>OY728121.1:1345150264-1355150264 GCA_963277665.1 Viscum album | reverse complement strand
TTAAAATCTTAAATTATTTATTCAAAAAATAATCATATATACTTCATACCTCCACAGTAAAATATATCATCATCCATAGTAGTCATAATCTCAGTCTTGGTCAACCCATACATCTATCAACCAATACCCTAGTCATTAATATATACATATAAAATATGTCCATCGAAAAATTGATTCCCAGTATACATCCATGGAAAACTATATTTTATAATAATGTATGGATGAATCCTACATATCATAAATGGCTTGTGGATCATTTTCCTAAATTAATAAAACAATCCTATTGTGTTTTATTGGTTTTAAGTTTTTTAGTTGCACTTTTTTCTAAAATGGATGTCACTTTTAATTAAAAAGATGCACTTGGAGCCATTCTGAGCAAATTGTTCATCATATTAAGGGTAAATTGATTCATACACATCAAAAAGGACTTATGGATTGTGTTACTAATGTATCAAAACAACACAAATGCATTTTCATAGTTTTGAGTAGGTCATTTTCCCTTTTATTAAAATTGATATCAATTTCAATGATTGACACTTTTTGAACTAAAATTTCAATTTTAAATCCATAATTGACACATTGTGTCATACAAGGAACATTTTGCATTAGATTGAGGTGAAGATGATTCCTACAAAAAATGACTTATATATCAATTTATTAAAGTACCAAAAAAATTCAAATGCGTTTACTGAATTTTGAGGTGGATAATTTCCTTTTTTACTAAAATAGATGTCAATTTTAAATAAAAGGATGCACTTAGAGTCATACTGGGAGCATCATGCATCGTATTGAGGTGAAGGTTATTCCTACATTTCAAAAATGAATTATGGATTTTTACCCTAATTTATAAGAACAATATGAATGTGTTTACTTAATTTTAAGGAGGAAATTTTCTACTTTTAATAAGTGGATGTCAATTTCATATAAAGAAGTGCACTTAGAGCCATACCAGTCACACAATGAGTCAGATATAGGTGTGATTTATAATAAAAATTTCAAATGACTTATGGATCATTTTCCTAAAGTATCAAAACAATATGAATATGTTTTCTTGGTTCTGAGTAATTCAACTTTTTTACTAAATTGACTGGTTAAACTCGGAACACACACTTTGAATCATACTGATAAAATTGTGTATCAGTTTAACATGAGATTGATTCCAAAATGTCAAAAATTACTTATAAATAAATTTCCTAAATTATCAATAAAATATGAGTTCATTTTCTTGGATTTCAATGAGTGACACTTTTTGAACTAAAATACCGATTTTGAACTGAAAATAGAGAAATTGAGTCATACCAAGAACATCATGTATTGGATTGATGCCCTGATGATTCCTACAAATCAACAATGAGTTATGGAATTTTTTATAAAGTATTAAAATAATACCACAGAATTTTCTTAGCTTTGAGTAGGTCAGTTTCCCTTTTTACTAAAATGGATGTCAATTTGTACTAAAAATATGATCTTCGAGCCATACTAGGAACATCATGAATATAATTGTGGTGAATTTTATTTATACACATCAAAAAGGACATATAGATCATTATAATAATATATCAAAATATTCTGAATTCACATGCCTAGTTTTGAGTATGTCATGTTCCCTTTTTATGAAAATGGATGTCAATTTTAAATAAAAATATTCACAAGGAGCCATACTTGTCAATACATGTTCTAGATTGAGTTGTGGTTAATTATTACACCTCAAAAATGAAATATGGATATGTTTCCTAAAGTATAAAAAAATCTGAATGTGTTTTCTTGGTTTTAAGTATTCCATTTTTCCTTTTTAGTAAAATTGATGCCAATTTTAAATAAAAAGATGCACCATGCTTTGGATTTAGAAGAAACTGATTCCTAAATGTCTCAAATGTCTTATGGATCATTTTTATAAAGCATCAAAACAATTCGAATGATTTTTCTTGGTTTTGAATAATTTAATTGTCTTTTTTTCTAAAATTTATGTCTATTTTATATAAAAAGATGCACTTAGATTCGTATCGGTCACACTTTCTGTCATATTGGGGTGATTACTACACATAAACAATGATATATAGAACACTGTATTAAAGTATCAAAACAATCAAAATATGTTTTCTCATTTTTGAGTATATCAATTTTCATTTTTACTATAATTAAGGTCAATTTTAAATAAAAATAAACACTTAGATCCATATTGGTCGAAACATTTGTCAAATTGAGGTGTAGATGATTCCTTCATGTCCCAAAGTCTCAAAAAAAAATTATAACTTCCAATGTTACCATGATTTCCATTGTCATTATATTTCAAACTACCAACAAGACATATTGACTAAATGTTATTAACTGAAAAACCTTTCTCATTGTTGAAATAGAGAAAAGTGTAACAAGCTCATGTGCCCATTATATCACGATAAGTCACTACAAAGGGCACATGATCTTCATTTACTCTTCTTGGTTTCAATAACGAGAATGGGTTTTCATCTAATAACATAAAATCATTATGAAGTGTAGGAAGTTATATAAAGAAATATAATGAAAATAGAAACCATGGAAACATTGATAGAAAGAAACTTTTTATCTCATGATCATGAGGAGCTTCGAACAAACCACCCCAACTTAAACAAAAAAATTCACCTGTATAAGAAAAAATTACTATTTGAGGAATTCTAAAAATAAATTAAGTAAACATAAATATGGAACAATAAATTATAACACAAAGGAAACCCACGATCATTCTCTAAGATATCACATATGTCTTCCTAAATTGATTGTTATAAGATGAAGTGTCTTTCTCGGTAATGATAAAATTATTTATTCTTATATATTTACCTTTTAATTTCTATTTTTTACTATGGTAACATGTTTTTATCTATATAAATTATGTTTTAAAAAACACATAAAATTACTCCTCTAACTAAAATTTTGTGTCTTCATCATTTTTTTATAAATTTAATGTAATAAAATTTATAATCATGATAAAAACATAATTAAAAATAAAACATTTTATATTTTGGAAAACTATTTTCTATTGAAAAATGATATTTTTACTATTATTTTTTCATAATATTATATTGAATTTATTACCAATAAATTTTTTGTTAATATACTCATATATGTTTTTAAACATCATTATAATGTCATTATTTTAAATTGATAAATCTAACTTATTAGTTAAATGTTTCAAAACATTAATAAAACAATTCTTTGAAAAATAATATTTTTATCATTATCATGGTCATCAAGATTAATCATAGAAATTATAAATTTTTTACCAAAAAATACACTAGAATTATTAAATAGTATTATAATATTGATCTAAAATTACATATACATTTTATGGATATAATATCAAAACGTGAAGAAAACTAATTTTCTAATTTAATCAACTAATTCTTATTTTGATTAAAATATTACATATATTTGAAGAATTATATAAAAGTGTTTAATAAAAAAAACATTATATATATATAATATACAAATTATTCAATAAAATTTAATTCATTATTGCATTGTAGTAATGCAATGAAGGAAAATGTCTTAGAAAAATTGTTATTTTTTAACTATTTGGCTACAAAAGAATTATTTATGAAAATTATGAAAAATTAATCGTAAGAAAATATTTTTATCTTAGAATAAAAAAATAATCTCTATTTTATAAAATTAAAATTAATAATATTTATAATAAAAAATTATATATATAATGAAATGTATTTTCGGGGGAAAATTACTATTTAAAAAATATTCAACTCTATATAAGATCACGATATGTCATGCATACCCATAATATTCAATTATATATGTCTACTATGACTATAAAAGATAACACACCCCCTTCTACAACTATAGAGGATTCACCCCATGACACAATCTGTTCATGCTATATGTAGTGTTTCTACCACTATAGAGGACACACCCCTTCCCTATTATGTATATATATGAACTCCATTTGAGTTAGTTTTATAGGAGATAATATTAAGGAAACAACTAAAATTATATATTCACTAACCAATAATGTGTAATCTAATACTATGTATACATAAAATCAGAACTATAAAGGGTAATTATAATTAAATAACCCTCTTAGGGAATAATAAATTTTTAGTGATTATGGGGAGGAGGATGCAACCATTAGGGGGTATGCGTTGTTGCTGAGGAGGGGGGGGGGGTCATGTCTCATCTGAGGAGGGGAACCGATATAGGGAGTGGGAGGTCGGGGGGGCGAGGGGGGGGGGGGGTGGTTGCATCACTAGGGAGGAGGGGAACAACGAGTTGATAAGAGGGGGTCGGGGGGGGGGGGGGGTTATAGGGGTCAATGATAGAGGGGTGTGTTTTGGGGTTTAGAGTCTCCCCTAATAAGGGAGGAGGTAGTTTAGAGGGATGGAGATCATGGGGCCAGGTTTCGGGTAATCACCGAGGAATGTATAAGAGGAGTTTGGAGGGGTTGGGGAAATGAGGGTTACCAAGAGGGAACTGATCGGAGGAGGTTAGATTGTTGGGAGAATAGGGGTTGCAGTGTCGGGGTCACTACTGGGGAACTTATTGGAGGAGGTCAAAGGGGTGGGGGAACATGGGTCATGGGGTTGGGGTTTCCCCTAAGGAACTGAGTGGAGGAGGTCGTGGGTGGGGGGACATGGTCATGGGACCGGGGTTTCCACTAGGGAACCTTTTAGAAGAGGTCAGAGGGGTTTTGGGAATGAGGTCCGGGGGTTAGATTCTAAAGGAGGTCATAGGGTTGGAGGAACTGGGGTCACAGGTTCGAGCTCACCATTGGGGAACTGAGATGAGGCACAAGAGGAATGGGTCTCATGTTTTGGGTCGTTGTTGGGGATTAGAGAAGTGAAGGTCAGAGGGGTGGGGGGATGGGGTTCACGGGATCGGGGTCACTTCCAATGAATGTGGAGGAGGATGACGGGGTGGAAAGGGGTAGATTTTACACAGAGGGAGCGGGGAGGGGAGGAATTAGTCTTTTTTAAAACATATAGTGGTGGTTTAATTAAAACTCCGCTAATTGTTAAAATAATAAATATATAGGAGTGATTTCATAAAACCACCACTATATTATAATTTCTTTAAATGTATTTTATTAGCAGCAGTTACTAGAACCACTTCTAATTAACTACCACTAAGAAGCTCTTTTTTTTGTATTGAATACAATTAATTTATGGAATATTTAGAAAATATTTTTAATGAAATAATGGGGTGAGTGGTGATGATTTTATTTTTTATCACATGATCCCTATTGACTTGATGCCCTATTCAAATAGAAAAATGTAAAATAAATTCATTTATAATGTTTTAATTCATTTTCATATCTGGGTGGTTAATCAATTGGATTTGGTCTAAAAATGAATAGTTAAAAATATCGAGTTTTATTGATAATTTTATTTTGTTTCATGTATTTAAAATTCATATTATATTTATGAATTGTTTTGAAAAATATATATTTTTTCATTTTTATTTAAGACAATACATTTTGGGTCTTTAAAATGCATCTTATTCTTGAATTTAGTATAAAACATTTTATGTTTAAAAATGACATTTTTTTGAAACGTCCTTTTTTCATTGTGTTTTTAAGATTTATGATTAAATTAAAAAATAAATATTATATGTTTTGGATTTTGAAAAATGGATTACATTTTTGGAATTAAGATGCCCAAATTTATTAAATATATCTTTTTTTATTTTTTTTAATATGAATATTAACTTGGGAAATTTTTGTTACCTTGGTAAAGGGTAAATTGGTTGACTAATGGTGTGAATAAAATGAAATGGACAATAAACTTATATATAAAATTTCAATAATTTTATGGATGATTAATATTCATCCATAATAAATCATTTTTCTAATATATGGCCGTTGGTTTCCATTTATATGTGATTATGAAATTTATAATATTTATTTAATGAAATATAAAAGATGTACAACTAATTTTTTCGATAAATATTTTTTTTTGGTTTATCGAGAGGTTATATTCAGTTATAAATATAAATTTAAATTGTAAAATATTTATATTCTTCATTGTAATTTTTTTTAATTTTTAGTGATGAAATAATTAACTTAATTACTTACACAACGTTGAGGAAGTAATAATTTTATTAATTTGAATATTTAAAAAATGTTAATAAAAATATTAAAATAAGTATAATTCGAGATAATTAATGTAATAAATAATATTTATTGAGGACCATGACATGTTAGCGATGCAATAAATTTTTATACAATTTTTATATTGATATCATTAAAGACAATGTAAGGAATAGTCCTTAAAATTGGCAATATGAATATTTTATTGTAAATAATATTCCATTAAATGATATTAAACTACTAAAAATATTATATTCTGATAAATTATTAGGATATGGTTGAAAATTTCATCCATGATCCATTTATGGGCCTTTTTTCAATTTATATTTTCTATATTTACCCTCAAAGTATAATAAATAATGTTTTCATAATAAGAGTTAAATGGTTTAAATAGGGGTCAAAACCAAATGACTAGGGTAGATTTTTTTTAAAATGATATAATTTTTTTTTCATATGAGTGGATTTAAACCCATAAACATCTTATCTTAAAAATATCTAACTTTTTTTCAATTTTTAATTGAAAAAAAATTATATTAATTTAATATTTTGAGTAATTCAAGGAGTGCCCCTCCCATATCCTATAAAAGGGAACCTCTTCTTCTCTTTCAACATACATAAAAACCCTTTTCTATTAAATAAATATCTTCCCAAAATAACTTCATAAAATACCTATCCTCATTATAGAGTTATTATTTTATCTATAACATCAACTTTAGTGGTCTTAAGGTGTTAAGAAAAAGAGGTTGTCTGAAGAAGAGATAGTGTTTTTAATCAAATGTTTCTATTTTGTTTAGTCTTCCACCATCTACAATCTTATCCAACCATGAAAAATTAGTATCTACATTATCCTTAATATAAAAATCTGTTATTATGTTGCTATAATTACCTATATAAATATCCACTTCCATGAAATGGGAAAATAATTCATTATTCGTGTGTACAGAGGACTATCACCATGCGAATTGATGTAATTTTTTTCCATCATTTTTTTAAAGACTATTCTTAATGATGGAAATAAGGTTTATATAAGATATTAATAAAATATTTATTATTATAGAAATACAATATTTCATTTATATTTTACCATTCCATATAAATAAAAATTATAACGTCAATGGTGTATATGTGTGAACTGTCACATCCACGAAGCGATGTGATACATTTTTCATCACCACATCAAAAGGGTGATATATATATATACAAATATAAAGGATTAATATTATATTAATTATACTAGTATCACTATTTAAAGATAAAATTATAATTTCATTGTTTCTATATTTATCATTTAAAAATGGAAACGTTACTCATGTGTACGTACAACCTACCATCTCAATGATCGCCACGTAGACAGTTTTTTCATATCCATTTTTAAATGATGGGTTTAAAAGAGTAATTGATTTATAAAAATGATAAATATTTTATTATTATTATTTTGGAGATAATTGAATAATGACCAGTTTTACTAGACGATTCATACCAAAGACATTTTGGACTCACGTATCGAATATCGTGAAAACATATGACGTGAACTTAAATAATTAAGTAATTGTTATAACATGGTAATAAGTGATAAAAAAGGAATAATAAACATGATTTTTTCAATAATGTTACTAATTAACATATTTTTATTATTCAAGGAGATAAATAATATATGTGATGAGTGTAACTAAAGGTTGGAGACACTTTAACTAAAAAACCACGTCATATCTTTTTTGAAGAAATATTTTATATATCATTCTCTTTCTTGTGTATGTTTTTAAAATGATTCTAATGAATGTATTTATTTGAAAATTAATGTTTTAAAATGTTAATTTTAAAATTTCTTTCAAATGTTTTCAAAAAAGGAATATTTTTAATGTTTTCTGTAAGGGACTTTCTTTTGAAAATCAATTTTTAATTGTCCTCTTCCATTTTTTTACAATAGTCATAAAGGAATATTTTTCTAACTTAAATGAAATGTTTGGAATTTCACACATCTATAATTATTTATTGATTTAATGTTTCATTTATATATTTTTATGGTTCTTTTCAGAGAAAATGGTTTCATTTTCATGTGTTTGTTTTTTTAGATTTTAACTGTTATTTTTATTAGAAAACGATAATTTGATATCCAATAGTGTTTTACAAATGGGTTCAAAAGAGTTTTTAAGGGTTTTATTCATGATATGGTCCTTAGAAATTATTTATGATGGGTGCACCCAAATAATACTAAGGTATCCCATTATATATTATATAATGGTTTTTCCTGGATAGAAATCCAAATAATTGGGTAATGTTTATGTTCTCTAAATAATTTAATTGGAAGTCAGCCCTATGGTTATTCTATTTTGTATGTTTTTTTGTAAGTTTTATATAATGGTTCTATGATGATGATGTTCCAAGGAACGTATATGAATTTTCTATGATTGATAATGAGTTTTCATGGAAATATATTATTTTAAAAGTCATGATTATCACATTTTTGAAATGAAAAAAATGGTTCTAATTTTGGATGTAAAGGTAAGTTTTCCTATAATGTGTTTAATGGGTTTTCATGTTTTTCATTGAACTAATGATTCTTATTATTTTATCCCTTATCAAGTTTTTTATTCTCATCCCATGTTTTTAAATGTTTTTCATATGGTTTATGTATGGGTAATAGAATAAAATAATTCAAGTTGGAAGTTCTGAGGTTTCTTTATGAAAAGAAATCATGTTTTATTTTAAAGACTTTTATATTTATGGGAAAATGGATAATTTCTAGAAGTTACAAATTGTAATGTATGGATTTACTATGTAAGTGTTATTTATAATTCCCTAAAACTCAAAACCTAAAAGATATTTGGAAAAATAATGTTATTTATAGGTTTAAAAATCCTATAGTATGTATTGTTTAAGGTTGTGCCATATTAGAGAAGGATTTGGAAATCATAGGATATTAAAATTTTTTCATGCATGTTTATCTCAATAGGGATGGATACCATCATAATTTTATAATTTTATTGTTAATAATAAGTTCAAGGTCTTATAAAACCATTTTTTGTATTTAAGATATGAAATTTTATTATGACAGATGACACATTTTATAGAGATTTATTTTTCAGTTAATTATGGTTTATTATATTTTTGGATGAAAAATGAATTTTATTAAATAACCATTGAGGTTAAAAATTTGTTTAATATATATATTAATGTTGTTTTTTATGTTTTTTTTAAATTTATAGATTTTTTAAGGATTATATTAATTAAGTTTTAGAAAAAGGACAACCCATAATATGGGTGATAACCTATCATGTACAACAAGGCCACAAGAATTAAACCCACAACCGAAGGGTTACAAGTGTGTATTGCATACCACAAGCCTATGCGATGTTTTGGTTGGTATTATATTGTTATTTTGTTTAATCTATCAGTTGGATAAATTTTTAGATCAATTTTGGAATATATTTTTTATATATTAGATAACCATGGGATTGAAATTTGATTTGGTGTAAAGAGATTAATGTTTTTTTTAAGGAATTCACAATTTTTGGAACCATATATGATAAAGGTAAATTGAATATTATGGGATTTTATTTGAGGAATAAAGGTTGAATTATATTTTGGATGCATAGATGATCATAATTTGGATTTATGATGATTTGTGTGATTTATTGAAATTAATAGTATATCTTGATGATTATGTGATTTGGATAATTTCATTTTGGTAGGATACTTTAAGAGTCATTTATGTTTGTTGGAGATATATTTTAAAATTCATCCTGGAATACTATGTGATCATGTCTATCAGGATTTTAGGTTTCAATCTTATTTTGGACTATTTTGAGGAATTTTAAGGATAGTTATCTATTGACTGATCTATGTAGAACTTTGGGTAATACTGTTGAATTTTTGATATTGATGTAGTTTTTTATCATATGAAGGTTTATTATTTTTAGAGAATTAATTTATATTGTACTAATCTGTTTATTTTTGGTTAATATCTATATATATGAGGAATATACCATTATACTTTTTGGATCTTGTGATCTATATAAGTTCATTCTAATGCTTCAGAAAAGAAAAATCCATTTTAAATTATCATCATTTGTTGAAAAAGATAAGATTATTGTGGAAGTTGAATAAGGGTAAAACATGAATCTTCATGTAAGTACTTTTACTTATGATTATATAATAGATATTAAAATAATTCCTCATCTCTAGTAAAACGATATTTAATAAAAAACATTATATCTTTACTTTTCATATTGGGATATCAATAACCTTTTAGCCCATAAAAAATTTAGGGTTTATAGATTGTTCTTTTCTCATGACCATGTACACTATTACTCTCTAAAATTACATTGGTTTTATATTTTCTCTTTCATTTCAATGTTTTACTACAAGGTAAGGTTGTTATGTGTTATTCTAGATGACCTATGTACATCCCTTTCATTATTTTAAAGTGTAATTTTTATAAATCCTTTTTCCATATGGGGATTTCAAAAAATGTTTTTCTTAATTCAAACCTTAATCACTAAGACCGAATTCAAAATTGAATATTCGAAATTTCCAAAAGGGAGGAGAATGTAGCATCCCACATGTTTACAAATAAATACTTTTTTCAATAAGATGCACATTACACAACTCCGAGATTAAATGAAAAAATAAATATTTTTATTATGTAAAAATTATAACCTTTTTATTAAATTGTTGGGAAGGAATAATAATAAGTGAATTATGAAATATAAAAATTTCCTATGTAAATACCCATACCTCGGTATCCCAGAGCTAGTGCCTTACATAAATATTGTTATTATGTAATCATTATAACCTTTGAGCATAGATTCTTACTAAGGTTTATGTACATTTTAATATAACTTTAATTAATAATAATAATCAATATGGAATGGTAAATAACTGATAAAAATTCTATTTCATCAATAAAATGAGAATAAAAATAATCCATAGATATTAGAAAAGTGAAAATCCTCAAGATAATAACTACTGAATTATAAATGCAGTAAATGCTTAAATATTGGATGTCATGTATTTGGAACATGAACTACTATACTATCAAGATAATTCACAAGATGATTTATTCTTATGGGTAGAAACATGTCTGATTCTTCCTTGATACAAACACAAAAGACTTATCACCAACTGCTTTCATATCACGAGACTACTAATGCATTGAAGGGATTTTCTATATACAACCCCACCCATTATTGAATGTACAAATAATTCCTCATATATATAAAAGGTTGATTTAATTTATGAATCCATAGTAATTATCAAAAAAATATCCTTATTGACAAAAATACATAGGTTTAACATTATTTCCCCAGTTATTCATGTAACATTCAAACTAATAACCATTAGTAAAAATTGCATATAGTTTTGGAAATAGTTATATCCATGATACAATAAATATGGATATAAAATTATCACAAAGGATCGAATCGTTTCAATATATAACCATGAGAGAATGAATAAAGGGATGATATCATTGAGGAATATAAATACCATAAAAATATCTCTAAAAACATTTCTGGAGAAAACATTTTTTTCATTTTAAAAATCACTTTCTAAAACTAAAATTTCCCAAAACATTTTTAAAAATAAATTTCATTGAAAATTAAATTTTAATCTTATAAAAAAATCTATAAAAATTGAGTTTTCACAAAGACTAGGAATTATTTTCATGTCGTACACTTTAATACAAATATTCCTTTCAATTTTTCTGTAAAAGGAAAATATGCATTGTTTTGAGAACGACATAAGTATTAATTTGAATAAATTTTGTAAAATGTAAATCATGAAATAAAATGAATGTACTCAAATCCATTTTTGTGAGAACATGAAATATAAATATTTCATGGTGTAGATATAGAAGGTAAAATTCTTGGAAAATAATGATATTTTTGAAATAAACCCAATTAAATATCATATCATTGAATTGAGAATTAATCAAATGAATAAATTATGTGTATTCACTATAAATACATATAAAACATGTGGAAATACAACATAACATAATAAATAACCACTCCCCAAAAAACTATATCATTAAATAATCAATGAAATATTACTTTAACACTATGAATGAAAACTGAGTTAAAAATTCCCTTACCTGAGGACTAACTACCTTAAAATGCATTAAAACCTCCTATTTAATGATTTAAAGCATGTTATTAATTTATATAAGTATAATACTCATGTTTATGATGCCACATATTTTCCTATTATATAATATTATCACCCATTTATTAATAATATTTCATTATTACCTTTTTTTAGAAAGATGAGCACGTCATTATTACCCTTGTTTTTGGAGTTAATATAATATAAGAGGATTATATATAACAACATGAACACAAATATGGTAAGGGGAAAAATTAATAACATTATTTAAAGGAAGATATAAAAAATGATTTTCTTAGAAGATATAATTTTAATCTTAAAAAAACCTTTAAATCATTTGAGTACTATGGTGGTTGGGAATTCTATTCATTTCATACATGTTAAAACAATGATTCTTTTGACTTTTTCGATAAAAGCCAAACATGTTTTATTTTGAAAAGAATATAATGTTTTATTTGATTTTTTTTGTAAAATGTAAATCATGGGGAAAAATTAATTTATTAAAAACCATTTTTGGGAAAAAACTGGAAGATAAATATTCCTTGGTGGATACATAGACCTACACATTCTAAGAAAATTATGAGATTCTTGAAATAAACACTAACAAAAATCATATCATTAAAGTCAGAATTAATAAAATGAATTAAAAATTATTATTCATCATAAATACACATAAAAAAATTTAAATACAACATATTATAATAAAATACCATTTCACACATATTCATAGCATTAAATAATCAATTAAATAGTATTTTAACACAATTAATTGAAATTGACTTAAAAATTATATTACTTTAGATTCAACTTCCTTCAAATGTGTTAAAACCTCTTGTATAATAGTTTGAATCATGTTATAAATTTATACCAGTAACATACTCTGGTTTATTATGTCATATATGATCCTATTATATCATATTATCACCCATTTGTTAATAATATTTCATTATTACTCTTGTTTCAGGTGTTAACTACTTCATTTTCCTATATAAGATTTTCCATTTAAGTACTGGTTCTCTACATAGGATATAATTTCATCATATACAGAATGATATTACTATCATAAATATAATATTTATTAATTATATACATTTTTATAACCATTATTAAATTTTGGACGTGGAAAATAAATTGTATTGCGTCATGGAGATAATAAATTGTACATACGCAAGAGCGACGATAACATTCTGTTAATGGTGAAAGGGTCATAAAGTGGATTATATATTAATTTTTATAGAATCATAAATCATGTAATAATTATCATATTTATCTATTATTTCCATCATTATATCAATCCAGGTAATGTGGTAATGAAAAACAAATTGCCCCACATTGTGGAGATGAGAAGTTGTACATACACAGACGAGATGCCTTCATTTTTTATAGGATGGATTAAAGGTGGAACATTATTGTTACATAATCAGAATGAAATATCAAAATATATATGATAATGGAGTTATTACTTTATAATGTAATGAAAACATAAAGAGTATTTAAAAGAAGGAATGTACATGGAAGAGTGGGTAAATATGATTACCTCTTCTTCAGTGAACAACATTTAGATAGCCTCTTAGGGACAATGAGATTGCTCTCTTGGAAGGAACAGAACCTCAAGAACATAAATAAGTATATTAAGAAGATAAATTGGTAGTTTTTTTTCAATCTATAAGGATTAATTTGTTGTGAATAAGTGATACAGGAAGTGTCATTTTATAATTGAAGTGAGGGGAACTTTTAGAAACTCTCAAAATATTAAATTAATAAAAATTAAATTTCCACTAAAATAGATATAAAAGGATTTATATAAAATAAAATATGTTTTGGGGTATAAATACTCTCATCCAATAATTTTTGTATAGGTTTAAGTCACATTATTACTCGTATCTCTAGGTTTTAACCCTTATTTAATCCCTTTATCACTTACCATGACAACATGGATATTTAATCATTGAGGGTTAATATAGTGATTAAAAAATGAAAAAATACTCATAAATAGATAATATATGACATGTAAAACTTTATAAAAAACATTTATATGAATTTAATATTTTTCTGAAATTTTCTATCATTTATTTAAATATTATTTATTTAAAAATATCATTATTGTTAATTTTGTCGTTATTCCTTTATTTGACTTTTAAAAATATAAAGATAACAATATAACTTTGACAAAAAACTATTATATCCCTAAGATGTAAAGTTAATCTATATAATTTTTATCTATTTAATTATCTCAAATTTTGTTTATTATAATTTTTTTGATAACATCTTTTTGATATTTCTAATAATTAAATAATTATGGCATCAAAGTTGTGTAAGAATTTGATATAATTATATATTCACTAAAAATTTAAATAAATTACCATGTTGTAGAAAAATATTTTATATTTAAAAATAATATTTATTTTCAAATATATATTCTGGTTAACCCTTAATTAAAAATATTATACTAATTAAAAATATGATTGGGCTATTTTGTCACTTTTAATGATTTTAATAATATCTATTTAATTTTCATGAAGCTGTTTCTATTAAATAAATAAATTTACACCATTTGGAGTTAAGGGATGATTTTAATTCATCCAATAATATTGGGGAAATAGTTAGGGTAATTTTCTAGTGATTATCATTCTATTGTCAACCTAAATTATTCAATTTAACCATAAATGTGGTAATAAAATTTTTCAAGGTTACTATTAATATTGGCTAAAAATAAAAGGGTCGTATTTCATAAATTTGGAACTTATGAATCCAAATATGAAATCTATTTTCCAAAATTCAAAAAATAGTATTTTTAGTATTTATTTTAAAATTAATCCTGCAAAATGAAATGGAATTGTTTTTTCATGAAAAATGAAATTTTAAACCAAAATATATACTTATTCAAAAATAAGGTATACGGATGAATAAATTTTAATAAATTAGATAAAATATAAGTAAATAGTAATTAATTTAATTTTATATTTAAATCATAAATAATCCTTTTAATGTAGTTGGATTGTTTTATGAAAATGGGTATTTTTTTCAATTCACTGTAAAATTAATTCTTTAGAAAAATACCTAAAATTCATCCTAAGATAAATTTTAATTTCTGATTTAAAAATGAAGTTTATTTTTTCAAATATAATTTATAAAAGTGTCAAAATTTTGTCTTAAAACAAGTTCACCATTAAAAGGTGAAAAATGCCTTTAAAAATATATATCTTTTTATATACAATTGGATTTATTATTATATTTGTATTATCAAATCTATGGGATGAATGCAGAAAATTAAATTAAATATAGATAATATATAAATTTCTTAACTTAGTTAACAATATTCATTACCTCCAATTTAACAGCTAGGTTATAACAATCACATAATAATATTTCATTTTTCATTTAAGATAGGTTTTGTATGAAATGTAATCTATTGAAGAGATTAAATTTAATTCTAAAAATATAAATATCATAAAATCATAGGATATTACATTCACCCCTCCTTTAATAAATTTCATCCTCACAAATTGAAGTTTCACTTCAAAAATCAAAGTTTGATACATGAAAATTACTTTATGGAAAACCCACAAAATAAATAGGTTTAACAAAACATCCTCTTAGTAAGTTGGAAAGAGAAATATGAAGGTCACCACATAATTATACTTTCTAATATGATAATATTAGATGAAAGTAAAAACATAGACATGTAATATGAATATAACTATCATGTATTGATGGAGAGTGGTAGAGAACATAGTAATCAAAAAGTTAGCCATAAAAAAGTATAAATATTTTATTAGTTAAAAGACCATTGATTTCTCATAAATAAAAGTAAACGGATAATTTTTTTGTTCAAAAATTATTTTCCTAGAATTTAGAAATTATTTTTCCATGTATAGTGAGAACATATTGATATATACATACTTGATAAGTATACTCTAATTATTTAATCAATTTCCACTATAAAATCATATTTTTCTCCAAATGATTAGAATGATTTTTTCATGCCTAATGCAGAAAAATTAACTTCTATAGATAACAAAATCCACAAAATAAAAACAATCCATTCCTACTGTATTTAGACATTAACCAATGCTAAATTATTTAGAACATGATAAGATAATTCCTAAAAGAATAAAAATATTTTAATCTCTAAAAATTCAATATTAATACAATTCATCTTACATCATTCAACAAATAAGTATACTTAAATGTCCTCAGAAATATTCTAGATTATGATTGAAACACAAAAATAAGAAATATTTGATCACATATTCTTCCTAGATAAATTTAATATTTATCCCTAAAATTTTGCATTCCATAAACATATAATTTATAACCTATGATAACCATTTCCATTAATAACCTAAATCACCAAAAATCCATAATAAAATCTTATATTCCAACAAAAGAAAATTCAACCTTTATTACTCAATTATGATTCCATAATACTTTTTTTACCTTAGTCATATTGTGTTCCAAAAAAATGAATTTATCCTTTATCTATCAAATTATTTAACTAAAAATGTTATTTTATATTTATAGGGACTTAATGTAGGCCATTAGTAGGCTCTACACCTTATCCTCCCTTCGGTTGTGATATAAATTCCCATGACCTTACTGAATGTGATGGGTTATCACATGGTCTGTGGGGTGTCCTTTTTTTATTAAAATATATAATTCTTATAAAATTCACAGAAATAAAATTAACATATTCATCATTAAAGAAAAATTTTTACTTGAAAGGATACCTCATACGTTTTATTTTTCATTACTAAAATTATAATAACCCAAAATTACTCTAAAATCATAGATTATATAAACCCTAAATGTTATCCTTACCTTATGTCGACAAAATATAAAGTAATTATTCCTTAAATAAAAATTTCAAATACTAATCCAATGAGTTTTATTTCCACAAATTTCCCCCAAAATATCATTAATCATAATTAACTACCATAACATAAAACCTCAAAAGGATGTTTAAGAACTTAATATTATAATAAATATTAAATAAATAAACCCATGATAGTGTCTATAGCTCATAAGTTAATGAAAATATTTATGGCTCCCAAATAAACATAATTATTTATAAATTTTAAGATTATTTTAACCATAATTCCATTTGTGAAATACTTCTTCAATAAATGTTCCATCACATTAAATTTTAATATAGTTTTCTTCCCATTCCCATCGTTGAATAAAAAAAATAAAAAGTATAATCATGATACTATAATAATGGGAGTGAGAATATAAAATAATCATTTAATATTATTCAATGTTTTTATAAATAGTGACACATTAAACCCATTTATGATTCCTTAGGTTTATCCTTAACTATAAAATACAAATTCTAAAGGATGTTATCCAATACTTAGACTTATCTTCAATATTCAGTCACAGGGTTATGTTCCCTAAACTATTTTTCCAAAATCTAGTTCCCCTGGTTTTTAGTAAAATTACTCTGATTCTAACTGTAATGACCCAAACTCTAGTTTCCCAGATCCGGTTCCTTACTTTATTATATTGAAATAAGATATATGGAATAAAATCCAAAAGGACTGAATATTTTAGTATTATTATTAAAATAGATACATATTTGAAGTTCAAATTACACATTAAACATAAAATGAAAAATTATTTTCTTTGAGAAAACCATTATTCCCCTTAGCATATAATAACATGTTAATCATTATAAGATTCTTGGTAACCTGGGAAAAAACACAAGAAATGGGTGAGATAAAATACTTAATAAGGGTAAAGTATAATGGAATATAACAATAATAAATACACATAATCAATATGGAAAGGTATATAACTAATCCCACATTCCATTTAATCAAGAAAATATGAATTAAAACCATCCATGGATTTTTCAATTTTGAAAAACCACAGGATATTAATAACATAATTTTGAATGAATGAAATGCATAAATATTGGATGTGATATATCTATCACATGAACCATTATACTTTCAAAAACTTTCCCAATAAAGTTTATGTCGGTAGGTATATAACTGTCTGATTTTGTATGGAAACAAACTCGAAGGGTTTTTTTTCAAATTATTTCATCTCAAGATACTACGGATGCATTGATGGGATTCTCTTTATATGATACCACACATTATTACATTTCCAAAACATTATTCACTTATAAAAATAGTCTATTTAATTCACGAATAAATAATCCTTATGAAAAAATATTTATATTGAGTAAATGATATGGATTTAACATTATTTCCCCAGTTATCTAAATAGATTTAAAAGTAATCGATGTAAGTAAAAAAATGCACGTGGAGTTAGAAATAATCATATACATGATATAATAAATACCTATATCCAATGATAAATAAGGAAGGTGTTATTTAAACATATAACCATTGTAGTATGAATAGAGTTATTTTAATTTTCATCAATAGAAATACCATAAAAAGATCATTAAAATCATTTTTACAGAAAAGAACCTTTTATTTTTTAGAATCAAATTTTAAAAGTAAAATTTGAAAAATAATTTTGAAATTAATTTTATTTGAAAGTTTCCTTTTAAGGTTATAAAAAATGTTTTGACATATTTGAGTGGTCGTGATGGCTAAAAATCCCATTCATGAAGTAAATATTTAAATATAGATTCCTTTAACCTTTTCAATAAAATATAAATAGAAATTGTTTTGAGAATGACATAAAGATTAATTTGATTTTTTTAAAATGTAAATCAATGATAAAAATGAATTTGTTAAAAACTTTTTTTTGTGAAAACATTTTTCAAAACGTGGAAGAGAAATATTCCCTTGTGGATACTTAGACAGAAATATTCATGAACATTGATTATATTTGTGAATCAAACCCTTAAAAATATCATATCATATCATTGAAAATACATAAAATGAATCTATTATGTGTGTTATATGTAAATAAACATAAAATAGTGTAAATAAAAAATAATAAAATAAAAACTAATTTGACACATAATCATATCATGACATAATCAATGAAATAGTAGTTTAACGCAATGAATGTAAAATGAGTTAATAATTCCATTACGTCAGGTTTGACTTCCTTAAAATGTGTTCAAACATATAGTATAATGGTTTAAAGAATGTTATTAATTTAAACCAACACCATATTTATATTTATGGTGTCATATATAATCCCCATATATCATATTATCAGACATTTGTTTTTAATATTTCATTATTACCCTTGTTTTGTGTTTTAACTACTTCATTTTACTATGCATCTTTTGTAGTGTAAGTCTCAGTTATATACAAAGGATATAATTACATAATAATTATAATTATATTAAGATCATAAATATCATATTTATTTATTATAAAAAAATTATAACCAATCTTTAATATTTAACATTGAAAATAAATCACATAACGTCATTGAGATTGTGGGTCGTACAAACAGACATACGACGATATCATTCCCTTAATGGTGAAAGGGTTCAAATATGGATGGTATATTAATTTATAAATAATAAATATCATATCATAAATATCATAAATATCTATTATTTAAATAATTATAACCATCCAAGTTAAGTTGTTATGAAAATAAAATTACACCATGGTGTGGAGGTGATAAGATGCACGTACGCACGCGCGATACCTTCATTTTTCATAGGATGGAGAAAAGGTGGGATATGGTTATACCATAATCATAATAACATATCTGAATATATATGATCTTGAATTTATTAATTTATATGGGAAACACCACATTTATAGAATGTATAATAATAAATATATTTGAAAGAGTTGGTAAAGATGATTACCTCTTTATCAGAGAATTTACTTTATATCTTTTTTAGGGACACTATGGTTAGTCAATTGGAAGGAAAAAACCACAATAACATAACTATTTATTTTTAGGAGATAAATGGATAGGTTTTGGTTGATCTATAAGTCTCAATGCGGTGTGAATATGTGAGGGATGAAGTTCCATTTTATAATTGAGGTGAGGGATACTTTTGGAAACAATCTAAATATTAAATTAATAAAAATTATTTTTCAATTAAAAATATATCCAAAATGAGTTATTTTTAATTTAAGCTGAGTATGGGTTTAAATAATCTCATAAAATATTTTTTATACATTTTTTGGTCACATTATTACCCTTATCATTTGGTTTTAACTCTTATTTAATCTCTTTAACTCTTACGAGGAAAAAATGGATTTTTACTCATTGAGCGTTAATATTGACACATTAAAATTTCAAGAGACTCATAAATATATTATTGATGAAATTTTAAAACTTATCTCAATCATTTGGAATATTTTAATATATTTAGTAAATTTATATCGTTTATTAAATTGTTATCAATTTTAAATATCATTAATATCAATTTAGAAATTATTCATTGCATTGAATTTTTAAAATATCAAGATAACAAGATAAATTGGAAATAAATATTTTATTATATCCGTAATATGTAAATAAAATCTATAGAATTATTTTTTTCACATTAATATTCAAAAATTATATTTAATATAATATTTTTAATAACATTTATTTGATATTTCCATTAATGAAATAATTATTATATCAATGTTGTGTAAGCATTTAGAGCAATTATATATTCACTAAAAATTATAAATAAATTATAATTATATAGATATATATTTTATATTTAAAAATAATATTTATTTTCAATTTCATCTTCTAGTTAACCCTATATTAAAAATGATATATTTATTAAAAATATGAGTGTGACATTTTGACACTTTCTTTGATTTCTATAATATATATGTAATTTTCATAGAAAATCATCCACTAAATGTTTCCATTTAGAAATTCAGGTGTTAATTATTTAATTTAAATCATCCAATAATTCCAGGGAAAGTGTTACGGTAAATTTCATGTTCCTATAATTTAATTTTTAACCTAAATTGTACTATTTACCCATTACTATGGAAATAAAAATTACAAAGGGTACTATTCATATTACTGAAAAATAGAAGGATACTATTTAATAAATTTATAACTTCTGAATAAAAATATTGAAACCATTTTAAAAAATCAAAACATAGAATTTTTATTATTTAATCTAATTGTAATCCCGCAAAATGCAATGAAAAATAGTTTTCTTGAAAAATGCATTTTTAAACCTAAAAATGTACTTACATTAAAATAAGGTATAAGTATGCATAAAATGTAATTAATTATATTATATATAACTAAGTATTACTTATTTTACATTTATATTTAAATCATAAAGATGCATTTTAATACAAATTGACAGTTTTATAAAAAAACTATTTTTTTATTATTCGTTGGAAAATAAATATTTTTTGAAAAATACCTAAAATTCACCCTAATCTAATTTTTAAATTTATATTTAAAAAATAATTATTTTTTTCAAATATAATTTATAAAATTTTAATAATTTAGTTTTAATATAATGGAGAAATGAAAATGAGACAAAACTACCTTTAAAAAATATAGCTTTTATGTGGAAAATTGGATTATTTATTATCTTTTTATTATAAAATATATTGGATTAATTTAGAAAAATTTTAATTAATATAAATAATATATAAATTTTAAAATGTGGTCAATGCTATTCATTCTAACAAACATAATGGCTAGATTAAAACAATAACATAATAATATTTAATTGTTCATTTAAGTTGGGTGTTGCATTCAACGTAATCTATTTAACAGATTAAATAAAATATCTAAAAAAATACATATCATAAAATCTTAGGGTGTTACGTACTAATCATTAATAATATATTAATTTATTATTAAAAAATTATGCACTTAATTTTTAGTAAAGACATTTTATACAAGAATGATTTTTATTACTTTTGTTGAAGAAAAATATATTTAATTTTGGGAACTTTTAAGAATTCTATTTGATGAAATAAATGTATTTTTTAAAATCATAATATTAGAAAAATATTATGTTAATTGATTTGACAATTTTTGGAAAATTTTTATTTTTCAATGAATACTAAAAATTAACGATTTATAATGAAAATTGTTTTTTATTTTCTAGTATTTACAAACTAAAATTATATTTAATATTAGTTTTAAAATATAATTTATTAATTTAGATTTAACATAAATCAATTATGGGATTTTAAATTGATTTATAATATATGTTTTTATAAAAACATTTTTTGTTTAAAAATAAAATTTTCTGAAAAACTATTTTTTCATTGCATTTTTCATATTTAATGTTAAATTTAATTCCCAAAATTATAAATTTTGATTTTTAAATATTTATTAAATATTTTTAATTATTAGGTCCAAATTTCGTAAACATAACTGTTTTATTTTTTGGTTAATATAAATAGTAACCTTGGTATTTTTTTTATCACCATAAATGGAAAATTAGGTAATTAAGAGTAAAAATAATATGATAAGAACTATAAAATCACCCTTACACTTGATCAAATTTTATTACATGAGTAAAATTAATCCATAATAATTCAATTCTATCATATATGCCGTTTTATTTCCATTTTCTTGTGATTATGTAAATTTCAATATTTATTTAACTGAAAGTCAATGATGCCTCACTTATTTTTAATAACTATTACATTTTTAATATGGGGTTATAAAGAGTATATATTTAACTATAAATGTAATTTCAAATATATAAGATTTATCTTCTTCATGGTAATTTATTTTTAATTTTTAGTTTGAAAAAATTATGTTAAATTCTTTCACAATGGTGATGCAGTAATTAGATTATTAATAGTAATATCAAATAAATGTCATTAAAAATATTTAAATAAATATAATTTAAGATAATTAATGTAATAAAATAATTTTATAGATTAAATTAACATTTTGGGGATGTAATTAAATAATATTTTTTAATTATAAGTGTTATCATGATATTAATAATGTCAATTTAATGAATAATCCTTAACATTAGAATTATAAATATTTTCTAGTAAATAATATTTTATTAAATGAAATAAAATTAATAAATATTTTAAATTAATAAAAATTGTTGGTTTAATATTAAAACATTCATCAATGATCCATTCATGGGCCTTATTGCATTCTATATTAACTATATTAATTCTCAAAGAGTAAAAAACCATGTTGTTATGGTAAGAGTTAAAGTAGTTAAATAAATGTTCATCCCACAAAATAGGGATATAATTTTTTTAAAAAATATCTAATTTTTTTTATATGAGAGGATCCGGACCCATATACATATTATATTATAAATAACTCACTTTAGAGCTATTTTTAAATAAAATTATTTTTTATAAATTTAATATTTTGTGAAATTCCAAGAGTGCCCCTCCTCTCTCCTATAAAAGGAAACCTATTATTCTCATATAAACACATAGAGAAACCCTCTTTTCATAAAATAACTATCCAAATATCTTCCTAAAATCATTATTATTATTATAGAGTACTTTTTGAGTCCAAACACCGACCTTAGTAATCTTAATGTGTTAATCAATTGAAGTTTCTTTCGAGAAGAGGTATCTTTTTTAATCAAGTTTTTCTATTTTTTTCTTCCACATTCTCCAAATATTATTCAAACATGATTAAATAATAACTCTATTTTTCAAAATATACCATCTTGTTATAATTTTAGTGGAATAACCTATATATATCTACACTCAAATCAATCAGTAAAATAATTCAATGTTCATGTGTATGGTGGACTACCGTATCACGAATCGATGTGATTCATTTTCCATCAATGTTTAAAAATACTAGATATAATTATGGAAATAAAGATTATATAATATATTAATAAAAAACTATCATTATTAAGGATAATATAACATTTTTTTTATCATTCCATGAACATAAAAATGATTACGTCATTCTGGCGTACATGTGAACTATCACTTCCAGGAAGTGATGTGATTCATTTTTCATCACCACATCAAAATTAAAATTTATATATGTATATTTAATAAAAAAATATTATATTTGGGATATTATTATAATTATGGATGTATAAAATTATACATACCATCTTTCCATAATGATTATTGAAAAATGGAAATGTCATTAAGATGTACATAAGGCTTACCATCTCCATGGTTATAACATATTTCATTTATCATATCCATATTTAAAGGATGAATTTAAAAGTATAATTTATGTATATAATTGTTAGATATGTCATGATTATTGTTATGGATATTATTTGCATATGGCAATTTGGACTGTAGACATCATACCAAAGTCATTTTGGACTAAAGTACCGAATATCATCAAAACATTCGTCGTGAACTTAAATAATTAAGTAATTGTTATAGAATGGTAATAAGTGATATAATAAGAATATTAACAATTTAAATGGTTATCAACCATGTAAATAATTAATTTAATTTCATTAATGAGGAATGTAAAAACGTAACCGACGATTTGGACTCAATGAAAGGGACTCTTTAACTAAAAAACCTCATTTTAAATTTTTTATAGATTTATTTTCTAAATATTTATCATTCATTTGAATATTTTGAAAATAACTGTAATTAATTTTTTTATATGTACATTCATTTTTAAAAAAATTAATTTTGTAAATTCTGTAATTTTTTACAAAAAAAAAGATTCTTTTTAAGCTCATATATAAGTGACCTTCATTAAAAAAATAATATTTAAATATTCCTCTTTTATTTTTTTTACGAAAATAATAAAGTAATGTGTTCTATCCTATATAGAATGATCATATTTTCACTCTTTCTTGATGCTTTAATGATTTAATGTTTCCTTTATATGTCTTCATAGTTATTTTCAAAGAATTGTTTTTATTATTATATATGCGGTTCATATATTTTAACACTATTTTTTACAAGAAAATGGTCATTTATATATGAAAATGTTTTAAAAATGGGTTTAAAATAGATTTTAGTTGTTTTATTAATGATATATTCCTTTTAAATAATTTTCTATCGGTGCGCCCAAAAAGCACCGAGTGAGCCCGTTATAACTTATATGATGGGTGTTCCGAGTTAGCTCTTTAATGCATTGGGTAATGATTAGGTTATCTGGATAATTATATTGGATGTTAGTTGTATGGTCATTAAAATTTTATGGGTTTTTATAAGGGTTATTAAAGGGATATATAATGGTGATGTCCCAAGGAAGATACATGACTTTTCTAGGATTGATATTGTTTTTCAAGGAAATATCTTATTTTTGAAAGATACAATAATGATATATTTTTAAAGGAAAAATGATTTTATTTTTTATATTAAATGGTATTTTTTTAAGAAAAGGGTTTTAATTGATTTTCATGTTTTTAAATGAACTAACAGTGGTCTTTCTTTTATCACTTATTGAAGTTTTTGTGCTAATACAATGTTTTTAAATGTTTTTCTCTTGGTTTATTGATGCGTAATATAAAATAATAGTTCTTGAGGAATGTTGTATTTTTTTGTTTGGAAAGGAAATCATGTTTTATTTTGAATATTTTTCTTTTTATAGAAAAATGGATATTATATAGAAGTGTCCACTTGTAATCTATGGGTTTACAATGTACGTGTTTTTTATAATTATCTAAAACCATAAAAATAAAATATATTTAGAAAATGAATATGATTTCTAGTTTTATAAAAATGGAATATGTATTGTTTAAGGAAGGGTCCTTACAAAAATGATATCCATAATTTTTCATAGGTAAATAGAGAATCCATTTGGGAGGTTTGGGACTGATTTAATGCATTGTCTTCAAAGTGACCACACCTTGGGCTTGATCTCTTTCTTTATTAATAAACCATTTACCATGACCAACAACCCATTTCTTGAACCATGGTGGATGATACCAGTGATAGAAGGATTATGTTAAAAATAGCAGAGGATAGTTGAGCTATCCAAAATGAAATCTCACATCATTATATCTAGTGGAAAAGTGACTGAGGACCTCTAAGGTGTGGGATGAATCGACTAGATGAAACTTCTTTCCTTTCTTCTGAGGTAGAATCTCTAAAAAAAATATAAATCATTCAGTTCCCTCAATTCCTAGAACCAACACTTACACATACTATGGAAGTGAAATCTTGTGAGACATGCAAACGTCCATGCCCATATAAAGACTTTTGATGAGATTTTTAGTAAAAAAAATATGAATATTATACTTATGTGAGTCATAATCAACCATCATAGCGGTAAAAAAATTATTACTAACAATAAATACCTAAAAAACAACAAACACTAACAAATCAATCACACTATCAACAAAAGGTGGTCAAACAAACCCATTAAATCATGGGACACCTTGGTATCCACCCAACACAAATATCATTGACCATACCAACCATTTTGAAAACATGAATATCTACCTCAAGGGATTAACAGTTGACATCACCTGAATAATCTCAATATCCATATTTTCTAAGGAAATCATTATAAACCCAATCCAAAAAATATAACATAGATAATTTACCCACTAAATTCATTCAAATAGATGTTTAAAAAATAAACACATATGAAAATGAGTTTCTTAATCATACATATTCCCTTAATATCCTTTAACATCAAGTTCTCCAAATTTCTTATACTCTATATATCAACTACCAAGTACTCTGTGTAGTAATACCGAGACACATCATGAGAGGATTCCAAGGTTCTGTTCCTTAGAACATTTTGAGAGATAAGTGGTAAATAGTCATTTTGGGACAATAAAAAAGGAAAAATATGAACCGAATAAAAATGTGGAAAAATATTCAAATGAAAACAATGAAGATATACACCATGCTGATGAAAAACACAAAAAAATATAAAATTGAAGTAAGAAAATGGGGAAAAGTTCAATAAATAAGGAAAAAATTCTCCAAATAGGATAGATATATTACA
Source organism: Viscum album (assembly GCA_963277665.1). Classification (NCBI taxonomy): domain Eukaryota; kingdom Viridiplantae; phylum Streptophyta; class Magnoliopsida; order Santalales; family Viscaceae; genus Viscum; species Viscum album. The sequence goes on along the minus strand of OY728121.1, from coordinate 1,355,123,320 downwards.
CTAACACTATATAGACCCCCTATCCTATTATGAGAGATACTTTAATAAGGGAAGAAATAATTAGATTAAAAGAAAATTTTTAAAATGTTTAACCGACTTCAAATCAGTATTCACTATTTCAAGGTTATTTCCCAATTATTGTTCTTCGATAAATTATTAAAGGAGTTTATCTCTGAAAATATTAAAATGTTATAATTGGGAGTACTATACTTGAATGAATAATTATATATGGTTATTAAATAAAAATTTCTACCAATGATGAGATACCCTAGAAGTTTCTCAATCATGTGCCCCATTAATACATGTAATTTTGGGAATGCATTTTGTGATATCAGTGAAATAATTAATCTGATTCCTATGAGAGTGTTTCAAAAGATATGAATTTATGAGATTAAATAGAAAATATTTTAATTTAATATCACTAAAATATCAAAAAAGTATTCTCATGGAGTTATTTAGGATGTGCTAGTTAATGTCAGAATTTTTATTTTCCCTATTGACTTTCTCATCTGAGATGTGATGGAAGAACGAGATGTCACCATAATATTTGGGGGATTAGTTCCCATGATTGGTAAAGTGTTAATTGATTTAAACCAAGGGATACCTATCTTATAATTCATCAATGACAATTTTATTTTTGATTTTTTAAAATATGATAATCAAGGTGAAGACTCAATCAAATGTCATGTTATTTTTCTAATTGATGAGAAAGAAACTATAAATGATATAAAGTTACTACAGTTACAACCCCAAGAACAAGGAGACATGAAATATTTTTAAAAGTTTAGTATATAAGAGGTCTATCATGTTACATGATGAATATGATAACATAAACTATGATGATGTGTCATACATCAAACCTATGACAAGAGACTCCCTGCATGTATTAACCACATAAGTCATCAAACCACCAACATTATTGATAAATCCTCTACCCCTAATTGTTATGAATTGTTTTTTAGAGTAAAAGAAGACACTTCTAATAATCATAAGATCTGAACTTAACGCATAACAAGAGGCTAAAATTTTGGAAGTCTTTAAAGGATTAGATGTTGGAGAAATTATCCAGGAATGAATTATATTATTTCAGTGATGGATATTCAGGTTACAATAAAATCCTTATTGACCAAAAAAATCAATAATTTTTTTTTTACATATCCCTATGGAACCTTAAACTATCAATGAATTATTTTATATTTTTTAATGCAGTCAAAACATTCCAATAGTGCATGAAAAAAAAAATTTACAATATATGGGAGGATTTTATAGAAATTAATATGGTTTAATTCTTAGTGTATGGCAGATATTTCATTATATGTTTGATTAACATGGACCTCGTGCAATATATTTGTGAAGAGAATTTTGTTGAGTGAAATTGGTGAAAATAAAACTTTATGTTGAAAGGAGTTATAGTACTCAAGAATAAGTTTTCAAAACAAGGCATAGTTGTTGATTACATAAAGATAAAAGTCATTAATGAATTTCAATAATGTACTACTATGAAGAGAATCATAAGTTTTGTTGTCCATGTAGAATTTTTTTGACAATTTTTGAAATAGTTTTCCAAGATCACAAAAAAATTTACCCACATATTATAGAAATATGAGACATTAAAATTTAACGAATATTTTCAATTATATTCTGTGACCATAAATAGCTACCAGGTAGCATTCCCTGTTATTAAATCTCCTGATTGTTAAAATGATTTTGAACTGATGTGTGAGGTGATAAACTTCAAGATAGATTCTATCATAGGTAATAGGTTTGTTTATATTTTCAAATGCATCTCATATGTCCTGAAAACTCTCAAGTGAGAAAAATTTATTTAAAAATTTATAGAGAAATAACTAATCATAAGGGTATTTTCATTCGGTAAATTATGATCATACCTTATTCTCTCAAAAGATATTGTGTATATGGAGATTTCATATTTAAAATATTACCTAAAAAATGATGTCAATTGATGGTAAATACAGTTGATTATATTGCTAACCAAATATGATATTTTCATAAAATATAAAAAGGGTATGGAAAATGTTATTTCTAATCATTTATCTGGACTACATCTACACATTTTTAAAGAATATGAAGTGTTGTAAATAATACCATCTTATTTTAATAATATTATTATTTATAAAGAAAAAACCAAATAGTGGCATGATTGATGCATCGATTTAAGGACAGTCCCACTTAGAAATAGGGCCCTTTTGTTTAACTAATGTTGACAATTATATCTCAGAAAATATAATTTTATATGGTTAGAACCATTTAGGGTTATCAAAGTATTACCCTATGGTGAAATTGAAATACAATGTGGAATATAACTACTATTCAATATCGATGGGAAATGATTGAAATTTTATAAGGAAAATTTTCAAGATGGTTTTTTCCACACTCTAAAATTCAAGTGACTATCTATGAAAGAAATTTATATATCTTGAATTTAAATTAATCATTGACTAGGATGAAACCCATGATTATATGCATTGGTTAGATTATGTTTTTGTAACATAGCTAGATCCAATGCTAATACTAGAAACTAGATTAAGATCATCGTATAGGAGAAAATCTATTTTTCCAAATCCATGACATGAATTTAGTATTCATTTGTTAAAATTAACGGGGTTTAGAAGATGAATTCTATTAATCATGTCACAGTTTTACAACTCTTTTCATGAATCACATGATACCATTAATCAAGTATGTTGACCCTAAATTTATATTAGTATTTTTCTATCCCATACCCACTCTGCTATTTCCCCTCAATTCTTCTCTACTCTTCTATCCCTCCACTGTTTATTCTTCTCACTTCCCCTATTATCATATGATCATATTTGAAAAACTCATTTCTACTATATTTATTGTATGATGGGAGGTGAGAATACTCAACCCAAGAACCCTAAAAAAGTGCACAACCAAGGTAAAAGAACCCACTAATGTGAAACGTTCAGATGAGGCACCCTCATTTCCAAATATAGATCCTTCCTACCAGCCCTCATCAAATGGATTCACCTCATATTCAGTAAATATGTGATATAATGACACTCCACATTTTTATTTATCCCTATAAATAGTATATAAACCCTCAAAATTACTATATATTAACATATTAATTTGAAAAGACCATATGGAGAAATAATATGATTGATCTAGGAGTGCTATAGAAGATTGTTATGGCTGATGAGGAAATTGAAGCCCAATATAGGATTTATATCAGCCTTATAATTGAGGTATGCATTGAGACATTCAAGGAAATATTTCATGAGTACATGGACTCCTTTGAGTTGGATGTTTTCCATTTCACATTCCTGTTATGAGGTAAATAGTGGGAGATTATGTTTGGAGAGTCTGGGATTGGTCTTGGAAGATACTCCTCTAAGTGTTTAGCCTCACCAAAAAACAAAGAATTGTTGCCGGACTCAAACATGAGTGATACACTAAAGAGTTGTGTAGTAGTTTCCTATTATATGACCAGTTTTCATGATCTATATATAGTGAAGAGCAACAAGATGACCAGTGCCACTTTACGGATAATTCATCATGAATTATCTTAAGCCAGGATTCCATGAGGCAACTCCCATTGTGAATTTAGTTTTTTTGAGGTACTTATTATTACCACAACCATGGGACCCCTTTTTGTGAAATAGGCCTTCATGTTTTCCATTTAATATGGGGGAAAGCTGCAGAATATCCACAATACACTCATGGATGGGATCATTGTCACACTTCTAGAAAAGAGTGTGGGGGTTTTTATTCTTCACTGCCCCTCTCCTCCTTTGGGTCGATATAGCCCATTGGCATGGTCATAATCCATAAGATGGTGATGATTTGGAATGTGGTAAAGTAATATAAATGGGTGTAAGACTATGAATAGACTAGAAATGAGGCCTTGTTACCTGATTCATCAGTTTCACTATTTGTTCCAGCACCTCCTACCTAATCTGTACCTTCCCCCTCTTCCTAGTCAGTACCACCTTACCTTATCACATGGGGGTGGCCACACTAATTTTAGAAATCTCTTCACTTTCTTCTTGAGAACCAGTAAGGCATTTTCCCCCCATAGTTTACTTTATCTTCTCCACGCTCTACTCTAGCACCCCCATCCAACCCTACTTATCCCCAACCTCATATTTCTATAAACAGACCATCTTTTGGATCTATTCTAGTTACCTACGTACCAACAGTTCTCCCAACCAAGATTCCTCCTAAGCTTACTGACCCCACCACCCAATGGTATTCCCTTTCAGATAATTATAGAAGGGGTAAGGGGCATACTATTGAGGCTCATTCAGAGGTACATTTTGTTAATCCTATAGATTTTCATATGATATCCATTTATATCCACCCTTCTTCTCCACCAACTGCTTGCTCTATTATTCAAAATATGGATAAAACTACTTCTAGATCCATGGACACTCCTCATGAATTCAATTCCCTACTCCTTCTACCACTACTTCCATCGACATGGAAGAGTTATTTCATACACCCATCCTTGGGGAGGGTATCGTAGATTCTTATCTCAAGGATACTAATTGTACTTATTATTTTTTCTCCACAATGTAACCCTCATTTTACTTTTATTTTGGTCCATTTTTCTTATAGGTACTCCAAAAAGCCAAATTTTTTATGCCTCTCCTATCTGATGAAATATATATTTGTTTTTCATTATTATTAATCTTCATACTTCCTCTATATTCCTCAGTCTATTAGTTTTTGTTACGTATCTATCCATTGCTAACATTATCACATTTGATGCACCTTCTTGGAGGCCACTCGATCTCCCTCATGAGATATTTCCTTAGGATATTGAGATTTTGGGACCTCATCTGGAGATCTGTGCAAGGGATTCATGGTTGATTCACCTTCCACATGAATGGTTTTATATGTCTATTTCTATGTAATTTAAGCCCGTGAAGTACCCTATAGAGATGGAAGATACACTACTACAAATATTAATTTATCTGGCACTAACTTTTATTAGTGATAGCTAAAAGCACTAATAAAGGAAACCTTTATCATCGTTGGAAAAAAGTGATGATGAAGGGCCCCTTTTTCAGCAAAAGACAAAAATCACTAATAGGGGGTCTTTTCAGCACTTGAAAAAATCACAGATAAAGGGGTGTCATAGTACACACTAAAAAGTGATGATAAAGGCCCCACCTTATCAAAACGTTTTTTTCTAGTGCCAATAAAGGAACCCCTTTATCAGTTCTTTTTTTGTTAGGGTTGATAAAGGGAATATTTCGAAAAGCATTATATATCATTAAAAATAATATATTAATATATATAATTTTATAGAGATTTAAGTATAATATGTTTTATTAAACATGATCTAAATAAATATAAACATGCATTTTATAATTAATATATAAGATATTTAGTGAAAATTGATTATAAACTAATTTTAAAATATTAATTAATAATTTTATAATTATAATTGAGTAATAGTAATTTATTAAAAATTGGATGCCATAAAAATTCAATAAAATAATTAACGACATAGGATAAGTTTAAAACATGGCTTGAACATCAAATGGCCTTAATTTAGGACCTGGGTGTCCATTTTAGATCTTTTCTATATTAAATTGAAGCTTGTGAAGGGATATATGTCGTGTTGAAAATGAGGTCCCCAAACACTATTTTTTGAGGTTAAAAAAGGGTGAAAAGGACTCTAAAACTATTATTTAGTTGGGATACCCTAATTTTTTTAATATTCAATAGTATTTCATCTTTGTCTAAGAGATTATTATATCCCTTTTTTATTGGAGAGTGAATTGATTTTTATAGATTACATTCACATAGAAATCATGGTATAGATATTTTATTATTTTTATATTGTATTTTGGTTTAAAATAAAGTATATAAATATTTTAATATATTTACTTATATTAAATAAATTTTAAAAATACATATTTAAACATATATAAATAAATTTTTTGTTAAAATATGTAAAAAATGGAAATAAATATTTATTTTTAATTTTATTTCAATGAAAAAATTTCCCATTTTATTTACCTTATAATAATTCATTAATATGTATATATATACCGATATTGTAAATGATTATATATAAACATGTGTGAGTCAATAAAAAAATATATCTATATGTTTATTCTAATACAAGTAAATAAATACATATATATGTTAATATTTGTACTTCTATGATAAATATAAATGTATACTTGTGTGGGTAAATATGTGTGTATGTATGTGTGTGTGTGTGTGCGTCATTATTGGGTAAATACATCATATATAAATATATTTTTATAAATAAATCATTAACATTATCATTAAATATAGTATATAAATGTATTAACATTAAATATTTATAAATTCACTATGAAAAATGTATATCTAGATATACAATTATTTGTGAATGTTTATAAATTTATAATTTGAAAATATATAGACATATAAATATAAATTTAATTTAAAAAATTTATGTGTACATATAAAATATATATCATTTAAAAATTTATTTTGAATAATATCAATCTAATTTTTTTTTATAAAAATATATGAATATATATTCTTATAAAATTTTACCTATGATGTTTAGATTTTTATATATATATATCTATGTGTATTATTAAACATATATTTATATTTATATTCTAATTTTTGTAAATGAATATTAATATATAATATATTTAAATAAATATAATTATATATATATCACATACACAAACAAACAGATGTTTTTTAAATGCATTTAAAAATAATTATAAGAATATATGAATAAAAAATATATATTCATATATATCTATATATATAAATATTTATATACTGAAATATACAACAAAACAATCTTTGTGTAAAGGTAAAAAAGTTCAAATTTCAAAAAAAGGGTGAAGGGATCAAATCTAGGTGCATGTGAGGGGTGAAAATGAGGATTGTGCTGGAAAAACACTGATAAAAAAGATTTATGAGTACTGAGAAGGGGGGGTGGATGAGGTAGAACTAGTGGGGTGGAAGAGTGTGGGGAAATTACTTATAAAGGTGTGGAAATTGAGATAAAGGGGGAAGGTGGACCACTAAAAAAATGATGTTTTTGAACTTTTATCATCACTTAAAATAATAATAATAAAGGTACCATCAATCAGTCATTTTATATTAGCATTGATAATGCCACCCTTTATCAGTGTTTTTTTAAGTGCTGATAATGGGGGCCTTTATCACTTCTTTTTTTTATCATTGATAAAGGGGGCCTTTATCAGTGTTTTTAGCGCTGATAAAGGGGCTATATATCAATGCAAAATATAAATGTTAAATTCCCAATTTATTCGTGCTAAAATAATCACTGATAAAGCCCCCCTCTATCAACATTTTTTTATCAATGATTATGGTGAGACTTTAATCAATCTTATATTAACGATGCTTTTTTAGTATTATTGAAGAAAAATTTTAGCACTGTTAAAAGAGAAACATGTAGTCGTGATATGGCCTCATATTCTAGTAAGAGGTAACAAACCACTATTTTGATGGATTTTTATAATTTATACTTGTCCATCCATATGGATGATGATAATCACATTAGTTATTTAGAGTAGAAACCTATAGTTAGACCATTCTTTTGAGTCTTAGTCATGTTTGTTTAGGTCTTTTCCTTTCAATAAGAATTTTCTACTAGGTATTTTGTGAGAGACTTCATTTTACCCTCCTCGGATTAATACATATAAGAGATGGAATTTTATTAATATTGTGTGCTAATAACCCATATTTTCATCCTATATATATATATTATAATCACTAGTTTTTTAAGCCCATGTTCCTTTCTATCTATCCTTTTTTAGGTAGTTATAAATTCCCCACATATTTCAGACATCTTATGCTTGGTATTATTTTAATCTCATGGAGATCTCAATTCCTTGTACCATTTTCATTTATTCATTAAAATATATTATCTATTATAATTTCCATCTCTTCCACCTTGATATCAGAATAGTTTAGACATTATTTTATTTTCAATTGGGGGGAGATAGTATTTATATTTACTAAATTTTTACTAAATTTTTTTTGTCTTATATCATTTTTCTTGGAGATATTTTTTTTTCACGTTTCTTTAAACTAAAAATACCATTACACCCATGTACAAAAAATAGATATTTTAGATGAAAACTGATAAAATACTCTGTTTATTTCAGTTTCGTTTTTTTCCATGTCGGTTGAGTTGATAATTTTAATTCAAATTCTAATTTCCTAAAATAGCTCACCGATTGATATATTACATAGAATATATTCCTTGAGTGATTTATTTTTTAATTTTTATTTCCATTGCAAAGAGTATTCTAGACCAAATTTTAAAAAAAATTAATTATAGTTATGGGGAGACACTTGGAGCATGTAACATATTATAAATTTAATTGGAAAATTATTATGGTTATAACATAATAAATATACTTTTAAAATTATTGAGGAATTTTTATTATTGATATAATTTTTCTTTATGCCACCATTTACATTAACGATACATATCTCATAGTTTCCATGCATGAACTTTTTTGGATTGAGCCTTATTTCATGCCCATTTTTCCCTTCCTACCACACTATTTTCTATATTTCTTGAATTATAATTGAATAAGTATGGGGGATTGGTTTTTTAATTTATACATGAGATGTTTTCTACTGATGAGATGTGTGGAATTATTTTCACTAGATCCTTGGGACATGGATCATGATTAATTCTTATAGGCTTTTATGATTACCCTATTTTCTTTAAAAAAACATGTGTTGTTTATTTGGAGTATAAAAATCACCATCATCAGATCGATGATTCTCATTATAGATCATATGGTATTAGGTGGTATATTTGAGATATTTATTCTACAAGATTTTACAAAAAATTGAAAAACAAATAAAAATAGAAAAGAAATAAATATGGTAAGGTCATTATTCTTTAATGACACACTCACAGACCTAATTTATGATTTGGATGGTGTAGATACATGAATAATTTGATTAGGTTCTTCATTAAATTGTTCAAGATTATCATGGATGATGATTTATAGGTTTCCCTAATTTTGGAGATTTACTTTTATTATCTATCCACCTACCCTCATCCTCAAATCCATTTTAACCATAATTTTATGTCCTCGTGATTAATTGTATCACTTTTTTTTATAGAGTAAAGATGTTAGATCCAATTAAATGTTATGATTAAGAATCTATATTAAAGGCATGAACATAACTAATGTTTTTTCTTTAGTTATGAGGGAAACTTCATTGTGATATAAATCATAACATGGAAATGGTTATCTAAGGAACAATTGATAAAGTTCAATCAATGAGAGGAGGAATTAAAATAAGAGACATGACTATGAAGAATGACTAATTTTATTTATAGGCATTATTGGTGAGGCCTAACACATTTATATAGAAACTTTGATTTATTTTCATGATTAAAATTATGGTTTAAAATGAAAATTTGAATCCTTTGAGATTTTTGTTGAGATTATTCATTCTTGTGGACAATAAATAACTAAAAAGTGTGGGAATTTGATACTTTGGAACTTTATTTACATTATAATTCAAACTCATCTTGTTTTATAAAAATTTGATTATACCATTCCATGATGACTGGTTTAATTTTTTAGGTTATTTAATACTGAAGTGTGTGAAGAAAGTTTTTTTGATGATCCTAAATGGAAGATAATTCTCAATGTGAATAATTGATTTACTTCATGTATTTCTAGGTATATGAAGAATGAAATTTGGAAAATATAATTTAATCACCCCTATAAGGGTATATGAGCCTATGTAAGTGTATTATATAGGATATAGAGTACAATAATGGTAGATTAGCCTATATAAGGGTATATTATGGAGGATATGGACTCATGTAAGGGTACATTATCTCATGGAAAGGTGTTGGGTGCTTTGTAAATCTATTCAACTTTTCTCAGAAAATGTTATCTAGCATAATGTAAAGGTAATTATTACTTATCTAAATCTTGAACACTATTTAATACATGATATTTTAGGATAAAGAAAACACATTACATGAATACGAGTCAACACATGAATGGATCAATTTCCACTCACAGTCATCCTCCAATAAGTCCTAGAAGAACCCATGAATGAAATAAAATCCTTGAATAATAGGATAAAAGATCCATCAAAGAATCTAACTCTCTCATTAAAAACATAAAACCTCAATTCATAATGTAAAATATTCAGATTATATACCTATATGAAGAGTCCCATGTATACACATGATATAAATTCCATTTACATTGTTAGTTGTTTTTTCTTATTTAACTCCTGGAGCCTCAAAATTTTGGTACACACAGTTCTTTTAAATTTATTATTTCTTTTATTTATTTTTTATGTGGTTCTATTAAAAATATAAACCTTATGTCATCTATTATATTTTATAATCATTTTTTTAAAGAAATTTCAATACCATTTGGATGTGATACGTCTTCTTTTAAGTGGGATAGTACATTTCAATTATCTTTTTTGATGTTATCATTTATTTGATTTTTATTTCAATTACACTCTTGTGTCACCTGATAAATTATACTCTTACCATATGTGAATAATTAACTTAGGGTTAGGGATCAATATTCGGGGTAGAATAAATTTAATGATTCATTAATCAAAACTAAGTTAGTCAGATTAGCTAGGATTTGGATTATGAAAAAAATTCGTTTTTTTCAACATATATTCTTGTTCATGATCTGATGGATTGAAAAGGGGGACCCTAATAGATTTGGAAAAAAATAATTTAATAAAAATAACATTTAATAGTTTTAGGATCCAATTATACTACCTAATTCACCAAAATTTATTATTATATCTTGACTAAATAAATAGTTGTTAATATTGGTAAATCAAATTTTTTGACCAAAATTAATTGGTGACCCCTGAGGAACATTACATCCTGAGATATCACATCATCCCAAGTTAGACATTAGGATATCTTATTAACAAGCACCCATAAATTGATATGAAACTGTTACTAATTAAATTAAATGTTAATTTATTTATCTAGAATAACGAAACTTTAGAAAATCCATTTGTGGAATCCTCTATTTGGGTTTAATCCGTAGGTATAACCCTTTACCCTCATTTCCCTATGGAATCGACACCTTAATCCCACTATTCTATGAATCATAATTGTAGTGTTTTTTTCATAAAATTGATACATTTATATTTTTTTCTTCATTGTGTGAAATTACTACCACCGTGTAGTATTGTAACAAGCTAGGATTTTCATAGAAAGATATTACATTTTAATATATGAATATTAAATAGAGTTTAAAAATACATTCCTGAGGACCATAAAAGTTTAGTTTCATTATAGACTAGATACAAAATCATATTATTTTATGAAATATATTCAATATATCCCAGAAATATCTTCACATTTAGTACACTTCATAAATACACCCTACTTAAACCATTCTTCATAACTATGTGAATGGAAACATAAGAAAGGGTCAGCTAAGATGCTCAGTAATGGTAAGCATGGATTATACCAAGAGATGATAAAATGGTAGAATAATATATGAATAAGGCTATGATATTATTAATATAGCTTCAAAATATCATAAAAAATATATCTTGGATAATAAACATGATCCATGGAATAAAACATTACCATTTTAGAAGACATGAATCATTCTAGGGATAAATCATCATAAGTATAGAAATTATTTCATATGTCAATGTTAACATCTGATAACATAAAATCACAATATATTTGGATTCAAAAACTATTTCCCAATTCATAATGAATCATGAATCATCATTTATTTACCATAGTGAATCCGACACATCGGTCTATTTCACCTAGAAGATCAAGCACATCAACATGTTTTCCATCATTATCTCATGATATATAAAACCTCAACTAATTAAATTGGGGCGGGGGAGATATAAGTCTCTCCCATATAATAATCAATACATTTATATTCCAAAATATCATATAACATTCATCATATCATAACCCATGAAAAATAATTAGGTGTCAGAAACATTTCATTATGGAATAACAAGTACAAAGAGACGAGTTTCATAAAAATTTCATCAATTGATCATATCATAACCCATGAAAAGGAATAAGTTTGATAAAAATATTTTTATCATAAATATAAACCATACAAATAAATAATAAGGATGGTACCATTGGATTATAACCTTTGTAAAGAATAAGGAACCCAAAGGTTATTTTCATTTATGAATAGAAATGACCTAAAATATCATAAAAACATTCATAAGGAAAATGACCTTTCCATTTGAAATAAATTATTTAAAATATAAAAAGACACAAAACAATGAGGGAAAATTATATTTTAAAATAACCTAGGAAACTTATAAATGAATATTGTAATAATTTTCTAGTCCTAACAATGTAAAATTCTGTTCTTTTCAATCACGTTAAAATAAATATTCCTTCCACAATTTGTGTAAAATGTAAAAATAAAATTGTTTAGAAAAAAAATGTAACGACCTAATGTTTTATCAATGGAAATTCCCTTATTATAATTAAGTCATATAATCACATGAAATCACAAAAAAATGAGCTACTATGTACTATGTTCCCTTCAAACATAATATTGTCACTTTTTTTTTGAATTTCAAAAATTTGACATAAACTGTTGCAGTCAGTAATATGTTTTGAGTCCGATAAGACAAACAAAATTTTTAGTAAATAGAAACATACCATTATGAATAGTAAAATACCCTTTTTAATAGTAAAATGCCCTTCTGAATTATAATATGACCCTTATGAATAATAATTTTTTTTAAAATAATATTTACCTCTCCCTTAAATGTATAACAAAAATTTAGGCATCTTATAAGTGATAATATGACCATAGTAAAAGTATTAGTAATTTTGTAAATCATAAATAATTAATTGTAATTAATTAATTAATATAAAATAAAATTTATTTTCTTTAATGGTTTTCATAAATTAAAAATTTTATGTCTTCTTATTTTAATATAATTTTATAAAACCTTGTGTAATTTTTTAATGCATTATATAATCAGTTATAGTATTAAAATCTATATTTTTCTAGTAAATAATGATTTTAATTAAAAATTAATTGATTTAGGTTTAGAAAATAATTTTGGAAAAATGAATTTCATTTTTGGATTCTTAATATCAAAAAATGTTTAGGGTGAAAATTTGGGTTTTTTCTAAAATACATGAATTTTTTATTAATAGTAAAATACGATAATTCACAATAAATGCCAAAACCTGAATTTCTGTATCATGCTTGAGTCATAGATGATGTAAATGGTCATTGTTTTAAAATCACATACACATATTACTATTTTTGATCACAATAATCATCACTATTTCTTTTCTTTTGAAAAAATAATAAACTAATCATTAAAATACTAAGAAAACCCTCCTCCCCTCCACTATAAAAACCACCCACACTCCCCACTTCTATTCACTTCTATAAAGCCTTGTGAAATCCCTAAATTCATCCCAAGTTTCTCCCAAATATCCTTAACCACGTCTATAATCCCTTGGTCTCCTCAAAATACTGAATCCTCTCCCATTAAGAGGCTCTCAAAGGAGATAAACTCAAGAGGTAAATTCCTCTTTCTGATTCTCTTATTTTCTTCCATGTTATTTTCATTTATTTTTTATTTCCTCACCTCACCTCACAAAAATGGTATTATAACTCCAATAAAATAAATTTAAGGTAATTATATTGTGATAATGGGTTACTTTATCATAATATCTCCTTACCCCTCCATTTATACTATAAATGAAAACACCATTCGAGATGTGTTGATTTATCACATTCAAGGATGAAGGATTTTCAATTAGAATTACCATCATCATTTACGGTCATGAAACCATTTTTAATTTTGAAAAATAATATTAAATATGTGTTTTATATTATGTGTTTTTCTACAATCCTTTATCACACATGATTTAAAATAATAATACAAAACAAGTTAGTTGGGAGGAAAATCGCCATGTTAATCCAAGCGTTTATCATTGATATTTTATATAATGATTCACCTTTAATACAAATAACCAAATGAGTTTTACAACCATTTAAACTTTTATATGTTCAATAATAAGATATAACTTCAATTATACACAACCACTCTCATCATACATGTGTATCCAAACATGAATATAATTTAATCGATCATTAAAACCAAGGAAACAAACGAACCCGAACAATGAAATTGAACCTTGTAACCAATCAAAAAGTTATGAATGAACTAAAAAAGGTTAAAATAAATAAATTTTATGTAAAATAGGTTCTTTAATTATTAATTAATTAACCTAATTTAACTATTCAGGTCATTAAGATCAAGCAAAGATCACCATCGGACTTAAGGTAACAGATCATCTCTTTTTCACATTTATTCAAGAATCCCCTCTATGTTAAGCCCTTTAATGTGTAATTAATAATGATGGGGTATGATTTTTCAACATCCCCATACTTCCATCATGATGTATACTAGATGAGAAAACCTTTTCTCTCACATTAATCCCTCCTATGTAAACCCAATACCATGCCGATATTCTGTAAGGGATTCTACCTGAACCGCCTTTATTCCTTTGGGATGCTCTATATTTTTTTTTACCTAAATGAAGATGTATTTTCATTTTATGTAAAACTTATAAATTCTACTTCTATTCTCCAAACACATTTTTATGATCCATCCCTCATTCTCTTTCGGGGATAGACATGCTTTTAAGTGATTCCCTCCTCGATACTTCCCAATACCGAAACCCATTCTAAGGGAACTTACCAAATTTTTACAAAATTTCAAGTGCACTTTACCATTTGTATTAATACACCATTGTTTTTATAAAATCTGTATTATTATTATGAAAACCTTCTTGTTTCACTTCTGGTTTTATATAAATGATTATTCACTTTTCGATTTTAAATGCTCTATAGTATTTTCATTAAAACAACACTAAAATGTTTTAATGCTAATAATTTCCTAAATACTCTTCTTAAATGTTGTCACTTTAGTTTAAAATCATTTACCATGATATATTCCTATTTTAATTTATTAATTTCTATATATATTTTAATTCATTTCTCTCATGGACACTTTTATGATACGCTCATTCATTATGCTTTATGACATGAATGTGATACCCATTTCTCTCAATGGGTTCCCTTGTGTTTATGTATGATTGATTATGTATGATTATTTATGTGGAAATCATATTCATGAATATGTTAATATGGGTGTTCCCAGATAGTTCACCAATGCATTGGTTTAACTTGAGTCTCATGAGATGTTATGTGCAACGGTCTTGGTGGTTAGCCATGAGTCGTGATACCATGTGCAATGGTCATGGTGGTTAACCTTGACTAGTGATCCTCTATATGCAATGAGAATTGAATCATGATAAAGTCATGATTTATGTTTCTACCACATTACTATGAATTCATGTTTATATGATTCCATATTTATATGTTATGATTCCATAAGATACATTCCTTTTTATATCATTATGTTATGCCTTATATCTCATGTATTGATGCTTTGTTCTTATGTTTATTGCCTTACTGGGCATTGATATCATCTCTTATCTAATGTGATCCCCATGGTACCCTTGGTAGATGTAAGGTCTCAAATGAAGTCAGGATCTCTTTATAAAGATTATATAAAGAATTTATTTATTTAGTTCTATGTTTTCAGTTTTATGTACCTAGTCTTCCAAGACACTATACTTTAAGAACATTGGCTTGTACTCTGATGTATAATTATTCTTAAAATCATGTAATTTTATATATAAAAGGATAGGGTCCCTATAGTTGGTCTCAAAGGCTGGTCTTGTTATTTTTGGTGATTAAGAATAGAGAACTTTAGTAAGTAACTTAATGACAAGACTAAATATAATAAAACACCCCTAAATTTTGGTAAGTATAGAGTAAGTGGTTTATTAAAAAAAATATATCCATGTCTAGATAGAAACGGGTAAAGGTGGATCTGTAACATATGTATCTAGGGGTAAAACCCAAAAACACCACTTTGATCTATACTCGAATGGGAACTAGTGCATTACACAGGCCTTACTGCACTCTTCGTTTGAAACTCCCTAGGGATATGCATTGGTAAATTCGTGAGCTTGATATAAACCATTATTAAGGGAATGAAAAAAAATCCCAGAAGAATATAAGTTATTAAATAGATAAAGGATTACTTATAATGAAACATAGGGAATCACAAGTTAAGATATACTTATCCTTTAAAAGTTTATCCTCTTATGTCCAAAGTTTCCTTTTTATACTCAATAGCTAAGTATTCAAGACGTCAAATTGTATGCTCTTTTTCTTAGTTAATGGTGGGAAATAGAAGAACACATTCAAATAATCAATGTGTTAGGGAATCAGAATATTTCCCTAATGATATTCCTGATATGATGGGAAAGGGTGCTCAAAACTTGATGACATTAGTTTCTCAACTGGCTCAAGTTATTAATAATAACTTGAATCATGTGGAAAACCCTCCTCTACCAAGTAAAGAGAAAGTTGTCGTTGAATCCATCATGCGGAAAAGGCCTCCCATGTTTAGTGGACCATCTGATCCCCTCCTTGTGGAATAGTGTATTAAATACTTTGAAAAGATATTATCTGTCCTTCAGTGCTCAGATGAAGAGAAAGTCGTACTGGAGATCTATCATTTTGATGCGGAAGATGATTAGTGGTGGACACTGATCAAGAATATGAATCCCCAGAAAGAAATTGATTTCATGGATTGGGATGAATTCAAGAGAATGTTTTTCAATAAATATTTTCCCTAAACCCTGTGTCTCAAGATGGAAAGAGAGTTCCTCAGACTCAGGCAGAAGGAATATGAGTCCATCAGGGCGTATAAAGAAAACATCACAAGGCTTTCATGGTATGCCTTTGGCTTTGTCTTGAACATAGATGGAAAGGTGTATCACTTAATTATCAGACTAAAGCTGAGTCTATGAAAAACGTTTGTGATTCGATACTTTCACAGTTATAAGAAGATTGTCCATTGTCCCCTTGAGGTTTAAATTGAGATCGGAGACTCTCAATACTATCATGGGCCCAGTGAAAAAAGAGGTAAATGGAATCTAATATGGGCGGTTCCAAAAATAAATTCCATGATGTAAAGATTTCCAACAATCCCATGTGTAAAAATTGTCGAAAGATTAATCTTAGGAACTATCCAAAGGGAACTAGGAATTGCTTCAAATGTGGGAATTTGGGACATCTGGCTAAAAACTACTGAAGATATATGAAAAATCCCACTAATGTGGAATAATAAAGGAAGGTTCATAAAAAATTATCATCTAGTTGTGTTGTGTTACAACTGAAAGGAACATTGGAATTATTCAAACAATTAACCTAATCCAAGGGTTGGAAGAGGAAATAAACAGTAACCTACAAGGAAACATGGAAGAGATTATGGTATCACTTTTTTTGAAGTGGAGTTGGACAATTATTTGGAGATAGGTATGCTAGTTATTCATTCAAGAATAGAGAATGTTCTATTTGATTCTGGTTCTACACATTCGTTCATATCTTGCAAGTTTAGAAGAACTATTCAAACACCACCTCAAAATATGGAAGATAATTTATCTATAAGAACAACCAGTGAGGAAATTGTTTCATCCATGGTATATAACTCATCCCTAGTTAATGTTTGTGGACTGAACCTCCCAAAATATCTCATCATACTTCCTTTAGTTGAGTTCGATGCAATCTTGGGTGTGGACGAGCTATCTTTATACAAATCCAACATCAACTGTCAGGGATGAGAGATCACTCTTCACATCCCAAAGCATCCTATAATTTTTTAAAAGTGTAAGGAGGAAGATGTATCTCCTTTAGAATCATGGTATCAAGTGTGGGTAATAATTTTTTATGAGCAAGCATGTATAGCTCAGATGATTGAGATGAAGGAGAGAATCCCACTTGAAGACTTGCCCATCATGAGGGATTACACTCATGTATTCCCCAAAGAGTTGATTTCTCTTCCTCCTGATCAAGAGGTTGTGTTATCAATTGAACTTATTTCTAGATCTATACCTATATCAAAGACACCTTATACATTGTCCACCGTAGAGCTGGAAGATCTGAAAAAGAAGTAATAAAAGAATCTGGAGAAGGGTTTTATATGCCCGAGTGCTTCACCATGGGGTTCTCTAGTCCTCTTCATAAAGAAGAAGGATAGATCAATTCACCTATGCATTTATTATCTTGAGATCAATAAGATCCTGATAAATATCATGTATCCCCTTCCATGGATAGATAACATGTTTGATCAGTTTTGTGGTGCAAGCTATTTCTCTAAGGTGGACCTTCAGTTGGGATATCACCAATTAAAGGTGAGGAATAAAATTATTCCCAAGACTACATTTCGAACGAGGTATGTAAATTATGAGTTCATATTGATGCCTTTCAAAATAAAAAATTCTATATAAATTTTAATGGACTAAATGAATAGAATCTTTAGGGATTACCTCGTCAAATTTATGGTAGACTTTATCGATAATATTCTGATATACTCCAAGAGAAAGGAGGAACATGAGGAGAATTTGAATATTGTCTTAAAGACTTTGTGGAGGGAGAAGATGTTTGAAAATTACACTAAATGTGAGTTTTAGATGGAGGAAGTATCATTCTTGGGGCATGTTATCACCAATAAAGTGCAATATGTGGACCCTTCAAAGACAAAGGTAATTGAAGAGTGGCCCAGGCCAACATCTTTAATGGAGATCCATAGATTCCTTGGTCTAGTGGGGTATTATTGACAATTTCTGAAGAAATTTTAATGATTTTAAAACCCAATTTCCAAGATAAAATGGAAGGGAGTAAAGTCTTTTTGGACTTAATAATCTGAAGATTGCTTTAAGGAGTTGAAAAAGAGGCTTATGACTGTGCCAATACTCACACTCACAATAAGTGTAGTACTATTTGAGGTGTACAATGATGGTTCAAAGAAGAGATTAGGATGTGTGACAATGAAAATGATAAAGTTATAGACTACACCTCAAGGAAGATTAAAATCCATGAGAAAAACTATCCTATGCATGATCTGGAGTTGGAGGCTAGATCATTACGTTAAAATTCAAGCAGCATCATCTCTATGGGGAGAAGTGTGAGATATATACTGATCAAAAGAGTATAAAATATATTTTCACACAAAAGGAGAATAATATTTTCTATCAAAGATGGATAGAGATCATCAAGGATTATGACTGCTCAATCCACTACTATCCGGGTAAGGAAAATAAGGTGGCAGTTGCTTTGAGTAGAAAGAACCTCCATCTTTATCAAAGATGAGAATTGAGAAGCGTCTGATCTTATTATATTGGAAGAGGATAGACATGAGAATCATTAAGGGGGGAGAATCATCAATATTTTCTCAAATGATTGCTCAACCATTCCTCATAGAGAAAATAAAGTATGCGTAAATAAAATATGTGTAAATTCAGAAAAGGGTAGATGACATTTAAAAGGGAAATCTAGTGAGTTTATGATTGATGTGGAAGGAGATGTGAAATTTGGGTCTGGATTATGTGTACCATATGATCCATAGATGAATAAGGAGATTTTTAATGACGCACATAGCTCAACCTTCTCTATTCACCTAGGGAGCACAAATATGTATAAAGATCTCCAAGAGAAATTTTGGTGGGACAAAATAAAGAAGGATGTTGTTGAATATAAATCAAAATTCCTGGTATTTCAACAAGTGAAGGATGAAAGATATAAGTATAATGGGATGATACAACCACTACCAACACCAATGTGGAAGTGGGATAACATCACAATGGACTATGTCACTAGACATCCAAGGAAATCCAGAGGAAATAATGCTATATGGGTCATTGCGGATTATTTTACAAAGGCAGATCACTTTATCGAAATTTGGGAGGACTTCTTATGAGATCAACTTGCATTAATATATATCAAAGAAGTGGTAAGGCTGTATGGAGTACCACTATCTATTGTATCTGATAGAGATCTGAGATTCACCTTGATGTTCTTGAAGAGTGTCTAACATCCTCTATGCACTAAACTGCACTTCAGTACAACTAATCATCCACGAAGTTATGGCCAATATGAGTGAACTATTCAGACACTGGAAGATATGTTGAGAGTATATTCTACGGACTCCAAAGGAGGATAGGACCAATATCTTTAACTGGTTGAATTCTCATACAACAATAGTTTCCACTCGAGCATCCGAATAGAACCATATGAAGCCCTTTATCAGAAAAGGTGCAGAACACCAGTGTACTGGATGAAGTCGGTAAGAATAAGATGCTAGGACCTGAAATGGTTGATGAAATGGTAGAGAGGGTGAAAACCATTCAACAGTACATCAAAGAAAACCCAAATTTCACAAAAGAGTTATGAAAAAAATCATTGATGAGACCTTGAGTTCAATGGTTGATACATGGTATTTATTCACATATCTCCATAGAAGAAGGTCATGAGGTCTCGGAATAAAGTAAAGATAAGTCCTAGGTTCATCATCCCCTTAAATATTTTTGATCGTATCAGGGATGTGGCCAATCAACTAGCACTTTCACCTACTATGTCCAAAGTACATTATGTCTTTTATGTATCCCTCTTCAGGAACTACATACCATATCCTTCACATGTACTCTCTTCAGGGGTGATAAAGTTAGAGAATGATATTTCTCATGAGAAGCAGCCAATTAAGATCTTGGATCATAGAAATAATGTTCTATGTAACAAGACTACTCACCTGGTCAAAGTATTATTGTGGAACCATAAGTACGAAAAGACAACATGGGAACTAGAGGAGGCAATGGAGGAAAAGTACCAACACCAGTTTATGGCTTAAAATTTAAAACGAAATTTTGAGGGTGAAATTTCATAACGGGGAATAATGTAACGACCCAATGTTTTATCAATGGAAATTACATTCTTATAATTATCTCATATAATAACATGAAATAAAAACATAATGAGCTACTAATTACTATGTTACCATCAAACTTAATATTGTCACTTCTGTGTTTTGAATTTTAAAAATCTGACATACACGATTTTGATTCATAAGATGTTTGGAGTCCGATAAGAAAAACACAATTTTTGATGAATATTAACCTACCCTTATGAATAGTAACATACCCTTATAAATAGTAATATGACCATTATGAATATTAAATCATCCTAAATAATATTATCCTCACCCTTAAATGTATAAATTAAATTTAATAATCTTATAGTGATAATATGACCATAGTAAAAGTATTGGTATTTTTGTAAACCATAAATAAATAATTAAAATTAATTAATTAATTTAAAATAAAATTTATTTTCCTAAAAGGTTTTTATAAATGAACAATTTTATGTCTTTTTATTTTAAGATAATTTTATAGTACCTTATGTAATTTTTGAAGGCATTATAAAATTAGTTATAGTATTAAAATATATATATTTCAAGTAAATTATGATTTTAATTAATAATTAAATTAATAATTTTTAGAAAAATAATTTTAAAAAATGTATTTAATTTATTTATTCTAAACTTAAAATAATGGTTAGGGTGAATTTTTGTGATTTTTCTAAAATACATGAATTTTTGATGAATAATAAAATATGATAATTCACAATAAATTCTAAAACCTGAATTTCTTCATAATGATTGAGTCATGGATGATGTTAATGGACATTTTTTCAAACACACATTCACATATTTCTATTTTTGGGCACAATAAACATTACTATTTCTTGTCTAATGGAAAATAATAAACTAACGATTTAAATACTAAGAAAGCCCTCCTCCCCTCCACTATAAAAACCACCCGCACACCCATCTATTCTTTACTCCTCTAAATACTTTTTCCTTTACTAAATTCTACCCTAATCTATATTAAATCTTCTCCCCAACTTCCATCATCCCATGTTCTCATAAAAATACCATATCCTCCCCCTTAAGAGGCTCTCATAAGAGATAAAGTCCAGAGGTAGATTCCACTTTCTGTTTCCCTTATTTTCTTTCAAGTTATTTTCTTTTCTTTTTTATTTCCTAGCTTCCCATAACCTAAATGGTATGATAACTCCAGTAACATAAATATACTAGAATTAATATTATTATAATGTGATATTTTATCATAATCTCTCCTTACACCTCCTTTTAAACTATAAATGATACCACCGTCCGAGATGTGTTGATTAATCACATTCAACTATGACGGGGTTTCAATTTGCATTACCATATTCGATTTTGGTCATGAAACCATTATTGTGATTGAATCAGAATATTAAATATATATTTTATCATATGTTTTGTTCTGTAATCCTTTGGTACACATTATGTAATATAATAATACAAAACAAGTTTATTATGAGAAAAATCACAAATTTAATCCAAGCGTTTATCATTAATGTTTTATATAATGATTCACCTTCATTATAAAAAAATGAATTTTACAACCATTTCACCTTTTTTATGTTCAATAAGAAAATATAAATTCCATTCTGTACAACCACTCTCATCTTACATGTGTATTCAAACATGAATATAGGTGAACCGATCATTAAAACCAAGGAAATAAACGGACCAGAACAATGAAATTGAACCTCATAACAAATCAAAAATGTTTATGAATGAACTAAAAAAGGTTATAATAAATAATTTACGTGTAAAATAGGTTTTTGAATTATTAATTAAGGAACATAATTTGATTATTCAGGTCATTAAGATCAAGTGAAGACTGTTGTCGAACTTCAGGTAAGGGATCCTCTTTTTCTCACATTTATTCAAGAATCTCCTCTATGTTATTCCCTTTTACATGTAATTAAAAATTATGGGGTATGATTTTACACCTTCTCCATACTTCCGTAATTATTTATAAAAGATTATAAATACCTTTTTCTCTCATTAGGCCCTCCTATGTATAACTGATATGATGCCAATATTCTGTAAGGGATTTTACAAGAACCGCTTTTATTCCTTTGGGTTGCTCTATATTTATTTTCACCCAAATGAAGTGGTCTTTTATCTTTATGTAAAACCTATATATACTATTTATATGCTCAGAAATCATGTTTCATGATCCATAAATCATTCTATTTTTGGGATATACATGCTTTTATGTGATTCCCCCTTGATACATCCCAATAAGGAAACCCATTTTAAGGGAACTTCCCAAATTTTTACCCAATTTCAGCTGCACTCTACCATTTGTTTTAAGCCACCTTTTTCCCTAAAATCAGTAATTTTATTATGAAAACCTTCATGTTTCAATTTTGGTTTTATATAAATGATTACTACCTTCTCGATTTTAAATGCTCTTTAGTTTTTTCCTTAAAACCTCACTAAAATGTTTTATTGCTAAGAATATCCAAAATACTCTTCTTACGTGTTATCAATTCAATTTGACATCACTTACCATGATAATTTCCTATTTTACCATACTAATGTCCATGAATATTTCAATTTCATTCTCTCATGAGAACTTTTATGATATGCCCATTCATTGTGCTTTATGACATGAATGTGATACCCCTTTCTCTCTAAGGGTTTCCTTATGTTTATGTGTGATTGATTATGTATGATTATTTATATAGAAAGAATATTTATGAAAATTTTTAGATGGTTGAGAGTAGATAATGTTCCAATTCATTAGGTAATGTTGAGTCTCATTAGACGTTATGTGCAATAGTCTTGGCAGTTAGCCTTGACTCATGCCACCATGTGCAACGGTCTTGGTGGTTAACCTTGACTTGTGCTCCTTTATGTGCAACGATCCTTGACTCATGCTAAAGTCAGAATTTATGTTGCTTCCACATTACTATGAATTCATGTTTATATGATTCCATTTTTATATGTCATGATTCCATATGATACATGCCTTTTTATATCTTTATATCATGCCTTCAATACCATGTGTTAATGTTTTTTTATTATGTTTATTTCCCTAATGGGATATGAGCTCATCCCTTCATTCATGGGATTCCCAGTGTACCCTATGTATATGTAAGGACTAAAATTAAGTTAGGATCTCTGTATGAAGATTAAATAAATAAATTTTTTATTTAGTTCCATGTTTTCAGTTTTATGAACCTAGTCTTCCAAGACACTAGAATTTATGATCCTTTCCTTATACTATGATTTATAATTATGCTTAAAATCATGTAACGTCATAAGTAAAAGGATAGGGTTGGTATAAAAAATATTTTTCATTTTAATTTTTTTAAACAAAAACTAGTTAAAACTAAAATTAAACTATTATTGGATAATAGTTAAAAATTTCTTAAAATCATTTATTAGAAGCATTGTCATTGAAGGAAAATGATTTTTGACCAAAGATAGAAATAAATTCGAATTTCCTTTAAAACAACTTTTTTAATGTTGATTATAAAAATAGAGGAAAGTAAAAATAAATAATTTATTATTTAGAGATAAAAATTGGATAATAAAATAAATTTGTTTCTTTATAGGTAAATCATTAAATTTAACCATCAGAAACTTAATCGTAAATATTCCAGAGAAATAATAAGATTTTAACATAAAAATATTAAATTTTTTGTAAATTTTTTATCTTAATCACCATTAAATAATAAACTTTATATGGATTTGTATATAATGTAAATTTAATGAGATTAGTCATAAAATTCATTCCTTGAAAGTATATATACACCATAAAAAAGAAACAAGTGGAATATAAGGCATGTGTCCCATAGAAATAAAAGTTTCACGAAAGACCCTTTCCATAAGTTCCAAATTCCGTAATACATGTTAAAACCTATTATATAATAAATATAAATTTATTTTACATCTATTATATAAATATAAATAAATATATATATCATACCATGTATGATTTATTTTTGACTATTTATTACCTATTTATTACCAATTCCTTGTTAAAATCTTGTTTCAAGTAATAAATGATTCATTTTTCATGTATGTTTTGGTTTTTTATTTTTGGGCCTTTTAGATTGATCATGTTTAATATATATATATATATATAATATTAGACATGATATAAATATCATATATATTTATTATATGATTATTTATTTATTCCACAAAATTTTAATATTGAAAATGAATTACACAATTCATGCAGATAGTAGGTTGTGCGTATGCAGGAGTGTTGTTTCCATTCTCTTAACGAAAAAAATGAACAGAAGTTAAATAATATATAACCCTTAAAAATTCATTAGGATTTCATATATATCATATAAATTCATTCAATTTACCTTAAATAAATTCATTGTAAAGTGTAAGTGAAAAACGAATCACATCACTTCACGAGTTGGTAGTTCTCCGTACACATGAGTGACATTATCATATTCCCAAAGAATTGAATGTAATAAGGTATATCTAATATTATAATTATAGAATGATAATTTGGTTATCAATATCATATATATATATATATATTAAATCCATCATTATATCCTTTCATGAGACGTGTTGATAGAATTACCCTTCCTTAGAGAAACATCATTTGGATATATTATTGAGGTTCATAGAGTTTCATTTTGGGATGATAAGAGTCTCTAAAACATGGAAAAGATGTTGGAGATGGATTTTCATAGGGTTTGGTTGATCCAAATGGAATATGAGGTTTGAATAAGTTACTGTATGAGGTACCCTTTATGATTGAGGAGGAGTTACATTTTTATAAATATCCAAAATTATTCAATGGGAAGTCACACTCATCAATTTTGCCTTGATTTTTTAAAAATAATGTATTGGAGGGAATATATTATAAATACAAACCTCCAACCACAAAAAATTAAACATGTTAATCCATATCCTCTAAGTTTACTAACTTTTACCATATTAGTTTTCTCTACAAAACTAGTATCTTTTTATTTACCTATGTAATTTATCCTTTAAGAAAAATTTAAAATTAGTCAATTTTTTTAATTTTGAGCTAATTATTCTGAATATAAATTCAATTTTATTAAATAATTATTATATGTGAGTTGAAAATTAATTTTAACACATGTGTATTTAAAGAACAAAACCCAGATTTAACCTTAACTACAATAATTAATTTTTATTGTTTTTACCAATATTTATGACCATTTTTTTAATAATTATAATATAATATAAATTATTATTATTATTATGGAATAAATTTTATCAAATTTAATATATATAATTGGTATAATTTAATGGAGAGGATGTGGAATCTCTAAAAGGCTACATGGCACGCAACCAATTGACTGGACGATCCTGCACTCCATGGCCTAGGCACTGGGTTAGTTGGTACCCTTCCCATTTTACTGAAAATTATTATTTACAGCTCATGAAACCAAGGTATTATGATGGACGGAGGTTTTGTGCATGATTCGGCTAGATCGTTGTTGTTTGCTTTCAGTTCTTTCTGTGGGTGTGGTGACTCTATCGAAGCTATAGTAAGGGCCATGCTCTTTGAACTTAAGACATGAAATGAAAACCTAATCCCTTAATCATTAGTTGAAATATATTCATGGATCCGTTGTAACTCCCTTAAATATACCCTTTGACATCATGACGCATCATTATTATTTAGAACTATTTCTCTCTCCTTGTCGAGGACACTGTCCTCCACAATACATAGCATGAAGGTAATCAGGTGGTAGACTTTTTGTTGTCATAAGACTTACTGGAACTCCCCCTCATCGAATATTCCACTACTAGTTCATTTACCTTGGTGGTGTGAACATCTTTGTAGGATATTAACTTATAGTCCACTTCTTTCAGCCCCTATGACTCTCTCTTTGGGTATCCCCTCTTTCATCAATTTTTTTCTTTTTTTGTAAAAATTTATAATATAAAATTCATTATTAAATAGATTATAATGAACTAAATTGTATTTATTATAATATAATTATACTAATTTAGCAATTAAATAATTTTAAAATATAATTTATGTTTATAAATACATTAAATGAAAAGGTAGTTTAAAAAATTTGTATTTTTCACTATTTATTGAAAAATTAATATTTTCCAAAAATTCAGAAAAATATACTCTAAGATTATTTTAACAATATTATTTCAAATATAAAATTAAATTTTTTAAAATAAATATTCAAAAATTGTAGAAAATTAGTTTTAAAATAAGTGCACAGAACACATAGAAACCTCATTTTAGAAAAAAATTGCATTTTTTAAACATAAAACTAGATTTATTCTTATCCCATGCTTAGAAAAATAATAGATAAATGATATAAAATATGATTTAATATATAATAGATGTATTTATTTAAAATAAATAATATATACAAACTAATTTATTTTATTTATATAATAACAATTCATACACATAAAAATAGTTTTTCAAAATAAATTATTTTACTTTCAAATGATTTATTTATTTTCATTTAGAATCAATTGATAATAAAGGAATTTATTTTATTAATGATTAAAATATATAAATTTTATAATTCCATTATTATTATCCATACCAAAAAATTTAACAACTAGTTTTTAACGGTCAGGTTTGAATAATAATATTAACAGGATATTACTGTTTGAAAAAAAGTTGGTTTTGTGTGTAATGAAAGTTATCGAAGAAAATAAATTTATTATTAAAAATTAATTCATAAAATCTCATGGTATTTCATTATAACCACTTAAATAAATTTATTCCTTGTAATTTTAACTTTATCTTAATAATCAGGGGTTTTAAATTTAAAATTCCTCTCTAGAAAACACACATCGTAAAAGGGTTGATAAAAATTCCTCATGAAAAGAGAGATAACTGAATATGAATTTAAAATTGAAATAAAAAAAATAGGTATCCAAATATAAAAACATTACTAGTAAGTGAAAATGTGTATTTTGAAAGAATATCCATTTAGTATATAACATTGTACGTTTTTCATTAATATATGAGATACCATCGATTAATTAAAAATTAATAACATTTTTACTTTATGATTATTTTCCTAATGTTAAGGGATTGTTTTACCATATTATCAAAGAACATAAAGAAGCATACTTAAATAATATGTATAATTTCATCCCTTAATAAATTCCCCCCATAATCACATCCTTTCCTCTAAATGATGGGTATTAAATATAATTTTTTTATGTCTAAATAACTAATAGATCCCAACATCCATAAATGGATGATAATTCATTTATTCTATTTATATTTATTATCAAAATAAAAATAGTTAGAACAAGTTATCCAATGTGGATAAATACTCATATGATGAAATAATGCATTAATCATTAAAATTACATATAGTTTTCAAATAAAACCATTCGATAAATGGTTAACCTTATGACCATTCAAAAATTCAAAAAAATTTAAAGAAGGTCACATAATTTCCAAATTAAACCTATCATTAATCCCCCAAATATCACAAATTTGAGTTTCAGATACCAAATATGTAAATACCTTGGTCATATATTCTTCTAAAACACAGTAATAACAAAAATTACCATAAAACCTCATTGAAAACTTACATACATCCACATTCCATAAATAAAACCACTTATTATTGAATATGTTCCATAGATCCAAAAATTTTGTATAATCCATCTATGACAACGCAATCAATTTCTTCATCAAGTCATTAATCATTTCCACCGTCTTTAATACTACCTAATTTACTTTATCTCTATTAGTTGTCTCTTTATGCCAAAAAAACCATTATATCCACATTACAAAACATTTTAAGGGTTATCTTTCCCTTAATCACGTGTTTCACATAAAATATCACCTTCCCATTAAATCAATTTTATAGGTTATCATTACCACTTAACATATTATTACAAATACTCAGTGAAAAATCTCAACAAAATAATCTAAATATTTTTTATGATTCATATAATATAATTATTTAGTTCAAATACATAAAAACTTCAATCATCCCACTTAATTATTAAACCATTATCTAGGATTCATCATCTTAGTCTTTAATACAATTTTCCTTTCATATTTCATTTGTACAATCTTTATCCCAAAAATAAATTTGATTATACCACCATTATGATCTTCTTCTTGAGCTTCCCCCTAGGCATAGATTCTTACAATACTCATAATTTCTATATCTATAAAATTCAATCATTAATGTTGCCTCAAGGAAACCGTTATTCTCATCCATTGCATTAACTGATCTTTTCATTTTTCCCTCATCAATCTGTTACACTATTCCCTTATTATCCACAAATTAAACATACTATCATTCCATTGATACATTCCCTAGAGTTCTTCCTACATTATCGACATATAGGTAATAGAATGTTCTTTCCTTCATGGTCACCACCACCAAAACACTCAGAAAACTCTATCCTTCTCTCATTTTGTGATTCCTAGAGTTGGTTAAGGTTAAAGTTGTTAATATTATGTCTTTAAAACTGAATTGGTATAATCCCAATATCCTTAACCTAGGTCATAATCCTATTTGGTTTATCAATAATACATTTTCTGTCACATTAAAATTTATAAATGTTCTATATGGTTCCTACCATTAATTAAAACAAAAAAGTAGTGTTCAAGAAACCATATTCATAGTGGGAAACCACGTTATCATCAAGAATTAATTATAATATTTCTAAATCATGAAAATTGTTTTTAATGTAAGACACATTAGGTATGACATACACCATTCTTGATCATTGTCTATTCAAATCCTTCATGATGGTTTGTAAAGAGTTTGTAAATTTCTAATACATAAGCCTCATGAATTTCAAAGTAGGTTGTGGCAAGGCCCGTTTTCATACACTAGGTGAAGATTAAGTCTAGCTCAATGAGGCAGTTTGGAGTTATTACCCCAAGTATGTTTGTTTCATAGCCACATACACTTTTAGTATCCAAAAAAGGATGCAATTTCATGGAAACCACTTGCTCTATACTTCAACAAAATTGAAGGATATTTTCCATATATAAAAATTTATATAGTCTTAGCTTTGGATATATCCTTAGAAATATCCTTAGACATATCCTTATAAATATCATTAGAGATCTCACTATTGTTTTTTCATTCCAGTTTCTAAAGATTAACTAAATATATTCCTATGATACCAACTATAATGACCTCATATTTTAATTCATAGATATTACATCATAATAGATTAATATTGAATACATTTCATAAATACATTTCTGGTGATCATAAATGATTAGTTTATTGGGAGACTAGATCCACATTATTCTTATTTCATGAATTATCTTCAATATCAATCAAAAATATCTTCCCATTTAATAAACTTCATAGTCATACCCAAATTAATACATTCTTCATAACATAGGGAAATGAAACATTATAAAGGGTGATCTTAGATAAACAGTAAGGTTAAAACTAGAAGATATGAGCTGATGATCATATGAAAACATATGATAAGAATAAGGTTATGAGATTATGAATATAACCTAAAAATCCCATACCTAATCTTTCATGGATCATAAACATGAGTGATCGCCCATAGGGAGTTGTAAAATTCCAATGGGGTTATAAAACATTAATAAATAATGAAAATAAAATATAATAACTACAATTCTTTTTTACTTGTCAAGTATGAATATCGAACAAACAAGGACAATACATATGATAAAAAAATTAAATGAATTAAAATAAATTGATCGATTGATTATAGAAAGAGAAACAATTTGTTAAATAAATGGTTTTGAAATCAAGATATGAGGTATGCAATGTTTAGTGCTTTTTAGGTTCAAGTGATATTGATTCAATTGGTTTCAATTAGTAGTTAGTGTCAGAATTGGTTTAATAAGGATCCTTGGTCTAGGTAGAATACACTAATCTTGTTATTGCATCATTGGAATGGTCAAATACTTGTTCCAATCAGAAAACTATGCAATCCAAGACCCTATTTAAACTCAATAAACATAATATTCATAATGAACATACAAAAACTATGAAATTTAATTCATGAAAGAAAGCAATACTCCTCGATTCACATTACAAAGGTTATATAATTGTAAAATAATGAGAATTAAATTGATAAATAGAGCACGAGTAACCTAAAACCTAAAATGAAAATAGAAATAATCCCTAAAAAACACAACCCCATATAATAAAAACACTAAACAAAAAAACTACCTGATCATGCTAGGTATGAAGAGAAAGAGCAACATGGATACCAAGAGGAAAACAACACAAAGTAAACAAGTGAAACATGGCTCTATAATCACACTCCAGTCATCTAGTGTTGTCCCTCCATAGGGATGTCTAGGTTCCTCTTGGGTGGGAAGCCTAAGGGGTAAATATATAAGTTTTTGAATCAAACCATTGACCACTATAATAAAAATCAAATTTTTTCTTATAGTTTCATAACATATAATAGTTATATTATGTGTAACATGAAATGGAAAAAATATCTACCAATATGATTCAGTATAGAAACTTACATGATGTGTATTGAGTTTATGACTTGCAAAGTGTTATTAGAGCGTGATTGTTCTCATGATATGCAACAGGTAGTGGAAATGGATTCTCTCCCAATGAATTCAAACTATGTACTATTTACAAATCATGTAAACTTCCGACTCTAGGTTCTATAGTGAATTCATCTTCTTATGTTATATGATTTGGGCTTAAATATTCTGGTGTCACGCCACATCACTTCATGAGGTGATGTAAAGTTTATTTAATCTCCTATATTCATCCTTTTTTTCTACTTTGTAGAATATATTTTTTATCTTCGTAAAATACAAGAAACAAGTAAAACATTCCACGAATTGGAAATAATGTCAACTATTTACCGAAATAAATATAAAAAAATCATAATTTGTATGTATAAAATACATTTATCAATGAGACATTTCATAAAACATTATCATTTAAAAATACATGAATCATAAGTTTGAGACACCATCATAAATCATTCATGAACCATAAATTAATGTCATATAAGTGTGGCATCATCATAACTATATAAAATATTTGATATGTCAAAGTTAATATCCAATACCATAAAGCCATAATATATTAGGAATAAATATATATTTCCCATTTCATAATAGATTATGAATCATAACCTTTTTACAGTATTGTATCTAGAATATCGACTAGTTTCCCATCATCATATCATGATATATAAAACATTACCAAATTAATTATAGGGATATATAGATCCCACACATTACATAATACATACATTTTTGTTTGTTAAGATTATATAACATTCATAATATAATATACTATTTTAAAAATTGGATGTCATAAATATTTTAACATATAATAACCCATTGAAATAAATGATTTTTTATAAACCTTTCATCAATTCATCATATCATAACCCATGGAAAAGAAAAGGGTTCATAAACATATTTTCAACAAAAACATAAAATATCCATACAAATATTATGTATGTTATAATTGGATCATATCCACATTAAAACATAAGAAAACCCAATGTTTTTTATTGATGAATAGAAACTTCATAAAAGATCATTAAAACGTTCTGGAGAAAAATATCATTTAAATTTGAAATAATATATAAATATATAAAAATTTAAAAAATAATATTGATAAAATTTTATTTGAAAATAAACTTGAAAAATTATATATAAAGAATATAATAATTGAGTGGTTATGATGGTGGAAAATTATATTCATTCCATACACATTAAAGTAAAGATTCCTTTGACATTTTTAGTTAAAATTCAAAAGAGGATTGTTGGGAAAATGAAAAGAAGTGACTTTGTAAATAATTTTTTAAAAATTATAACAAGGTAAAATTGTCCATAAAAAATTATTTGAGAAAAGTTAACACATTATTTAAAACATTTTTATAAAACATGTACATGGATGAAAATGGGGTTTCGACTGAAGTGAGAAATAAATTCGTTTTTTACTTAAAAAATTATTTTTGAATATTGACAACATAAAGAGAGGAAAATGAATAGAAAACATGTCTTATATAAACATAATTGGATTATAGTAAAACAAATGAGTTTTTTCAAAGTTAGATAATATTATTTCCTCATTGGAAAGTAAATCATAAACAGTCCCAATAAAAAATGATACTGTGACATAATTTTTTTACCACTTTAGTGAATTTTGATTCGTAAACCCAAAAATAGAATGAAAAATATGTGGAAATTTATATGCCATAATATTTCTTATAAAAATCATAAATTAAATTCATGGGTAGTATATATATACCACATAAAAGAAACATTTCACATATACGGCATGTGTCCCACTGAAATAAAAGTGTGAGCAAAATCCCTTACATTAAGTCTCAAACACCTTCATAGACATTCAAGTATCCTGTATAGTAAATATATTCATATTATAAATTAGTTATAGAACCATAATTATAAATATAAAACCATATATTATTTACTTATGAACTATTATTACACATTTATTTAAAATTTCTTGTTAAAGTCACATTTCAAGTAACAACTACTTCATTTTTTATATATGTTTTGGTTTGGTATTATTGGTGCTTTTAATTTGATAATGATTAAATTATCTATGTAATGTTAAAAATTATATAAATATAATATATATTTATTATATATTTATTTATATTAATCCATAAAGTTTAGAGATATAAAATTAATTACACCATTCATGGAGATAGTAGGTCGTACATTCACATAAATATTGTTTCGAAATTATCAATGGGTAGAATGAAATAAAGGTACATAATATATCAAATTTAAAAATTAATTACTATTTCATTTATATAATATATATTCATTAAATTTATCAGTATTATATTCCATGTAAATAACAAGAAAAAATGAATCGCATCGCTTCGCATGGCGGCATCCCATTGTACACCGGAGCGACATTATCATATTCCTATGAAATAGAAAGTAAGAATGTATATGAGTTATTATAATTAAATAATTATAATTATATTATTAATCACATATATATAATTTAAATCCATAAATCTATAATTTCATGCGGGTCAATGAGGTAGAACGAACTAGATCAGTTCGAGATATGGTAGTCCACCATACACACAATCAACAGTTTCTTTTCACGTTTTAGGGAGGAGGATATTGTTATAGGATAATCCATAAAAATAATAAAATCTAAGTATATTTTAGCAATTTTTTTATTATATTGAAATTATTATGTCATAATTGAAGGTGTTAAGAGAACAAGTTAAATAAAAGTTTATAGTGAAGATAATTGCCTTCGATTAGAGTAAATTCCTTTGGATATCTAATTAAAGAACCTAATTTTAGTCTACTGGGATGAAAAATAGATATATAACATGGATATGGATTTTTGGGGGGATTTTGGTAGGGTTTTTTTGATCAAAATGGATTTTGAGTTGTGAAGAGGTGTGGGGAGGAGGTCCGCTTTTATAATTGAGGAGTGAATTTTTTGTAAATTCCTAAAGCTATTCAATAATGGGAAGTCACTCTAATGTAATGTGCCTCTAAATTTGATAAATAATTTTTTTTAGGGATCATATGGTATATTAAAACCTTTTAAAAAATAACACATTCTTTAAATAAGTTATTCCTTAGCCTCTATGTTTACTCACTTTTACCATTTTAGTTTTCACCATAATAACTAGTCTCTATTTATTTAACTAGGGAATTTATATTTTATGAAAAATGAGAGTAATTATATAATTTTTAACTAATAATTATATATATATAATCCAATTTATTATATAAATATTCTATTTGTGTTGAATTTTAATTTTAACACATGCTTATATAATGTGTAAAACCCTACTTTACCTTAACATCAAAAATTAATTCTTATCATTTTTACTAATATTTATGACAAAACATTATTTTTAACTTATTATATATTATAAAGTATTCTTATTCCAGAAATTTAATCCATTTTATAAAATTAAATTCATATAAGCGGTTGAAGTTTATTTAGAATAAAACCCTCAAAGATGGTGAAAAGGTAGTTTTTGAAAGGGAAACTTTTCATATGTATAAAAAGTTAAAATATAAAAATTAAATTTTAAATTGATTATAATGGCCTAATTTGGGTAAAATTTACAATTATTTAATTAATTATACATTCAATCTATTTAAAATATAATTTATCTACGTAAATACTTTAAAAAAATGTAATTTTTAATAAAAAAGTGTGTTTTTCACTATTTATAAAAAAATTATTATTTTCAAAAATTTATCAAACAAAATAACTTAATGATAAAATTTACATAATTATTTCAAAAATGAAATTTATTTTTTAAATAAATTCTTAAAAAGTGATTTTTTTAAATAAGTGTGCAGTAATCGACGAAACCACCTTCTGGAAAAAATACCATTTTTAAACATAAAACGAGATTTATTATTATCTCATGAATTTAAAAAATATGAGACTAATAATAAATTTTTTATTGATTTTATAATATATAAATTTCATTAAAATAATTAATTAATAATGAATACTTTAGTTTTATTAGATAAAAACAATTCGTGCGCATTAAATTGGTTTTATAGAAAATCATTTCATTTAAATTCAAAGGATTTTTTTTAATTTAATTTATAATCAATTGATAAGTAATAAATTTATTTTATTAATTTATAAAAAATATATTTTCATAACCTAGTAATTAATATTCATACCTTTAAATTTAATGGTTAGGTTATAACATCAAGTTTAAATAATAATATTAATTTTATATTGCGGTTCTCAAAAAAATCATTATTTCAAGTAATTCCATATATTAAGGAAGTTAAATTTATTTGAAATAAAATTCATAAAATATAAGCATGTTATAGGGACAATCAAATATATATATACATTCTCTACGTTTTGGGAAAAACTTAAAGAAATTTTGTCCAAAAATATATAATGTTGCTTGGATAAATAAACAAGTATTGGTTAATAGTATAAGTGGAATTCAAATAATAGATTATATAACATGCAATGATTTCATCTTTATAATGTATTCAAAGTTGTATTTCCAAATATAAGTTAAGGCACTAAATAACTAGATATCATATTTGGTTCATGCATAAGTATAGGGTCAGGACTGTTTCTTTTACATGGAGGGTCATTTTATCATTTTAGATCCAAAAAATATGCAACACAAAATTTTTTGGTGTTATTTATTAGGTAAAGATCAAAGGTTTTTAAAACCTTCATCTAACAGAGGGATATTATTGAAAAGGATACTGGGAATTGAAATATGTGTTTGGGGTTTGATAATGTTGGATTCTATTGAATATAAGACTTTTAATGGGTTTACTGGTAGAATGACATAATGTATGATAAAAACCTACCAATTACACTAGAATATAACATAGTTATAGTGTGGATGAATGAGATTTTGTTTGAAATGGAATGAAGTATATGGATTTGTGTAGCTTATTCGATGATGTTATAGGTGAATTTTGTGAATTGTGTGACATACTTGATCAATAGGTGTCCCTCTTCTTCATTTGGGAAGGAAGTTATAGAAAATTATTGATAAAAAATGAGGGTGTTTAGCTATATTAAATTCATATACGCACTCAAATACATTGATATCAATTCAATGTAATGGAATAATTTTGAGGCTATATCTCAATAATGATACATTATTGGTAATTTAATTGAACAATTTTGTTTTCAAAACATATATTTGAACTATAAAAGGTTGTTGTAATTTGAAATGTGATATTCAACGAAGAGATCATGTGGAAGGATAATTAAATAGTTGAAACTAATAAAGAGATAAGTGTGTCTTTGGGAGTAGAAGTTAAAATAAATATACATCTTCATTTTACCGATGTTTCAGATAATTAAGGGAGTATATCAATACTAAAATCACCAGATATACCAATGGATTCTTTAGAAGGTAGTCAAGTTTCAATGGTGTTTTCATGGATATAAGTACCAAAATAATCTATGAATGTGGATGATTAAGGTGTTGTTTTGAAAGGATGGGATCTATAAGATAAGTCTCCAGATGTTATAGTACCAGAATGGGCTGATTTTCAAATGAAGTTTTATATATCTATCAGAGTTATGCTGTAAGTATATATATATATAATCATCATGACATAATTTTTTATACTAAGAGATATATATCCTTTGTGATCATAAGTATCTATAAATATGAAATAACTAAATTTTTAGGAGTTATCCCTGAGGGGCGAAATTTATTCCCTCTACGTATCTATAACATGAGAGCTAACTAGAAATCCGTCTAGGAAGAATGTTTTTCAGAAGAAATTATTCTCTTTTCCCAAGCAGTAATTCCATGTTATATAGAGTTACAAGGCAAAAATAGTTATCAAAGTATTTCAAAAAACTATTGGTGTGTATTTAACTGAGACTTTATCAGGTGTAGTTAAATATATTTTTATTTTTATGGTATATATAAGGGTTTAAATGGAATGAATTCCTATAAATGTGTTGAATATTAAGAAAACATTTCATCATGGAGAATTAGTTTTAGATATTTATTTGGAGAAAATATAAGTTTTTAAGGATTTAAAAAAATAAATCTTATGTGAAAGATGATGTTGAGCCTTTTTAATTTTGAATTTGGTACCGAGTTAGTGGAACCAGTAGTCCAATGTCATCATGTCTGGATTAAAGTTCTTCCAGAGAAATGTAGATCAATTTTTTATCAAAAGGTGTTCGAGGAAGGGAGTTTCATCATCTTACATATCAATGTTGATAAAATTATAATTAATATATTAGTAATGGAAATGAGTGAGAAGCTGAAATTTGAATTTATTATAAGATTGTAGAAAAAATATTTCAATTCGGCTAAATGAATATAAGGGTTGTATAATATTTGATACTTATGTTCTGATAATATTTATCTGAATTAGTAAAATTACTTCTAGAAGTTTTTGGAGAAAATCAACATGATTAGGAGAAACATATGATGACTCCCCTTACTAGAAATTTTAAGTTGATTCAGTAGAGGTCTCTATGATCAGAAGCTGAGGTGGATTGAACAGAATGTATTCCTAATGAATTAGAAATTGGAAGCTTAATGTATCTTATGATCGAAAAATAACCCAAAATTAATAAAGCGGTGAGAGTAGTTATCAGTTACATAACGAATCCTATAAGAGATCACTTGGAGAATATGACGTGTATTTTTTTATAATCAAAGTGTTATTTAGGATTAGATCTTTTCATTATAGAGGATGAGTTATTTTATTGTTTTTGAATTGAAATGTGCTAGATATATAGAATCTTGGATGGGAACTGCCAAAAATTTGTTAATATATTTATGATTGGTTTTGAGTTTTAAGAAACTATTAAAATAGTTTTTGTACTCTTAAAAATGGAAGTAGAGTACATTTATTTAAGGGAAGACAATAATTAAGTAATTTTGATAAAGTGGCAGTTAAAATAACTTGAAAGGAGGAAAAATCAAGTTGTTTTATTTTGTGATTCAAAAAGTGTGATTCACATGAAAAAACATCAACACATTATATTATAAATTAAATTTAGGTGAAGTATCACTTTATTAGGAAGTTGTTGGAGGAAATACTATTGGATCTATAGATTATAGATGGTTCTCAAAATTTGGTCGATATTCTAATGAAGGTTATAGATCAAGATGATATGAGGTGATGTTATTTCTAAGTTAATATAGGATGACTAGAATCATAATGTGGGAACCCTGATTCTACCAAATATGTTTTAGGAATAGAATGAGGTTTGTAGATATTATTGGATGACGTTGTAGTGAAGCTTGGGAACTAATTCTCAATTGGTATATTGTTTATTTTTTTCCATGTGAAAAATATTTTCAATCTATTTAATTAATAAAACACAATTATTTACTCATATGGAGTTAGTTATAATCATCTTATAGAGATGTAAAAGCTACAACAATGAAGTATAGACATCCAAAAGTTATGAATATATAATGATATTTTTCACATGGTTATATCTAGAGGATAAATTATTAATATTTACCCCTTAACGTGATTTTATGGAGTAAATGTAAAGTAATAAATTATTTTCTTGAATGTTACTCTGGGAATACACTAAGTCATTTTCGAAGTATTTGTGTAGTGGTTTTCTATAAAAGAGATCATTCATAGTGAATTTCCCAAAAGTAAGGGTAAAATCACGAGTTCTTTACATGCATTACCTATGTATCATAATATAATGTTCATGTGGTTTATATCGTTGAGTGGGTGGGTGGATTCCCATGATGATAAATATATTTGTAAGCACTCACTATAAAGATCAAGACATAGATCTATTAAGTTCACTAGCAGGAGTCAACAATTTTAGTAGGTTGAAATCTCTTATTATTTGTGTGGACTTAGGAAATAGAAATATTCTTCTGATTACATGAATAAAAGTAAACAATTGTTCCCAAAATAATGGATTAAAAATATTATCAAAACCATTTTAAAAGAAATTATTTTTATTTTTATTTTTTCTTTTTTGTTATTCTTTTAATTGATATCATGTTTGGTTCATTAAAGGGTTATCCATCAGAGTGTAGTGATTTAGAAGTAGAAATTCTTCTATGTTTAGTACACAATAGTGTATTCTCATTCAGGTAATTTTCTCCCTCCAGTATGTTCTAGTAAATAAATTCCATGGGATTTGTTGATGTTTTATTTGATCCTAATAGTTTGGATGCTAAGAATATCCTAATTAAAATAAAAGAATATTTTGATAATTATCTAGGGGTAAAAGATAAATCTTTACAATTTGGTAGGAAAATAGTTATTTACACCATATAACAAGAATAATTTCTGAAAATTCTTAGAAATACATTTATATGAAGGAATATATTTTGATACTTTGAATATATATATTATATGAAATGAAAATATGAAACGGTAAAAAACATTACGTAATTTTTTTTTGAAAAAATACACCATTATATCAATGTATAATGTAATTAATCATTTAAAAAATTAACCCCCAAAACATTAACAATATGCAACCTGTTTTGATCCCAAACAAGAAGAATCTAAATATTTAAATAACACATTTTTTATTTTAAAACAATGATTTCTAAAAATTTATAACAATGTGAAGTATATGGGAATTAATCTTATAATTACTACAATAATTCATTTTATAAAATGGATAAAATTAATTAAATTAATGAGAGTCAAACCATGAATACAAGAAACACTATTACTATGATCTAGGATAAGATGATGAAAATGGATTATAATATTTACTCCAAAAATATATTTGAATGCATTGAAGAAACCTAGAGATGATGTGGTCAAACTAGTCATAATGATAATGAATTCAAGTCATTTCATCTATAGAAAAATAAAATAAGTTATTGATGATAATAATTATTAATGAAAAATATGACTTATGTGATCCTTTCTTATTAATGTTTCTAAAAAATAATACCATAAGAAAAATCATAGATATTAGAACCAACTTGTTCATCACACATAACAATATGTACAAAAATATTGAAAAAAATGGATATCATAATGGATACTCTTTGAACTAAACAATACCAGTGCATTGGTGATCAAATATTTAGTAAATCTGGATAAATAATATGAAAAATTAAATTAAAAAGAATTATTAATTGATTATGGGATTAAATGTATC
This sequence comes from Viscum album, assembly GCA_963277665.1. Taxonomy (NCBI): domain Eukaryota; kingdom Viridiplantae; phylum Streptophyta; class Magnoliopsida; order Santalales; family Viscaceae; genus Viscum; species Viscum album. The sequence goes on along the minus strand of OY728121.1, from coordinate 1,355,082,932 downwards.
ATCTTAAGTGTTTTCTAGCTGTGTAATGATGAAAATGAATATGTCTTAAGGAAAATAAAATAATTTTAAAAATTCAAAATTATGTAAAATATGTTTCCATTAGAGATAGTACAAGTGAAAGTTTATTTTAAATTACAAACACATAATTTTTAAATTTTTTTATTATTAAGTATGAGAAAAAACTCTTCTGTAAGATTCTTGGTTTTAATTGGAAAATAAAAAATATATATTTTTAAAAAAGACTTGGTTTGAAATATAAATTTATTAAGGATAAGAATAAATTATTTTTTGGTGATTTTAAGAAATAAAAAATTATTCATGAAATTCATATAATAATTATGAATCAATTAAAGAGTCTACTAATGTTAATATACTCTAATTTATATAGTCATTTGTGATAATAATTAAAAAAGTGTAATTGTTTTTTCATTAAAATAATCTATGGTTTCACCATGATGATAAATCTGATGTTTATATATCCAATGAATGGGGAAATAGAAAAATTGAAAATACTCATAAGAAATTTGAATGGTAATTTGGTTTGGTTATTAAGAAATATTAGATGGAAAAAAGAAAATAATTCTTTTCTAACCCCATTGGGATTTATCTCCCAAATAATAACAGAGCAGATGAGTAAAGTAAACGACAAATATCACAATGGAATAATGATTCTTAGAGGAAAAATAAACTTTTATTGGAGAGGAGAAAAACAAAATTACTAAATTCAAACATTTAAAATTATTATATAAAAAGGTTATGGTAATTGTCTTCCATATTTAGAAAAAGGATCTGGTCAATACATGAATCAAATATTAATTAATTTAGGATATATTATAAGATAAAAAAACTTTGAAATATTAAAATTAATTTGGTACTCTATGTTTAACAAAAATATTGAATTAAACTCTTGGGGAGTCCATTTCAAATTTCTAATGATGTATTTTTATATGTTGAAAATATAACGATTCATGATAGAGATGTGGGAATAAAACATTATAGAAAATTTTTGAATTTTATAATGTCAATATCAGTGAATGAGAGCCCAAATGAGTGATCATGATAATGGAGATTGTGAAAATTCTATAGAAAATGGTTAAAAACTATTAAAGTTTAGGTAGGAAGAAAATATAAATTAACCAAACAAACATAATTTTGAGTATATATATATAAATTAAAAGCAAGATACTGAGAAATAAAAGTAATAAAATAATATATATAAAACAATTTTGAGAAATAAATTTTCATTAGTGATGATGATGCTTTATAATGAACTCTAAGGAGGAAAATATTAACCAACTAAACATCCATTATATCACAAGTTTAAGGAAACTCTATTTTTTAATCTATTGAACATAAAGAGTTTATAGTTGATATAAATTATGAGATATAATGGATTGAATATAATTATAATTGGGATGTATTTTTGATACTTTATGGGAACAATTTAATTTGAATCATGTGGGTATTTATATATAAACTCAATGATAAAGGAGAGGATAATTTAAATAAAGGCATATTGGAGTAAAAATTGTCAGTTGGAAATCATTTAGTTTTAACAAACATTTTTTCATATTAAAATACTGAAATCAATTTAATTTGTTTTGGAATCAATAGTGCGTTAAGATTACAAAATATTTCAAACTAATGTTAAACTAGGATTTCAAAAGTGTGGTTCAGAAGAAGAAGTATTCATTAGGGAAATTAAATGGTTTATAATAGTTAGGGATGAAACACATGTGTATAATCTATGTAAATACAAATATATATTGAAATACGCCATGAGATCCTAGTTTTCAAAATTGGATAATATTAAAAGGGAAATTAATTTCATCAATGTAATTGCATATTAAAATATCTATATATGAGAGGTGAATCAATGTAATTTGATAATAACATATAATGTTAATGTAATTATTTCTGAAATAAGAAAATCTTTCATCTATGAATAATTTATATAATAGATAAAGACCTTATTTAAATTTTCAAATCTTTTATATATGAAATACTATAATGCATTAAAAGTATTTCATGAGAATAAAATTATCCATACTTGATAAAATAAACAAAAAAAGAATTATTAAATATGTTTTTAATTAAAATACTAAAGGTGGATTCTACAAATATAACTATTGGTGTAAAATTAAATATATATTTGAAAGTACACCATGTTATTAAAAATTAGTTCAAAAAATTTGTTGGATATCTAATGTATCTCACAACATCTACATCATGTGTAGTTAATATGATAACTATATTTATATTATTATGAAGTGATATCAAGGAATCAAATATAATTTTTTGTTTGGAAAATATTAAGATATATCTTGGGGACCTTGATTTATGTTAATTTTATGATAGAGGGGAAATATTTATTTTCTTAAATACAAAGACCAATTAGGTAGGTATTATTCTATGTATAAGGTTTGAAAAAAATTATGCACATTGATGATCACCAAAGTGTGATCAATATATTAAAGAATCCAATTTAATAATCAAGGTAAAATCATATTAATATAAAATACAAATACATTAAAGAGAATGATTAAAATGTAAGAATTAAAATATATTTTTACTAAACATTAAAAGATTATATAATTTTTAGAAAAGAATGGTCAAAATAAAAATTTCAATAGTGAAGGTTGAAATTGAATATCTCATAATCACTAATAGTAAAATAGATTTTAACGTCTGGTTCTTTGTCAAATAACATAATTTTTCTATCTGATGTCAATTTGATCGATGAGGTATGTTGTATTTTTTACATCACTTAATGAAATAAAATTTAAATAATTTATTTTCATGGATTTTTACATTTTATATTCTGATAGACAACATTAAAATTGAATCATTATACTTTTGATATTGGGTTTGAGGATAATTATTATTGAAATAATCTTTCCATGTCAATTATTTTGATAAATGTCAGGGAAACTATAATATTTTTTTTAATATTTATGTTCACTACTCTATTAGAAAGAAGCTGAAAAAGAAAAAAAACTTGTAGAAATGAAATGACAAAATGAATAAATAAATAAATCGTTGACTTAATTTCATTCCTTCTAGAAATTTTTGTCGATTTGATTTGTTTTTTATGGAAGTACCTCTTCATTTTAAGAATGAACTCTTGTGAGAACCCCAATATATTTTGGTATTGAATTTTAATATTCAGTTGGTAAATCTCATGTGGAATATATATCTTTATAACATGTTTCGATGAAGTCTACATTATCATAAAAACAGAAATCATCTAGGATTTTATCGATGAAGAAGACCAATAATAAAAAAGATAGATGATGATAATAATTACAATGTTGGAATTTTCTATTTGAGAAGCAATGAAACCATTATTTGGATGGAAGAGGATTAGATCAAAAAAATTGAAAAATAGAGTGTGAGAAGCTATATAATGGATGCCAAAATATTTTTGTTGGTGATGTAATAAATTTTAGGTGAGATTTTAAAATTTGAATCCTTACCTTAAAACATGTGAAATGTCTATTTTTTTATTTTGAAATTTTACTTTTAACATTGGATATATATATATATTGATGTTACATCCCTTCTCACAAAAAGGTTTTAACACATTTGTTTTACAAAAAAACATTTCCTAAAACCTTCTTCTTGGTATTCTTATATTGTTTTATAAATAATACAATGTGGTAACACCTACATAAGGGTTTTCCCAATATTTTTGTAAAAAAAATGTGGTGAAAAACTTTTTTTTGTTAGTTTTAAGAAAACTTTAGTTCAAACCCTAACACAAATGGTATTTTTCTATTAGTGAATCTAACTTACTTTTGGTTTAAATATTTTTCTGTATCATGATATTAAATTGGAATCTATTATCAAAGGGTGATAATATACATCCGTCTTATGATACAAGAGATTTAGTTACATTCTGTCATTTGTAGAATATATAGTTAGTTTCAAGAAATAAAATTGTAGAAGAATAGGAAGTTTTATTGAGTTGAATAAATGGGGAATGGTATAAATCATTTTGTTAATTAATAATTTATATTAATTTAAAATCTATAAAGTTAATTTTAAAAAATATATTTAAATTGAACTAAAACATATTTTAGTCATGTTATTTTTTTGTCAAGAGTATTATTTTTTGAAAAGATTTTGAAATTCATAGAGTTTATATTTATCGGTTTCATCTCATGTGGTACAAAAATATGGGAATTGTTTATTTAATAAATACTTACCAAATTTTCTAAAAACCTGATTGGGAGATTGAATAAACCATAGAATTGATAATAAATTGTTTGGTGTGATTTTAGGTACCTATAAAGTATTTTCTTATTATAAAAAATGAGTGATACAAATATGTATTAAATATGTGAAACCTCATAATGGTAAAGGGTTAATAGGATAAATGTCGTTACCCATGTCAACAGGGTGAAACTATTTGCATGAGCCTACATGATTTGAACTCCATAGTTAAGTGTACTTATCCTAGAGTTGTGTTAGGATGGGTGACGTCCTAGGACATTCCCTAGAGTATGTGTGATTAGGAAAAAACACACTAAAAGAACATACATTGGCCTTTGGAGGTAGTTATTAGCCGGATGACCCATTTAGACTTGTGGGTGGGCCCTATGGGGGGGACAATGTGTGTCTACAAGGTAATGTGGGTTCTTTTGGGTCCCATTTACTATATTGGTATCAAAGGATGAACTCACCTAGAAGTGTGGTTGCACTACCTAGTATGAGATTTAGATTCCACAATGAGGTCATAGTTCTCTATGGGGGGACGTACCACCCCATAATGTAAAAGTGTTAAAAGGAAAAATTTTATTACCCATTTCAATAAGGTTTACATTTATTTTTGGGATCTAACATGATTATATATCAAAATTTATTTGTGATTGGTTTTGAGAAGTGTTAGGATTGGTGAAGTCCTAGTATGTTTCTCTTGGTGTGTCTTAATGATGCAAAAATACTGAAAAAACATGTGTTGGTTTGTGGGAAAGTGATGAGTTAGATGAAACATTCAACCATTTGGGTAGGCCATAGTGAGGGGACAACATGTGTTTATGGGGAATTGGGATACATATGAATTATAATTGTTATATATTTTCATGTGATTAAATTTTTTAAATTAGTGTAATTAAATTTTATTTTATTTTTATAGGTTATATGGATATTAAATTTCCAACACCATGAATATATAAAAGAATAAAATTGTATTCGATGACATATATAGAACACAACACAAAATATATAAGATAATAGGACACCCTAATACGTTATATTATATTTATTTTTTTTTAAAATAAATTCAATATCTTCAATTGATTTCATTATAAAAACACTAATTCTAGCTTGCAATACATGCAACAATGAGTTTCTTCAATAGCTAGCATTACATGTAGGGTCGAGTTATACTGAAGAATAAAATACTATCAAAAATATTATTTAATATATACCATATCTATTGGAATGGATAGTATGAATAATATTAAATAACTTATAAAAATATATATTTTACACACATTTATTAGTTATCTATTGATTTGTAATAAAATAATACTCATTTAAAAGAAAAATAGAAATATTTTCGGAAAAATAGTATTTTTCTAAAAGGTTGATTACCCACGCCATGAATGCATAGTTTAAAATTAATTTAAACCAATTTTATAAACTTTTTTGAAAATATGAACTTTATTTTGGAAATTTTTATATCAGAATTAACTTGTAGTAATTTTTTTTTATTTTTCTAAAATATTTCATTTTTTATTAATACTGAAAATACTAAATTTAAATTGAAAAATGCCTTATTATTTAAATTATGTATAAAGTTAAATTATATTATTAATTGTTTTTAATGTAATATTATTTTATTTTTATACCAATTAATAAAATTTATTCTATTTTAATAATTTTCAAATTAAATTTTATTATAAAAACATTATAAACTTTGAGCATTTTCTCTTTGAAAACCCACTTTCTCATCATGTTTATGGGATAAATTTTTAATTAAATTTTTTCACTTGTAGGAAATGAATTTTGAAAAAAATTATTAAATATTTGGAATCGTAATAATTTATAATTTATAAAATTGTTAAATTAATTTTTGACCAAAATAAATTGTGAAAAAAGTAACAATTAATTACCAAGGTTATGTTAAAAATGGATTTATTGGGGGTTAAAACAAAGAGATAAGGGTTAAAAATTTCATAAAAATATTAAAACTACCATTTAATAACCATATTTACACCTTATGTCTTCTAAGTTCATTAATGACCCATTTTGGAATCTTTTATCATGATAAAGATAGGGGTATGATTGAATCTTTTCAAAAAAATTACTGGTGTTCCACTCACCTCACTTATAGAAGGCCACCCCCTCTCCTCTGTTATTCAATCCATCAAAACATTTTTTTTTCTAAAATAAATTACTAAATATGTCTCAAAATTCCAACCTATTATATTGAAATATTTTTTTTAATAAATCCAACCTAGGAAGGCTTTAGTGAAAACCTAAAAATGATACCCGAAAAAGAGGAAATGATCTTCAATGAGATTCTTTATGTAATTACTTTATCCACCTCCTTAAATTATTATTAAAACATGATGATAAAATAACCTCATTATATTAAATATACTAGTAGGTTTTATAATAATTTCATGATCTAATAACATCTTCATTTCAATCAAATGGGTTATGAAATCATCACTTGTGTGTTCGGTGGACTACCACCTTGCGAACCGATGTCATTCGTTCTTCCATTCTATCTTTTCCCGGTTGTGTGTGATGCTGGATATAAAGTGTATATATGATATTCATAACATAATTATACTTATAGAGTTATTAGATTTTATATAATTTTTTCAAATTCCATTCTATAATAGATATAACAATATAAATCGTGTGTATGGTGGACTACCGCCTTGCGAAGGGATGATATTTTTCTTTCACCAATGCTTCACATTAAATTTGATAAGGAAAAATATAATCATTATATTTCATATAAAAGATATTATTTTTATATTAAGGAAAAGTTAATCATTTTATGAAGATAATATATCATTTTATTTCTTAACTTTCCACGCACTCAATGATGATAACATTGTTTGTGTATCTTTGCACTACCACCATAACAAAATGATGTCACTATATTTTCATCACCACATCACAAGGATGATATATATAAGTTTATAAAATATTATATATGATATAATTATGATTGTGTAAATATTATATATTGGTTATTCACAATTTTAACCATGATTTTATTGTTTAAGCAGTCTCTTACAGTACATCTTGGGTGGTCAAATCCTCATAGACCTAACAAGAAACCTAAAGAAACATAAATTATATGGGGGTTATGTGGATATGATTTTTTAAAATTGGGTTAAAAAATAGTGTATTATTAAGGAGTTTTAAATACTTAAGTGAATTCAATTGATAAATAAGGGTTTTTACTACAGTATTATAGGGGGTGGATTGAATGAATTTATTTTAATGATTGCATGTATTAAATTCTAGTTCTTTATTAAATGAAATATGATCATACCAACTCAATCACATATTTTTCTTTTAACTATACTTAATTTAATCACGTATACACATGGAAGATCGTATTCATTATGACTCTATGTAATAGAATTGCACTAGAACTGAGGATGTGTTCCTATTATAATCCCATAGATCAAACCATACTATTTTTATCCCTTAATTTATGATATTACGTTAATTGAAGTGAGAAGTAGACTCATAAGGGCGGAATTAAAGAAGAAAAACAGTAAAATAATGATCACTCCACCATTTTGTGAAAAAATTTAAAAAAGATGACGTGAATAGATACACTCCCTACAAAAGTAGTATCATATTTATGTGAATAAGAATAAAATAAGATATTAATAATAACATTAATTAATAAAATAAAAATTATTCGACCACTTACATGATAAAAATAAAGATATGATTAAAAAATGAAAGTGTAACAATACAATTGAAAGAATAAAAACATCCACCACCAATTAATTCAGCACCAAACATTAAATTGTAATTTTTGGGTGGTAATTTTGATTCCCCATAAATAAATTCCATCCCATTAAATAAGGATAGTAAAAGGTGGGTGAGAAATAAAAGGAAATTAGACCTTTTAATGTTGGCCTGAATATTCAGACAAGATTCATACTCCTTTTGGGGGTGAAAATATGAAACTGAATATGGCTATATCTAGGATTTTCATATTACAGAAATATATTTTTCTTGGTGTCCTATAATATCTTTCATAGTTTCTATCCAATTTTATCATCCATTCATATTTTATGCTCAAAATAGTGGGACGATTTTATGGGCCCTGAAATTAGCCCATAATTTTTACCTCAACTTGGACTACTTGGATTGCCATGAAAACCTCTTTATCAATTTTTTTTCATTTTAATGAAATGTTCCCAAATATTTTATATAAAAAAATTATAATTTGAGCTTCATTTGGATTTAATTTTGGGCTCAACTATAATTTTATGGACCTAAGGCCCATTCTACTTTGTCCATAAATTTCAAAATTCATGTCAAAAAATGTTCATCTTCTCTTATGATTCATTCATTTACCCATAAATAATAAATGTTCAATAAAACATGATCAATCATATAAAAAAAATAAAAAATTTAATTAATTAAAATAATGTATTCCACAAGATGATGATTAATTGGTTCCACATTGACACACTCTAAACATAAATTGCACAATGATGTGAAATGAAGTCCAATTTATAAAATTAATTAAACCAAGTGTGTTTGGGAATTGAAACACATTAATATTAAAATATAAAAAATTAATATTATCCTCTTCTATTATAAAATCACAGACCCAGCATGATTTTTTCTAGTCTTGAATAAAATATATCCCATAAATATGAAATTGAATTCCCTTTTTAAAAAAATTTAAACATACAATGCTCACCAAAATACATCATGAAAATAAAAATATTGAAACACATCTAAATAATTTCACAAAAGTTATCTTAACAATAATATCTAAATCCCAATACCGTTCCTTTTTTAAATTCATCTCCACATTTCATCCTATTTCAATTAATCAATATGATATTTTGTGAATCACACAAGAAATGGGGCCTATTTTCTTATTCTATTATGAAAATGGAAGTTCTAGTTGAGAACCACATTAAAACATAATATGAGTTTCCAATTTTATCCTTTTCGTTTTTCTATCCTTCATTATTTTTAAACCATAATAGATATTGAAAGAATAACTCCAGCAAAGACAACTTGGGATTCATGATCCACAATTACCAAAATTCACACAATTTTCAATTTCGTACTCTACAATCGAGATGTAAAAAAAGTCTTGGAAAGTAAATTATGGGGTCATAATCCCCATGTGTCAGACTCCCCACATTTTGACAAAACATTGATCAATGTTGTCACCATTTTTTTCATTTTTTACTAGATACCCAAATTAAACTATAAGTGGACCAAAACCCTCTAATATAATGAAAGGGACCTAAGAACTAAAACATATAGAAAAAATATAATGAGTTTATATTGTGAAATTTTTATTAAAAGGATTAAAATGTTATCAATGAAAAATCTCATTGGACAACAAAAATTTAAAATAAAATATTCTTGTAAACATGAAAATGTATAAAGATCTGAATCGAATCATAATAAATAATTTTATATTTATTTTTCATTTTTCACAATGTATATTAACGCATGAAAGTTGAATGAATTGAAATATTTCCTAAAATAAACCTTTTCAAATCTTTTTCCACTCCCCCTACATATAATGGAAATTCCCTCCGTGTTTTAAAGGAAAGTGAAGGGGGTGTTCCTAATTTGGAATAAATAGGTGGAGGTGAATTGGAAATGAAATAATGGAACAAAATCATAGGTTTTTATGTTGATGAATACTCAATAAGAAATTGATCACTCTGGTTTCATGTCACAACTATCCTAATTGAGGATGATTTCATATCAGTTGTTAACTCTAGAAAGAATGTTTTCTATTTGAAAATAATAAACATCATCATCTATTAAATCACATAGACATTAAAAATTAGATCAAATTGGAAACCCAAAAATGATTCCCTTAACAAAAAATGTAATGGATAAAAAATGTTCCTGTTTATTTGGAAATTCCAAAATCTGGGTCAATGTATAGGTAAACGTTAGGTTGCCTCCAAAAAGAACTTTGTTTATTATCATTAGCTCGACCTAGACAATAAATATAAAAAATTTTGTATGGTTAAAAGGTTGTAGCAGTTAAGACCTCCTCTATTTCTTTTTTATTGAATGATTTAATGACTGGTTTTTGGCTATAATGATTGAAATTGAAGAACTGAACACTAGTGGTGTCCTGAATAACTACTACCTTGTAGGGGTACATATGATACAATTTGTAGTAGCCTGGCCATCTCAAACATAACATTCCTTGGTGCAAATGAAATTTGGAACTATAAAAGGGCATAAATTTTCCAAGTTCAAATTTTTTGACTTTGATATTTTTAGACTGGTATTCTTTAACTATAACTTTATTAATGATTTAATTTTCATAGGCCTCCATCTTAAGTTCCTCAATTTAATTAATGTCAAATTTTCTCTTTCTTCAGCAAAAGAAATTTCAAAGTTATTTTATTTATTTCCCATAAGGACTTATGTTCAATTTCAATAGGTAAATGAAAATCCTTCCACAAACCAACTTATATTTTCACATGCCGAGGTTGATTTAGAATGTAATACAATTTGTCCAAAGGGAATTCAAGAGTTTCTTGGAACAATATTTCTTTGGGGGGTTGTCAGTTTTTTCAAGAATTTTCTTAATTTTCTTATCTTCCAACTCAACTTGAACCTTAGTTTTAGGATGGTAGGTAGTGAATTTTTTTTGAGAAATCTCATACATTGAACTTTTTTATAACAATGGATTGTTACAAAATGGGTTTTATAATCAATAATGATTTCCCTAGGAATTGAAAATCTAAAAAATGTGTTCTTTCAAGAGTCAAATCACAACATGATGGTCGTTAGAATTTATGGGAGTGAACTCAATTAATTTAGAGATGTAATAAATAACCAATTTTATGTAGAGATATCCCCTTGAGATTGGGAAGGGTGCCATGAAATCAATTACACAACGATAAAAGATATTGACAACTAGAATGTGTGTAAGGGGAATTTTATTTCTTATATTTGTGGATAATAATTACTAACATCGATTAAAAAATTGGAAGATTTTGTAGGAATCCTTAGTGATTATAGGAAAAAATAAAACACTTTGAAGGACATTTTAAGTAGTTTCCTTTGTAGAAAAGTGGACTCCACATGCCTATTTAGGACAAAATTTAAGAATGGATTCTTACTCAGACTTGGGAACACATATCCTAGTGATTTTATCAAGATATAACATTAAGAGGTATAGATCATCAATCACATGTTGTTTGATATCATAAAATTATTTCTCTTAGATTGGCTCCCATAGAATTTTTGAATGACACAAGTAACCTAATGGTTTCTTATGTTATCATACCATGGTAAATCACTCATAAAATAGATGTTCTCAACAGAAAATGAATCTGACATTAAAAGGGATATTATTTGTCTTATAATTACATGCTAGATATGTGATCATCTATAATATTTTCAACACACTTTTTATCAATAATTCTTATATCAAACTCTTGAAGAATAAGGACCCTCCTAATCAATCTATCCTTGACATCTTTTTTTGGAAAAGGTATTTCAGAGTTGAATGGTCTATAAAGAAAATTAGGTGGGATCCTAATATATAAGACCAAAATTTTCTAAGGTAAATACAAAAATTAAAAACCCATTCTCAGTGGTGGTGTGGTTTATTTTTGAATTTTTTAATGATTTTCTTGCATAATAAATTAAACATTGAGTTTTATCATAATGTTTTCCTAATATAGCCCCTACAATAAAGTCACTCAAATCACAAAATAGGTTCAAATTTATTTTTCTTATTGTAATATTATATGATTAGTGAAGTTATAATATGTGAGTTTTGTGTCAATATTGATTACTCAATACTTTATTTCAATAAAAATGGAGAATCTTTCACCATTTGAGTGAAAAGTGGTTAGTAAATTGAGATGAAATTCCTAATTAATCTTATATAGAAACCATAATTTCATAATAAGGAACTCAATTACATAATATTTCATGGATATTGAAAGTGTTTAATGACATAAACTCTAGATTTGTCAACTTTAATCCCTATTCTAGAGATCAGATAGCCTGGAACAAGTCCTTCCATTACCATGAAATAACAATTTTCCAGTTTAGGATGAGAATATTTTCCTCACATATAAAAAAACACTTTCAAAATTTATAGTGAATATATAAAATGTATCCCTAAATATGTAGAATTAATCCATAAATACCTCTAAACAATTCCCCACTGTGTTAGATAAGATTCCTGTCATGTATCGCTGGAGGGTTCCCGGGGAATTACATAACCCAAAGGGCTTGAGAATGAATGAAAAAGTGCTAAATATAAAGGTAGAGGTTGTTTTTCCTTGATCTTATATGTATCCCTACAAATTATTGTAACATATTTATCCATATAATAAATAGTAGAACTAATGGACCACCACTAGCTATAGGACTTGATTAATGGAGGGTAAAGAGAAATGGTATATCTTTGTGAATGATTTTAACTTACTATAGTCAATGAACACTCTACATAAACTACTCACCCATGTCAAGAGAAGATCACCAAACTCATTGGTACTCACAATTATTCTTCCTTCTTTAGAAAAACTTGAATTAGGTTTACCCATTCACTATTAGTAACGGGGTAGATGATACCCAATTTCAACAGATTTATAAGTTTATTCCTTAATTAATTCATAATATTTGGATCTATTATCCACTAGGTTTGATGACATGGTTTGGATTCATATTCCAGAACATTATTATGACATCCAATGAGTGGGATAATCTAGGAATTTTAGTCAGGTTCCATATGAATTATTTCTTATACTTTTTCATGATATCTAGAAGCATCCTCTCTTGATTGGATTCAAGATAAGAAAAAATGAATACATGGATGGTTTAAATGTCATCTAGTAATTAATACTTGAGTGATGAAGGTATGACCATAAATTTGAGATCTGGTTGTTTAACAATTTTAAAATTAGGATGAGTCTTCATATCAGATTTGATTTTATTTTCCAAAATTCTTAATAGAATTGGATCCTTTTGAACTGATGTTTCAGCCACCAAATTGGCAAGATTAGCTTAATGAATGGGTATGGACTCGATTATTTTGATTTATATAATACATTCATTGATCGGTGATCCTAAAAAACATCAATGGAGCTATATAAAATAGATTCAAGTCATGGATACAAATTCCTCTCATGTGAAAAAAGTAAATCAATATCATCTCGACTTAAATATCCCTCAACAATTCCTTGATGTTCATAAGGTTCCCTATCAAAACTAACTATCCAATTGACCTCATGGATCTCTTCAATATCCACAATTTTATAGTTTTCATTATAAATGTTTAAATCAAGGATCATGTTTCTGAAGGTTAATATCATGTTCCCATTTTTAACTTAGAGGAATGATATTGTTGTTTCTAAGAAGGGATGACCAAATATAAATGGGGTTTTATACCTAAGAGCTAACCTAGGATGATTTACTAAGATAATGAAATATAAAGGGTAAATGAAATATTCAAGAGTCAACAAAACATCTTTAAAATCCCCTTATAAACTCAAACACTATGATCTGTAAGATGGAGTGTGACAGAAGTTGGTTGGAGATATATAACCCCTAATTGACAATACATTCCATATGGAATGATCTTCAAACTAGCTCATATATCACAAAGGTCTTGGGGAAATTTTTTCTCTCCTAACTGATCATTGATGTATGAATATCCTTGGTTATTCAACTTAGGGATAATGTTCCCTTGAGTGGTGGTAATAATATTAGGAGGCAAACATACTTGGTTTTGATGTGAAAATTTCATTTTTAAAGTGAAGAAGCGCTTAAGGTAATTTTAATATGGATTAATGGTTTTGATTTCCTCAATAAGGGGAATTTTCATCATAACCTAAGAGAATATTTCCCTAAATTATTCATTTAGTTTAGGTTTAGATTTTCTTCTCATACCTTGAGGGATGTGAGAATATTGTTTAATTGTTGGGTGAGGTTGTGGTTCTTTTACATTCTTATTGGAGTTTTTAGAATATGAGGGTGGTTCTTCAACAGTTTCATGTGGTTTTTAATATTTTAATTTTTTGAGAATGGTTTTTTCTAGTATATTAATGGATCGCAAAACATCTTAATATAATTACTACATTTTATTGTTCATGAAAGTTTTTCCTGTAATTCGATTCTCTAATTGAATTTGGGGATGATCATCCTTAGTATGCATGGGTGCCTCTCAAATTTTTATTGTTTGTAATTATTTTTTATGTGATGATAATTATGAGTTAATTTTCTATTTTTTTAAAAAAAATTCAAGGATTGGGAGAGGGATATATTGGGTAGGGGATTTTTCTTGTTGTTTTAACCCCAAAATAAATATTGGTTTTTTTGATTAGATATTGAATGTGATATTAATGATGAATATGAAGATGTTGGTACTGGACTAGTTGTGGTTGTAGTTGATTATGTGTTTAAATTGTTTTTTGAGGGTATGAGTTGAGCCAATTTTCTGGTGTTGGTTATTCATTATATTTCAAATGGATGCCTGGATGGTCATTATTCCTTGGATTTAAATTGTTTTGGTACTATATATTTTGAAAGTCAAATTAACTGACCTCTTTTGGAGGTACTCCAAAAACAATGAACTTGATATAAGGAATGGTTGGGAGGTAATTTTTCTTGTGGTCATGTTTGTCACAAATTATAAAAAGTGGCTCAATAGTTTGGATTTTTCCGACCTTCCTAAGATCGATCTTCTCAACAATCCCAGTGAGTGTAGAAAGTTTTTATCTAATATTTTTCTTCTTCTACAAGGGTGTGCATTCCACCATTTTTTTACCTAGTAAGGTGTTGTTCCCCATATATGATTTTATTTAGAATGATTTTAAAAATACTCATAAGCATAATTTGGGGTGTTGTATTTGAATGTTCCATTACACATCATGTTAATAAATTGTTTCCTAATTAGCTCTAACCTTTAATATAAAATTATCACTTGTTCTAGGATTATAAAACCGTGGTGTGTTACCATGTATAAAGTTTCCCTGAACCTTTACCGTGTATAAAATAATGTATCTCCCCCTTTTTTTAAAAACAATTTAATGATATTTTTAAATGAAATCATTTTGTGATGGGGGAAGTATTATTTTTATAAATAACTTTTTAGTTGGTCCCAATATTTAATGGACGATGATCATGAATTATTTTACCAATAATTTTATCTATCCTTTATATAAAAGGGAAAAGGTATCAATTTAGCTGATTCTATTTGATTTGGTGGGAATCAGGTTTCAAAATTTTCATTGAATTAATTATCATGAGGTAAGTAATATTAGAATACATCCCATAAAAGGATGAAATCTGGTTTTGGAAATGGTATTTGAATACATATTGGGAATACTTAATGTAAATATGGATAATTCATGAGGATTCTTTTTTTGTTAGGTTTAAGGTAGTCATTCATGGTTTAGTCTGAAACATTTCCCATGTCAGGGGCCTTCTCATTTTTTCTTCCATTTTGGTTCCCACCCTAGTTTATGATTTCTTTTTTTATTTTACATTTTATTGAACTAAATTTTAGAATAAATTTTTTTAATAAGAATATAATATAATTTAATTATTTCATTATACTCACTGGCCTCATCACCCCTGATTTTTTCCAAAATAACAATTCTATTTCGGTTTTCATGAGTTTAGGAAAACATACTCTAGTAAAGTGAAAAAGATAAAGTGTAAATGATAAGAGAAATGGGAGGAGAAAAGATAAATGTGGGAGAATAGAATTATTTTCTATTAGGACTTACATGGGTCCCTAATAATGGTGTCAAAATTTTATTATTCCTTATTTTACCCAATTGTTTATGTTTTAGAGGTCACATGTTTTACAACATGGGTATTAAAATCATTAGAGGCCTAATAAGTGACCTAAAGAAAAATAAATTATATAGGGTTGATATTTATATGAAGTTTACAAAATGGTCTCATCATTAGTGTATTATTTTGATGTTTTAAATTATTAAGTGAATTCAATTTACAAAGAATGGTTGATCCTAGGTTATTATAAGCAATTGATTGAATTTATTTCTTTTAATTTTTTTAATGTCATAAATCCGAGAGTGTCTATTTCAATTTTTTTTTGAAAATATCAAATATCTAAAGGATTTTGTGTTTTTAATATCCTAATTATAATAATTTATAGACTTGGAGTATCATATTTATGACCACTTTAAGGTAGAAGATCATTCTAGCACACCGGTTGTGTAACCTTAAAATTAGTTAAATAAAAGGAGAAGGTACACCATTAATTGAAAACATCAAAAAAACAAATGGATTATGAGTTGAAAAAATGAGAAATAAAATCTAATAAATCCACATTCAACTCGCTTGTATCAACCTATAATATATGTATACCGTTATTTATGTTATTTTGTTAATGGAAGTGGGATGTAGACTCTAGAGTGAGGAATTGAAGAAGAAAAATAACAAAATAACGATCGCTCTACAATTGTGTGAAATTTTTTAAAAAATATGATGTGCATAGCTTAAATAAAAAAGGAAAAATCATAAATTTGATTTGAAGAAGATAATAATAAGACAATAATAAGAACATTTATTTAGAAATGAAAGTGAATCAAAAACTTACGTAAGAAAAAACTAATATAAAATTACAAAATTAAAGTGAAACAATACAATTCAATGAATAAAAATATTCACCAAATATTACATCATCATCACACCTTAAATTATAATTTCGGGTTCCTATGGTAGATACCCAATAATTCAATTCCATCCCATTTAATTTGGATAGTAAAAGGTGAGTGAGAAATAATAGGAAACTGAACTTTTCAATGTTGACTATAAAATATGGACCCAATTCATCACCATTTTTGGGGTGAAAATATGAAATTGAATATGGATGAATATTTGATGGTTGTAAAATATAGATATATTATTCTAGGTTTCATATAGTATATTTCATAATTTCATTCTAGTTGGATCATAAAATCATATATTATGCTAGAAATGGTGGGCTGATTTTATTAGCTCTATAATATGGTCCATAATTTAAACTTCAACTTGGGCAACCTGGATCAACATGAAAACCTCAGAATTTTCTCTAGTAATAGTTCAATTAAATATCCCACAAAATTTTATTCTATTTATAGACATAATTTTAGATTCATTGCACTTGAATTTTAACCTCCACTTTTTATTTTATGGTTTTAAGGCCTATTCTACATTGTTCATAAATTTATATATTCATGGAAAAAATGTCCATATTTTATTGTGATTCATCCATTGATCTTAAAATAATAAATTCTCAAAAAAATTAGAAATCATATCCAAAAATATGAAATTGAAATAGTTAAAATAATGAATTCCAAAATTTTGATTAATTTTGTCAAAATTGAAATACATTAAACCTGAATTTACTAATGATGTGAAATAAAGTTCTATTTATAAAATAAACTAAAACTGGTGTTTATGGACATTTTAACGCATCAATATTAAAATATAAAAAATGAATATTATCTTATTTTATTGTGTAATCATATATTATTTACCATATTTCCATAATGGTTATTTTAAATTGGAAACAATACTCATGCATATATACGACCTACATTCTCCTTAATTGAAACATATATCATTATTCATAACCAAATTTCATTATTGGTTTTAAAAGTATATTTTATGTAAAAATGAGAAAACAATTTCATGATTATTTTTATTGAGATTACTAAACAATGTTATATTTGAAATAACTATATATTTAATGATAAAACTTACTTAATGAAACAAAGTAATTAATAACTCATACAATGAAAATAACGAATAATTATTATTGAACGGTTGATAAGATATTTTAAAAGGATATCATAGGAAATTATAAATTTTTTTATGGTTATTTTTTAATTTAATGAAATGTTTAAAACCACTATATATGAGGATAATGAACATTCAATCAAAAGGTAGCATGGGGTAATGGAGTTCTTCTAAATTTCATTTTGTTAAGGCATATTGCAGTGTTATGCACAATATTTATTTTATATGGTGTATATAATTTCCATTTTACATGTGAGATAATGAATAATTCATTCTTAATGGTATTTTAATTTTCAATTTTAAATATTTCATATTTGGTAGTTTTGAATTAAATGTTACCAAGTGGTAAAAAAATTACAACTCCATTTTGTTTCATTATATTATATTACTTCTTAATTATCATTTATATTCTAAATTTTTTTTATATTTAATTTTTTATATCAATAATTTTATTTAAATTTTTTTTATGTTTATTTAAATTTAATTCACATAATTCATTCATTGACTAATTCTCACTTCATTGTGACGATCATTATAAGCATTTATTTCACCATCTCATTTGAATCAATATTATTTATTCATGAATTTTATTTGAAGGAAATTTTCCAATAATTTTTTAATAGAAACTCATCATTTTATTCACCTATGGTTATTAACTATATTTTTATGTACTAAGACCATTTTCATCTCTCTCATACTTAATATAATTGGTAAAAAAAAATTCATAAAATCTGAATTCATTTCTCTCTTTGGTCGGTAATCTATTTTCTTCTAAAACCATGTTTTCAAAAAATATTTGAAAAAATGTTTTTAAACTTTTCAAAATGATTTATTAAATACATTTGAATCCATTTTTTTCAAAAAAAAATTAATGGATCCTTTACTTTTTTTTTCAAAACATTTCCTGTTTAACTTTTATCACAATAGTGAAAGAAATATGTTTTTAATGTGTGTGACAAGAAAAAAAAATTATATCCATAATGGACACTCAAATGTTTTAAAGATCCCTTATAAGTTTCAAAAATTATTTTCAATTAATATAATTTTAAAATGGTTTAATGAAATTTTAGTTTTAAAAAGTCATTTTCTAAATAAAAAGGATATTTTCCTCCTAAATATTTATAAGATATTTTTATGTTATTTATATTAGTAAAGGAAAAAACCCTTTATATTACATGTAATTCACTTGGGATACATTTTTTACACCATATTTATTCATCCACTTGGTGGTTAATGATCATTTCTCTAAGGACTGTATTGAAATTCGCTTTGTTGATTCACTTTTATAGTTATTAATTTTCCATTGAAATATTAACTTACCTATGATCATTGGACATTATATTTCCATTAAATATCCATATTATTTATCATTGATATGTTCATTTCTTAAACCATATATCATTTATACATATGGTGTTCTATATTGAAGGTTATTTTTATATCTAGGGAAATCATGATAAATTTTTATCCTTTACTCAATATGTATATTTTATGATAAAGTGAATTATTCAAGAATTAAATCAATTATTTGATATATGAGAAATTAATTGGGAATGAAAACACAAGTGGGGGCTAGTTATATATATCCTCTCTACTCATTAGTAGTCTCATGAGATGAAATAGTTTTCTAGCCTTATTTAAGTGGGTTTCTACAAATCATTTTTAAACTGACTTATGAAAGGTGTTGATAGTAGTGGTATCATGATCCTACATTCCAGACATCTAATATATAATCATTTTCTTAATAATGAATTATTTTATTATTATCCAAGATATTTCTACAATGATATTATCTGTCGATACATTTTATTCTCAGTTATTGATTAAATGTCATGTGTTTTCAGTTATTCACAATTCCATATTGATTATTATTTATCCAGTTATGATAGTAATATTATTTATTAATTATAATGTGTTATAACTTATTTACCTTTCCATATTTTTTATTATCTGTGATATTTTCTCATTGATATTATCTTTTTATTTACTTCTTTCTCATTTTATTAATTGCATGGGATATGTCTTTAGTTATTTACCTTTCCATATTGATTGTTCTTATTGATTCGTGGTTCCTTCTACTATACTTAACCCTTACTGAGCATTTTATCTCACCATTATTTTGTTTCCTTTACCATTAATCCAAGAAGTGTAATGTGAATGATATGAAATAATATTATATTGGTAATAATGATATTATAAAAAATATGTTGTAATTTATGTATTGAAATGTATTGTAAGAATCTAGTATGTATGTATTTTCCCAGACAACAAAACTATTTGGTATTTTGGGATGTGATTCCATATATCTTATGAAAATATAATAAATATATCACCAAACCCAGTCTACTAGGGTCGGGGTTACAACAAATTGAGTTTCCAAATGTTTGAAATTTTTTTAGAAATATTTATAGATTTCCAATTATTTGGAAACATTCAAAAAAAATTTAGATATGTCAATATTTTTATAAAAAAATGGTAATTTTTTTTATAGGTATGGTTTCATTATTGATCATATAGTGAAAACAAATTAACTATGGTTTTTTTTCAGTCAACCATGTAGAAAAAATGATAGAACCAAAGAAGGGTTCAAAATCCACACTACTGAACACATGAAGTTACTTTGAGTATGAATAGTTTACTATAAAGAACAATAGGTCTATTCATAAAGGGAAACAAAATTATTTTGAATTTATTACATTATCAAAAAAATTAAATATCATTTTATTCAATATTGGTTTGTTCAATCATTTTTATAATTATTTCTTTTTGTATATTTCATATTACATGAATATTATTACAAATTTGAGGATGGTATTTCAATGAAATGATATAGTGGTGATTAGTGTTGACCAAATAAATATTTTAAACATTATTTGACCAATTAGTTTTTATTTAAATGAGTATTTATAGTCTTTCCAAATTTAGGACTATTTTGTTGAATTTCATTAAAATTGTCTTACTATAAAACTTTAAATAAAATAACGATGATTTTATATGTGATTCAGTGGGGTTTTTGAAAGGTTTTTCCAAAAATGAGATGTTTTATATATTTCTGAATTTAAATTATATATTCTTAAAAGTGTAATTTTGATTTAAAAAATTACATTTTAAAAATATTTCATTGATAAAGAAAAAAAGATCTTAAATATTTAATTTCTCTAAAAGAAGCTTTTTCTAGAAATCACCCATTTTGGGGTTTTTAGAAAACATTTAATATTAAATGGGTATTTTAAAAAATTATTTTTATAAAGATCAAGTAATTTTAATAAAAGAAAATATTTTAAGAAGTATTGATGAATTTAAAAAATGGAATATTGTCATTTGTTTAATGGCCTTACAAATATATTTTTTGATCACTAGAAATTTTGAAAAAAATGTTTCCCCTTGGTCGTATCAATGAGTGGGATATATTATTATGTCATTATTATCTTGTGTGAAGTTGGAGTAGTCCTAGGAGAGTTGAATTTAAAGAAAAAGGACCATTTTAAATGGGGAAATAATGATTTTTTAATATAATATAACTCATAATAATCTAATGTTCTAGACCTAAAAATAATTTGTGAATTTAGTGACCCAATATTATTTAATGATGTTAAAATTTTAAATTCTAAATTTTGGATGATTTAGGTGGTATCAAAGACATTTTTAGAGAATTTCTTTTTAGCACCTTTCCCAAGAGTCTCAGTCTGGGGTGAAACAAATGCATAAGATGGACTCTACCAAATATAAGAGTAAAGTCACAAGTGTTTTATAAACAAACAATCTATGTTAAAATATAAATTTAAGGTGGTTAATATCATTAACCAATAAAAGTTATTTCAATAAAGGTATATTCTCTATGGTAGCACTCACTAGGGCGATCCAAAGATAGTACATCTAGTTTTCCTAGTTGTACTTTTCCACTATTATAGGATGAAATAACTTATGATTTATATGGACTTATAAAATTTTAATAATATCTTTATTCCTTAAAAAACAATAATTAAATATTCCCCCATATATTATGACTCGTATAAGAATCACGTAAAAATATTGTGTTGTCATTTTTATTTTTATTTTATTTCAATTATTTTCTTTTAGTAATCTTGTTTAGTTCATTCAAGTTCTATGTGTTTCAGAGTGGTGATTTAGGTGTGTCATGTATTCTAACATGCAGACACTATAGTGTGGGATCATTAAATAAATTTGTTCCACCAACTAAAAATTATTGTACAAGATTCATGGAATTAATGAAATTTATTCATGATCCAAATATGTGGTATCATAGTTTCAATTGATTCGTTTTGGATGACCAGACCTTGGTGAATGTGATTATGATCTTAGTTTACTAGCAACATTCAATTGTTTTCCTTATAGTAGTGATTAGGAAATCAGTATATGATCCCTTTTACATCTTTCAAAATTAAGTGGGACTTCACTATAACAAAAAAATAATGGAATTAGATGACATTTTGATCTAGGTGGATAATTTTAACTACATATTTTTGGTTTTGGAAAATGTAAATATGTAATTTTATATTATAGATATACCTTGATCATCCATTTTTATATTCCATGATAGAATTAGTGAATAAGGAATAATTAGAGAGGTTTTACAATAAAGCATATGGTCTTGTCTATATTCCATTAGCATAGAACATAGCTTATAACATCTGATATGTGAAATCAGATTCAAAACATGATAGTTCTTAATGATATATATGAGAATATATCCACATTGAATTATGATATACATTTTTATAGGTTGTTTGATATGATTATTTTATCTCGTAAACCATAAGTAAGCCATATCAATTACAACATAATGTTATAGAGTCAGTTGGAATTAATTAAAGTAAAATTTTGAATCTTGGGGTGGGAATTATTATTACTCTCATAAATCCATGTGTTTTAGGATGTGATGGTTAAAAAATGGTAAAATCAATAAGTAAGATAAAACATATGTTTTTTTTGATGTTATAGACCATATCATAAATGAATAAAATGGATATCCATGTGTCTTATAGAAATTATTATATCATAGAAAGAATGGGAAGATATATAGTACAAAAAAGTTATAATAGGGTAAATGAAAAAAATTCACATCATGAGTATCTCAATGGTTGGTGGTATCATGTTACATAATTAAAGTTATAAATTTCACTTGAATAAATGTTTCAATGATAAGAGTGTGAATTGTGGAAGACGTTCTTCTAAAAGAGGATATGAAATTTTTTATCAAAAGATATGAGAGGTATACTACTATGTGTCACCATGTCAATTGAGTCTTGGATTATTGAATTTAAATATTCATTTCACTTTACATTTGAGAGGGTATGCATGGGGAACTATACCTTTGAAATATTCAACAAAGATAATGTTGTAAATTATAATCCTCTCAAGATTATTTGAAAAGTTTATGTTTCTACCTGGAGAAGAAACTAACGATTTCTCATATTGAAAGGTGTTTTTTACACCCCGAGAGTTTTTTATGAACCTAACATCCATTGGAAAATTAAAAAATTTAGGCTTCTATAGAAAATTCATGGATGGTTCATGTAAAATTTCAGATTGTTCCTAGTGGTGGATAATAGTGTAAATAATGGATCATTTTACCATACTATTGTATCATAATATGAAATTCATACAGGGGAATTAAATCCCACAATGTTATCGAACCTTCTAGGGAACTTGTGTGAGAAGGTGATGAAGACCCTCACCATTAGAAATATACATGGAATTAGAAACATGGATTACATAACTTGTGAATATTTTATCTATGTAGTATAATGTAATGTGTCCTTCAAAATATAAGTTAAGGAACTAAACAACTGGAAGTTAGAGTAGGTTTATATAAATGTATGGGGTCTAGCTATAGTTAATTATCATTGAGGTTCATTTTATAATGTTACATTCATAAATGAAATGTATAATGTGTGAGTGTTCCTTCTCAAGTAAAAAATCAATGGTGTTCATAACCTTTATCTAACTTAGGTCTATGGTGGAAAAGGATAATGGGAATAAATATATCTCTTTGAGGTATAATAAGGTCAGAGAGTATGGAATCTAGGAGTTATAAAGGTTTTTCTAGTACAACATAATACTACATGAGAATATCATACCATGTACACATTTATATATTATAGTTTTAGTGATGATGAACCATATGTTTTTTGAAAAGTAATGAATTATAAGAATTCATGTGGGTTCTTCCATGATGTTCTGGTTGAATGTAATGAATTTTTTGACATACATGATCAATATGATTCCCTATTCTCTATTATGGAAGGAAATTATAATAATTTATTTGTAAATATGGAATTTCTTTTACTAATATCACATTCCTAGACTCACTCACATGCATCTACATATATTATATGGAAAGGGAAAAGGTTAAGGTTATGTATCGAGAGTGTTACTTTGTTGGTTATGATGATGAATAATTGAGTTATTAACTCTTGGATAATAACAGTCTGATGGTTTTTGGAATATGAAATGTGATCTTCAATGAGGAGATTTTTGGAATGATCATAACCTAGTATAAACTACTAAGGATATCAATGTATCATTAGAGGTACAAGTTAAACTGAATGAACATCTATAAGTTAAAGATGTTTAAAAAAAATTAGGGAGTATATTAATACTAAAATCACCAGATAGTCCAAAGGATAATCTATAAGTTAGTTATGTTTCTAGGTGTTTTTCATGGTTATAGGTTCCAAAAAAATATAGGAATTTGTTTGCAAAATTAAATGTTTCAAATGTATGGGATGTAGAGGATAATTTTCTAGAAGTTTCAGTACCAAAAGGAGTTAAGTTTCATATGAAGTAATAGAGATCTATATGATTCTGGAGCTAGGTATATAGATACAAAATCATCTTAATATACTTTATTTTCATAAGAGACAGAGATATTGGGAGTTCATAAGTGTCTAAATTATTGAAATTATTAAATTATAAAGATATATCCAAGAGGTATGATATTTATTCCCTCCATGTATCTAGGACAAAGAAGCTGATGAGAATGACTTTCAGGAAGAATGTTATTCTGAAGAAATTATTTTTTTGGATTAAATAATATTTTGATATTTGATATATGTATAAGGAACAAATATTTAAAAAAGGATTTAAAAAAACTAAAGGTGTGGATTTCTCTGAGATTTTCTAAAAAGTAGTTAAATATATGAGTACTTGGATGATGATTATAATGGTTTCAATGGAAGGAATTCATCTAAAATAGTTGGATATGAAGAGAACACTTCATTGGGAGAAAATAGATTTGGATATTTATGTGAATCATTTGGAAGGTTTCATATATTATAAAAACATAAATATTATGTTTGGGCTGATATAGATTATTTTTAGTGTCAATTAATTAAAAAGTCATTAGAACTTGGAATCCAATTCTTTCATGGATGAACGGAAGTTCATCTAGAGAATTTTTTAGAATTTCTTTTACCAAATTTTTTTTATGAGAGTGTCATAATATTACTTCAAAAAGTTAAATAAATGATTATTAATAGTTTAATAAAGATTAGGGGTGATAATATGAAACTTTAATTGTCCATAATATTTGAGAAAAAGGATCTTGGTTCGACTAAGTGAATACAAGGGATGCATATTGTAAGGGACTTAATGTCTTGTAATTTATACCAAAATTAGTTATATTACATCCATATGGTGTTGGATCAATTCAGCATGGTGAAGGAGAAATTAATGACTACTCCCCTCACTGGAAATTTTATAACGAGACTATAGAAGTCCCCATGATAATAAGTAGATCTATAGTGTGTGGAAATTTTCTCTATTAACCGGTTGCCGAAATATTGATGTATCTCAAGGTTTTAACTTTTTACCAAAATCTTGAATGTAGTGGGATTAGTTATCAGTTACATATCAATTTCTAAAAGAGAGCACTGGGATTATATGGAGTGTATATTTTAAAAATTTAAGGGTTCCATTATATTGGATATTTTCATTGGAAATGAGGAGTTAGTATAGTGGTTTATTGACTTCAAATTTTGTAGAGATATAGACACTTGTAAGGGAAACAAAATATATTTATTTCACTTTATGAGGAATGGTTGTGATTTTAAATTATTTTTTGATTAGTAGCTACACTGTCACAAAAGGAAGTGGAGTACACATAAGATATGAATGGGATGATTTGGAAGGAGTGGTGTTTGAAGAAATTTTAAGGTTTAAAAATAAGGGGATGATATTTTGTGATTCAAAAAAGTGTGATTCACATGATAAAGAATCTAAGATTACATTATCTACTTTTTCATATTCACATGAAGTGTTACATTATTTTGATGTCATGTGAGGATTGAGTGAAGGATCTATGGATGATAGATGGATATCATAATTTAGTGTATATTCTATGTAAGTTTATATAATAGGATGTTCTGGGGTGATGTTATGACTTAGTATGGATGTGATGATCAGAATAACTATGGGTAAACCATGATGTTACTAATGATATTTGGGAAATATAATGTGTTTTGAAGATATTTCTGGATGTATTATTATTGAAGCATGGTAAATTATTCTCAAGTTAGAGATTTTTTATTTTTTTCATTGTGAAATACATTTTGAGGATATGTAATTAATCCAATATAAGTAGTTACCCTTATGGATAACTTTTAATCATCTTATATAGATGGAAGAGGTACACATATTAAGTTTGGACATCCAAAATATAGGAAGAAATGATGATCATAATTATTTGGTAATAGCTAGATGATTAATAATCGATATATACTGCATAACATGATATAAGAGAGTAAATTTAAAGGCATTAATGACTTGTGTGAAAGTTACTCTAGGAATGAATTAATTTATTTCTAAATGATTCAACTACTGGTTTTTTGGAAAATATATTCATCAGATAGACTTTAAAAAATATAAGTGTAAAGTCATTAGTGTTTAGAAGAATGAACTATGTATCAGATGAAAATGGTATGGTGGTGTATATATTTGAGTGGGTGGGGGATTCTAATGATGATAAGAGCTTTTTGGAATAAATCAATATTAATTTCAAAAGATATTGTGATTGGTTTCGTGAGATGGACTAAGATATTTTAGTTAGATGAAATCACTTATGATTTGTATAGAATTTAGAAATTATAAAAAATCTATGATTCATTGAGTAAAAGTAAACATGTCTCCCTCCATGGATTAGAACTCATATTTAAACCATGTAAAATATTTCATTGTTACTTTTATTTAATTTTATTTTATTTTTATTTAATTTGGGATATAATGATTATTTTATTCAAGGGATGTGCATTGCAGTTTTGTTATATAGGTAGAGAATGTATTCTATGTTTTGGACACCATATTGAAAGCTTATTCAATTACTATGTACCCTTAGATGTTCAAGTAGAAAAATCCTCTGAAATTTATTAATTTTTTCATAGATCTTAATAGTCTTGATGCTAGAAATATCTGGATGTAAATAAAAAATATTTTGATAAATATATTAAGGTAAAATATTAATCATTACAAGTTAGTTTGAAAAAAATTATTCAAACCACAAAACATGAAAATTGTCTTAGCTTTAAATGGGATCACATTATTGTACAGAAAGTAATTTTTTAATTTGATGATATGTATAATATTAAATGAAAAGAAGTAGTGGAAAAAATTATTGTAGAGATTTTAAAAGATTTTGAATTTCTTTTAATAATTTAGGTTAATATACCAATTCATGGAAAATAATGAATTATATATTTTTTGAAACAAAATCTAATTTTATTGAAAAGCACAACATAATATATCATTATAAAAATGACACCCTTAAATAAGAATATTATGTGACATGTTATTTTCCCAAAAAACAAGAAACTGAATCTATAAAAATAGTGATTAGACACTAAAATAGGATACTATTTTATTTATTAATTATTAATATTCATGATTTTAAAGTCTATAAAAATAAATTTTAGTGCATTATAAAAATTGAACTTCATTTCTCATATGAAATGAAATTTATGATTAAAATAAAAATTTTGACACAATAAATCATCTAATTGTGCAGAAAATTTTATTCAATTTTTGATATTTATATTTTGGTATATGATTGATCACTTTTTTCGAAAAATTTTATCATTTTGGATCGATGGATGAATCATAAGGGTCGATAGATATTTTTCAGCATGAATGAATAAATTTTTTAGACAAAGCACAATGTGCCTAAGGCCCATCAAATAAAAGTGGGGCCAAAAATACATGTCAAATGAAGATAAAATTTTATATATAGAAACAAAACAATATGGGTATCATTTCATTAAACTGTGTCTTGAGATAATTCTGATGTTTTAATGGAGATAAATGAATCCCAAGATGACATTAAAATAGTGTGATAGATTTGAACGCCCAGAATGTCTTCCCACTAGATCAAGCATAACATCCAAACAGTTGGTCCAATTTTCTTAAAATTTTTACAAATGTTATAGGAAGTAAGTAAAAATATATCTTTCTTCTACAACCCCTTTTTATTCTTCTGTATTCTGTTATAAATTCACCCGTCAAAAAGGGGATTAATTTGGATGATTTTCCTAGTCAACGTTGAAATGTCAAATTTGCCTTGATTTTATCACCCTCTTGTTTACTCTCTCAATTAATGGGGAAGGAATGTATTTATTTTGGTTAGAAATAAGTCTATAATTATTCCTATATAAATATATTTTTGTGAAGGTAATTAGAATCTATTTTTTCCTTCCAATGGTATTTTTTTCTTTCAATTTGTGTAATCACATCTTTAGTTTTTTTCCATGTATGTTTTTCCTTCACCTTCATTTATTAATAAAATTTCTTCTTATTATATTTTTATATAATTATTAATATAAAATTTAATCTTTTGAATCAAGGTGTGAACTATTTCCCACCAAACATTGTGAATTTCTTTTCACAATAGTGGAGTGGTTTTTTTTAATGTTTTTCTTCTTCAATTCCACCCTCAAAAGTCTACATCCCGATTCAATTGATATATTAGCATCAATGGATGGATTACTATATTATGGGTTAATTTAAGATTGTATCAAGATTATGTATTGGATTTTATTTTTTATTCTTTAATATTTATTTCAATTAATTATTTTATGATTTATATTTGATGATTTATTTTATATTTGTCTTCATCGACTTTAGGGATGACATATTTTGAGTGCTCGTATGGTACAATTCCATGGAGTGATCGTGAATGTGATCCTATAAGTGAATTGGTTAGTAGATATGAAATTGGGTATGAATTAAATCAGACAATTATATAGGGGAGTTACCTCATAGATTGGATACCTCTTGAACTAGTGAATGGAAAATCCTATGAAAAATAATTACATACATTCTATCCCAAAAAAACCATGAATTGGACCATCAACAGAAATTAATTTAATTCAATTCATTTTGTTTCATTTATTGTTTTTTATTAACTCGTTAGCTCTTAAAATCAAATCAATCAAAAAATATGGCCACTTCATAGCCAATCTTTCCATCAAATCTGAGTATCTTAAGTTCACTTCTTCTATCCCTGTGGATTCGATCCCAACCTGTATGACAACAACCTCATACACCTATAGGATAAATTTAGAAACAACCAAATTTTTTTGCACTATTTATAGGATCCCATGTAAGTATCATAGTCACTCACCCCCTTTTCGTATCCATGTTATCTTTTCTCACTACCATTTCTAAATTCTTTTTCCATTTCTATTTCTTTGTGTCCAAAAAATATCAAATCCAAACATCAATATGCTCCAATTGAATATCTCAAACAGTACCTATACCTAAAAATAGGATTAATTAAAATTGGAAATCAATATTGGGAAGCACCTCACATAGGTATTTTCATTAATAAGCCTTTGAATGATGATACCACATCAGATGATATGTACAATCACTTGGATGAAGATTGATTCAAGGATCAATTTATAGCCCTCTCAATAATGATTAATAAGATCAATATTAGGGATTTACATGATTTCCAAACCCATATCCATCCAAATACACAACAATTGCTTGAAAAACTGTCTGAAAAAATAGATAAAATGAATCCATAAGTTTCATCCTTGAGAGCTGAACAACAATTCTTTCAAACTGTTATAAAACCCAGTCCCACTAAAGTTTTCCCCACCTTAACATTGATAGAAAACTTTTGTTACCCACAAAACTCTCTTGAATTTACTACCATAATTTCAATCTAGGGGACTTGATGAACATTGACGAATCGTTGATGTTTTTTAAATGAAGAGGAAAATGATTTTTTGTATTCACAAGAGGGAAATTTTACATTATGGATTTTGTGTCCTAAATATTTCTTGAATAATTATTTTTTACAAAAACCAATCATTAAAACATAGGAAGAGATTAAAAAATATTGAGCGTATACCTACTATATACATTCAAATAATCAATTTTGGGGGTGAATCATATTTTCAAAAGGAATAAATTATTTCAAATAATTTTGGAGAGGAAATATATTTTTAATAAAATTTCCATTATTCTTTGGGAAAATTCAATGAAACAGAAAAAAAAAAATTATGATCCTTTATTCCCCCCTCAATATTCCTTCAATTTATGATAACCAAGAACATTAAATTATCATACATTTTCATCAAGAATCCCACATAGGAGGAATTGACCAAGAAATCCTAGGAAATAATCCTGATGAAACTCAGTCAATCATTCAGAAATTTCATGGAATTTCACACTAATTATTGAATTTGGGTTTTCACATGAAAAAAATCTAAAAATATAATCAATCATAATCACATAGAATTTGAGAGTAATAGGGTCCTAAAAATGATGAATATGGGTATTGGATAAGTTAGGGGGTCCAAGTCAAGCTAAAGACTTTAAAATAAGTACATCCTAGGAGGCAACTTGGATTATGTATTTTTTTATTTTTTTTATGTTCTTTTGTTTTTTTTGGTTAAGGGACCCCCTTGGGGTTTCCAATGTGATCTAATGGGTCTTGTTTGTGAAATTTAACAGCTGCAACATTTTCATGTTACCAAATGAAACCCTTTCATTCTAAATTTCAAACCCTTCCATCAATCATTACTAAAGAGTATACATTTAATGTGAATTTGATGTAATAAATTTCTAATTGATGGGTCATAAAATATAAACAATTTGGTTTTATTCTATGGTTTAATTTAATATCACGTATCCCTTCTTTCTTCCCAATTCTCTTGCCACTTTTTACTTCTCTTTCAAAACTAGGGGTAGTTTCATTCTATGTTGGGGGGAGTGAAAATCTTGGATTTTGAAAAAACAATATTGGGATTTTATGATAAAAAAATCAATTAAAAAAACTCAATTCATCATCCTTTAATTAATTAATGTACATTGTAAAACATGAAAATTTAATTTCAAATGATTTTGAATGACTTGATTATGATTTGAATTCTTATTTTTGTTCATGAGCATAGTATTTGGAATGTGTGATTGTCCGATGTTATTTTTTAAAGTTTACATTTGCATCCTCTTAATAAAAATGCCACAATTCACGTCCATTGGATCTTGGGTGTAAATTTGACTTCTTGGGTCCGTTTTATCATGTCATACGGTTTGAGGTCACTTATTGTTTAATATGTGTATCCAAATAAAATACCACATAAATCAATGTTTTGTCCAAATGTGTGGTGTACAACACATGGGGATTGTGACTCCAGAGTGTTCTTTCCTCGAGTTAGGATTTATATCTCTTTTGTGGATCATGGAATTTACAATATGTGTTACATCCAACACTTGGGGATTGTGACTCCATAGTTTTCTTTCCCATAGTTAGTATTTGTATATCTATTATAGTTCAATAAAACAAAAAAACAAAAAAATGGATGCTCATCTTAAGGTTTAATTTTAATCCCACATAGCGTATCCATTTGTTTCCCCTTGAACATGAGAATAGGTCCCATGTATTTTGAGATGCACAACACATCTTCATTCTTAATTGAAATTGGATTAAATGTGGAAATTAATTTTAACAAAGGAATGGGCATGGTATTGGGATATGTTTGTGAATATATCTTGTGTGAAATTATTTTGAATGGTTTCATGATTGTTTGGCATGATGTATTTTGGTGAAAAATTTATGTTAAAATGTTTTTTCAAAAAGGAAATTGATTTTATATTTTTGAAATATTTTTTTATCGGGATGAGTAAACTCATGTTGGGGTGTGATTAGCCACTAAATAGGATACTATTCATTGATTATATCTTAATATTTGGGTGTTTAAAGTCTATAAACAAAAATTTTGGTGAATTGTGGAAATTGAACTTCAATTCTCATATTAAATACAATTCATGTTTAAAATGAGAATTTGGGCCCAGTAAATCATCTATTTGTGGATATCATTTTTCTCATTTTTTGAACATTGTATTTTGGGATATGATTGGTCACTTTTTTGGAAAATTTTATCTTTTTGGATAGATTGATGAATCCCAAGTGAAGATGGATACTTTTCAGCATGAATGAAGAAATGTTCTAGCCAAAACCTAATTGTGCTAAGGACCATCAATCAAAAGTGGGCACCACAATCCAAGACCAGTGAAGTTGAAATTTTAACTAGAGAAAGAGAAAACAATGGAGATAATTTCATTAAAATTTGTCTGGATCAAGTTATGAAGATTTATTGGAGGTAAAGGGAGCCCAATATGGCATTTAAATGGTGGTCCAGATTTGAATTCCCATGAATTCATCCCACTAGATAGAGAATAACACCCAAAAAATGATCAAATTTTCATGAAATTTGTTATATATGTTAGAGGAAACAAGAAGTAATTTATTTTACTTCTATGACCCCTTTTTATTCAGACAACTTCAGTTACAAATTCACACATCAACAAGGGGGATGAATCTAGACAATTTTCCTAGTCAACTTTGAAACATCCAATTTACCTTGATTTTATCACCATACTTTTGACTCTCTCAATTAATGGGGACGAAATTTATTGAAGGTGGGTATACCTATGGATAAAAATATTCATATATAAGGTTATTTTGGTGAAGGGAAAAACATCTAATGTTTTTCTTTTAATTGTAATATTATGATTTGAATTTGTAATTGGATCACCAAATTGTTTCAATTTATGTTTTTCATTTACCTTCATTTATCAATAAAAGTTATTATTATTTTATTTTTATATACTTATTCATATCACTTTGATACCTTTTAATCATGGTGTGAACTTGTTCACACCAAACCTTGTGAAAATCTTCACACGATGGTAGAGTGATCATTTTCAATTTTTTTCTTCTTCAATTCCCCCAACATAGGTCTACATCCCACTTCCATTGATAGATTATAATCAATAGAGGGATAAACCAATTATGGGTTTATCCAAGGGAGTAGAAATGGTATGGATTTTATGTTATATTTTGTGCTTTAATATTTATAACAATTCATTGTTTTAAGATTTCTATTCGATGATTTATTTTCACATTATCTTCATCAACATTAGTGACGACAAATTTTGAGTTCCAGTACGATAAAATTCTTTAAAGTGATAATAAATGTGATCCTTTAAGTGAATTGTAGATTATCATTGAGATTGTGTATGAATTAAATCATAGAGTTATATTGGGGAGTTATCTCATTGATCAGATACCTCTTTAACTAGTGAACAGAAAATCCAATGAAAAATACTTACATCCATTATATCCCAAACAATGACATAGTATCATCCCATCAAATTTAATTAATTTAATTCAAGTCATTATTTTTATTTTACTTTTTTTATTAACCCATTTGTTCTTAAAATCAAATAAATCCAAACATTTGGACACTTCATATCCAATCTTCCCATCAAATATAAGTGTCTCAAGTTCACTTCTTTGATCTGTGTGTATTCGATACCTACCTATACTAAAACCACTACATATACATGAAGGGTAAATGTCACACTCCGATTTTCAATTTCCATCCTTTGTTTCAAATCCTCTTTTGGTTCTTTGTTTTCTCTTGGTTTTCGGGTGTTCTAGAATTAGATTTGTTGTCTCAAGTTCTCTAGATATAATTCATTAGTCTTGGAAGTATTTGATGGTATTTGGACTTGTCTTTTATTAAAGGTAAGGTATGAGGATTATGTGTATTGGAATCAAATTTGTGACACTCATAGTGGAACCTTTTTTAGGGTATGTTGTTGGGATGGTTTATACCTTTGAGTTGGATGAGTCTTACGCCGAAAAGGTGGTTTTATTTTGGGTATTATTTCTACTATACATGTCCAATATACCCCCCTTAAATTCCCCCAATTGAATTTAGCAAAAAATGGAATGTTTTTGGGTGACAATAACAGGCCGCACGGTTTTGCTGCATGGTTTGTTAAATCATCCAGCCAAATTAGGCCACCCTGTCTAGCTCATTAAAATCACATTGTAATTTCTATTATTCCCTTTTGGAATCAAACCAAATCCACCCATTTCTTCCCCATTTAGACCCTAGCATCCACGGGAGGTCTCTGAGCTCCTAATACCTCCCTTAGAACTCATTTTTGAAGGGGTTTTTGGTGGAGAAACCTCAAGATCATTTAAGTAAGTGAATTCCTTCTTGGTATCTTCCATCTTAATTTGGTTTTCATTCCTTTTCATTAAGTTTCATTTTGTCCAGTAGCTAAGGATTTGTGACTAGGGTTTGTGTTTTATTTTATTAGCTCAATATTCTTGGTATAGGTTCGTTTTCATTCCCTTATGGTGCGGCGATGGTGCAGTTGAAGTTTTTTACATTGATTTGTGGTTTTTGACATCTATGCTAGGGGATTCCATGTATAATAATTCTTTGATGAGTTATCATTTCATGAATTATATTTTTATCATGTTCTTATTACATTTTATTAAGTGAGAATATTTTTGGAATCATTTGTAAAGTAATTGATTTTTAAGTTCCATTTTTGTGTGAAAATGGGGGTTTTATGTGAATTTCATGTTGTACCATTTGGGGTAGTTTTATAATTCATAGAATGGTTTTATTGAATTGTTTTAGTGCTCCCAATTCTGGTTGGGTGTTATATTGGTATGAATTTGGCTCTAAAAGTGGGGTTTTAAATGGATTTTATGTGAAAAGTTTTACTATACATTATCAAATGGTTTTATGGAAATTATAAATGCATTATTGAGTTACACAAAGGGTGAAAAGAATTATTAGATAATGTTTGGATTTTTTATGACCAGAACTGATTTTTTTATTTGTTAATGGTATTTTATAGCATGTGGAACTTGTTTGTGCACAAAGAGGGATACTAGGGTATCTAGGTGGGTAGACGTGTACTAGTATGCTAGTGATCTAGAGTGATTCACCCATGTTTCACCTAGCAAGTTTGATGATGAAAACACTAAATAAACTATGATGGTGATGATTTTTGGTACCACTAGGTTATGGATGATTCTACTACTAGTGGATCATGTGCATAGGAATGGATATTTATTATGGTTATTATCACCGAGATATAAGGTCCATAGGTCTCACAACTAACTAGTACCTAGGTGTGATCCCGTGACTAGTGCTCATTGACTATATGATGTTAATCATAAAAATTAGGTGTGTTTGGATGGAAAATTCAGTATCATGTTTTTTTATTTAAATCTGGGCTTTATTTAAAATATACCTCTTGAAAACTGTTTTTATTTAAAGTTGCACCTTTTAGAAATTGTTTCTAGCATTTCTTGTTTACAAAACATGCAAGATTTTTGTCTTAAAATTCTTATCACATGGAATATATTTTTAGTGTAATACTACTAGTATTAGGCCCACACCCTTCTTACACCATTGGGTGTAAGTAGACTTGGTAATGTGTGCTGTAGGTTTGGGTAAAGCTCTTAGAACTGGTGGTCCGGGTTTCTAGCAATCATTCGTGGTGTGGTATTTTGGAGATGGATTGAGGATGATTAACCCTTGAATTGAGGTGGATCTTGGGTTGTCCATTTTGGATTTCTTACTTTTTTCTAGTCTTTGGGATTTTTATAAACCTTGTTTCTCAATTCTGAATTTTATTAAAGGCTTTTTTGGGGAAAAATTTCATATTTAGTTTATTTATTGTATGTGGTTATCTTATGTTTATAAAATATAATAAATTGTTCCCAAACGCTCATATATGATACTTGAGAACTTGTTCCTGACTATGGAGAGTGCGAAAGACCTTAGGGCCTTTCCATATACTAGGTTTGGTGCCAGTATTGATGGAGACCATATTTAGTTTGTGACTAAATGGTTTCATAACATGTTCTCTCATTCGGGTCTTGTTCTTTGGGGGAAAGAGTAGGGATGGAATAGATCTATGATTGTAGGGACCTGACTTTCCAATTACAATTAGGGTTCCTGGATAGAACACCTTTTGATGGGATTCAAGTCACCGGGGGATGTTGGGTGTTATCTGAGTTATTATTCTTCAAGGTTCATTGATGATTTAGGAAAATGAAAAAAGAGTCGGGTCAATGGTCTCAGTGAGATCGCAGGGCTTAGATAGCCATGTCGAGCTAGGTATATTTCCCTAGAAAACACTCTATGATGGTGACGTGATTGTAATATGGCAACCAACCATATGTCCAAGTCACCCACTGACACTAGTTTCCTCTCGTATTGTCTTGTGTCCTTTTGTTTTGGAATCTTGGAAGCTTGGTTTTCATGAAAAAATGACTTTATTTTATGAAATATGAAGTTTTTTGAAATGATATACTTGTAAAGATGAAGTGGTTTGATTTATAAAAGGGTATAATTGAAATTTCAAAAAAAAATTGAAATGGTAAATGGTGTGTTTACACCTATTTTGAAATTATGAATTATGTTAAAGTGGGTTTGGAAAATCTAGTTCGAATATAATTTTATAAACTATTTGTATGTGTTTTGAATGGAATGAAATGTTTTGTAATTTATGTGTACATTTAAAAATGGATTTTGATTTGGTAACTTGTGAGCATACGAAAAGTTTTATGAATCATTGGAATCATGTTTAAATAAGAAGAGATGTGTTTTTAAATGAATGAGTGTCAATGAAATGGAGTTTTCCATAAAATTGGAAGTATTTTGAAATCGGTTGAGATGTTTTGAAATTAAAATTTATGACTTGAAAGTGAGTTTTTATTTGAATTATTGGTGCTTTTCTGAAATTTTTTGTTATATGTAAATTTGGTTTTGATTTTGTGGTTTGCAGTTTTGAGAAAAACAAGTGTTGGTTAAATGTATTTGTTTTGAAAAGTGGAATGAAATTTTGTTTTAACCTTTTATATTTTCATGAGTGACCACATGAATGGATTTATATAAGAATATTGATGGTTATTGGAATGACTGGATGGGTTCTAGTATGGATATGAGTAGGGTTCCTAGTATCGCACGAAGACATGCATGTGTGAGGCCCATGATATACCATTGGTGAATGTGCTAACCGCCGACCCGTTTATTTTCAATGAAATGATTTTTAAGGAAAATATGATGTTTTGAAAACTAGTGTTTTGGTGGTATGTTTTATGTGCTTTTGTGACTGTTGTCATGGATTATATTGAGTTGGATAACCCCTCTTTTTAAACAATGTTTTGGGTTTGTGTTTCGTTGGTAGTTTGTGTTGAACTATTGGTTTGTGCTGTCTTTAGAGAAGTGTTTCGGGAATCCATTGCAATTGTTCCCATCCTATTTTCAGTTTTGTTTTGTGTTATAGTTTGAAAAAAGGATAAGATATATTGGGTTCTTGGGTTTTCTTGTCTGCTAGGGTACTCCCCCATAAAGAGTTTATCACGAACCAGGCCGGGTCGCCATCCGACTCAGCGCCCGACCCGGTCCGTGACATGCCCCGAAGGGCGTTCTCGATCCCCTTTGGATGGCATAAGTGCCTGGGTATCAAATTAAATTCTTTGGGACTATATATAAGTATTTTCCATGTTAAAATTACTAACGAAACCCAAAAACCATATTTGAAAAATGTAACCGAAATCACATATAATAAAATCAAGAATTTAAATTTCTTAACTAAACATAATACAAAAAGGACAATGACACCAAGGGAAACAAAAAACCCTCAAACCTTCATGCAAAAGAGTAGAAACATCCTCAAGCCAATGCTGCCAATCTCCCAAAACCAAGACACTAAAAAATGAACTACCAACCTAGCACATCTTTCCTTAACCTAAAACAAAGAGATAATAGAGTCTGTATACACCCAAAGTTGTATGAAGGGTGTTATCCAAAAGCCCAGTAGGATACCACCAAATAAAAAGGTTCCACGCCATAACATCCAAGATATAATTTAATGTGATTATTCAAAATTATACTTTTAGAATTCTTTTAAGGAAAACATTTACAAGATAAAATTTGAAATGGAACACTTGAAGAAAACTATTTCACAAGCACTATTTTTAAGAGAAAGAAAAAATTTCATTATGAACACACACACACTCACACACACACAAGTAGTCCTCCATATGATAATGAAATGCACTACGTCATGAATATTAGATAACTATGGGTAAATCCCCTAAGTTTTATCTAGCTCAAGTGGGACCCTAGAACCTCCTGTCTTGGTGAAAGGTGGCTTAGAAACCAAGACCCTCAGAAAACATGTCTTAGAAACATCAACCCTTAGACAATGTGTATGGCAACCCTGGTTTTATTACAAACTTAAACATGATTTATTACATAAACTATTCACTTGATACAATATGGATGATCGATAGGTCTAGTGACTTTGGGGATTAGGATCATTACATAACAACTTAAAACATGAAATACAAAATCTTTATTAAAAACTTCCTTTACATGACCACTACATTCCCTCGTACTTAGCATTGCATGGGATAACATGAGGACATGCATAAGAAAAGGGGTGAGCTATAAAGCTTAGTAAGGGAATAAAAATGGAATACATGAGGAGTAAAATACATGTTAGACAAAAGGAATATCAATAGAGAACAAGAGAAACATGAACATAAATTCATGATAAAGCATGATAATCATAACATGGAAATGTGGCAACAACACTTAACATGGAATTTGCATGAACCAAGGCTCAGTGCACATAGAGCATGAGTAAATAATAATTTCACATGAAGCATGAGTAAACCATCATTTCAATTGAATTAGCATGAGTTAATACTCATTGCACATTATGTATCATGATACTATACTTTACCCAATGCATTGGAGCGCTATAAGGGCACACCCTTCTTAAACATTTCATTTCATGCATAAGTGTGCCACATGGATCATAAAACATGGATTCACAAAACATAATAATTTATTCCATGATAAAGGAATGTGTAATGAAACATTATAATTAATAAGTAAATGTGCATGAATGTGAAAACCCTTTATGGAGAAATGGTCATGGTATTCACTACACAATGGCATTGGCTAAGAAAATTGGTGCAATTTCGGCAGCGTAACGGCGTGATATAAGAATTAATAAAAATGGTTGATGCAAAAGAAAGGGGTGTATCATAATATCTACATGAAATGGACAGTAATGGGTTCATATAGATACATGTCCCAACAATTGTAATGGAATTTAGATTCATGATACAAAAGTATTTCTTGAATGTAAATGAGGAGAGAGAAGTTCCTTTTGGAATTTCGGCATAGTAACCGGTGTACATTGGAGGCATTTAATGAGAGATAAAGGGGTCTTCCATCATTCAAACAATAATAGGGAAGTATGGGGGAGGTTATAAACCATACCCCAACATTTATAATTGAAATTAAAAGGGTATAACAATATTAAGAAAATTTGACAAAAAGTGAAAGGAAGAAAAACCCTTACTTGGAAGTGTGCATCCAAAGGCTTGAGAGAGGCTTGAGAGAGGCTTCTTGGGAGATTGGGGCACATTTAGAGGATTCTAGGGAGAGTAGGGTAGAGTTTGGACAAACTCCAAAGGCTTTGAGTGAGGAGGAAGTGTGAGCATGGGTGGGTTTATATAGGAAACGTGAGTGAATTCTTTATTATTTAGGTTTGGGACCCCTTACATTAAACTAATCCAAATCACAAATCAGATCATGGTTTTTGCCCTTGGTTTTTGGAAAAGGGAATAGGAAAAAAATATTTTATAAGGCCAAAGTCCGAAATTCTTAAAATAATGGGGTTGCTTATGTGGAGGTGAGTCACACTCCCATGGAAAATAATTTAAAAAGACAAGATGTTTAATAAGTCTTGAGGGGTCCATTAATGCTTTGAAAAGTAAGTCAAAAAAACCCAAAATAACATTATTTTAATGGTAAAACATATATTGGCCGAATATAAATCTTATAGTATTTTATTACATCACTATTGGGACATTATGATGTCATAAAACACATTATATATTTAAACGGTATTTAATTTTTACCCAAAAATTTGACTATCTCAGAAAATTATGAAAAATTCATCATTGGATAATTTGAATGTCCTGATTCTAGAAATATCATTTGTTTTATCTAAATAATTTTCTAAATATGTTAATTTTGACTTTTAAAATAAAAACCGACATTTATCGAAAATTCACGGGTTTTGACAGAAATGGCTTTCAAACCTTAATAAAAATTATAATTGCATTCATAAAATTATATGATCATTTATATATAATAAAATTAATTTAATAATAATAATAATATTTTATTAAAATATTATTTAATTCAAAAATCCATTAATTTAATAAAATATATTTATTAATTAAATAATAACTAAAAACACTATTTGTACTTTAAAAACTATTTACAATATATCAATAATGAAAAGAAGGTATATTCATTATTATATATAAAAAAATATACATGAACATATTACTAGCAATTTTTTACATAACCCCTTAAAACAACCACAAAAGACCTAAGGGTAAGGTGTGCGATGGTGACAAACTCTTGGGGTGGCTTAGATAACATCGCTCGAGTGGTAATCTCTATGAACTTCCACTTTTCCCATAGACGGTCCCGTTAGAGATTTACATTATAAAGATCAGCTTGGGATTGGTCAAGAGCGAAGCCCAAGGATGCCACCTCTTTTCCGAGTTCCGACAAATGGGCTTCATATGGAGCAATTCTACTGGATGAGGTCATCTCTTCTTTTGTCTGAGTAAATTGGATTTGTTAAAGCCCTATATTTATACTAATCATGTGATCACTGTTCAACGGATATAAAAGTAAAGATCACAATTTTTAAAATAAAACAAAAGAAGTTGACATTTTATATAAACATTTTACATAAAGATAAATTTAACTAGATCAAGAGGGATTTCCATTAATGAAACTTTGGGTCATTACAATATCACCCACTTAAGAAATTTCACCCCCGAAATTTCCTTTTTCCCACACTAAAACAGATGTGGGTAACTCAGCTTCATCATTTCTTCCGATTCCCAAGTCGCTTCTTCAAACTTGTGGTTTCGCCACAACTCCTTGACAAGGGGCATTTTCTTATTTCGTAGAACTTTTTCTCTACGATCTAATATCTTCACTGGTTTCTTCTCATAAGAAAGATCATCCTCTAACTGTACCACCTCAGAAGAGAGTACAAGTGAAGGGTCTGGTATGTAATTTCTTAAGAGGGATACATGAAAGACATCATGTACTTTGGCCATGGTAGGTGGAAGTGCTAGTCGATAGGCCACAACCCCGACACGATCAAGAATCTCGAAGGGGCCGATGTACCTTGGAATTAACTTCCCTTTATTTCCAAACCTCGTGACCTTCTTCCATGGAGATATGCATAGAAAAACCATGTCTCTAACATTAAACTCAAGGTCTCGTCGATGATTATCTTTATAACTCTTCTGTCGACTCTGGGCTGCCTTGATATGCTGCTAAATGGTTTTCACCTTCTCCACCATTTCCTCGACCATTTCTGGTCCAAGTAGCTTACGTTCATCAACCTCATCCCAACACATCGGTGTTCTGCACCTTTTCCCATAAAGGGCTTCATATGGTGCCATTTAGATGCTCAAGTGGAAACTGTTATTATAAGAGAACTCAACCAGAGGAAGATGTTGATCCCATCCTCCTTTAAAGTCCATTGAGCATGCTCTCAACATGTCCTTAAGTGTTTGGATAATCTGCTGAGATTGGCCATCAATTTGAGGATGATAGTCCGTACTGAAGTTCAGTTCAGTATTCAGAGCTTGTTAAAGACTCTTCCAAATCTTAGAGGAGAATATTGGATCTCAGTCAGACACAATAGATAGTGGCACTCCATGTAGCCTTACCACTTCCCTGATATATATCCATGCTAGTTGATCTAATGAGAAATCCTCCCGAATAGCAATGAAGTGTGAAGTCTTTGTAAGACGATCCCCAAAAACCCATATTGCATTGTTTCCTTTGGATGTCCTTGGAATTCCGATGACAAAGTCCATGGTGATGTTCTCCCATTTCCATTCTGGTATGGGAAATGGTTGCATCATCCCCTTAGACTTCTACCTCTATGCCTTCACTTTCTGGCACACCAGGCACTTTGATGTATGTTCAGTGATCTCCTTTTTCATATTATCCCACCAAAAGTTTTCTCAAAGATCTTGATACATCTTTGTGCTCCCTGGGTGAGTATAGAAATTTGAACCATGTGCATCATCCAAAAGTTCCTTCTTTAGCTCCGAACTTGATGGAACACGTAGTCTTTTCCGAAATCTCACAATTACTTCTTCATTAACATTAAACTCCAAAGATTTCAACTTTTTGATAGCTTCCACTTTTTCTTGAATTCCCACATCATCCTTTTGAGCATCCTTTAAACTTTTTAAAAGAGACGGTTGAGCAATAATTTGTGAATGGATTGATGATGTTCCCTTATTTATGATTCCCATGCCCATCTTCATCAAATCCAAGAATATTGGGTCCCTCTCAATTCTCATCATTGATAGAATCACTGGGTCCTTTCTAATTAGGGCATCTGCCACCTTGTTCGCTTTCCCAGGGTGGTAATGTATTGAACATTCATAATCCTTGATTAGCTCTATCCATCTTCTCTGGTGCATATTAATCTCTTTATGTGTGAATATATATTTAAGACTCTTGTGGTCAATATATATTTCACATTTCTCCCCATAGATATAATGCTTCCAGATTTTCAAGGAAAAGATCACCGCCACCAACTCCAGATCATGCGTTGGATAGTTTCGCTCATGGATTTTCAACTGCCTTGAGGCATAGGATATAAATTTATCATTTTGCATCAGCACACAACCTAATACCTTCTTCTAATCATCACTAAATACCACAAAAATTTTCCCACTTGTGGGTAAAGTGAGCACGGGCGTAGTGATAAGCCTCTTTTTCAACTCCTTGAAGCTTTCTTTGCATTCATCACTCCAAGAAAACTTTACTCCCTTTTGAGTTAGCTTGGTAAGAGGGTTCGACAATCATGAGAAATTTCTCACAAATCGTCGATAATATCCAGTTAACCCTAAGAAGCTACGGATATCCGTTACTGATGTTGGCCTCAACCATCCCTCAATTGCATCTATTTTGGAGGGATCCACAGATATCCCATTTCTTGTGATGATATAAACCAAGAA
Source organism: Viscum album (assembly GCA_963277665.1). Lineage (NCBI taxonomy): Eukaryota > Viridiplantae > Streptophyta > Magnoliopsida > Santalales > Viscaceae > Viscum > Viscum album. Next base: position 1,355,039,503 of record OY728121.1, on the reverse strand, counting down.
TGAGACCGCCTTCAACCAAAACTCACAATTTTTGTACTTTTCATATATCTACTCCTTGTGAAAAGTATCTAGTACAATTATTAAATGCTCCTCATGATCCTCCTTGGTTTTGGAGTATATTATAATGTCATCTAAAAAGACTACCACAAATTTGTCAAGGTAATCTCTAAAGACTCTATTAATCAAGTCCATGAATATTTTTGGAGCATTAGTGAGTCTGAAAGGAATTACTATGAATTTATAGTGCCTGTATCTTGTACGAAAAGCAGTCTTGGGGAAATCTTCCTTCTTCACCCTTACTTGATAATATCCCGACCGCAAATCTACCTTGGAGAATTATTGTGCTCCATGCATCTGATCAAACAAGTCATCGATCCATCGTAGAGGATACTTGTTCTTTATCATGATTTTGTTAAGTTCATGATAATTGATGCAAATCCGTATTGACCCATCCTTCTTCTCAATGAAGAGGACTGGTGCACCCCATGGTGAAGCACTTGGGCGTATAAACCCTTTATCCAGATTCTCCTGTAGTTGTTTCTTCTACACTTCAAGCTCCATGACAGCCATTCTCTATGGAGTCTTGGATATTGGTAGCTCCCCTGGTATAAGTTCAATTGAGAATTCAACATGTCTTCTAGGAGGAAGACCAGACAGTTCCTCAGGAAACACTTCAGCAAATTCCCTCACAATAGGCATTTCTTCAAGGATGGTTTTTTCCATGGACTCAATCATCTGAGCCAGATACATGTTCTCATAGAGCAGTAATATCCATGCTTGAGATGATGGAACTAAAGGAGATTCATCTTCCTTCTTAAACTTGTAAAGAATCAGGGGTCGATTCTCCATATGGAGTGTGATTTCCCTCTCCCAACAATTTATGTTGGCTCTATATAAGGAAAGTCAATCCATGACCAGAATTGCATCAAATTCCCCCAGAGGGAGTCTGATGAGGTTTGCCGGGAAATTCAATCCACAGATTATAACAGGGGAGGACTTATATTCATGGGATGCAATGATTTCCCCATTTTCCGTACTCACCTACATCTTCACTTCCATGATTTCTGGTGGTGCTGGGATTGTTCTACAAAACTTTCAAGATATAAAAGAATGCGTAGAACCTGAATCAAAAAGTAAATTCACTATTCTTGAATGAATAACTAGCGTACCTATCACCACTTCATTGTCGGGGTTCTCTTCGACAAAAGTGATGGAAAAATATCTTCCTTGCTTCCTTGGAGGTTATTGGTTGCCTCCGAAAACCCTTGGTTTAGGGAACTGATTTGAAAAATGCCCTGGTTATTTGCAGTTGTATTAATGAACAACGTGTTGAGGTTCGAACAGAGCGTTCCACTCCACTATCACAGCCGCAGGTCTTTCTTGCCAACAATTAACAGCTAGGTGCCCTTCTCTTCTACACATAAAGCATTTCCTCATCCCCTTGAGTCAATTTCCAGTGTACTTCTTTCAGCAATTTTGGAAAGTAGGGTGCTGGATCTTCTTAGCACCGTTAGATTTATCCATCAGACCGCCATCATTGAAGTCCACCTTATGCTTCTTTTCCCCATGATACCTCTGTGATTCCCCAATCTCAATTTCGACCTTGAGGTCACATTAGACAATTTCCTCATAGCTGTCGAAGTCACGGATTGCTAATTCTTTCTGCAGGCTAGGCCTTAGCCCACCAAAGAAGCGGTCAACCTGGCATTCAGAGGTAAAAACAAAGCCGTAATCGTATCATGCAAGCCTTGTGAAGTTTTCCTCGTACGCTCCAATAGATTATTCATATTTTTGCTTGAGGGAAAGGAAGTCCCTTTCCATCTTAAGCCGGAGGGTGCACATAAAATATTTATTGAAAAACATCTTCCAGAAATCCTTCCATTCTAACACCTAGATCTCCTCCTCAGGCTTCTTATTTTTGATCAATGCACACAATTGATCATCTTAACCCTCCATTTGATAATCCACCAGGAGAACCTTCACTTGTTCATAACATTTAAGTATGGAGAATATCTTTTCAATGGAGTTGATCCATTGTTCAGCGATCGTGGGATCAGATGATCCACTAAAAGTAAGAGGCCTTTGTCTCACGAAGCTCTCGATAGCGACTTGTTCTTTATTTGGGTGGGGTGGGGGGTGTTGAATGTTCCTCTTGACCCATGTTTCTATCCAAATATTGAGTTATCTGAGAGAGAAACATTACACAGTTCGCAATTCCCGCTCCCATTGGATTGAGAATCTCATTAGTACAGTCATCACACTGATCTTCACATCGGTTGTTATCCTGAGTCCTCCTATTATCGTCCATTGGCTAGAATAAAAGGAAAGTTAGGGGTAACACATAAAGGGTAATCCAAAGAAAAAAGTTTATGACTTATAAATAATCTTTTATTTACTTAACTCTTGAGTCTATAGGCTTCAATCTAGGATTTTCATGACCTACTTTCTAACATATATTCTTAGGGGAATTTTTATTAATTCCCTTAATAAGGGCTCATAGTAAGCTTGTGAATTTATCATAACATATCCCCCAGGAGTGTAGTAACCAAGAGTGCAACAAGGCCCGTTTTCATGCACTAGTTCTACTTCGAGTCTAGCTCAAAGCGGTGTTTTCAGGTTTTACCCCTAGGATACATCTGTGCCAGAGCCGCCTCTAGCTGCTCGTATCCAAACATGGATGTATTTTCTTGATAAACCACTTACTCAGTACTTACCAAAACTTATGGATGTTTTTATTATACTTAGTCTTGTCTCTAAGGCTTTACTAGGGTTTTCTAATCCTAATCCCAAAAATAACTAAACCTATCCTCTGATAACAACTATGACAACCCTGATTTTATTACAAACTTAAACATGATTTATTATATAAACTATTCACTTGATACAACATGGATGATCAAGAGGTCTAGTGTCTTTGGGTCTTAGTATCATTACATAACAGCTTAAAACATGAAATACACCATCTTTATTGAAAACTTCCTTTACAAGACCACTATATTCCCTCATACTTAGCATTGCATGGGATAACATGAGGACATGCATAAGAAAAGGGGTGAGCTATATAGAACAGTAAGGGAATAAACATGGAATACATGATGAGTACAATACATGTTAGAAAATAGTAATATCAATAGATCACAAGAGAAACATGAACATAAAGGCATGATAAAGCATGATAATCATAACATGGAAATGTGGAAACAACACTTAACATGGAATTAGCATGAGCCAAGACTCATTGCACATGGGGCATGAGTAAATCCTCATTGCACATGAAGCACGAGTGAACCCTCATTGCACTTGAATTAGAATGATTCAATACTCATTGCACATGAAGTATCATGATACTATACGTTACCCAATGAATTGGAGCGCTATAAGGGTGCACCATTATTAAACGTTTCATTTCATGCATAAGTATACCACATGAATCATAAAACATGGATTCATAAAACATAATCATTTATTCCACAACAAAGGAATGTGAAATGAAACTTTATAATTAATAAGTAAATGTGCATGAAGTTGAATACCCTTGATAGAGAAATGGGCATGGTATTCACTACAAAATGGCATTGCCTTAGAAAATTGGTGAAATTTCGGCAGCGTAACGGAGTGATATAAGAATTCATAAAAATGGTTGATGAGAGAGAAAGGGGTGTCTCATCATATCTGCATGAAATGGACAGTAATGGGGTCATGTAGATACATGTCCCAACAATTGTAACGGGTGTACATGGGAGGAATTTAATGAGGGAGAAAGGGGTCTCCCATCATTCAAATAATAAGAGGGCAGTATGGGGGAGGTGAGAAACCATACCCCAGCATTTATAATTTAAATTAAAAGGGCATAAAAATATTAAGAAAATTGGAAAAAAAGTGAAAGGAATAAAAAACCCTTACTTGGAAGTGTGCTTCTAAAGGCTTGAGAGAGGCTGGAGAGAGGCTTCTTGAGAGCTTGGGGCACCTTGGGAGGATTCTAGAGAGATTAGGGAAGAGGTTGGACGAACTCTAAAGGCTTTGAGTGAGGAGGAAGTGGGATCTTGGGTGGTTTTATATAGGAAAAGTGAGTGAATTCTTTATTATTTAGGTTTGGGACCCCTTACATTAAACTAATCCAAACCACAAATCAGCTCATGGTTTTTGCCCATGGTTTTTGGAAAAGGGAAAAGTAAAACAATATTTTATAAGGCCAAAGTCCGAACTTCTTAAAATAATGGGTTTACTTATGTGGAGGTGAGTCACACTCCCATGGAAAATAATTTAAAAAGACAAGATGTTTAATAAGTCTTTAGGGGTCCATTAATGCTTTGAAAAGCAAGTCAAACAAACCCACAATCACATTATTTTAATGTTAAAACATATATTGGCTGAACATAAAGCTTATAGTATTTTATTACATCACTATTGGGTCATTATGATGTCATAAAACACATTATATATTTAAACGGTATTTAATTTTTACCCAAAAATTTGACTGTCTCAGAAAATTATGAAAAATTCACCATTGGATAATTTCGACGTCCTGATTCCAGAAATATCATATATTTTATCTAAATAATTTTATTAATATTTTAATTTTCACTTTTAAAATAAAAACTGACATTTATCGAAAATTCACAGGTTTTGATAGAAATGGCTTTCAAACCTTAATAAAAATTATAATTGCATTCGTAAAATTATATGATCATTTATATATAATAAAATTAATTTAATAATAATAATAATCTTTTATTAAAATATTATTTAATTTAAAAATCCCTTAAATTAATAAAATATATTTCTTAATTAAATAATAACTAAAAACACTATTTGTACTTTAAAAACTATTTACAATGTATCAATAATGACAAGAAGGTATATTTATTATTATATATAAAAAATACACATGAACATATTATTAGTGATTTGTTACATAACCCCTTAAAATAGCCGCATAAGACCTAAGGGTAAGGTGTGTGATGGTGACAGACTCTTGGGGTGGCTCAAATAACATCGCTCGAGTGGTAATCTCTATCAACTTCCACTTTTCCCGTAGACAGTCTCGTTTGAAGCTTGAAATGATGAAGCTCATCTTGGGCTTGGTCAAGAGCGAAGCCCAAGGTCACCACCTCTTTTCCGAGTTTCAAAAAATGGGCTTCGTATGGAGAAATTCTACTGGATGAGTCCATCGTTTCTTTTGTTTGAGTAAATTCAATTTGTTAAAGCTCTATATTTATACTAATCATGTGATCACTATTGAAAGACTATAAAAGAAACGGTCACAATTCTTAATATAATACCAAAGAAGTTGACATTTTATATAAACTTTTTACATAAAGAGACATTTAACTAGATCAAGAGGGATTTCCATTAATGAAACTTTGGGTCATTACAAGGTGGACTAGAAACCATGAACCCCTGTCAATCATATGTTTATTTAGTGTTGCAATCATTAATCTAGCTATGTGAAATAGGGACGACACCCCTCCAGATCAATAGCACACTCGTTCTAGTTAGCCCACCTAAATACATGGGGTTTTCCCATATGCCCAAAAAAGTTTCGACATTCACATATCTCACTCACCACCAGTTTAATAATTAAATAAATAAGTTTCTCAATTAAAAAAACACTTCCAACACTCAAAAAAATGTTCCACATTTGGAAACCTCCAAATTATTTAAGGAAACCCCTTTTATACCACACGCACACCAAAAACCATTTCACGCCATAATTTTTGATCACATGAATGACTTGATAAATTATTTAAACAATTTGAAGAAAATTTTTAAACAACACATCAAAGGTTTTCACATAAAAATGTCACTTTAAAACCTATTTTTTTTAACGTTGTCAAACAACAATTTCTCTAATCACATTTTAATAAATAAATCCAATTAAATAGTTCATTAAACACTCAAAATTATCACACGTGTGTTTACACCAAAAACACACTTTATTACATATGGAAACGTTAATCTAAAACTAAACACACAATATAACCATACCAAAACATGTTTCCAATCAATCAAACTTTTTACAATTTAACTAAAGATGCACCAAAAATATAACATGTAAAAAACAATCCATTTTCTAATGGAAATATAATTTAAATATACACACACCTAAAGTTCCTTAAAAACAAATTATGCACCTACCAAAAAACCCTTAGAACATGTTCTAGAAACATCACATCAAAACACACATCAAAACACAACCAATCCCCATATTAAAAATCCAATAGTGACCTTTAGACACAACAACCACTTTAAAAACATTATACACAAAACATGATTGAGGTAATAAAACATTTGTAAAATTTATAAAACATCCACAAATGGTGAAACCAAAGATTACACCAAAGCATACCAAGTTTCACATAAAAAATCCACTTTAAAACTAAACACAAAACATCATTGCACTAAAAAATTTCTCACACCTAACAACCAACCCCTAAAACATTTTTATAAAACAACACACCGATTTTCATGCACAAAACATGGCCACTTTCTATCAAATAATTTATTTCCAACACTTAAACATATAGAACACCTTAAAAATAAAATTCTCTCCAAATAAAAAATTGGTTTAACACTCCTAGAAATTACCAAAACAAAACCAAAATGAAAAACACACCATTTAAAATAGAAAATATAATTTCATCACACACGCATGTTAAAATATTTGTAGAGTGCATTTTGAACCTTCCAAACACTCTTAGACTCTATTTTTTTTAGAAATATTGCATCTAGGCCCACATAGAAACATAGAAATATCCTTTAATAAAAATCCATTCTCAATCAATAAGCACCCAAACCACTTCAAAACACCTAACACACCACACAATCAAAATAATAACATATTTATAAACTTAAACAAACTTATTGAATTTATCTTGAGATGTTAAGTCATAGCACCATTTACCTCACAAGGAGAGACTTTTAGAAAATGGCACAAAACCACACCTACACATCATTCACACCAAGAGGTGGAAAGAAACAACCCTAATCAAAGGGATCAAACCCAAAAACAAAAGATTAATTCTTAAAATTGGACCCCAAATCACTGTAAACCCCAAACCTCAAAACATGAACAAAAGCACTAGGGAAAGGAGAAGACGAGATTACTAGGTGGGGAATCTCTACCGAAGAAGGTCGCGCTGGTCGAGAAGGGGTGCAATGGGTCTGGTGTGAGGTGGAAGGATGACTTCACCGGTGCGGTTCGCACCGGAAGGAGGAGGGTTGCACGGCTAGGAAGGATGGGGGGGGGTTGTGGGGAGGCGCGAGTAGGTTGACCGGGAAGCAGGCGGTGGTGCGACAAGCTATCCAGGAGGGAGGCAAGGGGGTGACAGTGGGACCTTTCCAAAAGGGAGGTTCATGGGAGGGCACTGGATAGGGCAGCACACCGGGGTTTCGAGGAGGGGAGGGCCACGTGCGACAAAAACTAAGGGGGATATATGTCTCGACGCAAAGAGAGGGGGAGTAAGAGGAGAGAAAAAAAAAAGAAAAAAAGGAAAATGAAATCCCCCCAAACACTAATATAATTACTGTACTAATAATAATATTAATAATAACTAATAACTTAATTAAAACATTAACAACAAAAACAACAACAACAACGACAACAACAATAATAATAATAATAATAATTACCATTATTATTGTTATCAAGATAATTTATTAAACATATTTTTTTTATTAAACTTTTTCATTATTATATTATTAATTTAATTTTTATTTATTTGACTCTAACATTAAGCAGGGCACATGGTGTCCCAGGCGACGTTGGCACCAACGAAAACACACAAACTCAGAGGCTTCTCGGCACTGACCCAGCACCCCATCAAAAGGCTGGGGAGGGTGGGGCCCAAACATCAGGCATCAAAACCTTAGCTAAATACAAGAAAATATATCAACATCCTTGGATGAATACCATCCAAATTTGAGACCAATTAACCCAAAAGTCCCCATAAAAACTTCTAAAAGTGATTACATCCATCGGAATGCAACCACCAGAACATTAAGGTAATGAGATGACCACGCCTCCTCATAGCCATGAGAAACCTCACACACCCAGATGGGTCATTCATAATGGAACAACTACATGAAATTATTTAATCTACTTTGACATTCAACACCGATGATAGAAATAAAGTCGGGTTCCCATACACTCTTTAGGTTACTGACCACGCACAAGCTTCAATCTGAGGCCTATGACTGGATACCTGATGTTTAAAGCATTTCCGGCCTCACAGTTAGGTATTGAAGACCCCCAAATGAGTCTTCTCCTCTTGGTGCTACGTGCAACCACACCGCAACCGAAACAACACCAACAAACACGACACCCCATGACATCAAACTACTCCAACACGAAACATTTACCCACACAGAGTTTTAGATGATGCACATGCATTACCTATTCACCATAACTAAGAAACATCAGAAAGAAAGTTTCATGAAAAACACTCCCCTTTGGATAGAAAAAAATAGAACTCTCTAAGAGAAGGACACACTCCTTTGAAAATTGGGATTCTCAAAGGATTATACAAAGTTCACACTTTCTCTTCAAATAGGACTCACGCTGCAATACGTCACCAAACATGAACCATGCGGATGATGAAATCACTACAATACTTTAATGAAACAAGAGTATCAACATCCTCAAGCTTCCAATACCAAGATCCCAAAAGAAATCCACTAAAAAAACAAACTTGTCAACCCAAAACATTTTTCCTTAACCTGAAACATAGAGACAACAGAGTCTGCATACACCCAAAGGTTTATGTAAGGTGTAATTTAAAGTCCTAGTAGGATACCACCAAATAAAAAGGTTCCATGCCACAACATCCAAGAGATAATTTAATGTATGTATTCAAAATTATAATTTTAAAATGCTTTTACTGGAAACATTTACAACCTAAATGTTGAAAAAGAATACTTGAAGAAAACTATTTCACAAGAACTATTTTAAAGAGAAAGAGAAAATTTCATTAAGAACAGACACACACACACAGTCGCACACACACAAGTGGTCCTCTATATACTAATAGAAGTAACTGTGTCATGGATAGTAGAGCACTATGGTGAAATCCCTAAGGTTTTTCTAGCTCGAGTGAGACCCTATATCCTTGTGTCTTGGTGAAACGTGGATTAGAAACTACAACCCTCAGAAAATGTGGCTTAGAAACCATGAACCTCAAATAACGTGGCTTATAAACCATGAACCTCAGACAATGTAGCTTAGAAACCACAACCCCCAGTCATTTTTATATTTATTTAGTGTTGAAACTGTCAATCCAGATAAGTGAAATAGGGATGATACCCCTCCGGATCACTAGCGTGCTAGTTTTAGTCTTCCCACCTAGATACCCAGTGTTTTACCTTGTGCTCAAACAAGTTTTTACATTCACATATCACACTCACCACCACTTTTATAATTAAATAAATTTGTTTCTCCATTTACTAAAACACTTCCAACACTCAGAAACATGTTCTATATTTGGAAACCACAAAATTATTTTAGGAAACCCCTTTTTATACCACATGCACATCAAAAAACATTTCACAACATAATTCACATCACATGAATGACTTGATAAATTATTTAAACAATTTGAAGAATATTTTTAAACAGCACGTCAAGGGTTTTCACATAAAAATGTCACCTTAAAACCTAACTCTTGTTTAACGCTGTCAAACACCAGTTTTTCCCATCACATTTGAATAAAAAAATACAATTAAATAGTTCATTAAACACTCTAAATTATTACAAGAGTGTTTACACCAAAAACAAACTTTATTCCATATGGAAACGTTATGCTAAAACTGAACGCACAATATAACCATACCAAAACATGTTTCCCATCATTCCAACATTTTACAATTTAACTCAAGATGCACAAAAAAGATAACATGTCCAAAACAATCTATTATCAAATGGAAATATCATTTAAATACACACACACACACACACACCTAAAGTTCATTGAAAACCCATTTAAAACCTACCAAACAACCCTTAGAACACATTCTAGAAAAATCACATCAAAACACAACCAATCCCCATATTAAAAATCCAATTACAATCTTTAGATGCACCAATCACTTTAAAAACATCATACGCAGCACATGATTATGGTAATAAACCATTTGAATAATTTATAAAACATCTACAAATGGTGAAACCAAATATTACACCAAAACATACCCAGTTTCACATAAAAAATCACTTTAAAACAAAACACCCAACATCATCACACTAAAACATGTCTCTCACCTAACAACCAACCCATAAAACATTTTGGTAAAATAATACACTAGTTTTCACACACAAAACATAGCCACCTTCTGTCAAAAATCTATTCCCAACACTTAAACATATTGAACACCTTAAAAATATAATTATCACCCAATATAAAATTGATTTAACACTCCTAGAAATTTCCACAACAAATAAAAAACACACAATTTCTAATAGAAAATGAAATTTCATCACATACGCATGTCAAAATATTTGTAGAGCGCATTTTGAACCTTCCAAACACTCTTAAAACCCATTTTTTTTGAAATATTTCATCATGGACCACATGAAAAAATAGAAATATTCTTTACTAAAAATCCATTCTCAATCAAGAATCACCCAAACTATTTCAAAACAGCTAACACACCACACAATCAAAACAATAACACATTTATAAACTTAAACAAACTAATTAAATTTATATAGAGATGTTAAGGAACCGAACCACCTACCTCACGTGGTGAGACTTTCGGAAAATGGAACAAAACAAAACCCACACCTCATTCACACCAAGGAGGAAATAATCAACCCTAATAAAAGGGATGAAACCCAAAAAACAAAAGATTAAATCTTAAAATCAGACCGCAAATAACTGGAAACCCCATGCCCAAAAAACAAGTATAAAAAAACTAGGGAAATGAGAAGAGTAGATTACCAGGAGGGGAATCATCTGCGGAAGAAGGTCGGGTTGGTTGAGCAAGGGTGTGATGGGTCAGGTTCAAGGTGGATAGAAAATGGAACCAGTGTGATTCACACCGGTAGGTGGAGGTCCATGCTGCTAGGAAGAGGGGGGAGTTACAGGGAGGAATGAGAAAGTCGACCGGTAAGGAGGCGGTGGCGCGATGGGATGGTCGAGGGGGAGGTAGGTGCGCGATGACAGAACCTTTCTGGAAGGGAGGTTCCTAGGAGGGTGCTAGATAAGGCAACGCGTAGGGTTTTTGGGGAGGGGAGAGCCGCGTGCGATGAAAACTAGGGGGAACTAGGTCTCGATACAAATAGATGGAGGAGTAAGATGAGAGAAAAAAAGGAAAATGAAATGCCCAAAAAAACACTAACATAATTACTATACTAATAATAATATTAATATTAACTAATAACTAAATCAAAACATTAACAATAATAATAATAACAATAATTACCATTATTATTGTTATCATGATAATTTAAAAGACATAATTCTATTTATCTTATATTACTTTGTCCTTATTTAATTATTCATTTCATTTTTTTTCTAACTCGAACATCAGGTGGGGCACATGGTGACCCAGGCAATGCTGAGCAGCTTCAACCGCGCATGCTCGTCCGCTGAACGATGTTAAGGCCAAAACACTAATTTATCAGTGAAAAAGATAAAACACCCATTGGGATCATCCCAAAATTCATTAAATATATATATATATATATATTATAGGATGATAAAATTATAAGATAAAAATAATAATTATAAACATGTCGCATCGTGAAGTCCGGGTGTGCCAGATTTAATGAATGATTGAAGTGTGAATACAAGGGATTTTCTATTAGAATATCCTATAGTTGATCAACATAAGGACTTTATTCTTGAGATTTAGAGATAGAGTTTACCCCTATTATTTTTTGGTTATGTGGATCCCCTTGTAGTGGGATAGTGGTTATGGGTGGTTGAAATAGAACTTAGTTTCTTATGTTTCCTAAGTCCTAAATGGTGAAATCAACTTGGTGTTTCTAGTGTAGAATGATTCCTTAAAGGGCCTTTGGGTATTCCATCTTTCTCATCAAAGAAAGAGTTCGTGTTAGGCCACTAGTGTGGAAAATCAGGCCAAGAGTGGCTGTTATGTTTGCTTGCTAGAATCAGGTTATTTTTGGGACTTGGAATAAGGTCTCTCTCCTTGTGTTGTTTTTATTATTTGTGATGGTCATGTTCGGTGACACCTTGCGATGTCTTGTGTCCATTTGACTATAAGGGTTAAGGTTGTGAAATCATATGAGAGTCTATGTTTTTTTGGATGTGTGTCTCCCTTTAGGGGATTATGAAATCCTCTTTTCAAGAGGAAGGTGTTTATATTTTTAATTTATTTGTATTTTCTCCCATATGTATAAATAAGGGGTGATGTGTTTGAATATTCTAAGAACTTGTTTCGATAAAATGTCAGGTAAGGGTAAAGTGAGTTTCAAAGTGTGTTATATCATGGAGAACACATATAGGATTGAGGTGTAAATTTTTGTGGCACTGGAAGGAGAAGTTTTGTTTGGGGGCTTCTAAATCCTTATTGTGAGGAAGGAGATGATTCAATCATATTATCCATCCATAGGTCCCAGAATGAAGATGGTATGTAGTTAAGGAAATCCTAGGTTCGTGAATGTTTGGGTCTAATTCCTATCCTTAGTATGAAGGATAGGTATTGTTTAAGCCTTTGATATTTTTTCCTTTCTCCAGTTGTTTCCATTAGGAGGAATGATGTGGGAGGACCTCAATCCCACATTATATCCTTAGTTCATGCTTTTACTTTTGGGTTCCCTATAATTGTTTGGAGAAATGTTTAAAATTTGGGCTAGGCAGGTTAAATTGCATGGTTTTAACATGGTTATTAGTAACCATGAGACAACCTAGGGAACCATATGATAAGAGAATGAAGCTACCATACGGTCTCTGCACATCTATGTACCTAATTCTAGGGAACCATGTAAAGCTTTCACTTTGTAAAAAATGATCCGCACAGTTTCCAAAACTGTGCGAACCAACCGTGTGGTCGTGCTAACTCTTTAAAATTTGGGGTCATTTTCATGTTGGTTGTGCTAGTCAGTTAAGATGGTTAGTTATTATGGTGAGGATACCCACCATGGGTCTCAAGTAAGTTATTTTGGATAGAGTCTAATGTTATGATACCCCTTTTGTGATGGTGTCTGTTCGGGCCTCCCCATGTTGGTGTCCCGATTTTATCTCATGAAATTAAGTTGTCTCTTATGGTTGGGAGTCCATACAGACCTCCCAGTGTTAGTTTAAATAGGTTTTTTCATTGGTTTTGGCATGTAATTAGGTAGTCTCATTCGGGGGCTATCTAACCACCAACTTCTTTTTGAGGAAAATGTTGGGATTAGAGCATGCCCAACAGTTCTGTTGAGGTAAGGCTATGAGAAACCTATTCAAATTTTCTATTAGTTTTAGGTAATTTGATTGAGAATCACCTGGTAGTAGTTAAAGTGTTTTTTCTTGGGATGTGGTTTGATTATGTTTTCATGTTTTAGGCAGGTGGTGTAAATTTGGTATGGTGAGAGTATTCATTCATTTATTTGATCAACTGGAGGTGTTTTGGCATTGGCGGTGAAACCATGTCAAGGGTGTCCGTCTTGGTCTATCGGTTGGGAATTGTTTTTGCATCTAGAAATTTTTTGGATTTATGGGGGAGGAAATCATTATGGTGGAGGGAATTTTCATACCAGAATTTTCAATTTCCATCCTTTGTTTCAAATCCTATTTTGGTTCTTGGTTTTCTCTTGGTTTCTGGGTGTTCTAGGATTATATTTGGTGTCTCATGTACTATTAATCCAATTCATTAGTCCTGAAAGTATTGGATGGTATTTGGACTTGTATTTTATTAAAGGTAAGTTATGAGGATGAGGTTAATGGGAATCAAATTTTTGACACTCCCAGTAGCACCTTTTGTGGGGTATGTTGTCGGGGGTGGATTATACCCTTGAGTTGGATGAGTCTTGGGGTGAAGAGGTGGGTTTCTTTTGGGAATTATTTCCCCTATACATGGCCTATCTATCCCCCTTAAATTACCTAGTTACCCCTTGAATATAGTGAAAACGAGAGTGTTTTTGGGTGTCCTGAACAGACCGTATAGTTTGGCCATATGGTTTGTTAATCCCTACAGCCAAACTGTAGAACCCTGTTCATCTCATTAAAAACATTTTTGAATTTACAGTTTTCCCTTCCATAATAAACCCATATCTTCCCATTTCTTCCCCATTTCAACCTTATCAGCCATGGGACGTCTCCATTCTCCCCAAACCTCCCTTATAACTCATTTTTTAAGGGTGTTTTGGTGGAGAAACCTCAAGATATTTCAATTAAGTGAATTAATTCTTGGTATCTTCCGTTGGTTTTCTTTCCTTTTCTTGAAGTTACCTTTTTACCATAATCTAGGGCTTCATGACTAGGATTTTTTTTGAGTTTCTTGGCTCAATATTCTTAGGTCAGGTCCATTTCAATTCCCCTGTGGTGCAGTAGTGGTGCAGTTGAAGTTTTTCACATGGATTTGGGGTTTTTGACATCTATGGTAGGTGATTCCATCTGTAAGCATTATTGGATGAGTTAGCATTGCTGGATTTATATTTTTTGCTTGTTTTTATTCCATTATATTTGGTTAGAAAACTATTTTTTGGAATCATTTGTTATGTAATTGATTTTTAAGTTCCAATTTTGTGTGAAAATGGGGGATTCTCATGTTCATTTCATGTTGTACCATTTGGGGTTTTATAATTCATAGAATGGTTTTATTAAATGGTCTTAGTGCATCCAATTCTGGTTGTATGTGATATTGGTATGAATGTTTCTCTAAAAGTGGGTTTTTAAATGGATTTTATGTGCAATGTTTTATTATCCTTTGTGAAATGGTTTTATGGAAATTCTAAATGCTTCATTGAGTTACACAAAGGGCGCCAAGAATGTTTAGATGTTGTTTGGAGTGTGTATGACTAGAAATCATGACTTTATTTTTAAATGGTATTTTATAGAATGTGAAACTTATTTTTGAACAAAGAGGGAAACCCGTGAATCTAGGTTGGCAAACGTGTACTGGTATGTTATTGATTCGGAGTGGTTCGTCCATGTTTCACTTAGCAAGTTTGATGATGACAACACTAACTAAACTATAATGGTGATGATGTTGGGGACCACTATGTCATGGATGATTCTCATACTAGTGGACCTTTTTCACAAGAAAAGATATTTATTATGGTTACTTTCATAGAGATACAGGGTTCATGGGGCTCATAACTAACTAGTGTCTAGGGGTGTTCCTGTTACTAGTGCTCATTGACTATATGATGTTTACCGTCAACATATGGTGTGTTTGGATAGAAAATTTAGTAGAATGTTGATTTTATTTAAATGTGTCCTTTATTTAAAATATACCACTTGAAAACTATTTTTATTAAAAGTTTCACATTTTATAACGTGTTGCTAGGATTTTTTATTTACAAAACATGCAAACTTTTTTTCTTAAAATTTTTATCACATGGAATCTATTTTAGTTGGAATCCTATAGGGAATAGGCTCACACCCCAATTACACCTTCGGGTGTAAGTAGACTTGGTAATGTTTGTTACAGGTTTTGGTAAAGCTCTTAGAACTTTTGTTTTGGGTTTCTAGTAGTCCTTTAGGGGTTAGTATTATAGAGATGGATTGAGGGTGATTCCCCCTTGCCTTGAGGTGGTTCATGGGCTCTACATTTTTGATTTCTTCTTTTGTTTTAGACTTTGGGATTTGAATAAATCTTGTTTCTCAATTATGAATTTTATTAAAGGCTTGATTGGAGTAAAATTTCATATTAAGTTTATTTATTGTATTTGGTTTTCATAGGTTTCTAAATTCATGTAAATCATTCTTAAACACTCATATACGCAACCTAGGCCCTTGTTCCAGCTTGTGAAGATTGGGAATTCCATTTGGACCTTGCCTTGGGCCATGTTTGCTATCAGTTTTAATGGAGAAAAGATTGAGTTTGTGCTAGTAAATTTGGGTCTGACCAAACACATGTTAAAATTCAAAACAAGGTTTTCTAAAAATTTATAATGATGTGGGGTATGTGGGATGAAATAAAATACATAAAAGTATATTAATTTGTTATGAAAACTATAAAATGAATAAAATTAGGGATATTAAACACTTTAATATAAGAAATACTATTATAATTTTGTAATCATAGAAGAAAAATAAGAATTTAAATAATTATACAAAAAATAGATTTTAATAAATAGAAGAAACCTAGGGGATATGCGGTCATAATTGTCACAAAATTTATGAATTAACAACATTTAATTTATATGAAAATAAAATAATCTATTGATTTCAATAATAAATAAAGAAGAAAATGAATTGTGGGATCCTGTGTTATTGAGGTTTCTTAGAAATAAATTAGGAATTAAAAAACCTATAAATTGGATCGTGGTTGATCATCTCACATAATAAGAGATAGAAAAATATTGACGAATAATGAATGTTGTAATAGATATTTTTTTAACATAAAAATACCAATTTATTGGTGATAAAAAAACTTAGTAACTCTAGAGATGGAATATCAAAAGATACATTACCAATAAGTACTATTTGATTATGGGTTCAAATATAACCTTTATGTTTTGATGTTTTGAGTTGATGGAAATGAAATAATTTTATGGAAAAAACATGAATGGCCAAAATTAAATATATTTTAAAAGTTGGTTATATAGTAGAGAGTATAAATTTTAGTTTATAACAAACAATATACACATAACATTCGTGTTATTTTAGTACAATAGATGAGATAGAAACCATCTATAAAAGGCTTGGTCTTCATGGTAAAAGAAAGAAAATAAATATTAAGAAAAGAATATGATAGAAATCTAAATTTAATATGGATATAAATTGATGATATTTGAGTGAACATTTAGAAGGAAAACATCATGCTTTAAATCTATAGAATAATTAAGATACGATTAAAGAGTCTACTAAAGTTAATATACTCTTGTTTATATTGTCCTCTGTGACTATATTAAAAAATTGTGTTTTCAATTCATTAAATTAATTGATGATTTCATAGTGATGATAAATGTGATGTTAATAATTTGACTATTTGAGGAAATTTGGAAATTAAAACTATTGATAAGAAATTTTTAAATAGAGTTTTGTTTCTTTATCAATAAATTCTGGATGTAAAATATAAATGAATACATATCTAATTCCATTGAGTTTTATCTCTTAAATAATAAAAAATGATATGATTAAAGTAATCCATAAACACCTCAATAAATAATGTTTCTAAGAGGAAACTTATATGTTTGGTGGAAAGGATAAAAGAAAATTTACTAAATTAAAACATTCAATTTTTTAAAAAAAGGACATTTTGTAGTTTTCATTTTTAGAAATAAATCTTATCAATAAATGAATCCAATATGAATAAATTTAGTATACAATACAAAAGAAATCCATCTTTGAAATATTACAAATAATTTGGTACTCCATTATTAATAAAAATGTAAAATCAAAATCTGGATATGTTAGTTTTAAAGGTTTAATGATGTATATTTATAGGTTGTAAATCTAATGGTAGGGGTTGTTGATGTTTGAATTTTTTTGACAATATTATAGAATAAAATAATGTGAACATCACTTAAATATATCTAAAAATGGGTGACGATGATGATGGAGATCATGAAAATTCAATAGGAAATGATAAAAATAACTCTTAATGTTTAGGGAATAAGAAACTATAAATTAACCAAACATCCCAGATGTTGACTCTGGATATATAAATGACAAGTATGGTACGATAATATAATATAATTAAAAATAATATATATATATATATGTTGAGATAACAATTATCATCATAGTTTAGGATTAATTAGAGAAAACTCCAAGGAGTAAAACATTCCCCAACCAAACATCCATGATATTAGAAATTTTACCCAAATCTATTTTTGAATCTATTAACCATAAAGAGTGCATAGTTTATATAAATAATGAGTTAGATGGGATTGAAAATAATTCTACTTGGGATTAGTTTTCAAGACTAAATATGAATAATATAATTTGAATCAACTTGGTGTTTATATTTAAACTCAATGACAGTGATAATTTTAAATCAATTAAAGGCATATTGGAGTCAAAATTGTCAATTGGAAGTCATTTATTTTGAATAATTTTTTCCATATTAAAAGACTTGAATCAATTTAAATTATTATGGAAATAATATTTCATTAATAATATAAAATATTCCCAATGAATTCAAAACTCACATTTTTAAAATGTGATCTAGAAGAATAAATATGCATTCTTAAAAATAAAGAGGTTAGAATAGTTAAGGATAAAAAAATTGTTTAGTCTAAATTAATCCAAATATAGATTGAAATATTAATTGAATGAGTGTTTATGAATATTGGATATTATTAAAAGGATGATGGTTTTCATCAAAGTAATTTTCAATAATAAATTCAATATATGATATACAAATCCATGTACTTTAACAATAACTATTAATTTTGATGAAATTATTTCTGAATAAGGGAAAGCGTGCATCTATAAATAATTTATATTATAGAAAAAAACCTATTTTAATATTTAAATTCATTTGAAATATGAAATTATATATTGCATTAAGAATTTTTTATGAGAAGAACTTTATCCTTATATATTAATATAATTATAACAAGTAATTATTAAAGAAGTTTGTAATTTATGTACCAAAGGAGGTTTCTTCACATTTAACTATTTGTGTATAATAGAATAAAGAAGATACATTACACTATATTAATTATAATTTTTCCAAAAAATTTGTTTGAGCCTTATTGCATATCACTACAACTAAACCTGACATAGTATTTATGGTAACTATATTTAAAATATTATAAATTGATCACAAGGAATCAAATATAATTTCTGGTTTAAAATTATTAACATATATCTTGGGGACCATGGATTATTTTTGTTTTATGATTGTAGTGGGAATATTTATTTTTTCCTTACTAAGGATGATTGTGTAGGTTTTATTATATGTGTATGGATTAAATGGAAATATGCACATTGATGATCACCAAAGTGTGATCAATATATCAATGAATCCTATATAATACTCATGGTATAATCATATAAATATAAAATTTAAATTCATTAAGGAGAATATTAGAAATGGAATTGTGAATATTGAGTTTTTATTGAACTAAAAATTATTACATACCTTTTAATAAAAGCGTGATAAAAATACATATTTGAAGAGTTAAGGATGAAAGTTAATATTCAAAAGTCACTAGTAGAAAATGACTTTTAACATTTATTTTTTTTGACTCTTAGCCCAAGTTTTATATTTGGAATCAATTAATCTGATGTTTTAAGTTGTATTTTTATGATTTTTCATATAAAATGATGTTAAAACATGTATTGTTATGTCATCTAACATCATTTATTCTAATAACTATCATCAAAAGTGAAAACATTTTTCTTTTCATGTCAGGGGTTTTGATAACTAACATCGAAAGTAGCTTTCCTCACTTGTTATTTTGATGACTAACATGGAAAGTGCAATATTGTTTTAAAATATATATGAAGTGTAATCTATTGGAAGAAAACACAAAAAACAAGAAAAAATATAGAAACTGAATGAAAAAAATAAAATAACATAAATATTTGAATTAATTTCATTTCCTGAGGCTACTTTCTTCAAATATATATGTTTTTTAATGTAATTTCTATCCATTTTATGAGAGTACTCATGTGGAAACCAGAATTTTGTTTGTTAAGGAATTTAATAATTTTTTAGTAAATATTATGTGTAATATTTATCTTCATTACAAAATTGGAAGAAGTATACTTCTTCATAAAAAAATTAATCCTACAAAAAATATCGATGAAGAAAAAAAATAAAAAACTAATTGGTACGGACATATAACATGTTAAAATCATGAAACAAATAAGAGATTGAACTTTTATGTGTATTGAGTTGGACTAGAAATATAATATTGAATGGAAGTGTGTCGGAAGCTATACATTGGATATGAAAATATGTTTTGTGGTGATGTAATAAAATTTATCCTGGAATTTTAAAATTAATATCACACTGTGAAAATGGATGAATATCAATTCCATGATATTTAAATTTGACATTTAACATTTTGAATGTATATAAACAATGTTAAATCCTTTCTTATTGTAGGTTTTGGACACCAGTTTTAATAAAATAGATATTAAAAAAATGTTTTGATATCAATTTTATACAATACCAATGGAAAAATTACTCTTTAGGGGTATCCAAATTTGATAATAAATAAAGTGTTGTAGGAACACCCAGTATAATTTTTTTCATGTTGGTTTTCTATAAAATCAGGTGACAAACATTTTAAGGATGGTTTCATGAAAAGATATATTAAAACCCCGGAACGAATTCTTTTTTTATACTTGTGAATCTAACATAATTATGGTATGAAGATTATTCCTTCTCATGATATTATAGGGGAATATGTTGTCAAAGTGAGATAATATACATCATTTATATCATCCTGAACCAAGAGCAACCAAAAAGGTTCCCCAATCTATTTGGAAACTGCCTCAAGTGCACCTCCCCATACACTAGAGGATCCCAAATAGCAGTAATTGTCTAATTAATGTATAGTAGAGACAATATACCCTCCCGATCAGTAATAAATATATTATAAGAATAGAAAAAAAATAAAACATGATATAATAATAATAACTAGAAATCAATAATAATGAATAAAGAATCTCAATGTAAAGACATTATATAATGTGAATATAGAAAATTATATGAAATTCATGAAAAGTCTGACAAAAAAAGAAAATAAATAAAATTCCCTACAGAAATGTCCAATAGAATAATGAATTATATCTCTATCCTATACTCCTATAATTCATCTTATATTAAAGGATTATAGTAATAATGCATAATCTAAGAACTCAAACTTGCAATTAGGAGGTTTGTTTAGGTACCCCAGTGCAACAGATTCTCAAACAGGGTGTGAGATGACCTTAGTAGGCCACTACCAATGGTGTCTAATGTGTAATATAGTTTATGTATATAAAATGAAGCAGTTTTCATGTATATCAAAAGTAAGGTAGTGAAAAAATCCATAAATTTAAACTAGTTGGGCTCAAGTTACTTAGGGACACCTGGAAGGACAATACCATCTTTGACCTAATCTAGTATGTCTCTACAAACCATCCACAATATATATATATGAATATGTAAAACAATCATCTCCACATATATTCATGCACTGGCATGGTGTCATGTCTTAGTTCCCATGTGTCCACATAATAATATCACGCACACACACACATATATATGATTAGCACTAGAAGAAATGGAGGTGTAACTCAAGCATCTGCCTATAATCATAATCATTTCAGAATACTATAGGTTCATCATGCCCATCTATCACAATTTAATGTAACCATGATCACTATCATAAATAGTTAATGAGAAGTTTCTCACCCAAACTCATACGCGAGGGGGCGTGAAACTTTCTATCAAACAACCCAACTGACATGAATTGACTTTTCTAATATCCTTGACAAAGGGAGTTTAAAAAACAATTTACACAACCTTAAATGAGGTCCCTCTAAAATCATTCAATATCTGGTAATTATAATTTCCCCATGAGCCCTTAGCTATACATTCTATAAATATGAAACCGGTAATGCTCAAGGTGCAGTGGATCCATTTTATTATAATTCATTTAAAAATTAATTCATTTCATGTGATCATCAATTCCATAACATCTGATAATAGAAATTACCACAATTCAAGTCATTTAAAAATAATATATGTGACAGGCCACCCCATTTAGTCAACCATAATAAAGGTCACAAAAATAACCCATTCCATAAGATTCAAAATCAATAAATCCTATTTCTTTAATAATAGTGCACCTTATATGGTGGTTTTATTAAAAAAATCGTATTTAATAAAAAGTTTCATTCAATTCAATTAATTCAATTCCTTCATAAGGAATAAAACAACCCCACATAAAAATTTGAATTAGAGTTGGTCAACATTTCGATCAAAGATATTTAAATAGCACACCCAAAGGGGTGTCTTTAACATAGGATAGATGATAAACATTGTGGGTGATTAATTAGATTCTCTATAAGGGGTGTTTTGGGTTGTGGTACTCACCTATAACCATATTGATGTTTCTAAGGTTATAACAGAGGAGTTCTAAAAATTTAATTTGGGGATTTTCATAATTTATAAGAGACATCCAAAAGTTATGAAAAGTTGAAAAATATGTATATCATAAAAATGACATGTCTAAAATGAAAAATAATATATAATACCTACCTATTACTTAGGATGGTTCACTCATCCAAAACTGGGATTTGATTTTAGCCATAATGGAAGAATTCAGAATAATTGTCAAATTCCATGAAAATAGGGAAAAAGTGATCAGATAGATTTATCATTATATATATAAAGATAAATGATGAACAGTATCATGTGGAGTCGATAGATTATTGATATGGTTCCACCTCCCCTAGAAGAGCCTAATTTAGAGGTCGTATGAGGAAGATCAACTAAATCCTATTAGAGGAGGAAGGGAGCTATTATGTGGTCCCCTAACTATACATGAATGGAGAATAAGGGAGTGGGATGAAAAGAATCATGGTATGGGGATAAAAGTATTTTATATCTCATTAAAGAGCCACATGGTATAGACACATGGTTTGGAAAACCATGCACCAAATATTCTACCTCCCCTACCTAGGAGCTACACCATTCATGGTTAGGTAACACAGTTATATCTAACCATGTCACAATCATTTGTATCTAATAGTTAAGTGGAAATAAGGGTGGAGGATGGGTGCATAATTTGGGAAAATCATGCACATCCCATGCATACCACCTCTACAAACCTACAATAAGGTGCACAATTACCCATGGTAGGTTTACCAGTTTAAAAAATTGTACCCCTTATGAAAAGAGGTTTCATTGTTGACCGACATAGATAAACTAACCAAGTACCAACTATTTCCCTCATTTTAATTCTCTAAAAACAAGTTATTTCAGAGCTCGATGCTTCTGAAAATCAATCGAACATCTGAAGAGCCCCCCCAAGGTTTAAACCTAAACCAAAAACATCAATTTTAAGTGATCAAATTCTTGGATGTACATTATTAATCTCACTTTAAGATTCAAACCACCCACCAAATGAAAATTTAAAAATATATAGGATTTTACAACACTATCCAAAACACTTGATGTTACAATATCCTCACCATAGAACATCATGTCCATATTAAGCCTTGTGGAATTATGAAAACATAACCCAATGTAATTGGGTCAGGAAGTTTCCCTCAATAGTTATATTGTGTTTTCACAAACTAAAAACACCTTCAGGAGTCACTTTAATAAAATGGTACTTTTACAACTTAAACTTTTCCAACACCTGTAAGCAATGCTGATACATCCAGATGAATCATACCTGAGCCCGTCTAACCTGAGAAACAATTATGCCATTCTATCCTTTAATAATATTCCCAAGGCTCTCCCGAACATAGGTATTAACATTTTAATGGATAATTTTTAGTCTTGACACTGTAAAAGTAAAAATTTCCTATCAAATCATGTCTGTATCATTCTAATAATGCTCCTAGAACATTTAAAACACACACACAAGAACATCACTCTCGGTCATCGATCAGACTGAAATAGTCAAACTCTAATTGGCAAGATCAAACTACCCATAGTGTATTTTCATTAAAAACCTTAGTTAACCCTTTAAGTTGAACCCATGTTATCCTAACGGTGTACTGGATATTGATACGAGAACATTCACTAAAGATCATACTTGATATCTGATAAAATTTCATAATCAAACTATCTCCCAATAAAAAGGGTCATCGTTCTAAGAACTACCTAGAAACTAATCTTGATCCATCACTTATGGATCATCAGAAGCAACAATGAGCTTTATACCTCCCTCTATATTTCACCCCCAAACAAAATTTGATCCCTGGTTTGTAATATATAAAGGATTCCAGCTATATATAGTTCCATTTACTCAATGATATATTAGATCCTAAATGACCATCACACTATCAGTCTTACCTTAACACAACCCTTATTAAATGAGTTTCATTATCCCGTAATCATCATTCTTCTCATCGCAATCGTTAATGTGAACATTAACCTTTCACCCGTTCTACCTCCCAAAAACATTGTCTATTTAAATGATGAAATTTTATTCAAAATGAGGTTCATAACCTTTAAAAATACATCAGTGAACTACAAAACTACTAGATTTCATCTAAACCATTCATGTAACACAAATATGAATGATCATTTAGGTCAACCAAAACATCCATTCAAATAGGTAGATTAACTTATAGTTGACAATCTCTCAATGGAATCATGGTGATCCCAATATAAGGGGCATGATAACCTTTAAATAGGTTTACATAAATATTGTTATCAATAGGAATGTATATCTATCTTGATCCACACATGTATCAAAAACAGTCTATAACATCCTTATCCCACACTCGACTCTATGTCTCCCAACTGTGAGGGTCTAGGTTCAACATGGGTCAATTGTCTCACAGTGCCTAAACAATTTCTTGATATCACTCATCATGAAACTCTCTTTAACTAGAAAATTATCTAATTCACACCACACACAACCATCATATATGAAAAATCATCAATCCTCTGATCACACCTTGGAATTTATCAATTCTTGATAATTAATATCCCCATGAAAAAATGGAGTGAGATAGAATTATCGTATGCAATGGGTGTACATCAATTTCCACCCATTTAAAGAATCAACTTAAATAACCCTGATTCATCCACTAACTGAGTCAAAATTACTGTGTGACACAACAAGATAGCACTTGAATACACTATAATTTCACATGGAACTCCTTGAAATTGGGTATCCCACAAGTTGCATGATTTTTCAAATAATCACCTGCATCACTACATCATCTATGAAAACAAGATCATGGAAATACAAGTCAACTAGGCCAAGAACCTAAAAAACCCTCCATTTCAGACCTTTTGTGATAAAATCACTCATTCTGGTTTCTTAAGAAAAAGTTATCAATATTCCTGAATCAAAAGGCTCAAAACTCTACCATGAATCAGCTCTGTAAAGAGCATAAAATAGTTCTTATTTCATATAAGGAATTAAGAAACCTATTTTCAAACTCTTTCAATGGATTCCTAACATTCTTGAAACACTCTCTAAGAATAATTTGAACTGAAATAAGTAATGAATCATTGAACTACAAGGGTCATATTCTATTTCCAACAGTAGAAATGCATTATGTGATATAAACCAAGAAACAAGTCCTTGATCACACTAAGAATCCATATAGCGTACTTATTCCTGAAATATTACAATGATTATGTATGAGGAAAAGATATGACACATACTAGGTGTCCACATAATAGAATTCACCTCTTGAGGTATATATTCCATAAAACCACCCATCCACCTAGGGGTGTTATTTGATCACTGTAAGTCCTACTAGGGAAAACTAGTACCTGAAAGGTACCTCATATGAGGGAAATCATCATCGTCATTTAACAATGCATAATTATATAATGGAACTAACTCAATCATAATAGCCCATTCATTTTATAAAAAAGGTATTGACTCAAAAACTAGGGTCACACATAGAAAAGACTCCCTAGTTCTCATCACAAAACCTTTTAGTCTGACACAAACTCAGAAAATAAACTAATTGAGATGTACATAAAATGATCATGTTATCTCTCATGGTTACCCTAAACCTAAAACTTACTTAGGGGTCCAATATATAACCACCTATAAAAGGTTTTAAAATTATGGAATTTAAAAAATTCTTATCATTTCAACATATGAAACAGTTCTAAAAAAGTAATATCATGTACTAGTTTTCATGTTAAACTATACAAAGAAATAAATTTAGATGGAATCATGTAATAATTGGAAAATAAAATCACAAATTTCCTTTTATCCATTTTATGAAATTAACCATATTTTCTAAAATTTAGCATGATTATATAAAATTTATGTTGCAAATATATGGAGGAAAACACCCCTTAGGTTGCAACTAGAAATTTAATTAACTGAAGCTTGGTATAAAGAGGCACAAATAAGACTACAAAATCCTTTTTAAAGGAAACAAGTTATTAAGATGCCACCATACATGTATATATACACTGTATATGTGTATTATTACAATTAAAATTACCATTTTCACATAAATCATGAATATACCCCCATGCGGTTAAGTAAGAAATCATAATAAGAAAAAGGAGGCCTAAAATGGGCATATAGGTCAAAGTATTGATAACTTTAAAAAATCTTAATGGTTTTAGCACATATGCATAACTTATCATGAATGAAATACTCATGTTGATTCCATTTATTTTACAAACTACATTCCCCCACTGACCAACTTTGGTCCATTTATGCATTTCCAGAATATAACCACATAGGTCCCCATGCCCATGAATTAGTGGTGGAAGTCTCATAAGTCACAATTTACATTTCTAACAAAATAATTCTTCTCTTTTTCTACTCAAAATAAAATTCAACATTTACATAAATATACAACATGGTTTAGATAAATGAATCACAATTTCCAAAAAATTTATAGGTAATTTCCTTTAGAAATTATATTTGGAATGAATTTACATAGAACAAATTTTTTTCATAATAGTCTAACAATAAATATTCCCATTTTAAAATTCTAAAGAGCTCAAACACTTGATAACTTAACAATTAACCTCTAATTAATTTAAACCATTCATGTTAAATTCCATGACACTAATGTTCCATGAATAAACTTGTTTTAATTGGTTATTTAAGGTTTCACCATCAATCTATAAGGGAAAACACCATTTCGGTTGAAGAATAAACATCAATAATTGATTAATTATTTTAATTATTACAAGTAATATTATAAAAGATTATTCATACTCATAAACATGGAAATAATCATGGAAAAATATTATTGAGGCAAGGAAACACATAGACATGTTATAAAGTCATGCATTCTAAAACAAATATTAGATGCATGGTAGAACACCGAAGAATAACATAAAACAAAGAATTATATAATTACTAAAGAATCATGGATATTGATAATCAGGTTAAATAAATCAAAAATCATGTTATATAGGTCAACATAGTAACAAATTAGACATCAAGGAATATAAATGAGCATGGTAGTAATTACCTGAATGGATACATAGGTAAACATGCTCAACTATTAGGAAAAGAAAATTTATTACAAGAAACAACCAGTCTATAAATACAACCAATGTGGGATAGCATATGAATGGAATGTGAATCCCTATATAACCAAAAGGACGCATGAATGAACCTCACATCCCTTTACATACTATGTGAAGAGGCCAAAATTATAATCCATAAATAAATACCAATAGAAAATACACCAATCAATTGAGGTAAAATGTCAATCAACTAAAAAAATATTAGAATCAATAATCTCATCCCAAGAAAATTGATTTTTCCCTCATGTGTCGGTTGGATGGACCAAGACACATGCAAATTACTAAGTTCTAACACATTCCTATTATTTTGTATAACATCCAAAAATAATAAAACTAATGAGGAAAAAGAAACCTACGATACTATTTGAAGCATCACAAAAATATAGATACTAAAACAATTCCCTGATATGGTTTTCCACTAGGCGTCAAGTTTTCCTCCCCGTATGCAAGAGGATACCAACCAAAAGAGAGGTTCTAATAGAGGTACAATGGGGAGAATATAACCTCTGGATTAGTAATAAATATAATTGAAGTAGTAAAAATTAATTGCATTATTATATAATATTAAAAAAATGAAATAAATAATAATGAATAATGAATAATGAATCTCAATGGATGGAAATTATACAATGTGAATACATACTGGTATATATAATTAATGAAATGTATCACAAAAGGTGTACATAAATAAATTACTTAGAATCTATATCAGATAGAATCATGAGATCCATCTCAGTGAATTTATAATGCACTCCATCATATCCAAAAAAGATAACTACAATCATGAAAGATCTATGAACCAGAATCTCCAATCAGGAGGTCTGTTTTGGTATCTCAATACAACGTCAGTTCAAACAAGGCACAAGATAAACATAGTAAGCCACCACTAATGTGTCTAATGCATAATCCAGTCTTTTTATATAAAATGAATAAATGTGAAAGTAAATAAAAAGTATGGAAGTTCAATATTTATAATTGTAAACCATTTTGACTTAGGTTACTCAGGGAAACCTAGATAAATAATAACTACATCTTCCTAATATGGATTATCTTGGCACACATACAATCACGTGTATATATGAATACATCAAAAAAATCATCTACACAGATATCCATTCATTGGCGCGAACCAAGGGATTAGTGCCTAGGAATCTACATAATAATATAACACACACACACAAATAAATAAATAAATATATATATATATATATATATATTTACACACAAATATATATATATATATTAGTAGAACTAGCAAAACTCGAGGTGTAACTCAAACATTTATATATAATCATAAACAAATCAGAGTCTACAAGGGACAACATGCACATATGTCACAGTGTAATTGAACCACACAGATATCATGAATATATAATGATAATGGACTCACCCAAACTAATCTCTATAGGGGCGTAAAACTTCATATCCAATAAACTAATAATTGTGAATCATCTTCACTAATATCCTTGGCCAAGGGGGTTTTAAACACCATGTCCACAACCCTAACTAAGTTACCTCTATAAAAATCCAGTATTAGGAAATTATAATTTTCTTATAATCCCTTACCTCAACATTTTGTAAAGATGAAGCCAAAATTTATCTAGGAACAATTGAAACTTTTTAATATTATTCATTTAATAATTAAAACATATCATGTGATAATCCATTCCATAACATCTAATAAGGCCAATTTGTAAAATTCATGTCATTAACAAAATTAGTTATGCGATAGGCCATCCCTTTTACTCAAAAAAAATATAATCCATGGAAATTATTCATTCCATAAGATATATTATCCATCAATCTACATTTAAATTAATACATCACACCTTATAAGGTGGTTTCATCAGAAAAGATGATATTTTATAAAAAAAAGTTCATTCAAGTTAATTAATTCAATTCCTCCATAAGGAAAAAAAATAATTCCACCTCAAAATGATATTTAGAGTAGGACATCATTTCAATCAAACATATTTAAATATAACATCCAAATTTTTGGCTTCAATATACGGGAGATAATAAAAATTGGGGTAAATTATTTAGATTCACCATAAGGGTTTTTTCGGGTTGAGGTATTCACCTCTAAATGTATAAACATGTCTAAGATCATCAAGTGTGAGGTCTAATAATTTAATTATGGGAATTTCATAATTTTTAAGAGACACCCACAAGGTTTGGTTCATGGAACAGTGAATATATCATATAAATGAGGTGAATATATGTAAAAATCATATATACCACCTACCTCAACCTTAGGACGACCCACTCTTCCAAAAATCATGCTTTGATTCGATCTGGAATAAAAGAAATCAGAAGAATTGTCAAATTCCATGAAAATAGAGAAACATAGACTAAATAAATTTAGTATTACATATGGGTAGATAAATTTATAAGAGAATAATGAGGTGTTCAGATCATACTGATATGATTACAATGCATCCAGTGGTGCCTTACTCATATGATTTATGATGAAGATCTACCAAAGCCTTAAAGAGGAGGAAGAAAGCTCTCTTGCGGTCCCCATGCTATGCATAATCGAGTAATAATGATGGGAGAGGAAACTAAATATAGGTAGGTGAGAAATAGACTTTTCCATATTATTAATGAGACATATGGTTTGGCCAAATGGTTTGGAAAAATGTTTTCCAACTGTGCTACCTCCACTTCAAAGGAGCCACACCCCACATGGATAGGTCACATGGGTTCATCTAACTATGCGACAAACTGGCGTAGTTACTGGTTATATGGGATTAAGGGTGAGGTCTAGGTACATATATTGGGATAACCGTGCATATACAATGTGGTTTACCCCTTCACACCTACTACTAGGTGAATAGTTATCTTTATGAGGTTTCATGGTTTAAAAAACTGTTCCCCTTCATAAAATCGAATGTTGAGTTGACCTGCATAGTTAAACATTCCATGAACTAACCATTTTCCAAATTATAATTCTCCAAAACTAGTGCTTCTAGATCATGATACTTCCAAAACTAAACTAAACTTGTGAGGCACCTCACCTCCCCAGAGGGATTAATCCTAAACCAAAAACATCCCTTTTATGTGATTTAATTCACATATTTTCAATTCAAATCTCAGTTTATGATTGGACTCAACCAAAAAATGAAAATTTCAAAAAAAAACAAGGACTTTTCCACCTAATAAAAATATATTACATTGCATTATCCATATGTTACTTTATATTTAGTGAAATTCTACCACTAGTGTAATCTAGAGTATGTTTTAATTAAAATATATTTAGAAAAATATGAATTTATATTGAGTTTGATAAATGGAAAATGGGATAAATCATTGGGTTCTGTAATTTTAAATTATTTCATAATATATATAGTTAATTTTAATAATGAAGTGTAAATTTGTCCAAAAAAATTCAAGTTCATGTAATTTTGATTAAAGAGATTTTTTTGAGAAAAGGTTATGAAATTAATTGATATCATTTTTATCAATTTCATATCATGTGGTAAAAAATAAATTTATGAATATATCAATGTATGAATATTTATTTAATTTTACAAAAAACATGAAGGGGAAGAAGAAATAGACCATAAAATTGAGAAGAAATTGTATAGTTTTTATTTTTGGACCAATTATTCTTTTAATTTTTTTAGTATCATAAATAAGTGATAAATTTTGATAGGGAAGATGCAACAGCCCATAATGAAAAAGGGTTGAAAGGATAAATTTTATTACCCATGTCATCAAGGTGAACATTTTTTTGGAATTCAACTTGATTAGAACTCAAAAGTTAATAGTATTTGTCCTAGAGTAGTTCCAAGATGGAAGACATCCTCGGATTTTCCCTAGAGTTCATGCTAGTGAGGAAAAAACACATTGAAAAACATGAATTCTACATTGGGGATATTAATTATTTTTATTCCCTGTTAAATCTTATGGGTATGCCCTATAGAAAGGAAAATATATATTCAGGGAAACTGGTGTGCCTGCAAGACCTATTTGTTATATTGGTATTAGGGGAATAACCCAGCTAAAAGTACAATGGCACTCTTTAGGTTCATATGTAGGGTCCAGAATGAGAAATTGTTTCTCTAACTGGGTGGGGGGGGGGGTAAATGTAACACCCCATAATGTTAAAGGGTTAAAAGGATAACTTTTACTACCCATGTTAACAAGGTTCACATTTCTTTTTGGGACCCTACATAATTATATCTCCACAGTTAAGTGTTCAATGATTGGTGTAGTGTCAAGATGGGTCACCTCTTGGGATGTTCCCCAAGGTGTGTGTGAGTGAGAAGAAAACACTGAAATAACTTGTTTTATACTATAGGGATAGTCATCAGTCTGATGAGCCATTCAAGCATGTGGGAGGGTCTTAGTGAGGGAGAAACATGGATCTATGAGGAATCTTGTGTTCCTTAGGGGCATACTTTTTACATAAGAGGTAGTGAAAAAATAATTGAAATTACTGTCATTAAATTTATTTTCATTTTGACTAGTAATTTTAATAAGAAATGAGTTTCCAAAATATTGAAATATGTTTTATAATATATTTATTATTTAAAATTTTGTTTATACATTCGAAATGTTTTTAGGGTTACTAATATTTTTCATAAATATGGTGATAATTTTTCAATGTCATGGAATCATGATCAATCTTATAGTGAAAACTATGTAACCATGATTTTTTTTGGGTTAACAATGTATAAAAAATGAGGGAACCAAATAAGTGTTGAAAGGAAACCATTTTGATCAAATGAAGTGACTATGAGTATAAATAGTTGACTATAAAGAATAATAAGTTTATTCTTAAAGGATAATAAAGTGATTGTGAAGTTTTACATTACCTATCATTGTAAAAAATATTGGGATATTCAACCAATAATATAATGTTTTTTTGTATTATTTCATATTCCATTGATATTATATTTTTTAGTATGGGATTTCAAAGAAATGATATTGTAGGGACAAATTTTGTCCAAAAAAATATTTTGAATATTCTTTTACAAAAATGATTTATATTAAAATATGTATTTATAGTCTTGTAAAATATTGGGCTACCTTTTTTGGATTTCATTTAAATCTACTCACTATGAAATTTTTAATAAAATAAGGATAATTTTTTATGTGTTTAAAGGGGGTTTTTAAATGATATTACAAATAGATTTATGAATTATTTAGTATAAATATTAATGTTTCATATCCTCTAATAATTTTGTAAGATTTATTAAAGGGGATATTTTGGGAAACCAAACCCATGTATTCTTAGAGAAATTAAAAACAAAAAAATTGACATATGATGATTTTATTTTGGAAGTAATTATAGTAATTATGATGAGGGAATAAATATAATATAATATATTAATGATTATAGAAATGAGAAAGTATAATGAGGGTATTGAATTGTTAATGTGTTGGAGTGATTAATTTCATTGCACAATAATATTTTAATCATGAATTATTGAACTCCCATTATAAGGTTGTGATTAACTCACATTCAATTCTATGAAGATCCTTGTACATGGATTGTGGTATTAGAACACTATATATAATGCGAAGAAGAAATACTCATTGATGTTGTAAAATTTTAAAGAATAGATATGTTCGTTGATACTCTATTTAAAAAAATCATTTTTAGTAATACAAATTCCAATTTCACTATAAAGAGACTATCAATGATTAAAGGATAATAACTTCCCATTTGTATAATCACTTTATAATAATAGTGATATATTTTTGAATAAGATTTCATCAATCATAGAAACTAAATACTCACCCAACTTCATTGGAGAACCATTAAAAAAATAATATTTTCTTATTACGTTTGGTTTACTTCTCTATAAGAGGGGAATATTTATTAAAAACATGAGAGTATTTATTCTATAAAAAGTACCAATGGATTATTTGAAGGAGAAATAATACAATTAGTATAACATTTATTCAACCCCCCTATATTTTAAATCCATATCTCTTTTTTGACATATTATACTTTTACACCACAAATAATTTTCATTATAAACTTATTTATATAAATGAGAAACACATTTAGAAACTCCAAATTCATGGATTACTAGAATAATTTTCTAATAAATAATTTTATAAATTTAAATATATTTTTTTTTAAATACTAATGAAAATTTTAGTGAAATTGGTGAAAACTATAGTTAGATATTGGAAATAATAAATAGTGATATGAAGCTAAGATTTCCATATTAAATAATTCACCTGAGTTGAAAATGATTTACCTGCCTCTAATAGAGAATATGATGATCACTACAACCAAGAGTAGAATTAACTCTAATAAGAGGTTTTCCCCTCATTATAAGAATAGTAACCACAATTATCGATGTTATGAAAACCCCTAAATTAATCCATGATCAATAAAATAATCATGTTATTACATGAATGTTAAATAACAAATTCAAAATAAGAAATTCTAGTATTATTCAAAAATATATTTCCTAAGGAAAACATTTTTATATATTTATGATCCCATATTGCTTCATATATGTCATCTCTACATGCCAAAAATAATATTCCATCTCTAATATGATTCCCCGCTATGAATCTCCAAGGAAGTGAAAAGGAAAATAATAATTAAATATGGTTGAAAATATAAAAACATACATTAGGTTTCTCTTTTACCACATAAAGTTTCATTGTGAGATGAGAAACTGAATCTTCATTAAGATAATATAAAAAACCAGATAATTATATAATAATTAGTATAATACATACCATCCAAAATACCACACAACTAAAATTTGCATACTCTATCTTTCATTCAAAACACACATTCAACCCATTGTCTTAATAAAAATATGACTAAATTATCATCACATCATGAATACCATCACTAGAAACATCATCTAAACACATCATTAACCCTTCATTATAGGTCAATCCCATTAGCTAGGTACTCTACCCTAGAATGACAAACCATTCCTTATTTACCCAAAAGGAGGAAATAACATCCAAATAAGAGTATAATCACACCCTAAACCACCACAATAATAATATAAATTTTCTAATTGGTTGATCCTATCAACTATGTACCCTAACTTAATTCCCTAAATCAATCCTCCTCTACACATATAGAGAGAAAAATGACCAATTAAACCCCTAATTTATCTATATATCCAACTATATGCACCTTTCATGTAGAAAAAAATCCTCATCAAAAAACAATATTCCTTATTTAAACTTTGATAAGGAATAATTATATGGTTAAACCTCTATATAATTATTAGAAACCACAACAATAAATACTCCACATTGTTCATCCCATAATTTTTAAAAGATCGTATCATTTATGTTGTCCAAAAACTATATTATAGTTCACAATCCTTTTTACAATCAAGTCGTTCTCATTATATCCTACTACAAAATGAATCAAATTCACCACCAAACATGAACTATGTATCTTAGTCACAAAATTTTTTCCTCACTAATTCATGAAATTCAATCATCATTTCCCTTTTGTGTTCATACCATCTAATTAATCATACCTTTAGATATCCTTTATTCAATATCGGCCCTGATATCTTACTATTCAATAAAATAGAGATCTATCATATGATATAACTTATATTACACATATTTATATGATAGATTGATGAAAAATAAGGATTGAATTTTTTAGTTTTCCCTATTTTAATTTTGGCACGCCCCCTTACCGATTTGACACCCCCACTATGTTGTCACTGTTTAAGCCCCATGAATGATTTGTTATAATTTTAAAAATGTTGATGTGTCATCATGATGAAATGAAACATCCCCTTATGGAATTTAAAAAGACTAAATTTAATTCCTCAGTCAAGAAAACATTATTGAAAAAATTATGTACACCAAGAATTATCCCATAATTCAATAAATATTACTCGAAAATAAATAATAGGAATATATTCTCATTATATAATAATATTTCATCAAAAACCAAAAAAAATATTTAATTAAACCCAAGGACAATGATAATAAATGAATATTAATATCAAAATATTCACAATAAATTATTGTAACCATATCAACCATTATACTAAGGAATTAGCAAGAATTATATATTCCATTAAAAAATAGATACACGTCACTTTAAATCAATAATAAATTGAATGATTAGAATCCCATAACTTAAGGTACGAACATTTTTTTTCACATCTTTTTATTCTCTAAAATTATATAATTCATTTATCTATCATAATGTAAATCGTTAAATAATATTAAATAAAATAAATATTAGAGAATGGAATTGTGACTCCCCAAACCTTCACTCTTAAGCGAGGTTTATAATCACATACTTTACATAATGGATTCGATACCAACTATAGATTCCAAGAAGTAACAAAAAATTAATTATATTACATAAAATAAATATTTAATTATATACATCCACATAGACTTTTTTATTTAGAGATTTATAGAATTAGGGCAAAACATATACTAAAAAAATATGATATTTTCCTGAAATAATAGATAATTTTTTCCATTATAAGAGAAACTTATTAATATATAATAATTCATAAGAATCTAAAACAAGTTGTAAAAATATATATACTTTTATATATATAATGTTTAATATAATTCAGAATGACCTATGAAAATAGAAACATAAGAAGTGGTGAACTCAAATGATCAATAATGTAAAACATAAAAATAAAGAAATCATATCATAACCATGTAATGAATAACATCAAAAGAATAATTAATAATCATAATTCCATAACAAACTAATACATATAGCATAATATATCCATGTAAAATAATGAAAATATATAACTCACATTTAAATAATAACTGGTTCCTTAGTGAAAAATTTTATAATTTTGGATAGCTAATTTCATACCATAAACCAAGTCATCATGATCTTAGACAACATGGTCTTAATATTAAGTAAATGTCTTATTATGGGTATAAATACACCGAAATACTCAATCATGTTTGTACCATGTGACCTTCTAATTCATTAAGTAGATATATAATGTTATACCCCATGCATAACTTATTTAAATGCATTCCATTTATCAAATGAGAAAATGACCAAAAAATTTATAACAACTTGTCAAATAATCATAAATATTACAATAAAAACATTCATAAAAATTATATTTTACCCATGTTAGAAAAATTGATAACATGATCATATTACGTTTGGAAAAAGAAGGTGGATGGTTAAAAAATACATAGTCAACATTCCAATAATCATCTATATTGGAATAAAAAAACATGTAACACTAGTACTTTTCCACTTATAAATAAAATGGAAAATATGATCATAACCCATTTAGAGAAATAATTTTCATGGTTAAAAAAAATATTAAACATTCAAATAATCATCTATATTGGAATAAAAACATACAAAAATTCAATATTTATTCTTATTCCAATAAAATGGATAATATGATCTAAACTCATTCAGATAATGAAGGTGGGTGGTGGAATAATTAAAAGGAATTTATTTATCATTATTCTGATACAAATGTTCATTTCATAAACCATTAATAGAAATAAGGTCTATGGTTTCAAAATAAAATATCCATAGTGTAATAGAGGAAACTCAAAAGTATGTCAACATCAATGAAAAGCATCCTTGAAAACAAATTCTTCAAATGATATCCCAAAAGAAGTGATCAAGAACCAAATTTTTTGATAACATGTGTTAAATAACACTAATTAAATATTTATATATAATAGAATAAAACATGTAAAATAAATCCCATTATTGTAAATACTTTTTAATATGAAAAGGAAAAGTAAAGGTGAAAACATAAAATATATTTTAGAAAAATATTAAAATTAACTTTAAATAAAAACATACATGTCATTTTCAAAAGTTACTTTCGAAAAGGTGAAGTGAAATATTTTAAAAAAAATTAATTTTAAACATAATCTCAAAAAATAGAGCCTTGAGAACGATATAATGTTTTGTATAAGAAGTGTGTAGCCAAAGATAAATAATTTGATTATAAAAGAAACCTTTTTAATACCTTGCATTTACCTTTTTCTAAAACACACATTTTTAAATGGGTACAAAAACAATAATTATATAAAGTTTTTGTTATTCAAAATTGGAATATAAACTAAAATATGATGAAATATTAATTTTGGGGAACCTAATCAATTAAGAACACTATTCAATATGAAACATTATAACTCAGGGGAAGGATATTTGAGTTTTCAATATCCATTACAGGGAATGTACTCCATGAAGCATGAAATATTTGAAAATAAATTTATGTGCTAAAAAATAAAAATAATATAATACCACATAATAAAATAGAAGGGAATAATTCACCCAAATAATATGAAATAAGTTCTAGAGAATGAGAATTGGTTTACTAAAAACACTTATGACTACGGTAACACAAGATTCAAAGTATATTTAATGAAATAAATATGATTTGTCTTAGTATATCCAATTAGTTACATTGAAATAAAGTATATAAAATTCATGGTATTTTAAATATATAAAAAACCATACAAATGAAACATGGCGCATAATATGTTACATGTCTCAAATAATCAGAATTGAGACCAAGAAAACCCTTACTGGGTCCTAATTAATTCTGCACTTGCACCAAATATCCTGAATAATTAACTTAAGTTCAATAAATACATTATGAAAAATCTTATTCAAATATATAACCATCCATACTCCTCATTTATAATAATTTTTTACACACACACACACACAAAGATATATTTATATATATAATAGTTAGATTTTTTCTATTTTAAACATCGGGTTTAAGTAATCTTTATCGCTTTGAACTAGTTTCATAAAAGAGGTGTCAGAATCCATTATAATTCCAAATTACATAAATATTTGATGATATAATGAATTTTAATGTATGTTCCAAGCTATTATGTTAAGCTATAATTTCATTCAATGACAGTTTTGGTTATGATCAGAGAGGAAAAAATTAAGGATGTGTGTTTTTATGTGATTACTAATAAACAAAGTGTGATTTCTTATATAGTGATTTAAATATTTATATAACCCTAAGGTAATAAAAAACAAAACATTATTTACATATTTATTTGAGATTGTACAAGTAAATATTTTCACATAGTCATCCTTAATATAAATTCATAACATTTTTCTAGCAGGTGATTAAACAATCCCAAACATGAATCTACCCTGATTATTGGATGATTATGGGGTGGTTTACTTGAAATATCATTATTAAATAATACATTCCTTTTTATGACTATACTTGTATTGTGGTTATGGAAAATAAAATACATTATGTTTTAGAGGAAGTAGTCTTCACAATGCACGAATTAGAGTTTCATTTTTCTTAATAGAAAAGGGAAAGGTTTTTAATTACTATAACATATTTATAATAACATACCATTATAATAATATCATTGATTTTATCATTTTATTACAGTGTAATGGAATATCATGAAAAAAATTACAAACAAATAAATAAAAATGAGAACATACTAGTTAGAAATTTATTCCTCACTTCCTAGATTATCTCATTTGTAAAGGGAGTTAGGACATTGAGGGATGATCTTTTAAGAATACTAAAAACTTTTGAAGGTGTATATAAATTTTGAGGATATAATTGGGTAGAGTTTATGTAGAAAAAATGGGGCTGGGTGTGAGGGTATGTGAGGGGAGGAGAACCTCTTTTTTATGTTAAAAGGGATGACATATTTGTAAATACCAAAAACTTTTTAATAATGGGAAATCAAACTCAAGGAAAGTGGCTCCAAAATATAAAAATAATATATTAAGGAAGATAAAAGGTTGTGATACATATTATACAATCAATTATAGACTTTTTTATATCAGGATTCAATAACTTTAATCCTTGAATTATTACTTTTACCATTTTAACTTTTATCATGGTTACAAGTTTTCACTTAATGATACTTATCTAGTACACCCAAAAATAAAATGGCCCATATAACATAATATTGACCGAATGATTATAAATTTCAAATAAATTTATTTTTATTAAATATCTTAAATTGATACAAATTAATTTTATTATACTAAATGTATAATGTATTAAAAAACAATTTTTTTTAAAATATAAATTCTGTTCTAAAATGTCAAATGTGGAATTGTATATTAATTTTTTTAATATACTTATAAATGAAATATTTTCTCTTAGAAAGGTTTAATTAATTTAAAATTCATACTTATATACTAATAATGGCATTATATTTATGATGGTTGTGAAGATTTTATTTTAAAATATTGACCAAAAAATTAGTCTTTTTAGAAAAATACAAAAAATCACACTTCAAAATATTATTATGATGAATGAAAAAATAATTTTCAATTTTTAAATTTCAAATTATTAAATTTATAAATATAAATTTTAAATAAAAATATCCGTTA
Source organism: Viscum album (assembly GCA_963277665.1). Lineage (NCBI taxonomy): Eukaryota > Viridiplantae > Streptophyta > Magnoliopsida > Santalales > Viscaceae > Viscum > Viscum album. The sequence continues at coordinate 1,354,999,914 of OY728121.1, read as the reverse complement.
TAATGAAAATAATTCTAGGAAATTCACTTTTTTAGAATATTAACCATTCTCATTTATATTTTCTATTATTAACTAATTGAGTTACTATTAAAAAATTATTAATATAAACTACATTTTATTGTCACTAATCATAATTTTTTTTTAAATTGAAATGAATATCACATTAAATGAAAATATTTATAAAAATATTTTTCTAAGCATAAATTGATCATCTTAGTAACTTCTGCTATACAAATTGAATTTCAAACCTATTAAAAGTAGAATTTATTTTATTTTTATGAATATTTCATAATATAGTTACTTCTATTCATTCATGTAAATTAAATGACAAGGTGTTAATGGTAAAAACATATCATTGTTTTGTTTTAGTTTCGGGTTTTGTATGGAGAAATATTTCAACAACATTGTCTTATTTAAATGTAATCATATATTAAAATCTTGGGGTTTTACATCCCACTATTAAATAAATTGCATTATTGAAATTTTAATTATCACTAACTAATAAAAGATTGTGGGGGAACTCTGAGTGTATTTGTCATTTTGGATATAACATATAATATGACATCTATTATACTCTCATATATTTGATAATGATAATTATCTTTCTTTATGGAACATTAATCCTTCCTACCATTCCTATATTTTTTTTGGCATTTACGATCGACCATTTGTGAAAGATGTCTGTCAGAAAAGGTCACTTGCGACAAAATTCTATCATAAATGTTTTTTTTTGCAAATACTATCTTCGCAAATGAAGTTATTTGTGACACACCATTGCAAATAAAAAATAATTGTGACAATTAAAAAGTTTGTTACAAATTATTTTCATTATGTCTAAAAATTGGAAATTATGAAAAACCGTCACAATAAATTGTATTTATAATGGGCAGTTCATCTATCACGGATACTAATATTTTTTAAAAAAATAAAAAAATATAAATTAATATAAATAATTAATATTAATTAAATTGATTAAAAAAAGTTAAAAATATTACATATAATTTAAAATATTAGTATATATCTAAAAATATTACAAAATAAAAAAAATTTAATCAAATTAAAAATAATTAAAAATATTAATAAAATTATAAGTAATTGAAAAATTTACTAATAAACAATTTTAATTTTAATGTACAAATTATTAAAAATATTAAAAAATTAAAGATAATTGCAAATAAAACAAAATAATTTAATATAATTTAAAATAATTTTAAAAATACATTTATTTTAAAATATTAGCACAAATTTTAAAATATTAAAAAATAAAAAAATAAAAACATTTAACAAAATTAAAAAACTAAATATATTAAAAAATTAAAGAAATTAAAAAATTTACATATAATCAAAAACATAAAAAATAAAAATCAATAAGAATATTAAAAAATTACAAATAATAACAAAAAACTAATAGTAATTTAAAATAACTTGTTAATTCAAAAAATTAAAATAATAACATATCTTTTAATATATTAATATATATTAAAAAATATTATAAAATAAAAAACTAAAAACATTTAATAAAATTAAAAATAATTGAAAAATCTATAAAAAAATTACCAACTTTACAAATAAATAAAATCTTTTGAAAAATTTCTAATAATTAAAAATATTTAAAAATTTAAAAATAAAGAAAATAAATTAAAAATCATTATAAATATTAAAAAAATTACATAAAATTAAAAATAAATATCTATAATTTAAAATAATTAAAAAAATTACATATAATTTTAAATATTTATACATATTTAAAAATATTATAAAATAAACAAAAGAAACATCTTAAAAACACAAAAAATTTAAAATATAAAAAACTAAAAATAATTAAAAAATTTACAAATAATTAAAATATTTAAAATTTCCAAATGACTAAAAATATTAAAACATTATAAATAATTTAAAAAATGATAAAATAACTTAAATTTAAACAAATACATATAATTTTAAATATTTATACAAATATAAACATATTAGCAATTAATTAGAAATATAAAAACATTTAATAAAATTAAGAATAATTAAAAAAATTATCATTAATTATAAAATTTACAAATAATTAATTAATTAAAAAAATTAATAATCGTTAAATTAATTAAAAAATACTAATTATTGAAAAATTACAAATCATTAAAAATATTTAAAAAATTAAAAATAATTAAAAATGTTAAATTCACAATTAATTAATGTTAATTAAAATGTTTTTTTAGAAACTAATAATAAATAGTTTATTTGAATATAATGTAATAAAATATATTAAAATTTTCAAAAAAGGTGTGAATAATATATTTTCCAATTTTTTGTTCTTAGAAATAATGAATTTGTGTCAATCATGTTCAAATAAAAATCAATTTTGTTATTTCTCATGCCCTAAAAGTCGATGGCCTATTTAATTTTCACTTTTTTAGTAACTTTTAATAAGTTATATATATTCAGATACATAAAAATATAAAAATTAAATAGATATTTATAAATAAGGTGTATCAAACCTAGAATCTAATATATTACTAAACCTAGGGTTTCCACACATAAAAATATGTCAAATATGGAATATATTTATACAGACACACACACACACACACAAATACCAATGTCCAATAGGGAATAACAAATTTGAAGCAATCCAAAATACCAAATAAACTATAAAAATATGATAAAATTCTCAACCTATGGTTTTTTCAAAATAAATCATATAATAAAATGAATAAAACCCCAAAATAATGCAAAAAGATACAAGAGGAATCTGTACCGAAGTGAATTGAAGCTGGATCTATGAAAAATCACATCCAATGAAGTGCATTGGAGTGGAATAGAATAAAAAATAATTATTGTAAAAAATACTGAAATAAAAAATAGTGAAATCAGAGACAAAATAAATCTATACCAAGGTGATTTGAATCCAAATCTATAGAAAATCTCTTGTAATGAAGCGTATTTGCGCAAGCCAGTGTAGGGTGGTCGGGTGCTACACGTCACGGTAGATTGGGAGAGGGATGAGGAGAGGAGGGGAAGAATAGGGGGATGTTTAATCAATATATTTATCATGACATGATATTTGTGATGGAATTAATATCGTCTTGTGTATTTCAGAGTCGATGGGCATTTGCAGCAGAAGAAGAAGCCTTCCACAAATGTTAGTTGTGAATATGTTTGGCACTAGGTGATGGGGTATCCTACAAAAACTAGTTGCAATGGATGAAAGACTTTTTCTCAAATAATCAACATTTATGATAGAGTGTCAAATCCATCGCAAATAGTTAATGTCAAACAACTATATATGATAGGGTAATGACCTATCATAAATAACCCATCGTAAATAGTTGAAATTCTAGTAGTGACACAATCACATAGTTAGTTTTGAATATACCCTAATAATATGTTATAAGAAATATATACCTTTCTCAAAATCCTATGAATCTCGACGACATTAAACTATCATGAGATAATATATTCCTCATGAAATTAACACAACTAGTTCTTAAGTTCACAAACTAGTTGATATGTATCATAATCCAAAAAATTAGATAAACATCATAAATATATCATGGATTAATTTTTTACTAAGTCAATAATAAATCCTAATACTATCAATACAACCCAATTCAGTTCTTTATTTAGTTATCCTTAAAAATATAAACTTGTCATAAAATCACTTTTAGAGGTTATTGATACCATGTAATATATATTTAAAACCATTAAAATATAAATACTAAATAACAATCCTTATATATATCTCACATAATCAACAAAACATTATGAATATACCAAAATATCATCAATAAATATCAACCACCAATAAAAGTACCAAAGAGTATCAAGATTTAAATTTTATTAATTCATTAACATAAATACCTTAGGATAAACTGGTAAATTTTCCCTTTACCATTATAATAGGCATATACCATTATTCTCAAACATTTAATTATGATCCCTTATTCAATTATAAGAATTAGTGGTTTCCTGATACCTACCTTTGTCAGCTTCATTTATGTGATCATTTTTTAACCAAATAGTAAAACCCAAAATGGTAATCAATAAAATCCCAATAAATAATCATATTCATATAAAATATCATATATGATCTTGAATTTTCTCATAATATAAAAACCCCTTAAAATTCAATTTAATATTTTTTTATTCTACAATTGTAGGGATTAATAGTTTAAGGAAGCATGTGGGAGTGTCTAGGGATTTTTCAGAGCCTAGATCTCCATTTTTTTGAAGAAATAGCATGAGAAATACAATTGGTGGATGTTCAGTAGTAATTCTTCCGCTCAATAATGTTATCCAGTATGTTCAGGTACAAAGTTAGTATGAACAAGAATAAGATTTCTCATGGAAATGTGAAAAAATATATACTTGTTATAGAGGGGACCCCTAAGAGTTACACACCATTTGGAAAACCATGACCCTATCTGGCATGGATAGTTCCAATTAAGAAGTATGCATGAATTTTTGGTGTACGGTTTGGCCAAACTATGTGGCCAACCCATATTCCCCCATTTTGAAAGGTAAATTTACCCTTTTCCCTAAATCCTGTATATCTTTTAACACCTATTTCTTCATAACTACCACAAAATACACTCCTACCTTTGGATCTCCACATTCCACCATTATCTATCCATTAATCCATCTCCTTCAAACAAACCAAATTTTGTCATGTTTCTTATCCATTGGTAAGTTATTCAATCCTTTACCTTCTTTTTTCGATTTATCTCACTACCTTCGACATTATTTTTGGGTAAGTTAATATTCTATTTTTTCAGACTATTTATCTAATTATCTTTTTTCTTATGTTATATTCCAAATTTTAAGCTAATACTGATATAATTTTCATAAACTACCATAAGGTAGGTGCTGTATGACTTTCCCTCAAGTCTCGACCATTATATTTATCACTATTATGTTGCACACCGGAAGTACTCATGTGTCTCCCTTAAAATAAACCTTCCATAAATTACTTCTTTAACATGAACACTAATTTAACTATTATACCCTCTTGTTATCATTTGATGTTACTGACTTAAATGTTTTTCACGCCTTGGGTGTTACAAGGATATGATCACATTGAAATTTTTATATTGTTAACCAAAATATCCCTCATTGGGATTGGTTCTTCTTTTACCAAGGTATTTAATTAATTTAAAGAGGATAATTTCAATATTATCCTATAGAAAGTATTTTTCACTTGGATATTAATAAATATTAATGGAATGTATATTTTTTTGAAACATCCCTTGATTCTTGTAAATAGTGATTTAAAGGGTAAATAATAAAAAAAATGGAAGTTTTAAATGGGATCGTTATTATATGTCCAATTAGTCCTCATTAAATGTAAGGTGTCTACTACTATTGTGGTCATTTTTCTTATTAAAGGAGTTTACAAACATGGGTTATCCATGGAGTCTCGATGGAATTCCTTGAGCACTCAGATGATACCACCCCGATTTATTGATCCAATTTCTAATTGAGATACCCACTATGGAATTCAATATTTGTCTTATTATTATGTGAATTACTAGGCATAGTAATGAAAATTCACTCACTTCGTATTAGGATAATAGAATTCCTTGGATTCACCCCTTGGATTCACCTTGAATTTTTCAGGCACACGATTCTTTGGATTTTTATATCTGGCTCCAGTCATTCTTACCCAAATATTTAATATAGATGTGTTCCATGGACTCAACATTAAAATATTTCTAGTGAAATTCCAAGGGTGTACCCTTGGATTAAACTTAGACCTTATAGCTAGGTTTCATGGTCTATAGTTATGAGTTGACTCTAACTTTTAATATCAATGATGCCTTAGTTTCACCTTAGGTCATACTTTTTTATTATTACTACATTGGAACCTTAGTTACACTTTGGGTCCCACTTTACTATTGCTTCTATATAGACATCTTGGTTATGTTATTCATGCCCTGAGCATTTACAAGTAATATTTTTAGACATATCCAGCATGGGATAAAGAAGGAATTCTTGACCAAGAATCCCATGGGGATCTTGATCCATTACATTATTGTTATTTTGTAAATATTATTATATTTATTATTCTTATAATTACACATTATTACATTTATATACACAAATTTTACTTGTTATAGATAGGGTTGGTGGTATCCTACTATGTATATCCCACACCATGTTCAAGGCACTTATTGGTACTCAGAAATACTTATTGAATGTAGGTGAGGAAAAGGGAAAGTGGATGGTCAGGGATTCTTGATTTTCTAATAGAGTGGGATATTGGAGGATAGGACGAAGCTTAGGCTCATGATACTATTTGAAATAATTTTGGTATTTTGTCTATTCTATATGCTTTTTTTCTATATTCCTAATACTATGTATAATTTTTCCTTTTTCTATAGAATCATGACATCGAAAACATTTTGTATATAGTGATGATTATTATTGTCTATTATATTTTTATTATTTGGATATTTATCTCTTTCGATGTTATAGTTGATCATTTTTTCCATCCCTGTCATTTCTTCTTTTATATTACCACTATGTTCTACTTTGGATAGAGGTTATAGTCTCCCCATAAACACACCATAGTCCCTCACTACTAATTAGAAGTCTCAATTGTATGAGGAGGTGTGGTTATGGAGCTTTGACAAACTGATTTCTATTACTTAAGAGTGAATTGGGTCTAGGATGCCATAAATTGGTATTAGAGATCCTTTTATCATTCTATTTTTTGTTTGTATAAAGGATACTAGAAAGTGTTGCAATGTGGTAATAAGCTCATTCTTGGGAATAGCTAACCCACTTATGGGGAAAATCGAAATTTTTCTAGATTGGATTTGATGTTATGGATTAAACATGCTACAGTTGTATGGATTTCACCATTTAGTGATGAAAATGAAATTGGTAATTTATTACTATTATGGGTTTTATCTTTACACTTGTCTTGGTTTGTAAAGTAGGTAGTGTCTCATGCATCATTATAGGTACTTGAGGATTAACATCTCATGCATATGTCATGCCATATCGATTTCACTTCGTGTATTTCTCACATCTTGTTGTCATTATTTGGAAGTTATATTGAGTTGTGCTGATGTTTTTTGAAGGGATAATATAATTTGATTATTTATAATGTATGAAAAAACATAAATAGTGATTTACCAAAGATCTTGATGATGGAACAATAATTACCAATTGTAGTATGTTTGAGTTGTGGACCATTGCTCCCATGAGGTGAAACATTAGTTAGTTAATATTAGATGGATGTTAACTGTAATTTAATTAGTACATGTGTCTCTATAAATTGGGAATGGTGATTCATTTTGATTGAACCATCATTAATGTCTAGATGTTGTTACAAGTTGTGCCATTTTCAGCTTATAATGCTTAGGACTTTATAACATGGGAATAAAAAGTGCATCTAACTATAACATGATATATATATATATATATTCACTTATAAATAGTGAATTTCAAAATTTTAATTTAATCTGATTCCAATAAATGGGAAATAAAATTATAAATTAAAGAGATTTTTAATTTATAACATGTTATTGACACTTCATATACGGAAACCCAAATTGGTAGAACTTGGATCCTTACCAATACCTTGACCTTAGATCCTTGGTAGTTGAGTTTGTATGTTTTGGGTAGTGACCCCTTATGCTTGTCCTTATACCATGTGAACATCCATTTTATCCATATCAAGCTCAGAGGTGTGGTCTTAGAAATTATAGATATATACCACTAGGATAGCCTTGGGCCATACACCAGGAAGGTAGTGATGACCATTATCATGAGGTGGTGGTATGTAACTGACCAAAATATCCACCTATAGGACAATGTTTTATACATTAAATCGGTGTCACTGCCTAATTTTATGAGTGTTTCCTTGACTTATGTGGATTATATGGGGATCCCTGTGACCTACCCCTACTATGTCAAAGATTTTGTGTGAATTCAATCTTCTTACCATATTTTTAGTGGATGGAATTATAAAGGCTACTAATATGTGGTTGGATTCCAAAATATCTTTCATTGAGAATCATCAGATTCCTTTAGAGAGTAGGGTTAAGCTTTCCACTTATATGTTATATGGTTATGTCATGTGCTAGTGGGACATTATTACCCATGACAACCATCATCAATATATCTTCTAGAGAGATCTTGAGACTTCCTTCTACGACTATTTCTTTATAAATATTGTAATGGCTAACCAAGACATGAATTTTATGCACCTATAGTGAGGATCCCTATTATTTATGGATTATTCATCTCGATTCATTGAAATTCATCATTTTACACCTTCCTTCACTGGTGATTATTTTTCATGAGTGATACCTTTTGAGGATAGGATAAAATAATCCTTATATTCTCTGGTTAATCTATTCCATTTGACTACTGTTCCATGGATATTAAAAAATTCCTTGCTCATTCATCAAAAAATTGAGGGAAGCTAAAGATATAAAGAAAAGTTTCTTAACCCTGAGGTAGGGTAGTAGTCATTCAAGTGGTAGGAAAGGTCATTTCAAGGGTTCTCGATAGAGTAGTAGATGTTATAGTATCCATAGTTGTTCTATGCTATGTTATCATTGTGGAAGTAAAAGAAACATAAATCTTCAATGCGATCGAGAGAGAGTATAGTGTAGATATTTTAGAAGAATGGGAAATCCTTAGAGGGTTTTCCTGATCCTCCTACCTGATCCTAGTGGGAGAGGATCTATAATATATCTACCTTCTAAAGTAGGATCTATAGCTTCTTTATAGGATATAATATAGACCACCCCTGGTCGTACATGTTGAGGCAGTGGATGTGGTTGAGGAGGCTAGACTCATGGTATGCATATCCATTTGATTGGACCCTCTTTGGGTTGTTAGGTTGCAACTCTTGGATATGGATCAAGATAGATATATTCAATGTGGACCATACCTAAAAAGTAGGGTGTTAGTATATCTATAGTATGAGGTATAGTTTTAGTAGCTTTTATATTTGTGTCTTCCGTCTTTGAAATCAACACATCATATTCCTTTATCTCTTTTATTATTATGAACTATATTGGGATTGAAATTTAGTATTTATGTGGATTTATGATTATTGACAATATGTTGGGAGTATTCTTAGAAATTATATGCCAATTCATAGAGTTCCCCATCAATATTGGAGTTTGTCGTTTCCAATGGGACCAATTCATCCTTGAGATAATAGGCTTCAATGTCTTTCTCATGATGGAATGGTTAGTTCCTTATAATGCCAATATTGAATATTATCATTATAGGGTGTATTTATCATCACCTAAGGCAAGTAGCTAAGTGCATAATAGTTAGTGGAATGCCTATAAAAGATGATATGGAATTAAGTATCATGGGCTGAGAGGTGTGACAACCTAGACTTAGGTCCTTTATATAGTGGATCGAGGAATGTGTTAGAATGATTTCCCCCCTATAGTATATAGTTTGAATGAAATATTCCATGAAGGACTATGTATACTATATCCTGAGATATAGGAAGATTTTATTATCGAGCTAGTGGTAGGAGAATATCCAGCATCTATACGTCCTTATAGGATTTCTACTATTGTTTTATAGAAATTAAAGAGATGGATAGAGGATTTGGAAGCTAAGGGTTTTATAAAACCCAATACTTCTCCTTGATTTTTACACATTCTTTTCACAAAGAAGGCACATGGGAACCTCATTATTTATGTGGATTACAAAAAATTGAATTATCTTACAATGAATTATTTGTATCCACTACTCCCCTAGATGACCTATTAGAATAACTTTGGGGAGTGCGCATTTTCTTGAAGATCGATTTGAGGTTAGTCTATCATCAGGTATGAGTTAGGCCTTTAGAAATACCCCATAGAAATTTTATAATAATATATAGACGTTAATATTTTTTTGGTTATTCCATTCAGTTAGATGAATGTGCATTATATTTTTTGTAGCTTTGATGAATGAAATTTCACCCCCTGAATTTTGATTTATTTCTGGTAGTCTTTGTGGATGTCATATTGGTGTACTCGCATACTTCACATGAACATGAAAAAAATTTTGATATCATTTTAAGTGCACTAAGATATCACCAAGTATTTTCTAATCTCACCAAATTCCACTTTTGTATCAACATGGTGCACTTCCTGGGTAACATTATCATAGAGATAGGATTTTCAGTTTACCCAGAGAAAGTTAGAGCCGTTGTTTCTTGGGGGAATCCCAAGAACATTATTGATATATGTGGTTTCTTGGTTTTCAATGGAAATTATAGGGTTTTTAGTATCTTTATTTAATATAATAATGTATTATGGGCTTGAATAAAAAGGGCATTATGTTTTTGTAGTCTAAGTCATACGATAGATCCTTTTAATAGTTGAAAGGATATTTGAATTTAGAATCGATATGGATACCCCATGAGTCTAGAATAATCTATATGATTTATTTTAATGAATCATACATTGGTTTGGGGAACATTTTGATTTTTAAGGACGATTCATGGCTTATGAGTCTTAGTAGTTGATACCCCATGAGAGGAATTACCTAAAACAAGAACATGAGATAGTATCTATAGTAAACACATTGTGTTTTTAGAAGTTTTACTTGTGGGTAGAGTGGTTTCTGGTTTATACAAACCACAAAATAATCAAATTCATATTTACATATTGTGACTTGAATCTTAGTAAACAAAGATAGTTTGAATTCATACATTCATTCGATTTTGAAAATGCATATACACCTAGAAATGGAAAATGTTGTGTATGCTATTACGAAATTGAGGAATTATATACATGTAGTTCAAGATTCCATTAGTGTGTGACATTTGATGGCCCTTTTATTTCAAGATTAACTTAGATATCTAGAAGAATCATGGGAATCCTATCCTTATAGTTTTAATAGTTACATCTTCAATTGTGGACAGAGTGAATATGAGACAACTTTTAGACCTTGAAAAATTAGTCTTAAGGGGGTGTTATAGGATAGGAACTACTACCATGTTTGATCATTGATGGTGTTGAGATATTTTATATTCTTTAAAGAGTATGGGTACCCAGAGAATGTGATATGAATTGAGTTCATAATCAATTACTTCTAGTTGAGAGGTACACTCCAAGATTATAAATATATACTATGAATTACACAAATATCATTGGTGGTCATGGATTAAAAGATAGAAAGTTGGCTTTATTACATGGTGTTCCGCCTGTAATATTGTTATGGTGGAACATCAGTTACCAATAGGGATTTTACAACCATTTCCCATTCTATAGTAAAAATGGCATGACGTCACAATTTATTTTGTGACTAGATTGTTGAGATCCCCATTTGGAATTGATGTGGTATAAATGACCAGGATAATAATGGTCTCTCACTTCCTACCTATTAGAGATACATTTTCAGTGGATGATGTTATAAGGATATATATTTGGGAGATTATATTAATTAATGGAGTTATATGAGCTATCATATCAAAAATATATGCTTGATTCACATCACCATTATGGTAGTAGTTACAGAGGGAACTGGGTTCAAAGGTACTTCAGAGTATAGGCTATCACCCACAGATTGATGGGTATTCTTATCATATGATACAGGTGTTAGTGGATATTCTCTAAGTTGGTGTCCTACATTTTGAATGTTCATGGGAAGAAAACATAACTCTATTTGAGTTTTACTATAATATCAGCATTTAGAATACAATATAGAAGGGTCCTTATGAGGTATTATAAGATAGTCCATGATGATCATGCATGTGATTGTTAGATCAAGGAGATGCATGTATTCAAGGACGTCATATAATTTAGGATTCATTGAAGTAGGTACATATTATCATGAAGAACATAGAATTAGCTCTGTCTATGAAGAAGTATTATGAAGATCGATGTCAAGGACCTCTGAAGTTCATGGTCGAAAATAAGGTGTTCTTGTGTGTTTCTCATATGCAGTGGTATTGGAGGATTTAGGGAAAAGGGAAGTTACCACCATGATTTTTCAGACCATTCAAGATATTTGGGAGATTCAGGAATGTAGACTATCAGTTGAAGCTATCTCCAAGGTATAGAGCCATGTATGACATATTACTTGTATCCTAGATTGAATTCATTCTAACCCATATAATTCTTTTGATACTAATGATGATGAACTGGAATATAATTCTTCTATTTAGGATTATCCGATATGTATACTTGACTGGAGAATGAAGTATCTCCATAGAAGACCAGTTCCATTAGTCAGGGTGTTATGGAAACCCTACTGCTTACAGGATGTGGCATGGTAGAGGGATGATGACACTCTTTATCATTATCCAAGGTTATTATCAGATGATGCTTTACTACCCTCAGAAGTGAAACATGGTAATGAGTTTTTTTGTGAGGTATGTAGTAAGATCCAAAATTTTCTCTTAATGTAAAAACCCCTTAAATCATGGTTTTAATCCCTTTTTTCTTCTATAGAATTGTATGAATTTTTAAGGAATGGTTTAGGAGTGTCTTGGGATTTTTTTGGGGCTCGAAGATCTAGTTTTTTTTATGAAATATAAAATAAGTATTTGGTTGGAACACGGTTAGTAGAATCCATGAGGACCAACAATGCATCCCAGTAAGAGGAGCTGCATGATTAGTTTAACCACACATATGAGGACTCATGGACGTGTGAAAGACTATAGAGTTTTTGCCAAAGGGACTCATATGGGTTGTGTTGGGTTTAGAAAACAATGCACCTAGCTCACATGGGTAGTGTTACTTTGGCAGTATGCCTACACGGTTGGTGCATAGTTTGGAAAAACCATTTTTCTAAACCATGTTCCTACATTTTAATGTTTAAAATTTTCCCATTTTACATTAATTCCTTATATTTTAATCACTAATTATTCTTCACTACTATTAATAGTAGGTCTCTACTTAGATCCCCTCCTTCTACCTTCACCTATGAATTAATATGTCTCCTTCAAACGGAGTCTGATCTGACTGCCTTCGGTCACACCAGTTATCCATCAGTATGCAATTCAATCCATTACCTTCCATTTTTCGTTTATCATACCATATTTGGTTTTATTTATAGGTGAGATAATATTTTTTATTTTTATGGCCTTTGAATATTTCTTAGTTTTCTTCCATTCTAACCCAAATTATAAGTTGATATTGGATGATTTTTCATAAATCTCTATACGGGAGGTAGTCTATGATTTTTCTCAAGTCATGACATTTTTTTTAATTTTTATACATGCCATAAGTACCAACATATATCCCAAAAAATCAATATTCTGTAAATTAGTTGTTTAACATTACCCCAATTGTACTACTAGACCCTCTTGTTATCGTTGGTGGTAAATGAATTCAAAATAAACTACCCCTTAGATGTTCCATGGATATTCTGACATGACCATTTTATATTATTGACCAAAACAACCTTTTATGTGTTTTTTATCCATTTACTAATTTATTTAATTAATTTAAATTAATTTATTAGTATATTATCATAAGTAATGTATTTTTCACTTGGATCATAATAAATTGAAATGAATTGTCTATTTGTATGAAACCACCTTGACCTTTTTCCTTTATTAATGAAAGGTTAATGAATTATATTAAATGGTATTGAAAAATTGAAATGGTCACTACATTTCCTATGAGTATTTATTAAATATAATGTGCTTACTTATCCTTTTTATTGTTAAAGGAGTGTTCAGATTTGATTTATCATTTGATTATCATGGGAATTACATGATAACTCTAAGGAATCCATCCCAATTCATTGAGCCAGTTTCCATGGGAGATACAAACTTTCGAAATCAGTCATTGTGTTATTAGTATGTCAATTCATCAGTATTTTACTGAAAATTCACACTTTATATATCTTGATATTAAAATTTCATGATCATTGTTATCTATTTACATTATTTCTTATTTTATATTACCATTGTATTCTACTCTAACAAGAGGTAAAATTCTATCCACAGACACACCCTAGGACCTTGCTGCTGGTTGATAGCCTTTATCAAAAAGAAACAAATTCTTGAGGCCATGTGGCCAACCAGGTTATGTTAATTAGGAGTGAACTAAGTCCAAGATGTCATATCTCAATCCCAATATGTCATATCCAATGACCACTTCATTTAATTATTTGATAATTTCATTTTAAATATGTCACACTTGGGTTATTACCCCTTGGTATCATGTAACTCTGTATGGAGAAATGTTATCCAACCAACCAGGTGAGGTGGGGATCTTAGTGATGTCAGAAAAGTAGATTTTGTGGAGGGTTAGATATATTTTACTAGGGTATTTGGGCCTTTGGTTAAAGTACTATGCCTTATTCCTTGGGTCTTTTGGGTCATGCATGCATCCCCCTCAACCAATTAAAAAAGTTGATTATATGAAAAAATAAATAAAATTATCGAAGGCCTTCAGGCTGGGTTGACCACCACCATCTAGGGGATACATAATTATGGGGCACATCCATCACTTGTTTATGTATTATACTATTATAATATAAGAAAATTAATAAATAATTCATCATCAAATTTTCTATTAATCATCCATATATAAATAAGAACATAAAGAAAATTAATATTTTTCCACATGTTTATAAAATGGAGAACATGATCATAATCCATTCAGATAAAGAAGGTGGGTGGTTAATCAAAATAAATTCAACTTTTAAATAATCATCCATTTTTTAATAATAACATAGAGAACATTAATACTTTTACTCATGTTAATAAACAAGATAAAATGATTATAAACCATGCAAAGAAAAAAGTTATATGGTTAAAAAATATATATTCAACTTTCAAATAATCATACATAATGTAATAACAATATATAGTATGATAATACAATTACCCATGTCAATAAAAGGGATAAAAAGATCATAAACCATCTGGAGAAAGAAGTTGGACAACTAAACAAGACAAAGGCAGTGATGGACCATTCTTATGATAGAAATAAACATTTTATAATCCATCCAATCAAAATATGTTCGATGGTTTCAAAATAATCTATCCCTAATTTAATAGTATAATCTTAGAATGATACTGGAAAAGATTAAAAACATCCTCAAAAAGAGTTATTTGAATAATATCACAAAATAAGGGATCAAGAATCGATTTTTATAACATTACATCAATCCCTATAATTATAAATATATATATTTATTAGATACTAAATCATTTTCTATAATCCTATGATTATAAATCCTTTTGAATATAAAAATGAAAAATAGTGTTCAAAACATAAAATATCTTTTAGAAATCAGTTTTAATGCTGACATAAAATAAAAACATACATGTCACTTTGAAAAATAACTTTTAAAAGTGTGATGTGAAATATTTTGAAAACATTTACTTCTATAAATAATATCTAGTAGTGGATCCTTGAAAATTATATAATTTTTTCCATTGCAAATTTCGATCCAAAGATAAATCATGTGATTATGAAAGAAACCTTTTTAATTCCTTTAAATTGTCTTTTTTAAATCCCATGTTATAAAAAGAGTAAGAAAATTTCATTTTTATTAAAATATTTTTGTTTAAAAGAGGATTATTAAAAATCATATAATAAAATATTAGGGCAGGAGAACACATGTATTTTAGAAAATAATTCATGATGAAACATTATAACTCATAAAAATGATATTTGACATATCAATATCCCTTACGACAAACATACTATGTGAAAATGAAATATTTGAAAAGGTTTTACATGTTTAAAATGTAAAAAATTAGACACTAACATGAAATAAAAACAAATAGAATAATGTACTCAACCTATATGAAATAAGTTCAAGAGGGATATCATAACTCAATGACCATAATTTCAGTAACTAAAAACTCTTATAATTGAGGTTACACATTATTCCAAAGACATTTGAAGAAATGAAATTGAATTGGATTAGTATATGATATGATTTATAAGGAAATAAAGTATAGTAAATTAATGGGATAATAAATCAATAGAAATACATTCAACATAAACATGTTGTATAAAATGTAACATGTCTCAAAGAATATAAATTGAGGCCAAAAAAACCCTTACTTGTGTCCTGATGAGTTCTAAAGTATCACCATGAGTAAAATAAATTATGTTAATCAAATACATACCCAAGAACCATATTAACAAATATATACTTCCACAATACCCCTTTTTAATCATTATAAAAATGCAGATATATATATATATATATATTAGTTAGTTTTTATATATTATCAACACCAAGTGCAATTGCTTCGAAATAGTTATAGTAATTTCTGTTAGTATCTATTATTTTTGTCAAATTACATCATGATTTAATCATATAAGGTTATATGATTTGTTTTCCATGATATTTTATAAATATATAATTTCATTTTATGGAATTTTTGGTTATGATCCCTAAGGATAAAATTAGGGACGGACATGTTTTAGTGATTCTTAAAGAATAAAGGGTAATTTGTTAATTAATGTGGTAAATTGTGATATAAACTTGACTTGAAAAAAAAAAACATTATTTACATATTTATTCCATATTATACAATTAAATAAGATCTCATATTAACCAATGATAAAAGGTCATGGTATTGTTCAAGTAGTTTGTTAAACCAGCCTAAACATGAAACTACCTTGATTAATAGATATAATATTTGTTGGTTTATTTGAAATATCATTATAATAGAATAATAATGATCTTATTCGGTGTTTTTTATTGTTTTATATACAAATATTAAATAGTATTAAAGATAATATAGTTTATATATAGTTGTTACTTAGAAAGAAGAGATCATTTTCCTATTAGTTCACCCTTTTTAAACGATTGAATTTACAATAATCATTTTGTGATCATATAATTAATAGGTTATACTATTTTCCATATCATAGACTTAATTATATGATAAAAATAAAAATTTATCTTTTAATAAAGTCCTTATATCCATCTATGAAAGTTGATAATCAAATATTGAATGCACAGTTTCATTGAGGTAGTAGTCCGCATGTACACATGCATGATTATTTAATTTTCATAAATTGGGAGGAAAGGGGAATATGATTTATTATTTAAGAATATAATATATGTTATTAATATCATAATTATATATGAAAATACCTATTAGGACTATCCTTGTATGGTGGTGGATAAAAAAGAAACATGTTGCATTGTGGAGGTGGTAGTCCGCACAATGTACAAATTGTGGTTTTTTTAATAGAAAAGGGAAAGTTAGATAACGATTGTACCATAATTATAAAAATATACTAGTATTATAATGATATTATTTTTTAGATTTTAATATTTTACATTAAAAATTTAGGAATAATAATAGAACATAAATAAATATAAATGAGAAGGGAGTGGAGAAAAATTTATACCTCACTTCATGGATTATCTTCTTTAAAAAGGGGTTAAGACTTTGAGGGATGATATTTTAAGTAGAAAATAACTCCTTGAAGATATATTTGAATGTAGAAGACATTACCGGTAATATTTTCTTCAAAACTAATTGGGTTGGGGTTTGAGGGGATGTGGGGAGAGGAGATCCACTTTTATAAGTGAAAAGGGGTGACATTTTTGTAAATACCCAAAAAAAATTAGTAATAGTATGTTAATATTAATAAAAGTGGCTAAAAATCTGATAAATAATACATTTATTAAGATATAAGGTTGATGAAAACCTCAAAATCTTAATTATATAGATTTTTTATCATGTTTCATGCACTTTTCCCCTTGGATTATTATTATTTTTACCATTTTCATTTCCCTAAAGTAGCTATTTTTAACTAAGGTAGCTTATCCATTGTGCCCAAAATTTAAATGGACCTTTTTAAAAAAATTGGACCTAATAATTTAAATTTTTAAATCCATTTTATTTGATTCGATTTAAATATTTAATAAAAAATAATTTTAATATAGTCAATATATGATGTATTAAAAACAATTTTTTGAAAAATATAACATATGTTCTACAATGTCAATTATGGGATTATAAATTTAAAAAAATTAAAAATAAATATAAATCACTTATATAATACATATTAGGTCTTATAAAAAAGTTTCAAGATTATTAAATTCATACCTATATACTAATAATGTCATAAATGTAAAGTTATTTTAAAAAAATTAATTATTCACTGAAAAAAAATCATCTTTTGAAAAATTACGAAAAAAAATCATCTTATTGAAATATTACTATGTTGAATCCAAAAATAAAGTTCATTTTTTTAAAATAAAATTCTAAAATTTATATATATAAATTTTAAATAAGAAATGAGATATAATGAAAAAATATTTATATAAGAAAATAGATTTATTACAATATTAACCATTACCAATCATATTTCATATCATTTACTAATGAAATTAGCATGGACCACTTATTCAGATCAAATATATTTTATCATTATTAATAAAATGGTTATTTAAATTGAAATATATATCACATGAAAGGTATTATTTATAAATATATGTTTCTAAGCATAAAATTATCATATTAGTCATTTTATCTATAACAATTGGATTTAAATCATATTAAGAGTTGTATTTGTTTTATTTATATAAATATTTCATAATTAGGATACTGTTATTCATTCCTAAAAATTAAATATCCTAGTTTTATTAATAAAAGAATAACATAATTTTTTTATTTCAGTGTTCCATGTTGTACAAGCTATTAAAAACATTGACTTATATAAAGTTATTCATATATTAAAATATTGTGGTTATATATTCTCCCCGATGTGGATAAATTTCTTCCCTAAAATTTAAATTATCACTTACTAATAAAATTAGATGAGGGAATTCATTAAATATTTATCATTTTGGATTTAAATTATTATATGTCATCTACTCTACTCAAATAGTCTAGATTATAATACTTATCTTTCCTAAAATAATATTAATATTTTATACAATCAAATACTCAGGAATATATATAACCTAATCATACATTACCAACATATACCTTTTCCACAACCATATAAATACCTAAGATATTAAACCATTATGATACCATATATTATTCAATAAATTAACACCACTTGTTCATAAAGTCACAAACTAGACGATATATATCAAATTCCCAAAAATTATATTAGATTAACCTAAAATATCATGGATTAATTTTTCATTAAATCAATAATCATTTCTAAGGTAATCAATACTACCAAAATCACTTTTATCAATAGTTAACCCCAAAAATTTAATATGGACATAAAATATATTTATAAGGTTAGTGATATCATTGAATATATGTTTCCAAAAATTAAATAATAACTAAAAACTATTATACCTTATATATATATCATATGATCCTAAAAAATATTAGAATGTACCAAAATATCATTGATAATTATCAATAACTAATGAAAATTGATTAGAGTATCAATATTTAATTTCAATTATGATATCAATGTAACATCATGTTACTTTTTTTAGGTACTCATAGACCTTTTTTATCATGCTTTGTTTGGGTCTTATTTAGGGATGATTTAGGTAAAATTAGGAAATGTTTTGAGTAAATTTATGTTGTACATGGTTAGTGTATGGTATTCCCAAACCATGCATCCCCGATTGCAAACTTTGAAACCCTATATAGTGAGGGTTTAAACATTTGGTGCATATTTTGAAAAAACATTTACCCAACTTGGAGAAACTGAGCACCTTGGACAATGATTCTAGAGAAGGCACTTGATTTTTATTACCATGTGTCCCTGCCTATCAAATCATGAATGAATTTTTATTTTATTCAAAAAATTGATTAAAAATAACCAATCCCCCTTTTGAGATACCTAATCTCCTTATTCAACCCTAACTTGACTTCCTTTTCGAGGAAGAATCTGAAGTGGATATTTTGGCACCTCTAAACCCATCCTTTTTCAAATCATAGTTCTGGTGGGTGATTTGATCACTCTCTCGTATGTGTATCTTCCATAATTTAATCTCACATGATCTATAATTCCCTACTCCTTAGTGTTTTATGGATTGGTATGTCTTGGATGGATCTATAGTCCATTTTATGATAACATTATTCTATGTTTTATTACAAGGTCTCCCTATCGTTTGCTCTACATTGGCATTTCGATTGTATGTGTTGCTCACCTGATTACCGTGATTAAAGGTGTGTTGTTCTATTTGATAATTTCCATAGATTTAGAACCTTCATTTTTTTGATTTATTTGAAATTTATTTCAATTGATTTATAAAACCTTTATTTGAAGTGATTTTATTATAGAATTAGAAATGGAATGGATTTTATGAAAACTACCAATTCAAATGGAATTGGAATTTGTGGAGTATTTTTAAAATGATGGAGCTGATTAATTTAATTTATAATTGATTTTTCAAAAATTGTATTAAATTGAAATGATCAAACTTATGTCTGGTTTTCTATTAAAAATCATGAAATGTTGAAAACCCCATGTTTTGGTTTTGAAATTGAATTCTATATATAAATTGATAATTGGGAAATTGGAATGTAAATGAAGATTAAATTTAAATGATATTATTTCCATGTTTCTATTGATTGATTGGGAATAAGAAATCCTAGGTAGTTATTGGGTTATTTTGTATATTCATGCTAGGTTATTGATCCACTACCATTGGATTGATGATTAAAACTCTAACAAAAACCAATTTTCCATATCCTATCCCTAATGGGATGTTGATGAGCCTTATTTGTCCAGAGCCTAGATGATTTGTGTACATATAAGTAGCCTTGATTACTGATATGAGATATGTGAGGATCCTATAGTTAGAAACTAACGTACTACAGGGAACATGATCTTGGTAGTTTTTATAGTTGTTTTGATTATATATTCCATTGATTATTGAACTTTTTTCATCATGATAGTTTATTTATATACATAGTTTTATATAAAATATTTATTTAAGACATGTTTTAAATTAATTCCATATATTTAAAATAAGAATGTTTTTTAAATATGTAAATGAAATATTGTTCCATGCCTATTTTTTTAAATTGAAACCATGATTTGGTTTTTTATTCTTGAATCAACTATGGAAAAATTGGTGAGACCCTACTATTATTTATATCTCACACCTTAAATTTTCCTTTTTGTGTTTGTAGATTTTATTATGTACGGTCTAAGAAAAGGGAAAGCTCCACATGGAGGTGGTGGATGTTCTTTATCCATTGGATAATGGGTTTTTTTCATCTTGGGATGTCTACTTTTTTGTTTATTACTTTGATGATGTACTACCTTGGGGTTTTTATACCTATTTGGTTTATGATACTTTCTCTTTTTGAATTTTTGAGCATACTGACTTTTATCTTTTATCATCCTCTATTTTGTGGAAAATTTATTCTCAATTTTTCTTATATGATTCCAGGATCTAGTTGCCAACCTGTGCGTATCAACAACAGCCTTCATCTATATCAGTGACAGGTCGGGTATTTGGTTATCAATGTATTAGGTATGGTTCATGATAATCAACCTACCTTACATAGGTAAGACTAGGAAACTCACACTTTTCTATCAAAATAGGTCTATGCTTCATTATTCAGTTATAATAAATAGTGTTATCTAAATACATACCATTTTCAGCATCATTTGCATGATTCAATTTCAACCAAATACTAAAACCTAAACTGGTAATTAATAAAATCAGAGTGAATAATCAAATGTATATGAAAGATCAATCTCAAGATATCTTCTCTAATGAAATGATCATTTCAAACCTTGAAACTTCCATTTTAAATATGTGAAACATGGTTCATCCGATAAATCTCTTGGTTATATATCTGTTACATTAAGTCGTTTTCTCATATATTTATTAACCTATGTAATTAGGAAATAAATAATTCTTATTGAGCAGTAAATAGAATTTTATTAACTAATAGATATTTTTACACCATCAATTAAACTACAAAAGACACAATATTTCTTAACTAGATCCCATAAATTCTAAACATATCTATCTTTTTATACATATCTTGTGTAATAAATTTTTTCCTGACCATGGGAAATGGAAATATATGAAAGAGAGAACTCAAACACTTAGCCAGGGAAAAAATGAAACTGAGGAAATCATGGAATATATATTATGAAAAGAATAATTAATCATCATAATTCCATGATCAAGTAAAACTAAGATAAAAATATATCAATGTACAGAAATGAATAAAAATATATCACATTGTTAAAAATAAATGGTTACTTAGTTATGAAAAGTATAATGACTAGTATTTAATTCCATCCCATGAGAAAAGAAATCATGATCTTCGATATAATGATATTATCATCAAGATAATAAAATTTTCTAGGTAGGTATAAACATAAATAATCAAAAATGTTTTCCTCATAAGACATGCCGATGAATAGTTGGGTTATATAATGTCCTTTCCAACATATTACTGGTTTAATCCCAATACATTGATTATATAAGAAAATAAATCACCAGTTCATAATCGACATTTCCAATAATCATCCATATTCAAATAATAATATATAAAATTTTAATAATTTTACTCATGTCAATAAAATGGATAACATGATCAACACCCATATGAAAAATTATTTTTTTATGGTTAAAAATATATAGTAAACTTTCCAATATTGATCTGTTTTGGAATAAGGACATAAAAAATGCTAATACTTTTATCCTTGTCAGTAAAAGGGATTACATGATCACAAGTCATATGGAGAATGAATTTGGATGGTTAATAAATACATATTCAATAGTATAATAATAATCCATATTGGATTACTAATATATATACCACTTATAATTTCTCCATGCTATTAAAAGGGATAACGTAATTATAATCTATCTGGAGAAATAATGTGGTTGGTTAAATAATAAAAATGAAGTGAAAGATAATTCTTATGATAGAATAGAACAATTATAAATATATTTATATAAATTAAATGTATTTTTGAAAAATAACATATCCCTAGTGTAATAAACTAAACTAAAAAGTATACTGAGATAAATGAAAAATATCCCTGAAAAATAATGCTTCAAACAACACCAAAGAAGACGAGATCAAGAATTTATTTTTTTTATCATGAGTTCAATTCCCCAAAGTATAAATATAAATATTTATTAGATACTAAATCATGTAACATAAATCCCATGATTTTATATCCTTTTGAATTTGAAATGGAAAATATAGATGAAAACGTATAATGGGTTTTAGAAAAAACAATTAAACAATGACATAAAATAAAAACTTCAATGTCACATTCAAAAAAATGTTTTGAAAAGGTAAAGAAAAATATTTTGAAAATAATTACTTTTATAATGAATAGATACTAATATAACATTAAAAATGAAATAAATTTTTATACATTAAATGTGAATCTATATAAAGAATTTGATTTCGAAATAATTTTTTTAATAATTTTAAATTACCATTATTGAAAGCCCACATTATAAAACGAGTACTATAAATTTATTTTTATTAAATAATAATTTATCCAAATAATATTAAAAAATAAAATATTAGTCTATAAGAACCAATGTATGGAAGAAATATGTTTCAAATGAAATATTAAAACTTAGTGAAATGAGATTTGAGTTATCAATATTCCTTGTGGGAAAAAATCCAGGAAGAATAAAATATTTTAAAAGGGTTTTATGTGGTAAAAATGTAAAAAATTATATAGTAACACATAAAAAATGAAGTTACATAATTTACCCAACTTATATTAAATAATTATAAGAGAATGATCATAACACAATGAAAAAAATTTAAGTTACCGAAAACAATTATGACAGAGGTAAAACTTGATTAAAAATACATTTGAAGAAAAGAAATTTATTTTTAATAGTATATCCTAGGAGTTATAGGGAAATATATTGTATAAAATTCATGGTATAGTAAATTAATATAGCAACATGAAAAGGAAACATAGTTTATAACAAGTAACATATCTCAAAAACAAAAAATTGATAGAAAGAAAACTCTTACCTTCATTTTTGGTTATTACGAACTTACACAAAATATATTGAATAATAAAATTAATTTCATTAAATAAATACCCAAGAAAATTATTTATAACTATAACCATCCATTATCCTCATTTATAATCATTATATATATATATATATATATTAGTTTTTCCCTATTTCAACACTGGGTGTTAGTAATATTTATCACTTTGAACTAGATTCATAAAAGTGGTTTTTCTATAAAGTATTTCTCTACATTGGCTCACTACTAGATTATATAATTTACTATAATATATTTTCCATTATTTTTTATAAAGTTATAATTTATTTTCATGATAGTTTTTTATGATCCGTGAGGAAAAAATCAGTGATAGACATGTTTTGGTTATGCTTAATGATCTAATGATGATTTATAATTAATGAATTAAATATTTATATAATCTTACCATAAAAAAGTATTTACATATGTTCTCATTATTATTCATTATTTTAATGAATAGTTTTTTAAATCATGTGTTTAAACACACCCAAACTTGAACCTTCCATTATTATTGGGTGATTATGAAGTGTTTTAATTGAAATATCATTATAAAAAATCATAATGACATTTATTAGTGATATTATTGTGATATATCATAATTTAAAAGAAGTTTAAATTTAATATAATTTATATAAATTCATTAATTAGAAATAATAGATCTTGTTCCTCTTATTACACTTATTCTAAAAGATTGAATTAACAATAATCGATTATTGATCATATAATTACTTCTTTCTCATGTTTTTCATAGTATAACTTTAATGATATCATAAATTTCATATTTATCCTTTAATATCATACTTAGATATATCCATAAAATGTGGTAATTAAAAATAGACTACAACATTCCATGGAGGTGGAAGTCCACACGTATGCATGGATAATGATTTTATTCTCATATAATGAGATGAAAGAGTAATATGGTTTGTTATTTCAGAATATAAAATATATCATAAATATAATAAAAACATATTAAATTATTATTAGTACTATCCTTATATGTTGGTGATGAAAAATAAACATGATACATCATGGAGGTGGTTGTCTGCACAACACATGAATATCGGGTTTCATTTTATTAAGAGAAAAGGGAATGGTGTTTAATGATTTTACTATAATTATAATAACATAATAGTAAAATAATTATATTAATGTTATAATTTTATGATGGTGTGGGGAATTTCATAAAGAATAATTGTAGATAAATAAATATGAATGATAAAGGAGTGGTTATAATGTCATACCTAACATCATTGATTTTATCGTTTACAAATGGGGTTAAGCCTTTGAGGTACGGTATTATGAGAAGAAAAAACCTCATTAAGGTGTATATTATTATGAATTAGAATATTGGGAAGTGTTTTTGAAGAAATAATTAGGTTAATGTGTTAGGGGAAGTGAGCATAAAAGAGACCCTTTTATAAGTCTCATTGGATGGTATTTTTTTAAAGACCAATTTTTTTTAATAATGGCAAGTCACTCTCAGGGAAAGTGGTTCTAAAATTCATAAATAATGGATTAGGGAAGAGTTAGGTTCTAAAAACAACAAATTTACTCAATATTATACATGTTTTAATCTTGTTTCAAACACTTTACACCTTCAATCATTACCTTTACCATTTTATCTTTTACCACTATAACAAGTTTTCACCTAAGGCATCTTACCCTTTATAAGGAAAAATAAAATTGGCCTTATTAAAATGTTTGGACATTATGATTACAAATTTGATATAAATTTTTTTTATTCATTTTCTAATGGTGATAAATATTAATTTTAAAATACTAAATGTATAATGTATTAAAAAACAATTGTTCTGAAAAGTTTGTGTTTTAAAATGTGAAATACAGGTTATCATATTAAAATAAACATTTTTAAAATTATAAATCCACTTATGAAATAAATATTTATTTTTAGAAAAGGGTTTCATGAATTTATAATTCATACTTATACACTAAAAATATCATAAAACTCATGTTATTTGTAAACTTTTTATTTTTCCCTATTCAATGAAAAATAAATCCTTCTAAAAAAATCCCAAAAATTCATCCAAAGAAAATAATAATATAATTAATCAAAAATAAATTTACCTTTTTTAAATTGAAATTATTAAATTTAAAATTTATTTTTTCAATAAAAATATGACATATAATGGAAATGTATTTTTATAAGAACTTTTTTTTAGAATTTTGGCCATTCTCATTCATATTTCCTATTATTTACAAATTTAATTAGTATTAACCAATTAATCATATCAAATATATTTAATCTTAATTAATAATAATTTTATTAGAATATAATTTCATATCATAAAAAATGTAATATTTATAAAAATGTGTTTCTAATGAAAAAATGATAATAATAGTCATTTTATTTATAAAAATATAATTTCAATAATAATAATAGTAGAATTTATTTTCATTATATAATTATTTCATAAAGTGGGTACTCAATTCATTCCAATTAATTAAATGGTTATATTTTAATGATATTAACATATTATAGTTTCATTTTAGTTTGGTGTTGTTTGTTGAGAATGCTTTCGGACAAATTGAACTGTTTAAAGATAATAAGATATTAAAATCTTATGTTATTATAGGATTAATATTATTGATGTGAAAAAGACTAATATATTCACCTTTATCTAAACGACATGCCTCATTCAAAGAATTAAAATTTTATGGTTTTAATAAAATTAATGAAACTTGGTATACATTATAAGGAATAAAAAATTTATCAAATATAAAAAAAAAGTGTATGAAAAAAACCTAAAAAAATAAAAAATACCATTTTATAATGGTTTATAATGTTTACATCAAACATTAATGGTTGAATTCAAGTCTCCTCCAGTATCTACCTATAACTATATTCACCAAAACCATGGTGGAATTATTTTCTTATCGATGTGATTACAGTCACTCTATATAGAAAATGAAGGGAGAGAGGATGAGAAAAAGAAATAGAGAACCTATTAAAATACAAAAACTAGGGAACTCTCTCAGATGAGAAACACTATGGAACACTAGAAATCACCTTTTTCACTAAATTAAATGAATAATACAACCCTTATCCTTTCTATTTACAAAAATATGGGTATTCAGTATCCTCCAAGTAAATTAAATTCAAATATAACCAATGGTGATGAAAAAATAGCCTCCATTGGTCATTTGAACTGTCAAATAGCCTCTAAATGTTCCTTATGTCCCAAACCACCAGGGGTGTTGCATCAATGAACCTTAAAATTTGTAAATTAATGAAAATTATGTTCCTAAATGGTCTCCCTAGGTTGGATTAACAATTTCTCACATTTAAAATACATTTGAATCCCATTCTTTATACCTAAGACCAAATCAAATTTTGATCATTTTATTTTCCCCATTTCGTGTTTTAATAATATTATTGACTCTTTATTTATATTATAAAAACTTGTTTATTATTTAATTAAATAACTACCATTTAATTAAATATTTTAAATGTAAGGTACACAAATCTATTATTACGACAAAAATAAAAAAAAAATTATATATTGACTAATCACATTAGCCAAGAAAATCCCAATAAACATTATTTTATATGTAATTAAAATTTTCCTTTATATAGTTGATAATGATGATGAATATCATTCAAAATCATAAACTAAGGGAAGAATCTAAAACAACATTAAATATACCAAGATTAAAAAGGAATTTTGTGTGATCTAATCTCACACAAATCCATTACCAAAGTTACATTTTCCATGAAACCAGGATTAGAATTAGATATGGATAATATCAATACACGATAGATTATCTCTTTATCTCAATTAATTATCTTAATAAATCCAATATAATTATATAACATGTAATTATATTTTCATGGCTATGTGATTGTATTTCTAAATATCAATTTTTTTCTAGGATGTCGTAACCAATCATAATTGCTAAAAAATCCCATCATTGTTAATAAAATCTATTGGCATGAATTGTGTCATAACAAAATAGATTATATTAATAAAAATTCACAAAATAACTTTAGATAAGTATTAAATTATTAATCCTCTTAAATATGAAACCTATTTTATAACTCTATATCAAAGGATCTATATCTAATATTCACATAAGTAACACCAATGAAACATATATAAGAAGTCATGTGTTGTAATTTGAGCATATAAATCTGTATAAAAGTTTGATTACTTATATCCTATGTTTGATCAGTTATATATATATATATAATTCATATTATGAATACTGATATAAATTTATCATTACATCACATTATAGTGACCATCAATCTATGATAATTATTTAATTCAAATATTACAAGGGTTATTATCATACCTTATCTCTTGTTATATGAAATTATCATAAATGAAAAAAATGGGTTGACATTAATATAAATAACATTATAAAAAATACCCACATGAAAAATACACTTGACTAAATTTAAGGAAAAAATAATGAAAATCTCATAATTTTAGTAAATCTTGTTACCTATGTATTGAATACTAAGGGAACTAGTATGAACATAATTATTTTATTGTGTATGGGGTTTTTTAGGGTATTTAAAATATTAACTTATTTAGGGACTTGATATATCTTAATATCACCCCTATCATTCATATATAGAACGAAATAAAATTAATAAATAATATGTTTGGATCTATGGAGAGACTTAGATTTCATAAATTATTTAACTGCTCTACTGTAATAATAATACAGTTCCATAAGATAAATTATTATTGGGGAGACCCCTAGTTTATTAATGAAATTATTTATTCTAAAAAATTCTTAATGCCATTAGCTGTTATGATATTTTTTTATTACAATAAAAAATTGTTTATTTCATTGATCTTTTACAAATTACATCTCTCTCATTAAGGAAAAAAGTGATACTTATATCTTAATTCATTTTTCCATTTAGAAACATTTATAGTTGAAAAACATTAAAAATATTTCATATTCAAGGTGAAATACTGAAAACTAAAGATTATTTCTTCTCATGTAAATAAGGACATTTTTAATGGACACCTAAATATTATCATAAGGGTTTTATCAAAATTTACTCATCTGAATTAATTCAAATTTTCAATTTGTTTGAATATACAATATAGAATAAATTATTTATAAAATAATACTAGTATATGGAATTTTATCCACACATTCATGATCTTTAATTGTTAAAGGATATTGCAACTTCAAATGGATATTTCCTTATAACCTTGGTAAAAAACCTTTTTTACAGTTTTAGATGTTTAAATTTTTTAAAACCATTACAATGTTTATATTTTTACCAAGTCAGAAAATTCAATTAGACTAGTCTATATATATCACCATCTCAGGTATGTGTGTTTCCTAACCAAGACCATTTATTAAGAAGAAATTCCCTAAAACAATTCACTCATTATATCATTAAGACATAACCCCTTGTAGAGACACAAGCTTTACATACATGGACATTACATTACTTTTGCATAATACTTAATACATAACAAAAACAGACACCAAAGGAACGTAATAGTTTAGTGTCTTTGGAAACTCATAACATAATCTTCTAATCGTGGTGAAAGACCTTCAACATCTCCCATGAATATCTTCCCTTTTGTTTTCTTACCTAAAACCTTTCTTTATATCATGGGGAAAATAAAACATATAAAGGGTGAGCTCAAATGCTCAGTAAGGGTAAGCATGGAGAAAATAAAACAAACCATATACATTTGAACATAAAAACATGAACATAATTATTAAACATCGAAATATTGAGAAATGACATAAAACATGGAAGTATGTAAGGAATAGATCATAATATATCATCAATCATGATAAAATAGCATGGGAATAAAACATGTAATTGTGGCACACCATTAAGAACATGATATGATTTCCATAGTATCCAAGGCATTTCTGCCAAGACCATCTTAGTGGATAAAGTCCCTTTTTGAATCGAGTTCACTCCTTGTTCCAGTCCTGTATTACTGAACCAGCTTAACTTACCATTCCAGTCATGTCTATCTCATGAGATATACATCTTTACCCAATGCATTGGAGGGAGATATAGGTCCCACCCATCTCATAATGAAATCATTCTTACATTTGCCACAAAATAAACTTAAAACATTCATCATAACCCAAAGAATAAAATGGGTTTCAAAAACATCATCCCATCATCACATAATCCATATAAAACAAATGGATATTTCATCATAAGAAAATTGAAACCATGTAAATCATAAAGACATTATACTTGAAACATACACATATGAGATAATGTCATCTTAGATGGAAAATGGTTTTGATAAAACACTTGAAATGAATTCCTGAGGAAAATATTCTTTCTTCTTTAAAATCACTTTATTTTCAAAAAATTCCATGCAATTTTAAAAGAAAAATATTTTTTTGAAAATAGTCATAAAATCTTATAGGGTAAGCTTCATGAAAATGAGTCGTTATAAAACTGGAAAAATCCTTTCATGCCGTATAAGTTAAAAATAACATTCTTCTCGTACTTTTGTCGGAAAAGTCAAAAAGTTCCCCATGTGGTAAGAAAAAGTAATATTCCTTTCATAACAAGTGTTAAATTTCAAAAATTGGTCAAAAGGGCTTTAAAAATACATGAAAACATTTTTAGAAAAAAATGGCATGGATGATAACAATAACCCCAGTAATTTCTTACGAATAACAATCTCGGATAAGAACAAGATTGGAATAGTTATCCCTTACCTTATGTCCAATTTCTTCCATTGGTGTCCGAGACTCCTGTATAGTGGATTTAAACATATTATTAACTTGTAATAGAACCATACTAATTTTTAGTATATCATATATGATTCACTTATGACTTTATATTATCCGTTCATTTGTCAATTCCATGTTAAAGCAGCGTTTTGGGTAAAATCGTTTCATTTATCATCCGTGTTTTGACTTTTAATTATTAATATGATTACTTAGATCATGATTACTTAATTCCAGAATATAAAACATTATTTATATATAATATATATTCAGTATATACATATATATAATAGATTAATAAATGGAAATAAATACACCGTTCATGGAGACGGTAGGCCGTACGTACGCATGAATGCTGTTTTTCGTTTCCTTATTGAATTGAATGGAATTAAGTAGTTGACATACATACATATATACATAAATAAAATAGCATAATTATGCCATATATTTCATGATTACTTATTATATATACTTTATAATCATTCTTGAATTGTTAACATGGAAAATGAATCTCATCGCGTCGTGGAGACGGTAATTCGTACGTACGCACGAGGGATGATATCGTTCCCATATTTATTGAATGGAATTGTAGTGGATGATATAATATCTTAGAATCAGTATGATGTTATAATAATCATATATAGTTATTCTTTACACCATTATACCCATCCAAGTAAGGTGGTGGTGGAAAAACAGATTTCACCATGACGTGGAGACGGTATTCTGTACGTACGCACGCGCGATGATTTCATTTTATGTAGGATGGATAGAAGGTGAAATGGGGTTGTTTCATATTTATAATAACATATCAGTAAATTATTGATACTAATGTTATTACTTTATTATTAAACAAATAAATAATAAGAAGTTGAAAATGTAATAAAACTTGAAAGAATCGGTAGAAGAGATTACCTCTTCCCAGATGCACCTCCTTTAAACTTCTTATTAGGGCACTAGAGTTGGTCTTTTTAAAATACAAAAACCTCTATGATGTAACTAGAGAGGTTTATAAGAGTAATTTTCAGGGTTTTTCTGAGCTTCAAGGCTCAAAAGGGTGTTAAGAGAAGAGGGAAGGGGTTCCCTTTTTATAAGGGAGGAGAGGGGCACCTTCGGAAAAAACATAAAATATTATTTTATAATAAAGTCATATTTGGTTTTTAATTGCTCCAAATTGATTTATTTCTAAGATAAGGTGGGTATGGGTCGAAATCCTCTCAACCAATAGGTATTAGACAAGTTTATGTTACTATTTTATCCTTATCATTTAGATTTAACTCTATGTTAAATAATTTGACTTTTACCGTGTCTTTTTGTTTTCTTACACTATGTGGTTAATAAAATTACTATAAAAATCCAAAAAAACCCAAAGTGGTTCATTTTTAATATATATACCCTTATCTAAGTCATTTGGCTTAACCTCATATTTTTACGAATAAAATAACAATTAATAATATAATATTTGTTTTAAAAACTATTCTATGTCAATTTTGACACTATTTGGTACTTGATTTTTGTGAACATCATAACAGCATTATTAGTTCGAAAAAATTTAATTAAATCATTAATAACATGTATTAGTAACCTATAAAATTAGTGTAATTCATAAAAAGTCTCAAATTACATTTATTTTGGTATTTATAATATCAATTAATTTAATATTTAATTATTTAGGTAATTACTGCATCACCTTTATGTCATTAATAAATTAACTTATTTAATGTCTAAAAATAAGAAATTAAATACCATTAGGTAGTAAATTTCTTTATCTTTCTAATTAATATTTATAGTCTAAAATATCTTATGTATAAACCTTTATTAAAAATGTTTTAATTATTAAACTTTGATTTTAACTATTTTAACTATTTTTTTAAATAAAATAATAATAAATGTCCTAATCTAATTCATGTAGAGACCCAAATCTTGACGTAAAAGGAAATTACATTACTTTTGAAGAATAATTAATACATAATAAAAATAGACACACAAGGACCGTAATAGTTTAGTGTCTTTGGAAACTCAGAACGTAATCATCTAATCGTGGTGAAAGATCTTCAACATCTCCCATAAAGATCTTCCCCTTTTGTTTTCTTACCTAAAACCTTTCTTAATATCCTGGGGAAAAGAAAACATATAAAGGGTGAGCTCAAATGATCAGTAAGGGTAAGCATGGATAAAATAAAACAAATCATATAAATTTGAACTTAAAAACATGAACATAATGTTTAAACAACAAAATCTTGAGCAATGACCTAAAACATGGAAGAACATAAGGCATAGATCATAAAGAAACATTAATCATGATAAAATAGCATGGGAATAAAACATGTAATTGTGGTAACCATTAAGAACTTGTTATGATTTCCATAGTAGCCAAGGCATTGCTACCAAGACCATCTTAGTGGACAAAGTCCCTTTCTGAATCGAGTTCACTCCTCGTTTCAGTCTTGTAACACTGAACCGGATTAACTTACCGTTCCAGCCATTTCTATATCATGATATATAAATATTTACCCAATGCATTGGAGGGAGATATAGGTCCCACCCATCTTATATTGAAATCATTCTTTTGTGTTCTACAATATAAACATAAATCATTCATCATAACCCAAGAATAAAATGGGTTTCATAAACATCATTCCATCATAACGTAATACATACAAAAAAAATTGGATATCATTTCATCATTAGAAAAGTTAAACAATGTAAATCATAGATACATGATACTTGAAACATACACATGTGAAATAATTTCATCTTAGATGAAAATGGTTTTGATAAAACACTTGAAATGAGTTCTTGAGGAAAATATCCTTTTTCTTCGAAATCATTTTCTTTTCAAAAAATGTCATAAAATTTTAAAAGAAAATGATTTTGTTGAAAATAGTCACGAAATATTTTGGAGGAAGCTTCATGAAAATAAGGCTTTATAAAACCGTAAAAATCCGTTTGTGCCGAATAAGTTAAAAAAACATTATTCTCGTACTTTTGCTAGAAAAGTCAAAAAAGTTCCTCGTAATGTAAACAAAGAAAGATTCCTTACATACCATGTAGTAAAAGTCAAAAATGGGTAAAAAGGAATTTAAACTTACATGAAACCATTCTTAGAAATCCGTGACATTGATGATAAATATAACCCCAGTAAATACTTACGAATAAACAATCTCGGATAAGAATGAGATTGGAATAATTATCCCTGACCTTAGGTTCGATATGCTTCGTAAATATCCGAACCTCCTATATAATTATTTAAATAATGTCATTGACTTATCATATTAATTGTTATTATATCATATATGTTTCACTTATGACTTTATATTACCCGTTCTTTTGTAAATCCCATGTTAAAGCAGCATTTTGGGTAAAATAATTTCATTTATCATATGTGTTTCGACTTGTCGTTCTTGATATCATTAATTATATTCGGATTTACATAACTCCAAAATGCAAAACATGATTTATATATAATATATATTCATCATATACATATGTATATTATAGATCGATAAAAGGAATGAAATACACCGTTCATGGAGATGGTAGGTCGTACGTACGCATGAACGCTGTTTTCGTTTCCTTATTGAATTGAATGAAACTAAATAGATGAAATACATATATATAAACATAAATCCAGTAGAATTATTATTTAATATATATTATTATTCATTATATAAACTATATGATCATTCATGTATGGTTAACATGGAGAATGAATCTCATCGCGTCGTGGAGACGGTAGTCCGTACGTACGCACGAGCGATGATATCGTTTCCATAATTATTGAATAAAATTAGAGTGGATGGTATAATATATCAGAATAAGTATAATGTTATAATAACCATATATAGTTATTCTTTACACCATTATACCCATCCATGTAAGGTGTTGGTGTAAAAACAGATTTCACCACGGCGTGGAGACGATATTTCGTACGTACGCACGCGTGGTGATTTTGTTTTCCGTAGGATAGATAGATGGTGAATTATGGTAGTTTAATACTTATAATAACATATAAGTATATTATTTATACTGATGTTATTACTTCATAATGAAAAAACTAAAGAAGAAGAAGTGGAAGAAGAAATAAAGTTGAAAGAATCAGTAACAGACATTACCTCTTCTTTGAAGCGCCTCTTTGAGAACTCCTATTAGGGCACTAAAATTGGTCTTTGAAGAATACCAGGACCTCTAGGATGTTTCTATGGAAGTTTAGAAGAGAATTTGGCAGGGTTTGGCCGAGCCTGAAGGCTCAAAGTGGTGTGAGGAGGAGAGGGAGGAGGTGCCCTTTTATAAGGGAGGAGAAGGGCACCTTTGGAAAAACTAAAAATATTATTTTATTATAAAGTCATATTCGGTTTTTAATAGCTCCAAATTGATTTATTTCGAAGATAAGGTGGGTATGGGTCGATATACTCTCATCCAATATAATTTAGACAAGTTTATGTTTCTATTTTAACCTTATCATTTAGATTTTACCTTAAGTTAAATAATTTTACTTTTACCGTGTCTTCTTGTTTTCTTACACTATAAGGTTAATAAACATACTATAACAAACCAAAATAACCCCAAGTTGTTTATTATTAATATATATTACTTTATCTAAGTGATTTGGCTGAACCTTAGATTTTTAGGAATAAAATAACAATTAATAATATAATATTTGTTTAAAAACTATTTTATGTCAATTTTGACACTATTTTGTAATTGATTTTTTTGAAAATTATAACAGAATTATTAGTTCGAAAAAAGTTAACTAAATAAATAATAACATGTAATATTAACCTAGAAAATTAGTGGAATTTATTAAAAGTCTCAAATTACATTTATTTGGGTATTTATAACATCAATTATGTCAATATTTCATTAATAAGATAATTACTACATCATCATTGTGTCAAAAATAAATT
Organism: Viscum album; assembly: GCA_963277665.1. Taxonomy (NCBI): domain Eukaryota; kingdom Viridiplantae; phylum Streptophyta; class Magnoliopsida; order Santalales; family Viscaceae; genus Viscum; species Viscum album. The sequence continues at coordinate 1,354,964,424 of OY728121.1, read as the reverse complement.
AAATTATTTAATGTCTAAAAATTATAAATAAAAACTCATTACATAGGAAAGATTTTTATATTTCTAATGAATATTTATAGTCGAATTTATCTTATGTATAACCCTATATTAAAAATTATTTACTTATTAAACTTTGATTTTAACTATTTTAACCCTTCTTTAAATAAATTAATATTAAATGTCCTAATCTAATCCAATTGGGCCTAAATGGTCATATTTTATTCCTAAGGTTATTTTTGGTCAAATTGAACTTATCCAATAGAATTAGGACATGTGTTAGTGTAATAATAATATCATTTTTACCCTTAATTACCCTATTTACTTTTAACCGTGCTAAATAAAAGTAAAAAAGTTACTATTCACCAAAAAATATTTTCATCTCATTGAACCAAATTTTACTTACTGAAAACAACCATGTCTCTCAGATTTTTTAAATTCCATTCACAAAAGCGGTAAAATTAAGTTTTGTGTAAATTTGCAAATTCTCCTAGGAGCTGGGTAAAAGACGGTCAAAAGTTCAATAAAATTTTTATATATCTAAAATTATTATAAAATGACTCCAATGAATTAAATTGAACTTATATAGGTATTATGTGTCAATTTTGACCTAAAATAAATTTAAATAAAATAAATAATTATTTAAATAAAAAGTCGGTTTTTAAATAGTAACCCAGTGTTTTCACTATTCATCAAAAATTTAAAGTTTTTAGAAAAATACCAAAATTTCACCCTAGGCTAATTTCGATATTCCGAATCCAAAAATGAAGTCCATTTTGAAAGATAAAATTTAAAAAATTTCAAAAGTGGTTATTACTATTCATAATGGCTAGTTTTAATAATATTTTAATAGCATATCGTTGTTTACTGAAACTCGGTATTGCGAACAACACACGCTATCGAGGAAGGTCGCGATTGCGTGTAATGCAGCCAAGTTAGGGTTGCGTGTTGTGAAATACTCCTTTTTTGTATCGTACAACACAAGACATCAATAAAATTAAAAAGAATATTTTTCATAAAATCTCGGGGTGTTACATTCTACCCCCCTTAAAATGAATTTCGCCCTCGAAATTCGTCGGGGTTATAAATGGTTTACTACTCGAAAGTTTCTTTAATAGAAACCCACATCGTAAAAAGGAATACCAAACCCAATCTTTAAAAACTAAAGTATGAAACATAACGGTTACCCAAATTAACTAATCACTGGGTTTCCACATAGGAGAACATAGGTGAAAATATGGATATGGAAGAGAAAACTAACCATCATGTTCTGATGGAGAGTGGTAGAGAACGTGGATATGAAAAATCCAACAATCATAAAGCTATATATTTGTGATGATCTAAGGTACCATCTAATTCATCGGATATAAGGGAACTAGGACAACATTTTTGGTTTTCAAGATCATTTCCTAAAGTTGATGAATTAAAAGAAATACTTACATGATTTTGGTAAAATCTCACTGATGTTCGTGAATTGAACAATTTCCACTTCATACCTTAAAGAAATAAAGTTGAATTTGTTATTCGTGATGCGTTAGCAGATCATGTGATAGAATGATGGGTCATTCCATCTGTTTCAAACAAAAGGTTAGCAAAATAAGTCCATCTTATGGTTAGATTAATCGTATATGGTTCCAAAAATGAACTTATACTTCATATATCATACCGCTTAATAAAATAAAACTAGTTTCTACTAACCGGGGACTTCCTGTAGTCCAGTGGTAGGTGATAAAGGCCAATCGCACTTCGGTTTTGGGTTCGATTCCCAGAGCCTTGTCCGACACGATGGGTTGTCGCCCGTTCTGCATGTTGTCCTTTTACTAAAACTATATTACTATAACATCCCATCAATAATATCGAAAAAAATTCTATCCTTAAACAATACTAACTTATGTCCAACATAATCCATTCCAATCTTTAGGCTTATCCATAATACTCCAATCCACTCTCATAATATAGTGAAAACGATTACCATAGATTTCATATAACAAGCATGTTAATACCATCGTTGATCCCCATATATCATAAGATATGTCTTGTTGGTCACGTTCCAAACATTCAAAGGCCTTAATCATTTATTTTCTAGAAAAATGAATACCCATTGAACCTTACTGAAAACATGAATGTAGTTAAAAGTTAACACTTTCCACATACCAAAATCCTAAAAATTCTATATACTCAAACAATGATATCACTTAGTCCTTATATCAATCATGAGCTCATGAATACAATCAAACATCTCATTATCTTCTTATTCGTTCATTCTGCGCATATCATCTACTTTCCATAAATATCTGAATAAACTTCCATGGTTACTGGTACCATTCAACATATACTTTCAAATAATTTAGGAAAAACAATAGTGTAACAATCCTTAGATGATTCTTTATTCCATAATACCATTAACTATACAACATAACTCTCGATAAAAATACAATCATTCCACTACCTTCTAAAACAACTGACTGAGCTTCAACACTTCTTTCAGCTCATATATTATTTGTAGTCTCCTCATCATCATCCACATAGATACTACCCATATGACCATGCTGATTCTCTTCATGAGATTTTCCCTTAGGGAATTGGTTTTCATAATGCACGTACATTCCACATTTAAAAAATCTAATCATTTTTGATATCGTAGCAATACCATTATCCTTGTCCATGGTGTTAACTGAACCTTTTCCTTTGCACTTACTGGCTTTGTGTCCTTCTTTTCCACACCCAAATCATCTTCCAGTTCCTTTGAAACAATCTCCCTAATGCCTCTTCCCAAGTGATTTACATGAGGGAAATTGAACTTTCTTTCCTCTATGATCATCATGAAACTACATCTTTCTTTTATTATCTGAGTCGGAAAACTTACCAAAGTTGAGATTATTGATCATATTATGAGATTGTTGATTAGGCATAATAACGATGTTTAGACTTCCAAATCCCGTTTCATTTGGTTGCTCATGAAGAATATCATTCCATTGTCTGTCATATCCTCCATTATCATGAATCTTTATGTTTCCAGCCATTTTCTAAAACCCAAAAAGAATAGTGTGAGAGGCAAAAATCATGTTAGGGAAAACAACATAGTAAAGGGGGAGTTCCCTCAATATCTAACATCTTAGGTTAAATTATAAGATCGTTACCGTAATTCTAGGACTATATCCTATACGTATACTTATCCTTAGGGACATCCCTAGACATACCTTAGAAATATCTCTAGGGATCTCACTGATGTTTTCGCATCCTAGTTTCCAAAGGTTGACTAAACCTTTCCTCTGATACCAACTGTAGAGACCCAAATCTTGACGTACATGGACATTACATTAATTTTGCGGAATACTTAATACATAACAAAAACAGACACACAAGGACCGTAATAGTTTATTGTCTTTGGAAACTCGGAATGTAATCTTCTAATCGTGGTGAAAGACCTTCAACATCTCCCATAAAGATCTCCCCCTTTTGTTTTCTTACCTAAAACCTTTCTTAATATCCTGGGGAAAAGAAAACATATAAAGGGTGAGATCAAATGCTCAATAAGGGTAAGCATGGATAAAATAAAACAAATCATATATATTTCAACTTAAAAACATGAACATAATGTTTAAACAACAAAATCTTGAGAAATGACATAAAACATTGAAGAACATAAGGAATAGATCATAAAGAAACATTAATCATGATAAAATAGCATGGGAATAAAACATGTAATTGTGGAAACCATTAAGCACTTGTTATGATTTCCATAGTAGCCAAGGCATTGCTTCCAAGACCATCTTAGTGGACAAAGTCCCTTTCTGAATCGAGTTCACTCCTCGTTTCAGTCCTGTAACATAGAACCAGATTAACTTACCATTCCAGCCATGTCTATCTCATGAGATATAAATCTTTACCCAGTGAATTGGAGAGAGATATAGGTCCCACCCATCTCATATTGAAATCATTCCTTTGTGTGCCACTATATAAACATAAATCATTCATCATAACCCAAGAATAAAATGGGTTTCATAAACATCATTCCATCATAACGTAATCCATACAAAAAAATTGGATATCATTTCATCATTAAAAAAGTGAAACCATGTAAATCATAGAGACATGATACTTGAAACATACACATGTGAAATAATGTCATCTTAGATTAAAATGGTTTTGATAAAAAACATGAAATGAAATCTTGAGGAAAATATCCTTTTTCTTCAAAATAATTTTGTTTTCACAAAATGTTATTAAATTTTAAAAGAAAAGGATTTTATTAAAAATAGTCATGAAATATTTTGGAGGAAGTGTAGAGACCTGAATTTTGACGTACATGAACATTACATTACTTTTGTGGAATACTTAATACATAACAAAAACAGACACACAAGGACCGTAATAGTTTAGTGTCTTTGGAAACTTGGAACGTAATCTTCTAATAGTGGTGAAAGATCTTCAACATATCCCATAAAGATCTTCCCCCTTTTTTTTCTTACCTAAAACCTTTCTTTATATCCTGGGGAAAAGAAAACATAAAAAGGGTGAGATAAAATGCTTAGTAAGGGTAAGCATGGATAAAATAAAACATACCATATACATTTGAACTTAAAAACATGAACATAATGTTTAAACATCAAAAGCTTGAGCAATGACATTAAACATGGAAGTACATAAGGCATAGATCATAATGGAACATAAACCATGATAAAATAGAATGGGAATAAAACATGTAATTGTGGCATCCATTAATCACATGTAATGATTTCCATAGTAGCCAAGGAATTGCTGCCAAGACCATCTTAGTGGACAAAGTCCCATTCTGAATCGAGTTCACTCCTCGTTTTAGTCCTATAACACTGAACCGGATTAACTTACCGTTCCAGCCATGTCTATCTCATGAGATATAAAATCTTTACCCAATGAATTGGAGGGATATATAGGTCCCACCCATCTCATAATGAAATCATTCTTACTTGTGCCACAACATAAACATAAATCATTCATCATAACCCAAAGAATAAAATGGATTTCATAAATATCATTCCATCATCACATAATCCATATAAAAGAAATGGATATAATTCCATAATAAGAAAAGTTAAACCATGTAAATCATAGACATTATACTTGAAACATACACATATGGAATAAATTCATCTTAGATGGAAAAATGGTTTTGATAAAACACTTGAAATGAATTCTTGAGGAAAATATCCTTTCTTCTTCAAAATCAATTTCTTTTCACAAAACGTCATGCAATTTTAAAAGAAATAGATTTTGTTGAAAATATTCATGAAATCTTTTGGAGGAAGCTTCATGAAAATAAGGCTTTATAAAACTGTAAAAATCCGTTCGTTCCGTATAAGTTAAAAATAACATTCTTCTCGTACTTTTGCCGGAAAAGTAAAAAGAGTACCTCGTAACGTAAACAAAAGAAATATTCCTTAAATACCATGTAGTAAAAGTAAAAAAATGGGTAAAAATGACTTTAAACATACATGGAAAAACTTTTATAAAACATGGACATGGATTATATAAATAACCCCAGTAAATACGTACAAATAAGCAATCTCGGATAAAAATGAGATTTGCAAAATTATCCCTTACCTTAGGTCCGATATGCTTCGTACTTATCCAAACCTCTTGTATAATGATTTAAATAATGTCATTGACTTATTAAATAATCATATTCATTGTTATGAAATCATATATGTTTCACTTATGACTTTATATTACCCGTTCTTTTGTAAATTCCATGTTAAAGCAGCGTTTTGGGTAAAATCATTTATTTTATCGTATGTGTTTCGACTTGTCATTCTTGATATTATTACTAATATCCTGATTTACATAATTCCAGAATGTAAAAAATGATTTATATATAATATATATTCATCATATACATATATATATTATAGATCGATAAAAGGAATGAAATATACCGTTCATGGAGACGGTAGGCCGTACGTACGCATGAACGATGTTTTCCATTCCTTATTGAATTGAATGAAAATAAATAGATGACATACATATATATATATATATAAACAAATCCAGTACCATTATTATTTCATATATTTCATTATTATTCATTAAATAAACTTTATGATCATTCATGTATGGTTAGCATGGAGAATGAATCTCATCGCGTCGTGGAGATGGTAGTCTGTACGTACGCACGAGCGATGATATCATTCCCATAATTATTTAATAGAATTGGAGTGGATGGTATAATATATAAGAATCAATATGATGTTATAATAACCATATATAGTTATTCTTTACACCATTATACCCATCCATGTAAGGTGTTGGTGGAAAAACAGATTTCACCACGGCGTGGAGACGGTATTCCGTACGTACGCACGCGTGATGATTTCGTTTTCCGTAGGATGGATAGATGGTGAAATAGGGTTGTTTCATACTTATAATAACATATCAGTATATAATTTATACTGATGTTATTACTTCATAATGAAACAACTAAAGAAGAATAAGTGGAAGAAGAAATAGTGTTGAAAGAATCGGTAACGGACATTACCTCTTCTTTGAAGCACCTCTTTGAGACCTCCTCTTAGGGCACTAAAATTGGTCTTTGAAGAAGACCAGAACCTCTAGGATGTTTCTATAGAAGTGTAGAAAAGAATTTTTCAGGTTTTGGCCGAGCTTGAAGGCTCAAAGTGGTGTGAGGAAGAGAGGGAGGAGGTGCCCTTTTATAAAGGAGGAGAGGGGCACCTTTGGAATAACTAAAAATATTATTTTATTATAAAGCCAAATTCGGTTTTAAATAGCTCCAAATTGATTTATTTAGAATCTAAGGTGTGGATGGGTCGAAATCCTCTCATCCAATAGAATTTAGACAAGTTTAGGTTCCTATTTTAACCTCATCATTTAGATTTAACATTAAGTTAGATAATTTTACTTTTACCGTGTCTTTTTGTGTTCTTACACTATAAGGTTAATAAACTTCCTATAAGAATCCAAACAAACCCCTAGTTGTTTATTATCAATATATATTACTTTATCTAAGTCATTTGGCAGACCCTTAGATTTTTAGGAATAAAATAACAATTAATAATATAATATTTGTTTTAAAAACAATTTTATGTCAATTTTGATACTATTTAGTAATTGATTTTTGTGAAAATCATAACAGAATTATTAGTTCTAAAAAAGTTAATAAAATCAATAATAACATGTCATATTAACCTAGAAAATTAGTTTAATTCATAAAAAGTCTCAGATTACATTTATTTGGATATTTATAACATCAATTATGTCAATATTTAATTAATAATATAATTACTGCATCATCATTGTGTCATAAATAAATTAAATTATTTAATGTCTAAAAATTACAAATAAAATACCATTATGTAGGAAATCTTTTTATATTTCTAATTAATATTTATAGTCTAATTTATCTTATGTATAACCCTATATTAAAAATGATTTACTTATTAAACTTTGATTTTAAATATTTTAACCCTTCTTTAAATAAATTAATAATAAATGTCCTAATCTGATCCAAGTGGGCCTAAATGGTCATATTGTATTCCTAAGGTTGTTTTTTTGTCGAATTAAACTTATCCAATAGAATTAGTACATGTGTTAGGGTAATAATAATATCATTTGTACCCTTAATTACCCTATTTACTTTTAACCGTGGTAAAAAAAGTAAAAAGTTACTGTTCACCAAAAATTATTTTCATCTCATTGAACCACATGTTACTTATATACATCAACCGTGTCTCTCGGATTTTTGAAATTTGACTCACAGAAGTGGTAAAATTAAGTTTTATGTAAATTTGAAAATTCTCCTAGGAGGTGGGTAAAAGACGGTGAAAAGTTCAATGAAAATTTTATATGTCTAAAATTATTATAAAATTACTCCAATGAATTACATTGAACTTATATAGGTATTATGTATAAATTTTGACCTAAAATAAATTTAAATAAAATAAATAATTATTTAAATAAAAAGTCGGTTTTTAAATAGTAACCCAGTGTTTTCACTATTCATCAAAAATTGAAAGTTTTCAAAAAAATACCAAAATTTCACCCTAGGTTAATTTCGATATTCCAAATCCAAAAATGAAGTCCATTTTGAAAAATAAAATTTATAGAATTTCAAAAGGTGGGTATTTCTATTCATAACTGCTAGTTTTAATAATATTTTAATAGCATATCGTTGTTTAGCGAAACTCGGTATTGCGTACAACACACGCTATCGTGGAAGGTCGAGATTGTGTGTAATGCAAGGCCAGTCAAAGATGCGTGTTGTGAAAAATCCTTTTGGTGTAGCATACAACAGAAGACATTAATGAAATTAAAAAGAATATTTTTCATAAAATCTCAGGGTGTTACATTCTACCCCCCTTAAAATGAATTTTGCCCTTGAAATTCATCGGCGTTATAAATGGTTTACTACTCGAAAGTTTCTTTAATAGAAACCCACATCGTAAAAAGGAATACCAAAACCAATCTTTAAAAATAAAAGTATGAAACGTAACGATTACCCAAATAAACTAATCACTGGGTTTCCACATAGGTGAAAATATGGATATGGAAGAGAAATCTAACCATCGTGTTCTGATGGAGAGTGGTAGAGAACATGGCTATGGAAAAGCCAGCAATCACAAAGCCATAAATTTGTGATGATCTAAGGTACCATCTGATTCATCAGATATAAGGGAACTAGAACAACATTTTTGGTTTTCAGGATCATTTCCCTAAAGTTGATGAAATTGGAAATAGAAGAAATACTTTTGTGATTTTGGTACTGTCTCACCGTTGTTCGTTCTTTGGATAATTTCCACTTCATCTCTTAATGAAATGCAGTTGAATTTGTCATTCGTGAAGTGTTATCAGCTCATGTGATAGAATCATGGGTCATTCCATCTGTCTCAAACAAAAGGTTATAAAAGTTATCAAAAATACATAAGTCCATCTATAGTGAGATTAATCATATATGGTTCCTAAAATGGACTTATACTTCATATATCATACTGCTTAATATAATAAAACTAGTTTCTACTAAACAGGGACTTCCTGTAGGCCAGTGGTAGGCGATAAAGGCCAGTCGCACTTCGGTTGTGGGTTCGATTCCCACAGCCTTATCCGACGCGATGGGTTGTCGCCCGTCCTGCAGGTTGTCCTTTTTCTAAAACTACATTACTATAACATCCCAAAAAAGTTCTATCCTTAAACAATACTAACTTATGTCCAACATAATCCATTCCAATCTTTAGGCTTATCTAAAATACTTCGGTCCAAGCTCATAGTATAAAGAAAATGATTACTTGAAATGTCATCAACCAAGAATGTGAATACCATAATTTATCCCCCATATATCTTGTTGGTCATATTCCAATCATGTGAATACCTTAATCATGTATTCTCTTGAAAAATGAATACCCATTAAACCTTAGTGAAAACATTAATGTTGTCAAAAGTTAACTCTTTCCATATACCAAAATCCAAAAATTATATATACTCAAACCATGATATAACCTTCTCCTTATATCATTCATGAGCTCCTGAATACTATCAAACATTTAATTTTATCCTTATCCCTTCATTATGCGCATATCATATATATTCCAAAAATATCTGAATAACCTTTAATGGATACTGGTACCATTAATCATACACTTTCAAAACTCAAAGAAATACAACAGTGTAACAATCCTTAGATGTCTCTTTATTCCATAGTACCATGAGATTACTTATACAACATTACACTTGATAAACATGTAATCATTCCACTACCTTCTTAAACCACTGACCGAGCTTCAACAATTATTTCATCTCACATATCATTTGTAGTCTCTTCATAATCATCCATATAAATACTACCCATATAACCATGCTGATTCTCTTCATGAGATTTTCCCTTAGGGAATTGGTTTGCATAATGCCCATACATTCCACATTTAAAACATCTAATCACTGTTGATGTCGTAGCAATACCATTATCCTTGTCCATGGTGTCAACTGAACCTTTTCCTTTTCACTTATTGGCTTTGTGTCCTTTTCCACACCCAAATCATCTTCCAGTTCCTTTGAAACAATCTCCCTGATGCCTCTTCCCACATGATTTACATGAGGGAAATTGAACTTTCTTTCCTCTATGATCATCATGAAACTCCATCTTTCTCTTATTATCTGAGTCGAGAAACTTACCAAATTTGAGATTATTGATCATATTATGAGATTCCTGGTTAGGCATAAAAACGATGTTTGGACTTCCAAATCCTGTTTCATTTGGTTTCTCATGAAGAATATCTTTCCATTGTCTGTCATGTCCTCCATTATCATGAATCTTCCTGTTTCCAGCCATTTTCTAAAACCCAAAAAAGAATAGTGTGAGAGGAAAAAATCATTCTAGGGAAAACAACATAGTAAAGGGGGAGCACCCTCAATATCTAACATCTTAGGTTAAATTCTAATATCGTTACCATAGTTCTAGGACTATATCCTATACGTATACTTATCCTTAGGGACATCCCTAGACATACCTTAGAAATATCTCTAGGGATCTCACTAACATTTTCGCATCCTAGTTTCCAAAGGTTGACTAAACCTTTCCTATGATACCAACTTTAGAGACCCGAATCTTGACATACATGAATATTACATTACTTTTTCGGAATACTTAATACATAAGAAAAACAGACACACAAGGACCGTAATAGTTTAGTGTCTTTGGAAACTTAGAACGTAATCTTCTAATCGTGGTAAAAGATCTTCAACATCTCCCATGAAGATCTTCCCCCTTTTTTTCTTACCTAAAACCTTTCTTTATATCCTGGGGAAAAGAAAACATAAAAAGGGTGAGCTCAAATGCTTAGTAAGGGTAAGCATGGATAAAATAAAACATACCATATACATTTGAACTTAAAAACATGAACATAATGTTTAAACATCAAAACCTTGAGCAATGACATAAAACATGGAAGTACATAAGGCATATATCATAATGGAACATAAACCATGATAAAATATCATGGGAATAAAACATGTAATTGTGTCATCCATTAAGCACATGTAATGATTTCCATAGTAGCCAAGGCATTGCTGCCAAGACCATCTTAGTGGACAAAGTCCCATTCTAAATCGAGTTCACTCCTCGTTTTAGTCCTGTAACACTGGACCGGATTAACTTACCGTTCCAGCCATGTCTATCTCATGAGATATAAAATCTTTACCCAATGCATTAGAGGGAGATATAGGTCCCACCCATCTCATAATGAAATCATTCTTACTTGTGCCACAACATAAACATAAATCATTCATCATAACCCAAAGAATAAAATGGGTTTCATAAATATCATTCCATCATCACATAATCCATATAAAATAAATGGATATAATTTCATAATAAGAAAAGTGAAACCATGTAAATCATAGAGACATTATACTTGAAACATACACATATTAAATAAAGTCATATTAGATGGAAAAATGGTTTTGATAAAACACTTGAAATGAATTCTTGAGGAAAATATCCTTTCTTCTTCAAAATCAATTTCTTTTCACAAAACGTCATGCAATTTTAAAAGAAAGAGATTTTGTTGAAAATAGTCATGAAATATTTTGGAGGAAGATTCATGAAAATAAGGCTTTATAAAACCATAAAAATCTGTTTGTGCCTTATAAGTTAAAAATAACATTCTTCTCGTACTTTTGCCAGAAAAGTCAAAAAAGTACCTCGTAACGTAAACAAAAGAAAGATTCCTTACATACCATGTATTAAAAGTAAAAAATGGGTAAAAATGAATTTAAACATACATGAAAACACTTTTATAAAACATGGTCATGGATGATAGAAATAACCCCAGTAAATATGTACGAATAAGCAATCTCGGATAAAAATGAGATTTGCAAAAGTATCCCTTACCTTAGGTCCGATATGCTTCGTACGTATCTGAAACTCCTGTATAATGATTTAAATAATGTCATTTACTTATTAAAGAATCATATTCATTGTTATGATATCATATATGTTTCACTTATGACTTTATATTACCCGTTATTTTGTAAATTCCATGTTAAAGCAGCGTTTTGGGTAAAATCATTTAATTTATCGTATGTGTTTCGACTTGTCATTCTTGATATTATTACTTATATCCGGATTTACATAATTACAGAATGTAAAACATTATTTATATATAATATATATTCATCATATATATATATATATATATATTATAGATCGATAAAAGGAATGAAATACACCGTTCATGGAGACGGTAGGCCGTACGTACGCATGAACGATGTTTTCGTTTCCTTATTGAATTGAATGAAACTAAATAGATGACATACATATACATATATATATATATACACAAATACAGTAGAATTATTATTTCATATATTTCATTATTATTCATTAAATAAACTTTATGATCATTCATGTATGGTTAACATGGAGAATGAATCTCATCGCGTCGTGGAGACGGTAGTCCGTACGTACGCACGAGCGATGATATCATTCCCATAATTATTGAATATAGTTGGAGTGGATGGTATAATATATCAGAATCAGTATGATGTTATAATAACCATATATAGTTATTCTTTATACCATTATACCCATCCATGTAAGGTGTTGGTGGAAAAAGAGATTTCACCACGGCGTGGAGACGGTATTCCGTACGTACGCACGCGTGGTGATTTCTTTTTCTATAGGATGGATAGATGGTAAAATATGGTTGTTTAATAATTATAATAACATATCAGTATATAATTTATACTGATGTTATTACTTCATAATGAAACAACTAAAGAAGAAGAAGTGGAAGAAGAAATAGTGTTGAAAGAATCGGTAACAGACATTACCTCTTCTTTGAAGCGCCTCTTTGAGACCTCCTCATAGGGAACTAAAATTGGTCTTTTAAGAATACCAGCACCTCTAGGATGTTTATATTGAAGTGTAGAAGATAATTTTTCAGGGTTTGGCCGAGCTTGAAGGCTCAAAGTGGTGTGAGTAAGAGAGGGAGGAGGTGCCCTTTTATAAGGGAGGAGAGGGGCACCTTTGGAATAACTAAAAATATTATTTTATTATAAAGCCTAATTCGGTTTTAAATAGCTCCAAATTGATTTATTTCGAAGATAAGGTGGAGATGGGTCGAAATAACCTCATAAAATAGAATTTAGACAAGTTTAGGTCCCTATTTTAACCTTATCATTTAGATTTAACATTAAGTTAGATAATTTTACTTTTACCGTGTCTTTTTGTGTTCTTACACTATAAGGTTAATAAACTTACTATAAGAAGCCAAAAGAACCCCAAGTTGTTTATTATTAATATATATAACCTTATCTAAGTCATTTGGAAGAACCTTAGATTTTTAGGAATAAAATAACAATTAATAATATAATATTTGTTTGAAAAACTATTTTATGTCAATTTTGACACTATTTAGTAATTGATTTTTTTGAAAATCATAACAGAATGATTATTTCTAAAAAAGTTAATTAACTCAATAATAACATGTCATATTAACCTATAAAATTAGTTTAATTCATAAAAAGTCTCAAATTACATTTATTTGGATATTTATAACATCAATTATGTAAATATTTCATTAATATGATAATTAATGCATCATCTTTGTGTCATAAATAAATTAAATTATTTAATGTCTAAAAATTAAAAATAAAATAAAATTATGTAGGAAATATTTTTATCTTTCTAATTAATATTTATAGTCGAATTTAGATTATTTATAACCCTATATTAAAAATGATTTACTTATTAAACTTTGATTTTAACTATTTTAACCCTTCTTTAAATAAATTAACAATAAATGTCCTAATCTAATCCAAGTGGGCCTAAATGGTCATATTGTATTCCTAAGGTTGTTTTTGGTCGAATTAAACTTATCCAATAGAATTAGGACATGTTTTAGGGTAATAATAATATCATTTTTACCCTTAATTACCCTATTTACTTTTAACCGTGGTAAAAAAAAGTAAAAAGTTAATATTCACCAAAAATTATTTTCATCTCATTGAACCACATTTTACTTACTGACATCAACCGTGTCTCTCGGATTTTTGAAATTCCACTCACAAAAGTGGTAAAATTAAGTTTTATGTAAATTTGCAAATTCTCCTAGGAGGTGGGTAAAAGACGGTGACAAGTTCAATGAAATTTTTATATATCTAAAATTATTATAAAATTACTCCAATGAATTACATTGAACTTATATAGGTATTATGTATCAATTTTTACCTAAAATAAATTTAAATAAAATAAATAATTATTTAAATAAAAATCCGGTTTTTAAATAGTAACCCAGTGTTTTCACTATTCATCAAAAATTGAAAGTTTTCAGAAAAATACCAAAATTTCACCCTAGGTTAATTTCGATATTCCGAATCCAAAAATGAAGTCCATTTTGAAAAATAAAATTTAAAAAATTTAAAAAATTGGGTATTTCTATTCATAACGGCTAGTTTTAATAATATTTTAATAGCATACCGTTGTTTAGCGAAACTCGGTATTGCGTACAACACACGCTATCGTGGAAGGTCACGATTGCGTGTAATGCAAGGCAAGTCAAGGATGCGTGTTGTGCAAGATCCTTTTGGTGTAGCGTACAAAAAAATACATTAATAAAATTAAAAAGAATATTTTTCATAAAATCTCGGGGTTTTATAGGAAGCTTCCTGAAAATAAGGCTTTATAAAACCATAAAAATCTGTTCGTTCCGTATATGTTAAAAAAGCATTCTTCTCGTACTTTTTCCAGAAAAGTCAAAAAATTTCCTCATAACATAAACAAAGAAAGATTACTTACATACCATGTAGTAAAAGTAAAAAACGGGTAAAAAGGGCTTTAAACATACATGAAACCATTCTTAGAAATCAGGGACATTGATGATAAATATAACCCCAGTAAATACTTACGAATAAACAATCTCGGATAAGAATGAGATTTGAATAATTATCCCTTACCTTAGGTCTGATATGCTTTGTACGTATCTGAACCTCATGTATAATGAATTAAATAATGTCATTGACTTATCGTATTAATTGTTATTATATCATATATGTTTCACTTATGACTTTATATTACCTGTTCTTTTGTAAATCCCATGTTAAAGCAGCATTTTGGGTAAAATCATTTCATTTATCGTATGTGTTTCGACTTGTCATTCTTGATATTATTACTTATATCCTGATTTACATAATTATAGAATGTAAAACATGATAAATATAGATATATATAATATATATTCATCATATACATATTTATATTATAGATCGATAAAAGGAATGAAATACACCGTTCATGGAGACGGTAGGCTGTACGTACGCATGAACGTTGTTTTCGTTTCCTTATTGAATTGAATGAAACTAAATAGATGACATACATATATATATACATAAATACAGTAGCATAATTATTTCATATATATTATTATTCATTATATAAACTATATGATCATTCATGTATGGTTAACATGGAGAATGAATCACATCGCGTCATGGAGACGGTAGTCCGTACGTACGCACGAGCGATGATATCGTTCCCATAATCATTGAATAAAATTGGAGTGGAAGTTATAATATATCAGAATCAGTATGATGTTATAAGAACCATATATACTTATTCTTTTCACCATTATACCCATCCATATAAGGTGTTGGTGGAAAAACAGATTTCACCACGGCGTGGAGACGGTATTCCGTACATACGCACGCGTGGTGATTTCGTCTTACGTAGGATGGATAGATGGTGAAATAGGGTAGTTTAATACTTATAATAACATATCAGTATATGATTTATACTGATGTTATTACTTCATAATGAAACAACTAAAGGAGAAGAAGTGGAAGAAGAAATAAAGTTGAAAGAATTGATAACGGACATTACCTCTTCTTTGAAGCGCCTCTTTGAGAACTCCTCTTAGGGCACTAAAATTGGTCTTTGAAGAATACCAGGACCTCTAGGATGTTTCTAGCGAAGTTTAGAAGAGAATTTGGCAGGGTTTGGCCGAGATTGATGGCTCAAAGTGGTGTGAGGAAGAGAGGGAGGAGGTTCCCTTTTATAAGGGAGGAGAGGGGCACCTTTGGAAAAACTAAAAATATTATTTTATTATAAAGTCAAATTCAGTTTTTAATAGCTCCAAATTGATTTATTTCGAAGCTAAGGTGGGGATGGGTCGAAATCCTCTCATCCAATATAATTTAGACAAGTTTATGTTTCTATTTTAACCTTATCATTTAGATTTAACCTTAAGTTAAATAATTTTACTTTTATCGTGTCTTCTTGTTTTCTTACACTATAAGGTTAATAAACTTACTATAACAAAGAAAACGAACCCCAAGTTGTTTATTATTAATATATATAACCGTATCTAAGTCATTTGGCCAAAAATTATATTTTTAGGAATAAAATAACAATTAATAATATAATATTTGTTTTAAACACTATTTTATGTCAATTTTGACACTATTTGGTAATTTATTTTTGTGAAAATCATAACAGAAAGATTAGTTATAAAAAAGTTAACTAAATAAATACTAACATGTCATAATAACCTAGAAAATTATTGTAATTCATAAAAAGTCTCAAATTACATTTATTTGGGTATTTATAACATCAATTATGTCAATATTTCATTAATAAGATAATTACTACATCACAATTGTCTCAAAACTAAATTAAATTATTTAATGTCTCAAAATTATAAATAAAATACCATTATGTAGGAAATCTTTTTATATTTCTAATTAGTATTTATAGTCGAATTTAGCTTATTTATAACCCTATATTAAAAATTATTTACTTATTAAACTTTGATTTTAACTTTTTTAACCCTTCTTTAAATAAATTAATATTAAATGTCATAATCTAATCCAAGTGGGCCTAAATGGTCATATTTTATTCCTAAGGTTGTTTTTTTGTCGAATTACACTTATCCTATAGAATTAGGACATGTGTTATGGTAATAATAATATCATTTTTACCCTTAATTATCCTATTTACTTTTAACCGTGGTAAATACAAGTAAAAAGTTACTATTCACCAAAAATTATTTTCATCTCATTGAACCACATTTTATTTACTAACATCAACCGTGTCTCTCGGATTTTTGAAATTCCATTCACAAAAGCGGTAAAATTAATTTTTATGTAAATTTGCAAATTCTCCTAGGAGGTGGGTAAAAGACGGTGAAAAGTTCAATAAAATTTTTATATATCTAAAATTATTATAAAATGACTCCAATGAATTACATTGAACTTATATAGGTATTATGTGTCAATTTTGACCTAAAATAAATTTAAATAAAATAAATAATTATTTAAATAAAAAGTCGGTTTTTAAATAGTAACCGAGTGTTTTCACTATTCATCAAAAATTGAAAGTTTTCAGAAAAATACCAAAATTTCACCCTAGGCTAATTTCGATATTCCGAATCCAAAAATGAAATCCATTTTGAAAGATGAAATTTACAAATTTTCAAAAAGTGGTTATTACTATTCATAACGGCTAGTTTTAATAATATTTTAATAGCATATCGTTGTTTAGTGAAACTCGGTATTGCGTACAACACATACTATCGAGGAAGGTCACGATTGCATGTAATGCAGCCAAGTTAGGGTTGCGTGTTGTGCAAGACTCCTTTGTTGTAACGTACAACAGAAGATATCAATAAAATTAAAAAGAATATTTTTCATAAAATCCCGGGGTGTTACAATACAAGTGGACCTAAAGGGTAATATTTTATTCCTAAAGTTGTTTTTGGTCGAATTAAACTTATCAAATAGAATTATGACATGTTTTAGGGTAATAATAATATCATTTTTACCCTTAATTACCCTATTTACTTTTAACCATGGTAAATAAAAGTAAAAAGTTATTATTCACCAAAAATTATTTTTATCTTATTGATCCACATTTTACTCTTTGATATTAACCATGTCTCTAAGATTTTTGAAATTCCACACACAGAAGCAGTAAAATTAAGTTTTATGTAAATTTTCAAATTCTCCTAGGAAATGGGTAAAAGACGGTGAAAAGTTCAATAAAATTTTCATATATCTAAAATTATTATAAAATGAATCTAATGAATTACATTGAACTTATATAGGTATTATGTATCAATTTTAACCTAAAATAAATTTAAATAAATAATTAGTTATTTAAATAAAAAGTCGTTTTTTAAATAGTAACCCAGTGTTTTCACTATTCATCAAAAATTGAAAGTTTTCAGAAAAATACCAAAAATTCACCCTAGGCTAATTTCGATATTCCGAATCCAAAAATGAAGTCCATTTTGAATGATAAACATTATAAAATTTCAGAAAGTGGGTATTACTATTCATAATGGTTAGTTTATATAACATTTCGTTGTTTAGTAAAACTCGGTATTGCGTACAACACACGCTATCGTGGAAGGTCTTGATTTCGTGTAATGCAAGACAAGTCAGGGATGCATGTATTGAAAGCTCCTTTTGGTGTAGTGTAAAACACAAGACATCAATGAAATTAAAAAAGAAAACTTTTAATAAAATCTCGGGGTGTTACATTCTACCCCCCTTAAAATTAATTTCGTCCTCGAAATTCGTCGAGGTTATAAATGGTTTACTACTTGAAAGTTTCTTTCATAGAAACCCACATCATAAAAAAGAATACTAAAACTTCATTTTAAAAAGGAAATTTAGAATCATAACGGTAACCCAAAGTAACTCAACAATGGGTTTCCAAATAGGACAACATAGGTGAAAATATGGATATGGAAGAGAAATATAACCATCAAGTTCTGATTGAGAGTGGTAGAGAACATGGCTATGAAAAATCCAACAATCACAAAGAAATAAACTTGTGATGATCTAAGGTAAAATCTGATTCATCATATATGAGAGTACTAGGACAACATTTTTAGTTTTCAAGATCACTTCCCTAATGTTGAAGAATTGTTGAATTAAAATAAATACTTACTTGATTTTGGTACAATCTCACTTTTGTTCATGCCTTGAACAATTTCCACTTCATCTCTTAAAGAAATGAAGTTTAATTTGTCTTCTATGAAGTGATAGCGGATCATGCGATAGAATGATACGTCATTCCATCTGTCTCAAACAAAAGGTTAACAAAACTTATAAAATATACATAAGTACATCTATAGTGAGATTAATAGTATATGGTTCCTAAAATGGACTTATACTTCATATATCATACAACTTAATAAATTAAAACTAATTTATACTAACCAGGGACTTCCTATAGCCCAATGGTAGGCGATAAAGGCCTGTCTCACTTCGGTTGTGGGTTCGATTCCCACAGCCTTGTCTGACGCGATGGGTTGTCGCTCGTCCTATGGGTTGTCCTTTTTCTAAAACTACATTATTATAACATTCCATCAATAATATAGAAAAAATTTATAGCCTTAAACAATACTAACTTATTCCCAACATAATCCATTCCAATATTTAGGCTTATCCAAAATACATCTGTCCAAGCTCATAGTATAAAGAAAACAATTACTAGAAATGTCATCTACCGAGCATGTGAATACCATCATTTATCCCCCATATATCATACGATATATCTTGTTGGTAACATTCCAAACATGTGAATACCTTAATCATGTATTCTCTTGAACCATAGTGAAAACATGAATGCTGTCACAAGGTAACTCTTTACATATACCAAAATCCAAAAAATTCTATATACTCAAACCATGATATCACTTTTTCCTTATATTAGTCATGAGCTCATTAATACTATCAAACATTTCATTATCTCCTTATCCCTTCTTTATGTGCATATCATCTGCTTTCCAAAATATTTGAATCACTTTTCATGGTTACCGGTACCATATAATTATTGAAAACCGCAATAAACCATTACATAGATATTCCAATGTTCTACAATACTATAAATGAGATTCCACAACATTATTTTGGAATCTCTTTACATAAACACATAATCATTCCACCACATCATTGTCATACTCAACATTGCTAATAGTGATCGCATGTGACTTCCCTTTGTCTTTTGGATTAAGAGGTTGCTCACGTTGATCATCATTAACCCTTGGATTAGGGCATTGATTAGCATAATGCCCCATTTACTTGCACTTGAAGCATTGAAGTGTTGGTGGTGTGTTCTCTACAGTATTTTCATTATTCACATCATTAGAAACCCTTTTTCCATTACTTTGACACTCAGCTGCTCGATGACATTCTTTTCCACACTTAAAACATTTTCTAGTTTCTTTAAGACAGTCTCCACCATGATTCTTTCCACACTTTGATCATAAAGAAAAATTTATCTTATTTTCACCATTATTCTGAGATTTCTCCTTGAACTCCATCTTTCATTTCTTGTAAAAACCATGAGATGGATATGTAACACAAACTTCCATTTCTACCTTGATAGCACAACGCACAATTTCTTCATAGCTACTGAAGTCTTATATATCTAATGCCCTTCAAAGACTTTGTTTTAAGCCACTGAAGAATCCATCAACTTTACTTTCAGGTTGGATGATAAAGCCAAATGCATACATTGAAAGACTTGTAAAATTCTCTTCGTATATACCAACAGATTCATCATCCTTTTTCTTAAGCTCAATGAAATCCTTTTCCATCTTTGTTTGAATAATACGACGGAAGTAATTATTGAAAAATAAGTTCTTGAACTCATCCCATTTCATGGATTCAATTTCATCTCGGGACCTCGTATTCTTAATTAGAGTCCACCATTGATATGCTTCACCTTCTAAACGGTAAATAGCCAGAATTACTTTTTCATGTTCCGAATAGCGAAGTATGGAAAATATCTTTTCAATGGTACTGATCCATTGTTTAGAAACAAGTGGATCAGAAGACCCACTGAAAGAAGATGAACGTTTCCTCATGAAGGAATCAATAGAATATTGTTCCCTTATATGATCATTCGGAAGTCCAGAATGATTCATATATTTTGTAAGTATAGCAATAAGATTTTTCACTCCATCTCCCATAACATTGGTTTGTTCAAGAGGACAATCATTGCATTTCCCATTACATTGATCAACACGGTTTCTTCGGGTTCCAGCCATCATCTAAAACCCAAAAAGAATAGTGTGAGAAGAAAAAATAATTCTAGGAAAAAACATAATAAAGGGGGATTACATTCAATATATAACATCTTAGGTTTAATTCTAAGATCGTTACCGTAATTCTAGGACTATAACCTATACGTATACTTATCCTTAGGGACATCCCTAGACAAACCTTAGAAATATCTCTAGGGATTTCAATAAAGTTTTCGCATCCTAGTTTCCAAAGGTTAACTAAACCTTTCCTCTGATACCAACTTTAGAGACCCATGATTGACATACATGGACATTACATTACTTTTGCAGAATACTTAATACATAACAAAAATAGACACCAAAGGACTGTAATAGTTTAGTGTCTTTGAAAACTCGGAAAATAATCTTCTAATCGTGGTGAAAGATTTTCAACATCTCCCAAAAAGATCTTCCCCTTTTTTTCTTACCTAAAACCTTTCTTTATATCCTGGGGAAAAGAAAGCATATAAAGGGTGATCTCAAATGCTCAGTAAGGGTAAGCATGGAGAAAATAAAACAAACCATATACATTTTAACATAAAAACATGAACATAATGTTTAAACATCGAAATATTGAGCAATGATATAAAACATGGTAGTATGTAAAGAATAGATCATAATGGATCATCAATCATGATAAAATAGCATGGGAATAAAACATGTAATTGTGGAAAATCATTAATCACATGATATGATTTCCATAGTAGCCAAGGTATTGCTGACAAGACCATCTTAGTGGACAAAGTCCCTTTCTGAATCGAGTTCACTCCTCGTTCCAGTCCGGTATTACTCAATTGGATTAACTTACCGTTCCAGCCATATCTATCTCATGAGATATAAATATTTACCCAATGCATTTGAGGGAGAAATAGGTCCCACCCATCTCATAATGAAATCATTCTTACTTGTTCCAGAAAATAAACTTAAAACATTTATCATAACACAAAGAATAAAATGGGTTTCATAAACATCATCCCATCATCACATAATCCATATAAAACAAATGGATATTTCATCATAACAAAAGTGAAACCATATAAATCATATAGACATTATACTTGAAACATACACAAATGAAATAATGTCATCTTATATGGAAAACGGTTTTGATAAAACACTTGAAATGAAATATTGAGGAAAATATTTTTTCTTCTTCAAAATCATTTTCTTTTCAAAAAATTCCATGAAATTTTAAAAGAAAATTATTTTATTGAAAATAGTCATAAAATATTATAGAGTAATCTTCATGAAAATTAGGATTTATAAAACCATAAAAATCCATTCACGCCGTACAAGTTAAAAATAACATTCTTCTCGTACTTTTGTCGGAAAAGTCAAAAAGTTCCCCATGTGGTAAAAAAAGTAATATTCCTTTCATAACAAGTGGTAAATTTCAAAAATGGGTAAAAGGGGCTTTAAAAATACATGAAGTTTTTTTTAGAAAACATGGGCATGGATGATAACAATAACCATAGTAAATACTTATGAATAAAAATCTTGGATAAGAACGAGATTGGAATAGTTATCCCTTACCTTATGTCCAATTTCTTCTGTATGTGTTCGATACTACTGTATAGTGGGTTTAAACATATTATTAACTTGTAACAGAACCATAATAATATTTATGATATCATATATTATTCACTTATGATTTTATATTATCCGTTAATTTGTCAATTCCATGTTAAAGTAGCGTTTTAGGTAAAATCGTTTCATTTATCATCCGTGTTTTGACTTGTAATTTTTAATATGATTACTTAGATCATGATTACTTAATTCCAGAATATAAAACATGATTTATATATAATATATATTCAGAATATACATATATATAATAGATTGATAAATGGAGAGAAATACACCGTTCATGGAGACGGTATGTCGTACGTACGCATGAATGTTGTTTTTCGTTTCCTTATTGAATTGAATGAAATTAAGTAGTTGAAATACATATATATATAAATAAATCCAGTAGCATCATTATTTAATATATTTCATGATTACTTATTATATATACTTTATAATCATTCTTGAATTGTTAACATGGAAAATGAATCTCAACGCATCGTGGAGACGGTAATCCGTACATACGAACGAGCGATGTTATCGTTCCCATATTTATTGAATGGAATTTTAGTGGATGATATAATATATTAAAATCAGTGTGATGTTATAATAATCATATATAGTAATTCTTTACACCATTATACCCATCCAAGTAAGGTGGTGGTGGAAAAACAGATTACACCACGATGTAGAGACGGTATTCCATACGTACGCACGCTCGGTGATTTCATTTTCTGTATGATGGATAGAAGGTGAAACGGGGTTGTTTCATATTTATAATAAAATAACAGTATATTAGTGATACTGGTGTTATTACTTTATAATGAAACAACTAAATAAGAAGAAGTTGAAGAAGAAATAAAACTTGAAAGAATCGGTAGAAGATATTCCCTCTTCCTCGACGCACCTCCTTTAAACTTCTTCTTAGGGAACTAGAGTTGGTATTTTGAGAATACCAGAACCTCTATGATGTAACTAGAGAGTTTTAGAAGATTAATTGGTAGGGGTTGGCCGAGCTTCAAGGCTCAAAAGGGTGTGAAGATAAGAGGCCAGAGGTGCCTTTTTTATAAGGGAGGAGAGGGGAACCTTTGAAAAAACTTAAAATATTATTTTATAATAAAGTCATATTCAGTTTTTAATAGATCCAAATTGATTTATTTCAAATCTAAGGTGGGGATGGGTATAAATACTCTCAACCAATAGGTTTTAGACAAGTTTAGTTTACTATTTTATCCTTATCATTTAGATTTAACTCTATGTTAAATAATTTAACTTTTACCGTGTCTTCTTGTTTTCTTACACTATATGGTTAATAAACATACTATAACAAGACAAAAGAACCCAAAGTGGTTCAGTATTAATATATATACCATTATCTAAGTCATTTTTCCGAACCGTATATTTTTAAGAATAAAATAACAATTAATAATATAATATTTGTTTTAAAAACAATTTTATGTCAATTTTGACACTATTTGGTACTTGATTTTTGTGAAAATCATAACAGCATGATTAGTTCGAAAAAAGTTAATTAAATCAATATTAACATGTCATATTAACCTAGAAAATTAGTTTAATTCATAAAAAGTCTCAAATTACATTTATTTCGGTATTTATAATATCAATTAATTTAATATTTCATTATTTAGGTAATTACTGCATCACCCTTGTGTCATAAATAAATTAAATTATTTAATGTCTAAAAATTATAAATAAAATACGAATAGGTAGGAAATTTTTTTATCTTTCTAATTAATATTTATAGTTGAATATATCTTATGTATAA
Organism: Viscum album; assembly: GCA_963277665.1. NCBI lineage: Eukaryota > Viridiplantae > Streptophyta > Magnoliopsida > Santalales > Viscaceae > Viscum > Viscum album. Next base: position 1,354,940,019 of record OY728121.1, on the reverse strand, counting down.
CCCTATATTAATAATGTTTTAATTATTAAACATTGATTTTAATTATTTTAACTCTTTTTTTAAATAAAATAATAATAAATATCCTAATCTAATCCAAGTGGTCCTAAAGGGTAATATTTTATTCCTAAGGTTGTTTTTGGTCGAAATATACTTATCGAATAGAATTAAGATATGTGTTAGGGTAATAATAATATCATTTTTACCCTTAATTACCCTATTTACTTTTAACTGTGGTAAATAAAAGTAAAAAGTTACTATTCAAAAAAAATTATTTTTATCTTATTGAACCAAATTTTACTCCTTTATATTAACCGTTTCTCTTGGATTTTTGAAATTCCACTCACAAAAGTGGTAAAATTAAGTTTTATGTAAATTTTCAAATTCTCCTAGGAGGTTGGTAAGAGACGGTGAAAAGTTCAATAAAATTTTCATATATCTAAAATTATTATAAAATCACTCCAATTAATTACATTGAACTTATATAGGTATTATGTATCAATTTTCACCTAAAATAAATTTAAATAAAATAAATAATTATTTAAATAAAAAGTCTGTTTTTAAATAGTAACCCAGTGTTTTCACTATTCATCAAAAATTGAAAGTTTTCAGAAAAATACCAAAAATTCACCCTAGGCTAATTTCGATATTCAAAATCCAAAAATGAAATCCATTTTGAATGATAAACATTATAAAATTTCAAAAAGTGGGTATTACTATTCATAACGGCTAGTTTATATAACATTTAGTTGTTTAGTGAAACCCGGTATTGCATACAACAGATGTTATCGTGGAAGGTCATGATTACGTGTAATGCAAGCCAAGTTAGGGATGCATGTAGTGCAATCTCCTTTTGGTGTAGCGTACAACACAAGACATCAATGAAATTAAAGAGAATACTTTTTATAAAATCTCGGGGTGTTACACCCCTGATAAGAAGTTTTTCATCCACACAAAAAACTATAAATTCAACAATTCTCCCACTAACCAATTTATATACCAAAAGTACATATTTATTTTTGATGAGGTTAAACTCAATGATAAATTTTAAAAAATGAATATTCCAGTTTCAATAATCTCATTCGTATCAATAAATATATTTTTTAATCTTACAAATATCTCAAAAATTTTCTGGATCCTAAAAACATTTATTTTATATAATATATTATATATATATATATATCCTAGAATGAATTTTAATAAATTAAATTTTTCATATAAATTTGATGTACCTCGTATTAATAGTTTTATCTTATGGATAAAATATTCTTAATATATTTTATCATTGTAACTAAAGAAATGGTTTCATCAATTTCAATGCTAATAATTTATTTAAAACCATTAAATACCAACATGGATTTATAGATTGACACTCTACCATCCATGACTATCTTCATAAGAAATAAAAAACTTTTATCGAACAATTTTTACCCTTTCAGGTGGTTCTAATAGGATAGATACTAAATTGGTGAACATGGATTCTGTTTTATATTCCATTTATTTTGAAAAGGAACACATAGATCATTATAAATCACAATAACGGGGTTAAATCAGTGAGTTGCATTATTTTTAGGTTTCCTTATTGAAACAACCCCTTCCACCTAATAAACTAATATAGTATTTCTTCCAAAACTCAAACCCGTAATAAATATAACTTATTTTAGAGGTTTAAATATCAAAATTATTGGATAATTCATTTTGTGATCCAAATTTTGTGGACATCATATAAATCACTAGTATTTCCATGAAGAAAAAAATGATTTGAGAATATCCTTGTACTCATGATAATGTTATCATGATAGTTTTTGAGTGATTCTCACACTATTTTAATGATAACATACTTTCATTAGAAAAAATTAAAGCCTTTGACATAACTAAAAATATAAAGTGTTTTTATAGTGTTTCTTCTAATCATATCCCTAAACATGTTCTATCAGAAAATTATTGTTTTCTCTATGTTTGAAATGTACATCCACTTCTAGTTCTTGTTTATCTCAAAAATATTCACTATTTTTTTGAATGTGCACTATCTTATTTCCCTAGAGTACACCTTCTTTCACGCATGTTAAAAATATTATATCACACACCACTAGTATAAAAAAGGGAATGTTGAAATTTTAATTTTAAAATTCAAATTAAGAAGAGAAACTTCCTTTAATTTATTTCCTACCTCTTTTCTTTCTTCCCGCTTATTTGTTTTTATTAATTTTTTTCATGGTCACTATAGTGTAGTAGAAAAGGCTACAATGTGAATGATTAGTTATTCTATAACTAATCACACTTTCTTCTTCTTCATGTTGTGATCCTTCAATCTCTATTTTTTGGATTAAAAAATCCATTTTGTGATATATTTTCCCTACTTAAATGGCTTTTTATTTGCCCTATGTAGTATTTTATTTAGAATAAATATTTTGTAAGATCGTATTTCCCTAGGTAACATTTATAAATAAATCACTATGTCCAAATACTTATTCAACCCAAAAAAATATGTTACTCTAAAAAGTCAAATATATCTAAAAAGAAAATGTAATCCCATGAAAATTCATACTCAAGAAGTCTCATTCAGCTTAAAATCCATGCACTACACATATGACATCCTACAAGCAATATCATAAGTGGTCATCAAGGTTGGATGTATAAAACAAAAATATATATATTCTAGCTCAAGAAATAAGTCAATAAAGGTATAAAAGTCATATGGAATGCCTCAAAGTCTTAAGAATTATAGGGAAGTCATATGGTGGGACTTAGAGTCTATTGAATCAGACTTACACAATTTTCCAACATCAACATAAAGATTCCAAACATCATGAAATTGATTTATATCATTAACAAACATTACCAAAAAACATCAAACAATATTTTATACTCAATAATTTTGAATATTCCATGTGATAAACGAATCACCAAAAGTACATTGAATTTAAATATGATTTATGTGTCAAAAAAATATACAACACAAATATCACATCTATTTAAAAAAAACTTAAATATTAATTATCAAGATGAATACCAAATTATATAGAAAATTAATATCACAAAAATCTCCCCAGGGAATCAACTATTTCAAAACATATCTTGGGATCAACAATCTACTCCTATTGATTTTGTTGGAACCCAATAAATATAAATCAATATCAAAATGAAAATCTCTTATAAGTGAATTATGATTTAATAATTCTTTACCTACTTGAGTGAAATCATCATAGTAAATAATAAAATTGAATAATAAAGTCATGTTGCCTATAAAATAGTGATTTTCATTCATACCTCATCAAATATGATCTTATTTATTCAAGTTGATGATATGATGCCACTTGAAAATTTATCTGCGAATGGATAACTTCTTCTTGAATCATTATTTCATTATCACATAAATTAATATTAGAATGGAACATTTTATCTTCAATTAATACTCTACCATAACATCAAATCTACCATCATCATTTTAAATCAGTCAATGTAATCTTCAAGTAATAAATTTCCATTGCATCATTTAATAATGTATTATAATATTTCACTTATGAAAAATACTGAATTCATATATTACTCCTTTTAATAACTCTATTTAAAAACAGTCTCCCCATTTAAATATCACTCACCAAGAGGTTAATTGTATATTAATGGATTATTTTTTCTCCCTCTTTATTCATAAAATAAGAGAGAAAACAAAAAGAGAATTCCAATGCCAATTTTCTCCCCCTTTGAACAAATAATTCAAAGAAAAATATGAGTGTGTAAAAAATTACAATACCTCATCCTTTAAATAAATGAGTTTGAACTCCCTTCATCAACCAAAATTTATAAAAATAATTCTTTGATAATGGTTTAATGAAAATATAAGCCCCATGATTCTTTAAAAGAACAAAAACTAACATCAACACACTCTTTTCAAAATGTTCTTTTATGAAGTGATACACTATATAATTGTTTTTAGACCTTTAATATTTAAATATATTTCCTAAAAGATTAATGGAACATTGATTATGAATACTTATATGAAATTATAATTCCACCTCCACTTTAAGAGAAAAAAAGTCTTTATCCACAAAATTGGACTTTATATCTAGATTGGTAGCCATGTAAACAACTTCCACAATACATAGGTTTATAGAATAATACTTCATAGTTTTCCAATAGTCAAACCATTCTTTAAAGAAGAAAAATTCATGGGATATAGACCTATTATCACCAAAAAAAGGTGAAGAATATATTTGTTTAAGAAAACATATTAATATTCTCTTCATTTTAATATTTTAAAAATAATCCTATTGTACCTTCGATTTAATAATGAATCGTTTTTTCAACATTTAAGTGTGCCTATTTTGGTGTACTTTTTTACCTGGTGAAAAGTTTAACAACATATACTATACTCAATTATGAATCTATAAAGTATAAAATAATTCCAATATGCTTCCAGAATTACCTTAAATCTATATTTTTTCCTAGCCCAACTTTGTATGGATAGTTTCCAAAAAACATTGTGGTTGAAGTTAGATTTGAATACTCAATTATCTTATGTTAAATTTGGATGTAAATAATGTATCTCATCTCTCCAATGAAGAACCTTTCAAAAATATAGTTCATTTCCAAAGAAAAATCTTCAAAAAAATATTTATCATTTTTTGAAAAATTAATATCAAATAAATAAATAACAACAATTTGAGACACCTCATTGTCATCCTTAATATAAATATTGATATCCAATATAATAAATAATTCCTCCATAGTCAGTTACTTTTTTATTTTTTCTTGTTGGATGTGTTTTGAAGGATTCATGATAAGGCTCCATGGTGGTTAAAGGTACAAAAGGGATGTTATTTGATATGAATATTGTGAAATGTTTAAATGATGTGAACTGGTGTTTCAAAACTTTTGTATCCATCCAATTTCATTAATATTATGTATCTAATAAGGTAAACCAGAAAAAAATTCATGTTGTGAAATTAATTCATGATATATAACTAAAAAAGGGAAAGGTTACATGAATTTCAGCGAAAGATGTTTTTTGGGGAATTCTGGTCGAATTCACATCATTACTGGGTTACAGGATGTGAAATTATTGTTTTAAAATTTGTAGATATGTCTCTCAGATGAACCCCTACAAATTTTGACATGTATTACCTATTTCATTTTAGGTGAACCCTAGTCTACTATTTAAGGATTTTCATTCCCTCCCTCTTACTCCGATATGTGGGTTCTTATGGTGGGTTTTGGGAAATTGGTTGTAATACCTTTCCTCCATCATGGATTTTTTCGTCAATTCTTTCCCCGAGGATCCCCAATGGTGGTATCATTTTAGTTAAGTACTTAGTTGGCTTGTGTTTTCTATAACGCTTAATATGGTGTAGATTTATCAATGGGTCTTCATGCGGTTTTGGTTTTTTGTAAATTTTTATTCAACGTCCTATGTGTAGTGAGATGGGAATGATTTTTGAGGAATGTAATCCATCGTTTCTCACTTTTATGTATCACGGAGGATGGGATTTCAGTTTTTTATATATAGGGGATTGTTTGTGCTATACTAATCAAGGTAAATCAATAATTAAATTTAAATTTAAGTTGTAAGGGGAATGATTCACATTATTTTATATCTTTGATGTTATTATGACATTACAATTGTATGAGTTGAATGCCACAATAATTTTTTTCTATTATGGGATTTATTTTCCCTAATTTGATATGTGGTGTGGAGCCTTATTTTCTGTTTGTTCAAATATCACCCTAAAATTAAGTTGGATATCCACTTATATTTGGTTAATAAAATGGTTTCCCCAAGATTTATGGCATGTGTGATAACACCCCAAAAATAAAGTGAAATGTTATAAAATACACATTTTAAATTCTGTAAAATGATATTTGATGTGTTCTGATGTGTGGTCTTGTTTTGTAGTGGTAATGTGTAGTTGCGATGTAGTATGGGGTGATGTGTGGTCTATTTGACTATTCTTTTTGGGTGGTGGGGTGATGGTTGTTTAGTATTATATTTGGGGGAATGGGGTTATTTTTGTTTGGTCATGATTTTGGGTTTGTGAGGTGTCGGTTTATTTGGACATTCTTTTGATGTGGTGAGGTTATGGTTTGTTTGGGCCTGCTTGTGGGGAGGTAAGGTGATGGTTCGAGGATAATGATGAGATACTTGTGATTTATGGTTCTGTTGTTCTAGATTTATGTGTAGTGATGGAATAATTGGTTAATAATGTATAAAATGATGGTGGGTGGTTTGGTTTGTGGGATGATAATGATTAAGGAATAAATAAATGATTGGTTCATTGTGTGGTTAAATGTGGTTGATTATTAATAATGTAATGAATGGGATGTATAATTTCAATGGTTGAAAATGTGAAATGTGTCTTCTAGATTATGTGGAATTATACATTTATAGGTGAAATAAAAAGTGTCCGTGTTTTGAGTTGGTTAGTGTTTTTTTATTAATCCATAGGATACACTTGTGTGTGGATTATATATATATTTATATTCCTTGTGATTTCAAAAATACACTAAAACTCATCGATAACTATATATTGATGCCCATATATTATCATGGAGGGTGCTTTTCTCAATATCCTGATGATAGGGATGGATGGCTAGCTACCAACCATTACCCACACTCTATTCTAGGTGAGTAGATATGCCCAATATGTGATGTCCAATAGTATATTATTGCACTATGTGATGGAATAGTTGTCTTTGGGCATGATGAGATTTGAATATGTTGTGGGGAAGTTTCCTAGGTTTGTTTAGGTGATATGTGGTATGGTCGTGTTGTGGGGTGGCTTATGGTGGGGGTCTTGCATGGTAATAAGAGGTAACAATGTTTATTTCCTACTTATTCATGATACCATAATACTATGGTTATGGTTGGGATGTGATTCAATAGGTTTCTTTAACCATGATGATATGTGATCGAGCTATGGGGAGGTATACCATGTTTATGTTAGTGTGATGTGATATTACCATACTATATGGTGGTGTAATATGTTATTAAAATGATATGGGATCTCCAAGCTATACTTTTGTGTGGTGTAGGGGTGGAAATCAGTGGTAAAATAGTGTGGGGTTACCCTTTATCGATATTATTATTATTAAGTTTTCATATGTGGACTGTGTTATTTAGAGGGAATGACTTGGTTAGTTTAGGGTGGATAATTGATCTATTTAGTTGTTTTTGGTTCTACTATTTTCTCATGGGTTCATTAGTATTCTTATTTCACATGTTCACAAGAGACGTTGATTTTCCTACTAAGTATAATTGTATGATCATATTGTGTATATAAACTAAATTTTATGTTTTTAGGAGTATTATTTTCATTGTGTTTGACATTACTAACTCATATATTTTTGGATAGTTATTTTGTCGCCACATTAGATTTTCTTTTGGGTATTTAATTTTGTAAACTTTTATGTATAACTATTTTTTATACATGCATTGTGGGTTGGTTTCTATTTATTTTTATATTATTTCATGGATTTTTTTAGGATGATTCATCTTATCTACTGATCCTATATTATTATATATTGTAATTATTACAATTCCATGAGTTTTTATACACTATGTGTTATTCTCCAACCTAGGGACTGTTGTAGGTGGGACATAGAGGTCATTATTTTTCTCCTTTCCTTTTGGTATCATTTGTAGAATGAGTTTAGGATAGAGTGGTATCATATGAAATTTTTGAGATATAGGATGCAATTTTATGTTATGAACACTGATTATTTCATGGGTTGGTATAAAAACAATGCAAATTGACCATGGTGCATGACATAGGCCCAGGATACCAACTAAGAAATGACAGTCCCCCCCCATGATCTAGTATATGAAATCTGTGCTTATTGAATGACTAAGAGATGTGGATCTATTTTTCATGTAGAGACCTTGAATACATAAATTCATCATGATGAATTTTGTTATTTTTTGAGGTGGGTTATTTTTTGAATGTTAAAATAAAAAATGTTTATTAAAATAAATATTAACAAAATTTTATACTACATGGGATTTGGAAAATCAAGTTTTACTTTAAGCTATTTTTCCTAGTCATAATATAAACATTGCCAAGAATTTCAGTTTCAATAGTCTGATCCAATTTATGGTTATATGGGTTATACTACAGAGGAAGGTTAGGCTTGGCATAGGGTGTTGAGTTCTTTTCAGTAACATGATTTATGGAAGTACAAGGGAAGTATTTCAGGATGTGAAGTTATAGAGTTGGATGGAGGATCTCGAGATTTACTTTAGGTTCATATAGAGCCTAGTGGGTTAATGTGTCCCTTTGGTAGTAACTCAGATGTAGAGAGATGTCCATAAATGATAGATGTAGTATTTGGATGATTGGAAGGAGGAAGATGTTTCAAGGGTCAACATTCTTAAAGAGTTATAGGTGGAGTTCCATTCATCAGACATGTAGGTAGTGAAGAGGAAGGATATTATTTCTCATAAATATGGGAGTATATAAATGTGGGATTTGAAAATCAAGTTCAATAAACTTCTTTTTCTTCCTTGATCTTTTCATAGATGAGGAGTCTCGTGCGAGACATCTTGAGGACGCACTTCGTCCTTCTATTCATTATTCTATTAATACTTTAATGTTTATAATGTATCTGGATGTTAATAACAGTTTGGAGGTGATAAATAGGATGAAATCATGACTAGTATTAAAAATAAAGTGGAATTAGTAGGTTTTCTTGAGGATCAAGGTTGTTAGTAATATGTCTCAGTCACAAGTACCTTTGAGGTTTCAACTAGCGGGGAGTTGACCTAAGAATATTTCCATCCGTACTTTTGAGGACAGTTATTATTGTGATTTTCCTAAAGATAATAGGAAATTTTATTTCATCTATGAAAATTGTTTCCATCTACAAAATCATCACCCAATGCTTCTTTGATCTCATTTTAGTGTAGACGGATAGGTTTAGTGCCAGCCTTAGCAGTAGTTGCAAGTGACACTGTTTTAGTGCCAGGGTAAGCAGGATTTTGAATCACTAAGGGGAGATGAAGAAGTTAGAGGATAAAATCAGGATGTTACCCAATTTTAGTTACCTTAACATGAGTGTGGTCATGGAGGTGGTTGTTAGTAGAGAGGTAGAGGAGCTGGGCATGCTCAGTTTCACGCAGTGGAGGTAGCAGCGTTAGAGGGGTCTAGATCATTCAAGGTGAGCTAAAACTTTTTCAACCAATTTTAGTTCCATTATTATTCTAGTACCCTCACAATCCTTTTATTCAACTACTCTATTCCATGATCTGGGAATATATGTAGAGAGACATATAGTTCCCCTTGTGTTGACTACGCTCGTTGGAGGCCATACTAGCTAGTTGGATGTGTGTATAGGGTGTATATTGCTAATGGGGACACATTTTTCCCATGAATATCTTTTCACTATTCATATGTATAATATGATTTCATCCTCATCCTTGATTTTTTAATTCCATACATTTTATTATTTTCTATTTTTAGAGGAGATTCATGTTCTAGATTGTAGATGGAAAGCGTGTTGTTTTTGTTGCTGAGATGGTTTGTCAGGTGGGTGGTCAGCATGTGGAGACACTTTTTTCATTGATGGATGAGTTGTCAATTTAATCAGTGTAAACTTGTATAGTGGAGGTAATCATGGTCATTGGGGAGTCTATTTATGTTTTCCCTAAGTAGGTTTTGATGCTACCCCCTTGAAAGGATGTTGTGTTCTAGATAGTCTTATAGCCTGGTGCTTCCCTAATTTTTATGGATCCTTATCAGATGGATCCTTATATGATGTTTAGGTTGAGTATATAGGTATATTATCTAATTAATAAGAGATTTATCTAGTATAGTTATTCCTTGTGGGGTTCCCTTGTGTTTTCTCCAAGAAGGCATGTGGTACTATAAGGTTTTTTATAGACTCTTGAAGGTTGAATTAGGTTAAGCTCAAGAACCGTTACCATTTTACAAGGATAAGAAATAATTTCAACCAACATAGAGGGTAAATTAGGTTTCTAATATTTATATATGGTTTTAATATCACCAATTTTGTATTAATGAGGTTTATATCCCTAATATTGCTTCCAGATGTGGTTTTGAGAACATCATGTTTGTTGTCATATTGTTTGATGTCAAAAATGAACTAGCTATATTTTTGGGACTCATGAACTGTATGTAACATGAGTTATTATGTTAGTTCATATTCATGTTTATCGATAACATATTGATTTTCTCAAATTCATATGTGGAGCATGTAGATCATCTCAAATCTATCTTGTAGGTTTTTGATGCCACTAACTCTATGTAATGTTTACCAAGTGTAAGTTTTAGGTCTAAGAAGTGAATTTCCATGAGAATGTGGTGTCTCATGAGGGTGTGGTAGTATACCCATCAATAGTCGATGTAGTTTTTTATTGGGTGTAACCAAAGAACATGTTAGAGGTTCATAGTTTCCTTGCTATCGAGGGATATTATCAGAAGTTTGTACCTAATTTCTCCCATGTTCTATCCTCTTTTATAGTGTTTACCAAGAAGGACTAGGAATTTGTGTTGAATAATCATTTCTAGGAATTGTTCAATTACTTAAAGGGAACTCAAATGATTTAGTTTCCTAAGGAGGGTGTGCTTTTTGAGGTGTTTTATGACTCTTCCCATATGGTCTTAGGATGTGTGTAGATGGAACATAGGGAAGTGATCTATTATAGGTATAGAAATTAGATTCCAATGAGCATAAATATTCCACTCGTGATCTAGATATATAAATGGTTGTTTTTAAATTGTTCATTTGGAGACATAAGCTCAAGGGATAATTTTTAGTCTTCATGAATCATTAGATTTTGATTTATATATATTCTTAGTGTGATATGAATTTGCAGGAGCGAAGGTGGATGGAGTTGGTTTAGGATTATTATTTTTAGATCTTATACACCAAATTAAATTGAAATGTTTTGGCTGATGTTTTGAGAAAAAATACATAAAATTATTCTTAGAAGGGGTCTAGGGATGTTTGGAAAGGAATGTAGGAGTTAGAAGCCTTGCACCAAGATGCAAGGGTGGATGATGGTAGAGGTTTTTTTCTTGAACATGATAGTGTAAAAATATTTAAAATGGTAGGTGGAGGAGTCTTAATGGGAAGACTTAGAGGAAGAGGTGACCCCTGACTGGGTTTGATGTGGTGATTCTATAGAGGGATGTTCAGAGGATGGTTAAAACTATATCTTGTTTTATTGTATGTTTTTTGTTCTAATAGCGACTCATGGGGGAATCATTAATGAGTTTCATAATTCACCTTTGGAAGTACACCATAGTAGTATCTGAGATCTACGATGGTTTGATGTTGAAGCTATGTTATCCTCAGATGAAATTATTTATGGGGTAATTTTTGAGAAATTGATTGGTTTTCGAGAAGTTGATGGCCAAGATTCTTGAACTTAGTGGTTTTTTGAATCCTTTGGTTTTTTTCTAGTGTAAATTTAATGAAATCTCAATCAATTTATTCAAAAGGATACTCCAAGATTAGGGTGTTTGTGATGCTATCTGGGTAATAATTGATTTATTGATGAAATTAGCTGTCTTCTTAGTGATCAAGGAGTTGGATGCAGTGGATTCATTAGAAGAGATTCATATGGATGATTTAGTATATATTCATAGAGTTCTGAGGTTCATTTTCATTGATCAAGACTCACATTTTACTGCATGATTCTAGAGGGGATTAGAACATGATTTTGGAATTCATTTATGCCTGAACACAACTTTCCACCCTCAGAAGAAGGGGTAGATGGAACAAATTATCCTTGCATTGAAGGATATGTCATATATGTACATCATAGAATTTTTAGGATGTTGGGTACACCATTTTCCTTTGGTTGATTTGGAATATAATAATATTTATCATGCATCTATTGACATGGACCCATTTGAGGTGTTATAGGGGTGGCCATGTTGTTCTTCATTATACTAGAAATAGGTTGGGGAGGTAGTAGTTCCTGGCCCTAATGTGATTAAGAGTATAACAGAGATGCTTTAGCATGATCATGAGAGGATGAAAGTGTCACAGGATTGGAAGATGTCTTATGTCGATCGATGAAGGAGGCCATTTGAGTTTGAGGTTGGGGACCACGTGTTCTTGAATGTTTCCCATCAACTTTTGAAGTGGAGGATTGTTAGGTGGAGAACGATTTATCCAAGGTTTATTAGACCTTTTGAGGTGATGGGGAAAGTTGAAGAGTTGGAGCATTATTTGGTATTGCAACCATGACTGGGGAGGATCCATTTTGTCATCCACATCACTCAACTTCATGGACATCTTCACGATTACTCCAATGTTATTTAATGGGTAGAGTTGGATATTCATGAAACATGATGTTTTTGGAGTGGCCAGTAGAGATAAAGGATCACCATGAGAAGGTGTTGTGTGGGTGAACCATTCTCTTGGTTTATGTTTTTTCGAGGCATGGTGTCCGAGAAGAGAATATTTGTTATGAAGAGACGTATATGTGTTCCCACTACCCGATGTTTTTTTTGAGTTTTTATTTTCTATTTTTTCCATGTGTTGTGATTTCATGGATCTCTCTATGTTATGTTATTTTATTTTTTCTTCATGTATGATGTGTAATAAAGTTTTTACATATGAAAATGGAAGGACTTTATTCTTAATAGTTATGTATTATACTATAATGTGATTAAACCCATGTGGACATGTCAGTGCCACCCATATCAGATAATATCTTGACTTGGGGGATATAATTTAGGATACATATGTTTTGGATGGTCCAGTGTTTTTATGGTAGTGTTTTTTGGTTTGGTCTATGTGATGGTTCATATAGTTTTGTAGTGGTTGTGTGGGATTGTGGTTATGTAAAAGGATATGGTTTGCGGTTGGTACCATATGTTTTGGTGTTCTTCTTAGTTAGAGGTGGTACTGTGGAAATAGAGTGATGGGTGTGTACTAGATGTGTTACGGCTATATGGTTTGGCATGATTTGATGGTGGTATCATTGAGGAGTGATAAGATACTTGATAGGTATCTCATGGGGTGGTTTTTTGTACCACTTTCCTTCTGGTTGTGGTTTTGGATTTTTGAGGTAGATAATCATTTTATAGCTATCTTATTTCATGGACCATTCCATCCTAGTCTATTAATTTTCTTGTTTTTGGTGTTTGAGGGGTTTTTGAGAAGCCTGGAGGATGTTCTGTTGGGTTGGAGGAGAAACAAGGCTACTTCGGGATATTCATTTGGATGAAATCCTCCTCATTTTTTCATGGAATAAATCTCTCATTTTGGGTGAACCCTAGGTGGATCTTGGAGGATTTTAGGCCACCTTCCACCTACTTAAATACATGGATTCTGGTAGTGGTCTTTTGACAATTTGTGGTAATCCCTTCTCTTCTTCATGGTTGTTTTCTTTTGTTCTTCCCCAGAGGTTCTACTCTAGTGGTGTTGTTTTGGTTCAGACTATGAGTTTGGATTTGTTACTGATAACACTTGATGTAGTGTAGGTTGATCTTTGGGTTATGTGTGTGGTTTTGGTTTGTAGGAATTTCCTCTTCACCATGTTTTGTGAAATTATTCGAAAAAAGATTCTATTTGGTGATGAATCTCCCATTTATCAATTTCATGTGTCATGTGGTAGGGGATTTCTCCTTTTTATCTCTGGGGGATGGATTGATTTTTCCTAATTGAGATAAATTAAATTATTAATTGAAATTTATGAGACATTATTTTACAGCATTGACATTATTTTTATATTGTTCATTTATAGTTTTAATACCACATAGAAAATTTTGTTCCTTGGGGGACTCTTTTTCTCTAGTCTGATATGCGTTGTTGATACCTTGTTGTGTGGTTTTTTTTATATCACCCGAAAATGAAAATTCTCTATCCACTTATTTTTTGTAAATAATATTGTTACCCATGGATTTAACGATTTTATGATAACACCCCTTAAAAAAATTGAAATGAAATAAAATACCCTCTATAAAATCTATAAAATGATATTGGATGTTTTTTGATGTGTGGTTGTGCTATGGGGAGGTGATATTTGGTAGAGATATAGTATGGGGAGATGTAAGGTTTCTTTCTTTCTTTTGGGGTGGTACGGTGATGATTCTTTTGTCTTGATTTTGGGTAGTGAGGTGATGGTTGTTTGGTTGTACATTTGGGGTAGTGAGGTGATGGTTTTTTTGTCGTGTTTCAGGGTAGCGAGGTGATGGTGTGTTTTTACATTCTTTTATGGCAGTGAGCCAATGGTTCAATGGGAATGATGATATTTTTTGTGAAGTGTGTTTCAGTGTGCTAGATTATTTGGTAGTGATGGGATAAGTGGTCAATAATTATTAAAATTGATTGAGATGGTTTGGTTAGTGGGATGAAAATTATTAATGAGAAAATAAATGATGGGTTTCTTTTTTAAATGTGTTTGATTCATAATATTATATTTAATGGTTTGGATAATATGAATGGTTCGAAATGAAAATTTTGGATTCTAGGTTTTGTGGTGTTAGGAAATTAGAGGTGGAAGAGAATATGAAAGTGTTGTGAGTTGGTTAGTGTTGTTTTGTTAACCCATAGGTTTGGGTTGTTTGTGGATCATATATATAAATTTATATTCCTTTTGATTTCTATATACACCCCACTCATGATTAGAACTATGTTCTAACACCCATATATTCACAAGGAGGGTTTTTTCCCTCACATCTCAATGATGATGATAATGACTGGCTACCTTCCCTCTCTTATAAGGGAGTATAAATTCACAAGTTGTGCTAGAGAGAGGTTTTTTAGTGCACTAGGTGATGGATCATATGTCTTCAGGTGAGATTAGATTCCATTGTGTTGTTGGTAGTGTCCTAGGTTTTTTCAGGAAAGTTGTGATATTATAATGTTGTGGGGAAGCTTATGGTGGGGTCATTCGTGATAGTGGGGTGGAACTAGATTGATGTCCTTCATGTTCGTGATACCCTACTACTCTGGTTATGATTTTCATGTGATTTCTCAGATGTCTTTGGGTGATATAAGATGAGATTGTGATGTGGGGTGGTCACTTAGGTGTTTGTGTGTGTGATGTGACATGACCATGCTATGGTGTGGCCTTATATGTTATTGTAAAGAGACAGGGGAACCATGATGTATTAAATTGGGGAGTGATTGTGGAAAATCATTCGGAAAGTGGTATGGGGTACCATTTATTTATGTTCTTCTTCGGATGTAATTATATGTAGCATGCATTATTTAGTTAGTGTTCTTTAGTGAGGTTGGGATTGATTGTTGACTTATTTAAGAGCTTTTGGTTCTTCTGTTTTCTCATGGGTTCATTAGTAAGATTCTTTCATAAATGCAAGAAATACTTTAGTTTTCCTACTAGGTATACATGTACACTCATACTATATATATAAATTGATTATTAGGTTTCTAGTTGGATTATGAAGATCGTGAAGTAAATCTAGGCTGGACAATTTTTTAAGGTTTTTGTGTTGTTGCATTAGCTTTTTATTTTGTGTATTTACTTTTGGAGAGTTTTATTTGTTGGGATTTTCTTTATACATGCAATGTGGTATGGTTTTGGTTTCTTTTTATATTTATTCATGGATTTATTTGTGGATGAATCATCTTATCTCCACATCAAATATTATTATATAATGAAATGACTCCCATTTCATAATCTTTGTATACCCTCTATACTAGCAATCAACCAGGGTCCTACTAGAGGTGGGACTCGTGTGGTCATTATATCTCAATCCCTTCATTGTATCGTCATTTTTGGGAGGGGTCATGACATCCAAACTTCCTTTTAGGAAGTTCATCCTTTTTAAACTAGTGTCTATATTATAATACCAATTTTCTAGGGCATTTTTTTACCAATATAAAACTATATTTAATCTATAAAATAATTCTTAAATTCTTTAAGTAAGAAACCACATGGTTTCTTAATGTAAACATCCTCTTTCAACTCATTATTGTGAAATGAGGACTTAACATCCATTTGAAAAATTCTATATTTCCTCTGGGAAACAATATCAAGAAATATCATTATGGCCCCAATATTTTATATTGATGAAATGGTATTATCAATATTATTTCATTAATTTTTCTAATAAAATTTTAAAACACGTTTTTATTTGTTTCACACAAAATCACTCATTTCATTCAAATTATTCTTCCACTAATTTTTTTTCAACTTGGGTAAGACCTATAGTATTTTATTATTCTCCATATGATCAAACCCTTAATTCACAAAATAATCCCACCCTTAATGCTACCAATAATATTTCATATCTCTTGATTCAATATTAGAAAACAGTGAGGTATGTGATGTTGTCCTAAAATTTGTAAAGGTTGGGGCACTACTGACAGCACAGACACCTTACCTTAACATGGTCATCAGGTCCTAGACTGCCAGGTGCCAGTTGTTTCCCTTTAGACTATAGTCCCCTTCCTAGGGCCCACCCACATGCCCAAATGAGTCATATGACTAATGAATATCCCCACAGGACATCACAAAACCTTGGAATCTTCCCAGAAGTTCACTCACCCTGATTCCAACTCTAGGACAATCACACTTAACTTTGGAGTTCTAACTAGGTAGGCTCCCATGTAGTGCAACACACTTAAGTTCGATTTACTCCTCTATAACAATTTAAATAATGGGGCACTAATGACAGCACAAACAACCCACCTTAACATGGCCGTTGGTTCCTGGCCTACCAGGTGGCACCAGTTTGCCCACAGACTATGGTCCCCTTACTAGGACCACCCACATGCCCGAATGGGTCATCTGACTAATGAATATCCCCACATGATAACACATAACCTTGTAAGATTCCCATAAGTTGACCCATCATGATTACTACTCCAGGAAAAGAACATTAAACTGTTGATTTCTAACCATGAAGACTCCCAAAAAGAAAGGTGCACCCTATTAACACAAGTTGTATCATTTTTTTCATTTAACCCTTTATTATTCTGGGGTTTACATTCAACTTCTACCCCCATAGAGCACAACAACATAGTTTTGGGAACTATAACTCAACCCATGTAGTGTAATGACCTTAAAACTAGGTTCCTCCTCTTATACCAATCTAAAGAATGGGGCCCTATTGACAGCCCAAAAACCCCACCTAAACATGGTCATCAGGTCCTGGCCCCGCAGGTGCCACCAATTACCCCGCAGACATGTGGTCCCCTTCCTAAGCCCCACCTACATGCCCAAACGGGTCATCTGACTAATGATTATCCATGCCCGAACGGTTCATCTGACTAATGACTATCCCCATAGGCCAACCCATGTTCTTTCAATTATGATTTGTCCTCACTCGCACACACCCTGGTAGACTTCCCAGAAGGTCACCCATCCTGATCACTACTCTAGGACAAGAACCATTAACTATGGAGTTATAACCAGGTAAGCTCCCAAAAAGAAAGGTGCACCTTTTTGACATGAGTCATATTATTTATTCATTTAACCCTTTTATCATTTTGCGGTGCTATAAAATTTATTCTTATTTTAACCTAATGTCCTTATTCTCTTATGATATTCTAAATCTAAACATTATTCTCCATCCCTAGATGAGTGGTATGTGGTTGTTTATCATTAATTGAAATGGAAGATTCTACTTCTCCATCATTCATATTTTATACAGTTTGATCATTTTATAAACATTCTTCTAGTTGTTGACAAAAAACATTATCTCAATCACTTCTAATGTATTCTTCTTCTTGTTTTCATTATTTATTAGCATTCTCTAGTAATTTCACATCAGTTATTCTTTTCAAATTTTTGTAACCATGTTATCCTCTACAATTTTGACAATAACCAAGAAACATACCATTATATCCTTTATGCACAAACTTCCCTAGATTTTATCCTTCTACAATGATCACAGAAGGTCTACCATACAACTTTAGATAGGTCAAACTAGAATAATTCCATTAAAACATATCATATTATAATATACCTATTTTTTCTTCTAATGAAAATAATTATTAATTTAATCCAATATACCAATAACATTTCTCTATAAATATTGATAGGTATAATTCTCTATCAGCATTACTTGGGCCATCTCCACTGAAAATCTATTCTTTTATTCAGCAAAACCACTATATTGTGGTGTATTTGGTTGACTAATTCCATGGTGAATACAATGATTTTGTGGATAATAATCAATTATTCTACATGTATATTCAGAACCACTATTAGATAAGATATTTTCAAAAAACCCATACTCCTGTGTGCTTCTTCTGATACTTTTACACGTCTTTTGAGCCTCCAATTTATGTTTCATTTGCATAAAACATTTAATAGAGGTATATTCATCAATAAAAAATAATATTGTTATGTTTATGTTTTGATTAATTCCTTATTATCCCACAAAAGTCTAATAGATAATCTCTATTGGAAGATTTGATTGATTCTGTCCATTATTATGTAAATAATTAACAATGTTTGTCTATTGGAATATTGAGAACATTCAATTCCTCCCTCTATTCAGCACAACAAAATCATGGGCATTGTCTCCCTAACTGAGATTACTAATTTTCTTCTAGCTGAGATGAATAAGGCTTTAATTCTATAATTTATTTTCATCTTCCATTCACTGGTAACATGAATTTCTAGCATCACCCTGCCCCATGAAATAAATTTACCCTTGCCCACTAATCTATTTTCAAAATGAAACCATATTAAAATATCTTCACAAAAAATATATCCTTTTTTGTAGTCACTTCATTTACGTTATCAAATAACTAAGACAAAATTAAGAATATTATATTTTAACCTTTAAAAAACTAAGTGTTTATGAATTTTAGTTGATCATTCTCAATTACAGCTGACCCCACAACTTATATTTTGAGTACCATAATTTACAACTTTCACTGAACCTTATTTTTAATTTTCAATATGATTTATATGCTTCAAATAACCTTTTATATAAGAGAAACATCCATTATCCATATTCCAAGGATTATCCCCTTTTGATGATTTAATTTGAACTTAAATAACCAAATCTTTCATATTTATTCTAATCTTAATATTTTGAGGATTTTGAGTATTTTCACACATATTTCTTCATGATGGTAGTAGTACGAGGTGTTCTTTTTTAGAGTGACCATATTTCTTTCATCTTCCATACACTTATTTATGAACGTCATATTTGTTCTATGTTTTATATCAAAAATTTCCAATCTATCTCAAACTATTCAATAATTGAGAGGGATGAATCCCACACAAAAATTTCCCCTAAAAAATCATAGACTTATCTTGATATTTTATATTAAAACATTACATAATTTCTATATTCCCAATTCCTCCAAAGTTCCATTATAATCTATATAAATAAAAAATTTGTTTACAACAAGTATTTTATCAAAAAATATTATGCCTATATTAAAACATTTATTTTTGTATCCAAATTTAAACCTTATAAAATATATTATTGTGGACACCCAATAATTTTTTCTTCATTGTAGGATTCCTTCCATCCATTTTTGGATTCACCAGTTATAACAGTTTTTAACTTCAAGTTTAATTTCTCAATATTTCCACGTTTATGAGACTCAGTTGACTTTGGCACAAACTTAGTCTTATTCACTTAATTTTTACTATAAATATCCCCATAATAATTTTTAGGATTTGTTACATATTTTTGATGATATCTTCGATGATCGACATGTTCTCTAAAACTCACTAAACCTTTCACAATCACCATTTTCTTATAGATTTATCCTTCTTCATGAGAAAAATTTTTTATGTTGAATATAAAGTTTATCACCTCCTTTTAATCATCCATCAAATTTTATTAAACAAATTTAATTGAATTAACTTTATATTTAACTATTACATATATATTTACCCTCAATGTCATTATTTCATTATGTTATTTCATCAGATTATTAATTTATTTATATAACTTTTATTTTCCATCTGTATTGACAGATTCCCTATTAAAATAAGATTGGATATTTTTTCAATTAATTTTAATAAACATTTCATACTTTTAAATATTTTAAAGGGATTACTTTAAATAACACTTCAAAAAAATATCCTTTCAAGTATCTACTTCTTCACTTCTAGAATTTATACATTTATCACTAGTGAAATTTTAATCGTTTTCCCTACCAATGAGAAAATTTTCATCAATATCTTAGATGTTTAAATTTACACTTATTCATTATATATCTAACTATCTTTAATCTTCGCTAATAGGTTTATAAAAATTTCTTAATAAAAATTATTCGCTATTTTTTTAAAAAAAAAGGCATATTTTTATTTCTTTCTTTCTTATTGAATGTTATTCTTGGTCAATATTCTTCATCATTATAGGCATCAATATCTTTCGATATTAGATAATTCATAGAAAATTTTTCAATTCCTCTACACTTAAAAATTTTTAGTGTAATATTTACATTTAAAACTATATTAAACTTCTCACACTTCTTGAAATAAAATACATCATTATATCAAAAATTCGACCCATAATTGAATCTAAATCTAAATATACAACTTTAACATTATCAAGAATATGCTTTTAATAATTATCTTCTTTTTTTAAATGAAATTTCATTTTAGGCTATAACCTTATTCTTGACAATATTATATTTCCTTACCTCATAGGTAATGAAGATACTACGTAATTCCTCAAGAGGTTGTATTTTTAGATCTTTATATTTCAAAAATAAGACTTCAACATCAAACTTATCTAGTATGACGAAAATTACCTTCTAAACCACTTTTAAATCATCAAGATTCTCCCTATAGCCTATAATATTTCTCATAATATAATTTATCCTTCTGAAGAATCCATCAATAGTTACATCGTCATTTGTCCTGAATACTTCATTCTTAGACCACAAAATCTATAGTTTCCCCTCTTCACTTTGGCGTTACCTTTATAGATGTTCTCAAACATATCCTTTATTACTTTTTTCATTTTTATTCCTTTGAATGTCAAAAAATAACTCTCTAAATGTGAATAAAATATACCATTCGAATCGCATCAATAATTTATAAAATTATTCTTATCTACTCTGGAAACAATAGTATTCTCAACATAATATATTAACCCATTAGTTTTAGCTTCAAGGACATCATAACTAATAGTTACTAGGAAAGAAAACATCACATCCTTCCATATATGATAAAATTTCCCATAAATCATGGGAATCCACTTACTCTTCAATGAATTATGTTTCTCCATTATATACTTCAAAAATTAAGTGATTATCAATTTAAATAGAGAGAAAAAACCAATCCCATAAAAATCAAATAGTAGATCACAGTTGAGAAAAACCATATCTCTAACACTAATTGAAAAGATATCCACAATCATATGGTCTTAGTTAATTAAATTATTTTATGTTTATTTATTGAAATAACCATAGACATTTATAAAAGGTAATTAATATTAATACCAATATCACACACATGAAGGGAACATCATATTTACAAGGATAGTATTTAAAAATTAAATGATAATAATTTACATGATCTATATTTCGTATAAACTATATGAATCACTAGTATCAAAATGTTGTTATAAGGGAGTAAGGTATATCCTTTTAATTTTAATTCATATCTATCGATAGTGTGAGTTTTTACCACACTATTACAATGATAAAAGTTTTCCTTTTTAGAATAAAAATGAATTTTATAGAATTATACATTTATAGTGTTGTTGTAATGATGCTTTATTTCTTCTAAATTAACCAGTACTGTCATTATTTCATTATATCATTATGCATAAAATAGGTTTCTAGTTATACATATTCATTCTCTCAAAAATATTCATGATTATTTCTATAATAAGTAGTATCCTATTAAACTTATGTTCCCTATATTTCATGGAGGATAAAAAAATTATATCATGCTCCAATGAAAAAAAAAGGCATGTTCAAATATTAAATTAAAATTGAAATTAAAATGAGTAACATACTTAAATTGATTCCCAACCTTGTCTCTTTCATACTAATTCATCCATGTTCTTCTCTTCTATTTCATGTCATTATAATATATTGAAAAGGATATAAGATGACTGAATGGGGACACTATAACTGATCATTACTCTTAATTTTGAAAACCATATTCTCTCGTTTATCGGATAAAAAACCCAATTTGTGATGTTTTATCTATAATAAACCCAATTAAAATTTTATTCATAATAAATATTATGGAAACATGGATTTTTAGAGAGCCTAATTCCTAAAAAGTCGATTTTTTTTAAATACTTACACAACCAATAATGTTGTAGGGGGCTCCATCAAGTCATTCAAAGATCATAGAAAAGTCATACGTCATTGTAATGTTTTAAAATAGAAGTCTCATGTGTCTTAAAAGTGATACACCACAAATATGAAATTCTACAATAAATTTCATATGTAGTCTTCGATATTAGATTTAAATGACGTAATAATTTATATGTTATTTTAGGATGAAATTTATAAATGGGATCAAAGTCATACGGTATGAATCAATGTCATATGTAACACATGGAATAAATACATTAGGATATAAAAGTATTATGAATTAGAAATTGGGTTTTTTTAATATATTTCATAAGAAGTGTATACTTCCTGAAATGACTTCAAGAAATTCACAAATATTATAAAAAACATAAGAAACATCAAATAATAGAAAACTATGGAATATACCCCTCATTAAATGAAACACCAAAAATAACTTGAGTTTGATGATGATATATGTGGTTGCTAAAAAAATACAGCATAAGAATTAAATATAATTAAAACTTCTCTAATATTTATTCCCTATATAAATACCAAATTCTAGTTAAAATTCTTATCACAATAATATTCTCAATTACTCAACTATTTCCAAATATCTCTTGGGCTAAAAATATTTTAAATATTTATTATAGTTTGATCTCATGATGGAATATTGGAAAGATGTTGGCATATTTGGAAACTATATCCTCATCTACATCAGAAATGAGAAATATATATCTCTTGATGTTATAAAAAATTAATAATCCCTTCATAGTTCTTATGTATATCTATTCATTTCCCTTTACAACCACATTTTTTTTTACTCGTCTCTCCTAATAATATCAACTTTTTTTCCATGAACTTCATCATGTTAAATTCACTCCCATTATTTATTTTAGAAATAAATTCGGTTTCTAGAAAGATAATGTGTTAATATATAAACGTGTGATATGATTGATTATAGGAATACTAACCAACTATATCTTTGGGATAACTTTCTAATAGAAATTTATATGATTTGGGTTCTATTTTACAAGATATAATACATCATATATATGTTTTAAAACCACAAATACTATTGAAAGATATATTTAGATACTTCTCATTCAAAATATGAGATAGTGTCATTTAAATATCCCATAATGGAATAAGATTTATTATAATTGAATATTATTCTATATAAATAACCAAAAAGTATATAAAATGGTCTACATGAATCATCATTGTACAAATTTGTTCTAACAAATTATGATTTTTTATTTTCAGATAAACTAGTTAACTATGGTGTACTAGATATAGTGTATTGAGATACTATTCTTTAGTCTCTTAGATATTTATTTTATAACTCACATATTCAATACCACAATCATAATGAAGTGTTTTATTACTATTTCCATGATGATTTTATTCTTTATTAATGTACACCTTGAGTACTTCAAAATATTCATAATTCTGATTCATATGATTCATATTCCTCTACCTACTAAATTAATAAATAAATATAATGAATCACTAAAATCCTCCTTGAGATACTTTACATATTGGACCACATAAATTAATATTTATGACTTATAATTAAAAATAACTCATTTATATTTACCCTTAAAAGATCATTTGGTAATTTTTACTAATAAAAAATATTAATGTACATCAAATGATTCATAATCACTCAAATATGATAATCTATTTTTAGAGAGTTGTTGGATGAGATTATTCTTTATTTTCCTTAGAAATGATTAAAAACCTAGTCAGTGTTCAAATAATTATTTTTTACAGTATTATTATTTATATTATATATTTTATTTTCATGATTCAATATTTATAATCCATTAAACTTGTCAAAAAAAAATAAACCATATCATTCTTATAAATAAAACAATTGTTTTTTAACTAAAAAAAATGAAAAAACACCCTCTTTTGGAAATATATAGAAATAGAATTCCTACTAATCAATGGTAAAAAATAAAATTATCTTTAGGATAATGAAAATCCACTAGGAATAAGTAGATTCACTATCCCTATAGATAATTAAATAACTATTGCACCATTACCTACTCATAATTCCACTAGCCACTTATCAATATTCCCTATTCATTGAGTTTCTTCACATTAATAAAAATATGTGATGAAAATATGGAATCTAATATTAACAATTTGAAATTTAAATAATTTGTCTCTATAGAATGTTTTCTTTCAAACCAATTAATATAAGATTAATTGTTTTAGAAACTCAATTACATTGACTGATTATATATTTACATATAGATTCTAAATTAAGGAAACAATGGTTAATTTTATTTAATATCCATACTTCTAATAATTTTAATAAACATATTTTCCCTCAATTTATTTAAGAACTAATTTTCCAAATAATGTGGGTTTCTCTATAATGAAACATTTCCCCCTTTTCAATAACAATTTTCAAATTAAAAATCCAATCAATGATATTATTATTGTTAAATTTTTCCTTCTCAAGGACTGATGTAATTAATAAATTTTAGTTTTTTTTATTCCATTAATATTTAAAACAAAATTTGTGTCATTATTTGTCTCATATATGTTATTATTAAATATTTTCTTTTATTGAATATAATCCCACTAAAATAATAACCTTAAATATTATAAATTTAGTTATTCGATATCTATTTTTGAATCTGTCTTAACTTGGATAATTTTATCAATAATTCCACATATATTTATATAAACAATACTTTACAGTTGTAACTAAAACATATGATTTATTATTTAGTGGACAAAATCTTTCCAAATTCATCTCATAAATATGTTAAACACCATGACTCTATGTACCAATCTAAGTGGGTTACATAGTCATATGTCACCCAATATTCCCATTTGGATAACTATTTCCCTCTTTTCCCAATATTAAATAGATAATTGATTCTCAACTAAAAATCAATCATCCATTGGATCGATTAATGTGTCAATGAATTTGATTCAATTTAGAAGGTATCTAACACATATACATTTGATGAAGAATGTTATAATTGGTTTCACTATTAAAAATTATATGTATCATATCATATACTAAATGAATGTATTCATACTAATTTAATAGTATGTTTCATATACATATTCAATAAATATTATGCATATTAATTACATAATTTATTTCACTTTGTATCATATATATTAGTTAAATCATTAATTATATCACATAGAATAATTCTATTTATTTCCATTCATTTTAGTAAATATATAGATTTATCATTCTTAAGGGAGTTAGTTGTAACACCCCGTGATTTTATGAAAAATATTCTTTTTAATTTCATTAATTTCTTGTGTTGTATGCTACAAAAAAAGGAGCTTTCACAACACGCATCCTTGAATTGCCTTGCATTACACGCAATCACGACCTTCCTCGATAGCGTGTGTAGTACGCAATACCGAGTTTCACTAAACAACGATATGCTATTAAAAATTATTAAAACTAGCCGTTATGAACAGTAATAACCACCTTTTAAAATTTTAGAAATTTTATCTCTCAAAATGGACTTCATATTTGGATTCGGAGTATCGAATTTAGCCTAAGGTGAAATTTTGGTACTTTTCGGATAACTTTCATATTCTGATGAATAGTGAAAATTACTAAATTTTAATTAAAAACAACCTTTTTAATCAAAATAATTAATAGTGATAAATTATTAATTTGAGTGGTTTAAAAGTATATTTAGAATATATTTTTACAATTTAATACAATGTTGGTCATTGGATGTAATTTCACATTTAAACCAATTATAAACAAGTGTCAATCTTTTGATAGTTATTATCTCTTAAAAACACGCTTTTTTGTTTTGACGACGGGAATTAATTTTTAAATTAGTTAATGTAACTGATATGTTTTGAATTTGGTAAAATAGAAATCATTTTTGAGTTCAAAATATCAAATATAGCTTAGGCCTAATTTTTGGTATTTTTCTAAAAACTTTCAATTTTTGATGAATAGTGAAACCACTAAGTGGTAGTTAAAAAAACTGAATTGTTCATAAAACTTATTTTTACCGCTTATGTGAGTGGAATTTCAAAAATCCGAGAGACACGGTTGATGTCAGTAAGTAAAATGTGGTTCAATGAGATGAAAATAATTTTTTGGTGAATAGTAACTTTTTACTTTTTTTTATCACGGTTAAAAGTAAATAGGGTAATTAAGGGTAAAAATGATATTATTATTACCCTAACACATGTCCTAATTCTATTGGACAAGTGTAATTCGACCGAAAACAACCTTAGGAATAAAATATGACCATTTAGGCCCACTTGGATTAGATTAGGACATTTATTATTAATTTATTTAAAGAAGGGTTAAAATAGTTAAAATCAAAGTTTAATAAGTAAATCATTTTTAATATGGGGTTATACATAAGATAAATTCGACTATAAATATTAATTAGAAAGATAAAAAGATTTCCTACATAATGGTAGTTTATTTGTAATTTTTAGACATTAAATAATTTAATTTATTTATGACACAACGATGATGCATTAATTATCTTATTAATGAAATATTGACATAATTGCTGTTATAAATACCCAAATAAATATAATTTGAGACTTTTTATGAATTACACTAATTTTCTAGGTTAATATGACATGTTAGTATAGATTTAATTAACTTTTTTAGAACTTATCATTCTGTTAGTATTTTCACAAAAATCAATTACTAAATAGTGTCAAAATTGAGATAAAATAGTTTTTTAAAACAATATTATATTATTAATTGTTATTTTATTCCTAAAAATATAAGGTTCGGCCAAATGACTTAGATAAGGTTATATATATTAATAATAAACAACTTGGGGTTCTTTTGGCTTGATATAGTAAGTTTATTAACCTTATAGTATAAGAACATAAGAAGACACGGTAAAAGTAAAATTATTTAACTTAATGTTAAATCAAAATGATAAGGTTAAAATAGGAACCTAAACTTGTCTAAATTCTATTTGATGAGAGGATTTCGACCCATCCCCACCTTATCCTTGAAATAAATCAATTTTGAGCTATTTAAAACCGAACTTGACTTTATAATAAAATAATATTTTTAGTTATTCCAAAGGTGCCCCTCTCCTCTCTTATAAAAGGGCACCTCCTCCCTCTCTTCCTCACACAACTTTGAGCCTTCAAGCTCGGCCAACCCCTTCCAAATTCTCTTCTCCACTTCCCTATAAACATCCTAGAGGTTCTTGTCTTCCTCAAAAACCAATTTTAGTGCCCTAAGAGGAGGTCTCAAAGAGGCGCTTCAAAGAAGAGGAGGTTCGGACACTTACGAAGGAAATCGGACCTAAGGTAAGGGAAATATCACAATCTAATTTTTATCTGAGATTGTTTATACTTTGGTATTTACTGGGGTGTATTTTATCATCCACATCCATGTTTCCTCAATATGTAATATTATTTACATCCACCTACAATTGTTTAAATCCAATTTTACCCTTCAGAGAATTTTTAGTAAAAGATATGAAAGGAATCTTTTGTCGTTTTTCGTACGAGGTACTTTTTGACTTTTCTGACAAAAGTATGAAGAATGTTTTTTTAACTTATACGGAATGAATGGATTTTTAAAACATTATTTCAAAGAATCTTCCTTTACAAGTTTTCAAGTTTATTTTTAATCAACTAATTTTAGTTTATAATTGTATGACATGTTAAGAAAGGAAAAGTGTTTTTGAAGTAGAAAGGATATTTTCCTCAAGAATGGTGTTCAAGTGTTTTATCAAAATTATTTTCCATCTAAGATAATAAAGGGTTATGTTTTTATCCCTATTATTACATTGATTTGATTATGTTGTGATGGAATTATATTTTTATGAATTCCTTTATCTTATATGAATTGTTTTATGATGTCATGTTGTTTAAGAATCCCATTTTTACTACATGGGTTATGCAATGATGTATGATTTATAATTTTGTGGAACACATAAGAATGGTATCATTATGAGATGGGTGGGACCTATATCTCCCTCCAATTCATTGGGTAAAGATTTTATTTCTCATGAGATAGACATGGCTGGAATGGTAGGTTATACCAGTTCAGTGAAACAGGACTAAAACGAGGGTGACTCGGTTCAGAAAGGGACTTTGTACACTAAGATAGTCTTGGCAATGATTCTTGACTAATAAGATATGATTCTCTATGATTATGTGTGTATTCCACAAAGTTTCATGTTTTAAGTTATGATTATTGGGATTTCATTTCACTACTATGATTTATCCCATGTTATGAAAATATGCTCTCTTTTGCAGGTTAAGATTTCCAAAATGTTATGTTCTTATGAATATGATGTGATTGATATTTCTTTTTTTTACCCTTACTGAGCATTTGATCTCACCCTTTTATGTTTTCTTTTCCCCAGGATATAAAGAAAGGTTTTAGGTAAAAAAAGGGGAAGATCTTTATGGGAGATGTTGAAGATCTTTCACCACGTTTAGAAGATTATATTCTGAGTTTCCAAAGACACTAAACTATTACGATCCTTGTTTGTGTGTTTTTGTTATTTACTAAGTATTCCGCAAAAGTAATGTAATGTCCATGTACGTCTAGCTTCGGGTCTCTACATTTGGTATCAGAGGAAAGGTTTAGTCAACCTTTGGAAACTAGGATGCGAAAACGTTAGTGAGATCCCTAGAGTTATTTCTAAGGTATTTCTAGGGATGTCCCTAAGGTTATGTATACGTATAGTTTATAGTCCTAGAATTGCGCTAAAGATATTATAATTTAACCTAAGATGTTATATATTAAGGTTACTCCCTCTTTTATTATGTTGTTTTCCCTAGCATGATTTTTGCCTCTCACACTATTCTTTTTGGGTTTTAGACGATGGCTGGAACCCGAAGGAACCGTGTTGATCAATGCAATGGACAATGCAATGATTGTCCTCCTGAACAAACAAATGTTATGGGAGATGGAGTGAAAAATCTTATTTCTATACTTACACAAGCTATGAATCATTCTGGACTTCCAAATGAGCAGAGAAGGGAACAATATTCTATTGAGTCCTTCATGAGGCAACGTCCACCTTCTTTTAGTGGGTCTTCTGATCCACTTGTTGCTGAACAATGGATCATTACCACTGAACAGATATTTTCAGTACTTCAATGTTCTGAACATGATAAAGTCATCATAGCAGTATATCGTTTGGAAGGTGATGCTGATCAATGGTGGAATCTTATCAAGAATACGAGGCCAAGAGATGAAATTGAGTCCATGGAATGGGATGAGTTCAAGAACTTATTTTTCAATAAGTACTACCTTCGTATTCTTTGGACAAATATGGAGAAGGAGTTTCTCGAACTAAAGCAAAAGGATGATGAATCCGTTGGTATATACGAAGAGAATTTTACAAGTCTTTCAAGGTATGCATCTGGATTTATCATCCAACCTGAAAGTAAAGTTGATCGATTCTTCAGTGGCTTAAAACCAAATCTTCGAAGGGCATTAGCTATAAGAGACTTCAGTAGCTATGAAGAAATTGTGCGTTGTGCTCTCAAGGTAGAAATGGAAGTTGGTATTACTTATCCATCTCATAGTTTTGACAAGAAACTAAAGATGGAGTTCAAGGAGAAATCTCAGAATAATGGTGAAAAGAAGATGAATGTTTCCTTATGCTCAAAGTGTGGAAAGAAGCATGGTGGAGATTGTATTAAAGGGAATAGAAAATGTTTTAAGTGTGGAAAAGAAGGTCATCGAGCAGCTGAGTGTCGAAGTAATGGAAAAAGGGTTTCTAATGATGGGAATAAAGAAAAGACTGCAGAAAACGCACCACCAACACTTCAATGCTTCAAGTGCAAGGAAATGTGGCATTATGCTAATAAATGCCCTAATCCAAGGGTTAGTGGTGATCGACATGAGCAACCACTTAAGGCAAAGGACAAAGGGAAGTCACATGCGATCACTATTGGTGATGTTGAATATGACAACAATGTGGTGGAATGATTAAGCGTTTATGTAATGGGATTCCAAAATAATGTTGTATATAGTATCGTGGAATATTGGAATATTTATGTATTGGTATATTGTTGTTTTCAATGGTACCGGTAACCATGGAATGTGATTGAGATATTTTTGGGAAAAAATGATATGCGCATAATGAAGGGATAAGGAGAAAATGAAATGTTTGACAGTATTCATGAGCTCGTGATTGATATAAGGACTAAGTGATATCATAGTTTGAGTATATAGAATTTTGAGGATTTTGGTATGTGGAAGGTGTTAAATTTTAAATGCATTCATGTTTTCACTAAGGTTCAATGGGTATTCAAGAGAATACATGATTAAGGCCTTTGAATGTTTGGAATGTGACCGACAAGACATATCATATGATATATGGGGATCAACGATGGTATTAAATCTCTGCTAATCGTTTTCACTATATTATGAGAGTGGAATGCAGTATTATGGATAATCCTAAAGATTGGAATGGATTATGTTGGACATAAGTTAGTATTGTTTAAGGATAGAATTTTTTTTCGATATTATTGATGAGATATTATAGTAGTATAGTTTTAGAAAAAGGACAACCTGTAGGACGGGCGACAACCCATCGCTACGGACAAGGCTGTGGGAATCGAACCCACAACCGAAGTGCGACTGGCCTTTATCGCCTACCACTGGCCTAAAAGAAGTCCATGTTTAGTAGAAACTAGTTTTATTATATTAATCAGTATGATATATGAAGTATAAGTCCATTTTAGGAACCATATATGATTAGTCTCACTATAGATGGACTTATGTATTTTTTGATAACTTTTCTAACCTTTTGTTTAAGACAGATGGAATGACCCATAATTCTATCACATGACCTGCTAACACATCACGAATGACAAATTCAACTTCATTTATTTAAGATATGAAGTGGAAATTGTCCAAAGAACGACAAATGGAGAGACTATACTAAAATCACGAAAGTATTTATTCTAATTCCAATTTCATCAACTTTAGGGAAATAATCTTGAAAACCAAAAATGTTGTCCTAGTGCTCTTATATCTGATGAATCATATGGTACCTTAGATCGTCACAAATTTATGGCTTTGTGATTTCTGGGTTTTCCATAGCCATGTTCTCTACCACTCTCCATCAGAACATGATGGTTAGATTTCTCTTCCATATCCATATTTTCACCTATGTGGAAACCCAGTGATTAGTTTATTTGGGTAACCATTATGTTTCATATTTTTGTTTTTAAAGATTGGTTTTGGTATTCTTTTTTATGATGTGGGTTTCTATGAATAGTAAATGATTTATAACCCCGACGAATTTCGAGGGCGAAATTCATTTTAAGGGGGGTAGAATGTAACACCCCGAGATTTTATGAAAAATATTCTTTTTAATTTCATTAATGTCTTGTGTTGTACGCTACACCAAAAGGATCTTTCACAACACGCATCCTTGACTTTCCTTGCATTACACGCAATCACGACCTTCCTTGATAGCGTGTGTAGTACGCAATACCGAGTTTTACTAAACAACGATATGCTATTAAAATATTATTAAAACTATCCGTTATGAATAGTAATGACCACCTTTTAAAATTTTAGAAATTTTATCTCTCAAAATGGACTTCATTTTTGGATTCATAGTATCGAATTTAGCCTAAGGTGAAATTTTGGTACTTTTCGGATAACTTTCATATTCTGATTAATAGTGAAAATTACTAAATTTTAATTAAAAACAACCTTTTTAATCAAAATAATTAATAGTGATAAATTATTAATTTGAGTGGTTTTAAAGTATATTTAGAATATATTTTTACAATTTAATACAATGTTGTCCATTGTATGTAATTTCACATTTAAACCAGTTATAAACAAGTGTCAATCTTTTGATAGTTATTATCTCTTAAAAACACGCTATTTGTTTTGACGACGGGAATTAATTTTTAAATTAGTTAATGTAACTAATATGTTTTGAATTTGGTAAAATAGACATCATTTTTGAGTTCATAATATCAAATATAGCTTAGGCCTAATTTTTGGTATTTTTCTGAAAACTTTCAATTTTTGATGAATAGTGAAACCACTAAGTGGTAGTTAAAAAAACTGAATTGTTCATAAAACATAATTTTACCGCTTCTATGAGTGGAATTTCAAAAATCTGAGAGACACAGTTGATGTCAGTAAGTAAAATGTGGTTCAATGAGATGAAAATAATTTTTTGTTGAATAGTAACTTTTTACTTTTTTTTACCACGGTTAAAAGTAAATAGGGTAATTAAGGGTAAAAATGATATTATTATTACCCTAACACATGTCCTAATTCTATTGGACAAGT
Source organism: Viscum album (assembly GCA_963277665.1). NCBI lineage: Eukaryota > Viridiplantae > Streptophyta > Magnoliopsida > Santalales > Viscaceae > Viscum > Viscum album. The sequence continues at coordinate 1,354,907,573 of OY728121.1, read as the reverse complement.
GTAATTCGATAAGAAACAACCTCAGGAATAAAATATGACCATTTAGGCCCACTTGGATTAGATTAGGACATTTATTATTAATTTATTTAAAGAAGGGTTAAAATAGTTAAAATCAAAGTTTAATAAGTCAATAATTTTTAATATGGGGTTATACATAAGATAAATTCGACTATAAATATTCATTATAAATCTAAAAAGATTTCCTACATAATGGTATTTTATTTTTTATTTTTAGACATTAAATAATTTAATTTATTTATGACACAACGATGATGAAGTAATTATCTTATTAATGAAATATTGAAATAATTGATGTTATAAATACCCAAATAAATATAATTTGAGACTTTTTATGAATTCCACTAATTTTATAGGTTAATATGACATGTTAGTATGGATTTAATTAACTTTTTTCGAACTTATAATTCTATTAGTATTTTCACAAAAACCAATTACTAAATAGTGTCAAAATTGACATAAAATAGTTTTTAAAACAAATATTATATTATTAATTGTTATTTTATTCCAAAAAATCTGAAGTTCGGCCAAATGACTTAGATAAGGTTATATATATTAATAATAAACAACTTGGGGTTCTTTTGGCTTGATATCCTAAGTTTATTAACCTTATAGTATAAGAACACAAGAAGACACGGTAAAAGTAAAATTATTTAACTTAATGTTAAATCTAAATGATAAGGTTAAAATAGGAACCTAAACTTGTGTAAATTCTATTGGATGAAAGGATTTCGACCCATCCCCACCTTATCCTCGAAATAAATCAATTTTGAGATATTTAAAACCGAACTTGACTTTATAATAAAATAATATTTTTAGTTATTCCAAAGGTGCCCCTCTCTTCCCTTATAAAAGGGCACCTCCTCCTACTCTTCCTCACACAACTTTGAGCCTTCAAGCTCGGCCAACCCCTGCCAAATTCTCTTCTCCACTTCCCTAGAAACATCCTAGAGGTTATTGTCTTCCTCAAAGACCAATTTTAGTTCCATAAGAGGAGGTCTCAAAGAGGCGCTTCAAAGAAGAGGAGGTTCGGACACTTACGAAGCAAATCGGACCTATGGTAAGGGAAATATCACAATCTCATTTTTATCCGAGATTGTTTATACTTTGGTATTTACTGGGGTGTATTTTTTCATCCACATCCATGTTTCCTCAATATGTAATATTATTTCCATCCACCTACAATTTTTTAAATCCAATTTTACCCTTCGGGGAGTTTTTAGTAAAAGATATGAAAGGAATCTTTTGTCATTTTTCGTACGAGGTACTTTTTGACTTTTCCGAAAAAAGTACGAAGAATGTTTTTTTAACTTATACGGCATGAATGGATTTTTAAAAAATTATTTCAAAGAAGCTTCCTTTACAAGTTTTCAAGTTTATTTTTAATCAACTTCTTTTAGTTTATAATTGTACGACATGTTAAGAAAGGAAAAGTGTTTTTGAAGTAGAAAAGATATTTTCCTCAAGAATGGTGTTCAAGTGTTTTATCAAAATTATTTTCCATCTAAGATAATAAAGGGTTATGTTTTTATCCCTATTATTACATTGGTTTGATTATGTTGTGATGGAATTATATTTTTATGAATTCCCTTATCTTATATGAATTGTTTTATGATGTCATGTTGTTTAAGAATCCCATTTTTTCTACATGGGTTATGCAATGATGTATGATTTATGATTTTGTGGCACACATAAGAATGGTATCATTATGAGATGGGTGGGACCAATATATCCCTCCAATGCATTGGGTAACGATTTTATATCTCATGAGATAGACATGGATGGAATGGTAGGTTATACCAGTTCAGTGAAACAGGACTGAAACGAGGGTGACTCGGTTCAAAAAGGGACTTTGTCCACTAAGATAGTCTTGGAAATGAGTCTTGACTAATAAGATATGATTCTCTATGATTATGTGTGTATGCCACAAAGTTTCATGTTTTAAGTTATGATTATTGGGATTTCATTTCACTACTATGATTTATCCCATGTTATGAAATTATGCTCTCTTTTGTAGGTTAAGATTTCAAAAATGTTATGTTCTTATGAATATAATGTGATTGATATTTCTTTTGTTTACCCTTACTGAGCATTTGAGCTCACCCTTTTATGTTTTCTTTTCCCCAGGATATAAAGAAAGGTTTTAGGTAAAAAAAGGGGAAGATCTTTATGGGATATGTTGAAGATCTTTCACCACGTTTAGAAGATTATATTCCGAGTTTCCAAAGACACTAAACTATTACGATCCTTGTGTGTGTGTTTTTGTTATGTACTAAGTATTCCGCAAAAGTAATTTAATGTCCATGTACGTCTAGCTTCGGGTCTCTACATTAGTGGATTTGAGCATTAGGTATTTTATATTTCACAAAGGGGTGGAGTGGAAAACCACTACATCAAATTACCTTTAAGAAGAGTTATTTCAATATCTAACATTCCATCAATTTTTCATGTGAGACATAATTTTTTTATATATATTTCTATTATATCATAAGAATATGTAATATTCAAAAATTTATTCTATCTAATTTTCATTTAATGAAAGTTTATGTAGTACACAAATAGGTTTTAATGATATAACATAAACATCATACATTGTGAATGTAATAGTAAATCATATCCATGATCCTAACTGGTAAATTAAAATAACAATAATATAATAATAATATAAAAATTCCTGTTAAAAAGGATTGAGATATAGAGATCAAAGTTCAATTTTCTGATTTATTTATTTAATTCATTATACTCACTCCATAAGGAAAATAGTGGATGAGAGGATGGGAATATCACTAAAGAAACTATAAAATGTGTAAAAATGTGGAACTATATTAGATGAGGAGCAATAGAGAACACTTATAAATACCTTTTATTTATCAAAAAGAAAATAATACAATGTCTCTCCTCTATGATATTTATAACTATAAGGGTATTCAATATCCTCCACGAAATCTAAATTTGTAGAAAATGAAATTTGGTTCAATAAATTTCCCCCAATGGTCATTTTGTTTATTAACATACCTTTAAAAGTAAAATAAGTACCTAAACAACTTTTACAATGAATTAAAGACCCTAAAAATTGGTTAGATTAAGGAAATAAGGTTCCTAAATAGTCTCACTAATCCGGGTTATGAATTTTACGCATGTAATTGGTCTAAAAAAATAATTCTCTAAGCTCAATACTAAAACTAATTTAGGATTTTTCATTTCATCATGTGTATGAATTAATTAAAAAAATCACTCATTATTTATATTATCAATCCACATTAACTACTTAATTAAGTAACTATTATTTATTTAAAATTTTAAATATTCAAGATAAAAATTACTATTTGTGTTTATGATAAACAAAAACATTTTTCTCATAATGAAATGTCATATTAGTCCAAAAATATCAAATAGAATTTTGTTATGGTCCACCTCAAGGGATCTTCATAATGTTTTAAATTATACTTAACAACATTCAGAATCATAAACTATGTAGAGATGCAAATTTCAAAGGTGTTTTCTATGATTTAATCTACCACAAGACCATTAGAAAATTTACTTTGTCCTTTATACGGAAACTGTGAATTATACATGGGTAATGTCAATCCTATAAAGCTAATATCTTTTATCTAAATTTTTGAGTAGAATTAATCTCATTTAATTTCATCACATGAGATTATAATTTTATTTCAATGAATTTACATAGTCAATCCTCAATTGATGACCCTGATTATATAACCCATCATATAGGCAAATATATCTTATCTGGTTGAATCTAGCTCGTCTACTTGATTAGTCTCATTCCCAATTACCTTTCATTAAGACATACTTTCATATGATATTAGATAGGTATTAAATTATGAAACCACATTAGTAAAGATCCTATTTTATAAACTCAATTTAAGGTATACATATCCAAATGATCTCTTATGTAACATCAGTTTAGCATATATGACAATCAATGTGATGTAGATTAATTTGGTCAATCCGGTTAAAATTTCACCAAATTATATCTTATAAGTGATCAGTTGTGTCACTAGAAAAGTGATCCAACTCATAAAAAATAATTATTTATCATTACAACAAAATATGATAATCATCAATAAGGGATATCCTTTTTATGCATATATTCTAGGGGTTTTTATTGTACCATATCTCATGTTTTATGTAACAAATATCAATGAATTATAATGTATTGTAATTTATATATATAACCAAATATAAAATATCATTAACAAAAAACAATTTACATACATTACGGAATAAATACTTTAAAAATCAGCCTGATTTTAAATTAATGAACAATTACACCCCCTTCCTAATAGAGTAAAAAATATCATTCTACCATGATGGGTCATATATATTTTATTTAATAGTTGATTGATATCTCTATTTTACTTCTTGTAATTCCACTACAGACATATAAATGAAGTTGATAATAAATTTTAAACACATTTATGGTAAATAATTCCACTAGTTACTCTTTTTTTACTTTCATTTTTTAATTATCCTCAATATATCACTTAATTAAGTCATGTATTTCTTATAACAATATTTAAGTACAAAGAATATTTTTAATATCAACCTTTTTTTATATTTTCCTATAATTCATAATAAATTATTTCCATATCCATATAAATTTTCCATTCATCACATAATAATAACATATTATAATTATTATTATGTCCAAAATATTATTCTCACAAAACAAAAGGAATAATAAAAAATGAATAAATAAAAATATGTCAACTCAATCCACCAATAATTATAATTTAAATAAATAAATTTATTTCACCACTATATTTATTCAAAAATACTAGGAATATTTATTTAAAAAATTTCTTACATGTTCAAAATAATATAATTAATCATTTAAATAATTATTATTCATTCCTGAAAAATAAATAAATAGCCTCTTATAATACACCCCTTTTAAATGTTTGGAAATATTAATTATAAAAAAACTAAAAACACTAGTTTACAAAAATTATTATAAAATTTACTAAAAATAATATCCTACATCAATTGCCTTTTAAAATTTAATTATACTATAATTTCATAATAAAAAAATATGATATTAATACATGTCCAAATATTTGAAATAATTTCACACAAATAAACAAGAAATGATCATATCGTAATAATAGTAATTCTCTATTAAACCCCCAGTGTAATTATATTCCATAAATTATTTTTTTAACATGGTGTTAATAATTAACTAAAATGACAAAAAAAAAATCCATTAATTTAATCATTTAATAATATTACCTTAATGTTTAGAAAAATAGTAATCCTAATATTGGATTATGACATTATAAAATTGTTCATATACTAACATACACATATTTTTATATATAAAAATAAAATTAAACAAATAATATAATATGATTAACACATAAGGAAATTATATATTTAATAATTTTCTATATAATAATAAATTCTTCACTAATAAAATAGTTTTCTGTCAATAATAATTTTCATTTAAAAATCCAATTATTATCTTATCAAAAGTAAAACACTCATTCTACCCTCAAAAAATTTAACTATGAATAAATAATTAATTTTCAAAATTAAAAATTATAAAACCCTTTTAAATCTATTAATCTATGGCATTATTTCCTATAATATTAACAAATAACAAAAGAGTATTATTTTATAGATCTACATATCATTCTAACTATTAAAATTTTTAATCCTATGATCATTTTTCAAACATCATATTTTCAATAATTACATAATTTTACCAAAAACATATAGGGAATATAATTCAATTCATAATTATCATATAAACTTCCATGGACCCATACCCCTGCTTGTAAAATAATGCTAAGGCATGAATATAAAAAATTACAATAAAACCTGATACAACAACCCATGTTTTCATCATTCTTACATGAAACTATATGATGCATGATCACAAAATTTTTTAGTACCATATAATATATATATTCATCCTTGATGTATAGTTTGAAAACATTTAGAGTCTTTATGTAAGATTATAGTGGTCAGTTTTTTTTATTAATGGTTTCACTGTTTTACATCTTCTAATTTGTTTAGATACAATTTTTCTATACCAAACCAATATATCCCTACCAATTCCTAATATATAATTTATCATAATACACTCTATTAAATACACCATTATCACCAAATATCCCCAATGTGAGTCAACCATGGTTAAAAATGAGATTATTTTGTGACCCTTTATGTTTTCCTCCAATAAGCCTTGTGTTTGTAGCTAGAATTGAGGGTATAATTCGCTCTAATGGGATAAATAACCCGATAAATTTAAAAAACTACTATATATATTTAAGATACATAATCCTACTAATGAAATATTTATCTATAAATAATCATGTTATTAACATAATTAATGTAAATAAATACAAAATAAGTATTTACATTAATATCCCAATTATATGTTTCTCATTGTAAAATATTCCATCTCCAGCTAATCACATAAATATTCACATCTGTTATAAAAAAAATACATTAATAATTTATTCATATATACTTATATATACCTATTTGAAACTATAAAAGATATTTAAAAAAATAAATATATACAAATAGGGGTGTGTAGGTATTGATACATAGTAGGATTCTCCCATAACACCATAAGAGTCCATGTGTAAAGAGAATACTCACGATTTTTTGAGTTGAAATAAATAAAATAAGTCAATAATATATTAATTAATACAATGCATACAATCCAAAATACCACAAAATAAAAAACGCTCATATCAAATTTTATGAGAGCACAATAATCAACCCATTTCCCCAATGACAATATTGTTCCATTATCGTCACCTCAATAACAACATCAATGAAAATATTATCCCATAAAATAATATTCCTCTCAGATTTTTTTATCTATCTGGCTTGGTATACTACTCCAATATCACATATCATGACTCCTTTACCCACTAATATGGAATATATACTTATTTATAGATTAATCACACCATGGACTAGAATTATAAAAATATAAACATTCACATAGGCCAATCTTGATTGCTATATACCCTATCCCAATTCCATATGTTATTCCACCTCTATTAATCAAGAGGAAATGGTGACCTGTTTTACAATGAATTACAACATATATCACATTATGTGAACCTTTATGTTATACACACATTTTTAAATCCATATCATGTATGCCATTTAACCTTGGTGTAAGAATATTTTTCTACATATGAAGTGACTTACTAATATATTGTAGTTTTTTACTCTTTTTAACAACCCATTAAAATATGTATTGGATAATTCAAGTGGAATTTTAATTTAATATACTAGTTTAGGGGTTTTTCGATAATTTGGATTCATATTGTAATTGTGAGTGTTGATACATACCTATGAGTTTTTAGTCATGTTATGAAGTTTTTTTATTCTTGGGGTTGTTTATAAGAGGTCACGGGGGTGGTGAGTCCACTAAAGTGTAAAATATTGCATTGGGTACCACATAGAGTAACACATGGTGCCCGATGAACCTAGAAGGTCCCATGTGTCCCTTGGGTTTCCACTAGGTAACTTATTTTCATACACTGGCTACTCAGTTTCCTTATCATCCCATTTTTGGGGATTATATATAATTTATTAAAATTTATAAATAAAAATCAGTCCTCATTCCACACTTGTCTAAGACACCTAGACCTAGTTCCCTCTCCCCCTATCCCATTCATTTTCCTCTATCAATATCCAATTTCAATATCTCTTGGATCATATTTTCATTTTGGATAAATGGACCTCTTGATGTTGGGGATTCATGTCAACAAGGATAAGGTAAGAACAAATTATCTCATTTGAATTTCATTAATCTCTATACGATTTTGATGCCATCCCCATCATTGGGTGTATTTATCTAATTTTTTGATTTTTGACAAATAGATCTCATTCGTTCGATTATGTCGGATGGGTTAATACTTTAGTGAAAATAGGATGATCTCGTAATGGGATATCCTCTACTAGGTTTCCCTTGTCTCTGTCGCCTCCTTCCACCTCGGGTTGGTCTGAATCCCCTCCTCGGTGCTTTCTCAGCAAGTTCGTGGCAGTGTTTCTTCTTTCTGTGGCGGCGTCGTTCAACCTCGTGGACTTGACCGTCTCGACATCTCATAATTTCTGGACTTCTTCTCATCTCACTCCACTTTCACTGCAGAGGAATTTCATTGGCGGCATGGTGATGGTCCAACATCCTAGATCTTGCTTCCGCATATAAGGGTCACTTCTTCGTCTCCCAGGTTTGCGTTGGGTGTTCCATGCTGGTCTCCATGAGAAGTGATGGCGACGGTGGGTTTTAGGTTATGTTTTGTGGTGGAGTCTGGAGAGATTGACGTTTGGGTGTCTAGCTACTTGGTGATGATTTCTTGAACTCTATTTATTGCCTTCATTTTTAGGTTTTGGATACTGCTTGTGTGTTGGTCGATTTGGTGTTTGTGATCTATTATGGTTTATTTTTTAGTTGGACTGAATTTACGGTTTTTTGATTTGGGTATTATTATGGTATTTGGATAATATTGGTGAATGGGGTCATGGTTTGGGTTGGATTGTAGTTTTATGGGACATTGAAAGCATGAAGGCTTCATGTTGGAGGAACAATCAGGTTGTGTTATGTAGCGTCTTGGTGATGATTTTTTCTATCTATGAACTTCTTTTTGTGTTGGGTTGTTTGAATTGTGGATCTTCAGTTTGAGGTTTATGGGACATTGCATTCAGTTCAACTACATGGGGTGGTCCTAGAAGAGGTTTAGAGCAGGGACTTTTCATCTGATCATGGTATCCAGAATTGGAAGTTTGAGATGGTATGGAGTTTTCTATCAGTACCAGGCGCATGCATCCTTGCAAGGGACAACTAGCTGAGAAATGTTGATATAGTGAAAGCTGGTCATAATGCTATAATGCTGGGGATAGGCCTTTCTTTGCATCCTAAATTGGATTTTTTTTCCTTGGGACTTTGGTCAATGGAGCTTGGTTCTATTTTATGTCTTTGAAGTCATGTTGGGTTCCCCCTCACCCCTTAAAGGGGGTTATCTTAATAAAAAATTAATTTTCAGTCAAGGTTAACTCTTAAAAGTATAAGGAAGATGGTTCCCTTGATATTCCACAACATATTTCATGTATTCGTGTATAGTGAATTCATGTTCATGGGGGTATTGGTTAGATAGTTATGTTAAGGGAATATATGGATTCTAAATGGTATAAATTTCTATGTTATAGATCTATAGGGGTACAAAAAACCCTTTTCACATGGTTTGATGATTTTAGAGATTCCTACATGATATTTCTCCGCGGGGTGTGACCATGATCTTTGTGTTTTAGACCATGGAAGGTTCTTGTACTATTTGATGAATTCTGAATGGCATGTATTCGAGACAGGGGGTCTATTTAAGGCCTTCTAATTTTTTAGATCCATGGATTTTTCAGATCTTAAAGTCAATTCACTAGTGTGAGAGTGGTCTTGGGAATGTTTTATTTGATTTAAAACCTATATTTAAGGTATGGTGTTTGTTATTTGGTCTATCTTAAAAGGAAAGTGAGTGGTATTTATTAGTTAAGGGAATTTAGGAATGTAAATTTTTGGTTTTTTTGGATGAAAATATTGTTATTTTCTGGGTTAAAATGTGTGTTTATGAATTCATATTTCAATGATTTCCATGACCTTGTAAATTATAAATGTGAGGATTGAGGGGTGTCAATGAGGGTTAAAATATGCATAGAGGGGATGTACATTATGTTTTTTCCTTGTAAACCATAGTTCTTGTGTATGATTTTTTATTATATTAAATAGTTCATTGAATGAGACACCATATGGATGATCAATTACGTAATGTGTTATTTCATCGTCATCCAAGTCTAGACCAAAAGCAATCTTCTATGTCAGAAAAAGGGTTTACTGTTACCCTAAAGGTATTTAGTTGTATAGTATTCCCGGGTATGACCAATGTGCTAGGTTTATGGACTCTTTATTTCTTTAGAGAATTAAGATAATCATGATCTAAAGATATCTATATAATACATATGAGATGATTTTTCATATTATAATGGGTCAATATGAGTGATGTATGAGTTATTGAAATGTGTTATCCTCTAGTGGAGTTCTAGGTGTGCGGTTTTTACTATATGAGGGATTTCATATTTTTTATTTTCAAATTATATTCTTTTTTATCCTAACCATATTAGTGAAATAGTTTATTTGGATGAGGCATTAAGACCAAGGGACTTGGGTAAAGATTTTCACTACCTATATTCCAATTAATTTATGTTTTGGGAGGATCAATGAAGTGTTATATGATCTTATAAATTTATAGAATTTTTCTCTTCCTATGTGAATAATTTTCTTGATGAGTTTCTTATATTATATTCTAGGGATATTAATACATTTTTTATAAGGGAATTCCATGGGGACTTCGATCATGGTGTTGAGATTATATTACATAGGTGTTTATATTTCTAAGTGTTGGATATGGATGGTTTTTGACTTGAGATTGAGTTAAAGAGACTACATCACCTATTTGTTAGTCTTCCCAAGTGTTGGGGAATTTGAGTGAGATGATTGATCATTTATTTATATTATCATCTCTAGAAATATGTCACATTTCCCTAAATGGGACTAATGTTTCCATGGTTCCAATGAAATATTATCTTTTTAAAGATGGATTTCATCTATTCCTAGTTTTGGTGATGTTTTCTTCTAATTATGAGAATTCTATGATTTGTTACTATGGTATATAATTAGTGGAATTATCTATCTATGGTGTGGTCAGGTGTCATAAAGGCATTGTTTTCACATACTTACCCAATATGACTACTTGTTTGAAATTTTTATAACTATTTATTTTCATATTTATATATACACATCATATTTTTATATTGGAAAGGAACTTCGTTGTTAGTGAATAACTTTGTTTTATACTCACACCCTGCATGGGACCCTTTGTGAATGTGTAGTTATTATGTTTCACATTCATTACATGTTTTATAGAGGATCTACATATATAAGATGGATACATAGTATGAATTATAACCAATGTGGGACTACCATTTTTATGGATTTGTTTTCTTTCAAGATTTTTCTGTTTTTTATTTCAATATTTGGTTGAAAATTCTGAGAGATTATTGTGATTTACTACTACATGTTTGATACTAGTCCGATTTTTTATATCATGTTTTCGTTTATATATATTTTTTAGTTAGCACCCAAATGTGTATCAAACAATTTTATCTTATATTTTATGATTTTTATGATAATTATATGTTATTTAATGATATGGTACAAAGAGTAGAGTCTCCCATTTTTCATTATTAACACTTTTCATATATCGGATTCTTTTAGCATATGAGGTAGAGTAGTTGAGGTAATGTTAAGATCGTTGTTTGAAATAGTGTATGTTTAACCTAAATAGGTAACTATATAATTTTATTATAGTAGTTATTTTATTTTTATTATAATTTAGGTCATTGTAATTGGATACATGAAGTGTTGGGCCATGGGACGTACACCAACCTTGGGCACTATGAAAACCGGTATAGTGGAAGCCCATGTTTGCAAGGTTATGGGATTGGTATTTATTTTTTTGTATACAATTATTATATTGTGCGTAGATAATTTTATTTATTATTTTAATCTTGGCCATAGGTGGAAAGAGTGGGTAAGCTCATACCTCATAATATTCATGTAGGGATAAATTTATGTATTCATGATTATTTTTGTGTGGAATGGTTTTCAAACTTAGTGAAGGTTTTAGAAAGATTTTTTTAAATATTTTTTTTGGGAAAATTTTTGGTAAAATGGGTTTTAATTATATAAAACCTAAATAATAAATTATTCAATGTTTTCTCAAATAACCTATTGTTAAGGAATTAATTAATTTAAAGTTTTATAGTAATTTTAATATTTTATCACTTAAAATATGATTATATAGTCATTTTATACCATAGAACACATAACCCTATTTGGTTGGTGTAGGTATTTGATCCATTTTGTTAGGATTGGAATCCTGTTTCTAGGGTTATGGTCGGTGTAACTGTGAGTCATTTCAGCTAGGTTTGAACCCTCAAGTTGTTAGGTCATTACAATGTTGTTTCTTGTATGGGTACTTGAATGCGTCAAGTTGGCCTGTGGTGTCAACTTGGTGGTTTGAGATATGAATCTCGATTGAGGTAAATTTAGTGGTTTCACGGTAATGTGATTTAGTGTTTCTAGTAGGTTGTTAGCCACGAGATCAGTTTAAGGTCTTGTTGGTTTCCAGTTGTCTTAAGATTAGTAATTGTGGAATTATTATCTCAATATATTTGTAGTAGAGGACGGATTTCTATGTTTAATGGAACCTCATGGTTTAGAATTTTTGTAATTCCATGACCTTGTGATGTTATATAAAATTATATTTCATGATTATGTGGTATTGATTCATGTTATGGGTTATGATGTGATGCATGTCTGATTAGTGATGGTGTTATCAAAGGATGGTGTCAGATCAATATTCATCAGTCGACCATTAACCAAGGATTGAACCGTGTTTTTTTTAAGAAAATACCAAGTTGAGGTTTCTATCATAGTGATCATGTTGCGAGGGTTTTGTGACTCTAATCAAGGCCTTATAAAATGATAATTAGGGTATGTACAAGATATGTATGAGTTCTAAGTGAAATAGTATCTCATTTATATTGGTGGAATGAGATCACATGATGCTAATAAATATTCAAATATTTTCCTTATTTGTATAAATGGATTATTATTCTGAGGGATATGTCGGTATTTTTTGAGGGATATAGAAGCATAAGTGAGGAATATTAATAGTGGGATTACCTAGACATTAATGGTATAAATGAAATTATTTCAAGGATCAAATTTAATTCCCTCTTCTATGATGGTTTCTTTAAAGAGATGTAGTACTATAGTACCTCTCAGATGTTCATGTTTTTAAGTAATAGATGAATTCATTAATAGAGTACAATATTGATTTTGAAGTGTTGTCATATTTCATCTCAAACATGAAAGATAAATAATTATTTAAGTCATAAAACATTGAGCGAGGTTTTAAGTACTCATTATTAGTTTGAGTGGATTCCATCTATTTAGACTAATATTTAGAGGTCATCAAGAAGGTTGTAATTATTGATCTAATAGGATCTTATCTAGTGGAGGCTATCGAATTTTGGATAGTTTCTTGGTAGGAATATAGGCAATCTAAAGAGACTTATGATGTGGATGAGAAAATCATAAAGAATAGTGAATTTTCACAAACTGGTATATGTAGTCAATTACTGAGATCATTTTTATTTTTTCTTTTCAATTTTTCAGTCATGAATAACATTAGAGACATTTTATGGGTAGATGATGGAAGAAGGTGGCCACAAGTTAGCTGGTGGAGAGTACATGCAATACGATTCTGGAATAAAGAACACCTATATGACTGCAAGTTCCACCAACCATCCAAGGGAGGCACTGGATGTACAAAATGTATGTATTTACCCATCAGTCACTATTAGGATTCCACCGACCAACCAGTGAGGTCCAACGACTCTCAAATAGTGATGTTGTATGTAACACCCCAAAACCCGAGCCTTATGTATTGATAAGTTATGGTTACTTTTGTTTAAATAACTGAACAAAACATGTTTCTCATGAGAAGGTAATAATATGTTTTTAATTTATATTAGAATGCAACTGAGTAAAACACACAAGTGGATAAATGAATTTTTATTTAAATAAAAACACCATAGCATTTACAATACACCGAGATCAAAAGAGTAATCATGATAACCAAAAATACCTATTAATAAGCCTATTAGAATTACATGGAGACAACTTAAAACAATGAAAACCCCAAGGAAATAATATGGGTCCTTATAATTCTTCATAATGAACATAAGTATGGCCAAATCCACCATGACCACACTAAGAACCAAAGGTATGACATGAACCATCTTCTTCAATCAACTTGAGTGTTAGGACACCCTAAGTCTTGGATTTATAAGAAACTGATGTTATTGTGGCCTTGGGAAACCATGGAAATCTAACGGATATAAATATAGCCATTGGCCTCTTTGGATAATTAATTGAAAACTTATTAGAATATTCTATTCCACCATGTAATTAGGTTTTGAATTGTAAAAAATTATAAAACTACTCCTAACCATGAATTTTATAAGGGCATAGAGGAATGTTTTGAATTATAAGTTGGTGTTTTTGAAATGTAATAAGGAATTAAAAACATGATGCAATTAATGAAAATATATTGTAAAAATTTTCATTCACTATTTTTAAGTTATGTTTAATTTATTTTAATTAAACTATATTCTTGATTACCTCAGTTTTAACTACTATTAGTACAAAATATTTTACGTGGTTATACCGAATTTCAATTCATGTTAAAGCTTTGGTGCTATAAATAGCTCTAGAAATACTATTAGACAAGATATAGTTAAGTGTTCATTAATCCTTCCTCAAGCTTAAATAAAAATTCATGTTTGAAAAAGAAACTTTCTATAGAGTATTATTTACCTTAAGACTTCATATATGTATATTCTCTTAAGGTTATGTTTTTGAAAAAATTTGGGCCTGTTAGGGCCAGCCCTTTATGGCTGGGCCAAAGGAGGCAGATCCTGCTTGGTGGTTGAGCCTAGCCCTCAGCCCAAGCCTAGGCCAACCCAAGCTTGGGCATAGGTCCCCTGAGGGGCACACAAGAGCATGGGATCAGTGCAGGAGCGCTTGAGAGTGTGCAGCGCGAGCGCAAGGCCGCGGTGAGCATGGGTAGGCTGAGGCCTGCAGGGGTGGGGCATGAGACCATGTATAGGCCCCCCTTCATGTGTGTTGTGTGTTTTATGAGTAGATGATGGGAGGATCAGGCTTATAAGGGAGCCGAAAACAGCTCTCCGATTCTATGTGGGAAGCGTTTTTTCGGTCGAAATGTGATCATGGCCATTGGATCATGAAGCGCGTGATCTAGGCCGTTGTTTCTAACCCCGCATTTGATCTTCAGCAATTGGGGTGCATCACTGGGTTTTTTTGGTCCGTTCAATCTGGCATGATCTAATCGTGGCCATTCTAAGTCTTTAAAAAATGATGCATCAGTCTCATGTCGTCTGATCAGACTCGGATTTAATTCAAGCCATCCTTGTTTTTATAAACCCCCGACACATCCGAGCCCTTGAATCCAATATAGATCTGATCCTGGCCATCAAAATTCCTCCTGGTTCTCTTCTCTTGGAGTTTTCTTCTTCCTCCCATGGTGTGGAACACACCAGTAACCCTACACCCTATGTTTCATCATTTTTCTTTTCCTGTGTTAGCCGCTGGTCTCCCACCTTCACGGGGTTTCCACAAGGACTAACTTTTAGTTTTTTTAAGTCCACTTAGGCCTCGAATTCCATACACTTGCATTAAATTATTCATTATGGTTTTTAAAAAAATACTCGGGGAATCCAAAAACCTCTCGATCCTTTGCTATCAGCTTCCAACATACCCCGGCAAGTTTCCTTCGGGATTTCCAGTGCCTTCCTGAACTCCTCCTCCTCCTCCTCCTCGAGTTAAGGTAAGGGATTACCTTTCTCTTGCCTTTGGTTTCAAGTTTTATGAGTGTATATATATATATGTGTGTGTGTGTGTTTAAGGTTGTTCCTATAGGTTTCTTTTTATAATAATCTGAAACAAGATTTCATATTTCTAAGTCTTGGTGATTAAACAATGCTAAAAAGGTAATTGTTAATTGTCAAGGTCTAATTTTATATTTGGTCCTCCTTGTGAGAAAACACACACACACAGACACATATATATATATATATGTGTGTGTGTGTGTGTGTGTTTTTGGAATATACAAACATGTATATGTTCATACCCACATATATATGTACGCATATAGTTTTCCATCCAAACCCTATTCTGGTTTTCTAAAAGTGTTTTCCAATTTTTAACCAACGAATCGGTACTCATTTTGGTTGTGGAATGAGAAGTTCATATAATTAATTCTATATATATATATATACATATGGTTTATAGCTACATATATCATCTATAAGTGAATTCATTTTTTTCAAAGGTTAAAATTTGTATGTGTAAATATTTTCTAAGGTCGAAAACTATACTTAGGTGTGTTTAGTATGAATTGTTAATAATAAAAATAAATGGATAAACACTTAATATATATTTGGACATGTACACATAATTCAATATAGTTTTATATTATACTAATAAATATTATTTACAACTATTAAATAAATCCATGGATGCGAATATAGTTTTGGGTTCAAGTGGTTTTATAATATTAATAAAAACATTAGTTTTTAAATATGTATGTCCTATTTCAAACTCGTTTTTGTTAAAGAAACTTTAATGATATTAGCCTTGTTATAATTTTATATGTCAAACCCTTTTTATCCATCATTTGATATGATTCATTAATTGCCTCATATGCAAAGAATGTGTAATAAACCATGAATACCTTTGATAATCCGTAGGTCTCATGAGATAGCTAGTAGAAGATTTAGTCGAGGCCTTTCCTATTTATGAGTTATAGATTTTGGTCAAGGCCTTAATCATTAGAAGTCTTGGCATGAGGCCTTGACACAGTCCGACATATGCACTTTCCTCATTATGACTATGAAAATTAATTAACCAGAGGAATATTCAACTAGTAGAATATTCCTGGTTAAAAAGCTTATGATTATGAGAATCCAAGGAGTATAAGTACGGCATATTATTTATGCAATATTCATAGATTTTATGGCCAGTTTATGTTTCATAAGAGTAAAAGATGAAATTTATGTTACTATTTTAAGCGCAACTTTGATCATTCATTACACTTAGTTATTAATTATGTACTTGCATTTTAACATGAAATTTATTTTACTTATTATACTGAATGAGAATTTCCATAATTGAATTATGATGATGTTAGTATGTTCTAAATTGTGCACTTATCCCTTAGACAATTGTCTTAGTATATTTAAATTGTTATATTTTTTTAAGGAATTTTTTTATGGAAATTTTAAAGAATGTTTTCAAAAGTTATTTTGAGTATAGTATGTTATTTTTAAACCCCTTACTGGGAATTCGTAATCTCACCCTACGTTTTTGATTAAATTTTTTCAGGTAACAACATTTACCAGATGAAACATTTCAGTAGTAGCCGGTTTCTCATAGCCCAAAATGAATTATATCCTCTGTAAGGCATCGGCCCTGGGTGCTCGGGAGCTGGGGCGTGATAGTTGGTATCAGAGGATTTGGTTTGGATAACTCTGGAAAACCAGAACTAAACCATGAAAATTTAATTAAGAAATACTAAGAACGATGTTTTCATAATTTCAAATATAAAATGAGGGTACTAACCTTCTGTCTCTTCCCAAGGAGGCCTTGGAAACCATAATTTCCATATCAAGCCATGAAAATTTTATAAACTATGCCCATATCTGTATATCATGCAAACATCTCTATGACATATCCAATTCTACCTGAGTACTTGAACTCCACTGAAGAGCGGGTATGTATTATATCTTTATGATGCAAGCCTAGTTTCCATCCTATGCACGATGGGGAAAATACTACGAGGGACTTTTTAGATGCTTCACCACAGCGGAAGGATTCTCATCCCTCACAGGCTTCTAAGAAGCTGCAGTAGTGGGAGAACTCCAAGCGGCATATATGTGTCAAGTCTTTTCTTATGGTCATCTTGGTTAGGTAATGGACATTGAAATCCTTGAATATGAAGCCTGTCATTCTATTTACAGACAAAAAGTACATGCGGACATCTCTCAGTTGTACACCCCACATGTCAGAATATAGAGACAACACAAGTGCTCCCACGATATAGAACCAGATTGCTCGGGTTGCATATGGTTCAGGGAAATTGAAAGTTTCAAATTAGTTTTGGGGATTCATGTATTAGAAAATTGGGGAAACCATTAGCCCTATTGTATTTTATATACCAATAGTTATATGAGAATATAACTTGTTGTCTCTTATTTTGTTATACTTTCATCGATTATACTTTGTATCACTAAATTAAGTTTCATAATAAATTTTTAGATGGAAGGAAAAACTCATATGTTATCTCTTCTGGTTGAGGTATTGGAGATTATTGTGATCAAAACCTATGAAGAGGAATACCTACCTCTCACAAACTTGTGAAAAATGTGAAAGCATCTATATGAAGTGACAAACAATCCGGACATACTCTACACCTATCAAGGGAATGCTTCCATTTACAACCGCATAGCCACGACACAACTGGATGAGTATAGGTAAAGAGGAAAATACCACGAAGGGATTTTCCTATGTTTCACCCTAGGCCATAACTACACGGCCAGGTTATGTTTTCAATAGGCTGATTTGGAAGAAAACCCTTGTGCGGCCTACATGTACCAACTCCTCAGCTTTACCCTATACAACAACATCTACGACTTGAATGTTCTCCATCAAGACATAGTACGGATAGTTCTTCATGTCATGGTTCATTCGGACACTTCCATACTTTCTACAATTCAACCCTCCCTCAAGAATCCATAATGTTAGATGCAAGAGTTCAACCACTTCTGTCTGAGATGTGTCTGGATCAGAGAACTAGAGCAGTTGAGCATCAATTTGGTTTTTCCACTGAATACAGCTGAGGATCCTCTATGATGGGGGATGTGGTTAGAGCATTAGAGATCTTTATTTTTTGGTTATGGAACGAATTTTGAGGATGCAATTCCTCGCAGGGGGAAGATGATGTAACACCCCAAAACCCAAACCTTATGTATTGATAAGTTATGGTTTCTTTTGTTTTAATAACTGAACAAAACTTGTTTCTCATGAGAAGGTAATAATATGGTTTTAATTTATATTAGAATGCAACCGAGTAAATCAAAAAAGTTGATACAATAATTTTTATTTAAATAAAAACACCGTAGCATTTACAATACACCAAGATCAAAAGAGTAATCATGCTAACCAAAAATACCTATTAAGAAGCCTATCAGAATTATAGAGAGACAACATAAAACATTGAGAACCCTAAGGAAATAATATGGGTCCTTATAATTCGTCATAATGAACATAAGAATGGTCGAAGCCACCGAGACCACACTAAGCACCAAAGGTATGACATGAACCATCTTCTTCAATCAACTTGAGTGTTAGGACACCCTAAGTCTTGGATTTATAAGACACTAATTTGACTGTTGCCTTGGGAAACCAAGGAACTCTAATGGCTATAAATATAGTCGTTGTCCTCATTAGACAATTAATTGAAAACTTATAAGAATATTCTAGTCCACCATGTAATTAGGTCATAAATTAGAATAAATTATAAAACTAATACTATTCATGAACTTTAAAAGTGCATAGAGGAATGTTTTGAATTATACATTGGTGTTTTTGAAATGTAATAAGGAATTCAAAACATGTTGCAATTAATGAAAATATATTGTAAAGATTTTCATTCAGTGTTTTAAATTTATGTGTAATTTATTTTAATTAAACTATATTCTTGATTAAATTAGTTTTGACTACTATTAATACAAAATATTTTACGTGGTTATACAGAATTTCAATTCATGATAAAGCTTTGGTGCTATAAATAGCTCAAGAAATATTATTAGACAAGGTATAGTTAGGTGTTCATTAATCCTTCCTCGGGATTAAATAAAAAGTCATGTTTGAAAAATGAAATTTCTATAGATTATTATTTATATTAATACTTCATATATATATATATATATTATCTTAAGGTTATGTTTTTTAAAAAATTTGGGCCCGCTAGGGCCAGCCCTTTATGACTAGGCCAAGGGAGGTAGCTCATGCTAGGTGGCTGAGCCTAGCCCTCATCCCTAGACTGAGCTAGCACAAGATCGGGTATAGGTCCCCCGAGGGGTGCACATGAGCTTGGGATCACCAAAGGAGATCTTGAGAGTGCGCAGCGTGGGCACAAGGCCGCAGTGAGCATGGGTAGGCCGAGGCCTGCAGGGGAGGGGTAAGAGCCTATGTATAGGGCCCCCTTCATGTGTGTTGTGTGTTTTCTGAGCAGACGATGGGAGGCTCAGGCGTATAAGGGAGGGGAAAACAACTCGTCGATTCGATGTGGGAAGTGTGTTTTTGGGCGAAACGTGATCATGGTCGTTGGATCACGAAGCGTGCGATCAAGGCCATTGATTCCGAACCAGCATTTGATCTTTAGAAACCGCGGTGCATCACTAGGTTTTTTTGTTCCATTCGATCTGGAGCGATCTAATTGTGGTCATTCGAAGTCTTTAAAAAATTCTGCATCAGTCTCATGTCGTCCGATCGGACTCAAATTTAATTCGAGCTATCCTTAATTTTGTAAATCGCGGACACATCCCAGCCCTTGAATCCAAGCCAGATCTGATCCTGGCCATCAAAATTCCGCCTGGTTCTCTTCTATTGGCGATGTCTTCTTCCTCCCATGGCGTGCCATGCACCAATAACCCTACACCCTATATTTCATTTTTTTTCTTCTCACGTGTTAGCTGCTGGTCTCCCTCCTTCACAAAGTTTCCAAAAGGACTAACTTTTAGTTTTTAAGGCCACTTGGGCCTCAAATTCCATATACTTGCATTAAATTATTCAATATGGTTTATAAAAAAATATCGAGGGCATCCAAAAACCTCTCGGTCCTTCCCTCTCAGCTTCCAGCATACCCCAACAAGTTTCATCCGGGATTTCCAGTGCCTTCCTGAGCTCCTCCTCCTCCTTTTCCTCGAGTTAAGGTAAGGGATTACCTTTTTATTGCCTTTAGTTTCAAGTTGAATGAGTATATATATATATATATGTGTGTGTGTGTGTGTGTGTGTGTTTAAGGTTGTGAGTATGGGTTTCTTTTTATAATTATCTGAAACAAGATTTCATATTTCTGAGCCTTGGTGATTAAACAATGATAAAAAGGAAATCATTAATTGTTAAGGTCTACTTTTATACTTGGTCCTCCTTGTGAGAAAACACACACACACACACATATATATATATGTGTGTTTGGAATATACAAACATGTATATGTTCATACCCACATATATATGTACGCATATATTTTTCAATCCTAACCCTATTCTGGTTTTCTAAAAGTGTTTTTTAATGTTTAACCAATGAAGTGGAACTCGTTTTGGTTGTGAAATGAAAAGTTAATATACTTAATTCTATATATATATATATATATATGGTTTATAGCTACATATATCATCTATAAGTGAATTCAAGGTTTTCAAAGGTTAAAATTTGTATGTGTAAATACTTTCTAAGGTTGAAAATTATACTTAGGTTTGTTTAGTATGAATTGTTAATTATAAAAAGAAATGGATAAACACTTAATATATATTTGGAAATGTACACATAATTCAATATATTTTTATTTTATTTTAATAAAGATGATTTACAACTATTAAATAAATTCATGGATTTGAATATAATTTTGGGTTCAAGTGGTTTTATAATATTAAGCACAAAATTAGTTTTTAAATATGTGTGTCCTATGTAAAACTCATTTTAGTTAAAGAACCTCTAATGATATTAGACTTATTATAATTTTATATATCAAACCATTTTTCTCCATAATTTTATATGCTTCAGTAATTGACTAATGTGAAAAGAATGTGTACTAAACCAAGAATACCTTCGATAATCGATTGGTCTCATGAGACAGCTAGTAACGAATTTCGTCAAGGCCTTTCCTATTTATGAGTTATGGGTTTTGGCCGAGGACTTAATCATTAGGTATCTTGGCATGAGGCCTTGAAAAAGTCTGGCATATGCACTTTCCTCATTATGATTATGAAAATGAATTAACCAGAGGAATATTCGACTAGTAGAATGTTCCTGGTTAAAAAGCCTTTGATTATGAGAATCCAAGGAGTATAAGTATGGAATATTATTGATGCAATATTTAGAGATTTTATGGCCAGTGTATGTTTCACAAGATTAAAAGATGAAATTGATGTTACTATTTTAAGCACAACTCTGATCATGCATTACACTCAGTTGTTAATTATGCACTTTCATTTTAACATGACATTTCTTTTACTTATTATACTGAATGATCATTTCCATAATTGAATTATGATAATGTTAGTATGTTCTAAATTTTTCACTTATCCCTTAGAAAATTGTCTTAGTATGTTTAATGTGTTACATTTTTTTTAAGGAAATGTTTTATGGAAATTTTAAAGAATGTTTTCAAAAGTTATTTTGTGTATAGTATGTTATTTTTAAACCCCTTATTGGGCATTCTTATGATCACCCTACATTTTTAATTAAAATTTTCAGGTAACATCTTTTATAAGATGAAACATTTCAGCAGTATCTGGTTTCTTAGAGCCCTAACTGAATTTGATCCTCTTTAAGGCACCAGCCCCGACTGCTTGGGAGCTGGGGTGTTACATTGTGTGAGCTATTTAGTAATGGTATAATATATAAATTTTCATGAAATTGTGTTTAATCTCTTATATAAAAAATATTATTCCCTAATTTTTTAGTCTTAGTTTAGGAGATCCTTGCTGATGCTGTTTTCTCTCCTCCATCTTTTGTAGCCTTTATTTTATAGTATACAAGTAAAGGGAAGAGTTTCATATAGAGGATGACTCTCTGAAATCATGTTGTCTCTCCAATGAGTTAGGTTTGGTGGTGACATATTGTTTTGAAGAGATGGACCCATGGGTTACTTTAGGATCCATTTTTATTGTATTTTCATTGTTCATCAGACCATGTTATCAAATTTCAGGATTTTTCCTACTGCATTTGTTCTTTTGGAATGTGATTTATTGTGGATATTTGATATGATAATTTTTTTTAATATTATCATATATATGTTTTAGGGTGAAATCATTCCCATGTTTCTTATTATGATACTGTGATGCTTATTTATAACTCGTAATGATCTGAAACAAGATTCAGGACTTCTTATCGACCAAATCAGGTGACATTATGGGGTAACCCAAGTTGGTTCGTTAAATTCATATTATCTATATTAGAATAATAATTTTAAATTTTTGTGTTCCTAGAATATTAAGGATGGGAATGTGTATCCATAGATCCAAGATAAGCTTAAGAGATATCACTCTTATAGAATGATGGTTTATCTCCAGAGGTTTTGCGACTAGGCTTAATAGAGCCATTCAAAGGGATGTTTCATATGATTCATTTTGAGTTATTCTCAAAACTCCATTATTATTATAATTTTACATACCCCTATCTATAAAAATTAATTTAATATTGAAATCAGATACAATGTGGGACAATAGAGATGACGATATTCTGGGTGATTATGTTATTGAGATGGATGGGGATGTGCTCCATATGATGAAACACTTCTTTTATAGGAAATTAAGGATTGTAGGTATATATATAGTTATGGTATGGATAATAAATGTTTGGGATCACCCTATTTGTTATACATTGGGTAGACTTTTTTTCGGATAGTAGCCAATGATGGAGGTGGTTCATGTTGGGTGTAACAGAGAGATATGTGAGTATTCATCCTTATTCTAAGATATTGGTACGATTATTATTACCAGGTTTTGGGGGTGTAAAAAAATTTAAAATTATTGTTAGAGGTTATTATTGTTAGTGTGTTCAATATATAAAAATTATTATGTTTTAGTGAATTGGTCAAGTGTGCCTGATGTTTTTTTATGTTGTTCGAGTAGTTGTGCCATGATTTTGGAAAGAGTTCACTATCATATCAGGCTATTTTATTTTTTTATAAATTTAGAACATGGGAGATCTAAATGGAGATTCTGTGCATAAATTTTCATGAGAAATTGTGTTTTATAATGTGTTAATTTTCTTAAAAATCATTTTTTTCATTATCATGATTCAATCTAGAGTTTATGGTGGATGCTTTTGTAAATGAATCAGACGTACGATTCATAAATCCATATCTAGTTTGGAATTTAGAGTGGGTTATAGTATTTAATCATAATGGGTGGTTGAGTGCTATAGAATCACCCATAACTAAGATTAATAATGATAACCACCAGGTGGGAGGTTCATAACAAACTATATCCCTATGTGTCAGTTAATTTATAGGGAATTTGAATTTTGAGTCCCAGAGCACGGTATTTTTAAATATGATTTCTTAATAAATTTCAAGTGTTGGTAGATCTATAAGGTTTTTCTTATTAATTTTAAATAATTTTGGATATTCTTAATGGAATCAAGAATTTTTAGAGGGTTAGTGAGTCTATTTTATGTGAGTCAAAAAACACTAGGTACTCGATCATACAACACCATAAACCTAGTGAGGTTGGAAAGGGTCTTGTATCCCCTCATACGACAGAAGTCACCTAATGGTGTCCTAGGATTTTTTTTAGTTTTTCATAAATTGATTAATTTTTTCTGAAAAATTATCCAACCCATCATTCAAATTGGTTAAACCCATTGGAATATTTCCCTATCCCTTGAATTCTCTCCACTATCTATACCATTTCAAGAGATCTAGGATTATCATATCCTTCTTAATTGATGCACCATCTAATTTAGGGGATTCAACTTATTGTGTCTAGGGTAAGGCCATAGTTTCTATATTATTTTACTACCATTACACTATTTTTTTTATAATATCTATTTTATAGAATATATTTTTAATTTCTCAGTTTCAAAAAAATGACAATCCATGTCACTATATTGAATGATTTGAATCATATAAGATTAATGTAGGTTATTCTTTTAATATTACATAATATGTGTATAAATGAACTTTGTATGTGTGTGATTGTGGGTTTGTGTTTGGACTACTAGAGCATAAAACAGGTGACTGTGAAAAACATGTACCCACTAATGAGGATAGATGACCTATTTGATCAGTTAAAAGGGGGAAGATGGTTCTCCAAGATTCACCTCATATTTGGATATCACCATTGAGATTATGCGATGAGGATATACCAAAAATGAACATAATATGATGATATTTCAATATAAGTACTTGGTGATGTTTTTTGGTATAAAAAAGGCACCAATAGTGGTAATGGGACTCACGAACCATATCATTCAAACTTTCATATACCTGTTCATGGTAGTCTTCATCGGTTACATCCTAGTATTTTTGGTGCCCAAGGATAATAAAATGAGACACTTATGGATGTTATTAGAAACACCTTGAGAGAACCAATATTATGTGAATATCTCAAAGTGTTAGTTTTGGAATAGAGAGGTCATTTTTCGAGGAAATTTCATCTCAGAGGCTGGAGTTGCAATGGATCCAGTAAAGGTTGAGGCAGTGATTTCTTAGGATCCACCCAAGAGTGTTATCAAGGTGTGGATTTTACTTGTATTTTATGGTTACTATCAATGGTTTGTGACCAAATTCTCTAATGTGGAAGGACCATTGATATCCTTGATCGAGAAAGGGCATCCATTTGTGTTGATGGAAAAGTGTTGCAGTTCTTTCCAGATCTGAGGAATAGGTTGATGAGTGCTCCCATATTGAGGTTATAAGATGAGTTCATTGAGTATGTTGTGTTATTTTAATAATCAAGGATTGGACATGGATATGATATAATGCAGAGGGAGAAAGCTATTTCCTGTGTTCCTCACTAGTTGAGGCCACAGGAGAAGAACTACATGACCCATGACCTTGACTTAGCAGCATTAGTTTTCACATTAAATATATGGTGACACAACCTTATGGGAGAGTAGTTTGTTGTATACTCCGAAAATAAGAGTCTCAAGTATATCTTCTCTCACAAGAATCTTAACATGAGATATAGGTGACTGGTAGAGTTATTTTAGGATAGTGACTTTGAGATTTTTTATACTATTTGGAAGGGGAACGTGATATCAGATGCCCTCAGTAGGAGATCTAGTTCATAGCTATTGAACGAGGAATCAGAGAAGTTAGTCTCATTATAGTTATCCCTTATGAATTGGGATGGTTCATAATACCTCCTGTCAATGGTTATCACCCCTACACTCTTATAGTGTTTCAGGGAGGTCCATATTGGGGATACTGACTACAAGACCCTATGCACCCAGATATCCACAGGGCATGCTTATAATGGTTTTTCTAAATTTGGGGAGCATGTAGTACATTTTAAAGTTTTCAAGATGGTATAAGGAATGTTATGAGAATGGTACTGATCCAGTTTCTTACATCTCCCTTAGTGGTATATACAGGTGTAAAAAAATGTACCAGGACCTCCAATGTCAGTTTTTGTGTCTAGGGATGAATAAACGAGTTCCAAATTTCATCTCTCTATGCCTTACTTTTCAGTAAGAGAATGTTGAGCACCAAGTTCCAGTGAGACCAGCACAACCCCTTGAGCTGCCAGAATAGAAGTGGGATAGGATATCTATGGACTTCGTGATTGGATTACCACATATGTATAGAGGATATGATTCCATATGGGTGATCATATACCAGCTCACCATGTCATCCCACTTATTATCTATATCAAAGTAGAGTTCAGTAGTGAGTTTGGGACGCCTATATGTGCAAGAGATAGTTTGACTCCATAGAGTTCCATAGATAATTATTTCTGATCCAGATGTTCTCTTTAAATCTCTATTATGGAAAGGATTATAAGAGGAATTTGGGACCTTGTTACATTTTAGCACATGATTTCACCCACAAACTGACGGCAAGACTGAACAGACCATTCAGGTTCCAGAGGAAATTCTAGGAGCATGTATGTTAGACTTTGTCCATAGTTTGGAGGATCACCTACCACTGATGGATTTTTCATAAAACAAAATCTAAAATTCCACCATCACCATGGAACCATTCGAGACTTTGTACAGGTGACCCTATAGGTCACCACATTGATTGATTGGCCTAGGAGAGTCAGCACTCATGATCCGGGAGTTGGTGTGGGATACAATAGAGATGGTGCAGATCATCCAGGAGTGGATGAAAACTTAATAGAGCCATCATAAGTCTTATACTAATAGGAGATAAAGGCCATATGAGTTTGAGTAAGGAGGTCATATGTTCTTACGAGTTTCACCTCGATTTGGATTATAGATATTTGGTCATGGCGAAAAACTATCTCCAACGTTCATTGTCCCATTATAGATTCTACCTAGATTTAGAAAATTATCCTACCTCATAGCTCTACCTCCACAATTAGAGAGGGTACCTGATGTCTTCGACTTGTCGTAGTTAAGGAGGTACGTTCATGTACCATTGCATGTTATCGACTTGGGAGAGATGGATATTAGAGATGTATAAACCTTTGATGAGTAACCAGTATATATTGAGGATCAGTAGGAGATGATCCTTCTTGGGAAATCAATTCCATTGGTGTGTTTCTAGTGGAAGCACATGAATCTCTCAGAGAACACATGGAAGAAGGAGTCTCAGATTCGTGCTTAGTACCCACACCTTTTTTAGTAGTCCTTATTTTGGATTTTCTAGGATGTAAATCCCAATGTTTGGGAGAATTTAACATCTCATATTTTTCATGTAATATTTTAAATTATTATAT
Source organism: Viscum album (assembly GCA_963277665.1). NCBI lineage: Eukaryota > Viridiplantae > Streptophyta > Magnoliopsida > Santalales > Viscaceae > Viscum > Viscum album. The sequence continues at coordinate 1,354,880,171 of OY728121.1, read as the reverse complement.
GGATTATTTTTGAAACCAAGTGCTGATATGGAATGAGATTCTGAGGCCCGTTGGGCTCAGAATAAATGTTTAAAAATATTAAATATATTAAATATCACTCATGCGCGGTTTTCTAGAAAAAGTGGAATATCTTCAAAAAAAATTCCCATATCATACATTTGAGGGCACTATTGAGTTCAAAATGAAGGTATTACCCTAGGCATGACTTCACACTAGTCATCGTGGGTTTTTTGTAGAAAAGTTGACATGATCATAAAATAATTAAATTTATTTAATAAAATTATTTTACAATACAACGACATAGTTTTCTCTATAAATATACACTTATGAAAAATTCACAAGTTTATCCACATAATACTACGAAATTGATGAGTGGAATTGGAGAATTGGAGGAGAGCCCATTGGTATACGATGACAGATCATTGATTGATCAATTGACACCCCTTGGATTTGACATATCCTTCCAACAAACACGATAAGAAAATCGATCTGCCTCATTAATATAACCAAATTCATGTAGGATGTGCATTTAAATTTTTTTACTCCCCATTCCTAATTTCTATGATTAATGAAATTCAATCAACAAACAGATTGATTTGTGGATAGATTGCCTTGTGATATGGTTTATAATTGTGGTATTTAATTGGGATATTTCTTATAATTTTTATATTTCTATTAATTTATCATTTTAACAAAAAAATGAAGTATGACATGAACATTAGATTATGTTCATTCCCTATAGATGTTATTTGTTATTTTCTCTCTCCATTATCATTCATCATGGTCAACCCCTTGGTCCATAGTTCGTCACCCTATTAATGGATCGATCATTATGCAAAAAATTCTTAGTGAAATGATCCATGATTGTACATTCGGACTTGTTATGACACAACAGAGGTGGGACGGTGGTGAAGATGAATGGACTAGACTAGTTTTGAGACACTAAATCTTCAAATGAGATGTGTGGAAGATGATTCAAACATGAAATCTTTTTTTTTTCTGATCAGATTTGATGGCCAGAGTGAATTTATCATCTATGGCGATGCTCAGCCGAGGTAGATCCACTAATCCTGGTGATATTGGAGCCATATTTCTGGGTGATAGGGTAACATGAACAAGTGGGAGGAAGAACTAGATTTTATAGAAAATCCCGATACACACGGAATGTAATCTAGGATTACACAGCGAGTGGGGCCCCTTTAGATATGGATAGGGATTCTGGATAAGGATAAGGACCACACATTCTATGATCACTATCACACAGCATGTGAACCTTCCCAGTTTACTCAACATATACTATGGTGATTACACATACATGGGTTGGATTACACAGTCCTGGACACACTGTGTACTCCCACAAGAACACGACTTGGCATACACAAACTAGTACACAGACATGGCTTCAGTACACAGACACGTCGAGGAAACATGGTCAGGATACCATGTGTCTCTACATGATGTTTACTCCTCCTGCACATTGTGTATATGGATAAAACATGTCATGTGATGCTCTTCCACTTGGGTAGAACAAGGGATAGTTGGACACACCATGTACTCCTTGGGACACACTGTGTACTCCTTTCAAGAGTTATTGAGGCTTTTGGTTTTCTTAGTTTGGAAAAGTATAGGTTGGGTGTGTTCCCTCGGTTCTTATTCCTTGATGGTACATTACAACATTACATCCACATCACAGGATTTTGATCCCCTCTGGAGGCTAAGTCTCATATATATTTTTGGTGTCTCTTTGTGAGATTATTGTTTGATCCTCTATTATCCCTAGTTAGTATTTTTTGAAACATCATGACCTCCCTAAGCAGGGTGTTGATCCTCTATCTAGAAGGCCATATCAGTAGGGTTTGTAGAATAATTGAAATACAATACCCTATATAAAAAACTAATCCATATTAGATTTATGGTCACCCCATGAGGTTCAGGGTGTAGCCCCTATATAGGTATCAATATTTTCTAAGACTAATGTTCTATATTTGGATGGGGTCCAATGAGAAAGAACTCTTGGTTGAGTGTCTTCAATGATAGCATGGATCGTGGTGCGAGTTCTCCTAGAACAATCATTTCTTTGAGTGGAATCATGTGGATGATAATTGGTTATTACCACCTAATGGTGTGGTGTGTTTCTAAAGTGTATCTGGGTGTTTCTATTAAACATTTATTGTTATGTTTTTTATTTTGATAAAAAAATACCTAGTGATTTGTGTTTAGTGTTTTTAGGGTGTCTAATAGAGTATTTTTATACTCACCCCTACATGGGATTTTCCTGCACATGTTGTGTCTTGTGTAGATGAAGACCCTTTTGACGGTGTCCTTGGAGGACAAGGAGCGGGTGGAGTGTGGTAGGAGCTTGACTGACCAAGGTGTTTACTGGGAGTGTACATTTGACATAGTCCACAACATTAGAGTAGGTTGGACTCTTTACAGCTTTGGTTGGGATTGTTTTTATCCCCTTTCTATTTTTATTACATTAATGATGTACTTTGTTGTGGGAGCTTAGATGTATGCATGCATTCTTTTAGTTGTTTTATATTTCAACATTGTGTGTGCTTGGAAATGTGTGAGTGTGTACAAGTACATTAGGCTAATTCCTCCCATTTTTGGGATATTCCTTCTCATCACTGGTCACCATCCCCTGGACTATTAGATACATGTTGGGGGTAGTCGCGACATGGGACCCTCTAAGATGGGGCATGACATAGATAATTATTATGCAGTATTATTCTATTGTAAATTTATTGTTTTACATCTAAGGAAGTACCAGGACTCTGAAACTAAAAATTGATCCATGTTGGGGTCAGGATAAACCCATGTCACAACATATTGTTTATTATATATTTTATTCATATCTATCTAGATGTTCATCCATACAATACATATTTTTACATTGAGTAGGAACCCCATTGGTGGTTCCCTAGTGAGTTTCATCATGATATCATGTATGGGAACCCTTATGTGTGTGATGTTCTTATATTTCACATTAATGCCAAATTTTAGAGAAGGATATGGATGGGGAATCTTGATGGACTTTTGGATACATTATTTTGGATGGACATGAGTTCTTGTCTTGATGTCTCTATTTGTGTTTTTATTTATTTATTATATTTTAGTGATTGATTATCATTTTGAGTGGTCTTTCTATTATATGTGTGTAAATATGATATTAATCTTTATTTATTATTGTATGTTTGTATATACATGATAATTTTGCTGAGAAATTGTCAATTTTTTGATGCATTTACTATGATAATTTGTGTTTTACATTTTTATATGTTACTTGATGTGATGGTAGTGAGAATATAGTCTCCCCTGGAAGATAATAGACTACCCCTACAAGTTGGTAGCCTCAAGAATATGGGTAGGTTCACCTATGGTCATGTGGTCATCCTCGTATAAAATTGTGGATGGTTTACTAGGATGAGGAATTATAGTCCTACCCTAACATAAAACATCATTCTTCCATAACTAAGGGAGAGGGAAAAAATTACTAATTTATTTATTGTTATACTACATCATCATTACCACTCACCACCAAATTATGTACTATATATAGTTTAACCCATATTACCATTTATGCCAATATCAAACAATATTATAGTTTCTGATCCATTTCCACTTAAATCATTCTCATTTCATCACATTATATAATTTTTCACATCAATCACCAAAAAATTACAAATCATATTGATCACCACAATATTTCCACATTAATTTGTGGTATTCATCCATAATTTCACTCTTTATATTAATTTTATCTCATTAAACATATCCTTATAGTAACATTATTCAAATACAACAATGAAATCATATTCCTTACAGAAATAGATATCTAAAATAAAATTTTACTATCATAGAAAAAAAATTATATAAAATAGTGAAGAAAAAAAACAAGGATAATATTATTTAACACGCCCCCAAAATTATATAGAACCACCCCTTAATGGAAAATTTATAATTCTTTAGAAGGATTTTGTTTAGTTTTATGGAATGTGTAATTCCATCATACCAATATGGAAAAAAACCCATACCAATTTCCAAAAAACAACATTTATCTTTTCTATCATGAAAGCTATGCCCCAATAAGTGTACATACAAGTAATAATATATTACTATGAAATTAATTAAACCAATATTTTTAACTATAAAATCATTTTTTACCAAAAACCAAAGGAAATTTTATCATAGTTGAAGGATTTTGATAATCTAATAAAATAAATATTAATGTATTCACATTTCATATATTATTCCATTTAAATAATCACCACTTTAAATTATAATTAATTATTTATTCCACTACAAAATAAATAAAAAACACAATTTTCTCCCAATGAATTGGAAATTAAAGTTTTAAAATCCCTTTCCTGGACATATCAACATTCATTGCCACTATTTTTTTACTACCCTTCATTTTTTTTATCCACTACACTAGAAATATTTCAAGGAAAATAACTAAAAAAATATGGTAGAGTAGAAGAATATTATTACTAGAGAAATGAATCATCAATTCTATTATAATTATTCAAAATGACTTTTTCCAATCATTAAATATTCTTGATTTTCCACTATATTAAAATTGTAACCCAATTCATATTATATTCAAAAATCTCTCTCAACTATAATGAATCATATCCATTTCATTAGACTAATGATCTATACCTCCCTCCAACATTATTTAATTCCACCACTAAAAAATAAATAATTCTGATGATAACTTTATCACTCCTCTATGTGAAATAATTATTTCCATTATAGTCCTGATCTTCCATTTTATTTCATCCCATTAAATCCCATAATTATGCCACACATGACTTATAATAATATATATGGCCATAGTAGACTTCTTATAACATAAATTATCATAAATCAATATGATTCATAATAAAATAATGTGATATATCTCTAATATCTCTATTTATCATAAAATAATAAAAATAAAAATAATATTCTTATTAGTATTATTCTTATTGTTGTTGTTTTTGTTATATCCATAATATTAATCTGACACATCAAATGGAATAATATAATAATAAAATAAAGAATAAAAAATAAAATACTATCATATAATAATTATAATTTACAATACTTAATTGATTTCACCACTATATTAATTTATAATCACCATCAACATTTATATTCCATTTTTATTAAATGGTCAAAATAATAATAATATATATTTGAATAATAATATTCATTCCTAAAATATATATAAATAAGTTGTGAAATTTTATTCATGTAAAATTATTGGAAATATTAATTATAACAATATACTAAAAAATACCATGTTTATAATAGTTACAATTAAATTAAAAGAAATAATAACCCACAATAATTGCCATTTTAATATAAAATAATATGATATATTCATTAACAAAATAATTTGAAATTAATACTATTAAGAATAACATAATTAATCTCACACATGAAAATATTAAATAGTAATCCAAATCCATAGTTATTTGTTTCTTAATTAAAGAATTATTTTATTTATATTCAATAATTGAAATTTTGTTAATGTAGCACTAACTATAAATGACAATAACATAAAATTAATTATTTAAATACTTTAATAATATAAATTTAATTATGATAAGACCATATTAATAAACATATCAAATTATGAAATTTTTATATTGTTCATGTACTAATATAAAAATATATTTAAATATCATAATAAAATCAACAAACAAATATCATATGTTTTACACATAAGAACAAGTGTTAATTTAATAAATTTATAAATTATAAATTTTTTCCATCAATAAAATAATTTTTTATCCTTAATAATTTACATTAACAAATATATTTATTATTTCATCAAAATTAAATTTACCATTCTACCCATTGGACTGTTAATATTGTATGAAATGTGAATTTTAATGTCTCTAGAGAGAATTTAATTATTATAAGATATAATATATAATGGATTCAAAAATTTCAATATAATGGAATGGTTTGTTTGAGAAATTAAATAATACCATGTTTTATATGGTTTGATCAATAATGATTCAGTGTTATATTACAATCTCATTATGAGGATATGATCTAGTAATAAATGTATTATTATTGAACAATATTTTTTTGGGACCATAGGGCATTGGATAATGTCACAAGGTACCCGAATAGGGGGTTTACTAGGGGTGTTATCTAATTTAAACCATTTCATTTCAAAAACCCCACTCATCATATATTGTTTCTTTATTGGAAGGAACTAGTTCAATCTATTTTTATTTCACTATCACTATCACGAAATGCAATGAAATATATATATATATATAAAGAACACACGATAAATGTATCTTACTTGGTTCATAGATACTTTGATTCATCCAAGGAGCATACACATGATTACATAATATTATATCAAAATTCTCCAATAAAGGAACCTTTTGGTGGATACAAGTTTTGGTCATGCTCACTACATGCCATGTCACAATTCCATCATAATATTTAGTTGTTTTACACTACCACCCAAGGTAAAATCCCTTTTATTACTTCATTTTGAATTGTATCAATCAATATTTATTTTATAAAATTATAGGTCAGTTTTTAGATAAACTTAGAAACTAAATCATTTTGCATCATCAACTTAAGAAAAATGTGTTGTTAAACTCCACTTCACTATGATTCTTCATCATCAAATACATATAGGATATACTTTTCTATGAGTGAGTTATATTAATGTATATTATATAATCCTTTAGTAATATTACCTCTAGATAGAAGAAAATTATATACAGTAATTATTCTTTTTTCACGGTTTTTTCTTTTCACCCAAATGTGTTCAATGAATCCTAATCCTCAAAAAAAACTTCCTTATAAAACAAATTAAATATTGAATTCCACTTCTCTTATCTCATATTTTCCTTTTATAAAACTTATTTATCAATCGTTTTATCGAAAATTATACAACATATAAAGAAAATATTATAATATCATGAAAAATAACCCCATTTAATTAATGGTAGGATAAATTATCCTTCCACTATTTCTTAGTGATTATTCCAGGTTACTTACATGAATTTATGTGGAAAAATAAATCCATATAATTTGATTCAATCACTAAAAACACAAGCTTTAACTTACTATATTTAAATCCAAGACAATTCATAAAGATGTTTTATATTTTAATGGATAATCACATGATGTTCCTTGTTAAGAATTGAAATCCTTTGAATTATATATGATTATTTCATGAAACACATCCTTACATAATTCTACTCATATCAAACAATAACCCACAAAATTAGAATACTTATTAAGTAGACCATTTATGATTTATTAGTTATATTATCATAATTACATATCTCTATTGTATTTTTAATTATTTATTATGTTTGACTATATTTTATACTATTAACCATTAATTAATCATTAATTGTTGATTTCTGAATATTTATTTCAATTATATTATTTATTTATTATTATTATTCTAGATTTATTATTCTATATCCCATATTTTATTGAAGAATTTTGTTAAGTACATATTATTATAAAAGCTGAATAAATCCTTTTGTGTTGGGATCTGTAATAATAATTGTGTGGTATCATAAATATTAATAATAAAGAACATATATTTTGTTTTTGATGGAAGGATAGAGAATAATTTTTTTATAGAATTATTCCATGAAAATAATCTTATGATACTCTATAATCCCTAATATATCAAGGGAACATTTGTTCTATGGTTATAGAAAACCAGGGCACTTGAGGGTAGAATTTACATGAAAGAAACTAAATAGGAGAAAATATAAATGGAAAATGTAAAATAGTTTAGATTATTCTATTTTATCATCATAAGTGAGGAAACATTCTTGTAATGTATGCTTATTCACTAAATTCAACGTGGTGATATGTTTATATTCCACCTCATGCACTTTATCTTCTTATTTTAGCATTTATTTTTGATATAATAAGCAATTGTTAAAGAGTTGTAAAATATTGTTAATTATTTACAGGATAGTGTAGTCATTATTAAAGATGCTAACATAAAATAGAATAAGGATAATAGAGTTTTGGTAAAGGGAAAAAATATATTGATTTTTATGTTTCAAATCTTGGATAAGAGAATTAGAAACTCAAGGTAGAAAATATAAATTTTATATGTTACCCTTATAACACCACTTCTTATAGAAATGAGAAGGTTTGTGATGATCTTTATGTTTTTCAAAATGATAATGGATTTTTGAAAAAGGAATTGGCCTAAATTATAAATGAGAGAGTTAATCATTTTTTTTTATTTTATAAAATTCGGTTTAAGGGTGTCTGGTGCCCAACATACAACACCAATCTAGTTAAAGGGAACCAAAACAACAAACAACACAAAACAACACAAATTTAAACATCATAATAGCCATAGTAATCCCTGTATCCCATACAGGATTCATCTTCTCCAGTACCAGATTCCCATTTCGGATTTCTCCAAAAAAAATCACTTTGAACCCGATTGATAAGAAGGTCTAGATTAGTCATAACTAATGATGCCTTCTTAACCCCACTTCCCTTTTTGACAGTAAGAACCACCTGGCTATTCCTTTTGGAAGTATTCCTTGTCTCCATTGGACACGGGAGATATGAGTAGTCTTTCCTTGGCCTCCTTGTTGAGGTTGCAGATAAAGGTCTATCACCTGGAAACCCCTTCTGATTCCCATTTGAATAATATCGCTAAATGAATGACCGTTAGGGGTACTCCAGTTCTCCTTTCCTCCCCTAGAGCTCTCCCTTCCCACCCCTGATTGTTCCTTCAACCTAGCCTCATGACATCTAGCAAAGTCGCCCAGCCACTGATATGAAGGGTTACTTTCCATCAAGGGTTGTTGCCCCTCCTGTAGGGGAAATTCCTCCCCAGTCATCACATCTACCTCCTTCCCCTTACCCACAAATAGAAGGGCCTCATAAGTCTTATCCCCCCAATAAATTTCATAAAAAAAACCTGCTCAGCATTCTCTTCCACTGGTCCTGCAAACATTTCCTGCCCCAAGCGATCCACCTGCCTATCCTCCACAATCACAGCATCACCTTCACCCCCTAAAATGAACTCCTCCTCCAGACCCTCAGCCATATTACTCTCTTTAAGGACTTTAAACCTATTATTCAAGTCTATAAATGGTTTAGCCAGAGGGTCCAGACCTTTAGCCTCCTTCGGTCTGGTCGTGTTAACCACCTCCACAAACCTGTAGCTCTGATCCTTTTCAACCTGTTCTGGACCCACAACATAAGAAGGCTGAATAACCCTATCCTTATCCAGATCCATCCCAATGATGGTATTTCCAACTATTTGACCTTCCTAAAAAACAATAACACGAGATCCAGAGGCAAGATCCTCCCCTGCTGAAGCATTCAACTGAGAACCCCTCCCTCCTTCAACTAACCCCTTCCTCGACAAATACAAACCCGCCCTCATATCGTTTCCCAGTTCATTGTTCCTTGTACCCTCCTCAGTGCTCATCTTAGCATCCTTCCCACTGTAACAATCCCCCCTCGCTCATCAAACTTCACTCAAATGTAAGTAAATAGTTTATTATTATTTTGATAAGTATTTTATATATGGATTACATAGAATATTTTATTATGACTATTGTAAAATTTTTAGATAGACACTTGGGTGTAATAATTCTTTTACTACTATATTATTCATGAGTGAAAATTTTCCAATAGTTTACCCTGTTAGGTTCCCAAAGGAATAGTGAAGAATCTAGTAGAACCTACTCCACTCTATTTGAACAGGATATGTATTTCATTAATGGTTGGTATAAATAACATTTATTGTTTTATTATCTTCTATGAAATCAAGATGGTTTTTTATGGAATTATTTTTATAGATAGTGAGCATGTATTTATTTAATTTTGTTTGGTTTGCTGACATGTGCTTAATTTTTTGTTACTTTCTAAAATTCATTTAAAATATTTTATAATTCATTGAATAAAATTAATTATTTCCTAGTTATTTGTAGTTTTAGTTTTTTATGCATGAGGATTTGACACGATTAGCATTAACTATATAAACATTTATATGGGAGAAATTTCTGATTAAGGGGGGTATTTTATTATTATTTTTTAATTTTTGGAATATTTTTTTAGTTATGCATGAGTTTTAGGGGGGCGTAATTCTTTGAACTATTGTTGGGAATGATTTATTTTTTATGATGCGATTTATTAATTGTTTACCCCATTATATTTTATTATCTAAAAGACATCAATATTTTTATATTAGTTGAGATTATTATTAGTTTTATTCCATTAGCTTATTTATTTATTTTTGGATATTTACTACTATTTAAATTTTTTCATAAAATTCCCAATATTTTCTTTACTTTTTATCTTAAAAATTGTATGAGATATTCATGACATTTAAATTTTAAAATTATAAAAAGAGGGAAAATGTTGAGTGGATCATTTACAGTTTATTTATTATGTTTTGTTAAATACATATCTCAATCATATTTTTTAATAGTTGTTTATTATGGTTAATTATTATTTATAATATTTCTTATTCATTATTCAGCACTTCTTATTTTATCAATATTTATTTTGTATTGATTATTCATTATCGTATTTCATGTATTATTGATTTTTTCCCATATTTTGTTAAAGAATTTTGTGACATAAATAATATTAAATAAACTAAAAAAAATTATAACTTATTGGGAGCTCTGAACGAATAATGTGGTATCAGAAAAAGTAATAATAAAACACAACTCTCTAAGGGGATGTCTTTAATACCAATTGTTATTATAGACATTACATTTTAAGTGTTATACTTTATTGTTACATTGTGTGAAATTACACAATAATATATCATTTAAAAATATTTGAATATAATCAAATTATCTTCAAAATATCCTCAAATCAGGGACTAATTCTCATATAGTGATCTACCAAAAAGTGAAATATATTCAATATTTACCATCTAGAGCTACAAAAATATTTCATAGCCTTCCCATTGTGGTGTTACCCTTCCATCCATAATCACAATATATATCATGGTTTCTCTATGGATATAAAAAAGAATCATGTTTCTTAAATATTAATTCATTCATAAGTTGAATTCATTTCTACACAAATAATTTTCTAGTACGGTTTCATTGTCCATGGAATAGTGATTCATCCAGTTACAAGAAGACCTACAATAAAATTTTATGGGGTTCACATTATAAAACCTCAACCAAAATCATGATAATGTTGTTGTTTGTTGATTAATCAAATGAATAATCTTTTAAAGAATAAATTTTCATCCCAAGAATAATTAATGGAATGGTGTAAAGTGTAAGGGAATCATATTAGCTTACATCACCAAAAATAATTCTATTATTTTTCAAATTCTTCCATGGATAATCGTAATTCCCCAACTTAAATAATATAAAAAATATAAAAATGTAATATTCCAAGAAAGATTCAATAATAATAATAATCTGCATTCCATATCCTTGATATATTGATTTATCAAGGTATTCCATAATTATAAAATATCATTAACATATATCCATTAATGACCCACTTATTATCTTCTATTATTATCCTCATACACCCACTCCATATTTCCCAATGAAAAAAAATTATTTAGATGTCTTCATCTCTTGAACATCCTCTTAAAAAATTATCATAACAACTATTATCAATAAATTCAACACTGTAATTATCAATATTTATTCTTAAAAAATATAACAACAGACCTTGTTTTTATAAAAGTTATCCCCCATTGGATTTTTACAAAAATATTTCCATAATTCCATGTATCTAAAGGAAATGGAAATATTATCCCTCTTTCACTTTTAACTCAATCTATAGAAAACATAAGGATTTATAGAATGACTTAATATCCCTTATTTATTAAAATAAATAGGTTATATTTAATAAATTTAAACATTTTACCTCTCCCCACTTATCACTAAAATGCATCAGGGAATATTTTATAACTCTTATCCCTTATTGTCAAAATATCTCATGCACTTTTTTCAATAAATAAAACTTCCTTGTTTTTGAATATTTATCTTTATTTCTCACTTATATAACATTAATATTTTCTCCATAATATCTCTCTATGATTGATACTATAAGTTTTGTCATCAAGGATTTTATCATACCTTCTTCAAATTAATCAATATTTTAATTATAATTCATAAAACAATTTAACTAATGTTTCACTATCAAAGATTTCATGTGTGTTAAATTATATATTCATAATATTTTTTCAAAATAATAGAGTTTGAACTCAATATAGGAAATGTGTGTCTATGTTAATAACACCATAGATATCTATCACACTCACATACTTCCATATACACAAGAAAATTAATATTTTGTATCCTTTAAAAATATTCCTATGATCTCAATAACACTTAGAAAAAGTCATCTATGAATAAGTAATAAATTACAAATATATGTGATTTATAATATATGTTTAAACAATTGATACCACTTTTTATATTAAACTCATGATCCCCTTTGATTAAATAATTTATCCTATAAATCATCGAGATTATCCACCATCCATATAAGATAAATAGTGATTTAAATTATCTTTATAAACTTATATTAAGCACCTAAAACATTGATAACACATATTGAAATGGTATTCACCATTGGAATTGTCTTTCAGCAAATTTCAGTTTCCTAAAAATTCATATGATACCTTATTCTAAGATCCAAATATTAAAAAATAAATCCCCCCTTATAATTATCTTATTTTCCATCATGATGTTCTATTTTTCAATTTAGAATCTTGAACAACATGGTATATACTAACACCACTTTTTGATCAACATATTTCTATTGGTACCACTGTAAAATTTATTATTTTGAATTGATACTTCTTTAGTTTTATATTACTTTCCATGTGATGTGAATTTCATTATATATGATTTCAATTTTAGATATATAAAGACACGTTGTAAATTTTATATATTTAGCATTAACATAGAATAGAATTTCTCTAATATCAATTGTGAATAGTAATCATGACTTAATACCACTAGATCATTCGTTGAAACCACTTTTATTATTTCCCCTTTAAAAGTCACTTATCTTGTTAAAATGAACCCACATCATGGATTATATCTCCCCCATGAACCAATATAAATCCAATAATTATTAGTAAAAACTATTTTCATGGGGATTGGTTCACTTCTCCATATCCTCAAGTAGAGGTTTGTAATTGGTATTGATGTACCCACCATTTTCTTCTAACGTTCTTCTAATCCTTCCTATAGTTCTTCATTGAATGATATCACCCGAAAAAAATAATTTCAGATATTTTAATGAGAAATATAAATCTTCCTCATATTAGACTTCAGATCCATTATGATACTAGTTGTAACACAATGAAAATTGAGGTTGAAATAATATTAATCTATATATCTTTCTTAAAATTTAACACCAAGCTTTAACTGAATCGAGATGTATTAGAGAAATATAATTATTTAAATGTGACTAAGATATTTAATTACTAAGCATGAATGTGAATAACTAAATGAAAAATATATTTATAGTATTCATACTCAAAACAAATTCATTTAAAAAATCTTCAAAAATAAGAACTTAATTTTTAGTGAAGTCATTTTATGTTTCAATGTGCATTCTGTCCAAAAATGATTTTTTTCATTTTTTCTATTTATAATTAATTTCTACCAATTTTAGAAATTTTATTTTATTAAAAGAACATAATTTTATAAATAATCATTTCAAAATTATCTTAAATTGAAATTTTGGTATTTTTCTGAACAGATTGATTTTTTTTAAATAGTGAAAAATGTGGATTTTTGTAAAATTATACTTTTTCTATATATACAATTATAATTATTCTTTAAATTTGGTCTTAATATATCATAAGACTTATATAATAAGATATAATTTATCAAATTACATATAAACCAACATTATACTTTCTTTTTTGTGACGTTCATTTTTTGGTTTCAAAACACATTCTTTCTAAAAAACATTTTTTCATTGTGTTATATGAATTTACATTAAAATTTATTTCTTCCACTTATAGAAATTGAATCATAAAAAATCATATAATTTTTTTGAATAATTATGTACAAATATGGTAAAATTTTCTTTTTTATTTTTGTTAGTTATTAATTGAAACCATAGAAAATATTGATACCATTGTAATAGTAAATCAGGTAATTAATGTTTAAAATAATATAATAAGGACTAGAAATGACCCCAAAACGTTTATTTAATATTTTTTATGAGTGTAGGTCACTAATCCACATCCATTATTCAAATTTAGGGAAATTTTATGACATTTGTCTTTGAAAATGACTTATATATTATTTTATGTTCATAAAATGTCAAAAATGTCACCCTATTGCATTTAATATCTATATTTGTTTGATAGTGATAAAAACAATTATGTTCAATTATAAGTGTTTCTTTTAAATATAAATTATTTTATTAATCATTATAATATATTTTAAATTTATAAGGATAAAATAATCTCCTTATATAATTATTCAATGCCAACTCTCTATTTATCCAAGCAATAGAAAAATGATATAAATAAATTTTAAAACAATAAAAAAATATTTTTCTACTGATTTATATTATTCCAGAAAATTTTAAAAAACATATTCCATATTTTATACATTTTAATGGTTTATATTTACACTCTATTGTTGTCATGTTGTTCTAAATTTCAAATTAATGTGAGTAGTTATTAAAATAAAATAATTCGTATTTTATGTAAAACAGTATTTTATTAAACTATAAATTGGATAAAATTTGATCCATTTACCATTTATAATCCAATTTTCAAATTATATGTATAATTATAACCCTTTAATATTGGAAATGACATTAATGTAGTTATGAATAAATTTTTTTATCCAATTAATTAATCCAAATGATAAGGTCTAAAATGATATAAAAACCTTTAAAAATTGTATTAAGTAATTACATTAAGACCGTATCCTACATATATTCGAATAAAAGTCATTTTGGAACCATTTTAATTGAGTTAAACACATATTATAATATAATATTTCATGTATTTAAAAAAATGTCATTGAAGATATTTTATAATAAGAAATATTATATTAAATGATTTAAAATTAATAAAAAATACAATATTAATCCATGTTAACGGTTAATAATTTATAATATCCTAAATTTTCCATTTAAGGGTCACTTTTCTATTTATTTTAAAATTCTTAGACCTTAAAAAATAAAAAACATTGATATTTTGGTAATTGTCAAAATGAATAATAGGTGGTTAAAACAAAGAGATAAGGGTGAAATAATTATCTAAACCTCTAAAAGTTTAGTTTTATGAGAATATTTTTAAAAAACATCACTATATTTTATAAATATATCAAATTGGTTTCAACTAAACCATAAAATTACTTAATTTTAATTTAATACAGTAAGTAATTCAACGAGTGCCCCTCTCCTTACTTATAAAAGGGGACCTCTTATCCTCTCTTACTAAAACTCGTTTTTCCAACTATATTAACCATAACCGAACCAGTAATGTTATAAAAATTCATCGAAAATAAATATAGATGATGGTATTCCTAAAATATCATTCCAATGGTCCTTAAGAAGGGATCTAAAGAAAGTCTTGTGAAGAAGTGTTAATCATCTGTACCGAGTCTTTCAAATATATTTTTTCAACCAATAAATATAAATATATTGTATCCACTCAAAAATGACAAATAATGTATCATAAATATACTTATAAGTTATTATTGTTATGGTACAACCATTTTCCGTCTCTTTTTCAACTTACAAATAGTGAACACATTACTCAGGGGAATGTTTGGATTACCGTCACCACATAGCAGTGAAATTAGTTTTTCATTACCATTTTATTTGGATGGTGATAGAGATATAAGTTATTATTATTTATGATAATTATGAAATAATTATAATTTTTAATTATAATATTCTATCTATAATCTTACTTTCTAATCTGTTTGAAAATGATAATGTCGCTTGTGCATACGTGTGGGCTACAACCTCCCCAAAGTGATGTGACCCATTTTCATTAATACATTACATGGATAGAAACAAAGATAGATTTAATGAATATATATGATATATATGATATAATAATTATTATGAAAATTTAAATTAAATTTTACCTTTATTTCATTTTATCCATCAAAAATTGAAAACAACTTTCAAGCGTACCTACGACATATTGTCTCCCTGAATAATGTAATTCATTTTTATATATCTAATTTTCATGGATGAATCTAAATAAAAAATAATAATGAATATTGTTTTTATTAGTATAATGAATAAGTTTCAGGATTTACTGTAACCATGATAAAATTACATGGATCAGAACTACCTAATCAAAATGAGCATGAAAAACGAAAGAGTTAACACCCAGAAAAGTGGATTTAAATAAGGAATTGTTAATAAATGGGTGTTTAATTGTTATAATTGTAGAATATATTATAATATAAGTAATAACTTGATTATGGAATATAGTTTTAATAAATTTAAATTTATTATAAATTATTCTAGAATGCTTTCAATAAAATTCAAACATGAGGTAAGGGTTCGTCATCTCAAATATTCTTCTTTAGGACATATATTATGTTATTAACCTATATTCCTTTATGATTTGTATATAAAAACCTCTTTAAATTTTATGTGTAGAATATCCTTATGATAATTATATTTAATCTTTCTTTTTTTGTTACTATTTAATGGGGATTATGATTCAAAAGTTACTAAATATTAATTGATTTATATTTCAATCTCATTTCAATCTGGGTTGTTTATAATTAAATTTTTATTGAAGGAAATTATATGATAATTTCTTGATAATACCATTTATTTTTCCACTCCTCTGGTTGTTTCTTGAGAATACATTTTTTTTATTTTTTTTCCTCACATTAAGTGCTCAGGTGACAAAAATAATTTTTTCTAAGGAAATCCAAATTTATTTCTCTCTTCGAATGAAAATCTATTTTCTTGCATGTGTAGTATTTATAAAAATAATTACAAGAATGTTTTTACTATGTTATAATGAATTTATTAGTGATAATTTTCACCCATGTTCTACTTTTTAATTTTTTTAATGGAATATTCTTCTCATTTTCTGAATGTGATACTTTTGATTTTTTACCAAAAATATGAAAGGAATATTTGTTTTAACACACACATAATGAATATAATTTCCCATCATCATGATTTCTAAATTATTTGATGCTTATTTTATGAGTTTCTATTGGTAATTTAAAATAAATTACATTCCTTAATACTTGGTAAATTGTTATATTTTAAAATGTGATTGAAAAATTAAAAGGGTATTGTCCTCAAGAAATATTCCATTGATCTTTTAAATAAATTTTTCATTTATGATAACATCCATTGAGGTTAATTAATATTTACTAGCTATATGATCAAGTATTAATTCTTTATCTCAAAGGTTTATGGTTATGATGATTAAATATTGATAAAACCGATTTTATTTTCCATAGGTTAAGCTAAGATGAATGTTTTATGATATTGTGGCATACATATGAATGCATTTTTTATTATATGGTGGTTATACTAGAATAATATAGGCCTCAAATGCATTGGGTAAAGATTAAGATTATATTATAACAAAGGGTATGTGGTAGGTTATCTAAATCTTGATGAAAGGTGGTAAATGGGAGGTTATCCCAAGCCTGAAAGAGGGAACACATGTTGTCATCTCATGAATTAAATAGGTAAATGGATGGTTATCCCAAGACTAAAATGATACGAAGGACTTGGTGGGCATCCTTGACATAAAATTTCTTTGATTATGGTTATGCATAACTTTATGGGACTCTTTTATGACAATATATTATGATAATTGTATGTTCTCATGGCTCATGTTCTTTGATCCCTTTACCTTTCAGGTCTTATGAACTACCAGGATTTATTCCACGACTCATGTTTATGATCTAAAAATTAATTGGTATGATTTTCAATGATTATTATCATGTTAAAATAACTATTTTGATCATGTTATATTTAAATGATAATTTTTATCTCACTTGTTTACACTTACTGAGTATCTGAGCTAACTCTTTATTATGTTTTCTTTTCCACTAGATATGAAGAAATGTTTTAACTATAATATGTCTAAAAATGTGCTAGTTATGAAGAACTAAGTGAGAGATAATATACTTATTTTATGATATAGATTTTTATGTATCTGAGTTCCAAAATACACTAAACCATTAATTTTATGATGTGTATCATAGTGTTTTTTAATGAATATTTATCTAATAAAATGAAATATTTATGTATGAAATGCTTTGGTCACTATAGTTTTTAGTAGAGTTGGGTTTATTCAATTATTATATATTTGGTTGAAATATTGTTTTTTAGAATCATGGGGATAATTCTAAGTATAGTATAACATCCAAATTTTTTGTTAATGAAGTGATTATTTTGTTTTCTTAGAAAAGAATTGATGTCTAGATACTATAAGTGGACATGGTTTGACACAGATTCATCTAGGGGTAATATCCTTGAAAATAGTTGGTCGAGTGTATATAGACAATCATTCACATTCTTGGTGAGTGATCCCTAACTACGCACCATCTTCGACACTCCTAGGGGGATATGTTTATGTTAATTAATTTTTTATTTTTGAACCATTATAATGGATTCGAATAGATGATGATCATGAATGACATATGGTAAACCTAGGGTTTCATATATTGAAAATAAGGTGTCTGGATTTATATATCCTATAAATGATTTTTCTTGATTATGATTACTATTGACCACACCATGACTTTTTTAGTCAATGGATGGAACTAGGAGGAATCATGTTATCACAGAATGTAAAAAACAATGTGATTAATGATAAATCAAATGATATGATTGCTGAATTGAAAGATAATGAGATTATGACTAATCAGTTATCTTGATATACGGTTAAAAACCTATACCTTAACCGACTCTCAGACTCACAAAAAATAGAGTAATGAAGTTTTCTATGAGATATTATGGTGGAGACCATTGGGTAAAGAAGACTCAATTTCCTTCTTGATAAAAATGGATAAGGAGACACCCAAGACAATATTTCAATGAAATAGGAAAATTCTTTATGTGTGTAAAATAATGCCATAGAGAAACGAATTAATGAGGAAAATGAGAAGTTGGATGGGGGGAAATAAATTTCATATTAGGGATCCATTTAATATTTATTTTCATAAATCTGGAGAAATTGGGAATTATCCATGTTTGTGACCTCTTCTAAAAAATAACTTCAAAAAAAGGAAATACATATGGTATTCCAATCATTAAAGTGAAAAATATTGATGTTTTTATGTGTAATGTTTTAATAATTAGGTTGTATAAGTATTTTTATCAATGGTATTTTAGTTATAAGTATTATTAAGGATTCTCCTGTAGAAGTTTTTCTTTTAGTATTTTCCAGAATAAGTTGAAAGGTACTGAACACCTAGAAATGTGATATAGTGGTAATAGATATTTCCAAAAAATATATGATTGGGGGAAATAAAAACATTAATATGTGCCTAATCTTGAGGTAATAATTCATAGTTGAGATAAAGAGATGATGGAAATTAACCATGTAAATTGGATAGTATTGGTCACTAGGAAATTGGTTAGTGATTTGGTGAAAATGTCATTTTTTTGATATTTGATGAATTTTACTACATTTTTAGATTCATAGAATATACTCAATTTTCTATGATTTAATTTTAATAATAAGTATTATGTTAATCTTTTGAATCATATATTTTATAATTAAGGTTTCATGGTGATTTAGGTTATTAATATGTTTTAACAGAATATATTATAAAATTGTCCATGTGTTTGGTTTGTTACATTGTGAGTTAATTTATATTGTATATGCATAAATGTTAAAGTTTATATTGAAATAAAATGTTTGATAAAATATTTCAGATTTTTAGGATTTTAATTGGGTTATAAATATTTGTAAAAGCATTAAGATTATCTATTTTTGGAATGGATTAAGTTGAACATTGGGGTTATTGTTGAGGATTAACAGATTAATGAATTATATTTGATAACATATAATAACCAATTCAGTTTCCTTAAATATTTAGAGAAATAAGGAATAATTTTATTTATTTATTGGTTATTATTGTCTATTAAATGATAATTTTAGTGCTTTAGGACTGAAAAATTCATCTTTGAATAAGTGATGAAGTGGAAATTTATCAAAGAACAACTAAATGATGAATTTTTCAAATGAAATAGAATAAACTAAAGTGTGTATATTTTCTATTTTTATCTATCATTATAGTAAATAAATCCCTCATATTTAAGAAAATGATCTTTAAATAGTAATTTTATCCTTTTACCTTCATTTAGAACGAATTGATTATCTTTTCATCCCTCACTAATTTATGGTTCTGTGGTCATTTTCTTTCTCACAACCATGTTCACTATCACTATCCATCATTATTTGTAAATTAATTTTTTCCTTTATGTTTATATTTTCACTTCCCAATATTGATCTCCTATTCAAAATCCTTATTATATTTTATTCAAGCATAACATGGTATTTCCCTTTCCCTCTTTTTTAGAGTAAGTGTTAATAACCCTTTTTACGATATGGGATTTCAATAAATGTATTTTTAAAAGTAAAACCATTCATTGTTGAGGTAATGTTATAATTAAAGTATTAAATTTCTTTATGGTGAAGAATGTAACTCCTAATAAATTAATTTAAAATAATAATAAGATTTATAGCTTTCTTAACACACAACATAGAGCTTTAAGCGAATTGAGATAGATTATAAAAATATTTTTATTTAAATGTGATCGAGCCAATGAATTGGTGGGTGTGAATATGAATAAAAACATAATTAAAAATATGTATAGTATTAATACTCAATATAAATTTATTTAATAATTATTTGGAATTAAGAACACAATTTTTAATGAACTCATTTTATGCTTCAAAATTACATTTTGTCCAAAATGTTTTTTATTCCATTTTTTGCTTATAAATTATAATTAATTTCTGAAAATTTTAAAAAATTTCTTTCAAAATTGAACTAAATTTCATAAATAATCAAATAAAAATTATGTTGGGGTGAAATATTGAGATTTTTATGAAAGGATTGACTTTTCAGTGAATAGTGAAAAATATCGTTTTTTTATTGTGTTTTCCTTCCAAATAAAAGTCTCTTTATTCAATAAATTTCATCATAAATTAATCCATGTATTATTTAATTAGATATAGTCTAGTTAATTATTTCTAAATCACCATTATAAATTATTTTTAATATGATCATTTTTAGGCATAAAAAATATTTTTTATTGAAATTGTTTTGTGTTGCATTTTATGAATTTTTATTAAAATTAATTACTGCCACTTCTAGAAACTAAATCATAGAAAATTGGTTACATATTTAGAATAAAAAGGCTCATATTTGTTAAATAAGACCCTTTTATTTTTTATCATTACAAATAGTAACCTTAGAAAATATTATCACTTCAGTAACGATAAATCGGGTAATTTGGTTTAAAAAAATTTGATAATGATTAAAAATATCCATAAAACTTATATTTAATATTTTTTATGAGTGTGATTTAATAGTAATAATTAATCATTCTAATTTATATAAATTTTGTGCCATTTTTCTTTGAGAATTACTTTTATATTATGTTATGTAAATATAATGTAAAAAATGTCAATCTCTTGATTTAATACCTATAAAATTTTGTTACAGGGAAAAAAATTATGTTTGGTTAATCAAATTTATTTGAAACATAAATAATTTTTTTATCACGTTAATTTATTTTTAATTTCTTATGGTGAAATAATCACCTTAAATGCTTATAAAACATCGACATAGTGCTTCTAAAAGAAGTAGACAAATAAAGTAAACGATTTTAAAAACTCTAAAATTATTATTTTCTTTTTAATTTAAAATTAAATAAAAATTTATAAGATAAATATAACATATTATAGTTGTGTTAAACAATTATATTTTAATTCTATTATTTTCAGGTTTTTTTAATGACAAATTACGTGAATAGTTCTTAAAATGGAATTAATTGTATTTTATGTTAAATAATATTATATATAATTATTTATAAATTATAAAAAATATATAAAAATTTATATTATGACAATAAATGTTCTTTAATCAATTTTTTCCCTTATAAGTAAAATTATATCCATTTAAAATTGATAAATTAATTACAATAATTAAGGTTAGAATTGGTTAACCAATGGGTTAATCCAAAATATAAGATATAAAATGACATGAAAACCTATAAAAAATCTATTTTTCAATTATATTAATAACATATCCTCTTTATATTATATTTAATGTCCCTTTGGAACTATTTTACATGTGCTATAAACATATTATATTATAATATATCATGTATTTTAGAGAATGACCTTAATGATATTTCATAATAAAAAATATTTTATTAAAAGATTTAAAATTCATAAAAATAATATATTCAATCATATTAATAGGATATAATTTATTACATAAACCATGATCCATTTATAGGGCACTTTATTTTCATTTTAACATTTTTAACCCTTAAATTGAAAAAAAAACATTGATATTGTTGTAATTGTCAAAATGTGCAACAAGGGGTTAAAACAAAGAGATGAGGGTAAAAACATCACATAAAATACCCTAAAACATTCTCTTATAAAATTCCCTATATATGAATTATATTTTATTTTATTCTTAAAATACCATTCTAAGGGACCTTAAGAAGGGATGTAAATGAAGTATTTTTAAGAAGATTAAATATTCTTTACCGATGCTTTCAAATTTATTTCATATTATGATTCCTCCAAACCTATTTTAAAAATCCTAAAATTATAAATAAAATATCAAAAATATATTTATATGTTATTATAAATATATAACAACTATTTTAAATCCCTTTTTCATCCTAAAAAAATTAAAACTACGCTCATTCGTATATATGGCTTACCATATCCACATTGCAGTGAAATTCATTTTTTATCAAAATTTTATTTGGATGGTCATAAAGATAAAAATAATTAATATATATAATATTTCTAAAATAATTAAACTTTTAATTATAATATCACATATACCTTCTTACCATTCAAAATTTTGTAAAATGAAAACGTCGTTAATGTGTACGTGTGGACTACCACCTCCATGATGTGATATGATATATTTTTAATTTATGATTTAAATGGACTGTAATAAGTATATATTTAATTAATTTATATGATATTTATGATATAATAAGATTTTTTGTGGATTAATTTTTATTTGGATTTCCTTTATTCCATTCTTCAAAAGGTGAAACCTGTTTTCATGTGTACGTATTTTCTACCGCCTCCAAGAATGGTGTAATTAATTTTTACATCTCTACATTTTACGGTTAACTATAAATATATAAATTATGAATATATATTATATTAATATAATTATTAAAATTCTATATTTTTTGGAACTATGATCATTTTATAAAGACCGGAATTAACAACATGAAATTATCAAGAAAAAAGAAACAAGTTACACCTCGAATCAATTATTTTAATAAGGAAATTTTAATAAATTATTGAAAAAAAGTAATAAATGGATCATATATTAAATTATAATTATGTTTAGGAACTTTATATAGAATTATAATAAATTTAAATTTTTTATATAGAATTTTATAACCCATTTTAATTAATTCAAACTTTATATAAGTGTTTATCATCTCAAATTTACTTCTTTGGGACATATGTTATGTTATTAACCTATATCCATTTATGAGGTGTAAATACATCTATTTTTAAAATTTATATAATCAATATACTTATTATCATGAAATTACAATTTTAATTATTAGTTATTCTTTCGTGTGCCTTATGATTCAAATGTTAATAAAGAAGTAAGAGATGTATGTTTCAATCTGATTTTAATCGTGATTTTTTATCTTTCAATTTCCAATTGAAATAAATTGTATGATCATTTCTTGATAAATTCCTTTCATTTTATTCTACTTTATAATTTCATTAGAATAATTTTTTTTATTTAATCTTCCTAACTTTAATTATTCAAGAGAATGAATGAAGGTTTTTAAAAAAAACCAACTTCATCTCTCTCTTCTATCGAGAAACTTTTTTTCCATTTCCATGTATTCTAAAATTGCTTTCAAAAATGTTTCTAATATTTTAAATTTATTGTTAAAAATTCACTTTCAACCATGTTTTAATTTTTTAAAAATGGTTTAAAAGGGATATTTTTGTTTTTTTCTAAATGGGGTACTTTTGACCTTATATGAAAAATGTAAAAGTAATATGTGTTTTATCTTACACAACATGAACTAAATTTCTCACTATCATGACCACAAATAAGTAATATCTTAATTTATGTGTTTACAAGGTTTTTTTTAAAGAAAAAGTTTTTCTTAATATCTGGGAAATTATTTAATTTTAAATATATGATTAAAAAATGAAAAGTTGATTTTTTAGAATAAATATTCTGGTGATCTTTTAAAGGAATTTTTCATTTATGATGATATCCTTGGATGTTACATAGTATTTACTAAATATATAATCCAATAATTGTTATTTATCTAGATATTTTACAGTTATGAAGATGAAATATTGATGATGCCAAATTTTATTTCCACGAGTTAAGTTATATTGAAGGTTTTATGATATTATTACATACATATTAATGGATTTATGATTATGTAATATAGGGGACCATAATTTTGTATTTGTTTAATGGATTTGGTAATGATTAATGTTTTTTAATCTCAAAGGGTACATATGATTTTATCCCATCCCATAGAAAGAGGTAAAATGGGAGGTTATCCCAAGCCTCTAAGAGGGAACATGGGAGGTTATCCCAAGCCTGAAGCAGGTACATAGGTGGCTAGCCTAAGCCTAAAATGATATGGATGTCTTGATGGGAAGCCATGGAATAATATGTCTATAATTATGATTATGGGACACTTTATTCCACTCTTTTATGAAATAATCTTATACCAATGTTATGTTCTGATGGCTCATGATCATTGATCCCTTTATGATTCATGTATTTTTAACTATAAAGATTTATTTCATGACTCATTTTTATGATATAAGAATTACTATATGTGATTTCCAAAGTTGAAGCTCGTGCTATCATACCCATTATTCTCATGTAACATGTAAATGATAATTGATATCTCTCTATTTTACCCATACTAGGAATCTGATCTCACCCTTTATTATGTTTTCTTTTCCCAAAGATACGAAGAAAAGTTTTAAGTATGATATGTCTAATAAGGGTTCTAGTCATGATTAACTAAATAGGTGATGAAATAGATATTTAATGAACTAATTATTTATGTATATGAGTTTCAAAATACATTAAAACATTATGGTTATATCATGGATCATAATTTTATATAATCATTATTAATCTCATAAGATGTAATATTTATGTATCAAATTCTTGAGTTATTATACTAGTCCCTCTAGTGCATGCGTCCACCTTTGATGCATTATCACTACATTATTATTTTTGTTTACTTCACTATTGTAGTTCTCTTACCCTATTGATATCCTCTTTATCATGATATTTTTTTGAAACTACTTAGTTGTTATTTATGCTTGTCTTCTTGGATAACCATTTATACAACCTTGTATATTTTCATTATATGTGAATTTTACATCAATTGAACATCTATATTTTATTCAACAAGATCAGATTCCTTATACTTACTCTATATTTTATAAATACATATTCCTGATAATTATTTTTAAAGGTATCCATTGGTTCTTTTTGTGCTTTTCTATAATTCAATTATTACTTTCCTTCATATAAGTGGTTTTTTTAGTCAATGAAATAGATTATTATGTCCACTATCCATGCCTCCCCATTGATATGGTAATATAGTTTTTCCTAGTAGAATATCCATTTCATATCTATTTTCATTTCCTTTTCATATTTCTATGATTATTAAATATAAAAAATCTATCAATAAATTCATACATTTTTTATTCACATATCATTTATGATTGTGCAATTGGTATTCATCCACCATTGATAACATTATCTTTTACACACACATCCAGGGTTTTTCCCATAACTCCATATCACTAGTACCTCAATTGCACTTTTCATTAAGATCCATCACATCCTAATTTAACAATAACCATCCTTATATTCATTATTTCCTTATTTTTAACTTTTCTTACTTCAATAAAAAAAAGGAATTATTGGGAGGGATCTCTTTCACTATATTTATTTTTGAGTACTAGAGTTTTTTTATATC
The DNA here is from genome assembly GCA_963277665.1 of Viscum album. Taxonomy (NCBI): domain Eukaryota; kingdom Viridiplantae; phylum Streptophyta; class Magnoliopsida; order Santalales; family Viscaceae; genus Viscum; species Viscum album. The sequence goes on along the minus strand of OY728121.1, from coordinate 1,354,853,957 downwards.
TCCATGATCCTCAAATACACCCACTTCAACTATATATCCATGAAATAGATTACCTAGGAATATTCTTTCTATAATTTATCTAATCTTGATATTGTATTTTGAGTGGAGTTTTTTTTCTTTTAGTTTTTTCTCATTCTTTGTTAGTTCTTCTAAATCCATCGGAAGTTCTATGTGTATCCATCATTTCCCATTAATTTTTTCTACCATTATTGAATTGGGTTCCTTAAAGTTTATATCATCCCCTTTCTATATTTAATTCTCTAAAAAAAATATTCCATTAAATCATAGTAAACTCCATCCCATTTCTCATATAATAATTGGATCTATCCTTGATCATAGAATGAAAATCCTACCAATTGATGAATAGATATCATTAATTTTTAATCTATTGAATCACCATACACAATAATACCCATGTTGGAATATCAATTTATTGATTTACAAGAATATTCCATAATATAATATTTTGTATATTTAATATATAAAAAATAACAGTTAACTAAATTTATTTTTCTTTCCTCTCTAGGATATTACTCTTATTTCCCCTTGACCTTTTACCTTTTGAAATAATCTAATTATCATTGAATTTTTTAGAGAAATACCATTACCAAAAAAGCTACATTATGATCTTGAAGTGTGTTCGAAAACATTATCATCTTCTATTAATTTCCTATATACTTTCTCTGCTATTTCAAATATAGAAAATAAACTAGAAAAATTGATAGAATTCCTTTGTACCACACATGTTATTCATCTAGGAATTTTGAATCATGAAATATTTCATTGCGTGTTATAAAATTAGAATTTTATCATATAAATTCCCTAACATGATCAACATAATAATATAGAATTGTTATAATATTTGATTTCTATCAATCATATTATTCACTATTAAAAATAGGAGGCTTTATCAATGAATCCCAATATACAATCAATCTAGAAAAAATTAAAATTAATCTTTAAATAAACACATATTAGTTATGATTCCACTTTTTGGGACCATAGGGTAAGGGTGAATTTCTAAAGACAACCCAATAGTGGGGGTGAAATAAGGTAATACCATATTAAAATTTATTTATTTAAAAAACATCACTTAGAGGATCTTGATTTTCCATTGGATTAAATGAGTTAATTTTATTTCATCACAACCATTACTTTGATTTAATGAAATCATAAAAACAAATATATAAATAATATAATACATAATGATTTTACATGGTTCACTAACATAAAATTTTTATTTTTATTTCAATGAAAACAATTTAAGTGGGGAGTTAGAACCCTAATAAAATCAAACTTCACTAAACTCAACCTTACAAGAAATCACTAATTCATTCATGAAAAACATGAATGAGGATCTATCATTTTCCAAATATATACTCCAATCGATTAAGGTTACCTCCCCATATGGATCATCTTTGATTATATCCTCGATGTGATATTTCATATTATCCCAAGTCTAAATATATTTCTCTAGGTTAATTATACACATATTAATTCTATGATCCAGGATCTGATCCTATTTTCCAATCTAAAAATTTTCTCATCATTGAGATAAAATTGTAACCTACTATAATAAAATCAAATAGACTCCTCATTGAGGACCTTTATATTGATTTACTCCTCCAACATATATTTTTTATAGTGTAGTAGATGAACTATATAATTTTTTCTATCAAATACCTCCTTAATACTATCCTATCATCCACTATTAGTTGACTCCCTTCCAAGAACCTATACTGATTCCACCATCCAACACCCTTCAGCCTCATTTGTTAAAAAACAATGGGTTGGAATTCATTTACCCTTATTGACATGATCTCATTGTAATAGATTTATTATGTGTTATGATGACCACCCTTACCTGTGCCTTAGTTTCTTTTTATCCACTGATTAGGTGATTATGGGCTTCGCTAAACTTGAGGAGTCCTTGTGTTGCCTTATTATTTTCCCCTTGTTTATTGTAAAATTCATTGAATTAAAATTTCCAGGAATCTCTTTCATCAATTCAGGCATAATTTTTAATAACACCTGGTCGTCCTTTACATAGTATGAGGATAGAAGAGAGTCAGTATCATTATCACTAAGCTCATAATTCACATTTAACATTGACCCAAAACATATTTCTTTTCCATTTTGGAATGACTAGTTTCAAACCTTTAGAGTCTTCTTCCTCCTATACATTACAATTTTGATAATTGTAACTATTCTATATTTGTATTGAATATGAGGGAACCCATAGGCTAGATGACCATGCACCTGGGCATTAGTTGCATTCAACCCCAATAATTTCTGAAATAGAGTATCGAAATCTGCCCTAGTTCCCAAGATAGTTCACCCACCAGTTCCAATATCAACCTCCTTCATTTTCCATCTCCTCCATCCTTGAAATTATTAGAAGATATTAAATTAGAATTGGTATTAATAGAATAATATGAACTCGGTGTAACCTCTTCCATGTTGTTTATTCCTGTGATAGCTCCTCCCAAGTCATGATTCAAACCAGTAAGGACATATACAACCATTGGTTATGGAAGAATTATCCTTTCCCATTTCTAAATATAATCAACAATATTAGTATCCACCTAGTCCAACTTACAAGCTCATGGGTCTACACGATCAACAGATTCCCCAGGTAGTCAGGTTGAAGAATCATACCCAAGTGGCTACATAATGAGAATAAGTCGACCCAATATTCAAATTGAATTCATTGATTCCATCCTAGATCCCCTTCAATCCCAATGAAAATAAAATTCATAAGTTTCTTGGATAGATCAACAATAACATATATATGAGGAAAGATGGGATGGTTTAATGTTATGGTAAAATTATCAACACAACAAATTTGGACAACCATATTACCAATCAACCTGAGAAAACCCAAATTATTAAATTGAAGAGGTAAACCAATAATGGAAATCCAAATAAGTGTAATGGGAAGGTCCTGTTTAAGGTGAAAATAAAATGAAAAAAATAGGGAATTGAAATCCCAAAAACATATGAAGAGCACTTGGTCAGACTAAGATAAAGTCTTCTTAAAATGTAAACCTAATCAGAAATAGTCAAATATACAAAATCCTTACAATATCCCTATCATACACACTCTAGTATTCAAAAACTAATTTTTGATGGAAATAAAAAGGGTTGGTTCTTGCTGAAATGAGTCACCAAATTGAGATCCAATAATGAAGATGTGTTTGTGATGTCCAGGAGAAAAACTGTAATCTTGGGAATGCCATCATCATGTGATTTGAATTTAGGGATAAAATCATTCTCTAGAAAGTTAGGAAGAATAATGAGGTTGGTGAAGGGGGGGGGGGAAGACTAGAGACATGAGGATAGGGGGGGTTTATTAAAGCATTCCTCCCCCTTCAAAGTAGGGGGAGCTGAAGGGGAGGTCATACTACCTATACTCATGGCAGAGTAACAAAAGCAGGCCATGTTCAGGGGGTAAATCTCCTTTTATATGGGTTAAAAATTATTGGATTTTTCAAAGAAACATACACATGGTAATGTGTGAATATACACATATCCAATAATAAAATCATTGTTCAAAGGTTATAATTTTCTTTCTTGGTCACTACATTCCAAGGTAAACTACCTTTTCAAGATATAGGGATGTAGAACTACCTCTATAGGGTCACTCTCATTAAAACTTTTTCCATTAAGTTCTTTAAAGAACATATGTGAAAACCCAAAAAAATCATTTTTATTACTTTTTTATGGAATTTTAATTTTGGTCAGTGAGTAGGGATCGATCAATCAAATGGGACTCAAATAGAGATTCAAAGTGTTAGAACTTCATATGGAGATATTTTAGTCATATAATGGTACCTAGTTATTATTTTGGATACTCGAGTTTGAATTGGAGAAGGGACTTGTTAACCCTTAGTTTAAATTTCATGTGTAGGTTCCCAATATAGATTGGTGACTGAGTCTCATGATGTTGAGTATTAAGGTCAAGTAGGCTATAACCCATCTCAAAAGGGTTTCTCCATGGTTATTTTGTTGGGAGGAGACCATGTTATAGCCTATAGGGATTCATTGTGGTGTTATTGTGGGGAAGGATTACATTACTAACATGGGGCTCTACTATGGTGTATGTTCTTGAGATATCGGGATTATGTTATCCTTTATGGTTGTTTTGTGCTTCAACCTATATCCATGCGTCTGTATGGACTTGTTCAAGGTATTCCATTCCACTAACTAGTGGTGAAACTTCATGAAGGTTACATGGGTGGATGGTTTAGGAAACCCCTCTATAGTGGGTTCTGTTATAGAGCCTTACTGCACAAATTATTCTAAGACTGAGGTAAAGTCTTTGTAATAAAATCCCAGGGGTTCCACCACAAGGATTCCCTAGGTGGAGGACTTATTCTATGGCCCCTATGTCAAGATACTCTGGCCTTTTTTAGTGGGGTAAGACTAGAAATTTTAAATCCCTCCCCCCAACAGCCTTTATTTTTAGAGGAAGTCACCCCTCAAGGGGGATATTTTTGTTATACCCTCCCCCTTAACCCCTCTATTTGATCCCCTGTGGTTGGGGATGATTCTTACTGAATTATAAGAATGTTATAAGGTAAAATATTCTATTTTACTATCCTTTGTTGTTCCCCTTTGTAACCTCCTTGGTTTACGATCATTTTTGTTAAGGATTATTGAAAATTTCTATCGAATCTTGGTGGAAATCATCAGGAATAGTTTTAAACTCATGTGTATTGGTTAATAGAGGTCCCAAAAGGTTAAACACATGTCATTTGGTGTGTTTTAGTAATGTGGTGATGCCTACTAAGTTTTATGACCATTATGAATTATTGGATTAATTTATATCATTAATTATAAATATTTATAAATATTTATTTATTTTATATGATTTGAGATATGAGAATGAGTTGTGGTACAATATTTGATGAGAAATGGAATGTTTGAGTGAGGTGGTTCACCATCTCAACGAGTATGATAACTCTATTTTGGGTGTTTTTTTCTGTTAAACACAAAACCAAATGACTATTTAAACATGATTACCAGCCTAAATGCATGTTTTATGGTATCCTATAAAATACTATAGACTGAGAGCACCCAAAGGAAATAGAGAGTGTTTCATTGAGAATCCTTGGATAGGAATAACTATTCTTTATCACTTTGAGTATTCTCCCAATTACCCAATAACAAATAATCCAAGGAGATAGTGTGTTGATTGAGTTAGTGGGATTCATTGTGTAGGTCTTAGGATAACAGATGAGTTTGGGATAGTCAATGTTTGATTTTTTTATTATAATTATTAGGAATGATATTCTTTGTCCCGAGAGTAACAATAAAGATGGATTTTATGTCTTATGTATGGAAAAGAAAAAACCGTTTAGGGTGATGCAGACTCTCTATTTTTCACTTATATAGGATAGACCCTTTGGTGTTGGACATATATGATGGAGAGGGGTGTAACACCCCGCCCCTACCTCACTGGCTTGAGGAGGCGGTGAGGGTTACTTGGCCTTAAGCGACGTTCCCAAGGCGCCAAAGGCTGTAAATAAATGTCAAGGGCTTCTAGAAAAAGTTGGGGAACGATTTTCCCTTAAGAGAAAACCAACCAAACCATATACTATCAATCACTATATGATACATTTTAATTCAATTACCCAACCATGCATTCCCAAAAGCCAACCAAGTTGTTCCACAACACAACTCAAAGCCAATACAACCAGACATGTCTACACAACATCAGAGTAAACTGTGGAAACTAAACCACCCAAACACCACAAGCCATGACACCACCATAGCTCCACTCCAAGCTCCAAGCTCCACCAAGGGATCACAATGATCCACTAAAGGAGGGTGATGCCTTACCTTTTCCCACATCATGGTACACGACATCTGCAAAGACACCACAGTGCCAAAGCATGGGGTGAGTACTAAAACTCAGTAGGATTTCCCCAAATGACTTCCCTACCCACACCACTAGGATAAAACCATTAGCACATTTATATAAAACGGTTTATATAAATTAAATCACAAGTGCAACCATTATTATAAGCCAAACATGCCCTTACCAAGCCATCACACCCAAACCAAGCAACAAAGGGAAAGCCCAAGCAACCATGCCTCAAACCATTTCATCATTTACATGTTATCACAACAATTCCACCTTGAAAAGAAATGCACGACATGCAACCAAAACAACCAAACAACCAAACGGTGGAGCTTCTGTCCAACCCATTCACCCATTCACACAAAGCAGCACTTCTCGTCCACTTACCATTAATGGTGGACCTTCTGTCCACTATCCATCCCCTTTTATTGTGGTAATTCTCGCCACTTCCACAAAACATTCATGTTATCCAAAGCCAAGAATATAACCAACCAAGGTCACAACCACATGCAATCAACCAATTCCATTGCATATCCATCCACTTCAATAAATCACCCATTTATTGAAAACCATTTTCCATGACAAAAAACATTTCAATAAAACAACCGTTTTATTGAAAACCATTTCCATCAATCATTTTCACAAATCAACCATATCATCCAATTTTAAAATCTTCATTTTAAAATCCTCAAGAAGAGCATTTCACCATAAAACACCCTTTTCCCAAAAATCCCCAAAACATCACCCAAGGTATTTCTAACCAATTTCACACATCAAACATAATTAATTTCAAGAACAAAAAATTAATTGTAACCAAAAACATTTGCTCTAACCAAGTGGAGTCGAGAGAGAAGGAACCTACCTTTAGGGTTCTTGATAAATCGACCTACAAGCCACCGCTCCTCAAATCCGACGAACGCACCACCGAAACCTCTCTAGATCCCTTTTCCTAACATTCACAAGCCTTAAAATTAACTTCCAAGTCAACCAAAACCCTATATCTACACACAACAAGTGTAGATCTAGAAAACCATGAAAGAGAGGGATGTAGATCTAGAGGAAAACAAAATAGAAACAAGAGGAGAGACTTACCCAGGAGAAGCCACCTTGAATCTACCTTGAAACCCCTTCGAATCGCTTCCAAAATGTGTGGTCGTGCCCCTCCAACCCTTGAGAACCGAAAATCCCAAGTGAGGCTCGAGTGGGAGAAAATTTGGAGAGGAATGAGGCAATCTTGAGGGAGCCTGGAACTTATAACCCTATTTTTAAGTGGTCGCACGGTTAGTCTGCATGGTTTGGAAAACCGTGCGCTAATTGTGTGCACTCTACTGCCTCGAGAGCAAGGGTCCACGCAGTTTCCTCGCACGGTTTGAAAAACCGTGGGTAGGCCGTGCAAAGCCTACTGTCTCCCCATGCACGATTTCCTGGAGCATCCGCATGGTTTCCCCTAATCGTTCTCAAACCGTGCTCCCTAAAAAAAGTCTCCAAACTCATTCAAAATCATTCCAAACTCTCCCAACCTCTTCCCAACTCATACCATGCACTTTAAACACATAAAAAGGCATAAAAAGGGAACATACCTCAAATCATAGGTACTACATTCTCCCCACCATTGGACTTTCCATCCTCGAAAAGTAGTGAACCCACCCTTTGCCGAAAGAGCTCGGGCCACTGCTCGGCCATTTATTTCTCCCGCTTCCATGTCTCATCTTTAATCTGACCATGCTGCCATAAAACATGAACTAAACTGATGCTTTTACCATTCAAGACTTTCTCTTGCCTATCCACAACCCGCACTGGCACTTGCACCAATGAAGCATCCGGTTCTAGCTCAACATGATCTCATCGAATCACATGGTCACGATCCGGCTGATACTTTTTCAACTGCGACACATGAAACACATTGTGCACCACACTGAACCTAGGTGGCAAAGACAAATGATAAGCCCCCTCACCAACCTGCTCAAGAATCTCAAAAGGTCCAATATACCTCAAGGATAACTTTCCCTTCTTCCAAAACCGACGATGTCTCAACCTAGGAGAGATCCTTAGGAACACATGATCACTCACCTCAAACATCAACGACCATCGACAATGATCCGCATACGATTTCTGATGACTCTGATCCGTCTCCATTCTCTTTCTGATCAGCTTGATTTTCTTCGTAGTCTCCTGGACAAGGCTTGGTCTAACCATCGAGGACTCACCCATTTCCACCCAACATAGTGGAGAACGACACGACCACCCATACAATGCTTCAAATGGAGCCATCTGTATGGATGTCTGATAACTGTTATTGTACAAAAACTCAACCAACGACAAGTGATCCTCTCAAGATCCACCAAAGTTCATGACACAAGCCCGCAACATATCCTCCAGATTTTGTATCGTCCTCTCATATTGACTATCCGTCTGAGGGTGATACGCTATACTCATTGTCAACTATGTACCAAGGGATTTCTACAAGGATTTCTAGAAACGAGATGTAAACCTCGGATCTCTATCTGATACAATCGAAACTGGAACACCATGCCTCTTTACCACCTCCCGGATATAGATTTTGGACAGATCCTCCACCGTATTAGATTCATAAATCAGGATGAAATGGGCCGACTTCATTAGACGATCCACTGTCACCCAAATGGCATTGTGCTTCCTGACCGTTATTGGGAGACCTGTGACAAAATCCATCACTATCTGCTCCCACTTCCAACCATTGATTGGTAAAGACTGCAACATTCCTGCTGGCCTCTGATGCTCTGTCTTGACCTGCTGACAAGTCAATCATCTCGAAACAAACTCAACCACACTTCTTTTCATACCAGCCCACCATAACTGGGCTTTAAATGCTTTATACATTTTTTGAATTCTAGGATGAACATCCCACCTCGAATAATGATATTCCCTGAGAAGATCCTCTTGACAAGAAACTGGTACAACCATCCGATTCTGAAAACACAAAACTGAATCCCCATTCAGTTTCCAACCATCAATGGTCTCCCCACCATTGAGTCTCGAATCCATGGTCACACACTCAGAATTAGATATCTTTGCCTTTCTAACCAGGCCAACCAAGTCAGGAATCAACAAAACTGGAAGTAAGACCACTCTATCACCCTGGTCCTCACATTCCAACCGCATATTAGCTATAACTGGCATCAACTTCCACTGGTCTGATGCCTGTTTCACCACCTGAGTATATTATTTTCTACTTAATGCATCCGCCATCGAATTTCCCTTACCCGGTGTATACATCAATTCAACATCAAACATCTAGAGATATTCCATTTATCTACTTTGACTCAAGTTCAAATCCCTTTGTGAGAAAATATACTTTAAGCTCTTATGATCTGTACATACCGTGAATTTCTCACCGAAGAGATAATGACACCATACTTTCAAAGCATGGACCATTGCTGCTAACTCCAAATCATGAGTTGGGTAGTTCTTCTCATGCACTCTCAACTCCCATGATCCATATGCAACCACATGATTCCCTTTCATGAGAACACACCCCAACCCGGATCTTGATGCATCACAATACACCACGTACCCTTTTCCTGGTTCTGGTAAAACCAAGATTGGTGCTGATGTAAGGCGATCCTTTAGCTCTTCGAAGCACTGCTGACACTGTTCATTCCAATGGAATGGAACATTCTTTCTTGTCAAAGCTGTCATTGGCGAAGCCAAACGTGAAAAATCACGAACCAAATGCCGATAATACCCAGCTATACCAAGAAACCTCTGTATCTAAAACACATTCTTTGGCACTTTCTACGAGATAACAGCCTCTATATTTTTTGGATCCACTAAAACACCCCTTTCAGAAATCACATGGCCAAGAAAACAAACTTCCTATATCCAAAAGTCACACTTTGACAATTTGGCATACAACCGATGATTCCTCAAGATCCCCAGTACTGTTGCCAAGTACTGCTCATGCTCCACCCCTGTCTTTGAATACACCAGAATATCATCTACAAACACCACCACAAATTAATCTAGATATCTCTGAAATATTCGATTCATTAATGCCATAAACATTGTTGGCACATTAGTTAGACCAAAGGGAATAACCACTTATTTATAATGGCCATATCTACTTCTAAAAGCTGTTTTAGGAATATCCTCCTTCCTCACCCGTAATTGATGATATCCCGACCTCAGGTCGATCTTGGAGAACCACTGGGCTCCCCTCAACTGGTCGAACAAATCATCAATTCGTGGAAGTGGATTTCTATTCTTTATCGTAACTTCGTTATGTATAAGATAATCAACAAATAGCCTCAAGGTTCCATCTGCCTTTTTCACAACAACACTGGCGCTGCCCACGGTGACGTGCTAGGCCTGATAAACCCTTTGTTTTATAATTCTTCCAACTAGATTTTCAATTCCCGCAATTTAGTTGGTGGCATCCAATAAGATGGAAGTGAGATAGGACTGGTCCCCGGAAGAAGATCAATCATAAACTCCACTTCTCTTACGGGAGGTAACCCAGAGAATTATTCAGGAAAAACATCCATGAACTGATCCCCCACTACTGGAGGAACACTCTTCTCAACACCCTCTACCGATTCCAACGACAAAACTGCCAACTAATACGATAACGTACCCACTACTAGTTCCAAAAAACTCGTTGCACCCTGCCTTTCATGCTTCTCTCCTATAAAGATATGTCTAACGCCACATTGTGTTGTAAAATCCATTGTCCACGCATCACAATCGATATGGGCCTTAAAAGCCACCAGCCAATCCATTCAAAGGATTACATCATACCCATATATCTCAAGCACTAAGAAGTTTCAGATTATCTCAACCTCTCCCACAAAGATACAACATGCTCTACATAAGAAGGCCCGACACTCTCTTCGACCAAGAGGAGTTTGAAGTTTCAAAATTGAGGGCATAATTTCTACCCTTAAACCCATAAAATCAACCACACGTGCATCAATAAAAGAGTGTGAAGTACCCGTATCAAACAACACTTGCATCAAGGTAGAATTTAAAAGAATAGTACCTCGCACCGTGGATGGTCCTGACTAATCAACTAACACAACCTACTTAGATCCGAACACATTTTTTCTTGCCACACTCTTCTCTTTATTTCCCTGCTGAGGCGTTATGGTATTCCAAGAATCACCATGACCCGCTTTACGCTGCTGACGAGGGGTGTGCTGCTTTCCCTAACCCGTCGAAGCATACGACGTCTGTGATCCCTGAGGAGTGTCACGCGCACCCGAACTTGTAGAATTCCGACAATAACGCTGCAGATGCCCCATCTGCTTACAATTATGATATGCTCAAGGTTGTTTCATACAATCTCGCTTTATGTGCCACATAGAACCACACTAAAAACATCTCTGCTTGCTCTGGGGCTTCGGAGGAAGATTTACTGATCCTGCCGTCAGATTATATTCCATATTCCCACCCTGGGAATAAGTGTCCCTCTTCCGCTTGAACCCAGCATTAGAGTTCCCACTATTCCCCATGGGTACCACCATGCTTCCTACACTCGGAGCACCCAACAAATCCCGCTCATCCACTGACGCTCTATTCACCATCACTGTGTAATCATCTATACACAACACCGCTATCATTGAATGGATTTATTGCCTTAACCTCGCTTCAAATATCCTTGCCTTCAACGACGTGCTACCCACCACCTCAGGTGAAAACAACACTAAGTTCATAAACTTAGCTGCATACTCCGTCACAGACATAAGCTCTTGCTTAAAACTGAAGAAATCAGTCATACTCTGAATTCTAAACGTATGTGGGTATAATTTTTTGTTAAACAATTCCTCAAAGCCTTCCCACATCATACCCTGGTCCTTCCCCGCTTGGACTACCAACTCCCACCACTGAAGGGCAAGATCTTCCAACATATATGTGTCCAACATCACTTTTAACTCTACTGGAGTTCCCAAGAACTCGAAGATATTGTTCATTCTATTCAACCATGATTATTCCCTCTCCGGCTCTGAATCACCCCTAAATATGGGTGGATTGTTCTTTTGAAATAGAACCGAATGATCCACATGCCTTGGTTCATCCATTTTATTTCCACTTTCCGCAGCTTGGAAGGCTTTCACTATGCTTTGCACTAACTGCTGGTTCACCTGAGGCTCAGGTGCTACCACATTCTCAGCAACCTCCTCTAGTTGGTCTCTACGATGCCTACCCGGTGCCATTTCTATAAAAAGAAAACAAAAAACCATGAGTCTCACTTCCGTAGACATCACGAAATCCCATTTCAAATCACATTTCCCAACACTTTCACAACAAGGCTTTCCAGAAGTTCACATTTCCCATGTTTCACCATTTTGAAAATCATACCATTTTCAAAATACCAATTTATTCACATTTCAATTTCACACATTCATATCACATCATAAATCATTATACCTCAATGAAATATGAATCCTTGTGGGAAGTCATTTCTACCATGCATGTCATGCTCATCTCATTGGCTACACCCACGACAACGAGATATCCAATGCCTATAAGTGTCTCCAAAACACTTATTTACCCAACTCCATGGTAACTTGAATTTCAGCATAAAAGGATAATCTATGTCCTTTTATGCTATACATTCCAAGTTCCGACATTCCTACACCTTGATACCATCATGACTCAAGGAATATACCACAACAGATGTCAATACTAAATCCGAAGATCAACTCCAAAGGACCGAACAAACTGATACCACTTGTAACACCCCGCCCCTACCTCATTGACTTAAGGAGGTGGTGAGGGTTTCTTGGCCTTAAGTGACGTTCCCAAGGTTCCAAAGGCTGGCAATAAATGTCGAGGGATTCTATAACAAGTTGGGGAACAATTAGACCTTAAGACAAAACCAACCAAACCATCTACTATCAATCACTATATGATTCATATCAATTAAATTACCCAACCATGAATTCCCAAAATCCAACCAAGTTGTTCCACAACACAACTCAAAACCAATACAACCAGACATATATACACAACATCAGAGTACACTGAGAAAACTAAACCATCCAAACACCACAATCCATGACACCACCACAGCTCCACGCCAAGCTTCAAGCTCCACCAAGGGATCACAAAGCTCCACTAAAGAAGATTGATGCCTTACCTTTTCTCACGTCACGGTACACGACATCTGCAAAGACACCACAGTGCCAAAGCAGGGGGTGAGTACTAAAACTCAGTAGGATTTCCCCAAATGACTTCCCTACACATGACACTAGGATAAAACCATTAGTACATTTATATAAAATAGTTTATATAAATTAAATCACAAGTGAAACCATTTTCAGAAGCCAAACATGCCCTTACCAAGCCATTACACCAAAACCAAGCAACAAAGGGAAAACCCAAGAAACATGCCTCAAACCATTTCATCATTTACATTTTAGCACAAAAATTCCACCTTGCAAAGCAATGCACAACACACAACCAAAATAACCAAACAACCAAACAGTGGAGCTTCCATCCAACCCGTTCACCCATTCACACTAAGTGGTACCTCCCGTACCCTTACCATTGATGGTGGACCTTCGGTCCACTATCCATCCCCTTTTATAGTGGTACTTCTAGACACTTCCACAAAACATTAAAGAAATCCAAATCCAAGAATATAACCAACCAAGGTCACAACCACATGCAATCAACCAATTCCATTGCATATCCATCCACTTCAATAACTCACCCATTTATTGAAAACCATTTTCCATGCCAAACAGCATTTCAATAAAACAACCCTTTTATTGAAAACCCTTTCCATCAATCATTTTCACAAATCAACCATATCATCCCATTTTAAAATCTTCATTTTAAAATCTACAAGAAGAGAATTTCACCTTAAAACACCTTTTTTCCCAAAAATCCCCAAAACATCACCTAAGGGATTTCTAACCAATTTCACACATCAAACATAATTTATTTCAAGCACAACAAATTAATTGTAACCAAAACCATTTTCTCTAACCAAGTGAAGTCAAGAGAGAAGCCACCTACCTTTAGGGTTCCTGAGAAATCGACCCACAAGCCACCCCTCCTCAAATCCGGCGAACGCACCACCGAAACCTCTCTAGATCCATTTCCCCAACATTCACAATCATTAAAATTAATGTCCAAGGCAACCACAACCCTATATATACACACAAAAAGTGTAGATATTGAAAACCACGAAAGATAGGGATGTAGATCTAGAGGAAAACACAAGAGAAACAATAGGAGAGACTTACCCGGGAGAAACCACCTTTAATCCACCTTGAAACCCCTTCGAATCGCTTCCAAAACGTGTGGGAGAGCACCTCTAACCCTTAAGAACTGAAAATCATGAGTGAGGCTCGAGTGGGAGAAAATTTGGTGAAGAATAAGGAAATCCCGAAGGAGCCCAAAACACATAACCCTATTTTTAAGTGGCCGCATGGTTAGTCTACACGGTTTGGAAAATCGTGCGCTAACTGTGTGCACGCTACTACATCGAGAGAAAGGGTCTGCACGGTTGCCTCACATGGTTTGAAAAACTGTGCACAGGCCATGCGAAGCCTACTGTCTCCCCCTACACGGTTTTCTGGAGAATCTGCATGGTTTCCCCTAACCGTGCTCAAACCGTGCTCCCTAAAAAAAGTCTCCAAACTCATTCAAAATAATTCCAAACTCTCCCATCCTCTTCCCAACTCATCCCATGCACTTTAAACACATAAAAAGGCATAAAAAAAGGCCACATTCCTCAAACCGGGGGTACTACGAGGGGTTTCCTATACATGATGGGTTTGAAAAATTTTCTATGGGATATATGGGAAGAAACCTAGTGCGAGTCATTGGTACTATTGAAGACTTGGGATGTGGTTTCCAAGGGGTTTACATGAGATAATGTGGGGCATTCCCAGGGAAGAGGGACCAAGTTATGATGTGAGCATCTAATGATATTTGGAACTATCTTTTTTAGTCAAATTTCAAGATGATCGAATGGGTTGTGATGTCACATTGTGGTTATGTATTTGGTTTGGTTATAGTGAGAAGAGGTTGATATGAGTCTAGGAGACCATAGTGGATTCCCTAGTATGGGACATTAGAATTTCTAGAGAACCAATATGTTTTTATTGGATGGTAAGGTGTATTCAAGATGATATCATAGGTCTTAAATGACTTGAACACAATGGTATGTTGTGAGATTCTGAGACAAGTTGTGGGATTTGTGTGTCTGTATTATGATAGGTGATGGATGTATCATGTGTGATGACGTATCTCTAGGTTTTATCCTATCCTAAGTGAAATGGAACTAATTTGACCTCCATCGGTGAGATGTGATCCTTTTTTTCATTAAATTCTAGGCCTTCCAAGAGTGATAATGTATGGATTGATATTATTTTTCCCTTTTCTTCAAAGGGAGTGCATCGATAAGGAAAACCCTAAAAGAGAGGGGTTATGTTCATTAGTATATGTGATAGTCACCATGGTAGAGGTGAGTGGAAAATTTTTCACCCTATCTTGAGTGAGAGGGTGGTAAATGTGATATCTGACCTCCTTGGTTGGGTGACACAAGTTTAGATGAGATGTGATGTGATTCATCTATGGTAGACCCTACCTTTGTAGATAACACAGTGGTGGGTATATTGGTGGCCTAACCTTCAGTGATAAGGTGTTTTAAGGAAAAACATGAATGAGAGGGTGAGTCCAGTGCTTAGACACCAAACCTTTCCCTATAACTTTGTAAAGTGTTTTGGACTGGGAGGATACTCTACCATAAGTTTTCAGTATGAGTTGTAATATGGGTATATTATCGTGAGGAAAATATTGGATTCCAAAATGGTGTTGAATTAGGATAAATCATTTTTTGTGGTGTCATGGTAATCACCTGATGACAATATGCACAAGGATTCATGGTGTCCTGGTTGTCACATGAAATCTAACATGCTTTTGTGGCATGTTTATTTTTCCTCAGGCATACTCATATATGATGGATTATAGGAAGTGAACTTGGTGAGACTCTACATACATGTTATCACACATTTCATGGGAAATTTGGTATGTATGTAGACATTATGTCTTTTTTTAGGTTGAATAAAAGGTTCTATAGTGAATCAAGATAAATATGCTTGATGGGTATTGGATATTGGGATGAGGTGAGGTTTTTGGATTGGAATAGAGCCTCATGTGTATTTTTGTATTTTATTTATTTCATATATTTGATAAAATATGTGGGTGATCAAGTATATATGAATGTATTATTAAATATGGTAAATTTTGTTGTAGAATTGTGTATATATGATTTGGTGTACTCTGAGGATTGATTTGGTTGTTTTTGGTTTTTTTTATTACACTGTGATTATCAATAATAGGCTCCCCATTTTATGGATTGGGATCTAGCTACTAGTTATAAGCCTATAATGTATGGGGATTAATTCCTAATGTAATATAACTCCTTATCACATGGAACTCTCAAATGTCCTTTTGAACTGGGAATCACAAGGTTCTATCAAATAATTTTTTATTTAGTGTTTAGAGAGATGGTAAGTAGGTGATTTTGGAATGTGTAAATGATTTTTATGGACCTCATACTGGTGCATCATGAACACATATCTTGTTTTATTTCCTAGTTAACTAGGGTGTGATATTTTGTTCTTGGGTTACACAATTATAATTTTGTTTTTTAATCAAATGTGTTCTATTTTTTTGGTGATTTTTATTTATGGATTTGGATCTTGGCCCGGAAAATTGATTATGTGCATGCATCATATTTTTATAGTAGTATTCAAATAATAAATGTGTTATTGTGTGTGTTTGTTTTATGATGATGAAGGTTTGGTTGATTATATTTTTAACAACTAAAATTCTGTCTTCCAATATATCATTTTTGTGGAGTTTTACTCATGTAAATCATGATATTTTCTTTGATGGAAATGCATTTGGTTCTTAGGTACATATATTCTCCTTTGATTAATATTAATTTCTTTCATATAAGGGATGTAAAAAGAACCATTATTGGTTGTTGGGTGAATTTATTTACATATTGATGGAATCCTAACGGGTTCAGTTCATGCATTGAATTACTAGGAGGTAATATTAGGATGAGCATCATTTTTTCTAAGGATGCGAGCTTTAGTTGCTCAATATATCAAAACCCAATATTGTTTTTTTCTATATATCATCACTAGGACATTCAAATTTATTGAACTAGGTATTTATATGAATACCCCTAATAGGGTTGAGAAATGCATTGTCAGTGATTTATTTTTGGTAGTGAGGTATGGTGAGAGTGATGGATTAGTTATATGCATGTTAACATTGGTTATATATACATTTTTATGGAACAGATAGTTCAGTGGTGGATACTCATATCTAGGAAAGAATCATCTATTTTGAGTGATTATATAGTTGTACTTAGAAAGAGTGAGATGCCTCTATCGCATTGGAATGGAATTAGTGAGGTGATTCTGGTTGGATAAGATAGACCTTTGTGAGGAGCATGGTCATTAGGTTAGGAATGTGAACCTAGCATCACTAAGACATTAATCATGGGATTATGAGTTCATCTATGTGATTGGGTTGTCTAAGAGTCTGAACACATTGTATTTGTTTGAGATCAATTAAGATCATAGGTGAGAATATATGGGAGGGTTATCGATGGATCGCTCTTATTAAGGAGATGATTGATAAATGGTATATATATTTTTTTTGAGAAAATAATCATTGTGAACGGGATGGGTAATAGTGATTATGTGAGATTTCCATTTAGTAATTAATCATGGAATGACCATGTTTGGGAGAAGGAAGGATGGGATTCAACGGAGATCCTTGAAAAGCACTGATGGAAGAGTGAGGGTGGATTGGGAAAAAAACATGTGTTTAATGGTGGGACTTATCTGGGTTAGTTCTCAAGGAATGGTGTAAGGTAAATAATATGGTTTGGAGAACACCATTAGTCGTTGAATGTTGTGACCCCCATTACAGATGAATTTTGGTGGATGTTTAGAATAGAATTCCTAATGACCCAGGAATGGTAAATGCTTGGTGTTTCATGTTAACACTCAAGGATGAATTGTATGGTTATATCTAGTCTTTAAATTTCATAATATATGAATAATAAATCATAGAGACTACTTTTTTCCACATAGTGATGTTGAAGATGATCCTAACATGAGGGGTATTGAATTGATCGTGGATAAATGACACTCATTTCAGAAGTGTTTTTAATGTGGTGTAACCTATTAGTGTATGTTAAGGGAGGAACTAGGATTATAATGTGTTGGTTGAAATGATGTAATTTAGTTCATAAATTAATTCTAGATTATGTATTTCAATTTGTTGTTGTTCAGAGTATGGATGTTAACATAAATATCAATATGTAGTTGGTATGATCTAAGAGTGATTAAAATAAGTGGTGAACCATTGATCGAGATGAGATCATGATGATTAGTGAGGTTGAGTGATGATCCAACAATCAAATTTCATTGACATTTTGGTTCATACATTAGTGTGGTTGTTAGGACAATTTTTTGATACCTTCAGGAATCGTGATTGAGTGACAAAATGTGGTGGTGTGTCAGCATTGTTGTTGATCATTTTCAACGAATTCATTATAGATGAGGTTAAATTATGGTTTCTATATGGGTTTGGATGTAGTTTAGTGGAAAAAATATTGATAATTTTATTAGATGACTATAAATCAAAATCACCAAATTAAAATAGGTTTTTATGGTAGGGAGAACCATATATTGGAATTGGTCATTGCGAGTGGAGTTTTATAGTGTTGAGTGACATATGCCTATGGATAAATTAGTTTAATATAGAATTATTCCTCAATATATATGGCTCTAATGATTTTTTTATCAATGTTTGTATTTATTCTAAGTTTTTGGATCAACTTCTAGTGAATAAAATGATTCAGTGTAAAGATTTGTGAAACAAAAGCATGTTTGGAATTCAGAGATGAAATGAAGTAAGAGGGAATTATTGGTTGAAAATGATAGGATGAGTTTAATGAATGGGGTTTTATTAAGTATTCTTTTAGATGATAATAATTATGGTTGTGCGTTTTGAATGATTAGTGGATTTTAGGGAAATTAAATTTTAGATATAATTTGAATGTTGGTTCCATAAAATGGGTAAATCATAGAATTAGGACCAAGATCTGGATTTCTAGCACTAAAACATCTCAATGAGATATTTTTGGATAAATAATGAGTCTTGGTTGTTTGTTTATATTCTTAGGTGAGAATTGCGGATGGTTTGGGTGATCCTTACATGAAATTTTAGCTTCAGACATCCACCAAAGCAAGGATATTTAGTTCCACAACATGGAGGAATAAGGCAAATGGGGACATGAAAAAATGATCATAGTGGTGTATAGAATGGAGGATACCAATTCATATCCTAAAAGGTTATGAAATTATGTTGTTGAATATAAGTAACATGTAGTATCCCCTATGATAAATCATGGTGGGAGGTCCTGAGGTCATGGTATTTGGTTCCCCATGGAGGTGGGTTTCATTATATCCTAGGATTCACACCGCAATGTGAACTTGGTTAATGTATTCAACAACACATCCATAATAGTAACCAATATGAAAGGTCCTTAGAGGATAGGCTGGTACCCCCCCCCCCCCACCACCAAGGTAGGCTACACCATATAGGCTTACTCTATACCACAATGAAAATATGGGAGTGAGCCTTTTTTATGCAACCCCAATAGTTACACTATAAGGGTACCATAACATTTTTTTCTTATTGGGGGTAGAATATTGATTTGAAATTCATTCCCAACCCATAATGTTATTTATATTCAATTTCCTCTCAGTGAAAAAAAAAAATTCTTGGCCACTCCCCCTTTCTCCCTCCCTTTGATTCACCATGGTGGGGGATTATTTTTTTAGTGTTTTGATAGTAATCCATGATACAATCTTATATATTTATTTTCATTATTTTTTCATTTATGGTAATCTAATTTTTTGGAAACATTAGTCAGGTTTTATTGATTATTTTCACCAAATCATGGAGAAAATATTATAGAATAATAGGAATTTCTTATGATATGGTTAGAGGTTGTTGGAACCATGATAGTTCTATGCTAGAAATAGAGTATGGTTTTTGTTTTATGTCAATATTCATTGTAAGAAAAGGAATATTTCTAGTAAAGGGATCATATAGTTCAAGAGGCCAATAGTAATGAAGTTGGAGTCATTTCCCAGTGATTGCCAAATTTTTGGGTCCAAAAATTGAAAGATGGATAAAAAGTGTTTTTAGAAAAGGGAGTTGGGAGAAAGATTTAAGGGTGTTTAGAAACTTTCACGCAACGCCTAATTTGGGATCAGTTTATTAAAATATATAAAAGTAAAAAAAGTGAAAACAAGACTTAAATTTTCATCGACGATGAGGTTGCGCAGAAGAATCTTACACACCTAATGCGTCATCAAAAGGGGTTTTGCGTGCTTAGGAAGAATCCTACATGCACCAAAAAAGAAGCATTGGAAACTTGCGTGTAAGGCCATTGAGCCCTATAAATAGGTAGCTAACCACATATAAGAAAAAATAATTTTCCAACAAAAATCTGGTTGCTCGTCCATGTGAATGATTTGCGCACGAAAAAATTAGAGAGAGTTAATCTTGAGAGCAAGGTTTTCCTTTAGTCTGAAAAGACCAAGTGAACCCTTTGGTGTAGTATCCCAAAAGATAAGGGTTTTATGGAAATTAGGGGTTACATGAAATTCATCTTGTGTGACAAATCCCAAATCTTGTGTGCAAGTTCAGGTGTTGCATACAAGTGTAGTTTTAACCTTATGACTTGCTTTTTGAATATCCAGTTTGTATGATCAGTGCTTCCAATTTCATCAATTCGGGACTTCGATGCAAGAATTCTATCATGATGGAAAGTGACAATGAATTCAATAAAAATATATTTAAGCAACCCTCATTTCGATAAATTGAGAAAGACTTCTCCCAAAGTAGTGAGCTAGGGGGATTCACTGGATGTTTTTTGAGGGATACAGTGAGATATCCCTAAATTATTATAAAGGAAGTATTTCTGGCATAGAGGGATTGTGACCCAAAAAATTTATTCCATAACTATTTAAGATTAGTGGAATTTGGTACAACCGAAACACTATTAGAGTATGCTCCTTGGACATAGCCCTTAGTGGTGAACCAAGTAAATGTACTATGTAGTCTCTATGCATGTGAATGGTTGACTTCTAATCATATCCATCCTACAAGTTTAATGAGTTCTTACTAACGTGGGAAGAAGATCCATCACATTAAAAGAAAACTTTATCACCCTGATTCACTCTTCCCCTCTAAGGGTGTCCTGGGGTCCTATAGAGGCCCCATATAGTTAAACATGTGTTTTTCGGTGTATTTTCTTTGAATAAACGAGGATTGATGAGTTTTCCAACAGTTATACCCCCATTAGATTAAATTAAAAAATTATAATTATTTATAATAAATTGTTTATATCATATAGTATGAGATAATATCTTGGGTGGTGTTATGATAATGAATGATGCATGGACAAGCCAGTTAAGGTGGTGTGTAGTCTTGATGTGGATAGTAACTTTGTTGTAGAGGTAAATGGTCCCTTTAATAAAAATTAAACACTTGTTTATGAATGATTTATTTCTTAAATGCATGGTTTATGGAATCAAGTTTATGAATATGGATTGAGATATGGTTAAAGGTCCTATATAATGTTGTTGGGTGTGGTTTTAGTGAAGCGACGATGCTCGATGAGTTTTCAAATGGTTATATATTTAGATTAATTTAAATATTTATTATTATTTTTAATTAATTATCTATATAATATATTGTTTAATATATTCTCGAGTGGAATTATGAGCATAGACGAGGCATGAATAGGCTAGTCGAGGTGGTATATAGGCTTGGTGAATATTGTAACTCAATTTCATAGGTATGTAGTCCCTTTAATACAAATTGATATGATTTTCTATTCATGATTCATTTCATGTATGCATGGTTCATGGTACCAAGTTAAGTAATAGAGACTATTAGTGACACATTGAAACAGATAGTGTGGCATTAATCCTCCATAGGTTGGAAAATATATTTTTAGAACATTGAGTGTCGTCAGAATCTCTAGGAGACCATGTTTCCTAGTGGGGAATGTGATAGTTATACTAGAGAAAGACTTAATGTAGGTATTTGGATGACATATGAGTTATTGGTAACCTGGGTTTGAATCCATATGATAGTAAGGTAGGCATGATAGGCTTTATCCCAAATGTGATGGGTAAGATGAATGTACACCATGTATATGGTAAGGAACACCCATTTTAGGGAAATTTAAGATCTTGATGTGTTCCATGAGTGGGATAATCCCTTAAGGGATGGATGTGTGTGATAGAGGTGGATTTCCTCTATGAACCAAATTCGAGAGATCTCTCTTACAATATGTGGGAAGAGACCCTCTGTGAGTTGTGTGAAATCATGAGGAATTGGGATGTGGTTTTCAAGGGGATAAGTGCAACATAGTATGGTAATTTCCCTGGGTAATGGGATTGGGTTTTGATGTGAGAATCAGATGAGGATTTGACCCCACCTTTTTGAGGATAGGATCAAGAAGATCCTACGGGGCATGAGATCAATATGGTTTTATGTATATGACTTGGTTCTAGTTTTTAGACACTAATATAGGTTTGATGGAACCTATTTGATACCATGGTAGTCAAGATGAGAATGATGATATGAACAATATGATTTTATTAAATGATGATATGTATTTGATGGGATAGGTTAGGTATTGAGGGACAAGATCCTTATGGTGAGTTTTGGGCTTATAATATAGGTTTTTGGATCTATGTGTATGTATTGTGATTGGTGATAAACATATCCTAGGTGATGATAGGTCATAAGGACTGGTCCCTCCATGATTGATATGGTGATGGTTGGATCTCCATTAGTGTGATTGGATCCTCATTGAACATAATGTCTGGGATAGGGGAACCCCTGAACCACACACTCAGATCTATAAATAAAGAACATACTTTATGCAAAGGATTTGATACACATTCTTATTTACAACATACATAACATATAATGTAACATTTATATTATAAGGAAATTTTTTTGTTCTAAAATTTATAGAATTATGAAAAATATTTAACTAGTAGAGCCCATGTTCTTTGCATCAAAAACTAATTTTTCCATTGTATAAGAAACTACATAATCGATAAAAAGTCTTCAATATCTCCAAAAAATTATCCACATATGATATTATTTTAGAATATTCATAATCTTCTTATCTTCATAACCTGGGGAAATAGAAACATAAGAAATGGGAGATATCATATGATTCGTAAGGTTAAAAATAAGTGATAACAATGAAATAAAATAAGTCAACATAAGATGATCATAAGGGTATAAT
Organism: Viscum album; assembly: GCA_963277665.1. Lineage (NCBI taxonomy): Eukaryota > Viridiplantae > Streptophyta > Magnoliopsida > Santalales > Viscaceae > Viscum > Viscum album. The sequence goes on along the minus strand of OY728121.1, from coordinate 1,354,830,723 downwards.
CATGATATATAAGAAATTTATACCCAAAAAATAATAGGATATAAATCATAAGTCATATATTATTTCATCGCAGATTTTAATAAATTCATCACAAGGGTGTGGGAACCTTAGTCAATAAACATTATCCCTGAAATAATAACATACTCTTAAGAATAAGTATAAGAATATAGAAAAAATATCATCATAGGTAAACATAAAATAGTGGATTAGGCTACATTTCCTAACTCCCAGGGCATATTGGATATGCTACACCACCTGATTCCTATATCATAGTATAGTAGTAATAACTACTTGATTCCTATATTATATCACAGATTCCATACTCAATTCCAAAAATTATCTCACGAGATACAAATACTTAACCATTTCATTGCAGGTTGATATAGATCCCACCCATAATCATCTATATATATGAGTTCCACTTGAAAAAAATCATTCCTATTGTAATTGAGATTCCAAGGAAAGGAAATTGGGTTTCATACAAAACAACATAAAGAACCTGGGGAATGAAATTGGGATTTATATAATTTTCCAATTAAATCACATGAATAACTTTTTAATCATAAAAAGTTAATTCGTGGAACATAAATGGGTATGAAATCATATTCAATAACATTCTAGTTAAATACCCTTTAATTACTATGAGGATGTATAGTATATCTACACTATATAAATAAAATGGTATATAGTTTAGTCAAATATTTTTTCCAATAAATCAATTAATAGAATCTTGGTGAACTCCCTTCAATTAGATAAATGGAAAAAGGGTATTCATGAAGAAAATTAATTATAAGAAATATTTTTCATATAAAATAGGATGAGTTAAAAATACAATGAACGCGATGTATTATATATATATTATATATATAATGATATTAGATAAGGGATGAAGAGAAAATAGAGGATGGTAAAATTTGAATAATTTCCTCGATCAAGTACATGATATGTCAAAATACATTGAATTATATGGAAATCACTTATTTGGAGTTTTAGAAAAATAAATTTGGAAAATGGAATACCCTTGATATTATGAGAAACTTTTAAAATAAATATTTTATAAAAATGTGTGAAAAATAATTTCTTTTTAAAAAAATGTAAAAATAGAGAGAAACTTTTATATAAAATATCAAAGGTGATGCAAATATATTTTTTCATTGAAAACATTGTAAAGAGAAACTTTTTACAATTTGATGAAAACAACCCATATCAAAAAAATAAAAAAATAATTTAAAAATATTAAATAAGGTAATGTAGTATAAAATTAACTAAATTATTTATTCAGTCTTAGAAAATTACATTTGAAAGGAAATAAAATGTCTATAGAAATGGAAAAAGGAGTTTCTTGACCAAAAAGAAAACATAGGGTCAGTTTCTTTATAATGGGTAAATAATGCTTTAAGGGGGAAAATGAAAAATGTAGAAAACTTTTAAAATAAAAATAATGACTACATAAAAATAAAACAATTGAGTGTTTAGAGTGAAAATTTATCAAATACCCCCAATATATTATCTTTCAAAATAAATTCCTATTTAAAAATGACATTGATGATGAAACCCTCTTGATATGGGTAATAAAATAATAAATGGTGATTGAGATGAGGATCGTGAAATGGTCATTACTGGCCTATAAAATGGAATATAATGGATAATTGAAAGTAATAGTGTATTTAATACTCAATATAAAATAAATAATGGTTTCGAATACCAAATATGTCATATGAAATTAAATTTGAGACAAAACCCATTAAAACCTTAGAATATTTTATGCCAAATCCCATTGAAGGATATGATTGGAAATGAATCTCTAAATTCCATTAATAATGAGAGGATCATGATGAAAAATATTAAAGGGTTATTAGATACAAAATTCTAAATATGACTTGGTGTATAATAATAAATATGTCTCAAGGGTGAAAATTTGAGATATAGACCCTTAAATTGTTTCACTACTTATTTGAATGCACTCTAAGATCTTGTATAACAAACATAAATATCTTATTAACCTATTCTAGAAACTTCTTCATATACATAAACTTAATAAACATACCTTATAATTATTCACTATATGTATACTAGTTAGTTATTTTATATTTTCTAAATTGAATGTGAGTAATACGGATCATATTGAACTAGTTTTATAATGACAGTGTTCTTAATTATTATCCTAAAGTTCATCATTCACAGATAATATAAGATACTTGAATTTATTTTTTAATTGTTTTTAATTTTATAATTTCAATCTTTTATGCATTTGGGTATGGTTGTAGTAGATGAAATTGTTAATAAGCGTGTTTAGGTGATTTTTAATAAAAAAAATGGGGTATCTTAATTATTGAGTTTAATAACAATTTTATTATTAAAGAAAAAAACCAAATATTTATTTTATTATTTATATAATATATTAAAAATAATTTATTTCTCATATTTAAACATTATAATATTATATAACATGTTTCAAGTATCACTATTACATAATAGACCTTTAACTATGCTAAAATTTCCTTTATCAGTGCTAGACAAGCACTAAATACTAGAGATAGATTAAAAGCCCTAATCTTGTATCAGTGATAATAAATCACTAATAAATGTATCATTTATCAGTGCTTATAAAAGTGATAATAAAGGGGCATATTGTAGTGTGTTTTAATATCACACTGCAGCACCAGTGTAGTGTGTTATAACAACACATCACAACACCCAAAACACCATGAAATAAGAAATAACTACTAAAAATAAAAAATTTAAATAAAATAAAATTTAAAACACAAATAAAAGAAAAACATTATATTTTAGACATTTAAAACATTGGTTTTTACATATACATAGGTAAAAATTATTACATACATTCAAAAAAAGCAGTCTTCCTTTTTCTTTCAATCCAAACCCCTGCTAGAGAAAAAAAATGCACCAATATAAGAAATAAATTCTCAATTTAGTAATAATATAAAGAAATAAATTAATATAAATTTTAATTCTAAACTAATCTTTGAGTCATATAACAAACTCGATGTATTAGATTGAGTTGTGGGTGATTCATTCACATCACACAATTTCTTGTTTATTTTCAAGCATTGTCTATGTGAAAATTAACTATATAAGTTTAACATAAAAAATATAATGAAAATAATTTATTAATAGTAGATATAATGATGACAAAAAAAATATAGTCTTGTTTCCTCAGTTTTGGTGATGTGATGGGTGCTTTAAACTAAAATGATACTTATATATTAAAAAGATATACTTGGAGTCATATTAGTAAAACTGTGTGTCAGATTGAGGTGTGGATAATTCTTACACATCTCAAATGACATATGGATCATTTTAATAATGTATCAAAACAATATGAATGTTGTTTCTCAGTTTTGGGTACATCAATTGTCTTTTTAATTAATGTCATTTTAAAATAGAAATAAACACTTTGACTCATACCAATCACATAATGTTTCAGTTTGATGTGATACCAATTCCTACACATCAAAAATGATTTATGAATCATTGTACTGAATTATAATGTCAATTTGAGTGCAGTTTCTCGATTTTCAATGAGTAGCACTTTTTCAACAAAAATATCAATTTTAAACTGATAATGGACACATTGAGTCATACTGGAAAAATTTTGTATCATATTAAGGTGATGATCATGAAAAAAATTCAAAAATGACAAATATATCATTTTAAAAAAGTATCAAAAAATATGAATAAGTTTTCATGAGTTTGAGTAGGTCATTTTTCATTTTTACTAAAATTAATGTCAATTTTAAATAAAAAGATGCACTTGGAGTCATATCGTTCACACCATTCATTGGATTTAGTTTCATCTAATTTATACACATCCCAAATGGCTTATGAATCATTTTCATAAATTATCAAAACAATAAGAATGTGTCTTCTCATCTTTGAGTATGTCCCTCATCTTTCTTACTAAAATTCCATTTTAAACTGGAAACACACACTTTTATTCATATCGATAACATAATGTATCAATTTTATGTGAGAATGATTGTTAAATATCAAAAATGACTTATGAATAGATGACCATAATTTTCAAGAAAATATAAGCTCATTTTCTTGGTTTTCGGCGAGTGAACTTTTTGGAACTGAATTATCTATTTTAAGTTGATAATGGACACATTGAGTCGTACCGGGAACATCGTGTATTGGTTTGTGGTATATTTTATTTCAACATTTCAAAAATGACATATGGATCATTTCCTCAATGTATAAAAACAAAATTAACGTGTTTTACTAGGTTTTGGTAGGTTATTTTTCATTGTTACTGAAAATTTTGTCAATTTTAATTAAAAAGATGCACTTGGAGTCATACCGATCACACTATGTGTTGGATTGAGATGCGACTGATTCCTATATGTCTCAAATGACTTATAGATAATTTTCTTAAAGTTTCATTACAATATAAAAGAGTTTGATTAGTTTTGAGTGTGTTACATTGTTTACTAAAATGACATTTTAAACTGGAAACATTCACTATGACTCATACCGATCACATCATGTATCGATTTGATGTGAGATTAATTCCTACATGTCACAAATTATATATGAATTGATGTACTAAATTATCGAGAAAATATGAGCATATTTTCTCTATTTTCAGTGAGGGGAATTTTTTGAACTAAACTATAAATTTCAAACTGATAAAAGAAAAATTTTGTCATAACAGTCACATCATGCGCCGAATTGAGGTCTGGATGATTCCTGCAAATCTTAAATGACATATAGATTTTTTCTCTAAAGTATCAAAACAACCAATAAATTTTTTATTAGTTTTGAGTATGTCAGTTATCCTTTTGACTAATATTAATGTCAATTTTAAATTAAAAAGAATCACTTTGATTTATACCAGTCACATCATGTGTCTGATTGTGGTGTGGTTGATTCATACACTTCCAAAAGTCTTAAAAAACCCTAAATTCCAATTTTACCAAGTTTCAATTTCATTTCTATGTAAATCTACCGAAACAAAATATTGACTCGATGTTCTTAGATAAAAATATTTTCCCATTATTGAAAGTTAGAAGAGAAAATGATGCACATGTGCCCATTATATCATGGGAAGTCACTATAATGGGAACATGATCTTCCTCAACTATTCTGAATATCAAAAACAAGAAGGGGTTTTCATCTAATAACATCAAACCGATATGCAGTTTTGGAAGTTTGATAAAGAAATGAAATGAAAATGAAAATCATAGTAACACTAGAAGAAAGAAACACTTTATATCATTTGTGGCTTGTTGGAGATAATTGAATAGAAAATATGATTTCTCAAAATATCTGTGAAAAGAAACTAAATAATTATTATATAAAAATGATAAAGAAATTAACTTACGAATATTTGTTAAAATGTTGAAAAAAATAATTCAATAATTAGTAAAAATTCACCTTTTCCATATGGTTGTATACATTCTTGACACATTTCCTTATTTTAATTATCTGAGTTGTGGGATCGAAGTCCAATACATCATGAGCATGTGTAGTTTCAAACAAACCACCCCAACTTGAACAAAAGAATTAACCTGTACAAAAAACAATTATTATATGAGTAATATTAAAAAGGTATAAATTCATCATAAATATGAAATAATATAGTAATTATATGGATAATGATTTTACTATTCAAATATTATTGACCACAGGGATCTACTGAAAATAAATAAATAATGATGATAAAATAAAAACACGATTAAATCCCTCTAAGAAAATCAATCATTGAGTGACAAGATGAGGAAAAAATAAGATACATTGGATTGAAGGTTTGAATCATCCTCATTAGCTCATCTTCCAAATATATATCACTGAATTTTTTTGGTTTTGAACTCATATTCCATCTCTTGAGGACATGAGCCTATGTTTCTTGAAATAGTCATAACATTAGTCATCTATATGATGATTACTGCTCAAAGTAGTACAAGAAACATAAAAGAGATGGGGAATGATTCACAAGCCACAAATTGGAATAATAACTGCTTGGGAGACAAAACTGATGAGGATGAAATTTGTACTCCATTGTGTTCTATAAAATGGGTAATTCCTCCCATTTGTGATAATTACATGGATCGAAATCAGAGATTCCTAAGGGTGGAACCAAAAGGAAATGTTAGGGAATGATCTATTTTTAGATGTATTAAATTAAAACAGATAGAGTTTTTATTAGATGATTAATGAAATAAATAAAGTGATTTTTAAGAAGTGTTAATGAGTTCGTATTCATTTCAAATATGGCTATATTTTTAAAAAGTTATAGAAAACTAGCCGAACCATTTTTTGATTTGGGGTGAGTCAAAATTTATGGTACTTGTGTTTGAAAGAGGAAATAGATTTTTGGTAGTGAAAAATTGATCACATTAGATAGTGAGACAATTAAATATTGACTTTAAAAGGTTGGGTTGAGATGTTTTTATGATTACAATATAAAATTGATAGATATTTTTTAATAATTATAATGGGGAGATTGTGAATAGTTAAAAAATGATGAAACATTAGAGGAAATTAATGTTGAATTGAGTAGTATATGGGGGAGCACATGTGGTTGAGGTAGACTCAAAATTTATGGTGAGGAAAATTAATTGATATTTTCAACTAAAAGAAATGCAAGGTAGGTTAAAATCGATGAACAAAAGTTTCATTGGTGATCAGATAGTTTTGGTGAAAATATTGAAGAGTAAGACTCTACAAAAACCCACATTTTTTTCTGAAGTAGAGCCTAAATCATTTGGAGATCCATGATAAGGATGATAATTGGATAAAATCTATACATGGGGAGCTTGATCTGAATGAGAAAATTTTGACATGGGAAATTTTTTCAAGGATGGAGGATAGAAATGTTATCAGAACCAATTGAGTTTTCAGTAATAAACTCAATTACTATGGAAAAGTGTCTCTAAATAAACATTTTATAGTGTGAAAGGGAAAATCATATATCAAAGGAAATTATATTTATGATAAATTTACTCCCATATCCTGGTTAAAAACAATTTGATTTTTTTGGTTATTTTAGTGGAAATGTAGTTAAACATATAACAAACGGTTTTCTAATCTATGTTCCTAAATTGAGTTCTTAAGGGGTGAGTATACATTTAGAAACTAGATGGGGTCATTATGGATGAAAATGAGAGAAATTTGTTCCATTTAATGAATTCTTTGTATAAGATAAATAAATCACTAAGGACCTAATATTTAAGGTTGGATCAATACCTAAGAAAGCATTATTTTTAGAGAGGTATAGTTGATCACACGCTCTACATCAAGAATGAGAATAATAAACGGATTTTGGTACTCATATATGTCGAAGAAATAATATTGGAGGATTGGACATAGTATTATGAATTTTTTTTGAATTATATTATGTATGATATAGATATTTCTATGATTGGTGAAACATTTTCTCTTGTTTATAGGTGAATCAAGGAAATAATACCCCATTAATTTCTCAAGGAAAATATAAACAAGGGATTCCTAAGTCATTTTCAATGAAATATTCCAAACCAATGAGAACAATGACCACTATATAAGTGAATATTTCAAATATTGATGGTTAAAGGAGGTATATTTCATGGAATATAGGTATTGGGAACATATAATACCTCACAAAAAAATGAATAATAAAATTAGTGCATGAATAATAGGATGATTGCATAAAGGTATAATTCATTCAAAATACATACATGTAGAATAATACTAAAACTATTGCATTATTGTTATGTTATGATTTAAGAAGATGGTCATATATTATATTACAAATGAAATTAATGATTTTACATTCACTTTTCACACATGATATTATAGATTTAATAATTTAAAACATAATATAAATAATAAACATAAAATGATAACATAATCTTAAAAAAATAACTTATCAAATATAATTATTATAATTTTGATGAACTATAAATTTTATAAGAATAATTCATAGGATAAAAATTTGGCAAATGAAAATAAATTCCCTTCTGAAAAATAAATCATGTAAATATAAATACAAAACTATTCTATGTAAAATATTATAGTTATAAAAAATGTCATCTTCAAAATAAATCCTTAGAATAAAAATATATTTTCATACTATTAAAATCTGAACATAAAAATAAAATTTCTAATCTCCCTTACTTGATTGAAGAATATTTATTCTTCTTCTTCCAAGTAGAAAAACTCACTAGAAAAACTACCTCACTCACACTATTATTTGTGTGTAGCATACCAATAAGATGAAAGTGGGATATGCAACACATAAAACAGTGATGAATTCCAAGACAAACTATTTAGAAAGGCTCTAATTTATATCCCATTGATAAAAAAGTGGATAATATTGTATTCATTCATTCATATTTTAGCTTATTGAGAAAGATATTATTTGGTCTGATTATCTGAATTTTGGTTTCTTGTTGATGTTAACATAATAGAAAAAAGAAGAAAATGACATAGAGACCAAACCAAATACAGGTATCTATTTCAAATGTAAATATTTTCAACCTTGTTTTAATCTATAAAACATAGTCTTCTTCAAGAATATCATACCTCATTCAAATGAAAAAAAATGAATTTTGGTTGTTTTGTTATAGGATAGTGCACCTGGACTTTTTGGGATGCACAGATGTGGGATGTGAAGGATCAGTGGATAACTGAGGGAAATTAGAGATATCAAAAAACTTGTATTTAGTTTGATCCTTGGTTTTGTTCAACCCTTGAATCACTCGAGCCTTGGATTCGAGCCTTGGAATAGTTAGAGCCTTCATTCTAGCAAATATTTGAGCTTGGATTCGACAACACAGAGTTTTGGTAGCATGTCACTTTCACAAAGTGATTTAGATATCCTGAACTAGTTCATGATGGTTGAGGTTCTTAAAATAGATCATGACAGTTTTATCAGTGCTTTCAAAAAAGCACTGATAGAGATACTTTTATCAATGCTATGTTAATAAGCAATGATAAAATGAATCTTTATGAGATCTTTTTAGGTGCTAATAATTCTCTATGTTTATCACTTCTAAAAAGGAACTGATAAATCCTTATAATAATTTTAAAAAAAATATTTTCTAAATATATTATAATTATTATATTTAATTATAATATTGATAATAATACTTTTTATAAAATAATTATTTTATAATAATTTTAATATATAAGTATTTATTTATAATTATATATTTACTTTTTTAAAAAAATTTATTTATATTATTATATATAATTATATAATTATATATATATATAACATAGTAAATATATTCATTATTTAAATAAATTTATTATAAATTTATAATTATTTATTTATAATTATATTAAAAATATTTAGATTAAAAATATTTAATTATTTATAATTATTAATGTAGAAAAATACTAAATATACATTTATATATGTATATATACTTATATATATATATTCACAAATGAATTTTTAACATTATTAATTAATATTTAATCTTATATGCATGCATGTTGTAAATGAGTGTAATTGAATATTTAAAAATGAGTACAATATTGAAAATTTTGATAAGTTTGATTAATATAAATCATTAAAAATATGGATATATATTGAAATAAAAGAATATATATTGAAAATATTAAAACATTATAAATAAATATATTTAAAATAAATTATATAAATTGATAAAATTCAAAAAAAATATTTGGTTGTGTGTATACATACAAAAATGCATTAATTGCATATATATGAAATCAATATAATACATTTGATCTGTGTTAAAATGAAAAATCCAATGACATTCAATTATGTCCATTACTCGATGCAATAAGTCGGTATTTTTAATTCAAATTAATTTGTATTTATAAATCATTATTAAATAAATATATTATTATTTAATTTAAAGAATAAATAATATTTTTCATTATATATATCATATTTATATACATTCATATATATTTATAAGTTTTATATATACTATTTATTAACATTATCAATAATTTTTTAATTAATAAAATATTTTATATTTTTCTCAATTTAATTATTTTTAGTTTTTATTGGTTTAATTTTAATTTTATAAATAAATATTTATTTAATATATACTATTTAAAATTTATATAGATTATAATCAATTTATTCATTTTTATCAATAATTATTTAATTCAAAAATATTTTAACGTAATTTTAATAAAATCATTTCTATTTTTTATTTTTTAATTATTTTATATTATTCATGATTTTATTAGTGCTCAGAAGTACTAATAAAGGATTCCCTTATGGACACTAAAAAGAAAGTGTCGATAAATGGTTTCCTTTATCAATGCAAAAATAATGCGTTGATAAAGGTTAACTTTTATCAGCTCTAAAAAAATGTGTTTCTAAACGGTGTGTTTTATCAATGCTAGAAAAAAAAAAGAACTGATAATATGTACCCCCTTTTAGCTATTGTTTTAACACTGATGAAGGATACCTTTTTTATAGCTGTTTTCTAGAACTGATAATGGCCAGCGCTGTTAAAGCCCTGTTTTGTAGTAGTGTATGTGGTTAGACTAGCCCAAACATAAAGATTCCATAATTAATGGATGATTATGATTGTGAAAGTGGTTTCTTTTGTGAAAATTATCTTCATTATAGTATTATAATGAAATTTTTTAGATACATTGAAGGTGTTTAATCTAATTTGAAAAGAGTTTTTTAATAAAAAAACCAATCAAAGAATGGGACTTGTTATGTCATAGAGGCGGTATTATGTACAATGTATGGTTAACGTTTCCATTTCTCAAAGAATGAGAGGGAAATAAGGATGATTATAATTTTTATATTAATAATCAAAATTATATCATATATTTTATACTTATTCATCAATTTCACCCTTATAGTAAGAAAATATAGGTAGTGGTAAAAACAATGAAGTCATTGTTTTGTAAAGGTGGTAGTCTGCATAATGCATGAATGAATATTTTCTTTTTATTAGTATAAATGGGGAAATTTAACACTATAAAATTTTATTTAATTTAATAATAAGATGCATATCCTTATTAACACCTAACAGTGATCTTTAAAAACTAAGATATATTAAAAAAAATATTATTTAAATGTGACTGTTATAACCTCACCATTGAATTTCTAAGTCTAAATATTAATAATTAAATTATGAAATATATAAATAAAGATATTACTCAATAAAAATTTATTCATTAATTTATATGATATAAGAATTTAATAAAGGAAATTTTTCCTATATGGACTTTTCCATATGGCCTTCAGTTAAGGCCTTATATCATGAGGTCATGTCCCACTCCCCCTAATTAATAGTAAAATTTCTTCTCTCAATTTATAGCTTGATAACTGGATAAGATTCCATATTATTGAGGAATTTAATCCCTGAGACTTTTCACTGGACATAGAAATAATAGTTAAGGACTTAATTGATGTTATTTAACCACATTTATATGATGAAGTGTAACGCCCTGACCCCAATTACCCAGAGTTGGTGCATTATTACATAACATTGGCATGATCACAAAAGATCAAGTCTTGAAAGACTGATTTGTTTAGTATTCTTGGAAACACTAGATATATTAATAAGTCTTACATTACATCATAAAGTGAAAACTAATACAACAACATCTTGTCTTCATATCCCCTCATACATTCCCTGTAGGTCATTCATAAAATACTTCATCACATCCTGGGAAAAATTAAAACAATGAAATGGGTGATCTCAAATGCTCAGTAAGGATAACAATATATTGAAAACTTTCATAAATAAACATAAACATTTAAGGAAATGTATAACTAAAACAAAATCCTTTTAAACTTGAACTTCAGCATAATATGGCAAAGATAAAATGAAATAATTCCATTTAATTATTCACATGGATATTCTACTAGTCGAATAATCAAATGCAAAATCAATAACCACTTTCATAATGATGGAATACATAATGCCAGACTATCATAACCACATAGTCAAGGCCCTGTTCCAAGACACTAGTTTGTCTCATGAGACCTACCAATGCATCTAGGAGCTATAGTGGGCTCCACCCATCACTTATTAAGTCCAATGCATTCCTCATATGAATAGTTTTAAACATAACATAAACATTCGTATTAAAACTAGCATACAAAATGTCAATACTTTATCCATAAACCATGAATGGTATAAAAATAACACATCCACAATCAAACATATCACAAAACCTTCAATACTATATGGAAGTTTTGTATCAAAATAAATCAACTTCAAATAAGCTTAAAATCCATCAAAGGATGCTGACATAGATGAAATCAAAACTATTTGAGAGAAATATCTATTTTTTTAATCATTTAAAAGTCACATAATTATAAAATAAAACATTTAATTTGAAAATATTCTTATAATCTTGTAAGGGAAGCTTCTATGATTTTATAACGGCGGAAAATAGTCGCACCCGCTGTATAGTTTAAAAAAACATTCTTACCTTAATTTTGTTGAAAAGCTTAAAAAGGACCTTTTTTGGAAAATGATGGAAAGATTCCTTTATAAAAATCTTATAAAAAGTAAAACAAGGGTATAAATTACTTTAACCCATATTCTGTAAAATAGTAAGAATGTTTTGAAATACATTTTTAAGAAACATAGATGTGGATGATAAAGAGGTCCTAGTAGATAATTACGTATAAAAAACCTCGGATAATGAAGAGATTGTGAAATAAACCCTTACCTTGTACTTTTATCTGGATGAGGGGAGGTTAAACTCATGTATAATGGTGAAATAATTGTTATTAAACTATACAAGAATTATATACATTAATATGATATCATATATGATCTTTTAACATTGCTTTGTTAATAATATCTTAGTATTATCGTCGTTTCAGGTGTTAACTTACTCATTTTCTTTTATATGTTTTGTTACATAAGCCATATTTGTTATGGATAGGTTGTATCTTGTTCATATCCAGAATTATATTAAGTCTTTAAAAATTATTTTTAACCATAAAATGAAAATTATTCTTGAATGGATATGATGGGGAATTAATCGCATCGCATTCGTGGAGACGGTAATCCGTACGTACGCAGGAGCGACAATATCATTCTTTTGATATTAAAATAATATATAATTGGATGATATATCATATATAAAGAATAATTATCAAGTTATATTTATTATTTACATCAATTACACATCATTATCATACCCATCCAAATAATAATTTATTGAATAACAATTACACCATGACGTGGAGACGGTAGGCCGTACATACGCACGTATGGTGACATGTCATTCAAAGGATGGATAGAATACTGAATATGGTTGTACCATATTTATAATAAAATCAAATTATATAGAATATATTGGAGTTATTATTTTATAATGTAAATAACAATGAAAGAATAAGTTGAAGAAGAAAGGAACTTGAAAGAGGGTAGTGAAAACATTACCTCTTCTTCAGGTTCTTCCTATTGATTTGATCAAAAGGGCTCCTTAAATTGGATTTATGACTAAAGGAAGGCCTCTAGGATTAAGGAAGAATAGTTGAGAAAATATTTGGTTAGGGTTTGTCTAATCCAAAAGGCTTTTAAGGTATGAATTTGAGAGGAGGGGGAGTTCCCTTTTACAAGAGGGGTGAGGGGCACCTTAGGAAAAGCTAGAAATATTATTTTATAATATATTCATATTCAGTTTATAATGGCTCCAAAGTGGATTATTTAAAGTTTAACGTGGGTATAGGTCTAAAAACAGTCAACCAATAGGTTTTAGATAGGTTTGGATCACTATATTAACTTTATCATTTTAATTTAACTCTTAGTTAAATAGTTTGACATTTACCATGTCTCTTTGTATTTTTATATTATATTGTCAATAAACTTACTATAAACTTCTAAGCGACCCCCAAGTGGTCCATTAATAATAAACCTATCATTATATAAGTCCTTTTGCCGAACCCTATATTTTTAGGAATATAATATCAATTAATAATATAACATTTGTTTTAAAAACACATTTATGTCAATTTTGACACTATTTAATAATTGATTTTTGTTAAAGTCTTAAAAACTTTATTAATTAGAACAAAATTTATTTAAGCAATACTAAAAAGTCATATTAACAAATAAATTTCGTTTATGTCATCAAAACTTTCAAATTATATTTATTTTAACATTTATAATACCAATTATTTGATTCTTTCATTAATAAAGAAAAATACTGCATCATTATTATGTCAAAAATATATTTAATTATTCGATGTCTAAAAATTATAAATAAACTACCATTATGTAGGAACTCTTTTTATCTTTATAATGAATATTTATAGTCTAAAATATAACATATATAACACTATGTAAAAATTGTTTTGCTAAAAGATATATGCTTATGACATTTTTGTGTTTACTTTAACTTAATTAATATAAAGTGTCATTGTCACTTACAAGTGGATCCATGGGGTCCCAAAATCGACCCAAAGATGACCATGGTCAGACATGTATCAACCAATAGGGTTAGGACATGTTTTAGAGTAATTTATTATTATTATTATAATATTACTTTTTTACCCTTATTTACCGGATTTACCCTTTGACCATGGTAAATAAAATATTTACCGAAGTAATTATTCAAAATGTCTAAAAATAAAAGTTACCTAATTACACAATTTGGACCTCCTGATTCCAAATATTTAATCTATTTTTCTAAATTCAAAACATAGAAGTGGGAGAAATTAATTTAATGTTAATTCCCGCTGTCAAAACAAAAAGCATGTTTTTAAGAAATAATAACTATCAAAAGGTTGACACTTGTTTATGTCCGATTTAAATGTGAAATTACATCCAATGACCAAAATTGTATTAAATGGTAAAAATATATTCTAAATATACTTTAAAACCACTAAAATTCATAATTTATCACTATTAATTATTTCGATTAAAAAAGTTGTTTTTAATTAAAATTTAGTAATTTTCACTATTCATCAAAATATGAAAGTTATCAGAAATGTACCAAAAATTCACCCTAAGATATTTTCGATATTCTGAATCCAAAAATGAAGTCCATTTTGAAAGATAAAAAAGTATAAAATTTCAAAAACTGGATATTACTATTCATAACGGCTAGTTTGATTGGTTGTGGTTTGTGTTTGAACTCGAAGTTGCGTACAACACACGCTACTATATTATTTAAAGAGAAGTGTATCGTGGAATCTTGGGGTGTTACATTCTCCCCTCCTTCAATAAATTGCATCCTCTAAATTTTTAAAATTGGGCTTTGGAATATAATGTAAAGTCCCACATCGGAAAAAGATTCAATAAAACTATCACTTTAAAAGAAAGAAATAGAAGTACAAAGGTCACCAAAGATAACCTATACTAAGATTCCATGTAAAAACATGGATATGGATGATAAACTAAGTGTCAAGTTTTGATGGAGAGGGATAGAAAACCTTATCAGGAGAAAGTTAACAATAAGAAAACCACAAAATTGTGGTGGGACAAACGGTCATTAGTTTCCCAGTAGGAAAAGTAAACGGACAACATTTTTTTAAGTTACATTAAATAAAGATGAGGAATTCATTTCTGAGATTGACTAAGAACATAAAGAGATATACTTACTTTTTATGTAAAGTTTCATTCTTTATTAAATTTCTACTACTAAATCATTTTTAAACGATGAGTATTCGAGAAGACTTGGTCACATTAGAAGAGCTAGAATAAACTTCTATAGAATCAAATGATCCACAAAGGATAAACTATATATTTACCTTATCTTTAGAAATTAATCAAAACCAAAACAGTTAGTACAAGATCTGATGATCCCCCAAAAGAATATTCTTTTAGAGAAAGAAACACTAATCTTAATTTCTAAAATTAAACCAATAATACCCCAAAGTTAAATGAATACCATTCAATAAACAATTGCCCTTAAAATCCTTCAATATAATCCAAACTAATATTTAAACCCAAAACTTAGAATAATTTGGTTATGTAGTCTTCCACATTAAATTGTATCTCCAAATGACATTAACTACTCTTAAAGTCACATACTTAAAACCAATTAACCAAATCACATATTCTCTATTATAGGTCAATCATTTCCATAAATAACCCAAATCACTATAAATCCACAATAAAAACATAGATAAAAATCTTCCATTACTTCTCAAATGAAATCCCATAGTATTCTAATTTCCATGGGCATATATTGTTCCCAACAGACCGAATGTCTTCCAAAATAATATTTATCACTTAATCACCAAATCATTTTCCTATACTAAGTGTATTCATTTGATAAGACTTAAGATCCCAAATCAACTTATTATTGGTCAATAAAATCATTTAACTAAAAATAATTAGTCACACCAACCAGGGACTTCACATAGTCCAGTGGTAGGTGAAAAATCCCAATCACACTTTGGTTGTGGGTTCGATTCCCACAGCTTTGTCCAATGCGTCGGGTTGTCAAATGGTCTTCTTGGTGTCCTTTTTCAAAAATTATATTTTATAAAATTACCAAAATTAGATAAATTCCTCAAAATAACCATAACTTTATTTAACCAAAAATGTTATCTCATACCTTTCATTTTCATCCCAAAATATAATAACTTGTAATTGCCTCAAACCCAAAGATCATATAAAACAAAATGGTTATTTATAACTATATCCACAAGAGAAAAGATAAGTCTTCCTCAAATATCTTTCTCACATGGAAAACTACAGGGTTACAAATACAAGAGAAAATTATTCCAAAGTAATCCCATCAACAAGGAGCACTAATACTTTTAAACATTTCTCCAACCATTTATTTCCACATAGCTTCTTCTTTGACCAAGAAAATATCTTATAGAATAGGGCATTCACTCAGGTAATGGGTAGGTCCCCTATATTTACGGAAAATGACTATAAATAGATTCTTGGGACCATTTTTATTTTCTTCCATAGTACTCTTCATTTTTCCTCGGCAATTCTTCACTTTATGCCCTTATTTCCCGCACATAAAGCATTTATTTTTTCCATTGAGACACTTTTCTGTGTGTCTCCTTCCACATTTCCAGCATTATGAAAATTGAGGATTCTTTTCTCCATGGTCTCCACTGCTGGAGCTCTTATCATTCACCGCCTTTCTCTTCTTTGTTGAGTCTGGGAGTTGGTTAATATATATGTTGTTGATCATATTTTTGGAAAACTGATTTGGCATGAACACAATATCTTTAACACCTATCAACATTCCATTTTGTTACTCATTTCCACCACCGTTCCCACCTTTTACATCATTCTCAAAGTTACTATGAGTTCCATGGAATCCAGCCATAGACTAAAACCAGAAAGCATTGTGTGAGTAACAGTAGTCATAAAAACATTTAGAGAATATCATGACACCATATTCTTAATTTGAAACACCTTAGGATTAACTAAGGTCATTTATTCTCATATTATATTAAAATAACTCAAATCGGTTTGTAAAGATAACATAAATTATCCTAATTATATCCCACATGAGTGTAGTAACCAAGAGTGCAGCAAGGCCCGTTGTCGTGCACCAGTTCCCGTTCGAGTCTAGCTCAAAGCGGTGTTTTCAGGTTTTACCCCTAGGTACATATGTGTCAGATCTGCCTCTACTTGCTCGTATCCAGATAGGGATGTATTACTTGTAAAACTCACAAAATCACTAAAATACCAAAATTCTAGGAAGTTCTTCTATACTAATCCTCAATGTCTATCTTAGGGCTATGTGCTCTAATCAGAGTTTATCTAAATCTAGCATCCAAGGTTTGTACTAAACTTCCTCTGATACCAACTGTAACGCGCTGACCCCAGTTACACAGAGTTGGTGCATTATTACATAACATTAGTATGATCACAAAAGATCAAGTCTTGAAAGACCGATTAGTTTAGTAGCTTTGGAAACACTAGATATATTAATAAGTCTTACATTATATCATAAAATGAAAACTACTACAACAACATCTTGTCTTTATATCCCCTCATACATTCCCCATAGGTCATTCATAAAATACTTCTTCACATCCTGGGAAAAATTAAAACAATGAAAGAGGTGAGCTCAGATGCTCAGTAAGGATAACAATATAGCAGAAGCTTTGATAAATAAACATAAACATTTAAGGTAATGTATAACTAAAACAAAAGCCTTTTAAACTTGAACTTTAGCATAATATAGCAAAGATAAAATAAAATAATTCCATTTACTTATTCACAAGGATATTCTACTTTTCAAATAATCACACGCAAAATCAATAACCACTTCCATAATAAAGGAATGCATAATGCTAGACTATCATAACTACATAGTCAAGGCCTTGTTCCAAGAATACAAATAATATTTTGTCAAGGCCTTGTGCCAAGACACTATTTTGTCTCATGAGACCTACCGATGCATCGAGGAGCAATAGCGGGATTCACCCGTCACTTATTAAGTCTAATTAATTCCTCATATGAACAGGTTTAAACATAACATAAACATTCGTATTAAAACTAGCATACGAAATGTCAATACTTTATCCATAAACCATGAATGGAATAAAAATAAAACATCCACATTCAAACATATCACAAAACCTTCAATACTATATGGACGTTTTTTATCATAATAAATCAACTTCAAATAAGCTTAAAATCCATCAAAGGATGTTGACATAGATGAAATCAAAACTATTTTAGAGAAATACCTCTTTTTTTAAATCATTTAAAAGTCACATAATTATAAAATAAAACATTTACATTGAAAATATTCTTATAATATTGTAAGGGAATCTTTGATGATTTTATAACGGTGGAAAATAGCCGCACCTACCGTATAAGTTAAAAAACATTCTTACCTTAATTTTGTCGAAAAGGTTAAAAATGACCTTGTTTGGAAAATGACGGAAATATTCCATTATAAAATTATTATGAAAATTCAAACAAGGGTATAAATGAATTTATACCATATTCTATAAAATAGTAATAATGTTTTGAAATACATTTTTAAGAAACATGGATGTGGATGATAAAGAAGTCTCAATAGATGATTATGTATAAACAACCTCAGATAATGAAGAGATTGTGAAAAAAACCCTAACCTTGTACTTTTCCTTGGTTGAGGGTAGGTTGAACTCCTATATAATGGTTAAATAATTGTTATTAACTTATAAAATAATCATATACATTAATATTATATTATATATGATCTTTTAACATTTCTTTGTTAATAATATCTTAGTATTATCGTCGTTTCGGGTGTTAACTTACTCGTTTTCTTTTATATGTTTTGTTACATAAGTCATGTTTTTTATGGATAAGCTGTATCTTATTCATATCCAAAATGATATTAAGTCTTTAAACATTATTTATAACCATCAAATGAAAATTATTCTTGAATGGATATGATGGGGAATTAATCTCATCGCATTCATGGAGACGGTAGTCCGTACGTACGCACGAGCGACAATATCATTTTTTCGATATTAAAATAATATATAATTGGATGTTATATCATATATAAAGAATAATTATCATGTTATATTTATTATTTACATCAATTACACATCATTATCATACCCATAAAAATAATAATTTATTGAATAACAATTACACCACGACGTGGAGACGGTAGGTCGTACATACGCACGTATGGTGACATGTCATTAAAAGGATGGATAGAATACTGAATATGGTTATACCATATTTATAATAATATCAAAGTATATAGAAGATACTGGAGTTATTATTTTATAATGGAAATAACAAAGAAAGAAGAAGTAGAATAAGAAAGGAACTTGAAAGTGGGTAGTGAAAACATTACCTCTTCTTCGGGTTCTTCCTTTTGATTTGATCAAAAGGGCTCCTTAAATTGTCTTTTTGACTAAAGGAAGGCCTCTAAGATTAAGGTATAATAGTTGGGAGAATATTTGGGCAGGTTTTGGCCGAGCCAAAAGGCTTTGAAGGTATGAATGTGAGAGAATGGGGAGTTCCCTTTTACAAGAGGGGTGAGGGGCACCTTAGGAAAACCTAGAAATATTATTTTATAATAAACTCATATTCAGTTTCTAATGGCTCCAAAGTGTATTATTTAAAGTTTAAGGTGGGGATAGGTCGAAAAAAACTCAACCAATAGGTTTTAGACAGGTTTGGGTCACTATATTAACTTTATCTTTTTATTTAACTCTTAGATAAATAGTTTGACATTTACCATGTCTATTTGTATTTTGATATTATATAGTCAATAAACTTACTATAAACTTCCAAGAGACCCCCAAGTGGTCCATTAATAATACACCTATCATTATATAACTCCTATGGCTGAACCTTAGATTTTTAGGAATGTAATATCAATTAATAATATAATATTTGTTTTAAAAACTCATTTATGTCAATTTTGACACTATTTAATAATTGATTTTTTTTAAAGTCCTAAAAACTTTATTAATTCGAAAAAAATTCATTTAAGAAATCCCAACAAGTCATATTAACAAATAAAATTCATGTATGTCATACAAACTTTCAAATTATATTTATTTTAATATTTATAATTCCAATTATTTGATTCTTTCATTAATAAGGAAAATACTGCATCATTATTGTGTCATAAATATATTTAATTATTCAATGTCTAAAAATTATAAATAAAATACCATTATGTATGAAATATTTTTATATTTCTAATTAATATTTATAGTCGAAAATATAACATATATAACCCTATGTAAAAATTGTTTTTCTAAAAGATATATGCTTATGACATTTTTGTATTTACTTTAACTTAATTAATATAAAGTGTCATTATCACTTACAAGTGGATCCATGGGGTCCCAAAATCAACCCAAATATTCCCATGGTCGGACATGTATCAACAAATAGGGTTATGACACATTTTAGGGTAACTTATTATTATTAGATTAATATTTTTTTACCCTTATTTACCGGATTTACCCTTCAACCATGGTAAATAAAATATTTACCGAAATAATTATTCAAAATGTCTAAAAATTAAAGTTACCTATTTAAAAAATTTGGACCTAAGGATTCTAAATATGGAATCAATTTTTCTAAATTTAAAACACAGAAGTGGCAAAAATTAATTTAAAATTAATTCTCGCTGTCAAAACAAAGAGCGTGTTTTTAAGAAATAATAACTATCAAAAGATTGACACTTGTTTATGTCCGGTTTAAATGTGAAATTACGTCCAATAACAAAAATTGTATTAAATAGTAAAAATATATTCTAAATATACTTTAAAACCACTCAAATTCATAAGTTATTACTATTAATTATTTCAATTAAAAAAAGTTGTTTTTAATTAAAATTTAGTAATTTTCACTGTTCATCGGAATATGAAAGTTATCGGAAATGTACCAGAAATTCACCCTAAGATAATTTCAATATTCTAAATCCAAAAATGAAGTCCATTTTGAAAGATAAAATTTATAAAATTTCAAAAAGTGGGTATTACTATTCATAACAGCTAGTTTGATTGGTTGTGGTTTGTGTTAGAACTTGAGGTTGCGTACAACACACGCTACAGAATTATTCAAAGAGAAGCGTACCGTAGAATCTTGGGGTGTTACATGAAGTCAAGAAAATTATAAATGGATACACCTTTGTGTTGGGTGAAGATGTTTTGATATTGAAACCAACCAAGAATGGTATGCTTAATAGTCATCTATTCTATTAGATCGCAACATCTAGTTTGAATCATGACATTTATTGGATCATGAAAATTAAAAAATTATAGAGTATACCCTTGTGATGGACAGTTATTTTTAGGTTTTCAGACAACAGATTGCCTATAGATAATTGTTTTCAATCTTTTGGTGTTCTTCTTTGAACTAGGTGTCCCCTCTACAATCAAAAAAGGGAAGAAGTGAATCATCTCTTTCTCAGATGAAATATGGATTCATCTTTGTGGAAGTATGTTCATGATATATTTGGACTAATGATTTAGATAGTCAAACTTCTTGGCTCGGTTAGTCACCATGTCATCAACATCATGTTGTCTCCCCTGATTAAAAATCTCATTCAAGTTGCAATGGTCAAGTTGATTCATATGATCTGGTTTGACCAGACTGATTCATTGCATCGATGGAATTTTTTTAAATGAATTTATCCATTACAAATATTATTACATAAATTAATGAGGAAAATGCATTTTAGAGTTATCACTGTGACATTATTTTTCATGATTTTACTATTTCGAGAAGAATTGGTATTTCTGATAAATATAAAAAATCAAATGGAAACATGGTAATTTTTTATCATCCACATTTTTATAATTGGATTAAAGTACAATTGGATGGTGAATCCAAAGGTGACCTAGGTACTTCATGATGCGGTATAGTTTTTTTCAATCATAGTGGATGAATTTGTGAGTGTTTCTATAGATCATGTGGTTTTCCATCTTCTCCTGAATATGAAATTTAAGGTATTATTATTGAGTCCTATTTTTCATTCTCAAAGGGATGAAACTATTTTTTGGTTAAAAATTTATTTACCTAATATCATCTAAGTAGTAAAAGTGGTGAATTTCATCTTTCATAGAGACTCATTTCCCGTTGGATGGAATTCAGGGATATTCTTATGGGACTAGACTTTATAATAACACATGTATTTAAGGGGGGAAATTATTTGGAAGAAAGTATCTCTAACAAACTTATTAATAACTATCTCTATTGGTTTGATGAGATCCCTTCAGACATTGTTCTACTTCATAAAAGTGAATTTTATAGAACTCCCCTCTATAGAATTTTGTAATTCGTTATTTATAAATTAAATTTCCTCATCAAATCAGGTTTACGGACCATAAAAAAAATATATAATTAATTTCTACCACTATTACCTGTATTATTTTATAAACTGAACATCTTTTTTGAAATCATGATATCAAAATTTTATTAGGGTGTAATTTTTGGGCATTTTTAAAAAATGATTGTCTTTTTAGTGAATGATGAAAAATATCATTTTTTTCAAATACTCTTATTTATTTTCATTATATAATTAAAAAGGTTGATTCTATTATGAATTTTAAATTATATTTATAGATGATCCCATTGATTTATAATAATAAAACTAATTTTTTTTAATTCACAATTTTTGTGACTCTATGTTAATTTTTATACTTAAAACACATTTTTTTCTAAAAAATATTTTCCATTAACTTTTATTCATTTATTTTACAATTTATTAATAAAATTTTTAGAAATTTATTCTTTTAAAATTTCTTCTATGTTTATAATAATTAATAAAAAATTATAAATATTTATCCTTAATTTTTCATCATTATATACAATATTCATGTTAAATATTTGTCACCTTAATATGGTTAAAATTGGTAAAACTTGGTTAAAACAAATAAATAAGGTCTCAAAATCAACAAAAAACATTCCTAAATTTCTTATTATTGGATAAATTCAACCATATTCATAGAATATATAATTATGTGTCATTTTGGTTCCATTTTTCCAAGATGATGACATTTATATTTTTTTTAAGTAATGAAAATTCAAAAATGTCTCTCTCTTGACATCAAAATGTCTAAAAAAATCACAAGCATAAAAGGAAGGAAATTTAAGTTATAAATGTTTGTTTTAAATATAAACTAATTTTTTTTATCATAGTAATTTTTATTTAATTTTCATTGATAAAATATTTACATTAAATACTTACACCACACTAACACAATTCTTGTATAAGTAGTAGAAAAATCAGGTAAATGATTTTAAAAACACTAAATGTAATATTTTAAGGATAATTATAGTTCCCCAAAAATTTTATATATTTATATAATATATTATGTATTCTTTAAATTTTTATATTTTAAATTCATTTATATCTTGATGTTAATATATTAAAATTATAAAAATAGTTTCAATAATTGCACTAATGATATTTTATGAGCCATAATATTTTATTAAATTTTTAGAACAACATAAAATATTTTAATATAGAAATTTTCATTATAAGTGGTCTAAAATTTAATCAATTTCTTATTTATGAGTCTATTTTTAGCTTATAATTAAAATTATAACCGTTTAATATAGAAAACATTGTTACCACAGTTAAGGTTTAAAATGGTTAACTAAGGGGTTAAACCAAAAGATAAGGGTTTAAATGAACAAAACAATTTCTTATAAATAATTGGTTAGTTTTATAAAATTATTTCATAAAACCTTCTATATTTTACAAAATTATTTTATAAAAGGAAATTTTATTGAATAAAATTAATTATTAATGATATCTTAATTAATCCTTTAACTTTTAAAAGTTTTAAATGAATCTTTATAAGGTTTTCTGAAATGGTTATTTTCTACTCTTTTTATAGAAATTCAAAAGGGAATGTTTCTTTTTAAGGTATATGGAATTAATGGGCATTCTTTCCACTATAAACCTTTTATTATATTCAAATTTATAAACACATATTCAGTGATTTTACAAAGAAAACCTTTATTGAGAAAACATTTTACAGATTCTCTCATATTCCCTTTTATTCTCCTAAATACATGAATTTATTAAAAACCTATATTTACAATGATTTCATAGTCATTTTTATCCCTTATTAATTTTTTGATCATTGAATTTATCATAAAACATTAACTTTCTTAAAATCATCTACCATTAGATATCACATTTCTCTTAAGTCTTTATATTCATTATATCATGAATTTTTCTATTTCATAAAACATATATCATTTCTATGTATGGTGTTTTACTATGAATGTTATCAAATTGACTTGGGAAATATTAATATTTTGTATTCTTTACTGGGTATATATATTTATTAATAAAGAACAATATTTATGAACTAAATTTATCATTCAATACAATAGGAATGCATTGTTCTTATGAAGTTTCTGGTGGCACCCGTTATAGCACCTTGACGCATCAGCGGGTCTCATGAGAGAAACTAGTTTGGGTATTTTGTCGAGGACATACACATTTATGTAATACACCTTATCAAGATTCCAATATTATATTTTATGATTTCTAGAATTATAAATTCCATCATTATGAAGTTAGTTATTGATGTCCATGGGATTATTTGAATTGTTGTGATATCCATTGATTTGGTTCAAGCTCATGTGATTATTTATATAGAAGTATTTCATCATAAATTATTCATGCCATAATATTCTTCATGAGCTGGTTATTGATTAAATTTATTGTGTTTTCTAATATTAACCTTTACATATTGATTGTGTATTATTTACTCATGATATCTTCCACTGTATATAACCCTTACTAAGCATTTGAGAACACCGTAATTTTGTTTACTTTCCCCAGGATATGAAGGAGGAATATTTGAATGAATTCATGGATTAAAATATTAAACATCACTATGTTTTTAAATATTATTATCAATTTAGAATAGTAATCATGTTTGTATCTAGTTTACTATGAGTCGTAAATTATTCTGTCCATTGTGTTGTGATTTCTTATATATAGTAAAAATGTAATTAAGTAACCACCGACTCTATTATACTATGGTAAGGTAATTTACAAAAAAATTAGTAGTTATTTCCTTATAATAATAAAATTATGTATGAAAAAAACTAATCTAATTATATTGAAATTATTAAATAATATTTGGGAGATTAAAAAATAAAATAAAAGTAGTAAGGAAACAATTAATGAGATTGAGGACTTGGGATTTCAATTGGAACACTCCTTGGAAATGGATGGATTATGATAATTTCTTATGACTAGAATCTTAGTAGAGAGTAATTGGATTATATTTTAAAGAATAACATAATGTTTCTAAGAGGAAGCCGAAATTTTTAATTTGTATTGACCTAGTGGTGAGAGGGCCCCTTGATAAGTGGAGAGAATGTAATTTTTTTAAAATATTTCAACTTAATATAAAAATTACACATGTATCATATATCAATATGAGACAAAAATGGACAATAATAAATTGGGTAATGATATATGGTTGATCATCCCTAAAAAATTCATTTTAATACTTTTTTAAACATTTCTTTATGTCATTTACTCTTAGAATATTTATCTTTTATATTCATGGTTTTACCTTGGTAACTACCTCTTACCTAAATATTTAATTTTAACATAAAAAATTAAATATAAATTATTATATATTTTAAAAATACTTATTATAAATATAATATCCTTTCTATCAATTAAAATTTATATGTATAATAAAAATTATTTTTAACATTAGCTCATGTAACTTATAAAAACCCATTTTTCAAATAAGTGTATTTGAAAGAATAAACATTATGTGTAGTAGAAATTTATTATTGTAATTGTTTTTTATGATATAAATTGTTTTTTATTTTTATTTAAAATAAATCCAAAACTAAATTTTACCAAGATAATATTTAATTAAAAGAAAATGCCAAATACAGTTTTGATTGAAAAATACAACTTACGTTATTAAACATAGGTTCTATAAATTCATAATATTATTTTTAAATTTATAGTTTTACTCCTTAGATACATATTTTTTCATGAAATGTTTTAATAATATTTCATGTTACACTTACTTATTTATATTTTGATAAACACTATGATTTTAATAAACACTATATTTTTAACTATTAAACTAAAAATAAATCGTCTCGGAATAATATAAAAAATAATCGTATTCTAGTTTGAAATTATAATATAAAAAATGAAGTATATTTTGAAAAATTAATACTATAAAATGTATATATATATATTTATATTTATTTAGATGAAAATATAAATCATAAATAAAAACTCTTTTATTGAAAGAATAAATATTTAAACATTATGTGTATTTAATATTATTTCATATAAATTTATAAATAATTGAATATTGATATAATAGTTTATAAATTTGAAAATATCAAATTAGAATAAACTTTTAACTTTAATCAATTTAATTAATTATGTCGAATCAAAATACTCTCTTTTAATTTTTATTTGATAAGACATACTTTTTTAAAAAAATGTTAGTCAAAGAAAAATTATAATGTGTAATTATTTTAAATAATAATTATATTTTAATTTATAAATTATAACATTCTCCTTGTAATTTTATTATGTTATTTCTGATTTTAGTTGGGTGTTACATTAGAACATTGTTGAGTGTGACAAAAACTACTCAATATCTTTTTAATTTAAAGGGTCCAAAATTTCATTTTGTTACTTTCTACCCCCTTAAATATATTACATCCTCATAATATTAATTATTACTCACTAATGAAATTATGTGAGGGTATTATTATCATATTTATTAATCAGTATATAAAATATAATATGAAATCTACTTTACAATCTTAGTTTATATCAGGTTATTTATCTTTCCTCGAATAATATTAATCATTCATATAATCATATAGAACTTTATGTATACTCCCTAATCAAATAGTATTCATACCATACCTCTCCTAAAACAATTTTATTATCCATGACATTAAATCACAACAAAATAATTTATTCCTTCTAAAATTAACTATATCTTAAACCCTAATATGGTATTAACCATTAGTCAATAAGCTCGTGCAGTTGTCAATATATATCATAATCCCTTAAATGAGATAAAAAATACCAAATATATCATGGGAAACATTATTATTTAATCAATAATAAATTAAAATATTATCAATACTATATAACTCAATTTTTTAAAATTAATCACATTTCTATACATATGGGTTATTTATCCCTTAATCACGTGTTCTTAAATAGTTACACAAAAAATATAACAGTGTCATAAAATCATTTTTAAGGTCATTGATAACAATTAATATAGGTTTGTAAAACAATTAAAGAAAAAATATAAAAATATAATTCCATAGAATAATAAAATAATCATCATAACATTTAGAATATACCAGACTGTCATGGATAAATATCACTTGCTAATGAAGATGGTTAAGAGTATAAATATTTAATTTCATTTAAGATAATAGCCTCACTAACTATGGTATGACTAGGAAACTATCATTTTCCATCATAGTAGGAATATACTAATATTATAAACTATTCAAGTATTTTCCATTTTTCTATTATGGGATATAATGGTTTCCATATATATAACACTCTGAGATTTTATGAAATATTTTTTTTCAAATTAGTTATTCTTTTTGATATTTTTCATTGTACACCACACCGAAAATAGATATTTTATATATATTAAAGCACTAAGTATGGATTTTGTTATTTGAAATGCCAAGTTAATTATGAAATACCAGAAAAATAATTAGTTGCTTCATCTATAAGGATAACTGAGGTAAGTATATATTTCATGCAAGATTGACTTTCGTCGATGGCTTGCATAACACGCAATACCGAGTGTTACCAAATAATAAGATATTATATAATAATATATAACCTAGCCATTAAATTATATTTTTTAAATATAAATAAATATATTATATAAATATATTATTTTCAAAAAATATAAAATAAATTAATTTGTTACAAATTCTTTAGAAATGAATTTAAGAACTAACTGAATGTAAAAGATTATTTGTATAGAAAATTTTTATTATGAAAAAAAAGTTATTTTAATCATAATAAATTAAATTAATTAAAAATAGAAAGGAATTTTAATTTAATATATATATTATATATCAATGTAAATATTTTTTATATTCATCCAATAGTTTTTATTATCGTAAGATAAGAATAAAACTGATTTAACTCATAAAACCCAATATTTTTAGTATGGTAATTTTACCTACTTTTAACAGAGAACCTATTTTAAATATAAATTTTGGAAATTTTATAAACATTAAAATTCAAAATAAACTTATTATTTTAAAAAGAATAAAAAATTCGGTTACAGTGATTTTTGGTATTTTTCTGTGATGTTTTATATTTTTATAAATAGTGAAAAATATTGTATTTTAGTTCGAAATTGCTTTTACATCTAATTTATTTATAAGGTTAAATTAAATTTTAAATTGGTTGAAAAGTTGAAATAGAAAATATTTTTCTAAATTAATCCAATTTATGTCATTATATCCAATTTCACATTGAAATTTGATATAAAAACTTATCAAAGTTTTGATCATTTTTACTTTAAAAACCCGTATTATCGACTCGACTACAAGATTAAATAAAAATTAATTTCCACCAATTACATGATTTTTATTTTGAAAAATGGATTACATATTTAGAATTAGAATAATTTATAATTTATAATATGGTCAAATTATTTTTTTACCAAAATTATTAGTGAAAGTAATTAAAATTAATTACAATGATTAAGGTTATATTAAACTTAATAAGGGACTAAACCACAACCGTAAGGCCCAAAACAACCTATAAACTTGTCCAAAATCCATTTTATTGACATATTTAGACCCTATCCTACCTTGGGATGAATTTTGACTATTATTTATCCACATTAAATAATAAAAACGTGGTTGGGGTTCCTTTCATTTAAAATATTACAAGAGTGCCACTCCTCAATTATAAAAGGCCTCCTCTCCTCTCACTTCATCACACCTCTCAATCCACTTTGTATTGACACAAATATGCCCAAATATATCCCCCAACATGACTATATTTATCCTTAATACCTAATTTTTTGTAGAAATACTTCAAAGTAATCCCTTTGGAGAAAACCAAAAGGAGTTACTCAATTAAGAGGCAACACCCTCCCTCAAACTCCTTTATTTTATTTTCATTATCCACTCCCTAAAATCTTCTAATTCCATGATTTTATAACATTAAAAATATAATTAATATACTAAATTTTTTTTTGGAAATTTATTAGACCAAAACTTACACACACTTCCATCTAATGGGTAACGAACATACTTTTTACGTGTACGGCGGACTTCCACATCACTAAATGAGTATTGTTCATTTTTCTATTACAACGTCTCATGTTGGAAAATATGATTGAAAATATGTTTCCATATCTTATATATAATAATTATTATGTATTTAATCTTTTTAAATTCTTTTACAATACATATATTTATACTTTACAATTGGTGTTAATACGATAATTTCATTTCAGGAAGTATGGACTACCACCCCCTCAAAGCGACGTGATTCATTCATACAATACAAGAAATGTATTGAGGATGGGTTTAGTGGATATATATGATATATATGATATTATAAACCTAATTTAATAATGTTATATATATATATATATCTGTGTGTTTTTATTTCTTCTTTCAATATAAAAATTTAACAGAAATAACATTCTTGCGTACATAAGGCTTACTGTCTCTATGAACAACATATTCCATTTAATAATTATATATTATAAGGATTATTGTAATAAAAATATACTGAATATAAATTATATTTAAATCATGGTTTATATTCTTAATTTTGTGATATAAATATATGTACCATTGATATTACAAATTAAGAGACATGCCAAAAAAAGCAGATATTACCCAACGTGAAACCTTAACATAGAATTTTTTAGAAGTGGGTGATATAGAGCCATAATAAAACCATGTATGGTATTATAAGTAAGAATATTATTATTTGATAGATGTATAATAAATTTATATTTATTATATGGGAGTTTTGAATGAGTGCAATGAGATTCAAGGCACAAGGTAAGGGAATTTCATCTCAATCCTTATTTATGGGAGAAACATGACTTATTCACCACTCAGTTATTTTGTGTGGTTTATATACTATGAATTAATTTATTCTATGAATCATATACTTAATTATATAGGTATTTACATGAATATTTTATGATCTTTCTATCATGGGGTTTAATTTTCAAAAGTTACCAAATCGGTAATGTAATTTCTATCTCAATTTTTATTCTTTGAGACACATTCCATGTTATGCACCTATATTTTTATATGAGGGGTATAAACTGCCTTTTGAATGTTATATAATGAATTTAATCCCTTTAATGATATTTTATTCTTTATTTGTTTTAATTTTCTTACATGGGTAGTATGGTTTAAAATTTCCAAGTTATAAGAGTTTATTGAAGTAATCTCATCGCTTCTCGAGATTGTTTGTTATTATACTTTATTTTTTGAAATATTATGATCCAAATCTCAGGAAAACTCGTGAATTTTATTCTCCTATATTTATTCATGATATATTCATGTATTGGCACCATTTTTTACACTATTTTGTTCATAATATAGTTAAAAAATGTTTTTTATAAAGTCTAATTTTACCTGTCTCTTCTATCAAAAATATATGTTCAATCAAAAACAAGTCTTCTAAAAGGATTACACAAATATTATATTATTGTACTATGATATTTAAATTAAATTTTTACCAATTTTGTAACTTTTTAAACAAAAATAATTTTTAATAAGGAATCTTCTTGTCATTTTCTGATCGAGGAACCTTTTTAAACTTTCTACTATGTAAATGGAATGATTGGCATGTTTCGGTTTATCTGCAATCTTGACCGAAATTCCCTTGAATCTTACATTACAAGATTAAAAAATTATTTTCTTTTAGAAAATTAATTTCATCCTAATATTATGTAAATTCATTTTTCCTCATGTTCTCAAAGAAATAGGTTTTCAAAATGTTTTCCTGTTATTTTATATGTTTTCAAGGAAAATGTTATTCAAAATATATTCAAGATTCTTTTATATGTCTTGATGTGAAATGGTTGTAAAAAAATTCTGGAATTATTTAAATGTTTAATTCCCATGAAAATTGTTTTCAAAAGGATTTATGTTTTTTAAAATCCTTTTTCAATGAAGAAATGATATTTTCCTCAAGAACTGTTTTTAAAAGTTCTTTTGAAATTATTTCCCATCTATGATAACATATATTGATGATACTCATTAATTTCTTGGAAATGATCTAAATTTTCCATTCATATTATTTCTCTGAATGGTTTATTATTGTTTTCATGGTCTTTATGAAACCTGATTCTCATTCATGCGTTACATGTTTATGAAATACATTTTTCTTTTAGGTGTTATAATTTTTATGAAATGATTATGAACCTTATATCTTTTTCCATAGGTTATGATCTGATTACATGTTTATAATACACATTTAATATCATGGGTTATGAAATTTTTGTTTATTATTTTTGGGAACATGTATGTATGGTTTCCTTATGAGATGGGTGTGACCTATAACTTTCTCCAATGCATTGGGTAATTATTTATATCTCATGAGATAGACTAAGATGGTCTTGGGAGTGAAAATTGACAGTTAATATGGCCATGGGAGTGATCCATTAATACCAATATGGTATAATGAGTGAAATAATGATATAAGATGTCCATGGGAGTGAACAATGACTACCAAGATGGTAACATGAGTGAACCCATAGTACAGATATTTTCTTGACAAAGATGCTTTGGATACAATGGAAATAATATTATATTCTCCATTGTTTTCCAAAATTCTATATTTTGTTCCTATGTTTTGATTTCCTGGATTATGTTATTTATCTTTTTATGATTCATTCTTTATGAAATATTAAGCTTTATTCCCTAATACATGTTTATGATCTTTTATATGTAGGTTATTATCTTCAATTTTTTATCACATTCTCATACCCCTATGATCATGTATATTCTTACATGTCTCCCTTGTTTACCCTTACTGAACATCTGATATCATCCCATTTTATGTTTCCTTCCCTAGGTTATGATGTTTTTTATTATGTATGAATTTTATAATAAGGGTAATAGTCATAAAGAATCAATTAGGAGATAATGCAGTTCAATTATATACCAGTGTTTATGTTTCCATGTTTCCAAAGACACTAGAGTAGTACGATATTTGGTAATCTGTATATATTATGATTTAAGTATTCGACAAAAGTGGTGAAATGTTAATTTATGTCAAAACTTGGTCGTTATAGTCGGTACCAGAGAAAAGTAATTTATCTGATCCTTGGGAACTCTCACATGTGATCATTGGACGAAAATGGATCTCCGCCCAAGGGCTTCATGGGGAAAGGGCTTCCACTGGGGATTGTGTTTTGTCCCTCCTAAGAGGCGTAGCCACCCATGGAATGATCTAATAGGTATCAATTATTGTCCACTAGAAATAATTTCATACTGTTATAGTTGGTATCAAAGAAAATTTTTAGTTAATATTTGGAAACTAGGATGAGAAAACATTAGTAAAATCCCTATGCATGTTTCTATGGATATTTCTAGGGATGTATCTATGGTTAATTATAAGGTTGTGTTAAAATTTAGGAAATTGTCTTGGACTTTTGGTAATGGATAAAGTTAGTGGTTTCCTAGAAATAAATCTATGTGTGGATAATACAATTGGACATGGCTTTGGAACAGATGTACCTTGGGGTAACAACTCTAAAAAGATGTTTTTCACCTGACTCAGGGTAATCTGGTACATGACAACATGCCTTAATATACACCTTGTTTGACACCCCAAGTGCAAATGCTTTGGGAATTCACAAAATAATAATGAACCATTATGAAGGATTTAAATAGTAGTAAGTTATTAATGACCTAAGATAAATATGGGAAGTCATATTCTAAGAAATGTATCATAATTTAGACATCATATAAGTTTCTTTCATGATTATGTTATTCTTCACTGTGATAATACTTTCTTACTCAATACATCCTAGTTTTATTACATGCAAGTAATTAGAAGGAACTATTTTAACGATGAATATGATGGAAAATATGTTGATCAGTAGTATAATGGGATAACCACTGGAGTGAAGGATATTATGATCATTCTTAATCATTTTTTGAGGTACATGATCAATAAAGTGTACCTTAACCAACTCTCAGACTCACCAAGGAAGATAAGAAAGGTGTTCTATAAATGTTTTGGTAATTGAGACCATGGATGAAAGAAGATTCAGTTTCATTTTTGTTGAGAATGTGGAAATAATCACATATATTAATGTATAATAGGAACAAGAAGGTATTTTAACTATGGAAATTAAAAAACCAAATAAAGCGACTTCAAGGGGAAAAATAAAATGTTTGGTTAACAAAATCGATAATAATATTTTCCTCCCTAAGTCACCACTGAAGGTTAAGTGTTTTAATTTTGGAATAAATTTTCATTATGCAACTTAATGTCCAAAGAGGAAAGCTCTACAAGAGAATCAGCAAGGTAGTACATGTAACAATTATATTGATGATGATGATGATACTACAGATGAAAAGTGAAAGGAAATAGGTTTTATGTAATAGGATTAGGTAGCCTTCTTATGGATTACAAATGTAGTGTAATTAATGATTTTTTTGTGTATTCTAGTTCAAAAATAATTTCATATTAATGATGAAATATACAAGGAATGTTCTATTTATGCCTTTTAAATAGTATTTATATGTTTATGTTTAATTTTCCTGATGGACTAGTTAGGTGATTTAATTACAAGGTTATATTTTTATTAAGGTAAGGTAACCTTTAATTAATTCCTAACATTGAGATAATTATGTTTGGGTAAAGATATGTGGGATATGAATAAGTAAATTTTGACGGTACTAATTACCTTGGAACTAATTAAGGACTTGTTAACAAGTATTTCATGCTATAATAGATGGAGTTTACATTTTATTGGATTTATGTATTATATCCAGTAATCCATTGAATAAGGAACCATGCATGTTTTCCAAAAGTATTTATAGTAATTTAGGTTTTTATTATGTTCCAAGAGAATTTTCCATGAGGGTATTCACATGTTTGGAATGTAACAACTGAGAGGTAATTTGTGATATATGGGGGATCAATGGCAAGTTGAATTTTTGTCTTTATTTCTAATGTTTTGTATTTTCATCATTTATAAGGGTTATAAGGTTAAACATTTATGGATGTTTTAGTTAATGTTTGGATGATGTTTGTGATATTAAAGTATTATCTCCCCACATGAGGATTCATGCATATTGGGAAACCTTCTCTATTAGTTTTTTTATGGTTTCTAAAGAGATATAGGATGACTTATCATAGATCTAATGATACATTAGTTCTTCAGTAATGAAAAATTAATCTTCCATATTGGAGAAAGATGTGAAGTGGATCAAGTAACAATAAAGGGTGAGATTGTCCTGAAATCATGCAAGTAAATATTTTCAGGAAAATTCCTCAGCTTTAAGGAAACAATATATAAATAAAATGTTGTCATAGTACCATTATTTCTGATGGATTAGATGGTATTTTAGTTCAGCACATATTTATAGATTTGTGATTCTTAATGTTATCCTAAACCTATTATCTATCACCTTCCATCAGAACTTTATGGTTAGAATTATGTTACATGTCAATATTTTTACTTCCCACCTATGTTATCTTTTATGGGAAGGTAGTTATGAGTTACTTTGGGTAACCATTATGTTTCCTGAATTTTTTAAAGGAAGTTTTAGTATTCATTTTTACAATGTGTGTTTCTATAAAAGGAGCTATGAAGTATTAAACCATTGATAAAATAGTTTAATTTTGAGGGAAAATTCATTTTAAGGGGGGTAGAATGTAACACCCATAGTTTTTGTGTTTTTTTCATATTAATTTAATCTTTTTGATATTTCTCATTGCACACAACACTAGAAAAGTTATTTTATATATATTAAAGCATAATATTTGGATTTTTTTATAAAAAATTCCAATTTAATCATGAACTGCATGAAAAATAATTATTAGCTTCCTCTATTCGGAACTCTGAGGAAAGATTATGTTTCACAGAATATTGACTTTCCTTGATGGCTTTCGTAACAAACAAGACTGAGTGTCACTGAACAATAAGATATTATATAATAACATATATCCTAGTTGTTAAATTATATTATATGGATATTATTGACTAAATCATATAAATATATGGTTTTCATAAAATTTAAAATGGATTAATTGGTTAATAATTCTTTAGAAATTAATATAAGAACCAATTGAACATAAAAGAGTATTTTTATAGAAAATTTTTATTATGCTAACAAAGTTGGTTTAATATTAATAAATTAAATTAATTACAATTATCGAGTAACTTTAATTTAATATATTCATTATATATCCAATTAAATATTTTTTATATTCATCCAATATATTTTATAAGCATAAGATAAGAATAAAACCAATTTAACTCATAAAACCCTATATTTTTATTAAGGCAACTTTTCCAACTTTTAATGGAGAACCTATTTTAAATATAAATTTTGGCACTTTTATAAATCTTATATTTCAAAATAAACTTCATAGTAGAAATAGAATAATAAAAATTACATTAGGGTGAATTTTTGGTATATTTCTATGAAGTTTTAATTTTTTATAAATTGTGAAAAAATATGTATTTTAGTTCATAATTTCTTTTTCAACTAATTTATATAAAAGTTAAATTAAATTTTAATTTTTTTTAAAGATTAATTAGATAATATTTTTTTCAATTAATAAAATTTATCATATTAGAACCAATTTCACATTGAAATTGGATATAAAAACACAAGAAATGTTTTGATCATTTTTAATTTAAAAACCCGCCTTATCGACCCAACTGTGGGAATAAATTTAAATTAATTTCTATCATTTATGTAATTTAAATTTAGAAAAATGGATTAATTATTTTTAATAATAATAATTTATAATTTATAATAATTTCATAAAAGTTTTTGTAAAAAAACATTTGTCAAATTAATTAAAATTAATTACAACGATTATGGTTAAATTAAGCATAATAAGGGACTAAACTATAACCTTAAGGCCCAAAACAAACTATAAAATTGTAAATAATCCATTTTATGGATATATTTAGACCATATAATCAATTTTATCTTTTTTTACCATTATTTATCCTCTTTTAATAAAATAAAATGTGATGGGGTTCATTTCATTTAAAATATTACAAGAGTGCCACTTCTCCTCCATTATAAAAGGCATCCTCTCATCCCAATTCCTCACACCTATCAATACACATTGGATCAAAAAAACTTTTCAAATATTTCCCCAACATCCCTCCCTTTCTCCACGAATCCTCCTTTGGATAAAAATCCTTTCAATGAATCCATTTAGTGCAAACCAAAAGGAGTTACCTAATTTGGAGGTAACATCCTCCCTAAAACTCCTTTCTTTTGTTTTCTTTCTCCACTCCCTCAAATATTATGATTTTATTATTGTATAATAGAAAAAATATCCCCAATATACTAGGATATTTTTATTCTAATTATTATACCTACACTTACACACACTTCCATCCAATGGGTAACGAACATATTGTTTACGTGTACAGCGGACTACAGCCTCAGTAAACGATGACTCTTAATTTTTTTCCTTTACCTCCACTCATGGTGGACATTATGATGGAAAATATTTTTATATATGTTATATATAATATTTATTATGCCTTAAAGGTTATTTAATTATTTTACAACTTAAAGTTTTATTCATTTTATTTGGTATTATATGATAACTTCGTTTGAGGAAGTGTGGTCTACCACCCCTCAAAGCGATGTGATTCATTCATACACTACATGAAATGTATTAAGGATTAATTTAGTGAATATATATGATATATATGATACAATAAATCTAATTTAATAATTATATATATATATATATTTTACTTTATTTCTTTTAACATGACAATTAAATAGAAATAATGTTCATGCGTATGTACAGCTTATCATCCCCATGAATGGTGTATTTCAATTGAAAAAAATATATTCTAAGGATTATTTTATTAAAAATATACTGAATATAAATTATATTTAAATCATGGTTTAAATTTTTGAAATCGTGATATAAATATAATAACCAAATATATAACAAATTAAGAGACATGCGAAAAAATCAGATATTACCCAAAGTGAAACGTTAACGTAGAATTGTTAACATGAGGGATATATAAAGAAATAATAAAACCATGTATAGTATTATATGTAATAATATGTTTATTTTATATATTTATAATAAATTTATATATATTATATAGGAGTTTTGAATAAGTACGATGAGAGTCAAGACACACAGTAAGGGAATTTCATCTCACTCCTTATTTTTGTGAGATACATACCTTATCAACCACTTACTTATTTTGTGTGGGGTATATAATTATCATTAATTTATTCTATTAATATTATAATTAATTCTCTTTTCATTTACATAACCATTTTATCATATTTCTATCAAGGGGTTTATGTTTCAAAAGTTACCAAATTAGTAATGTAATTTATGTCTTGATTTTCCTTTTTTGAGACACATGCCATGTTATACACCTATATTTTTATGTGATAGGTATAAAATGTATTTGAAAAGTTATATCATGAATATAATTCAATTAATTATATTTTATGCTTCATGTAATTTCATTTTCTTACATGGGTAGTATGGTTTAAAGTCACTAAGTTATAATATTTTATTGAAATAATCTCAACACTTCTCGAGATTGTTTATGATTATGCTTTCCTTACTAAAATATTATGAACCATATCTCATGAACACTAATGAATTTTTTTATCCTCTATTTATTCATGATATATTCTTTTATTGGTACCATTTTTTCCAATTTTTACATATGATAGTTAAGAAAGTGTTTTTAATAAAGTCTGACTTTAACACTCTATTCGGCAGAAATCTGTGTTCATTCAAAACCATGTCTCAAATTTTTTTCGAAAAGTATTATATTATTATCATATGATATTTAAAAGAAATTTTTACCCATTTTTTACCTATTTAATAAAAAAGGTTTTTAATAATGAAACTTCTTGTCATTTTCCGATTGAGGTGCCTTTCTAAATGTTTAACGGTGTAAAATGAATGATCAGCGTGTTTGAGTTTATCCAACATCATGACCAACATTCCATTGAATATTCCTTTACAACATTAATTTTTTTTAAAGATATATTTTTCCTATTATTATATAATTTCATTATCTCAACATTATTTCAAAGAAAAAGGTTTTCAAAATGGTTTCAAACTATTTTATAAGTTTTCATGGAACATGTTGTTCAAAATATCTTCATGATTATTTCATATGTCTTCAAGTGAAATGGTGGTAAAAATGTTTTCAAGAGTTATTTAAAATTTTAATTACAATGAAAATGGTTTCCAAAAGGTTTTATGTTTCTAAAAACATTTTTTCAATTAATAAAGGATACTTTCCTCAAGAACTATATTTATAAGATCTTTCAAAATTATTTCCAATCAAAGATAACACCCATTGATGTTACTCATGTATTTATTAAAAATTATATAAAGTCCTAATTCATATTATTTCTTTGAATGTTTTATTATTTCTATCATGTTATTTGTGAAACCCATTTCTCTTTCATGGTCTATGTGTTTATGAAATCCATTTTTCATTCAGGCGTTATGTTTTTTAGGAAATGATAATGAAGCTTGTATCATTTTTCACCTCTTATGATATGATTACATGTTTATGATACCCATTTCATTTCATGGGTTATTATATGATTGATTTTTATTTTTATAAACATTTATTTATGATTTCATTAGGATATGTTTGGGAACTATATCTCCCTCCAATTAATTAGGTAATGATTTATATCTCATGAGTCAGACTAAGATGGTCTTTGGAGTGAACCTTGACTACTAAGATGGCCATGAGAGTAAACCATGAATGCCAAGATGGTATGTAGAGTGAAATCAAGCTACTGATATGTCCATAGGAGTAAACCATGACTATTAAGATGGTATGGGGAGTGAACCATAGTACTAAGATGTTCTTGGAATCGATGATTTGGCTACTATGGAAATCATATTATATACTTATGTGTTTTCCAAAATTCCATGTTTTATTTCTATGTTATGATTTCATGTATTATATTCTTATTTCTGTATGATTAATTCCTTATGAACTGAAAATGTTTATTCCATGATACATGTTTATGATATTTTACATGCATGGTATTATCTTCAAATGTTTTGATCACATTAACATGCCCCTATGATCATGTTTATTCTTACATGTCACTCTTGTTTACCCTTACTGAGAATATGATCTTACCCCTTTTCTATGCTTCCTTCCCCAAGTTTTTAATATTTTTATTATGTATGATTTTTGGAATAAGTTTACTAGTCAAGAAGAACCTAGTAGGAGATAATGTAGCTCACTTATGTACCAGTGTTTATGCTTCCATGTTTCCAAAAGAAATAGACTAGTACGGTCTTTGGGCATGTATTTATATTATGTTTTAAGTATTTTGCAAAAATGATGCAATGTTAATGTATGTTAGGACCGGGCCATTATATTATACATACATTTCTTAGATTCATATTCAATATCTTATTTCAACCAAATACCAAAACCAAAATGGTTATGATAATATCAAAAAATTTAATATGAAAACATCAATTTGAATATGAATTCCCTTATGACAGCATTGATTTTATCATATGATACTTTCGGTTCAACTGATGACTCTATTTGTTAAATCCTTGGTTATCTATGTTCATATTTATATTTTGTTCTCCGACCTAATTGTTTAGAATTATTCCAAATCCTTTATAATGGTTGATTATATAAAGGTGAATTAACCATATTATATTATATGGAAGTGTCAAAATAGGTTTAAAGTTAGGCCTCCTTTACATGAACCAAGTGATGATCAATTTAATACCCAATAAATCCTTTTCATGGATGTTACACCAAGGTATATATATTCCAAATCCTGAATAAAAATATAGTATCCAAACAATGATGTAATTGCTAGGATAACCATAAAATATCAACATTAACAAAATTTTGGGTTTTAATCCTATAATAAGGATTGTCCCTTCATCTTATTCTAGGGATTTCACTAATGTTCTCTTATCTTAATCCTAAAAATATATAATGTCTCCTAAAAAAACATAAATGATTTTCCATACCTTTTAAATTATGATCAACATTCACTTATCAACCCTTTAATAATCCTTAAATAACATACTCTCTTGTAATGTTCTATAAACCATCATATGATACCAACTAATGTATCCTAAACCCATATTTCTGGAACCAATGATAAAAGAAATATACATTACACACAATATTTGATATAAATCCTTAGTTACAAGGTCATTCACCTATAATGTAACATTTATATTCTATGGAACTTTGTAGGATTAGTGTTTAAGATAATTAAGAAACAGATTTGACTAGCAGAACCCATATTATATATATCAATTAAAATATTTATCCACTATATAAAAAAATAATTAATCCATAATAAATCTTTATATGCTCTCTCAAATTTTCTAAATTAGACAATATTATATACATTTCATATTTTTCTTATCTTTATAACATAAGGAAATGGAAACATGTGAAAAGGGGTGAGATCAGATGCTCAGAAAGGGTAAACATAAGAGATAATAATAAAATATCATAAGTGATGATAAGATGATACTTAGGATATGATAATTATACATGAGAAATTTATACCCAATTAATAATGCAACATAAATCAAGAGTCATGGATTATTTAATTTCCAAAAAAATAAATAAATAATAAGTGTTTTGGAACACCAGTAAATAAAAATGATTAATGAATGTATAATATTTTCATAGTAATAAGAATGAGACCATGGAATAAATAAGAGAATATTTCAAATATAAAATTATAGAGAAGACTACACCACCTGATTCCCCTGAAATTGTGGAGCAGGTGTAAGAATCTGGTTCTTATTCTTGAGGTACGTGTTTCTTCTTTTACTTTTTCCTTAAGTGTTTTTTAGAAAATAAGGAAAATGGGGAAAATTTGTGGGATGAGAATACAGGGTGTGTTGGCCTTTCAGTGATGAAGGGTGTAAAAATGACTACATGTTGTGTACTTAGTATATACATGTTGTGTAATCAGTTAGAAGGTGAACAGTAAGGTTGTGAGAGTAGCCTCCAGCGGAGCAATAGTACACACCGTGTACTTAGAAATACACGTCGTGTAATCAAGTTGACAGATTAATAGTGAGGTGGTGGAAAGTGGTCATCAGAGGAACAGTTAAAAAATGGAAATTACACGTCGTGTACTTGAGAGTACACGCCATGTAGTTATGTTTTTTTTAAACGGGAAGTAACCTCCTCATTCGGCAGAGGAGGGAGTGATTTTGTTTGGAGCACCGGGAGGGGAGTCTGAAGCCTGGAAGAGCTCCCGATCGCACGCTGGAACTCGAATTCTTTCGTCGTCGATCACGTTTGGACCGTGTGGGTAATCCCTTACCACTCCTTGAGTGTTTCCTTCCAATTATTTCCCAAGGGGATGTTATTTGGGTTGTAATGGGTTATCTTTCTTCCCCAATCTACGTCGTTCTTGGTTGTTTCGGGACACGTCGTTCACGTATATCGATCATAGGAGATCGAGGTAGGTGGTATGGTGTTTATTTCCAACTGTTGAGTTGTTTTTGTGTATCGTTGTGATACGGGACCATGTTTGGGGTGTCGTATGGCTAAGGCCTTGACTGATTAAATACCTAAAATTGCACAGGTAATCTTTTGATTATGTATAAACTGTTGTTTGGGATTACTGCATTGATCCAGGTCCACCCCGTGGGTGTGTTTCCCTTGTTTAGACGCTTGGCCAGGATACCCATGGGTATCTCGTGATCATAGCATGCTTTGAGTTTTATTGAGAGAAAATGTATATAAATTGCTTGCTTATGTGCTGATCTCGACCCAGTTACATGCTTATCTTGAGGGAAGTGTTTTTCTTAGCCTGAGGGCAGTGTTTTGATTAGCCTGAGGGAAAGGTTCTGTTTAGCCTGAGGGCAAGTTTTTTGATTAGCCTGAGGGAAAATTTTCTTATGCCTAAGGGCAGTAGATTCTGTGCCTAAGGGAAATATCTGGTGCTCCTGAGGGCAATATTCATTATGCCTGAGAGAAGTTACCTGAGGGTTTCATTTCTCTTTAGCCTGAGGGAAAGGTTCTGATTAGCCTGAGGGTAAGGTTCTATTTATACTGAGGGAAATGTTCACTTGAATATTCACTATGGTGATTTCTCATGTTATACCTGCCAATCTAAAGCACAGGCTTGGTATTGTTTTTCATTCTACTTGTTAGATAGACTGTTGTAGTTTTGTTGCGGCATTGTATAAGATATTGTCGGTTGAGGATGAGTCTCAGAAACTTATAATTTAATTATATTGAATTTCTAAATAATAATTAAATGGAAATTGAACTGGTAGGAGTAGCTACTTTTGAGAACTTCCTAGTTTACTGTATTTCATTATTGCACACTGTTGTTGCGCATTTTCACTGACAGTTGGGCATAGGCCTTTGGTTGTTGCCTACTGAGATTTATTTCTCACACCCTACTTTGGTCATGTCTTGGGCCCAAATAGATTATATTTTTGAAGTTGTTGATAAGGGAAAGAGTCCCTATACAGGTACTTGATTGTTGTAGAGGAGTAGGAGAGCATGAGACCAAGCTTAGGCTTGTGATGCTACTGAGTTCCTTCTGCACTATTTTGTTTTGATTTTTTGTACTTGTACCTTGTATTGTATTGTTTTAGATTGTATTGTATCATGTTCTGGCTTCTTTCTTAGACTTATGGACATATTGCAACATCATATATGCATGACTTTTGTCATGTTTTACTTCTGTACTATTGTCCATTTCAGATTTGTATTTTTTACTAGTTCCGCTTTTGGTATGTATATATTTTTCTGCTGCGCTACACATTGACAAATGAGGGCATAGTTTCCCCACTATCAGACCTAGGCCCTCGCTGCTAGTCAGCAGCCTCTAGCATTTAGGGAAATTCTCTTAAGGTCGTGTGACCAATCGGGTTCGGGGCACCCGTTAAGTGGCACCCGAATCTGAGACGTTACAATGTGGTATCAGAGGTTTTTTCTTTTCTCTAAGTTATTTTATTATTTGGCAATGATGGAAAGAGATAGATTGCTAAGGAATTTGGTAATAACTATGCCCGGGAGTAGCTACCCCGTGTACAGGTAAAGGTCGGATTTCCTCGAATTAAATTCTGTTTTTCTGTTAATGATTATGAAAATTGATTTGATTTTCACTGTTGGGTGACGCACTTTTGGTGTGCTGTTTATATTTTTATATTGGGTTCTATTTAGTTGCAACCTGATGAGATGATGGTATGCAATCTCATGCATCATTTAGGCACATGTTAGAATCACATTCCATGCATAGTTTCCATGCCATGTAGGTTCATTAGAAATTTCATGTTGTTGTGATAGATTTTATGCTAGAAAATACATGTTGTTGTGGTAGGTACCTTGATAGATACGCCTAATATTGATAGGGTATTGGTATAAGTTACAGTTGGGTTGATGGATGCTAAAATTTGGTTCCGGAGAAGTATGGGATCTCTTGGACTGGAATTTAGCAGATCATGATCCATCCTTTTGTTGCGTTTTGTACTATAATAGGAAAGGTCGGGTACTAAACTTTGGTTTTCAGGGAGTATGGGCCACCACGGATCGGAATTTGGAATACCGATGCTTGAAATTTAAGGAAAAGGGGCTTCGAAGTAGTTTCTGAGGTCTACTGTCTAGAAACCTAGACAACACGGCATGTGGTTCTATGAACACACGCCATGTACTCTTTTGTTTGGGAAGAAATGAAAAAAAATTAAGTACACGCCGTATATCTTATGTACATTCCATGTAGTCTCTAATCGTGTTATAGGCTGTGTAGGTAGAAACACGGGATAGGAAAACTCTTGAGGGAACACGATGTGTACCGGTTGTACACATCATGTCATGTTGACCCTATGTCCGCCCATGTAACTAACAACACGGATGGAGAAATATTTGCTTAAACACATTGTGTCAATGTCGAACATGTCGTGTAGTGTGAGCTGTGTATGCAGCCATGTCTCGAAAAATATGGTTCAGTGAAGCTCATCTAG
Source organism: Viscum album (assembly GCA_963277665.1). Lineage (NCBI taxonomy): Eukaryota > Viridiplantae > Streptophyta > Magnoliopsida > Santalales > Viscaceae > Viscum > Viscum album. Next base: position 1,354,786,131 of record OY728121.1, on the reverse strand, counting down.
TACACGTCGTGTACCTGTGGGACACACCGTGTATTCTTGACTGGTAAGAGACCGTGTAGACTTGGTCGTGTGGCTGGGGAGACGGAGTGGTGTACATGCTGTGTGCAGGTGTAACACATCGTGTACCTAGGGTTGATACACGCCTAGGCCAGCATCAGAACAGGACCATGTAAGGGCCTAAGGGAACATGCCGTGTAGACCTTATACATGCCATGTAGTCTCGTTAAAAAGAGAGTTGTGTGGCTAAGCCGTGTAGAAGGACTTGGGTAGGGGAAGAAAATTCAAGTACACACCGTGTGTGTGGACAACACGCCGTGTGTTTGGGGTGTTACATGACCAGTTCTGGCAGAAGTACACGCCCATGTGAAATACTTAAGGGAACACGCCGTGTAGTTATTATACACACCGTGTAGTCTTGTTTTGTAAAACTTGAATATTTTCTTTCTCCTATTACCTTCATACGCTTCTAGTTCTTAGTCCTTGATGATATTAATCTAAGGTTTGTTTTTGACCTTTTAGAGTCATTTCGCTAAGATGACCACGAGTTTTTCTCCAAGAGAGTGGCAACAATTATACTCCAGATATGGTAGGCCACTGGCTACTGATGGATCCTCCAGCAAAGCCAGATGTGGCGCCAGCTGTTATACCGAACGCAGGCACAAATGCGCAGTTCTGTGAAGGATTCATGCGGTTTATACAGACCTTCCAGGGAGCACCGTCGGTTGCCACATCTATGGCAGTGCTGACACGTATATTCTAGTAACAACATCTGCCTGTGTTTTCAGGGGATGGCGGACCATAGGTTGTGGTGTCTTGGTTGGGTTCTCTGCAGACTATCTTTGAACACCTATAGATGCCTATGGGGAGGAGAGTCAAGCTCGCTACTTATATGTTGCGTGATTCCACGAAGAGATGGTGGGATGTTACCACCCAGACTGAGCATCACTAAGACATGGTGTGGTAAGATTTTCAGGATGTCTTCTATGACTTTTTCTTCCTAGAGACGCTAAGGTCAGATCGATCTCGAGAGTTCCTGAATCTATAGCAGGGTTCCATGTTCATGATAGATTATTCTACCTACTTTACTAAGCTGCAGCATTTTTCACCTATTCTAGTGGGTGATGAGACGTTGAGGGCTAGACGCTTTGAGTATGGTCTTCAATATGACATCTGAGCACTGGTGAATGTTTTCAGGTTTCCTACAGTGCATGCTATTTTGAACCAGGCATTGATTACTGAGCGGAACCTGTGGGAAGCTAGCAGTGCAGGCCAGGGATATTCAACACCAGTTTATGGTACTATTTCTACCGGTAAGAGGAAGAGGCAGATGGATTTCTCTCACGGTGGCAGTACTAGCCATAAGAATTATTCGGGTGGCCCAGTAATGTGATACCAGTGTGGTAAAGAGGGGCACAAGATACCTCAGTGCCCATGTGACCCAGTGGAGTGCCGAGCTTGCGGCAATATGGGTCGTCTTTGGTGTTTCTTCAGGGCGTTTCCACCAGTGACTAGTGAGAGGGGGTCTGTGCAAACTTTTTGTGCAGAAGCAGGGAAAGTAGCTTCTTACCAGTCATGGAATTGGAATATTTCAGGACGTTCAGGCTGAGGTTGTGGTCGTGGTAACCAGACACCAGGATCACAGAGACAGCAGGGTGGGTCAGCTCAAGGTAGCCAGGCTGTGTTGTAGGTCCATGGCACTGTGCAAGCATATGTAGTGGAACAGACCCAAAAGAAGTAGGATCTTGGACCTTCTACTGTCAGAGGTACTATTCTAATTGCTTTTGTTTTGTCTTCGGTACTTTTTGATACTGGTGCTACACAGAGCTTTATATATGTGCTTGTTGTTGAGTGCCTTGGGCTCTCTGTTTCTTCTTCTTCTGATATCATGATTCTAGACACTCTGTTGGGGATTAGAATGGTAGGTTTGCGATAGTGCATAGAGTTCCCCATAGAGGTTGGTGGGTGTCATTTTTTATGGTACCTCAATGTCTTAGAGATGACGAGCTATGAAGTCATTCTCAGGATGGACCAGTTGGCACCCTTTCGAGCCTTCGTAGATTTCTATCATCACAGGGTGAGTTTCACTTCACCAGAGGGTGGATATTTTCTATACAAGGGAGAATGGAATGTCCAGGCGAGCCAAGCTGGACCCGATCATCGTGGGCAAGGTGGAGTGACAGCCCAAATTGTGAGTTTATATCTGGATGACCAGGAAACTTGTCAGAAGGATTTCCCTCCAATGGTTGATCATTTCAGGGATGTCTTCCCGGATGACTTTTCAGGTCTACCTCTGGAGCGATAGGTATATTTCTCTATTGATCTTTTTCTAGAAGCGGCACTGGTGTCCATTCCTCCTTACAGGATGTCTACGCTAGAATTGCAGGAGCTTAAGAAGCAGTTGGAGGAGTTGCAGGAAAAGGGTTTCATCCGACCCAGTACTTCTCCTTGGGGTTCTCCTATCCTGTTTGCAAGAAGGCGGATGGTACCCTTAGAATTTGTGTGGATTATCGGAGGCTGAACCAGTTGAGGGTTAAAAACCAATATACCTTGTCGAGGATTTATGATCTTTTTGATCAACTTCGGGGAGCACGAGTGTTCTCGGATATTGACTTGAGATCCGAATATCATCAGTTGCATGTTAGACCATTGGACATACCTCTTACAGCATTTTGGAGTAGATATGATCTATACAAGTACTTGGTCATGCAGTTCGGACTCACAAACATGCCAACGGTTTTCATGGCTCTAATGAATCGTGTGTTCCATCCATATCTGGATTCTTTTGTGGTAGTCTTTGTAGACAATATCTTGGTTTACTCTCACACTCAACACAACCATGCTACCCATCTTGAGATCATTTTAAGTACACTGAGAGAGCATCAGTTATATGTTAATCTCTCAAAGTTCCACTTTTGGATGGACCAGATTCACTTCTTGGGTCATATTATCTCAGAGGCAGGAGTTGCGGTAGACCCAAAGAAAGTGAGTGCAATAATTTTCTAGGAGTAGCCTAAGAACGTGTATGAAATACAGATTTTCTTGGGCCTTTATGGTTAATACAGGTTCTTTATACAGGACTTATCCCACTTATCAGTGCCATTGACGGGTTTGACAAAGAAGGGTGCGAAGTTCGTTTGGTCAGAAGCTTGCGAGACAGCCTTTCAGGAGCATAAGAGAAGGTTGACATCAGCACCATTCCTGATACTTCTAGAGCAAGGGAAGAGCTATACAGTTTATTTTGATGCATCAAGTATTGGGCTGGGAGCAGTGTTGATGCAGGTTGATCGAGTAGTTGTGTACGGGTCTAAGCAGTTGAGGCCACATGAGAGGAATTACCCGACGCATGATATCGAGTTGGCTGTAGTTGTTCATGCATTATGTTGTTAGAGACATTATCTATTGGGAGTACATTTTTTGGTGTTTACGGACCTCAAAACTCTGAAATACATCTTTACCCAGTGTGAACTGAATTTGAGATAGTTAAGGTGGGTTGAATACCTTCTGTCCTTCAACATTGAGCTTGCCTATACACCTGGTAAAGGTAACACAGTTGCTGATGCACTGAGTAGGAGGACTCAGATACAAGAAGTTCAGGAGGATAGTGGTGAGTGGAAGCTTATGGATTTGTTCTCTAAGATGCATTTGGAGGTTCACAATAGTCAGGGGAGTGCCTATCTTTCATCCTTAGTTGTTACTTCGACCCTTCTAGATAGAGTGAGGATGAGACAGCTATCAAATTCAGAAGGCCTAGTTCTACGGGAGTCAGTGGCAAGTGAGGACCCTCCTCCTGGTTGGACGGTAGGCGATGATGAGGTACTGTGTATCCATGGACGAGTGTGGGTTCCATGGGATATATGCGAGGAGTTGATGTGGGAGTTTCATGCTTCACCTTGGGCAGTGCATCCCAGAGTTACCAAAATGTATCGTGACTTGAGACGTCAGTATTGGTGGCCGGGTATGAAATGAGAGGTAGCTGGTTTTGTTATGAGATGGTCCACCTATCAATAGGTGAAGGTGGAGCATCAGAGGCCAGATGGAATTTTACAACAGTTACCCATTCTGAAGTGGAAATGGGATGATGACGTGATGGACTTCGTGACAGGGTTGCTGAGGTCACCTCGAGGCATTGATGTCATGTGGGTTGTTGTGTACCGTCTCATGAAGGTAGCTCACTTTTTTCCGATCAAGGAGACATTTGGTGTTGATTATCTGGGGAAGTTGTATATCTGAGAGGTAGTACGTCTTCATGGGGTCCCTCGTTCTATCGTTTTAGATAGGAATGCCCATTTTACGTCTCGTTTTTGGAAACATTTTCAGAGGGCATTGGGTACACAGGTGCTTCTGAGCACAACTTACCACCCTCATACAAATGTCCAGTCAGAGCGTATGATACATGTGCTTGAGGAAATGTTGCATGAATTCATCCTAGACTTTGGGAGATCTTGGGAGAAGCACATACCCCTGGTCGAGTTCGCCTATAATAATAGTTTTCAGGAAACTATGGAGATGGAACCTAATGAGTATTTATATGGTCGGACATGTCGATAACCTTTGTGCTAGTTAGAGGCAGGTGAGGTAGCTTTACTAATACCACGTCTCATGCAGGCGACTTTAGAGAAAGTCCAGTTGATACAGAAGAGGATGGCTACAACACAGTCTCGTCAGAAATCGTATGCTGATCACCACAGATGACCCTTGGATTTCATGGTCGGGGATCAAGTTTTCTTGCGTGTTTCATGGAGGTTGGGACAAAGGCAGATCAGGAGACAGGGTAAACTTTCACCGAGGTATGTGTGGTCGTTTGAGATTCTGGAGAGAGTCGGGCCGGTTTCCCATCGGTTTCAGTTACCACAGAGGTACTGGTCCATGCACGACGTCTTCCATGTATCTCAACTACACCGTTATCACGCAGACCCATCTCATGTCTTTCAGCCCAAGAAGGTTGAACTTTAGGTTGATGCATCCTTTTAGGAGAATCTGATTCGTTTTGTAGATAGGAGAACAAAGGTTCTCCGAGGCCGGTCAGTTCCTCTCGTACGGGTGCTATGGTAGCATGGTCGAGTGCAGGACGTAACCTGGGATCGGGAAACTGATGTATGTGCTCAGTGGCTAGAATTGTTCACAGCTTTATCTTCACCACCCTTGGAAGGGAAATTTGGGGAGGAATAGCTTTAAGGGGGGAAGTTTGTAAGAACCTGGTTCTTATTCTTTAGGTACATGTTTCTTCTTTTCCTTTTTCCTTAAGTGTTTTTGAGAAAATAATTAAAATGGGGGAAAATCCCAAAAATTGTGGGTAAACGCTGTGTACTTTTCCACACACCATGTACTTTGGCAGTGTGGGATGAGAATACAGGGTGTGTAGGCCTATCGGTAATGAAGGGTGTAAAAACGGACTACATGTTGTGTACTTAGTATATACACGCCATGTAATCAGTCGGAAGGTGAACAGTAAGGCGGTGGTAGTAGCCGCTAGCAGAGCGATAGAATACACTGATACACACCGTGTAATCAAGTCGACAGATGAACAATGAGGCGCTGGAAAGTGGCCTCCATAAGAACAATTTAAAAATGGAAAGTACACATCAGGTACTTGAGATTATACACCGTGTATTTTTGTTTTTTTGTTATAAATGGGAAGTAGCCTCTTCATTTAGCAGAGGAGGTAGTGAGTTCGTTTGGAGCACCAGGAGGGGAGTCTGAAGCCTGGAAGAGCTCCTGATCGCATACCAGAACTCAGATTCTTCCGTCGTCTATCACATTTGGATCGCGCAGGTAAGCCCATACCTCTCCTTGAGTGTTTCCGTCCAATTATTTCCCAAGGGTATGTTATTTAGGTTCTAATGGGTTATCATTATTCCCATATCTACTTCATTATCGGTTTTTTCGGGAGATGTCCTTCACATATATTGATTAGAAGAGATCGAGGTAGGTGGTTTGGTGTTTATTTCAACCAATAGAGTTGTTTTTGTGTACTTTTTTTCTACGCGCACATGTTTGGGGTGTTGTATGGCTAAGGCCTTGACTGATTAAATACCTATAATTGCATAGGTAATCTTTTGATTATGTATTAACTGTTGTTTGGGATCGTTGCTTTGATCCAGGGCCACCTTGTGGGTGTGTTTCCCTTATTTATCCATTTGGACATGATACTTGTGGGTATTCCATCATTATAGCATGCTTTGAGTTTTCTTGAGAGAAAATGTATATAAATTACTTTCTTATGTGTTTGGCTCGTCTCGGTTACATTCTTAGCTTGACGGCAGTGTTTTGCTTAGCCTGAGGGCAGTTTTTTGATTATCTTGAGGGAAAGGTTCTGTTTAGCATGAGTAAAAGTGTTTTGATTAGCCTTAGGGAAATGTTTCTTATGCATGAGGGTAATAGCTTATGTGCCTGAGGGAAATATATCATGTTACAGAGGGAAATATTCATTATGGATGAGGGCTGTTACCTGAGGGTTTTGTTTCTGTTTAGCCTGAGGGCAAGGTTTTGATTAGCCTGAGGGCAAGGTACTGTTTATCCTTATGGAAATTTTCACTTGAATATTCACTGTGGTGATTTCTCATGTTATACCTACCAAGATAAAGCACATTCTTGGTATTTTTTTTACTTCTACTTGTTAGATAAACTATTGTAGTTTTTTTGCGACACTGTATAGGAGATTGTCTGCCGAGGATGAGTCTCAGAAACTTATAATTTAATTATATTGAATTGCTAAATAATAATTTAATGGAAAAGGAACTTGTAGGAGTAGTTTCTTTTGAGTACTTCCTATTTTACTGCATTTTATTATTGCACACTTCTGTTTCACATTTTCACGAACAGTTGGGCACGGGCCTTTAGTGGTTGCTTATTGGGATTTATTTCTCACACCCTATTTGGGTCATGTCTTGGATGCAAACTGGTTATATTGTTGTAGGTGTTGATAAGGGAAATATTCCCTATACATGTACTTTATTGTTGCAGAGGAGTATGAGAGAATGGGATCAGGCTTAGGCTTGTGATGCTGGTGAGTCCGTGTTGCACTATTTTATTTTGCTTTTCTATACTTGTACCTTGTACTGTATTGTTTTAGAATGCAGTGTATCTTGTTCTGGATACTTTCTTAGACTTAGGGACATATTCCATCATCATATATATATGATTGTTGTCATCATTTAATTCTGTACTATTGTCCATTTCAGCTTTTTATTGTTTACTGCTTTCGTTTTTGGTATGTATATATTTATCTGTTGTGTTACACTTTGAAAAATGAGGGCATAGTTTCCCCACTATCAGACCTAGGCCCTCTCTACTAGTCGGCAGCCTCTGGCATTTGGAGAAATGTGCTTGAGGTCATGTGACCAACCGGGTCTGGGGCACCTGTTGAGTGGCACACGGATCTGGGACGTTACAGCAGGCTACAATAATAGTTTTCCATAATTTAGTAGAGCATTCATCACTACCAAATACCCATAATTTATTTAGAATTATATACTTGATTCCCATTATTAACTCATGAGATAAAAATATTTAACCAATGAATTTTAGGGTGATATAAGCCTCCACCCAACAACATACATTTATATGAGTTTCACTTGAAATCATTCATTCATCATATAATAACACATGGAAAGAAAAATGGGTTTTGTTCAATAAATCATAAATAACCTAGGGAATTGAAATGGGTTTCATTTCCTTTTCAAATGGAATCACATAAATAAAACATTCATAATCATAAATAGATAATCCCATTGAAAATAATTGGGTATGAAGAGATATTAAGTAATATTCTAGATAAATACCCTTAAATTAAGATGATGAGATATAGGGTATCAATACCATATATATAAAAATAAATATTTTTAGTCAATAATTTTATAAAATCAACAAAGTTATTCCATATAAGTGAACACCCTTTAATCAAACAAATGGAAAACATGGTATTCAAAATGTAATGGAATTGGATGAATGATCATGCCCATATCATGGATGATTTGGAAATAAAAAGGAAATGATAGATCAAATGATTCATAGAAAAGAAAATTATATATGTCATACATAGAAATAAAGTGAATGGTAAAATTTCAAGAATGTCCTCACTCAGGAATATGGTTTCCCAAAATTAAATAATATAGATGAAAAACGCTTTTCATGTTTTAGAAATATATCATTGGAAATAAGAAAATTCCTTTATATTTTGAAAACATTTTAAAATAAATATTTTATAAAAATAGTAGAAAAATATTTGTATTTATAAAATATAAAAAATGATATAAATTTTATTATATAATGATAAAGGATGAAAAAGGTATATTTATATAGAAAAAGTTATATATAGATGCTTCCACAGTTTGATGAAAACAACACCTATAGAAATTGTTAATATTTTATTTAAAATAATTAAATAATTTCAAGTATTTGAAAATGACCATAATAAATTATTATGGAATATAAAATTAAATTATCAATAGAATATAATGAATATGGACATGGAAAAAGTGGGGTCCCTCACTGGAAATAAAAGGTACATTTTTTCCTTATAATGAGTAAATAATGATTAATGGGGGAAACTTAAATAGAGAGAGGACAATTAAAACTCCAATAATATCCATAGGAGAATAAAATGATAGTGTTTTAGAGAGAAAAGTATAAAAAACTTCATATGTATTATGCTTAAAAAATATCTACTTGAAAAATAGATTGGTGAAGAAACCATTTTATTATGGGTAATGTCATAATCAAAGGATATTGAGTGGAAATCCTGAAATAGTCATTAGAATTTCATTAAATATATGATATTTAGAACATGAAATCAATATTTAATTGAATAAAAAATATAATTTTTTTCAATATCAAACATGTCGCTTGAAATTAATTTTGAGACAAGAAACCATTAAGAAGTTAGAAACATTGGAGTAAAAATATAGCAACCCTATTTTTTCTTACATTTCTATTAAATAATTTTAAAGATAAGTAATATAATAGTATTTCAAAAAAAGGATCCAAAGGTTTATTTTCTTGGAAAAAATTTAACAAAACATAAAATTAACATAAGAAAAAATAATCATTATTTAATTCCTTCTTTTATAGTTTCATAGTGGCATTCACATTATACTTGGTAAACTTAATCACCAGATAATATACATCAACAAAAGGGGTAAGAAAAATCCCCAGTAAGAGGATAGATAAGGACATGAATCAATATAACATGGGTGAGAATAATCATTATCACCATAACATAAGAAAGATATCATCACTATATTCATGAGAGGAAGCATTAGATAAATGCATGTAATGTGCTCATCCATAAAAATAAAACATCACGTTTACTGGTCAAATACCACAAACAACTGTTAAAAAATATAGCAACATGTTTACACATAAACTATATGAATAATTATAACATTATAATCATTGTGAACAAATATACCTCATTTTAATGCATATTTTTTATTATCTCGTGATATACATCACATTACCCAATGCATTGGAGTACTATATAATTATGGGTTCACCCATCACATCATAACATTTACAAAATCATGCATGCCACATATAATGTATATCAATATTAGACATAAAATAACCCCTATAAATTAATGGGTTTCATTTCATAATTTATACATTCTTTAATAAACTTTTTATTCCCAAATTAGATATGTATAAGAATATTTTGTATTAGAATAGTCACACTTGAGTGAAGAAGAAATAATCTCAAGAGAAGTCAAAATGTATTTTTGGAAAGAATAATTGTTTTGGAAGATCATTTTATTTGTTATAAAATCATATTGGGAACATTTATATCTAAAAAAGAAAAGGGGGAGTATAGTTAAATTATATTTTAGTAGTATTAAATGAATATACACACTGAAATTTTCCATGAAAGGGGATTAACTGAGTGAAATAAAATTGGATTCGAGAATTTCCTTACCTTATGTATGAATGCTTCCAGCACATTAGTATTTTGTATAATGAAATTATATTCTATAATTAATAAATAAAGAAACTATTATAAATTTATTTTATTTATTACAACTTTATTAATTTCATTTACATCCATTATAATGATTTATAGAGTTTTATTTCATCATTTGGGAGTATTCATTTTCTTGGTTTTCAGGATAGGTTCACTTGTATACAAATATTGAAGTTTATGTAAGATAAGAATTATTCTCTAGAATTGAAATTATAAGTTACTAGTGATCTTAAATAATATTAATTGGTTTTATATATTATTTTTTCCCAAATATGACGAATATTCATTAGATAACATGTTAAGGATAATCATTTAGATTATTTTTTGCGATATTATGTCACAATAAAGTTATTTTTGTTTATTATTTAATAATATGTATATATGATAGTACATAACATAAAAAGGGTTATAGCATAAATTTTACAATATTTTTTAACGATTATAATTGTTTTATTACCAAACTTAAAGGGGGTAAATGAAAATTAAAACATTTTTTCCTTGAAGGCGATCAATCAACACCTCGCAAATGACATTTTATATTTTAAAATAATAGGGAGAGGATAATAGGTTTGATGATGGATTATTCAATAAACATAATAAAATTCTAGTATATATAATATAATTGAGTTATCATTCCACTTGTATGAGGGGAGATGAAGAGAGAATAGAAAAAGAAATAAACTTGAAAATAAATTAAAAGAAATAGAAATATTATTTTTTCCGGTTGAATTACTCTCATTGAGAACCTCCTTTGGAAAATTGGTTCAATTCTTTTGTTGAGACCAAAGGCTCTGAGATGTGGGGGAGGGTCTTTTTAAGAGGATTGGGTATAAATTGTTTATACTTCAAGGATTTCAAGGTGTGAGTATAAGAGGTGGTGAGTGGTGGTATTTATAATGGAGGAGAGGGTTGGTTTTCTTGGCTGGATTACTATTTATAATTTCTATGTTACAATTCCAAGGGTCAATTTACTATTTCATTAGTATTGGTTCCTTAACTACTAAAGATACCTATCATTTCATTCATTATTCATTAATAAAGTTTCTATTGTGTTCTCTATGTGATTTTATTGTGATTTATACTAAATGTAATAATTATAGGAATGGGAATAATTCTATTGATAAATGTTTTGGTCATCACATTCTTCCCCCTTATGAAATTTCTCCCTAAAATTTTTATTTTATATAAATAGGGGAGGGTATTTTCCTTCATATCTTCCTCCAATTCCCATTTTTCTCTTTGTACTTATGGTTCTACCATAGTACATTGACCAGGTGAGTAGTCTTGTTTTGTAGAAATTTATATTTACAGTCTAAGATCTTCACCAGATCTCCTCACAAGAGTGATTATTTCCAACTATAACACCTATTGATTCACTACATGTGATGGATCTATTATTTACTTTCTCAAGAGGGATACATGTAAGAAATCATGTACTTGAGAAATGGAAGTTTTAAGTGCCAGTCAACTATCCACAGCTCTAACTCAATTAAGAATCTTGAAGGGCATCATATACCTGGGACTCAGCTTTCCATTCCTCCAAAATCTCAGGATCCTCTTCTATGGAGATATGAATAGGAATACCATGTCTCAAGTTTTAATCTATAGGTATTTTCAAAGATTGTCTACATATATCTTTGTCGAATTTCGGATTCCCTGATGTGATGTGGAATGGTTTCCACCTTTTACACCATTTCATCGACCATTTTAGGTCCTAATACCTTAAATTCACTGAATTCATTCCATAATGCCAGTGTTCTGTATCATTTCCCCTAAATAGCTTTATATAGATCCATTCGGATGCTCTATTGGAAACTGTTATTGTAAGAGAACTTATCAAGAGGTAGATTTTGGTCATATCCCCCTTTAAATTCCATAGAACCTGATCTCAAAATGTCTCTCATTTTCTAAATATCCTACTGATATTGGACATTAGTTTGAGGAGGATGTGTTATACCGATGTTCAGCTCAGTGATTAGAGTATGTTGGATACTTTTACAGAACTTTTAGGTGAATCTCATATCTTGATTATATTAAATAAATAGTGATACTCCATGAAGCCTTACAACTTATATGATGTATATTCATGAAAAATTATCAAGTGAGATGTCCTCTTGAATTTTGATAAAGGGAGTTGTCATTGTATGATGATCAACAACATCCTATATTGTATTATTTCCTATATATTCCCTCAGAAGTCTAGTGACAATGAATATAGTGATTGTTTCCCATTTCCATATTAGTATGGGTAATATTTATATCATCCACTTAGAATTTTTTATTTCAACCTTCACTTTATAACATACCAGGCATGTTGATATATATTTTGTGATCTAATTTTTCATATTGTCCCACCAATCATTCTCTGGGATATCTTGATACATCTTTGTGCTCCATGGTTTAATACAAGAGGTTGATATATGTGTGTCTCTAAAAAGATATTTCTTTATCTCTAGATGGATAATACACATATTCATGACCCAAATCTTACCAATCCTTCTTCATAAATTTTAAACTCTAAGGATTTCCCCTTTCTCATAGATTCCACCTTCTTTTAAATTTCCACATCATTTCTTTGAGAACCTTTTATTTTATCCTTGAGGGGTGATTGATCTATCATTTTAGAAAATATTAGTGATATCCCTTAATTAATTATTACAATGATTATCCTTTAAAAATCAATGAATATTCGATCCATATAAATTATCATCATTGAAAATGCTCTTAGATCCTTTCTACTTAGAGAATCCATCTCTTTTTTCTATTTTCAGTGATGGTAGTGGATTGAAAATTCATAATACCACATGATATCTAACCATATTATCTGGTTCGTGTTAATCTTCTTAGGTGTGAATATATATTTGAGGCTCTTATGAACAGTATATATTTCACACTTCTCCCCATATAGATAATTCCGCTATATTTTCCACACAATGATCACAGATTCCAACTCCAGATCATGCATCAGATAGTGTTTCTCATGAATTTTCAACTACCTTGAGGTGTATACTATCACTTTATCATTTTTCATAAGCACACATCCTAATCCCATCTTTGAACTATCACTATATACCACAAAGTGTTCCCCACTTTTTGGAATTGTGAGTACTGGTTCTATGATAAGCCTCTTTTTTAACTCTTTAAAGTGGTGTTTACATTCACTGGTCTAGAAAAAAATTTCACCATTATGAGTCATTTTGGTTAGTGGGTTTTACAATCATGAGAATTTATTCAGAAATAACTTATAAAATCCATATAGAAAAAAGGAATCTATGGATCTCTATTATATATGTTTTCTTGGGCCACACGTCGATTACCTTTGTCTTAGAAGGGTCCATATATATTCCTTTACTGGTAATAAAATTCCATAAGAATGATATGTACTCTATCTATAACTAACATTTACTATCATTTTCACATAGATTCTCCCTTCGCAAAGTCTTTATCATAGTATTCAAATGCCCCTAATGTTCATCCTTTCTCTTGGACTATATCAGAATATCATCAATAAAGACTACCACAATTTTTTTGAGGTAATCTCTAAAGGCTCCATTCATTATGTCCATGAATATTTATGGAGAATTAGTGAGTTTTAAGGTCATCACTATGAACTCATAGTGTATATTCCTCATTTGAAAGGAATTCATGGGAATATCTTACTTCCTCACCTTTAATTAGTGATATCCCTACCAAAGGTCCACCTTAGAGATATAAATGGCCCCACCTAGTTTATTGAAAATGTCATCTATCCATTAAAGAGGATAAATGTTATTTATCGTGATTTTTTTATCTCATTATAATCAAAGTAGAGGCGCATTGATCCATCCTTCATGATGAAGAGGACTAGCGCACCCCATGGTTAGTTACTTGGGAGTATAAAACCCATGTCCATATTCTCTTGTAACTGCTTCTTCAATTTATCTAACTCAATAGTGGAAATTATATAAGGATTATTTAATATTAGAATACATCTAGTAATAATCTCAATTGAGAACTCAACCTTTCAATCTGAAGGAAATCTAGGAAATTCTTCAGGTAACAATTCAATTTAGTCCCTCACAATGGGCATGTCCTTGAGCAATATTTTCTCCTTTATCTCAATCATTTTATCTAGATATCCCTTATCATAAGGAAATAATAAAAAAAATTGAGATGATTATTTTGATGGATATTCATCCACCTCTTTACACGAGTATATAATTTGAGAATTCTTTCGAATGTAATGAGTGATCTCCAATTCCCAATATTTGATGTTTGTTTTTTATAATGATATCCAATCCATGCCCAATATATCATAAAACTCTTATAAAGAAAGTAATACATGATTTCCTGGGAGGTTCAGTCCTTAAACATTCACTAAGTATGATTTATATAATTTGGATTCAATAATTTCTCCATTTTATGTTCTCACATATAACCCAACCTCCATATTTTGTGGTGGTGTTTTAATAGTTCTGCTAAACATGAAAGATATGAAAGAATGTGGAGAACTAAAATCAAATATTAAGTTTTCTATTATTGAATGAATAACCTATGTACCTATGACCAAATCATTTTCAGAATCCACCTCGATAGAAGTGATGGAATAATATTTTCCTTGCTCATTTGGATTTGGTGGCTTCTGACACTGATTAACCTTGAGGACTCTAGGTTTAGGGCACTAGTTCTCATAGTACCCTTTCTCCCTCCAATTGAAACATTAAACCATTTTTGGTTATCTCCTTTCCTATACAACATTTTTATGATTTCTCATGTATCTTCAACCTTCATGATCTTAGTGGACTTATATCCAACATTTGAAACATTTCCCCATCCCATTAAGGCCATTCCCATTATTCTTCTTCCAAAAATTTTTACATGTGATCGGTTGAGTTTTCTTTCCACCTTTTGCATTAGATCCACTAGTTCAAAACTCCACCTCCACTTTGAGAGCACATTAGACAGCTTCTTCATAACTCCCAAATTCTCAAATAACTAGAGACATTCAAAGGTGTGGTTTGAAACCACTAAAGAAGCTCTCTATTTTTCTATCACTGTTTATAAAAAACACAAAGATTACCATGCAAGATTTGTGAAATTTTATTTTTAATCCATAATAGAATCACCTTCCTTTTTCTTCAAATCTACGAATTCTCTCTCTGTCTATATACAAAGTGATTGAGTGAAATACTTGTTAATAAATATTGTCTTAATGTATTCCCACTCAATGTATTCAATTTCATCCTTTGGCTTGGTATTCTTAATCAAAGTCCACCATTGATCAACCTCTATATCTTAATGATAAATTTTTTGAGTCACCTTATCTATCTTATAAAATTGAATAACATAAAATATCTTCTTTATTTAGTTGATCCACTATTTAGTTACTAGTGGATAAAAATATCAACTAAACATCAGTGGTAATTTTCATATAAAATACTTGATAGCTAGTTTCTCCCTCTTAGGTGAAGGAGGAAATTCCAAATTATTCAGGTTATTTTTCATATCGTGATACACCTGGGTATGCATATCTATGAAATTTTGAACTCCACCTCCCAAGGAATTGGGGATGTCATTCAGGAAATCTCATCATTGTCCTTCACACTGGTTATCGACATAGTTTATCCTAGTTTCGACTATTTTATAAAATAGAAAAGTATTGAAAAAACATAAGTAAACATGTAATTAATAAATAATTTATTTCATTTTGTGAAATTAACTCAAAATACATATCGTGTGGGATCCCTGTGTTTATAATTTTTCTAAGAAAATCTTCTTGGATACCTTCATATATATAGTCTCATACTAAGTGATTTAACTAATGTTGTCAAATACTAATACTAAAATTTACTAAACTGTTATATTATAAAAACTATAACGAACCTACTTTTTCTTACATTACTATTACAACATTTTAGAGATAAAAATATAATAGTGTCTCAAAACCAGGATCCAAAGGTTTAGTGTTTGGGAAAAATTAGGACCAAACATAAAATTTAATTAAGAAAGAATAAAAATTATTTAATTACCTCTTATCTGAATTCTTATTATCCTTCACATTCTCCTTATTACAAGTAATCACCTAAGGATATACATCATTGAAAGGGGTGACCTCAAATAATGGTAAGAGGGTAGATAAGGGCATCAATCAATATAACTTATGTGAACATAGTCCTTATAATTATAACATAAACATGGGATCATCATCATAATCATGAGATTAATCGTTATACAATGGCTTGGAATGTGGAAATTCCTAAAAATGAAACATCATGTCTTAGTGGTCAAATACCACAAATAGTTGTGAAAAAACCTATCATCATGTTCACGCATAATATATGTGAATAATAATAACATCATTATCATTATGAAAAAATATAGCATCATGTTGACTCATATTTCATATTATCTCATGATATACATCAAATTACCCAATGCATTGGAGCACTGTATAATTCTGGGTGCACCCGTAACAACATAACATTTACATAATCATGCATGCCACATAGAACATATATCAAACATAGATATAAATTAACCCATGGAAAGAAATGTGTTTTATTTCATAATGTATACATTCATGAATAAAATTTGTATTCCTTAATGAGAACGGGAGAATATTATTTGGTATAAGAATAATAACACGTGAGTGAAGAATAATAAATCTCAAGAGAAGTCAAAATTTGTTTTAGAAAGATGATATCTTTTAGAAAATCATTTTATTTATCATAAAATTAAATTAGGAACATGTATATCCCAAAAAATAAAAGTTTAAGGAAATTTAAATTATATTTTAAGAGTAATAAATGTGAATCCATGCTAAAATTTGGCACGAAAGAGGAATAACTCAAAGGAAAAAAATTTGTTCAAGAATCCCCTTACCATATGCCTGAATGCTTTATTCACATTAATATCCAAGATAATAAAATTATAAGAATTAATTAATAAATATATAACCAGTTATACATTTATTTTATTTATTATAACTTAATTATTTTCATTTATGGTCATTATGATGAGTTATAGAGTTTAATTTCATCATTCAAGAGTGTTCATTTTCTTGGTTTTCATGATCAGTTCACTTGTATACAAGTATTGAAATTCATGTAAGATAAAAAAATTATCTAGAATTTAAATTATAATTTATAATATAAATTAAAAAAATTAATTGTTATTATATATTTTTTATTCAAATATGATAATGATTCATTGGATAACATGTTAATGATAATAGTTTTAATTAGTTTTCATGGTTTTCAATCATAATGAACTCATTATGTTTTATTATACAATTTTATGTATATATGATAGTTCCAAAACATAAAAAGGGTTATAAAATATATTTTAAAATCTTTTTCAATCATTATACTGGTTTTATAAACATCCTTTAAGGCAAAAAAGTAAATTTAAAACATGTCATCCTTGAATGTGGAAAATTAAGACCTCACAAACAAAGTTTTCATTTTTAGAAAAAATTCAATAGGATAAGAGGATTTATAATAACCTAAACCCTAGTATCTAAGAGTTAATATTTATTTTATTAAAGTTGGATAGATACAAGAGATTACATCACCGAGTATCGATATATTTATTAGTCTTTAAGAAACATGATGCATACATGGTTCCCTTATTACATTTTTAATTAAACATAGAACATAACAAAAGAAAATAAACTACTTCATTAACATGTATTTAATGGTTTGATATTCAGAACCAAGGGAAGGAAAAAAAATAAAATGTTGAGATCAAATTCTTAGTAAGGGTGGTGTGAATCAAAAATAAGTGAAAATAAGTAAATGAGGCATAATGAAAAGGTAAATAATATGAAAAAAATCATCCATCAATAATCTGAGAATGAAAATACAACAATAGATTTTTTAATATTAAAAATATCATTTAAATTAATAACTATATACTAAATGAAATGAATGATTAATCATTGGACATCATGTATATGGTAAATGAACCATAATACCATCAAGATGATTTACATCTGTTGGTAGAAACCTGTTTGATTTTTCATCAAAACAGACATGAAGGGTTTTTCACCAAATGATTTCATCTCAGTAGACCACTGATTCATCTAGTGGCTATCTATAACTGAGCCCCACCTGTAGGGCTTGTATTAAATGGTCTCGAACCCACTGAGCTTGCATTAAATGGTCCCTAACCCATGTAATAACAATCCAAACCAATAATCATATATTTATTTAGTTAGAAAATAATGTTCTTAATCATCAAATATCTATATTAAATAAGAGATACATATTTATCAATATCTCACCACATAGTCAAATAACTATGAAGAGTAATATGGTGAATGGTATTAGGATAGAACAACCCCAGTCAAAATAATGATAAACCATTCATTAAAATATGTTATGTAGTATCATAAGGGACAAGTCATATGATTTAATAGAGGGTGTAGAAATAGATGAAAATACTCAAATAAATCGTTGAGAAATTCTTAACAAAAATACCCTTTTTTACTTAGGAATATAGAGTTATTTGGGAAAATCATTTGTATTTTTCATAAAATAAGATAGTAAAAAAAATATATCCCAAAAAAGAAAATGTAAGGAAAATTATATTTTATTTTAGGCATAAATTAAGTCCAACTTAATTGAAAACATGTAAAAAAATTTAAGAAACATTAAAAATGGGCCACTTCAGTCCGGATTGAGGGAAAATATAAAAGAGTCTTTAATGCTGACAAATGATTAATTGTTTACATAAAAAAATAAAATAAATAAGGTAGTTTTTCATGATAAAAACATTGATTTAAGAATAAGATTAGTGCCTTAATACATATTATTTAGTGTACTTTATAATGGGTAGAAATTGGGAAAACCCATTTAATCATGTTACCTTATTGGGAGGAATTGAAAAGGAATACTTATAAAAATTGTATTTACCATATAATAAGAAATAATTGATATAGGTATATATATTTTGAACATAAAAAAATAATTTAGGAATAGTACATAATGTAAATTAATTATTACATTGGGGTAAAGGGAGAGAAAGAGTAACACAAAGGTGAAAATGGTTGTTCAGGGATAATCCCCAAATACTTTGTAATTGATCAAATCATATGACCAAAAATTAATAATCATAAAATGAATAATTTATTAAAATGAAGATAAATAGATTCATGATACTATATATCAAATTACAGTATAGATACACCACAGAAAAGATATATGTCGTGAGTAAGGGAAATCTCACAGAAATAAAAGTTAGATGACAAAACACTAAACTTATGTCTGAAAGAATTATTTACTTATAATTAATATCGTGTATAATTAAATTATATTCATTAATAATTTAATTTAGAAACTATTTAATATTTATTTTATTTATTATAATTTTATTAATTTCATTTATGGTCTTTTTGATGAATTATATGATTCAATTTTTTCGTTTAGGAGTGTTCGTTTCATTGGTTTTCACGATTGGTTCACTTTTATACATGTATGAAAGATCACGTGAAGTGAGAATAGTTATTGATAATTGAAATTATATGATATTAATGAAATTATATATTATTAAATTGTTATATAAATCATTTGGTTATTTGGGTTGAGTACGAATCATTAAATAAGACGTTAGTGATTCTCATTTAGACATTTTCTTGCGATTTTTCAATCATCGCAAATAGGTTTTGATTCATTTATTAAAATTATGAATATATACTGGTTCCAAAAAAATAAATAATATTTAAAACATATATTATAATCTGGTTTATCAATAAAAACAGTTTTATGAATAGCCATTAAGATGGTAACAGAAAATGAAAACACATCATCCATGATGGCGGTAAATCAACACATCACGGATGATATTTTCATTTTTAGAATAAAAGAGGAGAGGAATAGAAAAGATAATGGATTACTCCATTAACATAATAAAATTATAGTATATATAAGATAATGTAGTTATCTTTAATTTTTGGATATAGGAGGTGAGGGAAGGATAATAAAAAATGTGAGGAAAGGACTAAGGGTTTTACCTCTTAAGTTCTTCTCCTTGAAAACCTCCTTTAAGGGACAAGGGTTTGGTGTTTTATTGTTACCAAAGGCTCCTAGGCATGGGTAAAGACTTGGGAAGAGGATTGGATAGAAATTGGACAATATTAACAGCTTCGGTGGTGTGAGGAGAATAGGTGGTGAGGGGTGGTATATATAGTGGAGGAGAGGGGTGTATTTTGATTATTATATTTATTATTTTATTATTTTGGCTCAAGACAAGAAATAGTGATTATTTGTGTGACTAAATATGGTAAATAGTGCTTTTGAGTTCTAACCAATGGTGATTACGTCATACATAGATCATTAATGACTCAATAATTCATATATTTTGCATATAATATAAATTATCGTATTTCACTATTCACAAAAAAAAATAATCTAAATTAAAAAAATTAAAAATAAAATCATACTAACCAATTTTCAACATGTAGAATTAAATAATTAACTTCATTTTATGAAAATAATTTTCTAAATATGAAAATTTTAATTTTTAATTAAAATAATTATTTAATCAAAAAATACCAATTTTAAAATTATAACGAATTTTATAGCACTTTGAAAAATTAATTATGGTCACATATAATTATTTTATAATAATAATTTAAAGAATTATAAATATATGAATCTATTTTATGAAAATAAATTTTGTTTTAATTATTTTTTTTAATTAATTTTTTTTAATAATCTATATGTTTCACAAAAATACAAACTTACTTTATCCTTTCTAAAAAATTCATTTACGTATTCCATGATATAAATATATAATATTTTAGTTTATAAGGTACCATAATTTTATTTACTCTTTCATAGGTGAGGTTACTATTCAAATAATATATATTCTATTAATATAACAAAAATGACAATTTTTTAAAAATCTAGATCTTTCACTATTCACTAGAAAATGAATACTTTCATAAAAATACTAAAAATTCACCCTATGTTAATTTGAAAATTATTATTTCAAAAATTAAATTAATTTTTATTAATATAATTTATAAAAGTGTCAAAATTTAGTTTTAAAACAAATTCTCAATTAAAAGGTGGTAAAACTTCATTAAAAAAAGTCATTTATGCGTAAATTTTTATTTATTCTTATCTTATAAATATAAAATCTTTTGTATGAATTTCAAAACATTTTATTAAATATATAATATATAAATATCATATTTTGGTAAATACTATTATTTACTTCCAATTTAATGGCTAGGTTATAACAATTGTTTTAAAATAATGACATTTAGCTTTATATCATTGTTCATTTATGTTTGGGGTTGTGTGAAACGTTTTTTTTTAATAAATTAAATTTAAAAAGATTCATACTATAAAATATTGTGGTTTTACATTCTCTATTCCTTCAATAAATTGTGTCCCTGTAATTTGAAATTGTACTTCCAAAATAAAAAGTTGATATATCAAAATTCATTTTTAGGAAACCCATATCAGAAATAGGGTTAATAAAATATCCTCTCAATAATATGGAAATATAAATATATATGTCACCAAAATACTGGGAATTTGAATATGATAGAATTAGTGTGAAGTGAAAATATAGATTTGGAATAATAATCTAACCATCATGTTCTGATTGAGTGTCATAGAGAAAATGGACATTAGAAATTTAACCATCCCAAAACCATAAATCATGTGATCAGTTAAAAGGCCATTGATTTCCAAGAATCAAAACAATAAAGATAACATTTTTTATCCAAAATATTTTTTCTAGGGTTGAGATATTTTTTATTATCAAGATAATCACTTGAGAAAGTAAACATATATGATTACTTTCCATGTCATAAGCATAATCTCATTCTTTTGTTATGCTTTGACATATTTTCACTTCATCCCTTACACCAAGAAATGAATCTTCAAGATGAATTTTTCATGATTGAATAAATTTTAATGAATCATATTTTCATTGATTCATCCTGTATACCTTTAAATTTTTACTGAAAAAATAAGGTTATCATAGGTTATCGATGAATAATAATTTCCAAGCTTTAACTTGTCCCATTCAACAATTATATAAGCATAAGACTCATCTAAAACACGTCTTTCCACATTCAAAGGCCAAAAAATTAGAAGTAAGGTCCCTAAATTTCCAAAATCCAATTAACCTAATATTTTCTAAATAATGAAGCTCTTAATCCCATATACTAAAAATATGAATACTTTGGCACCTCAAAACCTTAATGAAAACATGTATGCTTCAAAATCTGTAAATAAGAATTACTCAAAAATAATCCTTATATATCTCATGACTCTAATAACCATATTATCATACCATAATTCTTGAATCCAAAAACCCAAATACATTAATTATTCCTCATCGTCTGAGGTAGTATCATAAGCTTGAACCTGATCCATTATCCTTTTTTGGTGTATAATTTTTTATGCCTGAGAAATTGATTTGTGTAGCATCACATATCCTTGTTGTTGAAACATTGTACATTGGAAAACTTTTTCTTACCATTTCAATCATAATCATGCTGGAATTTATCTCCACACTTTTAGAAAACTCCCATTCCATTTAAGCATGTACCATGTTCTTTTTTCCACAATTAACACATGTGTGAAAATAATTGTTTCTCTTCTTTCCTTTATCTAAATTTTACCTAGTTGTACTCTTGTTATCATGCTTTCCTCTGAAGTCATAATACATAGATAATTCTTTCCTTATCTTATTAGCATATGATATTATGTCCTCATATGATGATAATTCTTGAAAGACTTGTTCTCTTGGAAGTATTAGAATAATACCATAAAAGATATGATATTTCTTACACATTGGACCATGTTCATTGATGATGTTCCCATTACTTCCACTAGGCACAATTTATAAATAATGGAATACACTAAATTAGGTTATGAATCATAATTCATAATTTTGAATTAGGAAAACACATAAAATATATTGACAATTTATTCATTTCTAATCCCATAAACATAAACATGGTTCATTTAGAGATGTGTTTACTTTTTAATCATTCATAATGGTTTCAAAATAGAATGTAAATTATAGTAAACATATCCCCTAGTAGTGTCAAACTAGGTTCTCAGTAAGGAATGTATTCATGTACTAGGTTACACTGAGTATGGCCCAACTCACCTTGTCAGAGTTGGTACCCCTAGGTACATCTAGTCTAGAACCACATCACTTGTAGTATATAGACAGTGATGTATTTCTAGGAAGAACCACATAATCTCCACCTTACCAAAATTCTAGGATTATATTATATGTTTATCCTCAAATTATATATTTGGGAAATATTTCCTAAACTATGTTTTCTAAATCAGGTTTCTATAGTTTCTACTAAAATTTCTTTGATGCCAACTCTAATAAATTCCACCCCCAGTAGCTAAGAGTCTGTGGTCATTTTATTATAATGGAATAGATATAATAGATCAAATCACTAAGGATTTATCAGTTAAATACTATTTAATAAACTAGATACATAAATTTTTCCCCTATTACATTGGTAATTATACAAGAACATAACCAAATAAAATAAACAATATACTTGAAAAATATTAAATGGTTTCCTCTTTAGAACCTAGGGAAGGAAAAAATAAAAGGGGTGAGACAAAATGCTCAGTAAGTGATATGGGAATCAATAATAAGTGAAAAAAATATCAATAAGGCACAATGTCATGGTAAATAATATGAAAAAAACATTCCATAAATAAACTAAGAATGAAAATTCATCCATAGATTTTGTCATAGTGAAATATATGGAAAGTAATAACTAAATACGGATTGAATATAATGCTTTATAATTGATCATTGTGTATCTAGAACATGAACCATAAGACCATCAGGAAGATTTATGTATGTGGTTATAAACCATTATGATTCTTCTTGGAAACAAACATGAAGGGTTGGTCTCTAACAAGTTTTGTGTCATGAGACAACTGATGCATCGAGGGGTTATCTATAACTGAACCCTACCTATAGGGATTACATTAACAAGTCCCCAAACCAATTCATACCAATCAGAAGCATTCATGATATATTTATTTTGGTAATATATAATATGTATTATCATCAAATATCTATATTAAATAAAATATATATATTTATTATTATTTCCCTAGATAATCAAATAATTATCAAGAGTAATATGGTGAATAGTATAAATATACAACATACATAGTTAAAATAATAATAAAACATTCAATAAAATATGGTATATAGTAAAAAAAGGTATCAATAATAATATTTAATAGAGTTTGTATAAATATATGAATATACTCTAATAAAATAATTGAGAAATTCTTTAGATAAATACCTTTCTTTACTTTGGAAGGTAGTGTTCTTTTGGAAAATCATTTGTACTTTTCATAAAATAATATTATATTCATCTATATCCTAGAAATGAAAAGGTTAGTACACTTAAATTATATTTTATTCATAAAATAAATCCAACTTAATTGAAAACATGTATAATAGAGTTTTTAGGAATCTATAAAAATGGTCCACTTCAGTGCGGTTTGAGAGAAAATATAAGAGTTTTTTAAGTGAAAAAACACATAATATTTTACTACAAACCAAAAAATATCTAAGATATTATTTCATTATAAAATGATTTATTTTATAAAACTATTTTTTTCTTAAGACATATTATGGATTGTACATGACAATGCGTATGAAATTTGGAAGTACCCTTTAATCATGTTTGACTATCAGGAGGAATTGAAATGGAATCCTTATAAAACAAGTATTTCCCATAAAATAAAGAATAATTGAGTTGGGTAAATATATATGGAACATAAAAATAGAATCTAGGAAGATTATATAATAATAAATAAGAATTAAATTGGGGTAAAGAGGGAAAAAGAGGAACCCTATAGAAAAAATGGATATTCGTGGAGATTCCATTACTACTTTATAGGAGATCGAATTGTATGAACAAAAATTAATAATCATAAAATGTATAATTGAAAAAAAAAATATTCATTAAATTATATATCAAATGTTACTATAGACACCCCATACACAAGAAAGAGGTAGTGAAGAAAAGAAATCTTAATGAAATAAAAGTGATATGGGAAAACACTTACTTTATGTCTGAAAGAATTCTTCACTTGTACCTATCATCCTGGATAATGAAATTAGAGTGTTTAATAATTTAATTAAAAACCTAATTAACATTTATTTTATTTATTATAAATTTATTATGTTCATTTATGGCATTTTTGAAGAGTTATAACATTCAATTAAATCATTCAAGAGTATTTATTTCCTTGGTTTTCACGATTGGTTCACTTCTATAAATGTGTGAATGATAATGTGAAATGGGAATATTTTTATAGAACTGAATTCATTTTTTATGAAAATAAATAATATTAAATAGTTACATAAATAATTTGGTTTTTTTGGGTGAGGATGAATCCTTAGATAATACATTAGTGATAATTGTGTAGATTATATTGGCGGTTTTTCGATCATCACAATCTAGTATTGTTTCATTAATTAATATTATGTATATATAAAGGTTATAGAAAATTGAACAATAAATTATACATATATTATAATATTTTTAACAATAAATGTGGTTTTATGACTAGATATGAAGGTGGTAATAGAAAATGAAAACACATCATCCACAATGGAAGTAAATCGACACATCTTAGACAATATTTTCAATTTTAGAATAAAAGGGGAGAGGAAAAGAAATGATGATGGATTATTCCATTAACATAATAAAATTATAGTATATATAATATAATTTAGTTATTATTAATTTTTTGATATAGGAAGTTATGTAAGGATAATAAAAGAAAATATAATAAAATAAAATGAAAGGGAAGAATTAAGGGTTTTACCTCATGAATTATTCTCCTTCAGAACCCCTTAAGGGGCTTGTATTTGGAATTTTAATGAGATCATAGGCTCCTGGACATGGGGGAGATACTTGGGAAGAGTCTGGGATATAAATTGGAAAATCTTCAAGACATTGGTGGTGTGAGGAGAAGAGGTGGCGGGAAGAGGTATTTATAGTGGAGAATAGGGGTGTTTTTATTATACTATTCATTATTTTATTATTTTGGATCATGAAAACAAATAGTGATGATTATTAAAACTAAATATAGTAAATAGTTCATGTGAGTTCAAACCAATGGTGATTACATCATCAATACATCATCTATAACTCAATAGGGAATATATTTATCTTATAATGTAAATTATTGTATTTCCCTATTCACCAAAAATTCAACTATTTTAGAAAAATCTGAATATTTCACCCAAACCATTTTTCGAAGTTAAAAATTCAAAATTATACTTCATTTTATCAAAAAAATTATCTAAATATGATATTTTTATTTTAAAAAAATTAAATTAATATTTACATGAAAAATATTAATTTTAAAATTATAACTGATTTTATAATAGTTTGAAAAAATAATTAATGTATTATAGAATTTTCTTATAATAATAAGACAATAAAATATTAATTTATGATTGTTTTGGATTAAAATAAATTTTATTTTAAATAATTATATTAATTATAAAATTTTGAATAATCATTTATGTTTCACAAAAAATATCAATACGTATTTTATCATTACCAAAACATTCATTTACATATTCGAGGATATTAATATGTTATATTTTAATTAAAAAGGTAACTATATTTTATTTTCTCTTTAATAGGTGAGTTTAATATTAAAATCATAAATATACTATCAATATATTGAAAATGACCATTTCATTAAATCAGGATTTTTCACTATTCATTGGGAAATAAATATTTTATTAAAAATACCAAAATTTAACCATAAGATAATTTTGACATTCCAATTTTAAAAATAATGTTAATTTTTATTAATATAATTAATAAAAGTAAAAATAATTAGTTTAAAAAAAGTGTGTAATTAAAATTTGGTAAATCTTCCCTAGAAAAATATAGTCTTCGGGCGTAAAATTTTATTTATTCTTATTTTATGCCTATAAAATCATTTAGATGAATGTAAAAACATTTTATTAAATATATAATATAACAATTTGATAATTTGGTTAATACTATTAATTCCCACTAATTTAATGCATAGGTTATTGCGGTCTTTTTAAAATAATGATATTTAATTTTATATCATTGTCTGTTTAAGCTTGATGTTGTGTGAAACCTATGTTGTCGAAGAAATAAAATATAAAAAGATTCATATCATAAAATTAGGGGTGGCGTAGGTTTGAAAATGATTTATTCCATTAAAATAATAAAATTTGTTTATATATATATAAGATACTAGAGTTATCATATTACATAGATGAGGGGAGGTTAGGAGATAATAAGAAAAGAAAATAACATAAAAATAAATTAAAATAAATGGAAAGTGGATTTTACCTCTTGAATTCTTCCCATTGAGAACCTCATTAGGTAATTTGGTTCGAGTCTTTTGTTGAAACCAAAGGGTCATGGCATGGGGGAGGGGATTGGAAATAGGATTGGGCCAAAATTTCACATGCTTCGAGGCTTTGATGGTGTGAGGAGAAGAGGTGGTGGGGGTGGTATTTATAGTGGAAGAGAGGAGTCTTTTTTATTATTTTATTAATTATTTTAATATTTTGGCTCAATACTATCAATAGTTTTAATCTTATCACTAAATATATTGATATATTGACATTCAATTCTGTATTATAGTGATTACATCAGCAATGAATAAAGGTATAATGTATATATACTGTAAATTACCATATTTTACTATTCACTTAAAAATTCATCAATTTTAGAAAAATCCCAAAAATTTACCCAATCCATTTTTTGATGTGTATAATTAAAAAATGAATTCCATTTTATAAAAATAATTTTCTAAATATGATAAATTTAATTTTTAATTAAAATCATCATTTATTTGAAAAAAAACTGATTTTAAAACTATAACAGCTTTCATGACACTTTGAAAAAATAATTATGGTTATTAAAATTATATTATATTCATTTAGAACACAAAATATTAATTTATGAATAAATTTTATGAAAATTATTTTTCTTTTATATAATTATATTAAATATAAAATCATAATTAAATATTTATAACCTAAACAAATAGTAACACTTAATTTATAATTTTTATAATATATATTTACCTATACTATGACATAATTATATCATATTTTATATTATAATATAAATATATTTTAATTATACTTTCAAATGTGAGTCTACTATTCTATTCAATAGATTATTATTCTTAATGGTCATGTTATTATTCCAAGGGTCAAGTTACTACTTCATTTATATTAGTTCCTTAAAAAATAGAAATACCTCTTGTTTCATTAATTGTTCATTTATAAAGTATGTATTGTATAATCTATATGATTTTTAATGATTTATACTCTATAGAATAATTATAAGAAGGGAAAAAATTCCATGTATAAAATTTTGGGTCATTACATAAAACCTCTTAAACGATATGATTTCAATTAAAACATTAGATATAATGGATAATGATAGGATTTTGATACAAAATATTAAAGTGGTTGTAGATACATAATTTCAAATAAAACATGGTGTATACCAAGTAATATGTCTCAAGTGTGAAAATTTTAGTTAATATACCCTTACCTTGTTGCACCATTTAATCAAATTCACTCTAAGAGCATATATAAGAAGAAAATATCTTAATAAATAATATCAGAACTTTCTTCATATTCATAAACTTTATAAAATTCATTAATAATTTTTCACTAAATTTATATTACTTAGTTATTATCTATTTCCAATATTAGGTGTGAGTAATCATGTTATTTTTTAAAAAGTTTCATAATAATGATGTTATTCTTCATTATTCAACAAAAAATCATCATTCATAGATAATAAAACATACTAGAATTTATGTTTTATAAGTATTTATAATGTTAAAATTCCAATTTAATTTTTTTTGTTATGTTTGTTCTTGATTAAATTGGTGATAAGAATGTGTCAGATATTTTTATCAAACAAACAATGGTATCGTAATTATTGAATTTAATATTAATGTTATGACCCAAGAACCAAAATAAAATATTTATTTACTTATTTATATAACATATTATTAGTAATTAAATAATCATATTCATCCATTATTTTATTTTGTATCATGTTTCATGTAGGTTGCTAGAATGACCCAAACATGAATATTTCATAATTAATGGATGATTAAGATTTTGAAAGTGGTTTATTTTTTGTATAATATCATTATTAGAATTGAATAATGATACTGTCAAAATAATTTTTAGTTTTTGAATCATATTTGAATAGGTTTTAATAAATGATAATCTATCCAGTTGAAAAATAAGATATATTACTTTGTGGAGGCGGTAGTTTGTACAACACAAAACTAACGTTTTAATTTCATAATGAATCATATGGAAAAGAAGGTGGATTATATTTTTCTTCTTAATAAAATAATTATAAAATATATTTAATATTTATTCTTCAATTTAACACTTATAATTGGAAAATTGAGGCGGTTGTAAAATGAAAAATGTTGTCACTTCATGTGGGTGGCAGTCTGCACAACACATGAATGGAAATTTCATTTTACTTAATAGAAAAGGGAAAATATGGAAAATAATTAGTAACTTATAAAAATTAAATTAATTATAAAAAATATATATTTCATTATATAGGAATTATAAAATTATATTTGAAAATATAAGATTAAAATTAAAATAATTAAGGGAAGAATTACCCACATTGAGGGATTGGAATTTCCCTTGGAAGAATATTTTGAAATGAAGGAAATATGATAATATTATGTGGATAGAATTTTAATAGGGTGAATAGGATTATAAGAAAATTAATAAGGGTATATTTCCAAGAGGAGAATAATTTTTTTGATTTGGTATTGAAGGGGTGGTGAGAGGCCCCTTTTAGAAGTGGTGAGAATTAAATTTTTTTTAAATATTTCAACATAATATAAAGGGAAGACATGTTTCAATTGTTAAGAAGACTTAAAAATTCACAATAATTGATTGTGGGATGATATAAGGTAAATCATTCCACATAAATAAATTTTAAAAAAAATTAAACATGATTCTAAATCCTTAATTCTTATAATTTTTACTTTTTCCATTTTTTGTTTTACCATGGTAAGAAATTTTTAACTAAGTAATTTAATTTTTATAGAAAAAAATAAAATGAAAAAAATTATATAATTTATAAAGAATTATTCCATATATAAAATCCATTTTATGTGTTAAAATTTATCTTTTTTAAAAAAATTAATTTTAACATTATCACATGTAATGCAAAAAAAAACATGTTTTTATAAAATATTTATTTTTGAGCTTAATATTTATGTGTAGCATAAAATTACCAATTTATTTTATTTTAATGTTATAAATTATTTTATTATAAAAAAAATAATATATATATGGATATTAAATAAATCTGAAATTAAATTTTACTAAAATAATTTTTAATTAAAATTAAATACCAAAAACAATTTTTATTGGAACATATTACTTATGTTGTTAACCATAGGTTTGATAAATTCATAATAGTTTTTAAAAATTTAATGTTTTATTCCTTAAATAAAAATTTTATCTTTAAAAGTGTTTTATATGCTTTTCATTCATACTTACTTCTTCATATTTTCCAAAAAAAATCTAAGATTCTAATAAAAACATTATTTTTAACTATTCACCTAAAAATATATTATTTCAAAAGAATATAAAAAATTTAAATAATAAAATTTAAAAAATATAAATTGGAATGTGATTTTTTTT
Source organism: Viscum album (assembly GCA_963277665.1). Classification (NCBI taxonomy): domain Eukaryota; kingdom Viridiplantae; phylum Streptophyta; class Magnoliopsida; order Santalales; family Viscaceae; genus Viscum; species Viscum album. The sequence goes on along the minus strand of OY728121.1, from coordinate 1,354,755,455 downwards.
ATAAAATTAAAATTATAAAAATTATATATTTATTAATTTAAATGAAAATACAAAATATAAAGAAAATTTGTTTTTATTAAAAAAATACTTTTTAAGCATCATGTTTCTTTGTTCTTATTTCATGTAAAGTTGTATATAATTTAATATTTAAATAATATTTTATAAATATAAATATTACCTATTATAATAAACTTTTAACTATGATCAATTTTCATTATTATTGTAAAATACAATACCCCTTGTTTAAAATGATTATTTGAAATATATCCTTTTTAAAATATTATTCAAAGAAAAATAATAATATGGAATTCATTCAATTGATTATTATAATTTTATTTAATACTGATTATATTCATTTTTTAATTTTATTATTTATGGTATTCTTTAAGTAATATTTTTCATTAGTTCAGTGTTACATGTCACATAAATTGTTGAAGACATTATTTATTTAAAGTGTCCAAAATTTAAGGTCGTTATAGAGTCTACCTTGAGTAAGAAGGATTAGTTAATAACCAGTTTGGACTTTCCCATAGTGAGAATTTTTTGGAACATACCTCCTTGAGTGAGAGGGTATAGGGCCACCAGTTCACGTTTGACCAACCCAGGTAGAGGGGAGTGGTCTGGTTGTAATCCTATTTTGAGTGAGAGTGTGGTGGATATGATGTGAGTCCTCCATGGGTGAGATGGACTGGTCAAGATGATATTTGATGGGAGTCAAGGATGGTAGAACCTACCTTGAAATATTAAGTAGTGATTGGTATATGGATGGTATCACCTTGAGTGAGATAGTTTGGTCCAGACAACCTTGACTGAGGGGACAAGTTAATTTTTTTAACATAGAACCATACCCCTACCCACCATGTGGTGGTTCGATTTATGGGATTCACCACCCTTATAAATCATGTATAGGTAGGTATGTGGGTTTGATAGGGTGTAGTAGAAGCATTAAGGTGGAGGGTGATATATTAAAATTTATTTTAATAATCGTTGCCCGAAACCATGAGCGAAGATCTTGCACGTCAAATTTATGATTAATTTATTTGATATCTAAAGAAATAAATACATAGGCCTATGAAAGTTCTCCATTGATGATTTTTTATCATCCAAAAATGACCTTCTGAATTTCCTTTGTTTCACTTGTGAGGATCCAAGGGTAGATCCCTCTAGTGGTGATCCACACGTGCTCTAATGGTCTCCGAGCAATGCCACTTATTCTTCAGGTGCTAGTCCAGAAAATTGAATGTCTTGTGTTCTTCGTTATTGATCACTCGTTCTATGATCTTGAAGAAATTCTCTCTTGGGTTTCTAATTCTTGATAGGGAAAGAGGAGGAGGAGTCGAGATACAATTATTTATGCGCAACAATTCTTTATTCCCAAACTTGAAATTGGTTTCGAATGTTTTACACAATAGGCATGGTTGTCTATTTATAGAGATGGGATTTCAGTTACAAAATTTAACTGCATAATAGCCATTAAATATAATTATTACCATTAATTAAATCTCATGCCACATAATAATAAAAATATTATTATTATTTTGTGGTGCGCCAACTTATGCAAAATGGATAAATAATATTTACCATATCGTAAATAATTATTTTATCACTGGATATGGTCTTGATCCATTCGAACTCCTCTTGCATTTATTGAACACAAAAATAAATATTTTATTCACTTAAATAAATATTTTATCCATAAACTAGTAAATAAATATTTATTAAATATTCAATAAAATAAATAAATATATTTTCTTTACAATCTGGTGAATAAATATTTGTTTAATTTATGTGATCAATATAACTTGAATAAGATTATTCCTCGGCCTTGAGAAAAATATTTATTCCATTAATTAAATTCAAATAGAATTTAATCAAGACCAACAGAGACACTTAGTGTGTGACCCTCTAGGATTATTTTTCATTGGTATTAGGTGGTCTTACCTAAAGTCCAATATTACTATCTAGCATCGAGTCAAGGCACCCAAGAGAAAGAACTTAAAGTCGCAACAACGAAAACTACATATGAACGCTCACTGTATCTCATCAAGTAGGTTGCATGAAGGTGTCATCGACCTATATGCTCGATACATCATTCTTTGACTATCGGAAATAAACTCATCATTACACCATGGCCATGGAATTTAAGGTGATGGTTTTATTTCAATTAAAGGGAGGAGATATCAACTTCCATAAAGATGGAATGTACAAATCTTTCCTTTGACTTATCCATTAATAACATGTCATTCGTGATGCACCCAATGTACCATACTTTCTTCCAACATATGGCGTGATGGTTTTTGTCAGCAAATCTAAGTGTGTGAGTCGTGACATGCATTAATGATAATCTTAAAGTCTAAGGACCATTACACACACTCGCTGATAGGAATATTTGATGACACCAAAACATGAGGAATTCCTACTGGCGGGTTTGTTATCATAATCTCCCATCTTGGAGATTACCATGTGTGAAATTCACTACGGGAAAAATAGCTTTTTGCGATGGGCTATTTGTGACGGGAATTAATCTCGTCGCAAATAATTGGATATTTGTGACAGGATTTGGGGTCCTGTCGCAAAAGGTTTAGCGCAGTTTGCGCGGCAAACTGTGGGAAGGTTATTTGTGACGGGGGTATTCCCCCATCACAAATAGTGCGTCAGTCTAAGGGTATTTACGACGGGTCCCGTTGCAAATACCCGACAGTGATAAATAGGTTTTTGCGACGGGATGTTCTCTCGTCGCAAATAGTGCATCGGCAGGTACCTTTTGCGATGGGTCCCGTCGCAAATACTCTTTTAACCACAGACCGTAATTAATGTGGTCGAAGGTTTTTGCGACGGGTAGCCCGTCCCAAATAGTCATGTCGCAACTAATCTAACTTATATATACCCCCAACTATTTTTTCTAATCCACCTCTCATTTCTTACTCTCTCTCTCTCTCTCTCTAAACTCTATTTACAGAGAGAAAATTTGGGTGAGTTAGTTTTTTTCACAAAAAAAGTTGTGAAGCCATCTACATCAATAGGAGATCAAGTTTAAAGGTATTTATATTTTCTTTAATTTAGCATTTATTTCATTTTTTTATGTTAATTTTAATAATTTTTTATTAGTTGTAATTAAATTATATTTAAATTGTTTTGTTATCAGAATTTATTTTTAATAATAAATTGAAATTATTAGTACTAATTTTTAATAATTACTAATAAATAGGAATAAATAGTAATAATTAGGAATAATTAGTTATAAATAGGAATAATTAGTAATAAATAGGAATAATTAGTAATAAATAGTAATAAATAGTAATAAATAGGAATAATTAGCAATAATTAGAAATAATTAGTAATAAATAGGAATAATTAGTAATAAATAGGAATAATCAGTAATAAATACGTTTAATTAGTAATAAATAGTAATAATTTGTAATAAATAGGAATGATTAGGAATAAATAGGAAAAGTTAGCAATAAATAGTAATAAATAACAATAAATAGCAATAAATAGGAATAAATAGCAATAATTAGGAATAAATAGTAATAAATAGCAATAAATAGTAATAATTATAAATAAACAGTAATAAATAGGAATATTTAGTAATAAATAGGAATAATTAGTAATAAATAGGAATAATTAGTAATAAATAGAAATAATTAGTAAGAAATAGGAATAATTAGTAATAAATAGGAATAATTAGGAATAATTAGTAATAAATAGAAATAATTGGTAATAAATATCAATAATTAGCAATAATTAGTAATAATTAGCAATAATTAGTAAAAAATAGCAATAATTAGTAATAAATATGAATAAATAGTAATAAATAGCAATAATTTGAAATAAATAGTAATAAATAGGAATAATTAGTAATAAATAGAAATAAAGAGTAATAATTATAAATAAATAGTAATAAATAGGAATAAATAGTAATAAACGTGAATAATTAGTAATAAATAGGAATAATTAGTAATAAATAGGAAAAATTAGTAATAAATAGGAATAATTAGTAATAAATAGAAATAATTAGGAATAATTAGGAATAATTAGTAATGAATAGGAATAATTAGGAATAATTAGTAATAAATTGGAATAATTAGGAATAATTAGGAATAATTAGTAATAAATATCAATAATTAGTAATAAGCAGCAGCAGCATCACGATGAGGAGACGTGTTGATGGTAGTAGCAGCAGCATCACGAGCAGATGGAGTACTTGTGTCATCTAACTCGTAGTTTAGGGATGTATTTTCCTCCACCATCTCCTACAGCTCCTCCACCTCCTCTAGAAGACGACCACCTTAGTGATTTTTTTTATGTTAAAAACATTTGAATTCAAGATTTTTTGTAATATGAACTATTTTCAGTTTTTGTCTTTTATATTGGTGTGAATATTGCATAATTAAATTTTTTATTTTTAATATTTTATTATTAATATTACTATAATATTTTTTTAATTTTTGTTTACTTTACTACTAATAATAATAATTTTTTATGATTTTTTTATATTTTTTGTGAATATTGAGAATTTTAATATTTTTTAATATTTTAATAGTATTAATATTATTTTTTCATTAATCATAATTTTATTAAATATATTCATTTAGTATTATATTTTTTAAAGTTTTTTTAATTTATAAATAATAATGATAATAATAATTTATGATTTTTTTTGAGAATATTGAGAATTTTAATTTTTTTAATTTTTTTATTTTTTTAATAATATTAATATTATTTTTTCATTAATTATAATTTAAATAAATATATATTTTTTATTTTGGTTATTATTTGCAACAGGATCTTTTGCGACGGGATCCCGTCTCAAATAGTTTAAAAATATATTTTTAAATAGTATTTGCGACGGGCCCTTAGTACCGTTGCAAATACTATTTGTGACGGACCCGTCACAAAAAGTTTATTTATATATAATGTATATAATCGTAGAGTTATTTGCGATGGGGAACTTCCCCGTCACAAAAACTATTTTTTGCGACGCCGTGTTCTGCAACGGGCTATTTACAACGGGACCCCATCACTAAAGCTTATTTGCGGCAGGATCCCGTCGCAAATAGCCCGTTGTAAACAGTACAAATTCCAGTAGTGATTTATGAGAAGAATTATCATCTGTTTATGAGTACTCACACCTTATGTTCTATATACTATGTGTCTCATCGTAGTATGTTATCCAACCGTATAACTATATTAAGAATATCATCATAGCACTTCAAGGATCTCATCATAGCAGGGAACTGCCATGACCTTATCAATGTGACAAATAATCTAAAACATTACTACATTAAAGTCATAAAAAATAATGAACAATATGTAATAAGATGTTTAATTTAATATTTAATGCATCAAATATTCATATAATCAAAGCACAAATAGTTGGTTCTAGGAAACCAACTCTAACACAATGAGATTTTGAAGAAACATAAGGGAATGGGCGTATATAGAATAATGTCTCACCTTCGGGATCTCTATCAAGAGAAGACGAGACAAGAGAGGTATGAGATCTCCAATGCTTTGTTTACAAATATGTTTGGAGATTATGTGTCAGTTGTGCATCATGTATTCAAGCTCATTGGCTACATTGAACACTCAGACATATTAGGGATTAAATTCTCGAATGAGTTGAATACGGATCTCATACTTTCATCACTACCCAATACCTCCTCTAGTTTTATTATTAATTACAATATGATAAATAATTAGAAGAGTCTTTTGGAACTTCTTACTTTGATTCTCCAAGTGGATAAGGATATGGGCCGTGATAAACCCATGATCCTTATGGTGAATAAGAAATAGAAGAACGAGGAAAAGGGTCCTAAGACCTATAAACAGTCTAAATCTCCCGAGCACCACCCTTCCAAGAAGAGTAAGATCTAGAGACAGATGAAGGAAAAGGAAGTTGTATGTTTTTCACGTGGGAAGTCAGGCCACTGGAAGAGGAACTAAACCCGGAAACAAGGGTAAGATAAAGGTGTGTTCTTTATTGAGTGCAATATTTCAATATCTACACATTAAGTATTAGATATAGCTTATGGGGATCACATATATATCCAAATGCAGGAGACAAGTAGATTTCGAAAGATTACTAGAGGAGAGGTGGTGGATCTAAGAGCTTCTAATGGAGCAAGGCTGACTACCCTAGCCATTGGTGACTACCACCTCTCATTGACAATAGGAATGATTTTTGTTTTAAAATATTGTTATTATGTACCTATGGTTACCAAGAATATAATTTATGTATCATTCCTAGATACAAATGGGTTTATTTTCAAGTTTGGAAATAAAATTTGTTTCTTCTATAAGGAAAAAATATGTCAGGGTATGGCATGTTTAAATAACGGTCTTTATATATTAAATTACAAAAACCAAGTGTTGTAAATTGATAATGAATCATGTTCACACAACACATATAACACCCAGTGAAAGAGCGTTTTCATGGGAACCCTCAAATGATTAGTGGTTTTTGGGGTACTTAGGTGCAGTAGAGTGGCTGACCAAGGTCGTTTCTCAAAGGAGGAAGTAAATTAAAAAAACTTCTTAAAGGTATTCTAAAAAATAAAATAGAATATAATTAAAACGCTGCTTGAAAGTATGATTGTTTTTTATAGTTTATAAATCTAGAAGAAGTTTTCTGAAATAAGATTGTATTTTTTTTGTTTTTTGTTTTGAAATGAAGTTCGATTAAAATGACACAATAAGAAGATGTTTTTTTAGAAAATATTTAAAAGGCGTAATTGATCTAACTATACCTCTTAATTTACTTATTAATAATTATAATTTAAATCAATATCCACTTAATTATGATCCTTTAATTTGTTAACCCTCAAACCCTACAAGATTTAACTTAACCACAAAGATGAAATTACTTAAAACCTAGGCTAGCTTCAGAACACGCAATTGCAGCACCCTTATTTGATTATTGTTCTAAGGTTAGATTATGGTCAGTGTCTAATTAGATAAAATATCCATTCTATAAAAGAGGATGAATTTTTTTTAGGGATTATATTTTAACTCTACAAATTTATCATGTGTGGTCCTGTATTGCCGATTAAGATCGCACTCTCACAATTTACACAAAATTTCGAATTCGCCTGTTTTTGTGTTAATTGTTCAATTGCTTGATTAGTTTCTTCTAATTTAAAAAAAATTAATGGATCATGTTAAGTTAATTAAAGTATCTTAATGATTCAAAATAATTAAATGAAGAGGTTAGAATATAGAGCGATCACTAAGAAAATTACTCCTCCATGGGCGGTGTGGTCATCGTGTAGATGTTTTTCATGAGCAAAGGATTGAAAGGGTAGAACCTAATATCATCTCCAATATTGATTCCAAACCAATTAGTAATATTAATATATGATGAAAATGGAAGAACACATAAGATTAATTGAAGAAAAATTCAAGATACAAACATGAAAGAAAATAAATACAAACAGGAGATGGGAGAGGAGAGAATTTTTAGAAGAGAGGTTTGCACAAAGATTTACTCCTTCCAAGAGCTGTGAAGGGCTCCCAATAGACACTCTTTCGGTCATAGCTTCCCAAATCCTCGACCAACCTTCCCAAAAATTTAAAACCCCCTTTAAATAGAGTTTGTGAGGGCTAGGGATAAATAACTTTTTTAAGTGTGAAATGAAAACTCGGCCAAATATTTTTTTTCCAAGTTTCACTGTATAGTTAGCCTCCAAAAAGAATGAGTTGTCTGGCCTTCAAGAAGTATTATTTGTTTCTAATTATGTCCCCGAGCTTCCCTAAATATTTGGGCTCAATCCATGTCTGGATGAAGAATATATGACCCAAATGGTGAAGTAATGTCCAATCTGGATGGTTTTGTCTGGCTTTGTCTTCATGGCCCATTTAATCCTCTCAAATGCACGATCCATCTCCCATGTCCTCAATAGAATTTGTATCCCATTAAGTCAGGAACATAGATAAAAAAAATTAAGTCCAAGTAATATACATAAAAAAATGTATTCCCGAAATACTGCAGTGAATTTTAAAAGGGTAAAACTGGAATTTTCATCAAATTTTCAAATGAATGATCTAATCCAAAATATTTCATAATTGAACATATTTATCATAATGTGAGGAAATTATATCATCTATTATCAATAGAATATTTAATTAAATTGTGTTTTATCAACTCCCCCACACTTACCCTTTTTCACTCCTGCGCAAAACCTCATATCAAGTAAACATCAATATCAAATCAAAACGAATTTTAAAACACATATCCTTGAGATAAAACAATTACACACCAAGAAACAAAAGATATCATGCCTCATAAAAACCCTTATTTCAAGTTCTTCATTTATATAATTCAATATATCTACACTTTATTTATCCTCCCATGCACAAAACCCTTACCTCACTTGAATTTTCTCTTATCACACAAATGTCAATTTTTAGCAATGTCTTTCTCATACAAACTCATACAAGGGTCACCATTGGCTTGATAAATTCCTACACCGCCACCTGATGTGAGTCAAGGACATATGTTTATCATGAGGACTTTTTAGGTTTGTTTTTTGGCTTTCAGTTGGTAGGATTTAGATGTGAAAAACTCTAAGGTTGAATGAGGAGGGCTTGAATATTTTTGAAGAAAAATTGCATTAATCTAATTTTCACTTAAATATGGTCTCCTCATTAATACCCTTATCATAAATTCAGATCCATCATTGCAAAAAGTCATGTAAGGTTTACACCATTAATCATTTCAGCAACAAAAAATGTCAATCTTCTCCAAAATAGTTTTTCATGAAAGTTCCAGATAGGCACAATTTTCTTTCTTTTTAGAAGCTCTATAAGGGCACAACTTCACTTGTCATGAAAGCTCCAGAAAAGGAATAGCTTTCAATAGAATGATTTTTTCAAAAACAAACACATCTATTCAAAATTTAAATTTCCACCCAAAGTATCACAGAATGTCGTAGCACAACACAAGATAGCTTCCCCACACTTAAGTTCAACTAGATTATGAAATTTCACTTCAAGAGTTGGAAAGATAGGGAAAATTGGATTGTAATGTGGATAACCTAACAAGTTTTTCATGTTTTCTAAGGTCTACAAGGATTAAATTTTCAAGGAAGGTCATTATTAGAAAGTATTCTTTGAAATAAGGTCTTTAATACCAAACAAATGCCTCAATCATTTAAACATAAGTACCTCAAACCCTCAAGTTTTGATAGGAATAAATCAAATTCTGGTAAAATCAAGCATGGTTTGGTTCTCTCAAGAAGTGAGGTGAATGTAAATAATTTGAAAATAATGGTTCAGAAGCGTCATAGGAAAGTGATTTCAAATATAAAGATAGTGAGATGTGTCATGGGATTCAAAATTCAGTGTACTGTTCATGAAATTACTAAATATTTGAACTTGAAACAAAGTCATTTCATCATTAATTTAAGCTTAGTTTCAAGGGATAAATTGTTTCACTTATTGATATGGATTTTAAAATGGCGATGAGAATCATTTCATCTCCAAATTTTCAAAAACACACAAAAAATTGATAAATAAACACACAAAAATTGAAAAACAAACATTTTTTTTAAACAGGAAAATAATTGAAATTACTAAACTAAAAGGTTCCCTCACCCACACTTAAAATATTTCATTGTTCTCAATGTGAACCAATGAGATGATATATGTACATTAAATGTATAATTTTAAATAGGACAAAGAATAAAAAAGCTAAAGGGTTAGGAACAACCTTATGTGCTCAAGTGATGATGGGGTCATACAGTGTGATAAAATCCACTACATCAGTAGGAAGTCCCTCAATGTATCTCTTCAAATGTTTCCCATTGACTGTAAAGCTCCTTCCTGTGTCCTCTTGTGTGATCTCCACTGCACCATAAGGAAAAACATTACTCACAACATAAACCTAACCATCTGGAACGCAACTTACCAGGCATCAGCTTCAATCGTGAACTATAGATAAGGACTTTCTCTCCAACATGAAACTCCCTTTGTTGGATCATTTTTTCATGAATTTCTTTTGATCTTTCCTTGTAGAGCCTTGAGTTCTCATATGAAGACAATCGAATCTCCTCAAGCTCTTGAATTTGCAACTTCCTTTGGATTCCAGCTTGGGCCAAATCCATGCTTCATTTCTTTATAGCCCAATAAGCCCGATGCTCAACTTCCACGGGGATATGACACACCTTCCCAAAAACAATCTGAAATGGGGACATACCAATGGGTGTTTTTTATGCTTTCTTATAAGCCCATAATGCATCATCCAAGCACTTTCTCCAATCCTTCCTATTTGGATGCATGATTTTCTCTAAAATCTGTTTCAATTCATGATTTGAAACCTTAGCCTGGCCATTTGTTTGGGGGTGGTATGGTGTTGATGTTTTGTGTGTCACCCCATAATTCTGAAGGAGGGAATCCAAATTCCAATTACATAAGTGTGCCCCTTGGTCACTGATTATGGCCTTCGATACTCCAAACCTACAAAATATTTGCACTTTGACAAAGTCCACAACAACATGAGAATCATCAGTCCCGCTGGCCTTATCCTCCACCCATTTACTCACATAATCAACAGAAACCAAAATATATAAAAACCAAATTTATTAGGAAAAGGACCCATAAAATCAATTCCCCATACATCAAAAATCTCACATAATAATATGGGTTGTTGGGGCATCTCATGTCTCCAAGAAATGTTGCCAGTGTGTTGTCAATGAGAGCATGACATACAAAACACATGGGTATCATGGAATAAGCTAGGTCAATATAATCTAGAGTCCACAACTTTCCTAGCTGTCCATTGGGGACCAAAGTGTCCACCACAAGAAAGTGTATGACAAAAATGTAAAACAGACTCCAACTCATGATTAGGAACAAACCTCCTAATAACTTGATCACTACACATGCGCCAGAGGTATGGATCATCCCAAACATAAAATCTAGACTCACTCTTTAACTTTTGTACTTGATGTTTCTTTGAATTTTTAGAGATTTCAGATGCAACAAGGTAGTTAACTAAATCCATATACCAAGGATACATACCTGAGATAGAATAAAGATGCTCATCGGGGAAAGTGTCTTGAAGTGGTACCTGGTCCACAGTGTCATCCTCTAGTGTGTGAGTAAGCCTACTCATGTGGTCCACCACTAGGTTTTCCGACCCCTTTTTTTCCTTTATCTCAATGTCAAATTCTTGAAGAAGGAGTATCCATCAGATTAGCCTAGGCTTTGTGTCTAGATTCTTCAAGAGGTACCTCAGAGCTACATGTTTAGAAAAACAACCACTTTAGAACCCAATAAATATGAACAAAATTTATCTAAAGCGAATATAACACTAAGAAACTCCTTTTTCGTGGTTGTTTAGTTTTATTGGGCTGAATCCAGTGTCATCGATTCATAGGAAATCACATGTGAACATCCCTCCACCCTCTGAGATAAGACAGCTCCAACCGCGAAGTTGGAGGTGTCACGCATAAGCTCAAAAGGAATCTCCCACCGTGGGGGATGTATGATTGGTGGAGTGGTCAGACACTTCTTTATCTCATCAAAAAAAGTCCTGAAAGAATCATCAAACACAAAATCAGAATCCTTTTGAAGTAATCATGACATAGGAAGAGCAATCTTACTAAAATCTTTGATAAATCACTGATAAAATCCTGCATGCCCTAGGAAATATCTAACATCACGCACACATGAAGGATATGGTAAGGATGAAATAATGTCTATCTTAGATCTATCAACCTCTATCCCATGTTTTGACACTACATGCCCTAAGACAATGCCATGCTCTACCATGAAATGACACTTTTCAAAGTTTAGGACCAGATTCTTATCGATACAACGATTCAACACCTTTTCCAAACTACTTAGACATTAATCAAATGAAGATCCATACATTGTAAAATCATCCATGAATACCTCCATGAAGGTCACAATAAAATAAAAAATATACTCAACATGCATCTCTGGAAGGTACCTGGGGTGTTGCAAAGTCCAAATGGCATCCTTTGGTAGGAAAACGTGCTGAAAGGACAAGTGAATGTTGTATTCTCTAAATCCTTCAGAGCAATAGGAACCTAAAAATATCCAGAAAATCCATCCAAGAAACAATAATGTGTTTTCCCAGAAAGTCTCTCAAGCATCTAATCAATAAATTGGAGGGGGAAAAGGTCCTTATGAGTAGATTGATTTAGTATCCTATAATCAATACACATTCGCCAACTGTTTTTTCACCCTCATTGGAACTAAATCATATTTCTCATTCTTAACAACAGTAACACCAATTTTATTAGGCACAACATGAATAGGACTCACCCACTGGGAATCTAAAATGGGATAGATTATACCTACCTCAAGAAATTTTTCAACCTCTTTTTTAACAACCTCCAAGAGGGTTCGATTGAGTCTCCTTTGTGGCTGACTCACCGGTTTAACCCCATACTCTAAAAGAATCCTATGTGTGAAAATGGAGGGGCTAATACCTGATATGTTATCCAAGGTCCACCTGATTTCCCTAATGTTCTCCCTCAAAAGATTCAAAAGTTTTTCTTCATGTTCAAAAGGGATATTGTTCGCAATGATAACAGGTAATTTCTCACCATTCAACAAGTATGAGTATTTGATATTTGGTGGGAATGGCTTGAGTTCCAGTGTAGGGGTTGTTTTATGGATGAAGAAATAGAAGGAACTAAAATATGTGCACAAAGAGCATTAGTATCCAAATATACATCATCAAAATCAGAGAATAAAGCATCAAATACATCAACATACTCAACAGCCATGTCATAATCAGAGTTCACATGATCAAAATCAGAATATGATTCCATTTCAAAATCAAATCTAAGAGAGTCTTGTGCATTATAAATAGGTGTGGAAGTACTCTTAGACATCAAACTAGAACCAATACTCATAATCTCCCTAAGCATAGAACAATAAAATTCCATGGGGTTTTTATTTGGTGGTTCAAAATGAGAGATAAAAAATGTAGAATGATCCTCTAAGGGGTACTTCATGGAATACATAACATTAAATATCACAACCTCATCCCCAAAATCCATGGAAAGTGTACCCTCATTGACATTTATGATAGTTTTTTCAGTTTTGAGGAAGGGTCTACCTAAGATAATGGGAGCATGGGAACTTACCTGATCGCTCTCCATGTTAAGCACATAGAAATCTTATTGGAAGATCATGTCTCTTACCCGGACAAGTACATCCTCAAGGACTCCCGCTGGATATATTGTAGCTCTATTTTCCAACTACACCACTACTCTTATCATCTTTATCTTACCAAACTACAAAGAAAATAATATAGAGTGAGGCATCACATTTATGGAAGCTCCCAAATCACAAAGTTCATCAGAAAAGTGAAACTCCACTATGGTTCTTGGGATGGTGAATTTCCCTGGATCCTTGCACTTTTTTAGCATTTATAGAGTTGGTGTAATGAGTGCTGGCACATTACTTCCAAGATTTATCCTCTCATTTCCCTTGCAGACTCTTCAATTGGTACAAAGTTCTTTTAAGAATTTCGCATACCTTGGAATTTTCTTAATGGCTTCAAGTAAAGGGATGTTGATCTCCACACACTTGAATGTGTCCAAAACCTCCTTTTGCATTTCTTATTCAGAAATATTCTTGGTTTGAACAACCCTATTTGGAAAAGTAAGGGGTTTAGGAGGAACATCATTAATCTTTTTCTTACCTTTATCGTTCTCCTTGGATTTCTCATCAATTGGTATGGAATGCAGCTTCTCTAGATTTGAGGTGAATCCAGGTGGAACGATAGGTGCAGATGTATCTGTTGTCTGCTTTCCACTTCTCAATGTGATGATGCTGACATTCCTCTTTGGATTTAGAGTAGGCTGGGATGGTAGATTTCCATAATTCTTACTTACCGGTTCATGGAGGGCAGTAGCGATCTGGCTCATTTGAGTTTTCAACTCCCTCAGCTCTGAGCCTTGACTCTTCAGCTCATTTTGTTGATTAAGAACAATTTTCTTAAAAAGGTCATCAGTGTTAGAATCTACCTTGGGTAGGGGATTCCCTTGTTGTTGTCTTATTGATGCTTGGGCTTCAAATCTCCTTTTGGGTTGTTGGAAACCATGCTGGTAAGGTGGAGGCTGCTGGAAGTTTTGTTGAAAAGGGGGCCTTTGTTGTTGTCCAGCACCATACCTCATGTCCAGTTGATCCTTCCACCATTTGTTATATATTGTATAAAATGAATCAAACTTATTTTGGGGGTATGTTTGTTGTTGCTTCTGATATGGTCTCCCTGGGAATACTGTTGCGCAATCCTCAATCTCTTGTAGTTGTGGGAAACAGTCAGTTGGGTGGCTTTTCTCAGTGCAAATGCCACATGGCCTTAAAGAAGGGGGTTGGGATTTCTTTTCTGCCAAATCAATCTACCTCACCATATTTTTCAATTCTTCCAACTTGGTATCAATCAAATGACTTTAAAGAGAATATGGACTTACCTGATGTACTCCCCTGACATGTGGTGTTCCCCGATCGCCAAATTGTTGGGAGTTTTGGGCCATTTTGTCAATAAACGCATGTGCATCTACTGGTGTCTTGTCCACCAATTCTCCTCCAGCTGCAGCATCCACCATGCTCATCTCCATAGGTGTGAGTCCTTCATAGAAGTATTGGATGAGGAGTTGCTCACTAATTTGGTGATGTGGGTAGCTTGTGCACAATTTCTTGAATCGTTCTCAGTACTCATACATTGACTCCCCTTGGGATTTCTTAAATCCCAGATATCTCCTGTAACAACCCGAGATTTTATGAGAATTATTCTTTTTAATTTCATTGATGTCTTGTGTTGTACGCTACACAAAAATTATCTTGCACTATACGCAACACCATATTACCTTGCAGTATATGAAACACTATTCTTGGCTCTTGTTACAGAAAATTTCAAGTTCGTTTTGTGGAAATTATTTTACGCAACATTAAGTATAGATTTTGTTTAATGTATAAATGAAATATGTTTTGATTATGTTATACGCAACACCAAACAGAGCTTTCACTACACGCATCCCCTACTTGGCTTGCATTACTCGCAATCAAGACCTTCCTCAATAGCGTGTGTTGTACGCAATACCGAGTTTCACTAAACGAGATATTATTATAATATTATTATGAACTAGTCATTATGAATAGTAATACCCACTTTTTGAAATTTTATAAATTTTATTTTTCAAAATGGACTTCATTTTTGGATTCGGAATATCGAAATTATCCTAGGGTGAATTTTTGGTATTTTTCTGTAAACTTTCAATTTTTGACGAATAGTGAAAACACTGGGTTACTATTTAAAAACCGACTTTTTATATAAATAATTATTTATTTTATTTAAATTTATTTTAGGTAAAAATTGGTACATAATACCTATATAATTTCAATGTAATTCATTGGAGTCATTTTATAATAATTTTAGACATATAAAAATTGTATTGAACTTTTCACCATCTTTTACCCACCTCCTAGGAGAGTTTGAAAATTTACATAAAACTTAATTTTACCGCTTCTGTGAGTGGAATTTGGAAAATCTGAGAGATACAGTTAATATCAAAGAGTAAAATGTGGTCCAATAAGATAAAAATAATTTTTTCTGAATAATAACTTTTTACTTTTATTTACCACGGTTAAAAGTAAATAGGGTAATTAAGGGTAAAAATGATATTATTATTACCATAACACATGTCCTAATTCTATTGGATAAGTGTAATTAGACCAAAAACAACCTTAGGAATAAAATATTACCCATTAGGTTCACTTGGATTAGATTAGCACATTTATTATTATTTTATTTAAAAAAAGTTTTAAAATAGTTAAAATCAATGTTTAATAATTAAACATTTTTAATATAGGGGTATACACTAGATAAATTCGACTATAAATAATCATTAGAAAGATAAAAATATTTCCTACCTAATGGTATTTTAATTATTATTTTTATAAATTAAATAATATAATTTATTTATGACACAAGGGTGATGCATTAATTACCTAAATAATGAAATATTAAATTAATTGATATTATAAATACCTAAATAAATGTAATTTGAGAATTTTTATGAATTAAACTAATTTTCTAGGTTAATATGACATGTTAGTATTGATTTAATTAACTTTTTTCTAACTAATCATGCTGTTATGATTTTCACAAAAATCAAGTACCAAATAGTGTCAAAATTGACATAAAATAGTTTTTAAAACAAATATTATATTATTAATTGTTATTTTATTCCTAAAAATATAAGGTTAGGTCAAATGACTTAGATAAGGATATATATATTAATAATTAACCACTTGAGGTTCGTTTGGCTTGTTATAGTAAGTTTATTAACCATATAGTGTAAGAAAACAAAAAGACACGGTAAAAGTTGAATCATTTAACATAGAGTTAAATCTAAATTATAAGGATAAAATAGTAACCTAAGCTTATCTAAAATCTATTGGTTGAGATTATTTCGACCCATACCCACCTTAGATGTGAAATAAAACAATTTTGAGCTATTAAAAACCGAATATGACTTTATTATAAAATAATATTTTAAGTTTTCTTAAGGTGCCCCTATCCTCCCTTATAAAAAAGGCACCCCTTCCCTCTTCTCTTATCACCCTTTTGAGCCTTGAATATCGTCCAAACCCTACCCATTTATCTTCTAAATTTCCCTAGAAACATTCTGGAGGTTTTGGTCTTCTCAAAATAACAACTCTACTTCCTTAAGAGGAAGCATAAAGGAGGTGCATCAAAGAAGAGGTAATCTCTTCTTCTGATTCTCTCAAGTTTCTTTCTTCTTATACTTATTCTTATTTAGTTGTTTCATTATAAATTAATAACACAAGTATCACTAATATACTGGTATGTAATTATAAATATTAAAAAACCCCATTTCACCTTCTATCCATCCTACAGAAAACAAAATCACCGCACGTGCGGTACGTACGGAATACCGTCTCCACACCGTGGTGTAATCTGTTTTCCACCACCACCTTACTTGGATGGGTATAATGGTGTAAAGAATAACTATATATGGTTATTATAACATCATACTGATTCTTAAATATTATATCATCCACTCCAATTCCATTAAATAATTATGGGAACGATATCATCGCTCGTGCGTACGTACGGATTACCGTCTCCACGATGCGATGAGATTCATTCTCCATGATAACCATTCAAGAATGATTATAAAGTATATATAATTAATAATAATAAAATATAAGACATAATTAAGCTACTGTATTTATTTTTACATATATATATATATATGTTATCTACTTACTTCTATTCAAGTTAATAAGGAAAGAAAAATAGCGTTCATGCGTACGTACGGCCTACCGTCTCCATGAATGGTGTATTTCATTTCATTCATCTATCTATTATATATATATATAATTAATATATATAATATATAAATCATGATTTAAATTTTGTAAGTAATTAAATCATGATATAATTAATAATAGTATCATGAACAACAATTCCAAACACGTACGACAAATGAAAAGAATATTACCCCAAACATTGCTTTAACATGGAATTGACAAATGAACGGGTAATATAAATAAATAAGTGAACCATATATGATATCATAAATATTATTATGGTTCTTTTACAAGTTAATAATATATTTAAATCCACTATACATTAGCCTCATACACATACGGAAGAAATAAGACATAAGGTAAGGGATAACTATTCCAATCTCGTTCTTATCCGAGATTGTTATTCGTAAGTATTTACTAGGGTTATTGTTATCATTCATTCCCATGTTTTATAAAAATGTTTTCATGTATTTTTAAAGTTCCTTTTACCCTTTTTTGAAAATTACCAAATGTTATGAAAGGAATCTTACTTTTGTTTACCATAGGGGGAACTTTTTGACTTTTCTGAAAAAAGTACGAGAAGAATGTTATTTTTAACTTATACAACGTGAACAGAGTTTTACGGTTTCATAACGCCTCATTTTCATGAATCTTACTCTACAATATTTTATGAATATTTTCAAAAAAATACTTTTCTTTTAAAATTTCACGGCATTTTTTGAAAAGAAAATGATTTTGAATAAGGAAGGATATTTTCCTCAAGAATTCATTTCAAGTGTTCTATCAAAACCATTTTCCATCTAAGATGACAGTATTTCATATGTGTATGTTTCAAGTATAATGTCTCTATGATTTAAATGGTTTCACTTTTCTTATTATGAAATATCCATTTGTTTTATATGGATTATGTGATGATGGGGTGATGTTTATGAAACCCATTTTATTCTTTGGGTTATGATGAATGTTTCAAGTTTATTTTTTGGCACAAATAAGAATGATTTCATTATGAGATGGGTGGGACCTATATCTCCCTCAAATTAATTGGGTAAGAATTTATATCTCATAAGATAGATATGGCTGAAATAGTAAGTTAATCTAGTTCAGTGATACAGGACTGGAACGAGGAGTGAACTCGATTCAGAAAGGGACTTTGTCTACTAAGATGGTCTTGGCAGCATTGCCTTGGCTACTATGGAAATCATAACATGTGTTTAATGGTTTTCCACAATTACATGTTTTATTCTCATGCTATTTTATCATGATTAATGTTTCACTATGATCTATTCCTTGCGTACTGTCATGTTTTATGTCATTGCTCAAGATCTTGATGTTTAAACATTAGGTTCATGTATTTAAGTTCAAATGTATATGATTTGTTTTATTTTCTCCATTCTTACCCTTACTGAGCATTTGAGCTCACCCTTTTATATGTTTTCTCTTCCCTAGGACTTAAATAAAGGTTTTAGGTAAGAAAACAAAAAAGGGAAGATCTTTATGGGAGATGTTGAAGATCTTTCACCATGATTAGAAGATTGTGTTCCGAGTTTCCGAAGACACTAAACTATTACGGACCTTGAGTATTGGTTCTTGTTATGTATTAAGTATTCCGAAAAAGTAATGTAATGTCCATCTATGTCAACCTTTGGGTATCTACAGTTGGTATTAGAGGAAAGGTTTAGTTAACCTTTGGAAACTAGGATGTGAAAACTTTAGTGAAGTCCCTAGAGATATTTCTAAGGTATGTCTAGGGATGTCCCTAAGGATAAGTATACGTATAGGTTATAGTCCTAGAATTACGGTAATGATATTAGAATTAAACCTAAGATGTTATATATTGAAAGTAATCCCCCTTTATTATTCGGTTTTCCTATAATGATTTTTGCCTCTCACACTATTCTTTTTGGGTTTTAGACAATGGCTGGAACCCGAAGGAACCGTATTGATCAATGTAATGGGAAATGCAATGATTGTCCTCCTGAACAAACCAATGTTATGGGATATGGAGTGAAAAATATTATGTCTATACTTACACAAGCTATCAATCATTCTGGACTTCAGAATGATCAAAGAAGGGAACAATATTCTATTGAGTCTTTCATGAGACAACGTCCATCTTCTTTCAGTGGGCCTTCTGATCCACTTGTTGCTGAACAATGTATTTGTACCATTGAAAAGATATTTTCCATACTTCGCTGTTCGGAACATGAAAAAGTCATTCTGGCTATTTACCGCTTAGAAGGTGAAGCAGATCAATGGTGGACTCTAATTAAGAATAGAAGGCCCCAAGATGAAATTAAATCCATAGAATGGGATGATTTCAAGAACTTGTTTTTCAGTAAGTACTTCCCTCATATTCTTCAAACAAAGATGTAAAAGGAGTTACTTGAGATTAAGTAGATGGATGATGAATCTGTTGGTATATACGAAGCGAATTTTACAAGACTTTAAAGGTATAAATGTGGCTTTATTATCCAACCTGAAAGTAAAGTTGATCGATTCTTCAGTGGCTTAAGACCAAGTCTTCGAAGGGCAATAGATATAAGAGACTTCAATAGATATGAAGAAATTGTGCGTTGTGATATCAAGGTAAAAATGGAAGTTGGTGTTACATATCCATCTCATGGTTTTGACAAGAAACGAAAGATGGAGTTCAAGAAGAAATCTCAGAATAATGGTGAAAATAATATAAATGTTTCTTTATGCTCAAAGTGTGGAAAGAAGCAAGGTGGAGATTGTCTTAAAGGGACTAGAAAATGTTTTAAGTGTGGAAAATAAGGTTATCGAGCAGCTGAGTGTCAAAGTAATGGAAAAAGGGTTTCTAATGATGTGAATAAAGAAAAGACTATAGAGAACGCACCACCAACACTTCAATGCTTCAAGTGCAAGGAAATGGGGCATTATTCTAATCAATTATCTAATCCAGGGGTTAATGATGATCAACGTGAGCAACCTCTTAAGGAAAAGGACAAAGGGAAGACACATGCAATCACTATTGGCGATGTTGAATATGACAATGATGTGGTGGAATGATTAAGTGTTTATGTAATGGGATTCCAAAATAATGTTGTGGAATCTCATTTATAGTATTGTGGAACATTGGAATATCTATGTAATGGTTTATTGTGGTTTTCGATAATTATATGGTTCCGGTAACCATGAAATGTGATTTTGGAAAGTAGATGATATGATAAGGAGAAAGTGAAATGTTTAATAGTATTCATGAGCTCATGAATGATATAAGGACAAAGTTATATCATGGTTTGAGTATATAGAAATTTTGGGATTTAGGTATGTGGAAATTGTTAAATTTTGACAGCATTCATGCTTTCACTAAGGGTTAATAAGTATTCATTTTTCAAGATAATACGTGATTAAGGTATTCACATGTTTGTAATTTGACCAACAAGATATATCGTATGATATATGAGGGATAAATGATGGTATTCACATGCTCATCAGATGACATTTCTAGTAATTGTTTTCTTTATACTATGAGCTTGGACAGAAGTATTTTGGATAAGCCTAAAGATTGGAATGGATTATGTTGGAAATAAGTTAGTATTGTTTAAGGCTATAACTTTTTTCGATATTATTGATGGAATGTTATAATAATGTTGTTTTTGAAAAAGTACAACCCATAAGATGAGCGACAACCCGTTGCGTTGGACAAGGCTGTGGGAATCGAATCCACAACCGAAGTACGACATGACTTTATTTCCTACCACTGGCCTACAGGAAGTACCTGGTTAGTAGAAAATAGTTTTATGATAGATGAAGTATAAGTCCATTTTTGGAATCATATATGATTAACCTCACCATATATGGACTTTTGTATATTTTATAAATTTTGATAACCTTTTGTTTGAGACATATGGAATGACCCATCATTCTATCACATGATCTGCTAACACTTCACGAATGACAAATTCAACTTC
Source organism: Viscum album (assembly GCA_963277665.1). Classification (NCBI taxonomy): domain Eukaryota; kingdom Viridiplantae; phylum Streptophyta; class Magnoliopsida; order Santalales; family Viscaceae; genus Viscum; species Viscum album. The sequence goes on along the minus strand of OY728121.1, from coordinate 1,354,734,201 downwards.
ATTTCTTTAATAGATGAAGTGGAAATTGTTCAAGGCATGAACAACGGTGAGATTTTACCGAAATAAAGTAAGTATTTCTTCTATTTCAAATTTTTCAACTTTAGGAAAATGATCTTGAAAACCAAAAATGTTGTCCTAGTGCCCTTATATCCAATGAATCAGATGGTACCTTAGATCATCACAAATTTTTGGCTTTTTGATTTTTGGCTTTTTCATAACCATGTTCTCTACCACTCTCCATCAGAACATGATGGTTATATTTTTCTTCCATAATCATATTTTCACCTATGTTCTCCTATGTGGAAACCCAGTGATTAGTTAATTTGGGTAACCATTACGTTTCATTATTTAGTTTTTAAAGTTTAGTTTTGGTATTCCTTTTTACGATGTGGGTTTCTATGAAAGAAACTTTCAAGTAGTAAACCATTTATAACCCGGACGAATTTTGAGGGAGAAATTCATTTCAAGGGGGGTAGAATGTAACAACATGATATTTTATGAGAATTATTCTTTTTAATTTCATTGATATCTTGTGTTGTATGCTACACAAAAATTAGCTTGCACTATACGCAACACCGTATTAGCTTGCAGTATGCGCAACACTATTCTGGGCTCTTGTTACACACAATTTCAAGTTCATTTTATGGAAATTATTTTACGCAACATTAAGTATATATTTTGTTTAATGTATAAATGAAATATGTTTTGATTATGTTATACGCAACACCAAACAGAGCTTTCACTACATGCATCCCTGACTTGTCTTACATTACATTCAATCAAGACTTTCCTCGATAGCGTGTGTTGTACGCAATACCGAGTTTCACTAAACGAGATATTATTATAATATTATTATGAACTAGCCGTTATGAATACTAATACCCACTTTTTGAAATTTTATAAATTTTATTTTTCAAAATGGACTTCATTTTTGGATTCAGAATATCCAAATTAGCCTAGGTTGAATTTTTGGTATTTTTCTGAAAACTTTCAATTTTTGACGAATAATGAAAACACTGGGTTACTATTTAAAACCCGACTTTTTATATAAATAATTATTTATTTTATTTAAATTTATTTTAGGTAAAAATTGATACATAATACCTATATAAGTTCAATTTAATTCATTGGAGTCATTTTATAATAATTTTAGACATATAAAAATTTTATTGAACTTTTCACCATCTTTTACCCACCTCATATGAGAGTTTGAAAATTTACATAAAACTTAATTTTACCGCTTCTGTGAGTGGAATTTCGAAAATCTGAGAGACAGTTAATATTAAGGAGTAAAATTTGGTTCAATAAGATAAAAATAATTTTTGGTGAATAGTAACTTTTTTCTTTTATTTACCACGATTAAAAGTAAATAGGGTAATTAAGGGTAAAAATGATATTATTATTACCCTAACACATGTCCTAATTTTATTGGATAAGTGTAATTCGACCAAAAACAACCTTATGAATAAAATATTACCCTTTAGGTCCACTTGGATTAGATTAGGACATTTATTATTATTTTATTTTAAAAAAGAGTTAAAACAGTTAAAATCAAAGTTTAATAATTAAAACATTTTTAATATAGGGTTATACATAAGATAAATTCGACTATAAATATTCATTATAAAGATAAAGAAATTTATACCTAATGGTATTTTATTTATAATTTTTAGACCTTAAATAATTTAATTTATTTATGACACAATGGTGATGCAGTAATTACCTAAATAATGAAATATTAAATTAATTGATATTATAAATGCCCAAATAAATGTAATTTGAGAATTTTTATGAATTCCACTAATTTTCTAGGTAAATATTACATGTTAGTATTGATTTAATTAACTTTTTTTGAACTAATCATGCTGTTATTATTTTCACAAAAATCAAGTACCAAATAGTGTCAAAATTGACATAAAATAGTTTTTAAAACAAATATTATATTATTAATTGTTATTTTATTCCTAAAAAACTAAGGTTTGGCAAAATGACTTAGATGACAGTATATATATTAATAATGAACCACTTGGGGTTCTTTTGGCTTTTTATAGTAATTTTATTAACCATATAGTGTAAGAAAACAAAAAGACACGGTAAAAGTTAAATTATTTATCATAGAGTTAAATCTAAATTTTAAGGATAAAATAGAAACCTAAACTTGTCTAAAATATATTGGTTGAGAGTATTTAGACCCATACCCACCTTATATTCAAAATAAATCAATTTTGAGCTATTAAAAACCTAATATGAATTTATTTTAAAATAATATATTAAGTTTTCTTAAGGTGCCCCTCTCCTACCTTATAAAAAGGGCACCCCTTCCCTCTTCTCTTCACACCCTTTTGAGCCTTGAAGCTCGGTCAAATCCTTCCCATTTCTCTTCTACACTTCTCTAGAAACATTCTGGAGGTTTTGGTATTCTCAAAAGACCAAATATGCTTCCTTAAGATGAAGCATAAAGGAGGTGTGTTGAAGAAGAGGTAATCTCTTATTCCGATTCTCTCAAGTTTCTTTCTTCTTATACTTATTCTTATTTAGTTTTTTCATTATAAAGTAATAAAAAAAAGTATCACTAATATACTTATATGTTATTATAAATATGAAACAACCCCATTTCACCTTCTATCCATCCTACGGAAAGAAAAATCACCGCGCGTGCGTACGTACGGAATACCGTCTCCACGCCATGGTGTAATCTGTTTTCCACCACCACCTTACTTGGATGGGTATAATGGTGTAAAGAATAACTATATATGGTTATTATAACATCATAATTATTCTGAAATATTATATCATCCACTCTAATTCCATTCAATAATTCTGAGAATGATATCATCGCTCGTGCGTATGTACGGATTACCGTCTCCACGACGCGATGAGATTCATTTTCCATGATAACCCTTCAAGAATGATTATAAAGTATATATAATGATTAATAATGAAATATATGAAATAATGAATCTAATGGATTTATGTATACACATATATATATGTTATCTACTTACTTCTATTCAAGTCAATAGGGAAAGGAAAACAGTGTTCATGCATACGTACAGCCTACCGTCTCCATGAACTGTGTATTTCATTTCATTCATCTATATATTATATATATATATATATACTGAATATATAAGATATATAAATCATTATTTACATTCTGTAAGTAAGTAAATCATGATATAAGTAATAATAGAATCATGAACAACAAGTCCAAACACGTATGACAAATGAAAAGAATATTACCCCAAACGTTGCTTTAACATGGAATTGACAAATGAACGGGTAATATAATTACATAAGTGAACCATATATGATATCATAAATATTATTATGGTTCTGTTACAAGTTAATAATATGTTTAAACCCACTATACAGGAGTCTCAGACACATACAGAAGAAATTGGAGATAAGGTAAGGGATAACTATTCCAATCTCGTTCTTATCCGAGATTGTTATTCGTAAGTATTTACTGGGGTTATTGTTATCATTCATGCCCATATTTTCTAAAAATGTTTTCATGTATTTTTAAATTCATTTTTACCCATTTTTGAAATTTAAAACATGTTATTAAAGGAATCTTACTTTTTTTACCACACGAGGAACTTTTTGACTTTTCTGACAAAAGTACGAGAAGAATGTTATTTTTAACTTATACAGCATGAACGGATTTTTACGGTTACATAACGCCTCATTTTCATGAAGCTTACTCTACAATATTTTTTTAATATTTTCAACAAAATACTTTTATTTTAAAATTGCATGGAATTTTGTGAAAATAAAATGATTTTGAAGAAGAAAGGTTATTTTCCTCAAGAATTCATTTCAAGTGTTTTATCAAAACCATTTTCCATCTAAGATGACATTATTTAATATGTGTATGTTTCAAAAATAATGTCTCTATGATTTAAATGGTTTCAATTTTCTTATGATGAAATATATATTTGTTTTATATGGATTATGTGATGATGGGATGATGTTTATGAAACCCATTTTATTCTTTGGGTTATGATGAATGTTTTAAGTTTATTTTTTGGAACAATTAAGAAATATTTCGTTATGAGATGGGTGGTACCTATATCTCCCTCCAATTCATTGGGTAAAGATTTATATCTCATGATATAGACATGGCTGAAACGGTAAGTTAATCCGGTTCAGTGATACAGGATTGGAACGAGGAGTGAACTCGATTCAGAAAGGGACTTTGTCCACTAATATGGTCTTGGAAGCAATGCCTTGGCTACTATGGAAATAATATCATGTGCTTAATGGTTTTCCACAATTACATGTTTTATTCCCATGTTATTTTATCATGATTAATGTTTCATTATGATCTATTCCTTGCGTATTGTCATGTTTTATGTCATTGCTCAAGATCTTGATGTTTAAACATTATGTTCATGTATTTAAGTTCAAATGTATATGATTTGTTTTATTTTCTCCATGCTTACCCTTACTGAGCATTTGAGCTCACCCTTTTATATGTTTTCTTTTCCCCAGGATTTAAAGGAAGGTTTTAGGTAAGAAAACAAAAAGGGAAGATCTTTATGGGAGATGTTGAAGATCTTTCACCACGATTAGAATATTGTGTTCCGAGTTTCCAAAGACACTAAAATATTATGGTCCTTGAGTGTTGGTTCTTGTTATATATTAAGTATTCCGCAAAAGTAATTTAATGTCCATGTACGTCAAGCTTTGGGTCTCTACATATCCATACGAATGGAAGTGGTCCTTGATGCTGGAAAAAATCTCTGCAATAAAAGAAATTTCAAATTGTTCCAACAAGTTACATCTTCAGGTTTTAAATAATACATCCAGTCTTTTGCAGCTCCATCAAGTGAGAATGGGAATGCTCTTAGTTTGATTTGATCTTCAGAAACATTTTTGGGTTTAAGGGTTGATCAAACCACATTAAATTATTTCAAATGTTTGTTTGGATCCTCACTAAATAATCCATGAAACTTTGGAAGAAGATTAATTAACCCAGATTTCAGTTCAAAGTCTGATTCGAGATTCAGGTATGCAATACAATTTGTTTGATAGTTAATATCTGGTGCAGCCAATTCTAAAATATTTATATTAAGTTCATTTCCATTATTTTCATCCATTGGTTCTTGTTTTATGTTATAATTATAAGTGTTTCAAATTTCAATGTTGTTGGAGTGGAGAAATTCTCTAACTGTTTGAATGTTGAAACTTCCCGTAGACTGAGAATGTCTGATTCGAGCCATAAGGCTATGTTCAATCTCAGGGTCAAGATCTAAGAGATCTCCAGGATTAGTTCGTGTCATAAATCAAAAAAAAATTAAAATTAGGAAAGTGGACCATAGTAAAATAAAAATAATAAGTTTGAGTTTATGATCCAAAAATAAATAGAAGAAAATAAAAGAAGAAAATAAAAATTCAGATTGGGTAAAGAAGGGAAAAAATAAAGAGGAAGAGAATAAAATGTAAAATAAAATAAATACCTCTAATTGGTTGAAATAATTAAATTCCTCCCAGGAAATGGTGCCAATTTTAAAAAGCACGGTCGTGGGCATCCTCAAATTATTAGTGGTTTTTGGGGTACTTAGGTGCAGTAGAGTGGCTAACCAAGGTCGTTTCTCAAAGGAGGAAGTAAATTAAAACAACTTATTAAAGGTATTATAAAAAATAAAATAGAATAGAATTAAAACACTACTTTAAAGAATGGGGGTTGATTATAGTTTATAAATCTAGAAGAATTTTGTTGTAAGAAGATTGTATTTTTTTTTGTTTTTTGTTTTGAAATGAAGTCCGATTAAAATGACACAATAATAAGATGTTTTCTTAGAAAATATTTAAAAGGCATAATTGATCTAACTATACATATTCATTTATTTATTAATAATTATCATTTAAATAAATATCCACTTAATTATGATCCCCTAATTTGTTAACCCTCAAACCCTACAAAAGTTAACTTAACCACAAAGATGAAATTACTTAAACCCTAGGCTAGCTTCGGATCACACAATCGCAGCACCCTACTTTGATTGTTGTTCTAAGGTTAGCTTATGGTCAGTGGTTAATTAGAGCACATATCCATTCTATAAATTAGGATGAATTGTGTTTATTTATTATATTTTAACTCTACAAATTTATCATTTGTGATCTTGTATTACCGATTAAGATCGCACTCTCACAATTTACACAAAATCTTGACTTCGCATGTTTTTGTGTTAATTGTTCAATTGCTTTCTTAGTTTATTATAATTTAAAAACACAATTCATAGATCATATTAAGTGAATAAAAGTATCTCAATGATTCGAAATAATTAAATGAATAGGGTATAAGATATATCGATCACTAAGAAAATTACTCTTCCATGGGCGGTGTGGTCATCGTGTAGATGTTTTGCATGAGCAAAGGATTGAAAGGGTAGAACCCAATCTCATATCCACTCCTGATTCCAACCCAATTATTAAGATTAATAGAAGAATAAAAGGTAAGAACATAGAAGATTAATTGAAGAAAAATTCAAGATACAAACATGAAAGAAATGAAATACAAAGAGCAGGTGGGAGAGGATAGCCTTTTTGGAAGAGAGGTTTGCACAAAGCCTTACTTCTTCCAAAAGTTGTGAGGGGATCCCAAGAGACTATCTTTTGAAAAAAACTTCCCAAAGCATCTACCAACTTTAACAAAGAGTGAAAACCCCTTTAAATAGAGTTTGTGAGGGATAGGGTTACATAACTTTTTTAAGTGTGAAATGAAAACTCAGCCAAATATTTTATTCCAAGTTTCATCGCATAGTTGACCTCCAAAATCATGAATTTTCCAGTATTATTGAAGGATGATTTGTTCCTAATTATGTCTCTGATCTTCCTTTAAACTTTGGGCTCAATCCCAATCTGGATGAAGAAGATATGGCCCAAATGGTGAAGTAATGTCCAATCTGGATGGTTCTGTCCATCTTTGTCTTCATGGCCCATTTACTCCCCTAAAATGCATGATCCATCTCTCATGTCCTAAATAAACTTTTTATCCCATTAAGTCAGGAACTCAGTTACATAATTTTAGTTCAAAATAAAATACATAAAAATATTTATTCTCGAAATACTACAGTGAATTTTAAAAGGGTAAAACTGGAATTTTCATCAAATTTGCAAATTAATGATCTAATCCCAAATATTTCATAATTGAACATATTTTGCATAATGTGAGGAAACTATATCATCTATTATCAATATAATATTCAATAAAATTTTGTTTTATCACCCAACTATGGCATCACCATATTGATCGTGTAAATGAGAAGTGTTTGACAAAGCTATGCCAAGATGGTTATTTAGACGCTTCTGAGCTAAAACCACTTGAAAGATGGCATGCTTGTTTATAAAGAAAAATATGCAAAACACTATTTGGTGGAAAGGGTGAAATGGTCATAGATATTATAGGATTGGTACACACTGATGTGTGCAGACCATTTTCAATAGAAGCTAGAGATGAATATTCTTACTTCATAACTTTTACTGATGATTAGAGTAGATATGGTTATATCTACTTAATGAGGTATAAGTCTGAGTCCTTTGAGAAATTCAAGGAATTCAAGAATTAAGTAGAGAATCAACTTGGTAAGAAGACAAAGAAGCTTCAATCAAATCTAAGTGGTGAATATCTTAACCAATAGTTTATCAAATTTATACAGAAGTTTGGGATTTTATCTCAACTCACTCCACCTTACACACCATAGTGGAATGGTGTTAGTAAATAGATGAATTGTACCTTGTTAGACATGATAAGATTAATGATGAGTCATGCAGATCTTCCATTATCATTTTGTGGATATACATTACAAACTACGGTAAACACATTACTCTAAGTTCCAACTAAAGCAGAAAATGGTATTCCCTTTGAGTTATGAAGTGGAAAGAAACTCATTTTGTCACATACATGTGTATGGGGTTGAGAAGAATTTGTTAAGGCGTTCTTATGAAAGAAACTAGCACCCTGGGGCACAATGTGTATCTTTATAGGGTATAATAAGGAAATAAAGGGATGTTACCTCTACAACCCATCAAAAAAAGAAAGTGACTATCGCCAGAAAAGTCAACTTTCTTGAGAGGAAGCACATCCTTAAAAAGGATAGTGGGAGAAAGATTGAATTCAATGAAGTTGATGCTCAAGATACACAAGATTTGGAGTAGGAACAAGTTTCATAAGTCCCCATGGAAGAATTAGTTCTTGAAACACAAGTGATGTGTAGGATCATAAGAGAGGTAAGAGTACCAGAGAGATATAGTTTTCTAGTTATTATAGATGGTGACTCATTATTAGTTAACAATGATGAACCTCTCTCCTACAAGGAGGCAGTAGAGAGCTCAGAAGCTGCAATATGGAAAGAAGCCATGAATTCATGGATTCCATGTAACATAACCAAATTTGGGTTCTAGTCGATGCATTAGCTGATGTAAAGATCGTTGGGTGAAAATTGGTATTCAAGAGAAAACTGGACATGGAAGGTAAAGTAAATACCTATAAAGAATGGCTAGTGGATAAAGGATTTAAATAGCGTCCAGAAATTGACAATGATGAAACCTTTTCACTAGATTCCATGTTTAAATCCATCAAAATTCTACTTTCCATAGCAGCTTACCATGACTATGATATTTTCCATATGGATGTCAAAACCGAATTCCTTAATAGGAATCTTCATGAAGATGTCTATATGATACAACTAAATGGGTTTGTGACTCCTGGTGATGCTAAAAGTATTAACAAGTTGTGGAGATCCATTTATGGATTAAAGAAAGCATACAGGTCATGACACATTTGATTTGATGAATCCATAAAAGAATTTGGTTTCATTAAGAATAAATGTGACCCATGTGTTTACAAGAGGTTTAGTGGGAATGCAGTCATTATCCTAATAGTATATATTGATTACATATTACTTATTAGAAATGACATACTAGTCTTATAGTTTGTTAAGGACTTGTTAAACAAATTTTTCTCCATGAAATACTTAGGTGAAGTAGAATACATTCTAGGGATCAAGATTATTCATGATAGATCCAAGAGACTTCTTGGACCAAGTCAAAGTACATATATTTACCAGATACTAAAGAGATTTAGTATGAAACAATCCAAGTGGGGATTGATTCCTGTGTCACATGGTTTACATCTTTCTAAGAAAATTTGTTCTCAGACATAACAAGAGAAATAGAGAATGAGTAAGATCTCATACACTTCAGTGATAGGATCAATCATGTATGTCATGTTCTGTACTAGACTTGATATTGCCTATGCATTGAGCATGGTAGGAAGATATCAAGTAGACCCAGGAGAATATCATTGGAATATTATTAAGGCTATCCTTAAGTATTTCAAAAGAACTAAGTATATGTTCCTGGTGTATGGAGATGAGGAGCTGGTCATCAGGGGTTATACTGATGCTAGTTTTCAGACATATCAGAATGATCTGAAGTCATAGTCAGGATATTTTTTCTGTCTAAATGGAGGTGTTGTGAGCTGGAAGAGTTCAAAATAGCTAGTTTTTGATAATTATATAGCATAGTCTAAGTATATAGCGTCTTCTAATGCATCCAAAGAAGCCGTTTGGATTTGAAGCTTTGTCTAGGAGACTGATGTGATACCTAGAAGTAAAGACCATATCACATTGTATTGTGATAATACTACAATGATGACTCTTTCAAAAGAGCCAAGGTCGAACCAACAGACAAAGCACATACTCCGAAACAATCACCTATTGAGGGATTTTTATCAAATGGGTGAAGTTGCAGTAAGTAGAGTACCCATGGAAGAGAATATGGTAGTACCCTTAACTAAAGGTATATCTCAGTAGAAGCATGAGTATCATGTGAGAACTAGCAGACTGAAGGTTGTTAGTAGTTGGCTCTAGTGCAAGTAGAAGTCTGTTGGAGTTGATTCCCTAGAACCAACTTCTATGTAATTTATGATAACATGTATTCTTAGTTTTGAATATTAATAAACTACTTATTGCATCATGATTGTTCTTCTGCATGACATAGTATTTGATAATGTTCTAAGAGTAGCTATCACACTAAACAGTCATAGTAGTTCCCCACTATGATGAGAACCCGGAAGTGCTATGATACTATTCTTTAATATATGTTCTATAACTGGATGATATCATTTTAGGGACACAAATGATATAGTCTATCAGGGGTGGAGACTCATAGGACTTTGAGGCACCTTCTCATGGTGTACGTCCTTGGTAATATCTAGTATGATATTATGAGAATGAGACCCACTAGTAAGAAATCCACATTTTTATGTGTCATTGGATATTCCTATCAACAAACGTGTGTATTGATCCTTGAACTTTAAGATTATCATTAATGAATATTGTGAGTCATGCACTTTGATGTATTAACTAAAACCATGATGACATATATTTATGGCGAGATAGGATATGTTGGGTGTATCATGAGTAATATTGCATTAATGAATAATGTGAGAAAGGATTTGTCCCTTCAATTTTAATGAAAGTTGATATCTCAGGCCCACTGATGGAAATGATATAACCTAAATAAATTCATGATCATGGTATTCTATAGGCAAGTTCTATTTTCGAAAATTCAAAGAAAGAGAAATAAAGCACATAAGTTGATGGCACGGGCATGCAACCTGCTTGATTTGAGATATCGTGATAAAGGGGTTATATTACATAGTAAGTGTTAGTATGAGGTAACATGTCATTGAGGCATTAACTTCTTTCTCTATGGGTGCATTGGCATGTTGCAAGATACTAGCATTGGACTCTAGGTTGCTTCGCCTAATTCCATTGAGAAAGAGGCCTAAAGGGTCACACACTAAGTGTATCCAGAATCTCAATTAAATAATATATTATTATTTATTATTTGACAAGTTGAATATATATTATTCTCTCACGTGGTTTAATAATTATTCATGTATGATTAATCGCATATATCTCATCACCAATTATTCTAGAGAATATAATATGAGTGGAATATTTAATAAATATTTATTTTCTATTTAAGTGAATATAATATTTGTTTATTTATTGGCGAATAATGCAGTGATATTTATTTAATAAATAAATAGTCATTATTTAAGGTCTGATAAATATGGAGGAATGGCGGATATAGCTTTTAGGTTTGGTGAGAAATAATAAATATTGAATATTACTTAATTGAGTAATATTTAATATAATTCTCCAGTTAAGCACATGTCGAGAAATAATAATATTAAAATTATTATTTGACATGGGGTTCCACAAGGATTAAATAAATAATGAAGGGCACTTGTGCTATTATTTTATTTTAACCGTAGCAATATATAAACTCATTTGTATTATTTTCTCAATGTACCAATTCATTTGTTTTGGTTGTGCACAACGGATTTTGAGAATCCTCACAAGCCCTACTATGGGAAAAATGTGTATTTGTGAAAAGCTATTTGCAATAGTGAGGGGTCCCGTCGCAACTAAGTTGTTATTTTTGATGGGGAGATGATCTCTTTCGCAAAAGGTTGGGCGTGGGTTTTGCGCCAAACCACGAGAATGGTCTTTGTGATGAGTTTTTATACCCGTCGGAAATAGATGATAGCATTTTTTAGTATTTGCGACGAGATCTGTCGCAAATACTCCCCCCATAAATAATCTAACCTATATATGCCCTCATCCATTTTTTCTCTCATTCTACTCATTTCTCCACCCTTCTCTCCCTCTCTACTTATATTTTTTCTCTCAAAATTTTTCAAAATTCAAAGTTCTAAATCAGAGAAATATTCACAGCTTATATCCTCTGAAAGAGTCAGTTTTAAGGTATTTATCTTTTTCTTTTATTTTTTTGTTAATTATTCATATTTTATATTAGTTAAATTTATTCTTTATTAGCTACATTTAAATTAAATCAGAATTAAATCGTTTTATTTTTTCATTATTATTTTTTACAAATAATTATGTGTTATTAGTATTGATTAATAGTTATATTAGTTATTATTAATTAATAGACATTGATATTAATTAGAAGAATTATTATTAATTATTAATAATTAGTCATAATTAGTAATAATTAGCGATAATTAGCGATAATTAATAAAAACTAGCTTTAATATGTAGTAAATTAGAATAAATATTTATAAATAGTAATAATTAGCAATAATTAGTAATAATAAGAAATAATTAGTAATATATATGATTAATCTATAATAAATAGTTATAATTTGTAATAATTGGTAATAATTGGTAATAATTAGTAATAATTAGAAATAAATTGTAATAAATAGAAATAATTAGAAATAATTAGTAATAAATATGATTAATTAGTAATAAATATTAATAATTAGTAATAATTAGAAATAAATAGTAATAAATAGTAATAATTAGAATTAATTAGTAATAATTAGTTATAATTAGGATTAATTAGCAATAATTAGTAATAATTAGAATTAATTAGTAATAATTAGTATTAATTAGTAATAATTAGTAATAATTAGTAATAATTAGGATTACTTAGGAATATTTAGGATTAATTTGTAATAATTAGTAATAATTAGTAATAATTATGAATAATGAGGAATAATTGGTAATAATTAGTAATAATTATTATTAATTAGTAATAATTAGTAATAATTTGTAATAATTAGGATTAATTAGGATTAATTAGTAATAATTAGTAATAATTTGTAATAATTAGGAATAATTTGTAATAAATATGATTAGTTAGTAATAATTTGTAATAATTAGGATTAATTATTAATAATTATAATTAATTAGGATTAATTAATATTAATTAGTATTAATTAATAGTAATTAGTAATAAAATTGAGGTTATTATTATTATTTTATTATTATTATTATTATTAATTTTATTATTATTATTATTAAATCTATTTCATTATATTAATATTATTTTGTTATTATTTTTATTTTTGTTATTATTACTATTATTATTTTATTTTTATTATTTTATAAATATTATTTTATTAATATTAATTTCTTTTAGGATTTTATGTTTTTGCGACGGGTATATTTTCCTAACGCAAAAGGGTTTTTTAAAAACTCTATGAAAGTATTTGTGACGGGAGAATTCACCATCCTAAATAGTATTTTTTGTGATGGCCCATCATAAAAAAAACTATTTGCGATGTCATTTTCTACAATGGGGCATTTGCGATGGGACCCGATCGCAAATAACTAAATTTCCAGTAGTGATCTCCTCTCCAAGAATGATTCCAAGAATGGAGAGCAATCTTCCTCCACTGAATCCTCTCTAGTCAAGAGAGATCGAGGAGAAAGCTTTGGAAGCGTTTCTCGTAGCGATCATAGGTGGACGATGCAAGGGTAATGATTTGTCGTGTGAGCACCTAGAGATTCTTTCAGCGATATCTGGAGATTCGTGGAACACATGTGGATCACCACTAGAGGTAATCTGCACTTGATTCCTACAACGCAACGACGGTGCACCATAAATCTGTTACTATATCCATTAATGAAGAAATAATTCCATCAATGTAATTTATATTTAATTAAATTAAATATAAATAATATGTAATGATTCTCTCTCTCTCTAGTTTCGGTGTGATTACCCTTATCTGATTTCGTTGATCCAATTCCGTAGATCACGGCCATTATCATCATGCAGATCTCAGATTAGTCATAAATCATGACAAAAAGCAATATTGGGAACCGCCTATCGCACGCTTATATTGCACCTAGAACCTAAAAGATGTACCTAGGGGTAACAACTCTAACAATGTGCATTGGGTCTGACTCGGCGTAACCTGGTACATGACAACGAGTCTTACTGCGCACCTGGTTTGACACTCTAGGGGATATGCTTAGGATAATTCATATTTTCTTTACAAACCATTATGAATTGTTTAAAAATAAATATGTTCCCAAAGAAACCATGTTTATGATTAAGAGATTAGTTACACATAAAATTTTTGATTTATATTAAGTATTTCACTAGTCTTGGGATTATACATTATGTTTCATAATGTTATGATTCAATCTAAAGTATGTCATTTTTTAGAAATTGTGTCTAACTAAAGGAATGTAAACCACATCAATGCTCATAATCCAAAGAGTAAGAATGATCGTTTCTTATATGGGTTTAATCTAGTCTTTCGAAGGGAACTAGTCTCTCAAACGTTCTTATCATATGAGGAGATAGTACCATGGTCTAATAAGAAGGAGAAATATTTTTCTAAGTGTTATGGTTTTGGAAGGAAGCATGAAAAGAAGAGGATATCAAGGAAAAATATGGATAAAGAGAAGAAGGAAAAGAAGGATATTCCCACACGTGATAATTGTGGATGGAAATATCATGGTATATGTCTAAGAGGAAAAGGATTTTTCTTGAAGTGTGGATAAAAAGGAAACCATGCTCATTATTTCAAGGTAAGGAAATAATTTTACAATGTTTAATGCTTCAATTTTAAGGATATGGGGCACTACGTAAGAGAATGCCCCAAGCATCAAAGGAATACGCCTCAAAATAAGCTAATGCATCATAGACAAGATTATGATCTTACCACAAACAAAGAGGAATGATTAGTGTCATTGTGCTTGGATTAAAGAATTATTTTATTCGAGTATTTTATCAATGATGTATTGGTCATAATAATTATAGAATAAATAAGGATTGTACTATAGTAATTTTTCTTTAAGGATTTTAGATCACATATTGAATTGTTCCATTAACTGGGAAAAGTGTTTCCAAGGGAAGTTCATCTTTTTAGAAAAATGACTTGGGAAAGATAACCCTAAACATGTGCTTAATATTGAGACAATAATAAATAGATTTTTATGGGTTAGTATTGGTGACATGAAGGTGGTTAGTGATCAGATGGTTTATGTTATGCTACAATTATTATATGTCTAGATTTAAGGAATATATTTGAAAAACTGAGATTTTATTCAAATATTTGGTATGTGACAATAAGATATGCATTATGTTGTTTTGGGTAAAATTTGATGTTAAGTAACCTTTCTTCTAAATCTTTTGTCTTTGAACTTGGACAGACATATTTTGAATGGGTCTTAAGGTTAACAACTTATGGAATGGATTGAGGATATTATTGATTAAGATTAAAGTATCATTTATAATATTGTATAAATTATGATAACATTTTTTGTTTCAATAAACATTTAAAGGATGAAGGAATGACTTATGGATTGTTTGATCAAAGTGTTTCACACATAAAAAAAATCATCCTGAATATCTATCTTCTGGTTTAAGAAATAAAGCAGAGATGGATTGAAGAACAACCAAAGGTTGAGATTATGACATGGGAAAGGAATCAAGTAAGTTTATTTTCTCAAGTAATTCTCTGGATAGTAAAATAATTTTGGAACAAAAACCTCATACGTTAACTTTTCTTTCTGAGAAAACAATAGTCTTTTAACCAATCATGAATTTACATCTTTGTGATGGTTAACTTTATAATGATTGTGTTCTCTCTCACTCTCCATCATAACTTTATAGTTAGATTTTATTTCATGTCTATATTTTCACCTTTTACTAATGTTATCCTATTTAAATGCCTAATTTTGTGGTGACCTTCACATTTATCTTTACCTTTTGTTAAAAGGACATATTATTAACAGAATTTACAATGTGGATTTCGCACAAAGGAATTTTCATGTATCAACTTTTGATTTTTCCAAGTGAAATTCCAAAATTGTGGGGATGAAATTTATTAGAGGGGAGAATGTAACACCCCAATATTTTATAGTATGTATGTCCTTAAATCAATTCAATTTATTTAATATCTTATAGCTTAAACGAACTGTGATATACTATTAAATATTAACATGACCTTTAGAATAGCAATGAAACTGCTAGGAATATTAATGTGGCCATTAGAATAATAAAAACAACTATGAAAGTATAAATAAAATTTAGGTATCTCATAAATGAAAATATGATATATTTATATAATAAAAAATGTAAATAAATGTTTTAAAAATGATAAATTAAGTTTTGGTATTTTTGTGAGACGTAAATGCATATTTACGATTTTATAATTAATTTAATGATTTTGATGAAACTTTATTTTCATAAAATAGATTCATGAATTAATATTTTATTTTCTTATAATTATAAGATAAGTTTATGAGTGCATAATTAATTTTTCAAAGCGTCGTAAAATCAGTTATAACATTAAAATCAATATTTTTCAAATAAATGATAATTTTATTTAAAAAACATATTTCTAATATTTATACAATTATTTTCATAAAATGGAATCCATTTTTGAAATCTACATGTCGAAAAATGGTTATGGTGAATTATATAGATTTTTCTAAAATAGTTGATTTTTTTTGTGAATAGTAAAAAATACAGTTTTTTTATAATAGGGTATCTTTTGTGATATCGTAAATATATAATTATTATATAAAATTTAGTAAAAATATTTCATGACTAAATTATGATATTATAATAGAAATATTGTACAAAAATTATGTAAGTTATAATTTATTTCATGATAAGTTTAAAAATCATTTTCAGTGTCGATGCAATGTTTGCACAGCATTGGCAAAGTCAAATTTATTTCCATATAGATAATAATTGAGTGCTAAAAATAATTTTAATGAATTTTTTATTAATTAATATGTATAATTTATGTTTTTGACTTATAGTTTCAAATTTTAGAGTTATATAACATAAATCTTATCTGAATGCTTGTGCAATGCTTGCACAAGACAAGAAAAGAAAAATTAACAAATTAATGTAGTTGTCTTGGCATGAATATGAGTAGTTATAATTAATGAATGAATCTAAATGATTATCTTGAACCTAATATATTTATTTTTCTGAAAGTAATTTATTTTTAATTTTTATATATGAAATAATTAACTTTAATACTTATGCAATGCTAATGCAGTGATTGTGCAAGCAGAAGAAAAAAATCAATAAAATAATTTTAATTAAAATTATAAGAGCCATTAAATGACCTAAAAACATGGATAAATATTTTTTATTGGTTATATATCGACCATGTTTGTCCAATGGTTGAATTAATGACCATTTTCAGCCACATATATAAGATTAAGACCCCTTATAATGTTTTATTTAAAAGTCAAGTTATTCACACTAGTTTTTAATTAGTATAATATTTTAATATATGGTTTTCCCAAAAGTATTTTTTGAACAAAATTAGTCATTTTAAAGGTAATAAATTTATCTTCTCTATGAAAATTTATTTTTAATTTTTAGAGAATAAATATTTACCTTAATGGTTTTCACAACGATGATGTGGTAATTATTTAATTAATAAATAAATCAAATAAATGATATTAAAAATAATAAAATAAATACAATTTGAGATTTTTAAGGTAATTCACAAATTCTATATATGAATATGATATGTCTAAAATTTTAATTTGAAACTTTTTTTTGATATCTTTAAAATCATAGTTATGAATAGTGTTTAATTTGAAAATAATTATTTTTCATGAATATAATATTTAATTAAATTATTTAAAAATCACAAAAATCTTGAACATGGAAAAAAATGACAATATTAAGTTTTAAATGTAACCCCATTTAGATTTTAGTCCTTTATCAAGTCCTAAACCCTATTTAAGACTTATTATATGTTAATATTTTAATTAATTCCTAAATTGCCCCTCACCTTAATTATAAAAGGAGACACGTCCCTTCACAAAATCTCATCACCTTGATCCTTATTTCTCGACTATCCTCTATAAAATTATCTTACCCTCATCCCTAGCCACATTATAGTGTTTTTAGTCTCACAAAAAGACAACTTCCAAGTTCTCTGATGTAACACCCCAAGATTTCATAGTGTGTTATTTCTTCAAAATAATTCAATAACTTGCACTACACGCAACACCGAGTTCAATTACACCATGAATTACCAAAGTAAAAAATCCATTCAAAAGAGGTTATGAATATTATTAACTAAATTTTAAACTTTATATAATCCTTATAATTTTAGAATCCATATTATGAGTTTCTTAGTCATAATGCAAGAACAGATTCATTTTCAGTATCACACTTTTATCAACTTTTAATAGTGAAACCTTTTTAAATACAATATTTTATACTTTTTGACTAAATGGGGACATCAAAAAAATTTAAAATGAAACATCTCAAGCTTACACGGTACGCTTTCCTTTGAATAAAACAGTAGCGTGTGTTGTACGCAACTTCGAGTTTTAACACACACCACAAACGATCAAACTAGCCGTTATGAATAGTAATACCTAATTTTTGAAATTATATATATTTTATATTTCAAAATGGACTTCATTTTTGGATTCGGAATATCGAATTTAGCCTAAGGTGAAATTTTGGTACTTTTCGGATAACTTTCATATTTTGATGAATAGTGAAAATTACTAAATTTTAATTAAAAACAACTTTTTTAATCAAAATAATTAATAGTAATAAATTGTGAATTTGAGTGGTTTTAAAGTATATTTAGAATATATTTTTACCATTTAATATAATTTTGGTCATTGGACATAATTTTACAATTAAACCAAACATAAACAAGTGTCAATCTTTTGATAGTTATTATCTCTTAAAAACACGCTTTTTGTTTTGACAGCGGGAATTAATTTTAAATTAATTTCTGCCACTTCTGTGTTTTGAATTTAGAAAAATGGATTCCATATTTGGAATCAGGATATTCAAATTTTTTAAATAGGTAACTTTTATTTTTAGACATTTTGAATAATTACTGCGGTAAATATTTTATTTACCATGGTTAAGGGTAAATCCGGTAAATAAGGGTTAAAAAATAATATTATAATAATACTAAATTACCCTAAAACGTGTCTTAACTCTATTGGTTGATACATGGTCGACCATGGGCATCTTTGGGTCTATTTTGGGACCCCATGGATCCACTTGTAAGTGATAATGACACTTTATTTTAATTAAGTTAAAATGAATACAAAAATGACATAAGCATATATCTTTTAGCAAACCAATTGTTACATAGGGTTATATATGTTGGATTTTAGATTATAAAGATTCATTAGAAAGATAAAAAGATTTCCTACATAATTATATTTTATTTATAATTTTTAGACATTAAATAATGTATTTTATTTATGACACAATGATGATGCAGTAATTACTATAATAGTGAAAAATCAAACTAATTGATATTATAAATACCCAAATAAATATAATATGAAACTTTTAATGAATTAAACTAATTTTCTAGGATAATATGATATATTAGGATTGATTTAATTGACTTTTTCGAAGTAATCAATCTGTTATGAGTTTCACAAAAATCAACTAATAAATAGTGTCAAAATTGACATAAAAGAGTTCTTAAAACAAATATTATATTATTAATTGATATTAAATTCTTAAAAATCTAAGGTTCGGCCAAGAGACTTATATCATGATAGGATCATCATTAATGGACCACTTGGGGGTCTTTTGGATGTATATAGTAAGTTTATTAACCATATTATATAAAAATACAAAGAGACATTGTAAAAGTGAAACTAATTAACTTAGAGTTAATACTTAAAGATAAGGTTAATATAAGTACCCGAACCTGTCTAAATTCTATTGGTTGAGTGGTTTTCGACCTAGCCCCACCTTAACCTTTGAATAGTCAACTTTGGAGACATTAGAAACCGAATATGAATTTATTATAAATTAATATTTCTAGCTTTTCCAAAGGTTCCCCTCACCCCTCTTATAAAAGGGCACTCCTCCTTCTCATTTCTTCACACCTCTAAAGCCTTTTGGTTCGGCCAAACTCTGCCCAAATACTCTCCCAACATCCCTCAATACAACCTAGAGGCATTAGTTTGATCAGAAAGCCAACCTAAGGAGCCCTTTTGATCAAATCAAAAGGAAGAACCCGAAGAAGAGGTAATGATTTCACCACCCTTTTCTAAGTTCATTTCTTCTTCCACTTCTTCTTCCTTTGTTCTTACCATTCTAAAATAATAACTCCAGTATCTCACATATACTGTGATGTTATTATAAATATGGTACAACCATATTCAGTATTCTATCCACCCTTTGAATAACATGTCACCATACGTGCGTACGTACGGCTTACCGTCTCCACGTCGTGGTCTAATTGTTATTCAATATAATATTATTTGGATGGGTATAATAATGATGTGTAACTCATGTAAATAATAAATATAACATGTTAATGATTCTGTATATATGATATACCATCCATTTATATATTATTTTAATATCAAAAGAATGATATTGTCGCTCGTGCGTACGTACGGACTACCGTCTCCACGAACGCGATGAGATTCATTCTCCATCGTATCCATTCAAGTATAATTATCATTTGATGATTTAAAAATGATGTTTAAGGACTAGATATCATTCTGGATATGAATAAGATACAACAACCATGGCTTATGTAACAAAACATATAAAAGAAAATGAGTAAGTTAACACCCGAAACGACGATAATTCTAAGATATTATTAACAAATCAATGTTAAAAGATCATATATGATATCATATTAATATATATGATTCTTGTATAATTTAATAACAATTATTTCACCATTATACAGGAGGTTAACCTACCCCAACCAAGGAAAAGTACAAGGTAAGGGTTATTTCACAATCTCTTCATTATCCGAGG
This sequence comes from Viscum album, assembly GCA_963277665.1. NCBI lineage: Eukaryota > Viridiplantae > Streptophyta > Magnoliopsida > Santalales > Viscaceae > Viscum > Viscum album. Next base: position 1,354,713,609 of record OY728121.1, on the reverse strand, counting down.
TTGTTTATACGTAATAATCTACTGGGATATCTTTATCATCCACATCCATGTTTCTTAAAAATGTATTTCAAAACATTTTTACTATTTACAAGAATATGGGTTAAAGTCATTTATACCCTTGTTTGACTTTTTATAAGAGGTTTGTAAAGGAATCTTTCCGTCTTTTTCAAAACAAGGTCCTTTTTAACCTTTTCGACAGAATTGAGGTAAGAATGTTTTTTTTAACTTATACGGCGGGTGCGGTTATTTTCCGCCGTTATAAAATCGTCGAAGCTTTCCTTACAAGCTTATAATAATATTTTCAAGAAAAAGTTTTATTTTATATGGATCTTAAATGATTTCAAAAATAGAAAGAGATATTTCTCTAAAAAGTGTTTTGATTTCATCTATGTCAACATCCTTTGATGGATTTTACGCTTATTTGAAGTTTATTTATTATGATACAAAACTTCTATATTGTATTGAAGGTTTTGTGATATGTTTGACTGTGGATGTGCTATTTTTATACCATTCATAGTTTATGGTGAAATTATTGACATTTCGTATGCTAGTTCCAATAAGAATGTTTATGTTATATTTCAACCTTTACTTCATATGAATGTGTTGGACAAGTATGTTCCAGGTTGGGGACTGGTTAAAGTAATCCCTCCAGGTTGGGGACTGGTAAAAGTAAGCCCTCCAGGTTAGGGACTGGTAAAAGTATGCCCTCCGGGTTGGTGTCCGGTTATTAGAGGCACTCCGGGTTGGTGTCCGGTTATTAGAGGCACTCCGGGTTGGTGTCCGGTTATTAGAGGCACTCCGGGTTGGGTTCCGGTTAGAAGTAACCCCTAGGTCTTGGGATGAGGCCTAGACAATGAAATTAACGTTTGACATTATTCATTCCAACATTATGAAAGTGGTTATTGATTTTTGCATGTGATTATTCGATTAGTATAATATCCATGTGAATAAGTAAATGGAATTATTTAATTTTATTTATGCCATACCATGTTGAAAGTTCATGTTTAAAAGGCTTTTGTTTTAGTTATACATTGCCTTAAATGTTTATTCTTATTGATGAAAGTTTCCGATATATTGTTATCCTTACTGGGCATTTGAGCTCACCCCTTTTCTATGTTTTATTTTTTCCCAGGAAGTGAAGATGTAAGTTATGAATGACCTGCAGGGATATTATGAGGGGATTATAGTGTGGACTGTGGAAACATTATGTTGTTGTAGTAGTTTTTCATTTTATGATGTAATGTAAAACTTATGAATATATCTAGTGTTTCCAAGGCTACTAAACCAATCGGTCTTTCGAGATTTGATCTTTCTTGTGATCATGCCAATGTTACGAAGTAATGCACCGACTCTGGGCAGCTGGGGTCGGGGCGTTACAGTTGGTATCAGAGGAAGTTTAGTAAAAACCTTGGAAGCTAGATTTAGATAAACTCTGATTAGAGCACGTAGACCTAAGATTAACTTTGAGGATTAGTATAGAAGAACTTCCTAGAATTTTGGTATTGTAGAGATTTTGTGAGTTTTCCGAGCAATACATCCCTGTCTGGATACGAGCAGGTAGAGGTGGCTCTGGCACAGATGTACCTAGGGGTAAAACCCGAAAACACCGCTTTGAGCTAGACTCGAACGGGAACTGGTGCACGACAACGGGCCTTGCTGCACTCTTGGTTACGACACTCCCGGGGGATATGCTTAGGATAACTCTCATTTTCTTTACAAATCATCATGAAGGGTTTATGAGTATATACTTCCTCAAAGGAGGCATTTTTATGATTATGGATTATATCCATAAATAGTTCAATTTATGTTAAGTGTTTTATAAGTATGGGGTTATGTATTTTGATTCATAAACTGATCTAGTGTATGCCATTGTTTAGAAATGGTGCCCAGTAGAAGGAATGAGAACTCTAGCAATGCACATGATGCAAAGAGAAAGAAGGATCATATATTTCATGGTCTTAAGCCAGAATTTATAAGAGAAATAGTCTCGCATGTATTATCATCATATGAAGAAATAATATCATGTGTTGATAAGATAAGTAAAGAGTTTACTGAGTCTTATGGCTTTGAAAGGAAGCAAGAGGAGAAAAGGATGGAAGAGAGAAATATGGATAAAGGTAAGAGGGAAAAGAAGAATTTTCCCATATGTGGTAACTGTGGAAAGAAACACCCTGGAACTTGCCTGAAAGGAATGGGAGTTTGTTATAAGTGTGGAGGAAAAGGGCACAAAGTACGTGACTGCAAGGGTAAGAAAATGGTTTCAAATGTACAATGCTTCATTTGCAAGGAGTTTGGACACTACGCGAACCTATGTCCCAGTCATCAGACTATGACGCAAATGATGCTATTGGATAATAATCAAGTTATGATACTACCACAGATAAAGAGGAATGATTAGAGTTCTTATGTTGATTATGTCAATTGAGTGTTGTATCAACAATGTACTTGTTATAATAATTATGGAGTATATAAGGATTGTACTGCAGTACTATTTCATTAAGTACTTGAGATTGTGTGGAACAAAGAAAAGTGACTCAATAGCATGATAAATTTTTGGAAAATATATGGTTGAGAGAAAGATAAATCATAATATAGTTCTGATACCGAGGTAGTGATTTTGGAATAATACATGATTGTTTTGGACAAATTATATTGGATATTCTTGACTACCATGGAACTGATTAATGATTTGTATATTCCATCATTATTGGGGTTTAAAACATTTTTGGATTGAAGAAGTATATCCAGCATTCTATATGGAATAAGGGAGCATGAATGTAACCAATAAGTATTATGATAATTTAGGATGTTTCAGTGTTTTAAAAGAATACATGATGAAGGTATTCATATGCTATTATGGGGTAAAAAGGATCTACATTAAGTTTACCTTCCTTATAAATATTGGACAGTGAGTTTGGATAGAAGTATTTTGGATAAATTCTAGTTTGAGATTAATTTTTGATTACCATAAAAGGACAACCCAGAGGTCGGGCGGCAACCCGTCGCGACTGGCAAGGCCGCAAGACTTGAACCCGCAACCGAAGGGCGACAAGGGTGTATCACCTACCACTATCCCACGAGATGTCCTGTATTAAATAAAGCAGTTTTTTAAAAAGATTTGGTAGATGAATTATAAATTCGTTTATTTTGGAACCCTCTATGAGTAGTATAAATAGAATTTTTTTTTACGAGTGAATGATGAGTTTTTGGTAGAAATTTATTAATGGATAAAACTCTAATTATAAAGTAAGTATGTCTCCTTATGATCTTATCCAATCTCATAAATAAATTCCTCAACATTAATAAAAGGAACATAGAACAAAAATGTTTTCCTAGATGGTACCTTAAATCATCACTAATTTATGGATTTCGGATTGTTGGCCTTTTCATAGCCATGTTCTCTACCACTCTCCATCAGATAATTGATGGTTAGATTTCTCCTCCATATCCATATTTTCCTACATGGAACCCTAGTATGTGTTATTTTCGGTAATCTTCATACTTTCGACTTTTTATCTTAAATAGAGTCCTCATTAATTCATTTTTCGATGTGGGATTTCAACTAAGATATTTTGAAACGTCAAAAATGTGTTATCCTAATACCCTATGTTTTGTTGAACCGATGGTATTTCAAATCATCATAGATTGATGAATTTAAGGACCTCAATCTTACACTTGTTTGTTATTGATGACCTCAATCAATACCTATAAATATTTACATTTTCCCTCCAATTATATGTCTCTAAATGCCACCAATGTTCTCCTAATCGAGATCATAATTTGGTGGTGACCCTTTCATTTCTCTTTTCCTCATATTAAGACTAAATTTTAGTAACCCAATTTCCGATGTGGGTTTTCCCACAAATATATTTTCTATTTTCAACCTTTTATTTTCGAAGAACAATTTCAAATTGCGAGGACGCAATTTATTGAAGGAGGGGAGAATGTAACACCCCAAGATTTCATAGTGTGTTATTTCTTCAAAATAATTCAATAACTTGCACTACACGCAACACCGAGTTCAATTACACCATGAATTACCAAAGTAAAAAGCCATTAAAAAGAGGTTATGAATATTATTAACTAAATTTTAAACTTTATATAATCCTTATAATTTTAGAATCCATATTATGAGTTTCTTAGTCATAATGCAAGAACAGATTCATTTTCAGTATCACACTTTTATCAACTTTTAATAGTGAAACCTTTTTAAATACAATATTTTATACTTTTTGACTAAATGGGGACATCAAAAAAATTTAAAATGAAACATCCCAAGCTTACACGGTACGCTTTCCTTTGAATAAAACAGTAGCGTGTGTTGTACGCAACTTCGAGTTTTAACACACACCACAAACGATCAAACTAGCCGTTATGAATAGTAATACCTAATTTTTGAAATTATATATATTTTATATTTCAAAATGGACTTCATTTTTGGATTCGGAATATCGAATTTAGCCTAAGGTGAAATTTTGGTACTTTTCGGATAACTTTCATATTTTGATGAATAGTGAAAATTACTAAATTTTAATTAAAAACAACTTTTTTAATCAAAATAATTAATAGTAATAAATTGTGAATTTGAGTGGTTTTAAAGTATATTTAGAATATATTTTTACCATTTAATATAATTTTGGTCATTGGACATAATTTTACAATTAAACCAAACATAAACAAGTGTCAATCTTTTGATAGTTATTATCTCTTAAAAACACGCTTTTTGTTTTGACAGCGGGAATTAATTTTAAATTAATTTCTGCCACTTCTGTGTTTTGAATTTAGAAAAATGGATTCCATATTTGGAATCAGGATATTCAAATTTTTTAAATAGGTAACTTTTATTTTTAGACATTTTGAATAATTACTGCGGTAAATATTTTATTTACCATGGTTAAGGGTAAATCCGGTAAATAAGGGTTAAAAAATAATATTATAATAATACTAAATTACCCTAAAACGTGTCTTAACTCTATTGGTTGATACATGGTCGACCATGGGCATCTTTGGGTCTATTTTGGGACCCCATGGATCCACTTGTAAGTGATAATGACACTTTATTTTAATTAAGTTAAAATGAATACAAAAATGACATAAGCATATATCTTTTAGCAAACCAATTGTTACATAGGGTTATATATGTTGGATTTTAGATTATAAAGATTCATTAGAAAGATAAAAAGATTTCCTACATAATTATATTTTATTTATAATTTTTAGACATTAAATAATGTATTTTATTTATGACACAATGATGATGCAGTAATTACTATAATAGTGAAAAATCAAACTAATTGATATTATAAATACCCAAATAAATATAATATGAAACTTTTAATGAATTAAACTAATTTTCTAGGATAATATGATATATTAGGATTGATTTAATTGACTTTTTCGAAGTAATCAATCTGTTATGAGTTTCACAAAAATCAACTAATAAATAGTGTCAAAATTGACATAAAAGAGTTCTTAAAACAAATATTATATTATTAATTGATATTAAATTCTTAAAAATCTAAGGTTCGGCCAAGAGACTTATATCATGATAGGATCATCATTAATGGACCACTTGGGGGTCTTTTGGATGTATATAGTAAGTTTATTAACCATATTATATAAAAATACAAAGAGACATTGTAAAAGTGAAACTAATTAACTTAGAGTTAATACTTAAAGATAAGGTTAATATAAGTACCCGAACCTGTCTAAATTCTATTGGTTGAGTGGTTTTCGACCTAGCCCCACCTTAACCTTTGAATAGTCAACTTTGGAGACATTAGAAACCGAATATGAATTTATTATAAATTAATATTTCTAGCTTTTCCAAAGGTTCCCCTCACCCCTCTTATAAAAGGGCACTCCTCCTTCTCATTTCTTCACACCTCTAAAGCCTTTTGGTTCGGCCAAACTCTGCCCAAATACTCTCCCAACATCCCTCAATACAACCTAGAGGCATTAGTTTGATCAGAAAGCCAACCTAAGGAGCCCTTTTGATCAAATCAAAAGGAAGAACCCGAAGAAGAGGTAATGATTTCACCACCCTTTTCTAAGTTCATTTCTTCTTCCACTTCTTCTTCCTTTGTTCTTACCATTCTAAAATAATAACTCCAGTATCTCACATATACTGTGATGTTATTATAAATATGGTACAACCATATTCAGTATTCTATCCACCCTTTGAATAACATGTCACCATACGTGCGTACGTACGGCTTACCGTCTCCACGTCGTGGTCTAATTGTTATTCAATATAATATTATTTGGATGGGTATAATAATGATGTGTAACTCATGTAAATAATAAATATAACATGTTAATGATTCTGTATATATGATATACCATCCATTTATATATTATTTTAATATCAAAAGAATGATATTGTCGCTCGTGCGTACGTACGGACTACCGTCTCCACGAACGCGATGAGATTCATTCTCCATCGTATCCATTCAAGTATAATTATCATTTGATGATTTAAAAATGATGTTTAAGGACTAGATATCATTCTGGATATGAATAAGATACAACAACCATGGCTTATGTAACAAAACATATAAAAGAAAATGAGTAAGTTAACACCCGAAACGACGATAATTCTAAGATATTATTAACAAATCAATGTTAAAAGATCATATATGATATCATATTAATATATATGATTCTTGTATAATTTAATAACAATTATTTCACCATTATACAGGAGGTTAACCTACCCCAACCAAGGAAAAGTACAAGGTAAGGGTTATTTCACAATCTCTTCATTATCCGAGGTTGTTTATACGTAATAATCTACTGGGATATCTTTATCATCCACATCCATGTTTCTTAAAAATGTATTTCAAAACATTTTTACTATTTACAAGAATATGGGTTAAAGTCATTTATACCCTTGTTTGACTTTTTATAAGAGGTTTGTAAAGGAATCTTTCCGTCGTTTTCAAAACAAGGTCCTTTTTAACCTTTTCGACAGAATTGAGGTAAGAATGTTTTTTTTAACTTATACGGCGGGTGCGGTTATTTTCCGCCGTTATAAAATCGTCGAAGCTTTCCTTACAAGCTTATAATAATATTTTCAAGAAAAAGTTTTATTTTATATGGATCTTAAATGATTTCAAAAATAGAAAGAGATATTTCTCTAAAAAGTGTTTTGATTTCATCTATGTCAACATCCTTTGATGGATTTTACGCTTATTTGAAGTTTATTTATTATGATACAAAACTTCTATATTGTATTGAAGGTTTTGTGATATGTTTGACTGTGGATGTGCTATTTTTATACCATTCATAGTTTATGGTGAAATTATTGACATTTCGTATGCTAGTTCCAATAAGAATGTTTATGTTATATTTCAACCTTTACTTCATATGAATGTGTTGGACAAGTATGTTCCAGGTTGGGGACTGGTTAAAGTAAGCCCTCCAGGTTGGGGACTGGTAAAAGTAAGCCCTCCAGGTTAGGGACTGGTAAAAGTATGCCCTCCGGGTTGGTGTCCGGTTATTAGAGGCACTCCGGGTTGGTGTCCGGTTATTAGAGGCACTCCGGGTTGGTGTCCGGTTATTAGAGGCACTCCGGGTTGGGTTCCGGTTAGAAGTAACCCCTAGGTCTTGGGATGAGGCCTAGACAATGAAATTAACGTTTGACATTATGCATTCCAACATTATGAAAGTGGTTATTGATTTTTGCATGTGATTATTCGATTAGTAGAATATCCATGTGAATAAGTAAATGGAATTATTTAATTTTATTTATGCCATACCATGTTGAAAGTTCATGTTTAAAAGGCTTTTGTTTTAGTTATACATTGCCTTAAATGTTTATTCTTATTGATGAAAGTTTCCGATATATTGTTATCCTTACTGGGCATTTGAGCTCACCCCTTTTCTATGTTTTATTTTTTCCCAGGAAGTGAAGATGTAAGTTATGAATGACCTGCAGGGATATTATGAGGGGATTATAGTGTGGACTGTGGAAACATTATGTTGTTGTAGTAGTTTTTCATTTTATGATGTATTGTAAAACTTATGAATATATCTAGTGTTTCCAAGGCTACTAAACCAATCGGTCTTTCGAGATTTGATCTTTCTTGTGATCATGCCAATGTTACGAAGTAATGCACCGACTCTGGGCAGCTGGGGTCGGGGCGTTACATCTGAGGAGGATCTCAAGAAGAAGAATTCAAGTGGTAAAATCCTCTTTCATTATTTTAATTTTCTTTCGATTTATTTTCTTTTCTTTTCCTTACCTCATCTATCCAAACATGAATGATAACTCTAGTATCTTATATATATACTATAATTTTATTATGTTAATTGTATATTCCTCATCAAACCCCCTCTTCTCTCTTTTTATTCTAAAAATGAAAATATCGTCCGAGAGGTGCCTGTTTACCGCCTTCATGGATGACGAGTTTTTGTTTTTCAATTCTGCCTTCAAGCCTGGTCATAAAACCATTTTTTTGCTTAAACCAGACTATAATATATTTATTATAACTTATTTAATGATTTAGAACCAGTATATATACATAATATTAATTAATAATTCAAAACTAATTTCTAATTATCGAAAAAACACCAAAATAATCTAAATGATTATCATTAACGCTTTGTCTAATGAATCATTCTCATATCTATAAATAAAATGATATATAAGACCATTAAATCTTCTGAAAGTTCATTAATAACATATACTTTCAATTCTGGATAACTATTCTCATTTTACATGATCTTTCATACATGTATACAAGTGAACCAATCATGAAAACTAAGAAAAAGAACACTCTTAAATGACAAAATTAAATCATATAACTCATCAAAAAGGTCATAAATGAAATTAATAAAATTATACAAAATCAAATACATGTTGAATAGGTTCTGAAATAAATTATTAATGAATCTAATTTCATTATCTAGGATATTAAGTACAAGTGCAGATCACTTTCAGACATAAGGTAAGGGATTCTATCTGAATCTTCATTTTTCTTTCAGATTACGCTTTCTCTCTCTTTAACCCTAATGTAATTATTCTTTCTTTTTATATACCTATATATTCTGTGTATATGTTTCAAAATCATGTATCCAGATCATTTCATCTTTCTTTGATGGGTAAATACATGTTTTATAAGGTTTTTATTTTCAATTCCTCCAGATAAAAAACTCGATTAAAGGGAACTTCCCAATTTCTTACCCATTTTCAAGTACCATCCATAGTTTGTTTTAAGACACCATCATTTTTCTAAAATCAATATTTTATCATGAAAAAATTATCTTTATTCATTTCTTATTTTAAACAAACAATGATGACTTTTTCTGTTTTAAAGAGTTTTATATTTTCTCTTAAACCGTACTGAAGTGGTTCATTTCTAAAGTTTCTTAAAAACTATTTTTACATGTTTTCATTTCAGTTGAAAATAATTTATGCCTCAAACATAATTTCATTATTCTTCCCTTTTCTTTTCTGGGATATACATAATTACAATCCGATTTTATGACAAATACAAATGATTTTTCCAAAAGAACTCTTTTTTGCAAAGTAAAAAAAGGGGTTTTATATTAAGAATTTCTTGATGGTTTTATTAGAGTATTTTCATATATTTCAACAACATTTTTTGAATATTATTCTTAATTAGGATTGATCTTTTATGACATCCTCTACCTTATTTTATTAAATATCTTATGATCAGTTTGACCGTAGATGTGTTGTCTTAATATCATTCACCATATTACTCAGAATGGTTAGAGATTATGTTTACTGATTAGGGAAATTTATATACATTTCATATGTATATGTTGTTTATGTTTTACCCTTTTCATATGAGGAATGTATTGGACATAGTAAGTGGCGGGAAGGATCCACTATAGCCCCTCAATGCATCGGTAGGTCTCATGAGATAAATCATGTATGGACTTGACTGAGATCTTACCCATTTATTTTAAGATATAGATTTTGTTGAAGCCTTAAACATTTATTTTCAGATGTCTTGACTAAGGCCTCTATAGTATGTTTCAGATGTTCAAAAATATTCATTCCATCATTATGATATTAGTAATTGACAATCCGTGTGATTATTCAACTAGAAGAATATTCATAGTTAAGTTTCATTCTCATATGATTATTTATATGGTATTATTCGATCAACATTTATTCTTATCATATTATGATCAAGATTATGTTTTAATTACTTGTGTTTTTAATTAATTACCTTTTCTTATTTTTTAGGTTTATGATAGTCTCCGCTGTATTTTTTACCCTTACTGAGCATCTGAACTCACCCCTTATATTTTATTTTTTCCTAGGATGCGAAGATTTATATTATGATTGAATTACAAGGAAAAACATTCAAAACATAGTGGATAAAATGAAAAACACAATTTAAAGAGTAGGGAAGGTTATTGTCCTTGGGGGAATTCACAGTGTCATGCATCATCGTTCAATAAAAAAATGATTACATTGAAAATCTCACCCAGTGAATAGTTTTCCATCATTTACTAATAACCATATTTATTCTTATAATATTAATTAACCTACACTAACATCTCAACAAGAAATCTAATCATCTCCTAAAATATTTTATATAAGTATCATCAATCAACACCACCATAGTTTTACTCCATAGTGTATAGAATTGTGAAGATTTAGGGAGAGAGAAAATATGTTTAAAGGAAAAATCATCATGATCAAAAGAGAAGAGGAAATTGACCCTTATTTAGTTTAATGAGTAATCACAGTCTCGTATCAAGAAAAAGTAAAACAATAAATCAATAATTGAACTCAAAGTCTCTCTAAGTTACCTCCTACAAACTAGCAGTGGATTAGAATTCCCTATTCATGGAGAGTGTAGCTGATAGGATGGGTGTTCATGAGGGTAATTTATAGACTCTTATTCCACTTAAGACTTATTCTAGAAGGAGGTATCATCTTGTTAAATGAAGGGCATTCAGATCTTTTACAATAAAAGGTGGTTATATTTTGTACACTCGGTTTTGGGGGAGACAATATGGTTATTCTTTCGGGCTATAGGGATCTGTAGAGGGAGCTTCAGCTTGGCTTCTAGCATGAAATCCAAGAGATATTTCTTCCTTTTTCATTCTATGTGGTTTTTATATTGAATTCCTAGTGTATTTCTTCCTTGATCATGAGGATTGTAATTGATTTTCAGCAGAATATAATTGATTTTTTCTTAGAAATCTATTCTAAAATTTGAGGTCTTGTTATTTGGTGCTTTCATTGAATACCAAGAAGCTTGGTATATGAATGATTCCTTTATTGGATTCCAACAAGGATGGAAGCAAGAGTATCAAATATGGAAACTCGGATGGAATGTATGCAGTAGGTTCAGACAGCGGAGACATTGCGGCAGTCTAAGTTACAATAATCAACTAACATAAATTTCAGAGAGGTTAGGCAGACGGTAGACGTTCTTTCTTAGAAGCTTCAAGAATAGTTACTAGTTTCAGTTTAAACATTAATGCATACTCTTCAAGAACAAACAAAGGTCATTGTAGAATTATTCGTCTGACAAACATTTCTAAGTTTGGGACATCACCTCGATGATGTGATGGAAACTTATAAGGTTCAACAGGATGTTTTTGAGATGAATGAAGGTGTGCGGATATCATATCCAATGTATCGTCAGGTGAAAGTGCGTAATTGTTTTCCCACAGGTTCTATTGCTCGCACGGAAAAACGAGTCATCCAGGAAAAATGGACAGAACCTGTTATGAGGACAATGACATAGGGTAGGCTATGTGTGCAGAGTTGAGTTCTTTAGCCAAGCATGTCGAGTTGCATGTTTTCTCAGGGGAAGATCCAGTAGTGTGGTTTTCCCGAGATAAGACATATTTTATGATCCATAAAACTCATTGTCATCTACAAGTACCAACCGCTCAGTTGTGTATGGAAGGCCATGTTCATCATCAAGGATCCGGACGCAGAAAAAGCGTGGCAATTAGGGGGTCCCAACTTTGCCTTTTCTATAGTTGATGACCAATCTAGGATCAATACGACAATAAATTCCAGAATCCACATATTAAGATAAAATATCTATATAAAAGAAGAAAAGGGTGATGTATCCTAGATAAAGTATCTTGCGCATCATGTTTATAATTAATTTAAATAATTTCTGCAGAAATTAAATACCTAGATCTTCAGTACTTTCTTCATTGATGATGTTGATCATCCGGAATGACCCTTTCGGATTTTCTCATTGCACTTGAGAGGATCCAAACTAGAATCCATCTAGCGGTGATCCACATGTGCTCTGATGGCCTCTGATCGACAACACTCATTCTTCTGGTGCTATCTCAGCGAAGCGAGTGTCTTGCATCGGTCGTTCTTGATCATCTATTCTTCGGTCTTGAAGAACATCTCTTGTTCTTGAGAGGTGAGAGGAGAGGATTAGAGAGAAAAATTGTTTTGGCTCAACATTTTTTTCACCACCAACAATTTGGTTCACTAGGTATAATGGCACAATAGACGTACCTGTCAATTTAACGACATGGGGTTTCGGTTACAATATTTAATTGTGTAACATCAATTAAATAAATTCATAACATTAGATAAAACTCATGATTTATAATAACAACATCATCACCATTATTCATGGTCTTCCAAATTGTGCAAAACGAAATCATAAATGAAATCTCATGCCACAAAATGATAACAGTGTTATTATTATTTTGTCTTATGTCAACTAGTTAAATAAATATTTACCGTCTTGAAAATAATTATTTTACTACCGGACCGACGTTGATCTGCTCGTACTCCACTTCCATTTATTGAACACCTTAATAAATAAATAATTTATTCTCTTAAATAAATATTTTATTTACAAACTAGTAAATAAATATTTTTTAAATGTTCAATAAAATAACTATATTTTATTTAATTTATGTGGTCATTTTAACTTGAATAAAATTATTTCACGGTATTGAGAATAATATTTATTCCATTAATTAAATTCAAATAGAATTTAATTGAGACCACAAGAAACACTTAGTGTGTGACCCTCTAGGATTCTTTCTTGATGGCATTAGGCAGGTTTGTCTAAAGTCCAAGAGTACTATCTAGCAACGGGTCAAGGCACTGAAAAGAAAGAACTTAAAGTCGCAATGATGAAATCCACATAAAAATTATTATTGTGTAATATAATATCTTTATCTCAATATCTCATCAAGCGGGTTTCATGATAGTGTCATCAACCTGCTTGTTTGATACGTCTTTCTTTGACTACCTGAAATAAACTCATCGATACACTGTAGCCATGGAATTTAGGGCAACGGTTCTATTTTAATCAAAGGGTCGAGATATCAACTTTCATAAATGGAAGTTAAAAATCCTTCCTCGACTTATCCATTAATAACATGTCATTTTTGATGCACCGATCGTACCCTACTTCCCACCAATATATGGCGTGACAGTTTTCGTCACTAAATCAAAGTGTGTGAGTCGTGATATGCATTAATGATAATATTAAAGTCTAAGGACCATTACTATAATATCCAAAGTAAGTAAACAATTATGTATTTTCATATCTATGTCTATTTATGAATTAGATAGTGTTTTAAAGACTTAAAATGAGAAAAAATCCAATCTTAAGCCTAGAATTCTCTAATATTTTTAAAAGATTGTTTTACCACCTTTTGATGGTGAATCATTTTTAAATATATCTTTTGACAATTTTATAAGATATATTTGTCAAAATAAACTTATTATTTAGGATTTTGACATTGAAATTTACTTTGGATAAATTTTTGGTATTTTTCTGACAATTTTCATTTTTTTAATGAATAGTGAAAAATACTGCATTTTAATTCAAAACTGATTTTTCATCTAATTTAATTATATGGATGGATTATATTTTTAATTGTTTTTAAACTGTAAATAGAATATATTTTTACCATTTAATCCAATTGTGGTTATTGGAATTAATTTCACTTTGAAATTGGACATAAACAATTGTCAAAATTTTGATAGATATTGTTTCTAAAAACCCCGCTATTTGTTTTGACAATGGGAAATTATTTTTAAATTAATTACTACAATTTCTATGTTTGTAATTTGGTAAAATGGATTCCATATTTGGAATCATAAGGTCCAAATTATGTAATTAAGACTCTTTTGTTTTTGGAAATTATGAATAGTAACGACGGTAATTATCTTTAATTATCGTGATTAATTAGTAATCGGGTAGTTAAGGGTAATAAAATACTAACATAATAATATAAAATGACCCAAACATGTGTCCTAATGCTACTGGTTGTGTCATGTCCGACCATGGGATTCCTTTTTCTAACTTTTGGACCCCATGGAATCACTTTTGGGTGATAGGGACATTTTGTTATATTATTTTTTTAAAAAGAAAGTATAACCAAAGTATGTATCACCCAAGTAAAACAATTTTAGTTTTGTCTGTGTAAATGATCAATTAGACTATAAATATTCATTGGAAATCTAAAAATATTTCCTACATCATGATATTTTTTTTATAATTTTTAGACATTAAATAAATTAATTTATTTATGACACCATGATGATGTAGTGATTACCTCATTAATGAACGATTTAAATAAAATGAAAAGATAATGTAAAATATAAGACTTACACTTGTCAAAAACCTATTATATGGGTAGATTTAGAACCCTTATCACCTTACCCTTGAAATATATCTTTTTTTAACCTTTAAAATCTGAAACTCGTTTTAAAATAAAGTAACATTTCATGATTTTCCAAGAGTGCCCCTCCTCCCTCTTATAAAAGGCCCCCACCTCTACCACCTTACCCACACCTCTCAAGCCACTGGCTCCACTAAAATCTACTAATTTGATCTTTCCAAATCCCTATATTAATCCTATAATCCTTAACATAGGCATAAATCTCTTCAATAAACCCTTTTGGTCCAAACCAAGGGGAGTTACCCGATTTAAAGGTAATGTCTTCTCTAATGTTCTTTTGTTTTATTTTGCTTCTCCAACCCCATAAACTCTTTTTATTCCTTTATTTTGTAACAAAACCAGTATCATCAATATACTAGGATGTTTTTATGATAAGTATTTGATCTAAACTTACACACACCTCTGTCTAATGGTTAGATAACATACTGTTTATGTGGATGGCGAATTACTAACTCACGAAACGATGATTGTTCAATCTTATTTTAACACCTTTCATGGTGGCCATTAAGATGTCAATATATTTATATATGATATATATTATTTTTATTTTTTCCTTATGAATCTTTATTTTTCATTTATGTCATACCTTTATGGTTTCCATTATGGGTAAACGTGATATCTTCATTTTAGGAAGTGCGGACTACCGCCCCCTCAAAGTGATTTGAATCATTAATTCCATATATGGGACATATAAAGGATGGAGTTAATGATATTATATATGATATTATACTGGAAATATAATATAACTTTATATCATTATTATTTAATTCCATTAAATATGAAATAGAAACGAAAGTAGTGTTTATGCGTACGTACGGCTTATCGTCTCTATGAACGATGCATTTCATTTCTTACCTCTAAATGTTATGTAATATTATAAATGAATGTATATACTGTATATATATGATATATATGATATCTACATGATGAATATAATTCTGGATATAATAGATATTTTACCACATGAACAACTTGTAATTATAAGAAGTTTATTTTTGACTCAAGTGCCAAAGATCGACAAAACGACCATTATTAACTTAAATAATTACATAATGTTCAAAATATGGTAATAAGTGATATAAAAGGAATAATGAACTTGAAAAAGGTTCTTAAGCAAGTATAAATTAACTCTATTTTATTATTCAGGGGATTAAAGAACGATCGAGTCAAATCGGACACGAGGTAAGGGACTTCATCTCAATCTCCTTTCATTGAGGCATATTTGGTATTATACGCAACTTTCTTTTATAAGGTGTATAAACCCCTTTGAATTTTACTTTTATTCAAAAGGAATATTTTTATACGAAGCATTTTACTAAACGACAAAAGGGAATGTTTTTGCCTTACGTATGAGGTGACAACGACTTCTCCGCCGTCGTGACCATTACTTGAGTTTCGGATTCCGCTACAAGACATAACTTTTTTTAAATGAAAAATAAATATCATGTTTTAATTTTATTTTATTTTGGTATTGAAAATGGTTTTGATAATTTTTTTTTATATCAATGTGTTTTTGATATCTTGTGATTGAAATGTGGATATGTTATGTTTCCTTTATGCATGTTTTATGTTATACAATTATGTTATGGTTCTTGGGCATTTTTTATGAAGACGGGTGGTTCTGTGATAAACTAAGGGCAGGTGAGCCTGTGATAGCTCTCCAATGCATTGGGTAACGCGAAGGGGTTAAACTCTAAGGTTTCGCTGAGGAGATTTAGGGAATATATTGTGATGTGTATTCCAAACATAACCATGAGGGTTACTCTCTATGTAAGAATGTTATGAATGCCTCAAGTTACTTTTATGTATTATGATTTCTATGAGTTATTCATAAATCTTATGATTTCATGAGGTATCTTAAAGTTATTATGTTTTATGAGTAAAGTATGATTTCATTGATTCTTATGAATACATGGACTAAAGTTTTCATTCCGTATTTTTATATCCCTTACTGAGCTTTTTATGCTCATCCAAAGTTTTTTAAATGTTTTTCATAGGTCAAGGGAAAATTATATGATATGATGATAGTGTCAAAGAAGTGTCAAGAAAGAATCCATGTTTTATTTTAAATAAGTTTCCTTTGATGGGAAAAGTGAATATTGTCTTTGATGTAACCACCTTGTTTAAATGTGGAATATAATGCATGATTTATGATCTAATTCTCTAAAACTCTAAACCTGAAAAGATCCTCAATGTGTATTCTTGAAATATCTCAAGATTAAGTAATGTTTAAGGCTGGGGCCTTATAGTTGGTATCATAGGTCGGTTTAGATAACTTTAGGAGTTAGAATTATATTAAATGATTATCCAAAAATATTTTTTTTATGGTCAAATTGAAATGACATAGCATTTGAAGATTACCATGTTGCTTCATCTAAGACATGTTTGTTCAGAATGGTTTTCCACAGAGGAAATAGGGAAGCAGTGCTAGGAAGGAATATAAAAGGAAATGACCTTCCAAATAAGCATCCTGAGATGGTCGGAATTGGAACTGAATAGTTTGTTGTAGTAATGGCACATTTGAATCAAGCGATAAATGGTGGTGGTATCCATAAACGAGATTGGCCAGATCAAGCGTAGAGGAACATGTCAGTGGTGGAACATTTCATGAGGCAACATCCCCCATCATTCAGAGGATCATCTGACCCTATGCTAGTTGAAGGGTGGATTAAAGCACTGGAGAAGATTTTCGATGTCGTGGGGTGTTCAGACAATCCAAAGGTTAGTCTTGTTGTTTACCGTTTGGAGGGTGATGCAGATCAGTGGTGGTCGATGGTTAAAAATATCAGGGACACTGATGAGATTTATTCTCTTAACTGGGATGAATTCAAAAGTATGTTTTTTGAGAAATGTTTTCCTAAGGTTGTTCGACTTAGGATGGAAAAACAATTCTTGGAATTAAGGCAAGAGGATGACTCAGTGGCTGCTTATGAAGAAAGGTTCACTCGATTGGCAAGGTATGCTCCTAATTTTATCTGAGACCTTGATAGTAAAATCAATCGTTTTTACTCAGGATTAAAGCCAAAATATTGAAGGGCTTTAGCTTATTGTGAGTTCAAGAGTTATGAAAAGCTTTTTCGATGTGCTGAGAAGGTGTAAATGGAGTTTTCCGATAAGCAAGTGTTCTATAACAACCAACAGAAGAAGAGACCAAGGTGGCAGGAGAAAGGGAAGAATCCTTCAAAAAGGTTTGATGGTAAGAAAACTAAGTTTTCAGTTTGTGATAAATGTGGTAAAAAGCATGCTGGGGAATGTCTTTTGAATTCTGGAAAGTGCTATTGATGTGGTAATATGGGACATAAGGCTTGTGATTGCACTGAAGAAGATCAGTGTGATGGTAAGACCAAATTGGATTTACAGTTAGTGAAATGTTTCAAGTGCAATGAGATGAATCATTATGAAAATGAGTGTTCGACAAAAAGCTCAAATGATGGGAAGCAGTCAAACTACAAGTAGAAAGGTGTGGTGAAATCCTTTGTAACTACTTCAGTAGATGTTGGGCCATCAAATGAAGTGGTATCAGGTAATTTGTTTGTTTTTTCAGATTATGCCAGTGTGTTGTTTGATTCAGGGTCTACACATTCTTTCATCTCTGAAAAATTTTCTAGTAAATTGGGAATTCCATATCAAGAATTGACTCCTGAACTTGTGGTAAAAACACCTAGGGGAAATTTTGAGGCAAAAAGAATTTATAAGAATCTTCCAATCCTTATCCGTGGAAAGAACCTACTTGAAAAACTTATTATTTTACCTCTAGTAGAGTTTGATGCTATCCTGGGTATGGATTGGATCGCTATTTTTATAACGACCCATACCTTACATACATTGTTAATACTTCAAAATTGAATCACACTTATTACAACATATGACAAAACCACAAAGGACCATATAGGAATAGTGTCTTTAGAAACTGGGAAACATAAACAACTGGTTCATAAATCTTCTACAGTGTCTCCCATTTATTTCATCATATCTAGGGTCCCTTTTAGCATATTCTACTTAATATCCATCTTCCTGACCTGGGGAAAAGGAAACATAAAAGGGTGATCTCAAATGCTCAGCAAGGGCAAATAAATGAAATAAAAATCATATCATATCTTTTTGAAAATCATAACCTACAAAAGAGATCATAATATCTTAGCATGGAATAAATCATAGAAGTGAAAATGAGATCCCCATAATCATAACATAAAACTTGAAACCTTTTGGCATGTTCACATAATCATGGAAAATCATTTCTTGTTAGTCATGACTCATTGCCAAGACTATCTTAGCGGACAAAGTCCATTTCTGAACCGAGTTCACTCCTCGTTTCAGTCCTGTATCACTGAACCTAAATAACCTTCCGTTCCAGCCATGTCTATCTCATGAGATATAAATCTTTACCCAATGCATTGGAGGGAGATATAGGTCCCACCCATCTTATAATGAATCCTTTCTTATGTGTGCCACATAATCATAAATCATACATCATCACATAACACATGTAACAAAAATGGGATTCTTGAAACATCATGACATCATAAAACAAATCATATAAGGTAAATGACTTCATAAAAATAATTTCCTCAAAACATAATCAAATCAATGTAATAATAGGGATAAAAACAGAACCCTATATTATCTTAGATGGAAAATAATTTTGATAAAACATTTGAACTCCATTCTTGAAGAAAATATCCTTTCTACTTCAAAAACACTTTTCTTTTCTTAACATGTCATACAATTATAAACTAAAAGAAGTTGATTAAAAATAAACTTGAAATCTTATAAAGGAATATTCTTGGAAATAATGTTTTAAAAATCCATTCTTGCCGTATAAGTTAAAAAAAACATTCTTCGTACTTTTGTCGGAAAAGTCAAAAAGTACCTCGTACGAAAAACAACAAAATATTCCTTTCATATCTTTTACTAAAAACTCACCGAAGGGTAAAATTGGATATAAACTATTGTATAAGTATGGAAATTACATATTTAGGGGACATGGATGTGGATGATAAAATACACCCCAGTAATTACCAAAGTAAAAACAATCTTGGATAAAAGTGAGATTGTGATATTTCCCTTACCTAAGGTCCGATTTGCTTTGTACATGTCCGAAGCTCCTGTATAATGGTTTAAATAATGTTATTGATTTATTCCAGAATCATAAATATTGATATGATATCATATATGGTCATATTCTTAGCTTCTTGTTAGTAATATTTCATTGTTACTTGTTACTCGGGTCTTTATTGCCTTTTGTTCTTGTGCGTGTTTTGCCGAATAAATTCTTATTCTTCTTTTAAGGTTATAGATACCTTATATCCAGAATGGTATTAGTGTAACAAATATCATATTTATTCATTCAATTCATTTATATAATTAATATGTAATGATGATCATGTAGAACGAGTCGCATCACATCGTGGAGACGGTATTCCGTACGTACGCACGAGTGATGATATCGTTCCTATGATCGTGGAATTGTATTGGAGTATATATATACTATTTCAGTATCAATATTACTTTATAATAATCATAAATAGTTACTCATTACACCATTATACCCATCCTTGTAAGGTGATGGTGGAAAATAGATTACACCACGGCGTGGAGACGGTATTCCGTACGTACGCACGCGCGGTGATTTCATTTTTCCATAGGATGGATAGAAGATGAATTAGGGTTGTTTCATTTTTATAATAACATATCAGTATGTAAGTAATACTGATGTTATTACTTTATCATGAAACAACTAAAGAAGAAGAAGTTGAAGAAGAAATAAATTGAAAAGATCGGTAATGGATATTACCTCTTCTTTGGAACGCTTCTTTGAATCCTCCACTTAGGGAACTAAGATTGGTCTTTGAAGAAGACCAGGACCTCTAGGATTATTCTAGGGAAGTGGAGAGGAGAAAATGGCAGGGGTTTTCCGAGCTTGAGTGCTCAAATTGGTGTGAGGAGGAGGGGGAGGAGGTGCCCTTTTATAAGGGAGGAGAGGGGCACCTTTGGAATATCTCAAAATATTATTTTATATTAAAGTCAAAATCGGTTTATAATGGTTCCAAAGGGTCTTATTTCGAAGCTAAAGTGGGGAAGGGTCAAAATACTATCAACAAATAGGATTTATACAAGTTTAGGGTATTATTTTAACCTTATCAATTAGATTTAACTCTAAGTTAAATAATTTAACTTTTACCGTGTCTTTTTGTTTTCTTTCACTATATGGTTAATACACTTACTATAACATGCCAAACGAACCCCAAATTATTTATTATTAATATATATATCCTTATCTAAGTCATTTGGCCGAACCTTATATTTTTAGTAATAAAATAACAATTAATAATATAATATTTGATTTAAAAACCATTTTGTGTTAATTTTGACACTATTTGATATATGATTTTTGTGAAAGTCATAACAGAATTATATGTTAGAACCAAGTTGATTAAATCAACACTAATATATCATAGTAACCTAGAAAATTATTGGAATTCATAAAATGTCTCAAATTACATTTATTTTGGTGTTTATAACATCAATTATGTCAATATTTCATAAATAAGATAATTACTGCATCATAATTGTGTCATAAATAAATTAAATTATTTAATGTCTAAAAATTATAAATAAAATACCATTATGTAGGAAATCGTTTTATCTTTCTAATGAATATTTATAGTCGAATTTATCTTATGTATAACCCCATATTAAAAATGATTTACTTATTAAACTTTGATTTTAACTATTTTAACCCTTCTTTAAATAAATTAATAATAAATGTCCTAATCTAACCCAAGTGGGCCTAAATGGTCATATTTTATTCATAAGGTTGTTTTTGGTCGAATTACACTTATCCAATAGAATTAGGACATGTGTTAGGGTAATAGTAATATCATATTTACCCCTATTTACTATTAACCGCGGTAAAAAAAAGTAAAAAGTTACTATTCACCAAAAAATTATTTTTATCTCATTGAACCACATTTTACTTACTGATATCAACCGTGTCTGTCAGATTTTTGAAATTCCATTCACAGAAGCGGTAAAATTAAGTTTTATGCAAAATTCAGTTTTTAACCTACCACTTAGTGGTTTCACTATTCATCAAAAATTGGAAGTTTTCAGAAAAATACCAAAATTTCACCCTAGGCTAATTTTGGTATTCCGAATCCAAAAATGAAGTCCATTTTGAAAAATAAAATTTATAAAATTTCAAAAAGTGGTTATTACTATTCATAACGGCTAGTTTTAATAATATTTTAATAGCATATCGTTGTTTAGTGAAACTCGGTATTGCGTACGACGTAAGCTATCGAGGAAGGTTGCGATCGCGTGTAAAGTAAGCCAAGCTAGTATGTAGTGAAAGATTCCTTTGATGATATATAAAAACAAAATATTACTCATAAAAATTTCGGGTGTTACATTCTACCCCACTTAAAAAGAATTTCGCCCTCAAAATTCGTCACTTTGTAACAAACAGATGAGGATACTTCTCCCTCATCATATCCTCAAGCTCCCATGTAGCTTCTTCAAGTTGGTGGTTCCTCCATAAAACTTTCACCAATCGAGTGGTCTTGTTTCGTAGGACTTTTTCGCTACGATCCAGAATCTCTATCGGTTGTTCTTCATAAGAAAAATCTTGCTCCAGCGGTACAACTTCTGAGCTGAGTACATGTGAAGGATCAGGTATGTACTTTCTCAGGAGAGATACACGGAACACATCGTGAACTTGAGAGAGATTCGGTGGAAGCGCCAATCGGTAAGCTACCTTTCCAACACGATCCAGTATTTCGAAAGGACCGATATATCTAGGGCTCAACTTCCCCTTCTTTCCAAATCTCATAACCCTCTTCTAGGGAGATATTCGTAAGAACACTTAATCACCCACTTCAAACTCTAGGTCTTTTCTTCAGTTGTCGGCATAACTTTTCTGTCGACTCTGAGCTGCTCTTATGTGTTGTTGAATAGATCTGACCTTTTCTGCCATTTCATCAACGAGATCAGGTCCTAATAGCTTTCTTTCCCCAACTTCATCCCAGCAAGTTGGAGTCCTGCATTTCTTTCCATAGAGAGCTTCATAAGGAGCCATATGAATACTGGAGTGAAAGCTATTATTATAAGAAAATTCCACCAAAGGTAGGTGTTGATCCCAACCTCCTTTGGAATCCATAGAGCAAGATCTCAACATATCTTCTAGGGTTTGAATTGTTCTCTCAGACTGACCGTCTGTCTGGGGATGATAAGCAGTGCTGAAACTCAACTCTGTATCCAGAGTATGCTGAAGACTTCTCCAGAACTTCGAGGTAAATCTTGGATCCCGATCAGATATAATAGAAAGTGGTACTCCATGAAATCTTACCACTTCCTTTACATATATCTTGGCAAGCTGATCTAGAGATAAATCCTCTCTAATAGCAATGAAGTGTGCAGACTTTGTAAGACGATCAACTATGACCCAGATAGCATTATTGCCTTTGGATGTTTTAGGAAGTCCTGTGACAAAGTCCATAGTGATGTTTTCCCATTTCTATTCGGGTAAGGGTAATGGTTGTAACATCCCCTTAGACTTCTGTCTATCAGCTTTAACTTGTTGACAAACCAAGCATCGAGAGACATATTCGGCAATATCTCTTTTCATGCCATCCCACCAGAAGTACTCTTTCAGGTCCCTATACATCTTTGTGCTTCCAGGATGAATAGATAATGAAGAACTATGAGCCTCATCCAGTAGCTCCTTCTTTAATTCGGGGATGGGAGGAACACAAACCCGATTCCTGAACTTTATTATCCCATCACAATCAAGGTTGAATTCAGGAACATTTCTCACCTTCTTTTGTAACTATACATCTTCTTTTTGTGCCTCTTTAATCTTCACATGTATAGATGGTTGAACATTCATTTGAGAAAGATAATATTTTTCCCCTTCCATTATAATTCCAAGATCCATCCTTTGTAAATCCATAAATATTGGATCTTTTGTGATCCTCATCATGGATAAACTAGCATGGTCTTGTCGACTTAATGCATCTGCCACCTTGTTTGCTTTCCCAGGGTGGTAATGGATTGAGTAGTCATAATCCTTAATCAGCTCCAACCATCTTCTTTGACGCATATTCAGCTCCTTTTGTGTGAAAATATACTTTAAACTTTTATGATCAGTATAAATATCACACCTTTCACCATAAAGGTAATGCCTCCAAATCTTTAATGCAAAGATTACCGCAGCCAATTCCAAATCATGTGTTGGGTAATTTTGCTCATGGATTTTCAACTGTCGTGAGGCATAAGCTATCACCATATCATTTTTCATAAGAACACACCCCAATCTCTTCTTGGATGCATCACTGTAGATCACAAACCTTTCTCCACTACAAGGCAGTTTGAGCACAGGTGCACTGGATAACCTTCTTTTCAACTCCTTGAAATTCTCTTCACATTCCTCTGTCCAAACAAACTTAACTCCTTTACGAGTCAACTTGGTGAGTGGATTAGATAACCGTGAAAAATCTTTTACAAAACATCGATAATATCCATCCAAACCAAGAAAACTTTGGATCTCAGTTACTGTTGTTGGTCTTGACCATCTTTCGATAACCTCTGTTTTTGCTGGATCCATAGATATCCCCTCTTTTGAGATTATGTGACCCAAAAATGCAACTTTTTTAAGCCAAAATTCACACTTGGTAAATTTGGAATAAATCTTCTCCTTTCTCAGGGTCTTCAATATAATTCTCAAGTGATCTTCATGCTCTTCCTTGCTCTTTGAATAGACAAGAATATCGTCTATAAAAACTACCACAAATTGATCAAGATAGTCTCTAAAGACTCTATTCATTAGATCCATGAAGATAGAAGGGGCATTAGTAAGACCAAATGGCATCACTATAAATTCATAGTGTCCATACCTTGTACGGAAAGCCGTCTTTGGTATATCCTCCCCTTTGACCCTTAATTGATGATACCCTGAACAAAGATCAATCTTGGAAAAGTATTGAGCTCCACGTAGTTGGTCAAATAAGTCATCAATGCGTGGGAGAGGATATTTGTTCTTGATAGTGATCTTGTTAAGTTCTCGATAATCAATGCAGAGTCTCATTGATCCATCTTTCTTCTTAACAAATAGAATAGGTGCTCCCCAAGGTGATGCACTAGGGCGTATGAATCCCTTATCAAGATTCTCTTGGAGTTGCTTCTTCAATTCCTGCAACTCAATTGGGGCCATTCTATAAGGTGTCTTTGAAATAGGCAAAGCACTCGGTACGAGTTCTATTGAAAACTCAACTTCACGATTTGGTGGAAGACCCGGTAATTCCTCCGGAAAGACATCATCAAACTCCCGTACGATGGGAATATTCTTAATTGTAAGTTTCTCGCCAACCATTTGAGATAAATAACCTTCATTTAGTGGAATCAAGACCCATAAGATGGAAGGAATTTCCACTGGAAGGTTATATTCATCCTTGCATCGATAGACGATCGTAGATTGATCTGGAATATGAAATGTGACTTCCCTTCTTTGGAAATTGATATGAGCTCCATGTAGAGAAAGACAATCCATGCAAAGAATCACATCAAATTCCACTAAAGGAAGGATCATAAGATTTGCAGGAAGCACTTTCCCACAAACTTCGATCGGAGAAGAATTATAAACTTTTGATGCGACTGTTGTTCCATTAGGTGTTGTCACAGCTAACTCAACATCTAATTGTTGAGGTAATACGGTGATACCCTTAGAAAATTCTTTAGAAATAAAAGAGTGGGTGGATCCAGAATCAAATAAAACATTTTCTACTTTAGAGTGGATGGTAAGTGTACCTTTCACCACTTCGTTATCGTACTCCACATCGCTGATAGAAATTGCATGTGACTTTCCTTTGTCTTTAGCCTTAATATTTTGTTGACGTCGACCATCATCATCAACCCTTGGATTTGGGCATTGATTGGCATAATGCCCCATCTCCTTGCACTTGAAACATTGAAGTGTAGTAGGTTCATTCTGTGTATCCCTTCCTTTGTTTGCATCATTAGACATCTTCTTCTCATTATCGCGGAATTCAAATGCCCGATGACCTTCCTTTCCACATTTGAAACATTTACTTGTCCCTTTAAGACAACTCCCTCCATGTTTCTTTCCACACTTTGAGCATAAGGGAAAGCTCATCTTCTTTTCAGTGTGCTCTTTATATTTTCCTTTGAATTCCATCTTCCTCTTCTTATCAAACCCATGTGACTGATGGGTTACTCCAATCTCCATCTCGACTTTGAGAGCACATCGAACGATTTCCTCGTAGCTATTGAAGTCCCTTATGGCTAAAGCCCTTCGAAGAATTGGTTATAAGCCACTAAAGAATCGATCGATCTTACTCTCAGGTTGGATAATAATACCAAAAGCGTACCTTGCAAGTCTTGTAAAATTTGCTTCATAGGTACCAACAGATTCATCATCCCTTTGCTTCAGTTCAAGAAACTCTTTCTCCATCTTTGTTCGGAGAATACGAGGGAAGTACTTATTGAAAAATAAGTTCTTGAACTCTTCCCATTCCATATACTCAATTTCATCCCTCTGCCTTGTATTCTTAATAAGATTCCACCATTGATCAGCATCTCCTTCCAAACGATACACTGCTAGGATGACTTTATCATGTTCAGAACATTGAAGAACTGAAAATATCTTTTCAGTAGTACTAATCCATTGTTCAGCAACTAATGGATCAGTAGACCCGCTGAAAGAAGGTGGACGCTGCCTCATGAAGGATTCAACAGAATGATGCTCCTTCCTTTGCTCGTTTGGAAGTCCTGCATGATTCATAGCTTGAGAAAGTTGTGTGAGCATGGCTACAATATTTTGCATTCCAGCTCCCATATCGTTTGGTTGCTCAGGGGGACAATCATTGCATTGTCCATCGCATTCCGCATTAACACGGTTCCTTCGGGTTCTAGCCATTGACTAAAACCAAGAAGAATAGTGTGAGCAACACTAATTATAATAGGAAAACCACATAATCAAGGATAAAATTTCACACTTAAGGTCTTATCCTAGGGTATTCATGGCCATTTCTAAAACACTAAGATTGTGTTCTATGCTTAGACTTAACCTTAGGGTTCTTACTAAGACTTTCACATCCTAGTTTCCAAAGGTTGACTATATCGTTCCTCTGATACCAACTATAACGACCCATACTTTACATACATTGTTAACACTTCAAAATTGAAGCACACTTATTACAACATATGACAAAACCACAAAGGACCGTATAGGTATAGTGTCTTTAGAAACTAGGAAACATAAACAACTGGTTCATAAATCTTCTACAGTGTCTCCCATTTATTTCATCATATCTAGTGTCCCTTTTAGCATATTCTACTTAATATCCATCTTCCTGGCCTGGGGAAAAGAAAACATAAAAGGGTGAGCTCAAATGCTCAGCAAGGGCAAATAAAGGAAATAAAAATCATATCATATCTTTTTGAAAATCATAACCTGCAAAAG
Organism: Viscum album; assembly: GCA_963277665.1. NCBI lineage: Eukaryota > Viridiplantae > Streptophyta > Magnoliopsida > Santalales > Viscaceae > Viscum > Viscum album. The sequence continues at coordinate 1,354,686,458 of OY728121.1, read as the reverse complement.
AGATCACAATATCTTAGCATGGAATAAATCATAGAAGTGAAAATGAGATCCCCATAATCATAACATAAAACTTGAAACCTTGTGGAATGTACACATAATCATGGAAAATCATTTCTTGTTAGTCATGACTCATTGCCAAGACTATCTTAGCGGACAAAGTCCATTTCTGAACCGAGTTCACTCCTCGTTTTAGTCCTGTATCACTGAACCGAAATAAACTTTCATTCCAGCCATGTATATCTCATGAGATATAAATCTTTACCCAATGCATTGGAGGGAGATATATGTCCCACCCATCTTATAATGAATCCTTTCTTATGTGTGCCACATAATCATAAATCATACATCATCGCATAACACATGTAACAAAAATGGGATTCTTGAAACATCATGACATCATAAAACAAATCATATAAGGTAAATGACTTCATAAAAATAATTTCCTCAAAACATAATCAAATCAATGTAATAATAGGGATAAAAACAGAACCCTATATTATCTTAGATGGAAAATAATTTTGATAAAACATTTGAACTCCATTCTTGAGGAAAATATCCTTTCTACTTCAAAAACACTTTTCTTTTCTTAAAATGTCATACAATTATAAACTAAAAGAAGTTGATTAAAAATAAACTTGAAATCTTATAAAGGAATATTCTTGGAAATAATGTTTTAAAAATCCATTCTTGCCGTATAAGTTAAAAAAACATTCTTCGTACTTTTTTCGGAAAAGTCAAAAAGTACCTCGTACGAAAAACGACAAAAGATTACTTTCATATCTTTTACTAAAAACTCACTGAAGGGTAAAATTGGATATAAAATATTGTAGAAGGATGGAAATTACATATTTAGGGAACATGTATGTGGATTATAAAATACACCCCAGTAATTACCAAAGTAAAAACAATCTCGGATAAAAGTGAGATTGTGATATTTCCATTACCTTAGGTCCGGTTTGCTTTGTACGTGTCCGAAGCTCCTATATAATGGTTTAAATAATGTTATTGACTTATTCCAGAATCATACATATTGATATGATATCATATATGGTCATATTATTATCTTCTTGTTAGTAATATTTCATTGTTACTTGTTACTCGGGTCTTTATTGCCTTTTGTTCTTATGCGTGTTTTTCCGAATAAATTCTTAAAATTCTTTTAAGGTTATAGATACCTTATATCAAGAATGGTATTAGTGTAACATATATCATATTTATTCATTCAATTCATTTATATAATTACTATGTAATGATGATCATGTAGAACGAGTCGCATCACATCATGGAGACGGTATTCCGTACGTACGCACGAGTGATGATATCGTTCCTATGATCGTGGAATTGTATTGGAGTATATATATATATTATTTCAGTATCAATATTACTTTATAATAATCATAAATAGTTACTCATTACACCATTATACCCATCCTTGTAAGGTGATGGTGGAAAATAGATTACACCACGGCGTGGAGACGGTATTCCGTACGTACGCACGCGCGGTGATTTCATTTTTCCGTAGGATGGATAGAAGGTGAATTAGGGTTGTTTCATATTTATAATAACATATCAGTATGTAAGTAATACTTATGTTATTACTTTATCATGAAACAACTAAAGAAGAAGAAGTTGAAGAAGAAATAAATTGAAAAGATCGGTAATGGATATTACCTCTTCTTTGGAACGCTTCTTTGAATCCTCCACTTAGGGAACTAAGATTGGTCTTTGAAGAAGACCAGGACCTCTAGGATTATTCTAGGGAAGTGGAGAGGAGAACATTGCAGGGGTTGGCCGAGCTTGAGTGCTCAAATTGGTGTGAGGAGGAGGGGGAGGAGGTGCCCTTTTATAAGGGAGGAGAGGGGCACCTTAGGAATATCCCAAAATATTATTTTATATTAAAGTCAAAATCGGTTTATAATGGTTCCAAAGGGTCTTATTTCGAAGATAAAGTGGGGAAGGGTCGAAATTATATCAACCAGTAGGATTTAGACAAGTTTAGGGTATTATTTTAACCTTATCAATTAGATTTAACTCTAAGTTAAATAATTTAACTTTTACCGTGTCTTTTTGTTTTCTTTCACTATATGGTTAATACACTTACTATAACATGCCAAACAAACCCCAAATTATTTATTATTAATATATATATACTTATCTAAGTCATTTGGCCGAACCTTATATTTTTAGTAATAAAATAACAATTAATAATATAATATTTGATTTAAAAACTATTTTGTGTCAATTTTGACACTATTTGATATATGATTTTTGTGAAAGTCATAACAGAATTATATGTTCGAACCAAGTTTATTAAATCAACACTAATATATCATAGTAACCTAGAAAATTATTGTAATTCATAAAAAGTCTCAAATTACATTTATTTTGGTGTTTATAACATCAATTATGTCAATATTTCATAAATAAGATAATTACTGCATCATAATTGTGTCATAAATAAATTAAATTATTCATTGTCTAAAAATTATAAATAAAATACCATTATGTATCAAATCTTTTTAGCTTTCTAATGAATATTTATAGTCGAATTTATCTTATGTATAACCCCATATTAAAAATGATTTACTTATTAAACTTTGATTTTAACTATTTTAACCCTTCTTTAAATAAATTAATAATAAATGTCCTAATCTAACTCAAGTGGGCCTAAATGGTCATATTTTATTCATAAGGTTGTTTTTGGTCAAATTAAACTTATCCAATAGAATTAGGACATGTGTTAGGGTAATAGTAATATCATATTTACCCCTATTTACTATTAACCGCGGTAAAAAAAGTAAAAAGTTACTATTCACCAAAAAATTATTTTTATCTCATTGAACCACATTTTACTTAATGATATCAACCGTGTCTGTCAGATTTTCGAAATTCCATTCACAGAAGCGGTAAAATTTAGTTTTATGCAAAATTCAATTTTTAACCTACCACTTAGTGGTTTCACTATTCATCAAAAATTGAAAGTTTTCAGAAAAATACCAAAATTTCACCCTAGGCTAATTTCGGTATTCTGAATCCAAAAATGAAGTCCATTTTGAAAAATAAAATTTATAAAATTTCAAAAAGTGGTTATTACTATTCATAACGGCTAGTTTTAATAATATTTTAATAGCATATCGCTGTTTAGTGAAACTCGGTATTGCGTACGACGCAAGCTATCGAGGAAGGTCGCGATTGCGTGTAAAGTAAGCCAAGCTAGTATGTAGTGAAAGATTCCTTTGATGATATATAAAAACAAAATATTACTCATAAAAATTTCAGGTGTTACAGTTTTCCATGCTAAGATTGACTATAGAGATAAAGAAGTTTCTTTTCAAAAAGACTTTCATTTTGTGTACAAGAATAAACCCTTACTATTGATAACATATCAAGAGGTTGAGAAACTTGTAAAATATGGAAACAAATGTTACCTTGTACATATTATTGAAAACAAAGGAACTGTTCAGATTAATGATGTGCCAGTGGTAAATGAGTATCCTGAGGTTTTTCCTGACGAGTTGCTTGGAATAATACCAAATCAGGAATTTGAATTTACTGTTGACTTAGTTCCTGATGTTAAGACAATTTCAAAACCCCCTTATCGAATGGCTCAAATTGAACTTTTAGAGTTGAAGGAGCAATTGTAAGATTTATTAGAGAAAGGTTTCATTCGACCTAACACATCACCATGGGGTGCTCCTATCTTATTTGTTAAAAAGAAAGATGGTTCAATGAGACTTTGCATTGATTATAGAGCCTTTAATAACATCACTGTTAAGAACAAATATCGTTTTCCTCATATTGATGATTTGTTTGATCAAATCCAGGGAGCTCAGTATTTTTCAAAGATTGACTTGAGATCGGGGTACCATCAGTTGAAGGTAAAGGAAGTAGATATTCCGAAGACCAAGTTTCGTACAAGATATGGCCATTCTGAATTTGTAGTAATGCCTTTTGGGTTAACCAATTCACCTGATGTATTCATGGACCTTATGAATAGAATTTTACATGAGTTCTTGTATAAGTTTGCGGTTTTTTTCATTGATGATATTTTGGTGTTTTCTAAATGTAAAGATGAGCTTGAAATTCATTTAAGGGTTATTTTTCAAACCTTAAAAGAAAATAAATTGTATGGGAAATTCAGAAAGTGTGAGTTTTGGTTGCAACAAATTTCTTTCCTTGGTCACATTGTTTCAAAATATAGAATAACTGTTGATCCTGTAAAAACAAAGGTTGTTGAAGAATTTCCAAGACCCACAAATGTAACTGAGATTCATAGTTTTCTTGGTTTGGAAGGCTATTACTGAAGGTTTGTTAAAAAAAATCATGTTTATCTAGTCCAATGACTAAGCTAACTCGGAAGGGTGTTAAGTTTATCTGGACAAAACAATGTGATGATTGCTTTCAGGAATTGAAAAGAAGATTGGTGAATGCTCCAGTTTTGGGACAACCTTCTAGAAATGGTGAGTTTGTTATCTACAGTGATGCTTTATTAAAAGGATTTGGTTGCGTCCTAATGCAGAATGATCAGGTAATTACTTATGCTTCATGTCAGTTGAAATCTCATGAAGTAAATTACCCTACACATGATTTGGAATTAGTTTTTGTGGTTTTCGCTTTAAAAATTTGGAGGCATCATTTGTATGGTGTAAAGTGTGAAATATATACTTATCAAAAAAGTTTAAAGTATATATTCACTCAGAAATAATTGAACATGAGACTGAGGAGATGGCTAGAATTAATCAAGGATTATGATTGTACAATTCATTACCATCCAGGAAAAGAAAATAAAGTGGCTGATGCTTTGAGTCGAAAAATTAATGCTTCATTAACCATGTTAAGTTTGGAACATGATCCTTTGGTTAAGGATTTTATGAAATTTGGCATAGAAGTTGTTGGTGCAGGATGTTATTCTGTTTTGTTTTAGGTATCAGTGAAATCTTCTCTATCAGACAGAATTAAGAAAGCACAGAAGCAAGACAGTGAGTTGCAGAAAAAGGTAGAGTTGGTTCAGAGGGGTAATTTGCCTGAATTCAACATTGATAATGATTGTGTTTAGAGATTTGGGAAGAGATTGTGTGTGCCTTATGATTCACAGTTGAAGAGAGAGTTGTTATTTGAAGCTCATAGTTCTCCGTTTTCAGTTCATCTTGGCAGTACTAAGATGTATAGAGATCTTTGGGAGTATTACTGGTGGGATAGAATAAAAAGAGATATTGCTGATTTTACTGTGAAGTGTTTGACTTGTCAACAGGTTAAAGAAGATCAGCAGTTACCGAAAGGGATGCTTCAGCCTTTACCAGTGCCAGAGTGAGAATGGGAAAATATATCCATAAACTTCGTTGTGGGGTTTCCAAAGACACCTCGATGTAATAATGCGATCTGGGTTATTGTTGATTGCTTGACTAAATCTTCTTATTTCCTTGTTATACGAGATACTTTCTCCCTAGATCAACCTTATCATTTGTATCTTAAAGATATAGTCAGGTTACATGGAGTTACCCTCTCCATTGTATCTGATCGTGATCCCAGATTTACTTTTAACTTTTGGAAAGGCCTTCAGAAGTCGTCGGGTACTGAATTAAATTTTAGTACAGATTTTCATCCTCAATCAGATGGGCAGTCAGAACGAACAATTCAAAATTTGGAGGATATGCTACATGCTTGTTCGATGGATTATCAGGGAAGTTGGGACTAACATCTTTCTTTGGTTGATTTTTCTTATAATAACAGTTTTCATTCTAGTATATAGATGGAGCCATTTGAGGCATTATTTGGGAAGTGATGTCGAACTCCAACTTTTTGGGATAAAGTGGGTGAAAGGAAGTTGATGGGACCAGAATTGGTAGAATAGTTGGCATAAAAAGTTCAGCTGATACAGAAACACATGAGAACAGCTCAGAGCAGGCAGAAAATTTATGCGGACAATAGGAGGAAGGATCTCTCTTTTGAGGTAGGTGATCATGTCTTCCTCAAAGTTTCACCATGGAAAAGTGTGATGTGATTTGGTAAGAAAGGAATGTTGAGTCCAGGGTTCATTGGACCATATGAAATTCTGGAGAGAGTTGGATCAGTTTCATACCGAGTGTCTTTACCTCCGAGTTTATCTCACGTACACAATGTTTTTCATGTTTCAATGTTAAGGAAGTACATTCCAGATCCATCTCATGTTTTGAGTCCATAGGTAGTTCAGCTGGAAGAGAACCTATCTTATGAGGAACAACTGGTTCAGATTCTTGACCACAGGGAGAAAGTATTGTAGAATAAGTTGATTCATCAAGTAAAGGTTTTGTGGAAAAACCACATGATTGAAGAGGGAACATGGGAATCTGAAAATGCAATGAGGGATAAATACCCCCACCTATTCGATAAGTAAATAAATTTCGTGGACGCAATTTTCTAAAGGGGGGAAGGATGTAACATTTCAAGTAAGTAAAGAATTATTTATTTTCATATCTATGTCTATTTATGAATTAGATAGTGTTTTAAAGGCTTAAAATGTGAAAAAAATCCAATCTTAAGCCTAGAATTCTCTAATATTTTTAAAAGATTGTTTTACCGCCTTTTGATGGAGAACCATTTTTAAATCTATCTTTCGAAAATTTTATAATCTATTTTTTTTTCAAAATAAACTTATTCTTTAGTATTGGGACATTTAAATTTACTTTGTATAAATTTTTGGTATTTTTCTGACAATGTTCATTTTTTAATGAATAGTGAAAAATACTGCATTTTACTTCAAAACTGCTTTTTCATCTAATTTAATTATATGGATAAATTATCTTTTTAATTGGTTTTAAAGTATAAATATAATATATTTTTACCATTTAATCCAATGGTGGTCATTGGAATTAATTTCACTTTGAAATTGGACATAAACAATTGTCAAACTTTTGATAGATATTGTTTCTAAAAACCCCGCTATTTGTTTTGACAGCCGGAATTATTTTTAAATTAATTACTACAATTTCTGTGTTTGGAATTGGGTAAAATTAATTCCATATTTGTAATCATAATTTCCAAATTACTTAATTAAGACTTTTGTTTTTGGACATTATGAATAGTAACGACGGTAATTATCTTTAATTATCGTGATTAATTAGTAATCGGGTAGTTAAGGGTAATACAATAATAACATAATAATATAAAATGACCCCAAAATGTGTCCTAATGCTACTTTTTGTGTCATGGCCGACCATGGGATTCCTTGTTCCAACTTTGGGACCCCATGGAATGACTTTTGGGTGATAGTGACATTTTATTATATTATTTTTTTAAAAAGGAAAGTATAACCAAATTATGTATCACCCAAGTAAAACAATTTTAGTTTTGTCTGTGTAAATTATCTCTTAGACTATAAATATTCATTGGAAATATAAAAATATTTCCTACATAATTATATTTTTTTTATAATTTTTAGACATTAAATAAATTAATTTATTTATGACACCATGATGATGTAGTGATTGCCTAATTAATGAATGATTTAAATAAAATGAAAAGATAATGTAAAATATAAGACTTACACTTGTCAAAAACCTATTGTATGGGTGGATTTCGAACCATTGTCACCTTATCCTCGAAATATATCTTTTTGGGACCTTTAAAATCCGAAAATCATTTTAAAATAAAGTAACATTTCATGAATTTCCAAGAGTGCCCCTCCTCCCTCTTATAAAAGGCCCCCACCTCTACAACCTTACCCACACCTCTCAATCCATTGGCTCAGCCAAACTCTGGTCACTTTATCTCTCCACATCCCTCTTCATCCTAGAAGCCTTACACTAGGTAGGAAGCTCTTCAAGAAACCCTTTTGGTTCAAACCAAAGGGAGTTACCTGATTTAAAGGTAATGTCTTCTCTAATGTTCTTTTGTTTTATTTTGCTTCTCCAACCCCATAAACTCTTTTTATTACTTTATTTTGTAACAAAACCAGTATCTTAAATATACTAGTATGTTTTTATGATAAGGATTCGAGCTGCACTTACACACACCTCCGTCTAATGGTTAAAGAACATACTGTTTCTGTGGATGGAAAATTACTGCCTCACGAAACGATGATTGTTCAATCTTATTTTAGCACCTTTCATGGTGGCCATTAAGATTTCACTCTATTTATATATGATATATATTATTTTTATGTTTTCCTTATGATTCTGTATTTTTAATTTATGGAATACCTTTATGGTTTCCATTATGGGTAAACGTGATATCTTCATTTTAGGAAGTGCGGACTACTGCCCCCTCAAAGTGATTTGAATAATTAATGCCATATGTGGGATGTATAATGGATGGAGTTAATGATATTATATATGATATTATAATTTAAATATAATATACCTTTATATCATTATGATTTCATTCCATTAAATATGAAATAGAAATGAAAGTAGCGTTCATGCGTACGTACGGCTTACCGTCTCCATGAACGGTGCATTTAATTTCTTACCTATAAATGTTATGTAATATTATAAATGCATGTATATAATGGATATATATGATATATATGATATCTACATCATGAATATAATTCTGGATATAATGGATATTTTACCACATGAACAACTTGTAATTATAAGAAGTTTATTTTTGACTCAAGTACCAAAGATCGAAAAAACGGCCGTTATTAACTTAAATAATTAAATAATGTTCATAACATGGTAATAAATGATATAAAAGGAATAATGAACTTGAAAAAGGTTATTAAGCAAGTAGAAATTAACTCTAGTTTATTATTTAGGAGATTAAAGAATGATCGAGTCAAATCGGACACAAGGAAAGGGACTTCATCTCAATCTCTTTTCATTGAGGCATATTTTGTTTTATACACAACTTTATTTTATACAGTGTATAAAACCCTTTGACTTTTACTTTTATTCAAAAGGAATATTTTTATATGAAGCATTTTATTAAATGACAAAAGGGAATGTTTTTTCCTTACGTATGCAGCGACAATGACTTCTCTGTCGTCGTGACCATTATTTGAGTTTTGGATTTCTCTACAAGCCATAACTTTTTTTAAATGAAAAATAAATACCATGTTTTAATTTTCTTTTATTTTGGTATTGAAAATGGTTTTGATAATTTTTTTATTATATCAATGTGTTTTTGATATCTTGTGATTGAAATGTGGAAATGTTATATTTCCTTTATGCATGTTTTATGTTATACGATTATGTTATGGTTATTGGGAATTATTTACGAAGAAGGGTGGTTCCATGATAAACTAAGGGCAGGTGAGCCCATGATAGCTCTCCAATGCATTGGGTAACGTGAAGGGGTTAAATTCTATGGTTTCTCCGAAGATATTTAGGTAATATACTGTGATGGGTATTCCAAACGTAACCATGAGGGTTACTCCCTACGTAAGAATGTTATGAATGTCTCAAGTTACCTTTATGTCTTGTGATTTCTATGAGTTATTCATAAATCTTATGATTTCATGAGGTATGTTAATGTGCTTATGTTTTATGAGTAATGTATGATTTCATTGATTCTTATGAATACATAGACTAATGTTTTCATTCCGTATTTTTATATCCCTTACTGAGATTTTTATGCTCATCCCATGTTTTTGAAATGTTTTTCACAGGTCAAGGGAAAATTACATGATGTGATGATAGTGTCGAGGAAGTGTCAAGAAAGAATCCATGTTTTATTTTAAATAAGTTTCCTTTGATGGGAAAAGTGAATATTATCTATGATGTAACCACCTTGTTTAAATGTGGAATGTAATGCATGATTTATGATCTAATTCTCTAAAACTCTAAACCTGAAAAGACCCTCAATGTGTATTCTTGAAATATCTCAAGATTAAGTAATGTTTAAGGCTGGGGCCTTATAATTACACATGCTCACAGATAGTAATATCTGATGACACCAAAACATGCGGAATTCCTACCGGCCGGTCTGTTCTCATAATCTCCCGTCCTAGAGATTACCAATTGTGAAATTTATGAGAAGAAGTCGCATATTGTTATGAGTACTCACACCTGACAGTCTGTATAATATGTTTCTCATCATAGTATGTCATTCAACCGCAGAACTATATTTAATAATATTGTCATAGAACTTCATGGTTTTCATCATAGCGGGGAACTGCTATGACCTTATTAATACGACAAATACTCGAGGAATTATTACATTATAGTCATGCATAATGGTGAACAATATGTAATAAGATGTTTAATATTTAAATACATTAAATATTCATGTAATCAAAGTACAAACAGTTGGTTCTAGGACACCAACTCTAAAGATGCGGTCAACTCTTGTTTGGGAGGAGTTCAAGGTCGAACTCTTAGGTCATTTTGGTTCACCCAAGGAAAAACAATACTTTGAAGAATCTTAAAGGTATTAGGCAAGAATTAATAGTAGAGGATTATATAAATGACTTCAAGAAAGTTGCATTGTATATTCCTAGTTTACCTGATACCTGGTATATCAGTGTTTTTGTGGTTTATGTCTAGAAATTGAAACCACAGTCACTACTCATGAGCCTACTACTAAAGCCTGACTTATTTCCTTAACTCACAGTGTGGAGCACAAGTTACTGGTTAAAGGGATATTTCATGCACAAACACCTCGTCAGATAGTGTTTCCAATGTCTTATGCACGTTCTGGTGGAGGTGAAAATGTTAATTTCAACCAAGTCCTGGTGAACTTGGATACGGGGCATTTTGTAGAATGGAAGGAAGATTTCCAAAAATGGAGAGGTGCTCGCAGCATTTCTCGTACTGAGTTTGCAGAAAGAAAAACTAAAGGAATGTTTTATTCTTGTGGTGTTAAATATGGTCCAACTCATAAATGCCCGAACAATGGATTTCAACTTATGATTTGGGAGTATGTTCAACCTCAAGGTGAGGAGGTCGACTTGGAAACTTCATAAACTCCAGTAGTTCTGGAAACAGAATCAAATTGGTTGATGTCTTGTCAAGCCTTTAGCTTAAGATTTTTATCTAAGCAAGGATTTTGGGGAACTAAGTCAACGATTATTGAAGAATCTATTTGTGGTGTGCCAATTTTGGTGATTGTGGATAGTGGCACAAATCACAATTTTGTTTCAACAAAGTTACTTAAAATTTTGGTTGTTCTAGTATCCCTAACAAAACCTTTTGGAGTTCATTTAGGAGATGGTCAGTTGATTTCCTTTAGTGGGATATGCAGGTTTTTACCAATACTTTAGGAAGGTTTGGCTATTGGCGTTGATTCTTATATTTTTTAAACTACTGGTTCTGATCTAGTTTCGAGTATGGCTTCGCTGGAAACTTTGGGATATGTTATTTCTCATTGGAAGAACTTAACTATGTGTTTTGTCTTTCGTGGACAACTGGTAACCTTGCAGGGGCTAAAAACCAGTCAGGATCCACCTTTGGCTTTGCAAAACCTTTTGGATGATCATAATTTCTTTACCTTAGGCACCCAGTCATATCTTGGAATTCATAAATCTGAGCAATCTCTTTCAGTTCCACTGGAGTTTGATTCTTCTTTACATGTTTTGTTAGAGCAGTACCCTCGAGTCTTTGAACAGCCTAGGGGAATTCTTCCATAGCGTTCCTCGAATCATGTCATAAAACTTCATGAACTAGTGTTTCATGTTAATATTTGACCTTACAAAATTTCTTTTTTAATGAAAGATAAAGTGGAAAGACAAGTAGCCAATTTTCTTCAGCAGGGGGTATTCGTAGCAGTATTGGTCCATATTCTACCCTAATTATCTTGGTCTGTAAAAAAGAAGGTGTTTGGAAGATGTGCATTGATTACCAAACTTTAAACAAGAAAACTATCTCGAATAGATTTCTCATACCCATTATTGATGAATTGTTGGATTAATTAGTTGGGGCATGATTCTTTTCTAAATTGGACCTCAAATCTGTCTTCCACTAAGTCTGAGTCCGCGAAGACGATGTTGACAAGACTGCTTTCTAAACCCATGAAGGTCATTATGAATTTTTGGTCATTCCCTTTGGCCTTATGAATGCCCCTACTATTTTTCAAGTCACTATGAATCTTTTGTTCAAACCACTCCTACAGAAATTTGTTCTAGTTTTTTTATGATATACTAGTTTATAGTAGTAGTTGGACGGATCATTTGGACTATTTGAAGCAGGAGCTTACTAATCTGCAGCTTAATCGGTTTCATGTAAATCATAAGAAATGTTTTTTCGGTACCGGAAGTTGAGTACCTAGACCACTGTATTACTCTTGATAGTGTTTCTATGGATCCTCAAAAAAATTACAGCATCTTGAATTGGCTGGTTCCTCATAATGTGAAAGAGGTACGTGGTTTTTTGGGACTTTCAGACTATTACCAGAAATTTGTCAAGGATTATGTAATATTGGTCAAACCACTTATGGAACTTAACAAAAATAATAATTTTCACTGGGGAACTGTTGTTTCTTTTATATTCGAATTTTTAAAAAATAGTTCAGTAACTGCTTTAGTGCTTCGCTTACCTGGTTTTTCTAGACAATTTACCATCAAGTGTGATGCTTTGGGAGGTGGTTTGGGTGTTGTAAGATCCCTGACTTCTGTTAAGGTATGTTTTTTATTACGTTTCAGTTTAAGTCCTCTATTTTGTCCAAATAATTGTTTCTAAAGTCCTTAAGAAGGCTCAGGGGTGTTCCGGGGGTTCGGGACACAAAAAAGGGGAAAGGAGCTTTCTAGGCAAGTCGCACAATCTGCGCATGGTTAGTCTTAACCGTACAGACAGCCTAGGTAAACCGTGAGGAAGAATAATTTTCGGACAGTAGCCTCCATATATTTTTCCAAACTATGTAGGTAAATCGTTCGAGGATATTTTTGGATAGTATCATCCGCACAGTTTGCGCACAGTTTGACAAACCATGCGGGTAAACCATGCAGCCCAGAAACTTTTAAAAAATTACAAAAAATGTCATTATGGGATTTTTATACCCAACTTGGGATTTCCTCCTTTATTCCTCCTTTGGACCCTAGGAACGAACCAAATCTCCCAAGAGCTTCCAAGGATCGATCTCCCTCATCTTGGGGCCGTTTGGAGTGATATCAGTTGTGGATTGATGATTCGGGTAAGGATAAACCCCTTCTTGCTTCTTTTTCTTGATTTGGGTTGGTATGTATCTCTTATCTTCTTCTGAAGCTCTCAAACCCTTCTTTTTAGGTAAGGTTTAGGTTGAGGATTTAAGGGTTGATTGAATCGGGATCTAAGGCTTCGGTTGAGAGTGCATTCGCCAACAGATTCAAAGTAGGTGGTCTACAAGTTATATCTATGGGGTTTCAAGTACATTTGTGCATTAGGGTTATGTTATTAATTTTCCATTATTGTGTTCTTGGTTCCCTTTGATTTATTTGGATATAGTGTTTGTCTAAATGGTTGATTGAACCCCTCATGATCCTCGCGGGGTGCATAGAGGATGGCCAAATGAGATTAGGGATACACATGTGGTGTGTCGTTATTCTCCGAACTTAGAGTTTAGCTAAGTAAGTGTAAGGTCGTTGTGTGAGAACATAGATCCCATGATGAATATGTTAATATGATTGAAGGATGTTCAATTAGATTTTTAATAATATACTTAGGTTGGGTAATGGCCTAAGAGGTTGTTTGGTTGGCATGAAAAAGGGTTAAATAGATTAATGTGAAAATGCTAGGGGATTATCTTTATAATTGAATATGATTAGAGAGGTAGGCATGGGAAATGGGAAATGGGGATAAATGGTTAAGTAATATAAATGATTAATGTGTTAATGGATTGAGGAAAAATGTTAATTTTCTGTTTATTGATACTGTTTTGATGTTGTAAATGATGTTGGCTATGCTTGTTGTGGTATGGTTGATTGTGGTGAATGATAAATAAGCATGTTCACATGGCTTGGTAGTGTGGGGTATATACTTGAGGTTCTACGCCCATGGGTCGAGTTGGACTGAGGATCTAGCTCCACCCCCAAATTCATGGATTAGGGAAGGGTATAGAGTTTTATTCCTCTAACAGTTGCATTCCACTCAGACTGAGGCTTCGAGGTAAGGATTATGAGGTTGTTATAATGTGATGCCTAGTGAGATAGATCTTGATTTTATTCCCATATTCTTGAGAACATTGAATGTGCCTAATCCATTGAACACATGAAAAGAGTATATTAAACCATGAAGTACCTAAGTAGTGAACCCAAACTCAGTGGTAATATAGTTTAAGGAACAGTATAGAATGGCTTATTAAACTTTTTATCTTTACTTTCCATTATTTATCACTTGCATGCACTATCTTATTTTTCTGGAAATTTTGTAGACATCATTGGTGGTGGCTTACTGAGTTATACTCACACCCTTCTTGGGCCGCCATTGGGTATCTGAGTAGATTTCACACTTGCAGGTCAGGACAAGGGCAATAGCCCTGTACTAGGGAGTTGAGTTGGACATGGGACATGTTGGGAGAGGTTGAGTCCGGACCATTTTGGGGATTCTATTGTTTTCTTTCTTTTGGGGTTTTGTTCTCCTGACACTATAGCATGGCATAACATATTTACTGTTGTATATGGTTGTACCCAGTTTTAGGAATTGGTTATTTATGCATGTTATTGATTGTTCTCTTGTATCCTCTATTTAAACCATTTTCTGATGTGTATTACTTCGGTAGAGAGGATATAGTCTCCCCACGTATCCTATTAGACCTTCACCACTAGTCAGCAACCTATGGTGTATGGGGAAGCATGCTAGAGTTCATGTGGCGACCCGGCTCGGAGCACCGGTTTAATGGCTCCCAGGTCAGGGATGTTACAGGTGCGGTACTCATAGTGGAAGGGTGTCCTATTGCTTATTAAATAAATGCTTTGTCTCCTATCACTTTACATAAGTCTGTTTATGAAAAAGAACTAATGGATCTTGTTTCTCATTGTCCAACACTGGAGACGATATCTTCTTGGTAGATGCTTTGTTGTTTTTACTAATCATAATTTTTTAAAACATCCCTTAAGTCAGCATATAGCTTCTATAGACTAGAAATGCTGGCAGGCTAAATAGCTGGGATATGATTTTGATGTTGTTTATAAATCTAGAAACAGGAATTCTGCTGTAGGTGCTCTTTCCAGACTTCATACCACACAATTTTGTCAAATAGCTCTTTCCAAACCTTGTTGGATTGATATGTCTATGGTCTAGTACTTTTGAAAACTTCCCATCTGATTCCTCATCTATTACATTATTTTCATGCTTCACCTCTTGGTGGTCATAAGGGCTATTTGAAAACTTACAAACGTTTTACAGCAAGCTTGTTTTGGAAAGGTATGACCCAAACTATACTAATATTTGTCCGAGAATGTGTTATTTGTCAATGACATAAGTACCAAACTTTAATTACATCAAGTTTACTCCAGCCCATTTTGATTCTGGATATGATTTGGGAAGAAGTTCCAATGGACTTCATTTCTGGCCTTCCCAAATCACAAGGGTACGAAGTGATTTTTGTTGTGGTGGACCGTATTTTCAAATATGCTCATTTTTTACCTCTAAAACATCTTTTTTTGGATAAGGAGGTCACTGAACTTTTTATGAAGGAAATTGTTCATTTTCATGGCTTGCCTAGTGCTATTATTAGTGATTGGGATACAATGTTTACAAGTTCATTTTGGAAGGAATTGTTCTGTTTGCATGGTAATAAGCTAAAAATGATCTCTTCTTACCATCCTCAAATGGATTGTCAAATTGAAGTGGTCAATCGTATCCTGGAAGCATACTTGTGTGGTTTCTCTTCTGATAAGCCCAAGTAGTGGGTTCACTAGTTAACATGGTCCAAATTTTGTTTTAGTACGTCCTTTCATGTTTCTACTGGACTTACTCCTTTCCAAACAATTTATGATTGCAAACCTCCCACTTTGCCGCATTATAATCTAGGAGATACAGCTCTTGATATTGTTGATGTAGCATTGACTGATAGAGATAAAGCTATCTATAGTTTGCAGTATCATTTGATGTCAATCTAAGACTCTATGTGGTATTTGGAAAATAAGAAGCATCAGGATGTTTCTTTTCAACCTGGTGATTTTGTTTTTGTCAAGTTCCAATCTCAGAATCCTACTGTATCATCTTCTAAAATTTGTCCTAAGATTTATCTATGTTTTTATGGCTCATTTTTCATTGTTTCTCGCATGTGGGATGTTTCTTATTGACTAGATTTACCAGCACACAGTAAGATTCATCCTATTTTTCATGTCTCTCGGATTAAATTGGTTGTTGGGGACCATGTTTTGGAGAAACTTCCCCAACATTTTTGGGAGGACATTCCAGAGCAATTTCTACCAGATTTAGTTCAGGAATTCTATGGTAGTGATTCTAATCTTCAGTGTTTAGTTCATTGGGAGGACCTTCCCCAACATTTTTGGGAGGACCTTCCAGAGAAATTTCTACCAGATTCTATTCAGAAATTCTATGGCAGCGGTTCTAATCTTCACTGTTAAATTAATGGCATTATGGTCTTTTACAGAAAAAGGTGGTTATATTGTTTACACTGGGTTTTGGGGGGAGATATGGTGTTTATTATTTCGGGTTCTAGGGATTTGCAGAGGGAGCTTAGACTTGGCTTCTGACGTGACATCAAGAGAGATTTATTCTTTTGTCATTCTATGTTGTTTTTTCATTAAATTCTTAGGGTAATTATTCTTCAATCATGAGGATTGTAATTGATTTTTAGCAGAATACAATTAATTTTTCCTTAGAAATCCATTATTAAATTTGAGGTGCTATTAGTAGCACAATAGAGAGATAAGATGAATCGATAGTGCACATCACATTTTCATAAGAACAACATGAGATAATTATAGAGGAATAGTTGGGGGATAAGTCCCATTTCCATAAGAAGAACATGAGAGAATTACAGAAGAATAGTCAAGGGATAAGTACCAGTGCATGGAATAATTTTTATATAAGTTTTTAGACTCTTTAATAAAGAAAATTAATTTAGAAGAAAACTTTCACTCAGTACCCAAGTCTAGGTAGGTGGCAGGTCAAGGGCAGCTCAAGACAGGCTATAAGTGAACCATTAGTTATTCTATATTTTCCTTCAAATGGAATTTTGATCATTGAATTATCTTGTATCTGGGTGAATCATCAATCTTTATCTAAATCTTTAATTTATCATCATCCCATTTCAAGTCCATGATTTTTCAGCTTAAATCGATTCATCTTTAAAAGCAAACTCTGAACAACCCACTCTAGAATGATGGAATCAACTAACTCAAAACTCTCATCTTGTATCTAGAAGATTTATCTTTTACATCACACAAAGAAAACACCAATCCACATGAATCATAATTTCAAAAATCTACAATGATAAAATTAACTAAAGTATAAATCCAATAAGTACATCTAAATCCAATACTAGCACATCATTGTACTTTCAAAAACTCGAAAGACAGTCTCTATGGAGATTTTTCAACAAACTCCAACTTTGAATTTCATCGAAACACTCGAGGATCAGCATAAACACACAAACACTAGCACTCTTGAATCCATACCTCATCACTCATATCATATCAGCTTGAAGAACATTGAACCAAAAGCAACCATCTTTGCCTCTAAATTCACAACACTAATCCCAAAAACCAGTATCTTTGCTATTATATCTCTAATCTACATCATTCAAAAATAGAAGCGGATCAAGAACAATGACTACAAGTAGTTTCAGTAATGAACCAGTGAATAAAAAGCCTTAACAGCTGTACCTCTAGGGGTCCTCAGTCCGGTTTCCTTCAAATACTGAAAACCCTACCCGCACCATTACATGTAGAACCAAATCCCAAATCTAACAAACTCCATATTCCCGAAACTTATGAACACTCCAGATTGAAATAGTCCTCGACCTTCTATTCCCGATTTTAAAAATGGACAAGTTCTCAATTTCCTCTAGAAAGCCAAGACCCCCTCATCATCACTCCGGTTACACCAGAATACCGATGACCTGGGGTCTTTACGCAGTAGTAGAATGCATGGATATGTTTTAAAATATATGAATTTTTTGGATTGAATATGAAAACATAAACATGAAAAAGAAAATTTTGTTTTTTGTCCAAAAAATATTCTATAACAAAATTATTTTTTCCTTCCCATTTTATTCGTGATAAAAAATAAAAAACCAAACTTGCACCATATTTCTAAACCAAAAGTACATGATTGTACCGGTCATTAAAAATTATAAAAAAAGAGAATTAATCTGCAAGAATAATATCATTAAATTTAATCATGCTTAATGAATTTCATTTTATACCAATATTTATCACCCTCTTGTAATTATCTTGTATGGACATAATTAAATCTTCTTTCTTAGGATAAAATGATTTAAATTCCTCCAATATTAGAGAATATACAAAAAAATAACATGTATTGTAAAAATGTCATCATCAAGGAAAATAAGTGCAACAACAGACCCTTAATCTTGAGTGTTCAAAGAGAATTATACAAAATCAAAATATTAAAAAATGACTCACATGTAAGATCATTCCTATATAACTCATTCAATCTTAAAATTACATAACATCTCATTTCAAAATTATAACATAACATGATTTTTTACTCTAAATAGTAAGTTAAAGTGGAACTCTTAGGGATCGCATGACAGTTTTTATTGAAAATGTTGTATACCACTTACCATTTTTTATGAGAAGTTTTAAAAATAAGTGGTTAATGTTTTATTTCTAAAAAATCTTAAACGTGAATTTTGGTAGAAAAATAATTAAACAAGTAGAAAAAAAGAACATGCATATAATGAATTGCAGTAGAAAAATTTATCTAATTTAATTTACTATGTTGATGCTTTATGAATGAATAATATTCTTAAAAATTTACATATGTTGAAATTACCCCACAAAATATCTCAAGGGTAACAAAATTGTAATCAGTGTATATTTGTTAGGTCTCCAACCAAACAGCCCATCACACAGCAGAATATAGGTAGAGGAAGAATGAAGATTCACTATATTCTAGAGGTACTACAGAATAATGGATGCACAGTAGGTTCTCTTATTATAGTTGCAAGAACAAAAATTACAGAAGAAGAATTACAGCAGGATAAATAGAAAGAGTAGGAGAAAAGGAGGAAGTAATAGGTAGAAGAAGATAGAAGTCCTTTGTGGAGAAGACCACCCTCCAGAGAAGACCAACCAAAACCTCCCAAGGCTCGGCTCCCAACATCAAACTATAAGATTCCAGCAAATGATTCATGTACCCCACCTCTACAGTCATCCCCACCTATTATTAGGTTCAATCACTACCTAATACAACAACCCAACCAACTACCCCAACAAACTGATAAAGGAAAAGAAAAAACTACCCATGACAGTTACACACACACACCTACTTCATACGGACAGCCCCCCCACCAGCCCTCACTTATTCCAATCTCTGCCAGCACACACCCCAACATTACCGAACATCTGCCCCTCCTTAAAAACCACATTTTCCCCAAGATGGACTTGGAATGATAGATCTTGGTGGTGGTTTTGGCGGTGGCCTAAGCATCCATGCAACCTTTTCCAAACCCTCAATCCCCTTTATTCCTTGGTTTCACATAGTAGTACCAATAGTCGCCCCATGCAGGGGTGAAATAGCATGAACATCGGCACCAGAAAAAACAAATTTACGCCCACTCTTCTTCAGTTTGAAATCATACCCATACAAACCCACCTTAAAAACACCCACCACCTTAGGTAGTGGTGGTTCCCTTGGATTCAAATAGAGCTTGAGAGACGCTGCCATGTTCGAAGAGTTATGAAATCTGTTTCACATATTACACATCGATCTGGTAGGTAGATCACACCTGGGTAACCCAGTCATTCCAACATCTATGCTGCAACCCATTTTCACCATCTCAGCATTCGAAAACTGCTCTACCAGAGTTTTTTTGTGATGTGAGACGCATGAGGTGGCCTGATATTCATGGTGTAGGGCAGTGGATGAAGGATGCGGTTCAAGGATAAGTGGAGGATGATGGGTATGGATAGCGGATGTAAGTATTCAATCAATACTAAGGAGTGCGACCTACTACTTAGACAACACACCCAATGGAGGAATGTGATAGTCAGTCCACACAACAACGCACTTGGGTTGAGGAATGGAATTGTGGGATTTGTGATCTTGGATCACCAATATAACTTGTATATTGGCAAGGCAAGAATGCACAAGATCATGGGGGAAAACCAGGACAATCTTCACACAATGAAGAGAAACAAAGCATAAGCTCTCAATTAAATATTGAATGAAAACACAATGTCATGGGGTGGTTATTTATAGCCAAGGGGTGATACAATAGTCAAGGTTCTAATACCATAAAATCATAAAGGCTAAATATACCTTGTCCCCTTAAAGTCAAAAAGATAAAGTCTAACAAAGACTTTTGGAAAAGTAGGACACTACTATCCAACTATAACCCACCGAATTTGAATTTGAGTGCGTAGACCATCGAATTTGATTTTGGTGTCCAAAGATGTCATTCTAGAATCCTCCATGTGGGAAAGGCTTTCCAAATTTGTGCAACCATATAGGCCAAGATTTAAACATCATATTTGGGCTTGAATAAGTCATATTATAGGCCCATTTGCTTTATCCATGCAAGGAAAGATCCATTGGGCATTTAATGAAGCAAGATGGGCGCTCATTGTATCATTGAACCTCTTTAATCTCTCTCGCGTCATTGGGCCTTGCAAATCCAACTCCTCTACCCGAGAAATTGACTTGATTAATTTGACATGGTTCTCATCAGTTTGGATTGCGGGAAGAGCTATGGAATCGCATGTGTAGGTGTGGGTTGTCCTACCACCTCACCCAGCTCCACTGAGCATACAACAACACCACCTGCATCTGCAACACCTTCCTCTACAGTATTAGCTTTGAACTCTTCTGGAACAATAGGTTCGTTTCTTGTATTCTGATCTTCTATAAGTCAAATATCATAAGGGAAACCATCCTCTGTTCCCTGCCCTTCTCACAATACTAGCAGAACTCTTGGACTCGTTTCTCCTCCAACTGAAGGCTTCAAAGGTGGACCAAGAACAAGCTGCTCCTCAAAACATTGATGAACAACTAACTCTACTAGTTCTCAAAGTTGATTTCATAGATATTGTAGTTCCTCATGGTTTTGGCTCATGTGATCCACCTGAAATTTAGTAAAATCATTCATTGATGACTGAAGCTTCAACAATTGCACTATTTGTACACCGAAAAACCACTCCAGCATCGACTCTACTGCAACTCCTGATTCCATATTCAGCTGCTGTCAAACAGGGAGGCTCTCAAGTCAACCTCACACTTCCTAATTGTAACAAGAATCCTTTCAACGAATGTGTAAACGTTCGACACTCACTCACACTATGATTGACCAGCCTCGGTCGTCCAGTCAGCCTGAGTTTCCCCCTCCTACGATCACCTCACACAGTAGTGTCTACATCCACATCGCTCCAACGACTCTGCAGATCCTACAAGAGATCAGCATCTAAAAATTTTAGAACATATCTTGTGTGATCCCGCTGATAGTGACTCCAAAATGATTGTGTCTCTCTAGTGTGCACATTTCTCACTGTCGTAGTCGTGCTTCCCCCGGTGAAATTCACCAGCAGTAGCCATGTACGTCACCAGCACCCTTCTTTATTTTATTTTCTTCTCAAATTGTTTGGAGCTATTTTTCATAGAATTCATCCAACACTGAGGGTCTTCTCCAGTGATTGCATGCTCTCAACTTTCATTTGTACCTTCTGTAGAAGAAAACCAACTGTTCCGTGAACTCTTTTTCCATGATCAAGAACCTCTTTCTTGATTTCCTCCCTACAACGACTTCCAATGATAAAAAATGGCATTTTCTCAATGATTGAACAACAGTGAACGAGATCTGCCTTCTTGAGTTGATCACCAGTTGAAGATCTCTCAATTAAAGCACCAATTGTTAGGTCTCCAACCTAACAGTTGGTTGCACAACAGAATATAGGCAGAGGAAGAAGGGAGATTCACTATATTCTAGAGGTTCCACCGAACAATGGACACACAGTAAGTTATCTTATTCTAGTAGCAAGAACATAAATTACAAAATAATAATTACAGGAGGAGAAATATAAATAGTAGGAGAAAAAGAGTAAGAGGTTGAAGGATATAGAAGTCCTTCCTAGAGAATACAACCTTCTAGAGAAGACAAACTGAGACCTCCCAAGGCTCAGCTCCCAACAACCAGCTATAAGAATCTAACAAATGATTCATGTACCCCTCCCCTACACCCATCTCCACCTATTAATAGGGCCAACCACTACCTAATACAACAACCCACCCAACTACCCCAACAAACTAATAAAATAAAAGACAAAATTTCCCTTGGTAATTAAAAACACACCTGCTTCATATGGATAGGTCCCCACCAGCCCTCACTTATTCTAATCTCTGTCAGTACACACCCCCACATACCTAACAATTTTATTACAAACTAGTATTTTAATATTATGTAATGATTTCAATAACTCCATATTAGAATAGCCAAAAGAATTCACCAGAAATTATCCCAAAAATCATTATCTTGATTATAATTTGATTTCATGTGTCATACTGCACCTTTCATGCTTCAACCTAGAAACTCACTACCAGGAACCCCAACAATATACCAAACCTCAATATTTCACCTAAACCTCTATTTTTCAGAAAAATCATTTTCATTAACATCACTAAACATTATAAAAAAAATTCAAACACAGATAACAAAAACCTAACAATACTTGGGGTGGATTTAGGGAATCTAGACGAATTTTCCATTGGAAACAAGGTCTAGTGCCTTTAAGAAAGTAGAACCTGTCACAAAGGCATCAACAACCATAAGAAGCAAGAAGATAAAAAGTTTAATGCATGCAGTGAGAATAACCTACAACCAGCTTTACCTGTGACTACCCCCACAGATCAACATGTTCCCACCCATGAACGATGCTATGTGAGCTCCAGTCATCAGCCCCAAATACAATATTAAACCAGAAAAAATCTAGATAATTGAATTAAATGACGATTTAGGAACAAACCTTCTCTAATAGAGATTCATGAATAGTCCCCTCAATGATGTCTTGGCTTACTAAAGCATGAAAAGTATAAAAGATGACCACTATCCATTGTCGCCCTGAATAAATCACAAGATCACAATACAAGGACCCCGCATTATTCACCATGAAAAAAATCCAGTCGGCCATCTCTAGGCACTGCATAGAACATAGGCCAAATGATGCCAAGGTTGTAAGAACTCAGCTCGGCCGACTGCCTCCCCACCAAAAATGGGCATGGTCGTATGATCGCCGACTATCTTCAGCAACATTAGACAACCGAATTCCAACTATCTTTAGCAACATCGGACAATAGATCACTGACATGTCAAATGAAGGTAGTATTAAATCACTAAATTGACGTCAGTTGGTTGTTGGCAGAGAGCCCGAGACATAGATTAGAAGGCTTGTGGTTAGTAGAGGGTGAAGATGTCGATGAATGAGGTAGAAATTTATAAAATCGAGTTGGAACGGGTTGAATAAGGATTTAGAGTAGTTCCCAAATTTATATATTTTTTAATATATATTTTGAATATATATATTCGTTTTTTTAGTTATTTATGTATGTAGTATTTATTTATTTATTTATTTATCTATCTAAACACATTTTAATATTATTACTTTATAAATATTTTAATTCAATATATAAACATGTTTTTTTTATTGAAAATAACATTTTGTTGTTAAATTATTAATAAATATATTCAATTTGGGGAAATTATTATTATTATTGGATAATTTATTGTAGCGTGTTTTTCTAAAGGGTAACTATTTATTGGTAATGATGATTAATAATATTACATTCATGAGTTTTATTTATATTCTTTCTGAAAAGAAACAACATAGTTTATTTTTTTTAAATGCACCTTAAAGGCGGCATCGCTGATGCCGCATTTTCCATAAAACAATAAAAAAAATTCTATTTTAATTTTTTTATATATTTTTAAAATTTTAATGTTTTATTATTATGTTGTTATGGTTATATATATAAATAAATAAAACAAAATGTCTCAATATAATTTATCTTTTATTCAAGTACGTGACTTTTCTAACCAATAAAATATAAACTATAAGACCAATATGAATGACATTGATTAAACATAAAACAAGTAGTCGAAAATAAAAAGAATTTTATTAAAAAATGTGAATGAAAAAATAATTTATAAGCTTTCCAATCCACCTACTTGAAATTTAAAAATGTTTCAAGTACATGTCTTTTCAAGCTTATAAAATATAAACTATAAGACCAATATGAATGAAATTTTAAAAATTGATTAAACATATAACCAATAGTCAAAAATAAAAAGATTTTTTTTAAAAATGTTGATGAAAAATAATTTATAAGCTTTCCAATCCACCTAATTGAAATTTAAAAATGTTTCAAGTACATGTCTTTGCTAGCCTATAAAATATAAACTATAAGACCGATATGAATGAAATTTTAAGCATTGATTAAAAATATAACAAGTAGTTGAAAATAAAAAAAATCTTAAAAAATGTTGAAGAAAAATAGTTTATAAGCTTTCTAATCCACCGACTTGAAACTTAAAAATATTTCAAGTATGTTTCTTTGCTAGCTTATATAATATAAACTATAAGACCAATATGAATGAAATTTTAAACACTGATTAAACATATAATAAGTAGTTGAAAATAAAAAAAATCTTAAAAAATTTGGATTAAAAATAATTTATAAGCTTTCTAATCCACCTACTTGAAACTTAAAAATGTTTCAAGTGCGTGACTTTTCTAGCTTATATAATATAAACTATAATATCTATATGAATGAAATTTTAAACATTGATTAAACATATAATAAGTAGTGTAATTTTTAATTTTTATTTATATGGTTCATATAGTTTATATTTTATAGGTTTTAGAAGTCAAGTAGGTGGCTTAGGACCCTCCTCAACATTCATTCTTTTCGCTATCACTTCTAAGTTACTTTTCTTACATTCCTTTCATTATCATTTATTTATTTTATTTATGAAACTCTTTATTTTCAAAAAAAAAATTATATGTTTAGCCTATATTTTAAATTTTATTTACAATGTTTTTATACTATATATTTTATAATTTTTTAAAGTTATTCACTTGAAATATAATAATTATTCCTATGTTTCAAGTAGTCGACTTTGAAAGCTGTAAAATATAAATTTTTCCTAAAATATAAATGAAAACTAAAATACTGGATAAACATATAAGAAGGGATAATAGTAATAATAGTATTTTTATTTTAGTAGACATAAAACATATAAATGAACTTGTACAATCAATGTCTATGTCTATGGTGAGAAGATTCGGTCTCATATGGTGGTCTACGAATAGGATGTCCACGTCGAGTGTGCAATGGAGTCTGATAACCTAGAGAGGGATAATTCTCAGGCACTAGAATGTCGACTGTCGCATCCTCTATCTGTGTGTAAGTGGGAGGAACTTTCAACTGAATCTCGTACTGCCCTTCGGATCCTTATCCCACTAGGGTGTTAGAAGGGTCTGCCATCATCACATTGGGGAACCAAGCCTGCGATGGAGTTATACCCCAAGACTGTGATGGATCTTGACCTCAAGGATTTGATTGATCTAAACCTAAAGGCTATGATGGATCTGGAACCCAAGGTCGCGATGGATCTGGACCTCAATGTGGAGAGAACTGTAGATATCCTGTCAGGAAAGACGGATCTCATGCAACCTGAGGCACATCCTAAATCAACTGATCCTGGACGACTAGAGGGCCAACCTCTATCTGTGGAATAGGTGAGGCCTCATGTGCAGCATGACGCTGTCTACATAGTCATGGTCATGGATCCTTAGTACCAGTAGCAGCTGCAGGATATTCCTCTGGGGTAGGAACCACATCACATCGAGCTGGACGCTCGAAGATACTCTCGGAAAAAGCATGAAAAGATTCACCCGCCTCCGGCACTGCAACATGGATGGCTGCCCGGCTAAAGAACCCATCCTGCTCTTCATCACTCATACAAACAAACTGCTCTGTGTGAATGGCTTTTAAAGATATTCAAATTGAATTACAAAATAGTTCAATAAACAAACTAATGGAAATATATTGACTTACCATCCTCTGTATCTCTTTTTCGTATCAGATAAGATACAGTATAGACTTCAGTCTATACCATGGCTCATACTCAACATGCTCCGAAATAAAGAAACGATTCGTAGGTACACCCTGAATACAAAACTCTACACATCTATGCCAGCAGTCAAAAAAGCAGACATGTACTTGGGGCCAGTCCTCATCCTGCCTCCCTTTTAGCTTCATCCCACGAAGATCCTCTGTCTGTCTCCACGACAATGGAATTGGCTGAGCAAAAAAATAATCGGCGCATGACTCTGTCAGGCTACTGGAACTCAATAATATGGAATTGAATGAGGGGCACTGCAGCCATAACATCCTCAATACCAACAATGAATTATTCTGGCAACTAGTCCATAATACTCTAGTATGGAAGTTATGAAATCTGAAATGCCATGTGAGTTTGTCAAAAAAGCTCCTAACTAAAAACCAAAATTGATGCTATTATTAATTTTGTTAGACTGTGATAGATTGTATATATATACCTGATAAGGTAAGAGATAGTTCAATTTGAGCTGATATATGCCCAAATGGTGTCTCAGAACCGCATCAAAATTGTTTCATTGACACCACCTATAAAATACATCATTGACAATGAAAAATAATGAGAAATTAAATTCAATAACTTCTAGTAGTATCAGAAACCAATATAAATGAATAATCATATGATCATCCACACAGAGCGTCATGCAGTACCTCCATCATAATTGGCGGACCAGCAAGCTCAGGGAAGAATGCGGGGATACGCTCTCATGGCCACATCTGAATAAGGATGACGCATCTCCTGAGATTTGTGCGGTCCCTGTGGGATAGCCTGTATAATGCTCTGTACATGTATGCCAAGCAGGATGATCCCTAGCTGTATGTCCCGGCCCGATCAAAGTCCTCTAATAGGTAGATACATCATATGCACATGCATCCCTAAGTGAACAGTACACATGATCCCACCAATGAGTCGTAATATATATGCACGGGCATAATGCATAACAGTCTGCTCGTCAGCATCATCGTGTAAATGTGGAATTTTCACCTCTATCCAAGTCATAGATATGGACGCTCCATCTGTAGCCCTACGGTTAAAAAAAATGTCAATGGCTAACAAGCGCTGAGCAATGTCTAGCCAAGATGAATGAGTGAGTCCAATAACGGGTCCCCCCTGGATAGGAATACCGAAAAGCACTACCACATTCTGGAGGGTGATGGTCATCTCTCCCCCAGGAAGGTGTAATGCGTGTGTCTCTGGTCTCCACCTCTCAATGAGGGCAGCAAGTAGGTGATGGTCTACAAATGTGAAATCTGATATGACAAGGCTATAGAAGCCAGCACGACACAAGTTTGGTCTAATGGCATATGAAGGCTCCCTGTGATGAAAATGGTGTGCTTGACGCACCCTGATCGATCAATCTGCACCACCCTCTAACATGACCTAGGAAATATGGGTACGTTGCTGAGTGAGTAGTATATTATCATCCATTTGCATATAAACAAATCAAATGAGGCGTAAGTGTAAAATGTAAATATAACATTATGGTCAGCATAATGTTATGACTTGTAGGATACAAGACATGTAATATTTATTCACATTGTTTTATGAAGTTATTTTTACCAAAAGAAATATAATTCTCCAAGTCTTTTGGTTTTTAATGAAATAAAGATAAAAAGAGGAAAAAAGAGAAAAAAAATAGATAATGGTACAAATAACATTTAAGAATTTCCCCACATATGATAATTGTGGAAGTAAAAACATTGATACATGCTTTAAGGGAATATATCTTAGAAGAATACAATACACTAATGTAAAGAATATGTTATTGATAATTTTGATATTAAGGTTTGGGTTTTAAGGTTTAGGGTTTATAATTTTGATATTAAGGTTTAGGAAATATGTTTTTGGGTTAAGTGTTCTGCTTTTGGGTTTTGGGGTTTAGAAAACTGGGAAAAAAAGAAGAGATAACAACATATAATTTACAATATGAGAATGTCACAATGAAGACAATACATCATTATGGTTGAGAGTGTGAAATCGACCTAAAAACGTTAGGGAATCGTTTTTATTTATGACCTTATTTATGAAATATGGTACATCTCAAACTCTGCCCTTGTTCTTGAGGCTAGTCCATCTTTTTACGCATTCTACCAGCCTTTGGTCTCCCATGAGAACACAACCGATTGTTGTCAGGTATCACGATCGGCTGGCCTTCGGGCATTGGGAAATAATGAAACTCCCCAATAGGCGTCCATGGTGTATCATAACAGTTAGAAATGGTGTTTATCTGGTACACTGAATCAACATATGCTTCCCGTGATATGTTCACAGAGGCATAGGCTACGATGGCGTGTGTAGATGGAAACCGTAAGGCCTGAAAGTTTCCACATTGACATTGTCTCGCTTCCAGTAATACCACCATTTTTTCACCGATGCGATTTGTGATGGGGTATGAATGATCTTGAACTTCAAATCGAGAGTCTTCTCGTTGAAAAAGGAAGACCTGATAACCAGAAGCTTCTTCAATATTCTTTTCAATCTCTCATTGAAAGTGTCTTTCGTACCTTAGCCCCTGTTATATTCTGTCTGATGCTAGTTTTTATCTATCAACAAAGTACTTAACACATCGATATAATGTCTCATGAATTAGGGAAGTTATAGGTAGATTGTGAAGCCCTTTGAAGACACCATTAATGCACTCCATAATATTTTTGGTTATGTTTCCATACCTCTTCCCCCTATCATATGCCAATGTCTGTTTTTCTTTTGGAATCCGCATCATATAATCATAAACTTCTTGATAAGACCGGCGGATTTTTTTAAAACATTATTCAAATCATAATTGATCTAACTCATATTCTACACAAAATAGATGATATTTCACATAATTTGATTTTATCTTTATGTTGAAATAGTAAAAAATAACAAATACAATGTGTACCAAGCCTCGTGATTTCCTTCTTCATCGGTTTGTTGTGGATTTTTTATGCACATTGCTAGAAATGTGTTTAATGCAGAATCGATGATATGAATTTGGGTATCTCCATGTATCAGGATCCGCATTGATTGCCTCATTAATTTCTCGATGGCGATCAGATATCAAACAAACACCCCGAATGCTGGTGAAATGGTTACTGATACATGCCAGAAACCGACTCCATGACTCATAGTTTTCTTTCTCTATAATGAAAAGGCAATTGGAAGAGGTGGATGATTTCTATCTTGAGTTACCACAATAAAAAATACACCCTTGTATTTTCCATATAGTAATATTCCATCAATCTGAATGAACTGTTTGCTGAAATGAAATGTGGAGATATAGGGGAGGAATGCCTAGAACAACCAAAGAAATTGAACACGAGATGGATCAAGTCATTTATCATGAGACACATGTTCGTTTGTATCAATATGGAAGAAAACTTGGTTATGATGCCTCAGTATGGCTAGAAATTGCGGCAATACCCGATATGAGTCATCCCGATCACCATAGACCTTCACAATTGCCTTCTGTTTTTTCCATCCATGCCTTATTATAGGAAATCTTATAACTGAATGTTTGTTGTATACTCTCTTTCACAAGGTCTATCAGAACATCTTGACATGTCCTAATCATCTCAACAATAATAGATGACACAAATTCTGTATCCAATGAGGTATGATCTTGTGTCAAACTTGGCTAAATGCAAGTATGAGATGCCTTAATCCTGAAAATTCTCCAACCTCTAAATGAAATGTCTGGAATCTCCCTAAAGTAAAATATATAATCATCCTCATACTTCTCACATAGTATGACATATTTACTATGACATGATTCATGAACTATATAGTTATAGTGCCTCTCAATGTGAAATCTCTTTAGCATGCTGTTTAATGCATCTTTACTTGTAAAATTCCTTCTAATATATAAGGTTTTGTTCAACTCACTAAACCTATATGGTGCAACTCCGAGGTACTCAGTTGCTAATGTGAGAACATTATTGTGAAATTCAGGTACATGGGTCATTGCTTATAACCAAGATGCAAGGAGAGGTGGATAATTTATTATAGGTTGATGTTGATGTACAACTAATGAATTTCTCGAAACATCCTCCCTAACTTCTGTTGGTCCCTCCTCATCAACATTGTTGTCACCATCTAATCCTTCATTACGAAACTCCTATTCGGAAGTCGGATTGACTTGTATATCCAAGAGATCATCTAGGTTTTCCTCTTTTGCATCATTTGGAATAGGTTCAATTTCATGGGGCGGACTGTCTTCAACCACTCTTGTAAGTCTACATCTTCGTACAACTGGACATTGTTGTTGTACAGTACAAACATCAACATATAACTCCATCATGGTACCATCTGACCGTTGAGAAAGTAAATTAATTACTTAGACCCACTACACATCAGTAACCAATGGACAAGTTAGATTCCATAGTGTTTTCAGGAATTTAAAATTTCTATATAATCTTTACGATGCTAACATTTTAAAATATTTTCTTCTCCATTTAATTTTATATAATCATAATTTTCATTTTATCAATTGATTTTCTTAGTACAGCTTTTAACTAATCAATCATTCTTTAATCACTAGTTAATCATTATTAAGTTATTATTTAATTATTTATTCTTTAATCATTAATCATATTATATTCATTATTTAATTATAATTAAATAATAATATGTATTCATTTTTAATCCTAAGTTATCATTAATTAATCTATAATTAATCATTACTAATAATAAGTATTATTTCTAAACTATATATAACTAATTAAACTAATTAATACATAGAATATTTAATTACTAATAATAACTTTCATTCGTTAATGCTTTTTTCTTTATTTCATTCTATAACATCATAATTATCATTTTAACATTGATAAATATACTGATTTGATTTTTCTTTTCTTAGATATTTTAGTAGTTTATAAAGAAAATATGAATCATCTTAAGCATATCCCTTGGGAGTTTCAAACCAGGAGTGTAGTAAGGCTCGTTGTCGTGTACCAAGATACCCTAGGTCAAGTCCAAAACTCTTTGTTAAGGTTTTCACTCCTAGGTACATATGTGCTAGAGCCACATCCACTTGTTTTTATCTAGACAAGGATTTGATTGCTTAGATAACCACATAATCTTTATGCTACCAAAATTTCACAATACTTAATCCTAAGTTAATACTAAGTTAATTTATACTTAATCTATACTTAATATATACTTAATCATTACTAATAATAATAATTATTCCAAACTATATATAATTAATTACACAACCAAATAAACAAAATATTTATAACTAACTAAACTACTTAAAAAATAAAATATTTAAAACTAAAAATAACTCAATTAAATAAATAAAAACATTAAATTAAATAAAAAAATACCTCTAGATGATGCTTCACAAAAAACCACCTTCTTTTAGACCACTGAATCCACCACATGGGAAATGATTTTTTTAGAGAGAGAAATAGTGGATTTAGGATAGATGAGGGAAAAATAAAGTGAGGAGAATGGGGGGATGACCTTTTATAGGGAGCTGAGGCAAATGCAGGATCGCCGATGCCACCTTTCACTTATGGATGACGCCAAAGGAAGCATTGATGGTGCCGCCTTTTGACTTATCTAGAGGCAAAAGGTGGAATCCCCCCTGTTTCATTTTCCATGTCATCGATCCGGGCCAAAGGCAGCTTAGGGGATGGAAGGTGGCATCACTGATTCCACCTTTGTGGCATATTTTTTTTAAAAGTAACCTATTCCATTTAATTTTTTTCCTTGAAAACGTAAAAAAACTCTAGATTCATTCATTGGTAAAAAAATTGTAACTATTAGTAGGACAATCAAACATATTTTATTGTTCTGAAATGATATGTTGGTATAAAAAAATTAAGATCAATGGATATATATGCTGGTAAAAACAACTATTGTGCATGAAATTGATATAAAAACTTAATGTATGTTGGAATTACTCATTTATACCAACATCTATATTATTTATCATGGAATTTTTGTTGGTATAAGTCTCGTTTTTATAGTGAATTTAATTTAGTAATTGTTCAAATTATCAATCATTCGTTCACCTCATTAAAATTTCTATTTTAATCATCCCACTTCATCACAAGCCAACGTGCTTTGTGATCATCATCAAATTATATATTCTCATTCCATGCTCTAAGAGCACTAATTATAATAATCACATGGTTTTTAATTAGTGAATTGAATTTGTCATCAAACCTCATTCCCATAAATTTATTTATAATCCATTCATCATTCCATAATTAGGTGTTCTAAGACTCGACCTGAAATACCACAAAAAAGATGAATTCACAATACATAGGCCAACTACAATAGGAGGTTATAAATCGCCACAAAATATTGTCAAGCAACCATCCACTAAGAAGAAAACATCATGAAAGATGAGAAAGTCTAGCTATTGACCCATATCAATCAACTAATCAACATCCCAACACAACCATTTGATGATAGACAATCCCAAATCTTAATTTATGTCATCTATCCCAACATAAACCTCATCTCTGTAATGCCTTGTAACTTAAACACCCCATAATTACATGATTTATAATAAGGTTTTCACTTTCTTTTATTTCAAAGATATTTTTGGTTTACAGTTTTAGAGAATCAGAAAAAACACTTTCATATCAAACCCTTACAAAACAAAGTGGGTACTTCCAAATAAATTCTATATTTCCCTAAAAATATTTTCTTATGTTTACACACTTGTTTCATTCATGAAAATTTTACTTCATTCAATACATGTCACTATTGACCTTTACATAATCCATACTTATCCTTAAACCCTGTGTAAAATATTTAAAAACATGGGATGAGCACAAAAATCTCAGTAATGGATATAAAAAAGATGAAACCCATTAATCCATTTGAAATTCATGAAACCCATAAGGAAGTTTTCCTTTTTACATAATAAAATTTTGAGATCATAATAAGTATTGAATTACTCATTAATATAACTTCAAAGTCCAAAGTTTTCATAATACATTTTTTAAGCAAGCATAAAGGAAACATCGTAGTCATGAAATTTAATTAATAAAAAATGAGAACTCATGAAAACAAACATTTCACCTTCATAAGATCATAAACTTTACATAAATCATGAGTTCATTTTATTACCTTATGAAATTAAAAGATTTCCTTTAAAACTCATTGAAAGCATTAAAAACCATACGGGTTACTTAGGAAATTATCCTCATAATCTCCCTTGTAATGGAATCACCTAACCAAATAATTCTCATACTGTAACATCCTAAGTCTTTTAAAGAAAGACTATATTTGATATCATACAATATATGAAACATCAATCTTAAACGAACCATGAAATGTTATTATTTAAATATGACCATTATAACGTACTTGTTAAATTGACGGGAATGAATAGGATTAAAAAAAAATTATAAATTATATATAAAGCTATTAAAAAATACAAATGTATTGATTAATGATTAGGTAATAAACACTTAGTTTTTAGTAAAGACATTTTATTCTTAAAAAATACAATTTCTTCAAAAATGGTATTTATTACATTCTGTGAGACAATTTTATAATTAATTTTTGGAAATTTTAGATATTTTATTTCATAAAAAAATATATGATTTATTAAATTATAATGTATAAATTATCTTAGAGTGAAGTTTTGATATTTTTATGAAAAGATTGATTTTTTCATTGAATAGTGAAAAATATTGCTTTTATTGAAAACTGTATTTTGTTTCAAGCATTTGAAAAGTTCCATTTTATTTTATAATAGATTTATTAGCTATATTATATTATTAATAATCCATTTAAGTTCATTGGAATCATTTTTATGGTTTAATTTGGTATAGAAACTTTTTTACACTTAAAAGAAAATTTTTCGGAAAAACTGCTTTTCGTCGCGTTTTTCTGGTTTAATTTTAAATTAAATTCTGAAAATTATATAAGTTGAATATTGAAAAATGGATTCTATATTTTGAATCAGTAGGTTCAAATTTGGTAAAAATTTATCTTTTATTTTTATCATTATGAATAGTAATCCTATTAAATTTTGTTACCATGGTAAAGGTAAAATGGGTTAATTAAGGATAAAAATAATGTGATAAAGACTAAAAAGTAACCCTAAATTTTGATTTAATTTTATTGGATGAGTATATTTCATCCATAATCATCCAAATTTCAAATATAAAACTTTTTTTTCATTTTTCCATGATTTTGACCATTATAATATTTTATGTAAAGAAAAATCAAAATGTCATTCTCTTTGTTTTATTATCTTTATATTTTTGACTTAGGGATAAAAATAAGGTATGTTTGTTTTTAAATGAATATTTAAAATATGAATTATTTTTATTTATCATGGTAATTTATTTCTAATTTTTATTGTTGGTATAATTACCTTAAATGCTTATGCAACGCCAATACAGTATTTATTTTATTAAAAGAAAAATAAAATAAATGATTTTAAAAATATTAAAAGTAATAAAATCTGAATTAATTATTAAATTACATGAATTTTATAGATAAATATAACATGTTAGGGATGTTTTAAAGTATTATATTCTATTTCCTTTTCTTTCATGTTATTTTAAAATTCAAATTAGATGAATAGTTCAAAAATGACATTAATATTATTTTATAATAAATAATATTTTATTAAATGATATAAAAATCCTAAAAAATTTATATTCATCAAAGTGATTGGGATATGGTTTAAAATATAAACCATGATTTATTTATTGTCCAATTATCCTTTTATGGTAATTATCTTACCCCCTAAATAGTAAAAAACTCTATTATCACAGTAATTATCAATAGGTTTAATAGAGGGGTGGTTGGGGTGGCACCTGAGTATTAAAACCTATAATCATGCATCCAAAATATTGTGGTTTTAATCTTAGAAATCCCCTTTGGGGATTTAATTTTCAGACGGTGCCGTAGGAATGATGTAGGCAGGCGGTGACGCGGGCATGACACAGACTTGGTGACACAGGCAAGATGATGTAGGCATGACGTTGTACTTGGCCTTTGGGCCATGTTCAGGGGCCAATTTTCCTTGGTAATTTGCGCTATGTAATTTTTCACCCTCTACTTAGATAAAAAGAGGTATTTTATTTCATAATAAAAAAAGAGGCTTTGACCCCAACTTAAAAAAAGCGGATAAGAGAGGGTTAAAACAAAAAGATAAGAGTGAAAACATAATATAAACTTGTCAAAATTATATTTTATGGGAGGATTTAAAGTAATACTAATATTATATTCAAATATTATCAATTTAGAAAAATGTTTTAATGAAAATTAATTTGAATTAATTTAATACTTTAAGAAATTTCAAAAGTGTCCCTCCCTCATTAAAAAAGGGAACCTCTCTCCTATTTTATTCACACTTCAAGAACCATTTGGTTTGGATAGTCCCTACCAAAATACCTTATTAACATCCCTAAATATGTTTTATATATATTATTTTGGTCATAATTCCATCCTTAGACGGCTTAAGTTGTAAATAAACTGAAGTTATCTGAAGAATAGGTACAACGTTTAACCAAATAGTTTTATTTCTTCTTCTAACTTCGCTAAATATTATTCAAAAAATGATGATAAAGTAACATTAGTATCTACCATATACTGAAATTTTGTTATGATAATTCTAATAACCTATATCCATCTCCTTATTCCATCAAATGGGAAACAAACCCATCATCTGTGTGTATGATAAACTACCACCTCACAAACCAATGTAATTCGTTTTTCATCATGATCTCTCACAACTGGCTATAATGATCGATTTAATATATATATATATATATATATATATATTATTTGTAACATATTTAACATTCTATAAAATTAATATATCATATATTTTCTTACCTTTCCATTCATTAAAAAATAATAACATTGTACAAACATTCGTGTGGAGTACCGCCTCCACGAAGTGATGTGATTATTTTTTTATTACTACATCATGTGGCTGATATATATAAATATATTTAAGGAAATAATATTTTATTTATAATATAATTATTATTCTTTAAATAAAAAATAACACTTACCCAGTTTCCACAATGATCATTAAAAAATGGAAACGTTACTCATGTGTATGTATGACCTACCGTCTTCATGATTTTAACATAGTTATTTTTTCATAAAAATATTTCATGGATAGTTGTAAAGGTATAATTGATATATAAAAAATATAATTATTTTTTTATTATTATTCCATATATGATGGAATAATATCCTCTTTTGACCATAGTCAACCTACCAAAATCATTTTGTACATATGAGCTGAATATCATCAAATCATCCGACGTGAGGTTAATTGATTAAGTAATTTATTATAACATGGAAATAAAAGAAATAATAAATATGAAAAAATGTTATTAATAAATTAAATAATTAATATAAGTTTATTATTCAATAAGACAAGGAGTGTATGTGATGATTCGAACTCAAGGTAAGAGACACTTTACTTTAAAAAACTCATTTTAAATGTTTTCAAGATTCATTTTCTAAATTTTTCTCTTCCCATTCGTATTGTTAAAATTATTTAATGGATATTTTTATATGTAAATAAATTAATTAAAAAGTTCAATTTATGTCACTTTTTACATTCTTATGTTTTTAGAATGAAATATTTTTACAAAAAAATTTGACAAAAAGATAAAGGAAATGTTTTATTTTAATGTATATGACATCAATAGTTTTTCTTACCACTACAACCATTATTTCATGTTTGGATTACTTTATAATATTTCATGATTTATTCAAAGAAAAACCCTCGTTTCCTTCTATTCTGGGTTTTTTTGTTTCAAAAATGGGTTTTTAAAAGGAAAGGGTATTTCAATATCCAAAATTGTTTTACATATGGGTTTAAAAAAGTTTTTCAAAAAATTATAATAAAAAAGTGCAAGCATAAATTTTTTTTATGATATGGTACTTGAGAATTATATATGAGAAATATTTGAGCCTGATATAACTTATATGATGGTTGGAGCCCCATTATAACTCATGATAATGGGGGATCCTGATATAACTTATACAGAGGGTTACCTCTATTATAACTCTTCAATTCATTGGGTAATGTTTTGTGTCTTCAATAAATAATAAGGGAGTTAACTGGTGTGGTTTCTCTAATAGATTTAACTAGGATCCATTTATTTTTTAACATGGGTTTAAAATGGGTTATGAATATGATTCTCTAAGTTTCCTAAAAATGGGCTTCCAATTTCTTGCTATGTGTTTTAAAATTTTTCTCTAAGCTAAAAAAAAGCTTGTGTTTTCCATAAGGAAATGATTTATTTCATATGCTCAAATAATAATATGATAATGGTAAGTATTTTATGGGTTTTAATTTTTTTCACTAGACTAATGAATTTATTTGTTTTATGTCCCTTACTGATCTTTGTGTTCTCATCCCAAATTTTAAAATTCTTCCACAGGTTTTAAGGATGAGTATGAAAAATTATAAAGACTTGATATGGGAAAAGAAAAGCTAGGTATTGTGGGAATAATGATCACTTAGAGGCTTGAGTATTTCTATGAAGAAGTTTTTCTAAATTCTTTAAAAATCTAAACCTAAAATATCTCTGGGTATATAAATGATCACATATTTCCTTTTGATATTGTAAGTTTTGGATGGTTAAAATTGGGTCACATTTATTGGCATCAAATATAGAAATGTAAAGTTTATGATTTTAGCACCAGATCCAAGAGTGTCGATCTTGGGCTGTTATAGTAGGTATTAGAGTAGGATTTAGAAAACCATGGAGATTAAGATGTTTTCTTGTGAGGTTAACATAAGAGTTATGTACACCCTCATGGGTTTATAAGTTTAAGGTTGATCAAAAGTTTAAAGTCTTAGACACACCTTATGAGGTTTTACGTGATGGTATTTTGAGTTGATTAATGATATTTTGGGTGAAATTTTATTGGGCTGAGGTATATGTAACCCTTTGGTTTAACATGATGTCTTATTTGAGGAATAATTCCTTTACATTATATGGTCATATGTTTAAAGGTATTGATAACCATTAGGGTTTATATGATCTCTGAAATTGAGGTAAATATGAGTTATTACAATATGGGAAAATATTTTTTATCATATAGATAACCATGGGATTAAAAATTGATTTGGTGATTCAGAAAATGATTATCATATATTGGAGATTATATGATTAGGTTATATACATTTTTAGTATAACACTTTAAGAGTGATCGATATTATTTAGACATAAATCTTAAATTAATCATGGAATAATATGCGATTAAATAATTATAATCTTTGGGTTTCAATCTTACTAAAAAATATTTTGAATAATTTTAAGGATATTTATTTATGGAATTATTTTGTTTGAACTTGGGGTATTACTGTTCAATTTTAGAGATTAATGTTGTGTTTCTTCATATAAAGATTTATTCATTTTGGGAATTATCTTATATTATGATAGAAAATTTAGATCTGGTTAACATATAAATATAGTATGAAAATGTTTTTATCCTTTTTTGGATTATGTGATTCATTAGAAGTTTATTTTAGTGCTTTAGTCATGAAAAAAACATCTTGAATACTTATCATTTGGAGAAAAAGATTAGATTGTGGTGGAAATTTATTTAAAGGATGAAATTTTACATGTCAAGTAAGTATTTTTCATTATTTTATTAGTATACATGGTAAATGAATTCATTTACTCCAGAAAAATGATCTTAAAACAAAAACTTTATCCTATGACCTTCATTTCTAATGATTCAGTGGTCTTTTCACACCTCTTTGGTTTACAGTTTTGTGGTCGTTAACTTTCTCTTAATCATTCACTTTCAAGTGATCAATGTTCTTTATCACTATCCATCACTATTTGGAATGTAATTTATCCTCCATGTTCATATTTTCACTTCACACTAATGTTATCCTATTTGGAAGCCTATTTATTTGTTATTAGAGATGACCTTCTAATTTCCCTTTTCTGCTTTTCAAAAGGAAGTGTTGGATTTCACAAAGGTATTTCAAAATGTAAAACTCTTTATTACCATGTTCAAGTTCAAATTGAGATGGAAAATTTAATTAATGTAGATAAAATGTGAAATACCTAGTTTTTAAAATAAATACTATGTTCGATAGTGTGCAATATATGAAACATCGAGCTTAAACGAACCACCAAATATTATTATTTGAATATGACCATTATAATCTATTCGTTAAATTGATAGGAATGAATAGGATTAAAAAATTATAAATATATATATATAAATTTCATACATAGTAAAAATGTATTGATTAATGCTTTGAAAATAAGCACTCAATTTTTAGTAAAGTCATTTTATTCTTCAAAAATATGTTTTTTTTCTAAAATGGTATTAATTAATTTTTGTGAGAGAATAATATTATAAATAATTTATAGAACTTTTATAAATTTTATTTGATAAATATGATATCATTTTTTAAATCATCATGTAAAAATTATCTTAAAGTTAATTTTTGAGGATTTTCTAAAAAGCTTTATTTTTCCAGTGAACAGTGAAAAATACTGATTTTTATTGAAAATTATATTTTATTTCAAGCATTTGAAAAGTGAAATTTTATTTTATAATGGTTTAAAAGTTAAATTAGTTCTATTATATTATTAATAACATAATTAATTTCATTGGAATCATTTTTATTGGTGAATTTGGTATAAAAACATTTTTATACTTAAAATGCATTTTTCTGAAAAAAAAACTATTTTTCGTCACGTTTTGCGGGTTTAATTTTAAATTAAATTCTTCCAATTATATAAATTTAATCATAAAATTATAATAAATATTTTTAATTAGTAGGTTAAAATTTGGTTAATATTTCCCTTTTATTTTTAGTCATCATGAATAGTAATCAAAGTAAATTTTGTTATCATGGTAAAGATAAAATGGGTTGATTAAGGATAAATATAATGTGATAAGGAATAAAAAGTAACCCTAACACTTTAATTTTATTGGATTATTATATTTCATCCATAATCATCCAAAATTTTAATATATGACCTTTTTTTCCATTTGGCCATGATTTTGACCCTTATAATATTTTATATAAAGAAAAGTCAAAATATCATTCTCTTTGTTTTATTATCATTAAATTTTTTAAATAGGGATAAAATGATGTTATGTTCAGTTATAAATGGTTATTTAATATATAAATTATTTTAATTTATCATGTTAATTTATTTCTAATTTTTATTGATGACATAATTACCTTAGATTCTTATGTACTGCCGATACAATATTTATTTAATTAAATGTAAAATAAAATAAATGAATTTAAAAAAATTAAAAGTAATATAATTTGAATTAATTATTGTTTTACATTTATTTTATAGATAAATATAACATTTTATAGATTTTTTAAATGAAAATATTTTAATTTCTTTGCTTTTATGTTATTTTAAAAGTTAAATTAAATGAATAGTTGCAAAAATGGAATTAATGTTATTTTATAATACATAAAATTTTATTGAATGATTTAAAAATAATAATAATATTATATTCATAAATTTATTGGGATATGGTTTAAAATATCAACCATGGTCCATTTATGGTCTAATTTTCCTTTTACTGTAACTATCTTGACCCCTAAAGTGTAAAAAATCTTATTATCGTGGTAATTTTTTTTTTTTGATAAAGATGGGCACAGAGGCTCTAATATTGAAAAATAAAGCAGTTAGACAATATGAAAGGAGGGCATTTTACATTTATCCTGAATAAGAAAATGCATCAAGTCATCAAGCACAATGTTCAATCGCATTATTCTTTCTTCCAAGATACCTTTGTTGGAAAGCCCATCTGCAATATAATTCCCTTCCCGAAAAGTGTGCATGAAAAAGTAATTCATGTTGGAAAGAATTTCTAGGAAGTTGATCCAATTTTTAGTTAGTCTCCATGATATTTGGTACTGATTCACCCAAACTGCATGCACGAGAACCGTTGAATCACACTCAAACCAAATATTATTCCAATGATTTTGATAAACCAAACCAACCAATCTAATAAATTCCATCATTTCAACTTCCAACGTAGTATCATGCCTGAAATTTCCATAACAACACTCCACTACATCACCCAGGGAGTCCCTGAAGATCACCCCAAAACTTTATGGTCCTGGATTTCCCCGAGAGGCCCCATCCGTATTTCATTTCAACCATACATTAAATGGGGGAGACCATACAACCTCTATTGTACCCCTTGGATTAGGGAAGGACCCTACAACCGGAAACCACCTGAAGATCAAGAGTCCCCATACCAAGTTGATGCAATGGTCACTGAGCTTGGCACTGGCAATTTTAATTACTGTTGTGATATTTGAAAGCACCGTGGATTCATGATATCGTGCATGTCGATGCACAATATTATTATGTGCCCTCCAAACCGAGTTCATGAATTCAGCACAGGAAACCCTTAGAAGTGCGTTGAGCTGTTTGGACTGTTGTACATGAAACAGCACCTGCAAGAACTCTTGGATTGAAGCAGTGCTGGGAGGATGCAGCTCAAATATACTGAGAATGGATTTCCAAAGGGAGGAAGTATTGTTGCATGATATGAATAAATGATCAACATCCACATGATTTTGAATACAAAATACACATCTCTAGCACATATAGATCCCATTCCTCTGAATGGTATCATCCACTAGGATCCTATTGTGAAAAAGTATCTAGATCAATGTGAATCTAGATGGTAGTAACCATTTTTTGTTTAGAGCACTAATCCACTTTTCATCACCCTTCATTAGGCTCTTGTAGAAAGATTTAGAGTCCATAACACCGTTCGATGACCCCTCCCATAACAACATGTCATCATGATTAATAAAATCATAGTCATTAATAATTGATGTAGTCTCTTCCATAAGGTACTCAAGATGCTCAATTCCTTGATAGAAAGTCTATTGTCAATAAGGTGTTCATCAGCATTGATTCTCTCAATAAGAGGGTTTCCAGTCCAATTGGCATCCTAGAACTGAAGTGAATAATTCATATTTACAACCCAACGTGATCACCTCATTAGGTTTTGAAAAACAAAGTGTAGCCCAGACCATATAGAAGAGTCAAGATAACCATGCTTCCCTGAAATAAGTCTCTAAAGAATCCTATTTCTAAAAAAGTCCAGAGAGGCATATTTCTTATGAATTAGGTGCTAGAGAAAATTGGCCTACAATGATTGATTGAAATATTTAAGGTTCTTGATGCCCAGCCCTCCTTTCCTGGTAGGAATACAACATTTTCTCTAATTTGTTGTGATAAGCTTATGTTCCATCAAATTTCCACTCCAAACAAAGTTCCTCATCATTGAGTTGAGAGTCTTGACGACGGAGGCCAACAACATGTACACTATGAAAGGATACACAAGCTGTGAAATAATGACATGTTTGGTAAGGCAAACAAGGCCATCCATTGAAATAGACTTCCCCTTACAAGAGGAAATATTTTTCCTGACTTGGTTTAGGACCTGTGAAAAGTGTGTTGTCCTCGGATTTCCCCAAAACATTAGAACTCTAAGATAAATAAGCGAAAGAGATCCCTCCTGAAGACCAAGCATATTGATGAGTTGATTCTTCCTTGCATCTAGAAATATTTTTCCAAAGTAAATAAAGGAATTACCCTAATTAATTTCTTGTCCTGAGACACTCTCATAATGCTAAAGAGACCATTTGAGGTTATCCATGTTTTTCCTATCACCCTGAGTAAAAACCATAATGTAATCAGCAAAAAAAACAAGTGAGAAGGGGCAAAGATACCTCTAGCCACTCTAATAGTGGAGATCTTCCCCTCTTCCACCATATCAATGAGGATTCTGCTCAAATAATCCTCAGTAATTGCAAAAATAATGGTATAGAGGGGATCCCCCTACCTCACACCCCTCGAACAATTGAAATATCCCTCTGGTAAACCATTGATTAGGATGGAGATACGCACTGACTCCATCATCTTTACAATCCATTGAATAAACACCACACTGAAGAAAAATCTGTGAAGAACTTGACTAATGAATCCCCAATCCATCGTATCAAAATCCTTTTGAATGTCAAGTTTAAGAGCCATATTTCCTCCCCGTGATGTCTTCCTGAGAAGATTAAAGCATTCTAAAGAAGTGAGAAGGAAATATTGTATGTTCCTGCCTTTGAAAAATCCAAACTGGTTCCATGATATAATTTTCTCACTAACTCAAGCAAGCCTATTTTCTATAATCTTTGTGATGATTTTGTGAATTGTATTAACCAGGGAAACTTTCCTAAATTGGCCAATTTCACTTGTACTCTCCACCTTAGAAATGAGGGCAATTTACTAAGAATTAAACCCTGAAGGGTGTTTCCCACCTCTGAAAAATTACTAAAAAAGCATACATACCTCATTCTGAATAAATTCCCAATAGGTTTGAAAGAAAAAATTTGTGAATCCATCAGGTCCAGGGGAGCTATCTTTTTTTATCCCAAACACTGCTTCCTTGATTTCAAAAGCCATTGGAATTGAAGTAAGAAATATATTATCCTCATCAGTAATTAAATTAGGGATGATGTTGTCTCTAACCGTTTCATTCTATGTTGTCCCATTGAAAAGATTTTTATAGAATGTAACAATATGATTTGTAAGATCCGACCTACTTTTCAGAATTCAGTCTCCTTCCATAATCAGAGCAAGGTGTCTATTCACTCTTCTGACCCTTTTAAAGGCATTGAAGGACTTTTTATTTCTATCCCCATCATTAATCTATCTAAATTTAAAGATATCCTTATTTATGATGTCCCTAATCCTAGCCATATTTTTCATATTGAGAGACAAATCAACCTCCCATTGTAAGTCACCTGAAAAAAATGGATTTAGTGCTCTTTTCCTATATGTCATGAAGATGGAATTCAAGTGCCTCAATTTCAGCATCCAATGATCTGAACTTGATTTTAATATACTCCCTCAATTTAATCTTAAGAATTCTAAATTTAGAAACTCTAGTCAATTTACATCCCTTACAACTAGGAGAATTCCAAATATCTTCACCAATCGTTGAGCATTCTGGAATGGAGACCCATGCACTGTTGAACTTGAAAGGGATCGGTTGCCCTCTCTCATTCCGAAGAAAACTAATCATGAGAGAGGGATGATTAGAGTTTATCTTAGTAAGAGTATCACATGATATTGACTTCCAAGAACCATGTATAGCATGATTCAAAAAATCCCATCCAATTCTGATTTCCCTCATGCCATTAATATATTTCATGTACTAGGTGAATTTCACCCCAATAAGGTTAATTTACACCAGTCCGGTTCTCTTAATGCACTCTCTAAACTCTCTTATAGAGGTGTTATTTTTTACTGGACCTATTTTCTCATCTGCATGTAGAATGGAATTAAAATCACCCCTGATAATCCAAGATTCCGAAATAGTTCTCTCCAGGTTCTGAATCGTTTCCCATAAAAACCTCCTGTTAACGAAGGGTTAAAACAAAAAGATAAGGTTGAAAACATAATATAAACTTGTAAATATTTTATTTATGAGATTATTTAGATTCATACTCATATTATTTTTGAATATTTTTAATTTATAACCATTTTTATAGGAAAATTAATTTATATTAATTTAATACTTTATGAAATTCTAAACGTGATCCTCTCCTCATTATATAAGGGGACCTCCTCTCCTCTTTTATTCACAATTCAAGAACCATTTATTTTGGAAAATATATGCCCAAATCCTTTCCTGACATCCCTCTCCATGTTATATAGTTATTATTTTGGGTAGAAT
The DNA here is from genome assembly GCA_963277665.1 of Viscum album. Lineage (NCBI taxonomy): Eukaryota > Viridiplantae > Streptophyta > Magnoliopsida > Santalales > Viscaceae > Viscum > Viscum album. The sequence goes on along the minus strand of OY728121.1, from coordinate 1,354,641,611 downwards.
ACCATCCTTAGATGGATTAAGCTGTAAAGAAAAGGAGGTTATCTGAAGAAGAGATATAACATTTTACCGAATGTTATAGTTTTATTTATTCTTCTACCTTCTTCAAATATTATTAAAAATTGATGATATAGTAAAATAATTATCTATAATATTATGATATTTTATTATGTTAATTTCATAACATATATCCTTCTCCTTCTTCAATAAAATGGGAAACAAAACCATCATCCATGTGCACAACGGACTACCGCCTCACGAACCGATGTAATTTGTTTTTCATAACTATCACTCATAAATAGTTATAATGATGGATTTAATGTGTGTATATATATTATATTCATTAAATAATTTTAATTCTTGAAAATTAATATATCATATATTTTATTACTTATCCATTCATTGGAAAATGATAATGACATTCGTGAGTACATACAGATTACCACCTCCATGAAGAGATGTGATTCATTTTTTGATAACTACATAATGTGGATGATATATATAAATGAATTTAAAGAAATAATATGGGATTTATAATATACTTATATTATTTAAGGATAAATTAATACTTACCCTATTTCCATAATGATTGTTGAAAAATGTAAATGTTACTCATGCATATATACGACCTACCGTCTCTATGATTGTAACATAGTTCATTTTTCGTAACTATATTTCATGGTTAGTTTTTAAAAATATGATTTATGTATAAAAATTATAATTATGTCATTATTATTATTCTATAGATAATGGAATAATGACCTCATTGACTATAGTCAACCTACCGAAGTAATTTTGGACATATGAGTCGAATATCGTCCAAACGTATAACATGAGGTTAATTGATCAAGTAATTGATTATAACATGAAAAAAGTAAAAATAAACTTTAAAAATGTTCCTAAAAAGTAAATAATTATCATAAGTATATTATTTAGGAAGATAAAGAATGTACATGATGATTCAGACTCAAGGTAAGGTACATTTTACTTTAAAATCCACATTTTAAATGTTTTTAAGATTCATTTTCTAAATCTTTCTCTTTCATGTACATATTATTAAAAAAATTATGGATGTTTTTATATGAATATAAATTAATTATATGGGAAAATTTTTGTCACTTTTTACTTTATTTCAATCATTTTCAAAAGGGAATATTTTTTATGAAATGTTTTGAAAAAAAGACAAAAGAATGTTTCAAATTTCTCGTATACAATATCAAGGGTTTTTCTTACCACCAGAACAATTATTTTATGTTTTTATTTCTTTATAATGTTTCATGTTTTCATTAAATAAAACCCCCTTTTCACTTCTATTTTAGGTATTTTGTTTCAAAAATGGGATTTTAAAAGTAAAGGGTATTTCAATATCCAAAAGTGTTTTATATATGAGTTCAAAAGAGTTTTTAAAAAGTTTTATTATTAAAATGTGAAAGAATAATTTTTTTTATAATATGGTACTTGATAATTATATATAAGAAATATGTGGTCCTGATATAACTTATATGATGGTTTGATCCCCATTATAGCTCATGATAATGGGTGAGCCTGATATAGCTTATACGAAAGGTGATCCCCATCATAGCTCTCTAATGCATTAGGTAATGTTAATTATCTTCAAAGGAAAGAAAGAGGGAGTTAACCAGTGTGGTTTATAAAATGGATTTAACTGGGCTCTAGTTATTTCTGATGCAGTTTTAAAATTGGTTACGAATATGATGTTTTGTGTTACCTAAAAAGGGTTTCCAATTTCTTTCTATGGGTTTTAAAGTTTTACTTTGAGTAAACAAAGTGTGTTTTTTTCATATGGAAATGATTTATTTTATACACTAAAAGAATAATGTGATAAAGTTAATTATTTTATAGGTTTTTAAGTTTTTCATTGGACTAAAAAATTTATATTTTTATGTCCTTTACTGAGATTTTTATGCTCATCCCTCATTTTAAAATACTTTTCATAGGCTTTATGGATAAGTAGGAACATTTATGAAGAAATAGTATAGAAAAATAAAAGTTGGTTATAGTGAGAATAATTATCAATTAACTTCATGTGTATTGTTATGTAATAGTATTTCTTAATTATCTAAAACTCCAAACCTAAAAGATATTTATGTATATAAGTGGTCTCATATTTTCTTTTAATATTATAAGTTCTGGATGGTTAAAATTGCATCACATTTATTGGTATCAAATAAAGAAATGAAAAGTTTATGATTTTATCCACAAATTCAGGACTGTGGGTTTTGAGCTTTTACACATACCACTTAGGAATAACCTATCACTAATAAACTCTGTCATTTTACCCAAAGCATTGGAGAGCTATATCAGTCTCACCCATCATTAGAGCTATTTCAGGATCAGCATTCATTCATATAAAATGTTCAATAACTATAGAATGAATAAAACACATATAAATTTCAATTTTACCATAAAACTCATTTTAATTGGAATTCAATCCAAAAATCAATAATAATTTTATTTATCGCATAAAATCAGAAGAAATTTCCATTTCATTATCAAAACATTTCAAAACTAAAAAAATACAGAATATCTAAAAAAATATTTTATTTTAAAATAACCATGTTAACTTTTAAATTAATCATAAAATAAAATAATTTTCATGATTTTTTGAAAAAAAAATCGATTAATATATGTTAAAAAACATTTTTTCACTTTGGTAAAAAAATTCAAAAGCGACCCATATGAAAAATGATGAAAAGATTTATTTTTAATCCTTTTAAAAGAAAGTAAAAAATATTTAAAAATTATCTTTGTAAACCTTTGAATCATAAATAAGGAAATTATTAAACACATTTAAAATAACCATAACATGGAAGAAAAATATTTGGAAGGAAAACATTAAAATAAGATTTTTAAAAGGAAGTCCCTTGCCTCGGGACTCGATTCACATCATTCGTATGTTTACAATCCTAAGTAATAAAATTATATTAGTTTTTTAATAAATTAAGAACACTTTTCATGTTCATTCCATTATAATTTTTTCCTTTATGTCATTTTCACCATTTTTTATTTAGTTATTAAAGTGGCTAACTTCATGTTGGGAAATTTGAGGATGTTCGGTTTATAAGTGAAAAATGAATTTGGTAGGTTGACTATAGTCAAAGGGATCGTGGTTCTATTATATATTAAAAAATAATCATGAAAAAATAATTTTTTTATCTATTCAACACATTTTTATATCCATTAATGGAGGTTGGATGTGAAAAATAAAATACATTATATTATGGAGGTGATTGTCCGCACATATACACGAGTCATGTTTCCATTTTTCTACTACGTGGAAAATAAATAAGGTATACAATATTTTTATTTTGAATAATCATAATTATGTTATACATGTCATATTTTTTTTATTATGTCTATCCTTATGACCAACCATGTTAGACAATAATGAAAAATGAATCACATTGCTTCATGGAGGTGGTATTCCACATATATGCACGAGCGATGTTATCATTTTACAATGACTAAAAATGGTGAGAAGGTAAATAATATTTTATATTTAAAGAATCATAATAATTTTATAAACATATTATATATCCATAAATTCAATCTTTATAAAAATCCATGTGAGATGGTGATGTAAAATGAAACACATTGCTTTTTGGAGGCGGTAGTTCACGCATACGCACGAGCATTATTTTCATTTTCTATTGGATGGAAAAGGAGATGAAAAAGGGTTGAAAACTAATCATAATAAAATTTATATATATTTAATATACTGAATTTATTATTTCATCATAGTTAAATAATATTTTAATTATGTATAAGATGAAATAAACATGAAACACTTAGTTAAGAATTATACCACTTCTTTATAAAATCTGCATTAACTTGCACCTTAATCCTGATTAGGTTGGTATTTTGGTGAGAAAAAAACATCTAGTACATGTTTAGGAAGTTTCTGAAGGTATTTGAGTAGGTATTAATTGATATAAATTGCTAAATAAGTGTGATATGGAGAGGATAGTTTATGCCCATTTATAAGTGAGGTGAGTGACAGTATTGTAAATACCTGAAATATTAATATATAATTAGTGTTTAAATTAGGTAAAATGGATAAAAAGTGACGTATATTATAATATAAGGAGTATAATTTTGAAATATAATCAAACAATCAAATTTATATAGGTTTAGGTTTCATTTTAAATATTATTTTTGGTTCAACCACCTTGTTAAACCTGTTTAACTATAACTGTTGTATCAAGTTTTTCAATCTTTAAGGGTCATGAAAGTAATTATAAAAATTAAAAGTGACATATAAATGGAAAAATAATGATAAAAAAGAATATTTTACATCAAATTGAGTTATTATTTTATTTTTATGATTTCGAAATGACTTAAAAACGATTTTTAAACATTAAATACCATTTAAAGTCATTTTTGAGAATATTAAAAAAATTAACTTTAAAGGAATCAAGATAAAAATGTAATTATAATTAAAAAACTTAAATAATAAATTATCTTTAAAAATTATCTATAAAATTCATTTAATACAATAAAAAAATATAAATATTATCAATTTTAATATTTTAAAAACCATTTATTTCATTTTTTCCTATAAGTGTTGTATTGACACCACATAACCATTTTAAATAATTATACTATATTTAAAAATTAAATTAAATTATTAACATGAAATTAAATTATTATAAATCATTATGGTAATCTTATTTCCTCCATAATTTTTATTTACTCTTATCTTAATCATGAAAACTTATTTATTATATAAAATGAGAGAAAATGACATTAATTAAATATAACACTTCCTTCTCTTTGAATCCAACCAATATTTCAAAGGAAGACACCAAAAATAGTCCAAGAAGTAGGATAGGTTTATCCACCTCTTGTATACATAAAAAAGTGACAAGGTTTGGGGTATTTTTTCTATTTTTAATTAATTTCAATTTTCACTTCAATTTACCTTTACTGCAATGACTCATTTTTTTAACTCGGTTACTTATTTTTGTGTCCAATAATAAAATTAAACTTATAAACAAATTACACAAGATGATTATAAATTTTAAATCCATTTTATAAGATTCAATTTTTATAAGTGACATAAATCATTTTTAATATTATTGCACATGTGTTTTTAAGTATAAAAATGAACTTATACCAAAATCAAATATAATGATGATTACTATGACATTAATTAGATTCTATTTAATAAATTATAACTTATATTACATTAAATTCCAATCTAAAACATAATAAGAATTTTAAATTACTTTATTTAAGAAAAGAAAGGGCATTTTTCAAAAATCTTTATTTTTCACTATTCACTCAAAAATCAATATTTTCAAACAAAATCACAAAAATTCATCGCATTAATTGATTTAAAAAATTATGTTCATTTTGGGAAAGAATATTCTAAAATTGATATGGATTAATTATAATATCCATGCACAAAATGTAATAAAAACCATTTTTGGAGAAAATGTATTTTTGAAGCATAAAATGACATTATTCTCATTACTAACCTGACAACCATAATTAAATGAATGTTAATGAATTAAATTGGATATATATAATATAATTTTTTCATTATAATCATTTATCAATTGTGATAAATTCAATCTATTAAGATAAAAATACATTGTGCACATAAAAACACTTTTATGAAAGACATTTCTCTTACCTTAAAAAGATTTAATCTTCATTTTCAACTAATTAATAAACCACGCATCATTGATTATTCATTTTATTGAGGGGAAAAATTATACACATATTTCATAATACAGTTATTCCAATTCATACTCGTCAAAATAATTACTAGGTCATAATGGCCATAATTAAATAAAAATATTTTTGTAGTATATCATAGTTCATTTTAGCTTAGTGTAGCATATACCACATGATATCGAATATATTATTTAATGAAAATAAATTCTAAAATAATTGGGTGCTACGTTCTAACCCTTAAAGAAATTTTTTCCTCAAAATTTTAAATTTTGTCCCATAAAAAGTGTTCAAAACATTTTTTTAACATCAATTTCAAAAAGTGGAAGATAAAACACAAAATCATCTAAGGAAAACCCTTTGTAATATTTTTTTTAAAGATATCTTAGTTGAAAACCCACATCATAAAAAAGGAATAATAAAAAATCCATTTGAAAAGAGAATAAGTGAAATATGAAGGTCACCTAGTATAACACATAATTGGGTTCATAAATAAGGAGAACATTAGCAGGAAGTGAAAATATTAACATGGAAGAGAAAACACCGCTATAGAGGATATAAATTATTCTCAACAAAGTTATACTTTTAAGAAAATATATTCATAAAGGAATAAGCATTGTAATAAAATGTCATTTCCCCAAATGGATAAGATACCATCAATTCATTATAAATGATTGTAAAAGGAAAATATTTTCATTTCATGATCCTTTTTATAGAGTTTTATGGATTATTTTACAATAAAGACATAGAACATAAGAATATATATTTACTTGACTTCTTAAAATCCACAAACGTAATTTCGTCCTTTTTTTTGTTTTAAGCATTTCTCTACCTCTACTTTATCCCACATTCTAAAATATAAATGATTAATAATTCATGTTTGAAGAACTAAAATTAACATTAAATGGAACATAAGATCCATAAAAGGATGAAAAATTATTTCTCCTCTTTCTATCCAGTAATCAAAAAAATGGTTAATAAAATTTAAGATAATATCTATTTTGAATAAACATTCATATGAATAAATACTACATTAATCTATAAAAACTCAATAATAACACCTAAAGTTAAACTTAAATCATTCTACAAATAACTAAATTTTAAATTATTCATAATATACCAGAATAAAATTGAATACTAATGATTATAATGGTTTGATCACATATTATTCCAATATAAACACAAAATTTATCTCTAAATTACATCAATCACTTCTAAAGTCACATACCAAAAATTTATATTCCCTAATCATATAATCTCAAAAATATGTTAATATTTTTCATAAATAAATTAAATTACAATAAAGTTATACTAAAATCATATATACTTACAAAATATAATTTAATATTTATTACTTAAATAAAATCCCATCTTATACAATAAAATGTACATTTACTTTAATCATATAATGTTCCCAATATACTAAACTTATTCAAAAAATGACTTTAATCACTTAGTCACCAAATCATTTTTCAACCCCATGGTTATCAATATGTTAGATCATATGTTCCCAAAATGTAATAACCCTTTTATCATAATTAACCATAATTACCTCAACATAAAAGTTCATATTAACCCAAAATGTTATCAATACCTTTCAACTTATGTCCACAGAATTTAAAAGCATTTTTCCTCAAATACCCTTTTTCACAAAAACACAAGCTAAAATTAGGGTTATATATACATTAAACATAAATTAAAACTCAATAAATGTATCTAAGGTACTCCCATCACATAAAACCTCAAAAGAGTATTAATTACATTAAACTTATGATCAAACTTGGACATATTAACCCATGATGGTAACTAAAAAACTTAAAATGTCCTCTTATTAATCATCATAACCTCTACGATTATCTAAAATTTTCCTCTAATACCAACTATGATGCCTTGTAACTTAAATAACCCATACTTACATGATTTATAACAATGGTTTCACTTTATTACATTTTAGGGATCTTTTTGGTTTAGAGTTTTATAGAAATAAGAAAAACTCTTGTAGATAAAACCCTTAAAAACATAGTGGACACTTACACTCAATGTTCACCCCCCCTCCCACAAATAGGTTCTTATATTTACACAACATTTTCATTTATGAAAATTTTTCTTCATTCAATATGTTTCACTGTTGACCTTTATATAAACCCTACGCATCCTTAAGCGTTGGGAAAAACATTTGAAAACATGGGATGAGAAAAAAAAATTAGAAAGGGATTTAAAAATAATGGAAACCCATTAATATATTTGAAATTCATGAAAACCCATAAGTAAGTTTCCCTTTTTACATAATGATCATTTTATCTCAAAATAATAATTTACTTACTCAAGAAATCAACTTCAAAGCCCAAATTTTTCACAAAACATTTTAAAATCAATAATAAAGGAAAATTCATAGTCATGATATTTACTTGGGAAAACATGAGAACTTTTGAAAACAAAACTTTCACCTTTATAATATCATAAACGTTCCTTAAATAAGGAGTTCATTTTCTTACCTTATGAAATCACAATATTTTCTTTAAAACCCATAAAATCATTGAAAACCCATGAAGGTTACTTGGAAAATTATCCTTATAATCTCCCTTATAATTGAACCCAATAGGGGTATTTGGAGGTATAACTGGTATTAATATCAGGTCTCATGAAGAGGATGACTTTGGAAGTGATGTTTCCAAATCTATGCCCATCATGGCTATAAGTAGAGGAAATTTGGAGCTTAGAAAGAGGGATGGATCTAGTGAAATGGGTATTACAAACACTGATGAGAAATCCTCAGATGATGTTCATGAACCATAGAAAAGAGTGAAAACTTGGAATAGTGGCCATCAACCATGTGGAAAACCCCCACATGGTAGGGGTAGGATAGGTCATAATCTCACTCATGGAGTTGATTTTACAGACTTTTAGTATCTTCATTATCCTGTTGGAGTATTTTGTTGGGATTCTTGTTGTAATTGTTCTCCTCCTCCATTATGTTTATTATTTTATTTTAATAAATTAGATCTTTCCTTTGTTAAAAAAATATCCCTTATAATTGAACCACCTAATCAGATAATTCTCACATTTCTTTGGATCAACATATCATTGGTAAAATCCATAAATTTACCCAATGTATTAGAGAGATATATTAGGTTCGCCCATCTTTAAAAATATTTTAGGATCTCCCATAATTCATATAAAATTTACAAGAACCATAAAATGAATAAAAAATATATATATTTCAATTTAACCATAAAAATCATTTTAATTGTCATTCAAGACTATAAGAAATAATACTTTTAGTTATCTCATAAAAATGAGAATAAATTACTATTTCCTTAGAAAAAACTTTTAATTCTAAAAACATAAAGAATATTAAGAAAAAAATTCATTAAAAATAACCATGGAAACTTTTAATTTAATATTTAATGAAAATAATGGTCATGATATTGGGTAAATTTGGTCAATTCCTATATATTAAAAACATTCATTTTGTAGTTTTTTAAAAATATTTAAAAGTGACTAGTATGAAAAATGTTGAAAATATTCATTTTTAATCCTTTTTAAAGAAAGTATAAAATATTTTAAAATGTCATTTATAAACCTTTTAATAATAAAAAATTACCTTCTTGAAAAAATTTAAAATAAACTTATTGTGGAATAAAAAGAGTTAGAAGGAAAACTTTAAAACAAAATTTTTAAAAGAAAGTATATTGCCTCGAGTCCTGACTCGTATCATTTGTATGTCTACCATACCAAGTAATAAAATTAAATTAGTTTTATAATTGATTAATAACATATTAAATATTCATTCCATTATCATTATTCACTCTATATAAATTTTCACCATGTTTTAATTAGTTACTTAAGTGGTTAGATTCTTGTTGGATATTTTAAGGGTGTTCGGTTTATAAGTCCAAAATGACTTCGGTAGGTTTAATATGGTCAAAGGGATAATGGTTATATCATATCTAGAATATTAATCCGATAAAAATTATTATTTTTATATATTAAATACATTTTTATATCCATCCATGGAAGGAGGAAATGAAAAATGAAATATGTCATACCATGAAGGCGGTAGTTCGCATGTACACATGAGTGATGCTTTAATTTTTATACAATATAGAAATAAATAAGGTATATGATATTTTACTTTACCAACATAATAATTATGTTATAAATAGAATATTTATTCATTATTTTAATCCTTATGACCAACCATGTGAGATGGTAATGAAAAACAAATCACATCTCTTCGTGAAGGTGGTATTCTACATGTACAGACGAACGATGTTATCATTTTAAAATTGACAGAAATGGTAAGAAGATAAGTAATATTTTATATTTAAAAAATCATAATAATTTTATAAAAATATTATATATCAATTAATTCCATCCTTATAACAATCCTTGTGAGGCGGTGATGGAAAACAAAATGCATCGCTTCGTGGAGGTGGAAGTTTACACATACACAAGAGCGATGTATTCATTTACCATAGGATGGAAAAGGAGATGAAAGGGGGTTATACCATAATTATAATAAAATTTAAATATATATATAATAATTATTTTATTATTTTATCATGGTTAATGAATATTTTAAGGGTTTTGAAGAAGAAATAAACCTAAAACGCCTAGTTAAGAATTATATCGCTTCTTTATAAAACCTTCCTTGTCTTACACCTTAATTCTTCTGAGGTTGGTATTTTGGTGAATCCAAAACTTATAGTACATGATTATAAATGTTAGGAAGGTATTTTTCAGGGTTTTTTGAGATAAATGGTTCAATATGTGTGAGTAAGAGAGGATTGGAAATACCATTTTATAAGTGAAGTGGGTGGAAATCTTGTAAATACATGAAATATTAATATATAATAAGTTTCTAACTCATATAAAATGAAAAAAAGTGCCATATATTTTAATATAATGACTTCAAGGTCTAAATATAATCAAAAATCAAATTTATATAGGTTTAGGTGTCATTTTAAAACTTATATTTTGGTTTAACCCCCCGTTGACCCTATTTAACCTTAATCATTATGATTTTTTTCAATAATTAAGTGTCATGAAAGTGATTATAAAAATTAAAAAAGACACATAAGTATACCATTAATTATATTTTTTTACAATTTACCATAAAATTGGGTAATTATTGTATTTTTATTATTTTTAATGGTATAAAAAATGATATTTAAACATTAAATAGAATTTCAAGTCACTTTTATGACTATTCAAAAAATTTCACTTTAAGGACATAAATATAACATTTTAATAAGAATTAAAACGCTTATATCATCACTTATTTTTCAAAATTATTAATAAAAATCATGAAATACCATAACTAATCTAAATATTACCACTTTTAGTATTTTAAAACCATTTATTTGATTTTTTCCTATGTCTGCACAAGCATTGTATCGGCGCTACATAATCATTTTAAATAAATATAATATATTTAAAAATTAAAATAAATTATTAAAATTAAATTAAATTATTATAAATAATTATGTTCATCTTGGTCCATTCATAATGTATATTTACTCTTATCATAATCATGATAACTTATATATGATATAAAATGAGTGAAAATGAAATTTATTAAATATAACACCTCCTTCTCTTGAAAGCCAACAAATATTTTACAGTAATCCAATAAAAATAGTCAAATAAGGAGTATAGGTCGATCTAACTTGTATACATTCAAATAATTGATATGGTTTGAGGCATTTTTTTTCTATTTCTAATTAATTTCAATTTTTACCTTAATTTACTTTAACTGCGACAACTCATTTTTTAACTCAGTAACTTATTTTTGTGACAAAAAATAGAATTGAAATTATAAAAAAATTTGTAAATAATGATTCAAAATTTGAAAAATGTGTTTTAAGCATAAAAATGAACTTATACCAAAATAAAATATAAAAATGAATAATATGAAATTAATTAGATTAAATTTAATAAAATATATCATATATTAATTTAAATAAAAATCCAAAACATAATGGTGCTTTTAAATTACTTGATTTAAATAAAATAAATGAGATTTTTTCAAAAATCGACATTTTCCACTATTCATTCATAAATCCATATTTTTAGAAAAATCCAAAAACTTCTTCCCAAGCCTATTATGACATGCGGATTTCCAAAATTATTTCCATTTTTTAAAAAAAATTTATAAAAGTGTCAAAATTAATTACAATAACCTCACATAAAATGAAATAAAAACCATTTTTGAAGAAAATGTATTTTTGAAGCATAAACTGACTTTATTATCATTCCTTGCCTAATAACCATAATTAAATGAATTTTAATTCATTCAATTGGATATATAATATACTTATTTCATTAGAATCATTTATAAATAGTGATAAATTTAATCGATTATGATAAAAATTTATTGTGCACATAAAAATTGTTCTATGAATAACATCTTTTTACCATAAAAATATTTTATCTTCATTTCAAACTAATCGATAAACTATGAATGATTAATTATTCATTTTATTAAGAAAAAATTTATACACATATTTCATAATATGGTTATTCCAATTTATACCCACCAAACTAGTGGATAGTTCATAACCATCATAATTAAATAATAATATTTCTATAGTATAACATGATTCTTTTACCCTTGGTGTTGTATATACCACATGTTATCGAATATATTATTTAAAGAAAATAAATTATAAAATCTTTCGGTGTTACATTCTACCCCTTAAATAAATTTCATCCTCACAATTTCATCTCATGTCCCATGAAATGTGCTTATTTTGCGGTGTGTAAAAAACAATTTTTTCATAAGTTAAAATGAAGTATAGTGGTTAAACTTGGTTGTATATAGAGAGAAGCATAGAACAATCACGTTTGTCACTTTAAATTTGAGAAATATGTGGGTTGTTTATGAAATTGTTTGGTTTTGAAAACAAATAAATGAAAAAAAAGTAATAAAGTAAATGATTTAAAATAAATTGAAAAATAATGTGATTAAAATAGTGATAATAATTGGGTGATCGAGTTGGGGTTGGTTTTCCAATTTCAATGTTATCATAGTTCTAATTTATCCAATCCTCTTATGCTAAGCCGATTAAAGTGAGATTTCACAATTACTTCTTCTTACTCCCTTGGTCAATGGTGATGGTGAGAGTGAACCTTACTAAAATACTAGTTTGGTCTACTCTCCTTCCTTTTGTGTAAAAGTTTTATCAAATACACTCAATTGATTTAGGAAATTCATGATCAGGTCTTGTTTATCCCAAATAATCAAGAATATGCACTACTCCTCCCACATATACTGACAATCGCAGAGTACTTCACCACTAAGCCTTGATATATTCCATTGTATATAGACCAGAACCTAGTGGAAAGAGATAAATTTCATTTACCAAACCAATAATAACAATAGAATATAAAATCAAATACGATCACACAAGATAATAAAACCCATTATTAGAATTAAAACCAACTTTGCAGAAGAGATAAAGATTTCATACAGTTAAGTGTGTGAACTCAAACATTACAAAAGGTAAAACCCTCTCCTTACCTAATCACTCAGAGTATTACCCCACCATGGTAATGGTAATTGAGAATAATGGGGAATAATAATTCATTACAAAACTAAAAATAAAGGAAATAGGGAAAAATAAGAACATAAAAATTTCTTTCAAAATCTTTCCTCTAGAAGTTCACTTCTGTTCTGCCCACCAAATAGCTAAAACATGCCAATGTATCATCTTATAAGATGTTCAAAATTTACTTTTACATGTACCCTAGAAATTGAAGATAATTTTGATTTGTTTAAAATAAGTTATGTCCACCTTAATATAACTGTCTTTTTCTGGCCACTGAACACTATTCCATCAACACCACTTTGATCAGTTTAATAGTGGTCTAAATGAAAGTATTTAACCTTGAAATTTAATTTGAAGCTTTCCCTTAGAGTCAGATTTAGAACCCGTCTAGAATAATCCCATTTTGAGGTCTTTATCCCAATATATGACTCATTTAATGAGGTAGGGTCCATTCCACCAACCAGAATAACTATTCAAATTTGTAGATTTTTTTCGGCATGTGGGAGTTTGAATGGGCTCTGGTTCCAAAAGAAGAATTTGTATCCCAGAAACAATGGAACCCTAAAAAATTAATCACTTTAATTTGATCAAAATTATATAATTTATTCCAACAAAATAGAAGCAATAGAAAATTTCTAAATTTACAGAATTAACCAATTTTCACATTTTAGCTCAAAAATCCCCAAAAATCATAAAATGATGCAAATAAAATCACATTGATTAACTGGAAGGCATTAAATCATTTAAAAAAAATATGAAAAAAATATGAAAATATCAGCTTTATCATCCCATAAAAGAGGGTTCAAATATTTTTTAACATCAATTCAAAGGAATGAAAGATAAAACATGTGATCATGAAAGGAAAAAAAATTAATATATATTTTTTTTAAATATATTAGTCGAAAAACCACATCGTAAAAAGAGATATTAAAAAAATACTTTTAAATTAGGATAAGATAAATATTAAGCTCACCCATAATAACACATAATTTGGTTCCCAAATAAGAATAACATTGTTTGGAAGTGAAAATATATACATGGAAGAGAAAACATCGTTAAAGATAATGGAAATTATTCTCAAAAAATTTATACATTTAAGAAAATAATTTCATCAAGGAAGATTCTTTGGAAATAAATTTCATTTACCCAAATGGATAAGAGACCATCAATTCATCAAAAATGACTTTAAAAGGAAAACATTGTCATTTGAAGACCCTTTTTATAGATTTTGAGGGATTCTTTTACTGTCAAGATAGATAACATGAGAATATATACTTACTTGACTTCTTCAAATACATAAATTCAATTTAATACTTTAGTTGTGTTTCAAGTATTATTCCACCATAGATTCATCCTATATTCTAAATGATAAATTATGAATTTTTCATTCCTAAAGAACTAACATTATATTTCAATATATCCTAATATCCAAAAAAGTCTGACAAATTATTTATCCTATTTATATCAACTAATCAAAACCAAAAATGGTTATCATAAGTTAAGATAATTTTTAATATGAATAAGTTCTAAATTTATCTTCAAATCCTCAATAACAACACCCAAAGTTAAAATTAAATCATTCCATAAATAACTAAACTTAAAATTATTCAAAATATATCAGACCAAAACTGAATCCAAAATATTAGAATGATTACATCATATATTCTTCCAAGATAAACTTAACATTTATCTCTAAATTACATCAATCACTCCTAAATTTACATACCAAAAATGTATATTCCCTAATCATATAATCTCAAAAATATGCTAATCTTTTCCAAAAATTACTTGAATTTCCATAAATCTATACGAAAATCTTATATGCTTCTAAAAGATAATTCAAACTTTATTTCTCAAATAAAATAACATCTTAGACAAAAAGTTTTTTGTTTAATTTAATCATATAATGTTCCCAAAATTGTGAAAATATTCAAAAATAACTTTAATCACTTAGTCACGAAATCACTTTTCAAACCCATGGTTATCTATATGTTAGATCATATGTTCCCAAAATTTAGTAACCCATTTATCAAAATTAACCATAATTACCTCAAGATAAAATATCATATTATCTCTAAATGTTATCAATACCTTTCAAATTATATCCATAAAATATAAAATAATTCTTCTTAAAATTACCTTTTCAATAAAACCAAAGATAAAATTAAGGGTTATGTAGCATCCTGACGTGTCATTATTTAATTAAATGTTTCCATATTCTTTTTGTGAAATAATTTTGTTTTTTATGAAATGATATATTATTGATAAAATTTTTTATTTTTTGACCATTATGTGAAAAAGTTGATTTTTATAGGTTATTTTAATGATAATAACATTTTAGGTATTTTATTATTTAAAATTTCATTGGTTTTGATTTAATTCAATTTTAAGAACTCTTTTATTATTGATCATCATGGAATAATCATTCTTAAATTTATTAAAACATTTTTATTATTCTATTTCCAAAAATTTGAATGTCCATGTTTTATGGTTTAATTTTTTATATACTTTCTAGTTGTTGGTACAAGTATATATAGGGGAATTGAGGTAACACTGATGTAGCCAATTATGTAGAGGCACTCATGTACTATAATATTCATATGGATAATTGTTTACAAGATCCCTAAATATACTTTTTCCCATGTATTCAAATATTATTCTGCAAATTTTCCTAGAACCATGTAGGTAATTTTCACTACCCATTAATGTAGAATATTTTCAACTACCCACATAGCATAATTTTATTCAGCATCAATGTAAAAAAAATTCTAATACGTGAATACCATATACCCAATTTCCCCTAAAATTGATCTTGAATTTTGAAATTTCCTTGAGAGACCATAAAAATCTTGAAGCAACCTAGTGACAGAATGAAATTGGGTTCCCAAATTTGCATTAACAAAAATTTGAGATGCCATGAGAATTTGGTATTATTGAAGGATCTAGGTCGAGTGAATCTTATTGAAGAAAAAAATATTCCAATATCATTTGAGGGCACTCAAAATATGATGAGGAGTCTGATAGTTCTCATGGGATCCTGCCAAGGCATAGGCTTCTATTGTTTGTTACGAGATTGGATCTAAGAAGGGAAAACTTTATGACTGAAGAGATTCTAGTTTTCATACAATTTAAAGAATAAGGAAAAATAATTCTCCAATGATGAACCTAATATTAAGTCACCTTTTATGCATTCATGTTTCTATTATGCTTCTACTTGCAGGTATGTACTAGAGAAAAAGAACTCGAGTATAAGGGTGAGTCGAGTCTTGTACTCTAAAACTAAATATACAAACTCAAGGGATTAACACAAGTCAAATATGAGTATTATTGGAGTTGAAAGTTACTGATATTTTCTTGACCTTATCTCATATGAAGAATACTTGAGATAGAAATGTATGAAGTATTATCAGTTGTGTCAAAGTATTACTAGGAGCTCAAATGTGTGGAGATTAATTGAAACCAATTTTCTAGAGCCTCGCCGAAATTTATTGGGGGAGTTGATCGTAGTAGAGTTCTAGGATAATAGTTGGTGATGAATATGGAAACATCAACACCATGCATGACCCATAAAGAAGATGACCCAAGATGATTAATTATACCTATAATCGAAGTTGATTCATGGTTGATTACATGTTTAATGGTTGTATTAATCTCATTTTTAGGTTTTTAATTTGAAGATGATAAAGGGGGCTTCATGTTCATCTAATTTCATGGTCTTTCTATTGAATCCAATTTCACTCATGGTATACAAATTAATGTTGCAGTAAAGATTATAGTGTGTGTAAAGTAGGGAATGACATATGATCTGTGTGTGTTGAGCATGAACAATGATCCTGGTTTACTACTAATTTTTTATTAGGACCAAGTTGAAAAGACCTAGGTGAATAAATTCCTATTGAGTGAAATGTGTATATTCCATTGTGGGAATTAAATGTGCTAAAATTAAAATAACATATCAAATCAATCTATGGACATCATGTTTTTCAAGTGGTGACTCTAAGAATAATTTTTTTAGAGTAGTGATATTTTTTGTCACGACCCGACCCTACTCAGCTCGAGCCAAAACTACCCCAAGCCCGCCTCCATAGGCCAGGGGCTGGCGACTAGCGCCGAAGGCACAACAACTCGGGGAGGCCTTTGCCTAAGTACATGTACACACACACGCAGCACACTCAATGTAAAAGTGCAGAGTAAGAGAAAAGACAAGAAAAGAAAAGGAAAGGGAAACTGCTATATATATACCATAAAGTGCATCGATCTCTAAAAGTACAAAGAAAGATGAAGGAACACTGAAAATAAAAGGGGCAAAACACACGCCCAACCAAAAAGTGCCACAACCCGGCAACAGGTAAACAAAAAGAAACAGCTGACGGGTCTCCCACCTAGAACCCGGCAACGACCACCATATGCGGTCCAAGCTTCCAAGCTCCTACACTCCACTGAGGTCACGCTCCACTTGTCCGTCGTCTACAAGGGCACACCAAGTGAGGGCAAAGCCCAAGCAGGGGTGAGTATAAAAATACTCAGTAGGATACCCCGAAGACTCGAGGGAGAAACAAAGGAGGTACCGAAGGGTGAGCAGTAGAGAGAACTAAAAAAAGTAGAGGAGTACAACTGAAAGTGCAGTAAGGAGTATAGTAAAGAGTCCAGCTCAACCCAACAAGAGGAAAGAAGGTAGACTCGTCCAAACACAAGGAGCTGGAAATGGTGAGAAGATGAACTTCCCATCGAGTCTTCGCTACCTATAGAAGGAGAGTAGACTCATCCAACCATGAGAAGCTAGACACGGAAAGCACGTGGCATACCCCGCGCGTCTTCGCCTCTCCTAGAAGGAGAGTAACTAAACCCAAGAAGTGGGTACCAGAAACAAGGTATATACATATCTTTATGCTTAGAAAGAAGCCCGAACAACGTCGTAAGGGGATCTATGTCCCGTAGATCAGCCCAAGAAAAGTGAGTCACCAACAGTCCCAGAAGTAACACCATCGATGCCCAGCATCCCACACGTCTGCCCCGAACTACATGTCAAGGGTTTAAACCACCACACCTCGACACTATCCGCTTTGGGCGGCACTGACTCGCCCGCACGGTTTTAGGTCGCATTACAAGAACGCGTCTCGGGGGGGGGGGGGGAACTCCTCGTAATTGAGAGTTCTGGGGGAACGTCAACCACAACTCGTCACTACCCCGCAGTCGAGAAGTCTGCTCAAAGTCGACAGGCGAACCCCTGCCCAGCCCCGCTGGAGGATCCCTGGAAGTCAACGGGTTCCCACTACAGGGATACCCAAAAAGTCGACGGGTGCCTCACTGCCTAGTCCCGTAACAGGGAAATCCACAGGAGGGAGACCCGGATAAAGTCGGCGACGGGACCACTACCCAGCCCAGTTGGAGGTAACCCGGCATTGGGGACCACTGCCCAGTCCAGCTGGAGGTAAGCTCGGCATCGGGGACCACTACCCAGCCCAGCTGGAGGTAAGCCCGGCATCGGGGACCACTGCCCAGCCCAGCTGGAGGTAAGCTCGGCATCGGGGACCACTGCCCAGCCCAGCTGGAGGTAAGCCCAGAACTGCTCTGGCTATCCCTGCTAGATGGTACTGCTCGGTGAACACCACTGTACTAGTCATCCCTGCAGGATGGTAACCCACTGGTGAGCCCTGCTCGAAACAACCTTAGCCCTGCTGGAAACAACCGCAGCCCTGCTGGTAACAACCCCAGCCCTGCTGGAAACAAACTCAGCCCTGCTGGAAACAACCTCAGCCCTACTGGAAACAACCTCAGCCCTGCTGGAAACAACCTCCTGGGTAGAGGATCGGTGCCCGTGTAAAGTGTTGGTCACACCGCAACCACAAGCTCTACCAGGGAACACGGAGCAACAGGATAAACTCCCCAGGCCTCACAAAGCGATCCCGCTCCAATCCGCTGAGTCACTGTCGAAGCGGACCAAGTCAACTCACCCCAGAAAGTGGGGAAAACACCCACGCTGCATGGACACCCATAGTCACAGACGGTGTCACAGTCCGGTGAAAGGTCACGGTACTGGAACCCCTCACTGTCGAAGAAGCAGAGGAACCAAACCATCTCTGCCGGCCAAACCAACGAGATCAAGACCAGGGGGAGACCACTCAAACCTGCTGGTCAGACAAAAGAGCATCAGGCCAGGGGAAACTCAACCCTGCTGGTCAAACAAACGAGCACAGAGCCAGGGGAAAACTCCACCCTACTGGTCAAACAAACGAGCACAGAGGGACCCTCTACGTCGCGAGAGGTCAAAGTATGTAAAGCAGATTACAGCACGCACGTGGGGCCCACACGATGTGTGGCCCCAAGTCAACCCCAACTGAGCGCACAAACATCCTCAGGTACAACAGCCACATGTACCTCCAAGCGCTCCCATATACTCCCAGAGTATACCTCGTTCCAGCCCAAAGGCTATCGTGCACACGGCACCCAGCATCAACGCGAATGCGTGACGTAACAACTCCACCTCAAAGGCCCAGGCACAGCCAACCACATCTCGTGGGCCAATTATATCACTCTCCCAAGAGTGCGCGATCACACGCCAAGGGTCCGCTACAAACAAGGTATGACGAACCGCCACCGGAGCACCTCTCATGCTTCCACTTGAATAAGATCGCGCAAGAGTCTCTGCACCACCAAACGGATTGCACCGTTGTAATCCTCGCGTAAAAACACGCGAGATCGACTACTTACTCACCTCCAATGGATATCCAACGGAAAAGTCACCAACACCACCTCACGCCCGAACGGCGTCCCGTGATCCTGAGCCTCAGCCCCGAAAACAGTCGGGCGCATCGCACCATTTCGATCCCCTCAGGAAAACATGTCAAAAGCACTACTCACATGAGTGCAATGAATATCCGGAAAAAAAGGTGCATCTCGGTGCACCGCACACGAGCGGTGCCACGTGGGACACGCATCCCGGTCCCGAAACTCAACGAACGGATCACACCGTTGCGATCCTCTCGAAAAAGTACACGAAATGGACTATTCACTTGTCCAAAACGGTCGCCCGGTGATAAAGCTGGAAATCACCGTAAACTCCCGAAACGGCCCTCGTGGGGCCCGCACCATCGTGCGGAATTACAGCGGGTTGACTGCGCCAATGCGATGCCCTCAGAAAAAAACACAACATCGACTGCTCGCACGCCCCGAATGGACGTCTGAGGAAAAAGTCGCTAAAAGCTGCACGCATCTCAAAAGACGGGTCGTGGGGCCCATGCCTCAACTTCGGCCTCAACGCCTGAAACCACCCTGGAAATCTCCGCCTCGATTCCAGGGTCCCAACGCCACTGACGGCGCTCAAAACGGACGTAGGACGCGTCCGCGCCGTCCAAAACAAGATCCGTCGAAGAAACGACTAACCCCTTGACGTACATGTCGCGCCACTGAGGCCCCTCGTTTCGGGAATTAAAAATTCCCGAAACCATCTCAAAAAGTCTTCCTCGACGATACAGTTCCACCGCCGTAGACGGCACTTAAAATGGACACTCGTAGTGGAAAATACAGGTGTCCGAACACCAAGGGGGCAAGGCCCCTGGGGCTGGACCGGCCGGTCCGCCCGGCCGGGGCTGGCTCGTGGCTTAACCGCGCGGGCCGGCCACAGACTCGCGGTCCGCGCATAGACCGACCAAGAGGGCCAGTCATGGCAGCCGCGTGAAGACCCGCGCGGCGCGGGTCTTTGTCGTCGCACAGGTGTCGCGCGCCGTGACCCCGCGGTCACCGCTCCCTGGCGATCGCCGCCTCGTCGGGCGCTCCGCCTGAGCCCCGGCCTCCTCCAGATGCTGCCCCCCTCACCCTCGGCTGAAGGCACGCCACACCCCGGCCTCACCCAGCCGTTCCACCGGACACCCGCGGACGCCCACGGAAACCCCCCTGCTGCCGCCGTGAGCCCCTCGGCCGCCTGAAGCTCGGCCGAACCACCGCGCCGCCCTGCTGCTCAACCCAAATTCTCGCAAACTTCGGCGAACATCTGTGAGCAGCTCGGGACTTGGAATTAAAATCTGAAAGATGCGTCGGAAAGATTAAAAAATCTACTTCGCATTCATGGGCTTTGTTTGATAATCCGACAGAGTTTCAATACAAATATTTGAGGTCGAAGTAGGTGCGGTGAAAGGAAAATGCAAACGACAAATCCTACCTCGATGGGCTTCGCCCGAAGCTTTGCCGCGATCCGTCGGAGCCGCGCATTTTTGGAGAGGATGAGGTGGTGGAGGGGAGATTCCTCCTTTGCTATGGGGAGCTGCTGGCGCCAGGGGAGAAGAGGGGAGGAAGGGGATGAGTTAGGTGTTTAAATAGAAAACGCTTAACCACCCGCCCGTCAGTCCGAACCCGAACCCTCAGCAGGGTCGAGGTTAAGCCTCCCCTAGGGTAAACACCACCTCCCAAGCACAACGGAGGTCTCAGAATTTTAATCTGAGACCCCGTTCAAAAGTTATAAAAATTTAACGTCCGAAGCCGCTAAATTATGAAAACGCCCCTGGAGCCATTTTTCACAAACGGCCCGCGCCCGCGAAACTTATACCCCTCCTAGGGTAAACAGCACGCTCTGAACTCAACGGTGCCCTCGGTTTTCCAATCCGAGCCACAGTTTAAGATATACTTGAGTTTCACCATTAAACGAATAAATTAATTAATTAATTTATCCGTTTAACATTCCAGAAGCGGGCGAGGGGTCCAAACGTCCCGCGCCGACAAGTTTTATGTCGTTCCTAGGGTAAAAACCCCATTCCGGACCCATCCGTACACTCGGATCTCTGGTCTGAAGCTCCGTTTAGGAGTTATCCAATTTATTTAGCATTTCCAGTGTGAACGCACTGAAAATTTAATTTCGGCCACTCCGGGGCTCGGAATCGCACGCCGTCTAAAGGCACTGCTCTGGAATATTATCAAGAATATTCCAAAGTCTTTCTCAGCAAAAACCAAGTTATAACATTTTTGGACACCTCGGCTACAGAGGAATGAATTGAAATTTAAATGCTTTCATTACGATAAGAAATATGATAAGTAGTTAAGAAATATCTATTGAACTATCATAAATATTGAATAAATATTAAAAAACAATCAACTTTTTTAAAGGTTGGGGCCAAAGCCTCAATTTATTATTTCAAATTGAAGACCTCTTTAGACTGTGTGGAGGGAGACCCATTACAAATCCTGAAGTCCCAAGGCCAAGTGGCCTGAATACAAGGCTTGAAAGCCCATTTTTTGGCCCAAAGGACCCCCTCAGTGAATAGTACTTCTATAGTACCCATGCTGCTACAGCACATGCTACAGTACAGCCGCCGCTACAGTACCTACTATAGTCCCTCTGCCACTACAGTGCTTTTGCTACTATAGTTTCGCCGCTGCTATAGTACTGCTATAGTGCCCTGCTACAGTACTCAGAAATTCACCCCTGCCCGGATTTGATTTTGGGTCTTTTGGATGCCAAGCAGGAGCCTGTACCACTAGGGTACATGAAGAAGGAGGTGTTAGGTGAAGGTTTCCACATGGAAGAATCTTATTTCCCATTAGTTTATAGTTGTTTTATTATTTTATATTTTTAAATAGGAAATCATATTTTTTAAAAAAATTGACCCCCGATTATATCTTCGATAGTCTCTCTCTCTCTCTCTCTCCCTCCTCCTAATTCTATATTCTATAATTATTTGTTTATAAATAAAATTATGTTCTGTTCATTCTTCTTTTTCTTGATGCATGATTTAAAACCTCCTATCATAGAGGAATAATTTATAGACCTTGTTCCAGAAGGTGATGGTTGATGCTACTTGTAGATCATAAATCAACTTATTGTTGTGTTCTTATTTATTCTTAGTAAGTTGTGATTATGAAATAGTGAGATTAAAGAGTGAAATAATTTACATGGATGGTTTTCTACTATCAAATCCATTTTATTTTTCATCTTTTTCGCTTTATTACTCAATATATTATCTTAGGATAGGTCATGTGATTAGTTTACCTAGTGATGATCACATTTTCATAGAAGAAATATTATTCAAAATATATTTTACCTAGAGTTTATTTTCATAATTAGGATGGAATTGATGTATCTGAAGAGATTTCGTATATGTTTTTTCATTTGTTATGACATAGATAGGTGTTTTTTTTTTGAGAAATCAAGAAAACATTGAGCGAGGTTGAGTGATAATAGTATAATATTTATAAACCAATGATAGACAGTAGATAATATATCATTATAGAGCTATTTCACATTATCATTAACTTTATTTTCTCTTTATTTTCTATGTTTCTTTCTTTCCTATTCTATTTTATAATTTTTTTACTCTTTTCAACACAAAAAATTTTCATACCTTCTTTTACTTCAAAATAAACAAAAGTATACAAAGATTTTGAGGGATCATTAGGATTAACACACTACCTCCTTGAGATTGACCCCTGGGTTAGCCACTATGCTATATCTAAGGTATTATAAATGTATGTTTGATATTTCAGATGAAAAGATATAAAAAATATCATTTTTTCCAGGAAATCATGTTTTTTAGTGATTTTTCGCTTTTATTTTAATTATTATTTATGTCAATATTGATGTATTTAAAAATTATTGAATACTTATAACTATTAAAAACCCCTCGGGTGTAAGAACTCACACAAGCCGTGGAAGATTACTAGAATTAGACATAGAGAAAATGATTAAAACACCTTTTTATGATCATTTGGTAGCTCTTTATAATCTAATGAATTTCCTTTAATTTGTCAACTCTACTCAAAAGGACCAAAAGAGAATGGAAAAATTTCAGTATATTATTAAATAATACATAGAAAAAGAGATTATGAAAGAGATGGAGATACCAATTTTTGTCCCTTGAAATCTTCTAAAATTTAAGTTGGAGTTTAAAAGTCACCAATTTGAGATATTTTTAGAGGTATGACAAGAATATAAACCTAATGAAATTGAAGATGTAAGATTTTATTTGGATAATCAAACTACTTATATATTTCCTTGGAATGATTTTTTTGCTGACTTATCTAATGATTTGTCATGAAAAACCTAGGTCGACCCTAAACCGGTCACCCATGCCAGTCTGTGGCATAGCCCGAAGGGCATTCCTAATCCCCACAGGTTTGAAACCAGAGTTGGGCATCAAAATAAACCAGTTGGGAATGATTTGGCCCAAAAAAAGACAGATAAGTAAGCATAAACTGAAAAAAAAATAGATGAATAGAAGGAAACAAACTAAAGAAAAAGGCAATGAAAAAAAGAGAAATTAAATAGCAATGATACATACCTTAAGCGACCTTGTGGGTCACCACAGAACATAAACTATGCTCGCTCCAAGAGCGATCCAAAACTATAACCTGAAACTGAAAAGTAAAGTAGGTGTGAGTACCAAGATGCTCAGTAGGAAAGCCAAAAATAAACAACGCCCTATGCCCTTGTCTTCAAAAAGAAACCCAATCATGCTATTTTGAATATAATACCTATTAAAATTATGATTTCTATTCTATTAAAATTCAAGTAACAAGTTTCACATTTAAGGAAAACATTTCACTTCTAATATTTTCAAAGTATAATCCAAGATTGCATCAACGTTTCAAAAATGAAGGAAGACAATTTAAATTCAAGTGTAGTTTTCACAAAATATGGAAAATTCATGAAACAACTATAAAAAAATCACTCCACAAGCACCAAGTCATAATTGAGCACCATGGTCAAATCCTTTAAGGTTCATCTAACTCATGTGGGCCCCTATAACCTCATGTCTTAGGGTAAGGAGTAACCATAACAAATATCCATTCTCATGCATGAGCCACTAGTAGAGAAACACATCCATAACCTAGTGGTCTCCAACATCATTATAAATGTTTAGTTAGTGTTGTAAGCATTCGACTTGCTAAGTGAAGCAGGGGAGAACCACTCAGAATCACTAGCACGCTAGAACTAGTCCACCCACCTAGATACCCTGGGTTTCCCATGTGCTCTATTTCCAATTCTCCCATAACATATGTATCAAAACTTTCACATGAACACACTAGAAATGTGAATACACAATTAAAAACCACCATTCCTCATAAGAAAAACTTTTCCATATTTACATGCACACCAAATCCACTTTCAAACTATGTGCATCTTAAAAACTTTCAAAACACCTTTTTTACCATACAAATAAGTCATGAGACCTTCAAAATCCAAAACAAGAATTTTCAAAATCATTTTAAAGGTTTAAATGAATAAATATTGAATTTGACGTTTAAAATAAAGCTTTATACCAAGCATAATTCAAACTATTCACTTTTAAAGGTTTAAAATAAAATCTAATAACCGAGTGCGAAGCCATTTCTTTTTTTTAAGACCATGAACAATTATATATAAGTATATAATGTATTCATTTCATATAATAATGGAAACAAGAAAAACATTTTATAAATAATCAAGCAATCATGGAATTCAAGTTAAAGACTTGGGCATAGGGAACCTACCTCAAACATGTCTCTATTTGTCAATGACCACTCGAACCGACACTTGGCGCATACACACACTTGCATTTATACATATATATACACCCCTAGATGCATTTCACATATTCCCCACACCATGAGGGAATATATAAAAATAGGGCATATATATAAATATTTCTTACCCTATGCATGTACATGTACGATACCTCGACACCCGTAGCCCAAAACCATCGTAGCGAGGTCCAATGCACTACACAAATAATTTAATAAAAAAAGTAAACACTTAAAAAATCTGTAAAATGTTTCAAAATAACACATCATGGGTTTTCTCTAATGACACACCACTTAAATAACTCATAAAACCCATTTAAAATATTAAAAGAAAAGCACATAATCAATTTAATCATTTCCAAAGGCCATTTCAAATCATCACATAAATCGGAACCAATTCCAAAACATGCATTCCATTGTTTAAACCATTTAAAATTTACATTTAGAAATACATGACAACTCAAACATGCCAAGTTATTAATTTCCCTTTAAAAACCTACACCCAAACCCATTTTCACCCTAAGTTCCATTGAAAATGTGATTCGAACCAGTTGAAAAATTAAATAAACCATTTGTAAAATTTATAAAACACCCAAAAGAGGTCCAACAAGGTTTTACATGAAAAGTGCACCCAAATTCACATTAAGAAACCAATTCCAACCCAAAAACATATCAAATTATTTTAAAAACTAGTTTTGCATCACTTGCACAATGAAATAAGTCATTTTCTTAATTTATAAAACATTGCCAAGGTGCACACCAAGGCTTAACACATGGACCATACCCAAATTCCAAAAAAAAATCACTTTAAAATTAAAAACATGTTTTATTTTTATCAAATACCAACTTCACACCATGAGAAATATTAAAAGAACATGTCAAATTAATTAAACAAAATAAACTCAATAAGAACAATTATTTTCATGTGAAACCACCCAATTTCAAGTGAGACAAATTATTTTTAAAACTGAAATCATAATGAACCTTTTCTAAAACCAATTTGGCACCATGAAATTCACCCAATTGAACCCAAAATCGAACAATGGAACCAAAATTATCAAGAATTAACCCTAAATCTAACATCCTAACTGCTCAAAACCAAAAACTCCAAATAAAAAAATTTAACCAAACCCTAGGGAAGGAGGGAGAGAGGCTTACCGGGGGAAGAAGAGGGTTCAGCTGGAGGAAGGTCAATCACCGGAGGGAGCACTGCTCGCCAGAAAGAGAGGATGGCATGATGGTGAGAGCACCGACCGGAAGGAGGGAGGTCGTGCCGGACTCCCAAGAGTTGGGCAAGGGTGCCATCGGAGGGATGCCGACCAGAGGGAGGTAGTGCGGCTGAAGGTAGGGCTCGTCGTAGAAGGGAACGCAGGGGAGGGAGGGTGGCAGTGTCGTGAGGCAAGGGGGGAGGGGACTGGCGTCGCAAGGTACAGGATAGACAGGGGGAGACACTTGAAGGGGATGGGGGGAATGAGGGAAAATAGGGGGAAATAAAAAAAATAGAAAAGAGAAAATAAAATAAAATAAATAAAACTTTAATAAATAGTAGTAATAGACCTAATAATATTATTATCATTAACCTTAATAATAATATTAATAATAATAATAATAATAATAAATTCCATTTATTTTATTTTATTTCATTTTGATTTTAATTTAATAAATTTTTTAAACTTTAAGAAACCAAAATATAAATATAAATAAATAAATAAATGTGACCGCAAGATACCGGGTCGGGGTGTGACAATTATCCCCACCACAAAAACTTTATGCCCCCAGAAAGTCACCCAACCAACTGAGGAATCAAACTCAAGTTCAAAACTGAACAAGGCTAACAAAATCACGAACTCAATGTGATCTTTCACTCCATCAGTCACACCCAACCAACTCTAAAGGAAACTATAAATAGAAGAGACATCAGTAAATGAGGAGGGTTCTCCCCTCCACAATAACCCAACTAGGACAACCAACATTGAGACTCTCAGCACAGGCTAAATCTAGAACTACTAACTTGAGCCAAGAGGAAACTATCAACATAGACCAAAACTCCCACACAAACCAACTCACAAAGAAGGCATGACAAGATTCATGGTGGGTCTCCCCAACATCTAAGAATTGACCAGCTTAATCCAATTAGCACCGACTAATACGGGACCAACACAAACCAACCCATGAACTCTTCACACAAACCAAAGCCCTGATACATGGGATACTTAACGAAAGACCCCAAACTGAATGGCAGACCAAACCCCTATTCATTATTTCCCAAGACATATGTGTCTCCAAAAAGAGCACATCCTAAAACAAGAATGGGTCACCAAAGGAGCTAGCCACACAAGAGAGAAAATCATCTTGAGACTCACAACCATAAAGAGACAACCTTCAAATCTCACATTTGAGGAGGCACAACTACTAGAATTACAAGAAAATGATATCACCG
Organism: Viscum album; assembly: GCA_963277665.1. NCBI lineage: Eukaryota > Viridiplantae > Streptophyta > Magnoliopsida > Santalales > Viscaceae > Viscum > Viscum album. Next base: position 1,354,613,432 of record OY728121.1, on the reverse strand, counting down.
CACCTTTTTACAACCAAGGTGGGGTATTCAAAGAACAAAGACCACAATGAGAAAAAGAGACATCTACGTCTCTTACAGCAAAACAGAACCTTCAAATATGAGGAAGCTATAGTAGAGAAATTCAAACCATCCCTATTTTTTCATTAAAGAAAAAAGTTAGACCAAGGTGCCCCACACCCGACGATTCCTGACTGCATGAAAGGCTTCACTCTGAGACCTATGGCTAGATCTCTGATTTCTTGAATAATCTGTTACCCTGTATCCAGGAGCTAACATCCTTCAGTCAAGACTCTTTCTGATGTTTTCGCTAGCAGAACCTCTCCAAGTTTCCCAAACTTCCGCACTGATAGAAAGTCTTCAAAGGATGAAGACAGGGCGACTTAAAGTACCCAAACTGGCCACACCAAAGGCAAACAAGAGAAGGGTCTAACTAATAGAATATAGAATTGACAATAAAACATTTATGAGATAGGTTCCTCCATTTTTCTCTCCTCGCTGAATGGGGAACCATCCCAAACACCAAAAAGAATTGTTCCTTGAACCCTAGATGAAGACCCCACACAAGAGAAACCTTAACTAATTCAATGATGCTACCTCCGGAGAAAATGGAATCAACCCCTTGAAATGCCCGACGTAAGCCTTTATTGTTCATTGGCCTTGTTGGACACTCATGAGCTCTACCACTTTCCTCAGGTATAAAACATCGAATGAAAATGGTCTTAAACACCTCCCAAGACATCCCATCATTAAACTAAGCTAGGATTATCTCCTCCACCAATCCAAAGTTGGAATCTCAAATGAACTCGAACCAGCACGAGCTCTCATAGATTTTGGAGTTCCCAATAACCTGAAAATATCAACAATTTCACCAACACAGTCCACTACCTTAAATATATTACGACCACCATGGAACACGGACAACAACTAAAAATAATTCAGTTCCACCACTCTACTAAGAGTCTTGGTATAACCAACAACTAGAAGAGACTCACTAGAAACCTCTAGGACTTTTCTGGGTAGCATACTCAAAAATAAGAGGCACAAATCCAAACCAAAACACATCATAAATCAAAATTCCAAAATTCAATCACAAACTAAAGCTCAAACTTAAACCCCCATTCCGACCACAATTCATTATGTCAAAACCAAGAACCCACGAAAAATAATACCAAACACAAAAATAGGACACTAAACAATTTCTCACTCACTTTTCAAAACATTTTAATTACCTTTTTTTAAACCATTTTTCAGCAACCAAAACAACTTAAGTATCCACCATTGGTATCCCATGAAGTCTCACATATCCATATACCCTTATTCTAGCTCATGCACCCATCCACACATACCACCAATTATCTTTATGCCATATGTGTACCTCTATATATGTGGCCCCTCATAGGAATACTAAGGGTTAATTCAAAACACATCTCATTTTCAAAATGGACCATTCAATGTAAATCACAAATCCTCAACTAATTTGAAAATGTCACTTATCATTAAAGCAATACATTTCCAAATCCTCAATCATTTTCCAATTCACATTAAAAAATGTGTTACCAAGATCCTAAAACAACTTCCAAAACACCACCCATTTTTCCCTTTGAAACCACATTCCATTAAAAGAAAACAATTTCCACTTCAAAACCACTTTTCGACCCCAATACCACATTCTCTTTTAAAAAAACCTTTTTCAAGGAACCATTTTCATTTTTTAAAATCCACTCAAGTCAGTCAAAACTAATCCCAAAAATAACTCACATCAAAACTTCCAAAAATAATGGACTAGTGGATATTCCAATCTGGTAACATGGCTTAGCAGACCATGCTCTGAGTGAGAATCCACCATAGGAAGTATCTTGAATAATGAACTCGGGCTATACATGGGTCGCTACTCCATGAAAGCTCATTGCATAACACCATATCACTTCCTTTATCATCCTTCATCCTCACAGACCGAGCAAAAGAAAAATTCAAATCCCAGACCACCCCTGGAAACTCGAGTCCTGGGATGGGAAAGGGTTCATAACGTCCTTCCTGCACCTACCTCTCGAGTCCTGACACACCTAATCACCAAGATACCTGACACCCCAAATAAAAAGGGCCTCCTCTGATACCATTTTGTAATGAACCTCCCAGGTTGACCCTCAACCAGTCACCCGAGTCGGTATGTGGCATGGCCCGAAGGGCATTCCCAATCCCCCCGGGCTAGAAACCAGTGCTAGGAATCAAAATAAAACAGATGGTAATGATTTTTCTCATAAAAAGACATATAAGTAAGCATAAACTGAACAAAATAGATGAATAGAAGGAAACAAAATGAAAAAAAAGGAAGTAAAAAAAGAGAAATGAAATAGCAACGAGACATACCTCAAGTGACCTCGTGGGTCACCACAGAACATAGGCTATGCTCACTCCAAGAGAGATCCAAAACTATAACCTGAAACTAAAAATTAATGTAGGCGTGAGCACCGAGATGCTCAGTAGGAAATCCAAAAATAAACGACTCCCAATGCACTTGTCTTTAAAAATAAACCAATCATGCTATTTTGAAAATAAGACCTATTTAAATAATGCTTTCCATTGTATTAAAATTCAAGTAACAAGTTTCAATTTTAAGGAAAAAATTTCACTTCTAATATTTTCAAAGTAAAATCTAAGATTGATTCAATGTTTCAAAAATGAAGGAAGACAATTTAAATTCAAGTATAGTTTTCACAAAAGAGGGAAAATGCATGAAAAAACTGTAACAAAATCACTTCACAAGCACCAAGTCATAAGTGAGCACCATGTTCAAATCCACTAAGGTTCATCTAGCTCGTGTGGGCCCCTAGAACCTCACATCTCGGTGTAAGAGTAACCATAACTAATATATGTTCTCATGCACGATCCACTATTAGGGAAACACATCCATAACTTAGTGGTCTCCAACATCATCATAAATGTTTAGTTAGTGTTGTAATCATCATACTTGCTAAGTAAAGTAGGGGAGAACCACTCATAATCACTAGCACGCTAGAACTAGTCTGCCAACCTAGATACCCTAGGTTTCCCATGGGCTCTATTTCCACTTCTCCCATCACATATGTATCAACACTTTCACTTTCACACACTAGCAATGTGAATACACAATTAAAAACCACCATTCTTCATAAGAAAAACCTTTTCCATATTTACATGCACACCAAATCCACTTTCAAACTATGTGCATCTTAAAAGCTTTCAAAACACCTTTTTCACCATACACATAAGTCATGAGACCTTCAGAAGCCAAAACAAGAATTTTGAAAATCATTTTAAAGGTCTAAATGAACAACCATAGAATCACACTTTTAAAAGAAAGATTTATACCATGCATAATTCAAACTACTCACTTTTAAAGGTTTAAAAGAAAATCTAATAACTGAGTGTGAAGCCATTTTTTTAAGACCATGACCAATTGTATATAAGTATATAACATATGCATTTCATATAAGAATGGAAACAAGAATAACATTTTAAAAACAATCAATCAATCATTGAATTCAAGTTGAAGACTTAGTCATAGGGAACCTACCTCCAACATGTCTTTATTTATCGACGACCACTCAAACCGACACTTGACGCAGACACACACATGTATTTATACATATATATACACACCCCTAGCTGCATTACACATATTACCCGTGCCGTGAGGGAATCAGTACAAAGCGGATATATATATATATATATGGCTTACCCTATGCATGTACATGTAAGATACCTCCACACCCGTAGCCCAAAACCATCGTAGCTAGGTCCAACACACTACACAAATAATTTAATAAAACAATTAAACACTTAAAAAATCTATAAAACATTTCAAAATAACACATCAAGGTTTTGCACCAATGACACGCCACTTACATAACTCATAAAACCCATTGAAAATATTAAAAGAAAAGCACATAATAAATTTAAACATTTCCAAAGGCCATTTCAAATCATCACATAAATCGGAACCAATTCCAAAACATGCATTCCATTGTTTAAACCATTTCAAATTTACATTTAGAAATACATGACAACTCAAACATGCCAAATTATTCATTTCCCTTTAATAACCTACACCCAAACCCATTTTCACCATAAGTTCCATTTAAAACATGATTCGCACCAGTTGAAAAATTAAATAAACCATTTGTACAATTTATAAAACACCTAAAAGAGGCGCAACAAGGTTTTACATGAAAAGTCCACCCAAACTCACATTAAGAAACCAATTCCAACCCAAACACATATCAAATTATTTCAAAAACTAGTTTCGAATCACTTGCACAATGAAATAAGTCATTTTCTTAATTTATAAAACATTACCAAGGTGCACACCAAGGATTAACACATAGACCATACCCAAATTCCAAAAAAAATGTCACTTTAAAATTAAAAACATGTTTGATTTTTATCAAATACCAACTTTGCACCATGTGTAATATTAAAAGAACATGTAAAATTAATTAAACAAAATAAAATCAATAATAACAATTATTTTCTTGTGAAACCACCCAATTTCAAGTGAGACAAATTATTTTTAAAACCAAAAGCATAATGAACCTTTTCTAAAAGCAATTTGGCACCATTAAATTCACCCAATTGAACCCCAAATCGAACAATGGAACCAAAATTATTAACAATGAACCCTAAATCTAACATCCTACCTACTAAAAACAAAAAACTCCAAATAAAAAAAATGAACCGAACCCCAGGGAAGGAGGGAGAGGGGCTTACCAGGGGGAAGAAGAGGGTCCGGCTGGAGGAAGGTCACTCGCCGGAGGGAGCGCCACTCACTGGAGGGAGAGGGAAGCGCGATGGCAATAGCACCGGACGGGAGGAGGGAGTCCACGTCGAACTCCTGCGAGCAGGGCATATGTTCCATAAAAGGGATGTCGGCCAGAGGGAGGCAGTGTGGTTGAAGGGAGGGCTCTCCGGAGAAGGGAATGCATGGGAGTGAGGGTGGCGGTGTCATGAGGCAAGGGGGAGGGGAGTGGCATCGCGAGGTGCGGGATAGAGAGGGGGGTGACGCGTGAAGGGGATAGTGGGGAATGAGGGAAAATAGGGGGAAATAAAAATAAAATAAAATAAATAAAACTTTAATAAATAATAGTAATAGACTTAATAATAATATTATCATTAACCATAATAATAATTTTATTATTAATAATAAAAAATTCCATTTATTTTATTTTATTTCATTTTGATTTTAATTTAATAAATTTTTTAAACTTTAAGAAACCAAAAGACAAATAAAAATAAATAAATAAATAAAAATAAATGTGACCACAAGATATCGGGTCAAGGTGTGACATGATTTGTCCATATTTTTACATGTTAAATTAGTTTAAGATAAACTATTCTTTCACCTTTAAGATACCACTACTGAAGTGGTTTATTTTGATGAGTATCTGGTGGAGACAATTTTTTTTCTTCGAACTTGGATTTTACCATGGGATAACCCTGTTTTGTTAAAGAAAAACTTCTGTTTTGTTTTTAGGGGGATGATCACTCTTTGGAAGGGGCCATTTTCTATTTTGAATTTGATTTATATGGCCCTACTAATAATTTTGGATTTACCTATTCATATTTTAAAGAGTTAGCTAAACATTGTGACTTTCTAGTGAGTTTTAAAGGTACAAAACCTATACCTATTGAGGAACTTTAGGAGATCCAGTAATTCATTGAAAATATGAATTTGGGAGATGTTAAAGATGATTCTATTCAGACCACAATTTATGTGGATGAAATTAAATAAGAACTATTCCAACCTACTATTTTATTTTCTTCATTTTCTAAACATTTTATTAATAAATTAAATTTAGAAATGGGTGAATCTAACTTCATTATTAATGATGGTTTTGATTTTCGGTTTGATGTTGAGGTTCCTCATATTTCTCTCACCTTCCTCTCACTTAAATAATGTAATTCAGTAAAAATAGGAGGTGGTGATATCTTTTTACATTAATAAAGAGGACATCTAATGAGAATATTTTTTCAATGGTTTTAAAAAACAATGTGTGATGAAGCACATTGGGAAGAAGCATATATGGTAGTTTCAAAGAAGGAACCCACATCCATTAATTGATAGAGGATGAATCAAGAACTATCCAGTTTTAGAAAGTCTAAATACAGTACCCTTTGGTGGGGGTTAAACCTAGGATTTTCTTTTTTCCATTCTGTTTTATTTTTCTAGTTGTGTTGTCTTTATTTAATAAATGATTACTATTTATCTTGTAAGAAATCAATAATGTAGTAAAATTCATGCAAAAACCCATATTGAGTAAATTCTTTCACTCCTAGTAAATTCCCAAGTTGTTTCCTTCCACCCTTATCTTACTAAGTGTTCAATTTTTATTACACTTAGTTAAACAAGTATGGGGGAAGGATACATGATTTTTTATTATTTCTCTTATTTTTATAAAGGAATGATTCTAAATCATTGTTCAAACATGCTACTCTATTGAGATTTATTTTTTTTAAACTTTTGTGTTATCCATAGAGAATAAATGCATGTATATTTTAATTTTTATTTCATAATTATTGTGGTGAATAGAATTTCACATTCTGTTGAAGTAGAAATTCCATGATTTTTAAATATCAGGAGAAAATATAATTTAGAGAAACTTTGAAACAACCACCCTTAACTTTAAATTTGGTTTTATTCTATTTTTTAATTTTAATTTTGGAATTTAATGATTATTCTTTTTATCTTTTAGGATATGGAAATGGGAAATCAAAGGGAATTTTGTTAAACCAAAAAAAGGAGTTTCGTTGTTGAACCTTAAAGATTAAATCTTCTGATTTGGGGGAGTTTTAGTTCAAATTATATTACTTCAAATCTACTTTAAGTTCAAAAATATACTACTTGAAGTTGGTGGTGTAGTAAATTATGAAAAATTGATTTTAATGTGGTGTAATTCATGCTGAAATTACCATGTAAAACCTTATGGTAACTACTTCGTTTTTGAAGTCTTTTAATGTTGAATTTTTACTTTGTATGCCCATTCTTGTGTTTTTATGATTACATTTTTAAATTCAAAGTGCTATCATCAAACCTATCTAAAAAAATTTGTTAGTGTGATTGATTTGTTTTGTAGTAACCAATAGGTATTATTTTGCATGCTGTGATTTTATTTGATTATTTTTTGTGTGGTAAAATAATATTGATCATTCTTTATACCTTTTAACATGAATTTTGAACTACTAATTTCATAAATATATTTTGAACTCATTTTGTTTTAAAATGTTTCTCCCACCTTAGAATTCATCATTGGTGAAAATGTTAGGGTTTAAGTAAGGGGGAGGGGTATAATTTGAGATAAACTATAATTCATACTCAAATCATCAAAAACTACAATTTTTTTATGAAATTTTGAGTTTTTAAGCATCACTTAGGAATTTTTCAGTGGTTGAAAATTTTTCTTTAAATTGACTGTTGTGATGACACTTTGAGGAGATTTATCTTTATTACCATATGGATTTAACTGGGTAAATCATTTAACTTTAACTCTTGAAAAATTGATTTCAGTAAAACATTGGGAGAATTTTATACAATAATAATTAATTATAAAATTTTTAATTAAAATTTAACTCATAAGATATTCATGAAAATAGACTATGAAATAAAAATAATAATCTAGGTTAAACTCATTTGTTTATTATTTTCATTTTTTATTCATTAACTATTGGATGATTTATTTATTCCATCAATAAATTATCACTCCACCCAATTAAATAGTGTGTTTATTTATTATGGCTTCTTAAATTTTGTGAGTATATTCTCTTAGAGGTAAAGAGAAGTTTAGACTTTCATTTGGATGTAAATTTAAGTTTGTTAAATTATCTTTAAATTTTCAATTTTATTCATTTTTTTAAATAGTAAAGAATTTTATACTAATTAAATTTTATTAAAGAGGTTTTTTACACTTTCAACTTCAAAGAATCCATGTGGGAAAATAATTTTGAGAATTATTTCTTAGTAGAATTCTAGTTTTTTGATTTTCAGATCTATTATTTATCATAGAATGTGACAAAAGTATTGATTTAGGATAAGAAATGTCTCAAGTGTGGGGGAATTTTACTTGGTATTATTTCATTGCATCCTTCTACATCCTTTTTTTTGAAATAATTGTGTATTTTTTTGTTCTAAAATGAGTTTTTTTTGATAATTTTTTATTTATTTTTTGACCATTGTGTGAGAAAGTTTATTTTTCATGGTTATTTTAATGAGCATGATGTTTTGGGGGTTTTATTTTTAAAAATTCATTGGATTTTATTTTCAATCAATTTTATGAACTATTTTTTTGTTGATCATCATGGAATAATCATTGAGAAATTTATTAAAACAATTTTAGTGACCTGTTATTGAAAATTTGAATGTCTAAATTTTATAGTTTAATTTTTTAAATACTATCAGGTTGTTGGTTAAGGTATACATAGGAGAATTGATATAAAATAAACATAGATAATATTATAGAGGCACTCACATATTAGAATATTCACTTATCTAATTTTTCATAAGATATATACGTAGCCATTTTCCCACTTATTTAAATATGATTCAACAAATTTTCCAGAACCATGTATCCAATTTCCACTACCCATTGACATAGCCAATTTTCCACTATCCACATAACAAAATTTTTCTCAACATCCACATATCTATTTTTTATGATACGTGAATACCACATACTTGATTTCCCTCTACAACCAGGATTGAATTTTTCAATCACCTTGGGAGGCCATAAAAAGGATGAAGCACCTAGTGCCAGAATTGAGTTGGGTTCCAGAATCTACCCTAACAAAAATATGAGATTTCACGAGAATATGAAATTATTGAAGGATATAGTTTGAGTGAAGAATATTGAACAAGAACAATTTTCAAAATCATTATAGTGAACCTAAAATATGATAAGGAGAACAATGATGATCATGGGATCTGATAAAGGAAGAGGCTTTCATTGTTTGTTTACAATCACGGAAATATTAAGGGAGAACTTGATGAATAAAGAGATTATGATTTTTTTATTATTTTAGGAATAATGGAAAATCATTCCTCACTAATGAACCTAATCCAAAGTGACCTTTGATGCATTTTTATTGTTTTTTTATTTTTCTTATATGAGTATACCAAAGAATAATAACCCAAGTATGAGGTTGAGATGAGTCTCATACTCTGAAACTGAAGGTGTGAAACCGATGGATTATCATATATAAAATATAAGTATCATTGGAAATGGAATCTTATCAATTTTTCTCAACCCTGACTCGTATAAAGAAGATCTAAGTCAAAATTTATGAATTGGTCCTTTTTTTAAGTTTGACCAGGAGATTGAATGTGAGGAGATCAACTAGAATCGATTTTATAGAGCCTCATCGAACATGATCCAAGGTGTTGAGGGTAATAGAGTCATGGGTTCCTAATTGGTGATGAATATGGGAACCTTGAAACCACTCGTGATCCATAAATAAGATGACCTAAGCTAATTAATTATACCTGAAATCAAAGTCAGGTCATTATTGATTATGTGTTCACTGGTTGGATTACTCTCATTTGCAGATTTTCAATTTGAATATGATGAAGGGAGAATTCATGTTATCCTAATGTAATGATAGTGTAGTTAATCTAGTTACACAAATAGTGATATACTAAATGTCATGGTATAGATTGGAATGTGTGGAAATTAGGGATGAAATATAATCCATGTGTGATAATCATTGAGAATGATCCTGGTTTACTACTGATTTGTGGATCAGGGCCATGTTGAAAGGAGTAGGGTGAAACACTTCTTATCGAGTGACACATGTACATTCCCATTATAGGAATTAAATGTGAAAAAATTAAATGAATCTATCAAATAAATCTATAGACAATAAATTTTTCAAGATGTTACTCTAAGAAGTGTTTTGTTACAGTAGTGATATTTTTGGACAGCTGGGATATAGGAGAAATAATGGAATTTAAATATTTTTTTAGGATAATAATTATGCTAAGTAGCTGAGAAATATCTAGTGAAGTCTCATAAAGTCTTAATGAATCTAAAAATAAATCTAGATTCATCTAACTAAAGTTGTATTAATGACATGCGTGGGGGCATAAAAATTCTTAGAGGGGGGTTTTGTATGTCACGTGAAGAAGGATATTCTAGGTGAAGGTTTCCACATGGAAGCATCTTGTTTTCATATTATACTATAGTTTTTTTCTTATTTTATGTTTTAAAATAGGGTTTCATGTTTATTAAAAATTTGGACCCATGATTCTATCCCTGATACTCTCTCTCTATTCTCCTCCTCCTTCTCTCTTATGTAATTCTATGTTTATTAATAAAATTGTGTGTTGTTCGTTCTTCTTTTTCTTGGTGTGTGATCTTAAAACTCTAGTTAGAGAGGGATAATTTTTGGACCTAGTTTCAAAAGGTAATTCTTGATGCTTCTTTGAGATCATAAGTCATCTAATCATTGTGTTCTTATTTATTCATAGAAAGTTGCAATTTTGAAATAGAGATATGTGATAGAGTTATCATTCACAATGGTGGTTTGATACTCTCAACTCCTTTATCTTTTTCTTCTTCTTATCTTGTTTTCTTAATATAATATCTCAGGAGATGTTGTGTGATTTTTTGACCTAGTGAAAACCATATTTTCATGCAAGATATTCTATGATAAAGTGATTTAATATGAATATTTGTTCACATTTAAAACGATATTCAGGTATTGGAAGATATTTTAGATATTCTTTTTTCATTTTTTTAAAAGAGAGATAGGTGCTTGTTTTGATAAATAAATCATATGCTGAGTGAGGTTGAGTGATAGAAATATAATCTTTATAGATAATTGATAGGCAGTAGAGAGTAGATCATTTTAGATCTAGTTCACATTCTCACTTACTTTATTTTATATTTTTTTCTCTATTATTTTCATTACTTTTCTATTTTCTCATTTTATTTTACTCTCTTAATCGCCACTATTTTCATTTCTCCTTTACTTCTTTTAGAGTAAACAAAAAAAAGTTATCGAGGGATCATTATGATAAACACACTGCTCCTTGATATTGAGGACTAGGTAAGCCACTATTCTATATCTAGGGTATTATAAATGTATCTTTGATAGTTCATTTAACAAGTTATCACACCCCAAAACAAATCACTAGGTCTGGGACATAGTTACACACAAGCTAATGTGCACCTCCCTGTATGCAAGAGGTTACTAACTATTAGTGAGGGATAAAAGGGACATCCTGGGGAGATTATTACCTTGGTATCTGGTAAAAAATCAGCGTACAAAGTAACCAATAACAGTATAATTAATAAATAAATAATAATTAATTACATAGAGAAGAAACATACACTTAAAGTTACAAATCATTAAATAGAAATATGGCATGTTAGTCATATAATCAAAAGTGAGAAGAATAAAAATAAGGAACCCCATGGGTGGTGAATCAAATTACAAGATAAGACAAGTAGGAAATCAACAACAGACATCCAAGATAAATTCCATCCTACAACACCCACACCCTCCTGTTAAACTTTCTCAACCACCCACCATGAGGCCCTTTACCTTCACTCAATCCTTGGTAATAAAATCTACACATGCACCTAGATTCCTAAGTAGGGTGTGAGTATGAAACTTATTATTATACCACCAACGATCCTTAACATGAGTCCATAATATATATCAGTGCATGATATGAATGTAAACATATCATAAATAAGTAAAAAATATATCATAAAATCATCAAATATATGTTGGTTCCTTAGAGACCATATAAACTTTCTTCATCTCCATGTTGGAATGAATGTCAACCATCAATGTGTGATGCATCCCCCCTCAATGGGGTAGTAAAAAACATGTTTGACACATCCCTCTTTAAGGTATAGTCCATGTACATGTAGACCAAAAATTTGAAACATACCTCTCAAGTAAATAGTCCATATATATCAACCTACATGCTTAGAGGAATAACACATTAAGTATATATATACATATAAAATATGAAAAATCAAATATCATGTCATATTAATCAAGTGTCATAGCCATCACAAGCACATGAGCCTCATCCAAGTTGGTGAGGACTCTTAAGTGCATCCAGGTGACCCGGGATCAAATCTAGTGGAGGCACAATTTTATAGTACTGTAGCAATATTGTAGCAGGTAATGTAGTGGGAATTGTAACAGGAACTTTTTGGCACTGTAGTAGCTGGAAATTTGCCCCTGTTTGGGCCTTCAAGCCAACGATTTGGTCCCCGAGTCCTTTAAGGCCTTCGTGTCACCCATGCCTTTGGGCCAGTAAGGCCTTTGGGCTACCTCAAGGCCTTCGGTCCACCTTTAGTGCAGATGAAAACCAGAAAACCTATAAGGAACAAGCTCTATAGGAGGATAAGCAAGGAGCTTTCACCAGAGCAGAAGCTACACGAATTTCAAGAATGACAGAGTATGGTACCTGCCATCAGGACAAGACTATGCATGCATGGGATAGCCTAGCTGAATAGCCATGCGAAGGTGGTGAGCTGATGTCGCGATAAAGATGTTGGGAGGTGCAGTTCCAAGTAATTAGTCTGGATTGTATGTAATGTTTGAAGCCTACGGGCAATGAATTACTCTAAGGCCTACAGGTTCATGTAATACTTATGCCTACGGTCATTGTAAGGGTCCCACCTCACCCCTTGAAAGGTGTATTATCAAAAATCAATAAAAAATGAAGGCCTTTGGGCCATTGGATGGATGGATAGCCATCACAAATCCACTTGCGAGAAGAAATCAAGTATAATTCTCTCGGGTTATACACACTCACCACATGCAATCAAAAAAACAAGCATAAGCCTCACAGGGATACACACACATGCCAAAAAATCATGCTAAGCACTCGTATAAACATTCCTTAATGATAAGGACCGCCTAACAAAATCATATCAATGTCAACATCAAGGTTTTATAAGGGTTTCCTCACCCAAACCACATTCACACACCAACCGAAACAAGCTTGCACACCAATAACTACTAGAACCAGTTCCAACAAGGCATGAAAAGGGTATTAGAATGGGATTCAAGAAGGAATCAATCCATGGGTTAGATCTAAAACTTACCCTATACTTAACACTAACAATAGAATATTTTGAGTCTAGCTTAGAAAGGAGTAAATTTCTCATATAAGGAACTAGAAATAAAGGAGAAGAGGTTTGAGGATCCTATGAGTCTGAATAAACTAGAAAATGTGTCAAAAATAAAATATTTGATCTCCTGAAAAGGTCCCAAAAGGTCAGAACCTAGTTTTTCCAAATCTTCCAAAAAATCATCAGGAAGTCAAGGGGAACATAAGGAGGAAGTACGGATCGATTAATAGGGGAAAATAATTGATTAAAAGTTATATTACAGGATCCTAATAAAGGTCACATGTGTTTCCCCTTTGAAATTGATGATATATGAGAAGGTAGAAGATGATTTTATTTGTTTCAAATCCCATGTGACTTCTACCACAGATTCTACCATGGTATAGCCTTGTTCATGGTGTTATTTAACACACTATCCTGAAATAGCCATCCCTATGGCGTTCCACCTCATCCCAGTCTGTTTTCCATTATTAGGCCCTCTAAAATAAGCATGTTGAGGTTTCCCAAGTCATGACCCATATGCACATTCCTTGATCACCATGCTATGTCCATGCCTATTTTCCCCCTTTCCTATTTTTTCATCGAAGCACACCAGATCCAAAATGTATTTCACTAGGGTTTTTTTTTTGTCTGTTTTAAATCAAAATCCCGAAAACCCCTCTTTAAGCTTCTAAAAACCTCCAGAACAAGTCAGACCCAAATATTAACCATCATATGGAAAAAAATCACCTAATACATTTTAGAACTTACATTAACAAACCCACTAAAAATAAGGGTGTTATAACCCCCCCCCCCCCAATGACTTATTATCCTCGAGAAGTGTCTCCATATTTATTCTTGAAAAACTCGGTCCACTATGATCAAATGTATGTATCCTACTCCCGTGTTTCCTCCAGGATCTACATATGCTATAATGAGACTCAAATAAGAGGAAAAGTCTTCCCTTATAGCAACTTCTCACTTCGATCAACAACCCAAAGACCTATTCTAAAAAGATAAAACTAGTTCTATCTCAACATCCACTCAATCAATCACATGTGTAGGATCAATCATGTACCTCTGAATATGAGAAACATGGAACACATCATGCATGACTTGATACATTGGATGAAGGTCTAACGGATATTCCACTATCATGGTACATTCGATGATCTTGAATGGCCCAACGTATCATAGTGACAACTTCCCTTATTTCCTCAAATACCAATGTCCCAATCAAGGGGACACCCGCAAGAAAACTCAGTCACCCACAATGAACTCCAATGATCTCCTTCAGTTGATATAAAACTGCTATCTGTTCTGATTCATAACCAACCACTTCCAAATCAACTGCACCCACTCAAAACTATTCTATACCCTATTGGTCCCAAAAACTAAATATTCACCAACCTCATTCCAATATAGAGGTGAACTACATGGTCACCCATAGAGATCCTCAAATAGATCCATTATAACCGAAGACTGAAAATTATTATTGTAGGTGAACTCGACCAGAGTCAAGTGATCATCCCAAGCTCCTTTGAAATTTATAACACATACCTAAATAATATCCTCTAAATTCAGGATCATTCTATCTAGAAAATCGTTTGTCTAAGGATGAAAATATGTATTCATATTCTACTAATTCCCCTTTCCCTTTTACAAACATTTCCAAAATCGTGATGTGAATTGGGCATCTCAGTCAGATACCATGCTCGAAGGGACTCCGTAAAGCAATACAGTCTCCTGAGTATAGATCTTTCCTATCTCATCCAATGAATTATTGCCTCAGATTACCAAGAAGTGACCCAAATTGGTCAATTGATACACTACAACACAAAACAGTATCTCAACCTCTTGGAGTCTTAGGAACCACCATCATGAAGTCCATAGTCACATCTTATCACTTCTATACATGAATTGTATGTGTTTAGAGTAACCCCTTTGGTTTATGATACTCAAATTTAATACTTTGAAAATTTATATAATGGGAGACAAATCCTATAATGACTCTTTTCATACTAGGCCACCAAAATTTATATCTAACATCATGATACATTTTGGTTAATCTCAGGTGCATTTCCCACTACAAAGCATGAGAGGGTCTCGTCATTTCTTCTCTTATGGGATAAGGGACCATCACCCTTCCATGAACTAGAATCACACAATGTCTACCTATAGTACACCTTGGAACAGATTCGTTTACCTCTAACCTATTGTGCATTACAATAAACCCCATATCAGATTCTTAATTAACCTTCAATAATTCCACCAATTAGTACAGGATCACTAAGGGAGCACAAGTCACTCACCCTTGATCCTCAGTTATAAAAACTAGCTATTCTTATAGGAAATCCATTATCTTCCACCCTTCTTCTGACATCTTCTCTCCAACTTGACATGTCTTCCTTCTAAGTTCATCTGTTATGATGTTCCCTTTAACATGATCATATGTTATCTCAAAGTCAATTTTTTTAAGTATTCCACCCAATTCCACAAATAAAGATTATGATCCCCCTGGGAGAAAATATAACATGGACTCTTGTGGTTCATGTATATAAAAAATATCTTACTGAAGAGGTAGTGTCGCTAACATTTCAATGCATAAAACACAACTTCAAACTTTAATTCGTGATTAGGGTAGTTCCTCTCATGGGGTCACAACTAAAGTGAATTGTAAGTAACTACCTTATCACCCTACATTAAAACAACTCCTATACCAACACTAGATGCATCGTAAAACACTACATACCCAAATCTAGGATTAGGAAGAATCAGGATTAGAGATGGATTTAACCTCCTATTCAACACTAAGAAGGCCTCTTCACACTAGTTTGTACACTCAAACATGGATCCCTTCTTAATAATAGTGATCATAGGTTCTTCCATGTGATAAAATTCTAGAATGAACCTCCTAGTGTATCCGAAAAAATAAAAGAAACGTTGAATCATGAACATGTTCCTAAACCATTCCCAAGACATAATTTCTTTTACCTTATATGGATCAATGGATATCTCTTCTTGAGAAACCATGTCCCCAAGAAATCACACCTATTTTATACAAAGGTGACACTAATATAACCTAGTGTAAATTTGATTTGCTCAAAGTATACTCAATACGACCTCAAGGTTTATAGAATGTGATTACAATGAATTTGGAACATATTAGGATGTCATTAGTGAACACAATGACAAAGGAGTAAAAGTATGGATGAAAGATATTGTTCATAAAGGTCATCAAAATTTATGGAGCATTCATCAGTCCAAAAGGTATAATGAGATACTCATACAACCAATATCTACTCCTAAAATATGTCTTCGGTATCTCTTCCTTTTTTACTCAAAGCTGATTATAGCCAAAACACATATCAGTCTTTGAAAACCACTGGGATGCCCTTAATTAATGGATCAGGTCATCAGTCCTTGGGTCAGGTGCTTGTTTTTCATAATGATCTAGTTCAACTACCTGTAGTCCATATAAATCAAAATATTATTGTCTTCCTTCTTAGATAACAACATCATATCACATCAAGGGTAATTTATTGACCTGATAAATCCATTAGCCCCATGATATTCAATATACACCTTGATCTCCTTTAACTCATCAAGTGTCAAGAGATACAGTGGAGTTAATATAGATTATGAACTAGGAATGAGTGAAATCACAAAATCAACTCCTTTTTATAGATATAAATCTGATAAATACCCTAGAAATATATCTTAATATAAGACTACCAAAAGAGGAAAAGAAAATATAGTCACCATCTAATCTACTAGAAGGATCATGTTTGCCGCATGCACTGAAAATACTTCTTTCTAAGAAGGATTTGGTCCCACTCTTCCTGCCTCAATGTCCCACTCACTGGTCAATATGAACTTATCCACTTTAGGTGATGTAAGAGTCACTCATATTTGATAAAAATCTATGTGTGCATGGTATCTTTTCAACCAGTACATGCTAAGAATCACATCAAAACCTGAAATCTATAGAATTGTGAAGATCCATACATGCTTGAAGACAAAAATCACCATTGGACATTATGAAAAAATATAAATTTGATCCCCTTTCATTCCTAATAGTGTATCAATAGATAACAGCTCATAAGAGAACTTAACTGGTAAGTATAACCCAACAACCACTTGAGAGGACATGGATGAATGTGAATCTCCTATATTAAATAAAGAAACATAGAGTGTAGAAGAGACTAGGAACATACCTCAAACTAATGAAGGTCCCTTTACACTATAAAACAGGTCCCAATAAAATGAATAAAACATACTATTAGCCACTCCACAATGCCCCTAAGGTTCAAGACTCACCTAATTCACTAACCCTTATGGGGTCTATACCTAGTACTGAGGTCCTCCACCCACACCATGGCCTGAATTTGTTATGTGTATCCCCGAATCTAGATTAGAAACTAAAAAAGGCTATTATTAATTGATTATATTTTAATATTCATGTGTTTAAAATTCCATAAACACCAGTTTAAGTACATTATATAAATTGAACATCATTTCTCATCACATTTTCAATTCATGTTTAAAGTAAAAATTTTGGTCCAATAAATCATCTATTTGTGGAAAATTTTATATTAATTATTTTAATTTGATATTTTTGGGATATGATCGGTTAATTTTATTATAAAACTTTTACTTTTAGGACTAATGGATGAATCACAAGGGAAGATGGATATTTTTGGAAATGAACACATAAATTTCTGGACAAAGCATAGTGGGCCTTAGGCCCATCAAATAAAAGTGGATCCCACGATTCAAGCCCAATAAAGCTCAAATTTTAACTTTATAAAGATAAAATTATGGGGAAAATTTCATTCAAACATTTCTAGATCTAAGTATGAAGTTTTGAAGGATATCCAATGAGCCCAAGTTGACATTTAATTTGTGGACCCGATTTAAAGGCCCATAAAATCATCTCACCATTTCGAGCATAAAATCTAAATGAATGATCAAATTTTCATGAAATTTTAAAAGATATTAGAGGAAACTTGGAAGAATATATTTTTACGCTATGAACATAAAAAAAATCATCCATATTCAATGAAATACTTTCATTCTAAAAAGGAGAGTGAATTTGGTCTGAATTATCTAGTCATCTTTGAAAAGTCAAATTTCCTTTGATTTCTCTCCCTCCTTTTGACTATACTAACTAATGGGGAAGGAATTTATTTATGGGTACATACACTAGGCTCATAATATAACTATATAAGGATCTGTTGGTGAAGTGATTTGGAATGTAAGTTTTTCTTTCAATTGTAATTTTATGCTTTCATTTTGTAATCGCACCTTCATTTTTTCCATGTATGTTTTTTCAATCACATTAGTTTCTTAATAAAAGTTTTTATTATTATATTTTATATCCTTTTTTTATCATGATGATACCTTTGAACCAATTTGTGAATTTATTCAAACCAAAAATTGTGAAATTTCTCACACAACGATGGAGTGTTCGTTATTTATTTATTTTCGCTTCTTCAATCCCTCTTCTTTAAGTTAACTTCTACCTTCTATAGATATACTTGAATAAATGGAAGGATAACCATTTTTTGGTTTTATTATGGGGATTTTATTGGGTGTATATTGGATGTTATTTTATGTTCTTAAATTCTTAAATTAGTTCTATGGTTTGAGAGTTCCTTTCTTTGACTTATTTTCTTCTTCATCTTCACCAATTTTAATGACAATACATTTTGAGTGATAGTAAAATTCAATTACTTGTGGTGATAATAAAATTGATCCTATAAGTTAATTGGTTATTAGACTTGGAATTTTGTATGGATTAAACTGATGAATGATTTTGGGGACTTGTCTCATTTATTGGATACCCCTTTAACCAGTGAACTGAAAATCCTTATGAAAAAAATTACATTAATTATATTCCTAACAACAACCTAGGATCAACCCATCATCATTAATTATTTTAGATTAGGAAATTGTGTGTTTTTTGTTCTTTAAATTAAATAATTGTTTCTTTAATTACAATCAACACCTAAGTTGGCCACTTCATAAACAATCCTCCAAAAAATATTATTATCTATAGGTTTTTTCTTTGATCCATGTGGATTCGATCCCTAAATTTACTACAATGAATGCTTCTACTTGTTGGGTAAATTTGGGTTCAAAAAAATGGCACCATTTCGAGGGACCCAAGTAAGTATCCTTAAATCCTATTTTTATATTCTCACACCACTTCTCTGTTCTCACCCACTATTTCACTCTTATGGGAGTCTATTTTTATCAAACCCAAACTTGTGGAACCAATATCTATATTGAATACCCTGCACCAATTATGATGTACAATGAACATTCTAGTTTTTATTGGTGGGACAATGAACAACCAAATGAACCAAAATGTTTGAACTCCTATGTTCAACAAAACATCCCAACCTATAATGAGTTTATATCACAAAAAATCCAATATGAACATCCTCCAATACATTCAAACAATATCATTATCCCCTTAGAGTATAACATTTGTATTAACCCTTTGTCCAACCTTATCCAGAACCATTACTTGAGAAATTGTGTAAACAAATAGAGAGAATGACTTCTGTGGTTTCATCAATGAAGGTAGAACTATGACGTATTGAAACAGTTATAGAACCCATTCCTGCTCAGGTTGTCTCTTCCTCATCATTGATAGAAGAACCCTCTTACACACAATTATCTTATGAACAACTCCAAGATGTGAATATTTACATGAGTGTGAAAAATAATGAAAAATATAAAGTAATGATTCACAAACAATTAGAGTATTTAAAATCAAAAGAAAATATTGAAGAAACCACTTAATAATTTGAGAAATAAAATGTAGATAATGAGGTTAATTGGTTACGGAATGTTGAAAGTAAACCTGAGGAAAATGAGGAGACTGTTAATAAGAGTTTAAATCATGAGGAAATTTAATTTTGGTATTCACAAGAGGGAAATTTTAAATTTTGGATTGAGAATCCTGGATATTTCTTGAATGATGATTTTTTTATAAAGAATAATAACTAAACCATTGGGAGAGATCACAAAAATCTAGTCCATACCCATTATTGACATTCAACTAAAAAATTTGGGGATGAATAATATTTTGAAAAGGAATTGATAATTTACAATTTTTTTGTAGAAGAAACTAATTTTGATTCAAAATTCCAATATTCTTTGGTAAATTTCAATGAACCTAAACACGAAATTATGGTCCCTCCATCCCCACTCAAGAATCCATCATTAGTCGATAACCAATACCTTTTAGCCCGAATGGCCCGAAGGCCCTCTTTTTAGTTGTCATTCATTTTTATTTTAAAACCAACAAAGGAGGACTGATCCTTGATGTATTAGGAAAGACTACAGAAGAAACCAGATCAACCATTTCTGATGTTCCTTGGATTTTCCCACTCATTGTAGAACATAGCATTTTACTTGAAACAAATTTTAAACAAAGAATAAATCGCAATATAGTAAAGGTGGTGAAAATGGGGTTCTTAAAATGTTGAAAGTTGGTATTGGATAATTTGGGGGGGTCCAAGTTGAGATAATTAATTTAAACTAAGTGCTTTCCAGGAGGCAACTCAAATTCTTCATTTTTTTTTGTGTGTTTTTTTTGTTTTTTGTTAAGGGAATACCCTTGGGGTTTCAAATGTGATCAAATGGATATTGTGTGTGAGATTTATAAGATCAAGAATTTTTAGTATTTCTATATAAAACTCATGCTTTCTAAAGCTTAAACCCAGCCATCAATCACCCCTAATAGTCTACATGTGACATGAACCCAAATTGATCAATTTCTAATTAATGGGTTAAAAACTTAAAATAATGTGGTTTTGTTCCATGAATTATTTTAAAATAACTTTATCCCCCTCTTTATTCCAAATTTTAAACTCTCTCTTCTCTCCTCTTTCAACCTAAAGGGCAATGTAATTCTAAGTTGGGGGGATTAAAAATGTTATATTTTGAAAAAAAAATTGGGCTTTTATGAAAAAAAATTAATTTAATGTAAAAAATCCATTCATTATCCTTGCATGCGTTAATGTACATTGTGAAACATGAAATCTTAATGTCAAATAATTTTTAATTCCATTATTATGATTTTAATGAAAGTTTAAGTACATGAGCATAGTTTTTGGAAAGTGCGGTTGTCCGATATGATTTTTCAATGTTTATATTTTAATCCTTATAATAAAAATTCCACAATACATGTCCATTGTATTTTGGGAGTAATTTTGAGTTCTTGGGTCCCTTTCATCATATCATAGGGTTTGGGGTCACTTTTAGTTTAATTTGAGTATAAAAAAATGACCACATAGAGAAATTTTTTATCCAAATGCGTGGTGTTCAGCACTTGGGGATCGTGAATCCATAGTTTTCTTACCCAAAGTTAGGCTTTAAATATCTATTGTATAGAATGGAATTCAAAATATGCATGGAATTCATCACTTAGAGATTGTGACTCCATTTTTGTCTTTCCCAGAGTTAGTCTTTTCATATCTATTGTGGTTTAAAAAAAGAAAAAAAATTACAAAAACAAAAAAAAAAGATAAAAAGATAAAATTGGATACTCATATTAAAGTTTAATGTTATTCCCACCTAGTGCTTTAATTTGTTCCCCTTTAAACAAGAAAATAGACCCCATGTCTTTTTAGATACACAACACATCATCATTCTTAATTGAAAGTGGATGAAATATGGAAATGAATTTGAAAAAGGAATGGTCTTGGGCTTGGGATATGTTTATGAAAATATATTTTGTGAAATTATTTTGATAGGTTTCCTTATTTTTAGGAATGATTTCTTTTGGTGATCATTTTATGTTAAAAAAATTTGGAAAAGGGAATTCAATTTCATATTTTTGAGACACCATTTTCTCGGGACTAGAAAAACTCAATTTGGGGGGTGTGATTAGATGCTAAAAATGATAATATTAGTTGATTATATTTTAATATTCATGTGTTTAAAATCCTATAAACACCAATTTTAGTACATTATATGAATTGAACGTCATTTTTCATCACATGTACAATTCATGTTTAAAGTGAAAATTTGGGTCAAATCAATCATTTGTTTTTGTAAAACATTATATTAATTATTTTAATTTTATATTTTGGTATATTATTTTTCACTTTTATTGAAACATTTTTTCTTTTAGGATTAATGGATTAATCATAAGTTAAGATGAAGATTTTTTGAAATGAATGAGAAAATTTCTAGAAAAATCATAATGGGCCTTAAGACTATGAAATAAAAGTAGAGCACAAAATTCAAGCCCAATAAAGCTCAAATTTTAACTTTCTAAATAGAAAATTATTTGTATAATTTCATTAAACTATGTACATATCTAATTCTGAATTTTTCAAGAAGATCTAGGGATCCCAAGTTGACATTTAATTTGTGGGCTAGGTTTGAAGACCCATAAAATCATCCCACCATTTTGAGCATGAAATCCAAATGTATGATCAAATTGTCATAAATTTTTATAGATATTATAGGAAACCTATAAAAATATATTTATATTCTATGAGCATTAAATATTCATCCATCTTTAATGCCATATTTTCACACCAAAAAGGGGGATGAATCTGGTCTGAATTTTCTGGTCAAATTTGAAAAGTCTAATTTCCATTGATTTATCACCCTCATTTTGAATATCCTAATTAATAGGGAAGGAATTTATTTATGGGGGATTGATCCTCATCTCATAATATTCCTATATAATGATCTGGTGGTGAAGGGATTTGGGATTCATGTTTTTCTTTCAATTGTAATTTTACGCTTTTATTTTGTAATCACACCTTCATTTTTTCCATGTAAGTTTTCTCAATCACATTAGTTTCTTAATAAATTTTATTCTTATTCTATTTTTATATCCTTTTTATTGTTATTTTAATATCATTTAACCAAGGTGTTTATTTATTCATACAAAGAATTGTGAAATTATTCACACAACGGTGGAGTGTTCATTATTTATTTATTTTCACATATTTAATCAAGCTTCTTTAAGTCAAATTCCACATTCCATTGATATCCTTACATAAATAGAAGGATAACCATTTTGTGGTTTGATTTTGGTGAGTTTATTGGTTGTGTATTGGATTTTATTTTATGTTCTTAAATTCTTAAATTAGATCTATATCTTGAGAGTTCCTTTCTTTGACTTATTTTCTTCTTTGTCTTTTCCGACTTTAACGACTAGACATTTTGAGTGCTAGTACGATCAAATTACTTATAGTGGTCATGAAAATGATACTATAAGGGAATTGGGGATTAGAATTGGAATTGTGTATGTATTAAATCATTGAATTATGTTAGGGACTTATCTCATTGATTGGATACCTCTTGAACTAGTGAACTGAAAATCCTTAAAAAAACAATTACATCCATTCTATTCTTAACAATAACCTAGGATCAACCCATCATCATTAATTGTTTTAGATAAATTAATTGTGTGTTTTTTTATTTTTATTTAAATTAAATCATTATTTATTCAACTACAATCAACACCCAAGTTGGACACTTCATATCCAATCCTCCATCAAATCTTAGTGTCTATAGGTTTCTTCTTCGCTCCATGTGGATTCAATTCCTTCATGTACTACAATGACCGCTTATAACTATAGGGTAAATTTGGGTGCAACAAAATCCTTATCATAAAACCATTTCAAATGACCAATCTTGAAACATTAGTGATATTCCTAGAGAGAAACATGATAATCCTTGAGATATAATCCCTTCTGCCCACAGTTATAGCACCCAGTAGAGTTACCTACCATAGAGAGATCAAAGAACCTTTACTCTACTCTAACTATTGATTGTTTTCATAACATCCATACTATGGATTTATTTTTTTGGTTTCCCACTAAAAGAAACAAGAACTTCACTAGAGAAGGCACCAGCCAAACCAATAGCAGATGGATGAAGACCTATATCCCTATCTTCTTCAATGCCCTTGTCTATCATCAGACCCTTAAAAACACCACATCATAGGTCATCATATCAATGTTCCTAACTTGGAGTTTCAAATATAAATGAAACCCAATCTCAATATTCCAAGATTTTATTTCCTTATTCTGATTTATAATAGAAGAAAATTGAACCATATTGGTGAACCACACTAAATAGGAAGACACCAAAATCATCCCCCATGGAGCTCCATAAACTCCTAATCATGGTCTAACATCAGTGCATCAGGAAATAAATCCTCAAAGAATATATCCTTGAAGGTTTCCCATGTCATCCCTTTATGTATTCCAGCCTAATGTATGACATCCCACCATTTTCCAACAGTTCACTGAAGCATAAAGGTCACCAACTTAAACATTTGACCCCTCAGGGTCTCAATTAGATCAAATATTCTCTCAATGACTTGTATATAGTCCTCTATGTCCTTGGGACATCTAATTACTTGGAAGGATAGAGGATTTTGGAGTTTGAAATCAATATAATAATTAACCATCATTATCCCATACCTATGGGATTATACACCCTTAATAGGTATAATCTGGAAGATTCATGGCTAGATTGGTTTTATAGCATGAGCTTCTAGATAATACATGGGAGTATATTCAACAATATACTTGTAATATCCCATTAATTATGTGTAATTTTATTTTTAATTATATGGAATTTTTTTGAGACCAGATTCTCTAACATCACCTGATTCTGAGGCCTAGTGATCCTAAAATAGAATTTTGACCTTTTTTAGTTCATTTAAATAAACTTATGAGAGGGTTTTTTTAACTTTTAAACCAGTGCTCAAATCAAAAAATCAAGAGCACTGTTGAACCCAGAATAGCGGGATTCTCCTAGAATGGACCTAACTTCGACCAGCAAGGGCCAATTGGAAAAGTTAATTTTTGGACATTTTGAAAAAAAATAACTTACAATTTTATTTTGTTTGTTTTTTACAACCATTGGGCGGTGTCATGGAGGCGCTGTGGTGCAGCGAAAAAGTGACGATGATTCAAATTAAATGAAGCTCATTAATAGCTCATAAACGTGCAGTGTAACGACACATTAAATGAAGCATGACAGATACGTTGTTTCATAAATGAAACAACATAATGATGTGATGATGTAGAGTAACAGAAACGATGTGATGTGTTTTCTTTTAATGGGTTAACGTGTTGGAGAAATCTGGATCAAAGGGTGGAATTCTATGATGAACCTTGGTGATAATTCTCTCCAATGACGAATGCTGGTGAATTGAAAGTGACATTGACGCACCTCAAAGAACAGGACCAGAGAGTGTCAAATTCTAATAGAACTTGAATCCCCGTGGACAGATTGCTTCAAGGATGAACTCCAATGAGGTAGGGGTTGTGTTTTTTCTAATTTACTTATCCCGTTCTTTATTCTAAAACAATGTATGCAGATCAACCCACAAATAGGTTGATCCTTGAATTTATCGTTCTTGTGGGAGGGTGCCTTTTTCTTGGGATTTGTGTATTGGGATTGATTAATTGTGATAGAACTTCAAAAAGTTATCCTATGTTTCTAAGCCTCTAATGCGGACGGCGTGGGACAACATGAACAAGGCCTGAGCCCCTCTACCTTGTGCGTTTTTATGAATTCTTCATGGATGCATCTTTGAAATGGAGGCAAGGTAGATTCGAGGCCATCGCAGGGAAGATATAATCTCCCGGAGGCCACGTTGGAGGCACTGCGGATGCGGAACTGCACTGCATTTTATGTGGCAAGGCCACTATCAAATGACTGTGGCAGAGGAGGTGTCCCCACGGACAACCCAAGGGGTAGGGGCAGACACAGCTTCTAGTCGTGTTTGGGCTAGGTTGGATTCAGCCTAACCTTGGCGATACAGGCAGGGTGCGGGCTTCCTTAGTGGGCCGGACGCATGGCCCAATGGTCTGGATCCAAGTTAGGTCGGCCCGACCAGGTCGGATCGGACCTAGACCCAATCTGCCCCTTTTCATAAAAATGACTATATCTTTCAAACTGGGTGTCTGATTTATGAGACGTTTGAGGTGTTAGAACCATCACGGTGAGGAGGATCTTTTGTTATACACTAATAAGGATTTCATTTAAGTTGAAATATGATGAATGGATTGAGGATAGGTTATCTCAGAATCAATCACACTACATGTGGAGATCCTATGGCTGACTAAGACTCGAAGACTAGTGATAAGTGACCCTGTGTGGATCAGATACGATGGCCCAATGGGAAGCAGCTCTGTGTGACCTGAAAGGCCCACGATGTGGAGCATCTTTGTGTGACCTGGTAGACCCATGGTACTCTACGGGGAGGAGTACCTCAGCATGATGGCCAAGGTGGGAAGCGGCTCTGGGTGACCCAGCATGCCCATGGTGGGGAGCATCTCTGTGTGACTCAGTATCCCCACGGTAATCATCAAGGATGAGTACAACAAAAGTCCAAGGTTGTTAAGTGTAAGTGGCTCTATGTGACCTAGTAGGCCCACGGTGGGGATTGGCTCTGTGTGACCTAGTATACCCATGGTTCTCATTAGGTAGGATTACTCCAGTAGCCTAAGGTGTTCAGTGATATGACTAATAGTCTTACTTTCCTTACTCTATATTATACCAGGTGTGAGCTATCTTGCTTCATAATCGAGCTTCGTGATCATGCTTCATGGTTTGCTTGTGGATTGATTTTTTGTCTTTCCTTGTTGGTTTGGGGTCCCTATTGAGTATTTTGTTACTCACCCTTGCACGGGATTTTCCCGCACGTGTTGTGTCTGGTGCATATGATCGAAGACTTTGAGAAGTACTTGGTGGCCCATAACCAGGCAGTGACCAGTGAGATCAGGCAGGCATGATGTGCTTCTACAGATTCTGGAAGCTACTCTATACTTACCCATCAAGTGGGGTTTTCAGCAGATAGCTTTCCATCGATCTTTTATTTGTTCTTTTTGTATTTTTCTTTTGTTGGGTTTGTATTCTGGAACATTTACTTTTAGTTGTACCTTTACACTCAGTGGTTGTTTAGTAGCATGCATGTTCTCTTTTCTAGTTTTTTTGGGACATGGTTGTATGTTCATGTGTACAGGTACTCAAAAAAATGCCTCCGACTTACAGGTTGATGCCTTTGGTCCTAGTCGCCAACCCCTGGCCTTCGGGAGGCGAGCTTCGAGGAGTTACGGCATGGGCACCAGGGGATGGGTCGTGACAAAGTGGTATCAGAGGTGGTCGGTTCTACCTCAAATATTGGGATTCTATTGTTTAGTGTTTGTTCAACAGTGTTAAATGTTTTGAGTTTGAATTTAAAATTCGAGGAGTCCAATGTTGGTGTAGAGGCTGACGTATCCATACACCAGGACCTTGAATTCTGCTTTTCGACTCTATACATAAAAATGCTGGTTTCATGCATCATATAGGAATTGAGTGTTTCCTCATGTTCTTCTTAAAGTAGAGTCATCTCACTAGGTATAATCTATTGACTTTGGTACATCTTGATATGTATCAGGATGCCTCCACATAGACAGCCATCTAGGATTCTGATACATGGTCCTAAGGACAGTCGCCTAGTGATGAGTTGTCGGTTCAGGGACCAGTACTAGAGATAGCCCCACCGGGTGGTGCGCCATTGTTACCACCACCTGTTCATCGACAGTTACCACTGACTTTACTAGTAGAGGACAAACATAGGCTCAAATCCTTGCATTAGTTCCAAAGATAAAGACCTCCTAGGTTCAGGGGAGAGACAGACCCTCAGGCCACTGAGCACTAGCTGGAGGCGGTGACTTGGGTCTTCCGCTTAGTGAGGATGCCACTTGAACAGATGTCCATCTTATCTGCAAGCCTTCATCAGGGCCTGGTATGAAGATGGTGGAGTTTGATGATTTAGAATCATGATGAGGCAACCCTCTCATGGGATGACTTCAAGCATTTTTTATAGGAGGATTTCTTCCCCAAGACCTTTCACTCGATGCGCATATAGCAGCTGCTTCATCTATAGTAGGGAAGCATGTCATTGGTTGAGTACTCTACGAGGTTTACAGAACACTCCCTCTACTCTATGGATATGGTGCAGGACCCTTTCTTTAAGGCTCAGACCTTTGAGTAGGGACTCAGATGAGAGATTAGGGTGTCGATGATTTCTCTCAACATCCCCACTCAGGATGGAGTGCTAGAACAAGCTTTATTTGTATAGAGAGTCTTCTTAGAGATGTCACTGATGGTAGGAGCTACCACCGGGTGATAGGCGGAAGAGTCTTCAGTGGTGGGCAGCAGGTAGTAGACGTGGGGACCCAAGAGGGTTAGATATTTCGGGGGATGACCCCAAGACTCAAGGTCAGTAGTGTAGGGATCCCAGAGTAGAGGGAGTCAGTAGGGATCCAGGTTGTGCTTCACAAACGGTGGGCCAGGACACATGGCTTGTGACTACCCAACCCACCACACAGACGATCATCAAATGGTCGAGGGACTGCTGAGGCAGAGGTAGAGGTTTGAATGATGAGGTCTGAAGGGAGGTGGATGTGGTGGGGAGTAGGTCGAGCATCAGGTGGTGGGAACTGATTCGAGGTACTACATCCACCACCCCTAGGTGGTCCACCACAGCCTCAGGGAGTAGGTAAATAGGTGCATTCTCAGATTCAGGTGGTGGATTCTTATGACCACGATGCTTCGGAGATGATTATAGGTACGATCTATGTCTTATACACCTTAGATGCAGTTCTTATAGACACAGGTGCCACTCACTCTTTTATTACCACAGACCTCGTTCGAGGCTTGGAGATTCCATTGGAGCTTTTGGCTCGATCCTTATGACTAGATACTTCTACAGTAGGGGATTCAATGATTACACACTAGTGTCAACAGTGTGATCTTACTCTTGGAGGTGATAGATTCAATTGGGATATCCTAGTAATGGTGTTGAGGCCTTACAATGTCATCTTGGGAATGGATTGGTTATCCACAATGCATGCTTAGATCAACTGTATTCGGTTTAGGGTGAGGTGTGTCCACAAGGATGGGACCAGGTTTTCCTTCACTGGTGAGAAGGGAACTCTTGTAGCACAGGATAGACTTTCTCATAAGAGGGTGTGGTTGATCACTCACCAATTGGCTAGCCTCACCCTCAGTGATATGGATGAGAGGAGTCCAATATTTCCTATAGTGGTGGATGAGTATGAGGATGTCTTCCTTGAGGATCTTTCGGGACTACCTCCTCATAGAGAGGTAAACTTATACATCGATCTATACCCTGGGATGACACTGATATCCACACTATCATATCGGATGGCTCCCGCAGAGCTTCACGAGTTGAGGGTACAGCTGGAGGACTTGTAGGAGAAGGGATTCATGAGGCCCAAAGCTTCACCATGGGTAGCCCCAGTGTTGTTTTATAAGAAGTTAGACGAGATTTTGAGGTTGTTCATAGACTTCCAGCAACTGAAATAGTTGACTGTGAAGAACAAGTATTCACTGCCAAAGATTGATGAACTCTTTGATCAACTGAAGGGAGTGAGGTGGTTCTCTAAGATAGACCTCAGATCAGGCTATCATCAGCTTCAAGTACGGGATGAGGGCATACCGAAGACAACCTTTAGATGCTGGTATGGCCATTATGAGTTTTTGGTGATGCCTTTTGGCATGAACAATTCACCAACAGTGTTCATGGGACTCATGAATAGGATCTTCCAGCCTTACCTTGACCGGTTCATTATAGTCATCATTGATGAATCTTGGTGTACTCTTCATTAGTGGAGGAGCATGCTACACACCTATATATAGTCTTGGATACACTCTGAGAGAACTAGATTTTCGGTAAGTTCTCAAAGTGCGAGTTCTATATTTGGGAGATCCATTTTCTAGGACATGTCATCTCAGAGGCTAGAGTTGTAGTGGATCCATCAAATATAGAGGCATTGTTGTCTTGGGAGCCACCAAAGAGCGTGAGTGAGGTGCAGAGTTTCTTGGGGTTGACTAGAAACTATTGGAGGTTCATGCCCTACTTTTCTAGAGTAGAAGCACCTTTATCATCCTTGACATGGAAGGGACAACCCTTCATGTGGACAGAGAAGTGCCAGCAGAGTTTCTAGGAGCTGAGGCAGAGACTTATGAGTGACCCTATCTTGAAACTACTAGAGGAGGGTGTTGGGTATGTAGTTTTTTGCAATGCATTAGAGACTGAACTGGGTTGTGTCCTGATGAAGGAGCAAGCGATAATCACCTACAGCTCACAACAGTTGAGGTAGAATGAACAAAACTACATGACCCATGACCTAGAGTTATCTGCATTGGTCTTTTCTTTGAAGATGTGGTAGCACTACTTGTTGGGTGAACGATTTACCGTCTACTCCGACCACAAGAGTCTCAGGTATATCTTCTGACAGAAGGACCTGAACTTGAGATAGCAGTGATGGCTAGATTTCCTCCCAGACTATGACTTTGAGATATTCTATACTCCTGGGAAGGGTGTCGTGGTGGTAGATGCGCTTATCAGGAGGTATAGTTTAAATCTTCTGAGTGAGGCGAAAGAGCAGTTAGTCGTGATGCATATATCCTTCATTGATGATGATGGAGCAACTTACCTTTAGTTGATGACTGTCACTCCTCCACTCTTATAGCATTTCAGGGAAGAATAGCATGTGGGTGTTGACTACGAGGCCCAACATTCTTATTTATCCTCAACACAGGCTCTTGATGGATTTTCAATAGGTGGGGAGCACGTCATCCTTTTTAGAGGGCGTACCATAGTACCAGTGATGTTGCGGGAGGAGGTGTTGGGGGAGTTCCATAAATCCTCTTTAGAGGTACATCCTGGTGTGGAAAATATGTACTAGGACCTCCAACATCAATACCGGTTTCCAGGGATGGAGAAAGCAGTGGTAGAGTTCATTTCATGATGCCTCACTTGTCAGCAAGTGAAGGCTGAACATTAGGTTTCAGTAGGCTTGGCCTAGCCACTTGAGGTACCATAGTGGAAATGGGATGATATCTAGATATACTTTGTGATGGGATTACCATGCACATCTAGGGGCCATGATTCTATCTGGGTGATCGTTGACTGACTCACCAAGTCATCTCACTTCATACCCATCCAGAAGCAGGGATTGGTAGAGGGCTTGGGATGCCTCTACATCCAGGAGATAGTGCAGCTCCACAAGGTGCCTTTGACGATGTTCCCAGACCGTGATTCTCTATTTACATCCCGTATATGGAAGGGATTATAGGAGGTGTTCAGGACTTAGTTTCCCTTGAGCACAGTCTTCCACCCTCAGACATATGGTCAGACGGAGCGGACTATACAAACCTTGGAGGACATGCATCGTGCTTGCGTCCCTAATTTTGGTCGCAGTTGGGAGGACCACCTACCACTGGTGTATTTTTCATACAACAACAGTTATCACTCCACTATTGGAATTTCACCATTTTAGGCCTTGTATGGGCGGCCATGCATATCACCTCTATGCTAAATAGACCCAAGGGAGTCAACACTCATGGGTCCAGAGTGGGTACAAGATACCACTGAGAAGGTGCAGATCATCCATGAGTGGATGAGGACTGTATACAGTAGACATAAATCATATGCAGGTAGGATACCGAGGCCCTTGGAGTTCTAGGAGGGTGACCATGTGTTCCTTCGGGTCTCACCCCGATGGGGATTGAAGGGATTTGGTCGGGGTGACAAGTTATATCCGATGTTCATCAGACCTTTCCAGATTCTTAGCATAGTTGTCAAGATGGCATACCACCTAACTCTCACCCCATATATGTACTGGGTGCATGATGTTTTCCACATTTCGTAGTGGAGGAGGTACGTGCATGATCCATCGCACACCATCGACTGGGGTGAGATAAACATTGATGATGGGACGACATTTACGGAGTTCCCAGTGGAGATAGAGGATCAATAGGAGCAGGTCCTTCATGGATGGTTGATTCCTCTAGGGTACGTTCAGTGATAGCACGAGAATCTTTAGGAGAGTACATAGGAGCAGGAGGCTCAGATTCATGCTCAGTACCCCCATTTGTTCATTTAGCTTTATTTTGGATTACAGGGACGTAAATCCCTAAAGTTGGGGGTAATGTGATGTCTTGTAAATTTCGTGTAAATTTTTCTAAATTATATGGAATTATTTTGATACTAGATGCTCTGATGGTACCTGATTTCGAGGCATGGTAAGCTCATAATATAATTTTGAACTTTTTTAGTTCATTAAAATAAACGTGTGAGCAAGTTTTTCTAACTTTTAAACTAGTGCTTAGATCAAAAATCTAAGGGCACTATTGAACTCAGAACGATGGGATTCACCTAGAATGGACCTAACTTTGACTGGAAAGGGTCTACTGGAAAATTTAATTTTCATACTTTTTGAAAAAAAATAACTTAAAAATTTATTTTATTTGTTTTTTCCAACCGTTGAGTGGTGGAATAGTGGTGGTGCGGTGCTGAGACAAAGTGACAATGAGTCGCATTAAATGAAGCTCATTAATGGCTTGTAAACATGCAGTATAACGACACATTAAATGAATCATTAAATATACGTTGTTTCATAAATGAAATAGTGTAACGATGCAGCGTAACATAAATGATGTGATGTGTTTTCTTTT
The DNA here is from genome assembly GCA_963277665.1 of Viscum album. Taxonomy (NCBI): domain Eukaryota; kingdom Viridiplantae; phylum Streptophyta; class Magnoliopsida; order Santalales; family Viscaceae; genus Viscum; species Viscum album. Next base: position 1,354,580,799 of record OY728121.1, on the reverse strand, counting down.
AATGGGTTAACGCATCGGAGAAATCTGGATCAAAAGGTGGAATTTCTCTGACGAACCTACAGTGAGAATTCTCTCCAATAACTAATGTCGGTGAATCTCCTGCGACATTGATGCACCTCGAAGAATGGGACCAAAGAGCATTGAATGCCAACGGAACTTGAATCCCCACTGACGGATTGCTTCAATGACGAATTCTAATGAGGTAGGGTTTGTGTTTATTTTAATTTCCTTTTCCCATTATTTGTTCCAAAATGAAGAACTTAGATCAACCCACAAATAGGTTGATCTGCATATCTCTCATTCTTTCATAAGGGTGCCTTTTTATTGGTATTTGTGTATTGGGATTGATTAATTGCGATAGAACTTCAAACCTTTATCCCATGTTTCTAAGACTCTAACATGGAGGGCGTGAGCCGACATGAACAAGGCCTGATCCCCTCCAACTTGTGCATTTTTTTGCATTCTTTTTTGTTGCAACTTCAAAATGGAGGCATGGAATATTTGAGTTCATCACAGGGAAGATGACATCCCCCGGAGGTCGTAGGTGCAAACACCGCGAAGAAAGAACCACCAGAGCGAACCCGGTGGTCCGCAGAGGTAGCCGCTGGCCCGCCACGATGGCACGCTGGAAGAAACGTTGTGGACATCTCGAGCTACAGAGGTGTGGTAGGATCCACTAGCCTCTGTTCCGGAAGCTAGCAGCAGGCGGACACAGCCACCTCGCCACGGTAGAGGCACCACGTATGCAGCACCGCACCGCATCACACGCGGCAAGGCCGCGATCAAATGACCACGGTGGAGGAGGTGGCCTCGCAGATAGCCCACAATGTAGGGGGGGCGGAGGCAGCTTCCAGTCGCGTCCCGGCCAGGTAGGAGTCGGCCCACCCATGGTGGGTCGGGCAGGGTGCGGGCCACCCGAGTGGGCCAGACCCAAGTCGAGTCAGACCCGGGTTGGGTCGCCGAACCCGGGATGGGTCGAGGGACCCCGGCCCAGGTCAGGTTGGGTCAGTTTGACTGGGTTAGACCGGACCAGGACCCAACCAGTCCCTTTTCAAAAAAATGGCTATATCTTTCTAAATAGGTGTCCAATTAATGAGCTGTTTGTGGTGTTATAACCCTCACGATGAGACAGATCTTTTGGAATACTCTATGGAGGATTTAATGGAAGTTTAAATATGATAAATGGCTTGTGGAGTGGTTCTCCCAGAATCAATCGCACTACGTGTGGAGATCCTATGACTAACTAAGACCTGAAGATTGCTGACAAGTGACCATGTGTGGATCAGCTACGATGGTCCAGTGGGAAGAGGCTTTGTGTGACCCAGCATGACCATAGTGGTAAGTAGCTCTGTGTGACCCAGCAAACCCATGGTACTCGACGGGGAGGAGTACCTCAGTATGATGGCCAAGGTGGGAAGCAGCTCTGTGTGACCCAACATGCCCACATTGGAGAGCAGCTCTGTGTGACCTAGCATACCCACAGTACTCATCATGGATGAGTACCACAACAGTCCAAGGTTAAGGGGAAGTAGCTCCGTGTGACCCGGTAGGCCCACATTGGGGAGCGGCTCTATGTGACCCATCATACCCACAGTACTCATTGGAGAGGAGTACTCTAGCAACCCAAGGTGTTCAGTGATATGAATAATAGTCTTACTTTCCTTACTCTATATTATACCTAGCGTGATATGTCTTGCTTTTTGATCAAGCTTCGTGGTCATGATTTGTTGTTTACTTTTGGATTTCTTTGTGGTCATTCCTTGTTGGTTTGGGGTCCCTAATGAGTATTCTGTTACTAACCCCTACATGGGCTTCACTCGCATGTGTTGTGTCTGGAGAAGATGACTAAAGACTTGGTGGAGGACTTGGTGGCTCGATACCAGGCAGTGCCCAGTGAGATCAGGCAGGAAGGATGTGCTTCTACGACTTCCGGTAGCTACTCTATACTTATTGATCAGGTGGGTCTTTTATCGGAGGGCTTTCCATCGATCTTGTATTTGTTCTTATTGCAGTTTTCTTTTGTTGGGTTTGTATTATAGCCCATTTACTTTTAGTTGTACCTTTACACTCAGTGGTTGTTTAGTAGCATGCATGTTCTCTTTTCCAGTTTTCTTGGGACGTGGTTGTATGTTCATGTGTACAGGTACTCAGCCAAATTCCTCTCACTTGTAGTTTGACACCTTCGGCACTAGTCTCCAACCCCTGACCATCAGAAGGCGGGCTTGGGGGAGTCACGACACAGACCCCAGGGGATGGGTCGTGACAATACTCTTGTATAATAGGTGGCACAATACATCTATAGGGAGACATTTATTGGAACACTAAACCAACTTTTAGATAAATACAATAGCTACTGAAAAGACCGATAACATATCACAAGCACACACAAAAGAGTTTACAATAAGGTAGAACCTAAGTGGCTACCCACAAAAACATAGCATAACCCCCTTATAACTCCCCAAGATCCAAGTCAAGCCTCTAGTACCTACACGTTATTCACATCTATATATATACAATCAAGCATAGAATACTCAGGATCAAATAAAAGAACATAGGAAATAACTCACCAAAATTACATATTATAAATTGAAATAGACATTTAATTATTTTTGGCTCTATATAATGAAAACAATAGGCATATAGTATGTGATCCTATGAGTTTTTTTTGTCCTTGAATAGACAGTGGAGTCTTGGTTTTTTTAAGTCATGATGCCATGTTGGGTTCCCCCTCAGCCCTTAAAAGGGGGTTTATGATAATAAAAATAATAATTTTAGTCAATATGTGATCCTATGTACCTAAACATGATGTGTGAATACACACCAAATACCATAAATTAGTTGACCAAAATAATGTGAATCACTCAAGTTGAATCAAATCAGAGATAACATCAAACAGAAATAGCATCAAATCCCCATTTTTATGGAAACTCAGAGGTAAACTATATAGTGTTGGACAGCCACTAACATAGTTCCCCTGCCCGAATCCTAACCATCCAATATCCTATAAAACCTATCCAAAATCAAGCTAAGAAAATGAAATGAGTTAGGAACACAGTCCTATGATACCATTTTGTAACAGCCTAACCAGAATCACCAGGTCCGAGTTGAAGTTCCACACAACCTCATGGGTTCCTTCCTGTATGAAATAGGTTTACAAATAGTAGTGAGGGCTAGGAGGGAGATCATGGGATACCATGACCTCGATATTAGGTAAACATCAAAGTACAAAGGAAGTTATAATAATATAATCAATAAATAAAGAATAAATAAATCATTAGAGAAGCAACATACACTTAAAGTACAAACTCATTAATAGTAGTATGATATGCCAGTAAAATAATACAAAATGAGAAAAAAAATTAGTACCCCCACAGGAATTGACTCAAAGTATGAGTTAATAAAACTAAGTAAACAATATCAGATGTCTAAGATGAATTCCATCCTGCAACACCCACACCCTCCTACTGAACCATCTCAACCACCCACCCAAGGATCTTTCCATTCACCAAATCCTTGATTATATAATCTACATGTGCTCTGAGATTTCCGAGTAGGGTGTGAGCATGAAACCCAATAGGGTACCACCAATGGTCCTTAACATGAGTGCATAAGATATATTGGTTTATTCCATGAACATAAACAAAGAATAAATAAGGAACAAAGATATCGCATAAGCATCACACATATGTCTGGTCCTTAGAGATCAGTTATGCTTGTTTTAGATCCATGATAGAAGGAATGTAAACTATCCATGTCTGACATATTCCCCCTCGATGGGATAGTACAAAAACATGTTTTAGATTCCCCTCTTTAAGGGATAGTCCAAATACATGACCACCAAACATCTGACACATCCCACTCAAGGAAATAGTCCATATGGATAAACATGCATTCTCAGAGGAACAACACATGCAATATATATATATATATATAGGATTATAGACAAACCATCATGTCATATCAAGAAAGAGTTATATCCATCCAAATCCTCATGTGAGAAAACATCAAGAATAAGTATCATGGGAAACACATGCACACCACATGTGATCAAACATCAATAATAGGTCTCAAGGGGTTGCACATGCATGCTAAACAATCATTTCAAGAACATTCATAAACATGCACTGATGATAAGGACTTCATACCTCAAGCATATCGACGTGAACATAATGGTTTTCAAAGGGTGTCGTCACCCAATTCACATTATCACACCAACTAGAACAAGGTTTCATGTCATGAAATCATATAACTAGTTCCACCAAGGCATCATAAGGGTTATATACTGATATTTAAGGAGTTAAGACAATGGTTAGATCTAATACTTACCTAATGTTCAACTCCAACAATGGAAGATTCTGAGTCCTATTTGGTAAGAAGGAAATACATCTTATAAAGAATTTAAAACAAATGAGAAGAGGTTTAAGGCTCCTATTAGTCTGAATAAATGAGAACAGGTCTCAAACCTTAAAGACTTGATCTTTTGATAAGGTCACATAAGGTCAGAACCTAGGTTTTTCAAATCGTATGTAAAAATCATTTGGAAATTGAGGGAAACACAAAGATAAGGGATGAATTGATTATTAAGGGAAAATAATAAATTAATTTCACATTAAATACCCCCCATAAAGGTCACACATATTTCCCCTTTGAAATAGATGAGATCCGAGAAGAGAATATATAGTTTCATCCATTTCAAATCCCATGTGACTACCAATACAACTTCCACTATGGCCTATCCTTGGTTGTGGTGTTCTTGAACACACCAATCCAAAACAGATATCCCTACGATGTTACACCTTATACTAGGACATTTTCACTCACCATGCCCTATAAATATGGCATTGTGAGGTTATCCAAGCTATGGCACACAATAAGATTCCTTGAGCACCACACCATGGACAACATCCATTTTCTCCCTTTCCCTTTTTATACCAAAGAAAACCAAGTCCAAAACAGATTTCACCAAGGTGTGATGTAGTCTGTTTTGAACCAAAAACATCCAAAATATACCTTTAAGATAACAAACACATCCAAAAAAACCATAACCAATTCTTAACCATCACACGGATAAAAATATTAATTAATATATTCCATAACTTACATTAACAAACCTACTGAAAACAAGGGTTTATAGGTTATATATATCTTAAACATCTATTAAAATTCAATAAATGTCTCTGAGGTACTCCCATCACATAAAAATTCAAAAGATTATTAATTACATTAAACTTATGATCAATCATATACTTATTAACCTATTATGGTACCTAAAAATATTAAAATATCCTCATCTAAATCATCACGAACTCTAAAGTTTTCTAAACCTTTCCTCAGATACCAACTATGACACCCCATAACTTAAAAACCCTTAATTATATGATTTAAAAAAAGGGTTTCACTTTCTTGCATTTTAATGAAACTTTTTCATCATTCAATACGTGTCACCATTGACCTTGTTATAATCCCTACACATCATGAATCCCTGTAAAAAAATATTTGTAAACATGGTATAGAAACAAAATTATTAGTATGGTATATAAAAATAAATGAAACCTTTTTATCCATTTAAAATTTAGGAAAACTCGTAAGGAAGTTTCCCTTTTTATATAATAAACTTTTGAACTCAAAATAACAATTTAGCTACGCATGAAATAAACTTCAAATCACATAGTTTTTATAAAACATTTTATAAGAAATAATAAAGTAAAAAATAATAGTCATGAAATTTACATAGGAAAACATAATATATCATGAAAAAAAACCTTTCACCTTTATAAGATCATAAACATTCCTTAAATCATGAATTCATTTTCTTACCTTATAAAATAAAAAATATTTCTTAAAAACCCCTTATAAATAATTGAAAAACCATGTGGTTTACTTGGGAAATTATCAGTATAACTCCACTTACAATGGAATCATTTAAATAGATAATTCCCATATCTCTTAGGAGAAACCTATCACCGATAAACTTTATCACTTTACCTAATACATTGGAGATATATTTTGGGCTCACCCATAATTAATATAAAATTTCAAGAACTATATCATGAATAAAACACATTAATTGTTCAATTTAACCATAAAAATCATTTGAATTGGAATTAAATCCCACAATCCATAATATTTTCAGTTATCTCATAAAAATGAGAAGAAATTTCAATTTCCTTAGAATTTTTTTAAACTAAAAAAATATAGAATATCAAGAAATACATTTTCTTTAAAAATAATCCTATAAAATTATAAAGTAATATTAAAATAAAACAACATTCATGATGGTAGGAAAATTTGTTCAAGTCCTATATATTAAAAAACAACCCTTTTTCACTTTGGTAAAAGGAGATAAATGTGACCCATATAGAAAATGCTGAAAATATTTCTTTTTAATCCATTATAATGGAAGTAAAAAATTGTTGAAAATGATATTTATTGAACTTTGAAGAATAAATAAGGTAATTCTTGAAAAAAATTAAAGTAACCTTTTCATTGGATAAAAATATTTGGAAGGAAAACTTTAAAATAATATTTTTAAAAGAAAATCCCTTAACTCGAGTCTCAACTCATATCATTCGTATATCTACCCTCATGGGTAATAAAATTACATTAATTTTATAATTTATTAAGAAAATTTTTCTTTTTCATTACATTATTATTATTCCCTCTATGTTATTTTTTACCATGTTCTATCTAGTTACTAAAATTTTTAACTTCATGATGGGAATTTTGAGGGAATTCGGTTTATAAGTCCAAAATAACATCATAAGTTAGAATTGGTAAAAGGGATCATGGTTCTATCATATAAAAAATATAAATAATAAAAAAATATTTTTTTTATACATTAGATATATTTTTATATCCTTCCATGGATGGTGTATGTGAAAAATGAAATGTGTCGTATCATGGAAGTAGTAGTTCACACATACACATAAGTAACACTTCCATTTTTATACTGGATGGAAAAAATATGTGGTATATAATATTTTAATTTTCCAGAATCATAATTATGTTATAAATTTCATATTTATTAATTATTTCCATCCTTTTGACAAAAAAATTGAGACGGTATTGAAAAAATAATCAGATCACTTCATAGAGGTGTTATTATACATATATACACAAGTAATGTTATCATTTTACAACAGACATAAATGGTAATAAGGTAAGTAATATTTTATATTTCTATAATCATAATAATGTATTAAAAATTTTATATATACATTCATTCAACATTTAAAAAAATATTTCTGAGTCAGTAATGGACAAAAAACACATTGCTTTGTGGAGGCAGTAGTACACACTATGGATGAGCAAAGTTTTCATTTCTCATAGGATAGAAAAGTAGATGAACAAGTGTTATAAAATAATAATCAAAATATTTAAGTATATTTAAGATAATGATTTTATAACTTCATTATTGTTAAAGATATTTTAAATAGGTATAATAAGAAATAAACATGAAACATTAGATTAATAATTACACCTCTTCTTTAGAAAACCTCCCCTAGATTACAACTTAATACTTCTTAGGTTGGACTTTTGGAGAGACTATAACCTATTTGATATGGGTAATAAGGTTTGGAAGGTATTTTTGTTAGGTATTAATTAAGATAAATGGATAAAAAGGTGTGATTAATTGAGGAGAGTATATTCCCTTTTATAAGTGAGCTGGGTGGCAATCATGTAAATACATGAAATATTAATATAAAATAAGTGTCTATCTCATGTAAAATAGCTCCAAGGTGCTAAATATAAGAATATAAATATTATATGTTTTAAATATAATCAAAAAATAAAATTTATATAGGTTTAGGATTCATTTTAGACCTTATCTATTAGTTTAACCCCCTCGTTAACCCTGGTTAACCTTAATTGTTGTAACAAATTTTTCAATCTTTAAGGGTCATAAAAGTAATTATAAAAAATAAAATTGAAAAATATATAGAAAATTAATTATATTCAATAAAATTTCACATAAAATTGATTTATTATTGGATTTTTATGATTTTTTAATGATTTAAAAATGATTTTTTAACATTAAATAACATTTAAAGTCATTTTCAGGATTATTTGAAAAGTTTGACTTTAAAGGCATCACGATAACAATGTAATTAAAATTAATAAATTAAATAATAACTTATTCTTAAAAATTACATATAAAATTCATGTAATACCATAACTCATCTAAATATTATCACTTTTAATATTTTTTAAACCATTTATTTTATTTTATTTCTATACCTAGATAAGTGTTGTATCGACGCTGTATAAGAATTTTAAATAATTATACTACATTTAAAAATCAAAATTAAAAATAAATTATTAACATGAAATAAAAATATTATAAATTATTATGGTCATATTGGTTTGTTCGTAATGTATATTTACTCATATCTTAATCATGAAAACTTATTTATGATAGAAAATGATAGAAAATGAAAATTATTAAATATAACACTTCCTTCTCCTGGAATCTAACAATTATTTCAAATTAATCCACTAAAAATAGTCCAAAAAATAGGATATATCAACACTCCTCTCATAAAATCAAACAAGTGATAAGTTTTGATGAATGTTTCTCCATTTCTACTTAATTTAGATTTTTACCGTAATTTACCTTTATCGTGATGACTCGTTTTTTTAACTTGGTAACTTAATTTTTGTGAACAAAAATAAAATTGACCTTAAAACCAAATTTATACATCTTGATTAAAAATTTTAAATCCATTTTACAATATTAAATTTGTATAAGTGACATAAATCATTTTTAATATTAGTACGCAATATGCAATGAAAATTAATTTTTTAGAAAAATGCATTTTTAAGCATAAATATAAACTTATACCAAAATAAAATACAATGATGATTACAATGGAATTAATTAGATTATTTTTAATCAAATATATCTTATATTACTTTAAATCTAAATTCCAAAAATAATTTTACTTTTTAATTACTTAATTTAAAGAAAATAAATGGTAGTTTTGCAAAAAATGATATTTTTCATTACTCACTCAAAAATAAATATTTTTTGAAAAAACAAAAAAACTAATATTATGACTATTATGACATGTAATTCACAAAACTTATGTCAATTTTTTAAAAAAACTAAAATTTTCAGAAATTTATTATAATATCCGCTCACAAAATGTAATAAAATTTATTTTTGAAGAAAATATATTTCTGAAGAATACAATGACTTTATTTTCATAATTTCCTAATAAAATTAATTAAATAATTTTTAGTTAATTAAATTGGATATATAATATACTTATTTCATTAAAATCATTTATCAATAGTGATAAATTTTATATATTAAGATAAAAATACAATGTTTACGTAAAAACACTTTTATGAAAAAAAATCTCTTATACCTTCAAAATATTTTTTCTTCATTTCTAAATAATTGATAATCTATGAATAATTGATTATTTATTTTATTAAGGAAAATATTTTTACATATATTTCATAATACTATTATTCCAATTCATACCCACCAAGCTAACGACTATGTCATAACAGTCATAATTAAATAATAATATTTTTATAGTATATCGTGGTTCATTTAAGATCTATGTTTCCTATACCACATGCTATAAAATATATTATTTAAAATAAATAAATTTTAAAATCTTGGGGTGTTACAATCTCAATGAATAGGCAACTAAAAATCACATCTCTCAACTTGTGTCTCTATCCATCACCTAATATCCCAATCATACCAGGTTCCCAATTATCTTTAACAAAGGATCAAACCAGCAGAAGAACACACAAAAATAAAATCATATTTTCACCATAAGAATCTCAAGGGGAAACCATTTCCATTAAAATCAGGCATAAAATCCCATGAAAAACATTAATGGGTTCACAATAGCCCAAAATAATTAATTATTGAAAACAAATTTTTTACTTTATAGCCTTGAATTAACCAATTTTCTATAGGAAAATTTCTTAAAAAACATAATATTCATTATCTAATAATAGAGAGAGAAAACAATAAGTATAATCAACCAATACTTCTAGGTTCAATAACTTTCAAGGAATAATTGTAATTTAATTAAAATGCCTCTTCTATTATTCACTTCATCTTACCATCATTATGTTTATTTAATTTCAAGAATATATCCCATTTCAGGGAACAAAAATAATCACAGTAATCAATTTCACACTATCTATTAAATATTAGGAGACATCCAACCTTGTATAAAACAAATTCAATCACTACATCCCATTACATATTCAATTCTTCCTTAATTTCTGAATTATTATTATCATTAGGTTGATTCCATTATTTACCTAAATAATTTAAATAATGTTAATCAAACACTTGAATATAAAACAAAAGGAATTATTGAATCCCCTGTCTCAATATGAAACTTTCAACATTCTTTGCGGAAGAATATAATAACAAGTACAAATATCCAAATCACCTCTCTTGTGAGAAACTAAAAATACCTAAGGATATCATCCCACAATGGATCCTCTAGTAATAATCAATAGAAACTCCATGAAAATTGAAGTAAACATGATTCCACAACATGAAAAGATATAATATGATAGAAATAAATCAATGGAGAAGAGTAAAACTAACCTGTGATCACCATGAATCAATCACTATAAGTCAAGTGGTTAAATCCAATCAAAGGGGACTCAAAATTCCTTAAGATATCTCTTTAGGATTCCTAGGGTTTAAAGGAGAAGTAAGGAAATAAGATAAATATAAGAGGGGTTCCAAATTTATTATGGTTGGGTTTTTAATAAGACCAAGACACAACATAATTGACAATTTTGTATCCCTTGGGGTTTTTACTAAAACCATGATACAAAATAGATGGTTATACCATAATGATTTGATAATGAACTCCCCCTCCAAAGATCATGGTGCATATCTCCCTAGATCATAGAAACCTAAGTTAGGTTTGTGGAAGAACCTATACACTACACCATAATGGATCCCTAAATGGCAGATACAAGGTTATCGATTATAGGGAATCAACAGTGTGGCCTACACCCTATTCCATAAAGATCCTCATGAACACATGGACAAGAACCCTACCCCAAAATCCCTACAGCACAACCCTGATCCTATGCTGAAGTGACCTCTATATTGGAAGAACCACCAAACCTTAATCAAAAGACTCCAAATCATAGGGACCATGACTACATCACAAGAGTCCATATACAAAACAAAAACACACCACATTCTAGAATATTATGTCATAAGCCTCCTCTTATGGAAAAAATTTCAGCTCAACTATCACTTTTTATCCTCCATCCTTCCCCTAGACACCTCCAACCATAAAAAAACAAAAAGGAAGGGCTTAGGAAAAACTAGTCCATTACAAATTTAATATTCTTCTTCTCGTGATAAAATCATTTAAATATCTATGATGATGAAATGATAAGTATTTAAAGTATATTATGATAAAAATGACAAGGAATAAAAGGATATTATATTAAATAATTGGATTATACTATTTATCCCAACACATGAAGAATTAATATTATACTTTGAGAATATTTTCTTCTTTAATAATGTGAGATTGAAATCTAGATAATTACTCATCTTTATCATGGAATAAGTATGAAGCCTCTATATTGATCAAGAATTTTATTTCATGAAAAATCCTTGGTTTACTTCTCTGATGAATTGTGTTTACGATGTTGAATGTTATTTTAAAATTATTATTTAGAATTGATAAATTATTTATTTTATGAATAATATTTTATTCAAATATTAATATCCTATTAAAATATTTTCCACCATGAAAAAAATCTTTATTTTTTTCTAATACTCATGGTATACGATGAACCTAAATGTGATCCCATTCTTAGTTTGTTGGGTATTACTCTAATAATCACCCTTTTCAAAAACAATATCTCATTTTCCTCACTAGAGATAAATTATGGATTTGTGATTCCATAATAGAGGATGATTAAAGAATCAAGGGTTTGGGCAGATTAGGTCAGCAATAGAGATATGGTGGCTAGTAGAAGTTTCAGCGACATTCATGGCATGAAGAAAAAGATTTTTCTTGGGATTCCAAAATTTTCCTGAGTGCACAACATGTATTCTCAAGTCACATTTCATATACCTTACCATAAAAAATTATCACTTGGTCATTAAATTCCCCACAACATGTAAACCAAAAATCCTCATTGTGTGACTTAGACTCAATGGTTATAGGATTTCCATATGGTTTTAAATATCATAAATAATGAAATTTTGGGTAATGAATCATGCATACCAGAACTAATTGATCTGTTGTGTAACCCTATACATGCCATGTCATTAAACTAAACACACATTCCATGTGTATCCTTCACACATATCATGTATAATGATTGGAAATGGATCTATGTGTATAGGATGTACATGAATAGTAACCACATAAAACATACACATTATGTATCCCTCACTAGCATCATGTAATGTTTATGTCATGACCCCTTCCCCCTAAAGGGTACCCCTCTTTGGTCAGTAATTAGAAAATGGAGATGGTGAATTCCTGAGTCCCACCTTCAGTAGGACCTGGGTTGGAAACTATCACTCAGGGTATAATAAACATACAGATGAAAGGGATTTCCCTCTAATAGAACATGCAGAAGAGACAGATAAGACAGATGCACCAATCAACACCTGATCATACATATATAGAATCCCAAGTGCATACATGCAATGTCATACAGTACTGAAATAATTTAAAAATAAACTACACGTACCAAAAGGTAAAGACGACAGTGACCATGAAGCTCAAACAACTCCTGCAAAACCAGAAGATAGTAATATCCAGATTGATATCCATCCTACTATAGATTACCTGAAAAAAAAAGTTTATATATATGTAGGGTGAGCATAATAGTATACTTAGTAGAATCCTCCCCAGATGCTCTCATTCAAAAGATAAATAAATCATGCTAAAGCACAATGAACAATAATGAAACTAACTCATTACATAGATAGGTATACTAAGTTCCCAAACTCACTATAGCTAATTCTCACCAAGTATTTCATAGAAGTGAGAATATGATATAATAATGAAACATCAAGGTTTCCCTACTACTACATCTCCATTGGTTTTCTTCTCTGCCCCAACATCACACGTCATGATCCATCTCTCTTCAAAATAAGCTAGCCCAAAGACACTCAGGCAAGGCATCACAACATGCACCTCATGCATCACATCATCACATTATCTCATTCACATATCCATATGTAGTAAAAAAATAGTTTACAGGATCCACCACATCTTGTATGATGTGTATCATACATCGAGTATTATACTTCAAGCCATCACATCTCATACACTGAGTAAGGTACCTCAATCCATCACAACTTATACACATTATACCTATAATAATCATTTGGATGCAATATCTAGAGATACATGTGTATGAAATAACAAAAATCTATTAAATCCCCCTATATACATATATGGGGAAACTAACCACCATGAATACCAGTACAAATAACTACCAAGAGAAGAGAGTGGGGATAGAGGAGGTATTTGGTCATCCATCCTCCCATTTGGATGTTGCGGAAAACACCCTCCTAGAGTCCACAAGGTGTCAGTAATCCTAACCAATATGGGTGGGGTAGTGTATGAAATCATAGAATATACAGTATATCATATAGCTTGCATCTACACTATAGGCATAACCTAATCTTATACTCAACTACAGCTAACATTGCTCGGACTCCTGACTACCACTACTAAGACCATATATCCTATAAGCACACAATAATTTAAAATAGATACATTAAATTACTTATTTTCATTAAATAATTAACTTTATGTTAATTAATTCATTAGACATTATTTAACCAACTACATTACTCTAAATTACATTACTTTAATCATTAGAGTAAATTGCATGCCCTCCAAGTATAATCCCAACCAAGTCCATAGTTTCTTGAGATTAACATATTTTCAGCATTTTCATTCCATCATTACCAACCCCATGGGTTAAAAAATTATTTAGTCATTATTATCATCATTCCATAATCCAAGTACTCTAGTAAACCCATCCTAAGCTACCACTAAGATGAAACATGCAACCAAGGACACTCAACTACCTCAATTAGTGGGGAAAGGAATGCAGATAAAACAAGAAACTTAGACATAGATCATTAAAAAGAATCTCTTCAACCAAGAAACCATATTTATCACATAAATAGGTACGACCAGCTTCAACCTATTTTATCATCTTTAGTTCTATCCCCGACACCCACATGAATATCCCGATGCATCTCACCATCATAGGCGTCAACTGATACTACATCATCTGGGCCTCCTCTCCCATATCACATCATGAATCCCAAGATCAGCCATCCTAGGCTCATATCACATCTCAAATAAAATTTAACATCTATAGAACATCACAAAATAAACTAGAAACCAAAAAGAATAGCCAATAGGGTAATCTAGGACCTATTACAAGACATCCAACCTTCACACATAAACAAGATCTCACAACTCCAACACAAGTCTCTTAGCCTTCTCAAGCAGAAAAGTAACTCATGACCTAGAAATTGTCTTTATCAAACAACCAATTTTTATTCTATATTGAATTAACCGATTCATTATTCATAGGTTTTGACTATGGGAAAACTGAGGCATCAATCTATAACAAGCTATTAAAAGTTAAACATGCTATTAGCATTAAAACTGGTTTAAAAAACTTTAAGAAGAACTATTCTCAATTAATATGCCTTTTCATTTCAGCATTCTCAACAACCATTATAATGCTTCACATTCTTTAATAATTCCATTATCATAGAAGAACACATTTAATTAACCATGATCATTGCATAAATTTTGAATTACCATCAAATTATAAGAAACACCAGATTCAAACATAACTTTTCTTTAATTATTAATAAAATTAATCAATTAATTCTAAATTTATGTTATTTACCATTTTCCATAAAGAAAAATATTCTAATCCATAGCATAATAAGAAATACTAAAATTCATAGCATAGATCACACACTTATCATGGTAAAAAGCAACAACATGTGATCGTTACAACTAATTATTTATTAATCCAATTAAATAATTATTAGGTTAATTCCATTACCATCCAATGGGATAAACCATGATAACTTTAGGATTAAACATAAATAAATAGGAGAGACAATGAATACCCTACCTTAAAGGCATCAACGTTCCTCACACAAGAACAGACCAATGTCATAGATCTTGATCACCCTCCTACAAGAGTTGTATCCCTCCAAGTATATTACACCACAAACACACAAAAAAACAATCAATAAACTCTGTTATAATGATGGATAGAAGCCTCTATTGTATGGAAAGAATAAATGGGATGATTCAGGTTAAAGAACCATGAGAGAAGAGGTAAAACATACCTTAGATATCCATAGATCGAAGACAAAAGACCATGATTAAGCCCTATCAAAGGGATTCCAAAACACCTAGAGAGAACACTGTAGATCACCTAGAAATAGATATAAAGAAGTAGGGTTTTAGAAAACATATAGTGTTTAAATTTATAAAGGCATATTGTACAGCGTATTTTCATGGTGTGAACCCTTTTCACATCGTGAAAGCATCGAGTTTTTAAGTCTCATTGAAAAACACATTGTCACATACAATTTAATCCTGATTTATTTATTGTCATGAATCACCCCTTGAACTAGCCTTACACAAGTCTTGAACCTTGCATTCATGGTGTGAAACCCTTACATGTTGTGAATTCTCCTTGCTTCCATATTTTAGTATCCAAACACCTCCATACCCACTCTAAGCCTCCTCTGAGCACCATAGACTTTGAAAATATGAAAAAGGGTCAAACTAGATGGTTCCAAGACCTTAAATTAGATACCTCTAAAAAAATTATCATCCTTGATAATATAAAACCAATCCCATAGAGAAAATGAAAAGGGGTCATCCAAACAGCCACCCTTCGAGATACCTCTCAAGGATCTTTCCATCGTAGGAGCTCAACTCTATCACTCAGAGGAAATAAGCACAAAATCAAAAAACAATAACAACCATCTCCTAAAAACTCTATTGGTGGACATACCTATCAAAATAGAGTAACTCCACAATAAGAAACAATAAGAACCCATATCATAAACTAGAAAGGCCAACGTCAACAAAATGAAAAATGTTACAAGAGAGATATAATCATAAAACAGCTTCAGGTACTGAGTGCGAATTTGTAACTCACATTCCCAGGTAATCTCATCCATGCTACCATTCAGCCAAAAGACACAAATCAAGGGAATATCATGCCCACTCAATACCCTCTCCTAGTGGTCATGGATCTCTATAAAACACTCCTTGAAGGTCGCATCATCATCAACATCGATCCTGCCCCAATCGATGACATGAGAATCACCATGAAGATAATGAAAAAGCTACAACACATGAAAAACATCATGTATTCCAGTCATCTGTGGGGTAAGTTCTATCTGATATTTCATGACTCCAATATGATCCAACACCACAAAAGGCACAAAAAACTAAGGATAAAACTTACTCCCACAACCAAAACTTCATTTCCCATGATGAGGAGTCACCATCATGAACATGTTATCTCCAACATCAAAATCCATAGGTATCCTCCTATGATTGACATAGGATTTATGATGATCTTGCACTGCCTTAATCTTCTCAAAAATTACCTAAACCATATCTGTCATATTCTATACTAGTTCCAACCAGATAATTGTTGCCTCTTCAACCTCGATCCATCACAACAGAGAACAAAAAGGTTAGATATACAAAGATTTAAATGGATCTATACCAATAGTGGGGTGGAAACTATTATTCTAATAAAACTTGTCCAAGGGAAGGTGACTCATCCATGAACCTCAAAAATATTGGACATAAGAGAGAAACATGTCTTTATGAGTCTGGATGGTCCGCTCTTTCTAATTTTTCATCTGTGGATGAAAAGTAGTGTTAAGGTATAACTGAGATCCAAAGGCATGTTGGAGACCTCTCCATATCTTGTAGGTAAAACAAGTATCCTGATTAGATATGATCATCCTTATGACTCTATGGATTTTCTTCACCTACTCAAAATATTTTTTTGAAAAACCTCTACTAATCTTAACTCCCTGGTCACTATAAAGTGGTTTGATTTCATCAAATGATCCACTATCACCCATATAACATCATATCCTCCCAAGGATTGAGGTAAACCGGTAATTAATTACATCGATATATCCTCCCAATTCCACGGGTATACATCTAGCATCTAGAGTAAACTACCAGGGACACGGTGATCAGCCTTCACCTTTGGGCAGACCAAACATCAAGAAACAAACTCTAAAACCACATGCTTCAACCCAGGACACCAAAACTAACATCTCAAGGCTTGGTATATCTTTGTTACACCAGGATGTACCACCAAATGTGAGAAATATAACTTATGGAGAACCATATCATGCATCAACAAATGGATGAAAATACTTTTCTGAAACAACACCTAGTGTTGTCCATCCTTATACCAACCATCATGGGAATCACTAAAAATAACTCGGTCCCTATAGGCCTCCATCTCAGAATCCCCAAACTGGTACTCCTCCACCTGCTATACAAAATATGAATGCACCATAATCTAAAAATAAAAACTTTGACTCCAACCTCTCACATATCTAGATTCATCACTGATAGTTCCTCCATCACTCTCCAGGGGTCCCTATATTCATACACAACATGAATACGTGAATTCCTACTTAGCGCATTGGCTATAGAATTTCCATTGAATGGTGTATATAAAATCTAAAAGTCATAATATTTTAATAATTCCATCCACCAACATTGATGCAAGTTCAATTCATGCTAGGAGAAGACAAAACTTGGGATCTTATGATCGATAAAAACCAAAAAAATATCACCAATTAGGTAATGTCACAACAACTTCAAAGAAAACACAACTTCCACCAACTCAAGATCATAGATGGAATATTTGTGCTCATGGGGACATAACTATTGATATATATAAGAAACAAATGATCTTTCCTACATCAAAACACAACCCAACCCAAGATGTGAATCATCATAGAAAACCTCAAACTAAACTCTTTTTGTTAGAAAATGAAGGACTGGAGAACTGACCAACTTCTCCTTCAGCTACTCAAAATCTGTCTGACACTAGTCAGTCCAGAAGAATGTATAATCCTTTATATTCAAGGTTTTTAGAGGAGTCACAACCTAAGATAAATCATCTATGAACCTCCTATAATATCCTGAAATATTAAGTAAAATTTGCACCTCTAGCACTATCTTATAGGATTCCCCAGAAAAAATCACCTCAATATTTAAAGGGTCCATAGATACTTCCTATTGAGACATACCCCAAGAAAAGGGAATTCACAAAACCAAAAATCACACTTTGACAACTTCCCAAACAACTGATTAGGATAACGAACTCCCAAAATTGCATACAGATGCTTCACATGTTAGAGTTGGTGTCCTAGAGCCAACTATTTGTACATTTATTACATGGATATTTAATGTATTTAAATATTAAACATCATATTACATATTTTTCATTGTTCTACATGACTATGTTGTAATAATTTCCTATAGTATTTGTTGCATTGATAAGTTCATGACAGTTCCCTACTATGATGAGAACCTTGAAATGATATAATAACATTCTTAAATATAGTTCTATGGTTGGATGACAAACTGTGATGGGACACATTGCACACAAACTGTCAAGTGTGAGTACTCGTAATCATATGAGGCTTCCTCTCATGAAGTTCGCACTTGGTAATCTCCAAGATAGGAGATTATGAGAATAGACCCACCAATATGAATTCCACATGTTTTGGTGTCATCAGATATTTTTATCTGTGAGTGTGTGTAATTATCCTTAGACTTTAAGATTATCATTAATACATTTCATGACTCGTGCACTTTGATTTACTGACGAAAACTATCACATGGGCAGTTTGTGGAAAGTAGGGTACGTTGGGTACGTCATGAGTGTCACGTTATTAATGGATAAGTTGAGGAAAATTTTATCCCTACCATTTAGGGAAGTTTATATCTTGTCCCTTTGATTGAAATAGAACCATCGTGCGAAATTCCATGGCCATGGTGTAACAACGAGTTTATTTCAAGTAGTAAAAAAATTATGTATCAAGAAAAAAGGTTGATGATACTATCATGAAACCTGTTTGATGAGATATTGAGACATAGGGAGTATATTACATAGTGATTGTTCATTTGTGGATGTTATTTTTACAACTGTAAGTTCTTTCTCTTGGGTGCCTTGACCTGTTTCTAGACAGTACTCTTGGACTTTAGGGAAGCCTTCCTAATGCAAATGAGAAATAATCCTACAGGATCACACACCAAGTGTTTCTAGTGGTCTCGGTTAAATTCTATTTGAATTTAATTAATGGAATAAATATTATTCTCTTGATAGTGGAATAATTTTATTTAAGTTAAAATGACTGCATAAATTAAAAGAATATTTATTCACTGGATTGTGGGTAAAATATATTAATTTATTTTATTGAACATTTAATAAATATTTATTTACTAGTTTGTAAATAAAATATTTATTTAAGAGAATAAATTATTTATTTATTTATTCATGTGTTCAATAAATGGAAGTGGAGTTCAAGTATACCAAGGATGGTCTGGTAGTAAAATAATTATTTGAAATATGATAAATAATTATTTAACTAGTTGGAATAAATTAAAATAATAATAATAACACTTCTATTATTTTGTGATGTGGAATTTTATTTATAATTCTATTTTGCACAAGTTGGCACACCATAAATAATGACGCGGTATTATTATTAAAAGCATGGGTTTTTTATAAGGTTATGAATGTATTTAATTGCTGTAACGAAATTAAATATTGTAACTGAAGCCCCATGTCAATAAATAGACACATACGTCTATTGTGCCACGTACCGAATTGTGCACTTGGTGAATTAAGAATTGTTGAGCTAAACAATTTCTCTCACGAATCCTCTTCTCGCCCCTCTAAAAAATAAGAGATGTTCTTCAAGGCCGAAGAACAAACAATCAAGAAAGACTGACACAATACACTCACTTCACCTTGCTAGCACCTGGAGAACGAGCGGTGTCAATCAAAGTATATCAGAGCATGTGTGGATCACCGCTAGAGGGATTCTAGTTTGGATCCTCATAAGCGAACAAGATAATCCAAAAGCATCATTTCTGATGATAAACATCATTAATGAAGAAAATAATAAAGATACAGGTATTCTTTTCTTTATGAAATGACTTAAATTAATTATAAATATGATATAAAAGATCCTCTCTAAAGGTTTCGGTCATCTTCCTTCTTTATCTAAATCTTTGATTCTATTCTGCAGAGACTGAAATTCATCATCGTATTGATCCCAGAATAATTATTGATCATGGTAAAAATTAAAGTTGGGTGTCGACCCAACCGTGTTTCCATTGTTCTCGGAACCTTCAATTGGTATCAAAGGGAGGTTACATCATAGTTTATAATTATTTAAATATTTCATTAATGATTTACACATTTAATAATTTAGTTATTTCAATTCAAGTTAATCGTTCTGAAAATCTGAATCTCGATATCTGTTCCTCCTCTTTCATTTCTCGTTCACCTTATAGAAATGATATTTTCTATTAATTTAGATTAAAATAAAACCTAGGATCTCATCCGAAGGTGCCAAAGGTTCCGGGCCATACAACACTAGAATACACGACTTGTATTTGGTAGTACACACCGTGTAATCAAGGTTCAATGCACTGGGTCTGGTCCGCCAAACCAATCCATGTCATTGGATTTTGTCTAAGTCTTAATGACTCTGTGTGTTGACCAAGAAGAGGTGGCATGTGTTTTCCAGATTACATGTTATGTGGCCCACTGGACACGGTGTGTAGTCCCTTCAGTTTAGGGTTGGATCGTGTACCTCGTACGCAGCTTTCCCGGCTAGAGACCATTTAACGAGGAACTACACGGCGTGTGGCCCACTAGACACACCGTGTACTCCAAAGATTTTGAAGTAAACTCACACACTATTTCCCCAGGCATGTACTTCAGATGGATGGTGAACAATAGTACATGTTGTGTAGTTGGAACTACATGTCATGTACTCATCCAAATTACGCAGATTTATTAAAAAAATTACTATATTATACAAACCCTTGAGATGTGTACCATGGTGTGAGTGTAAAGATGAGGCACAGCACGTGATAGGTGTTTTATATATGTGTGTTTAATTTAACATCTGTGTAATGTACATTTCTACTCATTTGGTAGTTATGAATAGGGATTCGTTAGGTTTCCTCCAAGGTACAAGTTATGTACAAAGATAATTTTAAATGAATGTATTTGTTTAAAATTATGATGGATGAAAATATCAAGTAAATTTAGAAAATGGTTTAAGATAAAAGTATTGATTAATTGAAGATGATAATTAATTGATTTGAGTGTGATTTATCTTAAACAAGAGTGATTAAAGAACTAAATGCTAGTTTTATTTGTGGGTAAATATCATTGCATGTATGGATGATCATGAGCTAGACCAAGACCTTTGTATGTGGATGGTTTATTTTAATTTATTTATTTAAATTAAATTTGTTGGTTTGCATGCCTTCTCCTCATTAATATGTAGGGCCTCCATGCCCAAGGATTCTTTTATGTAAAACCCCCTTTTACCCCACACCTGTATGTGAGTTAAAAAAGACATACGTAATGTATGGAACTCCCAAGATAGTGGAGGTGGTTCAAGCTGGAGCCAAAAAGAAACCAATCCCAGGAGATACAGAGGTTTACATTTGGAAAGCTATAAACACAAACCCAAAAGGTTCAAGGTGTTTCTCCCATAGGTCAAGGTTATTTTATCAACTTCTAGATAAACTAAACATTAGAAAAGATCATGATCATGCCCTTTACTTTATTTTATTTCTGTCAAATGAATGGTTTATCATTATGGATGTGTTGTCACGATCACATAATTAATGAATTAAACAAGCATGCAAGATGGGACTAAAATAAACCAAGATTATGCGTAAATATTATCAAGATATGGTTAATCACTTAAGTAAGTTCCACTTAATATTAACAAGCATGTGATAATGAAAATAATCAATTCACGCATAAGAGATAAAAATCTATCAAATAAAATATTAAGTCACACCAAGCCTTTCATTACTTGATTAAGGAAAAAACTCAATAAAACTATGTGTTTGACCAACCCTTGTTGGGGAACTTACTTTTATACAGGAAGCCCTTATGAAAGGTTTTAGGTTGACTTAACCATATTACATCAAGAGGAGTAACCCTTTCTAGACTTGGTGTAATATTGAAGGCAAGAGTTGAGGAAACCCAAAGTCAGGATTTCTGGATTGGAGAGTCCACTCAACAGATCAAGGAGTTGCAAGCCCATAGTTGGAAAAGACTTGCCTACCTAAATACCTTCGAATAGCTTGACAAACCCTTGTTGGGGTTATGATAAGGGGAATATGGATCCTTGCCACTAGAATTTCATGGAAGCTGGACATTCCGACTTCAATGGTGAGGGCCATTGGGACTTCATAAAATAGTAGGAGACTTAATAAAATTAATTTATTATTTCTCATAAAATTTAATCAAGAAAGTACTAATGATAAACTCATTTAATTGTATAATAAAAATTAAAATCTTGTCAACCACACTATCCTTGCGATCAATTCTGGATAAAGACAACATCCTCACTGACAGTAACTTCCAGGAATGATTTAGATGCCTCCGGGTTATCCTACACCATGAACAGAAGTCTTATGTGTTGGAGTCAACATTACCTAATCCTCCTGCTAAAGAGGTGAGTGATGAGGATTTCCTGGTCTATGATAAACATATGAATGACGTGGTTGGCATTCAATATTTTATGCTATCATCAATGTCTATCAGATCATGAAGTCTCATGAAAACATGGATTTTTATAGCATGATCAAGAACCTATATGGTCTTTACCAGAAGAGATCAAGAGAGGAAAGGTTTTAGATCTCCAAGGATCTCTTTCATAGTAATCTTGGAGAGGGTTCCCCAGTCGGGCCTCATGTAGTCAAGATCATTGGCTATATTAAGCGCCTGGAGGTTCTAGGGGTTAAACTCCCTAAAGAACAGGGAACTGATCTCATTATCACATCACTCCCTCAGAGATTCTCTAGATTTGTTGTTAATTTTAACATGAACAACATTGAGAAGTAAGTTCCCCACTAATGGGTTGTAAGGTTTAGACCATTACAAATTCACAGCTTCACAACTTCATTTCCTGGATCTTGATTCAACCAAATACTAAATTCAAAAAATTTATGATAATATTCAAAATAATTAAATTATCTAAATATGAAACTTCAATCCTTATGATTTTTTCTCCAATAAAACCTTCTTTTCCACTTCTAATACTTTCATTTCAACTATTTCATACTTGGTTAATCCTATAACTCTCTTGGTTCAACCTAGGGTAATTCAATTTGGGATATCTTACACTTATCATCTTAATTAATCAAAGTAACTAGGAAATCAATCCTTCATAATGGTTCTTAAATAGAATATGACCATCAAAATCATATCCCTTAGGAGTTTCAAACTAGATGTGTAATATTATGCCAACTTATCATTCATCATGGTGATGATTAATTCAATTCTAGAACAATAATATTCGGGATGATTACTCCTAGGTGAATTTATAATGGTTTGAACCTTACAACCCATTAAATTGATAAATGGTATTCCATACGAGTTCTGGATTGGAAAGAAATCCATGTTATCGAATTTACATGTGTGGGGAAGTGAGGCATTTGTTAAGGACTATTTAGGTAACAAACATTCACCCCAAGGTAAAAATTGTATCTTTATAGGATACCCTAAGTAAACAAGTGGATATTACCTATAAAAACCCTCAGATAAAAAGGTTATAGTGTAAAGACATGCCATATTCCTTGAGAGGGAGCATGTCTCCAAAATAGATAGTGGGAGTGAGATATACTTCGATTAAGTCGAGGCTCAAGGTATACAAGAGTTGGTACAGGAACAGATTCCACAAAGCCCCATGGAAGAAAGAACTATTCCAGAGACATAAGAACTGTATAAGAGTACAAGAGAGGTTAGATAATTGGAATGGTATGTTTTTCTAGTTACCAGGGAAGGAGACTCATTATTAGTTGAGAATAATGATCCTCTAACCTACAAGGAAGTAGTAAGTGGCATAGATGTTTCCAAGTGGAAAGAAGACATGAATTCTGAAATGGATTCCATGTACCAAAACCAAGTGTGTATTTTGGTAGATCCTCTAGTTGATGTAAAGCATTTTGGTTGAAAATGGTTATTCAAGAAGAAACTGTACATGGAAGGACAAGTCAGTACCTATAAGGCATGGCTGGTTGCAAAATGGTTCAAGAAAAGTCAAGTCATTAACTATGAAAAAACCTTTTCACCAGTTGAAATGCTGAAATCCATCAGAATTATATTGACCATTGCTACTTACCATGACTATGAGATTTGTAAAATGGATTTCAAAACATCCTTCCTTAATGGGAACCTTCAGAAAGATGTCTACATGACACAACCTGAAGGGTTTATGACTCCAAAGGGTGCCAATAAGGTATGCAAGTTATAGAAATACATTTATGGATTAAATAAATCATCTATTCCATGGAAAATTTGTTTTGATGAAGCCATAACGGAATTTGGTTTTATCAAGAAAAAATGTGAGCCTTGTGTCTACAAACGATTTAGTGAGAGTGCAGTCATTTTCCTAATTATAGTCTGTTAAGGCATGGTTGAATCAATGCTTCTCTATGAAGGACTTGGGTAAGGCAACATATATTCTTGGGATCAAGATCCACCATGATATATCCAAGAGATTTTTGGGCCTAAGTCAAAGTATATACATTGATAAGATACTGAATAGATTCAGTATGTAACAATCCAAGAGGGGATTGTTTCCAGCATCACATGGCATTCATATTTCTAAGAAAATGTGTCCTTAGACACATGAGGAAAGAAAGATAATAGAAAGGACTCCATACGCATCAGTGATTGGGTCAGTCATGTATTTCATGATATGTACAAGGATATATGTTTCCTACACATTGAGTGTGGTGGGATAATATCAAGCTGACCCAGGTGACCGCAATTGGATGGTAGTCAAGACTATCCTAATGTATCTGAGGTGTACTAAGGATATGTTCCTGGTTTATGGAGGATATGAGGAACTAGTCATTAGAGGATATGCAGATGCTAGTTTCCAGACTTATCAATATGACATGAAGTCACAAATGGGATATATCTTCACTTTGAATGGAGGTGCAGTAAGCTGGAAGATCTCAAAGTAGAGTGTGGTCGTAGATTCTACAGAAGATTCTGAGTATATCATAGCTTCTGAGGCAGCTAAAGAAGCAGTTGGGATGCGAAGCTTCATCCAAGATCTGGATTTGATACCTAATAGTAAATATACCATCACATTGTATTGTGATAATACTACAGTGGTGGCTCTCACAAAAGAGCAAAGGTCATATTAGCAGATGGAGCACATACTTTGGAAGTATCATCTCTTGAGGGATTTTTCTCGGAGAGGTGAAGTTGTAGTGAGAAGTATTTCCATGGAAGACAACATGGAGGTCCCCTTCTCTAAATCCTTAACTCGGTAGAAACATGATCATCATGTGAGGTCTAGCGAACTGAAAGTTGTAGGCAGTTGGCTCTAGTCCAAGTGAGAGTTTGTTAGAGTTGGTGTCCTAGATTCAACTATTTGTACTTTGATTACATGGATATTTAATATATTTAAATACTAAACATCATATTACATATTTTTCATTGTTCTTCATGACTATGATGTAATATTTTCCAAGAGTATTTGTTTCATTGATAAGGTCATGGCAGTTCCCCGCTATGATGAGAACCTTGAAATGCTATAACAATATTCTTAAATATAGTTTTGTGGTTGGATGAAAACTATGATGGGAGACATAGCACACAGACCAGTAGGTGTGAGTACTCATAAGTATATGATACTTCCTCTCATGAAGTTCTCACTTGGTAATCTCTAAGACAAGAGATTATGAGAACAAACCCGCCAGTAGGAATTTTGCATGTTTTTGTGTCATCAGATATTCCTATCTACGAGCATGTATAATGATCCTTAGACTTTAATATTATCATTAATATGTGTCACGACTCACGTGATTGTTAATATTAAGTGGAACTTACTTAACTGATTAACCATATCTTGATAATATTTATGTATAATCCTAGTTTATTTTAGTTCCATCTTGCATGCTTGTTTAATTCATTAATTATGTGATCGTGACAACACATCCATAATGATAAACCATGCATCTGAATAAAATAAAATAAAGTAAATGTAATGATCATAAGAATTTCTAATGGTTAGTTTATCTAGTGATTGATAAACTAACCCTAACCTAGGGTAAAAACACCTTGAACCTTTTGGGTTCATGTTTACCGCTTTCCACTTGTCCACTTATGTATCTCCTGGGATTGGTTTTGTCTCAGCTCCAGCTTGAACTGCCTCCACTAACTTAGGAGATCCATCCATTACATATGACTTTTTTAACTCACACATAGGTGAGGGGTAAATAGGGGTTTTACATAAAAGAAACCTTGGGCATTCAGGCCCTATATATTAATGAGGAGAAGGCACACAGGCCAACAAATTTAATTTAAATAAATAAATTAAAAGAAACCATACACATACAAAGGTCTTGGTCTAGCTCATGATCATCCATACATGCAACGATATTTACGCATAAATTAAACTAACATTCATTTCTTTAATTGTTCCTGTTTAAGATAAATCGCCCTCGAATCACTTAATTATCATCTTTAATTAATCAATTTTTTTATATTAAACCCTTTTCTAAATTTTCTTGAGATTCTCATCTATCATAATTTTAAACAAATAAATTCATTTAAAATTATCTTTGTATGTAACTTGTACCTTGGAGGAAACCCTATGAATTCTTGTTCATAACTACCCAATGAGTAGAAATGTACATTATGCATATGTTAAATTAAACACATATATATAAAACAACTATCATGTGTTGTTCCTCAGTTTTACACCTGCACCATGGTACATGTCTCAAGGGTTTGTATAATATAACAACAAATTTTAATAAATCTACATAATTTGGATGAGTACACGACATGTAGTTCCAACTACACGACATTTATTATTGTTCACCATCCATCCGAAGTACACACCCGGGGAAACGACATGTGAGTGTAATTTGGAAATCTTTAGAGTACATAGTGTGTCCAATGGTCCAAATGTCATGTAGTTCCTCATTACACAGTATCTAGTCGGGCAAGCCATGTACGGGGTACACGGTCCAACCCTAACCTAAAGTAACTACATTCCATGTCCAGTGGGCCACATGGCATGTAATTCGGAAACCGTGTGTCACCTGTTCCTGGTCAACACATGGAGTCATTAAGACTTAGACAAACTCTAATGACACGACTTGGTTTGGAAGACCAGACCTAGTACATTGAACCTTGACTACACAATGTGTACTTCTGAATACACTCCATGTGTTCTGGTGTTGTACATATAGGAACCTTTGGCACCTCCGAATGAGATACACTATTTTATTTTAATCAAAATTAAAAGAAAATATCATTTCTGTAATGTGAACGAGAAATGAAAGAGGAGGAACATATCTCGAGATTCAGATTTTCAGAACGATTAACTTTAATTGAAACAACTAAATTATTAAATGCGTAAATCATCAAGAAAATATTTAAATAATTATAAACTATGATGTAACCACTCTGATACCAATTGAAGGTTCCGGGTGTAGCAGAAGCGTGGTTGGGTCGATGGAAAACTTTAATTTTTACCATGATAAATGATTATTTTGGGATCAATATGATGATGAGCACTAATATCCACGAAATAGAATCATTGATCATGGTAAAAATTAAATTTGGGCGCCAACCCAACCGTGCTTCTGCTGTTCCCGAAACCTTCATCACATGATCCTCCTCAGATGCGGAGTAAAAAAGTATTTTTTCAATGAAAACCACTATGAACTAATACAGGAAATCTATGAACACTGCATTCATCAACCCCATGAACATAGATAGAGTATTCATCACACTAAATGACAACACAATGAACTCATAATGCCCAAGATGACAATATGAAGAAGTATTTTGAATATCCTTATCCTTCACCTGCAACTGATGATATCCAGACCATAGATTGATATTTGAGAACCAAATTTCTCCCTTAAGCTAATTGAATAAATCATCAATTTGTAAAATAGGATATCAGTTCTTCATTGTCACTTGGTTAAAGTAATGATAATCGATAGAAAGTTGAAAACCACCATCAGCTTTATTCATGAAAAAAAACCGGTATAACCCAAGGTGACACACTCAACTGAAAAAAACCTCATTACCACAAATCATTGAGTTTTACTCACAACTCTCACAACTTAGAAGGCACCATACTATATAGAGACATTGAGATAAGATACATGTCTTGCTACAGCTCGATCCCAAACGTGATCTCCCATAAAAGGGGTAATGCTATAACATCCTTTGGAAATACATCAAGGTACTCTTCTATGACCCTAGGAAATACTAACTATTTAACTTATGAAAAACTCAATATCTGGTCAACCATCAAATATGACAAGGGTGTAACACACCTCCAACCCATATGAGGGTCTCTCTCACCAATGAACGCTACTAGCTCTCTATCAGCATCATAGAACACAACCTACCTCCTGAATAAATCCATTATATCCTACACCAAATAAAACCAATCCATGATGAGGATGATTTCATATAGATGTATCCATAAACATAGGAAGTCTCTCCAATAGAGGTTTTACCCTATCACTAGCTCACAGTCACTGCATACTTCATACAAGTCAGCTCAACCTCCAACTAGCATTGTCTATGCCAAGGGAACTAGAAGCCTCTCTACCTTAAGTCCCAAAGCATGGATGAGAGTAGGTGATATAAAGGAGTTTGTTTCTCTAGAATCAAAAAAAAATCATATACCCATGTAGAAAACAAGCAAAGTGTAACTTGAACTACATCTATATCACCCGAAGTTGGAAATGCTAAAGCATAAGGCTGACCACAATCTGTTCCATAGCCACTCTGGCCATGCTAATTACCACCTCCATGGTCACACTCTACTCTATGAGAATGAGAAGTATCTTGGGGTTGTACTCTATCTACCCCATCTCCTCTATGCTGATCCCAAATTGGAACACCCTAATAATTCTGCCTTGGCTAAAACTACCTCAACAGAGGAACCTGAAGTGGAACACTCGGTGCATACCAACTACTTAGAAATTTAAGGCACTCTCATCGCTGATGACCTTGACCTTCACAAGAAAAAATGTTTATAATCCC
The DNA here is from genome assembly GCA_963277665.1 of Viscum album. NCBI lineage: Eukaryota > Viridiplantae > Streptophyta > Magnoliopsida > Santalales > Viscaceae > Viscum > Viscum album. The sequence continues at coordinate 1,354,551,414 of OY728121.1, read as the reverse complement.
TTGGAATAGGTATAAGAGCTTCCACCTTTGAAGAAACAAGATGATGAGGGTTGTAACCTACCCCATCTAGCTAAAATATATTCTATCCAAGCAACTGGGAACCCCGTACCATGGATCTGCTTTTTGAGGAATCCTGATGACTCCCCTCTCATAATGATCCAGTTGTAAAAAACATCATCTCAATAACCTTTTCTCTCACCAACACCTCAAGATACATCTTCATCATAAATTTAATTTCCTAACACTATATCTATACATGAAAAGACTCCTCAAAATGCCTCACCTTGGCCTCCTCATATAGAAAAAGGTCTAAAGCATATTGAAGAAGGGTTATGAAATAGATCTTGAACTCTCGCACACTGGAACTCCCCTGATGAAGGGTAAGAAACTAATGATGACTAGATGACTTTGTGGTTTAATAAAGGAAATTTTCTTGAAAATACTCCTAGAACTTCTCCCGTGATATTTTAGACACCTCACAATCCTTAAGGAACAAGTACTACCACTGCCTCGCTACTCCACGTAGCATCGTCACAGCCAACAAAACTCAGTGCTTCTTTCGAGCACAGATCTAACTAAAATATATCTCAACCTCCTCCAACCTATATTCTATGATTGAGTCTGAAATGGAGATTTCATACTTCTATAGATTCTGATTCTGAAACTCTTGAAGTGACCTCCTCTAAGTTTCGTCATTATTAACCACCACTTCATGGTGATATGTTGCCACATCTTGTAGACCATATTCAATGAAAACCTGATGATGACATAGACCTAGATCCATTCCTATAAAAAGAAAAAACCCTTGGAGTTCATAAACCTAGAATATGGAATATTTAACATTAATTAATTTATTAATTCATTATCTTGTTTAAGGTTTGAACCTATCCCATGGTCTAACTATTTCAAACATGGGTGCAAAGAAGAATGATATAAGATCCTTTACTAGGTCTCTACCCTGTAACCAGTATCGTTTTATTTAGAAGGATCGGTAAACTTAAAGGTTCATGCATATAATAATAAGGGGATCTAAATACCTATGTCTCAGTTATTCTTAGCTGTTTACATTTCTCACTAAACTTATTTGACATTATTTTCCTACTAACCAATGTAACCTCACACGTGCCTAACTCCAAACTCCATCATATCCCTCAAACTAACCCTATGATACCACTCTATCATAAACCCCTCTCTCTAAAGGGTACCCCTCTTGGGCTAGCAATGAGAGAAGGGATATGGTGACTAACTGAGTCCCACCTCCAATAGGCCTCGGGTTGGTGACTAGCACTAAGGGTATAATAAACATAAAAATGGGAGTAATTAAAATCTAAGAGCACATAAAGAAGAGATACATAAGAAAAATACACCAATTAACACCTTCTCAAAAATATAAATAATCCCAAGTGCATATATGTAATATCATATAGTACTGAAACAACTAAAAAAGAAACTACAGGTTCCCAAAGGTAAAGATGGTAGTGACCACAAAGTCTAAACATGTCCTTCAAAACCACGAGCTAGTAATATCCAACCCAATATCTAACCTACTCTGGATGACCTAAAAAATAATTTATATATAAATAGGGTGAGTATAATACTATACTCAGTAGGATCCTCTCTAGATCCTCTCATTCAAAAGATAAATAAATCCTGCTAAAGCACAGTGAACAATAGTGAAACTAACTCGTTACTGAGATAGGTATACTAAGTTCCTAGCCTCACCATGGATAACTCGCATGAATTATTTCCTAAAAGAGAGAATATAATAAAATAATAAATAATAAAGGGTTCCCTACAACTACTTCCCCATTAGTTTTCCGCTCTGACCCAACATCAAATGTCCTAGTCCATCTCTCTCCAAAATAATCCATCTCGAAGACACTTGGGCAAGGCATCACAGCATACACCTCTTAAATCATATCATCACATCACCCCATCCACATATCCATATATAGTCACCAAGTAGTTTTTGTGAGCCATAATAGCTTGTATGATGTGTATCATACATAGATTATTGTACCGCATACCATCACAGCCCATGAACCGAGTAAGGTACCTCAAGACATCACAACCTATACACATTATACCTATAATAATCTTTTAGATATTATATCCAAAGATACATGTGTTTGAAATAACTATAATCCATTAAATACCTCTACATAAATATATAGGGAAACTAACCACCATGCATACCAACATAAATAACTACCAAGAGAAGAGATTGGGGCTAGAGGGGGTAGTCATCCATCCATCCTCCCACCAGGATATTGGGGAAAACACCCTCCCAAAGTCCACTGGGTGTTATTCACCCTAACCAACATGAGTGGGGTAGAGTATGAAATAAAATAATATACAGTATATAATATATCTCACAACCAAATTATGGTCATAACCTAGTCTTAAACTCAACTGCAATTAATGTCGCTCAGACTCCTAGCAACCATTGATAAGACCAAATCTCTTATAAGCACACAAGCATTTAAAAGAGCCACATTAAATTGCTTATTTTCATTAAACAATTAAATTTACATTAATTAATTCATTATCCATTAAATAAACAATAAAATTACTCTTAATTTAATTAATTTAATTATCAGAGTAAATTATATGCCCTTTAGGCATAATCCAAACTGATTCCATGGTTTCTTAAGATTAAAATTTTTCAGCATTTTCATTCCATCATTACCAACCCCAAGATTGAAGAATTATTTATTCATTATTATCATCATTACATAATCCAAGTACTCTAGGAAAACAATCCTAAGTAACCACCAAGAGGAAACATGAAACCAAGAACACTCAGTTACCTCAAGCAGTGGGAAAAGGAATGTAGATAAAACAAATAACTTAGACATCGACCATTAAAAATATTCATGTCAAGAAAGCATCCAAATTTATCACATCAATGGGTAATCCCATATTTAATCCATTCCATCATATAAAATTCCATCCCTCATATCCACATGCATATCCCGATGCATCTTTCCATCACATGCATCAATTACTGCCACATCATTTGGGCCTCCTCACTCACATCACATTAGCCATCCTAGGCTCATCCATACTAGGTTCGTATCACATCTCAAAGTGAAGATATCATCTGGATCACATCAAAAATGCATTAGGAAACAAAAAAAAATGCATCCAATAGGGAAATCTATGACCTAAAAAAAGTTATCTAACCTTCACACATAAATGAGCTATCACGACTCCAATACAACGATCTCAACATTCTCAAAGAGATGGGAAACTTAGGCCCTAGAAATTATCTTTATCAAACAATTGGTTTTTATTCCATCTTGAATTAACTAATTAATTATTCATAGGTTCTAACTACAAGAAACCTAAGACATCATTCCATAATAAGCTATCAAAATTTAAACACGCTCTTAGCATTAAAACCAGTTTCCACAAACTACGAGAAGAACCATTCTCAATTAAAATGCCTTTTCATTTCAATATTCTCAACAATAATTATCACACTTCAAATTATTTAAAAATTAAATTGTCATGGAAAAAAACATTTAATTAATTATTCACTTTTCATGAATTTGAATTACCATCAAATTATAAGAAACATGAGATTCCAACATTCCTCTTATTTAATTATTAAGCCAATTAATCAATTAACTACATCTTTATGTTCTTTACCATTTTCCATCAAGAACAATATTCTAATACATATCATAACATGAAATTCTAAAAATCATATCATAGATTTCACACTATATAGAAAATCAAGATTAAAACCATTAGCATAGTAGAAGAAAACAACATATGATCGCTACAACCAATTCCTTATTAATATGGTTCAATAATTATGAGGTTGATTCAATTACCATACAAAGGGATAAACCATGCTAACATTATTATGACATGTAAATAAATAGGAGAAGCAATTAATCCCCTACCCCAATGGTGTCAATGTTCTTCACATGAGAATAGACCAATTTTATAGATCCTGATCACCCCTATCGTAAGAGATACATCCCTACAAGGATGTTGCACCACAACCACACCAACAAATAACCAAAAAATACCTTAGAAAAATGGAGATAAACTTCCATTGAATGGAAATAATAAACGGGAGGATCTAGACTGAGGAACCATGAGAGAATATGTAGAATGTACCTTGGATCACCATGGATCAAAGATGGAAGGTTGGGATTAACCCCTATTAAAGGGATTCCAAAATTCTTAGAGAATGCACCACATATCACTTGGAAATTTAGATAAATACATAGGGTTTGAGAAAACCCAAGGCACTGTAACTTATAATGGCACTCTGTATAATATATTTTCACGTTGTGAATCCTTTTCACAATATGAAAGTACAATTTTTTAATTATATTCAAAAAATACATCATAACATTTAATACTAATTCATTTCATGTTGTGAAGCACTCTGTGAACCAACCTTACATAAGTTGTAAACCTCACATTCATGATGTGAAACACTTACATGTCATGAATTCTCCCTACTTCTATATTTTAGCAGCAAAACACGTCCAAACACTACTAGAAATACAATATATACCAACGGTTTGAAATTTTTTTTATAGGCATCAAAACTATTGGTATACTATATACCAACAGTTTTTCAAACCGTTGGTTAGTAAGTCTTCGCGAAAGGCTTATACCAACAGTTCTTCTCTAACTGTTGGTATATGGAAGTTTAATCTTCAGTATGCCAACAGTTTTCTTGAAACTGTTGGTATATATTTATACCAATGGTTTATTAACTATTGGGATATATAGTTTACATGTATTTTACCAATGGTTTAGAAACTGTTGGTATATATTATTACCAACGGTTCTTTTAAACTGTTGGTACAAATATTCTGGAAATACAATTACCAAAGGTTTAAAACTTTTGGTATAGTGTTTTACCAATGGTTTGAACAAACCTTTGGTAAAACAATTCTCAAAATACACTTTTCCAATGGTTTAAAACTGTTGGTATAGTATATTTCCAGAAATCAGAACAGCAGCCTGCACAGTAGCCACCCATCGCCTCCATTGCATACACCTGCAAACAAACCTCTAAACAACACTTATAATATAACAAAAAACCACCTACAATAGCACATAAAAATACCACACTCTTCCAAACATGACATGTTCCACAACATAGTTTTCCCCATTTCAATCTTCACAACATACACCATTAACATAATTAACACATAATTCATAAGGTAATTACATCAAGTATACTCATACAACAAGTATACCCATAAAACAAGTATACCCATACACTATTAACACATAATTCATAAGTTAATTAAATACATAAAGATTTCAATTCAGAATTCAGGGGTTATGGGGTTGCTCAGAGGTTTGGGGTGGCTGTCCAAGGGTGGTAGGGGTTGTCTGGGGGGTGGGGGTGTCTGGGGGGATGGGGGTGTCCGGGAGGATGCGGGTGTCCCAGGGGTGGGGGCAGGTTTTGTCCACGGGGGTGTCCAGGGGGGTGGGGTGGTGTCCAGGGGGTGGGGGTTTCCTGGGGGGGTGGGGGTGTCCAGGGGGTGGGGTGGTATCCAAGGGGGTTGGGGCTGTCCAAGGGGGGTGGGGTGGTGTCCAGGGGGGTGGGGGGCTGTCCAGGGGGGTGGGGTGTTTTTCCATGGGGGTGGGGGTGTCCAAGGGGTGTGGGGTTTCCAGGTGGTGGGTGGTGTCTATGAGGGGTGGGGGTTGTCCATGGGGTTGGGGGGGTCCAGGGGGTGGGGGTGTCCAGGGTGGTGGGGGCTGTCCATGGGGGTGTCCAGGGGGGTGGGGTGGTGTATAGGGTGTTGGGGGGGCTTTCTAGTGGGGTGGGGGTGTCGAGGGGGTGTCTAGGGGTGGGGTGGTGTCTAGGGGGGTGGGGCGGTCCATGGGGTTGGGGGGCTATCCAAGGGGGTGGGGTGGTGTCCAGGAGGGTGGGGTGGTTGTCCATGGGGGTGGGGATGTCTAGGGGGTGGGGGTGTCCAGGTGGTTGGGTGGTGTCTAGGAGGGGTGGGGGCATCTAGGAGGTTTGGGGATGTCTATGGGGGTAGGGGGATGTCCATGGGGGTGGGGGTGGGGGCGGTCTAGGGGGGTGGAGGGGATATCCAAGGGGGTGGGGTGGTGTCCAGGGTGTGGGGGGATGTCCATGGGGGTGGGGGTGTCCAGGGTGTGGGGGTGTCTAGGTGGTGGGGTGGTGTCTAGGAGGGTTGGAGGGGCGGTCCAAGGGGGTGGGGTGGTGTCCAGGGGGTGGGGGTTGTCCAAGGGGGTGGGGGTGTCTAGGGGGTGGGGGTGTCCAGGTGGTGGGGTGGTGTCTAGGAGGGGTGGGGGCTATAATGGTTTTAATGGAATGAATTTTATGAATTTTAAGATCATTGGTATTTTTAAAATGGTTTTAGAATAGTGTTTATTTCAATAGTATGTGTTTCTTTAGGAAAAAATGAATGCTTTTAGTGTGTATGGTAGGAAGGGGGATTTGGTTATTAGGAAAAGGATTTAATTTTTATTATGGAACAAAAATACTATGTGATTTTTGGAATGGAACCTTTAAATGTATTTTTATAAACCATTGGGGAGTTTTAAATAGAAATAAGTCTCTATTATGTGATTTTGAAATGGTTTTATGAAGAATTATTTATGATATATCTTTATGGGATTTTTGATTTTGTGTCCCTTGTTTTAGAACATCATATTATTTTAATAAAGGTTTTGTTCTTGATAATTATTTATAATATTACCACTATAAATGAATCAAAAAGTCCATAAGGGGATATCTCAGGTAGTCATTCTTGTGTCTTGGTCTCTACTCAAACTCTTTTGGAAGTGGAATAACCATGTTCTTCTCAGATCATTTATTATGAATGGGAGTTTCTAAAATACCATCTGCTATTTTTTATTGGAGATCAAGGATCCCATGAGGCAACCAAGTGGGTATCTATGATTAATGGGATCTTCAAGTTATAGAAACCCTATAATACACGGGGGTGGGGGGCTATCCAGCGGGGTGGGGGCTGTCCACGGTGGTGGGGGTTGTCCACGGGGGTAGGGGTGTCCTCAGGGGTGGGAGGTGTTGTCCATTGGGATGGGGGCTATCCAGGGGGTCGGGGGTGTCTAGGGGGTGGGTGGGGCTGTCCAGATGGGTATGGGGTATATGGTGGGGTGGGTGGGATTTCTATGGGGGTGGAAGGGCTATCCATGGGGGTAGGGGTGTCCAGGGGGGTGGACGGGCTGTCCACGGGGGGTAGGGGTGTCCAGGGGGTGGGAGGGTTGTCCACGGGGGTGGGGGCTATCCACGGGGGTGGGGGCTGTCCACGGGGGTGGGGGGCTGTCCACGGGGGTGGGGGCTGTCCACGAGGGGTGGGGGATATCCATGAGGGTAGGGGTTTCCAGGGGTGGGTGGGGATGTCCACGGGGGTGGGGGCTGTCTAGGGGGGTCGAGGTGTCCAGGGGGGTGGGCGGGGCTGTCCAGGGGGTACGGGGTGTCTAGTGGGGTGGGCGGGCTATCCACGAGGGTGACAGGGCTGTTTAGGGGGGTAGGGGTGTCCAAGGGGTGGGTGGGATGTCCACGGGGGTAGGGGTGTCCAGGGGGGTGGACGGGCTATCCACAGGGATGGGGGGTGTCTGCGGGGGGGAGAGGGTGTCCAGGGGGTGGATAGGCTGTCCACAGGGGTGGGCGGGCAATCCATAGGGGGAGGGGTGTTCAGGGGGGTGGGTAGGCTATCCACAGGGGTGGGTGGGTTGTCCACGGGGGTGGGGGGTTTTCCACGGGGGTGGGGGCTGTCCGCAAGGGTAGGGGTGTCCAGGGGGGTGGGTGGGGATATCCACGGTGGTGGGGGCTGTCCAGGGGGTCGGGGTGTCCAGGGGGTGGATGAGGCTGTCCAGGGGGTATAGGGTGTCCAATGGGGTGGGTGGGATGTCCACGGGGGTGGGCGGGCTATCCAAGGGGTTGTGCGGGTTGTCCAAGGGGTAGGGGGGCTATCCATGGGGGTGGGGGAGTCCAGGGGTGGGGGTGGTCCAGGGGTTGGAGTGGTTGTCCAAGGGGGTGGGGTGGTGTCCAGGGGGTGGGGTGGTGTCCAAGGGGTGGGGGGTTGTCCATGGGGGTGGGGGTGTCCAGGGGGTGGGGTGTCTAGGTGGTGAGGTGGTGTCTAGGAGGGGTGGGGGCTATAATGGTTTTAATGGAATAAAGCAGTTGTCAGAATTAAGGAAAATTTTAATTTCTTTAGCCTAGGTATATGATGCAGGTTTCAATACATGTTTTGCAGAAGAATACAAACCATCATGTTCATTACCTGGTAAAATTTTAAAGAGAGGTCTTAGAGTTTTAAAAATTTTATACAAATCACAGTTGAAGCATTGAAATGTTCACCAAGTTAGAAATATTGGTTTCGTAGGTTTGAATACAGTTCAATTCCAAATTAGAAAATGCAATTAAAATAAAATTACAACCAATAAACATTGAAAATTCACATAACGGTCTAGTCGAATACAACATATTTATAATCAATATTAAATCAATTTGAATAGTACCAACCTTAACATCCCATGTCGATGTAAACCAAAAGAATTGAGAACATGAACGGATGATTTTATATATTTCCACTAAAAATTTAGGTTCACAGTCAACTCTGATAATTGAGCTATCAGAGTCATCAAAAGTAATAAATGGATTGTTTCCAATGGTGGTAGGTATGGTGTCAATTCCATCATCACCATCATCAAAAATATGTCTTGTAATTACTTTAATAATGACACTAAATTCAGGTCGAAGATGGTCTTTGACATAAAAAACGTGTTTCGTCATTGATTCCAATACATATGGTTCATTGGTAGAAAGAGTGAGAGTCATATCAATTAATTGAAATCCACAATCATCAATAAATGTGCCCTACCACATCATCAAATCAAACCACTGGAATTTCATTATTGTGACTCATCCATGAAAATGATAATCCAATATTATTATTTTTTCAATGACTCTATAATTACCTACATTTTCAAATTGCGGTCTACTATCTGATGCACTAGCATAACAGTCTGTTGTGGCAGTAACCATAACACCATCATGTTGTGTTATCATGTTCTTTTCTCATTTAGTGATAATAAATTTGTACCCATTGATAACAATTGATTTACAGTCACGAACCACGGTATTAGGACCCAAATCCAAAGCTCTTATTTCCTCAGAGACAGAGTCAGTAGGAAAACTCAATAACTGAAATATAAATCAATATTAAACATAATTAATTATTGTTTTAATTATTTTAAATAGTAATATTATTACCTTTAATTTTAACCAAGTAGAAAACTCTTTACTATACAAATTATCCCGCCTTCTCAAATATAAAGAATGATGCTTTCTATTTATCATCGTTTTATGTTCCCTGTAGATAAAAATAGTAATAGTTTAATATATATATATATAAGATATAAATATTCAATTTACTTACAAGATGTAGTCATCGAACAGTTCACAGTTGAACAAAACTGTGCGATGTGTCATCTCTCGCTCTTCAAGGCTTAATGTCGTCAATATATATGATCCAGGAATTCCTCCTTTTTGAGGAAGTGATGGAAAACTGGGTTCAATTTGATCATACTTTTCTTCTTCATTTCTCATTGGTCTATTCATTCTTGTAGTAAGATCAGAAAAATACATAGAGCATAAATCCATACATTCTTGATCCAAGTAACCGTTCACTATAGAACCTTTGGGATTATTCTTATTACAGACATAAGACTTTAATGTGTACATATTTATTTCAGTTGGATACATCCAACAAAAATAAATAGGTCCTCTGAGAACTATTTCAGTTGGAATATGGACAGTCAGATGCAGCATGCATGTGAAAAATGATAGAGGGAATATTTTCTCTAACTCACACAAAATTAATGGGGCATCTGCCAACATTTTTTGCAATAAAGACTTGGAAAACTTCTTAGCACAAAGATCTATAAACAAATGTCACAACCGAATAATAGACACCCTTACATTATTTGACAAAAGATGACGAATTGATATTGGAATCAACTCATGCAGAAGGATTTGATAATCATGAGTCTTTAAAGATTTTAGCTTCAACTCTCTTTTGTTGACCCATTTAGATATGTTGCTTGAATAGCCATCAGGAACTTTAATAGTCACCAGTACTTCTAGAAATTTCTTTTTTATATAGGTGTCATCACATAAGAAGTTCATGGAACTTTCCATTAATTTTCACTGATACGCACAGGATGTAATTCTGGTTTGATTCTCTAATCCACCAAGTCATGCTGAGACCATAAATCATCTTTTTTCTTTTCCTTAACATTTAGAAGAATCGAAAGAAACATTTTGAATATATTTTTTTCAATGTTCATTACGTATAAGCAATGATGTAACAAATTAGTTGACCAATAAGGCAAATCAAAGAAGATACTTCTCTTCTTATAATTAAAAAAAGTTTCAGTGGAAACATTATTTCTCTTTCCAGATTTCATTTGACCCTTCTTGAATGAAAAATTGAAATATTTCAATTCATTAAGCACATCAGTTCTAGACATACACTAAGGTGGATCTTCGGTCTCCATGGTATTGTAAAATCTTTGACGATTATTTCTATATAGCTGGTCCATTGGAAAGAATCGTCGATGTCCCATAAATCTGAAACTACAACGATGTTTCAGTCTTCTGGATCATGTATTCTTCATATAAACAGGACATGATAGTTTTCCCTTTGTGATCCATCCAAACATCATTACATAAATAGAAAAATCATTGATCGTCCACATAAGCGCAGCACGCATCTGAAATATATCTTTCGAACATGCATCGTATGTGCGCACACCCACATCCCAAATAAGTTTCAACTCTTTTATTAAAGGTTTCATGTATACGTCTATATCATTTCTGGGATCAGAAGGTCCAGATATGATTATACTCATGAAATTGAAAGGTTTTTTCATACATAACCATGGGGGAAGATTATAAATGGGTATAAAAATTTTCCATGTGTTGTGCAATGTAAGAATATGCCCAAACGGATTAAAACCATCACATGAAACAACCAACCTCACATTACACATGTCAGCTGCAAAATCAAGGTATCGAGCATCAAATCTCTGCCATGGAAATCTATCGGTAGTGTGAACCAACTCATCGTTAGTCTTCTTTCTCTCGGTATCATTCCAACACATTTTTATTGATATTTCATTAGACATAAAATGATTCTGGAGTCTGGGGATTAATGGAAAGTTCCACATAACTTTATATGGCACACAGGATGGTGTTCCATTAGCTTTTGGCTTCTAGCAGGATGTGCCACATTTTATACAATCATTTCGTTCAGTAGCTTCCCCCTGAATAAACTGCAATATTTTGGGCAAGCATGAATTTTGTTTCTTGAAAATCCAAGTTCCTAAACTAACTTCCATGTTATATGGTGGTTTGAGGTAATATCTACATCATATAGAAGTAAGTCCTTCAAGAAGGTAATAATGTAATCGATGGAAATATTATAAATCCCATACATAGTTTTTCCATGAAACAATCGGATTAAAAATTCTAGCTTTTTCATTTTACTGCATTGTTGATATACTGTATTCGTGGTAGCATCATTCAATTTTTTTCACCCTAACAACATCATCATTTTCATTAGACGCATCATGTATACTCATATAAAAATCTTCTTGGATCGGAATCCTTTATTTTTCATGATGATGAATAAATGGAAACCATTCATGTAACAAATTCTCCAATCCAGTCCTCTCATTTGGATCATCAGCAATTTGACATTTCATTTTCTCCCCATTGTGATACCACACAAAGTAGTTTGCTTGAAAACCATATTTGGTTATGTGGTAGCTGACTTCTTTACGGCTCAACCAAGGTCTTCCAACACAATTGTAATAGGGGAAGTGTATGTGACCACTATCTGAAGCATTGTGAAATAAAAAATCTAAAAATCTCTACAAATTGTTTTGAAAATCGCTTGAGATCTGATCAGTTTAATACATAAAACTTCTATCAATTTTGTAAAAAAAAATTGTTTAATTTCATTTAGTCGAAAGCAATTCAATAAGATTGAAGTTCCATCGAAAATATATTTAAGTAAACGAGAATTTTTCACTTTATATGAAACCATAACTGACACACTACTCTATATGATAATCATAATATAAAAAACAACAAAATACTATATTTATAACAAAATATCTTTTAAGAGCTATACATGAGTGCACAAGATCATGTTCACTTGTGGAGGATAATTATTCAGGAGTTGAGTAAATTTTAGATCAAAAACATTTAATATTTTAGTAGATTATTTGAGTGATCACATACACTACCCAAGGGGGTGGGGGTGTCCAAGGGGGTGGGGTGTCCAGGGGTGGAGGCTGTCCTGGGGGTTCGGGGGTTGTCCACGGGGGTCGGGGGTGTCCAAAGGGTGGGAAGGCTGTCCACGGGGGTGGCAAGGCTGTCCACAGGGGTGGTGGGGATGTTCAGGGGGTAGGGGTGTCTAGGGGGTGGGTGGGTTGTCCACGAGGGTGGGGGGACTGTCCATAGGGGTATGAGGTGTCCAGGGGGTGGGTCGTCCGGGGGGATGGGGGTGTCTGGGGGGTGGGGGTGTCCAGGGGGGTGGACGGGCTATCCACGGGGTTGGGGGTAGGGGGTTTCCAGGGGTGGGTGGGTTTTCCATGGGGGTGGTGGGGTTTTCCAAGGGGTACAGGGTGTCCACGGGGGGTGGGGGGCTGTCCATGGGCGTGGCGGGGATGTCCAGGGGGTAGGGGTGTCTAGGGGGTGGGCGGGCTATCCATGGGGGTGGGGGATGTCCACAGGGGTGGCGGGGCTATCCAGGGGGTAGGGGGTGTCCAGGGGGGTGGGAAGGATTTCCACGGGGGTGGGGGCTTGTACAAGGGGGTACGGGGTGTCCAGGGGGGGTACGGGGTGTCCAGGGGGATGGGGGTGTCCGGGGGGTGGTGGGGTGTCCGGGTGGTGGGGGTGTCTAAGGGGGTGGGCAGGCTGTCCATGGGGTTGGGGGCTATCCAGGGGGTGGGGGTGTCCTGGGGGTGGGTGGACTATCCACAGGGGTGGCGGGGCTATCCAGGGGGTACGGGGTGTCCAGGGGGTGGGTGGGCTGTCTACGGGGGTGGCGGGGCTGTCCAGGGGGGTTGGGGTGTCTAGGGGGTGGGTTGTCCACGAGGTTGGGGGCTATCCAGGGGGTAGGGGTGTCAGGGGGTGGGTGGTATTTCCACAGGGGTGGCAGGGTTGTCCATGGGGTACGGTGTGTCCAGGGGGTGGGAGGGCTGTTCACGGGGGTGGTGGTGCTACCTAGGTGGGTAGGGGGTGTGCAGGGGATGGGTGGGCTTTCCACTAGGGTGGGGCTATCCAGGGGGGTGGGGGTCCAGGGGTGGGGGGTTGTATGGGGTTGGGGGTTGTCCAGGGGGGTCGGGGTATCTAGGGGGTGGGGTGTCTGGGGGGTGGGGGTGTCCGGGGGGTGGGGGGTGGGGGTGTCTGGGGGTGGGGTGTCCAGGGGGTGGGTGGGTTGTCCATAGGGGTGGGGGCTGTCTAGGGGGTACGGGCTGTCCATGGGGGTGGAGGCTGTCCACGGGGGTGTAACTAAGATCTATGATATTTAATTGGGTTGTCATTCATTTATGAAAAACAAATGATGGGTATTAAGGATTAGAGCAGTATTTTTTAGTGAAATTCCAATTTGGTAGGATTGGTGACTTGATAACATGATGGTATCAATTTTACAATTGGAAAATGTTGGGGCATTGGATTCTGGTGGAAGGAATGCAGGTTAGTGAATATCTATAGGTAGTTATTAGGAATGATATGATGTATGGTAATGAGTTTGTAAGGATTTTCATCATCATGGCATGATGATTAAGGGTGTTTTCCTATATGATGTTGTATGGATTCGTTGATATTTTCTTCATCATAACATGAATTAAATTTAGGATTTCATTAGAAGGTGAAGTCTAAATAGAATTACTATTCATTTAATACATGGATAGGTAGGCTTATGAATATGGGACATGTAAATGGTAGTAGGTCCCTAGTCTAGGTGGATATATGTGGAGATTTTCCTCCCCTGGTCTTTGTATGAAAGGATTCTAAAAGGATCCCACCACCTTCCAAGGATATATTATTTCTAGAAAAATGTGTTGTCAGGGAAGGAATTCATCCTATATAGTTGATGTCACTTTTAGATCATGTGATGCCTTACTCGTCAAGATGACTAAACAAGAACCAAAACCAAAGAGGTCTTAGACATATCCAAATCTCTAGAAGTGATGACTTCCCAGTGCTTATTAGAAAACTATGGAAGTGATGACTTCCCACCTGCACAGCCCCCCTCCCCACCTCACCCCCAGCAGCCCCCCTGCACAGCCCCCCTCCCGCCTGCACACCCCCCTCCCCACCTGCGCATTGCAAATCCCCCCCACCTGCACATCCCCCATCCCATACACCCACTGCACAAACCCCCCCCCACCTACCCCCCCTACTTGCCCATCCCCCCCTCCCCCCACCCCCACCTGCACACCCCCCCCACCCACCCCCACCCCCACCCCCACCTGTACACCCCCCCCCCCCAACCTCACCCCCCAACAGATTCCCACCTTTCCAACCCACCCCCCAATTGTACACTCCTCCCCCCCACACCTACACCCCCACTTGCACACCCCCCCCCACCTACACCCCCCACTTGCACATCCCCTCTCCCCCACCCCCACTTGCACATCCCCCCCCCCCCACCTCACACCCAACAAGATCTCCCCCCCACACCCCCACCTACACATCCCCATTCACACACTGCACATCCCCCCCACCTGCACACCCCCCCCACCCACTGCACCCCCCCCCCCACAACCTGCACCCCCTACTTTCACATCCCGCTCCCCCCACCCCCATTAGTACCTCCCACCCCCACCCCCACTTGTACATCCCTCCCCCCCCCCTGACACCCCCACCCTACATAGCCCACCCCCACCTGCACCCTCCCCCCTCCCCACCTCAACTCCACCTACACCACTACTCTAACCAGCCCCAATCCCTTCGTATGGTTCACTAAATCTACAAAGTAGTGGCAATAAATACTTAAAATAAAGTTGAATCACAAATCTGACTCACAAAATCATGACATTGTGTATAACAAAAACATAAAAAATCATATTTTAATTATTGGGTATACCATACCATACACATCTTGGGTTTAGGCCAAATCAAAACATAAAACAAAAAAAAATATATAGAAAACATTGAACCTAAGGTACCATATACAGATTTGAAGTGTAGAACAAAACAAATTTCTGATTGAAGGGTGGAATAATTTTTCGAGAGAGAGAGCACTATATATTGGCTTTAGGTCTACAATCGGGTAGATGAGGGACTGGGGTTGTCGACAATTTTAGGGGAAAACTTTCCCAACGGTTTTCTAAAACAGTTGGGAAAGGTGAGCTTTACCAATGGTTTACAAAACCATTGGAAAAGGATTCCTAAAACTCACATTTACCAACATTTGTATAAAAACATTGGGTAAAGTCTCACATATGCCAACGTTTTATAAAACTGTTGGTTAAAACTCATCTACCACTCTTTATTCCAATAGTTTATTGAAACCATTGGGTAAAGACCTCTCAACATCCCTACCGCAACAGTTTATGAAAACCATTGGGAAAAATCCATTGGTATATCCTCCATTTACAATAGTGAGACCTTCTCTAAGCCTCCTCTAAGAACCAAAGAATTCAAAAACAAAAAAAAAGGTCAAACTATATGAATTTTTTTCCTTATAGTTTACTTGGTGAGTTCTCCCAACATGTCTCCAGAAGTACACACTATCCAAGTTGAGTAGTAAAACACATCGTATACTTTGTAACACAACACAAACTCTATTAAAAACACACACCCAAGTTTCTAGAGAGCCTCACACACCAAGTACCCTATAGGATATTCCATGTATATTGGATTAAGATGGATTGAGATATGGTAATACATGACTAGCCTTTATGAGAGACTTACACATTGTGTACCCTACTGGACACACTATGTACTAGGAAATTTATAGTATTCATTATGATTCTTACTTAGGTGTTAGTTTTAGACATATGAGTAGTACATTCTGAGAATTTCTTAGTATAGAGCATGATTAAATGATCCTTTTTTCCCATTAGAGGTAATTTATTAGACTTTTTGGTTAATTCAAGGATATCATCTCTGTAGAGATGAAAAAAGGTTTGGGTGAGGTTTTTAGAGTAGAAATGGAATTCAGATACCCTCCTTTGTGTTGGTGAATAGTCCTTTATGCATGGGGTTCAATTACTACCCTAGATATATACTCATGACATGTCATAGTCTCACATATGAAATATAGAGTCTCTAATCCCCTGTATATCGAGTCAGGGTTCTCCAACCATAGAGATAGTAGTCCCCCGTGTGTAGGGTCCATAGAGTTAGTAATCTTCCGTGTGTTTAGGCATGTTTCTCCATTTTTGGAGTCTATGGTCCTCCATATTTTGGGCATAGTCCTCTATAGGGGTCAACTATTCCATAATTCAATACAAACATTCCTCAATGAGGTTTGATTCCACCACAATAGTTATAAAGAGGTTGTATGGAATATATAGAAGTTTAATAGATCTAGATTCATAGGTCTTATGATGTATTGACACATGTGGATGCCTTTAGGAAACTAGAAGCATATCATGCATTTTTATCTGCCTTTAGATACTCCTTACAGTTTAGTTATAAAGACTTTGACTTTTCTTT
Organism: Viscum album; assembly: GCA_963277665.1. NCBI lineage: Eukaryota > Viridiplantae > Streptophyta > Magnoliopsida > Santalales > Viscaceae > Viscum > Viscum album. The sequence goes on along the minus strand of OY728121.1, from coordinate 1,354,534,688 downwards.
TTCATCATGGTTGTCTTGACTTACAAAATTTCAAGTTCCTTATAGATACTTCCCATCATTCTCAAGTATTGGGATTTGAGCCGACTTATTGGTTTATCTTTAATTTGTGTTTTTAGGGAGTCCTATTATGTTTTTTATACTAACCCATGCATGAGATTTATACCCACACATGTTGTGTCTTTGCAGACATCATATAGTTTAGGTATAAACATAGAGCTAATGGAGTTAGAGGATCTATTTCATACTATTTGGTTATGGTTCATGGTGGAGACAATTTCTAATAGTTTTCATTCCAAGAGTCCATGTGGTGAGGAGGTGTCTTCCCATCCAAGAATCTAATGTAGGAAATGGTTGAGTTTATTAAATTTTTTATTTCCTTTTTTGGTTATTATTTTATGGTTATATACATTTTGTCTTATTTACCAAGCTTAAATTATATACATTTCAGTTGGTATGTGTATATATATATATATATATTTGGTGGTTGTGGTGACTATTATTGTATATTGGAGATGCATTTATATTACAGGTTATTACAGTTTAAGGCCTCCCATGTATGTTATTACTTATTAGTTCTCATCTCCACCCCCTACCCTATTGGTGTTAGGTTTAAGGTGGCACACTTGGCTTACCACCAACCCAAGTGGTGTCCCGGTGGGTAGGGGTCATGGCAGTTTTATTCTAATTTAATTTTATATTCAATTTGTAATTAAAGTCTTGATATTAATTGATTATAGAATATGTTGGAATCACCTGTTTTGATAATCCCAAATCATGCTTAAACATTGATTATGATGTATTAAAACCTTGCATTAATCTTATTATTCTATGCTTAAACGTATTTTATTCTAAACAGTTCATATTCTTACAGTAGTACTTACAGTAGTATTTACATAAGTTTAGTATTGTTAGATAACAGTCAGAGTTTTCTTTTCAAAGTCACAGTTACAGCTAACTGTCACCTTACGTTACTGTTGCAATAAGTTCACAGTTACAAGGTTACAGTCGAAGACTAATACAAGCTTACAGTCACGAGTCTACCGCTATCTATTGTCAAAGCTCACAGACGAAGGTCACAGTTACAAGACTTCTGCTCAAGTTCACAGTCGAACAAGTCTACAGTTGGATCAAGTTCACAGTCGAACAAGCCTACAGTCATAAGTCTACAGTCAAGGTTACAGTTAGACAGCTTCTGTCGACTAAGACTACTGATGATCGAGGTCTACAGTTGATAAAGGTTACAGTTCAACAAATTTGATATTACAAGTCTACAGTTAGAGAGGCTACAGTCACATGGAGTAAAAGCTACCATTGCAAGCCTACAGACAGCAAGCTTTTGTTGAAGTCAGCAGTCAGAAGGAAGTCCACAGTTGGAAGACCACAGTTGAAGTCCACAGTGACATACATTCTCGACCAGTTTATTATTATTATATTTCTACTTTTTCTTTACCAATTTGATTAATACTAATATAACGGTCATGTATAGACAAATTAATACACCTAACATTATTTATTGATATTTGCAGACATATCAAGAAATAATACAATGTACGAGGAAGATCGCACGTGTAACTCAAGACTATTTATCTTGTCGGCCTCGGGTGAACAAAAAGGGCATATATGGAGGAGTATAAAAAGAAGAGAGAAGCATTCAAGAACAAGGATGAATGGAACAAAAAGAACAGTGACATACACGAAGACACACAGAGTCTAACATCTACAACTGAGAAGGAGATACGCATATACACAAATAGAAGAACTCTCGAGCATTCTTTCTGAAGAACAAAAGAGTCTCAAGTGAACCGACTGAAAGAACCGTCTCCTAAAAGCCATGCTGTGAAGCACTCAAACTCAAAGAAGCTGATCACTTGAACATCTGGAAGTCTGGAAATCACGACACTCTGTTTTAGTGTCAACTTACAGAAAAAGGACCAAAGCTTCAAGTCACTCATTCCTACGAGTCCAGAACTGATCTGCCAACACTATAGAGCACTCTAAACCTTCTTCTTTCTATCTCTTGCTCTACTGTGTTTAAGTGTTTTACATTTGTGAGCAGTGTGTTAGTATTACACACACTGTCTCTTGTGCTTAAACTGAGGGATACTGAAAATCCCTATCCCAAACCTTTTTACAATTATTACCCACGTATAACTGTGGAAGAAGCCTGGTGTGGCTTGGTCATTTGTTTTCCCACGTATAACTGTGGCAGAGGTTGTCAAACCTGGACAGTTTGTGAAAACTGTTGTAAAGCCCGATACAGGCTGTGTATCAATCCTTTTTATAAAATTGCTTGGTGGCAGGTGATCACCAAGTGGAAGAGGACTAAGTCTTAGCTTAAGACTGAACCTCTTGTTTGAAATAGCTTGTTATCGTTTTCTTTACTTTGCTTTCCCTTTTCCGCTGTGCTCCTTTTTGTAAACAAGAAATCTGTTTTTTCAAATACTCTGATAGTCAATTTTGGTTAGTGTGTATAAGAGATTTGTTTAGTAAACTTGTTTCAAAAGTAAAGTTAGTCATCAAACTAACCTTACTGAGGATTAATCAACCTTAGAGAAACCTGTTGAATAATAAGTCACCTATATCTCTACTGCCTTAATTGACTGGGCTGTTTTTTCAATTTGGGGGATTTAATCTTAAAGTTTTTAACAGAAATTTTTAATTGGAACTCAATTCACCCCCCCTCTTGAGTGTCCACTCCGACCAACATTTGGTATCAGAGGGTGTGTTTATCTCTGTTATACTTGCTCAAAGTTTTATTTTAACTCTCTGTTTTTAAACTGTGATTGTAGTTTTATCTAAAAGATCTTAAATTTCTGTTAGTTCTAAATTTTATCTCTTTAAAACATTTTCTCAAATTTCCTTATGGATAATAGACTAGAAGGTGCTGCTACTAACAGGCCACCCTTCTTTAATGGTGTGAATTATGCCCAATGGAAGCTCAAAATGAAAATTCATTTGGAAAGTATGGGTTTTGATATTTGGACTGCTATAGAGTCTCAATACAAGATTCCAGAAACTGAAAGAATAACTTGGGATGAACCTACTAAGGTAGCTTACAATAATAATTGTAAGGCTGTGAATGCTCTCTACTGTGCTCTAGGAGATGAGGAGTTCAATAGAATTTCTGCATGTAAAACTGCTTTTGAAATCTGGGACACCTTAGCTGTTTCTCATGAAGGAACAACTAATGTCAAGGAAATTCGGTTAAATACTTATACTATCAAATACGATAACTTTAAGATGAAAGCTGATGAACCTATTTCTGATATGTATCTCAGGTTTAATGAGATAGTCAACACAATGAGCTCACTGGGAAAGATTGTTCCAGCAAAGGAGAAAATCATGAGATTATTGAGATGTCTGCCTGACAGATGGAGAGGCACATCCGTTTCAATTAGAGAATCCTGTGATATTGGAACTTTGCCTGTCAAGGAGTTAATTGGTAAGCTGATGATGTACGAAGAAGAGCTAAAGGTGAATAAAGAGGAAGATGAGGAACCAAAACGAAAATCTGTAGCTTTTAAGTCTACTGCATCAAAGAGCAAAGACAAGGAGAAAGTGCATATACCAACTGAAAGCTCATCTAGTGAAGACTTAGATTCTGACAGTGATGCCGAGATGGCACAAATAGCAAGGAGATTCAAGAAATTCTATAGGAAGAAGAAGTTCTTCAGAAAACCAAACTACAAGGGTAAGTATGATAGACAAGGTAAGTGGAAGAAAGATTGGAAGAAAACTGATAAAGAAGAAGACATAGTTTGCTATGAATGTAAAAGGAAAGGACACATCAAAGCTGACTGTCCTAAGTTAAAATTCAAGAAGAAATATGAGTACAAGGACAAGAATTATAAGAAATCTATGAAGGCCACCTAGAGTGCTTCAGAAGACAGCACAAGTGAATCAGAGTCCAGTGATTCTGAAAGAAATCGTGCTAATATGTGTTTCATGACAAACACATCTGAGGTAACCTTAGACACTCCCACTTTAAACTCTTATTATCCTGAAGGTGAAGCAGAATCTGGTTCTGATTCTGAAAATATGTCTAAAGATGAATTGATTGAATACTGTAATATGCTGGAAGAAACGTGTAATGAACTAAAGGATAAATATAAGTCTTTAAAGAAACAGCATGCTCTTACTGCAAGTGTCAAGTCTTCACTTGATGTAGAAAAAGAGAAAAATGTTCAATTATTAAAGGAGAATACAGAACTGAAACTATCTAATGAACAACTTAGAAAGGACTTAGAAACATTCACAAATGGAAAAGATACTCTAACCCAACTGCTAGGAAAGCAAGTTGCACCTAAGTATGCTACTGGCTTGGGATACCAACCTGGACAAAGACAGTTTACTAAAACCCGATTTATCAAGTCTGGAAAAAATCCTGCTAGTTCCAGTTTTGGAAATTCGTATGCCTCAACTGGTTATTTAAATAGTTGTAGATCAAATAAAGTATATCTCTCTAAATCTGTTGCATCCATTAATTGTATGGGACCCATAAAACAAATCTGGGTACCTAAATCCTTGATTGCTAACATATCTGGACCCAAGAAAATCTGGGTACCAAAGTCATTTCCTGTCTAATCTGTTTTGTAGGAAATATGTTTGAAAAGCAATTACAAGAAGGTATGGTACTTAGACAGTGGATGTTCAAGACACATGTCTGGAGACTATTCGTGCTTCAAAAGCTTAATAAAAGTTGATGGAGGATATGTCACTTTTGGTGATAACTCAAAAGGAAAAATCATCGGCTTAGGCCAGATTGGTAACACTGACTCAGTATTAATTTCCAAAGTTTTATTTGTTGATGGACTTAAGTACAACCTACTTAGAATTTCTCAATTGTGTGATGATGGTTTTAATGTCAAGTTTGAAAACAATTCTTGTGATGTTTATAGTTCCAAAAATGCTTTAATATTTTCTGCCTTAAGAAATGAAAATGTTTATGCTGTTGACTTAAACACTTTAGCTAAACATAATGTTACTTGCTTAAATGCTTTTCATAAAGAATCTTGGTTGTGGCATAGGAGATTAGGACACTGCAACATTCACTCACTTAGAAAACTCTCTAAGAAACACCTAGTTAGAGACCTACCTAAGCTTGAATTCCCAAATGACAAAGTGTGTAATCCCTGTCAAAAGGGAAAACAACACAAAGTTTCTTTTAAACCAAAGAAAGAAGTTTCAACTTCTCAACCACTTGAACTGGTTCACATGGATTTGTTTGGACCATCAAGAATTTCAAGTCTAAATGGGAAGCACTATGTTTATGTTCTTGTTGATGACTTTTCTAGATATACTTGGGTATACTTTCTAGCTCACAAAAGTGAAGCCTGCTCTTCCTTTGTTAAATACTCTAAGTCTGTAGAAAATCTTAGTGGACTTAAGATTAAGACCTTGAGGAGTGATCATGGCCGTGAGTTTGAGAATCAAGAATTTGAATCTTACTTCTCACACAATGGCTATGCTCACAATTTTTCTGCTCCTAGGACACCTCAACAGAATGGTGTAGTGGAAAGAAGAAACCGAACCCTGCAACAAATTGCAAGAACTATGCTTAATGAATATGACCTGCCTGTTTACTTTTGGGCTGAAGCTGTAAATACAGCCTGCTATGTTATTAATAGAGTCTTGATTAGACCGGTTCTTAAGAAAACCCCTTATGAGTTGTGGAATAATAGGAAGCCTAAGGTTAATTACTTTAGAGTTTTTGGTTGCAAAGTCTTTATTCTGAATACTAAAGATAATCTTGATAAATTTGCTCCAAAAAGTGATGAAGGAATTTTCCTGGGTTACTCTATGACTAGTAAAGCCTATAGAGTGTTCAATAAGAAAACCAAATGTGTGGAAGAATCTGTTCACATCAAGTTTGATGAGACTGATCCACATGAGCCTAAAACTTCTCTTGAAGATGTTGAAGAAGACTTATCTGTTCTGGACCTAAATGACAAATCTAAAGAACCTGTAATCAAAACATCCAGTTCTGGACTTTTTCCAGAATCTTCTTATGTGGAACCCGAACCTATAAATGAACCTGAAATCTCTAGTCCAACCTTTACCAAACCAACTAGGATCCTAAAGAATCATCCTCTAGATGTTGTTGTTGGTAATCTTGATAGAGGAACACAAACTAGAGCTTCTCTAAGAAATCAGGTTGAACATCAAGCTTTTCTTTCACAGCTTGAACCCAAAAATGTCAATGATGCTATCAGTGATGAATTCTGGGTAATGGCTATGCAAGAAGAACTAAATCAGTTTGAAAGAAACAAAGTTTGGGAATTAGTGGAAAGACCTAAAGACACTCTTACCATAGGCACTAAATGGGTGTTTAGAAACAAAGTTGATGAGTTTGGTAATATAATCAGAAACAAAGCTAGGCTAGTTGCACAAGGGTATAGTCAGGAAGAAGGAATAGACTATGAGGAAACCTTTGCACCCGTGGCTAGACTAGAGGCCATTAGGATATTACTTGCTTATGCTGCTCATCTGAATTTCAAACTATATCAAATGGATGTTAAAAGTGCTTTTCTAAATGGATATATAATTGAGGGTGTATTTGTGGAACAACCTCCTGGTTTTACAAATCCCCATTTTTCTAATCATGTTTTTAAACTATCTAAAGCTTTATATGGTTTAAAGCAAGCTCCAAGAGCTTGGTATGATAGGCTCGGCTCTTTTCTTATTTCAAAAGGATTTACTAAAGGGATAGCTGATCCTACTCTTTTTATTAAATGGATTTCTAAAGATGTCTTAATAGTACAAATTTATGTGGATGATATTATTTTTGGATCTTCTAAAAATTCTTTATGTGTTGATTTTTCAAAAATAATGCAAAATGAGTTTGAAATGAGTTTAATGGGAGAACTCAAATTTTTCCTTGGATTTCAGATCTTTCAAAATAAAAATGGTATTATTTTGAACCAAAGTAAATATATTAAAGATCTTCTAAAACGTTTTTCTTTGGATGGCACCAAAGGCAGTGACACACCTATGAGCACCACTTGCAAGTTGGACAGTGATGAAACTGGTGAACCAGTGGATCAAACCAATTACAGAGGTATGATAGGTAGTCTATTGTACCTTACTGCCAGTAGACCTGACATCATGTTCAGTGTATGCATGTGTGCTCGGTTTCAAGCCAATCCAAAAGAGTCTCATTTGACTGCGGTTAAAAGGATTTTCAAATATCTAAAACATACTCCCAATTTGGGATTATTTTATCCAAAAGGACAATCATTTGATTTATTAAGTTATTCTGATGCTGATTTTTCTGGCTGCAAGTTAGATAGAAAGAGAACCTCTGGAACATGTCACATTTTAGGCAAGTCACTAGTATCTTGGTGTAGTAAGAAGCAGAATTCTGTTGCATTGTCTACTACCGAAGCTGAGTATATAGCTGCTGGTAGCTGTTGTGCACAAATCCTGTGGATGAAACACACTTTACTAGACTATGGATATCAATTCAAACATGTCTCTATAAGGTGTGACAATACAAGTGCTATTAACATTTCTAAAAATCCAGTATCTCATGCTAGGACAAAACATATTGATGTGAGACATCACTTTCTGAGGGATCATTATCAAAAAGGTGATATCACTCTTGAGTTCATTGGCACTGAACATCAGTTAGCTGATATTTTTACAAAGCCTTTGAATTCTGAGAGATTAAGTTATATCAAACATGAGTTGGGTATGATTAATTATAGCACAGTTGAAACCTCACAGTTGAAACCTCACAGTTGAAACCTCACAGTTGAAACCTCACAGTTGAAACCTCACAGTTGAAACCTCACAGTTGAAACCTCACAGTTAGACCTCACCGGTGTACCTCACTGTTACATCTCTCTGTAGGCTGTTTCGCTGTTTAACCTTATTTTATTTTTGCGGGAATTCGAACCGTTTCCTTTCTTTATACTTTTATTTCTAAATCCCTAAATGATAAAATCTAGAACATCGAACATATCTCAATCCACTCATCTCGACCCTTGCTCTCTCAAGTCCTAAACCCTAAACCTTCAACCGAACCTCGAAACCTCATTCAGTTCCAATGGCCAGAACAAAGCGACCCCTGACTGTCAATGAAGATGCGCCAATGACAAAGAGGACTCAAGTCGAATCCAGTGGCACCGGGAACGCCTCGATAAGACCTGTTAATCCACATCTGACTAATAGAGAAATAGTTGCTGAGAAGGAGCTAAGTGAAGAGTGGATTTTATCGAGCAGATCATTAGTACTGGCAGTGCTTAATGAGAAAGGATGGACCGAATGCTTCGCAAACAATAATGGACCGTACTACCCGAAGCTGGTGAAGGAATTCTATGAATATCTACAGTTCGAGGAAGAGGATGATCTGCATAGACTGGTATCCAGAGTAAACGGCAATGAGGTCAGTTTTTCATCCGTTGAATGGGCTGCATGTTTAAGAGTTCCTCATGAGGGTATTTACAACTACTATTCTGGAGCGGCTCCTCCAAACAGTAGAATCTTTGATCATGAGACGGCTCTGGAAGAACTGACAGGCAATGGCACAGTAAGAAAGATTATTGCTGCTGAAATGAGTGGAGAGGACAGGCTTCTGTTTGAGTTTATTCAGCATGTACTGAGTCCTAGAAGAGGAGATTTTGCAACTCTGAAGCACCAGGATATTTACTTGATGTACTTATTAAAACATGGAAGGAAGGTCAACCTTTGTAGGTTGCTGATGGCTCAGATGGAGGACATGATAAAGGCAAGCTCAAAATCAAGTGCCTTGTTCCATGCTAAACTCATTTCGGTTATGTTGAAAGTGAAAGGTGCAGCTGGAAGTCAGGAAGAGTTGATAGTGGCAAAGAACAGTGTATGTATCTCGAAAGTAATCTGCAAATTCATGAAGATCAGTTGGAATCCCTGGAAGAAATCATGGGTGAATGATGAGGAGAGAATCTATGAGAAATTTAGCCCTTCTACTCATCCCTCTAGACCGAGAGATAGGAGAGATCCAGGCTTAAAGCCTGATGAGCCTGAACCTGTATACTCAGATGATGAACAGACTGCAGTAGTTGGTGACTCTGCAAGAGAGAACACCCCAATTGATGAAGGGAGTGATCCTGATACTACTCACAGTCCTATCAGGACAGTGACGTTTAGAGCAGCAAGCCCTCCAAAAGAACTACCTAGTAGAGAACCTGTTCTAAGAGACAGTGAGACTGAGTCTACAGAAGAAGAAGAAGAAGAATCTCAATATTTTGTCAAGGACACCTCTGACGAGGATGATACAGTCGAAGCAGAAGAGGCTAGAACTTCAAATTAAAATCAAGAAACTGTTGCAGAAGAACTTAGTATGAGCCCTCTGATAGGGTATACAGACAAGTCAGTGTCTGACCAGGAAGCAGGAGTGGTCTCTACTACTGTTGTCATGGAAGTGGTTGATGACCCAACAAATAGGGAGGCTAACCTCACTGCTGAACCTACAGAGGAAGCAAATATGGAACCTGCTAGAGCTACAGAAGAGAACTTAGAGTTACCAAGAGTCGAGCAGATAGTAGAAAATGTTCAGGAAGGAGCTCCAAGTGAGGGGGAGCGTTTTGGTTCAGTCTCTGTACTGTATGATATAGAAGGATGGACCTCAGATCCAGGATACATGGTGTTAGGACTCAATTATGAGGATTCAGATGAGGAAAACCAACCACCAAGAAATCCAGTTATCCTAACTAACAGCTCTCCAGTGTTAGAAACTGAAAGATTGGCCACCAAGGAAGACCTTGAATCCTTAAAGAATGAAATGAAGGAGACCATCAGACAGTCTGTTGCTGAATTGAAAACCAGTCTTTTTGATGAGCTGAAAAATGTAGAACAATCCTTAGAATTATCTCTAGGATGTGTTGTGGTAAGTCCAATCAAAGAAGTGATGGATGAAATGAAAGTGTGCCACACTCAAATTGAAAGCTGGACTGGAGCAGTAGTGGCCCTCAGACAATCAGTTGCTTCTTTAACTGCCCTGAGCAGTTCTCAGACACAAGTGGCCAGTGAGATTCGATACATCAAAGAAGTGGTCAAGCAGTTTGTGGAAGTATTTGAGGCTTTCAAGAAATCAGTAAAAGAACACTTTAGCAATCAGGATGCTGTCATTCAGAAAGTGATTGGAAATCTGACTCAGTCTTTCAAGGAAACAGTGGCATTCTCAGTCAAGTCCCTTCCTTCATCTAGCTCTCCTGTGGACCTTGAGCAGTTTAGAAGCCTGCTCAGAGAAGAGCTTACTCAGGCCCGTTCAAATGACACATCAGACCTACAGATCCTTGCTACTACAAGAGAAGTCAGTGGCTTTGTTCGTGAGCACCTGCAGGCTGCTACTGCTTCTCAGGAGGCCATCAAAAGTAAAGTGGATCATTACTTTGATCGGATTTTCACCAAGCATCAGTTGAACCATCACTTCAAGCTCATGCTAGAAACTATGAAGCTACCTCCTGTAACTCAAGCTTTCAAAGAACAAGTTAGCAAGCTACGAGAGTTGACCCCGGCTTTGGATAAATTCCTGGAAAACAAAAATGACTTCTTATCTGCCATGGACAGAGGAGGAAACATCATCATGGATTTCAGGAATCTGCTCCTACCTTTTCTTCATGTGGACTGCACACCTGTTATAGTTCCTCCTGCCCTACCTGTCTCCAACCCCAGTGGTTCTTCAGTAATGTCTCCTGCTGATGCCCTCCGAAGCCTCAGACCACTGATACCTCGGCAAGCTACTCACTACAGGCCTTCAGGAGCATCTTTTGCTGCCCCTCCAGACATTCCTGTTACAATTCCTAAGCTTGTTGATCTTTCACCTGCTGCTCCATCTTCTTCCTCCAAAGGAAAAGATCCTTTACCTACAGATGACGAGGATTGAGTCTGTTTATGTTTCTTTTTGATAGGGATCATGTATTCACGTTTTGGGTCATGTACTGTACTCATTCTTAATACATTGTTTATTTTCTCTCTCTCTGTCTTTCTTTTTGTTAATCACAAAGGGGGAGAAATAGGGAGAAATAGGGAAAACTCGGGAGAAAAATGAACCTATACAAAGAGGGAGAAATCCTTGAGGATTATACCTAATTTTTGTGCTCATATTGCTAATACTGTGTTTTGCACCCTTCTCTCTGATACATCTATATTTCATTCCATACTGACACAATTTGTGATTATCAAAAAGGGGGAGATTGTTGGAATCACCTGTTTTGATAATCCCAAATCATGCTTAAACATTGATTATGATGTATTAAAACCTTTCATTAATCTTATTATTCTATGCTTAAACGTATTTTATTCTAAACAGTTCATATTCTTACAGTAGTACTTACAGTAGTATTTACATAAGTTTAGTATTGTTAGCTAACAGTCAGAGTTTTCTTTTCAAAGTCACAGTTACAGCTAACTGTCACCTTACGTTACTGTTGCAATAAGTTCACAGTTACAAGGTTACAGTCGAAGACTAATACAAGCTTACAGTCACGAGTCTACCGCTATTTATTGTCAAAGCTCACAGACGAAGGTCACAGTTACAAGACTTCTGCTCAAAGTTTTCTCTGCTTAAGTTCACAGTCGAACAAGTCTACAGTTGGATCAAGTTCACAGTCGAACAAGCCTACAGTCATAAGTCTACAGTCAAGGTTACAGTTAGACAGCTTCTGTCGACTAAGACTACTGATGATCGAGGTCTACAGTTGATAAAGGTTACAGTTCAACAAATTTGATATTACAAGTCTACAGTTAGAGAGGCTACAGTCACATGGAGTAAAAGCTACCATTGCAAGCCTACAGACAGCAAGCTTTTGTTGAAGTCAGCAGTCAGAAGGAAGTCCATAGTTGGAAGACCACAGTTGAAGTCCACAGTGACATACATTCTCGACCAGTTTATTATTATTATATTTCTACTTTTTCTTTACCAATTTGATTAATACTAATCTAACGGTCATGTCTAGACAAATTAATACACCTAACATTATTTATTGATATTTGCATACATATCAAGAAATAATACAATGTACGAGGAAGATCGCACGTGTAACTCAAGACTATTTATCTTGTCGGCCTCGGGTGAACAAAAAGGGCATATATGGAGGAGTATAAAAAGAAGAGAGAAGCATTCAAGAACAAGGATTAATGGAACAAAAAGAACAGTGACATACACGAAGACACACAGAGTCTAACATCTACAACTGAGAAGGAGATACGCATATACACAAATAGAAGAACTCTAGAGAATTCTTTCTGAAGAACAAAAGAGTCTCAAGTGAACCGACTGAAAGAACCGTCTCCTAAAAGCCATACTATGAAGCACTCAAACTCAAAGAAGCTGATCACTTGAACATCTGGAAGTCTGGAAATCACGACACTCTGTTTTAGTGTCAACTTACAGAAAAAGGACCAAAGCTTCAAGTCACTCATTCCTACGAGTCCAGAACTGATCTGCCAACACTATAGAGCACTCTAAACCTTCTTCTTTCTATCTCTTTCTCTACTGTGTTTAAGTGTTTTACATTTGTGAGCAGTGTGTTAGTATTACACACACTGTCTCCTGTGCTTAAACTGAGGGATACTGAAAATCCCTATCCCAAACCTTTTTACAATTGTTACCCACGTATAACTGTGGAAGAAGCCTGGTGTGGCTTGGTCATTTGTTTTCCCACGTATAACTGTGGCAGAGGTTGTCAAACCTGGACAGTTTGTGAAAACTGTTGTAAAGCCCGATACAGGCTGTGTATCAATCCTTTTTATAAAATTGCTTGGTGGCAGGTGATCACCAAGTGGAAGAGGACTAAGTCTTAGCTTAAGACTGAACCTCTTGTTTGAAATAGCTCGTTATCCTTTTCTTTACTTTGCTTTCCCTTTTCCGCTGTGCTCCTTTTTGTAAACAAGAAATCTGTTTTTGCAAATACTCTGATAGTCAATTTTGGTTAGTGTGTATAAGAGATTTGTTTAGTAAACTTGTTTCAAAAGTAAAGTTAGTCATCAAACTAACCTTACTGAGGATTAATCAACCTTAGAGAAACCTGTTGAATAATAAGTCACCTATATCTCTACTGCCTTAATTGACTGGGCTGTTTTTTCAATTTGGGGGATTTAATCTTAAATTTTTTAACAGAAATTTTTAATTGGAACGCAATTCACCCCCCCTCTTGAGTGTCCACTCCGACCAACAGAATAATTTCATATCCAATGCTTATAAATATTATTGATTTAATATAATATAGTTGATCATATCCTTATTTGATATTTTAATCCACTATGTTATATGTATTTTTTTAATGTGATGTTTGAATTTGACCTTGACAAGGTCCTATGTAACAAAAGTTAATTAAAAAAGTGATTAAAGGGATAATTTAAATAGTATTATTTTAAAGGATTACATATGATTTTCAACTATTATTTAATTAATATTTACTTGATGATGATGATGATGATTCATTGTGAATAAATGTTATTATTGAATAATTTATATTATTGAATAGGAGAGAATATTAAGAAATGAAGTAATGTGCTAAAGATTTAACATGGTGAATTAAATTTTGATATTTAAATTTTTTTGGGGGGGGGTGGGGGATTAATAACCATTATTGGTTTATAATAGTTATTGGTGATTTCAAGTGATTTAATACATATATAAATGATACTTTATTAGGATAATTCCAATTAATAGAGCTATAATTACTGATTTTATTTGTATAACACTATTGATAATGGTTAGTTAAATGGGATTATATTTATAAAACCATTTATGAGTTTATATAATAGAATATGATTTAAAAAGGGGACAAAAGGTTGTAAATAAATGAGTTTTACATGAGATTTATATTGTATATATGTTCTAAAAATTGATATTTATAATCTTATGGAATTTTTTGTATTTTTTAAACCACATATAATTTATAAGGGTATTTTCGAATACTATTGGTTTTTTTGAATCATGAAAAATGGATTTTAATTTGATATAATTAGTTTTTATAAGATGTAAATAAAATTATATTTTATTAATGTAATATTTTTAGTGATAAACTATTATATTAGTGATATGAAAAGTTATTTTTGGGAAATGGAATGAAAATGATAAATTTTGAATGAATATATATTATTCAAGAATGATTAGAATGAAACATTGGGATAAGTTTGATTTTTTTAATTGTTTGATGTGTTAGAAATAATATTTTTTTCCAAATATTATGTTTAAGTGCTTAAAATAATTTTTATTTCAAATGATTCATTGTAAAATCTGATGATTTTTTAAAACATGTGATAAACTTTTACATGGTGTGAATTATTTAGTAAATTCTAGAAATGATAGTTATAATTCTTGGGTTAAATAAAAACATGATTTTAAATCATGATATATGTGCTAGATAGTGTTAAAAATATTTTGAGAAAAAGGTTAAATGATTACCTTATAATGAAATAAGATAGGAATGCGTGTAAATATTCTCAGATAAATAAATACATGTTTAAAATATTTTGTATGTGCTGGAATTATGGGGTTTGAAGTGGAAAGCTAGTATATTCATGTAAAACAATTCATAATGATTTTAAATAGGATGAATAACTTATGGGATAAAGAATCATGGGTTTGTGTTACATTAAAATTATTTTAGATAATGTTAAAAGTGAATAAAAGATGAGTAAAATGATGTAATTATTTGTAATTATAGTATAAATTCATAATATGAATTGTGATGTTTTAAATAAATTATAAATGGGGTGATTATATTGTTGAAAATATATATTTTTAAGTTCATGATAGAAAATTTTGTGATCAAAATATTTTATATGATGTTACAAAGTGAAAAATATGATTTTATAGGAAAATAGTAGGGGTTTATAGAATGATTTTATATGATAAATTAGAATTATTTTGATTAATGAATTGGCATGTGTTGATAAGTAATGATATATATATTTTTTAGGGGGTGTTTGATAAAATGAATTTCCATGATGTTTAATTGAAAATTAAATGATGTGTTAGAACTAATTATTGATTGAGTACTAAATAATGTGCTTCAAATAATGATTAACTCAACACTGGATGATGTGTTGGTGTTTGGGATAATTTAATTTCTAATTAATGTATAGAAATTAATGGTTGAATCATAGATATGATAATTAAATGTTATATTGAATGTTCTTTTGTGAATTATGATTTTATGTTATTTCAATTACTTGAAATTTAATATCAATGTATTTAGATAACATAAAAGGAAAGACTTTATTTCGTCCATTATCTAAAATGATTTATGGGGCAAGTCCTGTGAAATGTTACACCTTAGTCCTGATTATTAACTTAAGTGATGAAACTAATCCATGTGCTTGGATATATCATATGATATGACTTGTGATGGGATATGATATAATAGGATATTCCATGTTTATGTCCATGAGACTATTGGATCTATATGATTGGATATAGTATTTTATACTGAGACTATATATCGACACCTGAATTGATTGAAGTATGTAAAATATAATGTGAAGGTGGATTAGTATGTACCTGATGATGTTTAGTGAGTGATAATTATTATTATAAATCTTATAGTATACATTCCAAAATGCACATATGAACATGTTATGATCCAATAAATGTTTGGTATCTTTGGTGGTATCTTACTAATAATTATTTCTCATTCCATGTACATTCAAATCTCATGAAATTTTAGATATCTCAAGTGTTCATGGAAGAAAGGGGAACTAACTCAATATAGTAGGGAGTTGTATACCAAATCCTATGTTGTAGTTTCTATAGGTTTATAGAGTTATTTTAGTGAATTTTTTTCTTTATTTCAGTTTGGTTTTATTTCATTTATTACATTGAGATACTTGGAATCAGGTTTTGTTGTGCACTCATTATGGTAGTGTGATATTTGGGGCATTTTTTGGGTTTATTATGGATTTTATTAAATGATTCTTAGTATTACTTTATTTTTTGGTTGATGATTACTCGATTTACAATTATTTTATTATGATAAGATATTAAAGATTAAATTTAGCTTGAAGATATACTCTAGTACCTCAACATTAGTCACCATCCTTTTATGATTAAGAATCACACTTGAGGCCATGTGACAATTATCCTTGGTGATAGGATCATTCTAGGGTAATAAATTACATTAACTAAGCCAAATGTGCATTATTAAATATAAGGGAGTTTTAATTGAATGTTTATAGTGTTACATAGTTTAAGGGGATGAAATTTTTTAGAAAAAATAATCGGTACCTAAGATAGAGTTTAGTATACAACATCAATTATTGATTAATTTATCTTGTTTTCAATATTTATTTTTCTTAACTATGCTAAAAGTGTATTTATTAGTGTCTATTTATTATGAGTTTTTTTATTTCAATTGGTATCTCACTAAAAATATAGAATTAATCCTATATTTTTTATCAATAATTAAATTTATATCTAACATTGTTATTATATGAGACCTCACTCCCATTCCTTATTTTTATTTATGGACTATATTTTCAAAATGGGATTATTATCTCAAATCCAAAATTTATAGAAGGAATAAAATATTACTTCAAAACCCCAAAGGTGGAGAGTAACCCGTAACGGGAGTGAATTTAAAAATAGGAACTACATGAAGCAAGTGGTATTCATAAATTCAAACCTTTAAATTTATTTTCTATAAGGGGTAAATAATGTGTAGAATCCCATGTTTTTGGACCATTGAAAATTACATGGGAGTTTGAACTTTTCATTTGGTGGATGATAAATATCTTTAATTGATATTAATAATGTAAATCTAAGTGTTGGAATAATTAAAAGTGTCATTTTTATATAGGGTTTAAGTCCTGAGAGGTGTCATTGGATTTTGGATGAGTTTCAGGGACATTGGTCATTGAAAGCTCACTTTTCAGGAGAGACAAATAGGGGTGCATGGTTTGTTTAAACCATGTGGCCCTCTAGAATAAATTGTGTGGCATTGAAGGGGGTGTCACATGGTTTGTTAAACATTGCAAGGCAGGGTTCATGATTGTGCAGAAGTTCTGTAATAAATTGTAGAGTTGGGCACACAAGATGTGCATGGTTCGGAAAACTCTGTGCCTAGCCTGCATGGTTAGTACCACTTAACCAGTATCACCACATATTTAGAGCATGGTTAGTACAAACTATGCATGAAAACCATATAGGGTATGGATCTTGGGTAGTTTGAGCCACACAATTGTCATACGGTTATCCAAACCATGTGAATCATTAAAAAGGGGGGAAAATACCTTTATTCCCCTCTACCCTTAAATTGGTTTTCCCATTTTCCTCCCTCACTCTCCAAGGGATCCCTCCACGCACACCTACCCCTTCATTTTCTTCCCATGTAGAGATATCCCTCCTTTGAGTTTGAATCGAACGGCATCAAGTGTGTTAGAAGCATATCGGTGAGTCTATAACACATCTTTCCTCCTTTCTCGATTTCTTAAGCTGTATTGAATGTTATATTTGTGCAAGCTAGTTTTCCCTATTTTTAGGGTGTTTGTTTAATATTTTGATTTATATCAAACCATCTCAAATAAAATCTAAATATCATACAAGTAAATAATAATAATAATGAGGTAGGTGGTCTATATATTTTCCCTTAAAGTCTTTCCATTTTATAAATTACACTGTTATGGCACATGACAATTTTTTTTCATCAACCTTTAAGTGTGAAATTAATTATGTGGAACCTAATGTCTTGAATTTAATATTCTTTGTGTATTTAATTTAACTATTTTATGTTTCTCACCTAAAAAGTAACCACCCCTTTAGGTGAGTTTCTCATATTTTATGACCTATACCTCTTTTAGGCAATTAAATCACCCCTTCTAGGCGTTGTTTCAAATTCTTGATTTATAATGTTCTCCCTACCTTTTTATTCACCCTTGAGGTGTGTTGATTAAATATAATGAAATAGAATATTAAGATTAATTAAATTTATGATAATATAGATTATAATACTTTCCTTATTTCATAATAAAACCATTATTAGGTGTGTTTTCTTCTTCATTAAAAAGGGGTGAGTGAAAGATAATGTTTGTAATGGTAAGAGTCATAGAACTTTCCCGTGGATTTTTAAATTTACTTATGAATGAAATACTCCAAATTTTACACTTGATTTGTGATATGTAACACCCTTAGGCATGGCCATTTTAACAATCCATGATTAAATTTTAACAAGGAATGTTTACATACATGGACTTCTTTATTATTTATGCTTAAATTGAATTGAACGACCCAAGTTGTTGTAAGTGATGGTGTTGTCCATTTTATATTATTATATTATGATACTTAGGCATGGAATCCCTATTTATTCATGGGAATGGTGTCCCTTGCATATATTGTGATACTTGGTCATGGTGTCCCTATTTATACATGGGCATGGTGTCCCTACTTAGTCATGGTCATGGTGTCCCTCTTCATTCATGGTCATGGTGTCCCTATTTATTTGGACACCACATCCCCATTTTATTATAATATCTGGGAATGGAATACCAATTAATTAAGATATGTGGTCATGTCATCCCTTTAGATTTATGATATATGGGAATGACATCCCCTTTTAATCATGATACTCGATCATGATTTCCCTCTTGACTTATGATACACAACCATGGAATCCCTCGTGGTTTTTAATTTATGGGCATGACATCCCTTATCGCTCTATAAGACCTTAGTGATTATGCATGGATGCCTGAGTTGCACCTCAAGTCTTGGATAGTCATAGTATCTATATATATGGATACATATTTTACTATATATCTAGTGTATATATATATATATTCACTTATTAAGAGGTATCCCGGCTTAAGCTGAAGCAGGTATGATCGGTCAGGAATCCTTTGAGAAACTCGATCTCGAATTGTTTATATTTAATCATTCACTGCCTTATTAATATTCCTCCACACTACTGTATTTTATACTCATAGACTAGATATATTTAGACATTGTTGGTGGTGTCCAACTGAGTTTATCTCACACCTTGTTCAGGCCGACATTTCACAAGGGTACTCGAACAGACCTCATGGTTGCGAGTTCAAGTTCATAGATTATGATTGTGTTGTTGCATTCATACTTGGGATCTTAGGAGCATAGGATTGAGCTAAAGAACATGATTCTCATAGACATATCCTTTGAGGTTTTTTTCTTTCTTTTTTTATTGTTTATTTATTACCAGATGTATGACTACTAATTTTATACTATAGCATCACATAGACATGCATGGTTGTGTATTTTTCATTTTCCATTTTATTAGTTATTATTATTTTCTTATACTACCTTCATTATTTTCTCTTTTTTTTTTTTGATTGATTTATTAAGTTATATCATTATGTCACTATTATAATGAGGGTATAGTCTCCCCACTATTCCATCATTGGACCCTCACTACTAATCAATGGCCTCTGGTGTACGGGGAGGTGCGCTTGAGTTCATGTGACCGATAGTCTTAGGGAACTATTCACTAATGCATAAAATGCCTTTTCACATCGGTTTTTTTACTTTTTCGTATTTTTTATTAGGTGATTTTATTGAATATGATTTTTTAAATATGTTTTTAATATTGTTTAAAAAAACCAACATTGTAAATAAATTTATATTGTGGTTTTTCACATCATTTATGGGATAAAAAGCGTGAAAAAAACATCACTATTGGTTGTTCACATCGGTTATTGGATAACCAACATGAAAAACCAATACTGATTATTTTTCACGTCAGACATTTGGTAACTGACCTACAAAAAATACTCAATGATTTTTCATGTTGGTTATCAAATAACCGACATGAAAATTGGATTTATTTTTAATAATTTTCTTCTGATTCCTCCTTTCTATAGTAGATAAGAGAATAAAACAAGAAAAAAGACCAGAAGAAAAATTAGTATAAAAACCAACAAAATACACTTAAAATTTGAAATTTCAAGTTTACAATATATAGAACAAATAAACTAAAATCTAATCAAACCTATAAATTTATTGTCCCACTCGATTTGTAAGTATCTCAGCTCTTGTTCACTATAAGGTCGAGGGTCATCAAGAAGCTAAAAATCAAAATGAAATAATTTGACATGTATTTTGAATAAAATGAAAGAAATATTAATGAAAAATTTATAAATAAATCTAGACTTATGGAACTTCATAACTTTCATGATTGAAATTATTTCATACATAAATATTAAAACATGGTATCCACGTTCCTTTATGCCTTCTTGTTTATGAAAATACTAGTTAAAATAATTTTTCAATCTAAAATAACACTTTTAATTAATATATTCCAAATTTAGTAATTATAAATGAAAATTCACCTTTTATTTTATATATCTGATCTTGGAGATATTATTTCTTATTGTATCTAAAGATAAATTTCATGCCTTGTTTGAAAATAATATAAATAAAATAAATTTAAAAGTCATTATAATATAAAAAGGTGTTAAAAAATTAAAACTTATGTATCCAATAAATTCTTAATATTTTCTCACACTTCACCATGGATAGAGAATAGCTAGTAAAGTGCCTTCTACCTTGGAAAAAAACACCCAATATTCAATAGACACTTATATAAAATAAAATTTAATGTTAGTGGTTATTATGTTAAGATATATATAACAGTTTGTAAGATATATGTTTTATAATATTAAAGATGAGGAAATATATAGCACTGAATAATTTCATTCTTCTGAAATATTTTAGCAATAAAAATTGTTCTTTATACATCAGTCATTTTCCTTACTATAGGTGAAATAAATTATGAGTCCATAAATCCATATACATCTGTCTTTTCATGCTCATTAAAAATTGTATAAATATACCTAATAAAAAATAAACATAAGTACAAATTTTCAATAAATTTAACAAACATAAAAAAATTGTTAATTGATTTACATGGAAAGAAATTCCATTGTTTTGATGCTCAACTAATCTCCACCTACAAGTTCCATGATATTGCTTTTCAAAATCCCCATAGTCATTGCACACCCACAAACACCATCTTAAATTAGAATCTCATATACATTCAGTAAAAAATTAAAATATGATGAAAATATATCAAGATTGGTAGAAATTGTATATGAAGTTACACATTGTATTTGGTGTTGTCTATATAGTATTTATTTACCTTTAAAGTATTTATGTAAAAAAACAGATAAATATATAAACTTTAAAATGAAAAAATAAATTTAATATAAAAATGAAATAAAATATAAAATATACACATACCAATATGGTAATATGTCAAACAATTATATATGGAAAAACTAAAAAATGGATGATACTTTGTCTATCTATACTCGCCTCATCTATAGGACATGGTATTCTTACTGATCTATCTATAATATCCTGTACAGTGACCCTATGATGTTATATCTCTATTTGTTGATGATGAATTGTATCGTAGATATAAAATATCATCCCATATCAACAATATTATATGGATCATCAATATATAAATCACAATAACTAGGAAGCTATGGAGTAGGGGTGTAGGAGTAGGATAAGAAGTGGGGTTTATAGGAAGATGTAGAGGAGTTAGATAAGTAGGAGTGGGATCTACTAGAGGATGTAGAAGAGTCAGATAATCAGTCCTAAACTATGTTTGTATGTCTGAAAACATCAACCATACCAAAGATCTGATCTTTTCCTCCATCATCACATGAATATCCTGAACTTCGGCTTTCATATATTATATTTTTTTATAAATATCCTCTATTAAAGAAGCCTCAGAACGTGGAAATTCTTTTTTTACTGATACACATGTCGGGTATCCTCATACACGACCTGGGTGTTCGGTATTTCCCAATGATATAGCTAAAATATCCTTCCTACCCTAAGCTATAAATACCTCTTATGTTCTCTTCTGTGCAAAAGAACCATGTATAGAATATTTGAAAAAATATATAATGAATAACAATATATGAAGAGTTTATTTAACTTAAATAAATTAATTAATTAAACATCTTACAATCCTCTCAACTAAAACCCTCAAATCTTCTTTAAGATATTTTCCTTTTTTGTCATCTGATCCCTATTCCATTTTTCATGTCTAGCGGGGGGGAGGGTCAACCTCTACAGACCCTGAGGACTCAACTCTCAAATTTTTAAGTTTTTATACTATTATTTGTTCTTCCAATAATGTATACCCTCCCTAATATAATTTATGAGGGTATATAATTCTAGATTATATCTCCTGATGATATCTCCTCGATTGATGTAAATTAAGAATTAAGAATAAATAAATCCTTAATATGGTTATTAATATAAAAAAACTTATAAAAGGTAACATTGCACTTACCAAAAATTCTTCTGATAGTCTACTTTGAAGAAATTACTTCCATGTATCTTCATCTATAAATGGATATATATAATATGGATTATGATTTTTTCTATACCCAAAAATAAGATTTTATGTGAGGGTGATTTAAAATCCCTCTATATCCCAACATTAAATGATAAACATTTCTTCCCGACTCCTCCAAAATTAGGTATATCATATGTCATCTGATAAGAAGGTGGAAAACATATATTACTATAAACATTTCAAGATAAGTAAAATAATAATAAAATATCTTACCAAAATGGTCTCTCATAAGTGAGATATTGTTGATTTGTCAACACTTCGCTAATCATCAAACAAAATACTAACTTTTCTTTCATCTTACACTGCTAAAACATCTTGAATTGTTTTGATTTTGGACCTCTTGGAATATCATTATATACTAGTATCCTCTAGTCTTGGCTATGGGAAACTGATAATTTTGGTAAATGTGTGGTGCCACATTTACCAACCCTCGAACTCTTTTTCTCCCTTGTGGAAGTAGATGTCTCTTGTAAAAAAGGATGCTCATTAACAGTAGCATGTGTACATTCCTCCCTAGAGGTATGAGTATGATCATATCCATAAGTATATGGTGGATTAGATGATTGATATGTCATTATCCTATAAATCAAAGCAAAAAAAATTAGTACATAAATACACAAGTCCAACTATTACATACCAATGTAAATAGAAATGAACAGTTATCAAACATAAAGTAAACTAAACTAAACATAAAATATTTTTATTCATATTTTTTATAGCTAACTAAAATGCTAATAGTATTAATAACTGATGAAATGACATGAATGAATGAAAAAAATCCAAAAATTGTGTGTGAATAGTAAAAATTATCCAACCTAATAAATCATTTTTACAACAAAATAATTTTTTTTAATATACTCTTATACAATATTTTTTGTTTTTATTTAACATATTAAACTTAAAATAATTACTTTTAAATGAAATCAATTAATAGATAAGTTATGTAAGGGTAAACATGGTAAAATAAACTAATATAAACAAATAATTTAACTTATTAGTTATAATGTGTATTTTAATAAAGAAAATAAAATTAAAATATCTTATATTTTATGAAATTTTAAAAAGTAAACCATAAATAAATATATGTTACCTATAATATTAGGAATTTAATAAAGGATTTTTTTCCAAAATTCCTTCATCGTGATCGTTCCATATAGAACAAACCATGTCTTTGACATGATCATCAATATTATCTGATAATATTTCCATGGAAGTAGAGATCACACCTAAATCAACATCTTTATCAAGTTTATCATCAAAAATAAACTATTTTTTCCATTTTAAAATAATATACCATTGTATATTGGATTGATCAAGAGCATAGAAAAACTGTTTCACATGTGTTTCCATGATAAAAGGATCAGCTTTGTATTCCAATTTATTCTGATTAACTAGTGTCATTCCAAATTCATCATTTTTTACATTGATTTTATCAAAAAACCATTTGTAGTTAAACAATAGAACTTTAAATTTAATGTAATAAACCTCCCATATTTCTTCAATGACTCCATAATATGTAGTTGATGAAGATATCGGGTTTTTTATTTGGTACTTGAAAAATGCATTACTTTTACGAACACCAATACAATACTATTATGAACCTCACATTCATTGTCTTGATATTTTGTATGAAATGTATAGCCATTAATGTCATACCCAAACCACGTTATCAAATTTAAACTTGGACTCCCCACTAACCATCTCAATATTTTTGATTCATTTGATCTACCAAGCATGGTCTCTTTAAACCATATCAAAAAAAAATTATTATGTTCATTCAAAATCCATATATATTTCTTCTTTGGATAACATTGTTTCAACACATTAATATGCAATGTTATATATGGTTGATCAACATATATGTTATTTAATATGTATAAATGTACCTTATTTATCTATTCACTTGTCAATGTTTTGAATTTAAAGCCACAAATCCCCTTTCCCCCATAATTAACTTGTTCATGGTGAGATGTAGGTAAAAAGATGCACTCCACTATAGAAAAGTATCTTGTACAATACTCTAAAACCTCCTTAAAAATATAATTCTCAACAATGGAGGTATCGGGTCGATATGGATTCTTAACATACCCCTTAAATATCTTTATATACCTTTCAAAATGATATATCCAATGTAGATATACAAGCTCATGAAGATTTATTTCTCACACTAAATGAACCATTAAATGCACCATGATATCAAAAAATGATGGAGGAAAATACATTTCCAATTGACAAAGTATAGAAACCGCTTCATTATCTAAAGTGTTCAAAGCATTCAGATCAATCACCTTATTACAAATTGAATTGAAAAAATAACACACTTTCATGATAATTATTCTGACACAAATGTGAAATATTCTGCGTAATGAAAATGGTAGGAGTTATCCAGTTTCACCATGCCAAATCCAAGAGTGGTAACTTGGATTAAAACCATGAAAAATTAAATGATATTTGATCTCTCTACTTTTTAACTTCTTTATAGTTAAAAATTTTAGGTATGGATAGAAAAATATTTTTCTGTTTGGAACGTTTCATTTAGAAAATTCCAAAAAATCATCAACACCTTCCTCATATTCATCACTTATTCAAAGTGTCATAATCCAACTTTGAATCATTATTATCTATAATAAATATCAAAAATAAATATCTTTCTAAAATAATATATTGGTGATAAAAGGGATTCAGAGGGGTAAATAGTAGATTATTTCAATGATAATCAATAAGACATGCTTGTGGTATAATTCACAAGTAAAATGTTTCTCTTATTTTCAATAATAGTGAATATAATGTTTAAAATTTAATAACATCGGATTTGAAATTGAATGTTAATTAGAATGATTATACAACAATCAAATAGAAAATAAAGTAAATTTATATCAAAGATGTAATAATTTGAAAGTAATAAGATTTTCAAATTTAAAAAAATATGTGTATTTGAAAATTATAGTTATAAATTCTAGAAAATAATGGAATATAAGTTTAAATATTATCGGTAAATCCTAAAAATAAATGTATAGAAGTAATTTACAAAATAAAATATAGTTATACCATTCTCTCATTTTTCATTTTCTTATAAATAAAATTAGATGAAACTTGAAATTGAATATTATTGATCACAATTCAAATCAAGTGCGCATTTTTCATTTTGATTTTATTCTTATCATTGAATTTTTTAACATTTTTTTTCATGGAAAACCAACAATTATTAGAAGAAACATTATCTCATGCTATAATATAATCATATAGTATATTTAAAACAACACAATGATGATTTTGTAATGTAGTATATATATATATAAATAATTAGTATTATATATTATTTATGCCTAGTGTATTATGAAAATTGTGCCAATAATATTAAGTACTATGTATTCTATGATAACATGTTTTATTTTAATTTAACACACTAATAACCCAAATTTTAAATATTTCAGTCTAATATTTGATATAATAAAAATCAAAATTTAGGGAGAGAAAAAATATTTCAGTGTGAATACCATGTGAGGCATGTGTAATTACATGAAAATATAACATAGAAAACTCTACCTATGTAGTGGGATAATAATCTAAATTTAAAATTAATGTAACCTTAAGTATGACTAGGGATAGTCAGCGCATCAATATCTATTATAATTTGTACCAAATGGGTTAATTAGTCCAAATAGAGTCAAAAGCTAACATATATCTATCAAAATATAACAAAGATGTGTAAAGGAACAGTTGATAATTCCTATTATCTATTCACCAATAATGTCAACATTATATTGAAAGTAACACATAATATGCAGACTGCGTATGTATATGATTTTTCAAGTTAAGAATATTCTCACATCATAATAAAAGTGTTGATACGCATATACACTACTTATATGATATTGTATATTGAACTATATGAAAAATGCAATGTATGTATATATTACATTTTAAGGTTACTAAGTCACTAATAAATTCATAACACTAATTTAAATTTATCCATATACAAGGAAGTGTATGCATAAACAATTAATATAGTAGAAACACCAGAAAATTAAGATATAATGTGTAAATTTGTGATCTAACATAGAACATTAATAAATAATGAAATCCACACACTTTTTCAATTAAATCCACGGATAACTAAGTTATATAAAGATGGTAATATGATATTTGAGATGATAATATCTATATTCAAAAACACAATGATGAGTCTGATGATACCTGAGGGTTTATGAAGATAGTAATGCGAGATTTGAGTCCATGGAATTGAAAAAAATGAGAGTTAAGGAATCCACGACATTGAACGAATGAAAGATAGGATAACGTGTGAGGGTTACCTAAGATATGATTAGATCGAATGCGCAAGAATGAGTTTAAAGATTCCTAAGGATGTATGAATATGGAAATATGATTTTGGAATCAACCAAATCAAAGAAACAAGGTTTGGGGCTTCTGCATGAAAGAAACAAGTCAGATTTGGGGAGATTGAATAACACATAAATGTTTCAAACCAACGAATCATATAATTTTAAATTGTATATCACATTAGTTGTTATATAATGTATGTGATAAATTCAATTTTTCATGATGGTTATTTAATAACGGACATGAAAATTCTATTTATCACGTCAATTATATAATAACCAATGTGATAAAGTAGGGTAACTTGCTTTGTCGTGTCGATTATTATATAACCGACATGATAAAGAAACATACCTAGATTTTTTACATTGTTTATTATATAACCGAGATGATAAAGAAATTTATATGGATTTTCACATCAGTTATTAATAACCAATGTGAAAAATCTGATGTGATAAATATGTTTTGTACTAGTGGTTTCAGTGGATTCCAGGTCAGGACAATATAAAGTGGTATTAGAGCATATTTTTCCTTTGACTTATAGTTTTGGGATGGTATATAGGAGACTAGGAACATTTTGGATCTTGGTAAATAGTCGCATATAGGAGTGATCAACCCATGCATGGGGAAACAATCAAGTGGGTAGGGATGGACTGTTGTTCATGCTATCTGTTATTATAGTTGATTTTGTTTTCACCTTGAGTGATTGGTGTACTCTCCACTGCTTGATGATTTATGATATTTATGGTTTTTTCCCTTGTCTAGGTATAACAATAAAGGACTATTATATTCATTATTTTAGGAACATAGAAATTCAAATTCCATGCATATTCCATGCCATGTATGTTGCATTGTTTGACTGCCTGATACTTGATAAATGTGCCGTATCTGATTTATCATCATTCTTACCCTTACATTCCATTATTAGTTGTATATCATGATTAGGTAATTATTTTCCATTATTTCATATATAACATGTTTCTATGGTTTCTTACTTTTATAATGGCTTACCATGATTATTTACATGTTTTCATGTATTTATCATGCATGATAGCATGTCATGTTATGATTCTGAAACATGGTTGGTTAGATAAAGTGTTAGAATCAACCTAAATGGTATTTTACCACATATATTAATGGTGGAATTATATTTTACTAGCCAACTATGACATTTTTTAGTTATGAATCATTGGCCGCATGGACTAAAACGTGAATTGTTAAAATTAAATGGGTGTTAATTTTTCAATTTATAATGTATGGGTACTTTATAAATTGGGAGTGGTAATCCATATAATTGAACCATTATAAATGATGGTTTATAGTTCCATGAATTCCAATTGTAAATTATAAATGCATGTTCCTTTATAACTTGGGAATGGTAATTCATCTAACTAAACCATGGTGCTTATATATATATGCTGAATTATAATTTTTATGGAAAATGGTTTCCTTTCTGAAGGCTATTACCCCTATTATTTGGGAATGATGACCCATATGTATAAATTCCTAAATGCACAACTGGACCCAAGTAGATCAGTTGGGGAATATTTTTATATGATAAACCCACTAAGGGTGTAATTAAATCTTGGAAAAGTATTGGTGTGACTCTATCAGGTCACCTTTGTCTCTTATGCTTTAGTGCTTAACCCCATGTGGGTATACTCATACTAATGGATTAGTTATTTAAAGTATACACATCCACATATATTGTGTTACATATAGATGTATGGTGTAATCTTACTTAAACAACCCCCTTAAAATTATAAGGACCTTGCAGTCTACTTTTGAGCTTTATTATATGAGGCTTTAGTTAATTAAAATGATAATTACAACCTAAAGGGTGTTTTCCTCTATATATTAGAATTGAAATTTTATTTAACTAAACCCAATTGTGAGAAACTTGTATATAAATACAATGAATAAAAGTAATTTATGAGATAAATTGCTTAAAATGGGATAGGGTGTTAGTTAGATAAGAAATGATTGATAGGAAGTTTGATATAACTTACCTATGTTGCCTTGTGGCGTTAGCTAAATAAAGTACCAAGAAATTTTTCCTTATAATTGGTGATTGATATTCTTAAAACTAATTCTTTAACATGATTAAAAATAAAATTTTAATTATTTAAATGGATTAAATGAATCCTTAATGTGTTTTTTAGGTTTGACCCTCATGTAAGGGTAGTTTAAATGTTTCCTTGGTAGTTTCCGTAGAGCAGAAATATGAGCATTGTCGTAGGATTATTATTCTATCACTTGAACCTAAATAATAGGCATTAGAGCCTATAAACATTCTTGGTGTGACCTAGATATAGTTCAATGCTTAATGTTTAAGTAAGGGGCTATCCTGATTGAGGTAGTGCCCTGTGAGGTAAATTAGCACTGGTAAATGATGCTTTTAGT
The DNA here is from genome assembly GCA_963277665.1 of Viscum album. NCBI lineage: Eukaryota > Viridiplantae > Streptophyta > Magnoliopsida > Santalales > Viscaceae > Viscum > Viscum album. The sequence continues at coordinate 1,354,505,622 of OY728121.1, read as the reverse complement.
TATCATATGAGGGGTTTCGTTTGGGTGTTCTTTGTCTCAAGTAGGACTATTAGTGTTAAAACAAAACCTCGATTAGATGGGTGTTCATGGAGTAAGTTTATCCCTATTAAGGTCATGAGCATTATGTAATGCCCTAGTTTAATGGGTTTGACATGCCTAGGGAATCGTCAGCTTCTTAGTAGTTTGTGTGACCCTTCTTCTTATTCTTCGGTGAGGGATGAATTAGGAGGTTGTTAGCTAGATTAATAGCCATATGGGATAATATGACTCTGGAATAAATATTTTTTATAGGTTATTAGATACTTGAATGCATAGGGTTGATAGGCCTATATATAGTATCAAATGATGTTCTGTAGTGTTGATGAAATATCAGGGTAGTATGCGTCGTTACACACAATACCCATCTAGTAGGTAAAATGGTGTAGTAAACCATATGGGTTTGGTGGATTTGTTTAACTTCAAGCTATTATGATACATTTATGGGTCACTTCCAAAGTATAATGACCCAAATGTTTAAAAGATTTTAGGTTTTCCTAGTGTTTGGGATAATTTTGTAAAAAGGATCGGGTGTGATAACACTATCGATCTGAGTTTGGTTTTGGCTTTATTCCTGATGTTAATGACATGAGTGAGTGTGTCTCGGGAGATTATCATGAATAAATCAAGAGTAAATCATATCTAGAATGCTTTTAAGTGTATTTTCCCCCCTATTTTCAAAATTGGATCTTGGTAAAATCATATTAGCCACATTTGTAACCTATGTTTGGTATTGGATACAGTAGGTGCCATGAGATGAGTTCCTATTCTCAGTAAAATACAACTAGTACACACCTAAGGTTGGGAGTGACTTTCTCATGGGGCATCATTATTTCCCAACAGGTCTAGTCAAAATACAAAATTTATAAATACTAAAACTGTGCTCCTCAACTAATTAAAATATAGTATTGGTAAGTTTGAGTTCGAACCCACAAATATGGTGAGATAGTTTCTTTAGGTTTTCAAAAATATTTGATTTGATTAAATTGAAGAAATATGTGAAGAATCATATTGGTATTTTATAAACAATTTTAAGAAATCAGAATGAAAATAAAGAATATTGATTGTTTGGTTTGAAATCAGATTTAAAAGTGTTCCTAGGTTTTGTAGTTTTAGGGTTTAGGTGCAATGGAATTTTATAAAATAAATTGATTAATTCATGTTTGGTGTTAAATTTGAGATGAGGGACATCCAGTAGTCATGGAATACCCTCCTTGGTTCAACAATCCTCTTTTTCCTTCATGTCGACAATTTAGGGGTTTTCTGAATCAAGTTTGTCTCGATTCCATTTTTAAACCTAGTTTCCTTGAATGCAAAAATGGACATACCTTGATTTAGGGTAACTAATTGTGTAATTTATAATGTTAATTTTAGATTCACATACCAATGGTCATGATAAAAGTAAAATAAAGAGTTTGGAAATCGATTTAATAAATTATGGAAATCCAAAATACATGAATAAAGAAAAAGGAATAGATCCAAGGTCACCTTCCCCCTTTGTCTACATAACCCTATCATAAGGAATGTTTACCCCCTAATCCTAATGATGATAGAATAATAGGGAAGGAGTAGTGAAAAAATAAATCATAAAGAAAACATAGATGAAAATGGGGAGGACTATGCACAACATAGATTCTCACTCTAAGATTTGGTCTTCGGGATCTCCCTCACAACAGCGGCCTAGATTTCTATTTATAGAAACTCCATGGGTGATCAGGATGAATTTGATGGAATTATAAAATCTATTTATAATGGAGTTATAAAATATCCATGGTGGGTCCTGGGGTTATAAAATTTTATATTTTTATTGAAAATCCCATCAAACTCTCATAACTGGGTCTGTCTGACACTTACACATCGTGTAATGATTACACGATGTGTAATGCTTGGGGATTTTTTCTCATCACTTTTCTTCACTTCACATCATGTTTTTCCTTTATTTATTGTAAATGTATCACATCATATAATGATTACATGATTTAAAATTTTCTTTTTCTAGTTTTTTAGCATGCTCTACCTTTATGTAATATCGGTATTTGGATTCAAAAATCTAGTATCACACCGTGAGTGAATTGAAGCAGTGTGAAGTGTATTTTACTCATGAAAACCATCTCTTTTCATTCATTTTTCAAATATTAGTTGTATCCTTCCATAAATAATAAATCAAGTTAAACTGTTAAAATATTGTAAAGAATAACAATTAAATTATAGAAATTACTATATTTAAAACACCCAAAAATGTATGCATGAAATACATAAATCGGGGAATATCACGTCAAACGTGTTTTAGCATGTCCTTCCAAGTATAGGGAGTGAAACCATAAAATAACGCTTGGGAATGATCACCTTTTCTTCTGAAATTCCATGAGGATAGTAGTTCAAGTTCTAGTCCTTAAAATGATACTTGACATAAAAACAGTAATGGTTTTGGATGGAGTATGGATGCTAGATTCATACTTGGGGTGCGTGAATGACCCCAAGAGATAATAACACATCTAACTCATGTTGGTGCTTGAAAGGAAGCATGATGATGAAATAGTTGGTTGTGTATGCAATATTTAAAGACATCGTTAATCAATTTGTACTCCCTTGGTTATGCTTCAGTGATCATAGGATGCCTTAGTAGTGAGGGAATCATGGTCAGTTAATGATGATGCATAACCAGGTGAAACCAAGATCTTTCAAAAGAAGTCATCCATTAATGGTTCGACTATGATTTTTTCCTATAATTGGTTATGGTTGGTTAGAAACCATACCATGCACTTTATCTTAGATATGGTAGGAGTGTCTTGGTCCTCTTTAGTGATCATTGGTATCCTATTAGAGTACCCCTATTTTAGGGATGATCATGTCCCCAATCGTGAAATCATCCTAGGTATAATAAGATAGCTTCAGTTATACCATGAGCGAAAGAAATAATTAAATGCCATGTTGGTTCAATTAATAGACTCCTTTAGAGTTTCACTTTGGGTTTGTGGTTTTTTATAGAAGTTTGGTCATACTGAGTGATACTGGGATTCCCTTATAGGAAGACCTTGGATGGAATTAGGGATTCTAGCTATCTAATTGACTCGATCTCTAGGTGAATACTACTTGGGGATTATTCAATGTTTTGATATGTGGACGTTTCAGCTATGTACCAATATATCACTTTTAAAATCTTGAGAATGGACTAACTTTTATGGATTCCTTGGACCCTGGTAGTTGATTCTGAGGTTACCCATGACTAATGTTGGGATCATATGATATGTTTTTAATGTTACGATCCAAGGATGTTGGATTGAGTATTCACTTATGTTTGTGCGATGGCACGATGACATAAATGAACATTTTTGGGTTAAATAAATCATCGGAAGTCAGTTACAGGATTTAGTAAGCATGTTCATTCAAGGATTTTCATAGAAAATATAGCATAACCAGGATAAATGTTGTTGATTGGGAATCAACTGTTCAATCAAGTTGAGAATCATGTTGGGACCATTATTAGACCACTAAGGGTATTCTCAAATAGGAAATTCTGATAGTGGAGGTACCATGACTCAAAACTGGACGTTAAAAGTTAGAACATATGGTTAGGATAGATATAGTCTGGTTACTAAAAGAGACAACAAAAGGATCATTTCTCAGGTTAGACGAGCTCTAGTATGCACTGTCTCAATGTTCAGTTTTGAATACAATCATTTTCTTGAGTTTTAATGGATTATGTATTGTACAGTTTAAGCGATGCTTAGAGGTGTGTTGGGAATTGTAAATGAAATGAAACCATTTGAAATAAACTTCACGGCCTGAGTAAGTTGGGTTTTGTAGTGTCCCATGTTTTTAGACTGTTCAAAATTCCATAGGAGTTTGAACTTTTTCATTTGCTGGACAGGCCATATCTTGAATTGGTATTCAGAATGTAAATCCAATCTTAGTAACACTTAAAAGTTTTTTTTAGATGGGAATTAAGTTTTGAGATGTGTCTCAGGAGTTTGGATGAGTTTCATGGGCATTGATATTTGAAATCTCACTTTATGAGAGAGATAGATTGGTTTACACGGTTTGTTTAAACTATGTAGCCCTCTAGAAGAAAATGTGTGACTCTGAAGGGGGGTGTCACATTTTTTTATAAACTATGCAAGGTGGGGCACATAGTCATGCGATAGGTCTACAATTAATTATATAGGTGGGTGCACAGGATATTCAAGGTTTTGAAAACCATGTGCCTAGCCTACATGGTTAGTGCCACTTAACCAGTAGCACTGCATGGTAGGCACATAGTTAATCCAAACCATGCAGATAAACTGTGTGGGGTATAACTATTAGGTAGTGTGGGCCAAATTATTGGCATATGATTATCTAAACTATGCATCCTAACCATGTGCCTCATTAAAAAGGGGGAAATTACCTTTTTCCCCTTCACCCTTAAATGAGGTTTTCCCCATTTTCCTCCCTCACTCTCCCAGGGAGCCCTCCACACATGCCCTTACTCTTTATCCCATGGAGCGATCTACCATGTTTGAGCTCTGAATCGAATTTCATTAGGTGCGTTGGAATCATATCAGTGAGTCTACGACTCCTTCTTCCTCATTTCTCACTTTCTTTAGCTATATTGAATGTTATCTTCATGTGAGCTAATTCGCCCTATTTTCATGGTGTTTGTCTAATATTTCAATTTTTCTCAAACCAACTCAAATAAAAGATTTATATCAGACAAGTGAATCATCCTAAGCATGAGGTAGGTGGTCTATATATTTTCCCTTAAATTCTCTTTGTTTTATAAATTACATTATTGTGTCGCGTGCCAGATTTTCCATGTGTCACCTTTTAAGTGTGAAATTAATTATGTAGAACCTAATGCCTTGAATTAAATAGCCTTTGTGTATTTAATTTCACCATTATTGGTTTCTCACCTCAACCCAAAACACCCCTTTGGGTGCATTGTTCATATGTCGTAACCTATGCCTCATCTAAGAAATTAAATCATACCTTCTAGTTGTTGTTTAAAATGATTGATTTATAATGTTCTCCCTAGATTTTTAATCACCCATGAGTTGTATTGATTAACTCTAATGTAGTAGATTCTTAATCTAAATTAAATTATTAATAATATGAATTACAATCCCTACCTCGTTTCATAATAAAACCACCATGAGGTGCACTATCTTCTTCATAAAAAAGGGGTGATTGAAAGATAATATTTGTAATGGTAAGAGGCATGGACCTTTCCCATGGCCTTCTAAATTTACTTATAAATGAAACAGTACAAATTGTACACCTGAGTTGTGATATGGAATGCCCTCAGGAAAGGAATTTTTAATTATCCATGATTAAATTGTTACAAGGCATGTTTACATACATGGCCTTCTTTATTATTTATGCTTTAATTGAATTGAAAAATCCAAGTGGTTGTATGTAATAGTGTTGGAAATTTTATATTATTATATTGTGATAATTGGGAATAGAGTCCCTATTTATTCATGGGCACGGTGTCCCTTGTATATATTGTGATACTTGAGCATGGCCTTCATGTTTATACATGGGCATGACATCCCTATTTATTCATGGGCATGATGTACCTATATATTCATGGGCATGGTTTCCCTATTTATTCATGCACATGGAGTCCCTACTTATTCAAGCATGGTGTCCCCATTTGATTATAATATTCAGGCAAGGTGTCCCAATTGATTAAGATACACGGGCATGACACACCTTAATATTTATGATATGTGGGCATGACATCCACTATCGATCATGATACTCGAGCATGGAGTCCCTATTGACTTATGACACATGGTAATAGAATCCCTTGTGATTTCAAATTTACGGGAATGTCATCACTTATCACCCTATAAGACATCAGTGACTATTCATGGATGCCTGAGTTATACCTCGGGTCCTGGCTAGTCATAGTATATATATATATGGCTATATATATCACTGCGTATCTAGTCCATATATATATACATGTTAATATATATAAATATATATCTATGTGCACTTGTTTAGAGGTATCTCATCTTAGGATGAAGTAGGTATGATTGGTCAGGCGTCCTTTGAGGAGACTAAGCCTGACTTGTTTATATTTAATTATTTACTACCTTATTGATATTCTTTCACACTTTTATCACTATTGGAAAATAGGTCTATCCCCATGCATCTATACTCGTGGTTTATAAAACCTATGGGTATAGATGATATATTTTGGTATATACCCATGGTTTTGTTAAAATCATGGGTATACAATGCCCCGATTTCACAATTTCATCAGGCTTCCCCTCCTGATTTTTCATTTCCATCGGGCTCCCCCCGTGTGAACCCTCTCATCCCCTCCCCAACCTCTACCTCTCGACCCTCTCCTCTCATCCCTGAACTCAACCTCCCGACCCCTACCTCCACCTCAACATCCCGACCTCTGCCTCCCTTCCCCCAACCCCTCTCAACTCCCTCTCCTCCCCTCCCCGACCTCAACCTCCTGACCCCTGCCTTCACCTCAACGTCCCAGCCTCCGTCTCCCTTCCCCCAACCCCTCTAAGATCCCCCTCCTCTGGCGACGTCCCCACCCAATCCACGGACTATGGTTCCAAAAGGTAGATCCTACCATTGAGTGCCATCAATCGTACGTCGAGAGAATATCAGTCACTAATCTAGGGTTCTAAAAGCTGACTAGCATTCAAAGGTACTCAAATCCATGTTTTTTAATCAGTCTACAAGTTGGTTCAAGGTGAACGAAGATTGAGGGAGTCGAGTGGAATGTGACTGAAGATTTAATATTTTCTAATCTAGATTCATTTTATTTGGAAGGTGATTTTAGTATTGTATGATAAAAGATTCTTGAGGAAATTGGAAGTTTAGGGCTATATAGATTCATTACATCTAGGTTATTAGTGAGGAGCATTGAGTTTGTTAATGAAGGAGACATTGTGTGTAGTGAAGAATAAATCTTTTTTTGAGGAGGACTGATTAAAATTCAAATCACATGTGAGAGAAAGGGGTCATGTGAGTTCCAGTAGAACCTGTTTGAGAGAAATTTCAAGCACATGTCTGAGAAACTTGTTCCAATTACACTATTTTCATTTTATTCTCCATTTGTCATCTCTATTTTTATGTTTTTAGTTTGTAGTCATGGGCGGTCTTATTCTAATTTTGTCAATTTTTCTTCATTTCTTTCATGTTTTGGTAGTAGGTTGAGATAATTGATTAGTTGTTATTTATAGATTTAGATCTGGTCATAGAATTTTTATAGATTATTATTAGTTTAATTTTGTTTTAGTGTTTTAATACGTATTTATTCATAACAGAGTTTTAATTTTGTCATCTATTTTGTCTACTTTTCAGTGACTTTTAGTGTGTTCTTTGGTAAACCTACTATGAATCTCACCCATTTTCTTCTAGTGACATTTTTCTATTTACACTCACTTGAAACAACACTGTTTGTTGTTGCTTAAGTAATTTACTGCCTTGTCGCATCACAATCCATCATTCTTTGTCAAATTTCATGCCACTAAACCTTGAAGTAAATAAATATTGTGAAAAAATGTTGAGCAGTGATTGGGTTCTTTAGGATGTGATTCATTTTTGGGGTTTAAGTAGTATTGAATGAAACAATTTATGATTCTTGAAAATTCTTAAGGATCATTGATCATTCTTCATGGATTATTGGTAGATGCTTTAGTGAATTCCTCTTGGATTATAGGTTATCATTAGTTTGAATTAGAGATAATGTTTCATCATTAATTCTTGTATTAAGGAATTAATGATGAGACATTTCAATCTAGTTTGAATGGGTGGTATTAAGTTCATTTTAAGATGATTTATCTTTTTGAACTTAATGATTTTGATACTCCTTAATACTTAAAAATGAATCACAACCTTGTTTAGTAAGATAAAAACATCACTTTTTCCACATTAGATCTGATTTTTAGTTCTCTACACACCAAAATTGACTAAATTTCTAGGATTCCCACCTTAATTGATAGATTTGACCTATAGAAACACTAATATTACATTATTAGAGCCTTATATAAACAATTTTTGTCCATGAAATCTTAATTAAAGTTTTTAACAAGCCAAATTTTGACTAATGTTCTGGTGAGAGATATAGATACGCATGTCTGAGAAACTTGTTCTGACACCACTGTCTTTATTTTACACTTTTGTTCTATTTTTTATTCTTGAATATTATTTTACGTGTTTAAATTTTTTGTATCTTATTGATTAGTTTGTAATTTGTAGCCTTAGGTTTTATTCTCCTACTTCTAGCAATTTTTTTTCATTTCTTTCATACTGTAGTGGTAGATTTAGATAATTGATTTATTTTCGTTTCTAAACTTATATTTGGTTATAGGATTTTTTTTATATTATTGTTAATTTTGTTTTTTAGTGTTTTAATACACATTTTTTCCACAGTAGAGTTTTAATCTTTTCATCTATTTTGTCTAATTTTCATCTACTTCTTATGTCTAGTTCTTCCATGTCTACTTTTCAGATGCTATTAGAGTGTTCTTTGGTAAACATACTATGAATCTCAACATATTTACTTCTACTATCAATAATTTATTTAAACTTTCCTAAAACAACACTATTTTTTGTTTCTTAAGTGATCTGCTTCCATGTTTCATCAAAATCCATCATTTTTTGTCAATTTTCATGTTGTTAAACCTTAAAGTAAAGAAATCTAATTTTAAAATGTTGAGTAGTGAGTAGATACTTTAAGATGTGATTTATTTTTTGGGTTTAGGTAGTGTTGAATTATATTTTAATAATTTATAATTCTTACAACTTTTTAAGGGTCACTGATCATTTTTTTCAATTATTGGAAGATGATTTAGTGAATTGTACTCAGATTATTGGTTATCACTAGTTTGAATTAGAGAGAATGTTTCATCATTAATACTTGGATTAAAGAATTAATGATAAGACAATTTAATATGATTTCAATAAATGGTGTTAATTATATTTTAAGATGAAATGCATTTTCAAACTTGATGATTTTGATACTCCTTAAAACTTAAAAATGAATCACAGCCTTGGTTAGAGTGAGAAAAACACCACTTTTGTGCCACTTTTGTGCCACTTTTGAAATACATTTTCCTTATTAAAATTTTAAAAATGATGTCTTAGTATACTCTACATCTAAATTCCATGTAGCCTACTATTTCATGTTATCATTTTTGGATGTTTGAGTATGTTTGAGTCAATTTTTTCAATATAATTTTTTGTAGGTGTTATTTGTTTTATAATCCTCTTAATAATTTTTTTTGAATTTTAGGGACACCATGTTATTGGGTACCCCTATTTTGTTTCTCAATGATAAAATGCTTGAAGAAGTATTGTTTTATTTAGCATGTGTTTTCTTTATTATGGATCGACTTATGTGATATGTGTGGTTTCCTCTTCACCGTTCATTTCATTTTATATCACTACAACTGAATCCTAACTCATTTTGTAGGTTATTCTTTAGGTTGATTCTTGATGTTTAGGGATCTTGGGTCCCGTTGAGGCCGGTTCTAGCCACCTATGTCAAGGGAAGTGGGTTTTCCATGGGTTTTTTGTATGTTTTTTTCCATTTCAATTTTTTACTTTTTTTTAATTTAGTGGTTTTGGTGTTTTGAGTTTTCAGTGTTTTTCTATAGTATTTTGGACCTGTTGCAGTGGTTTTGGGTAGTTATTGTCAAAGGATACTTGCACATGTATGCATAGGTAGGAATATAAATATATAATTTCCCCCATATATATATATTCACTCATGGTCGTATTAATATATATATTGGGGCTAGGTGTGCTTATGTATATATAGGAAAAATGCATACATGTGTAAGGTAAAAAGGTATATGCAAGTATAAGAATATATGTAAGTATCCCCTTGTACATATTTTTTCATGAAAATATGTACATAGGGGCTAGGTGTTCTTATATATATGTGAAAGTGCATATGTGTGCAAGCAGTAAAGGGGAGATTTGAGTTGTCATCATTATAAGCAGAGAGCCTTGAGTTTGAGGTAGGTCCCCTTATACATTGACCTTTAAATTTAAATAATCATCAATTGCTTGTATTTCATACCATGTTTTCATACTAAATAGTGATATAGATATCTTATAATAATTTTCCTAAATAGAATTGAAGAAAACAAAACTAACTGATATAAAATTGAGCTACATTGAATTATACTAAATTGAATGAATTAGGATATCATATTAGTAGGAAAAACCAAAATGATTTGAATTTTATTAACCTATAAAGAGTGTTAGTTAAACAAGAGATAGAGTAGATAAAAAACTTTATACAAACTGTTTAATAGCTCTAGAATCTCATATTACAGCAAAGTATCTTAATAGAAAAATAAGAGGAAGAAGAAGATGGAGGAAGATGAATAAAATAAGGGGAAGTATAAATCCATACGTGAAGAAGTCCTCTCTTTCTAAAGTTATATCTATGAACTCCCAAGGACTGGAACCAGAAATTTCCATCTGGAAAATTAGAAAATGATTTGTATCCCCCCCCCCACACATACAACCCTCTCATTTAATACTCCCACAAAACAGCCAACAACCCCAAACTATCTTTAAGTATAGAAGTACAATGATGCCCTTTCCACTAGAAACTACTAACCAACTAGTACCAACTACCCCTCTCACTACATAGATATCCCCAACAACTCCACGTGCCTAACAAAGAGTAAAAGTGAATATTCCTAAATGAGTCTAGAATAAATTAAATTACCCTATACCGAATAGATTAATTAAAACTAATTAGATTGAAAAGAAATCATATCATGTTGTAACAAAGTGAATCATACATAATCAATATAATCTAATTAGACCTCTCCTAGACTGTCTCAATTAGGATTTCATCAAACATAATGAACCAAGCTAAATGACAGTAAACCAAACAAAATAATATTAAGAAGTGTAAACCCAAAACGAGTTAAACTAAATAAAGTGGAACCATACAAACCCATAATGTATAGAATAAAACCAAATAAAAAATATAATCAAACATTAAAAAAACAATCACAAACTAACCAAACCTTACTGGTAATGTAAATTAGATCAACCAAAATAGATCTAGAATTATCAAAACCAAGAAAATAGAATTAAAATATTAAAAAATAGGATGAAACTAAATTGGAAAAACTAATCTAACTTGAATTAATATGATATTACAAATGATGGATAAAATTGGTCCAAATATAATGAATTCAAACCGATATAACCACAAATGACTTGAACTAAACTGAACTAAACCAAACTGCTATGAACCAAATACAATCAAAATGAATCTATTAGAACCCAAATTAATGAAATTGTCTAAGCTAATATTAACAAAAACAAGACAAACTAAATCTAATGAAAATTTCCCAAAAAAACTTGTATAAAAAACCGACCCGACATTTCTTGGTTTATGATAATTCAGTCAAAACTAAAATGAATGGAAAAAACCTAAAATGAACCATACATTGAAAATACATAACTAAACAAAACATAATTGAAATGAACATAATCGATCGGATTTTGAATGAAATAAATAAAACAAAATTTAAGTGTATGAAACTAATGTAATGAGAATCGGGCCAAATAGAAATAATCAGTATCAACCAAATTAAACTATACATAACATAACTAAGAAAAATCAATCCCAGTTAAACAAACCCAAAAAAAATAGATGGAACCACATCCTCTTGAACTAATATAATATGTTTTCTCCTTGCTTGTAGGAAAATATTTTGACCCATGGGGCGTTGTGGTTCTTATATTGGGGAAGTTACTTTTATAGTCACAAGAGACAAGTATTCTCTAGTTTAGTTTTTCTTTTATTTTATTTATCGCATTGGACACTTAATCTTTTTACTTCTTTCTACAGACAAAGGGTAGTTACATTTTGTGGGGGGTCCATAAGGGAACTGGAGGAGGTTACATGGTTTTATTTGTAGGGGAGGTAGATCGGGTTAGTGGAGGGATTAATTAGTGTGTTTCATTTTTTTCTACATTTGTACTGTGTTGTTTCTATTTATTTTCTTTTCCTTTGGTGTGGACGTCCAATGTATAGATGAGTCATGCTGAAATTTTACTTATTTTCTATTGTTGTCTTAATTAATTTTTTGTGGGAAAAATCATTCCTGAGTGGTGATTCCTTGATGCCCAGACACTTATGTCAACCCATGGGTGTTTCCCATCCACCTTAGTCCATCCTAATATTCTTATATTAAAGTCTATGTATGAAACATGGGAGGGCCTAATAAACATGGATAATTAGGGAGGGATTGGGAATGTCTAGGAATTAATAGTTAATTCCCATGAATAAGGATTGAGGACATTGAAATTTATAATGAGAATATATGGGATACTATGCAATATATATTGATTCTGGAATTGTTATGGGTATAAAATTTGGTGAAATGGTAATACATTGGGACTACTAAATGGAAATTCACATTCATAACCAATATGATAATGTAATATTAGATCATGAGCTATTGTAAATTGTTGGAGTTGATGATTAGACTCTATCCCAATTCAACTATAGAAATACCTTAGTGCCTAAAATACTCTATCATGCACTAGATAGCTTGGTTTGAAATTCCCAGTAAAACCTTTATTGACCTCCCATTGGTAGTATTAAAATTTAATTTCAATTATTTCACTTCAAATAACCATTAATAAATTCCAAGAACTAATATGACCATGAATCAACTAGAAATATCACTCTACTATTCTAGGTGGATAGACTGGTTCAACAGGCTAGCGATGGAGAGAAACTCAAACGCTGCGATGGGTTGAGTACTAGAATTGATTACTCATCATCTAGGTGGGTTTAATATGAGTGTATTAAGATATCAGTTTATTTTTATGTTGATAATTATTAAACACCTCTATTTGGATCATGAAATTTGACTACCACAACAACTTGATTATTTTGAAATGATGATGTGATTTAAGACACCAATTTCTCATTAATATGTGTAGAAGTTTCCCAATGAAATCTTGTGTTCTCAATTGAAATTTTTTTCTCTTAATAGTTTTTTATAGATTTACTTGAGATCACGGTAGAATTTTAACTTTCCATATAAATAATATGTTTCATACCACTTGCTTAGTTAATAACATTATTGATAATGGTGAACTATGGTTTTCTAAGTTTGTTAGATTGGTTCAGCCTGATTTGGTTTGGATGATGTTTGGGCTGAATGCTTGTGGTTGTACTATGCACTAGGCCACCACTTCTGTGGGTTGAGCTCCGTGGTGATCTCATTGGGGGTTACAGGGGAAACGTGCCCCTGCTTCGGGGGCCCTAGGGGTAAAGGCCTCCAACCAAAATTTCAGGCTACTATAGCAACCCAATGTGTGTGGCCATGGAGTAGTTTGGAAATTCTCTATAGATAGTTCTAAACTAGAATCACGTAGAGTGGGAAGTAATTCAATGGGAAATTGAGAAAAACATGATAGATATCATAAACCAAAATAACTAGACTCAACTAGAATTATTTTTGGTTAGACTAATTCATGTTAATAGGTTGATTAGGTTTTTTTTAACCCATATTTATATGTAAATTAATTCATGTACAATTTAGTATGTCAACTATTTCCATTCACTCATGATATTTACCATGTATCGTGGTTTTTATGTGGTTTGTATTTTTTTACAGGTTAAGGATGGTAGGAATGTTGGTACTGCTTGTTTGGGATAGGTATATTTACCCATAGTTCAATGAACTATGGGTATATTATGTTTGTTGCAATAATTTATACCCAAAGTTTAACTAAAACTGTGGGTATTATGGAAATTTCTAGGGCTATACCCATGATTTATATGAAGCTGTGGGTATAGGTCTATATCGATGCCTCAGTAGCCCATGGTTCATGAAACCATGAGTATAGCCTATACCCATGGTTTTAGGGGATATACCCACAGTTTTAAGTTGTGGGTATAGGTGATATTTCCAGTAGTGTATATTTTATACTCACATACTTGATATCTTTAGACACCATTAGTGGTGGTCTACTGAGTTTATCTCACACCCTGTTTGGCCTGCCATTACACTGGGGTACCCAAATAAACCTCATGGTTATAGGTTCAGATTCATGGATTATGTTTGTGATGTTATATTCATAGTTGGGAGCTTAGGAGAATAGGACTAAGTTAGATCTCAGGATGATCATGGAGATATCCTTTGAGGCTTTTGTCTTTTTTTTGTATTTTTTATTTATTACCTGATGTATGACTACTATTTTCATATTGTATCATCAAATGGACATGCATGGTTGTGTATTTAGCATTAGACATTTTATCATCTATTATTATTGTCTTCCACTACCTTCATTACTATAGATTCTACTGTCAATTTATTTATTATGTTATACCATCATTCCACTCTAATCATGAGGGTATAGTCTCACCATTTTACCATCATTGGACCCTCATTTCTAGTCGGTAGTCTCTAGCATTTATATAGGCACACTTGAGGCCATGTGACCAACGGATCAAGGCACTGTTTCAATGGATTTTGGGTTGGTACATTACCAAGTGTACATGGATGGACTTTTGTTCATGTTATTCATTATTATAGTTGATTTTGATTTCACCCTGGGTGATTGGTGTACTTTCTGCTGCTTACTAATTTATGAGATTTATGGTAGTTTACCCTTAGCCTTGTATGGAAAGGAAGGATTACTACATGCATCATTTTAAGAATATATAAATTCACATGCCATGCATATGTCATTCCATGTAGGTTGCATTGATTGACTGCCTGATACTTTATCAATGTGAATTTTCTGATTTATCAGCATGCATATCCTTACGTTCCATGCTTCATTTTACATCATGATTCGGTAATTATTTTCTATGTTTTCCTTTATAACATTTTTTTGTGGTTTCTTGCTTATGTAGTGGTTTCCCATGATTATTTCCATGTTTCCTTGTATTTATCACTTGTTATAACACGTCATGTTATGTTTATGACATGTTTTTGGTTGAATAAAGTGTCATCATGAACCTAAATGGTGTTTTCCCACACAACTTGATGGTTTTATTCATGGATCATTGATCACATGGACTAAAACGTAAATGGTTACAATTAAAGAGGTGTTAATTTTTCAATTTATAAAGTGTATGGGCGCTTTATAAATTGGGAGTGTCAATCCATATAATTGAACCATTATAAATGATGGGTTTCATTTACATGAATGTCAATTCTAAATTATAAAGGCATGTAACTTTATAACTTGAGAATGATAATTTATCTAACTGAACCATGGTGCTTATATATGTACACTAAATTATAATTTTTATGGAAAACGGTGTCCTTTTTGAAGGATAATACCCCTATTATTTTAGCATGATGACCCATATGGATAAATTCCTAAATGAACAACTGGGCGTAAGTAGATCATTTGGGGCATATAGTTATATGATAAACCCAATAAGGGTGTAATTAAATCTTGGAAAAGAATTTACGGGACCCTGATAGGTCACCTTTTTATCTTATTCTTTAGTGCTTTACCCCATGGGGGTATACTCATACTAATGGATTGGTTATTTAAATTTTTCACAGCTGCATATATAGTGTTACATATAGACGTATAATGGCATCTTACTTAACCAATCCCCCTTAAAATTATAAGGACATTTTATTATGATTTTTAGATTTATGATATGAGACTATAGTTAATTAAAATTTCAATTACAACCTAAAGGGTCTTTTCCTCTATAGATTGAAATTTACATTTTCTTTAACTAAGACCAATTGTATGAAACATGTGGATAAATACAATGAATAAAATTAATTTATGAGATAAATTGCCTAAAATGTGATAAGATGTCATCTAGATAATAAATTCTTGAAAGGAAGCTTGATATAACTTGCCTATGTTGCCTTGTGGTGTTATCTAAATAAAGTACCAAACACTTTTTCCTTATGAATGGTACTTGATGTTCTTAAAAATGAGTCTTTGAAATGTTTAAAAATCAAATGTAAATTATTTAAACGGATTAAATGAAATCTTAATTTGGTGTTTTAGTTTCAACACTCGTATAAGGGTAGTTTAACTGCTTCCTTGATAGTTTCCTTCGAGTGGAAACATGATCATTATCATAGACTTCTTCTTCTATCGCTTGAACCTAAATGATAGGTGGTAGAGATGAGAAACCTTCTTGGTGTGACCTAGTTATAGGGTTGATTCTTAATGTTTAAGTAAGGGTCTACCTCGATTGAGTTAGTTCCCTATGAGGTAAATTAGCATTGATAAATTTTGCTTTTAGTTATTAGACGAGGGGTGTCGTTCATGTATCATTTTTCCTGAGTATGTCTCTTAGTGTTAAAATAGCACCTGGGTTGGATGGGTGGTTGTGTAGTAAGTTGACCCATGTTGAGGGAATGTGCATCATGTAATTCTCTATTTCAATGGGTTAGACATTCCTAGGGAATGATCAACAGCTTAGTAGGTCATGCAACCCTTCTTTTTCTTCTTCAATGAGGGGCGACTCGGGAGGTCGTCATCCATATTAACAGTTGTATGGGATAATACGAGTCTAGTCTAGATTTTTTGTATGTTGCATTAGATACTAGGATGCATATGGCCGATAAGCTTATGGATAGTATCAAATGATGTGTCATAGTGTTGATGAAATCTTGGGGTAGTATGCGTCGTTACACATGGTACACGTCGAGTTGGTAAAATAGTAAAGAAAACCATATGGGTTCGGTGGAGTTTTTTAACTATGAGTTGTTACGCTACATTTTTGGGTCACTTTTGGAATATAATGACCTGGAAATTTAAAGGAGTTTGGGTTGTCCCAGTGCTCGGGATAATGTTGTCAAAAGTATCGAGAGCGATAACACTACCAATATGAGCTTGGTTTTGGATTTATGCCTGATGCTAATGATGTGTGAGAATAACTAGGGAGAGCTTCATGCGTATGTATAGAGTAAATCTAATCTAGCATGCTTTTAAGTTGATGGATTTCCCCTCCTTTTGAAACTTGAACTTGGTAAAAGTGTGTTGGTCGCATTCGTAACCCATGTTTGGTGGTGTATGGAGTTTGTTACATGAGATGAGTTTCCATTCTTAGTAAACAATGAATAGGACACTCCTAAGGTGGGATCATTGTGTAAAATGTGTTTTAGCTTTTTCTTTCAGGTATAGGGAATGAAATCGTAAAAGAAAACTAAGGAATGGTCACCTTTGCTTCTAAAAGACCATGAGGCTAGTAGTTCGAGTTTTAGTCCTTGAAATGATACTAGAGATAAAACCCAATTATGGTTTTGGATGAAGTCTGGATTCTAGATTTAGGCTTAGGAGCATGAATGAACCAGAGAGAGAATAATGCCTCTAACTCATGTTATTGCTTGCAAGGAATCTTGATGATGAAATAATTGGCTGTGTATGAAAAATTTATAGACACTGTTAACCAGGTTGGTCTTTGTTGGTTATGCTTGAGAGATCATAGAATTCCATGGTAATGAGGGAATCATGGTTAGTTAATGACGATACATCGGAAGGTGCATCTTAACTCTTTCAAAAGAAGTCATCCGATAATGGTATGGTTGTTCTTTTCACCTATAATTGGTTATGGTTGGTTGGAAACCATACCAGACACATCATCTTGGATATGAAGGGAGTGTCTCAGGACTATTTAGTGATCGTTGGTATCCTCTTAGAGTACCCTTGTTTCAGAGATGATCATGTACCCTATATTGACATCATCCTGGGTACACTAATAGAACTTCAGTTATACGTCGAGATGAAGAAAGAATTAAAGACCATGTTGGATCGATTAATAAAATCCTTTGGAGATACGCTTCAAGAGCATGGTTATTTATAGAGGTGTGGTTTTCCTAAGTGATATTGGGATTCCCTTATAGGAAGACCTTGGATGGACTCAGGGATGTTATCTAGCACATTGACTCAACTGCCATGAGAATACTGCTTCGGTATTAGTCGGTGTTTTGATACGTGGATGTTTCGGCTATGTACCAACAACTCACCTGTAAACTCCTAAGAATGGACTAACTTGGATGAGCTCCTTGGACCCCAGTAGTTGATTATGAGGTTACCTTGGACTAAGGTTGGGATCAGATGATATTTTTTTAATGTGATGATCCGAGGGTTTTGGATCGAGTAGGCACCTATGTTTGTGTGGTGGTACGACAATATAAACAACCATTTTGGGTTAAAGAAGTCATCAAAAGATAGTTATAGTTTTTAGTGATTATTCTCGAAATAAACTTGGTATTCCTTGGAATAAAGGCATCCTGATTAGGTTTTGGATGCATCGGTTGTTGAAGTTGAGCATTTCTAGAGATAGTTGGCTGGTAGTGGATGAATTTTTGTTCCTCTTGTTTTGTTGGTTGTAGTAAGTGAGGAACTACTTTTGGAATGTCTTCGGGTGAGATGAGTGTAGAGTAAGGTCATTCAAGGATTTTCATGGAAAATATGGCACGACTAGGCTAAATGAGGTCGATTGGGAATCGACCGTTCGATCAAGTTTAGAATCATGTCGGAAGCATCGTGGGCATGCACAAATAAGAAATTCTGATGGTGGAGGTACCATGACTCAGAATTGGCTGTAAAAAGTTAGAACATAAGGTGGGGAGTGCCATATCCTGGTTGATGAAAGAGACATCAACAGGATTGTGTCTTAGGTTAGACAAGCTCTGGTAAGCACTGTCTCAATGTTTAGTTTTGAATATGATCATTTTCTCAAGTTTCAATGGATTATGTATTGTACGTTTTAAGTAATTCTTAGAGGTGAATTGGGCATTAGAAATGAAACACAATCATTTGAAAAAAACTTCATGAACTGAGTAGGTCGGGTTTTGTTTTCATTGTTCCCAAAGCTTCTCGGGGATGATAAGTTCTAAGGTGGGGAGATTATAACATCCCGTGTTTTTGGACCATTGAAAATTCCATGGGAGTTTGAACTTTTCATTTGGTGGATGGACCATATCTTAAATTGAGCTTTGGAATGTAAATTTGAGCATTGGAACACTTAAAAGTGTCATTTTTAGATGGGGTTTAAGGCCTGAGAGGTGTATCGGGAGTTTGTATGAGTTTTGTGAGCGTTGAAAATCAAATGATCGCTTTCTGAGAGAGGCAGACAGGGGTGCACAATTTGTTTAAACTGTGTGACCCTCTAGAAGAAACGGTGTGTCCCTAAAGGGGATTGTCACACAGTTTGTTAAACCATGCAAGGTGGGGAACACGACCATGTAGGAGGTTTGAAATAAATTTTAGAGGTGGGAGCACAGGCTGTGCACAGTTTAGAAAAATGTTCACCCAGCCCGCATGGTTAGTGCCACTTAACCAGTAGCATGACACGGTTGATGCATGGTTAGTCCAAACCATGCAAGAAAACCATGTGGGGTATGAATCTTGGGTAGCGTGAGTCACACAGTTGGTGAACGATTATCTAAATTGTGTATCTTAATCATGTGCCTCATTAAAAAGGGACAAAATTACCTTTTTACTCTCCACCCTTAAATGGGTTCTTTTTCATTTTCCTCCCTCACTCTCCCAGGGAACCCTCCACATGTTCCTCCCCTTCCTCCTCTTCCTATGGATAGATCTCACTCATTTGAGCTCTAAATCGAATGTCGAAAGGTGTGTTGGAATCATATCGGTGATTTTGTGACTCATACTTCCTCCTTTCTCAATTTCTTTAGCCGTATTGAATGATATCTTCATGCGAGCTAATTCACCCTATTTTTAGGGTGTTTGTCTAATCTTCTGATTTCTCTCAAACTGTCTTGAATCAAAGATTAATATCGGATGAGTGAAGCATCCTAAGAATGAGGCAATTATTTTATAGATTTTACCTTAAATTCTCTCCGTTTTATAAATTACATTGTTGTGTTGTATGCTGTATTTTTCATACATCACCCTTTAAGTGTGAAATTAATTATATAGAACCTAATGCCTTGAATTTAATAGTCATTGTGTATTTAATTTCACTATTGGAGGTTTCTCACCTCAACCCGAACTACCCCTTTGGGTGCGTTGTTTATAAGTCATGACCTATTCCTCGTTTAAGCAATTAAATCACCCCTTCTAGGTGTTGTTTCAAATGGTTGATTTATAATGTTCTCCCTACCTTTTTAATCACCCATGAGGTGTATTGATTAACTCTAACACAAGAGATACTTAATATGAATTAAATTGATAATAATATGGATTATAACTCTTTCCTCGTTTCATAATAAAACCACAATGATGTTTGTTGTCTTCTTCATTAAAAAGGGGTGAGTAAAAGATAATATTTGTAATGGTAAGAGGCATGGACCTTTACCATGGCCTTCTAAATTTACTTATAAATGTAACGGTCCAAATTATACACTTGAGTTGTCATATGGAATGCCCTTGGTCATGACCTTTTTAACTATCCATGTTTAAATTATAACAAGGCTTGTTTATATACATGGCCTTCTTTATTATTTATGCTTGAATTGAATTGAACAATCTAGGTGGTTGTGTGTAATGGCATTGGACAATTTATATTATTATATTATGATACTTGGGCATGGTGTACCTATTTATTCATGGGCATGGTGTCCCTTGTATATATTGTGATACTTGGGCATGGGGTCCCTATTTATACATTGGCATGGTGTCCTTATTTATTCATGGGCATAACGTCATTATCTATTCATGGGCATGGTGTCCCTATTTATTCTGGTATGGCGTCCCCATTTGATTATAATATCCGGCCATGGTGTCCCAATTGATTAAGATGCATGGGCATGACGTCCCTTAAGATTTATGATATGTGGGCATAATGTCCACTATCTATCATGATACTCGGGCATGGCATCCCTCTTGACTTATGACACGCAGGCATGGTGTCCCTCATGATTTTTGATTATGAACATAACGTCCCTTATCACTCTGTAAGATCTCAATGACTATGCATGGATGCCTGAGTTACGCCTTGGGTCCTGGATAGTCATAATATCTATATATATATGGATACATATGTCACTACATATCTAGTCCATATATATACATGTCTATATATATAAATATATATCTATGTGCACTTGTTCAGAGGTATCCCGACTTAGGCCGAAGTAGGTATGGTCGGTCGGGCGTTCTTTGAGGAACCCGAGCTCAACTTGTTTATATTTAATTATTTACTACCTTATTGATAAACTCGCACATTATTGTATTTTATACTCACAGACTAGATAGTTTTATACATCGTTTGTGGTGGTCTACTGAGTTTATCCCACACCCTCTTTGGGCTGACATTGCACTGGGTTACCCGAACAAACCTCGTGGTTGCGGGTTTAGGTTCATGGATTATGCTTGTGTCGTTACATTCGTACTGGGGAGCTTAGGAGCATAGGACTAAGTCAAAGCTTTGTATGCTCATGGAGATATCCTTTGAGTCTTTTTTCTTTCTTTTTGTATTGTTTATTGATTACCTGATGTATGGATACTTCTTGCATATTGCAGCATCACATGGACATGCATGGTTGTGTATTTGGCATTGGCCATTTTATCAATAATTGATGTTGTCTTCCACTTCCTTCATTATTACCGCTTCTGTTGTTTATTGATTTATTATGTTATATCATTGTGTCACTCTGATCATGAGGGTATAGTCTCCCCACCATATCGTCATTGGACTCTCGCTGCTAGCCGACAGTCTCTGGAAAATGGGGAGGTGTGCTTGAAGCTATGTGACCAACCAGCTTGGGGTACTATTTCAGTGGCTTTCAGGTTGGGATGTTACCTAATGCATTTGGGGATAAATACCAAAAATAATAATGGGGAGAAAATTAATGATAAAAAATTGAAGAAACAACAAGAGAAAAGTTAATATTGAATTAGGATTTTGAGAAGAATGGATTAATTAATGCTTTAAAATAAATGGTATTGACATTTGATAATAATTTTAAATGTGTTGTTATTGATAAAATCCAAATGGGGGACTAAACTAACCATTATATAAAACGATATGAGACAGATTGATGTTCTTTTGGATTGGTTGATTGATTATTTTTATTTTCTTTCATTTCAATACATTTAGTTGTCAATGCATTGTGTCAATATAGGCTAAACATGTTGAAGTAAATACATGGGTTGATGGGTTGTAAAGATGAATCCCAAATGATAGAATATAGTTGAATACTAATGAGAAATATGGTATCTCACTGAGAATGAGGATCCACATTGAGATAATGAAATAAACTCTATGATGATGCGTGGAGGATTTTTATGGTTAAAAAAGCATATACTAATTTGGATGAGGTTTAGTTAAAGTGTTATTGATGATCTTTGATGTTTACAATCAAAGATGAAAGATTAAAGGAGATGAAAAAAAGGGAAGATGAGTTTGAACTAATTATCTAAGAATGATATTATGTTTATGTAACAATTGTATAAGACTTACAAATACTATGGAATTGTGGGATGATAATTCTAAATATTTTTTAAGAATGAATTTCAAAATGAAAAATTTGTGAACTTTTGTGTTAATGTTGTGTAAGTATTATTGAAGCATTGTGTAATATCAAAATAACAATTACACTATCTATGAAAGTGTGTAAGGAAAATGTATAATGGTGAATATAACATGTGTACGAGTTTTTCCATTATAGATGAGTATGCATAATAGTTAACCACATGTTACATGATAGTGATCCAAACTTAGATGATGATACATAAGTGAGAACTACACTGTGAACAGATTGCATAAGGATTTAGTTAATGTTGCATAACAATGAGTGAATGTTTTCTAAGGCTATATAAGTATTAAATTTAGTTAATTCAAAGGATTATTCACTTTTATCTATTTACATGATTTATGAATAAAATATCAAGTAAGATTATTAGAGGATATCTCGGAGAAATATTTGGGGACTTTAAAATAAAAATTGAATTAAAAGGGGTTAATTTTATGGAGTTTAAATTGATATATGTGGTTGAGATAGATAAATAATTCTATAGGAAAATATCTAGTAGTTTATTAAGAGACTATGAAAATAAGTTTCCTTAATTTGAGTCAAATAAGATCATATTTTCAATGGAATTCAAAGTAAATTAGTTGCTAAATTTTTTGAAGATATTTACAAGGATAAAAAGAAGAAGGTTGTTTATGTGTTCAACATGATGAAATTGGGAGAATATGTGATCAAGTTGTGAAACTCTCTAGAAAATAGCTTATTTGTATTATATGAGAGAATATTAATGAGATCCTATAATATAGTATTGAAGATAAGATGAATAAACCATGTATGATGAGGTGTCAAAAGTTTGATGAAGAGTTATAGGACACATTATTTCATGTGCATGTTCAGGCATAGATTTGAGGAAATACAAGGTTGGCAATTATTCTAAATGTGATTTACTAAATTAGTCTTTTCAAAAGAAACTCCCTTTACTACTGGTTGAATATCCATATGTTGTTCAAGATTTATTACTTTATCAACTAAGATAGAACTGGAATTGAAGAAAAAAGGAGGGATTCTTATGATGCAAGTGTGATGGTTATTAAACAAGGTTGAATGACTATATTGTTGCAAAGGTTCAAAGATCATATCTAACTTTCTATAATCTATTTAATGAATTATGTGGATCGTAGTTCAATGGTATTTTCTTTCATAATAAAAAATGTTGTCTAACATGTGAAAATGTTCAGTTTAGAAAAAAAATTATGAAAACAATGAATATGTGTTTACCCCCCCCCCCCCCCATGTTGATCATATATCCTTTTAGGGAATTTCACTTCCCTATGTAGGCCATGACATGGATTTACCTATGAAAGTATATCACATGGAATACCACTCATATGTCCATTGATATATTCAGGGGTGTATGATTTATAGTAATCCCCATTACATGAGTTCATCGTGCTTTTTTTATGTGATCCTTCATATTTTGATGCCTTAAACAATTATTTAAGATGAGTTAATCAAAGGGTGGTTGGATATATAGTTGGCCATGTAGTAGTTATTTGTTACCCAAGATGTTTTGTGAGACATGTATGGCATTGGACCATTGATTGAGTAAGACTAAATGGAATTTATGGAGATGCATAAATGAGTGACATATTAAGTTATTATCTAATAGGATGATTGATATGTGATGTATTCATCTAGATTTTTCCATATAATAAGAAAATCAAGAATATGTGTGTTAGCCTACACAATAATAATATATTTCATATCTAGTGTTATGATTCGATGTATAGGATAAAGAGATTATATTAATATTCATGAGATGCATTGAGATGCATCTCATGGGAATGTTTATATAGAGATATAACTATGTTTGAAGGAGATCACATCAAATCCATTTATAGATTGATTATAAAAGAGGTTTTCCTTTAGGCCACACTTTTCTTATGGTTATTAATTAGGGGACTAATAATCATTTTTAAAGATAAAAAATATCATAGGGAAATACAGTTTGGATATGGAATAAAAATTATTAAGGTATAAATGGCTGTAAAAAATGAAAGAGTTTGTATGATTATTGTATCCAAAAGTGTTTGAACAATTTTATAAGAGTTGTGATGTTTTTCATAATATATATCAAGATTTAGTGAAAGTGTTAAAATATTTTATATATATATTCACCAAACGATCGTAATTAATCTAGTGGCTTGATGAGTTTGTTACTTGTGTTTGGTATCATAACATGCCCAGTAATATGGTGATCTCACTACTCATGTTGTGGCTATGATATTAGATATTATTCAATTTCAAAATATAATCATTTCTTCCATATTTATACCATTATGGATTTTAATATATCCTATGAGGATACTAATATGACAAAATGATCTTTGAAAAGTTCAATAATTACTTTATGAATGAGGTATTAATTATAAGAGTTACAAATGTTGAAGCCATGATCCAATCATTACACTTATTAATGTGATAGTCCATCAATTATTGCTTAAGGGATTTCTATCAAGATCATGTATAGGAAAACATAAATATGAATAGTGATGTTTGAATTTTTCTGCATTAAATTTGATATATTATTTTTAAATCCAGATATCCATGATATTTTTAGTTTTTCTTCTACTTCTTAATGGTGTAGATGATTCCTATGAAACTCGTCAATAAATCAAAAATTAAATATGTAAGAAATATTATGAGTAAATATAAAAAAGTGAAATATGGGAGCAGCATGATGATTAGTTTATTGTGAGCCTCGAAGGTGTGGCAAGGATAAAATAATTGTATATATATTGATAAAGTAAAGTGTAATTATATAGAAGTGTACTGAGACTAAAGCATAAGGAAATAATAATTATAAAAGCTAGAGGAAATTTTGAGGTACAAAATCCAACTTCCCTCCATCACATAAGAAGATCGAAGGACATAGTCCCATCTCCCCATTGTACTCATTTCACTGAATATATTTTTTATTAATGTAGGAAGATTCATCTTTTGGTTTATTATCAAATAAGGAAATTATATTGTTTAACAGACAAATAGCTAAATAGGAAAGGAGGTGATATGATACATTAGGAGATTTAAAATATAATACATGAAATATATTGAGAGGATTCCCGATTAAAGAGCAAATGAATTTTCCAAAACTTGTTTATATATATGATGTAATAAGATATTAAGGGATCATAGAAATTTAGAAGGAAAAAAGATAGAGTTTCTTTTAAGGGTGATATGCTTGTCATGCTGAGTTGAAATCAAAATTGGGGGTAACATTTGATTATATACAATAGACTCCCACATTTTGAATAATAACTACAAAAAAAACTACATTTTTTTAAAACATTGATAATTTTTTATTTTACCATGTCTTTTAAAAACATGACTAAACTTATTTACATTAGTATTGTTTATAAAAAAAAATTGGTCAACATAAATATAAAAAAAATGTTTGTTTATATAATATTGAAAATTATATGAAAAACGAGCACAAAAAAAAATATTTAACTTTTTCCAACCGAATCATATCTATTGGTATACATTTTATATTGGTAAAGCATTTTACCAACAAATATACTCGTCGCTAAATAGTTGTTAAAAACTTTATCATTAAATGTTATTAGGATAAAATAGTTATATCGCAATTATAATAATACGACAAATAACATATATATTGATCAAAATGTTTAGCAACGGACATGTTGATAATATTATTAGCATTTATAAAATTACGTTATATGAAATTGAGGCTTTATTTGAAAAAATATGTTCAAACATAATTTAAAAACATGTTCATACTCCCAAGAAAATACATGAATCTCCAAGAAACATGATACAAACATGTTTAAACACCAAGAGACATTGCATGAAACAGTTCCTCACTCAATCATGACATGGCCATAATGGTTGTGATCACTCGCATTGGCAGCATGAGGCACATCATCCCCCAATTTCAGATGATGGTGGCTGGAAATAGTTTATCATCCCTATAAAGACACCAACTAGGCCAACTTAGCAATATAGTATTATCCAGAGTTGCTGCAGCATGACCCGAATAAGCATGAAATTCCTTCCTTCAAAAAGTGGCTTGGCACCTGCCAGACCCCCATTTCGCCTAGAAATCCATCTCAAATAGAGGAAATGAAGGCCCAGAGTACCATCTATCAAATAAGAAGACTCCCTAGATTTCTCCCTTCAGCTACAAACTAAAAGATGGTGGTTATTGCGGACAAACTGTGGGTTAATCAGACCCAGCAAACTTTGTTCCATTGGACTTCATCTATGGGTTTCTTAAATGGTTGACCCAAATTCTATCTTTCCTCCCTCTCGGAACAAATTCCATCTTTCCTCCATTGAATAAGATCCAAAACTCTTTAATATTAGCTGAAAATAAAAATTATAAGAGAAAGAGAAACTTCTCTTTTAGTGAATCCTGATCATGAATCCTAATGCATGTTCTGCGTCCAAGGCTTGATTAATATTGTATATCAAATTCCAACACTGGTTGTGATGCCAGAAGCTAGTATATGAGAATGTTGGTCATAAATCATCCAAAGACAGTCTGAAATCTATGAAGGTATTCAATGTGCATCAAAGAAGAATGCCTCCCAATGAAACAGTGTGTTCATTCAATGTGGAAGCCCCTTGCAAAGATCTCTAATCCCAATAGATCATCGTTCAGTGCCGGTCTACCTCCTCCAAAAAGTTCCAGAGCCCCATCGCCAAAGGAGTGAAGTCTTCTGTTCTAGCGTGCAATGAAACCCACCACCCCATTCGTTAATAAAAAACATAAATTCACTATAATTTTCTAACATATCTAAAAATGTATTTCCAGATTTAAAATCCCAATAATTAAAACATTTCATATTATTCAATACTCCAATTAATTACAGGAAGAAAATATTTAACATTGAATATTTTAATTCCATGTATCAAACAGAAGTATTTTTTGAATATATTAAACACATGACATTGTAGAAATATAATCAAAAATATATTTCAAAAGTGAATCTTCAAATTGGTATTTTTATAAATTGTAATCAAAACAAATGAACGCAATTTGATTTATTCACCTAGATGACACTAAAAAGAACTAATGGTAAATAAAATGCATTTTACCTAGGATTTAACATGAAGCATATGGAGATAAGCCACCAATCGCCACTGATCACTTCACATCCAGGTGCCTAAAATCTATTGGAGAAAATCCGATCAGACTCGAGCTTCCACTGAAGCCACAACATCACTCCAAACAAGTGTCTGCGGACATCAGAATTCAAACAATCAAAGAGATGCCAGAGTTGCATGTTGTCCTTTCCATGTGTCTCGGTTCATAGAAGACTAGTAATCAGCCACCTTCCATAAAATAGACTGGGTGTATCCAGATTCTGTATTTTATTTCTAAGCACCATTGTCTTCCACTTGTAATGATGAATCTGAAGAAACTCTAACAGATGATCACCGGTGAATATCCTTGAACCCAGAACCAGGTAAACAAACTGTTAGAGTCTGTATCCCACATCGGACTTGTGGTCCGATGTGGAGTTAATCATTCATTATAAAAGAATGTCTCCGCCTCACTTTGAGGTAAGGAGGCAAGTGGGTTTCCCCATTCTACAGGGTATCAGAGGGATTTACTCCCGACCCTCCCTCCTGAATTTTTTTTCCCCTTCCTTTAGGGTTTCCCCGTCCGGGGGGGGGGGGGGGGGGGGGGGGGGGGGGGCGGCGGCTCCAATCCAAATCGGCGCCCCCCTCCCTCCGTAGCTCCTGCCGGTCCTCCCTCCCGGCGGCTCTCCTGCCTGGCGCGGCTCCCCGGCGGCCCTTCTGCCTGGCGCAGCTCCCGGCTCCCGGCTCCCCGGCGGCCCTCCTGCCTGGCACGGCTCCCGGCTCCCCGGCGTCCAGGCTCCCCGCGTCGCCCCCTCCCTACCGGCGGATCTCCCCCCGCGCGGCTCGCTCCCCCGCGTCGCCCCCCTCCCTCCATCTCGGTCGCACTCCCTCCCGGCAGCCCTCCCTCACGGCGGCCCTCCCTTCGCGCCGCAGCGCCCTCGCCCCGACGCCTTGCCCTCGGCGCGCCTCGCCCCGGCTCCCGGCGGCACTCCCTCACGGCGGCCCTCCCTTCGCGCCGCAGCGCCCTCCCGGCCCTTCCTGGATTTTCCGGCCAGATCCGGAGATTTCCGGCCAGATCCGGACAGCTCCGGCCTGATCCAGGCTACTCCGGCCAGATCCGGCGATTTTCGGCCAGATCCGGCGATATCCGGACTGTTCCGGGCAGATCCCAGATCCGTCCCCACGCATCTCCGCTGCAATCCCGCTGCAATGTCGGCTCCCCAATCTACTGCTCATCTGCTCCCGACGGCCAGTTGCGCCTGCTCCGTCCGCGACTGCTCCCTCCATGCCGACCTCCTCCAGCGGATTTCCCGGCACTTCGACGACCGGCACCGCCATTGCGGCTTCCTCGGCACTTTGACGACCGGCTCTCCCGAGCGGATTCCTCGGCGCTTTGACGATCGGCCCAACATTACGGATTTCCCGGCGCTCTGACGACCGGCCCGTAGTGCGGATTTTCCCGACGCTCTGACGACCGACCCGCCAGTGTGGATTTCCCGACACTCTGATGTCCGGCCCTGCACTTTTCCGGCGACGACCCATCCTTTTTCAACGGCATCACATTACCATCTTAAGGGGGAGCAGCATCAACAACATTTTTTTTTTCTTATTTCCGTTTCTTCTGTTTTTGTCGTGTATTTTGTCATCAAGCTGGGTATGTCCAGCTTGAGGGGGAGTGTTAGCGTCTGTTTTTTTGTTTTCTTTTCATTATGTGTCCAAGCTAGGTACACCTAGCTTGAGGGGGAGTGTTAGAGTCTGTATCCTACATCGGACTTGTGGTCCGATGTGGAGTTAATCATTCATTATAAAAGAATGTCTCCGCCTCACTTTGAGGTAAGGAGGCAAGTGGGTTTCCCCATTCTACACAAACCAAAAAAGAAGACCAGATAGTCGAGCTCAGACAATCCAAATAGACAGAACATGAGAAACTCATATCAGCAAGTGAAGAGCAAATAGACCAGAGAACATCTTAAACCCCTAAAACTAGAAGGATCAAAGCAGAAGACAGAAACAAATCATTGCCAGGGAATATTGGCAAAGTAAGGATTGGGATCATGATCAGACTGTTTCAATCTTAGACATCATTCATTCCTTGTGCTGAAGGTCAACATCCACACTCATATCTCATGCCCTATATTTCGTAAAAGCAATTGCAGCTTCGTCATCAATCAAGGCATGGATCTCTTCAGTGTGTCCTTCCTTAACTATACTGGCATTCTTGAGCTTAGCATCATCCTCATTCTCTTCATTTTTCTTTACCTCTAGAGATGATCCAGATTCCACCACCTCCTTTGAAGGAATTTGCTTATCTTTTTCTTTTTCTATGTGCTTTCCTTCGTCAATATGAATCCCTTCCCATGCCATGCTTCTAGTGGCCATAGTCTTTTGTAGAGAGGAATAGTCCTTCCACTGGCTTCATGGAAGAACTTTTGTGAATCCATCAGAATCAGTAATGACTTTTTTACCTTTAGTTGGACATTAGATTTTCTTTTACATGTAGCTTTGAATCCTCACTCTGAGCATAAATATTATCATAGAAAACCTCCTCAGTTCCATTAACATCCTCACCCGACACATGATAACACTTCATTTCTTGAGATTCCTTAATTTCAGAGGGTCCTACACGATCATCAACTTTCTACTTACCTTTTTCAATCCATATGGCATTCCTTTTAGCTGGAGGTTTTTTAGGAGGTGGCCTCACATGCTCAGAGCAGTAAGATTTATTACTACGACCAAATCTAAAGCAACATGAATAATAATCTGGAGTATATTCATACACAATTTTCTGCAAGAAACCGAGATCACCATTTTGAATCCAAATATCATAACGTAATTCCCTGGTGACATCAACCCCAACACATATCTTTCTACTAAGGGCCTGGATAATTTCAAAGTAGCGGAATCTATTTTAATAGGCTGGCCAATAGGGAACAAGACAACAGGCTTGAAGAGATGAATCAGAAGCCCTCCTAGACCCAGCTAGATAGGGACAAGAGGAGGTACAATATCCTGTCTAAAATCCGGTGACCATTTCATAATCTTCATAGGACACCCAACAAATAACCATGTACCTCTAGACCAACATCTATGAAAATCATCCATCGAATCTAATCGGATCAAGACAAAAGTGAACTAAGAAACCCTAATTTGAATCGAGCAACAAAAATAGTTTCGAGTGATTTCCTAATGAATTTAAGTGAAGGTCGGCACTGAGAAAACTTACCTACCAGCAAAAACTGGAAATCCAAATCTAGGGCATCGACATCCTTCCTCCAAAAGGTGATCTCCAGGGAACCCTTATGTCGGGATGGAGTTGGAGCAACGCCACCACCTTCAGCCACAGTAGATTGAAGCTTTTTCCAAGCCACGACATCCGCAAAGGATCGATGGCTTCTTCCTGGATCACCATTCGGCGGTATCATCTACGAAGTCGTACAAGGCGCCATCCAATACCACATTCAACATTTTAAACTAAAAATATAATAAATATATAAATGAATAGTATAAAATTGTATAAAATTATTATTATTGTTTTATAAAATTATTATTATTGTTTTATAAAATTATTAATTTTCTTTTTATATATGAATAGTATAAAAATATTAATTTTGTTCTATTAATAAAATAATATTAATTGATTGACTGCTATGTTTTTATTTATTAAATTAAAATAATTACTTTTTTGAATTTATTTAGATTATATTTAGTTATGTTTATTAAATTTGAATTTAAAAATTAAATTATCATGTATTGAGTGAGCATCAAACATATGTAAATATATAAAATATCAAAATGATTTAAATTATTTTTTATAAAAAGTATTTAAATGTTTATTAAATGGGTGATATTGAAAAATATAAAAAAATGTTGATATTTAGAGAAAATTAAAATTAAAATCAATTAATGAGATATTTTTAATAAAATCTGAAGAAATGGATATTAACTTTGGCCATAATAATAATAATATATACAAAAACTGGGTTTCTCTTAATTGGTTATTGATAACATCTTTGTTGTTAAATAGTTTATTCTAACAATTTTTATCGATGGAAAAATATTTGTTGGTAATAGTTATTATTAATAATATATTCATGTGTTAGTAAAAAAATGGTGGTATTAGTATGGTAAAACAATAAATTTAATTGTTGGTAAAAGATTTGTCGGCATTGAACGATCAATATCGATAGATATAACTATTTGTAAAAACAAGTGTTGGTACTTAAAATTAATACTAATAAAATTTAATATATGTTGGAATTGATCACCTTTACCAACAAAAATATTATATGTTAATAAATTACTATTGGTATAATGATTTTTTGTAGTGGGGGTACATGGGTCGGGGATCGGGTGGATCTGATATGGAAGGGTGATTGAGATGATCTAGTCTCGAATGGGTATTGGGTTGATCTTAACTGGGATAGCGGTTGAGCAGATCTGTGGGGGGGGTCGAGGATTGGCAAGCAAGGGGGTGCGTGGGATTAAGGAGCAAGGGGATAAAAAATGATAGGGGGATTGATAGAGGGTGGTGGTTCAAGGAGATAAGAGGAAAGATAATACAGGGGAATGGGGGAGAGGAGGGGCTCCCTAAAAAGGATACGAGATGTTGGAGGGGGATCAGGAAGGGAGAACAAAGATTATTCAAGGATTTCACCAATGAATGGTTTTCTCATGTTGATCATAAAGACATGCTTTTTCAAGGGTTTTACTGATCTCGGAGGCCTCTGCTTGACTAGGGAGGGTTTTGTTCATGCTAATCCTGTATCTAGGATCCAAGATCATGTATTTTATCTTTATTGGTCCCTATTATCATGATGACATATCATCATTGTTGTAAGGCATTCACAGTCATTGTATTTATATACTTGAGTTTTCCCTTTTCTATTTCATTATAGTTTAAATCCTTTATCATTTCTTCATCATTTTCTCTTAAGATTGATGAATTTTTAATCGATCATCGATCGATTGTTTTCCCGTAAGTGATCTAGGCTTCTTCAGTCAGGGCACTCTTCTCTCATATATCTAACCATGATGAGTTCAGGTTCGCACATTAGAGATTTTTCACCATAGTGATATTATGGTTTTTATACAAAAGTAAAATGTACGTTTCTCTATTGTTTATTTGTTAGAAAATTTTATAGGATTATTCTCCCTTTAAATGTCTATATATTTTTTGTTAAGAAGTTATGATCATGTTATATTTCTTCATATCCTTGGTTTGTTTATTAATTTTTTTATTGTTATTTGTGTTTTGGAGACGAGCATTATCTTTTGAGTTCAGAAAATCTTACTATAGAGAATTTATTTTTATTATCAATTATCTATTTTTTGAAGTATTTGTGCATTATTTTCCTTTTATTTTTTATTTATTTTATGATCATTGGGTAAAGATTATCAATTTATAAAATAATTAGAAAACTGGTCTATATTAAGAAAATCTTTCATTGTCATATTGTCATGCTATTTATTTATCAATTTGAATTATTTTATGGAGGTATTTATCGAATATTTATTTATAGTGGTTGATGAATCTAGATGTTTCTTAAGGGTTTCGAAATCATGTGTCCAAAAACTCAATCATCTTAACATACATCATTATCTTAAAAAAAATTATGTGCTTAAGTACTGAAAGATAGTGAGAGCTCCTTGTCTGAACAAAAATTACACTATGTTTGATTACGCTTTCTTATAACACTTATTTCTTATAGTATGTTCAATACTATTTATAAAAGATTACTTAGAACTTATCAATTATGATATTTGACTTGTAAAAAAATGAGGTCTTTTTATTCTATTTGTAAAGAAAACCACATGCATAAGTAATAGGAAACCAATTTTTCATTAATAAATCTATAAACTCTAATACATAATCTCATATTGATGATAAGTATTTATAAATGAAGACTTAATATAAAACATTGAATCATGAATTAATTGAAAATATTAATAAAAAATTATATTTGAAATACCTAAATAAACTACCATGATTAATAAATTCAAAAATTGTTCCATTGAAACCCAAGTTTTAAAATGATTCAATTAAACATACTTGAAATTAGTTTGTTTATGTATTTTTGTAAAAATGCATATTATTAAAAAAAAATTTAAAAAATCAAAATAATTTTTAAATGATATTTTAATTATATTTTTTAAAATATATAATATGATTAAATGTAAAGTGTATTCTTTTTTAAATTAAATTACAAACATAAAATAACATATGAAAAAAATCACTTTTTAAAACCAGACAAATATTATAATATTTTAAGAAAAAAATTGATCCTTAGAGCCTATTTTTTTTTTAAAAAAAAGTGATTTTGGTAAATTTTAATAAAAAAATACAAAGTATTTACGTTTGGGTTCTAAATAAAAATCATATTTCTTTTATATTTGGTTTCAAAATTTTGTTTTATGCTTCTATACAAATTCAAAAGTTATGCATTTCATTATGGGATTATATGTTTTTTTGTTGGGGCTCAATGATTTGATAGATCAATTTTCTATCTCATATTTAGAATGTTTTATTTTCTTTCATAAATATGTCTGATGCTTTTCCTTTAATGAAACACATCATAAATGGCTATATAGAGGGATATGACCCCTCTTATTGTAAGCATCTGATTCTGATCAAGCCTCTCAATCCTCTCATCCTCCCGTGTTTCTATTCATCGTCTGAGACGAAGGCACTAACACCCCTTCAGTATTTGGTTATCCACACAATATGATTGCAGATCAGTTGGCTAGTGTCCCCCCGCCTTGGAGGAAGGGTACTTTTGTTCATTGCTTTATGATTTTCATCTCGCATTCTCCTTCACTGAGGAATAAGAAGACTATTATTATTGGCATTTTCCAGTTACTATGTTCTACAGATTTATTTATGCGTTGATTCTTAAATATAGATTTGTATGTGTTTGGGTTATCTTCCACTGCATAGATCATATGATGATCGTACAATACCCATCAGTGGTATCAGAGCAAAGACTTATTTGATGAATCAAATCATTTATTAGTTTATGAAAAAACACGTTTTAATTGTAAAATGAGATTTTTCAAGCCTGAAAAATAAATATGAAAATTCATATTTAGTAATTAAATAAAAAGTTTATTTAATTATTTATGTTATTCATATTTATAAAATGGTTTATAAAATGAGAATACCATTAATAAGGCTTAAATTTTTTTCTTTATTAACCTTTGTCAAATATTAAAAGTTTTATATTTACCACTCTTGTTTATGAAAATAAATACAGTATATTTTTAATCAATAGAATTCAATTTTTAATTGAATTATATTATTTATAAATAGTTTATAAATAATGAAAAAGGTATTTTGAAACATTTATATAAATTTATAAAAGTGTTTTATGAATTAATTAACTATAAAATGTTTATGGTTAATTGATAAATATTTTTTTTAAAAATACCTTTTGAAAAATTAAATGGAATGCTTTGTGATATAAAAATAAATGGTTTATTTAGAAATCATAAAAGGTGATTTATAAAGAGTTTATAAATTGTAAAATATATGATATTTAGATTATATAAAATTTTTATATAATATATATTGAATTATAAAATGTTTATAATTCATGAAATATCATATAAATTCCATTTGATATAAAATGTGAAAGAATTCATATAGAAAAGAATATAAAAAATGTTTATATTCTTTTTAATTTATAGAATTTTTATAATGATCATTTATTTATGAATAGTTCATAAATGTCTCATATTTTGGAAAATAAATAAATTTTTATTTATTAAATTTCCTTAACATTCATGTTTAGTTCATAATTAATTAATTTGAAATTTTTCAAATTAAAGGGGATTTATTTGGATATTATTTAAGCCACATCAAAAGGTGTTTTGATAATTGATATGATCAAGGTATAAATAACAATTAAGTATATGGTATTTATATTATTTAAAATGTTTACATAATAGAAATTGAATTTGAAATAGTTTATAATTCATATAATATCATATATTTAAAAGGAAAGACAATATTATGTTAATTATAAAGGTGTTCATATTGGAAAGAATATAAAGAGTTTATATTCAATATTTATGGAATGTCCAAAATGTTAAAGATGAATTTATAAAAGGGTTTATAATTAGTTTTTATTTATGAAATTTTTCATAAATGTTTATCTCATGTTTAAATATCTAAATTATTAATTTATTTAAAGGTTATTCCTGGTTATATTCATAGATATAAATTGTTTATATTATGAATAACTGCATGTCAAAATTTATATGATGAATTTCTTCAAGGATTGAGCCTTGCGTATCAAGCTAGGTTTGATATCATAAAATTTAATTTCCATCAACCTTGACCTCAGTTTGTAATTTTAGTTATGATCTTGAGAGTAGTTATTGGGCATAGTTTGTGCATATTAGGTGTAGAGTTTTCATGAATTGAATTCTATCTTGAGTAAAGTCTCCCCGGGTAGAGGTACTTTAGGTCAGACCACCTACTTTATTAGAGGATTGTCTTGGCTAGGAAAGTGATTGAGGTTGGCTATATATCGCTCCAGGCTTACTCATGCGGACTTTTCCAATCTCATATAAATCTATGTCTTTATATGAAGTGTTCATGTACCTTATGCATATGATGCATTTGGATATGTATGAATATAATTAACTTTTATTTTTGTGTGATTAACACAGACTTGTGGGTTGTGAAAAGAGTTACACATTAATGTGGTGTCAAAACATTAATTTGGTGGTTGGAATAAGGATTCCAAAACTAAATCATTAGAAGCATACATACACAAAAAGGGAATAAAACATGAGAAGATAATTATTAAATTGGATGTAATAGTTATGAATTTAATATTCATATTATGTATATTAAATTGGTGTGACCTTACAAAGAAAACCCCAGAAATACTAAGTGTGAGATTCCTTCCAAAGAGACACTTTCCATGACCTTGATCATTCAATCGGGTATTGTCGAGATCATTATGAGTACCTTGTTGGAGTTAGTGCCCTAGAACCAAATTTTGTGTACTTTATGATAACATGTATTCATAGTTTTGAATATTAAAAAAACTTTTTATCACATAATGATTGTTCTTCTATATGACATAGTATGTGATAATGTCCGAAGAGAAATTGTCTCACTGAAAGGTTATAGCAGTTTCGCGCTATGATGAGAACCCAAAAGTTCCATGAAAGTATTCTTAAATACATGTTCTATAGATGGATGATATCATTTTAGGGTCACAAATGATATAGGATATCAAGGGTAGAGACTCATAGGACTTTAAGGAACCTTCTCATGGTGTACACCCTTGGTAATATCCATTGTAGAATATTATGAGAACGATACCCTCTAGTAGGAAATCCATATTTATATGTGTCATTGGATGTTCCTATCCACAGATTAGTGTATTGATCCTTAGAATTAAGATTATTATTAATGATTATTATAAGTTGCGTACTTTTATTTATTAACGAAAAATGTGATGACATATGTTCGCGGTGAGGTAGGATACGTTGGGTACATCACGAGTAATACTGAATTAATGAAAAATGAGAGAAATGATTTATCCCTTCTATTATTTAATGGAATTAGATATCTCAGGACCTTTTATGTAAATTATATAAACTAAATCCATGTCCATGATGTTCTATATGAAAGTTTGATTTCTAAAAAGTCAAAGAAAGAGAAATCAAGCACTTAGGTTGATGGCAGTAGCATGCAACCTTCTTGATTATAGATATCTTGATAAAGGGATTATATTACATAGTAATAATCCATATGAGGTATTATGTCATTGATACATTAACTTATTTCTATCTAGGTTCCTTGACATGTTTCTAGATGCTAACCATGGACTTTAGGATACTTCTCCTAATGCCACTGAGATATTATGATAAAGGGATTATTTATAAAACTACCCGTAAAACTATTTTATTTTAAAGCTTGTGCTTGTGAATTCTTTTTATTAAAACTTTTATAGATATTTTGGTGGTATCCTACTGGGATCTATTTCTCACACCCTACTTCTGCTTGTGGGTGGCTATAAACATTATTTTGTAGGACACATGTAAAGGAAAGTGCATTCAGTAGTGATGTAGGTTTTTTATTTACATTTCTATTTTGTTTTGGGGTAGTTTGGAGGTGATGTGGTCACACAAAGACTTGTTTTATAGAATTTTAATTCTTTTTGGTTTATCCTGTTTTCCTTGGTTGTATCTCCCGTTGTTTCTACTTTTTTACTTTGTTTGTATGACTTGTTTTTTTTTATATTCAAGACTTGTTTTGTTATCTTTATTTTACCCCACCCCATGATGGGCTGACTTGGGTGACCGGTCTAGTTTACTTAGGTTGGTATGTAATAATTTGGTATTAGTGGGGTTACTCTGCCTGAAGTGAGTTATCAACGCCTGAGTTGGTTCTGTGACTTGGGTAGACAGGACAAGGATCATAGGAATTCAAATAATAGGTATGGAAAAGGGCCCTGGATAACTCACTCTCATTACTGAATCTGAGTTTCCATGGGTGGTTAGAAAAATATTTACTAAGTCCAGGATTGAGTATTTAGGTTCATTTGAATAAATTGTATGAGAAGTTTATTTAAATTAACCTATATACAATATCTGAGGACTTGGTGCATGTAAGGTTGTCTGAATAAACAAAGTGGGGAGTTTATTTGGACGGACCTGTTCCTTTAAAAAGGTGTGTTTTTTTGTGTTGGGATTCATAACTGCTTAAAATTATCATTATTTTAAAGCATTATTTTGAATTTTTATTTTTAGTTCCATGGTTTTGGAATTTTCTCATGGATGATTGGTTATTGTCTTGTGTTTAAACAAAAAATGCCTCCTTGAAGATATCTTCCAAATACAAGAGGGGAATTCGCAAGGAAGGTTCCATAGTTGGATCCTATAGTGGACCCTTATTTGGTTGAAGTAGTGATCTATACCATTCAGACTCTAGGGTTAGTGGGAGTAGTGAACATGGGATGGGTAGTGGATCATGGCTGTAAATTTACTAAGCAGAATCCATCAGTATTCTGTGGTGACAAAGGAACTCAAGAGTAAGATAAGTGGCTTGAACATATTAAGAGGATCTAAAAATTCTTGAAGACTCATAAAGATTATCAAGTGGGGTTTTCCACATATATACTCAAAGGACCAAGAAGAAGTTAGTGGTACTTGATAGTGAAATCTAACTTGCACGAATGTCTTACCTGGGTTTATTTAAATAAGATATTTAATTAGTAGTTTTATCCTAATAATTTACATGAAGAAAAGACCTAAGAGTTTCTG
Source organism: Viscum album (assembly GCA_963277665.1). Lineage (NCBI taxonomy): Eukaryota > Viridiplantae > Streptophyta > Magnoliopsida > Santalales > Viscaceae > Viscum > Viscum album. Next base: position 1,354,466,809 of record OY728121.1, on the reverse strand, counting down.
ATGTTGGAACAAGGGAATCATACTGTTATTGAGAACTCCACTCACTTTTCTGAGTTGGTGCATCTAGCACCGAAACTTGTCACCAATGTTTACTTGAAGGTTTAGAGGTTCGAGATGGGGCTGAGGGATAATGTTCGGTAAATGCTTGTTCTTTTGTGACTTCCAACCTTTGTATAGGTAGTGGATAAGGAATTTTTGGTTGAGGCATACATAGTTGTAAGGATAGGCTTGGGTGGAGCTTTAGTGGTGCAGTAATTAGCCATGGTGCTTCTTCTAATAAAAAAAAGTGCAAGAGTGGTCATTTTTCTGTATGACTAGTTTCAAGGGATTCTATAGGTAAGAAACTGTTTATCTTCTACCAGTGTGGGAGGAATGGTCATATCAGGCATCAGTGTATAGAGACTCCTATAACTTTTCATCTTTATGGGTGATCTGGACATCTGAAGCGTTTCCGTGATAAGATGTCCTAAGGAAGTAAGGTGGGATCCACTTTCACCAAAGGGCCATAGGTTCAAGTTGATGATTCCAAGGGTGGTGGGTCTCATTCTCAGGACAATGGGGATTTATAGGTGGCTAAGTCCAGATGACTTTATACATCTGAGTGTGCACCAGAGGAATCTAAAGTAGGGACAACTATTGTTAGAGGTATGGTGTTTATTTCGTCTTTTATGGTGTTAGATTTTTTTGATACAGGTGCTAATCATTCTTTTATTTCATCAAAGTTGGTTGATTTGTTAAGTTTTCATTCATATCTTATTCTATTCTTGTTATATATGTACACAACTTTTGGAAAGAGGTTCAGAAAAGGTTTCAAATATCCCATGTTTCGGGTGGTGATAGGTGACTTTGAAGTGGTTTAGGACATATTAGTACTTGATCTTGACATATTTGACTTGATTATCGACATGGATTGGATGACTAGTGTAAAGGCCTATATTGACTGTTATAACCATTGAGTAGAGTTATTATCTACCAATGGGGTCACTCATGTTTTCCAGGGTGAGTGGGACTCAAGATTGGGAAGGGTAGGGTCGGTTGTTCCTTATGCTTGTTTAATCTCATTCAATTTTCAGAAATGTTTCTTGATATAGTTGAACTGTGATTAGGTGGTCATATACTTGTTGTTGTGTGTGGGTACCCTAAGGTATTTCTGGATGATTTTTTTGGCTTGCTTCCATAGAGAGAGTTCGAGTTTACTATTGAATCATTACCTGGAATAATTCCCATTTCCATGCCATCCTATTGAATGAAACCTACTGAGTTGGTGGAACTTAAATTACAGCTTGAGGACCTGGAGATAAAAGGATTTATTCATATTAGCATGTCACCATGGGTTTCACCTGTACTCTTTTCTAAGAATATAGACAGAAGTCTTAAACATTGTATTGACTATTAGAAGTTGAACCAGGTGACCGTTAAGAACAAGTACCATTTACCCAAAATTGATGATCTATTTGATCAATTGAGGGGGGTGTTGGTTTTATAATATTTAACTATGGTCAGGGTACCACCAGTTGAGATTACAAGAAGAGGATATACCCAATACAGTGTTTCGAAGTTGATATGGGAATTTCAAGTTTTTGGTTATGTCATTCGGTCTCACCAATGCTCCTGAAATATTCATGGCTTTGATGAACCGAATATTTCATCAGTTCTTGGACTCATTTTTTTATGTTTTTAGATGACATCATGGTATACTCTAACTCAAATTAGGATCATAGAGACCATTTGGATATCATTCTTCAAACTTTGATGAAACATCATTTGTATGGTAAGTTTTCCAAGTGTGAGTTTAGGATCTGAGAAATGAACACTAGTGTAGAAAAGGTTTTTAACGTCACCATTTTTTAAGTTGGTTATATATAACTGACGTGAAAATCTGTGATATGTAGTTTTTTACATCGGTTATTTTATAACCGATGTAAAAAATATTGAGAGTAAATTTTTTTACGTCGGTTATTTGATAAACGACGTAAAAAATGAGGTATCTAACGAATTTTTTACGTCGGTTATAAAATAACCGACGTAAAAACCCAATCCGCAGAATTTTTTATGTCGGTTATATTATAAATGACTTAAAAAACCAACACACGACAGTTTTTACGTCAGTTATAAAATAACCGTTGTAAAAACTGTGGTTTATGATGTGTTTTTTACGTCGGTTATAGAATAACCGACGTAAAAAACCAAGACGCCGCTTTTTTTACATCGGTTATAAAATAACCGACGTAAAAAATGTGGTATCTGATACATTTATAATGTCGGTTATTATAATAACCAACATTATAAATGTAATAAAAAATAGTTTATAATGCCGGTTATTAAATAACTGACGTTATAAAACATTTAAAAAATTTGTCATGCCCCGTGGATTGTCATTTCTGATTTTTCGATCGACAGACCTACAACTCGTCTCTCTCGTGCGGAAAACCTAGAATCATCTCTTCGATCTCATTTCATTAAACTCGTTTTGCCATCATCGTTTATCATCTTTACTCTCCTCGGATATATCATCTCCACTCGCAACACTTAGGTAATCCTCCCACAACTTTATTTCGTTCGTTTTTTCCCGGATAGTCTATATTTACGTTTTGTAATTTTTTTGTTTAAACTAGGTAAGATTCTTCAATTTTGAACCCTTTTACCTCGTTTTTCCATCATCATATTATTTATTATCACCAGATCTATTAGATCAATTTGCAATATTCAAGTAAGCCTCACCTACTTCTATTTCGTTTGTTTTTGTTTCGCGGATGCCCTACATTTATGGTAATATTTGTTGTCATTGACAACTAATGATCTCATTCACCTATATTACTGCAATTTATATCTAAACCATTGTGATACACCCATTATTTGTACCAGTGTGATTTATTTTATAAGTATATATGGTTTTTCATGGTGGAATGTTTGTTTTGGAGTCTTGGTTGTTTTTATTTTGGGTATCACTTTTTGTTGTTCCATAAACTATTTACGTCACTTATTTTTGTGGACTATTATAATTATTCATATGCTATTAAAACCTGATTCATTGAATAATAGATCATTTTATACTAGTAGGAGATACAGTTCATGGTTCTCATTTTGAATAATGGCATGATACCAAAACTAGTAGCTTGAGGTTAAAATCCCTAGATATGCCAAAACTAGTAGCTTGAGGTTAAAATCCCATGGTTATGGGGGGATGTCCAGAGGGTTGGGGGCTGTCCAAGGTGTCCATGGAGGTGGGGGGGGGGGCAGTCCAGGGGTGTGTGGGGGGGGGGGGGGGAGGGGGGTCCAAGGGGTGGGGGTGTCGAAGGGGGTGGGGGGCTGTCCAAGGGGGTAGGTGGGTGGGGGGGGGGGCTGTCCAAGGGGGTAGGTGGGTGGGTGGGGGGGGGGGCTGTCCAAGGGGGTAGGGGCCTGTCCAGAGGATTTGGGGGGTTATTCGAGGGGTGGGGGGATTTCCAGAGGGTTGGGGGTGTCCAGGGGGGTGTCCAAGGGGGTAGGGGGTGGGGGGTGGTGTCCAGGAGGGGTGGGGGTGTCCAAGGGGGTGGGGGTGCTGTCTAGAGGGGTGGGGGCTGTCCAAGGGGTGAGGGGCTGTCCAAATGGGTGGGGGGCTATCCAAGGGGGCGTTGGTGTTCAGGGGGTATCCAAGGGGGTGGGGGTAGTTTCTAGAGGGTTCAGGGGCTGTTCATAGGGTTGGGGGGTGTCGAGGGTGTCCATGGAGGTGGGGGGGGGGGAGTCCAGGGGTGTGTGTGTGTGGGGGGGGGGTCCAAGGGGGTGGGGGTGTCTAAGGGGGGGGGGTGTCCAGAGGGGTGGGGGCTATCCAAGGGGGTGGTGGTGTCCAGGGGGTGTCCAAGGGGGTGGGGGTGGTGTCCAGAGGGTTCAGGGGGCTGTCCAGAGGGTTGGGGGGGGGGTGTCCAGGGTGTCTATGGAGGTGGGGGGGGGGGGAAGTCTAGGGGTGTGTGGGGGGGGGGGGGGTCCAAGGGGGTGGGGGTGTCTAAGGGGGTGGGGGGCTGTCCAAGGGGGTGGGGGCCTGTCCAGAGGGTTTGGGGGTTGTCCAGGGGGGATGTCCAGAGGGTTGGGGGTGTCCAAGGTGGTAGGAGGTGGGTGGTGGTGTCCAGGAGGGGTGGGGGTGTCCAGGAGGGGGGGGGGGGCTGTCTAGGGGGTGGGGGTGGTGTCCTGAGGGGTGGGGTGGGGGGGCTTTCCAAGGGTGTGGTGGTGTCTAGGGGGGTGTCCAAGGGGGTGGGGGTGGTGTCCAGGGGGTGGGGGGCTATCCAAGGGGGTGGTGGTGTCCAGGGGGTGTCCAAGGGGGTGAGGGTGGTTTCCAGGGGGGTGGGGGGCTGTCCAAGGGGGTGGTGGTGTCTAGGGGGTGTCCAAGGGGGTGGGGGTGGTGTCCAGGGGGTGGGAGGGTTGTCCAAGGGGGTGGTGGTGTCTAGGGGGTGTCCAAGGGGGTGGGGGATAAGTGTCAGTTGGGATTGACTATTGCATCGTGGTTTGTGAGATTATGACATGATGATTGTATTGTTTCATGGATATTAGTGTTGCAATATGATTCTATTTGGTTATATATATTTTGACCAATCATCGACTATGAGAAAATTATGGGTTATGGGGGAGACCATGTCGTGGTTTTCAAATATGCGTAGTTATCCTGACCCCATTGTGCCGTGATGATTGGATTTACATTGTGATTTTCTCCATCTGAGGTTTTTTTTAATTTTGATTTGATTATCAGTTTTACTCCATTTTCTCCAATTTTCTATCAACCATTGGAGGCCCCATGGTTTTCTTTGATTCCATGGAATTTAAAACTATTATATCTAACTAGATTTTCTTTTTAAAATCATATTCAAGCATATTTTTTTAAATACGCATAGATTTGTTTTATATTTCAAAATTGTTTTACATTCAAATTATGATTTTTTTTCATATAAACATATATTTTTCTTATCTTAAAAAGATTTATAATTTTGATATTTGTTATAGGTAATAGTGAGTCGAAGTTGGATTACGACACATCAAATGAGAAATGAATATGAGGAAGGTGTTGATGCCTTTTTGGAATTTTCTAAACAAAATGTTCCAAGTAGTAACATTTTTTTCTGTCCATGCCTGAAATGTTTGAATATGAAGAAGTTGAAAAGTAGAGAGGTAAAATATCATATGATTTTTCATGGTTTTAATCCGAGTTACAGACCTTGGATTTGGCATGGTGAAACTGGATGGAATTTCACTGATGACGATGATTCGCAAGATGGTAACTCCAATGGAATTGAAGAAATGATTCGCGATATTGCAGCAGAACAAATTGATATAGTACCGAAAGTTGCACATCTATATGGTGATGCTGAAAACCATTATATCCTGGTTGTATAGATTTTACATTTTTTTCAGTGGTGTTAATATTGATTAACCTGAAGGTGAAACATGGATGGAGGTTTTACAGCACTGCTACAATTGATGAAAGACATTCTTCCAAAAGATAATGATCCTCCAGATTCACATTATAAGGCCAAGAAAATATTATGCCCAATGGGATTGGGATACAAGAAAATACATGCCTATACGAATGACTATATGATATATAGGAAGGAATATGAATTTCTGTCAGAGTGTCCTAAATGCGGGACATCACGATATAAGGTGAAAGAAAAAACACAGGCTGATGTAGAGATTACAAAGATCCCTTCAAAGGTATTTTGGTATCTTCCTATAATTCATCATTTCAAATGTTTATTTTCTAATTCACATGATGCTAAAAGGTTAAGATGTCATGATGATGAGCGGTTATGTGATGGAAAAATACATCATCTAGTTGATTGTCCACAATGGAAGAAAATTTATGAGCGGTATTCTATATTTGGAAATGAAATTAGAAATCTCAGACTAGGGTTGTGCATAGATGGAATGAATCCATACCGAACCCTCAGTAGCACACATAGTTCATGGCCTATTTTATTGGTAATTTACAACCTCTCTCCTGAAGTTTTTATGAAGTGAAAATATGTCATGTTGAGTATAATGATCTCTGGTCTGAAGCAACTCGGCAATGATATTTATGTTTACTTATCACCATTGATTGATGATTTAAAACTTTTATGGGTGGATGGTATTAGGGTGTATGATTCTTATAAAATGGAATATTTTCAACTGCATGTAGTGATTTTTTTCACTATAAATGACTTCCCAACATATGGAAATTTATTTGGATATAGTGTTAAAGGGAATAAATCATGTCCGGTATGCGAACAACAGACGTCATATTGTCAATTGCATCATGGGAGGAAAACAGTGTACATGGGTCATCAAAAGTTTTTGCCTTTAGATCACTCTTATAGAAGACTAAAATGGCATTCAATGGCTCAAAAGAATTTGATATCGCTCCAAAACCTTTATCCCTTGATCTGTATTTTGAGAGGGTGAAAAATCTTGATGTGACATTGGGAAAGACACAAAAATCTGGTAATGATAGACATATTTGGAAGAAAATGTCAATATTTTTTGAGCTACCATATTGGAGATATCATGAAGTTAAACATAATATTTATGTCATGCATGTGGAGAAGAATATCTATGATTTTTTTATTGGAACATTGTTAGATATTAAAGGAAAGACAAAATATGGGTTAAATGCAAGATTAGACTTACTATCAATAGGAATATGTTTGGAGTTAGCTCCCACTCCTAATGGAAGACGAACATTTCTTCCCTCAACTTTTCATACATTATCGAAGAGGGATAAAATTAGCTTTTTTCAGTGTCTTCATGATATCAAAGTGCCTCAAGGTTATTCTTCAAATGTAAAAAATTCTGTCTCATTGAAGGACTTAAAGTTGATAGGTATGAAATCTCATGATTGTCACGTCATGATGCAACAACTTCTACCAGTTGCATTGCATGGAATATTGCCCATCCGTGTCAGAAAGAATATAATGAAGTTGTGTTATTTTTTCAATTCAATTTGTAATAAGGCGATTGATATGAATGCTTTGAACATTTTGTAAAAGGATGTAATTTTTATACTTTTTCAATTGGAAATGTATTTTCCTCCAACTTTTTTTGATATAATGGTGCATTTAATGATTCATCTGGTTCAAGAAATAAATCTTTGTGGACCTGTATATCTTCATTGGATGTATCCTTTTTAAAGGTATATGAAAATATTGAAGGGGTATGTTAAGAATCCATATCGACCTGAAGCCTCCATTATTGAAAAGTATATTTCTGAGGAGGTTGCATAGTTTTGTATGAGTTACTTGGCTGTGGCGCATCACATAGGTTTGACTCCATCTCTCCATGAACAAGTTAATAATGAGGGAAAGGGGATTCGTGGCTTGAAAGTCAAATTGTTGTCAGATGAACAAATGAAGAAGTTAGAATCATACATCTTGAATAACATAGCTGATGCTCAACCGTATATCACATTGCATATTAATGAGTTGAAACAATGTCATCCAAAGAAGAAAGAAACGTGGATTTTGAATGAGCACAACAAAACATTTTTGTCATGGTTTAAAAAGACCTTGTTTGGTAGATCAGATGTTTCAGAGACATTAAAATGGATAGTGGGTGGTCCATGTTTAAATGTGATAACATGGTCCAGTTATGAAATTAATGGATATACATTTCATACGAAAGCTCAGGACAACAGAAGTGAAGTTCAGAATAGTGGTGTATTGGTGTTTGTAGAAGCAATGCATTTTTCGAGTGCTAAGGACAAAAACCCAATTTTTGCATCAAGTGCATATTATGGAGTGATTGAAGACATATGGGAGGTTGATTACTTTAAAATTAAAGTTCCTGTTTTTAACTGTAAATGGTTTATCGGTAACAACAGTGTCAGACACGATGAATTTGGAATGACACTTGTTAATCTAAATAGACTAGAAGACACAGGTTATTCTTTTATAATGGAAACACATGCAAAAAAAATTTTCTATGTAGTAGATCAATCAAATATACAGTGGGCTATTGTTTTAAAAGGGAAAAAACAATATGTTGGTGAGGATGAACTTGATGAAGATACTGATTTATGTGAGATCCCTACTTCCATGGAAAGATTAACAAAACATAATGATGAGCATGTTAAAGACATGGTTTGTGCTATAAGGAACGATGACGACGAAGGAATTTGGGAAAACAATCTATTTGTACATTCCTAAAATTACAGGTAACATTTGTTTATTTATTTTTTACATTTATTTTTTTCATAAAATGTTAGATATTGTAAGTTTTTTCTTTATTAAAACTTGTATTAAAACAAAATAAGTATAAGTTTTTGTTTTTTTTAAGTTTGTTTAGTTTACTTTATCATGTTTACCATTACATAAATTATATATCTATTATTTTTGTTCAGTGAAAATTACTTTACCATGTTTACCATCTTGACCATATTTACTATTGTTTAACATGCTTACCATATTAACCATGTTTACTATTACAAAACTTAGTACAATTTTATATTTTCTGATTACAGTAGTATTAAAATATTTGAATTTGTATATTTGTGAACTAATGTTTGTTTTTTTTGATTTGAAGGATAATGACAGATCAATCAGTTGATCAACCACATGATTCTAGAGATGAGCATATTGGTCATACCTCTGGGGAGAAACATTCACATGATCCTCTTGATGTTCCCCAATCTTCCTCATGTGCTCCTATTACGACAAAGAGTTCAAGAGTTGGTAAATGTGGGTGTACACATTTACCAAAATTATCACTTGCCCGTATGAAGGATCATAGGATACTCGTTTAGTTTGATGAGGATGATATTCCTAGAGGTCCAAATGCAAAATATTTTAAGAGTTTTGTATCAACTTAGGGTAAGAGAAAAGTAAGCATTTTGTATGATGACTGGAGAAGTGTGGATAAAGAGATAATCTCTCAGTTGTGGGAGATGATTTTGGTAAGATATTTTTCTATTGTTTGCCTATTCTTTAAATTTTTCTAGTATATATAATATGTTTAACCTCTTCTTTATCAGATGACATTTGATATTCCTGACACTGGAGGAGTCAGGAAGAAATGCTTATCGATGGCTTCTAGGAGATGGAGGGATTTCAAGTCAACCCTCTCATATGATTTTATTTTTGTTCATAGGATTCATGACAATCCATGTTGTATATATCCTTTTATAGATGAAGACACATGGAGACAGTTTGTTGAAAGTAGAAGAAAAGAGTCATTTTTGGTAAGGGTAATGTAAAATTTTATAAGCTTTCTTATATAAATGATCTTATTAATGTTTTGTTAATGATTTATTATTCTTAATTTACAGCAAACAAGGAAAGATCATCAGGAGATCCAATCTAAAAATGTATACCCTCATAGTTTATCTCGGGGAGGGTATGCATTTTTGGAATAACAAATGATGGTGGAAAAATTACAAAAACTAAGAGTTGAATCTTCAAGCTCTGGAGAGGTGGCCCCTCCATCCCCTCCATCTAGATATGAAAAATGGAAGAGAGCTCAGATGGGAAAAAAGGGAAATATCTTTCAGATGAATCGAGAATCATAGCTGAGAAGATTGTAAGATATCTATTTTATTTATGTAAGTTAACTATTTTCTTCATATAATTTCAATCATTATAGAAATGTTCAATTAATTAATACATGACTCTCTTGAAGAGAAGATCTCACATGGGGTATTTACAGCTGCTGAGAGGCAAGATATTTTATCTGCAGCATTGGGAAAGCCCGAACATCCTGGTCGTGTACGAGGATATCCAGTAGGTGTATCGGTAAGAAAAGTGTTTCCACGTTCTTCAACTTCTAACATTGAGGGTGTTTATAAAAAAAATAGAATCCTTGGAGGCTGAAGTTCATAATATTAATGTGATGATAGAGGAAATGATTAGATAGTCGGTACAGTTTATGTTTGCAGACATGCAAAGACAATTTCAGACTACAGCTCCCACTCCTCCACCTCCCCCTACAGACCCCATTATTTATCCTCCACCTCTGCCAGTATCTCCCACTCCCCCACCTCAGCCTGCAGACCCCATTTTTTATCCTACTCCTCCGCCGCAGCTTCCTACTTATTTCAAGTAGTATGTTGATGATCCTAAACATCATATAGTTGCATATGGGTTGGTATATTGTATATAAGATACATTTCATCATCAATAGTTAGATTTAGGGAATAAGAGGGTCACTGTACAGGATATTATAGATAGATAAGCTCGAGTACCATTACCTACAGATGAGGTGAGGAAATTTGGACATAGTATCGACCATTTTTTAATTTGGCCATCTAGACTTCTTCGAATCATTACCATAGAGGTATGTATGTTATATCTTCTATTTTATTTTTTTTATTAAAGTTGTTTTATCATTTTAAAACTAATATATTTTTCTATTTATTTTTACAAGAATACTTCAAAGGTAAAGAAATACTGTATATACAACAACAAAGACAAATGGCTATGACATCAGATACAGATTCTAGTAGTCTTGACAGATTGTCAAGATATTCAAATTTGTTGGTGGGTCATTATGAGTTTCCAATGGAAGCTCATGTTTGTGGACGTGCAATAACTGTGGGGATTATGAAAACGGATATCATGGAGCTTGTTACTGGAGATAAGGTGGGCATCAACGTGGTGCAAATTTTTTCCATGTAAGTCTTAACACATTTTCCCTGTGTTATATTTATTAAAAATGTATACTTATGTCTATTTTGTATTAGGTATATTTATAACATTTTTTAGAAGAATGAGCGGACATATGTATATGGATTCATGGAACCACAATTGATTTCCCCTGAAGCATGTGCATTGGATGATGAACAAAGAATAATTTATATTGCTGAAAGACTTGAATAGAATATAGTCACACAATGTTGGATGATGCATTTTTGTGAGAGGTATGAAACACATCTCTCTCAAAGAGTTCATTATCTTTTAACATAAAAAACCACTAACCTTAAATTTTATTTTATCAATGATCATTGGATGTTAAGGGTTTTTTTCCCAAGGGAGAAAACACTTTATTGGATATGCTCTGTCCATGGTGATGTGCGGGAAAGTTTTTAGAAAATGTTGGAAAAGTAAGTTTCAATTTCTCAATAGTTTTATATATTATAATGAATTTTAAATTTACCCCATTAGTATTATTTTCTAACAGGGGATGGGTCTACTTTTGAAAAAACACAAAGAAAAGGAGTGTGAAGATCAAATATGTAAATGTGAAGGTAAAAATCCATTTATAATTTGTACTTTTTGATTTATTACATAAAAATAATATATTGAATTTACACTCATTCAAACAGAATTGTCATGAACAACAAGGAATCATCGAATGCGAATATTATATGTTAAAAATTATGTATGAAATAATAACAACTAGTACAGTTGTGAACTTTGACCTGGTAAGATTTTCTTTTAAAATTTTCTATAATATTTCAATTTGATTTATTCATTATACATGTTAACTAATATCCTTTTAATTTGTATCTATTTGATGACCCTCAACCCTATACTGCTCAAGACATCAAATACTTACAAGTGGAATGGTCAAATTATTTTACAGGTTTGATTGAATTCTAGTTGTTTTTAGTGTAAAATGTAATTTTGAATATTGTCGTTTTAATTGTGTATTTGGTAGCCGTTTAGGCTGGATTTAGTTTTTTTTAAGTCGACAGTGTAAGTTTTGAATGTTATATATGTGAATGTTTAATTTTTCTCTACATCTTGTTTTAGTCTACTTAGGATGGTTTTTCTGGTATGGATTCTGGTCTGGGGGGAGGGGTTCCAAGGGTGTGGGGGGGGGGGGGTGTTCAGTGGGGGGGGGGGTCCAGGGGTGTGGGAGGGATGTCCGGTGGGGTGGGGGGGGGGGGTCCTGGGTGTCCATGAGAGTGGGGGGTAGTCCAGGGGGTGGGAGAGTTTCTAGGAGGGTGGAAGGGCTGTCCAGGGGAGTGGGAGGCTGTCCAGGGGGTGTCTAGGGGTGTGGGGGTGTCCTGTGGGGTGAGGGGGGTTTCCAGGGGTGTGGGAGGGTTGTCCAGTGGGGGGGGGGGGTGGGGGGGTCCAGGGTGTCCATGGGGATGGGGGGGGGGGGGGGGGGAAGTCCAGGGGGGTGGGAGAGAAGGCGCCACCATCTCTCGGGGAGCTGAACGCTGCTAGAAGGTACTCATCACTCCCACATGTGAAACATTTTGAGATCTCAAGCTTCGCATGTGGGAGTGATGAGTACCTTCTAGTGGCGTGCCCCCAGAGGGGGTGTCCAGGAGGGTGTCCAAGACGATGGGGGGTGTCCAGGGGGTGTCTAGGAGGGTGGGGGGCATTCTCGTGGGTGGGGGGAGTCCAGGGGTGTGGGGGTGTCCAGGAGGGTGGGGGGTTGTCCAGGGGTGTGGAGGGCTGCCAGGGGGTGGAGGGGTAGTCCAGGGGTGTGTGTGGGGGGGTGTCCAGGAGGGTGGGGGGAAGTCTCGGGGGTGGGGGGGTAGTCTAGGGGTGTGGGGGTGTCCAGGAGGGTGGGTGGGGGGGGGGGTTGTCCAGGGGTGTGGGGGCTTCCATGGGTGGGGGGCAGTCCAGGGGTGTGGGGGGTGTCCAAGGGTGTTGGGGGTTGTCCAGGGTGTGTGTGTGTGGGGGGGGGGGAAGTCCAGGGGTGTGGGGGTTTCCAGGGGTGTGGTGGGGGCAATCCAGTGGGGTGAGGGGGTTCTGGTATGTTTTTGGTAACTTTTTGGTTTGTTTCAGGGGTGTGGGAGGGCTGTCCAGGGGTGTGGGAGTGTTGTACAGGGGGTGGGGGGGTATACAAGAGGGTGGGTGGGGGGGGGGGGTTGTCCAGGGGGTGGTGGTGATGTCCAGGGGTGGTGGGGATGTCCAGGGGTGTTTGGGGCTGTCCAGGGGGTCGAGGGGCAGTCCAGGGGTGTGGGGGAGTCCAGGGGTGTGGTGGGGGCTGTCCAGTGGGGTGAGGGGGGCTGTCCAGGGGGTGGTACGGCAGTCCAGGAGGGGGGGGGGGGGGGGTTGTCCAGGGGTGTTGGGGGTTGTCCAGCGGGTGGGGGGGCAGTCTAGGGGTGTGGGGGGTGTCCAGGGGTGTGGGGGGCTGTCCAGGGGGTGGTGGGGAAGTCCATGGGTGGTGGGGGGGTGTCCAGGAGGGTGGGGGTGGGGGTTGTCCAGGGGTGTTGGGGGTTGTCCAGGGGGTGGGGGGCAGTCCAAGGGTGTGGTGGTGTCCAGGGGTGTGGTGGGGGCTATCCAGTGGGGTGAGGGGGTTCTGGTCTGTTTTTGGTATCTTTTTGGTCTGTTTCAGGGGTGTGGGAGGGCTGTCCAGGGGTGTGGGAGTTCTGTCCAGGGGGTGGGGGGTATACATGAGGGTGGGGGGATGTCTAGGGGGTGGTGGTGATGTCCAGGGGTGTGGGGGTGTCCAGGGGTGTGGTGGGGGAAGTCCAGTGGGGTCAGGGAGTTCTGGTATGTTTTTGGTAACTTTTTGGTCCGTTTCAGGGGTGTGGGAGGGCTATCCAGGGGTGTGGGAGTGTTGTACAGGGGTTGGGGGGTATACATGAAGGTGGGGTGGGGGGTTGTCCAGGGGTGTGGGGGGTTTTCCTTGGGCTGGTGGGGATTTCCAGGGGTGTTTGGGGCTGTCTAGGGGGTCGGGGGGCAGTCTAGGGGTGTGGGGGGGGTGTCCATGGGTGTGGTGGGGTCTGTCCAGTGGGGTGAGGGGGGCTATCCAGGGGGTGGTGGGGGGCTATCCAGTGGGGTAAGTTTTAAATGTTATCAATTTAAATGCTTAATTTTACTTTGGTTCTTGTTTTGGTCTACTTCCGTCTTTCTGTTACGAATTCTTGGTTTGGTTTCTAGTTGTTTTTGGGGAGTGTAGAGGACTGCTTTCTTTTTTTTTAAAATTGGTTTTCCACGTTGGTTATTTTATAACCGGCATGATAAAGGAATGGGGAAGGGTTTATCATGCCGGTTATTTAATAACCGAAGTGCTAAATACCCCCCCTGCACTGGTTTATCACGTTGGTTATTAAATAACCGACGTGATAAACCCTCCCCCTGGGTTTTCACTTCGGTTATTTAATAACTGATGTGATAAACCATTTTCCAGGGGTTTATAACGTCGGTTATTTAATAACCGATGTGATAAACACCCCCCGCACTGGTTTATCATTTCGGTTATTAAATAATTGACCTGATAAACCCTCCCCCCCTATGTTTTTTAACGTCAGTTATTTAATAACCGACGTGATAAACCATTTCCCATGGGTTTATCACATCAGTTATTTAATAACCGATTTGATAAACACCCCCCGCACTAGTTTATCATGTCGGTAATTAAATAACTGACGTGATAAACCCCCCCTGGTTTTTCACGTCGGTTATTAAATAACCGACGTGATAAACACCATGATGTTATGTTTTTTATGTCGGTTTTTAAATAACCGATGTAAAAAACAATATTTATAACATCGTACGTATTAACATCGGCTAAAAACTGACATAAAAAATGAAAAATAACCGATGTGAAAAATGTTTTTTGCACTAGTGGAAGTTTCTAGGGCATGTGATATCTAAGAGGGGAATCCCTGTTAATCCTGAAGAGGTGTAGGTATTTATGTCTTGAGAGTATCCTAGAAACATGTTTGATATATGAAGCTTCTTGGGTTTTATAGGTTACTATAGATGGCTTGTTTGAGACTTCTCCAAGCTCACATATTCGATGAAATCTTTAACCCGTAAGGGTTTAAAGTTTGAATGGAATGAAAAGTGTCAAATATATTTTGGGGAGCTAAAGATGAGGTTGACTTCAACACCAGTTTTGATTCTTTTGAAACTAGGTTCGAGTTATGATATTTTTTGTGATACTTCTAGTATGAGTTTGGGATGTGTCTTAATATAGGGGAAATAGGTTGTGGCTTATGGCTGTTTCTAGTTATAACCTCACCATAAGAACTACCCTACCCATGATCTTGAGTTAGCAGTTGTTATGCATGCACTCAAAAAATGGTATCACTATCTATTTGGAGAGGGGTTTGAGGTATATTACATTCACAAAATCCTGATTTATATTTTCACTCAGAGAGATTTGAACTTGAAAAAGAGATACTGGGTTGAGTATTTCCATACCTTTTATTTTGATATCATATATACCCCTAAGAAAGGGAATGTGGTGGTTAATGCATTGAGCAAAAAATTATCGACACAAGCCATGAAGGAATCAGTTGAACAGTGGTCCCTGATGAATCTGTTTACCGAGATGTGCTTGGGAGTGGATGAGGTTGGTGGACAGGTGTTCTTGGATTCAATAAAGGTTGAATCATCTTTTCATGAGAGATTTTGACTTGAGAATATGAAAGAGACTGAGAGCTGACGCTTAAGAGAAATCCTAAATGGCGAAGAGACCTCATGGGAGTTGTCTCAGTATCATAGTGGATATTTTTTCTTCCGTAACATGTTTTTTGTTCCATTTTCCTAGAGATAGGAGTTTCTAGATAGTGGACACTGGTCTTGTTAGTCTGTTCACCCTAGGGCTACAAATATGTTCCATAATTTGAGATGTCGGCATTGGTGGTCTAGGATGAGGTGGTCAGTTTTAGATTTTGTATCATGGTGTCTCACTTGTCAGAGAGTTAAGATGGAATACCAAAGACTAGTAGGTTGGTTGAAGCCTTTACCCATTATGATATGGAAATGGGACGATATTTCCATGGATTTTGTCATTGGTTTACCAAAAGCTCATAGTGTTAAGGGTGTGATTTGGGTGATTATTGATAGACTCGCTAAATCAGTGCATTTATTTCCAATAAATGAAATGATGAAAGTGGAACATATTGGGGACTTATATGTACAAGATATTGTGAAGATTTGTGGGGTTCCCTCTATAGTTATTTCTGATAGGGACTCAAGGTTCACATCCAAGTTCTAGAAAAGCTTTCTAGAGGCAATGAGTTCCCAGTTGAAATTGAGCATGGCTTATTATCCACGAAAGGATGGGTAGACAGAGAGGGATATCTAGGTTCTTGAGGACATTATCTGGGATTATGTTCTTGATTTTGGTGGATCTTGGGATAAAAATTTGTCTTTGGTCAAGTTTTCCTATAACAATAGTTATCAGGCTTCGATTAAGATGGCGCCCTTTGAGGCTTTGTATGGGAGGCCATGTCGATCTCCCTTGTGTTGGGCAGAGTTGGGAGAGCGGTCCTTGGTTGGACCGAGTGTTATTCAGGAGATGACATAGGTATTTCAATTGATCTAAAGGAATTTTATCATGGAATAAAGTCATCAGAAATTGTATACAGACCATCGACATTGGACGTTGGAGTTTAAGGTTGGTGATTGAGTTTTTCTCAAAGTTTCACCTCACTTGGGACATCGTCGGTTAGGTAAGCAGGGTAAGTTGTCACCTAGATTTTTACCCCCCTTTGAGATCATTGAGAAACTAGTTAGGGTGGCTTATCAATTGTTATTACCATCTATATTGACTTCTATACATGGAGTGTTTCATTATTCCAAGTTAAGGAGGTATTTACCAGATCCTTACCCTGTGATTAGATGGGAGGATGTTATTATTGATCCCGATACCACTTTGGTTGAGTATCCAGTTCATATTTTGGATTTTCAGGATAAGGTACTGCATGGTAAAGTGATTACCCTAGTTTGGGTATTGTGGTAGTGTAGATAGGATCACCATGAGATTTTAGAGTGTGAGTCATTGATGAGGCAGCAATGGACTACTCTTTTTGAGGATCCAAGATATTGAGCTCTTTCTGTGGATATAAGTATTTTATGTTGGGGATATTGTAACACCCCATTACCTTTCAGTTAGGTATATTCTAATCTTTTCTTTTGGGTTTCCCTTTTTCATTGGGTGATTATTTTTGGCCCTGAATTATGAGGATACCTATAATGGTGAATTCATGAATTTTTTGGATTTTCAACTTTTCCATTAACTTTTTTTTGTTCATTGGGTAGTTACACAACATGAAAAAAGGTGTCACAATGTGTAATGCTAGTCAGATTCATCCCATGATTTGAATTCATAACTTGAGAATTTACACGTCATGTAAGGGTTACACATCATGTAATGTAAAAATCTAGTTTTTTATTAAAAAGGCAATGCATTTTTCAGCGTAACATAAAACTAGAGGGATTCACAACATGTAAAATATTACACGCTATGCAATTCACTAATTTGCAGTTTTTAGGGTGTCGTGTGGGTGTTTTAGGGATCATTTGTTTTTTCATCCTTCTCCTCTCGGTTAGAGCTCTTACCCTAGACAATTTTGGGTGTCTTCCTTCCATCTAGATCAATTCGTTTAGCGATTGATCACCAGGGTAAGACGCTTCATCTTTTTGGGAAAGCCTTCTTCTTGGTTTCTCTCTTGTTGGTGGTTACGACATTGTTTTCTATAGGGATTGATAATTGGATTGTGTTTTCTACCAATCCTTTTCACTATTTGGTTGTTCCTTGTCTTCTGATCCTGATCTTGTGATTTTTTATCCTAATTTTCAAAGGTGGTTAAGTTTTCTATGTTCTCGAGGTAGGTGGATCTATTCAATTGTTCTAATTTCTTGAATTAACTTTTTTTCATATTGATTTCTTGATATTTTAAATGGAATTTTATGTTTTAAATTTGAAAGTGGGCATGACTTCACGTTTGAAAAGGGGTTTTTATTTGAAAATAGAATTTCCTTGATTTGAAATGGGAAAATAATTTTTCAAACCATGAATCAGATTTTCTTGTATTTGAAATTATTTTATAAAAATGTGAGCATGGTTTTTAAAATAGAAATTGACAAAAATTACATAGTGGGAACCTTGGGTACGTTGAGATAGAGACACAGGTAGCCTTAGTGTGTGTGAAACCACTAGGAGTCAACCTCTTTTATGTCTATGGTATATGGCATGCCTTGATGTTAGTTTAGATCTATATTTATGAATTGTTTGGATTGTGAGTGTCTAGTACGCATTATCCCATAGTCTAGAGCCTAAGTGAATAGTTTTATTTGGTTGTTTATTACATGATAGTTCATTTCAAGGATGTTGGATCACATGTATATTTATATTTTGGTATCTTTACCTACTTGTTTTTGGATTTGGAAAACATGGAATTCAATTTATGAAAACTTAAGGATTGATTGAAAAATGATTTATTTATAAAATTACCTGTAAAACTATTTTGTTTTAAAGATTAGACTTGCACATTCTTATTATTAGAACTTGTATATATATTTTGGTGGTATCCTACTGGGATTTATTGCTCGCACCCTACTTCTGCATGTGGGTGGTTGTAGATTTTGTTTTATAATACAAAGGTAAAGAAAAGTGAATTTAGTAGCAATGCAAGTTTTCTATTTATGTCATTGTTTCATTTTGGGATAGTTTTGAGGTGATGTGGTCACATAGAGACTTGTTGTATAGATTTTTCATTATTTCTAGTTTTCCCAGTTTAGCTCGGTTGTATATCCCATTGTTTCCACTCAGTACTCTGGTTGTATGTCATGTTTTTCTTATATTCAATACTTGTTTAGTTATCTTTGTTTTACCCCACCCCATGATGGGATGACTTGGGTGACTGGTCTGGTTGACCCGGGTTGGTCTGCCACATCTCCTATGTATTAAGGAATGTTTCTCCATCTATGGAGTCTATACTCCTCTATATTTTGGGGCATAGTCCTTTATATGGTTGAAGTATTCCATCAGTGAATAAACACATTCTTCAATGAGGTTTGATCCCCCCACAAAAATTCTAAAGAGGTTGTGTGGAATATCTATAAGTTTAATAAATCTAGAGTCATAGGTATTACGGTGTATTGACATATGTGGATGCCTTTAGGATATTGGAAAGATATCAATACTTTGTGGCTGCCTCCAGATACTGCTTACAGTTGAGCTATAAATACTCGGATTATTATTTTTCCTCATGGTTCTCTTAACTTATAGCATTTCAAGTTCCTTCTAGATACTTCTCATCATTCTCAGGTATTGGGTTTTGAGCTGACTTATTGGTTTATCCTTACTTTGTGTTTTTAGGGAGTCTTATTGGGTATTTTTATAATAACCCATACATGAAATTTGTTCCCACACACGTTGTGTCTTTAGAGACATCATATAGTTTAGAGATGATCATGGAGATAGTGGATTTGGAGTATCTATTTCATAGTAGTTGGTGGTGGTTCATGGTGGGGACAGTTTCTAATAGCTTTCATTCCAAGAGTCCATGTGGTGAGGAGGTGTCTTCCCATCTAAGAGTCCGATGTGGGAAATGGTTGAGTTTATTGCATTTTTTATTTCCTTTTTAGGTTATGATTTTATAATTATGTGCATTTTTTATTATTTCCCGAGCTTACATTGTATATATTTTATTTGGAATATATAAATTTGGTGCTGGTGGTGAATATTATTATATATTAGAGATGCATTTATCTTACAAGATATTATAGTTTAAGGCATACCATGTATTTTATTCCTTCTTAGTGCTCATATTTATACCATACCCTATTAGAGGTGGGATTAATGTGTCACATTTGGCTTTCCGGTAGCCTAATTGGGGTCCCGATATGTAACAACTAGGCCCCTCTAACAGCATAGACACCTTGCATTAACATGGTCGTCAGGTCCTGGCCCACCAGGTACCACCAGTTCCCCCACAGACATGTGGACCCCTAACTGGGGCCCACCTAAGTGCCCGAATGGGTCATCAGACTAATGAATATCCCTGTGGTCTAACACATGTTCTTTTTAGTGTGCTTTTTCTTTACTTTCACACACTCTAGGAAACTTCCCAGAAAGTCACCCATCCTGATCACTACTCATTAGTAATCTTAATGCTCCTTTGTGGACTCTTATTCCAGAGGTCCTGAGTTTGAGTTTTGGGGGAGGTAGAATAAAACCCAGGATGGCAGGGGAGAGTTCCTACCATATGGTTGTACAATGGAGAGGTGTTTAGCTACCATGTGTAATATGTATGGTGAGACCAATTAAGGTGTCACATGGGGACCACCGAGTATCATTATATAAAAGGCGCCTTTTTATGTAATGATCCTTAGTGGGCCCCATGAAACACCTTAATCGTCCATGTAATTTGGATATTACGTGGCTGCCAAATTCCTCTCCAATGTACAACCATATAGAAAGAACTATCCCCTATCACCTGGGGTTTTATTTTGCATCCCTCGTAACTAGAACTCAGGACCTCTGGCATAAGATTCCACCAAGGATCATTACGAGTACCACTAGGCCAACAAAATAGTGGTACTCATAATTCTTACTAGTGTACTCTTATACCAGAAGTCCCGAGTTCGAGTTATGGGGGAGGCAGAATAAAACCCTGAATGGAAGGGGAAAATTCCTACTATGTTCCTATACATTGGAGAGGTGTTTGGCCACCATGAGTAAGATGAATGGAATGTACGATAAAGGTGTGGAATAGGTCCCACCTAGGATAATTACATGGTGGGTTTCATTATGTCATCTTTATTCTAATTCAATTTTATATTAAATTTTTAATTAGAGTCTTGATATTCAATAATTATAGAATAATTTCATATACAATACTTATAAAGATTATTGATTTAATATGATATAGTTGATCATGGACTTCATTTTTATTTTAATCCACTGCATTATATGTATTTTGTTAATATAATATTTGAATTTGAACTTGATAAGGTCCTATGTAATAAAAGTTAATTCAAAATTTGATTAAAAGGACAATTTAAAGAGGATTATTTTAGAGGATTGCATATGATTTTATACTATTATGAAATTCATATTTACTTGATTATGATGATGATGACGATGATTCCTTGTGAATAAATGTGATTATTAAATAATTGATATTATTTAATGGGATATAATATTAACAAATGAAGTAATGTGATAAAAATTTGACATGGTGAATTAAAATTTGATATTTCATTTTTTTAGTTTGGGGGATTAATAACCATTATTCGTTTATAATTGTTCTTGGTGATTTCAAGTAATTTAAGGGGAATATAAATGATACTTTATTAGGATAATTCCACTTAATATATCTAGAATTAATGATTTTATTTGTATAACACTATTGATAATGGTTAATTAAATGTTCTTAGATTTAAAACCATTTATGAGTTTATATAACAGAATATGATTTAAAAGGAGGATAAAAAGGTTTTAAGTAAATGAGTTTTACATTATATTTCTATTGTATATGTTTTATATAAATTGATATTCATAATCCTATGGAATTGTTTGGGATTTTTTTAAACCATAAATAATTTATAAGGGTATTTTTGAATACTGTTATTTTTTGGGATCATGAAAAATGGATTTTAATTTGATATACTTAGTTTTTATAAGATGGAAATAACATTATATTATATTAAAGGAAGAGTTTTAGTGATGAAATTTTATATTAGTGATATGAAAAGTTATTTTTGGGTAATGGAATGAAAATGATAAATTTTGAAATAATATATATTATTCAGGAATGATTAGAATGAAACATTAGGATATGTTTCATTTTATTTAATTATTTGATGTGTTAGAAATAAAATTTTTCCAAATATTATGTTGAAGTGATTAAAATATTTTTTTATAATGATGAATTATAAAATATAATGGTTTTTGAAAACATGTGATAAAATTTTACATGGTTCGAATTATTTAGTAAATTCTAGGAATGAAAGTTATCATTCTTAGGTTAAATAAAAATAGGATTTTAAAGCATGATATATATATTTGATAGTGTTCAAAATATTTTAAGAAACAAGTGAAATAATTATGTTATAATGAAAGAATATAGGAATGTTTTTGAATATTCTTAGGTAAATAAAGACATGTTTAAAATATTTTTTATTGGAATTGTGGGGTATGAAGTGGAAATCTAGTATTTTCTTGTAAAATAATGCATAATGACTTTAAATTAGATAAATGACTTATGAGATGAAGAGTCATGTGTTTGTGTTGCATTAAAATTATGTTAAATAATGTTAAAAGTGAATAAAATATGAGTAAAATGACATAATTATTTTCCATTATAGTGTAAAATCATAATATGAATTGAGATATTTGAAAGAAATTATAAATAGGGAGATTATCTTTTTGAAAATATATATTTTGAAGTTCATGATAATTTTTTTTCAGAATTTTTTTATATGATGTTATAATGTGAAAAATATGATTTTTTAGAAAATGGAATTGGTTTATAGAATGAGTTTATATGATAAAGTAAAATTGTGTTGATTAATTAATTGAAATGTGTTGATAAATAATGTTATATATTTTTTGAAGGGTTGTTCGATAAAATGGATTTTCATGATGTTTAATTGAGTATTAAATGATTCTTTAGAAATAATGATTGATTGAGTACTGAGTTATGTGCATGAAATAATGATTAATTTGACATGGCATGATGTGTTGGGATTTGGGATAATTTAATTTCAGATTTATGTATATAAATTAATGGCAGATTCATGGATATGAGCATTAAATGGTATATTGAATGGGCTTTTGTGAATTATGATATTTTATTATATTAATTATTTGAAATTTAAGATCAATGTATTTAGATAACATTAAATTAAACCCTTTATATGGTCCATGATCTAATATGATTTATGGGGTTTATTCTGTAACATCCTAGGTAAATAAAGAATATGACATTTTCATATTTATTAATATTTGTGAATAAAATTTTAATATTACTTTAAAGGAGATTCTATGTAGAGACCCAAAGCTTGACGTAAATGGACATTACATTACTTTTGCGTAATACTTAATATATAACAAAAACAGACACACAAGGACCGTAATAGTTTAGTTTCTTTGGAAACTCGGAATATAAACTTCTAATCATGTTGAAATATCTTCAACAACTCCCATAACGATCTTCCCCTTTTTTTCCTTACCTAAAACCTTTATTTATTTCCTGGGGAAAATAAAACATAAAAAGGGTGATCTCAAATGCTCAGTAAGGGAAAAAATAGATAACATAAAACAATCCATAAACACTTGGAAGCAAAAACATGAACATGAAATTTAAACATCAAAATCTTAAGCAAAGACATAAATCATGGAAGTATGTAAGGCATATATCATAATAGAACATCAACCATGATAAAATATAATGGGAATAAAACATGTAATTGTGGAAACCATTCAGCATATTTTATGATTTCCATAGTAGCCAAGGAATTGCTGCCAAGACCATCTTAGTGGACAAAGTCCCTTTCTGAATAGAGTTCACTCCTCATTCCAGTCCTGTAACACTGAACCAGATTAACTTACCGTTCCAGCCATGTCTATCTCATGAGATATAAATCTTTACCCAATGAATTGGAGGGAGATATAGGTCCCACCCATCTCATAATGAAATCATTCTTACTTGTGCCACAAAATAAACATACATCATTCATAATAACCCAATAAATAAAATGGGTTTCATAAACATCATCCCATCATTACATAATCTATATAAAAGAAATGGATATCATTTCATAATAAGGAAAGTGAAACCATGTAAATCATAGAGACATTATACTTGAAACATACACATATGAAATAATTTCATCTAGATGAAAAATGGTTTTGATAAAACACTTGAAATGAATTCTTGAGGAAAATATCCTTTTTTCTTCAAAATCATTTTCTTTTCACAAAATTTCATGCAATTTTAAAATAAAAGGATTTTGTTGAAAATATTAATGAAATATTTTGGATGAATCTTCATGAAAATAAGGCTTTATAAAACCGTAAAAATCCTTTCATTCCGTATACGTAAAAAAACATTATTCTCGTACTTTTGTCGGAAAAGTCAAAAAGTACCTTGTAGGGTAAATAAAAAAAAGATTCCTCCCATACCATGGGGTAAAAGTAAAAATGGGTAAAAAGGACTTTAAACATACATGAATACACTTTTATAAAACATGGACATGGATGATAGCAATAACCCCAGTAAATACTTACGAATAAGCAATCTCGGATAAAAATGAGATTTGCACAATTATCCCTTACCTTAGGTCCGATATGCTTCGTACGTATCCGAACCTCCTGTATAATGATTTAAATAATGTCATTGACTTATTAAATAATCATATTCATTGTTATGATATCATATATGGTTCACTTATGACTTTATATTACCCGTTCTTTTGTAAATTCCATGTTAAAGAGCGTTTTGGGTAAAATCGTTTCATTTGTCGTACGTGTTTTGACTTGTAATTATTCATATGATTAATTAGATCATGATTAATTAATTCCAGAATATAAAACATTATTTATATATAATATATATTCATAATATACATATATATAATAGATCTATAAATGGAAATAAATACACCGTTCATGGAGACGGTAGGCCGTAAGTACGCATGAATGTTGTTTTTGTTTCCTCATTGAATTGAATGGAATTAATTAGATGACATACATATATATACATAAATCCAGTAGTATTATTATTTAATATATTTCATTATTATTAATTATATAAACTTTATTATCATTCATGTATGGTTAACATGGAGAATGAATCTCATCGCGTCGTGGAGATGGTAGTCCGTACGTACGCACGAGCGATGATATCGTTCCCATAATTATTGCATAGAATTGGAGTGGATTTTATAATATATCAGAATTATTATGATGTTATAATAACCATATATAGTTATTCTTTACACCATTATACCCATCCATGTAAGATGTTGGTGGAAAAACAGATTTCACCACGACGTGGAGACGGTATTCCGTACGTACACACGCGTGGTGATTTCATTTTTCGTAGGATAGATAGATGGTGAAATAGGGTTGTTTCATACTTATAATAACATATCAGTATATGATTTATACTGATTTTATTAATTCATAATGAAACAACTAAAGAAGAATAAGTGGAAGAAGAAATAAAGTTGAAAGAATCGGTAACGGACATTACCTCTTCTTTGAAGCGCCTCTTTGAGACCTCCTCTTAGGGCACTAAAATTGGTCTTTGAAGAAGACCAGAACCTCTAGGATGTTTCTATGGAAGTGGATATGATAATTTTTCAGGGTTTGGCCAATATTGAAGGCTCAAAGTGGTGTGATGAAGAGAGGGAGGAGGTTCCCTTTTATAAGGGAGGAGAGGGTCACCTTTGAAAAAACTAAAAATATTATTTTATTATAAAGTCATATTCGGTTTTTAATAGCTCCAAATTGATTTATTTATAATATAATGTGGTTATGGGTCTAAAACCTCTCATCTAATATAATTTAGACAAGTTTAGGTTTATATTTTAACCTTATCATTTAGATTTAACCTTAAGTTAAATAATTTTACTTTTACCGTGTCTTCTTGTTTTCTTACACTATAAGGTTAATAAACTTACTATAAAAAAGCCAAACGAACCCCAAGTTGTTTATTATTAATATATATAACCTTATATAAGTCATTTTTCTGGACCTTATATTTTTAGGAATAAAATAACAGTTGATAATATAATATTTGTTTTAAAAACTATTTTATGTCAATTTTGACACTATTTGGTAATTGATTTTTGTGAAAATCATAACAGAATGATTAGTTCAAAAAAAGTTAATTAAATAAATACTAACATGTCATATTAACCTATAAAATTAGTGTAATTCATAAAAAGACTCAAATTACATTTATTTGGGTATTTATAACATCAATTGTGTCAATATTTCATTAATAAGATAATTACTGCATCATCTTTGTGTGATAAATAAATTAAATTATTTAATGTCTAAAAATTATAAATAAAATACCATTATGTAGTAAATATTTTTATCTTTCTAATGAATATTTATAGTCGAATTTATCTTATGTATAACCTTATATTAAAAATTATTTACTTATTAAACTTTGATTTTAACTATTTTAACCCTTCTTTAAATAAATTAATATTAAATGTCCTAATCTAATCCAAGTGGGCCTAAATGGTCATATTTTATTCCTAATGTTGTTTTTGGTTGAATTAAACTTGTCCAATAGAATTAAGACATGTGTTAGGGTAATAATAATATCATTTTTACCCTTAATTACCCTATTTACTTTTAACCGTGGTAAATAAAAGTAAAAAGTTACTATTCACCAAAAAATATTTTCATCTCATTGAACCACATTTTAGTCCTTGATATTAACCACATCTCTCGAATTTTTGAAATTCAATTCACAGAAGTGGTAAAATTTCATTTAAATGAAAAAGTCAGGTTTTTATCTACCACTAAGTGGTTTCACTATTCATCAAAAATTGAAGTTTTTCAGAAAAATACAAAAAATTCAGCCTAAGAATTATTTGATATTTACAAATTAAAAACATAGAAGTGGCATTAATTAATTTTAAAATTAATTCCCGTTATCAAAACAAATAGCGTGTTTTTAAGAAACAATAACTATCAAAAGATTGATACTTGTTTATATCCAATTTCAAAGTGAAATTAATTCCAATGACCAACATTGGATTAAATGGTAAAAATATATTCTAATTACACTTTAAAACCAATTAAAAAGATAATCTAACCATATAAATTATTGCGATGAAAAAAGTTGTTTTTAATTAAAATATAGCGTGTTTTTACTATTCATTAAAATATGAAAGTTATCAGAATAATATGAAAATTTTATCCAAAGTAAATTTTTATATCCTGATTCCAAAGAAGAATTTTATTTTGTCAAATTGAACTTATAGACATGTCAAAAACAATATTTAAGGTGGGTGCACCATCAAAAGGCGACAAAACTACATTTTTTTGAAAAATACTTATTTTACTATAAAAATTGATCTTGTTCTCATACCATGTTCTAGAAAATTTGTAAGATGAATAATAATGTTATAAAATTCAAAATGTAGTTTATAATATTCATAATGTCTAGTTCATAATAATATTATAACCATATATCGTTGTTTAGTGAAACCTGGTATTGCGTACAACACACGCTATCGAGGAAAGTCGCGATTGCGTGTAATGCAAGCCAAGTCAGGGTTGCGTGTTGTGCAAGACTCCTCCGTTGTTTCATATAATAGAATCTAACCATATTTCATTTATACATTGAATATATATATATATTTATATATATACACTCAATGTTTCGTAGAATAACTACTGTCAAAATTGTGTGTAACATGATCCAAGAATAGTGTTGTGTATAATGCAAGCTCATACGGTGTTGCATATAGCGCAAGGTAATCTTGTTGTAGCATACAACACAAGACATCAATGATATTAAAAGAATATTTTTCATAAAATCTCGGGGTGTTACATTCTATGTTCGATGGCGTACCCAATATGCAACAACGAGTTTCTTTATCTTACGTTGCACACTAATAATATAATAATATTATTTTAAATGGTAGTTAATGCCTAGCCGTTGTAATGGCGGGAATGAACAGAAATTATTAGAAAATGATTATATATTTTTGTTAAATATTTTTACATTTATCCAATAAATGTTAGAGGCTTAAAATGAGAATGAATCCAATTTTAAGAATAAATATTCTAATATTCTTTAAAAGGTCGATTAACCGCCTTTTGATGACGAACCCTTTTTTTAAAACTACTTTTTGTCAATTTTATATGTTATATTTGACAAAATAAAATCCTTCTTTATAATCAGGACATCAAAATGTACTTCGTGTAATTTTTTGTTATTTTTTCGATAAAGTTCATTTTTAATGAATAGTGAAAAATGTTGTATTTTAATTCAAACCCTCATTTTAATATAATTTATTTATATGGTTAGATTATATTTTTAATTGGTTTTAAAGTGTAATTAGAATATATTTTTACCATTTAATCCAATGGTGGTCATTGGAATTAATTTAACTTTGAAATTGGACATAAACAAGTGTCAATCTTTTAATAGATATTGTTTCTTAAAAACACGCTATTTGTTTTGACAGCGAGAATTAATTATAAAATTAATTAATGCAACTTCTATGTTTTGAATTTGATAAAATGGAAATTATTTTTTAATCTGTAATATCAAATTTACTTTGGATAAATTTTTGGTATTTTTCTAACAAATGTTCATTTTTAATGAATAGTGAAAAATACTGCATTTTACTTCAAAACTGCTTTTTCATCTAATTTAATTATATAGTTAGATTGTCCTTTTAATTGGTTTTAAAGTTTAATTGAATTATGTTTTTATCACTTAATACAATTTTTTTCATTGGAAGTAATTTCACTTTTCAATTGGATAAAAAAACAAGTCAATCTTTTGATAAATTTTATTTCTTAAAAACTCGTCTTTGGTTGTGACAATGGGAATTATTTTTAAATTAATTACTGAAATTTTTGTGTTTGGAATTTGGTAAAATGGATTCCATATTTTGAATCAGAAGATCCAAATTATGTAATTAATACTCTTTTGTTTTTGGACATTATGAATAGTAACGATGTTAATTATCTTTAATTATCGTGATTAATTAGTAACTGGGCAGTTAAGGGTAATAAAATAATATCATAATAATATAAAATGACCCCAACATGTGTCAAAATCCTATTTTTTGAGTCATTTCCTGCCATGGGAAGCTTTTTACCGAACTTGAGGGCCCATGGAGTCACATGGGTGTAATAGTGACATTTATGACATTATTTTTTAAAAAGAAGAGAAATATAACAAAGGTTTGTATATCCTAAGTAAAACAATTTTAATTTTGTTTACATAAATGATATCTTAGACTATAAATAGTTATTGGAAAGCTAAAAATATTTCCTACATCATGGTATTTTTTTATAATTTTTAGACATTAAATACATAAATTTATTTATGACACCATGATGGTGTAGTGATTACCTCATTAATGAACGATTTAAATAAAATGAAAAGATAAGGTAAAATATAAGACTTAAACTTGTCAAAAAACTATTGGATGGGTGTATTTAGAACACTTATAACCTTATCCTCAAAATATATCATTTTGGGACCTTTAAAATCGGAAAATCATTTTATAATAAAGTAACATTTCAAGACTTTCCAAGAGTGACCCTCCTCCCTCTTATAAAGGCCCCCACCTCTACCCCCTTACCCACACCTCTCAAGCACTTGGCTCGTCAAAACTCTGGTCATATTATCTATCCACATCCCTCTCTCACTTCTAGAAACCTCACTTTGGGCAAAAGTCTTTTCAAGGAAGCCTTTGGCTCAAATCAAAAAGAGTTACCTGATTTAGAGGTAATGTCTTCTCTCGAGTTTCTTTATTTTATTTTCCTTCTTCACTCACCACTATCTTCTTATTATTTGATCCCATAATAACACCAGTATTATAAATATAATAGGATTTTTTATGATAATAATTATACCTACACTTACAAACACCTCCATCTAATTGTTAAAGAACACACTGTTTATGTGGGTGGCGAATTACTGCCTCACGAAATGATGATTGTTCAATATTCTTTTAACACCTCTCATTGTGGCCATTATGATGACACTATATTTATATATGATATATATTATATTTATGTCCCCTATAAACTTCTGTATTTTATATTTAAAACATACCTTTATGCTTTTCATGTTGTACAAATGCGATAATTTCATATGAGGAAGTGCGGACAACCGCCCTCTCAAGTGATGTGACTTGTTCATGCCCAACATGGAATTTATAAAGAATGTAATTAATTAAATTATTTTACCTATATAATATATATATTATACTGTAATTATAATATATCTATGTCTAATTTAGTTTTAAAGTCCATTAATATGACAAAAAAATGAAAGTAGCGTTCATGCGTACGTACGACCTACCGTCTCCATGAACGGTACATTTCATTTATTTTCTCCAAACATTATGGAATATTATTAAATACATATATACTAGATATATATGATATTTAAATCATTAACACCATTCTAGAGATTATGTACTTATAACTACATGGACAATTCTCTTCAAACAAGTTCATTGTTGACTCGTGTACTGAAAATCGACAAAACGTATGATATGAACTCACATAATTAACTAATTATTATAAAATGATAATATGTGATATTAATTGAATAATAAACTTTAAAGTAATTCCTTAATAAATTATAAATTGACCAAAGTTTATTATTTAGGAATATAAAGAAACGAACAAGAAAAGTCGGACTTGAGGTAAGGGGATTTCTTATCTCAATTTTAATTCTGTAAGATTTCCATTGTTCGCCACTTATTTATTGCATGTGGTATATTGTGTACTGACATTTGATATATATTATCTTGATTCTATTTATATTCATGGTATTCTGAGATTAATTTGGTGTTTATTATCTTTTGGTCATGCGACTCGATTTATTACAACGAGGTAAGAGGTTTTTATCTCACTTTTTATTCCCGTGAGATTCATGCTACATTTTCCACTATTTCCTTTTGTGCGGTGTATGTACTGCCCATGATTGTATTATTTGTGTAATATAATTTAATTTATGGGTATTTACATCTTCATTGTATGAACCTTCTTTCATGGGGTGTACGTTTCGAAAGTTACCCAAATCGGTAAGGGAACCTTTCACCCTCCTCTTTTTAAAAGACTTCTTTTTGTTAGGTCTTTTAATTTACATCTTCTTTTGTTGGGATATGTTCTTATATATCCTTATTGCTGTAAATTTTATATCCAAGTGATGAGATACCCTTTTTATCTCTCATAAACTCATTTTTTGAATTTTAAAGTGACGTCGTTAGGCTGTCGAATTTCTGTAAGGGAACTTCTTAACCCAATTTAAATTCTTTGGGTTAAACCTCTACTTCTTCATTATGTCATGCTATGAATATGTGTGGATGACCTATGATTGTTTTAAACTTAATATACACTTATATTGAGTGTATTTATATTTTTTACACATAATTATGTAATTGATTTATCCTTAATCTAAGGATACCGTCTTTGTATGGGACTTCGTCTCAATCTCCTTTCATTAAGGCATCTTTTCAATTCTACACGACTTTATTTTATACGGTGCATAAAACCCTTTTGACTTTTAATTTCATTCAAAATGAATCTTTTTACACGAATCATTTTACTAAATAAAAAAATGAATTTTTTTTGTCTTACGTATGCGGTGACAACGACTTCTCCGCCGCCGTGACCGTTATTTGAGTTTCGAATTCCTCTACAAGCCATAACTTTTTTTTAAAAGAAAAATAAATACCATGTTTTACTTTTATTTTATTTTGGTATTGAAAATGGTTTTGATAATGTTTTGATTATATCAATGTGTTGTTTTGATATCTTGTGATTGAAATGTGGAAATGTTATGTTTCCTTTATGCATGTTTATGTGATACAATTATGTTATGGTTCTTGGGCATTGTTTATGAAGTCGGGTGGTTCCATGATAAACTAAGGGCGGGTGAGCCTGAGATAGCTCTCCAATGCATTGGGTAATGCGAAGGAGTTAAACTCTAAGGTTTCTCTGAATAGATTTAGGGAATATACTGTGATGGGTATTCCAAACGTAACTATGAGGGTTACTCCCTATATAAGAATGTTATGAATGCCTCAAGTTACCTTTATGTCTTATGATTTCTATGAGTTATTCATAAATCTTATGATTTCATGAGGTATGTTAAAGTGTTTATGTTTTATGAGTAAAGTATGATTTTATTGATTCTTATGTATACATGGACTAATGTTTTCTTTTCCATATTTTTATATCCCTTACTGATCTTTTTATGATCATCCCAAGTTTTTGAAATGTTTTTCACAGGACATAAAGTGTAATAGGGTCAAGTATGGGATCAAGTAAATGTCATTCTTTCTAAAACATGGAACTAGACATGACTCTTTTGTTCAAGAGTTTTTATTTTGTGAAAAAAATGGAAACTGAGTAGGTGTGTCTACTTTGTAATCATTGAGATGTAATAATAATGTCCTAATTATATAAAACTATAAACCTAAAAAGATCCTCAATGTGAATTATTCATTTAATTTGTGATTATGTAATGTTTTAAGGCCAGGTCCTTATAGTTGGTATCAAAGGAAGGTTTAAATAACTTTAGAGGTTAGGGTATTCTTTAATCACAAGTGACATTACCATAATGGTTACGATTTTAGAAAGAGTCATAGTTATTTTTATAAAGTGAATGAGTTTAATATTACATTAATAATTATATCTTAGTATTATATGATTATTTTAATGATATACTCACACTGAAATTTTTGGTTTTAGTAAATGGCTGGATCTAGCAGGCACCAAAGTAACAGTGGATGTGAAGAAAACTGTGACGGTTTTTTGAATGAGCAACTGAATGATATAGGAGCTGCAATGTGAACTCTTGTGGTTATTCTTAACCTAATATCTGGAGTCATTATTGACCACCTTAACCTTAGTGATTTTTATAAGGCATCATATATGCGAGAAACAAATCCCTATGGAAGTTCAGGTAATAATCATAAAGGTAAGTATGTTAAAAAACCTACGTGTCAAAGATGTGGAAAGAAACACCTAGGAAAATGTTTCAAAGGGACAGAAAGATTCTATAGATGTGTAAATGAAGGTCATAAAACAATAACCTTCTATGGAAAAATGAATCATCTAGTTAACTCTAGGAAAAGGAAAGAATTCCTTTCTGAGGGATCAATTGAATGTTTTAAATGTCGTGTGGATGTTTTTTATGAAAACACATGTCCTACGAAGAAGTTTCGGGAATGAGATCACCAGGATCGTATAAATATTCGTTTACTAATACCTAATGCCATTCCAATTGAGGATGAAGAAACTGACAATGACCAATGAAAGGTATGGATTATTTCTTAACATATGTTTTCCTCTTATTGAATCTTAGGATATGATTCATGATTTTGTTTGTAGGAAAGAAGTATTTCAGAATAAGTTGGAAATGAATGGTTAATGGATCATGAAGAATGTTGAATGATTAATAAGTCAATATATAAGGGATTCAAGAGTTATGGTATATTTTAGGATGGTGGAATTCTTAAAAGTATTAATGGGATTACATTAGAAGAATTTTTATAGTATGTGTAACCCTGATGTTTGATATATGAAAATTTTATTCAAGGAATATTTATCTTTTCTTTTATGGATATAGTTATAAAGAACCATTTTGGTTTATATGATCCTTGAATTTGAGGCAATTACCGGTTAATACATTTTGGGATGAAAAATGAAAGTTATTAGATAACCTTTGTGGTTAAAATATGTTATAGTTATTTTTGATGAATTTATCTCTTTTTGGGGAATGTTATAAAATTATATATTTTTTTAAAAGGGACAACACACAGACCGTGTGACAACCCGTTGCATCGGATGAAGCTGCGGGAATCGAACCCACAACCAAAGTGCGACTGGTATTTATCGCCTACCACTGGACTACGTGAAGTCCCTGGTTAGTATGACTAATATTTTTAGTTAGATGATCTTATGAATCAGGAATAAGTTTATTTTGGGTTATCTATGGAAATTATTAACCTATCATGGAGGATATGTGATTAGGTTAATTACTTTTCATAATGAGACTTTAAGAGTAACTGATTTGGAGATAAATTTTAAGATTTACCTTGGAAGACTATGTGATTAAATCCTTCAGATATTTGGGTTTCAATCTTAGTTTGGATTACTTTGAATAATTTTATGGATAACTGTTTATTTAATGGTCTTTCTTTAACATTCGGTTCTTTTTGTTGAATTTTAGAGATTAAGAGTAGTATTTATTTTTATAAAGGAGTATCCTTTTGGGGATTATCTGATCTTGTACTAACAATTTTGGTTTTGGTTAAGGTCTAAAGACCTGGGAAATATATAGTTCATCTTTTGTGGATTAGGTGATTCTCAATAAGTTGATTATAGTGCTCTTAATGTGAACAAGTCATCCTAAATACTCATCTTTTGGAGAAAATATGAGTTTGTGTAAGAAATATAGTAAGAGATGAAAGTCTATATGACAAGTAAGTATGTTTCCTTATGATTTAGTTAAGTTAAAAAATAAATTCCTCAATGGAAAGTAACTTAAAACAAAAACATTGTCTGTTAACTTTTCCTACTGGGGAATCAAATACTGTTTAACCCATCACAAGTTTGTGATTTACTGGTGGTTAACTTTCTCCTAAACATGTTTTCTATCACTCTCTATCAGAACTTGACCCTTTGTTTTCTCTTCCATATCCATGTTTTCATGGAATCCTAGTATCTGTTGTCTCGGGTGACCTTTTTACTTCTCTTTCTTTCTTTTAAAGTGATAGTTTTATTGACTCATTTTCTGATGTGGGGCTTTCAATGAAGTTTTCGAGCCCAATTTTAAAATTGTGAGGACGCAATTCCCAAAAGGGGGAAGGATGTAACATCCCAGGTAAATAAAGAATATGAAATTTTCATATTTATTAATATTTGTGAATAAAATTTTAATATTACTTTAAATGATATTCTATGTTTGATGGTGTACCCAATACGCAACAATGAGTTTCTTTATCTTACATTGCACACTAATAATATAATAATATTATTTTAAATGGTAGTTAACGCCTAACCGTTGTAATGGCGGGAATAAACAGAACTTAATACAAAATGATTATATATGTTTGTTAAATATTTTTACATTTATCCAATAAATGTTATAGGATTAAAATGCGAATGAATTCAATTTTAAGAATAAATATTCTAATATTCTTTAAAAGGTCGATTAACCACCTTTTGATGGCGAACCATTTTTTTTAAAACAAATTTTTGTCAATTTTATATGTTATATTTGAAAAAATAAAATCCATCTTTAGAATCGGGACATCAAAATTTACTTTGTGTAAATTTTTGTTATTTTTCCGATAAAGTTCATTTTTAATGAATAGTGAAAAATGATGTATTTTAATTCAAAACCTCCTTTTAATATAATTTATTTATATGGTTAGATTATCTTTTTAATTGGTTTTAAAGTGTAATTAGAATATATTTTTACCATTTAATCCAATGGTGGTCATTGGAAATAATTTCACTTTGAAATTGGACATAAACAAGTGTCAATCTTTTGATAGATATTGTTTCTTAAAAACACGCTATTTGTTTTGACAGCGGGAATTAATTATAAAATTAATTAATGAAACTTCTTTGTTTTGATTTGGTAAAATGGATATCATTTTTGAATTTGGAATATCAAATTTACTTTGGATAAATTTTTTGTATTTTTCTGACAAATGTTCATTTTTAATGAATATTGAAAAATACTGCATTTTACTTCAAAACTACTTTTTCATCTAATTTAATTATATATTTAGATTTTCCTTTTAATTTTTTTTAAAGTGTAATTGAATTATGTTTTTATCACTTAATACAATTTTTTTTCATTGTAAGTAATTTCACTTTTCAATTGGCTATAAAAACAAGTCAATCTTTTGATAAATTTTACTTCTTAAAAACCCATCTTTGGTTGTGACAACGGGAATTATTTTTAAATTAATTACTGCAATTTATGTGTTTGTAATTTGGTAAAATGGATTCCATATTTTGAATCAGAAGGTCCAAATTATTTAATTAATACTCTTTTGTTTTTGGACATTATAAATAGTAATGACGGTAATTATCTTTAATTATCGTGATTAATTAGTAATCGAGCAATTAAGGGTAATAAAATAATATCATAATAATATAAAATGACCCCAACATGTGTCAAAATCCTATATTTTGAGTCATGGATGACCATGGGAATCTTTTTACTAAACTTGAGGGCCCATGGAGTCACATGGGTGTAATAGTGACATTTATGACATTATTTTTTAAAAAGAAGAGAAATATAACAAAGGTTTGTATATCCTAAGTAAAAAAATTTAAATTTTGTTTAAATAAATGATCTCTTAGACTATAAATATTCATTGGAAATCTAAAAAAATTTCCTACATCATGGTATTTTCTTTATAATTTTTAGACATTAAATAAATAAATTTATTTATGACAACATGATGATGCAGTGATTACCTCATTAATGAACGATTTAAATAAAATGAAAAGATAAGGTAAAATATAAGACTTAAACTTGTAGAACACCTACTGGATGGGTGTATTTCTAACCCTTATCACCTTATCCTTAAAATATATAATTTTGGGACCTTTAAAATCTGAAAATCATTTTATAATAAAGTAACATTTCAAGACTTTCCAAAAGTGACCCTCCTCCCTCTTATAAAAGGCCCCCACCTCTACCCCCTTACCCACACATCTCAAGCACTTGGCTCATCGAAAATCTGCTCATATTATCTCTCCAAATCCCTCTATCACTCCTAGAATCCTCAATTTGGGAAAAATTCTTTCCAAGGAAGCCTTTGGCTCAAATCAAAAAGAGTTACCCGATTTAGAGGTAATGTCTTCTCTTGAGTTTCCTTCTTTTATTTTCCTTCTTCACTCACCACTATCTTCTTATTATTTTATCCCATAATAACAACAGTATTATCAATATACTAGGATGTTTTTATGATAATTATTCTACCTACACTTACACACACCTCCGTCTAATGGTTAAAGAACATATTGTTTCTGTGCGTGGCGAATTATTGCCTCACGAAACAATGATTATTCAATATTCTTTTAACACCTCTCATGGTGGCCATTATGATGGCACTATATTTATATATGATATATATTATATTTATTTCCCATATACACTTCTATATTTTATATTTAAAACATAACTTTATGCTTTGCATGTTGTGCAAATGCGATAATTTCATATAAGGAAGTGTGGACAACCGCCCCCTCAAGTGATGTGACTCATTCATGCCAAACATGGAATTTATAAATA
Organism: Viscum album; assembly: GCA_963277665.1. Classification (NCBI taxonomy): domain Eukaryota; kingdom Viridiplantae; phylum Streptophyta; class Magnoliopsida; order Santalales; family Viscaceae; genus Viscum; species Viscum album. Next base: position 1,354,430,181 of record OY728121.1, on the reverse strand, counting down.
ATGTAATTAATGAAATTATGTTACATATATAAAATATATTTTATACTGGAATTATAATATATCTATATCTAATTTAGTTTTAAAGTCCATTAATATGACAAAAAAATGAAAGTAGCGTTCATGCGTACGTGTTGTCTACCATCTCCATGAATGGTACATTTCTTTTCTTTTCTCCAAAAATTATGGAATATTATTAAATACATATATAATAGATATGTATTATATTTAAATCATGAACACCATTCTGTAGATGATGTACTTATAACTACATGGACAATTCTCTTCAAACAAGTTAATTGTTGACTCATGTAGCGAACATCGACAAAACGTATGATATGAACTCACATAATTAACTAATTATTATAACATGATAATATGTGATATTAATTGAATAAAAAACTTTAAAGTAAGTCCTTAATCAATTATAAATTGACCAAATTTTATTATTCAGGAATATAAAGAAACGAACAAGACAAGTCAGACTTGAGGTAAGGGGATTTCTTATCTCACTTTTAATTCCGTGAGATTTCCATTGTTCACCACTTATTTATTGAATGTGGTATATTGTGTACTACCATTTGATATATATTATCATGATTATATTTATATTCATGTTATTCTGAGATTTATTTGGTTTTTATTATCTTTTTTTTCATGAGACTCGATTTATTACAACGAGGTAAGGGGTTTTTATCTCAATTTTTATTCCTGTGAGATTCATGCTACATTTGCCACTGTTTCCTTTTGTGTAGTGTATGTACTTCCCATGATTGTATTCTTTGTGTAATATACTTTAATTTATGGGTATTTACATCTTCATTGTATGACCCTTCTTTCATGGGGTGTACGTTTTGAAAGTTACCCAAATCGGTAAGGGAACCTTTCACCCTCCTCTTTTTAAAAGACTTATTTTTGTTAGGTCTTTTAATTTACATATTCTTATGTTGTGATATGTTCTTATATATCCTTATTTCTGTAAATTTTATGTCCAAGTGATTAGATACCATTTTTATCTCTCATAAACTCATTTTCTGAATTTTAAAGTGACGTCGTTAGGCTGTCGAATTTCTGTAAGGGAACTTCTTAACCCAATTTCAATTATTTGGGTTAAACCTATACTTCTTGATTATGTCGTTCTATGAATATGTGTGGATGACCTATGATTTTTTTAAACTTAATATCCACTTATATTGAGTGTATTTATATTTTTCACACATAATTATGTAATTGATTTATCTATAATCTAAGGATACCGTCTTTGTACGGGACTTCATCTCAATCTCCTTTCATTGAGGCATCTTTTGAATTCTACACGACTTTATTTTATATGGTGTATAAAAACCTTTAGACTTTTAATTTCATTGAAAAGGAATATTTTTACATGAAGCGTTTTACTAAATTTCAAAAGAAATGTTTTTGTCTTACGTATGCAGCGACAACAACTTCTCCACCATCGTGACCATTATTTGAGTTTCAGATTCCTCTACAAGCCATAACTTTTTTTTGAAAGAAAAATAAATACCATGTTTTAATTTTCTTTTATTTTGGTATTGAAAATGGTTTTGATAATGTTTTGATTATATCAATGTTTTGTATTGATATCTTATGATTGAAATGTGGAAATGTTATGTTTCCTTTATGCATGTTTATGTGATACGATTATGTTTTTTGGTTCTTGGGTATTGTTTATGAAGTCGGGTGGTTACGTGATAAACTAAAGGTGGGTGAGCCCAAGATAGATCTCCAATGTATTGGGTAACGTGAAGGAGTTAAACGCTAAGGATTCTCCGAAGAGATTTAGGGAATATACTGTGATGAGTATTCTAAACGTAACCATGAGGGTTACTCCCTACGTAAGAATGTTATGAATGCCTCAAGTTACCTTTATGTATTATGATTTATATGAGTTATTCATAAATATTATGGTTTCATGAGGTATGTTAAAGTGCTTATGTTTTATGAGTAAAGTATGATTTCATTGATTCTTATGTATACATGGACTAATGTTTTCTTTCCGTATTTTTATATCCCTTACTGAGTTTTTTATGCTTATCCCAAGTTTTTGAAATGTTTTTCACAGGACATATAGTGGAATAGGGTCAATGATGGAATCAAGGAAATTTCATGTTGTCTAAAACATGGAACTAGACATGACTCTTTTGTTCAAGAGTTTTTATTTTGTGAAAAAAATGTAAACTGAGTAGATGTGTCTACTTTGTAATCATTGAGATGTAATAGTTATGTCCTAATTATCTAAAACTCTAAACCTGAAAAGATACTCAATGTGAATTATTCATTTAATTCATGATTATGTAATGTTTTAAGGCTAGGGCCTTATATATTCTATGAAATGTTACACCTTAGTCCAGATTTTAACATCTCCGACCCAGGAGACACTAAATCGGTGCCCCGAGTTGGGTCACCACATGACCTCATGTGCACCTCCCTGTATGCTAAAGGTTGTCGACTAGAAGCAAGGTTATAAAAGTAACATGGGGAGACTATACCCTCTTTACCAGAGTAATACACCATAGAAAATAATTAGAAAAATGGAAACATATAATAATCAATGAACATGCATAAATAACTATTTCCCAAAACATGGTACAAACAAAAACCAATAGTAAATATGACATGTCATGTTATAGTACCAAGTGAAAAAAACCCAAAATAAAGAAAAAAAACCCCCCAAAACGGTTTCGACTCCAAGTCCAGAAGCTCATCCATACATGTCCATGCCCAACTCAACACCCTATCATAGGGCCCTTTCCCTTGTCGTGACCTGCAAGCATGAAATCTTCTCAGGTACCCAATGGTGACCCGAGAAGGGTGTGAGTACAACTCAATAGACCACCACCAAGGGTTTCTACAAAATATACAATATAAAAAAATAGTGCATTCAAGTATTAATTAAATGAAAAGAAAATAAAAGACAGTTTAAGTAGCCATTAGTAACAAAGTTTCCCCTAAATTATTCCATCATTAAATCCAGATTCAATACTTACAATATCTTAGTGCTTAATTCACTTTTATCATGTGTTTAATGGATTAGGCATATTCATCAATCGTAATGCATATGGGAATAAGTCAAGTCCCAATTTTACTAGGAAAAACATCACAACAACCACATTATCCTCACCTCAAAGCCTCAGTCCGGGTGGAATGAAACTGTTAGGGGAATATAATTTTGCCTCCTTCCCTAACTTGTGCATTGAGGGGTGGAGTTTAGAGCCTCGTTCCAACTCGACACGTGGGTGTATAACCTCATTTAAATACCCCACTATACCAAGCCATGTGAAGATGATTATTTATCCATTCACCACACATAACTACATCACAACCAACCATAACCAATATCATTAGCAACGTATCAATCAATAACAACTAATATGGGAATCAATATTATGCCATAATCCATTAACAAATTTATCATTTATATCCCATAACCATTTATCCCAATTCCCATTTCATATGCCTAGATCACTAAGCATATTCAATAATTACCTTATTTCATCCCCTTTTCACTTATTCATCAATTCCCATTTAATATATTTCATTCACACACCATTACCAATTTAACATATTCACCATTTTATATTCACTAACTCTCTTAGTCATTTCTAATACAATTCTTAAGACACATGTAAAAATCATGATTCAACCAATTAACCCATTTATATGTCATAAAAAACACCCCTTTAAGTCATTACTAAATGTAGACATATTACTTGTAGGTTCTAGGTGTAGTGGAATCATGGGAAGGTCAGTGACCAACTTTAATTTTTTCCATAATAAATAAAAAATCCTGGATCTGTGTGATAATGAACACTATGATCCACATAATTGAATCAAAGAAATAGTAAAAAGGAATAGAAACTTGGAACCAAGAGAGAAGATCAACATATTTTATTTATAATTAATTTAATTAAATAAGAATTACCTCTATGGTTTATTCTTTCTTCGTTGATATATTTGGCCACAAATCTACATGTGTACCATCGTTGTGCTATAGAGATCAAAGGTATATATCCTCTAGCGATGATCCACATGTGTTCCACATATATCCAGATATCTTCGAAGGAGTTTCTATGTTCTAGCACAGAATATCCTTGTGCTTGTGATATCTGCCTTCGATCAGCTTGAGAACCACTTATAAAGAGTTCTCCTTGATCTAGTGTAGGAGGATCTCTCTTATTCTTGAGAGAATTCTTAGATAGGGATGAACTCTCTAGGATTGAGATCTTTTATCCAATTCATTGTTCACAACACCAACAGGCATTGCTAGGCTAGCACTTGGCTAATAAGAGAATAATATAACTAGGCATTTAATTCACTAGGGTAATAATAAATAATTTACACAAGTGCATTAATTATTTTATTAATCCTTGTAAAACTCCCATGTAAAATAATAATAGTAACACTATTATTTCCTGATATATTCTTAATTTTCGAGTTATAATTAAATATTATTTAATCAAATAATATTAAATATTATTTTTTCTCACTAAACCCTTAACTCGGTCCTCCAATCCTCCACCATGTTTATTGAACCATGAATAATGACTATTTATTTATTAAATAAATATCACTACATTATTTTACAATAAATATATAAATATTATATTCACTAAATAGAAAATAAATATTTATTAATTATTTTCCCACATTATATTCTCTTGAATAACTAGTGTCGAAATAAATGCAATCAGGCATCCATGAATAATTATTAAAACACAACTGAGAATAATATTTATTCAACTTGTTAAATGATAAATAATATATTATTTAACTAAGATACTAGATACACTTAGTGTGTGACCCTCTAGGCCTCTTTCTTAGTGGCATTAGGCGGAACAGCCTAAAGTCCAAGGTTAACGTCTGACAACACGCCAAGGAACCCATAGAGAAAGAAGTTAATGCCATAATGACATGTCACCTCATAAAAATTCTAACCATGTAATATAATCCCTTTATCTTGATATCTTCAATCAAGTGGGTTTCATAAAAGTGCAATCAACCCATGTGCTTGATTTTTCAATCTTTGACTTCTCAGAAATTGAACTTGCCAATAGAACACCATGGACATGGATTTATTTAGGCTATATAATTTCTATCAAAGGGCCTAAGATATCAACATATATTATGGAATATAAGGGAAAAATCCTTTATCGTATTATTCATTAATGCATCATTACTCATGATGCACCCAACATATCCTACCTCACCGCGAACATATGTCATCATGGTTTTTTCCAATACATCTAAGTGTGTGAGTCATAATACCCATTAATAATAATCTTAAAGTCTAAGGACCAATACACATGTATACATATATAAACATCCAATGACACTTATAAATGTGGATTTCCTACTGGTGGGTCTTATTCTCATAATATCCTCCTGGACATTACCAAAGGCACACACCATGAGAAGGTGCCTCAATGTCCTAGGAGTATCCACCAATAATAGGCTATATAATTTGTGTCCCTTCAAATAATATCATATGACTATAGAACAAATATTCAAGAATAGTGTCATGGAACTTCTGGGTTCTCATCATAGTAGGGATATGCTATGACCTTTTAGTGCGACAACTACTCTTAGGACATTATCACATACAATGTCATGCAGAATAACAATCATGATGTGATAAGGAGTTTATTAATATCCATCCAATGAATACATTTTTATCATAAAGTACAATGAATTTTGTTCTAAGTCACCAACTCTAATAGACTCTCACTTGCACTAGAGACAAATGCTAACAATATTCAGTCTACTAGCTCTCACATGATAATCATGCTTCTGTTGAGATAGGCCTTTATTCAAGGGGTCTACCACATTCTCTTCCATGTATGCTCTACTCACTAAAAATTCACCCCTTTGAAATAAATCTTTCAAGAGTTGATACTTCCTAAGTATGTACTTTTTCTATTGATATGACCTTGGCTCCTTTTCAAGATCCACCACTGATGTATTATCACAATACAATGTGATAGGTTCTTTATTTATAAGTACCACATCAAGATCTTAAACAAAGTTCTGAATCCAAAAGACTTCCTTGGATATATCAGAAGCTACTACATACTCAGACTCTACTGTATAATCAGTGACAACTTGCTGCTTTGAACTTTTCTAGCTCACATCTCCTCTGTTGAGACATAAAACATATTCTGATTGCAACTTTAAATCATTATGATCTATCTAGAAACTACCATAATAATACCCTCTGATGATAAGTTCCTTATCTCTTCCATACACTAGGAACATATTCTTAGTTATTTTTAGATACTTAAGGATAGTCTTAATAGCAGTCCAATGCTATTCTCCTAGATCTTGTTGATATCTTCCTACCATTCTCAGTGAATAGGAAACATCAAGTCTAGTATATAACATGACATACATGATATATCCTATTGCTGAAGCATATGGGATATTACTCATTATATCTTTATCTTGTTGTTTTTGGGGACACATTTTCTTAGAAATATGTAAACCATGTGACACTAGACCAAATCCACTCTTGGATTGTTCTATACTAAATCTATTTAATATCTGGACAATATATGTACTTTGACTTAGTCCAAGAAGCCTCTTGGATCTATCAATAATGATCTTGATCCCTAGAATGTAGGCTGCTTCACCTAATTCCTTCATGGATAAAAACTTGTTCAACTAGTCTTTAACTGACTGTAAGACTGGTATATTGTTTATAATAAGTAATATGTCATGAACATATACTACTAGGATAACAACCACATTCCCATTAAACTTTTTTTAAAACACATGGATCACATTTGTTTTTAATGAAACTAAATTCCCTTATGGATTCATCTAATCAAATATTCCATGATCTGGATGCTTTCTTCAATCCATAAATAGACTTCTACAACTTGAAAACCCTTTTGGCATAACCTGGTGTCACAAAACCTTCCGGTTGTGTCATATAGACATCTTCTTTAAGGTTCTCATTAAGGAATGTAGTTTTGATATCCATCTACCAAATCTCATAGTCATGGTAAGCTGCTATGGAAAGTATGATTCTTATGGATTTAAACATGGAAATTGGTGAAAATGATTCATTTTATTCAATTCCTTAACACTTTTTAAAACCTTTATCCACTATCCTTTCTTTATAGGTACTTACTTTACCTTCCATGTCCAGTTTCTTCTTGAATACCCATTTACACCCAACAAGATTTACATCAACCATCACATCAACTAAAACCCAAAATTGGTTCCAATACATAGAATCCATATCATAATTCATAGATTCTATCCATATTTCAACTTATGAGATCTCTACTACCTCTTTGTAGGATAGAGGATCATTATTCTCCAACAATAATGAGTCACTATCCTCAGTGACTAGAAAACCATATCTCTTTGTTTCTCTTACCTATCTTGATCTCCTACATAGTAATTATGTTTTAAGAACTAATTATTCCATGGGGACCTGTGGAACTTGTTCCTATATCAACTCCTATGTATCTTGAGCATCAACTTCATCAAATTCAATCTTTCTCCCACTATCCTTTTTGAGGATGTGCTCCCTCTCAAGAAAGATGGCTTGTCTGGAGACAGTTAATTTCTTATTTGAGGGGTTGTATAGGTAGTATCCCTTTGTTTTCTTAGGATACCCTATAAAGATACACCTCATGCCTTGGGGTGCTATTTTTTTTCCTAATAAATACTTAATAAACACCTCGCATCCCCAAACATGTGTATGCGAAAAAATGGGGTTCTTTCCACTCCATAACTCGAAGGGAATTCCATTTTCTACCTTAGTTGATACTTGGTTTAATGTGTATGTTGTAGTTTGTAATGCATATCCCCAAAAGGATAATGGAAGATCTGTATGACTCATCATTGACCTTACCATGTCTAACAAGGTATGGTTCCTACTTTCACTAACACCATTCCACTGTGGTTTATAAAATGGAGTGAGTTGGTATATTATCCCAAATTCCCATAGAAAGTCGATGAACTCTTATTTAAGATATTCTCTACTTGATCTAATCGAAGCTTATTTATCTTATTACCAATCTGATTCTCTAATTATTTATTTAATTCATTGAATTTCTCAAAGGACTCAGACTTATACCTCATTAAGTAAATATAGACATATCTACTCAAGTCATCAGTAAAAGTTATGAAGTAAGAATATCTACCTCTAGATTCTACTGGAAATGGTCCACACACATCAGTGTGTACCAATCCTAGAATCTATGTAGACCTTTCATCCTACCCACAAAATGGAGTTTTGGTCATTTTACCTTGTAAAAAATAGTGACATCTATTAAGTTGTTTTAGATCAAAAGAGTCTAAATAACCATCTTGACAGATCTTTGTCAAACGTTTCTCATTTACATAACTGAGACAGTGATTCCACAACTGGGTGTTATATGAGTCATGTGAAATTGATTCATTATCAGTTACTAACACTTGATTTTCATAATTTAATACATATAGACTGTTATTTAAATGTTTCATATCAAAACATATGTTGTCCTTATAAATGAAACAACTTTTATTTCCGAACTTGAAAATAAACCCATCTATATCCAAACTTGATACATAAATTATGTTTTTGGTAACAGTAGGTACATAATAACATCCATGTAAAACCAAAACCATTTTTCATTGTCAATGTGAGTTGGTAGTCACCAATGGAAAGAGCATCTAGCCTTGCACCATTGGCAGCTCACAGACCCACCTCTCCTCTGAATTTTTTTTGAAATCTACTTAGTTCTTACATTTGAATACAGATGTGAAAACAATAAGTTGTATCTAATACCCAATGTGTATAAATGGAGATATTTCATTCAATAATGAATTCACCTTTGGATTCCCCTTGCCTCTAGGTGTAGTTCCTCTTCCAGTGGCCTGACTTTCCATATGAAAAGCATACTACCTCATTTTCTTTTCCCTGCCTTTGGATCTTCTTCTTCTTGGTGGGACGATGCTCAGTGGATTTAGACTATTTATAAGTCTTAGGCCCCTTTTCCTTTTCCTTCCTATTACTATTCATTATAAGTATTGTGGGGTTTTCACACCTCATATCCTTATCCACTTGGTTAATTAAAGTAAGAAGTTATGATAGACTCTTCTCATTATTGATCATATTATAATTCACAATAAAACTATTGAAGGTATTGGAAAGTGATGATAGTATGATATATATACGTAACTTATCCATGAATTTAATCCCTAAGATGTCCAGACACTCAATTTATCCAATAATATTGACTATAAGTGGCCTAGCTGGCATATACACTCCAAGATTAGTGGTGAAAAAATCATTGGAGATCTCATACCTCTCTTGTCTTGCCTTCTCTTGATAGAGATCTTGAAGGTGTGACATCATGACATAAGAATCCATTTCCTCATGTTGCTTCAAGAGTGCATTGTTCATGGATGATAACATGAGGCATTGAACATCTGTAGCAACATTCAGATGTTTCTCATACGCAGAGAGATCCTCATCACTCATCTTATTTCTAGGTGCAACTGGTAAAGGTTCTTCCAACACATATATTTTCCTTTCATGGAGAAGGATGACCCAAAGATGTATTTTCCACTCCTAGAAATTATTGCTAGTGACAAGGTTTTCCTTCTCGATTATGGATCACAACAATACAATTGATATCATTTTTAATATTTTTTCTACAAATAAGATAAATAGAGTTTTAGTACTTTATCTAATAAAATTAAGAAAAATAAATAAATAAATATTCATTAGTCTCTCACTATTTTATCGAAACCCAATATCCCTCACCATTGGCTTTAGAATATCCTATTGCATGGACATTCTAGTGGAAAAGATCTATATTTCCCTTCTTATTACCCAAAATTTGGTCGGTTAAGAAAATTTAAAGGTTTTAGGTAGGCATTACAAATTCCAACTGCATTAACTCGTAGCTCCTTGATCCATTGAGTGGACTCCCCACTCCTAAAATTATTTATTTTGGATTTCCTTAACCTTTGCCTCTCAGTTATACCAAGTCCTACTTTGGCAGTCAACCCTTGATGTAAACTAAGTCAATTCAACCTAAAACCTCAAATTATAATTCCCCAATAATTGAAAGCACCCCAACTTTGGATGGACAATCACTTTGAACTATGGTTCGATTCTAACTGAAGTAATATAAGACTATACTAACTTAATATTTTATTGAGGGATTTTATCCTTTATGTGTAAATTTCCATTTATTATCTTTTAACATGCTTGTTAATATTAAGTGGTATAAGCTTAAGTGATTAACCATGTATTAGATAATATTTACGCATAAGCTGGTTTATTTTAGTTCCATCTTGCATGCTTGTTAATTCATTAATTATGTGATTGTTAAAAAACATCCATAATGAATAACCATACAAATTATAGAAATAAAATAAAGGGTATGATCATGAGATTATTTTAATGGTTATTTTATCTAGTAGTTGATAAACTAACTGCTGACCTAGGGGAGAAACACCTTGAACCAATTAGGTTCATGTTTATAGCTTTCCACTTACCCACCATTATATCTCCTTGGATTGGTTTCCTCTCAGCTCCTAACTTGAATTAACTCTTCTAGCTTGGGAGATCTATCTATTATATATGCTTTTAATCACATGTAGGTGAGGGGTAAAAGGGGGTTTATATAAAATAAACCATGGGAATGCAGGCCCTACACATTAATAAGGAGAGAAGGCACACATGACAACAATTTAATTTAATAAAAAATTAGAAAATGAAACCAATCACATACAAAGGTCTAGTCCAACTCATGATCATCCACATACATGCAATGAATTACTCATTTAATAAAACTAGAATTCAATTCTTTAATTGTTATTATTTAAGATAAATCGCACTCAAATCGATTAATTATTATATTTAATTAATCAATCCTTTTATCTTAATCCTTTTCTTAATTTCCTTGATATTATCATCCATTATAATTTTAAACAAATTAAAATTCATTTAAAATTAACCTCGTATATAAATGTACCATGTAGGTAACATGATGAATAATCATCCGAATCTACCCAACATGTATTATACTCATATATCATTTTACTCTTATGACATATGGAAGACACAATTTAATGCCTACTATCACAACATGTACTTCACATATGATTACATGAATCACATGATTTTTTTGTCCACGTGTTATGCTTTAATGCACTCAGAGTAAAAAAATGTAATACAACTTATACATGATATGAATATTTGAACATAACAAAACTATTAAAGTTTTAAATATATGTAATTTGGTAACATTAGGCACCATGTAGATCCAATATACACGACATGCACATCCTTCACCATCTATCTGAAGTACATGCCTAGGGAATCAGTGTGTGAGTTGTACTTCAGAAATATCAGAGTACAAGATGTGTCCAGTGGGCCACACGACGTGTTGGTTTTGGGTTACATGATCACCAGTCGGCTAAGTTGTGTATGGGATACACGGAATGACCCTAACTTGAAAGGGATTACTTGACATGTCTAGTGGGCCACATGACGTGCAGTCTGGTAATCGTGTGCATGTATTTCCTGGTCAACACGTGGTGTAAGAATTAACTATACTGCATGTCATTAATACACATGGGTCAAGTAATTTCTGAATTACTCCTGATGCGTTGAACACAACTACATGGCATGTAATTCTGATTACAAGGCATGTACTTATGTGTTATCTAGGAAGAATCCTTGGCACCTCCAGATGAGTTCCTTGATTTAATTTTAATCATAAAATTAATTGTTTTTATTATATCTATGAGAATGAAGAAATAGATCTTGTCATTCAGATTAATAGAATGATTAAACTTGAATTGAAAAACTAAATTATAAAATTTTCAAATCATCAGTGATTATTAAATAATTATAAACAATAATATTCTCATTATGATACCACTTTTAGGTTTCAGGCACAGTGGAAGTGCGGGAGGGTCGGTTCCCAACTTTAATTTTTTACATATTCAATAAAAAATCCTGGATCTATGTGACGATGAATGTCTTGATCCATGAAATTGAATCAAAGAAATAGGAAAAAGGAATAGAAAAATGGAACCAATAGAGAGGATCAACATATTTTGTTTATAATTAATTTATTTAAATAATAATTACCTTCAAGGTTTATTCTTTCTTTATTGATGAATTTGACCATAAATATTTAGGTGTACCATCTTTGCATTATAGAGATCAAGGGTATATCTCCTCTAGCAGTGATCCACACATGTTTCGTGTATCTCCAAACATCACTAAAGGAGTCTCTGGGTGCTAGCACGGAAGATCCTTACACTTGCGATGTCTTCCTTTGATTTCCTTGAGAGCTACTTCCAAAGTGTTCTCCTTGATCTGGTGGAGGAGGATCTCTCTCATTCTTGATAGCGTTCTTGGAGAGGGATGGACTCTCTAGGTTTGAGAGCTTTTCTCCAATTTGTTGTTCACAACACCAACAAGCGTCGCTAGGATAGTGCTTTGCTAATAAGAGAATAATATAACTGGACATTTAATTCACTAGGGTAATAATAAATAATTTTCACAAGTGCCTTAATTATTTTATTAATCCTAGAAAAACCCCCATGTCAAATAATAACAACAACATTATTATTTCCTAGCATGTGCTTAACTTGCAAGTTATAATTAAATATTATTTAATCAAATAATATTCAATATTATTATTTTTCACCAAACCCTTAACTCAGTCTGCCAATCCTCCACCATATTTATTGAACCTTGAATAATGACTATTTATTTATTAAATAAATATCACTGCATTATTCTCCAATAAATATATAAATATTATATTCACTAAATAGAAAATAAATATTTATTAATTATTCCGCCCACAATATATTCTCTCAAATAACTAGTGTTGAAATAAATGCGATCAGGCATCCATGATTAATTATTAAACCCCAATAGAGACTAATCTTTATTCAACTTTTTAAATAATAAATAATATATTATTTAACTAAGATACTATATACACTTAGTGTGTGACCCTCTAGGCCTCTTTCTTAGTGGCATTAGGTAGAGCAGCCTAAAGTCCAATGTTAGCATCTAGAAACACACCAAGAGACCCATAGAGAAATAATTTAATGCTATAATGACATGTCACCTCATATGAATTCTTACCATGTAATATGATCCCTTTGTCTCGATATCTACAATCAAATGGGTTTCATGTAAGTACCATCAACCCATGTGCTTGAAATCTCATTCTTTGACTTACCAAAAATTGAACTTGCCTATAGAACATCGTGGACATGGATTTATTTAGTCTATATCATTTCCATCAAATATCCTAAGATATAAACTTCTGTTATGGAACAGAAGGGACAAATCCTTTCTCACGTTATTCATTAATGCAGCATTACTCATGACACACCCAACATATCCTACCTAGTCACAAACATATGTTGTCATGGTTTTTGTCAATACATCTAATTGCATGAGTCATAATACCCATTAATAATAATATTAAAGTATAAGGACCAATACACACATCTGTAAATAGGAACATTCAATGAAACTTATAAATGTGGATTTCCTACTGGCAGGTCTCGTTCTCATAATATCCTCCTAGACATTACCAAGGGTGTACACCATGAGATAGTGCCTCAAATTCCTTTGAGTCTCCACCCCTGACATCATGTATCATTTGTGTTCCTTCAAATGATATCATCTGACTATAGAACATATATTCAAGAATAGTTTCATGGAACTTCCAGGTTCTCGTAATAGCATGGATCCACTCTGACCTTTTAGTGTGACAGAAACTCTTAGGATAATATCACATACAATGTCATGCTGAAGAACAATCATGATGTGATAAGGAGTTTATTAATATCCATCCAATTAATACATGTTTATCATAAAGTAAAAATAATTTGGTTCTATGGAACTAACCCCAAAATTAACCATCTTCTATTTTCACTTCCATTAAACACATTAACATACTCAACAAGGGCTTTACATTGTCACACAACAACCTTGCACTTACTTAATTAACTTCTTGGTCTGGGAACATGGGTGTACCCCATGGGTGGCCCTAAATAGGTAAAATCATACTTGATGAATCTCATGGGGACCATTAGGGTTTCTATTCATCATTTAGTCACCCATTTTACCAAACCTCACAAAAGGGATCAAGAGCACAACAAGAGATAACCAAGAACAAAACCGAACATGCACAAATATACAATGAAACTATGGGATATGTCTTATAGGCTACCTACCTTGAATCCGTTGATGAAAACACTCTTAATCAAAGCCTTAGATCTTAATTCAACCACCCTTTGAAGCTTCAACCTAGATCTAACTAGAAAAGAGGTTTTTAGTGCTTCAGATGGAGATAAGAGAAGGATGCAAACCCTAAACCAAAAAGAGAAGCATGAGAGGGATCAAACTCACCCGAAGCTTCGATCTGCAACCAATGGCACTCCAAAAGGATTAGGATAGAAGTAGAATCACCTATTGGAAGCTTGGGTTGCTAGGGTTCATCTATAGGGTTACAGGAGGTGAAATGGAGAAGAATCTCTATTTAAAACATAAACCCCAAGGTGGAAATTTTGTAAATTTTTCTAACTTTATTGGGCCACACAATTTACCAAACCATGTGAAAATTATGCATGGGCCACAGTTTAAGGAAATCTAGGTCACACAATTACCTGGGTAGGTTGTATGGTTTGACAAACTATGCTCCAGTTGTGTGATATGCCACTGTCTCAAATTTCACGGTTTGGCCCTCCCCTCGCACAGTTTGCACTAATCGTGCACAAACCGTGCAGCATGACCAAAAATATCATTTTTTCTTCTCTTTTATGTACCAAACGCCCAAAACACCCCCAAGTCCCCTCATACAACTAGGAAAAATTTCATTGGACTTAAAAAAGTGATTAAAACAAAAATTTAAATAAATACATACCTCCACGAAGTTTGGGATCTTATAACCTACCCACCTTATGATGAACCGTCCATGAGATACTCTTCCCAGACATTATTGAGTTTCTAAAGAAAATAGATCAGGACACTGGGCCCATGTATCTGATTCTCACTACCAAGTTTCTTCTTGAACATTACCATGCTTCCA
Source organism: Viscum album (assembly GCA_963277665.1). Taxonomy (NCBI): domain Eukaryota; kingdom Viridiplantae; phylum Streptophyta; class Magnoliopsida; order Santalales; family Viscaceae; genus Viscum; species Viscum album. The sequence goes on along the minus strand of OY728121.1, from coordinate 1,354,415,089 downwards.
TAGAATGTGAACCAATGGAATAACCTTTCACCACAAGACTTTCTCACTACAGTCTATAATACAAACCAGGTTCTCCTTAAAGGGTACATCATCCTCAAGCTCAACATCTTCAACACTTACACATGATATGGATCAGGGTGATACTACGAGAGTTGTGAAACATGAAAAACATAATGCATTCCACTATACCATTGTAGAAGATCCAATCAGTAAGCCACTGGTCTGATCCTCTCCAAAATCTCAAAAGACCCCACATACAAGGGCGCCAACTTGCCCTGTTTCCGAATTCGACGATGACCCAACATTGGAGACACCCAAAGAAACACATTACCACCCACCATAAACTCAAGATGCCTATGACACCGATTTGCATATGACTTCTGTCTACTTTGAGCTATTTCCATGTGCTTTTGAATCAATCAAACCTTTTCTGACATCTCCTATATGAGACTCGGTCCTAACAGATCATACTCCCCAGCTTCTAACGAACATAATGGAGATATAAACTATCTTCTATAGAGTGCCTCAAAAGGTTCCATATGAATAGTATCCTGAAAACTATTGTTGTAGACAAACTCAACAAGTGGTAAAAAAAATTCTCATGAACCACTGAAATCCAGAACACAAGCTCTCAACATATCTTCTAATACCTGAATCGTATGCTTTGACTTCCCATCTATCTGCAAATGATAATCTGTACTCAAAAACACCTGAGTACCAAGTTCTTTCTATAACCCCTACCCGAAGCACAACGTGAAACATGGATCACGATCCGAAATTATGGTTCTCATCACACCATCCATCCACACTATATCTTGAACATATAACTCACCCAATTGATCAACTGTGAAAGTCTCCTAGATCGACAAGAAATGATACACTTTAGTCAGCTGATCCATGACCACTCAGATCACTTCATTCTTCTGAGGCATCCTCAGAAGACCCACTAAAAAATATGTCATTACATCATCCCATTTCCATTTTGGAATGGATAAAGGTTGTAAAAAACCACTGGGGCATTGGTGCTCAGCCTTCACCTATTGACAAGTAAGGCATCATGCCACAAAATCCGCTACCTATTTCTTCATTCCTAGCCCTCAATACTGCCTATGAAGATCATGATACATCTTGGTCAAACTGGGATGTACTGCCCACTTTGATGAATGGAACTCACACATCAACTCTTCTCACAAACACACTGGTACGACAACACAACCATAAACACTGAAAATCCCATTATCATTGATATCCCAACTAGAAGGTGAATCACCACCATTAATACTTTCTTTCATTGCCAGACACTTTGGATCCTCCTACTGACTCTCTATGACCCAACTCAAAATTGTGGCCTCAACTATAATAGATGCAAGGGTTATTAGACCATGCCCATCCTGTACCTGTAAGTGCATCTCAGCTAACAAGGTCATTATTCTCCACTCAGATTTGGATTCTAGAACCACTTGATTTTGAGTCTTCCAGATCAATGAATCCACAATTATATTACCTTTTCCTAATGTGTAAACTAACTCAAAATCAAAGTATTGTAGGTACTCAAACAAGATTTTCTACCAAATATTCAAATCCCAATGAGAGAAGATGTACTTAAGACTTTTATGATCGATAAACACCGTGAACCACTCTCCCAAACAAGTAATGCCTCCAACACTTTAAGGAATAAACCACAACAGAAAACTCAATATCATGAGTGGGGTAGTTTATTTCATAAGGCCTCAACTATCTTGAGCCATATGCTACAACCCGGTCATCTTGCATTAACACTTCCCCAATTCCAATGTCGGACACATCATAGAATAAGTTGTATCTCTTACCTGGTTTAAGTAAGATCATAATTGGTGCGGTAGTCAGCCACTTTTTCATCTCTTCAAATTCATTATTGCATTCCTCTAACCAGTAAAAATTAAATCCCTTCTTGGTTAATCCTGAGAATGGCGCTGCCATATGGGAGAAATATCTAATGAACCTTCAGAAATAACCGACCAATCTTAGAGAATTTTTAACATCAGAAACATTCTTGGATAGCTCCCAAGACACCACAACCTGCACTTTATCTTGATCCACTGACACACCTGACTCAGAAATGACGTGTCCCAAGAAATTCACATTATTAATCCAGAATTGGAATTTTTATATCTTGGAGTATAACCTATGATATATTAGTGTACTCAGGATAATGTAAAGATGTTTGGAATGATTGTCATGAGTCTTAGATTAAGGTTTTGGGCGCAGCAGAAGCATGTGGGTGGATGTGCCCACTTGGCTTTTTTTCATTAACAATGATCAATATGGGATCAATAAGACGATAAACGCCAGTCTCCACGGATCGAATCATAGAAATAGACAAATAAAAGGAAAGTCCTGGAACCACAAAGTAGGATCATTATAGGTTGATTATAATTAATTTAATCAATTGAAAATAAGTACCTTTTGGTGTTCTTTCGTCATTGATTTTCTTGATCATGTTCCGATGTGATTCATCGTTGCGTTACAGAAGCCAAGTGCAGACTTCCTCTAGAGATGATATACACGTGAACCTCATATATTTGGACATTGCCAAAGGAGTCTCCGAGTGCTAGCATGGAGAAACCTTTGCTTGTGTTGTCCGCCTTAGATCATCTTGATCTGATGGAAGAGGATCTATCTCGGTCTTGAGAGCGTTCTTGGAGGAAGATGTTCTTTCGGTCTTGAAAGAATTCTCCAGAATTGTTGTGCACAACGATTCTCTTGTCTACCAAAAAGAGTTGGGGTTGTGAGGATATTTATAATCGGGTTTGAGGTTGTAGAGTTATGAAAATAAATAAACGCGTTACATGTTTTATTTATTTCATTAACTCCCTTTTGAAAACCCCATGTCGAGTCATTAATTCCTTGACATGCTCCCACACTAATCATAATAAATATCATTTAATAAAACGATATTCCTCAAAATCCTGACTGGAAAAACTACACGGTGTGTATTAATAAATACACGATGTATACTTTTTTTTCATTGAAAACTACACGACCTGTACATTCAATGTACATGGCGTGTATATCTTATTTTCATTTATTCATTTCCTTTCCAAAATGAAAACTACACAATGTGTACATTTAATAATACACAGTGAGTACTTATTTTCAAAATAAAACTACACGACGTGTAATCATTGATACACGACGTGTACTTGTTTTATTTTATTCTTCCTCCAAAATTAAAATGATTTAGGCTTCCTTGAATAATTATTAAACCACGTACGGGAATAATCTTTATTCTACTTGAGATACTTGAATACAGTTAGTGTGTGACCCTCTAGGCCTCTTTCTCATTGGCATTAGGCGGGCTTTCCTAAAGTCCAAGATTACTGTCTAGCAATGGGTCAAGGCACCCAAGAGAAATAAGTTGATGCCGCATTGACATATCAACTCATACGAACGCTTATTGTGTAATTTAATCCCTTTGTCTCAATATCTCATCAAGTAGGTTTCATGGTAGTGTCATAAACCTATGTGCTTGATCTATCATTCTTTGAATTCCAGAAATAAACTCGTCGTTACACCATGGTCATGGAATTTGTTTGAGAGTTCTATTTCAATAAAAGGGCCTAAGATATCTACTTCCATAAATATGGAAGGGACAAATCCTTCCTCAACTTATCCATTAACAACATTTCATTTGTGACGCACCCAACGTACCCTACTTCCCGCCAACTGTCTTCTTGATGGTTTTCGTCAGCAAATCTAAGTGCGTGAGTCATGACATGAGTTAATGATAATCTTCTAGTCTAAGGACCATTACACACGCTCACAGATAGTAATGTCTGATGACACCAAGACATGTGGAATTACTACTGGCGGGTTTGTTCCCATAATATCCCATCTTGGAGATTACCAAGTGCGAACTCTATGAGAGAGAGTCTCGTCTTCTTATGAGTACTCACACATGTTGGTCTGTATACTATGTGTCCTATCATAGTATGTCATCCAACTGTATAACTTTATTTAAGAATATTGTTATAGCATTTCAAGGTTCTCATCATAGCGGGGATCTTCCATAACCTTATTAATGCAACAAATATTCCAGGACATTATTATATTATATTCATGAAAAACAATGAACAATATATAATAAGTGAACATTCATGTAATCAAAGTACAAAACAATTGGTTCTCAGGACACCAACCCTTACAAACTCCCACTTGGACAAGAGCCAACTGCCTATGACTTTTAGTCCGCTAGACCTCACAAGATGATCATGTTTTTGATGAGTCAAGGCTTTAGTCAAAGGGTCCACCACATTGTCTTCCGTGGAAATACTACTCACTGCAACTTCACCTCTCTGAGAAAAATCCCTCAAGAGATGATACTTCTGAAGTATGTGCTTTGTCCACTGATGTGACCTTGTCTCTTTTTCAAGTTCCACCACTACAGTATTATCACAATAGAGTGTGATAGGATCTTTACTGCTCGGTACTACATCCAGCTCTTGGAAGAAGCTTCGTATCCACACTTCTTATTTAGCTGCCTCAGAAGTTGCGATATACTCGGACTCTGCTATAGAATCTACCACCACACTTTTCTTTGAGCACTTCCAGCTCACTGCACCTCCATTCAAACTGAAGATGTATCCAGTCTGCAACTTCATGTCATCTTGATCAGTATGGAAACTAGCATCTACATGTCCTCTGATGACTAGTTCCTCATCTCCTCCATAAACCAAGAACATATCCTTAGTACGCCTCAGATACTTAAGGATAGTCTTGATTGCCATCCAATGGCGGTCTCCTGGATCAACTTGATATCTGCCTACCACAATTAATGTGTAAGCAACATCTAGCCTCGTACATAGCATAGCATACATGAATGACCCAATCGTGGATGCGTAAGGGATCCTTTCCATTCTATTTCTTTCCTCATGTGTATGAGGACACATTTTCTTGGAAAGATGAATGCCATGTGACATTGGCAACAATCTCCCCTTGGACTATTCCATATTGAATCTCTTCAGTATCTTGTCAATGTATGTACTTTAACTCAGGCCCATAATTCTATTGGATCTATCATGATGGATCCTGATCCTAAGAATATATTATACCTCACCCAAGTCTTTCATGGAGAAGCATTTATCTAACCATTCCTTAACTAACTGTAAGACAGGCACTTCATTTCCAATTAGTAATATGTCATCAACATATACTATTAGGAAAACAACTGCACTTCCACTAAACCTCTTGTAGACACAAGGCTCACATTCATTCTTAAAAAATCCAAATTATATTATAGCTTCATCAAAACGAATGTTCCATGACCTTGATGCTTGCTTTAATCCATAAATGTATTTATGAAACTTGCATACCTTGTTGGCATCCTTTGGAGTCACAAACCCTTCAGGTTGTGTCATGTAGACATCTTCCTGGAGGTTCCTGTTAAGTAATGTTGTTTTTCAATCCATTTTCCAAATTTCATAGTCATGGTAAGTGGAAATGGCCAATAGGATTATGATGGATTTCAGCATCGCAACCGGTGAAAAGGTTTCAACATAGTCAATTCCTTGATGCTGTCTAAAACCTTTGGCAACCAGTCGTAACTTATAGGTGCTGACTTGCCCCTCCATGTCCAATTTCTTATTTAATACCCATTTATTACCAATAGGTTTACATCAACTGGAGGATCTACCAAAATCCAGACTTGGTTTTGGTACATGTAATCCATTTCAGAATTCATGGATTCTTGCCACTTGGAAAGTTCTATGCCTTCAACTGCTTCCTTGTAGGTAAGAGGATCATCATTGTCAAACAATAATGAGTCACTATCCTCGGTGATAATAAAACCATATCATTCTGGTTCTCTCACCTCTCTTGTGTCTCTGGAACAGATTGTTCTTCCATGGGGATTTGTGGAATCTGTTCTTGTACCAACTTCTGTGTATCTTGAGCCTCAACTTCATCGAAGTCTATCTCGCTCCCACTATCTCTTTTGGAGATGTGCCCCCTTTCAAGGAATATGGCATGTCTTACCACTGTAACCATTTTGTCGGAGGGGTTGTATAGTTAATATCCCCTTGTTTCCTTGGGATATCCTATAAAGATACACTTTGTGCCTCGGGGTGCAAGTTTGTTACCTGAAGAGGCCTTAACAAATGCTTCACTACCCCAAACATGTAAATTCGATAACATGGCTTTGCGTCCACTCCATAACTCGTATGGAATACCATTTATCGATTTAGTTGGTACTTGGTTTAGTATGTGTGTTTCTGTTTGTAATTCATATCCCCAAAAGGATAATGGAAGACTCGCATGACTCATCATTGATCTCACCATGTCTAACAGGGTGCAGTTCCTCCTTTCACTTACACCATTCCACTGAGGTGTGTAAGGAGGAGTGAGTTGAGATAGAATCCCAAACTACCGTAAGAAATCAATGAAATCTTGATTAAGATATTCTCCTCCTCTATCTGAGTGGAGTTTCTTAATCTTTTTACCAAGCTGGTTCTCAACTTCATTCTTGTATTCTTTGAATCGATCAAAAGAATCTGACTTATACCTCATTAAGTAAATATATCCATATCTACTAAAATCATCATTAACAGTTATGAAGTATGAGAACCCACCCCTTGCTTCAACTAGAAATGGCCCACACACATCTGTGTGAACTAATTCTAGAATCTCTTTAGCCCTTTCACCTTTCCCAATAAATGGGGCTTTGGTCATTTTTCCTTGAAGACACGCATGACATACACCAAGTGGTTTTAGTTCGAAAGAATCTAAATACCCATCTTGATGTAATTTTGTCAAATGTTTCTCATTGACATGACCTAGTCGGTGATGACAAAGTTGGGTGTGGTATGAGTCATGTGGATTAATTTTGTCATCGATTTCCATTACTTGGTTTGTGTAGTCTAACACATAAAGGTCGTTATATAAATGTGCCCTACCAAAACAAATGCTATCTTTATAAAAGTAGAAACATCCACTTCCAAACTTGAAGATGAATCCATAAATATCTAATCTGGATACTGAAATAATGTTTTTGGTTATAGAGGGTACATAATAAAATCCTTTCAAAACCAAGACCATCCCAGTAGGCAATGTGAGATGGTAGTCTCCGACAGCTACAACAGCATGTCTGGCTCCGTTGTCTACTCGTAGATCCACCTCACCTCGGTCAATCTTTCTTAATCTACTTGGTTCCTGTATTTGGATATAGATGTGAGCACCAAAAGCAGTATCTAATACCCAATTAGTAGAAACAGATAGATTTCATTCGATAACAAATGCACCTGAAGCTTCCCCTTGATTCCTTGGCTGGGTGCAGTTTTTTTTCGAGTGGCTCTTCTTGCCACATGTGAAACAAACAGCCTCCTGTTCTCTTGCCTCCCCTTTGATATTCCTTTTTTTGTAAGGCCTTGAAGATGCTTTGGTCTTAAAGCTCTTCGCCTTCCCTTTCCTTTTATTCACCATGAGGACAGAAGGATTTTCACGCTTCATGTCATTGTCCACTTGGAGAATGAGGATAAGAATATCAGATAGAGACTTCTCAATGGTGTTCATATTGAAGTTCACAACAAATTTTGAGAAGATATGGGGGAGTGATGCAAGAATGAGATCGGTAACCAGTTCTTCGGGGAGTTTAAACCCTAGAACCTCCAAGCGCTCAATGTAGCCAATGATCTTGATTACATGAGGCCCGACTAGGGAACCCTCTCCAAGCTTGCTCTGAAATAGAGCCTTGGAGATCTCAAACCTTTCTTGTCTTTCTCTCTCCTGGTATAGACCATAGAGGTGCTCGAGCATGCTATAGGCATCCATGTCTTCATGAGACTTCATGATCTCACTAGACATTGATGACAACATCAAACATTGAACGTCGAGTGCATCACTCAAATGTTGATCATAGACCAGGAAATATTCATCACTTGCCCTTGGGCAGGTTGATCAGGAAGTGAGGACTCCAGCACGTAAAACTTTCGTTCATGGCGTAGGATAACCCGAAGGCGCCTAAACCATTATTGAAAGTTACTGAGGGTGAGTACATTGTCTTTATCCAAAATTGATTTTATAGAAAATTTGGTTGATGAGTTTGTCATTTAGATTCTACAAATTAAAATAGCATATTTATCAGTACCTTTTGATTACATTTTATGAAAAATAATAAATGAATTTATTAATTCTCCCACTATTTTATAAAGTCCCAATGGCCCTCACCATTGAACTCAGAATGTCCAATTACTTTGACATTCTAGTGTCAAGGATCCATATTCCCCTTCGCATAACCCCAACAAGGGTTGGTCAAGCTATTTGAAGGTATTTAGGTAGACAGGTCTTTTCCAACTGTGAGATTACAGTTCCTTGATCTGTTGAGTGGACTCCCTAATCCTAAAATCCTAACTTGGATTTTCTCAACTCTTGCCTCCAATATTACATCAAGTCTAGAAAGGGATACTCCTATTGATGTAATATGGTTAAGTCAACCCAAAACCTTTCATAAGGGCTTCCTTTATAAAAGTAAGTGCCCCAAAAAGGGTTGGTTAAACACATAGTTTTATTGAGTCTTGCCCTTAATCAAGTAATGGAAGGCTTGGTCTGACTTAATATGGTATTTGAGGGATTTTATTCTTTATTCATAGTTTTGCATTATCACATGATTGTTAATATTAAGTGATGCTTGCTTAAGTGATTAACCATGTTCTGATAATGTTTACGTATAGTACAGTTTTTATTTTATTCCATCTTTTCATGCTTGTTTATTAATTATGTGATCATGAAAACACATACATAATAAATAAACCATGAAATCAGATAGAATTAAAATAAGATGGCATGATCATAACCTTTTATTGGTTAGATTATCTAGAGGTTTTGATAAGCTAACCCTGACCTAGGGAAAACACCTTGAACCTGATGGTTCGTGTTTTGCAGCTCCCACCTATCCAACTTTGTATCTTCTTGGGTTGGTTTTGCCTCAGATTTGGATTTCTAACTGTCTCCTCTGGCTTGGGAGATCCTCCATTACATGGGGTTTACATTAAAGAAACCATGGGCACGCAGGCCCTATATTTTATTGGAAGAAGCCTCGCAGGACAACAAATTTAAACAAATTTAAATGAAACCACACACACATACAAAGGGTCTTTGTTCTATCTCATGATCATCCATAGCATGCAAAGACATTTATGCATATTTAGAATTCAAATTCTTTTAATCGTTCTATTATTCAAGATAAGTCGTGCTTGAATTCAATTAATTATGATCTTATAATTAATCAATTATTTATCTTAAATTCATTTCTGAATTTCCTTGAGATTCTTCTCATACTTATTCCTTGTACGGTGTCTTTGTACATTTAGAGGAAACCTGGTGAAGTTCCATTTTTGGAAAGTACACGGCATGGAGTTTATATTTACACGACGTGTATTTCTTTCACCTTTTATCCAAAGTACACACTGAGGGCTTTGGCGTGTTTTTTGTACTTTGTAAATTTTAGAGTACACGGAATGTAGATAAATCATACACGACATGTACTTCCTTGTTACGCGGTAACCGGCATGGAAATCCCGTGTATGTGGTACGCGGCTTCTCCTTTGTACACGGTTTCACTTGGTCTGGATCAGAATACACGACGTGTTTCTCTAACATACACGCCGTGTATTCTGGTTCCCATGTGTCGTTTAATTCTGGTCAACACGGCATAATAAATACTTAGGCATACTCAATTCACATGGAGTGGTTTGGCGGACAAGTTCCGGTTCGTTGAACCTAAGTACACGACATGTAGTTTTCATTACACGCCGTGTATTCTCGTGTTGTACAGACAGAAAGAGCGGCTCCTCCGGATGAGTTCCTCATTTTTATTTTAATCAAAATTAAAATTAAAAAGGCCATTTCTGTGATATGAATCGAGAAACGAAGGAGGAAGAATAGACCCCGTTTATTCAGATTTATAGAACAATTTATTTCGAATTGAATCAAATATAAATGCGTAAATTATCAACGAAAATTAAATAACTATAATCAAAATTGTAACCTACCTTTGATACCAATTGAAGGTTCCAGGCGCAGCGGAAGCGCGTGGGTGGATGTGCCCACTTGGATTTTTGTCATTAACAATGATCAATCCGGGAATACGATGATAAACTCCAGTCTCCATGGATCGAATCATAGAAATAGACAAAGAAAAGGAAAGTCCCGGAACCACAAAGTAAGATCATTACAATTTGATTATAATTAATTTAATCAATTGAAAAGAAGTACCTTTTGGTGTTCTTTCTTCGTTGATATTCTTGATCACGTTCCGATGTGATTCGTCGTTGCATCGCAGAAGCCAAGTGTAGACTTCCTCTAGCGGTGATCCACACGTGCACCTCGTATCTCTGGACGTCACCAAAGGAGTCTTCGGGTGCTAGCGTGGAGAAACCTTTTCTTGCGTTGTCATCCTTAGATCATCTTAATCTGATGGAAGAGGATCTCTCTCGGTCTTGAGAGCGTTCTTGGAGGAAGAGGTTCTTTCGGCCTTGAAATAATTCTCCAGAATTGTTGTGCACAACAATTCTCTTGTCTATCAAAAAGAGTTGGGTTGTGAGGATATTTATAATCAGGTTTGAGTTTGTAGAGTTATGACAATAAATAAACGTGTTACACGTTTTATTTATTTCATTAACTCCCTTTTGAAAACCCCATGTCGAGTCATTAATTCCTTGACATGCGCCCACACTGATTATAATAAATATCATTTAATAAAATGATATTTCCTCAAAATCTCGACTGGAAAAACTACACGGCGTGTATTAATAAATACACGACGTGTACTTTTTTTTCATTGAAAACTACACGGCGTATACATTCAATGTACATGGCATGTATATCTTGTTTTCATTTATTCATTTCCTTTCTAAAATTAAAACTACACAGTGTGTACATTTAATAATACACAGTGTGTACTTGTTTTCAAAATAAAACTACAGGGTGTGTAATCATTAATACACGACGTGTACTTGTTTTATTTTATTCTTCCTCCAACATTAAAATGATTTAGGCTTCCTTGAATAATTATTAAACCACGTACGGTAATAATATTTATTCTACTTGAGATACTTGAATACACTTAGTGTGTGACCCTCTAGGACTCTTTCTCGTTGGCATTAGGCGGGCTTGCCTAAAGTCCAAGATTACTGTCTAGCAATGGGTCAAGGAACCCAAGAGAAAGAAGTTGATGCCGCATTGACGTATCACCTCATATGAATTCTTACTGTGTAATTTAATCCCTTTGTCTCAATATCTCATCAAGCAGGTTTCATGGTAGTGTCATAAACCTATATGCTTGATCTGTCATTCTTTGACTTCCAGAAATAAACTCGTCGTTACACCATGGCCATGGAATTTGTTCGACAGTTCTATTTCAATCAAAGGTCCTGGGATATCTACTTCCATAAATATAGAAGGGAAAAATCCTTCCTCGACTTATCCATTAACAACATGTCATTTGTGACGCACCCAACATACCCTACTTCCCGCCAACTGTCTTCGTGACGGTTTTCATCATCAAATATAAGTGCATGAGTCATGACATGAGTTAATGATAATCTTCCAGTCTAAGGACCATTACACACGCTCACAGATAGTAATGTATGATGACACCAAGACATGCGGAATTACTACTGGCAGGTCTATTCTCATAATCTCCCATCTTGGAGATTACCAAGTGTGAACTCCATGAGAGAGAGCCTCGTCTTCTTACGAGTACTCGCACATGACGGTCTGTATACTATGTGACCTATCATAGTATGTCATCCAACCGCAGAACTTTATTTAAGAATATTGTTATAGAATTTCAGGGTTCTCATAATATCGGGGATCTTCCATTACCTTATTAATGCAATAAATATTCCAAGACATTATTATATTATAGTCATGCATAACAATTAACAATATATAATAAGTGAACATTCATGTAATCAAAGTACAAAACAGTTGGTTATCAGTACACCAAACCTTACATTAGATTACACCAATATGTCATTAATAATGATAACCATGAACTGGTCTAGATATGGGTGAAATATCTGGTTCATTAAATCCATGAACATGGTTGGTGCATTGGTCAACCTGAATGACATCAGCCAAAAACTCATAAAACTCATACCTACTTCAAAAATATGTTCTTGGTATATCAAAAGGTCTCACCCTAAACTGTTGGTATCTCAATCTCAAATCAATCTTGGAGAACACCAAAGCACTCCTCAGTTGGTCAAATAGATCATTAATTCTAAGAAGTGAATATCAGTTCTTAACTATCATATGATTCAACTTACTATAGTCAAAACATAACCTTAATGATCTATTTTCCTTCTTAGAAAACATCACAGGAGACCCCCAAGGAAACATACTAGGATGGATGAACCCCTTTCTCTCCAACTATTCTAGTTGAACCTTAAGTTCCAAGAGTTCTTCTGGCACCATTTGATATGGCGGAATGGAGACTAGTTCTACCCCTAGCAGAAACTTGATCATAAACTCAACATCCCTCTTGAGTGGTAGCCCCAATAAATCCATATGAACACATCCTATAATTGATCCACAATGGGAGGTAAGGATGGTTTCTCCCTTCCTCCATCATATAGCACAAGACAAGACACATGGGTCGTAAGCTCTCCTAGTTTCTGGAAAATTGTCCCTCCACGACCTGTTCGAACATACCACTCACCACGGAGGGCATAAGTCTTTCCCTCAAGAGACATGAATGTTACCCAGTGATGATAACAATCGATATGGGCTCAATTCCAAAAATTCATACCCAATATCAAGTCAAAAACCTGACATCTCAAGGATTAACATGTCCCACAGAAAGAGATACCCACCAACCTCCAAGTCACAACCCTTACACTACCTGATACCCTTATCTCGCACCACTAATAGAGTATCAATTGAAAGAACCCCACACACATGTTCCACTGGTATGCCCAATATGACTACAAACTATGCAAAGATAAAAGATTATATGGTGCCTATATCAAATAAATCACTAGTGAGCATGGAATCTATAAGAATTATACCTCAGGCAGTAGATGGTCTAACCTCTCCACTACCAGGTGTAGACTAAATCACATGAAACTGACCTTCCCCTCTTCCCTAGGCTATCGCATGAGTACCTTGCACTATGATACCCTTCTCGTATGGATGATACCTCCCCAGAGCCCCATGTCCACCACCCCTACTGGTACGACCTGTGGATCTCTAACTACCTACCTAATATGGGATAACCATCCCCCTACCTGCACTCAGTATCTACCTCTAACCTCCATCATTTTCTGAATACCGTGGGTTCCTGCAGAACCTCTACACATGGCCCAGTCTTCCACATGCTCATCACTCAACTGGTGGTCAGGGACACTAGTTTCACATGTGCCTTGGCCTGCAATATTGATAACAGAACACCTAGTCTCTACCCTGAGAGGATGTACCCCTCTTCGGACTACTCTATTCACTCCCACCCTAATGAAGATTTCCAAAACAATGCTTCCTACTCTCGAAAGTCACACTGCTTTCTCGCCCAGTTGGAACCATAATCTCACTACCCAAAGCTCCCTTCTGGTTCCCTTCTAAGATAAGGGCATGATCCACTACCTCAGAAAACCTTTTCAAACAGAAGATTTTCACCTGAGACCTGATCTCATGTCTCATCCCATCCTGGAAACATTTTTGCACATCTGCATCGTCTCCTACCAACATTGAAACTAAGCATCAAAAATCAGTGAAACAACTATCATAATCTATCACTGATATTTCCCCATGGGTCAAACTCATAAAATATGAATCCTTCTCCTACCTCAAGGTTTCTGGATATAAGTGTTTGGGAAACTTCTCCTGGAAATATTTCCACACCATTCCTTTGGATTGCTCTGTTTAAACCATGGTATCCCACCTACGCTTTGCCCGACCTCTCAACATACAGGCTGCTAAATTTACTTGCTTATCGAGAGAAGTCTCCAGATGATCAAGAATAGTATGAATATACTCTATCCAAAACTCTTATACCTCTAGACCACCCTCTCTCATAAAGGTCAGAGGGTGTTGTAGCTGAAACTCCCAGGTCAGCTCAAACATACTCGGTGCAACCCACCCTGGGTCCCATTTCATCATCAGCATGAAACGATAAAATTTCTCACAAAACTTATCTTATCTATTTTCCTGAACCACTATATTTTCTTTCTCCAATACTAAAGGATCATTCTCAGCAACGCCCTCTTATCCTTCAACCGGTACACATCTTCTTGGTGTCATTCCTCTACAATACCAAACACAAGCTTTAGAACACAATTCATAAAGCTTTCACAAAATATAAGTAAGTATCATCACTAGACATAGAAAAACCATTTTGCATACACCATCCAAATGACCTTATCTTACTCAGTTCACTACCCTTGACTATCCCTATTGAGGATAATGATTAACATGGGGTGACTAACTCACATGGTTATAATCCTTTCCTTCTACACCATTTCAAAATTATTCCCATATCATGACTTATTTTAAAAACATTTTAATTCACTTCAACTCTTTATTAAGCACAACTCAGAAATCATTATTTAAAATTTTACTTCCCCTTTTACTCATTTACTTCATTTCATTAGACACCATTTTCATCACATTCAAGAAATCAAATACATCCTACCCTTTATGTCCCACACACCCATCTCATGTGTGTGTGTGACTACCATGATGCATGTCACTTATATACTTAGGTTCCTAGAATTATGCATGAATGAAAAACCTCATGTCATTACATCCACAATAAAAATATCATAAAACTATCACATCACAGAATGAGTGCATCACCCCATGGTGAAATATCATCAAATGTAACAACACACAAAAAGAATAATAATTCCCACCTAGGGTGACTTTGGTTTTCCCTCACACATGGTTTAGCTACTCCCAAGAACGAGCTCATTACCAAGAATCAAATCCTTTATAACCTCCTATCTATCATCCCAAATAGTAAGTCACAAAAAATACCTCCTATGATACCACTTTGTAACATCCCCAACTGAGGATCCACTAAACTGATGCCTCAAGCCAGGTCGCCACATGACCTCAAGCACGCCTTCCCATACACTAGAGGTTTCCAACTAGAATAAAGGTTCTAAAATTCACATGGGGAGACTATAACCTCTTTAAAAAAGTAATCCATAATAGAAAATAATTATAAAAGTGGAAAAAATAGAATAATAAATGAACATGCATAAATAACCATTTCCCAAAATAGGGTACAAACCGAAACCAATAGTAAATACGAAATGTCATTCTACAGTACCGAGTGAAAAAAATCCAAAATAAAGACAAAAATGAAATCCCAAAAATGGTTCTAACTCCAAGCCTGGAACCTCATCCATGCATGTCCATGCCCAACTCAGCTCCCTAACACATGGACCTTGCCCTTGTCCTAACTTTCATGCATGAAATCTTCTCAGGTATCCAATGGTGACTAGAGTAGGGTGTGAGTACAACTCAATAGGCCACCACCAACGGTGTCTAAAAAATATCCAGTCTAAATAGACAGTGCATGAAAGTATTAATTAAATGAAAATTAAATAAAAGAAAATTCAAGTATCCATTAGTAAAAAAGTTTCCCCTAAATTATTCCATCATTAAATCCAGATTCAATACTTATAATATCTTAGTGCATAATTCAATTTTGTCATGTGTTTAAAGGATTAGTCATATTCATCAATAGAAATGCATATGGGAATAATTAAAGTCCCTATCTCACTAGGAAACAAATCACAACAAACACATTATCCTCACCTTGAAGCCTCAGTCTGGGTGGAATGAAACCATTAGAGGAATAGAACTCTATCCCCTTTCCAAATCTGAGCATTGAGGGGTGGAGTTTAGAGACTCGGTCTAACTCGACCTATGGGTGTAGAACCTCATGTCAATACCCCACTCTACCAAGACATATTCACATGATTATTTATCCATTCACCCTATATAAATACATTACAACCAACCATAACCAATATCATTATCAATGTCTTAATCAATAATAACTAATATAGGAATCAATATTATGCCACAATCCATTAACAAATTTATCATTTATATCCCATAACCATTTATCCCAATTCTTATTTCCTATGCCTAGTTCACTAAGCATATTCAATAATTCACTTATGTCAACCCCTTTTCACTTATTCTTCAATTCCATTATGGAATCTCATTTAACATATTTCATTCACATACTATTACCAATTTAACATATTCACCATTTTATATTCACTAACTCTCTTAGGAATTTGTAATATAATTCATAAGACACATGTCACAATCTCTATCCACCCAATTAACTCATTTTTGTGCCATGCCAAACACCCATTTAAGTCTTTTCCAAATCCATACACATTACCCATATTTTATTTACACTTCCATTAAACACATTAACATACTCAATAAGGGATCTGCATTGTCACACAATGACCTTTCACTTAATTAACTTCTTGGTTTAGGAACATTGGTTCACCCCATGGGTGGACCTAAATAGGTTAAATAATCCTCGATGCATACCATGGGACTATGAGGGATTCTAGTCATCATTTCAACACCCATTTTACCAAACCACACCAAAGAGATCAAGATCACAATAAGAGATAAGCAAGAACAAAACTGAACATAAAAAAATCTACAATGAAACTATAGGATATGTATTGTAGAACACATACCTAGAATTCATTGAATAACACGCTCTTAATAATATTATTAGATCCCTATTCAACCACTCTTTTGAGATTTAACCTTGATCTCACCGAAAAAGAGGGTTTTAGTGTTTCAGATGGAGATAAGAGAAGGATGCAAACCCTAAACCAAAAAGAGAAGCATGAGAGGGATTAGACTCGCCCATAGCTTCAATACACAACCAACAGCACTCCAAATGACTTAGGATCAAAGTAGAATCACATCTTGGAAGCTTGGGTTGCTAGGTTTTGTCCCTAGGGTTACAGGAGGTGAAATGGAGGAGAATCACGACTTAGAACATAAAACCCGAGGTGGAAATTTTGTAATTTTTTCCAACTTTATTGGGCCACATGGTTTACCCACATGGTTTAAGAAACCATGAAAAAAACCATGCGCGATCCACTATCCAAGTAAAGTTGATTCACATGGTTACCTGGGTAGGTCACATGGTTTGAAAAACCGTGCTCTAGCTGTGTGATTTACCATTATCTAAAATCACATGGTTTGTCCCTCCCCTCACACAGTTTTTACTAACCGTGCACTAACCATGTAACATTCCCAAAAAGCTCATTTTTCCTTATATTTCATGTCCCAAACCCTCATAACACCCTCAAGTCCCCTCATACACCTAGGAAACATTTCATTGGCCTAAAACAAGAGATTAAAATCAAAAATTAAACAAATACATACCTATATGAAGTCCAAAATATTACATAGATTATTGACTGAGGTGGTGGTATGAGATGAGATATTACTCAGGGTGACTCTGATCTAGGATATGCCTTAGTATTGGACATATTTTAAATAATCATTTTGTTTTTAAAGTATTAATTATGATATGTGACTGTAATTCATCATTTAAGAGTGATAAAACTTAGACATGTGCTTGGATATATCATATGATATGACTTGTGATGGGATATGATATAACAAGATATTCCATGTATATTTCTAGGAGACTATTGGATCTATATGATTGGTTATATATAATCTTATACTGAGACTATATATCTACACCTAAATTGGTTGAAGCAAGTAAAATACAATGTGAAGGTGTCTTATTTTGTACTTGATGATGTTTGGTAAGTGATAATTATTATTATAAAACTTATAGTATACATTCCACAATACACATATAAAATTTTTATGATCTAAGAAATGTTTGGTATCTTTGGTGGTATATTACTAAGAATTATTTATCATTCCATGTACATTCAAATATCATGAAAATTTAGATGTCACATTTGTTCATGGAAGAAAGGGTCACTAACCCAATATAGCAGGGAGTTGTACACTGAATCCTTTGTTGTAGTTTCTAAAGTTTTATAAATTTATTTTAGTGAATTGGTTTCTTGGGATTAGTTTGGTTTTATTTGATTTATTACATTGAGATACTTGTACTCAGGTTATTTTGTGTACTCATTGTGGTAGTAAGATATTTGGGGAATTTTTTGGGTTTATTATAGAGTTTATTAGATGATTCTTAGTATTACTTTATGTTTTAGTCGATGATTACTCTATTTATGATTATTTTATTATGATAATATATTAGATATTAAATTTCTCTCAAATAAATACTCCATAAACTCAACACTAATCTTCAGTATTTGATGATTAAGGATCACACTTGAGGCCATGTGAAAATTATCCTTAGTTATAGGATCATTCTAGGGTAAGAAATTAGATTAACCAAGATAGTTGTACATTATTAAGTATAAGGGAATTTTAATTCAATGTTTATGGTATTACATATTTGAAGTGGGGTGATTCATTTTAGAAAAATAATTGAGACCTAAGATCGTGTTTAGTATACAACATCAAGTATTGATTAATTTATCTTGTTTTCAATATTTATTTTACTTAGATATATTAAAAGTTTAATGATTAGTGTCTCTTTATTATGAGTTGTTTTTATTTCTATTGGTATCACACTAAAAAGCTAGAATTAATCCTATAATTTTATTAATCATTCAATTTATATCTAACATTGGTATTAGATGAGACCACACTCCCATTACTTACTTTCATTTGTGGATTATATTTTCAAAAGGACATTATAATCTTAAATCCAAAAGTTGTGGAAGGAATAAAATTTTCCTTCAAAACCCCAAATGTGGATAGTAACCCATAATGGGAGATAATTTCAATGAGGAACTACATAAATCAAGTGGTATTCAGAAATCCATACCTTTGAATTTATTTTCTATGAGGGGGGAAATGATGTGTAGTGTCCCATGTTTTTGGACCATAGAAAATTCCATGGGATTATGAACTTTTCATTTGGTGGAAGAAAGATATCTTGAATTGAGATTTGGAATGTAAATTAGAGTCTTATAACGCTTTAAAGTGTTTTTTTAGATAGGTTTTAAGGCTTGAGAGGTGTCTTGAGAGTTTAGATGAGTTTTAGGGGTGTCGGCCATCAAAATATCACTTTTTGGGAGAGACGGATAGGGGGAACACAATTTTTTTAAACAGTGCTGTTGAAAGTGGGTACCCTAGACCCAACTTGTTTTGTACTTTTATTACTGCTACATGTATTCAGTTTGTTTATACATGTATTTATCTTGTCGTGATAGTGTAGATACTTCTGCATCCACTTTATTAATGGCAATGTCCTTAGATTACCTGTCGCATAAAATTGTTATAGCAGGTCCCAGGCTATAATGAGAACCCTGAAATGCCATGACAGTAATCTTAAAGTAACGTCCTATGGTCCAGTTACATCATTCTGAAAGGACACAGATGATGTGTGACCATCAGGTGCTGGGGGCTCATAAGCATCGAGACTTCATCTCATGAAGTTCGCACTTGATGATCTCTAGATAACGAGATCATGAGGACAGACCCGGTTAATAGGAACACCACATGTTTCTGGTGTCATTGGTCGTTCCTATCCACGGACATGTGTAATGGTCTCCTGACTTGAGATTATTATTAGTGAATGTCATTTAATTATGTACATTTGATATAAGGCGAAAACCATGGCGACAAGTCATGGTGAGGTAGTTTATATCGGGTACGTCATTAATGGCATGGCATTGATTGAATGATCGAGAAAGGATTTGTCACTTCTGAGTTTAGGAAGAGATATCTCGGGCCTGGTTAATTAGGATGGTTTCACCTTCATTAAATCCATGTCCATGGTAGTGGAAGGTAAGACCGTCCAGACAAATCAACGAACAAAGTAAAGAAAATGAAGAATGATGACACTGAGTATGCATTCTGCTTTATTGAGATATCGATGACGAAGAGATTAGATTACACAGACTGTGTTCGTGGGAAGGCAGTCGTTTCTTTGACTTTGCCTTATCTCTATAGGGGCCTCGATGGGTTGCTAGACCCCGCTCTAGGTCAGTGATATTATTCACTACTATTGAGATAAGGGCCTAGAGGGTCACACACAATAGCACTTTGACAATCTGCCCTATTCTGATGAATAGGATTATAGGGTTTGGTGGGCCCCACCATGGGGTCTGGGTTTTATCCAAGTCCTATCGATCACCAAGTAATAAATAAATTCTTTTATTATTCAAGTTTGGAATAATTTGATGAATTTATTTATAACATGTATTTACGAGTGATTAAGTAAATACATAGATAAATGTTAATCGGATAGATATTTATGTCTTGGGTTTGATTAATATTATCAGGAGGTGTGGGCCGAGTTAAACTCATGTTTATCACGTAATATATATATATATATATATATATAATTATATATATATTGCAGTTTAGTGATAAATAATAAATATTATTTATGGCATAATTTAATTTATCATAAATAATTATTTATAATATATATATAGTGAATGTTTAATACACGGGGGCCGGGAACCCTTACCGCGTATAATAGATATTCCCTATATATATTTAAAGAGTGGCTCTTCCCTAAAACTATTCATCTGTTGGAATTGAGAGCCTCTCTCTCCTCTTTAGTTCTAGAGAGAGACTCTCTCAAACTAGCAAGTTCTTCAAGTTCCGCCTTCACGGATCAAATATTCTAGTTTTGTGGTGATCATCGCTGCGTCGAAGTGTGCGTCGAAGATCTGCGCTAGCACCCGGATCTTGACGAACGGCGCGCGTGCAGATTTGCAAGGCGTGTGTGGACGATCTAGAGGGCTTCGTCATCGGAGTCTTCGAGCAACGATCACTGGCGTCCTGCACGTCAATTCTGAACAAGATAAATGTTCAAGTTTATTTTTTATGCTCCTAAAGAACCTTGTGAGATTCTCGGACCAAGCCGGCACACGATCACCGGAGCTGACAAGGTTATGTCACTCTGGTGAAGCAGAAAAATTTTAAAATCCCGGCCCACAGGCTTCCGCTGGAGAGTCCTGGAACCTAACAGTGGTATCAGAGGGAGCGCAAGGTTTTTCTAAGTCAAAAAATATTAAATTGCATTAATTTTAATTGTGGGGCGTTAAAACGGTTTAATCGGATTCGACCGCGCGTCATTTCGATTTCAAATGATCAAGATACGATCATTTAAAAAAATTTAATCGGATCGACGTCGCAAGTTCTTGTTCGTTTGATGTTAGTTCTCAAATAGAGATAAACATCAAAAATATATTTTTATTATAATTTATAATAAATATTTTATCATATTTTATAATAAATTTTATTATAATAATAAAATATATAAAATATTTTTCCACAAAAGTGTGTGGAAAAATTTTTATAATAAAAGGAGGAGACCAAGACTTGGGGTCTTCCTCCTTTTTGTTTATAAAAAAAAGGAGTGGAAAAGACCCCAAAATGGGGTCTTCTCCTTTTTGTTTAAAAAAAAAGGGGGAATGGGGAGGAAGACCCTTACGGGTCTTCTCTCCCGCGGCGCACCTGGGGAGGCCGAAACCCTAGGCCTCCCCTCCTCCGGCGGTCCAGCACCACGGCGCACCGACACCGGTCTTCCCCGAGGCGGACCGACCTCGCGCCGGACCTCCCTGCGTCGGACCGCTCCTCGCGCCGGACCTCCCCTCGCGCCGGCCCCCCCTCCTCCGGCGGTCCAGCACCACGGCGCACCGGCGCCGGCCTCCCCGCGGCGAACCGGACCTCGCACCGGCTTCCCCGCGCCGGACCGGACCTCGCGTCGGCCTTCCCTTCGCCGGACACCCCTCGCGCCGGCCTCCTTTTCTCCGGACGCGGTCCGCGTCGGACCGGCTCCGTCCGGCCGCCCCGAACCATCACCGAAGCAGCGGGCTGTCGAGAGATTCAACCGTCGCGGGAAGCGCTGGATGTCGCGGTCACGCCGTGGTCACCCTGCGGTCACGCCACGGTCGCGCCGTGGTCACGCCGCGGTTCCAGGACGACATCCTGCGGCGGTACGCAGACCCGCCGGACTACTCTCTGGTTAGAGGTAACCTGCACTGAATTAATTTTAATTAATTTAGTTTTTTTAAATTAAATTAATTGGAATTAATTTAGTGGTTTAGATTATTTTAATCCAAGAATATTAATTTAATTTAAGTTTAGAATTAAATTAATGGTTTAATTTAATTTAATTTTGGAATTAAAATTAAATTAAACAAATGGAACCGATAAAAATAAATTATTTTAATTTAATCAAATTCATTTAATTTATTAGAACACCCTCGCATAATTTAAAGTTATTGCAATTTAATTTTTATTGCACTTTTACCCCGACTGGTCTTGAGCTTTTGACCGACCTGTGTATGTTTGGCATGTATGTATTTATTTAATTATTTATTCAATGCATGCGATGATTGTAATATTTAATTAGATAAATGATGGTCTGCGAATCGTCTTTTAATTCAAATATGTATAAGGGCCTGCGTGTCCATTACCCCACTTGTATTTTGTACCCCAGACCCCCCCCCCCCCCCGCCTGCGTGCGAGTATATTTGTATTTATTCGATGATGATCTGAGAGGCAGACCTCGCCAAAATGAGGTGGTAGTCCAGACAGGAGTTGGACGCTTTTCACTGGGGCCAGCAGCGACACGAGTCTTGTATTGACTCAGGTACAGGTACCCCTAGGTGATGATTGATCAGTTATTGATCAATCATTATAGAATGCTCAAGACCAGTCAGAATGCTTGATTTACTTTTTGCACAGTTTATTATTTTTATGCGACTGCATGATTATTGCATGATCACATAGGATAGTAAACAAGAGAAAATTCATAAAGTTGTGACGAATAAATACTCTTTTGAATGTTCAGTTGTGAGCACGACAACCCAGTTTGAACATAATAAATTGAAAAGGGATTATATTCGTCAATTAATAATTTTAAAAATCCCTCAAAAATATATTAAGTCATAATGCCTTCCATTTCTCATATCTAAACAAAACTGGCTGTTTGGGTGCTCATCAGCCTCAGTTGAGAGTGCCTCTTACTACCGGGGCATTTCCATGTGAGAAATGGGTCGACTTAACTAAAGTGAGTAGTCAAGGATTAGCCTTAGCTAAATTGATATCACTTTAGAGGCGAGAGGTTGAGGGAATAAAGTACAGATTCCAAAAGCTGGGACTTTACTCAACTATACAAGGAACCACAAGAACAAGTGGTTGGCTAGCATAGAGCCTACCTTGAAACCCTTCAAGTAATGTCGTAGCCCTAGCTTGTAGATTACGAAAGGGGTTTCAAAGGATCCTTGCCACTAGCATGATCAAGCGATAGAGTATTCCGAATCTAATGGTGATGGCTATTAAGGTTCGTTAAAATAGTGGGAGACATTAAATGATATTTTATTAATCATAAAATGTCAAAAGGTAATCAAGACAAAGTACTAACTGCTAAATGTTTATCTGATGTAGATTCAAAATGGAAATCACCAACACCACTAGTACTTTATCACTGCGATCAATCTTGGATAAAGAAAATATCCTGACTGGAAATAACTTCCAGGAGTGGTACAGGCGCTTGCGCATAGTACTACGCCAAGAAAGGAAGTTATATGTGTTGGAATCCCCAACTCCTGCTGAGCCTCCTCAGGGAGTAAGAAATACGGAAAAAGATAAGTGGAAAAAGCATGTAGACGATGCGCTTGATGTACAATGCATCATGTTGTCATCCATGTCCAGCCAATTGCAAAAAATGCATGAGGAAGAGGACGCCTACAAGATGCTTTCACATCTCCAAGAACTATATCAGGAGAGGGCTAGGCAAGAAAGGTATGAAATCTCAAGTGTGCTTTATAAGTGCGGGCTAGCAGAAGGGCACCAAGCTGGTCCTCACGTACTCAAAATGATTGGGTATATTGAGAGGCTCAAAGCCCTTGGGCTCAAACTGAACCAAGAACTAGTAGTGGATATCATCCTTGCCTCTTTACCGTCAAGCTTCTCGACTTTCATTGTCAATTGTAATATGAATGATATGACAAAGTCGCTCCCGGATCTTTTGGCTTTAGTTCGCCAAGCTGAAAAGGACATGAAAAACACCAATACATCTGTCCTTATGGTGAACAAGAAAAACAAGGGCAAGGCAAAGGGGTCTAAATCCAAGTCAAGGCCAAAGACACCAATGCATCGTCCTGCCAAGAAGCCAAAGATTCAGAGGTAGAGTAATGAGCAGGAAGCTGTCTGTTTTGGATGTGGCAAGAAAGGCCACTAGAAAAAATAATTGCAGAGCTGGGAAGAAGAAGCAAGATGATGCTTCTGCTTCAGGTATTTTTTGTCATTGAATGCAATATATCATTATCTACAAGTTGGGTATTGGATACGGCATGTGGCTCACACATTTTTATTCATATACGGGAACCAAGTAGTTTTGAGAAGATTTCAAAAGGTCAAGTGGATCTCCAAGCTGCAAATGGTGCAAGTTTGGTGGCCTTGGCAGTGGGAGACTATCACTTGACTTTACCAACTCGTTTGGTTCTTGTTTTAAACAATTGCTATTATGTACCGTCTGTTACCAGAAACATTATCTCTGTGTCATGTCTAGACACTAAGGGTTTTTATTTCAAGTTTGGAAATAAAATTTGTCTCTTTTATAGGGATAACATATGTTATGGTATGGCACATCTTAACAATGGTTTATATATACTAGAACTAGAAAACTCAGTAATGGCTATCAATGACAAAAATAACCAACATGACTCAAATAACACCCGCCTATGGCACTTCAGGCTTGGTCATGTAAACGAGAAGCGATTACAAAAAGTACATCAAGAAGGGTATCTAGACTCGGTACGGTTAGAACCCTTAGATGTATGTCAAGCTTGTTTATAAGGAAAGATGACCAAAGCACCTTTCTCAGGAAAGGGAGAAAGAGTCAATGCAGTACTGGAATTAATACATACCGATGTATGTGGTCCATTTCCAGTAGAGTCAAGGTGTGGTTTTCTATACTTCATCACTTTTACCGATGATTATAGTAGGTATGGCTATATCTACTTAATGCGGCATAAGTCAGATTCCTTTTGTTTCTTTAAGGAATACCAAAATGAAGTAGAAAACCAACTTGGTAAGAAGATAAAAGCACTTCGCTCAGACCGAGGCGGAGAATATCTTAACCAAGCTTTCATTGATCATTTTAAGGAGTCTGGGATAGTATCTCAACTCACCCCTCCTTATACACCACAATGGAATGGTGTTAGTGAAAGGAGGAATAAGACCTTGCTTGACATGGTCAGATCAATGATGAGTCATACAACTCTTCCATTATCCTTTTGGGGATACGCCTTACAGACAGCAGCATATACCATTAATCAAGTACCAACTAAAGCCACAGATGGGATTCCATATCAGTTATGGTTTGGAAAGAAACCCAATCTGACACACATGCGTGTGTGGGGGTGCGAGGCATTTTTCAAGACTTTACCAAGTGACAAATTAACATCCAGAAGCACTAAGTGCATATTTGTAGGTTATCCTAAGGAAACTAGAGGATACAACCTATATAACCCTTTAGATAGAAAAGTCATTGTGGCAAGATACACCACATTTCTAGAAAGGGATCACATTTATACTAGAAATAGTGGGAGCAAGATTGACTTCAATGAATTCAATGCTCCAGATGCACAAGAGTTGGTAGAGGAACAATCTCTACAAGAACAAGTGGAAGAAGAAATTGTTCCTGAGACACAGATACTGTATAGGTCTACGCGAGAGGTTAGAGAACCAGAGCGTTATGGTTTTCTTGTCACCGAGTTAGGTGACACAATAATCCTTGAGGATGATGAACCTCTGACCTACAAGGAAGCAGTAGAAGGCAAAGAAGCTGCAACATGGCAAGAAGCCATGAATTCTGAGATGGAGTCCATGTACCAAAATCAAGTTTGGATTTTGGTAGACCCTCTAGCTGATGTAAATCCCATTGGTTGTAAATGGGTATTCAAGAAAAAATTGGACATGGATGGTAAGGTTAATACCTTTAAAGAAAGACTGGTTGTAAAGGGTTTCAGACAACGTCAAGGCATTGATTATGATGAAACCTTCTCACCAGTGGCAATGCTTAAATCCATCAGGATATTTCTTACAATAGCAACCTTTAATGATTATGAAATATGGAAAATGGATGTCAAGACTGATTTTCTAAATGGGAAGTTGGTTGAAGACGTCTATATGACTCAACCCGAAGGGTTTGTTAAGTCAAAGAATGCCAATAAAGTATGCAAGTTACAGAGATCCATTTATGGATTGAAGAAGGCATCAAGATCATGGAATGTACGATTTGATGAGGCCATAAGAGATTTTGGTTTTGTCAAAAATGAAAGAGAGCCTTGTGTCTATAAAAAGGTTGAAGAGAATGCTATCTTTTTCCTAGTTTTATATGTTGACGACATATTAATCATGGGAAACGAGGTGCAAGTCTTACAGTCAGTTAAGACTTGGTTAAATGAATGCTTCTCCATGAAAGACTTAGGTGAAGCAGCCTACATCCTAGGGATCAAGATATATCGAGATAGACCTCAAAGGATGCTTGGCCTAAGTCAAAGTACATATATTGACAAGGTACTCAAAAGGTACAATATGGAACAATCCAAAAGAGGATTGTTACCTATGTCACATGGTGTAAATCTCTCCAAGAAAATGTGTCCACAAACACAGGAGGAGATTGACAGAATGAGTAGAGTCCCTTATGCTTCGGCAGTGGGTTCTATCATGTATGCCATGCTATGTACTAGGTTTGATGTTGCCTTTGCTTTAAGCATGGTGGGTAGATATCAAGCCAATCCAGGAGAGCTGCACTGGACAGCTGTTAAAACTATCCTTAAGTACTTGAGGCGTACTAAGGATATGTTCCTGGTGTACAGAGGATATGAGGAACTAGTTGTGAGGGGATACACTGATGCTAGCTTCCAGATAGATCATGATGATATGAAATTGCAGTCAGGCTACATCTTTTGCCTAAATGGTGGTGCAGTGAGCTGGAGAAGCTCAAAGCAAGCTGTGG
Source organism: Viscum album (assembly GCA_963277665.1). Taxonomy (NCBI): domain Eukaryota; kingdom Viridiplantae; phylum Streptophyta; class Magnoliopsida; order Santalales; family Viscaceae; genus Viscum; species Viscum album. The sequence goes on along the minus strand of OY728121.1, from coordinate 1,354,388,013 downwards.
TTGCTGATTCTACAGCAGAGTTCGAATATATTGCAGCTTCCGATGCAGCAAAGGAAGCAGTCTGGATACGTAGCTTTATCTCAGACATTGGTTTTATACCTAGTAGTGCAGACCCTGTTCTAGTATATTGTGACAATACTGCTATAGTGGTGCTTGCCAAGGAGCCCAGGTCTCACCAGAGGACAAAGCATATTCTTCGGAAGTTCCATCTCTTGAGGGATTTTACTCAAAGAGGTGAAGTGAAAGTTAGCAGAGTAGCCACAGAGGACAACGTGGCAGACCCCCTGACTAAAGCCATTTCTCAGCAGAATCATGATTCACATGTGAGAGCTAGCGGATTGAAACCTGTTAGCAGTTGGCTCTAGTGCAAGTGGGAGTATTGAAAGTGGGTGCCCTAGACCCAACTTGTTTTGTACTTTGATTACTGCTACATGTATTCAGTTTGTTTTATACATGTATTTATCTTGTCATGATAGTGTAGATACTTCTGCATCCACTTTATTAATGGCAATGTCCTTAGATTACCTGTCGCATCAAATGGTTATAGCAGGTCCCAGGCTATAATGAGAACCTTGAAATGCCATGACAGTAATCTTAAAGTAACGTCCTATGGTCCAGTTACATCATTCTGAAAGGACACAGATGATGTGTGACCATCAGGTGCTTGGGGCTCATAAGCATTGAGACTTCATCTCATGAAGTTCACACTTGATGATCTCTAGCTAACGAGATCATGAGGACAGACCTGCTTAATAGGAACACCACATGTTTCTGGTGTCATTGGTCGTTCCTATCCACGGACATGTGTAATGGTCTCCTAACTTGAGATTATTATTAGTGAATGTCATTTAATTACGTACATTTGATATAAGGCGAAAACCATGGCGACAAGTCATGGTGAGGTAGTTTATATCGGGTACGTCATTAATGGCATGGCATTTATTGAATGATCGAGAAAGGATTTGTCACTTCCGAGTTTAGAAAGAGATATCTTGGGCCTGGTTGATTAGGATGGTTGCACCTTCATTAAATCTATGGCCATGGTAGTGGAAGGTAAGACCGTACAGACAAATCAACGAACAAAGTAAAGCAAATAAAGAATGATGACACTGAGTATGCATTCTTCTTTATTGAGATATCGATGACGAAGAGATTAGATTACACAGACTGTGTTCGTGGGAAGGCAGTCGTTGCTTTGACTTTGCCTTATCTCTATAGGGGCCTCGATGGGTTGCTAGACCCCACTCTAGGTCGGTGATATTATTCACTACTATTGAGATAAGGGCCTAGAGGTTCACACACAACAGCGCTTTGACAATCTGCCCTATTCTGATGAATAGGATTATAGGGTTTGGTGGGCCCCACCACGGGGTCCGGGTTTTATCCAAGTCCTATCGATCACCAAGTAATAAATAAATTCTTTTATTATTCAAGTTTGGAATAATTTGATGAATTTATTTATAACATGTATTTACGAGTGATTAAGTAAATACATAGATAAATGTTAATCGGACAGATATTTATGTCTTGGGTTTGATTAATATTATCAAGAGGTGTGGGCCGAGTTAAACTCATGTTTATCACATAATATATATATATATATAATTATATATATATATTGCAGTTTAGTGATAAATAATAAATATTATTTATGGCATAATTTAATTTGTCATAAATAATTATTTATAATATATATATAGTGAATGTTTAATACACGGGGGTCGGGAACCCTTACCGCGTATAATAGATATTCCCTATATATATTTAAAGAGTGGCTCTTCCCTAAGACTATTCATCCGTTGGAATTGAGAGCCTCTCTCTCCTCTTGAGTTCTAGAGAGAGACTCTCTCAAACTAGCAAGTTCTTCAAGTTCCGCCTTCATGGATCGATGATGCTAGTTTTGTGGTGATCATCGCTGCATCGAAGTGTGCGTCGAAGATCCGCGCTAGCACCCGGATATTGACGAACGGTGCACGTGCAAATTTGCAAGGCATGTGTGGACGATCTAGAGGGCTTCGTCGTCGGAGTCTTCGAGCAAGGATCGCCGGCGTCCTGCACGTCAATTCTGAAAAAGGTAAATGTTCAAGTTTATTTTTTGTGCTCCTAAAGAACCTTGCGAGATTCTCGGACCAAGCCGGGACATGATCACCGGAGCTGACAAGGTTATGTCACTCCGGTGATGCAGAAAAATTTTAAAATCCCAGCCCACAGGCTTTCGCTGCGGAGTCCCGGAACCTAACAAGTGCGGCCCTCTAGAAAAAATTGTGTGACACTGAAGGGGGTGTCCCATGGTTTGTTAAAATATGCAAGGTGGGGAACACGACTATGCGAGAGGTATTCAATAAATTGTAGAGGTGGAATCATAGGCTATGCACGGTTTCAAAAACTATGTGTCTAGCCTACATGGTTAGTACCACTTAACCAGTAGAACTTCATGGTTGGGGCATGGTTAGTTCAAACCATGTGGGAAAAATGTGGGGGGTATAGCTCTTGGGTAGTGTGAGCCACACGGTTAGTGCACATTTATCCAAACCATGCACTTCATTAAAAAGCGGGAAATTTCCTTTTTCCCCCTCCGCCCTTAAATGGGTTTTTCCCATTTTCCTCCCTCACTCTCCTAGGGATCCCCCCATTCATTCCTACCCCTTCCTCCTCTTCCCATGGAGTGATATCCCTCGTTTAAGCTCTAAATAAAATATCATTGGGTGTGTTGAAAAAATATTAGTGGTTATATGACTCCTCCCTCCTCCTTTCTAAATTTATTTAGTGGTGTTGAACTCTGTCTCCATGTGATCTGATTCACCCTATTTTTAGGGTGTTTGTCTAATCTTCCAATTTCTCTCAAACCGGCTAGAATAAAAGCTTAATATCAGACAAGTGAATCTTCATAAGCATGAGGTAGGTGGTCTATAGTTTTTCCCATAAATTATTTCCATTTTATAAATTACATCATTGTGTTGTGTGCTAGATTTTCTTTGTGTGTCCCTTTAAGTGTGAAATTAATTATGTAGAACCTAATTCCTTGAATTTAATAGTCATTGTGTATTTAATTTCACTATTATAGGTTTCTCACATCAACCTGAACCACTCCTTTGGGTGCATTTTTCATATTTCATGACATATGCCTCATTTAGGAAATTAAATCACCCCATATATGTGTTGTTTAAAATACTTGATTTATAATTTTATCTCTATATTTTTAATCACCCTTAAGGTGTGTTGATTAAATCTAGCACAAGAGATGATTAAGTTGAATTAAATTGATAATAACATGGATTATAATCCTCAACTCATTTTATAATAAACCCACTATAAGGGGATCTATCTTTATGGGTCACTTACCAAGTAGAATGACCTAGACGTTTATGGGTCACTTCCAGAGTAAAATGACCTAGACGTTTAAAGGAGTTTTGGTTGCACCAGTGTTCAGGATAACATTGTGAAAAAGGATTTAGTGCGATAACACTACCGATCTGAGTTTGGTTTTGGCTTTATTCCAGATTCTAATGATGTGTGTGAGTTCCAGTCGAGAGATCTTCATGAATACGTCTAGATAAAATATGATCTACCATGCTTTTAAGTGCCTAATTTTTCCCTATTTTTGAAATTGGATCTTGGTAAAAGCGTTTTAGCCACATCTGTAACCCATGTTTAGTGGTGGATGGAGTGTGCACCATGAGATGAGTTCCCATTCTTAGTAAATAATGACTAGGACACTCCGAATGTGAGGATAATCATTTAAAACATGTCCTTCCAAGTATAGGGAATGAAACCGGAAAAGTACACTTGGTAATGGTCACCATTTCTTATGAAATCCCGTGAGGATATTAGTTCAAATTTTACTCCTTGAAAGGATACTCGAGATAAAACCCGATTATGGTTTTAGATGGATTCTGGACACTAGAATCATGATTGGGATGTGTGAATGAACCAGAGGGAGCATAACACCTCTAACTCATGTCAATTATTTCAAGTTATGATAATGATGAAATAGTTTTTTGTGTACACAACATTTAAAGACATCTTTAATCGGGTTGGACTTAACTATTTATTCTTGAGCGATCATAGAATTCCATGGTATTGAGGTCATCGTGATCAGTTAATGATGATGTGTTGGCAAGTTCATCCAAGCTATTTCAAATAAATTCATCCAAAAATGGTTTGGATATTCTTTTTACCTATAATTGGTTATGGTTGGTTGGAAACAATATCATTCAATTCATCTTGGATATGACAGGAGTGTCTTAGGCCTCTTTAGTGATCATTGGTGTCCTCTTAGAGTACTTCTATTTCTGAGAAGATCATGTCCCCTATCTTGAAATCATACTAGGTATGCTAAGATGTAATAAGTTATACATCGAGCTGAAGAAAAAATTAAACACCCTATTGGCTCAATTAATAGACTTTTTTGGAGTTGCACTATGGGAGTGTGGTTGTTTATAGATATGTGGTTATCCTGATTGATACTAGGATTCCCTTGTAGGAAGACCTTGGATGGAATCAAGGATTCCATCCAACAAATTGACTTGACCACCAGGAGAATACCACTTAGGAATTAGTCATTGATTTGATATGTGGACATTTCGGCTATGTACCATAATCTCAGTTATAAAATCCTATGAATGGACTAACTTGCATGGGCTTTATGGACCCTGGTAGTTGATTTTGAGGTTACCCTGAACTAAGTTAAGGCTGAGATGATATATTTTTAATGTGATGATCCAAGGGTGTGGGATCAAGTATGCACCTATGTTCGTGCAGTGGAACGATGACATGAATGAATGTTTTGGGTTAGATATGTCACCATAAGATGGTTATGGCCTTTAGTGAGAATGCTCAAAATAAACTCAGTTTTCCTTGGAGTAAAGGAAATGTGATTAGGTATTGGATGCATTAGCTATTGAAGCCGAGCATTTAGTAAGATAGTTGACTAGTAGTGTATAGATTTTCTTTCATCTTGTTTCATTGGTTTCGATCGGTGAGGAATCACTTCTTTCATGTTATCAATATGAGACAACAGTAGAGTATGGTTGGTTAAAACATTTCATGGAAAACTGGAGCAACTAGGAAAAATGTGGTTTATTGGGAATCAACTATTTGATCGAGTTAAGAATCACATCAGGAGTTTCATTAGAATGCTAAGGGAGTGATGAAATAGAAAATTATGATGGTGGAGGTATTGTGACTCAGAATTGTCCATTCAAATTTATAACATATGGTAGGGAGAACCATAGTCCAATTAATGAAAGAGACAATGACAGGATCATGTCTCAGGTTAGACGGGATCTAGTAAGCATAGTCTCAATGTTTAGTTTCGAATACAATAATTTTCTCAAGTTTAAATGATGTATGTACCATACGATTTAAGTGATTCTTATAGGTGTGTTGGGAATTGGAAATGAAACACAATGGTTTGAAAAAAAACATCATGACCTGAGTAGGTTAGGATTTGTTTTAATTTTTACCAAAGGATTCTTAGGGATAATAAGTTATAAGGTGGGGAGATTTTATTTTCCTATTTTTTTGGACCATTGAAAATTATATAAGATTCTGAAATTTCTGTTTGGTGGATGAACCATATCTTGAATTGAGCTTCAGAATTTAAATCCAAGAATTGTAACACTTAAAATTTTCATTTTTAGATGATGTTTAAGTCCTGAGAAGTGTGTTGGGAGTTTAGATGAGTTTCATGGGAATCAAGCACCGAAAACTCACTTTCTATGAGAGGTGGATAGGGGCACATGGTTTTTTTAAACCATGTGTCCCTATAAAAGAAACCATGCATCCCCGAAAGGGGGGTTGTCACAAAATTTTTTATACCATTAAAAGTGGAGAGCATGATCATGTGGGAGGTCTATAATAAATTTCATAGGTGGACGCACAGGTTTTGCATGGCTTGGAAAACCGTGCACCTAGCTTGCATGGTTTGTGCCACCTAACTAATAGCACCACACATTTGGAACATGGTTAGTCCAAAACATGTGAGGTATTTATCTTGGGTAGTGTGAGTCATATAGTTGGTTCACAGTTATCCAAACTATGTGGAATAACCATGCACCTCATTAAAAAAGAGAAAATTTACCTCTTTTCCCCTCTACCCTTAAATGGGGTTTTCCCATTTTCCTCCCTCACACACCCAAGAAACCCTCCGCATGTGCCTCCCCCTTCCTCCTCTTACCATGGATAGATATACCTTATTTGAGCTTTAAATAGAATATCATTTGGTGTGTTGGAAGTTTATTGGTGAGTCTATGACTCCACCTTCCTCCTTTATCAATTTTTAGCTGCATTGAATGCTATCTTTGTGTGAGATAATTCAACCTATTTTTAGGGTGTTTGTATAATATTCTAATTTCTATCAAACTGTCTCAAATAAAAGCTTGATATCATATGAGTTAAGAGTCTTAAGCATGAGGTGGGTGGTCTATATGTTTTCCCTTAAAGTCTCACCATTTTATAAATTACATTATTTACCACATGTAATATTTTCCATGCATCACCCTTTAAGTGTGAAATTAATTATGTGGAACCTAATGCCTTGAATTTAACAGCTTTTGTGTATTTAATTTCACTTTTGGAGGTTTCTCACCTTAACCCAAACCACCCCTTTGGGTTTGTTGTTCATATTTTGTGACATATGCCTCGTTTAAGTAATTAAATCACCCCTTTTAGGTGTTGTTTCAAATACTTGATTTATAATGTTCTCCCTAACTTTTTAATCACCCACGAGGTTTGTTGATTAAATCTAATGAAATACATTCTCAAGATGAATTAAATTGATAATAATATGGATTCTAATCTTTTCCTAGTTTCATAATAAAACCATAGTGAGGTGTGTTTTCTTCTTCATTAAAAAAGGGAAAGTGAAAGATAATATTTGTAATGGTAAGAAGAATGAACCTTTCCTATGGCCTTCTAAACTTACTTATAAATGAAATGGTTCAAATCATACACTTGAGTTGTAATATGTAATTCCCTAAATCATGGAATTTTTAACTACCCATGATTAAATTGTAACAAGTCATGTTTACATACATGGCCTTCTTTATTATTTATACTTGAATTGAATTGAACGATCCAGCTGGTTGTATGTAATGTCATTGGCCAGTTTATATTATTATATTGTTATACTTGGGAATAGTGTCCCTATTTATTCATGGGCATAGTGTCACTTATATATATTATGATACTTGGGCATGACATCCCTATTTATACATGGGCATGTTGTCCCTATTTATTCGTGGGAATGATTTCGTTATCTATTCATGGGCATGAGGTCCCTATTTATTCATGGGCATGGCATCTGTATTTATTTGGGCATGACGTCCCAATTGATTAAGATATGTGGGCATGACATCCCTTAAGATTTTTGATATATGGTAATGACATCCCATATTGATCATGATACTCAGGAATGGATTCCCTCTTAACTTATGACACGCATGTATGGCATCCCTCGTGATTTCTGATTTACAAACATGAAATCCTTTACCACTCTATTAGACCTTAGTGACTATGCATGGATGCCTCAGTTATGCCTCAAGTCCAGGATATTCATAGTATCTATACATATAGATACATGTGAAACTACATATCTAGTCTATATATATATATATATGTCTATATATATAAATATATATCTATGTGCACTTGTTAAGAGGTATCATGGCTTAGTCCAAAGCAGGTATGGGCGGTCGACCATCCATTGAGGAACCCAAACTCGACTTGTTTATATTTAATTATTTACTGCCTTATTGATATTCCTACACACTATTGTATTCCACACTCATAGACTGTATAGCTTTAGAAACTATTGGTGGCAGTCTACTGAGTTTATCTCACACCCTGTTTAGGCCACAATTGCACTGGGGTAGCTGAACAAACCTCATGGTTGTAGGTTTAGGTTCATGGATTATGCTTGTGATGTTATATTCATACTTGGATGCTTAGGAGCGCATGACTGAGTCGGAGTCCAGGATGATCATGGAGATAGCCTTTAAGGCTTTTGTATTTCTTTTTGTATCATTTATTTATTACCCGATGTATGACTAATTCTTTCATATTTTAGCATCACATGGACATGCATGGTTGTGTATTTATAATTTTCTATTTTATTAGTTATTATTGTTGTATTTTGTTTCCATTATTATTACTACTTCCACTATTGATTGATATATTATGTTATGCCATTGTACAACTCTAATCATGAGGGTATAGTCTCCCCACCATACCATCATTGGACCCTCACTTCTAATCAGTAACATCTGGCATATGAGGGTATGTGCTTGGGGCCATGTGACTGACTAGATCAGGGCACACCGTTTTAGTGGCTTTCGGGTCGAAATGTTACAAAATGGTATCAGAGTGTATTTTTCCTTTGTCTTTCTATTTTGGGTTGGTAGCCAGGAGACTAGGAAAGTGTCATTTCTTGGTAAATAGTCATGTCTGGGAGTGATCAACCCACGCACAAGGAAAAAACCAAGTGGCTAGGGATGGACTGTTGTTCATGTTATTCATTATTATAGTTGATTATTATTTCACCTTGAGTGATTGGTGTACTTTACTCTACTTACTAATTTAAGAGATTTATGGTATTTTACCCTTTGATTAGTATGAAAAGGACTACTACATGCATAATTTTAGACACATAGAAATTCACATTCCATGTATATTCCATTCCATGTAGGTTCCATTGCTTGACTGTCTGATACTTGATAGATGTTCATTGTTTAATTTATCACCTTGCTTACCCTTATATTCCATGCGTAGTTTTATATCATGGTTAGGTAATTAGTTTCCATGTTTGTCTTTATAACATGTTTTTGTGTTTTATTACTTATGTAGTGGATTACCATGATTATTTACATGTTTTACTATATTTATAACTTATGATAGTGTGTCATGTTATGATTCAGATATGTAGTTGGTTAAATAAAGTTCCAGCATCAACCTAAATTGTGTTTTCTCACATATCTTGATGGTGACATTCTATTTGACTAGCCAACTATGACATGTTTAAGTCATGGATCATGGTCGCATGAACTGAAATGTGAATGGTTATAATTAAATGGGTGACAATTTTTCAATTTATAAAGTGTATGGATGATTTATAAATTGGTAGTGGCAATCCATATAATTGAACCATAATAAATGATGAGTTACAGTTACATGAATTCCAATTTTAAATTATAAATGCATGTACCTTTATAACTTAGGAATAATAATTCATCTAACTAAACCATGGTTCCTATATATATAGGTTAAATTGTAATTTTTATGGAAAATGGTTGCCTTTATGAAGGATAGTACCCATATTATTTGGGCATGGTGACCCATATAGCTAAATTCCTAAATACACAAATGGACCCATGTAGATCGGTTGGGGAATGTTGTTATACGATAAACCCAATAAGGGTGTAATTAAATCTTACAAAAGTATTGATGAGGCCCTAGTAGGTTACCTTTGTCTCTTATGATTTGGTTCTTAACCCCATGGGGGTATACTCATACTAATGGATTGGTTATTTAAATTTTCTACAACCACATATATGATGTTACATATAGAATTATGATGGAAACTTACTTAACCAATCCCCTTTAAAATGATAAGGACCATGTAGTTTGATTTTGAGATTTATTATATGAGGCTTTAGTTAATTAAAAAATCCAATTACAACCTAATGGGTGTTTTCCTATATAGATTATAATTGACATTTTCTTTAACTAAGACCAATTTTGAGAACCTGGTGGATAAATATAATGGAAAAAAATAATTTATGAGATAAATTTCCTAAAATATGATGGGATTTCATCTAGATAAGAAATTATTGAAAGGAAGTTTGATATAACTTTCCTATGTTGCCTTGTGGAATTAGCTAAATAAAGTACTAAGAGCTCTTTCCTTATAATTGGTACTTGATGTTATTAAAATTGAGTCTTTTAAATGTTTAAAAATAAAATTTTAACTAGTTAAATGGATTAAATAAAACCTTAATATGGTGTTTTAGTTTTGACCCTCATGTAAGGGTAGTTTAAATGATGCCTTGATAATTGCCTTGGAGAAAAAAATGTGAGAATTAACATAGGCTCATTCTTCTGTCACTTAAACCAAAATGATAGGCAGTAGATCCTAGAAACATTCTTGGTGTGACCTAGTTATAGGGTGAATGATTAATGTTTAATTGAGGGGATATATGGATTGAGGTAGTTCCCTCAAAGATAAAGTAGCACTGGTAAATGATGATTTCAGTTATTAGATGAGGGGTTTAATTCATGTGTCACTTTTACCAAGTAGGGATCTTAGTGTTAAAAATGACACCTGGGTTGGATGGGTGGTCATGCGGTAATTTGACCCCTACTAAGGGCTTGATCATAATTTAATGCTCTAGTTCAATAGGTCAGACATGCCTAGGGAATGGTCAGTCTCTTAGTAGTTCATGTGACCCTTCTTCTTCTTCTTCTTCAGTGAGGGACAACTCAGGAGGTCATCAACAAGATTAATAGTCGTTTGGGATAATACGACTCTGGGATAAATATTTTGTATAAGACATGAGATACTGGGATGTATAGGGCCAATAGGCCTATGGATAGTATCAAATTATGTGTTTTAGTGTTAATTAAATCTAGGGTTAGTATGCACCATTACATGTGGTACTCGTCGAGTTGGTAAAATAGTGCAACAAACCGTATGGGTTCAGTGGAGTTGTTTAACTACGAGCTATTACACTACATTTAATGGTCACTTCTAGAGTAGAATGACCTGGATGTTTAAAGGAGTTTGGGTTGTCCTAGTGTTTAGGATAACATTATAAAAAGGATTGGGTGTGGTAAAACTACTGATCTGAGTTTGGTTTTGGATTTATTTCTAATGCTAATGTCATGCATGAGCATGGCTTGGGAGAGCATCACGTGTATTTCTAGATTAAATCTAATCTATAATGATTTTATTTCATGACCCCCTCCCTCCAAAGATACTGTAATGAAGGGAGAGAGATAATGACCCCTGAGTCCCGCCTCCAGTAGGACCTGGGTTGGTAACTAGCACTGAGAGTATGAAAATATCACATATGGGAGGAATAACCCTCTATAATATAAATAATATTAGGAGATAAGATGGATCATCCAAAAACAAATCCATGAAAAAATATAAAAAAAGTAAAAAACCATCCCACATGCATGTAAAAATAGAACTGATACAGATACAAGTCTCCAAATTAAATACCCCAAAGTAAATCTAAAGCAGCGACATAATATTTATCCAAAGGATTGAGCTAGTAATACCCAACACAGTCTACATAATCCTCTTGGAAACTTGAAAATAGTTTTATATATGTAGGGTGAGCATACAAGTATACTCAGTAGAAAAACCAAATTCTCTTGTGCACATGTGAAAGAATCACACTAATGTCCCTGTGAGAAAACAATAGAACCAAACATCACCTATCAATGTATACTAACTATACAAACCTCACCAAGGCATGCTCAACAAATAAATCAAACCAAGTAATATAATATAATAGTAATCACATCTATAAGGGGACCTCGCACCGCTTTCCCACTGGTATGATGCTCTCACACCCAACATCGTACATCTTGGAACTCCCATATCTTATGTGTACCGCACCGCCCCACAAACACAGTCACAACACACCTCGCCCACAAACAGTTGGGCTCGACACCCCACAAGCATGACCACAACACATCTCGCCTGAAAACACCTGAGCCACAACATAACCACCACCATAAATAGAGTAGTCGAGTATCGCAAACATGTAGGACATCAACCTTGTGCCCTCCTCCTACCATGAATGACCCCCACCAGAAGCCTCCCCACAATCATGGTCACGTATCACCTAAAAACACTTGGGCTATCACATATTGCCTGCAAACACCCAGGCTATCACATCTCACTTGAAGACACTTGGTCTATCACAACCACCATCTAATGCACTAACATACCTTTGAACGTCATAGCCTATGAAATACCTAGCTCACCTAGAAGAGAGAGCGAGAAAGAGTAGGTACCCATCCATCTGTACTCCTCATTGGATGTTAGGAAAAACACCCCCCGCATGACTATGTGGGTGTCAGTACATAGTGATCGACGTGGGTGGGGTGTGTATTGAAATAACAAGAATGTAAAAGTATATATATATATATATATAATATCAAACACTCAGTCCCAACCTATAGGTTCACAAACAAATGAACCAACTCATAACACATTCACTTTTTCTACCACCTCTAAATGATAAATGCATAACACCACACATCATGCCACAAACTCCACTTCACATTTCTAACCAACTTTATTTAATCACCCCATTCATTTCATTATTTAGCATCAACCACATTTAACCACACAACCCACCATTTAATTATTGATTAACCATTTACAGTCTATTAACCAAACCATCCCAATCCATTCCAAACATTATTGAACAATTATTTATTTATTACATCACTAATTGGGAATCTAAAATAAAGAAACCACTACCTCCCCACCCCAAAAGCACGGCCAAAAAAACTACCTCCCCACCACACCAAAAGCATGACCAAACGAACTACCTCCCCGCCACCCCAAAAGCGCAACCAAACAAACTATCATCCCCACATGTTCCAACCACACATTTCCATCCCACAAGAATAACCACACATCACAACACATCAAGATCATTTCACAAATTTATAAAGGGACTTTTATCACATTCCACTTTATTTTAGGGGAATTATAACACAAGAAAAAATCCTAGGGAAACCATTTCATTATCCATATATAAGTGGTTAATAAATTTCCATTTTAGGGTGATATAATAGAAATAAAAACCAAAGAAGTGATCATAACACATTTATCTAGTGCAAACAAAGCCCCCAACAACCACAATTTTCAGTGGGTCATCAATCCCATGCAATTCACAATATCACAAATAATATAAAAACTGTCAAAGCATTCTAATCAAACCTGATTTTACCTTTCAATTCAATTAACCAATTCTTTATCTTTAATTAATCCATAACAACCATAACTCATAGATAAAAAAATTAAACCCCTTCAGCATGATACACAATAAGGATAAATGAGGGAATCCCTACCACAAAAAATCTTGCCGACTTACTGTACACCGTAGGGCAAAGAAGAATTCCTACAAACCACAACCACACAATGGGAACCACATATCAACCTAAACCACAACAAAATACCATCAAAACACAACCCAAAACATACCCCAAACCAAAATAACATCACCACAGTGAATCCCCAAGAGAAGAATGAAAGAAAAACCACCAATAAGGGAGAAGAACTTACCATAGATCAATCACAAATTTCCAATGAACGACCACTTGGTGAAATGGATCAAAGAGGAAGGAAGAGGGATTGAAGAACTCCTTGGGGAACCTAGGGTTCTCCAAAAATGATAGGAAGAAGAATACATGACTAAATGAATGAAAATTTGTCCGGAAAAGAATTTTAAAACTTCATTGGATTAGGGGTTAACACGACGTGTAATCCCCTTTCATGTCATGTAATCCTCAAGGTCCAGTTTCACCAAAAAACACATCTAATTTTTATTATTTAACCCAAAAAAATACACATTGTGAACCATCCCTAAACAATCCATGAAACCAACTTTCACATCGTGTAATACACTTACATGGCATGTATTTCCTACAGCAGGTCTGTTGCACCTCCAACTCCCAAGAAAACTTCTAGAACTTCCCCTAAACACCTCCAACAACAAAAATTGGAAAACTAACAGACTAGGAGGGCACATACCATTACATCAGATACCTATCAAATGATTCTCACCCTCAAGAATCTAAAACCAAGACTAGAATCAAAGGGGTTTGAACAACCATCCTATGAGATACCTCTTAAGGATATCATCATACCTCAAATGCTACCACCGACTAAACATCACAACCCAAACGGACACAAAACACATTGAAAAACCTCAAGACACATCCTCTCACACAACCAGACTGCCACATCACCACTACACAACTATCTAAAACTCTACGCAAACCAAACCAACAACCGCTACAACCAACAAACCACACTGTCCCAAACACATGAATAAGAGAATTTTGTCTTCCATGTCAAGATACTATCTTCTCTGGGCAGCATTGACTTTCCCTCATGGGTTTAATCACATTACAGTTAATGCATATCGATTAGGAATCAGGTCCTCCTCTTTCCATATGTTGGTACTTTATCACACATTGAACCACACACATGAAAAACCAAGGAAAATAGATTATCTCATGAAACAAAAGGATCCAAATATCACATCACAAATAAAAACATAGCAAATAAAAACTCAAAATAACTCTTGGTACTGGGTACACATCTGCATCTCTCACTTCCAAGTACTCTTCTCCAGGACACCATGCCTTTATAACACACAAACCAAAGAAATGGTTCATCCACGCAGAACCTTGTCTTGGTAATCCTGGATCTCTAGTGGTTGTTCCACAAACGCCGCATCATCCTTGATATCAAAATATCCCCATTCAATGAAATGGGAGTCATCATGAAGATACCAATGAAGCTAAGATATGTGAAAGACATTGTGGATCCACTCCAATAGAGGCGAAAACGCCAACTGATATGCCACCTCACCAACTCATCCCAATGCCTCAAAGGGACCAAAAAACCTGGGAGAAATCTTACTCCCTCTGCCAAACCTATACTGCCCACATCGAGGGGAAACCTTCAAGAACACATGGTTACCAACCTCGAACTCAAAGGTCCTCCTTCTATAATTGTTATAATACTTCTTTTAGTCCTTTTCTTCTTTCACCTTATCACGAACAAGATGAAATTTCTCTATCGTGCTCTGCACCACATCAGGACCAAGAATGGATGTCTCCCCAACCTCTGTCCATCACAATAGAGAATGACATTGTCTTCCGTACAAAGCTCCAAATGGATCCATAATAATGGAAGATTGATAATTATTATTATAATAAAACTCTACCAAAGGTAGGTTTCATACCCAAGATCCACCAAAGTCCAAGATGCATGCCCACAACATATCCTCCAACATCTGGATATTCTATTCCATTTTCCCATTTGTCTGAGGATGGAAAGCAGTTTTGAGGCGTAACTGATTTCCAAAATTATGACGCAATCCCTTACAAAATCCTGAGGTAAAATGTGTGTCCCAATCTAAGACAATGGACCTCGAAACACCATGAAACCGCACCACCACATCCAAGTACCTCTTAGACAAATAATTCACTATGCCTGACTCCATGATCGTTAAGAAGTGATCCTATTTTACCAACTAGTCCATGACCACCCAGATCGCGTCACAACCTCCCTGAGTTCTGGGTAGCCCTATGATGGAATCCATTGATATGTCATCCCTTTTCCACTCGGGAACATCCAAGGGCTACAAAAAACCTCTTGGAACATGATGCTTAGACTTTACTTATAGAAAAACCAAGCACCTTTCCACAAACTCTACCACTTCCTATTTCACCCTAGGCCACCAAAACTGTGTCCTCAATCCATGGTGCATTTTGGAAACTCCTAGGTGTACTTCCAAGGGTTAGTTATGAAACTCAATAAGCACTTCATTACACATTAATATTGGAACAAACAACCTCCCATAAAATAACACCCAATTCTGACCATCCTTCGACCATTCCTCTAGAGCATCATGATGGACAACATGATCACGCATCACCTATGCCTCTGATTCCCCCCACTGAGAATCCTCCACCAGCTGTATCAGAGAAGACTACATTGTCATATGAAACAAAAAACCTCTACCACTATCCACTCTTTCATCTAAGTGAAAGGTTTCCAACTCCTCTATTTCTCTCTAAGCATCCTTATACTTCTGAACAACACCCTTCCAAGACTTCTTGCTCAAAGTGTCGGCCACAAAATTTTCATTTAATGATGTTTAGGAGATCTAAAAATCATAATCCTAAAGAAACTCCATCCACCTCCACTATCTCATGTTTAGATCATGTTGGGAAAAGACATACCTAAAACTATTATGATCCACAAAGACCACAAAGTTCTCCCCAATGAGGTAATTCTACAACAAATTTAGCACAAACACAACCACTGCTAGCTCAAGATCGTGGGTGGCATAGTTACAATCATGGGGATGTAACTACCTAGACCAATAAGAGATCACTGACCATTACTACATCATCATACATCCCAAGATGAGATAAGAAGCATCACAAAACACCTCAAACAACACACCCTCCTTTGATAGATGAAGCACTGGAGCACTGACTAAATCCCCCTTCAGGTAATTGAATGATACTTGGAACTGATCACTCCACACAAAATATTGGTATTTACTAGTCAAAGTTGTAAATAGGGATGCAACTTGAGAGAAATCAGGTGAAAATATTCGATAATAGCTTATGATACCAAGGAAATTGTGAACCTCTTCCACGTTCTTGGGTGATTCCCAAGAAACAACTGGTTCAACCTTCGAGGGGTCTACTATCATACCCTATTGAGACACTAAATTCCTGAGGAAATGAACATCTCATGTCTAGAACTTACACTTGGAAAACTTTCCATAGAGCTGGTGGTGTCGAAGAACATGAAAGACAGTTTTGAGATGCTCGACATGCTCCTCCTCTAACTTTGAGTAGATTAAGATATCATCAATGAATATGATGATGAATAGATCCCAAAACTCATGGAACATGGAGTTCATAAACCCCATGAACATGGTTGGTTCATTCATAAT
Source organism: Viscum album (assembly GCA_963277665.1). Lineage (NCBI taxonomy): Eukaryota > Viridiplantae > Streptophyta > Magnoliopsida > Santalales > Viscaceae > Viscum > Viscum album. Next base: position 1,354,371,286 of record OY728121.1, on the reverse strand, counting down.
ACTAAATGGAATGACTACAAACTCGAAGTGCTCATTCCTGTATCTAAAGGTAGTCTTCGAGATATCTCACTCCTTCACCCTCAAATAGTGATATCCAGACCATAGATTGATCTTATAAAACCAACTCTCCCCTGTTAGATAGTAAAAAAGATCATCTATATTTATAATAGGATAATGGTTTTGACCATCACCTAATTCAAACTCTGGTAGTCTATGCACAGCCTCAGACTACCATCTGCCTTCTTTGTGAACAAAATTTGAGTACCCCACAGTAACACACTAGTCCAGATAAAACCCTTCTATATCAGATCATCTAACTGAACCCTCAAATTCCACAACTTAGAAGGTTTCATCTGATTATGATCCATCAAAATAGGAGAAGCATTGGACTACAAGTCTATCCTGAACTCAACATCACGTCGAGGGGGTAGCATCACAACCTCCTCGAGGAAAACATATAGGAACTCCCCAATGACCATGGGAACCTCTACTATCTCAGTGTACACTAATTCCACTGAAAACTCATCCGAAAAAGGAAATAAGGGGATCCACACACTAACTGCCCACCTGATAACCCTGGTCACTAATGAAAACCACTCACTAGCCATCCACATCTGAAAACACGACTCTCCTATGGAAGTAGTCAATAAAAAAATGTATGGAATAAAACTAGTTGATTATAAGGATGACATCATATGGATACACATGTAGTAAGAAAATATCCTCATGATACTGATTCGGCCCCATCATCAGTCTACACACCCAACACATATCAAACAAGCTGGTTTGGCCTCTAATTGGAATAGTCAACACCAGGGGCATGAGAATCTTCTCTACTTATATTCCTAGAGAATGGGATAAAGAATGTTAAAAAAAGGAGTGTGAATCTCCTGAATCAAATAAGGCACAAAAAGTGTACCAAACAATTTGATCATACCTATAGTGATATCTGTCCCCTCTGGAATTAATGCCTCGACTGCATGAAATTGACCACGCCCAAATCCTCTACCTCTCTGCTAATGACCACCTCCATGTCCATGCTCAATTCATGGTCCCTAAACATGAGTAACATCCTAAGTTTTACCTCTACCTTCTCCATCTCCCCTCGGTAGAGAAAAAACCTGAAACCCTTACTGCTAAAATGACCTCACTGGAAACTACTACTGAGGTTGGTGTTGAAACTATCTTCCTCCACCAAACTAAGATTGGGGAACCACTGGAAACTGGTTCTAGAAATTTCCATGAACCCCAAAAACAAAACACAGTGGCACAAAACTCCTAGGAAAAGCATGAAAACCACTAGCCCCAGAAGGTCGGAAAGGAATTTTTTATGGTCAACTCCCTGCAAGTCGAAACCTTGAAGGCCCAGATGCCTAAGACCTGCCATTGGAAACCCTGACCCTTGAGAAACCATGATGGTTCCTCTCTCATGGAAAACCTCCTCGCAAGTTCATCCGCTTGATCACCTCTACCTTCTTATAAACCTCTAAATATGTTGGCAATATAAAAGGAGTTACTACATACTAGATAGAAGGATGGAGTGCCTCCTCAAGATGTCTCTCACAAGCTTCCTCATCTAGAAAAATATCTGGGGAAAAATGAAAAAGACCCTTTAACTTGATTCCCAACTACCACACTGATATTCTATCCTACTGAAGAGAAAGAGTCTCCACTCTCTTTACTGCCTTCATGGTTGATGAAAGGAACTTTGCCTAAAACTCCTTCTAGAAGTGGATCCACAAAACATTTTTCTTTTTATGCTCTCCTAGATATAGTGTCCACCACTGACACGTAGCTCCCCACTTCTTAATGACTGCTAAATGGACCCAATACTCCATCAGGGCCCAAATCAAACTGAAAGTGATCTCAAGATACTCCATCCAGCTCTCTATCTCCACATTTGAAACACTTCCCTCCTACTTCCCCAAAGTCTATAGCTAGAAATCATACAATTTACTCTACCACTAAAAATCCTCCTCAATGATCAATCAGATTATCCTGTTGAACTTCAATTTCTTGATCCACAAGAGAAAAATGAAAGAGAGCCATATTTGAAAGGAAAATAAGGATTTCCTAAGCCTGAGTAGTATTTAATTTCATTAAAATTCATTTTAACTCATTTAATTCGTTTTTTATCCATTTCAAATCTCCCAAAAAAAACCTAATTCAAATAAGAACAAAAGTCATTATAATGCATGTACCTCTCTTAGGCATCTACCCTGTAAGTAGGTCTATCTCACTTAGTCATTAAATAATCTTAGATTCCATGCACTTGATCATGGGGGTCCTAAAATCCCATGTCCTAGTCAGTCTCCCTAACCTATGTCACATACCAAGTTCAACTGGAACTGTTTCCATACCAACCCATTGAATCCTCACCATGCCTAACCCCAAACTCCACCCTATCTCTCAACCATCACCTTTGATACCAGTCTTTCAAGACCCCTCCCTCTAAAGATAATGTAATGAAGGGACATAGATAATGACCCCTGAGTTCCGCCTCCAGTAGGCCCCAGGTTGGAAACTAGCATAGAGGGTATGAAAATATCATATATGGGAGGCATGACCCTCTATAATATAAATAGGATTGGGAGATAAGATGGATCATCTAAAAACAACTCCAAGACAATATAAAAATAAAGTCAAAAACCATACCACATGCATGTATAAATAGAACTGATATAGATACAAGTCTCTAAAGTAAATACCCAAAATTAAAGCTAAATTAATGACAAAACAACTATCCAAAGGTCTGAGTTATTAATTCCCAACACAGTCCATGTAATCCTCTTAGAAACTTGAAAATTGTTTTATATACATAGGGTGAGCATAAAAGTATACTCAGTAGGAAAAACAAAGTCTCTCGTGCACATGTAAAATAAGCATACTAATTCCCCTGTCAGAAAACAACAGAATCAAATAGCACCTATCAAGGTATACTAACCATCCCAACCCCACTAAAGTCATGCTAACCAAATAACGCAAACCAAGTAATATAATATAATAGGAATCACATCGATAAGGGTACCCCGCACCACTTTCCCACTGGTATACCCCTCTCACACCCAAATTTGTACATCCTGTCGCTTCTGTCTCTTCAGTATACTAGATCGCCCCATAAGCATGATCACAACACACCTCGCACGCAAACACCTAGGCTCACCGCCCCACAAGCACAACCACAACACGTCTCGCCCAAAATCACTTGGGATATAATATAACCACCTCTATAACCATTGTAGTAGGGTATCATGAACATGTAGGACATCAACCATGTTCCCTCCTCCTACCATGCACAAACCCCACTAGAAGCCTCCACATAATCACAATCATGTCTCTCCCGAAAACACCTGGGCTGTCACATCTCGCCCTCAAACACCCGGGCTATCACATCTTGCCCAAAGACACCCAGTCATCAAAACCACCATATAATGCACTAACAGACCTTTGTACATCACATCATGTGCAATACCAACCTTTCTCAGAAGAGAGAGTGGGAAAGAGTGGGTACCCAGCCATCCGTAATCCTCACCAGATGTTGGAAAAAACACCCCTCGCATAACTATGTGGGTTTTGGCACATAGTTCTCAACATGGGTTGGGTGAATATAGAAATCACAAGAATGTACAATTATATATATATATATATATATTATCAAACACTCAAGCCCAACCTATGGTTTCACAAAAAAACGAACCAAATCACAACACCATCACTTTTTTTGCCACCTCTAAATTCATAACACCAAACATCAATTCACAAACCCCACTTCACATTTCCAACCAATTTCATTTAATCACCCCATTCATTTCTGGAAAAATCCTTTTTTTCATTTTTTGAATAATCCACTTTAAGGGTGAGTGGGAACCTCACATTACTGATTCCAAATTTCAAATTTCAAATACCAAGACACCAAATTTCAAACACCACAAAAAGGCTCCAAAATCCACCCCCAAAACATCAAAATTCGGATTCAGAATTCAAATTAAAAACAGAACACGATACACCTTGGTCCGCGATCCACCTCGAGCCACACTCCCGGATTCACAATCCAACCCTCATCGTCATCACATCACCGGAATCGGCAACCGGAGCATCAAACGACATTGACGGAGACACCATCATCTGCGCCATCATCACCCGCAAAACATCTTCAAACAACATTGGCACATCAAGGCAGAAACATGCCTCCATTACATCGAAAACTTCACAGAATCAAACAGAAATCCAACATCAGCACCACATCCAAGTGCCAGATCCAAAATCGGTGTCACCCCACCACAACCACGAACATCTTCCAGCCGCATCCGCAGCACCCGAAAAAGATGACGATCTAGGGAGAAATAAGTCAGGTCAACGTCACCCAGGACTAGAAGAACCGACGTCACCTCGAGGGAAAGTCACCATTGAGGGGATCCGAGCATATCAGAGCGTACAATGCCTCTCTGGGCTGGAGTCAGACAAATCGCTACCACAGAAAATCCCTCAATGGATTCTTAAAAAAATGATCCATGGAAAGCGAGAAGAGCCAAAGATGCAGAAGGGAACACCGAAGAGGCACTGACGCGCGAACTCAAGCAAAGCAGCACACAAAGAAAATCTTGAAAAACAAAACCTGAAAAACAAAAACCATTTAGGCCCCTCCCCCCTCTGCACCATACCGGGGCCGACGACGATCCGTACAGGACCGAAGTCGACCAAGCCCTAATCTGCCACCAGAACGCCTCCGCCTGCCAGACCGAAGTCTTCTCCTGCCGAAACGAGACGAAGACAACAACTGAGCCACTGAGGATCGCCGAGGAAGGGGACGCTGACGCCAAGCCACTCGAGGACAGAGGGGGGAAGGGAGCGAAGTCTTGGAAGAAACCCTAACGCTCGAGAGAGCAAGGAGGCACTGTCGCTCCGAGGCCACCCCATTCATTTCATTATTTATCATCAACCAAATTTAACCACTCAACCACCATTTAATTATCCATTAACCATTTCTATTCTATTAACCAAACCAATCCAATCCAATCCATCCCAAACATTATTGAAAAATTATTTATTTATTCCATCACTACTTGGGAATCTAGCATAAAGCAACCACCACCTCACCACCCCAAAATCACAGCCAAAAAAACTACCTCCCTACTACCCCAAAAGCATGGCCAATCAAAATTCCTCCCCGCCACCCCAAAAGCACAACCAAAAAAACTATCAACCCCACATTCCCCAACCACACATCATCATACCATAAGAATGGCCACACATCACAACACATCAAGATCATTTCATAAATTTACAAAGGGGATTTTATCACATTCCAATTTATTTTAGGGACATTGTCATACAATCCAAAATCCTGAGCAACCATTTCATTAACTAAATATAAGTGGTTAATCAATTTCCATTTTAGGGTGATATCAAAACAATCACAACCAAATAATCAATTATAAAACATATATCTAGCACAAAAAAAATCCCCCAACGACCATAATTTTAAGTGGGGGCATCAAGCCCATAGAATTCAAAATATCAAAAATAATATTAAATTTGTAAAACCATGTGAATCAAATCCCATTTTCCCCTTTAAATTCAATTAAACAATTATTTATCTTTTATTAAGAAATAAAAAACATAAACCATAGATAAAAAAAGAAAACCCCTATCGCATGATACACAATAATGAGAAATGAGGGAATCCCTACCTTAAAGATGCTTGTTGACTCGCTGCGCACTAAAGGGCAAAGAAGAACGCTCACAAACCACAACTACACCATGGGAACCATGGATAAACCTACACAATAACCAAAGACCATAAAAACACAACCCAAAACACACCCCAAACAAAAACAACATTTCCATAGTGAATTACTAGGAGAATAATGGAAGAAAAAACACTAAGAAGAGATAAGAACCTACCACCAATCAACCACGGATTGCCAATGAACAACCACTGAGACCAACATATAAAATATGGGGGAAGAGGTCTTGAATAACTCATCAGGGTTCCTAGGGTTCACCCAAAATGAGAGGAAGAAGAATCCACATATGAATGAATGAAAATTCAGCTAGAAAAGACACTACTAGAATTACCCCTATCCCAAATCCACTATTCCAATGTTTTAGAAAAATTATTGAAATAGTTCATGTATAGGAGTATTTCCCAATGGTTTAATAGAACTGTTGGAATAGGGTGAAACAAATAAACCTATCCCAATAGTTTATATAAACCATTGGAATAGGCAACCATATACCAACAGTTTTGTTAAACCGTTGGTATAGGGTGAAACAAATAAACCTATCCCAATAGTTTATATAAACTGTTAGAATAGGTGGACATATACCAATGTTTTTGTTAAACTATTGGTATAACAAATAAACCTATCCCAGGGGTTTATATAAACCATTGGGATATATGTTCACAAATTACCAACGGTTATTTCAAACCATTGGCATAAATTTTCTTGGGATGTCCCAATGGGTTTTAAAACCCATAGGGATAGATTTTCCACATAAAAAAGGCCCAGCCCTCCTGAATCCAGACCCAATCAGTGCTCAAAAACCCTAAACCAGATTCACAGTGCCCCATTATTCCCACGCCTATGCTTCCCCTTCTTCCCAGCGGTTCCCATTCTTCCTAGTGGTTTCTCCCAGTACCCTATTACCAGCAAATACAGTTCCATTCTTCCTAGTGGTTCCCGTTCTTCCCAGTGGTTCTTCACAGTGCATGTGGTTTCCATTATTCCCAGCCATCCCCATTCCAATTTAAGTCCTTTTTTTTCTTCCACTTCAAATCAGTAATTTTTCACTATGTTATATCTTCTGACTTGATTTATTTTGGGTTTTTTCTTAGTGTTTATAAATGAATCAAATATTATTAACCTATTTCTTCTCAAGATGTCATCGCGCCAAGAGGGGGAATTAGTTTCCTATAACCAGAGCACCAATCTTTTTCACAGGTTTCGAAAGTGACCTCCACAGCAGTGATCCATCCTTTTTTACATTATCGTTTCATCTTCCACTTCAAATCAGTAATTTTTAATTGAGTTTTATCTTCTGCGTCCGTTTATTTTGTTTTTTTTTCATTCCAGTTCTTTTTAAATATAACTATAAACTTGAACAATATTTTGTTTGTTTATTTTAGACACTTTTAATTATGAACCCCTCATGTGATTGATTGTTTGAATGCATCATTCATAAAAGTTTATAATGTTAAATAAAGAAATAAACTAGTTGTGTGAATATGGAAATTTTGGGAAAATAGCCATGCAAGAGATAAGGAAATAATTTCAAATCCCCATTTAAATTGAAATTGTGGTAATTATGGTGGTGAAAATATATTTCTATGAATTCTAGTGTGTATTCTATTTTTAAACTCTTTTTGGGAAATTATGGTGATGGTTATGACCATTTATGATGTAGATTGTGTTCAAGTAGCGAGGTTGTGGTTGGATTGGCATGGTATATGTTGAGGGATGGTTATTGGTGAATGGAGGATGCTTGTTGTTGTGTAGTGGTTATGCTATGGTGATGGATTAGTGATGAGATATGTTGGTGGTTATTACAATCTTGATGTGTTTTTGTGTGGTGGTGTTTTTCTAGTTACCTAGTGGATATGGAATATGATTAGTAATAATAAAATGGGAATGACATCATATGAAATTAAATAAGTGTGGGATGAAATATAATATTTGGTAATTGATTAACAAATTGAATGTTGATAAATAATAAAATATAGAAATTGGTTGAATCTATAGAGGAATTCAAACTCAAATAGCAGCCTATATAAAACTATATGAGCCCCATGAAGATGATTAGTTTATTCAATTATATAATTCTAAACTCTACTTTTTATTATGATTAGTTTACTATTAGTTAAAGATGATTTATTCATGAGCGGCTAAGTCACTTGATATGTTGGAGATCAAGAGTATAAGTATGTGTGCATGAATTTTTAATTATGTTCATTCCAGAATGATTGTTTTAATTTATTATTTTCCTGAGACATATCATATATTACATTCTATTTTGGTTTTTTAATAAAGATATTTTATAAAGGGGGTAATTTTAAATAGGTACTTCATATTAAATTATTAAAATTAAATTGTCTTTATCTTTATAAAAAAAATTTAAAAAATAATTAACTTTATCGTATATAGTTCAGTGGATGTGAGAATTGAATTAATTAAGGTATTATTTGTGTATTAATCCATGTTAAAACTAATTAAAATGATAACCTTATAAATAAAAAATTCTCTATGGGCCATGACCATAACATTTTCTATCATTCCATTCTCTATGGGCCATGAATGTAACATTTTCTATCATTTCATTCTCTGTGATGTGAATGAGTGTGTCTGTAGAGTTGTTACTTAGAGATGTAGCAGTAAACGAGCTAATGTTGCTCCAAGAAATTGGTCTATGGATCTTGGGGGAAGTCATTAACAAGGATTTGGATAATAATCCCAAAAGTGAAGATGAATTTGGTAATGGATCTAGACCCAACTTAGAGTTGGGTCTTGTTTGGGTAAATTTGATTAAAAAATCATTTTTTTACTCTCTGTAGGAGACATAATACCTGGCAGGCCACTCCCACTTCAATGAAATGTTGAAATCCATGTTGATTATGGTGGCATGGCCATCTGGTGGGGTATGACTAACTACAATGACAGTGTTGATGACTGTTTCCAAGCTTGTTGGATCAAGCTAAAAGGGCGAAGCCGGGGCAAAATGTGTGCAATGTGTGGGTGTATTTTCCATCCGAGATGGTTTGCCATTATCCTGATATCTATGAGCACAAGCACCATGAGTGATGACTGAAATATGTAAGCTTATTATTTGTTAATTTGTTTATTAGGATGTTTTTGGTTCATTAAAATTATTTTTTCAAACCAAACACAGTGTAATATTATTTTAATGATTCAGATCTTGAGTTGTTGCATGTGTGTGGAAGGTGGAGAAGCCAAAGCATACATCCAAGAACAGATACATGGGGTCAGAATTCTCATATGTCACCTCTGCTAATGGTGTTGTGGGTTAGGGGGTGTTATTTAGACATTATGACCAAATACACAATCCATTTGGCTTCAATTTTCACCCAATACTTCCTCTATTTTACTCTTCACATTTTTTAGTTATTTTCCTTTGATGTAAGAGACTATCTAATATTGAAAGTTATTGAATGAGAAATTTTATCTACTTTTTTCTGTATGGTATGTTTTTTTCAATAATTATTTGTCTTCATATTAATTTAGTCCAATTAATCAATTATGTGTGATTTGTATTAGAGGTGTAATAGGCAGTGGCTGGCTACAGATATATAGCAACAATACTGTTGTTTTTAATCAAGTATGGTGCTGTTGTTTTTAATTTTAGGTACAATAGTCATGGAGGTAGGGGTATATATTTCAGGGATAGATATATAGAAATGGTTTTGAACCATTGGAAAATACCTATCCTAATGGTTCCCTTGAACTATTGATAAAATGAAATAAAATCCCTCCTTTCCAATGGTTCATCTGAACCGTTGATATATGAAATAAAATCCAACATAATCCAACAGTTCACACAGAACCATTGGTATAGGGTTATCCCCACAACCAACATACCAACGGTTTACTAAATCATTGGGATACCCTATCCCAATGGTTTTATGGTCTATCTCAATGGTTTGAAACTGTTGGTATAGCTTAAATTTACAGTAGTGATAATTTTAAAATTGTGTTGGATCGAGGGTTTACATGACATGCAATCCCCTTTCACATCGTGTAATCCTTAGGGTTCAATTTCACCAAAAAACACATCTTCTTTTTATTATTTAAACTCAAAAATCTAAATCCCATTAACCATCCCTGGACAAGCCATGAAACCAACTTTCACATTGTGTAATACACTTACACGACATGTATTTCCTACATCTGTTATTCTGCACCTCCAACTCCCACAAAAACTCTTAAAACCTCCCCCTAACACCTCCAAAAACAAAAACAAGAAAATTAACAGATTGGGAGGGCATAAATTATCACATTTTAAGTTGTTGGTTTCCCCCTATTTTTGAAATTTAATATTAGTAAAAGTGTGTTGGCCACATTTTTAACTCATGTTTAGTGGTGGATAGAGCGTGCACCATGAGATGAGTTCCCATTCTCAGTAAATGATGACTATGAAACTCTTAAGGTTGGGAGAATCATGTTGAATGTGTTTTACTATTTACTTCTAATTATAGGGATAAAAAAACAAAAAATACCACTTGGTAATGGTCACTTGTGCTTCTGAAACCCCATTAGGCTAGTAGTTCGTGTTCTAGTCCTTAAAACGATACTTGAGAAAAAACCCGATTATGGTTTTGGATGGAGTCTGGATTCTAGATTTAGGATCAGGGTGTCTAAACAACCCAAAGAGAGTGTAACACCTCTAACTCAAGTTGGTGCTTACAAGGTAGCATGATGATGAAATAGTTGACTATGTATGAAACATTTAAAGACACTATTAATCGAGTTGGACTTTTCTAGTTATGCTTGAGAAATCATAGGATGCCTTGGTAGTGAGGGAATTGTGGTCATTTAATTATGATGTGTCAATAGGTGCATCTGAACACTTTCAAAATAAGTCATCCAGTAACGGTTCAATTGTTCTTTTTACCTGTAATTAGTTATGTTTGGTTAGAAACCATACTAGGCACTTTGTCTTGGATATGGAGAGAGTGTTTTAGGACTCTTTAGTGATCATTGGTATCCTCTTAGAGTACCCCTATTTCAAAGACAATCATGTCCCTTGTCTTTTCATCGTCCTGGGACACTAAGAGAGTATCGGTTATATGCCGAGCTGAAGAAATAATTAAATTACATGTTGGCTCTATTAATAGAATCCTTCATATTTATTATTTGGGAGCATGGTTGTTTATAGAGGTGTGGTTGTCTTAAGTGATACTGGTATTCCCTTATAGGAAGACCCTGGATAGAATCAGTCATTCCATCCATCCCATTGAATCGATCACCATTTGAATAATTCTTGGGGATTAGTTAGTGTTTTGATACATGTATGTTTCATCTATGTACTGAAATCTCACTTGTAAACTCCTAATAATGGACTAACTTAGATGGGAACCTTGGACCCCATTAGTTAATTTCAAGGTTACACTCAACTAAGGTCAGGCTCAGATGATATTTTTTAATGTGGTGATCCAAGGGTGATGGATTGAGTATGCACCTATGTTCATGTGGTGGCACGACGACATGAATGAACATTTTGGGTTAAAGATGTCACCAAAATCCAATTACGAGCTTCAATGATCATGCTCGAAATAAATTTAGTATTCCTTGGAGTAAAGGAATTGTGATCAGGTTTTTGATGCATTGGCTTTTGAAGATAATTGTTTTTGGAGACAGTCGGCTGGTAGTGGATGGATTTTATTTCCTCTTGTTTCGTTGGTTGTAGTCGGTGTGGAACTACTTATAGAATGTCGTCAGGATGAGATGGGTGAAAATTAATGTCAGGTAAAGGATTTTCAAGGAAAATATTGCATGCCTTGGATAAATGTGTTCAATTTAGAATCAACCTTTCGATCAAGTTGATCAGTATATCAGGAGCATTGGTAGAATTCTAAGGTCATACTCAAGTATGAAATTATGATGGTGGAGGTACCATGACTCATAATTGGCTGTTCAAAGTTAGAACATATGGTGGGGAGTGACATTGGCCTGTTGTTAAAAGATATGATGATGGGATTGTTTCTTAGGTTATATGGTCTCTGGTAAGCACCGTATCAATGTTCAGTTTCAAATACAAGAATCTGATCAAGTTTCAATGACTTATGTATTGTACACTTTAAGTGATTCTTAGAGGTTCATTGGGAATTAGAAATGCAAAACAACCATTGGAACAAAACTTCACAACCTGAGTAGGTTGGGTTTTATTTTTATTTTTCCTAAAGGCTTTTTGAGGGTGATAAGTTCTATGGTAGAGATATTTTAGCATCTTGTGTTTTTGGACCGTTGAAAATTCCATGGGAGTTTGAAATTTTTGTTTGGTGGACCAACCATATCTTGAATTGTGGTTCAAAATTTAAATAAAAGCATTAAAAAAATTAAAATTAGTATTTTTATAAGGGGTTTAAATCCTGAGATGTGTCTCAGGAGTTCACATGAGTTTTGGGGGAATCGATCACCAAAAGATCACTTTCCAAGATAGATAGATAGGGGCACATGGTTTGTTTAAACCATGTGGACCTGAAGGGGGTGTTGCATGGTTTTTTAAACCATGTAAGGTGGGGTGCATGTCCGTATGGGAGGTATGAAATAAATTTTAGAGGTGGGCACATGGGTTGTGCATGGTTTAGAAAACCATGCACCTATCCTAAATAGTTAGTGCCAATTAATCAGTAACACTACACGATTGGTGCACAGTTAGTCCAAACCATGTGGGACATGGATCTTAGTTAGTGTGAGTTGCACAGTTGACACATGGTTATCCAAACTGTGTGGCCTAACTATGAACCTCATTAAAAAGGGTCAAAATTACATTTTCCCCTATCCTTAAATAGTTTTTTTTTTCATTTTCCTCCCTCACTCGTCGAGGGATACCTTCACACACACACCCCTCCTCTTCCCATGGAGATATATCCCTAGTTTGATCTCTAAATCGAACTTTATTCAGTGTATTGTAAGCATATCATTTAGTCTATGAATCCTTCCTCCTTTCTCAATTTATTTATACATACTGAATGCTATCATCCTATAAGCTAATTCACTCTATTTTCAGTGTGTTTGTCTAATATTATGATTTATCTCAAACTATATTGAATCAAAGATTGATATTGGATGAGTGAATAACCCTAAGCATAAGGTAGGTGGTCTATAGATTTTACATTAAATTCTAACCATTTTATAAATTTCACTTTTGTGTTGTGTGCCAGATTTTCCATGTATTTCCCTTTAAGTGTGAAATTAATTATGTGGAACCTAATACCTTGAATTTAATTTTCATTTTTTATTTAATTGTACCATTGGAAATTTATCACCTCAACCCAAACCAACCCTTTGGGTTCATTTCTCATATTCCATGACCTATGCCTCATTTTAAGTAATTTAATCACCCCTTTTTGGTGTTGTTTCAAATGATTGATTTATATTTTTCTACCTACATTTTTAAGCACCCATGAGGTGTATTGATTAACTCTAAAACTAGATATGCTTAATATGAATTAAATTAATAATAATATGGATTCTAATCCTTGCCTATTTTCATAATAAAACCACCAGGAGGTGCACTATATTCTTCATTAAAAAGGGTCGAGTGAAAGATAATATTTTAATGGTAAGAGGCATGAACCTTTCCCATAGCCTTCTAAATTTACTTATAAATGAAACAATTCAAATTTTACACTTGAGTTATGATATAGAATTCCCACTGGCATGGCCTTTTTAACTATCCAATATTAAATTGTAACAAGTCATGTTTACATACATGGAATTCTTTATTATGTATACTTGAATTGAATTGAACAATCCAGTTGGTTTTCTGTAATGGAGTTGGCCAGTTTATATTATTATATTATGATACTTGGGCATGGCATCCCTATTTATTCATGGGCATGGCATCCCTATTTATTCATGGTCCTGATTCCCATATATATTCATGGTCATAGTGTACCTATTTATTCATGGGCATGGTGTCCCAATTTATTTAGGAATGGTGTCCCCATTTGATTATAATATTCAGGCATGACATCCCAATTGATTAAGATGTGTGGGAATGGTGTCCCTTAAGATTTATGATATGTGAGCATGAATTCCCCTATCGATCATGATACTCGATCATGGAATCCCTCTTAACTTATGACACATAGGCATGGAATCCCTCATGAATTCTAATTTACAGGCATGAAATACCTTGTCACTTTGTAAGACCTCAGTGACTATGCAAGGATGCCTAAGTTACGCCTCAGGTCCTGGGCCATCACATCTCACCCACAAACACCTGGGCTATCACATCTCACCCAAAGACACTCGGGTCATCACAACCACCATAAAATGCACTAAAATACCTTTGGACATCACATCATGTGCATTACCTACCTTTCCCAGAAGAGAGAGTGGGAAAGAATGGGTACCCAGCCATCTATAATCCTCACTGAATGTTGGAAAAAACACCCCTCACATAACTATGCGGGTGTCATCACATAGTGATTGACGTGGGTTGGGTGCAGATAGAAAGCACAAGAATGTACAATTATATTTATATATATATATATATATCAAATATTCAATCCCAACCTATGGTTTCACAAACAAACGAACCAACTCACAACACTATCACTTTTTCTACCACCTATAAATGCATAACACCACACATCAATCCATAGACCCCACTTCACATTTCCAACCAATTTCATTTAATCACCCCTATTCATTTCATTATTTAGAATTAACCACATTTAACCACTCAACCACCATTTAATTATCCATTAACCATTTCCATTTCATTAACCAAACCAACCCAATCCATTCCAAACATTATTGAAAAATTATTTATTTATTCCATCACTACTTGGGAATCTAACATAAAGCAACCACCACCTCATCACCCCAAAATCACAGCCAAACAAACAACCTCCCTATCACCCCAAAAGCATGGCCAAATAAACTACCTCCCCGTTGTCCCAAAAGCAAAACCTAATAAACTATTGGCCCCACATTCCCCAACGACACATAATCATCCCACAAGAATTTCCACACATAAAAACACATCAATATCATTTCAAAAATTTAAAATGGGTATTTTATCGCATTCCAATTTATTTTAGGTACATTATCATACAATCCAAAATCTTAGGGCAACCATTTCATTAGCCAAATATAAGTGGTTAATAAATTTCTATTTTAGGGTGATATCAAAACAATCACAACCAAAAAAGCAATCACACAACACATATATCCAACACAAAAAAAAATCCCCCAACGACCATAATTTTAAGTGGGGCATCAAGCCCATATAATTCACGGTATCAAAAATAATATTAAAGCTATAAAATCATGTGAATCAAACCCTATTTTCCCCTTTCAATTCAATTAACCAATTATTTTTCTTTTATTAATCTATAAAAAACATAACCCATATATAAAAAAAAAGTAAACACCTTATCGCATGATACATAATAAGGAGAAATGAGGGAATACCTACCTTAAATAAGCCTGTTAACTCACTGCGCACTGTAGGGTGAAGAAGAAATATTACAAACCAAAACTGCACCACGGGAACCATGGATCAACCTACACCACAACCAAATACTAACAAAACACAACCCAAAACACATCCCAAACAAAAAAACATTGCCACAGTGAATTCTTGGGAGAATAATGGAATAAAAACCACCAAGAAGGGAGAAGAAACTACCACAGATCAACCATGGATTTCCAATGAACAACCACCAAGACCAACATATCAAATAGGGGGAGAGGTCTTGAATAACTCCTCAGTGTTCTAGGGTTCACCTAAAATAAAAGGAAGAAAAATCCACAGATTAATTAATGAAAATTCGACTGGAAAAGAATTTTAAAAATACACTGGATCAAGGGTTTACATAATGTGTAATCCCCTTTCACATAGTGTAATCATCATGGTTTAGTTTCACCAAAAAAACATACCCTTTTTATTATTTAAACAAAAAAAATTAAATCTCATGAACCAGCCCTGGAAAATACATGAAACCAACTTTCACATCATGTAATACACTCACACGGCATGTATTTCTTGCACCTGCTCTACTGCACCTCCAACTCCCACAAAAACTCCCAAAACCTCCCCCGAACACCTCCAACAACAAAAACCAAAAAATTAATAGACTGGGAGGGAAAAAACTATTAAATTTTAAGTGGTTGGTTTTCCCCTATCTTTGAAATTAAATCTTGGTAAAAGTGTATTGGCCACATATGTAACTCATGTTTAGTAGTGGATGGAGCATGCACCATGAGATGAGTTCCCATTCTCAGTAAATGATGACTATGAAACTATTAAGGTGGGGAGAATCATGTTAAATGTGTTTTATTATTTACTTCTAAGTAGAAGAATAAAAATCATAAAATACCACTTGGGAATGGTCACTTTTGCTTCTAAAACCCCGTTAGGCTAGTAGTTTGTGTTATAGTTTTTTAAAAAATACTTGAGATAAAACCCAATTATGGTTTTGGATGGATTATGGATTCGAGATTCAGTCTCGAGGTGTCTGAACAACCCAAAAAGAGTGTAATGCCTCTAACTCATGTCGGTGTTACAAGGAAACATGATGACGAAATAGTTGACTATGTATGAAACATTTAAAGACACTATTAATCATGTTTTAATTTCTAGTTATGCTTGAGTGATCATAGGATTCCTTGGTAGTGAGGGTATCATGGTCATTTAATGATGGTGTGTCGATAGGTGCATCTGAGCACTTTCAAAAGAAGCCATCTAGTAATGGTTCAGCTATTCTTTTTACCTATAGTTAGAAACCATATTGGGAACTTCTTATTGGATATGGAGAGAGTGTCTTAGGCCTCTTTAATGATCATTGGTATCCTCTTAGAGTACCCCTATTTTAGATAAAATCATGTCCCCTATCTTGACATTATCTAGGATACCCTAAGAGATCATCGATTATATGCTGAGAGGAAGAAAGAATTAAATTAAATGTTGGATATATTAATAGAATCCATCATATTTATGATCTGGGAGCATGGTTTTTTATAGAGGTTTGATTTTCTTAAGTGATATTGGGATTACCTTATAGGAAGACCCTGGATAGAATCAGTCATTCCATCCAGCCCATTAACTCGATCACCAGGTGAATAATTCTTGGGGATTAGTCAGTGTTTTGATATGTGGATGTTTCATCTATGTACTGGCATCTCACTTGTAAACTCCTGAGAATGGAATAACTTGGATGGGCTCCTTGGACCCTAGTATTTCATTTCGAGGTTACCCTGGACTAAGGTCAGGCTCAGATGATTTTTTTAATGTGATGATCTAAGGGTGATGGATCGAGTATGCACCTATGTTCATGTAGTGGAACGATGACATGAATGAACACTTTGGGTTGGATATGTCACCAAAATCCAATTATGACCTTCAATGATAATGATTGAAATAAATTCATTATTCCTTGGAGTAAAGGAATTGTGATCAAGTTTTGGATGCATCAACTTTTGAATCTAATAATTTTTTGATACAATCGGCTGCTAGTGGATGGATTTTCTTTCCTCTTGTTTCATTGGTTGTGGTCAATGTGGAACTGCTTCTAGCATGTTTTCAGGATGAGATGAGTACAAAGTAAGGTCAGTCGAGGCTTTTCATGGAAAATATTGCATGAATTGGCTAAATTTGTTCAATTTTGAATCAACCTTTAAATAAAGTTGATCATCATGTCAGGAGAATTGTTATAATGCTAAGGTCATTCTCAAATAAGAAATTATGATGGTGGAGGTACCGTGACTCAGATTTGGCCATTCAAATTTAGAACATATGGTGGGGAGTGACATTGGCCGGTTGATGAAAGATATGATGATGGGATTGTTTCTTGGTTTAGATGGGATATGGTAAGCACCATATCAATGTTTAGTTTCAAATATGAGCATTTGATTGAGTTTTAATGACTTATGTATTGCACGCTTTAAGTGATTCTTAGAGGTTCATTGTGCATTGGAAACGCAACACAACCATTCGAACAAAACTTCACAACCTGAGTAGGTTGGGTTTTTATTTTTCCCAAAGTTTTCTCATGGATGATAAGTTAAATGGTGGAGATATTTTAGTATATTGTGTTTTCGGACCGTTGAAAATTCCATGGGAGTTTGAAATTTTTTTTGGTGGACAAACCATATATTGAATTGTGCTTCAAAATTTAAATAAAAGCATTAGAAATTTAAAATTAGTGTTTTTATAAGGTCTTTAAGGCCTGAGATGTGTCTTGGGAGTTCACATGAGTTTCATGGGGCACATGGTTTGTTTAAACCATGTGGCCCTGAAGGGGGTGTTGCATGGTTTTTTAAACCATGAGAGGTGGGTTGCATGGCCGTATAAAAGGTATGAAATAAATTTTAGAGGTGGGTACATGGGTTGTGCATGGTTTAGAAAACCATGCACCTCTCCTGCATCGTTAGTACCAATTAATTAGTAACACTAGATGATTGGTGAACGGTAATTCCAAACCATGTGGGGCATGTCACTTAGGTAGTGTGAGCTGCACAGTTAACACACAGTTATCCAAACTGTGCAGCCTAACCGCACGACTCATTAAAAAGGGTCAAAATTACATTTTTCCCCACCACCCTTAAATGGTTGTTTTCTATTTTCCTCCCTCACTCATTGAGGGAGCCCTTCACACACACACCCTCCTCTTCCCATGGAGATGTCTCTCTCATTTGAGCTCTGAATCGAAATTTATCAAGTGCATTGGAATCATATCATTGAGTCTATGAATCTTTCCTCCTTTCTCAATTTCTTTATTTGTATTGAATTTTATCTTCCTATAAGATAATTAACCCTATTTTTTAGGGTGTTTGTCTAATATTATGATTTCTCTCAAACTATATTGAATCAAAGCTTTATATTAGATGAGTTAAGCATCCTAATCATGAGTTAGGTGGTCTATAGATTTTCCATTAAAGTCTAACCATTTTATAAATTTCACTTTTGTTCTGCATGCCGGATTTTCCATGAATTTCCCTTTAAGTGTAAAATTAATTATGTAGAACCTAATTCCATGAATTTAATAGTCTTTGTTTATTTAATTAAACCATTGGAGCTTTATCACCTCAACCCAAACCACCCCTTTGGGTGTATTGCTCATATTCCATGACCTATGCCTCATTGAAATAATTTAATCACCCCTTTTAGGTGTTGTTTCAAATGATTGATTTATAATGTTATACCTACATTTTTAATCATGCATGAGTTATATTAATTCACTCTAACACAATATATTCTTAATATGAATTAAATTTATAATAAAATGGATACTAATCCTTTCCTTGTTTCATAATAAAATCACCATGAGGTTCACTATCTTCTTCATTAAAAAGGGTCAAGTGAAAGATAATATTTGTAATGGTAAGAGGCATGGATCATTCCCATAGCCTTTTAAATTTACTTATAAATGAAATGATTCAAATTGTACACTTGAGTTATGATATAGCATGCCCTCAGGCATGGCCTTTTTAACTATCCATGATTAAATTGTAACAAGTCATGTTTACATACATGACCTTCTTTTGGAAAAAAAATATTATATTAGAAAAGGTAATATCATAAATTATTTAGGCATCAAAGAAGGATCCTTCCCTTTCACCTATCTGGGCATACCTATATTTTGGGTAAGACCTAAATCTAGCTACTTCTCCACCATTGTTGACCAGATTATAAATCAACTTTCCTCTTGGAAGGGTAAATCCCTCTCTATGGCTGGAAGAATCTATCTTGTTAAATATATTATTTTCTCCAAAATGGTTTACTCGATGATGTTTTACAAATGGCCTTCTGGTATTCTAAAAAAATTAATGTTTTCATTAAATTTTTTGTTTGGATAGGAAGCATGATTGAAAGGAATCTTGTGACCATCCCTTGGGCCACCTGTTGTAAACCTTTAGAAAAAGGTGGTATTGGAATCAAAAATCTGAATCTCTTTAATTAAGCTCTTCAAGTGAGACTCACTTGGAGGTTTCTTAACAACAATTCTGACTGTGTTGATTTCCTCAAAAAATATTCAGTACTAAGCTAAAGAATGGAAATTTGAACTACATCAATTCTTCCATCTAGCCTTCCATTAGAAAATCCTACACCAACATTATGAACAACTCTAGATAGATGGTAAGCTCTGATTCATCCTTGAAATTTTGGTTTGAAAACTGGATGGGTGCTCCTTTAGTTTCCATGTTGCCTCCCAATTCCTTTCCTGACAACAATAATTCCACTATAAGGGATGTTCTAAATTCCAATAACATACCCCTTCCTGAAACCATCAGAAGTGTCATTGAAAATTATCCATATTCCAACTCTGAAGATTTCCTCATCTGAGAACCCTCTTGTAATGGTATCCTTGATTCCAAGAGTTTTTATAATCACAATTTCATTGATTCTGATTCGAGCTTATGTTGGTTGAAATAATTTAGCAATCCTTGGATTAATCCCTCGAGACTTACTCTTGTTTGGCATATTGCGCATCACAGAGTCCCCACTGAAATTTACCTGAAATCTTTTGGGATCCAACTTTCCTCTAAATTTCACCTATGCAACCAACATGGAGAAGATACTAATCATATGTTTTTTGTCTTGTGCTATAGCTTCAGCTCTTTGGAGCTTTATTTTTGACACCTTTGGGTGTAGATGGTTACTCCTTAATTCCATAAACTCCCAACTGTAGCGTTGTGTTGTTTTGAATCTTCTCAAAAAATTAAAAATCTCTTCTTAACCACTCTTACTGAGATCCTACATGTGATCTGGTATGATAGAAATAATATTCTTCATAATAATTACTCATTTAATCTTAATGCAGGTAGGGAGCGGATTCTCATTACCATTCGCGAAGCTGCCTCAATTCAAAAAGCCTACTGTGACAACACCATTGAAGACTTTGAAATACTACATCGAATTAGGATTGGTGGTCTTTATAGGCCACCTAGACGCACTTTTGAGGTATTCTGGCAAGACCCGCTTCTGGGATGGATCAAAGTGAATGTCGATGGTGCCTCCAAAGGAAATACGAGACTTGAAGGATGTGGTGCTATCTTCAGAAATCATCTTGGACATTATCATGGATGCTTCTTTGGTGGATGTGGTATGGCCTCATCTCTAGAAGTGAAAATGATGGGGGTCATATACACTGTTGACTTTTCCAAGAAAAAATATTGGAACAATATTTGGATTGAAAGTGATTCAACCACTATTGTCCAAGATATCTGGAAAGGTGTGGTGCATTTTTTCCGGCCGCTTACTTCCCGTTGGATGAGTTGTCTCGCTCTACTTTTGGAAACCAACTACATTTTCATGCATTATTTTCGTGAAGAAAATATGGTAGCAGACAATCTTGCGAATAAGGGAGTCAACCAGGGCGTTACTTGGCGAGATGATTTACCTAGGTATTTGATGCCTTTTTATGAGAAAGATTGTAATAAGATTCCATCTTTCATACTCATGTAATCCTCCTCTTTTATCTATTCAAAAAAATATATACATTATTAATCAATACATTTTGTGTTCCAAAAAAACATACATGGCCTTCTTTATTATGTATACTTGAATTGAATTGAACAATTCAGGTGGTTGTGTGTAATGGAGTTGTCTAGTTTATATTACTATATTGTGATACTTGGGCATGGAATCCCTATTTATTCATGGTCATATCATCCCTATTTATTCATGGGCCTGATGTCCCTATATATTCATGGTCACAGTGTACCTATTTATTCATGGGCATGTGTCCCTATTTATTCAGGCATGGAGTCCCAATTTGATTATAATATTCAGGAATGGCATCCCAATTGATTAAGATATGTGGGAATGATTTCCCTTAAGATTTATGATATGTGAGAATGAAGTCCCCTATCGATCATGATTCTCAGGCATGGAATCCCTCTTGACTTATGACATATGGGCATGACTTCCCTTATGAATTCTGATTTATAGGCATGACATCCCTTGTTACTTTGTAAGACCTTAGTGACTATGCATAGATGCCTGAGTTATGCCTCGGGTCCTGACTACTCATAGAATCTATATATATGGCTACATATGTATAGCATCCCGCCATTTTATAACATAAACTTTCATTACATTACACATAACTGAGGATCTTTAAGGTCTAGTGTCTTGGAAACCAGGAACAAAATACATAAAAAAAACATAAAACATTCTTCTTAAACACTTGAAGGGCTTCTCCTCTAGTTCATCCTATGTTCATTATGCATCTCATAACCTGGGGACATACATCAAAAGAAAGGGTGAGGAGAAGGCCCAGTAAGGGAAACAAGAGGAACATTTTACATGTGAACTGGATATACTTCAATAAGGACATGAAAAGGACTTTAAGGCATGAGAAATAAATCATGAGGCATTTCATAATAAAAACAACATTTTTCATAACTTGAAGATGTGGCTGCAACATTTAATATTGACAATCGTTTCGTTTCACCAAGGTCCATCCCCAAGGTGTCGTTAAAAATTACCAAGGTTATTCACCAAGGCGTCGTTAAAATGGTCATCTCTAGAGATTAAGTCTTTACCCAATGCATTGGAGCGCTATCAGGGTGCACCCTTAAATTTGTCTTTATTTTCATGTGAGCCACATATATCATCATCAAACATTTCATAAATAACCCATATAGCATAAAATAAATGGGTTTCATTTCATAATCATAACGTTTTAAAAACAGCTTTAAAGACATGATCTTTACGTTACTTTAAACCCACAGAAAGGGAAAGCGGGTATCATGTATGTAAATCCCAGAATTTGAAATAGAACATTTTGATATATATGTGAATACCCTTGTAGAAATAAGAGCTTTGAGTTTTCACTTTATAACATAAAATAATTTTGAGAAAAGAGGGAGAGGCATTTTGAGACGAAAATTCTGCAGCATAACGGCTATGTTTCGGGGTTTTAGAAAACATTGAAAAGAGAGGGGACATGGGTCACCCACTCATAAATGATCCATAAAACAGTAAGGGGACATAATAAGAAGGATATATGGACATGGTAATGAAATTTGAAGGACATACCATTTGAAATGAAAAACATGGAAGGAAGACAAAATTTAGATTTCTCTTATGAAAATTCGGCAGCCTAACGGCGTCACTTAAACT
The DNA here is from genome assembly GCA_963277665.1 of Viscum album. NCBI lineage: Eukaryota > Viridiplantae > Streptophyta > Magnoliopsida > Santalales > Viscaceae > Viscum > Viscum album. The sequence goes on along the minus strand of OY728121.1, from coordinate 1,354,348,468 downwards.
TCAATAAAAAGAATTGACAAGATCAAATAGGGTCCCTCATCATATGATCATAAGAGATCAGTATGATAGATATAGAGATCATACCCCAACATAATAAAAAGGAACTTGAAAGACTTGACATGAAAATCGAACTTGAAAAATGAGAAGGGTGAAAGAATCACTTAAACATTCGGCAGCCTAACGGCGTCACTTAAACATTCATAAAACGAAATGATGAGAGTAAGAGGGGATCTCTCATCATATAAACATGAAAGGGCAGTAAGAGGAATATAAAAGAACATCCTCTCACATAAAAACAAGGAGCATAATAGGAATGACATAAAAGAGATTACATGAAAAGAAAGAGAGGGGTCGGATCCCTTACCTTAAAATGTGACTCTTGAAACTCAAAGGATTGGACCTTGAGGGATTGGGGGCACCTTGGGAGGACTCCTTGGAAGGTAAGAAGACCAGAACTTCGTTGGGGGAGAGTTGGGAGTGAAAACTAAGGGAGGAAAGGGTGGGTATTTATAGGGAAAGTGAGGGGACAAAGCATTAATGGCCAAAGGACACCTCACATGTGCTTTTCTCAAACCCATGTGATCTCCCTTGGAATTTATCATGGAGTTAGGCCACATGGGGCCCCCAAAACAATTATTCATCACCCTTGGCCGGCCAACCCTCAAAAGATCTCATGACATCATCATGACATCATTATGATGTCATTAAACATACCGAAACCCTAAAACGATATTTTTACTATTCACTGAAAATTCAACTTTCTCAGAATAATCCCAAAATTTCACCTTAACCAAATATCAATGCTCTGATTTCAAAAATGAAATCCATTTTATAAAAATATTTTTATAAATATTTTTAATTTAATTTTTAAATAAAAACACTATTCATCAAAAATTCATTTTTTTCAGAAAAATCCCCAAAAATTACCTTAACATAATATCGATGCTCTGAGTTCAAAAATAAAGTCATTTTTATAAAAATAATTTTCTAATTATTTTTAATTAAATTTTTAATTAAAAAACACTATTCATCCGAAAAAACTAATACTTGATTAATAATTTATGAAACCGTTATTTACCCATTTTATTGAATCACATTACTTAACCAAGGTATCTAAATTATATTAAAACTTTCTTTAAGTGAAAATTACTAATCCATTTGGTCACATTACTAATCCTAAGCGTAAAATCACTATTCATAATTTAATATTCATCAAAAATTAAGTTGATCTTATTAGACTCCAAATTCCTTAATGAACACTTTTGTAGAAGACCATTTTTTGAAAATCATTACACATCATTAGTTATTTAGGGTTTACATAAATATTTCAAAATATCCCTTTTTCAAAATTCATCAATAAAATACATTCTAAAATTATCTAGGCATTTGAAATTTCACAAACATCACTAAAGGAAGAAATCTCAATTTATTCACCCGAGAGGATTACACAAGGAAACTAGGGTCTCATCACATAGCCCCTTATAACACTGGCATAAGACCTAAGTGTAAGGTGTGATATGGTGAGAGAATCTGAGGGAGTCTCAGATAACATTGCCCTAGTAGCAATCTCCACTAACTTGAACTTCTCCTGCAAGCGTTTTCATTCAAGCTTGACACGCTGGAGCTCGGCTTGGGCTTGGTCCAAAGCAAAGCCCACAGATGCTACCTCCTTCCCAAGCTCTGATAAGTGGGCTTCATAAGGGTTGAGTCTACTGGATGAAGCCATCGACTCCTCTTTATGCATTAACCATTAACATCTTATTAAATCAATAAGAGTAAGTTAATATACTACTCAAAAAGATTGGGTCGTTACATTCTTCCCCCCTTAAGAAATTTCGTACCCGAAATTTATACTTGAGGCCTAGTTGAAAAGGTGAGGGTACTTTTGCTTCATCGTTTCCTCAGGCTCCCAAGTCGCTTCTTCATATTTATGATTCCTCCACAACACTTTCACAAGGTGGGTAGTCTTGTTTCGTAGGACCTTGTCTCTACGGTCTAAGATCTCCACTGGCTGCTCCTCATAAGAGAGGTCATGTTCAAGTTGTACCACCTCTGGGTTCAGTACATGCGAAGGGTCGGGTATGTACTTCCTCAAGAGAGATACATGGAAGACATCATGAACTTGAGCTAGGTTCGGTGGAAGTGCTAGACGATAGGCCACTGCTCCTATGCGATCAAGGATTTCATAGGGGCCGATGTACCTAGGGCTGAGCTTCCCTTTCTTCCCAAACCGCATGACTTTCTTCCATGGAGAAATTCGAAGGAAGACTTTGTCACCAACACCAAACTCCAAGTCCCTTCGACGATTGTCAGCATAGCTCTTCTGCCGACTCTGAGCTGCCTTTATGTGTTGTTGAATGGCATGAACCTGTTCCGTCATCTCTTGCACGAGATCAGGCCCAAGAAGCTTCCTCTCACCAATTTCATCCCAACAAGTAGGAGTTCTACACCGCTTTCCATATAGAGCTTCATAGGGTGCCATCTGAATACTCGAATGGAAGCTGTTGTTATAGGAGAACTCTACTAATGGGAGGTGTTGATCCCATCCACCTTTAAATTCCATTGAGCATAATCTCAACATGTCTTCGAGTGTCTGAATAGTCCTTTCAGATTGGCCATCAGTTTGAGGATGATAGGCCGTACTAAAATTCAATTCAGTATTCAGAGCATGCTGAAGACTTCTCCAGAATTTTGATGTGAATCTTGGGTCACGATCAGATACGATGGATAGTGGTACCCCATGCAGCCTTACCACTTCCTTCACGTATATCTTGGCAAGCTGATCTAGAGAGAAATCTTCCCGAATAGAGATAAAATGGGCTGTCTTGGTGAGACGGTCCACAATAACCCATATCGCATTGTTCCCTTTGGATGTTTTCGGGAGACCAGTTACAAAGTCCATAGTGATATTATCCCACTTCCATACTGGTATGGGTAGCGGTTGTAATACCCCCTTAGGAAGTTGTCTTTCTGCCTTTACTTGCTGACACACCAGGCACCTTGTAGTGTAATCGGCAATCTCCCTCTTCATGTTATCCCACCAATAATGATCACGAAGGTCTCTATACATCTTAGTGCTTCCCGGATGTATAGAGAAAGTAGAGCTATGAGCTTCATCCATCAGTTCTTTCTTTATCTCCGGAATAGATGGAACACATAGTCTTGTACGAAATTTCAATACACCTTCTTGATCAATATTGAAATCAGGGAACTTCCCATCCCTTACAGCCTCGAACTTCTCCTGCAGCAAAGGATCTTCTTTTTGAGCCTTCTTGATCTTCTCTAGTAATGAAGGTTGAGAAATCATTTGGGATAGGGTTGATGATGTCCCTTTCCTTATAATTCCCATGTCCAGTTTTACTAGATCTTTAATCAAGGGATCTCCCAGGATCCTCATTGTTGCTAGAACAACAGGATCTTTCCTGCTTAACGCATCCGCGACTTTGTTTGCTCTTCCAGGGTGATAATGAATTGAACAATCATAGTCTTTAATAAGCTCCAACCATCTCCTTTGTCTCATGTTCAATTCTTTCTGTGTGAAAATATACTTTAGACTTTGGTGGTCGGTGTATATATCACATTTCTCCCCATAAAGATAGTGCCTCCATATCTTTAGAGCAAAAACAACTGCCGCCAGCTCTAGATCATGCGTAGGATAATTCTGCTCATGAATCTTCAACTGTCGAGATGCATAAGCAATTACTTTGTCATTTTGCATGAGGACGCACCCAAGCCCTTTCAGAGATGCATCGCTAAAAATAACGAATCCTTCTCCGATAGAGGGTAGTGTTAACACCGGTGCAGTAACCAATCTCTTCTTCAGCTCTTGGAAACTTTCCTCGCATTCCTTTGTCCAGATGAACTTAACCCCTTTTCGAGTCAACTTGGTTAGTGGATTAGAAAGCCGTGAAAAGTTTTTCACTAACCTCCTATAATATCCCGCTAAACCAAGGAAACTACGAATCTCAGTTACTGTTGTGGGTTGAGGCCACTCCTCCACAACCATTGTCTTTGCAGGGTCAACCGAGATTCCTTCATTGGTTACGATGTGCCCCAAGAAAGCCACTTGTTGTAACCAAAACTCACACTTGCTGAACTTCCCAAAGAGCCTCTCCTTCCGTAGAGTTTTCAAAACAACCCTCAGATGATCTTCATGCTCCTCACGACTTTTTGAATATATCAAAATATCATCAATAAAAACTACCACAAAGTTATCAAGGTAGTCCTTAAAGACTCTATTCATCAAATCCATGAAAATAGCAGGAGCATTAGTCAAGCCGAAAGGCATAACAGTAAACTCATAATGCCCATATCTTGATCGGAAGGCAGTCTTTGGAATATCTTCCTTCTTCACCCTCAGTTGATGATAACCAGATCGAAGGTCAATCTTAGAGAAGAATTGAGCCCCACGAAGTTGGTCAAATAAATCATCAATTCTTGGAAGAGGGTATCTGTTCTTCACTGTGATCCCGTTCAGTTCTCTATAATCAATGCATAGCCGCATTGATCCATCCTTCTTCTTCACAAAGAGAACTGGTGCTCCCCAAGGAGACACACTCGGTCGGATAAACCCCTTCTCCAACAAGTCTTGGAGTTGTTTCTTTAGCTCCTCTAGCTCCACATTTGCCATTCTATATGGAGTCTTTGATATCGGTTGAGACCCAGGTACGAGTTCAATGGAGAACTCTACCTCTCTTTCTGGGGGAGGTCCAGGTAACTCCTCAGGAAATACGTCCATGTATTCCTGAACAATCAGAACATCTTCAATTTGTATGCTCCCTTTCCCTTCTTCCTCATCACCGATTAACTCCATAAAGAAAGCTATGAGAGGTGCTTCTAGATAGGGATCAGTTCGGGATATCTCTCCACGGAAGATAACTGTAGGTCGTTCATTCAAGACTACTGAGATTTCCTTACTTCTGCATTTGATCTTAGCATTATACTTTGAGAGCCAGTCCATCCCTAGTATAACGTCGAATTCCATCATGGGAATGACTACTAGATTTGCGATAAGATTGTGCTCACCAAAGTAAACACTAGAGTCTCTAAACACTGTTGATGCATGGATAATCCCACTTGGAGTCTTGACTGACAACTCTACCTCTAGCAATTCAGGGATTGATTCTATATTCTTTGCAAACTTGGAAGAAATAAAGGAATGCGTAGAACCAGAATCAAATAAAGCACTTGCTAGTTTTGAGAGGACAACAAGAGTACCTGCTACCACATCGTTCGGGACGTCAACTTCAGCTGTTGTGATAGCGAAAGCACGACCTTGCTCTCTTGGCCTCTGCTGAGGTTGGTGGTGATTCCCCTCCACCGCCCTCGGATTGGGACATTGGTTAGCAAAGTGCCCAAGCTGTCCACACTTGAAGCATGTGACTTCGGGTAGGGCCAGAACCATCTTTCCTCTGTCGTTAGTGTTGGGAAGCTGAGGCTTCACCTCACTATGACAATTCCGAGCAATATGGCCTCCTCTTCCACACTTGTAGCACTTTCCACTTCCACTCAAGCAGTTCCCCAGATGATTCTTCCCACATTTATTGCATGTGGTAAGTTGCGTTTGCTTTCCACCTCTTCCCTGATCAAAAGACTTCCCTAAACTGGGATCCAACGACCTCTTCTTTTCATTTGGCTTATGAGACCACTGTGTCTCACCAAACTCCAGCTCAACTTTCATAGCACTTCGAACTATTTCTTCATAGCTATCATAGTCCCTGTTGGCTAGATTCTTCCGCAGATGAGGTCGTAGTCCGCCAAAGAATCTATCAACCTTCCCATTAGGGTCCATGACAAAGCTTGAGGTATAACGGGAAAGCCTTGTGAAGTTCATCTCGTAGCTTCCGACAGATTCGTTCTCCTTCTGCTTCAGCTCAAGAAACTCTTTCTCCATTTTCGTTCTCATGGAACGAGGGAAATACTTGTTAAAGAAAATCCCCCGAAATTCTTCCCACTCCATAGCTTCCATCTCTCCTCGTGGCTTCGTGTTTTTGATCAGTGACCACCACTGATCAGCTTCTCCCTCCAGGCGGTAAACAGCAAGGGTGACCTTTTCTTGTTCCGAACAATGAAGTACAAAAAAGATCTTTTCAATGGAGCTTATCCATTGTTCCGCAACCAACGGGTCAGTAGATCCACTGAATGTTGGCGGTCGTTGACGCATGAAGGACTCAACAGAGTGTTGTTCCCTTCGTGGTGAGGTCGGCCTCTCAGCTTGATTCAAGTTATTACTCATAACTTGAGTCAGTTGGTTCATCATTCGCATGAATGTTTCCATTCCGGCTTCCATCGGAGGGCCGTCAGCACATGGTGCATTGCGGTCACCATCGGCACGGTTCCTCCTATTGCCCGCCATTTTCTAAAAGAATAAAACCTTAGTAAGAAACTTATTTCATTTATGAATCTTTTAACTAAGACTTCGTGCTTAGACAATAATAGTTCTCTATAATTCCTTCATAATGATTCATAAAAAGCATGTGATTAACCAAACATATCCCCCGGGAGTGTCGTAACCAAGAGTGCAGCAAGGCCCGTTATCGTGCACCAGTTCCCGTTCGAGTCTAGCTCAAAGCGGTGTTTTCGGGTTTTACCCCTATGTACATCTGTGCCAGAGCCGCCTCTACCTGCTCGTATCCAGACAGGGATGTATTTGTTTGATAAACCACTTACTCAATACTTACCAAAATACCAGGAAGTTTTCCTATATTTAAACTTTTCTATAGGGTTCTTCCTAAAGTTTTTATATCCTAATTTCCACAAATAACTAAACCATCCTTTGATACCAACTATAGCATCCCGCCATTTTATAACATAAACTTTCATTACATTACACATAACTGAGGATCTTTAAGGTCTAGTGTCTTGGAAACCAGGAACAAAATACATAAAAAAAAACATAGAACATTCTTCTTAAACACTTGAAGGGCTTCTCCTCTAGTTCATCCTATGTTCATTATGCATCTCATAACCTGGGGACATACATCAAAATAAAGGGTGAGCAGAAGGCCCAGTAAGGGAAACAAGAGGAACATTTTACATGTGAACTGGATATACTTCAATAAGGACATGAAAAGGACTTTAAGGCATGAGAAATAAATCATGAGGCATTTCATAATAAAAACAACATTTTTCATAACTTGAAGATGTGGCTGCAACATTTAATATTGACAATCGTTTCGTTTCACCAAGGTCCATCCCCAAGGTGTCGTTAAAAATTACCAAGGTTATTCACCAAGGCGTCGTTAAAATGGTCATCTCTAGAGATTAAGTCTTTACCCAATGCATTGGAGCGCTATCAGGGCGCACCCTTAAATTTGTCTTTATTTTCATGTGAGCCACATATATCATCATCAAACATTTCATAAATAACCCATATAGCATAAAATAAATGGGTTTCATTTCATAATCATAACGTTTTAAAAACTGCTTTAAAGACATGATCTTTACGTTACTTTAAACCCACAGAAAGGGAAAGCGGGTATCATGTATGTAAATCCCAGAATTTGAAATAGAACATTTTGATATATATGTGAATACCCTTGTAGAAATAAGAGCTTTGAGTTTTCACTTTATAACATAAAATAATTTTGAGAAAAGAGGGAGAGGCATTTTGAGACGAAAATTCTGCAGCATAACGGCTATGTTTCGGGGTTTTAGAAAACATTGAAAAGAGAGGGGACATGGGTCACCCACTCATAAATGATCCATAAAACAGTAAGGGGACAGAATAAGAAGGATATATGGACATGGTAATGAAATTTGAAGGACATACCATTTGAAATGAAAAACATGGAAGGAAGACAAAATTTAGATTTCTCTTATGAAAATTCGGCAGCCTAACGGCGTCACTTAAACTTCAATAAAAAGAATTGACAAGATCAAATAGGGTCCCTCATCATATGATCATAAGAGATCAGTATGATAGATATAGAGATCATACCCCAACATAATAAAAAGGAACTTGAAAGACTTGACATGAAAATCGAACTTGAAAAATGAGAAGGGTGAAAGAATCACTTAAACATTCGGCAGCCTAACGGCGTCACTTAAACATTCATAAAACGAAATGATGAGAGTAAGAGGGGATCTCTCATCATATAAACATGAAAGGGCAGTAAGAGGAATATAAAAGAACATCCTCTCACATAAAAACAAGGAGCATAATAGGAATGACATAAAAGAGATTACATGAAAAGAAAGAGAGGGGTCGGATCCCTTACCTTAAAATGTGACTCTTGAAACTCAAAGGATTGGACCTTGAGGGATTGGGGGCACCTTGGGAGGACTCCTTGGAAGGTAAGAAGACCAGAACTTCGTTGGGGGAGAGTTGGGAGTGAAAACTAAGGGAGGAAAGGGTGGGTATTTATAGGGAAAGTGAGGGGACAAAGCATTAATGGCCAAAGGACACCTCACATGTGCTTTTCTCAAACCCATGTGATCTCCCTTGGAATTTATCATGGAGTTAGGCCACATGGGGCCCCCAAAACAATTATTCATCACCCTTGGCCGGCCAACCCTCAAAAGATCTCATGACATCATCATGACATCATTATGATGTCATTAAACATACCGAAACCCTAAAACGGTATTTTTACTATTCACTGAAAATTCAACTTTCTCAGAATAATCCCAAAATTTCACCTTAACCAAATATCAATGCTCTGATTTCAAAAATGAAATCCATTTTATAAAAATATTTTTCTAAATATTTTTAATTTAATTTTTAAATAAAAACACTATTCATCGAAAATTCATTTTTTTCAGAAAAATCCCCAAAAATTACCTTAACATAATATCGATGCTCTGAGTTCAAAAATAAAGTCATTTTTATAAAAATAATTTTCTAATTATTTTTAATTAAATTTTTAATTAAAAAACACTATTCATCCGAAAAAACTAATACTTGATTAATAATTTATGAAACCGTTATTTACCCATTTTATTGAATCACATTACTTAACCAAGGTATCTAAATTATATTAAAACTTTCTTTAAGTGAAAATTACTAATCCATTTGGTCACATTACTAATCCTAAGCATAAAATCACTATTCATAATTTACTATTCATCAAAAATTAAGTTGATCTTATTAGACTCCAAATTCCTTAATGAACACTTTTGTAGAAGACCATTTTTTGAAAATCATTACACATCATTAGTTATTTAGGGTTTACATAAATATTTCAAAATATCCCTTTTTCAAAATTCATCAATAAAATACATTCTAAAATTATCTAGGCATTTGAAATTTCACAAACATCACTAAAGGAAGAAATCTCAATTTATTCACCCGAGAGGATTACACAAGGAAACTAGGGTCTCATCACATAGCCCCTTATAACACTGGCATAAGACCTAAGTGTAAGGTGTGATATGGTGAGAGAATCTGAGGGAGTCTCAGATAACATTGCCCTAGTAGCAATCTCCACTAACTTGAACTTCTCCTGCAAGCGTTTTCGTTCAAGCTTGACACGCTGGAGCTCGGCTTGGGCTTGGTCCAAAGCAAAGCCCACAGATGCTACCTCCTTCCCAAGCTCTGATAAGTGGGCTTCATAAGGGTTGAGTCTACTGGATGAAGCCATCGACTCCTCTTTCTGCATTAACCATTAACATCTTATTAAATCAATAAGAGTAAGTTAATATACTACTCAAAAAGATTGGGTCGTTACAATATGTCACTACACTTCTAGTCTATATATATATATATAAATAAATATATATCTATGTGCACTTGTTTATAGGTATCCCGACTTAGACCAAAGAAAGTATGGTCAGACGGACGTCCTTTGAGGAACCTGAGCCTAAATTGTTTATATTTAATTATTTACTACCTTACTGATATTCCTACACACTATTGTATTTTATACTCATGGAATTCATAGCTTTATATGCTATTGGTGGTGGTCTTCTGAGTTTATCTCACACCCTGTTTGGGCTGCCATTACATTGGGGTACCCAAATAGACCTCATGGTTGTAGGTTTTGGTTCATGGATTATGCTTATAATGTTACATTCATACTTGGGATCTTAGGAGCACAGGACTGATCTAGGTCTTAGGATACTTTTGGAGATAGAATTTGAGGCTTTTTTATTTCTTTTTGTATTTTTTATTTATTACCTAATGTATGGATACTAATTTTATATTTTAGCATCATATGGAAATTCATGGTTGTGTTTTTTGAAATGGCTATTTTATCAGTCATTATTATTTTCTTTTACTACCTTCATTATTACTACATCCACTGTTGATTGATTTATTGCATTATATCGTTGTGTCACTCTAATCATGAGAGAATAGTCTCCCCACTGTACCATCATTGGACTCTCACTACTAGTCAGAAACCTCTAACATAAAAGGAAGTGAACTTGAGGCCATGTGACTGACTGGATTAGGGGACCATTTCAGTGGATTTGGGTTTAGGATGTTACATAATTCATTTGTGGAAAAATACCAAAAATAATAATGGGGAGAAAATAAATGATAAAAATTTAAAGAAAAAATAAGAGTAATAAGATAATATTGAATAAGTATTTTGATAAGAAAGACTTAATTAATGATTTAAAATAAATTCTATTAACCTTTTATAAAAATTTTAAAAGTGTTATTATTGATAAATGTCCAAATGGGGGATTAAACTAACCATTATATAAAAGGATTTGAGAGAGATTGATGTGTTTTTAGATTGGTTGATTAATTATCTGTATTTTGTTTCATTTCAATACATTCAGTTGTTAATAAATTATTTAAGTATAGGTTAAACATGTTAAAGTAAATACAAAGAATGATGAGTTTTAAAGATGAATCATGAATGGTAGAATATAGTTGAGTACTAATGAGGAATATAATATCTCACTTAGAATGAGGATCCACATTGAGACAATGAAATAAAATCTATGATGATGCAATGATATTTTTTATAGTTGGAAAATAATTTATTAATATGAATTAGGTTTAGTTAAAGTGTTACTGATGATCTTTTATGTTTAAAATTAAAGATAAAAAAGATTAAATTAGATTAAAAATAGTAAAAATGAGTTTGAACCAATTATGTAAGAATGATATTATGTTTATGTAACACTTGTATAAGACTTAAAAATATTATGGAGTGTTGGGATGATAATTCTAAATATTTTTTAAGAATGAATTTAAAAATGAAAATTTTGTAAAAATTTGTGTTAATGTTGTGGAAGCATTATCGAATCATAGTGTAATAGAAAAACAACAATTACACTATCTATATAAGTGTGAAAGGAAAATGTATAATAGTGAATATAACATGTGTAAGAGTTTTTCCATTGTAGATGAGTATGCGTAATTATTAACCAGAGGTTACATAATAGTGATACAAACTTAGATAATTATACATAAGTGAGAACTACACTTTGAACAGACTGCATAAGGGTTTAGCTAATGTTTCATAACAAAGAGTGGATGTTTTTTAAGGTTTTATAAGTATTAAATTTAGTTAATTCATAGGATTATTCAATTTTATCTATTTACATGATTTATGAATAAAATATCAAGTAATACTATTAGAGGATATCTAGGAGACATATTTGGGGACTTTAAAATAAAAAATTAATTAAAAGGAGTTAATTTTATAGAGTTTAAATTGATATATGTGGATAAGATAGATAAATAATTATAGGGGAAAATATCCAGTACTTTATTATGATACTTTATAAAATAAGTTTCCTTAATTTGATTCAAATAATATCATATTTTCAATGTAATTCAAAGTGAATTAGTTGCTAAATTTTTGGAAGATATTTACAAGGATAAAAAAGAAGAATATTGTTTATGTGTTTAACATGATAAAATTGAGAGAATCCATGATCAACTTGTGAAAAAATCTATGGAAAATAGCTTATTTTGTATTCTATGAGAGAATATTAATGTGATCTTATAATATATCATTAAATATAAATTATGTATGAAGAGGTGTCAAAAGTTTTATGAGGATTTCTTGAACACATTATTTCATATGCATGTTCAGGCCTGGATTTGAGGAAAGATAAGGTTGGTAATTATTCTAAATGTGATTTACTAAATGAGTCATTCCAAAATAAACACCCTCTACTACTGGTTGAATATCCATATGTTTTTCATGATTTATTACCTTATCAACTAAGATAGAACTGAAAGTGAAGAAAAAAAGGAGGGATTCTTATGATGCAAGTGTGATTGTTATTAAACAAGGTTGAATGAATGTATTGTTGCAAAGGTACAAAGATCACATCTAAATTTATATAATATACTTAATGAATTATGTGGATCGTGGTTCAATGGTATTTCCTTGCATAATAAAAATGTTGTCTGACATGTGAAAATGTTCGTTTTAGAATTTTTTTTTTTGAAAATAATGAATATGTATTTACCCCCCCCCCCCCCCAATTTTGATCATATATCCTTTTGGGGAATTTCACTTCCCTGTGTAGGTTATGGAATGGATTTACCTGTGAAAGTATATCACATGGAATACCATCCATATTTCCATTGATATATCCAGGGGTGTATGATTTATAGTAATCCCCATTACATGAGTTCGTCATGTTTTTTCTTATGTGATCCTTCAGAATTTGACACCTTACACAATTATTTAAGATGAGTTAAACAAGTTATGGTTGGATATGTAGTTGGTCATGTGGTATTTATTTGTTACCCAAGATATTTTGTGAGACATATATGACATTTGGGACATCGATTGAGTAAAACTAAATAGAGTTTATGCAGATGTGTAAATGAGTGACATATTAAGTTATTATCTACTAGGATGATTAATATGTGATGTATTCATCTATATTTTCCATATAATAATAAAATTAATAATATATGTGTCAACCTACAAAATAATAATATATTCTATATCTAGTGTCTTGATTTGATGTATAGAATAAATAGATTATATTAATATTCATGATATGCATGGGGATAAATCTCATGGGAATGTTTATATAGAGATATAAATATTTTTAAAGGCACTACTGGAAATAAGGGAAATCCCCATAACCCTATCCCAACAGTTTTCCCTAACCGTTGGGATAGGTAATTATATCAAAGGCTTTCCTAATGGTTATTTAAAAACCATTGGCATAGGTTATCCCTAATTTTCCTAAACTGAGTTCTCCCCCTCATGCTCCCCTTTTCCCATCCCAAGTCCTACAACGCCGCTCTCATCCTCCCATATCAAGCCCTATAAGCGCCACTCCCCTCCTCCCATCCTGATCCCTTGCAGCCAGTGATCCCCTCAAGATATAATCTTGAGCCTACAACAGCGTGTGCCCCTCCCCTCATCCCATAAAGATCTAATCCCTAACCCTTTCAACATCCGAATTTGACTGTATTCCCAACCTTCTAAGCGAATATTTTCTTGATTTACTTTCAATATTCTTCAATATTAAATCAGTGGGTTCCAAATCATTGAGTTATTTTATAAACAATCCATTTTATTTTTATTTTTGGTCTAAAACAGCACTCAGATACTTATTTTATGGGAATTTAATTTATTTTGATATTGTGGTTTGATTTAGGGTTTCTTATATCTAGTTCATGTGTGTTTGGGTTAGTTCAGACCAGTTTGGTTCAATCTGGGTTCATTCTGTTAAATTTTGGATTGGTTAATTATTGTATTTTCTGCTTCATTTTGGTTACAGTTAGTTTAGTCCAATATTTATATTTCATTTTGATGCCATCATCAATATTTTCTTTTTTGTTAATCTTCATTGAGATTAAAACAATCATTTATGCTATTTTTATATTTTATAAATTTGTTCATAATGTTGGAATCATCTTGAGTAGTTGATGTTATAGGTGGATATTTATTTAAATGTGAATCATCATATTTAAGTGATTAAGGAAAATCATATAAATAGATAATGATTTTTCAAAAAAAATGAAGACCACCACAATTTAATTTCTCATACAGTATGTATTATATGATTTTTTCTATCAATGTTACATATTCCCAGTGTCTACATGTTCTATTTGAATTTTTCACTATATAAATATTATATAGTGCATATAGTAGTGTCTGCATATTGTAGTTTAATATTGACGATCATTACATATAATTATGTATTGAGTAATAAGTTGATCTGATGTGTAATAATACAAGTAACTCTTTGATATGATCATATAATATATTATAGTTCAAACATTAATGTTTCATGTTAGTAATGGTAATGAATAATAGAAATTTGAAATTGAAGAATATAGTTGATAATTTTTCCGTAGTTGTTATATTTGAGGGATATGTAATAATGAGTTCGGATTTTAGAATGTTATTGCTTGAAGTTCTGCCATATACGTGAAAGTAATTTAAGTAAAGAGAGAAACATATTTTTTCAAGTAAATAATGAAACATATAACTATCAATTAATAATTGAAGTAAAAATAATTTAATAAAGAGTGAAACATGTACATGTCGGTTAATAAAGAATACACAAAAAGGATAAATATATACTTTTTGAAGGAAATTTCCATTTATGTTGAACATTAAGATAATAGTATAACTATAAAAATATGAGATCAATATGAATCAACCATAAATCAATTGTCATCAAAATAGTATAATTATAACCATTATGAAATAGTCACATGATAATTAAACAAAATCATCATGGTAACACCCAGGATTCTAAGAGATAATCTGGGAAAGAATAAATATGATATCAATCTCATCAGAATCTGATGCAATTCAACTACCTAGAAACTTTATTTTAGCCTACCTTGCCTAAAAAAGGTGTGAACTCCACAAATCATAGTGTGATCCTCACTTGGGAAAATTATCCATAGTGGCATCATAACTAGTGCAATAATTTTACCTAGATTTCTAAACTCAATACCCATGGTTTACCATGATACTAAATAGAGGTGAGATATCAACATATCATAATATATATGTGTGTGTGTGTTTTTGTGTGTGTGTGTGTCTATATATGGAAATAATCATAACACTACCTCACCTATGATCATCACTCACATAAGTTCCCCCTTTTCACTGATAATAGAAATATAATTATCAATTCCCCTAATAGTGAATATTTCATCCACTTTACACAATATCAATATCACATTAGCCTTTATACAACAACATGAAGGAGTACACTTTATGGTTGTACTTGTTCCAAAAAATCACTTTTTATCAAGTTCTAACCATGTCTTTAGGACATATTTAAAGAAACCATGTTATAAAACTATCTTTTTGAAAACAAAACCATGGAAAAATAATTCAATTACAACCAAGTTCATAAAAATTAAAAATATCAATAAAGCATATAAAATAATCGATCATGCCAAATATTTTTTTGGAAAATCTAAACTCAACCATAGTTTTCAAATAATTATAAAAAAATATTATTTACTCCTTTTAAATAGGTTTAGAATTAATTCCAACCCTTTATTTCTCAAATTTCTTTGAAAGAGACTCTTAAGAATTTATATACACACTTAGATTTCATAATAAAAGAGATTAGAATTAATGAACTAGGAAATCAAGAAATACCCATTTAATCCAAGTTATATTTTTGATAAAAATACATTCCTTTGGTAGATAATCAATATGTACACATAATATAACCTTGAAATCATAAAAAGTATGGGATGAAAAAAATTAATCATTCTTGGATTTAAGTTTAAATTTCTATTCATAGAAATACATACATTAAATCAATGAACCTGGAAGCCATAATGTAATTATACCACTTAGGTTAGAGTCACTAAGGCACCTATCTAAAGTTCCTTTATGTCGCATCAATTTATTCACTCAAATACATCTCATTTAAATAACACCCCTAAGTATTTATATTCCATAAGAAACATTTTCATTATTAAATTATTGGCCCTTGATGGATATGGCACATTATTACTCATTGATATAATGGAATTAAATATCATGGTTTTATATTTAAAGTATTTCCTTATATATATAGTATTTTGTTGTCTTTTATATTATAATTATCATATATACTATTGTGTTAGTTATTGTTTCATATAAATTGAACAATTCTTATTTCCTTAAATATATTTTCAATTAAACTTCAATATTATTTAATTGATTTTATGAAATGACATATATTTTTTTATTTAATGGATAGAAGTTGGATGTATAAAACTGATCAGATATCTAGCAATTTTCAAAACAAGTTGGAGAGATTTTTAGATTTTTCATTTGAAAATGATTCATATAGTGGTCACATACATTTCCCATGTTATAATTGTGTTGCAAGACCTTGGTTGAGCCATGAAGAATTTAGCTACCATATAACCAAATATGGTTTTCAAAAAAACTACTATGTGTGGTATAACAATGTGGAGAAAATTAAATCTAAAAATTCTCATGATCCAAATGAGAGGACTGGATTAGAGAATTTTTTAAATGACCAGTTTCTTTTTATTCGTCATCATGAGAAGGAAGGGATAAAAACCTAATAAGTCCTCAATACAATCACACATGATGCATCTAATGAAAGTGATTATATTGACAGGGTAAAAAAATTAAATGATCCTACCATTACTCTAGTATATCATAAATGTGGTAAAATGAAGAAGCTAGAATTGTTAATCTAATTTTTTCATGGGAAAACAATGTATGGAATTTCTAATACTACCATCGATTACATTATTACCTTTTTTAAGGAATTTATTCCATATGATGCAGATATTACCTCAAATCATTATATGTCATGGAAGTTAGTTGATGAACTTGGATTTTGAAAAAACAAAATTCATGATTTCCTAAAAGATTATAGCTTATTCTAGGAAAAAACTAATGAATGGAATGATTCTATAAAATGTGGGACATTTCTATGGAATCTAAAATATGATGGAACACTAACCCGTGTGCCACAAAAAATAATGTGGCACTTTCCATTGATCCCTAGACTCTAGAATCTTTTCATGTCTGATGAAATATCAATAAAAATGTGATGGTGTGATACTGAGATAAAGAAGAATAATGATGAGTTGGTTCACCCTACAGATGTATTTTCATGGAATATATTTGGTGCTCAATATCCTAATTTCACAGTTGATATGCATAATGTGAGGATGGGTGTTTCATGTGATGGTTTTAAGCCATTTGGGAATACTCTTACTTCGCATAACACATTGCTAGTTTTCATACACATTTATAACCTTCATCCATGGATATGTATGAAGAAACATTTAACTTTCATGAGTATACTCATATCTGGACCTTTTTATCCTGACAATGATATAGATGGATACATGAAAACTTTAATAAAAGAGTTGAAACATATTTGGAATGTGGGTGTGTGAACATACAATGCATGTTATAAATTCATATTTCATATGTGTGCTATGATTATGTGGAAGATTAACGATTTTCTTACTTATACAATGATGTCGGATGGAGCGCAAAGGGAAAACTATTATTTCCTACTTGTATGAAGAATACACGATCCATAAGACTAAAATATCACAGTAGTTTTAGTTTTATGGGACATAGATGATTCTTTCCAATGGGCCATCAATATAGGAATAATTTTTGAAGATTTTACAATACCATGGAGACCAAAAATCTACGTCAATATATGTCTAGAACTGATGTGCATAATTAATTACAAGATTTTAGTTTTTTATTCAAGAAGGGTCAGATTAAATCTAGAAAGAGGAAGAATGTTTCCACTGAAACCTGTTACAATTGGTAGAATAGGAGTATCTTCTTTGAGATTCATTATTGGTAAACCAATTTGTTACTTCATTTCTTAGACTTAATGCACATTGAAAATAATATATGTGAAATGTTTCTTTCAATTCTTCTAAATTTAAAGGGAAATAAAAAGGATGATTTAAGATCTTGGTGTGAATTGGTGGATTGGGGAATCAGACCAGAATTCCATCCTATGTGTATCAGTGAAAATAAATGGAAAGTTCTACATGCTTCTTATGTGATGGCACCTGAAGAAAAATATCAATTTTTGGAAGTAAAAGAGACTATTAAAGTCCCTAATGGATATTTAATAAACATATCAAAACAGGTCAACATAATAGAGTGGAAGATGAAATCTTCGAAGACTCTTGATTATCACATCCTTCTACATGAGTTGATTCCAATATCAATTTGTCATCTTATGTCTAATAATATAAGGGTGTTAGTTATTTGGTTGTTCCATTTCTTTAGAGATCTTTGTGCTAAGAAGTTTTTGAAATATTTCTTGCAAAAAAAATTGGTTAAGGCACCATTAATTTTATGCAAGTTTGAGAAAATATTTCCACCATTATTTTTCACATGCATGTTGCATCTAACTATCCATCTTCCAACTAAAATACCTCTTAAAGGACATGTTTCATTTCATTGGAAGTATCCAACTGAAATAAACATTTTCACATTGAATTCTTATGTCTAGAATAGAAATCATCCTGAAGGTTCTATCGTCAAAGGTTACTTGGCTCCAGAATGTATGGATTTCTGTTCAATGTATTTTTAATAACCCACTTATTCTCATTGGCTTTAGAATACAATGAATCATTACTAGGCATTAAGTGACATCCCTAAGCTGCCAAAGGTTGGCAATAAATGCCAAAGGGTTTCAGATACAAGTGGGGGACGATTTACCCTTTAAGAAATAAAACCATTAACCAACAACCATAACCAACCAAACACCATATGATGCATGAACTAAGACAAACAAATCAAAAACTTCTCTTATAACCAAAACCAAACTGAAGTACACTATAGTGGAAGAAAAATAAACTATAAAAGTAAACATAATAAAGACAACTAAAGAATCCAAGATAACCACAAGTCTCCATGATCCACAACATCCATGCTCCAAAATCACCAAACAACCCAAGAATCATGAGGTGGTGCTAAATACATGTGATACTTTACCTTTTCCCAAGTCTCGGAAGATAAAATTTGCAAAAGCACCAAAGTACCAAAGCAGGGATGAGTATAAAAATCAGTAGGCTTTCCCCCAATGACTTTCCTACTCCCACCACTAGGATAGAAAGGTTATCCACATTCATGTAAAACTATATATATAAAACAATTATATAAAACATTTTATAACACAATATAAACAAGTTCAAAAACCGTTTGTAACCAAATGAAAACAAGTGATATTTAAACCAATTTTCCATCAATTCATAGTTCCAGTAAAACAACCCAACAAGGTTTTAAAACAAAATATTAATATTGGTTTAGAATACCCATTCCATTGTTCACAACACACCCACACATGCATTCAAATAAAACTCCCTATACTCGTGAACGGTGAGTTATTTTTCCACTAAGCCTTTTCTTAGTGGACCACTTTGATGGGGGTGCTTCATTTACATATTTGTCCCAACCTTTTGATAGTGGTCCTTCATGCCCTTATTCATCCATTTACAATTAATATGAACATACACCACAACCCATGCTAAACCCATGCCAAATCCAAGTGTGTTCAACCAATTCAAATCCTTTCAATAAAAATATTCTTTTATTTAAAACCATTAATCCATACAATTCAAAAAAAACAATTCATTTCAATAAAAAATTACTTTTATTAAAAAAAATATTAATCAAATCCACGTTAAATTATTCTAGAAAATCCCCATTTTAAAATCCACATTTTAAAACCAAGATCAAAATCACTTTATTCAAAACACCAAATTTTCTATATTTCCATAATTTACCAAACCATCACAAAAGAGGGTTTCCAAAAATTATTCAAAATCCAAATAAAAATAAATTAAACATAATATATTCAATTTTAAACCATTAAAATCAGTTTTACTATTTGGATTTGAGAGTGAATCCACCTGCTTTTAAGGTTTTGACAAAAACCGAAAACGGATGAAGAATGCTCAAGAAAACCAAGTCGATTCTTTACAGAACTGCCTTATATCGCTTCTCCTAGCAAGATCAAGACCAAAAATAAACTTATTTGGAATCCAAACTCATATATCTACCTTTAATATGCATATATCTGAGAAACCAAGAATAGAGGAGAAGTATATTTAATTAGATCTAAGATAACGTGACAAGAATGATGAATAACGTCACTTACCACAAGAATCAGGCTTTAAAATGACAAAGGAGGGATCCTAATTGACTCCAAAACGCCTGGTAGAAGTTATCCTACCTTAAATGGAGAGTAATATAGAATTAGGAGAGAATAGAAGCAAAAACTAAGGAGTTATGTCAAAAATTAGTGAGATTTTATTTTTAAGGATCTAGATTTTACTCTGCGCACGGTTAGACGACAAGGTTAGACAAAACATGTGATAACCGTGTGTTAGCTACTACATTAAGGAAACCATTTCTTGACCTCCTAACATGGTCTCCCTAACTATGCATACACCATGTAGAAGCTTATATCCAAAATCTGCTAGTGTGCACGGTTTCTCGTCGGATTTCTGCATGGTTTGGACAAACCATACACATACCATGCACCTCTCCTTTAGCCCCCAAAAACTTATTGAAAGTCTCCCAACTCTCCAAACCTTCACCCTTACACCTTAAAACCATAAAATCATAAATTAAGGGTTAAATAACATAAATTGGGTTACTACATTCTCCTCACCATTGGTCTTTCTGTCCTTGAAAAGTAGAAAACCATCATTGCCCTGAAAGAGTTCAGGCCATTTCTATTTCATTTCCTTCTCATGATCCCAAGTATCTTCTTAAATATAATCATGTTTCCATAAAACCCACACTAAAATGATGCTTTTTCCACACAAGACTTTCTCTTTCCTATCTATAATCTACACCAAGATATGTACCAACCTCTAGGTCAACGTGATCCCATCTAATCACATGGTCAGGATCAGGCTGGTACTTTTTCAACTGAGATATTTGGAACACATTATGTACCAAAATGAACCATGGTAGAAACTCCAACCAATATTCCACCTCTCCAACCTATTCTAGTATCTCAAAAGGGCCAATATATCTAGGAGATAACTTTCCCTGCTTCCCAAAACAATAATGTCCAATCATTGTTGAGATCCTCAAGAACAAATGATCACTCACCGTGAATGAAAATGGTTTTCGAGGATGATTTTTATAATATTTTTGATGGCTCTGATCTATCTCCATCATCATTCTAATCAACTACATATTCTCCATTGTTTATTGGACAATGCTCAGCCTAACTAGTTAAGTCTCATCTGTTTCCACCCAACACAATGGAGAATGACAAGGACGCCCATAAAATGCTTCAAAAGAAGCTATATGTATTGAGTCCTAATAGCTGTTATTATATGAGAACTCCACTAATGGAACATGCTCCTCCCATGATCCCCCAAAATCCATTACACAAGCCCACAAAATTTCTTCCAAAGTTTGTATCATCCTTTCAGATTTCCCATCCGTATGAGGATGATACACCATACTCATATTCAACTGATTCCCAAGGGATATCTATAAGGATTTACAAAAATAAGATGTAAACCTCAAATATTTGTCTGAAACTATTGAAATTGGTACGCCATATCTCTTTACCACTTCTCGGATATAGATTTTGGATAGATCCTCCACCGTACGAGTTTCATGAATAGGGATGAAATGAATCAACTTTATGAGTCGATCTAGTATCACCCATATGGCATTGTGTTTCTGAACCATTCTTGGTAGACCTGTAACAAAATACATCGCTATCTACTCCCATTTTCACACTATAATTGGTAAAGACTGTAACATACCTACTAGTCTTTGATGCTCTTCCTTAACGTGCAGAAAAGTTAATCACTTTGAAACAAACTCAGCCACTTTCTATTTCATACCAATCCACCAAAAATGCACCTTCAATGCCTTATACATCTTCTGTATTCCTGGATGTATATCCCATCTCAAATGGTGGTAAGAATGAATAATTTGTTCCTGAAAATCCATAGTTACAACCATTTGATCTCTAAATCACAAAACTGAACTCTGATCAAGTTTCCAGCCCTCAATGGTCTCTCCACCATTGAGTTTTGAACACATAACCAAGCATTCTACATTGGATGTTTGTGATTCTTTGACCATCTTTACCAAATCAGGAACCACCAAAACTAAAAAGAAAACCACAACATCACCTCAATATTCACATTTCAAATTCATGTCAGCTAAGACCGGCATCAACTTCCACTCATTTGAAGCATCTTTCACCAACTGAGCATATAACTTTCAGCTTAATGCATCTACCACCATATTTCCTTTACCCGATGTATACATCTAGTCAAATTCAAACATCTAGAGATACTCTATCCATCTCCTTTTCCTCAAATTCAAATCCCGTTGTGAGAAAATATGTTTTAAAATTTTGTGTTCTGTGAACACAGTAAATTTCTCACCAAAGAGATAATGATGCCAAGTCTTCAAAGCATGAAAAACTACAGCTAACTCTAAGTCATGTGTTGGGTAGTTCTTATCATGCACTTTCAACTACCTTGAACCATAAGCAACCACATGGTCTCCTTGCATGATAATACATCCCAACCCAAATCCCAAAGCATCACAGTACACCACGTACCCCTATCCTGATTCTAGAAAAATCAAGATAGGTGATGATGTAAGTAGAACTTTCAACTCTTGAAAATACTTCTATATTTTTTTAGTCCATTGGAATGGAACGTTGTTCTTTGTCAAAGATATAATGGGTGAAGCTAGTCATGAGAAGTCATGCACAAAGCATCGGTAATAACCAGCTAAACCTATAAAACTTTGTATATAAAAGACATTATTCATGGGTTACCAAGAGATAATGGATTCTATCTTTTTAGGATCCACTACTATACCTTTTTCAGAAATTACATGTTCAAGAAATCATACATCTTGTATCCAAAAATCACATTTTGATAATTTGGCATACAATTGATGATCTCTCAAGATTTACAACACTATCTCCAAGTGTTTCTCATGATCATCCCTTATCCTTGAATACACTAATATGTCATCTACAAACACTACAACAAAAGAATCCAGATATCTATGAAATATCTGATTCATCAGTTCCATAAAAACTTATGGTGCATTCGTTAGACTGAAAGGAATGACTATATATTCGTAGTGGCTATATCTGATTCTGAAAGCTATCTTCAGAATATCTTCTTTCTAAACTCGCAATTGATTATATCCTAATCGCAAGTCAATTTTAGAGAACCACTGAGCTCCCCTCAATTGATCAAACATATCATCATTGCATGGAAGTGGATGTCTGTTTTTTTATCATAACTTGGTTAAGCTTATGATAATCAATGCATAGCCTTAGTGTTCCATCTACTTTCTTCATGAATAATACTAGTGCTACCCATAGAGATATACTTGGCTAAATGAAACCTTTTCTTTCCATATCCTCTAACTATGCCTTCAATTCCCTTAATTCTATTGGTTCTGTATTATAATATGGAAGGGAAATAGAACTGGTCATCAAGAGGAGATCAATTTTAAACTCCACTTTTCTTATAGGTGGTAACCCTGAGAAGTTCTTGGGAAAGACAACTGGAAATTGATCCACAACTGCTGGAAAACTGGTAACCTCAATCTCTTCAATTTATGTCAAATTCAACACTTCCAATTAGTAAGATATTGTTCCCACCACTAGTTCCCACAAGCTTGTTACACCATTCTTTATAACCCTCTCTCCTTTGAAAAGATGCTCAACGTTGTCCTCAGTTGTGAAGCTAACCATTCTACTATAATAGTCGATGTGATCCTTGAACATTTTTAACCAATCCATGCCTAGGATTACATTAAATAAATCCATCTCCAACACTGAGAAGTCCCACATTAACTCATCTCCAACAACGGTTATAGAACATGCTCTACATAGGAAGGCTCTACATTCACTTTCCCTGAGAGGAGTTTAAAGTTTTAACATAGAGGGTATCATCTTGAGTTTTAAACATATAAAATCAACAACACAAGAAGAAATGAAGGAATGGGATGCACCAATATCAAACAATACTTTCATAAGGGTAGAATTCAAAAGAATTGTACTTATCACCATAGATGGTCCAGCCTAATCATACACAATCATCTTCTTAGCTTCATATAACTACTTCATCACTGAACTCTTCTCCTTTTTTCCTTGTTGATATTTCCCATGTTGAGGAGTCATGGTGTTCCTAGATTCACCATGGCTAGATCATCCCTACGGATGAGACTGATTCTGTTGTCCTTGCCCTGTTGAATCATATGATGCTTGCGACACCTGAGAAGTTTCTCAAGCACCTGACCTCAAATCACTGTGATAATAGCACAAAAGATGACCCATTTTCATGCAGTTATGGAATTATCTAGGTTGTTCTGTACACTCTCTCTTCATGTGGTCAAGTGAACCACATTGGAAATATCCTGGTTTTCTCTTGGGTCGTGGAGGAAGGTTAACTAATCCAGTCATCTAATTTTGAGTTCTGCTCCCACCTTGGAAATAGGTGTCCCTCTTCCACTTTCTCCCAGCATTCAAGTTCCCACCATTTACTGTAGGTATCATCATACTTCCTCCTCCCACATATCCTAATATATCACACTCATCCATTGTCACTCTTTTCACCATCTCTATATAATTCGTAATACAAATCACTGAAATCTTTGAGCAAATCTCCTACCTTAGACCTGATTTGAAGATGCATGATTTTGTTGGAACCACTTTGTGTATAAGGTTTTATTTGTTGTAATTAGTTGTCAATAAAGATCAAAATGAAGCCGATCAAGAAGTACTCCAATGAAATGAAGGAATGGAAATTCAGATGATTTTTTTACTGATCATAAGTTCAAAGAACATGTGTCAAAGGTGACACATTGTTTACAACAATGAAGAAGTAAGGTATAATCCATCTGAGGATGATTAAAGAAGAATGAGGTTTTGATGAAGTCCATGTAATTCCTCATGATTGCATGAGAACCATGCAAGAGACTTCTTGAAGAACTAAATCATATGTTTTTCATGAAGTAGATAATGATGGTTGAAGAAGAAGACAATGTGCAAGGGATTGGAATTCTGAGATGGCCATGCACATCATATTGTCACGGAATGATTGGAATTCTGAGATGGCCATGCAGGGATTGGAATTCTGAGATGGCCATGCACATCACATTTTCACAGAAGATGATGATGCTAAAGTTGTTCCTTCAAGGATTACATATCACGATAGTGGAGTTTGTGATGAAATCATAAGAGTTGCTGAAGGATACAGATCACTGAGAAGATGTGTTTTTGAGGTGATCGTGCTTGTTGACAAAGAAAACAAATGACATAAAAATTTGTTGACAAAGGAGATTCCATGGCGGCATGTCAAGTTCAAGGATTGTGGTAAATGATCCATGTTTGGTCAGAGAACGTCGACAAAGGAATAGATGATCTGGAGGTGGTAGAAAAAGAGCAGATACAAGTTGGCGTTGTTTCCCAGTGTTTGCCAAATTTTTGGGCCTCAAAATCGGAAAATGAAGACATGGATTGTCTGCAAAAGTAGGTGCGCACAAAGAGGAAGTGGTGCGCGGAAAATAAGGGGTGTGCGAAAAATTCTTGAGTTGGGCGCGAAAAACAGCATGGTGCGCGAAATAAGTGGAGCGAAGTTTTTCGCGCAAATAGTGTTTCAGAATCAGAACGTTGAAAAATGGTAAAGGCATGGGCTGCGCGAAAAACCAGAGCTGTGAGCGGAAAAATGGGAATGTGCGTGAAAAATGTTGTGCGCAGAATAGCTAGGTGAATTTTTCATGCAATCAGTGTATCGAATCGGAAATATAGAAAATCGGAAAAGGCAAGAGGCGCGCGAAAAATTGGAGATGTTCGCGCCATGTGCGCAGAAAATCAAACAGGTGCGCGTAAAGTTGGTTGTACGCAAAATGTGGGTTTGAAGTTTTACACGCAAGAGAGGATTCATGTTCAGAATGATGAAAAATGTAGAAGTAATGAGATGAGCGAAAAACCAAGGCGGTGCACGAGAATAAAAGGAAGGTGCACGTAATTCAAAGAACTGAGAGACAGTTTTATGCGCAGGAAGGGGTTTTAT
This sequence comes from Viscum album, assembly GCA_963277665.1. Taxonomy (NCBI): domain Eukaryota; kingdom Viridiplantae; phylum Streptophyta; class Magnoliopsida; order Santalales; family Viscaceae; genus Viscum; species Viscum album. The sequence goes on along the minus strand of OY728121.1, from coordinate 1,354,322,520 downwards.
GCGTAGGATCAAAAACGCCTATAAATATGAGGTGAACCCCTCTCATTCGGAGAGGCTCGACACTTAGAAAAATCCCAAGCTCTGACGCGTGGAAAAATTGAGGTATAGAGTGTTTCGTGAAAAGCCGAAGCGTTGCGCAAAAAAGAAAGTGTTGCGTGAAAAAGGGAAGTTCTGCGCGAAAAAGAAGATTTGCGCAAAAAGCCTTTTACGCGCCAAAAAGGTATTTTTACGCACAAGGTTTGAATTTTACGTGGAAGACACCAGGAAGGGTGCGCGAAAAATTTGGGGGTCCCGCTAGCCTTTGACAGGTGTTTAGCACTCTCAAATCTGCTTTTTGAAGACGGAAGAACAGTGAACCATTTGTTTTTACGAAGAGAATTAGTACCGCACACACAAGACTGGTGTTTAACACCCTCGTTGGATTTGAGAAGAGAAGAAGAACGATTCGTTCAACTAAACTCAGATCTGCACAGAAAGAGGGGAACATATCAATACACCCGGGTGTTAGTATTGGGAATCAAAGGAAGAGAAGAAGAAGATTTATTGCATTCAGTTATTGCACTAAAGGAGAAGATTGAATACAAAAGAGCATCAACTCAATACTCTGATGCAAGCATTTTCTCATGCTGAAAAGGAGACAAAGACTTCAATGCAAATCTATTGAAGAGACCTTCACGTCTATAAATTGAGTGGGACTTCACCAAGGGCAGTGAGCCAGGGGGAGTCAACGGGAGTGACCTGAGGGACGCAGTGAGCTATCCCTGAACTTTTGTAAAGGTAGTGAGCCTGGGACAGAGTGACTATGCCCGAACCTTTGTAATCTACAGCTAATGAAGCATAGCGGATTTTGGTACGACCGAAAACCTGTCGGCATATGCTCCTTGGATGTAGCCCTTTGTGGTGAACCAAGTAAAAATAGTTGTGTCATCTCATTGCATGTGAATGTTTCATTACTGATCATATCCATCATATAGGTTTAATCAGTTCCTACCAACGTGGGAACAAGATCCACAAATTTAAGAAGAAAAAGTTGACACCCTGATTCACCCCTCCCCTCTCAGGGTGTCTCGGGGTCCTACAAGTGGTATCAGAGTGAGGTTAACGTATGTTGGATACTACAGCAATCCTAGTAAGAAGAGGATTTGAGTTTCTTTCCTAAAGTCAACAATGAAGAGTAGTCTTGATAATGACGTAGTCATTTTTGAGCAGAAGTCTACATCTATCAAGACCATGAAAAATAGGAAAAAGAAAGAGAAGAAGCAGCTGAAGAAGTCTCTCATATCCAAAGAAGATGCAATGTCTTGTTCTCCATGCCATTCAAATAATGAAGAAACATCGGGTTTGGAAAGAATCAAGCAGGTGGCTCAGAATTCTTCAAGCGGAAAGGATGACACCCCTAATTCAATCTTTCAAGAAAAACTCAAAACATATCTGCATGATATTCCTAAAAAAAGGGTTGCTATTATTTGTAGCCTATTCCAATCTATGCAGGTTGAGATCACTCGATTAGAAAGGGAAGCTGACAATATGGAAAAGGGATTGGAAAGAAAAGTTCTGGAAAGTATTAAGCTCACCAAAAAGATTAAAGTCTTTGAAGAAAACGAGGAAGTCAATAAGACTCTAAAAGAAAAGATCTATGCACTTGAAGCTGAGCTAAAGAAGAGCACTGAAGTCAAGAGTTTTTGTTTGGAAGAAACTTCCATGAAATTCAAGTAACTTGACTCTTTGTTACAAAACAAAGTTAAGATGCATGAAGATGAGGTTGAAATATTGAAGAAGACTTGTGAAGAGAAGATGATCATGATTGAAGATCAGAAGATCATCCTTAATATTGAGGGTCAAAAATTGGAAGCCCAATTGACCAAGATTGAGAATACACATATTGAGACTTCACAAAAGAATGAAATGAGTGATGCCTGTACTCAATGTTCATTGGAGGAATCTAAAGCTGAAATACCTCCAACATGTGACAAGAAGATTATGACAACTCTTGATTATCCACATCAATAATCCATTGCTGCTGGTACTCAATGCTCACTGGAGGATTCTATTATCGAAAGACCTCCAACATGTGATAAGAAGATCATGACTTCACTCACTGATCTATCACAAGCAACTGAGAAAGTGAAGGTACCATCCAAACCATCTTGTACTCATGTTTCTAAATATGTTCCTACAATCAGTGCAGGTTGGAAGAAAAGTTCTAAACAAGTATGGATGAGGAAAGGTGAGAAGAATAAACCTACCACCATGGCTAGGGTGGATGAGAAGAAAAAGGAGGAAGTTGGTTCCTCAAATAGAGCACAAAATATTAAGAAAAAGACCTAACAACCTCATACAGAAGATACAAAGAGGAAAATATTTGTGGGTCAATGTTGGTGCTGCAACAAATTTGGGCATTGTGCACTGGATTGTTGGTACAATCCCTTTAATGGAAAATCACAAAGAAATCTTGTATCAAAGGGAAGAAATCCAGAGAAGAAGAAGCAACATATGCAGGTCCAGAAGCATCTGTTTATAGAAAACAGATTTGGAATGCTTGATAACATATGTGATGTATGCAGCGGCAGTGGTCACAAGAATGGTGCATGCCTATGTCAACAGATATTCAGATCTGGCAAGAACAGAAGACCACACAAGCCAGCTAAGAAGAAAGATTATTCCTTGGGAAGAAATCAGAAGAATATTGTGAACACACATTTCCCCAAGAAGATCTCAAGTTGGGAAGTTGAGAAGACCCAGGATTTTAGATCCATGAAATTGAAGGGTTATTCATCCAAAAGAAACACTAAGTGGGATGAAACTCAGATGAACCCATGTGGAAGACCCAAATCAGCTACAACAGTTCCAAATGACATATTGGTCATCTAGCTAGAAGATTTGAAAAGAATGAGGAAACTTGAAGATGAAGAGGCCAAGGCTAGTGATAAAGGAAAAGGAAAACTTTCACGTGATGAAGACAAAGTGTAGGAGAGATTGCAAACCAAGAGAATCACACATTTCAAAGAAGTTCTGTGTGAGAGATGCAAGAAATCTGCTCACATTGCAAAAGGTTGCCTAACCTTAATACCAGAGCAAGAAGCAGTTCTTAAGAGGAGTAATAATGTATCATTAATGATGGTTGTTAAGCAGAACAATTCCCCACACAAAGTAGAATAGAATGTGAAGAAAGCCATGCCACACCAACAGATGTCAGAACATATGTTCAAATGTGCAGGCATGAAGACTGGAGTGAATAGAGGAACTTGGTTGAGAAAAGAACCTCAACCATGTATCTCATGTTGATGAAGCAAGGAGTAACCACCTTATTCCCTTAATCATTTGTGTATTTTATTTGTGCTAATAATGCAGGGAATTGAAGGTGAAGCATGCTCTCAGGGGGAGAACCTGAGAAGTAGTGAATACTGTCAACTCTTGATAGCCAAGCTGAAGAAGTTTCCATCCTTGGTAGATTCTTCAATTGATTTTCAAAGTTTAAGATGATGAAGGATCACTCATGATGAATATGATGAGTGTTTCCCTTGAGGGGGAGAAAAATGAAGAAGATTCCAAAATTACTATTTTAATCAATATCAACTTCAGCTGGTATCAAAGGCAGTTATTCTGTAATTTTCCTGAAGAACATGTCATTGGAGAAGGTATGTCATTTTTCAATCTCTATCCCTTGGTTACTCAGAACAATGATCATTATACAAAGGGGGAGTAACTGAATTGATCAGTGACATAAGAAGAATGGAAGTGCCCCAAGGCCACTTATCCTGCCAATTGCACTTGAATGTTTTTGATCTATTTGCTGATGTGAGTGCAGGAGTTTCAGGTTGATTATTCCCTATCACATTTGATTTCTTTAAACTGAAATTAAAGTGGAAAACCCTTGAAGACAATGTACATGAGTTCTCATCTCATATGGTATCATGACCAGTGAATAATGGAAAGCCTTGTTGTCTAAATCAAATCCTCTTGTTTTCTACACCGAGCATTGCTTAAGTATACTTAGAGTGAAATGATTGATGACACATTGCTTAAGTATAGGCTGGTACCCTCTCTACCAGGTGCTTTGCATTTCTTGTCAATAAGGGGGAGATAAAGTGAAATGAAAGTTTGAAAATAAAAGTTGATTGAAGATAATATTCTCATTTTGACATTGACGAATTCATTTCAGAAGATGTATAAGGTATTGACAACAAAATACAAAGGGGGAGATTGTTGGAACCACTTTTTGTATAAGGTTGTATTTGTTGTAAATAGTTGTCAATGAAGATAAAAATGAAGCAGATCAAGAAGTAGTCCAATGAAATGGAGGAATGGAAATTCAGATGATTGTTGTACTAATCATAAGTTCAAAGAACATGTGTCAAAGGTGACACATTGTTTACAACAATGAATAAGTGAGGTATAATCCATCTGAGGATGATTAAAGAAGAATGGGGTTTTGATGAAGTCCATGCAATTCCTCATGATTGCATGAGAACCATGAAAGATACTTATTGAAGAACCGAGTCATATGTTTTGCATGAAGTAGATAATGATGGTTGAAGAAGAAGACAATGTGCAAGGTATTGGAATTCTGAGATGGCCATGCACGTCACATTGTCACGGAATGATTGGAATTCTGATATGGCCATGCGGGGATTGGAATTATGAGATGTCCATGCACATCACATTGTCACAGAAGATGTTGATGCTAAAGTTGTTCCTTCAAGGAATACATATCACAATAGTGGAGTTTGTGATGAAAGCAGAAGAGTTGCCGAAGGATACAGATCACTGAGAAGAAGTGTTTTTTAGGTGATCATGCTTGTTGACAAAGCAAACAAATTACATACAAATTTGTTGAAAAAGGAGATTCCATGGTGGCATGTCAAGTTCAAGGGATGTGGTAAATGATCCATGTTTGGTCAGAGAATGTTGACAAAGGAATGGATGATCTGGAGGTGGTACAAAAAGAGCAGATACAAGGTGGCGCTGTTTCCCAGTGTTTGCCAAATTTTTGGGCCTCAAAATCGGAAAATGAAGACATGGATTGTCTGCAAAAGTAGGTGCGCACAAAGAGAAAGTGGTGTGCAGAAAATAAGGGGTGTGCGCGAAATTCTTGATTTGGGCACAAAAAACAATGTGGTGCGCGAAATAAGTGGAGCGAAGTTTTTCGCGAAAACAGTGTTTCAGAATCAGAATGTTGAAAAATGGTAAAGGTATGGGCTGCGCGAAAAACCAGAGTTGTGCACGGAAAAATTGGAATCTGCTCCAAAAATGTTGTGCGCAGAATAGTTGGGTAAATTTTTCACGCAATCAGTGTATCGAATCGGAAATATAGAAAATCGGCAAAGGCAAGAGGCACGCGAAAAATCGGAGATGTTCGCGCCATGTGCGCGAAAAATCAAACGAGTGCGCTTAAAGTTGGTTGTGCGCAAAATGTGGGTTTGAAGTTTTACGTGCAAGAGAGGATTCATGTTCAGAATGATGAAAAATGTATAAGTAATGAGATGCGTGAAAAACCAAGGCGGTGCGCAAGAATAAAAGGAAGGTGCGTGTAATTCAAAGAACTGAGAGACAGTTTTACGCGCAGGAAGGGGTTTTATGCGCAGGATCAAAAAAGCCTATAAATATGATGTGAACCCCTCTCATTCGGAGAGGCTCAACACTTAGACAAATCCTGAGATCTAACGTGCGGAAAAATTGAGGTATATATTGTTGCGCAAAAAGCCGAAGCGTTGCGTGAAAAAGAAGGTGTTGCGCGAAAAAGGGAAGTTCTGCGCAAAAAATAAGATTTGCGTGAAAAGCCTTTTACACACCAAAAAGGTATTTTTACGCACAAGGTTTGAATTTTACGCGCAATACACTGGGAAGGGTGCACGAAAAATTTGGGGGTCCCACTAGCCTTTGATAGGTGCTTAGCACTCTCAAATCTTCTTTGCGAAGATGGAAGAACAGTGAACCATTTGGTTTTATGAAGAGAATTAGTACCGCACACACAAGACTGGTGTTTAACACCCTCGTTGGCTTTTCAAAGAGAAGAAGAATGATTCGTGCAACTAAACTCAGATCTGCACAGAAATAAGGGAACATATCAATACACTTGGGTGTTAGTATTGGGAATCAAAGGAAGAGAAGAAGAAGATTTAGTGCATTCAGTTATTGCACTAAAGGAGAAGATTGAATACAAAAGAGCATCAACTCAGTACTCTGATGCAATCATTGTCTCATGATGAAAAGGAGACAAATACTTCAATGCAAATCTATTGAAGAGAACTTCACGTCTATAAACTGTGTGGGACTTCACCAAGGGCAGTGAGCCAGGGGGAGTCAACGGGAGTGACCTGAGGGACGCAGTGAGCTATCCCTGAACTTTTGTAAAGGTGGTGAGCCTGGGACAGAGTGATTGTTCCCGAACCTTTGTAATCTATAGCTAGTGAAGCATAGTAGATTTTGGTACGACCGAAAACCTGTCGGCGTATGCTCCTTGGACGTAGCCCTTGTGGTGAACCAAGTAAAAATAGTTGTGTCATCTCATTGCATGTGAATGTTTTATTACTGATCATATCCATCATACAGGTTTAATCAGTTCCTACCAACGTGGGAACAAGATCCACAACTTTAAGAAGAAAAAGTTGACACCCTGATTCACCCCTCCCCTCTCAGGGTGTCTCGGGGTCCTACAGATTTCACGACCACACTCACCACAACTTCTGGTGTAAAGAGCACTAAATTCATGAATTTAGCTACATACTTTATGATAAAGAGATTTTCCTACTTAAGGTTGAATAAATCCATCATTCATTGAATCCTAAACGTGTGAGGATAGAATTTTTTATTAAAAATTACTCAAAATCCTACTAGGTAAGACCTTTATCTAGTTTATCTTGCATTGCTAGATCCCACCACTAGCATGCATGATCCTCGAGCATGTAAGTCACTAGCTTGACTTTTAGCTCTGGTGGTGTGCTGATGAAATCAAAGATACAATTCATCCTATTCAGCCACACCTATACATTTTTTGGTTTAGAATCACCCTAAAAGATGGGTGGATTCTGCTTCATAAACTGGATAGAATGATCCACATTCCTTGGATCATCCCTCTAGTTCCCCATATCCACATATTGAAATGCTTAGATGATACTTTGAACCAAATCTTGGTTCACATGTGGTCCAGGTGCAACCAAATTCTCTATATCTTCTTCTGGTTGGTTTCTAAGACACCTACTAGGTTCCATTTTCTAAATAAACAACAAACTCAATAAGTCTCACTCTCTAGAAAATGATGTCTTAGAATTTCCAATTCAATCACATAAACTATCACAACATTTCTTTTCCAAAATCAACCATTTTTAAAAAACTTGCAACTTTATTTTTGAAAATAAACCATTTTCAAAATACATCAACCATACTATTTTCAAAATATTTCATTTGAAAATGATCTCATACTTTTTAAAAAATCATCACTTTTTCACAAAACATAAATCATTACTTCCAAAATTAAATATGAAATACTAGTGGGAATTCATTCCTCTATAATGCATGTTATGCTCGTCGCATTAGCTAAACCCATGAAAATGAGATTTCCATAATCCTATAAGTTACTCCAAAACACTTATGTACCCAACTTCTTGGTAACTTGAAGATCAACATAAAAATGTTAACTACATCTTTTTATGCTCTACATTTCAAGTCCCGATAATCCTACTCCTTTCCAATATCATAGCCCAAGGAATAGACAAGAAAAAAATTCAACTCCAAGACCAAGAAAATTGATACAAGTGGGGGGTGATTTACCCTTTAAGAAATAAAACCATTAACCAACAACCATAACCAACCAAACACCATATGATTCATGAACTAAGACAAACAAATCAACAACTTCTCTTATAACCAAAATTAAACCGAAGTATGCTACAGCGGAAGACAAAGAAACTATCAAAGTAAATAATGAAAAGACAAAAAAAGACTCCAGGATAACCACAAGAATCCATGCTCCAAAATATCCATGCTCCAACATCACTGAAAAACCCAAGTATCATAAGGTGGTTCTAAATACATGTGATACTTTACCTTTTCCCAAGTCTCGAAAGATAGCATCTACAAAAGCACCAAAGTTCCAAAGTAGGGATGAGTATAAAACTCAATAGGCTTTCCCCAATGACTTCCCTACTCCCACAACTAATATATTAAGGTTATCCACATTCATGTAAAACTATCTATATAAAAAAATTCTGCAAAACAGTTTATAATACAAAATAAACAAGTTCAAAACCCGTTTGTAACCAAATGAAAACAAGTTCTATTTAAACCAATTTTCTAGTAAGTCATAGTTCCAATAAAACAACCCAACAAGGATTTAAAACCAAATCTTAATATTGTTTTATCATACCCATTCCATTTTTCACAACACACCCACACATGCATGCAAATATAACTCCCTATACTCGTGAGCAGTGAGTTATCCTTCTACTAAGCCTTGGCTTAGTGGACCACTTTAATGGGGGTACTTCATGCCCATATCCATCCCAAAATTTTGATGGTGTTCCTTCATGCCCTTATCCATCCCTTTCCAATGCATATGAACACACACCATGACCCATGCTAAACCCATTCCAAATCCATGTATGTTCAACCAATTCAAACACTTTTAATAAAACTATTCTTTTATTGAAAACCATTAAGAAATCCAATTAAAAAAACAAATTAATTTAAATAAAACATTAATTTTATTGAAAAAATATTAATCAAATCCATGTGCCACTATTCCAAAAAATCCCCATTTTAAAATCCCCATTTTAAAACCAAGAACTAAACCACTTTATTCAAAACACCCAATTTTCCAGATTTCCACAATTTACCAAACCATCACAAAAGAGGGTTTACAATAATTGTTCAATAGAAAAATCATAGTCAATTCAACACAAGATAATAAATTTTAAATCATTCCAATCATTTCTACTATGTGGAGTCAAGAGTGAAGCCACCTACTTTGAAGGTTTTGACAAAAACTGAAAACAGACGAAGAACGCTCAAGAAAACCGGGTTGATTCTTCATGGAATCACCTTATATATCTTATCCTAGTAAGATAAAGACAAAAAATCAACTTATTTGGCATAAAAACTCATATATATACCCATAACAGATGTATATCTGAGAAACCAAGAAGAGAGGAGAAGTAAGTTTAAGTAGATCTAAGATAACGTGACAAGAACGATGAAGAACATCACTTACCGTAAGAATCGGGCTTGAAAATGCCAAAGGAGGGATCCATATTGACTCCAAAATTCTTGGTATAAGTTATAATACCTTCAATGGAGATTAATATCAAATTAGGGGCACATAGGAGAAAAAATGAGTTATGTCAAAAAAGAGTAAGATCCTATTTTTAAGGATCTAGATTTGACTCTGTGCATAGTTAGACCTCATGGTTAGACAAATCGTGTGCTAATAATCTATTAGATAATTCCTTAAAGAAACCCTTGCATGGAATCCTCACACGATCTCCCTAACCATGTGTACACCATGACAAATATTCTATCCAAAATCTACTAGTGCGCATGGTTTCTCTTGGGATTTCTGCACGGTTTGGACAAACCGTGCACAGACCGTTCACCTATACTTTAACCCCCCAAAACTTATTTAAAGTTCTACCAACTCTCCCAAAATTCACACTTACACCTTAAAACCATAAAAAACACAAAGTGAGTGTTATATACCAGAAACTAGGGGTACTACAGTATTTTTCTAATCTGACAACAAGATGGAATAGACTAATGGGAAATAAAGAAGAAAAGTATGAGAAAATTGAACCCATTTTTCCATCACTTCCCCAAACTTGGGGAATTCTTGGATCATATACATTGATGAAATTAATCCTTGAATATTAGGAGATGAAACATCACATAGTTTTGTTTAACTATTATTTTTTCTATGACTACATCAAGTAAGTAAATTGAACATGTATATATTATTTTATCTCATGTAATTTTACATATATGTTAAGATATTTCTATTTTTTAAGTAGGGAACATAAAAAAATGATAAATAGAAAGAATTTTTCTTTATCATTGAGAAGGAGAGAGACTTTTCATATTTAATAGTTTTCTACTTGGTTGAAATTGAATTTATAAATATTACTGTAATAAATTAATAAAATTAATATTTAATTAAGTTTAATATTCATTTATATTTCAGGTATTGAGTTTTCCTGCTGGATTTGTCTCTGAGGAAATGAGAGATTTTTATTTTGGTCTTAACTCCATGGTTTGTGAATGAAAATCAATTGTGATCAATGGCTATAGATTTATTATCACTGAAGGAGCAAAGAACATGAGAACAAAACAAGATGGTGTTATGGTAACCACCGCAACAAACTGTTATGCCAGTGCATCAGATAGTAGACCTCGATTTAAAAATGTATCTTATTATGGAGTCATTGATAAAATAATAATATTGGATTATTACTCTCATGGTCAAGTCACTATGATGAAATGTCAGTGGTTTGATTCAATGACAAGGCATGGCACATATATTGATGATATGGATTTCGATTTATTGACATGATCACACTCTTTATACTAATGATCCAAATGTATTGGAATCAATAGAGAAACAATTTTTTTTTTAAAATATCATCTTCAACCTGAATTTAGTGTCATTATTGAAGTAATCTCAAGACATATTTTTTTATGGTGATTATGGAATTGACACTATCCCTGCTCCCATTGGCCTCGATCCATTTATTACTTAGGATGACTCTAATGCTTCAATTGTCATATTTGATTGTGAACCTGAAGTTGTGGTGGGAAATATATAGAATCATCCATCTGCGTTCTTAGTTCTTTTGGTTTTTCTCAACTTGGGTTGTTGAGGTTAGTGTTGTACAAATTTATTTACTATTGATTACAAATATTTTGTATCCAACTAGACCTTCATGTGAATTTTCAATATTTACTAGTTTCCATTTTCTTTGAGTTGTATTTTCTAATATTGAATTGAATTTTATTCAAACCTACCAAACAAAACAAAACTGAAACAATTAAATTATAAAAAAACAAGATGAATTGAATTGGCCATATTAAACTAATTGATATGAAAATCAAAACCAATGAAAATAATGAGATAACCAAAAAAAATGGCAAAATAACCTAACCCAAAATATGAACCAACTGACTAAAGACAAATAAAAATGGAGAAATGGCCTAATCAATTGAAAAAAATGAACCAACTGACCTAAGAAAAATAAAAATAGACAAATGACCTAATAAATTGAACAAAATGAACCAAATGACCTAACCAAAATTGAATTGGATCGAATTGAAAATAGAAGAAAACTATATTATACCCATTCTAAACATGCAAATTTGAACATATTTTTTTATAACATGTCTTATACTTTGATATTCTTTCCACTAGATATAAAATGTTTTTTATATCACTATGTATCCTGTATTTGGTTTGACAAGTGGTATTACTTAATTAAGTCATGTCATATCTTATTTCTTATTTTGGTTACACATTAGTTGTGGATTTCTAATTAATTCTATATTTATTTTCAAATGTTGGAAATGAAAAACATTGAGGAGCTATGAAGAAAGAGGATGGAAGATAATAATAGTCAAATGAGTGAGATGGGTGTCCCTCCTCTATGCCCATTGTGAGAATTTTATTTCAAAAATATATATCAATAACATATAATGTCATGCGATTAATTTTGTTTTTTAATTTTAAATCAGGATCCACCACCAAGGCGCCAGTTATTCACTGACTAGCCTAGTGGTTCCAGTGCTCATGCTAGATATTTGAGGGGGGTGGTACTACAACTAGGAGCTCCAGTCGGTGTACCTGATCACACCCCGCACTACTACAAAACACACCTATAGCAACACTTGCATTTATGAGTGCTAGAAAAATTTGCTGATAAAGTTCATCTTTATCAGTGCTAAAATAAGTGCTGATAAAAGGTAACCTTTATAAGCGCTTTATTTTTAGCTCTGATAAAAGGTGCCATTTATCAACATGTTTTTAGCACAGATAAAAATTTTCCTTTATAAGCATTTTTTTAGTGCTAATAAAGGTCTAGAATAAAATAAAAAATAAAAAAAATAAAAAAATGAGTAAATTAAGAAAAATATGAAACATTTTATTAATTAAATAATTATTAATAAAAAATGAATAAATTTAATATACATATATATATATATATATTATAAATTTTAATAAATAGTATATATTAAATATAGATATATAAAATGAATAAATATAATATATATAAAATGTTAATTAAAAACATATTAATGTCATTCATTTTTAATGTTGTTTGATTTTTCAATTTAACCTATATCAAATGTCGTGTGTTGTATTTATTTCACATACATATATATATGTGTGTGTGTGTTAATGCATTTTTATACATAAACGCACACACAAATATATTTACGCAATATATAGAAACACATACACCTAATATTTATGTAATTTATTAAAATTTTAGTATATTTTAGAATTTCATTATAACATGATACATTTAATATATATTATGTTTCTAATCAGTCAATTTTTTTTTAATACTACAGTTAGGGTATTCATTTTTAATGTTTTTTATTTTTTATTTTATTTTTGAATTTGATCATTTTCTATTATTTATTTTTATATATTTATTTATTATGTTTTAGTATTTTCAATATCTATTCATCCACTTCAATATATATATATATATATATCCATATTTTTTTAATAACTTATATTTAATTCATAAAACTTATCCATTTTTTCAATATTTTTAAAGTGTACTCATTTTGAATTTTTCAATTTCACTCATTTTTAAAATGCATGTATTTAAGATTATATATCCATTAATAATGTTTAAAATATTTTTATAAATAAACATTTATAAATATATATATATATATATATATATATAAATTTATATTTAATGTATTTATAATTATTATAAAATAATAAATATTATTTTTTAAATAAGTATTTATATAATTATAAATAAATAATTATACATTTTTTAATAATTATAAAATTATAATAAAGTTATTTAAATAATTATGAATTTATAATAAATTTATTTAAATAATTATAAAACTATAATAAATTTATTTAATTAATTATAAAATTACAATAAATTTATTTAAATAATTATAAAATTATAATAAATTTATTTAAATAATTATAAAATTATAATAAAGTTATTTAAATAATTATAATTATAAAACTTTTATTAGTGCTTTTTTAGCACTAATAAAGATCGATCTTTATCAATGCTAAAAAAGTGCTATTAAAAGATATATTTATTAGCGCTAAAACATTAGCGCTGATAAATATGTCTTTTGTCAGCGCATTTTTAGGGCTGATAAAGCTTTAGATTTATCAGTGTTTATAAATTTAGCACTGATAAAAGGGATCTTTTTCAGTTCTATTCTAAAAGCGTAGTTAAAAGTGTCCCCGATCTATTTAGAAAAACCCTAACCACGACTTAGTCACTCATGATTCTCAAGTTCTTGCGGAACTCCTCTGCTGCCAGCATGACTCCTCTACGTTCCCTCAGATTAATCAAGGATAGAATCCAATGTATGTTATTTTATACTCTTCCTCTATCGTTGTTTGATGTTTTGGGTTCCACGTTTTGCATTTTTGCACTGTTCTTAAACATGATGAACCCTACATCTATTCTCGTCACTACTGAAATACAATGAGTGTGGTTCTATTTAATTGTTTTTATCTTTTCATATGTATTTGAATGTCCAGCCCATTTGTCCCTAGAGACACACATATATGGTTTACTCTCCTCTCGACATTAACAAAGAGACCTCTCATCCCCCCTCACTTTTCTCTTAATTTAAATAATATAGGGTTCCAAAATCTAGGTAGTTTCTCAAATTGAATTCATCTTATATACTAGATTATAAATTATAAATTCTTAATTATGAGGGTTTTTAAGGATTAGGGGATACCAACTTGTAGCCCTCATTTATGGGTGATGAATATGTAGGGACCAAGGTAAGTGAAAAATTTATTAAAACATGTTTTGTGGATTTTGGCTGTTCATGTAAATTGTTAAACCATGAAATGGGTTATTTAGATTTATGATTTTGATGAATAATTTTTTATTGAATTCAAAAAAATATTGAATTAATTAGTCATGTTCCAAAAATTATTTTATTGATGCATGTTTTGAGAGTTTTGTTTTTTTAATTAACTCAAGATTATTATTAAACTTTAACCATGGGTTACAAAGAGTGATGGAGAATTTCTTTAGTCAGAAAAGTATGCTCAAAATTTTTTTAAAAAATTTCTTAGATTGGATAGAGTTGAGAAAGCATTGGGTAAATGGACTTATAAATACACAACAATATATAAAGAGTGTATTTCTCAAAAGTAATTGATTTATCCATGGTTGGATAGTTGATCAATAAAACTATGAGATGTGGTTTATTAATAGATTCACTAATCAAAATATAGAGATAATTAATTCATAGGATAAAAAAATAATTTGAAAAGTCATCTAACATGGTGAATAACCATAGAGAGAACAAAAATTGATTAAAATATACTTTTGATGGTTTGGATCTTTATGTCCCGTAAGTCATGTAATTTGTTATCCATGTCCAAAATGCACAAAATAGAGATAGCATATTTGCTAATATCTTTGAATCATAAATATAAATTTAAGCTTATATATAAAGGCTACAAGATATGGCCAACATAGATTTTGGTGGGGCATTAAATATATGATATTGTATGAACGAATTTGGCTACTTCTCCCAAATGGTTTCTCATGAATTATAAATCATAAGGAGCACCATAGATGGATTGAAACATTTATTGAAACACTCAATGAAATAAGTACTCTAACGTGATAAAATTATCCGTTTTCATGAGATGGAAATCAATTATTAAGGAACTCTTTATTAAATTTAGAGTCTCTATAAAGGGATATGATCCCCCTATTGTAATTAACCCTTTGTTGCATTCCATATCCAAACATATATTCTTCTTTGATCACTGTTTATCACTAGGTTAAGGCACCATCACTCCTTCGGTGATTGAGGGTCCTCAAGAATATTTTTTTGATTTAAGGCTAGTGTAATATCCTCAAAGGATATAATAATTTATTTCAAGGATACCTTTATCCAATATTATATTTTACATCCGATAATATCATTATCAGTCACAAAGTAGGAAATTTCTAGAGGTAATTAAAGATCTAGTTCAAGCTATGTGGTATAATTTTCAATGATGGGAAGATTTTATGGTAATATATCATAATAATAAATTTAGGATTTCATTTAATAAATTCATTTCATTTATAAGAGTAAAAAAATTATAGATCAATAATGAGCATAAGTTGAAAAATTCACCCTTTAAAGGGATGTATGTTATTAGAGGGATCTTATGGTGGATTAAAAAATATCCAAAATTAGAATGTGAGGAATAATTGAGTAGACATAAGTGATTTACAATGTATATTTGGTGTGATTCATTTCTTCAAGACCACTAGAGTAGAGGTATTCCAATTCCTCTTCAATTGAGGAGAATTTTTGAGTGATTCCATTATTTTAGGTTCCTAGGACACTTTAATCCTTAGATGCTTGATTTCCCTCCATATCTTGATGATGGATTGGAATTCCTCTTTCAAACTAGCCTTTCTATCATCATTTTGGTTCCAAAGTTCATTGATTACATACCTCTCAAACAATTATGGGATGAAGACTAGTTTGAAAGAGGTAATGAGTAGCCTCAAATCCATCATCAAGAGATGGAAGAAAATCAAGCGTCTGTGGAAAGATTAAATAAAGGTAGTGAAGGTTAGTTGTACTTTAGTATTGAAGCATTATATATCTGTTCAAGATAGTAAATATTTCCATGCAATATGAATGCAATTTTGGACTTTTATGTATGAAGTGTATTGCGTTTTTGTTATTCAAGAAAAATTAAATTTTTGACTACTCATTCAGACAACGTCTTCTAAACATGATGATGTTTCCAATCCTGAGAAATAATGGACTATTGATGATGAAACTATGGAATTATTAGGGGATCAATAACATGTTGATGAAAAAAATGAAAAAAAAAAAGAACAACACATGATCATAGTTTTGAATAAAATAATCAAGGTAAGAAGTTAGGGTATAAAATTTGAGGTTAGTTGGAATCAACGCGGCCAACCTATTGACCCCAACAAGTAAACATTCATTAGTTATCTTGGGGTCAAAATAAGGATAAATGTGCTGATTGATATTGACTCATGGCTCTACATCCAACCTGTAATGAAGGAAATCCTTTGGAAAGATATAACAGTAATGTTACAATATTCTTTCTCTATTTTACTGAAAAATTATACAATGAAAATTTGATTTAGTTTTCATTGTTCCTTGTAGGCTTCATATATTTTAGAATATTTTCGTAAGAAATTTGTCTTAATAGCCACTGGAAAATCCTCTAGAGGCTTCTAGACTCTTCTGATGAAGTTACATCTTAGGGATGCTGAGGGGAAAATAAAGCCCCACCCACCACTTAGTTGTGCACACATTATAAAGTAAAAAATATGGACTTCTTTCAACAATCATTGTAATGAGAAATCATTTCATGTACATTACGTTCAATAATATATTATTTGACATTATTTATTTTGTCCAACTTGATTCAAAGATTATTAATTTATGAAATAGAAAAAGAGTGATGAAAATAAAGAACGTGAATCAAAACCAGTGTACCCCTATCACAAAGGAAGGATGGGGTATGCTTCATTAGAGAATAAATTGGTATGTATTTTAAATCAACAATAAAAGTTTAATTAAGTGATATGAAAAAACATATTTTCCTTTTTTTAAATGCATATTGATGAATCAAAATCTAAATCCACTTCTATACCACGTCATGTGACATGGAAGGAGGATCGTGTAAATAAGGATGGTATATTAGTTGATGAAAACAAAAAAGTGGTATGGGAAGCATGTGTAAGTATGACATTATTGTAATTTGTTATGATTTATAATAATATTACATAAAAATAAATATGTTCATATTTTTTATATGGTTTAGACACAAGAACCAGTAGTTTTCATATCAGAAGAAAAGAAACTTTCAGTAGCTTTGAAGAGGCCTAAACAATATGGTCACATTAGAGGATTAGATTTTGGAGTCTCTCCTCAAACATATTTCTAGAAGATAAAACCACATGAAGATATATATAATATAATGATGTGAATGCAGACACAAATATACTCACTACAATATATTATTTTTAGATCTGGTTTAGCAGACCAATGTATAAGAAAGGATCAAAGTGAACCGGTGGTGGAGCAAATATCCGCACATGAACCAAATGATCCCACTAGATTTGAGGCTAGTCATTCCCCCCAACCGCATACCTTACCTGAGGTAATCAATTTTTTCATTACTTTTTTTCCTAAATGTGAATCAAACAACTTCTGATAAATTTATATTACTAAAATTCTATAGGGTATAGATGTATGTGATTTTTATCTTTCAACACCCACATATTGTTGTGCGATGTGTATAGTGTATAATATCCTGGAAGACCATATACACAATCAACCCATCCCAAAAAATTAAATGAGATTGGGTATTGAGATAACTTATGAGCCAACTATTGAGTTTCTTGTTCCACTTGATGGTCCGGATATTACAATGGTCGAAACTGCTATTGGATCTTTCATAGCATGTCCGTATAATCTTATAAAGATATGTGAGGTATGTATTTAACAAATATTTTCAAATGAAAAACATTTAACAGTTTATGATAAAAGGTTTTAAGTAAGGTATGATATTACATATGGATAAAGTGATGGAGAAACAAAAGGTCGAATCAAGAAAATCTAGTGAATTGACCAAGAAAACAAAACAACCTTCCAAGAGTACCTTCTCCCCACCAGTTCCAGGAAAATATTTATTATCATTACAACTTCATACAGAGACCACATTTAAAGATAAAACTATATCTTAAATTGAATATGAAGAAGAAATATATTGATATTCCTTGACAGACTGAATTGGTCTTGAGACTCTAAATGATATTCTCAAGCATGAATGGTTGGGCATCTCGGTTCTAAATACATACATAAGGTACATTTTCATAATACGTTTATCCAAATAGTGATCTATATATGTTTATTAAAGTTAATAACTATTCATATTTTGTACAGGTGTTTATATTACAACTATATAAAGGGAAGATCGTGTGAAGAATGATTTGGATTCATTAATCCCTATATCATTTTTATGCTAGAAGTTAATTTGAATGAGGAAGAAATTAACAAGAAAAAAAATAAAATTTACTCAAAGCATTTAATAAAAAATCATCAGCTGACAGACTCTTTTTGATCCCTACACTTCAAGGGTAAATATCTATGATCTAATCACATAAAATATATTTTTAATTTTTTGCATTACTTGATTTTTTTTGTTTTTTTAAGAAGCACTGGATACTGATAGCAGTCAACATAGACACCCCAAATATTTATTTTTTGGATTCAATGCAGGGATTTACAACCAACCAACCACACATGATGTATATTTTGAATATGTAATAAACTAAAATCACCATTTTATAGATAAAATTTGAATTATATGTTCAATCTGTGTTTTAATGAGAATTTTGTTATGATAGGGTGGTTGTTAAATACTGGATAAATCATGGCATGAAGTTAGTGTCTGAAAAACTAAAGTAAATAGATTACTAAAAATGGAAATAAATTAAGGTATATATAGAAATATTTAATTATAAAAACATTTCAAAATAATTTACTTATTTTGTTCAATGTTTCTGCAGTTTCCAAAACAAGATAATGCAATCGATTGTGGATATCATGTTTGAAAATTTAAGAGAGAAAACATAAAGCATGTAAAGACCAGCATCCCCCAATACGTAATTTCCAAAGGTAATTACAATTTCATCAAATATATTTCATAATAATTTGTTTGTCTATATTTTCTCATTACTATCAATATTGCCGAAAAAAGAGTTACTGAATAGAAGAAATCAATTTTTTTAGCAATGATTGGGCTGTATTCTTTTTCTTAAAATGTATGCCAACAACAAATTTAGGTGATTACCGGCTATGTTTGTGATCTAGTATGAGTTTTGAACTTCGAAAGATATTTGGGGTGTGAAGAATTAGTGTTAGGATTCTTATATATTATTTTTGATCTCTTTCTCAAGGAGAAGTGTAATAGAGGAAATAAATTTGTTTAGAAGTGATGACCTGCAAATAATAAAATTGTTGGGAAATCATGGACACAAATTCAAAGGTGTAGGCGAAGGTAGAGGTAAAGTCGTAGGTGAAGGTGGAGGCATAGGCGGAGTCGGAGACTAACATGGAGGAGGAGGTAGAGGCAAAGAATGAGGTAGAGACCGAGGCGGAGGAGGGTAAGAAGCACTGGCTTGAAAACAATAAAATTGTTAGGAAATGAAGTATAATAAGGATCATACCATGATTATTTTTTAGAACAATTTTTTAAAAGTGAACACAATACTTGTCACTTAAGATAAGATCCCTTGTGCGTCTTTCCAGTTTAAAATGACATTTTAATAATAAAAACACGTGTGGCGTACTCAAAACTGAGCAAACACATTCGGATTGTTTTAGTATTTTAGAAAAATAATCCATATGTCATTTTTGATGTGTAGGGATCACCTGCACCTCAATCTGATGCACAGTGTGACTAGTATGACTCCAAATGTCCATTATCATTTTAAAATATATATTTTGATACAAACAAGTTCCACTAACTGAAAACAAAGAAAACACGCTCATATTGTCTTGATAATTTGGGACAATGATTCATAATTTATTTTTGGAGTGTATGAATCAGTATCATTTCAAACCCACACAAAATTCCACCTGTATGAATCAAAGTGCATGTTTCTAGTTTAAAATTACATTTTAGTAAAAAACACATGTGATGTACTCAAAACTGAGGAAACAAATTCTGATTATTTTGATACTTTAAGAAAATGATCCATGAGTCATTTGGGACATGTATCATTCAACCACGCCTCAATATGACACATAGTGTGACCGGTATGAATCCAAGTGCTTCTTTTTTATTCAAAATTGACATTAATTTTAGTGGAAAAACCAACTAACATACTCAAAACTGAGCAAATGAATTCAGATTATTTTGGTACTTTAGGGAAATTATACATACGTAATTTTTGATATGTAGGTATCACCCACATCTCAATATGATGCACGGTGCAACTGGTATGACTCCAAGTATTCGTTATCAGTTTAAAATTGACATTTTAATAGAAAAAAGTGTCACTTACTAAAAACTAAGAAAACACACTCGGATTGTCTTGATAATTTGGAAAAATGATTCATAATTTATTTTTGACGTGTATGAATAAGTCTCATGTAAAACCCACATATGATGCCACCTGTATGGCTCAAATTGTGTGTTTCCAGTTTAAAATGAAATTTTAGTAAAAAGCACACAAGGTGTTCTCAAAACTGAGGAAACACATTCTAATTATTTTAATACTTTAGATAAATGATCCATGAGTCATTTGGGACATTTACCATTCATTCAAACCTCAATCCAATGCACGGTGTGACCTGTATGACTCCAAGTGTATCTTTTTTATTCAAAATTGACATCAATTTTAGTGAAAAAAAACAACTGACATACTCAAAATTGAGAAAATGCATTCAGATTGTTTAGTACTTTATAAAAATGATTTATACATCATTTGGGATATGTAGGGATTAGTCGCACCTCAATATGATGCATGGTGTGACCAGTATGACTCCAAGTTCATCTTTTTATTCAAAACTGACATTAATTTTAATCAAAAAAAACAATTAACATACTCAAAAATGATCAAAAACATTCTTATTATTTTGGTACTTTAAGAAAATGATCCATAAATCATTTGTGATGTGTAGGAATCAGTCACGCCTCAATTCAACTCATGGTGTGACTGGTATGACTCCAAGTGCACCTTTTTATTCAAAATTTATATTATTTTTAGTAAAAAAACAATATAAATACTCTATAATAGTGCTTTATTTTTCTTGTATTTGTGTTATAAATTTTATTTCATTTAAATTCAGTATTTGTATCTTATCTTGGTAATTTTTGTTGTTGTTTCTGCTGATGCAGTGCGTTGTTACAACACATTGCACCTGTTTCTTATGACGTAGTGTGATGCAGCACTACACTATAGTTTTCACCTTTATCAGTGCTACTAAATGCGCTGATAAAGATACCCTTTATCAACGCCAATGAAAGACACCTTTATCTGTGCTTATATAGGCGCTGATAAAGTTTATCTTTATTAGTGTATTAAAAAGTGATGATAAATCATACTTTTATCAATTCTTTTAAAAGTGTTGATAAAAGCCATGGACTTTTAACCACGCTAAGGTAGTCAATGCTTTTCTAGTGCTAATAAAGGCTGATTCTAGCACTTTTAAAGGCGTGTTTTGTAGTAGTGTTATCCCTCCCCCTAAAATACCATCTACCACGCCTTCTGATCCTGCAGTTTCGTTATAGACATCTGAGGTATTTAGGCAGCCCATATTTGCACCTCCTTTTTCATCTGAGTCTCCTTGCCTCTCTTTCCTATATTCAATGATTATTACTACTCTTCATCCTTATTATGCATTTGTACATCCATCTATGTCATTTTCTTTTCCTTCTACTTCGTTCTCTCTGAGCTACTACATTCCTGCTTCTTCAACTCCTGTTTTGACACATTCTCAGCCTGTAGAGCATACACTAGGACCCACTCCCTCTATATAGGTTGATGTTCCTTTGGTGCCTAGGGATCCAATGATTCCCATTGATCGGACGACCTCAGGTATATTTATAGAACCCTAATAAATTTTTTACCATAATTTATTTTCATTATAATATGTATTGATATAATATTTGTTTTTCTTCTTTAACAACTAGATATTCCAATAAGAAGTGTGGGTGTACACGCATGCGTGCAATGTGGAACCACCGCACGCAGCTGATGATGGAGTACAATGAGGAAAAAACAAAAGATTGGAAAAATAGGATAGGGATGTAGGAGTTTTTTTGTGATTCTTACCAAATTCTTTGACATAATTCTCATTCTTCCACTCTCCTGGTGACATTACCAAATGAAGTAAAGGATAACACTTGGGAAAAAATATGGGTAAATAAATTTGTTGGATTTAATGTTATATTATTAATGTATTTATATGAATTAATATTTTGGTTCCAACTTCGTTTTAATTTTCTCGATGGTGAGGTTGTGAGGCCAGCACTACTTATGGAATTAGGTGAGCTCTAGAGAGGCTATAAGCATGAGTTGTATAGTGGTTGGTGTGCTAGAGTTGGCATGGATATAGAGGTCACACCTATCATGGACGATTGTCTAGTAGAATATTATCGGGAAATGATTACTCATTGGATTAGTATCAAGTTCAAGGTATTGATCAAATTTGAGGTTTTTAAATGAAAAATATCATGATTTTCATTAATACTTACTTTTTTATTATTGAAAAAAAATAGGAATCATCGGGAAAAAATATAAAAACACAAGGATGTAACGAAATACCTCCACACTTTGGGGTGGACTACGATGTCAGACCATAAGAGGAAGTAGGTATGACACTAATTTATAATTTTTATTTAGGACTTCCACTTTCTTTTGTTTCCTCCATATTTCATTCCATTTATAATTGGTCTATATAAATTATCATGTATTCATTAGTTTATTAGTGAAAGATTCTATAAAGAAAATCAATATTCTATATAGCCCACCCCTTGAAAAGATTATACATATTTTATTGAGATCATTATTCTGAAGTACTTATTTGGCATGTTATAATTCTTTGTTTGAGGAGGAACATGATCGTAACTCACTGTTAGATCTTTAGAATGATAATCCCACTATTATTTTAGAAATAAATGAATTTTATAGTATTGATTATATCATTGATTGATGAGTATTATGTTGATTTTAATATGGATATTGATAATGCTAATGTTGAGGTCCTTGTATATGATGATGGTGATATAAATATCATGTAAATTCCAATGATATTACATAGAAGCTTCCACTTTATGGATGGATAAAGTCGAACACCAATGGCACGGTGAAGGATAACATGAGATATATAGGCTGAAGTGTATTGTTTAGGGATTCCAATGGGACAATGATCAATTGTTTCTTCAAAAAAATTGGTAGAGCGGTGGATATTGAATATGAATTGGTGACTTCTATAGTTTTTTTCTACAAGAGATGAAAGAGGGTTTCAATCAAATATGAATCAATAAGTACTCACTTTTTCTCATCTAAAACATTTAAATTGAGATCCCAAAACATCCATTATGTTTTTATTATACTTTTATAGAATGTTTAGATTACTTAGATGTAATTAATTTTTTATATCTCATGAAAATATGGGGTTCAATCAACTTACAAATTCCCTTGCCAAAAAAGTAGTTAAAGTAAGTGATTTGGTACTGCTTGGAGAATTGAATCGTAAATTTTATGTTGTATCCCTTCATGATAGGGATAGAATTATTATACCTCATATTTTATAGTTTAATTTTTTCCTAGGCCTTAGGGAGTTATTCCCTCAAGTTTTACTTCCCTAAAAAATGAAGATAATAAACAAGATGATAAATATGGAATTGATGATGACCTAAACAAACCCAAGCCAAATAGAATCAAATATAAATAACCTAAACCAAACTAACCCTTACTAAATTGAGTCAAAACAAACAAACTCAACTTAACCTGACCCAAACTGAATGGAATTGAACGAAAATGAAATGAAATAAATAAAAATTAATAGAAAAAAATTACTTGGTATTACTTGACCTAAATCAAACCAAGAAAACCTGACCAAAACCAAATATTACTGAAAATACCTTATCTATACAAAAAATAATCAAACCAAACCAAACTAAACTAATTCAAAGTAAACTAAAATATCTCTGACTTATTCAAGTTGAACCATGCCAAATTAAAAGAAATTATAGAAACTTAATAAATCAAATAAAAACAAATTTATCTAAACTAAATCAAATTGAATCAAACTAAGTTAAACCAATGATAACTGAATGGAATTGATCCATATAAAACACTAAAAAAATAAAACCTCACTAACCTAAACTCACCCAACTCCACCCAAATGACACTAAACTGAATTAAACTGAACTAAAAAGAATTGAATCAAACCTAACTAAATCAAATAGATTTAAACCAAATTTATTTGAAATTAATTGACATAAATACAACTGAATGACACCTAATGGAATCAAACCAAATCAACTAGACTTGAATAATATTTAATTGAATCAAACCAAATAAAATAGAACCGAACTAAACTAAACTAGCCCAGGAATACCTAAACATAATTGAACCAAAAAAACATGTCTATACCAATTCAAGTATAGGTAAACAAAATGAAATTGAATATAAAGGAATATATTTTTATTAAAAATACTAAAACCAATCTAAACCTAATAGAACCAAATATTATCAAAACAAATCATATTGAACCAAATTATATAGAATTGAATCAAACTATACAAAAATAGATATATTTTTTGGATTGTATAGAATACAATTGAAACAACTCAAATATAACCAAATAAAGATGAATTTAATTGAACCAAATAGAACTAACTTAGCCTAAATAGACTCAACCAGATCTGAACCAAATTGAACAATCTTAAACTAAACTAAATTAAACAAAAATAAAGTAAACCAATCATAAGAAAAAAAATTGGATTGGACCAACATGAATTGACCCAAATTGGTCTATACTAAAGTAAATTTATTTGAAGCTTGTAGGCTTAAACCATACTAATCCAAAGGAAATGAAACTAGATCTAACTAAACCAAAATAAATTAACCTAAAAAAACTAAATCTAATTGATTCAAACCAAATAAAACTAAAATATAATGAAATAAATCAAACCAAATGGAATAGATCTCAAAAAAACTAAGTCAAACTAAAAAAATAGACTTAAACATATTAATAATGAATTGAACTGGCATGAACTACCTACAACCAAACTAAACCAAACTGAACAGAGCAGAATTGAAACGAATCAAACCAGAATAAATAAAACTTAGTGAACATGAATGAATATGTCATGAACAAACATGATTATAATGGAACTATACTAGAATAAAATAAATTGAATCAAAATAAACTAAATTTATATAAATATTATAAAAACCATGAAAAATAATTCTTTTTGTCATGATTAGAGTGTTGATAACCCATTCATGCATATTAGTTTATGTTATAGTAATGCATGTTTATCTTATCATTAATTATGATGATCACACAACCACCTTATTATTGATTAATATAATAACCTATTCACTTATATATATGTTATATCTATTGATAATGAATTAATTTATACTCAAATATAATTCATCTACTATATGTTTATCTTTTCAACTTTATTTAGAATTAATATCCATTTGATTTTAGTTATAAAATTCATTATTAGTAATCTATTTTCAATTATAGTTTCCTGCATTCAATTTAATTGAAGAGGGAGGTTTTGAATTGATTATCCACTAAATGAGGCTAATATTCATTGTTAATATACATAATTTTCATGTTATTTTTTATTAATAAACACCATTTTAGTGCATTTTACACTTTGAACATCATTTCACATTATGATTGTAATACCTTCTTAAAATGCACTATTATGTGGTACATTTTTGAACATCATTTAAAGTACCCAATGATTCATCTTATTTTAAGGAATTGAATTTTACATATTTTAATTTGATATTTTTTTAAATTGATCTACACTTAAATATGAACATGTTTGATTCAGGGATCAGTGGAGAATTCATGGAGGATGATGGAGATATTTGGCAATGAAAGGAAGCAATTCTGGAGAAGGCAGATTGGACACCAGCCCACTGATGAGACTGTGGGTCCCAACATACAGGCCCAATTAATCCCAAATTTCATGGGATGCTAGAAGACATGTATAGGAAAAAATAACCCTTCAGGAGTTAATGCTAATTCGGCCTCCATGTTGGTCATTTAGTCGGCCCAAGTTAGAGATAAAATTCTGGGCCAGATTCTAAGGCCCAGAAAAACAGTACACTACTTTGATCATATCTCGGAATACACAACTCCAAATGGGCCCAAATTTTACAGGTAGTTATAAGACATCTATAGTTCCATTTTCTTCTTCTATGGCCCACCCTGATTCGGCCTTCTAGAAGGTCTTCCAGACGCGTCTGTTCGGTGGATGAAAACTGGCTGCCACCTCGGGTCAAACGTGGAAAAGTCCAAATTCCACAAGCTTTCCACCACCTATAGCCTACCAAAATTAATTAAGATGCTTTTTACTGTTGGTGGCTCGACCCAAGGCTCCCAAAATTCCTATTTAATGCAGTGGTGGTGAAGGAGTTGAAAATCTTGGATGCTTTGTTTAATTGTAATGTTATGCTGCATTTTTGTTGCCTCAATTTTGTCTTTCACATGTAAGTTGTTCAATTCACTTTAGTTTCTTAATAAAAGTTCTTCTTCTACTCTTATTATGTTGTTCTTAATATCACTTTGATACCGTTGGATCAAGGTGTGAATTTATTCACACCAACCCTTGTGAAATTATTCACACAACGGTGGAGTGATCATTTTATTTTTGTTGTTTTCTTTACTTCTCCATTTCCTCCCTTATGAGTCTACTTTCCGCTTCCATTGAAACCATGGGATCAATGGAGGGCTAACCCACTTATGGGTTGATCCAAGAGAGTAGAAAGGGGCTGGATTGGATGTTATTTATCACCTAATTAATGTATAATCACTTCTTTAATTGGGATTTTTATTTGATGATTTTTAAACTCCATCGTCCTTGTTGAATTTAAGGCCACACACTTCAAGTACTAATACGATCCTTTACCTTGAAGTGCTCAAAACTTTGATCCTTCAAGTGTATAGATGATTAGTATTAGAGGGTTTAGTCATTAAACCAGTAAGTGATGATGTTGTTTTATCTCCTTAAATGAACCCATCTCAAATTTAAGAAATTGAAATCATTAAAAAGAAAATACGTCCAATCCACCCCGAGTGATAACCTAGGATAAACTCATTCTTTTAAATTGAATCCACTTAAATCTTTTAGATATATTTAAAACCCATCCAAAATCAATCCAAGTTGGCCACTTCATAGCCAAAAATCCATCCCTTAGGTTGTGTATCTTAGGTATCTTCTTAGGTCTCTGTGGAATCGACAACCCAAGCTACACTACAAGGACCGTTCTACCCTTCTTCTCTTGGGTAAATTTGGGCGTGAACCAAATTTTGGCGCCATTTCCGGGGACTAAGTAAGTAACTTAGATAAAAAAAACCTTCTTTCCTCACCTCCATTCATCTACTCTCACCCAAGATCTCTTATCTTGTCCCTTTCTCGCTTTTTTTTGGCGCATGTCCGCCTACACCCACGATTTCTCAAACAGACTAGTTAGGGTGGAAAGTCCTAGGATAGGGGAGTCAAGTGCACCTAAGGGATTGTTTAAATCAGATTCAAATATTCTTGAAACCCCAAAGTCAGAACTTGAAACAAGTCCAATGGAGGGTCATCCACAAAATCAAATTGTAAACCCTGGGGGGAATCAAATGGGAAACCAAAACCAAGAAGCTCCAAACTTAGGGAATGTAGTTGATCAAACCATGAACGACTACCTCACTCCAGCTTGGACCAATGCCCCCTCATGCATTAGACACAATTCCATAGGAGACACCAACTACATATTCAAACCCCATGTCCTAAACCACCTTCCAACCTTTTATGGGATGGAGTCAGAAATGCCATACCTTCATGTCAAAGAGTTCAACGACATTGTTGAAACCATGTGTCCCCCACATCAACTAGAATCCGCTAAGATGAGGCTATTTCCTTTTTCATTAAAGGATTGAGATAAAAATTGTCTAAACAACTTGAGACCTGCATCAATCCACTCTTGGGACCAACTGCAAAGAGAATTCTACAAAAAATACTTCCCTCATCACAAAACAATTGCACTTAAAAAGAGCATCCAAAACTTTTTTGAAAAAGAGGGAGAGTCGTTTTATGAAACATGGGAGAGGTTCAAAGACACCCTAAACATGGTTCCACACCATGGGTTTTCCATACCTGAACAAGTGATAATTTTCTATGAAGGGTTGGGTCCGGGGAACAAACAGTTCATTGACATGATGTGTAATGGAACTTTTAAAAACAAGGCCCCAAATGATGCTTACGAGTATCTAGAAAGTCTGGCTGAACAAAACCAAACTTGGGGAACTTCACCTTATTCTGAAAAGCCACAAAGAACCACTAGAATTCATACACTTAGAGAAGAGGAAATCCTTAGGGCTAAACTCGCAGCACTCTCTAGGAAGGTTGAAGAGATAGACCTTAGGAAAGTCCATGAAATCCAAAATGTAGACCTTGTTTGCACAATTTGTGACAAACATGACCATAAAACAGACAACTGCCCAACCATTCCATCCATCAAGGATGTTCTTCTAGGAGGACCCCCAGCGGAAGTCAATGCCCTAAACTTTCAAAAGCCCCAATACCAAAACACCTTCAATCCAAGGTACAATGACCACCCAGGCTTCTGATGGAAGGATAACCAACAACATAGCCAACCACAAGGGCAAAATCCTTACCCTCAACAGAACTACCAAACCCATAACCAGTTCCAAACCCAACCTATCCAATACCAACAGCCACTGGTCTATTTTCAACAAACCATCCCACCTCCAAAATATCCCCCTGGGATAAACCGACCTACTCAAACACCAACCCAAACTGTTCCACAAAGCCTACTAGAACAACTGTGCAAACAAATGGAGAGGATGAACTCAGAAGTCTCTTCCCTAAAACAAGAACTTCAAACCATCAAAACAGGAAAGGCACCAATGCCTACTCAGGCGGTTCCATCCTCAACTTCAAGGGGAGAGTCAAGTTGTGCTCAAACAACTCATGAACAACTAAAGGCTGTGACTATTTTAAGAAGTGGGAAATCAATTGAGAAACCTGAACAACTAATTCAGAACCCACCTAAAGATTCAAACTTGGATGAAAATTCAAATGAACCACAAGATCAAACTGAGGAAACTGATAACAATGTGAAAGAAACAACTCTTCAATAAACAACCCCACAACCTGCACCATTTCCCCAACGCATGAGGGGGAAAACCAAGCCTGAACTGAGTGAAACGTTGAGGGAAATATTTTCACAAGTCAAGTTGAACATACCCCTTCTCGATGCAATCCAAACCATACCTTCCTACTCAAAGTACCTTAAGGACTTGTGCACTTTTAAAAGAAAATTTTCACATAAAAACCAAGTCCTTTTGGCTGCTAATGTGAGTACCACCATTCAAGGGACCATTCCTCCTAAGTTGAAAGACCCAGGTTGCCCTTACATCAATGTTGAACTAGGAGAAAGCAAAGTTGTCAAGGCCTTGTGTGACCTAGGTGCTAGTGTCAATCTCATCCCATATGTTGTGTACTGCCAGTTAGGCCTAGAAGAGCTCTAACCCACATCTGTCACACTTCAGCTTGCTGATCGTAGCATTAGGGTTCCAAAGGGGATTTTAAAGGACGTTCTGGTAAAGGTTGAAAACTTCATCTACCCTGCTGATTTCATTGTCCTTGACAACCATCCAAATTTAGGAAATAAGGAACAAACCCCAATCATCCTTGGTCGTCCTTTCCTTGCAACAATCAACTCTGTTATCCGAGTCTGAAATGGGAACATGACCATCACCTTTGGGAACATGAGTCTAGACCTGAACATCTATAATGCAAGCTCACAAATAGGGGATGACGAGGACATTCATGAAGTAAACATGATAGGAAGCATTGATAATGAATCCATGGAACATCAAGGAATATTTGATGAATGTTTAAGTCAGGATGAGATTGATTTCCTTTGTTCATATAAAGGAAGCTTATCTCCTTAGCTTGAATCATTTTCAAATTGCTCTTATGATGAAGTCTTAGGTCCAACAATCAGTGAAACCTTTCAAGAAACCACTTTCATGGAGACCACTCTAATTTCCTTCCCTAAATCTGATCAATCCAATCTAGTAGCTGAAACCTCTACATGTGAGGAATCAATCCTATCTGAACCTCTAAAAAAAGAAATTGATCTTGATCCAATGTCCCAATCTTCTGCTGAAATTTTGAACCAACCTGATCTTGAATTGAAGGAACTTCCTGCTGCACTAAAGTATGCCTTCCTAGGGGAAAATCAAACACATCCTATTGTCATTTCTTCTTCTCTTGAATCCAATCATGAGAGGATGCTTCTAGATGTCCTTAGGAATCATAAGAAAGCCATTGGTTGGACCCTTTCTGATATTCCTGGGATTAGCCCACTTATCGGGACTCATAGGATTGTTCTCGAATCTGATTCAAAGCCATGTCTTCAACCTCAACGGCGACTCAATCCTAATCTCATGGAGGTAGTAAGGAAAGAACTTCTGAAATTGTTGAAAGCTGGTATCATATATCCCATAGCTGAGAGTGAATGGGTGAGCCCAATCCAAGTGGTTCCAAAAAAGGCTGGAATCACAATGATAACCAATGAGGATGGAGAGATTCTTCCAACAAGGGTGAGTAGTGGATGGAGGGTCTGCATTGACTATAGGAAACTAAACTCATTCACCAAGAAGGACCATTTCCCCTTACCATTCATTGACCAAGTCCTTGAGAGAGTGGCAGATCATGCCTTCTACTATTTCTTATATGGGTACTCGGGGTACAATCAAATTGAGGTCTCCCTAGAGGATCAAGGGAAGACTACATTCACATGTCCTTTCGGTACCTTTTCCTTGAAACGCATGCCCTTCGGGTTATGCAATGCCCCTGGAACCTTCTAGCGGTGCATGATGGGAATCTTCTCAGACATGGTAGGGGATTTTCTTGAGGTCTTCATGGATGACTTCTCTATGTTTGGGAATACTTTTGAGGGATGTCTGCAGAATGTGGAGAGAGTCTTGTCAAGATGTGAAGAAAAAAATCTGGTCCTAAACTGGGAAAAATGCCATTTCATGGTTAAAGAGGGACTTGTTCTAGGCCATCTGGTCTCAAGTAGGGGGATTGAAGTTGATAAAGCAAAGGTTGACATCATTCATCACCTTCCATCACCCAAAATTGTCAAGGAAGTGAGGTCTTTCTTAGGACATGCTGGTTTCTATAGAAGATTCATCAAGGACTTTAGTTCAATATCCCGTCCTCTTTGTGCTCTCTTAGTAAAGGATGCTCCATTTGTTTGGACAGAAAGCTGTGAGGGTTCATTCTCAACCCTCAAATCCTCTCTCACCTCTCCTCCCATTATGAAATCTCCAAATTGTAACCTTCCTTTTGAACTTATGTGTGATGCCAGTGACTTTGCTGTTGGAGCTATGTTAGGACAACGTTGTGATAAAACTCCTTATGTCATTGCTTATGCAAGCAAATCCTTAAATGATTCCCAAATCAACTACACCACCACTGAAAAGGAGTTACTTGATATTGTGTTTGCCTTATAGAAGTTTAGGTCCTACCTCTTAGGATCACCCATCACTGTGTTCACTGACCATTCTGCACTAAAATACCTCTTCCAAAAACAAGATGCTAAGGCTAGACTGATTAGGTGGGTCCTTCTCTTACAAGAATTTGACCTCACAATCAAGGATAAAAAGGGAGTTGAAAATGTTGTAGCTGATCACCTCTCTAGGATGGAATTCAAAGACAACTCAAATCACCTCTCTGTGTCTGATTCATTTCCTGATGAACACCTATACTCTGTGAGTGACTGCCCTTGGTATGCTGACATAGCAAATTTCTTAGTGACAGGAGTCATTCCAAAATTCTTAGGGAATCAAGCTCGAAGGAAATTTCTTCCTGATGTTAGACACTATGTGTTTGATGATCCTTACCTCTATAAGTTATTCCCTGACCAAGTCATTAGGAGGTGTGCTCCAGAATCTGAACAAGAGTCCATCCTTAAATTTTGTCACAGTGAGGCATGTGGAGGTCACTTTTCCTCTAAGAAAACATCTTCTAAGATTCTTCAATGTGGTCTCTTTTGGCCCACCCTTTCAAGGGACTCCTACACATATTGTCAAAGCTGTCCTAGGTGTCAACAAGTAGGGTCCATCACAAAAAGGAATCAAATGCCACTCACTCCCATCTTAGTGGTTGAAATCTTTGACTGTTGGGGAATTGATTTCATGGGTCCCTTCCCAAACTCTCGGGGATACCTCTACATACTCTTAGCTGTTGATTATGTCTCAAAATGGGTTGAGTCCATTCCCACAAAATCCAATGATCATCAAACTGTGATTAGATTCCTAAAAGAAAACATATTCTCTAGATTTGGAATTCCTAGGGCTATCATAAGTGATCGTGGAACTCATTTTTGCAATCGTCCATTCTCATCACTCATGGAAAAATATGGAATTTATCACAAAGTGTCCACTGCTTACCACCCACAGACCAATGGTCAAGCTGAGTTAGCCAATCGTGAAATTAAGCAAATTCTTGAAAAAACTGTCAACCCCTCTAGGAAAGATTGGTCTGAGAAACTCTTAGATGCTCTTTGGGCCTATAGAACTGCATATAAAACCATTTTAGGAATGTCCCCATATAGGTTGGTTTATGGCAAAGCATGCCATTTGCCAGTGGAGATTGAACATAAGGCCTTTTGGGCAATTAAGAAAATGGATTATGACCTCTCATTGGCCGGAACAAAAAGGAAATTAGATCTCAATGAACTGGAGGAACTAAGGATGGAGGCTTATGAAAATTCAAGGATCAATAAAGCTAGAGTTCAAGCCTACCAATCTAGGAATATCAAGGTCAAACATTTTGAACCAGGAAAACTTGTGCTCTTGTATAGTTCAAAACTTCATTTACATCCGGGAAAGTTAAGGTCTAGATGGTCAGGACCTTTCATAGTGCATCATGTATTCCCCCATGGGGCAGTAGAGATTCAAGATCCCACAAGTGGTCACATTTTCAAGGTCAATGGTCAAAGGTTAAAAACATTCGTTGAATCATTCAATAAACAGGAAATATATGTTGAGTTAATTGATCCAATCTATGAACCAGGAAAAAATTGATAAATTTGGGATCTATGTCGGGCTAACGACGTTAAACAAAGCGCTGCACGGGAGGCAACCCGTGGTTTTTATGTTTCTAATCTTTCTGAATCATCTTTTCAAATAAGATTACTTAATCATTTTTATATTTAAAAATAACAAAATAGACTTTTGACCTGTTCTTCTATTATGAGTATGGATGGGTACGAAAGAGGAGCACCATATTCATCCGTGTCACGTGGTGTGATCCTTGAGTAATACCTTACCCAGAAATTTAAAAAGAAGACAATGTATCATCCGTTATTATATAAATATATATATATATTGTTTGTTTTGTTTGTTTTGTTTGTTTTGTTTGTTTTGTTTTTTCCTTTTTCCACTAGGGAACTTTGCAAGTGACATGGATATCAAAGGAATAAATTCGAGCGGCAAGAACTTCAAACTTCAACCACCAGGTGACTTCATTCCATAATCCTCATTTTCAATTTCCTTTTTAAATTTTTATTCCCTGCCTCTACTCCTTCTAATTTTTCATTTCTTCAAACACTGGGGACAGTGTTGTTTTAAGTTGGGGGGGAGATAAAATAAAAAAAAATGCTTTTGTGTCAAAAACAAAAATTGAATGATTTGAAGAAAAAAAAAGTAAATGGAAGGAAAAATTCCTTTAACTTTGAACATGGTAATACACATTGCACACTTTGAAACTGAATATCAAATAATTTAGCATGCCCTGATTCTGATTTTAATCCTTGTATAATTTCATGAGCATAGATTTTGGAAAGTGTGGCTGTCCAATGTGATATTTCATCGTTTATATTTTCATCCAAATAAAAAAAATGCCACAATGCACGTCCTCTAGACTGTGGGGTACTAATTTGAATTTTTGGGGTCCCATAATAAATAACATAGGATGGTTTTATTTTTATGAATAATATGAGTATTCAAAAAAAAATTAAAAAAAATAAAATTATTAAAAAATAAAAAATAAAAATAAAAATTTGCGTGTAGAGAAATGGATTGATAAAATGCGAGGCTTTCGGCACTTGGGGATCGTGACTCCAGAGTTTTCTAGCCCTGAGTTTTTCAATCTATCTCTATTTATGGTAATATGACTTTGTTTTTGATTAAGTTAACTCGAGACGATGCCCGAGTATGTGGGTTTCACTTGGTGCCCTAAGGCCTTTGAGTCTGGGAGTCATCGGCAAAGTCTTACTACATGGGTTAATTTGATTAATTGCAATCTCAATTACTATAGCAATATTGCAAAAAAAAATCAAAAAAAAAGAGGGATGAAGAATACTCATATTAGGATTAAATGTGATTCCACCTAGCGCTTCCATGATTTTCCCCTTGAATGAAAATGAACCCCCATATCTATTGTGATTCACAACACATCATTACACCTAATTGAGTTGGATGAAGAATGATGATGGATTTAATCAAAGGAATGGGCTTGAGATTGGGATCTTCTTATGAAACTATCTCGTATTAAAATATTTTGATGGGTTTCATGATTGTTTGGTATAAGGTTTTTTGGTGATCATTTTGTATTAAAATGTTTTTGGAAAAGGGAATTCGAATTTCATTTTTGATGAGATATATTTTGCTCGGGACTAGCAAAACTCAAGTTGGGGGGTGTTATTATCCACTAAATGAGGCTAATATTCATTGTTAATATACATAATTTTCATGTTATTTGTTATTCATAAACACCATTTTAGTGCATTTTACACTTTGAACATCATTTCACATTATGATTGTAATACCTTCTTAAAATGCACTATTATGTGGTACATTTTTTAACATCATTTAAAGTACCCAATGATTCATCTGATTTTAAGGAATTGAATTTTACATATTTTAATTTGATATTTTTTTAAATTGATCTACACTTAAATATGAACATGTTTGATTCAGGGATCAGTGGAGAATTCATGGAGGATGATGGAGATATTTGGCAATGAAAGGAAGCAATTCTGGAGAAGGCAGATTGGACATCAGCCCACTGATGAGACTGTCGGGCCCAACATACAGGCCCAATTAATCCCAAATTTCATGGTATTCTAGAATACATGTATAGGAACAAATCACACTTCAGGAGTTAATGCTAATTCGGCCTCCATGTTGGTCATTTAGTCGGCCCAAGTTAGAGATAAAATTCTGGGCCAGATTCTGCGGCCCAGAAAAATAGTCCACTACTTTGATCATATATCAGAATCCACAACTTCAAATGGGTCCAAATTTTACAGGCGGTTAGAAGACATCCATAGCTCAATTTTCTTCTTCTATGGCCCACCCTGATTCGGCTTTCTAGAAGGTCTTCCAGACGCGTCTGTTCGGTGGATGAAAACTGGCTGCCACCTCGGGTCAAACGTGGAAAAGTCCAAATTCCACAAGCTTTCCACCACCTATAGCCTACCAAAATTAATTAAGATGCTTTGTAATGTTTGTGGCTCGAACCAAGGCTCCCAAAATTCCTATTTAAGGCAGTGGTGGTGAAGGAGTTGAAAATCTTGTATGCTTTGTTTAATTGTAATGTTATGCTGCATTTTTGTTGCCTCAATTTTGTCTTTCACATGTAAGTTGTTCAATTCACTTTAGTTTCTTAATAAAAGTTCTTCTTCTACTCTTATTCTGTTGTTCTTAATATCACTTTAATACCGTTGGATCAAGGTGTGAATTTATTCACACCAACCCTTGTGAAATTATTCACACAACGGTGGAGTGGTCATTTTATTTTTGTTGTTTTCTTTACTTCTCCATTTCCTCCCTTATGAGTCTACTTTCCGCTTCCATTGAAACCATGAGATCAATGGAGGGATAACCCACTTATGGGTTGATCCAAGGGAGTATCAATGGGCTGGATTGGATGTTATTTATCACCTAATTAATGTATAATCACTTCTTTAATTGGGATTTTTATTTGATGATTTTTAAACTCCATCGTCCTTGTTGAATTTAAGGCCACACACTTCAAGTACTAATACGATCCTTTACCTTGAAGTGCTCAAAACTTTGATCCTTCAAGTGTATAGGTGATTAGTATTAGAGGGTGTAGGCATTAAACCAGTAAGTGATGATGTTGTTTTATCTCCTTAAATGAACCCATCTCAAATTTAAGAAATTGAAATCATTAAAAAGAAAATACGTCCAATACACCCCGAGTGATAACCTAGGATCAACTCATTCTTTTAAATTGAATCCACTTAAATCTTTTAGATATCTTTAAAACCCATCCAAAATCAATCCAAGTTGGCCACTTCATAGCCAAAAATCCATCCCTTAGGTTGTGTATCTTAGGTATCTTATTAGGTCTCTATGGAATCGACAACCCAAGCTACACTACAAGGACTGTTCTACCCTTCTTCTCTTGGGTAAATTTGGGCGTGAACCATGAATATTGAAGGATGTGTGCCTCAAGAAAAAATGTTTTTCTTGAGAAGAAAGAAAAAAGATGTAAACACGGTTACCGAACCGACACAACAGCAGATTGTAAGTTTTAATTTGTTTATTTAAAATTTTAATATCTATTTTCTAACTTAATCATCCATTTATATTTTTAATAGTCTGCTTTGGAGGCCCTTGATGCCCAGGAAGCTAACAACTTTGGGCCAAACGATCACTTACATCAAGTTTTGGGAGATGAGAAACATGGTAGAGTACGATGTTGGCCTGGGAAGAGTATTGACCCGATGAGGTATTGGCCCACTTCAGGTGTCATTTATGGTAGCACCAACTTGGAAAAAGCTAATGCATGGAAACACTAACTGAGGCTAAGTCATAAAAGGTAAAAAAATGTCCATACTTGTGGAAGAATGGAATCAAAGGGCAAATTCTGAATTTATGAAACTGGTGGAAGTGTTATGTCCATCACTTCCACCAAATACTGTTGCAGCTTGTGATGCATATATGTCGAAGATGTGTACATTATATAGTGAATTGGGCAGTAGTCCTAGTGGTGGTCGGGACAATGACATTCCTAGAAATAGTGATGTAGAGGATGATGAAGAGGAAGTGGTTGAGGATGAGGCCGAGGGTGAGGATGACGGTGAGGGTGAAGATGAGGCCAAGGATGAGGATGAGGCCGAGGATGACGGTGATGATAGTGATGGTGATGAGGGACGTATTGATCCTTTACATTTTTTACTGATATTTATAACATTTTATGTTTGATGATTTGTTCTGAATGAATATATGTGATGTTTTGAATCAATATTACAGGTTCTATTTGTTTCATTGCATGTTATGTTTGTTTGCAAGTTATGTTTGGCTATAGGTTATATTTTATGTTGGCTACAAGTTCTATTTTTAGGTTCTGTGGTGCGGGTTCTGTTTTCTATGGGTAGGGTGGGGCTGCTGCTTGCTGTGGAAATGGGGGGGGTCTATACCAACGGTTTACTATGAACCGTTGGATAAAGTTAATTTCAGATCACTTTATACCAACGGTCCACTAAAACCATTGGTCAGGTCTTTACCAACGGCACTATGGCCAACGGTTCTCTAGCCTATACCAATGATTTTGAACCATTGGTATACACTTGTATTCCAGTAGTGAGGAGAT
Organism: Viscum album; assembly: GCA_963277665.1. NCBI lineage: Eukaryota > Viridiplantae > Streptophyta > Magnoliopsida > Santalales > Viscaceae > Viscum > Viscum album. Next base: position 1,354,284,887 of record OY728121.1, on the reverse strand, counting down.
CACACCAAATCCATTTATAGATTGAGTATAAAGGAGGTTTTCCTTTAGGCCACTCTTTTTTTATGGTTATAAATTAGGGGACTAATAATCATTTTCAAAGATAAAAAAATATCATAGGTAAATATAGTTTGGATATGAAATAAAAATTTATTTAGGTATAAAGTGTATAAAAATGAAAGAATTTGTATGATAATTGTATCCAAAATTTTTTGAACGATTTAATAAGAGTTATGATGTTTTTCATAATATATATTGATATTTAGTGAAAGTTCTAAAATATTATATATATATATATATATATGCACCAAATGATCATAATTAATCCAGAAACTTGAGGATATTTCTACTTAGGTTTGGTATCATAACATGCCCAGTAATATGGTGATCTCTATAACGACCCATACTTTACATACATTGTTAATACTTCAAAATTGAAGCACACTTATTACAACATATGACAAAACCACAAAGGACCGTATAGGTATAGTGTCTTTAGAAACTGGGAAACATAAACAACTGGTTCATAAATCTTCTACAGTGTCTCCCATTTATTTCATCATATCTAGGGTCCCTTTTATCATATTCTACTTAATATCCATCTTCCTGACCTGGGGAAAAGAAAACATAAAAGGGTGAGCTCAAATGCTCAGTAAGGGTAAACAAAGGAAATAAAAATCATAACATATCTTTTTGAAAATCATAACCTGCAAAAGAGATCATAATATCTTAACATGGAATAAATCATAGAAGTGAAAATGAGATCCCCATAATCATAACATGAAACTTGAAACTTTTTGGCATGCACACATAATCATGGAAAATCATTTCTTGTTAGTCATGACTCATTGCCAAGACTATCTTAGTGGACAAAGTCCCTTTCTGAACCGAGTCACCCTCGTTCCAGTCCTGTTTCACTGAACCGGTATAACCTACCGTTCCAGCCATGTCTATCTCATGAGATATAAAATCTTTAACCAATGCATTGGAGGGAGATATAGGTCCCACCCATCTTATAATGAATCCTTTCTTATGTGTGCCACATAATCATAAACCATACATCAGAGCGTAACCCATGTAATAAAAATGGAATTCTTAAACAACATGACATCATAAAACAATTCATATAAGATAAAGTAATTCATAAAAATATTTCCATCACAACATAATCAAATCCATGTAATAATAGGGAGAAAAACATAACCCTTTTATTATCTTAGATGGAAAATAATTTTGATAAAATACTTGAACTCCATTCTTGAGGAAAATATCCTTTCTACTTCAAAAACACTTTTCTTTTCTTAACATGTCATACAATTATAAACTAAAAGAAGTTGATTAAAAATAAACTTGAAAACTTATAAAGTAAGATTCTTGGAAATAATGTTTTAAAAATCCATTCTTGCCGTATAAGTTAAAAAAACATTCTTCGCGTACTTTTGTCGGAAAAGTCAAAAAGTACCTCGTACGAAAAAACGACAAAAGATTCCTTTCATGTTCTTTACTAAAAACTCAATGAAGGGTAAAATTGGATTTAAACTATTATAAGTGGATTGAAACAATATTACATATTGAGGGAATATGGATGTGGATGATAAAATACACCCCAGTAAATACCAAAGTATAAACAATCTCGGATAAAAATGAGATTGTGATATTTCCCTTACCTTAGGTCCGATTTGCTTTGTACGTGTCCAAAGCTCATGTATAATGGTTTAAATAATGTTATTGACTTATTCCAGAATCATACATATTGATATGATATCATATATGGTCATATTCTTAGCTTCTTGTTAGTAATATTTCATTGTTACTTGTTACTCGGGTCCTTATTGCCTTTTGTTCTTATGCGTGTTTTGCCGAATAAATTCTTATTCTTCTTTTAAGGTTATAGATACCTTATATCCAGAATGGTATTAGTGTAACATATATCATATTTATTCATTAAATTCATTTATATAATTACTATGTAATGATGATCATGTAGAACGAGTCGCATCACATCGTGGAGACGGTATTCCGTACGTACGCACGAGTGATGATATCATTCCTATGATCGTGGAATTGTATTGGAGTATATATATATTATTTCAGTATCAATATTACTTTATAATAATCATAAATAGTTACTCATTACACCATTATACCCATCCTTGTAAGGTGATGGTGGAAAATATATTACACCACGGCGTGGAGACGGTATTCCGTACGTACGCACGCGCGGTGATTTCATTTTTCCGTAGGATGGATAGAAGGTGAATTAGGGTTGTTTCATATTTATAATAACATATAAGTATGTAAGTAATACTGATGTTATTACTTTATCATGAAACAATTAAAGAAAAAGAAGTTGAAGAAGAAAGAAATTGAAAAGATCGGTAATGGATATTACCTCTTCTTTGGAACGCCTCTTTGAATCCTCCACTTAGGGAACTAATATTGGTCTTTGAAGAAGACCAGGACCTATAGGATTATTCTAGGGAAGTGGAGAGGAGAAAATGGCAGGTTTTGGCCAAGCTTGAGTGCTCAAATTGGTGTGAGGAGGAGGGGGAGGAGGTGCCCTTTTATAAGGGAGGAGAGGGGCACCTTAGGAATATCTCAAAATATTATTTTATATTAAAGTCAAAATCGGTTTATAATGGTTCCAAAGGGTCTTATTTCGAAGCTAAAGTGGGGATGGGTCGAAATAATATCAACCAATAGGATTTAGACAAGTTTAGGGTATTATTTTAACCATATCAATTAGATTTAACTCTAAGTTAAATAATTTAACTTTTACCGTGTCTTTTTGTTTTCTTTCACTATATGGTTAATACACTTACTATAACATGCCAAAAGAACCCCAAATTGTTTATTATTAATATATATATCCTTATCTAAGTCATTTGGCCGAACCTTAGATTTTTAGGAATAAAATAACAATTAATAATATAATATTTGATTTAAAAACTATTTTGTGTCAATTTTGACACTATTTGATATATGATTTTTGTGAAAGTCATAACAGAATTATATGTTCTAACCAAGTTGATTAAATCAATACTAATATATCATAGTAACCTATAAAATTAGTGGAATTCATAAAAAGTCTAAATTACATTTATTTTGGTGTTTATAACATCAATTATGTCAATATTTCATTAATAAGATAATTACTGTATCATCATTGTGTCATAAATAAATTAAATTATTTAATGTCTAAAAATTACAAATAAAATACCATTATGTAGGAAATCTTTTTATCTTTCTAATGAATATTTATAGTCGAATTTATCTTATGTATAACCCCATATTAAAAATGATTTACTTATTAAACTTTGATTTTAACTATTTTAACCCTTCTTTAAATTAATAATAAATGTCCTAATCTAACCCAAGTGGGCCTAAATGGTCATATTTTATTCCTAAATTTGTTTTTGGTCGAATTAAACTTATCCAATAGAATTAGTACATGTGTTAGGGTAATAGTAATATCATTTTTACCCTTAGTTACCCTATTTACTATTAACCGCGGTAAAAAAAGTAAAAAGTTACTATTCACCAAAAAATTATTTTTATCTCATTGAACCACATTTTACTTACTGATATCAACCGTGTCTGTCGGATTTTCGAAATTCCATTCACAGAAGCGGTAAAATTAAGTTTTATGCAAAATTCAGTTTTTAACCTACCACTTAGTGGTTTCACTATTCATCAAAAATTGAAAGTTTTCAGAAAAATACCAAAATTTCACCCTAGGCTAATTTCGGTATTCCAAATCCAAAAATGAAGTCCATTTTGAAAAATAAAATTTATAAAATTTCAAAAAGTGGTTATTACTATTCATAACGGCTAGTTTTAATAATATTTTAATAGCATATCGTTGTTTAGTGAAACTCGGTATTGCGTACGATGCAAGCTATCTAGGAAGGTCGCGATTGCGTGTAAAGTAATCCAAGCAAGTTTGTAGTGAAAGATTCCTTTGATGATATATAAAAACAAAATATTACTCATAAAAATCTCGGGTGTTACATTCTACCCCCCTTAAAAAGAATTTCGCCCTCGAAATTCGTCACTTTATAACAAACAGATGAGGATACTTCTCCATCATCATATCCTCAAGCTCCCATGTAGCTTCTTCAAGTTGGTGGTTCCTCCATAAAACTTTCACCAAGCGAGTGGTCTTGTTTCGTAGGACTTTTTCGCTACGATCCAGAATCTCTATCGGTTGTTCTTCATAAGAAAGATCTTGCTCCAACGGTATAACTTCTGAGCTGAGTACATGTGAAGGATCTGGTATGTACTTTCTCAGGAGAGATACATGGAACACATCATGAACTTGAGAGAGATTCGGTGGAAGCGCCAATTGGTAAGCTACCTTCACAACACGATCCAGTATTTCGAAAGGACCGATATATCTAGGGCTCAACTTCCCCTTCTTTCCAAATCTCATAACCCTCTTCCAGGGAGATATTCGTAAGAACACTTTATCACCCACTTCAAACTCTAGGTCTTTTCTTCGGTTGTCGGCATAACTTTTCTATCGACTCTGAGCTGTTCTTATGTATTGTTGAATAGATCTGACCTTTTCTGCCACTTCATCAACGAGATCAGGTCCTAATAGCTTTCTTTCCCCAACTTCATCCCAGCAAGTTGGAGTCCTGCATTTCTTTCCATAGAGAGCTTCATAAGGAGCCATCTGAATACTGGAGTGAAAGCTATTATTATAAGAAAATTACACCAAAGGTAGGTGTTGATCCCAACCTCTTTTGAAATCCATAGAGAAAGCTCTCAACATATCTTCTAGGGTTTGAATTGTTCTCTCAGACTGACCATCTGTCTGGAGATGATAAGCAGTGCTGAAACTCAACTCTGTATCCAGAGTATGCTGAAGACTTCGCCTGAACTTCGAGGTAAATCTCGGATCCCGATCATATATAATAGAAAGTGGTACTCCATGCAATCTTACCACTTCCTTTACATATATCCTGGAAAGATGATCTAGAGAGAAATCCTCTCTCATAGCAATGAAGTGTGCAGACTTTGTAAGACGATCAACTATGACCCAAATAGCATTATTGCCTTTGGATGTTTTAGGAAGTCCTGTGACAAAGTCCATAGTGATGTTTTCCCATTTCCATTTGGGTATGGGTAATGGTTGTAACATTCCCTTAGACTTCTGTCTCTCAGCTTTAACTTGTTGACAAACCAAGCATCGAGAGACATATTCAGCAACATCTCTTTTCATTCCATCCCACCAGAAGTACTCTTTCAGGTCCCTATACATCTTCGTGCTTCCAGGATGAATAGAGAATGAAGAACTATGAGCCTCATCCAGCAGCTCCTTCTTTAATTCGGGGATGGGAGGAACACAAACCCGATTCCTGAACTTTATTATCCCCTCACAATCAAGGTTGAATTCAGGAACATTTCTCACCTTCTTTTGTAACTCTACATCTTCTTTCTGTGCCTCTTTAATCTTAACTTGTATAGATGGTTGAACATTCATTTGAGAAAGATAAGATTTTTCCCCTTCCATTATAATTCCAAGATCCATCCTTTGTAAATCCATAAATATTGGATCTTTTGTGATCCTCATCATAGATAAACTAGCATGTTCTTGTCGACTTAATGCATCTGCCACCTTGTTTTCTTTCCCAGGGTGGTAATGGATTGAGCAGTCGTAATCCTTAATCAGCTCCAACCATCTTCTTTGATGCATATTCAACTCCTTTTGTGTGAAAATATACTTTAAACTTTTATTATCAGTATAAATATCACACCTTTCACCATAAAGGTAATGCCTCCAAATCTTTAATGCAAAGATTACCACAGCCAACTCCAAATCATGTGTTGGGTAATTTTGCTCATGGATTTTCAACTGTCGTGAGGCATAAGCTATCACCATATCATTTTGCATAAGAACACACCCCAATCCCTTCTTGGATGCATCATTATAGATCACAAACCTTTCTCCACTACAAGGCAGTGTGAGCACAGGTGCACTGGATAACCTTCTTTTCAACTCCTTGAAATTATCTTCACATTCCTTTGTCCAAACAAACTTAACTCCTTTCCGAGTCAACTTGGTGAGTGGATTAGATAATCGTGAAAAATCTTTTACAAAACGTCAATAATATCCAGCCAAACCAAGAAAACTTTGGATCTCAGTTACTGTTGTTGGTCTTGACCAACTTTCGATAACCTCTGTTTTTGCTGGATCCACAGATATCCCCTATTTTGAGATTATGTGACCCAAAAATGCAACTTTTTGAAGCCAAAATTCACACTAGGTAAATTTGGCATAAAGCTTCTCCTTTCTCAGGGTCTTCAATATAATTCTCAAGTGATCTTCATGCTCTTCCTTTCTCTTTGAATAGACAAGAATATCGTCTATAAAGACTACCACAAATTGATCAAGATGGTCTCTAAAGACTCTATTCATTAGATCCATGAATATAGCAGGGGCATTAGTAAGACCAAATGGCATCACTATAAATTCATAGTGTCCATACCTTGTACGGAAAGCCGTCTTTGGTATATCCTCCCTTTTGACCCTTAATTGATGATACCCTGAACGAAGATCAATCTTGGAAAAGTATTGAGCTCCACGTAGTTGATCAAATAAGTCATCAATGCATGGGAGAGGATATTTTTTCTTGATAGTGATCTTGTTAAGTTCTCGATAATCAATGCAGAGTCTCATTGATCCATCTTTCTTCTTAACAAATAGAACAGGTGCTCCCCAAGGTGACGCACTAGGGCGTATGAATCCCTTATCAAGATTCTCTTGGAGTTGCTTCTTCAATTTTTGCAACTCAATTGGGTCCATTCTATAAGGTGTCTTTGAAATAGGCAAAGCACCCGGTACGAGTTCTATTGAAAACTCAACTTCACGATTTGGTGGAAGACCCGGTAATTCCTCCGGAAAGACATCATCAAACTTCCGTACAATGGGCATATTCTTAATCGTGAGTTTCTCACCAACCATTTGAGATAAATAACCTTCATTTAGTGGAATCAATACCCATAAGATGGAAGAAATTTCCACTGGAAGGTTATGTTCATCCTTGCATTGATAGACGATCGTAGATTGATCTGGAATATGAAATGTGACTTCCATTCTTTGGAAATTGATATGAGCTCCATGTAGAGAAATCCAATCCATGCCAAGAATCACATAAAATTCCACTAAAGTAAGGATCACAAGATTTGCAGGAATCACTTTCCCACAAACTTCGATCAGAGAAGAATTATAAACTTTTGATGCGACTGTTGTGCCATTAGGTGTTGTCACAGCTAACTCAACATCTAATTGTTGAGGTAGTACGGTGATACCCTTAGAAAATTTTTCAGAAATAAAAGAGTGGGTGGATCCAGAATCAAATAAAACATTTTCTACTTTAGAGTGGATGGTAAGTGTACCTTTCACCACTTCGTTATCGTACTCCACATCGCTGATAGAAATTGCATGTGACTTTCCTTTGTCTTTAGCCTTAAGATTTTGTTGACGTCGACCATCATCATCAACCCTTGGATTTGGGCATTGATTGGCATAATGCCCCATCTCCTTGCACTTGAAACATTGAAGTATAGTAGGTTCATTCTGTGTATCCCTTCCTTTGTTTGCATCATTAGAAATCTTCTTCCCATTATCGCGGCATTCAAATGTCTGATGACCTTCCTTTCCACATTTAAAACATTTACTTGTCCCTTTAAGACAACTCCCTCCATGTTTCTTTCCACACTTTGAGAATAAGGGAAAGATCATCTTCTTTTCAGTGTGCTCTTTAGATTTTCCTTTGAATTCCATATTCCTCTTCTTATCAAACCCATGTGACTGATGGGTTACTTCAATCTCCATCTCAACTTTGAGAGCACATCGAACGATTTCCTCGTAGCTATTGAAGTCCCTTATGGCTAACGCCCTTCGAAGACTTGGTTTTAATCCACTAAAGAATCGATCGATCTTACTCTCAGGTTGGATAATAATACCAGAAGCGTACCTTGCAAGTCTTGTAAAATTTGCTTCATAGGTACCAACAGATTCATCATCCCTTTGCTTCAGTTCAAGAAACTCTTTCTCCATCTTTGTTCGGAGAATACGAGGGAAGTACTTATTGAAAAATAAGTTCTTGAACTCATCCCATTCCATAGACTCAATTTCATCCCTTTGCCTCGTATTCTTAATAAGATTCCACCATTGATCAGCATCTCCTTCCAAACGATACACTGCTAGGATGACTTTATCATGTTCAGAACATTGAAGAACTGAAAATATCTTTTTAGTAGTACTAATCCATTGTTCAGCAACTAATGGATCAGTAGACCCGCTGAAAGATGGTGGACGCTGCCTCATGAAGGATTCAACAGAATGTTGCTCCTTCCTTTGCTCGTTTGGAAGTCCTGCATGATTCATAGCTTGAGAAAGTTGTGTGAGCATGGCTACAAGATTTTGCATTCCAGCTCCCATATCGTTTGGTTGCTCAGGGGGACAATCATTGCATTGCCCATCGCATTCCTCATTAACACGGTTCCTTCGGGTTCCAGCCATTGACTAAAACCAAGAAGAATAGTGTGAGCAACATTAATTATAATAGGAAAACCACATAATTCAAGAATAAAATTTTCATGCTTAAGGTCTTATCCTAGGTTATTCATGGCCATTTCTAAAACACTAAGATTGTGTTCTATGCTTAGACTTATCCTTAGGGTTCTTACTAAGGCTTTCACATCCTAGTTTCCAAAGGTTGACTATACCTTTCCTCTGATACCAACTATAACAACCCATACTTTACATACATTGTTAATACTTCAAAATTGAAGCACACTTATTACAACATATGACAAAACCACAAAGGACCATATAGGTATAGTGTCTTTAGAAACTGGGAAACATAAACAACTGGTTCATAAATCTTCTACAGTGTCTCTCATTTATTTCATCATATCTAGGGTCCCTTTTAGCATATTCTACTTAATATCCATCTTCCTGACCTGGGGAAAAGAAAACATAAAAGGGTGAGCTCAAATGCTCAGTAAGGGTAAACAAAGGAAATAAAAATCATAACATATCTTTTTGAAAATCATAACCTGCAAAAGAGATCATAATATCTTAACATAGAATAAATCATAGAAGTCAAAATGAGATCCCCATAATCATAACATGAAACTTGAAACTTTGTGGCATGCACACATAATCATGGAAAATCATTTCTTGTTAGTCATGACTCATTTCCAAGACTATCTTAGTGGACAAAGTCCCTTTCTGAACGGAGTCACCCTCGTTCCAGTCCTATTTCACTGAACCGGTATAACCTACCGTTCCAGCCATGTCTATCTCATGAGATATAAAATCTTTACCCAATGCATTGGAGGGAGATATAGGTCCCACCCATCTTATAATTAATCCTTTCTTATGTGTGCCACATAATCATAAACCATACATCAGAGCGTAACCCATGTAATAAAAATGGAATTCTTAAACAACATGACATCATAAAACAATTAATATAAGATAAAGGAATTCATAAAAATATTTCCATCACAACATAATCAAATCCATGTAATGATAGGGATAAAAACATAACCCTTTTATTATCTTAGATGGAAAATAATTTTGATAAAATACTTGAACTCCATTCTTGAGGAAAATATCCTTTCTACTTCAAAAACACTTTTCTTTTCTTAACATGTCATACAATTATAAACTAAAAGAAGTTGATTAAAAATAAACTTGAAAAATTATAAAGGAAGATTCTTGGAAATAATTTTTTAAAAATCCATTCTTGCCGTATAAGTTAAAAAAACATTCTTCGCGTACTTTTGTCGAAAAAGTCAAAAAGTACCTCGTACGAAAAAACGACAAAAGATTCCTTTCATATTCTTTACTAAAAACTCACCGAAGGGTAAAATTGGATTTAAACTATTGTAAGTGTATGGAAACAATATTAAATATTGAGGGAACATGGATGTGGATGATAAAATACACCCCAGTAAATACCAAAGTATAAACAATCTCGGATAAAAATGAGATTGTGATATTTCCCTTACCTTAGGTCCGATTTGCTTTGTACGTGTCCGAAGCTCCTGTATAATGGTTTAAATAATATTATTGACTTATTCCAGAATCATAAATATTGATATGATATCATATATGGTCATATTCTTAGCTTCTTGTTAGTAATATTTCATTGTTACTTGTTACTCGGGTCCTTATTGCCTTTTGTTCTTATGCGTGTTTTGCCGAATAAATTCTTATTATTCTTTTAAGGTTATAGATACCTTATATACAAAATGGTATTAGTGTAACATATATCATATTTATTCATTCAATTCATTTATATAATTACTATGTAATGATGATCATGTAGAACGAGTCGCATCACATCGTGGAGACGGTATTCCGTACGTACGCACGAGTGATGATATCATTCCTATGATCGTGGAATTGTATTGGAGTATATATATATTATTTCAGTATCAATATTACTTTATAATAATCATAAATAGTTACTCATTACACCATTATACCCATCCTTGTAAGGTGATGGTGGAAAATATATTACACCACGGCGTGGAGACGGTATTCCGTACGTACGCACGCGCGGTGATTTCATTTTTCCGTAGGATGGATAGAAGGTGAATTAGGGTTGTTTCATATTTATAATAACATATAAGTATGTAAGTAATACTGATGTTATTACTTTATAATGAAACAATTAAAGAAAAAGAAGTTGAAGAAGAAAGAAATTGAAAAGATCGGTAATGGATATTACCTCTTCTTTGGAACGCCTCTTTGAATCCTCCACTTAGGGAACTAAGATTGGTCTTTGAAGAAGACCAGGACCTCTAGGATTATTCTAGGGAAGTGGAGAGGATAAAATGGCAGGGGTTGGCCGAGCTTGAGTGCTCAAATTGGTGTGAGGAGGAGGGGGAGGAGGTGCCCTTTTATAAGGGAGGAGAGGGGCACCTTAGGAATATCTCAAAATATTATTTTATATTAAAGTCAAAATCGGTTTATAATGGTTCCAAAGGGTCTTATTTCGAAGCTAAAGTGGGGATGGGTAGAAATCCTATCAACCAATAGGATTTATACAAGTTTAGGGTATTATTTTAACCTTATCAATTAGATTTAACTCTAAGTTAAATAATTTAACTTTTACCGTGTCTTTTTGTTTTCTTTCACTATATGGTTAATACACTTACTATAACATGCCAAAAGAACCCCAAATTTTTTATTATTAATATATATATTCTTATCTAAGTCATTTGGCAGAACCTTAGATTTTTAGGAATAAAATAACAATTAATAATATAATATTTGATTTAAAAACTATTTTGTGTCAATTTTGACACTATTTGATATATGATTTTTGTGAAAGTCATAACAGAATTATATGTTCTAACCAAGTTGATTAAATCAATACTAATATATCATAGTAACCTATAAAATTAGTGTAATTCATAAAAAGTCTCAAATTACATTTATTTTGGTGTTTATAACATCAATTATGTCAATATTTCATTAATAAGATAATTACTGCATCATCATTGTGTCATAAATAAATTAAATTATTTAATGTCTAAAAATTACAAATAAAATACCATTATGTAGTAAATCTTTTTAGCTTTCTAATGAATATTTATAGTCGAATTTATATTATGTATAACCCCATATTAAAAATGATTTACTTATTAAACTTTGATTTTAACTATTTTAACCCTTCTTTAAATTAATAATAAATGTCCTAATCTAACCCAAGTGGGCCTAAATGGTCATATTTTATTCCTAAGTTTGTTTTTGGTCGAATTAAACTTATCCAATAGAATTAGGACATGTGTTAGGGTAATAGTAATATCATTTTTACCCTTAGTTACCCTATTTACTATTAACCGCGGTAAAAAAAGTAAAAAGTTACTATTCACCAAAAAAATATTTTTATCTCATTGAACCACATTTTACTTACTGATATCTACCGTGTCTGTCGGATTTTCGAAATTCCATTCACAGAAGCGGTAAAATTAAGTTTTATGCAAAATTCAGTTTTTAACCTACCACTTAGTGGTTTCACTATTCATCAAAAATTGAAAGTTTTCAGAAAAATACCAAAATTTCACCCTAGGCTAATTTCGGTATTCCGAATCCAAAAATGAAGTCCATTTTGAAAAATAAAATTTATAAAATTTCAAAAAGTGGTTATTACTATTCATAACGGCTAGTTTTAATAATATTTTAATAGCATATCGTTGTTTAGTGAAACTCGGTATTGCGTACGACGCAAGCTATCGAGGAAGGTCGCGATTGCGTATAAAGTAAGCCAAGCAAGTGTGTAGTGAAAGATTCCTTTGATGATATATAAAAAAAATATTACTCATAAAAATCTCAGGTGTTACATTCTCACTACTCATGGTGTGGCTATGATATTAGATATAATTCACACTAGTGCATAAATGTTTTTTCACATCAGTTTTTTATGATTTTTCACATCAGTTTTTAAGGGATGTTATTGTAGGTGATGTAGTAAATAACATTTTCACATTGATTAATTAAAACTGACATTATAAATAATATCTGCAATTGGTTTTTTATATCATTTATTGGATAATTGACGTGAAAAAAAGTGCCTAATTTGTTTTTTATGACAGTTATTGGATAAATGACATGAAAAAAAAATTACGCACCATTTATCATGTTGGATATTTAAAATAAATGGTGTGATAAATTAGTTTTCATCTCAGTTATTAAATAACCGACATGAAAATAGTGCGTAATTTTTTTCACTTCGGTTATCCAATAACCGACGTGAAAAACATGCGATATATTTATCACATCGATTGTTTAAAATAACTGACATGAAAAAATGCATAATTTGTTTTCCATGTTGGTTATCCAATAATGGATGTGAAAAAAAATTAAAAAACAAATTCATTCAACATCCACCATAACAGCATCCAAAAAATAGCAAAAAATCATCAAAAAAGGCAGCAGAAAAACCAGTAAAAGACACATACAATTAAACTTTCAAATAAACTAAAAACCAATCAAACTTGTAAAATGATTTACCCATTCAATTTTTAAATGTATCAACTCCTCTGCAGTATATGACATTTCATCATCAAAAAATAAAAAAATAATACATAAATAATTTAACTTGAATTTTCAATAAAACATATTAAATATTACGGAAAGATTTATAAAGAAATCTAACCTTATGAAACTTTGTAACTATCCCATTTGAAATTATTTCATACATGAATCTTAAAACATAATATCCACATTCAGTTCCACCTTGTTATTTATGACACTTTTTCAAAGAGATTTTAATTCAAAATAACATTTTTAATTAATATATCCACAATTTAGTAATTGTAAATGAGAATTCACCTTAGCTTTTACAAATTTGATCATAGTGTGCTTCTTATTCTTCGTATCTCTAAATAAATTCCATGCATCATTTGAAAATAATATGAATATAATAAATTTTATTCACTATAATATAAACAATTATTAAAATAATAAAACTTATGTGTTCAATACATTCTTAAAATTTTCTCTCACTTCGTTATGGATAGAGCATAGACAATACAATGTCTTCTCTCTTGGACAAAAAACACCCAACATTTAATGACCACTGATATAAAAGAAAATTTAATATGACTTGTTAATATGTTAAGTGATATATAACACATTGTGAGAAAAAATATTTCATACCTTTCAAGATATGGAAACATCCAACACTGAATGATGACATTCTTCTGAAATCTTTCAGTTATATAAACTATTCTTTCAACATCAGTCATTGTTAAAGCTATAGGAGAAATAAATTGTGGATTCATAAATCCATATAAATTTGTCGTTTCATGCTCTGTACACATTTTATATAGATACCCAATACAAAGTATACATAATTATAAATTTTCAATAAATTAATGGAACAAAAAACATTGTTAATCGACTTACATGGAAAAACTTGCATCATGTTGATGCTCAATTGATCTCCACTACAAGTTCCATGATATCATTTTTCAAAATCCCCACAGTCATTACATGCCCACATATAGCATCATCAAATGGAATGTCATATACTCCCAATAAAAAATTTGAGTATGTTGACAATCGATCAAGACTAGAAGAATTTGTATTTGAATTCATGGAACTTTGAATTTTTTATTTTCTATACAGTATTTCTTTACCTTTAAATTATTCTTGTAAAAATTTAGAGAAATATGTAAACTTTAAAATTAGAAACAAATTTACTAACAAAATGAAATAAAATATAACATATATACATACCTCTATAATAATATGTCAAAGTAGTTTAGATGTCCAAACTAAAAAATGAATGATACTTTGTCCAACTATACTCATTTCATCTATAGGACATGGTATCTTTGTTGATCTATCTAGAATATCTTGTACAGTGACTCTATGATGCTCTATCTTAATCTGAAGATGATAAATGGTATCTTTGATATAATATATCATCACATATGCAACAATATAATGAGGAGTGTCAACATATAAATCACAATAACTTGGAAGTTATGGAGGAGGGGTGTTGGGGTAGGATAAGAAGGAGTGGGGTCTAGAAACATAGATGTGTGAGTAGGATAAGAAGGAGGAGTGGGATCTTCTGGAAGAGGTGGAGGATTCAGATCAGTAGGCTGAAACTATCCTTGCATGTCTGCAAACATCGCATGTACCGAAGCTCTGATCATGTCCTCCATCGTCGCTTGAGTATCCTAAACTTTGGCTTCTAAAGATTCTATTTTTTTATAATCATGCTCCTTTGAAGAAGCTTCCGAACATGGAAACACTTTTCTTACAGATACACCTATCGAGTATCCTCGTACACAACCTGAGTGTTCGGGCTTTCCCAATGTTGCAGCTAAAATATCTTGTATGTCCTCAACAATAAAGAACCCTTGTGTGCTCTGATCCTCAAGATAATCTTGTATGGAATATTTGAAAAAATATATAATGAATCAAAATATATAAAGAGTTGATTTAACTTCAATAAATAAATAAACATCTTACAATCTTATCAGCTACAACTCTTGACTCTTCTGTAATATATTGTCCTTTTCTTCTCATTTGATCCCTCTTCCATTTTTCATGTCTAGCGGGGGGAGGAGGGGAAACCTCTCCAGATCCTGATGACTTAGCTCTCAACTTTTGAAGTTTTTCTTCTAGCATGTATTCTTCAAATAAAATATACCCTCCCTTAGATAATGTATGAGGGTATACATTTCTAGCTTGAATTTCCTGATGAGATCTCTTTGATTATTATAAATTAAGAATTGAGAATAAAGAAATCATTAACATGGTCATTAATATAAAAAATCATCTAAAAAGGTAACATTGCACTTACTAAAAACTCTTATCTCTGTCTAATTTCAACAATTTTTTTCCATGTATCTTCATATATAAATGGATATATATCACATGGATTTTCATGCTGTCTATTCCCAAAAATGAACTGTGATGTGAGGGATGATTTAAAATCCCTCCATCTCTTAGCTTCCAATGATAAACATTTCCTCCTGACTCCTCCAGTGTCAAGTATATCATATGTCATCTGATAATAAGGGGAAAACATATATTACTATAAACATTTCAAGATAAGTAAAATAATAATAAACAATATTACCAAAACGGTCTCCCACAATAGTGATAATGTCACTTTGTCAACACTTCACCAATCTTCAAACAAAATACTAACTTTGCTTTTAGCCTATACTGATACAAAAGTCTTGAATTGTTTTTATTTTAGACATATTGTAATATAATTATCATCAAAGTCCAATGGTATCCTATGTTCCTAGGTACAGACAACTGATAATTTTGGAAAACGTGTGGTGCCATGTTTACCAACCCTCGAACTCTTTTTTTCCCCTATGGAAGTAGATGTTTCATATAAAGAAGGATGAGAAGGCTCATCAACATGAGCATGCATAAGTTCCTCCCCAGAGGTATTAGTATGATCATATCCATAAATATGTGGTGGATCAGAGGATTGATCTGTCATTATCCTACCAATCAAAGAAACATCAATTAATAAAAAAATATACAAATCCAACAATTATATACAAATGTAAATAAAAAATTAACAATTATCAAACAAAAAGAATAGTAAACTAAATATAACACATTTTTATTCTAATTTTTTATAGTTAACTAAAATTCTAAAAATGTTAATGAGAGATGAAATGACATAAATGAATAAAAACTACACAATATTAATGAGAGATGAAATGACAGTAAAAAATAACCAACCTGATAAATCATTTTTACAACAAAAATAATTATTTTATAATATACTCTTATGCAATATATTTTGTTTTTATTTAAAATGTTAAATTTAAAATAATTTGTTTTCAATAAAATCAATTAATAGATAAGTTACTTAAGGGTAAACATGGAAAACTAGACAAAACTAAACTAATATAAACAAACAATTTAACTTATTATTTATAATATGTGTTTTAATAAAGAAAATAAAATTAAAATATATAAATTATGAAATTTAAAAAATTAAATCATAATTAAACATATGTTACCTGTAATATTAGGAATACACTAAAGATTTTTTTCCCAAATTCCTTCATCATGATCATTCTGTATGGAACAAACCATGTCTTCGATGTGTTCATCAATATTATTTGTTAATCATTCCATGGATGTAGGGATCTCACATAAATCAGCATCTTCGTCAAGTTTATCATCACCAACATACTATTTTTTTCCTTGTAAAACAATAGTCCACTGCATATCATATTGATCAAGAACATAGAAAATTTGTTTTTCATGAGTTTCCATGATAAAAGGATCATTTTGTATTCCAATTTATTCATATTAACTAGTGTCATTCCAAATTCATCATGTCGTACACTATTGTTACTGATACACCATTTACACTTAAACATAGGAACTTGAAATTTAATGTAATAAACCTCCCATATTTATTCAATGACTCCATAATATTCCGTTGATGCAGAGATTGGGTTTTTATCTTTGGCACTTGAAAAATGCATTGCTTCTGCGAACACCGACACACTACTATTCTGAACTACACTTCTATTGTATTGATCATTCATATAAAAATTATAGCCATTAATTTCATACTTGGAGCATGTTATAAAATTTAAACTTGGACCGTCCACTAACCATATCAATTTTTCTAATGCATATGGTTTCACGGTCTCTTTAAACCATGGAAAAAAATTTATGATCATTCAAAATTCACATATCTTTATTTTTTGGATAATTTTGTTTCAACTCATTAACATGCAATGTTATATATGGTTGAGCATCATCTATTTTATTCAAGATTTATAACTATGCCTTCTTTATCTGTTCACCTTTCAACAATTTGACTTTCAAGCTATGAATCCCCTTTCCCCCAAAATTAACTCGTTCATGGAAAGATGTAGGCAAACTAATGTGCTCCACATCAGAAAAATAGCTTGTACAAAACTATGAAACCTCCTTAGAAATATACTTCTCAACAATGGATGCTTTAGGTCTATATGGATTCTTAACATACCCCTTTAATATCTCTATATACCTTTCAAAAGGATACATCCAATGTAGATATACAGGTCTACAAATCATTATATCTCACACCAAATGAACCATTAAATACACCATGATATCAAAAAAAATGGAGGAAAATACATTTCCAATTGAAAAAGTATAGAAACCACTTCGTTCTCCAAAATTTTCAAAGAATTCAAATCAATCACCTTATTACAAATTGAGTTAAAAAAATAACACACCTTCATGATAGTCATTCTAACATGGGTGGGCAATATTCCATGTAATGCAATTGGTAGGTGTCGTTGCATCATAACGTGACAATCATGAGATTTCATACCTATCAATTTCAAATCCTTTAAAGACACAAAAAAATTTACATTTTAAGGATAACCATGTGTCACTTTTATGTCATGAAGACATTGAAAAAAGATAGTTTTCTCCCTCTTGGATAAGGTATAACAAGCTGGTGGTAGGAATGTTCTCCTTCCATCAGGAGTGGGAGCCAACTTCAAAAATATTCTCATTGTTAGGTCTACTAGGATAGATACCCTAAGAGGGTGGGTGAATCAGGGTATAACAGGTTTAAACCTATTCCCCTTCATATCTTGTTTCATTGTTAAGAAAAACACTCTTCTCTCTATTTACCATAGTAAATAATAAATAGAAATTAAATCATGTACAAGACACATAAACTTTAACTTGGTTCACCCTCACTGGGATACATCTAAGGAGCATACACCGGCGATGTGCCGATGTACCAAATCCACTAAAAGCGCACTGTTGTTTACAAATTTTGGAGTGGAATCATTGTCCCTCCTGATTTACAACCACTCACAATATGAAAGCTCACTGCTCTCTCAACTGAAGTGTTCTCACTGCTTCTTCAGAAGATCTACTCACAGTTTAAAGATTTGTAGGTCCCTTCATTATCACAAATGAATGAATCTTCTTATGTATGTAGATCCTCTGTTGAAGTTCCACTTTCATTCACCA
The DNA here is from genome assembly GCA_963277665.1 of Viscum album. Taxonomy (NCBI): domain Eukaryota; kingdom Viridiplantae; phylum Streptophyta; class Magnoliopsida; order Santalales; family Viscaceae; genus Viscum; species Viscum album. The sequence goes on along the minus strand of OY728121.1, from coordinate 1,354,266,376 downwards.
ATGAATACAACTTTACCATGGATGTACCGAGTAATCTTCCAACTTTCGCGCAACAATAAAATGACTGGCGTGCTTCTCTAAGCCTGGCGCGCTTCTCTTATGCCTGGCGCGCAAGTGTCACATGACTACTTGCGCAACACTCCCTTATTGAACTCAAAACTTGGGTGAATCACACCCTTTTATGCCCAAACCAATATTGGTGCACAATTATCAACTAGTGCGCAACTTCTGAATATCTTTATACTTGCGCGCCCAAACCACCACTTGTGCGACCAAACCTACTTGCACGATTGGAGCTCAAATTCTCTCCAAGTGTTGACCTTCATGTTAAATGAGGAGGGGTACCCTCTATTTATAGGCATTTTGGTCACCCTGAGCACTGCGTGCAAGTCTTCTCTCAGCGCGCAAGTCCAGCCGCCTAAGCCTATGTCGCCCTAGTCACCTTGCACGCCCAAACCAAAACTTGGGATCCCCTCTTTCATTTGACATATTTTGATGTTCTGATCTTGAAAAACATATGGCGCACAACTTTCCAAGCCTCCAAGACACTAGCGCGCAAGTCCCTTTTCCAAAAACACTTTTCTCCATTTATCGATTTTGAGGCCCAAAAATTTGGCAAACATTGGAAAACGGTGCCATCTTGTATCTGCTCTTTTTGTATAGCCTCCAGATCATTCATTCCTTTATCTAGGTTCTTCTACCAAAAAAGGATTGTCAAAAATATCTCTTAAACTCGACAACTCACCATGTAAACCCCCTTATCAACAAATTTGAACATCATGGTCTGCTTTGTCAATAAACACAACACAGAGGCCCACTTTGTTAACAAACACAATCACCTCAAAAATGCTTCAATGATACCTTGAGGGGTTTTTTCCAAACACCCATTGAGAGTAAATCCATTCTTGCATTCAACCCATCTTTAGTCTTTCCTTTAATATTTAATAATGATCCAATCAAACTTTCACAGATATTCTTCTCCATGTGCATGACATCAACGTTATGTTTCACCTCGTGATATCTCTAATATGGTAGCTCAAAAAATATTGATTGTTTCTTCCAAATATTTCTATCATTACCGAATTTATGTGTCTTTCTGAATATCACATCAATGTTTTTCACCCTCTCAAAATACTGATCAGTGGATAAAGGTTTTGAAGAAATATCAAATTCTTGTGAGCCATTGAAAGCCCTTTTCAATCTTCTATAAGAGTGATCCATAGACAAAAACTTTCGATGACCCATATATACTGTTTTTCTCCCATGATGCAGTTGACAATATGAAGTCTGTTGTTCACAAAATGGACAATCTTTATGCCCCTTAACACTGTATCCAGACAAATTTCCATATGTTGTGAAGTCATTTATAGTGAACATAATCATTGCATGCAATTGAAAATATTCCATTTTATAAGAATCACACATTCTTATACCTTCCTCCCATAACAGTTTCAAATCATCAATTAATAGTGATAAGAAAACGTCAATATCATTTCTGGGCTGTTTTGGTCCACATATCATTAAACTCAACATGACATATTTTCACTTCATACAAAATTGAGGAGATAAGTTGTAAATTACCAATAAAACAGGCCATGAATTATGTGTGGTACTAAGGCTTCGATATGGATTCATTTCATATGTGCACAAGTCTGATATTTCAAACTTCATTTCCAAATATAGGAAACTGATGATCAATTTTCTTTCACTGTGGACAATTAACTGGATGACGTATTTTCCATCACATATTCGCTCATCAACGTGTCATCTTAACATTTTTGCATCATGTGAATTAGAAAATAAATGTTTCAAACGAGAAATTATAGGAAGATACCAAAATGCTTTGGGAGGGGTATCTAAAACTTTTAAATCATCCTGTGATTTTTCTTTCAACTTATACCGTGATGTCCCGCATTTAGGACACTCTGGCAAAAATTTGTATTCTTTCCTATATAGCACACAGTCATTCGGGAAAACATGCATTTTCTTGTACCCCAATCCCATCAGGTATAATATTTTCTTGGCCTTATAATGTGAATTTGGAAGATCGTTGTCTTTAGGAAGAATGTCTTTCAATAATTGTAACAGCTTTGTAAAACTCTTGTCACTCCATCCATGTTTCGCCTTCAGGTTTATCAATCTTAACACCATCGATAAAACCGTATATTCTGTACAACCTGGATACAATGGTTTTTCGGCACCACCATATAAACACTCAATTTTCAGTTGTTTCTCAATTGCCTCTACTTCAATATCATGAATCATTTCATCAAGTTTATCATATTTATCATCTTGCAAAGCACCATCATCAATAGATCTGGAATTCTGCCCAATTTCACCATGCCAAATTCAAGGGTTGTAACTCGAATTAAAACCATGAAAAATTAAATGATCTTTGATCTCTCTACTTTTCAACTTCTTCAAATTTAAACATTTCAGGCATGGACAGAAAAACATGTCGTTGTTTAGAACATTTCATTTAGCAAATTTCAAAAAAGTATCGACACCTTCCTCATATTCAGCACCTATTCAATGTGCATTAATCCAACCTAGATTCATTATCTATAACAAATATCAAAAATAAATATAAAAAACAAAGGTAGTAATTTATAAAATATTGAGATTAAAAATGTGACATCAAAAAATATAGAAAACCAAGTATGGAAACATTTGAATGTAAAAAGAAAATTTTGATCAGAAAAATCATTCATGCGAAAGGAATTACAAAATAGATTCCTTTAAAAATGTCTCAAGTAAAAATAAATGAATATAACCTTATAAAATTATTAAAAAATATGTACAATGGTATCCATAAAATAATATCCATAAAAAATATAGAATGAGAACAATTAATTCATAGTTGATTATTTATAAAAATAAAAAAATTATTCTATATTTTAATTAATAATATAATCTAATCATAAATTGAGTCTTAATTTAAAAAATGTCACATTAAATAAAATCAGGAACTAATTAACACATTATAAAATTAGAACTAGAATATACAATCCCAATCATGTGAGGTGTGCACTGACTGAATGGCCCGAAGGCCTAAATTTTTATTGATTTTGGATCAGCCCTCTTTTAAGGATAAAGGGGGGGGAACCAAGACTTCAAGGACATACGACATAAACAAAATCCGAAAATTAAGAGGGTTGCAACCCAAAACAAGACTACAAAGAAGTACACATTCCCAGCATCAAGATCGTTAAGGCTCGCCTCCACCAAAGCATGGCTGCTCAGCAAGTTGTCCCGTACAAAAGTTCACGGGCCCGGTACCGATGGCAGCGTCATACCCTCTCAATCTTCCAAATCCGAAAAGCCATGCACGGTGATGGCAACCAGCTCTATCCTCATCTGAAGTAAATCCTGTAGACTGTTTGGGTTCCCCAACATGAAGCAAACATGAGTCCATGACACCACCATCAACGATCATCCTGGACAAATCCCGCCGCACGCCCCAAGCCATCCTGCCACCACCGCCGTAGAGGATACACTATTATACTGAAACTTTGAAGTCATTAGTAATCAAAAGCTTCTGATCCCAAACCAGGATAGGAATTTGTCACCTAGATTTATTTACAATACATTATCATGTTTGATTCACAAAATGAAAGAGTACAAATATGGTAACTATTCCATAAGAACACAAAGAGAAATTTGTTGTTCTATTTGGTTCGTAAAATAGAATAGCCAAAAATAAATATTACACAGTGCACTCATGTCGAAGGAATTAACTCATTTAGATTTAACAAAACGAAGTTCCATGAAATAGCTAGTTCACTACCCAAACAAATGAATGACATTCAATATTAAATAAAAAATGCCATCATATTTTTCAACAATCATCAAAACCAAACCATCATCAAGTGAAAAAACCCGTTATTACTACTAAATTGAACTTGCATGCAGAGGGTTGTGAAGGTTTCGTAGTCTATAGTTGTAACATTGGGCTAAATTCACAAAAACAACAAAAGAAAGTAAACTATCAATGTGAGAATGACCGAAAAGAACACCTAGTTGAACACGCAATGATGAACCTGAAAAAACCTGAATGTATGAAAATGGTAATGCGAGAATGAAGAACACTTGGTTGAACAATCATCGGTTAGAGATTCGAAGCCAAAGAATGTCCGAAAAGAGAGAAACTAAAATGTTTGAGGCTTACTTCAGATCTATTTTTTATGTGTAACCCGAGGACGACGAAACCCTATGACTCGATTTAGATCATAAGGTGAGATTTGGACCACTAGATCAAAGAAACCAAAAAGTTAGGATTTCGGTGAGAGAGAAACGAGAGCTCTGTCGCTATAATGGAAGACCGCGTAATGAAATCCTTGGGCGATACATAAATTTTTAAAAGATTTTTTATGTCGGTTATATTATAGCCGACATGAAAACTGATCTTTCACGTCGGTTAAATTATAGAACCGACGTGAAAGAGTGGCGGATACTCACTTTTTCACGTCGGTTTAAAACTGATGTGAAAAGTTAATATACCCAGATTTTCACATCGTTTATAAATAACCAACGTGAAAACTGTGTCGTAAAAAACAATTTTTGTATTAGTGTCAATTTCAAAATATATTCCTATATTCCATATTTATACCATTGTGGATTTTGATAAGGATACTGTTATGACAAAATGATCTTTGAAAAGTACAATAATTACTTATATGAATGAGGTATCAATTATAAGAGTTATAGATGTTGAAACTATGATTCGGTCATTACAGAGAATATGAAATCAAGAGATCTCCTTAATTCAATAAAAGAGTTGTATATAAAGGGTTTAAAGGCCCCATTCTCAATATAATCAATTAGAATAATACAAACCAACACTCTCTCTATTATCCTTCCCTCCCTGACACGAGGGCGGTGCTATTACGCCATTGGAGATTGAAAGAGGACCAAAAAAATGAGTTTGGATGGTTTTGTTAGCCAATGTACACCTACGAATGTAATAGTCCATCAATTATTGCTAAGGGATTTCAATCAAGATCATGTATAGGAAAATATAAATATGAATATTGATGTTTGAATATATTTTTCTGCATTAAATTTAATATATCATCTTTAAATCAAGATATCCATGATATTTTTAGTTTTTCTTCTACTTCTTAATGGTGTAGATGATTCCTATGAAACTCATCATTAAATCCCAAAATTAAAAATGTAAGAAATATTATCAGTAAATATAAAAAAGTGAAATATGGGAGTAGCATAATGATTAGTTTATTGTGAGCCTCAAGAAGGTGTGGCAAGGAGAAAATAATTGTATATATATTGATGAAGTAGGCAGTGTAATTATACATCATAAGATTTTTTTTAGTGTAATGAGACTAGAGTATAAGGAAATAATAATTATAAAAGGTAGAGGAAACTTTGAGGCATAAAATTCAACTTCCCTCCATCACATAAGAAGATCAAAGGATATATAGCCCCCTCTCCCCATTGTACTTATTTCACTGATTTTTATTATTATTGTAGGAAGATTTATCTTTTGGTTTATTGTCAAAAAAGAAATTATATTGTTTGATTCAGAAATATCTAAATAGGAAAGGGGGTGATATGATCCATTAGGAGATTTAAAATATAATACATGAATTATATTGAGAGAAGTCCATATTAAAGAGCAAATGAATTTTCCAAAACTTGTTTTATGTATAATGTAATAAGATATTAAGGGATAACGTGAATTTAAAAGGGAAAAAAATAGTTTTTTTTTCAGGGTGATATGATTGTCATGATGAGTTGAAATAAAAAGTGGGTAACATTTGATGATATACGATGGACTCCCACATTTTGAATAATAAATACAAAAAAAAATACCCATGTATTTTAAAAGCATGGCAAAATTTATTTACATTAATCTTGTATATAATAAAAATTTGGTCAACATAAAAAATAAAAATAAATGTATATTTATATAATATTGAAAATTATATGAAAAAAACAAGCACAATAAAATATTTAAAATTTTCCAACCAGAGCATATCTATCAATAAAGATACATTTTATGTTAGTAAAGCATTTTACCAAAAATATGTTCATGTCACTAAATTATCGATAAAAACTCTATCACTAAATATTATTACAATGGATAAAATAGTTTTGTTGCAATTATAAAAATACCAACATATATCATATATATTAGTAAAAATGTTTAGCAATAAATTTATATGAAGGATTTATCTGCTAATAATATTATTATCAACATTTATAATCAATACCAACAATTAATATCTATTTATAAATTATATTTTAAATAAAATATTATGTATAGGTATTCCTATAGTTGCTAAAATTTTATATTATATTTATTAATTTAATTATATATTACATACTTATTATATAATAATTATAAAATTAGCTTATATGAAACTCCAACCAAAGCTTTATTTGAAAAAAATGTTCAAACACAATTAAAAAACATGTTCATACTCCAAGAAAATACATGAATCTCCAAGAAACATGACACAAACATGTTTAAACTCCAAGAGACATTACATGAAACTCCATCAATACAATGGGATCCACGCATGCCACTAAATCATGATATGGCCATAATTGTGGTGATCACCTATAATAGGCTCACATTGGCAACATGAGGCAGGTCATCCACCAATTTGGGATGATGGTGGCCGGAAAAAGTTGGTCATCCCAATAAAGACACCAGCTAGACCAACTTATAGCAATATATGTATTATCCAGAGTTACTGCAGCATGACCCGAATATGCATAAAACTCCTTCAAAAAGTGGCTTGGCACCTGCCAGACCCCCATTTCGCCTAGAAATCATCTCAAATAGAGGAAATGAAGGCCCACATTCCATCAAACTTTCCATATGAAATCCATCTCCCTAGATTTCTCCCTTCAGCTACAAACTAAGAGATGATGGTTATTGTGGAAAAACTGTGGGTAAATCAGACCCAGCAAACTTTGTTCCATTGGACTTTATCTATGGGTTTCTTAAAAGGTTGACCCAAATTCCATCTTTCCTCACTTAAATAAGATCCAAAACTCTTCCACGGTAATAGATCACATAAAAAAACCCACCCAATTGTAGAGCCCTGGCGCTTCTGAAAAACTCATGACATTAGAGGAGCATCCAGGATTGTCGGCTGTTTCAACTGCTGTAACAAACAAATCCCCCAGCACCAAACTTCCGAAGGAGAGTCTGATTCATCACAGATATCCAATAAACCGAACTGAAAGTAAATGGAAGCTTCCTGAAAACAGAGTATAATGGATTAGCATTCACCAAAGAAAATTGAAGGAATGGTTTAAAACCAATTATCAAACCACATCAATCCAGTCCCCTTCAGGATTTTAGTCAAACAATAGTTTTAGAATCAAGAAAAACAGTCCAAGGGCCATATTATGGAACATAATATTAGCTAAAAATAAAAATTATAAGAGAAAGAGAAACTTCTCTATCAGTGAATCCAGATCATGAATCCTAATGCATGTTCTGCATCCAAGGCTTGATTAATATTGTATATCAAATTCCAACACTGGTTGTGATACCAGAAGCTAGTATATGATAATGTTGGTCATAAATCATCCAAAGACAGTCTGAAATCTATGAAGGCATTCAATGTGCATCAAAGAAGAATGCCTCCCAATGAAACAGTGTGTTCATTCAATGTCGAAACCCATCCAATCAGTTCCAGAGCCCCATTGCCAAAGGAGTGTAGTCTTCTGTTCTAGCCTGCATTGAAACCCACCCCATTCGTTCATAAAAAACACAAATTCACTATAATTTTCTAACATATCTAAAAATGCATTTTCAGATTTAAAATCCCAATAATTAAAACATTTCATATTATTCAATTCTCCAATTAATTACAGAAAAAAATATTTAACATTGAATATTTTAATTCCAAGTATCAAAAACAGATGTATTTTTTGAATATATTTGGTTTCACCAAGATTCCTTGTGCAATTTCCTAGAAAAATATATACAATTCTGAACAATTTAACCCCATGTGTAAATAAATATATTTTAAGAATATAAAATAAACACATGACATTATAGAAATATAATCAAAAATATATTTCAAATGCGAATCTTCGAATTGGTATTTTTATACATTGTAATAAAAAAAAATGCAGGCAAATTGATTTATTCACCTAGATGGCACTAAAAAGAACTAACGATAAATAAAATGCATTTTACCTAGGATTTAACATGAAGTATATGGAGATAAGCCACCAATCGCCACTGGTCACTTCACGTCCAGGTGCCTAGAATCTATTGGAGAAAACCCAATCAGACTCAAGCTTCCATTGAAGCCACAACGTCACTGCAAAAAAGTGTCTGCGGACATCAGAATTCAAACAATCAAAGAGATGCCATAGAGTTACATGTTGTCCTTTCCATGTGTCTCGGTTCATAGAAGACTGGTAATCAACCACCTTCCTTAAAATAGACTGGCCGTATCCAGATTCTGTATTTTATTTCTAAGCACCATTGTCTTCCACTTGTAATGATGAGTCTGAAGAAACTCTAGCAACAGATGATCACCAGTGAATATCCTTGAACCCAGAAACAGGTAAACAAACCAAAAAAGAAGACCAGATAGTCGAGCTCAGACAATCCAAATAGATAGAACATGAGAAATTCATATCAGCAAGTGAAGAGCAAATAAACCAGAGAATATCTTCAACCCCTAAAACCAGAAGGATCAAAGCAGAAGCCAGAAACAAATCATTGCCAGGGAATATTGGCAAAGTAAGGATTGGGATCATGATCAGACTCTGTTTCAATCTTAGACATCATTCATTCCTTGTGCTGAAGGTCATCATCCACACTTATATCTCATGCCCTATATTTCTTGAAAGCAATTGCAACTTCATCATCAATCAAGGCATGGATCTCTTCAATGAGTCCTTCCTTAACTATACAGGCATTCTTGAGCTTAGCATCATCCTCATTCTCTTCATTTTTCTTTACCTCTAGAAATGATCCAGATTCCACCACCTCCTTTGAAGGAATTTGCTTATCTTTTTCTTTTTCTATGTGCTGTCCTCCATCAATATGAATCCCTTCCCATGCCATGCTTCAGTGACCATGGTCTTCTGTAGAGAGGAAAAGTCCTTCCACTGGCTTCATGGAAGAACCTTTGTGAATCCATCAGAATCAGTAATGATTTTTTTACCTTTAGTTGGACATTAGATTTTCTTCTACATGTAGCTTTGAATCCTCACTCCGAGCACAAATATTATCATAGAAAACCTCCTCAATTCCTTTAACATCCTCACCTGACACATGATAACCCTTCATTTCTTGAGATTCCTTAATTTCAGAGGGTCCTACAAGATCATCAACTTTCTACTTACCTTTTTTCAATCCATATGGCATTCCTTTTAGCTGGAGGTTTTCTAGGAGGTAGCCTCACATGCTCAGAGCAGTAAGATTTATTACTGCGACCAAATCTAAAGCAACATGAATAATAATCTGGAATATATTCATACCCAATTTTCTGCAAGAAACCGAGATCGCCGTTTTGAATCCAAATATCATAAGGTAATTAATTCCCTGGTGACATCAACCTCAACACATATCCTACAAAGGGCCTCAATAATTTCAAATAGCTGAATCTATTTTAATAGGTTGGCCAATAGGGAATAAGGCAACAGGCTTTAAGAGATGAATCAGAAGCCCTCCTAGACCCAGCTAGATAGGGGCGAGAGGGGGAATAATATCCTGCCTAAAATCCGGTGACCATTTCATAACCATCACAGGACACCCAACAAAGAACCATGTACCTCTAGACAAACATCTATGAAAACCATCCATCGAATCTAATCAGATCAAGGAATAAGAGAACTAAGAAACCCTAATTTGAATCGAGCAACACAAATAGTTTCCAGTGATTTCCTAATGAATTTAAGTGAAGGTCGACACTGAGAAAACTTACCCACCAGCAAAAACTGGAAATACAAATATAGGGCATCGAGATCCTTCCTTGAAAAGGTGATTTCCAGGGAACCCTTATGTCGGAATGGAGTTGGAGCAACGCCACCACCTTCAGCCACAGTAGATTGAAGCTTTTTCCTAGCCACGACATCCGCAAAGGATCGATGGTTCTTCCTGGATCGCCATTGGGCGGTGTCATCTACGAAGTCGCACAAGGCGGCATCCAATATCACATTCAACATTTTACACTAAAAATATAATAAATATATGAATGAATATTAGAAAATTTTATAAAAAATATTATTATTGTTTTATAAAATTATTAATTTTGCTTTTATATATGAATAGTATAAAAATATTAATTTTGTTTTGTTAATAAAATAGTATTTATTGATTGATTGTTATGTTTTTATTTATTAAATTAAAGCAATTATTTTTTTGAATTTATTTTGATTAGATTTAATTATGTTAATTAAATTTGAAAATAAAAATTAAATTATCATGTATTGAATGAGTATCAAACATATATGTAAATATACAAAATATCATAATGATTTGAATTATTTTTTATAAAAAGTATTTAAATGTTTATTAAATGAACGGTATTGAAAAATATAAACAATGTTGATATTTAGAGAAAATTGAAAAGTAAAATCAATTAATGATATTTTTTTAATAAAATCTGAATAAATGGATATTAACTTTGGCCATGAAAATAAAAATATATATAAAAGTTGGGTTACTCTTAATTGGTTATTGATGACATCTTTGTTGTTAATAAATGGTTTATTGTAACTGTTTTTATTGATGGAAAAATATTTGATGGTAATGATTATTAATAATAATATATTCACGTGTTACTAAAAAAATGTTGGTATTAGCATGATAAAACAATAGATTTAATTATTGGTAAAAGATTTGTCGGTATTGAACAGTTAATGTCGATATATATAACTATTTGTAAAAACAAGTGATGGTACTTAAAATTAATACCAATAAAATTCAATATCTATTGGAATTGATCACCTTTACCAACAAATATATTATCTGTTAATAAATTACAGTCGGCATAATGATTTTTTTTTGTAATGGGGGGTACATGGGTTGGGGATCGGGCAGATCTGATATGGAAGGGTGATCAAGATGATTTGATCTCGAAGGGGGATTGAGTTGATCAGAACTGGGATAGCGGTTGAGCAGATCTTTTTGGGGAGGGGGGTCGAGGATTGGCGAGCGAGGGGTGAGTGGGATTAAGGAGCAAGGGGATCAAACATGATAGGGGAGATTGATAGAGGGAGGCGGTTAAAGGAGATAAGAGGAAAGAGAATATAGGGAAATGGGGGAGGGAAGGGGCTCCCTAAAAAGGATATGAGATGTTATTCAAGGATTCCACCAATGAATGGTTTTCTCATGTTGATCACAAAGACATGTTTTTCCAAGGGTTTTATTGATCTAGGAGGCCTCTGCTCGACTAGGGAGGGTTTTGTTCATGCTAATCTTGTATCTAGGTTTCAAGATCATGTATTTTATCTTTATTGATCCCTATTATCCATCCAACGGTCCGAAGACCTTCAATTTTTTTTATTATATGATAAAGCCCCCTTTTAGAGATGAAGGGGGTGGAAACCCAAAGACATCATGGACATGGAACATTACAATCGAAGGAAAAAAGAATAAAAACCAGAAAGACATCATTGAACTACTCCTCCCCAACATTTGAACATGAAGAAGCTCTCCAACATTGCAAGGCTAATTGGCAAGAAAGTGTCCTGTGTCTAGCACAGGCCCGATCTGGTGGCTGACGTCATACCCTCTCAAACAACCAAATCCAAAAAAGCTCTGCAAAGATGAAACGCCAGCTCTGAAACCTCCTCTGAAGTTTGTTCATGAAGTCATCCGGATCACAAACTTCCCTCATTCGAACAACAAACCATTCAAGTAAAGAAAATCACCATGTTGCGACACTAAATCCCAGGGCCGCAAGGGACCATTCCACCAAATCAACACAAACAACTTTGATACGATTACCAGAGCAACCCACAGATCACCAAAAGCATGCCATAACCAGCTTAACACAAACATTACCAAACCAAAAGGACCTGCAAAAACCACACAGAAACGCCGAAGCAGGACCCTCCCCCTTCGAGTCGTTCCAAATCCGTCTTCAAGCCACCGAAAGCTCGACGAAGGCGAAACCTGGCTGCCCCAACCCGAGCCGAGAGACCAGCCGCATCAGACCACACACTGGAGAGAAACAATGAGATTGAAGACAGATCACACTGGGCCTCACCGGAAGCAAGTCGCGACGGCCGAGCAGCAACTGTCCAAGCAGGTCGGAGCAACAGCAGGCCACGACTAGCCAAGTGGAAGCCGAAAACGCGCTGACCCACGCCGAAGAACAACAACGACGACCCGTGCCAAAGCTCTGCCGCGCCACGCCTTTGCCAATCCACACCGAGAAGAAGCCAAAGCCGCCAATCCACCACAAACCAAGCATGACGGGCTGTGCCGAGCCGAGCGGAAACCAGTGCGTCGCTGAGCCCCAATGAAGGACAGGCACCGCCGAACCTCGCCAAAGCCCCGCCACACCGCGCCGAAGCCAAGCCACACCGAGCCGAAGCCAACCCAAAAGATGTTGAATCGAGACCTAATCAGACCGAAGGGGGAAGGGGGAAGGAAACTGTGAATTCATTCACGCTGCGTTTTTTCTTTGAAAATTAAAATGACAATTATTTGTGCATTTTTTTATTGATATTAAATGCTGGATATTTTTTTTTGCGAAGCGCGTGGGTTTTCTTTCTCTGTTAGCCGCGTGCCTTGTTTGTTGAGGTGGTTTCATAGGGCTGTTCGACAGCCGTCCATGTATTCCCCGAAAGCTGCAGCGGCCTAGGGTATATACATCAGACCTGATCCACCTTGATTCCACGACGCCGCTCCCCGGTTTTGGCTTTGTGCTGCTCCAATTTCAGGGGCGATTCGTTTCGGAGAGGCGGCGAGGTCCTGGATTTGGGGATTCCGTCGGAGCAGCTCTCGTTTTGGGGGGTGGGGGAGTACCCTCTTCGGGCGTTCTGGATTCGGCGAGAGGGAGGTGCGGCGGAGGAGGCGTTTTTTGTGGACCTCTTCATTCATCGGAGAGGCAACGATGGTAGAGGAGCAGAGGCGGTCATTTGCGGTGCTTTGTGAGGAGCCTCAATGTGTTGTTGGAGTTTCTTGTGTTCCTTGTGCCCGAACGATGACCATGGCTGCGACCTTCACCATTTTAGGGCTATGAGGATCCGGCTCTTTCAAGATGCGACTGAACCATAGTAAGGTGGTTCCGTCCGGTATGATTTCTTTAGTTTTCGGTTTTCCTATTTATTCTCTTCTTTGGTGTTGTGTCGATCGCCTTGAGTCTGTTCGTCCAGCTTGTGAGTATGTTACCATTCTCGACCCCGGTTTGACCACATGATCCTGAAGTGACAAAAACTCCATCTTGAATAGATTCCTTGGTCCGTCTGTTCTGCTCTTGTTGTTTACCGCCTTCTTGTATTCGTTGTACTCTCTTGTTTATTGCATAGTGAAATCCTGGTGCCCCTGCCCCGTGCACGTAGGCCAATTGGCCGAAGCACGTAAAAAATCCTGGTGTTCTTTTCCTGTTTTCTTTACTGCATTTGACGACTTATTGATGTTGATGTACGCTGATTGGATTCAGATGTTTTAGAATTGATTGGATTAATCAATTTAAGTTGTTTCTTGAATCTGTCTTCAGTTTTGAAGCTGCTGTAAGTGTTTACATGAATCTGGATTTTAGTACTCTCTTGTATATTTTAATTCCACTTAGATGGAATTAATTTGTATGCTTCCGCAGATGATAATTCATAAATTGTTTGGTGAATTCATGTAATTTTGTGGTTGTCCACTGTATACATATTTCATTTAAACATGTTTTATACCCGATTTAAATTTTGGGAGGCTTAATTAATCCATAGATCCTTTTGGGGTGTTAAATGGGGACTGCCCCGCAAGGCATCCCCCAACAGAAACCTAAGGAAACCCTAGCCGCCACCGCAAGTAGGAGAGATGTCGCTCAGGGCCGCAAGGGACTATTATCATTATGACATATCATCATCGTTGTAAGGCCTTCACTTTCATTGTATGTGTATACTTGAGTTTTCCCTTTTCTATTTCATTATAGTTTAAATCCTTTATTATTTCTTCATCATTTTCTCTTAAGATTGATGAATTTGTAATCGATCATTGATTGATCGTTTTCCTTATGTGATCTAGGCTTCCTCAATTAGGGCACTCTTCTCTCATATATCTAACCATGACGAGTTCAGGTTCATACATCAAAGATCTTTCACCATAGTGATATTATGTTTTTTATACAAAAGTAAACTATATGTTTCTCTATTTTTTATTTGTTAGAAATTTTTATAGGATTCTTCTCCCTTTAAATGTCTATATATATTTTTGTTAAGAAGTTGTGATCATTATATATTTCTTCATATCATTGGTTTGTATATTAATTTTTTTATTGTTATTTGTGTTTTGCAGATGAGCATTATCTTTTGAGTTCAGAAAATCTTACTATATAGAATTTATTTTTATTATCAATTATCTATTTTTTGAAGTATTTGTACATTATTTTCCTTTGATTTGTTATTTATTTTACAGGCATTGGGTAAAGATTATCAATTTCTAAAATCATTAGAAAATTGGTCTATATTAAGAAAATCTTTCATTATTATATTGGCATACTGTTTATTTATCAATTTGATTTTTTTATGAAGGTATTTATTGAATATTTATTTATAGGGATGATGAATCTAGATGTTTCTTAAGGGTTTTGAAATCATGTGTCTAAAAACTCAATCATCTTAAGATACATCGTTATCTTAAAAAAAATTATGCGCTTAAGTAGTGAAAGACTGTGAGAGCTCCTTGTTTGAACAAAAAATACACTATGTTTGATTACACTTTCTTATAACAGTTATTTCTTATAGTATGTTTGATACTATTTATAAAAGATTACTTAGAACTTATAAATTATTATATTTGAATTGTAAAACAAATGAGTTCTTTTTATTCTATTTGTAAAGAAAACAACATGCATAAGTAACAGGAAACCAATTTTTCATTAATAAATCTATAAACTCTAATACATAATCTCATATTAATGACAAGAATTTATAAATGAATACTTAATATAAAACTTTGAATCATGGATTAATTGAAAATATTAATAAAAATTTATATTTGAAATATCTAAATAAACTATCATGATTGATAAATTCAAAAATTGTTCCATTGAAACCCAAGTTTTAAAATAATTCAATTAAACAAACTTGAAATTATTTTGTTTATGTATTTTTGAAAAAATGTATATTATAAAAAAATATTAAAAAAACAAAATAAATTTTAAATGATATTCTAATTATATTTTTTAAAATATATTATGTGATTAAATGTAAAGTGTATATATTTTTAAATTATATTACAAACATAAAATAACATTTGAAAAAAAATCACCTTTTAAAACCAGACTAATATTATAATATTTTAAAAAAAATCGATTCTTAGAGCCAATTTTTTATCTTAAAAACAAGTGATTTTGGTAAATTTAAAAAAAAGTACAAAGTATTTATGTTTGGGTTCTAAATAAAAATCGTATTTTTTTACATTTGGTTTCAAAATTTGGTTTTATGCTTTTATACAGATTCAAAATTTCTGCATTTCATTATAGGAATATATGTTTTTTTTGCTGAGGCTCAAGGATGTGATAGATTAATTTTCTATCTCATATTTAGAATGTTTTATTTTCTTTTAGTTTATTTATAAGGGTTTTTAAAATGTACTAAAAGTTTCAAAGAAGTTTCCGATAAGTGTTGTTTGACGGTGTTGAATATGCACTAAAATGTAAATATATATATATATATGTGATATTATATATATAAGTGTATATTTAATAATACGCATTCGATGCAGGTATTACTATGCATGTATTAAATACATGCGATAATAAATATATGTATGATATATATATATATATATATATATATATATTTCTCCCAAATGGTTTTTATTATCAAACTGTTTTGAATGGATTAAATGGTTTGAATATTTGTTGAATAGGATTCAATGAATTTATGACAATGAGAATAAATGTATATGGATACATAAATATGTCTGACACATTTCATTTAATGATATGCGTCATAAATGGCTATATAAAGAGATATGATCTCTCTTGTTGTAAACATCTGATTGTGAGCAAACATCTCAATTCGCTCTCCCTATCGTGTTTTTATTCATTATCTGAGACGAAGGTGTTGGAGTTGGTGGCCTAGAACCAACTACTTTTTACTTTATTTATTAATAAATACCTTATCACATCTTGATTATTCTTATGCATGACAATGCATGTGATAATGTCCTAAGGATGACTGTTGCATTAAAGGGTCATGACGGATCCCTACTACGATGAGAACCCAAAAGTGCTATAACACTGTTCTTGAATATATGTTCCATGGCTAGATGATGTTATTTGAGGGACACAAATAATACAGGCCTTTAGGGGTGAGGACTCATAAAATATTGAGGCACCTTCTCATGGCGTGCACCCTTGGTAATATCCAGGAGGATATTATGAGAACGAGACTCACTAGTAGGAAATCCACATTTCATAGTGTCATTGGATGTTCCTATCTATGGACGTGTGTATTGGTCCTTAGAATTTAAGATTATTATTAATGAGTATTACAACTCGCACACTTAGATGTATTTAAAAAAACTGTGAGGACACACTGTTTGCAGCGAGGTGAGATATGTTGGGTGCATCACGAGTAATACTACATTAATAGATAATGTGAGAAATGATTTGTCCCTTATGTTCCATAATGGAAGTAGATATCTCAGGTCATTTGATGGAATTTATATAGCCTAAATAAATCCATGGCCATGGTAAGGAATGGGTGAGTTCAATTCCAAAAAGTCAAAGAAAGAATAATCGAGCACATGGGTTGATGACACTAGCATGCAACCCGCTTGATTCAAGATATCAAGACAAAGAGATTACATTACACGGTAAGCATTCATAGGAGGTGACACGTCATTGTGGCATTAACTTCTTTCTCTATGGGTGCCTTGGCGTGTTACTAGATGCTAACCTTGGACTTTAGGCAGGCTCCGCCTCATGCCACCGAGAAAGAGGCCTAGAGGGCCACACACTAAGTGTGTCCAAGTATCTCAGTTAAAATATTAATTTAACAAGTTGAATAAATATTATTCTCTATTGTGGTTTAATAATTATTCAAGGATGTCTGATCGCATTTATTTCAACACTAGTTATTCAAGAAAATATATTATGGGAGAAATAATACATTTATTAGCGAGTAATGTAGTGGTATTTATTTGAGAAATAAATAGCCATTATTCCAGGTCTAATAAGTGTGGTGGAAGAAATAAATAGAATGGAAAAAAAGTACACGCCATGTATATTAATATACACACCGTGTATTTTTTCTAGGAATTTATGAGAAATAATATTATTTATTTAATTAAATAATATTAGGTGTAATTTGTTGGATGCATGTCAAGTAATAATAACAGTCAACTGTTATCATTAGACATAGGGTATTACTAAGAATTAAATGAAATGAATAAATGATTTCGGGTAATTAATTCATTTTATTATTCTAAGTAATTAAAATCCCAATTATATAGTTCTCATTAGCCTAGCCATTTTTTGGGGTTGTGCACAATAGATCTAGAGAAATATCTCAATCCAAGAAAGAATTATTTTTCTTCCAAGAACACTCTCAAGCTACGAGAGAGAGAGATCCTCCACCGGATCAAGGTGACCGAAGGCAGACATTGCAAGTGAAGTCTCTTCCATGCTAGCACTTGGAGATCCCTTCAGTGATATCCAGAGATATGTGGAGCATGTGTGGATCACCGCTAGAGGAAACCTACACTTGGATTCTACAACGCAACGACGAATCACATCAGATCATGACTGGAAACATCAACAAAGAAAGAATTCCATCAAGGTAATTCTTGTCAATTAATTAAATTAATTATAACCAACATATGATGATCCTCTCTCTGGTTCCAAAACTCCCCTCTTTCTCTCTCTCTCTTCATTCTATTCCAAA
The DNA here is from genome assembly GCA_963277665.1 of Viscum album. Taxonomy (NCBI): domain Eukaryota; kingdom Viridiplantae; phylum Streptophyta; class Magnoliopsida; order Santalales; family Viscaceae; genus Viscum; species Viscum album. Next base: position 1,354,248,316 of record OY728121.1, on the reverse strand, counting down.
GATCTGACGTTTTATTATTGTGATGGATCTCAGATTGATCGTTGTTAATGCTAAAATTAAAGTTGGGTAAACCCACCAACGTGCTTCCGCTGTGCCCGAAACCTACAAGTGGTATCAGAGGGGTCACATCATTGATTATAATTATTTAATTTTTCATTGATTATTTACGCATTTAATAATTTAGTTGTTTCAATTCAAGTTAATCGTTCTGAAAATCTGAATCTCGAGATCTGTTCCTCCTCTCTCGTTTCTCATTCACCTTAGAGAAACAAATTTTTCTTTTAATTTTGATTAAAATAAAATAGAGGATCTCATCCGGAGGTGCCAAACATTCCTGGATGTACAACACCAGAATACACGGCGTGTATTCAGTAGTACACGCCATGTAGTCAAGATTCAATGCATCGGACCAGTCCGCAAAATCAGGCTGTGTGTTGGAGTATTTCTAAGTCTTAAATGACTCCGTTTATTGACCATGAACAAGTGGCACATAGTTTTTGGATTACACACCATGTGGACCATTGAACATGGTGTGTAGTCCCTTTCGGGTTAGGGTTAGACCATGTACCCCGTACATGGCTCGCCCGGCTGGAAACTGTGTAATGTGGATACTACATGACGTGTGTCTCACTGAACACACCATGTACTCCGAAGATTTCTGAAGTACATTTACATGCCATGTCTCAGAGCGTGTACTTCGGATGGATGGTGAACAAAAGTACATGCCGTGTAGTCAGAAATACACACCGTGTACTCATCCAAATTACGTAGATTTATTAAAATTTATTATTATATTATACAAACCCTTGAGACGTGCACCATAGTACATGTGTAAAGATGAGGCACAACATGTGATAGGTTTTATATATATATATGTGTTTAATTTAACATATGTGTAATGTTCATTTCTACTCATTGTGTAGTTATGAACGAGAATTCACTAGGTTGCCTCCAAGGTACAAGTTACGTACAAAAATAATTTTAAATGAATTTATTTGTTTAAAATTATGATGTATGAGAATCTTAAGGAAATTCAGAAAAGGGTTTAAGATAAATAGATTGATTAATTAAAGATAATTAATTTATTCGAGCATGATTTATCTTAAACAAGAACGATTAAAGAATTGAATGATAGTTTTATTTATGCGTAAATATCATTACATGTATGGATGATCATGAGATAGACCAAGACCTTTGTATATAAATGGTTTCTTTTAATTAATTTATTTAAATTAAATTTGTTGGCTTGTGAGCCTTCTCCTCATTAATATGTAGGGCCTTCGTGCCCAAGATTTCTTTTATGTAAAACCCCTTTTACCCCTCACTTGCATGTGAGATAAATACATATGTAATTGATGGATCTCCCAAGCTAGTGGAGGTGGCTCAAGTTAGGATCCAAGGTGAAACCAATCCAAGGATATACAAAGTTGGACAGGTGGAAAGCTATAAACACGAACCCAAAAGGTTCAAGGTGTTTCTCCCCTTGGTCTTGGGTTAGTTTATCAACTACTAGATAAACTAACCAATATAACAATATCACGATCATACCATTTGGTTTATTTCTGTCAGTTTTATGGTTTATTTATTGTGGGTGTGTTGTCACGATCACAAAATTAATGAATTAAACAAGCATGCAATATGGAACTAAAATAAGATCGTCTTATGCGTAAAATATTATCTTAGACATGGTTAATCACTTAAGTATATCCCACTTAATATTAACAATCATTTAATCAAAGATAATAAAATGGAAATTTTTGTATAAGGAAAAAATCCCTCAAAGAAATATTAAGTCGATATAGCCTTTCATAATCTTGGTTAGAATTGAACCATAGTTCAAAGTGCTTGACCAACCCTAGTTGGGGTGCTTTAAATTATCGGGGAATTCTAATTCAAGGTTTTGGGTTGAATTGACTTGGTTCACATCAAGGGTTGACTACCACAACAAGACTTGGTGTGACCAAGAGGCAAAGGTTGAGGAAATCCAAAATAAAAGGATTTTATTATTGGGGAGTCCACTCAGTGGATCAAGGAGTTGCGAGTTAATGCAGTTGGCATTTGGAATGCTTACCTAAAAACCTTTAAGTTACTTGACCAACTCTATTTGGGGTAATGAGAAGGGAAATATGGATCCTTTCCACTAGAATATTTAGGCAACAAAATATTCTAAAGTTAATGGTGAGGGATATTAGATTTTGATAAAATAGTGGGAGACTAATAAGTATTAATTTATTTATTTGTCTCTGTTTTATCATAATAAAGTACTAAACCTTTTCTCATATTAATTTGTAGAAAGAACAAGAAAAATGACTTCAAATATATCATTGTGAACCATACTCGAGAAGGAAAACCTTCTCACCGACACCAATTTCCAAGAGTGACAGAGGCGTTTACGCATCATCCTTCACCACGAGAGGAAATTGTATGTGCTAGAAGAGCCTATTCTAGTTGTGCCTGGGAAAGAGGCCAGTGATGAGGAAATATCTATCTATATGAAACACATGTATGATGTTACAGATGTCCAATGTTTTATACTATCATCCATTTTGAATGAGCTCTTGAAGCAACATGAAACATGAATGTATATAGCATGATGTCTCACCTTAAGGATCTCTACCAAGAAAAGGTGAGACAAGAGAGATATGAGATCTACAATTATTTGTTTATAACTAATCTTGGAGAGTCTGTGCCAGATGGGCCTCATGTAGTCAAGCTTATTGAGTACATTGAATTCCTGGATATCTTAGGGATTAAGTTCCCGGATGAGTTGCGTACAGATCTCATCCTATCATCACTGTCCAAGACCTTCTATAGATTTATTTTCAACTATAACATGAGAAACAATGAGAATATTCTATCGAAAATTTTGACCTTAATTCTCCAGGTAGATAAGGACATGGGGAATGACAAACCTGCAGTCCTTATGGTGAATAAGAAAAGGAATGACAAGGCAAAGGGGCCAAGGACTTATAAACGGTCTGAAGCCCCCGAGCACTATCCCTCCAAGAAGGGGATGATCCAGAGGTAGGGAAAGGAATGGGAGGATGCATGTTTTTCATGTGGCAATAAATTCCACTGGAAGAGGAACTTCACCCAAAAGCATGAGGATGCTAAAGGTGCATTCATTATCAAGTGTGATCTTTCCATTTCTACACATTGGGTATTAGATACATCTTGTGGGGCTCACATCTGTATTAAAATCCAGGAACCAAGTAGATTTAGAAAGATTTCCAGAGGAGAGGTGGATCTTTGAGCTTCCAATGGTGCGATACTGGATGCGTTATCCATTGGAGATTACCACCTCTCATTTCCAACTAGGATGATTTTAGTTTTACATAACTGTTATTATGTGCCTAGTGTTACCAAAAACATAATTTTTATATCATGTTTGGATATAGATGGATTTATTTTTATGTTTGGAAACAAGGGTTTATTATTTTATAAGAACAACGTATGTTATGGTATGACACATTTAAATAATGGTTTGTATGTATTAAATTACGAAAACCAAGTGTTGGCAATAGATAATGAAACAAACTCACATGACTCATACAACACCCAGTTGTGGCATCACCGTCTTGGTCATGAAAATGAGAAACGCTTGACAAAGCTCTACCAAGATGGATATTTAGACTCTACTGATCTAAAACCACTTGATAGATGTCATGCTTGTTTACAAGGTAAAATGATCAAGCCACATTACGGTGGACAGGGTGAAAGGGCCAAAGAGCTTCTAGGATTGGTACACACGGATTTGTGTGGAGCATTTCCAGTAGAAGCTAGAGGTGAATATTCTTACTTAATTACTTTTACTGACGATTTGAGTAGATGTGGTTATATCTACTTAATGAGTTTTAAGTAATAAACCTTAGAGAAATTTAAGGAATTCAATAATGAAGTAGAGAATCAGCTTAGTAAGAAGATAAAGAAGCTTCGATCAGATCGAGGCAGAGAATATCTGAACCAAGAGTTCATTGATCTTCTACGGGAGTTTGGGATTCTATCTCAGATCACTCCTCCTTATACACCATAGTGGAATGGTGTTAGTGAAAGGAGGAACCACACCTTTTTGGATATGGTGAGGTCGATGATGATTTGTGAAGATCTTTCATTATCCTTTTGGGGATATGCATTACAAACTACAACATACACATTAAACCGAGTACCAACTAAGGTGACATATAGAATTCCCTCCAAGTTATGGAATGGAAAGAAACCCATTTTGTTGCACACGCGTGTATGGGGATGCAAGGCATTTGTTAAGGCCTTCTCAGGAAACAAACTAGCACCCTAAGGCACAAAGTGTATCTTTATAGGATATCCCAAGGAAATGAAAGGATATTACCTATATAACCCTTCAGACAAGAAAGTGACTGTCGCTAGACAATAAATATTTCTCGAGAGGGAGTACATCATCAAAAAGTATAGTGGGAGAAAGATTGAATTCGATGAAGTTGATGCTCAAGATACACAGGAGTTAGTATATGAACAAGTTACACAGGTCCCTATGGAAGAGGTTCCAAAAACACAAGTACTGCGTAGGAGCTCAAGAGTGGTAAGGGAACCAGAGAGATTTTGTTTCCTAGTCACCGGTGATGGTGAATAATTACTGTTGGAAAATGATTAACCTCTCTCCTACAAGGAAGTAGTATAAAGCTGAGAAGATTCAAGATAGCTAGAAGCTATGAATTCTGAGATGGATTTCATGTATCAGAACAAAGTCTGGGTTCTGGTCAATGTGTCAGTTGATGTAAAGCCTGTTGAATGCAAATGGGTATTCAAGAGAAAACTGGACATGGAAGGTCAAGTTAGCACCTATAAAGCAAGGATAGTGGATAAAGGATTCAGACAGTGTCACGGAATTTACTATGATGAAACCTTCTCGCCAGTTTTCATGTTTAAATCCATAAGAATCATACTTTCCATAACAACATACCATGACTACGAGATTTGACAGATGGATGTCAAAATAGAATTCCTTAATGGGAACCTTTAGGAAGATGTCTACATGACACAACTGGAAGGGTTTGTGACACTAGGTGAAGCCAAACTGGTTTTCAAGTTGCAGAAATCCATTTATGGATTAAAGAAAGAATCCAGGTCATGGAACATTCGATTTGATGAAGACATAAAAGAATTTGGTTTTATTAAGAATGAATGTGATCCATGTGTTTATAAGTGGCTTAATGGGAATGCGGTCATTATCCTAGTAGTATATGTTGACAACATATTTCTTATTGGAAACGATGTACCAGTCTTACAGTCAGTTAAGGACTGGTTGAACAAGTGTTTCTCCATGAAGGACTTGGGTGAAGAAGCCTACATTCAAGGGATACTAAAGAGATTTATTATGGAACAATCCAAGAGGGGATTGGTTCCAATGTCACATGGCCTACATCTTTCTAAGAAAATGTGTCCTCAGACACAACAAGAGAAAGATAGAATGAGTAAGATCCCATATGATTCATCTATAGAATCCACCATGTATGTCATGTTATGTACTAGGATTGATGTTTCCTATGCAATGATCATGGTAAGAATATATCAAGAAGATCCAGGAGAACAATATTGGACTGCTGTAAAGACTATCCTTAAGTATTTGAAAAGAACTAAGGATATGTTTCTGGTGTGTGGAGGAGACGAGGAGCTTGCCATCAGAGGGCATGATGATGCTGGTTTTCAGACAAATTAGAACGATATGAAGCCATAATATGGACATGTTTTCTGTCTCAATAGAGGAGGTGTGAGCTGGAAGAGTTCAAAGAAACCAGTTGTCACCGATTCTACAGTGTAGTCCGAATATATAGCAGCTTCTGATGTAGCCAAGGAAGCCGTCTGGATTCAGAAATTTGTCCAGGATCTTGATATGGTGCCTAGTAGTAAATATCCTATCACATTATATTTTGATAATACTACAGCGACAACTCTTTCAAAAGAACCAAGGTCACATCAACAGACAAATAACATACTCCGGAAGTATCACATCTTGAAGGATTTCTATCAAAGGGTTGAATTTGCAATGAGCAGAGTGTCCACATAAGAGAATGTGGAAGACCCCATGACTGAAGGCCTGTCTCTACAGAAGCATGAATATCATGTGAGAGCTAGCAGGTTAAAGGTTGTTAGTAGTTGGCTATAGTCCAAGTGGGAGTCTATTGAAGTTGGTGGCCTAGAACCAACTACTTTGTACTTTATTCATTAATAAATAACTTATCACATCTTGATTTTTCTTATTCGTGACAATGCATGTGATAATGTCCTAAGGATAACTGTTTCATTAAAGGGTTATGGTGGATCCCTACTGTGATGAAAATTCAGAAGTGCTATAACACTATTCTTGAATATATGTTCTATGGCTAGGTGATGTTATTTGAGGGACACAAATAATATAGGCCATTAGGGGTGAGGACTCATAAAACATTGAGTCACCTTCTCATGGTGTGCTCCCTTGGAAATATCTAGGAGGATATTATGAGAACGAGACCCGCCAGTAGGAAATCCACATTTCATAGTGTCATTGGATGTTCCTATCTGCGGACGTGTGTATTGGTCCTTAGACTTTAAGATTATTATTAATGGGTATTACAACTTGCACAGTTAGATGTATTGATGAAAACTATAACAACACACTGTTCGCAGCGAAGTAGGATATGTTGGGTGCGTCACGAGTAATACTGCATTAATAGATAATGCCAGAAAAGATTTGTCCCTTCTGTTCCATAACAGAAATAGATATCTTAGGCCTTTTATGGAATTGATATAGCCTAAATAAATCCATGTCCATGGTAAGGAATGGGCGAGTTCAATTGTGAAAAGTCAAAGAAAGAATAATTGAGCACATGGGTTGATGACACTAGCATGAAACCTGCTTGATTCGAGATATCATGATAAAGAGATTACATTACATGGTAAGCGTTCGTAGGAGGTGACACATCATTGTGGCATTAACTTCTTTATCTATGGATTCCTTGGCGTGTTTCTAGACGCTAACCTTGGACTTTAGGTAGGCTCCGCCTAATGCCACTAAAAAAGTGGCCTAGAGGGTCACACACTAAGTGTGTCCAAATATCTCAATTAAATATTAATTTAATGAGTTGAATAAAGATTATTCCCAATTGTGGTTTAATAATTATTCAAGGATGCCTGATCGCCTTTATTTCAACACTAGTTATTCGAGGGAATACATTATGGGTGAAATAATACATTTATTAGCGAGTAATGTAGTGATATTTATTTGAGAAATAAATTTCCATTATTCAAGGTCTAATAAACGTGGTGGAGGAAATAAAGAGAATGTAAAAACAAAAGTACACATCGTGTATATTAATATACACACCGTATATTTTTATGGGAATTTATAAGAAATAATATTATTTATTTAATTAAATAATATTAGGTGTAATTTTCTAGGTGCATGTCAAGTAATAATAATAGTCAACTGTTATTATTAGACATGGGGTATTACTAAGAATTAAATGAAATGAATAAATGCTTTCGGGTAATTAATTCATTTTATTATTCTAAGTAATTAAAATCCCAATTATATAATTCTCATTAGCCTAGCCATTTTTTTGGGGTTGTGCACAATGGATCTAGAGAAAGATCTTAAGATAAGAGAGAATTCGTTTTCTTCCAAGAACACTCTCAATCTACGAGAGAGAGATCCTCCTCCACCGGATCAAGGCGATCGAAGGCAGACATTGCAAGCAAAGGCTCTTCTATGATAGCACCCATAGATCACTTCGACGACATCTAGAGATACATGGAGCATGTTTGGATCATCTCTAGATGAATTCTACACTTGGATTCTATGACACAACGATGGATCACATCATATCGTGACTGGAAACATCAAAGAAGAAAGAATTCCATCAAGGTAATTCTTGTCAATTAATTAAATTAATTATAACCTACATATTATGATCCTCTCTATGGTTCCGAGACCCCCCTCTTTATTTTTCATTCTTCGTTCTATTCCAAAGATCTGGCATTTTATTATCGTGAAAGATCTCAGATTGATCGTTGTTAACACTAAAATTAAATTTGGCTAAACCCACCAACATGTTTCCGCTGTGCCTGAAACCTACAGAAGGAGCTAACACCCCTTTAGTATCCGGGTATCCTCATGATATGAAAAGTTCATATTTATCACTCTTATTTATGAAAATAAATAAAGTATTTTTTAATCAATATAATTCAATTTTGAATTGAATTATATTATTTATAAATTGTTTATAAATAATGAAAAAGGTATTTTTAAATATTTATATAAATTTATAAAATTGTTTTATAAATTAATTAACAATAAAATGTTTGTGGTTAATTGATATTTTTTTTAAAATACTTTTTGAAAAATTAAATGGAAGTATTTATGATATAAAAACAAATGGTTTATTTAGAAATCATAAAAGGTGATTTATAAAGAGTTTATAAATTACAAAATATATGATATTTAGATTATATAAAATGTTTATATAATATATATTGAATTATAAAATGTTTATAATTCATGAAATATCATATAAATTCTATTTGATATAAAATATGAAATAATTTATATATAAAAGAATATAAAAAGTTTATATTCTTTCTAATTTATAAAATGTTTATAGTTAGTATTTATTTATGAATAGTTCATAAATATCCCATATTTTGTAAAATAAATATTTATTTATTTATTAAATTTCCTTAATATTCATGTTTAGTTTATAATTAATTAATTTTAAAATTTTCAAATTAAAAGGGATTTATTTGGATATTTTTTAAGCCACATCAAAAGGTGTTTTGATAATTGATATGATCAAGGTTTAAATAATAATCAAGTATATGGTATTTATATTTTGTAAACAGTTTACATAATATAAATTGAATTTTAAATAGTTTATAATTCATATAATATCATAAATTTAAAAGTAAATACAATATTATGTTAAATATGAAAGTGTTCATATTGGAAATAATATAAAGAGTTTATATTCAATATTTATGGAATGTCCATAATTTTAATGATGATATTATAAAAGGGTTTATAATTACCTTTTATTTATGAAAATTTTCATAAATGTTTATATCATGTTTAAATATTTGAATTATTAATTTATTTAAAGGTTTTCCAGGTTATATTCATAGTTATAAATTTTCTATATTATGAATAACTGTATGCCAAAATTTATATGATGTATTTCTTATAGGATAGAGCCTTGTGTATCATTCTAGGTTTGATATCATAAAATTTAGTTTTCATATACCCCAACCTCGGTTTTTAATTTTAGTTTTGAGCTTGAGAGTGGTTGTTGGGCATAGTTTGTGCATATTAGGTGTAGAGTTTTCATGAATTGAATTTTCTCTTGAGTAAAGTCTTCATAGGTATAGGGAATTTAGGTCATACCACCTACTTTCTTAGAGGCTTACCTTGTCTAGGAAAGTGAATGAGGTTGGCTATCTGCTGCTTCAGTCTTACTCATGTGGAGTTTTCTAATCTAATATAACTCCATGCCTTTACATGAACTATTTATGTACCTTATGCATATGATGTATTTAGATATGTATGAATATACTTAACTTTTATTTTTTTATGATTAATACAAACTCGTGGGTTGTGAAAAGAGCTATACATTAATGTGGTGTGAAAAAATTAATTGGTGGTTGAAATAAGGATTCCAAAACTAAATCATTAGAATCATGCATACACAAAAAGGGAATAAAACATGAGAAGATATTTATTACATTGGATGTAATAGTTATGAATTTAATATGCATATAATTTATATTAAATTTTTGAGACCTTAAAAATAAAATCCTAGAAATACTAAGTGTGAGATTCCTTCTAAAGAGACACTTGTCAAGACGTTGATCATTCAACCGGGTATTATGTGATAATTTCCTAAGAATAATTATCTCACTAAAATGTCATAGCAGTTCCCCTCTATGATGAGAATCCAAAACTACAATGATAGTATTCTTAAATATATTTTCTATAGTTGGATTATATCATTTTATGGACATAAATAATACATGATATCAGGGGTGGAGACTCATAGGACTTTGAGACACCTTCTAATGGTGTACACCCTTGGTAATATCTAGTATATGATATTACGAGAACGAGATCAACTAGTAGGAAATCCAAATTTTTATGTGTCATTAGATGTTCATATCCGAAAACGTATGTGTTGATCCTTAGAATTTAAGATTATTATTAATGAGTAGGTGAGGAAAAGGGGTCTGGACAGCTCACTCCCATTACTGAATCTAAGTTTCCATGGGTGGTCATAAAAAACTTTACTAATTCCAAAACCGAGTATTTAGGTTCATTTGAATAAATTATATGGGAAGTTTATTTAAATTAACTCATCTATAATGTTTGAGTAATTGGTGTGTGTAAGGGTGTCTAAATAAACTAAGTGGGGGAGTTTATTTGGATGGAAATGTTCCTTTAAAAAGGTGTTTCCTTTTTTGTGTTGGGATTTATAACTACTTTAAATTCTCATTATTTTAAATATTTTTTTTGGATTCTTGTTTTTAGTTTGATGGTTTTGGAATTTTCTCATGGATGATTGGTTATTGTCTTGTGTTTAAATAGACAATTTATCCTAGAAGAGATCTTCCAAATATGAGAGGGGAAGCCACAAGGAAGGTTCTATAGGTGGATCCTCCAGTGGACCCTTATTTGGTTGAAGCAGTGATCCATACCATTCAGACTCTAGGTTAAGTGGCCTCAGTGAACCCATGATGGGTAGTATATCATGGCATGAAATTTACCAAGAAACATTTGTTGGTCTTCTATGGTGACAAAGGACCTCAAGAGTAAGAGGAGTGTCTTTAATGGATTGATAGGATCTTAAAATTCTTTAAGAATCCTATAGATTTTTAGGTGGGTTTTTCCATGTATATGCTCAAAGGACTAGGAAGAAGTTGGTGGGCCTCGATAGTGCAAGATAAGTTTCATGAAGTTCTTACCTGATTTTCTTTTAAGAAGATATTTAATCAGCAGTTTTATCCCAAGACTTTACAGGTAAAAAAGACCTGGGAGTTTCTAATGTTGGAGTAAGGGGAGCATACTATTTTTGAGTACTCCACCCATTTTTTTGAGTTGGGGCATCCAACACTAGAACTTGTTACCAATGATTACCTAAAGGCTCAGAGGTCCGAGATGGGGTTGAGGGGAAATTTTTAGTCAATGCTTGTTCTTTTGTGAATTTTTACCTTTGTATAGGTAGTGGATAAGGATTCTTTGACCAAGGAAAACATAGCTGGAAGGAAAGGCTTGGGTGGAGCTTCAGTGGGTGCAATAGTTAGCTAAGGTTCTTCTTCTAGTAAAAAAAGAAAGTCCAAGAGTGGTTAGTTTTATGCAGGACCAGTTTCAGAGGATTACATAGTGTAGAAACATGTTATCTTCTACCACTGTGGGATTCATGGTCATAAAAGGCATTAGTGTATGGATACTCCTAGAACTTTTCATATTTGTGGGTGATCTGGTCATCTAAAGTGTTTTGATGATAAGATCTCCCAAGGAAGTGAGGCAGGATCCACTTTCACCAAGGGGTCACAGGTTCCGGCTGATGCTTCCAAGGGTGGTGGGTCTTATTCTCAGGCTAAGGGGGATGCCCAAGTGGCTAATTTTGGATGGATTTATTCAGTTAAGTGTGCACCAGAGGAATATAAAGCAGGGCCAACTACTGTTAGAGGTATGATGTTTATTTCGTCTTTTATGGTGCTAGATTTTTTTGATACAGGTGCTACTCATTATTTTATTTTGTCAAATTTGGTTGATGTGTTGGGTTTGTGTTTATATATTATGTCATTCTTTTTGGATCTTTCCACACCTTTTGGAAATAGGTTCAAACAAGGTTTCAAATTTCCCACATGTTGGGTGGTGATAGGTGACTTTGAGGTGGTTTGGGACTTCTTAGTTCTTGATCTTGACATCTTTTACTTGATTATCAAAATGGATTAGATGATAAGTGTAAAGAACCAGACATAATATTATCATCGTTGGTTACATATCTTATTTACCAATGGGGTCACTCATATTTTCCCGAGTGAGTGGGACTCAAGATTGGGAAGGGTGGGGTCAGTTGTTCCTTATTCTTGTTTAATCTCATTCCATTTATAAGAAATTTTTCTTGATACAATTGACCCATGATTGGGTGGTCAGCTACCTATTGTTGTGTGTGTGTGCCCTGAGGTCTTTCCAGATGATTTTTCTAGCTTTCTGCCACATAGAGATGTTGAGTTTACTATTGACCTATTACTTGGAATGATACCCATTTTTATGCCTTCCTATCTAATGGAACTTGCTAAGTTGGTAGAACTTAAAGTCTAGCTTGAAAACCTATAGGTGAAAGGATTTATTCATCCTAGCGTGTCACTGTGGGCTTTGCCTGTACTATTTTCTAATAAGGTAGATAAAAAGTCTTAAACTTTATATTGACTATCAAAAGTTAAATTGGGTGACCGTTAAGAATAAGAATCATTTACCCAAAATTAATGATCTATTTGATCAATTGAGGGGGGTTTGTTGGTTTTCTAAGATTGAATCGCGGCCAGGGCACCACCAGTTGAGAGTCTAAGAAGAGGATATACCCAAGGCAATGTTTTAAAGTTTATATGGGCATTTTTAGTTTTTGGTTATGTCATTTAGTATCAATAACTCTCCTACAGTATTCATGGATTTGATAAACTAAATATTTCATCGATTCTTGGACTCCTTTGTTGCGTGTTCATAGATGATATCTTAGTATAATACAAGTAAAAGGAGTATCATAGAGACAATTTGGATATCGTTATATGAACTTTGATGGAACATCATATATATAGTAAGCTTTCTAAGTGTGAGTTTTGGATCTGGGAAGTAAATTTTTTGGGGCATGTGATATATAATAGGGGTTTATCAATTGATCTTAAAGAGTTTCAAGTAGTTATGTCTTGGGAGAAGCCCAAAAATGTGTTTTAGATCTGAAGATTCTTGGGTTTGGTAAGTTACTATAGATGGTTTGTTTGAGACTTCTCCAATCTCACATCTTTGATGACAACTTTAACCCATAAGGGTGTAAATTTTGAATGGAATGACATGTTTCAGAGATCTTTTGGGGAGCTAAATATGACGTTGAATTCAACATTGGTTTTGATTCTTCCAAAACTAGGTTCAGGTTATGGCATTTTCTGCGATACTTCTGGTATGGGTTTGGGATGTGTCTTGATATAGGGGAAATAGGTTTTGGATTATATATCTCTCTAGTTACACCCTCATGATAATAAATACCCTATCCATGATCTTGAGCTAATAACTATTATGAATGTGCTCAAAACATGGTATCACTATCTCTTTGAAGAAGGGTTTACGGTATATTCTAATCACAAAATCCTGAAGTATATTTTCACTCAGATAGATCTGAACTTGAAATAGAGAAACTGGGTTGAGTATATTTAGACTTTTTATTTTTATATTGTATTTTCTCCCAAGAAAGGGAATGTGGTGACATATGCATTGAGCAGAAAATTAATGAAACAAGTCGTGAAGGAATTAGTTTAATAGTGGTCTTTGATGAGTTTTTTTGTTGAGATGAGCTTAGGAGTGGAGGAGGTTGGTGGATAGGTTTTCTTAGATGCAATAAAGGTTGAATAATCTTTTTATGAGTAAGTTTGACTTGATTATATTAAAGACACCTAGATCCGATGCTTAAGAGAAATCCTAAATACTGGGGAGATCTTATGTGAGCTGTCTCGGTCTCCTAGTGAAGATTTTTTACTTCTATAATAGGTTTTTGTTCCGTTTTATTTGAGACAAGAGTTTCTAGACAGTGGACACTAGTCTTGTTGGTCTCTTCACCTTGGGTCTACAAATAAGTACCATTATTTAAGATGTTAGTATTGGTGTCCAGAGATGAGGTGGTCAGCTATAGATTCTGTATCACGGTGTCTCACTTGTTAAAAAGTTAAGATGGAACACCAGAGACCAGAAAGTTTATTGCAACCTTTACCCATTCTGATATGGAAGTAGGATTATATTTCCATAGATTTTGTCATTGGTTTACCACAAAATCCTAGTAGGAAGGATGCAATTTGGGTGATTATTGACAGAATCACTAAACTAGTGCATTTCTTACCAATAAAGGAAACGATGAAGGTGGAATATCTTGGGGAATTATATGTCCAATATATTGTGAAGATTCATTGGGTTCCATTTGTAGTTGTTTATAAATGGTACTCGAGGTTCACATCTAGGTTCTGTAAATGTTTTCTGGAGGAAATGGGTTCCCAGTTGAAATTGAGCATGACTTATCATCCACAGAAGGATGGATAGACATAGAGGGATATCCAGGTTCTTGAGGATACTCTCCAAGATGGTGTGATTGAATTCATTGGATCTTGGGATAACCATTTTCCTTTGGTTGAGTTTGCATATAAAAATATTTATAAGGATTTTATTAGGATGGTGCCCTTTGCGGTTTTGTATGGGAGGCCATGTCGATCTCCCTTGTGTTGGGTAGAGTTTGGAGAGAAGTCCTTGGTTGGGCCAAGTGTTGTTCAGGAGATGATAGAGGTAGTAAAATTTATCTAGAGGCATTTGATCACAATACAAAGTCATCATAAATCATATGTGGACCATCGATGTCGGTCGCTAGAGTTTGAGGTTGGTAATTAGGTCTTTCTCATAGTTTCACCTCACTTGGGACTTCGTTAGTTGGGTAATTAGTGTAAGTTGGAATCAAGATTTTTGGGCCCCTTTGAGATCATCGAGTGACTGGGGAGGGTGGCTTATCATTTGTTATTACCATCTAGATTGAATTTTATACATGACGCGTTTCATGTTTTCTAATTGAGTAGGTATTTACCATATCATTCCCATGTGATTAGATGGGAGGATGTCATTCTTGATCTTGATACCACTTTGGTTGATCAACCAATTCAGATTATAGAACTCTAGGATAAGGTGATGCATAATAAAGTGATTCCCCTAGTTTGGGTACTATGGCAATGTAGATAGGATCTCTGTGATATGTGGGAGTGTGAGTCATTGATGAGTAAAAAATAAACTACTCTTTTTGCGAATCCAAGATCTTGATCTCTTTCTAGGTATAGAAAGATTTTATGTTGGGGAGATTTTAATGTCGTGTTACCTTCATGTCAGGTATTTTTTGATCTTTTCTTTGGGGTTTCCATTTTTTTTGGGTGAGTATTTTCATCCTTGAATTGGGAGGATACATGTAATGGTGAAGTCACATTTTTTTTTGATTTTTAGTTTTTACCTTGACTTTTTTTGTTGTTCATTGGGAAGTTACATGACATGTAAAGGGGTTTCATGACATGTAATGACGACTAGACTCATCCCATGAGTTAAATTCATAGCATGATAATTTACACATCGTGTAAGGGTTACGTATCGTGTAATGTGAAAATCTGGGTTTTTATTAAAAAGGTGATGCATTTTTCAGCATAACATAAAATGAGATGGATTCAAAAATTGTAAAATATTACATGCTGTGTCATTCCCTAAATTGTAGTTTTTAGGGTGTTGTGTGGGTGTTTCAGGGATCATTTGTTTTAGAAACCTTCTCCTCTCGGCCAGAGCTCTTACCCTAGACAATTTTGGGTGTCTTCCATCCATCCAAATCAATTTGTTCAGAGATTGATCAGCAGGGTTAGGTGCTTCATATTTTCAGGAAATCCTTAGTCTTGGTTTCTCTCTCAATGGTGGTTTCAACACCATTTTTTAAGGGATTGATAATTGGATTGTGTTTTCTACCAATTATTTTCAGTATTTGGTCTCACCTTGTCTTTTACAGGTAGAAATTGTGGTTTCTAATCCCCATTGTCAAAGGAAAATAGGTTTTCTATGTTCTTGAGGTAGGAGGATCTGTTCAATTATTCTAATTTAATGAATTACTTATTGTTTATATTGATTTCTTGATATTTGAAAGGGAATTGTATGTGTTGAAATTGAAAATGGGCATGGTTTCGCGTTTGGAAAGGGGTTTTGCTTTGAAAATGTAATTTCCTTGATTTGAAATGGAAAAATGGATTTTCAAACCCTGAATTATATTAGATTTTCTTTGAAATTGTTTTATAAAAATATAAGCATGGTTTTTATAATAGAAATTGAAAAACATTGCACAACGGGAACCTTATCTTCATTGATACGAGTAGCCTTAGTGTGCGTGACATCACTAGGAGGTAACCTCTTGTATGTAGATGGTATATAGTAGGCCTCAATGTTAGTTTAGATCCAACTTTTTTCCTTGTTTGGATTGTGAGTGTCTAGTACGCATTGTATCATATGCTAGAGTTTGGATGGTTGATGCAATGTTGTTTCTATTTGTTTATTACATGATAGTTTATTTCATGGATGTTGGATCACATGTATATTTATATTTTGGTATCTTTACTTTCTTGTTTCTGGATTTAGAAAACATGGAATTCAATTTGTGAAAACTCAAGGATTGATTGAAAAATGGTTTATTTATAAAACTGCCTATAAAAATGTTTTGTTTTAATGATTTGACTTGTGCATTATTATTATTAGAACTTGTATAGATCTTTTGGTGGTATCCTACTGGTATCTATTGCTCACACCCTGCTTCTTCTTGTAGGCGGCTGTAGACTTTGTTTTGTAGGACACAAGTAAATTAAAGTGCATTCAGTAACGATGCAAGTTTTCTATTTATATTGTTGTTTCATTTTGGGATAGTTTGGAGGTGACATGGTCACACATAGACTTGTTGTATAAAATTTTCATTCTTTCTAGTTTATCATGTTTAACTCATTTGTATCTCCTTTTATTTCCACTTTGTACTATAATTTTATGTCTTTTTTTATATTCAAGACTTATTATTTTATCTTTATTTTACCATACCCCATGATGGGATGGCTTGGGTGACTGGTTTGGTTAACCTGGGTTGGTCTATTATATCTCCCTTATGTCAAGGCATGTTTCTTCATTTGTGGATTCTATACTCCTACATATTTTTGGCCATAGTCCATTATAGGGGTCAAGTATTCCATCAGTTAATACACACATTCCTCAACGAGGTGCGACCCCCCCACAATAGTTATAAAGTGGTTACATGGAATATCTAGAAGTTTAATAAATATATATTCATAATTCTTATGATTTATTGACACATGTTGATGCCTTTAAAACATTGTCAACATATCAAGTCTTTGTGGCTATCTCTAGATACTGATTATAATTGATATATAAAGACTTATATTATTCTTTTTTCCTCATGGATGTCTTGAACTATAGAATTTCAAGTTCTTTCTAGATACTTCCCATCATTACCAGGTATTGGGTTTTGAGATGAATTATTGTTTTATCTTTAATTTTCATTTTTAGGTATTCCAATTGGGAATTTTTATAATAACCCATGCATGAGATTTTTTCCCACACATGTTATGTATTCAGAGACACCATATATTTTAGGGATGATCATGGTGCTAGTGGATTTATAAAAGCTATTTTATAGTAGTTGGTGGTGGTTTATAGTGGAGAGAATTTCTAGTAGTTTTCATTCCAAGAGTCCATGTGGCGAGGAGATGTCTTCCCGTACTAGAGTTCGATGTAGGAAATGGTTGAGTTTATTTCATTTTTTTATTTCATTTTTAGGTTATGATTTTATAGTTATGTACATTTTTTCTTATGTCCCAAGCTTACATTGTATATATTTTAGTTAGAATATATATATTTATTGTTGGTGGTAACTATTACTGTATATTGGAGATGAATTTATCTTACATGATATTATAGTTTAAGGCCTCCCATGTATATTATTCCTTCTCAGTGCTCATCTCCATCCCCTACCCTACTGGAAGTGGGATTAATGTGGCATAGTTAGCTTACCTCTGGCCCAATTGGGTCCCCGATGTGTAACAATTGGGCCCCTATGATAACATAAACACCCTACCTTAACATGGTAATTGGTTTCTCACCCTCCAGGTACCACCAGTTGCCCCGCAAACACATGATACCATACCTGTGGCCCACCTAGGTGCCTGAATGAGTCATCAGACTAATGAACATCCCCACAGGCCAACACATCTTCTTTCTAGTGTGCTTTTTCCTCACTCACACACACCTCAGGAAACTTCCCAGAAGGTCACCCATCCTGATCACTACTCAGTGGTACTCATAATTCTCCTTGGTGGACCCTTTTTCCAAAGGTCCCGAGTTTGAGTTATGAGGGAGGCAGAATAAAACCTAGGATGGTAGGGGAGAGTTCCTACCACATGGATGTACAGTAGAGAGGTGTTTGGACACCACATGTAAGTTGTATGATGTGGCCGATTAAGGTGTGGCCTGGGGACCACTGAGGATCATTACATAAAAAGGTACCTTTTTTATGTAATGATTCTCACTGGGCCCCACACCACACCTTAATTGACCACACCCTCCAGATTACATGCTGTATCCAAAAACCTCTCCAATGCACAACCACATGGATGAAACTGTTCCTTTACATTTAGGGTTTTATTGTGCCTCCCCCATAACTCAAACTCAGGACCTCTGGCATAAGAGTCATCCAAGGATCATTATGAGTACCACTATTCCAACAACTTAGTGTTACTCATAATGCTCCTTTGGGTACTCTTATGGGAGAGGTCCCACTTTCAATTTATGGGGGAGGCGGAATAAAACCCCGGATGACATGGGATAGTTCATGAAATGTGGATATACATTGGAGAGGATTTTGGTCACCACATGTAAGCCAGATGACATGGACGATTAAGGTGTGGAATGGGGACCAACTAGGATTGTTACTTGGTGGGTTGCGTTATGTCAGTTTTCTTCTAATTTAATTTTATATTCAATTTATAATTAGAGTCTTGATATTAAATGATTCTAGAATAATTTGATATAAAATACTTGTAAAGATTATTGATTTAACATGATACAATTGATCATGGACTTATTTGATATTTTAATACACTACATTATATATATTTTGTTAATGTAATTTTTGAATTTTACCTTGATAGGTTCCTATGTAATAAAAGTTAATTCAAAAATTGATTAAAAGGATAATTTAAAGAGGATTATTTTAGAAGATTAAATATGATTTTATACTATTATGAAATTAATATTTACTTTATGATGATGATTATGATGACGATTACTTGTAAAAAAAATGTGATTATTAAATAATTGATATTCTTGAATGGGAGATAATATCAATAAATGAAGTAATGTGCTAAAAATTTGACATGGTGAATTAAATTTTGATATTTTTTTTCAGGGTATTAATTACCATTATTGGTTTATAATGGTTCTTGGAGATTTCAAGTAATTTAAGGGACATATAAATTATAATTTATTAGGATAATTCCACTTAATAGATCTAGAATTAATTATTTTATTTGTATAACACTATTGATAATGGTTAATTAAATGTTCTTAGATTTAAAACCATTTATTGGTTTATATAACATAATATGATTTAACAAGGGGATAAAAAGGTTATAGTAAATGAGTTTCACATGAGATTTATATTGTATATGTGTTATAGAAATTGATATTTATAACCCTATGGATTTTTTTTTGGATTTTTTAAACCATACACAATTTTAAGGGTATTTTTGAATACTGTTATTTTTTGGGATCATGAAAAAATGGATTTTAATTTGATATAATTAGTTTTTATAAGATGAAAATAACATTATATTTTATTAAAGGAATAGTTTTAGTGATGAAATATTATAATAGTGATATGAAAAGTTATTTTTGTGTAATGGAATGAAAATTAATTTTTTTGAATGAATATATATTATTCAGGAATGATTAGAATGAAAAATTGGGTTGAGTTTCATTTTGTTACTTGTTTGATGTGTTAGAAATAATATTTTTTCCAAATTTTATGTTGAAGTGATTAAAATCATTTTTTTATAATGATTAATTGTAAAATATAATGATTTTTGAAAACATGTGTAAAATTTTACATGGTTCAAAATATATAGTAAATTCTAGAAATGAAAGTTATAATTTTTAGGTTAAATATAAACAAGATTTTAAAGAATGATATATATAATAGATAGTGTTCAAAACATTTTTAGAAATATGTGAAATGATTATGTTATAATGAAATAATATAGGAATGTGTTTGAATATTCTTGGGTAAATAAATACATGTTTAAAATATTTTGTATTGGAATTGTGGGGTATGAAGTGGAAAGCTAGTATATTCTTGTAAAATAATGCATAATGATTTTAAATAGGATTAATTACTTATGGGATGAAGAAGCATGGGTTTGTGTTGCATTAAAATTATTGTAAATAATGTTAAAAGTGAATAAAAGATGTGTAAAATGACATAATTATTTTACATTGTAGTGGAAAGTCATAATATGAATTGGTATATTTGAAAGAAATTATAAATGGGGTGATTATCTTATTTAAAATATATATTTTTATGTTCATGATAAATTTTTTTCATCAAAATATTTTATATGATGTTACAATGTGAAAAATTTTATTTTATGGAAAATGGAAGGGGTTTATAGAATGAGTTTATATGATAAAGTAGAATTATGTTGATTAATGAATTGGAATGTGTTAATAAATAATGTTATATATTTTTTGAAGGGGTGTTTGATAAAATGAATTTTCATTATGTTTAATTGAGAATTAAATGATGTGTTAGAACTAATTATTGATTGAGTAGTGAATTATGTGCATGAAATAATGACTAAATTGACACTGGATGATGTGTTGGGATTTGGGATAATTTAATTTCTAGTTTATGTATAGAAATTAATGGTTGAATCATGGATATGAGTATTAAATGGTATATTGCATGTTATTTTTTTCATTATGATATTTTTTATATCAATTATTATAAATTTAAGATCAATGTATTTAGCTGACATAAAATGCAACCCTTTATTTGGTCCATGATCTAATATGATTTATGGGTTGATCCTGTACAATGTTACACCTTAGTCCTGATTATTGACTGAGGTGCCAGTATGGGATGAGATATTACTTGGGGTGACTCTAAGCTAGGTTATGCCTTAGTATTGGTCATATTTTGAAGAATCATTTTGTTTTTCAAGTATTAATCATGGCCTATGACTATAATTCATCATTTGAGAGTGATAGAACTCATACATGTTCTTGGATATATAATATGATATGCATTTTGATGGGATATGATATAATAGGATATGCCATGTATATGTTTAGAAGGCTATTGGATCTATATGATTGGCTATAGCATCTTAGACTGAGACTGTATATCTACACCAGAATTAGTTGAAGCAAGTAAAATACAATGTGAATTTGGATTAGTATGTAATTGACGAAGTTTTGTGAGTGGAAATTATTATTATAAAACTTATAATATACATTCCACAATACACATATGAAAATATTATGATCCAAGAAATGTTTAGTGTATTTGGTGGTATCTTACTAAGAATTATTTATCATTCCATGTACATTCAAATATCATGAAAATTAAGATATCACATGTGTTCATGGAATAAAGGGGCATTAACCTAATATAGAAGAGAGTTGTAGACTAAATCCTCTATTTCATTTTCTAGAGGTTCATATAGTTATTTTAGAGAATTGGTTTCTTGAGATTAGTTTTGTTTTATTTGATTTATTACATTGAGATACTTGTACTTAAGTTTTTGGTGCACTCATTGTGGTAGTATGATATTTGGGGCATTTTTTTGTTTATTATGGAGTTTATTAGATGATGTTTAGTATTACTTTATATTTTAGTTTAGGATTACTCTATTTATGATTATTTTATTATGATGAGATATTTGAGATTAAATTTCACTCAAAGCGATACTACAAGACCTCAACACTAGTCTCCAGCCTTCGTTGATTAAGGAGCACACTAGAGGCCATGTGAAAATTATCCTTGGTGATATGATCATTCCAGGGTAAGAAATTACATTAACCAAGCCATATGTACATTATTAAATATAAGGTAATTTTAATTGAATGTTTATGGAATTACATATTTTAAGTGGGGGTAATTTTTTTAGAAAAATAATTGATAACTAAGATATATTCTAGTATACAACATTGAGTATTGATTAATTTATCATGTTTTCAATATTTATTTTGCTTAAGTACGTTAAAATTTCATTTATTAGTGTGTCTTTCTTATGAGTTATTTTTATTTCAATTGTAATCACACTAAAAATATGAAATTAATGCTATATTTTTTACCAATCATTCAATTTATATATAACATTGGTATTAGATGAGACAACACTCTCATTACTTATTTTCATTTATGGATTATATCTACAAAAGGAGATTATTATCTCAAATCCAAAAGTTATGGAGGGAATGGAATATTATTTCAAAACACTGAATGTGGATTGTAACCCATAATGGGAGAGAATTTTGAAGAGGAACTGCATGAAGCAAGTGGTATTAAAAAATACATACCTTTGAATTTATTTTCTATAAGGGGGAAATGACGTGTAGCGTCTTGTGTTTTTTGGACTGTTAAAAATTACATGGGAGTTTGAAATTTTCATTTGGTGGAGGGACCGTATCCTAAATTGAGATTTGGAATGTAAATTAGAGGCTTGGAACACTTTAAAGTGCTGTTTTTAGATAGGTTTTAAGGCTTGATAGGTTTATTGGGAGTTCAAATGAGTTTTAGGGGTATCAAGCACTGAAAGATCCACTTTTCAGGAGAGATAGACAGGGGAACACAATTTGTTTAAACTATGTGGACCTCTATAAGAAGTTGTGAGAAATTGAAGGGGGTGTCACATGATTTGTTAAACCATTCAAGGTGGGGAGCATAACCATGCAGGAGGTCTTCAATAAATTGTAGATGAGGGCACACGAGCTATGCATGATTTGTAAAACTGTGTGCCTAGCCTGTATGGTTAGTTCCACTTAACAAGTAACACTTCTTGGTTGGTTCATGGTTAGTCCAAATCGTGTGGGAAAACCATGTGGGGTATAGCTCTTGGGTAGTGTGAGCCACATGGTTTGTGCATGGTTATCCAAACCATGCACCTCATTAAAAAGGGTAAAAATTACCTTTTTTCTCCTCTACCCTTAAATGGGTTTTCCCATTTTCCTCCCTCACTCACCTAGGGATCCCTTTGTGCATGCCTCCACCTTCCTCCTCCCATGGAGAGATCTCCCTCATTTAAGCTCTAAATCGAACATCGTTGGGTTCGTTGGAAGCATATCAGTGAGTTTATGGATCCTCCTTATTTCTTTCTCAATTTATTTAGTTGTATTGAATGCCATCTTCATGTGATTTGATTCACCCTATTTTCAGGGTGTTTGTCTAATCTTCTAATTTCTATCAAATAGGCTTGAATCAAATCTTGATATCAGACAAGTGAAGCATCTTAAGCATGAGGTAGGTGGTCTATAGTTTTTCCCTTAAAGTATCATAATTTTATAAATTACATCATTATGCCACATGCTGTATTTTATTTGTGTTTACCTTTAAGTGTGAAATAAATTATGTGGAACCTAATGCCTTGAATTTAATAGTCATTATGTTTAATTACACCGTTGTAGGTTTCTCTCCTCAACATGAACCACCCCTTTGGGAGAATTTTTCATATGTCCTAACCTATTACTCATTTAGGAAATTAAATCACCCCTTCTAGGTGTTGTTTCAAATGATTTATTTACAATGTTCTCCCTACCTTTTCAATCACCCTTGAGGTGTGTTGATTAACTCTAGTGTAAGAGATGCTTAAGATAAATTAAATTGATAATAATATGGATTATAATCCTAACCCCATTTTATAATAAAACCACTATGAGGGGAACTTTCTTATTCATTAAAAAGGGTTGAGTGAAATATAATGTTTGTAATGGTAAGAGGAATGAACCACTCCCATGGCCTTCTAAATTTACTTATAAATGAAACGATCTAAATTGTACACTTGATTTGTGATATGTAATGCCCTTAGGCATGGCCTTTTTAACTATCCATGATTAAATTGCAACAAAGAATGTTTATATACATGACCTTCTTTATTATTTATGCTTGAGTTGAATTGAATGATCCAAGTGGTTGTATGTAATGGAGTTGAATAGTTTATATTATTATATTATGATACTTGGGCATGAAATCCCTATTTATTCATGGGTATGGAATCCCTTGTATATATATTGTGATATTTGGGCATGGAATCCATATTTATAGAAGGGCATGACATCCATCTCTATTCATGGCCATGGTGTCCCTATTTATTCATGGACATGGTGTCTCTATTTATTCAGGCATGGAATCCCCATTTGATTATAATATTCAGGCATAACATCCCAATTAATTAAGATATGAAGGCATTATGTCCCTTAGGATTTATGATACGTGGGAATAACATCCCCTATCGATCATGATACTCAAGCATGGAATACCTCTTGACTTATGAAATGCATTCATGTCATCCCTCATGATTTCTAATTTATAGGCATGAAATCCTTTACCACTTTGTAAGACCTCAGTGACTATGCATGGATGCCTGAGTTATGCCTCAGGTCCTGGCTAGTCATAGTATCTATATATATGGCTACATATACTACTATGTATCTAGTATATATATATATATATATATATATATTCACTTATTCAGAGGAATCCCATCTCATCTTAGGATGAAGCAGGTATGGTCGGTCAGGCACCCTTTGAGGAATCTGAGCTTGAATTGTTTATATTTAATTATTTAATACCTTATTGATATTCCTGAACACCACTGTATTTTATACCTATAGACTGGATATCTTTAGACACCATTTGTGGTGGCCTACTGTGTTTATCTCACACCATGTTCAGGCTGCCATTACAATGGGCTACCCAAATAGACCTCATGATTGTTGTTTCAGGTTCAAGGATTATGCTTGTGCTGTTACATTCATACTTGAGATCTTAGGGGCATAGGATTGAGTCAGATATTAGGATTATTTTAGAGATAACCTTTTAGGATTTTGTCTTTATTTTTTGTATTATTTATTTATTAACTGATGTATGACTACTACTTTCATATTGTAGCATCACATGGACATGCATGGTTGTGTATTTAGCATTGGCCATTTTATCATTTATTATTATTGTATTTTGCTACCTTCATTATTAGTGCTTCTGTTGTTAATTGATTTATTAATTTATAGCTTTATTCCACTTTAATTATGTGGGTATAGTATCCCCACCATGCCATCATTGGACCCTCACTGATAGTCAATAGCTTCTAGCATATGGGGAGGCACACTTGAGGCCATGTGCCTAACTAGCTTGAGGTACTGTTTCAGTGGATTCCAGTTTGTGAAGTTACAAAGTGGTATCAAAGCATGTTTTTCCATTGTCTTACTATTTTGGGATGGTATATAGGAGAATCATAATTTTTTAGTTCTTAGTAAATATTTGTGTTTGGGAGTGATCAACTCAGGCATGGGGAAAAGACTAAGTGTCTAAGGATGGACTGTTGTTTGTGTTATTCATTATTATAGTTATTACGATTTCAAAATGAGTGATTGGTGTATTTTACACTACTTACTAATTTATGAGATTTATGATATTTTACCCTTGGGACACTATAGAAAGGAAGGAATACTACAGGCATCATTCTAGGCACATAGAAATTTTCATGCCATGCATATTCCATGCCATGAAGGATGCATTGCTTAACTGCCTGATAATTGATATATGCGCCTTCTATGATTTATCATCATGCTTACCTTTATGTTCCATGATTATTTTTATATCATGATTAGGTAATTATTTTCCATGATTTCCTGTATAACATGTTTCTTTGGTTTCTTGGTTATGTAGTGGATTTCCATGATTATTTCCAAGTTTTCCTGTATTTATTTCTTATGATAGCATGTTGTGTTATGATTCAGATACATGGTTGGTTAAATAAAGTATCAGCATCAACCTAAATGATTTTTTCCCGCATATCTTTATGGTGGAATTCTTTTTACTATTAGAATATTACATGTTTCATTCATGTATCATTGGTCACATAGATTTAAATGTGAATGATTACAATTAAACGAGTGTTAATTTCTCAATTTATAAAGTGTATGGGTGCTTTATAAATTGGGAATGACAATTTATATAATTGAACCATAAATTACGAGTTATAACAACATGAATGCCAATTATAAATTATAAAGTTATGTACCTTTATAAATTGGGAATGATGATTTATTTAACTGAATTATGTTGCTTATATATGTATTTTGAATTGTAATTTTTATGGGAAATGGTTGCCTTTCTGAAGGCTAGTACCCCTATTATTTGAGCATGACAACCCATATGGATAAATTCCTAAATGCACAACTGGACCCAATTCAAATAGGTTCAGGCATGTTGTTATATGATAAACCCACTAAGGGTGTAATTAAATATTGGAAAATAATTGACAGGACCCTAGTAGTTCACCACTGTCTCTTATGCTTTAGTTATTAACCCCATGGAGGTATACTCATACTAATAGATTGGTTATTTAATGTGTCCACATCTGCATATATGGTGTTACATATTGACGTATAGTGGAATATTACTTAACAAATCACCCTTAAAATTATAAGGACCTTGTAGTATTCTTTAGAGATTTATTATATGAGGCTTTAGTAAATTAAAATACAAATTAAAATCTAAAGGGATTTTTCCTCTTTAGATTGACATTGAAATTTTCTTTAACTAAGACCAATTGTGAGAACCTTATGGATAAATAAAATGAATAAAAGGAATTTATGAGATAAATTTCCTAAAATATGATAGGATGTCATCTAGATAAGAAATTATTAAAAGGAAGTTTGGTATAACTTACCTATGTTTCCTTGTGGTGTTAGCTAAATAAATTACCAAACATTTTTCCGTATAAATAGTACTTTATGTTCTTAAAACTGAGTCTTTTAAATGTTAAAAAATAAAATTTGAATTAGTTAAATGGATTAAATTAAACCTTAATATGGTGTTTTAGTTTTGAACCTCATTCAAGGGTAGTTTAAATGTTTCCTTGATAGTTACCTTGGAGCAAAAACATGAGCATTTTCGTAGGATTCTTCTTCTATCGCTTAAACCTAAATGATAGGCGGTAGAGCCTAAAAAACTTTCTGGAGTGACCTAGTTATAGGGTTGATGCTTAATATTTAAGTAAGGGATATCCAAATTGAGGTAGTTCCCTCTTATGTAAATTTTAATTGTTAAATGTTTCTTTTAGTTATCAAACAAGGGGTGTTATTCAGGTCTCGTTTGTCCTGAGTAGGACTCTTAGTATTAAAATGACACCCAGGTTGGATGGGTGTTAATGCAGTAATTTGACCCTTATTAAAGGCATGATCATCATTTAATGATCTAGTTCAGTGGGTTAGACATTCCTAGAGCATGGACGACTGCTTAGTAGGTCAGGTGACCCTTCTTCTTCTTCTTCTTCTTTGGTGTGGGACAACTTGAGAGGTCATCATCTGGATTAACAGTCATATGGGATAATGCGACACTAGGATAAATCTTTTATATGGGATATAAAATACTAGGATGCATATGGATGATAGTCCTATGGATAGTATCAAATGATGTGTCATATTTTTGATGAAATCTCAGGGCAGTATGCGTTATTACACATGGTACCCATAAATTTGGTAAAATGGTGTAGCAAACCACATTGGTTCAGTGGAGTTTTTAACTATGATCTATTATTCTACATTTATGGGTCACCTTTAGATTATAATGAACCATACATTTAAAGGAGTTTGGGTTGTACCCGTGTTTAGGATAACATTGTAAAAAAAGATCAAGTGTGCTAACACTACCGATATGAGTTTGGTTTTGGCTTTATTCCTGATGATAATGATGTGTGTGAGTGCATATTAGGAGAGGATCACACGTATGTACAGAGAAAATATGATATAGAATGATTTTAAGTGCCAAGTATTTTCCTCTTTTAAAAATTGGTGCTTGGTAAAAGCGTGTTAGCCACATTTG
This sequence comes from Viscum album, assembly GCA_963277665.1. NCBI lineage: Eukaryota > Viridiplantae > Streptophyta > Magnoliopsida > Santalales > Viscaceae > Viscum > Viscum album. The sequence continues at coordinate 1,354,220,384 of OY728121.1, read as the reverse complement.
TAACATGTGTTTGATGGTGGATGGAGTGTGCACCACGATATGAGTTCCCATTCTCATCAAATGATGAATAGTACACTCTTAAGGTGGGGAGCATCATGTCAAGCATGTTTTAGAATTTCCTTCCAAGTATAGGGATTGAAACCAAAAAATTACACTTGGTAATGGTCACATTTTCTTATGAAAGCCCTTGAGTCCAGTAGTTCAAGTTTTAATCCTTGAAATAATACTCAAGATAAAGCCTAATTATGGTTTTGGATGGAGTCTGGACACTAGATTCAGGATTGGGATGCATGAACGAACTGGAGATAGCATGAAACCTATAAATCATGTCGATTCTTTCAAGGTAACATGATGACGAAATAGTTGGTTGTGTACGCAACATTTAAATACACCTTTAATCATTTTGGACTTCACTAGTTATGTTTGAGTGATCACAATATTCCATTTTAGTGAGGGAATCATTATAAGTTAATGATGACACATCGATAGGTGCAACCAATCTCTTTCAAAAGAAGTCATCCAATAATGGTTTGACTGTTCTTTTTTACCTATAATTGGTTATGGTTGGTTGGAAACCATACCGATCACTTCATCTTGGATACGATAGGAGTGTCTTGGTCCTCTTTAGTGATCACTTTTATCCTCTTAGAGTACTCATACTTCAGATAAGATCATGTCCCCTATCTTGACATCATCCTAGGTACACCAAGAGAGCATAGATTATACATCAAGCTGAAGAAATAATTAACTGCCTTATTGGATCGATTAATAGACTCCTTTGGAGTTTCACTCTGGGAGTGTGGTTGTTTATAGAGGTGTGGTTATCCTAATTGATACTAGGATTACCTTATAGGAAGATCTTGGTTGGACTCAATTATTCCATCCAAAACATTTAATCAACTACTAGGTGAATACCACTTGGGGATTAGTTGGTGATTTGATACATGGAAGTTTCAGCTATGTACCGACATCTCACTTATAAACTCCTGAGAATTGACTAACTTGGTTGGTATCTATGGAACCCAGTAGTTGATTATGAGGTTACCCTAAACTAAGGTTGGGCTCAGATGATATATTTTTAATGTGATAATCTAAGGGCGATGGATCGAGTATGCACTTATGTTCATGTGGTGGATCCATGACATAAACGAACATTTTAGGTTAAAGACATCACCAGAAGCCAGTTATGGGATTCAATGAGCATGTTCGAAATAAAATCAGTATTCCTTGGAGTAAAGGCAAAGTTATTAGGTTTTGGATACATAAACTATTGAAGCTAATCAATTTTTAAGATAGTTGACCAGTATTGGATGGATTTTCTTTCATCTTATTTCATTGGTTGCAGTCGGTGAGGAATCACTTCTTTCATGTCGTCAAGATGAGACGAGTGCAAAGTATGGTCAATTGAATCTTTTCATAGAAAAACTGGCGTGACTAGGAAAAATGTGGTAGATTATGAATCAATTGTTTTATCAAGTTAAGAATCATGTCAAAAGTTTCATTAGAATGCTAAGGGAGTTCTCAAATAAGTAATTACAATGATAGAGGTACTGTGACTTGGAATTGTCCATTAAAATTTAGAACATATGGTGGGGAGAATCATAGGATTATTGATGAAAGAGATGATGACATGATAATGTCTTGGGTTAGACAGGCTCTAGTAAGCACCTTTTCAATGTTCAATTTCAAATACAAGTGTTTTATCAAGTTTAAATGATTTCTGTACCATACACTTTATGTGATTCTTAGAGGTACATTGGGAATTGGAAACACAACACAATTGTTTTAACAAAACATCAAGACCTGAGTAGGTCCATTTTTGTTTTAATTGTTACCAAAGGGTTTTTAGGGAAAATAAGTTCTAAGGTGGGGATATTGTAGTGTCCCATGTTTTTGGACCGTTGAAAATTTCATATGATTTTGAAATTTTCATTTGGTGGACGGACCATATCTTGAATTGAGCTTTGGAATTTAAATCCAAGCATTCAAACACTTAAAATTTTCATTTTTAGATGGGGATTAAGGCCTAAGACATGACTGGGAAGTTCAAATGAGTTTCATGGGTGTCAATAACCAAAATATCACTTTCTAGGAGAGACGAATAGGGGTGCATAGTTTATTTAAACTATGCCTCCCTCTAGAACAAACTGTGCATCCCTAAAGGGGGGGGGGGGGGTCACACAATTTGTTAAACCATTAAAGGTGGGGTTTATGAAGGTGCAAGAGGTCTACAAAAATTTCATAGGTGGATGCATGAGCTATGCATGGTTTAGAAAACTGTACACCAAGCTCGCGTGGTTAGTGATACTTAACTAGTATCACTACATGGTTGGCACATAATTAGTCCAAACCATGTGGGTTATGGATCTTGGGTAGTGTGAGTCACACGGTTGATGCACAGTTATCCAAACTATGTGGTCTAACCATGCACCTCATTAAAAAGGAGAAAAATTACCTTTTTTACCCACTTCCCTTAAATGGTTCCCCCCCATTTTCCTCCCTTACTCACCTAGGGAACCCTCCGTATGTGCATCCCCCTTCCTCATCTTCCCATGGGAAGATATCCCTCATTTGAGCTTCGAATCGAATATCATTGTGTACGTTGGAAGTGTATCAGTGATTCTACAACTCTTCCTTCCTCCTTTCTCATTTTTAGCCACATTGAACACTATATTTATGTGAGCTAATTCACCATATTTATAGGATTTTTGTCTATTTTATATCAAACTGGATCGAATCAAAGCTTGATATCAGATGAGTGAAGAATCCTAATCATAAGGTGGGTGGTCTATAGCTTTTCCCTTAAAGTCTCACCATTTTGTAAATCACATTGTTGTACCACATGAAGAATTTTTCATATGTTTCCCTTTAAGTGAGAAATTAATTATGTGGAACCTAGTGCCTTGAATTTAATAGATTTTGTGTATTTAATTTCACTATTGGATGTTTTCACCTAAACCCAAACCACCCCTTTGGGTGTGTTGTTCATATTTCATGACCTATGCCTCATTTAAGTAATCAATTCTCCCCTTTTATGTGTTGTTTCAAATAATTAATTTATAATTTTCTTCCTACCTTTTTAATCACCCATGAGGTGTATTGATTAAATCTAACATAATACATGCTTAAGATGGATTAAATTGATAATAATATGGATTCTAATCCTTGCCTCATTTAATAATAAAACCACCACGAGGTGCTCTATCTTCTTCATTAAAAAGGGGAAAGTGAAAGATAATATTTGTAATGGTAAGAGGCATGGACCTTTACCATGGCCTTCTAAATTTACTTATAAATTAAATGGTTAAAATCATACACTTTAGTTGTGATATGGCATGCCCTCAAGAATGGCCTTTCTAACTATCCATGATTAAATTGTAACAAGGCATGTTTACATACATGGACTTCTTTATTATTTATACTTGAATTGAATTGAACAATCCAGGTGGTTATATGTAATGGAGTTGGCCAGTTTATATTATTATATTGTTATACTTGAGCATAGTGTCCCTATTTATTCATGGGCATATCATCCCTTGTATATATTGTGATATTTGGGCATGGCGTCCCTATTTATACATGGGCATGGGGTCCCTATTTATTCATGGTCATGATGTACCTATCTATTCATGGTGTCCCTATTTATTCATGAGAATGGCATCCCTATTTATTTGGGCACGACGTCCCCATTCAATTATAATATTTTGGAATGGCATCCCAATTGATTAAGATATGTGGGTATGGAATCCCTTAAGATTTATGATATGTGGGCATGACATCCCCAATTGATCATGATACTCAGGCATGTAGTCCCTATTGAATTATGACACATGAGCATGAAATCCATCATGATTTCTAATTTACAGGCGTGATGTCCCTTATCACTCTGTTAGACCTCAGTGACTATGCATGGATGTCTGAGTTACGCCTTAGGTCCTAGATAGTCTTAGTATCTATATATATGGATACATATATCACTACACATCTAGTCCATAAATATATATATATATATATATACACATGTATATATATATATATATATATGTGCACTTGTTCAGAGGTATCTCGGCTTAGGTCGAAGTAGGTATGGGCGGTCAACCATCCTTTGAGGAACCTGATCCCAACTTGTTTATATTTAATTATTTACTGCCTTATTGATATTCCTAGAAACTGTTGTATTTTACACTCATAGTCTTAATAGCTTTAGAAACCATTGTTTGTGGTCTAATAAATTTATCTCACACCCTGTTCAGGCCTCCATTACATTGGGGTACCCAAAAAGACCTTATGGTCGCAAGTTTAGGTTCATGGATTATGCTCGTGATGTTACATTCACACTTGGAAGCTTGGAGAATAGGATTGATTCATAGTTCATTATGCTCATGGTTATAGCCTTAAGTATTTTTGTCTTTATTTTTGTATTGTTTATTTATTATCTGATATATGACTACTACTTTCATATTTTAGCATCACATGGACAAGCATCATTGTGCATTTGGTAATGGCCATTTTATCAGTTATTATTATTGTATTTAATTTCCTTCATTATTACTGCTTCTGCTATTGATTGATATATTATGTTATATTACCATGAAACTATAATCATGAGGGTATAGTCTCCCCACCATACCATCATTGGACCCTCGTTGTTAATCGGTAGCCTCTGGCATACGAGGTGGCATGCTCGAGTCTATGTAACTGACTGATCAGGGCACTGTTTCAATGGATTTTGGGTCAGAAAGTTAAAAAGTGGTATCAGAGCATATTTTTCCTTTGTCTTGATATTTTGGGCTAGTGGACAGGAGACTAGGAAAGTGTTAGTGCTTGGTAAATAGTCATGTTTGAGAGTGATCAACCCACACACAAGAAAAATACCAAGTGGTTAGGGATGGACTATTGTTCATGCTATTCGTTATTATAGTTGATTATGATTTCACCTTGATTGATTGGTGTACTTTTCGCTACTTACTGATTTATGAGATTTATGGTATTTTACCCTTGGACCAGTATGGCAAGGAAGGAATACTATATGCATCATTTTAGGCACATAGAAATTCACATGCCATGCATATTCCATTCCATGTAGGTTGCATTTCTTGACTGCCTGATACTTGATAGACATGCCTTGTCTGATTTATCAGAACACTTACCCTTACATGCTATGATTAGTTGTATATCATGATTAGTTAATTAGTTTCCATGCTTGCTTGTATAACATTTTTTTGTGGTTTCTTACTTATGTAGTGGATTACCGTGATTATTTCCATGTTTTCATGTATTTATCACTTATGATAGCATGTCATGTTATGATTCAGATATGTGGTTGGTTAAATAAAGTGTCAGAATCAACCTAAATGGGGTTTTACCACATAACTTGATGATGTAATTCTACTTGACTAGCCAAATATGACATGTTTAAGTAATGAATCATTGGTATCATGGAATGAAATTTTAATGGTTATAATTAAATTGGTGTAAATTTTTCAATTTATAAAGTGTATGTATGCTTTATAAATTGGGAGTGTTAATCCATATAATTGAACCATTATAAATGATAGGTTACAGTTACATAAATTCTAATTGTAAATTATAAAGGTATGTACCTTTATAACTTGGGAATGGTAATTCATCCAACTAAACCATGGTTCATATATATGTATGTTGAATTGTAATTTTTATGGAAAATGGTTTCCTTTATAAATGATAATACCCCTATTATTTAGGCATGATGACCCGTATGGATAATTACTAAATGCACAACTAGACCCATGTAGATCTATTGGGGCATGTTATTATATGATAAACCCACTAAGGGTGTAATTAAATCTTGAAAAAGAATTTATGAGACCCTAGTAGGTCACCTTTGTATCTTATGCTTTAGTGATTAACCCCATGGGGGTATAATCATACTAATGTATTGGTTATTTAAAGTGTCCACAACCACATATATGATGTTATGTATAGAAGTATGATAGAAACTTACTTAACCAATCCCCCTTAAAATTATAAGAACCTTATAGTCTACTTTTGAGATTTATTATACGAGGATTTAATTAATTAAAATTCCAATTACAACCTAAAGGGTGTTTTCCTCTATATGTTGGAATTGAAATTTTCTTTAACTAATCCCAATTATGAGAAACTTGTGGATAAATAAAATGAACAAAAGAAATTTATGAGATAAATTTCCTAAAATGTGACAATATTTCATCTAGATAAGAAATTCTTGAAAGGAAGTTTGATATAACTTGCCTATGTTGCCTTGTAGTGTTAGCTAAATAAATTACCAAGCACTTTTTACTTTTAACTGGTACTTGATGTTCTTAAAACTGAGTCTTTGAAATGTTTAAAAATAAAATGGGAATTAATTAAATGGATTAAATGAAACCTTAATGTGGTGGTTTAGTTTTTACCCCCCATTTAAGGGTAGTTTAAACACTGCCTTGATAATTACCTTGGAGAAAAAACATGAGCATTGATGTAGGATTATTCTTCTGTAGCTTGAACCTAAATGACAGGAGGTAGATCCTAGAGACATTCTTGGTGTGATATAGTTATAGGTTCAACACTTAATGTTTAAGTAAGGTGCTATCCCAATTGAGGTAGCCCCATATGAGGTAAATTAGTACTCGTAAATGATGCTTTCAATTATTAGATTAGGGTTTTCATTCAGGTGTTGTTTGTCCCAAGTAGGACTCTTAGTGTTAAAACGACACCCAGGTTGGATGGGTGGTCGTGTGATAATTTGACCCCTATTGAGGGCTTGAGCATCATGCAATGCTCTAGTTCAGCAGGTTAGACATTTTCTATGGAATGGTTGGCTACTTATTAGGTCGTGTGACCATTTTTCTTCTTCTTCTTCTTTAGTGAGGGACGACTCGAGATGTTGTCATTAAGATTAATAGTCATACGAGATAATATGAAACTAGGATAAAATTTTTGTATAATCCATAAAATACTGAGATGTATGGGGACAATAGGCCTATGGATAGTATCATACTATATGTTGTAGCATTAATGAAATACCAAGTTAGTATGCATCGTTACACCCGGTACTCATCGAGTTTGTAAAATGGTGAAACAAACTTTATGGGTTTGGTGGAGTTTTTTAACTACGAGAAATTATGCTAAATTTACCAATCAATTCCATAGTAGAATTACCAGGATGTTTAAAGGAGTTTGGGTTGTCCGAGTGTTCAGGATAACATTGTAAAAAGGATCAGGCGTGATAACACAACCGATCTGATTTTAGTTTTAGCTTTATTCCTAATGATAATGTCGTGCATGATCATGGTTTGGTAGATCATCACATGTATTTCTAGATTAAATCTAATACAGAATATTTTTAAGTGGATTATTTCCCCCTCTTTTCGAAATTGGTTCTTGGTAAAAGCGTGTTGGCCACATTTGTAACCCGTGTTTAGTGGTGGATGGAGCATGCACCATGATATGAGTTCCCATTCTCAGTAAATGATGAATATGACACTCCTAAGGTGGGGAGCATCATGTAAAATGTTTTTTTAGCATTTCCTTCCAAGTAGAGGGTGTGAAACCATAAAATACCACTTGGGAATAGCCACCTATGCATTTGAATCCCCATAAGGCTAGTAGTTCTTGTTCTAGTCCTTAAAATGAAACTTAAGATAAAACCCGATTATGGTTTTGGGTGGAGTCTAGATGATATATTTAGTCTTAGGGTGCGTGAATGACCTAGAGAGAGTGTAGCACCTCAAGCTCATGTCAGTTCTTGTAAGGTAGTATGACAATGAAATAGTTGACTGTGTAAGCAATATTTAAATACACCGTTAATCAAGTTGGACTTCACTAGTTACACTTGAGCAGTCACAATATGTTGTGATAGTGAGGGTATCATGGTAATTTAATGATAAAACATTAATAGGTGCATATTATAACTTTCAAAAGAATTCATCCAGTAATGATTCAACTATTATTTTTTACTTGTAATTGGTTATGGTTGGTTAAAAACCATATCAGGCACTTCATCTTGGATATGACGGGAGTGTATCTGGACTCTTTAGTGATCATTGATATCCTCTTAGTGTACCCCTATTTCAGATATGATCATGTCCCCTATCTTGACATTGTCCTGTGTATACTAAGAGAGCATTAGTTATACACTAAGATAAAGAAAGAATTAAATTACATGTTGGCTCGATTAATAGAATCCATCAAATTTGTTCTTTGAGATTTTGGTTGTTTATAGAGGTTTTATTGTCCTAAGTGATACTATTATTACCTTATAGGAAAACCTTGAATTGACTCAGGGATTCTATCCAACTCATTGACTCGATCATTGTGAGAATAATATTTGGGGCTTAGTTATTATTTTGATACATGGACGTTTCATCTATGTACTAGCATCTCACTTGTAAAATCCAGAGAATAGACTAACTTGGATGGGATCCTTGGACCCTATTAGTTCATTTTGAGGTTACCCTGGACTAAGGTTGGGTTCAGATGATATATTTTTAATGTGATGATCCAAGGGTGCTAGATCGAGTATGCACCCATGTTCATGCGGTGGAACGATGACATGAATGAACATTTTGGGTTAGATATGTAATCAAAATCCAATTACAGGATTCAATGACCATGATAGAAACAAAATCACCATGACTTGGAGTAAAGGCATCATGATCAGGTTTTGGATGCATCAGCTATTGAAGCTAATCATTTTTGAAGATAGTCAGCTGGTAGTGGATGGATTTTCTTTCCTCTTGTTTCATTGGCTGTGGTTAGTGAGGAACTACTTATGGCACGTTTTTAGGATGAGATGAGTGAAAAGTAAGGTTTATTGAGGATTTTCATGAAAAAGATTCCATGAATAGACTAAATGTTTCTGATTGGGAATTAACCATTTGATTAAGTTGAGAATAGTATTGAGAGCATTGTTAGATGGGAAATTCTGATAGTGGAGGTACCATGACTCAGAATGGAAAATTAAAAGTTAGAACATATAGTGGGGAGTGCCATTGGCCGGTTGATTAAAGTGATGATGATAGGATCATGTATCGGGTTATATGGGATCTGGTAAGAATCATTTTAATGTTCATTTTTGAATAAGAGCATTTGATCGAGTTTCAATGGCTTATGTATCATATGCTTTAAGTGATTCTTAGAGGCTTATTGGGAATTAGAAACATAATGTGATGGTTCCAGGAGCAGCGGAAGCACATGGGTGGATGTGCCCACTTGGCTTTTTGTCATTAGAAATGATCAATCTGGGATCAATACGATGATAAACACCAGTCTCCACAGATCGATTCACAGAAATAGACAAAGAAAAATAACATTCCAAGAACCACAAAAGTGGATCGTCATAATTTGATTATAATAAATTTAATTAATTGACAAGAAGTACCTTTTGGGTGTTCTTTCTTCATTGATATTCTTGGTCACGTTTTGATATGATTCGTCGTTGCGTCGCAGAAGCCAAGGGTAGACTTCCTCTAGCGGTGATCCACACGTGCACCACATATCTCTGGATGTCGCCAAAGGTGTCTCCAGGTGCTAGCGTGGGGAAACCTTTTCTTGCATTTCCCACATTAGATCGTCTTGATCCGATAAAGAGGATCTCTCTCGGTCTTAAGAGTGTTCTTGGAGGAAGGAGTTCTTTCGGTCTTAAGAGAATTCTCTAGAATTGTTGTGCACAACGATTCTTATAAAAAGAGTTGGATTGTGAGGATATTTATAATTGGGTTTGAGGTTGTAGAGTTATGACAATAAATAAACATGTTACGCGTTTTATTTATTTCATTAACTCTTTTGAAAAACCCATGTCAAATCATTAATTCCTTGACATGTGCCCACACTGATTACAATAAATATCATTTAATAAAATGATATTTCCTCAAAATCCCGACTGGAAAAAATATACGACATGTAATCATAAATACATGGCCTGTACTTGTTTTTAATTAAAAACTACATGGCGTGTAATCATTAAAAAACAACGTGTACTTGTTTTCAAAATAAAACCTACACGACGTGTAATCATTAATACATGGCGTGTACTTGTTTTCATTTTATTATTCCTCCAACATTAAAACGATTTAGGATTCCTTGAATAATTATTAAACCATATATGGGAATAATCTTTATTCTACTTGAGATACTTGGATACACTTAGTGTGTGACCCTCTAGGCCTCTTTCTCATTGGAATTAGGCTGGCTTGCCTAAAGTCCAAGATTACTATCTAGAAACGGGTCAAGGAACCCAAGAGAAAGAAGTTGACGCCACATTGATGTGTCACCTCATACGAATGCTTACTATGTAATTTAATCCCTTTTTCTCAATATCTCATCAAGCAGGTTTCATGGCAGTGTCATAAACCTATATTCTTGATCTGTCATTCTTTAACTTCTAGAAATAAACTCGTCATGACACCATGGCCATGGAATTTGTGCGACAGTTCTTTTTCAATCAAAGGGCATGAGATATATACTTCCATAAATATGGAAGGGATAAATCCTTCCTCAACTTATCCATTAACAACATGTCATTCGTGACGCACCCAACGTACCATACCTCCCGCCAACTCTTTTCATGATGGTTTTCGTCAGTAAATCTAAGTGCGCGAGTCATGACATGAGTTAATGATAATCTTCTAGTCTAAGGAACATTATACATGCTCGTAGATAGCAATGTATGATGACACCAAGACATGCGGAATTGCTACTGGCGGGTTTGTTCTCATAATCTCCCATCTTGGAGATTACCAAGTGCGAACTCCATGAGAGAGAGTCTCGTCTTCTTACGAGTACTCGCACATGACGGTCTGTATACTATGTGTCCTATCATAGCATTTCATCCAACCGTAGAACTTTATTTAAGAATATTGTTATAGAATTTAAAGGTTCTCATCATAGTGGGGATCTTCCATGACCTTATTAATGCAAAAAATATTGCAGGACATTATTATATTATAGTCATGTAGAATAATGAACAATATATAATAAGAGTACATTCATGTAATCAAGGTACACAATAGTTGGTTCTCAGGACACCAACCCTTACAAACTCCCACTTAGACTAGAGCCAACTGAATACGACTTTTAGTCCGCTAGACCTTACATGATGATCATGTTTTTGCTGATTCAAGGCTTTAGTCAAGGGGTCCACCACGTTGTCTTCCGTGGAAATACTGCTCACTGCAACTTCACCTCTCTGAGAAAAATCCCTCAAGAGATGATACTTCTGAAGTATGTGATTTGTCCACTGATGTGACCTTGAATCTTTTGCAAGTGCCACCGCTGCAGTATTATCACAATAGAGTGTGATAGGATATTTACTTCTAGGTACTACATCTAGCTCTTGGATAAAGATTCACATCCATACTGCTTCTTTAGCTGCCTCAGAAGCTGTGATATACTCGGACTCTGCTGTAGAATCTGCCACCACACTTTTCTTTGAGCTCTTCTAGCTCACTGCACCTCCATTCAAACTGAAGATGTATCAAGTCTGTGACTTCATGTCATCTTGATCAGTCTGAAAACTAGCTTCTACATGTCCTCTGATGAATAGTTCCTCATCTACTCCATAAAACAGAAATATATCCTTAGTACACCTCAGATACTTAAGGATAGTCTTGACTGCCATCCAATGGCGGTCTCCTAGATCAACTTGATATCTACTTACTACACTTAATGCATAAGCAATATCTAGCCTTGTACATAGCATATCATACATGACTGACCCAATCGCGGATGCGTAAGGTATCCTTGACATTTTCTTTCTTTCCTCATGTGTCCGAGGAAACATTTTCTTGGAAAGATGAATGCCATGTGACACTTGAAACAATCCCCTATTGGATTGTTCCATACTGAATATCTTCAGTATCTTGTCAATGTATGTACTTTGACTCAGAATTCTTTTGGATCTATCATGATGGATCTTGATCCCAAGAATATATGCTTCCTCACCCAAGTATTTCATAGAGAATCATTTATCCAACCATGCCTTAACTAACTGTAAGACAGGTACTTCGTTTCCAATTAGTAATATGTCATGAACATATACTATTAGGAAAATGACTGCACTTCCACTAAACCTTTTGTAGACACAAGTCTCACATTCATTCTTAACAAATCCAAATTTCGTTACAGCTTCATTAAAACGAATTTTCCATGACCTTGATGCTTGCTTTAATCCATAAATGGATTTCTACAACCTGCATACCTTGTTGTCATCCTTTGGAGTCACAAACCCTTCAGGTTGTGTCATGTAGACATCTTCCTGGAGGTTCCCATTAAGGAATGCTGTTTTGAAATCCATTTTCCAGATTTCATAGTCATAGTAGGTGGAAATGGCCAATAGGATTCTGATGGATTTTAACATCGCAACCGGTGAAAAGGTTTCATCATAGTCAATTCCTTGAATCTATCTAAAACCTTTGGCAACCAGTCATGCCTTATAGGTGCTGACTTTCCCCTCCATGTCCAGTTTCTTCTTGAATACCCATTTATTACCAATAGGCTTTACATCAACTAGAGGATCTACCAAAATCCAGACTTGGTTTTGGTACATGGAATCCATTTCAGAATTCATAGCTTTTTTCCACTTGGCAACATCTGTGCCTTCAACTGCTTCCTTGTAGGTAATAGGATCATCATTGTCAACCAATAATGAGTCACCATCCTCAGTGACAAGAAAACCATATCATTATGGTTCTCTCACCTCTCTCGTGCTCCTATGCAGTTCTTATGTCTCTGGAACAGATTGTTCTTCCACGGGGCTTTGTGGAATCTGTTCTTGTACCAACTCCTATGTATCTTGAGCCTTGACTTCATCGAATTCTATCTCTCTCCCACTATCTCTTTTGGAAATGTGCTCCCTCTCAAGGAACATGGTGTGTCTTGCCACTGTAACCTTTTTGTCTGAGGGGTTGTATAGGTAATATCCCCTTGTTTCCGTGGGATATCATATAAAGATACACTTTGTGCCTCTAGGTGCAAGTTTTTTACTTGAAGAGGCCTTAAGAAATGCTTCGCTACCCCACACATGTAAATTCGATAACATGGCTTTGTGTCCAGTCCATAACTCATATGGAATACCATTTATCGATTTAGTTGGTACTTGGTTTAGTATGCGTGTTGCTGTTTGTAATGCATATCCCCAAAAGGATAATGGAAGACTCGCATGACTCATCATTGATCTCACCATTTCCAACAGGGTGTGGTTCCTCCTTTCACTTACACCATTACACTGAGGTGTGTAAGGAGGATTGAGTTGAGATATAATCCCATACTCCCATAAGAAATCAATGAAGTACTGATTAAGATATTCTACTCCTCTGTCTGAGTGGAGTTTCTTAATCTTCTTACCAAGATGGTTCTCAACTTCATTCTTTTATTCATTGAACTGATCAAAAGAATCTGACTTATACCACATTAAGTAAATATATCCATATCTATTAAAATCATCAGTAAAAGTTATGAAGTATGAGAACCCAACCCTTTCTTCAACTGGAAATGGTCCACACACATATGTGTGAACTAATTATAGAAGCTATTTAGCCCTTCCACCTTTCCCACTAAATGGGGCTTTGGTCATTTTACCTTGTAGACACACATGACATACACCAAGTGATTTTAGTTCTAAAGAATCTAAATACCCATATTGATGTAATTTTGTCAAGTGTTTCTCATTGACATGACCTAGCCGATGATGCCAAATTTGGGTGTGGTATGAGTCATGTGAATTAACTTTTTCATCAATTGCCATTACTTGGTTTGTGTAGTCTAACACATAAAGGTCGTTATATAAATGTGCCCTACCAAAACAAATGCTATCTTTATAAAAGTAGCAACATCTATTTCCAAACTTGAAGATGAATCCATCAGTATATAATCTGGATACTAAAATAATGTTTTTGGTTATAGAGGATATATAATAACATCCTTTCAAAACCAAGACCATCCTAGTAGGCAATGTGAGGTGGTAGTCTCCAACAGCTACAATAGCGAGTCTGGATCCGTTGGCTGCTCATAGATCCACCTCACCTCGGTCAATCTTTCTGAATCTACTTGGTTCCTGTATTTGGATATAGATGTAAGCACCACAAGTAGTATCTAATACCCAATTGGTAGAAACAGATAGATTGAATTTGATAAAAAACGAACCTGAAGCTTCCCTTTGCTTCCTTGGCTGGGTGCATTTTTTCTTCCAGTGGCCCTTCATGCCATATGTGAAACAAACAGCCTCCTGTTCTCTTGCCTCCCCTTTGATCTTATTTTTCTTGGAAGGCCTTGAATAAGCTTTGGGCTTAAATCTCTTCACCTTCCCTTTCCTTTTATTCACCATGAGGACAGAAGTCTTTTCACGCTTCATGTTATTGTCCACTTGGAAAATTAAGATAAGAAGATCAGATAGAGACTTCTCAATGTTGTTCACGTTGAAGTTCACAACAAAGTTTGAGAAGCTCTGGGGGAGTGATGCAATAATGAGATCGGTACCCAGTTCTTCAGGGAGTTTAAACCCTAGAACCTCCAAGCACTCAATGTAGCCAATGAGCTTGACTACATGAGGCTCGGCTGGGGCACCCTCTCCAAGATTTCTCTGAAATAGAGCCTTGGAGATCTCAAACCTTTCCTGTCTTTCTCTCTCTTGGTATATACCACGAAGGTGCTCGAGCATGCTATAGGAATCCATGTCTTCATGAGACTTCATGAGCTCACTAGACACTGATGATAACATCAAACATTGAACGTTGAGTGTGTCGTTCAAATGTTGATCATAGACCAGTAAATCTTCATCACTCACCCCTTGGGCAGGCGAATCAGGAAGTGAGGACTCCAGCACATAAAACTTTCGTTCATAGCGTAGGATAACCTGAAGGAGCCTAAAGAATTCCTGAAAGTTACTACCGGTGAGGATATTGTCTTTGTCCATAATTGATCGTAGAGAAAATGTGGTTGACGAGTTTCTCATATTGATTCTACAAATTAAAAGAGAAGATTTATCAGTACCTTTTGATTACATTTTATGAAAAATAATAAATGAATTTATTAATTCTCCCACTATTTTATCAAGTCCCAATGTCCCTTGCCATTGAACCCATAATTTCTAGTTGCTTTGACATTCTAGTGGCAAGGATCCATATTTCCCTTTGCATAACCCCAACAAGGGTTGGTCAAGTTATTTGAAGGTATTTAGGTAGGAGGGTCTTTGCCAACTGTGAGCTTACAGTTCCTTGATCTGTTTAGTGGACTCCCCAATCCTGAAATCCTGAATTGTATTTCCTCAACACTTGCCTCCATTTTACAACAAGTCTAGCAAGGTCTACTCCTCTTGATGTAAAATGTTTAAGTCAACCTGAAACTTTCATAAGAGCTTCCTTTATAAAAGTAAGTGTCCCAACGAGGGTTGGTCAAACACATAGTTTTATTGAGTCTTGCCCTTAATCAAGTAATGGAAGGCTTGGTATGAATTAATATGGCATTTGAGAGATTTTATTCTTTATGCGTAGTTTTTCATTATCACATGCTTGTTATATTAAGTGATGCTTGCTTAAGTGATTAACCATGTTATGATAATGTTTACACATAGTCCGGTTTTATTTTATTCCATCTTTGCATGCTTATTTATTTCATTAATTATTTGATCTCGACAACACATATATAATAAATAAACCATGAAATTAGATAGAAATAAAATAAGATGGCATGATCATGAGATTCAATTGGTTAGCTTATCTAGCGGGTTGATAAGCTAACCTTGACCTAGGAAAAAACACCTTGAACCGATGGTTCATGTTTTGCAGCTCCCACTTATCCACCTTTGTATCTTCTTAGGTTTGTTTTTCCTCAGCTTCGGGTTTTGAACCATCTCCCCTGGCTTGGGATATCCTCCATTACATGGGGTTTACATTAAAGAAACCATGGGCACGCATGCCCTACATTTTATTGGAAGAAGGCTCGCAGGCCAACGAATTTAAATTAAACAAATTTAAATGAAACCAAACACACATACAAAGGATCTTTGGTCTAGCTCATGATCATCCATAGCATGCAACGACATTTACGCATATTTAGAATTCGAATTCTTTTAACCGTTCTATTATTTAAGATAAGTCGTGCTTGAAATTAATTAATTATGGTCTTATAATTAATCAATTCTTTATCTTAAATTCCTTTCTGAATTTCCTTGATATTCTTCTCATCAATATCCCTTGTACAAGTCTTTGTAATTTTGGAGGAAACCTGGTGAAATTCCATTTCTGGAAAGTACACGACGTGCAGTTTATATTTACACGGCGTGTATTTCTTTTCACCCTTTATCCAAAGTACACGCTGGGGGATTTGGCGTGTTTTCTCTGCTTTGGAAATTTTGGAGTACACAACATGTAGATTAATTTAACATGGCGTGTA
This sequence comes from Viscum album, assembly GCA_963277665.1. NCBI lineage: Eukaryota > Viridiplantae > Streptophyta > Magnoliopsida > Santalales > Viscaceae > Viscum > Viscum album. The sequence continues at coordinate 1,354,203,995 of OY728121.1, read as the reverse complement.
CTTCCTTGTTACGCAGTTACCGGTCTGGAAATCCCGTGTACGCAGAACACGACTTCTCCTTGTACACGGTTTCACCTGGGCCGGATCTGACTACACAGCGTGTTGATTTAACATACACGCCGTGTATTCCGGATCCACATTCCATTCATTTCTAGTCAACACAGTGTATTAAAACTCAGGTATACTCAATTCACATGGCGTGGTTTGGTGGACCAATACCGGTTCGTTGAGTACACGACGTGTAGTTTTCATTACATGCCGTGTATTCTCGTGTTGTACAGACAGAAAGAGCAGCTCCTATGGATGAGATCCTTATTTTTATTTTAATAAAAATTAAAATTAAAAGTTCGTTTATGTGATGTAAAAAAAGAAATGAAGGAGGAAGAACAGATCTTGTTAATTTAGTTTAATAGAACGATTTATCACGAATTGAATCAAATATAAATGCGTAAATTATCAATGAAAATTAAATAACTATAATCAACATTTTAACCTCCCTCTGATACCAATTGATGGTTTCAGGAGCAGCGGAAGCACGTGGGTGGATGTTCCCACTTGGCGTTTTGTCATTAGCAATGATCAATCCAGGATCAATATGAAGATAAATGCCAGTATCCATGGATCGATTCACAGAAATAGACAAAGAAGAAGAAAGGTCCCAGAACCACAAAAGTGGATCATCACAGGTTGATTATAATTAATTTAATTAATTTACAAGAAGTACCTTTTGGGTGTTCTTTCTTCATTGATATTCTTGATCACGTTCTGATGTGATTCGTCGTTGCGTCGTAGAATCCAATGGTAGACTTCCTCTAGCGGTGATCCACACGTGCACCACGTATCTATGGATGTCACCAAAGGTGTCTCTAGGTGCTATCATGGAGAAACCTTTGCTTGCGTTGCCCACCTTAGATCATCTTGATCCAATGAAGAGGATCTCTCTTGGTCTTGAGAGTGTTCTTGGAGGAAGGAGTTATTTCGGTCTTGAGAGAAATCTCCAGAATTGTTGTGCATAAATATTCTTATAAAAATAGTTGGGTTGTGAGGATATTTATAATCGAGTTTGAGGTTGTAGAGTTATGAAAATAAATAAATGTGTTACGCATTTTATTTATTTCATTAACTCTTTTGAAAACCCCATGTCGAATCATTAATTCCTTGACATGTGCCCACGCTGATTATAATAAATATCATTTAATAAAATGATATTTACTCAAAATCCCGACTGGAAAAACTACACGGCATGTAATCATAAATACACGGTGTGTACTTATTTTTCATTAAAAACTACAGGGTGTGTAATCATTAATACACGGTGTGTACTTGTTTTCAAAATAAAACCTATATGATGTGTAATCATTAATACACGGCATGTACTTGTTTTCATTTTATTCTTCCTCCAACATTAAAACGATTTAGGATTCCTTGAATAATTATTAAACCATGTATGAGAATAATCTTTATTCTACTTGAGATACTTGGATACACTTAGTGTGTGAACCTCTAGGCCTCTTTCTCATTGGCATTAGGCGGGCTTGCCTAAAGTCCAAGATTACTGTCTAGCAACGGGTTAAGGCACCCAAGAGAAAGAAGTTAACACCGCATTGATGTGTCACCTCATACGAATGCTTACTATGTAATTTAATCCATTTGTCTCAATATATCATCAAGCAGGTTTCATGGCAGTGTCATAAACCTATATTCTTGATCTGTCATTCTTTGAATTCTAGAAATAAACTCGTCGTGGCACCATGTCCATGGAATTTGTGCGACAATTATTTTTCAATCAAAGGGCTTGAGATATCTACTTCCATAAATATGGAAGTGACAAATCCTTCCTCTACTTATCCATTAACAACATGTCATTCATGATGCACCCAACATACCCTACTTCCCACCAACACTCTTCATGACGGTTTTCGTCAGGAAATCTAAGTGCGCGAGTCATGACATGAGTTAATGACAATCTTCCAGTCTAAGGACCATTACACACACTCGTAGATAATAATGTACGATGACACCAAGACATGAAAAATTGATACTGGCGGGTCTGTTCTCATAATCTCCCATCTTGGAGATTACCAAGTGTGAACTCCATGAGAGAGAGTCTCGTCTTCTTACGAGTACTCGCACATGATGGTCTGTATACTATGTGTCCTATCATAACATGTCATCCAACCATAGAACTTTATTTAAGAATATTGTTATAGCATTTCAAGGTTCTCATCATAGAGGGGATCTTCCATGACCTTATTAATGCAAAAAATATTCCAGGACATTATTATATTATAGTCATGTAGAACAATGAACAATATATAATAAGAGAACATTCATGTAATCAAGGTACAAAGGAGTTGGTTCTCAGGACACCAACCCTTACATAATGAAACTGTTTGAATGAAAATTTACAACCTGATTAGGTTGGGTTTTGTTTTCATTGTTCCCAAAGGCTTATTAGGGATGATAAGTTTTATGGTAGGGAGATTGTAACATCTGGTGTTTTTGGACCATTGAAAATTCCATGGGAGTTTGAACTTTTTTTGGTGTACAAACCATATCTTGAATTGAGCTTCATAATGTAAATCCAAGAATTAGAACAATTAAAATTGTTTTTTTAGATGGGGTTTAAGTCCTGAGAGTTTTATTATGAGTTCAAATTATTTTCATGGGAATTGAGCACTGAAAGCTCACTTTTCGAAAGAGACAAAGAGGGGTGCACAGTTTGTTTAAACCATGTGTCCCTCTAGAAAAAACATGTGGCCCTAAATGGGGGTGTTACAAAATTTTTTAAACCATTAGAGGTGAGTTGAATGGTCTTCTGGGTGGTATGAAATAAATTTTAGAGGTGGGCACATGGGCTGCACACAACTTGGAAAACCATGCGCCTAGCCCACATGGTTAGTGCCACTTAGCCAGTAGCACTGTTTGATTGGTGAATAGTTAGTCCAAACCATGCGGGGCATGGATCTTAAGTAGTGTGATCTTCACAGTTTGAACATGGTTATCCAAACCATGTGGCATAATCATACAAATCATTAAAAATGGATAAAATTATCTTTTTTTCCCTCCGCCATTAAATGGGTTTTTTCCCATTTTCCTCCCTCACTCACCTAGGGATACCTTCACACACACCTCTACCTTCCTTTTAACATGGAGATATATCCCTCATTTGAGATCCAAATATAAATTCATTAGGTGAATTGGAATCATATCATTGAGTCTATTAATCCTTTCTTCTTTCTCAATTTCTTTATCTGTATTTATCGCTATCTTTCTACGAGCTAATTCACCCTATTTTCAGGGTGTTTGTCTAATTTTATGATTTCTCTTGAACTAGATCAAATCAAAGATTGATATAAGATGAGTTAAGCATCCTAAAAATGAGGTAGGTGGTCTATATATTTTACCTTAAAATCTAACCATTTTATAAATTACGCTATTGTGTCATGTGCTGATTTTCTACGCATCACCCTTTAAGTGTGAAATTAATTATGTGGAACCACGTACCTTGAATTTAATATCTGTTTTTTTATTTAATTTCACCATTGGAGGTTTATCACCTCAACTCAAACCACCCCTTTAGGTACATTGTTCATATGCTATGACCTATGCCTCATTTAAGCAATTAAATCATCCATTCTAGGTGTCATTTCAAATAATTTATTTATAATGTTCTACTTACCTTTTTAATCACCCATGAAGTGTATTGATTAACTCCAATGCAAGAGATGATTAAGATGAATTAAATTGATAATAATATGGATTCTAATCCTAGCCTCATTTCATAATAAAACCACCACAAGGTGCACTATCTTATTTATTAAAAAGGGGTGAATGAAAGATATTATTTGTAATGGTAAGAGGCATGCACCTTTCCCATGGACTTCTAAATTTACTTATAAATAGAACGATTCAAATTGTACACTTGAGTTGTGATATGGAATACCCCCAGGCATGTAATTTTTAACTATCTATGATCAAATTGTAACAAGGCGGGTTTATATACCTGGCCTTCTTTATTATGTATACTTGAATTGAATTGAACAATCCAGGTGGTTGTATGTAATGTCGTTGGCCAGTTTATATTATTATATTGTGATACTTGGGCATGACATCCCTATTTACTATTGGTTATGGCATAAATATTTATCCATGGGCCTAATGTACCTATTTATTCATGGCCACGATGTTCCTATTTATTCATGGGCATGGAATACCTATTTATTCAGGCATGGAATCCCCATTTGATTATAATATTCAGGCATAGAATCATAATTGATTAAGGTATGTGGGCATGATGTCCCTTAAGATTTATGATATGTGAGCATCATTTCCCCTATCGATCATGATACTTGGGAATGGAATCCCTCCTGACTTATGACATGTGGGCATGGCATCCCTTATGAATTCTGATTTGCAGGAATGATGTCCCTTATCACTTTATAAGACCTCATTGACTATGCATGGACACCTGAGTTATGCCTTGTGTCCTTGATAGTCATAGTATCTATATATATGGCTACATATGTCACTAAATTTATAGTCTATATATATAAATGTCTACATATATAAATAAATATATATCTATGTGCACTTGTTCAGAGGTATTCCGGATTAGGCCAAAGCAGGTATGGTCGGACATGCATCCTTTGAGGAACCTGAGCCCAACTTATTTATATTTAATTATTTACTGCCTTATTGATATTCCTGCACACTCCTGTATTTTATAATCACATAATGCATAACTTTAGACATCATTGGTGGTGGTCTACTGAGTTTATCTCATACTCTGTTCAGGACACAATTGCATTGGGGTACCCAAATAGACCTCATGGTTGTAGGTTCAGGTTCATGGATTATGCTTGTGTTGTTACATTCATACTTGGGATATTAGGAGCACAATACTGAGCCATATATCAAGATTCTCATAGAGATAGACTTTGAGTATTTTTTCTTTCTTTCTGTATTGTTTATTTATTACCTGATGTATGGCTATTGCTTGCATATTATAGCATCACATGGAAATTCATGGTTTTGTATTTGGCATTGGCCATTTTATTAGTTATTATTGTTTTATTTCGCTACCTTCATTATTAATAATTCCACCATTGATTGATTTTTTATGTTATATTGTTGTGTCACTATGATCATCATGAAATAGTCTCCTCGTCATACCATCATTGGACCCTCACTGCTAGTCAGTAACCTCTATCGTATGGGGAGGTGTGCTTAAGGTTATGTGATCGACCAACTTAGGGAATTGTTTTAGTGGATTCTAGGTCAAGATGTTACATAATGCATTTGGTACAAATACCAAAAATAATAATGGGGAGAAAATAAATGATAAAAAATTAAAGAAAAAACAAGAGAAAGAAGATAATATTGAATAAGGATTTTGAAAAGAGAATCTTAATTAATGCTTTAAAATAAATGATATTAACCTTTGATAGGAATTTTAAGTGTGTTATTATTGATAAATATCCAAATGGGGGATTAAACTAACCCTTATATAAAATGATATGGGAGATATTGATGTGCATTTGGATTGATTGATTAATTATTTGTGTTTTATTTCATTTAAATACATTTAATTGTCAATACATTATGTCAATATAGGTTAAACATGTTGAAGTAAATACATAGGTTTATGAGTTCTAAAGATGAATCATGAATGATAGAATATAGTTGAGTACTGATGAGGAATATTACATCTCACTTAGAATGAGGATCCAAACTGGTACAATGAAATAAACTCTATGATGATGCATGGAGGACTTTATGGTTGTAAAAACATATACTAATTTGAATAAGGTTTAATTAAAGTGTTATTGATGGTATTATATGTTTACAATTAAAGATGAAATATTGAATGAGATTAAAAAGAGTGAATATGAGTTTGAACTAATTATATAAAAATGATATTATATTTATGTAACACTTGTATAAGACTTAAAAATACTATATAATGGTGGGATGATAATTCTAAATATTTTTTAAGAATGAATTTAAAAATGAAAATTTTGTGAAATTTTGTGTTAATTTTGGGTAAGAATTATCGAAGAATAGTGTAATAGAAAAATATCAATTACACTATCTATGTAAGTGTGAAAGGAAAAAATGTATAATGGTGAATATAACATGTGTAAGAGTTTTTCCATTGTAGATGAGTATGAATAATAGTTAACCAGAGGTTACATAATAGTGATCCAAACTTAGACGATGATACATAAGTGAGAACTACACTGTGAATAGATTGCATAAGGGTTTAGATAATTTTTCATAACAATGAGTGGATGTTTTTTAAGGCTGTATAAGTATTGAATTTAGTTAATTCAAAGGATTATTCACTTTTATCTATTTAAATTATTTATGAATAAAATATCAAGTAATATTATTAGAGGATATTTGGGAGACATATTTGGGGACTTTAAAATAAAAAATTAATTAAAAGGAGTTAATTTTATAAAGTTTAAATTGATATATATGGCTGAGATAGATAAATAATTCTAGAGGAAAATATATAGTAGTTTATTAAAAGAATTTACAAAAATAAGTTTCCTTAATTTGATTCAAATAAGATCATATTTTCAATGGTATTCAAAGTGAATTTGTTGCTAAATTTTTGGAAGATATTTACAAGGATAAAAAAGAAGAAGATTGTTTATGTGTTTGGCATGATGAAATTGAGAGAATCCATGATCAACCTATGAAAAACTATCTGGAAAATAGCTTATTTTGTATTCTATGAGAGAATATTGATGAGATCCTATAACATAGTATTGAAGATAAACCATGTGTGAAGAGGTGTCAAAAGTTTTAGGAAGACTTCCTAAACACATTATTTCATATGCATGTTCAGGCCTAGATTTAAGGAAATATAAGGTTGGAAATTATTCTAAATGTGATTTACTAAATGTGTACTTCCAAAATAAACTCCCTCTAATAATAATTTAATATCAATATGTTGTTAAATATTTATTACTTTATCAACTAAGATAGAACTGAAACTAAAAAAAGAGGGATTCGTATGATGCAAGTGTGATTGTTATTAAACAAGGTTGAATGACTATATTGTTGCACAAGTTCAAAGATCACATCTAAATTTTAATAATATAATTAATGAATTATGCGGATATTAGTTCAATGGTCTTTTATTGCATAATAAAAATGTTGCATAACATGTGAAAATGTTCAGTTTGGAAATAAATTATGAAAATAATGAATATGCATTTACCCCCACAATGTTGATTATATATACTTTTGGGGAATTTCACTTCCCCATGTTGGTCCTGGAATGGATTTCCCTTTGAAATTATATCACATGGAATACCATCCATATGTCCATTTATATATTCAGGGGTGTATGATTTATAGTAATCCCCATTACATGATTTCATAATGTTTTTTCTTATGTGATCCTTCATACTTTGATACCTTACACAATTATTTAAGATGAATTAATCAAGGTATGGTTTGATGTGTAGTTGGTCATGTGGTATTATTTGTTACCCAAGATATTTTTTGAGAAATTTATGGCATCTGGGCCATTGATTGAGTAAGACTAAATGGAATTTATGGAGATGCGTAAATGAGTGACATGTTAAGTTATTACCTACTAGGATAATTAATATGTGATGTATTTATCTAGATTTTTCGATATAATAAGAAAATAAAGAATATATGTGTCAGCCTACAAAATAACAATATATTCCATATCTAGTGTCTTTATTCAATGTATAGGATAAAAATATTATATTAATATTCATGAGATGCATAGAGATACATCTCATGGGAATTTTTATATAGAGATATAACTATTTTTGAAGGAGATCACACCAAATCCATTTATAGATTGAGTATAAAAGTTGTTTTACTTTAGGCCACTCTTTTCTTATGGTTATGAATTAGGGGACTAATAATCATTTTTAAAGATAAAAAATATCATAGGGAAATAATGTTTGGATATAGAATAAAAATTTATTTATATATAAAGTGTGTATAAAAAATGAAAGTGTTTTTATGATAATTGTATCCAAAAGTATTTGAATGATTTTATAAGAGTTATGATGTTTTTCATAATATATATTTAGATTTAGTGAAAGTGGTAATATATATATATATATATATATATATGCACCAAATGATTATAATTAATCCTGTGACTTGAGGAGTTTTCTACTTCTATTTGGAATCATAACATAACTAGTAATATGGTGATCTCGCTACTCATGGTGTGTCTATGATATTAGATATAATTTGATTTCAAAATTTATTCATTTATTCCATATTTATACCATTATGGTTTTTAATAAGGATACTATTATGACAAAATGATCTTTGAAAAGTTCAATAATTACATATATGAATGAGGTATCAATTATAAGAGTTACAAATGTTGAAACTATGATTCAATCATTACAGAGAATATGAAATCAAGAGATATCCATAATTCAATAAAAGAGTTATATATAAAGGGTTTAAATGCCCCATTCTCAATATAATCGATTAGAATAATACTACCAAAACTCTCTATTATCCTTCCCTCCCTTTCATGAAGGGGGTTCTATTACGCCATTGGAGATTGAAAGAGGACAAAAAAATGAGTTTTAATGATTTTGTTAGCTAATTTACACTTAAAAATGTAACCGTCCATCAATTATTGCTAAGGTATTTCAATAAATATCATGTATAGGAAAACATAAATATGAATATTGATTTTTGAATATATTTTTCTACATTAAATTTAATATATTATTTTTAAATTGAGATATCCATGATATTTTTAGTTTTTATTCTACTTCTTAATGGTGTAGATGATTCCTATGAAACTCATCATTAAACCCAAAAATTAAATATATAATAAATATTATCAGTAAATATAAAAAATTGAAATATGAGAGTAGCATAATGATTAGTTTATTTTGAGCCTCAAGAAGGTGTGGAAAGGATAATGAAATTCCAAAAGATCAAATAATAACTAATAATGAGGGGTTGAATCAGTTGTTATACATTTTATAAGTTTCAATAATTTTAAAAACATAACCCCTGAAACCTATTAATATTTATTTCCTTATCATATTTTGTAAAAAATCATGCATTCCAAAGTTGGAAAGTAAGTAAAGAATACAAGATTTACAAGGTTTGACATCAGTATGAGAACCTACATCCTTATCGTAGCCACTCCTTTGGGTCTATGGAAATCCACTATTATGAAGAAGTGAATACAACTTATGAAAACTCCCATTAGGAACATTCTATATCCTAATAGGAATGATTATGATGTATCCCATCAGTTTACAAAGTTTCTTACAAAAAAAATTGAGCCAAAAAAAAAGAATAAGAATTTGTTCAATTTTCTCCACAAAAACTCAGTCTGAATATGTTTTTTTTGGATCTGATTCTCTCAAACTGATGAGGTCAATATGATTCTTCCTTACCCAATCTGAAAAACTCAAACTCTGCTCAAATGATCAATATGACCTTCTTCAGTCTGATTGAATCAATCTGATTGACTTAATACGATGATTCTCAATATGATTCTTCTATCGAGTAAATAAAAACTTTTTGGTGTATAATATTATTCTGAGATCTCAGTCCAGAAAGAACTTTCACTTGAATTCTTCAGCGCTCTGACTTTTCTGATTATGTAAAAGTTAACTCTGAACAAAATGATCTGAGTAGGTATTTATAAGTAACTCAGAAAAAAAGGGAAACTTTAAAACTTTCCCCAATTCTTGAAATTTCAAAAACTCTAAAAAATACTTACATTTAAACTTCAAATTTGAACTCTTCAATTCTCCTCAGATCTTTCTAAGATTTATACAAAATTTACTTTCAAGTTTGACCTCTTCAAATATTCATAAAACTTATGGATTTTTTTGATTCTTTTTTATAATTAGTTCATTACGATAATCCTTTCTTTCTCAGTTCATTATGATCTGTTTCTTTCTCATCTCATTATGAATATGTTTCCTTCTCAAATCATTACAAATTATGTTTCCTTATTAGCTTATTATGAATTTTTTTCCTTCTCATATCATTATGAATTCTGTTTCCTTCTCAACTCATTACAAATTCTATTTCCCTTCTCATCTCATTACAAATCATATTCCCCTCTCATCTCATTATGATTTCTATTTCTTTATCAACTCATTACGAATTATGTTTCCTTCTCAGCTCATTACGAATTTTGTTTCCTTGTTAGCTCATTATGAATTATATTTCCTTCTCAGCTCATTATGAATTCTATTTCCTTCTCATATAATTATGAATTTTGTTTCGTTCTAAACTCATTATGAATTTTTTTTCTTTATCAGATCATTACGAATTCTGTTTCCTTCTCATCTCATTACAATTTCTATTTCTTTCTCAGCTCATTATGATTTCTGTTTCTTTCTCAGATCATTATGATCTGTCTTTCTTCTTCATCTCATTACAATGGAATTGTCATTATGATGGAAATCCCATTATGATATTTTTTCCATGACAATGGAAAGTATTCAACGATAAATCCACTTAGAAACTTTGAACTTCTTTAAACTTTAGCAGCTTCATACATTATTTTTCTTTCTTAAAGATTTTGCCTCTAATGGATATTTCATAATGATGGAATCCCCATTATGATGTATTCCTCATTACAATCAAGTGTATCCAATGATAACTCCACTCAACAACATTGAAAATTCTCAAACCACATCAACTAATACTCATTGAAAAAACTTTTTATTGATTTATAAAACCGATATAACCATTATTATTCCTCCATTATATCAAAAGATTTTATCATGATATTATTCATGATTTGTTAGAACTTCTTGATCAATAAAACACCTTCTGATTTTGATAAGAAATTTTGAATTTTTTCTAACTCCTAACTTCACAATCTTCTTTCAAAACTGTTTAGAAACAATATGAATTCTTCAAACAACAACATATATATTTCTAACAAATCTTATTACAATAGAATGGGTCTGATTCCTAAATCACAAAAAAATTATTATACAAAAAGGTTAGTTTTCAAAAAATACAAAAACTTTGTTAAAATAATTTATCACAAAGGTTCTTCAATCTCCCCATTTAGATTTGTTTACAACCCTCATTAACAACTTTTCCAACTCTCAATTTTTTTTCGCAACTCAACTTTTGTAAACAAATCATGTTTTTTTGACTTTTATCAAAACACAGTCTTTCTCAAAAGAGAGCATCTTGACACCACACTACTGGATAAAGCAATGTTTTTGAAGAAATTTTATCCCTTGGTGGAAAGAAAATTTTGCATCCATTTAAAGATAAACTCTCCTCCACATTTCTTTTTATCTCCCATATTTTACAATAACCACAACTTTAGATTCATAAAATAATGATAAGTAAAAACTTCTTACAAAGTATAAAGTTGTTACTTTATCTCCCCCTTTGTCGACATAATCAAAATCACGGTGGGGGTTCTTCATTATGAGGTTTAAGAAGACATGAGAGGAGGATAAACATGAAGTTGCAGTCTCAATTCCACAAACCTTTCTTTAAGAATTGATTTTGTAAAGATATCAGAAATATGATACTTTGTTCAATGTATTCCATTAAAACATCTCAAGAAATAACTTTATCTTTTATAAAGTGAAACTTTATATTAATGTGTTTTGATCTTTAATATTATACAGAATTTTTAGAAAGATAAATTACACTCTAATTATCACAAAGTATCTTCAATGGTTTAGAAACTTTTACTTTCAAATATTCTAGCTGAACTTTCATCCACAATATTTGAGTATAAGCCTAAGTAGCTGCAACATATTCAAATTCAGCTATGCTCAAAGTTACTGAACATTGTTTCTTACTATGTCAACTCACACAACATTCACCCAAGAATAATGTTCCTATTGAGATAGATTTTCTATCATTACAATCTCCAGCTCAATCAACATCATTATAACCCTGAAACTTTATCTTAGAATTTCTTTTATATAACAACCCATGTAAAGTTCACTACTGGAATTCTTAATAATTGCGATGGACTATTTGCGACAGGATACCGTCGCAAATAGGCTTTAGCGACGGGCCCCGTTGCAAATAGCTCGTTGCAGAAAACGCCATCGCATATACAAGTATTTATGACGGGCCCGTCGCAAAAAATGTTATTTGCGATGGGAAACATCACCATCACAAATAAGCTTCCGATTATATGTATTATATATACATAAAAATTTTCACGACGGGCCCGTCACAAAAACTATTTGCGACGGGCTCTCGTCCCGTCCCAAAAAAAAATATATATAACACTTTCTGCGACGGGCCCATCGCAACAAATTATTTACGACGGTCAAGTAGTACCATCACAAATATGTTTTAAAAAATATTTAGTTAGACTATTTGTGATGGGTCCCCGTCCCAAACGGTTCCGTCACAAATAATAAATTAATTTTAAAAAAAATAAAATTTAATAAAATTACGATTAATGAAAAAATAATATTACTATTATTAAAACAATAAAAAAATAAAAAATATTAAAATTCTCAATATTCACAAAAAAATATAAAAATATAAAAAAATATTAAAAATTTAATTATGTAATATTTGCACCGATATAAAAGATAGAAAATGTAAATAATTCATATTAAAATGTTAAATTCAAATGTTTGTAACATAAAAAAATCACTGGGGGGTCGTCTTCTGGAGGAGGTGAAGGAGCTGGTGGAGGAAACTCCATCCCTAAACTACGAGTCAGACGACACATGTACTCCATCTACTCGTGATGCTGCTGCTGCCATCGACGCATCTACTCCTCGTAATGCTACTCCTACTGCTGCTGCCGCCGACACATCTCTTCTTGATGCTTCTTCAAAGTCTCTATATGCTCAGCCTGAGCTCACAACTGCTCCTGATACTATGAGCCAGAAGATGATGCATCTCCACGAGCTCCTCTTGAGATGGACGCCGACATCGCAATAGTACCATAATAAGTACCAGGAGTCAAATGAGAGCTGATGCCAACTACTCTACCCTTCTCAAAGACATAATGAGTCGCCTACATCCATGTTGCCTTATCGAAATGGTGAGCACTGGTCTGCTCAGCCATCTCGTCCTGACCCTCAGCCTGTGTCTGAGAGGTCACAACCTCATATGACTCCTTCAATTCCAATTTAAAATTAAAATTGTCAAAATATTATATGTAGTTAATTGTTAAACTGAAAAAATAATACTAATCACAATCAGACGCTGGAGATCACCTCTAATCTCTCCAGTAGCTGGATCACTGTACATCCTCCGATAAACGTCGAAATCCGTAATATCGGGGTGCTCGAATGCCTACAGAAATATAAAATAAACTGTTTATATTTAAAATTATATAAAATATATAAAAAATATACTTACTAGATGCTCTCTATGCGAACTGAATGTACGGCTACCAGCTCGATGCGCCACCTTCTATCTCCCCCAGTTCTGTCATCCCACTGAAGATCTTTTCTGAAATCCACCACCCAACTAGTGTAAACCTAATCCATCCCAAACGTGAGATGAAATGTACTCTGGTTAGTGGGCTCTACATGACTCATCAAATTATGTCACCCCTGCTTTCTTAATGCCTGTCCTTCTCAAATTGTGTAAAAAATGACGGAAATGATCACGTATAGAAACCTACCATGCCGCGTGGATAGCGTCGTGCATGCTATCATCGATAGGATGCCATAAACCCTACAAATAATTTATAATATCAAGCTGTTAATAAAATAAATTTCAAAATAAATATTATTTATTTACGTACCAGCCAATGCTGGAACATGTTGCGTCGCACATCAACAAGAATCTGTTCCCATGTGATCCATGACTGAGAAAAATAATTGCGCAATATAGTGCTCCCCTGTCCAATAGGTACATGCTGAAAACTGTGAAAAAGGAATAAATAATCAAACAATTAGTATATATATATAAATAAATTAATGAAATCTAACTAAAATATACAGGTTACCATACCTCCATGTGCATGGATCAAAACCAATATGTGGACGTTGCTCGGGGATAGGGTCAGGAATCATCAGTCACGCAAGACCGCTCCCCCTCCACATACTTTCTGAACCACCAGTAGGCTGAGGGTCAGCTGATCCCACATGCTCATCATCCAAAGGTAGCTCAGTCTCCTCTAACTTATGAAATAGATCAGAGTCCATCTGAAACAAAAAATGATTGTTGTTAGAAGATAGTTGAAAATAACTATTATATATAGATATATATTAGTTATGATTATAACCATCATTTAACTGTGTCAATGTTCATCTTCATCCTCTTCTCCATAGCTGTCAATGTCAATGTCTTCATCTTCCTTCTCAGAATCATCAATATCCATATGAGTTTCAGTTTCAGTATCTCTTGTCATTTCAAATTAATTTGTAACATCATACATCTTCATCACTATCGATCCTTAATTGTGGGGTTTCATCGTTGATATTCACATCTCTTTGTGAATCAGATGGATTTTGAGCCGTCTCTTAAAAAATTTTAATTCCTTCCACTTCAGTGGAACCACATTCAGTTTGAGTAAACTTATTTTCCCAATATTTCATTTTTATTATGCTCCACCAATTGATCAAGTCTCTTGAAGTAGCACAGTACTTTACATAATAAATTTGATGTGCCTGTTGAGCCAGTAAAAATGGTTCATTTACTGCAAGAAGACTTTTATATTTAATATCGACGATTCCATGAGTCAGATGAACACGAAAACCTCTCTCAGTATCCAACAACCGACATTTAAACATTGTTATGTAATTCTTTCCTAGATAAAACACTCAATAATTTCATCCAAAATGCCATAAAAGTCAACTTCAGTTTCTTTGTGATGTGATCCTCTCAAGCAAACTTCACTGTTCATTATTATTTTTTGATTCCCCGTATGCATGTGTATGAAATCAAAAACCATTCACCACATATGAATTATAAGATTTAACTAAGACCCAAATTACGAATCAGCCTCTTGCTCTCATAGTAATTTGCAGGCAACACATTTCCTTTAGGTAACAATGTTTTAACCAAAGAAAATATCTGATCAAAATAGTTGTTTGAAATTGCATTATCTTATTTAATAGCCATACATTTTGCAACTGCTTATAATTTTCTTATCTTGCAACCAGGATATAATGCATCTTCAGCAGACCTCAACAACTCATAAAATTAAGATGGTGCAAACTCAGGAGTTAAATCAATATCATCATGAGTTTCAGTTTGTTGCACAGATGGACCTGCAACATCATGTACTAAATTTTTAAATCATGATGGATCTAGAATCAAGTTATTAGGATCTTCTCTGGAACTGTGTTCACCGTGTTGATACCAAAAACATAATCTGGTTTAAAACCAAATCGCAAGAGATGTCCCCCAACCTTGTCAAATATGTCAAACATTCTCAGAGCACATTTTTTACAAGGACACTTAATTGTTCCTTCTGAAACATATTCTGGTTTTGATGATGCAAATGCTAAGAAAGCTTCAACACCCTCAATATATACAGGGTTTAAACCAGAACCATTTGGATTTCTGCGCTGATTTATCCAAGCTTGATCATCTAATAATGACTAATGTCGACTTCCTTATTCCATATTTTTGTACATAAAATATAAAATCATCACTGTTTTTGAATAGTTTGAGATTATAAAAACACAATCTGAAAAAGAAGATAAATAATTACAACTACTTAATAATTATCATTAATTAAGGGCGACACAATTTCCAGTGGATTGACGACTACTCTTTTGTTCGAAAGCTCATTTAATTACATCTATCTCACACTTATTATTGCTAATTATTGATAATTATTCCTAATTATTCCTAATTATTTCTAATTATTACAAATTATTACAAATAATTACTAATTGTTACTAATTATTACAATTTATTACTAATTATTACAATTTATTACAATTTATTACAATTTATTACTAATTATTACTAATTATTACTATTTATTACTAATTTATCAATACTTAGAAATACTTAGAAAAAGGAAAACTGCTTGAATAATGAAAGGAAATTTGGTAATAATCGTTGTGGAGATGATTACAAATTTTCCCTTCATTATCCAAGCAGATTTCGTTTACTAATTATTAGTAATAAAAAAAATTATATTATCAATATTTATGAAAAAACAATATTAATATTATTAAAATAATAAAAAATTTATAAAATATTAAAATTATCAATATTCACAATAGACTTCGTTCTATTCTTAACATGTTCAAATCTCAAAGGGTCGTCAATTGTCAAGTCATGCACAATAAAAAGTTTGTGTCAGTCATGTCCAATGTAAACTTTATAATTTTACTTGCATGGTTTATCACCTCGCAAGTAGTGTTGCAATAGGACGACCAAAGTAATGACGTTCTCGTCTCTAAGAATCATCTCACATGACACTTTACAAAGATCATTCTTCCTTAAAAATTTGAGGGGATATCATTATTTTTCCCTTAAATTTTCAAGGAAGAATGATCTATGCAAATGTTCATGTGAGATAATTCTTATAGATAAGAAGAGCATGGCTTGGTTTGTCCGATTGCAACACTACTTGTGAGGTGATCAACCTTGCAAGGAAAATTATAGAGTTTACAATGGACACGGCTGACACAAACTTTTTATTGTGCATGACCTGACAATTGGCGACCCTTTGAGATTTGAACATGTTAAGAATAGAGCAAAGCCTATTGCGAATATTGATAATTTTAATATTTTATAATTTTTTTATTATTTTAATAATATTAATATTGTTTTTTCGTAAATATTGATAATATAATTTTTTATTACTAATTATTGCTAATTATTGTTAATTATATCTAATTATATCTAATTATATCAAATTATTACAAATTATATCTAATTATTACTAATTATTACTAATTATTACTAATTATTACTAATTATTACTAAGTATTACTAATTATTACTAATTATTACTAATTATATCTAATTATTCCTAATTATTCCTAATTATTCCTAATTATTCCTAATTATTCCTAATTATATCTAAATATTCCTAATTATAGCTAATTATTCCTAATTATAGCTAATTATTCCGAATTATAGCTAATTATTCCTAATTATTGCTAATTATTCCTAATTATTCCTAATTATTCCTAATTATAGCTAATTATTCCTAATTATTCCTAATTATTCCTAATTATTCCTAATTATAGCTAATTATTCCTAATTATAGCTAATTATAGCTAATTATTGCTAATTATAGCTAATTATAGCTAATTATTGCTAATTATTGCTAATTATTGCTAATTATTTTTAATTATAGATAATTATTCCTAATTATTTCTAATTATTCTTAATTATTCCTAATTATATCTAATTATTCCTAATTATATCTAAATATTCCTAATTATAGCTAATTATTCCTAATTATAGCTAATTATTCCTAATTATAGCTAATTATTCCTAATTATTGCTAATTATTGCTAATTATTGCTAATTATTGCTAATTATAGCTAATTATTCCTAATTATTGCTAATTATTCCTAATTATTTCTAATTATATCTAATTATTCCTAATTATATCTAATTATTCCTAATTATAGCTAATTATTACTAATTATAGCTAATTATTACTAATTATAGCTAATTATTACTAATTATAGCTAATTATTCCTAATTATAGCTAATTATTCCTAATTATAGCTAATTATTCCTAATTATAGCTAATTATTCCTAATTATTGCTAATTATTCCTAATTATAGCTAATTATTCCTAATTATTGCTAATTATTCCTAATTATTCCTAATTATATCTAATTATTCCTAATTATATCCAATTATTCCTAATTATAGCTAATTATTCCTAATTATAGCTAATTATTCCTAATTATAGCTAATTATTACTAATTATAGCTAATTATTCCTAATTATAGCTAATTATTCCTAATTATAGCTAATTAGTCCTATTTATTCCTAATTATCGCTAATTGTAGCTAATTATCGCTAATTGTCGCTAATTATCGCTAATTGTAGCTAATTATCGCTAATTGTAGCTAATTATAGCTAATTGTAGCTAATTATAGCTAATTGTAGCTAATTATAGCTAATTGTAGCTAATTATAACTAATTGTAGCTAATTATCACTAATTGTAGCTAAGTATCACTAATTGTAGCTAACTATCACTAATTGTAGCTAATTATCACTAATTGTAGCTAATTATGTCTAATTGTAGCTAATTATGTCTAATTGTAGCTAATTATTCCTAATTGTAGCTAATTATTCCTAATTGTAGCTAATTATTCCTAATTGTAGCTAATTATTCATTATTCCTAATTGTAGCTAATTATAGCTAATTCTTCCTAATTATTCCTAATTATTCCTAATTATTCCTAATTATTCCTAATTATAGCTAATTATTCCTAATTATAGCTAATTATTCTTAATTATAGCTAATTATTCCTAATTATTCCTAATTATTCCTAATTATTCCTAATTATTCCTAATTATTCCTAATTATTACTAATTATTCCTAATTATTACTAATTATTCCTAATTATTACTAATTATTACTAATTATTACTAATTATTACTAATTATTACTAATTATTACTAATTATTCCTAATTATTCCTAATTATTCCTAATTATTCCTAATTATTCCTAATTATATCTAATTATTCCTAATTATTACTAATTATATCTAATTATTACTAATTATATCTAATTATTACTAATTATATCTAATTATTACTAATTATAGATAATTATTACTAATTATACATAATTATTACTAATTATACATAATTATTACTAATTATACATAATTATTACTAATTATACATAATTATACATAATTATTACTAATTATACATAATTATTACTAATTATACATAATTATTACTAATTATTCCTAATTATATCTAATTATTCCTAATTATTCCTAATTATTCCTAATTATATCTAATTATTCCTAATTATATCTAATTATTCCTAATTATATCTATTTATTACTGATTATATCTATTTATTCCTAATTATATCTATTTATTCCTAATTATATCTATTTATTCCTAATTATATCTACTTATTGCTAATTATATCTACTTATTGCTAATTATATCTATTTATTGCTAATTATATCTATTTATTGCTAATTATATCTATTTATTGCTAATTATATCTATTTATTGCTAATTATATCTATTTATTGCTAATTATATCTATTTATTGCTAATTATATCTATTTATTGCTAATTATAACTATTTATTGCTAATTATATCTATTTATTCCTAATTATATCTAATTAATATTAATTATAACTAATTATTTATAATTATAACTAATAATATCAATTTCTTAGTAAAACTAAATATAAATAAAAATATATTGAAATCTAATTAAATTAGAACTAATAAACAATAATTAAAATTAACATAAAAAAATAAAATAAAAAAATAAAAAATAAAATATAAATACCTTAAACTCTGATATTCTGAAGATATTGACACTTTCCGATTGCTCTCGTATAAAAAACTTCAACTAAAAGAAAATTTCTCTTTAAAATTGAAGAATGAAGAGAGAGAGAGAGAGAGTAAGATCTGAATGATTTGGGAAAAAAACGGATGAGGGTATATATAGGTTAGATTAGTTGCGACGAGATTATTAGTGACGAGTTTCCCGTCGTAATTACCCTCGCCCACATTAATTACAGTTGGCGGTTAAAATGTTGTTTGCGACGGGTCCCGTCGCAAATAGTCCCTGCTGAAAGTCTTTTTGCGACGGGACGACATCCCGTCGCAAAAAGGTATTGATTGCCGCCAGGTATTTGCGACGGGACCCGTCGCAAATACCCCTGTGCGGTTTGGCGCGCAAGTCGCGTCAAACTATTTACGACGGGAGTTTGATGTTGGAAATAGAAGGATTTATTCATAGGAGTGAACGATATGAAGAGCGTTGAAGAAATTTGGCAAAGGATGATAATCACTTACCATTATTCATGGGCCACGTACCATGTTTCGGGAACGGTATGCGGAGGAGCGAGAACGGTATGTAGGTGCAGTTCGTGAAACCAGAAACGTTTCGCGGTGGAAGGTGGTGCGGTATGCGGATGGGCTGAAGTCGGCAGAGAAAATCAATTGTGCAGGAGCAAAGAAGGTACGTGGAGCACGTAGGAAAATGGTTTGTGGGTGGCTTACAGTTCGCGATGGCTGAAGAATTAGTAAGCGGTGGAGGCTGAATTGAAGATTTGGTAAATCTCGATTCAGCAGATTAAGTGGATATCTTTGCCTATATAAGAATCGCTAACCCCACCGATTACTGTGGAGATCGAATATCATTGAGAACATCTTTTTGATCCAGGATTTTGGAAAAGGTCGAAGGTAGTTCGCGAAGGGAGATTCGCGAAGGCTGAAAATGGTTTGCACTGAAGGTGTTTTTGGGGATTCTTAACCCACAAAGGAAGTCCGATACGTGGAGGAAGTTCGATACGCAGAAGGAATTGACTTGGTATGTGGAGGAGGAATCTCCGGTATGTGAGAGGGAGAGTTCTGCAAGTGGTACACGGAGGGGGTGCTCTGGTACGCGGAAGCAAAGGCAGTCCGCGAACAAAGAACAATTTGCGGACATGAGGGGTTTTGTAGAGGAGGTTTGCCGAATCGATACGCGGTAGCGGTACGTGATTGCGAAGGAAGAGGCAGTCCACGGATGAAGGGCGGTTTGTGGCAGTAGCAGTGGTATGTGAAGAATGTGTCCCACGTCCCAAACCTGGTACTCAGTATGTAGGAGGGGAAGGTGGTTCACATTTTGCATAAGGAATCTTGTGAAAGCTTTAATTTAGTTTGCAAAAGTATTTTCTGGTACCTAATAGTATCTAGGAAGGTGGATTTCATCTACGGGTGAAAAAGTAACTTCAATAGAGCATCTACCTACAGTTGAGGATGTAGGAATTCATGCAAATGAAGGGACCCACATGTCCATAAACTGTGTTTTACCTACAAGTCAATAAACTGTGAGTGAATTCCTTTCCAAGAGCAGTGAGTGAATGAAGAGGAAGACATTAACCCTTTCCACCGGCAGTGAGCCAGAGAAAGAGGCATAGGGAGTGACCCTTGGGAATGCAGTAAGTAGACCCTAAACATTGTAAAGAAAATGAGCCTGGGTATAGAAGATCTAGCCCAAACATTGTACTCATTATTGGCCATGAGCCTTAGTGAATTTGGGACATCGGCACATTTCTGTTGTATGCTCCTTGGACGTAGCCTAATGAGGGTGAACCAAGTAAAAATCACTGTGTCCTGTGCATGATTTCATATCAGTCTATATATTTCCATGGGATGAAGAAAGAATTGAGTTTTGTCTAAAAACAAAACAAGATCCAAAAGGAAGAAAGTTTTAATCTACCATACCCTGATTCACTTCCCTCTTAGGGTATTCGACCTAGTGGACCTAACACCCATAAACAATTACAATTAGAGCTCCAGAGTCAACATCTTTCACATATAAGTTGCTATAAACTTTTCCTTTAGAAAAATTTAACATTATCAAGCAATTTTCAAGTTTTGAATACCAAGCACGTGGAGATTGTTTCAGACCATACAAAGATTTATTCAGTTTGAAAAATTTGTTTTCATCCTCATCAAGTAAAAAACCAAAAGGTTGTTAAATGTAAACTTTCTTCCTCAATCTCACCATTTAAGAAATATGACTTTACATCCATTTGAAAAAATTTGTAATTCTGATGTGCGGACACTGAAAGAAATATTCTTATAGTTTCTAATATTTCAACTGGGGAAAGAGTTTCTTCAAAATCCACACCTTTCACCTGTGTATAGCCTTTACAAATAAGCCCGACTTTATTTCTTGGAACTTCTCCATGTTCATTTAACTTGTTTCGGTAAACCCACTTGGTTTTGATAACATTTTTATTTTCTAGCTATGAAACAAGTTTCCATGTTTCATTCTTCTCAAACCAATCCAAATCTTCATTCCTAGAATTCACCCATTCTTTCTATTGAATAACTTCTGAAACTGATTCTGGTTCAACTTTTGAGATAAGTGAAGTCTGATTATCTAATCTCAACTTTCTTCTTGTCTGAACTGGAGCCTTCTGATTTCTAATAATGTTTTCAGACTCAACATGTTTTATTTAAAGTAGTAAATTTAAAAGTTTCTTTCCCAACTGAACTTTCCTCATCACGTGAATTTTCTGAATCTTGAAAAGTATGTTTTGACTTGCTTTCACTATTTTTAGAAATCTTCAGTTTATCCTCCTCATCATTCTCAATAACTTTTGTTAAGGAATTTTGTTTTTCAATTACTTTCACATCATATGAGTCCACCAACTTTTGTAAACATTTGTTCCGATATTTGAAACTTCTTCTATTTGGTGAATAAAGCATAAAAGTTCCTTCCTCATCTTTCTCATCAAACTTTATAAAATACGGATTTTAAATTTTGAGCAAACATAGAATTCTAAAAACTTTAAATTATTTCAATAAAGGTTTTTTGTCATACCACATTTCATAAGGAGTCATGTTGGTTTTTGATCTCAAGAAACGTCTATTTTGAACATGTACATCAGTACTAATAGCTTCTCTATAATAGAACATTGAAAGTTTGTATTCTGCTAACATCCTTCTTCCCATTTCCACCAAGATTAGATTCTTTTTTTCTATTACTCCATTTTTTGTGGAGTATATGGAGCATTATACAGATGTTTGATACCATGTTTTCTCAGATAATCTTCAAAAGTATTCTTTGTGAACTTGGTACCATTATTTGTTCTCAACATATTTATATAAACCATAATTTATTTCTCAAATTATTTTATGAAAAACTTGAACATTTCCTTGGACTCTGACTTATGTTTCATAAACATGATGTTTGTAATCTGAGTGAAATCATCAATAAAAGTGATAAAGTATAAATCTACTTTTTTTTTGATTTCTCATCGACCCACATAAATCAGAATGAATAAGTTAAAGATGTATAGTAGACTAAATCTCAACTCCCTTATGACTTTTATTAGTCATATTTACTTTTTGACAAGTAATACAAACATTTTATTCTCTTCTAATAAATTTTGGAAAGTTTCTGGCAACATCAAATTTAAAAAGATTGTTCATGTTTTTCTACCCAAGATGGCCAAGTCTTCTATGCCACAACTTATTTTTATCTTAAGTACTTAAGTAATAAGAGTTATTAAATTCTCCTGTTTGGAATAGATTCTCGCTGGTTCTTTCTCCTTTTGTAATAACTTTCCCATATTTTACACTTTTGATAATACAAGAATATTTTCTAAAGATTACTTCTTTTCCATCATCAAAAAGTTGACTTATACTAAGTAAGTTATGTTTTAGCCCATTAATGAATAAAACTTCCTTAGATTTCAACTTTTATACTTCAATATCAGTCATTCTGATTCCTCTGATTTTTAAGGAACTATCATTACCAAAAGTAATTGATCCTCTATCATGACTTTCAACATGTTTTAAGATTTTTATATCACCTATCATATGTGAAGAACAACCACTACATGTAACCATGGTTTTTTCCTTTTACTTGCTTTCAAAACTATCTCAACAAAAAATCTCTTTCTTAAACTTTCTTCTTTGTGGCTTCCTTTTCTTTACTATTGTAAGAATCTTGTTCCAGAAGGAGTGTCAAAAAATTTATAGCATGATGAACAACCTTATCACGTCTTCCACAAACTTCTTCCAGACATTCAAATTGATTTCTTTTTGGAAAGTTTCTAACATCTTGATAATTCACCTTTTCAAATTTCTATAAGTTAGGAAAGTTACTCATTATACTTCCACTATTTCCTCCACTTCGCTTAAATATTATTCCATGTAGAGATAAGTTGTACCAACAATTATACGCTATGTACCCATAGATTCTACAAAACCAACAATATCCAAAAAATCTTGGTTTTATATTTAATAAAGATCTTTATCTGTAGAAACTTTGTTGAGGTTGGTAACTTCTTTCAGCTCCAACATACTCAAGACACATACCATCTTTCCTCCTGGGTGAGTTTTCAAATTTTGTTTGTGTGATAGGTTTCTAACATCCTTTTTCCACACAAGATTTCCTAATATTTTTCTAAAACCTGAACTATTAGAAAAATTAGATGAAACAATATTTTTGATGGGTGAGGATTTCACTTGATTATTGATTTTAGATTTCTCAACAACCTTAGAAGTCTCAGCTTTTACTTAGGAGACTGTTGAAGTTTTCATTTATCTTCCTTAAAATATTTTCAGAGTCAAGAAGTTTTGATTGAAACATGTTAACTTATTCTTCCTTAGCTTCCAACTTCTTACTGATATCTTCAACCATATTTCTTTGTTTAATAATTCTAAGTTTGTAACTTAAGATATCCTGAATGTATTCATACCCCTGCTTGATGACATATTTTAATCCTTCAACAACTTCTTCACAATCTTTCTTTAACATTATGATTTATTTCTTGAGAGATTTGTTTTACTCAAGACATGCAAGAAGTTCTGTTACGAGCTGATACTCTCTGTAAGATTCTTCACCTCCTTCTTATTCACTATTTGAGGAGTCTTCAACTTTCTCAACTTTTTTCAATGAAGGTTCTAATTTTTTCTAAACTTTCATCTTCTGAAGAATTGTTTCCAGTTGAGTTTGATTTATCTTTCTTACTCAACATACTTCTATTGTTCCCAATAAACTTCTTTTTGGATTTGTTGGATGAATCTTCTTCTTTAGAAATTTTGTTCCACTTCTTCCATCGATATTTTTCATCAGAATTATCTCAATATTTACCAACTTCCTTCTTGGAGAAATTCATATCAAAGTGTACACTTCCACCACACTCAAAAAATTTGAGATGAATTTTACCTCCATACTTTCTTCTTTCTCTTCGAAAGTTCTTGGATATAAGAGACATGATTTTATCATTCAACTCATCATCCTATTTACCTTTGGATTCACAATGATCAACATCTTCAACATCTTGAATTTTTAACTTTCTCATAGCTTCAAACGACATTTAATCTTTTATCTTATTTTTAAACATTTAAATTTTTCTCATTTCATAAGAAAAAATAACGTTATGAAATTCATCAAGAGATAAATCATCCTTATCTTCTAAATATTAAATTTTAGAATCAAACCTGTTTGGAAAGTTTCTCATAAGTTTCTTCACAATTGTAAAATCTTACAAGACATCTCTGAATCCTATAATGTTGCAAAAAAATTCATTTACTCTGGTAAAGTATTCATCTATAGTTTCTTCATCTCTCATTCTGATGACTTCATAATTACTGTGCTAGATTTGTAGCTTTGCTTCCTTCACTTTAGTATTCCCTTCAAAAATACTTTCCAGCTTGTCCTATATACTTTTTAAAGTATTGAGACTCGTCATATTTTGATAAAGATTCTCTAATAAGGACATAAGGATTGAATTTATAAACTTTTTACCAACTTCTATATTTCACTTATCAACAAATTTCATAGGATCATCTTTCTCAATTGGTGGAAAACCAATAATAGAAACATCAACAACTTTCAAGCCAAGAGATAGGAGACAGGGAATCATCATATTCTTCCATATATAATAATTTTTTTCATCAAAAGTAGGAATTATTATACTATTTATATAATTGATATTATCCATGATAAGGATTAAACAAGGGAAATTTCATCTCTGATACCATTTAAAGTTTCAAAGGATTTAATAACAACTGAGAGGGGGGCGAATCAGTTGTTATACTTTTTATAAGTTTCCATAATTTTCAAAACATAACACTTGCAACCTATTAATATTTATTTCCTTATCATCTTTTCTAAAAACTCATTCATTTCAAATTAGGAAAGAAAGTAAAGAACATAAGATTTACAAGATTCGGTCTCAGTATGATAACCTACATCCTTGTCATAGCCACTCCCATGGGTCTATGGAAATCCAATATTATTAAGGAGTGAATACAACTTATGTCAAATCCTATTAGAAACCTTCTATCTTTTTATAAGAATGATTATAATAACTCCCATTAGTTTACAAATTTTCTTACAAAATTATTGAGCCAAAACAAAAGAATAAGACTTTGTTCAATTTTCTCCACAAAATATCAGTCTGGATCTGATTTTTATGAATCTGATTCTCTCAATCCGATGAGGTCAATACGATTATTCCTTAAAAAATTTTCAAAACTCAAACACTCATCAAATGATCCATATGATATTCTTCAGTATGATTGACTCAATCTGATTGACTCAATATGATGATTCTCAATATGATTATTTTGTTTAATAAACAAAAACTTTTAGGTGTTTGATCTTCTTCTAAGATCTCAGTCTGGAAAGATCTTTCACTCGAATTCTTTAGCGTTTCGTATTTTCTGTTTATATAAAAGTTAACTCTGAATAAAATTATCTGAGCATGTATTTATAGGCATCCCATAAAATAAAAGTGAGAAAATTGAAAACTTTATCCACTTCTGAAAATTTAAAAAACTCCAAAAACACTCACATTTAAACTTTAACTTTGAATTTTTCAATTATCCTTAGATTTCTCTAAGATTTATACAAAATTTAATTTCAATTTTTACCTCTTTAACTCTTCATAAAAATTCTGAAATTTTATTTTTTGAGTCTTCTTTGTAATCAACTCATTATGATATGCCTTTATTTCTTAGTTTACTATGATCTGTTTCTTTCTCAACTCATTACAAATCTGTTTCCTTCTCAGATCATTATGAATTATGTTTCCTTCTTAGATCATTAAGAATTATGTTTCCTCCTTAGTTCATTATGAATTATGTTTCCTTCTCATCTCATTACGAATTCTTTTTCTTCCTCGGCTCATTATGGATTCTATTTCCTTATCAGATCATTATGAATTTTGTTTCCTTCTCAGCTCATTATGAATTTTGTTTCCTTCTTAGCTCATTATGAATTATGTTTCCTTCTTGGATCATTATGATTTTAGTTTTTTTATCATCTCATTATGAATTCTATTTCCTTCTAAAATCATTACGAATTCAGTTTCCTTTTCAGCTCATTACAAATTCGGTTTCTATTTCCTTCTCAGTTCATTAAATTTCTGTTTCTTTCTCAGTTCATTATGATTTCTATTTCTTTCGTAGCTCATTATGATCTGTCTTTCTTATTCATCTAATTATGATGAAATTCTCATTACGATTATTTTTCCATGATGATGGAAAGTATTTAACAATGAATCTATTTATAAACTTTGAACTTCTTTAAGATTCATCAGCTTTATACATTCTTCTTTCTTAAAGATTCTACCTCCGATGGATATTTCATAATGATGGAATCCCCATTACGATGGATCCCTCATTATGATCAAGTGTATCCAATGATAACTTCACTCAGCAACATTGAAAAGTATCAAACCTCCTAAGATAATACTCATTGAAAGACTTTGTCTTGATTTATGGAACTGTTGCAAACATTATGATTCCTCTATTACATAAAAAGATTTTATCATGGTAGTTTTCACGATTTATTAGAACTTCTTGATTAGTAAAACATCATTTGATTTTGATTATAAAGTTTGAAAATTTTCTAACTCCTGACTTCACAATTTTCTTTCAAAACTCTTCAACAACAATACGACTTCTTCAAACAGTAACATCTTTCTTTCTAACAAAGCTCATTATGATGGATTGAGTTTGATTCATGAATAACAAAAATATTCTTATAAAAAAAATTTAGCTATCAAAAACTACAAAAATGTTGTTAAAACAATTTATCACAAAAGTTATTTAGATAAAATAATTATATATATATTGATGAAGTACTTAGAGTGTAATTATATATCATAAGATTTTTTTAGTTTAATAATACTAAAGCATAAGGAAATAAAAATTATAAAAGGTAGAGAGGAAAATTTGAGGCATAAAATTAAACTTACCTCCATCACATAAGATGATCAAAGGACATAGTCCCCTCTCCCCATTGTACTTATTTCATTGAATATTATTATTATTATAGGGAGATTCATATTTTGGTTTATTATCAAATAAGGAAATTATATTGTTTGATTCATAAATATCTAAATAAGAAAGGGAGTAATATGATTCATTAGGAGATTTAAAATATAATATATGAATTATATTGAGAGGATTCCATATTAAAGAGAAAATGAATTTTCCAAAACTTTTTTTTATGTATGATGTAATAAGATATTAAGGGATCACATGAATTTAGAAGGAAAAAAGATTTAGTTTCTTTTAAGGATGATATGCTTGTCACCATGAGTTGAAATCAAAAGTGGGGGTAACATTTGATGATATATGATGGAATCCCACATTTTGAATAATAAATACAAGAAAAATTCATGTATTTTAAAAATATGGATAAATTTATTTACATTAGTCTCATTCATAAAAAAAGGTCAACATAAATATAAAAATAAATGTATATTTACATAATATTGAAAATTACATGAAAAAAAAATAGACACGAAAAAATATTCAACTTTTTCCAATCAGATCATATCTATCGATAAAGATACATTTTCCATTGGTAAAGCGTTTTATCAAAAATATGTTCATGTCACTAAATTGTCAATAAAAACCCTATCACTAAACACTATTATGATTGATAACATAATTATGTTATAATAATAATAATACCTACAGATAAAAAATATATTTATAAAAATATTTAACAACTAGACCAACTAAAAAACCCACCCAAAAAAATATTTATCTGTTAATAATATTATTATAAAAACACCAACTAGACCAACTTATAGCAATATATGTATTATCCAGAGTTACTGTAGCATGACCTGAATATCCATGAAAAAAATTCCTTCAAAAAGTGGCTTGGCACTTTCCAGACCCCCATTTATCCTAGAAATCCATCTCAAATTGAGGAAATAAAGTCCCATATTCCATAAAAATTTCCATATAAAATCCATCTCCCTAGATTTCCCCCTTCAACTACAAACCAAGAGATTATGGTTTTTGCAGACAAACTATGGGTAAATCAGACCCATCAAACTTTGTTCCATTGGAATTCATCTATGGGTTTCTTAAAAGGTTGACCCAAATTACATATTTCCTACCTCTATGAACAAATTCCATCTTTCCTCCATTAAATAAGATCCACAACTCTTCCACTATAATAGATAAAATAAAAAAACCCACCCAATTGTAGATCCCCAATGATTCTGAAAAACTCATGACATTAGAGAAGCATCTAGAATTGTCGGCTGTTTCAACTGCTATAACAAACAAATCCCCCAACACCAAAATTCCCAAGGAGAGTCTGAATCATCACAGATATCCAATAAATTGAACAATAGAAAAAAATTGAAGCTTCTTGAAAGCAGAGTATAATGGATTAGCCTTCGCTAAAAAAATTTGAAGTAATTGTTTAAAACCAATTATCAAACCACATCAATCTAGTCCCATTTAGAATTTTATTCAAACAAGAATTTTAGAATCAAGAAAAACATTCTAAGGGACATATTATGGAACATAATATTAGCTAAAAATAAAAAATATAAGAGAAAGAGAAACTTCACTATCAGTGAATCCTGATCATGAATCTTAATGCATGTTATGCATCCAAGGATTGATTAATATTGTATATCAAATTCCAACACTGGTTGTGATACCAGAAGCTAGTATATGAGGATGTTCATTATAAATCATCCAAAGACAGTATGAAATCTATGAAGGTATTCAATGTGCATCAAAGAATAATGCCTCCCAATGAAATAGTATGTTTATACAATGTTTAAGCCCCTTGAAAAGATCTCCAATCCCAATAGATCATCATTCAGTTCCAGTCTATATCCTCAAAAAAGTTCTAGAGCCCCAACACCAAAGGGGTGAAGTCTTCTGTTCTAGCGTTCATTGAATCCCACCCCATTCATTCATAAAAAACATAAATTAACTATAGTTTTATAACATATCTAAAAATGTATATTCAGATTTAAAATCCCAATAATTAAAACATTTCATATTATTCAGTTCTTTGATTAATTATAGAAAAAAATATTTAACATTGAATATTTTAATTCCATGTATCAAAAAAAGATGTATTTTTTAAATATATTTTGTTTCACCAAGATTCCATGAGCAATTTTCTAGAAAAATACATACAATTCTGAACAATTTAACTCCGTGTAAATAAATATATTTTAATATTATAAAATAAACACATGATATTATAGAAATATAATCAAAAATATATTTCAAAAGTGAATTTAAGATTGCGTGTATTTTTATGCATTGTAATCAAAACAAATGAAGGAAAATTGATTTATTCACCCAGATGGCACTAAAAAGAACTAATGATAAATAAAATTCATTTTACCTAGGATTTAAAATAAAGTATATGGTGATAACCCACTAATCACCACTGGTCACTTCACATCCAGGTGCTTAGAATCTATTGGAGAAAACCCAATCAGACTCGAGCTTCCACTAAAGCCACAACATCACTACAAACAATTGTCTGCGGACATCAGAATTCAAACAATCAAAGAGATTCCATAGAGTTTCATGTTGTACTTTCCATGTTTCTCAGTTCATAGAAGACTGGTAATCATCCACCTTTCTTAAAATAGACTGGGTGTATCCAGATTATTAATTTTTTTTCTAATCACCATTGTCTTCCACTTTTAATGATGAGTCTGAAGAAACTCTAGAAACAGATGATCACCAGTGAATATCCTTGAACATAGAACCGGGTAAGCAAACCAAAAAATCAGATCAGATAGTAGAGATTAGACAACCCAAATAGACATAACATGAGAAATTCATATCATCAAGTGGAGAGAAAATAGACCGGAGAACATTTTCAATCTCTAAAACTAGAAGGATCAAAGCAGAAGCTAGAAAAAAATCATTTCCAGGGAATATTAGAAAATTAAGGATTGGGATCATGATCATACTCTATTTCAATCTTAGTCATCATTTATTCCTTGTGGTGAAGGTCATCATCCACATTAATATCTCATGCCCTATATTTCTTAAAAGCAATTGCATCTTCATCATCAATCAAGGCATAAATCTCTTCAGTGATTCCTTCCTTAACTATACTGGAATTCTTGAGCTTAACATCATCCTTATTCTCTTCATTTTTCTTTACCTCTAGATATGATCCAGATTCCACCACTTCCTTTGAAGGAATTTTCTTATCGTTTTATTTTTCTATGTGCTTTCCTTCATCAATATTAATCCCTTCCCATGCCATGATTCAAGTGACCATAGTCTTTTCTAGAGAGTAATAGTCCTTCCACTGGCTTCATGGAAGAACCTTCGTGAATCCATCAGAATCAGTAATGAATTTTTTACCTTTAGTTGGACATTATATTTTCTTCTACATGTATATTTGAATCCTCACTCCGAGCATAAATATTATTATAGAAAACATCTTCAATTAATTTAACATCTTCACCCAACACATGATAACCCTTCAATTCTTGAGATTACTTAGTTTCAGAGGGTCCTACACGATCATCAAATTTCTACTTACCTTTTTCAATCCATATGGCATTAATTTTATCTCAAGGTTTTTTAGGATGTAACCTCACATGCTTAGAGCATTAATATTTATCACTATGACCAAATCTAAAGTAAAATGAATAATAATTTATATTATATTCATTCCTAATTTTTTTCCAAGAAATAGAGATCATTATTTTGAATCCAAATATCATAAGGTAATTCCATGGTGACTTCAACCACAATACACATCTTTTCTAAAAAGGGCCTCAATAATTTCAAAGTAGTTGAATATGTTTTAATAGGTTGGACAATAGGGAACAAGGCAACACGCTTGAAGAGACAAATTAGAATCCCTCCTAGACCCATCTTGATAGGGGAAAGAGGAGGTATAATATATTGTCTAAAATCCAATGACTGTTTCATAACCTTCATAGGACACCCAACAAAGAACCATGTACCACTATACCAACATTGATAAAAATCATCCATCAAATCGAATCATATCAAGACATAAGTGAACTAAGAAAACATAATTTAAATCTGTAAGGGCACAATAGAGGTGCGTGGAAATGAAAACCACACAAAAATAGAGAAAATGGATGAAAATACAAATTTTAACATGGTTCGATTGGATGACCTAAGTCCGTGGGAGAAGGGGGATGGTTTCTCTATTTCTCTCTAGATAAAACACGGAGGATCACAAAAATTAAAGCTAACGGTTTATGGGATTCAAATCTTGTTTAAATAGAGGAAGCAAAAACCATATTATCCTTCGACTATTTATCTTCCCAATAAAAAATATCATCACCACTAGCTTCTTATTACACCACCTTAACTGCCTACCAAAAGAGAACTTGCGGTGTAGAGTAGTTGCCGACCATGAAATATGCCCTCTACATTGGTTGCAAAAAAAGGAGACTCCAAAATTAGGGACTGGACCCCACAAATCTCCCCCTCACAACCAATTTGGGGTAGAAACCAAACCTACAGTCTCCATGCAGTTGTTGAAAACTTCATCATCAAATCGAACATGCTTCTTCATGCCAGATGACGTAGCACTTCCACTATATTCAATTGATCTCGGGCTAATTGTCATACCCATCAAATGATACAACCCTTGGGACTCTTTCCCAGAAATCATTCTTGCATCACTACATAAGACTTCAAAAAATCCACTCGCTATGGAAATATTGTATCCTCTCGCATTGAGCCTACTTAATGATACCAAGTTATGTCTCATCCTCAGAATGATTTTCACATCATCCAATTTTCTTACTACTTCATAGGGTGTCTTCAATTCCACCCTCCCAACTCCTCGAACCTCTCATGTTGACCCATCACTAAGTCTCACTAAATATCGCACCTCCTGAAAGGTATGAAATTCACATTTAGTCATGAATATGTGTGCCGAGATCCCTGAATCCAAAACCTATCTGCCTTCCTTTGGATTTTGAGCCCACTCATTCTTCCTTTTTAAAAATCAGCATTCCCGCTTCATATGCCCGTGTCTTTTGCAGTAATGACACTATAGTTCTCCACATTAAACTCTCTTATATAAGTGAAATCTTCCCTTTTTCAAATAGACTTCATCATATGCTGATAATTCTGTGGTGTTCGTATCCTTCTCTTCAACTTTCTCTTTCCCAGCAACGTACCGTTTGTGCTCTCCATAGTCACTTTTATAGTGTCCCATTTTCTCACACTAGAAACATGTGATTTTAATAGGATCACATCCTCTTGATTTTGGCTACTTTTCTTTACCTCTTGACTTCCGATATCGGCTCCTCCCACATTTATCATCTCATTTCACTATGATTTTCTCAGCTGAATGTGTTGCAGGTCTTCAAAATGCCTCTGAATCTTGAAGTGATGCCATCACCTCATCCAGCTTAAATGTTTCCTTCCCCATGATCAATTAAGTCACAAGTCCATCAAATAAACTTGTTAGAGATGAAAAAATAAAAATTTCTTTGTATTCCTCTCCAACCTTCACACCGAGCCCCAATAATTGCATCAAGATCTTGTTGAATTCATTGGTGTGAT
This sequence comes from Viscum album, assembly GCA_963277665.1. Lineage (NCBI taxonomy): Eukaryota > Viridiplantae > Streptophyta > Magnoliopsida > Santalales > Viscaceae > Viscum > Viscum album. The sequence continues at coordinate 1,354,170,527 of OY728121.1, read as the reverse complement.
CCAAAAAATTTGTTCCCTTGTCCATCTGCAATTGGTACAATTTATGCTTGAGGAATAATTTGTTGGTGAGTGACTTTACCATATATCGCTGCTCCAACTTCTTCTAGATCTCCTTTAGTGAGGTCTCATCCAACACTGAGTATTTTACGTTGTTTTCCAGACATAGTCAAATTGTTATGAAGACCCTCATCTTAATCTCTTCCCAATAATCATCACTGGTTATCTCGGGTTTTTCTTAGATCAATTATCTGATCATTCCCCATTTCACAAGAATATATTTCATAGTGCTTTTCCACAAGCCGGATTTTTTTCAACCATTAAACTTCTCAATATCAAATTTTGGTAGTGTTCCTCCACCATCCATCGTCGATGTCGCAAAAAAAAATCACCACCATCGATGTCACACTCATTTGGTACCACTTTATGGATTAATAATATAAAAAAAATAACCATATAGATGTGTCCGAAATGGTTGAAATAGTGGGAATTGACTCCTGGATCGCCGAAAATGGAGTCCGATTAGTTGATTTATCGCTAAAAAAATTCAAAGGTCTAGATCGTCTACTGACGTGGCGATGACGTGGCACTAATTTGTCATGTCGAAGCAGCTATTGGAATCTCACTAGAAATCTTTCCAACAGTGTGAACAGTACTGTCTTCTCTATCATGGGGTTACTATTCACCCATAGTTTGACCTGAACTTTGATCGGCTCTACATGGATCATTTCAACTCCATTTTCAATGCTGCTTGTGCCATTGGAATCGTCTCATCATCCTCTTCACAGATCTGGGCTTATAAAAATTTTCCAAGCACTTTCAATTTTCTGGTCACTAGAAAACTCACTACCACCTTTCCATTTTGAACTCTAACCCTCTGATACCACTTGTAAGGGTGCAGTGAAGGTGCGTGGCATCACAAATCACACAAAATGGAGAAAAATAGATGAACGCGCAAATTTTAATGTGCTTCAGTCAGATGACCTACATCCATGGGATTAGGGGGTCAGTTTCTCTATTTATCTCCAGATAAAACGTGGAGGATCACACAGATTACATATGGAAGTGTATGGGATTCAAATACCGTTTAAATAGAGGAAGAAAAAACCATATTTTACATCCAGTTGTTCATATAACCAAGAAAAATATCATCACCGTCGGCTGATCATTCCACCACCTTGACTACCCACTAAAGGAGAACTTGTAGCGTGGAGTAGTTTCTGACCATGAAAGATGCCCTCTACATTAGTTTTTAACAAAGGAGAATCCAAAATTAGGGAGTAGCTCCCACAGAATCGAGCGACACAAATAGTTTCGAGTGATTTCCTAACGAATTTAAGTGAAGGTTGACATTGAGAAAACTTACCCACCAGTAAAAACTGGAAATCCAAATCTAGGGCATCGACATCCTTCCTTGAAAATGTGATTTCTAGGGAACCCTTATGTTGGAATGGAGTTGGAGAAACACCACCGCCTTCATCCACTTGAATATTTTTCCTAGCCATGACATCTGCAAAGGATCGATGGCTACTTTCGGGATCACCACTCGGCGGTGTCATCTACGAAGTCGCACAAGGTGCCATTCAATATCAAATTCAACATTTTGAACTAAAAATATAATAAATATATAAATGAATAGTGTAAAATTTTATAAAAAAATATTATTATATGAATAGTATAAAAATATTAATATTTCTTTATTAATAAATATAATATTAATTTATTGATTATTATGTTTTTATTTATTAAATTAAAATAATTAATTTTTTGAAATTATTTAGATTATATTTAATTATGTTTATTTAATTTGAATATAAAAATTAAATTATCATGTTTTGAGTTGGTATCAAACATATATGTAAATATATAAAATATCACAATGAATTGAATTATTTTTTTATAAAAAGTATTTAAATGTTTATTAAATGAACAATATTGAAAAATATAAACAATTTTGATATTTAGAGAAAATTGAAAAGTAAAATAAATTAATGAGATATTTTTAATAAAATCTAAAGAAATGGATATTAACTTTGGCCATAAAAATAATAATATATAAAAAACACTAGGTTTCTCTTAATTGGTTATTGATAACATCTTTGTTGTTATTAAATGGTTTATTTTAACAATTTGTATTGATGGAAAAATATTTGTTGGCAATATTTATTATTAATGATACATTAATGTGTTAGTAAAAAAATGTTGGTATTAGCATGATAAAGCAATATATTTAATTATTGGTAAAACACTTGTTGGTATTGAACTATTAATATGGACGGATATGTCTATTTGTAAAAACAAGTGTTGGTACATGAAATTAATACTGATAAAATTCAATATTTGTTTGAATTGATCACATTTACCAAAAAATATATTATCTGTCAATAAATTACTATTGGTATAATAATTTTTTTGTAGTGGGGGGTACATGGGTTGGGGATCTGATAGATCTAATATGGAATGATGATCAAGATGATCTGATCTCAAAGGGGGATCAGATTGATCAGAACTGGGATAACAGTTGAGTAGATCTGTGGGGGGGGGGGGGGTTGAGGATTGTCGAGCGAGGGGGTGAGTGGGATTAAGGAGCAAGGGGATCAAAAATGACTGGGGAGATTGATAGAGGGAGGTGGTTCAAGGAGATAAGAGGAAATAGAATATAGGATGGGGGGGAGGGAATGGGATCCCTAAAATGGATATGAGATGTTGGAGGGGGGTCAGGAAGGGAGAACAAAGTGTAACATCCCAACCCGAACCACTGGATCCCAGCTGAAATGCTACACAACCTCATGCGTGCCTCCACATACGCAAAAGGTTTCCGACTAGCAACAAAGGTCTTGAGTGAAACCTTGGGGAGATTATACCCTATGTATCATGTCACAAGATCAATAATAATTAATAAACCAAATAATAAACAATCAATGTAAATATAGAAACAGAACAATGACATGCATATAAGAGCTCCCAAAAAGGTAATCCTATCTAGGTTATAAAGCAATAGAAAAATACAAGATAAAAGTAAATAAACAACCATCTACAGGGTACTCCGATGTCTTTCTTGATCCTCTCTAGATCCAAGCTCCACCACTCAACCGTTCACCATTGGGATTTTCCCTTCACTGGATCTTTGGTCATGAAATCTAAAAGCCCACCGAAATTACCGAGTATAAAGTGTGAGTACACAACTTAGTAGGACACCACCAATGTGTCCTTACCATAAGTGCAAAAATATATATAATAGTGTATATCATGACATAAGTAAATGCTCAGTAAACATACATGTGTGAATTCATTGCGCCCTGACCAAGCTGCCATGAACCCCAACCCCACCTGCTTCAGCTCTTTATCGGCAAGAAAGTCAAGAAGTTACGTACTTCCACAGAGTAAAAAAAACTCACACTACCCTATTGGTGGTTGTAACAGGAATGCCTAATGTTCTATAAAGTAGACCCCCAAACTCCTTAACCTTTTAAAACACCCACAACCCAAGTATGTAGGAAGTAATGACCAATATCTGTCAACTATGCATCCCCAACCCGCTTAACCTTTTTAAAACACTCACGACCCAAGTACATAGGAAGAAATGATGGGTATCTGTTAGCTATGAATATCTAACCCACTTAAACTTTTTAAAACACCCATGACCCAAGTATGTAAGAAGCAATGACCGGTATCTACCAGCTAGCTACTATGCATTCCCCTCTGTTGGGGTAGGCATGTCCTCCTTTAAGGATATTATGACTACGTTAGGTTGGGTAACTACCAACCTCAGTGCTCCACCTGAGTATCTTGATGCCTACAACATAATTCCATAGGTCATGCACACACAACAACACATGTCATAACAAGGAATGACAAGTCACACCAAGATAAAAGTCAGGATAATCACACACAAACAAGTACGACCATGGATACTCACACACCTACATACAATTTATCACAAGCATGAGTTAGTACAAAATAAACATCACATCATGATAAAATTATATATATATATATATATATATATATGTCCCAAAATGGGAAGGAACCTCTGACCTCAAGTTCATCGATGCTAGTGGCAAGGATAAACTAGTCAAAAACACCTCTTCATAGCCTTATTAATGTAAATGTAGACACATCAATGCTCGATGTCCTTCAAGGGTTCTTAGAAGCAAAATCAGTTATTTTATTTCAAAAAGAAATAAAATATCACATGTGATGATACTTACTCTCTCTACAATGATTTCTAAATTATTATTCAGGATAACGCATGTGCTCATAATATTGTTCACAAGAATAATTACTTTTGACAATTTCTCATAATTTATCCTTATGTAATTATTATCTATAAATTCTATAAATTATCCATAGATAAAACCATCAGATTATATTCTGATACTTTTTATCCTAAAAATTATCTTTTGATAATTTAGAAATTATTATTTGATAATTTTAATAGATTACCCATGATAATTAAATTTTTTTATCCTTTGATAATTTGATAAATTAGTCTTCGATAAATGTTTGCAACAATTATTTAATAATTTTACACAAACATCATTTCATAATTTATTTAAAAATCACCTTTGATAATCCAAAATAATTATCGATTGATAATTTAGATACATTATCCTCGAACATTAGATGATTTTAAAATTATATTAGGATAAATATATTAAATTATAATTCTATAATTATTATAATTATTATTCTTATAATTTCCCAAAAATTATCTTTTGATAATTTTTATCGATTATCCCTTGACAATTTAGTTAAATTATCCTTCTATAAATTAGGTTTTATTCTTCTATTTGATTTCAAACAATTTTTCAAAATTTAGGAAGAAATAAATGTATATATATATAAAAAAAGAAACCCCATTCTTACCTATGTTTAGTGCCCCACATGGAGGAAGGTAAACCACAATCACGACTGGTACCAGAAAATGGATTGAATCTGATTGCATGAGGTCTCCTTATCACGTGCAGGGGAGTTTTTGAAATCATCTGAACTCGACAGAATTAACCAACCTAAAACCCAAAAGGGTTTGGCTATATAGAACCCCAAAAACACATCATTTAAAGCCTAAAATTAAAAAATATGTTTTAATCTATGATTGAACCTAAAAATTATTATGGAATTAATAGATTTGTGATACAAAGTTATTGCCATTATTATCTAGTCAAAAAGGGTGAAGAAACGGAGCTTTAAAATCCTCCCTACACATCAATGGAGGTGCAATGAGGGTTGAAGGAGGATGAACAATGTTTCATGCATTTAATTAAATTAATAAATTAAATTATTTAATTCAATTATAAAAAAAACTTGATTGTTTTTATGAGAAAGATAATTGTACGCCTGTTGTGTACGAATGTTATACCCTTTCTAAGTTAAATCCACCATTATGGACCCAACAATGGTCTCATATTTCTCATATGATATAACATTTTTGAGAAATTTAATTTTTTTCAATAAAATATAAATAATAAATATTATTTAACAACTTTGTATTGCGATCGAGGCATCCCAACTTCCGACGCCTTCAAATGTTATACATCTCCTAGGGTAAAAACCATGTTTTGAGCCTAAAATTTGTATCATATTTTTTATACAATGCACCATTTTTGAGTTATTCAATTATTTTGAATAAATTTTGCATGATTAATATAATATAATGAATATTTTTATTCTGTCTTCACTGAGCCTTAGGAGCCTTAGAATCTCGCACTAACTCAGTGTCTTACTTTGAAAATATTCAATTGAATATTCTAAAGTGTTAAATGATATTTAACCTTCTGAAAATACATTAACACATTTCAGGTTATTTTTCACTGATAAATTATTTTTTCCTCATAAGACATTTAAAGTTTATCAAAAGATTCCTTTTATTGTCATTGTAAAAATCAGGATATTACAATTCTCCCCCTCTATCGACTTTTCATCCTCAAGAAGAATCTATATTGGTCTTGTTCAAACAACTCAGACCATTGAGCTCGAATTTAAGACTCACATTTCTATATCTCTTCTTGGATATTTCCATGCTACCACTAAAATCAGACTATTAATATCATTTTTCCTTAGAGTTATTTCTCACTCCGATCTATAATCTGCACTGAACACTCATCATAAGATGAAATAGGTTCCAAGTCAATGTCCTTGCAATATAAAAATATGCACAAGATTGTGAATGTACCTCTGAAGCTAAGAAATGTGAAACACATCATGCATACCTTTATAATGATAAGGGAGGTCCAGATGATATGCTACTTCCCCTATCCACTGAGTGATTCCCTCATCAGTATCTCACTAAAAGAAGCACTGATTATCACTCTCTCATATAATAGGGTGTCATGTCATCATTCAATAACGTATTATAGGAAGGTAGGTTAGGGAAACATAACTCTTATGTTAAGTCAAGTCTAGACATGGCTCACAAATATTAGAAAAATAGTTGTATTAAAACAAGGAAGAAGATCAAATACATGCTCTAGTCCGTACCTCATATAGTAAAAAGTTACTTATCACTATCTTTTGGTGCTAGATACATTGCATAGACATGACTTGCCTTAGCTCCATGATCATATCTGTGACTTTCCTGAGTCATATTCATCAGGGGAGTCTGTATCCGCTACTGGGTTTCTCCACTTTTAGCCTATCCAGACCTCTTAGCACTCCTCTGGGAAACCTTTGAGCAAAAATGTCAAAGATGGACAACCATTCTACACTAGTGGAATTCCACCATTGGATTCCTACATGTGTTGATATAATGTCCCTGTTTCCCACAATTGTAGCACTTCTCTTGAAAATTTATATTTTGACCTGACCGTCCATCGCTCTGCTACTCCTGGTTTGACTTTCTCTTCTTACCATCTAAAGGGAATCCTATAGTAGAAAGGGAAAACTCAGTCACTAGCCCACTGTGAGTCAGAAGTAAGTCTGTTGTCTTATCCTTCTCTATCCCCTTCTCAAAGGTTAGGGCCTTATGAAGCACTTGAAAGTATTTCATCAGGTAAAATACCCTAACCATACTTATGATCTTCGGTCATAAACATATCTTTAACTTTTGATCTTTTTGTGCCTCATTCCTAGATAACAAAGGATTAAAGAGAATCAACTCCGTAAAACATGTAGAGTAAGTAGTGAAAGTCATAAAACCTTGTTGTAATTCCATGATCTCATGGTCATGGTCCCGCTTCATCATGTTAGGGAAGTATTGTTCCAAAAACAACTCCTTAAAGGTATTCCATGTAAGAGATTCTCGTCTCCTAGCTTGAATCATGGTAGTCCACCATCTCCTGTAAGGTCCTTGGAATATAAAGGTTGTTAGAATAACTCTTCCTTCCTCAGGGGTCTGGACTAGCTCGAAAATGATCTCAATATAGTCTATCCAATCCTATGCACCATGTGGTTCACTAATACCCTAGAATTTTAGAGGATGCTGAAGCTATAATCCCTATCATGGTTGGTCATATTCCTATGAATAGCTCCACCCTAGATAGGAACTAACCAAAAAAGTCCCAATTGATCATGCTTTATAACTTAGATTACTTGTGCCAATATATGATCATATTGGGGTATATCCCCCTGTACCATAGGTGGTGGCATGGGAGCATCCTGGGTTTCCACAGTTGGTGGTTCCATCAAATGTCTCTGAGGTGACATCTCATCAACCCAAGGTATAACCCTCCTAGAACTAACACTTTTCTACATCCCTACACATTAGTCATAGTCATCATATATATACTAACACACTAACATGATATGTTCAAATAATTAATGCCAATAAAGGTATATCACACAACATGAAAACATAGATATATCCCACAAGAGAAACTATCCCGAACAGATAGCACAAATCAAGACATTTAATTAATGAACTACTATGCATCACAACAACAGGTATATATATGGAATGTGAAGCTAAATGCCTATTCATGATGCATGAACATACACAAAATCTTATAAATAACATATCAATATCATGTGCATCACTCAAGGTGAATTTAATCAACAGTAACAATAAAACATTAGTTTCCCATATTATGGAAACTTAGAGGTCCGCTATATAGTGCTGGCCAGACACTGACATGGTTCCCCTACCTGAGTACCAACCATCCTAACTCTAATATACCCTGTCCCAAACCAAGACAAGAGAAGAAATAAGTTAGTGAGTCATGATCCTCTGATACCAATTTGTAACGTCCCGACCCAAACCACCGGATCCCAGTCGGAATGCTACATAACCTCATGCGTGCCTTCCCATATGCAAGAGTTTGCCAACTTGCAGTGAGGGTCTTGAGTGAAACCTTGGGGATACTATACCCTCTATATCATATCATAGGATTTAGAGTAATTAATAAACCAAATAATATAAATTCAGAGTAAATGAAGAAACAAAATAATAACATACATATAAGAGCTCCCAAAGTGGTATGCCTGTCTAGAGTATAAAGCAATAGACAAATTCAAGATAAAAGTAAATAAACAACCATATAAGGGGTAATCTGGTGTCTGTCCCAGTTTTATCCATCCTCAAAATCCACCATTCAACTATCCACCATAGGACCCTTTCCCTTCGCTGGATCTCTAATCACAAAATCTAAAAGTGCATAGAAATGCCCGAGTATGGTGTGAGTAAAAGAATAAGTAGGACACCACCAATGCATCTTTACCAGAAGTGCACAAATATATATAATAGTGTATATCATAACATAAGTAAATTCTCAGTAAATATACACGTGTCAAGTCATTGTGCACTGACCAAGACACCATGAACCCCGACCCCACCTACTTCGGCTCTTTTCTAGTAATAAATCTAAGAAATTACATACCTACACTAAGGAAACATGGATCACACCACTCTACTAGTGGTTGTTATAGGAATGCCTCATGTTCCATGAAGTAGATCCCTAGTCTTATTAATCTTTTAAAACACCCAAGACCCTAGTCCGTAGGAAGTAATAACCAATATCTATCAACTATGCATACCCAACTCGCTTAACCTTTTTAAAATACCCACGACCCCAAGTCCATAATAAGAAATGACTGGTATCTATTATCTATGCATCCCTGACCAGCTTAACTTTTTTAAAACACCCATGAACCAAGTACATAGGTAGAAATGACCAGTATCTTCCAGCTAGCTACTATGTATTCCCCTCTGATGGGGTATCCACATCTACCTTTAAGGATATTATGACTGCGTTAGGTTGGGTAGCTGGCCACTGAACCACATAACTCCCAACCTCGGTGCTCCACCTGAGTATCTTGATACCCACAACATAATTCCACAGGCTATGCACACACAACAACACATGTCATATCAAGGAGTGATAAGTCACACCAAGATCAAAGTCAGGATAATCACACACAAACAAGTACTCCCATGAATACTCACACACCCACATGTAATTCATCAGAAACACGAGTTAGTACAACATAAAAAACACATCATTATAACATCATATATATATATATATATATGTGTGTGTGTGTGTGTGTGGCCCAAAATGGGAAGGAACCTCTTACCTCAAGGTCATCGATGTCAGCGGTAAGGATAAACCTATCAAAAATACCTCTTTACAACCTTATTATTATAATTGTCGACACATCAAGTCTTAAGGTTTTTCAAGGGTTTCTAGAACTAAAACCAGCTATTTTATTTCAAAAAGAAATAAAATATCACATGTGATGATACTTTCTCTCTCCTAGATAATTTCCAAATTATCATTTAGGTCAACATATGCACTTAGAATATTCTTCACAAGAATAATTACTTCTGATAATTTTTCATAATTTATCCTTATGTAATTATCGTCTAGAAATTATATAAGTTATCTGTCAATAAAACCATCAGATTATCTTTTGATCCTTTTGAACCTATAAATTATCTTTTTATAATTTAGAAATTATCATTTGATAATTTTAATAGATTAACCATGATAATTAAATGTTTTCATCCTTTTATAATTTAATAAATCATCATTTGATAAATGTTTTCAATAATCATTTAATAATTTTACACAAACATTATTTCATAATTTATTTAACAATTACCCTTGATAATTCAAAATAATTATTTATTGATAATTTAGATACATTATCCTCAAATATTATATGATTTTAAAATTATATTTGGATAAATCTATTAAATTATCATTCTATAATTATTATAATTATTATTCTTTTAATTTCTCAAAAATTATCTTTTGATAATTTTTTTATGGATTATACCTTGACAATTTAGTTAAATTATCCTTCTATAAATTAGGTTTTATTATTCTATTTGATTTTAACCAATTTTTCACTATTTGAGAAGAAAGAAATAAATATATAAAAATAATAAAAAACAAAACACATTCTTACGTATGTGTATCATCCCACATGGAGGAAGGTAAACCGCAATCACACATGATACCGAAAAATGGAATGAATCTGATCATAATAGGTCTCCTAATTATGTTAAGGGGAGTTTTTGAAATCATCCAAACTCAACATAATTGACCAACATCAAAGCCGAAAGGGTTTGACTATATAGAACCCCAAAAACACATCAATTAAAGCCTCAAATTAAAACATCTGTTTTAATTCATGATTCAATCTAAAAATTAATGCGGAGTAAATAGATTTTTGATACGGAGTTATTGATATTATTTTCCAATCAAAACAGGTGAAGAAACATAGCTTTAAAATTCTCCATATGTGTCAATGGAGGTGCAATGAGGGTTGACGGTAGATAAACAATGTCTCCTGCATTTAATTAAATTAATAAATTCAATTACCAAAATAAACTTGATTGTTTTTATGGGAAAGCTAACCGTACGCCCATTACGTATAAATGTTATACCCTTTATAGGGTAAAACACCCATTCTAGATCCAATAGTGATATCTAATTTCTGATACGATGCACTATTTTTGAGAAATTTATTTATTTTAAATAAAATAATATAATAAATATTATTTAATAAATTTATCTCGTGATAAAGGCATCAAAAATTTTTACTCCTTCAAATGTTATACCCCTCTTAGGGTGAACACCATGTTTAGGGCCAAATGGGTTTCTAAGTTTTTTTATACTACGCACCATTTTGGATTTATTCAATTATTTTGAATAAATTGTGTGTGATTAATATAATATAATTAATATTTTTATTCTATCTTCTCTGAGGATTACGAGTCTCAGAATATTGCACTAAATCAGTGTTTTACTATGAAAATATTCGATTGAATATTCCAAAGTGTTAACTGGACTTTTACCCTTATAAAAATCCTTTAATACATTTTAAGTTATTCTTCACTGATATTTTTTTTTCTCAAAAGGAATTTATAATTTATCAAAAGAGGGCTTTTATTATCATTTTAAAAATCATGATATTACACATATATTATTCAAATATTTCACCAATGAATGGTTTTCTCATTTCGATCACAAAGACATGTTTTTCCAAGGGTTTTACTGACCTAGGAGGCCTCTGCTTGACTAGGGAGGGCTTTTTTCCTGTTAATTTTGTATCTAGGATCCAAGGTCATGCATTTTATTTTTATTGGTCCCTATTATAATGATGACATATCATCATTATTTTAAGGCCTTCACCTTCATTGTATTTTTATACTTGAGTTTTCCCTTTTCTATTTCATTATAGTTTAAATCCTTTTTCATTTCTTCACCATTTTCTATTAAGATTGATGAATTTATAATCGATTATATTATGGTTTTTATACAAAAGTAAGATGTATGTTTCTCTATTTTTTATTTGTTATAAATTTTTATAGGATTCTTATCCCTTTAAATTTCAATATATTTTTTTATTAAGAATTTATGATCATTTTATATTTCTTCGTATATTTGGTTTGTTTATTAAATTTTTTCATTGTTATTTGTGTTTTTCAGATGATCATTACCTTTTGAGTTTAGAAAATCTTAATATAGAGAATTTATTTTTATTATAAATTATCTATTTTGAAGTATTTTTGCATTATTTTCCTTTGGTTGTTATTTATTTTATGAGAATTGGGTAAAGATTATTAATTTCTAAAATGATTAGAAACTGATCTATATTAATAAAATATTTCATTATTATATTGATATACTATTTATTTTTCAGTTTGATTTATTTTAGGATGGTATTTATCAAATATTTATTTACAGTGGTTGATGAATCTAGATGTTTCTTAAGGGTTTCAAAATCATGCATCTAAAAACTCAATCATCTTATGATGCATCATTTTCTTAAAAAAGGTACGTGCTTAAGTACTGAAAGATAGTGAGATCTCTTTATTTAAACAAAAATTACACTATGTTTCATTACACTTTATTATAACACTTATTTATTATGGTATGTTCAATCCCATTTATAAAATATTATATAGAGCTTATAAATTATGATATTCAACTTGTAAAAAAAATGAGTTCTTGTTATTCTATTTGTGAAGAAAAACACAAGCATAAGTAAAAGAAAACCAATTTTTCATTAATAAATATATAAACTCTAATACATAATCTCATATTAATGATAAGTATTTATAAATGAAGACTTAATATGAAACTTGGAATCAATAATTAATTGAAAAGATAAATAAAAAATTATATTTGAAATATTTAAATAAACTACCATGATTAATAAATTCAAAACTTATTCCATTGAAACCCAAATTTTAAATTAATTAAATTAAACATACTTGAAGTTAGTTTGTTTATGTATTTTTATAAAAATCAATACCATTAAAAAATATTAAAAAAATCAAAATAGTTTTTAAATGATATTCTAATTATATTTTTTTAAATATATTATGTGATTAAATGTAAATTGTATATTTTTTAAATTATATTACAATAATAAAATGACGTATGAAAAAATCACTTTTTAAAACCAGACTAAAATTATAATATTTTGAGGAAAAAATTGATTTTAGAGCCTATTTTTTATCTTAAAAATAAGTGATTTTGGTCAATTTTAATAAAAAAAGAAAAAAGTATATATGTTTGGGTTCTAAATAAAAAATGTATTTTTTATATTTGTTTTTATGCTTCTATATAGATTCAAAAATTGTGTAATTAATTATGGGATTATATATTTTTTCTAGAGCTGAAGGATCAGATAGATCAATTTTCTATCTCATATTTAGAGTATTTTATTTTCTTCTAGTTTGTGTACAAGTGTTTTAAAAATGCACTAGATGTCTCAAAGAATTTTTCGATAAGTGTTGTTTGATGGTGTTTAATATGAACTAATATATATATATATATATATATAATATGATATTATATATATATATATATAGGTTTATATTTAATAACATGAATTTGATGTAGGTATTATTATGCATATTAAATACATACGATATTAAATATATGTATGATATATATATATATATATATTTCTCCCAAACGTTTTTTATTATCAATCCGTTATGAATGGATTGAATGATTTGAATATTTGTTCAATATGATTCAATAAATTTATGACAAAGGAAATTGTAACCAACCAACCCGGGTTAGCTAGAGAATTCACTTGAACCGGCCCAATACATAATATAGGTAAAAAAGGATCACAAAAATTAGTCTTTAATATCGGAAAAACAAGATAGACAACCATATTACAAAGTAGAAATAGATGAGATACCACAAATACATAAAATCCAAGCCAAAACAGGCTAAACCAAATATTAATTCAAGTCCCCATGTGACCAACAATCACCTCCAGACCAACCTGAACTGAAATCAGAAACAACAAGAGAAGCCAACATGATACAAGTTTCTCTTCCCTTTACCTGAACCCTAAAATAAAACAAATGCAAATTCCAAAAGGAACAAGTAGTGTGTAATCCAAATCCCAACAGGATACCACCAAAGTTTCTATACGAGGTCTAATATCAAGAATGAAACAATTATAGATTTAAAAAAATATTTTTACAAATCATTTTCATAAATCCAAACCACTTATAAATCATTTACCCTTTTTCCTCCTTTGGTTTTCATAAAATCCTTTTATATTCTCAAACCAGAAATATGACAAGTAGAAGTGATAAAACAAGAAATCATATCCATACATCAAGAGGTAAACATGTAAAAAAATATCTATAAAACAACCTATCATGCAAAGCTATGTGATACAACCTCATTTAAAAACCTATGAGAAACAATCCATGATAAAAATGATCATGCGATAAATAACCATAAATGATAAAGCACCTCACATATTGGGATCTATCCTCTAGGAAACTATGTACTAGAAACTAAAAAGAAAATCCTAAACATGCACAATGTTGTATCCCACTGATATCGTGTCTTACTAGTAGATATCACAACCAATATTGAGTCATGTCAGCCAATATCACAAAAGGTCACCTCCCAGTGGTGTCGTACACACACTAAGGATACCCATATCTCTTTCCCGATGCAACCAAGGTTCCCAATGTGCATTTTTCCAAATTTTATTTCAAAACCATGCTCATAATTCCATAAAACATTTTCAAAGACAATATGATTCACTTAAAAGTTTGAAAATCTATTTTCATATCAAGAAAATTCATTTTCAAAGCAAAACCCTTTTTTGAAAAATATTTTCTTTTCAAAGAAATCATTTGTAACCACATATCACTTATAATCAAAGAAAAACCCAAATTAATTTATCAAGAACAATATAAAATTCATAAAATTAACCCATTGTATAGAAATACCTACCTCGACATGGTAGAAACCTAGCTACCTTTGACAATGGTGACCAGAAACTAAGAGAATGACCTTCAAAAAATAAGGAACACAAATAAACTAAAAAGGATCGATAAAAAACACCATTCAATCACAAATCTGAACACAAATGTAGCCAAAACCATAGTCGTAACCAAAACCAATGAAGAACTGGAATAATTACATACCTGAAGAGAAGCAACCCAACCACAATGGTGATCAATCACTAAATGAAGTGATCTGGAAGGGAAGGAGTCACCCAAAATTACCCTTGGGATATTCCAGGCCAAGAGGGAGAAGGGACATAAATGAATGAAATGAAAATAATCCGCACAACACCCTAAAATCTAATCTCACAACAATTACATGGCATGTAATCCCATTACACATCATGTAATCTACAAAGATAATGTACACTGAAAAACACATAGCCTTTTTATTAAAAACATGATATTTTCCGTTACATGATGTGAACCTATTACACAGAGTGTGAATACTTCACACTATATATCCCATTCAAACCTTCTTCTTGGAATCCATTACACAACATGTAATCCCATTATAAAGTGTGTAATTTCCTAGAAAACAACAAAAACTATAGGTTTAAGTTGAAAATTACAAAAAATCCCTGACTTCACCCTTACAAGTATCCTCCCAATTACTTTTTAGAATTACTTATCCAATGAAAAATGAAACAAAAAAAGGTTAAAATACACCTAACATAAAGGTAATGGGGTGTTATAGTATGCACACCATAAATACCTTTCCCCCCCAGAAAGTCCTCAAGATCTAGGGATCCACAAAAAGAGAAGGTCACTACTACCTCATCAATGAATCTCTCTCCCACATATCATGGATATCCTATCTACATTTCCATAGTAACTAGACTAGGGGGGATCATTTTACCATGTGATACCTTATCATGATGATCCATAATGCAAACTAGATGCTCAATAAAAGTTTTATCGGGCTTAAGATCAACATCCTCCCATCTATTCACATGGAAAATATTTGGTATATATCTCATAAATTAGGAAACATGAAACACATCATGGATAGATTTCAAACTAGATGGAAAGTCCAACCAATAGTCCACACTCACTAGTTATTTAATGATATCAAAGGCCCCCACAAAACTTGGTGTGAAATTACCATTCTTACCCAACCGACGATGTACTAAGCGAGGTGAAACTTTGAGAAATACCTGATCACTAACCTTAAACTCTAGTGGCCAATGAAGATGATCCACATATGATTTATAACAACTTTGTGTCATGATTAGATGCCTATGAATAAACTATACCATATCCATCGTCTCTTGAAAAGCATTCATTCCAACCACAAAACACTCTCCCAACTCTGCCCAACACAAGGGATATCTATAGGGCTGACCATACAAATCTTCAAAGGGTGCCATCTTTATCTAATCCTGATAACTATTATTATAGGAAAACTCAACCAAAGGAAAATGATTTTCCTAAGATCCTACAAAATCAAGCACATAATCTTGGAGCATATCCTCAAGAACCCGGTAACCCTCTCTATCTATCCATCTGTCTGTGGATGATAAGATGTGATTAATTTAATCTAGGAACCCATTTCCTCCTGTAAACCTTTCCAAAAACTAGATGTGAACCTCATATACCTATCAGAAAAAACTATAAAGGGAACCCCATGAATTCTCACAATATATCAGACAAAAAAGTCTACAATCTATTCTACTTTCATCATCTCCTAGATATATAGGAAATGATATAATTTTATGATTTAATCAATGATCACCGAAATATCATCCTTTCCACTAGGATTCTGTGGCTTACTAATGAATAAATCCATGGAAATTTCATCCCACTTCCATACCAGAATGGTTAAAGGATGAAAAAACCCTGTAGGTCTCTGGTGTTCCACTTTAATTCTATAACAAGTGAGACACCATAAAGAAAAATCCACAATCATCCGTCTCATCCCCTACCACCAATTCTGAAATCTCAAATCATGATACATATTGGCAGTACTTGGGTTCATGAACCAACAAGAATGGTTCCCACTATCCAACAACTCCTACCTCACGAAAAATGGAATAACCAACCTACTATGGAAGCATAAAGCTCTATTGGGAGACCGAGACTACTCACCTGAGGTCTCCCCACCATAAAATAAATCACTAAAGAATTATCACTTGGTGTCTATCACCTGCTCAAGACGAACTCACCCATCAAAATATGATTCAACTTTCATCGAAGCTAAGAACACCTGTCCACCAGCCTCTTCTAATTATAAGCTCATCTCAATAAAAAAACTCATCAAATACCACTCCTAAATTGATTTATTCATGGATTGTGTTTGTAATTTTCTTCTCAACACATCAACAACATCATTTCCTTTCCCAGGGGTATAATAAATATCAAAATCAATAGTCTGAAGATACTTTACCCATCATCTCCATCGCAAATTCAGATCCCTCTGATTAAAAATATATTTCAGGCTCTTATGATCAGAATACACTGTAAATCTATCCTCAAAGAGATAGTGATTACATTTTTTGAGTTCATGCATAACCGCTACCAACTTAAGATCATGGGTAGGGAGGTTCTTCTCATGAGGGTGTAACTAGAGTGAGTTATAATCCACAACATGTTTCCCCTTCATCCATACAAAACCCAAACCCATACCAGAAGCATCACAGAAAACATCATAACCTAATCCCAGTTCTAGAAGAATCAAAACTAATGCTGAAGTAAACCTCACCTTAAACTCCTCAAAATATCTCCAACACTTTTCATTCCATTCAAAATTTACACCCTTAAGGGTTAAAGTTTTCATCAAATATGTGATCTTGGAGAAGTCCTGAACAAACCATTTATATTAACCAGCCAAACCCAAGAAGCTCTAGATCTCAAAAATATTTTTAGGATACTCCTTGGAAATAATTACTTCTTATTTTTTAGGATCTATTGAGATTCCCCTCTTAGATATAACATTCCCTAAAAAATTCACTTCCCAGATCAAAAACTCACACTTTGAAAGATTACCATACATACGATATTCTTTCAAGGTTCAAAGAATGATACACAAATGGTCCATGTGCTCCTCCTATGACTTAGAGTACACCAAAATATCATCCATGAACAAAACAACAAAAGAGTACAATAATCTATGAAATATTTATTTTATCAAATCCATAAACACTGTAGGATCATTAGTGAGATAGAATGACATAACCAGAAAATCAAAATGACTATATAGACTCATAAATGATGTCTTAGGTATATTCTATTCTCGAAATCTCAATTGGTGGTACCCTAACCATATGTAAATATTAGAAAACCAATGATCCCCTCTAAAATTATCAAGGATATCATCAATACTTGTAAAATGATATTTTTTCTTAACGGTCACCCGATTCAACTTTTGATAATCAATGCAAAGTTTGAGGATCCTATCTTCCTTCATAGAAAAGAGGATAGGTGAAACCCATAGTGACATTATAGGAAGAATAAATCATTTAGCCTTTAGGTCCTAAATATGGACCTTAAGTTCCACTAACTCATTAGGCACCATATGGTAAGACAACATAGAAATGGTAATCATACCATGTATAAATTATACATTAATATTGACCTCTCTTTGAGGCGGTAAACTAGAAAAATCATCTAAAAAGACATAGGGGTGTACACACACACAAATACATGAATTCAACCACCCTAAAAAGATCCAAATTCCTCAAGAAACATCTTTAACAACTAGTGTGATATTACCCCAACATAAGGAATAATAGGCCCTACCCTTCCCGATCTAGAGTCCAACTCACCCTAGAAAACACGAGTGACACAATCAGTAGAGAAGAACAGAACCTCAAAGTGATAATAATATATTTGGTTCTTAACACTAATCATCCAATCCATGATGATAATCAAGTTAAAGATGTCAATATCAAGCACTAAAAAGTCCCAATCCACCTCAAATTTAGTTATCATCACCCGACATGTCGGACATCTAGAAATTTTTTCAAATATCTTTCCCAAAGGTGTGGAAAGATTCATCAAGAATGACATAAGCTACTAATGAAAACCCAGAACATTAACTAACTTTACTGATATAAAATAATGAGTATCACCTGTATCAAAATAATATAGCATCATAGAAGATGAGATAAACACTTTACCTCTAATATTAGTTGACCTTACGTCAGATTCCTTTGGTGCATACTTCATTGCACAAAGTCATACAGTCTTATCCACATGAACATCTCCCTTGGATTGAGAATTAGACCCACCAACCTTGGAAATATCTATACAAACCTAAGAAGCCTTGGTGAGAGTGGATCCTGAATTACTGCATTGAGATACATTTTAACAAAAATTCTTTAAATGACAAGATCATCCACAAAGATGACAAGTCTTAGGAGCCTCTACATAGTTAGGCTTGGTATGAAATCATCTCCACAATAGTATCAAAAAACCTACTGTTTCCCTATAAAATCCCCTAAAGTTATCTCTGAAGAAGACAAACCACCCTTCACTTCCTTTTCTGGCCAGAAGATACACCTTGGCTAACCACTAAACCAACCGAAGCTCCACCCCAACCTATCTTCGCATCTATGTCTGCCTCAGCCAAATATTCCTTATTAACCACCTCCATAAAGTTTAGAAGGAACATGAGTATAAACATCAACCAAATATCAATCCTTAGTCCTAAATCAAACCTCTAAGCCTTCGGGTACTCATTAGTGACAAGCTATGGTGTTAGATACACCAACTCATAAAAATGGAAAGAATACTCCAAAAGGGTACACTTCCCCTACTATAAGGTCAGAAACTCCTGGGTCTTCGCTACACACAATGTATCAGGGTAAAACTTCTGGTTAAATGATTTCTTGAAGGAATCTCAGGAAAGATACTCATGCAACTTAGCTTTCACAATAGATTCCCACCATATCCTTCCCGATCCCTCAAGAATATTCATGGAAAAACCTACCTTATAGTCTTTAGAAGTCTTTAAGAAATTGAATATCATTTCTATCCACTCAAGTCACTCCTCAGATTCCTAGGGACCTTTTTCACCACAAAAGATGGGTGGATGCTTCGTAGTAAATTCTGATCCATGATCCACCACATGTCTCAGGTTCCCAACACCCACTTGAAATAGAGTTTGAATAGTGTATATAAAAATTTCTACCAAAGTAGGGTCCACTAGAGGATTTACCTATGGGGCCTATCTCACAACTTCCTCTCTCAAATTTTGAATATCTCTTCTCAGAGGAATTGTCTAGAAAATATAAAAACCGATCATTCATGAGAAAATTCCAAAATCATAGGACCAACTTCAGGTATTGATAACCAAGATTTAAAACATTAAGAATTTAAATCAACCACATGAAATACCTTACTTAAAAAAGAAAATGTCAATTTAAATAAACTTCCTATACATGTCATTCACATGACCTCAAAATCCAAGTCGCAAACCTGGTAAAAGTCCCTAACCGCCCATGGTAACTCAGTTTTAGTCACAGAAGTGATCTAGTCAGGCCCCTTTTCTAAACCTACTATCCAAATTCTAATGGTCCTAACTCCTATCTACCCAAGAAACAGAACCAAACTTAGGAATTTCTAACACAATTCAGGATTAGCATCCCTCTGATACTAAATTGTAACGATCCAACCTGGGTTAACTAGACAAGCCGCCCAAACTGGTCCAACATGTAACATAAGTAAAATAGGATAACAAAAAGTAGTCTTAAATATCAAAAAATAAGACATAAAACTAGAGTAAAAATAATAAATAGGTGAGATACCACAAATACATACAATCCAAGCCAAAAATAGGCTAAACCAAAAAGTAAGTCAAGTCCCCACATGACCAACAGTCACCTACAGACCAACCCTAACTGAAAGCAACATTAACAAGAGAATCCAACATGCTAAAATATGCTCTTATATTTACCTTAATCCTAAAATATAACATCTAAAAATGACCAAAGTAATAAGTAGGGTTTAATACAAAGACTAGCAGGAGACCACCACAGTTTCTATACAAGGTCTTGTTGGAGTTGGTGGCCTAGAACCAACTACTTTGTAATTTATTCATTAATAATACCTTATCACATCTTTATTGTTTTTTTGTTTTACAATTCATGTGATAATTTCCTAAGGATAGTTTTTACATTAAAGGGTCATAGTGGATCCCTTCTATGATGAGAACCCGGAAGTTCCATAACACTATTCTTGAATATATATTCTATGGATGGATGATGTTATTTATGGGACAAAAATAATACATGCCATTAGGGGTGAGGACTTAAAAAACTTTGAGGCACCTTCTCATGGTGTGCTTCCTTGGTAATATCTAGGAGGATATTATGAGAACGAGACCCACCAATAGAAAATCCACATTTCATAGTGTCATTGGATGTTCATATCTGCGGACATGTGTATTCGTCCTTAGACTTTAAGATTATTATTAATGGGTATTAAAACTCATGCACTTAGATGTATTGAAGAAAACTGTGATGAAACACTATTCGCAGTGAGGTAGGATATGTTGGGTGAGTCACGAGTAATAAAACATTAATAGATAATGCGATAAAGGATTTTTCCTTTCTGTTTCATAATAGAAGTAGATATCTCAGGACCTTTGATGGAATTGATATAGCCTAAATAAATCCATGTCCATGTTAAGTAATGGGAAATTTCAATACAAAAAATTCAAATAAAGAATAATCGAGCACATGGGTTGATGGAACTAGCTTGCAACCTGCTTGATTCGAGATATCGATACAAAGGGATTATATTACACGGTAATAATTTGTAGGAGGTGACACATCATTACGACGTTAACTTATTTCTCTATGGGTGCCTTGGAATGTTGCTAGATTCTAAACTTGGACTTTAGGGAGGCTCTACCTAATGCCACTGAGAAAGAGGCTGAGAGGAATACACACTAAGTGTGTCAAAGTATCTTAGTTAAATATTAATTTAACAAGTTAAATAAAGATTATTCCTGATTGTGGTTTAATAATTATTTTAGGATTCCTGATCGAATTTATTTCGACACTAGTTATTCAAGATAATATATTGTGGGTGAAATAATATATTTATTAGTGAGTAATTCAGTGATATTTATTTGAGAAATAAATAGCCATTATTCAAGGTCTAATAAATATGGAGGTAATAAAGAAAATGGAAAAGTACACGCCGTGTATATTAATATACAAACAGTGTAGTTTTTCTGGGGATTTGTGAGAAATAATATTATTTATTTCATTAAATAATATTATGTGTAATTCGTTGGGTGCATTTCAAGTAATAATAATAGTCAACTATTATTATTATATATGGGGTATTACTAAGAATTAAATGAAATGAATAAATGCTTTCGGGTAATTAATTCATTTTATTATTCTAAGTAATTAAAATCCCAATTATATAATTCTCATTAGACTAGCCATTTTGTGGGGTTGTGAAAAATGGATCTAGAGAAAGATCTCAAGCCAAGATAGAATTATTTTCTTCTAAGAATGCTCTCAAGCTATGAGAGAGATCCTCCTCCACCTGATTAAGGAGAGCACTTTGCAAGCGGCTCTTAAGGCGATCGAAGGCGGACATCGCAAACGAAGGATATTCCATGCTAGCACTTAGTGATACCTACAGTGACATCTAGAGATACGTGGAGCATGTGTGGATCACTGCTAGAGGAATCATACACTTGGATTCTATGAGGCAATGACAGATCACATCAGATCGTGATCAGAAACATCAATAGAGAGAGAATTCCATCAAGGTAATTCTTTTATTTTTAATTAAATTAATTATAACCAACATAGGATGATCCTATCTATGGTTATAGGACTCCCCTATTTTTTTAATTCTTTGTTCTATTCCAAATATATAGTGTTTTATTATCATGAAGGATCTCAGATTAAATGTCGTTAACGGAAAAAATTAAAGTTGGGTACACCCACCAATGCGCTTCTGCTATGCACAGAACCTACAAGTGGTATTACAGGGTTCATATTATTGATTATAATTATTTAGTTTTTCATTGGAGATTGAAAAATTTAATAATTTTGTTGATTCAATTCAAGTTAATAATTCTATAAATATGAATCTCACGATATATTCCTCTTCTTTCGTTTCTCGTTCACCTTAAAAAAATGATTTTTTATTTTAATTTTGATTAAAATAAAATAAAGGATCTCATCTGGAGGTGCCAAACATTAGTGGATGTACAAAACCAGAACACACAGTGTGTATTTGGCAGTACATGCCATGTAGTCTAGGTTCAATGCATCAGACCGGTCTTCCAAACCAAGTCGTGTCACTGGATTCTATCTAAGTCTTTAAGACTTCGTGTGTTGACCAGGAATAGGTGGCACACATTTTCTGTTTTACACGCCGTGTGGCCCACTAAACACAGTATGTAGTCTCTTCAAGTTAGGGTTAGACCGTGTACCCCATACATGTCTTTCCTGGTTATAAACCACGTAACATGGATACTACACAGTGTGTGGCCTACTAAAAATGCCGTGTACTTCGAAGATTTCCAAAGTACATCTACATGACATGTCCCTGGGAGTGTACTTCAAATGGATGGTGAACAAAAGTACACACTATGTACTCATCCAAAATTTTCAAATTTATTAAAATTTATTATTATATTATACAAACCCTTGAGATGCGTACCATAGTACGGGCATAAAGCTGAGGCACAACACGTGATAAGTGTTTTATATATATGTGTTTAATTTAACATCTGTGTAATGTTTATTTCTACTCATTGGGTAGTTATGAATGAGAATTCACCGGGTTTCCTCCAAGGTATAAGTTACGTACAAATATAATTTTAAATTAATTTATTTGTTTAAAATTACGATGTAGGAGAATCTCAAGGAAATTCAGAAAATGGTTTAAGATAAAAGGATTGATTAATTAAAGATAATAAATTGATTCGAGTGTGATTTATCTTAAACAAGAATGAGTAAATAATTGAATGATAGTTTTATTTATGCATAAATATTGTTGCATGTATGGATGATCATGATCTAGACCAAGAACTTTGTATGTGAATGGTTTATTTTATTTTATTTATTTAAATTAAATTTGTTGGCATGCAAGCCTTCTCCTTATTAATATGTAGAGCATGCATGCCTGGGGTTTCTTTTATATAAAACCCCATTTTACCCCTCACCTATGAGTGAGATAAAATCATATGTAATGGATGGAGCTCCCAAGCTAGTGGAGGTGGCTGAAGTTAGGAGCCAAGGTGAAACCAATCCAAGAAGATACAAAGGTGGACAGGTGAAAAGATGTAAACAAGAACACAAAAGGTTCAAGGTGATTCTCCCCTAGGTCTTGGGTTATTTTATCAACCAATAGATAAACTAAACAATAGAACAACCTCATAATAATGCAATTTATTTTATTTTTGTCAGTTTCATGGTTTATTTATTGTGGGTGTGTGGTCATGATCACACAATTAATGAATTAAACAAGCATGCAAGATGTAACTAAAATAAGACCGTCTTATGCCTAAATATTATCTTAGACATGGTTAATCACTTAAGTATATCCCAATTAATATTAAAAAGCATGTAATCAAAGATAATAAAATTACAATTTACGTATAAGGATAAAATCCCTCAAAGAAATATTAAGTTGGTATAACCTTCCATAATCTTTGTTAAAATCGAACCATAGTTCAAAGTGCTTGACCAACCCTAGTTGGGGTCCTTTAAATTATCAGGGAATTATAATTCAAGGTTTTGGGTTGACTTGACTTGGTTCACATCAGTGTTTGACTGCCATAACAGGACTTGGTGTGACCAAGAGGCAAAGGTTGAGGAAACCCAAAATAAAAGGATTTCTGGATTTGGGAGTCCACTCAGCAGATCAAGGAACTGCAAGTTAATGCAATTGGAATTTGGAATGCCTACCTAAAACCCTTCAAGTTTCTTGACCAACCCTAGTTTGGGTAATGTGAAAGGAAATATGGATCCTTACCACTAGAATATTCAGGCAACAGAATATTCTAAAGTCAACAATGAGGGCTATTGGATTTCGATAAAATAGTGGGATACTAATAAGTATTAATTTATTTATTTGTCTCAGTTTTATCATAATAAAGTACTAAACCTTTTATCATCTTAATTTGTTGAAATAGGAACCATATCAAGAAGGAAAACCTTCTCACCAGCACCAATTTCCAGGAATGGTAGAGGCGTTTACGCGTCTTCCTTCACCACGAAAGGAAATTGTATGTGCTGGAAGAGCCTATTCCAGTTGTGCCTGGAAAAGAGGACAGTGATGAGGAACTATCTCTCTATATGAAACATATGTATTATTCCACAGATGTACAATGTTTCATGCTATCGGCCATGTCTAATGATCTCTTGAAGCAACATGAAAACATGGACGTGTATAGAATGATGTCTCACCTTAAGGATATCTACCAAGAGAAGGCGGGAAAAGAGAGATATGAGATCTCCAATGCTTTGTTTACAACTAATCTTAGAGAGTTTGCTCCATATGGGCCTCATGTAGTCAAGATTATTGGCTACATTGCATGACTAGACATCTTAGGGATTAAGTTCACAGATGAGTTGCATACAGATCTCATCCTATCATCACTACCCAAGACCTTCTCTAGATTCATTTTCAACTACAACATGAGAAACAATGAGAAGAGTATATCAGAACTTCTAACCTTAATTCTCTAGGTAGATAAGAACATGGGGCAGGAAAAACCCACAGTCCTTATGGTGAATAATAAAAGGAAGGACAAGTAAAAGGGTCCAAGGATTCATAAATGGTCTGAAGCCCCTGAGCACCATCCCTCCAAGAAGGGGAAGATTCAGAGGCAGGGCAAGGAATGGGAGGTAATATGTTTTTCATGTGGCAAGAAAGGCCAATGGAAGAGGAACTCCACCCAGAAGCATGGGGACACTAAAGGTGCGTTCGTTATCGAGTGTAATCTGTCCATTTCTATACATTGGGTATTAGATAGAGCCTTTGGGGCTCACATATGTATTCAAATTCAGGAACCAAGTAGATTTAGAAATATTTCCAGAGGAGAGGTGGATCTTCGAGCTGCCAATGGTGTGAGGATGGATGCATTGGCCATTGGCGATTACCATCTCTCATTGCCAACTGGAATGATTTTGGTTTTACATAACTGTTATTATGTGCCTAGTGTTACCACAAACATAATTTCTATATCAAGTTTGGATATAGATGAATTTATTTTCAAGTTTTGAAATAAGGGTTGTTTCTTTTATAAGAAAAACTCATGTTATGGTATGGTGCATTTAAATAATGGTTTGTATATATTAAATTACAAAAACCAAGTGTTGTAAATCGATAACAAAACAAACTCACACGACTCATATATCACCCAGTTGTGACATTAACGTCTCAGTCATGTAAATGAGAAGCACTTGACAAAGCTCTGCCAATATGGTTATTTAGACTTTATTGAGATAAAAACACTTGATAGATGTCATGCTTGTTTACAAGGTAAAATGACCAAGCCGCCTTTTGGTGGATAGGGTGAAAGGGCCACAAAGCTTCTAGGATTGGTGTACACAGATTTGTGTGGACCATTTCCAGTAGAAGCTAGAGGTGGATATTCTTACTTCATTACTTTTACTAATGATTTGAGTAGATATGGATATGTCTACTTAATGAGGTATAAGTTAGAGTCCTTAGAGAAATTTAAGGAATTCAAGAATGAAGTAGATAATCATCTTGGTAAGAAGATAAAGAAACTTCAATCGGATCGAGGTAGAGAATATCTAAACCAAGAGTTCATTGATCTTCTATGGGAGTCTGTGATTCTATCTTAGCTCACTCTTCCTTATACACCACAGTGGAATGGTGTTAGTGAAATGAGTAACCAAACCTTTTTGGACATGGTGAGGTCAATGATGAGTCATGGAGATCTTCCATTATCCTTTTGGGGATATACATTACAAACTGCAGCATACACATTAAACCGAGTACCAAATAAGACAGAAAATGAAATTCCCTCAAAGTTATGGAATGTAAAGAAACCCATTTTGTCACACACACATGTATGGGTATGTGAGGAATTTGTTAAGGACATATTAGACAAAAAATAGAACCCCATGTCATGAGGTGTATCTTTATTGGATATCCTAAGGAAACGAAAGTATATTACCTATATAACCCTTCAAAAAATAAAATGACTATTTCCAAATAAGCCGTCTTTCTTGAGAGGGAGCACATCCTCAAAAATGATAGTTGGAGAAAGATTGAATTTGATGAATTTGATGCTCAATATACACCGGAGTTGGTATAGGAACAAGTTCCACAGGTCCTTGTGGAAGAGGTTATAGAAACCAAAGTACTACATAGGAGCTCAACAGAGGTAAGGGAACCAGATAGATTTGGTTTCCTAGTCACTAAGGATGGTGAATCATTATTGTTGGAAAATTATGAACCTATATCCTATAAGGAAGTAGTAGAAAGATCAGAAGCTATAAGATGGCTATAAGCTATGAATTCTGAGATGGATTACATGTATCAGAACCAAGTCTAGGTTCTGGTCAATGAGCCATTTGATGTAAATCCTGTTTGATGCAAATGGGTATTCAAGAGAAATATGGACATGGAAGGCCAGGTCAGCGCCTATAAAGAAAGTATAGTTTCTAAAGGATTCAAAGAGTGTCAAGGAATTGACTATGATGAAACCTTATCACCAATTGACATGCTTAAATTCATAAGAATCATACTTGCCATAGAAGCTTACCATGACTATGAGATTTGGAAAATGGATGTCAAAATAGAATTCCTTAACAGGAACCTTAAGAAAGATGTTTATATGACACAACTAGAAGGTTTTGTGACAACAGGTGAAGCCAGACGAGTTTGTAAGTTGCAGAAATCCATTTATGTATTAAAGCAAGCATCCAAGTCATGGAACATTCAATTTGATGAATCTATAAAGGAGTTTGGTTTTATTAAGAATGAATGTGATCCATGTGTTTATAAGTAGTTTAATGGGAATGTGTTCATTATCCTAGTAGTATATGTTGATGACATATTACTTATTAGAAACGATGTACTGGTCTTATAGTCATTTAAGGACTGATTGTACAAGTGTTTCATCATAAAGGACTTGGTTGAAGTAGCTTGCATTCTAGGGATCAAGATCATTCATGAAAGATCCAAGAGGCTGATTGGACTAAGTTAGGGTACATACATTGACCAGATACTAAAGATATTGAGTATAGAAAAATCCAAGAGGGGATTTGTTTGAGTGTCACATGACCTACATCTTTCTAAGAAAATGTGTCCTTAGACACAACATGAGAAAGATAGAATGAGTAAGATCTCATACGCTTCGACTATAGGATCCATCAGGTATTCCATGTTATGTCTAGTCTTGATGTTGTCTATGCACTGAGCATGGTAGGAAGATATCAAAAAGATCCAGGAGAACAACATTGGACTAGTGTTAAGACTATCCTTAAGTATCTGAGAAGAACTAAGGATATTTTCCTAGTGTATGGAGGACACAAGGATCTTGTTATCAGAGGGTATGCTGATGTTTTTTTTCAGATAGATGAGAACGAACTGAAGTTGAAATATGGATATTTTTTCTATCTCAATGGAGGTGTTGTGAGCTAGAAGAGTTCAAATCAACCAGTTGTCTTCGATTCTAAAGTGGATTACGAATATATAGCGGCTTTTGATTCAGCCAAGAAATCCATATGGATTCAGAACTTTGTCTAGGTGCTTGATGTGGTGCCTATTAGTGAAGATCATATCACATTGTATTGTGATAATTCTATAGCGGTGGCTCTTGAAAAAGAATCAAGGTCACATCAACGGACAAAGCACATACTATAGAAGTATAACCTCTTAAGGGATTTCTATCAAAGGGGTGAAGTTGCAGTGAGTAGAGTGTCCACATAAGAGAATGTGGTAGACCCCATGAATAAAGGCCTATATCAGTAGAAGCATGCATATCATGTGAGAACTTGCAGGTTAAAGGTTGTTAATAGTTGACTCTAGTCCAAGTGGGAGTCTGTTGTAGTTGCTGGCCTAGAACCAACTAACTTTTACTTTATTCATTAATAAATACCTTATCACATCTTGATTTTTCTTCTACATGACAATGCATGTGATAATGTCCTAAGAATAACTGTTTCATTAAAGGGTCATAGCAGATCCCTACTATGATGAGAACCTGAAAGTGCCATAACACTGTTTTTGAATATATGTTCTATAGTTAGATAATTTTATTTGAGGGATACAAATAATACAGGCCATTAGGGGTGAGGACTCATAAAACTTTTAGGCACCTTCTCATGGTGTGCGCCCTTGGTAATATCCAGGAGGATATTATGAGAACGAGACTCGCCAGTAGGAAATCCACATTTCATAGTATCATTGGATGTTCCTATCTATGGACGTGTGTATTGGTCTTTAGAATTTAAGATTATTATTAATGGGTATTACAACTCGCACACTTAGATGTATTGAAAAAAACTATGACAACACACTGTTCACAGTGAGTTAGGATATGTTGGGTGCGTCACAAGTAATACTACGTTAATAGATAATGCGAGAAAGGATTTGTCCCTTCTGTTCCATAACGGAAGTAGATATCTCAGGCCCTTTGATGGAATTGATAAATAAATCCATGGACAGGGTAAGGAATGGGTGAGTTCAATTGCATAAAGTCAAAGAAATAATAATCGAGCACATGGGTTGATGACACTAACATGCAACCCGCTTGATTCGAGATATCGAGACAAAGGGATTACATTACACGGTAAGCCTTCATAGGAGGTGACACATCATTGTGGAATTAACTTCTTTCTCAATGGGTGTCTTGGCATGTTTCTAGATGCTAACCTTGGACTTTAAGCAGAATCCACCTAATGCCACTGAAAAAGAGGCCTAGAGGGTCACACACTAAGTGTGTCCAAGTATCTCAGTTAAATATTAATTTAATAAGTTTAATAAAGATTATTCCCGATTGTGGTTTAATAATTATTCAAGGATGCCTGATCGCATTTATTTCAACACTAGTTATTCAAGAGAATATATTGTAGGCAAAATAATACATTTATTAGCGAGTAATGAAGTGATATTTATTTGAGAAATAAATATCCATTATTCAAGGTCTAATAAACGTGGTAGAGAAAATAAAGAGAATGGAAAAACTAAAGTACATGCTATGTATATTAATATACATGCTATGTAGTTTTTCTGGATATTTGTGAGAAATAATATTATTTATTTCATTAAATAATATTAGGTGTAATTCACTGGGTACATGTCAAGTAATAATAATAGTCAACTGTTATTATTAGACATGGGGTATTACTAATAATTAAATGTAATGAATAAATGCTTTCAGGTAATTAATTCATTTTATTATTATAAGTAATTAAAATCTCGATTATATAATTCTCATTAGCCTAGACATTTTGTGGGGTTATGCACAATGGATCTAGAGAAAGTTCTCAATCCAAGAGAGAATTATTTTCTTCCAAGAACGCTCTCAATCTATGAGAGAGATCCTCCTCCATCAGATAAAGGAGAGAACTTTGAAAGCGACTCTCAAGGATATCGAAGGCGGACATCGCAAGTGAAGACTCTTCCACGCTATCACCCAGAGATCCCTTTGACGACGTCCATAGATACATGGATCACGTGTGGATCACTGATAGAGGAATCTTACACTTGGATTCTATGACACAATGGAGGATCACATCAAATCATGACCGGAAACATAAAAGGAGAGAGAATTACATCAATGCAATTCTTTTCTTTTTAATTAAATTAATTATAACCAAAAGATGATGATCCTATCTATGGTTCTGGGACTCCCCTCTTTTTTTTCTTCATTCTATTTCAAAGATCTGGAATTTTATTATAATGATGGATCTCAGATTAAACATTATTAACGGAAAAAATTAAAGTTGGGTACACCCACCCACGTTCTTCCACTGCGCCCGAAACCTACAGGTCTAATATCAAGAATCCAATAATTCTATCTTTGAAAAAATAGTTTTACAAATCAATTTCATAAATCCAAACCATTTATAAATCATTTTCCATTTTTCCTCATTTGGTTTTCATAAAATCCTTTCATATTATAAAACTAGACATATGACAAGTGGAAGTAATAAAATAAGAAAACATATCCATACATAAAGAGGTAAACATTTATACACATATCCATGAAACAACCTATCATGTAAAGCTATGTTATACAACCTCATTTAAAAACCTAAGAGAAATAATCCATGATAAAAATGATCATGAAATAAATAACTATAAATTAAAAATCAATTCACATATTGGGCTCTATCCTCTATAAAAATACATACTAGACACTAAAAATCAAAGCCTAAATAGGCACAATATTGGATCCAACTAATATCAAGTCCTAACAATCGATATCACAATTGATATCAAGTCTTGCTAGTTGATATAAAAAAAGGTTACCTCCTAATGGTGTCATACACACACTAAGGCTACCCATGTCTCTTTCCCAATGCACCAAAGGTTCCCAATGTTCATTTGTACAAATTTAATTTCAAAACCATGCTTAAAATTCCATAAACATTTTCAAAGCCAAGCCAAACCACTTCAGAGTTTGAAAACCCATTTCCATATCAAGAAAATTCATTTTCAAAGAAAAACCCCATTTTTAAAATCATTTTATTTTCAATGAAATCATTTATAACCACATATAAATTATAATCAAAGAACAACCCAAATTAATTTATCAAGAAAAACATGAATTTCATAAAATTAACCCATTGTATAGAAACAACTACCTTATCATAGTAGAAACTTTGTTTCCTTCGACAGTAGTGACCATAAACCAAGATAACAACCTTTGAAGGACAAGGCACGCCAATAAACTGAAAAGGATTGATAAAAAACACCATCCTATCACAAATCTAAACAAAACTGTAGCCAAAACCACAACTATAACCAAAACCAAAAAAGAAACAGAAGGATTACATACCTAAATAGAAGTAACCCAAACAAAATGGTGATCAATCGCTGAATGAAGAGATCTGGAAGGGAATGAGTCACCCAAAATCAACCCTGGGAGCTTCTAGGTCGAGAGGGAGAAGGGTTGTAAATGAATGAAATGAAAATTATCCATGAAACACCCTAAAATCCCATATCATGATAATTATATGGTGAATAATCCTATTACACATTGTGTAATCCATAAATCTCAAGTAAATTGAAAAACCCATCACCTATTTATTAAAAATGTGATATTTTCCATTACATGATTTGAACTTGTTATATGGTGTGTATGACATCTCGCCTTTTTATTACAAAACTTTTCATTACATTTTACAAACAGAGGATATTTAAAGTCTAGTGTCTTGGAAATCAGGAACATAATACATGAAAATAACACAAAAAATTATTCTAATCCACTTGTAAGGCTTCATCATAGATTCATCTTAAGTACAATTACTACATCTTATAACCTGGAGACATACATCAAAGTAAAGGGTGAGCAGAAGGCCCAGTAAGGAAAGCAAGGGAATCAGTTTACTTGTGATATCAATAAGAACTTGATAAAAACATAAAGACATGAGAAAAAAATATAGGAATATCATAATGAAAATAAATTGAAACATAACTTTCATATGTGGCTAAAACATTTCATTTATACATTCATGAACATATCACCAAGGTACAACCCTGAGGTGTCATAAAAATTACCAAGGTTATTCACCAAGGTATCATGAAACTTGTCATCTCTGGAGATAAATTATTTACCCAATGCATTGGAGAGATATCAGGGAACACCCTTAATTTTTTTTTATTTTCATGTGATCCACATAGATCATAATAAAACATTTCATAAATAACCCATGGAGAATAAAAGAAATTGGTTTCATTTCAAGGTCGTGACGTTTTAAAAGTTCTTAAAAAATAAGATCATTATGTCATTTATAACCCATGAAAAGGGAGTGAGGGTTATATGTATGTCAATTCCAGAATCAAATATATTATATTTATATATTTATTAACACCCATAGAAATGAAATAGTTCTGGGTATTCACATAAATAAAACAAGAAAATTTCTAGAGAGAAAGAGATATAAATTTTGAGGGGAAATTTCTCCAGCATAATGACTATATAACATGGTTTTAGAAAACATTAAAAAGAGAGGGGAAAAGGGTCACATACTCATAAATAATTAATAATACAGTATGGGAACATAATAATCTCATGGTATGAATATTTTAATGATATACCACATGAAAAGAAAACATGAAGGAAAAGAGAATATGCGATTTCTTTTATGAGAAATTCGGCAGCCTAACAACATCACTTAAAAATTCAGAAAACAAATTGATGAGAGAAGAAAGGGTATATCAATAATTAGACATGAATTTAACAATAATGATAACATATAATAACATACCCTCAACATAAAGATATGGAAACTAGAAAAAATGACATAAAGGAAGTCATGGCTTAAAAAGAGGTGGGTGAAAGGATCCCTTACCTTGAAGAGTAACTTTGAAAGATTGAAGGTCAAGACCTTGGGAGGCTTGAGGGAACCTTCGTAGGATTCTAGAGAGTGGGGGGAAGATTTTGGACAAAATTAAAAGGCTTTGAGTGAAGAGGAAGTGGGAGCTTGGTTGGGTTTATATAGGAAAGGGGAGGGAATTGTTTATTATTTAGGTTTGGGACACCTCACATTAAACTAAACTAAACCACAAACCAACCCATGGTTTTTGAACATGGTTTCTGAAAAATGGGAGTGAAAAAAAATATTTTATAAGTTAAATTTCCTAACTTATTAAAATAATATAGTTGCTTATGTGGAGGTGAGTCACACTCTTAAGGAAAACAATTTAAAAAGGCAAAATGTTATATAAGTCTTAGCGGGTCCACTAAAACTTTTTAAAATAAATCAAACAAACCCAAAATAAAATTATTTTAATGGTAAAACATATATTGGACGAAAATATAATTTATAGTATTTTATTACATCACTGTTGGGTCATTATGATGTCATAAAACACATTATATATTTATACGGTATTTAATTTTTACCAAAAAATTTGACTGTCTCAGAAAATTATGAAAAATTCCCCATTGGATAATTTTGACGTCCTGATTCCAGAAATAATATTAATTTTATCTAAATAATTTTCTAAATATGTTAATTTTCACTTTTAAAATAAAAACTGACATTTATCTAATATTCATGGGTTTTGACAAAAATGGCTTTGAAACCTTAATAAAAATTACAATTGCATTTAAAATTAAAGGATCATTTATTTTTAATAAAAATTAATTTAATAATAATAATAATATTTTATTAAAATATTATTTAATTCAAAAATCTATTAATTCATCAAAATAGATCTCTTAGTTGAATATTTAACTAAAAATACGGTTTGTGCTTTAAAAACTATTTACAAAGTAACAATAATAAAGTGAAAGTACATTCATTATTATATAAAAAAATAATTTACATAATAATAGTACTAGGGTCTTATTACATAACCCCTTAAAACACCCTCATAAGACCTTAGGGTAAGGTGCATGATGGTGATAGATTCTTGGGGTGACTCGGATAACATCGCTCGAGTGGTAATCTCTATCAACTTCCACTTCTCCTGTGGGTGGTTCCGCTCGAGCTTAATGTATTTAAGCTCATCTTGGGATTGGTCAAGAGTGAATCCCAGAGACACAACATCCTTTCTGAGATCTGTTAAATGGGCTTTATACGAGGCAAGTCTACTAGATGAGGCCATTTCCTCCTTTGTCTGAGTAAAAAGGATTTGTTAAAGCCATATATTTATACTAGTCAAGTGATCACCGTTCAAATAATATATTAGTAACGGTAACAAATCTTAATGGTATTTTAAAATCTAGAAACATAAAACAAAATAAGTGCATATATTGTATAACCATTTCACATATTAAGACATTTAATTAGATCAAGAGGGATTTACATTAACAAAAGTTTGGATCGTTACAATCTTCCCCCCTTAAGAAATTTCGTCCCCAAAATTTTAACTCATACCCTAAAAATAGAAAAGGTGTGGGTACTTATACCTCATAGAATTCTCTAGTTCCCACGTGGCTTCTTAGAATTTGTGGTTCCTCCACAATACCTTAACAAAGTTGTTAGTCTTGTTGCGTAGAACCTTGTCTCTATGATCCAAGATCTCCACCGGGTGCTCCTCATAAGAGAGGTCATGTTCCAGTTGTACCACCTCTAGGTTTAGTACATGTGAAGGGATAGGTATGTACTTCCTCAAGAGGGATACATGGAAAACATCATGAAGTTGTGCAATATTTGGAGGAAGAGCAAGCCGAGAGGACATTGATCCCACACGATCAAGGATTTCATAGGGGCCAATGTACCTAGGGATGAGCTTTCATTTCTTCCCAAACCTCATGAATCTCTTCTAAGTTGAAATACAAAGAAAGACTTTTTCACCAACATTAAACTCCAAGTCCCTTCAACGGTTGTCAGCATAGCTCTTTTGATGACTCTGAGCAGCCTTAATGTGTTGTTGGATGACATGGACTCTTTCTATCATCTCTTGCACAAGATCAGGCCCAAGAAGCTTTCTATCACCAATTTCATCCCAAAAAGTAGGAGTTCTACATCGCTTCCCATATAGATCTTCATAGGGTGCCATTTGAATACTCGATTGGAAGCTGTTTTTGTAAGAGAACTCAACCAAAGGAAGATGTTGATCCCATCCACCTTTAAATTCTATTGAGCATGTTCTCAGCATGTCCTCGAGTATTTGAATAGTCCTTTCAGATTGTCCATCAGTTTGGGGTGATAGGCCGTACTGAAATTCAATTTAGTGATTAGAGCATGTTGAAGACTTCTTTAGAATTTTGATGTGAACCTTGGATCATGATCAGATATGATAGAAATTGGAACTCCATGCAGCCTTAACACCTCCTTCACATAAATCCTGGCAAGTTGATCAAGAGATAAGTATTCCTGAATGGAGATAAAATGGGCAGTCTTGGTTAGACGGTCCACAATAACCCATATCACATTGTTTTCTTTGGAATTTATTAGGAGACCAGTGACGAATTCCATAGTGATATTGTCCCACTTCCATGCTGGTATGGGTAGTGGTTGCAATACCCCTTTAGAAAGTTGTCATTCTGCCTTCACTTGCTGACATACCAGACACCTTGAAGTGTAGTCAACAATCTCCCTTTTCATATTATCCCACCAATAATGATCAAGAAGGTCCCTATACATTTTTTTTCTCCTAGTATGTATAGATAAAGTAGATCTATGAGCTTCATCCATCAGCTCCTTCTTTATTTCCGGAATAGATGGAAGACATAGTCTTGTACGAAATTTTAGTACACCTTCTTGATCAATATTGAACTCAGGAAACTTCCCATTTTTCGTAGCCTCAAACTTCTTCTGTAACAAATGATCTTCTTTTTGAGATTTCTTGATCTTCTCTAGTAATGATGGTTGAGAAATCATTTGGTTTAGGGTTGATGATTTCCCTTACCTTATAATTCCCATGTCCAACTTTACTAGGTCATTGATCAAAGGATATTTTTGAATCCTCATCATGGAAATAACAACTAGGTCTTTCCTTCTTAATCCATCAGTAACTTTGTTTGCTCTTCCAGGATGATAATGAATTGAGCGATCATAGTATTTAAGAAGTTACAACCATCTCCTTTGTCTCATGTTCAATTCCTTTTGTGTGAAAATATACTTAAAACTTTTATGTTCTGTGTATATATCACATTTCTCCCCATAAAGATAGTGTCTCCATATCTTCTGAGCAAAAAAGACTGTAGCTAGCTTCAAATCATGCATATGATAGTTCTTCTCATGAGTCTTCAACTATCGAGATGCATAAGCAATTACTTTGTCATTTTTCATGAGGATGCACCCAAGACCTTTTAGAGATGCATCGCTAAAAATAACGAATCCTTCTCCACTTGAGGGTAGAGTTAATATAGGTGCAGTAACCAATCTCTTATTCAGATCTTGGAAACTTTTCTCACATTCCTTTGTCTAGATGAAATTGACCCCTTTTCGATTTAACTTGGTTAATGGATTAGAAAGTCGTGAAAAGTTTTTCACAAACCTCCTATAATATCCCACTAAACCAAGGAAACTATGAATCTTGGTTATTGTTATAGGCTAAGGCCACTCCTCTACAACTTTTATCTTTTTAGGGTCAACTATGATTCCTTCATTGGTAACAATGTTTCCTAAAAAGAAACTTGTTGTAACCAGAAATAGAATTTTTTGAAATTTCCAAAAATCCTCTCCTTCCATAGAGTTTGCAAAATAAACCTTAGATAATCTTTATATTCCTTGACACATTAGGAATATATTAGAATATCATCAATAAAAACTACCACAAAGTTATCAAGGTAGTTCTTAAAGACTCTATTCATAAAATCCATGAAAATTGCAGGTGCATTAGTCAGTACGAAGGGCATAACAACAAACTCATAATGCCCATATCTTGATCGGAAGGTAGTTTTAGGAATATCATCTTTCTTCAACCTCAATTAATGATAACCAGAACGAAGATCAATCTTAGAGAAGAATTGATCCCCATGAAGTTGGTCAAATAAGTCATCAATTCTTGGAAGAGGGTATTTGTTCTTTACTATAATCTTGTTCAGTTCTCTATAATCAATGCATAGCCACATCGATCCATCATTCTTCTTCACAAATAGAACTGGTTCTCCCCAAGGAGACACACTCGTTCTGATAAACCCCTTCTCTAAAATATATTGGAGTTGTTTCTTTAATTCCTCAAACTCCACATTTTCCATCCTATATGGGGTCTTTGATATCAGATGAGATCCAAGTACGAGCTCAATGAAGAACTCTACCTCTCTTTCTGGGGGTGGTCCGGGTAACTCCTCAGGAAATATATCAAAAATATTCCTGGATGATGGGGACATTTTCTATCCTTAAACTATCATCTCCTTCTTCTTATTCACCGATCAACTCCATAAAGAAGGATACAGGGGGTTCTTCTAGACAAAGATCAGGTTGAGATATCTCTCCTTGGAATATAACTATAGGTTTTCCATTCAAGAATACTGATATTTCTTTACTTCTCCATTTGATCTTTGCAGTATACTTTGAGAGCCATTCCATCCCTAGTATAATGTCAAATTCTAGCATGGGAATGACTACTAGATTTGCGATAATATTGTTCTCAACAAAGTAAATACTAGAATTTCTAAACAATGAAGATGCTTGGATAATCCCACCAGGAGTCTTGACTGATAACTCTAATTTTATCAAATCTGGGGTTGATTCTAAATTCTTTGCAAACTTTGAGTAAATAAAGGAATGCGTAGAACCAGAATCAAACAAGGTACTTACTAGCTTTGAGATAACAATAAGAGTACCTACTACCACATCATTCAGAGCTTCAACTTTAGCTGTCATGGTAGCAAAAGCACGACCTTGATCCCTTATCCTTTGCTGAGGCTGATGGTGGTTCCCCTCCACTGCCCTCAGATTTGGACTGTGATTGGAAAAGTGACCATGTTGTCCACACTTAAAGCACTAGACATCAGGTAGGGAAAACACCATATTCCCCATGTCATTAGTGTTTGGAAGTTGAGTTTTCACCTCACTACGACAATTCCATGCAATATGGTCATCTCTTCCACACTTTTAGCATTTCCTGCTCCCGAGCAGGCAGTTCCCCAAATGCTTCTTCCCACATTTATTACACGGGGGAAGTTGCACTTGCTTGTTTCCTCTTCCTTGATCAAAGGTCCTACCTAAGATGGTCTCCATCGATCTCTTCTTGTCATTTGTTTTATGAGACCAATGCTTCTCACCAAAATCCAGCTCGACTTTCATCGCACTCTGCACGATCTCCTCATAGCTATCATAATCTCGGTTGGCTAGATTATTCCATAGATGAGGTCTCAGTCTGCTGAATAATCTATCAACCTTTCCATTTGGGTCAATGAAAAAGCTATAGGTGTAACGTGAAATCCTTGTGAAGTTCATCTCGTATCTTCCCACAGATTCATTCTCCTTCTACTTCAACTCGAGAAACTCCTTCTCCATTATTGTTCTCATCGATCAAGGGAAATACTTGTTGAAGAATATCCTTCTGAACTCTTCCCACTCCATAGCTTCAACTTCCACTCTTGGCCTTGTGTTTTTAATCAGTTCTCACCTCAGATCAGCTTCTCCTTTTAAGGGATAGACAACCAGGGTAACCTTCTCTTGTTTAGAACATCGAAGCACAGAAAAGATCTTCTCGATAGAGCTGATCCACTCTTCAGCAATCAATGGGTCGGTCGATCCACTAAAGGTTGGTGTTCGTTGATGCATAAAGGATTCAATATAAGGTTGTTCCCTTCGTGGTGATATTGGTATCTCAGCTTGATTCAAGTTATTTCCCATAACTTGAGTCAATTGGTTCATCATTCGCATGAATGTTTCCATTATGGCTTCCATCAGAGGGTCGTCAGTGCATGGTCCACTGTGGTCACTATTTGCATGGTTCCTCCTATTGACCACCATTTTCTAAAAGAATAAAACCTTAGTGAGAAACTTATTTCATTTAAATATCATTTAACTATTAAGGATTTTATGTCTTAAAACATAATGCTTAAACAATTACATTTCTCTATAATTCCTTTATAATGATTCATAAAAAGCTTGCGATTAACCAAACATATCACCTGTGAGTGTCATAACCAAGAGTTCAGAAAGGCCCATTGTCATGCACCAGTTCCCGTTTGAGTCTATCTTAAAGCGGTGTTTTCGGTTTTTACCCCTACATACATCTGTGCCAGAGCTGCCTCTACCTACTCGTATCCAGATAAGGATGTATTTGTTTGATAAAACACTTACTCATTACTCAC
Organism: Viscum album; assembly: GCA_963277665.1. Lineage (NCBI taxonomy): Eukaryota > Viridiplantae > Streptophyta > Magnoliopsida > Santalales > Viscaceae > Viscum > Viscum album. The sequence continues at coordinate 1,354,130,958 of OY728121.1, read as the reverse complement.
CAAAATACCAGGAAGTTTTCTTATATTTAATATTTTCTATAGGGTTATTACTAAAGTTTTCATATCCTAATTTCCATAAATAACTAAACTATCCTCTAATACCAACTATGACATCTTGTCTTTTTATTACATAACTTTTCATTACATTTTAAAAACAGAGGATCTTTAAAGTCTAGTGTCTTAGAAATCAAGAAAATAATACATGAAAATAACATAAAAAATTCTTCTAATCCACTTGTAAGGCTTCATCATATATTCATCTTAAGTACAATTACTACATCTTATAACCTAGAGATATACATCAAAGGAAAGGGTGAGCCGAAGGCCCAGTAAGGAAAGCAAGGGAATCATTTTACTTGTGATATCAATAAGAACTTGATAAAAACATAAAGACACAAGAAATGGAAGTATAGGTATATCATAAAGAAAATAACTTGAAACATAACTTGCATATGTAGATACAACATTTCATTTATACATTCATGAACATATCACCAAGGTACAACCCCGAGGTGTCATAAAAATTACCAAGGTTATTCACCAAGGTATCGTGAAACTTGTCATATCTAGAGATAAATCATTTACCCAATGCATTGGAGAGATATCAGGGTGAACCCTTAAGATATATTTATTTTCATGTGATCCACATAGATCATAATCAAACATTTCATAAATAACCCACATAGAATAAAAGAAATTGGTTTCATTTCAAGATCATGATGTTTTAAAAGTTCTTAAAAAATAAGATCATTATGTCATTTATAACCCATGGAAAGGGAGTTAGGGTTATATGTATTTAAATTATAGAATAAAATATATCATATTTATATATTTATGAACACCCATAGAAACAAAATATTTCTGGGTATTCGCATAAATAAAACAAGATAATTTCTCAAGAGAAAGAGATAGAAATTTTGAGGCGAAATTTCTGCAGCATAACAGCTATATAACATGGTTTTAGAAAACATTGAAAAGAGAGGGGAAAAGGGTCACACACTCATAAATAATTAATTATACAGTATGGGTATATAATAAAATCATGGTATGGATATTTTAATGACATACCACATGAAAAAGAAACATGAAGGAAAAGAGAAGAAGCGATTTCTTTTACAAGAATTTTGACAACCTAACAACGTCACTTAAAAATTCAGAAAACAAATTGATGAGAGCGGAAAGGGTATCTCAAAAATTATATGTGAAATGGATAGTAATGATAACATATAATAACATACCCTCAACATAAATATATGGAAACTAGAAGACATGACATAAAGGAAGTCGTGGCTTAAAAAGAGGTGGGTGAAATGATCTCTTACCTTGAAGAGTAACTTTGAAAGCTTGAAGGTCGGGACCTTGGGAGGCTTGAGGGAACCTTGGGAGGATTATAGAGAGAGGGGGGAAGAGTTTGGATGAACTTAAAAGGATTTGAGTGAAGTGGAAGTGGGATCTTGGGTGGGTTTATATAAGAAAGTAGAGGGAATTGTTTATTATTTAGGTTTGGGATACCTCACATTAAACTAAACAAAACCACAAACCATCCCATGGTTTTTTACCATGGTTTCTAAAAAAGGGGAGTGGAAAAAAATATTTTATAAGTTTAATAACCGAAATTCTTAAAATAATATGGTTGCTTATGTGGAGGTGTGTCACACTCTTAAGAAAAAAAATTTAAAAAGACAAAATGTTATATAAGTCTTGGAGGGTCCACTAATGCTTTGTAAAATAAATCAAACAAACCCAAAATCACATTATTTTAATGTTAAAACATATATTGTCCGAACTTATAGTTTATAGTATTTTATTACATAACTATTGGGTCATTATGATGTCATAAAACATATTATATATTTATACGGTATTTAATTTTTACCCAAAAATTTGACTGTCTCAGAAAATTATGAAAAATTCACCATTAGATAATTTCGACATCCCGATTCCAGAAATAATATTCATTTTATCTAAATAATTTTCTAAATATGTTAATTTTAACTTTTAAAATAAAAACCGATATCTATCGAAAATTCATGGGTTTTGACAAAAATTTCTTTCAAACCTTAATAAAAATTACAATTGCATTCATAAAATTATACGATCATTTATTTTTAATAAAAATTAACTTTATAATAATAATAATATTTTATTAAAATATTATTTAATTAAAAAATCCATTAATTCATCAAAATAGATCTCTTAGTTGAATATTTAACTAAAAATACTATTTGTGATTTAAAAACTATTTACAAAGTAACAATAATAAAATGAAAGTACATTCATTATTATATACAAAAATAATGTACATAATAATAATACTAGGATATTGTTACATAACCCCTTAAAACACCTGCATAAGACCTTAGGGTAAGGTGCGCGATGGTGACATATTCTTGGGGTGGCTCAGATAACATCACTCGAGGGGTAATCTCTATCAACTTCCACTTCTCCCATAGGCAGTTCCGCTCGAGCTTAACGTATTCAAGCTCGGCTTGGGCTTGGTCAAGAGCGAAGCCCAAAGATAAAACATCCTTTACGAGCTCTGTTAAATGGGATTCATACGAGGAAAGTCTACTAGATGAGGCCATTGCTTCCTTTGTCTGAGTAAAAAGGATTTGTTAAAGCCCTATATTTATACTAATTAAGTGATCACTGTTCAACGACTATATTAGCAACGATCACAAATCTTAATGGTATTTTAAAATCCAAAAACATAAAAAATGCATATGTTGTATAACCATTTCACATATTAAGACATTTAATTAGATCAAGAGGGATTTACATTAATAAAAGTTTGGGTCATTATAGTGTGTGAATCCTTCATTCCTTATATCCAGTTAATTTCTTCTTCCGAACAGCCATTACAGAGTGTGTACTCCCATTGCACAACATGTAATTGCCCAAAGAATAGAAAAAACTGTAGGTTTAAGCTAAAAATTCCAATAAATCCTCAAATTAACCATTATAGGTATCCTCCCAATCCCTTTTTAGCATTACTCATCCAATGAAAAAGGAAACAAAAAAAAAGTTTAAAAAATACCAGATAGAAAGGTAACAAGGTGTTATGGGAATAAATGTATGCGGATACATAAATATGGCTGACACATTTCATTTAATGAAACACATCATAAATGGATATATAAAGTGATATGATCCCCCTTATTGTAAACATCTGATTATGGGAAAGCCTCTCAATTCTCTCTTCTTCCTGTGTTACTATTCATTATCTGAGATGAAGCTGTTAGAACCCCTTCAGTATTCAGGTATCCTCCTGATATGATCGTAGATCAATGGGACAATGTCCCCCCATATAAGCAAGGTACTTTTATTTCATACTTTATGATTTCTATCAAGCATTATCCTTCACCAAGGAAGAAGAATACTACTTCTATTAGTGTTTTCCAGGTACTTTGTTCTATAGATTTATTTATGTGTTAATTATTAAAGATAGATCTTCATGTTTTTGGGTTATCTTCTACTGCATATGATCATATTATGATCATATGAAACCCATCTATGGTATTAGAGTGAAGGATTATTTGATGAATCAACATGTTTATTAGTTTATGAAAAAACACATTTTAATTATAAAGAAATATTTTTCAAGACTGAAAAATAAATATGAAAATTTATATTTAGTAATTAAATAAAAATATTATTTAATCATTTATATTATTAATATTTATAAAATGGTTTATAAAATGGGAAAAAAACTAATAAGGCTTGACAAAATTTGTTTTATTGACCTTTTTCAAATACGAAAGGTTCATATTTATTACTCTTATTTATGAAAATAAATAAAGTATTTTTTAATAAAGAGAATTCAATTTTGAATTGAATTATATTATTTATAAATTATTTATAAATAATGAAAAAGTAATTTTGAAATATTTATATAAATTTATAAAAGTGTTTTATAAACTAATTAACTATTAAATTTTTATGGTTAATTGATTAATATTTTTTTAAAATACCTTTTGAAAAATTAAATGCCCGGATTTATGATATAAAAATAAATATTTTATCTATAAATCATAAAAGGATATTTATAAAGAGTTTATAAATTATAAAATATATGATATTTAGATTATATAAAATCTTATATAATAGATATTGAATTATAAAATGTTTATAATTCATGAAATATCATACAAATTCTATTTGATATAAAATGTGAAAGAACACATTAATTTGGTGGTTGGAATAGGGATTCCAAAATTAAATCATTAGAAGCATGCATACATAAAAAGAATAAAACATGAGAAGATAATTATTACATAATATGTAATAGTTATGAATTTAATATGCATATAATGTATATTAAATTAGCGAAACTTTAAAAAGAAAACCCATAAAATACCATGTGTGAGATTACTTCCAAAGATACACTTGTCAAGAACCTGATCATTCAATTAGGTATTTTCAATCTCAACACGAGTACCCCTATATTATCTTATGTAAGGCAATCAAGATATGATTAAATTAGGATTATCATGTTGGTTATTGTTGAGTTGAGCATGATTATCCATTGATTGTCCTTAGTTTTCTTATTATTGTAATTTTCTTTAGGTTACACTAGCTGGGAATCCCTAACAGTTAGGATACTAGAGGAATAGATTTGAGTGAATCCATTGGATGAATTTGGATAAAGAGTTATCCACTCAACTATCCCTAAATCATAACTATTATAACCGAGATGATTCTATACCTAAATAAATCATAACATTATTACATGATAACCGGTGTAAGTTATGGTGACATATAGATCTTGGATTACTAAATGGATATGACGTATAGGGTCATCAATTATAATGGGATAAATTTCATTAAAAGTCTTTAATAAAAAGATATAAGACATGATTTATATATGATTTAAATTTATGTTGTAGATAAATATATCATCATAATAAAACTAAACTTTATATCATTCCTTGAAATAAGGTTATTAAAGTAAGAAAATCATATAACTAGTAGCATAAGAAAATTTCTTGAGAAAGAGAGATATTCTATGAGTTAGAATAGTTCCTTCCTGAGTAACCAAGTGTTGAAGTTGTTCAAAAAGAAAATCAAGATTCTTATAGAAGCATGGAATGATTTGTTTAGGTTTCAATGGCCTATTCCAAATGACCAAAGTAATATTAGTATCCACTCATGTACTCAATATGATTGGTTACATCAATGATGTTAGTTTCATATACACAATATGATTGGGCACATTAGATGAAATTCAAGACGATTGAATTTATTAATGACTTGGTGAGACTAAAAGTTTCATAAAATATTTATTGGTTATAGAAATATATTATATTATTATAATAGATATAGAATATCAAATATATGTTTTAAAAAGTGTTTTAAATATACATAAGGTTATAAAGATGAAAATAATTGAAGTTTGATTTTTTTTCATGTAATGGAATTAGGAGTTTCTACATTGATAAATTGTATGCTTCAAGATTGGATAAACTAATCATAAGATATGTGAAATATCTCATTTAGATCTTGAGAATATCTTTTAAACAATGGTTGTTTAAATTAAATGATATGGTTGTTTTTACACATAATTTATGATTAATTTAATTCTATAACATGCTTTAAAGAGGAGACTAAAATGGATTGTTCTGGTTATAGAATTTATCCTATTATCATTATAGAAATGTTCTAGAAATATGATTTAATTAAATGAAAAAGGTTTACACAATATTCTCAAAGTGTTGAGAATGTATGAACTGGGAATATGGTGTTTTTATTTTGATACTATATTGATAGTACAAATTTGTAAAAGATTTAAACTAGAAGAAGAAAAATTGGTTGAAAAGTTCAAAAAATACTTCTTCAATAAGAATATCATGGTCATTGAAACCTATGGATGTTAGTAAAGAAATAATAATATTCAATATGATTAGATTATTGATGAAGTACCTGATGGTGTTTGTGAAACTTTACAGAATGCCCATATCAGGTAAGGATTTTATATAAATTAATACTTTGATTTTTGAAGGTTATATGATATTGAATGCATATTTTACAAAGTATTGTAAATATACATGAGTTAAAAATAAAAGGAATAATTTATTGATATTATAGTTTATATTCACAATATGAAGTAAATAGTTACTATATCAAGAATTTTAATGTAAAGGAATGTGTCAAGCTTGTATAAATCTAAGTAAAATATGTGTTTCTTCATCTCACTTATCTTATATAACAAGAGAGGAAGTTTGATAAAAAAGGGTTGTTATGAGATGATTAAATGTATACACATGGTTTATGATTCATTAGATTTCTATAACACGTTTTGAGAATAATATTTGGATAAAAGTGTTGAGTCAGATATTTGTTAAAATATAAGGGAATGTGTTCCTGCCATCCATCGATGAGAAATTTTAATTAAATCTTATTTATAAAATTAAAGGTTACAAATACATAGAATACTCTATATGATATGGATTTTTTATTTGTTAAATATTCATACTAAAATAAAATAAATGTTATTTTCTAAAATACAAAGTAGGTTGTATTGAGTCTTAGAAAGATATTCTAAAGTGAATATAATATCTATGAGACTAGTGGTGGTATGTTTGGACTTAGAGAAGTTATAAGTTAACAAATAAAATATTGTTCCAATCTTATTTTGAATGATTTTTCACTTTATATCCTAAATATTTAGAATATGAGACAGTAAAGAAAAATGTAAATAGTTAGATTTAGTTACTATGATAAATTAAATATCACTATTATGCTAGCTTAGTGAAATTCACTTAATTTACTAAAAGGTTTAGGAAATATTGGTAAAGATAAATGTAAATGGTTACATATGTTTACCACAATGATGTGACTGTAACTTTATCTTAAAATAATTTAGGGTATAATGGTAAAAATAAATGTAAATAGTAATATTAGTTACTGTAACAAGATGGATATCCTAAATGAGTGTAGGATGTGATAATAAAGTGATAATCTAAATAATTACATTACTTAAAAAAGATTTCAAGGAAAAAACTTAATGGAAATGTTCAAAAGATGATGATGATATAATTATAAATAGTTTTAAGTAGAGAATAGAATATAACATCATAAAATTTGATGTTATAAAGTTAAGGAGTTTGAATATAAGTTCAAATAGTTTAATTTAAGTAATATGATTCCCATGTCTCACCATTATTCAAACTAACTTTCTTCATAAATGTCACTCACTATGTGTTAGTGGGATTATTTTATCAAATGGTCACATAGGGATGTGATGGAAATTAAATATGGATGTAATGTTTGGAAAATGAATCCATTACTACAAAAATCGCATGTGTCTCATGTAATATCTCTATAAGAGATTGGTTGTAATGGTTTTAAATGTATAATGTCATTATAATAAAGTAAATATCTATTTATTATTCATTCATGTGTGTTGTAATATATTTTTCATGAAAAATTCAAATGATAAATATCCCCTCAAAGTAAAAACTTTTAGTTGTACCTAATAAATAATTATCATAGAGTATAATGGGTTGTGATAATATGTAAAGGTTACCCTGAATAGATTATTATATATGTTATAAAGGGTTGTATATGAGATATTGAAGAATATATTATTGAGGTAATTAACACAAACTTATTACTTGGACGGATCCACTAAATTATATCTCATGGAATTTCATACAATCATAGATATAATTAGGGGTGTATTATTAATATCAATCCTTCTTACCTAAGGTTGGATAAATACCTAGCATTAGAACCTTCATACTTTTATATCCTACTTACGCAAGTCAAAATATGAACTTAGATAATATGTGGGTGGTTGGGTATTTTTTTGATCATGTCTTTGGTTGGATTGCAACCAAGATGGGATTTATCCACTTGTTTGACAAGAAAAGACATCTAGCCTGTGATTGAATTAGAATGAATAAATTCTTGACCATGCTTAGTTGTTTCACATATAATGTGTTCAACTAGTTTGATAAGTGATATGTGATGTGCTTATTAGATATATGAATGAAATGTGATGTATTCATCCACTTGGTGAGTATTCTTCACTGAATCAAGAAAATGATGAGAGGCATATACTATATTATAATGTTCCATGTCTACTGGTCACTCGATGTCATGGGAAAATGGATTATATAAGATACATATGGTGTATATGAAACATATTGTGGTATAAATGTTTTTATAGAGAGATGAGTATATTTTATAGAGATCACAACAGACTCATTGGTATCTTAAGTAGCACTGATTCTTTTCTAGAGGCCTCTCTTTTCTTACATCTATGAAATAGAGATTTTATAGTTGTTTTCAATCCTATTAAGGCCTTTAGGGTCACACAATTAGGCCTTTGGATAAGTATTCAATTTTGGACAAAGTTTTTGTTCAAAATGAACAGATTTAGATGAAAAAATGCATTCAAAAGAGTTTGGATGGATTCACAAAGATTTGTGAAGTTATGCATAAAGTCCTTATGTGATTTTACTACAAGTGGGAGATTGTTAGATGTGAAATATATATATATATATATAATATGATATTATATATAGAGAGTATATTTAACTTCATGAATTTTATGAATATATTAAATACATGTGATAATAAATATATATATTTGATATATATTTATTTCTCCTGAATGGTTTTGTTATCAGTTACAATTCGTTATGAACAGATTTAATTGGTTTGACTGCTCATTGAATAGGATTCAATAAATTATGGGAATAAATGTATATATATACATTAATATGGATGACATGTTTTAATTTAATGAAATGCATCATGGATGTCTATATAAAGGGATTTGATCCATCCTCTTGTAGATAAGAAATTGTGAGAAAGCCTCTCATTTATCTCTTCATCCCATACCATTGTTCATTGCCTCAGACTAATGTGCTATAAGCCCTTTAGAATTCGGGTATCCTCATGATATGATCGTAGATCTTTTGGTCAGTGTACCCCCCTTAGAGGAAGATTGATTTTTTCGCTGCTTCTTGTTATTTATCAAAAATACCAATCGATATGATTTTTTACATTGGGTATTAAAGAAATAAACACTAAAAAGTTAAAAAAAATATTTTTGGTGTTGATTTTTTTTTAAAAACTGATACTAAAAAGTAAAAAAAATATATTTGGCTTTGGTTTTTTAAAAAATTGATGCCAATATTTATTTAATTTTTAAATGTTTTAGATCATTTCTTAAGATTCAATTTGACTAGTTTTATAGCTAAAGTGTAGTTACAGATCAAAATTTATGGCCATTGGAAGTTAAACATCTCAAAGTTTCGATAGATACAACTCGTTTCAAAGAAAACATGAGAAACATGAATGAAAATCACATACAAGAAATTAAATAAAATAAACTTAAGTATTTAAAAATATTTTAATTATTTTAGGAGTTTCTGTCAAAATGATATGTTTTTTATCATTATATCTCTTAGTTTTAGGGTAAAACTCATGCAGAAATGAAAATAGTGATCGATAATGAATTTTGCAGCTCAGTTGGTAAATCACATCTAGATGTTTTATATTTTTAAATTGATCATAAGAATAAATCAAGATTATAAAAAATATTAATGAGTTATTTATCAATGAAGGAAAATAATAATAAAGAAATTAAATTATTAGAATAGATACTGTATTCAAATCATCGATTGAAGCCGCCTTGAAAACTTGATTGAATCAAAGAGGTCAAAAATGATGAATGAAAGAGAAAATTTAGTTATATATATTAAATGAAAATATTTTCAATGATGTTGAATTAAAATTTAGGAGGGATTTTAAAAATTGAAATGCACATTGTGAAAAAATTGAAATACTGATCCCACATATTTACAGATACTTTTTGGCATCGGTTTTATTTAAAACTGATGAAAAAGAGGATTTATGTAGGTTTTTTACAAAATCGGCACCAAAAATTCCCATAGATATAATTTTTTGTGTTTGTTTTTAAAAAAACTGACACAAAACGTTAAAAAAAATTCATTTTTGGCTTCGATTTTTACAAATATTGACATCAAAAAGTAAAAAAATATATTTTTTGAGTCATTTTTTAAAAAACCGATGCCCAAAAATAAATATATTCTTTTAAAATGATTTAGATAATTTCTTAATCTTCTATTTAATAGGTCTTAGAGCTAAAATGGAGTTAGGGATTAAAATTTATGGCCTTCGAAAGTTAAAATTCTTTAATACTTCTTGGATAAGTTCAACTTCCGACATCCATAACTTTTAATCTATAACTCTGTTTTATCTCTATGATCAATAAAATCAAATCCTAGGAAATGATACAAAACATAGTAAAATATTTTTAGTTATTTTCATTGGTTTTTCTAATAACCTACATCAAAATTATTTTTTTTTAAAAAAAATTTGGCACCTGTTTTTAAAAAAATAGACACGGAAAATATGTTTTTTTCTTATTGGAAAGTTTTTTAAAAACTGACACAAAAAATGGTATAGATAGATATTTTTGGCATCAGTTTTGTAAAAATACATTGCTAAAAAGTATCTAAAACATATTTTGTGTCAGTTTATAAGAAACAGATGTCATATTTTCGACGTTAAAGACCACTTTTCTACTAGTGCAGATACATTGTTTATACAATTTATTTATGTGTTGATTCTTGAAGATATATATTCATATGTTTGGTTTATATTAAACTACATAATTTCATATTATGATCATAAAAACCCCACCATTAATTACATTGGAACCAAAATTATACTTTTTTTTTCTGTAAAATCATTTTTATGCTTAAAAAACATTTTTTTGAAAACTGTTTTTCATTGGGTTTTGAGGGTTTGTTTTAAATAAATTTCTACCACATATAGAAATTAATTTTGATAAAATTAAATCCATATTTATAATCATCATGTATAAATTTTTTAATGATTTCATTTTCATTTTTGGTCATTATGAATATTAACTTTGGTAAACAAAATCAGTTACCATGGTAAGAGTTAAAATGGGTTAAAATGGTTAAAAATAAAATGATAAGGGTTAAAATGAATAGAAAAATTCTCTAAATAATTTTAGTTGGTCATATTTTTAAACTATTTGATATAATATTCAATGAGTTACATTGGATCAATTTTTCATTAGTAATTCATTAATATATTTTAATCTTTTGAAAAATTCTAAGTGTGTCCTCTCCCTCCCTTATAAAAGGACACAACTTATCCTCTCTTAATCACACTTAGTGATCCTTTTATATTAGATAATAACATCAAAAATACCTTAATAAAATCCCTACCCATTTTTTGATCAAAATACCAACCTTATAAGGCTTAAGATGTAAGCCAAAGGAGGTTGTCCAAAGAAGAGGTATAACTCTTAACTGAGTATTTTCATTTTATTTATTCTTATAACTCCTTAAACTATATTACAACCATGATGATATCATAAAATAAGCAACTAAAATATACTTATATGTTAATATTTTTATTGTGTGAAACTTATTCATCTATCTCTCCATCAAATGGGAAATGAAAGCATCATTTGTGAGTATGTGCGGACTACAGCCTCACGAAGCAATGTATTTTTTTCATCACTAGAATTAATAGATGATTATTAAGATGGATTTAATATTTATATATTTTATTTATGAAATAATTATTATTCTTGAAATATAATATATCATATACCTTCTTACCCTTTAACCCATTAAAAAATGATAACATCACTAATGCGTGCATGCAAACTACCACCTCTACAAATTGACGTGATTCATTTTTCATGTACAACATTAAAAATGATATGTATATAATGAATATATATGATATTTCTATCATTAGTAACATTATATATATTATGGAACCGTGATCAAGATCCAAGGAGCAATACTACCAAACTGAAACTTAAATGAAAAAATAAAACAGTTGACACTCAAAAACGATAATTTTAATAAGGAATTATTAATAAAAGAGTGTTAAAATGTTATAAGTGGATAATATATGATATTATAAGTATGCATATAGTTATATTATATAATTATAGTAAATTTAAATTTATTATACATGAATTTAAAATCACTTATAAATAAATTCAAACCTGAGGTAGGAGTTTATTTCACAATCTCATCCTTATTCGGGATTATTTATGTTAAAGTTTCCATTAGGGGAATTATATAATAATTATATATTAAATAAAATATATTTTATTATAGTCTGGTTTTTCTATAAATTATATTTTTTTTCTTCTTCTTCTCTCTAAGTACAGAAAATTCTGAAATAATTTTTGTAAAGAAAACCGACATTGTTTTCCTATTCAACTAGGAATAATTTTTTTCCATGTATATATTTTCTTTAAAATGTTCTCAATAATGTTTTTAATATTATCCAATGATTTATTAAAGTCATTTTTACCCATGTTTGAATTTCAATAAAAGAATTTAAAATAAATCTTCTTGTCATTTTCTTAATGGGGTGCTTTTTACCAAATTTGTGAATGAAATATTTATTTTACCATTTACCACACAAAAGAATTTTACCATCATCATGACTATTATTTGATTTTAAGATTCCTTTATAATTTTAAAAAGTTATTTTCAAATAATTTTTTTTCTAATATTCTGTAAATTTTTAGATTTTAATATAAGTATTTCCAAATAAAAAGGGTATTTTTCTCAAGAAATATTCCAGTGATATTTTAAAAGAATTTTCATCTATATAAACATAATTTAATATAATATATTAATATTATTTTACATATTACTCTAGATATATTATGATCATGTTATATTTATTTATTAGGTAATATATTAATATTTTGTAATCTAGTTTTTCAATATTAATGTTTATGTTGATTATGTATTGAATTTTTATTCACCCCTTTCATATGAAGAATGCATTTGACTTAGTCAGTGATAGGTGGGGCCCATTATATCCCCTTGATGAATCGGTAGGTCTCATTAAACAAACTAGTTTGGGTATTTGGTGTAAATATCACCTATTTATATATGATGTCTTAGCACTTGTCCTTGGTGGTAATATTATGTTGCCTGATATTGTGAATTATTTCATTATGAAACTAGTTTTTGTTATCCATGTGATTATTTATATTTCTATGTCATCCATGGATTTAGTTCCCTTTTATGATATTATTTATATAAAATATTTTATTATTTTTATCTCCACCATATTATTCAAGATTTATTTATTCTATGATAGCTTCTATTGTATGCTTTCCCTTTCTGAGCATCTGAGTTCACCATTTATTATATTTTCCTTTACTTAAGATACCAATAAGGGATCTATAAATTATTTTAGGGATTTAATAGAGGAAATAATAAATTCCTCACTTGAATTTTTATGTTTTATTTCATGTTTCCATATGTAATGTGAGAATAATGTATATTTCTAGTCTCACAATACTATTAAACTATTTGATAATTCAGGATGTGATCCCTTGTATTTTGTTCCAATGTAGTAAAATAACCACTAACTTTGGGTCACTGGAGTTGGGGTGTTATAGCTAGTATCATAGGAAGTTTAGTATAAACCTTAGGAACTATTTTTAGGAAAACATAGATCAGAGAATATAACCTTATAAAAGACTTTGTGGATAAGTATAAGTATATGATAATATCATATAGTTTTGGTAAAGTAGATATTGTGTAGTTTTCATAGAAAATACATCCATGTTTTTATATTGGAAAGTGGATGCAGTTGTGGTATAGATTCAGCTAGGGGTAACAACTTTTAGAGGGGGGATTGGGTGTTAACTTGATCATCACTGATGCACTATGAGTGGGCCTAAGACTGCACACCTAAATAGACACTCCCAAGGGATATGAATTGGTTTATTTACATTATATTTATAAATCATTATGAAATATTTTAAAATATTTTATGATTTTAATATATTTCCAAAGATACTAATCTTATGATTTTGAGATTAGATATGCATAAGTTTTCAATTTATATTAAGTGTTACATTAGATTTAGCAATATATACTATGATTTAAAATTCATAATGTTTTGAGATAATAAAATATATGACATTTTTTAAAAATGGTGCAATATGGAAGGAATGGAAACTATATCAATGAATGTAATATATATAGGTATTTCCCTCCTAAGAAATACAATGAAGCTATATCTGAATAAATTATAACTATTTTGGGGTTTATGACTCAGGTTATCACTAATGACCTTCTCTGTATGGAGAAACCTATTGTAAATAAACATGGTACAACAATTTTGGACCACTTCATGTATCAAAAACCACAATAATTCAATAGGACTACTAATTTATTGGTATACAAGAAACAGATCAAGCTTCTATAGAAGATATTTCTGACTTTGGGAAGTAGTGAAAGAGATAAAGTTTTCATGGATTTTTATCATCTTAAAGGAGATGTTGGTCAAAGGTGATCATTAATCAATAACAACAAGGAGTAAAAGGAAATAAATATTATGGCATGGAATAAATCCAAGGAGATATTATTTTAAAAATACTTTCATCGTGAACAATGAGTTGATATAGAGAGTAAATTCCTCAATCTAAGGCAAAATGAAGGAGAAAATGTTGTTGAATATAAAGCTAACTTTATAAGTTTAGAAACTCATTCTAATGATTATATATGTAATCTAAGGAGTAATATTGATAATTTATTTGATAGTCTAAATCCTAACCTTCAAAGGGAATTAATCTCTCAGATTTTTTTTTATTTTATGATATAGTATTAGGTGCCACCATGATAGAGAAATAATTATCCAAGTCTAATTTTTTCCATGGAAAGAAATAAAAGAAGCGAGTGGCTGAGCATTCTAAAAAAGGAAAATTGGAAAAAGGGAAGAATATAGTGGTGTAATTTCCGACTTGTAATAATCATGGAAAGAAACATTGTGGAACACACTTTTTGGGAATGAGAGTTTTCTTCAAGTTTGGAGAGAAAGTCCATTAGGATCATGATTTCAGGGTAATAAAGAATCTATAAATGTTCAGTTATTAAGTTGTAAATATATGGGGTGCTATTAAAATGAATTACCCAATCATAAATGGAATTTTCCTCAAGAAAGTTCATGGGAGAAAATCCAAACTTATGAAATCACTATAACTGATCTTGAAGTTCCTAAAGATGTAGTGGAAAATATGTGGATTGTAGCCTCAAATTTTGCTAATGGTTTATTTGATTCTATATCTTCGCACTCTTTTATATCTTCTATGTTTTTGAATAAAATTAGATATTTCCCTAGGACCTTAAAAAGGGAATTATCAATCAAGACTCATAGTGGAAATATTATTATAGTATGGATATATCAATTAGTTCCCACTATGACACATAGACTCACCATAATTGAAAACTTGAATATTTTATATATGGTTAAATTTTATATAATCCTTGATATGGATTGGATTTAAAATTATAATGAATTTTTTTTGAGAGAGGGAGATATGTAATCCCTCATCTTCCAAGGGGATAATACATCATCTGAATCATGTTTAAACCCACCTCTAGTGGATATCCTTAATGAAATCATTGTATAACAAGAGTAGACACAACCTATGAATGGAAAAGGTATCCTTGTAATAGAGGATGTACCTATTGTGAAGGAATAAATTTATGTGTGTCATGAATAATTACCTAGACACACACCTGATCATGAAGTTGGGTTTTCAATTAATCTCATCCCTGATGAAAAACCTATGTCTAAGACTCTCCATAGGATGGCCATAGTGTAATTAGTGTAACTGAAGAAAAAACTGTAGAAGTTGAGTGATAAGGGATTTATATGCCATAGTGTTTCACCATAGGGAGACCATGTTCTTTTTATTAAGAATAAATATGTTTCTATGAGGTTTTTTATTGATTATAGGAAAATAAACATCATTACTATAAAGAACAAGTATATTATGTACCTCATTTATGACTTATTTGATCAAATTCAAAGAGCTCAATATTTTTCAAAGATTTATCTTTGTTCTAGGTATCAACAACTATGATTAAAAATGGAATATATTCCAAATATGTCAATTCATATGAGGTATGAACATAATGAATTCACAGTAATTCCATTTGGATTTACTAATTCACCCTCTATTTTTATGGATATGATGAACATGGTATTCAAGGATTATCTTGATAATTTATTTTTGGTAATTATTGATGATATATTTATATAATCTAAAATATATGACGAGTACAAGAGTTATTTTCAAATAATTATTAAGAATCTTAGAGAAAAGGAATTATATATAAAATTTATAAAATGTGAATTCTGGTGAGGTATGTAGTTTCCTTAGATTAACAGGTTACTATTGAAGATTTATTCAAAAAAAATCTCAATTAGATAACCTACTAACCAATTTGACATGAAAAGGGGTTAAGTTTATATATTCATAGGAATGTAAGTAAATTTTTGAATAATTAAAGAGGATATTGGTTAATGCACCAATATTGACTTTTCTATTGGGAAGGGAAGGATTTGTGATATATAGTAATGTATTAAATCAAGGACATGGATTTTTTTATTATATATAATGATATAGTTTTTTCCTATGTATCAAGTCATTTAAAGATTCATGAATTGAATTATCCAACCCATGATCTTGAGTTGGTAGTTGTAATATTTTCATTGAAGATATAGAGACATTACCTTTATAGTAAAATATGTGAAATATATATAGATAAAAAAAATTTAAAATACATATTATTATATAAATATCTCAACATGAGGAAAAGGTGATGGTTAGAAATACCCAATAATTTTTATTATTCAATAAAATATTACCCTGAGAAGTTAAATAAGGTGGTTGATGCATTAAGTGGGAATGATCATGGAGTTTTGACTAAAATGAGGATTGAAAAATGTCATATATTCATGTATTTAATAAATTTTCATATTGGAATCATTAAGTAAGGGGGAAAAATCATATCTATTCCACATTATTCCCAAACCATCCTTATTAGAGAAAATAATTTTTTTAGATTGATGATGAGAATATTCAAAATAAAATCAAAGTTTTGGATGATGGGAAGTTGGAAGACTTCATCTATGAAGATGGTATATTAAAATTTGGAAATTTTTTATGTATTCCATCCATACTTTATCTGAATAGAGAATTATTATATGAATCCCATAGCTCAAATTTCTCTATACACCTTGGTAGCACCAAAATGTATCGATATTTGATGGAATATTTTCAGTGGGATAATATAAAACATGAAATTGTAGAATATGTATCAAGATGATTAGTTTTTCAATAGGTAAAGGCTAAGATACAATGTTCCAAAGGACTCATGTGAACTCTTCTTATTCCTATATGTAAATGGGATTATATTACTATGTACTTTGTCACTATATTTTGAAAGACTCTAAGAAATAATGATGTCGTATGGATTATTATTGAATGCCTTACCAAGTCTATACATGTCCTTTTTTATAAGGGAAGATATAACTCTTGAGAAACTTTCACATAACTATATTAATGGATTTTTTAAACTTCATGGTGCACCTCTTTCTATTTTATATTATCATGATCCATGACTTACATCGAAATTCTAGAAGGGTCTTCAGAAAGTTCTTGACAACGAGCAACATTTGAGCACAACCCATCATCCTCAAACTAATGTGTGGTCTAAAATGTCTATTAAAACATAAAAATAAATTTTTATGTCATTATCACTTGAATATAAAGTTATATGGGATTAGTTTTTACCTTTGGTGGAATTATCATATTATACTATCTTACATTCAAGCATTCAAATGACACCATATGAAGCATTGTACGGTAAGTTGTGTCGCACTCCATCCTGTTATGATTAAGTTGGTGAAAGGAATATTTTATATAATAATATAGGTAATGTTGATAATATATCAATTTCATTACTTATAAATATTAGTGAATTATATTTTATATAGTCATATCCACTGTAAGAATATTAAGTAATATTCCAATAAAAAAGGAAATAGTTTTATCTGTATAAAATTTGTTTTTATGTATTATATGGTTTTATTAAAAAAATTAATTTATATATTTTAGACTTTTAATTTTAAAAAATAAAATTCATTTTTGAAATAATAAATCTAAAATTATCTTAGAGTTCATTTTTTGGAAATTTTCTAAAAAGTTTATTTTTCAGTGAATAATAGAAAATACAGATTTTAAAGAAAACTGTATTTTATTTTTAATAATTTAGAGAGTATCATTTTTTATATTGGTTTTAAAATATAATTAGATATTTATTATTAAAAATTATCCAATAAATTTTATTTTAATCAAAATTATATTTAAATATGGTATAAAAATATTTTTTTACTTAAAATGGTGTTTTTCTAAAAAACATGTTTTCTGTCATGTTTTACATGTTTATTTTAAAATTAAATTATGAAAACTATAGAAAATGAATTTTATAAAAAAATTTCATATTTTTAATCATCATTTACAAATTTTTGAAAGAGTTCACTTTCATTTTTGGTCATTATGAATAGTAACTTTGGTAAAAAAGTTAGTTACCACGGAAAGAGTTAAAGCGGGTTAAAAGGGTTAAAGATAAAATTATAAAGGTTAAAATTACCTAAAAACTTGTCTAAATCCTATTGGATGATAATATATAGACACTATATTATCTACTCCTAAAAAATGGTTTTTGAATTCTTTTGGCTTGATTAATACTTTAATATATTTTAATATTTTGAAAAATTCTAAGTGTGTCAACTCTCTCACTTATAAAAGGACTCCCCATATCCTATATTATCCAAACTTAAAGAACATATTCACTCAGAAAATACCTAATATAATACATTCTTGAAATCCCTTTCCATGTACTATAGGTCATGGTTTGATCATAATTCCATCATAGGAAGGCTTTAGGTATAAACCTAAAGAGGTTGTCTGAAGAAAAAGTATATTTTTTAACTGAGTGTTTTATTTTTTATTTATTCTTTACCTCATTAAAAACTACCTTAACCATTTTCACATAATAAATTAAATATACCAAATATATTTAAAATTTATTATGTTTATGTTATAAACCTTTTTAATCTACCTATCCACACAATGGAAAATAAAAAAATCACTCATTTGTGCGTGCGAACTACCACCTCACGAGACGATATATTTCATTTTTCATCACTGACTCTTATGGTTGGTCAAAATGATGGATAAAATTGAAATTATATAATATATATTATATAAATTTAATTATTTAATGTTAAATAAACATTTTTAATTCTTTATTTACTATTCAATATAAAATAAAAATATCGCTCGTGTGTACGTGCAGACTACCGCCTCACGAACTGATGTATTTTATTTTTCACCACCACCTTACATGGATGAAATATATAGGTGGATTAAAATAAATAATATTATATTTATGATATAATTATCATTATGGAATGATAAAATTATACTTACCTTCTCTCCCTCATGTTCATTGAAAAATGGAAACGTTACTCATGAATACGAATGGACTACTGCCTCTCTGTTGTATTTTAATTCATTTTTCCTAAATATCATACATTTTTGGTTCTAAAAGTATAAATAAGTTATAAAAATGATAATTATAAAATTATTAACATTCTATAAATGATTTAATCATGATCCAATTGACCATAGTTAACCCACCAAATCCATTTTTGACTTATAAGCTGATTGTTTTCAAAATGTACGACGTGGACATAATCGATTAAGTAATTAAGTATAAAATGGATATAAGTGGAATAAAAGTAATAATAAACTTGAAAAATTTTATTAAGAAATTAAATAATTAACATAAGTTCATTATTTAGGAAGATAAAGATCATATGTGACAATTCAGACTTGAGGTAAGGGTCACTTTACCTTAAAACCTCATTCTAAATGTTTTAAAGATTTATTTTCTAAATATTTTTCCTCCACGTACATTTTATTAATGTTATGATATGAATGTATTTATATTGAAATAAGTAAATTATAAAGGCCATTTTATGTATATTTTTACTTTCTTTCAAAGATTTTCAAAATGAATATTTTTAAATATTTTATATGGAATATTTTGACTATATTTATAAAAGGAAAAAAAGGAATGTTTTATTTTAACATATATGACATCAAAAGATTTTACCACTTCCAAAATCATTTTTTATGTTTAAATTCCTTTAAAATATTCCATGTTTTATTCAAAGAAAAAACCCTTATTCCCTTTGATTTAGGAATTTTAGTTTTGAAAATGATTTTTTAAAGAAAAGGGATATATCAATATCTGAAAATATTTCAATTATGGGTTAAACTATTATTTTGATGATAGAAATAAAATATTTTATATGTATAATTTATTTTATGGTCCTTGGAAATTTTTTATAATTATGGGTGAGCCTGATATATATATCTCTATTTTATTGGTTAATGGTTATGTTCTCTAGATAATTACATTGGAATTAACTGAGTAGGTTATTCCATTTGTAAGGGTTATTGTAAGGGTTCTATAAAGGTGATTTACCAAGGAACCTACATGACTTTTCTATATTTACTAATGAATTTTCATGGAAATATTTTTATTTTATAAGGCAAGATAATGATATTTTTTTTAAAGGAATGATTATTCCCTTTAAGGGTAAAATGTATATTTTTAAGAAAATGTTTTTCATGGATTCTCTTGATTTCTAACAAACACTCATGATTATGAATTTACATTTATATTTTATTATAAAGTGTATTATAAAAAAACCTTGGGTAGTAAATCTGATTTCATGTGTATGTAAATGAATGTTTGAGCTCAAATTTTATTATACTAAAGGAAAAGTATCTTATATAATCTCATGGTTTTAAAATGAACTAACAATTTTCTTTCTTCATTTTTATATATCCATTAATAATATTTTTGTGCTCATAACATGTTTTCAAATGTTTTTAATAAGGTTTAAAGATGAGTAGAATAATAAAAAAGTAAATTTAAAAATCATGAATATTTTTCATAAAAAGAAAACATTTTTCATTTTAAAAGTATTGTATTGTGAAAAATATTGACACTTAGTGGAAGTGAATTCTTTTTAATTCATGGGTTTGTTATGTAAGAATTATGACCTAATTATATAAAACTCCAAACCTAAAAATATCTTAAATAATGAAATAAAATTATTTCCTTTTTAAAAATTTAATTATGGGTTAAATAAGGACCATGTCTTTATAATTGGTATCAGAGCAGGGTTTTGATAATTTTATAGGTTGGGATAATGTAATTAAGTACCCTTAAGAGATTATAATTTATGGTTATCATGAGTTAGTTTTTTAAGATTACTATGTTTCATCATCCAATATATGTCCATTTATAATGGTTTTTCATAGAGTGAATTGGGAAACTAAAGTAGGAAGGCACTAAGAGGAAAATATCCTTCCAAATCAGTAACCTGGAATGGTTGGAATTGGAAAAAAGAAGTTATTTGTCATGATAGATTAGTTGATGTAGGATATAAACGATGGTGGTATCCATTCTAAAGAGAAACCATGTTCACCATAGAGGAGCACATTTATTATAGTTCATTTTATGAAACAAAACCCTCCAATAATTAGTATATCATCTAACCTTAGATAGTTAGAGGATGGGTTAGATACCTGGAGAAGATATTTAAAGTCATGTCTGGTTCAGAACATAAAAATGTAAGACTTTCTACTCACTATTTTCATGGTAAAGTTGATCAATGGTGGTATATGGTTAAAAATATTAGAGAAAGAGAAGATATTTATGCCTTAGAATGGGCTAAATTTAATAATATTTTCCTTTAGAAGTATTTTCATAACATTTTTTACTTATAATGAAAAATAAATTCTTGTAATTAAGGCAGAAGGAGGAAGATTCAGTATCCACATATGAATAAAAATTCACCCATTTGGAAAGGTACTCACTAAATTGTATTTGGGGTATTGATAAAAAATTAATTGGTTTTACTCAAGATAGAATCCCCGATGTCAAATAACATTTGGTTATTGTGAATTCAAAATTTATGTGAAACTAGTTTGATGTTATGATGAGATAGAAATGGATTTTGATGATAATCATGTATTTCAGGATAATAAGAAGAAAAATAGGTCCATATACAATGTAATGGGGAATAATCCATCAAATAAATATGAAGGTAAGAAGATAAAGTTTCCATATTGTGATAAATATGGTAAAAATCACCCTAGATAATATCTTATAAAATTTGAGAAGTGTTTTTGATGTGGTAAATTTGGAAATGTGGCTCATGAATGCAAAGAAAAGGATTAGAGTAATGATCAGACATATAATAAAAAGACAGTAATAATATTTTTTAATTATAATGAGATGGTTCATTATATGATTAATTTTATAATGATAAGAATAAAAGATAAAAGTAATCAATATCATAATAAAAAAAGGTGTGGTTAAATCCTTTATGACTACTTTAGAAAATATTTGACCTTCCAGAGATGTGGTGTTAGGTAAATTACTTGTTTATCTAGATTATGTCACCATATTTTTTGACACAGTGTCAAAACATTCTTTCATTTTTGAGAAATTTTCTGATAAATTATAAATTAAAAATAAATAAATCAATCTAAAACTTTTTTTAAAAACACCTAGGGGTGGTATTAAGGAAAAAAATTATAAGAATAATCCTATTATCATCTATGGAATGGTTTTTCCTACAAAGCTAGTTATTCTTCCCCTTGTATATTTCAATGTTATTCTAGGTATATATTGGATTTATATTTATCATTATAATATAGATTTTAGAGATAAATAAGTTATTTTTTATAATTAATTTTAATTTATATATAAAAATTAATACTTTGATAACATATCAAGAAGCTAAGAAATTGATTAAAGATATAAATGAAAGTTATCTTGAAAATATTATTGAGAAGAAAGAAACTATTTAAATTAGTGATATTCCTATATAAAATGAATATTTGGATGTATTTATTGATGAATTTCCTGGTATTATACATGATCAGAAGATTTAATTTACCATTTACTTAGTTCTTGATGCTAATCCAATTTCAGAACCTCCTCATCAAATGGTTTAAGTAGATATTTTTTAATTAAAAAATTAGTTATAAGAGTTACTTGATAAAGGCTCCATTCATCCTATAATTTCACCTTGGGGTGATCTTTTTTTTGTTTATTTAAAAGAAATATGTTCCTTGAGTATTTACACTAAATATAGATCATTGAATAACATCATTGTTAAGAATAGATATTTCTGGCCTCATATCAATGACTTGTTTGATCAAATCTTGGGAGCTTCGTATTTCTTGAAGGTTGATCTCAAGTCCAAGTACCATCAAATTAAGTTGAAGGAGGATAACATTATGAAGACGGTGTTTTATACTTGGTATGGGAATTATGAGTTTGTGGTTATGACCTTTGGGTTGAAAAATTCTATGGAAGAGTTTATGGACCTTATTAATAGATTATTCTATGAGTTTTTGGATAAATTTTTTAGTTTTTTTAATTAATGATATTTTTCTATATTAAAAATTTTATAAGGATCATAAAAACTGAGGGTTATTATAAAAATCTTTAAATAAAATAAATTATATTGAAAATTTAGTAAATAATAATTCTAGTTGCGACAAATTTCTTTCCTTGGACATATTGTAAATAAAGAGAGAATAATTGTTAATCTAACCCAAACTAAAATGGTTTAAGAGTGGCCAAAAACTAAAAATTTCATATAGTTTTCTAGTTTTCATGGATTTGAGGGTTACTACTGATGGTGTTTTAAAACTTTACTCGATTATCTATCCCTAAACAAGTAAACTTGAAAATGAGTTAAATTCATTTAGACTAAATAATGTGATAAATATTTCCATAAATTGAAAATAAGACTAGTGAATGCTCCAGTTTTGGACCTTCCATCTAGAAATGATGAGTGTGTTATCTATAGTGATGCTTCTTTAAAGGTACTTGGTTGTGTTATGATGCAGAATGATTAGGTAATTGATTATGCTTTACTCAAATGAAACCTCATGATCTAAATTATTCTACAGAATACCTTGAACCAACTCTTGTGGGTTTTTCTTTGAAAATATAGAGACATAATTTATATGAAGTAAGATGTGAAATATATATTAATAATAATAAATTTGAAGTTTATATTCACTTAGAAAGAGATTAACATGAGGAAGAGAATATGTTTGGAACAAATTAAGGATTATGACTAAATGATTCATTATCATCGAGAAAAATTAAACATAGTAGCTGATGATTTAAGTTGTAATAATAATGAATAATTAACTATTCTACATTTAGAACTTGATCCTTTATTAAATTATTTTATGAATGTTGGTCTAGAAATTGTGCATGAAAGAAATTCCTCTATTTTTTTTATGTTTCTGTGCATATATCTTTGTTAAACAGAATTAAGAATGCTCAAAAAGAGGATCTTATTTTACAAGAAAAGGTAGAATTGGTTAGGAAAGGAAAGTTGTATGAATTTAACATTGACAAAGATGATTCATAAAAATATTAGGTGTTCGTTGTGATTCCAAGTTAAATAAATTATTTTTGAGTGAATCTCATAGTTCTATGTTTTTTGTTCATCCCGGTAGCACTAAGATGTATTGATACCTTCATAAACATTTCTTTTAGGATAGAATGAAAAGATATATTTTTGATTTTACCAATAAATGTTTGAATTTTCAACTGGTTAAAGTATAAAAAAAATTACTGAATAGGATACTTCATCCTTTACCAGTTCAAGAGTGTAAATTGGAAAATATACTTATGGATTTCATGGTTGAATTACCAGAGATATCTCAAGGTAATAATGTGATACGGGTTATTGTTCATCATTTGAATAAATATATTCCTTTTATTTCTATTAAAGTTAATATGTATTTAGATCATATTTATAGATTTTATGTTAAAGAGATAATCATATTTCATGGAGTCCCTATTTCTATTGTATCTTATTGTGATCCCAGATTCACCTCTATTTTTTTGGAAAAGCCTTCAAAATTCATTGGGTAATGAATTAAATCTCAGTATATCTCTTTATACAAAATATTATAGATAGTCATAGAGAACAATTCAGACTTTGGAATATATTCTTTGATCTTGTTATATAGATTACCATGGAATTTAGAATCAAAATCTTTAACTAGTTGAATTTTGTTATAATGATAGTTTTCATTCTAGTATACAGATGACACCTTTTGAGGTGTTATATAGAAAATGGTGTCGGAATACATATTTTTGGGATGAAGTTAATGAAAGAAACTTTTTGGGACAAAAATTGTTCGAAGAAATGGTTAATAAAGTAAAGGTGAATCAGAAGTATCCAATACAAAAAAAACAGCAGATTAGCGGGGGTTCATAAACCACTGCTAATCCCTTAGATTAGAGGGGGTTGTAAACCTCTTCTAATTTAAGAAATTAGAGGTGGTTTTTAACCCCCTCTAATTGATGACATTAGAGGGGGGTTTCAACCCCCTCTAATGGATGACATTTGAGGGGGTTTTGAACCCCCCCTAATTCAAGAAATTTGATGGCGGTCATGAACTACCGTTAATACCTTTGATTAAAGGGGGTTTTAAAACCCTCTAAATTTTTATTTGTTTTTTTAAAATATCATATAAATTCAAATTTTATAATATATATATGTGGGTGTGCGAATGTGTGTATATTTATATATTACATAAACACAATATATAAATGTATTTAAATATATTATAAATATATATATATATATATATATATATAAGGACGTTACATAAATTCTTTAAAAAAATAATGATACAAATAAAAAAAATGTATACATATCTAAATACTAGTATACATAATATAAATGTAATTATAAATATATTTATTCAAATTTATAAAATTTATATGTGGTTTTATAAATACGATACATTTATATTATGATTTAAATTATACATATATTATATTAAATACATTTTTTATTATATATTTTTTTCTAAATATATTTATATTATATTACGTATACATATATATATAACATAGAAAAAATTAAATATAAATATACATATATATATTATATATTATATATATATATTATTATAAATATTTAATTATATATAAATTTATATATATTATATAATTATTTTATATATTGTAGTATACCATATTAATTATAAATTACTTTAGTATATATATATATCATTAAATTATATTATATATTTCCAATTATATGAATGTATTTAGTTTTGTGTGTGTGTGTATATATATTATAAAATATAAATGTATATAATCACATTTATAAATATATAATATAAATGTATTTAATATAATATATGTGTAATATAAATCATAAAATGTATAAATGTATAGTATTTATAAAACCAACATATAATTTTTATAGTTTTAAAAAACATGTGTAATGAAAATAATAATAATTAATAATATTATTGCTTCACACACATACATATATACAAATATATAAAAATGATTATATAAATATATATACTATAATTATATTATATCTATAAATATTATATAAATACATAAATACACACACAAATATAAATGTATTCAAAAATATATGTATAAATATATATCTATATATGTAAATATAATTATATATATATATATATTATATACACAAATAATATATATATATATGTCATATAAAAATATATATACAGCATATATTATTCACAAATACATTATATATATATATATATTATTATACACAAATATATATTATATATAAATATTATACACAATTATATCATATATAAATATTTATATCTATTTAAATATTTATTCAAATAATATATAATTGAATCACATTACAAATATATATAAATATAATAAGGTAGAAATAATAAAACATAATTGATTTGGTATAGTGGTTAGGGGGTGCACACTATATGGATGAGGTCAACGGTTCAAAACTTAGTAGACTTTAAATTTTATAAAATGTGGGGATGGCGGTGCAACAAAAAGCACGACACAATGAAGGAGAGGGTGGGACCAAACTATGTGTAATGGAGGGAAGGACCGATATTGGATGTCGATACTGGAGGGAGTGGGTGTCTGGGGTGGGAACATGCGAGGGTTGGGGGTACAATTTTAAAAAATAAAAAAAATAACATATTAGAGGTGGATTTCATAACC
The DNA here is from genome assembly GCA_963277665.1 of Viscum album. NCBI lineage: Eukaryota > Viridiplantae > Streptophyta > Magnoliopsida > Santalales > Viscaceae > Viscum > Viscum album. The sequence continues at coordinate 1,354,103,944 of OY728121.1, read as the reverse complement.
AACTCTAATATATGTCTCTATTATAGGGGGTTTAAACCCCCTCTAATTTATCCTCAATTAGAGGCGATTTTGGAAACCTCCTCTAATATGCTACCTTACTATTAAAATAGCGGTGGTATTGAACCACACCCATTATGTTAAATATATTATAGGGGGTTAAAACCACCACTAATTTGAGATTCTGTGATGAAATTATAGGGGGTTTTTACCCCCTCTAATCTAACCGCCACTAATTTTCCCATTACTTTACCAATGGTTCTAAAAAATTGCCTCTAACAAGAGTCGGTGGGAAGATTAGCGAAGGTTCCTAATAATCGCCTCTAATGTATTTAGAGGGGGTTATAACCCCTTATAAACTAAAAAAATAACCCCTCTAATTGGTTCATTTTTTTGTAGTGATCTCAGAGTAGGTAGAAAAATTATACTGATAACTGGAGGAAGGATCTTTCATTCAAGATAGGTGACTATGTTTTTTTTTAAATTATCACCATGGAAAAGTGTCATGTGTTTTGTTAAGAAAGAAAGGTTGAGTCCATAGTTAATTGAACTGTATAAAATTCTAGAGAAGATCAGATCGATTTCTTATCGAGTGGCCTTGTCTCTGAGTTTATCCCAAGTACATTATGTGTTTCATGTTTCATTATTAAGGAAGTATTTTCTAGATGAATCTCATGTTATGAGTTATGAATTAGTTCAGTTGGAAGAAAACCTTTATTATGAGGAATTGCCTATTCATATTATTTATCATAGAGAGAAGGTGTTATAGAATAAAAGGATTTACTAGGATAAGGTTTTTTGGAAAAACTATATGATTTAAGAAGCAACATGGGAATTATAAAATGCTATAAAGAAAAAATTTCCCCACTTTTTTAAGTAATGAATAAAATTATAAGGGAATAATTTTCAAAGGGGTGAAGAATATAAAAATCCAGGTAATATTGATAATAGATCAATTTCATTATTTATAAATTTTCATGATTTTTTTATAGAATTATATTCACTATAAAAATATTAAGTAATTTTCAAATAAAAAAATATATAGTTTTATTCATACTAAATTTGTTTACAAGTATTATATGGTTTTATTTAAATGTTTAATTTAAAAATTTTAGAATTTTAATTTGAAAATATAAAATTCACTTTTTAAATCATAAATATGAAATTATCTTAGAGTGATTTTTTGGGAATTTTCTGAAAAAGTTGGGTTTTTTGGTGAATAGTAAAAAATGCAGATTTTTAAGAAAATTATCTTTTGTTTTAAAATATTTACATAGCCATGTTATATTTTATATTGGTTTTAAAATTTAATTAGTTAATTTTTATTAAAAATATTATAATAAATTTCATTGGAATCAACATTATACTTGAATTTGGTATAAAAACATTTTTATACTTAAAAAGGATTTTTTCTGGAAAACTATTTTTCATCATGTTTTGAAGGTTTATTGTAAAAGTACTTTTTAACAATTTTAGAAATTTAATTTTATAAAATGGAACCCATATTTATAATAAAATTTTCCAAAAAAATTAATAAGACTATTTTCATTTTTTTTCATTATGAATAGTTACTTTGGTAAAAAAAAGTCAGTTACCATGGTAAGAGTTAAAATGTATTAAAAGGGTTAAAACTAAAATGATAAGAGTTAAAGGTTCCTAAAAACTTGTCTAAATAAAATTTTATGGTCATATATTGAACCTATATTATCTTCTATTTGAAAATGTTCCATTTTGGATCCATTTTTCTTGATTAAGGCATTAATATATTTTAATCGTTTGAAAAATTCCAAGCGTTTCATATCCCTCACTTATAAAAGGACACCCCATCTCCTATCTTCTTCACACTTCAAGAGACTCTTATCTCAGACAATAACTACACTAATCCCATCCTAACATCCCTAATCATAAATTATAGGTACTTATTTTATTATAATTCCATCATTGGAAAACTTTAGGTATAAGCCTAAGGACTTTTTTCGAAGAAGATGTATAATTCTCAACCGAGTGTTTTCTTTTTATTTCTTCTTTTACCACCTTCAAACCGCTATTAAACATTTTAATATAACAACATAAGTATCTCCCATATAATATAACTTTATTATGTTTATTTTATGACCCCTTCTAATTTAAAATAAATACATCGCTCACATGTACGTACAAACAACCACCTCACGAGACGATGCATTTCATTTTTCATCACTGAATCTTATGGTAGGTGTGGACTACCACCTCGTGAACCGATGTATTTTATTTTTGATATATTTTTGTAGATTTAAAGAAATAATATTATATTTATGATATAATTATAATTCTAGAAATAAAAAATGATACTTACCTTATTTTCCCCATGTTCTTTGAAAAATGGAAATGTTACTCATGCGTATGTATGAAGTAACGTCCGTATGTTCCAACATAATTCATGTTTCATAACCATCTTACATGGTTGGTTTGAAAAGTATAAATAATATTTAAAAATAATAATTATAACATTATTAATATTCTTTAAATGATATAATCATGATAAATTTAACCATAGTAAACCTACCAAATCCATTTCTCACATATAAGCTGATTTTTCTAAAAAAGTATGACGTAAACTTAATTAATTAAGTAATTAAGTATAATAAAAATATAAGGGAAATAAATGGAATAATAATATTGAAAAGTTTTATTAATAAATTAAATAATTAACATAAGTTTATTATTCAAAATGATAAATAATGTATGTGACAATTCATACTTTAGGTAAGGGACACTTTACCTTAAAACCTCATTTTAAATGTTTTAAAGTTTTATTTTCTATATCTTTTTCCTCCATTTCCATATTCTTAAAATTATTTTATGAATTTATTTATATAGACATAAATAAATTATTAATGATATTTTATGTCACTTTTTAATTTATTTTAAATGCTTTCAAAAGGAATCTTTTTTAAATATTTTATACGGAATGTTTTGACTTTATTTACTAATGGAAAAAAGAATGTTTTATTTTAACATATATAACATCAATAGATTTTTCCACCACTATAACCATTATTTTATTTTTTGATTCCTTTACAATATTATAGTTTTTCTTCTAATAAAAAAACTTATTCCTTTTTTATGGGTATTTTACTTTTTAAAATAGGGTTTAAATGAAAAGGGATATATCAATATCTGAAAATGTTTTACTTATGAGTTAAAAAGTATATTTTTATGAGTTTGATTAAAGAATTGAAATATTTATGCATTTAATGTATTTTATGGTCATTGCAAATTTTTTATAAGGATTGGGGATGAGGATATAGATCTCTAATTCATTGGGTAATGATTATGAATTTTGAAGAATTATATTGGAATTAATTGACCTGGTTATTCCATTTGTAATGGTTTTTGTGAGGTTTTTATGAAGATGATGTCCCAAGGAACTTTCATGACTTTTTTTTGTGATTGCTAATGATTTTTCATGGAAATATTTTTATTTAATAAGCTAATATAATGATATTTTTTTTAAATTAATGATTATTCCCTTTGAGGGTGAAAGGTATGTTTTTAAGAAAAAAAAATTCATGGGTTCTCATATTTTCTAAGAAACCCTCATGATTATTATTTTGCCTTTATGTTTTCTTATAAAGTGTTTTATAAAAAAATTGGGTATTAAATATGATTTCACGTGTAATAAAATGATTTTTTGAGCTTAAATTTTATTTTGTTAAAGTAAAATTCTCTTATATGATCTCATTGTTTTGAAATGGACTAACATGTTTATTTATTATTTTTTATATGTCCCTTACTAAGATTTTTATCTTCATCCCACTTTTTCAAAAAAAATTCATGGGGTTTAAGGATGAATAAGAATAATAACGAATTAAAGTTGAAAATCATGAAGATTTTTCAGGTAAATAAAATGTGTTTCATTTTAAAAGTATTGTATTGTGAAAAAATGATACTGAGTTGATATAACCACTTTGTAATTCATGCATTTGTTATGTAAGAATTATTACACAATTATTCAAAAGTATGAACATGAAATGATATTTTTGAATTAAATAAAATAAATTCTTATTTAAAAATTAAATTGTGGCTTGAATAAGGATCGTTTCCTTATATTGTAGGCCTATATCTCATAGAAGAGAAAATGGTTAAAGTGAAGACTATTCAGAATCATATTAAGGAAGCCTAAAGTAGACAAAATTGTTATTTTGGTAACCAAATGAAGGATTTATAACTTTAAGTGGAAGATAATGTTTTATTAAATTTATATTCATTGAAATGTGTTATATGGTTTGAAAATAAAAGGAAACTAAGTCCAAGTTACATCAAGCCTTTTGAAATTATGGAATGAATTAGAGTTATGGCTTACCATTTGAAAATGACAACCATACTCTCTAAAGTTCAAGATTCATTCCATATATATTTATTTAGGAAGTAAATTCCAAACCCAATTAATTTTATAACATTTTAGGAAGTATAATTGGAACCATATTTATCTTAGAGTGAAGAATCTATCTAGATTTTGGAAACATGAAAACAAGTGTTGAGGAATTGAATGACTCAGTTAGTAAAGGTGATTAGGAGAAATCATAGTATTGAAGAGGCGATGTGGGAAACAAAATAAGTTATGATGAATAAATACCCATATATATTCATGAGTTGATAGTCTGTAGTTTTTTAGAATTAAATTTTTAAAGGGGGAAGAATGTAACACCTGGGGGTTCAATTATAGTAAACATGATTTTCTTTTAAAGAGAAAATAATATAATTCACATGAATTTATTAAATAATGTGATTAAAACCTAAATTTTTTAAAAATATAAATACAAATTTATGAATTTAATATCAATTTTTTAATTAATCATGTTTAAAGTAGCTTAGTGTTTTTTAGATTTTTCAGAAATGGTTGATTTTTGGGTGAATAGTGAAAATACTGATTTTACACAAATTGTCACTTTTATGTTGTTATAATGATATAATAATAACTTGAAAGTTTATAAAACTATTTTTAGTGAACAAATATATATTAAATAATTAATATAATTTACATAGAAGTAAAATTTTTAACTTATATTTATATTCTTAACATTTTGGAAATCTAAATAATGTTTTTGTTTAAATAAAAACTGTTTTTTTATTTTCTATTAAATAATTATATAAAATTTTCCTTTAGTTTTTGGTTTAGTTTAAAATAAAAATAAGTCCCTATTTATTTATTATAATACACATAATTACATTGTAACCAAAATTATACTTTATTTTTCTGTAAAATCATTTTTATGCTTAAAACAAACCTTTTTCCAAAAACCAATTTTCGTTGCATTTTATGGGTTTGTTTTAAATTAATTTATACCAATTATAGAAATTAAATTTTATAAAATTTAATCCATATTTTCAATCATAATTTCAAAATTTCTTGTGATTCAACTTTGATTTTTGGTCATTATGAATAGTATCTTTGGTCAAAAAACTCAGTTGCCATTGTAAGAGTTAAAATGGGTTTAAAGGGTTATAAGTAAGATGATTAGTGATAAAATAACCTTAAAAATTATATAAATACTATATAATGGTCAAATTTATATCTTATATCATATCCTATTTTAGTATGAGTCATTTTGGATCCATTTATATTGAGTAAGACATTAATATATTTTAATCTTTTGAAAATTTCCAAGTTTGTCCTCTCCCTGTCTTATAAAAAGACACCACCTCTCCTATCTTCATCAAACTTAAAGAGAATTATATATCATAAAATACATACCCAAATAACTTCCTAAAATCCCTCATTATGATATTGAGGTCCCAATTTGATCAAATACCATCCTTAGATGGTTTAAGGTGGATGCTAAAGGAGGTTGCCCAAAGAAGAGGTATAGCTCTTAACCGACTGTTTTCATTTTATATATTCTTATACTTACTTAGATTATATGATAACCATAATTATATAATAATATTATTAAATCCTCTATATTGATATTTTATTATTTATATGGCATAACCTTTATTCATCTCCTCCATCAATGGGAAATGAAAGCATCATTCGTGCATATGTGCGGACTACCGCCTAGCGAATCAATGTATTTCATTTTTCATCACCACTATTAATGTATGGTTATTATGATATATATTATATTTATATATTAAATTTATGAAATAATTATGATTCGGTAAATATAACACATCATTTACCTTTTTTTCCTTCCACCTATTAAAAAATGACAACGTCACTTGTGTGTACATGTGGACTACCACCTCCATGAAGTGATGTGATTAATTTTTCATCTATGATATTAAATAATATTTATAAATATGTATATAATGAATATATATAATAATTATATTATTATTAACATTCTATAGATGATGGAACTATGATAAATATGCAAGGACCAAAACTACCAAACCGAAACTTACACGAAAAACAAAATAGTTAACACTCGAAAATGATGATTTTAATAAGGAATTATTAATAAATAAGAGTTAAAATTTTATAATTATACCATATGTTATATACATTTATATATGTGTGGTTATTTTATAAAATTATAATAAATTTAAAATTATTATATGCAGGAATTTAAAATCACTTACGAAGAATGTTGACCCTAATGTGAGGGTTTATTTCACAATCTCATCATTGTTTGGGATTTTTTATATTCAAGTTTCCATTGGGGGAATTATATGATAATTATATATTAAACCCATATATTTTATTCTACTCTATTTATTTATATAAATTACAAGTTTTCATTTCATTTTCCTCTCTCTAAGTACTCAAAATTCTTATAGAATGTCTTTGAGGAAAACTGATATTGTTTTTGTATTCGGTCGATAATATTTTTTATTCCGTATACATATTTTCTTTAAATTTTTTTCAATTATATTTTTACTATTATAAAATTATTTATTAAAGTTATTTTTACCCATGTTTTAATTTCTATGAAAATTCTTAAAAGAAATCTTCTTATCATTTTCCAAACGGGGTACTTTTTACCACAGGTGTGAACATAATCTTTGTTTTATCATTTATCACATGAACACATTTTCACACTTTCATTACTATTATTTACTTTGAAGCATACTTTAAAAGTTTCCATGTTTATTTTAAAATATTTTTTTTTCATAATATTTTGTAAATTTTTTAGATTTTAATATATGTGATTTCAAAATGAAAAGGGTATTTTCTTCAAGAAATATTTTAGTGATATTTTTAAAAAAAATTAATTTATGTCAACACCCTTTAATGAATATTATACCTTACTGGGGATATAATCTATTGATACCATTTGACATATTACTTTGGAGGGCTTATGATCATGTTATATTTATTGATTGGGAAAATATTAATATTTTGTATGATAATTTTTAATATGATTGTTTATTTTGATTATGTATTGAATTATTATTTAACCCTTTCATATGATGAATGAATTAAACTTAGTAAGTGAAGGTAGAGTCCCATTATAGAAACTTTAGGAATCAGTAGGTCTCATGAGACAAACTAGTTTGGGTATTTGGCATATGCCTCACCTATTTATGTATGATGTCTTGGAACAAGGCCTTGACGGTAAGATTATGGTGCCCAAAATTTTGAATTCTATCATTATGAAACTATTTTTTCTTATCCATGTGATTATTTATGATTCTGTGTAATCCATGTATTTTTCCTCCTTTATGATATTAGTTTTGTGGCATATTTAATTTTTTATCTCTACCATATTATTCATGATTTATTTATTCTATGACAGCTTCTATTGTACTCTTTACCTTAATAAGTATCTAATATCACCTTTTATTATGTTTTCCTTTCCCTGGGATACCAAGAAGGGATCTGTGAATTATTTTAGGGATTTATTAGAAGAAATAATAAATTCCTCACTAGAATTTTTAAGTTTTATTTCATGTTTTCAGATGTAATGTGAGAATTGTGTATGTATCTAGTCTCCCAATACTACTAAATATTTGATCCTTTAGGTTGTGATTCCTTTTATTTTATGCTAATTTAGTAAAATGACTACCAAATATATATTATTGGAGCCATGGTGTTACACACCTCATTTCAATTAGTACAAAACATAATTACACTTAGTGGGTTATGTTTAAATCAATCCATAAAATTAAATTCCTTTAATTTTAACTTAAAATCATCTATTATGGTTGTTCTATTTCCTTTTACCTTTAATGAACTATTATTTCCAATGGTAACAACTCCTCCACTATAATATTTGAATTTTTTTTAAACTTTTAACCTCCCCAGTCATATGTGAGGAGAATCCATTATTAAGAATCCTTAGTTTATCCTTCTAGCTATCTTTAAAGGTGAATTATATAATTAAGTATTTTTTATTTTATTTTTTTAATTTTATTTTTCTATTTAGTTGAATAGATATTTTATAGGAAAAGGTGTTATACATTCTTTCACATAGTGAAAAATATGATCAAATCTTCTGAAGGTTTCTTCTAGGTAGTTAAAATAATTTCTTGTTGGATAGTTCTAAACTTTCGATTCCATCTTTTATGAGATATCACCTCCCATATTCCAATTAGTATTTTTTCCTTTAAAAGTTACTCCCCCTAAACTTAAAACTACTTCTTGGAAGAAACATTTTGTCCTAATAATTGTAGGCTTTATGCCCAATTTTTTCACAACACTGATAATATCCTTCAAACCTCCACTTTCTTATATGATATAAGTTTTGGTTATAAACTTTTTGTGGTGGTTAATCAGTAGATATGACTTTATTTTACTTTTGACATGTAAAATACTATTTTTTTAAGTTGTGTCTAACTTCTATTTGTTTAATGGAAGTACTACTACTTTTCTTCTCAATCCATATTTTATCAATTTTGGTTGAGAAACCTGCATTTTTAGTATAAATCAATTTATCTTTATTTGTAGCAGAAAAAAAATTTAATTATTTTTTAAAAATATGTTATGAAGATTCGGATTTAACATCTATTTCTTTGTTGAAACCATATTTCAACTTATTGTCAGCTACTTAAACATAAAGACATCTAGATTGTGTATTTTCCATTTCATCTTCCACTATAGAAAGCTTCACATTTTTATCCTTCATGATGTTATCCTATTCATCCATATTTAGTTTGAGATAATTAATTTCCTCAATATACGAATTATCCCTTATAATAGAATCTTATCCACTTTCAATTTTATTTTCTCCTTTATTTTTTAAAAAGAGAAGTTCCTTCTTGAGTTTTGTATTTGTCTTAAGACACGATTCATGTTATGATTATGACATTTGTTCCATTTAGGTTATTTAATCTTCTTATTCTTATTCACTTTATTTTTCCTATGGTTTTACATTAACCATTAAAAATATGAATTTCCTCAAAAAAATTTCATCGAATCATATAGCTTCTAACGATTCACCTTATTCTTCCTTACAAAGAAAACTTATTTTCTTCTTTTTAGTGGAATTATTTTTTATTTTAGCTAATTTTTTACCTCTATATCATTATTACATGTCTTTATTAAATACTTTTCATTAGTCTCATCTTCTTCACTATCATTACTTTTCATCTTGGAGAAATTGACAACAAAGTTCCCAACTCCACCGTACTCAAAATATCTCAATAAAAGATTACCTTTATACTTACCTTTAACCTTTTATAAATTATGGGAGATAATAAAAATTATCTTCTAGTTATCCCTATCCTCTTTTCCATTATATTCCATTTCATAAAAATATTCAACTTTCGGTGTATGATGTTTGAGTTTTTTCATGAATTCAAAATCCATATATTCCTTAACTTTTTTCTTAAATGATGGAGCCTTACTCATTTCATATTCAATAAGAATGTTTTTAATTTTATATATAGATAATCCATCTCAATATCCATGGTCTAGGATATTAGGATCAAATATATCTGGGAAGTTCCATATTAAATTCTTTACAATTGTTATGTCAATTAGAGTTTCTCAAAATCCTCTGATATTTCTGATTATTTCATTGACTCTTGTGAAAAATTCATCTATGGTTTCTTCATTTTCTATATTCATGTACTCAAAATGAATTCTATAGATTTATAGTTTTTCTTATTTAACTTTAAAATTTCCTTTAGATATACCTTCTATCTTGTCTCAAGTTTCCTTAAATGACTGAATACCCATTAATTTGGTGTAAACCTTATCTGATAAAGGAATGAAAATTCTATTTAAGGCCTTAATATAAAATTAAAAGATATTTTTTTCCAAAAAAATCATAGGTGTATCATTTTACCTTGATGTAAATTATTCTATATAAATATCCAATACTTCTAGGAATTGAGATATAAGATAAGGTATCATCCAATTTTTCTATACATGAATTTTTTTTTATAAAAGTTAGGAATACCATGAATGTTAATGGAATTTAAGTTATTTATTTAATCAAACAAATCTAACATAGGTAACCTTTCTCAGCTACCACTTGTAATACCTAGGAATGGGGTGAACCAATGATAATCAAGGGTTGAATTAGTGGTTTAATTTTTATAACTTACTTTAACATGAAGTTAATATTTGAAACTTATTAAGGTTATGATCTGTTCAAGTAAAAAGACTCACTCTCGCTGCATATAGTAAATTAAACAATAAAGTAAATCACATATATTTTTACAATATTTTGACCCAATGAGTGAACTTACTCCTTCCCACACTCAAATTTTCCAAGCCACAAATTTTACACTATGATTAATCAATATTTACACCGTCATGGGAAGGGATCAAACTTTATTAAACAATGCATCCCCCATAAAAGTCTCCCAACTAAAAGATTTTATTGGTTCCCAAAAATTACAATGTTTTGATTCTTCTATGAACCTTCTAATTAGTAAATAAACTTCTACTCAAAAAAATCAATGTCTATAATTTATTCATCTGAAACTTCATTCTTATGGTTCTTCATTTTCTAGTAAAATCAACACCCCGATCTACTTATTCTGATAAATATTGGTTACATGCTCGGTGATCATATTTACTCAAGTAGGAATGATATAATTAAGTAAAATTTAAACCCAATAAAAAAAATTCCATAATGATGTTCCATATTTATATAACTAGAATTTCTATGATAAATTTTAGAATAAACATAATTAGATTTGAAAATCATGATCATTTCAAGTCTTCAGTCAACTACCTTGAATAAATTATAAAGATATCAGAGTTTGAATTTATCAAATCCTTCACAAAAATTTATGTAAAAATTCTTCAACTCATCATTATATCTTTTCTAGAATAACAAAATTTCATTTGTGAATAAAACACTTTTAAAATTCAACTCAATGTCATTATAATGGTTGTGACTTCACAATATTTATATAAAGTCACTCAAAACATTTCAGTGAATAAACTTTTGGTGAATGTATTTTTGGTGACTATACTTCCAAAGAATGTACTTTTGGAGAATCATCAGCTTTATCTCAACCCATCCTCCTATAGTATTTAGAAATCCATATAGATATGATAAAAAATGATGCAATTAGTGGTCTGAAACCATTAAACAAACACTACATTCTAACTTTGGATAACACTATCCACTTTATTCTATTGATTAAAGAGTACACCACTATATAACTTGTTTTTAAAATCTCCCTCTAGTAAACTTACAATTATTCATGCATACATGAACTTTTTATGAACTTATGAAAATCTTAGGGCTAGCTTTCTGGATTTACAAACTTTACTTTCCAACTTAAAAACATTCATTCAAAAAATGTTGAAAATAAATACAACACCTTAAAATTACATGAGGAAGTTAAAAATAAATAAATAAAATTATCTATCTATTGTTCCTCAAAGACACAATCTCTATTTATAGGCATTGACATAATAAAATCCCCAATATTTAACTCTATAAACTATGATAACAACTATTAATTTGTAAAAAACTTTGAAGGTTCAAATTTATCTTCCATTCAAAGTATTCCAGGTGACTTCATGATATTACAAAGGTTCATGGATCGGAATCAGGTCATTCAAAACATGTGATTCAAAAGTTAAAAAAAGAACAATAATAAAAATATCAAAATTTCTAAGTATGTAAAATCCAAAAAGAGTGGTTTATAATTAATTAAAATAATTGATCCATAATATTTCATTTTAGTAAAATGAATCAACATTTTCCCCCTTTTAGATAATCACAAAACATTATAAATAATAAAGTTTAAAATAAATAAAGTAAAACTATTTGTCCTTCTAAAAAATTACTTCCCCTTGGATATGAAAAGAATGTTGAAAATATTTATCAACCTTAATAAAACAATAGAAACAACAAAACCATTCTCTCAATAAACCTTTCTCTTTATTTAAAACTTTTTTCTTCATTGGAAAACTCTTCCCCCTTATATTCTCCTCCACCCTTGGGATTATAAAAAAACAAGGAGGGTTAATAAAAATTAATAAGAAAGGTAATATAATAAGAGTTAAGAACTCAAGGGGATAATGAGGTTCCACATTAGAATAAATGACAATAGTAAACTAGTTTCAATGGTTTTTTTAAGAATAACCTCAAATGAAAAGTGTAAGAATAATCTCACGATTACATTAGAATATATCATAAAGAATACAAATTACTTAACAATGAATTTAAAAGTACAAGGTTTTATAAGAATAGATCAAATTATATCATGGGTTATTCATGATAAACTATATAAGATAAACACATGATGTAAGCAGTACCTTCTAAAAATTAGTTTCCATTATGTACATCTAGTAAAATTCTTTGTAAGGTATAGTTCTGAAAGCTATGAAAGACATACCCCATTTTACTAGATGTACATAATGGAAACTAAAAATTAGTTTCCATTATGTACATCTAGTAAAATGCTTTGTAAGGTATAGTTCTGAAAGCTATGAAAGACATACCCCATAAAACTTATAGATATTATAATTAAAAAGAGATAGATACTTATTATTTCCTGATTTATTGCACTCATAATAAATAAAATCTAAAGAATATTATCTTATTCTGAGATTTTCATGTTTATATTTCCTATAATTATGATAATCATTCCAAAAATTATTCTTTTGTATTATCTTGTTCATACACCTTACTAGTTGAGTAAATTCACCTTCACTAAGATTCGAATGAGTATTGATTCAAATGAACCCTTTACATAATTTTTTTTGAAAATCACAATACATTTTATATTGACTTTGACTTGAATTAAAGTTTATTGTTTAAGTCCTATGTGCATATTTTAATTTTTTATTATATATTCTGGTGAACTGAAGTTATTCACTTAACTTTTGGAACATTTTTAAGTCACTGAACTTAGATGAGATTCATTAAGTTTCATTCATCATAAAATAGGAATACTTCATTGGAAGATTTTGTGGCTTCTGATACTGTTATTGTAAATTCTGAATGCAGCGGAAGCACCTATTGGGCCTATGAAAAAATCATATTTTATTAGATACAATGAATAATCCACAATGACCATGATGATAAATTTCATGACCAATGAATTAATTTAAAGAAAAAATATGTAATGTTTTATAACCAAGTGAGATTATTTTTCATATATATTTATAATTAATTTAAATTAAAGTTTTACCTCTGTATTGGGAATTATTTCTTCATATAAGTTTTTGTTTGATATATATTTATTTGAATATCTAAAATAAACTCATCAATACACCATTTCCATGGAATTTAATGTAATGATTTTATTCCAATAAAAGGGAGGGGATATCAACTTCTATAAAGTGGGAAGGGACAAATCCTTCCTTGACTTATTCATTAATAACACATCAACCATGACACACCCAACATATCCTACTTAGAACGAACATAGTATGACATGGTTTTGGGTAATACATTAAAGTAAGAAAGTCATGATATGCATTAATAATTGTATTAAATCCTAAGGATAATTACACACACTTACAAATAAGAATATCCAATGACACATAATATGTGGAATTCCTACTGGAATGTTTTTCCTTATAATATCCATTCCTTGGAGATTACCAAGTGAAAACTTAATGAGATAAATTATCATACACTTATGAGTATTTTTACTAGATAGAAAACATATTATATGTCCCATTATAGAATGACATTCAATTGAAGAACAATATTTAAGAATACCATCATATATTTTCGAGGTTCTCATCATAGTGGGGAAATACCATGAAATTTTCAATGCAACAGATACTATAGGACATTATAATATTAAATTCATGCATAATAATAATCATTATGTGTTATGGTATTTATTAATATTCAAATCCATGAGAAAACAGAAAATCTAAATTACAAATTTGTTGGTTCTAGGTCACCAACTACAACAGACTCCCACTTTCACTAGAGCTGACCACTAATGATTTTTAATCTTCTAGATCTCACATGATATGCATGATTCTTCTAAGTATGGATATAATTTTTGATCCTAACACATCATTCAGTGACTAGTGTTGGTATTTCCACATACCTTTGTATCCAATTTTTTTAATAAAACTTCACTCCCTTTAAAAAATACCTCAAGCAATGATATCGAGGAGTATCTACATATTATTCCCTTGTTATAAACCTACCATATATGGCCAATTATATAGTAAATTTTTTATCATAACAATGATAATACTCTTACTATTATTATGACCCAAAATTGGAATAAGATTTTTCTAAGCCACATCATAATATTCAACGTACTTAGATATTGTAGATATAGAAACCAATGGATGTAATAAGTTTATCTTTCATAATTCCTTAGACTAACTGTGATATTAGATCAAATTGATATAAATTAACACTAGTGTAAAATTCCCTTAAACACTAGTATTATTACTTCTCTAGACACTAAGAAATAATCTAGTTCTACTTTTTAAATTACTATTATATAATTTTAACTGCAAGTCGATGCAATTTTCAAAGATTTGTTTTATATTCACCTATTATATTTCATTAATCAATAATATAAAACATTAGTAAATATAATGGAATATAAGATAGATTCATAACACTTAAGATTGTGAAATTCTATTAATCTCGATAATTTTTTCCTATGATCATACATATTCCACTGGAAAGATTATATGCCAAAAAAAATTCGGTATTGAATTGTTTCATATTGTATTTTTAATAATTTTATAATATATATATATATATTATAACTATTTTTAGCAAGCCCATGGATTAATATTTATAGATATTGTTCCCTATACCTTGGTTTCTACTTTAACTCATAGTTATAGAAATTCATTCCTTATTTATAACGAACTGGTAAGACATAACATTTGTTTTTTGTATGTCATCAACATATCTATCTTGGAAAAATAAAATGCCCCCACTAACCTTTTATAGACATATGGAACTATTTCATTTAAAATGAATATTCTATGATCATTATGATTTTTTTATCTATAAATGTATCGGAGTAACTTTCATATCTTATTGGAATTTATTGATGTCACCAACCCTTTTTAGTTATACCATATAGACATGTTTCATAGGATCTCCTATCATTAGTATCATATATACATCTTCTATAAGGTTTCCTTCTAGAGATATGGACTTTAAAATTAGCATCCCAATCTATTGATCATGTAAAATGATTTGACAACTATAATTCAAATGATTTCATCTTGGTGATTGGTGTATAGGTTTGGTCATAGACTATGTCTAGACAATGTTAAAAAATTTCAATAATCAATCATGATTTATTGGTACTAGCTTATACCACCCATGTCTAGTTTCTATTTATTTCTCAATAGTAGTATCAAGTCTAGAAATCACTTAAAATATAGAGCCTCAAAATTTGTTACATAAAATCCATTATTGAATTCATGCATACTTTTCAATCTTAGAATGTTTATACTTATAGTTTCCTTAAAGGAATCATTATTCTAAATGAATAATATATTTGTATCACCCACCACAATGAACATAAACTGCCTCTTTGGTTTTGACTTCCTTCATAGCATGTGTCTCTAGAACAACTCCTCTCACTATGATTAGTGGAATCTAGTGTTCCTACACCAACTCATGTGCATCCATAGCCTTAACCTCATAAAATTTAAGTTCGCTACCACTATCTCAAAAGAGATAGGTTTCCATCAAAGAAATATAATTGGTCATGACTAGATGTTAATATATTTAGTGGATATAGGATTATTAAATGATATGAACTAAGTGTTTGAAGTTTTTTTGTAGCTAAAAAATTATTTAAAAAAATTGTATTTATCAAACACTTAAGGTTTTGACCTACTGGATTCTCATTATGATATCAATTAATCAATATGGATGAAATATGGTTATTTTATGTACTGATATTTGCAAAACATTCCTTGGAAAAAAATATTGAAGACTTTTAATGCATATAATACTCATCTTTTATATTCCTTTTAAAACCATCAATATTTTTAATGTATATAAGGAAATATCAGTTTGGGGATACCTTAAATACACTCGTACATCATCAATGATTGATTGGATAAGATGTTCTCTAACAAGCCAGAATAAAGGATCCTTTATCTTTACCAAGTTCACTCATTTACTTCACTGATAATTTCTAAAATTTACCAAAGTAATATCAGGAAGTATATGAATTTTCCATCAACTTATTATTAGAATAGTTCATATATACTTTCAAAAGTAACTCTAAAATCTATGTGGAGTAGCTTTATTTTTATAAGTTTATTTTTTCAAAAACATGATAATTAGTTTATTAATATACCGAGTATCTTATCCTAATAGAGAATAAAACAATTTTTTTGGATAAAAAAATTCAACTACTATTATTTTTATTGAAAAATA
This sequence comes from Viscum album, assembly GCA_963277665.1. Lineage (NCBI taxonomy): Eukaryota > Viridiplantae > Streptophyta > Magnoliopsida > Santalales > Viscaceae > Viscum > Viscum album. Next base: position 1,354,087,211 of record OY728121.1, on the reverse strand, counting down.
AATAACTTTACATGATCAAGTAATTAATTATTATATATATTATTCAGTATTATTACTAGTTTGATATCTTATGATTCTGTAATTATTTAACTATTAGTTTAGTATGAAATAACAAAACAACATAAACTTAAAATATGAAATAAAGTATCATTATATCTAAAAAATACACTAAAATAATTTTTTGGGTAATAATCAAAACAAAACAGTAGTTTAACTTGAATTATTCAACTACACAATCCAAAAGTTGGGTGCTTCTGTTGATTAATCTATGAATCACCCTTATTCAACTCCTTTGAGAATGTACCTTACTTCTTATAATATTTCTATAATTACTTGGTTCATATATTTTAAATACATATATGTGAAAATATACACCCAATAATTATATTAGATAAATTATGTGTAATGATGAATATACTTGAAGTATAAGCTTCTGATTACTTATTATTTAACACTTTTAAATTATTCTTCCAATGGAATTTCTTGCCACATGAGAAGAAAATAGACTCATGTTCATTGATTTTCCTTTTAATATTTTTCCTCTTTGAAGGAAATTTTAAATACACCATTATCTTTAAATTCTCCATGGGATTTTCAACTTGGTCTTTCAATTTGTTTACAGTTAGGAGTGGCGAACCTCATTCCCACTAATTTTTATCCATCTTATGGAGAATAGACATAATATTAATTATATTTACATAAATATATTTCATCCAGCAATCCTTTATGAATATATAAAAATTGGGTGTAAAGTATGATAATATGATATTAATAGATAATTTCTTATCCAAATAAAAGCCTATTTTTTCTAGATGATCGATGTACTCCATCATTTTGAAGACATAATAAGTAGTTAAATGGCCTTCCTCTGATTTAAAATGATACAATGTAGTGACAGTCTCATTTATCTATTACCTCTCAGTCACAATATCAATTGATAGGAGATGAGATATCATGGTATAATAATTCTTGGCCTTATATTGCATCATCATATCTCTAGAAATAGTTGATAGTTTGATAAAATAAAAGTAAAAAGCATCATATATTTTTCTATAATAAGATTACTTTTCACCTTCCCTCACTTGATTTGAAAACTAATTAGGAATAGGTGATTTCAATACATAATTAAAATTTTCCAATAGTAAAGCAATGTAAAAATGTAAAACCCCACTCCCCTCTAAAGGTTCTTTGGGAACACCCTGATATGTGGAATCTGGTATAAAGGCTCTCTTATTTTTTTATTTTTGATTTTGGTGTAGTTGGAAATGTATGGTGGCTTAAAAAGGGTATTTTGGTAATTATTCTTCAAAATGGTTAGGACTGCCATTGTGGGATTTTTCGTGGTATACTAGTTTGTCTCCTATGTGAAATTGCTAATCCAAAATGGTCAATGATGGGTGTGACCTAGATTGGATCGCATTAGTGGTCTCCTTATGTGTTATGACCTACAAGATTCACCACAAACATGGTATATCCCATGGAAAGACCAAAATAACTTTTTGTCTTAGGGTTAGGGTGTGGTTAGTGCCCATGGAAAAGGCCACCACACCATGGCAGGTAGCACTAGGGCATGGTGGTGGGGGTTTCAATTTTTTTAAAATTCATGTTGGGTGCCTTAATTTTTTAGGGATGTTAATATAGTCACATTTCACCTTAATTTAGGGTTTTTAATACTTCCTTAGACTCATTTTCCCCCTTTTAAACTAATCATTCTCTTCCTATTAGCTCAGATTTTAGTTTTAGTGTGTTTTAGGAAGGAGTTTAGACATTCTTTTCTTTTCCACTAATAGATTAGGTTAAATCACTTATTCTTTAGCTTGATCTATATATATATGTTCATGAGGACTAGATATCTTACTATCCCATCATTGGGTTTGAATACGATAAGGTTTTATTTGTTCTTGAGGGATTCCTTAACTTCTTTAACTCCATATTTCGATCCTTGGATTTACGGTTCATCCAAATATCTAGTTCTAGGACTTATAGTGTTGTACATGATATAAACACTTGATTCTCGGGATTAACATCTCTAATTTTGAGGTAGGTGGTCTAAGTGTCTCCTTATAGTCTTCTTTTAGTTTCTATTATGATTGACATGTGCAATCATGCTGGTATGATGTGCATGAAATATATTCAAATTGGAATCCCAATTATTTATTGAATTCTATTTATTATACCTTCCATGGATCCCATTGAGTTCATTGGAAAATGGAACCCTATACTTCCAACCACCACAATGTGTTCATACCTTTGACCTTAGATTGGAATCCAAAATATATGAACCCAGTCACCTTATAACTAAAATTTGGAACCATTGGTTGATCCTTGGATCAAAACTTATGAATGGTTGTTACCCTGGTAATTGGAAAATTAGTTTATGAGAATGGATTGACTTGTGAATTGGAAATTAACATGGATCACTTGGTTTTTATTGGATAATTGGCATGAAATTAGAACTTGGAATAATGGAATATTATCATGATAATTGGTAATTGTCATTAATTAACTAGAATGGAATATAGTTGACATGTTTGGCATGTTTTGTTATATTGGTATGCTTTAGAACTTGTTTTTACTAGATACATAGAAAATTTAATAGTCCCTAGCATGTGAAATCTCTTTGGTTCCGTTGTGAAATAAATATATAAATAACCCATAACATTGGAATTTGACTTGTGTCTATTATAATTTTAATATATAAATAACCCCTAGCATGGGAATTCACCTTGGGTCCATTATTATTTGAATACGTAAATTACCCCTAGCATGGGAATTCACCTTGGTTCCATTGTAATTTGAATATGTAAATAACCCATAGTGTGGGAATTATCCTTGGGTCCGTTCTAATTTGAATATATAATTACCCCTTAGCATGGGAATTATCCTTGATCCTATTTTGAATTACACTATTATATATGAATATTACAGATACTAGTATTGGACCCATCTGTGGGTGTATAAAGAAACACTTAGAATCGTGTTGAGGTAGGTATGATTGGCCCTGGGTATCAACCTAGTGCTCGAGGGTTGGAAAGTTTATTTAGATGTTCTAAATTTAATGTTAATTAATGGCTATTTATATCATACTATTTCATGAACTATTACTCGGACTATATTTTTTTAGACACTGTTGGTGTTGACCTACTGAGTTTTACTCACACCCTATTTAGGTCATTATTTATCACCTAGGAATACTTCACGAATGTAGGTCTAGGCAAGGGAAAGGGGGAATATGATTGATTGGTTGGTTTACTAGATGAGACTGGATCTTGGAGATGGGACAAAGCATGGGGTTAAAGAATGGTTTTGGGAGTCTTTATTTTTATATTCTTTCTTTTGGTTGGTTCCATGTATGACATTTAGTATGACATTTCATGGTTTGATTATGTTGGATCGATTTGGAATTTTCATGTTTATCTACTGAAGTTCATTGTACTATTTTTTTTATCATATTTTAACTAGGATTATTGTTCTATACCATAGGGTATACTCTCTACACTATATTTTTTAGACACTCACTGATAGTCACCAACCTTTGGAATATGGGTAGGTGTGCTTGAGGTCTCCTGGGGACCCATCTCGATCTCATGATGGAGAACCAGGCTAGGGATGTTACAAAGTGGTATCAGAGGAGGTATTTTATTTTTATTTACTATTTGGGGAAAGTTATATAGGATAATAGTATGTGTTAGGGATTGGTAATAATCTCATTCTCGAGATTAGTTAACCCATGTGTGAGTGAAAACCCAAGTTTTCAGGTATGGGATTGTTGTTCTTGAGGTTCTCTTGTTGTATTTGTGGAGTTATTTCACCTTGAGTGATACACTTGATGTATAATGTTACTGATTTATGATATTTTACTCATGTTTTGGTATATAATGATGTGTATATGCATGCATCATAGTAAGAACATCAGGAAATATTTTATCATTCATTACTCATTCTATAGATTCATTTATTGCATATGAATATTCCTATCTAATTTATGCTTAAATTTCATGACATATCCAATAAAAGGAATAAAAGTAAACTATTATAACATGTTAATTCAATTTTTAATCCAAGATTTTAAGTGACCTTGTATCTATGGTCATTTTCCCCTTTATTTTCCCTTGTGATTTTGAATATGATAGGAACCCTATGATCTGAGGAATGTGGTGACCCTGGTAGATAAATGCCTCTGTATCATCTTTCTGTCGAGTGTCAGGATAGTGGCAGTGAGAACACACCTCACATAGCAGATCTTTATCCTTATACAAACCCAAGGAATCTGATGGATTATTATCTCTATGATAATTTTCTATGAGTCATGTGAATCATGGATGGGGTTGTGACCATCGATACACCATTAGGGGTGTGATCATAGGGTATCTGATATTGTAAGGAGTTTTCTCTTGAAATAGGTGGCTACCATTTTACATGGGAGTTGTTTGTGATATAAATGGATGGATTCAATTTTATTTTGGGTATGGATTGTTTAGTTTTATACCATGCTCACAATGATTGTTATTAGAGGAGAGTGGAATTTTTATCTCCATAAGGGGAAGTTATTTCTATCATGGTGAATTGGATCTTCATGTGGTCATGCAGGTCCAATTCAGTAAAAATTATGTTAGATCATGAACCAAATAGTAATACTTATTCTAGATGATGGTGAGTAGCGTTAGAATACCCTTCCTCTAGTATTGACCACTTTCAGGATTTTTTTCTTGAAGAGTTATCTGGATTACCACCCAAGCGATAGATTGAGTTCACTATTAAGTTAGTGACAAGATCTAAACTTGTTTCTTTCCCAACCTATCGTATGGAGCTAGAAAAATTGTAGTATTTGAAAGTGAAATTAGAGGATCTATAATATAAGGGGTTTAAACAACCTAGAACATCATTGTGGTGCTACCTCGTGTTATTTTCCATAAAATCATATGAAACCTTGTGTTTATGTGTGGATTATCAGAGATTGAACCAGATGATAGTCAAGAATTAGTATCCCCTTTAGTGCATCGATGATCTCTTTGATTAGCTTAGAGGTGACTAGATATTATCCAAGATTGACTTGAGATCAGGGTACCATAAATTGTGGGTAAAACCATATGATATACCCCAGACTGCTTTTATGACCAGGTATGGATTGTATGAGTTCTTAGTAATGTCATTTGGTCTGAAAAACATGAGAATAATATTCACGGTATTAATGAATCAGAACTTAAATCTATATCTAGATCAATTTTTGGTTGTTTTCATCGAATAAATCTTGTTATAATATTATTCTAGATATGATCATGCTCAAAATTTTGAAATCATTCTTAGTACACTGAGAGAGAATCAATTATATGCCAATATTTCAAAATGTAATTTATAGAATGACCAAGTGAACTTATTAGGACATGTTATCTCATAGGTTAGAGTGCCAGTGTTCCCAGAGAAGGTTATTGTTTTGGTATCTTGAGAGTGACTTCAAGATTTTGATATTTCTTAGTTTTGAATGATGATATGAAAATTTTATCCAGGAATTCTCCTATCTAGTAGCACTGGTGTATGGTCTGACCAAGAAAGGGGAAAGGTTTGTTTATTCAAATTACTAAGAGGAGAATTTATATTAATTTAAGATAAGGTTAACATCATCCTTGATCCCAACATTTCCTGAAATGTGTATTGAATATACCATGTTTTTTTGAATCATCAGGAGTTGGTCTCAGATAATTTATGATATAGAAGGATCAAGTGGTTATTTATGGTTCCAGATAGTTGAAGAAACATTAGAAAAATTATCCCACTCATGACCTAGAGTCATTAGTGGTGGTATATGATCTGAGATGTTAGTGAAATTATCTATCAGGCAAGAGATTCATGGTGTACATAGATCATAATAGATTGAAGTGCATCTTTAAATATCAGGATCTAAACCTTTGGAAAGGGAGGTGGGTTGAGTAATTGTAGTATTTTGACTTTGAGTTGGATTATAATCTTGGAACAGGGAACGTTGTTGCTAATGCATTGAGTAGGAATACCCAAACTCAGGAAGTGTGAGAATCCTATGATGAGTGGTGTTTAATGGTGGTTTTTACATATATTCATCGAGATGTTTAGGTGTCTTAGGAGCGAGCAAATCTCACATCAACCTATGTCATTCCCTTTATTTTGAATCAGATCAAGAGGTAGAAAATATCCAATCTTAAGGGTTTATCCCTGGGGGATAGTATATATAGTGGGGATCCACCATCGAGTTAGTTCCTTGATGAAGACGAGATTCTTCATGTCCATGGGGGTATATGGGTTCCTATGATCATGTTTGAGGAGATTATAAGGGGATACCATGATTTGAAATGAGAGGTATATCATGGATTAAAAAAGATGTATTGTGACCTTTATAAGAATTATTGGTGTCTATGGATGAATAAAGAGATAGCAGGCTTCGTCATATGATGCTACACATATCAGTAAGTGAAGACTATTCATCAGTGACCTACTAGGTTATTACAACCTTTACCTATCTCATAATGAAAGTGTTATGATATCACCATGGACTTCATGACATGTTTACCCAAAACACCTCAAAATAAGGATTTTGTGTGGGTGACATGCACAAACATTTCATTGAATTCACACAGGACATGATCATATTATAAATTTATAGTCCTAAACTACACTTACTACTAGGGAGTAGTAAATTGGCAGTGTGGAGTCGAGCCCATAAGGATCACCGGTAGTGTCACGACCCGTCCTCGAGGCCCGTTCCGTGACTACCCCAAACCCGCCTTCCATAGGCCAGGGGATGTCGACTAGCACCAAGGCGTAAATACCGGTAAAAAGGGAAGGCATTGCCTTTGTAAAGTAAACAAGCACTACAGAGTAAGCAAGAAGAAAAAGTAAACACTAAGTAAAAACTGAGTACAACTGTATGTGCAGAAAGTAAGTGGGCCAGTATACAAACCCAAACTGAAAGTAAAGTACAACTCGAAAGGGAAAACAGTAACTGAAAAGTAAAAGCCGCTATGCCAAGCTATCCACTGGAAATCCCACCTGAAGGGTGGGTACAGATAGCTCCACTGCTCCTCGGGTCCCGCCGTCCGCTCCGAGTGCGTCCCGCCTAGTGGTCCACCTCCAGGTACCGTCCTGCTCTGCAAGCCTCAACCACGATCAACGTTGTCCGTCGTCTGCAACCAACACAACGTAGTGCAGGCATAGCCTGTGCAGGGGTGAGTATAAGCTACTCAGTAGGGACCCCGAGACCCCTGAAGGTCTCCCAAAATCCACAAAGGATAAACCACAAAGGAAAGATACAATCACAAAGTAACAACCGACACTGCCTAGGTATATGCTCATACATATACCTAAGTCATCAATTCCAGTATGCTCCAACCTCCGAGCCCAAGTACAACCCAGTCCACACAGGAAAGTAAACATATTCCACACAGGAAAGCAAAACGTAATCCACATAGGATAGCACAACACAATCCACACAGGAAAGAAAACAAGTTTCAGCTCACACAGGTATACTTCTTCGAAGACGATAGAGATGATCACTGATCCATCTAAGTCGCCGGACCCACAAAGGATCGATAGGTACTAACCCCCGCAAAGATCCACACAGGATCGGACCCACACAGGATCTGTAGGCGCTGGCTCACACCGAACCGCTGAGCGCTGACCCACACAGGATCGGACCCACACAGGATCGGTAGCACTGATCCACATAGGATCGCTGAGTGCTGTAGTCTTCACCGTCGAATCCACTGAGGATCTCTGTACAGTCGTCGTTGTCATAGTAGCAGTTGCAGCCATCACTAGGGTTCCCGCACACAGCAAGCTCTTTCGGGAGGGTCCGCTCCATGAGCCGAGAGGCTGATACATCAACTGACACATAGTCCAGAGTTGATGTATCCAAAAGTTCTGTATCATCAACAGGAACTCAACGTCGCAAACGGCGCGTCGATCGGACGCCCGGTCTGAGAGTTATTGGCTTTTTCTTCCCAGGGGCCCGGTTGGTTTTTAAGGAAAAACCAACCCGAGCGTACTCCACCTGCGTCCAAACCTCGGGCGGAGTATGCCAAAAGATCCGTCTCATATAGAGAAAAACAACAAAGTCGACGACACGTCAATCGGACGTCTGTAGCTCAAGATATGAGTGTTTCTGCTCCGAGGGCCCGGTTGGTTTCGTGTACGAACCAACCTGGCCATACCCAAAGTATTCCGAAACCTTGAGTGCGATATACTGAAATGACCACCTCGTTCCAAGGATCGTGTCTCCTCTGACGGCGCGTCGATCGGAGGTCCGTAGCCCGACTTATGGGCAATTGAACCCAAACGGTCCGAAAATGGGGGTTTCGGGCCCGGACCGACCCGGCCCGAGACCCCCCGATCGGCCCGGACCGGGTCGACCCACCTCGGGTCCGGGTCCGGGTCGGCTCGGCCCGGTGCGGCCCGGCCCGGCGCGGCCCGACCTGGCAGACCGGCCAGGCGCCGGTCCGGCTGGGCACAGCGCGCCCAGCGCGCTATCTGGCTCAGCCTTTGGCCGAGCTGTTTCGGCAAGGGGGGGCGCCTGCCCCCCTGTGTAACCGCGGCCCCCCTAAATTAAGGGGGCAGTTTGAAGTCGGCCGAGGGAATTTATTTTCCCTGAATCCTCCCTGTCCGGCTGGCCCGACCTGGCCGGTCGGTTCCTGCTCAACGGGACCGGCGGTGGCCGGTCCCCTTCCAGTTCCGACACCGGCAGCCCGGTCCGGCCGCTGGTCACCTTGCTCCGCCGCGGCCCGGAACCGACCGCGGCCCTTGTCGTCTGGCGTGGTGCAACGACACCGCGCCCCTCCGCCGCGGCCCCGCTCCGGCCATGGCGTCTTCAGTTTTCTTCGACGCGGCGCGACGGCGTCGCGTTCTTAAACTTCTTTCCACGGCGCGGCACGACGACGCCGCGCATTTCCTTCCACATGAATCCACGTGGTGTGACGACACCACGCTCTCCCGTACCAACCAAAAAGGAACCAATACGAAAATTAAGGAGGAGGATCGGTTGTGTTTGTGAGGTCCAACCCCCTCGCGTTATTCGATAACAAATGGTTTAAATCCACGAAGACCATCAAGTTGGTATTCACGAACAAATAAATAAATAAAACCCCTACCTCGGTTCAGGAACGATGCACGACAATCGAGCCGCGGAAGACGAGCGTCACGGAGGTCGGGCGTCATGGAAAAAGATCGTCGATTCCGTTGTCGTTGAGGTGCGTTCGAAGAGGAAACGTCGTTGGAAGAAGACGTCGCGTTCTTCGGCGGAGATGTTCCTCGTTGAAGAACGGTGTTCTTCGTCGGAGTCCGAGGTGTTCTTCACGTTATTTGTCGAGCTTGAAGAAGAAGAAGAAGACTTCACGCTTCCCAATCCTCTCAAGGTGGCAAAAACTCTAACAATAATAAAATAAGACCAATTCTTAATTTATTAACACAACCTAACCATTTGAATTTCAAGAGTTTGAAATTAAGTAACTCACTTTATTAATTATAACAAGTTGTCAAAAATTAATGAAAGTGAGTTAATGGGGAGTTAGGAAAGTGAAGGGTTAAGATGAGTTAGGGAGTTAAGGAATTTGAAAGGGGGGGGGCTCGTGTGGGCCCCACTCTTTCAATTATCCACACATGGGAAGTTGGGTGGATGTGGGCCCCACCACCAACTTCCCATGGGAGAAAATAACCACCTCGATATGAAATAAAATTGATTCAACAATTTTATTTACTTTTTAATTAAACCCCATTAATTAACTTCTTCACCCGCACAAATGAAACTACGGTAAAGGCTCCATTAAGAGATTACTGGCGTTGTGAGTTCATCGGTGCCCTCGGAATTCGATTCCGAGCACTGGTTCAAAAGTTAGAAATTCTCGCTCATTCGTTCACTGAATGTACCCGAGCCAAACTTCGGAAATTGATTCCGGGCACACCGGGCCTCAGAATCAGGTTCCGTCAGAAACCACGTTCTTGTAAAATTCCAAAGAAAATTAAGAAAAAAATTCCCTTGAATTTTAAGGGTCTTTACATTACTCCCACCTCAGGGCTTTACGTCCCCATAAAGATACATCATAACTAGGGAAACAAATGTGGGTACTGAGCACGCATATGAGCCTCCCACTCCCAAGTGCTCTTCCAGAGGTTCTCGTGCTGCCATCTGATGCGCACTAGAGGAATCGACCGTCCACGTAGGACCCGCTCCTGTCGATCCTCAATCTCCACTGGGACCTCCGAAAAAGTCACCCCATCGTCAACGTCAAGCTCCCCATGGTCAATGATATGCATCAGGTCGTGCACGTATCTCCTCAGCTGAGACACGTGGAAGACGTCGTGCACCCGGTGCAACTGAGGTGGTAGAGACAGGCGATAAGCCACCTCACCAATCCTGCTGAGGACCTGGAAGGGTTCGATGAAGCGTGGAGATAACTTGCCGCCTCAGCCAAATCTCTATAAACCACGTCGAGGTGAGACACGCAAGAAGACGTGGTCTCCATCCTCGAACTCTAGTGGCCTCCGCCTCCTGTCAGCGTATGACTTCTGCCGGCTCTGAGCTGTCCTCATCTGCTCCTGGATGACCTGGACCTTCTCTGTCGTGGCCTGGACCATCTCTGGTCCCACAAGTGCTGACTCCCCAGGGTCTGTACAGCACAAAGGAGATCTGCAAGGTCGGTTGTACAATGCCTCGTACGGTGCCATCCCGATGGTGGAGTGGTAGCTGTTGTTGTACGCAAACTCCACCAAGGGTAGGTGGTCCTCCCAGCTACGACCAAAGTCGAGGACACATGCGCGGAGCATGTCCTCGAGAGTCTGAATGGTCCTCTCCGTCTAACCATCCGTTTGAGTGTGAAAGGCTGTGCTTAGACGTAGCTGCGTCCCGAACGCCTCCTGCAACCCCTTCCAAAGCCGGGAAGTAAAGCGAGCATCTCGATTAGAGATGATAGATGATGGCACACCGTGAAGACGAACAATCTCCTGAACATAAAGACGTCCCAAGCTCTCCACTGAGCTCTGCTCTCTGATGGGTAAAAAGTGAGCCGACTTGGTGAGTCGGTCGACAATCACCCAAATGGAGTCATGACCTCTGGAAGTGCGTGGAAGTCCAGTCATGAAGTCCATATATATGTCGTCCCACTTCCACTCCGGAACCTCCAAGGGATGTACCAAGCCTGCTGGTACCTGGTGCTCAGCCTTCACCTACTGGCAGGTGAGGCATCGAGAAACGAACTCTGCCACAGCCTTCTTCATGCCTGGCCATCAGTGCTATCGTCTGAGATCCTGGTACATTTTCACCACTCTGGGATGTACTGCCAAGGAAGAAGTATGAAACTCTCTCAGCACCTCCTCTCGTAAAGCAACTGGTACCAAGGTACATCCTCTAAAAAGGATGTTGCGCTCTGCTCCAAAGGTGAAACCATCAGGTGCCTGTCCTGAGGATATCTGTGCACGCCGCGTCTCACAGTCAGTATCCACATGCTGTGCCTCTACGACCTGTTGTAGTAGTGGAGGAGTGACTGTGAGAGACTGAAGGAAGGTTGCTCCATCTCTATCCATGAAGGATATCTGCAAAGCAGCTAGCTGCTCTGTTTCCTCCTCAAGTAGTTGAATGCCCGTCCTCCTGCTGAGGGCATGGGCTACCACGTTCCCCTTCCCAGGAGTATAGATTATCTCAAAGTCATAGTCCTGGAGGAACTCAAGCCATAGCCGCTGTCTCAGGTTCAGGTCCTTCTGCGAGAAGATGTACCTGAGACTCTGATGGTCAGAAAAGACTATAAAGTGCTCGCCCATCAGAGAGTGTCGCCACGTCTTCAGAGCGAAGACCACTGCTGCTAACTCCAGGTCATGGGTAGCGTAGTTCTGCTCATGCAGCCTCAACTGACGTGATCCATAGGCGATCACTGCCCGCTCCTGCATCAGGACACAACCGAGTCCGGTCCCTGATGCATCGTAGTAGACTACGTACCCTACTCCCTCCTCAGGCAACCTCAAGATAGCTGCGCTGGTAAATCTCTGTCTCAGCTCCTGGAAGCTCTGCTAACATCTGTCTGACCACATGAAGGGTTTCCCCTTCTTCGTCAAAGCTAAGAGTGGTACTGCAACTTTGGAGAAGTCTGGAACAAATCTCCGGTAGTATCCAGCTAGTCCCAAGAAACTCCGCACCTCCGTCACGCTCTTGGGTGGCTCCCAAGCTAACATTGCCTCGATCTTCGCAGGATCCACTGCAACTCCCACCTCAGAGATAACGTGCCCCAAGAAGTGGACCTCACGTATCCAGAACTAGAACTTCGAGAGCTTACCATAAAGCTGGTGCTCTCGGAGTGTCTCTAGTACAACCCATAAGTGGTAGGCGTGCTCCTCCTCAGTCATCGAGTACATAAAAATGTCATCGATGAAGACCATGATAAATCGATCGAGGTGTGGCTGAAAGATCCTGTTCATGAGGGCCATGAACACTGATGGAGAATTGGTTATGCTGAATGGCATAACCAAGAACTCATAGTGGCCATACCGACATCTAAAGGTCGTCTTCTGCACGTCCTCGTCTTGAACTCTGAGCTGATGATAGCCTGACCTGAGGTCTATCTTCGAGAACTACCGTGCTCCCTTGAGCTGATCAAAGAGGTCATCAATCCTTGGTAGCGGATACTTGTTCCTCACTGTCACCTGGTTCAGGCGACGATAGTTGACACAAAGTCGCAATCTCCTGTCCACCTTCTTGGCGAACAATATTGGGGAAGCCCAGGGTGAAACACTGGGTCGGATGAACCCCTTGCTCTGCAAGTCCTCCAACTGTACCCGTAGCTCTCGAAGCTCGGTAGGGGCCATCCGATATGCTGGAGTCGATATCGGGGTTGTCCCGGGGTACAGGTCAATATAAAAGTCTACCTCTCTGTGAGGAGGTAGCCCTGGAACGTCGTCGGGAAAAACGTCTGCAAACTGATCCACCACTGCAGGAAAACCAGGACTCCGCACGTCAACTGCTCCTAGGATGAGTCTAGCCAACTGATGAGTGATGGGCTGTCCTCTCCTCTGTGAGATTCCATCCTATGCTACAAAGGCTCCCTTCTCTCCGGTGAAGGTGAACATGCTCCCGTCGGTGCGTACACATCGCACCTTGCGCCTAATACAGTCAATCTGTGCATGGACTGTAGATAACCAATCCATGCCCAAGATGACGTCGTAAGGCCTCGAAGCCACTACAAGAAGATCCCAACCGAAGATCTCGCCTTCTAGAGTAAGCTCACACTGCGGGCACCAGTGCGTAATCGTCGAGTCTGCTCCCGTAGGAGTCTTTAGCCGTAAGGATCGAGCCAACGGCTCTGTCGGAATCTCCGAGCTCCGAACAAGGGCAGCGGCTTTGAAAGAGTGACTCGCTCCTGTGTCTATAAGTACTGCAGAAAGGGTGGAATAGACACAGATAGTACCTCGAATCATCTCGGGTGCGCCGTGGTCGTAGGCCTCTGCTGCCTGGAGTTGTGTATGTCTCTGCCCGCCAGCTCCCTGTGGTCGGGGTGGACCTCCTGGTGGTGGTGGTGGTAGAGCCTCAAAGCGTCACCCACCACCTGCTGCTCGGCCAGCTCCTCTGCCTCGTCCACCTCCTCCCTGCGGACCGCCACAGTCGACCCTATGCCTCTGCCTCGGTGGTCCCTCAATCATCTGATGCTCCTCGGAATGGTTGGTCGGGCAATCATGAGCCATGTGGCCCTGCCTGCCGCACGAGTAGCACTGTCTGCCTCTCGAAAGACTGACTCCGCGCTGTGTTCCCCGCCCTGCTGAGCCAGTGTCCTGAGGTCGTCTTCCTGAGGGTCTAGTCTGCCTGGACCCCTGAGTCATCCGTCGACTACCTGCTGCAGAAGACTCTGCTACGTGCCGCCCTACGGTGGGTCTCGGCACTGGTGTAGACTCAGCAAAAAAGATCTCGATCAAAAGGGTCCGCTCCAGTACTCCTGTTTGAGTCGGAATACTGAGGGAGATCAGCGATGCCCTAATCTCATGTCTCAATCCCTGCTCAAAGGTCTAGGCCCGGAAGAATGGGTCATGTACCATGTTGGTTGAGTAGCGCGAGAGATCGGTAAATCTCGCCGAGTACTGGGCGACCGTCATGCTGCCCTGTCGCAGCTGAAGAAGCTCCTGAATGCGCACCGCACGGAGGGTGGCTGGGACAAACTCTGAGCGGAAGAGCTCTCAAAGTCTGTACAGAGTAGAGATGCCTCATCATGCACCTGGAGCATCAATATCCACCATCGGTCCGCTGCCGCGTGCATTAGGCTCACTGCGAGGATCACCATGAGGTCTGCTGGTGTCCTCACTAATCGAAAAACTCTCACTAATGCCTCTAGCCAGTCCTCGGCTGCCTGGGGGTCCGTCTCCCCGCGGAACATGGGTGGTCGCTAGCGCTGGAACTCATACAGTGCACTGAGGCGACGTGCATCATCAGCGGCTAGTGTTGGAAGCATCGGTGGCTCGGCGGGTAGAGCTACCGTCAGTGCCACTGCTGACAAAGGGCCCTGTACTGAGGCCTCGTCGCTCGGTGGGCTGTCGTCACGCTCGACTCTCGGAACCCTAGTTGGCTGCCGTCGTGGGGTCATCCTGAAAAGGAAACAGGTGCGCCATGGTCAGAACAGTATACCTGGTGAGATGATACAAAGTAATCACAAAGATAACTTGAAACACACACGCAATCGATGTTTTCGTGCATTAAGTCGGAAATCAGAAGTCAGGGTCCTAGTGTATGGATACGTCGGCTGCCGCACCAACACTGAAATCTTTGGACTGATAACCACACTCAATACACTAAACACTATTGCTTCACATAGAAAATATCAGAGTTCGCGGTAGAACCGAACTCCTTTGATACCAATTTGTCATGACCCGTCCTCGGGGCCCGTGTCGTGACTACCCCAAGCCCGCCTTCCATAGGCCAGGGGCTGGCGACTAGCACCAAGGCATAAATCCCGGTAAAAAGGGAAGGCATTGCCTTTGTAAAGTAAACAAGCACCACAGAGTAAGCAAGCGGAAAAAGTAAACACTAAGTAAAAACTGAGTACAACTGTATGTGCGGAAAGTAAGTGGGCTAGTATACAAACCCAAACTGAAAGTAAAGTACAACTCGAAAGGGAAAACAGCAACTAAAAAGTAAAAGCTGCTACGCCGAGCTATCCACTGGAAATACCACCTGAAGGGTGGGTACAGATAGATCCACTGCTCCTCGGGTCCTGCCGTCCGCTCCGAGTGCATCCGGCCCAGTGGTCCACCTCCAGGTATCGTCCTGCTCTGCAAGCCTCAACCACGATCAACGTTGTCCGTCGTCTGCAACCAACACAACATAGTGCGGGCATAGCCCGTGCAGGGGTGAGTATAAGCTACTCAGTAGGGACCCCGAGACCCCCGAAGGTCTCCCAAAATCCACAAAGGATAAACCACAAAGGAAAGATACAATCACGAAGTAACAACCGACACTGCTTAGGTATATGCCCATACATATACCTAAGTCATCAATTCCAGTACGCTCCAACCTCCGAGCCCAAGTACAACCCAGTCCACACAGGAAAGTAAACGTATTCCACACAGGAAAGCAAAACGTAATCCACACAGGATAGCACAACACAATCCACACAGGAAAGTAAACAAGTTTCAGCTCACACAGGTATACTTCTTCGAAGACGATAGAGATGATCACTGATCCATCTAAGTCGTCAGATCCACAAAGGATCGATAGGTACTAACCCCAGCAAAGACCCACACAGGATCGGACCCACACAGGATCTATAGGCCCTGGCTCACACAGAACCGCTGAGTGCTGACCCACACAGGATCGGACCCACACAAGATCGATAGCACTGATCCACATAGGATTGCTGAGTGCTGTAGTCGTCGCCGTCGAATCCACTAAGGATCTCTGTACAGTTTTCGTTGTCACAGTAGCAGTTACAGCCAGCACTAGGGTTCCCGCACACAGCAAGCTCATTCGGGAGGGTCCGCTCCACGAGCCGAGAGGCTGATACATCAACTGACACATAGTGCAGAGTTGATGTATCCAAAAGTTCCGTATCGTCAACAGGAACTCAACGTTGCAGACGGCGCGTCGATCGGACGCCCGGTCTGAGAGTTATTGGCTTTTTCATCCCAGGGGCCCGGTTGGTTTTTAAGGCAAAACCAACCCAACCATACTCCACCTCCGTCCAAACCTCGGGTGGAGTATGCCAAAAGATCCGTCTCACATAGAGAAAAACAACAAAATCGACGGCACGTCAATCGGACGTCCGTAGCTCAAGATATGAGCGTTTCTGCTCCGAGGGCCCGGTTGGTTTCGTGTACGAACCAACCTGGCCATACCCGAAGTATTCCCAAAACCTTGACTGCAATATATCGAAACGACCGTCTCGTTCCAAGGATCGTTTCGCCGCTGACAGCGCATCGATCAGAGGTCCGTAGCCCGAGTTATGGGAAATTGAACCCAAACGGTCCGAAAACGGGGGTTTCGGGCCCGGACCGACCCGGCCCGAGACCCCCCAGTCGGCCCGGACGGGTCGACCCGCCCCGGGTTCGGGTCGGCCCGGCCCGGCCTGGCAGACCGGCCAGGCGCCGGTCCGGCTGGGCACAGCGCGCCCAGCGCGCTGTCTGGCTCGGCCTTTGGCTGAGCCGTTTTGCCAAGGGGGGCGGGGCTGCCCCCCTGTGTAACCGCGGACCCCCTCAATTAAGGGGGTCGTTTGAAGCCGGACGGGGGAATTTATTTTCCCCAGCTCCTCCCTATCCAGCCGGCCCGACCTGGCCGGCCGGTTCCTGCTCAACGGGACCGGCGGTGGCCGGTCCCCTTCCAGTTCCGACACCGGCGGCCCGGTCCGGCCGCCGGTCACCTTGCTCCGCCGCGGCCCCGCTCTGGCCGCGGCGTCTTCGGTTTTCTTCGACGCGGCGCGGCGGCGGCGCGTTCTTAAACTTCTTTCCATGGCGCGGCGCGACGACATCACGCATTTCCTTCCGCATGAATCCGCGTGGTGCGACGGCACCACACTCTCCCGTACCAACCACAAAGGAACCAACATGAAAATTAAGGAGGAGGGTCGACCATGTTTGTGCGGTCCGACCCCCTCGCGTTATTCGATAACAAATGGTTTAAATCCACGAAGATCGTCAAGTTGGTATTCATGAACAAATAAATAAATAAAACCCCTACCTCGGTTCAGGAACGGTGCATGACAATCGAGCCGCGGAAGACAAGCGTCGCGAAGGTCGGGTGTCCCGAAAAAAGAACGTCGATTCCGTTGTCGTCAAGGTGCATTCGAAGAGGAAACGTCTTTGGAAGAAGACGTCGCGTTCTTCGGTGGAGATGTTCCTCATTGAAGAACGTTGTTCTTCGTCGGAGTCTGAGGTGTTCTTCACGTTCTTTGTCGAGCTTGAAGAAGAAGAAGACTTCACACTTCCCAATCCTCTCAAGGTGGAAAAAACTCTAACAATAATAAAATAAGACCAAGTCTTAATTTATTAACACAACCTAACCATTTGAATTTAAAGAGTTTGAAATTAAGTAACTCACTTTATTAATTATAACAAGTTGTCAAAAATTAATGAAAGTGAGTTAATGGGGAGTTAGGAAAGTGAAGGGTTAAGAGGAGTTAGGGAGTTAAGGAATTTGAAAAGGTGGAGGGCGGCTCGTGTGGGCCCCACTCTTTAAATTATCCACACATGGGAAGTTGGGTGGATGTGGGACCCACCACCAACTTCCCATGGGAGAAAATAACCACCTTGATATGAAATAAAATTGATTCAACAATTTATTTACTTTTTAATTAAACCCCATTAATTAACTTCTTCACCCGCATAAACGCAACTACGGTAAAGGCTCCCTTAAGTGATTACCGGCATTGCGAGTTCATCAGTGCCCTTAGAATTCGATTCTGAGCACCGGTTCAAAAGTTAGAAATTCCCGCTCATTCGTTCACTGAACGTACCCGAGCCAAACTTCGGAAATTGATTCCGGGCACACCGGGCCTCGGAATCAGGTGCCGTCAGAAACCGCGTTCTTGTAAAATTCCAAAGAAAATTAAGAAAAAATTTCCCTTGAATTTTACGGGTCTTTACAGGTAGGTCAACAACCAATCAAAAAAAACCATTGGAAAGGATTCCTAATGTCCACCCTTCAGGTTTAGTTTTTACTAAATATAAGTAGTTTAGATTTAATTTAGGTAATAAAGGATGGGATCATGGTCAATTTTAGGTCTCTTAACATAAGATAATCTAAGATTTAGCTTGGAATACCCCTACAAATTAGGTTGTGAAGTAGTGAAAGATTCACCAATTGGTTTTGGTCAAACTAGTTGGATCTACCCATACTGTAACTATCCCATGGCCAAGGTATAGCTGACAACCTAGGTGCATTATGATTAGCTTCTATATAGAAAGTTTCACAAGCTAATGGTTATAGTCTTTCTCAAATACAATTAGGTTAGGTTCATTTAATTTCACTTCCCATGGAAAAGGTTGTGCAAAATAATGTGGTGAAAATTTATTAATAACCTAATTACTAGTCATAGGGTTACTGTGGTTCAATCTATAGTTTCATTAGGCTCAGAAACACCCCTACCCTAGACCCCTAACCCTAGTTGGATTATATTTGTATATAGGTGTTGATAAAAAGTATGGAAATACTAAACATGTTATTCATAATAATGAAAAATTTGATAAATAAAAAATCTATGATTAAAAAAATCAAGAATCAAGATCAAAATATTGAAAGAAATGTAAATAAAATCGCAAACTCACTGTGCATGAAGAAACAATAAAGAATATTGCAATCATTGATGAAGAACAACAAGAAGTGATGAAACAAATTCCAAAAATGAAAATGGATTCACAATGAATGAATAATGGACGTATATTAATAAAAAAATCAAAAGGATTTGAAAAAAAAATTAAATTAATGAATTAAAATGGGTTTATAATGGAAACATATGAAAACAAAAGAAAACTAAAAAGGAAAATAAAAGAAAATGGAAGTATGCACCGCCTTCTATACATGGATGAGTGATCAAATATTAATAGGATGGAAAATTACATGACATGTAAGTAATGCATGTAATTTACTAGATTAAGTGACTTATGTCCTAAAATATGCACATTGTGTAAGTTAGATGCACGTCATGTAGATGAGATACACAATTCCTGCCAGAAAATTGGTCCATATCATTGACCGGGTGAGCCTTTGAACTTTACACATAATTTATGTGATTCACTTTTTGTGGGATTATATTCTTTTAAATATGAACGTTTTGTAGTGAATTTACACATTGTGTACGATCTTCACATCTTGTAAAGGCTTCATAGGATAGTTTTTGGATTTACAGGCATGCTATGAATAAAGAATACACATCGTATATGATGTACACAACATGTAAATCATGTATTTGGAAAATTTTCAGCATTTTTTCCTTTGATTATAGAATTAATAATTCCTATGAAAACAAACCAATAACTGAGTGCATTATCAAATAAATCATTAATAAACTTTAAATAAATGTATCTAAAAATTTATATATAATTTTATCTTATCAAATTCCCCCACACATGAATAATTTCTTATCTTCAAGAAAAAAAATCTCAACAATGATTCCAAAAAATTAAAATTAAAATAGGAAACATTCATTACAATCAGGAAAATAAAATAAAGCATAAGAAGGAAAATCCAGTCCTCTAGAATTAATCCTATAGAGAAAATCAGTCATGCCTCATAATTCAGTTCTTTATCTAGATTCTTTATTCTTTTAATTACAATTTCACAACTATTTCTTAAAAAATATACCCCTTTTTCAATTTAACTCACAATAAATTTTCTCTTATCACTCAAGGTAAAAAATGAAACTAGATTTATGATCATAACTTGAATACATGTCCCTAATCATAAGCTTTAATTGTTTCTAACATCTCCACTTTGTAAAGAAAAATACAAAAACAATCACGAGGGATTTAGAAAAAAGGGTTCAAATGAATCTAAGACTGAGTGAAGGTGGGTAGAAAGTAAAAATCAATCTCAAAAGGATGGTAATATCTACAGTATAATTCATGATAAATTTACACAGTGCAATAAAGTGACTCTTCTAAGATCAAATGGTGTCCATGCTCTAACTACTTGAGGTGGGTCCATGAGTATATCAATTAAGTATAAAAAATGTACCATGATTCTTTATTTTTAATTTAAATTATTTTTTGAAAATAATGTCTATTCTAGGACTCACATTCATCCCCTAACCACATATGATCCATACCAAGAGCAGGGTAGGAAGGGATAATCAGCTTGAAACAACTCCATCCTATCAAGGATATTCATGGACACTAAGGGATAAAGAAGGAAATATATACAGGTGGGTCTCAGGAAAAACTGGATCAACAAATATTTACTCAATCATATTAAAAAAATTTATTCAATCATAGCCTCAATAAGATCTCAATTCAAGTTCTGATAGGTTTACATACCCTAGGTATCTCTCAAAAAATATGATCAAAAAAGAATATGAAAGTCTGGGTCCAGAATCCTCTTGGAAATGGAAGTATAAAAAAATAGTTATCAATAAATCAGGGTATAAAATCAAGTAATAATTCAATAAAAAACAATTTCAATAATATAGAATTAGAATTAAATTACTAAACTCAGTAATCAATATAATATTCTAAACAGGAATAAAACATGGATTTCAACAATTTCTAGCCTAACTTTTTATATTATTTAAATGGGTGTAATGAGATTTAAAGTTTAAATCACGCTTCTATAGAAAAATGTCTCATAGATAAGATAAAACAAGAAACAGTCCAAGTGAATCGACAATAAATATCAAGAAAGAATCCTCCGCTCTTAAAATGAGATAGTTTCCACATTATTTTGGAAATAATTATGGGAGATATATAAATAACGGTGTATAAAAAATAAAAAATGGAATTTTGAAATTGAATTTAGGGAATCAAGATCTCCCTTTAGTGAATATCATGCCATGGGGAATTTTTTTAGATTTTTAGTGGAGTTTAGGCATCCTAAAAAAAATTATAAAGAAAAAACCTACAATAGATAAAACATTAGTTCATTAGGTTAACCAATTTGGTGGTAGAAAAATTAATAGGTGCATACAGTCATAACCAAGAGAAATCAACTCAGATAAATGCAGTAATGTGAGTATAGTGAAGTTCAGGAATGACCTATAAACCAAAATGATGCTAAAAGGAAAAAAATATCCTAAGAACATGACTGAAAATAAATATAACAAAACAAATATGGGTTGCATCCCATAAATTGCTAACAATAATGTTGTCATCCAGACGTATGGACAAAGGGATTAGGCAGTGTCGTCTTTCAACTCACTGGTCTACTGCCTCCTGTAGGAACTAGTGGTTGTGTCATCGAGCTCACATAGACTCTTGGAAGGATTAACCTCCTCAAGAGAATACTGATCATGAATCTCATGGGGAAATAAAATAATCCATTCTCATATTAGTGGGGATCCATGTTGATCACAGATCTCACGTGATAGCTCCTCAAGCTAGTGCTTGACATTATCCAGATGCTGAGATATCCAAAGTAGAAGGTAAGATGGTAGTGGCACAGGTATGTCAATAACCATAGAGGAGTTAGAAGATCTATACATGGCTATAAAAATTCATAAATAAAGAAGATAATTATAAATCAATCATGGGAATCAAAAGAGTGTATCTCATCCAAAATTTTTTAAAATAGAGTATAATGGGGAATCACAGATACAATGTAAACAAAAAACAGACCCAGACAGAGTATAGTAGGGGATGAGTACAATAAAAAATAAGAATTTAGGGAAAACTCATCAGCTTCTACATCTTTAGTACCCTCCCTAATAGTGGTTCTCTCTATGTGTCCTTCTATATCTATGTCCTCTATGGAAACAAACATAGAATCATCAATGACCTCTAAAGGTGTCATGGTACTGGAACCGATCTCAGTGGATGGTGGAGGTGAGGTGTCGATCCTTATGGTGTCCATGTTAATAGAAGTAGGGTTGATGAATGAAACCTCAATAGAGGGTGGGATGACTGGGACCTCATCCCACCAGACCTACTTCGTAAGAAAATATTTCTATTATGTGGGGCCGGTGAGCTCTGATGGTAGGTCGGATGAGGTTTCAAAGGTGGTAGGGATGGAGTTTGATGGAGTTTCTATCATGGGTGGTGGATGGAATTTTGATGGTGGTGTTGGGGTGGTTAAAAGGGAAATCTCAATGAAGGGAATGCATATGTGGTGGGAAATCCATCACAGGTTCTCCATCATACACTAGTGTATGGTCCAAAGATCTATATGGGAGGATGATGTGGGTGATGGTGTGGGAAAGGTAATGGTGGATACATAAGGGATATGGGTGGTGTAAGGGGTAGGTATGGGCATGGGAATGGGTCAAGTAAGGGTGGTGGAGGGATGGTGTGAGATAGAGGTGGCAGGAGCAGGGGATGAGGTGGTGGTAGAGGATGGGGTAGGAGTAGGGGTATGAGTAGGGGAGGATGGTGTGGTTGGGTCAACAACATAATGATAAGGGGCCTCATCAATATCCTCTATATATGTTAGTGCCCATAGGTAGACACTTTAATACTTCATGATTAGACCCATCTTGTGGATCAGTAACATGATGATTCCCTCTATAGGGATGAGGTTGGTGTGGGGCTTGGTGGCCTCAAAGGCATTAATGTACTTGGCCAAATGAGTAGTGAATGAGCCCCTAAATGTGTACCATGAGTCCTCCTCACTTGGGTGAGGAATAAAAACTCAAAATAGCTTTCCATGTTGATGGTTGGGACACCCATAGATGAGGAAAAAATAATCACCTCGATCTGGATCATGCTCCTGTGAGTATCACCATAGGCCATCCTGGCAGGAGCTAAGGCCCTGTGCAGGATCCGGAGGGTAGCATCTCAAAGCACAGTGATCTTTATCATGTGAGGCTCATAGATGCTCTGAGGGTCTCTAGCTATCCTCTCCCATATTCGTACTGCATCAGCCTTGTTAGGATCAAGCTGTAATGTTGGTAAAATAGGGGAGGTGAAAAACTTGGTGGAGTAGATGCCGAGGATGATAGAAAAATCACCCAGGCTGAGCTCCCAAGGCCTCCCTCTGAGTCAGAGATGAACAAAGTCAATAGCCAGATCTAAGGTGGCTAGTAACTCAAGGAAGATATCCCTAAAAGTCTCCTCTCATACTTAGGTAATTGAGGTGATGTTCATGCATTCAATGAGTTCAAGGACCTCTTGGTTAATGTGGATGCACTCGAGTACTACGAAGTTCAATGTATTATTGGTATGAATCAGCTTATCCTAGATATGGATGAACAAAATATGATGTTGAGGGTTAGAAAAATAGAGTCAGTTATGAAGTTGAGGATGGTAAGGGACCTAGGACCTTCTAGAGGATGACTGTGAGTCCCCAGAAGTAGAAACAAAGGTAGAGGAGGAAGCAGAAGATGAGGTGGAGGGCTTAGTGGGTGGTGGAATAGGATCAACCTTATACCATTTGTGTGGTGGAGGTGTGTCATCGTGCTCAGGTGCGTGTTTAGAGAATTGGTTGAATACAATCTTTATATGGGCCATGAAAGATAGTGGGGAAGGTGAAAGGGTTAAATATAATGGGGAGGAGGAGAAGAGGAGTTGAGGTGGCTGGTGGAAGGGAATGGAGGAAGGGTTTTCGATGTCGGGAAAGGGAGCTCGTGGGAGGGTAGGACTCTCACAGAAGGAGGAGAGTCAAGGGGGTTAGTGTGAAACCTAAGTTTATGAGATTTTAAAGCTTCCCCGACATTTATGCACTATGTATTGTATACCTAGTGTGAAAATCATGAATTTTTTAAATTTTCATCCACCCAACTTTTACACATCGTGTATTCCTTATACAACGTGTATTTTTCATTTCATGCCCCAATTGGGTCAAGTCCTCTTGAAAAGATTTCAGTGCACTTAATCTTCCAAAAGACTATACTATCCTACCCTATCCTATTAAACCTACCATGGGTTTTCTCCTAGCTAGTTCTTTATTTATTATCTAGAGTTAGATAATTTTCTAAGTGGGTGAATTTAACTTTGAGTTGATACCCCTTCTAGAAAGATTCTTGAAAATAAAGGGGATGAAAGGTGGGACTCCTCCCTTGTCATATGTGCAATGAAATTTTCAGTCCTTTGAGTAATGAATCCCTTGTAAATAGGTGGTAATTTTTTATTATCATCTTTAATTTTCACATGATTTTATTTCTTATTATTATGATATATATTTTGATAATTATATGAATCATTGATTTTATTAGTGGCCTTATCCACATAAAACAAAACTTTTTCTTCACCAAATCTAAAAATAAATATACCTAGGTTAAAATCAATAAACATATTACCAATGATGAGAAATATTCTTCCTAAAATAAGATGAATATATACTTGTTCTTCCATGTTCATGATGAGAAAATCAGTAAGGAAAATGAATTTTATGACTTTTACTAAGATGTATTTGAGAAATCATTGAGGATGCTTGAATGGGAGGTCAGCAAGTTAGAGTGAAACCCTTTTTGGTTTTAGTTCACCAAGACCTAAATTATTATAAACACTAATGGGAATTATATTGATACTTTCTCCTAGATCACATAAGGATTTTTCAAAATTGTGTGTCCCTATAGTGCATGGAATTGAGAAACTTATAGGGTCTCTCATTTTTGAAGGTAAATTCCACTGGAAAAATACATAGAAATTTTCATTTAGAGAGATGAATCATAATCCCTCCATTTGTTTTCTAGAAAATATGACTTTAAAGAATATTACATAAGTGGGAACTTTTGAAATTGCCTCTACAGAA
The DNA here is from genome assembly GCA_963277665.1 of Viscum album. Taxonomy (NCBI): domain Eukaryota; kingdom Viridiplantae; phylum Streptophyta; class Magnoliopsida; order Santalales; family Viscaceae; genus Viscum; species Viscum album. The sequence goes on along the minus strand of OY728121.1, from coordinate 1,354,062,394 downwards.
GGAATGTTAATGTGTAATATTGATTAAACATCCCTATTTTTTATATTATCCTTATTTTATAGCTTGTTTCATCCTATTAGGAAAGGGTATAATGGGATTATATAGCGGTGGTGTTATGTAGACATCATCCTTTTTAAGTTGTTCCTCAACCAGAACTTCCTCATATGGTTATATCTCTCAGTTTTTTCCCTATCCATCTTTATTAGATTCTTTTAATTGGTTTTTTCAACTCCACATGGTTACTAAAAATCCATCACCTTTACACTTATAACAACTATATCTTTAGACTCTTTCCTTGGATTATATTCAGTATTACTAGGAAAATTACCTAATATCTTATCAGATAAGGTCTTAGAGATCTTCCCCATTTGATGCTTCAGGCTGCATAGGGCATCCTTTTGGTTTTTCATTTTAGTTTCTTGGGTTTTCATACTTTAGTATGATTTTTGAATAAAGGAAGTGAGAAGGTTTTCAATATTGGTTTGGAGAGGTTGGTCTTGTTTTGGTGGTCTTAGTGGAGATTATTGATATTACTACTGCTGTATAAGTGGAAACTGTTGAACTATAGGAAAAGGTTTTTGAAATTTCTACTAAGGTAGAGAAGTTGGACCTTGTGGTGGGTACCTAGGTGGTTACTGGTTCCTTGGTGGTTACTGGTTCCTTAGTGGTACATGTTTACTCCTATGCTGAAAATAACCTCGGTTTTTCTACATAAGCTGTTAAGCCAGCCTCTGTTGATAGTTTTGTTGTTGTTAATATTGTTGGGGATACTGGTACTACATATTTTTTTATTGTAATTAATGTAATTACTATCTATGAATTGGGGTTCCTCAATACCTACCCTAGAGTTTTAGTAAAAATGCGTACCTTTGTACATCTCATAGGATTTAATTTCTAATACAGGAGCGGGAGGGGGTGGTGTTGTAGCAAGTAATTGGAAATATTTAAGATTTTTGGTAAGAACCTCTACTTAATCTTCCAAGTGGGTAGTCTTTTCCACCTAATGAATTTCATGTAGAGGTGTTCCTCTATCACTTTGTCACAGACTATAATTATGAGATACTTCATCATGAAATACTTGGATGACTTCTGATATATTAAGCATAAGTCTTCCATCAGCTGCAATGTCTTCTACAATTCATAAAACTAGTTGAAGTTCCTGGTAGAACGTTTGAAGTTTTAGCCACACATCTAGTACATGATGTGGGAATTTTTGGGTTAGCTCCTTGAATCTATATCATGCCTCCCAAGTTGATTCTATGTACTCTTGGGTGAAGTTTTTAATGTCATTTTAGAGCTTCCAAGTCTGTATCTAGGGTAAGTATTTTTCTAGGAACTATTTTCATAGTTCATCCCAAGTCATGATTGATTCAGAAGATTGACTTTTTTTATAATCCTTGGCTTAGTAACGTAAGGATAAATGGAATACATGGAGTCTTATGGCATCTGATTATATGACTTGGTTTTGAAAGGTATCGCAAACCTCAAGAAAAATTTAAAATGTTCATGGGGGTCTTCACATTATAGTCCGCTAAACTTCCCCATGTTCTGGATCATATGAATAAGTCTAGACTTAATTTCAAAAGTGTGCACCTGAATAGGTGGGTGCATAATGTTGGGTGAAACACCGCTAATGTATGGAAAGTTTTAATCCATTATTGTAGACTTTTATAGTGCTAAATTATCACCTTGATTTGATTTTGGCATATATTTCATGTTTTGGGGGTGTGGTGGTGCAAGATCATTACGCTCATCCATTGTAAATCCTTGACATTCAGCTATCGATCGATCGTTCTTGGAATCGAAAATAAGTTTTTCTTGTACGTCTAGGATTCTTGAGTAACTCAAGGGTCCCTAGAACTTTCATTATCTATGAATAATATATATAGAGAGAGAGAGGGTGTAGGTTTTCCCGAAGGAGAGAAATGTAAAAGGAAAATGGGAAGGAAAAAAATAAGGGGTAGGGAGTGAGGTAATATAAGGTTTAATATGAAGGATATTGTACCTAAGTAATTGTAATCCTTGAAAATAGTTCCAAAATTTGACGCACCTGCACACATCATTGAATTTTTATGGACAGATATCATATTATAAATTTATAGTCCCAAACTACACTTACTACTAGGGCATAGTAAGGTGGCAGTTCGGGGTCGAACCCATGAGGATCACTGGTAGTTCAACAGCCAATTGAAAAAAAATATTAGAAAGGATTCCTAACATTCACTCTTTGGGTTTTATTTTTACTAAATATAAGTAGTTTGGATTTAATTCAGATAATAAAGTAAGGGATCGAGGTTAATTTTAGGGTTCCTAATAGAAGAGAATCTAAGATTTATCTTGGGATCATCCTACAACTTAGGCTGATAAGCAATGAATGAGTAACCAATTGGTTTTGGTCAAACAAGTTGGATCTACTAATGCTAAAATTATCCTATGGTCAGTTTATAGATGATAATCTAGGTGCATTATTCTTATCTTCTATGCAAAAATCATTATAGGTTAATGGTCATAGTCCTTCTCAACTCCAATTAGGTTAGGTTCGTTAAATTTCACTTACCATGGTCATGGTTACACAAAATAATGTGATGAAAAATTATTATTAACCTAATTAATAGCCATAGGGTTACCAAGGTTCAATATATAGATTCATTAGTCTCAAAAACACCCTTATTATTAACCCTTTACCCTAAGTGGATTAGTCATGCATGGTAGTGTTAATAAAAAGTAGGTAAATACTAAACATGAAAGAAATAATCATGGAACAATTTAGAAATAAACAATAAAAGATAAAAAAATAATAATCAATATCAAACAATAAATTCACTACACATGAAGAAATAATGAAGAAAGTTGCAATCATTTATGAAGAATAACGATCAGTGGTGAAACATGCATCAAAAATAGAAATGAATTCACAACGGATGAATAATGGATGTAGATTAATCAAAAACTCAAAATTATTCAAAAAAATAATTAAAGAAATGAATTAAAATGGGTTTATAATAAAAACAGATGAAAACAAGAGAAAACTATAGAGGAAAATGAGAGAAAAAAGGAAGTATGTGCTGCCTTATGTACATAGAGGAGTGCTCAAATATTAATAGGCCATAAAAGTACACAATGTGTAAGTTATTCACATCATGTAATGGATTAATTGACATATATACTGAAATATTAATGTCATATAAGTTGGATACATGTCGTATAGTTGAGATCCATAATTACCACTGGAAAATTAGTATGTATCTTTGACTGGGTGAGCCTTCGAACTTTGCATGTCGTGCAATCTATGCACATTGTGTTTGTGATCCAATTTTAGAGGGATTATTATCTTTGAAATCTGAATGTCATTTAATGAATGTATACATCATGTATGAGATTCATTACATGTAAAGGCTTCACAGGATGATATGTGGACTTGCATACATGCTTTGAATGAAGAATACATGTTGTGTATGATGTACACGATGTTTAAATCCTATTTTTGGAAATTTTTTGGAATTTTTCCCTTTTAGTCTATAATTCCTATTTCCCATGAAAAAATAATAACCCAATGCATTATCGAATAAATCATGAATAAAATTTAAAAAAATTTATCCAAAATGTATATATAATTTCAGCTTATCAGTGGGTGATTATGAATCAACTAATGAAGGTAGCCTATTTTTTTCCAATTTGGGATACCTTCACCATATATAACTTGGGTAATTTCTATGTGTAGGAGATAATTTGATGTAATATAGTAGATAAAAAGAGAATAAAATATTCTTCTAGGCTTACAAAATTAGAAGTAAAGGTTATAAGATAAGATAATTTTAAACAGATGGATGATAGAAGAAAAATAAATTATCTTTCAAAATTTAAATGACTTGATATTCCCTACATTTAATGACTATTAGTGAGCCTACCAAATGGGTTTATAGGACTTCGAGAAAGAAATTAAAATTCTTAGAAGATAAACCAAGAAAGTGAAAGATAATTCTTATGAAAGTTGAGAAGGAATCCTATTTTGAATCCATTCCACCTATGGTTTTGGATATAATAGACTAAATTAATACACTATAAGAAGTGGAAGCTATGATTCAAGCCACCCTGATACCATCACCACCTTGGAGAGTTTCTTATTAATCATCTTTAGAAACATCCTCATCTTCCTATAATTTGTTAGGATCAAAAAGTTCATTGGAATATATCAACTATAATACCTATTTATCTTCTTCAAATGAAGTAGAAAATTCAAATAAATCTTCTACAAAAGAAGATCCTAACTAGAAAAAGTCATCTCATAAGCTAGGAGTTGAAATATAAAAATATCTGGATGGTACAGATATGAGTAAAATTGACGTTTACAAAGAGGAGGAAGCATAATCCACTTGTTATATTTATATTCTAAACATATCTCATAGAGGAAAAAATTAACTAGAATTTAGATTTGAGTTGGATAGTTCCTCAAAAGATAGTTTAAGGAGTAAATGAATGGAAAGGTAACAATCTTTGGTATAAAACGAACCATAGAGAGTGTGTAACATCATATCCATTTTACTATAGATTGGTTCAAGGATGAGCTTACTATAGGATAGTAGTGTGGATTCTCAAACCCCTAAAATGTAAAAAAAACTTGAGAAGTATATTGAAATAGAGATAGAATTATCTAACTTAAAAGAAAATTATGAAATTTATTTCAATAATATTAATAATATGGATAAATATATAAAATTATGAGATATTGATGTTCAATATCATAAATACTGGAATGAATCTTTATGGAAGGACATAGATGAAGTAATAGTTTTCTTGAAATATTTACATCAGAATATGGAAGAGTAGAAAAAGTCATTGAAGAAAGAACTTATTGGAGTGAAGAAATATTCCAAAGATAAAATAAGGATATTAAGAGATTAGAAAAAATTGTTTCCAAATCTCTAGAAAGGGATTAAATTTTCAATTTCTATCCTTCTTATAATTATAGTAAACCCTTATTACCTATGGTTTTCTAAATGATTTATTTATGTATATGCATGGTCATATTATCATGAAAATGTATAGAAACATGTGTAAGGATAAAAAAAAATATCCTTTTTTAGGGTTTATAAAAATATGAATCAAATTATCACAAATAAATCTTGTGTAAAAGTTAAAAATTTAGACAAGACTTTTCAAATGTAAAATTGAATTTAAGGTTCTGAGTGTAAATGTAAAATAAAATGTAAAGAATATGTAAAAGTACACATAAAAACTATATAGGGAGTTTGTTCATAAGATAAATTTGATTAAGAAAAATATACCTTTTAGAATATTATTATTGTTAAGTTCATGATAAAAATTAACTTCCATAAGGTGCAGTTTCAATTGATATTCAATGTAAATTTTATAATTTCCATTTAGAACTCTTATATAAAATTTAAATTTCCTACATGAAAAGTTAGAATCATTCTATAAAAGAACATAATTTTATCCCCCTTTATTGATGAGTTTTTTTCAATTTCAAGTGATAGGGAAACAATAAATGGTACTTATGATAATTTTTAATTGATCATAACCTTATTATGTTTAATATATTCAAATCTATAAAAATTTAAAGGTTTACTGAAAATTTCAGCAAGATGATATTTAGTTCCAATAAACTTAAGAATAATATATCCATTTTAATTCATGATTTTATTATGGATTTCTTGGTGCCAATAAATTATGTATAATTCATTTTTTACTATAAAATTTTTCAAAAGAGGAATTTATTAACTCTTATTCATGATCACTCTAAATAGTGACAAGAGGTAGGTTTTTTAAATTTTGAAAAAGAGCATAAAACCTTTTAGAAATTTTTAGTGTTTCTAACTAATTATATAGAAAAAAAAGAACCAAGAAAATTTGGTATAATTATCAACTATAACATGCACAAAGTGTTTTCCTTCAATACTTTCAATTTTTTTAGGACCAAAAAGATCCTTGTTCACTTACTATAAAGTTTCAGAAGTTGAGATTTTCATATTAGTTTTAAATATTGACATGTGCTTCTTACCATATTGGTATGGGTCACAAAATTTAGAATAATTGAAATTAAGTTCTAAAAGATCCTTAGCTAGTTATTTTTTATAAATAATAGATAAGTTTAAAACATTTAAGCATTATAAAATTCTAAATAAAAGACAAGACTTATCCTTAACCTCATTAAGTCAAGGTGTGTTCTAGAAACTAAGGTCCTCTAGTTCTAGGGTGTAAACAATATCATGACTATTAATAGATAATATGTTAACTTCTTCTAAACTTGTGATGGTACATTTATCATTCCCAAAGTTCAAGAAGTAACATCAATCACACAATGTTTTTATGCTAATAGGATTTTGTGTAAGTCCCAAAACAAAGAATAAATTAGAAATAAGAGTCTTACCATGAAATTAAATTCCTCCAATATCAATATTTTTTCTTTTCATATCATCATCAGAAGCTAATCATCTACCATTAACTTTATATAAGTTCTAAAAGTTGTAATTATTTCTCATCATGTATATAGAATAATATTTGTCTATTTATCAAGTGTTATGGTTTCTAGTATTCAGCATAACTTCCTAAAATAATTGAGGAAAAAAGTTTGGAACCCAAAATTTCTTGGGTTTTTAAATGTTAGCAAAAAATACTTTAGGAACCCACATATTTCCAACCCTATGGTGTTGTACAACTATTATTTCTCTAAAAATATAAGTTCTATGAGTTATAAATGACCAAACCTTATTCAAAAAACAATTTTTTATATGATTACCACATCTATGAGATTTATTATAAAAAGGATCATTTTAAAAAAAAAATTGGACTTGTAATGTGAATTTCTGAAAGTGAATCATATTTCAAAAATGTTCTATTGGATTTAAACTATCATAAAATCTTACCAAATTTATCCATACGAGAAGTAAAATTAGATAGAATCGTTTTTAATACTACTAACTTCAAAATTTAGTTTAATAACCACCTTAAAATCATCATGAATTGAAATAGAAATTAATTTAACATTCAACTTGGAAGTAAGTTTATAAATAATATCATTTTCCCTAGCATGATATGTATTAGGTAAACAATATTATTTCTTTATATTTTTATTTTTCTTCTTTAGGAAAGTCACATATCTATTATGTTATTCAAATGATATAGATTCATACTCATCATAATTGTATGAAGAAAACAAGCAGACATAATCTAAAAGATAAAGTAGTATGAGCATTTAGAGTTACATTCACTATAAAGAACATTTGATTCTTAGGTGACTCTAAATAAAATCTGATAATATTTTGTCTATAATCACTATTTGATCAATTATTATCATCTAATGATGATGGATCTTCACTATAAATCCAAGTATCATTAGTAGCTCTAAAATATTTCTATTTGAAGTGAGTAACTCAATTGGGGGGTTAATTGAGTGCCCAATACATTTTTTATTAAAAACAAGTTTAAATAAAATCACCCATTTAAAACAAAATTTTCCCAAGATACTCCAAATAATCCCATGCTTTCATATATTCATGTATAGATGTTACTTCTTTTTCCTGGAAATTGCTTAGGGATAATTACTCCAACAATCTTAAACTATCCTTTAATAATTATGTTGTTTCTTTTAGTGGATGATCTGTTTTGATTGTGATGGTTCATACTTTCACCTTAAAAGTGTTTTTTGATAATAAAAAACTTAATTTGGAGTAGTTTTATATAAGTTTAATATTTTAAAATATTTTTGAAATCTTGATTAGTGCTCAGTTAAAACAATATTGGAAATTAATTTAACTTTTGAAATAAATTTACTTAAACAAATCCTTATATAAACCCTGGTTAAGACTAACTATCAAAGTATAGGTTTTGTTCATAGTTTAAAAACAAATGTAGTTAAATATTTTAAATAAATAAAACAAAACTAAAACACACAAAGGAATAAAAAAAGTGGTGTGGTTTTAAGCTGAGACCTAATCCCATCCACTTGGAAATCACCTTCTATCAATAAGATTATATAATTATAATCTGATCCAAAACCTGTATCAAGTATACAAATAATATCTTATAAGATATTCAGGATCAAAGGCCACTTACACAATAATACATGGGTAGAAAAACAGACATAGGCCACACAAGGACCTCTTACATAAACACCTTGGGTAAGCAGATGAAAAGAGATATAAGAGAATATCTAGTATTCTCAAGTTCTAGAATATGAGTTAGTGTATGTTGATAAATAGAGAAAACAACACACTGCTCAAAATTAAAATAAAACAATAGAAATATAAAGCATTAAGATATAGAAAAGGTAATGTTTTTTGTTCTGTAGTGATTCAGATGCTCGCGTATACTCAAATGTGGCTTGGTGAGGAGTTCAAACTATTTATCTAAAAGTTGTAGTAAAATAGATTGTCAGAAAGGTTATCTTCTCTTTATGTAGAAAATGATCTTGATCTTAAATTAGTTACACTCATTCATAGTTGAAAGTTAGTAGGAATTCAGCATGCAAGTTCTCACATGATTATCCTTCCAGTATTCAAGTTGTAAACACCTTGATCATATGTTCAATCTATATATCATGCATGAGGAGTCTTTTTTGAATATAAATCACTACATGCATTAGTTTAAGAATAATAATCAACATCTTCTAGATCCTTGTACTAAGCTTTGACTTCTTCTTTAATTCATTCATGCAATAGTTTAATGAATAATCATTAAATAATACTTCTTTATTAATTAAATTAATATATCCATTTAAGAATTTAATTAAAAACATACATAATAGTGATGGTGGAAAGACATATTTGGTGGAAATACATATCTGGAAGTGAATCATCTCTAGCAGTAGCTCAAGTCTGGAAGTCATACATTATGGTTATGACTCATTTGAACAAATAGTGACTTAGGTTTGGCAGTGACTCAGTCTAGCGGTAACTCAAGATTGGAAGTCATAAATTCTGGTGGTGAGACATTCTAGCAGTGACGAATCTCTGGTGACGAGTCATTTGAACTAACGGTGACTTAGTTTTGGCAGTCACTCATTCTGGTAGTGACTCATTCCAACACTTTTCCAAATTTTCATCAAATTGCCTTATATTATAAAATGCTATCATAAAATAATAATCTCATTAAAAACATAATAAACATGATGTGTAAGAATTAAAATAAGTAGGTTCCAATAATATTCCCCTTTTTGATGATCACAAATCATTGAATTTTTATAAACTATGTATAAGATAAACTTAGATAAATAGAAATGAATTTAAATAATAATAGTCTTTTTAACATTTAAAATGTCAAATGTGATATATAAAGAAATGTGGTGCCAGAGAAATGGTATTGAAGAAATGTGGTGTCAAAGGATAAATTTGTACAACAAAATTGGTATTAAATCATAACATCCAAATAATTCAGATATCAAATGAGAAGTGTGGTATCAAAGATAAATGTAATTAAGGTTGTCAAAGGTAAAGTAAATCACATCCAAATAATGATGGTATCAAAGGAAAAATAAGGATGGTATCAAAGGATGATTCCAAATAATCTAGGTATCAAATAATATGCTAAGGACATACAAATAAGTAAGGTACCAAATATAAACTTCGTATTGAAGGTAAAATATCAAAGGATATATAAATGAGGCACCAAAGAATAATTTTGAGTTCAAATGAAAATTCCATCTAACTTTCTCACCCTTTTAGTATTATCCAAAAGGTAAAACAATAAATATTAAGTCAAAGAGGTGAAAAATAATATATATATATATATGTCATTAAGCACAAAAATTCAAGATATTATAGCCCAAAAAAGAATATAGGGAAAATAAAACAAACATCCCTATCAAAGACTAATGTCTAATCAGAGTCACTCCTAGTGTGGAAGGAAGGATCGCATGGCCCTTTCCCTTGTCAAAGGTAGGAGGGGTAGATTTAGATGATGAGGGTATTGTACTAGTGGATGAGGGTTCTGAAGGAGGTTAATGAATCTCTCTAATAACCACTATCCTGAGATTCCAGATAGATTCCATGGGTGACACACTAAAGGGATAGTACTGAGGAGGTAAAGGGTCTAAGGAAGAAGAAACTTTGAAAGTAGACATGGGAATTTCATCTAGAGAAACCACTGAAATACCAGATACATACAAGAAAGGTTTCATAAGTTTAAAAAATTACATAATAATATTGCCTCCTCACTCTATAGAACTAAATAAATATTTCCTTTCCTTAATAAATAACTTAAGTAGGGGTGAAAAAACTTTCAACTGGGTGACATGTTCCTTGAAACCCCTAGTGACAAGTAACATTCTTAAGTTTTCATCCAAAAACTTGAAATGTGAATTCAATTCATGTTTGGTATAAACCCTATAAAGGTAATATTTAATAGACTTAGTGATGGTTTCCCTATAACTTCAGGACTCATTTAAACATTATCTTAATAGTTTGTATATGTGTTCACCATGTTGTGTTATCTGCCTCAAATCCTCCTGATGAGTAGCATGAATATCTCCCAAAACAGCATGAAGATCCTATTGAACTATAGACCAGATCAAATCATCTTTAACTGAAACTAAGGGAGGTGGATCAGAATAAGTAGAATTCAATGAAGGTAAACTCTAAAACCTATCTATCACAGCAGACTGGCTGGTAGCAGAGGAGGCTCTCATCTCCTCCATCACATGCCACATGGTCTCCATCTCAATATCCAAGCTTTGGTTCTCAATTTCCACTGCCTGAATGTGAAGATTCATCTTTATATCGATATGAAAAACCACCAACTCAAATAGGTGTCTAGCATTGGCTTCACTGATATGAGTGACCAAAGGTGTCTGAGACCTCAAAATACTACTAAATTATAAAATAAAGCTCCCTCATAAGGACTCTAATTATTCCCTATAAATATCATCTAAAGGAACTAGTGCAGCAGTAGGTGAAGGTGCAATAACACTCTCATCACTAGGAACAAAAGCCTCTATAGGATATGATCTGGCTAGTACAACTAAAGGTAAGGCTTGAATCTCACCATTATGATCAATCTTCTCAACAAGGTATCCCTTAGGATATTTATCAACTAAAATTGAGATAGCAGGCCCACCATCCTTTGGTTTAATTCTCCTATTATCATTTGAATCTGGGTATGATAGTCCAAGAAATTTAGAACCTTGGTAAGGATCCCCTTAGAGGATACCTCACCCTCTTCCAAGGTAGAAACACCTTGTTCATATCTATTCTCTCCAACATTATCCTCAAAATCCTTAGACTCTAAATAGTCTAAAAAAAACTTAACATATCATGGGAATTTCTCCCACTCATGATGATTAGCTACAAAAAAATCTAGTAGAAGACACATCAATAGGTTCAACTCTAACATAACTAAGGTATTTCTCCCCCTTAGTAGATACTCTAGTATCACATCTAGTAGATGAAACATCGCCAATAGGTTTCTTTGGAATATATCTCTCCAATAAAACCGATCTGGATGAAATGGGTATCTCAACACTAGTAGGTCTAGACGACGTAGGTCTCTCCATAAACTTAGCTAAAATAGTAGAACTAGTAGGGGATGGATGATGTGATTGAATCCTCTCAACATCATGATCATGATTAGGTCCTCTATCATCACTATACTCATAATCATCTTTATTTCCACCATTTACATTACCATATTCTCTATTTTTCTCATTAGAGACTTCCAAAACCTCTTTAGAAGATCTATAATAATAAATTCTAATTTTCTTATCTCCAAAAACCTTTATCTAATCATCATAATCTTCTCTCTCACTTAAGATACTTCCTATGATAGGTAAAGAGGCAGGAGGACTAGCAGGACCAAAAGACATAACTAGGCTCTTTGGGATATCATGTTCACTTCCCTCCTCAACTGAGGTATCCAAATCCTCATCAATAGCTGCAACAACTTCTTACTCATCCGAATACTCCACTATCTCATATGGATCCAATCTAGGATCAACTAGATTCTTGGGTCTAGTAGGAGGATCTATAGTATTAAAATCCTCTTATAGATTTTCATTATATCTAACCCAATTCTTCATCCAAGGGTTTTGTATCACCCTCATCCTTCCATAGATAACATTATTTAGGAAGAAACCAGACCATTTCATTTCATCTTCCTCCACCTCATTTATCATGAATTTGGTTTCTAACATAGTTGAAATTAACATAGGATAAATGAGAGAATTGGATCTAGAGGAAGACTTACGCATTTTCATCATGTGTACTACGAGGTATCTTCATAGGTTGATCTTTTCCCTTAAATTCATAAGGAACAAGAGGCACACATCCTGATATCTCATAGTATTTAATTCCCCTTTCCTAGTATATAAAAAATGATGGACAAAAATAAAAATAATTTTTCATTCCCCATCCAATTCAGTATAAGTAGGCCGTCATATATTACCATCACATGTTAGCTCCAACAAAGCATTTTCATAACTGAACGATTCATTATCACAAGGTATCATACCTTTATAATCTTCAAAAACTCCTTGATGAGGCACATTTGACCATATTTACCATTATTTTGAAGAAAATATAAACTCTTTACCATCTATCATGCTACAGATCAAATCTTTCTTCTTTACAAAACCGAACTCAATATACTAATAAAACTGATGAACCAACCTATGATAGAAAGGTTAGTAATTTATGGAGAAACAATCTACCCATCCTTGTTCCTATATTACCCTTAATACCAATGACTTACTAGATAACAACCAATTGACGTTGACTTCTTTTTCGGCAATGACCACACATTTTGCAAGTTGCGGGTTCCTCATATCGATAGCAGCGCAACTTGATTCTCCTTTTTATCTTTTAGTAGGTCATGATTCATCAAGATATGACATTGTAGGTCACTTCACTCTCACCATTTCAGAAAAATGAATACTGAAGTAAGGGCACAAGAAGGATGAACATCAGGAGAGAAAGGGGAAGGTGAAATGACTCGAAGGAAGCAGGCATGAGTGAGAGTTACTCTAATTTCAAAAATTAAGCCCGATATTTCATTTAGGGATTAAAAATAATAAAATATAATTAAAATAAATGAATAAATTTAATAATAATTTAAAATTTAAAATTAGTAATGACAAAAACACTTGAAATACAGACTAGTGAATTGTTTAATAGTGACTAATCCAATGGTGACTTGACAAAAGTGACTCACCAATGGTGACTCTCCAACAGTGACTCACCCAAGATTGAAGAATAATCAAAATTTATCATACCTAATTCATGTTTGATATAGTTTAATCTCTCAAAATTCAATGGTTTTGTAAAAATATTAGCATTCTAATGTTCATTTCCAATGAATTCAAGAGTTATATCACCCTTTTGAAAATGGTCCCTCAAAAAGTGATTTCTTATATCAATGTGTTTTGTCATATAATGAGACATGAGATTTTTAGAAATATTTATCACACTTTTGTTTTCATGGTTTATAGGGACATGTATGAATTGATATACATAGTCTATTCATGTGTGTTTTATTCACAAAATTTGTGCACAACAAGTCCCCGCAACTATGTACTTAGCTTTAGTAGTAGATAGTGAAACTGAATTTGTCTTCTTACTACACCAATATACTATAGAATTTTCCAAAAGATGACATGTTCCAGAGGTTATTTTTCTATCTAACTTACAACCCCCAAAATCCATATCTAAATAACTCACTAAGTCAAATTATCATCCTCTAGGATAGAAAAGTCCTAAATTGGTTTTATATTTTAGGTATTTAAAAATCCTTTTTAGCAGAGTGTGAATTAAATTATTTAGGGTTTTCTTGAAAATAAGTACACATTGTAACATCCCAGGTAAATAAAGAATAAAGAATTTTCATATTTATTAATATTTACGAATTAAATATTAATTTTATTTTAAAGGGGTTGCCATGTTCGATAGCGTACCCGATACGCAACGATGAGTTTCTTTGAAACTTACGTAGCACACTAGTAATAAAATAATATTATTTTAAATGTTAGTTAACGAGTAGCCGTTGTACTGGCGGGAATGGATAGAATTAACTAAAATATGATTATATATGTTTTTAAATGTTTATACATTTATCCAATAAAATATAAAGGCTTAAAATACGGAAAGAGTTCAATTTTAGGGCATATATACTCTAATTTTCACTAAAGGTTCACTTATCACCTTTTAATGGTGAACCGTCATTAAATATAGTTTTGATCACTCTTATACTTTATTTTGGACCAAATATAACTCCTCTTTAGAATCGGGACATCAAAATTTACTTTGTGTAAATTTTTGGTACCTTTCTGATAAAGTTCATTTTTTTAATGAATAGTGTAAAATGTTGTATTTTAATTCAAAACCTCTTTTTAATCTAAATTATTTATATGATTAGATTATTATTTTAATTGGTTTTAAAGTGAAATTAGAAAATATTTTTACCAGTTAATCCAATGGTGGTCATTGGAATCAATTTCACTTTGAAATTGGACTTAAACTGGTGTCAATCTTTTGATACTTATTGTTTCACAAAAACACGCTATTTGTCATGACAGCGGGAATTAATTATTAAATTAATTAATTTGACTTATATGTTTTGAATTTTGTAAAATGGACTTCATTTTTGAATTCGGAATATCAAATATAGCTTAGGGTGAATTTTTGGTAATTTTCTGAAAAACTTCAATTTTTGATGAATAGTGAAACCACTAAGTGGTAATCAAGCAAACTGATTTTTCAGTTAAATGAAAGTTTACCACTAATGTGTATTGAATTTTGAAAATCCGACATACATGGTTGTCATTAAGAAGTAAAATGTGGTTCAATGAGATTAAAATAATTTTTTGGTGAATAGTAACTTTTTTTCATTAATCGCGATTAGAGGTAATTAGTGTAGTTTAAGGTAAAAATGGTATTATAAGAATGTGAAAACACCATGACACTTGTCCTACACCTATTGGGTGAGTCATGGCCGACCAAGACAAGCCATGGGCCAACTTGGGGACCCCATGGAGCCACTTTAGTTGGAAAATGACATTAATATATTTTTATTTAATGTTAAAGTGAAAATGACACTAACATAAATTGTTTTACTAAAATAATTTTTGAGTGGGGTTATAAAAGTCCAAATTTTGATTATAAATAGTCATTGGAAATCTAAAAAGATTTCCTACATCATAGTATTTTTTTATAATTTTTAGACATTAAATAAATTAAATTATATATGACATAATAATGATGCAGCGATGACATCATTATTTGACGATTTAAATAAAATGGAAAGATAATGTAAAATCTATGAACTACACATGTCCAAAACTTATTGGATGGGTGGATTTAGAACCCTTATCACCTTATCCACGAATTATTTCAATGTGGGACCTTTTAAAACCGAAACACATTTTCAAATAAAGTAATATTTCTTTACTTTCCAAAAGTTCCCCTCCTCTCCTCTTATAAAAGGCCCCCACCTCTACCCCATTTCACACACTTCTCAAGCCTTTGGCTCGGCCAACCCCTGCCCAATTACTCTCTACACATCCCTCTCCTAATCCTAGAGTATTCCCTTTGGGAATAATCCTTTCAAAGGAAGCCTTTAGGCTCAAATCAAAAGGGAGTTACACTTTTAAAGGTAATTCATTCTCTCTTGTTCATTTGTTTTATTTTGCTTCTCCAACCCTCTAAACTCTTTTTATTTACTTCTTTTGTAACAACACCAGTATCTTCAATATACTAGGATGTTTTTATATTATTTATTTGAGCTACACTCTCACACAACTACATCAAATGGTTAAAGAACATACGGTTTCCGTGGATGGAGAAATTCTGCCTCCCGAAACGATGATTGTTCAATACTCATTTAACACCTTCAAGGGTGGACATTATGATGTCACTATTTTTATATATGATATATAATATGTTTATGTTTTCTTTAAGCTTCTGTATTTTTCATTTTTGTCATACCTTTATGGTTTCCATTATGGGTAAACACGATATCTTCATTTAAGGAAGTGCGGACTACCGCCCCCTAAAAGTGATGTGATTCGTTAATGCCATATGTGGGACGTGTAAAGGATGGATTTAAAGTTATTATATATGATGTTATACTGGAATTATAATATACCTCTATATAATTATTATTTATTTCCATTAAAATATGAGATAGAAATGAAAGTAGCGTTCATGCGTACGTACGGCTTACCGTCTCCATGAACGGTGCATTTCATTTCTTATCCCCAAATGTAATGTACTATTAAAAGTACATGTATATAATGGATATATATAATTAATTAAATATCTAAATGATGAATATAATTCTGGAATTAAAATATACATACCTCCCATTTAGTTTTAATTCCATTAATATGACAAAGAAATGAAAGTAGCGTTCATGCGTACGTACGGCTTACCGTCTCCATGAACGGTGCATTTCATTTCTTACCTCTAAATGATTATGTAATATTATAAATACATGTATATGCTGGATATATATGATATATATGATATAAAAATCAGGAATTTCATTCTGGATATAAATAACTTTTGACCACACGAACAACATGTAATTTTAAGAAGTCAACTTTCGACTTAAGAACCAAATATTGACAAAACAAACATTATTAACTTAAATGGTTACATAATGTTTATAACATGGAAATAAGTGATATAAAAATAATAATGAACTTTAAAAAGGTTCTTAATCAAGTATAAATTAACTCAAGTTTATTATTCAGGACGTTAAAGAATGATCGAGTCAAGTCGGACCCAAGGTAAGGGACTTCGTCTCAATATCCTTTCATTGAGGCATATTTCGTTTTATACACAACATTCTTTTATACGGTGTATAAACTCCTTTGAATTTTTCTTTTATACAAAAGGAATCTTTTTCTACGAAGCATTTTACTAAACGACAAAAAGGAATGTTTTTTTTAACGTACGTGGTGACAACGACCTTTTCCGCCGCCGCGAGTATTATTTGTTCTTTGGCTTCCTCAACAAGCCATTATGTTTTTAAAATGAAATAAATACCATATACTCTTTTATGTATTTTGGTATTGAAAATGGTTTTGATAAAGGATTCTATTATGATATATTGTGATTGAAGTGTGGAAATGTTATCATTCCTTTATATTGGTTTTATGTTTTATGATTTTATATTGGTACTTGGACATTTTAACGGGTGGTTACGTTATAAACCATATGACGGGTGGTGCCGTGAATACCAGGACGGGTGGTTACGTTATAACCTCCAATGCATTGGGTATGGAAGTCAGCCGTATGGCTATTCCATTAAGTATGTATGGAAATTGGCCGTATGGCTATTCCATTAAGTGATATGTGTGGAAGTAAACCGTAGGGTTATTCCACTTAAGTATGTTTATGTCCCAAGTTACCTTTATATATTCTATGTGTTCTTTATATGGGTTTTTTGGTAATCCTTTGGTTACAGAAAGGTAAGTAATGATACTTTATTCAGTGAAGATTTTTTTTACTACTTCATGAAGGTGAAGGTATTACTTTGATATAGTATACATGGTTTACTTGATGTTTGAAAAACTAACAGTTTTCATTCTTTTTGTCTCCCTTACTGAGCTTTTTAGGCTCACCCCAAGTTTTTCGAAATGTTTTTCACAGGACTTAAAGTGGAATAAGGTCAAGGATGGGATCAAGGGAATTTCATGCTATCTAAAACATGGAATCTAGACATCTTTATTTTTAAGAGTTTTTATTTTATGGAGACTTAGTAGAAGTGTCTACTTTGTAATCTTTTAAGATGTAATAGTTATGTTCTAATTCTCTAAAACTCTAAACCTAAAAAGATCCTCAATGTGAATTATTCATTTAATTCAATATTAAGTAAGGTTTAAGTCTGGGTCCTTATACACATACACACACTAAACATAATATTAAGTTGTTTAGAAATTAAATATATAAGAATTTCAATCACACCTATATAACTGGTTTTATCCACTAGATTTCCAGCCTCATCAAGATCCATCTTAAAAGTGGTACTCATGGGAGTGTCACTACATTCAGTGTTATCCAAACCAAAATATTTTAGAAGTTATTTAGTGTACTGACTTTTATTTATAATAACTCCATATTTATTTGAAAAATTTAAAAACCAAGAAAAAATTTTATTTCAACCATTAAAATCATCTCAAATTTATTTTTGCGTCATCTTTTAAAAATCAGTACATAAGTTATTTTTAGAAGAACCAAAAATAATATCATCAACATAGATTTGAACTACTAAAGCATCTTTTGAAATTATTTTTATAAGAAGGGAAGGATCAACTATACCTTTTTAAAATCCTTTGAAAATTAAAAAAGATTTGACCATATCATACCATTAACTAGGAGCCTATTTTAAACCATATAAATCTTTTGTTAATTTGAGAACATGATTTGGAAAATGATGATTTTGAAATCTAGGGGGTTATTCAACAAAAATATCTTCAAATATATAACCATTTAAGAATTCACTTTTTATATCCTTTTGATATATTTTGGAATCAAAATGTGCTGCATAAGAAAGTAGTATTATGATTGATTCAAGTCTATTCAATGGTGAAAAGGTTTCCTCATATACAATACCTTCTTCTTTATTATATCCTTGTACAACCAACCAAGATTTATTTCTTAATATTGTTCCATATTCATTAACCTTGTTTCTAAACACCAACTTAGTTCCAATAGTGAGAGTGTCTTTAGGTCTAACTACAAGTTCCCAAAATTTATTTCTTTCAAACTAATTAAGTTCCTCTTGAATTTACATCACTTAAAATTCATCATTAATTGTATCATTTATGTTCTTAGGTTTAATATGTGACAAGAATGATTGATGTTCAACCAGATTTCTAAGAGAATCTCTAGTATGTGTACCTATATATATCTCTCAAACTAAAAAATCTAGAGGATGGTATCTATGTGTCCTAACAGATCTAGGAAAATAATTCATGGAAATATCATATTCTTATATAGGTTCAGGTTCAGGTTGAGAAAGTTCCTCATAACTGGATGATTTTTCTCCTTATTTCAAAGATTTTTCAGAACTTTTGGCATTAATGTTTATAATTGAAAAATCATCTTCAAGGTTTTACAAAGTGGTTTTAGGCTCGTATGGATCTATCTCATCAAAATTGATATGAACATATTCTTCCATAGTCATGGTTCTTTTGTTAAACACTCTATATGAATTACTAAAAGTTGAATATATAAGGAAAATCTCTTCATCACTCGTAACAGAAAATTTTTCATTATTTTCCTTAGTGTTAAGAATAAAGGATTTTCAACCAAAATCTATAAATTAATTAACCTTTGGTTTTCTACTATTCCAAAATTCATAAGAGGATTTATTCAAGAGAGGTCTAATTAAAAATATGTTGATTATATAGTAAGTTTTATTCACTGCCTCTACCCAAAAATAAATAGGTAGTTCATACTCATTAATCATATTCCAAGAAATTTCTTAAAGGGTCCTTTTTATTCTTTCTATAACACCATTTTATTGTGGGGTCCTAGGAGAAGAAAATTTATGATTATATCCATACTGTGAGAAAAAATATTCAAAGTCTTTATTTTCAAACTCACATTCATGATCACTTCTTAAGGTATTAATCTTAATTCCACTAATATTTTCTAAAAATTTAGCATACTTGGTAAAATGAGAACAAGATTCACTTTTGTAAGCAAGAAAGAATGACCAAGTATACCTAGAAAAGTCATCTATAAGGAAATAAACATAGTGATTCCCATTTATATAAGAAAATCTAGATGGTCCAAACAATTCAATGTGAACCAACTTTATGGGTTGAGAATTTAAAACGTCTTCATTTTATTTGAAATATATCTTGTGTTGCTTCCCTTTTTGATAGGGGTTATAGAATTTATTATTTGGGAATTAAATTTTAGTTAGATCTTTGACTAAAATTTTCCTAGTTACCTTTATAGGGGAGTATATATTACATTTTTCTAGTCTCCTATTCTGAATCCAAGATTCTTTGTGAAAGGAACTTAAATAAGAAATATTTTTTGAAAAAAAAGAGTTTAAATTAATAACATAAACATTGTCATTTCATAAATAAGTAAACACTAAATAATTTTGAGAATAAAAAACATTAAAAATTTTATTTTAAAATTTTAGATGAAAATAATCATCACATAACTTTGATATGATAAGAATATTTTACTTTAATCCATCTACAAATAACACTTTAGAAATTAAAATAGTGTTATAATTACTGACTTGTCCAAGGACAATTATTTTCCCTTTGTCATTGTCACCAAAAGTGACATGTCCATCATCCACCTTTATTAATTTCTTGAATCTTGAATAATATCCATCCATGTTTCTAGAACAACCATTATCCAGGTACCATAGGTTCTTACTGGAGATATTCAAGAAGGTCCCCTATAGGACAAAATTTACTCCAAAAACGATTTTGGTACCAAAATTTTCTTAGGTCCAGAAATGTTAGTAATTATGGCTTTAGAAAATTATATTTTTTTAATAGGTTTTATATAAGAAATTTATAACTTTTGGAAATAAATAATTTTTTGGGTCTATAAGAGTAAAAGATAGAAAAAAAAATTCCAGTACTGGAACTAGGAATAAAACTGTTCTTGACAATTCTTATATGTCCTAATTGATACCCTAAAACAATAATGTATTTAGGTGCTATATATTTTAAAAGTATATGAGTGAGAGTATTCCTCCAATTATTGAATATTTATATATTTTTATTTTGTTTCTAATTTGAAATTTTTAATTCATTATTTTCTTTTAACAGTTGAGTATTTTTATCCCTTTCAACAGCAAGTCCAGACTTAAAATTAGCAGTTAAAACATGTTGTTTTTTTAGAATTTTATATTTAACATTAAGATAATTTAATGTATCTTCCATAATGTTACAATACTAAAACATCTCTTCACTTTTCATGTGATCATCATTATTTTCATCACTATTTTCATCACTATTTTCATCTCCAAAATCTTATAAATATGTACATGAGAAGAAGGCTAGACATTGGATACCTCATATGTGTTTATCATGTAACACATGTTAGCTTTGTAATTCTTATCCTATTTGGTAGTTTTTGAATCACTTGAGATTTATTTAGAATCACTCCAAGTTTCTTTCATTTCATTCTTATATTTCTTATTCTTATCATCATATTTCTTTTTATATTTCATCTTAAGATAGTTAGCTTTGACATGCCCTTTCCTTTTACATTAATTGCACGCTATTTCATTTAAAGTTTCATGTATTTTCTAATATTTATTCTAGTTTACTCTATTATCATATTTACCTATGTATCTTGGTTTTCTAAAGAACTTATTTCTCATATAAAACTTTTTAAATATTCTATCTAGATGGACCATCTCTTCATCACTATCAGCTTGTGATTCTTCATCACTTGAACTTTCATGTTGAACTTTATCCTTTTGTTTTGAAGTAGTGGTATTAAAGGGTAAAATCTTCCTTTTTTGGTTTATATTTCTCTTCTATATGGACCTTAATATGTTCCTCATACATCATTATTTTTCCAATCATCTTCTTAATAGGTATCTTACTAATATCACATGATTATAAGATTGATACTAAGGTTCCTATTCATCTTTCTGGTAGACACATCAATAATCACATCACATGGTTTTTATCAAAAATAGGGTTCCCTAATGAGTGAATTATATTCACAATCTCATTTAACTTGAGATACATGTGATAAATAATCTTATCAAGTTTTATCTTAAAAGTACCATATTTAATAGTATAGGTATTTAACCACATTTCTTTAACATTATATGTTACTTCATGAGAAACTACTAAAGTGTCCCAAATTTCAAAAGGTAGTGTGAATGAAGATATTCTATTGAATTATTCATCAACCAATGTATAATATAGGGAATTCATAGATTTAAAATTATTATTTTAAGTAGATTTTGTAGTATCATCTCATGTGTTTCTAGCAATTTTAGTTATTTTATATTTATCTACAATAGTAATCCAGATTTTAAAACCCATTATCTCGATATGCATTTTCATCTTGATTTTACATAGATAATAATTTTTGTCATTAAATAAGGGAGGTCTGTTGGTATTAGAACCCTCTTGTGTATTATCCATAAATAATTAAATTTTGAACGAATAGAAATTTGAGACCTTTAAAACACAACTAAAATAATAGTTGAAAGATATTTAAAAACCTTTGATACTAAATATTGGTATGAGTGAGTAACTCAAGAGGGGGTGGGGGTGAACTGAGTACCCAATAAAAATTTCTATTAAATTTTTTTTAATAAAATCCACCAATTAAAACAAACTTATCCCAGTTAATCAAAAGAGTAGTTTGATATAAGTTTGATCTTTTAAAATATTTCTCAAAGATTGATTAAGGATTAGTTGAAATGGTATTGGAAATTAATTTAACTTTTGAAATAAATTTACTTAAAAATACTTATATAAACATCGGTTAAGACTAAGTATAAAATTATAGGTTTTTTCATAGTTTAAAAACAAATTTAGTTAAATCCTTGAAATAGAGAAAACAAAACTAAAACACATAGTGTAATAAAACAAGGGATTCAACCTCAAGCTGAAAAAAAAATCACCACCACTTAGCAATCACCTGCTGCTAATAAGTTTATATAAATATAATCTAATACACAACCTGGATAGGGTATACAAACAATATCTTATAATTTTTCTTGGATCAAAGGCCTCTTCCACAGTTATATGTGGGTAGAAAAACAAACACAATCCAAACAAGGACCTATTCCACAAACATCGTGGGTAAGCAGATGAAAAGATATAGAAGAGAATATCTAGTATTCTCTAGTTCTAGCACATGATTCAGTGTGTGTTTATAAATAAAGAAAACAATACACTACTCGAAAATAAAATAAAACAATATAAAAATAAATAAATAAGATATAGAAAAGCTAATGTTACTCGATCTATAGTGCTTAAGATGCTCGAGTTTCCTAGAATGTGTCTTGGTGAGGATTTCAAACTGTTTCTCTAAAAGTTATAGTAAAATAGAGTGTCACAAAGGTTCTATTCTCTATATGTAAGAAAGGATCTTGATCTTAAATGTGTTCTACTCTTTCATAGTTGAATGTCGGTAGGAATGAAACGTGTAAGTTTTCACATGATCATCATTATAGTATTCAATTTGTGCACACCTTGATCATATGTTCACTCTGTATATCACAAGTGAGGATTATTTTTAGAATATAAATCACTGCATGCATATGTTGAAGAATAATCATCAATATCTTATGGATCCTTATACTAATCTCTAACTTCTTCTTCAATGTGTCCATATAAAATTTTAATGAATAATAATTAAATAATACTTTTGTATTAATTGGAGTAATATATTTGTTGAATCATTTAATTCAAAATAGACATAACAATGATGTTGGAAAGACATATCTAGTAGAAATACATCTCTGTCAGTGACTCATCTCTGGTGGTATCTCAAGTTTGGTGATCAGACATTCTGGAAGTGACTCATTTGAACTAACGGTGACTTGAGTATGAAGTGACTCAGTCTAGTGGTAGCTCAAGTTTAGTGGTAAAAAATTCTAGTGGTGATACATTCTAGTGATTAATCATATCTGGAAGATATTCATTTGAACTAATGATGACTTAGGTATGGCGTTCACTCAGTCTAGCAGTGACACATTCCAATAATTATCCAAATTTTCATAAAATTGTCTTATATTATAAAATGATATCATAAAATAATAATCTCATTAAAAACATAATAAACACGATTTTTGAGAATTGAAATAAGGAGGCTCTAACAAATCTTTTCTTCCTCTCCTATTATATTATCTTCTAGAATTTATATCCTTCTTCTTAAGTTTTGAAAAATCTAGATGAATGTGACATGTATTCTTAAACTCATTGCTTATAGCCTCTATATAATCCTTCTTCTCATAATTTTATTTCCTGTACTTCTAATGATAATTTTGTAAGACCTTCTTTCTGATGATTTTATTCATGCATCTCATAAGTAGTGAAATATCACCTTAATAAACATTCAAACATATATTATTTGAATAATGTTTATACTTTTTTTTAGTAAAAAAATTGGAAGTTATAACTCCATACATTAAAGCACTTGATTTTGAAGCAAACACAACACTATTTTTACCCTTCTCCTTTTCATCATATCTTTTCAATATACACTCATATTTCATAAAAGTTCTAATAAGATCATCTAAACTAAGACTTATAAGATGTTCTATATAATCTATTTTTGTCTTATTGGATTTACTTTATTTTAGAATATTTTTAATGTACTTTTTAACCAATTTTTGACCAATGGTTGTTTTTCTCACTAATATATTTTAAACCAATAACTATTATCATAAATCATTATTGAATTTAAGAAACTGATTCTCCAAGTAGAAAATAAAATGTTTTATAGTCATCTCACAACATTACTCTTTTGGTCACTAAGACTTTTGAAGTATATAAGTGTGTAATCTACAGTTTTCTCCAAATTATGTTTACGGTCTCACAATATAAAATTTAACTATATAAATTTCTTATCATAGAGAATAACAAATTATTTTGAACTTTTTAATTAGATTGATATTCCAACTTTTCTTCTTGATTAAATTAAGGAATTTTAATATTCAGAATTTTTGTAACTATCATCCATTATCTAAAAATGATCAAATCCAATATTTATAAAAAAATTCATCATTTGATCATGCCCATATTAATAATTATATCTATCAAAAATAGTAGAATAAATCTAATTCAAATTCTTATTAATTTTTATTGGTGTCCCTACTATAGTAAAAATAAAAAGATATTTACTCTTATACATGTTAGTGTAAGGAAACTTCAGTATAAAATATATTAGAAATTAAAAATGAATATAATTTATATGATACCAATATAAAATTTATAGCTAATTATAACATCCTATTATAATATTTTCCTTAGAGTCTCATCGATCATGCATAATTCAAATAATGATTAAAAATATAAAACTTTGAGCATTTAAAATAAACTTAACATGATCAGATGATAGATTTTTTGGATCTTTAATTAAAAATTATTTTATTAAAGGGATGAAAGATCCCACTCTTTTTATCAAGTAAGTTTTTAATGAAACTATCACTATACATATTTATGTTGATGAAAATATTGTGGGTTTAATCTAAAAATCACTTGCAGATATTTTTTTTGAAACTTATACAAGGTGAATTTGAGATGAGTATAATGGGTGAACTTAACTACTTTCCTGGCTTCCAAATGACTCGAAGACCATAAGGAAATATCTTAACAAAACATAGTTATATTATATATTTACTTAAGAATTTTGGTTTTTACAATGTTCCAAGAATTAGTACTCTGGTAGGTGCTTCCTATTAACTTGACCTTGATAAATCTAGGAAATTATTTGATAAAAAATCATTTAGAGGGATGGTTCAAACCTTAATTTAATTGATGGATATTTAACCAGAAATTATGTAATTTGTATTCTTTTGTACAAGGTACCTATCTAATTTTAATTAATCCAATATTAAGTTGATTAAATTGATTTCTCGTTATCTTAAAGGAACTATAGAACTTAGAATATTTTATTTTTCTAAAATTGAGTTCATATTAAAGAGTTATTCATATTTTGATTTCAGTGGTTATAGAATGGATCATAAAAGAAAATTTGAAACTTGTCACTTTATTGATTAATATTTAGTATCTTGGTTGAGTGAAAAATAATATTTATATATACTTTCCACTTCCAAATCCAAATATATGGCAGTTGGGAGTTTTTGCACTTAATTTTTTGTGGATGCAGTACACACTCATGGATTTTGGTTTGAGTTTCACTCAAAATCTAATTATTTGTGATAGGAAAAGTGCTATTTTTTTGTATAATAAACCTATACATCATTCATGATTTTAACATATTGTAATAATACACCACTTTTATTGGGATCACATACAAAAAATGAGATATTATTCTTGATTTTATCAAAACTGAATATTAATTTACTAACATTTTCATTAAACCATTAAATTCAAATAGATTTGAATATATTAAATATAATATGTTTTTGATCAATGAAAAATGATCATAAGTTCTAATTCTTATTTCACTATCTTCTTATATTGAAAAACTCTTCAAGAATGGGGGAGGACATTCATTGTTTATTTAAGATTGTACTAACATTTCATGTAGGAAAATTATATTTTCCTGAAGTGTTATAAATAGAAATTATAAAATTTACTTTTAACATCAACTGAAACTAAACCTTATAAAGGTTACTTTATTTCATGAACTTAATGATAATAATCTTATAGAAGGAAAATTTTTCTTAATCTAATTTATCTTACAAACCTAACCCCTGTTTAGTTTTTAAGTTTACTTTTGCATATTAATTACATTAAATTTTACATCTATGCTTAG
Organism: Viscum album; assembly: GCA_963277665.1. Taxonomy (NCBI): domain Eukaryota; kingdom Viridiplantae; phylum Streptophyta; class Magnoliopsida; order Santalales; family Viscaceae; genus Viscum; species Viscum album. The sequence goes on along the minus strand of OY728121.1, from coordinate 1,354,035,989 downwards.
ATTCTAAAATTAACTTTTATGTTTTAACATTCACATCTAATTTTTTTAATTTTACATAATATTTCTTACTTTGTTAGAAGATTCATATTCTGATAAACCCTAAAAAATGGAGAGTTATTTTTGTTATCCTTACACATGAGTCTCTACTTTTTCAAATAAAGTCTATGGAAGATAAGAGAAATTATTTAGATAAATTCATTGATCACATGGGATCTAAAGAAAATGATTACAACTAAAAATACTAGATCTTTTATAATAAATTACTTAAAATTAGAATCTCTAAGAACACACTGAAATCAAATAAATAAATAAAATCATTCATTTATTGAGATAGTGCACAAGTCTTGAATGAATATGACTCAGAAAATGATCCAACCATAGTTCCTTGAATCCTTTCTCTCATTTATAGGTGTTAGTATAATAAAATTTTCATGAACCAACCTAGGTAACCCTTGAACTAGGTGCCAGATATGGCCTATGGCACAACTAAGGTGCGTTCCTGATTTCCCAAGGTAAAAAACTAGTGTCAGGGTATCAAAAATAAACTATTGGGAGTGATTTCAACTTTTAAATGTAAAATTAAACCACATATTCCACTCAGAATCCCACTTGAACAATCTGTGAGTTGGATGTCACCACCATCGAATAAGTAACTCAAATAATTGAAACAACTAATAAGAATAATATAATATAAATAAAAAAACAAGATCTGGGCCACCAAGGCTGATACAAAAGCATCCCAAAATATATAAAAAACCAAAACCAAACATACTACCAACCATGTTCATGTGACCCACAACTATGCTCCACAATACCAAATTGACCATCCCTAAATAATACAAATATCCAAACTGAAAGGGGGAAAATAAAAATCATATAAAATGGAATCATAATAACCGCATACATTGAATGGTGTATGCAATTTGTGAGAGAAACCAAGCCTAATAGGATTCCACCAAGTATTTTGTGCTATTACTTTAAAAATAAAATTCATTTATGCTACTTTGAAATACATTTAGAAAATGTTTTTTATAGGTTAGAATATGAAAACCAAATATCGCACCTAAACCATTTTATATAACTACCACTTATTTTTCTTTAAATGAAAACAATCACTTTGAAAACATTTCCAAGACCTATGACTCTTTTATAAAAGCACCCATTTTAAATCCACTTTCAAATTTCACTTTATAAATATGCATTTTGAAATCTCTTTAGAAAAATTTTAAATAAAACAACATAAATGTAGAAATGATAAATAAATATTAAGGTATAACATCATAAAGAATATAAAAAAATCATGATTCCCTATATGACAATTGATCTAGGGAATGAAAAAGAAAGAAAGTTACTTATGTAGTATCATTTAGTATCATGGGAAATTCATAAACATGTCATGAGGTAATCCTATACATACTCAGGTGGATCCATGTTTTAGTCTATAAATGCATTTCTATTCTATAACCAACTAGATGCTTTAACAAAACCACACTAGTGGAACTCCCCTATAGCCTCAAATACCATAATGGATCCAGTCCATATCATCTGGACTAGATAGAAAATATCTCTCATTCCTCACTAAGATACCTAGTATTCCCATGAAGTTAGTAATGGGATTTGAGTAATCAAATAGTCCATATATAAAAGCCAGACATAAATCTCACCTCACCTCCAAACCCTCATAGGAAACAGTCCAAACCACATGTCATTCATATCACAATGAAATATAAAACATTCCCCTTGGTCAAAAATCCATATTAAATACAACAAACAAGGGTATTCAAGAGGGTATCATATTCACACCATAGAAATCCAATTTAAAAGTGTTGAATGGGACTTTAATAAAAATCTAACTTGGAATTCCAAGACATTCCCAAAAATATAGAACTAAAATTACATTTTATTTATCAAATCCATTGAAATATCCATTTATTCCAAGTGATATTTCAATTCAAAACAATTAAAGAATCTATTACAAATATCACATATAACTATAATTAGATAAAAATAATAATTTTAAATCAACAATCACATAATGACATGCATTTTAAAGAAAAGGCACAAAAACACCTACCTCAAATAAAAAACAATCAAGATAGAAGTTTTCAGCATCAATGAAAGATTCCTGAGCCATCCATATGGAGAACCAAGCAGGATCTAACAATCAAAACCCTTAAGGATAATCTACCCCAAACATTAAATATAACCATGGTATCCCCTGGGATTCATGAGATAGGAAGAGACTGAAAGAGAAAGGAATAAGGGGAAGTATGATGGATAAACCAAGATAAATGAGTACATTACCTTAAAAATAAAATTGGAATGAGGTTGTAGTATCTCAAAATCAAGAGGATAGGAGGAGTATAGTTCCCTATCATGCGCTTAGACCTATTTTAATAGTTAGGAAAAAAGGGGGTCAAGTCTTTAAGGGTCAATAGGGGTAAAATTGAAAAAACATAAAAAATTAAAAACCAGGTAGACTCATTCAGGTCCTGAACCACAATTCATGAAGTGAATGGTCCCCCAATAAAATGTTATGGGGTGAAATACACTAGGTAGAACACTTAGGTCACTAAAAGGGCTCGTTTATGAGGTGAACATTAGGTTCATGGCATGAACTACTGCAATTTCATACCTACAACTTCTTGTCCCTCCTAAACCACCTTAAAACATCATGAAATCCCTAATAACTACAAAGAAACTCATAAAAACAAGTTGATACCCCACAACATGTGACATGAACTGACCAATATTCTTAGTTCAATGGTGATAAATCTGGTTCTTTAAAAAATAAATATCACTCTGGCTATTAAAAAATACTTTGACATTCTCTTAGATGATCCTTAAGTCTCTGATCGGTCCATGTCACCTAATATATTCCTTGAAAGATTACATCATGACCATATACCCTACCTCTATAGTAAACAAAGCCACAGTTGATTGTAGATCATATCCCTAGCTCATTGGTCCTCCTATCATAGGGAAAACATAATTAGTAAAATATCATCACTTATCTAGGTCTAATGTATAATTAGAATCAACATATCTGAAAAAATATATCAAAACATTTTAATCTCTTATAAACGTCAAACCAACATTTAGAGTACTTTGATATACCATGGAATCCATTATAATTCCTATCAATAAACTTTACCAAGGTCATGCATGTACCAACTTACCATGCTCAATGCATGTGAAATACCAGGTCTCACACACACCATTGAATACATCAAGGCTCAAAATAAAATTGTATTTGGAACATGATCCATTAGTTTACTCTCTTAATTTGTATTTGGAGATAATGATGCACTAAGTTTAAAATGAGATATTAATGGGGATTCTAATTGGTTTGTATTTTTCATCAATGTCAAACCTTTAAATCAATTTATTTAAATATTATATCTATTTGAGGGTAACAACACCCTTATCTATGCCTCACTTAATCTTCATCCCAAGAATCATCATGGATTCCCTATAATCCTACATCTCAACTTCTGAGTTTAGTAGATTTTTTCAACCTGTCAATCTATACCTCACTTTTACATGCAATTAACATATCATTAATATATAAAAGAAGGTACATAAATATGAAATCATGAAGTTATTGGAATTAAACACAATGATCAAATTAAATATGGACATATTTATGATTCAATATAAAAGTATAAAACCTCTTATACTACTATCTTGGTGACTTCCTCATGCCAAATAATGACTTTTTCAATATAAAACTCAATTCTCGCATATTGGTACATAAAACCCATTGATTTATGTTATATATATATCTTTCTCAATGATCTATGAAGAAATTTTGTCTTGACATCAATTTGAGATAATTATAGATCAATTTTTGCAACCAATTCCAAAAAAAATCAAGTAGACGCATGTTTAACAACATGATACAATACCTAGTTGTAATTTATCCCTTAATTCCATGAATATCCCTTAGTAATAAGTTTTTATTTTCACTTGATACCATTATTATGAGTTTCATATTCCTTTTTTACAAACACCAATTTTCACCAAACTACCTTATTATTCTTCAAAGGTAGAATAAGACCCCATGTTTGATTTTGATACAGTGAACTCATTTCATCTTTCATAGATGACTTCCACCATCCCATCTATTTTCTATCTAAAACATATCGATACTTATCTAGAATGTCATATTATATTACATAAATAGTATAAAAACCATATTATCATACATGGAAGGTACCCATATGGTTTTTCATAGTCTACTAGTGACAATAATATCGTGTTATTGATTATCCTGATGTAAAGAAACATATTATACAGTCGAGATTTCAATATGATCACTGAACTCTATCTCTTGTGGCTCTTGATCAGTCGATGGTGGAATTTTCTACACTTAAATCTTAAATATATCTAAGTCATCCATATCTTTTTCAAAAGAATTTGGATTTACCATTATTGATTCATCAAATTTGACATCAAGAATCTGAATTATCTTCTTTTCATTTGGGTCCCATAGCCAAAAAGTCTTCACACCATACCTAAATCTAAAAAAAATAGCTTTCATTTCTCTATGATCCAAATTTTAGTATGTAACATTAAATAATGTAGTACAACCAAAGATATGTAATTTATCATAATCAAAAACATTCTCACCAGACCATACCTCTGTTTGAATTTTTCCATCAATCATAGAAGATAGTAATTAGTTCACAATGTGTGATACATACATAAATTATTATTCCTTGATTTTTTTAAGCCTAAATAAAATAACACACATTGAACCTTTTTAAATAGCATATAATTCATATATTTTTATATTCCATTCTATTGTGGTATTCCAAGAACTATAAAGTGTCTCACAAAACATCGATCCTAACAAAACTTCCTAAATGGGTTTGTTATGTATTTTCCACTATTAATTGATCTCAGTATCTTGATTTTTCTTCACATCTTATTTTCAATCATTACATTTCAAGAAGACATATAACACTTTATCTGTATTCTTCATGGATTATACCTAAAAATATCATGAGTAATCATCAATAAATGTGAAAAAATAATGATTAACTCCCAATAAATCATTCTTTGATAGTCCCCAGACATCAGTATTAATATAGTCAAGTGTTCCCTTTGCGAGATGAGTTGCATCACACAGTGCTCCCAAAAATCGATTTTTCTTATCTTGGAACCTTTTAAAATGCCATTCTTCAATAATATCCACAAATCATTTTCTCTAGTGTGTCCAAGTCTCATATTCCATAAATATGAAAGTGTCTGGATCACTCAACTCTAACATCGATGCTCCACCTGTAAGACTCGTGAAATTCAAATAATATAAAATACCTTTTTGAGTATATTTAATTACAAGGAATGAACTGTGAATTACTTTCAGGTCTCCATCTTCATTATTTATTCTATAACAAAGCACATCTAAAACTTTTAGAGATATAAGGTTAGTCTGTAATTCTATTATATATCTCATATCTATAAGGTTTCAAATTGCATCACCATGTATCCTTAACTGAATTGTTACAATACCTATTGTATGGAAAGGATGGTTATTCCCCATATAAACAACTCCTTTATATGACTCTTTGAGGCTTGAAACCCAATCTTGATTCTTGTACATGTGGAATGAACAACTAGAATCATGAATCCAATCTTTTGAATGGTTGACCATTAAGGCGATAAGGAAATTTTAGTCATCAATATCTTTATTTTTTTGTACAATATTTGCCTTTAGTTTCCCAATATTGGGACAATCCTTTTTTCAATCCACTTTATGATGATAATAAAAAAGATCATATTTTTTTGGCCTTATATAGGTGGAATCACCTCTTTATTTAAATCCTGATTTTCTTCCTTTGAACCCTCTTGGATTCCTACTAGAAGATCTTCCACTAGTTGTTATTAATGCCTCTAATGTAGAATATTTGTGGTCATACTTTTCCTTCTACCTATACTCATTGTTAATCAATGAATTTTATATATCAATAAATTTTACCTCATTATTATCATACAACAATGTAATGATTATAACACTTTGGTAGAGAGTTTATAAACATGAGGGCTTTATCTTCATCAATGATTTTTGCTTCTAAACTTTTAAAATCTACTAGGATTTTATTAAAACTGTCTAGATTCTAAATAATATATATAACTTTCTTGTATTGGAAATGATATAATTTCATCTTCAAGTAGAGATGATTTTTTATGCTTTTGGTTATGTGATTATTCCCCTAAATCTTTCACATGATCTTCAAAGAGGTCTCATGTATCAAAATATATTTCTGATATTTTTTCTAAATATAGTCATATTGCACAACGTGCTTGGTGCTTGAGTCTCCTCTAATAGCCATCAGAGATATTGGTGGGATTTTCTACCAGACTAATATCTAACTCTTATTGAGTTATTACATCAAGAACTTTTCATTTCCATATATTGAAATTATTCTTCCTATCAAATTTTTCTACCTCAAATTTAGTGTTAGACATCATACTCCTATGCCCAAAAGAGCTTTCCATCTTAGTATATTCATCTTGAATAGAATCCTTAGATGTTATGGGTGACATCATACTACTTTTGAATTTGGGATTCTCTATCAAATAAAAATATATAATTTCTAAAAATAGATAGTAGCAATGAATTTGAAACATTCAAAAATGATAAAAATGACTATTTTACCAATTTAAATAGACTAAAAATTGATATAAAATTTTCTTTCTTGATTTTTTCCACTAAAATATATAGAAAAAAGTGGAGTTCTCATCATGTGACTGCTATACTAAATTTTAGACAAAGGATGCCAACAAATGTCAGACAGTTTTCACAATTATTTCCTTAAGTAACGAACTTCTCTAATACCTATTTATTGTGTGGAATATCACACTCTATTTCAATCATGCTCTCTTTATCTCACTCACACACATGTGTAATGAAATAAAAATAATACATGAGAATTATATAGCCTGGTTAGAAGACCTTCTCTACGGGGAAGGTGATGAATTTATCTTATTCCAATGGGAATACCATAAATTACAAACATTTCCCAAAAATAGCACCCATATTTATGGCATGAGGGAGGATAAGAATTAAATTATTGTTATAAGATTTAATTCTCTAGTGGGGGAATCCATTTATGGTGGTGATTGTTTTAGTCAATATTCAATAATTACATCTCATATTCTGGGCTTTTCCTGAATCAGGTGTGTAAAGGTATGGATCCTCCAGGTATAGGGAGATAATTGTTATAACCAATATTAGTCTATGAGTCTCCCTACTATTGATCACTATCATGTTTCTATGGTTTTAAATAAGTTTTTTTTATATGTATGTAATTGAGAAGACTTGCTCATGCATACACTTGTTTATCCACTGTTGAGTTGAGACACCATTGGTGGTTCCCTATTTAGTATTTATGTTAACATCCTATATAAACACTTTAGTTGACATGTAGTCTCACTTTTTGTATTTCAAGTATATAATGGTACATTTTTATCTCTTAGATTGTTCTTAGATGTCATAGGATCAGGTTGTGTTGTTAGGTGCCTTGGATCACAAATTCCACGCTTGGCTGGGGATCTTATTTAACACTACACCTGCTTTTATTTTTCAATTGCATCTAGACTATTCTGTTATACGTAACTCAGGAAATATATTTACATCTAGTTTGGTCATATGTGTATAGTCACATTCATACAGTGATAGTGTTGCCACTTTTATGATGTTATGTTTCCATAGTAGGTTGTATGATAACTTGGGACATCCGACATATGAGTGAACCACACCAAACTCTTGGCATACTCTGGTTATGATCTCTAATATTACTAGAGTGGGTAAATCATTCCTCAATGGTATTCCAAGACCCATGGTATTAATTTACATCCTATGGGTATTAGGAAACACTCGTGAGGTTAGTGACATCTTGTATTAGATACTTTTTGGGTATCCGGGTCAAGGTCATTACACTAGATATATAGAAACTCAATAAATTAAAATAAAAAGTAGATTGGCTATAGAAAGAAATTTGACAATTTTATTTGAAGACAATGCTACATGAATTGATTAGATAAAAGAATGTTATGTTAAAATTGATTTAAGGAAACATATCTCGAAAAGTTATTTTCTTTAACTCAAAAGTTGATAAAGAATGGAAACATTTACATACAATATTCTCGATCAAACAATAACATGGTAGATCTATTCATGAAGTCATTATCAAATACATTTTTTTAGTAAAAATTACAGGATATAGGGTTGTGAAAATTAAATAAATTTAAATTTTTTCATATAATGTAATTTTCAAGGGAAGTATAATGTGATTGTATTGTTTTCTTTTTGGTTTTTATCCCATTGAGTTTTTACGTAAAATGTTTTTAATGAGTAAAAAAAACAAAAATGACTCTATAGAACATAATTTAAGATAATTAAAGTTGATGGACACAACCCACTAATTATTCCACTTTATTTTAATGTGGAATATTGATTTATAGTGGAATTTATGACCAATCTCCCTGTTTATTATCACATAAAAAATATGAGACAACCATTTTCCCGTAACATAAAAAAATGATAGGAATGTGATAATTATGTGTTAAATTTTATATATTTTATCTATTTAATATTTTATTATAAACTAAAATGTATCCAATTTAAATATTTCAATAAAAATATTGAATAATAATAATATAATTAATCTAGAAGGGAAGTAGGAAGACTGGTGGTGGAGTTTTTTTAGGATTTATTTTTTTAAATAAGTTAGGGTTTTTTGTATTTGTTAAAATACATCGCTAGATTCATGAACAGGGTTCACATTTCTTTTTTCCACCAGAATGGAAGCGTGAACCTCATTCACACTTCCTATTAAACTGGCATATAAGAGGTGTTAATGGGTTTCACATATCTCATCGGATAAAAATTATAAAAATGATACCCCCTCACTTCTATCACCCCCTCTAAATTTGCAGTAAATCTCTGGTGAATTGTTTTTTCTCTTTCTTAAGATATTATTTGCAGACTTTGAAAAGGTGAATTTTCTTTTTTAAAACCTTAGTTTTATAATTATCTTATTTATTTTGTTTTCATAATTTTTTTATTTAAATTGTATGATTGTATGAATATATGATTTAATTTATATATTCTCTGCATGATTTAAAATATGTTGAATGATTTATAAAATTTAAATATTATGTAAGGATAATTTAAATTGGGTTGAATTGTGAGTGATTAGCTATAAAATAATATTAATTAGATTGATGAAATTATAATTTATTATAAAATGTATATGTATAATTATAATTTAGAATATTAATAATTATATTTGAATATATTTCTATGTAAATATAATATTATATATTATATTTAAATTAAAATAAATTGAAAATATATTATGAATAAATAAAATATTTTTACTTAAATACTTTTTTTAAAATTAGATTACTAATAATATTTTATAAAAAATATTATTCACCTTATTTTAATATAATTATATATATGTTATAGTAATTATAATATTTTAATTTAATTAAAATTAAAATATATTATTTGATATATATGTATATATTTTATAAAAAATTCATATTCAAATATAAAGTAGGATGTTAATTAAATAATATATATATATATATACCATTAATTGAATTGTTGCTTAGTAATATATATAATTATACTTAAAAATAATATTATTATATATTGATTATATGTAGAACTATCCTAAAATGATTGGTAAGAGTATTGAGTTATGACTGACCATGAGATGACTGACCAGTGTATGATTGGAAATTAAATGTGTAATTATTTGGTATGTGGTTTTATAATTTTTAATAATTGAATTTTCTTTCTTCATTGATGACCTGCGTGTCATACCTCTCTCTAAGAATATAAGGTTTTGTGTGTCTGAAGTAAAATATTATGTATCCCAAACCCCTATAACCTCTCAATTACATGTGAGTATTATTGTAATAAAATGAGGATCTGAAAGAGGTGTTGATTTTTGATGCTATATTTATATACCATGACTAAAAAGAGATTGGTGACTACTAAAATCTAATACAATGAAGATTCTAGGAGTTTCACCCTAGGTTTAGGTTGGTTTATCAATTAATGATAAACCAATCCATAGAAAATGTCACAAGATCAAGTCATCATTATTTAAAAATATTATTATTAATAATATATATATATATATATTACATCATATATAATTTTAAGAAAAGTAATAATATATCATTATAATAATGAATTAAAATTAAAAAAAATTCTTATTGCTTATTAAATCATTAAATATATATATGTGTGTGTGTGTGTGTATATGTATATGTATATGTACATATTATTATGAAAACTGTTAATATTTATATTTAACTTATATTATTACTTACATAACTGTATAGTAATGTATATAATTATATTTAAAAATATTATCACTAAATACTTACTATATGAAGAACATAATAAATATCCTCAAAAAAACTTGGTAATATTATTGAGTGATAACTAATCTTGAGATGACCAACCAAAGAATGCCTAAATGGCTCAAAGGCCTTCATTTTTATTTGTGTTTTAATAATTGCATTTTATTTTTTCATTGATGAAATGTGTGTCATCCCTCTCTTTAAAAATGTAAGTGTATTTGTGTCCATAATAAAATATTATGTATCCCAAACCCCTAGAAACCCTTACTTTCATGTGAGTATTATTATAATAAAAGGAGGCTTTGTAAGAGGCATTGATGTTTGATGTTGGATTTATACACCATGCCTAAAAGGAGACTGGTGTATGTTGAAATCTGAGACAATGGAGGCTCCTAGAGTTTCCCCCTAGGTTTTGGTTAGTTTATCAATTAATGATAAACTAATCAATAGAAAAAGTCCCAAGATCAAATCATCATTTTTTAAATGTTATATAATTAAAAAAATTAAGCATTTCATGATACTCTAGTGATATATATATATATATATAATGATTTACTAAATTTTCTTTCTAGGTAATCATGTCTATATCCATATATTTCAACAGTGAAGTGATTTATAACAACCATGGATTTAGTTATAGTCTTCCACTTGTAATTTTTTTTAACCATCATGAACATTTGGCATTGGAAGAAGTTTGTAGGAAGAATCATAGTCACTTTAAACTGAGATATGATCAAGTAATTACTTCAATCACATATTAACATCTTTAATATACTGGTCTTCTATAGAACATTGAGTATCTTCTTCTCGATGATGATTATTGGGTGGAAGCATCATCATGGTTTAGTAAATGGTGCAATAATGGTCTAATGGAATGATATATCAATATTTTTGTTGTTGATGAGGTGTGACCTACAACTACAAACCCCTATTATGAGACATCTGTTAAAGTCAGTCCTTCTCAACATTACCAATAATTATCTTCTCATATGACTCTGGTAACAAAAACTAATTATTAATAAGATGATTAGAATATGTAAAAAAAATGGTAGCATACATCCCTATTGATACTCTTAATTTAATGGATTAGGCTTTCTCTGGTGAGGAGGTATCTGATGATGTCGCAGGAGATGATATGGGTGAAGAAGATGTGGACAATGAGCCATATGAGGTTCCTTTGATAGATAGTCAAGAACCACTGAGTGGTAACCAACTTCCCTTATTGACTTCCTTATTATATATAATTTCATGTGCACATGATTTTTATTGAGGTTTCATTACAAAAATTAATTAATTCCTAGGAATTATAAAAAATACATCTTCTAAAACTGGTAACACATTGTATGTTAGACAATAATTTGAAACTAAAAGTGAATTAAAAAATATGGTTAAGAAATAACACATAGAGATACTTTTTTCATTTTTGGTTACTAACTCCAATAAGAAAAAATACATCATTCGTTGTGAAAAATATGGTTCTACATGTAAAATTTTCATACATGAAATATATGATATTTTTTTTCATGTTGGAAGATAAGTAAATTGAAAGTACCACATACTTGTGTGAACCCAACTCTATCACAAGATCATTCTACACTATATTTAGATTTTATGTCAAGTATTATTATTGAGATGATATAAACTTTTAAGGATGTTCCTATGTCACTTGTTTAGGAATGAGTGTAGTGGTTGTTCAAATACAGGATTTCTTATGCCAAAGATTGGATGGAAAAATAAAAAGAAATTGTAAAAGTGTGTGGTGATTAGGGATCATATAATTTTTTTTAAACTAATGAGATTGTTTTCTATCAATAGTCATGTTTTTTATCATCTTTACATTTTTTAGAATGTATCCAATGCTAATAAAGTTTATTGAACAAAGGTGAATTGTTGTAAGCTATTGTAGGCATTCAGGTCGTGTATCGCCTCATTTCCTTATTACAAAAAATTCATTCAGGTTGATGAAACTTTTATTTATGGAAATTATACAGGTTTGTTACTAATTATTTCCATATAGGATGGTAATCATTCCCCTCTCTCACTAGTATTCACTATTATGGAAAAGGAGAAATTCAAACCATGGAGTTGGTTCTTATCCTGTATACGCATGCATGTTATGCAAACCAAATGAGTTTTCTTAATATCTGATCTTCATTGAGTGATTATATATATTGTAAACAATAATGAGATTTATTGTCAACAACCAAATGGTTATTATAAATATTTCATCAGAAAGACTACCATTAATTTCCATAAGCATTTCAAATATGATGAAATAAAGAAGGTGATCATTAAATTGGGTATGTTTCTTTAAACTGATTTATATTTGAATAATTTTTTTATCCTTTTAAATGAAAAGATTTATTATTCTTTCAATGTACAGACCACCACAACTAGAATATGAAATGTTTGTGATGGGTCATTTCTGACAAGAACCCTTCGCAAATAGTTATTTACGATGGGGTCCCATTTCAAATGACCCATAGCTGAAAAGAGTTTCGCAAAAAATTTTCTTTTATGATGAGAGACCCATCCATCGCAAAAAGATTTTACCATATATATATATATATATATATATATATTTGTAATTATTTGTGATGGTATTGGTTACCCATTGAAAATAATTATTTGCAATGGGAGATCACTCCCGTCGCAAATAATATAAAAAAAATTAAAAAAATCAAAAAAATCAAAAAACATCAAATAATATAAAAAAATTAGAAAAATATAAAAAATGAAATATATAAAACTATAAATATATGAATTAATAAAAATATTATAAAAAATATGTTCATTCAAATGTTTATCATAATAAATGTGTCAAAAAATACATAAATCACTGAGAATATGGAGGGTCGTTTGGGGGAGGTGATGAAGGGAACTCAATACCTATACCTTATATCAAGAATCGCATTTACTCCATCATCTACTATTGATAATCATTATCTCAACATTTTTTCTCCTACTACTGCTCGTGTTTTCAATGAAACACTTCATGATCACTACGTAAGGTCTCTATAACCTCATCCTGAGCTTGTAGCTTTATACTCTACAGCTGATGATGATGACTCTCCACAAGCTTCCCCTAGGATGGATGATAATAATGCAGTAGTACCATAATAACTATTAGAAATCAATCAAGAACTGATACCAACAACTCATACTTTCTCAAAATCATATTGAGTCACCTGCATCCATGTTGCATCATCAAATCCTATTGCACTAGTGGCATGACCCTTAGTCTCTTCCTGAATCTTATCATGTGCATGATAATTCACAGCTTCATGTGACTCCTTCAAATTCAATTTGAAGTTAAAATTTTTAAAATATTACATTCAGTTAATTTTAAAACTCAAAAAAATGTATTGACAACAATCTAATGCCACCGACCACCAGTAATATCTCTAGAGAAAAGATCAGCGTACATCCTCTTATAAACATAAAACTTTTTAATATCAGGATGCTAAAATTCCTATATGAATAATAAAAAAAATAGTTTACATTTACATTTATATAAATTATTAAATAAAAGTACTTACCAAATGTCATCGATCAGTATTGAATGTACGAATACCACCTCTATGAATGACCTTCTACCTCCCCTAGTTTTGTTGAACTACTGATGATCTCCTCTAAAAACTATCTTCTATCTAGTATGATAAAAATCCATCCCAAAACTGAGAGGATATGTAATTAGGTTGATTTTTATAGAAATATTGGTTAAAAACTGTGACTCTATCTTTCTTCATGGATCTCTTCCTCATATTGTACAAAAAGTGATGACAACACTCATGCATGATGGCCTCCCAGGCCTCCCCAATAGGTGTCCTCATGCTATCATCGATGAGATACCATAAACCCTATAAATAGTTAATAATAGCAAGTTGATAGTTAAATAAATTTCAAAATAATTATTATATATTTACGTACCATCCAATGATCAAACATGTAGTGTCGAACATCAATGAGGATATGATCCCATGTCACCCATGCTCTAGAAAAACAATTCCATAGAATAACACTCCCCAACCCAACAACTATATGCGAAAAAACTAGGGAAAAATAGAACAAATAATAAAATAATTAATTCATAAATAAATTAATGAAAATTAATTAAATTACAAAATTGAACATACCTATGAATGTGTGTATTGAAATCGAGATGTGGACATTACTCGTGAATAGGGTTAGGAATCATAAATCTTTCAATACCACAACCCCTTTGATTTGAAGAACCACCTACAACCTAAGGTTCAGATGGCGAAGCATTAGAGTCATCACTATGAAGTATAGCCTCCTCGAGGCTACAAAACATCTCATAAAAAGTCTCATTATCCATCAGAAATATGAAAAGAATGTTGTTATCAAATAATTGAAGATGAGTATTATATATATTTATTTTGACTATAACCAACATATAATTGTGTCATTCTTCATCTTCATCGCCATCTTCATATACGACGGTGCAAATATCTTTATCATTATCCTCAATATAATTAATTTCCATAGGAGTTTCTTCTTCATCGTCTCTCATTAATTCAAATTCATTTATTACATCATCAATATCATTGTCACCATTGACACATAACTATGGGGTTTCATCATCAACATTCATGTCCTTTCATTGAAAAGATGTATTTAGAGATGTCTCTTAAAAATTTTCAATTAATTTCACTTCAACAGAACCACATTCATTCTGCATGAACTGATTTTCATGGGATTTCATTTTTATAATCCTCTACCAATCAATTAACTCCCTTGAAGTAGCACAATAATTTTAAAAATAAATATGATGTGCTTGATAAGCCAATAAAAATGGTTCATTTATTGAAAGAAGTATTTTATATTTAATTTCAATGATTCCATGGCATAGATGAACATTTAATCCTCTATCAGTATAAAACCAATGACATTTAAACATCATTACATAATTCTGTCTCAGATAACACAATTCAATTATTTCATCCAGCATTCTAGAAAAGTTAAGTTCACTTTATCTGTGATGATATCCTATCAATGAAACACCACTATTTGTTGTTTTTTATTCACCATATACATGTTTATGAAATCAAAAACCATTCACCACATATACATCCTAAGATTTAATCATTTTGGATAGTGGGTTACTAAATGCACATAATATATTATCAATTTTATCAGCATGGTGTGATACCTTAAAAATTGAAAAAAAATAGCAATATGAAAAATAATAAATTGATTTTATATTTTAAACAATAAACAATTTACTTCACCATTATTTGAAACTAGTAGGAAAAATTATATTTTTGATGTTTTTCAAGGGAAGATGGTGTAATTTGTGGAAACTGTTTCTTGATATGATCATTATATAATCTATAAATAAAATAATATTAATTTATATTTTTAAAAAATAAAGCATGGGTGATAGTATCACTCACTGTACAAATCATATCATTTTTCACAGTTGAGTAGAAAATATGTAGGATCCCTATGATGTTCATAATCTGAAATCTATTGTCCATGAACTCCACCAAATCCAAGTTGAGGATGATTAAAAATTGATAACTGAATGTTCACAACATCATTAACATTTCACTCATTACTGTCCATTTAGTTATGTTTTGAAGTATATTAAGGTTGGAAATAATGGGAGTAGAACAAAGAAATTTCCTACTATAAATAAGATTCTCCAATTTTCCCTTAAACTAATTCTTTGTTACGTACCTTTTTATTCAATTTCTGCATGAATATCTCATATTGGTAAATCCATCGTAATTGTACTATCCCTCCACATTTTGCTTAATGTAGAAAATGTAATATGAAAAGTTCCATTGAATCATTGAAATTCAACAATTTTTTTTCCAATTTACATAAAATTAAAACAACATCTTCTTGTAGACTACTAATTGAATTGTAGTCTTTTTTATCTACACAATTGTCTTAGAAAAAATATGATATTTCTGTCAGCGCATCTAAAATCAAAGAATTCAAAAAACCTGTAAACCCAATCCGTAGAAGTATTTCTAATATGACATGAAAATCATAACTTTTTAATCTAGTAATATGTCGGTTTCTGACACATTTTTCCAAATTAGAAACATAACCATCCAATAGCCTTAAATCCACAATCCACTAACAAAATAATAAATGATTTTCTTTGGAAATTTTATAAGTTACTTTTGTCTTTATTAACTTCTGTGATATTTCATTTTCAAACAACTCAAGTTTTGGTTGGCTACAAATTTGGGAAATATCTAATCATGCCTTTACATTATATTTTTTCTTACTAGGTATATCCAAATTTGTATAAAATATATTATCAAAATTGTTCTTCTCAATATGCAAGACATCCAACATATAATGGACCAAAAAATTAGACCAATATGGTAGATCCCAAAAAATTATTTATTTAATCCAATTATGATCTTTCCCAAAGCCATCTATTTTTTGTTGGTTTATAGTCGGTCCAAAGGTAGTGGGAGGTAATGAAGTGACAATATATTTTAAATCAATACTTGATATTATTATTGTAGGTCCATCTCTTTCAATTTTACCTTTTTTAAAATTATTTTTTTCCTTTGAAGGATGGTCAATAAGAAGAAATCTGTGATTACAGCTAAAAAATAAGGTTTTCTCTTATTGATGAGCATAAACTCTTTGTTTTCACTCATATAGTATGGAAATCATTTTGGACCATATGTACTCTATCCAGATAAATTTTCATATGTTGGAAAGTCACTAATTTCCCACATTAATGCATCTTTTATTAGGAAATTCTATTTTACAACAACATCATATGTACTAACATTATTAATCCACAATAAATTTAAATCATCAATAAATGGATTCAAATAAACATCAATATTATTTTTTGGATGTCCTGGATTTAATAGTGTTAAAAATATATATGGTTTATTCATCAACATCTAAGGATTTAAGTTGTATAGAGTTATAAATATGGTCTAACAAGAATTTTGACTACCGTATAAACCAAATGGATAGAAACCATTAGTAGAAAGACCCAATCACATGTTACAAGCTTCTTAAGAAAAAGAAGGATGTATATGGTCAAATTTTTCCCATGAATCTCCATCATAAGGATAATTTAAGATTTTATCATTTGAAATATTATATTTATGTCATGAAATCAATGACATTGTGTTCTAAGACATAAATAAATGTTGAAATCTAGGTGTAAGCGGGAAATACTTCAACTGTTTAATGATAACTAATCCAGACTTCCCTTGTCGAGCCTTTTTGTACCATGATTTTCTACATGTGAGACAACTAACTAATTAATCATTTTCACCATAATATAAGATACAATCATTTGAACATGTAATAATCTTCTGATAACCAAGACCCAACCTATGAACCAGCCTCTTGCACTCATAGAAATTGGTAGACAACAAATTTCCTTCAGGTAACAGTGATTTAACCAAAGATAATATTTGATCAAAATAGCTATTTAAATTTCCATTATCTCACTTAATAGCCCTAAATTTTGTAATCACTTCAAATTTTATTATCTTTCATTTAGGATATAATATATCTTAAACAAACTTCAGCAAATCATAAAATCAAGATGGTTCTAACTCAGGAGTTAAAATAATGTCATTCTAAGTTTCTATTTATTGAAATGACGAACTAGTAACCCATGTACTAAAGTTTGAAACTGTGATGGATCTAGAACCAAATTATTAGTATGTTCTCTGGAACTGCATTCACTATGTTAATACCAAAAAACATAATCTTTCCAAAAACTAAAATGCAATAGTTAACCCCCAACAACGTCAAATGATTTAAATCTCCTCTAATCGCATTTATTACATACATACTTAATTATACCTTATGAAAAAAATTATGGTTTATATGATTAAAATGATAAAAAAAATTAAAACCCTCAATATATATAGGATTTATACCAAAAACATTTAGATTCATGTAATGATTTATCCAATCGTGATCTTATAATAATGGTTTTTGTTTACTTTCTTGTTCCATATTTTTCTAAAAAATAAAAAATAAAATTATTTCTTATTATTAATATTGTATAATGAATAGACTATCCAAAAAATAGACAATAAAAAAATTACAAATTACCTATAAATATTATAATTTTTATCTAATTATCATTAAAATTTTCTAATTCCAAAAATTACAACTAATTTTTTCTAATTACCACAAATTTTTTCTAATTTCCATTAATTAACATTAAGGGAAATAGAAGGTAGACCTAGGGGTGTGAGGGAATCGTGGAGTGGAGAGGTTGATGGTGACGATAGAGTGAAAGAATTTTAGTGCCCCTACGTTCAGACCATTTAGAGGAGAGGCAGTTAAGTTTACCCATGATTGCCTCTCCTCTAAATGGTCTGAATGTAGGGGAACTAGAATTATTTGACTACATCATCTCCTACATCCCCTCCACTCCATATTTCCCTCAAGGGAATCTGGGAGTGGAGGGGATAGAGGTGACATCAGTGGGATTTTTTTTAGAACTCTTGGGTTCAGACCGAATGGAAAATGGATACGCCGGTGAGTGATGGAAGAGGAATCAGATGTAAGAGATAATAATGACACTCATAGTGTATTATTTTTCTTTTTTGGTTAAATATATCCTCATGATAAAATAATGTTTTACTAATAATTGTGCATTTACATTATGATTATTAATAAAACATTATTTTCCCATAAAAAGAGATTGAACCAAAAAAAGAAGAAAAACTCACTAAGCAAGTCATTGTTATCTCTTGCATCTATTTCATCTTCCATTACTCGCAAGTTTACTCATTACTGTCTCTCATCTAAACAGTTTGAACTCATAGGCATCATAATTCTTTCACTCTATCATCGTCTTCATCCCCTCTACTCCATGATTCCTTCATGCTCCTTGGTCAACCTTCTATTACTAACTGTGGTTAATTGTGGTTAATTGTGGTTAATTGTGTTTAATTGTGGTAATTACCTCTTATTATGGATAATTTTTACTAATTACCACTCATTATCACTAATTTTCAGTAATTGTCTCTCATTACCAATAATTTTTACTAATTACCACTTATTATCAGTAATTTTTACTAATTGCCACTCATTATCGGTATTTTTTACTAATTACCACTCATTATTGGTATTTTTTACTAATTACCACTCATTATTGGTAATTTTTACTAATTACCACTCATTACTGGTAATTTTTCTAATTACCACTCATTACGGGTAATTTTTATTAATTACTGCTCATTACCAATAATTTTTACTAATTACCGCTCATTACTGGTAATTTTTACTAATTACCACTTATTATTGGTAATTTTCACTAATTACCGCTCATTGTTAATAATTTTTAATGATTGCCACTTTTTGTTGGAAATTTTTACTAACTACTGCTAATTTTTACTAATTACCGATCATTACTGGTATTTTTTATTAATTAATGCTCATTACTAGTAATGTTTACTAATTACTACTCATTACTGGTAATTTTTACTAATTCTCACTCATTACCAATAATTTTTATTAATTCATACTCATTACCACTAATTTTTACTAATTCACGCTCATTATTGCTAATTTTTACTAATCAATGCTCATTACTATTAATTTTTACTAATCAACGCTCATTATTGCTAGTTTTTTTTAATTCCCACTCTTTTCTGCTAATTTTTACTAATTTCTGCTCATTTTCATTAATTTTTACTAAGTAATGCTAATTTTTACTAAGTACCACTCATTACTGCTAATTTTTACTCATTACTGCTCATTACTACTAATTTTTACTAATTACCACTCATTTCTCTTAATTTTAACTACTTAATGCTCATTTATGATAATTTTAACTACTTAATGCTCCTTTCTACTAATTTTAACTAATTAACACTCATTTTTATTAATTTTAACTAATTAAAGCTCATTTCACTAATTTTTACCAATCACCGCTTGTTTCCACTAATTTTTACTAATTCTAGCTCCTTTATGCAAATTTTTACTAATTCCTACTCATTTCTGTTAATTTTTACTAATCCATACTCATTACTACTCATTTCTACCAATTACCTCTATTTTCAACTGATTACTAACAATTTCAAATAATTATCGCTAATTTCTAATAAATACCACTAATTTTTACTCACCGCCGTTAATTTTTACTCATTACCACAAATTGTTACTAATTATTTTTAATTTATTAATATTTACTATTAATTACTAAAAATTAGTGTAAATTAATACTAAATATTAATTATTGTTAATTATTACAAATTACTATAAAATATTATTACTTATTGCTAAGATCAATGAATTATTACTAAGTTATGTTAATTAGTGTTATTTATCTATCAATTATAAGTAATTACTACTAATTACAACTACCTACTGATAATTAAGACTGATTACTACTAATTAAAACTAATTACTTCTAATTAAAAATAATTACTAATAATTAAAATTAAATACTTCTAATTAAAAATAACCACTTCTACTTAAAACTAATTACTTGTAATTAAAAATAATTACTTCCAGTTAAAACTAATTATTGCTAATTAATAATACTAATTTCTAATATAAAATAAAATAAAATAATTAAAAATTAAAAACATAAAACAAATATCTCAAAATTGAAGTTTTATGAGATGAAAATATTAAAGTTTGATTCCTTATAAAAATTAAAACTTTTCAAGAAATTAAAAGAAGGAGAGGATGGCAGAGGAGAGCTCAGAAGAGGATTGAGAGGAGGAAAATAGACAAGGGGCATATATATAAGTTAGATTGGTAGCAAATGGACTATTTATGATGGGCCTCATCATAAATATTACACACCCTTAATAAAGTAGTTGGCAATAAAAAAGTAATTTGCGATGAGTTCCATCACAAATACTCTTCTACTAACACATTATTTATGATGGGTTATAAATTATCATCGCAAATAACCATAATAATGAATAGTATTTGTGATGGGAGTAAATATCCATCACAAATAATGGTTCTCATGGTTTGGTGCACCAACACGCCAAAGGTATCTATAACAGAAAGCCTTTCCTATTGAAAATAATTGATTGTGTTGGATTATTTATGATAGGAAACAAATTTCATCACAAATAGTCCTACCATAAGGACAATCTGTGATGGTCGACAGGCCCATCGTAAAAATGTGTTTTTACTATAGTACACAATAGGGAAGATTTGATGAGCAGTTAGAAGGAATTAGAAGGCATAATCAAGATTTATATGATTATATGATGTGAATTGTGAAGGAAAAATGGTCATTGACATATGATGGTGGTATGAGATATGGTCATATGTCCACTAATATTGTGGAGTGCATAAATGACATCTTTACTGTTGTTCATAAACTACCGATCATAATCTTAGTACAAGAGACATTCTATCACTATGTGAAGTACTTTCCTTAACCCTCTGAACTGGCTTATCAGGGGATGCAATAGGGGATGCAATGTGGTCACAAGTTTCCAAGAGACATTGATAAGATATTACATGATGCCTCATATTTTCATGTTTGAAGTTTTGATCATGTAAGGATCCACTTTGAGGTAACCAGGTTCCACGACACATTCATAGCAAAAAATGGTTGAGTTGTAGTGGTATTACTAGAGAACGGTACTGTCACTGTGGTTATTTACAAACATTTAGGTATCCCTGTGAACATGTCATTGACACTTATGCATTGGTGAACTTATCTTGGGAACCCTTTGTTATTCTATTATATCGCTTGAGCACTCAGGTTGGCTGCTATAGTGTGTCTTGGATTCTAGTCAGTGATTTTCATTATTTTTTATTACCTTCTAATCATCTAACTTTGGTCCCTAATATTACTATATTTCATCCATGAGGGAGGCCAAAGTCTACTCATATTATAAATGATATGGATGGGCTTCAAGAATGGGGAGTGGGACTATGGTGCAGTATATGTCATGATATAGTTCATACTCGTAATAAATGTCCCAATATGAAAGGAGGGAGCTCCACTTCACATCATCACCAACCGTCTCTATGTATTTTATCATTATTGTGTAAAAATATAATTATACACATGCTTGTTTCATATTTGATGTCCCAAAATTGTTATTCTATATCATTTCAGAACTAGAATGTTTTTCTATATTTCATGAAAGTTTATTATTTGAGATTAGATTGAGATAATTTAAAACATTCAAGAATAGTATATATATGTATTTTACAAATCAATAAAACTATTTAAACATATTATATAGGCTTACAATAAATCAAAGTAATAAAATGTTATTGAAACAGAGCATCATAATTCATTTTTAAAATATAATGAATATCACATAAAGGTAAATATTTGTTTGTGTAAAGGTAAATATCAAATTTGATAAGTTGTGTATATGTAAAATAAATATCCATAATGATAATATCTATCTTCAAAAGGGTGAAGTATGTCAACATAAATTATTTTACAAAATGTATTACACTAACTTAAGATTCACATAATTAAAACACATAAAAATGCTAACTGTGTGCATCACTTTCATACCAAATATCTACCTTCATTACGAATGTGAACAATATACATCATTTTCTTACCTTCATTTACTAAAACAATATTTTAAAAAATGTATTGCACTAACTATAAATTGTAACGACTATAAAAAAAGTAGATATAATGGGAACTCACTTTCTCACCTTTTAGGATAGACATATTTATTATCTTTTTATGTGGATATATTGAACTTGCTCTAAGCCTACAAATGTCTCACTACTTTTATCATGCTGCACCCCCTCCTATCATCATCCCGCATCATCGACATATAAAGTTCTATGGTGCATCAATATATGATTTTTCCTTCATCAATAACTAACTTATTAGAGCCCTTGTAAAGAGATGGAGTCCAAAGATGTATAATTTTCATCTACCATAGGGAGAGATAATGATCTCCCTCAAGGATTTATCCCTTATGTTGTCCCTTTGTATTGAGGGTACAGCTATGATAGGACGATTTGGTGGTGATTAAAGGTTTTGGGTGTAGTGGAAGCGTATGATAGGTCGTGTCATGGTGTGGATGAACACAAAATCCTCTATTGATATCAAACCAATGACATTTAAACATCATTATATAATTAATTCTCAGATAACATAGTTCAATTATTTCATCCATTATTCCATAAAAGTCAACTTAACTTTCTCTATGATGAGATCCTCTCCAGAAAACAATATAATTCATTGTTTTTTTATTCACCATATGCACGTGTATGAAATCAAAAACTTTTTCCCACATATGCATTATAAGATTTAACCATTTTGGATGGTGGTTTACTCAATGCACACAATCTATTATCAATTTTATTGACATGTTGTAATACATGAAAATTTGAAAAACAATTAGCAATATAACAAATAATAAATTGATTGCATATTTTAAACAATAAACAATTTACTTTACCATTCTTTGAAACTAGTAGAAAAAAATGTGATGATGATGTCTTTCAAGGGAATATAGTGTAATTTTTTGAAACTATTTCTTGATATGATCATCGTATCTAAATATAAAATAATATTAATTTACATTTAAAAAAATAATAAGTGATAGTAGCACTCACTGTACAAATCATTTCATTTTTTAACAGTTGAGCAGAACATATGTATGAACCATGTGATGTTCATCATCTGAAATCCATTGTTCATGAAATCCACCAAAGCCAAGTTCAGTATGATTAAAAACTGATAATTGAATGTTCATTGAATCATCAATATTTCCCTCATTACTACCCATTTAGTTATGCTTTTAAGGATAATGGAAGCATAATAAAGAAATTTCTTACTGTAAATAAGCTTATGCAATTATCCCTTCAACTTATTCTTTGTTACATACCTTTTTATTCAATTTCTATATGAATCTATCATATTGGTACATCCATCAGAATTGTACTGGTCTTCCACATTTTTCTTCATATGGAAAATGTAATATCAAAAGTTCCATTGAATCAATGAAAGTCGACAAAAAAAATTCCAGTTTACATAAAATTAAAACTACACATTCTTGTAGTCTATTAACTGCATCATAATCTGTTTTTGCTGCACAATTTTCTCAAAAAATATGTTATTTCTATTAGTGCATCCCAATTTGAAAAATTCAACAAACCTCTAAATCAAATCAGTAGAATTATTTCCAATATAACATGAGAAACATGAATTTTTAATTCGGTAATATGACTGTTTCTGAAACATTTATACAAATTAGAAACATAACCATATAGTAGCCTCAAATTTGTAATCCATTTACAAAATAATAAATTATTTTCTTTGTAATGTGTATAATACACTTTTGGCTTCATTAACTTCTGTGATATTTTATTTTCAAACAACTCCAGTTTTGGCTGGCTATAAATTTGAGAAAGATATAATCATTTCTTTACATTATCTTTGGTCTTACCATATGTGTCCATAACTTTATAAAATATATTATCAAAATATTTATTCTCAATATTCATGACATCCAACATGTAATGAACCAAAAAATCAGACCAATATAGGAGATCCTAAAAAATAATTCATTTAATCCAATTGCAATCTTTCCCAAATCCATATATTTTTTATTGGTTTATAGTCGGTCCAAAGGTAATTCAAGGTAC
This sequence comes from Viscum album, assembly GCA_963277665.1. NCBI lineage: Eukaryota > Viridiplantae > Streptophyta > Magnoliopsida > Santalales > Viscaceae > Viscum > Viscum album. The sequence continues at coordinate 1,354,011,011 of OY728121.1, read as the reverse complement.
TAAAGAGACAATAGATTTTAAATAAATACCTGAGATCATTGTTGTAGGTAATTCTCTTTCAATTATACCTTTTTTGAAATGATTTTTGTTCCTTTGGAAAGGATGGTCAATAGGAATAAATTTCTGATGACAGTAAAAAAATAAGGTTTTCTCCCATTGATGAGCATAAACACTTTTTTCACTCATACAGTATGGACATGATTTTGGACCATGTTTACCACATCTATATAGCATGTCATATTATATAAAGTCACTAATTTTCCACATTAATGCATCTTTTATTAGGAAATTCAGTTTCACAACAACATCATATGTACTGACATCATTACTCCTCAATAAATTTAAATCATCAATAAATGGATTCAAATAAACATCAATAGTATTTTTTGGATATCCTAGAATTAATAATGTTAAAAATATAATGGTTTATTCATCAACATCCAATTAGGTAAGTTGTAAAGAGTTATAAATATGGGACAATAAGAATATTAACTACCATATAAACCAAATGGATAGAAACCATTAGTAGAAAGAACCAATTGTACGTTACAGGCTTCTAAAGAAAAATAAAAATGTATATGTTCAAAATATTTCAATGAATCACCATAATAAGGATGATTTCATATTGTGCCAGTTGAAATATTATATTAGTGTCATGATATCAATGAAGTTGTGTTCTGAGACATAAATAAATATTGCAATCTGGGTATAGGTGGAAAATACTTAAAATGTTTAACTAGAACCAATATTGACTTCCCTTTTTGAGACTCCTTATACCTTGATTGTCCACATGTTGTAAAACTAGATAATGACACATTTTCACCATAGTATAAGATGCAATCATTTTAACATGCATTAATCTTCTCATAACCAAGACCTAACTTACGAACCAGCCTCTTGCCCTCATATAAATTAGTAGACCACACATTTCCTTTATGTAATAGTGACTTAACCAAATTGAATATTTGATTAGAATAGCTATTTGAAATTCCATTATTTGATTTATAGCCATAAATTTTTTAATCACTTTGAATTTGATTATCTTGCAACCAGGATATAAGGTATCTTCAACAGACTTCAGAAACTCATAAAATTGAGATGGTTCTAACTTGGGAGTTAATATAATGTCATTTTGAGATTATTTTTGTTGAAACAATGAACTGACAACCTCATATAATAAAGTTTTAAATCATGATAGATCTAGAACCAAATTATTAGTATCTTCTCTCGAACTGTATTCACCATGTTGACACTAAAAAACATAATCTTTCTAAAAAACAAAATGCAATAGTTGACCCCCAATGTTTTCAAAAGTTTCAAATCTACTCTGATCACATTTCTTATATGCATACATAATTATCCCTTATGAAACAAATTCTAGTTTAGATTATTCAAATGATAAAAATGTTTCAACACCCTCTATATATACAGGATTTATATCAGAAATATTTGGATTCCTATGATGATTTTTCCAATCGTGGTCTTGTAATAATGATTTTTGTCTACTTCCTTGTTCCATATTTCTCTAAAAAATAGAAAATAAAATTATATCTTATGATTAATCTTATATAATGAATAAAATATACAAAAAATAAACAATCAAAAAATTTCAAATTACTTGTAAATATTATAAATTTTATCTAATTACTACTAAATTTTTTTAATTCCACAAATTACCACTAATTTTTTTAATTACCACAATTTTTTTCTAATTACCATTAAGGTAAATATAAGTTTGGCATAAGGGAGTGAGATAAGCAATGATTGGAGGGGATGAAGGCAACAATGGAGTGAAAGAATTCCAGTGCCCATGCATTCAAACCGTTTAGAGGAGAGACAATCAGGTTTACCCATGAATTCCTCTCCTCTAAATGATCTTAATGTAGGGGAACTAGAATTATTTCACTCTATCATGACCTTCATCTCCTCCACTCTATACTTCTCTTAAGGGAAGCAGGGATCGGAGGGGATGGATGCGACATCAGAGAGAAAGAATTTTGGCACTGCAGGGTTTAGACTGACTAGAAAGGGGACATGAATGGATACACCTATGAATGATGGAAGAGGAAGTAGTTGTGAGAGATAACAATGACACTCTTAGTAGGTTATTTCTCTTTTTTTATTAAATATATCCGCGCGAGAAAATAATTTTTTATCGATAATCATGCATTTAAATTATGATTATCAATAAAACATTATTTTCTCATGAAAATAGATTGAACAAAAAAGGGGAAACTCACTAAGAATTTCATTGTTATCTCTCACATCTATTTTATCTTCCAGTACTCGTGGGTTTACTCATGGTTTTCTCTCCTCTAAATGGTTTGAACTTAGGGGCATCAGAATTCTTTCACTCTATCGTCATCTTCATCCCCTTCGCTTCAATCTTCCCTCACACCCCTTGGATGACCTTATATTAATATTTGTAGTTAATGGTGGTTAGTTGTGGTTAATTGTGTTTAATTGTGGTAATTACCACTTATTATCACTAAGTTTTACTAATTACCACTCATTACTGCTAATTTTTAGTAGTTGTCACTCATTATCGGTATTTTTTACTAATTACCACTTATTATAGGTAAATTTTATTAATTTACACTCATTATTAGTATTTTTTACTAATTTCCACTTATTACTGGTATTTTTTACTAATTACCACTCATTACCTGTATTTTTTACTAATTATTTCCCATTAATGGTAATGTTTACTAATTACTACTCATTACTGGTAATTTTTACTAATTACCCCTCATTACCAGTAATTTTCACTAATTACCGCTCATTACAACTAATTTTTACTAATTACTACTTATTACCAGTAATTTTTACTAATTACCACTCATTACGAGTAATTTTTACTAATTACCGCTCATTATCGGTAATTTTTACTAATTATTGCTCATTACTTGTAATTTTTACTAATTATCGCTCATTACTGGTAAATTTTAATGATTACCACTCATTATCAAAAAAAATTACTAATTACCAATAATTTTTACTAATTATCAATCATTATCGGTAACTTTTACTAATTAATACTCATTACTAGTAATTTTTACTAATTCTCACTCATTATCAGTAATTTTTACACATTATCTATCATTTCCACTAATTTTTACAAATTAATGCTCATTACTGCTGATTTTTACTAATTCCTACTCATTTCTGATATTTTTTACTAATTTCTGCTCATTTCTGCTAATTTTTACTAAGTACTACTCATTACCGCTAATTTTTACTAACTACCACTCATTTCCATTAATTTTAACTAGTTAATTCTCATTTCTACTAATTTTAACTAATTAACTCTCATTTTTGATAATTTTAACTAATTAACGCTCATTTCTACTAATTTTAACTAATTAAAGCTCATTTCCACTAATTTTTACCAATTACCGCTCATTTATGCTAATTTTTACTAATTCCCGCTCCTTTATGCTAATTTTTACTAATTCCTGCTCATTTTTGTTAATTTTACTAGTCCTCACTAATTACCACTCATTTCTACTAATTACCACTATTTCTACTAATTAACAATAATTTCTAATAACTATCACTAATTTCTAATAATTACCGCTAATTTTTACTCAGTAGTGCTAATTTGTACTAATTACCATTAAATTTTATTAATTTTTTAAAGTTATTAATATTTATTGTTAATTACTAAAAATTAGTGTTAATTACTACTAATTACTAATTATTGTTAATTATTAGAAATTACTATAAAATATTATTACTTTTTACTAAGATCTATAAATTATTACTAAGTTATCTTAATTAAAACTATTTATCTATTAATTATATGTAATTGCTACCAATTACAACCACCTACTGATAATTAAAACGGAATACTGCTAATTAAAACTAATTACTTCTAATTAAAAATAATTAAAAATGAACACTTCTAATTAAAAATAATTACTCCTACTTAAAACTAATTACTGCTAATTAAAACTAATTACTTGTAATTAAAACTAATTACTATTAATTAATAATACTAATTTCTAATATAAATTAAAATAAAATAATTAAAAATTAAAAACATTAAACAAATATCTAAAAATTGAAGCTTTTATCAGATGAAAATATGAATGTTTGATTCCTTATAAAAAATAAAACTTTTCAAGGATGAAATTAAAAGGAGGAGTGGATAGGAGAGGAGATCTCGGAAGAGGAGTGAGGGCAGGAAAATCAATTGGGGCATATATATAGGTTAGATTAGTAGTGAATGGACTATTTATGATGGACCTCATCACAAATAGTACCCACCCTAAAAAACGTAGTCGGTGATAAAAAATTTACTTGTGACGAGTTCCATCGCAAATACTCTTCTACCGACACATTATTTATGATGGGTTATAAATTTTCATCACAAATAAACATAATGAAAAATAGTATTTATGACGGGAGTAAATACACATCGCAAATAACGGTTCTCACAATTTGGTACGCCAATGAGCCAAAGGTATTTATGATGAGAAAACTTTTCCATCACAAATAATTGATTATTTATGATTATTTACAACAAGAAATGAATCTCATTGAAAATAGTGCCGCTGTAAGGACTATATGCGACAGTCGACGGGCTCATCACAAAAACACGTTTTTCCTATAGTGCACAATAGGGAAGATTTGATGAGTGACTAGAATATCACAAACCAGCCTGGGAACTCTGGTAACTCGATAATCGAGCCGGTCCTAACATGGCCTGAAGGGCGTTCCCAATCCACATGGGTTGGCGATTAGCACCTAGAATCATACAAAAAGAGGGTGGGAATTAATTTTCCACAAACATTGTAGAAGCAAGATAAAAAATCAATATGCATACAAAATAAACTCCATTGGGAGATGTGTACCAGAAGTCAAACAGGTATGAAAACCCACCAAAGTACTACAAAAAAGTACCAGTAAAATAGGATAGATAAACAACCCAAGTCCCAACGGACATAACTCTCCAAGTTCATGGATCAATATCTAGAACCACCTCCAAGTGGTGATTTACCCCTGCTCAAACCTAGAAGAAGATAATCTACAAACACCCAAAGGCACAAGTAGGGTGTAAGCTAAAATCCTAGTAGGGTCTCACTAAGGATTCCAAAACAAGATGCCAATATCAAATTAACCAAACAAAGTGCTTTCAATTTTTCAAGTAAAAGGGTTTAGAATTTAAAGAGCATATTTCAACAAATCATGATTTACATTTCAAATGATGGAAATACTTTACACAAATAGTGCTTTAGAAAAATGACTTAAATAAACACTTTTATATAAAATAGTTTATATAAACCAGAAGACATGTAAAATAGTTCACAACATTGGCATAAATTTATATCTCATATATAAAAAAGCAAGCAACATGGTTATTTTCCAAGAGTAATGATAGTTTTAGGTTATGGTATCCTTACACACTCATGTGATAAACCACAATGTGTACACATGTACCTCAGTAATGTAAATAGAGGACTCATCTATGTCCCAATGGAGAAGAAAGATGTGCTGACCGATGTTTTGTTAGTTTTGTAAAGCGCAAATCTGTTTCTAGGGAAATTCCAACCTAGTGGATTGTCCCAATAACTCACTAACTACTTAGTTTTTCATGTTATCTAGTACAATTCAATGATGGGAAATATATTTTAAGTAACCTTAAAATACAATTAAGTCCCATTTCCCAATTTCAAAAATTCCAATTTCCATTTTAAATCCAAAATGGGGTTTTAATTAAAAATATTCATTTTTTACCAAGATAAAACCCTAAGGTTTATATCAAACCATTTTTAATACATTTTCACAAATAGATATTTGAGATCAATTTACAATTCAATTTCACAATCTACTTTCACAATTAAATTAAATAATTTAATTTCAAACAATTTCCATCAATTTCACAACACATCCCTATTTCAATGGAATTGGGGTTTTTCACAATTTTTTCATCAAATCCATTCCACAATTTAAATTTCACAAATTTTAGTAAACACACCCCAATTCAATGGAATTGGGGGGTTTCCCAATATCATGCCAAAAACCCATTTTTAAAACCCCAATTCAATTGAATTGGGTTTTTCGGAAAAAAAAATTGAAATCCATTTAATCAAATAAATAAATTCCATTTAATTTAAACAATTGAAATTAAATAAATCAATTTAGGTTTAATATAAATTGGGTATCATGACAGAACCACCTAACTCAGGATCAACAGATCTCGTAATGCCAAATCCTAATCGGGATTCAAAAATGAAGAATAATGATAAAAAATTTGGGAAATGAGGATCAAACCTAGGTTTAAGATCCTAAAATATAGGGTATTAGATCCACAAAGAAATATGAGGATCCATGTAACCCTAGGGTGGAGAAGGGAGATTGTGGGAGATAGAGATTGGGGTGAGGAAACTAAACTGGAGAAGATCGAAGGACATTAATCATGATTTGAATCACTTCTCAGAGGGATATGAGGGGATTCAAACTTATCTTGGGTGATAATAAGGAAGAATAACTCATATGGGGACGTTCTAGGTCCATTCAGTACCTAAAGTGGGGGTTTTAGGATTTTTAATTTAGATTTTTGGATTAAATAAATCTCATGCACGGTTATCTGGGCAGATCTACATGGTTAGACAAAATTGTGCAGCTCGATCATGTTCCTATTATAAATGGGATGCATGTTTTCTTATAATAGAGAATATGGTATGAATAACCATGTTACAACCATGAAAAACCCCACTACTTGGGTTTGCATGGTTTCTCTTGGGAGGGTGCATGGTTGGAGAAAATTGTGCGCCAACCATGCATTAGCCCAAAATTTTGAAAACTTTTAAAATTTCAACCTAAAACAACCCCAAACAAAACCCAACCAAAGTTTGATAAAAATAGGGGTTTATAGATACCTAAAAATAGTAACAGTATGTTACAACCTCCCCACCATAGATACTTTCTATCCCCATAAATCCTACTCAGAAGCTCCCATGCTAAAAATATGAGGCCACTACTCTCTCATCAGTGCCTCCCTCTCCAACATATCATGATTATCAGAACCATGATTACATAGAACTCAAAACAAAGGTATAATACTCCCATGATGTATCTTGGTTTTAGAATCAACTATCCTGACTAGTCGTTCAATCACAAATAAATCAGGTTCATCCTCAAGATCACACCAGCTCAGAATATGAGATGGATCAAATAGATACTTTCACAATTGAAATACATGGAACATGTTATGTATCAACTTCAGCTACATTGTAAGTGTTAAATGGTAATAAACTTTTCCCACATACTCAATAACCTCAAATGTTCCCACAAAATGAGTAGAAAATTTCCCTTTCATCCCAAGATGTTGATGACCCAACTAGGGTGAAACTTTCAAGAAAACCTGGCCCCCCAACTAAGAACTCTGACGACATGTGATGCTAATCAGCATAAGAATTATATTTTCTTTGTGTCGTCAAAATTATTTTAAGAATCAATTGAATCTTTATTTTCGTCTCTTGCACCAAACTTGGTCCAACCAAGTAACTTTCAACAATCTTTGACCAACACAATATAGATCTATAAGATTAGCCATACAAGACCTCAAAAGGAGCCATTCTGATCACGGACTGGTAAGTATTATAATAAGAAAACTCAACCACCCCCAAATGATCATCCCAAGATCCACCAAAGTCAATGAAACAAATTCAAATCATATCCTCAAGAATCTTTATAGATCTTTTTGTCTGGCCCTCCGACTACAGATGGTATGTTATACTCAAATGAAAGTGAGATCCTAGTACCTCTTGTAGGCCTCTCCAAAAATAGAAGTGAATTGAGGATCCCTATCAGAGACTATAGTGGATGGAACTCCATGAAACCAAACAATATCTTTCACATATATATTTCCCAACTCCTCAACTTTGGCTGTATCACGAATGGGTATAAAGTGATACGATTTTGTCAGCTGATCGGTCACAACCCATATCACATTATTCTTTCTCTGGGTACATAGAAAACCAACCACAAATTACATAGATATTTCATCCCACTTATAAGTAGGCACTGGAAGTGGATGAATAAAGCCAGAAGGTTTTTGGTGCTTGACTTTAACCTGTTGGAGCCTATAATAGTGAGAGAGAAAATCATCAATGCCCCATCTCATACGTGGACATCAGAATTATTGTCGTGTGTCATAAAACCTCTTAGTGGTTCCTGGGTGCACAAACCACTGGGAATTATGGAAATCCATTGTAACATCTTTCCTTACCACTAACGGTATAAAAAATGATTTCTATAGCATAGAATGTCTTCTTTAGAGAATGACCACGCAACAAAGGACTCCCCACCATAAATTGATTCTCTAATGCCACGAAACTCATCGTCAAGATGATGATTTTAAATAATAATCTTGAGAAGAGTGGATGTTAACTGAATTCTGGCCAAATAAATCTTGTCCCTAATTCCTGGACTCCTATAGGAAACTATACAAAGAGATCCATCAAGTTCCACTCTTCCAAAGATTCTTTTACTACCTGTGTTAGAAGTTTCTTTCTCAAAGCATATGCAATAACATTCTATTTCCTTGGGTTATAGGCAATGTCTAAGTTGAAATATTGTAGGTATTCCACCCAACACCTATAGAGGAGATTCAATTCTTTTTTATAGAAGATATAACTCAAGATCTTTTGGTTTGAATACATAGTAAATATTTCTCTATAAAAGTGATGTCACCAACACTTAAGTGTGTGCATCACATATGCAAGTTCTAGGTCATGGGTTAGATAATTATTCTCATGTGACCTAAACTAATGATATCCATGGGTAAAAACATGATCACCATGCATAAGAATGCAACCCAAACCTGAACCTGATGCATCACAGAAGACCACATAGCCCTGCCCGGCCTCTAAAAGAGTCAACACTGGCGCAGTAGTAAAAATGTTTTTATGATCAACAAAAGAATTATGAAATTTCTCATCCCAAGAAAATTTAATCCCTTTCGAGTTAGGTAAGTAATCTGAGAATCCATCTTTGAGAAGTCCTTAACAAACCGACAATAATAGCTATCTAGACCCAAAAAGCTTCAAATCTCAAAAATATTTTGTGGTTATTATCATGTCATAACATCCTTCACCTTCTCAGGATCAAATGATATCCCATGTTTTGACACCAAATGTCCCAATAATTTAACTTCTCAAATCCATAAGTCACACTTTGAAAGCTTGGTATAGAGTCGATGATTTCTCAGCAAACTTAGAACTGTTCTTAGATGATGCACATGATCCTCCTTGTACTTAGAGTAAACAAGAATTTCATCCACAAATACTACCATGAAAGTATCTATATACTCATGGGAGATCCTATTTATTAATTTCATAAATATTTTAGGATCATTGGTTATACTAAAGGGTATAAAAAGGTACTCATAATTCCCATACCTATTTAAAAAGGTGGTTTTCTGAACATCAGATTATTTTATCCTCAACTGATGGTAATAGGATCGAAGGTCAATATTTGAGAACCAATTTTATCTTTTCAACTGATCAAACATATCATCAATTTTTGGCAATAGATATTTTTTCTTTATTATCAATCAATTGATCTTTCGGTAATCAATACAAAGGTGCAGTGAACCATCAACTTTCTTAGTAAAGAGAATTGGAACCGCCCAAGGTGGAAAACTCGGTTGTATAAATCCTTTTTGTATAAGATCATCCAACTGATTCTTAAGCTCTTTTAGCTCATTTGTTTCCATGTGGTAAGAAGGAATAGATACTGGTTGAGTACCAATAACTAAGTCAATATAAAACTCTACTTCCCTTACTGATGGAAAACTAGAGAAGTTAGAAGGAAACATGTTGGGAAACTTGATGAAAACTAGAGGGAGATCTCCACTCAAAGATTCCTTCTCTAGAATAAAATTAAACATTGATATTACTTTCCCCAACTTTGGATAAGAAGGTATGACTCTACTCTACCTCAGTTCCCATTATCCTTGAAAAATACATAAACTACCACTAGGTGTAATAAAGGAGGCCTGTCGAAGATAAAAATTAATCCAATATTTATTATAAATGATATAATCTATACTGAATATGATGTCAAGAAGTTTAATGTCTAGAACCAGAAATATCTAAGAAATATCGACATCTAATAGAGATAAAACACAAGTGGGACTACGGATACCTTTCTCTCTCTTCATACCAAGGGGTGTAATGATATCCATAACATTAGATAAAATCTTCATAGAAAGATTTAGAATATTTTCAATATGGGTTTAAATAAATGAATAAGATGCATCAATATCAAATAAATCAGTCACTAATAATGAATTTATAGTAATGGTACCTCTCATTGACGTTAAACCCATATCTTCTTCCTTTAGAGACTCTTCTATAGTGTGAAGAAGCTTCGTTTTAGATGCATGTGGATAGAACCCTTTTATACTTGAATCATCTTATTGACCCATATTTTTAGGAGGATATGATGATCTCATTCCACTAAGTGGGGTGGAATAAACATAGAAAATTTTCTTTAAGTGTCCTAAACATCCACAAGAACCACATATCTTGGGTGCCCCGGTCAAAACCCTCTTAGAATGCCCTGACTTTCCACACTGGTATCAAATCAACAGTCCTCTTCCAGACAGTCTAGGAGGTCTATAATGAATCTGATATCAAGAACCAATATTAGAATCATCATGATTCCTCTTTCCATTAAATTAAATCAAGCTACCACTAGGATAGAAAGAAACTCCTAATAACCCTGACTTGTCAGCTAGGTCCATTACAACCATCAACACTTTATATATCACATCATCATAAAAAAGTATATTCAGTAATAAAACTTGGGAATTAACATCCTAATGAAGTCCCAAATAGAACCTTCAAGCCTTCATCTTCTCATTTGATACAATCTTCAGTTCAAAATGCGTGATCTTAGAAAAACAATTTGCATACTTTGTCACATTCCTATTAGCCTACTCAACTTTGAAAAACTCTATAGCCTTGGTCAGAAACATCAACTCTGGATAGAACTGTTTCGTAAAAAGAACTTTGAATTATTTCCACTCTAATACCTCATGCTTATTTTTCATCACCATTATATCATCCCACCTTTTTCATTACATAAACTTTCATTACATTATACAAAACCGAGGATCTTTAAGGTTTAGTGTCTTGGAAACCAGGAAACTTAATACATGAAAACATAAAACACTCTTCTTAAACACTTTAAAGGATTCTCATTATGTTCATACTAGGTTCATTACTTCCACTCATAACCTGGGGACATACATCAAAAGAAAGGGTGAGCAGAAGGCCCAGTAAGGGAAACAAGAGAAACATTTTACATGTGAACTTGATATACATCAATAAAGTCATGATAAATAGCTTTAAGTAAAGAGAAAGAGATCATGAGGCATATCATAATGGAAAGAACATGATTCATAACTTGAAGATGTGGATAAAACATTTAACTTATACAATCATGAACATATCACCAAGGTCCATCCCCAAGGTGTCATTTGAAATTACCAAGGTTATTCACAAAGGTATCGATAAAATTGTAATCTCTAGTGGTTACATCATTACCCAATGCATTGGAGCGCTATCAGGACGCACCCTTAAATTTGTCTTTATCATCATGTGAGCCACATATATCATCATCAAATATTTCATAAATAACCCATATATCATAAAATAAATGGGTTTCATTTCATAATCATAATGTTTTAAAAACTGCTTTTAAGACATGATCTTTATGTCATTTTAAACCCACAGAAAAAAGAAAGCGGGTTTCATGTATGTAAGTACCAGAATTAAAATAGAACATTTTGATATATATTATAATAACCATATAGAATAAATAGCTTTGAGTATTCACTTAATAAAATAAAATAATTTGAGAAAAGAGAAAGACATTTTGAGACGAAAAGTCTGCAGCATAACGGCTATGTTTCGGGGTTTTAGAAAACATTGAAAAGAGAGGGGACATGGGTCACCCACTCATAAATGATACATAAAACAGTAGGGGGACAGAATATAGAGTATTTAAGTACATGGTAATAAAATTTTAAATACATACCATATGAAATGAAAAACATGGAAGGAAGACAAAAATAAGATTTCTCTTATGAAAATTCGGCAGCCTAACGGCGTCACTTAAAACTTCAAAAATGGAATTGACGAGATCAAATAGGGTCTCTAATAATATGAAAATAAAAGATAAGTATGATAGATATATATATCATACCCCAAAAAAAATAAAAAGGAACTTGAAAGACTTGACATGAAAATAGATCTTGAAAACGAGAAGGGTGAAAGAATCCCTTAAAAATTCGGCAGCCTAGCAGCGCCACTTTAACATTCTTAAAATGAAATGATGAGAGAAATAGGGGGTATCTCATCATATGAACATTAAAAAGACATTATTATGAATATAAAAGAATATACTCCAACATAAGAACATAGAGCATAAAAGAAATGACATAAAAGATAGTACTTGGAAAGAAAGAGAGAGGTAGGATCCCTTACCTTAAAATGTAACTCTTAAAACTCAAAGGTCGGGACCTTGAGGGCTTGGAGGCACCTTGGGAGGACTCCTTGAGAGGTAAGGAGACCAGAAATTTATTGAAGATGATTTTGTAATGGAAAGGATGAGACAAAGGCTTGGTATTTATAGGGGAAGTGAGAGGACAAGGCATTAATGGCCAAGGGACACCTCATTGGTGGTATTGGTAAAACCATGGGCTTGCCCATGGTATTGGCCACTTGGGACACCTCATACCTTATATTACTATTCATAAGCCGACCAGAATTATTACATAATTATTACATCCTTAATGATTTCATTAAACACCCGAAACTCTAAACTGAAAATTCATTATTCACCGAAAATTCAACCTTTCCAGAAAAATACCAAAAATTCACCTTAACATAATATCGATGATCCGAATTCAAAAATGAACTTCATTTTATAAAAATAATTTTCTAAATATTTTTAATTTAATTTTTAAATAAAAAACACTATTCTCCTGAAAAAACTAATACTTAACTAGTAATTTCTGAAACAGTTATTTACCTATTTTATTGAATCACATTACTTAATCAAGGTGCCTAAATTATATTAATACTTTCTTTAAGTGAGATTACTAATCCATTTGGTCACATTATTAATCCTAAGCGTAAAATCACTATTCATAATTTATAATTCAACAAAAATTAAGTTGATCTTATTAGACTCTAAATTTTATACTGAACACAACTGTAGAAGACCATTTTTTGAAAATCATTACACATTTTTAATTATTTAAGGTTTACATAAATATTTTTAAGATATCCTTTTTCTAAAATTCATCAATAAGATACATCTTATTTTTATCCGGACATCTGAAAATTCAAAAAATTCACCAAAAGGAAGAAATCACGATTTTATTTATCTCAAAGGATTGCACAAAGTAGCTACGGTCTCATTACATAGGCCTTTATAACACCATCATAAGACCTAAGTGTAAGGTGTGCTAAGGTGAGAGAATCTTGGGGAGGCTCGGATAACATTGCCCTAGTTGTAATCTCCACTAACTTGAACTTCTCCTATAGGAGACTCCGTTCAAGCTTGACACGTTGGAGTTCGGCTTGGTCTTGGTCCAAAGTGAAGCCCAAAGATGCCACCTTCTTCCCAATCTCTGATAAGTGGTCTTTATAAGGTTCGAGTCTACTGGATAAATCCATCGACTCTTATTTCTACATTAACCATTAACATCTATATTAAATCGTTAAGATTAAATTAAAATACTATTCAACAATTTTGGGTTATTACATTCTTCCCCCATTAAGAAATTTTTTCCCCAAAATTTTAAACCAAAGGCCTAGTCGAAAAGGTTAGGGTACTTTTGCTTCATTGTTTCCTCAGGCTCCCATGTCGCTTCTTTATACTTATGATTCCTCCACAACACTTTCACAAGGTGGGTAGTCTTGTTGCGTAGAACCTTGTATCTACGGTCTAAGATCTCCACTGGCTGCTTCTCATAAGAGATGTCATGTTCCAGTTGTACCACCTCTGGGTTCATTACATGCGAAGGGTCGGGTATGTACTTCCTCAAGAGAGATACATGGAAGACATCATGAACTTGAGCTAGGTTCAGTGGAAGTGCTAGACGATAGTCCACTGCTCCTATGAGATCAAGGATTTCATAGGGGCCAATGTACCTAGGGTCGAGCTTCCCTTTCTTCCCAAACCGCATGACTCTCTTCCATAGAGAAATTCGAAGGAAGACTTTGTCGCCAACACCAAACTCCAAGTCTCTTCGATGGTTGTCAGCATAGATCTTCTGCCGACTCTGAGCAGCCTTTATGTGTTATTGGATGGCATGAACCTTCTCTGTCATCTCTTGCACAAGATCAGGCCCAAGAAGTTTTCTCTCACCAGCTTCATCCCAACAAGTCAGAGTTCTACATCGCTTTCCATACAGAGCTTCATAGGGTGACATTTGAATACTTGAATGGAAGTTGTTGTTGTATGAGAACTCAACTAATGGGAGGTGTTGATCCCATCCAACTTTAAATTCCATTGAGAATAATCTCAGCATGTCCTCAAGTGTTTGAATAGTCATTTCAGATTGGCCATCAGTTTGAGGATGATAGGCCATACTAAAATTCAATTCAGTATTCAGAGCATGTTGAAGACTTCTCCAGAATTTTGATGTGAATCTTGGATCACGATTAGATATGATGGATAGTGGTACCCCATGCATCCTTACCACTTCCTTCATGTATATCTTGGCAAGTTGATCCAAAGAGAAATCTTCCCGAATGGAGATAAAATGGGCAGTCTTGGTGAGATGGTCCACAATAACCCATATCGCATTGTTTCCTTTGGAAGTTTTTGGAAGACCAGTGACAAAGTCCATGGTGATATTATCCCACTTCCATGCTGGTATGGGTAGCGGTTGTAATACCCCCTTAGGAAGTTGTCGTTCTTCCTTTACTTGTTGACACACTAGGAACCTTGTAGTGTAATCAACAATCTCCCTCTTCATGTTATCCCACCAATAATGATCACAAAGGTATCTATACATTTTAGTGCTTCCCAGATGTATAGAGAAAGTAGAGCTATGAGCTTCATCCATCAGTTCTTTCTTTATCTCCGGAATAGATGGAACACATAGTCTTGTACGAAATTTCAATACACCTTCTTGATCAATATTGAAATCAAGAAACTTCCCATCCTTCACTACCTCAAACTTCTCCTACAACAAAAGATCTTCTTTTTGAGCCTTCTTGATTGTCTCTAGTAATGAAGGTTGAGAAATCATTTGGGATAGGGTTGATGATGTCCCTTCCCTTACAATTCCCACGTCCAGCTTTACTAGATCCTTAATCAAGGGATCTCCTAGGATCCTCATTGTTTCCAGAACAACAAGGTCTTTCCTTCTTAATGCATCCATGACTTTGTTTGATCTTCCAGGGTGATAATGAATTGAACAATCATAGTCTTTAATAATCTCCAACCATCTCCTTTGTCTCATGTTCAATTATTTCTGTGTGAAAAATATACTTTAAACTTTGGTGGTTAGTGTATATATCACATTTCTCCCCATAAAGATAGTGCCTCCATATCTTTAGAGCAAAAACAACTACCGCTAGCTCTAAATCATGCGTAGGATAATTCTGATCATGAATCTTCAACTGTCGAGATACATAAGCAATGACCTTTTCATTTTTCATGAGGACTCACCCAATCCCTTTTAGATATGCATTGCTAAAAATAACGAATCCTTCTCCGATGGAGGGTAGTGTTAACACAGGTGCAGTAACCAATCTCTTCTTCAGCTCTTGGAAACTTTCCTTGCATTCCTTTTTCCAGATGAATTTAACCCCTTTTCGAGTCAACTTGGTTAGTGGATTAGAAAGCCGTGAAAAGTATTTCACAAACCTCCTATAATATCCTACTAAACCAAGGAAACTACGAATCTTAGTTACTGTTGTGGGTTGAGGTCACTCCTCCACAACCATTGTCTTTGCAGGGTCAACCGAGATTCCTTCATTGGTTACGATGTGCCCCAAGAAAGCCACTTGTTGTAACCAAAACTCACACTTTCTGAACTTTCCAAAGAGCCTCTCATTCCACAGAGTTTGCAAAATAACCCTCAGATGATCTTCATGCTCCTCACAGCTTTTTGAATATATCAAAATATCATCAATAAAAACTACCACAAAGTTATCAAGGTAGTCCTTAAAGACTCTATTCATAAAATTCATGAAAATAGAAGAATCATTAGTCAAGACGAAGGGAATAACAGTAAACTCATAATGCCCATATCTTGACCGAAAGGCGGTCTTTAGAATATCTTCCTTCTTCACCCTCAGTTGATGATAACCAGATCGAAGATCAATCTTGGAGAAGAATTGAGCCCCATGAATTTGGTCAAATAAATCATCAATTCTTGGAAGAGGGTATTTTTTCTTCACTGTGATCTCGTTCAGTTCTCTATAATCAATGCATAGCTGCATTGATCCATCCTTCTTCTTCACAAAGATAACTAGTGCTCCCCATGGAGACACACTCGGTCGGATAAACCCCTTCTCCAACAAGTCTTGGAGTTGTTTATTTAACTCCTCTAGCTCCATATTTTCCATTCTATAAGGGGTTTTTGATATCGGTTGAGATCCAGGTATGAGTTTAATGGAGAACTCTACCTCTCTTTCTGGGGGAGGTCCAGGTAACTCCTCAGGAAATACGTCCATGTATTCCTGAACAATCGGAACATCTTCTATTTGTATACTCCATTTTCCTTCTTCATCCTCACCAATTAACTCCATAAAGAAGGCTATAGGAGGTGCCTCTAGACAAAGATCAGGTCGGGATATCTCTCCCTGGAAGATAATTGTTGGTCTTTCATTCAAGACTACTGATATTTACTTACTTCTTCATTTGATCTTATCATTATACTTTGAGATCCAGTCCATCCCTAGTATAACGTCGAATTCCATCATGGGAATGACTACTAGATTTGCGATAAGATTGTGCTCACTAAAGTAAACACTAGAGTCTCTAAACACTGTTGATACATGGATAATCCCACTTAGATTCTTGACTGACAACTCTACCTCTAGCAGTTCGGGGATTGATTCTATATTCTTTGCAAACTTGGAGGAAATAAAGGAATGCGTAGAACTAGAATCAAACAAAGTACTTGCTAGTTTTGAGAGGACAACAAGAGTACCTGTTACCACATAATTCGGAGCTTCAACTTCAGTTGTTGTGATAGAAAAAGTACGACCTTTCTCCCTTGGCCTTTGCTGAGGATGATGGTGATTCCCCTCCACTGCCCTCGGATTTGGACAGTGATTAGAAAAGTGACCAAGATGTCCACACTTGAAGAATTGGACTTTGAGTAGGTCCAGAACCATCTTTCCTCTGTTGTTAGTGTTGGGAAGTTGAGGCTTCACATCACTATGACAATTCCGAGCAATATGGCCTTCTCTTCCACACTTGTAGCACTTACCACTTCCGATCAAGCAGTTCCTCGAATTATTCTTCCCACATTTATTGCATGTGGCATGTTGAATTTTCTTTCCACCTCTTTCCTGATCAAAACTTCTTCCCAGGCTTGGTTCTAGAGCTCTCTTCTTCTCATTAGATTTTTGAGACCACTGTGTCTCACAAAACTCCAGTTCGACTTTCATAGCACTTCGAACTATTTCTTCGTAGCTATCATAGTCCCTATTGGATAGATTCTTCCATAGATGAGGTCATAGTCCACCAAAGAATCTATTGACCTTTCCATTAGGGTCCATGACAAAGCTAGAGGTATATCATGAAAGTCGGGTGAAGTTCATCTCATAACTTCCAACGGATTCGTTCTCCTTCTGCTTTAGCTCAAGAAACTCCTTCTCCATTCTCGTTCTCATGGAACGAGGGAAATACTTATTAAAGAATATTCCCCTGAACTCTTCCCACTCCATAGCTTCCATCTCCCCTCTTGGATTTGTGTTTTTGATTAGCAACCACCACTGATCAGATTCTCCCTCTAGGCGGTAAACAGAAAGGGTGACTTTTTCTTGTTCCGAACAATGGATTATAGAAAATATCTTTTCAATGGAGCTTATCCATTGTTCCGCAACCAATGGGTCAGTCGATCCACTGAAGGTTGGTGGTATTTTATGCATAAAGGACTCAATAGAATGTTGTTCCCTTCGTGGTGAGATCGGCCTCTCAGCTTGATTCAAGTTATTTCCCATAACTTGAGTTAGTTGGTTCATCATGCGCATGAATGTTTCCATTCCAGCTTCCATCGGAGGGTCGTCAGCACATGGTGCATTGCGGTCACCATATGCATGGTTCCTCCTATTGCCCACCATTTTCTAAAAGAATAAAACCTTAGTGAGGAACTTGTTTCATTTACGAATCTTTTGACTATAAAGGATTCTATGTCTTAAAACATCAAGCTTAAACAATTATATTTCTCTATAATTCCTTTATAATGATTAATAAAAAGCTTGCGATTAACCAAACATATCCACCGGGAGTATCGTAACCAAGAGTGAAACAAGGCCCATTATCATGCACCAGTTCCCGTTTGATTCTAGCTCAAAGCGGTGTTTTCGGGTTTTACCCCTATGTACATCTATGCCAGAGCCACCTCTACCTGCTCGTATCCAGACAGGGATGTATTTGTTTGATAAACCACTAACTCTATACTCACCAAAATACCAAGAAGATTTCCTATATTTAAAATTTCTATAGGGTTCTTCCTAAATTTTTCATATCCTAATTTACACAAATAACTAAACCTTCCTTTGATACCAACTATAGAATCCCACCTTTTTCATTACATAAACTCTCATTACATTATACAAAACCGAGGATCTTTAAGTTTTAGTGTCTTGGAAACCCGGAAACTTAATACATGAAAACATAAAACACTCTTCTTAAACACTTGAAAGGATTCTCCTTATGTTCATCCTAGGTTCATTACTGCATCTCATAACCTGGGGACATACGTCAAAAGAAAGGGTGAGCAGAAGGCCCAGTAAGGGAAACAAGAGAAACATTTTACATGTGAACTTGATATACATCAATAAAGTCATGATAAATAGCTTTAAGTAAAGAGAAAGAGATCACGAGGCATATCATAATGTAAAGAAAATGATTCATAACTTGAAGATGTGGCTAAAATATTTAACTTTGACAATCATGAACATATCACCAAGGTCCATCCCCAAGGTGTCATTTGAAATTACTAAGGTTATTCACCAAGGTATCGATAAAATTGTAATCTCTAGTGGTTACATCATTACCCAATGCATTGGAGCGCTATCAGGGCGCACCCTTAAATTTTTCTTTATCATCATGTGGTCCACATATATCATCAAAAAAAAATTCATAAATAACCCATATAGCATAAAAGAAATGGGTTTCATTTCATAATCATAACATTTTAAAAACTGCTTTTAAGACATGATCTTTATGTCATTTTAAACCCACGGAAAAAAGAAAGTGGGTTTCATATATGTAAGTCCCAGAATTAAAATAGAACATTTTGATATATATTATAATATCCATATATAATAAATATATTTGAGTATTCACTTAATAAAATAAAATAATTTTAGAAAAGAGAAAGACATTTTGAGACAAAAATTCTGCAGCATAACGACTATGTTTCAGGGTTTTAAAAAACATTGAAAAGAGAGGGGACATGGGTCACCCACTCATAAATGATCCATAAAACAGTATGGGGACATAATATAGAGGATTTGAGTACATGGTAATGAAATTTTAAAGAAATACCATATGAAATGAAAAACATGGAAGGAATACAAAAATAAGATTTCTCTTATGAAAATTCAGTAGCCTAACGTCGTCACTTAAAACTTCAAAAAGGGAATTGACGAGATCAAATAGGGTCTATCATAATATGAACATAAAATATCAGTATGATATATATAGAGATAATACCCCAACATAATAAAAAGGAACTTGAAAGACTTGACATGAAAATAGATCTTGAAAACGAGAAGGGTGAAAGAATCCCTTAAAAATTCGGCAGCCTAACGGCGCCACTTTAACATTATTAAAATGAAATGATGAGAGAAAGAGGGGGTATCTCATCATATGAACATGAAAAATATAGTAGTATTAATATAAAAGAACATCCTCTAACATAATAACATGGATCATAAAAGAAATGACATAAAAGAGAGTACTTGGAAAAAAAGAGAGAAGTAGGATCCCTTACCTTAAAATGTAACTCTTAAAACTCAAAGGTTGGGACCTTGAGGGCTTGGGGGAACCTTGGGAGGACTCCTTGGGAGGTAATGATACCATAAATTCGTTGAGGATGATTTTGTAATGGAAAGAATGAGAGAAATTCCTGGTATTTATAGGGGAAGTGAGGGGACAAGGCATTAATGGCCAAGGGACACCTCATTGGTGGTATTGGAAAAACCATGGGATTTACCATGGTATTTTTCCATGGTATTGGCCACTTAGGACACCTAATACCTTATATTACTATTTATAAGTATACCATAATTATTAAATAATTATTACATCCTTAATGATGTCATTAAACACCCGAAACTCTAAACTGAAAATTCATTATTCACCGAAAATTCAACCTTTCCAGAAAAATCCCAAAAATTCACCTTAACATAATATCGATGCTCCGAATTCAAAAATGAACTATATTTTATAAAAATAATTTTCTAAATATTTTTAATTTAATTTTTAAATAAAAAATACTATTCACCTGAAAAAACTAATACTTAACTAGTAATTTCTGAAACAGTTATTTACCAATTTTTTTTAATCACATTACTTAATCAAGGTGCCTAAATTATATTAATACTTTCTTTAAGTGAGATTACTAATCCATTTGGTCACATTATTAATCCTAAGCGTAAAATCACTATTCATAATTTACTATTCACCAAAAATTAAGTTGATCTTATTAGACTCTAAATTTCATACTGAACACAACTGCAGAAGACCATTTTTTGAAAATCATTACACATTTTTAATTATTTAAGGTTTACATAAATATTTTTAAGATATCTTTTTTCTAAAATTCATCAATAAGATACATCCTATTTTTATCCGGACATCTGAAAATTCACAAACTTCACCAAAGGAAGAAATCACGATTTCATTTATCTCAAAGGATTACACAAAGTAGTTATGGTCTCGTTACATAGCCCCTTATAAAACCAGCATAAGACCTAAGTGTAAGGTGTGCTAAGGTGAGAGAATCTTGGGGAGGCTCGGATAACATTTCCCTAGTAGTAATCTCCACTAACTTGAACTTCTCCCGTTGGCGACTTCGTTCAAGCTTGACATGCTGGAGTTCGGCTTGGGCTTGGTCCAAAGTGAATCCCAAAGATGCCACCTCCTTCCCAATATCTGATAAGTGGGCTTTATAAGGTTCGAGTCTACTGGATGAAGCCATCGACTCTTCTTTATGCATTAACCATTAACATCTCTATTAAATCGTTAAGAGTAAATTAAAATACTATTCAAAAAGTTTGGGTCGTTATAACCATAGTGTCCCACTATCTCCTTCTTGGTCCTTCTAGCATCATGGTGGCACACTTCACCTTAATTTCATCAGGTGTCTCTAAGAACCCAAAAAGATGCCCCATCCTTCTCAACCATTCCTCATCCTCTTGAGGATCATTTTATCCTTTTAATAGTATGGGATTATGGTGAGGAATTCTTGAGAACTTTCTCTAATAACATCCTTTTAAGGTTCCACAACTAGATCTTGAACTGGAACCAGTGGTGGTGCTTGTCCCAGAGCTTGAATAGTACGCACAACCACCTCAACCATATTCGATTCCACAAGTGTATTTTCTCATAGAGGTTCAGTTGTGCCTTCCTCCTGGATCTTATTCACACATCTTCTCAGAGACATGATGCTACATAACATCAACAGACAACAAGGAAGACATCATAAGAACACTAAAATAGAGAAACAAGGGAAATTAATCCCAACAAATTGACAACAAGATTTGGATTTCACTCTCTCCAAATCAAAAGCATGGAAAATACTAGAACTAGTTTTAAAGAAATCTTTCTTTAACCACCCCTGATGACTTAAGGTTCGTTGTGGTGATAGATATCCATACACTCAATCAAAACTACCTCCTAATTCTTGAAAAGAATACACAAATGCATACTGATTTCAAGATAAGAAGCTTAACCAAAACTTCTTATACCAATTTTTCACAAACTATCCTCGGTACCCTAGTAACCTGATAACCAAGCCAGTTTTGAAATGGATCTAAGGGAGTTATTGATCCTCATGGGTTGGCATCTAGTACCTGGCATCATAAAAAAAGATGGTGGGAATGAATTTTTCACGAACATTGTGGAAGCAAGATAAAAAACCAGTTTGCATACAAAACAAACTCCATTGGGATATGTGTACCAGAAGTCAAATATATATTAAAACCCAAATTACTAAAGAAATTTACTAGTAAAAAATGATAGATAAACAACCCAAGTCCCAATGGACACAACTCTCCAAGTTCACATATCAATAGATAGAACCACCTCCAAGTGGTGATTTACCCCTGCTCAAACCTAGAAGGAGGTAATCTACAAAAACCCAAAGGCATAGGTAGGGTGTGAGATAAAATCCCAGTAGGGTTTCACCAAGTATTCCATAACAAGATTTCAATATCAAATTATCCAAATAAAGTGATTTCAATTTTTTAAATAAACATGTTTGGAATTTAAATATCATATTTCAAAAAACCATGCTTTACATTTCAAATTATGGAAATACTTTTCAAATTATGGAAATACTTTACACAAATTGTTCTTTACACAAATGGATTAAATAAAAACTTTTATATAAAATAGTTTATATAAATCAGAAGGCATGTAAAATAGTTCACAACATTGGCATACATTTATATATCATATATAAGAAAACAATCAACATGGACATCTACCAAGAGGTATGATAGTTACAGGTTATGGGATCCTCACACACTCATGTGATAAACCGCAATGTGTACACACACCCCTTGTAAATGGAAAGAGAGGACTCATGAATGTCCCAATGAGGAAGAAATATGTGTTGACACTACTAAAAAATAGGTCTTTAACAGTGCTAGAATATGCCTTTATCAGCGCTAAAAAAGCACTTGTTGGTCGGAGTGGACACTCAAGAGGGGGGTGAATTGAGTTACAATTTAAAATTTCTGTTAAAAAATTTATAATTAAAAAAAACCCCAATTTAAAAAATGGCCCAGTTAATTAAGGAAGTAGAAATGTAAATGTTCAATTAGTCAACAGGTTTCTCAAAGGGTGATTAGTCCTCAGATAAATCAGTGTAAAATACTAATTCAACTTTTGAAACGAGTTTAATGAATTAAACAAATACACACACTAACCACAACAAACTATCAAAGTGTAAGAAAAAATAGTTTTAAGTCTTAGAAAATATAAGCAGTAGATAAAGAAAAAAAGAGTAACTGAAGATTGGCACAACAATGTAAACAAGAGGTTCAGTCTCAATCAGAGACTTAATCCTCTCCACTTGGTGATCACCTGCAACCAAGAAATTTATATAAATAAACTTCTGATCCACACCCTGGATCAGGGTTTACAATAGCACACCAGGCTGTCCAGGTCACACTTGACCTCTACCACAGTTATTCGTGGGAAATAAAATAAATGAGAGATTGAGAATGATGATAGTTTTATATCCTCCAGTTATGCTCAGGAGATAGTGTGTGTAGTAAAAATAAGTATACACACTGATCAAATAGAATATATAAATCACAATAGAGTTACAGATGAGAAGAGAGTTGAGAATTCTCTGTGTGTTGTGGAGTAAGGATCTAGACTCAATGAATGTTGAGAAACTAGTATTTTATTCTTATTCTGGAAGATGTATCCAAAACAGAGTATCACAGTTTCTGTAAACTTTCTTCGAGGAATGAAAAGGTTCAGCTCTTTAATGTCTCGAAGTCTAATGAATCCCTTTTCAGAGAAGGTAGCTTGTTACTATCTTCTTGTAATCTCAAGTGCTTTGATCTTCTCTTTTTGTATTCACGCAGTCTGTGTCTCTACGTGTGCTACTGCTATCATCATATCTTTATGAAAGATGAGGTCCTTTTATACTCAACGATTCTCTAGACATAAAGATCTTTGCACGTGCATGTACCTCGTACTTTTCTACGGATTGTCCTACAGACAACATTAAATAATTTCATAAACATTAATTTATCTTCATATGACCATTAGAAATAAATTTGAAATTAATAAAATGGAAACAGTCATTTATATCAATCAGTAAGTCATATTCGGTCTGTTATCTTTGGTTAGATAGCATTGTTTTATCATCTTCGATGTGTTGTCTTCGGTGTGTCATCTTTAGTCTGTCGAACCTTGGTTTCAGTGTGTTGAACTTTAGTCTATCAAACGTTGGTGTGTCATACTTTGGTTTTGGTGTGTCGAATTTGGTGTGTCAAACTTCAGTTTTGGTGTGTCGACTTTGTTGTGTCATACTTCGGTCTGGCATTATTCGGTTTCGGTGTGTCAACTTCGGTGTGTCATACTTCGGTTTCGGTGTGTCGACTCTGGTCTATCATTCTTCGGTTTCGTTGTGTCAACTTCGGTGTTTCAAACTTCAGTTTTGGTGTGTTGACTTTGGTGTGTCATACTTCGGTCTATCATTCTTTGGTTTCGGTGTGTCGACTTCAGTGTGTCATACTTTGGTCTGTCATTCTTCAGTTTCAGTGTGTCCAAATAATTATGAAGATTTTGTCTTGCATATACCGTTACACGATGAAATGTTAATCAAGTTAAATGTAAAAATACACTTGTAAACATATTGATTCATGAATTGTAACCAATTGAATGATTAAATAGTATGTTTCTGTATAACAAAATTGATTCACATAGAGATATTAAAATTTTCATGAAAGATATGAGTGAGTATATTGACCTTATTTGTGATTATGAAAAATACAATATCATGAAGGGTCTAACAATATCCCCCTTTTTGATAATCACAAATTATGGAATATATGAAAATATATAGAATGAGCATTGGTGAATATAATTATCCAATATAACGAAAGTTTGGAATTGCTATAATTTATTTAAAACAAATCTCCCCCTCACTAAATGGATTAAGGAGAGTGTATACTTCCCTTAGTTTCTCATGTTCCATCCTTACTTTATCCCCCTTTCTCACATTCCATCATTAATTTATCCCCCTTTTGGGATTAAAAAAAAGAGAAAATCAGGAAGGAGAGAAAAAAAATAGAAAATAAAGACACCAAAAGAATTTTCATTCAAAATCATAAGAGTACAAGACAAACAAAAAGAGTAAATCCCTATCAAAAAGAAACAATCCATCACTAAAGTTTTGGATGCAGAGGAGCTTTGAATTTGTCTGAAGGATCCAAAGGAGAAGGAGAAGGGTTGGGAGTGGCAGAGGATGGAGCTGATCTGATTACTACACCAGGCAGAGTAACACCTGTAGTAACATTAGCTGCAAGGGCAGGCCTTCTCTCTGACAGCACACGACTTGGAGACTGCTCGGTAATGATTGGTTGAATCTGAGTAAGATCTTGAGAGACAGTCATTGGAGTAGGAGGCCGAGAGGCAGTACCAATTGAAGCAGCTGGAAGAACCAAAATAGCCTCGTCCTGAACATGCAGATAAGGTTTGAGCAGGTTGATGAAGTCATTAATGATTTCTCCTCCATATTGTATTGCCTTCTCAAAGTCATCCTTATTCTCCATAAACTTACTCAGTAGAGGTGTAAACTCTTTAAATTGGAGAAATTTCTTTTTGAAAGCTTATATGACTAGGGGAATTTGAATATTTTCTGCCAGAAACTTGAAACTGTTGATGAGATCATGCTTGGTATAAATCTTAGTGAAATACTTATCCACTTTTTCCTGAATTTCCTTCTGAGCTGCAGAGGCTTCATTGGTGCATTGTCTGACCATATTGTACACAAGATATGTATTCCAATGTACCTTTTCAAGGGTTTCCCTATCTGAAATAGTCTGGAGTTTCTAAATCTCCTCTCTCATCATAGCCTTGAGAGACTCCAAATCACCAACAACACTTCTTCCACTCCTAGAACTGGATGGGACAGTCAAAATTTTTCCAAGATCTTCTTTCAACTTTTTCAAATCTACACTGATTATATGGGTTACCAAGTTCCTGAGAACTTCCAGAACACCACTAAAGGAGGTATTGAAGTCAAAGGTTAAGGAATTCATCTCATTTCTCATCTTTCTCACTTCTTCTCTGAGTAAAGTGTTGTGTCTAATAATATTTTCTGCAGTAGTAATAAGATTCGGTTGAATCTCCTGAATCATAATTCTTGCAATTTTTGCTGCATCAGCATCTGAGATACTTATTGAGGTGGTGGATTCATTTCTCTATCCCACTGAAGCTAGCACATACTCACATATCTCATTCTTAAACTTTTCCAAATCAGGCTTAATAACATAGTCACTAGGCACTGACTGAGAAACTGGGTCTACTGCTGGAGATGCAACTGGTGGAACAGGTGCAGCAGGCTCTGGGTCAGCATGTACTTGAGGAACAGGAGGAGGAGGTACCATTTCCTCATCTGAGTCATATTCTAAACTGAAAAGAATATATCATGGATTACTATTCCACTCTCTAGCACATGTCCAATCTCTTGGCTCAATGGTATAAATTCTTACCCTCCATCCATGAGGATCAGGAATAACATCAATATCACCAATTTCTTCATCATGTTCTCTAGCTATAATAAATTTTCTGGGGACAGGAATCAACCGGACTTCAGGTTCTTCCTGAGCTCTAGCTTCTTCAGCTTCACCAATTACTTCCTCAATTTGAGGTAGTGGAACTACATCCTCTTCCTCTTGGCCAGCATCCATAATATCATTCAATTCCTAAATGATCTCTTGATTTTCAGCATTCGTATGGAGTGATCTTTCCACATTTCTAGCATCTCTATGATCATCATCTTGTTGATCAGCAAGCTCTATCAAATCACCAGCTCCATGAATAGATTCCTCACTGGATCTGTCAACCACTTGTTATCCCACTTTTAGAGAATCACCCACATGATCAACACTTCCTCCATCATCATTATTATCACCATCAATATTATCATCATCATCATCATTATATTCCTCATCTGATTTTCTAACATAACCTTCAACTCCAGTAACTTCAGTTTCTTCCACTTCTTCATCACCTAGAATAGTTTCTCTTGAAGGCAGTTCCATAGGTGGACTAGCAGGTCCATAAGTCATATTTTTTGGACTTTCAGCAATATCAGGATCACTCTTATCATCAAAAGGGAATCCTTCTTCCCTAGGCACCTCAGCCTCAGCTTCCTCATCAGAATAGACAGGAACTTCTCCAGATTTGAGACCAGGATCGACTTGGTTCTTTGGTCTAGAAGGATGGTCAACCGGATTGAATTACTTATATATCCTTTCTTCATCTCCTACCAAACATCTCTTCCATGGGTTCCAGAAGATTTTCATTCTTTTACAAATGTCTTTCTGAAGACAAAAAAACACTACAGGCAGTTATCATTTCATCTCCATCTTCTACACAGTCTAATTTCCTCAACATGGTAGAAATCATTCTCGGATAGTATAAGCAGGTTGCCTTCTTAGATGGATTAATCAATTCAGAGATATGTACCATAAAATATCTGCACATATTCACTTTTATTCCATGTTTCAACAAAAATATCAAGAACACAACCTGATATTTCACAGCAGAGAAATCTCCCTTCCTTGGAAATATTTGATGTTATATGAACTTAAAAAAACAATATCACTTCTCCTTCAAATTAATTTACAATAGTCCTTTTGTATTCTTCATTTCCAATAAGCTCCTTCAGAGCATCTTCATATGAAAAAAAATTGATGAAGGTGGAATATTACCATGATAGTCAGCATAGACACATTCATGAGGTACTTCTAAGCATTCTGCCCATTCCTTCAAAGAAAAAGCTACTTCCTTTCCTTTTACCACATATTTCATCTTTACTGCCTCGGCTTCATCCAGTGTTATACTCAAATGTTGATATAATTCATACACTAGCTGGGGATAATAGGGTCTTTCATTGTTGGTAAACCAACTGAGCCACCCTTGTGATTCCAGTACCTTTAGCAAAAAATATTTACTTGACAGAAGCCACTCAGCAGACACTTCCTTTTCTACTGTAACAACCCGACTTTCTAAGCTTGGTTTCCCAGTCCCACTGGTTTTACCCTTTTTTCTCTTAGTAGGAGGTGATTTTCAAGGCTCTTCCATTGAATGCTTAGTCCTTTCCATGGCGAAGATGCGGATTCTAACTGAGTCGAGAGGTCGAGAGTCGAGAGAGAGAGAGAGAGAGAGAGAGAGAAACTAAATGTAGGAGGCCTTACGGATATAGAGAAGGTGAAAGGTCAGGATGGATTGGACTTAATATATCATTTAGGGATTGTAAATCAGAGAATATAAAATTTAAACACGGTAAGTCGAAAGAAATAAAACAGCATCGTTTCATTTAATGTAGATTTAATTTACAAAAACAGCCCTTAAAAGTATTGGTGTTACAGAATCAATATCAAGAAGATCAGTTTCACAACAACCGGTTTCACAAATATCAGTTTTACGAAAATCGGTTTCTCAAAAATCAGTTTTACCAAAATCGGTTTCACAAAAATCGGTTTCACAAAAATCGGTTTCACAAAAATCGGTTTCACAAAAATCAGTTTCACAAAAATCGGTTTCACAAAAATCGGTTTCACAAAAATCGGTTTCACAAAAATCAGTTTTACCAAAATCGGTTACTGATTTATCATTCCTAATTCATGTCTGATGTAATTCATTCTCTCAGAGTTTAAGGGTTTAGTGAATGTATCAGTAAGCTGATGTTCAGTTTCAATAAACTCAAGAGTTATATCACCTTTTTGATAATGATCTCTCAAAAAGTGATACCTTACATCAATATTCTTTGTTCTAGAATGAGATATTGGATTTCTAGAAATGTTAATAGCACTTGTGTTGTCAAATTTAATGGAGACATGTTTGAATTGATATCCATATTCTAGTAAGGTGTGTTTCATCCACAAAATTTGTGCACAACAACTACCAGCAGCAATGTATTCTGCTTCGGCAATAGATAGTGCAACTGAATTCTGTTTTTTACTGCACCTTGATACTAGATATTTTCCTAACATGTGACATGTCCCAGATGTGATTTTTCTATCTAGCTTACAACCAGCAAAGTCAGCATCTAAATAACTTATTAAATCAAACAGTTTTCCTCTTGGATAAAATATTCCTAAGTTAGAAGTATATTTGAGATATTTGAAAATCCTTTTAACATCATTTAAATGAGATTCGTTGGGATTAGCTTGAAAGAGAGCACACATGAATACACTGAACATAATATCAGGTCTGCTAGCACTAAGGTAGAGCAGACTCTCTATCATGCCTCTGTAGTTGGTTTGATCCACTAATTTTTCAGCTTCATCAACATCCAACTTACAAGTGGTACTCATAGGTGCATCACTATCCTTACTAACATCCAAACCAAAACGTTTTAAAATATCTTTAGTATATTTACTTTTATTTAAAGTAATACCATCTTTATTTTGAAAAATCTGAAATCCAAGGCAAAATTTAAGTTCTCCCATTAAACTCATTTCAAATTCATTTTGCATAATTTTTGAAAAGTCAGTACATAAAGAATTTTTAGAAGATCCAAAAATTATATCATCTACATAAATTTGTACTATCAAGACATCTTTGAAAATTCTTTTAATAAACAAAGTAGGATCTACTATTCCTTTAGTAAAACCTTTTGAAATAAGAAAGGAGATAAGTCTATCATACCAAGCTCTTGGATCTTGCTTTAAACCATATAAAGCTTTAGAAAGTTTAAAAACATGGTTTGAAAAATGGGGATTTGTAAAGCCATGGGTTGTTCAAAAAATACATCCTCAACTATATACCCATTTAGAAAAGAACTTTTGACATCCATTTGATAAAGTTTGAAATTCAGATGAGCTGCATAAGCAAGTAGTATCCTGATGGCTTCTAGTATAGCTATAGGAGAAAATATCTCCCCATAGTTTATTCCTTCCTCTTGACTGTAACCTTATGCAACTAACCTAGCTTTGTTTCTAACTATATTTCCAGACTCATCAACTTTATTTCTAAAAACCCATTTAGTGTCTATTGTCAAAGTGTCTTTAGGTCTTTCAACTAATTCCCAGACTTTGTTTCTTTCAAATTGATTCAATTCTTCTTGCATAGCCATCACCCAAAATTCATCATTGATATTATCATTAATATTTTTGTGTTCAAGCTATGAAATAAAGGCTTGATGTTCAACCTGGTTTCCCAGAGAAGCTCTAGTTTGTGTTCCTCGATTTAAATCGCCTACTACAGCACCTAAAGGATGATTCTTGAGAGTTCTGATACCTCTAGAAGGATTTGAACTAGACTCCTCATGATTGTCTATTGGTCCAGACTCAACAGGTGTAGATTCTGGAAGATTCCCAGAATTGGTTACTTTTACAGGGGATTCAATTTCATTATCATTAAAATTCAGAATTGACGTATCTTCCTCAAGATATTTAAGAGAGGTTTTGGGTTCATGTGGATCAGTCTCATCAAATTTGACATGGACCGACTCTTCCACACATTTGGTCTTCTTATTGAATACTCTATAGGCTTTACTTGAGATTGAGTACCCTAGGAAAATTCCTTCATCACTCTTGGAATAAATTTTTTCAAGATTATCTTTAGTGTTAAGGATAAAGACTTTACAACCAAAAACTCTGAAGTAGTTAACCTTAGGCTTCCTATTGTTCCAAAGTTCATAAGGGGTCTTCTTAAGAACAGGTCTAATCAATACTCTATTAATGGTATAACAAGTTGTATTTATATCTTCATCCCAGATATAAATAAGTAGATTATATTCACTAAGCATAGTCCTAGATATTTCTTGAAGGTTCCTATTTTTTCTTTCCATGACTCCATTTTGTTGAGGTGTTCTAGGAGTAGAGAAGTGGTGACTATAGCCATTATGTGAGCAATAAGATTCAAACTCTTGATTTTTAAACTCACGACCATGATCACTTCTCAAGGTCTTAATCCTAATTCCACTAAGGTTTTCTACAGACTTGGAATATTTGATAAAATAAGAACAAGTTTCACTTTTGTGAGATAGAAAGTATACCCAAGTGCACCTAGAAAAATCATCTACAAGAACATAAACATAGTTCTTCCCATTTAGACTTGAAACTCTTGATGGTCCAAAAAATCCATGTGGACCAACTCAAGCGGTTGAGAAGTATAAACTTCTTTCTTTGGTTTGAAAGAAACTTTGTGTTGCTTTCCCTTTTGACAAGGATTGCACACTTCGTTAAGTGGGAATTCCAGTTTAGGTAAGTCTCTAACTAAACCTTTCCTATTCAATTTCCTTAGAGAGTGCACATTGTAGTGTACTAGTCTTATGTGCCATAGCCAGGATTACTTATGAAAAGCATTTAAGCAGGAAACATTTTGCTTAGCTAAAGAATTTAAGTCAACAGCATACACATTCTCATTTCTAAGAGCAGTAAATATTAAATCATTTTTGGAATTAAAAACATTACATGAATCATTTTCAAATTTGACATTGAAACCATCATCACACAACTGAGAGATGATAAGTAAATTGTACTTTAATCCATCAACAAAAAGTACTTTGGAAATTAATACTGTATTAGGGTTACCAATCTGGCCTAAGCCGATGATTTTCCCTTTAGCATTATCACAAAAAGTTACATGATTGCCATAGACCTTTATTAGGCTCTTGAATAATGAGTAGTCTCCTTTTATATGTCTTGAATATCCACTTTCCAAGTACCACAAAGTCTTACAGGAACTCTTTAGGCAACATCCCTACAAAACAGATTAGACATGGGGTAACTTTGGTACCCAGATTTTCTTGGGTCCTGAGAGGTTAGCAAGTAACATTTTGGGAACTCATACTTGTCTCATTGATTTCCTATAATCAGAAGATATATTTTGAGACATAAACACTTTGTTTGGTCCTTTATAGATTTGTTTTTCAAGAAATGGTCCAGAGATTGAACTAGTAGAGAATTGTCCAGATTTTGGAACAAATTTAGTTTTAATAATCCTTCTCTGTCCTGGTTGATATCCTATACTAGTTGTATATTTTGTGGAAATATATTTTCATAGAAACTGAGTCAAGGTATCTCTACCTACAGTAAACTTCTCAAGGTCTCTTCTTAATTTCTCATTTGACAACTTAATTTCAGTGTTTTCCTTTAACAGTTGGGAGAGTTTTTATTTTTCAATATCCATACTTGACTTAAAATTTTCATTTAAAGCATGTTGTCTCTTTAATGATTTATATTTTTCCTTGAGCTCATTAAAGTTATCCTCAAGAATTTCACAATATTCAAATAGTTCATCCTTATTAATATCTTCATCATTATGTAACTCGCTCTTATTCTCAAAATAATAGGCATTATGTGTATGAGAGTTAAGTGTTACCTCAGATGTTTCTGTCATGAAGCATAAGTTAGCATGATTGTTCTGTTAACTATCATAAGCATCAGATCCATTGGAGCTATCTTCTGATGCACTCTAGGTAGCTTTCATAGCCTTTTTATATCCTTTTCCCTTGTCTTCATATTTCTTCTTGAATTTTATCTTGGGACAGTCTTCCTTCACATGACCTTTTCGTTTGCACTCATAGCGGATTATTTCATTTGAGTTGTCATTCCATTTTCTGTCTTTCTTTCATTGTCCTTTACTATCATACTTTCCCTTATAGTTTGACTTCCTAAAGAATTTATTCTTTCAGTAGAACTTTTTGAACCTTCTAGAAAGATGAGTCATCTCCTCATCACTGTCTGAAGATGACTCTTCACTAGTGGAGTTGTCTGCAGGGACTTGAGATTTTTCTTTGTTTTTTCTCTTTGAGGTAGTAGTCTTGAATGCTACTAACTTCTTCCTTGGTTCCTCATCTACTTCATGATTCACCTTAAGTTCTTACTCGTACATCATAAGTTTTCCGATTATCTCTTTCACTGGTAGCTTGCTTATGTCACAAGATTCTCGGATGGAAATAGAAGTTCCCCTCCATCTGTCAGGTAGGCATCTAAGCAGTCTCATAATCTGGTCCTTATTATCCACTGGTTTTCCAAGCAGACTCATAGTGTTTACTATTTCATTGAACCTGAGATACATTTCAGAGATAGGTTCATCAGTCTTCATTTTAAAATTATTATATTTAATAGTATATGTATTTAGTCTCATTTCTTTAACATTAGTTGTTCCTTCATGAGAAACAGCTAAAGTATCCCAAATTTCATATGTAGTTTTGCAAGCAGATATCCTATTGAATTCGTCATCACCTAGAGAACATTACAAGGCATTCATTGCTTTGCAGTTATTATTATATGTAGCTTTAGTCAATTGAGACCATGTATCCATAGTAGTAGCAGGTAATGTATTTTGTTCTTCAATTGTGTCCCATATTTTAGGTCCCATACTCTCTAGATACATTTTCATTTTTAATTTCCACTGAGCATATTTATTACCATTAAAGAAAGGTGGTTTTTTAGTAGTAGCACCCTCAACTCTGGTTTCCATAGTTACTTAGAATTTAAAGAACTGAAAATTAAGATATGACAGAAATTTTAAGAACTTTTAAGATAAAACTAAAATCACAGTTTAAAATAATTCGAAAAACTTGAAAATAAATAAACCATTTGATACCAAATGTTGGTCGGAGTTGAAACTCAAGAGGGGGGTGAATTGGGTTCCAATTTAAAATTTCTGTTAAAAACTTTATAATTAAGAAAAACCCCCAATTTCAAAAATGGCACAGTTAATTAAGGCAGTAGAAATGTGAATGTTCAATTGGTCAACAGGTTTCTCAAAAGGTGATTAGTCCTCAAATAAATCAGTGTAGAATACTAATTCAACTTTTGAAATGAATTTAATGAATTAAACAAATACACACACTAACCAAAACCAACTATCAAAGTGTAAGCAAAAACAGTTTTAAGTCTTAGAAAATATAAGCAGCGGATAAATCAAAACAGAGTAACTGAAGATTGGCACAACAATGTAAACAAGAGGTTCAGTCTCAAGCAGAGACTTAATCCTCTCCACTTGGTGATCACCTGACACCAAGAAATTTATATAAATAAACTTCTGATCCACACCCTGGATCGGGGTTTACAACAGAACACCAGGATGTCCAGGTCACACTTGACCTCTACCATAGTTATTTTTGGAAAATAAAAGAAATGAGAGATTGAGAATGAGGATAGTTTTATATCCTCCAGTTATGCCCAGGAGACAGTGTGTGTAGTATAAATAAGTATACACACTGCTCAAATAGAATATATAAAACACAACAGAGTTACGGATGAGAAGAGAGTTAAGAATTCTCTATGTGTTGTGTAGTAAGGCTCTAGACTCAATGAATGTTGAGAAACTAGTATTTGAGTCTTCTTCTGGAAGATGTCTCCAAAACAGAGTATCGTAGCTTCTGTAAACTGGCTTTGAGGAATGAAAAGTTTCATCTCTTTAATGTATCGAAGTCTACTGAAGCCCTTTTCAGAGAAGGTATCTTGCTACTGTCTTCTTGTAATCTCAAGTGCTTTGATCTTCTCTTTTCGTATTCGCACAGTCTATGTCTCTGCGTGTGCTACTTCTATCATCGTATCTTTATGAAAGATGAGGTCCTTTTATACTCCATGATTCTCTAGACATAAAGATCTTCGCACGTGCATGTACCTCGTACTTGTCTACTGATTGTCCTACAGACAACATTAAATAATGTTAGAAACATTAATTTGTCTGCATATGACCATTAGAAATTAATTTGAAATTAATAAAATGGAAACAGTCATTTATATCAATCGGTAAGTCATCTTCGGTCTGTTGTATTTGGTTAGATAGCATCGGTCTATCATCTTCGGTGTGTTATCTTAGGTGTGTCGGCTTTAGTCTGTCGAACTTTGGTTTTGGTGTGTCGAACTTCGGTCTGTCGAACTTCGGTGTTTCATACTTCGGTTTTGGTGTGTCGACTTCAGTGTGTCAAACTTCGGTTTCGGTGTGTCAACTTCATTGTGTCATAATTCGGTCTGTCATTCTTCGGTTTCGGTGTGTCGACTTCGGTGTGTCATAATTCGGTTTCGGTGTGTCGACTTCGGTCTGTCATTCTTCAGTTTCGGTGTGTCGACTTCGGTGTGTCAAACTTCAGTTTAGGTGTGTCGACTTCAGTGTATCATACTTTGGTCTGTCATTATTCGGTTTTGGTGTGTCGAATTCGGTGTGTCATACTTCGGTTTGCCATCCTTCGGTTTCGGTGTGTCCAAATAATTATGAAGAGTTTTTCTTGCATATACCATTACACGATGAAATGTTAATCAAGGTAAATGTAAAAATACACTTGTAAACATATTGATTCATGACTTGTAACCAATTGACTGATTAAAGAGTATGTTGTTTTATAAAAAAATTGATTCACATAGAGATATTAAAATTGGCATGAAAGATATGAGTGAGTATATTGACATTACTTGTGATTATGAAAAATACAATATCATGAAGGGTCCAACAGCACTGATAATTTAAGTGCAGTTAAAGGCCTGAAGCTTTTATCAGTGCTAAAAATCCACTGTTAAACACCCCCTTTAATAGTGCTAAAAATAAATTTTAAAATGGCCCTTTAACAATGCTTTTTTTAGCACTGTTAAAGGGTCCGTTTAACAGTGCTTTTTTAGCACTTTTAAAAGGGGGCCTTTAACAGTGCTTTTTTAGCATTGATAAAGGAAATGCTGTTAAAGGGGGTATTTTTTTGGACTTCCATGAGCCTGATCCCATTTATCAGTGCTTCCATGACACCTTTAACAGCGCTCCCACCACCTTTATCAGTGCTTTATACCCCACCACCCCTTTTATTTAGTGCTTTGCGAATTTACAACCTCATGCACACCCACCTGGATTAAAACCCAGCACCTCTCCTTCAAATATAGAATGTCTTTACTACTCCACCATGTTGTTTTTTTGTATGTTTAATGATATTTCTATTTATTTATATATATATTTACATATATATTTTTTATTCATATATTTATATAATTATTTTTAAATACATTTATACAATATGTGTGTGATATATATATATACTTATATTTATTTAAATATATTATATTTTATATTAATTTACATATACTAGAATATAATATAAATATATATTTTCTTACTAGTACACATATATATGTATATATAAACATTATAAATATATTTTTATAAAGTAAAAAATGGTTATATATTGTTTTAAATACATTTTTAGAATATTTATTGATTTTAATATATTATAATATATATTTTTACGTAAATATGTTGATATGTGTATTTATATGAGTGATTTATTATAATAAAATATAAGAAAACATGCATATATTTAATTATAAATAAAATTACATTATGAAAAATGATAAAATTTCAATCCCATAATGTCAATATGAATGTAATACCTGAGAATAAATTCAGTCTCCACAAAAAAAAGCAATAAGACCCCCTTAAACGAGGCTGAAAATCCATCAAATATTAAAAAATTGGGGTGTCCCGACTAAAAGCTTGTTTTTAGAGGCCTTCTATGCCTTTTTTTGCCTAAAAAAATGTGACATAGGTTTATCTCTATCATTAAGAGTGTATATCTCGTCATAGGTTTCAATTTGATATGTGGTAGGTCCCAAACGAACACTTGGATCAAAATTTATGGTCGTTTAAAGTTTGAGTTACGTTTTCAACATATTTTAGATCTTTTATTAATTTTTTGATTTTTTTTATCTTCAAATTGATATTAAATGAAAATTACTCAGTAATAATGAGCAAATTATTAATTAAAAATATTTTTTAATTGTTTTATAAGTCATTTTCACTAAATATCTTATATATATTAAGTGTAAATGCCTATTTACATTATAAATAACATATTTTAAAAAATATATATTATATTTATATCAATATAAATATATTCATATATTAATATATTATTTTTAATGAAATATAATTTTTTTAAATATACCATTATCAGTGCTACTAAAAAATCACTAATAAAGGGAGGAATTTATCAGCGCCTCTAAAAAAACACTGATAAACCCCCAATCAGTCCTTGTAAAAAACGCTGATAAAGGTCCCCTTTTAAAAATTCTTTTTTCGATGCTCTTAAAGAAACCATTTAACAACATTAAAAAAACATTGTTAAAGACCCCCTTTAACTGTCACACCCCAAACCATGCATTTATTTTATTTTATGATTTCTTTGTCTTTAAATTATTTTTTCTGGGGTTCGCGTTCAGTCTCATATGAGATTTTTGAGTTTTTATAAAAAGAGCACGTTTTGGGTTTGACATCGTTGGAAGCGCGGGCGAAGCGCGATGCCGTGCGGCTTCGTCCATGCAACTGCGTGGCCTTTTCAGCTTTGAAGATTTAAAATAAATAAATAAATGTCAATTTAGTATGTCATTTAAAATTTTTATGGTTATTAGGAATTTTAATATTTTTATCCTAGATGAAAACTAAGATTGTTAATTTTATTATTATTAAAATAAATGATTACTTTTATTAGTTTTATTTCTATCATTTTACTTTAGTGTTATTATGTATTATTATTATTATTATTATATTAGTATTATTATTATTATATTTTCAATCAATTCTTTTTTATAATTATTATTATTTGTTTAGGGTGTTTTTTTAAAGGAAAAACAATTAACCCTAAAAGCTACCCCAGGCGATACCCGCTACCCCCCTCCTTCCCTGGCGGCACACCCCTCCCCAGCAGGTAGCGTCGCTCTAGGCCCCTCCTGTGCAGCAAACCCATTCCGCCGTCGCGCACTCCAGCGCCCTCCACCCAGCCTCCCTACCTCTTCCGTCGTAGCAGCGGCCTCCCCCAACACCTCGGCTCCCTTATGTGCGGCGCAAGCAAGACCCCCGTCGCCCCCCCTGTTTAGTGTGCGGCCGGCGCACCCTCCTTCTTCCCAGCGTCGTAGCCCCCTCACCCTCCTGTTTTCCATCTCAGCACACCCCTGCACCTCCCCCATTCCGACCGACCCGCTCCCTGCTTCACCACAACACGACAGTCGGCCCCCGAGCAACCTGACTCCTCCCTTTTCATATCCGTTGCACCCAGCCGGCCGCACAGGCCCCTGCCTCCTGCGAGCTCAATCCACCGTCGCGCACAACACCCGACCCGCCGGCCTCCTCTACCCCCTGCTCAAGGCGTGCGGCCCTCGCCTCCCGACCTCCGCCTGCTGCCAGACCTGCGCCCCCCCGTGAAAGGTTTTTTTTTGTTATTTTTAATTTTACTTTTATTGTTATTATTCTTATTATTATTATTATTATTATTATTATTATTATTATTATTATTATTTTGTTGTTGTTATTATTATTATTATTATTATTATTATTATTTTGTTGTTGTTATTATTATTATTATTATTATTGTCATTATCATTATTATTATTATCATATTACACTTGTTGGCTTATGGGATTTAGTTGATGGTGGGTTTTTATTGGTTGGTTTAGGATTTTTAGGACCCACGCAGGGCGTTTTTGAGCTAGCGTCGTCGCCGCGCCTTGTTTCCGAAGTTTCCTTGTCATCGCGCCCCGATTCAGAGCGAGCGTTGTCATCGCGTCATGTATCTGAGGTAGGTTCTCATTGCACTGCTTTTAAAATTTAAGTTACTTTATTTCCTGCTGTTTATGCCCTATATAAAAACATATGTGCTAAATATTATTATGCAATTTAAGATTAATTCATTTACCATGCAACGCTATAATTCAATTCTTGCATTGTGAAAATGGTGTCATTTTTCTATGATTGCGCACGATAATTTTTCAATTAAATATTTTATTAATTTTAATAAATGAGAAGTAACATAAGATAATTACTTTTTTTTAAAATGATTATTTGGTGTAAAAAGAGCCGTTTATTTTATACATGACGCTTGGATTGTTTTCTTGACGAGCGGACACCCAATAATGAAAGAATTCTCGTTTGGCTTTTAAACATAATTCACGGAATATAAAATAGAGTTCTGGTTTAATGATAAAATATTTCTTTTGAAGCGTGAACAAGTACTTTGGTTCTTTTGAGAAATTGCCCGGTTGGATTTTAAAGTTTATTTGGAAAAATAAAATGGTTTGGTTTGGTTTTATAAAAATATTGGCAGTCTGTGAAGTAGTGTTTTGGGGTTTCTTTAAATGGTTTTATACTGGGTTTGGTCTTATAAAGAAGTTGTACTTTTTTTATTTGTGATTGTGAAAGGTGTTTAATGCCCGTTTGGCACTTTATGGAAAATGATGTGATTATTTTGATGAAAACCCTCCTAGGATAACTCTCCTGCCTGAGATGAAATTGATTGTTTGGGAGGCCGCGCTTAGAGGCTCCTGGGTACTTGAGTAGTTTAAAGGCAAGAGGTTGTTCCATGGAGTGGCTCGGGGTGATTCATGTTGTGATTTATATATATATATGATTGGATGCTCGGTTGGCATCGGTTGGCTCACCCCCTTTCCAAACACTTGAGACATGAGAATCTGGCATATTGAGAGAATATTCTAAGAATTATTGCTGCACTGGTAGGTTATGGTACTGACCAGTGGCCCATAGTAGGTGGATATATTGGGTTTATTACTATGGGATTTGTCCTCAACCTGCCCAAGAGTGGATGGTCGAGCGTTTTGATTTCATTGTGACATGTCAATAAGGATGATTTCTCATGTATTGGTGTCTTCTGGTTTATTCTCGTTCTCCTAGGTTCACCCATGTCTATTCGGATTTTGTTGCTTGCAGTAGTGATTATGATGCTCATATGTATACCTACATTTCCCTTGATGTGTGTTTTACTTTGTGCATTTCTGGTGTATTGTTTTCATTGGAAAGTGGTAAATTGCTTTTGATTAGGTTTCTAAGAAATGATTTTCAAATGAAAGTGTTTAATCCTCTTTGTACAAATTTGAAAATATAAACATCACTTTCCCATTTCTAAAAATCCATTGACACTAATGAAATGAACCCAAATTTGGAAATGGTTAAGGGCAATGGTTCGTACTTTGTTTTTAAGTAAAATATTTATAAAAACATATTTTTATAAATTGTAGTTCAAAATTGAAATGATGTTTCTTTTATTTTAAAGGTAGTGCATTGGGAATAGATATCAGGATAGCCTACTGAGTTTTAATACTCATGCCTATAGTTCTTTTCTGTTTTTAGTGTTTGTGTAGGCTACAAATTGAGTGCGCTCACCTTGGGAGGCACTTGATCGTTGAGTCGGAGAGTGACCCGCAGGGTCGCACGGAGTTAGTTCGGACATCGTGTTTGGTTAGTTTTATTTTTCTTTTGTTCCTGTTTGGTCGTTTTGTTCGGTTTACTTATTCTGCGTTGATCTGTATAATTTCTACTACTTTACTTATTTATATTGGGCTAAATCGTTCCCACAGCCTTTGTTGATGCCATGGCGCTTGTCGCCAACCCGGGAGGATCGGGAACGCCTCTCGGGCCATGTCACGGACCGGCTCGGGTGACCGGTTCAGGATCGACCCGGGTTGGTTCGTGACATTAACGGTGCTTTTTTTAGCACTGACAAAGGGGGTCTTTAATAGTGATTTTAGTTAGTTCTATTAAATCCCTAACGCTGGATAAACACATTTTTGTAGTAGTGTGACCAATGTTTTGTTAGTGTTGTAAAACGTCAATCCATTGTAATGGAAATTCCAACCTAGTGTGTTTTTCTCAATAAATCACTAACTATCTAGTCTTGCATGTGCTCTGGTACAATTCAATGATGGGCAATTTATTTTAAGTAACCTTAAAATAAAATTAAGTCTCATTCCCCCATTTCAAAAATTCAAATTTCCATTTAAAAACCAAAATGGGTTTTTAATCAAAAATATTTATTTTCACCAAGGTAAAACCCTAGGTTTTCTATCAAACCATTTTTAATCCATTTTCACAAATAGAGATTTGAAATCAATTCACAAGTCAATTTCACAATATACTTTCACAATTTAATTCAAAAATTCAATTTCAAAAAAAAATCCATCAATTTCACAACAAACCCCTATTTCAATGGAATTGGGGTTTTTAATAATTTTTCTATCAAATCCATTCCAAAATTTAAATTAAACAATTTAATTTTCACTGATTTCCATAAATGTGCCCCAATTCAATGGAATTGGGGGTTTTCCCAACATCATGCCAAAAACCCATTTTTAGAACCTCAATTCGATGGAATTGGGTTTTTCCATCAAACCAATTGAAATACATTTAATCAAAATCAAGAAATTGAATTCAATTCGAACGGTTGAAATAAAATAAAGCTATTTAGGGTTAACATAAATTGGGCATCATAATGGAACCACCTACCTCAGGATCAATGGATCTCATAACACCAAACCCTAATCGAGATTTGACAATGAATAACAATGATCATGGAATCCAGGAAATGAGGATAAAACATAGGTTTAAGATCCCAAAACATAGGGTATTAGATCCAAAAAGCAACATGTGGATCCACAGAACCCTAGGGAGGAGAAGATAGATCATGGGAGATAGAGACCAGGGCTAGGAAACTAACCGAGAGAAGATTGAATGACATTCCTCAAGCTTTAAATCGCTTCTGAAAGGGATCTGAGAGGCCAAGAACTGCTCTTAGGTGATCCCGAGGAAGAAGAACTCGTATGGGGTTGTACTAGGTCCTTCTGAAACCTAAAGTGGGGGTTTTGGGATTTTTGAGTTGGATTTTTGGATTAAAGAAATCCCGTGCATGATTAGTTGGTCAGATCCGCATGGTTAGACCAAACAATGTGGCATGGTCATGCACCTATTATAAATGGTCCCATGGTTTCTTCAAAGAGGGTTTGTGGTATGACTAGCCTTGTACCAATCGTGAAAAACCCCACTGCCTAGGTTTTCACAATTTTCCTCAGGAGGGCGCACATTTTGGGAAAATTGTGCGCCAACTGTGCACTAGCCCAGAATTCTGAAAACTTTTAAAATTTCAACCTGAAACAACCCCAAACGAAACCCAACCAAAGATTGATAAAAAGAGGTGTTTAGGGATACCTAAAAATAGAAACATGATGTTACATAGAAGGAAATATAAGGCATAATCAAGATGTCTATGATTATATGATGCAAATTGCGAAGGAAAAATGGTCATTGGCCTATGATGGTGGTTTGAGATATGGTCATATAACCACTAATTTTATGGAGTGCATAAACGACATCTTCAAAGTTGTTCCTAAACTATCAATCATAGGCTTAGTACAAGAGACATTCTATCATTGTTTGAAGTACTTTGTTGAACACTCCCAATATGCTTATCATGGGATGCAACAAGGGATGCAATTTGGTCTTAAGTTTCCAAGATACATTTATAATATATTACATAACGCCTCATTATTTCACGTTCCAAGCTTTGATCATGCAAGGATCCACTTTGAGGTAACCAAGTGCTATGACACATTCACAGGAAACAATGGCTGAGTTGTAGTGGTATTACTGGAGAACAAGTACTGTGATTGTGGTTCTTTCCAAACATTAAGGTATCCATGTGCACATGTCATTGAAACTTAGGCATCAGTGAACTTATATAGGGAACCCTTTGTTGTTCCAGTATATCGCTTGAGCACTCTTTTTGACTGCTATAGTGCATCTTGGATGCCTATCAATGATTTTAATTATTTCATATTACCTTCTGATCATCCAACTTTGTCCCCTGATATTACTAAGTTGCATCCTCGGGGGAGGCCAAAATCAACTCGTATTATAAACGAGATGGACTAGCCTCAAGAATGGGGATTGGGACTGTGGTGTAGTATATGTCGCACTACAGGTCGTACTCATAATAAATGTCTCAATGTGGAAGGAGGGAGATCCACTTCACGTCATCTCCGACCGTCTCTATTTATTTTATCATTATTGTGTAAAAATATAATTATACACATGCTTGGTTCATGATTGATGTCCCAAAATTGTTATTCTACATCATTTCAGAATGAGAATGTGTTTTGGTATTTCATGACAGTTTATTATTTGAGATTAGATTGATACAATTTAGAACATTCAAGAATAGTATATATATGTATTTTACAAATCAATAAAATTGTTTAAACATATCATATAGGCTTACAATAAATCAAAGTAATAAAATGTTATTGAAACAGAGCATCATAATTCATTTTTAAAATACAAGGAATATCACATAAAGGTATGACTTTGTGTAAAAGTAAATATAAAATTCAATAAGTAGTGTATATGTAAAATAAATTTTCAAAATGATAATATCTGTCTTCATAAAGGTGAAATATGACAACATAAAGTATTTTGCAAAGTATATTACACTAACTTAAGATCCACATAATTGAAATACATTCAAATGCTAATTGTGTACATCATATTCATACCAAATATCTGCCTTCATTATGAATACTAACAATGTACATCATTTTTTTACTTTTATTTACAAAATGTATTACACTAACTATAAATAGTAATGACTATAACAAATGTAGATATGATGGACGCTCACTTGCTCACCTTCCAGGACAGACAT
This sequence comes from Viscum album, assembly GCA_963277665.1. NCBI lineage: Eukaryota > Viridiplantae > Streptophyta > Magnoliopsida > Santalales > Viscaceae > Viscum > Viscum album. The sequence continues at coordinate 1,353,967,390 of OY728121.1, read as the reverse complement.
ATTTCTCATCTTTTTAGAGAGGTGTCTTGAACCTTCTTTAAGCATACGAAGGTCGCGCTACTTCCATCATGCCGCACCCCATCCTATCATCATCCTGCATCATCAGCATACAGATTTCTATGGTGCAATGATGTCCGATTTCACCTTCATCGATCACCAACTCATTGGAGCCCTTATAGAGAGATGGAGGCCGAAGACACATACTTTTCATCTACCATAGGGAGAGATGAAGATCACCATCGAGGATGTCTCCCTTAGTTTGGCCCTCTGTATTGAGGGTGCGGCTATAACAAACCGAGTTGGTGGTGATTGGTTTGATTTAGTTTAGAGACTACTGGGCATTAAGGTTCGGGATGATGGTAGGTATATCGTTGACAGTCTATTATGCATGTCATGGATAGATCAACACTTCACTCATTTAGCCGATGATGCTGACAAGATCACCGTACTGAGATTTTCACATGCATATATTCTAAGACTTATTGGCGGCATGATCTTCATTGATCATTCTACTGTATTTGTTCATCTGATGTATTTTCCGTTAATTGAGGACCTGAACCAAATAGTGAAATACAATTGAGGGTCTTCGTGTATTTCTTCTACATATAGAGTGTTGTGCAATGCATGTCACATCGATAAGATGCATATTGTAGGATGCATTAATCTTATCCAGATGTGGGTATGGGAACACGTCCCTCACTTCACTCCACATGTGTGTGCACCGTTTCCTTCCAACATTTTACAGGACACCCCATGTGGACGATGGTATGTTTGCCCCTATGTGAAAATCAAATATGTAAATTTGTATTATGAATCTATAACTACAAAAATGCTATCTATAGGTGGAATGAGGCTCATCAACATTGATATATTGTCAGACATGATGTCCACACTTACAGACTTATGTTGGATAGTTTTCGACCTGGTGACATACGTGATTATTAATTATATACTAAAATTATAATTATTTGGTGTAAATTATTTCACCGATTGATTGCATATTCATTTATTTTATATTCTAGGTTTCATGGATGCCATATGTTGAGTCAGTCCTCCATAGTCTCTCGCCTTACTATACGATGATGCTTGCTGCCAACACATGCATCGTACCACTTATTTATTTTCACATTGTTGAGTGGAACCACATTGATAGAGTTATGTGGTAGTTCGACTTTCATCAGCTCATCCTTGCACCGCCCAGTCAGTTGTCTTTACTTCATTCCCTAAAGATGTCATAGAAGCGAGATTTCAACTTGAGGTGATATTTTGCATTTTATATTGAGGCGTGGGACAAATGTCACGAGTCCCAATTACGAGGGGAAAACACAATACGAATGCATCTATCAGATCAATTGGATCAAGGGTTTTAGTACCGCATGACTTCTTCGATATATTGTATGCGATACAAATGAGGCTATCATCAGTTTGTAATAATTCTTCCTTTCAATTTTGAACAACTTTTTTTTATTAACATTAGTTAACTGCATAATTTGTTTTTACGGGATGCTCGTATTGCACACCTTATTCACGTCTCTGATCTCATATAGGGAGGCACATTTGACTAAACTTATTTTCATGAAAAAACGATAGTGTTGCTTCTTCCCATGAATGAGATTTATCATGAGATTTTCTTTGGGGTGTTAGACGATGCTGAAAGTGTTGTGCCTGATATAGATGTTTTCAGAGGGTGACGATAATGTTGTGGATGAGGCACATGATTATGTGGCACATGAGGTGTTTGTCCAACATGATCAGTCAGATGCTCCTCCACTTTCTATTGCAGATGAGCCATAACCACATGTTATCCTTACAGAGGTCCACGACACATTTTCTAGCAATTCTACTTCACCGTCCCTTACATTTTTAGATTGTGTTGCAGTTCTTACTATTGACTTTAGTGTCTTTCAGTCGGCATTTTTCCCTAGTCAGAAGATACCCATTACACAACAAACATTTTTTTTCTATGTGGGAGAAAGTTCTAGCCATTTGCCAATTTCCATCCAACTAGGATAGGGTATGGGTAGGGAAACTTTGAATCAACCACCTGCCACATAGGATGATGTGGAGGCTACTACAACAGATGATACATAGGAGGTGCGTGCACTAGAACATACACATCGACATACAAGACATGAAAGCATTATCTATAAACCAGATTGTGACACATTGGAGCATCTGAGACAGCGACACAGACTAAAGTGATACATTTTTCGTTGTTCGGGAATTGTTAATTAAGATCGATGATATATGGTTTTTAAAGTATCAGTTGTACGTATATTATAGCTAATTAGCATAACTAATAAGCAGTAGCAGTATTGTTATTATTAAGAAACAATTAATCTTTACTTGAACGTTATTTAAAAACCCACTATTTATAATTTATATTAATTATATTATTAATTACTAATTATATAAATTATATTAATTAATTACTTACGTAGTATTAATTATATTATTGAATATATAATTAACAATACAACTTTTCTAATTATATTAACAAATATAAATAGTAATTATTAATATAATGATATTTTTTTTAATTACATTAGTAATTATATAATTAATAATTCATAGTATAGTTAATAATTAATATTTACATTATTTGTTAATATATTATTATTAATTATATTTATAATTATTAAATCCAACATTACTTAAAATTAGTAGTAATTAATTATATATAATTAATCAATAATAAATAATATAATTACTAACTAATAATTATATTATCTATTACTACAATTACAATTATTCATAATATATTAATTAATATATGTTAATATATCATATTATATGTTTATTAATATATTAATTATATATTAATAACTATAAAAAAAATCAGCTAATAATTTTAATTAATAATTAACAATAAAAAATAATACAATATTTTATAATTATCTTATTATTAATAACTAATAACCTTAAATATATTAATTACCTATTAATGTATTAGTTTTGTATAATTATTTGATTAATTATGTATTATTTGCTATGCAATTCTTTAATTAATGATGTTTTACTTATTATATTATTAATTACAAATTAAATTAATTACATTGCCAATTGAATATTTTATATATAACAAAACTCGTGGCGGTGTCCGAGTAACGTTATGTGCGGATGCTTCCACATGCCATGCCCTTTTCCCCCGATCTTTCCCGGGAAGCATCCCCCGGTCCCATCATTTCCCTCAACGTGTTGATATATATGCGCAGCCCTAAATGTGTATTTTTTATTTTATTTTGTCCCACTGGTCGTGTATAAGAACGGCGGCCGTTCCACGGTTCGCCGTCCTCCGCCGCGGATAAACGACCCCGGCAGCCGCTTATAAATTGGCGCCGCAATCCCGGAAAACTCCCACGAAAATGGGCTGGGTCCGCGGCAAGTGCATCGGCGGCGGGGCCTTCGCCACCGTCAGCCTCGCCGTCGACGATTACGACGGCCGCGTCTTCGCCGTGAAGTCCGTCGACATCGCCGCCTGCGCTCCGTCCCAGCTGGCCGCCCTGGAGAACGAGATCCGGATCCTCCGCGCCCTCTCCGCGCCCCACTCGGCCGTCCCCTTCGTCCTACCCTGCCTCGGCGACGACCTCACCCGCGAATCACCGGCCACCTTCCGCAACCTCCACCTCGACTACCTCCCCGCCGGCACCCTCGCCGACCTGGCCTCCCGCGGCGGCGTGGACGAGCCCAGCCTGCGCTCCCTCGCCCGGTGCGTAGCCACCGCCCTGTTTTGCCTCCACTCCCGGGGCATCCTGCATTGCGACGTCAAGGGCAGCAACGTCCTTCTCGGCTCCGTCCCCGGCGCCGCCGTCCTCGCCGACTTCGGCTCCGCCGTCGATGTCTCTGGCGGCTCCGCTCCGGTCCTTCCCCGCGGGAGCCCGCTGTGGATGGCCCCTGAGGTGGTCCGGGGGGAGTCGCAGGGGCCGGCATCCGACGTTTGGTCCCTGGGTTGCACCGTCATCGAGGTGGCCGGCGGCGGGAAGCCCTGGGAAGGCCGCGGCGCCGACACGCTGCGCCGCATCGGTTTCTCGGACGAATTGCCGGAGTTTCCCGCCCTGCTGTCGGAGCTGGGCCGCGACTTCCTGGATAAGTGCCTGCGGAGGGACCCCGCGGAGCGGTGGAGCTGTGATCGGCTGCTGCGGCACCCATTTTTGGCATCGTTTCCGGTCGGAGATAAGGTCACGTACAGGTCTCCGCGCTGCGTCCTCGATTGCCCGGACGCCGAGTTTTCCGACGACGGCCGAAATTCTAGGTGCTCCACTCCGTATCGGAATTCGACTCACAGCTTTGACGATATCGGCGCCGCCGCGACGCATAGAATCTGTAAATTAGCTTCGAATTGTGATATTATATGGGAATCTGACGGCTGGGAGACGGTGAGGACTCGATCTAGAAACAGAGCCACCGAGGTTGCCGAAGCAGGGGGTGCCGCGGAGGAGGGAGGAGAAGGGACAACTTCGGAATATTCGAATTCGAACGGGGCAGAACCGGAAACTGAGGGTACGGATTCCGAAGAATATTCCAGTCGTCGAACTTCATGGGGGGGCCTATGTGACTCCCCCGGCGGCGGCGGCAGCCGGCTTAATGATCCGGCGGCGGAACATTCACCCGCCGGACAAAATTACGGCAGCTGCACATTTATCCGCGACTGTAGTTTGAATCTAACCATAAAATTGACGGATTCACCGATCCTTTAAAAGCACATATTTATCAAATTTGTTATATTTAAACAAAACTCTTTAAAATCACATCACTAGAGCATGAAAAACACCCCTTAAACCCATATGATTCAATTTAAGTTCCTCTTCCACATCAATGGAATTTCAATTTAAGTTCCTCTTCCACATCAGTAGAACTTTGTTGCGACTATGTATGCTACCCATCCATGATATAATATAAATATCAATATATAATAACCAATGCCATGAAAATAATAATGATAAATCATCTAAAAAACATTTAATGATAAGCTAGCTAATAAATCAAAACACTCAAGGGTTTCCTAGTCACATTATGTAACCTACAAAGCCACCGCCAATACAAGTTTTTTACTCAAACAATCCATCTCCCAATCACAACCACTTCCATTCCTAGAAAACCACTACTTATAATTGTTATTGTCCTTTAACATCAATTCATGAAGAACTTATTAGTTTGATGTTGTTTGTGTTGATTATTTCAACAAGTTTGTTTAATGGTTTGTGATGTTTTGTTATCATAGTTGTAACAAATCAAACTTTCTCAAACTGCTAATTTGCATCCCTCAAGTATTGGAGGTGTCAAGTGATGGCTATAAGGAAGAAGATAGAGTTAGATATGGAATTCCAGCAGGAAGGGAAGCGTTGTGGCGTGGCCATAGGGGCTGTGCCATGAAGAGTTGGCCAGGGGAGATGGTTTTTTCTCTAATCTGGTGTGCTTCACTACGAAGGGTTTGGTTGTGGTGTGGTTCTTATGTTGTGGCGTAGGGTGTGAGCATCGAGGGTTCAATGTCACTCTATCCTAAGGTAGAAGTCTAATTGTGGTGTAAAGGGTGTTAGTTGCAACACGAAGCCTTCTCAACTCACCTTATGTGAGGCAGGTTGTGACATAGAGTATTCCGACATGGTGTAAAGAGTTTTAGGGAGTCCAGTTCAATCTTATGTGAGGTTGATTGCGATGTGGTCAATATCAATTACGATGTGAATGATTGCAAGTTATTCTTACATTAGGTTTGTTCGTAGGTTAATCTAATGTGAGGCTTTGAGTTCACATTACATGAAGTTCCTTTGCAACGTGAATGTTCACATTGTGTTGTGAAGTCCTCACTATTCAGTTTCCTTGGTTCTACCTTTCTGAGGTATGTTGTACCGCGGTACCATCATTACACCATGGTAGGGTTTGGGTATTGTCAGGCTTGGGGTGAGTAATTCGAGGTTTGTAATGACCCGTACTATTATAAATAAAATTCATCTTGCAATTTATTTAAATGTCTTATTATGTAATATGGTTATAGAAAACACATGCACTTCTTTGGTTTTATTATATCCTATCGAATTAAATTGACCGTTAAAAATCATTACCGTTGATAATATAACCATTGAAAAATGATCACATGATTAGTATAAATATAGGGTTTTAACAAATCCAATTGACACACACAAAGGAAATGATGGTCTCAACCAGTTGGATCGTACCCTATGAAGCCCAATTATCAGAGCTTTCAAGGGAGATAACATCTGTGAGATTTTCCCTTGACCAATCCCAAGCTAAGTTCCAACAACTTAAGTATGAGTGATGCCATTTACGAGAGAAGTTCAAGCTCATCGAGATCACGACCCAAACCATGTTTTCCGAACCGCCCCATCAAAGTCCTACCATCGCACACCTTACCCTTAGGAGATTTTCTAGTGTATTAAAGGGATATATATCAAGACCCTAGAAATATGAGTATGTATATTATTTTTTATAGAATAATGAATATATTTTCATCATATTATTGTTACTTTATAAATGTTTTTTATTTTGATTCAATAAAACACAAATTGTATTTTTTGTTAATATTCAAATTCAATTAAGGAATTTATTTTGATGAATTAATGGATTTTTGAAATAAATAATATTTTAATAATATTATTAAATAATGTTTATAAATGATCATATAATTATTATGAAGTCAAATATAATTTTTATAAGGGTTTGAAAACTGTTATTGTAAAAAAACCCAGTTTTCTTAATAAATGTTGATTTTATTTTAAAAGTGAAAATTAACATATTTAGAAAATTATTTAGATTAAATGAATATTTTTTTTTGAAATCATAATATCAAAATTATCCAATGGTTATTTTTTCATAATTTTCTGAGACAGTCAAATTTTCAGGTAAAAATTAAATACAATATAAATATACTTTGTGCATAATGACAACATAATGACCCAAAAGTGATGTAATAAATACTATAAATTGGATCCACAAACAAATCTATATTTTACCTTTAAAATAATGTGATTTTATGTTTATTTTATTTATTTTATAAAGACATTATGAATCCTCCAAAAGATGTAATATATTTTAAGATTTTAAAATCATTTCTGTAAGAGTATGACTCACCTCCACATAATAAAGGGCATTATTTTATTAATTTAGGACCTTGGTCTTATCAAATAATGAAAACCACTCCCATTTGGCAGAAACCATGGGCAAAAACCATGTGATGATTTGTGGTTTTGGTTATTTTATTATGTAGAGTCCAAAACCCAAATAATAAAGAAATCCCCCTCTTTTTTCTAGATAAAATCACCCAATCTCCCATTTCTCTTCATTCAAACTCCTTGGATCACGTAAATACTCTGTCATCCACTCTCTAGAGTCCTCCCAAGGTTCCCCCAAACTCTCAAGAAGCCCCTCCCAAGCATTTGGAGTCACACACTCAAGTAAGGGATATTCCACTCCCATTTTTTAAGCACTTTTATGTTATGATTCTTAATTTCCATTTGTCCATGTTGGGATATATTCTTACATATCCCACATACTATCCATTTGAGGTATAAATTATTAGATACCCCTTACACTCTCATTAAGCCTTCCAATGAACCATCATGTACACCCGTTACCATATCGAAATTTAGCAAGAGATTTCTCTCTTCTCATTTCCATTCAAGCACTTCTTTTATGTTATGTCTCTTAAATTCCATTTTATTATGTTGGGATATATTCTTACACATTCTACATACCTTCCATTTAATTTATAAATGATGATATCCCTCTTTCACTCTCATTAAGCCACCCGTAATATTTTATGTATACCCATTACCATGCTGAAATATAGTTAGGATTATTTTCTTTATTTAAGTTTCTTCATTAACTTATGCCTTAAATTTCCAATTTCTAAGGTTGGGATTTGTTTTTACATGTCCCTATTACTGACCATTTTATTTCTATGTTATGATATACCCCCTTCTCTATCATATACCCATTTGTATGAATCTTTAAGTGACACTGTTATGCTGCCGAAATTTCACCTCAATTTTTCCATACCAAAACAATTATGTAGTGAATAACATACCCATTTATTATCAAGGGTATTCACATTTACACAAATATAATTTTTTATTATGGACTTAAATATATTTATTTCACACTCCTTGATCGTTTAATAAATTATGATGATGAATGAATCCATGTTGTATGATCTATGTGACACACTTAAGCATGATAATGAAATGAATGTGATGGGTGAAACTAGAATTATATAGCGCTCCAATGAATTGGGTAATGTTTAGTATCATGATATGTTATGTTGGGACAAAGAGTGAACTTTATTCCTTTATGTGACTTTATCCACCATGATGTCTTGGTGGTTTATCCTTGACGTATGTTTATGATGTAGTGTTTTAAGCTTTTTCCACATTTCCCATGTTATGATTATCATGCTATATCATGTCTCATTATTCATGTTTATGATTCATACTCTTTTTATTCCCCATTTATGTACCTATTTTATAACATGTATCACCTTATGCCATTTTTATTTTCTTACTGATCTTTATAGATCACCCCTTTCTTATGTTTTTCCCCAGGTTATCCCGTGCACTTTTAAAATCCATGGAATTTTAAAAGCATATAAAGGAAGTTTTCAATAATGTTATTGTATCCCATGTTCAAGATGTTATGATATGTACCTAATTCCCAAATACACTAGACCTATCAATATTTTGGGTTTTATTATGCATTCTTTTATATAATAAATCACGTATTAGTGTAATAAAGATGAGAGTTGTTATAGTTGGTATTAGAGAAAAAGTTTAGTTATTTTTGGGATTAGGATTAGAAAACTCTAGAGAAATACTTATGGATAAGACTAAGTATAAGAAAACATACCTAAATTTTGGTAATTATAGAGTAAGTGGTTTATCAAGAAAATACATACCTATCTAGAAACAACAAGTGGACGTGGTTACGGTACAAATAAACCTAGGGGTAACAACTCTAACAAGGTGTGCCAGTCCTGAATCAGTGTAACCTGGTACACAACAATGGGCCTTACTATGCACTTGGTTTGACATTCCAGGGGGATATGATTTGGTAAAATCACAAGCTCATTATGAACCATTATTAAGGGAACAAAAAAAATTCCCATAAAATTATATGTTAGGACATAGACCATTGATGACATAGATTGAAGCCTAGAAATTCATAAGTTAAGGAAATAAATGTAATTTATAATTTATCCCTTTATTATCATCAGATTACCCCTTTATGTGTTTAATATATATTTTTTTAAAAATACTCATCCCTAATTTTCCTTTTATTATATCCAATGGCTGGAAATAGGAGGAATCAAGTAAATAATCGATGCAATGGGTAATGCGATGACTGCATGAATGAGATGCCCAACCCGATGAGAGAGGGAATCACAAGATTCATGATGATACTCTCTCAGATGAATCAGTTTCTAAATAGAAACCTATACCAGGAGGAGCATCCAAACCCCCTAAGAGAGAATAAGCTGAGATTGAGTCCTTTATATGACAAAAGCCTTCGACTTTCAATGGATCACATGACCCCTTAATCACGGAACAATGAATCAAATCCATTGAGAAGATATTATTCATACTTAAATGTTCCGAACAAGATAAGGTTCTACTGGATGTTTATCATATGGAGGGAGAAGCTGCTGAGTGGTGGACATTGATCAAGAATATGAATCCTGAGGAAGAGATCAAAGTGATGGAGTGGAAGGAATTCCAAAAAATGTTTTTTGATAAATATTTTACTTGCACTCTACATCTTAAAATGAAAAGGTATTTACTTTCCCTAAAGTAAAAAAGATGACAAATATATCAGGGAATATGGAGAAAACTTCACAATACTTGCACAATACGCCTCCGACTTTGTTGTTACCCCCAAATTCAAGGTTGGACACTTCTTTGGTGGGATAAAACCTAGTATACAAAAATCCATGATGATCCGTGACTTTGATAACTATGAGGAAATTGTCCTATGTGCTCTCAAAGTTGAAATGGAGGTCGAATCATCTCAAGGGTTTAATGGGGATAAGAAGTGGAAAGTTGAATTTAATTCAGGCAGTCTGATGGAGAAATCTAGCAGTGCTAATAAATTCTAGCATCCCACTTGTCAAAGGTGTGGAAAGAAGCACCTTGGAAATTGCCTAAGGGGGAAAAATAAATGATTTAAGTGCAAGAAGGAAGGGCACCTAGATAACAACCACTGATAGAAGAAACCCACTAGTGCGATGGAGGAAAGGAATACTATAGTCAACCCTCAGTGCATTAGTATTTTTTTCAACTACAAGGAACTAGGGAACTTTGCAAAGAAATGCACTAAGCTATGGGGTTTTAGAGACAAAAAAAACCTCCAAGGAAATAAGGGTGATTTTTTCCATCAAAACTGTTGAGGTGTATCCTGATAATGAATTGGAGATAGGTATACTAGTTATTCATTCAAGAATAGAGAACACACTTTTTGATTCTGGTTCTATGCATTCCTTCATATCATGAAATTTTAATAGAACTATTCAAACACCACTAAAAATCATAGAAGTAGAGTTTTTGGTGAAAATGGAAAATGGGGAAATTATTGCATCCCAAGTATATAACTCCCCCCATATCATAATTTGTGGGATGAAATTCCCAGTGAACCTATTCACACTCCCTTTGGTGGAATTTGATGCAATTCTAGGCATGGATTGTCTTTTCCTATATAGAGCCAACATAAATTTCCACAAGAAGGAAATCACTCTCCGTATTGTGAATCAACCCCCAATTCTGTACAAGTGCAAGGAGGAGGATGAATCTTCTTTAGCACCAACATCTCAATCATGGATATTATTGCCCTATGAGAAAGCGTATCTAGATCAAATGAATGAGTCTAAGGAAAGGACCATCCTCAAAGACATGCCTATTATGATGGAATATGCTGATGTGTTTCTCAAGGAATTTCCTAGTCTTCCTCCTAGCCGAGATGTTGAATTTTCAATCGAGCTTATACCTGGTGCATTTCTAATATCCAAGACTCCATATAGAATGATTGTTGTGGAACTTAAGGAGCTGAAAAAAAAATTATAGGAGAATCTAGATAAAGGGTTCATTCGCCCAAGTGCTTCACCATGGGGTGCACCAGTCCTCTTCATCAAGAATAAGGATCGGTCAATGCACCTTTGCATTGATTATTGTGATCTCAACAAGATCACGATAAAGAACAAGTATCCTCTACCACATATTAATGACTTGTTCAATTAGCTACGTGGAGCACAATACTTCTCCAAGGTAGATCTGTGGTAGGGATATTACCAAGTTAGGGTGAAGAAGGAGAATATCCCCAAGACTGATTTTCATACAAGGTACGAGCACTATGAGTTCATAGTGATGCCTTTTGGGCTCACTAATTCTCCAATAATCTTAATGTACTTAATGAATAGAGTATTTAGAAAATACCTCAAAAATTTTGTGGTAGTATTTATAGATGATATTTTAATATACTCTAAAACCAAGGAGGATCATGAGGAAGATCTGAGCACTGTGCTAAAGACCTTGTGAAAGGAGAAGATTTATGAAAAGTACAAAAAATGTGAGTTTTGGTTGAAGGAAGTCTCATTCTTAGGGAATATCATCACAAGCAATGAGATATCTTTGAATCCTTCAAAGACAAAATCAATTTAAGGATGGATGAGGCCAAAATTTTTGATAGATATCTGTATTTTCCTTAGATTAATTGGGTACTATAGTCGATTTGTGAGAAATTTCTTAAGATTTTCAACCACTCTAACCAAGATAACTCAAAAGGGACTTAAGTTTGATTAGAATGATGAATGTGAAGAGAGATTCAAGGAGATTAAAATGAGGATTATAACTACACCTGTAATCACACTACCCACAAGTGGAGAGCCTTTTGTGGTATTCAATGATTCTTTGAAGAAGGGATTGGGCTGTATGTTAATGTAGAATGAAAAAGTTATATAACTTATGCTTCAAGGCAATTGAAAGTTCACAAACATAACTACCCAATGCATGATCTAGATTTGGAAGCAATGATCTTTACTTTGAAAATATGGTGGCATTATCACTTTGGGGAGAAGTGTGAAATATATATGGATACAAAAAGTCTCAAATATATATTCACATAGAAAGAGCTAAATATGCACCAACAAATATGGTTAGATCTAATCAAGGAATATGAATGACCAATTCACTACCACCTTGGGAAAGTGAATAAAGTGGCATATGCTCTAAGTAGAAAGGATAAAATAATTTTATCATTAATAAGAATTTATAGGGATCCAATCTTATTAGATTTCAAAAGTATGGACATAGGAATCATAAAGGAAGGAACGTCATCAATCCTTTCACAAATGATTGCTCAATCATCCCTTTTGGAGAGGTTAAAAGATTATCAAAGGGATGATGTGAGAATTCAAAATAAAGTGGAAAATATAAGGGAAGAGAAATCATCAGAGATCAATATTAATGAAGAAGGAGTTGTGAGATTTGGGTCGAGACTATGTGTACCATAAACTCATGATTAAAAGGAGAAGTTGGATGATACACACAACTCAACCTTCTCTATCCACCTAGGAAGCACAAAGATGTATCGAGATATCCTAGAGAAATATTGGTGGGAAAATATAAAGAAATATATCATAGATTATACATCAAGATGTCTCATGTGTTAGTAAGTGAAGGATAAAATACAAAAGTATAAGGGGATAATGCAACTGTTACCCATAACAACATGGAAATGGGAAAACATAACCATGAAATTTGTCACTGTTATTCCAAAGACATCAATAGGGAATAATTATATATGGCTTTTGGTGGATCATCTTACAAATACAACTCACTTTATCTTGATTAGAGAGGATTTCTCACTTGATCAAATTGCATAGATATACATCAGATAATTGATGAGGATGCACAAAGTACCACTATAGATTATATCTGATTGAGATTCGAGATCCACCTCCAAGTTTTGGAAGAGTCTCCAACATGATCTGAATACTAAGTTGAAATTTAGCATGACTTATCACCCTAAAAATAATGGCCAATTTGAGTGGAAAATCCATACAATTGAGGACATGTTGAGATCATGATCAATTGAATTAAAAGGAGGATGGGACCAAAATCTTCCTATGGTCAAGTATTATTACAAAAACAGTTTCCACTTGAGCATACAAATGGATCCCTATGAAGATCTTTATGGGAAGAGGTGCAGAACACCTGCATGCTGGGATGAATATGGGGAATGAAAACTACTAGGTCCTGAAATAGTCAAGGAAATGGTGGAAACAGTTATGACCATTGATAAATAAATAAAGGCTTCTCAGAGTCGACAAAAGATATATTTTGACAATCACCGATGAGACCTAGAGTTTTATTTTGGATATATGGTATTCCTTCATATATATCCATGGAATAAAGTGATGATATTTGGGAAGAAGGGAAAACTTATTCCAAGATATATCAACCCCTTTGAGATCCTTGATCGCATCAGAACAGTGACCTATCGACTAACACTCCCACTGAACCTATCTCAAGTACATGATATATTCCATGTATCCCTCTTGAGTAATTACATACCAAACACCTCAAATGTACTAAATACATATGTGGTATCATTGGAGAATGATATTTCCTATATATACCACCTGATGAAGATCTTATATTGTAGAGAATAAGTTCTACAAAATAAGACAATGCCCCTTGTCAACGCATTGTGGATAAACCACAAGTTTGAATAAGTAACATGGGAACTGGAGGAGGTGATGAGACAAAGTTACCCTCATCTATTTTATTATGGGAAAATAATATTTTTAGGGTGCAATTTCTTAAGGGTGAAGAATGTAATGACCCTTACTATTATAAATAAAATTCCTCTTGCAATTTATTTAAATGTATTATTATGTAATATGGTTATATAAAAAAATGAACTTATTTGGTTTTATTATATCCTATCAAATTTAATTGACCACTAAAAATCATTACCATTGATAATATAATCATTGAATATTGATCACATGATTAGTATAAATATAGGGTTTTGAAAAATCCAATTGAAACAGACAAAGGAAGTGATGGACTTAACCAGTAGGATCATACCCTATAAAGACCATTTATCAGAGCTTCTAAGGGAGATAACATCTCTATCCTTTTCCCTTGACCAAGATCAATATTAGATCTAACAACTTAAGCATTAGCAAAACTATTTACATGAGAAGTTCAAACTCATCGAGATCATGACCCAAATCATGTTTGCCGAACCACCCATGAAAGTCCCACAATCGTGTAACTAACCCTTAGGGTGTTTTCTGGTGTATTAAATAGATATGTATCAATAAAATAGAAATATTAATATGTATATTATTTTTTATAGAATAATGGATATATTTTCATCCTATTTTTTTTTAATTTATAAATGTTTTTTATTTTGATTCAATAAAATACAAATAATATTTTTTTGTTAACATTCAAATTCAATTATGGAATTTATTTTGATGAATTAATGGATTTTTGAAATAAATAATATTTTAATAATATTATTAAATAATTCTTATAAATCATCATATAATTTTTATGAAGTCAAATGTAATTTTTATAAGGGTTAGAAAACTGTTATTGTCAAAAAACCAATCATTTCTTAATAAATGTCAATTTTATTTTAAAAGTGAAAATTCACATATTTATAAAATTATTTATATAATATGAATATTATTTTTCTAATCGGAACATCGAAATTATCTAACAATTATTTTTTCATAATTTTCTGAGACAATTGAATTTTTGGGTAAAAATTAAATACCATATAATTATACTTTGTGCATTTGACATCATAATGAATCAAAAGTGATGTAATAAATAATATAAATGGAATCCATGAAAAAAAAATATTTTCCCTTTAAACTAATTTTATTTTAAGTTTATTTGATTTATTTTATAAAGAGATTATGAATCCTCCAAAATATGTAATATATTTTAAGGTTTTAAAATATTTTCTTTAAGAGCATGACTCACCTCCACATTCTAGGTTCTAGGCATAGTGGAAGCACAGTTGGGCCAACACCCAACTTTAAATTTTACCATGATCAATGATTATTTTGAGATAGATACGACAACGAATACCAATATCCACGGAATAAAATCAAAGATTTATATAAAGAAGAAAGAGGCCTGAAACCTTGAGAGAGGATCGACATATTTTATTTATAATTAATTTAATTAAATTAAAGAAATAACTCCAATGTTTTCTTTAGTCATTGATGTTTTTGACCATAGATCTGCAATGATCCTTTATTTTCTTTTTATAGATCAAGAGTAGATCTCTTCTAGCGGTAATCCACACGTACTCTGTGAATCTCTGAACATTTCTGAAGGAGTCTTTGGGTGCTATCATGGAAGTTCCTTACACTCACGTAGTCCGCCATCGATCTCCTTGAGATCCAATTCCAAAGTGTTATATGATCTGGCTGAGGATGGACACTCTCGTTCTTGAGAGCATTCTTGGAGAAAAAAAGGATCTCTCAAGGCTTGAGATATTTTTCTCCAAAATTTTGTGCATAACCAAAATTGGATCTCTAGCCTATCGGTTTCCCCCTTGGCTAATAAGAGAATAATATTTAACTAGGAATTTAATTCACTAGGTAATAATAAATAATTAGCACAAGTTCTGTTACTTATTTTATTATTCCATGTAAAACCCCATATCAAATAATAACAGCAATACCATTATTTCTATGACATGTTCTTAGCATGCATGTTACAATTAAATATTATTTTAATAAAATAATATTTAATATTATTTTCTCACTGGACCCTTTAACTCGGTCCACCCATCCTCTGAAATGTTTATCAGACCTTGAATAATGACTATTTATTTATTAATTAAATAAATAAATCTAATTTCATTATTCACTAATAAATAAATAAAATGCGATTAAAAATACCTGAATAATTATTAAACCACAACCAGTAATAATATTTATTCAACTTGTTAAATAATAAATTATTTAACTAAGATTCCGGATACACTTAGTGTGTGACCCTCTAGGCATCTTTCTCAATGGCATTAGGCGAGCCTGACTAAAGTCCAAGGTTAGTGTCTAGCAACATGCCAAGACACCCATAGATAAAGAAGTTAATTCCATAATGAAATGTCAAATCATACGAATTCTTACTGTGTAATATAATCCCTCTATCACAATATCTCCAACCGAGCAGGTTTCATGCCAGTGTCATTAACCTATATGCTCGATAACTCATTCTTTGACTTTCCAGAAATAGAACTTTCCTAGAGAACACCATGACCATGGATTTATTTTGGCTATATCATTTCCATCAAAGGGAATACAATATTTACTTCTATTAATGAACAAAAAGGAAAAATCATTTCTTTCATTATTCATTAATGCAATATTACTCGTAACACACCCAATGTATACTACCTCGCCATGAGCATATGTCATCACGATTTTTTCCAATACATAAAAGTGCATGAATCATAATATCCATTAATAATAATCTTAAATTCTAAGGACTATTTCACACGTCCATATATAGGAACATCCAATGACACTTATAATGCGTATTTCCTACTGTCGAGTCTCATTCTCATAATATCCTACTGAATATTACCATGGGTATACACCATGAGAATTTGCCTCAAAGTCCTATGAGTCTCCACCTTTGAAATCCTATATCATTTGTGTCCCTTTAAATTATATCATCCGGCCATTGAATATTTATTCAAGAATAGTTTCATGACACTTCCGGGTTCTCATCATAGCAGGGAACTGCTATGACCTTTTAGCACAACAACTACTCTTGGGACATTATCACATGCTATGTTATGCAGAAGAATAACCATGATGTGATAATGAATTTATTAATATTAAAAAACATGAATATAAGTTTATCATAAATTAAAAATAAGTTGGTTCTAGGGAAACACCTCTAATAGACTCCCAATTTCACTAGAGCCAACTCCTAACAACCTTCAGTCTGATAGCTCTCACATGATATTCGTGCTTCTGCTAAGATAGGCCTTTATTCAAGGGGTCTGCCAAGTTCTCCTCCATGGAAAGTCTACTCACTGTAACTTCACCCCTCTGATGAAAATACCTCAAGATGTGAAACTTATAGATTATGTGCTTTGTCTATTGATGTGACCTTGGATCCTTTGCAAGAGTCACCATTGTAGTATTATCACAATACAATGTGATAGAGTCTCTAATTATAGGCACTACATCAAGATCCTTGACAAAGTTCTGAATCTAGACGGCTTCCTTGTATACATCATAAGTCTCTATATATTCAGACTCCGCTGTATAATCAGCGACAACTGGCTGCTTTGAACTCTTCTAGCTCATAGCCCCTCCATTGAGATAGAAAACATATTACAACTTTAGATCATTCTGGTCTATCTAAAAACCTGCATCAACATACCCTCTGATGAAAAGATCCTCATCTACTCCATACAGTAGGAACATATCCTTATTTCTTCTCAGATACTTAAGTATAACCTTAACAATAGTCCAATTCTATTCTCATAGATCTTATTGATATCTTCCTACTATGCTTAGTTCATAAGCAACATCAAGTCTAGTACATATCATGGCATACATGATTGATCCTATCACTGAAGAATATGGGATCTTACTCATCATATCTTTCTCTTGTTGTGTTTGGGGACATATTTTATTAAAAAGATATATGCCAAGTGACATTGGAACCAATACCCTCTTAGATTTTTCCATACTAAATCTCTTTATTATCTAGTCAATGTATGTACTCTGACTTAGCCCAAGAAGCCTCTTGAATCTATCATGAATGATCTTGATCCCTAGAATGTAGGCTACTTTTCCTAAGTCTTTCATGGAGAAAAATTAGTTCAAATAGTCATTAACTGACTATAATACTAGTATTTCATTTCTAATAAGTAATATGTTGTCAACATATAATACTAGGATCACTACTGCATTCCCATTAAACCTTTTGTAAACACATGGCTCACATTCATTCTTAATGAAACCAAATTATATTATGGCTTCATCGAATCAAATATTCCTTGACCTAGATGCTTGCTTCAATATATAAATGGATCTTTGTAACTTTTAAACCTTTTTGGAATCACTTGGTGTCACAAAACCTTCTGGTTGTGTCATATATACATCTTCCAAAAGGTTCTCGTTAAGGAACAAAATTTTGATATCCATCCACCAAATCTCATAGTCATACTTTGATGCTATAGAAAGTATGATTATAATGGATCTAAACATGGAAACTGGAGAAAAAAATTTCATCATAGTCAATTCCTTGACGTTGTTTAAAACCTTTACCCACTAGCCTTGATTTATAGGTACTTACTTTACCTTCCATGTCTAGTTTCCTCTTGAATACCCATTTACATCCAATAGTATTTACATCAACTGGAACATAATACAGAACCTAAACTTGGTTCTGATACATGGAATCCATCTCAGAATTCATAGCTTATATCCATCTTACATATTCTGAGCTCTCTACTTCCTCTTTATAGGATAGAGGTTCATTATTGTCCAATAATAATGAGTCACCATCCTTGGTGATAAGAAAACCATATCTCTCTGGTTCCCTTACCTCTCTTACACTCCTATGCAGTACTTGTGTTTCAGGAACTACTAATTCCATGGGGACCTGTGGAAATTGTTCCTATACCAACTTCTATGTATCTTGAGCATAAACTTCATTGAAGTCAATCTTTCTCCCACTATCCTTTTTAAGGATGTTATCCCTCTCAAGAAATATGACTTGTCTGGAAATAGTCACATTCTTTTCAGAGGGGTTGTATAGGTAGTATCCCTTTATTTCATTAGGATACTCTATAAAGATACACCTCATGCCCTGGGGTTTTAGTTTGTTGCATGGGAAAGCCTTAACAAATTCCTCGCATCCCCATACATGTTTATGTGAAAAAAAGGGTTTCTTTCCACTCCATAACTCGAAGGGGATTCCGTTTGCCTCCTTATTTGGTACCCAGTTTAAGGTGTATGCCACAATTTGTAATGAATAACCCCAAAAGGATAACAAAAGATTTGCATGACTCATCATTGAACTTACCATGTCCAATAAGGTATAGTTCCTTCTTTCACTAACACCATTCCACTATGGTGTATAAGGTGGAGTGAGTTGAGATAGAATCCCAAACTCCCATAAAAGGTCGATGAACTCTTGGTAAGATATTCTACACCTCGATCTGATCAAAGCTTCTTTATCTTCTTATCAAACTGATTCTATACTTAATTCTTGAATTCCTTGAATTTCTAAAAGGACTTGGACTTATAACTCATCAAGTAAATATATCCATATCTACTCAAGTCATCAGTAAAAGTTATGTAGTAAGAATATCCACCTCTAGCTTCTACTGTAAATGGTCCACACACATCAGTGTGTACCAATCCTAGAAGCTCTGTGGCCCTTTCACCCTATCCACTAAATGGTGGTTTGGTAATTTTACCTTGTAAACAAGCGTGACATCTATCAAGTGGTTTTAGCTCAGAAGAGTCTAAATAACCATCTTGACAGAGCTTTGTTAGGCATTTCTCGTTTACACGACCAAGACGGTGATGCCACAACTGGGTGTTATATGAGTCATGTGAACTTGATTTTTTATCGATTTACAACACTTGTTTTTTGTAATTTAATACATACATACCTTTATTTAAATGTGCCATACCATAACATATGTTGTCCTTATAAAAGAAACTACATTTATTTCTGAACTTGAAAATAAATCCATCTCTATCTAAAATCGATACATAAATTATGTTATTGGTAACAATTGGTACATAATAACACTCTCGTAAAACCAAAATCATCCCGATCGACAACGAAAGGTGGTAGTCACCAATAGTAAGAGCAGTCAACCTCAAACCATTGGCAGCTCACATATCCATCTCTCCTCTGGCAATTTTACAAAATCTATTTGGTTCTTGGATTTGAATATAGATGTGAGCACCATAAGTTGTATCTAATACCCAATGTGTAGAAATGGAAAGATTTCACTTGATAATGAACACACCTTTGGCTTCCCCTTGCCTCTCGGTGCAGTTCCTCTTCTAGTGGCCTAAATTTCCACATGAAAAGCATACTACCTCCTTTTCTTTTCCCTACATTTGGATCTTCTTCTTCTTCTTGTTTGGGTGGTTCTTGGGATCTTTAGACTATTTATAAATCTTATCCCCCTTTTCCTTGTCCTTCCTCTTCCTATTCACCATAAGGACTATAGGTTTGTCATGCCCCATGTCCTTATCCACTTGGAGAATAAGGTTCAACAGTTATAATAAGCTCTACTCATTATTTCACATATTATAATTCACAATAAAACTAGATAAGGCCTTGGGAAGTGATGATAGTATGATATCTATACGAAAATAATCCAAGAATTTAATCCCTAAGATGTCCAAATGCTCAATGTATCCAATAAGCTTGACTACATGTGGTTCAGCTGGCACAGACTCTCCAAGCTTAGTAGTGAACAAAGTGTTGGAGATCTCATACCTCTCTTGTCTCGCCTTCTCTTGATAGAAATCATGAAGGTGATACATCATGATATAAGCATCAATTTCCTCATGTTTCTTCAAGATCTCATTGGTCATGGATGATAGCATGAGGCACTGAATATCTATAGAACCATTCAAATGTTTCTCATACATAGAGATCTCCTCGCCACTCACCTTATTCCCAGGCACAATTGGTAAAGGTTCTTCCAACATATATAGTTTCCTTTCATGCAAAGGATGACCCTAAGGATACTTTTCCACTCTTGGAAATTAGTGCCAGTGAGAAGGTTTTCCTTCTAAAGTATGGATTGCAAGGATATGTTTGATGTCATTTTTAATTCCATTTCTACAAATAATATGAATAGATTTTTAATACTTTATCTGATAAAATCAAGACAAATAAATAAATAAATATTCATCAGTCTCCCACTATTTTATCGAAACCCAATATCCCTAACCATTGGCTTTGAAATATCCTATTACTTGGATATTCTAGTGAAAAGGATCCATATTCCATTCTCATAACCCCAAATTTTTCTGGTCAAGAAACTTGAATGGTTTTAGGTAAGTATTCCAAATTCCAACCACATTAACTCATAGCTCCTTGATTTGTTGAGTGGACTCCCCAATCCTGAAATCATTATTTTATATTTCCTCAACCCTTGCATCTCAGTTACATTAAGTACTGCTTTGGAATTCAACCCTTGATGTAAACCAAGTTAAGTCAACCCAAAAACTCAAATTATAATTCTACGATAACTGAAAGCACCCCAAGTTTGGATGGTCAAGCACTTTGAACTATTGGTTTGATTCTAATGGAAGTAATGGAAGGTTATACCGACTTAATATTTTCTTGAGGGATTTTATCCTTTGTGCATAAATTGCCTCTTATTATCTTTTCACATGCTTTTTAATATTAAGTGGGATATACTTAAGTGATTAAATATGTCTTGATAATATTTATGCATAAGACATTTTATTTTAGTTCCATATTGCATGCTTGTTAATTCAATAATTATGTTATCGTGACTATACATCCATAATGAATAACCATGAAACTGATAGAAATAAAATAAAGGGTATTATCATGAGCTTTTCTAATAGTTAGTTTATCTAGTGGTTGATAAACTAACTTGACCTAGGAGAGAAACACCTTGAACCTTTTAAGGTTCGTGTTTACAACTTTCCACCTATCCACCTATACACCTTTGTATCTCCATGGATTAGTTTCGCCTCAACTCCTAACTTGAACCGCCTCCACTAGCATGTGAGCTCCATCAATTACATATGCTTTTAACGCACATGTAGGTGAGGGGTAAAAGGGGTTTTACATAAAAGAAAACATGGGCACACATTCCCTACATATTAATGATGATAAGAAACATATTCCAACAATTTTAGTTTAACAAATAAATTAAAAGGAATCCAATCACATACAAAGGTTTGGTCTAGCTCATGATCATCCAAAAAGATGCAACGAATTATGCATTTAATAAAACTAGCATTCAATTCTTTAATCGTTCTTTTTAAGATAAATCAAGCTCAAATAGATTAATTATTATCTTTAATTAATCAATCCTTTTATCTTAATCCTTTTTTTCTGAATTTTTTTGATATTCTCATCCATTATAATTTTTAACAAATTAATAAATTCATTTAAAATTAACTTTATACATAACTTTTACCTTGGCGAAAACCTGATGAATACCCATCCAAAACCACCCAACATGTATTATACTTGTATACACTTTATTCTTTGTGACATGTAGCATGCATGTAAAATTATAATTGTAATATAACGCATACATGATGTGAATATCTTTGAACATTATGTAGATGTTAATTAAACACACACACATACACACACATATCAAACACCTATCACATGTTGTGTCCCAGCTTCAAGCCCACATGAAGGTACATGTATCAAGGGATACATAATATAATAATAAATTTTAAATCTACATAATTTGGAAAAAGTACACAGTGTGTAGATTTGACTACACGACGTGTATGCTCCTCACCATCCATCCAAAGTACATGTATGGGGAAATGGTGTGTGAGTTTTATTTATGAAATCTTTGGAGTACACGACATGTCCAGTGGTCCACACACCATGTAGACTCTTCATTACATGGTCACTAACTGGGCAAGCTGTGTATGGGATACACGACTTGACCCTGACCTGAAGGGACTACACACTGTGTCCAGTGGGCCACACGACGTGTAGTCCTATTGACTGTGCACTAGTCTATCCTGGTCAACATACAATGTAAGAATTAACTACATTGCGTGTCATTAATGCACATGGATTGAGTAATTACCGAATTACTCCCGGCACGTTGAACACAACTACACGATGTGTAATTCGGATTACATAGTGTGTGTGGCAGATTACACAGTGTGTAATTCTGAATACATAGCAGTTACCTGGACAGAATCATCAGCACCTCATGATGAGATCCTTGATGTAATTTTAATCAAAAAATTATTCGTTTCTGTTAGATATTAAAGAAACGAAAGAGGAAGAACATATCTAGAAATTTAGATTACAAGAATGATTAAACATGAATTGACAAACTAAATTATTAAAGCATAAATTATCAAAAAATTGTTTAAATAATTATAAATGAAAATATGATCGATATGATACCACTTATAGGTTTTGGGCACAGTGGAAGTGCGGTTGGGCCGACACCCAACTTTAAATTTTACTATGATCAATGATTATTCTGGGATCAATACAACGATGAATTCCCATATCCATAGAATAAAATCAAATCTTTAGATAAAGAAAGAGGCCCGAAACCTTGAGAGAGGATCAAAATATTTTTTTTTATAATTAATTTAACTAAATTAAAGAAATACCTCCAAGTTTTTATTTATTCATTGATGTGTCTAACCAAAGATCTGTAGTGAGCCTTTCATTGCTTTGTAGAGATCAAGAGTAGATCTCCTCTAGCGATAATCCACACATTCTCAGAAAATCTCTAGACGTCGCTGAAGGAGTCTCCAGGTGCTATCACGGAAGGTCCTTGTGCTTGTGACGTCTTCCCTTGATCACCTTGAGAGCTGCTTCCAAAATGTTCTCTAATTTGGTGGAGGATGGCCGCTCTCGTTCTTGAGAACGTTCTTGGAGAAAAAAAGAGCTCTCAAAGATTGATAGATTTTTCTCCAAAATTCTGTGCACAACCAAAATTAGCTCTCTAGCCTATCGATTTCCCCCTTGGATAATAAGAGAATAATATGTAATAGAAAATTTAATTAACTAAGTAATAATAAATAATTAGCACAAGTGTTGTTACTTATTTTATTATTCCATGTGAAACCCCATATCAAATAATAACAGCAATACCATTATTTCCATGACATGTTCTTTTCTTTCAAGTTACAATTAAATATTATTTTAATTAAATAATATTTAATATTATTTTCTCGCTGGACCCTTTAACTCGGTCCTCCCATCATCCAAAATTTTTATTGGGCCTTGAATAAAGAATATTTATTTATTAAATAAATAAATAAATAAAACTAACTACATTTTTCATTGATAAATAAATAAAATTAAATCAGGAATACCTGAATAATTATTAAACCACAACACGGAATAATATTTATTCAACTTGTTAAATAATAAATTATTTAACTGAGATTCTGGATACACTTAGTGTATGACCCTCTAGGCCTCTTTATCAGTTGAATTAGGTGAGCCTCCCTAAAGTTCAAGGTTAGCATCTAGAAATATTCCAAGGCACCCATAGATAAATAAGTTAATTCCACAACAATATTTCACCTCATACAAATACTTACTATGTAATATAATCCCTTTTATCACAATATCTCCAATCGAGCAGGTTGCATACCAATGTCATCAACCTATATGCTTGATAATCCATTCTTTGAATTTCCAAAAATAGAACTTTCCCAGAGAACACCATGGCCATGTATTTATTTAGGCTATATCATTTCCATAAAGGGCCAGATATATTTACTTCCATTAATGAACAAAAGGGATAAATCCTTTCTCGCATTATTGATTAATGCAATATTACTCGTGATGCACCCAACATATCCTACCTCTCCTTGAGAATATATCATCGTGGTTTTTTCCAATACATCAAAGTGAACGACTCATAATATCCATTAATAATAATATTAAAGTCTAAGGATCATTACAAACATCCGCATATAAGAACATCCAATGACACTTATAATGTGGATTTCCTACTGTCGGGTCTTGTTCTCATAATTTCCCACTAGATATCAGTAGGGGCATACACCATGATAATGTTCCTCAAAGTCCTATGAGTCTCCAACCTTGATAGTCTATATCATTTTTGTCCCTTCAAATGATATCATTTGGCCATAGAACATTTATTTAAGAATAGTTTCATGATACTTCTGGGTTCACATCATAGCAGGGAACTTCTATAACCTTTTAGTGCAACAACTACTCTTGGGACATTATCACATGCTATGTTAGGTAGAAGAAAAATCATGATGTGATAATGAATTTATTAATATTCAAAACCATGAATATAATTTTATCATAATGTACAAATAAGTTAGTTCTAGGGCACCAACTCCAACACACATAAGCAGGGGTATTATTTTATCAATTACATCGCCTAGACTTATAAAATAATTAAAACCAATCCCATTTTTTATAAACCATGGGAAAAAACCATGAGATAGTTTGTGGTTTTGGTTATTTTATTATGTAGAGTCCAAAACCTAAATAATAAACAAATCCACATCTTTTCCTATATAAACCCACAAAATCTCCCATTTATTTTCACTCAAACTCCTTGGAGAAGATCCATACTCCTCCCTCTACTCTCTAGTGTCATACCAAGGTGCCACAAGCTCTCAAGAAGCCCCTCCCAAGCATTTGGAGTCACACACTCAAGTAAGGGATCTTCCACTCTCCTTTTTTAAGCACTAATTTTATGTTATGATTCTTAATTTCCATTTTTTCATGTTGGGATATGTTCTTCCATATAAAACATACTATACTTTTTATTTCTACATGATTATATACCCCTTACACTCTCATTAATCCTTCCAATGAACCATTGTGTACACCCATTACCATGCCAAAATTTAGTAAGATATTTCTCTCTTCTCATTTCCATTCAAGCACTTCTTTTATGTTATGTCTCTTAAATTCCATTTTATTATATTAGAATATATTCTTACACATTCAAATTAATGTCCATTTAATTTATAAATTATGATATCCCCCTTTCAATCTCATTAAGCCTCCCATAATCCTTTATGTATATCTGTTACCATGCCGAAATATAGTTTGGATTCTTTTCTTTATTAAAGTTTCTTCATTAACTTATGCCTTCAATTTACAATTTCTAATGTTGGGATATATTTTTCCACGTACCTATTACTTAAAATTTTATATCTATGTTATGAGATACCCCCTTATCTCTCATAAACTCATTTTTATTAATCTTTAAGTGACGCCATTATGCTTCCGAAATTTCATCGCAATTTTTCCATGCCAATACAATTGTATAGTTAATACCATACCCATTTCTTATCAAGGGTGTTCACATTTATGAACATATAATTTTTGATTTGTGACTTAAATATATTTTTTACACACCCCTTAATAATGGAATAAATTATTATGATGAATGAATCCATGTTGTATGATTTATGTGGCACACTTAAGCATGAGAATGAAATGAATGTGATGGGTGCACCCATAATTATATAACGCTCCAATGAATTGGGTAATGTTTAGTATCATGATATGTCATTTTGGGATAGGGAGTGAACCTAATTTCTTTATGAGACTTTTTCCATTGTGATGTCTTGGATGTTTATCCTTGACCTATGTTTATGATGCAATGTTTTAAGTTATTGCCACATTTCCAATGTTATGATTATCATGCTATATCATGTCTCATTGTTCTTGTTCATGATTACTACTCTTTTTATGCCCCATTTATGTGCCTATTTTATAACATGTATCACATTATTCCATGTTTATTCCCTTATCAGGCTTTATATCTCACCCCTTTCTTATGTTTTCCCCAGGTTATCCCATGTAGTTTTAAAAGCCATGGACTTTTAGAAGCATGTTAAGGAAGTTTTCAATAATGTTATTGTATCCCATGTTCAAGATGTTATGATATTTACCTAATTACAAAATACACTGTAATTATTTATCTTTTGGGTTTTATTATGTGTTATTTTATGTAATAAATCATTTATTAAAGTGTAATAAAGAGAAGAGTTGTTATAAGGTTTGCACCATGTTTTTTTGGCGGATTTAGTATTGTGGTGTGGCCACTCTAGTAACATTACGACCATTATTAAATTCTTGGAGTTATTTATGTTTTGACTGTGATATTTTTCAAGAGATAAGGGGATATCATTACATGACACTAGTTCAAAAAATGTATTTAATGTCAGTTTTTTTGGGAGTTTAATGTCAGTTTTGAGGAGGCATCTTTGCAAGTGACTTTGTAAATATATTCTTAACTTCAGTTATTAAAACCAACATTAATTTTTTTATAACAATTATTATTTTGGTAAAATGATATGAAAATAATTTTATATACTTTTTCACATCCATTATTCAAATAACATAAGTGAAAATATATGTTTTTTAAAAAAATTGAGAGAGAACCTAGAAACCTACACGTTTGTTTCAAAGAATCCATAAAGAAATCACAACTTAAAAATAAATATCAGTTTTGATGTTACATTTTAGTTTGAAATGATAAAAAAAATTATTTTTCAATCATAGCACTAAAAGAAATAATAAAATTTTAAGAAATTATCAAAATAAACAAATATAATAAAAATAATGAAGGGAAAAAATAAAATAAGAATAAAAGAGATCGTTCCCAAGATTTTACCTCAATACAATATCATTGATGACTATCATCTCTTTCATCACTAACAAAAATATCTTTACTATCCTGAATTTAATATAGATAAATATACATCATGGATATCCAATCATGATTTATAATCCATAAATGAGAAACAACATTAGAAATGGAACTCATGAGAGAAATCATACGAGGATGATCGATCAGAAGATGGGGGATAGAATGAATATTTGTGATGGAAATGAAAAAACAATCATAAAGAGTGATTAATTTATAAATGGTAAGGAAATATGTGTGGAAAAAAATCCAAAAATATAATAATTTTATATCCAGTGTGACATATTTATAGGTGGAAAAGTAAAATCGTGTGGATGGGATGTGAATTTTTTTTAAGTTTTTATTTCTAACATTAGTTATTTAAATAACTGACATTAAAAATTAAAATGTGAAGGTTTTTTAACATCAATTATTTTAAAAACAAATGTTAAAAACCATTTTTGACTGGGGTTATTACATCGGTTATATACATAACTAATGTAAAAACTTTTCATGGCTAGGATTTTAACATTGGTTACTGAAATAACTAATGTTAAAACATATTTAATGTTAGTTATCATATAAACAACATTTAAACCCCAATGAAAAATCTATTTTTTTTCTAGTAGTTTGATTTTTAGAGGCATGTTTTATTTAGCCCCATTATGGTGTGATTATAACCCATCACATCGTGACTCCTTAATTTTCTAGTTTTTTTATAAATTCAAAAACCCATTCAGATTCTTCCAAATTCATTTGATCTTCCCTAAACCCTAGATGATTAGTGGATCATATTTTTATATCTTTGATAAACCTTTTGTAGTTTTTGTCCCTCATCTTTAAGAGATCAATCTATGTGATATCTAAGGTGATCTGCTTTCCTCATTTTATTCATTCTCTCTTGTTCTTACTTCTTGGGGAGTCTATGAAAATAATGTTGGTTCAGTTTGGGTGATTTTGAATCAAGTGATTAATGATAGTTTTTTTTATAGGTTATTGAGGATTTCCTTTTGAGTTATTGGCCTTATGATAATATCCATCTCCTTGTTCCAATATAGTTATTGTTGAATCTGTGGTTGAGGTAGGGGATTTTATAATTCTTCTATTTATGTGTAAATTATGGAAGTATCATGCTTTTTCTTTATTTGGGTTGATAATATGGATTAAACTAAATATGATAATGAACCAGACTCAATGGAATTGAAGGTAAAGTAGTGATTCACTTGTGCTTTATGAAATTTTGTGTTATTTCTTATTAATGGATTTATTGATATTGATTATAATAAATTCATGTTTACTGCTATGATATAAATTTATGACTATTTATAACATGCTAGAATCATGTTTCATTATGGTATAATCACTTAAATATTGTAAAAAAATGGAGATGGTGGAAATTTGGAATTATTGATGCTCATGTTTATGCATAAAGGGTGAAATGGATATGAGAGGATGATTTATGGAAGTTGTTTAATATGACTCACCATTGTGTTTTTGTAGTTTTCCATTACAAATATGGTTGATTAATATGTGTTGTTGTGATAAGATTGGTTTCTACCATGGATATTATTTTCACCCTCATAATTAGCTAAATCATGTAAATTTGGAAATGAATTAGTTGTGTGGGAATCTAGAATTTATGGTGTTGATGTTTGAATATGGAATTATGATTTAATTTTAAAGATAGAATAATAAGAGGTTCATCAAAGTGAATTTTTTCTATATTGTATTTTATTTCATGTTTTTGGGGGTTTCCTTGCCTTGGTTAGAGTGGTTATAGATAGTTATTACAGTTTTTTGGGGGAGTGAGGTATAGTTTGATTACAGTGGTGATGGAAAAAATTTTGTGTGATTTTGACTACGGTGTCATGGATGGTTATGTGGGAGGGAAGTGGTTTTATGGTGGTGATAGTGGATGTTGAAAAGTGTCATGTGGTGGATTGTGCAATGATGAGCTCGGCTGTTATGGGGTTGTGTCGTAGTTTCTAGATGGCATGGAATGTGGTTGGAAATTAATGAAACCAGTGATGGGATGATGGGATGGAATGATAAACGATGGGTTGTAAATGATTAATGAACAATTTTAATGGTTGTATGGTTGTTTATAATTAATGGTAAAGGTTTAAATAAATGTGACTAATATATTAGTATGGCTGAGACAAATATGATTGATGATTAGTGAATGGTTTGGAACTAAATACGGATAAATGTATGTAATAATAAATATAAAGATAGTAATATTGGAAAAATAAAATTATGAAATGATTAAAGGATAAGTTAATATTTCTTATGGTTGTTTTATAGGGATTGGCAGGGGTGGTTTTCAGTATAGTGATAGAAGTAGTTGTTAGTGTGCAATGAAAGTTATGGGTGATAATAATGTTGGTCTAGTGTGAACCCTCAGGTTAGGATAATGCATTAATATTATATTCATTTTATTTTTTTTGTAATTTATTACACACCACATCCAAAGTTGGATAACCATACTGATGATTATATGGTTTTGGGTTCTAGGTGTATTCCCTAATATCTAGGTTGGTGAGGGAATAGATGGCTGACTACCACCTCCTCCCTACTCCCCTTTCTAGGTTTTTCATAGACTATTATGGATTATGGTAGGTATATGCATAGGGTCTATAATGTATTAAGGTTATAATATTTAATCTTTTAGCTAACTTGGTTATATGGTTGTGATGATGATACATGGTGGGGGTTGTGCATGGTAGGAGGAGGACACAAGTTTGATGTCCTTCATGTCCATGATATCGTAACATGATAAGGCTATGATGTATAGTATTTGGTAATGGATATTTGGTGATGATGATGATATTTATGTGGTATGTGGTATATGGTTTTTATATGGGATATGATGTGCGATGACACAACTTTAGAATGGATGAAAGCACCATGATTTTTTCCATTAGGGAATGAGAGCATAAACTAGTGGGGAAGTGGTTACGTGGTATCTTCTTAACATTTATTTTTTTGATATTATATTATTATACATAGATGAATTATTGGATGAGAAAGACTTGGGTAGTATGGGTGATAGTTGATCTAGTATAAGTGCATGTTGGTTCTGCTATTTATTCACTATGAAATTAGTATGATTCTTCCATATTTTCATGATAGGTCTTAATAAGGATCATATTGAGTATACATGTATGATCATATCTCTCTATATAAATATTTTCTATAAGTTTCTAAGAGGATGTTAGAGACCAAGCTAAAAATTACTAGATATAGGCTTAGATTAGTTATTGGAGATTCTTCCATTGGAGTTTTATTTTGGTATTTTATTTTGGAGATCCTGTTTATGTATGACATCAACATGAATTATGGATGGGTTTTTTTATGTTTAATGGTATTGATTCATAGTTTATCTCATGTTCTTTGAATTTATGAGGGAAATTCCCCCCATTTACATGTTTTATTCCCTTGATGCTCGTCACAAACCCATGGATGATTAGATGTGGGATTTGGGTGTCACACTTATCTTCACTGCCAGACCAGGAGGGGTTCCCAGGGGGGAGGTTGTGATAGAATGGTATTAGAGATATGAATGATAGTTAGGATAAATTATTCAGTTATGAATTGGTAATTATTTCATGATTTTGGTATAGAAATAATATTTTTCGAACTTAGAATATGATTTAGTAAGGGTGACCATCTAAGACATAGGTGATTAAGCCCCCCTGTGATCTAATGCAAGGGCCTTAAGTTGACTGAATGTACTAGGTAAGATGATTCTGATTTTATGGTGAAACCTAGGTGTGGTACATGCATCACGATGATTGTGCTTGTGCTTTAATTGGGGTGATTTTGAGAAATGAAAATAAATCTACTTAAATAATCTTAAGTGAAATTCAATATTTTGGGTATAAGGATTTGTTTCAAACTTGTGACCTATACTGAGGGTTTAGGGATATTAAGGGGTTTACTATTGCAATTTTCATTTTTATTGGTTATACTATCTCAAGAAGTTTTTAGTTTAGTTTTGAATTATATTTTAATAAATTTTTTATCTATACTGATTTGTATATATGGTAACTATGTTTATACTAACATGTTTGTGATTTTATGTACTTGTATTATTTAAAGGGATATAAATCTAGAATTAATTTGAAACTCTAAGAAGAAATGAATTTTATCTGAAGTAAATGATCAATAGAAAAAAATAAAAACCATTCCAATTTAAGATACGGTGAATTTTTTAGTCTCATGTTTTAATATTTTTTATAACTTGCTGCGCGTTAATTTAGATTTCTTGTTTTAGTCTCATGGTTATATGAGTCAAAACAAATGCATGATACTTGCATGTAAACTTTTCTATTTTGAGATATTAAAGTTATTAAGGAAATAATATTTATTATTATATGTTAGTCACTATGTTCAATATATATATCAAAATTTCTTAGATATTTTAGGCGACTTAATAAAAAGCATCTTAAAATTTAAATGTTGTAAAGACCGAATTGTTAATATCTTGCTATGCATGATAAGTTAAAGTTTCAGATTAGGTAATTAAGTATGTTTAACTAGTAATGAAATGTTTTTGGAGATTTTTTTTGATTTGATCATGTTGATTTTTTATAACTATTCCATTATTGTGTAATAATATGGGTAGTGTCATTTGGAAATGTTTACTTGACTTTCTTAAATAATGACATTCTTTTTGGGTGATATGATTTCTTAAATGAATGTATGATTTATTTTTTAATAAAGGATGTGTTAATTTTAAAAGTGGTCATGTAAAAAAGTTTGGGCGATTTTTACAAAGGATTTTTGTTGGCTTCACATTTAAAATAAATATTAAGAGTTTTTCATTTAAATTATTTTTTAAAGAAGGATGTTTTGATGGAAAAGTTTTAGTTGATATGTAAATTTTTAAATGTGTGAGTTTCAAGGGGATTTTTCACGTTTTAAATTAATTTTTTGTTTTTTATCCATTAGAACATGATTTAAGTGATTAAACTTATATAAAGAATTTTTTTCCTTGGAGGGTATTTTTGAGGCCCTTTATTTTACTTGGATTTTTATGCTTGTTGTGTAGTATACCTGATTAACGGGGAGAAGAAATGTTTTGTTTGATTTATCAACAGTTTTATGGATAATGGTGTGGGAGATATGAGATATTTATGTTGTTAGAGGAAATTATGGTGTTTATTTGGTAGGAATATGATATTTTTTCATGAAGGATGAGTTGGTTTAGTGATTCCAAGGTGTGGGAGTATATGTGATTCTTGTAGCGTGTTTGTGTTTTATCTATCGTTAATGTTTGATTTTATTGTTTGAACTCACCTTATTGATTTTGATTCATGGGTTAAAGAAATTTCATTCAAGCATCATCAAGTTTTTTTCTTAGAAAGTATACAAAAGAGTCATAGGATATAGTGTTGTCCAAATTTTAGCAGCAAGAAGTGCCATAGTTCCTTGGTGGAGTGTCGAGAATCAAGGTTGGGAGCGGTTATAAGAGGATGAGAAGTGGTTATAAGAGGTTGAAGCTACATTTGAATTGAAAAGGACTCCATATCAATTTACAGTTTCCTAATTAGTGGGTTTTCTTCAAGGGGTGGATTGGGTGTGCTGGAGGATAAATCAAGGTCGGTTGGTAGAGGTTTCTTAGGAAGAGTTCATTACCTTGTGTTGAGTGGATCCTTTCCACTTGTTTATTTGTTTATTTTTGATAATTAAACAACCATTTATTTGTTTTTATCTTTTTTAGTGTAGCTTTTCTGGGTATGATAAATATTATATTTATTTCCTAAAACGTTAGATACCTATGGAATGAAGATTTAAAAACATAATTCTTTCATCTATGGCATATGGAATTCAATTTTCATACGATGAATCATATTTTATGATTTGATATCATAAGGTGTTTCTAGTTTTATTATTTCTCTATATTTTGATCATAAAATGAGCTACAAACCTCAAAATTGCATGATTATTATTTCATTAGATACCTAAGAAGATTATTTATATTTTATTAAACTACAAGGAAGGATGAATTGATTGTTTTGGATGTTTGTAATTTGGTCTAAAATCACTATATTATTTCGATCATAATTCTTAAGATTTTAGATTATTTTTACTACTATTTTGAAACAATGTAAAGCTAATGGAATTATATAAATATAATTTAACTAGACCAAATGTTAAATTTTATGTTTAGAGGCCCTAGTATTGGTCTAAATATACTGATGTCAAACTCTTATAGAATTTTATTATACATGAGGTTTTGTTTCGCATCAAAGGAAAAGTACATAAAAGTACATGAAAATTGAGTTTCATGATTACGAGAACTTAGGAATTTATGAACTCCATAAAAAAATATCAAAAAATATAGATTATATGAATATATATTTCCTCATATAGTATGACATGAATTTAACTCCAGCTTATGATCACCGAGTCTCATAAGTTTGGCTGCTGTAGTATCTCAACATCAGAATGGAGGGGGCGACTTACCCGAAGATCACTGTATTCTAGGAGGAGATGAATGTCCCAAGTATAATGAAAGAAATAGATATTATTATTCATTGAATATCAGAATTTTCATAATGATAACTACATGATAAAGGAAACACCATGACATGTAGAAATAATTTTATATATATGGAATTTAGAAGTTACAAAATTAAGCTTGAGGTTATACACTCTCATTAATGAACTCTATATTATAACTATTGTAATATGGTGGAAATTATTCACATGTTACATGCATGTATAATTCTTTACTAGTGGAATCAATCATTGCATATAGTACTTATTATTCATAAATGAGTATTATGATTTAAGGACTCAAGAAGTTATTGTTGTACCTCTCATTCCCCTCGTGGTTTAATTTTCATGATCACAATCACCCTCTTGTTTATCTAATCTTGTTTTAAGTGTTTTTGGATGATAGGCATGATTTCAGGTGGCCAAGGAATTGGGCCAAGAAAGCAACAAGGCAAAGTGGACTGAAATTCAGTCCACCGGCCAACCGATGGAAGAGCACCGGCCAGCCGATGGGGGCCTGGACAGAAGGCATCCCTCTGTCCAGACCACCGGCCAACCGGTGTCACACCAGCGGCCAGCCGGTGGCACCCAGCCCAAACAGTGGAAGCTACTGCCTCAGCACCGGCCAACCGGTGGCCTTAGCACCGGTCAGCCGGTGGCACCTGCACAAAAGAGGAAGCTACTGCCTCAGCACCGGCCAACCGGTGGCCTCCTCACCGGCCAGCCGGTGGAGACTGAGCCCAAGCCCTCCTCTTTTTTGCACACACCGGCCAACCAGTGGCTCAGTACCGGTCAACCGGTGGAGCCAGTCAAACTAGCCGTTGGGCTTTTGACCAGCCTGTCCACTTGGACTCCAACGGCTCCGAAAGCCTCTCCAACGGCTCCAAAGGCCTCCAACGGCCATATGAGGGTTCCCCCTCTATAAATAAAGGACCTTGAAGCCCCGGAAACTTAACCAAGCCATACGGAAGCCAACGGACACATTTTCCATCATTTGGCTAACCTCCGGCGGACTTCCTCCAAGGAACCCCACTTGCTCCAACACACTTCCACATCCAAGGAACACCTCCAAAGAAGCTTGGGAGCGCCCTTCATCAGCTCCATCAATCCATTGGCGCCCAAGAATTCCTCATTATGGGTTTTATTGTTTTATTTATTTTGATCATCTTTTTGGGTTTGTGCCTACAAACCCCATCTCTTTCTCTCACCCTCTCTTTTGGGTTCTCACACCACCTTCAAGGCGTGAAGAGGTTAGTCAAGCCTTACCTTTCAAAAGGCTTGAATCAAAGGTGAGCTAGCCTTCACCTGTAAGAAGGCTAGTGGGTTCTTGCTCAACCATTGAAAGCAAGTGGGTTCTTGCATAACCATAAAAAAGCAAGCTGTAATAGGTTCTAGACTACCTGTAAAGTCTAGTGGGTTTCTTGCTGAAACCATTGAAAAGCAAGCGGTAAAATCTCTCAACGGTTGAGTTGGGAGCGGAGACGTAGGCCGGGTTTTAGGCCGAACTCCGTTATCAATTGCGTGTCTTGCCTCTTTTATTTCCGCTACACTTTCAACTTTGATTTTAAATTGTTAATCTTTTTTTAAAAGGCAATTCACCCCCCCTCTTGCCATCACTTCCTTCTTTCTCCGCCCAACAATTGGTATCAGAGGCAAAATTTGAGTAATACCCTAACCGGTTTCAAATTCAAGATCTTTTTTTTGATGGCTTCAACCTCTTTCGCCCCCGAAGGATATTCTTTGGGTCGTGCTCCATTCTTTGATGGAACCGACTATTCTTTTTGGAAAACCCGCATGACCACATTTCTTAAAAGCATTGGTTATCCTATTTTTAAAATTGTCATGCATGGTTATTCACTCTCTTCTCCCGATGAATCCAAATGGACCCCCGAAGACATTGCAAATTTTGAGCTTGATGGCAAATCCATGAACGCTCTACATTGCGGCCTTGATCGTAATGAGTTCAATCGAGTTTCCACATGCACCTTCTCACACGAAATCTGGAAACTTTTGGAGGTTACCCATGAGGGGACCAACAAAGTGAAGGATACTCGATTGGACATGTACCGTCAATATTTCAAGTCTTTTACCATGCATCCATCTGAAAATATTGCTGATATGTTTACTCGTTTTACTGATGTTTTCAATGGGAGAAAGTCCCTTGGTGATGATATTTTTGCAGAAACAATTGTCAAGAAGATCCTATGGATCCTACCAAGATCATGGGATCCAAAGGTAACGGCAATCCAAGAAGCAAAGGACATAAAGAACATGCCGGTCGAAGAGCTCATCGGATCCCTCATGACCTATGAGATCACCATGAGGAGGCAAGCTGAAAAGGAAGGCAAACCGATCAAAGTTCCAAAGAACATCGCCTTCAAGGTACAAAAAGAAGAAAGCTCCTCCTCCTCGTCTTCTTCCTCTTCAAGCGGCGATTCCGAAATGGAGAACCTTTCCCGCAAAATGCACAAGTTCATGAAGAAGCACAAGAAGAAGAAATCCCGCAAGGCTCAACCCAACGAAAAATCCGAGCCCAAGGTAAAATGTTACGGGTGTGGCGAGAAAGGCCATTACAAGCCCGATTGACCACTCAACAAGAAAAAGGCCAAGAAAAAGGAGAAGAAGAAGTCATTCAAGGCCACATGGAGTGATAGCTCCACATCATCCTCCTCCTCCTCCTCGAGTGACAACGGTAACAAATTCCTAATGGCATGTAATGAGGTATCATCTTCCGACTCCTCATCCTCTAGTTCTTCTAATTCTTTTAATCATTTGTCATACGAGGATCTCCAACATGCGCGAGATCAATTGGAGGAAGGTTTTCACGAACTTTCTTCCAAATTTGTTTCTTTAAAAAAGAATTTCAAAAAACTTACTTCCGAAAAGGAACAACTTCTCAAAGAAAAGGAGGAGTTGTCCCTTAAAATTCAAAATCTTCCCGATGTTAAATCCATGAAATCAACTATCAAAGATTTAAGGGAATACCTAGCTAAGTTCACCGAAGGGGAACAAAATTTGAACAATTTGCTTGGTTCCCAACGTTTATCTAGAACCACCGAAGGGCTTGGCTATTCCAAGCAAGCTTCCTCTTCCCATGCACCCACTATTTTTGTAAGGGGGAGCTCCCAATTTAAATTTTGCAATTATTGTAAAAAACCCGGGCACTTAATCTATGAGTGCAATTGCAAAAATGCCCGGTATGGTAGGCCCAAAACCATTTTCCTTAACGATGAATTTTATAGGAGAAGACCCGCCACTAGACAAGTATGGATTGAAAAATCCCTCTTAGCGAGTCTCTCCGGGCCAAAATTTGTCTCGGTTTCAAAAACCTCTCCCCGGTGATTTGTTGTTTTTATTTAGGGGGAGTTAGGATCGTTTAAGCCCTTTTGATTTCAATTTCAAAATTTTCGATTCAAACTTTCAATTTCAACACTTGGTATCAAAATTTTCATTTCAAAATATTCAATTCAAATTTTTCATTTCAATTCTTGATTCAAAACTTTCAATTCAAAATTTTTCATTTCAAATTTTTGATTCAAAACTTTCAATTCAAATTTCAAAAATTTCAATTGGTTTAAAATCTTTAATTCCCTCAATCAAGTTTTATGCCCCGTGCTATTTTGATAATCACAAAGGGGGAGAAATTCTTGGTTGATTGGGGGAGAAATCCTTTAAAGCATGCTTTTCATTTCATTTTCTACATTACTTGTTTTGGTGATTGTGATCATCAAAATAGGGGGAGATTGTTGTACCTCTCGTACCCCTCGTGGTTTAATTTTCACGATCACAATCACCCTCTTGTTTATCTAATCTTGTTTTAAGTGTTTTTGGATGATAGACATGATTTCAGGTGGCCAAGGAATTGGGCCAAGAAAGCAACAAGGCAAAGTGGACTGAAATTCAGTCCACCGGCCAACCGATGGAAGAGAACCTGCCAGCCGATGGGGGCCTGGACAGAAGGCATCCCTCTGTCCAGACCACCGGCTAACCGGTGTCACACCAGCGGCCAGCCGGTGGCACCCCGCCCAAACAGTGGAAGCTACTGCCTCAGCACCGGCCAACCGGTGGCCTCAGCACCGGTCAGCCGGTGGCACCTGCACAGAAGAGGAAGCTACTGCCTCAGCACCGGCCAACCGGTGGCCTCCTCACCGGCCAGCCGGTGGAGCCTGAGCCCGAGCCCTCCTCCTTTTTGCACACACCGGCCAACCGGTGGCTCAGTACCGGTCAGCCGGTGGAGCCAGTCAAACTAGCCGTTGGGCTTTTGACCAGCCTGTCCACTTGGCCTCCAACGGCTCCGAAAGCCTCTCCAACGGCTCCAAAGGCCTCCAACGGCCATATGAGGGTTCCCCCTCTATAAATAAAGGACCTTGAAGCCCCGGAAACTTAACCAAGCCATACGGAAGCCAACAGACAAATTTTCCATCATTTGGCTAACCTCCGGCGGACTTCCTCCAAGGAACCCCACTTGCTCCAACACACTTCCACATCCAAGGAGCACCTCCAAAGAAGCTTGGGAGCGCCCTTTATCAGCTCCATCAATCCATTGGCACCCAAGAATTCCTCATTACGGGTTTTATTGTTTTATTTATTTTGAGCATCTTTTTGGGTTTGTGCCTACAAACCCCATCTCTTTCTCTCACCCTCTCTTTTGGGTTCTCACACCACCTTCAAGGCGTGAAGAGGTTAGTCAAGCCTTACCTTTCAAAAGGCTTGAATCAAAGGTGAGCTAGCCTTCACCTGTAAGAAGGCTAGTGGGTTCTTGATCAACCATTGAAAGCAAGTGGGTTCTTGCATAACCATATAAAAGCAAGCTGTAATAGGTTCGAGACTACCTGTAAAGTCTAGTGGGTTTCTTGCTAAAACCATTGAAAAGCAAGCAGTAAAATCTCTCAACGGTTGAGTTGGGAGCGGAGACGTAGGCCGGGTTTTAGGCCGAACTCCGTTATCAATTTCGTGTCTTGCCTCTTTTATTTCCGCTGCACTTTCAACTTTGATTTTAAATTGTTAATCTTTTTTTAAAAGGCAATTCACCCCCCCTCTTTCCATCACTTCCTTCTTTCTCCGCCCAACAGTTATAAATTCAATTCAGAAGAAATTACCACATGTAGATCATAGAATGAAGTTTACGTTAAATGGAATATCTAAATCTACCGAAGAAGTTAAATGGATCATCCAAGGATACGGTTCAGTAATATTAAATATTAAAATAATAGAATTATTCAAGGTTTTTAATACTAATTATTATGGAGACTATTTCAGGAAAATTATTTCAAATATTTCAATTGTGTTTTTGGAATGTTTAGGATGTAAATTTTGTGGAGATAAATTTGGAAGTAAATATTCAAATTATTTTTAAAATAATAATTTACAAGAAGATATATATATTTTTTAATTTATCACATCTATTTTAAATATATTGACTAAAGAATATTT
Organism: Viscum album; assembly: GCA_963277665.1. Taxonomy (NCBI): domain Eukaryota; kingdom Viridiplantae; phylum Streptophyta; class Magnoliopsida; order Santalales; family Viscaceae; genus Viscum; species Viscum album. The sequence goes on along the minus strand of OY728121.1, from coordinate 1,353,928,033 downwards.
ACAAATTTATTATCAAAGAAGACTATAATGGTCTTTCAATTTTCATGGATTATTTTATGGAATCTATTCGACTTAATTATTTTGAGTTACTGAAGAATAATATAGAATATGAAATGGATAGAAATATTATTTCTATTATATATATGTATATTAAAGATGGAATGAATAATAACTATATTATTATTTTATTGCTTCTATAACTAAAATAATAATAATAAGAGAAAATATGGATGGGAGAATCTTGTTTCTATGCACTCATTGAATATTTTTTATAACAACGATCACTTTAAAGTTGCTTCACCTCGAACAATTTTTCTATGATAGAGGATCCATATACTATTAATTACAGAGACAACTGTGAGCTGAAGCTATACTCAAACTCTAAATATCATCTATCTCTATCTAAAGTGATATATACTTGGACTTATATATGGGTGAATTGGAAACTATTTTCACTCAGTCGGTAAAAGGATTTGAAGTCTTATTAAAAGCCTTATATGAAGTTTTAGATGCATATACTTAGTCATGCAACCCCTAGGAAAAAGATAAAAATTAAAATCACTAATATTACATCATGTTTTGGTGAAGTGGACTAGGGGAAATTCTTTTAGCCCTAAACCACTATAAAAATATGTAATTTCTTGTGATCTTCCATACTAACTGATTAAATAAAATAAAGGATCATTTGAAATCATCCTAAAATAGGAAACTTTAAATTTAGTGAAATCATTTTGAGGAATTATTTCTCCCCCATATTGAGTCTATGTCTATGATTATATCAGGACAACACCTTGGTCGAGATGGATTTTGTTCCCTAGGTGTAGGGGGATGAATATATGAAGGTTCTCTCAGAGTTCCAACAAGGAGTATCCAGCGTGAATGACCTTGGGATTCAATTATAACTGTTTATTTTCTAATTTCCAAACATCTAAACTGATGAATATGTATGAGCATAATTTTTAGAGTCTCCCTTGAGGCTGGATATTTGAAAGTGGGTAGAAATTTTGCAATTAAGGCCTTGTGTAAAGGTGATGAATCACATTAAGATAAAAAAGGAAGAATTTATCTTAGTTTTTCAAAGAGATGAGGATGATTACTTGAGTTAAGGGTCTTTTAGTAATAGATAGTGGAATGTGAGGTGGAATTCTAGAGTTTGAATTTGGATTCAAGCTTTGGGTTTGAGTGACTTAAGGTGTTATGTGTTGGGTTAGCCAATATGTTTTCATTGTGAAGTAGTGAGACTCTGAAAGTATGTGTTCCCCATGGTTCACGGTGTTCCTTGGTTTGACTGAAGTGTTTGTTTTTTAAGGCATTGTGGTTAGATTCTAGTTGGTATTCAGTTATGGTGGAGTGATTATGGTTTCATATATTTAAGAGTGGGTTTTTTTTGAGTAATTAACCTTATTACTTTCTTAGGAAGCTCTTATAAATGTTATTTAACATTATAACTTAAAATATTTATAGAACATTCTCACTCTATTCCTCTTAAAGTGGGTTTGGAAATTTTAATCTTGTTTTATTTTAAAAAAAGTGATGGTTTATAATTGACTAAGTTAAAATAAAAGTAGAAGTAGTTTTCCAATTTACTTTAAAAAATTAAGTGGTTTTGTAAATGTATTGAGAAGTTAAAAAATACATGTTCATTAAAATGTTTAATTTTAGAAACAAAACTTTAGGAAGTTGTTTTGACATTATTAAAGGATTCATGGTTTTTATTGGGGTTAAATTTTTAGTGGAAGTTATTAATGTTGTATTTTTTTTTCATTTTCTGTGGTGTCGAGTTCATTTTCATAGTGAGATTCTTATTTGATAGGCATATCATATGGTAGGTAGGTCTTGGGAAATCTCTTTCTATAGTGATATTCTTGAGTTGAGGGTGTTGAACGTGTTGGTGTGATCATCCAAATGAATTAAAGGGTATCTCTATTAAGCAGTATATTCCTTATTTAGATTTTAAGACTAGTTATTTGGATGGAATCATTGTCATTTGAGATGTATCTCCTAAGTAAATTTGGGTTCATGATCTTTTACCTTACTCAACATGTGTATGTTTTGATTATTGAGACTGAGAATGGTTTGATAGATATCTAATTTAATTTCTAATACCTTTTCAAACTATTACTTTCCATCCTTTGGGTGTTGGAGGTGCTGGGTGAAGTTTATATGGAAGAGGATGGAGTTCGAGTTGGAAGGGAAGCATCACAATGTGGACATAGGTGTTGATCCATGAAGAGTTTTCTTGGGGGATATGGTTTTTTATATGGCTTTGTGTTCCATTTCATGGGGTATTGAGATGCAACACAGTTCTTATGTTGCAACATAGGTTATAAGCTTTGAGGGTTTGGTGTCATGCTATCTTAAAGTAAAAGTCTGGTTATGGTGTGAAGGGTGTTGGCTATGGCATGAATCCTTTTAATCTCATCTTACACAAGACATGTTGTGGAATAGATTATTCTAACATAGTGTAAAGTTTTTTAGGTGTTTTGGGGATTGAAATGGGAGTGTGAAAATGAGAAAATGAACGTTCCCTATGTGCCTCCTATTTTTCAAAATGTTTTGACCATTTTCTCAGGTCTGATCATACCATATGTGGTGGAACCACCCCTAGGTCTAGCATATGAATCCCCTCCACAACTTGATCATCATCTAGACTATAGTCTTCCCATTTCCTTGATTCCCTGTGGCCTCTCTTCAGACATGGTTGAGTTTGGAAAAACTTCTCTCAAAGAAGTTCTTCTCCATCCATTGGACCCAAAGGCTTCCTTCATGAACCTTATAGAAATCAACTTGGATTCGATGTAGTCGATAATGGTTGATGCTAGTCCTACCCTAATATTTCTTACAATGGATTTTGAATAGGTGAATCACCTCCACCACTGGACTTTAGTCACCAGATTTGGGGTTGATAAACCTTCCCTTTCAATTTTCCTGAACTTAATTTGATCATGGGGCTTGGTGGAACCATCCAGGGTCTCAAATCTGAATCTTCAGTCCTTCTGTGTGATGCTTACCTCCAAATAATATTTTGTTTGAGCCTAATCTAGATAATCCCATTCAATCATCATATGAACTTTTTCTCTCCTCCAATGGTTAATGGTGGTTCACCTCGGTCATGACTCACCTCTTTCTGTGGTTTGTATTACCCTCCTGAGTCTTCTGATTCTATTTCACAATGTGTCCTTCCTCTATAGTATAGGGGAAACATTGGGATCCTTTCTGTGCATTGATGATCACACACTACATTTCTTGGATGGATATATGGCTCGGGCCTGTGTTGAGATGAACATCACCGAGTCTCTCCCACATCATATTCTTCTTCAGGAAAGCTCAAGGATCTACTGGTGGAAATCTCTTATTTATTGGGATATCCCCCATTTCTGCACATTATTTCTTTTCAAAGTATACATTTCATTAAATTATAGGAAATGGTGTCATATCAACTCAAATACTCCCTTTTCAGAGATCCCTGATAGCAACTCCCTTTTTTATTAGATAGACCCAACATGCCTAATCCATCACCTTCTTCATAGGTGGCTGTTACTACTTCATTGAACCTTCCCCCCTCCCCCATTCCGAATTACTCTCCATACCTTCTCCCAAATCCTCCTCCCCTCTATATTCTAGTGATCCTGGCTAGAAAACCTCATCCTTAGTGTATTTCTGATTTCCCCCAGTATTTGTGCCTAGATATTCTTCCTTATAGGCCAAGATTTCTTCCTCTCCCCACTAAAGACAGTAAAAAAATTTATACCAGTGAAGACCCACCACTATCTAGGGAAAGCCCCCATGGAACCCTCTATCCCTCCTCATACTCCCAAACCCCTTGACCCATCCTCTTCACCCCACCCATACCAACTTCCAATAGTTTCAGGCTATTATCATATGCTCCTTTGAAGTCAGATTAGACTGCTCCTTCCCCCTCTCTCATTACCAGTGGTGTGTTTAGAAGGTCTCACTCCAAGAGATCCATATCTTTCTCATATTCTTAGGAAATGTGTCCATTTATGCTGAGTAACAATACAAGGTGTTATCTATTTATATGATCTCTTATATTATTTGTAATCCCCGAGGTCTCAATGCCTGGGTAAAAATTTATTTTCTTTCTTCTGATATTCGTCGTAACAAGGTTTCTATTGGGGTGTTACTTGAGCCAAAGAAGGCCACCTCTAATATTGGTATGTTTTCTTATCGAATTGTTCTATATAAATTCATGCATGGAGGTAGTTACAACCAATATATTTGTATATTTTGGGATAATTACATCTTAGTGGAAGTTAATGAGGCCTCTGACCAACACATGTCAACTAAGGTGAAGTATGATAATTCAATTTTCTACTTACCTTTTATCTATTATTAGTGCGAAGTGTGCTCTAGAGAGGCCCTATGGAGAAACCTAGAGGCTTTCAAGGACAAGGATTCAACATGTATTGTTAGTGGTGACTTTTAATACCATCAGGATCCCTATGAAAAGAAGGGAGGATGATTTCAAACATGGAGAGATCGACAAGACTTTATCTATTTTGATTCTAGGAAGGGCCTCATGGATCTTGTATTCTCAAGGGATAGGTTTATGTGGTGAAATAACCATAAGGTTACCCATCGTACTTGATGTTGTTTGGAAAAATGTCTTGGAAATCTATAGGCCATCTCCCTCTTCCCTGACGATTCCACCTCTCATCTGGTTCATACTATCTCTGATCATTATCCCCTCCTAATCAACCTTGGTCCATAGAATGAGGGAAGGGAGAATTTATTCTTATCTAAACATTGAATCCATGAGCCCAACTTTCATGAAGTGGTTCACGATTCATGGAATAAACCAATGGGAGGTTATTCTTGGAAAGGTTTCCATAACAAATTAAGGCGAATCAAGGGGGATATATAGAAATGGAATGAAAGTTTATCAAACCACCTTGCTGCCCTCATTCCTTTACAAAGTGAGATTGATCTTATTGATTACAACCCAGAAGAATCTTGGAATGAATATCTTTTCTACACTTCAGTTAATAAGAAAAATCAACATATGGAATTACTCCTGGAGCAAGAGAGGACTCTGTGCGAGAGGTCTAGAGAATTATTTCTCAAGGAAGGATATATAAATTATACTTTATTTCATGCATTCCTTAAAGAAAATAAATATGGATACACCTTGAATATTTTAGGGAATATGGATCCTACTTCAGTGGTCCCAATACTATTGAATGTTTGGCCATGGAGTATTTTAAGGAGATCCTGGTCAAGGCCAACCCCCACATGCAGGGTAGTTATCCAGAAGGCCCTTATGAACTCCTTGATTATGTGACTAGAGTTGTGTATTCCCCTAAAAATGAGTCCTTAGGCTGTATTCCTAATTAAAGTGAAGTTTGGGAATCTGTTTCATCTCTTGATTAGGATAGTTCCCTAGGACCCGATGGCTTTCCTGGATCTTTTTATGCTGCCTTTTGGGATCTTATTAAAGGGGATATCATCAAGTCTATTCAAGACTACTTTTGGGGAGGCCTCCTACCTTAGGTTGGCAATGCTACTATCATCATTCTTATCCCAAAGGTTAAACATCCTACTTACATTAGACAATTCAAACCAATTAGTCTTTCCAACTTTGTATACAAGGTTCTTTCCTTTATTATCAACATAAGGATAATCTCTTATCTTAAAAATTGAGTGTCTGATGAGAAATATTCTTTTATTAAAGGTAGATTAGCTCAAATAACTATCCATATTTCTCAAGAGATGGTCAATTACCTTGAAAAGAAAAACCCAAGATCTAATTTGGTGATCCAAGTTGACATGGAAAAGGCATATGGTAGAATAGAATGGGGATTCATCACTCATGTCATGGATTGCATGAGATTTTTTGTATGGGTCCATAACCTCTTATTTATATTATTTTTCTCCCCATGGTTCACTATTTCATTTTTGAAAGAAGGTATGTTTTTTTCAAATCCACTCATGGGTTTAGGCAGTGGGATGCCCTCTCCCCTAGTATTTTTATTATGATTCAATACTTGTTAAGTAGGCTCATTTTCAATAAAATAAATAATGGAATTTTCCACCCCTTCAATAGTAGGAGGCACTTTAATGGTGTCTGCCATATCCTATATGTGGATGAAATTATTTTCTTCATAAATGGGAGAAATAGGTCCATTAGAGGGATCAACTGTGTTTTGGAAGAATACTATAAATGGATCAGTCAACACATTAACGGGGATAAAAGTTATATTTTTATTTCCAAGAAATTCTCAAAACACCGGGGGAGAAACATGTAGAACCCATTGGGAACCCAAAAATGGAATGTTTACATGGATTATATTAGATCCCCATCTCTTTATGAAGAGTCTGTATTCATAATTTTGAAGGAATTGTTGATAAGATCACAAGATGCACCACCAACTAGAAGAATCACTTCCTTTCATTCGAAGGCAGAATCACTCTTGTCAACAGTGTTTTATCATCCATCTTGATGCATGTTTTATTTTCTCTTCAGGTCTCTAGAATGAACATTAGGAACATTGAAAAGGTTCTGACTACCTTTATTTGGGATTCTCACAGTGAGGGTAAATTCCATTGGGCCTTGTGGAGGTACTTGGCTAAGCCCATTTCTAATGGCAGGATTAACCTCTGCTCGGTGGATGGCACCATGAATTGTCTTCAAGAAAAGCTCGTATGGGAGGTTATGGAAGGGAAGTTTCTCTAAGGAATTTTTATTATGAGAAAGTATTATATGAATACAAATCATCCTAGGGGGAATGTTTCTTCTCTATGGAAGTCCCTCTGTGCTCATATACCAGACCTCACTCTTCATTCCCATTGGATAGTGGGACACGCTGAGATTAGTTATTGGTTTCACAATTAGACTGGCAATGCTATTGGATTCCTTGGGTGTACCACTCCCAATATATCATTCTCCTAGGAAAGTGCTCATCCAACTTTGATCTATACAACTCTCAACTATCAACAACGGTAATTTTTTGAAAGCATTGATCTCTCTCCATATTTTGACCGCCTCATCTTAACTAAGTCCCCCGAAGGTAAATTTTCCACCAAGACTTATCGAAATTATGTCCAAGATAATAATTCTTTATCTGAATGGGGTTTATTGATGTGGTGTTATTGAATTCCTACAAAATTTAATTTCCTTATGTGTAGAGTTCTGAACCATTCCATTTCAATGGAGAAGACAACCAAACAAAAGGTGATCTAACTCGATTCTAAATGTGTGTGCTACTTTATTTTGAAGGAAGAGTCCACATCACACCTCTTATTTTATAGGGAGTGGGCTAATATGATTTGAAATAGTTTTATCCCACTTACATGTATGAATCTATAGGGTATATCTAGTTCCGATTTTTTTCAAACCTAGTTAGGCGGGGCGAAGGCTAATAAGAAAGATCAGATGGCAAGACACATCCTCTTGTCTATGGGCTGCTAGATGATCTAGACAGCTAGAAACAAATTACAATTATATGGATTATCGTGCTTGTTGTTTTAAATTAAATTTCGATCGAGAAAAATTATATATGAGTTGGGTTTTTTGGTTAAGAAATGGTATAACAATGACATCCTATTGAATATCATGGCTGTGATATGTGCCATTACCCTTAGTCTGGGTCTACCAAACCTAAGTCTATGGGTTCTATAGCACCCAACCAATGAGGTTTTCAAAATGAATATTGACGGATCATGTTATTATGTCCTGATGAGAGGGTGATTCATGGTTTGTGATCAAGTTGGTTCTATCTTGGCAGTCTTCAATAACTTCTTTAGTTAGGGTAATGATATCACTACTGAATCCCACACCTTTCTCACTAGTTTGGAAATCTGCCTTAGTATTATTATCAAATTCATTGAAACCAAATCATCCATGGTCTACAATTATATTCTTAGAAAGATAGATACTCCATGGACCATCGTATATATCATAAAAAGGTGCAAGAAATACATAACCGATGCAGTGAGTCTTGTTCAAAATTTGAAAGAGGGGAATAAGGTGGTGGAATTTCTGGCTACTAGAGGTAGGAAGGACAACCCTTGTATGATTTTCTCCAACCCTGGGTCTCTTCCCCTGTATGCGTCAACCTTTTCTATACTGACACTCTCAGAATAAACTATTTTAGGCCCTAATTAATCTTCTCTTAGTTGATACCTTACCCCATACCCCATAAATCTCCTCTTCGCAGTACTACCCTATTTTTTTCTAATAAAAATTTAACTATTCATTAATACATTTAGGAGTCTTGTTTAATATTTTATAAGGTCAGTCTTTATGTGGTTGGTATTGGTTTCAACATTAATTCCCATGGTTTATTCTTACATGAGGTAGTTTTATAGGTTAATATAACATGAGGTTTTGAATTTACCTTATGTGAGGTTCCTTTATGGCCTGAATTTACATGTTGTTCCATTGAGTCTTGGGTGTTAGTTTCCTTAGTTATACCTTTCTAATATTTATTGAACCATGGTACCTTTATTATTCCATGGTTTGGTTTGGGTATCACTGGGTCTTAAGTGAGTAGGTTAAGGTTTTCACCATATTTTTTAGAGGATTTAGTATTTCAATGTGACCCCTATGGTTATACTATGTACTTCATTATATACATAGAATTAAGGAATTTTTGACCATGAGATTCAGGGAGTGATAAATAGATATCATGGTGTGATTTTCAGATATGAATTCAATTTATCCTTATTGTGTAATGATTATCATAACAAACCATACTTTTTATACATATATATTACATCTAAATAGATGAATATTTATTACATAACATATCAAAACTACGCTGGAACTGTATGGGTTTAATTTATTTGAAAACTTGTAAACATAAACAACTGGTGTATAAAAATCTATATCATCTCCCAAAATTTCTTCACATCTATCACCCTTATTAGAAATATCCTTCTAAAAAAATTTCTTCATAACCTGGTGAAAAGGAAACATAAGAAAGGGTGATCTCAGATGACCAGTAAGGATAAATATAGGAGATATAAATACATGATCATATGAAAGCATAAAGTAATAATAAGTTTATGTGATCATGACTATAACTTAATAAGTTAATACTCAACCGTTTATAGATTATAAACATGATTTTTGGCATAAATATTATCATTTCAAAAAACATGGACCATAAGAGTGAGAAATCATCATAAATAAATCATGACCCATAAGACCATGTCATAAAAGTGTGTCACCCTTATAAATATATAAAAACATTTCATATGTCAAGGTTAACTACCAATGCCACCAACATAGTGGATCATGACACACCTGTTTCCCATAGTGGATCAGGACGCAACTGTTTATCATAGTGGATCAAGCCTATCGATTTGTTTCTCATTTTTATCTCATGATATATAGAGATTTACCCAATGCATTAGAGGGAGATATATGTACCACCCATCACATAATTAAAACTATACATATGTACTCCACAAGAACATAAATCATTCATCATATCAAAACCCATTAAAATAAATATATTTCATAAATATTTCATCATAGCATAACCCATGGAAAAGAAACGAGTTTCATAAATATCATTCCATTATAAACATAAACCAACCATAAAAATAATTAGGATAGTATCTATGAATAATATCCATATTAAATTATAATTAACATAAAAAATGCTATATTATATGAATAATAATATTGAGAGATCACTTGAAATAATTCTTGAAAAAAAATAACATTTCCATTTTCAAATCATTTATTTTCAAAGAGTAGAAAAATTATAAAGGAAAAAATATTATTTTAAAAGAAACTTGTAAGATTTTAATGTAAAAATAAAATAATTAAGGCATCATGATAGTGATAAAATCTTCTAATTCTATATAAATTAAAAAAACATTTCTCCTATACTTTTTTATATAGATCACAAAGAACATCATTTAAAAAATGAAAAAATAATCCTTTAAAACCATTTTTTAAAAGTAAAAAATGTGTAAAAATAAATTTAAAAAATAATATAATAATATTAAAAAAAAAATTGGAAATAATTTTAGAAAACATGGACATGGAATAAAAAGAGCGTTTTAAGGGAGATCTTAAAAAGATATTTTTTAAAAAATAAATCCCTTATAAATATCATATCACTAAAGTGAGCATTAATAAAACGAATATATTATGTGTATTATATATAACTTCACATAAAACAATTTAAAATAAAACATAATAAAATCAAAATTCATCTCACACATAATCTTAACATGGAATAATCAATGAATTTTAAGTTTAACCCAATGAATGAAAATTGAGTTAAGAAATTCCTTATCAGTTTGTAACTTGTCAAATCGTATACCCCATAAAAGTAATAATTATCAAATGAAACTTTAAATACCATGAATATAATTAGATTCATGACATGATATATCAAAGTTAATTATAAAAACCACAAAAAATAAATAAGTGGTGAATAAGGCATATATCTCACAGAAGTAAAAATGAGACGAGAAACCCTTACCTCACACTTCCCTTTAGTTTTACATACTTTAACCTCCTTTATAAAGTTTTAAATAATGTTATTAATTCATTACATAACTATAATAATATTTATAATACCTTAAATTATACTTTTATAACATATCACCACCCATTCATTAATAATATTTCATTATTTTCATTGTTTTGGGTGCGTTCATTTCATGGTCGGTTCATTTGTGTATGATTATGGATTTTCTAGTAAAATGAAAAAATAATTCCAGAAGTGAAATGAAATGGTATTAATATACTTATATAAGTTTAAATGGTCCTATATATCAATTTTATTTCTGGTATGAGGATGATTCATTTGATAAATTGTCAATGATAATGTTTAGTTTATTTTGGAGGTTTTTCTGACCATTATGAACTAGTTTCATTTTATTTAATATTATTTATATATATTAGTTTCATAACATGAAATAGATTATGATATAAATATTAAAATATTATTTAAACATAATAATAATTTATGAACATACTTGAAGGCATTAATAGAAAATGAAAAATCATTATCCACAGAGATGATTAACCGCCCTAATTTGGACAATGATTTTGTTTCTTTGAATAAGAGGAGATGAGAAAAGGGGTGGATAGAATATATTAAATTATAAATATAAAATTAAATTATATACATGATACTATATTTATTACTATTTTAGGGATAAATTATGTGAATAGAAGGTAAAAAAAGAAATCAAGAGAGGTTGTTCGAGAAAGTTTCCTCATGAATATCACCTCCTTGAAGGACTCCTTAAGGAACTAGGAATTGGTCTTTGGGTGAGATCAGTAGCACTTGGATGTGGGGAGAGTGGTAAGGATAGGGTATTGAATATATTTGAAAATATTAAAGTCTTTTTTAGGAGAAATGGGGTGGTGAGAAGTGGTATTTATACTTGAGGAGGGGTGGTTTTTAAGTGATTAAATCATGACTATTTTATATTTAATGAAAACTACTTTTTGTTGGCATTAATTCCAAAAAATTTGGATGATAATTAATTTTTTAAAGTCTGGTTAAGGTAGATAAAAACATCAAAAAACTATTTAATTTTATAGTTTTTAGGTATTTTAATCTTTTACCTTTTAACTTCAACCCACTACATTATTTTACATATATTGCAGTAAATCTTCTTTTTACCATGATAAAATTTTTATGCATAAAAATGAAAATGAAATTATAAAATAATTTGAACCTCCTGATTCCAAATATGGAATAAATTTTTAAAAACTTAAAACATATAATTTTTAAACCGTAAAAATGCAACAAAAAATAGTTTTTTTTTGGAAAAATGTGTTTTTAAACCAAAAAATGTACTTATAAAAAAACAAGGTATAAAGATTATTTAAATATAATTAATTGGAATATATCAAACTAAAAATTACTTAAGTCACTTTAAGATCAATTTAAAACCCTAAAATTACTTTTAAATATAATGAAAATGAGAGTTTTATGAAAATCGGTATTTTTTACTATTTATTGAAAAATTAAACTTTTAAGAAAATGATCAAAAATTCATACTTAGATAATTTTGATATGATGAATCAAAAAATGAGTCTCATTTTATGAAATATTTTTTCTAAAATTTTCAAAAATTAATTATATTTATTTTCTAATATAAATTAATAAAAATCACTTTTTGAAGAAAACATATATTTGAAGAACAAAATAGCTTTACTAAAAACTATGTGTTTATTTACTTAGAATAAATAAATTTGTATTGAATATGAAATTCATATATATTTCACAATATACATAATCCCATCCACACCCACCAATTTAAAAACTATTTTATAATAGTCATGTTAATATAGTAATATTTTGGAGTTCATTTAAGCTCAGTGTTTTGTGTAACGTAAGCTATTAAAGAGATTAAATTTATTTAAAAGAGACTTACCATAAAATCTTAGGGTGTTACATTATACCCCCATTAAAATTAAATTATCCCTTGAAATTCATCACTCAATCATCAAATTTTTAACATTTGATAATTCATTTATAGAAACCCACGTCGTACAAATGAATAATAAAACTTCCCTTAAAAAGGGAAAGTTGGAAACATAAAGGTTACTCGATGTTACACATAACTAGGTTTACACATAATTAAAAAATTGTTGGAAAATTAAAAAATGGATTTGGAATGTAAAACTAATCCCCAAGAACTAATACAAAGTGATAGATAACATGGTCAAGATAAGGTTAATGGATATAAAACCATAGACCAAATATGTCTGAAAAAGGTCATTGATATCATAATAAATAATAATAATATGATAAAATTTTATTTCAAAATCCTTTAAGAAGATATAATTAATTTATTTTATTTCATAATTACAATCTTACTCTTTGGTTGTTCCTTGATCAATTTCTTCTTCATCTCTTACTCCAAGAAATGAAGTTGAAATTGTAATGCCCGAAGAACTAGTGGATCATAAGATTCATAATGGGATGAAAATTCATTCCTTCCATCTCTAGTTATCATTATAACAAAATGGTTAACGAATCTTATTTAATATGAACAAATCTTTATATGGTTAAGTAATAAATTAATCTCTACAAACCTCACCCAAAGTTCAATGTAAACAATTTCATAAATGGTTACCCTTATGAACCTTCCAAAATATTAAAATCCAAAACTTTCAAAAGAAGGTCACTAAATTTTCAAAATCAACTTATCATTAATCCCTATACAAAATTTATGTAGCTATTAATTTTCACACACCAAACATGTGAATATCATTATCATGTATTCTCTAAATTACAATAAAACCTTAGTTAAAACATGCATACTTTAAAAAATTAAATCTTTCCTCATACAATAAATCTAAAAAACTCTATAAAATCAATCCATAAACCACCTTGTAATCATATTAATAATCATTTACAAGTTCATAAATATTATACCATTTATTTTATCACAATAAAACATCTCTTTATGTTATTATTATCCCAATATCATGCACATATTAAGGATTATCTTTCCCTTAATCACGTGTTCTAAAAAAATATAACCTTACCACCTCAATCAATTTTCATAATTACTAGTACCATTCAACATATACTTTCAAATACTTAAGAAAAAATCATAGTGGAATAATCATTAGATGTTTCATTATTCCATAATATTATAAAAGTATTTTTACAATATTATTCTTGAATTCTAATACATAAACAGTCAATCATTCCACTTCCTTATTAAACCATTAACTAGGCCTCATCATTTTATTCCTTAACAATTATTTCATCTCATATGTCATTATTAGTCTCTTAATCATCAGTAATATAACCATCACATATACAAACTTTCTGATTCTCTTCAATATATTGCCCCATAGGGAATATTGAACTTTCTTTCCTCTATGGTCACCATAAAACTCTATCTTTCTATTATTATATGGGTCATAAAACTCACCAAAGTTGAGATTATTGACCATATTATGATATTTTTGATTAGAAATAATAACAAGGTTTTGCCTTCTAATTCTCATTTCATTTTGTCTCTCATGAGGAAGATCATTACATTGTCTATCAAATTCACCATTAACATAAATCCTACTGGTTCCATCCATTGTCAAAAATCCAAAAATAATAGTGTGAGAAACAATAATCATAGTGGGAAACTACATAATCAATAGAAATTACATATAAATATTCAATCTATGACACCTTAGGTTTAATCCTAGGTTATTCATGATCATTACCAAAATTATAGGATTTTAACCTATACTTAGACTTATCCTTAGGTATCTTACTTAAGGTTTTATTATCCTTGTTTCTAAAAGTTAATTAAACATTACTCTAATACCAAATATAATGGCCCATAGTTTTCATACATAGATATTACATCTGAATAGATGGATATTCATTACATAAAATATCAAAACTATTCCAGAACCATATGGGTTTAGTGTATTTGGAAACTTTAAAACATAAACAACTAGTTTATAAAAATCTATATCATCTACCAAAATTTCTTTACATATAGAAATATTCTTAGATATATCCTACTTAAAACTTTTCTTCATAACCTGGGGAAAAGAAAACATAAGAAATGGTGAGATCAAATGTTTAGTAATGATAACATTTTACATATCAATCCATGATCATATAAAAACATAATATAAGAAAAAGGTTATGTGATCATGACCATAACTCATGAAGTTCATACAAAACTTGTCATAGTTTATAAACATGATTTATGGAATAAAAATTACCATTTTAGAAAACATGAAACATAAGAGTGATAAATCATTATAAATAAATCATGATGCATAATATCATGTTATAAAAGTGTGTAACTATCATAGATATAGAAAAATATTTCATATGTCATGTTTAAATACTATGACCATAAACATAGTTAATCATGACACACCTGTTTCCTATAGTGGATTAGGATGAACCTATTTCTCATCTTGGATTAATCCTATAGAATTGTTTCCAATTATTATCTCATGAGATATAAAGCTTTACCCAATTTATTGGATGGAGATATAGGTCCCAAACATCATATAATTAAAACCATATAGTTTTATTCCATAATAAAATAAATCATTCATCATATCAGAACCAATGAAAAGAAATGGATTTCATAAACACTTCATCATAGAATAACCTATGGAAAAGAAATTATTTTCATAAATATCACGCCATCATAAACATAAACCAACCATAAAATTAATAAGTATAGTATCCTTAAATAATATCCCTAATAAATCATAAGTAATACTCTTTTTTTATCTTAGATGGAAAATAATTTTGAGAGATCACTTGAAATAACTCTTGAAAAAATAACATTTCCATATTTAAATCATTTCTATTTAAAGAGTCACGCTATTATAAAGGAAAAAAATTTCTTTTAAAATAAACTTTTAATATTTTAAAAGAATCATCAAATCATTAAGTTTTCATAATTTTTGGAAAATTCTCTCATGATGTATTAGTTAAGAAAACATTCTTTCTGTACTTTTGTGATAAGTCACAAAGAACATCATTTATAAAATGAAAAAATAATCCTTTAAAAACATTTTGTAAAAATTAAAACATGATTAAAAATGAATTTAAATAAATCATATGATAATATTAAAACCATTTTTGGAAACAATTTTAGAATACATGCACGTGAAAGAAAATGAGCATTTTAAGGAAAATTTTAAAAAGATAGTTTTTAAAGGAAAATCCCTTATAAATATCATATCATTGAAGTGAGAATTAATCAAATGAATCAATTATGTTTATCAGAATTAAATTAAAATAAAACAAGTGGAAATAAAACATAATATAATCAAAATTCATTTCACACATAATCTTAACATGGAATAATCAATGAAGTAGAATTTTAACCTAATGATTGGAAATTGATTTAAGAAATCACTTACCACATTGTAATCAATAAAATCGTATAACCCATAAAAATAATAATTATAAAATGAAACATTTATTACCATGAAGATAATGAGATTCATGAAATTATATTTCAAAGAGTATTATATAAACCACACAAAAGAAATAAGTGGTGAATAAGGCATATATCTCACAGAAGTAAAAGTGAGATGAGAAACCCTTAACTCACGCTTCCCTTTAGTTTTAAATACTTTAACCTATTGTATAAAGGTTTAAATAATGTTATTAATTATTAAATAACTATAATAATATTTATAATACCTTATATGATAATTTTATGACATCTTACCACCCGTTCATTAATAATATTTCATTATTTTCATTATTTCATGTGCATTCATTTCATGGTTTCATAGTCGGTTCATTTGTGTATAATTATGGATTTTATTGAATAATGGAAAAAAGAAAACCATAGGTGAAATATAATGGTATTAATACACTTCCAAAATTTTAAATGTCCCCATATATTATTTTTCTTTCTGGTATGAGGATGATTAATTTGATAAATTGTTAATGATATTGTTTAGTTTATTTTGGTGGTTTTTTCGACCATCATGAACTAGTTTCGTTTTATTTAATATTATGTTTATATATTGGTTCAAAAACAAGAAATTTTTTATTATATACCTATAATAATATTATTTAATCATAATAATACTTTTATGACCATCCTTGAAGGTGGTAGTGGAAAATGACAAATCATTATCCACAAAGATGTTTAACCACCATAACTTGGACAATGGTTTTGTTTATTTGAATAAGAGGAGATGAGAAAAGGGGTGGATATAAGATATTAAATTATAAATATAAAATTATAATATATAAATGATACTATAGTTATTATTATTTGATGGATTAAGGAATTTAAGAGAAGGTAAAAAAAATAAAAAAATAAAGAGAGGTTGTTTGAGAAAGTTTACTCTTGAATATAACCTCCTTGAAATATCCCTTAAAGAACTTGGAATTGATAATTGGGTGAGACCAAAAACACTTTTATGTGGTTAGAGTTGTAAGGATAGTGTTTTTAAGATATTTTAAAATCTTAATTTTTTTTAAGATAAATGGGGTGGTGAGGAGTGGTGTTTATACTTGAGGAGGGGTGGTTTTTAAGTGATTAAATAATGATTAATTTATATTTAAAGCCAACCACATTTGGGTGGCATTCATTCCAACGAATTTGGATGATAATTAATGCTTTAAAGGATTTTTAAGGCCAATAAACACATGAAATACCCATTTAATGCTGTATTTTTAGGTATTTTAAGATTTTACCTTTTAACTTTAACTCGCTACATTATTTACTATACTGCGGTAAATCTTTTTTTTTACCACAATAACTTTTTATATCTAAAAAAAATGAAATTATAACCTTATTTGAACCACCTGATTCAAAATATGGAATCAATTTTTAAAAATTCAAAATAAAAATTTTCAAAATTACATTTAAAATAAAACCATCAACATGCAATAAAAAATAGTTTTTTAGAAAAATGTGTTTTTAAACCCAAAAATGTATTTATACCCAAATAAGGTATAAATATTGTTTAAATGTAATTAATTAGATTAAATATAACTAAAAATTTATTAAGTTACTTTTATATCAATTTAAAATGATAAAATGACTTTTAAATATAAGGAAAATGAGAGTTTTATGAAAATCAATATTTTTTACTGTTCACTGAAAAATTAAATTTTTCAGAAAATTATCAAAAACTAATCATAAGATAATTTTGATATTATGAATCCAAAAATGTTTTTCATTTTTTCAAATAAAATTTTTAAAAGTTTTAAAAATTAATTGTACTTATTTTCTTATAGAAAGAAATTATAATATATTTTTGAAGAAAATATATATTTGAAGAACAAAATGATTTTACTAAAAAATAAGTGTTTATTTACTAAGAATAAATAAATTTGTATTGAATATGAAATTCATATATATTTCATAATATAGTAAATCATATTCACACCCTCCAATTTAATGTCTAGTTTATAATGGTCATATTAAAAAAAATAATATTTTGGAATTTATTTAAGCTCGATATTCCATGCATCATAATCTATTGAAGAGATTAAATTTATTTAAAAAGAGACATATAATAACATCTTGGGGTGTTACAATTATTACCCATCACATTTCAAATCCTTAATTTCATAGTTCTATTATAAATTAAAAATCCCATTCAAATTCTACCATATTATTTCAATCATCCCCAAACCCTATATGATTAGTGGATTATCATTGGAGATTTTGAGCTCCTTTGGTATCTTTTTTCCCTCTCCTTTAATAGATAAATATCCATGAGTTCTAAGGTGAATCCCTTTCCTACTATTCTTTATTATCTCTTATTATTCCTTATTGGGGAGTTTATATCAGTGGATTTGGTTTGGTTTGGGTGAAGTTAGATGAATTCATTGATTAAGGCTACTATAATATAGGGTTTTGAGTCTTTACTTAAATGTTCTTGGACTTATGATCATCTCCCTCTCCTTGTTCTTATGTAGAGATTGTTGAAACTCTAGTCGAGGTAGGGGATTTGATACTTCACCTTCTATTAATGTGTAAATTATGGAATTATTATTATTTTTCTTTCTTTAGGTGGATGATATAGATTAACCTAAATAATATAATGAACAAGACTAAAGGAAATTGATTTTAAAGTAGTTATTCACATGTGATTTATGGAATTTTGATGCTGTTACTTGTTCATTGATGTTTTTTTAATATTTTTGCTAATAAATCCATGTTTATATAATGATATAAATTGATTTATATTTTGTATATTATGGAATAACCTTTAAAGAGAGGTTAATAACTTAAATATGGTAAGTAAATGGAGATGGTAAAAATTTAGAATGATTAATGTTTTTATTTATGCATAAAAGGTTAAATTGATATGGGAGGGTTCATAAAGGAATTTTCATAATACGACTCACCATTTTGATTATTTTAATTTTACATTTCAAATATCAATGAATAATATATGATACTATGATTACTTTGGTTGTTATCATGGATATGGTTTTTACCACCATAATTAGCTAAATCACATAAATTTGGCAATGAATCAGTTGTGAAGGAATATGGAATTTATGGTGTTGATGTTTGAATATGGAATTATGATTTAATATGAAATATAGATTAATAATAGGATCATAAAAGATAATTTTTATATGTTTTTTTTATTTGGGGTTTTATTTAGGGTTTTCCTTGCTCTGGTTTGCAAGGTTATGGCTGGTTCTTTCTATTGGTAAGGAGGATGAGGTGTGTCTTGGTTATGGTGGTGATTTATGGGCTATGGTGTGGTTTTGGATGTGGTGGCATGAATGGTTTCATGGAAGGGAAGTGGTTTTATGGTAGAAATGGTGGCTATTGGCATGTTTTTTATGGAAGTTTATGTGATGCTGTTGTTGTGAGGTTGTTTCATAGTTGCTTGATGTCATACAATATGGATTCAAATTAATGAAATTGGTTATGGGACAAAAATTATAAATGATGTGTTATAAATTATTAATGAATGTTTTTAATGGATGGATATTTGGGTCTAATTAATGGTAAATGATAAAATAAATGTGGCTAATATAGTCATATGGATGAGTCAAACATGGTTGATGATTCATGAATAGTTTGACATTAAATATAGATAAGTGAATTAAATAACGAATGTAAATAGTTTGGTAAATAGTAATTATAGAAAACTATAATGATAACATGATTAAAGTAGGAGTTAATAACTGTTATGGCTATTTTTTGTGGATATTAAAGGGTGGTTTGTGGTGTAGTGATGGAAATAGTTGTCAGTGTGTGATGGTGGTAATGGGTGATAATAGTGATGGTATAGTTTTAATCCATAGGTGGGAATTTTGTGATACTACTATATTAATTTTATTTTCTTTTGAATTATTATAAAATACCTCCCATGTTGGATAACCATACCAATTACCATATGGTTTTGGGTTCTGGGTATTTTACCCAACATTCAGGTTAACAAGGGAACATATGGTTGACCACTCCCTCTTCCCCAATTTTCCTTCTTGGTTTTTTATAGACTATGATAGATCATAATAGGTATATTCATATGAGATATAATATATTAAGATTTTAGTATGTAATATACTAAATAACTTAGTTATATGGTTGCGATGATGATATACGGTGGGGCTCATTCATGTTAGGAGGAGGCAATGAGGTTGATATCCTTAATATTCATAATACCCTATCGTGACAAGGCTATGGAATACTGTATGTGGTGTTGATGATGATATGAATATGGTATGTGGTATATATCTATGATATAGGATATGATGTGCAATGACACAACTGCGAAAAGTATGGAAGCACTAGGATGTTTTTCATTGGGGAATGAGAGTGACAAACTAGTGGGGAAGTGGTTCTGGGGTACCTTATTAACATATATTCATTTAATATTATATTATTATACATATATGCAGTATTGGGTGAGTGATCCTTGGGGAGTCTAGGTGGTAGTTAACCTAGTATAAGTGCATGTTGGTTTTATTGTTTATTCACTATAGACTAATATGATTATTCTATATTTGCATGATAGGTTTTGAGGAGCATCCTACTGAGTATACAATTATTCTCACCATTATATACAAAAATATATTTAATAGGTTTCTAGGGGAATTTGGTGACCAAGCTAAACATCACAAACTCAACTCTTAGAGAGGCCATTGGGGATACTGCCAATATAGTTTTCTTTTGGTATTTTATTTTAGAGATCCTATTTAAGTATGAAATTAACATGAATTAGGGATGGGATTTATTTTATGTTTCATGGGGTTTATTGTTGATTTATCTCAAGTTACTGGGATTTATGAGGGTAATTCATCCCATTTTTATGTTTTATCCCCAACACTAGTCACCGAACCATGACTTATTGGAGTTAGGATTCGAGAGTTATACTCATATTCACTACCAGCCTAAGAGGGGTTCCCTATGGAGTTGGGTCGTGATAGAGTGGTATTAGAGCTATATATGAGAGTTAATAAGGAGATTTGAGTTAGTAATTGGTAATTATTTCAAGAGTTTTGTAGGGAAATATCATTTATCAAACTTAGCATGTGATAATGCATGGGATACTATCCAGGACATAGGATATTAGGCCCCCATGTGATCTAATGCAATGACCATAATCTTACTTAATGTACTAGGTAATATGATGCTACTTTCAAGGTATAAACCTTAATGTGGTACATGCATCATGATGATTGACCCAATGTATGAATTGGGGTGATTTCGAGAAATGAAAATGAAGCTACTTAATTAATTTTAAGTGAAATTCCATTTTCTAGGATTATGGATTCATTTCTTATTGGTGTCCTATATGAAGGTTTTAGGTATATGAAGGGGGTTATTGGAAATATTTTTTTAATTCTAATTGTTATTTCTTCTACTGTGTTGAGATTCCATTGGTGTAGTTTTTCCTTATGTTGTGGGAAATTTTTTATCTACGTTGATTTGTATATATGGTAACTTCATTTATACAGATATTTTTGTGATTTTATGAACTTTTATTGTTTAAATAGATATAAATCTAGTATTTATTTAAAACTATAGGAAGTAATGACTTTTACCAAAAGTAAATGGTCAATGGGGAAAATCAAAACTTTGACAATTTTTAATAAGATGAATTGTTTTAGTCTCATTTTTAATTTATTTTTATAAAATTCTATGTGTTAAATTATATTTCTTATTTTAGATGTTATACATGTTGATATTTATTAGACAAAGATCATGTTAGGATTATATAATTTAAACTAAATTTATATAATCTTTTCTATTTTGAGATATGCATGTTATTAAAGAAATCATTTTTAATATGACATTCCATTCATCATGTTTCGTATATATATATATATATATATTAAATTCATTATAAACCAAACTGTTAACATATTTCTATGTATGATAAGTTAAACTGGTTGATTGGGTAATTGAGTCTGTTTAATTAGTAATAAAATGTGTTTGTAGATTTTTTTTAGATTTGATCATGTTGAATTTTGATAACTTTTCCTTTACTTTATAATAGTTTGTGTAGTTTTGTTTGTAAATGTTTACTTTAATTCCTCAAACAATGACCTTATTTTTTGGTGATATGTTTTCTTAAATGAATGTAATATTTCCTTTTTAATAAAGGCTATGTTAATTTTAAAACTATGATTGTAAAATGTTATGGGAGTGTTTTATAAAGGGTTTTTATTAGTACCTAGTTTAAAAGAAATATTAAGAGTTTTTAATTTAAATGGATTTTAGAAGAAGGAAGTTTTGAAGAAAAAGTTTTGGTTTATTTGTAAATTTTTAAAAGTGTGGATTTCAAGGGAGATTTCTTGTTTTAAATTATTATTTTGTTTTTTGATCCTTTGAATCATGATTTAAGTGATTTATTTTAATCAAATAGAATTGTAATTTCCTTGTAGGTTATTGTTGATGTCCATTATTTAACTAGTATTTTTGTTCTTATTGTGTGGTAGACAAGATTATTGGGGAGAAGAAAAGGGTTGTTTGTTTGCTCAATGGTTTTATAGATAGTGGTGTGGGAGTGATGATACAATTGTGTTGTTGGTGGAAAGGATGGTGTTGATTTAGAATGAATATAATATTCTTTTATGAAGGATGAGTTGGTTTAGCAATTATAGGGTATAGAAGTATATGTGATTCTTACAACGTGTTTGTGTTTTCTTTGTTATTAGCATGTTATTTGATAATTTTAACTAGCCTTATTGATTTTGATTTTTTGTTTGAGAATATTTTATCATATTACCATAAAGTTGTTGTGCTCAGTAAAAAAAGTATTCATGAGATAAGATGTTTTCAAAATTTCAGCAATGAGAAGTGTTGGAGTTCCTTAGTGGAGTGTTAGGTCCCAAGGTTGAGGAGTGGTTAAAATAGGTTGAGGTTTCCTTAAAATTCACAAGTAATCTAGATCAATTTAAAGTTACCTAAGTATTTTTTATCTTTTAAGGATGGATTGAGTGTGGTGGAAGTCGAATCATGGTCATCTGAGAGAGGTTTCTAGGGAAGATTTCATCACCTTGTATTGAGTGACACCTTTTCACTTATTTAATTGTTTAGTTTTGATAATCACACAACCCTCACTTTGATTGTTTATTATCTTATTAAGTATACATTTTTAGGCATAATAATTCCTGTATTTATTTCTTATAACATTACTTGTG
The DNA here is from genome assembly GCA_963277665.1 of Viscum album. Taxonomy (NCBI): domain Eukaryota; kingdom Viridiplantae; phylum Streptophyta; class Magnoliopsida; order Santalales; family Viscaceae; genus Viscum; species Viscum album. The sequence goes on along the minus strand of OY728121.1, from coordinate 1,353,904,952 downwards.
TTATAGAGACTTTATAGTGTAATTCATTCATCTATGGCCTATAAAACTCAATTTTAATATAATGAATCATATTTTATGACTATATATAATAAGTTATTTCTAGTTTTATTATTTTTATGAATTTTTATCATAACATGAGCTACACACCTTGAAGTTACACGATTCTTATTGCATTGGATACCTAATAATTTTTTCTTCAAATAAAAAGAAGGATGAATCGACCATTTGGATGTTCATAATTTGTTTTATAGTCACTCCATTATTTCTATCATAATTCTAAATATTTAAAATTTTATTTCCTACTATTTTGATGCACTAGAAAGGTAAGGGAATTGTATAAATATAAGATAACAAGAATAATAGTTGAATATGTTGTTTAAAGGCCCAAATATTGAACTAAACCTATTGATGTCAAGCTATCATAAAATTTATGGATTATTAGAACTTTCATTATTATAACTATAGGATACATGAAACACAACAACATAGAAAAAAGGATTTTATGTATCTAGAATTTGGAAGTTACAAAATTAATCTTAAGTTTACATACTATTATTAATGATCTCTATATTATAACTATTATAGTTTGGAGTAAATTCCTCACATGTTACATGTGTGAATAATTCTTTACTAGTGGAATCACTCGCTATATGTAGTTCATATTATTCATAAATGAGTATTATGATTTAAGGACTTCTAATGTTATAATTTTGGTTTAACAGAAATTACCACATTTAGATCACAAAATGAAGTTTATATTAAATGGATTATTTGATGCTACCTAATTAGTTAAATGGATTATCAAAATATATAGTTTGGAAATATCAAATATTATAATTATAAAATTATTAAAGGTTTTTAATGTTAATTATTAAAGATACAGTTTAAATAAAGTTATTTCAAATTTTTTGATTATGTTTTTGGAAGTTTTAAGATGAAAATTTTATGGAGATAATTTTAGAAGGAAATATTCAAATGATTTTTAATATAATAATTTATAGGAAGATATTTTTTTAATTTATCACATATGTTTTAAATATATTGACCAAAGAATATTTATAGATTTATTATTGAAGAATACCATAATTTTCTTTCTATTTTCATGGAGTAATTTATAAAATCACTTTGAATAGATTATTTTGAATTATCTTATAATAAGTTAGAATGTAAAACAACTATAAATATTCCTTATATTATATATATCTAGATTAAAGAGAGAAATAATGATAAATGTATTATTCTGTTATTTCTTTCACAACTAAAAAAGAAGAAGAGAAAAGAATTAAGGGATAAATTTGTAACTGTGCACTTATTGAATATTTTATACAAAAAGGATCACTTTAGAGATGCTACAACTTGAATACTTATTCTCTTAATGAGTATCAATCTATTATCTATTTTAGAGAAAACTATGATTCAAAGCTGTACTTAAACTCTACACTTCATGTATCTTTACTTGAAGTGGTATATACTTGGAATTAACTATGGGAAAAGTATAATATACTTGAATTTAGTTATAGTTATGTTTCAAATACTTATAATTTTTTTTGAGGTCCTTAATAAAAGGATTTGAAGGTATAATAAAATCCTTTTATGAAGTTCCAACTACTTAAACTCAGTTGTTTGATCCCTAAGAAAAGGATCAAAATAAAAATCACCATGATCAAATTGAGTGTTGGTGTAGTGGACTATGAGATGTTCTTATAGTCCCTAACCACTATAAAAATACCGTGTATCCTATTATCTTTGATTTGATTTATTTCCACTTAGTTAATTGATTAAATAAGATAAATGATAGATTGAAATCAATATAAAAGATGGAAATTTAAATTCAGTGAAATTATTTAAAGGACTCAATTCAACCCCCTCTTGGGTATTTGTCTACCTTTATCTTGAAATAACACCATGGTCAAGGAGTAGTTTATTCCCTAGTCATGGGGGATGAACATATAAATGTGATCTTGGAGTTCCAACAATGTGGATCTAGTGTGCATGATCTTGGGATTCACTTTTACTTGCTGATCATCTAATTTTTAGATCTATTAACTAATGAAGATGTACGAGCATGATGTTTTGATTCTTCCTTGAGGCTGGAGATTTAATGGTTGGTGGTGATTTTATGATTGATTTCTTGGGTAAAGGAAAGAAATCATGATGAAATGATATACAAATATTTTATGTAGTGGGTCTTGTGGTAGAATATAATGGAAGGTGAGTCAATATTTTGATGTTTGATAATGGCTTTGAGCTTTAGGTTTTAGTAGCTTGAGGTGCCTTGTGTTTGTTAAGACAATATTTTTTCATTTTGAAGTAGTGGGAAACTGATAGTTTGATTTCCGCATGGCTCATGATGTTCCATGGTTTTAATGAAGTGTTTTTTAGGTAATGTGGATAGATTTTGGTTAGTAGTAAATTACGGTGGAGTGATTATGGTTTTGAGGATTTAAGAGTTGGTTTCTTTTGATTAAGTGAAATTATTACTTCCCTAATCCACTCTTCAAAATAATCTTTAACAACGTAATTTAAAATATTTCTAGAATATTCTCACTCCATTCCTCTTAAAGTGGATTTGAAAAATTTAATCTTGTTTTATTTTAAAAAGAGAGTTGGTTTATCATTGACCAAATTAGAATTAAATAAAATGCATTTTTCTAGTTTATTTTAAAATCTTAGATAGTTTTGTAAATGTATGAAGGATTTGCGAGGTTTAAAAAATCCATGTATATAAAAATTAATGGTTTTAGAAACATAATTTAAAAAAATTATTTTGATATTATTAAAGTATTAATGATTGATATAGATGTTGAGTTTTGAGTGGCTATGATTAATGTTTTATTCTTTCATTTTTTGTGGTGTTGTGTTCCTTTTAATAATGAGATTCTTGTTTTAGTGGTGTATCAAATAGTGAGTAGGTTTTGGGAAACCTATTTCTAGAGTGAAATTATTGAGTTGAGGGTATTGGGTGTGTTGGTGCAATCATAAATTGGAATTAATTATTATCTACCTTGAGTGGTATGGTTATTATTTTTATTTCAAGAGTAGTTCCTTGATGTAATCTATCTCATTTGAGATGTATCTCCTAGTGATGTTTGTGTTTGTAAACTTTTACCTTCTTTTTCATATTTTGGTTTTGATTCTTGAGGTTGAGAATCATTTAAGAGAAATCTAATGTAATGAACTAAACTTTATTATACTATTAATTACCATCCTTTACTTATTGAAGGTTTTAGGTGAAGGTTAGAAGGAATAGGATAGAGTTAGGGATATAATTTCAGATGGAATGGAAGCATTGTGTCATGGCCATAGGTGTTTCACCATGAAGAGTTAGTTGGGGGGATAATTTTTTCTATGGTCTAGCGTGTCACACCATGAAGCATTGGAATACACCGTGGTTCTTTTTTTGGGTGTGGGGTGTGATCTGTAAGGATGTTCAAGTGATTTGAAAAAGGATTATACTAGTTCTTCTTAAATATTTAAATAATTATTTCAAGCTGAAATCCTATGAGATATATGCTTATACATTAATTAAGATCTTTTGAGTCATGAAGATATTATTAATTCAACCAAAATAGATTTTAGAAGATGTAGATTTTATGGTAATCATAGAATTGAAGAAGTAGGAATTACTAGGTTTCTATATTTAGATATATGGAAGATATTTCATAATGAAATATTATTAAAACAACTTGACTAAGAAGAGTGAAGATTTAAATAGTGACAGATCTCAAAATCTAGATTTGTGGAGGATTCCATATATTAAATATGTAAAGAATTATCACATAGGTTTTCTGAACCTCTATATAAAGATCATAAGAAATAATAGAAATCCATTGATGAAAATATTATTCCATTGAAACATCTATTCATTGAGAGAGAGAGGAAGATATCTGCACATTATTAAAGACCCAATTTCTAGAGAATAAGGAATTTTCTATAGTGTAGTAAGGAAGACACAAATTCTTGTCACTTTATTGGAAATTTAAACAAAGTTATAGATTCAATATAGAAGTAGATATCAGGGAACTATGAGAAAAACCTACCAAAGAAGAATATAGAGAGGTTTTTTTTCAAAGGGAAGTTCTCAGAAAATTTGTGAAGAATCAAATGAGGAGTTCAATCATACATTTACACCAAACCAAGGTTGAAATATGCTATAATTTTGTTGTGAATAATGAATATACCTATATATCTATAAATTTTTGGTTTTCTTCCCCATATCAATGTGTGAAGGAGGAGAAATGGGTAGTGATCCTTGGGTGAGAAGTGATATTGAACCAAGACAATGTAGAGGTATTGATCCTTGGTGTGAAGTGATCAAAAACACTTTGTATCCACCAAACTAGTAAAGTATCAAATTTTGGTTCATCAATTAACTATCGATTGTATTATCCTTGGAGTATCACAGTGCATTATAACCATGTAAAAATCATCATGTCCCTTGCATATCTCATTTACTTCATACACTTGAGGGAACCTAATAATTTTGTGAGTAAATAACTTAATAAATATGACAGAGAAAAATTCCTACCTATGTAAGAACAATATCCATCAAAGGAAATATTTATATTGGCCTAAAAATTGATTCACCCTCCCTCTTAGGGTGACTTAGGACTTAACAAATGGTATTAGAGCCTAAAGGTTCTAAATTTGTGTTCAAACATGAAAGTCGTTTCACATATGAAGTCAGTTACAAAGCCACCATTTTTTAATGGAACTAAATTCCATGCATGGAATAAGGAGTTCATGTCATATATGGAAACTTTGATAAAATTTATTTATGAAGTGGTCCTAAAAGGATTTTTTTTATTAAGTTGACATAGAATTATATTTGAGATATATGAAATAAACCTAGAGATTGACAATTATGTCAAGAAGGCATTAAAGGGTACTATAAAAGAAGATACTTTCTAGAAAGTGTATCATTGAAAGATCTTTAGGGACATGTGGAGAATATTGTAAAGATTTTATTAAAAAGAATCTACGTTGAAGGTAAAATAAAAAACTGGTCAAGAGGAACTAGTGAAAAAAGTTAATGAATATTGCCTCATGTCCAAAGGATAAAAAAATATAAGATACCAAAAGAAAAATCTTTAGAATATGAAATCTCCAATAAAGGTAACCAATTATGAATTTATTATTTTATCTTATTGTAACCATGGTTTAGAAGAATATTATAAATAAAAAAGTTTAAACTCTCCCATGTAGTTAAAAACGAGTGAACCAAATGATGAAATGAACAAATCATCAAGAATCAAATCTAGAAGTTATTTATGCATCCACCAACAAAATATTGAATCCAAATAAGAAAAGGTGGATTAATGGGAAATTATGCATGAAGAAAACCTTACAATTATTAAAGATTTATTCATGGAAAACAAAAGTATGAAAAAATTTAATTGGCCTTTATTTTTGACACAAATAAGATGAGGGATAAAATGAAATAACATAATGATTTTCTTGTTAAAGTGTCACAAGAGATCATAAAATAAATGGAAACATACAACCATTTAAAATGAATCATTATTCGACTCAAAACCTATTTTGATAAAAGGAAATGGTCTTGAATGGAGGCTACCTCAAGTATGAAAGTGATGGTTTCCTAGTTAAAGAATAAAGAGTAAATAATCAAGGAACATAAAATAAAGATTATTTCCTTAAAGGGAAAAGAGAGTGTGGAAGTTCTCTCTATCATATCCCCAAAGAATCCAAACTAGAAATCTAGACAGAAAATAAAATATTTAAATCTATAATTTTTTATAAAATAGAAGTTTATTAAAATATTTGGAAAAAATGAGGCAATAAATAAGGAATCCATGAAGTACTACTTTTGTGGGAATTTGGGACACATCATGAGTGTGTGTATAGAGGACTATGAGCTCAATTGAATAAGAACATTTTTTTGTGATAACATCTCACTCAAGTGGAGACACAGTGTGGTATAATTACTATGATAAATGATTTCAAAGTTCTAAAATCAATCATATGTAAATATATTGTTGCTATAAAAAATAATGGTAATTACTAAGGATTAACTCTATCCCTATAATATAAAAGGGAAGGGTTTACCCAGAAAAAATCTAGTTATGATAAAAAATAAGTTCATTTCTTTAGAGGATAATTATGGAACTAAACCAAAGGTGTGTTAAGAACCTAATATAGAGTGTTCATAGCATCCCTATTGGAAGGAAATAAAACATATATGGAGGATAAAAAACAAAGAGGAAGCCTCCCTAGCTGTGATAGAAATGATCATACACCTGGAGAAAGAATCACCCCAGATGAAAAAGGAACAAGTCACTTTGATGGACCTTAGAGAATAAAAACATGAAACATGATTGATTGGTTTCATTCATACAACTACAAGGCATGAAAAGAATACTGGTTGAGTTTTCCATGCATGGGAAAAGAAGCATGACATGGATTTCATAGGTGTTGAATTTTAAATAGAACCTATAAAGATGGGTTTAACCCTATAACTGAGAAAAATCCCAATACAAGTAAATAAAAAAATTTTCACATCCAATAATAAGTATATACAAGTGGTATTGCAAATATTATCATTATAAAGGCTTAAAATCAAGCTAAAAATAAAGGGTTAGTCTAACTTGACCAACCCCATTCCTAAAATTGTAAAAAAATGAAGGCACCACTATCCTCTTATGCATTATTGTTTCCAACTGATTAGTTTGATGTTGTGTAGTTTAAGGGGGAGATACAATTAATGAGGTAAATGTGATTACAAATAACATATTTTGGTTCTAAAAAAAGATCTGGTTATAATAGGAAAAAGCTACAACAAGTGGTGTCAATAAGGATTCATGTTGAGGTGAAGTTTCCTAGATGAATCAATTTTAATATGAAGAATATAGTATAATTGGTGTCAGAAGAATATGAAAACTATATTTGGAATATTCATTAAGTGTTGAAATTTCATGTTGAACCTTAAAATTATATGAAAAAGGGCCTGAATTATGAAAATAAAAGGTGTTAAACCCATACATAAATAAACTAAGTGGTATCATGTTGAAATCGACATACAATAAGTTATTTTAGGAGATAATTCTGGTTTAAACAAGACACCAAAGAGAAGATGACATATTAAGAAGATAAGGTATCCTCATGGATTCATTTCATGTTTATTTATTTTTATACAACAATTAGTGTTAGTTGTTCATGTATATAGGATACTAAAATATGCTAATTTGGTGGTGTTATTCACAATACCTGGAATCCCTAAACTGAAGAAAATTTTATTAGACATGATGTTACAATTTATGGGGAGTTGGAGATGGATATATTAAAGGCTTCTCAGCCTTATCTAGAGAGTAAAAAACCACATGAAGATTCAAAATTTTGGTATGGTTTTTACACCCAATTTTTTTTATTTACTAATGGTCCTAGGTGAGCATGTTCGAGATCATATGTTTTGTTAAAAAGTGGAAAGTTGAAACTGCTATGGGTTTATTGGTAAAATCAGGTGACATGGTTGGATTTTTTATAGTTAATATTAAAATATTATTTACTACATCGAGCCCTGAATTAGTAGGCTTAGAGTATTTTTTGATAGCCTAAATGATAAGGGGTAATTTAACTCACTATATTTCATTAAGTAAGTGTGTTTTAAGTGGGATATCTTCTATTTGTTTTGATATTTTCTTCAAAACTTTTAATAGGAATGTTTTTTGGAATTAGTAATTCCAATCATAAATTTGTATCAGATGGAAAATAAATAATGTCTGATCAATAGGTAGATAGATCCAAAGGTTAAAATGGTGTAATGGAGCAACCCTATTTAAATTTTATTGAAAAAGGTGGAGTAAGTCTAATGGTTTTTATCCCCATAGAACTCAAAGCTTATAAGAGAGAAGTAATTAAGAAGAATTTGTAATGACCCAAACTTTTATCAATAGAATTTACCTTCTTATAATTGTGTTATATAGTATAAAACACATACATAGCTTATATTTCCTAACAAAAACTTTATTCTCATAAATGAATAATGAAATAAGTGATATTTAAATAAATTAGGAAACCTATACTGATGGAATAGTAATTTGACCCTTAGAATAGTAACATAAATATTAAGAATAATAATCCAACCAATCGAATAGTAAACTCACCTATGAAATTATTAATAAAATTTGGTAATCTTATAAATGATAATATGAAATAATTATGTCATAGTATAAGTAAATAAATGTTTTAAAAATGATAAATTAAGTATTGATATTTTTTGTAAAACATAAATGTTATTTACAATTTTATAATTAATATAATGATCTAAAATAAAATTTATTTTCATAAAATAGATTCATAAAGAATTATTTTTTTCTTATGATTATAAGACAATTTTATGAGACCATAATTAATTTTCCAAAGTGTCATAAAATCAATTATAATTTTAAAATCGGTATTTTTCGAATAAATGATGATTTTAATTAAAAATTAAATTTATCATATTTAGAAAATTATTTTCATAAAATGGAGTTCATTTTTGAATTCTAAACGTTGAAAAATAGTCAGGGTGATTTTTTTTGTATTTTTCTAAAATAGTTGAATTAGTGATGAATAGTAAAATACGAAAATTTATGGTATATATACATTATAAGTTAAATACACTATTTCTTGATTCATGGATGATTTAAGAACCATAATATCAAACCCCAATTCTATATTTAATTTATTTATTCATATTAATCAAAACTATTCATAGTCTTGAGGCAAAATAATGAACTAATGAATAAAATAATAAAAAACACCCCTCTCCTCCCCTATAAATACCACCCCTCACCACCTCTTCTCCTCAAAAATACGAAGCATTTAAGATTTTCAAATTTCCACTCAATAATATTTAAAATACCCTTCCCCATGTCAAGGACCCCTTGGTCTCAACAAAAGACCAAATCCAATTTCCTTAAGGAGGTTCTCAAGGAGAATAATTCAAGAGGTAAAATCCTATTTCTTCTTCTTTTAATTTTATTTCTTTTATTATTCTATCATAATATCCACTTATACAAGTGGAATTATAAATCTATTATCTTATATATACTATAATTTTATTATGTTAATGGAATAATCCATCATCAATCCTCTTCTCCTCTCCCTTTAGTTCTAAAAATTAAAACATCATTCACGAGGTGTTAATTTATCACCTTCAAAGACGACAAGTTTTCATTTTCTTTTACCACCTTCAAGGATGGTCATTAAACCATTATAATGGTTGAAAAATATTTTAAAATTAATTTTATATCCTTTTTTATGTTCTATAACTGAAATATATACATAATATGAAATAATGAAACCAAGCTAGTTCATGAAGATCGAAAAACTACTAAATTAATTTAAATGATTACCATTAACACTTTATCTTATGAATCATTATAATATATAGAAAAAAAATAATAAAACCATTTAATATTATTGAGGTTCATTAATAAAATATAATTTTAATTCTAGATAAATACTCTCATTTTACACGATCTTCCATACATGTATACAAGTGAACCGACCATGAAAACCAAGAAAACAAACGCTCCTAAACGATGAAATTGAACACTATAACTCATCAAAATGGCCATAAACGGACTTAATAAAAGTATAATTAATCAAATAAATGTATAATTTGTTTTTTATTTATTAATTAGTGAATATAATTTGATTATCCAGGATATTAAATTGAAGAAAGCATCTAAACATAAGGTAAGGGGATTCTCGAACCCAATTTCCTTTCTTTGGGTTATTCCTCTTTCATGCCAAATTTCAGTGTGGATGTTATTTAATATTCATAAAATATAATTTCTTTTACCTTAACTTTTATTTTATTGGATATAAATTCTTATAATATGATTTTATGATAAATTCAAAAAAATTTATAAAAGAACTCTTCTTTCTAAAAACACATCTTTTACTTCTCTTGAGATTGTTTCTTCTTCAATCAAGACTTATGATTATTATACCAAGAATTTCATTCCCCTTTTATTTTGGGAACCCCCATGTTTATTAATGAATGTATGAAATGAAAAACATTCATTTTAATGAGTTATTTTGTTTCCAATATTGATATACGTTCTAAGTTGCATGCATGATTATGTAAATGTTATGATGTGATGGGTGCACCCAGAATTATATAGCACTCTAATAAATTAGATAATGTAATGTATATCATGAGACAATGTGAAATATTCATGAAAATTATTCTATATTTGTTCACAATGATGATGTTATGATTATGACCATATGTTATGTGTACACATTATGCCTGCTTTGTTCAAAACTATGTGTGCTGTTAACCACTATGAAATGATATTTCATTTTTATTCATTAAAACATACCATGACTTTATATAATGCTTCTTATCATGATTATGACGATGATACCATTCTTATGTTATGATTATGATGATTATTATCACCCATGTTATAATGATCCATGTTTTTATCTATCCTTTTACTGGGCATTTAGTTCAACCCTTTCTTTGATGTATATCCCCAGGTGATTACTTATAATAAGGAGTACATGAGGGACACTAAGAATCTAGAGAATAAGGAATTAAATAATGCCTATGTTTTATTATGTAAAATTTATGTATGGTCCTAATTTTTCTAAGACACTAAACCATTGGATCCTGGTTGTGTAACACTCTGTGTTGTTTATCTTTAAAATGATGTAATAGTCATGTAAGAAAAGTAGAGTCATGATAGTTGGTATAAGATCATGGTTTAGTTAATTTTTGAATTAATATTAGAGAACATTAGTGAAAACCCTTAGTATGAGACTAAGTATATTTAAGCACCCAAGAAGCTTTGTTTTAGAGAAATGATAAATATATAGATCATAAAAGATATTCCTTTAGAGTAATTGCACAAATAAATAAATTATTTATTCCTAAATCATTGAATTATGTTTTGTTTAAACCATTTCTATTTTAGAAAATGGTGGGAAATAGGAGAAACTAATCCAACAACACTTGTGAGGGATAATCCAGTGATTGCCCAAACAACATCTCCAATGCCTTGAGAGGTGGAGTTCAAAATTTCATGGCGATAATTACCCAAATGTCTCAAGATATGAACAATAACTTTAATAATGTGGAACAACCTCCTTCACCTAAGAGGGAGAAACTAGATATTGAGTCCTTTATGCAGTAATGACTACCGACATTTAGTGGATATTTTGATTCACTAGTTACAAAATAGTGGTTCAACTCAATATAAAAGATCTTTTCTATGCTTCACTATTCTGAGATAGATATGGTGACTCTGGACATTTATCCTTTATATGGAGAGGCCGAAAAATGGTGGGAATTGATTAAGAACACCAATATGAAGGAAGAAATATAAGATATGGAGTGGGAAGACTTTAAGAAAATATTTCTAAATAAGTATTTCCCTCGAAATATTTGTACATAGATGGAGATAGAATACATAGAGATAAAGTAAAAGGAAGGTGAATCTTTCATGGATTATGAGGAAAACTTAACAAGTATTGCAAGGTATGTCTTAGGTTTTGTTATCAACAATGATAGAAAAATAGATAGATTATTTAGTGGATTAAAACCTCACCTTTGAAAGGCTCTAGAAATTTAAGAATTTGGAAGTTATAAAGAATCGTTCTATGTGATCTCAAAGTGGATATGGAGTTTGTAGAATGGTCCCACATCTATGGTGATAAAAAAATAAATATGGAGTTTCAAGTTGGAGGATTTAATGGAAAAGGTGGAAAGAAATATCAATCACTAACATGTAAATAATGTGGGAAGAAGCATCATGAGAATTACCTCAAAGGGATAGGGAAATAATTCAAATGTAAGAGAGAAGGCCACCAAGATCATGAATGTCATAGAGAAATGAAGAATCCAACCAATATTATGGAGTAAAGGAGAGAACCACCCAGGGCCCAATGCTTAAACTATAGAGAGAAATGGAATTATTCAAGATAATGAACTAAATCTCAAGTCCTAAAGGGTAATCAACATCATTAGCCACTGAATCCAAAGGACGAAGGGAAGGGTTATTACATTACTACGACAGAAGTGGAGAAATAAAATGAATTCAGACATGGTACACTTCCTATTCACTCAGGAATGGTCAAAGTATTATTTGATTTTGGTTTTTCACATCCTTTATTCCTACAAGTTTTCTAGAACTATTGATTCAAATTCCAGATACCTTGAAGTAGAGATATCCATAAAAACACCCAGTAGTGTAATAATTTCAACCCAAGTGTTGGAATCTTATCCTATTGGCATATGTGGTAAGATTCTTCCAGTGAATCTCATGATACTTCCCCTGCTGGAATTCAATGCTATACTAAGGATGGATTGGCTATCATTATATATAGCACATGTCAACTGTCATTAAAAAAGAAATATCTTTTCATATTCTAAACCATCCCATGATCCTCTACAAATGCAAGGAAGATCAAAAATCTCCTTTAGAAAATCCTTCATCGGTGTGGGTGTTGATGCCCTATGAAGAAGCATACCTTGCTCAAATGGTTTATTTAAAGGAAGGTATCAACCGGAAGGAAATTTCCATAGTGATGGAATATAGTGATTTATTTCTTGAAGAGTTACTTGAACTTCCCCCATATCACGAGGTAGAGTTCTCAATAGAAGTCATACCTAGAGCCAATCCTATCTCAAAATTCCCCTATAGGATGGCCCCTATCAAACTGGAGGAGTTAAAGAAGTAGCTGCAAGATAAATTGGACAAAGGGTTCATACAACCTAGTGCATCACATTGGGGTGCGCCAGTTCTCTTTTTCAAGAAGAAGGATGGATAAATGTGGCTATGAATTGATTATCAGGAACCCAATAAGATCACTACAAATAACAAGTATCATCTTCCAAGGATTTATGACTTGTTTGATCAGCTACGAGGATCTAAATACTTCTCAAAGGTGGATCTTTATTCTAGATATCATCAACTAAAGGTGAAGAAGGAATATATTTAGAAGACTGCCTTCCATACAAGGTATGGGCACTATGAGTTTCTAGTGATGCCATTTGGACTTACTAATTCACATGTAATCTTGATGGATTTTATTAATAGATTATTTAGAAACTACCTTGAATTTTTTTTTGTAGTGTTTATCGATGACATTATCATCTAATACAAGAGAAAGGAGGAACATGAAGAACATATAAGGATTATGTCATTGACATTAAGAAAGGAGAAATTGTACAACAAGTTTAGTAAGTGTGACTTTTGGATGTAGCAAGTCACATTCTTGTGACACATGATCACAAGTGAGGGAATTTATGTAGATCCTTAAAAAACAAAGGTAATTTAGGAATGACCCAGAATCCCTAGTGTCACAGAAATCCGTAGTTTTCTTTGATTAGTTGGGTAACACCGATGTTTTGTGATAAATTTCTCATGATTTTATAGCCCACTAACTAAGTTAACAAGGAAAGGGATAAATTATGTATGAATAAAATAATGTGAGGATAGCTTCAAAGAGATAAATAAGAGGCTGATCACTACACCTGTACTCACATTACCTATCATTGGAGAAAGTTTTGTGAAATAAAGTGATGCTTCAAAGAAAGTCTTAGGTTGTGTAATCATGAAAAATGATTAACTAATAGCCTACGCCTCATGAAAATTGAAGATCTATGAGAAGAACCACCCAACACATGATCTGGAACTAGCATCTGTGATTGTTTCCTTGAACATCTGGTGGCACGATCTTTATGGTGAGAATTTTGACATACATACTGATCAAAAGAGCCTAAATTATATATTCACACAAAAGGAGCTCAACATGCATCAAAGGAGATGGTTAGATCTAATTAAAGACCATGATTTCTCTATTCTATATCATCCTAGGAATGAAAATAAGGTAGCTAATAATCTTATTAGAAAAGAAAATACCACTCTATCCATGATGAGGATTGAGAAAGACCCTATATTATTGTATATACAAGGGATGGATTTGGAAATCATAACAGTAGGGAATACCTCATACCTTTCCCAAATGATTGTCCAACTATCTATCCAAGAGAAGATTAAGGAGGAACAAAGGGATGATCTAGAGCTTCAAAAGAAAGTGGATGTAGTAAAGTAAAGGAAGCTGCAAGAGTTATATATCAATGATAATAGTATGATTCAGTTTGGAATGAGGATTTATGTGCCTTCATCACCTAAGATAAAGAAATAGCTATTAGATAATGCATATAGCTCAAATTTCTCTGTACATCATGGAAGTACCAAGATGTACCATGATCTTTGAGAAAACTTTTGGTGGGAAAATATGAAGAATGATATTGAGGAGTATTTATCATGTTTCTTGGTATGTTAGTAAGTTAAAGTAGAGACACAAAAGTCCAAAGGGATTATGTAACCATTATCAATACCAAAATGGAAGGGGGGGAATGTCACCATTGACTTCGTCACTGGTATCCCAAAGAAACATAAAGGAAACAATGATATATGGGTTTTGGTGGATTGACTCACCATGACTTTCCACTTTATCACTTTTCAAGAAGATCTCTCACTTGAAAAAATTTCTAGGATATATGTGAAGGAAGTTGTGAGACTGCATGGGGTTCCACTTTTGATCATCTTTGATCACGATCCAAAGTTCACATATAAATTTTGGAGAATTCTCCAACATTATTTGAGTACTAAATTGAGTTTCAACATAACCTATCACTTTAAAATTTATTGAAAATATGAAAGGAATATTCAGATGCTCAAAGACATGCTAAGATCACACTTAATGGAATTCAAATGTGGATAGGATCAACATTCCCATTGGTTTAATTCTCATACGATAATACCTTCCACTCAAGTATTCAAATAGATCTATATGAAACTCTATATGTAAAGCGATTTAGAAATCCAACTTTTTGGGATGAAGTTGGCGAATGAAAGCTACTTGGACTTGATCTTGTGAAAGAGATGACATAGAGAGTTCAAGCCATTCGACAACACATAAAAGCTACCCAGAGTCGAAAAAATTGCTATGATGACAACCATAGAAGGGACTTGGATTTTGAAATTGGAGATAAAGTCTTCCTTTGAATATCACTATTAAAGAGAGTAATTCGGTTGGGAAAGAAAGGGAAGCTAATCCCAAGGTACATTATCCCTTTTGAGATCCTTGATTGCATAGGAGAAGTGGCCAATCATTTTTCACTTCCACCAAGTGTGGATCATATTCATGATGTGTTCCATGTATCTTTCCTGAGAATTTATATACCATATCCATCACATGTACTTAACTCATATGTGGTACAATTGGAAGATGATCTGTCTTATAAATAGTAATCAGTAAATATTCTAGACTATAAAGATAAGGTTCTACAAAATAATAAAACCCACCTTGATAATGTGTTGTAGAGGAACCATAAGTATGAAAAAGTGACCTGAGAACTAGAGGAAGTAATGAAGGAGAAATACCCTCACCTGTTAATGTAAAACAAAATTTTGAGGGTGAAATTTCAATAGGGGGGGAAGAATATAACGAACCAAACTTTTATCAATAGATTTTACATTCTTATAATTATGTTATATAGTATAAAACACTTACATATCTTAGAGATCCAAAAAAAACTTTATTCTCATAAATGAAGAATGAAATAAGTGATATTTAATGAAATTAGGGAACCTATACCGATGTAATAGTAGCTTGGCCCTTAGAATAGTAACATGACTATAATGAATAGTAATCCATCCAATTGAATAGTAACCTCACCTATTAAAGTATAAATAAATTTTTTGAATCTTATAAATGATAATATGACATAATTATATCATAGTATAAGTAAATAAATGTTTTAAAAATGCTAAATTAAATATTGGTATTTTTGTAAAACATAAATATTTATTTAAAATTTTATAATTAATATAATGATTTAACAAAAAATTTATTTTCATAAAATAGATTCATAAATTAATATTTTTTTTCATATGATTATAAGATAATTTTATGAGACCTTAATTAAATTTTCAAAGTGTCATAATATCAGTTATAATTTTAAAATTGGTATTTTTCAAATAAATGATTATTTTAATTAAAAATTAAATTTCTCATATTTATAAAATTATTTTCATAAAATGGAGTTCATTTTTGAATTCTACACATTGAAAAATGGTTAGGTTTAATTTTTGGGATTTTTCTAAAATTGTTGAATTTCTGATGAATAGTAAAATATAGTAATTTATGATATATATACATTATAAGTTAAATAAAATATTTATCGATTAATGGATGATGTAAGAAACATAATATAGAACCAAAATTATCTATTTTAGGTATTTAACAACAAGAATCAAAATTATTCATAGTCTTGAGCCAAAATAATAAACTAATGATTAAAATAATAAAAAAACACCCCTCTCCTCCCCTATAAATACCACCCCTCACTACCTATTATATTCACAACTCCAAAGCCTTGAATCTCGTCCAAATTATACTCAATACTCTTCCTAGGACCCTTCCCCATGTCCAATATCCCTTGGTCTCAACAAAATACCAAATCCAATTTCCTTAAAGAGGTTCTCAAGGAGAAGAATTCAAGAGGTAAAATCCTCTTTCTTTTTATTTTAATTTTCTTTTCCTTTTCTTTATTTTATTATTCTATACTAACCTCCCCTTATCCAAGTTAAATGATAACTCTACTATCTTATATATAATGGAATTTTATTATGTTAATGGAATAATGCATCACCAATCTTCTTATCTTCTCCCTTTAGTTCAAAAAATGAAAATCTCATATGTGAGGTGTTAATTTATCACTTTCAAGGACGATAAGTTTTCATTTTCTTTTAACACCTTAAAGGCTGGTCATAAAACCATTATAATGGTTGAAATAAACTATAAAATAAATTTTATAACCTTTTTTATGTTATGGAATTAAAATATATACATAATATGAAATAATGAAACAAAACTAGTTTGTGATGATCGAAAAAACCACCAAATTAATCTAAAAAATTATCATTAACACTTTATAAAATGAATAATTATAATATCTAAAAAAATATCATATAAGAAAATTTAATTTTTTAGAGGTTCACTAATAAAATATAATTTCAATTACTGATAAATAATCTCATTTTACAGGATCTTCCATACATGTATATAAGTGAACCGATCATAAAAACCAAGAAAAAGAATACTCCCAAACAATGAAATTAAACAATATAACTCATAAAAATGGTGGGAATCACTCTATAGAGGAGTTTATGTCTTTTTCTGTGGCTCTATTATCCACTGTGGTAGTGTTTTTTTGGGCTTTAGGCATCACATTCAGATGATGGCCAACTTTGACTGCAGTGACAAGGGAGCAGATCTGCTTCAGCTTCTAGTGATGTGCTCTGCTCATAGGATTATGTTCCAGTTCTGGGCGTCTTGTGTGATAGTGTGGGGTTATATCTAGTCTTGTTCTTCAGTCCAGATCTGTACTTGTGACTAGGGTTCTTCTTTAGGTGCGACTTTTACGGCTTGGGGGTTTGGGGGGGGGGGCTGTAGCTTTGGCCACAACTCTCTTATCCACTGCAACAACATTTTCTAGGGATTTAGGCATCACATTCAGATGATGGAAAACTTAGAATAAGGTGTAAATGGAGAAGATATACTTTATATTCGAGCGACATGCTCTTCTCATCAGCTTCTGTTCTAGTTCTGGGAGGCTCTTATGATTGTGTGGGGTCATATTTGGTCTTGTTATTTAGGTCAGATCTAGACTTGCATCTTGGGTTCTTCTTTGGGTGTGACTCTTCTGGTTTCATTCGATAGTGTGGGGTTAGATCTGGACTTGCAGGTTATTCTTCTTCAGGTGTGTACTAGATCTTTTTCATTCAGGGTTCGATGGATGGTTCTATTTTTGGGCTTACGGCTTTAGTTTTGGTCCTTGTATGGATTTCTACTTCAGCTTCCTATGTTCTTAGAGTTCTGGATCTGAGTTTTTAAGGAGTAGGCAATAATATTTCTGGTCTCTCTTATAGGATTTTGGTTCACTCTAATTGGGGGTCTTTTCTTGTGGAAAATTTTATTGAAGATGCCTAATCTAAAATCTTGATTTCGTTCCTTCCTAAACTCAATGAAGGATTTCAATAATGCCATTTTTTTCTGATTAATGCAGTGACATTGAGTTTGGTTGATTTGGAATGACAGTTTCAATAGAGAATACTGGGAAGGTTTTGATGTTAATAACTCATGATGGCGATGCTCGATTTTATGTGATGACAACGAAGGTGACGTGATGGTGTCGAGCCGAGGTAACACTAGCGATTTGTCCTGCCTTTGTTTTCTTGGTTCCATTCTCTGATTCTAGGATTCCTCCAGTCTCTATGAGGTGGATCAGTGTGGTGGTTTTCTTGGTCCTTTTGTATGTGAGTTTGAGCGTACAATTTAGGGATATTAATGGTGATTTTGTTGGATTTTTTGTGATTTTTTAGATTTGAAATTTGAAATTTCTCAATGGAAGTTTTTGAATTCTGGATTGGGTAAGATATGAGGTAGTTTTTGGAATTTGGTTTTATTCTGAATTTTGATGGTAAAAGAAACCAACTCTATACAAGGATCATCTCTAGATGAGGATATATAGTAGGAATATTTCATCTGTGCATGACCATTCAGATTTGGAATAATTATAGGGTATGGATTTACCATCGGTACTAGGCCCATCAAACCCTATGCAAGATAGCTTACAGAGAAATCATGTGAGGTGGAGGATTGACATAAAATTTTTTTTGTTGGGGAGGATTAGTTCCTGTATTATTGTTCTAGGTTATTTATTGTATGATGTTATTTTGGGTTTCCCATTTTTTCATTAAAATTGATTTTGAAATATAAAATTTAATTTTCAGTCAACTCATAAAAATGGCCATAAATAGACTTAAGAAAAGTATAATTAATCCAATACATGTATTGGTGGTCCTAGATTTATTAATTAATAAATATAATTTTATTATCTAGTATATTAAAGTTAATAAAGTATTCAAACATAAGGTAAGGGGATTCTCAAATCCAATTTCCTTTCTTTGGGCTATTCCCCTTTTATGCCAAATTTTAGTGTGGATGTTCTTTAATATTACTCAGATATAATTTATTTGTCCTTACATTTTATTTTCTGGGATATACATGCTTCCAATATGATTTTATAACAAATTCAAAGATTTTTCCAAAAGAACTCTTCTTTCTAAAAACATATATTTTACTTCTCTTGAGATTGTTTCTTTTTCAATCAATATTGATGATTATTATACCAAGCATGTTATTCCCTTTTTATTTTGGGAACACCCATATTTATTTATGAATGTATGAAATGAAACCCATTACTTTAAATGGGTTATTTTGTGACCAATATTGATATAAGTTCTATGTGGCATGCATGATTATGTAAATGTTATGGTATAACAGGTGTGCCCGAAATTATATAGCGCTCCAATGAATTGGGTAATGTGATGTATCTCATGAGATAATGTGAAATATATGTGAACATTATTCTATATTTTTTCACAGTGATGGTTTTATGATTATGAACATATGTTATGCGCGAACATGATGCTAGCTTTGTTCACAACTATGTGTGGTGTTTACCACTAAGACATGATATTTTATTTTTATGCATTGCCACATCACATTCCTTTATCTAATTATTAATATCATGATTATGGTGATGATACCATGCTTATTTTATGATGACAATTATTATTCTCACCCATGTTATATTGATTCATGTTCTTATCTATCCTCTCACCAGGCTTTTAGCTCACCCCTTTCTTTGATGCATACCCTCAGGTGATTACTAATACTAAGGAGTACATGAGGGAAACTAAGAATCTATAGAAGAATGAATGAATTAATTTCAATGTTTTATCATGTAAAAGTTATGTATGGTCCTAACTTTTCCAAGACACTAAACCTTTAGATCTTGGTTGTATCACTTTATGTTGTTTATCTTTAAAATGATGTAATAGTTATGTAAGAAAAGTAGGTTTGCTATAGAATTCCCATATAATAGTAATTGAAAAATGGGAAGAGAATCCAAAGGAAGTTTTATAAAGAGTTTAATTTTTATTTAATTACCAATAATGGGGAGAAGTGAAGACACCTTAAATCCATATTTTTTTTATTGAAGATTCTTTTGATTTGGTGAATTCAGATTTAAGGTTATTTAAAAAAAAAACAAATGAAAAGATTTTTGGAATACTAAATATTTATATTTTTTTTTGATAAAATATATTTTGTTAGAAATATATTACATAGGAATAATTTAACACTCAACTACATTCTTTATAAGGTAAATGTTGAAGTGAGTCATGCATGTGTTTTATCTAAAAAGAGGTGGTCTAGTTTTTGGAAGAAATATATATATAAGTCATATAAGTAGTGTGAAAACCTATGTAATCCTAGAAATAAATAAATATTATGATTTATAATTATTAATTTAATGGATTTATATTCATCATAGTTTTATAAATAATTTTATAAAAAATTTATATTAAAAAAGGTACAGTTTTATTTTACTAAATTGCTTTCCACGAATTACATGGTTTTATTTAAAAGATAAATTTATTGATTTTAGAAATTTAATTTTATAAAAATGGATTAATTTTTTTTGAATCAACACATCAAATATATCTTAGGATGATGTTTTTGTATTTTTCTGAAAAGATTATTTTTTGAGTGAATAGTGAAAAATGCCGATTTTTGTAAAATTGTCTTTTTTTCCTTTAAATTAAGTAATTTAAAAGTACCATTATGTTTTTTATTTGGTTTTAAAGTAAAATAAGATTAATTTTATTAAAAATAATCTAAATAATTCTATATGAATCAAAATTATATATTATTTTTGTATAAGTTCAATTTTATTCTTATAAACAAATTTTTTTAAAAACTATTTTTCATTACCTTTTGCGCATTTATAATAAAAGAAATTTCAGCCAATTATAAAAATTAAATATTGAAAAATGTATTAAATTTTTATAATTTGGAGTTTCAAATATACTAATTAGTTTAATTCCCTTTTTTTCATTATGAATAATAACCAGTAAAAATGCGTCACCATGGTAATGGGTAAATCAGGTTAATTAAGGTAGAAACTAAGTGATAAAGCCAAAAAATCATATATTATTTCTTATTGAATTATTTTATTTTTACCCTTATCATCTTATATTTTAAATTTTATATTTATATATCCACTTTACCATGATTAATAATTTATAATATTTAAAATTTAGAAAAATTATAAGTGTGCCACTTCCCTCACTTATAAAAAGGATCCTCTTTTCTTTCCTTCATCACAAAATTTTAAACACTATAATTCAGCCAAGACATACTAAAAAATATCCTAAAAATATATCCACATGTCCTAGAGGTCTTGGTATTCTCAAAATACCAATATTATAAGACTTAAGGTGTAAGCTAGTGGGAGATATCTGAGGAGAAGGTATAAGGCATAACCGACCTATTTCAAGTTTATTTATTATTCTACCTAATTAAAATATTATTTAACCAATATGAAATAATAAAATAAGTATATTAATTTAATTAAATGTTATTATGATTATGGTATAACACATTTTCATCTCCTTTTCAATCTTATGAGAAATGAAAACATTGCTCGTGCGTATGTGTGGACTAACACCACCATGACACAATGTGTTTTATTTTTCATCACCAAATCATTTGGGTGGTTAAAATCATGGAAAAAATGAATTTATATGATATTTATAACATAATTATTATTCTATAAAATTAATATATTACTTAATTTATTTCCTTTTTCATAATTTATAAATGGATAACTTCGCTCGTGCGTACATATAGAATACCACCTCCATGAAGTGATGTGATTCATTTTTCATTTTCACGTTATAAGTATGGTCATAAGGATGTAATTAATGAATAAATATGCCATTTATAACATATTTATGATCCTATTAAGTTAAAATATAATCTAATATATTTATTTTACACCTATTATAAAAATGAAAACATCTTTCATTTGTACGTATGAACTACCATATCCGTGAAACGATGCAGTTTATTTTCCATGACCGCCTAACATGGTTGGTTTTAAAAGTGTATATAATATATAAATATGATAAATATTACATTTTTAATATTATTTAGACAATGAGACCATTAAACCTTTGACCATGGTCAATGAACCGATGTGGTTTTGAGCTTATAAACCGAACGACCGGAAAACGTCCAATGTGTACTTAACCATTTTAGTAACTAAATAAAACGTGGTAATACATGAAATAAAATGAATAATAATAATTAAAAGAAAATGAAAAATTTTATTAGGAAATTATAAAACTAATATAATTTTATTATTCAGTTTTTAGAGAATTTTCGAAGCTAGATGAGACTTAAAGTAAGATATTTTCCATTAAAACGTTATTTTAAAATATTCCTTTCAAATATTTCTCCTCCATATCCATGTTATTCAAAATGTTCCAAGAATGTTCATATTTATAAACTAAATATTTTTTTAAAGACATTTTCAACTAATTTTTACTTTCTATTTAATAGTTTAAAAAGGAATCTTTTTAACATTTACCATACTGGTCATTTTGACATTTTTTTACCAAAGTGAAAAAAATGTTTCTTAATGTATATGGCTTGACCAAATTTTACCACCGTCATAGCTATTATTATTTATCAATATTACTCTAAAAGTTAACATGGGTTTTCAAAGAATATCCTTTCCTAGTATTTTGAGAATTTTTCAATTTTATGATTTTTTAAAGTAAAAGGATATTTTTCCATATGATTATACAGAAATGGAAATGTTTTTTAAATGGGTTCAAATGAGTTTTATGAGGGTTTTATGATGAAAATGTGAAATAATATAAATATTTTCTTCATGAAATATTACTTTATAATTATATATGATTATGGGTGAGATAGATATATCTTATGATGATGGGTAATCCTAATATAGCTTTATATTACATTGGATAATAAATAGTACTTGAAGGTGAAAAATGAGGGATATAACCATCTTGGTTACTTCTATGGAATTAACTTTGATTTATTTATTCTAAAAGAGGTTAAAAATTAGTGAACATATGTTTTGAATATGATGTTTCAAGATACCTATATTATTCATGAAAATAATTTTTTAAAGAAAATATTTTGATTTCATGAGGTCAAGAAAGCTTACAATCTTATAATAGTAAATGATTTGTTTTTTAAAGAAATTATTTCATGAATTCCCACATGACCTAGGATTACATAAAGGTTTTTACTATGATTTATAATGGGTTTCATGCCTTTTATTTGTGTGAATAATTATTTTTACTTGTGGAAATGTTTTATTTATGTACTCAAAGTTTTATTGTGAAAACAGTAAATGTCCTCATGTTTTTTCTACTCAGAATGATTTTTCATAGTGGAAATAGGGGATCCAAGGTAGGAAGGAATTAAGAGGATAATAAAATACCAAATAAGTAACCTAGAATGGTTAGAATAGAGCAGTTTATGGAAGTATTGGCTTAGTTGATGTTGGATATTAAAAATGGAACCCATGAAAGAGAGAAACTAAATTCTCTATAGTGGAACATGTATATAGTGGAGAAATTCATGAAAAAAAACTATATTAAATTTAGTGGATATTCAAACCCAGTGAAATATGAAGGATAGATTAATTCATTGAAAAAGATATTTTATGTTTTGGGATGTATGAAAAATTAAAAGGCAACTCTTTATATTAATTATTTTTTATGGTAATGTTGATCAATGGTGGTATTTGATTAAAAATACTAAGGAAAAAGATGTGATTGATTTCATGGAGGGGATTAAATTTAAAGATATTTTTATTGTGAATTATTTTCCTAAATTTATTTGGATTAGAATGAAAATAAATTTTTTGGATATAAAGAAAAATGAAAAAGACTAATTTGATGCTTATAAGGAAAATTTTACTATACTATCTTGTTATACACCGAATTTTGTTCTAGACCATGAGAGTAAAATTTATAGATTCTATACATGTCTAAATCCAAGTTTATGAACATATTTAGTCTCTTGTGAATTTAAAAGTAATGAGGAAGTTTTTCATTGTTTTGAGAATGTTTAGATGGAGTTTTCCAACACTTATATACTCCACTATGAAAAAATTAAGAAGAGGTCAAGGCGGAAAGAAATAGAGAAGAAATCAACCAAGAAATATAGAGGTAATCCCACCAAATGTTCAAAATGCGGTGATATGCATTTTAAATATTGTTTTATTGGATCAAGAAAGTTTTACCAATGTGGTAAGTTCAGTATTTGGATCGTGATTGTAAGTAAAATGGTTATAATCAAACTAGTAATGTGAAAACAGATAGTTTGTTAACAATGAGATGTTTTAGTTGCAATGAGTTGGGTCATTATGATAATTCATGCCCAAAGTTAGTTACTCAAGGTGGGAATCATCAAGAATGAAAGCATAAAGGTGTGACAAAGTCTTTTTCTACTACCATGATGGATTTTGGACTATGAAATAAAGTAGTGTTTGGTACATTACTTGTTTATTCAGACTATTTCAATGTATTGTTTTATTTGGGATCCATGAATTATTTTATTTCCAGTATATTTTTAAGTAAAATGGAAATACTATCTTAAGAAATGATGTCATAACTCTTGGTAAAATCACATGGGTTCATATAAAGGCAATAATAATTTATAGAAATATCCCTTTTATCATCTATGGAATGGTTTTTCCTACATTCTCATTATATTTCCCATTGTATAGATTGATGTTATTTTGGGTATGTATTAGATTTAAATTTATCATGATAAGATATATTGAAAATATAAATAAGTAATATTCAATTTTTAAAGCGAGTTTCAATTCATATATATGAATGGTTTAATACCTTTGATAACATATCACGAATCTGATAAATTTATTAAATATGGGAGTAAAATTTATCTTTTATATATTGTAAAAAATAAAGAAACTATTAAAATTAATGATGTTCCAAACATAAATGAATATATGGATGTATTTCCTAATGATTTTCTTGGTGTTATTCACAATCGATAGGTTGAGTTTACTGTTGAATTAGTGCCTAATGCTAAGACAATTTCAAAACCTCCTTATCAAATGGATTCAGTTGAGGTGTTAGAACAAAAAAATTAGTTATAGGAGATTCTTAATAAGGATTTCATCCACCCTATCACTTCTCCTTGTGGTGATCCTATTTTATTTGTTAAAAATAAGGATGGTTTAATGATAATTTTCATTGATTATAGTGCACTCAATAAAATTAATGTTAAGAAAAATATTCCATTGCCTTATATCAATGACTTGTTTGATTAGCTCTATTATGAAAAATATTTTTCAAATAATGATATCATGTTTAGGTATCATCAGTTGAAGGTTAATAAGGAAGAAATTTCTAAGATGATGTTCCATAATAGGTATATTCATTATGAGTTTGTGGTTATTTTATTTGGGTTAACAAACACACCCACTGTATTTATAGATATAATGATTAGAGTGTTCCATGGGTATATGGATAAAGTTTTGGCCGTGTTTATTGATTATATTCTGGTATACTCTAAAATCTATGAATTTTATGGGAAATACCTAAGGTTTTTTATAAACTTTAAAATAAAAGAATATATATGTAAAATTCAGTAAATGTGAATTTTAGTTATAATATATTTCATTCCTTAGGTATATTATTTATAAATATGGAACAAATATTGATATTGATAAAACTAAATTCGTGGAAGAGTGTACAAGGCCTATAAATGTCACTGATATTCAATTTTTCTTGGACCAGTAGGTTACTTATGATGGTTTGTTGAAAAAATTTATTGGTTATCTTTCCCACTAACCAAGTTAACTCTAAAAAGAGTTAAATTCATCTAGACAAAGAAATGCGATGAATGTTTCTAGGAATTGAAAATAAGACCAATTAATGCTTCAATTCTAGCCTTTGCAATAATAAATGGTGAATTTTTTATTTATATTGATTCTTCTTTTAAAGGACTTGGTTGTTTCTTAATGCAAGATGATTAGGTAATTTTATATGATTTACATCAATTGAAACTCCATGAGAAGAATTACCCTACACATGATCTCAATCTTGCAATGGTGGTTTTTTCATTAATAATTTGGGTTATTATCAATCTTTTGAATAAATTAGTGCATTTTATTCTTATTAGAGATACTATTTATTTGGATCAAATTTATAGACTTTATCCTAAGGAGATAATAAAAATACACAGAGTCCCTATCTCTATTACATCTGATCATAAACCCAGATTTACCTGATTTTTTTGGAAAGGACTTCAAAAGTCTTTGGGTACTAAATTAAATTTTGGTATAACATTTCATCCTCAATATAATGGATAGTCGGAAAAAACAATTTAAAATTTGTAAGATATACTTTGGGACTGATCTTTAAATTATCATGGAAGTTGGGATCAACATCTTTTATTGGTGGAATATTTTTATAAAAATTGTTTTCACTACAATATATAGATGACACCTTTTGATTAATTATATGTAAATTGGTTTATAAATATAGAATATTGGGATGAATTTCGTGAAAAGAAGTTGTTGGATACATAACTGGTAGAAGAAAATGGTATATAAAGTAACAATGATTCAGTAAGACATGAGGATAGTAAACACTAGGTAGAATAGTTATACAGATCATAGGAGAAAATATTTACCATCTGAGGTAGGTGACTATGTTTTTATTAAAGTATCTCCATGGAAAATTGTTATACATATTGGAAGAAAGGGAAAGTTAAGTTTTCCGTTTTTTGGTTTGTAAAAAAATCTAGAAAATTTAGGATCATTTTTTTAGAGTAGCTTTATCTTCGATTTTTTATCAGGTACATGATGTATTTTATGTTTCTTTTATAAGAAAGTATGTACCTAATGTATCCCATGTTTTGATCCCTAAAGTGGTACAGTTAGAGGATAATATATCTTATGAAGAAAATAGGGTTCAGAAATTGGATCATAGAGAGAAAGTACTATGAAATATGGTGATTTATCAGGTAAAGGTTTTATGTAAGAATCACACAATTGAGGAAGCAACATGGGAATCCAAAAATACTTTGAAAAAAATACCCTCACTTGTTTAAGTAATAAATGAAATTGTGTAGATGAAATTTCTTAAGGGGGAAGAATGTGAAAACCTAGGTAATCCTAGAAATAAATCATTATTATTATTTATAAGTATTAATTTTATGGGTTTATTTTCATCAAAGTTATATAAATAATTTTATAAAAAATTCCAGTCAAAAAAGGAATAATTTTGTTTAACTAATTTTTTTTATGAATTACATGGATTTATTTAAAAAATTAATTAATTTATTTTAGAAATTAAATTTGATAAAACTTATTTAATTTTTTAATCAAAATATCAAATATATCTTGAGATTTTTTTGTATTTTTATAAAAATATTGTTTTTTGAGTGAATAATGAAAAATGTCGATTTTTACAAAACTATCATTTTTTTATTTAAAAAAAGTAATTTAAAAATACCATTATATTTTGGATTTTTTTTAAAGTATAATAATATCCATTTTATTAAATAAAATCTAAATAATTCCATAGGAATCAACATTATATTTTATTTTGGTATAAGTTTATTTTTATGCTTAAAAAACAATTTTCAAAAAACTGTTTATCATTGAGTTTTGTGAACTTAAATTAAAATTAATTTCCCCCACTTATAAAAATTGAATCTTGAAAAATTTATTATTAGTTTTAATTAGGATTTTCTATTTTATTAATGTGATCAATTTCATTTTTGGTTATTATGAATAGTAATCATGGTAAAAATGTGTCACCATGGTAAATGGTAAGTCTGGTTAATTAAGGTAAAAACTAAGTGATAAGACCAAAAAATATTATCTTAATTTTTATTGGTTTATTTTATTTTTTACCTTATAAACTTATCTTATTAATTTTATATTTTTGGATCTTCCTTTGATGAATACTTTATATCATTTAAAAGTGTAAAAAAATTATAAGTGTGCCACTCCCCTCACTTATAAAAGGGATTTTCCTCTCCTCCTTTCATCACACATTTTGAGCACTCTGGTTCTGAAAATACCTACCCAAACCTATCAAAAAAATATATCCCCATGTTATAGAGGTCCCGGTATTATCAAAATAACATTCATATAAGGCTTAAGTTGTAATCTAAAGGGAGATATCCAAGGAGAAGGTATAACTGCCAACCAAACTATTTAAAGTTTTTTTCTTCTTATAGATCCTTAAAGTATTATTTAACCATGATGAAATAATAAAATAAGTTTATTAAATATAATAAAATGTTATTATAATTATTTTATAACCCCTTTTCATATCCTTTTCAATCTTATGAGAAATGTAAACATCACTCATGCTTACATGTGGATTACCACCTCCAGAAAGCGACGTGTTTCATTTTTCATCACCAGATCATATGGTTGGTTAAAATGATGGAAAAAATGAATAAATATATGATATTAATGATATAATTAATATTCTATGAAGTTAATATAATACTTAAATTCTTACCATTTTCATCCATTGGAAATCAATAACATCACTCGTGTGTTCATCTGGAATACCACCTCCACGAACTGATGTGATTGATTTTTCATTTACCACTTATAAGGTTAGAAATAATGAATAAATATAAAATTATTAAAACATTTATGTTTTTTAAAAATCAAAATATTGTCTACTTTATTTATTTTCCACATGTTAGATAAATGAAAACGTTTTTCATATGTACGTGTGGACTACTGTCTCCATGAAATGACATGGTTCATTTTTCATGACCGAATTACATGGTTCATTTTAAAAGTGTATCTATTGTATAAATATTATGAATATAAAATATTTAATATTCTAGAAATAATGATAGTATAACCACTTTGACCAAGGTCTATGTATTGATGTAGTTTTTGAGGTTATAAACTGAAATTCCCTAAAATGTCCAACGTGGACTTAACCATTTATTAACTAAACAAAACAGAGTAATAAATGAAAAAATGAATTATAATAACTAAATTAAAATGAAAAATTTTATAACAAAATTATAAAACTAATATAATTTTTTAATTTAATATTTAGAGAATGTATGAATCTAGACACGACTTAAGGTAATAGAGTTATCTTTAAAATATTGTTTTAAAGTATTCCTTTAAAATCTTTATCCTCTATATCCATTTTCTTGAAAATGTTACAAGAATGTTATTATTTATATAGAAAAATATTTTTAAAATTATTTTTCAACTACTTTTTTACTTTATTTTTAAATGTTTTAAAATGTAATTTTTAAACATTTACCATACGGTGCATTTTGATGTTTTTTTCCAAAGTGAAAAGGAATGTTTCTTTAATGTATACGACCTGAATGTCTTTTTCCTACCATTATAGAAATTATTTGTTATTAAGATTAATTTATAATTTTACATTATTTTTCAAATAATATCATATTCTCACTCTTCTAGTAATTTTTCAATTTTAAGAGTTTTCAAAGAAAATGGATATTTATTCTTATGATTATGAAAAAATGGAAAGTGTATTTATAATGGGTTAAAATAATTTTTATAAGAGTTTTATGGTTAAAATGTGAAAGAATATATATGTTTTATTCATGATATGTCACTTGAGCATTATATATGACTATGGGAATCCCTGATATATCTCATGATGATGGGTGATCCCAATATATCTTTCCAATGCATTGGGTAATGAATAGTCTTTAAAGATAAAAAATGAGGAAGATAACTGGGTAGGTTAATCCTATGAAATTAATTAGAATTAGGATATTATATAATGGGTTAAAAATGAGTGATCATAGGTTATGAATATTATTCTTCAAGATACCAATATTTTGTATGTAAAAAGGGTTTTTAAGGAAATCATTTTATTTCATTAGATAAGGAAAGGTTACTAACTTCTTATGGGGAATTGTTAGTTTTTTTAAAGAAATGTTTTCCTGAGTTCCCAAATTAATCATGACATATTCATGGGTTTTACTATGATTTATAATGGGTTTCAATGGTTTTCTTTTAGTGAAGATTTATTTTCACTTATAAAAATGTTGTATTTATGTTCTCAAAGTTTTATTATGAAATAGGAAAATATCCTCACGAGTTTTCTTGTTTTTCACTAGAATAATCGAATTGATTTATTTTTATATCTCTTAATAAGATTTTTTTTACTTATCCTATGTATTTAAATGTTTTTTAACCAGATCTAAGTATGAATATAAATGTTATCATGGTCAATATTTCCACTATGGTGAATTATCTTATGAAGAAAAATTGTATTGAATGAAATAAGGGTATAAACTTAAAGCTCTGTTTTTGTGGAAAAAATGTATACTATGTTAAAGTGTCCACTTTCATAAATAATTTTTTTAACTAATTCTATAAAACATAAATTTTAAATATACATGAAATGTAATAAAGTTAAACCCTTGTTATAAACCATGTAATTATAGGTTTAATAAGGCATGAGTTTTTTGTAAGCCATTTTTAGAAAAGTCATTCATCTTTGTATGATTCTTACTTACCTATGTATGAGTCATGTATTATAGGTGAATATGATTTTGGAACACTCAATTATAGAAGTTTTAATTAAAAATCCAGGTCCATACCTCAAGCCAATAATTCCCAAGAAGGTAGGATATATGAGATAGATGGATGAGCCTAAATAAAGGCTAGTGAGAATAGCTTGTATGAAGGAAAAAATGGGTTAAAACTATACTAGAGAGTGAAAACTCATCATGGATTAGAAATCCATGAATAATTTTAGAACCACTATGTGGGGTAGCACAGTGGACCACTAGAGTGGGTTGGAACCAATGGATTTTCATGGTGGATAGTAAAGGACTACTGTTGATATAATAGTGTGCTCCTAAGTAACATATCATTGCAGGGTGAGAAAAACACAAGTAATATTCATCTATTAAAATGTGCATAATATTTTAAATGATATGATATCACTTCATAGTCATATTCTACCACAATTCCTTCTATATTCATGTGAGTAATATCACACCACTAGAGTTCACACTGATCCTCACTAATATCATGACACACCTACAATAATAAATTAAAAAACCATCTAAGATCAAAAGAAGATTGAGCTGTGTCCAAGGAGTTCATGAAGAATGACTATGATGATTTACTCACCATAATGAAAATATTTTTTACACAACAGTCTCATAAGGATGAATGAAATTGATCTACAAGGATCATTGTAAGGATGATATATTGATTTTCATAAGGATCATTCTAATTCTTCTTAAAAATATAAATAAGGAATTAAAGTTGAAATTCTAGGAGATATACGCGGTGATAATTCAATGATTTGTTTCGATATGAATTATAATATTTATGAGGATTGGTTCCATTAAACCTAACAATTATTTTACCATTATTAAATTATTCAAACATCATAATTAAAGGTTTTATTATGATTAAATATTTTATTTTAGAATGTATAAATAAATATAAGATATCACAAACCATGTAGAAGATTGTATTTTCATGAATTAGATGCGTTCATGGGGATATTTTGAGTCACATGGATATTATTAATTCTATCAAACTCAGATTTTAGAAGTTATAGATTTTAAGGAAATCACATAATTGAAAGAGGAATTTGTAGGTTTCCATTTTCAAATATATAAAATATATTTCATGCTGAAATATTATTAAAACAGTTTACTCAAAAGAGTGAAGATTTAAATAGTGTGGTATCTCAAGACTGAGATTTGTTGATGTTGGAGTTAGTACCCCAGGACCAACTATTTTTAATTTTATTACATGTATATTTTATTTATTGAATATTAATAAAACATATTATTACATATTGTTCATTATTCTACATGACACTGATGTAATAATTTCCTAGAGTATACATTGCATTGATAAGGTGATAGCAGTTCCCTACTATGATGAGAACCTTGAAGTGATATGAGGATATT
This sequence comes from Viscum album, assembly GCA_963277665.1. Classification (NCBI taxonomy): domain Eukaryota; kingdom Viridiplantae; phylum Streptophyta; class Magnoliopsida; order Santalales; family Viscaceae; genus Viscum; species Viscum album. The sequence goes on along the minus strand of OY728121.1, from coordinate 1,353,873,032 downwards.
CTTAAATAATGTTATGTGGTTGAATAATTTACTATAGTTGGACACATAGTACATATACTATTATGTGAGAGCACTCATAAGAGGATGAGGATCCTTCTAATAAAGTTTTCACTTGGTAATATCCAAGATGGGAGATTATGATAACATACCCACTAGTAGGAATTTCACAGGTTTTGGTGTCATCAAATATTCCTATTTGAGATCATGTGTAATGGTCCATAAACTTTAATATTATAATTAATACATGTCATAACTCATGAACTTATATTTTCCAATGAAAACTGTGATGATGTATATTCACATAGAGGTAGAGTATGTTGGGTGCATCATGATTGACATGCCATTAATGGATTAGTCAAGGAAGAATTTTTCCCTTCCAATTTTATGGAAGTTGATATCTTGGACCTTTGATTGGAATAGAACCAAAACATTAATTTTTCAATGACGACAACCAAATATGAATGTTCATTACCAGACCATGTCTTGTAACAAATATTAAATAAAACTATGGTTAAATAATATTTTTTATTGTGTAATTTGGATCAATCCACAAATTAATAATATTAATAATAATAATAATAATAATAATAATCATATGTGGTATGGGGTTTGTTAAAGGTTATTATATGATTTAATTGATGCCATGAAATTAAATAATTATTTTAACCTAAACCCTAGTAATATAAATAGACAATTATGTATATTGTGTTATGAGTGTAAAAATCGATCGGTGTAATCGAAATAGAGAATTGTTTCACACAAAAAATTCTCTCTTAAATCCTCATTCTCTCTCCCTATTAAGAATGATAAATGCAAGAGTGATTCCTTCAAGAACGAAGGATGAGCGATCATTAAAAAAATGAAAGATAGTTGATTTGCTGCACTAGTACCCAGATATCAATTGAAGTTTCTTTGATATCAAAGGATAATGTGTAGATCTCCACTAGAGGGATTTTATCCTTGGATATACATAGAATAATGAAGGCAATCCAAAATAGGTATTTTTAGATGATCAATATTCGCACCAAAAAAAGATCCTAAGCCCAAGTATTCATTTCTTCCAATATTAAATAAATTAATTATAAATTTGATGTGAAAGATACTCACTTATGGTTTCATGAAACTTGAATACTAAAATAAATTTTAATATATCACCCACCACCGTACTCTTATACTATGCCCAGAACCAAAAAGTGGTATTAGAGGGGTCACATTTAAATTTATAATGATTTTTTTGATTTTTGATCCATACACAATCATGGTTGAATTTTTATTTCTTATCAATAATTATTTAATACTATTTGAATTAACATGTTATTGAAATATTAATAATATTTGTTTAGTGTTTCATTTTTTAAAGGCCTAAGAAAAAATTAAGAACAACCAAAGATTGCATCCGGAACTTCCAATTTTAGGTTGGTAAGGCAGGGTTACACGGTGTGTACTCGGAAGTACATGCCCTGTACCCTAGTACACTGAACTTGGCCATGCCGTGTGATACATAACATGCCACACAATTATTGCACATGGTGTAATCTGTGTGTTGACCAGCCAAAATGGCACATGGTTCTCAGATTACATGATGTGTATCGATATACACGCTGTGTAGTCTACACAGGTTAGTGGTGTAAATCACACAATCAATGTGGTAATAATACAATGTCAAACCACGTGGGACTAAGACATGGATCATTTATTATATACATGATGTGTATGTGGTGTACCTGGCATGTAGTTCATCAGTTACCATGTCTAAGATACACGTCAAGTTATCGGGATGAATGACATTAGAGATACACGACATGTAGCTGGAGTGCACACATCATGTATTCTCTCACTCGAGAACACATCAAGTCTTTTGGTGGGTTGTATGGACACACATAATTAAGATCACACAGTGTGTATCTAGTCTGTATGCACCATGTAATCAGCCGAGATAAATGCATAAGACCAAGGAGAGTATCTAGAGAACACATAAAGTGGATACACAATGTGCATCTTGCATGTACACACCATGTAGTTTGGATGAGTCAACACACCAAAGCCCCAAGCATGTGACCTAGATACATGGAAACAGAGGCACATGACATGTAGCTGGATAATACATTATGTGTAGTCTTCCAATCATTGGAAGAATTAAATTACATTAAATTGAAAATATCAATATTAAAAAATTATTTCTTTGATTGACACTTTAAATGTTTGAAAATTTAATAAGGGTTTTAAATAATTTTAAATGATTTATTAATTTATTATAATAAATCAGAAACTATTGTTCTTTCTATTTATTTTCTATTAATACCTTAATGATGGTTATCTCCAATTGAATTTGGATGGTCATTAAGATGAAAGGGAATTAATTAATTAATTAATGCAAGTTTTTTTATCTTAATAATAAAGAACAAATAATAAATGATTTTTATCCATTTACTTTTTCATATAAGTTGCATGTATGACCATTCAGGATCTTGATCAAGACCATTGTATGTGTTTTCCTTTATTTTATTTAATTTATTGCATGGGTTGGAAATTATTTATTATTAAATTAAATTTTATGGCTTGTGAGTCACCCCTCCCTCCATTATTATATAGGACTTACATGTCTAAGGATATTTATATAATCCCCCTTTAACCAATACTTTGTTTTCCCTCCCATGCATGTGATTTATAAATATTTGCAATTAATGGAGTTTCCCTAGTTGCATGGAGATGGCTCAAGAAAGAACCATAATGATGCCAACCTAGGAGTTGTATAGGTGAATAGGTGGAATGCTATAAATCAGGCAAAGACCAACAACATGAGTTATTTCCCATAGGTAAAAGGTTTATTTAATGTTTGCACATTAAATAAACCATTAAACAAATCACATGAATATGTAATTTAATTATTTATTTATTCATGTATATGAAATTATTTATTTTATAGATGCAAGGCCACGATCACATAAATAAATGAATTAATGTGTAAAGATGAAAATTAAATAAATGAATTATACATAAATGTTTTATCCAACATGGTAAATTAATTAATTAACATCCAATTAATATTAACAAGACATGTAAAGGAAAAACATGATAAAATTTATGCATAAGAAATTAAAATCCATCAATTAAATATTAAGTTATACTTGGAAATCCATTACTTGTTTAGTAATAAAACCCTTAGAACTAAGTCTTTGACCAACCCCCATTAGGACACTTACTTTTAATGTGGAGTCATTATAAAGGTTTTGGGTTGAATTAACCATCTTATATAATGAGAATTATCCCTCGCTAGAATTGATGTAACTTAGAGGCAAGTGTTGAGGAAATCCAAGTTAGGATTTTAGGATAGGGGAGTCCACTCAATAAATCAAGGAGTTGCAAGCCCGCAGTTGGAAAAGACCATCCTATATAAATACCTTTAAGTAGCTTGACAAACCATTTTTGGGGTTATACGATGGGGCATATGGATAGTTTCCACTATAATGTTAAATAAAATATACATTTAGAGTTCAATGGTGAGGGCTATCGAGATTTGATAAAATAGTGGGATATTTAATAAACTTAATTAATTTATTATTTTTTACATAATTTATAATCAAGAAAAAGAACTAAAATATTCTCTTTTAATTATATAATAAAATTTAAATCTCATCACCTACACTATCCCTATGATAAATATTGATTAAATAAAACCACCTAACTGAAAGTAATTTCCAGGATTCATTTAGATGCCTATGGGTTGTGTTATTCCATGAATAGAAATCTTATATATTAGAATCCTCAATGCCTGATCTTCTTGCTAAAGATGCAAGTGATGAGGAGTTATTTGTTTATGAAAAAAATTTGAGCGATTCGGTCTACATTCAATGTTTGATTCCTTCTTTTATTTCTAGTGAACTCATGAATTCTCACAAAAACATAATGCATATAGCATAGTTGAGAAACTCTGTGGTATTTACTAGGATATAATTAGACAGGGTTGGTTTGAGATCTCCAAGGCACTCTTTCAGATAAATCTTAGAGAGGGTGATCTAGCTAGGCCTCATGTAGTCAAACTCATTGGCTATATTAAGAAACTATTGGTTATATGGTTTAAACTCCCTAAAGAACTGGGCACTGATCTCATTCTGGAATCACTCCCTTAGACCTTATCTAGTTTTTTTTGAATTTTAATATGCACAAAATTAAGAAGTCTCTGTCAGATCTTCTCACTCTTATTATCCAAGTAGATAAGGATACAAATTAGGAAAACCCTTTCATCTATATAGAGAACAAACAAAAAGGAAAAGAGAATAGATTTAAGACCAAAGAATCTTAACACCCTTCTAAGAAATGGAAGATCAAGGGGAAAACAAAGGAATATGATGCTTTCAGTTTTGAATGTGGAAAATAGGGTCACTAAAAGAAAATATTCACCCAACCAAATAAGAGAGGGGAAGATTCAGGTGTGTTTTTTTATCGAGTTCAATTTATCTATTTATAAAAATTGGGTATTAGATACAACTTGTGGTGCTCACATACGTATTAAAATACATGAACCAAATAGATTCAGAATGATTTACTGAGGATAGGTAGATCTTAAAGTATCCAATAGAGCTAAAATTTCCACTATAACTATCAGGGATTTCCACCTCATGTTGCCGATCAGAATTATCTTGGTTTTTAAAGGTTGTTATTATATTCCATATATTATAAAAACCATTATTCTTGTACCCAAACTTGATACATATGGATTTATTTTCAAATTTGGAAATTAATGTTTCTTATTTTATAAAGATATAATTTTTTATGGTAAGGTAAATTTAAATAATAGAATTTATGTAATGGATTACACAAACTACGTAATGGAAATTGATAAAAAAATTGATTCACATGGATGATACCACACATAACTATGGAATCACCATCTAGGACATGTAAATGAAAAGTGCTTGGATAAATTATACCAAGATGGATATTTAGATTCTTTTTAACTAAAACCACTTGGTCTATGTCACACATGTTTACAATGTAAAATGAAAAAGTCCAATTTAGTGGAAAAGGTTAAAGGGCCAATGAGAATATTGAATTAGTTCATGTAGATGTGTGTGGACCAGTTCCTATTCAGTTAAGGGGTGGGTATTCATACTTCCTAACTTTTACTGATGATTTTAGTAGATAGGGATATATATACTTAATAAGGTATAAGTTAGATTATTTTGATAAATTCAAGGAATATAAGAATGAAGTTGGGAACCATATTATTTAAAAGATTAAAAAACTCCACTCAGGACATGATGGATAATATCTTAATCAAGACTTCATTGATTTCTTATAGGAGTTTGGGATCCTATCTCAACTCACTCCTCCTTATACACCTTAGTGGAATGGTTTAAGTAAAAGGAGGAAACACACCTTATTGTACATGGTGAGATCAATGATGATTCATGCGATTTTTCCATTATCCTTTTGGGGATATTCATTTTAAACAATATTAGAAATACTAAAACAAGTGCCAATAAAGGGGAAGATGGTATACCATACCATTTATTGAATGGAAAGAAACCTATGTTGTCATAATTATATGATTGGGTATGTGAAACATTTGTTAAGGCCTCTCCAGGTAAAAAAATTGCACCCTAAGTCACAAAGTTTAGCTTTATAGGATACCCCAAATAAATAAGAGGATATTACCTATATGACCCCTCAGAAAAAAGGTAATAGTGGAAAGACATTCCATATTCATTGAGAGGGATCACATCTATAAAATATATAGTGGGAGTGAGATATACTTTGATGAAGTTATGGATCAAGGTATATAAGAGTTGGCATAGAAATAAATTCCAAAAATCCCCATGGAAGAAAAAACTATCCAAAAGACATAAGTACTGTGTAAGAGTACAAGAGAGGTTAGAGAACCAAAATGGTACGATTTTCTAGTCACCAAGGATAGTGACTCATTATTAGTTGATAATAATGATCCTATAACGTACAAGGAAGTAGTAAGTTTCAAAGATGTTTCTAAGTGGAAAGAAGCCATGAATTCTAAAATGGATTCCATGTATAAAAAACCATGTTTTGATTTTGGAAGATCCTCCATTGGTTTTAAATCCCATTGGTTGAAAATAGGTATCTGTGAAGAATATGGACATGGAATGATAAGTTAGTACCTATAAGGTATGAACGGTTTTAAAATGTTTTAAACAATGTTAAGACATTGACTATGTTTAAACCTTTTCACTAGTTATAATGCTGAAATACATTATAATTTTACTTTCCATTGTGGATTTCAATGACTATGAGATTTGGGAAAATGGATTTTAAAATATAATTCCCTAACGGGAACCTTTCCGGAAGATGTATATAAGGCACAACCCAAAGGGCTTGTGACTCTGAAGGATTCCAACATGATATGGAAATTGCAAAAAATAATTTATGGATTAAAGTAAGAATCCAGGTTATGGAAATTTCATTTTTATGACTCCGTAATAGAATTTGGTTTGATAAATAATGAGCACGAGACTTGTGTATAGAAATAGTTTATTGGGAGTGAATTTTTTTAATAGCATATTCTAATGACATATTACTCATAAGAAATGAAATACCAGTCTTATAGTCTGTTAAGATGTGGTTGAATAAATAATTCTCTATAAAGGAATTGGGAGAGGTAATATATATAATTGGGATCAAGATACATCATGATAGATACAATAGGTTTATTGGACTAAGTAAAAGTACATAAACTAACAATATACTGAATAGATTCAGTATAGAACAATCAAAGAGGGTATTATTTCCAGTATCGCATGACATTCATATTTCTAGGAAAATGAGTCTTTAGACACATGAGGAAATAAATAGAATGGAAAGGATTCCATACACATCAGTAATTGGGTAAGTCATGTATATTATTTTTATACTAGGCTATATGTCACCTACACATTAAGTTAGGTAGTAAGATATCATGCTAATCTAGGTGACCACTATTGGATGGAAGTCAAGACTATCCTTAAGTATCTGATGTATATTATGGATATGTTCATAGTTTTCAAAGGATATGAGGAACTAGTCATCAAAGTATTGAAGATTATAGTTTCCAAACTAATAAATATGATATTAAGTCACAAATGGGATATATATTTACTTTGAATGGAGGTTCTATGAGATGGAAGAGATCAAATCAGGCTATGGTCACAAATTTTACAGTAGATTCTGAGTATATTGTGACTTATGAGGCAGATAAAGAAGAATTATGAATGTGAAACTTCATCCAAGATCTTGATGTGGTACCTAGTATTAAATATCCTATTATACTCTATTGTGATAACACTGTAGTGGTGGATCTCACAAAAAAGATAAGGCCACATCAGCGGATAAAGAACATACTTCAGAAGTATCATCTCTTGAGGTAGTTTTCTCAAAGAGTTTAGGTTGTAGTGAGTCGTATTTACCCAAAAGTTAATATGGTAGAAAAAATGACTAAATCCTTGAATTAGTAGAAACATGATTATCATGTGAGGTCTAACAGACTGAAAGTTGTAGCTAGTTGGCTCTAGTCCAAGTGGAAGTTTATTAGAGTTGGTTTCCTAGGAATAACTTTTTATACTTAGATTACATGTATATTTTATGTATTGAATATTAATAAAACTTATTATTACATATTTTTCATTGTTCTACATGAATATAATGTAATAATGTCCTAGTATATAAATCGCGTTGATAAGGTCATATCAGTTTCCCACTATGATGAGAACATTGAAGTTATTTGATGATATTCTTAAACAATGTTCTGTTGTTGGATAACATACTATGATGTGAAACATATTACATAGACTATCAGGTATGAATACTCATAACCAGATGTAAATTCTTCTCATGAAGTCTACACTTGGTAATATCTAAGATAGGAGATTATGAGAATAGACATGCCAGTAGGAATTCTACATGTTTTGGTGTCATCAGATATTTCTATCTACGAGAGTGTGTAATGGTCCTTAGACTTTAATATTATCATTAATTCATTTAACGAATTTAGCTCTTATATTTTATAATGAAAACCATGATGAAATATGTTCACGATGAGTTAGTGTAAATTGAGTGTGTCATGATTGACATGTCATTAATTGAGTGTTTATTTCAGATATTCAAAGAAAGGCTTATTGAGAAAATAGGTTGGTGATATAGATGTGAAAACTGCTTGATGAGATATTACGACAAAGGGATTATATTATACTGTGAGTAATCATATGTGGTTGTTATCATTGAAACATTAAGTTCATTCTCTTGGGTGCCTTGACCCATTTTCAGATAGTAATATTGTACTTTTGGTAAGCCCACCTAATGCCAATGAGAAATAATTCCAGAGGGTCACACACTAAGTGTTACTAATGACATCAATTAAATTCGAATATAATTTAATTAGTTGGATAAATAATATTCTCAAGAATGAGGGATGATTCTATCCACATTTTTTTGATAAAATTATTAATTAATTAATTAAATATTTAAATTAAATATTTATTTGGGCGTTTAATAAATTCTAGAGGAGTTTGAAAAGACCAAGACTGTGTCCGGTGATAAATATTAAATAAAAACAAAGTTAAATAATATTTGTTATTTCACAAGTTTTCATGAACCAAATAATAATAATAATAATAATAATAATAATAATAATAATAATAATATGTGGAATGGGGTTTATTAAATGTTATTATATTATTTAAGGGATGAAATGAAATTAAATAATTATTTTAATCTAAACCCTATCTCTATAAATAAGAGGCTATATATATTGCGTAGTGAGTAAAAAAAATCAATTGGTGAAATCAAAATAGATAATATTTGCACACAATGAATTCTATCTCGAGTTATTCACCCCCCATCAAGAAAGAGAAACATAAGATATATTCCTTCAAGATCAAAGGATGAGAGATAAAAAACAAATAAATATAATTAATTATCCATGTTAACACCCATAAATGGATTTAATTTTCTTGGAAATCAGAGGAGAACATGTGGATCATCACAAGATTGATTATACCCTTTGACCCTCATAGTGAAATGAAGGAAATCCAAAAGGGTCTTTTTAGATGATCAACATTCACATCGAATAAATATCTTAATCTCAGGTATTCATTTCTTCTGATATTTAATAAATTAATTATAAATTTTACATGAAAGATCCTCACTCATGGTTTCAGGAAACTCAAATATTAAAAGAAAATTTTAATATATCACCCACCACTATAAGCTTCTGCTGTTCCTAGAACCAAAAGTTAAGCATTCCATTTTTGAAATATGGAAAGAATTATCATGTAGGTTTTATGATCCGCTATAAGAAGAGAATAAGGAAGAATAGAAATCCATCGATGAAATTATTATTCCCATAAAACATCTATTTTTCAAGAGAGAGGAAGGAAACTATACATTATTGAAGAAAGAAATTCTAAAGAATAATAAAGTTGCTGCATTGGTACAAGGAAGAGAGAAATTCCAATCATAGTACTAGAAAGTTAAATAAATTCTAGATTCACTCTGGAAAGATATACCTTGGTTCTTTGAGAAAAACCTACCAAAGAAGAAGATAAATAATTTTCTATTTGAAGAGAAGTTCATAAAAAATATATACATAAGTACCTGAGGATTTCAACATTGAATCTATACAATACTGAGTATGAAAGTATCTAAAATTTTATTGCATTAATGGTGTTGGTTATGGTGTTCCTGTGTTATAGTTTTTTGGTGGAATGGAATGTTGTTATAAACTGATCAATGTAGATCCCAAATTAGTTAGTGTATCACTGGGAGAGGGGAGTGAATTTATGGTATAAGTTTTTTAAATTATTTATTTTGAATTGAACCTCTTTGATTGGTTAAAATTGTGATCCACTCTATTGAAAATCTTACTCACCTTTATATAAAAATAATAAACACAAGTAGAACACCACATATTTTTACAAGGTTTAGCCTTGGTGTGAGAGATAACTCCTTACCATGTTTAACCTCTCATTGGGCCTTGAATTTTATTATCACTATAAATTTATAGTGATAAAAAATGAAGTAAAAGTCTCATAAAAGGTTTGATAAGGTATCATCCACTTTACATAAATGATTTATAATGTTATTTAGATCATAACCACTAGTTCATAAGGATTCATTTTATGCTCTTGAGTATGAATCAGATCATAAAAAAACTATCGTACACCTTAGTGTCAAAGTATAAACATATTCGAATGAGTGTTTGATTTATATAATGATTTCAATATTATAATAGGCATATATGTTTCTATAAATTATTCTTTAGGATGAAATATTTATGTATGAGATCACGCATGAATGAAAATGATCTTCCTCCCACTTAAAATTAAGTATCTGAACCACCAAAAATAGAATAATATTTTCTTATTCCCTTTAAAAATCTCATATGTAACATAGGTTGATATCCTTCATTAATTATCTTTTCTCAATAAAGAAACTCTTCAGTGGAACGGGGCATCGACTTCTTGAGTTTTCAATTCTCAAATAACCTTTCCTTATTTATTTATCACTTTTATTTTAACATTAATTCTTGAATAAAATTTCCATAATGATTTATGGAAACCTCCCATGATTCATATATGCTCATAAATTCCATGAAGAATAGAAAAAATATATTGAGAAATAAATAGATTTGAATATTGAAATCAAATTCTATAATAATTTCACCCATATTTATTATCATTCTTTATCCATTTAAATCTCTAAACATTAAATCTTGAATCACTACTTTTGACTAATATAGTGCTATTTGGAAATAATTTATGTCTATTAAAACATTTTCTAAATTATAGAAATTCTCATCAATATATTTCATAAGAATTTACAATTCTTATGAAGTAAAAAAGTAATATTCATTGTCTCAAAGTCATACAAACCTTCTCATAACATTACTCACAAAATATTACATGGAATTTCTATTTCCTAATGCAGATAACTATGAATTTTTACAACACATAATATTTATATGTGAAATAAAGTCATAAAAGATACTATCCCAAATCTTACACATCCACCAAAGTCTTATGGCAAGTACAAAGTCATACAAGATACTCATTATAGAAAAATATGAAGTCTTACGCATTGTCCCAATGTCTTATGAATATTACCAAATTTTTAAGTTTACTTTAATTTTGGAAAACTATGTTGTATAATGCATATATACAAAGTCTTATGTGCTAAAGTAAAGTCTTACATTATACCTCAAGGTCTTACAAAATCATTGTGAAAGTATTATTCTCTATTCCTTTACCATTTTTTTGACCAACTAATTCTTCACTAATTTCTTCATTAAATTCTTACGCTCAGACATAGTCTAACAACCCACTCATGAAGTCTTATGGAATTCATATAACTTAGTCATTTTCATATATAAACTTATAATCCCAAACTTCACTCAAATAATCATAGGCCTTCTCCCAATCAATTTTTTCTATCTCCAAACCACTCAAAAAAACTTCAAAAAGATTCTAAAACTTATAATCACATGGTTTAAAATAAAGAAAACCTATTCAATAATTGAAATGGAACTTCAATGAAATTGGTGATGGGATGGAAATGATAAATTATGGGATTTAAATTAATTATTAATAACGTAAGTGGATGCATGCTTGTGTCTAATTAATGGAGAAGGATAAAATAAATGTGATTAATGTTGTAATATAGTGGAGGTAAACATGGATGATGATTACTGAATAGTTTTTCATTATAAATAGATCAATGAATGGCATAATGAACGTAAAGAGGTAGATAAATAGTAATTTTAGACTACTAAACTAATGACATGATTAAAGGATAAGTTAATAACTATCATGACTATTTTTTATGGATAGGTGGGGATGGTTTGTGGTGTAGTGATAGAAATAATTATTATTTTGTGGTAATAATGATGTGATGATAGTTTTGGGTGATATCAATGTTTTTTCTGTGTGAACCATTAGGCGAGGCTTGTGTGTGACTACTATATTAATCATATTTTATTTTTATTTCTTACACACAACCACCCAAGTCAGATAACCTTACTGACACCCATATGTTTTTGGGTACTCTCCCTAACATCTAAGTAGGTGAGGCAACAAATGATTGAATAATAACTCTTCCCACACTCTTAGTTCCAAGTGTAGTATTGACTGTGGTGGATCATGGCAGGTATATACATATGGGCTATATGAATTAAGGTTTTAGTATATAATATACTCGTAGAATTGGTTATATGGTTGTGATGATGATACATGGGGGGGGGATTCATGATATGAGGAGGGCCTGAGGTAGATGTCCTTTATGTTCATGAAACCCTATGTGGTGATGGATATGTGGTGTTTATGATTATATGGCTATGGTATGTGGTATATGGTTGTTATGACAACCCTGCTTATTTTACAAACTTAAACAAGATTTATTACATAAAATATTCAGTTGATACAAAATGGAAGATCGAGAGGTCTAGTGTCTTTGGGGCTTAGGATCATTACATAACAACTTAAAACATGAAATAAAACATCCTTATTGAAAACTTTCTTTACATGACCACTATATTCCCTTGTACGTAGCATTGCATGGGATAACCTGAGGACATTCATAAGAAAATGGGGTGATCTATAAAGCCCAGTAAGGGAATAAACATGGAATACATGAGGAGTACAATACATGTTAGACAACAGACATATCAATGGAGCATAAGAGGAACATGAACATAAAGGCATGATAAAGCATGATATTCATAACATGGAAATGTGGCAACAACACTTGACATGGAATTAGCATGAGCCAAGGATCATTGCACATGGAGCATGAGTAAATCCTCATTGCATGTGAAGCATGAGTAAACCCTCTTTTCACTTGAATTATCATGAGTAAACACTCATTGCACATGACGTATAATGATACTATACTTTACCCAATGCATTGGAGCACTATAAGGGCACACCCTTCTTAAACATTTCATTTCATGCATAAGTGTGCCACATGGATCATAAAACATGGATTCATTAAACATAATCATTTATTCCAGGATAAAGGAATGTGGAATTAATACATGAAACTTTATAATCAATAAGTAAATGTGCATAAAGGTGAATACCCTTGATGGAGAAATGGGCATGGTATTCACTACACAATGGCATTGTCTTAGAAAATAGGCGCAATTTCGGCAGCGTAACAACGTGACATAAGAATTCATAAAAATGGTTGATGAGAGAGAAAGGGGTGTCTCATCATATTTAAATGAAATTGAAAGTAAGGGGGTCATATATATACATGTCCAAACAATTGTAATGGAATTTAGATTCATGATACAAAAGTATTGCTTGAATGTAAATGAGGAGAGAGAAGTTCCTTTTGGAATTTCGGCATAGTAACGAGTGTACATGGGAGACATTTAATGAGAGATAAAGGGGTATCAAATCATTCAAACAATAATAGGGAAGTATGGGGGAGGTACAAAACCATACCCCAGCATTTATAATTGAAATTAAAAGGGCATAACAATATTAAGAAAATTGGACAAAAATGAGAAAGGAAGAAAAAACACTTACTTGGAAGTGTGCTTCCAAAGGATAGAGAGAGGCTTGAGAGAGGCTTCTTGGGAGCTTGGGTAACCTTGGTAGGATTATAGAGAGAGTAGGTCAGATGTTGGACGAACTAAAAGGCTTTGAGTGAGGAGGAAGTGGGAGATTGGGTGGGTTTATTTAGGAAAGGTGAGTGAATTCTTTATAATTTAGGTTTGGGACCCCTTACATTAAACTAATCCAAACCACAAACCAGACCATGGTTTTTGCCCATGGTTTTTGGAAAAGGGAATAGGAAAAAAATATTTTATAAGGCCAAAGTACTAAATTCTTAAAATAATGGGGTTTCTTATGTGGAGGTGAGTCACACTCCCATGGAAAACAATTTGAAAAGAAAAGGTGTTTAATAAGTCTTGAAGGGTCCATTAATGCTTTTAAAAGTAAGTCAAACAAACCCAAAATTACATTATTTTAATGGTAAAACATATATTGGCCGAACATAAAGCTTATAGTATTTTATTACATCACTATTGGTCATTATGATGTCATAAAATGCATTATATATTTAAACAGTATTTAATTTTTACCCAAAAAATTGACTGTCTCAGAAAATTATGAAAAATTCACCGTTGGATAATTTCGACGTCCTGATTCCAGAAATAACTTTTATTTTATCTAAATAATTTTCTAAATATGTTAATTTTCACTTTTAAAATAAAAACCGACATTTATCGAAAATTCACGGGTTTTGAAAAAAATGGCTTTCAAACCTTAATAAAAATTACAATTACATTCATAAAATTATATGATCATTTATATATATTAAAATTAATTTAATAATAATAATAATAATATTTTATTTAAATATTATTTAATTCAAAAATAACTTAATTTAATAAAATATAATTCTTAATTAAATAATAACTAAAAACATTATTTGTACTTTAAAAACTACTTACAATGTATCAATAATGACAAGAAAGTATATTCATTATTATATAAAAAAAAATAATGTACATGAACACAGTACTAGATATTTTTTACATAACCCCTTAAAACAACTGCATAAGACCTAAGGGTAAGGTGTGTGATGGTGACAAACTATTGGGGGGGGGGGCTTGGATAAGATCGCTCGTGTGGTAATCTCTATCAACTTCCACTTTTCCCGTAGACGGTCCCATTCGAGCTTGACATGATGAAGCTCAGCTTGGGATTGGTCAAGAGAGAATCCCAAAGATTCCACCTCTTTTCTAAGCTCCGACAAATGGGATTCGTATGGATCAATTCTACTGGATGAGGCCATCACTTCCTTTGTCTGAGTAAATTAGGTTTGTTAAAGCCCTATATTTATACTAATCATGTGATCAATGTTCAACGACTATAAAAGAAATGGTCACAATTATTAACATAAAACCAAAGAAAGTGACATTTTATATAAACATTTTACATAAAGATACATTTAATTAGATCAAGAGGGATTTCCATTAATGAAACTTTGGGTCGTTACAATATTCCCCCCTTAATAAATTTTGCCCTCGAAATTTCATTTTTCCACACTAAAACAGATGTGGGTAACTCAACTTCATCATTTCCTTTTATTCCAAAGTCGCTTCTTCAAACTTTTGGTTTCTTCAAAACACCTTGACGAGGGGCATTGTCTTAGTTCATAGAACTTTTTCTCTCTGATCTAATATCTTCACTGGTTGCTCCTCATAAGAAAGATCATCCTCCAACTGTACCACCTCAGAAGAGAGTGCATGTGAAGGGTCCGGTATGCACTTACTTAAGAGGGATACAGGAAAGACATCATGGACTTTGGCCATGGTAGGTGGAAGTGCTAGTCAATAGGCCACAGCCCCGACACGATCAAGAATCTCGAAGGGGCCGATGTACCTTGGACTTAACTTCCCTTTCTTTACAAACCTCATGAACTTATTACACAAAGATATGCATAGAAAAACCATGTCTCCAACTTTAAACTCAAGGTTTCATCAATGATTATCTACATAACTCTTCTGTTGAGTCTGGGCTGCCTTGATATGCTGCTGAATGGTTTTCACCTTCTCCACCATTTCCTCGAACATTTCTGGTCCAAGCAGCTTACGTTCACCGACCTCATCCCAACATGCCGGTGTTCTGCACCTTTTCCCATAAAGGGCTTCATATGGTTCCATTTGGATGCTCGAGTGGAAACTATTATTATAAGAGAACTCAACCATAGGAAGATGTTGATCCCATCCTCCTTTAAAGTCCATTGAGCACGCTCTCAACATGTCCTCAAGTGTTTGGATAGCCCGCTCGGATTGTCCATTAGTTTGAGGATGATAGGCCATACTGAAGTTTAGTTCAGTATCTAGAGCATGTTGAAGAGTTTTCCAAAATTTAGAGGTGAATCTTGGATCTCAGTCAAACACAATAGATAGTGGTACTCCATGTAGCCTTACCACTTCTCTGATATATATTCGTGCCAATTGATCCAATGAGAAATACTCTCGAATAGCAATGAAGTGTGCAGTCTTTGTAAGACGATCCACCACAACCTAGATTGAATTGTTGCCTTTGGATTTCCTCGGAAGTCCAGTGACAAAGTCCATGGTGATGTTCTCCCATTTCCATTTTGGTATGGGCAATGGTTGCATCATCCCCTTAGACTTCTGCCTCTCTGCCTTCACTTTTTGACACACCAGACACTTTGATGTATATACATCAATCTCCTTCTTCATATTATCCCACCAAAAGTTTTCTCGGAGATCTCGATACATCTCTGTGCTCCCTAGGTGAATAGAGACATTTGAACTATGTGCATCATCCAAAAGTTCCTTCTTCAGCTCCAGACTTGATGAAACACATAGTCTTTTCCCAAATCGCACAATTCCTTCTTCATTAACATTAAACTCTGAGGATTTCCCTTTTTCGATAGCTTTCACTTTTTCCTAAATTCCCACATCATCCTTTTGAGCATCCTTTAACCTTTCCAAAAGAGACGGTTGAGCAATAATTTGTGGAAGGATTGATGATGTCACCTTATTTATGATTCCCATGTCCATCTTTATCAAGTCTAAGAAGATTGGATCCTTCTCAATTCTCATCATTGATAGAATCGCTGGGTCCTTTCTACTTAGGGCATATACCACCTTGTTCGCTTTCCCAGGGTGGTAATGTATTGAACAATCATAATCCTTGATGAGCTCCATCCATCTTCTCTGGAGCATATTAAGCACTTTTTGTGTGCATATATATTTAAGACTCTTATGGTCAGTATATATCTCACATTTCTCCCCATAGAGATAATGCCGCCAGATTTTCAAGGCAAAGATCACCGCTGTCAACTCCAGATCATGCGTTGGATAGTTTTGCTCGTGGATTTTCAACTGCCTTGAGGCATAGGATATCACTTGATCATTCTGCATAAACACACAACCTAATCCCTTCTTCAAAGCATCACTGAATACCAAAAAAAGTTCCCCACTTGTGGGTAAAGTGAGCATGAGTGCAGTGATAAGCCTCTTTTTCAACTCCTTGAATATTTCTTCACATTTATCACTCCAAGAAAACTTTACTCCATTTAAAGTTATCTTGGTAAGAGTGTTGGAAAATCGTGAGAAATTTCTCACAAATCGTCGATAATATCCAGCTAACCCCAAGAAGCTACGGATATCCGTTACCGATGTTGGCCTCGACCATCCCTCAATTGCATCTGTTTTGGAGGGATCCAAAAATATCCTATTGCTTGTGATGATATGACCTAAGAATGAGACCTCCTTCAACTATAAATAACACTTTCTGTACTTTTCACAGAGATTCTCCTTGTGAAAAGTCTCTAGTACAGTTCTTAAATGCTCCTCATGATCCTACTTGGTTTTGGAGTATATTAGAATATCATCTATAAATACTACCACAAATTTTTCGAGGTAATCTCTAAAGAATCTATTAATAAAGTCCATGAAGATTTCTAGAGCATTAGTGAGTCCGAAAGGCATTACTATGAATTCATAGTGCCCGTATCTTGTACGAAAAGTAGTCTTGGGGACATCTTCCTTCTTCACCCTTACTTGATAATATCCTGACCAAAAATCTACCTTGGAGAAGTATTGTTCTCCACGCAGCTGATCAAACAAGTCATCGATCCATGGTAGAGGATACTTGTTCTTTATCGTGATTTTTTTAAGTTCACGATAATCTATGCAAAGCCGCATTGACCCATCCTTCTTCTTGATGAAGAGGACTAGTGCACCCCATGGTGAAGCACTTGGGCGTATAAACCCTTTTTCTAGATTCTCCTGTAGTTGTTTCTTCAGATCTTCAAGCTCCATGACAACCATTCTATATGGAGTCTTGGATATTGGTAGTGCCCCTAGTATAAGTTCAATTGAGAATTCAACGTCTCTTTTAGGAGGAAGACCAGGCAGTTCCTCGGGAAACACTTCAGCAAATTCCCTCACAATAGACATTTCTTCAAGGATGGTTTCTTCCTTGGACTTAATCATCTGAGCGAGATACATGTGATCATAGGGCAGTAATATCCTTGCTTGAGATGATGGAGCTATAGGAGATTCATCTTCCTCCTTACACTTTTAAAGAATTGGGGGTCGATTCTCCATATAGAGTGTGATTTCCCTCTCCTAACAATTTTTGTTGGCTCTATATAAGGAAAGAAAATCCATACCAAGAATTGCATCAAATTCCACTAGAGGGAGTATGACGAGGTTCACCGGGAAATTAAATCCACAGATTATGACAGGGGAGGAGTTATATTCATGGGATGCAACGATTGACCCATTTTCCGTACTCACCGACATCTTCACTTCCATGATTTGTGGTGGTGCTGAGATTGTTCTACTAAACTATCGAGATATAAAAGAATTCATAGAACATAAATCAAAAAGTACGTTCTCTATTCTTGAATGAATAACTAGCATACCTGTCACCACTTCGTTTTCGGGGTTCACCTCAGCAGAAGTGATGGAAAAAGCTCTTCCTTGCTGCCTTGGAGGTTGTTGGTTTCCTCAAAAAACCCTTGGATTAGGGTACTGATCTGAAAAATGCCCTGGTTATTTTTAGTTGTAGCAATGAACAATGCGTTGAGGTTCGAACGGAGCGTTCCTCTCCTCTGTCGCTGCCGTGGATCTTTCTTGCCGATAGTTAATAGCTAGGTGCCCTTCTCTTCCAAACCTAAAGCATTTCCTTGTCCCCTTGAGGCAATTTCTAGGGTGCTTCTTTCTAAACCTTTGGAAGTGGGGTGCTGGATCTTCTTAGCACCGTTGGATTTATCCATCGGACCGCTATCATTGAAGTCCACCTTACGCTTCTTGTCCCCATGATACCCCTGTGATTCCCCGATCTCCATTTCGACCTTGAGGGAACATCAGACAATTTCCTCATAGCTGTCGAAGTCACAGATCGCTAATGCTTTCCGCAGGCTAGGCTTCAGCCCACCAAAGAAGCAATCAACCTTGCATTCGGAGGTAACAACAAAGCTGGAAGCGTATCATGCAAGCCTTGTGAAGTTTTCCTCATACGCTCCAACAAATTCTTCTTCTTTTTTGCTTGAGGGAAAGGAAGTCCCTTTCCATCTTAAGCCAGAGGGTGCATGGGAAATATTTATCAAAAAACATCTTCCAGAAATCCTTCCATTCCAACACCTCGATCTCCTCCACATGATTCATATTTTTGATCAACATCCACCATTGATCAGCTTCACCCTCCATACGATAAGCTACCAGGAGAACCTTCTCTTGTTCAGAACATTGAAGGATGAAGAAGATCTTTTCAATGGAGTTGATCCATTGTTCAACGATCGTGGGATCAGATGATCCACTAAAAGTAGGAGGCATTTGTCTCATGAAGCTCTCGATAACGACTTGTTCTTTCTTAGGGGGGGGGGGGTGGTTGAACGTTCCTCTTGAATCGTGTTTCTATTCAAATCTTGATTTAGCTAAGAGAGAAGCATGACAAAGATCGTGATACCCACTCCCATTGGATTGGGCATCTGATTAGTACAGTCATCACACTGGTCTTCACATAGGTTGTTATCCCGAGTCCTCTTATTTCTGGCCATTGGCTGGAATAAAAGGAAAGTTAGGGGGTAACACATAAAAAGGTAATCCAAAGACAAAATTTTATGACTTATAAATAAACTTTTATTTCCTTAACTCATGATTCTATAGGCTTCAACCTAGGTTTTTCATGATCTACTTTCTAACATATATTCTTAGGGGATTTTTTTTAAAATACCTTAATAAGGGTTCATACTAAGCTTGTAAATTTATCAAAACATATCCCCCGGGAGTGTCGTAACCAAGAGTGCAGAAAGGCCCGTTGTCATGCATCAGTTCCCGTTTAAGTCTATCTCAAAGCAATGTTTTTGGGTTTTAACCCTAGGATACATCTGTTCCAGAGCCGCCTCTACCTGCTCGTATCCAGACAGGGATGTATTTTTTTGATAAACCACTTACTCAGTAATTACCAAAACTTAGGGATGTTTTTATTATACTTAGTATTGTCTCTAAGGATTTACTATTGTTTTCTAATCCTAATCCCAAAAATAACTAAACCTCCCTCTGATACCAACTATGGAAACCCTGCTTATTTTACAAACTTAAACATGGTTTATTACATAAACTATTCACTTGGTACAGCATGAAATATCGAGAGGTCTGGTGTTTTTGGGGATTAGGATCATCACATAACAACTTAAAACATGAAATACAACATCTTTATTGAAAACTTCCTTTACATGACCACTACATTCCCTCGTACTTAGCATTGCATGGGATAACCTGAGGACATGCATAAGAAAAGGGGGTGAGCTATAAAGCCCAGTAAGGTAATAAACATGGAATACACGAGGAGTAAAATACATTTTAGACAACAGGTATATCAATAGATCATAATAGGAACATGAACATAAATGCATGATAATTCATGATAGTCCTAACATGGAAATGTGGCAAAAAAACCTAACATGGAATTAGCATGAGCCAAGGCTCATTGCACATGGAGCATGAGTAAATCCTCATTGCACGTGAAGCATGAGTAAACCCTCGTTGCACTTGAGTTAGCATGAGTCAACACTCATTGCACATGACGTATCATGATACTATACTTTACCCAATGCATTGGAGCGCTATAAGGGCGCACCCTTCTTAAACATTTCATTTCATGCATAAGTGTGCCACATGGATCATAAAACATGGATTCATTAAAAATAATCATTTATTCCCCGATAAAGGAATGTGGAATTCATACATTAAACTTTATAATCAATAAGTAAATGTGAATAAATGTGAATTACCTTGATGGGGAAATGGGCATGGTATTTACTACACAATGACATTGGCTTAGAAAATGGGTGCAATTTCGGCAGCGTAACAGCGTGACATAAGAATTCATAATAATGGTTGATGAGAGAGAAAGGGGTGTCTCATCATATTTACATGAAATGGATAGTAAGGGGGTAATATAGATACATTTCCAAACAATTTTAATGGAATTTAGATACATGATACAAAAGTATTTCTTGAATGTAAATGAGGAGAGAGAAGTTCCTTTCAGAATTTTGGCATAGTAACGGGTGTACAAAGGAGGAATTTAATGAGAGAGAAAGGGGTCTCCCATCATTAAAACAATAAGAGGGAAGTATTGGGGAGGTGAGAAACCATACCCCAGCATTTATAACTGAAATTAAAAGGGCATAACAATATTAATAAAATTTGAAAAAAATGAGAAAGGAAGAAAAAACCCTTACTTGGAAGTGTGCTTCCAAAGGCTAGAGAGAGGCTTGAGAGAGGATTCTTGGGAGCTTGGGGAACCTTGGGAGGATTCTAGAGAGAGTAGGGCATAGGTTGGACGAACTCCAAAGGCTTTGAGTGAGGAGGAAGTGAGAGCTTGGGTGGGTTTATATAGTAAAGGTGAGTGAATTCTTTATTATTTAGGTTTGGGACCTCTTACATTAAAATAATCCAAACCACAAACCAGCCCATGGTTTTTGCCCATGGTTTTTGGAAAAGGTAATAGGAAAAAAATATTTTATAAGGACAAAGTCCAAACTTCTTAAAATAATGGGGTTGCTTATGTAGAGGTGAGTCACACTCCCATGGAAAACAATTTAAAAAGACAAGGTGTTTAATAAGTCTTAAAGGGTCCATTAATGCATTGAAAAGTAAGTCAAACAAACCCAAAATCACATTATTTAATGGTAAAACATATATTGGCATAAAATAAATCTTATAGTATTTTATTACATCACTATTGGGTCATTATGATGTCTTAAAACACATTATATATTTAAACGGTATTTAATTTTTACCCAAAAAATTGACTGTCTCAGAAAATTATAAAAAATTCACTGTTGGATAATTTTGACTTCCTGATTCCAGAAATAACATTTATTTTATCTAAATATTTTTCTAAATATGTTAATTTTCATTTTTAAAATAAAAACCGACATTTATCGCAAATTCACGGGTTTTGATAAAAATGGCTTTCAAACCTTAATAAAAATTACAATTGCATTCATAAAATTATATGATCATTTATATATATATTAAAATTAATTTAATAATAATAATAATAATATTTTATTAAAACATTATTTAATTCAAAAATCCCTTAGTTTAATAAAATATAATTATTAATTAAATAATAACTAAAAACACTATTTGTACTTTAAAAACTATTTACAATGTATCAATAATGGTAAGAAAGTATATTCATTATTATATACAAAAAATAATTTACATGAACATAGTACTACCGATTTGTTACATAACCCCTTAAAACAGCCGCATAAAACCTAAGGGTAAGGTGTGCGATGAGGAAAAACTCTTGGGGGGGCTCAGATAACATTGCTCGTGTGGTAATCTCTATCAACTTCCACTTTTCCCGTAGACAGTGCCGTTCGAGCTTGACATGATGAAGCTCAGCTTGGGCTTGGTCAAGATAGAATCCCAAAGACACCACCTCTTTTCCAAGCTCTGACAAATGGGATTTTTATGGAGCAATTCTACTGGATGAGGCCATCGCTTCCTCTGTCTGAGTAAATTGGGTTTGTTAAAGCCCTCTATTTATACTAATCATGTGATCACTGTTCAACGACTATAAAAGAAATGGTCACAATTATTAACATAAAACCAAAGAAAGTGACATTTTATATAAACATTTTACATAAAGAGACATTTAATTAGATCAAGAGGGATTTACATTAATGAAACTTTGGGTTCTTACAGTTGTGATATGGGATTTGATATGTGATGGTGTGAATGTATAAGGGATGAAAACACTAGTAATTTTTTACTTTGGGGTATGAGAGGGAAAAACCAACAGGGAAGTGGTTTTAGGGAACCTTATTAACATGTATTCTTTTGATATTAAATTATTATAAATGGATGTGTTATTGGGTGAGTGAGACTTGGTGAGGCTGGGTGATAGTGGACCTGATATAGGTTTATACTTGTTCCACCGTTTATTCACCGAGGCATTTGCATGCTTCTTACTCATTTATACAAGATGTATCGAGGAGGATCCTATAAAGTATACATGTATGCTCAACTATGTTTATATATAAATCTATTTTATTGGTTTCTAGGAGGATGGTGGTGACCAAGATGGGTATTACTAGCTTGAGGCTTAGAGTAGTTATTGGAGATGCTGCCATTGAATTTTTCTATTAGTATTTTAGTTTGAATATCATGTTTATGTATAATATTAACATACATCATGGATGGGTTTTATTTTATGTTTAATAGGGTTTATTTGTGGATTATTTATTTTTCTAAGGATTAATGTGTTAAATTATACCCATTTTTGTGTTTTTTACCCTCAACCCCAGTTTCTAACTCATTTACTATCAGAGTCGAGCTTTAGGGGTCACACTATTTTTCACTACTGGATTAGGAGGTGTTCCTAATAGGGATGGGTCATGAAAATATTGATAATGGTACTCATTATGTATCAAATTATTTTGTAAAATATAGTATATTCATGATATGAAGTTCACAATGTTCTATAAATTAATGGGTTTTTATCATGTGCAGGGTTTAGGTATTAATATTAAACATGATTTTGTAACTTGTTTGTTTAGGTGGTATAACTTACTAGGATAGTTTATTTGTAATTTTGTTAATAAAATATTTATTTTATTTTTATATAATATTAAAAATGTTCTTATTTATTTATTTATACACTAATTATACATTAATAGCATATTAAATCCTACCATGGAGGTGATGATGAAAAATGAGATACACTATCCATGGAAGTGGTGAACCAATAATAATTTGAGCAATGTTTTCATTTAAGAATAAATAAGAGGGAGTGGGATAATTTATATTCCATTAATATAATATCATTTAAGTATACCTATGAACTAATTTCATTATATCATGATGGATAGAAGAGATTTTGGAGACGCATAAGAAGAAGAAAATTCAAAAGAGTTGGGGTTGAGATATACCTATTCCTTTGGAAGTCCTTCTTTGATATGCTATTTATAATTTAAGAAATGATATTTTGTGAAGTTAAAAACCACCAAAATATAAATAGTATAGATTATTAATGTATTTTGGTAGGGAATTGGTATAGGAAGAAGTTTTAGAACTATGGAGGAATGAGTGGAAGAGAGGTGTATTTATAGGCGAGTGGAGGCTTTTTTGAATAAAATATTGATTAATTTAATATTTTTTCTGAAGATTATGAATATTATAGATTCTTGTGAAAATTTATATTAATTTATACTTGTGTTATAAAAATAATGGTTTTATGCAACATCTATTATGAAATTAGTCATGCTTTTAACTTATAATGTAAAATACCATATTTTTCCATATTTCACTATTCACCTTCATATTTCACTATTTATAAAAATTACCAAAACAAAATGGTTTCATAATTTTGATGATGTGATTCTAAAAAGGAATATTATCTTTATAAAATTAAAATCCTATATACTAGAAATTATACTTTTAAATAAAATCATATAATACTTAGAAAAATAATTTATTTTGAATAAAATGATTTCTTATGTTTTGAGCGATTACATTTATATGAGTTATTATTACTTAATTATTACATGTTTGATAATTAATTATTTACACATGCCAATCATAATATTAATTTTATAAAATTCAACTTCTAATTAAGTAAAAAATTTCATTTGATTATATATTTATGAAAACATATTATTTTGATAAACATTATAAATTATAGTTACAATAATGTTTCAATGAACCAATTACTTTTATAATGACAAACCTATCTAAATATAAAGTCTATTTTATGATAATACGACTTTATATAAATATTAAATTAAGTTTTCAAATGAATATAATAAATAATTCAAAGTATTATTTTAGTTTAAAACATGTTAATTATTATTTTAAAAGTTAATATTAGAATATAAAAAAATAAAAAAAATTAAACATTATATTTATATGTAATATAACACACATATATATATATGACACATAAATATTAATTTAATATAAAAATATTATTTAACCATTTATTTTATCATATGATGTTTATAAAATTTCATTAAAATTTTATTATGTCACTTTCTATGATTATATGTTACTATTATATCACTATTAAAAAAATTATTTATTAAAAAATAGGATATAATGAATTTATTACTATTAAAATTAATATTTAAAAATAAAACTATTAACAATATTATTATTATTAAATAAAACTTTATATGTAAAAAGAACAAAAATATATTTTTTAAAACTATTTTAATGAATATTTATTATACATAAAATTTAATTACTACTTCTTATTTCTTATTATGTATAATAATTATATCATTTTTAATTAATAATTAATATTTATAGCATATACCAAATGGTTTTACCAAATAATTAGATAATTATCATGATTTTATAAACAATGGTTACGTAAAAAAATAAAACCCTTGTGCTATAATATTAAAATATTTTTTCATTAATACTTCATGTCATATTATTTGTGCCATAATTATTATGTATATATATATATATATTTATCACCATGATTTATGAAGTATTTACTTATATTTATTATATAAACTACTATTTCATGGTTTTTTTATAAAATATTTACTTGAGTTATATAATATTCTACTATAAAGTAATTAACCCATTCTTATATTATGATGAATGTGAATAAATTTATATTAATGGGATAATATCATCCATCCTTTCAATAGTAATAATTCTAGATCTCTAAAAATGTATGATTAGGAACCATGGAGTTTATATGTTTTAGTCATGGTGTTTATTATATATATTGATTATAAAACTTTTATTTGTATTTTACTTTAAATTTTTTTATAATGGTTATCTTATTTGAATTTATTCATTTATTACATGTATCTATAATTAATTTCTTTATTTTAAAAGAACTAATAATTTTACATATAAATAATAAAATAAAATATAAAATAAGAAAAGGCAATCCACTTAAAATCTAGGATGTTATAGTATACATCCTGGTTCTTGGTTTTCCTACAAGTTAAGGAAGAATTCCAAAATTAAAAGAGGATGATGAAACTATTAACCATACTCACATGGAAATGAGAAAACATCACCATGGATTTCATCTTAGGTCTCCTAAAAATCTATAAAATCAATAATTCCATTTTGGTTTTGGCCGATCGACTTACGAAGTCAACTCACTTAATTTCTATTTAAAACAATTTCTTAATCAATCAACTTACCAAAATATATTTAAAGGAATTGGTAAGGCTCAATAATTCACTTTATTTAATTATATCTAATTGATATCTAATGTTTACCAAAAATTTCAAAAGAAGTCTTCAATGAAAATTTGATATAGAATAAAACTATAACACTTATTTCAATTTCAAAACCAATGATCAATACAAAATGACCATTAATAATCTAGAAGATATTCTTAGATCATTATTAGTGGACTTCAATGAATGTTGGGATTAACATATTTCACTGGTTGAGTTCTCATATAATAACAATTTCTTCTCAAGCATATGTATGGAACCATATGAGGCCATGCATGGGGAGAGATGTAGTGACCCATATTTTTCCTGATTGATACTTAGATCAATTTTTATTTTTAGAGTCTTGAGACATCTCTAAGGATAAAACAATAAATTTACCCTAGAAGACAACTATGAAAATTTTTTAGATGGTTATATTGATCTTGTGATGTGGTGTTTACCTCCAAATTGAGTTGTGATGAATTTTCAAGCACAATGAATTTTAAAGGATATGTAATATTTTTTATTTAAATGAATAATTATCCCATGAATGCGGATGATGATATATTATTAACATGAGATCATATAGAAATTCCAACAATGTGGTTGTGTCTATAATGGGAAACTTTTCCTTGGATAGGTGTAAGTTTCATTCCTAGGAATCTGGTCATGGATGATTTATTTTTGGGTATTTTATTAGAAAGACTAATGGACTTAGTTTTAGTGTTATAAATATCCTCATTATAATATTATCTAGTGTTAAGTATATTATCCAATTATTAAAACCTAAAGGATTGGGGGAGTGTTCTATTAATGGAATCAATTTTAGATTGATGAAATGAGGCTGGATTCATGATGAAATTAATGGCATGATCATGTGGATATAATGAACGAAACTCACAACATCATTGGTGAGATGGATTAATAAGGTAAAATTATTTTCTATGAAGGTATTAATTTTATATTTTGAGTTTTCCTCATTATTAGTGTCAATTTCATACCATCATTTGTATTATTTAATACTACCCTCCATTTTTGTTTCAATAATTTTTCAGGAGTTTACTTCCCAAATTCGTGGTAATTTATTCCCACAATGATTATTTGTGGATTTTCTCATCAATCATCACAAAATTTCCCCTTAAAGTATTTATTCTTATTTTTTAATATATTTTTTCTATTCATTGATAATGAATTATTGGGTGGGTTTTATTCACACTATCCACCATTCATTGACCCCCATATTAACTCTTATGAATAATGATCACCACCAACCTTCTATTTTTCTGATGGTTTGACTATGGGGTGATCAAAATGAAAATAAAGTGGTTTTTTAGCAATGAAATATAATTTTTAGGCATTTTAGTAGAAAAAAGATGGATTCAAGAGATGTGATTAGGGTTTGGACATGGAATATTGATCCAATTTCATGGGAGGATGTCCAATTATTATCAATGGGACTTGATGTTGGTTGATGATAGTGACATGCATGAAAATGGGCACTAAGGGATCTGAAGATCATGACGGTGACAAATAAATTGGAAGGATCGATAAGTTTAGACAAAACCTAACTACACGACATGTAATTCAAAGGAACACATGTTGTGTAATTTCCTAGTTATGATGCTAGGGTTTTATATGATTATAAATATCACACGACAAATATAATGAATAAAATAAACATGTATTTTTCATGATATTAACTAATATTTTATTTTGAGAACATAATATTAAATGACATATAGTGTAGAAGAGTAAATTTCCAACCACCCCATTTGGAAAACTTGTTATGCTTTTTGAGTACATTCCATGTACGGAATACATGAATTGAGTCCGATATAGGTATATGCCCAAAATGAACTCTGCAGACCACAAAACATGTGTCCATCAAGACATTAAATGTATTTTTGGGACTACATGACATGGTTAACTAGCAGTACATGATAAGTACCCTGAAGATTTCACACTTCCTATATTACCATGGACATACTACGTAGAATAATACTACATGCTCCCATGCACTGGGGATACACACTAAGTACCCCCACTGGTCACACAGACTATGTAATCAAATATGCATGATATGTTGGTATACATATACACACCTTATTGACATTAATACATGAACAGACTCCTCTTGAGGCAATCCATGCTATGTAGTACATGTCATGTATGTTTTCTAGCCAATGTGATATTTGTATCTTGTTTCATAAGACTCTAATTTGGAAACATGAGTAATACATCCTAATAATTTTTCCATGAAGAACATCATGATACATCCATATTCATTATTATAGGTGGGACATAAATAAATTTGGGAAGATTGGTTTTCATAGATTCATAGGACCGATGATGTGGTTTAGGAAAGATTATTAGAGCATAAATAGTGTGAGGTAATCACCTATTGATGTATTAAAAATAGGGTATAGGTACCCTATATTCTTCTTAGAGTCTGCCATTCCACCAAATATTCATGACATGGGTCCTCTAGATTGAGAAATAGGCTAGTACACCCTTATCACTTAACAAGGTTTGGGTTCCCCACACAACAACTAAACATCAGTACACCCCAGTATTCTCTTGGTGCAAGTCCTCTATCCATGTAGTTAGGTACTCCTTCATCTAACCTACACTACATTACATGGTATGGGTCCTTTATCGGGGTATGTTACTCCTTTAATTGAAATTCTTAATTCAATGAGGTTGAGCTCCCCAATTATAATTTCTATGAAGTGATTATGGGTAGATTTTTGAGGAATATTAATTTATATATGATTTTTATAAATAATTAATCCCTCATATGTCTTAGATCCCCCAATATGTTTATAGATTAAAGGCATGATAATTGTGTATGTTAGGTTACAACACTCCCTTGTATGAAATGCATGCTTCATTGAGGACCAGGTTCCCCATTATGGTTTCCAGTGAAAATGTGGGTGTTATATAGGCTGAGAAGTTCAGATACTTTGAGCCTAGTGAGACCACATACACACCTTGGTTTCTGTTGAGATAAGACTTATAACTGGACTATTGACTTCAAATTTTTTGAGCCTTTTATTACTCTAATAATACATAATTGATAACGAGATACGATCCTTTATGTATTAGATATAGTTTAACTAGGAATTTTCTATGTCCATGATATATTTAATTATAGATAATATCCAAATTCCTTATCTTCTTTCCAATTACAAATCTATTATAGAGTTTGATATTACTTATTTTTTGTTTATTATTTTTGGATTTCAAAGTATCCTATTGGTTATTTTTATACTCACCCCTACATTGGATTTATTCCAACACATGTTGTGTCTATGTAGATGATGTATGGTTCAGATATGGTCTTAGTGGTTGTGGAGCTGGTGTGACTTGTTTTGAGATGACTCTTAGTGATTCTTGGTGGTTCTTGGTGGTTCATGGTGGTGATAGTGACTATTATGGTAGGAGATCAATCTATAATTCCTTACAAGTAGAAGGATCTTCCCAATGTCTTGTATCCATTAGATTCAGATGTCTTTCTAGATGTTCAGTTCCTAGGATATTTTCCTATATGACGATCATGTACATATCAGGTGATGTCACATGAATTCATTATATATAGTTTAAGTATTTATATATATACTACTAGTTTTGATGGTTATTTTGGGCATTGGAGATATGTGTATTTTATAAGTTATTGTAGTATAAGGACTCCCATGTATATTATGCCTTCTTGGTTCTACTTTTAATCCATTATCCAATTTGTGATAGGCTTGGTGTGGCACACTCGACTTACTTACATTTCGAGATGGGCCTCGGTGGGTTGGGTCATTCTAGAGTGGTATCAGAGCAGTCAAGTCCTAGGGATAAAGTTTAAATTTGAAAGTCATGTTAGGACGGGTTTAGTAATTTTGGGAAAATATTTGAATGGGGTCTTGAGTTTGGTTATTAGACCAAGGATACTAGCTTAGGTGCGGTGGCTGGTGTATCTTTTAACCAAAACTTTAATTACTTGTTATTCAATCCATTACTCTAAGACATTGATTTTGGGGTAAAATAAAGTTAGTGTATGTATTATATAGTGGTCATTTGTGATCTTTAATATCCTTACTATTTCATATCATTAAGATATGATCTCATCCTTAGGGGTTAATATTATAAAATGTAGGGTGATACCCATAGATGGACAAATTATTTTTAGAGGTAGGGTTGTGAATAACATTAACCTTTAGTAGGACCTCTCACTGCCAATCAATGATAAATTAGGAATTATTTAATCAAATTAGTTGAGAGATATCACTTCCCGATGATATAAGGTAGAATACACCCTTTTTTTCTTAGTATAAACCTTTTTATAGAGTGGATGGTAGTTCTTGTTGAGTTAGAAGATACTATTGGTGGGATGAATACACTGTATGTGTCCCAATGATAGAGGCCTCATAGGTTTATTAGGAAAACATGATCATAGGGTGATAGAATCTTGTATATAGTCTAGTATTTTCATTCCCATATGGTTTGGTCTCTCACTAAACTGAAGGTGATACTTATATTGAACATCCAACAAAGCGCAACAAGCCATTAGTGGAAGATGTTTTTCTAAAACTCATGAAAATAATTCTCCATTGTAGTCAGATTTTGAGACCTTATTTAGTATATTTTTTTATTTGGGGATTCTAGACCCTTTTTAGGGAATTATAACAATTTTTGAGTATATATAAATCCCCAAAAACCTCACAAGGTATTCCTTGGAAGATATTTTTATGGAAAATTATTCAAACTCAATAGTTTAGGAAGATCCTTCGAAGAGAGATTTTGAGATGGGGATTTTATTCTCATGAAAAACCACCTATGGAGAAATTTCCAAGTGAGATTACAGATTGAGTATTTTTAATATACATACACCTTGGTTGTGGGAGTAGGTTTTCATTTTACCTAAGTACATCCAAAACGGTGTTGTGTATGAACATCCATATTGTAAGTAGCATTAAGATCAATGAATCTATTATATTAGGAAAAGTAACCTACCTAGAGTTAGTTTTTATTGATAATATGGTGGTTAAGGAGTAGGAAAACACTATTATTGACTCCCAACATCAACATACTCATTTGGTTTCTTTCAAGTGTAAATTTATGATAGTTAGAGTTTTGAATTATGTGCTCAATGAAAATCCATGGTCTGGTGAAGTCTTTCATAATTCAAGGTATGAATTATATCCTCTATTCACAAACCATTATACTAATCGATGCATGCATTATCTATCATTATTTCACTACATGTTTAGGATTTATAGATTATGGTGGAATGCGTATCCATATCATTGTCATATATATAATTTCTAGTTATGGTGACCATATTTCACTCACACATTTTGTTGAGGTGAGTCTATCCTTAGTGGATAAAGAGGTCTTTCATGGGATTCCATCATAAATGATATACAACCCAATGATTACAACCTTAGTATGGATTTATTACTCATTTATATCACTTCAAAATGATATGATGTTGGGAATATAAAGTGAGGTCCACCTTTAGTTATGAATTGGACACCTAGGTATGGTGAGTAGATCCAACCCTCAAAAAGTGGAATCCAACCACCAATAATTCAGTAAA
Source organism: Viscum album (assembly GCA_963277665.1). Lineage (NCBI taxonomy): Eukaryota > Viridiplantae > Streptophyta > Magnoliopsida > Santalales > Viscaceae > Viscum > Viscum album. Next base: position 1,353,841,228 of record OY728121.1, on the reverse strand, counting down.
CATGACTTTACATACTATGTCCATGGATTATGATTCACTTCATATAAATTTTGTGGAATGAAAAAATGTTTCTTAAGAGATACCTATCATTTTACCTTGATATGAGGCACACACACACATATATCTATATATATATATATAAATTAAAATGAATTCTAGAGTTGAAATTTAGGTGTGGATGTATAGGTTTTTGTATTCCCTTGATGCATTCTTGAGACACCTATACTAAACAATTTATTATAATAGTTCACAATGGTAAAAAATGATGTTTAAAATTTATTGATCCTTTTTACCTTAGAGGCATGTTGACATTATGGATGGAGTAGCCACTTCACTTTTTAAAAGTTTTGGTAGTGGCATTTGATGGAATTAGAGTGGTGTGGCAGTGGCATGGTGGGAAAGTCCTTTATAATGGAGTTCTATATCTAGATTAAAAAGGATGTATTAAAATTGATAGCCTCTAAGTGGATGATTATTTATGGGAGAGGTAGATATTACTCACCTTTGATCAATGGTAGGGGCCCTACACCCTTTACGTGTGATAGACCCATGGTGGCGATATCTATCTAGTAGCCTCATGTTATTAGATGTTTTTAGGAGATGGATCTGAATGTATTTTCTTAAATATGGGTATTACATCATCTACTTTCCTAGGAATATAGTGGTTTACCCTTACTGTTCATATTAAATATCGTTATGTATATACTAGGAAGGGACATCCCTAGAGGAGCATGTCCCTCTATATGGTATGTTTAGTGGATCTTTATAGATGTTCCCATTATATGAATACTCTTAATATGTGGTGTAGGATGAGGTTTTCTATGATTTTTTTTGGTTTTTAGTCACTTGAGTTTTGGAAAGTATTATCATGGGGTCTAGATCCAATAAAGCATGGCCATTTGAATGTCCAGGACTAATAGCTTTGTATTATGGAATATTATACCACAATATGGGTAATTTTATGGTTATGGGTAGTTTGAGGAGGCTTGTGATGATTATTGATGTTCTTTTAATATTTTTCATTAAGGAGAGACGATAACAAAATCAATATGTTTTAATTAGTGGATGTGATCTTATTTAGAGATCAAGGTGTAGATATAGAATCCCCATGAATTCTTATGAATAGATTGAGTAAGTAGGTATGCATTTACTTTATTCCTTGAGCTAGTGACATTGGTTCCCATTCATTGTTGGTAAGAGATAACTGGAAAGATGACACAGAACCTAAAGATTATGCTACCTTCTAACACTTTTGGAGTGAGTACAAGGTCTTTATGTTGTGCTTATTAGAGGAGTTAGATGTAAGTAGAGTGTTTCCACAAGACGATCCTTAGGAATGATCCTTAAAGTTGGGAAACATAGATCTTCAACATGTGGTACCTCAGTGAAATCCATTCCATGATGGATGCCAGAGGTTTATAGTTTCACTTCATCCCATGTGGTAAGATAAAATTTGGATTGGAAAAGGTTTTTAGTGTGGAGGATTGAAAATAATGGAATAAAGATGGATTTTTTTTCTACTAAATTTTTAATTTGAGATGAGGTATATCTGATAACTATAACGATGTAAATGGATGTCTCCTTACTGGGTAGTTATGCACTAAGTTTTCTTAGGGATCATACCTCCGAAGATGCAGAAATTGTGTCTAAGGGGAGAATGATTTCTTTATAAATTTATCTTATAAACCTCATTTTTAGTGACTCTAGTTATTTAATTTTCTAGGATGAAAAGGCTTAATGGTGGGGAGGATGTAGTTACCTAGATTTTTCTTTATTGAGACAAATCTAAAATTTTATTTTTATAGTCCCGAGACCTATCTAGGGGGTAAAAAAATAAGTTTACCAGATAAAAATACCTTAGAACTTTTTTGGTCATTTTATTGATCTTAGGATGTGGTGTTTACCCCTAGGATAAATTTTTGGTGAATTTATAAGCAAGATTAATTTTAAGATATGTTTAATATTTATTATTTAAATTAATAATTATCATGCAAGCATAGATGGTGATATCTTCAAAATAATATCTCAGATAGAAATGTGGACACTATGGTTGTGTCTATAATGGGGTGTTTTACCTAGGTGAGGTATAATTTTCATGACCGGGAATTGGTCCACAAAATGGGTATTTTCAGATATTTTATTAAAATGACTAGTGGAACTCATTTTCAAGTTATAAATATACCTATTATAATACTCTCTAGGGTTATATATATATATTTACCAGTGATGGAAACCTATAGGATGAGGAGGGGATAATGTTATTTGAATGGAATCGTTGTTGTATTAAAGGAGCGAGGTAGAATTTGTGATGAAATTGAAGACTAGATCACATGGCGATGATAAATGGAGCCCGTGACATAGTTAGAAAGACAAATTGTGAAGTTATGATGATTCACCATCAAGTTATAACTTTTTTATTTTTAATTTTTATGTTCCTTTTGTTAATTTCATATCATCATTTTGATTACAGAATACCAACCTTTGTTTTTATTACAATAATTTTTTAGGAGTTCACTTATCTAATTCATGGGAATTTCATTTCATAATGATTATCCACAAAATTTTTCATCAATCATCATTTACTTTCCACCTTTAAGGGTTTATTCTTATTTCTATGTATATTTCAGTGTGTGTTAAAAATGAATTAGCTGGTTCCCAGTATTCACACTAACCATTATTATTCAATACCCTTTATTTTCTTATATGGTGAATGATTACCATGAGATTTAACTTTAGATGATTGTTTCACTATAGGGTGATTAGAATGGAAATATAATATATGTTGAACCATGAAATATTTTTTAAGTGACGGTATTGATGAAGAGATGACTCTGGGTGGTGAGATGAGGGTTTATGTATGGTAGATTGAGCCAATTCTATGGGACGATGGGTAATGGTGAACGACAAGGATCACAAGTGGTTAGTTATGGTAGTAAACATGGCAGCCGATGCTGAGGGTGTAAGAGATCACGATGGTATTCGGTAAATTAGGAGGATCTAAAAATCTAGAAAAAAATTACTAAAACATAGTGTGTAGTTCAAAGAAACAATTTTTTTATCTTCTTAGCTATGATGCTAGGTTTTATGATGATTATAAATATCACATGGTTTTTTTGAATGGATATAAACATCATTTATTTTTCATGATATTAACTTGGAGTTAGTTTTTCATAGGTGAGATTAAATGAAATGGGGTGTGGAAGAATACACATCCATCCACCCTGTTTAGTATAAATGACATGTAGTTAGAGTACACACCATGTTCAAACTATATGTCCTGAATCAAATAGTGGTACAAACCCACAATGAACTTTGTAGACCACACACCATGTGTCCATAGAGATACTTCATGTATATCTGGTATTACATGGCATAGGAAACTAGAAATACATACCAAGTACCATGTGGGATTCATGTTCCATGAAATACTATGGATATTCTATATAGAATGAGGTGACATATTTATGGGCATTAGGGATACATGTCAAGCACCCCTACTAGTCCATCACACCATGTACTCTAGTATACATTATGTGCAGGTAGGCATATACATTCCATATAAATAACAATACATGACTAGACTTCTCATTAGTGGATACACATAGTTTACCCTAGGTGTATATGCCAGCCAAAGTGGGTTTCAAATATTCTTAACTATACTCATATTTGGACACATAATAAGTTTATATTGAGTATTTTTATACATAGAACATGATAGTAAAACCCTCTTTGGAATTAGAGGTAATATGTGAGGTGATTTGGGTAGATTAGTTTCCATAGACTAATAGAGATGATTAATGATTTTGACTGAGATGAAAGGAGTGGACATAGGTTCTGGTAATCCCTCATGATGTGTTGATGAGAAGGCATGTGTAATATCCCAATATTTTTGAATATATTTTTTTTCTAAATTAATACTATGTTCGATAGATTAATCTACAAGTAACACCAAACTAAAAAAATACACTATATATTTATTATTAAGAAAATTTAAGCATAATAAAAATGATATTAAATAAAAATATTGTATTCAGTTAGAAATGCATATAAAATGTGATTAAGTACACTTAATACTTTTAAAAGATAATTTTTCAATAAAAGAATTTTTCTTTATATTAATTTTTTCATTTAAAGGATAAATTTATAAATTTTAAAATTTTAATTTTGAAAAATTACCATTATTTTTGAATTCTCCATGTAAAAATTATCTTTGGATGAATTTTTGATATTTTTCTGAAATAACTGATTTTTAGGTGAATAGTAAAAAACAGAATTTTTTACTAAAATCAATGCTTTTATGGATATATACAGATGTAAGTATAAATTAAAAGATTGTAAAATATTTTTGATGATAAAATATTTATTTCAACAGTAAAATTTTACATATATAAATACTATTATGAATTTATAAAACCTATGTTTAACATTTTATTAACTTAAGTAATATTTTCTAGTAAAAGAAACAATTTTTATCATTTTATTTTAATTAAATATTATTTTGGTAAGATTTGGTTTTGTCTTACTTTTAAAGACACATAATTTTTTTTAAAATTAACTAATTTATATCATTAAAATAACAAACATTGATAATTTTATCATATACATAAATTTTATGTTTAAAAATACGATTGTTTAAAAATGGGGTTTTACACGTTGCATGCTCTAATGTTAAAATTAATATTTATTACACTAAAATTTATCCGATAAAATGGATTTCATATTTTTAATCATTAGTTAAAAATTTTATAATAATGTTAATTTCATTTTTAGGCATAAAAAATGAATTACTTAGGTAAAAACTAGTTACTGTGGTAAAATCCAAAAAATGGTAAAAAGGGTTAACCGAAGGAATAAAAGGAAAAACTTATTAAAAAATGTTTCTAATGGAGTTTTTGTGGTGTTTATAGTCCAAAAATTATCTCTAATCTATTATTTTCCACTTTGGAGCCTTCTTGATATGTGAAAGACCTGCTCCCCTTATATTAAGTTGAAATATTTAAAAAAAATTCATTTTCACCACTTATAAAAGGGGCCTCTCACCACCCATTAAACACCACTCTAGAATTTCTTTTTACTCTTGAAAATACAGAATTGTTTCATTCCCATATAATAATATTTCACTTATTTTAGGTTCTGGTAACAAGAAGTTATCTGAATCCCTCCATTTCCATGGAATCCTCAAAGGAAAATCTCAAAGTTTTCAACGAAAGTACCAACTTTTCACTAAAATTGTTTCTTTTATATCTCTAAAATTTAAATCTATTTTTAAAATATTATATTATTACTTAATTATTTATATTATACTTAATTTTTTAATGTTGTGTTAATAAAAATTAACCAAATATTTCCTTTTCCTTTAAGAAAAATGAAAACACCATTCATGTATTTGTGCGGACTACCGCCTCCATGAAGTAACACATTTCATTTTTCATCTAGTTTATTTATTATTTATTAAAATATATTAAAATATGATTCAAAACCTTTAAAATATATAAATAATATCATTATTAGACAATCATAATGATATTATTCCAAAATAAACCACTTTATAACCTTACTCATCCATTAATTATGGCATGTTCATGTTTGGGTCGGTCAAACCACCTACTTGAAAAATGATATTAAATAATATAATGGATGAATAATATAACTTAATTATTTATTAAATATGATATAAATATGTAAATAATGATTTTAGTTTGGTCATGGAAGGTAACATTAATATTAAACTCAATAATTAAGTTACCGATGACCATTCATTAAAAATCACTGAAACATGCTCATCACCATTTTCGTCCTTAAGGATTATAACCAAAAACCACATATAATGAAATTATGAAATTATAAATAATTATAAAAAATCAATAAAAACACATTTTATAATATTATAATGATCAAATTTTGGATAATAATGAAGAACAACCATGCTATTATAGAACTAGTTCAAAATGATCAAGATTAATCACACCCGATATTGAAAATAGATAGCAAATTACTAATATAAATATAGAGAATAATTATAAATGATGTTTATAAAAGAATATATATATGAATAAGGTTATTAAATTAGTGATTAAGATATTTATTTTTTTTATATAGGATATTCAATCACTTTTATGGAAGTTATGAATAAAAGTAAGGGTTTCTTTATCTCAAATTTAATTTCCTGAGATATATTTCATATTGTGCACCATAATATCTTTGATATAGTGTTATTAATAAAAAATATATTAACTTTAAGATATTAATTTAATTCATGGGTTTTGAATATTTATATCATTTTTATCATTTAAATAGATTTTGATTCAAAGGATATCAATGTTGTAAGGATTTTTAAATCTGATTTTTTTCTTTATTATGATATGATGTGTATTCACTAATTATTTCCTTTTATAATGTATATATATTGTAAATGGATTTATTTTATCATAATTTTCAATTAAATATAATTTATTTAAAAATACATTTTGATATCCCTTTTCAAGGGTTTTTGATTCAGGTTTTACTAAATCTATAAGGTATTTTGATAACTCAAATATCCTTTATTTTAGATATAACACATCTTTTTAAACTTATTTCTTCTATTTTTGGTTTCTTACACTATAATGTTTTTTAAAACTTTATATTCCTCTTTTAAAAAAATAATTTTTAATTCAAATATTATATATTTTTGGTTTTCTTTCTCAAATGTATATCATTAAAGAGAATAATTCCTATCCTCTTTAATGAATGTTACCCATCCTTAACAATATTTCTCTCCCTTCCAATGTTCCCCTTTATATTTAGAAACCTAATAATGTGTTATCTCACAAGATATTCATATTTCCCTTATCTTATTTTAAAAAAGATTATTTTTACCCTTTTTATGATGTGGGTTTTCAACAAAGTTATTTTAAAATATTAAAAAAAATTCGATCCTTAAAAAATAAAATAATTTATCTTCCAATACACATTAATTTTTGATAAATTTATACATTTTAAATCTATATTATTGAATATTATTTTTAAAAGAAAATATTCTCAAAATATTTTTACTTCATTTTTTGAATATTTATATCTATTTCATGGATTCATTATTGATATTTATTTCAAAAATAATGATTTTCAAAATTTCTTCTTTCAAATTTCTCAAAAGTTATATTTTCTAAAGTGATTCATAACTTTTTCTTTATATGAAAATTTTAATATTTTTTTTGAAAGACTCTTTTAATTTTTGATTTATTTTTTCTCTTTAACTATGGAATATTTAGATCCTATAGAGTTTTGTTTCATGAATCACCTATGAAATGAATTTATGAAATAATATTTTTGGGTGATTGAATTTTTGGTATCAATAATTTACATTCTTATGGTCAATTTTGGTGATACCATCTGGAAATGTTATGAAACCCATTTTTATTTCCATGGTTTCTTTATGATGTGATGAATAATTTATTTCAATTGGCACACATATGTATGGATGATTGATAGGAGGGAAATTATATCACCCTCCAATGCATTGGTAAAGGTTTTATATCTCATTAGATAATGATTTTGAGTGTGAACCCAATGTGGTTTATCTAGGTTCACAAGATTGAGTGTGAATATGATACATGTTATCTAGGTTTACAAGATTGATCTTGAACTCAATGAATGTTAGCTTGGTTCACAAGATTACGTGTGAACTTAATTAATGTTATCTAGGTTGAAAAGATTGAATGTGAACCTAATGTAAGTTATCTATGTTCACAAGATTGAGTGTGAATCCAAAGTATGTTATCTAGATCTACAAGATTCAGTATTGATCTGATGCGATTATCTAGATTTAAAACGTTATGATTCTCTATACTTATTGTTATTCCATATTTATATATTTTATGAAAATTATTATACTCCTTGAATCATGGTTATTATCTCATGATTCTATACTTTTTTGATGGTATATGTTTAATCTTTTGAGATTATATATCTTGCTATAATGGAATATGGAAATTTTTTATTATTCCATGTTATTTTTAATATTATATTTCTACCTTGATCATGTTTTATCATATGATTATGATCTAACCATTTATGACACTATAATGACCCAAGAATGTTACACATATTATTACAAGATTTTTAACATAAAAATCTGTTAATTAAAACCCAAAGATCATGTATCCTAGTGTACCTGGAAGACTTGGTTCATAATACATCAAAGTGAGGCTAAAATAGAACTTATTTATTTTATTCTACATAATGAGATCCTAAATAATTTTGAGCACTTAAAACTGCATGGGATAACCGATGGAATATTTAGAAAAAAATTTGTGAGCTAAAAATTCCATTAATGGAATAAGAATGACAAGGAAACATGACATGTGAGTCAAAATTATAACACGATATCATAAAATATAAGGTAACGAGTAATCGCATGAGATAATAGAATAAAGAACATGGTATCATAAGGCCATGGAATCATAGGAAATGTAGAAGAAATGTATGGCATGGAATAAACATGATTCAAGGCTAAGTTCTTAGACGATACCACATGGTGGAAAAAGTCCCATAATGGATTAGGTTTACTCCCTAATCCCATACATGACATCTCATGAGACTAAAAATTCTACCCAATGAATTGGAGTGCTATCTGGGTACACCCATCATAATATGTTCATGATTATGTGTACCACAAAAAGAAAACAATCATAAGGCATTAACATAAGAATTACCTATGGAAATAAATGGGATGCATAATCTTGTCTCATATCATAATCAAAGGAAATTTCATAATGAAGGAATTTGAGATATGAACATAAGGAATGTATTACACCTATAAAATCTAGGGAGAATAAGCTAGGTATATATGTGAGAGACATATATACATAATTTTTAAGAAATACATAACATCACATATTATCGTTGTTGATGAAAATATATTTAAAAGATCACATAGAATATTTCTTGAGAAAAATACCCTTTTATCTTCGAAATCACTCCTTCAAAATTTAAAATTTTCCAAAATATTATAGTAAAAACATTATTTAAAAATGAACATGAAAACTTATAAAGTAATATTCAAATATTTGAGTGGTGATGACGGTGGGTAATTCTATACATGTAGTATAATTTCAAAGAAGCATTTATTTCACATTGTTGTAAAAATATTAAAAAAGTGCCTCATTTAGAAAATTACAAAAAGATTCATTTCAAACCATTTTGTAAAAAGTCAAACATGGGAAAAATGTCTTTAATAATTTTTTTGGGGAATGTTAAAAATATTCTTGAAAATATTTTTATAAAACATGGATATGGAAGAAAAAATATTTTCAACCGTAGAGTGAAATGATGTCATATTTTCTTAAAAAAGTTATCAATCATTTTAAGTACCAATGTAATTTCCCAGTTCAGGTTCCACACAACAGTCCCCCAATCTGATCAGTCACATGACCTTAAGCACGCCTCCCCATATGCGAGAGGTTACTGACTAGTAGTGAGGGTCTAATATATACATGGGGCCCTCATTATCAGAGTAATACATAAGAGGAGATAGAAAAAGAATAACCAAATGATATAACCATAACCAGAATAATACCAACATTACATGATGACTGAAAAAGAAAAGAAAATATCCAAAACTAAATAGTAGATATGTCATGATAGATACATGTCAAGTATCAATATATAAAAACCCAAAACAAATAAAGACATTGAAAAATCCAAAGCAGTTCCCGAATCACATCTGGTTCCCTCATCCATGCTACATCTCAAATCATACATCTAAGATAGGGATATTTCCCTTATCTTGTCCTATAAACATGAAGTCTATTCAGGTATCGATCAGGCAACCTGAGTAGGGTGTCAGTACAACTCAGTAGGCCACCACCAACACTGTATAAAACAATATCAAGTCGATAAAATTATATACAGTTGTATAAAGAATAAAATCCAAGTAATGAAGTAAACAATTTACACATATTAAATTATTCTTCATTTAACCACATACACCCTTGGGTTCTCAAGGACACCCGAACCACATTACCCACTTCATCCCATGCCAGAGTCTGAACTATCCCTAAGGGATATCACATATCACAATACAATGGTTAGCAATTATCAATCATTTTCAATTCATACTATATCCCATTAGACACATAGTCCAATGCCAAAATTTTGGGCCAAGATATATATTCTTAGGAACCCATGGGTATTTAAAGTAGTAGTACGTGACCTACAACTAATTTATCAAACAATAACACAAGTGGGGTTTTGAAGCAGCAGTCCATGTACCACACTCATTTATCAAAAAATCACACATGTGGGATTTTGAAGTATAAGTCTATGCCCCACACTCATTTATCAATATGGGATTTTGAAGTAGTAGTCCATTTAACACACATATATATCAGTTTATCACTATGGGATTTTGAAATAGCAGCCCATATCCCACACACATTTATATATCAATCATAAAAATCACATATATCACATAAATAAAGATTAATCAACATCAATACTTTTACCAATATTTCATAATTCACATTTTCAATTAATTCACAATCACATTAATTGACCAATTCCACAATCCCAATAATACATTAATTAATTCTATAATTAATTACTCTAATTTCACATTAAAAATATTCTATTAATTAATTGAACAATTAATTCATTCAATTACAAAATACCAAAATCCCACTAATTAATTCACCAATTAATAAATCCAATTTCACAATCCAAATATCCCATCAATTCTACAATTATATAAATTAATCAATCAATTAATTTATTCAATTCAAGATTCAATTTTCAAATGTGAAAATTGAAATTTCACATCACATACACATAATTGAGATTTAAGACTAAGCGAATTGAATTTAGACCACCTACCTCAAGATTGTCGACAGACGCTCGCCAATATAAATCCATAATTGATGTGGAATGTTCAATTGCACAATGAATAATGAGATCTAGATCCAAATCCTAGATCCAAGATCAAACAGATTAGATCTACAAAAACTAGATATATATTCAACACAAACACCAGAAAACATACCTTCAAAGTATGAGAGAAACTCAAGAGAGCAATAGAAAACCACATAAGATAAGATTATATTACCAGGAGAGGTGCAAATATTCAATATGAGCTTTGATTCACCATGAACGGAGGTCTTAAGGCCTTGGAATCCGTTCAGGAGTCTAAAAAAATGAGATAAATCATTTAGGACCGAGTTAAGTAAAAATAGGGTGAAGTCAGGGGGGTTTGGGATTTTAAAAACCAATTTTTGGATTAATTAAATCAGTGCACATGGTTTCCTAGGAAAGGGTGCATGGTTTTTCAAACTATGTGCCTCTTCTGGTGGGGGGGGGGGAGGGGTACATAGTTACTCCTAAGAGGGAACATGGTTTGAAAAACCATGTTCCAACCATGAAATCCCTCTCTGAATAGTGTTACACAGTTTTCTAGGGAATGGCACATGGTTTTAGAAAACCATGCACCAACAATGAATTGCCCAAAAATTCTCCAAAAATTATAAATTTTTACCCAAAAAAACTCTAGGTAAAACCTAGAAAAAAGATACTCAAGACAAGGAAAAAGATAACTTATAAAAAATCTTGGGACATCTCTTGAAAGGGTCAGGATCTATAATCTCCCCACCATATAACAACTCATCCTCAAGAAATACTCCCAATCATCTCTAAGATTACGAGGAAAAAAGTTTGGGCCCCCGAGCCCATATATCAACTTATTTCTCTAATGTTTCATCCTAAACATGACAATGTTTCCACAATATAAGAACTATCAGCATGATCTTCCCCCGTAATACTTTCTCACTATGATCCAACACATGTATCAGATGCTCATTAATGGTCACATCGATATCTAGCTCAACATCATCCACATTGATCACATGAGAAGGGTCGGGGTGATACTGCCAAAGTTATGACACATGAAAAATGTCTTGCATAACACTGTGCTGTTGTGGAAGAGCCAATCGGTACACTACCGGCCCGATTCTCTCCATAATATCAAATGATCCAACAAACATGGGCACCAACTTTCCCTATCTATGTATCCTTTGGCGACCCAATTTAGGAGAAACTATAAGAAAAACACGATCACCCTCTGCAAACTCCAGGGGTTATCGATGTCTATCAGCATACAACTTTTGTCTACTTTGAACAATAGCCACACACTTCCGAATCAGCTGCACCTATTCTGAAGTCTCCTACATGATATTTGGTCCCAATAGCTCTGACTCACCTATAACCATCCAGAATAGAGGTGATATGCTTGGCCTACCATAAATATCCTTATATGGTACCATCTATATATTTTCTTGACAACTATATTTATTGGAAAACTACACTAAATCTAGGTTCTTTTACCAAGACCCACCAAAGTCTTGGACACACGCTCGAAGCATATCCACAAGCACCTATATAGTATGTTCCAACTACCCATCTGTCTGTAGGTGGAAACACCACTGTAAAATAGGTCTTTAATAGTACTATAAATGAACTTTATCATTTCTAGAAAAACACTGACTACCTAAGCGGGATTAAAAGACCAGGTCTTTTATCAGTGTCAAAAAAGCACTGATAAAGAGACTTTTATCAGTGCTTACAGAATTGTTAATAAAGTGTACCTTTATAAGAGCTTTTAAAAGTGATGAAAAATGTGTCCTTTATCAGAGTTGAAAAATATGTCCTTTATTAGTGCTTTTAAAAGTGATGATAAATGTGTCCTTTACGAGTGATTTTAAAAGCATTGATAAAAAACCATACTATAGGGTGTTGCAACAACATAATGAAACACCAGTGCAATGTGCTATAATAAAACCCCAAAAACTATAAACACACCAGATATAAAAAAACAAGTCCCAATACAGAATTTAAATGAAATGAAATTTATAATACAAATAAAAGAAAAAAACTATATTATAAACATTTTAAACATTGGTTTATACAATTATATAAATACAAATTATTACATACATTAAAAAACATCAATGTTACTTTGTCTTTTAATATTGAACCTGAATCATGATATTGCCTAAAAAATACCACTTCTCAAGTAAAATAAAACACCTATATAAGAAAACAATTCTTATGTTAGAAATAATATAAAGAAATAAATTAACAAAAAGTGTTAATTTTACTAAAATTTATATCAAATTTAAATAAAAAGATGCACTTGGAGTCATATGAGTCACACCATGCGTCAGATTGAGGTGCATCTAATTCTAAAACATCTCAAATGACTTTTGGATCATTTTCCCTAAGTATCAAATCATTCTAAATGCATTTTCTTGGTTTTGAGTACGTCAATTGTCTATTTTACTAAGATTTCATTTTAAACTGAAGACACACACTTTTGACTCGTTTCGATCACATCATATATAGGTTTGATGTGAAAAAAATTCCTAAATATCAAAAATGACTTATGAATCATTTTACTTAATTATCAAGAAAATATGAGAATGTTTGATTGGTTTTCAGTGAGTGATACTATTTAAACTAAAATGTCAATTTTAAACTCATAACGGAAACTTTAAGTCCTATTGAGCACATAATGTGTCAGATTGAGGTGAGGTTGATCCCTACATGTGAAAAACGACTTATGGATCATTTTTGTAAAGTATAAAAATAATATGAATGTGTTTTCTTAGTTTTGAGTAGTTTGGTTTTCCATTTTACTAAAATTGATGTTAATTTGAAATAAAAATTTGCACTTTGTGTCATATCGGTCACACCGTGAGTCATATTGAGGTGTGGATGATTCCTATACATCTAAAATGACTTATAGATCATTTTAATAAAGTACCAAAACAATCCAAATGTGTTTTATTGGTTTTGAGAATGTCAGCTATCTTTTTTACTAAAATGTCATTTTAAACTGGAAACACGCACTTTGACTCATTCCAATCACATCGTGTATCAGTTTTATATAAGAAAAATTCCTATAGATCACAAATGAATTATGAATAATTTTCCTAAATTATTTGTAAAACCTAAGTATGTTTTATCAGTTTTCAATGAGTGACACTTTTTGAACTAATATATCAATTTTAAACTAATAACGAAGACTTTGATTCATACCAGACACATCATGTGTCAAATTGAGGTGTGAATGATGCCTATACGTCGAAAGTGACTTATGGATCATTTATGTAAAGTAAAAAAACATTCTGAATGATTTTTTTTTGATTTTGAGTAGGTTATTTCTCCATTTTACTAAAATTGATGACAATTTTAAATAAAAAATGCACTTGGAGTCAAACCGGTCACACCATGCATTAGATTGAGGTGAGGGTGAATCCTTCAAATATCAAATGAATTTTGGATCATTTTCCTAAAGTATCAAAACGATATGAATGAATTTAATCAGTTTTGAGTATGTCAGTGGTATTTTTTACTAAAATTTCATTTTAAACTGGAAACACACACTTTTGACTCATTCTGATCACATCATGTATTAGTTTGACATGAAACTAATTCCTACATTTCAAAAAAGACTTATGAATCATTTTATAAATTATTAATAAAATTTTAGTGTGTTTTATCAGTTTTTAGTGAGTGAAACTTTTTGAACTAAAATATCAATTTTAAACTGATAACGGTCACTTTAAGTCATATTGGGCACATCCTGAATCATATTGAGGTGTGACTAATTGCTACATGTTAAAAATGACTTATGGGTCATTTTTATAAAGTATCAAAACAATATTAATATGTTTTATTAGTTTTTATTAGGTTAGTTGTGCATTTTACTAAAATTGATGTCAATTTTAAATAAAAACACGCACTTTGAGTCATACTAGTCACATTGTGGGTCAGATTGAGGTGCGTCTGATTCTTACACATCCCAAAGTATGTGGAAGTTTTGGAACAGAAAGGCATGAAATATAGAGAGAACATCCCAAATCAGATAAAATAATCCACTTATATAATGAAACAATTATTATGTGTGTAATACTAAAAATAAATAAATTAAACATAAATATAAAACAATAAATTAATTCCCTAGACAATGATTTTACTTTGAAAACATATATATTACATCTGTTATTGAGTAGAGACAACATCATTTCTCTTCCTTCAAAGGCATGACATATGGATAGGAATGTTCTAAAATAAACAAACTCTGTATGAAATAATGAAAATTAAATCAATGCACCAGTATATAATTTTTTGGTAAAATAGAGAAAGTATATCGTAACATTACCTTTACATATTTCCAAAGGGTTTTCTTGATTATAGTTTGTTCTTCTAAGGTATTGGTAATATAATCATGTGTAGAAGACATTTTCTACATGAGTACTCATTATGAACAACTCATCTAAATACATTTTCTACATGAGAACATATAATATTACGAGATAAAACATAGTATATTAAAAAAAACTTTTAACTTCTCATTGAAATATCTTTATTTTTTAAAGGTTTTAGGGATTTGGTTCTTCTATCAAGAATCCAAATCCCTATTTGTGGTCCCCTCTAACATACAATACATTGTCTACATTGGGACCATCATGAAGCGATTGCGATCTTCCAATAAAAAGGTAATCCTTGATTGAATTTTCATCTGACCTAACAATTGTTTTAGTTAATAGTAGGACAATTGAGAAATTATTATTTGTTGGATCAGAGACATAAAATAATTGTATTTCTTGTGATTCCATTATGAACAGCTCTCCCTTTTCCCCTTCCATTCTAAAATTCACCTTCATGAAGCCCATTTCATAAAATTTCACTACAATGAAATTGTAAACCCATTTTTAACAGAAAATCATCACTTTAAATATTGTATAATACAAATCATATATCTGTTTTATAATTCAAAAATATGACATAGTTTTATAAATTGGATTTCTATCCTTTGAACTAGATATGCGCATCACTTCATCCACAAGTGTAACACCATTATTTTTCATCATACTATAGTCATCATATTATTTTGTATAGCATGTATAACCATTTATTACATAACTAATGTAAGATATAACATTTTCATTCAATCCTATGGTTGGTCATTGAATTCATTCGGCAATTGAATTCTAATTTTCAGATAACTCTTTATAAATTTGATCTCTGAACCATCCTATAAACTGTTGATCATGTGTATTTGATATCCATCCTATAGCCCTTGATGGATTGAAAAATATAATATTTTTTTGTGGGCTTCAATGTATGGATCAAAATCTTCAATATTATGTAAAATATAAATATGTGATTCCTACCACTCTGTCAAGTTAATCGTAACAACAACTCTTTCAGAAATACCTTTATCCATAAGGCATTCACTATGATGAGACTTTGGGAAACTGATGTTGTCAACATCTAATAGGTAATCGGTACATAATTCAATAGCTTCTTCAACAATATATTGTTCTAAAATAAAACCTAATGGAAAACTTCAATTATTGACATACCTTTTTAAAATCTTTATATACTATTCAATGGGGTACATCCATTTATAATGGATAAGACCATGTAGTTGAACCTCTCTAACCAAGTGAACTATCGGGTGGACAATTTTATCAAGGAATGATGGTGGGAAGAATATCTATAATTCACGTAATATGAATTCAACCACCTTATTCATGATGATAAACTTCACTGAGTATATAAATTTACTGCATATGGATTTGAAAAAGAAGTAGAGTCTGGTTAATGTATGTTGTACATTTTGAGACAGAATGCAATAGAAAGTAACAAGCCTTAAATCTTACATCAAAACATGATAGTCATGTAAATTTAGTCCTTGTAAATTCAAATTAGTCAATGACATGACGTTCTTGATATTTTATGAATACCCCTATGGAACTTTTACACTATTAAATAAAAGGAAAAATTGAAAATTTTCTTATCTGGATAAAGTGTATGCTGCTAGAGGAAGAAAAGTCTGCCTTTTATCCTTCACGAGTGCTAACTATTCCATTATCCTCATTTCAATCAAGTCTAACCCAGCCTTGATTCCATATTTTGTTTTTCTTGTAGCATTTAGAAATATACCAATAACACTATCAAATAGATTTTTTTCCTACATGCATGAAATCAATAAAATGTATAACATACATACAATTCCAATATGGCAATTCAAATAAAATTGATCTCTTCTTCTATCCTTATTTTTTAATTTTTTTCAAAAATGGTTTACCGAAAATAGTGTTAATATCTTTTACTTTATTTTATAATTGATCATCCATTACTAGAGATGGTGTTGTACCTTGTTTAATATTACCATAAAATGCTGTCATCCAAGATTGATATTTATGTCATCGAGGTAAAGATATATGATTTCCTAAAAACACAGTCTTCAAGGAATGTTTCAACAGAACTGAGTATGTGTGTTTTTCATAGACGGGACACCCCTACACTCCTTTAATTATATAGCTTGATAAATCTTCACAAGCGTGGAAGTCATTTATCATTCCATACAACATGACCCTCAATGTGAATTCTTCACTTATATGAGCATCATAAATTTTAACACCTGTATACCATATCAATTTCATATCTTTGATCAATGGAGACAAATAGTCATCAATATCATTACTATGTTGATTTTATCCAGATATAAACAAAGAAAACATAATGTATTTTTTCACTTCATGCATAACCATGGAGGCAAGTTATAATTTACCAACATGATGGTCTATCTACTATGAGTACTAATTTGTACACCAAAAGGATTTATTCCATCTTTAAATAATTAAAGATGAAAGTTTCTGGGTTCATTTCCAAATTTAGGACACTTGTAATCAGTTTTCTTCCATTGAGGATAATCTTCTAGATGATGTAGGTTCCCATATTTAATTATTGTATCTATATGCCATGTCAATTGACTCTTGGTTTCCTAACATTCATATAGTCTTCTAAACAATGGAATGATAGGAAAGTAAGATATATATTTTTATGGACTTGATTCATTTTTCTTATATCGATCTATGCCACACTTAGGGAATTTTATGAGTGATTAATAGTCCTTGTGAAACAATATGAAATAATTTGGAAAAGCATAAATTTTTTTAGATATCATTCCCATTAAAATTAATAATTTTTTTATCATTATATATTCAGCATGATCATTCATTTTTTTCCAGTAGCATATCATTTAGGAGACTAAGTAATTCTATAAAGTTGGTGTCACTCCATCCACTGTTAGCTTTCAAATTATATAACTTCAATACAGTTGACAATGTTGTATATTTAGTAAAACTAGTATATAATTGTTTCTTGGAAAATCTATTTAACTCCACAAAATACTTTGGAAAATCACAACGGTTATCTTCAATTTACATTGTCATTTATTCCATGTGATCTCCATCATCATTTACACTAGTATTCATATCAAATGATCTATAAATCACAATATCATCCCAATCAGTGTCCACATTCAATTTTCCCCATGTTTAGTCCAACATTTATAGCTCTAATATATTCTGTGAAAAATAAAATGTTCTTAAAACTCTTCCAGAATAATTTTTCTTGAATAAAAACAATATAAACACAGATAGAGGATTTGAGAGGGGTCGTATGCATGATCACTTGAAAAATTGATGAGATATTTAACTCTATCTTCATAATCTTTTGTCAAATGATTAAAGTGAATCCATTTTTTATTCATATCCATCATATTGGATTCATAAACGATTGTTTTTTTACAATTAATAAATAAATACACATAAGATATTCATTATCAAAGGTGAAAGTTATGAAAAAATCTAATAAGGGAAACTTAAATTTGATTGTTTCAAATAATTTAAGTATGTTGAAGAAAATAGGTAATTGAATTTAAGAAAATAATTACTCCACTATGGTAGGTTTTATCCTATGAATTCATTGAAAGGTGAAAGTTATAGACAACTCATCCTCATTAACTCATCTCCCAGACATTTATCATTGCATTTTTTCGACACATCCTTCATCTCTTGTGGACATCCACCTATGTTGATTGAAATACTTAGTAGTATTCATCTATGGGATGAATAATTCTAAAATTAGTACAAGAATCATAAAAGATATAGGGGATGATTTTCAAGAAACAAATTTCAATGGTGACTATTTAAGAGATGAAGTTTATGAGGATGACAGTTGTCTATAAAAGAGATGGGGGACAAGCATCAAGCAATAAATTGCAATAATAACTAATTTTTGACACAAATCAAGTCTTTCTTAAATCCCCTAAACAAATTAAAATATAATATAAGCAATTAAGGAGTAACAAGAAACCCAAATATGACAAAAAATAATAATAAACTCTCATTCAATAAACTAGAAGATATAAAAATGTATTGATAAATAATTTTAATAAATAAAGAGTTATTTCATATACATGGATAATAATCAGATATTCATAGGGGTGGAACCAATACATGTAAACATAAAATGATGAATACCTAAAAATTATTTCTAATATATAGAATTTTATATCTTCCATTTTATTTTTTTGGAAAAAGTGATATAGAAACCTAAGGAATTATTACATTTAAAATTAATGGTATATAAAATATTTGAAAACATCTCAAGACTCTTAGGATGTCATATCACCACACTGACCCATACCAAGGATTATATGGATGTTTTCACATCATATTGACCCATATGAAGGATTATAGGGAGGAAATCTAATACACATTGACCCATCCTTGAGATTTTAGGTAGGTATATAAAGAATTTGGCATAAATAAATAAAAAAAATCAACAAGATATATTATAAATAAGAAAGAAAAACACACCAAACCTCACAACGTCTATCCCATACACATTTAAACACACACACACACATATATAAAATGGAATTTATAATACACATAATTACAAAACAAATTCACATTTAAACATAATTTTTAATGAAGATAAATATAATCCCTTCTTAATTTGGAAGTCTAGGACCATAATTTGTGAATACATATTTATAAAATCACTCTTACATTATAAGTTATAAAAACACATATAAATATATAGAAAGATATATATTTACACACATACACACACATATATATATATAGATTGAGGAGGTGGGATGTAGGGTTTTCGGGAGACGTTCTTCTCCAATGGAACCTAGGGTTTACTAGTTATGGAGGTATCAAATCATGATCTTCTTGAAGCTGTGTTTCTCTTTGAAGGATGATTCAACTCCTATATGGGTGTTGCTGATGCTGTATCTCTTAGTGGCCTTCACTTGGGACCATGAGATGCAGGGTTGTCCAACTTCCATGGTCTGGTTTCCTTGAGGTTGGATGAACAGAAGATGGTCTTAACCTTATATTTGACTACCACTATAAATCCATAAGGGATTGGATCTTCAAAGTCATGAGTGATTAACTACGTTTTAGATTGGGATGGTCTTCTGGTGGAATCCCTTGATCCATTGAAGTTGGAAGACTAGAGGAAGGTCTCAACCTCTTTAGATGATGTTCATGGGCTATTGATGTTAGATGACTAGAGAAGGGTCCTAGATATAGCCTCATATTCAGATGATCTTTCAGTGGTTATCATTCTGGTCGATCTGTCAAAGTAGGAGGAGCGAAAGAGGATCTCGGCCTCAGATTCAGGTGAGAATCTACCAAGGGTCAGATCTTCAAAACTGTATATGGTTAACCACACTTCTTTTGTAGATAAGATGAAATAATATCATGCTTTCACTGATTCAAGGAGTGTATCCTCTTTCAGGGTCATGAAAAATTGTTTTTATGCAATTGTTGAAGCCAATAAAAAATGATTGAGGAAAGGCTTGATATGTGCAAGTACTTGGTTATTATGAGGTTTAATTACAAGGTTAGGGTAATCCATATAATATTGAAGATCTGAAGAAGAAACTTCTTCAAATACGGGGCTTCGATGGATGGAGGATCACCTCAATTGGTAAGGGTTTTTTACATTGTGTTCCCTTCTGATGAACTAAATTCTAGAGCATGGGGATTAGGTTTTATTTCCCCTAAACCTAGAATTTTAAGGATCCAAGAATGAGATCCCTTATTTAGTACATCTGTGATGAAGAACCCCATCACCCAGAATTGGATACGAATTCACAGTCTACCTTGGTTTCATTGGCATTCTCAGTTGCTATGGGATATTGCCTCTACAGTTGGGGATCCAATAAAATTTGACAAAGAAATAGAGATTGTGAACTTTGGGATTTTTTTTCTAGGGTTCTTGTGGATGTTGAACTATGTTTAACTATTATGGATTTTGTTCTACTACTTTTTGTTTATTGACAATTGGAACTCTCAATAGAGTTTGAGAAGAAAACTTCTTTTTGTAAGATATGTGGGAATATAGGTCATTTGAACTCTGAATGTTGGAAAAAACTATTTTTCACTAATTTCAAGAATAACAGACATTCTATGGTAAATTAAAAATTTATTATCCCATCGATTGAGATTATAAATGATGGGAAATTAAGGAATCCTATGATAGAGTAGAATGATTACCATGTAGTGGATCATCTATGATGAGGGGAAGATTGCATGCGAGACTAGACTAGGGAGGATTGACAAACATGATGTGATCTCAAGTAAAGGTAAGAACAACCTAGAGAATTCAATGAATACATCACTTATTTAGGTGGTTACTCCGTAAGATACTCCTGATGAATCAGGGAATGCTTGGGTTGATTGCACCCTCAGAGGTATTGTGAAGAATAAGGAGGATACCACTGTCATGATAGCTTCTAGATCTAGAGGTGGGAAGATGGAGAGCACTATTTATGATGTGGGGCATGGTGAGCATACAAAAATTATGGATGATCAACTTTCTGAATTGTGGAGGGATGATTTAGAAGGGGAATGGAAGTAGACCAGGACTTAGAAACGATGTTGTCACCCAAAATGTTGTGGTTGGGGATGTGGTCATGCTGATTTGGCCACAAGATGTGGGCATGCCTGTTATATGACCCAACTCACTATGGACCAATAGAAGCCCAGGGAGAAGTACTCTATGATCTTTAATCATCATAATTCATAGTAAGATTGGGAATCTTCTAATGATACCTCTGATCATGATTATGGTGATGTATGGTTCCCTTTATTTGTAGTTTTCTTTTATGGATGAGGGCTTGTCTGTTATATCCCATCCTTACTTGTTTCCTTTGTAATCTTTAGTTTCTAATAAATTTTCTAGGAGAAGGAATGGTTTTCTCCTAAACCTTTTGAGTATATATATATATATATCTAGATATGTATTTATATCTTTATAAAATAAAATAAAATAGATAAAAATATTTGTAACCCTTACAGTAGAATATCACAACATAATAAAATAAATACAACCCCATACTAATTTTGAAAATAAAGATCCATTGAAAATAAATAAATATTGTATCACCTTTACTAATATTTCTCTTAAAATAAAACAACACAATTTTGAGAAAATAAATTTTTAAGGAAAAACCCTTACACCAAAATATTAAAAAAGAATTTAAATAAATAAATTCCCTTACATGAATTTTATAAAATCAGATTTCTTTGATACTTCATGCCATCACCAGACAAATAATTGGTTTTCTAAATCAATTTTCTCATTCATTTAAGGTTTTTATATCCAAAACCACTACTGTTTATATAGTGGTAGAAATATTTATTTAATTGGTTTATCTGCAGACCAGAGGTGATTCCTTAAGATTTAAAAATAGTGACCAAATTAATCTTATAGAGAAAGTTGGGGTATAGATGTTGATAGTGAAGCAAATTGATTCAAAAAAATAAAAATAAAATAAAAAGACCAAAACAAAATATCCAAATTATAAATCAAGAAAAAATAGATCATAAACAAAAGAAAAATAATATACAATGACCGAAGCATAAATAACTGATCACTTCATTAAATAATAAATAAAAATAAGACAAATAAAAAAATAAAATCAGAACCTACAAAGGAAAACACATGCCTACCTTTCTAGGTTAAAAAAATCTGAGACCCTCAGATCTAGATCTTAATGTTTTTTTCATAAATCCTTACTAAAAGTGAAAACCGAATGCCAGATGATGTTCGAGCAACTGGAGGTATTTGGTTTATATGATTTGAGTGGGGTTTTATGATTCAATCTTTGATTCACTGAGGACGTGCACCGAAAGTGGGTGGCTTCTTCAGAAAAATTCTAATATCCTGATGGGTTCACAATTGGTAAGGTTTTTTAATTGATTAAGACACTTTTATCAGTGCTTTCAAAAAATAATTGATAAAGATTTCGTTTTTTAGCGCTTAAGTAACAAGCACCGATAAAATGCACATTTATCAGTGCTTATAAAGCCTCTTCTTTATCAGTTCTAAAAAAGTGTTGATAAATATTTATTTTATCAGCGTTTATTAATTAAGCGCTGATAAAGGATTTATAATTATAATTATAAATAAATTTTTTATAAATATATATATACTTAATAAATATATATAAATATAAATATAGTAAATATATTCCTTATTTAAATATATTTATTATAATTTTATAATTATTTAAATATATAATTATTTATCTATAATTATATAAATATTTTTAAAAAATAATATTTATATCATTATATATATTTAAATAATTATATATATATTTAACAAATATATATAAATATAAATATATTAAATATGTTCATTATTTAACTAAATTTAATATAAATTTAATAATTACTAAAAAATATATAATTATTTATATATAATTATATAAATACTTTAAAATAAAAATTTATTCATTTATAATTATAAATATATAATT
The DNA here is from genome assembly GCA_963277665.1 of Viscum album. Taxonomy (NCBI): domain Eukaryota; kingdom Viridiplantae; phylum Streptophyta; class Magnoliopsida; order Santalales; family Viscaceae; genus Viscum; species Viscum album. Next base: position 1,353,817,554 of record OY728121.1, on the reverse strand, counting down.
TTAGAAATGTTGTATGTACATTAAATATAATTATTTATAAATATTTTTTAACCTTATTAATGAATATATACTTTTAAGTGAATGCATGTTAAAAATGAGTGAAATTGAATAAATTAAAAATAAGTACACTTTAATAATATTGAAAAAATAGATAAGTTTTGCGTGTGTGAATTGTATATAAAAATTAAATAATTATATATATGTGGAATCAATATAAAACACATTTGATATATGTTATATTGAAAAATCAAACAACATTCAATTATATGTCCATTACTCTATGCAATTAGTCAATATTTTTAATTTATATTAACTTTTAATTTTAAATCATTATTCACTAAATATATGACTATTTTATATAAAGTGCATAAATATTTTGTAATATATAAATCATATTTATATACATTAATATATATCTATATAATTAATATATACTATTTATTGACATTATTAATAATAATCTAATTAATAAAATGTTTAATATTTTTCTCAATTTACTTATTTTTAATTTTAATTTGTTTAATTCTCATTTTGAATATATCTATATATTTAATATATAATATTTATTAGTATTTATAATTTATATATAGTATAATCAATTTATTCATTTTTATTAATAATTATTTAATTTATAAAATTATTAATATTTTTTAGTAAACTCATTTTTTATTTATTTAATTATTTCATTTTATTTATTCGGACCTTTATCAACACTAAAAACGTGCCAATAAAGGATTCCTTTATGAGCACTAAAAATATAGCGCTAATAAAGGTCACCCTTTATCAGCGCTAAAAAAATCGCTGATAAAGGAACCCTTTATCAGTACTAAAAAAACAAAGCACTAATGAAGGGTTAAATTTATCATCTCTTTATTTATCATTGAGAAAGATTCCCTTTATAGTGCTGATAAATACTAGCACTGTTAAATTCCTGTTTTGTGGTAGTGAAATTTATACTCCATAAAACCTGTGTACATAGAACCTTTTGTATGCCCTGCCTGAAGATCGAAGCAATACACGAGTCACGGTACAAAAAAACACTCTGAGTTACTCCATGCCAACAGACTTTCTCTTGAACGTACAAGTCTGTCAAATGATCCACTGAGAAAGTCTCCCAGAGTGGTAAGAAATGTTCCACCTTTGTTAGTTAGTCCATAATCACCCAAATAACATCGTTCTTCCAAGGAATCCTCAGGATACCCACCACAAAGTCCATGTTAACCTCATCCCACTTCTATTCAGGAATGGGAAACAATTTTAGTAAACCTCTAGGTCATTGATGCTCGACCTTAACCTATTGACAAGTGTAGCATCGTGTCACAAACCCTGCTATCTCCTTTTTCATGAATGAACACCAAAACTATCATCATAGGTTATTGTATATTTTGATCACACTTGGATGCCCCACCCACTTTGAGGCATGGAATTCATGAATCAGCTCCTCCCAGATGCTTGTAGTCACAACAACATGATTCTTGACATAGATGATCTCATCCACATATATGCTCTAATCGGAAGGTGACTCCCTACCTTCAAGGATTTATTTCAATGACAAACATTTCAAATCCTTATAATACATATCTCTAATATGGCTCAAAAGTGTATACTCCATTGAAATTTATATGAGAGTCATCTTCTCTTGACTCTCCTGAAACACAACATGCATCTCAGCTAGTAAAACCATTATCTTCCACTTAGAACTAGACTCTTGAACTATCAGATTTTGAGTTTTCCCACTTAAAGAATCATCAAAACTATTTCCCTTTCTTGGAATTTATGCTAGATCAAAGTTGAATGAATTAATACACTCTAAACCATCTTTTCTGATAGATATTCAAATCTCACTGTGTAAAGATACACTTTAAGATCATGTGATTAGTATACATAGTAAACTTTTTGTCCAATAGATAATGTCTCCACCAATTAAAAGCATATACAACTTCTTCTAACTCGAGGTCATGTGTAGGGTAGTTCCATTCACGTGGACTCAACTTTTGAGACCCATAAAGCACAACTTGATCTCCCTACATCAATACTACTCTAAGGCCTATCCCAAAAGCATCACAAAACGCCATATACTCCTCACCTAGTCCAGGTAGGATCAAGATTGGTGCCTTTGTAAAGAACTTATTCAACTTATATAAGGTATTATCACATGATCCATACCATTCAAACTTTACCCCTACTTGGTTAAGCACGAAATAGGTGATTCCAAATGGGGAAAGTCCTAGATGAACCACTGATAATAGTCTGCTATCCCAAGAAAACTGTGGATGTCAAAAATATTCTTGGGCTGTTCCCAAGATACAACTGCCTGAACCTTCTCTGGGTCCACTGACATACCTTCCTCAGAGACGATGTGACCCAAGAAATGTACCCAATCAATCAAAAAATAACACTTAGATAGCTTTTTGTATAGTTGATGACCTCTAAGTGTACTCATGATTATGTCAAGATGTTGTTCATGATTGTCATGAGTCTTGGAGTACACCAAGATGTCATCTACAAATACAACAAAAAACTGTTCCAGTTATTGGTGGAATATTACATTAATCAAGTCCATAAACACTGATGGTGCGTTCATCAACCCAAACAATATTACGATTAACTCATAAATTCCATACTTGATTCTGAAAGAAGTCCTCAATATATCACAAGGTTGAACTCTCAACTGAAAATACCCTGATCTCAATTAAATCTTGGAGAAAACACAATCTCCCCTAATCTGGTCAAAAAGATCATTGATACATATATTAGGATTCCCTTTCTTCACAATCATCTAGTTCAACTTCCAGTAATCAACACACAATTGCAGAGTTCCATATTCCTTTTTATAAAAAAGTTTGGAGTAGCCCAAGGTGACTTACTTGGATAGATAAACCCCTTATACATCAACTCTTCCAGTTGATTATTAATATTATGAAGCTCTTTTGGTTCCATTATATATGGTGGAATAGAAACTAGCTCATTCCCTAGCGTGATCTCAATTGTAAATTCCATATATCTCTTAGGTGGAAGTCCTGAGAATTATTTTGGAAAAACATCCTAAAACTGGCCCACTATGGGTGGAAATACATACTGTTTCACACCTCCATCCTCCAAAAATAGTCTAGAAACCTGGGCGGTGAGCTCCCCTAGTTTCTAATGAATTGTACATTCTCAGCCTTCCTGGATATCTCAGTCTCCATGGTGAATATATTTTGTCACCCACAGGAGACATAAACATCACTCTCCTATGGTAACAATATATGTGGTATTGGTATGATACTAACCAGTCTATACCCATAATTAGGCTAAATCCAAACATGTCAAGGATATAAATATCCCCACTAAAATGATACTCCCCAACCTTAAGAGAACACCCCTTTCATAGATAGATGTCCCACGACCATACTTTCAAAGGTGTATCTATCATCAGAACTCTTCTCACAAAGTCCACTACTTGGATCAAACCATTCACAAGTTTTGAAGATATAAAATAATGAGAGGAACCAGTATCAAATAAGTAACTAGCTAGTGTAGAAGCTACAATAATAGTACCTTTAACTATTAATGATCCAGCCACACTATCCACCAGTGTAGGCTAAACGACATAAAACTACCCTTCCCCTCTTCCCTATGATGTAGTATGAGTCCCCTAAGCTACACCACTCTATTGATATGGGTGGTATTTCCCTGAAGTACCTCTTGAACTTCCTCTACCACTATAGATAGTAAAAATCCAGTTTCCGGACTGATATGGTGTAGAAAATCCCCTTCCCACACTCTAATTATGCTAAGATGCTCCATCATTATCCAGATATTGTGGGTTCCTATAGAACCTATATAGATGTTCCATCCTGCCACAATATTGACAATCTACCAGTGTTTGGGGGAACTGTCTACAAAAGTGACCCAACCTACCACAGTTGTGACATATCACTCGAGTAAGATCCTGCATAACCGATCATTCCCCTTAGCCAATTTACTTTCCACTACCTTGGTAAAAAATCTAATAATTATGGTTTCTTCTCTTAGAATTCATACCTCATGAACATCCAATAGAAACCACCCATCCTCCACCAGAAGCCTCCTTTAGGTTCCCCTCCAAAATGAGCACCCAATTCCCCACTGCTGAAAACTTCTTCAACCTGAAGATATTCACCTGGGACTTAATCTTACACTTAAGCCCATCCTGAAACCATTTCTCCATGATCACCTCATTACTTTCCAACTCTAAAGTAGAGAGCTACAAATACATGAAGTGTCCAACATAGTCCATCATAGACATTCTCCCCCAAGTCAACCTCATAAACTCAGGTGGTCTCTCCAGCCTGAGCATCTCCAGATAAAAGTGAACTAGGAACTTCTCTTGAAAGTCCTTACACTCCATATTCTCCATCTCTCCATATTTATTTTTAATTTCCCACCAAATATTTACTTGACCACATAACATGTAATCATCTAATTTGAATCTCTTCTCAGTAGGAGTCTCCAAGTGGTCAAGTATATTATGGATATACACTATCTAAAACTTAGATACCCTAGGTCCACCCTCTTTGGTAAATGTGAGAGGGTGATGCAACTGAAACTCCTACATCAGATCAGACATAATATTCACAACCCACTCTAGGTCTCTCTCTATAAATTGCATGAAGTGAGCAAAGTTCTCTCAGAACTTCTCTTCAACTTCCCCATCCAACACTATCAGTGCCTCAGGTTCCACTATTGGAGGATCATTTCTAGCCATATCCTCCTGTCATCCTCTCAATAAGAATATTCACAGAGGAAAATATCTATAATTCCAAACACACATCTCAGGACACATAACAAAACATTATTATAATAATGTAAAATGGATTCACATAAGGCTATAACAAGTCATCCCCCCTTTCCCCACCATATGTTCAAAACTAGGGCACTATCACTACCCTTAACCATCCTATATCTAGGTAATTCTTAACAAGGTTAAATTAATTCTCATATTTATGTCTTTTTTTATACACCCATTTATTCAAATTTTTTTATCATTTTACATCTTTCAATTCATGTTAGGAACCTTTTTCATTTTAATTACATAAGTAAGGAAAAATTTTCCATTTAAAAAAATTACCAAAAACCCCCTTTTACCATGTGTTCCAAAAAAAATGATGCATGTCATAATAATTCATGAGGGCATAGAATGATTCATGTATACTGAAATCTCATTCCATACCGGGCCAAAAGTCAAATATCTTAAAAGATCAAAAACAATTATCACATCACACAATAAGTGCATCACTTGAGGTGAAATAACATTCAACTATAACAGTAAACATCAGTAAAAATAATCCCACACTAGGAACTTGGGTTTTACCTTTTACATAGGTTAGATACTCCCATGTAGAAGCTCATATACAAGGAACAACTCTTCTTAGTCTCTTATCTACCTTTCCCTAAATAGTAAGACAAAAAAATAAAAATAAAACTGTGTTTTGATACCTCTTTGAAACGTCCCGACCTAGGTTCCACACACAGGTGCCCTGAGCCAGTTGGTCACATGACCTCAAACGTGCCTCCTCATACGCCAGAGGATGCCGACTACAATAAGGGTCTAATATTAACATGGGGAGACTATACCATCATTATAAAATTAATACAAAAACATAAATAGAATAATAATAACAAAATGATATAACCATAACCAGAATATGAAAAACATCACATGATGACTAAAATAAGAAATATAATATACAAAACTGAATAGTAGATATGTCATTCCAGATACATATAAAGTGTAAATATAAAAAAATCCAAAGAAAATAAAGACACTGATGATTCCAAAGTGGATATTGAATAACATTTGGTTCCCTAATCCATGATCCATCCCAAATCATCCATCTAACATAGAGATATTGCCCTTATCCTATCCTACAAACATAAAGAATATTCATATACCAATCAGAAAGCCCGAGTAAGGTGTTCATACAAATCAATAATCCACCAAAAATGGAGTATAAAAAAACATCCAGTCAATAACAGTGTATACAATTTTATAAATAATAAAATACAAGCAATAAAGTAAACATTTTACACATATTCAATTATTATTTATTTAACCACATAACCCCCTATGTTCTAGTGGAAATCAAAACCAAAATACATGCTTTGAACCATGCTAGAGTTTGAACTATCCCTAAGGGATATTACATATCAAAATACAATGATTATCAATTATCATTCCATTTCAATTCATATTACAGAAAATTGGAACCATAGTCCAATGCCAACATTTTGGGCCTAAATTTCCATGCCTAGAACCCCATGGGTATTTGAAGTAGGAGTATGTGACCCACAAATAATTTATCAAATAATCACATGAACAAGATTTTGAAGTAGTAGTCCATGTCCCACACTCATTTATCAAACAATCACACAAATGGGATTTTGAAGTAGTAGTTCGTGTCCCACAATATTTTATCATAATTGGATTTTGAAGCAGCAGTCCATGTCCCACACATGTATATCAGTTTATCACTATGGTATTTTGAATAAGCATTCCATATTTGACACATGTTTATCAATAAATTACACAAACCCACATATATCACATAAATCAAGATTAATCAATGTTAATACTTTTAACTATATTTCACAATTCACATTTTCAATTAATTCACAATCACATTAATTTAATAATTCCACAATCCCAATATTCCATTAATTAATTCTCCAATTAATTAATCCAATTTCACACTCACAATATTCCATTAATTAATTTAACAACTAATTAATCCAATTTCACAATAAAAATATACCATTAATTAATTCACCAATTAATTAGTCCAATTTCACAATACTAATATCCCATAAATTCTACGCTTCCATAAATTAATTAATCAATTAATTTATTTAATTGAAGATTCAATTTTCAAACATTCCAATTGAAATTTCACAACACACACAAAATTGGGATTCAAGAGTATGGGAATTGAATTTAGACCACCTACCTCAAGATTGTTGACGGTCGCTTGCCAATATAAACCCCCAATTGAAACAGAACATTGGATTACAGAATGAAGAATGATATCTAAATACAAAACCTAGATCTAAGATCAAACGATTAGATCTACCAAACCTAGATCTAGATCCAACATAAATAGAGGAAAAAATACCTTCAAATAATGAGAGAAAGATGATAGAGTGAGTGGAAACCATACAAGATAAGAATCTATTACTAGGAGAGGTAAAAATATTCAATATGGGCTTCTATTCTCCAAGAGTGGAGGTATGAAGGTCATGGAATCCATACGAGAGCCTAAAAAAGAGAGAAATCATTTTGGACCGATTTTGTGAGAAATATGGTGAATTTGGGGGGGGGGTTGGGATTTTAAAAACCAATTTTTGGATTAATTAAACCTACAAACACGGTTTCCTATGAAAGGATACATGGTTTATCAAACCATATGCCACTTATGGGGGGGGTGCGTGGTTACTCCTAATAGGGCACACAGTTTGACAAGACATGTTCTAACTATTCAATCCCTCTCTATATGAGGTTTCATGAATTACTGGGATATGGAGCATGGTTTGGGAAAACCATGTTCCAACCGTGAAATACCCAAAAAATTTCCAAAACTTCCAATTTTTCACCCAAAAACACCCCAAGTAAAACTCAGACAAAATGTACTCAAAATAAGGAAAAAGAGTGCCAGTAAGCAAGCTCCATACATTTGCAAAAAGGGTTAAGATATTACAACAAAAGGGATGAAAATGGTTATATTAAGTGAAAATTTCATGAATAAATAAAGTATAATAAAATTAAAGTTTTTTATTAGAAATTTATCAAATAACTTCCTATAAAGTAAATTTAAGCAAAAATAATCTTGAATAAATGAGATTGAAACATAAACCCTTACCACTTTGGTTACTTTTAAATCATAACTCCCATGAATGAAGTAGTTTAATTTTAACTTAAATTATCACGATTTAATAATTATTCATGATATAATATATATTGGGTTAGTATATACAACATTTCAAATAAATTTGGATAATAAAAAACATTTTTCTCAAAGAAGGAACTTTCGAGATGAAACCCTTACCCCATGTCTAGATTTTATCAAGTATGTATTTTATCTCATAAATAATAAATGCATGTAAATTATTTACTTTATTAAGAATTTTTTTCAAATTTATTATTCCTTTTAATTTTTTTTATTATCATGTTATATTCAATTACATATTCATTTAGTTTCAAGTCAGATGTTTTTGATGATGTTCAGCTCATATTTAAAAAATCACTTTAAAAATTTGAATAAGGTCAAAGAGATTATTAATTAACCATATTCAGAATAATAATAATGAAATAATTATTATTTTTATAAATAAATTATTCTTTTTAAAATTAATCATGAAGTGTGGTTATGAAAAATGAGCTACGTTACAATCATGGAGACGGTAAGTCGTACGTACGCATGATTAACATTTCAATTTTTCAAAGATCATAATGGAAAGAAGTGATGTGTTTTTTTATATTTATAGAATTATTATTATATAATAAGTATAATACTGTTTCTTTAAATACACTTACATATACCATCCATGTGATTTATTAATAAAAATGAATCACATTGGTTTGCGAGATGATAGTTCGCCACACAGAGGAATAATGTTTTCTTTTTCAATGGATGGTAAGGTAATAAATTACATGATATATTAATTTTATAGAATTATTAATATATCATTAATATCATATATATATATATATATTAAATACTTCATCATGAATATTTATGAGAGCTGCTGATGGAAAAATAATTACATCAGTTTGCAAGGTAGTAGTCCTCCATACTCACGAACGATGGTTTCATTTCCCATTTGATAGAAGTGGAGATGAATTTAGGTTATAAAATTAATTTAATAACATATTTTTATATGTGAGATAATTATTTTATTATATTAACATGATTGATAAAATTTTTAATGAGGTGGAAGAATAAATAAAACAAAGATGCTCAGTTAAGAATAATACCTATTCTTCAGACCACCTCTTTAGTATTATACTTAAAGCCTTTATAAATTGGATTTATGATCAAATGAAGGACTATAGAATGTGGCAAGGGAATTAATTAAGTTATTTGGGTAGGTATTTTATAGAAAAATGGGTTTTGTTAGTGTGTAAAGTAGATGAGAGTGGGTATCCTTTTATAAGGGAGGAGGAGTGACATTCTTGTAAATACCCAAAACTATTAAATAACGGGAAGTCGATCTCAAGAAAAGTGACTACAAAATTAAATAATAATGGATTTTAGGAGACATAAGGATAATAAATACCTCTAAAATAAAATATAAAAATGTTTTAAATCTTTTATTACATTAACCACTTTAGTTTAACCCCCTCGGTAAACCGGTTTAAACATTAAATATGGTAATAGATTTTTACTATTTTTACTATTCATTATGACAAAAAATTAAGTTGAAATTATTATATAATATTAATTATTATGATTAAAAATATTTAATATATTTTATAAAATTAAATTCATATAATTTTCTGAATTGAATTTAATATTAAACCCACAAACGTGTCAAAAAATGAGTTTTCAAGAAATGCGTTTTTCAAGCATAAGATGATATTATAATAACTATATGAAAAGTAATAAAAATTAAATGAATTTAAATTATTATTTATAGATATATAATATATATATTTAATTTAAGTAATTTATAATTATTATGGGTTATTTTAATTTTTTAAAATGGAGAAACATTATGCACTTTAAAACAGTTTTCATAAAAATGTGTTTTAAAGCATAAAAATAAACTTATGGTAAAATATAGTATAAATATGGTTTAAATGTAATTAATTGGATTAAATATAAATAAATTATAATTATTTTAATTTTTATATAAAATTAAAATAATAATTGGACTTTGAAATTACTCAATTTATTAAAAATAAATGACAGTTTTATAAAAATATTGGTATTTCTCACTATTCACTAAAAAATTAACATTTTCTAAAAAATCTATAAATATAACCCTAATTTTATATCAATATTATTATTTAAAAAATTATTTTAATTTTATAAAATAAAATATTTAAAATTTCTAAAAATTAATTATAATATTTTCTCACAAAAAGAAATAAAAATCACTTTTGAAGAAAACACATTTTTTTAAGAATAAACGTCCTTATTATAAATTGATCACTTATTAGTAAAAATTTATAAATTGAGTAGAACATTTATGTATGTTTGATAAATTATTTAATCCTATTCATACACTCTAATTTAATTTCTAGGTTATAATGTTCATATTTAAATAATAATATTTTAATATTATACCCTGGTTTGTTTAAACTTAGTATTGTGTGTTGAATATGCTATCAAGCATAGTGTTATTTTAAAATATGAAGGTGTTACTGACACATTTATTAGTTTTTCCCTCATAAATTGTTTGATATCACCCATTTATTATGTTTCCATTCTCCAAGTTATAAAGATGAGAATAACTTATAAGAATTATAGAAAGGTGTCTAGTATGGATTGATTATGGAGAAATGATCACAAGTGTTGTAAAATAAGTTGCTTATGTAGATGATCCTAAAAGTATCTAAAAATTTAATTCCTAGGATTGTGTGTTTATTATAATAATTAATGTTTAACTTATTGAAGTATACATCAATTTAGTTTGGTACATCTCACTTTGCATCAAAGCCAATATTTAAATAATGTGTTTTTAGCACTAGATCTGAGAGTGTGGGTTGGGGTGCTTATAGTTGGTATTAGTGTAGGGTTTAGTTATTTTGGGTCCTTAGTTTAGTAATATTGGTATTATTATGTGATAAATATATTTAAAATGCTAGGTAAATTTCTAATAGATAAGTCAAAATATACGATAACATCCCTGTGTTTTTTATAAAGTAGAGATTGTGTGGTTATCATAGCAATTACGTCCTTATCTAGACATTGGAAAGTGGATATGTATATTACACATATGAACCTATTGGTAATCAACTTGAGAAATTTTTTTTGAGTATCAACTCAATTTTGACTATGGAACACGATGAGTGGGCCTAAGACTGCACACCCGGCTAGAAACTCCCTGATGATATTCTTTGGTTAATCACATTATCTTTGCAAACTAATATGAAGGATTTAAATATATTGGAATTATATGGAATTATATGGTGAGTTAGGTTAGATAAAATAATAGTAAAATTACTATATAAAACCTAGGTTAAATTTATGGATTTATATTTTGGTCCAATTATACCATAGTTGAACTGAAAATATATTTAGTCGAAATGAATGTTTCATTATAGAAGATATTTAATGATTGAGTTTTCATATTCATATGGTAATTTACTATGATTTTATTAGTTGTTATCATAACCATTTTAGTTTTATTATTTTGTTGTAAATAGGACCATGAAAATTATTTTGTGAATGGAAAGTCCCCAAGAACTCTTAAAGAAGCATATTTGGTACAAATTGTTGAGATAAATGAAAAATCTTGATATATTCTTATTATGCAAAAAATTATGAGTCTCCTAATATCTAAGATTTTGAGGTGGATATATTAGTAGAAGACATATCTTAAATTTCTTACAAATACATTATATTCTTCCTTTAGTGAATAATAATTAAAATTGTGGGGCAACAATTTATTTAAGAGGGGGGATATAATGCCCTCAGATTTTAGAATATATTTTCTCTAAATTAATACAACTTCGATTGGTTACTCCAAAGGTAACACCAAACTAAAATGAGCCTTGAAATATTTATTATTAATAAAATTTAATAATAATAAAACGTATGGTAAATTTAAATATTTTAATTAATTAAAAATCCATACAAAATATGATAAATAACACTTAAAGTTGTTAAAAGTGCATTTATCAGTAAAAGTAGTTTTTATATAGTTTAATTTTAATTTAAAGGATAAATTTATAAATTTTAGAATTTTAATTTTATAACATGAAACTAATTTTGGAATCTATCATTCCAAAATTAGTTTAGGATTTTTTTTTGTGATTTTTCAAAAATAATTGTTTTTAGGTGAATAGTAAAAAATATAGTTTTTATTAAAATCATAACGTTTATGACTATTTAAAAAAGTAAGTATAACATAAAAAAATATAATTTTTTTTCAAGAACAAATATGTTTTAAGGAGTAAAAATATACATTTTTAAATACTATTATTAATTTAAAAAACCTAGGTTTAAATTTTTATTAACTTAAGTAATATTTTCTAATAAAAGAAACTCTTTTTGGCTTTTGTTTTAATTGAATATTATTTTGGTGAAATTCTAATTTTTATTAATTTAAAATAAAAATAAATTTTATTTGTTTTATAATAAACAAATTTATATCATGAAAATAAATATCATTATTAATTTTATCATATATATAAATTTTAATCTTAAAAATATACTTTTTTAAAAAACAAGTTTTTATGCATTACATGCATTAATAATAATATTAATATTTCGTTCACAAAAATATTTTATTTTATAAAATTTATTTAAAATTTGTAAAAATTAGTTCCAAATTATTTAATAAGGCCTATTTTATTTTTATTTATAAACAATGAATTACTTAGGTAAAAACTAGCTACTACTGTAAAAGCCAAAATGGGTAAAAAGGGTTAACCAAAGGAGTAAAAGCCCTAACATGTTAAGATAATGCTTCTAATTTGGTTTTTGTGGTTATAATAGACCAAATTTTTTATTCAATCCATTATTTTCCATTTTTAGTCTTATTGACATACAAAACATGTGCTATTTTTATATTAAGTTGAAATATTTACAAAAATTCTATTCTCGCCACTTATAAAAGGGGCCTCTCATCACCCCTTAATGACCAATCCAAAATTTCAGTTTCCTATTGAAACTATAAGTTTTTTAATTACCCTATAATCCTATTTCACTTCATTTAGTTTCTGTTCACAAAAATTTATCCAAATCCCTCTATTTCCAAGGAATCCTCTTCAAGAAAACTCAAAGTTCTCAATGTAATTACTAAATTTATACTAACATTATTTGTTTTCTATATTTAAATTTGAAATATATTTTTACTAATATTATATGATTAATTAATTATTTATAGTATACTTAATTTTCTTATATTTTATGAATAATCATAATCCACTTTTCCCCTTTTCCATTAAGAAAAATGAAAATTCCATTTGTGTGTTTATACAGACTACTGCCTCCACAAAGTAACATATTTCAATTTTACTCTAATTTATTTATTATTTATTGAAATATATTAAAATATTTTTAAAAAAATTAAAAAAATCTAAATAATATCATTATTAATCTACAATAATGATATATTTTTAAAATAAACCACTCTCATAACTATACTAATCCATTAATTATGCCATGTTCTTGTTTGGTTGGGTTTAACCACCAAGTTGAAAAATGATATCAAATAATATCAAAGATGAATATTAGAAATTAATTATTCATAAAATATGATATAATTAATTATTTTTTTATTTTTTGGAAAGGTAAAATTAATATTAAACTCATTAAATAAGATACCAATGTTTGTTTATTAAAAATCACTCAAATATGCTCATCACTGATTTAATCATTAATGATTGTAACCAAAACTCCAATAGAATGAAATTATAATATTATAAATTATGATAAAACATCAATTCCACTACCTTTTATTATTATTTTTTGATAAAATTTAGGATAATGATGAATAAAATACCTCTGTTACAAAACAAGTTCAAAATGGCCAAGATTACTCATACCTGATATTGAAAATTGATAATAAATAACTAATATAAATGTATATAATAATTATAAATTAAGTTTGAAATTTTTTATAGATATGAATAAGGTTCTAAAATGGGTGATTAATATAGTTATTTGTTTTATACCGAATATTCAAGCGTTTGAGTGGAAGTTAGGAATTAAGGTATGGGGTTCTTTGGCTCAAATTTAATTTAATGAGACACATTTCATATTGTGCAACTTAATATTTTTGATATGATGTGATTAATTACTAATGGATATATTTTTCTCTATTCATATAATTCAAGGGTTTTGAATAGAAATATCATGGTGTTTCTTTATGATGATTTCAATTCAAAGGATACCAAGTTTATAGGAGTTTTTAACTTCTCAATTTTTCTTCATTGAGATACATTGTGTATTCACCACTTGTTTACTTTTTTTTTTCTGTGTATATATATTGGCTATGGATTTATTTTATCATAATTTTCTAGGAAATTTAATGTATTTAAAAATCCATATTGAGATCCCTTTTTAGGAGTTTTTATTTAACTATTACTAAATTCATAAGGTATTTTGATAACTCAAATACCCTTTCATTAGGTTATAATTCATATTTTTAAACTTATTTCTTGTATTATTGGCTTATTCCACCATAATATTTTATCTCTTAGAACATTTTCTTCCTCTATTAGGAAAATGAATTTATAATTAAAAGCTTCTATTTTGATACATTTCTTTCACAAACGTATATCATTGATGAGAATAATTCCCATCCCTTTTAATGATGGTTACCCCTCCACGTCCCTATTTTATTTTCCTATTAATTTTATCTTTTATATTTGGAAACTTAATCATGTGTTATCTCATGTGACATTAATATTTCACTTCTCCTCTTTTAAAAATTAAATTTTCTTACTCTTTTTATGATGCGGACTTTCAAAAAAGGTATTTTAAAGTATTAAAAAAAATTTCATCCTTTTAGAATAAAATGTTTTATCTTCCACTCAACATTCCTATTTGATAACCTTTATGTATTTTCCAAGATATAATACTAAAGATTATTTTTAGAAGTAAACTTTTTCCAAAAATTTCCTTTTTAATTTTTTCAAAACATTTATATCTCTTTGAATGCTTTATTATAGAGATTTATTTTCAAATAATGATTTTTAAAATTCTCTCATTACGGTTTCTCAAAAGTGAAATTTTTTAAAGTGACAAATAACTTATTTTTTTATTACAATGTTAAGAAATGGTTTTGAAAGACTCTTTGATTTTTTGATTCTATTTTTAACGTAACTTTAAAATATTAATTTCTTATAGAGTTATATTTCATGAATCACATTCTCAATCCCTTTATGAAATAATATTTTTATGTGATTGGATTTTGGGTACCAACTATTTACATTCTTGAGGTCAATTTTGGTGATACCATCTTAAAATATTAAAAAAACCATTTTTCTTTCCATGGGTTCTTTATTACATGATGAATAATTTTTTTTCAATTGAAACACATATGCATAGATGATTGATAGACAGTTTCCTATATCACCCTATAATGCATTGGTTAAGGTTTTATATCTCAAGATATAATGATGTTGAGTATGAATCCAATGTAGGTTAGATAGGTTTATAAGATTGTTTGTGAACTCGATTCATGTTGGCTAGGTTCAAAAGACTGAGTGTGAACCTAATTTAGTTTACCTAGGTTCACAAGTGTACTGTCCCCCACCACACAATTGGATTGAGAATAGGAAGAGAGGTTACTAGGCCTTAGGTGAAATACCCAAGACACCAAAGGCTGATAATAAATTCCAAGAGATTCATTAATAATTGGGAGAAAATTTAAACTTTTAAAATAAAACAACCAAACCAAAAAAACATAACCAAAGAACCATTATATGATTCATGAGTAAAAGGTAATACAACTCAATTTAATACAAACTGACGATAATACCAAACTACAATCATGAACCATATTAGAGTACAAAGCGAAAACTAAAATCAATAATTCAAAATAAACCAATACATCTAGCAGAAACTCTCTGAAAGCTCCAAGATCCAACTCAACCATTAATTCCCATGATATCATGATGGATCAAAAAAGAATTGGGATACATTTTTGTTACCTATGTCTTGATATATTGCATCTACAAACACACAAAAGTACCCAAGAAGAGGTGAGTATAAAACTCAATAGAATTTCCCCAATGGCTTCCCTACTCATGCCACTAGGATAAAACATGTTAGAAATTTATATTAAAAAATTTATATATGAAAATTTAAAAGAATTGAAAAGTTTATATCAAAACCAAAGCAGTTATAAGTAAATAAACTAAAAAAAAATTTAAAACCATCTCTCAAATCCATTTGGAATAACACATTCCATTCCACACATCCAAATATCCATACATTCATGAAACTTTGTACCTACATATACTCGTGATTGGTGATTCATCCTTTTCACCAAGATGTCACTTGGTGAACCATTTTTATGGGGGAAAGTTCATACCCTTATTTTTCCCACTCATAATGGGGGAACATCATACCCTTATCCATCCCCAATGCAAATGAACACATGCCAACCATTTTTGTCAAAACCAAGACAAACCAATTATGAAAAATCATTTAAATAAAAAAATAATTTTATTGAAAAAACTTTCCAACCTATTTTCCATACATAAAAACGAAACAACCATTTTAAAATCATCATTTTAAAATAATTTCACAATTCCACTTTCCCCCAAAATAACCAATTATACAATATCAAAAACTATCAATGAAGAGGGTTTCCATCAAACATTTCACATACATTTAAAAAATTAAATTAATAAATTCAATAAATTTTAAATCAATCATTCATGTTCTAATAAGAGGAGTTGAGAGTGAATCCACATACCTCACAAACTTAGGTGAAAATAAAGAACAACCCAAATTCTTCAACAAACATGGATTAGATCTTCCAAAACCCACATTAAATATTGTTCTCTATCAACCAAATAATCATATATAAGTATTATTGACATAAAATACATGGATATATCCCCAATTTATTATATCCATGAATCCAAGATAGGGAAGAAGAATAAATCTAAGGAAAATTACCAAGAATAAGTACTTACTATGGAATACAAATTCTAAAACACTAATACTGACCAACAGATCGCTCCTGGATCAAGGTGAAGTGTATCTATAGCCTTTTTAGGAAGAATAATTCAATTTAGGGTTGGATTAAAAAAACGAGTGGTTAAAGGGGTGATTCAAATTAGATCCATAAAACCCAGATCTAATTTTTAACATTATATGATTTAGGTGTACGGTTAGGAAAACTATGCGCCAGACACTACCTCAAAACACCCTTCACATAGTTGGATTTAATGGTTAAATAAATAATGTTCCATACATGATTAGACCCTCTGTTCCACTTTGCATAATTTCTCCTAGGTGGTCATAAAGTTTGGCTAAACCATGTTCCAATCGTATGCCTACCAGTGACCACTGTTTACCCTTTTATGGTTTCATGGAGGTGTTTCATGGTTTCTACTAACCATTATCAAACCATGAACCTCCATAAAATCCCCAAAAATAGTACAATACTCATCCAAACCTTCCCAAACATAACCCAAGGACTTTATATACTTAAAATAAATAGATAAATGGTTAATTACCTAAAGCCAAGGGTGGTATATTCTCCCCACCATTGGTCTTTCTATCCTCGGAAAGGATAAAAACACCATTTTATTGAAAGATTTCATGCCATTTCTAAACCATTTATTTCTCACATTCCAACATTTATTCTTGAATCCGACCATGTTTCCATAAAACCTGCACTGGACTGATGCTTTTCCCATGAAAGACCTTCTCTTTCCCATCCATAATCCACACTGGCACATCGATCGACAAAGAATCTGGATCTTGGTCAACATTATCCCATCAGATCACGTGGTCTGGATTAGGATGATACTTCTTTTATTAAGATACATGGAACAAATTATGCATTAATATAAACCTTAGTGGAAAATTAAATCAATATTCCACCTAACCAACCCATTCAAGTATCTCAAAAGTGTCTATGTATCGAGGAGATAAATTTACCTACTTCCCAAAATAGTTATTCCCAAACCTTGGAGATATTCTCAAGAACACATAATCACTCACCTAGAATGAAAATCATAATCAACGATGATTCAAATATTATTTCTAAAGACTCTGAGTTGTCTCTTTTATTTTCTTGATCAACTAAATCTTCTCCATTATGTCTTACATAAGGCTTGGTCCAACCAGTGAAGTCTCACCTATTTCCACCCAAAAAAGTTGAGAAAGATAAGGATTCCCATACAATGCTTCAAAATGATTCATATATATCAAGTCCTGATAACTATTATTATATGAGAACTACACTAACATTATATTATCCTCCCATGAGACACCGAAATCCATTACACAAGCCTGAATCATGTCTTCCAAAGTTTGTATCATCCTCTCTAATTGTCCATACATCTGAGGATGACACACCATGATCATAGTCAACTGTGTCCCAATGGATTTATATAAGGATTTCTAGAAATGTGACTTAAAACTTAGATCTTATTCTTATACTATCTAAACTAATACACCATACCTCTTTAACACTTATTAGATATAGATTTTAGACAAGTCCTATACCAAATGAGATTTATGAATGAGGATGAAATGATCCAAATTTGTGAGTTGATCCACTATCACCCATATGGAATCATGTTTTCAAACCATCCTTGGGAGACCTATTATAAAATACATATCTATCAACTCCCATTTCTAAAAATAAACTAGTAAAGACAATAACATACTCATTGGCCACTAGTGCTCTTCCATAACCTACTGATAGGTGAGTCATCTTATAAAAAAATTAACTACATTTATTTTCATGTCAGACCACCAAAATTGTGCTTTAAGTGACTTATATATATCTTTTATATTCCAATATGAACAACCCATATTGAATTTTTCTAATCATGAATATGTTTTTCCTAAAAATACATAGGTATGACCATTAGATCTCAAAAACATACTAATGATCCTATTTTAAGCTTCTATCCCTCAATAGTTTCCACACCATTGATTTTTGACCTCATTATAACACATTCAGAATAAAATATCCTTTTATATTTAACATTATTAACCAAATCCCTAACCAAAGAAACTAGGAAGAAAACTGCAAAACTACCTCGGTCTTCACAATCCTAGTGCATGTCGGCTATCAACGACATCATCTGCCACTATTTTGAAGATTCTTTTTCTAACAGACTATATTACTTTCTGATTAATGAATCCATCATCAAACTTACTTTACCCGATGTATACATCAAGTTAAAGTCAAACATTTTGAGGCACTCTATCCATCTTATTTGTCTCAAATTAAAATTTCTTTGTGAGAAAATGTGTTTTAAGCTCTTATGATCCATAAACACCATAAATTTCTCACCAAATAGGTGATGACACCAAGTATTCATGAAATAAACTACAAAAGATAATTACAAATCATGTGTTGTGTAGTTCTTCTCATGAAACCACAACTGCTGTGATCCATAAGAAATAACATGAACTACTTACATGAGAGAACATCCCAACCCTTATCTTAAAGCACCACAATACACCACATAACCCTATCCTAATTTAGGAGAAATAAATATTGGTAATGATGTAAGGTGAAATTTAAGTGCCTAAAAATACCTCTAACATTAACCATTCCATTGAAATGGAACACCTTTCCTTGTCAAAGCTATCATTGGTGAAACGAGTCATAAAAATTCACAAACAAAACATTGATAATAACTAGTCAGACCTAGGAAACTACATATCTCGATAAAATTCCTTGTTAGTTTCCAAGTTATCATAACCTTTATCTTTTTTGGATCTACATAAAATCCCTTTTAAGAGATTACATGGACAAGGAAACATACCTGTTGTATCCAAAATTCACACTTTGAAAGTTTTTCATACAAATGATGACCCCACAAAATTCCTATCACTGTTTCCATGTGCTGCTCGTGCCCATTACTTGTCGTTGAATAAACCAATATCTCATCCAAAAACACTAAAACAAAGGAATATAGATACCTTTTAAGCAATTTATTCATAAATTACATAAGTATATCTGGTGCATTCGTAAGACTTAAAGGCATAAACACATACTCATAATGGATATATATACCCCTGAAAGCTATCTTTGTAATATCCTCATTCCAAACCTGCAATTGGTGATATCCTGACCACATGTCAGTTTTAGAGAACTATTGGGAACCTATTAATTGATTAAATAGATCATCAATTCATGGAAGTGGATACAGATTCTTTATCATAACTTGGTTAAGCTTATGATAATCCACAAAAATATGAAGAGTTATATCTGCCTTTTTCACAAACAAGACTAGTTCTACCCACAAAGATGTACTGAATCGAATGAACCATTTTCTTTCCAACTCTTCCAACTAAAATTTTAATTCCCTTAATTCTATTGGTGCTATCTAATAAGATGGAAGTGATATAGGACTGGTCCCTAGTAAGAGATCAATCACAAACTCCACTTCTCTTGTGGGTGGAAACTCTAAGAAATTATTAGGGAAAAAATCTGGAAACTAATCAATAATTATTGGAAAAACACTATCCCTAATATCATCCACAGTTTCCAAGGTCAAAAATACCAACTGGTATGAGATAGTTCCAACTTCTAGTTCCAACAATCCTTTTTCACCCACCTTTACATTCCCGTATCCTCTAAAGAGATGCTTGATATTATCCTCAATTGTATAACTAACCCTTCAAGTATAATAGTTGATGTGAGAATTGAACATTATCATTTAGTACATACCCAGTATTAGGTCATAGAAATCCATCTCAATAATAGATAAATCCTAACTCAATTCACTCCATCAATAGTTATAGAAAATGATTTACACATAAAGGCTTGACATTATCTTTGAATAAGAGGACTTTGTTGTTGTAGAATACTAGGCATCATATCAACATGAAAACCCAGAAGATCAATAATATGAGAATCAATAAATGAATGGGATGAATCTATATAAAAAAAATATTTCATAAGGGTGTAAGTCAAAAGAATCATACCTATCACCATTGATGGTCTAGATTGATCATCTAAAATCATTTGCTTAGCTCCATATAATTTCTTACTCATTTCACTTTGTTATTTTTTCCCTTGTCAAGATTTAACTAGTTTAGGAGTCATGGTATTCCTATAATCACCATGTATTCCTCAATTCTGTTGATGAAAATTATTCTAATGCCCTCATCCTGTCAAAACATACGACATCTACAAAACCTGAGATGTGTCTCGAGCACCCAACCCTGTAGCACTTCAACAATATCACTAAAGATTCTCCATTGTTTTTTAGTTGTGACATGATCTAGGTGGTTCCATAAAATATCACTTTATGTGATAAAAATAACCACATTGAAAACATCCTCTCTTAGTTTTTGGGTTTAGGAGGAAGGTTCACTGATCCAAATGTCTGATTCTAAGTTATTCCACTACCTTGTAAATAGGTGTCCCTCTTCCACATATTCCCAGCATTAGAGTTACCAATATTTCTCATAGGTATCAACATGCTTCATCCATATGTAGTTCCTGAGATTTATATTTATCTCACTGTCACTCTATTGACCATATCTATATAATCCTTTATAAAAAGTATGACAATATGTGAGAAAATTTATGGCCTCAACCCTGATTAAAAAATGTGTTCTTTTAAGGACACACTTCCAGAAACTTCTGGTGTAAAGTGAACTAAATTTAGGAATTTAGCTATGTACTCTATCACTATGAGGTTCTATTTCTTTAAGATTGAAAATTCTATTTTCTAGAAATCCTGAATGCATGAGGATATAATTTTTTGTTGAAAAATTATTCAAAATCCTCCCATGAAATGCCTTAATCTAATTTAGTCCGAACTGCTAAATCCAACCACTGGCATGTTAAATCCTTTAATATGTACATTACCAACCTAACTTTTAAATCAGTTGGTGTGCCTAGAAAATCAAAGATTTAATTCATTCTATTCAACCACACCTCTTCGTTCTCTAGTTCTGAATCACCCCAAAATATGGGTAGATTTTACCTTTGGAACTAAATATAATGATCTAATTTCCTTGATTAATCCCTTATGTTTCCTCTATCCACAACCTAAAAATATTGGACAATACTCTAAACCATTTGTTGGTTAACCTGTGGCTCAGGTATAACCACATTCTTAGCATCCTCTGATGGTTGGTTTCTATGATTCCTACTAGGTGCCATTTTATATAATGAAAACAAAACACAATTTAGTCTCACTCGTCAGTAAATGAAGGATTATCAATTTTAAAATTTACCCCATCACACAAATCACATTAACGCTTTCCAAAATTCTACATTTTTTCCCACTTTTAAACCATTCTTGAAAATTAAACTATGCTCTTCGGAAATCAAACCATTTTCAAATTTTTTCAAAAATCATTACTTTTCACTAAATCACAAATCATTACTCAAAATTAATTATGCACTCTTAGTGGGAAGTTACTTCTATCAATGAGTGTCATGCTCTTCTCATTGTCTAAACCCATGACGATGAGGTTAAAACTCATATAAGTGTATCAAAACCCTTATGCACACAAATCATTAGTAACTTGAAGTTCAATATAAATAGGTTAACTACACCTCTTTATGCTCTAAATTTCAAGTCCTAATGATCCTACTCCTTGCTACTATCCCAACTCAAGGACTAAACCAGAATGATTTTCCACCTCCAAGACTAAAAAACCAATACAATTTGTCCCAAAATAAAATAGGGAATGACCAAGAATGATACCATTTGTCCCAAAAATATATTTGGACCATCCAAGACTGATACCATTTGTAATATACTTACCCTCACAATTGTACTGAGAAGAGGAAGAGATGTTACTATGCCTTAGGTGAAGTCCCCAAGACACCAAAGGCTAGAAATAAGTGCCAATGGATTCATTAATAGTTGGGGGATTATTTTCAATTTAAAAATTAAATAACCTAACTAGACAAACATAACTAAATTAGAACTATATGATGCATGATTACAATTTAATACAACTCAAAGTAATAAAAACTAACAATAATTCCAAACTACAACCATAAATCATATTAGAGAAAAAATAAGAAACTAAAATCAAAAACCCAAATATAATCAAGACATCCAACAACAAATACCAACAATATCCAAGATCCAAATGAAAAATCCATACCCAAGGAATCATGATGCATCACTAAAGAACTGGTTTACCTTTACTTTACCTGTGTCTTGATATATAACATCTAAAAATACACAAAAGTTCCCAAGAATGGTGTGAGTATAAAACACAGTAGGATTTATCCAATGAGTTCCCTACTCACACCATTAGTATATAACAAGTTTGTACATTTATATTAAAAAATTTATATAAAACAATTTAAAATCATTCAATAGTTTATATAAAAACTAAAGTAGTTACAAGAAAAGATTTTTTTTTTATTAAAACCATTTCTAAAATCTATTTGGTGTAACCCATTTCATTCCACACATCCACACATCCACACATGCATGAAACCATGGACCTCCCTATACTCGTGAGTGGTGAGTCATACTTTCATCAAGCCATATCTTAGTGGACCATTTTGATAATTGAATGTTCATACCCTTATCCATTCCACATTTTATGGGGGAAACTAATACCCTTATCCATACCAAATGAATATGAACACACGCTGACCATTTATTCCAAAACCAAGACAAACCAATTGTGCAAAATATTTTCAATAAAAAATAATTTCATTGAAATAACTTTCCAAACAATTTTCTATACATCAAAACCAAGAAACCATTTTAAAATCATTATTTTAAAAATTATTTCACTATTCCAATTTCCACAAAAATAAAAAATTTCTACAATTTCACAAAACATCCATAAAGAGGGTTTCTATCAAACATTACATGTCAATTTCACAATTTAAATCATGAAATTCAATAAATTTGAAATCAAGGACTAAATTTCTAATAAGAAAAGTATAGAGTGAAGCTACCAACCTCAAAAAATTCGGTGAAAATGAAGAATGACACAAATTATTTAACAAAATTGGCTTATATATTCCAATACATGCCTTAGATATTGTTCCCTATCATCATGACAATCATATATCAACATGATTAACATAAAAAACATGGATCTATCCCCAACGAATTAGATATATGAATATAAGAGAGGAAAAAAGAAGAAATATAATGAAAACTAATAATAAAGAGCACTTACCAAGGAATCTGGCTTCCAACATACCAAGATTTTCCAAAAGATCACTCTCAGATCAAGGAAAAAGGTCTCCACATCCATGGGAGGAAGAGTAATTCGAGTTAATGTCAAATTAAGGAAAAGAATAGTGGTAAAATGGGTGATTCAAATTAGATCCACAAAATTTGGATCCAATTTTTAATGCCGCATGGTTTAGGAACATAGTTAGGAAAACCATGCACCTACCACTACCTCCAAATACCCTTTGCATAGTTGGGTCCCACAGCTAAACAAACCATGTGCCAACCATGATCCACCCCTATGTTCCAATTTTCATGGTTACTCATGGGTGGATGAATGGTTTGGCCCAACTATTTTCCAACTGCGTGCATACCTAGTTCCCACTATTTCCCCTTTCATGGTTTCTTGAAGGTGTTTCATGGTTTCTAATAATCGTGCTCAGATCATGAACCTTTATAAAGCCCCCAAAATATTAAAAAACTCCTCTATACCTTCTCCAACTTAACCTAAATACTTTATATAATTAAAATACATAAATAAAGGGTTAATTAACTGAAATTGGGAGTGCTACAACAAGATAGAGCATGAAACTAATGTGTTTTAGCTAGGTTCACATCATTGAGCATGAACCTAATGCCGATTATCTAGGTTCACAAGATTGGGCATAAATCTGATGCAGTTTTCTAGGTTCACAATGTTATGATTCCCAATTATTATAGATATTCTATATTTCTATGTTATATTCCAATAATTATTCTCCTTGGATCATGTTTATTATCTTATTATTCCGTACTCTTTTTCCATGGTATATGTTTTCTCTTTTAAGATTACATATATTTCTATAATCACTTATGGAAAGATCTTATTTCTACCCATTCTTTAATAAGATAATTCTCCCATGCTCATGTTTTGTCATATAATTATGATCTACCCTTTAATGAAATGTTGATGATTTTTTACCTTATAGATAATTTGATCTCACCCCTTTCTCATGTTTCCATTTCCAAGGTTATAAAGACGAGTATAACTTTTGAGAAGTCTAGAAGGGAGTCCAGTATGCTTTGATTATCGATAAATTTTCACAAGTATCATAAAATATGTTAATTATGTAGCTGATCGTAAAATACATTAAACCTTATATTATTGGAATTGTGTGTTTATTGTGTGATGTAATGATTAAATTATTAAAATATATGTCAGTTTAGTTTGGGACATCTCATGATGTATGAAATCCAATGTTTAAAGAAAGTGTTTTTAACACAAGATCCATGAGAGCTAGTTTGGGTTGCTTATATAATGAGTCCACTATATTATTCTTGGTGTTTAGTAATCCACCAAATATTTGGAGAATAAGTACTCTATATGGATAATGGGATCTATACACCCTTTTTCATGACAATGTGTGAGTCCTACACACAAATGATAGAGTTTGATATCCCCCATGTACTCAGGGTGTGGGTCGTCTATCCCTGGAGTTATGTAATCAATTGTATGACCTACACTAGTTGATGTGGAATGGGTTCTAAACCATCGTTTTAAAATCCCTCAAATGATATTCATACTTTAGTGTGGCATGGTTCCTTGGTTACAATTTATGTGTGGTGATGATTGGTAACTTTCCAAGTCTGATTATTCTATAGTTGGTCTATGTGGAGTGAGATTACTTTTTATATATAGGGCCCCCAATGTGTATCTACATTGAATGAATGATAGTTATGGATGTTAAGTTGGAATAATCCCTCATATAATACACATTATTTAGTGAGGAGTGGGTTCCCTATTATGCTTTCCAATGGTAATGTGTAAGTTATAAAGGCCGAGTAGTTTGGATACTTCAAGCCTCTTGACACCTTAGACAACCTCTGATTGCCTTCAATATTTTACATAATACCAGGTTACTGAATTCAAAATTTGTGAGCCTTTTTGTACTACAATAATCCTTACTTTTCAATGAGATACAATCCGTCATAAATTAGAGTTGATATGGATATAATTTCTCTTTATCCCCAAGATATCTAGTCATAGAGTATATTATTATTTCTTATCCTCTTTCTGGTTAATATTTTATTCTAGAGTTTGAGAATAATGATTTATTGGTTTACCCTTTTTATATTTTGGTTCATCCTACTGAGTATGTTTATACTCACCCCAACATGGGCTTTTAGAGCACACATGCTGACTCTATGCAGATGATGTATAGTTCAAAGATGGTCTTAAAAGACATGGAGCTTATGTAGATTATTCAGAGATGACTCCTGATGATGATTAGTGTAACCTAGTGGTTCCCAGATATAACAATGATCATTGTGGTTGGAGATTGATCCAGGATCCCTTGCAGTGAGGATGAGCTTCCTACTTCCTTGTTTTCATCAGATTTAGAGGCCATTCTAGAAGTCCAATTACTATGATTTTTACTATGTGGTGATATACTTATCTTTTGATGTCTCATGCATGAATTGAATATAACTTAGTTATATATATATATATATGCTACTAGTGTTTTTAGTTATGTTTTCTTCATTAGATATATATCTCTGTTGAAGGTTATCATAGGATAAGGAATCCCATATATATTATGCCTTCTTAGTTCTATTCTCCTAACATTATCCTATTGGAGGAGGTCTTAGGGTGTACAATTGACTTACTACCATCACGAGAGGTGACCTATGGGGTTGGGTCAGGTTAGGAGATATAAAACTCAAACATGTTGGGTTAAAGTAAGAGATAGATTTTTTTGGAACTCATTCGTGAGTAAGAAAAAACTAATATAATTCTATCCATTCAAAAATATTTCTAAGTAGGAAAAATTTGACAAAATATCTATATAGATAATCACAAAAGAGTACACGATTTAGACATTGGGGAAATGGTTTTACTTTGATTAACACCATATAAGTGGACTATGAGGTTTTTTAAAGGATGTAAAATTAATTCCAACATATATAATCCTGTTTGAGATTCTTGATCATGTGGGTAAAGATTATTGTCAAATTTAATTTACACCAAACCAACAACAAGTGAAAAATGTGTTCCATGTATCACATATGAGGATATACATACTAGATACATCACATGCAGTGACCCCAATGGTTATATAATTAGAGAGTGACCCCACTTATGAGTAGACAACAACTATAATTTTGAATTGTATGGATAAAATACTATGAAACTTGACCACTCACCTGGTAATTGTTTTATAGTAAAATCACTAGCACAAAGTGGAAACACGGGATCCTTAGAATGTAATGAAACAAAATTACACTTATTTTTTATGTTATGAAGAATAAAATTAAAATTTTAAGTGTGAAATTTATAATTGGGTAAATAAAGTATTAACCTTATTTTTTTCTTCATCATCATATAATTCAAAATGATTTTTAACAACAAATTGTTTGAGTCAAAATGAAAAAGAAGTAAAACATCAGGATATTATATAATAATAATAATAATAATAATAATTCAACTCAAATTCTTAAAATCAATACCTCTATAAAAAATAATAGTGGATAATAAAAAAATAAATATTATTTCTATAAAATAGAAATCTATTGGTCTATAATCTTAACATACCTTCTATAATCATTATACTAAGAGAGAAAAATATTAAAAATATTAAAAAAATTTAAATAATAATTTAGGTAATGTGATGGGTGAGTTTTATATAAGTATTTAAAACACCATATAGGAATGTAATAGGGTATGGTGATTGTTGTATAGTCATTTGGTATACATATTACTATAGGGTATATGCAATCAATGGATATAATATAGTTTTTATAACTTGTATATAATACTTTCATAGAGTTTTATAATATATATATTAATTAATAAATAAATATGTTATATTTTTATGAATTAATAATTAATATATATATATATAATAAATGTAAATATGAATATATCATTTTATTTGTAATGAAATATAGTTTTTTAAACATGTTTTGAAGGTATTATATGATTTTATTTTATCCAAATATCTCATATTTATAAATTTATTTTAATATAATTAATTTTATATTTGAATAAAAAATATTTAAATCATCTAATAGGATAATTTTTTTCTAAAAAAATATTTTACTTATGTAAATAGTGAAAAATGAAAGTAAATAGTAAATACAGTAAATATAATGTACAATAAAAGTTAAGTATAAATTAATAAAACACCAAAAAAATTATCTTGAAACATTTTTTGATGATAGAGGCTTTATTCAATTTCATTTTATCCTTTTACATTCCCCTTTCCATATAAAATTACATTACCTGTCCATCTAGTCATGAGTATTTGAAAAAATTCCACCCATTTTCAATTATAAAAGGACCCCTCTACTACACAATAACAAAAATCTTAAAGATTGATTTTATCCCAAAAATATACCCAAATTCCTTCCCCTAACTACCTTATACAAGTTTTGGATCCCTTTTTCACAAGAATAAATATCAAAGTCTTTAAAACAAATAAGTCCCAAAAACAAAAATAAAATTTCATCAATATAGATTACCAATTCTTTTTAATATATATTTTTTATTTTCACATTATAACTCTTATTAAATATAATTAATATTTATATAAAAATAAAAAATTAATTTCATTATACATCTATCAAATAATAAAACTATGAAATAATTACTTATATTTATTCTTATATTTTATCATGATCATGTTTCGGTACGTTTAACCACCCACAAGAACAACTCTACTATATAATCATTAGCATCATTATAGAGGGTTAGTAAAACATATATATTAGATAAACACACACACACACACACAATTACGAATTTAAGATATTTTTAGGGTTATTTAATGATAATGTTAAAATAAATAATTATTAAAATAACTCTTTACGGTTAATAAAAACACTATGAATGAATACATCATTGGCTATTTAAAAAAATAATATTATCAATTTCCATTGAATGAACATATAACTTTATAAATAACTATAAAATCATGATTATATTACCTTTAATAGTCTATATATGTGTAATTGTTAAACATGGAGTTATTATGGATTCCACTATACTGAAGAATTCCTGGAAAATTTGGGAAAATTAACACTCAATAACCTATATGGACTATGAATAGATAATAAATATTTAATAAAAGAATAAATTTTTTTCATATTTAAAAATTGATATAAATAATTTTTAATGGATTATTAATAAGACAATTTTGAAAATGCAAGGAGTTATATCATGTTTAAGTAAGTTGGAAGTTAAGGTAAAGAGAATCTAAATTGTTCTCTCTTGTATTATGTAATTTTTTTATATCTATGTATATTATTTTATGTTATGTGTATATATTAATATTAAGGTTTTTTAATTACATATTCTCCTCTTATTTTTAATAACATTTCTTTCTACTAATATCTCACTTTGAGTTGAATGTGATCTTTGTAATGAACATTACTCTTTTATCTAATTATGGGTAACTACTTAACATTCAATATATCTTATTTTAATATAGTTATCTTCCTAAAGATGTTTTATTATTATTTTACTATAATATTATCATATTACCCTATGTTTTTTTATTTACATGCCATTTTTTTATTTTCCCCTTGATTGTTGTTACTATAAACATTATGGAAATGATACTAAAATTTATTTTACATTTCATATATATTTTTTCTTTTAATATATTTTTTATTATTATTTGTGTTGGTTTATTTTATATATCTCAACATATGGATTCATATTCTAAAATTCTACTTCATTTTTTTGGGAATTTACTTTCTTTTTATCTTCTACACTTCCTCTTTGAATGAGGCTTATAAGACACATTATGATATTTTTGTACAACCCATTTTATTTTGATGGGTAAATAATGTTATACATTATCATCAATGTATGATCAATTTCATTATTTCATTTCGATGTGTAACACATAGATATGGACATATTATGTGGTTATGAATGGGATCATAATTATACATCCTTATAATGCATTGAGTAAATCTTATATATCATTTGTTTTGTCTATATTGTTATGAAATCTTGGTAGAGATCCTTGACTTATTTTTATGATGTTATATGATTATTTAAGTTCCATATTCTTATATCATTCCATATTCTTATATAATTATTCATGTCTATGTTTTCAAGACTCATGCTCATTAATTTATGATTCTATATCCTTATATCATAATTCCATGCTTATGCTTACACACTACATGTTTCTCATATAATAATTTTTTTATTATGAACCACATGACATCTTATATATCTCCATTTAATATCTCTAAATTTCCACCTTACTAGGATATCATTTCAACCCTTGTATTTTTTAGGTATATCCCCATTATTTTATATAAATCGAAATATTTATTATATAAAAATAATTTGAATAATTTTTTATAATAAATAGATATAGTTTTTTGAATAGTTGCATAATATTAAGCTAATATCTAAATATACTAATCCTTTGGGTTTCAGGTTTGTGTTTTACTTGTGTTTTTATGTATATTCATGAGAAGAATATGTAAAATACATGCATGCGATCTATGGGATTACATAATAAAATAGATCACCATTAAAATTTGAAGGAGTACCTTATACTATGAATAAATTTTAGTGAATATTATTTATTGCCTATGTAGTGAAATAATCCAAGTTACCCAAAACCTGAATAGAATCTCTGAAAGGATACATGAATAGTCCTAAAATACACAAGGATAAGAAATAATTCCATGGAACTTATATGTATTTAAGGAATTTTTTTTAATTTGGTTACCTGAATAATAATGGAGGAATGTAATCATAACATTATAAAATTCAATTAAATGAATTAAATGAAAACCACCCATAATTAAGTGATGTTGTAAATACACATTACCAAAATATAAAAAATTGAGTTCATGTACATGGGTATAATAGTCGATTCATACAAAATAAATAAATGTGGTCACCGATTTTGATAACCTTATATATCCCATGGAAACCCAAAATTGAAAAAATAGTGAAACATTTAATCCAAAAAATATATTGGACTCACCAAAATATATTTCTCCTTATCTACTATCTAGTTATCCAAATTGAGTTGATGATTGGTATATATTACCTTTCTCTTTCCCTTACTTTACTAATGGAAAATAAATTCTATATGCACCAAAAGTGTGTATGTATAGGACATGAGTATAAAAAACCCAATTGGGGGTCATCAACCCACTCCAAATTACTATTATAATACCAAGTGTATCACTATGTTTTGTAGTGAATTTATGTGAATGAAAATTATCTAATGCACCCTAATGATGTAAAAAATAGAAGATTATATAAATAACATCAACAATACTAACCTGTGTTCTAATAAGGACACCATGGTTTCCAACCCTACTTACAACCATGATCAAGATGTGCATTCCAACTAGACACCCTTGTTATCCTAACTTGGAAGAAAATATTTCATGGACATACTTAATGAATGTACCTTAAGGTTAAAATATGTAAAATATCTAGATATATATATCTTGAGTGATGTACTATGATATATTTTTCTAACATAACATCCTCTCTATCTATTAACTAAGAAAATTTGGCCTCAAATTCTTATAAATCCTTAAGGGTTTATCTAAGAGGGAAGTTATATAATATTTTATCACACAAAAAATCATTCCTTATACTGAGTATTACCATACATATAAATCTTTTAGAAAAAAAACATCCCACATCATTAATTTTATATAAATAGAACTCAAAAAGGAATAATAGGAATATATAAGGTGGATATATAAAAATCATCAAGGGAATAAAATATAGGCATGTGAGAACAAGACATAGATAATCATTTATTGAGTTAATAGTTAAATAGTTCATGTGAAAAATCATAACATCTAATAATTCAAACTAAACAGCTATTATAAAAATAAAAATAAATGTTTATAAAACTCATTACATATAAATTATTTATATCTAGGTGCATTTGAATCCATTATGGGTCACCCACATGAATTTTTCCATAATATACTCATATGACATATACAGACACAAAATTAATCCAAATATTTGTTAGGACCAAGTTGATAATGAAGGTGTTTTGTATTCAAGTGTTGTCTTTTGTTGTCAAGGAATGTTTTGAAGAAAGGAGATCAATTCACTTTATCTTGTGGATACAATTGTTTTGGGTTTTGTTTTGAAAATAATTGGGCCCATGTTCTCTGAAAATTGGACTCAGGTTCTCAGAAAGTTTGTTCTCAGAATGAGAAGGAATGAAATAAACTTGAATGAATGGAAATATATGATACTAGAATGAACGTTCCCAGGAAATAATCGTACACAAAAGAAGGATCGTTATCAGATTGTAATATATCATACCCAACAATCGTAACTAGAATGATCATAACCAACAATCATAACTAGAATGATCATAACAAGAGTGATCGTAACTATAAATGATCATATTCAGGATGATCATATCCAGACCCTTTATATTAAAAAAGGATCATTCTTGGGTTGAAATTAAAAGAATGAAGTAAGAATGAATGAAAAGTTACAATACTTTCCAATTGGATTCAGATGATGAAAAAGCTGATCCTTAATGATTTCAAAGTAATGAAGATAGTCCTGATACAAGCAATGGTTTTTGAATGAAGTATGGTTTCTCAAGTGGGTCAAGAGAAAATAATAAATAAGGATATTGTTGAATGATTTGTCGAGGGGGATTTGGATTTTTTAAATTCAAAACTTTGATTCAAACTGGTTCTGAGAATCATATTAAGCAATCAGCATGAGTAATTGGAATTAGTTGATCAGAACCATGTATTCCTATCAATTGAAATTGGTTTCAGCAATTGAAATGGGAGTATGAAAAATAAGAGGTGAAGATTGTGGAAGTTTTGAGAAGAATCTATAAGTGTGGACAAAGTCATAATTGCTATGAGATTTCAGGTGAAATTCAAATGTGGGTGAATTTGTGTGAGCAAGAAACATTTTGGGATTCACGTGTAAACTCATTTTGGGTCACCTATAAAAGGGTAACAAGTACATTGTACCTTTTGACTACAGGTACTGTTCACTATAGAAGAGAGAGAAGTTCTGAGTTTTCAGTGAGAGAAAGCGATACCGTTTTGTTTTGTATTAAATAAATTTCAATGGGGATTGTATTCAGCTCGGTCTGGTATCAGGCTAAATTAATCAAAATGGGATTTTCGATACTGGGTATCACCGTATTGAAGATTTCCAGATTATGGAATTACCATATTGAATTTCATCATACTCAGGGATTGAAGTGGTGCTGATTCATTTCCATTATATTCTATCAAAAAATCGTACTTGGAGTATTATTTTGTAAGAATCAGACTCAGAAGATTCAGACTCATAAAATATTAGACTCATTATTTCACAACAAAGTACAGGTGGTGATCACCTATCTTTTGTGTAAGGAATTGATGAATTGTATTTCAATTGAATACATTTGTTAAATTGAAAATAAGTGCATGTAAAATTATTTGTTACAAAACATTTTTATTACTCTATTGTTCTAAGAGGGTGCACATGCACTAGTTGTATTATTTCATAGTGCTACACAAGTTAAAGAGTACATCCTACTCATTGTTGTCCAAGGATTGATTTATAGTGGATTTTATGGTATTGAATCATTTCCAAACCATACCAAGGATGTAGATATTCTTATTGAATAGTGAACCTTGTAAATATTTGTGTTCCTTTGGATGTGTGTTGATTTGTTTCTTAGTAGGGAATTGAAATATTTAACATGAGGTGAATATTTTTTTCAATTGAAAAGAAACATAAAAGAAAAAGATTATCACTGATTCACCCCCTCCCCCTCTCGGTGATAGAATACTCTGGCTAGGAACTTTGAATTGGTATCAGATCAAGGTTCCCTTTTCCATTCTTTACTAATGGAGAATGTGAATTGTGTGAATAGTAAAGGTATTCTGGTCTTTGATGGAAATAACTATCATATCTAGAAATATAATGTTTCCATATCTTATGTCTATTAGTTATGATGTTCTTGAATCTGCAATAGTTGGGCTTCCTCCCATTGATGATAGTGATCCACTTACACTTGTTGACAAGAAGGTTCTTGAGAATATTGGAAGGGATAAGAATGCTATATTATCATTACTTTCTAAAAGTTAATTATTGAGAGTGAAAGGTGTTTCCACATCTAAAGGTATATGGGATAAATTGAAAAACATATATGAAGTCAATCGAAAAGTGAATACGGAAAAGTTACAAATATGGAGATTGAAGTATGATTATTTGAAGATGGGTGAGCATAAATCTGTTGGGGAATTATTTACCAGGGTGAATGACATTGTGAGTACTATTATATGTCTTGGTGAAAAGTTGAAAGACTCTACAATTGTTGAAAATATTTTGAGAATCATACTCAACAAATTCGATGCAAAAGTTTCATTATTAGAAGACAGAGATCTTGAAACATTTTCTCTTGATGATTTACAAAACACACTTCTCACCTATGAAATGAGAAGAGATGATATTATGAAGAGAAAAACAAGGGTTGATAGAGAAATGTGTTTTAAGGATATGAAGAAAGAAAAGTCAAAGAATATTGTTATTGAACATGAAGCTGGTGATTCTGAATCTGAAAATGAGGTATGTAAAAATCACAAGGAAATCTTATCCTTGTTTTCTAACAATGGGAAAAGAGGTGCAGGGAAATACAAAGGGAAAATTCCCTTGAAATGTTTTGAATGTGGATGTGTTGGTCACTTTGTAGCTAATTTTTCTCAAAGAAAGAAAAAAGGGGATATTTATATTAAATAAAGAAAGATAAGAAGATCGTGGAAGAAAAAGGGAGATAAAGGAGAAGAAAATAATTTCTTCAAATCAAAAAAGAAGAAGATTCTTGTCCAAAGAAGAAGAAGAAGAAAGGAATGATGCTGAATTAGAAAAATCCATTGAGTATGGTAATGAAAATAACTTCATTTAAATAATTAATGATGAATAATTTGGAACCAGTAGTTCTGAAGAAGAATAAGAATCCAATTAAAAGTGAAAAGAAGATGATTGGGAAATGTTTTTACAATTATGATCAGTATGGGGGTTTCAGATATAAATACTCTTTCTATGGGTATTGATGATATTTTGGGGGATTCAAGCACACAGCAAGTATGTGTTGGTTTAATCAATAACATTACTATTATCCCATAATTTATGAAAGGAAGTGATTGAGTGGGATTCAATCTGCTCAAAGATATAAAAATGATAAGGTTGTCTTGAAGAAATCAGAAAAGAATGAATTGAAGATTGAAAATAGGTTTGAAACCTTGGAAAATATTTGTGAAAGATGTGAAAAACCTGGAAAACTTGCAAAAGGACGTCTTGTTTTGTTACCAGCTCAACAAAATATTTTCAATTCTCAAAATCTGAAGGTTAAGAATGAAAAGAACGGAGAAAAGGAACTTTTTGTTGAAACTACATTAAAATCCATGAAAGGATAATGACCCTGGATACTTAATAGTATATGTTATTCTCACATGATAGGAGACATAAAATTTTTGAAGGATGTGAAAGTGTATAAAGAAGGGATGGTGACATTTTTCAATGACAAATCTTTGAAAATAAAAGGTGTTGGGTTAGCCATTATTGGAAAATAAAAGATAAAATCCAAGAAAACATTTTATGTTGATGGGATGAAACATAATCTACTAAGTGTATTACAATTGTGGGATGAGGGTAATAAGGTTATATTTAAGAAAGATTGATTTATTATAAAGAGTGAAGAATATGGAAATATTGTTATAAGAATACAATGTACGAAAGGAAATTTGTTTCTTATTGGTGATTAACAAAACTCTTGTTACATGAGTATGGTGGAAGAGAATCAGTTATAGAATAAAAATTCTTGTCCATATGTGTTAGAGAAATATGAGCAAGTTATATAAAAGAGCTAGTGTTTGATACATTACTGATTTTTCCAAGAAGAAGAGATTGGTGTTGTACTATCTTCCAGAAAGGAAAAATTACAAATGACGTGCATAAGAAAGTTGATATTTGTTCAAAACAACCCCTGGAGATGATCCATTCTGATATATGTGGGCCAAGGAGAAAACAATCAACACATGGATATAAGTAGTTCATTACTTTCATTGATTAGTTTTCTCAAATTACTTGTGTTATATACCTGAAACACAAATCAAACACTTTGAAAATGTTTAAAATTTTCAGAATAAATGCTGAGAAAGAATGTGAGTATTCTACGAAGAGGTTGAGAAATGATAATGGTGGTGAATACAGAAGTGAATAGTTTGAAGACTATATTGAGAAGCATAGAATTTGGCATGAGTATAGCTCTCCATACACTCCCCAACAAAATTGGGTTTATGAAAGAAAGAATAGAAGCCTGGTGGAAATGGGAAGAACCATGTTACTTGAACATGCCCCTTCTCATTACTTTTGGAGGAAATCCATGAGTGCTTCTATTTATATTCATAATCATTGTTTCTACCAACCTCAATTAGGTATGACTCCTTATAAATTATTTTATGGAAAAACTCCAAGTTTGATGCACTTTAGAGTTTTCTGGAGTCCTTGTATTATAAAGGAGAAAGGTGGAAACTATGGTAAGTTTGAGCAGAGAGGTGAGGATGAAATCGTTCTTGGAAATTCTCTAGAAGGAAGAGGGTTAAGATTCTTTAAAAAAGAAACAAAAATAATTGTTGATTCAGTTGATGTAAAATTGATCGAAGTATTTGACAAAGAGAAACATGTTTAAGAGAACAATTAAGTTTAGCAAGTTGAATAAGATAATTCTGATAAGGATACAAATTATTATAATCCTAATAAAGGTGAAGAAATAGACTTAGCAATTTACAGTGATGAGGAAGACAATAAAAAATCTTATCCAAGGCTGATAAAACATGTGGAAGCACAAAAAATAACCGGTGATCAACATTAGAAGGGTTAAATAAGAAGAACAACCAATTCCATTACACATACTTATTTTTATTCAAAATTGGAACCGAATGATGTAAAAAAAGATTTTGAGCATTCCGAATGGGTTCAATCCATGAATAAATAATTGGATCATATGGAAAATAATAATACATGTGAACTTGTTCCTAATCCTAAAAACAAAAACATCATTGGAAAAAATGGATTTTCCAGAACAAGCTGAATGAAAAATGTGAATTTATAAGAAAAAAATCAAGATTGGTTTGCAAAGGGTATTCATAGATTGAGGGTATTGATTTTGATGAAAAATTTTCTCCAGTGTAAATAATTGAAACAATTATAATCTTTCTTTCTATTACTGCACAATGAGGCTACAAGATCTTTTAAATAGATATTAAATCTGCATTCCTAAATGGTGATCTTGAATAAGAGGTTTATATTGAACAACATTTTAGATTTTTTATTGGAAAATGTGAAGGTTGTGTGTTCATATTGAAAAATTAATTGTATGACATAAAACAATCTATGAGGGAATGGTATTCCAAATTAGATACATACTTAAGAAAGATGAATTTTAATAAAGGAAGAGTGGATAAAAATCTTTACATCAGATAAATTTAAGAGTATTCCCTCATTGTAATTGTTTATGTTGATGATTTTATTTTTACTGGGTATGATGAACAAAGCTATGAAAGTTTTTCTGAGGAAATAAAGAATGTATTTTAAATGTCCATGCTGGGTGAAATGAAATACTTTCTTAGGTTACAAATCTAGGAAAAGAAATTATACATTTTCCTCTCCCAAGAAAATTATACAAAATAACTTCTCAAAAGGTTTTAGAATAAAAAATTAAAAACTTGTTTCCACACCCATTTTAGTGAGAAAAAAGATGAGTAAATATGGAGAAGGAAAAGAAGTTGATCCAAAAGAGTATCAAAAGATGATTGGAATTCTATTGTATTTGATTGGCTCAAGACCCGACATTGTGTATGTTGTCATCTTATGTACAAGATTTCAAAGTGATCCCAAATAATCACATTTACTTTCTAGAAAAAGAATTCTCAGATACATCAAAGGCACATAAAACTTTGTAATCAAATATGATAGCTCAAATTTTATTGAATTTTTTGGGTATTCAGATGAAGATTGGGCAGGAAATGTTGATGATAGGAGATCCACATATGGTGGTGTATTTTTTCTGGGAAAGAGTTGTTTTAGTTTCCATTAAAAGAAAAAAAATTCAGTAACTCTTAGTACATATGAATATGATTATGTTGCTTCTACTCAAGACACTACTCAACTTATATAGATGAAAACACAATTGGAAGATTTACTTATTGACGTGAAGTTACCCTTGATCTTGGGTTGTGACAATCAAAGTACAGTAAATCTCACTAGGAATATTGTGAAACATTATCATTCAAAACATACTGATATCAAATATCATTTCATCAAAAAGCATGTGGAGAAGAATTAATTGCAGCTAGATTATGTTCGAACATCGAAATAAGTTGCCGATATTTTCACGAAACCTTTATTGAAGGAATCATTTTAAAAAATGTGGATGAACATGGGTGTCCAACCTCTTTCTCTTCAGGTTTTAGGTTTGTATTTCTGTCCCCTATCTCATCTTAAATTTGGATTGTT
Organism: Viscum album; assembly: GCA_963277665.1. Classification (NCBI taxonomy): domain Eukaryota; kingdom Viridiplantae; phylum Streptophyta; class Magnoliopsida; order Santalales; family Viscaceae; genus Viscum; species Viscum album. Next base: position 1,353,779,014 of record OY728121.1, on the reverse strand, counting down.
TTTTCAAAGGGGATAATTGTTTTGTTTTGTAAATCTATTTCACAAAAGATCGAGTTATGAGTAAGTTGTGAATTCAACATTGTTTTATGGTTAAACTATTCTAACTATTTGTTGGAGGGGTTTTAGGAAAATAAATTGATTTGTTTTGTAGGAAGGATGAAGAAAAGAAAGAGATTTTCATGATCACTACTTTTGGATAGCATGGTTTTACTATTAATGATTATTGTTTCCTACAATGTGTTAGCTCACGTAGGCTTAGAATTGTTTCTATGTAATCCATTACTTGAGGTTACAAATTTTGGGGATTTATGAAACTTAGTTGAAAACAAAATCTAAAGGGGAGATTTTTAGGACCAAGCTGACGATGAATGTGTTTTTCATTCACATGTTGTCTTTTGTTTTCAAGGTAAGTTTTGAAGAAAGGAGACCACTTCACTTTGACTTGTGGAAACAATTGTTTTGGGTTTTGTTTTGAAAAGAATCAGACAAAAATTCTATGAAAATTGGACTCATGTTTTCAGAAAGTTTGTTCTCAGAAAGAAAATGAAAGAGAGAAACTTGAATGAATGGAACTTTATGATACTTTCTAATGTAATTGTGACAATGATTTTCTATTTTTATTTCATATAAATCATGATTTATATTGAGAACTTGTGATGAAATCTTGATAGAAGAAAGGGGGAGTTAAAGAGATGATGAAAATAATAAAATAATTGTATTCATATTTATCATATATAGATATCTAAGAGAAAGAAGTGGTATCAATTATTTTTCAAAACAATCCTATCCAGATTGTATCGATTGTCTTTCAAAACAATTGGATAGCAAGTGGAAGTAAAAGATCTGGTACTATTTTGTAATTAGGTTGTGCTGATGGAAGGTGGTGTTGATAAAAGAGTAAGAGATGGTACTAATTGTTTCTCTAAATGACCGTATCTGGGTGAAATTGAAAGAATATACATGGTTCCAATCAAAGATAATTGTTTTAAGATTGTATTGAATCGTACTCAGGTTGATCATCATTTTCAGATTGTATTGCATCGTACTCAAGTGGATCATCATTTTTAGATTGTATTATATCATATTCGGGAAGATCATTATTTTCAGATTGTATTTGATTGTAACAAAAAATGATCATACCTAGAATGATCGTATCTAGAATGATTGTTATCAGAATGAACATACCCAAGAAATGATCGTACACAGAAGAAGTATCGTTATCATATTGTCATGTATCATACCCAGAAATCATAACTAGAATGATCGTAACCAGAAATCAAAACCAGAATGATCGTATTCAGGATGATCATATTCAGACTATTTTTATTAAAAAAGGATCATGTTTTGGTTGAGATGAAAACAAAGGAGTAGGAATGAATGAAAAGTTACAATAATTTCCAATTTAAGTTAGATGATGCTAAAGCTGATCCTCAATGATTTCGAAGTCATGAAGATAGTCATGATACAAGCACAAGTTTTTGAATGATGTATGGTTTCTTAAGTGGGTCAAGAGAAAATAAAAAAGAAGGAGATTTATGAATGATTTATCAAGGGGGAGTTGGATTTTTAAATATGATATTTTGATTCAAACCGGTTATGAGAATCATATTTATCCATCGACATGAGGAATTGGACTCAGTTGATCGGACCCATATATTCCTGTCAATTGAAATCAGTTTCATCAATTGAAATGGGAGTATGAAGAATAAGAGGTGAAGATTGTGGAAGTATTGAGAAGAATCAAGAAGAATTGAAAAATTCATAATTTCCCTGATATATTAGGTGAAATTCAAATGTGGGTGAATTTGTGTGAGCGGGAAAAATTTTGGGATTCCTACCTAAACTCGTTTTGGGTCACCTATAAAAGGGAAACAAGTACATTGTACCTTCTGAATATGGGTAATGTTCACCGCAGAAGAGAGAGAAGCTCCGATTTTTCTGTGATAGAAAGTGATACCATTTTGTTTTTTATTGAATACATTTTGATGGGGATTGTATTAAGCTTGGTTTTTTATCAGGATAAATTAATTAGAATGGGATTTTTGGTATTGGGTAACACTGTATTGAAGATTTCTGGATTGATGAAGTATCATACTGATTTTTATCATACTTCGATATTGAAGTGATTCCAATTTATTTCCATTGTATTCAATCAAAAAATTGAACTGGGAGTATTGTTTTGTAAGAATCAGACTTGGAGGAATTAGAATCAGAAAAGATTAGACTCTGTGTTTCACAACGAAGTCCAGGTGGTTCCTACCTTTCTTCTGGGTAATGAATTGATGAATTTTATTTTAATTGAATACATTTGTTGAATTAAAAAGAAGCATAGGTAACATGAGTTGTTACAAAACAATTTTATTACCATATTGTGCTAAGAGGGTGAATATGCACTAGTTGTATTGTTTCATAGTGCTATAAGAGTGAAAGGGTACATCATACTCATTGTAATCCAAGGATTTATTTATAGTGGATTGTATGGTATTGGATAATTTTCAAACCATACCAAGGACGTAACTATTCTTATTAAATAGTGAACCTTATAAATATTTTTGTTCCTTTAGATGTGTGTTGATTTGTTTCTTAGTAAGGAATTGAAATATTTAACAGGATCCGAAGTTTGATTCAATTGAAAAAAACATAAAAGAAAAAGAGTATTACTGATTCACCCCTCCCCCTCTTAGTGATACAATACTCTGACTGGGAACTTTCAAGATTAAAATAGTTTTATCTACCATAAGTTGATCCAAATATTTCCCATGATGATCACCCATTGTATCAATAAATATCCTATTAAATACATAGAACCATTAAAATAGTGAGGTAGAATTGGGTTTCAACAAAATAATTGATGTATCCTATGAAAAATGAGATGAAATTGGATGATTACTTTAGAAATTCCTCTTAATTCCCACTACCTTTTACATATCAAGTGTCAGATGCAAATTGGTAGTGTTGAAAGAGGATGAGAGTTAGAGTGAAGTGGGAAAATAAATAATAAAGTGATCTAGTTTAAGTATCTTACATGTGAAGATAAAAATGAATTTAAAAAAAGAAATGCGTTAAAAAAAACATGTTTCCTATAAAAAAATCCACATAAATTCATTACTATATCCATCTAATGGATCACTATTGAGATTTTGGTGGCTTACCATCGAGATTCAGGTGGTCACCAGATTCTTGATGAGACATCAATAGGGTTTTAGTAGAAAATTAGTTCTGGCAGAGACAATCCCTGGACCACTAGACTTTTTATAAACCCCTAATTTAATCTCAGTGGGATCATACTAAGACTAATAAATTCCATTTTAAAAAAATAAATCTTAAAATTTATCTTAAAACCTCTGAAAAAAATATTTTTAGTTTATTATAAATTTTAATATCCTCAAATTAAAACATTAAATAAATATACATACAAAAAATTAAAATATGTTACAATATCTCCACCATTGGTCACCTCATCCCTAAGAAGACCAAAAAAAGAAATCTCAAGGAAAAATTATATTAAATAAAACCACTTCTCATATCCCTATACCAAGTCTCCTATAAAATCTTACCATTTTGAAATGATAATCATTCAAGAGGAATAAATCTACCTCATTGAAATTTCTCTCGGTGTTCTAAAATACTTAGAAACTTTTATATGAAAGAATCATGTGATTATAGTTCTACTTCATCATAACTAATCATCTGAGATAGATTTATATCATATATCCACAATTAAGATATATAATATACCATAGACATTTCACTTATCTGAGGTAAAAATGTTAACTAATAATTTATCTCAATAATTCACTTGATAATCTAAAATTGCCCCATCAGGAAACATTAAAACATTTCCAATATCCCAAACCATAATTTATTATACCAATGATATACATGAATAAATATACACATACTAGGTTATTTGGGGTAAAATTACATTAAACAAATAAACACCACACACACAGACTTGAAAGGCATGCCATAGTCTCCCCAAGGGATAACCCACCCATAAAGCCTTATTTATTCAGTACATAGACCAAAGGCCTAGTGGGAATAAATCCAATAACATGGCCCAAATGCCTAATGCAACATCATGCTTGCATCATCTGCCTACGCCATCGCCTACCTACATAATTCCTACATCACCGCCTTCCCACGTCATCGTCTGCATCACTGCCTGCATAGTACTGTAATATTATCTATGCCCACCAGGATTTGAACCCTGGGTTTGATATAGAATTATGGGGAGCCTTTACCACTTGGGTAAGACCCCAAATTCACATGAATAAATATACAAACACAAATATTTTACTTTAATGCTCGACACCTTTGGCTTATATATGACTACTGAAAACTATAACTAGTCTCAAATCATTTCTAAATAACCTTAACTCGATAAATGGTCTTATAAACTAGGCTAGGAATAATCAATAACACCTCACCAATTTCTATTAGTAAGGAAGATATCATCCAAGTCTACTGAGTGGTTCCATTTGAATTGATTCTTTATAAGTGTTATTATCATAAAAATTTACTAATTTAAAATGACTCTCCCAAGCATGAAAAAAATTCATAATAAATACACAAAGAATATATTAATTTATGTGAATTATACTCCACGATTTCCCATTGGTTATAAGAGGATATTTATATTAAGTTTCACATAATAAATTAAATACCATTAAAATCTATGTGATAATTGCGATGTAAAACTCAGGTCTATGACTTAAATAATACTAATAGGTACTTTATGATCTTTCATCACCTGTCTTTGGTAAATCTTTCCCAGTTAATTCAATGATTTGTTCTCCTTGAACAATAATTAGTGTGTTGTTTTAGTGAGCCTATCAATGATTAATATTATATAATATTGAACCTTATAAATTATTATAAGGTCAACCATTAATTACTTGGTTATCTCATTCCATTTCAATATTGGAATGAGACTATATGATGGAGTTCTTACAGTTCAATGATTCACTTACTTTACCTACTCACATGTTTAACATGTCGATAAAAACCCTTTAATCTCCCAATTTACTCCTAGAAACCAATATAACCAATGTATATTTGGATGAATTATGGTGACACCTTGGTGGATTTATCACCAATAAGAGTAAGATTCCCTCATTACCTCCTCTCACATGCATTTAGGAAAAACTATCCCCATGTATATAATGGAAGGAGAAGGTGTCTTGTGTTTAACAAGCTCATAACTCCCTAGAAATAAGATCCTCATAAATCATGCTAAAATCACGATAATATATGTGAGAATAATTTATTTAATATATTAAAGAATATTTTGTTCCTAATTTTTAATGGATCACACTCCAATTATCCTCATTCACATATCTATGGAGATAAAAAAGGAACACCAACTATTATTCTTCCTTCCCATATTTCACTATGTTATATTTTGATTTCCATATTATTGAATCAACAACAATATTACATTTACCAAGTATATATTCTAACTCAATGTTAAATTACTAATTACATTCCACCCATGTCCTTTTCTTAAGATTTAGATCTTACTATGAGAAAATATCCTCAATTAACTTATGGTTAGTGAATATCTCTAACCTCTCAAAAAATATAAATTGACACCAAGAAATAAAATAGTAGAAAACAATGAAAATTTTGAGATTGTGAGTTATGTATTTTGTCTCATATGGTCTTAAATTTTTAGATATATAATCTATCATTTTATTATTCTATATATGAATTTATATGAGTCCAAATCATAATGTATCAAAATATACTTCATATATTTTACTTGAATTAGGTAATATTGTGATAATTACTTGGGAGAGTCTTCACTTCAACCCTTGAAAAGTTGAATAACACTACTTATAGTGACCGAATCATTTAATACATAAATATTACATCATTTTAAATGAATATTCATTAAAAATCAATACGAATCATACTAGAACCATATAAGTTTATTTTCTTTGGAAAATTAGATATATAAACAACTGGTTCATAAATAACTACATAATCTCTCAACAATTTATTCACATATAGTACCCTTATTTGTCACAACATACTTAAAACCTTTCTTCACATCTTGGGGAATAAAAAAAATAAAAAAGGGTGATCTCAAATTTTTAGTAAGGATAAACATGAGATATATTAGTCATTGCCAATTTATAATCATAACATGAGCATAAGGGTATAAAACAAGAGAATATCAGTAAAAACCCATAAACAACAATTAATATATAATAATCACAAGTCAAGGAATAAATCTTGGAAATTTATAGGACATAAATCATGAGAGAATTAAAATTTATGTTCCATAAGAACATATCATATTCATATGATCATGTCATAAAAGAGTGGAGTAATCATAATCATAAAAATCATATGTCATGGATCACTACCAAGTACATTATTGATTAGTGGATATAAACTCATTAAGGAAAATCCTAACTGGTTAATTACAAAATTCTCTTTGGAGTAACTTTCACCCAGTTACTCCATAATCATTACCTAATGCATTGAAGGGATATATAATTTCATGTCCATAGGTCACATAATCATAATCCAATAATATGTATTCCAAAAGATCATAAAACATTAATCATATAATTAGAGATTAAACATTGAGAAATAAAATTGGTTTCATCAATATTTCATCACCATAATCAAGAAATCATTTATTGTGGCTTAATTGACCCATTTAAAGAAAATGAGTTTCATCAATATCTCATCACCATAATTATAAAAACCTTCATCATGATTTAATTGAATCATCGAATAAAAATGTGTTTCATTCCAATTCCTAAATCATCATAAACCATCCAAATAAAGAATATAGATTTTATCATAAGAACATATCCTAACTAGATTATAATAATCATCAAAAGGATGTTGAATTAGATGAAAATTTCCTTTAAAATAACATTTAAAGCATTTATTTGAAAACATGGAAAATATCTTTTTCTTTTGATATATTTTAAGCTAAAAATTTAAAAAATATTGATAAAATTATTTTATTTGAAAATAACCATGTAAAATTTTAATGGAATATTAAATTAAAATAATGGTAACTAGGGTGGGAAAATATTCTCATGTAGTTTATTTTAAAAAACATTCTTTTTACACTTTAGTAAAAAGTCAAAAGGTTCCTCATTAAATAATTTAAAATAAGTATGCTTTTAAATTTTTTATAGAAATAAAAAATAATAAAAAATTACCTGAAAAAATAATTGGAACATAAAAAAGAACGTTTTTAGATCATTTTTAAAAATAAGGACTTGGATGAAAAATATTCCCAACCGTTAGGATAAATAATATTGGGTTTTCTTAATAACATTATTTCAGTTATTTTTCAGTAAAAAATAATGGAAAATGAGAAGAAAACATGAAAAATTCATAATTAACGAAAGGATAATAAAATATATGGTCTTTTAGAAGAGTGGAAGCATGAAAGCCCTCTAAAGGTAATTTGAATATAAACGATCCCAATTAAATGTGAGATCGAAGAATTAACCCTTACCGCTTTAAAAACTTTTGAATCACAATCCCCATGAAATAATAACTATAAATGAAACTTTAAATATTATTAACATAAGGATATTAATGATATAACATTTTAAAGGGATATTTTATACACCTCATAAACATAAATAGGTGCATAACATCAAACAAGTCTCAACAAAATAATATTGAGATGAAAGACACTTACAACTTCAGTAATATCTACACTAAAACATCATGAAAGAGATAACCCTATATATATTTGTAAATACACATAATTTTCTTTAAAATAATATTAAAATTCATTCTTTGGTATTATATACACCACAAAAAGGAAACATGTGGTGGGTATGACATATGTCTCACACAAATAAAAGTGAGATGAGAAACCATTACCTTACACTCAACTTGCTTCTTAAGTGATCTAAAATTATGTATAATAAATATAAACTTATTATAATTCTATACAAAAACAATATAAATACTTTTAATATCATATATGATCTAATTATAACATTTCAACACCCATTTATTAATAATTTTTTTAAAACAACCGTTTTCAGGTGTTAATTATTTCACTTTTCATGTATGTTTCATTTATTTAGTTTTGGTCCTTATACTTTGATCATGGTTGAAAAATATATATAATTTTGATCATGTAATTATTATAATATTTAGTCATTATATACACTTTTATTACAATTTAAATAAAGTGGTGATGAAAAATGAATTACATCACTTTGTGGATACGGTAGCGTGTATATACATATGAGTGATATTTCCATTTTTATATGGATGGAGAAAAATAAATTTAAATGATATTTAACTTTTAAATAAACCTAAAAATATCATAAATATCATATATATATTTATTAAATCCATCATTATAGATAACTATGTGAGGCGGTGATGGAAAATGAAAGTATTGCATTATGGAGGTGGTAGTCCAAATGTACACATGAACAATACTTTAATTTTTCATTTGATGAAAAAATAAGATGAATGTGGTTATTAAATTAACATAATTACATATAATTATATGTTAGATAATTATATTGTTATATTGGAATGGTTATAATAGAATTTATTGTGGTAGAATAAGTAAAATGAAATTGCTTAGTTAAGACAATTACCTCCTCTTTGAAGAACCTCCCATGGATTTCTTCTTAAGGACCCCGTGGATGGTATTTTAAGAATAAAATAAGCTATATAATTTACAAAAGTAAGTTAATAATAGGGTTTTTAAGGTTTATTCGAGATAAGTGGCTCAAGAAGTTTGGGGAAGATAGGGCAGGTGGTGTCCTTATATAAGAGAGGAGAGGGGAGCCCTTGGAATTACCTAATGTATTAAATTAAAATAAATTAATCTTCATATTAAAGTGGCTATAAATTGATATATTTATAATATAGGATGAATATAATTCTAAATAATCTCATAAAATAATATTTAGAAGAATTTAGGTGATTTTTTTAACCCTTATATCTTAGATTTAACCCCCGTTAACCCTTTTGACTATTTCCATGATATCAAAGTGTTTTACTCTTTAGGGGTATAAAATGTTACTATAAATGGAAAAGTGATCCAAAAGTGATAAATGGTTGATATTATAGACCATATATCATTAAAGTTTCTCAATATAGTATTTTTATGAATTTAAATTAATTTAATAGAATATTATTTAACATAAGAAACCATTAAAGTCATTTATGAGATTATTCACATAGCTGATTTAAAAAAATAAATAAAATAATTTAATTCAAAAATAAAATTTTAAAAAATCTTTAATACATTATATATACACAAAAAATTCATGGAACAAAATAATTAATTCAAAAAAATATTAATTTATAAGTTTTAAAAATCATTTACTTTATTTTTTAACTATTTGCACAAGCACCGTGTCACATTGCTCAAGAATTTATTGTGATTATTTCATCAAAAAATTAAAAATAAATTAATATAATTAAAAAATTTATTCGTATTAAAAATAAACTTTTATAACCATTCATAACTTTTTTTTATCTCTATCATAAAACATTATATATATTAAAAGCAAGAAAGAGACATTTTGGAATTCCCCATTACTTAAAATCTTATAAAGGTTTTTATAAAAAATTACCAGCATAAGAAATTTCATATTTTGATTATTTTAAGGGTGTCAATGAATTAAACTCATAAAATAAAATATTGGAAACTTTTTGGATGATTTTGAGACCTTATCTCATAGTTTTAACCATGTTCTACCCATTTTACCCATACCGTGGTGAAAAATATTTACCATGATTACTAATCATAATGAACAAAAATAAAAGGGAACTATTTTAAAAATTTGAACATAATAATTCAAAATATTGAATCAATTTTAAACATTAATTTACCAGTAGTTTAAGTAATCAATTTTAACACAAATGATTAAAATGCAATGAAAAACATTTTTTAGAAAAATGCTTTTTAACCCTAAACATGAACTTATAGAAAAAATAAAGCATAATTATAATTTATATAGATTATTTATTATTAAAGGATACTTATTTTACTTTAATATCAAATTAGAAACATAACTGTACTTTTAATTCACCTTTTTTAATGATAATTAATGATGATTTTACAAAATCAGTATTTTTCACTATTCACTGAAAAACAAATCTTTTTACAAAAATACTAAAAATTAACCCTAATATAATATCAACATACTAATTAAAAAAATTATATTCATTTTTTCAAATAAAATTTCTAAAAATTGTATAAATTAATTATAATGTTTGTGCCCAAAATGCAATAAAAACAATTTTTGATGAGAACATATTTTTAAAGCATAAAATAACTTTACTAAAAATTGAGTTCTTATTTACTAAGAATTAATCAATACATTTATATTGAATATGAATATTATAAATATATTCCATAATTAAATTAATCTAATTCATACTCGACAATGCAAAGACTAGGTTATAACAGTCACATTTAAGTAATAATATTTTTATAGTATATCACAATTCACATTAATCTTAGTGTTGCATGTTAAGAAAGATATCAAACTTATTATTATTTAATTTTTTTTATGGTGTTAAATTATACCCCTTAAATAGATTTCATTCTTACAATTTTTATCTTTGACATCAAAGGTTCAACATTTGAAAATATCTTTATTGAAAACCCACATCGTACAAAGGGATAATAAAAATTCCTTTAAAAAGGGTAAGTGGGAAAAATAAAGGTTACTTGAAATAACACATAATAGGGTACCTAAATACGGATAAAATTGGTTAGAAGTTAAAATATGTACATGGACAAGATAAATAACATCCAAGGAATAATTTAGAGCGATAGAGAACAAGGTCATGAGAAAGTTAATAACCACAAAACCATAAATTGCTGAGTGATGAATGACCATCAATTCATCAAAAATAAATTTAAAATAATTACATTTGTATTTCTAGATAATTTTCTAAAGTTTAGGGGTTATTTTAATTTCAAGATATAAAACACTATAAAATATAATTAATTTATTTCTTTTCATTTCATAATCATAATTTCATTCTTTATTCTTTGTTCATTCAATTTTCACTATATATCTTACTCTAAGAAAAGAATTTTCAAGTTGAAATTTTCATTCCTAAAACACTAAAATTAACTTCTTATGGATCATAAGATCTATAATTTAATGATAAGTAATTCTTCATGTCTTTAGATATTTACTAAAATATATAGAATAGGTTACCCAATATGGATAAATCTTTTTATGTTGAAATAATACATTAATATCTAAAACCTTAATAATAACACCTAAAATTAAACTTAAACCATTACATAAGTAGTTAACATTAATACTCCTCCAAAACATGTCTATAAAAATTAAAAAACCAAAAATTTTGTAATAGGATCACTAAATTTTCAAAATCAACATAACTTTAATCCCCAAACAGTATAACGTACCTCATAAAGTCACACACCAAACTCATGGATAAAATGATCAAATATTATCTTAAATCATAATAGTATTTTCCTAAAATGGCACGAATCAATATAAAAACTCAATGAAAACATAATTTCTTCCAAAAAATAATCTCTATCATTATTCCTTCAATAAAGTCATAGACTATATAAAATATTCCATAAATCCAAAAAATGCAGTAAACTTCATCAAAGATAACATAAACTATATTTTAATCAAATAACTAATCAATTCCAAGTTTATTGATACTATATAATTTACTTTATAAATATTAAATATCTATTTATCCCAACTAAACATTATTATCTTAACATAAAGAACATATTAAGGGCTATCTATTCCTCAATCACATGTTTTAAAAATCTTTCACCTTACTACTAAATCACTTTTCTAGGTTATCGGTACTATTCAAGATATGATTTTGAATCCTTAATGAAAAACTACTACATAACAATCCATAGATGTTTTAGAATTCTTTTTACCAGAATATCATTGATAAAACACTTTTACAACATAATTATTGAATCCCAATATATAAATAGTTCAATTATTCCACTTCAATGATGAACGTAACATAAGTCCTTCCTTAGTCTTGGATTTAACCCAAAGAATATATCATTAACTCAGATAATTCCCAAGTTCCCCACACATAATACATTAAAATATACATGCTAATTTAGAATATAATTTATTTCCCTCCCTTGAAATATTCATTTTCACGGAAAATTTGTTTCTTTATTCCCTACTTTTCTACACATAAAATATCTTCCCATTCATTTAATACAATTCTATGGGTGATTATTCCCGTATTTTTGACATGTAGGATACTAAATATTTATTCCTCCATGGTCTTCATAAAACTCTATTTTTATATTATTTGGTTCATTAAAAAATGCACCTATGTTTATGTTATTAATATTATATCAAGAATGCTAGTTATGTATAATCACAAGATTTCACGTTTGATCTCCCATTAAATTTGGTTATTTATAAGGAAAACCACTACATCATCCATCATATTCAGTTATAACAAGATTCCTCTTAGTTTCGACCATTAAATAAAACCAAAAATAATATTGAGAGCAATAATAATCATAGTGAGAAATTGAATAATCATAAATAGTAATTTATTGGATGTCTAAATCATGACACATTCTTTTTAACCTATAGCACCTTTGGTTTAACCTATGTAATCCATGGTAATTATTTATTTAAATAAATCATAATGGTTTATAAATAAAATGTAAATTAACGCAATAATATCCCATGGTAGTGTCTATCCAGGTGTGTGGTATTTATCCCACTCATCAGACAATGACGATGATTGAGTTAGTATACAATCCTCCCCATTCAGAGTTGTTAGCGCAAGGTGCATCTTTTCCACAACTATATACACTTGATAGTATCCATATAAGGATGTATTTTCTTGGAAAGACACAATACTTTATTTACCATAACTTAGGATATTCCCTTATACTTAAGCTCATCCTAAGGGTACTCATTAATGTTTTCTCAAAATATTTTCAAAAAATAACTAAACCTTTCTCTGATACCAACTACAGAAACCCCAGAATTTCATACATAAATATTACATAATTTTAGACGAATATTAATTTCAAATTAATAGGATCCATGATAGAACCATAGAGGTTTAGTGTGTTTGGACACTGAGATATATTAACAACTGGTTCATAGATACCTAAATAATCTCCCACTAAGTTCTTCACATCATGTACCCTTATTAGGTATAACATACTTAAAACCTTACTTAATATCTTAGCGAATAGTAAAAATAATAAAGGGTGATCTCATAAGAATAATAAGAATAACCATGGGAGATATCAGTCAATGATAATTTTTGAGGATAACACAAGAAGAAGGGTATGAGAATATGAGCATAAAAATAGAAAATAATACCCAATAGTTCATAAATCATAACCAAGAGTCATAGATTAATGCTTGAAAGTTCATAATAAATAAATCATAATAGAATCAAAATTAATGATCTATGAGAACATATTATAAGCATATTATCATGTCATAAAATAGTGTCATAAAGTGTGGCATAATCATAATAATAGAAATAATTTGTCAAGGCTCACCACCAAGACCATCATTTCTTAATGGACCTAAAATAATTATGGAAAATCCAATCTGATCAATTCTGACATTCTATTAGGAGTAAATTCAACCAAGTTAACTCTATAATCATTACAAAATTCATTGGATGGATATATAATTCCAGGTCTTCCCACTATAAAATCATAGTCAATTCATATGTGTTTCAAAAGATGTCAAAACATTCATTATATCGTCATAGATTAACCTATAGAAAAGAAAATGAGTTTCATATAAATTTCATCATCATAATCATAAAATCATTAATTTTTTTTAAATTACCCATGTAAATAAAATGAGTTTCATAAATATTTAATCATCATAATCATATAATCATTCACCATGGATTAATTTACCCATGGAAAGAGAATAGGTTTAATGCTAATTTATACATCATCGTAAATCATCCATAGTAATATTATAGATGGTATCATAAGAACATATCCCCATTATATCATAATAATCATCAAATTATACTTACTTATATGAAAAATACATAAAAAATGTTTAAAATATTTCATAAAAAACATAAAAAATATGATTTTCATTCGATATATTTAAAACTAAAAATTCCTAGAATATTGATAAAATTATTTTATTTGAAAATAACCATGGAAAATTTTAAATAAATTCTCAAATTAAATAAAGGTAATGATGGTGGGAAATATGCTCATAATGTGTACATTAAAAAAACATTCCTTTCACATTTTAGTAAATAGTAAAAAGGCACCTCATTCAAAAAATGACAAGAAGACACATTTTAAAATTGTTTTTAAAAAGAAAAAATAGTTAAAATTTACTTGAAAAAATAATTATAACATAGAAAATAACTTTATTTTGTTTTTTAAAAATTATGAACATGGAAGAAAAAGATTCCAAACCAAAAGGAGAAATAAGGTCGGTTTTAAAAATATTTTGGTTCTCTTTGAGCACTAAAATGAGGAAAATGAGAAGAAAACATGAAAAATTCATAAATAACCATTTTAGAATAAAAACATGGGATTTTATAAGAGTGAAATCATAAAATTCCCCTAAAGTAAATTTAAACATAAATGATCCCAATTAAAAGTGAGATTGAAGAATTAACCTTTACCGCTTTGGTAACATTTGAATAATAAACCCCATGAAATAATAACATGAAATAAAAATTTAAATATAATTAACATATGGATATTAATGAATTAACATTACAAATGGGTAGTTTATACACCTCATAAACATAAATAGTTTTATTATATCAATCATATCTTAATGAAACAATATTAAGACAAATAACACTTAAAACTTTGGTAATCATTGAATAAAAACCTCACTAAAGAGAGAACCTTATATTTATTTTTAAATATCCATAATTTTAATGAGAATTATCATAAAATACATTCATGGTTAGTATATACACCACAAAAATGGAATAATTGGTGAATATATCATATGTCTTATGGAAATTAAAGTGAGATGAGAAACCCTTACACCATGTACAACTTGCTTCATAAGTGCTCTAAAATCCTGTTTAATAAATTTAATTTAATTTTAATTAATACCATAACTGTATAAATTCTTATAATTTCATATATTATCCAATTATAACATTTGGACACCCATTTATTGATAATTTTTTATTTAAATCATTGTTTCAGGGTGTTAATTATTTCACTTTTCATGTAAGTTTTGATTCAAATATTTTGGTATTTGTACTTTGATCAAGGTTATATAATATTTGGAATGTTAATAATTTCATGATTATAATCTATTATTGGTATATACACTTTTATAACTATTCAAATAGAGCGGCGAGGAAAAATTAATTACATCACTTCATGGAGATGGTAGTCCGTACATATGAATGAGCTAGGTTTCCATTTTTTGATGGTTGGAATAAAAGAAAGGTAAACAATAATTCATATTTATATAAGAATAAAAATACCATAAATGTAATATATATTTATTAAATCCACTGTTATAAAGATCTATGTGAGGTTGTGGTGGGAAATGAATCACATTTCTTTATGGAGTTGGTAGTCCATGTGTACGCAAAAATGATACTTTCATTTCCAATTTGATGAAAAAAGAAGATTAATAAGGTTATTAAATTAACATAATAACATCTAAAAATATTTAATATACTTATTTTATTTTATTTTAATGGTTATAACATAATTGAAGGAGGTATAAGAAGTAAAATCCAAATGATCGGTTAAAACAATTACCTCCTATTTGAAGAACCTCACTTAGATATCTCCTCAAGGACCCTAGGGATGATATTTTAAGAATACCATAACCTATATAATGTATATAATTAATTTAATAATATTCTTTTAAGGTTACATTAATGATAATTGGATCAAGAAGTGTGATAAATAGAGGTGTGGTGGTGTCCTTGTATAGGAGAGGTGAGGGGAGCCCTTTCAATTACGCAAAGTATTAAATTAATATAAATTAATTTTATTATTAAAGTGGATACAAATTTATATATTTTAAATATAGGATGAATATAAGTATAAATAATCTCATAAAATAAAACTTAGTCAAGTTTAGGTAATGTTTTAACCCTTATGTCTTTTCATTAACCCCCGTTAACCCTTTTGATGATTACCATGATATCAAAGTCTTTTACTCTTTATAAGTCAAGAATTTTACTCTAAAATAAAAAATGAACCATAAGTAGAAAATGGTTAATATTGTTGACCATATCACATTCAATTTTCTGAATATAATATTTTTATGAATTTCATTCAATTAATAAAATATTATTTAACATAAGATACCATTAAAGTCATTTCTAGGACTATTCACATAGTTGATTTTTTTTAAAAATAAACATAGTAATATAATTCTAATATAGAATTTTAAAAAATATTACTTGATTTTAAAGTTTAAAAATTCATGGAACACCATAAATCATCGATTTTTTTAAGTTTTTAAAATCATTTAATTGATTATTTCTACTCTTTATACAAGCATTGTGTTTGTGTTGCGTAAGAATTTACGGTAATTATTTTATCTAAAAAAATTAAAAATAAATTATTATAATAAAAAAATTATTTATATTCCAAATATCCTTTTATAACCATTCATAACTTTTTTTATCCTTTTCAAAAAATATTATATATATTAAAATCAAGAAAGAGACATTTTAGAATTTTCTTTAACTTAAAATATTATAATGGAATTTATCAAAGAAAAATGGAACCAAAATGACATATTTTAGATGATTTTAAGTGTTTTGTATAAGTAAACACACACAATGAAATATGTTAAACTTTAAGTATTATTTTTAAGCCTTATATCATAGTTTTAACTTTGCTCTATAGGTTTTACCCTTACTGTGGCGATAAATCTTTACCATGGTTACTAATAATAGTTACCAAAAATATAAATGAAATATTTACCAAATATGAACCTTAATATTTCAAATATAGATTAAAATTTTCAATATTCAATTTCTAGAAATTATAGAAATCAATTTTAATATAAATGTGTAAAACACAATGAAATATAACTTTTAGAAAACTTCGTTTTAACCTAAAAATGACCTTATACAAAAATGAAGTGTAATAATTTCTTATATAATTAAATAGATTATATCTAGTTAAAGTATAATTTTATTAATTTAATTTAAAATTAAAAACATAATGATTCATTTAAATTATTTTATTTAATGAATTGAAATGAAGATTTTACAAAAATCGATATTTTTTAGTATTTATTGAAAAAAAATATTTTTTGAAAAATCAAAAAAATTTACCCAAATATAATATTTATAAAATAATTTCAATAATTATATTAATTTCCTCAGATACAATTACTAAAAATGGTATAAATTAATTGTAATTTTCACACACAAAATGTATTAAAAACTATTTTTGATGAAAATACATTTTTAAAATATAAAATGATTTCACTAAAAATTGAATGATTATTTACAAAGAATTAATAATTGAATTTTTATTGAACAGGACCATTATACATATATTTCATAATGGAGTTTCTCCTATTCATATCTATCAATTAAAAGATTTTCTTATAATGATCACATTTAAATAATAATATTTTTATAGTATATAACAATTCATTTAAAGTTTGGTGTTGCATTTTAAGTGAGATATCATGATTATTTTTATTTTAAACTAAATTTTTAGGGTGTTACACTACTAAATACATAGTAATTTATTTACATTCTTTATCAAATATTTTATAGGACAAACTTGATCGGATAAATCAGTAATGAAACTTCAGTAGTTAACAACTAATCCCAAAAAAAACATATTGTCTCAAATAGGGTCTCTGGTGACACCCAGTATACTAATACCTCTACCTTATCTTATGTAAAAATACACACTTTAAAATTTTATTTATATTAGAAAAAAATCATAATCCCAACTAAATATGATCCATGTTATATTTTTTCTTTTGTAATGTAGATGAATGAAAAGATGTTATGGGCATGTGTAGAATATAGAAAGGAATGTTTTAAAGATGTATAGATAGGTGGAAAATACCCAAAACCAAATATTATTTGTTTAATAGTTGAAAAGGTTTTATTTATCCATTAGGTACCAAGTATAGTTCCACTAGGTAACCAATAGCCAACCAGTGGATATGCACTACTGGTGTTTCCACTAGGTGGCCAGGGGAAATCCACCACGTACTTAGTGAGTAATAAAGTGGATAAAGGAGGTCTACTATGTAACCAATGTCACCATGATTAGTTTTTTTATGTGGTTTAAGACCCATAATTTTATGGTACCCCCTTCAAAAATAATTTAGTAAGGGTTTCTAAGGAAAGGCTATTTTGACCAGCCTCTCCCATTTTCTTACTCCTATTATTATTATTCTATCAATTATTGACCAAGAAGTGTTTTATATAGTTAATTTATGTAACAATACACATCATTAATTTTATCTTTTATTTTATTTCCTATGATTTTGGATTTTTTTAGGTATTCGACATCATATTTCACTAGAGCATGGTGAAATCCACTAGTAATGAAGGGAATTTTATGTGTGATGGATAGAGTAATCTCAAGAATGAAAAATTTGAAAAATTTCTCATTATTTCTATATAATTAATTTACCTAATTATTTTTATTTTGTATTTAAATGAAATTATATTATGTTCATAGTTTATTAGGTAAAAAAACATGGATTTTTTACTCACAGGTTCAATGAGAGAACGCCACGCCATTGGCTATGTTTTAAGCATCATGATGCCACTATGTATGTTTTTATGGATTTATTAAGGTATTAAATTAGTAATTAATTTTAATTATGAGTATTTTTTATTAATTAGTATCCATTATTTATAATATAGGGGATCTTGGGAATCAAGGATCGATGAATGAGCATGGAATATTTATGGAATGTCATCTTGAGGTAAATGGTCCATAATTTATATTTACCCACTAAAAACTTTTTTGAATGATATATTATGATAGAATTGTAATTTAAGTTAGGGATAATTAAATGAAAAATTAGAGTGTTTTAGATATATGATAAAATAGGTTGATACAATTTGGATAAGAATAAAAATTTCTCTCATATGAGATAAAATTTAGGGTCACTTGGGGATTGTGTAGAATGGTGAGTGATAATCTTGTTGTGTGAGATGGAATCCAATTAGATATATAAGAATGATATTAATTATAATGTGATTAATAATTCCCTAGTAATTACAGAGAGAGTCTATTGTGTGTAGGCTAGTTGAGTGGTGGTTTGGTGATAAGATCACTATGTGGGATTATGTTGGTTATGAGGGAACATGCAGTCGACACACTTTATGATCCAACTTAGATATGGGTTATAATTTTAGAATGGGTTAAACAATTATAGTCCTCATGAGGTGTAGTTTTATTTGGGGAAGATCCAATATTGGTACATTATAGGGTTGATTCTTGAGTATGGTTATAGAAGATTGAATAAAATAATCTATTGAGTGTAGGTTGAGTTAACTAATTCTCCCTATTAGTTCAAATTGAAGTTATGATGTGTGAATGAGGGGTGAAGGATAAATAGACAAATGTTGAGATGGTATATAGTCATTAATCCAAGTGTATTATTCTTGGGATGACTGATATCCATGTAGTATGGTAGGATAAATGATGAAATAGAAATGATGGGCTATAACTAAGGGATATGAAATTGTGCTATATAATATCATATGATAATTTATGATATCAAAATTATAATATTATGTTATATGGGTGTATGATTGTATTTCTAAGGGAATTCCCTAGAGATAAGAGGGCCAACATGTGAGTTGGTTCTTGAAAATTTTGAATGAAAATTGTACCAAAGTGTTAGTTGGTTCCCTACAATGTGTAATAAACATAATAACAAAGTGTGGCTTGGTTCCTTATAGTGTGAAATGAAAAAAATAATTAGTTTCATGTTAATTTACCATGGTGTGAATGTTTCTATTATTAGGAGAATAAAAATAAGAATTTGGACCCTACTATTTTGATATCAATAGGATCGACTTATTTGATATGGACACCCATGGTGTAGATGCATGACATTATACCCTATAGTATGGATAATAATGGAGAAATATTATGTATTTTGGAACTCCATAGTATATATAAAAAGGAAAAAACTTTATATCATGGAACCCTATGGTGTGGATGACTAGAGGATTGGAATGTAATGACCTGACCCACCAAGACCCACTTGGATGGAAGAAGATTGGGTTTCCACAAACCCAAGACCCCCTCTATAGGCTAGGGGTTGGAAAAACGCATTGAGAAGGCATAACTAAAATGGGAGGTCTTTTCCTAAAGAACATGTATGCACACATCTGACCACCTCCATGAAGAAGTGTAGAGGAATAATAATAAAATACAATAACATCTAGAGTAAAAACTATGCATGTAATAACCAATGGGGAAATAAAAAAGAGTGTGATAGTGAAATCCAAAAAGTAAAGAAAAAAATATATTCCAACCCAGAAAAGATATCCCAACTTGACAATAATTGGAATAATGTAAAACCGAGAGATCCTGGATCCTGATCTCTAATCCCTAACCACTATACATGATCAATTTAACCCAAGTATCCCTAATATTCACAAATTCATCCACTGACATTTTTTTCATTTGTATAAGAAATGAAACATGCGGGAAAATCCCATGTAGGGGTGAGTGTATAAATAACCAGTATGAAAACCTGAAAACTAAAGATGGAGAAATAAAAGACACAATAGAAGTCGTCATATAAACCCAAATAA
The DNA here is from genome assembly GCA_963277665.1 of Viscum album. Lineage (NCBI taxonomy): Eukaryota > Viridiplantae > Streptophyta > Magnoliopsida > Santalales > Viscaceae > Viscum > Viscum album. The sequence goes on along the minus strand of OY728121.1, from coordinate 1,353,758,245 downwards.
ATAGGGAAATGAAACCCAATGACACTCACAAACACACACATATGATCATAAAATAAAACCATATGAGAGAGAAAGGGGATCTCCATATCACAACACAACCCAGGATGATGAGTCCGCCTACAGCTCAAAAGGTCTATCATTGATGCCCAACTTCTCACATGTCTGTTTGAAGAAGTCACAAGGATGGTTCACACCTCACCAATCATACACAACATGAGGGTGGGGGGATTTAAAAAATATAGAGGACCTATTCCTTGATAAAAAAAGAGGGTTTCACTTAGTAAATAGAGGTCCCATGCTTATATAGGGGAGTATCACCTTTATATCTATGTACAAAATATAAGGAACCCACACATTAGTGTGATAGGGGATTAACATCCCCTTCATTGGAGGACCCTCACCCTGGTAATGCATGGGAGTACCACCTCTTCCTAGAACAATGAGTATGGATTTTCCATGCCCTGATGCGACAATGGAGTACCATCTTCATGGATAGAGGACCCACACCCTCAATAGGGGAGTACTATCTCTATATGAACAAAAAGTATGGATGACTCAAACCCTGGTGCGATAGGGGAGTATCATCTCTGTGGATAGAGGAATCATGTCCTCAATAGGGTAGTACCATCTCTCTCTAAATAATGAGTATGGAGGACCCACACCCAGGTATGATAATGGAGTACTGTCTCCCTGGAAAGAGGACCCACACCCTTAATTGGGGAGTACCACCTATGTGTTTATAAAGAGTATAGAGGACCCACATCCTATTGTTACATAGGATTACTATCTCCACATATAGAGTATGTACACCCTGGTATGATAGGGGAGTACTTCCTCCACCTAAGAAAAGTGTATGGAGGAACTGCACTCTGGTGTGATATGGGTGTGGAGTCGCCATACGAACTCTATGATGATCCTATCCAATCACTATTATCATCATGTGTCACCTAAAGAAGTGTATCACTTAAAACATCTCACATCATATCTCAAAATTTACTATGAAGGATACCATCATGTTCTTTGTGAAAAACATTTAAGATAGGCTACTTTCGAGTTAAAGTTTGATTCCAAACAAAAGAGATCCAAGAGAAAGAAGTTTCTCAGAAAGGGAGTACATGAAGTGTAAGGGACCCACATGACATGTGGTCCCACTATAATGCATGTCTATGTTCTCCTATGGAAACATATTAGGGACCATTCCACTGTATATGGAATGTATGGGGACCACACGGTCTGTCTTGTCCACCTGAGGCTTGCCCATGTACTCCTAGTCTTGCCCATGACCGTCGGGTCGTGACAATGTACTTATCCATATACCTCACCATGCTCAAGTACTGAAACCTACCCCTATACTACGAGAGTACAAAACATGTCCTCCACCATAGGGTCCTAGGAATGTGCAGTTGGAAAACAAACCGACTACCTAGGGAGGGTCACATGACATGTTGTTCATCCACATGGTGTGTGATCTATATCCTCCCCAAAAACCTAGCAGCTACAGCAGGGTGGGGCTACATGACATGTGTTCATTAGACTACAGAATTTATAGTCATGATTTTTATAGAAACTACAATTCCTTCATGAATTCACCATATACTACTCTCTTACCACAATTTCTACCATTTTACTACCATAAGATGGTGGTAATAACCTCTGGCTGTCGATTTCGGCATTCAGTTGGCCAGAAATCAGATTCTGACTATTTCCTTGAAGTCCGTAACAACTCCATCATCTATAGAACCTTGTTTCACTAACATTCTCCACTTAATATCTAATATCCATGAAATAATACCCACAATCCATCTAAACCATTCTAAAAATCCCTGATCTGTTCATTATATTCACATCCACACTGAATCTGGGGGTTTGATCGTTCTCATACCCACCCAACAATGTCGAACCATGGCATCATATACTAATGGTGAATAATGTAAAGAAAATGTGGGGGAAAGGTACAAGAACAAAGTTTCATCAATCATGGGAAAATATTTCTTGACCAATGATCAATGATCAAGGATATTTTGTGTAATAAACATGGTATAATCAAGAACAAAGTGAATAAATAATTCAATTCGATAAACATGCTCATGTGAACGTTAAAACAGTCATAAATCAATGAATATTAGATAAGAAAATTCTCAATATTTTAATCAAGGGTATAATAAAATTTAAAAGCCCCACCTTTATTATGGATCGACCATTGGGGAAGGACACATTCACTAGTGAAGGGTAAGATTCACTATGTTCACTATCTATCAATCCACCTCGATCCAGTCATTGTTTGATCTCGATCTACCAACAAAGAATGGTGAAACCTATTCTAAATGATCATAAGGTTATGAAGATAACCCTGGAGATTTTTTATAACAGACTATCTATATAGGAAAATAGGTTTTGGATATTAAATGAATGAATTAAATTAATTAATTAATTAATCTGCTTAACGTATCTGCCAACTGTTTCCTCATTCAAACATCCGATGATAACCAACTTTATGTCTCATCTTGGGTAAACCCTATGCTACAGATTCAATCATGGTTTCTGATTTTTGATTCAAGACTCCTTTAAAGATATATTCTATTAATTCTATAAAACTGTATCCATGTGATATAAAATATATTTAATATTTTTATAAAATTAATTCTGGGATCACCAGGCCTAAAAATATCACACCGTGTCAATAATTGGATATGAAAATATTCCTTGAAATATTTAAAAGTATTAAAAGTAAAAAAATGAGTTTCTATATCATTCCCTCAAAATATTTTCATCCCTAAAAAGAACAAACTATGAAAAAAGGTGAGGATACTGAGACTGCATCTGGCTCTCCCACTCCTAGGAGATCTCCGACATGATACCATGGTACCACACTAAAAATGAAGGGAATGTTCCCTCCATGATATATCCTCTCCTATAGATACTTGATCATCAAAGATTTATCTATGATGGTGTCTCCATCCTTGATGCATAAATTTCCCAAGTCAATAAAGTGTGCTTGATCATGCATGTATCTCCTCAGTTGTGACACATGGATTATTTCATGCACCAACTCTAACTTTGTGGGGGTAAGTCTAGGTGGTAAGAAACCTCTCCAACCCTACGTATGATATTAAACAACCCAATAAACCTTGGGGATAACTTTACCCTGGTAGAATATCCAAAATCCTCATCATGGGGATACTCTCATGAGAATGTGTCCTCCCTTATCAAACTCCAAGGGACTACAAAATCAATTAGAATAAGATTTATATAGGCTCTAAGTTGTTTTGATCCACCCATGGATCACTTGGACCTTTTAAATCATCAATTGCACCATCTCTTACTTAACAAGAGATGCATCACTGATCTCAGTCCAACATAAGAGTGACCTACAGGGTCTCCCATGAAGGACATTGAAAGGTTCCATGCTAATAGTAGAGTGATAGCTATTATAAAAGGAAAAATATACCAAAGGTATGCGATCCTCCTAGATCTATCCAAATTCTAACACACAAGCCTTTGAATATCCTCCAACACCTAGAAGTGTACTTGTTCTGCCCATCCTTCTAAGGGTGAAAGGCTATACTCATCCTCAACTGGGTCCCGAATGACTCCTACAAACCTCTCCAAAATAGTGACATGAAACACATATCATGGTTGGATAAAATCACTGAGGGAACCCCATGAAGTCATATGATCTCCCGCATTTACAACCTCCCTAAACACACCACCAAACTCTACTCCCTGATAGTAAGGAAGTGCAATGACTTGGTAAGTTATTCGACTATCACTAAAATGACATTATGGCCACTCGATATCCATGTAATCCCTATAATAAATACATGGATATTCCATCCCATTTCCAATGTGAGATCATAAGAGGCTATAACAAACATATTGGAACATGGTGCTCAGCCTTCACTTACAGCCATGTGAGACACTGAGAGGAAAAGTCAGCAATACTCCACCTCATTCCATCCCACAAAAAAACTACCACCGAAGGACCCTATACATTTTACCTACACTGTGATATACAAACAAAGGAGAATCATGAAGCTCTATCATCACCTCCTCTCACAACATGAACAAAACTAAATCCATCCCTATAAAAGGATAGCGTGATATCCTCTTTCAGATAATCCATCTGGTAAATCTCCTAAGTATATCTGGTCATGTAGGACCTTGATGTCTCCTAAATGAGCCTCCCTCACATTCTAGATAAGTGGATGAGTCCACACCATTTACTGAAGATAAGATGCACCCATCTCTTCTATTAGGGTTGGTTGAAAATAATCCAACTGATTAGATGTATCCTCCACCAGATGAGAATGTGACTTCCTACCAAGTAAATCTACCAAAACATTGCCCTTCCCAAGAATATATAATATCTCAAAGTTATAGCCCTTCAAGGACTCCAATCAGTTCCTCTATGTTAGTTTTAGATCACTCTATGTGATGAAATACCTGATACTTTTATGGTATGAGTAAAAAACAAAGTGGTATCCTAGAAGATAATGCCTTTAGATCCTTAGAGAAAAGAATATTACTAGAAAATCTAGTTCATGAGTTAAGTAGTTCTTCTCATGAGGTCTTAACTATCTCAAAATATATGTGAAGATTACTTTCCTCTACATCAACACACAACTAATCCCTCCTTTAGAGGCATTTCAATACACTACGTAATCTATTCCCTCCTTTGATAGTCTCAAAATAGGATCACTCATCATCCTTATCCTCAACTTATAAAATACTAACTAAAATTTCTCAATCCAATTAAACAGCTTCCCATTTCATATCAAGGTAGTTAAAGTGGATCCAATACTAGATAAGTTTTCCAAGAACCTCCTATAGTACCTCTCTAATCTATGAAAAATCCACTCCTTTTTCACACTATTGGGTGACTCCCAAGAAAGAAATACATAAATCTTCATCAGGTCCAAAAATAATCCATGATCTGAAATAAAATGAACTAGAAAGTGAACCTCATAGATATAGAATTGGAACTTCGTGATCTTACCATAAAGAAATTGATCCTAATGAAGGTCTAGGACTACTCTTAAAATGATTTTCATACTCCTTTTCTGGTGCATAGTGGATGAGTATATCATCAATGAAAAAAAATCGGTCTAATTATGGCTGAAAGATTCAGTTAACAAGATCCATAAACATAGTGGGGGAATTATTTACACCTAAAGGAATCACCATGAAATCATAGTATCCACAACGACATTGGAATACTAACTTAAGAATATCAGCCTCACAAACCCTCAATTAGTGGTATTTGGACCTAATATCGATATTTATGAAGTATCTCACGCCTCAAAACTAATTAAAGAGGTCATCAATACTTAGTAAGGGGTACTTGTTACTTATTGTGTAATATTCCAAGTGAAGATAATTAGTATAAAGATGTAACATCCCATTCTCCTTTTTCATGAACAAAATCAGAGCTGGCTAGGGGGACACACTAGGAATAATTAAAACCTTCTCTTGATGGTCCTCTAACTACAACCTCAGCTCCCAGAGCTTGGTAGGGGCCATCTAATATTCTAAAAAAGACATCATAGTGGTATTGAGGAGAAATTAAATGTAAAAATAATTCTCGCACATTGGAGGTAGTCCTAGAACATCCTTATGGAATACTTCTATATAATACTACATGACTAAAGGAACTCAGATGCATGAAGAGTCCACTGCACCAAGGGAAAAACTCTCCAAATGATGGGTGATGGTTTGTAGTTTCATGATCATAAGACCCACTTTCTCCACCATGAGATCTCTCTCATGCATAAAAGAGAATCTTATCTCATATTTTTGAAGGTATATATCTCATATGTGGTGACAATTGATCTAGGATCAGACCATAGACAACCAATACATACCCAAGTTGACAGAAAATAGTCTCATCATAATGAACAAGAGGTCCTATAAGGAACTCTCTCCACCAAATGATAGCTCTCACTACCCTAATATAATAAATATCAAAGAACCATTCCCTGTAGGAATCTCAATCCAAAGAAGCTGGGGTAAAGTCTCAACTTAGATCTCCAGATCTCACTCCAGGATTAATGGGATAAAGGAATGATTTGTTTCCATGTATACCAGTACTGAATAAATAGTATAATAAACCCATATCATACCTCTTATAATCTTATGAGCCATTGATTCATAAGCCTCTATGGCCTACTGCTACCTGTGGCCCTGACTGCTAGCTCCCCAAGCCTGAAGTGGGCCACCTTATGGCAGCGGTGGAAGTATCCCATAATGTATTACCCCACCACCAGATACTCCTTCTAGAGCCCCACCTACTCTTCTGCCAGCTTTTCCTTCCTAGGGAATGTCCTAGCCATGCTTAGGAGATCCATAATCATGATTTTTTCACTGAAATGGAGGGTCCATCCATTTCCTTCCTACAATACTCAGTGTTTCAAGTTGGGAAATCATGTTCCATGTGACCTCTCCCTTCACATACATAACATCTACCCTCTTTGGGATTCCCGGATCCTATGTGCGTTCCCCGATCTACATAACCATGCATCTGTGTTTGACTATGAGAAGGTCTCTGATTCTAATACCCTATCAACCGGTGCCTTCTAGATACTATAGAAAACTCAGATCCATGAAGCCCAATTCCACCTCCATCCATAAGGAATCCCTCAGATAGAAATTTCTCCATCACTAACACCTTCTCTAGAATTCCAACATATTTGGGAATTAACGAGTGTACCACACTGGAACAAATATCTCTGCGGAGACCCTCTTCAAACTTTAATTCCCATAAGTAACCATCTCGAATCATATTGAGGAATTTCCCCATATGGTCAATGAAACTTGTAGTATATTTTAAGACTATCATCCCTCCCTATTGTATCTCTAAAATCTCCTAAATTTTAGCTGATCATAGTAATGAGGGGTAGTACTCCTCACAAAACAGCTGCTAGAAGTCAGACCATGAGAGTGACGACTCATCATGTGTCTACATGACTAGACTCCATCAACACCCAGATAATTTGTGGAAAGTACTAGCTACTAGTGCAACTATATTATCATCCAAAGTATCTAAAAGTATAAAAACTCAAATCACTAACTCAAGCCAATCCTTCGCTTCCTGGGTATCTAGATCACCATGAAACATTAGCAGCGTCTAGTGTTAGAACTCATGGAGTGCGCTAATTCTACACACTTCCTTAACCATCTCTACTGGTATAATCTACTGCTTGATAGTGGGGGTGCATCTACCTGACTGCTAAGAGGATATATCTTGTGATATGTCCACTAGATTAAGGCCTCAACACTCATTAGATAATCTAAATGATCCTAAATCAGTAACCTGACTGGATGTATTCACAGAGGCATCATGAAAGTAATCAATACATAACATGATCAAATGAGAATATATATATGAGAATCTGAGTCAAGAAGGATAGTCAAAAGACTCAATTATATACAATGAATGTAACAATGTTCCCTCCAACCAATGTTTCGGTATACCGAGTCGATAAGTAGGTATTCAGAGTCCTAGTGAATGAATATATCAACCTCTACACCAACACTGGGTTCCCTGGCATGAAATCTACATTCCATACACTTTTACAGCATTTCCCTAAATTCCCAACTAAACCCCATATGGAGAAAAATCTCCAAACACTGTCCTGTGGTCGAACCACCTCTGAAACTAATATGTAATGACCTGAACCACCCGATCCACCTAACTGGTGGAAGATCGGGCTGCCACAACCCCAATCTCACCTCTATAGGCTAGGTCTAGCAACAAGAATCGAGAATGTATAACTAAATTGGGATTCCTTTTCCTAAAGTACTTGTATGCACACACCCAACCATCTCTATGAAAAAGTGCAGAGGAATAATAATAAAAGACAGTAACATCTAGAGTAAAAACCATGTATGTAATAACCTATAGGGAAATAAAAAAGAGTAAAATAGTGAAATCCAAAAATTAAAGGAAAAAATACACACCCACCTTGAAAAGATATCCCAACATGACAATAACTAGAATAAAGTAAATCTGAGAGATCCCAAATCCTGATATCCAAGACTCAACCACCGTATATGGTCAAATTAACCCAAGTATCCCTAAGCACTTCCAATTACACCACCAAACTTTCCATCATCTATATAATACATGACACATATAGGAAAATCCCATACAGGGGTGAGTATATACATACACGGTAGGATTCCCTGAAAACTGAAGAGAGAGCAATAGAAGATATGATAAAAGTAGTCATCTCAACCCAAAGAAAGAGGGAAACATAACCTAATGACACAGATATATAAATATTCTAAAAAAATAAACCCAAATGAGAGAGAAATGGGATCCCTATCAAACAGATTATCCTAGGATGATGATTCAACCTATAACTCCAAAGGTCCATCATCGATGCCCAACATCTTACACGTATTTTTAAATAAGTCATGAGGAGGGATTGTAACGACCCAAAATTTCATTAATGGAAAATCCCTCTTGATCCAGTTAAATGTTTCTTTATGTTTTTATATCATGTCAACTTCTTTAGTTAAACGTTAAGATTTGTGACCGTTACTTTTATAGCCGTTGAACAGGGATCATCTGGGTAGTTTAAATATAAGGCTTTAACGAAACCATTTTTACTCAGACAAAGGAAGCGATGGACTCATCCAGTAGAATTTCCCCTTACGAAGCCCATTTGTCGGAGCTCGGAAAGGAGGTGGCGTCTTTGGGCTTTGCCCTTGACCAAGCCCAAGCTGAGCTTCATCAAGTCAAGCTCGAACGTGATCGTCTACGGGAAAAATGGAAGTTGATAGAGATTACCACTCGAGCAATGTTATCCGAGCAACCCCAAGAGTCTGTCACCATCGCACACCTTACCCTTAGGTCTTATGCGGCTATTTTAAGGGGTTATATAACAAATAAGTAGCACCATGTTCATGTAAATTATTTTTTGTATATAATAATAAATATAATTTCTAGTCATTTTTGATTCATTGTAATTAGTTTTTAAAGTACAAATGATGTTTTTAGTTATTATTTAATTAAGAATTATATTTTATTAAATTAAAGGATTTTTGAATTAAATAATATTTTAATAAAATATTATTATTAATATTAAATTAATTTTTATTAAATATAAATGATCTTATAATTTTATGAATGCAATTAAAATTTTTATTAAGGTTTGAAAGCCATTTCTGTCAAAACCCGTGAATTTTTTATAAATGTAGGTTTTTATTTTAAAAGTGAAAATTCACATATTTAGAAAATTATTTAGATAAAATAAATATTATTTTTGGAATCAGGATGTCGAAATTATCCAACGGTGAATTTTTCATAATTTTCTGAGACAGTCAAATTTTTGGGTAAAAATTAAATACCATTTAAATATATAATGTGTTTTATGACATCATAATGACCCAATGGTGATGTAATAAAATACCATAATCCTTATGTTCGGCAAATATGTGTTTTATCATTAAAATAATGAGGTTTTGGGTTTGTTTGACTCACTTTTCAAAGCATTAATGGAGCCCTCAAGACTTATTCAACACTTTGCCTTTTTAAATTAATTTCCATGGGAGTGTGACTCACCTCCACATAAGCAACCCTAATTTTTTAATAAGTTCGGACCTTGGACTTGTAAAATATTGTTTTCCTCTTTCCTTTTCCAGAAACCATGGGCAAATACCATGGGATAGTTTGTGGTTTGGATTATTTTAATATAAGTGGTCCCAAACCTAAATAATAAAGAATTCTCTCACCTTTCCTATATAAACCCACCCAAGCTCCCACTTCCTCCTCACTCAAAGCCCTTGAAGTTCGTCCAACCTCTGCCCTACTCTCTCTATAATCCTCCCAAGGTGCCCCAAGCTCCCAAGAAGCCTCTCACAAGCCTCTCTCTAGCCTTTGGAAGCACACTTCCAAGTAAGGGTTTTTCTTCCTTTCTCATTTTTGTCAATTTTCTTTAAGTTGTATTGCCCTTTTAATTTCATTTATGAATGTTGGGGTATGGTTTCGCACCTCTCCCATACTGCCCTCTTATTGTTTGAATGATGGGAGACCCCTTTCTCTCTCATTAAATGCCTCCCATGTACACCCGTTACTATGCCGAAATTCCGAAAGGAACCTTTTTCTCCTCTTTATATTCAAGCAATACTTTTGTATCATGAATCTAAATTCCTTTTAAATTGTTGGGACATGTATCTATATGACCTTATTACTGTCCATTACATGTAAATATGATGAGTAACCCCTTTCTCTCTCATCAGCCTTTTTATGAATTCTTATGTCACGCCGTTACGCTGCCGAAATCACACCGATTTTCTAAGCCAATATCATTGTGTAGTGAATACCATGCCCATTTCTCCATCAAGGGTATTCACCTTTATGCATATTTACTTATTTATTGTAAAGTTTCATGTATGAATTCCACATTCCTTTATCGTGGAATAAATTATTATGTTTTATGAATCCATGTTTTATGATCCATGTGGCACACTTATGCATGAAATGAAATGTTTAAGAAGGGTGCGCCCTGATAGCGCTCCAATGCATTGGGTAAAGTATAGTATCATGATACGTCATCTGCAATGAGTGTTGACTCATGCTAATTCAAGTGCAACGAGGGTTTACTCTTGCTTCAAGTGCAATGAGGGTTTACTCATGCTCCATGTGCAATGAGCCTTGGCTCATGCTAATTCAATGTTAAGTGTTGTTGCCACATTTCCATGTTATGATTATCATGCTTTATCATGCCCTTATGTTCATGTCTCTATTATGCTCTATTGATATGCCTATTGCCTAACATGTATTGTACTCCTCATGTTATTCATTATGTACTCCCTTACTGGGCTTTATAGCTCACCCTTTTCTTATGCATGTCCTCAGGTTATCCCATGCAATGCTAAGTACGAAGGAATGTAGTGGTCATGTAAAGGAAGTTTTCAATAAGGATGTTGTATTTCAAGTTTAAAGTTTTTATGTAATGATCCTAAGCCCCAAAGACACTAAACCTCTAGATCTTCTTTATTGTATCAAGTGAAGTTTTATGTAATAAAGCATGTTTAAGTTGTAATAAAAGCAGGGTTGTCATAGTTGGTATCAGAGGATAGGTTTAGTTATTTTTGGGATTAGGAAACCCTAGTAAAGCCTTAGATACAAGACTAAGCATAATAAAAACATCCCTAAGTTTTGGTAAATACTAAGTAAAGTGTTTTATCAAACAAATACATCCCTGTCTGGATACGAGCAGGTAGAGGCGGCTCTGGCACAGATGTATCCTAGGGGTAAAACCCGAAAACACCGCTTTGAGCTAGACTCGAATGGGAACTGGTGCACAAAAACTGGCCTTGCTGCACTCTTGGTTACGACACTCCCGGGGGATATGTTTTGATAAATTCACAATCTTAGTATGAACCCTTATTAAGGGAAAAATGCCCCTAAGAATATATGTTAGAAGGAAGATCATGAAAAGCCTGGATTGAATCCTATAGACTCATGAGTTAAAGAGATTAAAGTTTATTTATAAGTCATCAACTTTTGTCTTTGGATTACCCTTTATGTGTTACCCCTAACTTTCCTTTTATTCCAGCCAATGGCCGGTAATAGGAGAACTCGGGCTAACAACCGTTGTGAAGATCAGTGTGATGATTGTACTTATGAGATGCCCAATCCAATGGGAGCGGGAATCACGAACTTTGTCACGCTTCTCTCTCAGCTAAATCAAGTTTTGATTAGAAACACTGGTCAAGAGGAACGTTCAACCCCCCCTAAGAAAGAACAAGTCGCTATTGAAAGCTTCATGAGACAAAGGCCTCCTACTTTTAGTGGATCATCCGATCCCACGATTTCTGAACAATGGATCAACTCCATTGAAAAGATATTCTCTATCCTCCAATGCTCTGAAAAAGAGAAGGTTCTCTTGGCGGCTTATCGTATGGAGGGTGAAGCTGATCAATGGTGGACGTTGATCAAAAATACGAAGCCTGAGGAGGAGATCGAGGCTTTGGAATGGAAGGTATTCTGGAAGATGTTTTTCGATAAATATTTTCCACGCACCCTCCGTCTTAAGATGGAAAGGGACTTCCTTTCCCTCAAGCAGAAAGATGAGGAATCTGTGGGAGCGTACGAGGCAAACTTCACAAGGCTTGCACGATACGCTTCCGGCTTTGTCGTTACCCCCGAATGCAAGGTTGACCGCTTCTTTGGTGGGCTGAAGCCTAGATTGCGGAAAGCATTAGCGATCCGTGACTTCGACAGCTATGAGGAAATTGTCCGATGTGCCCTCAAGGTTGAAATGGAGATCGTAGAATCATAGGGGTATTATGGGGACAAGAAGTGGAAGGTGGACTTCAATGCTGGTGGTCCGATGGATAAATCCAACGGCGCTAAGAAATTCCAGCACCCCACTTGCCAAAAGTGTGGAAAGAAGCACCCTGGAAATTGCCTTAGGGGGACAAGAAAATGCTTCAAGTGTGGAAGAGAAGGGAACCTAGCTGTTAACTGTCAGCAAGAAGGACCCGCGGCTGCGACGGAGGGGAGGAACACTCCGTTCGAACCTAAACGCGTTGTTCAATGCTTCAAATGCAAAGAACCGGGTCATTTTGCGAATCAGTGCCCTAATCCAAGGGTTATCGGAGGCAATCAACAACCTCCAAGACAGCAAGGAAGAGCTTTTGCCATCACTTCTGCCGAAGTGAACCCCGACAACGAAGTGGTGACAGGTACGCTAGTTATTCATTCAAGAATAGCGAACGTACTTTTTGATTCAGGTTCTACGCATTATTTTATATCTCAAAAGTTTAGTAGAACAATCCCTGCACCACCACAAATCATGGAAGTAAAGATGTCGGTGATTACGGCAAATGGGGCAATCATTGCATCCCATGAGTATAAATCCTCCCCTGTTATAATCTGTGGATTGAATTTCCCGGAGAACCTCGTCATACTCCCTTTGGTGGAATTTGATGCAATTCTTGGCATGGATGGGCTTTCCTTATATAGAGCCAACATAAATTGTCGGGAGAGGGAAATCACACTCCATATGGAGAATCGACCCCCGATTCTTTACAAGTGTCAGGAGGAAGATTAATCTCCTTTAGATCCATCATCTCAAGCATGGATATTACTGACTTATGAGCACGCATATCTGGCTCAGATGATTGAGTCCAAGGAAGAAACCATCCTTGAAGAAATGCCTATTGTGAGGGAATTCGCTGAAGTATTTCCCGAGGAACTTCCTGGTCTTCCTCCAAGAAGAGATGTTGAGTTCTCAATTGAACTTATACCTGGGGCACTACCAATATCCAAGACTCCATATAGGATGGCTGTGGTTGAGCTTGAAGAACTGAAGAAACAACTACAGGAGAATCTGGATAAAGGGTTTATACGCCCAAGTGCATCACCATGGGGTGCACCAGTCCTCTTCGTCAAGAAGAAGGATGGGTCAATGCGGCTTTGCATCGATTATCATGAACTTAACAAAATCACGATAAAGAACAAGTATCCTCTCCCAAGAATCGATGACTTGTTTGATCAGCTGCGTGGAGCACAATACTTCTCCAAGGTCGACTTGCGGTCGGGATATTATCAAGTAAGGGTGAAGAAGGAAGATATTCCCAAGACTGCTTTTCGTACAAGGTACGGGCACTATGAATTCATAGTAATGCCTTTTGGACTCACCAATGCTCCATCAATATTCATGGACTTGATGAATAGAGTCTTTAGAGATTACCTAGATAAATTTGTGGTAGTCTTTATAGATGATATTCTAATATACTCCAAAACCAAGGAGGACCATGAGGTGCATTTAAGAACTGTACTGGAGACTTTGCGCAAGGAGAAGCTCTATGCCAAGTACAGCAAGTGTGAGTTCTGGTTGAAGGAGGTCTCATTCTTGGGCCATATCATCACAAGCAATGGGATATCTGTGGACCCCTCCAAAACAGATGCAATTGAGGGATGGCCGAGGCCAACATCGGTAACTGATATCCGTAGCTTCTTGGGGTTAGCTGGATATTATCGACGATTTGTGAGAAACTTCTCACGATTGTCCAACCCTCTTACCAAGCTAACTCGAAAGGGAGTAAAGTTTGCTTGGAGTGATGAATGCGAAGAAAGCTTCAAGGAGTTGAAAAGGAGGCTTATCACTGCACCTGTGCTCACTTTACCCACAAGTGGGGAGATTTTTGTGGTATTCAGTGATGCTTCGAAGAAGGGCTTAGGATGTGTGCTGATGCAGAATGATAAAGTGATATCCTATGCCTCAAGACAGTTGAAAATCCATGAGCGAAACTATCCAATGCATGATCTGGAGTTGGCGGCGGTGATCTTTGCCTTGAAAATCTGGCGGCATTATCTCTATGGAGAGAAATGTGAGATATATACTGACCACAAGAGTCTTAAATATATATTCACACAGAAAGAGCTTAATATGCGCCAGAGAAGATGGATAGAGCTCATAAAGGATTATGACTGTTCAATACATTACCACCCTGGGAAGGCGAACAAGGTGGCGGATGCCCTAAGTAGAAAGGATCCAGCAATTCTATCAATGATGAGAATTGAGAAGGATCCAATCTTCTTAGACTTGATGAAGATGGACGTGGGAATCATAAAGAAGGGAACATCATCAATCCTTTCACAAATGATTTCTCAGCTATCTCTTTTGGAAAGGTTAAAGGATGCTCAAAAGGATGATGCGAGAATCCAAGAAAAAGTGGAAGCTATCAAAAAGGGAAAATCCTTAGAGTTTAATGTTAATGAAGAAGGAATTGTGCGGTTTGGGAAAAGACTATGTGTCCCATCAAGTTCGGAGCTGAAGAAGGAACTTTTGGATGATGCACATAGTTCAAATTTCTCTATTCACACAGGGAGCACAAAGATGTATCGAGATCTCCGAGAAAACTTTTGGTGGGATAATATGAAGAAGGAGATCTCCGAATATACATCAAAGTGCCTGGTGTGTCAGCAAGTGAAGGCAGAGAGGCAGAAGTCTAAGGGGATGATGCAACCATTGCCCATACCAGAATGGAAATGGGAGAACATCACCATGGACTTCGTCACTGGACTTCCAAGGACATCCAAAAGCAATAATGCAATCTGGGTTATTGTGGATCGTCTTACAAAGACTGCACACTTCATTTCTATTCGAGAGGATTTATCTTTGGATCAACTGGCACGGATATATATCAGGGAAGTGGTACGGTTGCATGGAGTACCACTATCTATTGTGTCGGACCGAGATCCAAGATTTACCTCTAAGTTTTGGAAGAGTCTTCAACATGCTCTGAATACTGAACTGAACTTCAGTACGGCCTATCATCCTCAAACTGATGGCCAATCCGAGCGGACTATCCAAACACTTGAGGATATGTTGAGAGCGTGCTCAATGGACTTTAAAGGAGGATGTGATCAACATCTTCCACTAGTTGAGTTCTCTTATAATAATAGTTTCCACTCGAGCATCCAAATGGCACCATATGAAGCCCTATATGGGAAAAGGTGCAGAACACCGGCATGTTGGGATGAGGTCGGTGAACGTAAGCTGCTTGGACCAGAAATGGTCGAAGAAATGGTGGAGAAGGTGAAAACCATTCAGCAGCATATCAAGGCAGCCCAAAGTCGACAGAAGAGTTATGCAGATAATCGTCGACGAGACCTTGAGTTTAAAGTCGGAGACATGGTGTTTTTACGCATATCTCCGTGGAAGAAGGTCATGAGGTTTGGAAAGAAAGGGAAGTTAAGTCCAAGGTACATCGGCCCCTTCGAGATTTTTGATCGTGTTGGGGCTGTGGCCTATCGACTAGCACTTCCACCTACTATGGCCAAGGTGCATGATGTCTTCCATGTATCCCTCTTAAGGAAGTACATACCAGACCCTTCACATGTACTCTCTTCTGAGGTGGTACAATTAGAAGACGATCTTTCTTATGAGGAGCAACCAGTGAAGATCTTGGATCGTAGAGAAAAAGTTCTACGAAATAAGACAATGCCCCTCGTCAAGGTGTTGTGGAGAAACCACAAGTTTGAAGAAGCAACTTGGGAGTCGGAGGATATGATGAAGCTAAGTTACCCACATTTGTTTTAGTGTGGGAAAAGGAAAATTTTGAGGGCGAAATTTCTTAAGGGGGGAATGTTGTAACGACCCAAAATTTCATTAATGGAAAATCCCTCTTGATCCAGTTAAATGTTTCTTTATGTTTTTATATGATGTCAACTTCTTTAGTTAAACGTTAAGATTTGTGACCGTTACTTTTATAGCCGTTGAACAGTGATCATCTGGGTAGTTTAAATATAAGGCTTTAACGAAACCATTTTTACTCAGACAAAGGAAGCGATGGCCTCATCCAGTAGAATTGCCCCTTACGAAGCCCATTTGTCGGAGCTCGGAAAGGAGGTGGCGTCTTTGGGCTTTTCCCTTGACCAAGCCCAAGCTGAGCTTCATCAAGTCAAGCTCGAACGTGATCGTCTACAGGAAAAATGGAAGTTGATAGAGATTACCACTCGAGCAATGTTATCCGAGCAACCCCAAGAGTCTGTCACCATCGCACACCTTACCCTTAGGTCTTATGCGGCTATTTTAAGGGGTTATGTAACAAATAAGTAGCACCATGTTCATGTACATTATTTTTTGTATATAATAATAAATATAATTTCTAGTCATTTTTGATGCATTGTAATTAGTTTTTAAAGTACAAATGATGTTTTTAGTTATTATTTAATTAAGAATTATATTTTATTAAATTAAAGGATTTTTGAATTAAATAATATTTTAATAAAATATTATTATTAATATTAAATTAATTTTTATTAAATATAAATGATCTTATAATTTTATGAATGCAATTAAAATTTTTATTAAGGTTTGAAAGCCATTTCTGTCAAAACCCGTGATTTTTTTATAAATGTTGGTTTTTATTTTAAAAGTGAAAATTCACATATTTAGAAAATTATTTAGATAAAATAAATATTATTTTTGGAATCAGGACGTCGAAATTATCCAACGGTGAATTTTTCATAATTTTCTGAGACAGTCAAATTTTTGGGTAAAAATTAAATACCATTTAAATATATAATGTGTTTTATGACATCATAATGACCCAATGGTGATGTAATAAAATACCATAATCCTTATGTTCGGCCAATATGTGTTTTATCATTAAAATAATGAGGTTTTGGGTTTTTTTCACTCACTTTTCAAAGCATTAATGGAGCCCTCAAGACTTATTCAACACTTTGCCTTTTTAAATTAATTTCCATGGGAGTGTGACTCACCTCCACATAAGAAACCCTAATTTTTTAATAAGTTCGGACCTTGGACTTGTAAAATATTGTTTTCCTCTTTCCTTTTCCAGAAACCATGGGAAAATACCATGGGATGGTTTGTGGTTTGGATTATTTTAATATAAGTGGTCCCAAACCTAAATAATAAAGAATTCTCTCACCTTTCCTATATAAACCCACCCAAGCTCCCACTTCCTCCTCACTCAAAGCCCTTGAAGTTCGTCCAACCTCTGCCCTACTCTCTCTAGAATCCTCCCAAGGTGCCCCAAGCTCCCAAGAAGCCTCTCACAAGCCTCTCTCTAGCCTTTGGAAGCACACTTCCAAGTAAGGGTTTTTCTTCCTTTCTCATTTTTGTCAATTTTCTTTAAGTTGTATTGCCCTTTTAATTTCATTTATGAATGTTGGGGTATGGTTTCGCACCTCTCCCATACTGCCCTCTTATTGTTTGAATGATGGGAGACCCCTTTCTCTCTCATTAAATGCCTCCCATGTACACCCGTTACTATGCCGAAATTCCGAAAGGAACCTTTTTCTCCTCTTTATATTCAAGCAATACTTTTGTATCATGAATCTAAATTCCTTTTAAATTGTTGGGAAATGTATCTATATGACCTTATTACTGTCCATTACATGTAAATATGATGAGGAACCCCTTTCTCTCTCATCATCCTTTTTATGAATTCTTATGTCACGCCGTTACGCTGCCGAAATCACACCGATTTTCTAAGCCAATATCATTGTGTAGTGAATACCATGCCCATTTCTCCATCAAGGGTATTCACCTTTATTCACTTTTACTTATTGATTGTAAAGTTTCATGTATGAATTCCACATTACTTTATCGTGGAATAAATTATTATGTTTTATGAATCCATGTTTTATGATCCATGTGGCACACTTATGCATGAAATGAAATGTTTAAGAAGGGTGCGCCCTGATAGCGCTCCAATGCATTGGGTAAAGTATAGTATCATGATAAGTCATGTGCAATGAGTTTTGACTCATGCTAATTCAATTGCAACGAGGGTTTACTCGTGCTTCAAGTGCAATGAGGGTTTACTCATGCTCCATGTGCAATGAGCCTTGGCTCATGCTAATTCAATGTTAAGTGTTGTTGCCACATTTCCATGTTATGATTATCATGCTTTATCATGCCCTTATGTTCATGTCTCTATTATGCTCTATTGATATGCCTATTGCCTAACATGTATTGTACTCCTCATTTTATTCATTATGTACTCCCTTACAGGGCTTTATAGCTCACCCTTTTCTTATGCATGTCCTCAGGTTATCCCATGCAATGCTAAGTACGAAGGAATGTAGTGGTCATGTAAAGGAAGTTTTCAATAAGGATGTTGTATTTCAAGTTTAAAGTTTTTATGTAATGATCCTAAGCCCCAAAGACACTAAACCTCTCGATCTTCTTTGTTGTATCAAGTGAAGTTTTATGTAATAAAGCATGTTTAAGTTGTAATAAAAGCAGGGTTGTCATAGGGATCACACCATGCCACTGCTATATATCCTGAGGGGGAGAAATATCTAAAATATAGAGGACCCATTCCCTAGTATAATAGTAGGAATCCCCTAAGTAGATAGAGGAACCACACTCATGTAGGGGAGTACCATTTTTATAATTTTATACTGAATATGGGGGAACCAAACCGTGGTGTGACAGGAGAGTACCATCCCCATTGTTAGAGGACCCACACCCTAGTATGATAGGGGAGTACCGCCTCTTCCTAGGATAATGAGTATGGGGGACCAACACCCTGGTGTGACAGAGGAGTATTGTCTTCAGGTATTGAGTAATCTAACCCTCAATAGGGAAGTATTGTCTCTATGTGAACAATGATTTTGGAGGATCTGTGCCCTGGTGAGATAGGGGAGTACCATATCCCTAGACAGAATACCCACTCCCTCTATAGGAGAGTATATTCTCTATATGAACAATGTTTATGTAAGAATCACACCCTGGTATGATAGGGGAGTACCATCTCTATAGATAGAAAACCTACACCCTCTATTGGGGAGTACAATCTATGCCTGTATAGAGTATGGAGGACCCACACCCTGGTGAAACATGGGAGTACCATCTCTATAGATAAATTACCCTCACCTTTGTATGATATGGGAGTTCTACCTCTACCGAAGAAAAGACTATAGAGGAACCACACCTTGGTGCGATAGGGGATAACCTTCTCTATTTGAACAATCCAATGATCCTACCTGATCACTTTCATAATTGAGTGTAGTAACCCCAATTTCTAGTTTGTAACCCTTAATTGATGATTTTCATGGTTATAAAGTTAAGGGTGATGAATGGGAGAGTTAGGAGAACTTTTAATGAAGTTTTAAGGGAAAAGGTGAAGTCACATGGGCGGCGCATGGTTTGTCTAACCGTACAGCCTAACGATACGTAGTTGGTCCTTTTGAGGCAGTGGCTCCCGCACAGTTGGAGCACAGTTCAGGAGACCGTGCGAGGAGGTCGTGTGAGGGTCTGCTGAGGTAGTGGATAACACATGTTTAGCGCATGGTTTGTCTAACCGTGTGAACTAACTGTGCAGGCACTTAAGTGATATCCTAAAAAAGTGGATCTCACACATTTTTTCCTCTAAATGTTTTTTTCCTCATAAGTTGACATAACTCAGGATTACTCTCTCTTGAAGGTAGGAGAACCTCTCCCAAGAATTTTGGAGTCAATATGAAGGCTTTCCTTGGCGAATCAAATCCATATTCTTGAGGTATGTGATTGTTCTTCATTGTTCTTGATCGATTTCTTAGATCTAGTTAGATCTAATTCTCATCTTCTCTCAGTTTCTTAGATCTATTCCCGTTATGGGTAGATCTAAGTGTATGGATGCCAAATATGATGATATTTGGTCTTGGTTTTTCTAAAAGAAGATATCTATGGTGGGTTCTTGAAGAATTGACCCGGTTTTCTTAAGCATTCTTTGTTCGTTGTGGTTTTCATCAAAACGTTAGAGGTAGGAGGCTTCTTTTTTGACTCCACTTAGTAGAACTGATTTTCATGATTTCAAATTGAATGTGTGGTTTTGAATTGATTTTTATTTGGTTGTTTAACACTTGTTGGAAACCTTCTTGGGTGATGGTTGTGAAATTTGGAAAATTGGGGGTTTTAAATGCATTCTTTGATTCTTGGTTTTAAAATATGGGTTTAAAAAAGGTGATTTTTTTGTATTGAAGGCACATAAATGGGATTAGTTGTTTTAAATAAAAGGGGAAGTCTTATTGAAATGAAATGTTTCTTTGAAATTGGATGTGCTTTGGTTTTCAATTAAAGTTCAGTTTTATTGAAGTGGTTTGTTTTTGAAATGGAAATACTTGGCATAAATAGTGTTGGTGTGAGTTCATGCTTGAGAGGCCTTTAATAAGGGATGAGTACCATTGGGGTACAATGGATGTGACCCTGGATCTGGGGCAGGTGTCATTAGGACATAAGGTAATTTGACGAGAGACTGCTCATGAGTATGGAACTATCAAACGAAGCATGTGTGTGTGGGTGTTTTGTGTACTATGGAAATTGGTATGCCAAATGATAAGAAGAATGGGTTTCAAAGCTTTGATTCATTATTTTTCTGTAAAAATAACTTGCTGGAAATTGGTTTCATTTGGTTATGTTTTCACTTCATTGAAAATGGTTTTTGGAACTTGTTTTTATTCTGTTCGAACTATTTTGGAAAATTATTTTATATAAAATATTTTATATAATTGTTGCTATCTCTTCTATCCTAGTTTCCTAAGTAGGGAAGTCATTAGGAAAAACCTAATGAGTTTTATACTCACCCCTTCTTTGGAACTTTGGTTCTTTTGTAGATGCTATCTTTCAAGACATAGGTAAAGGTAATGTTTCCCATGTTCTTAGCACTACCACGTGATGTTTTGGTTGTTTGGGGATTGTGGAGCTTGGAGCATTTGGATCATGGAGTCTTATGGTATTTTGAGAGTCGTGTGTTGTTTATCGACTGTGTACTTTGATAATTATTTATTCTTCCTCTGTTTCATATTTTGATGTTTTTTTGAGATACATGAAGTTGTTGGGTTGTCTTTCATTTGTTGATGCATCATATAGTGAATGCTTGGTTATGGTTGGTTGGTTTATTGGTTTATTTATAAAAGGGTAAATCATCCCCCACTATTATATGAAACCCTTTGGCATTTATTTACAGCTTTTGGTATCTCCAGGATGTCGTTTAAGGACAAGTAATGACTCATTGTGCTCTCAAGCCAATGAGAATTGGCGGGTCATTAAAAATTGTATCAAAGGAAGGTTTGGTCCTTACTTTGAGGTAGAAATTTTATCAGCTTGTTCGGTCCATGCATAACAAGTGGTATTCAGTGTTCTTGTTCTTCGAGTTGGAATTCCTTTTCATCTATTCCTTGGGTTGAAATTTTAGACAGGAGTAGGATTTTCAGAACTTGAAATTTATAGCACAAAAGGACATAGCTAACCCTTTTATACTGAACTTCAAGTTACCAGGGATTTGGGTAAATTAGTGTTTAGAGACACTTCCGGGATATATAAATTTTATTGTCATGGGTTTAGCTAATGAGACAAGTATGAAATTTATTGTAGAGGAATGACTTCCCACTAAGAGTGTATACATAATTTTTAGGAATGATTCATGTTGTGAAAAAAGTGTTAATTTTTGGAAAAGTATGAAATTGTTTTTCAAATGAAAGATTTTGGAAAAGTGAATTCTTATCATATTTTCAAAATGTTTTAATTTTCAAAAGCATGTGAAGCATTTTAAAAAATGGTTGAACATGAGAAAAAAGTTGTTTTGGAAAAAAATGTTGTGATAATTATTGTGATAGAATTTGAAATGCTAAACCATCAGTTTCTAGAGAGTGAGATTGATGGATCTTGTTGTTGGTTTAAAAAATGGTGCCTGGAAGTCATCGTCAAAACCAACCCAAAGAACCTACGAAGAATGTGGTTGCACCTGAACCATGGGTGAACCAAGAGATGGTTTAGAGTATTGTCTAGGATTTTCAAGTTGTGGATATAGGTAACTAGAGGAATGAGCCAAAGAATATAGATCATACCATCCAGTTCATGAAGAGGAATCCACCGAACATCCGAGGTGATTCCAAACCTGAGAAGGAGGAGGTGTGGCTCAGTAGGATGAATATTATCTTTGATTTCATAGGCACACCATCAGAGCTCAAAGTCAAGATGGTGACTCATATGCTTGAGGATCTTGCATTCCAGTTTTGGGATTTAGCGGTGCAGGCTAAATTGGATGAAGGACTTACATAGGATGATTTTGAGTAATTGTTCAACAAACAATTCTATCCTCATACATTCAAGATATAGAAAACGATAGAATTATTCAGCCTAAAACAGGAGAGCCTCTCTATCAAGGAGTATGCAAATAAATTCATTAATTTAGTCTGTTTTGCACCAGAGGTTGCAGAAAGTGCATCTTTGAAGGAACGCATCTTCAAATCAGGGCTAAGACAGGATATTCGATCAAAGATTGTGGTGCTATGTATTACGAATTATACAGAGATGGTGAATAGAGTGACTATGGATAAATGTGATATCTCTTGATCGATAGGAGGAGGAATGATGATACCTATAGGGAATGGTGGGAAGTCCACAGCTGAGAGAAAGTGGAAAAGGGACACCTATTTCCAATGTGGAAGTGGAAATCAGAATCAGACGGCGGGATCAGTAAACCTTCCTCCACGACCCCAAAGCAAAGAAGGTTGCTTTCAATGTGGTTATATTGACCATATAAAGTGAGAGTGTATGACACAACATAGATCATGCCATAACTTCAAGAATATGGGGAACCTTCAGTGATATTGTCACAGTGCTCCAAGTTCAGGTGCTTGAGACACTTTTCATTCATCACAAGAATCATATGATTTAACAGGGTGAGGACAGCAGGATCAGTCTCGTCAGCAGAGCTGAGCTAGACCTGGAGATTCTAAAAATACCATGACTCCTCAACTAAGGAAATCTCAATAAGGCAATAAGGAGAACAATGCAGTGATGAAGAAATTGTATGGAGCTAAGCAGATGATTATCAATGATCAGGATGGACCATCTACGGTGATAGGTATGATTCTTTTAAATTCTACCCTTGTGCAAGTGCTCTTCAATATAGGTGCATCACATTATTTCATTTCTTCTCATGATGTTGACTTTATTTGTTTAAATATAGAAATGATGCCTTCTATCTTAAAACTGAAAACTCCCCTTGGTGAAAGATAATGTCAATCCTTTGCATGTAGAGCATGTTCTATAACTGTTGATGGAGCTAAACTGAAATGGGACTTCTCAATGTTGGACATGGATGTCTATGATGTAATCCTGGGTATGGATTGGTTGAAAAAATTCAAGGCTCACATCGACTGTTATAGGATAATAGTTAGTTTCACAACTGAGGACGACATCAGGAAACACTTCAGAAGAGAGAAGATGTTTAAGAAAGGGGAAAAGATTTTTTGGCACCAATGATGGGAACAATATCTTATCAATCGGCAACATTGAATTTGGAATCAATGAAAGAGATCGAGGAAAATATTTTTCTAGTAGTTCGGGATCGATTTCCAGATGTCCTTACCAAGAACTTATCAGGGTTACCACCTCTAAGGAAAGTGGAGTTTATGATTGATCTCCTTCCAGAGACTGGTCCTATTTCCATTCCATCTTATCGGATGACACCAAAAGAGTTAAGGGAATTGAAAGTGAAGTTGGAAAAACTAGAAATCAAGGGTTTCATTCGACCAAGTACGTCTCCGTGGGAAGCACCGATTTTGTTTGTGAAGAAAGAAGATGGAACTCTTCGGTTGTGTGTTGGTTATCGTAAGATTAACGAAGTTACGATAAAGAATAAGTATCCACTCCCATGCATAGATGATCTGTTTGATCAATTAAGGGGATAACAATGGTTCTCCAAGATTAACTCGCAATTAGGATATCACTAATTGCAAGTTCATAAGGAGGATATTCCAAATACAGTTTTCAGAAGAAGATATGGCCACTATGAATATGTATTCATGCCTTTCGGTATAACGAATGCACCATCGATATTCATGGATTTTATGAATCAGATATTTCAGATATATTTGTATTCTTTTGTTGTGGTGTTTGTGGACAACATCTTGGTGTATTCAAAGACAATGGATGACCATGAGGAGCATTTGGAAATAGTGTTAAAAATCTTGAGAGATCCCCATTTGTATGAAAAATTATCAAAGTGTGATTTTTGGATACAAGAAGTACATTTTCTTGGCCATGTCATTTTTGAAAAAGGTGTTTCTATTGATCCTGAAAAGATATAAGATTTTATCTTATAGTAAACACCAAAGAATTTTCTTTAGATACAAAGTTTTCTTGGTCTAGATGGTTACTACCAATGATTTGTGAATGACTTATCACAACTAGAGTTTCCAATGACAACTATGACAAAAAAGAATGCTCCATTCCAATGGATGGATAAATGCCAAAAATATTTTTAGGAACTAAAAGTTCATCTTACATCGGCACCTATCTTGATCTTTCTAGAATCAAGACAGGGCTATGTGGTGTACTGTGATGCTTCGGGATCAGGGTTGGGTTGTGTGCTCATGTAAGGAGACCATGTCATGTCTTATGGTTCAAGGCAGTTGAGGGTTCATCAGAAGAATTACCCAACACACGATTTGGAGTTAGCTGTAGTTTTCCATGCTTTCAATACATGGAGAAACTATCTCTTTGGTGAGAAATTCACTATGTTTATGGACCAAAAAATCTTGAAACACATTTTCTCACAATGATATTTAAATATGAGACAAAGGAGATGGATGGAGTATCTCCAGATGTTTGAATTTTCCTTAATGTATACACTAGGAAAAGGGAATTCAGTGGTGGATCCGTTGAGTAGAAATTCATATGCTAAGTTGGAAAAAGAATATTTAGATGAATCACAGTTAATATCGGTCCTAGTCGACATGCACGTGGAATGTGAAGACCAAGGTGATGTTGTGATTTTCTTTTCGGCTACGCTTGTTCCTAATTTGGTAAAAATGGTCAAAGTTTCCCAAACATATGATGTAGAATATTTGGTTATGAGTTCAAAACTCAATGGTGGGGAGACAATTGTGGGATGGAAACTTGATTGGAGTTGAGTTTTGTGATTTAGAGATCAGATAGTTGTACCTAAGGCTTGTTAAGAATAACTCCTTCATGATTACCACCATTCAAGATGGGCTATACATATAAGTACATAGAATTTTTATAAGTCATTGAAGGCAAAGTTTTTGTGGAGTGGCATGAAAAGGAAGGTGTCCGAGTTCGTCTCGTGGGGCTTAACCTGTCAACAGGTTAAAGCAGAACATCAGATACCAACAAGAATGTTGTAGTATTTACCTATCCTAGTGTGGAAATGGGAGTAGATAGTGATGTATTTTTTTATAGGTCTTCCAAGAACGGTTCAGAAACACAATTCCATATGGGTGATAGTGGATCGAATTACCAAGTTGACCCATTTCATCCCTATTAGTGAAACTCATATGGTGGAGGATCTATAAAAAACATACATCCGAGAAGTGGTAAAGAGGCATGGAGTACCAGTTTAAATAGTCTTAGATAGAGATCCAAGGTTCTTGTCTTGTTTTTGGAAGTCTTTATAGGAAGCTCTTGGGACTCAATTGACTATGAGCATGGTGTATCAACCTCATATAGATGGAAAATCTAAGAAGATGATACAAATGTCGGAATACATGTTGTGAGATTGTGTAATGTATTTTTGTGGCTCATGGGAGGAGAATATACCCTTGGTGGAGTTCTCAAACCATAAAAGATATCAGGCCTCGATACACATGGATCCTTTTGAATCATTTTAAGGGTGTCCTTGACGTTCTCCACTATACTGGGTGGAAACAGGTGAAACTTCACTAGTTGGGCCGAACCTAGTCCAATAAATAATGGAGAAGATCTAGTTGATTAGAAAGAGGATGGATATGATTTAGAGTCATCAAAAATCTTATGCATATCATCATAGAAGGCCGTTTTCGTTTTCCGTGAGTGATCATTTTTCTTGAGGATATCTCCAAGACTTGGACATCGTTGTTTCAGGAAGTAGGGAAAGTTATATCCTAGATACATTGTCCCTTTCAAGATACTAGAATAGGTTGGAGAGGTGGAATATCAGTTGGCATTACCACCATGGTTCAGTTCGGTGCATAATGTTTTCAATGTATCTCTGTTGAAAAATTATCATCTTGATCTTGACTATGTGATTAGAAGGGATCACGTTGACCTAGAGCTGAATGCTTCGTTGATAAATATCCCAGTATGGATTGTGGATAGTCAAGAGAAAGTCTTACATGAAAAAATAATTGTTCAAGTGAGGGTTTTATATCATCATGGTTAGATTCAGGAAGAGACTTGGGAACGTGAAAAGAAAGTGAAGGAGCAGTGATAGGAACTCTTTCCATTTGGTGAGAGTCTTATACTTTCTGAGTATGGAAAGACCAATGGTGGGGAGAATGTATTACCCCAAGTTTTTGTTATGTAACCTTACTTTATTCTTTTCATGGTTATAAAGTTAAGGGCGATGAATGTGAGATTCAGGAGAACTTTGAATAAAGTTTTGAGGGAAAAGGGGAAGTCGCACGAGTGGCGCACAGTTTGTCTAACCATGCGGCCAAACTGTGCGTAGTTGGTCCTTTTTTGGTAGTGGATCCCACACAGTTAGATCACAGTTCAGGAGACTGTGTGAGGAGGTCATGCGAGGCTCTACCAAGGTAGTGGCTAATGAATGGTTAGTGCATTGTTTTTCTAACCGTGCGAACTAACCGTGAGAACTAACCGTGTGGGCACTTAAGTGAGATCCTAAAAAGTAGATCTCACACATTTTTGCCTCTAAATGGATATTTTTTCCTTATAAGTGGCCATAACTCTGGATTACTCTCCCTTGATCATAGGAGAACCTATGCCAAGCATTTTGGAGGCGATATGAAGGCTTTTCTTGGTGAATCAAAGTCAGATTCTTGAGGTATGTGATCATTCTTCATCATTCTTGATCAGTTTATTAGATATAATTAGATCTACTTATCCTATTATCTTGTTTTATTAGATATATGCCTGTTATGTGTAGATAAATGGGTGTGTATGCCAAATATTATAGGATTTGGTCTTGGTCTTGTAAGGAGAAGAGATATACGGCGAGTTCTTGAAGAATCAACCCAGTTTTCTTGAGCAATATTCATTCGTTGTGGTTTTTGTTAAAACCTTTAAGTTAGGAGGCTTATTTATCAACTCCACTTAGTAAAAATGATTGTAATTATTTCAAATTGAATGTGTGGTGTTGAGTTTATTGTGATTTGGCTGTTGAACACTTGGTAGAAACCTTCTTGAGCAATGGTTGTGAAATTTGAAAAATTTGGGGTTTTAAATGAATGTTTTGGTTATTGGATTTAAAACATGGGTTTTAAAAAGTGTATTTATCTATATTGATTGAACATAAATTGGATTAGTTACTTTCAATAAAAGGGGAAGTTTTATTGAAATTAAACATCACTTTGAAATTGGTTGTGCTTTGGTTTTCAATAAAAGTTCAGTTTTATTGAAGTGGTTTGTTTTGGAAATGGAAATATTTGGAATAAATGGTATTGGTGTGAGTTTTTGACTAACATGACCTTAATAAGGGATGAGTAACATTGGGGTACAAGGGACGTGACCTTGGATCAGGGGAGGGTGTCATTGGAACACAAGGTAATTGGACAAGAGACCGCTCATGAGTATGGAACTATCAAACGAAGCATGCATGTGTGGGTGTGTTGTGAACTATGGAAATGGGTATTCCAAAAGATAAGAAGAATGGGTTTCAAAGATTTGATTTGTTATTTTTTTCGTAGAAATAACTTTCTGAAAATTGGTTTTGTTTTCACTTGGTTGCAAACAGTTTTTAAACTTGTTTTTATTCGGTTATAAACTCTTTTCTTAAATTGATTTATATAATTGTTTCTAACTCTTCTATCATAGTGGTGTGATTAGGGAAGTAATTAAGGAAATCCTACTGATTTTTATACTCACCCCTACTTTGGAACTTTGTTTCTTTTGAAAATTCTATCTTTCAGGATAGGGGCAAAGGTAATGTTTCCCACGCTTTTAACACTACCTCGTGATGTTTGGGATGTTCAGAGATTATGGAGCTTGGAGCTTGTGGAGCATGGAGTCTTGTGGACTTTTGAGAGTCATGTGTCGTTTCTCTAATGTGTACTTTGATACTTAGTTATTCTTCCACTGTTGTATATTTTGATATAGTTTTGATATACATGAATTTGTTGAGTTGTCTTTCATTTTTTCATGCATCATATAGTGAATTTTTGGTTATGTTTGGTTGGTTTATTGGTTTTTTTTCTTAAAGGTTAAATCATCCCCAACTTGTATTTGAATCCCTTCAGCATTTATTTCATACCTTTGGTGTCTTGGGGATGTTGTTTAAGTCAAAGTAATGACTCATTGTGCTCTCAAGCCAATGAGAATTTACAGGTCATTACATTAAGCATCTCTTAATGAAGAATCATGCTCATAAAATATCTCATAATATCTTAGAAGTTACTATGAAGTCTATGACCATAATCTTCATGAAAAAGAACACATGATAGGCTACTCACATGCCAAATTTTGAGTCCAAACAAAGTAGATATGATAGAAAAAATAATCCCAAAAGGGAGTACACAACATGAAAGGGACCCACACAACGTATGGTTTCACTCATCTTCCTGACCGTATTGTCCTATGTAAATGGAAAAGTGGCCATCTAACTGTACATGGTGTATACGGGGACCACATAACATGTCTCGGCCTCCCAGGGCCTACCTGTGTTCTCCTAACTATGACTTTTTCCATCAATCCATGCCCATGTACTTGAAAATGTACTTGGCAATGCCCAGGTACCGACATATTCCCATGTACTCAAACAGTACATGACATGTCTTCCTGCATGGGGTCCTAGGAGTGTGTAGTTGGAAAATGTTCTGTATACCTAGGGAGGGTCATACAGTGTGTGGCCTAGCCACATAGCATGTTATTATTATCTTCCCCAAAACCCTAGTCATCGCAGTTGGGTGGGGATTATAGCAACCCAGACATAACATACATGGATATTACATCATTTTATATGAATATACTACACATTAAAAAAGTATAATCCCAAGGATAGTAATAGTTTAGTATCTTTGGAAACTGGGAACACATTCTCCTAATTTTTTGAAAGATCTTCAACAACTACTCTAAATATATTCCCCCTTTAATACTCCTACTTAAAACATTTATTCATAACCTAGGCAAAGAAAAAATAATAAAGAGTGGTCTTAGATACTCAATAATTAAAAAAATACTAGAGATACATAAGCATAACATGGAAATAAGGGTATAAGAACATGAGTATAACATTTTAAGATCATACCCTACATATCAAAGATCATAATCATGAGTCATGGAATAAATATTGGCATTTCATAAGACATAAATCATAAGGTAATAAATATAATAATTCATTAAAGAAAAACATAGGAGTAAGACATAGAATTTTTGGTAGACACATAAGAATATAAAATCATTCACTATAAGTTAAGGCTCATTTTCAAAACTTATCTAGGTACATCATGGGGGATAAACCTAGTGGGAAGGACACACCGATATCCCCAGTCGTATTCCTTTACTTATAGTGGATTACGTTACACCTTCTTCCTATAGTGGATCGAGTTTCCCCTATTTCCCATAGTGGATCGAGTTTCCCCTTCTTCCCATTATGGATCGGGTTTCCCCTTATTCCCATAGTGGATCGGGCTTCCCCTTCATCCCACAGGGGATCTAGCTCGTTGAATTATTTCCCATTATTATCTCAAGAGATATAAATATTCACCCAATGCATTTGAGGGAGATATAGGTCCCTCCCATCTCATAATGAACTCATACATACGTGTTCCACAAGATCATAAAACATTCAACATATCATGACCTATAAAAAGAGATGGGTTTCATAAACATCATATCATAGACCATAAAATGAAATGGGTGTCATACACATTTAATTATATTATAAATTGTGAAAAAAGAGACAGGTTTCATAATCATTTAATCATATAATATCCCATGAAATGAAATGGGTTTCATAAGCGTTTTATCATGTCATATCCCATGGAAGAGAAATGAGTTTCATAAACAACTTGAAATCTTAAACATAAACCATTCATAGAAAGAATGGGAAAAATGTCCTTAGATCATATCCCCAGTAAATAATCAACTATATCAAAGGATTTCATCACAAATGGAGAAGGACATTGAAAGGAAACATAGATCATTTATTAATGAAAATAAACTTTCATTGAAAATCACTTTTTAAGGTATAAACATTTTCAAAATCCTTTTCCTTGAAAACAACTTTGAAAAATTATAAAATAATCTTTAAAAACCATTTAAAACATTTCTTGAAGAAAATATCCTTTCTAGTTAAGAAAAATTCCTTTTAAAATATAAAACATTTTGAAAACCAATTTCTTTGATAAAAAATTAAAAAACTTATAAAAGAAGATTTGAAATCATTTAAATTATTTTCTTTAAAAATAGCCCTTTGAAAACATATAAAGAAAGATTTGAAAATAATTTAAAAAATGTTGTAAAAATATTTGTTTGGAAAACTTTTTATTTGAAAATAACATTTAAAAATTATAAAATAAGCTTCAAATAAATGATGATCATGATTTTGGATAAATCTGTACTTACCGAACATTCATCTTACACCGTAAAGAGTTTAGAAAAGTACCTCGATTAGAAAATAAAAAGAATATTCCATTATTTTTTAATTTTTTTTTAAAGGTAAAACATTTGTAAAAAAAGTATTTTAAATATCATGAGATAATAATATAACATTTTTTAAAACATTTCTTTAGAAAACATGGTTTTGGAAGAACCCAGATTTTCGACTAAAGAGAGAGATAAAGTCATATTTTATTAAAAATGCTTTATTAATTGTGAAAAGTAACCAATAATGAAAAAATGGTACCATTAAATGATGATATTATGAATAAAAATAGTAGAAGAAACTTCATGATATTTCTCGAGATATGTATCATCATATTTAATCAATGGAATCATAGTCATAAACAATCCCAATAAACCATGAGACTGTAGTAATAAAATATTACCACTTTGGTAACATTGAATCATGATCCCCATAAAATAATAACACTACATGAAGATTAAAATATAATGTAAATAAGGATATTTATGATATAACTTCTCAATGGGAATCTTATACCCCTTGTAGAAGAATATAGTTTCATAACATGGCATATGTCTCAAAGAAGGAAAATTGATAGAAAATTAATTAACCGATTTGGTAATGTTTGATCCACAAAAAAATTGAAAGAGAGATCAAGAAATGGATATTTAAATAAAAAAAATTAAGAATAATAGTCATATATTATATTTATGGGTATTATATACCCCATACAAAAGAATAGAGTGGCAATTAAGGCATAAATCTCACAGAAATAAAAGTGAGACGAGAAAACCCTTACTAATTGAGTAACTTTAGAATCATGATCCCCATGAAAAAATGAAATCAATAGAAACATTTAATATCATTAAATAAATTTAATTCATGATATAACATTTATTAATGTAGTATATAAACCTAATAAATGAAATGAGCGGTGAATATGGCATGTATCTCACAAATATAAGAAAGTATGATGATATTCCCTTATCTTAAGTATTGTCTTTCTTCGCACATGTTCAAACCTCTTGTACAACAAATATAAGTTTATTATAAATCTAAAAAAACCATATTATTATATATCATACCATATATGATTTTATTATGACCTTATATTACCCATTTATTAATAATTCCATGTTAAGGTTTTATTTTGGGTAATAACTGCTTTGTTTTTCGTACATGTTTTGACTTGTTACTCTTGATCCTATTACTTAGATTATGATTTACTTATTTCTAGAATGTAAAAAATTATATAAATATCATATATATTCATTATATGTTTATTTATAATAATCTATAAAATATATAAATAAGAAATTAAATACACTATTCGTGGAGACAATAGGCCATACGTACGCATGAACGTTGATTCCATTTTCATGACATATTGAAAGAAATAAAGTAAATGAAATATATGTATATATATATAATATAATTATTGTAGAATTATTATTTCATATTTATTATATATTTTCATCAAAACCATCCTTAATACATTCCATGTAAAGTGTGAACGAATCACGTCGCCTTGAGGAGGCGGTAGTCCACACATCCACAAACGAAGTTATCGTATTTACAAAGAATTGAAATAATGTAGTTATATGTTATATAATAATTATATAATAATACATATATCATATATATCATATAAAAACATAAATTCCAACATTATTTCCAACCTTTAAATGCGGTAATGGAAGAAATAATGACATCAGTTCACGAGGTGGTAGTCCGCCGTACACACGAATGATGATTGTGTATCATATTTAATGGAAGTGCGTGGGAGTGTAGGCCTTAACATTATCATAAAAACATATCAATATATTTTGTATAATGATTTTATTATATAATAATGTAATAATAAATATTTAATGGGTGAATAAAGAAATAAAATGAAAGTGCTTGTTGAAGGATGTTACCTCTTCTTTGGGTAATTCCTTTTTTTCCCAAAGGACTAACTTTGTTTGCCTTCTTCCCAACATTAGGCTTCTATATCTAGAGGAGGGAATTTGTTAGATTATTTAGGATGGGTTTGTATGAGAAAAATTTCTAGTGAGGTGTGAAGAAGTAAGGAGGAGAGGAGGCCTTTTATAAATTAGGAAAGGACACATTGGGTATTCTTGAAAGGATTTGATTTCTCCCCTCATTTTAATTAACCCTCAAGGGTTAAAAATTAACAATTATAGAAAATTAAAGGAATAATGGTATAAATATGTCCATGAAATAATTTTTATACAAGTTTAGGTTCATTTTTAAACCTTATTTTCCAACTTTATCCCTTAATTAAACTTGTTTTCCTTAGTCATTGTAATTTCTTTTAATTACTTTCAATTATCATTTTGGTCAAAAACTAATTTCACCATATTAGAAATTATAAATTTTTATGATTCCAAAAATGAAATTCATTTTTAAAAA
Source organism: Viscum album (assembly GCA_963277665.1). NCBI lineage: Eukaryota > Viridiplantae > Streptophyta > Magnoliopsida > Santalales > Viscaceae > Viscum > Viscum album. The sequence goes on along the minus strand of OY728121.1, from coordinate 1,353,724,825 downwards.
TTTTAATTAAAGAAGTGGTAGGAATTAATTTGAAATTAACCATGCAGATGGGATGAGATGACAAGTCTTTAAAGTTCAAAAGTTCAAAATATTGAAATATTTTTATATCCAATTTCAATGTAAAATTTGTTCCAATGATAAAAAATATATTAATTAATTTATAATTGATTTAATTATACTTTAAAATAAAATAAAAATATAATTTAACTACATAAATAAATTAGATGAAATGAAAATTTTCAATTAAAATTTAGTATTTTCACTATTCATTAAAAAATGAATCTTCTCAAAAAATACAAAAAAATCTCCCAATTAAATTTTTATCTTCTAATTTCATAAAAAAGTTTATTTTGTTAAATAAAAATCATAAAATTGAAAATTTTTATTTAAAATGAGTTCTCCATTAAAAGGTGGTAAAATTACATTTTAGAAAAATACAACATTTTATTCATAAAATTGGATTTATACTTATATTATACCTATAAAATATTTTGAATGAGTGTAATTTTTTTATTGAATATATAGTATATAAATTTTATTGAAAACATTCATAAAGAGTGGTTTTTTAATTTATTGAGTAAAAATTTTGTCTTTATATATAAAAAATATTTTTCTTAGAAAAGGAATTTATTTATTTTCAAATAGTTATTAATTTCATTTCTATCTAATTGATAACCGAAGGATTCATTTTATTTACATGTATAAAAAATATTTTAGAAATTAGTTAATCTTATTTGTTTGTTCTATTCCAATGGCTAGGTGGTAACTATAATAATATTTTAATAACAACATTAATAGTCTATTATAGTTTGGTAAAACTAGGTTTTGTATGTCATGAAAGTTATCAAATGAACTCAACATTGTGTGTAACAGAATCCAAACATAGTGTTGCATGTACCAAAATATAATCTTAGTGTTTCATGTAATGTAATATTGACTTGGTGTTGTGTATAAAGAAATAATAACTTGTTTCTTTCTTACAACACAAGATATATTCAGTGTTGCATGAAATGTAGAATATTTAAAAGATTAAATGAATTAAAAAAAATATTTCACAAAATATCATGGTGTTAAATTCTACCCACCTTATAATTAATTTCACCATTGAAATTCATTTGGGTTATGAATGTTTTAATACTTTAAAGTTACTTTCATAGAAACCCACATCATAAAAATGAAAAATAAAACTTCCTTCAAAAAGGGAAAGTTGGAAACATAATGGTTACCCAAAGTAACACATTACTATATTTCCACATAGGAGAACATAGAAGTTAAGTGAAAACATGGACATGGAATAGAAATATAACTATAAAGTTCTAATGAAGAGTGATAGAGCACATAGTTAGGATAAAGTTAATGATCACAAATCCATAAACTAGAGAGAATATAAAAAGGTAATTGATATCATACAAATGATGATAATGGGAGAACATTTTTTTTCAATACCCTTTTCATAAAGTTGAATAATTTTTATGAGTAGATATAATTACTTTATTTCAGCATAATTTTACCCTTTATTGTGCCTTGATCAATTTCCACTTTATCTCTTATTCCACGAAATGAAGGTGAATTTTTCATTCCTAAAGTACTAATAGGTCATGAGTTTTAATGATAAGTCATTTCATCTGTATTTAGTTAGCATCATAGAAAAAGGTTAGAACATGTTACACAGTAAGCATAAATCCTCATGTGGTGAGATAATACTTTAACCTCACAAACCTCATCTGAAGTTTAACTTAAAATTTCCATAAATGGTTAACCTTAAACCCTTACAAAAGATGAAAATATAGACCGTTAGAAACAAGGTCATTAAATTTATCAAAATCATCTTTGCATTGATCCTCCATATATAATAAATTAGCTCTTGGTTTTCATATTCCAAACATGTTAATATCTTTATAATGTATTCTCTTGGAACATGGTGATAACATGAATTATCATAAATCCTTATTAAAAACACACATGATTCTTCATTATTTAGATAAAACAAAAATTATTGGATATATTCCGTAAATCATAAAATGTTTGAAACTCCATCCATGATAGAATAACCAAATTTGTCAACAAATTCTTAATCAGTTTCAAGGTAATTAGTACCAACCAATTTACTTATTCATATCCTACATATCTTTATTAACACATCATTATCTCAACATTAGAAACATATTAAAGGTTATCTTTCCCTTAATCATGTTTTTTTACATAAATACCACCTTCCCATTAAATCAATTTTCTAGTCCATCAGAACCATTAAACATATTATTTTAAATCCTTAGTGAATAACATAAATTGAACAATCCTTAAAAATTTCACAATTACTATAACATAATTGTTTAATCTGAATACATAAAAACTTAAATTATTCCACTTCATCCTTAATCCATCAACAAGGATTCATAGTCTAATTCTTTAATAAAACTTTAATAAAATATGAAATATGAATCATGTATTAACATTCATAAAACTCAAATCAATCATGGTTATAAACAATACTATTAGAACAACACATACCTTTCATATGTCATTCGCAGTCTCTTCATCCTCAATATTAAAACCATTACCCATACAACCTTATTGAGGAACTTCATGAGATATCCCTTTAAATAATTTATTTTAATAATTACCATAATTCACACACATAAAAAATTCAACTATTTATAATACCATAGGGAGGAAAATATTTCCATCCATTGCGTTAAATGAAATTTTCATTTTCCATTTGTTGTTAATTCCTTTGTGTCCTTATTTTCCATAGTAAATAAATATTATTGTTCCTCTAAGACATTCACTTGGGTTCTTCTTTCCACATTATTGGTAGAAAGTAAAAAAATCTTATACTCTCAATGAACTCCTTCCTTATCTTCATTGGTGAGTCTGAGAGTTAGTTATGGTACACGTCGTTAACCATGTTCTGTGAAAAATGATCAGGCATGATTACAACATCCTTTACTCCATTGATCATCCCATTTTAATGATCATTATAAAATTTTACATCACATTCAACTTTAACCCAATTCCTTCTGGTTCCCACCATTAAATTAAAACTAGAAAGCATAGTGTGAGAAACACTTATCATAGTATAAAACCACATAATCATAAAAAATCACTTAAAATATATATAAATCATGAAGCCTACTTATTTAATCTATGAAACCTTAGGTTTATCCTTGGTTATTAATAGTAATATTCAATTTAAATACTTCATGATAGTTCATAAAGAGTTTTTGAAGTCCCCAAGCATATCCCATGCGAGTGTCAAACCTGTGGTGTAGTAAGACCCATTGTCATGCACTAGTTCCCGACCGAGTCTTGATCAATATAGTGTTTTTGGGGTTGTTAACCCTATGTACACCTATGACAGAGCCACATCTACTTGTATTATATAGATAAGGATGTATTTCTATGAAACCACTCATGCTACCCTTTACCAAAATTCTGGGAGATTTTCCCAAACATTAAATCATACTTTAAATTATCCTTAAAGACATCCCTAAACATATAATTAGAAATATCCCTAGGGATATCAATAAAATTTTCTCATACTAGTTTCCAAAGGTTGAAAAAAACTATCCTTTGATAACAACTATAGATACCTAGGCTTAGAATATACAGATATTACATCATTTAGATGAATATTCAGCACATATCAAAAGCACATGCCCAATGACTGCAATAGTTTAGTGTCTTTGGAAATTGGGAACACATTCTTATAATTAGGTGAAAGATCTTAAAAATCTCCCATAAATATCTTTCCCTTTAGTAATCATACTGAAAACCATTCTTCATATCATGGGGAAATAAAATATAAGAAAGGGTTTGATCAGATACTCATTAAGGGTAAAAATACAAGAGATACATAAGCATAACTTGAACATAATGTTATGAAAACATGAGCATAACATTTGAATATCATACCCTACATATCAAAGATCTTAATAAAGAGTCATGGAATAAATATTAGAAGTTCATAAGACATTAATAAAAATTTAATCAAGATCACAAGCCATGAAATCAAAATATTGGAGTACGACCTGAAATTCGAGGTAGACACATAAGCATATAAAATCATTCCCTATAAGTCAAGGATCACTTATAAAACTTATCAGGGAACTTGAAGGGGATTAAAATAATAAGAAAGACACACCACCATCCCCAGTCATAGTCCTTTCCTTATAGTGGATCAGGGTACACCTTCTTCCCATAGTGGATCATGTTTCCCCTTCTTCCCACAGTGTTAGGGTTTCCCCTTATTCCTATAGCAGATCAAGCACATATAACTATTTACCATAATTATCTCATGATATATAAATCTTTAACAAATTAATTTTAGGGAGATATAGGCCCTACACATCTCATAATTAAATCATACATATGTGTTCTATAAGAATATAAATCATTCATCATATCATGACCTATAAAAATAGATGGGTTTCATAAATATCATATCATAACTCATAAAATGAAATGGGTATCAAAAACATTTCATCATATTATAACCCATAGAAAAGGGATAGGTTTCATAATCATTTCACCATAGAATAACCAATGAGAATAAATGGGTTTCATAAGAATTTTATCATGGTATAACCCATAGAAGAGAAATGGGTTTAAAAAAAAACTTGACATATTAAACATAAACCATTCAGAGAAAGTAAGAGAGAGGTGTACTTATATCATATACATAGTAAATCATAAACTATATAAAAGGATGTAATCCTATATAAAGAATTATATTTAAATATAACATGGATTATTTCTTAAATAAAGTAACATTTCTTTGAAAATCGCAGTTTAAGTAATAAATATCTTCAAAATCCATTTATTTGAAAACCACTTTGAAAACTTACAAAATAATCTTTAAAAATCATTCAAAACATTTGTTAAGGAAAATATCCTTTCTTGTTAAAAAAATATTTTTAAAACTTAAAACATTTTTAAAACAACTTTATTTTAAAAAAACTTTGGAAACTTATAAAAGAATCTTTGAAATCATTGAAATCATTTTCTTTGAAAATAACCTTTTGAAAACATATAAAGGAAGATTTGAAAATAATTAAAAAAAATTAAAAATATTTTTTTTGAAAAACTTTTTATTTGAAAATTAAATTGAAAAATTATAAAATATGCTTTAAAGAAATGATGATCATGATGGAAAATAAATCCGTACATGCTGAACATTCCTTTTGTGCCATAAAAAGTTTAGAAAAAGGCCTTGATCAAAAAATGACAAGAAGATTAATTATTATTTTTTTTAAAAAGAAAAAGATGTGAAAAAATGTATTTTAAATATCATAGGATAATATTATATTTTTTAAAAACATTTCTTTAGAAAACAAGGTTTTGAAAGAACATAGATTTCTAACCGAAGAGAGAGATAAAGTTATATTTTCTTAAATAAACCTTTTCAATTATATTAAGTACCAAAGAGAATAAAAATGGTACCATTACATGAAGATATCATGAATAAATAGGGGAGAATATAATTCATTATATTTATTGAGATATGGATAATTCTATTTAATCAATGTAAGGGTAATCATAAATAATCCTAATAAATGATGAGATTACACCAATAAACTGTTACCGCTTTGGTAACTATGGATCATAATCCCCATGAAAGTATAACATTACATTAAGATTGAAACATCATGGAAATAATTATATTTATGATATAAAATGTCAAAGTTTAGTGTATATATATCGTATAAGAATATAGGTACATAACATGGCACATGTCTCAATGAATGAAAATTGAGACAAAATTAATTTACCAATTTTTAAACTTTTGATCCACAAACATCATAAAAAAGAGATCATAAAATGGAAATGTAAATTCCCATAAATTTAATTATAATAATAATATAATATATTAATAGGGATTATACATACCACACAAAATAAATGAGGGATGAATAAGGCATATATTTCACAAAAATAAAAGTGAGATGAGAAAACCCTTATTAGTTGAGTAACTTTAAAATCATGATCCCCATGAAAGAATAAAATAAATAGAAATATTTAATATCCTTAAATAATAAGAATTTATGATATAAAATGCATTAGGGTATTATATACACCCCATAAAATAAATTTGTGGTGAATATGGAATGTATCTCATGAATATAAGAAAGTGAGATGAAATTTCCTTACCTTAAGTATTGACTTTATTCATACATGCTAAAACCTACTATATACTAAATATAAGTTTATTATAAATCTAACAAAAAATAATATTATTTTATATCATAACATATATGATTTAATAATTTCCTTATATTACCCTTTTATTAACAATTCCATGTTAAGGTTTTGTTTTAGGTAATAACCGCTTTTTTTCGTACATGTTTTGACTTGTTATTCTTGACTCACTTAGATTATGATTCACTTATTTAAAGAATAAAAAAAATTATATAAATTTCATATATATTCAGTATATATTTATTTATAATAATCTATAAAATATATAAATATTAAATGAAATTAACCTTTCATGGAGACGCTAGACCGTACGTACGCATGAATACAGTTTCCATTTTCATAGCATATTGAAAGAAAAAAAGTAAATTAAATATATGTATAAATATAAATAATATAATTATAGTAGTATTATTATGTCATATATATATATATATATCATATACATTCACTAAACCCACCCTTAATACATTCCATGTAAAGTGTGAACAAATCACATCGCTTTAAGGAGGCGGTAGTCCACACATCCACAAACAAAGTTATCATATTTACAAAAAATAGAAAGAATAAAAGTATATGTTATATAATAATTAAATAAGTGTAAATAAATAATAAATATCATATAAAAACATAAATTAAATCATTATTAACAACCTTTAAAGGTGGAAATGGGAGAACAAACGACATTGGTTCGTGAGATGGTAGTCTGTCGTATACACAAATGCTAATTGAGTATCCCATTTGATGGAAGTGTGTGTGAGTGTAGGTCATATCCTTATAATAAAAACATATCCATATATTTATGATATTGATGTTATTCTGTAATCATGTAATAGTAATAATTTATTGGGTGATGAAAGAAATAAAATGAAAGTTCTTGTTGAATGATGTTACCTCTTCTTTGGGTAATTCCTTTTGGTTTGCACCAAAGGACTAACTTGGATTTATTTATGCCCAAATTTATACATATATTTTTATAGAAGGTAAATTGGGAGTTTATTTTGTTAGGATTTTTATGATCCAAAGGGCTTGAGAGGGGTGAAAAATGAAGGAGGAGAGGTGTCCTTTTATAAGTGGGGAAAATGACACATTGTTTATTCTTGAAAACATTTGATTTCTCCCCACATTTTACTTATCCCTAAAGGGTTAAAAATTTAAAATTGGTGATACTTATACGTTTAATGGTAAAAATATGGATATAAAATAATTTTTAGACTCGTGTAGGGTCATTTTAAACCTTATTTTCCAATTTTAGTCATTAATTAATCTCGTTTTTTCCTTAATCACTGTAATTAATTTTAATTATTTTCACTAATAATTTTAGTAAAAAACTATGTTGAACTTATTATAAATTATGAAATTTTACAATTCCAAACATGGAATCCATTTTTATAAATTCAAATCCCGTAAGTGGAATAAATTAATTTAAAATTAATCCCACGGACGGGATGAGACGACGAGTTTTTAAAGTGAAAATGTTTGAAAGTTTGAAATATTTTTATATCCAATTTCAGTGTGAAATTGGTTCCAATAACCCAAATTGTATTAAATTATGTATAATTTTTTTAATTATACTTTAAAAAAATTAAAACATAATTTAACTATATTAATAAATTATACAAAAAATCAGTTTTCAATTAAAATTCCCTATTTTTCACTATTCATCAAAAAATGAAAATTCTCATAAAAATACGCAAAATTCACCCAAAGTAAATTTTTTTATTCCTATTTCAAAAATTAAGTTTATTTTCTTTTAAAAAAATTATAAAAGTGTTAAAAATTATATTTAAAATAGGTTCTTCATTAAAAGATGGTAAAATTACCTTTTAGAAAAATACTTCTTTTTATTCATAAAATTAGATTTATCCTTATCTTATACCTATTAAATATTTTGGGTGAGTGTAAAAAATGTTTATTGAATATATAATATATATATTTTATTGAAAACATTCATCAAGAGCATTTTGTTTAATTTATTGAGTTAAAATTGTGTTTGTACATCAAAAAAGTATTTTTCTTTGAAAATGAATTTATTTATTTTAAAATAGTTATTACATTAATTTATAACTAATTAATAACCCAAGGATTAATTTTATTTACATGTGTTAATTTTATTTTAATAATTAATCAATCTTATTTGTATGTTCCATTCCAACAATTGGGTGGTTACTACATATATTTTAATAACAACATTAATAGTATATTGTAGTTTAGTAAAACTAGGTCTTGAGTGTCATGAAATTTATTCAAGGAACTAAATATTGTGTGCAACACAAGATAAACATAGTGTTTCATGTACCATAAGGTAATATAAGTGTTGCATGTATCCCAAGATCAACTTGGTGTTGCATAAAAATAAAGAGTAACTTGGTTCTTTCATATAAAACAAACTATATTAAATGTTGCATGAAATATATAATGTTAAAAAGATTGAATTAATTTGAGAAAAACATTTCACAAAATCATGGGGTGTTACAGGGCTACACGACATGTGTTCATCAGACTACATTTCATGTAGTCATATTTTTTGTAGAAACTCTAGTTTTTCCATGCATTCACTATATCCATCTCTCCCACTACATTTTATATCATTTGACCACCTGGAAATGGTGGTAATCACCTCTAATTGTCAATATTACCCTATGTTGAAAAAAATTTAGAATATCGTGATTATTTTGAAGACTAAAACACCTCCATCACCCTTAGTGCCTCACATTGATTCCTGTTGTCACTTAAAATCCATGATCTAGGAAGGAATACTCTTAATCCATCCCAATCTGTCCACAAATCACTGACGTATTCTTTGTGTGCACATCCAATTTGAATCCTGGGGTTTGACCATGCTCAGACCCGCTCAAAAATGTCAAACCATGGCCCCATATCCACATGGTTAAAAATGCGAAGAACATGTAGGGGATGAGCATAAGAAAAAAGGTGTATTATTCCTTGTCCAAGTTTTTTGGCTAATGATCATGGATCAAGGATATTCAGGTTGAGAAATGTGTTATTATCAATAACAAATTGAATAAAAATTTAATTTGACAAACAAGATCATGAGTAGGATCAAATAATCACAGATCTAAGAATAATAGATAAGAACAAGCTTAATATTTTAACCAAGGGAGAAAACCACAATTTATAAGCCCTACAGTGATTATAGATTGATTTTTAGTGAAGAATGCATTCACCGGTGATGGGGAAGATCTGCTGTGTTCAGTGTCTATCAATCCACCTCGATCTAATCATTATTAGATCTCGATCTTCTAATGAAGAATAGTGAGACCTCCTCTCAATGATCCCATGGTTATGTGGATAACCCTAGAAATTTTTCCATAATAATATATTTATAAGGGTAAATAGGTTTTGGGTATTAAATGAAGTGAATTAATTAATTAATTAGTTAATATACTTAACGTACCCCCTAACAATTGCCTTATTTGAACAACCATCACTGACCAACATTAGGTTGTTCCTAGGGTAAAATCCATGATTTTTATTCAACTGTGTTATCTGATTTTTGATTTGAGATGACATTCAAGAGATATTACATTATTTTAGAAAAAATGTGCATGTGTGATATAAAATATATTTAATATTTTTATAAAACTAATTCTGGGTTCATCTGGCCTCAGAATATTGCATCATCTCAATGCCTGAATTTTAAAATACTCCTTGATATATTTCAAAGTCTTACAAGAAAAAAAGATTCTCTATATGGGACATGTGTTATGATACCCAAAAGTATGGATTATAAGAGAGCAATTTTATGAAATTGGATGAATCGGTTGGGATCAACAACATATTATCTTGGTAAGAACATTAAGGACCAAATTGGTTATTATGTCGATTGTTTTAACTTTTCATATAATAATGTACTCATAATCACATATTTTTATTATGAAATGTCTTATGGGACCTATCGGTGGTGCCTTATCAATCCACATACTCACACTCTGCACATGTATCTTAGTGGACATATAGAACCTATATTTTTCATGTTAGTCTAGGCAAGATATTTAGTCTTAGATGTTGAGTTTGAGTATCTTGAAGGGTATGTGGAGGTGATTTTGAGGTGATGTCAACACAAATATAGTAGATTTCTCTTTTATGTTTTATGTATTTTGTCTAAACCATTTATATGATTATCCCATCACGTGATTAGTTTTTTGATGCATGATTAGTATGATATGGCATGGGTTTATATAAACACACACTTACACTTCTCCCATGAATTTTCATGGGATTTAGTATGCATGAAAATGAATTATTATATTATGAAAGTAGTGTAAAGAAATTTAAAAATTAGGTTCCAATCACATTAGTATCCATAATAGTGAACAATAATCCCATGTGTTATGAAAATATGTTGTTCAAGTACATATTAAATATCTATAAAATGTGATTCAACTATATAAAAAATATGGAGGAAAAAAATCCTATCAAACCTAATGGTCTTGTAATGGGAGTCTATAAAAGAGAATGAATCCTAGAAATGTGTAAAAGTTAATATCAGTATATATTCAGTCTCCATGATAGAAACTATTGGTTAATATTAATTAGTTCTCCCAATTTTGAGTTTTTTGTTAGAAAAAGAAGAATGTGGATGTGAAATATCTGGCTATTTTGATGAATCCATCTCAAAACCTATCGTTTTTTATACCATGTAATAATTTGTTCCATTATTAAATCACTAAATTAAATCAATTTATAAATATAAGGAGAAAACATATTCAATATGATGTAATTATAAAATAATACAATTTTACCTTGTTGAGTGATTTTGTATAAAAAATATTACAACAATTGAAAATATTGGGTAGGAGAAGTAAAAAAAATATGTAAATCACTGAACGTGCTATCAAGTCCATATTTTATAATCATTTAATCACTATTAAGACTACAATGTAAAATAACATAGGACTAAAATTCTATGGTTTCAGTCAAGATAGGTATATGATTAATTATACATGATGTGTTTTTGATCTGGTGAGGTATATAAAAGTAAGCCCAATTTCCAGTTCATTTTTTGTTATTGAAAATAATAATAAACAAGGTAATTTAAAAAGTATTACTTACTAAATGTGTTGATGTGTTAATTGAACCCATTATATTCCAATTTTTTTTTGAATTTTCATTAGATGCTTGGTCCAGAAAATCGTGACTACAGATTAATGATTCAAAAATAAATTGTAAGTTGTGTACAATATTTCATAGTTATATAATGTAAATTAAATATATCATCTATTTTCATATAGATTTTATAGTATTTAATACCTGAGTAGGATGTAATGTGTTATGACACTCATTGATGTTGCCTTTATTTTCTAATTTGAAGAGAAACTTATAATATTTCCATTTTAAATTTTGATGATGATTTCAAATGATTTTATCTAAAACTTCCAAACAAATAATAATAGTCTTCAATTTGAATACATTAATCACCTATAGAAACCTATGCTCATCATTTTGTTACCAGTAAGAACACAATTAGTTAGTAACAATTATTTAAAGTACCATAAGAATGATTTAATGAATTACATATAATTACCCAGCGAAAATATTTTCTTAACTCATAGGAAGTTTTACTTAAAAATAATATGAAAATATTATAAAAAAACAATAGATAAATATCCACTCTAATCTATTTCAAGTAGTTGGACTCTAAATATAGTAAAAAACTCAAATTTTATTTAATTTAAAGTTGGTTTAATTGTATTTTTTTAAAATATTTTATTATAAAATTTCATATTTGGATAAACAATGTTGTTTTATTTTTATAAATTTTAAATAAAATCAATATATGTATATTTTTCCAGTCTCATTTAATAATTTTAAATTTTTTCTATATTAACTTGATGTCATCACTATTGGTGAAACATTGAAATTAAAACACCTATTATGTAATTTTGTTTCCTACATGCATTTAATATTTCACAAAACCAGCTGTAGTTACTTTTGATTTTTTGAATAGCTTATATTCTTTTGAATTTTATACCTAACATTAAATATAAATATTAGTTTTATTTGAAGTGTTTGATATATAATTGAATAATATTATATGAAAAGGAATAGTTTTTTTAAGTAACTGTAAAACACTTACCTCTATGGTTGTATTGATTTCATGTATTATTTTATTCTTATGAAAGCAATTTAGATGTGATGTAGACAATAATTTAATCTAATTTAGTCGGTGTTATATTTGACGATAAAGTTTTTATTGATATAAATCTGAAAAATAATATTTAAAATATCAAAAAAATGATGTAATATTATAAATAAAAGAAATTTAAACTATTTGGAATGTTTTCAAAGAAAAATAGGGCTTAAATGATAAATTTTTAGTAGGTTGTACACTAATTTTAATGAAAATGTTAATTTCAAAACTATAAAATAAATAACAGAATTCATGTTCTAATTATTATGCATGATTATGTAATAATGTTTCATATACTAATGTAATAAATATGTTACTAACTGTTTAATGATGAAACTATTGTAATATTCCTGTTAAATATAAAATTTATTACATTTGATTTGGTAGTGATAATAATAGAATCTACAAAATTGGTTAGTGTATGTATTGTAAAAATATTGATTGAAATTTACATGCATAAATAATTTGGAATTAATTGTTCTTTATCTAAACTTACATGATACTAATTTCATTTTGGAAAGCTTTATGAAAAGTATATTTATTATATTCAATGAGTTTTTGAAAAAATCATGCCTTGGTTTTTCATATTAATCTCAGAGTGTGCAGGTCAAAAAAACACCCTGCAATAATAAATAAGAAATACTGGTTAATTAAAACTTTATGCACCTAAATGAAAATTATATAATAATTAATTTTCCTTCTACAAGATGATTTTCATTCTACTGGTATTTCCCCCCATGGATGCGAAAATTAGTGGTGGTATAAATTTAAAATAACATCAATCTAAATAGTTATATTCATAGTGTAATAATAATTAAGTTTAAAATGGGAATGAAAATCAATCATATGAATATAATATTTTTTAGAGATACCATACATGAGATGTTATCGGATTACTATAACCACTATTCATACAACATGAAAATTAACAATATATTATATATGAGAATGTATTTTATTAAGAGAAAATGAGATGATAACTATCAAGTGCTATTTTGAAACCTTTTTGTAAAGTATATCATAAAAATAGACATAATAAAATTGAAAATGTTTTAATATAGATTCACTGGGCCTTACATGAGTGCTCCAATGGAAAAAAATAATATCTACTAAGTTGGTATATATTTTCCATAATTCATTGTGATTTGAATGTTCAAAATTACATAGAAAAAACCATCATGAAGGGTTGATATGTACTTATGTATATGTTATCATCCATTAACCATTGATTGTATTTTTATTTTATTATTATATGCATGTAATATTATAATTGAATTTAAATGGGAAATCTATTTATTGTAAATATATATTTGTCAAAGATGAATATTGGTAGTTCTTTATAATGATCAAAGTCATAAATTTATTTTATAAAATATAGATACAAGCATGAATTCCAGATTTAAATTTTGAATTGTTAATAAGATAAAGTAATTAGAAATTGTGTTTTTAGTAGTGAAAGTAGTTGAACACGATAGAATGGAAATATATAAAATAACAAGTAACACTTACATGTTCATCCAAAAGTATTAGATCAATAATGATAAAATTATTTGAAAATATAAAACATTTTGTATCCCACATTTGTGTGACTGTATTTGAAATTTAAATTCCTTATCATTATTAATAATAATATCAGTAGGATTTTTGAGTGAGAATAACATTGTAATGAAACTAAAAATAAGTGCATGAAATAAAAAACCAGAAGAAATAATAATAAATATAGGTGTATATGGTTTTCTCTTAGAATAAACAGTTCATTAAAGTTATTTATTTTATAGAATTATATTATATAATATACTTTGTTAGTGTATACCTAGTTCTAGTTCTAAAATATCTCCTTAAACAAAATATTCTTTGTTGTGTTAGAAGAAAAATTATTATTATTTGTTTTGAATATTTTTAAATCATACTTTTTAGTAATTCTAGATACAACAACACAAATATATCCATGATAGAAAATAGTCATATGAAGTTATAAAACAAAATATGAAGAAGATAAATCATAACTTCTATTAATAGTAATAACTTATGAAATATTTAAAGGATACTATTGTAGTTGAAGTAAAAAGGGTTATTTTGAATTATAGTGTGTTATATTTATTCTAGGAATAAACGCTTTTTAGTCAAAATTCCTTCTTGGGAAAATATAATCTTTAAATAAATTATCTCCTAATTTTTTTGCAACTAAAGGGGTACCATTACATAAAATAAAAATATTGATCAATATTCCATAATAGTATTATTGAAACCCCTATTTCTAGTGTAACCATATGATATGGAAACACATATACATTGATACTGGTTAAAATTTCAAGTGTATACACATTTTGTGTCATATCTAAATGAAAAATTGATTTTTAATTGTATCAGATATAGGATATACATTTTATACTGTTGGAATCATGGTTTACATGTTGCCTTTTATTTTTTTAACAAAATCATGATTATGCAATAAAATTTGTCATGATTTAATATAATATGGATTTTAGAAATTTTAAGACAGAACTAGGTATTTATAATTTACAATATATTCATGAGGTTACTGATAGAAGAAATAATCATGTCATGTTGAATTTTACTTTCAACCTCGCCATCATTTGGCTCGACAAGTTTTCCACCAACTAGAATTAAAATCCAATCTAATTTTTTGTGGCATTTCATTGAGAAAATTGAGGAATAAATTGAAATAAATATCATATTTATTTTTTAAAAATTAGAACTTGAAAGGGTTCTTATATATAATAAGACTTTAGTCTTTAAAATACTATGAAACTTCTATTCCCAAGAATTACCATTGGGAGAGTTATTTTAAAATAACCACCAACACCAATTTTTTTACCACAAAATGGTAATTAAGATTCATTTTAAAATTGAGGTGTTGTGATATCTCCCAAGGTTATATCAATATCTTCAAAAAATTTCTTATACACTATAGGAGATTCAACCCATAAAACAAGTTAATATATTTATAAGTGTTTTGAGATATAACTTCCTTGTTTTATATTACATATTGAATTTTCATTAACATTTTTTAGAATACAGAATCGAGATTATTCTATTCTACCCATTGGATGGAGAATAGATGTTATTCCCCTAGAAGAAACTAAAATCAAAATTTCTCA
Organism: Viscum album; assembly: GCA_963277665.1. Lineage (NCBI taxonomy): Eukaryota > Viridiplantae > Streptophyta > Magnoliopsida > Santalales > Viscaceae > Viscum > Viscum album. Next base: position 1,353,709,354 of record OY728121.1, on the reverse strand, counting down.
TTTGTAGTATATTAATAATATTTAATCCCTCTATATACATGTTTTTATTATTCCAAAATAACCAATAAGAAAGAAAAAAATCCTATAAGTATAATTGTTTTTATTGTTTTCAATGGTAGATATTTTTATTCATGTAACATGTTACTTTCCAACCAATTTTTTTTTCATGTTGATGTTATTTGTTATGGTTAAGTACCTTTAAAATTTAACCATTTTCTTTAGTTTAGTTATAATGGATCTGGTATTGTCATGAGAGGATAACATTTCAAGGACCTTCATTTAATCCATGATATGTTATCAATTTTTATCAATTCATATATTTGTTTCTGGTCATCTATTAATAATAAATCTGGAACCAAAATAAATTTCATCATATTAATATAAAATTTATTATTATAATATACTATCATAAAAGTGAAAGTAATATTTTTAATTATATTTATAGAATTTAATTTAAATTTGGAATACATTCATATATTTTTGTTAAATAATCTATAAGAAAAAAATCAAGGTATGAATTTCTTCAAGAAATGAATTTATTTAAGAAACAGATTTATGTAAGTGATAATATTATGAAATATATTATTAAATTCAGTTATATAAATTTTAATACAAGAAATAGACATCAAGGGAAAAAATTATTTCCTATATTTTAAATAAATATATTTATTTGATTATAATTCATTACTATGTTTTCAAATATTGTTAAATGAACTTTTTAGGACATGTATATCTATAAGAAACTCAATTGTTTACATGAGAATGAATTTATATATATAGGTTTTACATGTATGAAAATAATACCTTGAAAGTTTATCCCTATACAAATTAAAACTAAAACTTTTATCATAAACTAAAGAAACAGATTCCAAATAGTGAAATAGAGTACTATAATGAAAAAATAATATGTTATCTTTACCTGTAATCTATATTTTTAAATATTGAATGTATTGAATTTCTTTATAAATATATGTCCAAGTAAAACTCTATACATGATGAGGCTATGAAATTGTGTTTTTATGTAGCATTTGAGGAACCGACCTTTGTAAAAAATCACCACTACCCCACAAATAATCCTATTTAACAACCTCAATAAATTCATTATCATTGTCTATAAAACCTAATGAGTAAAATTCCAACTTGAAAGTATGTTGTTTAGTGTTATTTTTAGTTAAAATATATTCAAAATAAGTCAGTGTTTTCAATTATTTAAATACATTCTAAAAAATTATAGTTCATCGATATTTAGTTGTAAAAAAATTAAAATCAAAAATATTAAAACATTATTTGAGGATACCATATTTGATCTACGTAATGGTACAAAAAATCAATATAAATTTATTATCGGTGAGAATTATTACTTTAGGATATTTGGAATTTGTATCAAAAATATTAATCAATATACTTCTCTATACCTTGTGACTTATTGAATGTTATTCAATTGATGAATTATCTTTATACCTTATATTTATTTCTCCAACTAAATAGAGTTGTGTGTTTCTACAAGATGAAATCTATAAGGTATGTCATAGAAAAAAATTCTCCATGATTATTTATAGGGGATATAGATTGAAAATTATAATACATTTTGATATCATAAAATAGTTTATTTACTATTTGAGTATTGTTTGATTCATAAAGATCTACAATCACATGATCATTATATTTATATATTCATTTGTAAAAATATTTTATTGATCACGATTATTTAAAATTTCTATGTTAATATAAGCATAATTTTTTTAGTAAATTTGGGTTATATGGAATAATTAAATGATTTTGAAGTGGAATACAATTTTTCACTATATTATTACCAATGTATCTTATTATATAGATTACATATCCATCATCATTGAAAGCTATAGTTATAGTGAATTTTTTAAAAAAACTTTGAAATTTTATAATTCTTTATACATGGGGACTAAGGAATATCATTAGCACACGACCCATGTACTATGGAGTTTTTACTACCTTATAAAATCTTGGTTTTATGTGATGATCTATAATTTCAATGGAAATGGTTTTATCTATATCATAAGGTGTGATAATTTTTTGTTTTATATTGATGAAAAATTGTATATGAATATGATGAAGACTATGTTTATAGAATTCTAAAGTATAAAAAACTACATAAATTATAAAGCATGAATAAAAAAAGTGAGTAAATTTTAAAAGTTACATTTTTTTGATAAATAAAAATCATGAAAATATGTTAATTACCTTATGTATAGTTTCCTAACAAAAAATCCATCCCTTAAATCATTAAAAAAGATGATGATCCTTCACATTTAAAACCCTTGAATTTATTTGTTGTTAGCCTTGATCTGAAAGGTAGTGACTATTAATAATTCAATATATATCAAGATATTGTGGATTAAATGTAAAAGATATAAATAGATATTAACAATAAGACCAATTAGAAATTTCCATTGCATATATTCAGGACCTCTAGCAAAGGAAGAGGGAGAATACAATACTTTTCTCAAGAAAAACCCTCATTTTCACCACTCAATAAATAATTTGTTCCAAATCTTAGTTTTCTTAATTATAATAGATAAAAAATAATAATCATTATATAAGAATATATCATAAATTATTTAAGAAGGCATCTTTAGTGAAAGATAATTGATTATTTATTGTTATGAAATTGAATATGGTAAGGAAAACACCCACCCATTGACACATTGTGTTACTTATTGGATAGGTTGGGAAATATTTATTGGTGAAAAATATTATTATTGTACTTATATTCTCTAGTTAAAAAAATAAATGGGGATTGAAACTAAAGACACAAAGATGAAGTTCTTGTATATGTTACAACTGTCTAATTTTTATTTTTATAATGATGTCCCTTTACTCATTCAAATCATAAATATCACTAATTATAATCATAAAAATTTCTAATGTAGTCTACAATTTATATTTATTAGAATCATATCATATATTTTTAAGCACTTGAAGCATAATTTTGAGATAATTTTGAGAGTTCACCAAATATATAGTTATTTAGAAATATTGTGCTAGAGAATTTTACTCATCCAACATTAATTCTCATCTTCCCACTGTTAATGGATTAATTTAATGGTTAAGATACCTATTTTCCCTATATGGTTGAAAATAAAGTAACAATGATAGTATCTTGAAAAATTCAACCCAGGTTAATAAAATACATTAATGTTCAAAATACCCAAAAATGTCAATTTTTAAACACACTTTATTCATAATATCATAAACTCATTGTAGTGAAAATTTGGATGACTTTCCATCCATTAGGAGAAACTATCAATAAGAGGAATATTTTCTCATAAAGTGTAAAAATATTAGGAGATCCTCCATTATTAAATAATATATATATTTTTCCTCATGTAGTAGAAAAATATAAAAAAATTTTATAAGCTTTTATATTCACATAAACGATTTTTTCTTTAGTAGAATCATTATTAAAAATGATAGATCTCAAATATTTAAGAGATACATCAAGTTCTTTCAACATTATCTTAAAAAACAATACAAATAGAATCGGGGATAATATTCACCTTAAAATCATTTAATTATTTCATAGAAACATAGTTTATCAATAAAATACATACCAAAGTAGTTTGGTACACCAATATCAGGATTTTATATGAACAAAATAAGTAGTTTTATAAAATACATGATATTAAAAAAGTTTATTTTGTGAAAAAAAAATAAATAGAAATTTTACCTATACATCATATTATGGGAAATATATTTGCATATTGAACATTATACATTGAAAATGTAATATAATATTAATATGTATACTATAATAGAAACACAAACACACACATATATTAAATAACCCATGGAATTGTTGAATGTTTTTTGTATTTATTTTCAACAACATTTTAGGAGCACCGTTAAGTTACTGAGAATATTTTCAAGTTGATTAGAGGTTGAGGAGAATGTATTAAAATGAGACAAGACAGATGGATAAAAATTTTGAGGATGTTCTAAGTTAGTCTGAGAAGGATGAAATAATTATTGGAAAATTAATATATATGATAATTCAACATTTTTTTAACAAAGTGTAGGTGAGTTTACACTATGATATATAACATCTCATTGGTGACATATAATATCACCCTGATCATATATAATAGAAATATGGCAATGCATAAGAATAAATCTTATGGTTCATATATTATATAAAACTAAATTCTAGAATTTGTAATAGTAAATTTTATATTTTAATGAATTTATAAGAGTAATATATCTCTGATAAGATTAACTGGAGTTTTTGTTATAATAAATAGGTGATTTCTCTGGTGAAGTAATAAAAAAATATGATGATTATTTAATGATATATATTGCTTATAATTTCTTTATGATATTTTTTGAGTTATGAATCAAGCTATTGGTTTTAGTGGTGATATTATACAAGGGAATATTACACCATGGAATAGAGATTTATTCCAAATGTATTTTGTGTATGTGGAAATTCATACATGAAAAAGAGATATGATATTTGAGTGAGAACAAAATAATAATATATAATATGATATTAGAGGATATATAAATGTTATTATTATGGTGATTTGATAAGAACTATGTGAAATAACTTTAGAGATTTAAAAGATAATTTCTGAATTTATTTATGAAGATCAAATATAAAGTATTTCAAGATTATCATTTAACTAGTTTTTAGATATCAGGATCAGGAGGCCATTATTTTCAATGAGTTCCAATAATTATAATATTGAGAATTATTCTTATGATATATATTGAATTTAAAAATGTGCAAGATAAAAAAATTAAAGAATAAGTGAGAGAGGAGGACTGATGATATTCTACTATATACTCGATCAAATGTACGTTAAAATTATTATATAAGAAGGGATCTTGATTTTTTTTAGAGATTATAAAGGCTAGGTAGAAGATATTTTTATTAGTGGTAAATAATTTATATGTTCATTTATGGGTTTTCATCTCTAGTTTGAGAACCATTTGTATAATATAGAGATTGAGTATATAGAATTATTGAGGAACAAAAGTGTTGGGAAACACTCAAGAGATAATTATGATACCTTCCCTCTTTTAATAACATTTTTATATTAGTGATACATATATGTATTAAAATTTAATAGAATATAATAAGGATGTATTCACCCAAATTGGGGGAGAAACTTGAAAAAACCCCATGTGATTTTTGTTCTTGTTTATTTATATTGAATATAGATGATGGTGATATTAAAATGATGAGTAGATCATGAATTTAATCAATTAAAAAGGTTTATTTAACATATGGAATTATTGAAGGGGTAATAATGATTCAACTATTCATTATTAGTGTTACACTATTAGTCTTATAAATACATAAGTGGTATCACACCAAACCAAGTTCCCTATGAAAGATCTTATATTTTTTGAAGAAGAATATGGAGAATCACCATTATGTCAATAGTTGAGGCAAACCATATTTTTATTGAAATAATTATCATGGATTTAAGAATAGGATGATTTCTTATCTCTACTTACTTGTCCTTAAGGGTATTGATACTCCCAATGTTGGTTTTACTTCATTTGGGAAAGATGGTTGAAAGACCCATACTGATAAAATAAACCCTGAAGTTGATGGAGAGAAAATGATTTCAATCCTAATATACCTATATATAAATTTATATACAAAAGTTTTCATAGTCAAAACTATTGAATATATATTATAAAAACTTGAAAATATTTTTGAAGGAAATATTAAATTAAAGGAAGTTAAACTGTAGATTTAGAGAGAGAAATTTTAAGATATAAGGATGGTTGATGAAGAAACTATTGAAGAATTTTTCATAAGATTGAATGAAATTATTTGAAATATTATGGGTTTTAGATAAAAATTGAAATATGTTTCCATTATTAAGAAGCTATTAAAAAACATTCTTGACATATTTAATGAAAAAATTTTATCTTAGGAAGATAAAGAATCAAATGAGTTTTTGATTGATGAGTTTCAAAATATTCTTGTTTCATATAAATTGATAAGGTATACTATACTCAATAATAATATCAAGGTGAAGAATAATATAAAATTATAAGATATAGAGAAACTAAAAATTAAGGATAATAATGAATATTTTTATAATAGTTCTAAAGATGATGAAGAATAGGATGAAGAGTATGAGAGGATAATGTCACTTATTTTGAATAATTTTACAAAATTAATGGGAAGATATAAAGTTAAACTCCCAATTAAATGTTTTTAGTGTGTTGGAATTGGAAATTATATAATTTATTGTCTAAAGAAGAAAGGTGGTGGGTGTAAAGATGATATGAAAAAAGGAATTTTTCGAAAAATTAATATGGAGTAAAAGTTATAATGAAATAAATAAACCTATTGAGCATAAAAAAAAGGATCATAAGAAGAAAAGGAAGAATTATTGTTAGATAAGAATAATATAAATTCTATAATTTTTTTATTAAATTAGAAGAGAATAATATAAAAAGGTTTTGGAACAGTATACATCATATTGATAAACATAAATAAACCTAATGCTGTGAAGAAGAAGGTAAAGAGATTTATACTGAATATATTTTGAGAGATGAGATTGATAATTGTGTTAATAAAAAAAGATCAATAAATAAATATGGCTTTTAAATAATCATGATAAAAATTAAAATGAGAGTAAATTTGAGGAACTCAATATGGATGATTATTATATTAAATAACTCAAGATTTTCATGGTAAACATTCGATAATAAGAAAATATATTAAATAATCTTAAGGAAAATTAATCTATGATGGATGAAGGGATGAATATGGTATAATAAAGGTTTTTATTTACTAAAAATAACTTAAATAATATGAAATAATTTTACTGTAAAACCGTTGAAGCATAAGATGAATTATCTCAATATACTAATGTAGTTTCCCTAAAGAAATGGGTGAAATCTATCCTTATAAATACCAAATATTTTATATCTATTTTTATTAACAATGTAGGTTCTAAAATAAAAAAATACATTTTTGTATAATAAAAATCAAGAAAAAAATACTCCTATATCAAATTGAGTAGATAAAAATTTGAGAAGACATATCTCCCTGAGATAAAGGTGAAAGGATAAACAAGATGCACTTAGACAAAAACAAGATTTCTCTAGAGAAACTTCATGTATTAATTAAAGATAAAAATTTAAAGGGAATTGTTAGTGTCATGGATTCAATGGTAATAAATTTTGAGTTTATTGGTACAATACCCATCTTGTAGGTAAGAAAGAATTAATGGGGATCTACCTTAAAGAGAGGAGGAGAAACACTAAGTAAAATAAAGTTATAATAAACAATCCACCATGTTTGCATACTAAAAAAAGAAATGATTTTTTGGAATAAATTTATGGAATATGTGAAAAAAATTCTCATTGTGTTGATGAATTCATGACTACTCATATAGGGAAAAAACTACTAGCTATTGGTGTTGATAAATATGAAAGAAAAAGAAACATAAAGATGAAATTTTTTATTGAGGTGGCTATGAGAGGTAGTAAAAGAAAGAATTCACTAAGTACTTGATAATATATATTAATCCTATATTATAGGAGACAAAAAATATTGAATATAATAATAAGTCATTATGAAGTTTTAGTTATTTTGGTAATGACAACTCATTGATAATTAAAGAAGTTGGTGCAGTTGGGATTAAAGTTCAGAAATTGAATTCCATGGATATTTTATTCATTCATACAATTGAACAAAATATGTTGAATGTTATCCAAATATGAAATTATTGGAATAATTTTATTTTTAAAGGAACTATTTTATCATTTTGTTCTTTAAAAATATAATAATTATCAATAAGGTAGAAAGAACCAGCGGGAACTTATTCCAGATTCGAAATTATTAAGACTCTTTTTGTTGAGTTCAAAAGATAATCATAAGTTTTTTTTATAAAAGGCTTGGATATCATAGTCAAAGGATTATAGAAAGGATATAAATGTGAAATATGAAGATATTATTTCCTTTAATAAGGATATAAATAAATTCCATCCATGAAACATGTCAAAAAGGGAAATTGGTGTAAGTCATTTACAAAAAAATTGGAAATTCAATCCATTAGTCCATTTGAATAAATTCATTATTTTTTATATGAGATGATGATATATAAATAAAAAAACAATCAAAATTTCAAAACATTAATTAATTATTTCACTTGGATGACTAATTTTATGTTCCTAAAACACAAGTATGAAATTGTATAGATGTTCAAAATATTCAAAAGAGAAGTTGATAATGAGTTAGAAGTGTTTATAAAGTAGTTGATTACTAATAATTGAAGGGAGTTAAACAGTAATTATTTGGAATAAATTTCTCATAATAATGGTATTAAACATCAACATAGTGATCCTTATACATTGTATCAAAGTGTGGTTAATGAAAGGAATAATAAAATATTGGTTAAAATGGGGAAAAACATGCCTGCTGAATTCAGACTCTGAAAATTATTTTAGAGAATGAATTTAAGTATTTATTTTTATATTCAAAATATATAAATGTTGGGTTCAGAATCAAATATAATTACTTATGAAACATGTTTTAAAAAGAATCCTTCCATGAATTATTTTAATTTTTTTGGTATCCCATTCTTTATAAAAATGAAAAATTCATATATTCTAATGTTTGATAAAAAGGATGAGGAAAGAGTGTTCATGGGATATTTATACAATAAAATAAGATATAAATTATGAAATACAATTATATTAAATTAGGTTAATTTCTATTCTATGAAGATCATTAAAAATAATTATTATTTGATATAGGTTCATGATGAATATTCTGAAAATTTTAAGGAAGGAAACATGATGAATTCTTTAAAATCTGGTGAAGAAAAAGTTGGAAATGAATTAAAAAATTATGATTTTGATTTAGATGACACTAGAGATACTTAAAGTGTTGTTGGGAATAAAAAAAATTATTAAAGGCTGAGAAATCATTTTGAACTTGAAAATATCATTATTAATTAAAAGACCTAGTGAAAACTAAAACAAGGTTGATATTTGATAATAAAACTATTATAATATCAAAAATTTATGCACAATCAGTTTCTAAGGTTGTTAAATAAAACAATTGGATAATAATTTGAATGAGGAGCTTGATCATATTGATAAGAATGAAATTTGGGATTTTTTTCCAAGACTAAAATGATAGAATATCTTTGTAAATAAGTGATTTTTAAGGAATAAGATCAATAAAAAGGTAATATTCCATGAAAAAGGCCATATTAATAAGAAAGAGATATTATTAAGTTGAATGAGTCTATTTTAAAGAATTTTTTTTCCTATAGCATGACATGAGTTAATAACACTATTATTGGATGTTATAGAATATAGAAATTATAAAATCTCTCAAGTGGATATAAAATCTACTTTATTGAATGAATACCTTAAAGAAGATGAATTTATTTAGTAACCTGAAGGATTTATCCTTGAAAATGATTTTATAATGGTATATATATTGAAGAAATCCTTTATGAATTAAAATAGGATTATAGATCATGGTATTCCAAGTCAGAAAACTTCTTAAAAGGGATATATTTTAATATAGGAAAAGTTAACATAAACATTTATGTGATGGGTATGAAATCATATAATCTCATTAATATTTTATATGTTGATGGAATGATCATTTTTTGGGACATGGAGTATTATAGTGAAAAATCTTCAAGGAATTTTAAGATATCTATGCTAAAAAAATTAAAATATTCACACGGTTACAAGATGTGCATAATGAGAATTATATTTTCTTATTTATTTAAAAATATAATAAGGATTTTTTTGAAGAAATTTGGATTTTAGGCTCAAAACATATGTATACACATATTTTCATTTAGGAAAAGATGAGAAAATACAGTGAGGGTAATAATTTCAGTAAAGAAATTCAAAATACCAATTAGATATTTATTATATTTAATTACTTCAAAACCATTCATTTTTTATATTATGAAATTGTGAGAAATTGTTCAATGTGATAATAAATATTCACTCATGAAGGTTTTCAAAATAATTCTCATATATATAAAAGGCAATGAGATTTATGGGTTGAAATATCAAATGAGTGAAATATTGGAATTTCATGGATATACTAATACTGATTGGGATAGAATTATTAATTATATAAATTCAATATCGAGTCATATATTATTTTTGGGAGATAATTTTATGAGATATAATTTAAAAATAAAAATTCTATGACCTTTATTTGTTGTATTTTTGGCCCTAGACACAACTAAATATGTACTTTCAGTATAATAATTAGCATCTTGTTATATAATTATTTTTATTTTATATAACATTAATGCATTGATGGACTCAGAGTATATATCACATCCATAGGTTATATAAGTTCCCCTATATAATTATAACCTTGAGATCATATGATAATATTCTTAAACACGTGTCATATGGTCAAGATAACCTTTATCTGACATGGAACAAAATATTTTTGACTATATGGTGCTGGGGGATCATAAATCATTGAGACTTCTTCTCTGTAAGTTCACACTTAGTTATCTCTAAGAAGGAAGGTCAGGATAGGCCCAAAAATAGGAATTCATCATGTTTTATGTGTCATTTGATATTCTTATCTGGGAATATATATATATATATATATATCCCTTAGACTTGATATTATTATGAATTCATTTCCTGAATCATGCACTCTAATGTATAGATAAAAACTATAATAAAATATTCTCACAATGATGTAACATACATTAGGTGCATCATAAGTGTTATAAAATTGATTGAATAATTTCATTAAAAATTTTCCATTTCCATGTTAATATAAGAAGATATATCTATCCCTTTGATTGAAATGAATTTTTTTGATAAATCCATGGCCATGGTACTTCATAAATAAGTTAATTTTAGAAAATAAAGGAAATATAGACCAAGAATATAGGGTAATGACACAAGTATGCATATTTATTAATGATATATCAATAGATAAATGGGATATTTCACACAATACTATTTTTTGTTAGGTCCTTATTATGACATTAAATTTTTTATTTATGAGTGCCTTGACGTGTTGCTTGAGAGTGATCGTGGACTAAGGTAAGATAACCTAATGGCACTAAGAAATAGTCTTAGAGGGCCACATACTAAGTGTATTGATAATTTCATTAAATTATAATAAATTTAATATTTATAATAAATATTATTCTCATATTTTGGAATAATAATTATTGAATTATTTTTTATCAAAAATATATAATCATGAGATATTTGGGTTTAGAATATTGAGTTGAACTTTATCTCTAATTTTATATTCACCAAGTAATAAATAAACATTAAAATATTCAAAAAATTTAGTGAATAGAGTAATATAAATATTTATTTAGTTATTTGAATATTAAAATAAATATTTATTCATGATTTTAGTGAATATAATATTTATTTATTTATCAAATGAATATTATTTATTTGAATAATTATTTTATTTTTCAATGTTCAATAAATTCCCTAGAGGATTGACAGATCGGGTTACGGCCTAATGGGAATGATATATTTTATTTAATATCATTTAAATAAATATTAATTAATTTATGAAATTAAATTTAAATAAAAAATTTCATATAAATAATAATAATAATAATAATAATATTGTTATTTAACATGGGGATTACATATAATAAATTGATAAAGGGCCTTTTTGAATTTATCAATAATTCTAAACCTATGTATAAAATCCCTATTTTATCATTTTAGAGGTGATATTTTTGTGCGTGATGAAAAGATCTATAAAATTATATAAAGTTAGTAGAAAATAATCCTCCAACCCTCCCTCTTAAGAACATTGAGAGAATATGAGAACCCTATTTTGATCAGTGGATAATGGTGTGAAGCACTTTAAACTACTATGCTAGAACCCAGAGATTCAATAATATCATTTAGAGATTCATAGAACATGTGTCAATATAATTAGAGAATGAGTCATTTGGATTCTCATTGGAATTAAGCGAAAAGAGTGGAACCAAATTTTGACCAAAGGAATTATTGACTTGATTTAATTATAATTTTAAAATTAATTGTAAAATTAAATATAAAAGAGCCTTTCTAGGATATCATGGTTTTTTTTTCATCATTTCCATTAGATATTGTCCTTTTAAATTGATCAAAAATGAAAAATTGGGCACCCACCTAACGTATTAGCTATACCCATGATCCTATAATTCATATCAAAGTGGTCATATTGTAATTTAAAACTATTTATAATTTATTTGATCAATTTTAGCATTGGTTTGAATTTTTTTTAATTCTATTTTTTTATTTTTCTAACACTTGAGATGAAATGTCCATTCGAGTTCATATGGATAAGAACATGTAAAAAATGCCTGAAGAATACCCGATGATCTTATCATGAGGTTCCAAATTTTCTGGATGCATGACATGGATACATTGTGTGTAATGGTAAATTAAATACTGTGCACTCATAGTGAAGTCACATAAGGATTGATCTACATAAATCTCAACTTGATGTGTGAATCAGTACGTGGCATCATTACATGCCAAATAATGTTTACCACTGTGACATGTTGTTTAAAGGGGATTACATAGTGTGCAGTGAGAATATACACCATGAAACCCCATATGGTTTTGAACCTATGTAAATCAAAATGAGATATATAGTAAATACATGATTTCATTACACAACACATATTGTCTTCCATCCAATAAATGTTGTCTTACATAGACTAAATAAAATGTAGTTGGATTATACATGGAATGTAACATATTTCAACCCATAAATAGTGTATGATGAACAATTTTCAGTGTTTTATGTGGGTCATCCTGAGGATTAATTAAATAGAGACACAAATTACAAAGATACAGCTGGCTATACATGCTGTATGATAGGTGTCAATCCACATTAGGTACACACTGAGTGATTTTTATTGTGATGTTTGATAATACAAGATTTATAATTTTTATCTATATAAAATATGAAACTACATGATGTTTAATAATCATTGTATAATACATGTACTTTCGTATGCATTAATAGTGGCACACACTATGTATATTTATAGCATTCTATGTGGTTATACAAGATGATAACACTATATATTGACCCACGAAGCTATACATTATGTATATTGTGATATAATATGTGGGTATACATGCTGTGTAGGTACATAATAAATGAAAAGGATAATAAAAATCATGTTTTATAGGATATATAGAGTGAAATTACATGTTTTTAATTATTAAATACAGGAAATATATTTAATTAGACATAAAATGTACATTTTGTGTGGAGTTTATAGTACATATCATGAAGGCAAATATTTTAGAATTAAAATTATTATTTTTCAATTTATTTAAAATTTCATAGGATGGGATAAATTAATATATCCCAAGGTTTTTCAAGATATAACAATAAGATAAATAAATAAATAAATAAATAGTTTATTAATTTATTAATTAATTGATTAATTTATTAATTCGAGTAAATTTATCTTAATTAAATTGAAATGAAATTAATGTTAGCAATTATAAATGTGTAGTTATTGTATGTTATGATTTATCATCAGTTTTATGGGATTATATATGATTTTTATTTATTTTATTTTATTTAATTATTTTTTATTGGTTTTTTAGAAAATTTATTATTAAATTAAATATGATGATCTGCAAATCACCCACTCATCCATTATTTTATATGATCCTCTATGTCCAAGGATTATTTTATGTAATCCTAAATGCTTGGTTTTCTCACTTATATATTATTAAACATTTGTGAAGGATGTAGCCCCAAAATAGAGGAGGTATTTCAAGAAACAAGATGGGATGAATCCAATATAGATACACAAGATAATGGAGAAATAATGTCACTCAATCCAAGAATATGCTTTAGGAGTTCCCTCTTAGGGTCAATGGTTGGTTTTTTATTGATTAATAAATCAACATGTTGATAAACTAACATGATTATATAAAATATTTTATTTTATTTGTGCATGGTAATTTATTTATTTATGTGATGCATGGTATATTTAGATAATCAAAAATTAAAACATAAAGTAAATAAACTAAAAAACAAGCTAATATAAAATAAAATAAAATAAATATATGTATATAATTTTATTAGACATGGTTAGTTAATTATGAAAGACCCACATAATATTAAAAATCACTTAAGTAATAAAATAAAGTATATTTACAAATAAGTTAAATAAAATTCCTCAATAGAAAAATTAAGTTAGAAAACATCTTCCATAACTTGAGTTAGAATATAAGCATAGTTCAATGTATTGGATGAGTCCTCATTATGATACTTTTAATTTTTTTGGAAATATAATAATAATATTGGGTTGAATTAATATAATTAGCCTAAAGGGTTGATTTTCTTAGCAAGACTTGGTGTAATTTGGAGGTAAGAGATAACGAGATCTGAAATTATGATTTTAAGATTTGTGAGTCAACTCAACAAATCAAGGAACCATGAGTTAATGAATTTGATAAGAAATTCCTACCTAAATGACTTTGAATAATTTCCTAAGGCCTCCATATGGATTATTTGAAGAGAATATGGATCCTTTCCACTAGAATATATGAGTGACTATATTTTTTGAATCCAACAATGAGGGATGTCTGGATTTTATAAAATAATGGGTGAATTGATTAAAATTTTAATTATTTCATAATTTGTAATCAATATAATGTAATAAAATATACTTTTATATGTAGTATAAAATGAAAAGTAAAATAAAAAAATAATTGATAACTTTTCTAGACAAGGAATATAATAACATCAACAATAATTTACAAGAGTGGTATAGGCTATTGTGTATTAAAATACTATATGAAAATATTTTGTATGTGTTCGAATAATTTATTTTCGATAATATGCATCATGAAATGATATAGTGTGAGATGTATTCCTATAAGATGCACCTAGAGGATGCATCAGATATTGGTAGTATCATGTTGTTTGTTATTTCGGGAAAGATAAAGATATTATATAAGGATATGGAAGCATAAACCATGATAACTCATCACCAAGAACGTTAAAAGGAGAAAGGGAGGAAAAAATAAATTTTATTGTCAATTCACTATAAAAGTGTAAACTACAAGGAATATACCAAACTATAAATCACGTACTCATGATGTTGAAGTATAATGTTCAGTTAATAAAGGTTGGTTTCTATACAAATAAGAAATTATCTTTTAATCTTATACTATCATCCTCAAAAACATGATTCTTAATGTTCATTATGGACTATAAAATTAATATTATGGAGAATATTATCAACAATATTCTTTTTATGGTTCACTAAGTTGATAAATATTTGTGGGAACATGGTTCCTCACTATTTATGGTGAACAAAGTGAAATACAATGTTGAAAATCCTATAAAAATTTTAATGTCAATGGAGCCCTTAATAAATATTTCATATAAGAAAAATATAAAGAGGGGGAGAATTAAATATGACTCTATATACTTTACTTATGGTAATAAATTTCACTATAATAAGAATTGTAATGAACTGAAATATAAGCAAACATAAGCTTCTAATTCTGGTATATTCATCACTACATATAGTATTTCTATTTTTCTCTTATTGAGTAATAAATACAATATGTGACTCAAATATTTTTATCCAAATATAGGAACCAATTACTATCATAATTATTAAAATAATTAATAAAAATCTTTAATTTATTGATTACCCTTGAGTCATACATTAGCTAAATAAGATCACAACTTCAATATTTCCAAGTGGTCTGATTCATGTAAAACATATTGTTTTATAATAATTGTTACCTAAAATTTATCTCAGTTCTTATTATTATATATAATGAGTAATTATTTCATGTATGGAATGAATTTTATTATTTTATAACATAATTAATTATTAGTTTGTTATACTTTAATCACATATGTTCAAATATTATTAATTAATGATGAATATAAAATATAAAACACAAATAATTCATAGTAATAGGATATTAATACTTGTTCAAGTAAAACTTTACATAAATTTCAATTATTATTTAAAAGGGTTTTTAGAATATTTGTAGCTAACACTATTAGGTATTTTAACATGATTTCTTATAAGGTTTCAACAGAAGGAACCCTCATTATAGGGGTTATTTTCATAAAGATTGTTGAATCAGTTTAGAAGGATACATGTGAACTATTCTAATAAAAATATTTAAGAAAACTCATATATTTCATGAGATTACATTAAAAATATTTAAGAAATGTAAATTTTTAGTAGGGAATATTCTCCGTAAAAGATAAAGATATAATTTATGTGGGTAACATGAAGTATATCTTAACCAATAATTTATCAATCATTATAATGTAATGTGGACTGATTTATAAACTCACATTACCTTATACACCTCAGAGTGATGATTTTAGTAAAAAGAGGACTAATGATGAGTTTTAAAACTATTTAAATCTTAAATTACTCCTTTTGAGACATTATTAACAAATAGCAGTGTTAACATTTTTACTATATGCTAACAGTAATGACTTATAGATATCTTATGAGTAATAATATGATAGAAATAAACTACATCACAAAAAATTACACAAATAAAAAAATGTGTATCAAATTTAATTATCCTATGTTACTAAGGATATAAATATCCCTATTATAGAATTTTTTTAGATAATTTATTGTATATGTTTCTATAAGATGGAAGCACTTTGATTTTGAATTAGTGGGAGAAAGCTATAATTTAATGGATTCAAGGCTTCATATAAACATGAGTTGGTATATGAACACTAAAATCAAAAAAAATAGTGGGTTGAGTTATTTTGGTGACAAAGACTATATAATAATGTCAAAACCAAAGAGAAATGGTTTTCTATTCACCAGGTTAGGTGACATATTATTCAGTAAGAATATTGAATCCTAAATGGATGTCGTAAATGGAGACAAAATAAAATTGGAAGGTTGATATGAACTCAAAAATGGATTCTATGTACCAAAATCTAGTTATATATTTTTGTGGTTTCTCTAGTTTATGTAAATCCATTAGTGTGTATTTAATAAAAAAATAGACACGAATGGTAAATTTGGTACCTATATGGCATGATTAGTTACTAAATTTTTTAAGAAACATCAAGGCATAAACTATAACAAAAACTTTTCAACGGTCACCATACTAAAATACATTATAATTATACTTCTTATAGTGTACTTATATGATCATGAAATTTGGAAATTTTTTGTGAATACCACCTTACTTAATGTAAACCTTGAATTAAATGTCTATATAATAAAACTAGAAAGGTTTATGACATCAAATAATGACAATAAGATACTAAAGTTACAGATATAAAAGTATCGATGAAGAAAATCATCATGATCATGAAATACTAATTTTGATAAGGGAAGTAGAGAGATTTATTTTCATAAAAATTGAGATGATCCAAGTGTCTATAATAGGTTAGTGGGATCACCATAGTTTTCAAAGTCAAATTTTTTATAACATATATAAAATAGATATTTAGTCTTACAGTTAGTTATTATTAAGTTAAAAAAATATTTCTCCAAGTAGTGATCAATGTTTTAGTGAACAATATCTATTAAGGTAGATATATATGGTTACATAAATTAATACATTGTACATTGATTGAGTTTTTTTAAAAAATTTAGGATGGAAAAATTCAAGAGGGAATTTTTACCTATGTAACATGGTGTAAAATCTATAAAAGTTGATGGGTTAAGGTGTAAGAAGAAATTATTATGATGGGTACAATTCCAAACTCTTAAGTGGTTGAATCTATCACATATTCCATGATATATATAGAGAATTGATATTTCCTTTTCATTGAGTATGAATATAAAACACCACTAGGAGAACTGTATGAGGTAGCAATCAACACTATCGTACAATAATTAAGAAATTATGGAGGATGAGTTCTTAGTAATCGGTGAACTTGGAATGCTATTTTTCAATATGATACTAAACTAGTTTCCCTACATATCAATTTGATCTAGTATCATAGACAGAATAAGGAAATAAGCAATAGAAGCTTATTGGTGATATCCATATCAATATATACTGAGTATATTGTAGATTCTAATGTATCTTAAGAATATATTTAAGAAATACCTTGTTATAGTTATTAAAATTATATCAAGAAAACATAATAAAATCAAAATATATATTGTGATGATATTATAAAATAGAAACTATCTAATACTTTATGTTAAATTAAGATAAAAAAGAGTTATAATATGGGATTTCATCTCCTTTAGGTTTTAACTTAATGAGGTGAATTCTTAGTAAGTATAATAACCATGAAGAACATTTTAGGCCCAATGTATTTTTCCATATCTTAAAAGAACAATTATTATAATGTTAATCTAATGAGTTAAGAAATGTTAGAAATTGGCTCTAGTGAAAGTGAGAGTCTACTAGAGTTCTTTCCCTAAAACCTAAATATGTTTTCACTCTTGATTACTAGTATATGACTAAAAATATTTAAACATAATGATTTTTCTTCAATATAACATTAATATGATAATATACTCATAGTATTTATCACATTGATAGGTTATAATTGTTCCCCTTTATAATGATAACCTAGATATGATATGAAAATATTCTTAAACATATTTCCTATGGTCTATAAAAAATTGGTTTGATGGGACACAAATGATGTTTGACTATCAGGTGGTGGGGTATCACATGACATTGTGACTTATTCTCATGATGTTCCCACTTAGTGATCTCCATGTAGGGAGGTCATGATAACATACCTACCAATAAGAATTCCACATGTTTTATATGTCATTGGATATTCCTATCTAAAAATGAGAGTATTTATCTTCAGTCATGAGATTATTATTAATGCTTATCGTGAATCATATAATTTTATGGATAAACGAAGTCTATAATGAAATATTCTAAAAACAGGGCCTCATATGTTGAGTATATCAAAATTTATATGAAAATAATTAAATATGTCATGAAAATATTTATCTCTTATGAGTTATTTGAAGAAGATATATCTAAACATTTCATTGAAATGAAACCTCTAGATAAATCCATGACCATGTTATTTCAAAAATAATTTCATTCTATAAAGTTAAGGAAAGATAAATAAATCATATAGGGTGAAGGAACAATTATGCATCCATCTTCAGGAGATATCAATAGAAAAATATTAGTTGGGGTTTGGCTTAGTGGTAAGAACCCTGTAATACTACATGAAAAATGGGGGTTCAAAACCCATTGGGCGTAGGGTGCTGTAGCAGTACTGTAGCATTGATGATACTGTAGAAACAACAGTATTGTAGCGGTGGCAGGGAACTGTAGCAGTGGCCTGACACTGTAGAAGAGGCGGGAACTGTGCGGGTACTATAGCAGGTGGGGTACTGTAGAAGCATTATTCACAGAATGGGATTTGGGCAAAAAAATTGGGCCTACGGGCTATGTAATGGGCTATATGGCCACTAGGCCTTTGGGCTATGTAATGGGTCTCCCTTTACCCAGTTAAAAGGGGTCTTTACTTTTATTTAATAATAAAAACGAGGCTTTGGTCCCAACCTTTAAAAAAATAATTAGAAAAATAGATTATATTACCAAGTTTCATTCATAGGAAGGTTAATGTTGCAAGATTAAATTTTTTCTATATGGATGTATTAACATGTTACTTGATTCTTAACATAGACTTTAGGTAAGTTCGAATAATACCAATAGGAAAGAGTATTAAATGGTCACACACTAAGTTTACCCAGAATATCATTAAATTATATTGAATTTAATATTAAGAGTTAATATTATTTTAAGTGGTTCTCCTCTTGTTTCGACCCTGAACTATTGCTCTCCTAGTCCTTTAGTTGAGTTATTATGAGACTATGAACCATGAAATTCTGAGAATTTGAGCCATGAAATGAAGGGGACTTCAATACATTTAATGTGGGTCTTAAATCCATCAAATAAGGGGGGATTTGGGCCATTTCAAAATTGGCAAAAGATTGGGTGGATGGGTTATCCCTTGGGGTATATGAAATATCCTCCATTATCGTATATGTGTTTGTGTGTTTAATTATATTATACCCCTAATAAATAACTAGAAGAGTAAATAATATTTTTATATTATAGAATAATAATTATATAATTATTGTTGATCCCTAATATTCAATAATAAGATATCAATGTTAAAATATGTGAGTTTAATTTTATCTCTTATTTATTATTCACAAGGTAATAAATAAATATTTATGTATTGACCACTTTGATGAAGAGATTAATTTAAATATTTATATACTTATGTGAATATTAAAATAAATAAATATTTTTAATTTTAATGAATATAATATTTATTTATTTAACAAATCAATAATATTTATTAAAATAAATATTATATTATTCTTGATTTAGTAAATTACATAGAGTATAGACGAGTCGATTTAATGGTCTAATGAAAATGATATATTTTATTTAATATAATTTAAATAATTGTTAGTTTTTTATTTGATATATGATATTTTAATAAACAAATTTTATGGGGATAATAATAATAATAATAATAATAATAATAATAATAATAATAATAATTTACATGCGGATGACTTAGAATAAATTATATCCTGAACCACCATCACTGGGAACCCCTCTTGGGCATGCAATAAAGATGTGAGTGACCGTCGAGTCCCTCCTCCAATAGACATAGGGTTGGTGACTAGCAGTGAGGGAGTCAATCACACAAATGGAAAACATTTCTGTCAAACAACCCAGGAAGATAATATGAAATCCATATAGAAACACCATAATATAAACAAACCATGATCCATAATAATCCCACAATGGATGAATATGACATAGAAATACAAAGTCTCCAAATTAAGAATACCAAAAGAACTTATAAGTAGCAGATCCAACCATAACTCCGAGATCTAAGCCAGTAATTCCCATCTCGGTATACAAACTCACCATGGAAAATTAAAAAAAGTTTATATATATATGGGTGAGCATAAAATGTATACATTTTATGATAATAATTAAGACTTCCTCGATAAATATGGAAGAAATATACTATTTATTCAGTGATCAAACAGTAGAACCGATAAGAAGATACACAAGGTAAAATACCAACCATCGCCAACAAGAATCTCTCACTAGAGATATCAAATGAGTTTAATTATAATAATATCAAGAATATTGAAAGAAGATACCCTAGAACCACTTCCATACTCATTTTACACTCTCAAGCTCTAACATCAAATGTATAGTGCTCCCAATCTCTTCCATAGTCATGTTTTAACAGATTATAGATATCACAACACACTCTCACATCATACAGTAGAATCACAAAATCATTATCAGCACCACCACATAAAAATAAACTTATATTAAATCTAATCCACACATCAAAATTCTAATGCAGTAGGTTATCATGAACATGAAGAACATCAAAATCATTCCCTCCTTCACCCATGCATGTACCACACCATATATCATCATGTCAATACCCTATGGGGTATTCTATAACACCACATACTACATGGATTATATGATCATCCCTTATATGAGACATCATAGACCATAATACACCTTGAAGGGAGAGTTGGGAAGAGGGGGTAGTCAGCCATCCATTCCCTCACTAACTTGGATGTTGGAGAAAACACCCATAAACCAAAACATTAGGTAATCAATAATGTTATCTAACTCAGTTTGGGTGTATATGAAATCAAAATAAAATAAAAGTATAATAATACACACACAAGAAAAAACTAGCATCTTTACACCAAAGAAACACTACCATATCCCTCAAGAATCACCACACAACCATCAATACACACTAACACCACTTCCAACTATTACATCATAACCATCCCCACTTCTCATAAAAAATACCCACAAAATACCACAACTACCTTCTTGAATTGTGTAATCGACCACTTATAATTTTTACTATTTAACCACCATATTACATTCATTATTCTGTTCAATTAGATATTTAATGATAAACCACTCTAATAACACCCATTAACAAATTTATTAATAACATTCATATTCCATTTATAACAGGAAACACCAAAACAAACTAGTATCCACCAAACCTACCTTATTCCATAATTACCTATAAATTACCTCTTAAAAAACATGGCAAGGAAACGTCACACTCGCTTCATAATCTACACTAACATTCACACCACCACACATCGACAACCATATATTCCCATCCCTACTAAATGCATCCGCACTAAAAAGAACACCCCACATATGAACCAGCTATAAAAATTACCACACTACAAACCCCAATATATCCACAAAAGCCACAACATTATTCTAATACAAACAACAACAAAGAAAACTTAATCCCATCATTTACACATTTTACTCTTCCCTTTCTTTTCACAAGATACATCACTAGAATATCATGTCTCCACATAATCAATTTAATTATTATATTTGGGTTATTAAAAATTTATAAAATATAATTTCAATTTTAATCTCACAACATAGAACACAATGTTAAAAATAATTAAAACTTCCAATAACAATAACAATTAAGGATATATTACATGTGAAATATTATTTAAATAAGAAATAACCTAAAAAACACCCCTTCATATTAATTTCCATAAGTCTAGTTTATTATCTTTATTAAAAAAATATATAATATCCACCGAATGAAAGTAAGAGCATACTATTTCAACATTATACACTAATTATAACGACTTGAACATGCACCCCCTGACCGGGTGCTAAAAACATATTCTTTTCACCCTGGATTTGATACTAAATATGACATCCAGAACTTATCCATCCATAATTACATGATTTATAGAAAATATTTCATTAACTACACAACTCAGACCTTTTAGGTATTGATTTTTATAAAATTAGGAAACTAATTACAAAAAAACTACAATTTCTATTCACTATAAATTTTCCCACAAGAAAGGGTTATTTAATGTAATTATTCATCCTAGTATATCCTTGAATAATTCATAGCACTTTTCTAAATTCTGTGGGGATAAGGAAAATAATAATAAAGGGTGATCTTAGATGCTCAGTAAGGGATTTCATATAACAAAATCTATCTTGGCATAAAAAAGGCATAGCTAATATGGAATGAATAAATACTAACTAAATAATACAATATAGCTAATATAATAGACATGAAATATATCCATGGATATAATAACAATGAAAAATAATCACATGAATGACAATACTAATTTTATTGAGATGTAATGCATAATTTCAAACATCTAATTCCAGCCATTAAGGACCAGTTCCCATAAATTATAAAAAAAATCAAACCATTAAGGATTCATTCCAAGAAATTATAAATAATTCAGATCATCTAGGAATCATTCCAAGAAAACATAAACAATTCAGGCCATCCTGGCCTCATTCCAAGACATTATAAATAATTCAAACAATCAAGGACTTATTCCAATATGTTATAAGTAATTTAATTTATAAAGGGATCATTCCTAGAAATTATAAATATTTTAAACCCTCACGACCTTATTCCAGGGAATTAAAAAATAATGGGTATGCACACACTAAAAACAAAAACTAATTTGTATCATGAGAATTACCAACACATATAGGGGCTATATAATTATGGGCTCACTGATTACAAAATAATTCTATTTCATTCATCATATGAAATCAATGAGTAATCAATACAATACATAATCAAAATACGTTTTAATCAATATTCATCTATATATAAATAACAAGTATACGAAATGTCATTGTTTCCCTAGTCTATAAATTGAACAATTTTCTTATTAAACACCCTTTAATCTATTTGATACAATATAGTGTATTCACACCATATAGAGTAATGAATTTTTTAATGAATCCAGTTTTTTTATATAATACCTTTTGAATATTTTGAATAATATTTTTAGAGGTTTTTGGAGCTAGAATTTAGTTCTGTGATTCGTATAGACCAAATGTTTAGGTATAAAAAATATTAAATATAATAACTCTATCTCATACACACAATTTCAAAAATAATATATTTCACATTTAATGGAGTCTTATATGGGAAAACCAAGACCTCCATTAAATATAGATTGTGGGTTTTACAATAGATGCGATATAAGGTTCGTTCTCACCAGACCTATAGTCGATGCACAATTGCGGGTAGATAATAGAGGGATTAATTTAATTAAACTGAATAAATAACTTAATTATCTAATCAAGTGTGTAAACCTAGACATGTTATTTTTAACCCCAATTGTAGTGAACCTGTTGGGTTATTCACATAATCTCTAGAGATCCTTTGAGGGGGATATCCACCATGAAGGGAATTTTTAGGATGATGGTCAGATTTAGTGTAACTCATGGATCAATGAAGAATTTTATGGGGACCACCAAAAACATCAATGTGGAATAATTATTCACCCAAAATCAATCTAAAATTGGGGTAAGTATTTTTTTGTGTGGATTTATCCCTATTTTTGTATCATTGTGACAATATATTAGTTATTCTAAAATTTAATATGTAATTGAAATTTAAAAATACCTAATGGTTTATGATTTTTTTTCTAGATTATGAACTCAGTAATTATCATTTTTTTGAAATATTATCCAACCTCATATATTCTCTATTTTATATCTTAAAATTGAGGGATAAAGTGTGTATGACCATCATAGATCATTCAATTTTGTGTTTTATTTTTTTCTCCCTCTTTTCTTCATGTTTATCATCATAATTTTATTTTTGACTAGGGATTCTACAAAAGACAGTTTATTTGTAGTCCTAATCCCAAAAATAACCAAACCTATCCTCTGATACCAACTATGAAAACCCTGCTTTTTAATACAAAATTAAACATGATTTATTACATAAAACTTGACTTGATACAACAAATAAGATCAATAGGTTTAGTGTATTTGGGGATTAGGATCATTACATAAAAACTTGAAACATGAAATACAACATCTTTATTGAAAACTTCCTTTACATGACCACTACATTCCCTCGTACTTAGCAATGCATGGGATAACCTGAGGACATGCATAAGAAAAGGGTGAGCTATAAATCACAGTAAGGGAATACACATGGAATTACATGAGGATTACAATACATGTTAGGCAATTGGAATATCAATAGAGAACAAGAGAAACATAAACATAAAGGCATGATAAAGCATGATAATCAGAACATGGGAATGTGGCAACAACACTTAACATGAAATTAGAATGAGCCAAGGCTCATTGCACATGGAGCATGAGTAAATCCTCATTGCACATAAAGAATGAGTAAACCCTCATTTCACTTGAATTAGCATGAGTCAACACTCATTTGACATGACATATCATGATACTATACTTTACCCAATGCATTGGAGCACTATAAGGGCACACCCTTCATAAACATTTCATTTCATGCATAAGTGTGCCACATGGATCATAAAACATGGATTCATAAAACATAATCATTTATTACATGATAAAGGAATGTGTAATTAATACATGAAACTTTATAATCAATAAGTAAATGTGCATAAAGTTTAATACCCTTGATGGATAAATGGGCATGGTACTCACTACACAATGACATTGGCTTAGAAAATCGGTGCGATTTCGGCAGCGTAACGACGTGACATAAGAATTCATAAAAATGGTTGATGAGAGAGAAAAGGGTTCCTCATCATATTTACATGTAATTTAAATTAAGGAGGTCATATAGATACATGTCCCAATAATTTTAATGGAATTTAGATTCATGATACAAAAGTATTGCTTGAATGTAAAAGAGGAGAGAGAAGTTCCTTTCATAATTTCGTCATAGTAACGGGTGTACATGGGAGAAATTTAATGAGAGAGAAAGGGTCTACCATCATAAAAAAATAAATAGGGCAGTATGTGGGAGGTGATAAAATATACCCCAACATTTATAATTTAAATTAAAAGGGCAAAACAACTTAAAGAAAATTGGACAAAAATGAGAAAGGAAGAAAAAAACCCTTACTTGGAAGTGTGCTTCCAAAGGCTAGAGAGAGGCTTGTGAGAGGATTCTTGGGAGATTGGGGAACCTTGGGAGGATTATAGAGAGAGTAGGGCAGAGGTTGGACAAACTACAAGGGCTTTTAGTTAGGAGGAAGTTGGAGCTTGGGTGGGTTTATATAGGAAAGGTGAAGGAATTCTTTATTATTAGGTTTGGGTCCCCTTACATTAAATTAATCCAAACCACAAACCATCCCATGGTTTTTGCCCATGGGTTTAGGAAAAGGGAAGAGGAAAACATTATTTTATAAGGCCAAAGTCCTAACTTCTTAAAATATTAGGGTTGCTTATGTGCAGGTGAGTCACACTCCCATGGAAATTAATTTAAAAAGGTAAGGTGTTGAATAAGTCTTGAGGGGTCCATTAATGATTTGAAAAGTGAGTGAAACAAACCCAAAATCACATTATTTTAATGGTAAAAAATATATTGGCCGAAAATAAAGATTATAGTATTTTATTAAATCACTATTGGGTCATTATGATGTCATAAAACACATTATATATTTAAAGGGTATTAAATTTTTACTAAAAAATTTGACTGTCTCAGAAAATTATAAAAAATTCACCATTGGATAATTTTGAATTCCTGATTCCAAAAATAACATTTATTTTATCTAAATAATTTTCTAAATATGTTAATTTTCACTTTTAAAATAAAAACCGACATTTATAAAAAATTCACGGGTTTTGACAAAAATGGATTTCAAACCTTAATAAAAATTATGATTGCATTCATAAAATTACATGATCATTTATATATAATAAAATTAATATAATAATAATAATATTTTATTAAAATATTATTTAATTCAGAAATCCATTAATTTAATCAAATAGATTTCTTAATTAAATAATAACTAAAAACACCATTTGTACTTTAAAAACTATTTACAATGTATCAATAATGACAAGAAATTATATTCATTATTATATAAAAAAATAATGTACATGAACATAGTACTATCGATTAGTTACATAACCCCTTAAAACAGCTGCATAAGACCTAAGGGTAAGGTGTGAGATGGTGACAGACTCTTGGGGTGGCTCGGATAACATCGCTCGAGTGGTAATTTCAATCAACTTCCACTTTTCCCGTAGACGGTCCCATTTGAGCTTGACATGATGAAGCTCAGCTTGGTCTTGGTCAAGAGCGAAGCCCAAGGATGCCACCTCTTTTCCGAGCTCCGACAAATGGGCTTCGTATGAGGCAATTCTACTGGATGAGGCCATCACTTCTTTTTTCTGAGTAAATTGGATTTGTTTAAGTCCTATATTTATACTAATCATGTGATCACTGTTCAACGACTATAAAAGTAACGGTCACAATTCTTATCATAAAACCAATGGAGTTGACATTTTATAAAAACATTTTATATAAGGATACATTTAATAAGATCAAGAGGGATTTTCCATTAATGAAACTTTGGGTCATTACAATATTCCCCCTTAAGAAATTTCACCCTCGAAATTTTCCTTTTACCACACTAAAACAAATGTGGGTAACTCAGCTTCATCATATCCTCCGATTCCCAAGTCGCTTCTTCAAACTTGTGGTTTCTCTACAACACCTTGACGAGGGGAATTGTCTTATTTCATTGAACTTTTTCTCTATGATCTAAGATCTTCACTGGTTGCTCCTCATAAGAAATATCATCTTCCAATTGTACCACCTCATAAGAGAGTACATGTGAAGGGTCCGGTATGGACTTCCTTAAGAGGGATACATGAAAGACATCATGTACTTTGGCCATGGTATGTGGAAGTGCTAGTCGATAGGCCACAACCCCGACATGATCAAGAATCTTGAAGGGGTGGATGTACCTTGGACTTAACTTCCCTTTCTTTCCAAACATCATGACCTTCTTCCACGAAGATATGCATAGAAAAACCATGTATCCAACTTTAAACTCAAGGTCTCGTCGACGATTATCTACATAACTCTTCTGTCGACTCTGGGCTGCCTTGATATGCTACTGAATGGTTTTCACCTTCTCCATAATTTCCTCGACCATTTATGGTCCAAGCAGCTTACGTTCACCGACCTCATCCCAACATGCTGGTGTTCTGCACCTTTTCCCATACAAGACTTCATATGGTGCCATTTGGATGCTCGAGTGGAAACTGTTATTATAAAAGAACTCAACCAGAGGAAGATGTTGATCCCATACTCCTTTAAAGTCCATTGAGAACTCTCTCAACATATCCTCAAGTGTTTGGATAGTCCGCTTGGATTAGCCATCAGTTTGAGGATGATAGGCCGTACTAAAGTTCAGTTCAGTATTCAGAGAATGTTGAAGACTCTTCCAAAACTTAGAGGTGAATCTTGGATCTCGGTCAGACACAATAGATAGTGGTACACCATGCAACCTTACCACTTCCTTGATATATATCCGTGCCAGTTTATCCAAAGAGAAATCCTCCCGAATAGAAATGAAGTGTGAAGTCTTTGTAAGACGATCCACAAAAACCCAGATTGCATTGTTTCCTTTGGATGTCCTCGGAAGTCCGGTGACAAAGTCCACGGTGATGTTCTCCCTTTTCCATTCTGGTATGGGCAATGGTTGCATAATCGCCTTAGACTTCTGCCTCTCCGCCTTCACTTACTGACACACCAGGCACTTGGATGTATATTCAACGATCTCCTTCTTCATATTATCCCACCCAAAGTTTTCTCGGAGATCTCGATACATATTTGTGCTCCCTGGGTGAATAGAGAAATTCGAACTATCTGCATCATCCAAAAGTTCCTTCTTCAGCTTCAGACTTGATGGAACACATAGTATTTTCCCAAACCACACAATTACTTCTTCATTAACATTAAACTCTGAGGATTTCCCTTTTTTGATAGATTCCACTTTTTCTTGAATTCCCACATCATCCTTTTGACCATCCTTTAAAATTTCCAAAAGAGATGGTTGAACAATAATTTGTGAAAGGATTGATGATGTTCCCTTCTTTATGATTACCACGTCCATCTTCATCAAGTCTAAGAAGGTTGGATCCTTCTAAATTCTCATCATTGATAGAATTTCTCGGTCCTTTCTACTTAGGGAATCTTCCCCCTTGTTCGCTTTCCCAGGGTGGTAATGTATTGAACAGTCATAATCCTTAATGAGCTCTATCCATATTATTTGGAGAATATTAAGCTCTTTCTGTGTAAATATATATTTAAGACTCTTGTGGTCAATATATATCTCACATTTCTCTCCATGGAGATAATGCCGCTAGATTTTCAAGGAAAATATCACAGCCGCCAACTCCAGATCATGCGTTGGATAGTTTCGCTCATGGATTTTCAACTGCCTTGAGGCATAGGATATCACTCTATCATTCTACATTAGCACACAGCCTAAGCCCTTATTCGAATCATCACTGAATACCACAAAAAGTTCCCCACTTGTGGGAAACGTGAGAACGGGCGTAGTGATAAGCCTCCTTTTCAACTCCTTGAAGCTTTATTTAAATTCATCACTCCAAGAAAACTTTACTCCCTTCCGAGTTAGCTTTGTAAGAGGTTTGGACAATCGTGAGAAATTCCCCACAAATCGTTGATAATATCCAGCTAACCCCAAGAAGCTACGGATATCCATTACCGATGTTTGACTCGGCCATCCCTCAATTGCATCTGTTTTAGAGGGGTCCACATATATCCCATTGCTTATGATGATATGGCCCAATAATGAGACCTCCTTCAACCAGAACTCACACTTGTTTTACGTTTCATAGAGCTTCTCCTTGCGCAAAGTCTCTAGTACAGTTTTTAAATGCTCCACATGATCCTCCTTAGTTTTGGAGAATATTAGAATATCATCTATAAATACTACCACAAATTTGTCAAGGTAATCTCTAAAGACTCGATTCATCTAGTCCATGAATATTTCTGGAGCATTAATGAGTCCGAAAGGAATTACTATGAATTCATAGTGCCCATATCTTGTGCGAAAAGCAGTCTTGGGGATATCTTCCTTCTTCACCCTTACATGATAATATCCCGATCGCAAGTCCACCTTAGAGAAGTATTGTGCTCCACGCAGCTGATCAAACAAGTCATCAATTCTTGGGAGGGGATACTTTTTCTTTATCGTTATTTTGTTAAGTTCACGATAATCGATGCAAAGCCGCATTGACCCATCCTTCTTATTGACGAAGAGGACTGGTGCACCCCATGGTGAAGCACTTGGGCGTATAAACCCTTTATACAGGTTGTCCTATAGTTGTTTCTTCAGCTCTTCAAGCTCAACAACAGCCATTCTATATGGAGTCTTGGATATTGGTAGTGCCCTAGGTATAAGTTCAATTGAAAACTCAACATCTCTTCTAGGACGAAGACCAGGAAGTTCCTCGGGAAATACTTCCACGAATTCCCTCACAATAACAATTTCTTCAAGGATGGTTTCTTCCTTGGACTCAATCATCTGAGGTAGATACACGTGCTCATAAGGCAGTAATATCGATGCTTGAGATGATGGATCTAAATGAGATTCATCTTCCTCCTGACACTTGTAAAGAATTGGGGGTCGATTCTCCATATGGAGTGTGATTTCCCTCTCCCAACAATTTATGTTGGCTCTATATAAATAAATCCAATACATGCCAAGAATTGCATCAAATTCCACCAGAGGGAGTATGTAAATGTTTTCCGGGAAATTCAATCCACAGACTATAACAGGGGAGGACTTATACTCATGGGATGCAATGATTTCCTCATTTGCCGTACTCATAGACATATTAACTTCCATGATTTGTGGTGGTGTTAGGATTGTTATACTAAAATTTCGAGATATAAAAGAATGCGTAGAACCTGAATCAAAAAGTACGTTCACTATTATTGAATGAATAACTAGTGTACTGGTCACCACTTTGTTGTCGGGGTTAACTTCGGCAGAATTGATGTCAAAAGCTCTTCCTTTCTTCCTTGGAGGTTGTTGGTCGCCTTCGAAAACCCTTGGATTAGGGAACTGATTTGAAAAATGGCCCGATTCTTTGCATTTGTAGCATTGAACAACGTGTTGAGGTTCGAACGGAGCATTCCTCTCTTCTGTCGCAATCATGGGTCTTTCTTGCCGACAGTTAACACCTAGGTGCCCTTCTCTTACACACCTGAAGCATTTTCTCATCCCCTTAAGGCAATTTCCAGGGTGCTTCTTTCCACACTTTTGGCAAGTGGGGTGCTGGATATTCTTAGCACCGTTGGATTTATACATCGGAACACCAACATTGAATTCTACCTTATTCTTCTTGTCCCCATGATACCCTTGTGATTCCCTGATCTCCATTTCGACCTTGAGGGCACATCAGAAAATTTCCTCATAGCTGTCGAATTCACAGATCGCTAATGCTTTCCGCAAGCTAGGCTTCAGCCGACCAAAGAAGCGGTCAAATTTGCATTCAGGGGTAATGAAAAAGCCAGAAGTGTAATGTGAAAGCCTTGTGAAGTTTTTCTCATACACTCCAACAGATTCTTCATCTTTTTTCTTGAGGGAAAGGAAGTCCCTTTCCATCTTAATCCGGAGGGTGCGCAGAAAATATTTATCGAAAAACATCTTCCGGAAATCCTTCCATTCCAACGCCTAGATCTTCTCCTCAAGCTTCATATTTTTTATCAACATCCACCATTGATCAACTTCACCCTCCATACGATAAGCTTCTAGGAGAACCTTCTCTTTTTCAGAACATTGAAGGATGGAGAAGATCTTTTCAATGGAGTTGATCCATTGTTCAACGATCGTGGGATCGGATGATCCACTAAAAGTAGGAGACCTTTGTCTCATGAAGCTCTCGATAGCGACTTGTTCTTTCTTATGGGGGGTTGAACGTTCCTCTTGACCCGTGTTTCTATTAAAAACTTGAGTTATCTGAGAGAGAAGCGTGACAAAGTTCACGATTCTCACTCCCATTGGATTTGGAATCTCATTAGTACAGTCATCACACTGATCTTCACAATGGTTGTTAGCCCGAGTCCTCCTATTACCGGCCATTGGCTGTAATAAAAGGAAATTTATGGGTAACACATAAAGGGTAATCCAAAGAAAAAAGTTGATAACTTATAAATAAACTTTAATTTCCTTAACTCATGAGTCTATAGGCTTCAATCTAGGCTTTTCATGATCTACTTTCTAACATATATTCTTAGGGGCATTGTTTTTTAATTCCCTTAAACAAGGGTTCATACTAAGCTTGTGAATTTATCAAAACATATCCCCCGAGAGTGTCGTAACTAAGAGTGCATCAAGGCCGGTTGTCGTGCACCAGTTCCCGTTCGAGTCTAGCTCAAAGCGGTGTTTTTGGGTTTTACCCCTAGGATACAACTGTGCCAGAGCCGCCTCTACCTGCTCGTATCCAGACAGGGATGTATTTTCTTGATAACCCACTTACTCAATACTAACCAAAACTTAGGGACATATTTAATTTACTTAGTCTTGTATCTAAGGCTTTAATAGGGTTTTCTAATCCTAATCCCAAAAATAACCAAACCTATCCTCTGATACCAACTATGACAACCCTGCTTTTTAATACAAACTTAAACATGATTTATTACATAAAACAAGACTTGATACAACAAAGAAGATCAAGAGGTTTAGTGTCTTTGGGGCTTAGGATCATTACATAAAAACTTGAAACATGAAATACAACATCTTTATTGGAAACTTCCTTTACATGACCACTACATTCCCTCGTACTTAGCAATGCATGGGATATCCCGAGGACATGCATAAGAAAAGGGTGAGTTATAAAGCCCAGTAAGGGAATACACATGGAATAACCTGATGAGTAAAATACATGTTAGAAAATAGGCATATCAATAGAGCACATGAGAAACATGAACATAAAGGCATGATAAAGCATGATAATCATAACCTGGGAATGTGACAAAAAAACTTAACAAGGAATTAGCATGAGCCAAGGCTCATTGCACATGGAGCATGAGTAAATCCTCATTGCACATAAAGCACGAGTAAACCCTAGTTGAAATTGAATTACATTGAGTCAATACTCATTGCACATGACGTATCATGATACTATACTTTACCCAATGCATTGGAGCACTATAAGGGCACACCCTTCATAAACATTTCATTTCATGCATAAGTGTGCCACATGGATCATAAAACAAGGATTCATAAAACATAATCATTTATTCCATGATAAAAGAATGTGGAATTCATACATGAAACTTTATAATCAATAAGTAAATGTGCATAAAGGTGAATACCCTTGATGGAGAAATGGGCATGGTACTCACTACACAATGACATTGGCTTAGAAAATCGGTGCGATTTCGGCAGCGTAACGGTGTGACATAAGAATTAATAAAAATGGTTGATGAGAGAGAAAAGGGTTACAAATAATATTTAAATGTAATGGAAAGTAATGAGGTCATATAGATACATGTCCCAACAATTTTAATGGAATTTATACTCATGATACAAAAGTATTGCTTGAATGTAAAAGAGGAGAGAGAAGTTCCTTTCAGAATTTCGGCATAGTAACAGGTGTACATGGGAGGTATTTAATGAGAGAGAAAGGGTCTTCCATAATTCAAAAACAATGAGGTAAGTATGAGGGAGGTTAGAAACAATACCCCAACATTTATAATTTAAATTAAAATGGAAAAACAACTTAAAGAAAACTGGACAAAAATGAGAAAGGAAGAAAAAACCCTTACTTAGAAGTGTGATTCCAAAGGCAAAAGAGAGGCTTGTGAGAGGCTTCTTGGGAGATTGGGGAACCTTGGGAGGATTCTAGAGAGAGTAGGGAAGAGGTTGGATGAACTCAAAGGGATTTTAGTTATGAGGAAGTTGGATCTTGGGTGGGTTTATATAGGAAAGGTGAAGGAATTCTTTATTATTTAGGTTTGGGTCCCCTTACATTAAATTAATCCAAACCACAAACCATCCCTTGGTTTTTGACCATGGGTTTAGGAAAAGGGAAGAGGAAAATAATATTTTATAAGGCCAAAGTCCGAAATTCTTAAAATATTATGGTTGCTTATGTGGAGGTGAGTCACACTCCCATGGAAATTAATTTAAAAAGGCAAGGTGTTGAATAAGTCTTGAGGGGTCCATTAATGCTTTGAAAAGTAAGTGAAACAAACCCAAAATCACATTATTTTAATGGTAAAAAATATATTGTCTGAACATAAAGATTATAGTATTTTATTACATCACTATTGGGTCATTATGATGTCATAAAATACATTATATATTTAAACGATATTAAATTTTTACTCAAAAATTTGACTGTCTCAGAAAATTATGAAAAATTCACCATTGGATAATTTCGATGTCTTGATTCCAAAAATAACATTTATTTTATCTAAATAATTTTCTAAATATGTTAATTTTCACTTTTAAAATAAAAACCAACATTTATAAAAAATTCATGGGTTTTGACAAAAATGGCTTTCAAACCTTAATAAAAATTATGATTGCATTCATTCAATTACATGATCATTTATATATAATAAAATTAATCTAATAATAATAATAATATTTTTAAAAAAATATTATTTAATTCAAAAATATATTAATTTAATAAAATAGATTTCTTAATTAAATAATAACTAAAAACACCATTTGTACTTTAAAAACTATTTACAATGTATCAATAATGACAAGAAATTATATTCATTATTATATACAAAAATAATGTACATGAACATAGTACTATTGATTAGTTACATAACTCCTTAAAACAGCCGCATAAGACCTAAGGGTAAGGTGTGTGATGGTGACAGACTCTTGGGGTGGCTCAGATAACATTGCTCGAGTGGTAATTTCAATCAACTCCCACTTTTCCCGTAGACGGTCCAGTTCGAGCTTGACATGATGAAGCTCATCTTGGGCTTCGTCAAGAGAGAAGCCCAAGGATTCCACCTCTTTTCTGAGATCTGACAAATGGGCTTCTTATGGGGAAATTATACTGGATGAGGCCATCACTTCTTTTTTCTGAGTAAATTGGATTTGTTAAAGTCCTATATTTATACTAATCATGTGATCAATGTTCAACGACTATAAAATTAATGGTCACAATTATTATCATAAAAACAATGAAGTTGACATTTTATAAAAACATTTTATATAAGGATACATTTAATAAGATCAAGAGGGATTTTACATTAATGAAACTTTGGGTCGTTACAGTCTACCACAAAATTATCAATGTAAAACATAAAGAATATTTTCATTAATACCATGAAGATAGAAGGAGAATTTCTATGTCCAAATGGAATCACTATGAACTCATAGTTCCTATACCTTGTATGAGATACAGTCTTGGGGATGTTATCCTTCTTCACCTTTACTTAGTAATGTTAAGAATAAAGATCCTACTTAAAGAAGTACTATTCTCCTTGTAATTGATCAAACTAGTCACCAGTCCATAGTAGAGGATTCTTATTCTTTATATCGATCATGTTAAGCTCATGATAATCATTCCATAGGCACATTAACCCATCATTGTTCTAGATGAAGAGGAACGATGCACCCCATAGTGAGGAACTTGGGTGTATAAACCCTTTATACAGATCCTCTTGTAGTTTATTCTTTGTCTCTTCATGTTCAATAGATTATATATAGAGTAATGGATATTAGTAAAGATATGGGTATAATTTTGATTGATAACTCAACCTCTCGGCTAAGAGGAAGACAAGGAATTTATTGAAGAAACACACCAATGAATTCACTTACAATGGGAATGTAATCAAGGATGATATTTTTCTTAGACTCAATTTTATGAGAAAGATAAAATTTATCATAATGAAATAATATCCATTATTGAGAAGATGATATAAAGGGAGATTCATCCTCCTCCTTGAACTTGTATAGAATCAGAGGGAAATTTTCGATATGGAGGGTTATTTCATTCTCTCAAAAATTTATTTTGACTCTATACAAGGAAAGACAATCCATGCTAATAATAACATAACATTTTGATAAAGTGATCATTATAAGGTTTTACAGAAATTTTAGGATAAAAATAAGGATATGGGATAAGTTATATACTTGGGATGTGATAATTTCCCCATTTTTCATTTTCACAAATAGTTCCACTTTCATGTTTTGAGGTGGTGTCTAAATAGTTCTACTAAACTTTCATTATATAAAAGAATGTATAGAACTGGAATAAAATTACATGCTTACCATTATTAAATTTATAACTAGAATACCTATTACTAAATCATTCCCGGGGTCCACCTCAACCATTGTGATGACATAAAATCCCCATATATCTCTAGGCTATGGAGGTTGTTGGAATCAATTATCATCAACAACCCTTGGATTAGTGAATTTACTCACATATTTTCCTTATTAATTATAGTTTAAGAATTAGAAAATAAGATAAGGTTTGATTTGAGAATTTCATTCTTTCATCAAATTGGTGGTTTTATCCCTCTAGCATTTACTATCTAGGTGCCCTTCCTGTATCTAAATCATTTCCTTATCCCCTTTAGGAAATTTATGGTATTATTTTTCTCACACTTTTGACAAGTGGAATGTTGTAATTTATTTACCCCATGATATTTCTCCATCACAACAATAGAATTTAAATCCATTATCTGCTTCATATCTCCTAAACCATGAGACCCATCTAATTCACCAATCTCAATTTCGAATTTGAGGGAATATCATAAAATGTTCTCATATCTGTAAAAGTATTGAATCAATAAATATTTTTTAGTATTATATTTAGACCACCAAAAAGTGATCAACTTTACTTTTAGGGTCAATGAAAAAGTTGAAGGAATACCATGATAGTCTTGAAAAGTTCTCCTAATATTCCTTAATTGATTTGTCATCCTTTTTCTAGAGTATAAGAAATACCTCTACCTTTTTTATTGGGCAGTGAGAGGAAAATATTAATCAAATGTTTTTTCTCAAATTATTTTCACTCCATTACATCGATATCCTCCTCAAGATTTATATTTTTGGGTGACATCCATCATCGATAAACTTCTCCCTCCATATGATAAACAACCATTGTGACCTTATCTTAATCAAAGCATTGAAATATGGATAATATATTTTCAATTAAGTTAATACCTTGTTTTATGATTAAAGGATAGGATGATCCACTAAAAATCAAAGTCCTTTTTCACATAAAGGTCACAATCACAACTTTCTATTTCTTATGGAATTTAATTTTTCTCCCTGATTTAAGTTTCTATTGAGAAATTTAGCTAATTAAGTAGTTATTATCATTAAGTTATGGAAACCTTCTATAATTGGGTTGAGTATTTACCATAACATTAGTTGTTGACTCAGATCCTCCTATTTCCATCCATTGACTAAAATAAACGGAAAAATAAGGATGATAATTTTAAATATACTAAACACATAAAAAAGGAAACTATGAACATTTAAGGGATAACACATAATTAAAATACATTATTTAAATTATGAATTTCTATGTCTCAATCTATGTTATCCATGGTCTATTTCTTAACATAAAATGTTATGGGCATTTTTTTCCCTTCATAATGGTTCTTAATGATCTTTTGAATTCACCAATTCATATCCCCCATTAGTGTCAAAATAGGTGTATATAAAGGCCTCTTGATCATACACTAGGTGATGACCGAGTCAATTCTTAATGCACCCTTTTTGGGGTTACTACCACTAGGTACAACTATGCCTGAGCCACATCCTCTTATAGTATCTAAACTTGGATTTTGTTTCTTGGAAACCACTTACTCTCTAATTACCAAAATTTAAGTATTTTTCCCATGTTTATTATTATACTTATGGATTTCACTAGTGTTTTATAATTTAAATCCCCAAAAATAACATGACATGGATCTGTAACCAACTATGAAAACCCATATCATTGATAGACTTTAATTCATGATTTATTACATGAATAAACTCATAATAAAATTCCAGAAGATCACTAGGACTAGTGTCTTTGGGAAATTAGGTATATATCACACAAAGTTAAAATATAGACACTAGAACACTATTTAAAAACTCCAAAAAATTCTCTTATATTCCATCGATGTTCTAATGTTTCATGGGATAACATGGGGATGTACATAAGAAAAGGGTGGGATATAAAGCCCAGTAAGGGAATAATCAAAGCATAACCTAATAAAAGTAATACATGTCATTCAATAGGCATATCAAGGTGACCTAAAAGGGGTGGGAATCATAAATATGGTCATAAATGAATGATATAAGATTATAACATCAATGAAACATAAGGAATGTGGAAATAACACAAAACATGACATCATAATCATAAGTCGAAGATAAATACTGAGAGATAATAACAAAGCGTGATTAGGATAACCTACCATGAACCATATATTTTATCTCATTGGATAAAAAATTATCCAATTATTTAGAGGGATATGTAATTCAGGGCCCACCAATCAAATTCATTTCATTTACATGAATTTTTGTTCCACATAGATTATACAACATAAGGAAATATTTCATAAATTTTAACCACATGATTTAGTATTTTGGGTTACATACCAAGAAGTTCTGAGTCATTTAAGGATATGTACATCTTAGTGAATACCATTAAGTGTAACCATGTATGGGTATTGATGACATAAATGTTTTTAGAGAAAAATAAATGGATAATTTTAGTATCATAACAGGTGAACATAAAGGTTAAAGGAAAAATACTACCAAATCAGCCTTTAATTATGATAAAAATGGCCTTTATCAGTGCTAGAGATGCACTGACTATCAGAGCGGGATTAAAATTCCGAGTCTTTTATCAGTGCTGATAAATGGAAATACTGGAGTGTACTGTTAGAGCACACTGCAACACCAGTGTAGTGTGCTATAATAGCACACCACAACACCAAAAAAACAAATAAATAAACAAAATAATTTATTAATATAAAATTTAAATGAAGAGAAAACAATCTAGGCTCGTTTTCTTAGTTTTGGAGAAGTGATGTGTGTTTTAAACTAAAATGATACTTATATATTGAAAAAACAAACTGGGAGTTATACCGATCCCACTGTGTGTCATATTGTGGTGAGTATAATTATTATACATATCAAATTACTTATGGATTATTTTTATAAATTATCAAAACAATCCTAATGTGTTTTCTCAGTTTTGAGTACGTCACTTGTATTTTTTACTAAAATGTCATTTTAAACTGGAAAAACACAATTTGAATCATTTTGTTCACATCGTGTGGTAGTTTGATGTGATACAAATTCCTATAAATTAAAAATGACTTATGAATAATTTTCCTAAACTATAAAGACAATCTGAGTGTGTTTTCTCGATTTTAAGTGAGTGACACCTTTTGAATTAAAATGTTGATTTTAAACTAATAAAGGACACATTGAGTCATACTGGACACATCACATATCTAATTCAGGTGTGGATGA
Organism: Viscum album; assembly: GCA_963277665.1. Lineage (NCBI taxonomy): Eukaryota > Viridiplantae > Streptophyta > Magnoliopsida > Santalales > Viscaceae > Viscum > Viscum album. The sequence continues at coordinate 1,353,670,037 of OY728121.1, read as the reverse complement.
TTCCTAAATGTCACAAATGACTTATGTATCATTTTACTAAAGTATAAAAACAATATGAATGCATTTTATTGATTTTGAGTAGGTTAGTTTTCCTTTTTAATAAAATTTAAGTAAATTTTAAATAAAAAGACACACTTGGAGTCATATATGTCACAAAATACATTGTATTGAGGGTAGGATCATTTTTACATGTCCCAAATGGCATATGGATCGTTTTCATAAACTATAAAAACAATCTGAATGAATTTAATTGGTTTTGAGTATGTCACATAGCTTTTTTACTAAAATGAAATTTTAAACTAAAAACATGCACTTTGAATTATACCATTCACATATTGTATCAGTTTTACATGAGAATAATTCATATATGTAAAACATTATGTATGAAATAATTTATTAAATTATCTTGAAAATCTGAGCATGTTTACTCGATTTTTAGTGAGTTGAATTTTTTGAACTAAACTGTCGATTTTAAACTGATAACAAACATATTGAGTCATACCGAGAACATTGTGCATTGGATTCAGTTGTGGTTGATTTCTAAACATCAAAAATGACTTATGGATCATTTTACTAAAGTATAAAAATAATTTTAACGTGTTTTCTCAATTTTGAGTAGGTCAATTTTCCTTTTTACTAAAATCGATGTCAATTTTAAATAGAAAGTTGCACTTTGAGTCATATCTATCATGCTATGCATTGGATTGAGGTGTGACTAATTATCACACATCCCAAATTTCATATGGATAATTTTAATAAATTATCAAAACAATCCTAATTTTTTACTTGGTTTTGATTATGACACTTGTCTTTTTTTCTAAAATATCATTTTAAAGGGAAAACATGTAATTTAACTCATACCAATCAAATTGTGTATCAGTTTGATGTGAGACCGATTCCTACATGTCAAAAATGACTTATTAATTAATTTTGTAAATTATCAAGAAAGTACGAGTGTGTTTTCTTGTTTTTTAGTGAGTGACATTTTTTGAACTAAACAACTATTTTAAACTTATAATAGACACATTGAGTCATACTGATCACAACATGTATCATATTGAAGTGAGGATAATTATCACACATCAAAAATGAATTAAATATCATTTAAATAATGTATCAAAACAATATAAATGCTTTTTATTAGTTTTGAGTAAGTCAGTTTTCTTTTTAATTAAAATTGATGTCAATTTTAAATAAAAAGATACACTTGGAGTCATATCAGTCACACAGTGTGTCATATTGAGGTGAAGCTAATTCCTAAATATCCCAAATGTATTATGGATTGTTTGAATAAAGTAGAAAGACAATATGAATGCGTTTTCTTAGTTTTGAGTTGGTTAGTTATTCTTTTTATTAAAATTGATGTCTTTTTTAAATAAAAACACGCACTTGGAGTCTTACCGGTAACACTGTGTGTCTCATTTAGGTGAGGATAATTCCTACACATATAAAATGACTTATTTATTATTTTCTTAAAGTATCAAAACAATACAAATGTGTTTTTATCAATTTTGGGTATGCCACTTGTTTTTTTACTAAAATATCATTTTAAACTTGAAACACACACTTTGACCTATACTGATCACATAATGTATTGGTTTGATGTGAGACTGATTCCTACATGTCAACAATTACTTATGAATCAATTTCCTAAATTATCAAGAAAATATGAGTGCATTTTATTTGTTTTTAGTGAGTGAATTTTTTTTGAACTAAAGTGTTGATTTTATACTCATAACGAACACATTAAGTCATAACGGTCACACCATGCGGCCGATTGAGGTGCGACTTTATTCCTAAACATCCTAAATGACTTATGGATCATTTCACTAAATTATTAAAATATTGAGAATATATTTTATCATATTTGAGTATCTCAATTTTCCTTTTTACTAAAATTGAAGTCAATTTTAATTAAAAAGAAGAACTTGGAGTCATACCTATCACACCATATGTCATATTGAACAGAGGTTGATTCCTATATGTCCCAAATTCTCAAAAAAAATTAACTACCAATGTAACCATGTTTCTATTTTCTTTCTATATTAAACTACCAACACTATATATTGAATCTATTTTCTTAGCGGATTTTTTTTTCTTATTATTAAAAATCAGAAGAGAATAAGAATATCACGTGCCTATTATATCATGAGAATTTTCCACAATGTAAACATGAGATTCCTATACTCTCCTAGTTTTCAACAACGATAAAGGTTTTTTGGATAGCAATATCGAATAAATATGCAGCAGTGGAAGCTCAAAAAATAATGGAAATGAATATAGAAAACCTGGTTACATTGGAAAAAATAATCATTTTATCTCTTTTAGGGATGTTGTAGATAATTAAAGGAAAAATTTGACTTTTTAAAAGATATGTCAAAAAAATTAAATAAGTATTAGATATAAATGATAAGGAAATTAACATAAAAATAATAGATAAAATTATGAAAAAAGTAATTAAATAAGTATAATGAATTATCCTTTTCCTTATGATTATATGAATTCTTAATGCATTTACTTATTTTCATTATCTCATTTTTAGGCTCAAAGTTCAATCCCTCATGAGCATGAGAATATTTAGGAAAACCACCCCATATTGAACAAAATAACCCACTTGTACAAAAAATAATAATTATTATATGAGTAATACTAAAAAGAAATTAATTAAATATGAAACAATACATTAATTATATGGATAATGATTTTAATGTGAAAACATTTTTGATCATAGGGATATGCTGACGGTAAAGCAAGAATGATGATAAAAAGAATGAAAATAGATCTCTCCAAACAATCAATCAACACGTGGGGAGGATGAGGAGAAAATAATATTCATTGGATTAAATCTTTGAATTATCTGAGAGAAAGTAAATATATCCTATTGGGTTTATAAAAAGTTAATTTTTTAAAATAAATAAATAAATACACATAAGATATTAATTATCAAAGGTGAATTCCTCCCATTTGTGATAATTACATAAATGGTAATCATAGATTCATAAGGGTGGAACCAAAAGGCAATGTTAAAGAATGATCTATTTTTAGATGGATTAAATTAAAACATACATAGTGTTTATTAAGTGTGAGATGAAAGAAATGAAGTGATTTTTTAGAAGTATTAATGGATCAGTTATAATTTATAAGATGTATATATTTTTATCAAATGAAAGAAATAAAATCAAGGATGAAATAAATGAATAAAATGTCATTTTTGATAAGAAGTTTTCGATGAAAAATTGAAGAAGTAATACTCTACAAAAGAATTCATTTTTTCCCAAGTAGAGCCTAAATCATTTTGACAAGCTGACAAGGATGATATTGAATCAAATATATGCATGAGGAGCTTAATATGAATAAGAAAAATGTGACATAATGATCTTTATCTGAATAAGAACAACATAGGATTCTTATCGACCAAGTTGTTGCATATATTGTTCCAAAAAATGTCCATTAGTTTAAAAATAAACATGTTTTTTAGTTAATTTTTTTCCTAATTCTTTAAAACCCTTAACATAAAAGTTCATGGTAATGTATTGTAATGAAACATTTTTTCATGTCTTGTAATTGAAATGGTCACATATATAGGGAATCCTATTACCACTATAAGGACATAAAAAGGGATTTAAATTTGTGTTAGTAAACCATAAAATTCATTAGAATTAATAATTCATAGTGAACATAGAATGTCCTTAAATTATTAAATCCAAACTAATAAAGTTGACTTGATGTGGGATTCTAAAGGTGTAATTATTTTATCCATGAAAAATAATTTTTATTTCAACAAAATAGATTATATTTTAACATATCTATTAAATTTAAATCAATCAATGTTATTATTTTATTTTATCAAAGTTATTTAAATCAAGTAGTATAAGATTTATTCTTGAATGAATTAAAATATTCTTTAAAATTATAATAATAGAAAAAATTTCATGAAAAATAAGTTAATTTTAAAAGAAAATATCAAATTTATAAAACTTTTGATCAATCATAAAGGGTTGAGAATAATAAATTCTATCAATAATGTACTCTTCTTCTGCACCACGTAATGAAACAATATTTTGTTTCTTAAAACACCATGATGTTTAGGTTCTTCCTAGAAAATGACTCATTTTAATTTTTTATTTTCTAACAATATTTCAATAACTAAAATCAAAATATTAATTACATTTTATCATAAAATTATTTTTTTCTTGTATAATATAGTCAAAGGATTATAGAAACCTAAACCTCTTTGTTTTTTATTTTTATAGAATTTAGGTCATATTATTTAAATTTCAATTGAAATATTTTAAAAATAAAAACCTCAAACATTATATTTTTTCAGGAATTAGTTAAATAAATAAGACAAAAAATCAAACATATATAATTTTTTCTCATCTAATTTTACTGATTTATCAGAATCATTTGATTATTACATTTCATAAGTGACCCATAAATCTATCCCAAGCCTCATGAAATAGTTCATAGTCACCCTAAATAAATCCATGAATTTTCACCATATTTTAGTGCTCATTATCCTAGGGAAAAAGTCAATGAAAAAATAATTATATAATTATTCCCATGCACCGTTAGATATTTCATCTTCCATTTTTTGGAAACAAATTCTAAAATTATCTTTAAAATAGAAGGGGATAACCCTATATTTCAGTACCTCCACACTAAACCCTCTCAATTAGAATTACTATATGACATAATATAACACCCCAATGAAGTCCGATATTTCATCATCCAAGTGATATGCAATGTAATATTCAAAAACAATGACAACACTAACAGGTATATGGATGAATTTTTCAAAATTTAATGATTGAAAAAGGTATATTTCATGGAATATATGTTTTAGGAGCCTATTATACATCACACCAACATTACCCAATATCATCTTTGACATATTTCAAGTCTCACAATACCAATGTTGTCCCAAGGAGACCACATGATATAAGGGATGACGTTACTTCAATATATCTAAAAAATAGTGAATTTTGTGTTGTTTTATTATAGGATATTAAAACTAGACTTGTTGGGATACACAAATATGGGATGATAAGGTTCAGTGGATAACCGAGAGAAATTAGATATATCAAAAAACCTAGATTTCATTCAAGTTGTGGTTGTGTTCAACCCTTGAATCGCTTGAGATTTGGATTCGAGCCTTGGAATAGTTGGAGCCTTGATTCTGTCCTAGATTTGAACTTGAATTCAACAACAAGGAGCATCGATATGTAGTCTCTTTTATGGAGAGCTTCAGATATCGTGAACAGGTTCGTGGTGGTTAGGGTTCTTAAAATAAATCGTGACAGTTTTATCAGTGCTTAAAAAAAGCACTTATAAAGATACCTTTTATCAGCTCTAAGTTAATAAGCGCTGACAAAATGAATCTTTATCTGCACATTATTTATCACTAATAAATATCTATGTTAATCAGCACTAAAAAAGCAATGACAAATACTTAAAATACTTTTTTTAAAATAATACTTTTATAAAATAGTATAATTATTATATATAATTATAATAATTATAATAATACTTTTTATAAAATAATAATTTTTTAATTGTTTGAATATATAATTATTTATTTATAATTATACAAACACTTTTTACAAGCTGACATTTATATAATTATATATATTTATATAATTATATATATAAACATAGTAAAATATCCATTATTTAAATAACAAGATTATAATTTTATAATTATTTATTTATAATAATATAAATACTTTTTATACAAATATTATTTATTTATTTATAATTATAAATGTATAAAAACAATAAATATATATTTATAAATATATTTATTTATAAATATTTTTTTACAAATGTATTTTTTACATTATGAATGAATATTTAATCTTAAGTCCACACATGTTAAAAATGTGTAAAATTGATTAATTAAAAATGAGTACAATATATTGAAAATTTGGATAAGTTTTATTAATATAAAACATTAAAAAATAGAAATATATTGAAATAAATATGAATGCATATTGAAAATATTAAAACACAGAAAATAAATATATATAAAATAAATAATATAAGTTGATTAAATTGAAAAAACTATATTTGTGTGTATGAATATGTATATAATACATATATGTGAAATCAATATAATACATTTGATCTATTTTATAAATTGAAAAATCAAATGACATTCAATTATGTCCATTACTCGATACAATTAGTCAGTATTTGTAATTCATATTAATTTTTATTTATAAACCATTATTTACTAAATACATTTCTATTTAATGTAAAGTATAAATAATATTTTATATTATATAAATCATATTTATATAAATTATATATATCTATATATTTAATATATACTATTTGTTACCATTATCAATAATCATATAATTAATAAAATGTTTAATATATTTCTCAATTTACTTATTTTTAATTTTAATTGATTTAATTTTCATTTTTAATATATATATATATATTTAATACATTCTATTTATTAGCATTTATAATTTATATATAGTATAATCAATTTATTTATTTTTATAAATAAATAAATAAATAATAAAATCAATAATATTTTTTTAAGAAACTAATTTTTTATTTATTTAATTAATTAATTTTACTTATTCAGACCTTTATTAGTAGTAAAAAACCACTGATAAAGGATTCCTTTATGAGTGCTAAAAATATAGCGCTGATAAAGAGTTAAATTTATTATCACTTTCTTTAGTGTTGATAAATATTCCATTTATCAGTGCCTTTTTTCTAGCGCTGAAAAATACCAGCACTGTTAAACGCATGTTTTATTATAATGGGAGGATTTAATAAGAGTGATAGGTGGTATATCATTACTTGGTAATCATAAGTAAAGTAAATTATTGTGTAAAAACACATTATAACAAGAATAAATTGGAAATAAAATGTCTTATTATAATTAAAGTTCTTGAAATAAAAAGGAAGAGGAGATGATCCTTTACATCGACATTGGAACGAATTAAGGTAAAGGTTATAAAGATAAAGGATAAATGATATCTCATTCTTGGAACAATAATTATAAAGTAAAGAGATATTTATAAATTCATTAAAACATGATCAATTAAGATTTAAAAGGCCAAATGTTAGAAGGTTCCTAAATGGAAAAGAAGAGAGGGAGAGAGAGATCCCTTACCTTGAGAGGGCGCTTCTTAAAGCACGAGAGGGGATTCTTAATAGCATGGGAACACATTTAATGGTCTTTAAAGAGGAATAAAAATATTAAATTGATGCTCAATGGGTTTTGAGTGAAGAGGAGTAGGAGGATGGGTGGGTATTAATAGCAAAAGAGGGGGAAATTATTTATTAATTTCTAAACAAAGGTTTTGAATTCTATATGATAAAATAATAAAAAACAAAAACCTTACCATGGTTTTCACCCTTGTTTTCTACCAATTATGAGTTTTTTTTTCAATATTTTATAATTCCAATAACTAAACTCCTTTAAATAATATCATTTTTTATGTTGAATTGAGTCCTATTTATAAAGAATTGATTATAAAATCTTAAAATATATTATAGGCTTTAGAGAATTCATTAAGGGTTTTTTAAATTAATAAAATATATTAAAAAATAAATCATTTTAAATTTTAAATATATATTTTTAATGGATTACTTTTCTGTCCTTCATTACATCACTTTTGGGCCCTTATGATGTCATAATATAGATCATATATTTTTACCGTTTTTAATTTTTTCCCTAAAATTTGGTTATCTCATAAAATTATAAAAAATTTCATTGGATAATTTCAATATTATGATTTAAAAATTATTATTTTTCATGAAAATAATTTTCTAAATATAATGATTTCTTCTTTTAATTAAAAAAACCAATATTTACAAAAAATATTAGTTTCTACGATATTAACAACTTTCTAAACATTACAAAAATTAAATTGGAATTAATTAAATTATATTATTTTTTATATTTAAATAATTATTATGTAATAGGAGTAATTTTTTAAAATATTAGTTTTTTAAAAAATTTGTGAATTTATCAAAAGAGTGACTTAATTAAAACTATATATTTCCCAAAAATACAATTTTGATTTCTTCATGTCAAAATAAAATTTTTTATTAAAAAAATTATATAATAATTTATAAATTAACAATAAAAAGGTATAAATATAATCATAATTTAATTAAGAAGGAAATATAAAAATTCATACTACTAGGGTCTAGATACATAACCCATTATTACACTAGAGGTTAAGGTGTGTGATGGCAGTGCTTTCTTGGGGTGCTTTAACGAACATGGTTTGGGTGGTGATATTTATAATCTTTAACTTCTACAATAAATGGTTTCACTCAAGATTTAATTATATAATCTTGACTTAGTTTTGGTCAAGGGAAAATCCTAGTAATTCTATCTCCTTTAGAATCTCTGATTGATGGGCTTTTTAGGGAACAATCCTTCTTATCTAGACCATATATTCTTCCTTATGTCTCAATTATAATTTACTAGAACCATTAATATATGATAATATTAATAGTCACTGTATGATGAAAATAATATAAATGGTTAATATGATTAATATTCTTTCAAATCCAACAGGCTATGTCAAGACAAAATTACCAAAGGAGAGATGTGTTTTCTATAACTATATGGAATTTACTCAATCCAAATGGAATTTTATATAAAAAGGTTCATGTCGTTATGAACATAATGGATTATATAGATGATATGTTTTTCAATGGAATTCTAGGAGGACCTCGTGTGGGTGGTTCTTAGTGGTGCATGGAAGCTATGGTGGAAGGATTTTAGCCGGACTTAGGGTTGTATGTTGAGACTATTTTCCCTATTTTTATGAGGTTGAACCAATATTCTAGTTGTTGGGACTACAATTTTCCCTCTTTAATTTGAGAGTTTTTTATTTTATTCAATTATGAGATGTTAAAAGTTGTGAATCCATTTATTATTATATTTTTTACTCTCCCACATTACTTTGGCATGTTTAGAGATATTTGCGTGTGTGTAAAGGTGAATTAGGCTATGGTTTCCCATATTTGTGATATGCCTACTCTATACTAGTCACCATCCCCTAGCCTATTAGAGGTGGGATTGGGTTGGAACACTCAATATACACCTAGCTAGGTGGGACCCAGTGAATCATGTTATGTTAGAGTGGTATAATATCCCTAGGTAGTTTTATGATGAAGGTTAGAGGTAGAGTATTTTTGGGAATTGTTTTCAGATTTATGGAAACTGTGTTAAAGTGTATCGAGTTCAGATCTTAGGCTATGGAGCCCATAGTTGGTGAAATGAAAAACATATCCATTCACTATGATTATAATATCTCTTATGTTAAATTTGAATTATAAGAAACCAATTATAGGGAAAATAATGGTACATGCATCATATTGGAATGAGTTGTGGTTTTCATGTCTTTCTTGAATTAGCTCCCCATATCTGATCTTTTGAAAATTGTACTTATTGACTATTTGTAGATGACTCCATTGAGACATATAGTAAGGATTACATGATTTGATCATGGTGGTAAATGTATTAGTGATGTAGACTTAGTTCAGGGTTCTATTCCGGAGGTGTTTTCTTTAGGCAGACATTGAGAGACACTTCCACCCTTCTAGTAATGAGAAGACACACCTAGGATAGTGCATGAAATTTTTTACTTACACTGATTATTAGATGATTCTAATAATTTTGGATGGCGATTCATGTAGGCTGATCATTCTTAACATATTCCAAAGATTGATTCCACATAGGTTTTTGGGTGATCTAGATCTATAAATAGCTAAGGAATGGCTAGAGGTGATGGTTAGGGTATTCCACCATATCAGGACCCCTACTAACCAAATTTTAATTATATTAGCTAGTGTTCTCTATGTATTAATAGGATTAGGGAAAAATTTTGGTTACTTGGATTGGAGATGAGATGACTCTTATGTGGAATGAGTTTAAGTGTCTATTTTGGGAGGAGTATTTCCCAGTGACTCTATGATCAATGTGCATCTATGAGATTCTTGATCTATAGTATAGTATAATTTTATTCAACATGTTTGTGTTGTGTTTTAAGAACCTCACATGATACTATATTTATATGGTTTATGATAGGTAATTCTGAGCTTGAATATTCTGGCATGGACTTTTCAGAGATATTCAATATGGAGTAGTTCCCCTTTACATTTATATATACATGTGGGTGTTGGAGATTGCTCTGATGGTGGTGAAAATTTTAGATAAAGGAAAACTAATGAAAATAGAGGTTAATATCCATCATATAGTAGAGTCTTCATCTATGACTGTGAAATAATACACTGGTGGATTATGATGCAAGAGCCTATTCATGCTCAGGATCAAACACAAGGATTAGTATCACAATTGTCCTATAGAGGGATGAGTCATCTCACCGATAGAAGATACTTTACTTATAAGGGCTGGTGTCATATAACTAAGGACTTCCCAATCCTCCATGTGATCAAAAATAAGAAGACTATAGATGGGATTTTAAGGCAGATTCATCTATATGAGATGAGCGACCCATAGAAAGGTGTTAATGGTAGATAAGCCATATAAATGGTAGGAGGTGGTTGGTGTTGTGATCTAATACCCCTGTAACCAACTCTAGGTGGTTCATGCCTGACCAATAGAGTTGGAAGACATGGGAATAAATAGTTGTAGTCGATTTAGGCCTATGTACTAGAGGCAGAAGACATGATTCAAGTTATTATCTAGGTCTTCTATTCCTTAGAATCTATTTTTATTGATATAGAAACAATAAATTTCTTTCTGGACCTATCCCTTGTTCGAGAACTAGATATTCCAACAGAGAATTTATCCTAACCCATATGGATAGAGACCCCCATTGATGGGTATTCCATAATCTCACACTTCTATTGATATTATTACTTGTCTATTAGTGGTTATAACTTTTCATGGGACCTATTCATAGCTATTATGAGACTTTATGATGTCATTCTTGGTATGTGATAGCTATCCACCATCTAAGACAAGATTAATTATTTATGAAGGATGATACAGTGGACTCAGACTGATGGGTCATTATTTTCCTTTAATAGTGAAAAGAAATTATATTCATAGTAGGATAGGATCATGTGTAGGTGGCATCAAATGATTTACCAATATTAGTCTATCTTGAATATTGGTGCAGTAGACTCAATGAATGTTCAGTTCCTTACTATTGTAGAGGTGTAGTGAGATGTATTCCTCAAGGATGTACTAGGTTTACATCCTTACCGTGAGGTTTAATTATACATTTATATAAACCCGAATACCACTCTAATATATTTAGTAGTGTACTAGATGACTCCCACAGGTCTTCAAGAACTAGGGGTTCAGTTTCAAGACCTCTAGAGGAGTGTCTTTATTAGACCTAGTGTGTCCCCTTGGGTAGCACCGATATTATTTTCCAATAAGGAGGATGAGATTATTAGGATTTATGTTGATTATTTTTTCTTGAAATAGGTGAAAATAAAGAATAAGTACCCAATATTTATAAATGATGACCTCTACAATCAGTTAAAAGGGGAAAAGTGGTTCTCAAAGATTGACCTTAGGTCAGGCTATCATTGGTTGTTGGCATGCAATGAGGATGTAACAAAGATGACATTACAATGTCTCTAGTATCATTATGAGTTTATGGTGATACCCTTTGGAATAATGAACACCCCACTAATGTTTTTGGGAATATTTAATTGGATCTTACAGCCTATCTTAGAATATTTTTTGGTGATATTTTTCAATTAAATTCTTATATACTTGACATTGAGGGATGAGCATGAAGAGTATTTGAGAAAAGTACTAGATTTAATTTGAGTGTATCAGTTTTTTGAAAAGATCTATATTTTTTATTTCTAGATTGGAGAGGTTTTCTTTCTAGGAAATGTCATCTCAGAGGAGGGAGTAGCTGTGTACCCAATGAAGATCTAGGAAATGATTTCATGGGAGCTACCCAATAGTGTGGAAGAGGTGAGAAGCTTCCTTAGGTCATCTGGTTATTATTCTAAATTCATGGAAGATTTATCTAGGATCATGACCCACTTTACTACCTTGAATTTAAATGGGAAACCTTTATTATGGTTGGAAAAGTGTTAAAATTCCTTTGATGAGTTTCGGAAATGGTTGATTAGTACTCCTATCTTGAGGTTTATAGAGGACGGGGTTGTGTTGGTGGTGTTCTGCGATAACTCTGGAGCTAGGATTATGTGTGTGTTAATACAGAGGTAGGTGGTGATAGCTTATGAATCTAGAAAGCTGAGGCATTATGAGCATAACTACAAAACCCATGACTTGGATATGGAAGTTATATTATTCACCCTGAAGACTTAGTGACACTACCTTCTTGGGGAGTGGTTTGTTATTTATACTAACCAAAAGAGTCTTAGGTACATATTCACTCAATGATACCCTAACCTGAGAGAGGGGTGATGGATGTTGTCTTTGATTGAATGTTATGTTGAGATTGTCTATACTTTAGGAGAATGAAATATGGTGGAAGATAATCCCAGTAAGAAGTCTCATTCCCATATTCTAGGTGAGGGGTTAGAGTAGTTAGCCTCATTGTAGTTGTACTTGGAGGATGTGTAAGGAACAACATACAAGTATTTAATGGTTGTGAAACCTCTTATTCTATAATGCGTGATGAAAGAACATGTTAGGGATATATATTGTGAGGTACTGTGTAACCAAATATTATTAGGACATTCTCCTAATGGATTATCTAAAGGTGTGGAGTATATCATCCTCTTCCATTAATGGACTTTTATGTTAGTATAACTTTGATAGGAGGTTCTGAGAGAGTAAAATACATCTTTCTTAGTGGTACATATAGGAGTGGAAAAAATTACCAGGAACTTGATTGGTTATTTTTCATGGCCTAGGATATAGATGAGTGTTTTAGAGTTCATATCCTGACACCTCACTTGTCTATTGGTGAAGAATGAGAACAAGGTTCGATCAGGGGTGGACCAAAACCTTGAAGTACCATATTGGAAGTAGGATGAAATATCTATGGTTTTGGAAATGGTATTTACATAGATAGTGAAAGGTCATGATGTTTTCTGGGTGATCATAGGTCGACTCACTAAGTCATCCAACTTCCTTACCATTAGTGAGTAGAGTTAGGTAGATAGTTTGGGATGCTTATATGTGAAGGAAATAATCCAACTTCATGGTGTTCCCTTGATGATTGTATTATACCGTGGCATTAATTTTACTTATCGATAATAGAGAGGCTTATATGAGTCTCTTGGGACTTAATTAGATATGATCACATCATTCCATCCCTATATAGATGACTAGAACAAGAGACAATCTATGTCCCATTAGACTTTTTGTGGAATTGTAGTTTATTTTTTCCAAATTTGGGAGGATCACCTACCCATATTAGAGTTTGTGTACAATAATATGAATCAACCTACCATTATTGTGGTTCCATAAAAGTCCTTTATTAGATACATTATAGGTTTTCACTATATTGGTCAGAGTTAGGAGAATTAATACTTTTGGGGCCAAAGTTAGAGTGTGAAATGAAAGAGATTGTGAAGATAATACAAGAGTGGATGAGGAAAACTAATGGACATCATAAGTCCTACACAAAATGATGATAGAGACCTTTGGATTTCAATGATGTAGAGAATTTGTTCCTAAAGTTTTTAAATATGCATCATTTTTAGGGATTTAAAAATGGTGGAAAGCTATCTTTGAGGTTCATAGATCCTTTTTAGATTCTATGTAGGGTGGGTGAGGTTTCATACCAATTTTATTTACCTCTATATTTGGAATGAGTTCATGAAATTTTCTACATGTCATAGTTGAGGAGGTATTTTCCTGACCTATCACACATTATTTATTAGGGTGAGTTGGAAATCAAAGATGGATAGACCTTCCCAACGTACCTATTGGATATCGAGGATCAACATGAAAAGATACTTCATGGATATATGATTATTATTGTGTGTATTCACTAAAAGCACAAGAATCTTCAAGGGAGTTTGTTGGAGAGGGAGAAATAGATGAAAACTCAATACCCTCACATGTATGATTCGATCTTTGTTTTCATGATGAAAATACTTATGGGACAACCCCCATGTACCCCAAAAAACATGACATGAAATATCCATTGGATTATGCTAGGGAATTTAGAAAATTCCCTTATAGTGGAATTCATCCTGGGATGTGAAAGTGGAAGTATAAAAAAATATAGAGGGGAATTAAGGAGAAGTGAAAATGATCAACCAAATCAGTATCTTAGAGATTAGTTTTTTATCATAGATACATTTAGTGAGTTGAAATACAACTTGATAGGATAGTGTTGTTAGGGTGAAACATCCTCTTACCATCCCTAGGTAGGTTCAAAAATACCCATCATAGGATTGAGGAATGAAATCCTCTATTTATAGATCAGATAGGATCATATCTGCCAATTATTATTAGATGTGATATCTTTTATCTATGGGGTCGAAATCCCCATATACATTGATCTTGGGTGGGGTGCATGATCATCCATTGGGGTTAGAATCCCCCTACACTATTAGGGGTATAGGATACTCCAATACAGGTATAGAGAGGTTACTTGGGTTGAAGGATCAGATATATCAAGGGTCTTGGTAGACATTCATAATCATTTGATTAGTTGTGAATATGAAGTTCACACTTTATAACTTGATTACCTTCCATGATCATACTTGGGTGTATATTTTCTATAATTTTAATTAGGGGTTTGAGATGAATCTCTTTTTATTGTTTATCTTGCAAGTGATTTCATGGTGTCCTATTGTTTATGAATTTACTAGACCTTATATGGAATCTTTTCGCACGTGACATGTCTTATAAAAAAAGATATTCTATAAAGATATAGAAGTAACTAGTGTGGGTGGTCATTATTGGTGCTTGGAGGATATGGTAGAAGGGTTTTTGTTGGAATAGTGGTTTCATGCTGATAATTTTTTTAGCTTTTTTTAGGTTAGACCTATATTCTGGTTATTGATCCTGTATTTTTATTTCTTTACATTGTGTATATTATGCTATATTCTATTATGGGATGTTTGGGGTTTTGAATGTTCTAGTTGTTTTCTCTTCTAAATTACTATGGTGTGTTTGGAGATATATGTGTTAGTGTATATGTGAATTAGTCTGAGGCCTCCCATATGTGTGATATGATAACTTTGTATTAGTCACCAGCCTCTGGCCAATTAGAGGTAGGCTTGGGGTGGCACACTCATCTTACGACTCGCCAGGAAGGCCTTGATGGATTAGTTCATGTCAAATATACAGTGAGGTTAACAATGTAAATAACATAGAATATATCAATGAGATTAAAGAACGTGGACACAAATGAGAAAAATAAATTCAAGAGAGAGATAGAGAGTGATAGATAACATAATCACAAGAAATAATATGAGCACAAAAAACCTATTATGATCAACATAGGGTATAAAATATAAATCCATAAGGGAGGAAAGAAGGATATCAGTTAACTAACAATAAATAAAAGGTATAAGGTATTATATTCAATACATTGGAAAAGATAAATATAAATTAATGTAGGTAATGAAGGAACAATACAAGAAGATAATGAAGATTTTGAAATGATCACTCCTAAAGATCTTAACATTTAGGGTAAGAATCCATCAAGGAAAAGATTATATGAAATAAGTGTATGTACACATAAAACAAATTGAAATTAAACATAAAGTAATAAATGGTTATGATTCATATAATCTTAGAAAAGTATGCTCAATTAATAAAGGATATAACTCAATGAATGGAAATTGAGTTAAGAATCCCCTTACAGATTCGGTAATGAATTGAAAGATTATGAAGAAGGGATCATGAAATAGACTTATAAATTTTATTAAAGAAACTTGAATAAAGAAAAATTAATTCAATGGGATAGTAAGTACACCGTATAAAAAAAATTTGTGAATAATATGAAACATTCCCCAATTAAGGTAAATTGTGATGAAAAACCCTTACCTTGAACTTTGAGTCATCTTCTTTCGATAGAGCTTAAGGCCTTCTGAGAAGAGATTTTTGCTAAGGGAAAAATATTATGAACATGGTAAGGGATGTTTTGAGAGGTATTTGGGTAGAATATAAAGTAAAATATGATCATGATATGTGTTTTTGAAATATTAGAATGAGTCCCCTTTTATATGCAAAACATGATGATGTTTTCAAAAATATCCAACCATTAAGGGTCAAGAAAGAAATTTTAAAATGGAAAGTGGATTATAAATGGTAAATTGATGAAATAATCAACCATTTACTATCCTAACATGATTAAATATAATATTTTGTTATTTTATAAATCATTTTAAACATTAAATACCCTTTAAAGTCATTCTAAGGGTTATTATAGTAATTTCACTTTTAAAAAAATATAAAAAATTATGGAATTAAAATTTAAATATTAAAATAATCACATAATTATCAAATTTATCCTCTAAAATAGTGAAAGAAAATATTTAATCAAAATTTAATCACTTTTAATATTTCAAATCCACCAGTTTTGTCTTTTCTCTTGCTGGCATTAGTCTTGCATCGACACTGCGTAAGTGTTTTAGATAATTATTCTATTATTACATATTATAAATTAATTTATGACATAAATATATTTTATTATTCATATATATCATAATATATTATCATTAATAATATATTCATCAACATCCTTATATTCAGAAATTATTTTAAGAATTTTTTTCAACTTTTCTAACCTTGTGTGAGCACTGAGTAAGCATTTGAATAACTATATTGTTATTTAATTATAATTTTTTTAATATTCAATATAATTAATTATTCATAATTTATATCTATTAAACTCAAAAAATACTCATCATTTCTAAATATTATCACTAAGAAACCACTCTTCACTTTTTCTATGTTGCGTAATCACTATATATACACTAGTTAATTTTTTCGTACTTATCTTGAAATTAAACCTAATTTATATTAAATTTATAATAATTTTATTATATATATAGTATATTATCATGTAATATATACTTAACAAGTTTAATAAAAAATTTATGTCATATTTATATCTTGATGATGTTATGAAATATAGGGTATTCAAAGAAACATTATTTTTTAACTATTCACAAGGTAATAAACTTGTATAGAAAAATAAAAAAAATTCACCATTATAAAATTTAAACATGAAGATACCAAAAATAAAGTCCATTTTATCAAATTAAAATTCTAAATTTTAAAATTTTCACTTTTAAATAAAATTATATAATGCATAGAAAACAATTTATTTAGAATAAAAGCAACTTCTTTTTTAAATGAAAAATCATTTTATTACCCCATACCTTGAGAAAATTATTTCAAATATCATCATAGTTATAAAGATCAATATGCATATATATAATTCACATGAATATCCATTTATAATCAATACATTAATTAAATAATAATTTTTATATTTCAAAATATGAAATTCTGTTAACAAAATTTATTTAACCATTAAATAAAACATACCATATGAGCTGAAGTAAAAATAATAATTTCAAATGAATAGAAAATGTATAATTAATAATTTATCATATATGAAATTATCATATATAAAAATTAAAATAAATATTTCATGAATAAATCCAAATTCATAACATGAATATTAGTTAAATATAAAATTGGTTTATTATTTAAAAGTAGTTTAGTTGTCACACTAAAATAAAGAGATTTATCAAATCCCCTACCTCAATCAACATGTATCAATTCACTAAAAAAGTAAACAACATGGTAGGGGTGATCACAAGACCAATATCACTCATGGGAATCTTCAACCTCTAAAATCATAGAAACTCCTCATCAACTTCACAACCCTAGTGTACATTAAATCAGTCAGGTGAGGCCGGTGAGAATCCCCAGGGAAATAACTAGAATAAAATTCAATAATGGGAAGGAATAAATCACTTCATATCACTAATAACCAATCACTAGAAGTTGAGGTCCAAGTTCAATTCAAGGGCTCTTAAATATATACAATGTGGTGCCTCAAAACACCTTGGGTTTGAGAGAAATGGGGGAAGTAAGAGGGATTATGAGTGAATTATGAATTTATATCGATTATAGAAAAATATAAGACCATGTAGAAATGTTAAAACCCATGAATCAAAGGTTTCAATTTCAATAAAAACTATAGTGCAATAGGGGTGGCCACACCCTAGTGAGTTTAAGTTAGGATAATCTATGGAAATCACACCACATATATCCCATATCTCTCCCTTATTATGTTTAATTAAATATCTAATCTGAGAAATCTGAGCAGGGGCCACAAAAAAAGGGATCATTGTCAAACTACCAATTCAAACATTCCCTTTCATCTTGATCAACCACCAACCAAGGTCAGAACAAAAACCAAGGACTATTGCGTAATGAACCTTAAAATAACAAAACCCTTGATTTTTATCTCCCGATTTTCTATGAGTAATGAAAAAGTACATACCACATGGGGTTCCATGGAAAATAAAACCAAATCTCCAAGATGTGACCATAGAACATCCTGAATACCATTTCATAATGACATGTAAAAATTTAGGGCCACTAAAATAAGACCTCTAGGGCTTTGTGCCAAATCTATCAAGACCACGCAACAACCAGACCTCCCAACTAGTCCTCTAATGGACCAATACATTTCATCACAAATCAAGACTAATAACTACTGAAACTTCCACATAAAATCCATGTTTCATTGCTCAATCTCCCACAAGGATTTCTAAATCAAAAAAATTGAAAAGTAACATGATGGAAACATATTATATATTACATTAAATGCCTCTCAAACAATTCTTTTCACTGATAATTAAAAATAAAACCCATAAGAAAATATCAACCTCAAAAACCTCAATCAATCCCCTAGGATATAACACTCAAAAAGATGAATCCATCACCGAAACATGAGCAATTAAAGGAAACAAATAATCTCATAATATTAATCCCAATTCATGAATTACATCAGTAAGAAAAACCATATTCAAAATTTCTTAGGGTATTGAGAACACATATATAACTCATGATCCTAGGTACACTCCTCTCGGACACTAATCCTCTAAAAAATTCAAACCAAAGGAATATATCACCCACAAAGAACATCTTAATGATGATCCTATATCTCAACTAGTTGTTCAATGAATTTCACAACATCCCTGATATACAACTCCACATAATCAAATATATAGGGATCATTATGTAGATAACAAAAAAGTTTCTATAAGTGGAAAAAATTATGGACCCTTTATATCTATTTATAAAGAAACAAAATAGATTCCACCTCTATGACTCAATACAAGACCTTGAATGGGATAATAAACTGGGGAGAATGTTTTCTCTTATGACCATACATCTGGTTCCCATGATGAGGGGAAACTCTAAAAAATACGTGGCCCCTGAACTCAAACTCAAAAGGTATCATACACTAAACCTAAAAATCCTTTTTTACTATCTTTTGAAACTATCATCTGCTCTCAAAACTATCTAAATCTTCTCAATAATGATTTGGACCACATCTAGACCAAGGACTACTGACTCTCCAACCTCAATCCAAAATAATAGAGACCATTATGGTTTCCTATATAAAACCTAAAATGGCACCATGTGGATTAAAGAGTGATAAATTTGTTATATGAGAACTAAACTAGTAAAAATTTCTCTAATCATGATCCATAAAAATAAAAAATGCATACATGAAACATATCCTACAACATTTGAATGGTTCATTCTATCTTCTATTCTATCTGACGGTGGAAAGCATTGATAAGGAATAATAAGGATACAAAAGCATGATAAATTCCACCCTAGACTCATTTGGTGAATCAAAGATCCTAATTAGATATAATTATCTTAGATATGCAATAAAGTCTCACTACTTTATCCACATACCTCATCACTAAAACATCTACAACACCCAAATTCTAGATTTCTAGGAAATTAGATCACTTATTATACTAATCCACAGTCACCCAAATATCATCATATCCTATCTAGGTTTGAGGTAAGAAAATAATGAAATCTATCATGATGATATCCTAGTTCTACTTAGCATATTCAATGGATGCAACAAACCACTAGGAACTCAATAATCTACTTTTATTTATCATCATACCAAAAATCATGATGTGTAATTTTCTATTCATCTATTCATACCTAACCACAAGAACCGACTCCTTAGGGAATGATACATCTAGGATATACCAAGAAGCACTATCAAAAATGGGATTTGTAAATCCTGATGGACCATATCATGAATCCCCAATGGTACAAATAGCCTCTTTAGAAACATCCAATATCAATCATCCTCTGACCATCCCTTAGGGGAATCAATATGTAGAACATGGTCTCATGTTACCTTTGAATATGAGTCTCCCAACCATGATTCCTCCATATACTAAAACAAGGATGATTGCAATATCATATGATTTAGGC
The DNA here is from genome assembly GCA_963277665.1 of Viscum album. Lineage (NCBI taxonomy): Eukaryota > Viridiplantae > Streptophyta > Magnoliopsida > Santalales > Viscaceae > Viscum > Viscum album. The sequence continues at coordinate 1,353,649,627 of OY728121.1, read as the reverse complement.
CACCCATACCACTAAACTCCTATGAATTGAGATATATAACCACATTCCCCTCTATCACTCTCCAATGATTCTCAAGAAAAATATACCCCAAAACATCCTTCTCAGTGCATTAAAAAATATATTCCCCTTCCCTATGGGGTAGTAGATCTCAAATTCAAAGTCCTGGAGAATCTCTATCCACCTAAATTATCATATTTTCAAATCATATAAATAGAAAATATACCTCAATATCTTGTATGATGTGAATACCACAAAGTTATTTACAAAGAGGTAATGTTTCCCAAAATTTAGAGAAAAACACACTACTACTAACTCAAGATCATGGATAGAATAGATATGGGGACATAATTTTCTATTCCCATATGAGACCAATTCCCTTTTTATTATTAATACACAACCCAAACAGAGATAAGAATCATCATAGAAAACCAAAAATGTCAATCCCTCATTTGGAATCTGGAGTACAATATCACTGATAATTTTCTCCTTTTGGTATTCAAATGTTTTCCCACATTGATTAGTCTATAAGAAATCATATTCCTTCTTGGTCATGACCATAAAAGTATCTGTTAACGAAAATAATTCGTTAATGAACCTATAATAATAGTATTTAAAGAAAAATAAAACTATAAACCTCCACAATATTCTTTAGTACTACCCAAGAAACAACTACATCAATATTTGAGAGATCTACTACCACCCCATGAAGAGAAACTACATTCCTAAGTAAATGAACCTCTAGTGTCCAAAACATACACTTAAACAAATTATAATATTATTGATGGGGATAAAGTATATATAAAATAGCCCTAAGATTCCCAACTTTACCCTCCTTCAACCTTGAGTATATGAGAATGTAATTGATGAAAAATACCTCCAACTAATCTATAAACTCATAGAACATGGAGTTCATAAGTCCCATGTAAATAGTTGGGTCATTTAAGATATTTAATTGCACAACTAAATATTTAAATATCTAATATCTACTTAAAAAAGATGTCGTTGAGATGTCCTCATTCCTCACCCTATTCTAGTGATATTTGTATTTTAGATCAATCTTTGTGTACAAACTAGATCAGTTAAACTGATCAAATATGTTTTGTATCCTAAAAGGGGATTAAGGTTGTTAATCATTACCTAATATAACCTTTTCTAGACCATAAAAATTCTCACACTGTTGTCTACCTTCTTGTAAAATAACACTAGAGTAGACCATGGTGACACACTAGTCTAGGAAAAACTCTTCTATATTAGATCATAAATCTAGATCCTAAACTTCTATAGCATAGAAAGCTCCACTTGATAAGGCTGCATCTAAATTGGGGTGGCACCTAATTATAACCCCATCCCAAAATCGATATATTGTTGAGGGGGTAGGTTCACAACCTCATTTGGGAAAAGATACAAGAACTCCTTGGTAAATCTGGGGATATTCACCACCTTCACCTCTAATAGATCCAAAGAAAATTTTTCTAGCTGAGAAAATAAAATTTCTGAGAACCTATGACCCATTCAATAATATTTATTTCCCTTAAATACTGTACTTATGGCCTCCTCATAATATAACACAACTCAACTATAAAAGTATTCAATTACTAAAAGAAATATAATATTTCAATGCTAAGGATGACTTAATATAGTTATATCTATAATAAGAAGAAATCCCTATATTTTTTATGCTAACCCATCATCAGTTCACTACCCCGACACACATAAAACATATTGGTCTACCCTCCAACTAGGGTAGAAAAACATAGGGGAATTGGAATCCTCTCCACCTTCAATCCTAAGGCACAAAACATGATAGGTGAAATGAAGGAGTGCAATGATCTCATGTAAAAAAAATTGAAAACCAAAATAGATGATAAACATATGGTACCTCATACAATTTCTAGCCCATCTGGCACCAATATCTCCATAGAAAGTAACTGTCCTTATCTGACTCCTTTTCCTCACTAATACTAAACAAATCTATAGTTATTAATCAAACCAATATCCTTGAGGAAAAGGGAAATCATTGGGAAAGACAATATTGGATCAGTATTCCCTAGGTGAAGAATAGGTCTGCTACCCTTGCTGCTGATACAACCTTAGAGGTTACTACTATTGGGGATGATAAGGAAGATAGCCATACTATATTGAATTCATTTAATGGTCATGAAATAGAACCATTAGTGACCATGTATCCCATAAGAAAATAATACGGGGATAGATATTCTAGTGGATTCATTGGAACTTATAGATCCAGAGAAGTAAGAGGCTGATAACTAAGAATAATTCCTTACAGATCGAAATCTTAACTATCCTGACACTCGATATCCAAGATCTACATCCCCACTCCTCAAAAAACTTCACTGGATCCCCTATTGAAGAAATAAATACTATGAATGAATTTACTCACCAAATTATCCTTCTTATACACCTCTAAATACATGGGTAATATAGAAGGAGTGATTGACTACTGAATAATTAGGTGCAATACCTCCTCAAGGAATCACACTCTAGATTCCCCATTAAGAAAGAGGTTCAAGGACAAATATAAAAGATTTTTTAATTAGATACCAAGACCGTACATGCTTAGGATCCCCATATGAAGAGATAAAAACTCCTTCCTCTTTATTTATCTCATCATCTATCATAGACACCTAGAAAAAAACTCCCTTTAGAAATAATACCATGGAACATCCACCTCTTTGTTCTCTTCAAGAGAAAATATACACAAATCGTGTGATGCCTCATGCATTTGACTGGTAGCTAGAAGAACATGATCCTCTACTCAGGATTGGATCAGACTAAATTAAATATCAAAATCCTTCAACCAACACTCAATCTATAATTGGAGACACTCCCCTCATACTTCACTATACCTAGTTATTGTAACTCACATGACCTACTCCTCCAAACCTCATCCTATTTAGTCAGGCCAGCCCTATGATAGTCAACTAGATCATCCTTCCAAACCTCACAAATCTGAACCATGTGTGGGTGATGATTAGTAGACATCTCTTCAAGAAAATAGAAAACTCTAAAGATAGGTGGTGTGAAATTCATTTAAATTCACTTAGTTCAATACACAATACCTTTGCTAAATAACCCCATTTCAAACATAAACACAAAAAAGAATGATTCATGTACCGCTCTTATATATAACAGACAAGAAGAACCATTTCAACAAGTTATTGAATAAACTTGAACCTATTGAGTTAGATCATAGGGGTCTATAAAATATCACATCTTAATCAATGTCCCAGGTCTACATTATTTTCCAATTTAGTCTGGAACTATTTCCCTACCATCCCATGCTAACATTTCTAGTGCCTAACTCTAATACTTATATTATATCTTAACCAAAATATTTGATACTAGGATTTTATGGTCCACCTCAACTAGGAACCCCTTATGGGCCAAAATTGAAGATGAGATTAACCCCTGAGGTCCACCTCTAATCGGATTAGGGTTATCAAATAACACCAAGGGTATCAATAACACAAATGGGAGACATTACGCTCACAAAAACAAGGAACATAATATGAAATCCACCCAAAAACACCGTAATATAAATTTACAATGATCTATAATAATCCCACAATTCATGATTATGGAATAATATTATAAAGTCTCAAAATAAAGAATCCCAAAATACTCTGAAGCAGTAGTTCCAACTATAACTCCTAGTTCCAAGCTAGAAATTCCCAATTTAGTCTTTGAACATACCCAAAAAACCTAAAAAAACATACATATATATATATAGGTATAATTATAACATTCACAATCCGTAGGACCATACTCAATACATCCCATGAAAATGTGGAATATTCATACAATTTCTTTAGCGAACAAACAACAAAACCAACAAGAACCTACAAAAGGTTAGATACCAATCTTCCTCAACAAGGATCACTCAATAAGGATAATAACCATGTATAATGATAATAATATAAATAATATATTAACAAGGTATCTCATAACTAATTCTACACCATTTTCCCCTCTCACACCCAACATCAAATATCCTATTCTCCCAATCCCTTTCGAAGCTATAACAGAAAAATAATATATATATCATGCTGAAACCTCATATCATATACCATAATCACAACACTATCAAAATATTCACCACATATCTATCACAACATATCATATCTCATCTACACAACACACCTCCAATGTAGTAGGGTATGATGAACAAGAAGGATATCAACCTCATTCCCTCCTCCAAACAAGCCCGACCATGCCATATATCATCATGTCAATACCCTAAAGGTTATTCCAACACCCCTTATAATAAATTTACCATATTATAATTCCTAACATGAGCTATCAAAACCTACATTACACTTATAAGGGAGAACAATGAAGTTGGGATAGTCATCCATCCATTGCCTCGCCAACCTGGATGCTGGGAAAAACACCTATAACCCAAATTGTTTTGGAACCAATAAGGTTATCTAACCTAGGAGGGGTGTGTATATAATCATAATAAAATATAAGTATAATAAAATACATATAAGTCCAACCTATCAGGTTTATAGAAAAACAACACTATTAATCCTGTAATAATCTCTATAATAGTATAATCACATGTTTTATCTATTGCCAACTATTACAAGACAACCATCCCAACCTCTCATCTTAAATAGTCACAATAAGTCCAAAACTACCCAATAAAACCATATAATCAACCATTTATAGTTTTTATTTTTTCTATCCATATTACATTCATTATACCATTAAATTCCTTATTTAATGAAAAACTATTCATGCCTCACCCCTTTACCAAATTTATTAATAAAAATCATATTCAATTGCTTTAGGAAACTACAATACAAACCCAAAAAAAACATTATTTCAATAATTCCAAAACAATCTCTACATTCTCTATTACCAACTGTATCAATAAAGACATGACTCCATTGAAAAATTTACAATGATATCCCAAACACCACACATCCATATCCATCCCTAACCATGAAAAATAACTAAAACCATGTTTCTTAATACAAAACAAATTAGAAATAGACATAACAATCACCAAATCAAAACCCCCACAAAAATGAAACAAGATACAACATTATAACAAGACAATCAATAATAATCAACACACAATCCTATCATTTACAAAGTTCCACCCCTTCATTTCTTTTTATATGTTATGTCGCTACAATATTTTATCTCCTCACAACCATTTCAATTATCATATTTTCATTATTAACCTTTTATTAAAGGTTATTATAGTAGTAATCCCATACCATAGCACAAAATATCAACAGAAACAAAAAATTTTAGAAACATCGACAATCATGAATCAATCAGTTGAGCAATATCATGGAAATAAGAAAACACAAGAAAAACACCCCATACCATCAATTAAATTTAGTATAGTTCATTATATTTATTAAGATAGTAAATAATATCCACCCAATGAATTCCAAATCATAATGATTCCACATTATACATAAAAATAAAGAGATTTCTCAAATTCCCTACCTCAATCAAATCCTCATAATTCACTATACAAGGATATAACAATGGAGGAGTGATCTCAAGAATAAGATCACTAAATAGAATCTTCAACCACCTAAATCACAAAAAATTATTATAACACCCAAATCCCATTCTTCTGGGTTTGATGATTAAACAAAATTCAGTGTATTTTTTATAAATGAAACTATAGAAATAAAAAACACTTATTAAAATATATGTACTTTTCTGGTCTAGGTTCTGTAGAAATTATAAAACATCTTATAATTTATTAGAGTTGTAAAAGAATAAAACACTTTTCATTGTGTGCGCTAACTTTATAAGAAACATTGTTCAAATTATAAGTTCTAGGATACCTTTTCTAGAGGAATTATTGTCACACCTCATAAGGGGTCTATTGTGCATGTAGAGTCAGTGGCTGATGGGGCAACTGAGATGCAATCAGGGGAACCAATTTTCACTACTTTAGGGAATACTAATAAGTTGGCTGTTAAACCAGTCAATACCCAGGAGATCCTCATGCATTCTAATGGGGAAATGTTGGAGTATTCCTTCCTAATAAATATATCAAATGAGGACGCACACAGAATGTTTGAAAGACCATTTCACATTGATTTGAACATATAACAACTTTCTTGGATTAAAAAACAAAACAAGATTCCGATACATGGTTTCAACGAGGGGAAAACAAGCCTAGAAGAGAGTGTGTAGACCTAGGATAAGATGAAATCTCATTTTGAGGATCTCATGAAGGATAATCCAGAAATGGAGGCTACCTCCATCAAATATCATCTATTCAAGGTAAATAAATCTAATTGCTTTAAATTGTGCAGGAAATGGCTTGCTAATATCTTATGAGGTGTGAATTTTTTTATTATGAGCTTCATAGGTATCACACCCTATCCTTAAAAGTGATTCTAAGAATTTTTTTTTATTTTGTTGGAAAAAAAATTCCAAAAAACTTCTAGGATACGTATAAAAGTATTTTAAAAATAAATTGATCAGCATTAAATTGCCCAATAAGGGGTTTTAAAATCATTGGAATAACATTTATGAAATATTCTTTTAAAAAAACCTTTTAAGAAAATATTTTAAAATTATTTTTGAAATATCATGAAAATATTATTGAAAACACTTAAACTTTTGAAAATACTTACTTTAAAAATATTTATACATTTAAAATTCTTTAAAAACAATCGAATGATTTTATGAAAACATTATGGAAGCATTTGAAAATAAAACAATGGGGTCACTTGAAACATTAAAGGATTTCTTGGACCTACCCACTTTCCATGGGATGGGGTTCACTCCCCAATTCCCTACCATATTTACAACTTTTAAGTGCATAATTTAATAAAATCATTATAAGATTCTTTATATATATACTATCACTAGATTTTTTACTCCAAAAACTTGAAAAATGGTTATATTTATTTAAAAGTATGTACATTTTTATATATTTTTTCATAAGAAAACTTGAAGTAGTTGAATATCATCTCTATTATACATTTACATGAAATATTAATTAAAATATAATTAATATCTAGTTTAAAAATAATTTCCTATAAAGGAATTAATTGTTAACATATAAATAAAAAACTTAATAAAAATTAAATTGGTATATGCATGAAATGTCACATGTTACAGATAATGGACATATATTATATTTTAAATGAAATTCAAGAATGTATAAATTATTTTAATACATAAAATGATAGTCTCTAAATTACTATAATGTAACATGAATAAAAAATAATTATTTTCCATTACAAATTTTTAAAACAAAACATATTAAATAGTAATGACATAAATTGAAAATATCAAACAAATACACATTTGAAATAAGGAAAAATAATTTGGGTTATAATTTATTTAAATTTATATATAAAACACATTTAAAATAAATAGTAGTCGAAAAAACGTAGTTCCTTATCCAAAAAAAAAAGTTTTTAAAAAACATGTTTTATAAATAAATAATACCATACTCATTTGAGAATCCAGTATCATCAAATAAATAGATATAATATCTCCCTTACCTAAGCTAAATAAAACAAACAAAGGGTATACTAGTTATGGGCATGGGAGGATAGTGCTGGTTTGTATGAAATTTTTGGGAAGGGATCTGTCTCCCTTTTATAGGAAAAATAATCTCCTATTTACAGATTTAAATTATTTATTGGTTTGAATAAACAAGGGAGATAAAATTGTGGGGATTTAAATTCTAGTTTGGATTCCATTGGATTTATTGTGAAAATCCGAACGATATGCAATAGAAAATATCATTATGTTCAAAAATGAAAGAAATATAAACATTTTTTATATACTTTGTCTTGGAAAAAGGAAACATACTGAATCCAATGGGATTCAGTGGCACCACAAAATCTAAACTTTAGTACATAAATACAATTTTTATGTGATTATATCTTTGTTTTTTTAGGTGTAGACATTATGGAAGATCAAGCTTCACTCATGGAGTTCATATAGGATCAAAAGTCACCACCTGTTAAATACTTAGCTACAAATTGGGTATGTATTTTTCAAAATACTGATTAAGGATTTGATTCAATTTCTCATTTTCATTTAATATGATGGGCCATGGATCAGTGTGGGTATAAAATAGATCATAGAAGGAGGAGGGTCACATCGACAGTTTTCTTGGTTTGAACGAGGTTAAAGGAGATGGTTTATGAATGTAAAGCTTGGATTGAATCCATCCATAGATCTGAATATTGTCCGTTGATTTATAAAATCCGATGTTATATGGAGGGAAAATAATTGAGAGATAAAGAAGATAACTCAGATGATCCTGGCCCCAATCAGACGACCGCGATCTCATCAGGCTCATCTCACATCGAATCTGATTGGTTTCTATATCCTCCTTATAATGTGAGATGTAATTTTACATTCCACCATGACAAAAAAACATACACACCAAGGGCCATACACATGGGCTCCCCTGTGGGCTTCAACCTACCCACAATGCGTGAACCTAGGGTCCCTATGCATGGGTCCCACCTGGCTTCTGATGGATTTTTTCTCCTTTCCGGAGATACCTAGCTGTATGGATACTTATGTAAATTCCTCCCACTAGTGTTAACCCCTCATGGGTCCTCCATGTAGTTGAGGTATCCCTACTTAGCCTAATATTGGAAAAATTTTACCAAAGAAAACTAAAATTCTTTGTTTTATTTTCTAAAATATATTTATTATAAAGTTATCAATAGATTTAAAAAGTAATAAACTTCCACATTTTGTAAAATATTTGTATTTTATTAAAACAAATTAATGTTACACATTAATCATTCTTAAGTAAAGGTTTTGTTACTTAGTTTATTAATATTGTGGCTATAAATTATAAATTTTTATTAAAAATTATTTTAAACCTATTATTTTTCTCTAAGCACCTAAATATATTAATGACTATTTGATAATGGTTATTAATAAAACATTAAGGATTCTATAATATATTCTTTACTAATGACTATCACATGTCATAATCACCTTTAAAATTAAAAATTACAGTGGATATATTTTGAAACGGTCAAAAACAAAATCCTTATAAATAACCAAGTCTAAGGGAATTCAAGACACACTAAAAAACTATTCAAAGTTCATTTATTGATCTTAATTTGGTGATATATTTCACTCTTATTCTCAATATTATTTCTATTTTACTTGCTAATTTTTTTTTGATTATGGAAGATGTGGGAGATTTGAACAACTCAATTGGAATTATTGTGTTTCTTGGTGTAGTTCTAGTTGTTTTACTATCAATAATAGTAGGTTTTATGGGTTAACTCTTGTATGGAAATGAGGTATTACAGAAGTATAAATAATTTTTTTACCATTTATTTATTTTAGTTCAAAATATTATTTATTTATTACATTTATTTAATATAAATAATACATAAAAAATCACATAGAATATCAGGGTGTTACATTCACCCATTAATTGAATTGCACCCCAATAATTAATTAATGTTTATACTTTTTGAACATTAGTGGAGGTCTAGATTGGGTTTTTAGTTCCCCAAGGTCTTCCTTGGTACCCATATTCCAAAGGTGTGTAAAGTTGGAGACCATAACGAGGAGGGGGATGTCTTCCAAGGAGAGTGATGTTTAGGGTAACTTCAAATTTCTCTACTTATATTTACCATATATAGCTTGTGAAAGTAGGCTTTTATTTAGGTATACATTAAAATACAGTTTTTACAAAATTAGTTTCAACATAAAACACTATGAGGTTAGTTTGGAATTGGTTCCTATAAGACAGTCTCATTTATTCATCTTTAGAAGTTTCTAAATCATCATAGATTCTTCCTTGAAAACAAAAATTTAAAAGTTGACACATATATACTGTGTGGAGGTTTCCCCCTTCCACAACAGTATAAAAATCAAAAAATGATTCATGTTGTTCAGTTATGGTAAAACATTTAAAAATTCCTTCATGATATTTTCATTGTTGTTTATAGGAGGAAAGATGCATCTCTAGGAGTTCTAAATAGGCAAACCTTAATCCTCTATAAAGTCGAACTATATCAGATGTAATGGATATGTTGTAAATACATTTTTAGATAAGTCACATGGCATAATAAGTTTGAAATTCTTCATAGCATCACTTTATGATGATCCTGACAAGTAGTTCATTTTAAAGGGACAATATATTTGTTTGGTTTCTCATTATTTCCATATAAAAGTTATAGACGAGTATATTTTACAAAGAATTGATACTTAATCTAATGAAGGGTTATAATTTTCCAAAATAATAAGGACCATTTCTCTAATACCAATTATAACTCCATGAACCTATGCTTTCAGGTTCATTTCTTAAATAAAATATTGTGTATTTTTTATAAACAAAACAAAACAAATACAAAACACTTATTACAATCCAGTAACTTTTCAGGTCTAGGTTCAAGATAAATTAGAAAAAATCTTACAATTTATCATAATTGTTAAAAATAATAATTTTCTCCACGTGTTCTAACTTCAATAGAAATTATGTTAAACTTAGAACTTCTAGGATACATGTAAAAATATTTCAAAAATAAAGGGATGAGCGTTAAATTGACCAGTAAGTTATTTTAAAATCATTTAAATACCTTTTTTGATATCTTCCTTTGAAAATAAATTTCAAGAAATGATTTTGAAATTATTTTATAAATATCATGAAAATAATATTAAAAACACTTAAACTTTTGAAAATACTTAATTTTAACATATTTATACATTGAAAATGATTAAAAAATCAATTATTTATAGAAAAAAATTTGCAAGCTTTTAAAAAACACACAACTGGGACACTTTAAACATTTAAGTATGTCTTGGGCCTACCCACTTTATGAAGGATGGGTTCACTCCTCAATTCCCTACCATATTTACAACTTTCAAGTACCAGATTTTATAAAATAATTTTAAACTTGCACACATATATATATATATACTATCACTAAAGTTTATAATATAAAAACTTTACAACATGTTTACATTAATTTACAAGTATTTTTATATTTATATATATTTTCAAAAGAAAACTTGAAGAAAATGAATCTCATCTCCATCAGAAATTTATATGAAATGTTAATTAAAATAAAATTAAAATCATCTCTGAAAATAATTTCCTATAAAGGAATTAATTGTTAAATTATAAATAAAATACTCAATAAAAATTAAATTGGTACATGAATGAAATGTCACATGTTATAGATAATGTAAATATGTTATATTTTAAATTAAATTCATGAAAGTATAACTGATTTGAACACATAAAATAATAGTCATTAATTTACTATAATGAAATGTGAATAAATAATTATTATTTTCCTTACCAAATTTTGAAAATAAAATATTTTAAATGGTAATGACATAATTTTAAAATATCAAAAAAATACATGTTTGAAATAATGAAAAATAATTTGGCTTATAAGTTATTTAAATTTACATATATAAAATGTGTAAAATCTATAATAGTATCAAGAACTTAGTTTCTTACAAAAAAAAGTTTTTCTAAAATCTTTTGTTTTTAAAAAAACTATACCATACTAATTTGAGAATCCATTAGCATCAAATAAAGAAATATAATATCTCCATTACCTTATCTAAATGGAAAATAACAAAGGGTCTATTGGTTCTGGTCAGGGGAGGATAGTTTAGTGTAGTATGGAATCTTTAGAAAGGGATATGTCTCCCTTTTATTGGAAAATAATATTCTATTTACATACTAAAATTATTTATTGGTTTGAATAGTGAAGGGAGATCAACTTGTGGGGTTTAAAATACTGGTTTGGATTCCACTAGATTTACTGTGAAAATATGATTAACATGAAACTAAAAATATCTTTCTATTCTAAAATGATAGAAATATAATCATATTTTATATAAATTATCTTGTAAAAAGGAAACAAACTGAATCCAGTGGGATTTAATGGCATTATAAAATCTAACATTGAGTATATATTTTCAATTTTTATGTAATAACAACCTTTCTATTTTAGGTGTAGACATCATGGAAGATTGATCTTCACTCATGGGGTTGAGATCAGATCAAAATTAATTATGTGTTAAAGATTTTTCCGCAACTTAGGTATCAATTATTAATATTTTTTAGAATACTAATTGGGGATATGATTCGATATCTCATTTTCATGTAATATTATGGGCCATGGATCAATGTGGATAGAAATGAAATCAAATAATGAGAAGGGATCCATTAATTATTTCTCCTAGTTCAAATGATGTTGAAGATGGTGGTATAGGAATGAATGTATTGGATAAAATCCATCCATTAATTAGAATATCATTTGTTGATTTATAAAATTGGATATTATGTGGAAGGAAAATGATTGAGAGATGAAGTGGATGGCTCATATGGTCCTGACCCTGATCAGTTGGATGAGATCTCTTCAAGATCATCTTGCATTGAATCAGATCAGATTATATTTCCACATTATAAGGTGAGATGGAGTTTTTCATTCTTCCATAACCAAAGGACACACACATAGGTGCCTTACACATGGGCTCTCCTGTGTAATTCAGCCTACCCACATTGCGCGAACCTTGGGACCCAATACATGGGTCCTACCCAGATTCATTTGTATTTATTCTCTTTTTAGGAGATACCTAGCCATTAAGCAATTTTGTTCAATGCCTCCCATTGGGGTTGACCCCACGTGGGTCCTCCATGTGGTCTTAGCGAAAGATTGTAAAAAAATTAGCAAATGAAAAATGAAATGTCATGTTTTTATTTTCTTAATTATATTTTTTATTAACTTCTCAATAGATTTTAAAATTAATAAAAATTGATATCCTTTAAAATATTTTTATTTTTTTTAAACAAACAATTAATATTACACATTAATCATTATTAAGTTAAGGTTTCGTTACTCAGTCTTTTAATATTTTGGCTATAAATTAAAACATTCAATTCAAAATTATTTTAAACCTATTATTTTTCTTCAAGTACCTAAAAAATTAATGATAATTTTCTAATGGTTATTAACCAAACATTAAGGATACTAAAATATATTATTTACCAATGAATCTCACACATCTTAATCACCTTTAAAGTAAAAAACTATAATGGTTATATTTTAAAACGTTAAAAAATCCTTATAAATACCTAAGTCTAAGGGAATTTGAGACACACATACAAACTCAATGAAGTTAATTTATTTCTCTTAATATGAGGCTATATTTTACTCTTATTATTAGTATTATTTCGATTTTACTTGCTATAAATTTTTGGATTATGGTAGATTCAGAAGATGTGAACTACTCAATCTGCCTTATTGTGTTTCTTGGTGGAGTTCCAATTGTTTTACTGTCAATAATAGTGGGTTTTATAGGTTATATATTGTATGAAAATGATTTATTAGAGATGTATAACTTTTTTTACCTTTTATGTATTTTAGTTCAAAATATTATTTATTTGTTGCATTCATTTAATAGAAAATATACAAACAAATAATATAGAAACTCGGGGTGTTACATTACTCATAAAAATAACAATATAAATATCTCCGAAATTAATCAAGCATTATCACTGAGAATCCACATGGAAAAAATAGGAATAAAAAATAATAATGGGAGGAAATGACTCAATTCAGATCACAAAAAACCATTCTCTAGAATACAGCTGTGAAAAAAAATTTAGGGACTCTTAAATGTACCAAAGGGGATCCACTAATCTCCAAGGTTTTGTGATAATGAAGATAAATAAGTGGTATGCCTAGTGGATTTCTAATTTATAAACATTATGAAAAAATTGAATACCGCAATGTAAGGTTATAGGACATTTGGAAAAGAATTCAATTTTTACAAAAACCATGAAACAACAGGGGTGGTCATGCCACAATGGGTTTAAGTTGGGTGACTTTATAGAAATAATTTCATATATCTCCCCTAAAAAATTTAGCTAACTATCTAATTTGATAAATCTGAGGTAGATCAATGGAACTTGGACTGTGACCATGCCACATATGCTGACATTCCCTTTTATCCCGATAAAACATAGTACAATACCATAACCCAAGCTAAGGACGATATTAAATTACCCCTTAAAATGGAAGAACCCCCTTCTCCAAACATCCCAGAATACATGTTGCAGTGACTACAGATATTCCAAAGTGGATTTCATAGATAATAAAACCAATTTAGTAAGTCATTCCCGAAATATATTCTAAAGACCATACATAGGTAGTTGGATGTGCTTGCTTCCATATCTTGATGGTATCTTAGGATGTTTTCATAGATTAAATGGAATTATGTAAATTTGAATAATGTTTTATAAATAAATTAACCCATGGGATTTCTGTTGCTGGAATGAAAATGAGATGATATTGAGAAACCATAGACTTAATTTGGATTATACCTAGAGGGAATGGACTTGGATTGATGGTTTAGGTAAAGTAATCATAATTTTGTTAATCAATTTTAATTAATTATTTAATGAAATTAATTGTTAAAAAGGAAAGAAGTAATTTTATGTACCTCTTTAAAATTCTTGTATACTTATAGGATATCTAGTTCTTAGTGGTGGTAGTTGAGAGTCTGAGAGATGTTGGATGAAGTTGAGTCTAATAATAGGTTATTCCCATTGTGTGTCTATGAGAAAAATTATTTCATGTATGTTTTATGATTTCATATGCTATCCCAACCACGTTGGTTAGGGAAAATGACACCCTATGGATTCTGGGAGGGAGTTTTCCCCCAACATCCTAATTGGAGGATGGGTTGATGGCTACCCTCTCAGACCCATCCTCTTATCTAGGTAGTATTATGTGATGGTTTGCGTGGTGGTTAGTTTCATGTATATATGTGTAGATGGACATAATGGATTGTAGTAATTTTATACACATTTATCTTCGGATACAGTATCCAAAGAATTATTATAGTTATTATTTGTATGAGATGTGATGTTTTGGGAAACCTTACTCAGTGTATGGGTAGTGATGGCTTGAGGTATAATACTCATTATAGGATACACACCATATGGTCTATGGTGGATACCGTAATCTACTTGGTTACTATATATGGAGATTTGGATGATATGATGTGATGATGTGATGCAAGAGGTGCATTTTATGATACTTGGACTAGGTGTCTTTGGGTGGGGTAACTTTTAGAGAGAGATAGATCAGGATGTGAAACATTGGGACAATGCAGAAAAACAGTGGGTAAGCAGTAGTGGGGTACCCTTGTTGTTTTACTACTATAATATATGATCTTATGTATTCTATACTTGGTGATAGATAAAAATGGTGAGTTTGGGAACTTAGTATACCTGTTTAGGTGATGAGTTAGTTTTACTTGTTTTTCACTAGGATTTAGTATTCTTTATTTTTATTTTGCATGGTAGGCTTTGGGGAGGATCCCACTGAGTAAAATTTTATGCTCTCCACATATATATAAATTATTTTTTAGTTTAGTAGGATAAGGTTGGATATTAGTAGGGATATTACTAGATAACTATTTTGCGGGAGCTGTTTGGGCTCCATGGTCACTACTGAGTTTTCCTTTTTGAAATTTGTAGTTTCCTTTCATTTGTTTTAGTGCCTTATGACATTACATGTATTCAATTAGGATTTATTTTTTATATTTGAGTAGGTTTTGATTGGTGTATCTTTATTATCTCTCTCTTTCGCATGTATTCTTAGAGGGAAATGCCTCCCATTTGTATGTTTATTATACCCTCAATGCTAGTTTACAACTTTAGGGATACTAGAGGACGAACTTGGGTGGTCACCATCTCCCTTTTCTCATTTATAGCCCAGGAGGGGTACTCTTTTGGAGGAGGGTGTCATGGAAGAGTGGTATCAAAGTTTCTGGTATATGATGAGGTTTGGAGTTAGGCACAGGTGAGGAATACATGCTCTGGTAGGGAAACAATGTTAGATAAGTATATTAAGAAATTTAATCATGGGAGACTAGATAAGACACATGTATTTAGGCCCCATTATGATCTAACACATAGACCTTTATGTTTAATGAGCCTACAAAATGAATTTATACTGGTTTTGAGTTAAGAATTAGGAAATGATCATGCATCATTCTTCTTTGAACCAATGTTTTTAATGCACAGTCTTAAGAATAGGTTAAAACCTTAAGCAAGATAAAAAATAATTAAATAATTAATGTTAATTATTCCATATTATAGACTTAGAAGTCTAATTTTTTTTCTTCTTTCATGTGTGGCTCCAGGCCTACATCATCATTAGATTCATGCTGAATATGTTTAGTAGGATATTCTAGAAGATCATCAAAGAATTGAGGTAAATGAAGATGACACGTGGAGGGGTAAACTATGAGTGTTTTAGTGGTAGAGTATACAAAAGTACAAGGGATCCATTTTATAATCTGTCATGTAATAATGGTTAGAAGATGTGGAGATTACTTTTAATTCGATCTATGCTCGTAAGGATCACTGGGTTCTATTGGCTATCATGATGCTGTGAGGAGCAGTGAGATAATGGTGGATATTATTCCTTAGAGACCATGAGGAGTTATTGGTTTCTTAAGAGATGTTTAAGGAATGGTTCTGAGCAATTTTTATTTTTTTACCATAAATATGACCAATATTCCAGTGATACTTACCCTTAAATAAGAGAGTTTAAACATAAAAGAGTTTCAGATCTTTTCCAAGACCCTTATGTGATGGGATTTAGACTTGTTTACAAATAAGGGGTCCAAGATGAGGCATTTTGAGGAAGATTTTTATCCAGATATTTTGTTCCAGGTCACCCCATTTATATTGTTGAAATATCTAGAGGTTCTAGAGAGATTATAGGTTATCGATAGGATGTTGGATAGAACAATATCATTAAGAGATAAATTCATTATGATTCCCCATGAATTAGTGTTATGGGTTGGGGTCTCCATTTTCCTAGATAGAAGAGTTTTAAGTTAGCCATGGGTAGGTCCCACTCCTCATCATATCATTTCTCCATGGTTAGAGGATCTCATTCCTTTTTTAAGGGATCAGATGTGTGTTTTTATTATGGAGGATGAGGTTATCATCATTGAGAGTTCCCAACCTTCCTGAGCAGTCAACATGTGCTAGGTGTTCCATTCAGGTTCCTACATTGATGCAATTTCATCCAAGAAAGAAATAGTAAGGTGTCCCAGTTTGGGATTATTAGAGAAGAAACAAAAGGGTAGAGGGAATCCCCAAGATGCTTATAATCTTTAAAGAGAAGAGTACGCTCATAGAGGTAGTCATCAATAGGATCAGAGAGGCCATTGATCTAGTCATGGTTATATTTATACTATAGAGATTATATAACCGGATGATCCATAAATCATTTGAGGTACCCATTTCTTATTTTAAACATGGGTTCATGATTTCTTAAATTCAATAGATATGTATTAATTCATATCAAATACTCTTGTTCATGATTTGGGACTTGTAGTGGTGAGGATTCCAGTTCCCTTGGAATTTACTATGCTAATTGGAGTTTAAACTTATTTGTATGATGTATATAAAAACTGGAATCTAGTGTTGGGGAATCACTAATCTTTGGGATACATCTTATATTTATGGATACAACCATATGATATCATACATACCAAGGATTGGCTATATTCAGTGTAGGATTTCTTGGATTTATTTAGGAGATATGTTGTGTTCTATGATGCTGGTAGAGACACAATAGTGTTTTCTAGTGAGTGAGACCCATAAATGGGTAAGAGGCATGCTCCATTATAATCATCATCAATGTCCTAATTGATGCTGAGTTCATCAGAGGTTTATCCGTTGGTGTTTCTCAGGGTTGGGAAAGAGTGCCCTGGAATTTTTCCTAAGGAGTTTGTCACATTACCTCCTTGATGAGAGATTGGTCTTAGGATCAATATGTATCCATTAATTTATCCCATATTGATGTCTCTAAATAGGATGATGCCTTCTGTGTTGTGATATTCACAAGTACAACTCAATGATTTATTGTAGCAATATTTGTTCAACTGAGTGTGTCACCATGGGGTGCACCAGTTTTGTTTTTGAAAAAGGATAACAGTAGCTTGCGACTTTGTATAAATTATCATTTCTTAAACCAGGTGATAGTGAATAACTACTATCCTCTTCCATATGTTGATGATATATTAAATCAAATTAAAGAGGAAAATTATTTCTCTGAGGTTGATTTTCGATCAGGATATCATTAGATTTGGTTGATAGATGAGGACAATCCAAATAATTATTTACATTTACATCATGGTAATTATGAGATTGTTGTGATGTCATTTAGTGTGATGAATTATAATGCAGTGTTAATGGGTTTGATGAATTTAATGTTCTGGAAGTTTCTAGATAAGTTCGTGGTGGTTTTTATCAATGACATACTTTTGCACTCTGCATCAGAGAAGGAGCCTATAGAGCATCTACATTACATTTTTTATACACCTAGAAAAGAAAAGAATGTATCTATTACACTGAGTAGGAATTTATTTAGTGATTCCAAGAAAGAATTTGTTTATTCCTAGAGAGTGATGGAATAACTCTAAATAATGAATCCATTTTGGAATAGGTTAGAGGTCGAGTTTTTTTTCCAGAAGATAGTGTAGTCATCTTTATTGCTACAGGTGGAGGAGTCCTAGCTGGGGGATTCTAAGGTAGAGGTTTAGAGGGACTGTGTAGTTTTTGGTGATGCCCCTAATGGTTTGTATAAGGATGAACATCATCAAGTGTTGTTTTAGGGAAGGATTTTCAACCCTTTGGTGATGTGTGAGATATTTCTCTAGGAGTTCAATAACTCACCCATGGTGGTACATATTGGTGTGATGAAGGTGTACTGATAATTGAGTGGTTTCCTTTGGTGGTATGGGTTAAAGGATGTAGTTTCAAAGTTTGTGAATCAAAGTTTAGTCTTCCATAAGGTGAAGGCTGAGAACTATTTTCCTATGGTTTTTTGAATCCATTAGATGTTCCTAGTGGAAGAAGGAGGACATATTGATGAACTTCGTTACAGGTTTACCTCGTGATCAGGGAGGCTATGATGCTATATGGATGATAGTGAATCATTTTATGAAATCATCCAACCTTATAGAAATCAAGGAGTCATGCTTAATGGAGGTTTTATCGAGGCAGTATCTAAAGGAGGGGGTGAAACTTCATAGAGTCCCAAATGATCCTAATTTTACCTCCAATGTGCGGAGTTATCTATAAAATTATTTTGGCTCTTAGTTATGTCTTATCACTAATTTTGATTTATAGATGGATGGTGAGATAGAGAAAACCATCCAGAATCTTGAAGACACATTTCTTTCTTGTGTTCTGGTTTTTGGAGGTCTGTGGAAGAGGTAGCTACCCTTGGTTTATTATGCTTAAAATATTAGTTTTTACTCCACTATTGGTATGGAATCATTTAAATTTTTGTAAAAAGAACATTTCTGATCTCTATGGTTCAAGAATGGGATTGGGTAGGTTGTAATAATTAGGCTAGAAAAAGTTCCTAATACAATAATGATTGTTCAGGTAATCCATGGGAGGATAAAGTTAGTGCAATATCATAATAATTCCTATGTTTTTCATTTAAGCATAACTCTAGAGCTCGATGTTTGGTATCACGTGTTTTTTAAGGTGACTTCTCATTAAGGAAAGCAATGATTTGGTTGTGGGACTAATATTTCACCCCATTTTGTTGGGACTTTTGAGGTGTTGGCTCATGTTGTAGTCATGGAATATCATATATCACTTCCTTCATAGAAAAACTAGATACATGATGTCTTTCATGTGTCACATCTTCATTGTTATCTTCATGATGACTCTCAAATTATAGATTTGGGTGAGATCGATGTTAATTGTGATGCGTCATTTGAGGAGCACACTATGGAGATCCATGACCTCTAGGAGAAGGTTTTTCACATGCATGTTGTTCCTCTAGTTCAATTCTTGTGGTGACACATAGGCATGAAGGAGAGTACCTAGGAGTGTGAGTCTCAAATACACACTCAGTACCCCGAGCTATTATATGTTTTTCACTTATCTTGTTATGACAATAATTGTGGTTACTGAATATTTTTTATGGTGTATGGAATGGGTGTCTCTTATTTCCTTATTGTGAACATTATCTCATTTTAGAGGTATCTACCTCAGGGGAAATTTCATAGAGTTGGTTTTTGTGGTTTCAAGGTTTGTTCTTGTTTTTTCTGAGTGAGGTGGTTTAGATATTATGATGGTGAGATCCTTGAGTGGTATCTCATAGGGAGGTTGTTATGATGGACCATTTCTCTTTAGTTATATTTTGGTCTGGTTTTAAATTATTGAGTATGAGAATGGTCTGAGAGGTATCTAATGTAAGGGATCAGATCCTGGTAGCCCTTCCCTTTGTGAGTTTTGGGAGTTAGAGGAACTCGTAAGTGGTTCCATGATGTCTAGGGTTTTATTTGGGGAAATGGGGAGTTACACTTACAAAAATGGAATGGCTACAATGTAGAGGTGCATGCTATGCTATAAGGGAGGTAGCTGTGGTATAGTAGAATCTGGTTGTGGAGTAGGGAAGATAAGGGAGGAAAATAGGGATACTACCTTTTCAATCATAGCTATTCCATGGTGGTTGGGCTAATACATGGAATCCCTATTGGAGAATAGTTATTACAACATAGTGGATAGGGCTATGATGTAGTCCCTAGATTCACCTTTGACTGAGGGGATCTGTGGTGTGGTCATAAGTGTTACGCCGTGGTCTTCTAAAAATTTCCCTATTTTAAATACCCCCTAGACCATTCAAACCCCACTTTATCCCACTTATTATAGTAAAACCCTATTCTCTAGGGGTGGTTTTTGAATTCCTTCAAATCCTTTTGATATGGATTAATCATTTACTTCCCATGAATGATCTATGGAGACCAAAGGTATGTTCAACCTCTATTTTCTAGTAGTTTCTCTATATTTGATCTCATTTCCTTCCTATTATCCTTTCTATGTCATAGTGGGTTTCATCCATCATTAATATAGAGTTTTATTGGTTGTTTTTTGGTATTATTATGGCACGATATCCTTGGAGTGATGTAATTTCTTCAGGGGATAGATGATCAGAAATCCGAAATGTTGACCCATTCTGTTGTAAAGAACATTGACACTTTTAAGGTAGGGTATTTTTGATTCTATTTTATTTAGATGAAATTGTAAGGTAATAATGGTTTAGTCCTTTTAATTTTGGTTTCAATAACCTAATAAATATAGAAATAGATTAAAAATAATGGAATTGATTTATAGTTGTAGCAATCACATGTTGTTACTTCCCAACATGATTACAATCTTCCTCATGATTTTTTTAGATAGTGTTATATCTATACTATTCTTATTAGTATTTTGTGATCATTATTTTAGCATATAGAAATTTTTGAAATTGTTAAATAATGAAAATATAGTAATAATTGATTAATTGTAATAATAATTAAAGAAGAGTCACATATAGTAATCCAGAATCTCTTATAATTTTATGATGATCAAATTGATATAAATTTCATGTTTAGTTGGGTATATTATTACATGTGTTTATTGGATTTGATAAAAAATGTGAATAATGTTAATTATTGTTTAGAATAATAATAAAAAGTCATGTTAATTGATAATTTTTCTTCTTATAGTTTTATGGTACTGGTTTTATGCTACAGAGCATTTTTAAACAGTTTTGATAGATTATTGTTACTAATGACTTAGGTTGTCCATATTTTGAACCTATAAATAATGAATCGGTTAATTCTGATGGAATAGAACTCGTTGTTTGATAAATATAAATCCTTGGGGATGAGAGTTACTATTTATTTATATAGTCCAGATGCCTTGTTTCTGGAGCTGAGAGAGTGTCTTTGTATGTGAAGGATGAATGCCTATTTTTAGGGCTTATATTTCCATGTTTACTATTCTTGTTTTTTGGTTCCTTTTGTGTGCTATGGATTCTATACTTACTATGTTATGTGATATACTCCTGGTATGTATGATGATATATGGGAAAGGATGCTAATATGACGTGGTAGTAGTTAATGCCTGTGTTAGAAACATGAATTAGGATATGCATGTGGGTTTGGGGAATGAAACTAGAGATAATGGAATGGGTTGAAGATGGTGTTACCCATTGATGTGTTAAATATGGATTCTTATTTGATATGAATATTTTTAATGGTTTATTTCAATGTATATTGTTTTATTTATATTCGTTTCTCAACTGATTGATGTATTAGGATGTGATTGGTTTCATCTCTTGATGGTAGCATAGAATGTTTCCATAGAGCACCAAGAATTATGGAAATTTTAATAATGGTTAATAGATGACTTAACCCATGTGGTTAGTATTTTTGGAATGAAAATGTAACTATCTTTAGAAACCATGGAATCAGTTTGGATTATACCTGGAGGGCACATAATTGGATTAATGATTAAGGAAATGTAATCAGAATGTTGTTAAATAATGGTAATGAATTTATTAATTAAATTAAATATTAAAATGTAAAGAATAATTTAATGTAGCACTTTAAAATTATTATGTACTTATAGGGAATCTATTTCTTAGTAGTGGAAGTCAGAAGTCTGGGAGGTTTTAGCTATAGCTGATTCTAAGATTATTTTATTCCCATAGAGTGGTTGTGAGCTATATTATATCTTGTATATTTAGTGATTTCATATAATACCCCACCCATGTCGGATAGGGATCCGAGAACCCAGTGGACTCTGGGAGGGTCTCTTACCCAATATCTTAGTGGGAGGATAAATGGCTTACTTCCCTCTATAGCTTCACCCTCTTATCTTAGTAGTATTATGTGTTGGTTTTCACTGTGGTTACTTTACCATATAGGTGTGTAGAGGAATATAATGGATTGTGGTTATTTTGCACACATTTATATATATATATATAGTATCAAAAGGATTATTATATGAATGATGTGTATGGGCAGTGAAGGATCGAGGTACCTCACTCGGTGTATGTGTTATTATGGCTTGAGGTATAATAATCGATGTATGATATGCATCATACAGGCTATGGTGGATCCTGAAAACTACTTGTTTACTTTATATAGAGATGTGTATGGGATGACGCAATGATGTGATACATGAGGTTCATATTATGATACTTATCCTTGTTGTCTTTGTGCTGGCTGACTTTTGAAGAGAGATGGCTCCTGACATTCAACATTGGGGAAGATTAGCTGACAAGTGAGGAAGTAGTAGGGGGGGTACCCTTTTTGTTTTATTACTATAACACATGATACATTGTATGTGATACTTGGTGAGAGATAGCCATGGTGAGGCTTGGAACTTAGTATACCTTTTTAGTTGACATGTTATTTTCACTTGTTGTTCACTGGGATTTTATAAGGCCCCAACGTTAGACATTACTTAATCTTGAGTTACTGCAAGAATACACGTTGAGGATCTTTTCAGGTTTAGAGTTTTAGAGAATTAGATCATAAATCATGCGTTACATCCCACATTTAAACAAAGTGGTTACAATAAAAGATAGTATTCATTTTTACCCATCAACAAAAACATATTTAAAATAAAACATGGATTCTTTCTTGAAACTTCCTTGACACTATCATCATATCATGTACCTTTCCCTTGACCTGTGAGAAACATTTCAAAAACATGGGATGATCATAAAAAGCTCCGTAAGGGATATACAAACATGAAAAGGAAACATGAGTACATGTACACATATGAATCAATGAAATCATACTTTACTCATAAAACATAAGAACTTTAACATACCTCATCAAATCATGAATAAATCATAGAAATCATAATACATAAAGGTAACTTGAGGCATTCATAACATTCTTATGTAGGGAGTAACCCTCTTGGTTACGTTTGGAATACCCATCACAGTATATTCCCTAAATCTCTTCGGAGAAACCTGAACGTTTAACCCCTTCACATTACCCAATGCATTGGAGAGCTATATCGGGCTCACCCGCCCTTAGTTTATCACAGAACCACCCGTCTTCATAACAATTCCCAAGAACCATAACATAATCATATCACATAAAACATGCATAAAGGAAACATAACATTTCCACATTTCAATCACAAGATATAAATACAACACATTGATATAATAAAAACATTATGAAAACAATTTTCAATACTAAAATAAAAGAAAAGTAAAATATGGTATATATTTTTCATTTAAAAAAAGTATGGCTTGTATAGGAAGCCGAAACTCAAATAATGGTCACGGCGGCGGAGAAGTCGTTGTCACCATATACGTACGACAAAGAAACATTCCTTTTGTCGTATAGTAAACGCTTCATATAAAAATATTTCATTTTAATAAATGTAAAATTCAAAGGGGTTTATACACCATATAAAAAAAGTTTTGTATAAAACAAAATTTGCCTCAATGAAAGGAGATTAAGACGAAGTCCCATACCTCGGGTCCGACTTGACTCGATCGTTCTTTAACGTCCTGAATCATAAACCTGAGATAATTTATACTTGCTTAAGAACCTTTTTCAAGTTCATTATTCCTTTTATATCACTTATTACCATGTTATGAACACTATATAATTATTTAAGTTAATAATTGTCATTTTGTCGATCATTGGTACTTGAGTCAAAAATAAACTCTTTATAATTACAAGTTGTTCATGTGGTAAAATATCCATTATATCAAGAATTATATTCATGATGTAGATATCATATATATCATATATATCCAGTATATACATGCATTTATAATATTACATAATCATTTAGAGGTAATAAATGAAATGCACCATTCATGGAGACGGTAAGCCGTACGTATACATGAACGCTACTTTCATTTCTATGTCATAATAATGGAACTAGAACTAAATGAGAGATATGTATATTTTAATTCTAGAATTATATTAATCATTTAGATTTAACAGACATCATATATATACATTATATATATGTACTTATAATAGTACATTACATTTGGGGATAAGAAATGAAATGCACCGTTCATGGAGACGGTAAGCCGTACGTACGCATGAACGCTAATTTCATTTCTATCTCATAATTTAATGGAAAGAAATAATTATGATATAAAGGTATATTATAATTCCTGTATAAAATCATATATAATAACTTTAACTCCATCCTTTATATGACCCACATATGGCATTAACTAATCAAATCACTTTGAGGGGGCGGTAGTCCGCACTTCCTAAAATGAAGATATCGCGTTTGCCCATAATGGAAACCATAAAGGTATGAAATAAATGAAAAATACAGAATCTTAAGTAAAACATAAACATATTATATATCATATATAAATATAGTGACATCTTAATGTCCACCTTTGAAGGTGTTATAAGAATATTGAACAATCATCGTTTCGTGAGGCAGAAATTCGCCATCCACAGAAACAGTATGCTCTTTAACCATTAGATGAAGGTGTGTGTAAGTGTAGCTCGAATACTTATTATAAAAACAGCCTAGTATATTTAGTATACTGGTGTTGTTACAAAATAAATTAATAAAAAGAGTTTAGGGGGTTGGAGAAGCAAAATAAAACATAAGAACACAAGAGAAAACACTACCTTTAAAATGGGTAACTCTTTTTGATTTGAGCTCAAAGGCTTCCTTGGGAAAACTTCTGCCCAAAGTTAAGCTTCTAGGAGTAATAGAGGGACGTGGAGAGACAAAATGGGCTGGGTTTGGCTGAGCCAAATGCTTTAGGGGTGTGAGTAAGGTGGTAGAAGTGGGGGCCTTTTATAAGAGGAGAGGAGGGGCACTCTTGGAATGTTATAAAAGGTTACTTTATTTTCAAATGAGTTTCAGATTTTAAAGGTCCCACATTGATGTATTTAGAGGATAAGGTGATAAGGGTTCGAAATAAACTCATCCAATAGGTATTTTACAATTTTAAGTCTTATATTTTACATTATCTTTTCATTTTATTTAAATCGTTCATTAATGAGGTAATCGCTGCATCATCATGATGTCATAAATAATTTAATTTATTTAGTGTCTAAAAATTATAAAAAAAATACTATGATGTAGGAAATATTTTTATATTTCCAATTACTATTTATAGTCCAATAGATCATTTATGTAGACAAAATTAATTTTTTTTTACTCACGTGATACATTCTTTCTTATATTTAACTTTCTTTAAAAATAAAAAGATAAAAAGTCACTTTCACACAAAAGTGATTCCATGGGGTCCCCAAGTTTGGAACAAGGCATCCCATGGTCAGCCATGAGACAACCAGTAGAATTAGGACACATGTTGGTGTTATTTTTTATTATTATGATATTATTTTACTATCCTTAACTACCCGATTACTCATTAATCAAGATAATTAAAGATAATTACCGTCGTTACTATTCATAATGTCCAAAAACAAAAGAGTCCTAATTAAATAATTTGGAACTTATGATTCAAAAATATGGAATCCATTTTACCAAATTCCAAACATATAAATTACAATAATTAATTTAAAAATAATTCTCGTTGTCAAAACAAATAGCAGGTTTTTTTGAAACAATATCTATGAAAAGTTTGGCACTTGTTTATGACAAATTTCAAAGTGAAATTAATCCCAATGACCACCATTGGATTAAATGGTAAAAATATATTCTATTTACACTTTAAAACCAATTAAAAAGATAATATAACCATATAATTAAATTATATGAAAAAGCAGTTTTGATGTAAAATGTAGTATTTTTCACTAGTCATTAAAAAAATGAACATTGTTAGAAAAATACCAAAAAATTATCCAATGTAAATTTAAATGTCCCAATAATAAATAATAAGTTTATTTTTACAAATAGAGCTTATAAAATTGTCAAAATTTTGATTTAAAAATGGTTTGCCATCAAAAGGCAGTAAAACAATCTTTTAAGAATATTAGTGTATTCCGTGATTAAGATTGGATTTATTCTCTTTTTAAGCCTCTAAAACACTATCTAATTCATAAATAGACATAGATAAGAATATATATTATTCATTACTTACTTGGGATTTTACACCTTTAGTATTCTTTCTATATCCTTTGTAATAGAGGATTCAAGGAGGATCCTATAGAGTGTACTGTTATTCTCATCAAATATATATATATATATAATATTTTTCAGGTCACCAGGATTAGGTTGGAGATCAAGATGGATATTACTTTTTTGTGGTTTTTCAAGTTATGTTTAGGCTTCGTGATTGTTGTTGATTTTACCTTTTTGGTACTTTTAGTTTTCATTCAGTTGTTTTTATAATATATGATATTACATGTGTGTGATCAGGATTTATTTTATCTATTTGAGTAGGTGTTGATAGGTGTAAATATCTTTTATATCTCTTCTACATGTTCTCTTAGTGGGAAATGCCTACCATTTGTATGTTTTTGTGACCTTGGTGCTAGTATCCCACTCAGGGCCTACTGGAGGTGGGACTTAGGAGATCACCATCTCCCTTCTCTCATTTCCACCTTAGAAGTTTTCCTCTTTATAGGGAGGGGGTAATAAAAATTCTAGTGTGGTTTGATTACAGAGAAATGTTCATATATATCATAAAATAATTTTCTTTTTCTATTGATCCTCATAGACACTAAACCATATATTATTGGTATTTTGTGATTATTTATTATATTTAATGTTTAAATTATTGAAAATATGTTAAATAAATATATTTATATCTTGGTAAATCTCACTTGGTATCAATACTATGCATAAAGTATGTGTTTTTAGTATAAGACCTAGGAGTGTGGGTTTTGGGAACATTAGTGGGAATCAGATCAAAGTTTAATTTAGTTATTTTTGAGAATTAGAATAAGATAACATTAGTGAAAATCCTATGGATGAGTCTAAGTGTAGGGTAACAACCATAAATTTTGGTAAAGTTTTGAGTATGTTGTTTTCCTAGAAATTAAATTCATGTTTAGATACATGAAAGTGGATGATGTTGTGGCCCTGATGCACAAAGGGGTAATCACCCTGAGAAAGGGTGCTTGAGTATCAAATTGATCTTCAGTAGGTGCATCTTGAGTTGGCCTTAGAATGAACATGTGGATAGACACTCTCAAGAGATATACTTTAGTGATTCACATGATATTTTTTAACCATTATAAAGGATGGATTCACATTTTTATGGTATAGTTAGAGAACATAATAGGAAAAAGAACATGGACAACTTTGGTTAAATAGAAGGAGTTATAGGATGACCCCGTTATATCATAGATGAAGTGAAAGTATCATTGCTTGAAATGAAGATTTATTGGAGAATACATCCTTGGACTGAGTTTTCATATTAATAATATCATTTACTCTGATAGTATCAAAACCATTATGGATTTATTATTTGGTTTGGAATTGAATCATCAAAATGAAGCTATAAATGGTATTTATCTATAAACTCCTAATGACACATATTTTTGAAAAATAGAATCTTAGTCATAAATAAGATAATTAGATTTATTTATCTCATTAAAAATTATATCTTGATTCATTTATATCATTTATATTCCACTAACTATTTTCATTAGCATGTGATAATTAAAATTGCGAGTTCATAATTTATTTAAGGTTTGGGGGATGTAACATCCTAATATTTTTCTATATATAAATCTAATGTGTTCGATAATTTTCACCACATGAAACACTGAATGAAAATAATCTGTGACATATTAGATGAATATTATTAGTAAATTTATAAGAATAATAAAACTCTGGTAAATAAAAATACTCTACCTAACTAATTTTTTTTACACATAGAGGATAAATCATTAAAATGATTTAACATTAAAAAGGATTGTTCCTTCCCAAATAATTATTTTAAAAAAGTATTTTATATTTTATCCTAATAAATTAAATTATATAATTTTAAAATATTACTATACATGAAAAAATATATTGACATTCTATAAAATAGAAACTTATATTAATCAATTTATAGAACACTTACAATGTCATATTTCAATAATTTTTTTATTAATATTTGTTATTTTCATTTAAGGAAAAAAATAAAAAAAATAAAAATTTTAATTTTATAAATTTAACATAATTTTTGAATTTATCATGTAAAATTTATCTTTGGTTGAATTTTTGATATTTTCCTGAAAAGGTTGAATTTTGGGATGAATAGTGAAAAATACTGATGCAAGAACCTGGACCTTCTTTTCAGGTATGTTTTTCATTTTTCTAGAGTTTTTGAGAAAAGAAGAGTTTTTGAAACTTTTTTAAGTACACGCCGTGTACTTTATGAGTACACGCCGTGTACTTAATTGCCGCTCGAGGACGTGTGCTGGCCATGTCATGGCCACACACACGACCATGTAAGGGTGACAGGGAGGCCGCCTAATGCGGAGTACAGAAAAGCCTATTTCATGTCGTGTACTCCAAAAGTACATGACTTATACTTTGCTTTTTTTCATTAAACAGACTGAGGACACGTCTAATCTCTAGAACAGACTTCTTCTCCAGCTTCTTCAACTAAGAGTGTCCTATACAGCCGTGAATCTCCTCCAAGCCCCCCGATCCTCTGTCTGTTCTCCGAATTAACCGCTGTCAATTGCGTTGGAACCACAACAGTAAGCTCTTCCTTCTCATAGAGTTTTGTTTTCCAATTCATCCACTTTCACAAGTTATCGTGGGTTGAGCGTTTTGGACATTTTCATAGATCTACAACGTTCTAAGGAGAATAAAGCTTCGATGTTCAATTATATTGATCTCTTAACATCAAGGTAGGTGGTTTGTTCCTTTCTATAGAAATTCTTTGAGTATTTTGTGCAAATTCCACCAATACCCTTGAACGTGGTATTGCGTGTTTCCTGTTTTACCCTTATTGTTTGCCTTCTTTTCTTATATGCCTGTGTAGAGGAAATTGCTTGTGAATAGGTTAATTTTCTGTACTTTGGATGTTTTTCCCATGAATGTTTTCCTGTATGACCATTTGGCCTAGTTTTGCCTGTTAGGAAATTGCCAGTTCCATGCCTAGTTTGTAGGATGGTGTGACTGTTCTTCCATGCTGAGATGCTGTAGAATGCTAGCCAAGTAGTTCTTGAGGTTACTTTGGCCGTTATGCGATGCGATACTTATTGACTTTACACAGGGCTGTGAGAACCTAGTTTAGTATACCATAGGAAGAATAGACACAAGGGCTTCTCTATAGTGTCTTTAATTTACGATGCGAGACCACATGGGTAATTGACGTTGAGTGCTTCCTCAGAGTGTCTATAGTTCCTCAACGCGGGCCATAGGGGGAATGAGATGTTGAGTGCTTCTGCAGAGCACCTTTAGTATGATAAGAGACTATAGGGGGGATTGACGGTGAGTGCTTCTCCAGAGAGTCTATTCTTTCTTTAGCTGAACCAGAGGGGTGTGACTGTGTGTGCCTCCCAAAGGGTTTCTAGTACTTGTAGGTTGAACCATAGGGGTTAGGCTGTGAGAAATAACTAGAGTTTAACTGTTTTTTGTACTTTCTTGAGTGGCTGCTTTCTTTTTTGTAAATTATATTCTAGAACTGTGGATTGTTGCTGCTGAGTACTTTCCTATTTCCTATTTACTGTTTACTGTACTTTTACCTACCATATATTCACTGACTGTTAGGCACAGATCTTTGGGTGGTTTCCTACTAGGACTTTGTCTGACACCCTATTTGGGTTATGATTTTGGGCCCAAATAGATTATATTATTGTAGGTATAGATAAGGTCAAGCACCCTTCTACTTCAGGTTCTTGATTGCACCAGAGCTGGAGAGCATGGGACCAAGCTGAGGCTTGCGATGCTGAGGAGTTTCTCATCTATTTTTCTTTTGTACTTTGGTTTAGTACTGTATTAATCATTGTGACTTGTTTGGATGTTTTACTAGACATAAATGTATCATGCATCATTTACATATATTTCTACTCCAGTTGTTTATTTATCAGTCTTCCGCTATTATTGTTGTTGGATATTTACCACTTCCACTGTTGTATGTGTTTTATGTGTTGTTACTTCTGTTGTGTAATCTTATAATGAGGGAATAGTTTCCCCACTATCACACCCAAGGCCCTTGTTACTAGTTGGAATCCTCTGTCATTCAGGGAAATACGTTTGAGGCCATGTGACCAACCAGGTACGGGGTGCCCCTTGGTGGATTCCGGAACCGGGGCGTTACAAAGTGGTATTAAAGGAATTTTCTTTTCTCTTAACTTACTGTTTGGAGCCTTTATCCAGGGATAGGATAGAATAGGTACTTGGTAATGAGTTGTACCCGGGAGTAGCTAACCCGTGCACAGGGAAAATCCATACTACCTCATTTATTGAAATTTTATTTGGTTATCAAATTTTACAGTTAATTTAATTTCACCATTGGGTGATTCACATGCTTTGTGCTATTACTGTTGTTATTATTGTTGTTCTATTTCTATCACAACCCGATGAGATGATGGTATGCAATCTCATGCATCATATAGGAAATTGTTAGAAATCACATGCCATGAATTCTTTCCATGCAATTTAGGATGCATTAGCAATTGCATGTTGTTGTGATAGACGTTTTGTACATTATGCATGCTGATGTGATAGATGCTTTGATAGAATCCTTGCTGTTTGATAGGCAATTTTTTGTGTAGTGATTTGCATAGATGGATGCAAAAATTTGTTTCTTGAGGTGTTATGGGCCCTCATGGACCAAACTTTGGTGGATCATTTCTTATGGCCTTGTATAAGATTCCAAACATTGATTCGCGGGGAGTACGGGCCCTCACCGATCGAAATTTGGCACCTTAACTCTTGTTTTCAGGGCTCCAGAACAGTTTCTGAGGATACTGCTCAGAAAAACCTAGAATAAATGACATGTACTTTAGGAATACACACCGTGTAGTTTTCAAACAGTGTCACTGACTGTGCAAGCAGGGACACAAGGTTGTGAAAGATCTTCCAAGAACAGGCCGTGTACTAGTTGTGCACGTCGTGTGGTGTAATCCTGAGAGTCCGTCCATGTAGTTAACAACACGATCGGTGAAGTCTCTTCTTATACACGCCGTGTACTAGTTTATCATGCCATGTAGTGTGAAATAAGTCCCCAACCGTGTCACGAACAACACATGTCATGTTATCTTTTCACATACACACCATGTCTGAATCTTACATGTCGTATAGTCTGATCTAGGGACCCAGCTGTGTCACAAACAACACGGGTCGGTGTTGCCCTTTCTCGTACATGCTGTGTCCATCTGGAACACATCGTGTAGTGTCAGCCTTTTGTAATGCCGTGTCTCTATCAACACGGTCTAGGTAAGGCATATCTAGTACATTCCATGTCTACCTTGAACACACCATGTAGTTTTATCTTAGGAGAATTGTGTGGCTTAACCGTGTAAAATGACTCAGGCTGGGAAGAGGATTCAAGTACATGCCATGTTTTTGGATAACACACTGTGTATTTCGGGTGTCACATGACTAGTTTAGGTAGAATTTCACGCCCATGTGAATAACCTAAGGTAACACGCCGTGTAGGGAAAGAACACGCCGTGTAGTCATGTTTTGCATAACTTGAAAGCCTTATTTTCCTTGTTTCTTATTGTTCCTTAAGTTTTCAGTCCTTGTTAATCCTGAATCTAAGGTGTGAATTGACCTTGAAGATTCATGTTACTGAGATGTCCTCCGGTTGCATGCCAGTTGCCAGACGGTGACCAGACACCGGATATGGATGATCAGGGACTTCCCGCAGATCCTCCTATTGTACCGGCCTTGGCACTAGAAGTTATACCAGTTGCAGGCACTGATACGCAATTTAGGGAAGGTTTTCTGAGGATGATGCAGAACTTCCAGGGAGATCCGCCTCCTACCTCGTCTATGGAAGACCTGACATGGGTTTTCCAACTGTAGCATCCTCCCACCTTCTCAGGGGAAGGAGGACCGCAGGCTGCAGAGTCATGGCTAGAAGCCATGATGACGATATTCAAGAATTTGGAGACACCTCCAGAGAGGCGGGTCAAGCTCGCAACCTATATGCTACGATACTCCTCCAAGAGTTGGTGGGATGTGATCTCACAGGCATGTCATTAGCAGGCTATGGCGTGAGAGGGGTTTCAATGCATCTTTTATGACTACTTCTATCTGGAGACCCTGAGGGCCAACCGAGCCCGGGAGTTCATTAGCCTAGAGCAGGGCACTCTTTCTGTCATGGAGTATTCCTCTCGTTTCACTGAGCTTCGGAATTTCACACCCCTCGAGAGAACAGATGGGTTGTTCTTGGAAAGGATGTTTGAGGATTGTCTCAAATGGTAGATCCGCTCACATGTGAATATCTTCAGGTTGAATTCTATCGCTTTCATCGTCAACCAGGCACTGATTGCAAAGCGCAATCTCAGAGATTCAGGAGTTGAGAGACAGGGTGGTTCCACTTCCAGAGTTAGTGCTTCATCAGCTGTCAGTAGGAAGCACCGTAGGGAGTCTACGTGTAGTGATCCGAGGCGATGAGACACATCTTCAGGTAGCCAGGTGGTATGCTACCAGTGTGGAAGGGTTGGGAATACGAGGCTGTAGTGCCAGAGAGACCCAGTGGAGTGCCGATCTTGCGGCAAGATGGGTCACCTTTAGTGATTCTGTCAGATCTTCTCTCCTGTAGTTGGTGATAGGGGTTCTTCCATAACTCCTCGTTCAGAAGCAGCGCCACCTGTTTCTCACCAGTCTGGGAACTGGAGTTCTTCTAGCCATTTGGGCCTAGGTGGAGGTCAAGGACAGGGTGTTCATTCACCGGTCTTCCAGCGACAACAAGGGGGATCAACTCAGAGCTATCAGGCATGGTCACAGGGTCGTGGTATAGGTCAGGCTTTTGCAGTGGAGCAGACCCAGTAGGAGTAGGATCCCGAACCCTCTAAAGTTCGAGGAACGATTTTAGTATCCCCAGTTTTATCTTATACTCTTTTAGATATAGGGGATTCCTATAGCTTTATCTCTATTGCTGTTGTGGAAAGACTTAGTCTCTGTATCTTTTCTTTAGTCGACATGTTGACTCTAGACACACCGTTGGGGACTAGGATGGCTAGTGTATGTCAGTGTAGAGAGTTCCCTCTTGAGGTTCCGGGGTGTCACTTTCTATGGGACCTCTATGTCCTAGAGATGATAGCTAATGATGTCATTTTCAGAATACACTAGCTCGTTCCCTTCCAGGAAGTCGTCGACTGTTATCACCGCTGGGTGAGTTTCATATCACCAGAGGGTGAATCATTTCTTCATCTAGGTGAGTGGGATGTCCAGGCATGTAGAGCTGGACCCAAGCATCATGGGATAGGTGGAGTTACAGATCATATTTTTAGTCTATATCTGGATGAACAGGGGATATCGCAGTTAGACTTTCCTCCAGTGGTGGATCATTTCAGGGATGTCTTTCCAGAGGACTTTTCAGGTTTGCCTCCGGAGCATGAGGTAGAATTTTCTATTGAGCTCGTGCCAGGAACCGGTGTCCATTCCTCCTTATAGGATGGCTACACCTGAGTTGCAGGAACACAAGAAGTAGTTGGAGGAGTTGCAGGTAAAGGGTTTCATCTGACCCAATACTTCTCCTTGGGGTTCACCTGTCTTGTTTGCGAAGAAGGTAGACGACACCCTTAGGCTTTGTGTGGATTATCGGAAGCTGAACCAGTTGACGGTCAAGAACCAATATCCCTTGCCTAGGATTGATGACCTCTTTGATCATTTTCAAGGATCTAAATTGTTCTCAAAGATTTATTTGAGGTCCGGTTATCATCAGTTACACGTTAGACCATCTGATATACCTCTTATAGCTTTCTGGAGCCGGTATGGTCTATATGAGTATATGGTTATGCCGTTTGGTCTCACGTACGTGCCTGTAGTTTTCATGGCTCTGATGAACCGAGTGTTCCATCTAAACTTAGACTCTTTCATGGTGGTTTTCATGGATGATATCTTGGTGTACTATCACACTCGACCTGACAATGCTACCCATCTTGAGATCATTTTGAGTACACTGAGGGAGAATCAGTTATATGCTAAGCTCTCAAAATTCCAATTTTGGATGGATCAGAATTACTTCTTGGGTCATGTTATCTTAGATACAGGAGTATCAGTAGACCCAGAGAAAGTGAGGGCAGTAGTTTCCTGGGAGATGTTGATGAACGTCTTTGAGGTAAGGAGTTTTCTAGGCCTGGCTCGATACTACAGAATCTTTATAGAGGACTTTTCACTCTTAGTAGCACCACTAACGGGTCTAAACAAGAATGGTGATAAGTTCTTATGGTCAGATTCTTGTGAGTCATCTTTTCAAGAGCTGAAAGGGAGGTTAACTTCAGCACTGATACTAGTCTTGATAGAGTCAGGTAGGAGCTACACTGTCTACTATGATGCTTCAGGTATCGGGCTTGGAGCTGTGCTTATGCAGGGAGATGGAATCGTTGTGTAAGGGTCTTGGAAGTTGAGGCCACATGAGAGGAACTACCTGACACATGATCTTGAGTTGGCAGCTGTTGTTCATGCCTTACTCTATTGGAGACATTATCTTCTAGGTGAGAATTTTTTGGTTTTCACTAACCAAAAAAGTCTCAAGTACATCTTCACTCAGTGTGATCTGAATCTGAGACAGCGTAGGTGGGTCAAGTATCTTCAGTCCTTTGACTTTGAGCTTGCCTATACACCTGGGAAAGGCAACGTAGTGGCTGAAATATTGAGCAGGAGGACTCAGATATTGGCAGTTCAGGAGGCCATCAGTGGGTGGCAGCTCATGGCTCTATTCTCTGAGATGAATATGGAGGTACACGACAGATAGGGGAAGACTTTCCTATCTTCTGTAGCTGTAACCTCTACACTTCTTGATCGAGTACGGATGAGGAATCTATTAGATTCTGAAGTACTATTCCTATAGGAAATCATGTCAGGAGAGGACCCTATTCCTGGATAGACAGTAGGCGAGGACGAGATCTTGCATTTCCAGGGATGTGTATGGGTTCCAACAGACATACGTGGGGATCTGATGCGGGACTTTCATTCCTCAGTTTGGTCAGTTCATCCTGGCATCACCAAGATGTATCATGATCTACACCATCAGTATTGGTGGCCAGAAATGAAGAGGGATGTTGCTGGTTTTTCCTAAGGTGTTCCACTTGTCAGTAGGTGAAAGAAGAACATCAGCGACCAGCATGTCTTTTACAGTAGTTACCCATTCCTGAGTGAAAGTGGAATGACGTCACGATGGACATCGTGACCGGTTTTACGAGGTCTCCTTGAGGGAATGATGCTGTTTGGGTTGTCATCGACAGGATTACAAAGGTTTCTCACTTCTTGCTGATCAAGGAGACCTTCAGTGTTGATGAGTTTGGGTGGTTGTACATCTGAGAGATTGTATGTCTACATGGAGTTCCACACTCCATTATTTCAGACAGAGATGCACATTTTACTTATCGGGTCTGGCAGGGGCTTCAGAAGGCTTTGGGCACACATGTACTTTTGAGTACAACATACCATCCCCAGATAGATGGCTAGTCCGAGCATACGATTCAGGTGCTTGAGGATTTTCTCTGAGCTTTCATTGTGGACTTTAGAGGTTCTTGAGAGAAGCATATACCTCTTGTGGAGTTTTCCTACAATAATAGTTTCCAAGAGACTATTCAGATGACACCTTATGAGGCTTTGTACGGTTGACCATGTCAATCACCCTTATGTTGGCTGGAGGTAGGAGAGGCAGCTTTGCTGGGACCTCGTCTTGTTCAGGAGACCACTGAGCATATAGAGTTGATTCGAAAGAGGATGGCTATGATATAGTCTCGTTAGAAGTCTTATGCTGATCAGTGAAGATGACCTATGAAGTTCGAGGTTGGGGATCAGGTTTTCCTATGTGTCGCACCGAGGTTGGGAAACAAGAAGATTCAGAGATAGGGTAAGCTTTCACTGAGGTACGTTGGTCCGTTTGAGGTGTTGGAGAGAGTTGGACCGATTTCCAATCTGTTGTAGTTACCTCAAAGGTATCGGGCTATGCACGACGTCTTTTACGTTTCTCAGCTTAGACGTTACTTTTCAGGCCCATCTCATGTCTTTCAACCTGTAGAGGTTGAGCTCGAAGCAGATGCATCATTTGAGGAGAATCCTATCCAGATTGTCGATCGCAGAACAAAGGTTCTCCGTGGCCAGTCTGTTCCTATGGTATGGGTGCTATGGAAGAAAAAGAGAGTACAGAACGAGACTTGGGAAAGGGATGTCGATGTACGATCGCAGTGGCCAGAGTTGTTTAGGGTTTCTTCTTCTATGCCTTTCTTGGGAAATTCGGGGATGAATTTATTTAAGGCGGGAAGTTTATAAGAACCCAGACCTTCTTTTTAGGTACGTTTTCCCTTTTTCTTGAGTTTTTGAAAAAAGAGGAGTTTATAGAAATTTTTGAAGTACACGACGTGTATTTTATGAGTACACGTCATGTACTTCATTGCTACTCGAGGCCGTGTGCTGGCTGTGTCATGGAAACACACACGACCATGTATGGGTGATAGGAAGGCCACTTAAAGCAGAGTACGGAAAATCCTTGTACATGCTATGTACTTTTTTTTCATTAAACGGACCAGGGTCACGTCTAATTGCCAGAACGGTCTTCTTCTCCAGCTTCTTTGACCGAGAGAATCTCGTACGACCGCGAATCTCCTCCAAGCCCCCGAGAATCCGTCTGTTCTCTGAATCGACCATCGTCGATTACGTTGGAACCACAATGGTAAGCTCTTACTTCTCCTAGAGTTTCATTTTCTAATTCCTCTTCTTTCTCAAGTTATCATGGGTTGAGCGTTTTGGACATTTTATTAGATCTATGACATTCCAAGGGGGATAAAGCTTCTAGGTTCAAGTATATCGATCTCCTAACGTCAAAGTTTGTGGTTTGTGCCGTTCTGTAGAAATTATTTGAGTATTTTGTGCAAATTCCACCAATACCCTTGAATGGGGTATTGCATGTTTCCTTTTTTAACCTTGTTGTTTTCCTGCTTTGCTTATATGCCTGTGTAGAGGACATTTCTTGTGATTAGGGTAATTTACTATGGTTTGGATTATTTTCCCATGCATGTTTACCTGTTATGACTGTTTGGTCTAGTTTTTCATGTTAGGCTATTGACAGTTCCATACCTAGTTTGTTAGATGGTGTGACTATTCTTCCATGCTGAGATTCCATAGAATTCTAGCCAAGTAGTTCTTGAGGATAATTTGGCCGTTACACGATGCGATACTTGCTGACTTTATATAGGGCTATGAGAACCTAGTGTATTAGACCATAGGGAGAATGGACATAGGGGCTTCTCCAGAGTGTCTTTAATTTACGATGCAAGACCACATGGGGAATTGAAATTGAGTTCTTCCTCAGAGTGTCTGTAGTTCCTCGACGGGGGCCACAGGGGGAATGAGACGTTGAATGCTTCCCCAGAGCGCCTTTAGTATGATATGAGACTATAGGGGGAATTGATGGTGAGTTCTTCCCTAGAGAGTCTATTATTTCTTTAGCTGAACCCGAGGGGTGTGACTTTGTGTTCCTCCCAGAGTGTTTCTATTACTTTTAGGTTGAATCATAGGGGTTAGGCAGTGAGAACTACCCAGAGCATACCTGTTTGTTCCACTTTCTTGAGTGGATGCTTTCTTGTTTGTAAATTATATGCTAGAACTATGGATTTTTACTGCTGAGTACTTTCCTATTTCCTTTTTACTATACTTTTACCTGCCATATATTCACTAACTGTTAGGCACAGATCTTTGGGTGGTTGCCTACAGGGACTTTGTCTCACACCCTGTTTGGGTCTTGCTTTTGGGCCTAGATAGATTATATTGTTGCAGGTATAAATAAGGGCAAGCTCCTTTCTACTTCAGGTTCTTGATTTCACTAGAGTTGGAGAGCATGGGACCAAGCCGAGGCTTGAGATGCTGAGAAGTTGCTCATCTGTTTTTCTTTTGTACTTTAGTTTAGTACTGTATTCAGCATTGTGACTTGTTTGGCTGTTTTCCTAGACATATATGTATCATGCATCATTTACATATATTTCTCCTCTAGTTTTTTATTTATCAGTCTTCCACTGTTATTATTGTTGGATATTTACTGCTTCCTCCATTGTATGTGTTGTATGTGTTTTTACTTCCATTGTGTACTCTTCCAATGAGGGAATAGCTTCCCCACTATCACACCCAAGGATGTCACTGCTAGTCAGCAGCCTCTAGCATTCAGGGAAATGAGATTGAGGCCATGTGACCAACCGGGTATGGGTCACCCCTGGGTGGCTTCCAAAATCAGGGTGTTACAACTGACTTTTCAAATACTATCATTTTTATGACATTGTCATAAAACAAGAATGATTTGAAAGTTTTTGCAACATTTTTTATTTAAAAAATATATTGATATATTAAGATAAATTGTTTAAAATGAAATATTTAATTTATAAAACTCATGTATAATATTTTGGAAACTAAAGTAATATTTTACTCTAATAAAAATTATTTTTAAAATATTTCTTTTAACTACGTATCCACAAGGTGTAATTCAGTTTTGGTTTATTTTGAAATCCACATAACTCAAATTTGGTAAATAATAAAAAAATTATTTCATATAAATCAATAACATGGGAAATATTATCTTAATTATAAATTTTATACATAAACATAACCTTTTTCAAAAAATGGTTTTTGTGTGTTATGTTAGAAAATATTAAATATTTTCCACCCTTATGTGTTTTATTTGAAAAAATGGATTTGATGTTTTGAATAATAAGGTAAAAAATTTGTAATGTGGCCCATAATATTTTATTCATTAAAAATAAAAAACTTTTCTAAAATTTAATTACCTTGGTAAAAGTAAAAAATAGTAAAAGTGAAAATCTAAGAGTAAAATAATTAAAAAGATGATAAACACTTGTGTGAAAATGTACGGTTGATGAATTTTTGACCTTACCCCTCCATCTTTTAAAATATTTTATACTATTGGATCCATTTTACATTTCAATAGAAAATTTAATTTTATATATTATCACAAAAATGACACTCCTATACCTTATAAAAGGATCCATAACCACTTTACTTCTCTTCACACCCCAAGCCTCTTAAATTTGACCAAACAATGCCCAAATAAATCCCCAACACTCTGAGAAACATCTTAGTGTTTTTTTCGTAACAACCTAAATCCATTAACTCAGATATGATGGTTATTTTACGACATTGATACAAGATACAATGGATTTAATCATGAAGAATAAAATAGTTTATTATTCCTGGAGACAATATGAATACATGATTCTCACATTATATTTGAAAAAATAAAATAAAACTTAAAATTTTAATATGAAATTCATTATTCTTCTACTATATCCCTAAAATAAATCATAGATCCCTTATTGATATCTTAGGGAAAGGAAAACATAATAATGGAAGATACTAGATTCTTAGTATGGTAAAGTATACAGCATAACCCATCATAGAATAAATAAAGCACGATTAATATGACAGAGATAAAAAATAATCAAATATTACATAAAACTAATATTATAAAACTAGAATTTATCCATGGAATTTATAACAAAAAAATAATCACATGAATGATAATAACTAGTCTCATAATGATAAAAATTCATAATTCCAAAAATGATAATTTTACCTTCAACGACTTGTTCCAAGACATCATATGTGAATAGGTAAGGTGTACACTAAATACTGAAGATAGTTTTTCTTATGAGACATATAAATGCATATAGAGGATATAATGGGTCCAAAAAATAACTTACTAAGTCTAATTTATTCATTATATGAAATAAATAAATAAATATTCAATAAATAACAAACATAAACATTCATATTGAAAAAATAGAATATTAAATGTTAATACTTTTCCCTAGTCAATAAATAGAACAACAGGATCATACGTTATCTATATAAATATTTTGGATGTAATAATTAAATTATATATCGAGTAAAGAATAATAAACATAAAATTATTTTTTCATAGATGAAAAACTCCTTTAAAATAACATTCAAAAATATTTTTGAAAATTGGGAAAATATCCATTTCTTTCGATATCTTTACAAAATAAAGATTTATAGAATATTAAGAGAATGATTTTATTCTAAAATAACCATGGAAACTTGTAAAGTAATATTCAATGAAAATAATCGTGAAGATTATGAGAAAATTCACTCATTTGGTAAATTTTAAAACAAATATACCTTACACACTTTTTGGTAAAAAGTCAAATTTAACTTTTTCAAAAAACAAGAAGAAGATACCTTTTAATACTATGTAAAAAAAGTAAAATATAGTTGGAAATGAATTTAAATAATAATTTGAGCCTTGTAAAATGAAATTAATACCTGTAAATTCTATAGATAACTATATAAAAATAATATATATTCATTTGAAAAGGTAAAGATCTTATAATTTACTATAATAGAAATTTAAACATAAATAATCCTGAATCAAATAATGAGATTTTAGAATAAACCCTTACCACAAAATTCATATTAGTCGAACGTGTCATATCCTCCAAAATCATATATTTAATTTTATTAAATACTTTATAAAGAAATTTTTTCATCTATATTTCATTTTAAGGTCATTTTATAATCATTTTACATATATTCATGGAATAGTTCCTATTTTCATTGACCACATAAGGTTGTTAAGTCAATTTATCCAAAATTAATTTGTCATATTAAAATTAGAAAATATTTTATATAATGGTTCCAGAATCTCTATAATTTTAATAATTTCATGTATATAATTATATAAAATTTTAGAATCAACCATGGATATTTGTAATAGAAAAAAATCACCTCACTTCATAGAGGCGGTAGTTTGCACATAAGTAATAATAACATTATGATTCTACAAAAAATGAAAGTGAAAGAAGTTAGATGATATATTATATTTATATAATCATAATTATTCCATAAATATCATATATATTCATCAATTCCATGAATATAACCATCCAATTATAGTGGTGATGAAAAATGAATTACACCACTATGTGGAGTCATTTGGCTGTATGTACACATGAGTGATGTTTTCATTTACCATAGGATTAAAAAGAGATATAAAATGGATGTAAAATTAATATAAAAATATCTCAGTATGGTTAATTTACTGATGCGATTATGTAAATATGGTTATTTAATATTTGGAGGTGGTTTAATAAGAAAGGAACTTGAAAAAACTCAGTAAGAACATATACCTATTCTTTTGGTAGTCTCCTTTATCTTACACCTGATGAGTTTTATAAGTGATAATTTAATGAGAAAATAAAAATAGGAAATTGTGAGGGTTTTTTAAAGGTATTTGGGTTTTTATTTTTCTAGATAAGTTTCTCCAGTAGTGTGTATAAGAGAGGATAGGGTATTCCCATTTATAAGTGAGGCAGGTGGAAAACTTCTAAATAATTGAAACTTTATTATATAATACATATATTACTCAATTAAATTGGCTAAAAAGTTCCATATCTTCAATTATGAAAAGTTTAATATTTAATTAAAACTAATTAATGATGTTTAACTAAGTGCTTTTTGTTATCTCGATGCCTTATCCCTTTATTTTAACCTTTTTAACTCTTTTTACCCTTAACTGAAGTGATAAATATTTACCTTGATTACTATAAATTATGACCAAATAATAAATTGAACATATTATATATTATTAATTATGTTTATTAAAAATATTAAATACATTTTACTAGCATCAATTTTGATAATTGGTAAAAATTACATTTAATATATGTTTGTCAAATGCATTGAAACCCATTTTTAGAAAAAATGATTGTTTTAATAATAAAAATGATTATACAACAAAATAAATTATAGTATTGATTAAAATGGAATTAATTATATTATTTTAAGTCAAAGGATAATTAATTTTTTTTAAACAAAATAAAAATATAAGGAACCTTATGAATACTTTATTAAGAGAGAAGAACAAAAACAAATTTATTTAATTAAAAACATTACTTAGATTTCAAAAATATTTAGCATATATTAATAAGTTAAAAATTATATTTATATATATATTATAATAATTATTATATATATATTTTTTCTATTAAAAAGGTTTCATAAAAATTCAAGTTATTATTATCTCATTAAAATGACATAAAAGTGATAATATTTCTAAAATCGGCATTTTCACTATTCACCCCCAAATGAACTATTTGTGAAAAATATAAAAAATTCACCATAGGGTAATTTTGAAATTAAAAAATAAAAAATGAATTTATTTTATCAAATTATATTTATAAAATTTGGGAATTTAGGTTTTAACCACATTGTTTAATAAATCTATGTGCGTTATGCTATAGTTTGTTTTGAAAGAAAGATTTACCTACTATAATTATAGCTCAAGTGTAACATTCCCCCCTTAAAATATTTCATCGAAAAAATTTATTTATTACCACCTCATGAAAATATTTGTATAGTTATTCATCATAACTTATTTATGTTTCCATGTCAACTCTTCTATTATGATTTATCCAAAGCACATTTACCAACTAAGTCATTTGATTCCACACCATTTTTCTCTAGTGTCAAGAATATACATAGGATATTCATAGTAAGATAAATAAGGTTACAATTATATTCCATAATTGGTGAGTACATGAATTTTTTATGACATGTAATTCCCCAATAAGGATATATAGAACACATCACGAGCTTTATAAAAGACTGGTGGTATTTCAAAATGGAAAGACACGTCTTTTATTATTTATAGAACCAAAAAAGGCTTGATGTACCTTGGACATAGTTTCTATTTATCTCTGAATCTTATAAAACTCTTCAATAGAAATAAATTCATGAATATATTATCTCCCCCTTGAAGTTATTAATCCTTCAGTTATTGATATTTATCTTTTATCCACTTTGAGATTTCTTAATATGAATCCAAATAGTTTTCACATTCAACGTTGTATCCTAACAAATTTCAGGTCCTAAAAGCTTCCTTTCTCCAACTTCAACCCGATAAGATGGTGTTTGGAATATTTTCTTGTAAAATGATTCATATGTCTCCACTTAAATTCTTTAATGAAAATAGTTGTTATATATGAATTCCACTAATAAAAAATGTTATCCCCATATACCTTGATATTAAAATAAACATAAACTAAACATGTTTCTAAAGTACAAATCATAATTTAAGTCTACCCATTAATTTTAGGATGATAGTTTGTTATCAAATCTATAATAGTGTCAAGAGACTTATGAAGAATATTATATAATTTTGATGTAAACATTGGTTCATGATTAGACACAATTGGAAGAGGTGTACCATGATGTCTCACAACTTCATTAACATATATAAAAGTTTGGGGATTAAGTAGTATATAATCCCATATAATGATGAAATGCATAGATTTTATAATGTGATCAATAAAAACCCATATAGAATCATTATTTCTAGGTGTTTTTAGAAATAAAATGACAAAGTCTATCATAATATCATCCAATTTCTACACAAGAATAGGTAGAGATTGCATGGAACATTTTGGATATTGTCTCTTGGACTTAACATATTGAAAAAACAAGTATCTTAAAACATAATCTACAATTTTATATTTCATATTATCCCATAAAAATTGTTTCTTTTAAATCTTGATACATTTTAGTGATAGCAGGTTGTATAGGGTAATTTGAGCTATGAGCTTCATATAATAAACACATAACCTCTTTACAAATTTCAATATACCATCTTAATTTATGAATTATACTAGATTACCATAATTTATGTATTTTATTTACTTTTTAACATTTTTATCATCAATCTAGAAACGTTTTATTTTCTCTAAAAAGGATGTCTTAGTAATATTTTGGAATAAATGAGACGTTTCCCCTTTATTAATGATTTCCATATCAAACT
Organism: Viscum album; assembly: GCA_963277665.1. NCBI lineage: Eukaryota > Viridiplantae > Streptophyta > Magnoliopsida > Santalales > Viscaceae > Viscum > Viscum album. Next base: position 1,353,604,907 of record OY728121.1, on the reverse strand, counting down.
TTGCTAAATCCATGAATGTAAGATCCTTTTAATTCCTCAATTTAGTCAAAACACCCAGATATTTTATACTTAGCATATCAACCACATTATTTTCCTTCATATGGTGGTATTATATTATTAAATCCTAATATATTTATAGTTATAATCATATCATTTTCCTTATATTGATCTCTTTTTGTGAGAAGATGTATTTCGAACTTTTTTATCTATATATATTTCATATCCTACATCATAAAGGTAATGACTAAGTATCTTCAATGAAAATGTTACGGTTGAAAACTCAAGATCATGGGTTTGATAATTCTATTCCTGAAAATTTAATTTCCTTGGTACATAGAAAAATACTCTATCATTATGCATAAGGACACATCCATGTCCCTCCTTTGATGCATCACTATATATCACAAATCTATCCCTTCCTGATAGTAAATTCAATATCATAATATTTACCAATATCCCCCATAATTATTTAAACAATTATTTACATTTTTCTACACATTTCAACTTAACCCATTTATGTGTCAACTTGGTGAACATTTTAGCTGATTGAGAATTTTTTTGATCAAATCATCAAGAGTAACCTATTAATCCAAGGAAACTGTATACCTTGTTTATATTCATTGGTGTTGGACATTCTATCATTTCCCTTATCTATGAAGTATCAATTAACATCCTATCAGTAGAAATAATTTTTCCAAGAAATTAAACCTCTTGAATCTTAAATTCACATTTTATAGAATTTCCATATAAATCCCTTTATCTATGAATCTCAAGAATGATTCAAAAATGAATCTTATACTCATCAAATATTTTATACTATAACAAGATATCATTAATAAATACCACATTGAAATTATCAAGATTATCCTGAAAACACTATTCATAAAATCCAGAAAAACAGAAGGATAATTAGTCAATCGAAAGGGAATTACTATAAATTAGTAATTTCCATACCTCATATGAAATTTCATATTTTAAATATCTTAATTATTTACATATAATTGATGATACCCAGAATTAATATCAATATTTAATAAAATTTTAGATCCTTGAAGTTGATCAAAAAATCCATCAATGCAGCATAGAGGATACATGTCCTTTATGGAACTCACATTTATTTCCCTATAATCAATTCCAAACCACATAGTCCCATACTTCTTCTTAACAAAAATAACACACAGTATCCATGGTTAAAAATTAGGGCGATAAATCCCTTATCACACTACTCCTACAGTTTTTTTTTTCAATTTCACTAATTCCATTAAGGCATTCTTATATGGAGTCATTCTATTGGTTTTTCCTTAGGGATGAGATCAATAGAAAAATCATCCTCATGATTAGATGAATGTTTAGATAGTTCTTCAGAAAACACATTAATGTATTCCTTCACAATTGGAATATCCCCTATTCTAAGGATACCTTTCCCATTCATAGGTTTTGGATTCCCTTATTCTACAAGAATTTTATTCATGGGAGATACTAGAGTTGGATATAGACAAGATTTAGATGATAAAATATCCCCTATGAAGACAAGGGATTCCAAATATCCTTCGTGAATCATAATATACCTCTCTTGGAAATAAATTATTTTCATTATAATTTTAATGGAAATCCATAACAAGGATTATATAAACATCAAACATAGGTATGGTAATTATGTTATCAAGTAGGTTATATCCATGTGTCATAATAGGAAGAAATGGATATATTCTTATTTCAATAATATTTACACTAGGAGTCTTGATTGAAAAATCCATTCTAAAGGTGATAGGGAAATATCTAATTTTCATAGAGAACATGGATGATATGAAAGAGTTCCAAGATATAGAATAAAATAATGTATTAACTAAATGATGTTATTATAAAAGTAAACACCACTATATCTTTTGTAACTTCAACCTTAGCTATAGTGATCAGAAAATATTGGACTTGTTTCTTTGGTATTTTATGAGGTAAATTCCTATGATGCTTGGGAAATTCATAAGAATAGTTCCCTGTCTACTTATGGTTAAATAATTTAACATTTGAAGATTCTTTATTTCTATTAAAGTCATGTCCCTAATGGATTTTCTATCAAAACATGCAAAAAATATAACTACCATAAAGCTTGTTCAATGGTGTTTCTTTCCAAAATTATTAAAATATTGAAATTATATCCTCCCCTTATTCAATTATCCCATATTTGTTTTCATAGTTCTCAAACACTCATTTATTTTCTTGTTTTCCTTGAAAAGATTGTAATTTTAGAATTATTTCTCTTTTTTATGGAACTAGATACTATATCCTCATATACAAAAACATTCTTGGAGACTAATTACCTATGAAGGTTGGGTATTATCCAATTAAATAAGCAATCAATATTACTTCTTGAAATTTTTATATAACCCAAAATATGAGTTTCTATCCTTATAATGTTAACTTTATATTCAATAACATTTTCTCTTTCCTTTTTCCTTAGATTGAGGAATTTCCTCTCTATATCATCACCTTTCACATTCGGAAATTATTTTCTGAAAAATATCTCATTGACATTTTTCCATTCTATACTCTTTATTTACTTCGATTATATAGTGTTCTAGATCAATGATCACCATTGATCAATGTCTCCCATAAGATGATAAATTTCCATAGTAACTTTCTCTCTTTACTACTTCTATAAGATAAAAATATATTCTCCAGGGAATTTATCTATTACTCAAAAACTAATGGATAAGTATTACTATTGAATGGTGGTGGTTTTTGTTGCATGAAGTGGTCCAACATTTTTTCACCATGTTGGGGATTCATAGGTTTCTCTATAGAATAAATGTTATTGGTCATTAATTGAGCCATCTACCCTAATATAGTTGTAATGTGTTTAGTTCCAGCTCCATATTCATGGTATTTCCAATTAGGGAGATCCCTACATAGATTATACGAAATGATTCTATTTTAATTCATTCTACTTGGTGGAATTTCTAAAAAATGTATTATATTGAATTATAACATAACATTATGAATTTTAAATTATAGTTTTTAATTCTTTATCTGGTGTAACTCTTAACAAAAAATGAAAATTTATACATAACTAATCACATAATTATAATCTTAGTAAATTTAGAAATATCTTAAAATCATAACCATATTTCAAATATTTTGTAAGGGTTTTTAAAGATAATTTGATTCAAAAAAATAATATCCCCAAACTTTTTGTAGCTATTTGTGAATTCAGGCCCACTCATCACGCACTGAGTAAAAATTAAGTTGATTCCTAGTCTTCCTTTTTTCATTGTGTTTATCTCTAGGTGTATCAGTTCCACAGTCATATCCACTTTCCAGTATCCAGTCACGGATTTCATTTCAAGGAAATCACAAATTCTCTAACTTACTAAAACCTCCTAACATTATTGTATACCCAAACTTATCCATAGAGTCTGTCATTGAGGTATCTTCTCTAATATATGTTTATTTAAATCTAGTTTTCAAGGTTTATACTAAACATTATTTGATACCAAATATAACACATAGACACCAGTAACTTGAAGCTAGTTATTATTTTACCAAATTTTTATAACATATAATGGATTAATTCCCTAAGGATGAGATAGTTTATAAGTCTTGGGAGATTAGATAAATTCACGATTCTCATATTACATTTGAAAACATGAAATACAACTTAAAATTCTTGGGGTAAATTTTTTATATTTTATATTATATACCTGAAATAATTCATAGACCCCATTAATGGTTTCTCGAGGAAAGGAAAAAATAATAAATGATGAGATCATATTCATAGTAAGGGAACACATACAACACAAGCTTTCGTAGAATAAATAAAGTATAAATAATATGGTAGAGGTAAACAATAATCAAATATTCCATATAACTAATAGCATAAAAGTTGAATATATCCAAGGTTTTAATAAAAATATAAATAATTATATGGATAACATTTTCTAGTTTCATAATAATAGAATTCATAATGTCCAACATCTTAAATTTACCATCAAGGCCTTGTTCTAAGTCATCTCACATAAATTGGTAAGGCGTATGCCAAATACCCAAACAAGTTTGTCTCATGAGATCTAAAACATAATTTATGTGATATAATAGGCCCCACCTATCACTTACTAAGTCCAATGGATTCAACATATGAAATAAATGAATAAAAATTTAATATATAATCCACATAAACATTTGTATTGAATGAAATATCATATTAAATAGTAATTTTTTCCCCAGTCAATAAATAGAAAAATATTATCATAGGGAAATAATGTAGATGATTTATTTAGATTCTATACTAATAAATAATAATAAACATAAAATTATATTTTCATAGATGAAAAATTCATTTAAAATAACATAGAATAATTTAATAAAAAACTAGGAAAAAATCATTTTGTTTCATTTTATTTAAAAACTAAAAATATCTAGAAAATTGAGAATAATATTTTATTTGAAAATAATCATGGAAATTATTAAATAAATCTTCAAATAAAATAATAACAATGACGGTGGAAAAACTGTTCATTTAGTAAACATTAAAAAATATATTCTTTTCACACTTTTGGTAAAATGTAAAAACTAAATCATTTGGAAAATGAGAAGAATATTCATTTTAAATTTTTATGAATAAAGTAAAATATAGTAAAAAATGGATTTAAAAAATCATTGAATCATAGAAAAAAAATTCACTAAAACATTATAGTGAATATAGATATGGTGGAGAAATAATCCTAACTAAAAGAAGAAATAACATTGGTTTCCCTTAAAAATATTTTCATAGTCATTTTTTACCAAAGAGAGGATAATGAAAGAAAAATATATAAAATCCATAGATAATTATAGAAGAAGAAAATATATGGAATTAAAATGAGAAATATTGTATAATTTTATTCAATGTAAATTTAAACATTAATAATCTAGAATAAAAAAATGAGATTTTAGAATAAACCATTTCTTAAGACTTTATCTTGGTCTAGAGAATTATATCCTCCAGAATAATAAATTTAAATTTATTAAATATATTATTAAGAAAAATTTTCTTCTATATTTCGTTTTGAGCTCCTTTTATAATCAATTGAAATCCATTCATTGAAAATATCTTTTTTCATTGACTACTTAAGGTTTTTCAGTCAATTTTTAAAAAATACTTCATTATATTGACAATAGTTAAAGGTTTTTTGAAATGGTATCATTATATCCATAATTTTAATAATGTTATGAATATAATTATATAAAATCTTAGAATAATCCATGCATGGTGGTAATATAAAAACAAACCACATCACTTCATGGAGGTGGATGTACACAAATATGCATGAAGGACATTATCATTATCCAATAGATGGAAGGGTAAGAAGGTAGATGATATCTTATATTTCCAAAAAACAAAATTATGTCATAAATATCATATATTCATTAAATACATCTTTATAACCATCAATTTAATAGTGGTGAAAAAATTACACCAAAACATGGAGATGGTAGGCTATAAGAACACACAAATGATGTTTTCATTTTCTATAGTGTAACATCCCAAACTTGGATCCATTAAAATGGTTCCCCAAACTAATGGGTATCTTTTCCTCAAGAACTCCTCCTCGTACTCTAAAGGCTACTGAATAGAAGTAAGGGTCTATGGTAGTATAGTGACAAGACTATACCATCTATTACCAAAGTAGCGCAACAGTCACAATTTATAAATAGAAATAGTGGAAGCATTTTATAACTGAAAATATAATGCAAAATGAAAAATACAAGTTGAAAAAATAATCAAAATCAACAATATGAGTCATATACACAATGATGTCATTTCATGCTGATATAAAAAATTGGATATAGGGGATACAAAATACTAGAATATAGAACATGCTATATTGAAAATAAAAAAGACCCCAAGTCATCACCACTATCATCACAAGAATATGATCAATCCTATTATCCTATGTTTCCATGATCTAACCCAACTATACCAGGCATCCATGGTCGGGTGCTTTACCTTTTCAATACCTACAAACATAAAGTCTTCCAAGGTGACAAAGACAGTCCAAATAGGATGTGAGCGAAACTCAGTAGGCCACCACCAACGATGTACAAAATAATATAGTCAATGTATATATATATCATAGTAGTGTGTAGGTATAAAAGGTTATAAAAGATACTGAAAACTAAATACTAGCAGGCTTAGTTTCATATATGACACTTGAAAAACTCTACTTGATTTGGCATAGGCTGTGATAACTCTGATCTCAATTCTCCCTATAAAAATATTCATAAGTAATGATATATAATATGTATATATGTTTATACACTATATATGTGAGGACATATATATGCATAAACATAGATACGGGGTTCTGGTTAGACCTAGGGTGTAACTTAGGCATCAATACATAGTCAAATGAGTTATTGGCTCCATAAAAGCTACTAGTCCTAAATCTCATATTAAAGTGGGACGCCATGCCCACCACTCAAGATAGTGGGGCGAGTCATAATGTCGAACACCTGATGTAAGGGAACGTGGAACATCATGCCCATTATCAAAGTAAACAGTGTGAGATGCCATGTCCAACACCCACTGTAAGGGAGTGTGAAACACCATGCTCAATAAGTTCCTTAACCATTGTCCATCGACCAATACCCATGGTCTAATCATAATAATCATAAGTAATTTACATTTAAATTATTCATATTCATTTATCCTCATCTAGCCTTAGGTATAAAAAATAATACCCTATCTTTATCAATTTATAACCTGTGATATGGCCTTGCCACTCACTTTCATTTATTTAATTCAATCCATTTAATTTAGAAAGATGAATCAATCCCATGTAAAGGTCAAGACAAACAACTTAGGTGGTGGGTTGGTAAAAAAAATTATATTATTAAGGTAATTGTAACACCCCAAGATTCTAGAGTACACTTCTCTTTGAATAATGCAATAACTTGCGTTATATGCAACTTCGAGTTCTAGCACACGACGACCAATCAAACTAGCCATTGTGAATAGTAATACCCAATTTTTAAAATTTTTAAAATTTTATTTTTCTAAAATGAATTCACTTTTTAATTCGGAATATCAAAATTATCTTAGGGTGAATTTTTGGTATGTTTCAGAAAAGTTTCAATTTTTGATGAATAGTGAAAACGCTGCGTTATTGTTTAAAATCGACTTTTTTTTAAATAATATTTTTTTATTTAAATTTATTTTAAAGTCAAAATAGATACATAATACCTATATTAGTCCATTTTAATTCATTGAAGTCATTTATAATAAGATTAGATATATAAAATTTTATTGAACTTTTTACCATCTTTTACCCACCTTCTTGGAACACTTGCAAATTTGAAAAAAATGCAATTTTACCACTTCAATGGATTGAATTTAAAAAATCTGAGAGACACAGTTGAAATTAGTAAGTAAAATTTTGTTCAATAGGATGAAAATAATTTTTGGTAAATAGTAACTATTGAATGTTTTTACCATGGTTAAAAGTAAATAGGGTAATTAAAGGTAAAAATGATGTTATAATTACCCTAACACATGTCATAATTCTATTGGATAAGTTTATTTCCACCAAAATCAACCTTATTAATAAAATATGATCCTTTTTATCCACTTGGATTAGATTAGGACATTTATTATTATTTTATTTAAAGAAGAGTTAAAAGTGTTAAATTCAAAGTTTAATAACTAAACCATTTTTAATATAGGTTTTAACATAACATAAATTCTACTATAAATATTAATTAGAAATATAAATATATTTCCTACATCATGGTATTTTATTTATAATTTTTAGACATTAAATAATTAAATTTATTTATAACACAATGATGATGCAATAATTACCTTATTAATGAAGGATTAAAATAATTGATATTATAAATATCAAAATAAATGTAAATTGATAATTTTGATGCATTTAAATAATTTTATAGGTTAATATGACATGTTAAGGTCGATTTAATTTATTTTTTATAAGTAATAAAGTTTTTTTGACTTTCACAAAAACCAAATACTAAATAGTGTCAAAATTGACATAAATGAATTTTTTAAAAAAATATTATATTATTAAATGATATAATGTTCCGTAAAATATAAGTTTCAGCCAAAGGACTTATATAATGATATATATGTAATTAATGAACCACATTTGGTTCTCTTGGAATTTTATAGTAAGTTTATTAACCATGTAATATAAAAATACAAGAAGACATTGTAAAAGTTAAACTATTTAACTAAGAGATAAATCTAAAAGATAAGATTAATATGGTGACCTAAGCTTGTATATAACCTATTGTTTGAGAGGTTTTAGACCCAGAACCACCTTATCCTCAAAATAAATCCTTTTTTATCCATTATAAACTGACAATTATTTTATAATAAAATAATATTTCAATATTTTTCTGAAGTGCCCCTCACATATCTTATAAAAAGACACTTCCCCTTCTCTTAATTTCACATCCCCAAAGCCATTTGTCTTAGAAAAACCCCAATAAAATATCCGCCCAACTACCCTCACTTCAACCTATAGGTTTTACTTTGATCAGAATCCAACCTAAGGATCCCTTTTTATCAAATAAAAAGGAAGAACCCGAAGAAGAGGTAATTACTTCATCACTTATTTCAAAGTTCTTTTCTTATTCCACATCCTATTTCTTTGTTGTTTACATACTAAAATAATTAATCTAGTACCTTATACATACTGAGATGTTATTATAAATATGTTACAACCATATTCATTATTCTATCCATCATATGAATGAAAAAGTCACCATACGTGCGTACGTATGACTTACCATATCCACAACAAGGTGTAGTTTTTTATTCAACACTTAATTATTTGGATGGGTATAATAATGAGTATAAATGATGTAAATAATAAATATAACATGTTAATTATTATTTATATATGATATACCGTCCAATTACATATGATTTTACCATCAATAGAATGATATTGTCACTTGTGCGTAGGTACGGATTACCGTCTCCACGAATGCGATGAGATTCATTCCCCATCGTAACCATTCAAGAATAATTTTCATTTCATGATTAAAAATAATGTTTAAAAAACTTAATATCATTATTGATATGAATCAAATACATCCTATCCATGAAAAACATTACTTATGTAACAAAACATATAAAGGAAAAAGAATCCTTAAACACTCGAAACAATGATACTACTGAAATATTATCAACAAAGAAATATTAAAAGATAAAAAATGATATCATATTTTTTTTATGTGGTTCTTGTATAATTTAATAACAATTATTTTACTATTATACAAGAGGTTAACGTACCCTTGACTAAGTAAAAGTACAAGGGAAGGGTTAATTTTACAATCTCTTTATTATCCGACGTTATTTATATATATGCATCTACTAGGACCTCTTTATCATCCAAATTTGTGTTTCTTAAAAATGTATTTCAAAATTTTTTTACTATTTACTAGAAAATGGTTTAAAGTCCTTTATACCATCTTTTGAATTTTTATAAAAGGGTTTGAAAGGAATCCTCCCATCGCTTTCCAAACATGATACTTTATGACCTTTTTGACAAATCAAGTAAAGAATGTATTTTTAACTTATATGGTGGGTACAGATATTTTCCACTATTATAACACCTTCAAGGCTTCCTTTAAAATATTATAAGAATATTTTGAAAATAAATGTTTTCTTATATAATTACATGACTTTTAAATAATTTCAAAATAGATTGAGATATTTCTCTCACATAGTTTTGATTTTATCTATCTCAACATCCTTTGTTGGATTTTACATTTGTTTGAAGTTAATTTATTATGATACAATATTCCATATTTTATTGAAGGGTTTGTGATATGTTTGACTGTGTATGTGCTATTTTTATACAATTCATGGTTTATGGTTAAATTATTAACATTTCATATGCTAGTTTTAATACAAATGTTAATGTTATGTTTCAACCTTTTCATATGAGGAATGAATATGACTTAGTAAGTGATGGGTGGAGCCTACTATAGCTTCTCAAGGCATCGGTAGGTCTCATGGGACAAACTAGTGCCTTGGAATAAGGCCTTGACAAAATCTTATTTTTAGTCTTGGCATGAGACCTTGACTATGTGGTTTTTATGTTTGGAATTATTCATTCCATCATTATGAAATTAGCTATTGATATTACATGTGATTATTCAACTATTAGAATATACATGTGAATATGTTAATGGGATTATTTGATTTATCATTTCCATATTATTCTGAAGTTTATGTTTAAAAGGATTTTATTTTAGTCTTATACATTACCTTAAATTTTTAATCTTATTTATGATAGTTTCTGTTATATTGTTATCCTCAATGAGAATTTGAGCTCACCCCTTTCTTATGTTTTCTTTTTCCCAGGATGTGAAGAAGTATATTATGATTAACCTGTAGGGATAGGATAAAGGATATGATTGTGTTCAAATGGGACAAAATGTTTTTTTTATTTCATGATGTAATGTAAAACTTTTTTATGTATCTAGTACTTCCAAGGATACTAAACTAATTGGTATTTCGAGTCTTGATCTCTTGTGATCATGCTAATGTTATGTAATAATGCACTGACACTGGGTAGCTAGGGTCAGGGTGTTACAAGAATTTAATTCAATACACCCAAAGGGGTGGAAAACAATGAGGTAGACATCCTCTAACAATTTAACAAACCTCTAAGGGCATATCATAACATATTTTATCAGCTGAGGAAGGGATTTTTTTATGGTAATGAATGGAAAGGTCCAACAAGAGGCACAAAGGCAAATTCTATAAAAACATCTAAATTTTTAGGGAAAATTTATAGAACACCTATTTTGGGTTGGTATATGACCACCCATCCCGTATCAGCCTTTGGATTGAAGAAGAATGTAAGAAAATAAAAGAATAATTGAATGCACTAAGAATAGGGTATATGAGCCATCACAAAAATAACATCATTGATTGAAATAAAAATGAAGATAGGATCTAAATTGTTAGAGGAGAAAATAGAGAGGGGTGAGGTTCTTAAAATAAGATGGGAAAAATAGTAAAATAACTTAATTTTAAAGAGGTTTAGGGGAGAATGGTTTTTCCAACTATGATATACCCATGCATCCCCCTCTACCCAAGGATCACACCTCATATAGGTTTCAGTTCACAGTTAGACAATCTATGTAGAACCCATGCACTCCCCTATATAGAACCATATAACACCCCCATTATTTATCTAGCCACATGGACCGAGATACATGGTTTATACTAACTATGTGGCCCAGCTATTGCTTCAAAAATTCAGAGCTACGGGATTTGAAAAAGCCCCAGATACTTCTGAACCATTCCTTAAACCACAAGGAACATTTACTATGATTAAAACATGAGTTTTAAACTGGAAAACAATGATATTTATTTTCACAAAAACACAATTCATTACAACTTCCCTTCCTTAAATCCACTCATCCTTGAGTTTACCTTCTAAGGGTAGTAAGGAATCATCTGAGAAAAGCTCAAGCCACTAGGAATTTATGTCGGCCTTTCGATCCCAGGTCTCCTCCTATACTCATCTGTGCTGCCATAACACCCATACTAGATGAACTAAATTTCCTGGGATAGCCTTCATGCTCCGATATACAATACGAACTGGGTACTCCCCAAAAGAAGAATCCACATACAACTTGACCTCCTTAGGCTATAAAATATGTGATGGGTCTATATAATACTGATGAAGTTGAGACACGTGAAAAACATTGTGCAAGGAACAATATCACTGGGATAGTGTTATCCTTTAAACCACCGGTATGACCCAATCCAAAATCTCAAAGGGTATGATGAATCAAGGTGAAAGCTTACCCTATATTCTTATTCTCCTATTCCCTAGAATGGGAGATACCTTCAAGAAGATATGATCCATGACCTCAAACTCCAAAGGTCTTCGATGGAGATTGGAATATGACTACTACCTAGGCTGAGCTATCATCATGCACTTCTTGATTATCTGAACATTCTATGAAGCTTACTTAATAATATGTGGACCATGAAAAACTACACCCCCTACCTATAACCAGCTTAGATGTGATCATCTTGGCCTACCACATAAATCCTCATAGGGAGCCACTTGTATGATATCCTTAAAGATGTTATTATAAGTGAACTCTTCAAGAGGTAAATGTCTCTCCCAATATCCTCTAAAATCAATGACACATGATTAAAGTATGTCCACTAAAACATGAATAATACAATCCGTCATACCCTGAGTCTAATGGAGATATGTCAATCTTAGAATCACATACATAACCATGTCCTTCTGTAACCCCTTCAAGAATCATGACATGAAATGAGTATCCATTTTAAATATGATAGAACGTGAAGCTACATGAAGGCGTACCACCTACCTGACATATAGCCTACCTATATCATCTACTAAGAAGGTATTCCAAATATGTAGAAAATGGGAAAAAATCTTCAACTAATCTATGATGACCCAAACAGTATCGTTTCCTTGAGGTGATCTGAGAAAACCGTTCACAAATTCCATGGTGAAATCATCCCACTTCCAGTCGGGAATGGAATATAACTATGAATGTCCCACTAGTCGTTGAAGTTCTGACTTCACCTTCTAAAATGTAGAAAACCTATTAAAAAAACCAACCATCTTCATTTTCATAGAACATGACCAATACTGGAGATGTATGTATGAATACATTTTTGTGACACCGAGATGCTCCGCCCATCTATGGCATGAGATTCCCACATCAATTCCTACTATATTTCTACTGGACCCCAAAAACTTTCATGTATTCATAAGTTATTATCCTCATCCATGGTATAATCATATGATGAATCATTATAATATAAAGTTTCCCCTAAGATAAGGCCCTCAGAATCAGAAAATGGGTTCATATTTACCCACTCTAGAAGGGTATATTTTTCTGCTAAAGTTGTGAGTACTTTCTTCTCATGATTCTCTTGAACCTCACATGAATCTATGAAACCATTGAAATAAGATTATAATGAACACTAGCCTCTCTAACCACTATGTATGAGTCTTTCATATTATAGCATTGGCTACTGCATTTCCTTTTACATGTCTATAGGAAAGATCAAATTCAAACGACTATAGGTACTCAACCCATGAGTGATTCCTAATATCTAAATCATGCTGTGTAAAAATATAATTGATTATTTCATGATTAGTGAATACCAAAAAATGACCCCCTAGAAAATAATGCCTCAATAAAAGTAAATCACAAACAACTACTTCCAACTGAAGGTCATGTGTTGGGTAATTTTTCTCATTATCCCTCAAATGACGAGACTCGTATTATATAACTCACTCATACTATATATAAGTTTCCCCTAACCCATTTTCTGATGTGTCACAATAGATAGTATAAATCCTTATTGGATCCGACTGAATCATGATTGACATTGAAGTAAGTATTCTTTTTATCTCTTAAAAGGATTTATCACATGTCTCAAACCATAAATATTTCACACCCTTCTTGTTGATCCCATAAGAGGAGCTTCTAGGAATGAAAAATACTAGATGAAACATCAACAATACACTTTTATCCCCAAGAATATATATATATGAAATAAATTCTTGGGCTTCTCCCATGAAATTACCACTCATACCTTCACTATGTATACTGATACTTATTCCTCTGAGATGATATTACCTATAAAGTGATATTTATCGATCCAAAAGTGGAATTTTGTGAGATTAGAATAGAGTTTATTACCTATTAGTGTATTCTGTATGATCTCATGATGTTTAACATGGTCGTGTTAAGATAAATAATACACCAATATTTCATCCACAAAGACTACCACAAATGTATCTAGACATGGGTGAAAAAACCGATTCATCAGTGCCATGAAAATTGTAGGAACGTTCATAAGAACAAAAAACAACATAGTACTCATAAAGACCATACCTACTCTTAAAATATATTCAAGGTATGTCTAATTTTCTAACATGCACCTGGTGATAGTTGGACCTAAAATCAATCTTTAATAAAACCATAGCTCCTTTGAGTTGGTTGGTTATCTCTTTTATTCTAGGAAGTTCATAATGGTTTTTAATTTTATGTTGGTTTAACCATCGATAATCCATGCACAATATGAGGGTACCATACACATTTTTGGTGAAAAGTATTGCGTAACCCTAATGAGCTGTACCAAAGTGTATAAAACCTTTATCCTCTAAGTCTTCCTACTTCTTCTTGAGCTCCTGAAACTTTGCAGTTTCCATCCTATAATGAGGAATGGACCCCAGTTCAACTCTAGGAGTTAGTTCAATGGTTAATTCTACCTCTATCACTTGTTTATCCTAGAAAATTAGTCATGGAAGACATAATTGAAATGATCCACGACTTAGGGGAAACAATAGGTCACATATACTAATCATCCATATATAGATTATAAATTTGGGCTATTAATTTACCCGACCCATGATGCTTCGATCCAACACTTTATTCCTATAAAATACATTCATCCTTATTGAAATGTTTTCCACCCTTTGGTGATGTAAACATCACCCTATGGAGATAAAAATCAATATGAACTCCATAGGGAATAAACTAGTCCATCCCAAGAATTTAATCAAACAGTGAACTATCAAGGTTGAAATGTTTTCACATGAACAAATAGCTAACCAACTCTAAGGAAAATTCCATAAATCACTAAATTATATATGATCAGATACCCAATGGGGCATTGTGTGTAATCACACAAAAAATTACTCTATCTCAAGGCCCAAACTCTCTAGGATTTCTGTAGATATAATGGAGTGTGATAAACCAATGTCAAACAAAGTAGACACTAGAGTAGAGGCTACTAGAATAGTACCTTGAACTATAGATGGTAAAAAACTATGCTCCTATGGCATAGGTTTCACTATATATAACTAGATTATACCATGACCCTCAAATACAATCTAACCCTCTTGAGGAGACCCACTCTACTGGTGATGTGAATCTTGTGTTTGGTTCCCTATACCACAACCACCACCTTGGCCCGAGCAATGATGGTAGTCCAACTACCTTCCAAGAGAGGTACTACTAATCCTTCTCTAGAACATGGAGTATATATAGATCCTATATCAATAGTTATTTTACTAAATGTTTTACAAAAGTGAAAAATATATCCCATTTTACCATAGACTCTGCACTCAACTGGATCTCGTATGAATTAGGGTTTCATGTGTCCCATTTTTTCACACAAAAAAAACATAATGAAACTGTCAATGAAATATGTATAACAACTATTTACCTATGAGAATACTCAAAGTGATGCTTCCATCTTCTTGAAGAACTACTACTGTGTAAGGGTTCTGAATTTACCTGGCTCACACCTTCAGCTTCCCTCAAATTCCACTCAGTAGTGGTGGCCTAGTTGACTATCTCAAAAATAGTGATCAACTGAAAAATGTTAACCTATTATAGGATGACATATACCACACCATACTCAAATCTCTATGAATTCATGATTTCATCACCAGTTAGAGTATGTGGGAATCACAAAATCTTGGTAAAATAGGTAGAATATTCCATCAGAGACATAGATCCCTACTTAAGGTTCATGAATTCTCTAGATCGGTCATCCCTAAATGTTTGTGGGAAGAATTAATCATAGGAGACTATATTTAAGACTCTAAAAATCATATCCTAATGTCATAATAACTAGGTAATTACATCCCACCTTCTCTTGGTACAACCATGTAAAAGATAAGATGAGATCTCAACCCTCCCCTCTAGATGAATCTCCAGATTCTCTAATATAGAAATCAAGGTTTACATCCATGTATCATTATCTTGAGGGACACCATACCCCTAAAAATGTAGGTGGATTCTAATTTAATAATTCCCTCATCAACTCTACCATAGTCACAACATGTCGAGAAACTCCTTGAATATACTGCTTCATATGAAGTAAACCCACTCAAAACTAGGTGCCAGTGCCCAAGTTAATAAAATAAGGTGGTACCTTTGGTGGAACTAATAGAGGTAATATTAGTATATCAAGGTCCACCTCTTCTAGAGAATTTTCCTCACCACCCTACTAAAGTACATCTTGAGGTCGTTGTAGTGGTATGATTCTACAATTCCAAAACTATAACTCAGAAAATAATTTAGCAATTGAGAATATTTACATATATACAATTGGATAGGTACGTAGCCTTCCTATAGAAAAGGACACACATCTATAACTGCTCGAGAATCTAGGTTTATGTGATAAGAGGAGACCATATTAGGATATAAGGATCATAAGAGACACTCCCAACTACCCACTATTAAGGTCGGGTTTGGGTTTTAGTCTCATATCTCAGGACTATGGTCCTAGTATATGGAGTTTCAATTGTATGTTATTGGGAGAAGACACCCTTTAATTTGAAATTGGTGTCCCCATGATAACCATTTACTTTAAAGGTTTTGTTTCATTTAAGTTTATACTCTTAAATATATATACATTAAGTTCCAGTTAAATGTTTCACCATTACCAATTTATAAAAGACGTACTATTATTAATTGTAATTAGAATATAATGTAACTGTGACCTGGCCTTTATATTTGATATCAGGATGTAAAATTTAATTTAAAAATATTTGATTAAATTAATTACCATTATGAATTTATTGAATTGGTTTCTTCATAAATTACCATTGGCATTGAAGCAATGAAATCAATTAATGTTTCAGCCCATGGAACTAGGGATCCATGACTCCAACATGGTATAATTGGTTATTCAAGGTGTCATCATCAATATATGTGAGAAAAAACCGTTTATATTGATGTTTTAAATTTAAAAAATTCCATTATTTTATCACTTCAAGAAGAATTAGCACATTTCTATATATAACTATCAAGGCACTAAACTATATGTAGTAGGAAATGCATGAAGAAAGTAAAGGTGTCGTGAAAAAATACATGACATTTGAATCCTAAAGTTCCTATAATGATGCATGTGATGATACCTCCTTTCCATAATAGTCTATAGAATAGAAAGATCTATAACAATAATATAAACAATAATAATGTCCCAAAACACGTGCATCACCCAATAGTGAAATTAAAAGCAAGTGTAATAGGAAAACCAGAACAACAATAGCCCATAATAGGTATTCTATCTTTTCCCGTATATGTGTGTTAACTAATCCTAGGAACATTATAATTACCAAACTCCAACAAATTCTTAATCTCCTATCTAATATTCTTAAATTATGAGTCAAATGAAAAGGAAGTTTCCATACCACTTTGTAACATCCCAACCTAGGAGCCTCTAAAATGGTGCCTTGGTGGGTCAAATGGCCCTAAGCATGAATCCCCAAACTCCAAAGGCTATCAACATGAAGTGAGGGTATATAGTGGTATGGTAGGGAGACTATACCCTCTATTATCATATTATCATAGCGATAATAATATATATAAAAATAGATTAGCATAGTATAACTAAATACACATCAGAAATGAAAATATCCAAGCGATAGTAATTTTCAAAATCCACAAGCTGAGTCATATAAAAAACGATTTCTTGTAATGATGATATAAAAATGGGATACAATGGATACATAGTATAGGAATATCCAACATGATATACAAAAATTAGAAATACCCAAGTCATATCCACTAGAATCACAAGTATACGCTTAGTCCTCTTCTCCCAGGATTCCATACTATAACCCAACCAGATCAAGAATCAATGACTTGGCACTTTCTCTTGTCAATACCTTCAACCATAAAGTATTCCTAGGTGAAAATGGAGGCCCATATAGTGTGTTAGATAAACTCAGTAGTCCATTACTGACAATAGTTTCTAGAATAATCCAGTCAGTGTATATATATATAGAGAATAACAGTGTGCATGTATAAAATGTAATAAAAGATATTGGAAACTAAATATTAGTTTAATCAGGTTTTTGTAGGACACCATACATGCTCCACTTTCTTCAGAATATGCTAGGATAAATTTTATTTCAATTTAACATATCCACACATAATCATATATAATTTTTTATACACTATATATGTGAGGACAAATATAGGAATAAACATAGATACTAAGTGTTAACTAAACATGGGGTGTAACTCTAGAATCCATACATAACCTAATGAGATAAAGGATCTAGTAAGGATACCATCCACTAATCTCATATAAATGAAAGATGTCATGACTGTCACTCAATATAGTGAGGCGAGTCATCATCACCAACACCCAATGCAAAGTCATATGGAACATCATCACATCATCCAAGTAAATGGTGTGAGATGCCATGCCCAAAACCCAACATAAGGGAGCGTGAATTTAAATGTTCAAAAAGTCCCATAACCATTTTCCATAAACTGTATTCTAACATAATATTAATAATGAATTTATATTTAAATAATTCAAATTAATTTATCCTCATTTAAGCTTGGGTATCTCAAATTACACACTATCTTTATTAGTTTATGACACATGATGTGACCTTGAAACTCAATTTAATTTATTTAATTCAAAACATTTACTTTATAAAGATGGATAAATTCCATTATAAGGTCAATAAAACCCACTTATGAGGTGGGTTGATTAAACAACATTTATATTAATAAGGTAATTTAATTCAACACACCCAAAGGGGTGGACACCAATGAGGCAGACATCCTCAAACAATTTAACATGGCTCTAAGGGAGTATCAAAAAATATTTTATTGATAAAGGAATGAAAATTAATTTTATGGTAATTCAAAAAAGTTACATCATGTGGGAAAATTAATATTCTTTAAAAACATATAAACATTTAGGGAAAATTATTATAGCACCTACCTTGGGTTGGTAGACGACCACCTATCTAGTATTTTCCTTTGAATCAAAGAATGAAAAAAGAATACAGAATAATAGATGAACATCTTGAAAATACAACATATGATCACATAGTGATATAGTTTATTTGATAAAAGGAAACAAATGAGATAAAGGATTAGTGATATTACCAGTGGCTATCCAACATGATAAAGGGATTATGATTTGGAGTATAGATAGAAGATACCTTGTAAATCCTAGGTTATGAATGAGAAATATGTTCCAAGGGACAATAGAGGAGGTTGATGTTTCCCACTAGAGGAGAAAAGAGATAGGGGTGAGGTTCCTAAAGGAAGAGTGAAAAAACTGTAAAATCATCAAAATTTAAAGAGGCGCATAGCTTTGTTTCACGATTGGCCAAACTGTGCACTAGGTACATAATAAGGACAGCGGCCCACATGGTTGAAGGAGTAAATTTTTTTCAATTGTGCTCGACTCATGCATTCCACTATACCCAAGGAGCACACCCCACATGGGCTATAGCTCACAATTATAAAAACCATGCACAACCCATGCGCTCCCCTCTGTGGTGCCCTATAGTACCCCACACCATTTATTTAATAGTGCAGACTAGGGTATATGATTTAAACTAACCATGGGCCCGAGTTATTTACTCCAAAATACATAGTTTTGGGAACTAAAAAAGGGTTATATTATTTTGAACCCTTAAACCATATGAAACATTTATTAGGATAAAAAAGAGTTTAAAACCAAAAAACAATGATCCACACCTTCTTAAAAAGCCGGGTCATTATACATAGGATGGAAAGGAGATAGAAAATGGATATAATATTAACCAAAATACATCTTAGTATGGTTAATATGATGATGTATTTATGTTAATATTGTTATCAATGATTTTGGGGAGGATTAAGAAGTAAGGACCATGAAAAAACTCAGCAATAACATATTCCTTTTCTTTTTGTAACATCATTTGGATCACGCCATACTAATTATTGAAGTGTTATTTTGGTGATAAAAGGATCTATAAGATGCGTGGAGAGATTTTGGGAAGATATTTTGGTAGGTATTGGTCAAGATAAGAAGCTTATTTATTATATAAAAAAATAGAAGTGGGGGTTCCCTTTTATATGTGTGGTGAGTGGAAGAATTGTAAATAATTTAAGCTTTATTATATAATATATTCTTTACTCAAGTTAAGTGGACCAAAAAATTTCATAAGTTTGAAGATCATAAGGGTAAGGATGAAATAAAATAAAGTAATGAGGTTTTAATAATTTTTTTGTTATATTCCATCTTTTTCCTTTAATTTTAACCATTTTTACTTATTTTACTCTTAACTGAAGTGATAAATATTTACCATGGTTACTAATCTTTATGACAAAAAATTAAGTTGATATTATTAAATATTATTAATTATGATGATTATAAATATGGATCTCTTTGTAATAATTAATTTCCATAAGTTTAAAAAATTAATTTTAATATATGTTTGTAAAATCATTGAAACCCATTTTTAGAAAAAAGTATTTTTTAAGAAAATAATAATTTTACAAAAAAATAAAATATAATGTCGATTCAAATAGATTAAACTATGTCATGTAAAATAAATGGAGACTTATTTTTCTTTAAAACCAAAAAAATATAAATTAACCATGGGAATACTTGATTAATAGAGACCAACTATTCACATTTTTTATTTGAATAAAAGCGTTACTTTGATTTCCAAAGTGATTAGAATATATTTCTAAGATCAACAATATATTTTTTTATATACATTATATTAAATATTAAATATATATTTTTCCTAAGAAATTGGTTTCATAAAACTATAAATTATTATTATATCATTAAAATGTCATAAAAGTGAGAGTATTTGTAAAATATGATTTTTTTCACTATTCACCTCAAAAATTAAATATTTTAGAAAGATCTAAAAAATTCACACTAAGATAATTTTAACACTTTGAATTCAGAAATGAAATTAATTTTATTAAATTAAAATTATAAAATTAAATTTATAAAATTTGGAAATCTTTATTTTAAATATATTCTTAAGTAAATCTATAGGCATTATGATACTTTAGAAAGAAAATTTTACATACTATAATAGAAGCTTTAGTGTTAAATTCTTCCCTAATTCAAAACTTTCATCCCTAGAATTTCTAGAATATCACCTAATAAATAGATGTGTGTATTTATTCATTATTAAATACTTAGGTTCCCATGTCACCTCTTCTATCTTATGATTTATCCAAAGTACCTTTACCACCCTAGTCATCTGATTCTGTAATGTACTACCCTAAAAATTCTAAAAGAGTAATATTTATTCGATAACATGTATGAAATGAAACACCAAATATAGAAAGTAATATAATCCCTCAAGACTTTATGATATATTTAATATCTTAAATAAATTTATTATATAATATTTCTTGAAATGTACACATCACCAAGTTAGCTTGTGTTGCAGGAAACAACCACTTTCTTTGATGACTTGCATTACACACAAGGCCGAGTTTTGCAGAACAATAATATATTATTAAAAAATTATTATTTAATATAATATAACATAACTATTAAATTATAAGTTATGAATAGTATTAAAAACTTATGAAAATATATGGTTTATAAAATTCTAATATAGATTCATTTTTTACCAATTAATTAGAAACAAAATATAAACCAATTGAATATAAAGGATATTTTTTATTTTTATGCTCTCAAAGGTATTGTATCCTACTAAATTAAATTAATTACTATTAGTGAATTATAATAATGAAATATATATTTTATATATATTGAATCAAATATTTTTGAAATTAATTTAATATATTTTATAGGGATAATATAATATCAAACCCATTTTATGCAGAAAAAAAGTATTCTTCAAAAGGCAATTCTTCTACCTTTTATTAGCGAATCTATTTTAAATTCAATTTTCAATTTTTTTTTAAAATTTTAAATGAAAAAAAACATTCTCTAAAATTTCACTTAAAAATTATCTTAGGGGTAATCTTTGGTATTTTGAGGACCAATTCCATTTTATGATGAATAGTTACAAACATTGAATTTTAACTCAAAACAGCTTTTTCCTCTAATTTATTTATAAGTTTAAATTATATTTTTTATTGATTTTAATATTTAATTATATCAATTTTATATAAATTAATCTAATTTAGGTCATTGGAATTAATTTCACTTTGAAATTGGATATAAAAACTTAGTAAGTGTTTGAATGTTTTTATTTTAAAAATCCACATTGTGGCCTCGTCTGCATTATTAATTTTAAATTAATTTATGACACTTATGTGATTGGAATATGAAAAAGTTGATAAAATATTTTGAATAATAATAATTTATAATTTCAAATAATTTTAACTTAGTTTTTGACCCAAAATATTAGTGATAATAATTAAAATTAATCACATCAATTAGGATAAATATTAACTTAACAAGGGACTAAACCTTAAAATTAAGGACTAAAATAACCTCTAACCTTGTCCATAATGAATTTTATTACCATATTTTGTATCTATAATCCATTTAATATAATATAGTTCATTATTTGATCTTCTTTTCATTGGACAAACATGGGTGGAATTATCTTTTCAAAAATTTACAAGAATGCCACTCCACCCCCACTATAAAAGGCGCTAAATCCTCCCACTTATTCACACCTATCAAGACACTTTTCTCACCCAAAATATTCCCAAAATATTTTCCCAAAATACCTCCCCTTATCCTATAATCTTCACTTTTTTATAAGTAAATCCAAATAATTCTTTTGGATTAAACCAAATTAGAATTACCAGAATAAGAGGTAATGTTCTTCAACAATCACTTTTGGTTAATTTATTTCCCCCCATTCAATTATTTTTATATAATAATTATATAGTAAAATAAATAAACTAAATACAATGACATGTTTTTATGTTATATTATTGACATATACCTACACACACTTCCATCATATGGGTACCAAACTTACCGTTTGTGTATGTTGAACTATCACCCAATGAAAAGATGATGTTTGTTTTTTTCCTTTACCACCCCTCATGTTTGGAGATTATGATGGAAAAATTATTTATATATTATATATATATGATATTTATAATGTATTTATACTTATTTAATTTTTATATAACAATTACCTCTATGATTTCCATTTTCTGGGAATACAATAACACCATTTGTGGACATGTGGACTACCGCCTCCTCAAAGCGATGCGATTCATTCATGCTATACATGGAATATATAAAGGAATGTTTAAATAAAACTATGTGAAAAATATGAAATAAATATTATAATGGAATTAAAATATACATATCAATCACCTAATTTTTATTTTTTAAGATGACAAGAAAATTGATGCAGCGTTCATGTGTACGTACGACCTACCGTTTCCATGAATGATGCATTTAATTTTCTATCTCCAAATATTATGGATTAATATAAATAAATATATAATAAATATATATGATATCAAAATAATTCTTTTAATTTTTTATATGATAAAATCATGATATAATTAATAGGAAAAAAATTAACAAGTCAAAACATACTTGAAAAACAACTCAACTAACACCCAAAATTGTGAAAATAATTAAACTTTGTTAAAAAATGAGTAATAATATTTTATAAGAAAAAAATAAATGATATTATAATTATGAGTATTATTCTGGTATATGTTAGTGATATTTTTAAAACCATTATACATGAATTTAAAATATGTTCACTTAAAAGGAATCATAAGGTAAGGTACTCTTTTCTCACTTTTCTTTCCGTGAGGCATACACCATTTTCACCACTTATTTATTTTTTTGGGTGTATATAATTCCTCTATTGTATTTTATATCATGAATAAATTTATCTTAATGTTATTTAAAGTTTCATTTGAAGTAATTTCTTTCATGGGGCCTGTGATTTAAAAGGTACCAATTGGTAAGGGACTTCATCTCAATTTCCATTCTTTGAGGCATAAATTATTTTCATTCACCAAATTTCTTATATATAGTGTAAATTATTCCTATTTTACATATAATATCATGAATAATTATTTATAAATGGTAATTTGAGTTTAAATGTTCATCTAATGGTATTTTAACTTAAAATTAATAAGTGGTAAAGAAATTTTGTAACTCAATTTTTTGTCATTAGGTTATATTACTTCCTCATTGTAATTAATACTATATGATAATGGGTATAATTAATTTTACTGTGTATTTCTTTATTTAAACTTATATTATGTGGATTTATAGATGATACACATAATCTATTCATTTATTTATTCTCTATCCAACATTATGGACTTTTCAAGGGTTTACATTGCAATCCCATTTTATACAGGATTGTTTACACTTCAATTTACATTAGAGGAAATTATTTGATCATTTTTAATAAAAAATTTCATTTTATCATCCTCTATTTTTCTTGAACTTTTTAAAGTATTAATACCATTTTCTATTATTTGGTATTCATAATTTATTAAAAAATATTTTTAAGATAACCCAACATCATTTCTATCTATAGTTAGAGAACCTGTTTTCTAAAAATGGGTTTAATTTTTTTTAACCATTACGAAATGATTTATTAAAGTAATTTTTACCCTTTTTTCTTTTAAAAATGTTTTTAAAGGAATATTATTTCCTCATTTTGAACAAGGAATTTTTATAAACTTTTATCGGGCAGAAGGAATGTTCTTTTTACCTTATATGGCATGCATGGATTTACCCACCATCATTTCTTCAAATATTCCTTTAGAATTTTAAGAGGTTACTTTTTAAATGATTTTTTTTCAAACGTTACTTTAAAAGAATATGATTCTTAGTTTTTTTTCAAAATAAAAAGGATATTATTCTCAAGTTTTTGAAAAATATCTTTTTATTGTATTTCCATTCATCAATGACAACAACCATTTTTTTTACTTCACTAGGTTTATATTGTATTGATACTATATGTATTCCTCCTTTAGAAGGTTTTGGATTTATTTGAAAAAGGATAGTATTTATATTAACTTCCTTGATTCCGTTTTTAGTCCCCTTTAAATATTCAATTTACTATGATTATTAGTCATTTAGTTTCCCCTAATTATCAATATCATTTTTCATGGATATGTCTATTTCCTAAGCAGTATATCATTTTTACATATGGTGTTTACTTTTATAGTTATTTGTTTTAATGGGGAAATGTTGATAAATCCATCCTCTTTATTTAATATAGATATCTTATTAGTCATATTTCTTTTATTAATTTAGTCCATTATTATATATAAGGAATGATTTGAACTAAGTGATGGGTGGGCCCAAAAAATTATATATCCCCTCGATGAATCAACTATTTCTCAAGAGACAAATTAGTTGTGAAAATTAAATAGGTTTCTACCTGTAGTTTTAAACTGTCTTTTGAATGGTCTTGATGGTATAGGTTTTCATGTTTCATAGACAAGACATCCAAAAAGTAAGAATTGCCTTCATTTTGATTCACTATTTATTAACCATGAGATTTTCTCTATAAGAAAACCTATATATGCATTTAATTATAAATTTATTGATTTAATAGCATGTGTTTTCTGTACCTTACATTTCCATATTGATTATGTATTATCCAGTTATTTAAATGGAATGGGTTTTTAGTTATTTACCTTTCCATGCTATTTATGCACTTCCTTCTCAGTTTATTGATTATATGAAATGTGTATTCAGTTATTGACTTTCCATATTAACTATGATATTTTATTAATTATTTATTCCATCATAATTCACTATTAAGGATCATTTGGGCCCATCCTTACTTTTTTCCCATTCCCTCAGATTCCCTGAAGTGTACAAAGAAATATATGTAAGTATATGATTGATGGAATGAACCTTTTTATCCTCGAAAAGAAAAAAATTATGTTGTAACTTTTGTATTCATTTATAATATAAGACTAATGTTTTATCTAGTTTACCAATACTACTAATCTATTTGGTCCTTTGGGATTCAATTTACTTGTATCTTATTCAAATGTAATGGTAGCAGAAGCTGACTTTCGGCTTTCTAGGGTAGGGGTTCGACAATTGATATCAGATAAAGTTTAGTAGAAACATTGAGAACTATATTTTGAAAAAAATATATTAGGGAAGATAACCCTAACATATAATTCAAGGATAAGTGTATAAGAACATCCTAACGTTTTAGTTAGTTAGAGATTATGTGCTTTGCTAAGAAATACATATATGATTGTATACTATAAATGGATATGGTTCTAAAACATACATACCTAGGATTAACAAATCCGAAAAGGTGCATTATTCCTAACTCGAGTGTAACTTGGTACATGAGAATGAGCCTTAATATGTACATGGTTTGACACTCCTGAGGGATATTCTTAGGGTAATTAACTTTTTTTACAAACCATTATGAAGGATTTGAATAGACAATGACAATGAATGACCTAGGATAAACCCGATGTGTCTTAGATTGGAAATAATGTGAAAAGATTTAGACATCCTAAAAATGATTATATGGTTCTTCCAATATGATAATTGATTCCCACACTATGATTTTTGGTTTTAGGAAATTCCCTATTCTAGAGGATAAACTCTAGAATAAGGAAGGAACTATGTGGAAGTAAATGGATGGAGTAATTATGTATTGCGGTTGTATTAAAAACCATAGATAAAGGCTATTTAATGATTAAATATCAAGGATTTCCATCATATTTATTTTGGAAATTAAATTAATATAGTTTTTGAAAATGAGAACCTTTATGATGAGTGATAACCCATCAATTACAGAAATCCCATGGGACATGAACCCATAACCGAAGGATTGTAAGGGTTTAATGCCAACCATTGACCTATGAAAAACCATGGTTAATATGTAACTATTTTTAGATAAAAATTTGATGAGTAAATATTAATGATGAACCCATAGAGTTATTTTTTAGTTATATAGATTAATGTATTAACCATATTGGTTTTATATAATAGTTAGAGACAAATTTAAAGACTTTTAAACCTTTTTAGGGGCCTTATAACATGTTAAAAATGTATTTTAGTGCATTAGGCATCAAAGTTAAATTTTGGATATCTATTTCTTGAAGTAATGGATAATTAGAAATTTATAAAATCACAAAAAAGGATGAAAATTATGTTTATAAAATAGAAATATACCAAGTAAGTATATTTCATTATATTTTTTTGTAGTAAAATAATTACTCAACATTTGGAAAATGATCAATTTTTTTTCCTAATATTATAATTTTTGTTGAATAGATGGTCTTTTAAATAAATATAGATTTATAATTTTGAGACCCTAATCTTTCCATTAATCACTCACTTGTTTGTGATTGATGATGTCAATCACTCCCTAAAAATATTTATTCTTTTCCTCCAAGTCTATATTTTCACTTTCCACTAATGTAATCCTATGTAGAAAACTAGTTATTTATAAGTCCATGTGACCTTTTTACCTCCCATTCTATCTTTTCTAGAGTATTTTTTATGAACCCTTATCACAATGTGGGATTTACGCATAGGAAATATTAAACAATTTAATACCATGATTGAGCTTAAATTACGAGGACCAAATTTTTTTAATGTGGGGAGAATGTAACACATTGAAAATTCTAAAATAGGTATTTTTATTCAAGATCATGTATGACACAAAACACCAAATGTAGAAAGGATTATCACCAGTCGACAATTTATGGTATATTTAATATATTAAATAAATTTAATATATTATATATCTTTCAATGTACACTAAACTGAGTTATCTTTCATCACACACAATAATGACTTTCTTTGATGACTTGCGTTACAAGCAAGGCTGAGTCTTACCGAACAATAAAATACTATTAAAACATTATTATTTAATATAATATAACCTAGATATTAAATACATGGTTATGATTAGTATTAAAACAATAATGAAATTAAAAATTTTATAAAAATATAAGATAAATTCTTTAGTTACCAATTAATTAGAAACAAAAATATAAACCAGTTAAATATAAAGGATATATTTTTATTTTTATTCTCCCAAGTGTATTTTATCATAATAAATTAAAATAATTACTATAAGTGAATGATATTAATGAAATATATATGTTATATATTTAGTAAAATATTTTAAACATTCATCCAATAGATTGGATAAGCATAAGATAATAATAAACCCAATTTTACGCATAAAAACAATGTTTTCATAATGGCAGTTTTACCACCTTGTAATAGTAAACCTATTTTGAATCCAATTTTTAGAATTTTTATAAATTTTATGTGTCGAAATAAAATTAATTCCTGACATAGGAACAAAAAATTATCTTATGGTGGATTTTTGGTATTCTTCTGAGAAGTTTTATTTTTTTTATGAATAGTGAGAAATATAGAATTTTAATTCAAAACATATTTTTCGTCTAATTTATTTGTAAGGTTGAATTATATTTTTGATTGGTTATAAAGTTTAATCATAATTTTTTTATAAATTAGTACAATTGATTTCATTGGAGTCAATTTCACATTGAAATTGGATATAAAAACCTAGCAAACTTTTGAACATTTTTACTTTAGAAACCCGCATTGTCGTCCCATATGTGATACTAATTTTAAATTATTTTCTGCCAATTATATGATTTTAATTAAGAAAAATGTATTTAATATTTTTAATCAAAATAATTTATAATTTAAAATAAGTTAAAATTAGTTTTTTTCCAAAATTATTAGTGAATGTAATTAAAATTAATTACAGTGATTAGGAAAAAAAAGTAGCTTTACAAGGGACTAAATCATAACATTAAGGGACAAAATGACCATGAAACTTGTAAAAAATCCATTTTATGGACATATTTAGACCATATAATACCTTTTATATAATATTTTCCATTATTAGAGACACTTGTGATAGTAAAAATGTGGGTGGAATTCACTTTTAAAAAATTTACATGAATGCCACTCCTCCTCCACTATAAAAAGGCACCCTATCACACTTATTCACACCTCTAATGAAATTTGGACCACCCAAACTCTGCCAAAATAATCTCTCAAAATTACCCCTAATCCTAGAATCCTCAATTTTTGAATAGTTTAATCCGAGGAATTATTTTGTTGTAAACCAAAAGGAGTTACCTGAATAGGAGGCAATGTTCTTCAACAATCACTTTTCTTTCATTTAGTTCTCCACCCATTCGATTATTTTTATAAAATTACTATAAAATAATATAAGTATAATAAATATACTGAGTTATTTTTATGTTTATTGTTTTACCTACCCCTATAAACACTTCCACCAAATGGGTAACAAACTTACCGTTCGTGTATGGTGAAATACCACCCTGTGAAACGATGTCGTTTGTTTTTCCTGTACCACCTTCCATGGCTGGTAAATATGATATAAATGATATTTATATATGATATATATGATATATATGATATTTATAATGTCTTTATAATTATTTAATTTTTATATATCACACACATCTATTCCTTCCATTTCGTGGGAATATAATAACCTCGTTTTCGGTTGTGTGCACTACCGCCTCCTCAAAGCGGGGTGATTCATTCACGCTATACATGGAATGTATAATGAATAGTTTTAATAATAATATGTGACATATATGAAATAAATATTATATTATTATAAAAATATACATATATATAAATTACTTTTAATTCTTTTAATATGACAAGGAAATGGATGTAACGTTCATGCGTACATACGACGAACCGTCTCCATGAACGATGCATTTCATTTTCTATCTCAAAATATTTTGGATTATTATTAATAAATATGTAATGAATATATATGATATTAAAATAATGGTTTAAATTCTTGAGATTATGAAATAATGATATAATTAACAAGAACACCCATTAAAGTCAAAATATACTTGAAAAATGAGGCAATTTACAACTAAAATAGTGAAAATAATGAAGGATTATCAGTAAATGGGGAGTAAGATATTATAATAAAATAATATATGATATTATAAATATGATTATGTTTTTATTTTAAGTTAGTAAAATGTTTTAAACCATTATATAGGAAGTTAAAATATGTTCACCCAAAAAGAAACACAATGTAAGAGATTCTTGTGTCACTTTTCTTTCCGTGAGGAATACACCAATTTCACCCCTTATTTATTTTTTGTGGTGTTTATATATCACAAATTTTATTTTATATCATGAATAATTTTTTCTTCATGGTATTTAAGGTTTCATTTGAAGTTATTTATTTCATGGGGACTATGATTTAAAAGTTACCAATTGGTAAGGGACTTCATCACAATTTTCATTCTTTGAGAAATAATTTATTTTCATGCACCTAATTTCTTATATATGGTGTAAATACTACCAATTTTATATATAATATCATTAATAATTCATTCCTAATAGTACTATAAGTTTAAATTTTAATTAATTCATCTATGAATATTTTAACTTAAAATTACCATGTGGTAATGTAATTTCATAACTCATTTTTGTTGTTGTGTTATCTTACTTTCTCATTTTCATTAATATTTTATGATTATGTGTATAATTAATTTTTCAATATATGTATGTATTTCAACCTTTCATATGTATATTTAAATTTGATACACATAATATATTCATTGAATGACTCTCACTTCAACATTATGGTATTTTTAAGGGTTTAATTCACTATCTCATTTTATTTGGGATTGTCTGCACTTGAATTTACATTAGAGGAAATTATTTGATAATTTTTTAATAAAAAATTTCATTTTATTATTCTCTTTTCATGGCCTTTTACAAATATTTGTACCTTTTTTACCACTCTTTGGTACACAAAATGTTTTGGAAAATGTTTTTAAGAAAACCAGACTTTATTTCTCTCTCTAGATGGAGAATATTTTTTCTTCTAAAAATCCTATTTTCTAAAAATGTTTATAAAATGGTTCAACCTCTACAAAATTATTTATTAAATACATTTTTACCATTTTATCTTTTACAAATTTTTTCAAAGGAATCGTCTTATCTCTTTCCGAAAAAGGAATTTTTCTAACCCATTACCATGTAAAAGTAATGTTATTTTTATCTTACATGACATGTAAGAATTTACCAACCATAATTTATTTCAAGATTCCTTTTCATGTTTAGAAGTTTAATTTTTAAAGAAATTTTTTTCCAAAGTTATTTTCAATGAAAATTATTTTCATTTTTTTTCAAAATAAAATGGATATTTTCCTCAATAATGTTTTTAAAAGATCTTTTTATAGTATCTCCATTCATCAATGACAAAAACCCTTTATTTTTACTCAACTTAGAATATGTTGTATTGATACTATCCTTATTCTTTCTCAAGATGGTTTATGATTGATTTGGATAAGGATAGTATTTAAATTCACTTCTAAGATTTATTTTTTATTTCCCTTGAAATATTCAATTTCCTATGATCGTTAGACATTGGATTTCCCCTAATTATCAACATCACTTAACATAGATATATATATTTAATAAACCATATATAATTTTTATATACGGTGTTTACTTTGATCATTATTTGATTTTATTATGAAATAATTATAAATATCTATCCTTTATTTAACATAAATTTTTGATGAGGCATGCTTTTTGTTAATTTAATTGATTATACTATATAAGGAATGACTTGGAAATATAGTTATGGGTAGGGCCTAGACTTTATATAGTGCATAGATGAATCGTGAGCTTCTCATGTGACAAATTACATGTGAAAATTAAATATATTTAAACCTATAGTTTTAAACTGTATAGTGAAAGGCCATAATGGTATAGGTTTTCATGTGCCTCATAAATGACATACAAAAATTAAGTATTGCCTTCATTTTGATTCCGTATTTATTATCCATGATATTTTCACTATAAAAAAATATATGGATAAATTTCATTCTCATTTTATTGATTTAATGGAATGTGTTTTTAGTTTATTACCTTTCTATATTGGTTATTCCTTATCTAGTTATTTAAATTGAATGTGTTTTTAGTTATTTACCTTTCCATACTATTTAGGAATTTCATTCTTAGTTTATAGATTATATGGAATGTACGTTTAGTTATTAAATTTCCATATAGAATATTATCTTTGATTCATTTATACTTTTGATGTAATTTACCCTTATTGGGAATTTTAGATCACCCTTATTTTATTTCATCTCCCCAGGGTTCTTTGAAGTGTACTAAGAAAGATGTTCAAGGATAAACTAGATGAAATAATGTTTTTATCGTTGAAAATAAAAACATCATGTTTTAACTTATGTATTCATTTTTAATTCAAGACTAATTTATGTTTCGAGTTTATCAAGAAGATTAAATTGTTAAGTCCGTTGGGACATAATTTACATGTATCTTATGCCAATGTAATGGTAGTAGGCACTGACTCCGGTA
Source organism: Viscum album (assembly GCA_963277665.1). Lineage (NCBI taxonomy): Eukaryota > Viridiplantae > Streptophyta > Magnoliopsida > Santalales > Viscaceae > Viscum > Viscum album. The sequence continues at coordinate 1,353,572,755 of OY728121.1, read as the reverse complement.
TTTCTGGGGTCAGGTCACTACACGCAACACCTGTTATCTAGTGTCAAGAATTTTGATAATATCTTCATATTAAGATAAAACTAGTTCCAATTATATTTCCTCAAAGGAGATAATGTGCATTGAATCTAGAATTTACTTCCCCAATAATGATATATAGAAAACATCATGAACTTTAGAGAGTCTAGGTGGAACTACCCAAAAGAATATATAACTCTTTATTTCACATTGAAACATGATTCATTACATAAATTTCACTTAATAAAACATATAAGATCAATAGTTCTAGTGTCTTTGGGGCTTAGTGACATTAAATAATAACTTAAGACATGAAATACACATCTTTATTGGAAACTTCTTTTACATGACCACAACATTCCTTAGAACTTAGCATTACATGGGATTACCTGAGGACATACATAATAAAAGGGTGATTTATAAAGCCCAGTATGGGAGTCAAAAATTAATAACATGAAGAATAAAATACATGTTAGGAAATAGGAATATCAATAGAGCATAAGAGAAACATGAACATGAAGGCATGATATAACATGATTATCATAACATGGAAATGTGGCAGCAACATAAAAAACTACATCATTAATATAAAGGAATCTGGAAACTCCTATCCCAACATGGTGGAAAAATTCCTATAAAGGAATCAGGTAAAACCCTATCCCAACATGATGTATCATTATGCTAAACATTACCCAATGCATTGGAGCACTATCTGGGCACACCCTTCATAATCATTTCATCCTCATGCTTAAGTGTGCCACATAAATCATATAACATGGATTCATTCAAAATAATAATTTATTCCATGATCAAGTAATGTGGAATACATACATGTAAGTCCTAAATCAACAAGTTTATGTTCACAAAGGTGAATACCCTTAATAGTGGAATGGATATGGTATTCACTACATGATGATTTTGGAAGGAAAATCATAGTGCAATTTGGGAAGTATAACGACGTCATATGGAAATTCATAAAATGGATTGATGAGAGAGAGAGGTATATATCATCATTTATACACGAAATGGAAAATAGGGGATCGTGGAACATAATATCCTAACATGTGAAATATAATTTTGGATTCATAATATAAAATATATGCTTGAATGGAAATGAGAAGAGAGAAATCCATTATGGAATTTCAGCATAGTAACGGGGGTATTAAAAGATCAAAGGGGTCTTAATGGGAATTAAAAAAAGATACCATTATTTATAAATAAAATATACAGTAAAGAGGTATGGAATAACATATCACAAATCAATAAAATATAAATTAAAAGGCATGAAATAAAAGTGGTGCTTGAAGAAAAATGAGAGTGAGAGATCCCTTACTTGGATGTGTGATCCCAAAGATTTGGGGTAAGCTTATTGGGAGATTAAGGGAACCTTGGGAGGACTTAGGTGGTAGGGGTAGAGGGTGGTCAAGTTTCAAATAGCTTGAGTGAAGTGAAATGGGTGCTTGGGTAGGTTTATATAGGAAGGGTGGGGAAATTCTTTATTATTTTGGTTTTGGACACTACACACTAAAATATTCAAAACCACAAACCATCCCATGGGTTTGTAATATGGTTTAAGGAAAATGGGAGTGGTATAAATTATTTTAAAATGATAAATTCCAAAAATATTAAAATATTTCCCTTGCTTATGTGGAGGTGAGTCACACTTTTAAGGAACTGATTTTAAAATCTTAAAATATTTTATATATCTTGGAGGATTCACTTAGGATTTATAAAATAAATAAAATACAACTAAAATTACATTATTTTAAAGTAAAAACATATATTTGGATGAATATACCTTTTATAGTATTTTATTACATCACTATTTTGTTATTATGATGTTATAAAACACATTATATATTTATGGTATTTAATTTTACCCAAAAAATTGGTTATCTCATAAAATTATAAAAAATTCATTATTTGATAGCTTCGAAATCCTGATTCCAAAAATTATATTCATTTTATCTAAATAATTTTCTAAATATGTGAATTTTTACTTTAAAAATAAAAATCGGTATTTATTGAAAATTGATGGGTTTTGACAGAAACCGTTTTCAAACCTTAATAAAAATTAAAATTGATTTCATAAAAAATATATAATCATTTATATTTAATAAAATTAATTTAGAAATAATATTTTATTAAAATATTATTTAATTCAAAAATCCATTAATTCATCAAAATAAATTGCTTAATTGAATTTGAATATTAACCAAAAATACTCATTGTGATTTACAAATAATTTACAATGTAACAATAATAAAATGAAAGTATATTAATTATTATATACAAAAATAATGAACATAATCATAATTATAGGGTCTTGTTACATATCCCTTTATTACACTAGCATACTCCCTAAGAGTAAGGTGTGCGATGGTGGGGATTTCATGGGGTCATTCGATGAACATAGTTTGGGCCATGATCTCGATGAGCTTAAAATTATCCTATAAATGGTTTTTCTCATGATTATGTTGTTGGATATTGGCTTGGTCTTGGTCTAGGAAAAATCCCAGAAATGATATCTCCCTCGGAAGCTTTGATAAATGAGCTTTATAGAGTACGATCCTACTGGTTGAGGCCATCACTTCCTTTGTCTGTATCAAAAAGATTTGTTAAAACCCAATATTTATACTAGTAATGTAATCAATGTTCAACAGATATATTATAAGTGGTAAGGATACTTAACAGTAATTTAAATCTAATTGGATACAATAAAAGGAGTTCATGTGTTTTCTATATCTGTAGGATATTTGAAGTTCCCCAAAACACCCTAAGAGGGGAGGGGTGAATCCGGGTGTCAACGTTATCTTTTATATTGATTGATCTTCTTACCACGTTGATAGAAACCTGTTAAATCTGTCTAAAGAGGAAGTGTAGAAAATAAACAATCACATGCAATGCAATGACACAACAATTTTACTTGGTTCACCACTAAAGGCTATGTCCAAGGAGAATACGCCAATAGTGTGTCGGTCATACCAAAAACCACTAATCTTTAAAAGTTGTGAATTACAAGGTTTTAGCACAGTTACTATGTCCCAAGAGCACAACCTTTATGAGGTTCATGGATAGCACATTATGTCCTTTAGATCACATCCACTGACTCCCCCTTTCTCACTATGTTGGAAGAATCTTCACTCAGTTTAATGACTTGAAGGATGCTTCAATTGTTTAGTATTAACTCACGTGTCCTCAACTATAAATGGATGATTTGTTGAAGTTCCGTAATCACCCATATATTTAATTTATTTTCCCTTACACTAATATGTTATGAAAATTAATTTATCAAACTTATTTGACCAATTTTTTAGGCTTCCTTGGGTGTTCTGTGTATTTGTGTTGTTTCCACGTACCACAGCTATTTACGCGTACCACAACTATTTTTGCGTACTATCCAGATCCTCCGTGTACCATCCAGCTCCTCCGTGAACTACGCATTCTATCCAACTCTGCATAATGCACCACACCTCTGCGTACCTTGCTACTCCGCGAACTGCCTTGCTCCGCCACGTACTATGAGAGCTTCCTGTGCGAACCACACACTCCTTCGCAGACTATTTTCCTTACACGGATGAGTCTCTCCGTGTACCGTCTTCTTCTCCATGAACCACTTTGGATTTCATCTTGAAATTTTAATCCCAAATATCCTCCTTTAACAAAGGGGATTATTATTCATTAAATAGGAACATAAGTCCACAAAATTTCTAATCCAATTTACCCAAATTTTCAATGTGAGACAATCTTCACTGCACTGAACTCCATTTGCATACTGAGTTGGCCTCCACTACGTACCACTCCTTTTTTGTCAACTGCATCAATCCCTCTTCATACTATGTTTTCCTCCTCCATGTACCGCTCTTGTTTCATGATCAGTTGTAATCCTTCCATCCTTCACCATTCCATGTACTACATGTCTTCATCACGTACCGTCATTGTGAACCGTTTTCGGAAGCATTCTGCATACCGCATGCCTTCACCACGTACCATTGATGCAAACTGTTTTCTATTATGCGCACCGTTATGTGTACCAAACCCCTTCACTGAATACCGCAAACCATCACCACATACCACGTGGCTTCACCCCGTACCACCGGTCTTTACTGCATACCATTGCTACAAACCGTTACCAAACTCCCAAATTTTGAGGCAAAAAAAATGGAAAAAACTGGGAAATTGTGACACCTTCAATACTACTTTTAGCCTCAAACATATGACCTCATTCCTTGCAACCTCCCTAGACATCCATGTGCAGATAGATAACAAACAGAAACCAAACTCCATTATTAGCAACAAACAGCCTTGGTTCCTACAATCTCTCCCTTTAGGTTTGTTGGATATCTCCAGATAAATTCATGCTAGCCACGTCCGCCATCACTCTAAGTCTATGTGAGCAGTGCTCGGTGTAGAAAACAAGAGAGATGAAATTAATTGAGTTATCATTCTTTTATTTTCTCCCCCATAGATGTATATTGGGATTTTTCCTGTATCCAGAAAAAACCTATCACTATCCATTGAATTTATCCATTATCCCCCATTGTCAATAAACCTCAAAGACGGATAGGTAAACATTGTAGAGCTCAGAACATACTCCCCCTAGATCGTATCTCCCCCATAAACCTATGACACTTCCATAAACAGATTAACACAGTTAAAACAGTTGGGTATAGGGGAATCTCGTAACCTCTTTATGCACTAGGAGGTGGCTGAACACCATGGTTCAACCGATGTTTCTCAAAGACAACTGCTGACAATGGATTGGTCATCATATCAGCCAGTTGCTCATTAGTTCCCATAGGGTCCATTTTGATCACTCCTTGTTCAACTTTTTCCTCGATGATGTGATATCTGATCTCAATATGTTTCGTACGAGAGTGCTGAATAGGATTCTTCATAAGATTAATTACACTCTTGTTATCATAGTAAATCACCATTCGTTGTTTCACCTCATCACCTATGTCACTCAGTTACTGCTTCATCTATAATAACTAAGTGTAGGTCTTGACAGCATATATATATTCAGCTTCAGTAGTACAAAGTGATGTAAATTCATGTTTCTTGTTTAACCAGACCACACATTTCATTCCAATATAGAATGCCCCATCACTGGTAGAATTTCGGTCTACTACATCTCCAGGCCAATCAGCATCAGAAAATTATGATAGTTCACCATCTCTTCCTGTATCAATGTATAACCCGTAATTATGTGTACTTTGAATGTATCTCATGATTCATTTCACTGCCACCATATGATATTCCTTGAATTACATTGAAAGCGGGCCACAAGGAAAGTTGCAAAGATAATATCAGGTTGTTCTGACATCAAGTATAATAAGATTCCAATGATTATTCTATACACGGTAGTATCCACAGAAGTCCCTTCCTCATGCTTTCCAAGATTTGAACCAACTAAAATCGGAGTTGAAATTGGTTTGGAATCATACGTATTTAATTTCTTCAATAGATCTCTTGAATAATTTTCTTGAGAAATGAAAGTGAAATACTTCTTATGAAGTACCTAAAATCCTAAAAAGTTTGTGATTTCACCAATCATGGACATTTGAAATTTGGATTTCATTTGATTGGACAAGTCATCCACTGATCCATGTCTGCTTCCACCAAAAATAATATCATCCATGTATACCAATATCATGAACTGATCCTGTTGATAATTTTTCACATAGAGATTGTGATCCACTCCTCTTTTAAACTCAAGCATTCTCAGATAAGAGTCCAACCAAGAGTAACACACCCATGGTTCCTGTTTTAGGCCATAAAGAGATTTCTTTAATTTTCAAACCTATAGTTAATCATTACCACGAAAGAAACCTAAGGGTTGTTAAATTTAACATTCTTCTTCCAATAATCCATTTAAGAATGCTGTGTTGACATCCATTTGATAAACTTTATAAGCTTGTTGGATTTCCATGGCAAGAAATAGCCTGATTGACTCCACTCTCGCTATGGGAGCATATGTCTCCTCAACATCAATGCCTTCTATTTGTGAATATCCTTTACAGACCAAGTGCGCCTTATTTCTGATAAAATTTCTATGTTCATCAAATATTTTCTTGAAAATCCACTTTATACCAATCACATTATGATCTTTAGGTCTTTTAACAAGATCCCATGTCTGATTTTTGTCAATCTGATCTAACTGTTCATTCATTATTTTCACCCATGATTCATCTTTTGCAGCCTCTTCAAATGAGGATGGTTCTAAAACTGATTGACATACAAATTGGACATTATTCCTCATTCTCCTTGTCTATGTGGGTTCATTCTGATCCCTAATAATGTTAGACTAATCAATCTCTGCTCGTTGATTTCCCCTTTGGGGTTCAACCGAACTCTATCCAGCTATGGATTCCTCTTCTAATTCTTCTTCAGAGTCAACATCATGATGTGACTCATGAGAGTTTTTCACATCTTACTCTACCTCTATATTATAATTTTTTATATATTCACATTCTTCCTTATCTTCTATCACAATAGCATAAGAATTCCATGAAGTATTAGAGTTTTTATATTCAATGATATTTACATCACTTCTTTCCAAAATTCTTCCCAAGATCTTATTGAAACACTTGTAGGATTTTCTGTCCATTGAGTATGCAAGAAATATCCCTTCATCCGCATTGTCTCCATACTTCCCTTGATTTTATTCTTTGTTTCAAATAAAACATTTTCTTCCAAAAACACAAAAATATTTCAAAGAGGGAATCCTTCCATGCCATAATTCATATGGTGTCTTTGTTTCACCCATATATAGCCCTATTCAATTTTGAATATACACTGTAGCTTGTACTACCAATTTCTAGTAATTTCAAGAAATACGACTTTCAATCAGCATAGTTTTGGCCATGTTGTTTACCTACCGATTCCTGCACTAAATAACTCCTTTTTGTTATGGAGTTCTCACACCTGCCACCTCATGTTGTATCCCATGCTTCTTTAGGTAATTTTCAAATTCAATGGACATGTATTTCCCTCCATTGTCATACTGTAAGACATTGATCTTTCCTCTAGTATCATTATCGACAATTAATTGATAGGTTTTCATGCAATCAAGCTCTTGTTGCATCCTGTGTATAACGATCACACGTGCCATTCTACTGTAATAATTTATGAATAGAACAAAGTACCTCTCTCCATATCTTCTAGAAACTCTTATCAGGCCACATACATCTATATAGATGAGGTCACGAAGATTTGATGCTATTTTCTTCTTTGTATGGTAGGAACTACAGACCAATTTCCCTCACATGCAAGATTCATAGGCCTTTTTGTAGGTTCCGGGCGCAGTGGAAGCGCGTTGGTGGGATTTCCCAACTTTAATTTTAGCGTTAAACAACATTCAATCTGAGATCCGTCACGATATAAAACTCCGGATCTTTGGAATGGAATGAATAACGAAAAAGAAAATAAGAGTCCTGGAACCATTGAGATAGGATCATCATATGTTGGTTATAATTAATTTAATTAATTCATAAGAATTACCTTGGTGGAATTCTTTCTTCGTCGATGTCTCCGGTCACGATCCTGTGATCTGTCGTTGCATCATAGAATCAAAGTATAGGATTCCTCTAGCGGTGATCCACATGTGCTCCATGTATCTCTGGACGTCGCCGAAGGGATCTCTATGTGCTATCGCGGAAGAACCTTCGCTTGCGATGTCCGCCTTCGACCGCCTTGATCCGGTGGAGGATCTCGCTCTCATAACTTGAGGGCCTTCTTGGTGGAAAATGAATTCTCTCTAGGCTTGAGAGTATTTCCAAATTCTTTGTGCACAATAATGGCTCTTTTGGGAAAAAGTGTTGGGATTGTGAGGATATTTATAATCGAGATTGAGGTTAATAGAGTTATGACAATAAATAAACATGTTACACGTTTTATTTATTTCATTATCTCTTATTTAAACCCCCCATGTCGAATTATTAATTCCTTGACATGCTCCCACACTGATTATAATTAATATTATTTAATAAAACAATATTATATCCTCAAAATCCCGACTGGAAAACTACATGGCATGTAATAATTAATACATGACGTGTACTTGTTTTCCATAAAACTACACGGTGTGTATATTTAATATACACGACATGTACTTTTATTTTCCATTTTTCTCCACCACATTTATTAGACCTTGAGTAATGGCTATTTATTTCTTAAATAAATGTAACTGCATTACTCACTAATAAATATATTATTTCACCCACAATATATTCTATCGAATAACTAGTGTCGAAATAAATGAGATCAGGAATCCTTAAATAATTATTAAACCATAGTCATGAATAATATTTATTTAACTTGTTAAATTAATATTTAACTAATATTCATGGACACACTTAGTGTGTGACCCTCTAGGCCTCTTTCTCAGTGGCATTAGGAAGAGTCTGCCTAAATTCCATGGTTAGCATCTAGCAACACGCCAAGGCACCCATAGAGAAAGAAGTTAACGCTACAATGACGTGTCACCTCCTACAAACTCTTACCGTGTAATATAATCCATTTGTCTCAATATCTCTAATCAAGCAGGTTTCATGCTAGTGCCATCAACCCATGTGCTCGATTATTCTTTCTTTGACTTCCCGGAACTGATCTCACCCGTACCTTACCATGTCCATGGATTTATTTAGGCTATATAAATTCCATCAAAGGTCCTGAGATATCTACTTCCATTATGGAACAGAAGGGAAAAATATTTTCTCGCATTATCTATTAATGAAGTATTACTTTTGACGCACCCAAAGTATCCTACCTCACTGTGAACAGTGTTTCGTCACAGTTTTCATCAATACATATAAGTGCTTGAGTTGTAATGCCCATTAATAATAATCTTAAAGTCTAAGGACCAATACACACATCCGCAGATAGGAATATCCAATGACACTATGAAATGTGGATATCCTATTGGCGGGTCTCGTTCTCATAATATACTCCTAGATATTACCAAGGGAGCACACCATGAGAAGGTGCCTCAAAGTTTTATGAGTCCTCACCCCTAATGACCTGTATTATTTGTTTCCCTCAAATAATATCATCCGGCCATAGAACATATATTCAAGAATAGTGTTATGGAACTTCTTGGTTCTCATCATAGCAGGGATCTGCTATGACCCTTTAATGCAACAACTGTTCTTAGGACATTATCACATGCATTGTCACGCAGAAGAACAATCAAGATATGATAAGTCTTTTATTAATGAATAAAGTACAAAGTAGTTGGTTCTAGACCACCAACTCCAACAGACTCCCACTTGGACAAGAGTCAACTGCTAACAATATTTAGCCTGCTAGCTCTCACATGATATTCATGCTTCTGCTGAGATAGGCCTTTAGTCATGGGGTCCACCATGTTCTCTTCCGTGGACACTCTGCTCACAGCAACGTCACCCCTCTGATAGAAATCCCTCAAGAGGTGATACTTCCGGAGTATGTGCTTTGTCCGTTGATGTGACCTTGGTTATTTTTCAAGATCCACCTCTGTAGTATTATCACAATACAATGTAATGGGATCTTTACTGCTAGCCACCAAATCAAGCTCATGGACAAAGTTCCGAATCCAAATGGCTTCCTTGGCTACATCAGAAGCCACTATATATTCGGACTCCGCTGTAGAATCGGCGACAAATCCCTGCATTGAACTCTTCCAGCTCACAACTCCTCCATTGAGACAGAAAACATATCCAGATTGTGACTTCAAATCATTCTAATCTTTCTGAAAACCAGCATCAGCATACCCTATGATGACAATCTCCTCGTCTCCTCCATACACCAAGAACATATCCTTAGTTCTTCTTAGATACTTAAGGATAGTCTTAACAGTAGTCCAATGTTTTTCTCTTAGATCTTATTGATATCTTCCTACCATGCTCAGTGCATAGGCAACATCAAGCCTGGTACATAACATGGCATACATGGTGGATCCTATAGAAGAAGCGTATGTGATCTTACTCATTCTATCTTTATCTTGTTGTGTTTGAGGACACATTTTCTTAGAAAGATGTAGGCCATGTGACAATGGAACCAATCACCTCTTGGATTGTTCTATACTAAATCTCTTTAGTATCTGGTCAATTTATGTACCCTGTCGTAGTCCAAGCAGCCTCTTGGATCTATCACAAATGATCTTGATCCCTAGAATGTAGGCTGATTCTCATAAGTCCTTCATGGAGAAACACTTGTTCAACCAGTCCTTAACTAACTGTAAAACTGGTACATCATTTCCAATAAGTAATATGTCGTTAACATATACTACTAGGATAACAATCACATTCCCATTAAACCACATATAAACACATGGATCACATTTTTTCTTAGTGAAACCAAATTCCATTATGGCTTCATCAAATCAAATTTTCCATGAACTGGATGCTTGATTCAATCCATAAATGGATTTCTACCACTTGAAAACCCATTTGGCTTCACCTGGTTTCACAAACCCCTCTGGTTGTGTCATATAGACATCTTCCTAAAGGTTCCCGTTAAGGAATTCTGTTTTGTCATCCATTTTCCAAATCTCATATTCATGGTAAGCTGCTATGGAAGGTATGATTCTTATGGATTTAAACATGGAAACTGGTGAGAAGGTTTCATCATAGTCAATTCCTTGACGCTGTCTGAATCCTTTAGCCACTAGCCTTGCTTTATAGTTGCTAACTTGACCTTCTAAGTCCAGTTTTCTCTTGAATACCCGTTTTCATCCAACAGTATTTACATCTACTGGATCATCGACTAGAACCCAGACTTGGTTCTGATACATGGAATCCATCTTAGAATTTATAGCTTCTAGCCATCTTGCATCTTCTGAGCTTTCTACTTCTTCCTTGTAGGATAGAGGTTCATCATTGTCCAACAATAATGATTCACCATCCTCGGTGACTAGGAAACTAAATCTCTCAGGTTTCCTTACCTCTCTTGAGCTCCAACGCAGTACTTGTCTTTCTGGAACCTCTTCCACGGGGACCTTTGGAACTTGTTCCTATAAAAACTCATGTGTATCTTGAGCATCAATTTCGTCGAATTCAATCTTGCTCCCACTATCCTTTTTGAGTATGTTCTCCCTCTCAAGAAAGACGGCTTGTCTGGCGACAATCACTTTCTTGTCCTGAGGGTTATATAGGTAATATCCTTTTGTTTCCTTAGGATATCCTATAAAGATACACTTCATGCCCCAGGGTGCTAGTTTGTTTCCGGAGAAGGCCTTAACAAATTCCCCGCATACCCATACACGTGTATGCAAAAAAATGGGTTTCTTTCCATTCCATTACTCGTAGGGAATTCCATTTTCCGCCTTAGTTGGTACTCGGTTTAATGTGTATGCTGCAATTTGTAATGCATATCCCCAAAAGGATAATGGAAGATCCACATGACTCATCATCGACCTCACCATGTCCAAAATGGTGCGGTTCCTCCTTTCACTAACATCGTTCCACTATGGTGTATAAGGAGGAGTGAGCTGAGATAGAATCCCAGACTCCCATAGAAGATCGATGAACTCTTGGTTCAGATATTCTCCACCTCGATCTGATAGAAATTTCTTTATCTTCTTACCAAGCTGATTCTCTACTTCATTCTTGAATTCCTTAAATTTATCTAAGGCTTTTTACTTATACCTAATTAAGTATACAAATCTGTATCTACTCAAATCATCAATAAAAGTAATGAAGTAAGAATATCCACCTCTAGATTCTACTGGAAATGGTCCACATACATCCGTGTGTACCAATCCTAGAAGCTCTGTGGCCCTTTCACCCTATCCACTAAAAGGAGGCTTGGTCATTTTACCTTGTAAACAAGCGTGACATCTATCAAGTGGTTTTAGCTCAGTAGAGTCTAAATAGCCATCTTGGTAGAGCTTTGTCAAGCGCTTCTCGTTTAAATGACCGAGACGATGATGCCACAACTGGGTGATGTATGAGTCATGTGAGTTTGTTTCATTATTGATTTCCAACACTTGGTTTTCATAATTTAATACATACAAACCATTATTTAAATGTTCCATACCATAACATACGTTGTTCTTATAAAAGAGACAACCTTTATTTTCAAACTTGAAAATAAATCCATCCATATCCAAACAAGATACAAAAATTATGTTCTTGGTAACACTAGGAACCTAATAACAGTGATGTAAAACCAAAATCATGCGATTCGGAAATGAGAGGTGGTAGTCTCCAGTAGCCAATTCAGCCAGCCTTGCGCCATTGGCAGCTCGAAGATCCACCTCTCATCTGGAAATCTTTCTAAATCTACTTGGTTCCTGTATTTAAATACCGATGTGATCCCCACATGCTGTATCTAATACCCAATGTGTAGAAATGGAAAGATTACACTTGATAACGAACACACCTTTAGCATCCCCACGCTTCTGGGTGCAGTTCCTCTTCCAATGGCCCTGCTTGACACATGAAAAACACACTACCTCCCATTCTTTGCCTGACATCTGGATCTTCCCCTTCTTGGAGGGATGGTACTCGGGGGATTCAGACCTTTTATAAGTCTTTGGCCCCTTTTCCTTGTCCTTCCTTTTCTTGTTCACCATAAGGACTGCGGGTTTGTCACACCCCATGTCCTTGTCTACCTGGTGAATCAAGGTCAGAAGCTCTGATAGACTCTTCTCATTACCTCTCATGTTATAATTAACAATGAAGCTAGAGAAGGTCTTGGGCAGTGATGATAGGATGAGATCTATACGTAACTCATCCGAGAATTTAATCCCTAATATGTCCAGGCATTCAATGTAGCCAATAAGTTTGACTACATGAGGCCCATCTGGTGCAGACTCTCCAAGATTAGTTGTAAACAATGCATTGGAGATCTCATACCTCTCCAATCTCGCCTTCTCTTAGTAGAGATCCTTAAGGTGAGACATCATGCTATACGCGTCCATGTTTTCATGTTGCTTCAAGAGCTCATTGGACATGGCCGATAGCATGAAACACTGGACATCTGTGGCATCATCCATATGTTTCATATAGAGAGATAATTCTTTATCACTGGCCTCTTTCACAGACACAACTGGAATAGGCTCTTCCACACATACAATTCCCTTTCGTGGATAAGGATAACGCGTAAACGCCTCTGCCACTCTTGGAAATTGGTGCTAGTGAGAAGGTTTTCCTTCTCGAGTATGGTTCGCAATGATATTTTTTAAGTCATTTTCTTGTCATTTCTACAAATTAAGATGATCAAAGGTTTAGTACTTTATTACAAAACTAAGACAATTAAATAAATTAATACTTATTAGTCTCCCACAAGTTTATCGAAATCCAATAGCCCTCGCCATTGATTTCGGAATATTCTGTTGCCTGAATATTATAGTGGCAAGGATCCATATTTCCCTTCGCATTACCCCAACTAGAGTTGGTCAAGAATCTTGAAGGGTTTTAGGTAGGCATTCCAAATTCCAACTGCATTAACTCACAGCTCCTTGATCCGCTGAGTGGACTCCCCAATCCAGAAATCCTATTATTTTGGATTTACTCAACCTCTACCTCTTGGTCACACCAGGTCCTGCTGTGGCAGTCAACCCTTGATGAGAACCAAGTCAAGTTAACCCAAAACCTTGAATTATAATTCCTTGATAATTTAAAGCACCCCAACTAAGGTTGGTCAAGCACTTTGAACTATGGTTCGATTCTAACCAAGATTATGGAAGGCTATACCGACTTAATATTTATTTTGAGGGATTTTATCCTTATACGTAAATTTCCATTTTATTATCTTTGATTACAAGCTTGTTAATATTAAGTGGGATATACTTAAGTGATTAACCTTTTCTAAGATAATATTTACGTATAAGCCGATTTTTATTTTAGTTCCATATTGCATTCTCATTTAATTCATTAATTGTGTGATCGTGACAACACACACACAATAAATAAACCATGAAACTGACATAAATAAAATAAATGGTATGATCATGATCTTTTTCTATTGGTTAGTTTATCTAGTGGTTGATAAACTAACCCAAGACATAGGGGAGAAACACCTTGACCCTTTCGGGTTCGTGTTTACAGCTTTCTACATGTCCACCTTTGTATCTCCTAGGATTGGTTTCACCTTGGATCCTGACTTGAACCGCCTCCACTAGCTTGGGATCTCCATCCATTACATATGCATTTATCTCACACGCAGGTGAGGGGTAAAATGGATTTTTACATAAAAGAATCATTGGGCACACATGCCCTATATATTAATGAGGAGATGGCTCGTAGGCCAATAAATTTAATTTAAATAAATAAATTAAAAAAACCATTCACATACAAAGGTCTCGGTCTAGCTCATGATCATCCATACATGCGAAGATATTTACGCATAAATAAAACTATCATTCAATTCTTTAATCATTCTTGTTTAAGATAAATCATGCTCAAATCAATTAATTATCTTTAATTAATTAATCCTTTTATCTTAAACCCCGTTTTGAACTTCCTTGAGATTCTCATCATAATTTTAAACAAATAAATTCATTTAAAATTATCCTTGTACGTAACATGTACCTTGGAGGTAACCCGGTGAATTCCCATTCATTACACAGATGTTAAATTAAAGACATATATATAAAACACCTATCACGTGTTGTGCCTCATCTTTACACCTGCACTATGGTACACGTCTCAAGGGTTTGTATAATATAAATAATAAATTTTAATAAATCTGCGTAACTTGGATGAGTACACGGCGTGTAGTTACGACTATATGGTGTGTACTATTATTCACCGTCCATCCAAAGTACACGCCCTGGGACATGGCGTGTAAATGTACTTCAGAAATTTTCGGAGTACACGACATGTTATTTGGGACACACGCCATGTAGTTTCCGCGTTACACGGTTTCCAGCCAGGCAAGCCGTGTACGGGGTACATGGACCAACCCTAACCTGAAGGGACTACACGTCATGTTCATTGGACCACACAACGTGTAATCCAGAAACCTTACGCCATCTGTTTCTAGTCAAAACACGGTGTCTTATATTCTTAGAAAGAATCCAATACACGACCTAATTTGGCGGATCAGTCAATACATTAAACCTAGACTACACGGCGTGTACTTAAGAGTACACGCCATGTATTCTGGTGTTGTACGGCCAGAAATGATTGGCTCCTCTGGATGAGTTCCTCTATTTTATTTTAATCAAAATTAAAAGAAAAATTTGTTTCTGTGAGGTGAACAAGAAACAAGGGAGGAGGAACAGATCTCAAGATTCTGATTTCCTGAACGATTAAACATGAATTGAAATAACTAAATTATTAAATGCATAAATCACCAACAAAAAAATAAATAATTATAATCAATGATATGACTCCTCTGATACCACTTGTAGGTTCCGGGCGCAGCGGAAGCGCATTTGTGGGATTTCCCAAATTTAATTTTAGCATTAAACAACGTTCAATCAGAGATCCATCACGATATTAAACGCCGGATCTTCGTAATGGAATGAAGAATAAAAAAGAAAAGAAGAGTCCCAAAACCATTGATATAGGATCATCATATGTTGGTTCTAATTAATTTAATTAATTCACAAGAATTACCTCGGTGGAATTATTTATTCTTCGATTTCTCCGGTCACGATCCTATGATCCATCATTGCATCGTAGAATCCAAGTATAGGATTCCTCTATTGGTGATCCAAACGTGCTCCACGTATCTCTGGATGTCGCCGAAGGGATCTTCGGGTGTTATCGCAGAAGAACCTTCACTTGGGATGTCCGCCTTAGACCGCCTTGATCCGGTGGAGGATCTCGCTCTCGTAACTTGAGGGCATTCTTGGTGGAAAGGGAATTATCTCTTGGCTTGAGAGTATTTCCCAATCCTTTGTGCACAAAAATGGATCTTCTGGGAAAAAGTTTTGGGGTTGTGAGGATATTTATAGTCGGGGTTGAGGTTAATAGAGTTATGAAAATAAATAAACGCGTTACACATTTTATTTATTTCATTAACTCTGATTGAAACCCCCATGTTGAATTATTAATTCCTTGACATGCACCCACGCTGATTATAATTAATCTCATTTAATAAAACAATATTATATCCTCAAAATCCCAACTGGAAAACTACACAACGTGTAATAATTAATACACGGAGTGTACTTGTTTTCCATAAAACTACACGGCGTGTATATTTAATATACATGGTGTGTAATTTTATTTTCCATTTTTCTCCACCACATTTTTTAGACCTTGAGAAATGGATATTTATTTCTTAAATAAATGTAACTGCATTACTCACTAATAAATATATTATTTCACCCACAATATATTCTCTCGAATAACTAGTGTCAAAATAAATGTGATCAGGCATCCTTAAATAATTATTAAACCACAGCCGGGAATAATATTTATTTAACTTGTTAAATTAATATTTAACTGAGATACATGGACACACTTAGTGTGTGACCCTCTAGGCCTCTATCTCAGTGGCATTAGGCGGAGTCTTCCTAAAGTCCAAGGTTAGCGTCTAAAAACACACCAAGGAACCCATAGAGAAATTAGTTAACGCTGCAATGATGTGTCACCTCCTACGAATACTTACCGTGTAATATAATCCCCTTGTCTCAATATCTCTAATCAAGAGGGTTGCATGCTAGTGCCATCAACCCATGTGCTCGATTATTCTTTCTTTGACTTCCTGGAACTGAACTCACCCATACCTTACCATGGCCATGGATTTATTTAGGCTATATCAATTCCATCAAGGGCCTGAGATATCTAATTCCATTATGGAACAGAAGGGACAAATCCTTTCTCGCATTATCTATTAATGCAGTATTACTCGTGACACACCCAACGTCTCCTACCTCACTGCGAACAGTGTGTCGTCACAGTTTTTGTCAATACATCTAAGTGCGTGAGTTGTAATGCCCATTAATAATAATCTTAAAGTATAAGAACCAATATACACGTTCGCAGATAGGAACATCCAATGACACTATGAAATGTGGATTTCCTATTGGCGGGTCTCGTTCTCATAATATACTCCTGGATATTACCAAGGGTGCACACCATGAGAAGGTGCCTCAAAGTTTTATGAGTCCTCACCCCTAATGACCTGTATTATTTTTGTCCCTCAAATAATATCATCCGGCCATAGAACATATATTCAAGAACAATGTTTTGGAACTTCTAGGTTCTCATCATAGCAGGGATCTGCTATGACCATTTAATGCAACAACTATCCTTAGGACATTATCACATGCATTGTCACACATAAGAACAATCAAGATGTGATAAGGCTTTTATTAATGAATAAAGTACAAAGTAGTGGGTTATAGACCACCAACTCTAACACTTTTCTCATTCATGCTTCAGATTAGGGATATCCATGAATAAATTTATCTTAGATATCTTTTCCGTGTCTTGATAATTGATGTGCCCCAATATCTGATTCCATAAGTTGTTTTCCTTTCCAACTATTAGGTAGCAAATGTTCTCTTTTCTGTCAACTTGATATAAGTTATCTCCTATTCTACAACCTTTCATGAGATAATTCCCAGGATTTCCTCTTATAGTATAGCCATTTTAATTGAATGTCACAATAAAACCTGATTCATAGAGTCAACTCACATGATGATGATTGTGATGCATACCATCCACATAAAAGAATTCAGTTTATATCATCTCTCCATTAGCTAGCCCATTACTTCCACTGCCTTTTTTCTTCAAAGAACGGTCATTACCAAACCTCACTATTCCATTGAACTTTTTCATGATATTTTTTAATAAGTCTGCATTACCTATCATGTGGGATGAACATCCACTATCAAGAATCCAGATACTGTTGTTTTTTGTAGCTTTGAGGGCTAATTCTGCAAAATTAGACTTTTCAATTTTCCTTTTTTTCTTTCCATGAGATATTGGATTGAGTTTATGATGATAATGGCCATTTAATTCTAACTTTTGTGAACATTAGTTCTTCAAATTAAAATTCTTCTTCTAGAGAAGAAAACCTGTTTGAAATAGAAATATTGTCTGTTTGATATGTATTGACTTGTCTCTGAACATTGAAAGAATTTCTTCTTTCATACCTCTACCTGAAATACACAACGTTATGAAATGGTATGGCCCAAATAGCCAAAAAATGACACTTCATAAAAGGAAATTTATTCTCACTTCTATTTATCCTCATTCCTTATTTCTCAAGAAAATAGTTTGATTGGCTATCATTTATGGAAACTTGAGGATAATCTTCAATTATCCTTTCAGTTTGATTTAAGGGTTTCATTTTCAACACTTCTGGTGGCTTTTCAACATGATCAACTTTATCTTGCCTTTATTCTGGATCACTTTATTTATTTCATTTGACATTTCGACACCACAACCAATTCCACTATTTCCCATGCATGTGGGACTTTGATCACTCAAGATCTTTTCAAATCCATCAAAACCACATTTTTCTCTCTCTAGAAGCTCAGCATCTAAGAACCTTCCAAATTGTATTTTCTTCGTTGCTTATTTTGAAAATGATTCACTTTCAAGTTTACTTATCCAAGTAACAACTTCTACTTCAAGTCCCTCAATGGTCTTTGAATTCTCCTAAAATCATAAGGTAAGTTCATTAATGAATTTTTATTGTTCTTAAATTCTGAGTTTTAGTTCCATAACATCATCAGTGCTTTGAAGGATTGATGATTGTACTTTCATGTCACGACCCATCCTCGGGGCCCGGGTCGTGACTGCCCCAAGACCGCCTTTCATAGGCCAGGGGATGGCGACTAGAACCAAAGGCGTAAATCCCGATAACTGGGAAGGCATTGCCTTTATAAAAGTAACAAAACACCACAGAGTACAAGCAGAAGTAAAACACTAAGTACAAAAAGGAAGTGCTGAAAAGTAAATGGGCCAGAATACAAACCCAATCGAAAGTACAGCTATAACTAAAAGAAAGTACAACAGAAAAGACAACAGCTGGAAGAACAGAAGCAACTCCTGGGTCGTCCTCCTCGGATCCTACCTGAAGGGTAGGTACAGATAGCCTCCACAACGCTCTCGCCTGCCAACCTCCTTTGAGTGTTGTCTCGTTATGAAGTCCACCTCCGGATACTCACTCTTCATATGGTCCACCTCCGGGTACTGTCCAGTCCTCGAACACTCGGCCTCCGTCAGCACTGACCGTCGTCTGCAACAAACACAATGAGGTGCGATCATAGCCCATGTAGGGGTGAGTATAACGATACTCAGTAGGGACCTCGAGACCCTCAAGGTCTCCCTAAATCCAATAAGGATAACCACAAAGAAGATCTAAACAGATAACCTCTACTTAGATATATTCCCATACATATAACTAAGTTTTCAAGTAACCCAACTCAATATTGAGGAAACACAAAGATTATGAAATCATAGGATAACCACTACCCAGGTATATGCCCATACATATACCTAAGTTATCAAGTGACCCATCTCAATCATGAGGAAACAAAAAGATTACAGACTCATCTCAACCAGGATTTTATTCATGACGTCGAATCCATGGCTACCGGAGAACTCCTCCTCCATTGAGTATAGAGGGCCTGCCACTACAACCAAGCACGCCGAACTCCTACTCTGTCGAGTTTAGAGGGCCTGCCGTTACAACCAAGCGCGCCAAAATCTTCCTCTATCGAGTTCAGAGGGCCTGCCGCTACAACCAAGCGCGCCAAACTCCTCCTCTATCGAGTTCAGAGGGCCTGCCACAACAACAAAGCGCACCGAACTCCTTAGACTGCTGTAGTACTCCACTTTTCGAGTACTTTGGGCCTGCTGCTACAACCAAGCGCTTCCCACCATGGGTCTGCCACTACAACCAAGTGCTCCCCACAATAGGTTCCAGAGGTACTCCTTTTGTTGAGTACTATAGGTCTTCCACTACAACCAAGTGATCCTCCTCATAGCCTCCATAGGTACTCCTTCTATTGAGTATCGCAGGTCTACCACTACTACCAAGCGCTCCTTCGTCGGCGGCGGTGCGTTCTTCGCGTTCTTCGTTGATGAACGAAGAAGTTCCTCAAGGCTTCTCTTTTTCTCCCAAAGGCTCCCACTACCAGAAATCCAACAAAAAAATAAAATAAGAGTCTTATTATTTTATTAATGCACATGCCAACGTAATAAATTCAAAAGAAATGAAATGAACAATTAATTCAAAGAATTAATTGTAACGATTAAACCGCCCAAATTAATGAGGCGTTTCTTAACCAGAATAAATGCAAGGTTGACTTCATTAAAAGGGGGGGTACGGGTGCGTTACTTATAAGGAAAGAATTGGTGGGGCTCGTGCGGGCCCCACCTCACAAATATCCTACCAAGTGGGTAGGATATTGTGGGTTCCACCTTATCCGCTTAACTTAGGTTAAGCTGCTTTAAGTAAAATAAAATAAATTGTCGCACCACTTTATTTTATTCATTAACTTAACCCCAAAAATTAAAAAACACACCCGAGCAAACGCAACTCCAGAAAAGGTGTTTCTAAGAAACTACCGGTGCTGCAATTCCATCGATGCCCTCAAAATTTGATTCCGATCACCAGTTAAAAAGTTAGAAAAACACGTTCGTTCGTTCACTAAATGTACATGAGAAACTTTGGAAAATGATTCCAGGCACACCAGGCCTTGGAATCAGGTGCCATCAGAAACTGCGTTCTTGTAAAATTCAAAAGAAAATTTAGAAAAAAATTCCCTTGAATTTTTATGGGTCTTTACATTACTCCCACCTTAGGGATTTACGTCCTCGTAAAGTTATAACACAAACTAGGGAAACAAAAGCAGTACTGAGCACGCATCTGAGCCTTCCGCTCCCATGTGCTCACCTGGAGGTTCCCGTACTACCAGTTAAAGCACACCCGAGGAATCAACCCTTCCTCGTAGGACCTGCTCTTGTCGTTCCTTGATCCCCACTGGAACCTCCGTGAGGGTCACCCCATCGCCCAAGTCCAGCTCCTGATGGTCGATGAAAAGAGAAGGGTCGAGCTTGTATCTCCTCAGTTGAGATACCTAGAAGTCGTCGTTCACCTGGTGCAACTGAGGTGGGTGGGTCAAGCGGTAAACCACCTCACCTACCCTGTTGAGGACCTAGAAAGGTCCGTTGAACCTCGGAGATAACTTGTCGCCATGGCCACATCTCCGAAACTCATGTCGAGGTGAGACCCGTAGGGAAACGTGGTCGTCACCCTCGAACTCTAGTGGTCTCTGCCCCCCGATAGCATAAGACTTTTGCCGGCTCTGAGAAGTCCTCATCTGATCTTGGATGACTTGGACCTTTCTGGTCCTACAAGAGCTGCTGAAATTTCTTCTTTGCTGATAAGAGAAATCTGTTCTCATCCCCTGGATGAACCACGTTCTTCTCCTAATACAGTCAATCCCGACATGGAAGATACTAATCCACACCAAGGATGATGTTGTAAGGCCTAGACACTACTACCAAGAGATCAAACCGCTACTCTCGACTCCAAGGGTTGAGTCACACTATCGACATCGGTGTGTGGTCACTGGGTCTCCTCCAGTAGGTATCTCAAAGTGAGGGTCAAGTCAACGGTTTTTAAACTGGAACCTCTTAGTAATAACTAAAAGATAGGACAGGAACGTAAACGCCACAAGAAAGGTGTCTTTTTATTACTGCATCTCAAAGTAAAAAGGCACAAAGCATCAAAAAAAAACATCAACAGAGCTAGAAGCAACATGAACAAAAGTCTCCAGGTATGGAGCTAGTCCCTCTCCTGTCCATCTGCTCCCGGAACACCATGATCATAGGCCTCAGTTGACTGCAGCTGATCTCTCCCACTTCCACCTGTTCCCTGCAGTCGGGGTGGACCTCCTGGTGGTGGTGGTGGAAACACCTCGAAGCGTTGTCCACCTCCAGCTGCAGGGCCAGCTCCCCTTCCACGGTCTCCTGCTCCATGCGGTCCGCCTCGATCGAACCTCTGCCTCTGCCTGGGAGGTCCTTCGTTCATCTGCTGGTCATCTGTATGGTGGGTTGGACAGTCACGAGCAATGTGACCAACCCCGCCGCAGGAGTAACACTGCCCACACATGGTAAGTCGTTCTCCACCCCAGGTGCCTCGCACAAACGATCATGTGTCATGCGGTCGACCACCTGTAGGTCTAGTCCTCTTGGCCCTCTGCGTCATCTATCTACTGCCTGCTGTAGAAGACTCTGCCGCATGCTGGCTAGTGGTGGGTCCTGCTGCTGGAGACTGCTCAGTAAGGAAACTCTCCACTAAGAGGGCTCGCTCCAACACCCATGTCTGTGTCGGAATGCTGTGAGAAACAACTGAAGCTCTGATCTCTCACCTGAGCCCCTGCTCGAAGGTTCGGGCCCTGAAGAATGGGTCCCATACCATGTCCATCGAATTGCACGAGAGATCGGTAAACCTCGCCGCGTACTGGGCTACTGTCATGCTGCCCTGCCGCAGTTGTAGCAGCTCCTGGATGCGCACCGCTCAGATGGTGGTTGGGACGAACTCTGAGCGAAAAAGGCTCTCAAAGTCCGTACAAAGGAGAGATGCCTCGTCATGCACCTGGAGCATAAAGCTCCACCATATGCCTACTGCCACATGCAGGAGGATCGCTTCAAGGACCACCATAAGGTCAGATGGTGTCCCTACCAAACGAAAAACTCGTACA
Source organism: Viscum album (assembly GCA_963277665.1). Lineage (NCBI taxonomy): Eukaryota > Viridiplantae > Streptophyta > Magnoliopsida > Santalales > Viscaceae > Viscum > Viscum album. Next base: position 1,353,550,134 of record OY728121.1, on the reverse strand, counting down.
ACTGCCTCCAGCCAATCCTTAGCTGCCTGAGGGTCCATCTCCCCACAGAACCTGGGTGGTCACTGACACTGAAACTCATGCATTTCACTAAGGCGACGTGCACCATTAGCAGCTGGGGCTGGTAGCATCGGTGGATCAGCGAGTAGAGGTACCGCCAGTGCCTCTACTGTCAAAGGGCCCTGTACTGAGGCTTCGTCGCTCGGTGGGCTGTCGTCCCGCACAACGCTCGGAACCCTAGATGGCTGCCGTCGTGGGGCCATCCTGAAAAGAAACAGGTGCGCCGCAGTTAAACAGAATACCTGGTGAGCTGACAGAAATTAATCATAGAGAAAACTTGAATCACACATGCAATCAATTTTTTCGTGCATTAAGTCAGAAATCAGAAGTCAGTGTCCTGGTGTACGAATACGTCAGCCGCCGCACCAACACTGGACTCCCTAGACTGATAACCGCACTCAATACTCTCCACACTATTGCTTCACATAGAAAAAGATCAGAGTCCTGAGTTCTACGGTAGAACCGAACTCCTCTGATACCAATTTGTCACGACCCGTCCTTGGGGCCCGTTCCATGACTGCCCCAAGCCCGCCTTCCATAGGCCAGGGGCTGGCGACTAGCACCAAAGGCGTAAATCCCGATAACTGGGAAGACATTGCCTTTATAAAAGTAAGAAAACACCACAGATTACAAGAATAAGTAAAACACTATGTACAAAAAGGAAGTGCTGAAAAGTAAATGGGCCAGAATACAAACCCAATCGAAAGTACATATACAACTAAAAGAAAGTACAACAGAAAAGACAACAGCTGGAAGAACGGAAGCAACTCCTAGGTCGTCCTTTTTAGATCCTACCTGAAGGGTAGGTACAGATAGCCTCCACAATGCTCTCGCCCGCCAACCTCCTCAGAGTGTCGTCTCTTCGTGAAGTCCACCTCCGGATACTGACTTGTCGTATGGTCCACCTCTGGGTATTGTCCAGTCCTCAAACACTCGGCCTCCGTCAGCACTGACCGTCATCTGCAACAAACACAACAAGGTGCGGGCACAGTCCATGTAGGGGTGAGTATAACGATACTCAGTATGGACCCCGAGACCCTCAAGGTCTCACTAAATCCAACAAGGATAACCACAAAGAATATCTCAATAGATAACCTCTACTTAGATATATGCCCATACATATACCTAAGTTATCAAGTAACCCATCACAATCTTGAGGAAACACAAAGATTATGAAATCAACGGATAACCACTACCCAGGTATATGCCCATATGTATACCTAAGTTATTAAGTGACCCATCTCAATCATGAGGAAACACATAGATTATAGACTCAGCTCAACCAGGATTTTATTCATGACGTCGAAACCACGACTGCTAGAGAACTCCTCCTCCGTCGAGTATAGAGGGCCTGCCGCAACAACCAAGCGCGCCAAAATCCTCCTCTGTCGAGTTCAGAGGGCCTGCCACTACAAGCAAGTGCGCTGAACTCCTCCTCTGTCGAGTTCAGAGGGCCTGCCGCTACAACCAAGCACGCCGAACTCCTTGGCTTGCTGTAGTACTCCACCTGTCAAGTACTATGGGCCTGCTGATACAACCAAGCGCTACCCACCATGGGTCTGCCGCTATAACCAAGCGCTCCCCCTCATAGGTTCCAGAGGTACTCCTTCTGTTGAGTACTGTGGGTCTGCCGCTACAACCAAGCGCTCCCCCTCATAGCCTCCAGAGGTACTCCTTATGTTGAGTACCGCGGGTCTGCCACTACTACCAAGTGCTCCTCCGCCATGGGTCTGCTGCTACAACCAAGCACTCCCCATTGGGTTATCCGAAACACATCGAGTCGATGAATCAGTAGTCGTCAAGTCTCAGCCAGCTACTAGGTCTCTGCACTCTGCTAGCTCGTCACCGAGAGAGTTCGCTCCATGAGCTACTGGTCGATACTCTAAGTATCACAAAGTTCCATGAAGAAGTATCTCAAAGGACCACCTCATCATAGGGGTCTCAACGCAATAGACGGCGCGTCAATCGGACGCCCGGTCTGTGAGTTACTAGCCTTTCCGTCCCAGGGGCCCAGTTGGTTTCGTGTGCGAACCAACCCAGCCGTAACTCGACTGTACCCCGAACTCTCATAGGGTATGATTATAGGGACTGTTTCTCAACGTGATCACCAACGTCGCTGATGGTTCGTCAAACGGACGTCCGGTCTGAAAGTTATCAGCTTTTCCGTTCAAGGGGCCCGGTTGGATTTCGGGTACAATTCAACCCGGCCATTATCCAACTGCATCCAAAACTCTGGCGAAGCATGCCAAAAGTTCCGTCTCATCAATATGAATTCAATGAAGTCGACGACATGTCAATCGGACGTCCGGAGCTCAAGTTATAAGCGTTTCCGCTCCGAGGTCCCGGTTGGTTTCGTGTACGAACCAACCCAGCTGAACCCAAAGTAATCTAAAACCTTGGGTGTAGTATACCAAAACGACCATCTCAATCAAAGGATCGCTACGCAACTGACGGTGCGTCTATCGGAGGTCCGAAGCTCAAGTTATGGGCGACAGACTGAAAGAGGTTCGATATTAAGGGGTTCGGGCCCGGTCCGACCCAGCCCGATACCCCCAGGGTCGGCCCGAACCGGGTCGACCCGAACCGGGTCCGGTTAGGGCCCTCTTGGGTGAGGCTCGACCCGACTGGTGCGGCCCGGCCTGGCTGGCGCGGCCCGGCCTGGCGGCCCGTTCAGGCGGACTGGCCAGGGCAGCCGGCCCGGCGCGCTGGCCAGGTGCTCGGCCGAACGGCCGAGCCGTTCGGAAGCGGGGGACGCTGCCCCTGTGTGAAGAAACCATGGCCCCTTAATGGGGCCGCTCACGTCCGGCCGTACGGGGGTTCACGGTCCGGCCGGCCCGCTCCGGCCGGCCGGCTTCTGCCGCCACGGGACCAGCAAGACCGGTCCCCCTGCTCCAACGCCGGCGGCCCGATTCCAGCCACCAGTTCCGTTTCTCCACCGCGGCTTAAGCCGCGGCCTAGGTCCGTCCGGCGCGGCGTGACGATGCCACTCCCCTCCTCTGTGGCACCGCTCCGGCCACGGTGTCTTCGGTTTCTTTCCAGCACGACGCGATGGCACCGTGGCTTGGTTCAATTCTCAAATGCCTGGCGCGACGGCGCCACGCATTCCTTGCCGCTCGTTCCCGCGTGGTGCGACGACACCACATTACTTTCCCTCGAACCGCAACAACAAATAATAATAAGGGAGGAGGGTCGTCCATGTTTGTGTGGTCCGTTGCCCTCCCGTTAAACAATATCAAGTGGTCCAAAAGGATGGGGTTAGATAACGAAAGATTTCACAAATTAAAACACATAACCCCTACCTCAACGTTGTTGTCGAACGAGCGTGCTTCGCGGAATTACCCATCGTGGAAGAAAAGGATCGCCGCAGAAGAAGAGGATCACCGCGGAAGAAGCATCACGAAAGGAACGTCATTGGCATTAGGTGGTCTCCGAGGAAGGCGTCTCTCTCCATCATCCGCCGTCGGAGGTCGGCGTTCTTTGTCGGCGGCGGTGCGTTCTTCGCGTTCTTCGTTAAAGAATGAAGAAGTTTCTCAAGGCTTTTCTTTTTCTCCCAAAGGCTCCCACAACCAGAAATCCAACAAAAAAATAAAATAAGAGTCGTCTTATTTTATTAACGCACATTCCAACGTTTGAAATTCAAAAGAAACAAAACGAACAATTAATTCAAAGAATTAATTGTAATGATTAAACCACCCAAATTAATGAGGCGTTTCTTAACCAGAATAAACGCATGGTTGACTTCATTAAAAGGGGGGGGGGGTGCAGGTGCGTTACTTAGAAGGAAAGAAACGGTGGGGCTCGTGCGGGCCCCACCTCACAAATATCCTACCAAGTGGGTAGGATATTGTGGGTTCCACCTTATCCGCTTAACTTAGGCTAAGCCGCTTTAAGTAAAATAAAATAAATTGTCACACCACTTTATTTTATTCCTTAACTTAACCCCAAAAATTAAAAACCACACCTGAAAAAACGCAACTCCGGAAAAGGTGTTTCTAAGCAATTATCGGCACTGCGATTCCATCGATGCCCTCAGAATTCGATTCCGAGCACCAGTTCAAAAGTTAGAAAAACCCGCTCGTTCGTTCACTGAACGTACCCGAGCTAAACTTCAAAAAATGATTCCAGGCACACCGGGCCTCGGAATCAGGTGTCGTCAGAAACTGCATTCTTGTAAAATCCAAAAGAAAATTAAGAAAAAAATTCCCTTGAATTTTTACGGGTCTTTACATTTCACCAGTTCTTCCAGTCGTTCAATTTTTTCTTTCAACTGATCAATATATTCTAATGATTCCTCCACCATTTCTTTCCACTTATTTCATATCTTACATTTAATCTCAAGATTACCATAATCATCCTTAAGTTTCTACATGGGATCGACATTAGTATTTAACTAATTATATCTAGCTTTATCTGTTAATGGTTCTGACTTTTCAATGGTAGCCATCATGGAGGCATGGTTTCCAGTCCTAAATTTGGGTTCTTCTTCCTCACAGAATTCATTATCATTTTCTTCCTCCTCACAAAAAAACTCTTCTTCTGTAATTTATTTACAAATATGATGTTTCCCTTTTTGAAGAATATTTTCCAAGGATTTTCCAATTTTTCAACTTCACTCTCTTCATTATTTTATCTTCTTGAGCACTGAGAGGAAATGTTCCCAACTCTTCCACAAAAAAAACAATCCAGGGGTATCTTGCCTTCAAATTTTCATGTTCCCTTCTTGAGATTCTTGTAAATGATAGAAAGAATTTCATTTTCGTCACCATCTTCATCATCACTATCTCCTAAAACTTTTAGTTTTTCCATTTATTTGAATACCATTTCCTTTCTCACACGAGTCATAGATTCTTCTAGTTTGATTCTCATTTTATAAGCTGATATATTGCTCAAAAGATCATCCACTGAGAGTTTAGAGAGATCACTATCCTCAAGGGATGACACCTTTTCATTGTAAAGGGGTGGAATACTTCTCAATATTTTATTCACTCTGTCAATGTATTTTATTTCTTCACTAATAATTCAGATTTCTCATACAAATTCGGTAATTCAATTAAAAAAGGAGTCTACATTCTCATTAGGGTGCATCTTTAGATCATCAAACTTGTTGTACAGAACATGATGTTTTGCCTCATTCACTTTGCTACCACCTTCATAAATATTATACAATTTATCCCACATTGACTTGGAAGATGTGCAACTCATTACCTTTAGATACATATTATCAGAAGGGGTTATAGTGATATAATTATGTGCTCTTGCATCTACATCATGCAATTTCCTGTCTGTATCTGTCATTAACAATCTTATAGGATCAGTGACTTTTATTCTCTACGCAGTAGAAAATAAGACTTATATTCTGAGAGTTATTAGGTGATATCTTATCCTATTTTTTTCATATTTGAAAATTACTTTCATCAAAGAGGGGAACTCCCCTAACATTGTATGTATTCTCCATGATAGACATATTCAACACCAGCAACATCCATCTGATACCACTTGAAGGACCCGAAAACACCCTGACAGGGGAGGGGTGAATCAGGTTGTCAACTTTTTCTTTTAAATAGATGGATCTTGTTTCACATTGATAGGAACCTATTAAGTCTGTCTGAAGAGGAAGTACAAAAAATAAACAATCAAATGAAAAGAAAGGGCACAACAATTTTACTTGGTTCACCACTAAGGGATACATCCAAAGAGCATACGCCGATGGTGTGTTGGTCACACCAAAACCACTAATCTTTACAAGTTGTGGATTACAAGGTTTTAGCATAGTAACTATGTGCCAGGTGCACTGCCTTTACAAGGTTCAGGGATAGTACACTGTGTCCCTTGGATCACTTCCGCTAACTCCTACTTGCTCACTACATTGGAAGAATCTTCAGTTAGTTTATCTACTTGAAGGTCACTTAAATTTTTTAGAATTAAATAATGAATCCTCTACTGTAAATGGATGATTTTTAAGTCTTGTAATCACTCACATATTTAATTTATTTTCCCTTACACTGATATGTTATGGAAATTAATTTCGAAAACTGATTTGACCAATTTTTCAGGCTTCCTTGGGTGTTCCACGTAATACTACTTTTTCTATGTACCACAACTATTTTCGTGCACCACAACTATTTTCACATACTGTCCCACTCCTCCACGTACCGTCCATATCCTCTGTGAACTATGATGCACCTTGTTCCACCCTACTCTGCATACTGCTCCACACCTTTTCATACCGTCCTGCTTCGTGTAATTCCTTTCTCTGCCACATACTGTGAGAGATTCTTGTGCAAACCACACACTCCTCCACAGACTATTTTCCTTACGTAGATGAGTTTCTCTGCATACGATCTTCTCCTTCATGAACCACTTCCTAATTCTCTAGATTTATTCCTGAAATTTTAATCTCCAATCTCCTCCTTTAATAAAGGGGATTAATGTTCCATAAATAGGAAAAAAAATCCCCAACAATCGCAAATCCAATTTACCCAAATTTTCAATGTGGGACAATATTAACTGTACTAAACTCCATCTACGTACTATGTTGGCCTCCATTGTGTACCACTCCTATTTCGCGAACTGCATCAATCCCGCTGCAAACTGTGTTAGCCTCCACCACGTACCGCTCCTGTTTTGCGAACCACAATAATCCTGACATCCTTCAGCATTCCGTGTACTGTATGTCTTCATCACATACCATCCTTGAGAACCATTTTCGGTAGCATTCCACGTAACTCTTTCCATCATTGCGTACCGTTGATATGAATTGTTTTCAGTTCTACGCAACGTTCCACATACCGCCCGCCTTCACCACATACCATGCTCCTTCACTATGCACCGTGATCCTTCACCGTATACTGCTTTTCTTCACCACATAACTTTGCTACAAACCATTACCAAACTATTGATTTTTGAGGCCCAAAAAATTTCATACACTGGGAAATTGTTCCACCTTCAATATTGTTGTCATCCTCAAACGTATAACCTCATTCCTTGCAACCTCTGTAGTCATCCATGTGCAGATTAACAACAAACACAAACCAAACTCCATTATTAGCAATGAACAACATTGGTTCCAACAATATTTAATTAAAATAATGGAATTCTATTCAAAAATATTTGGGGTTTTCTAGAAATTTAAAGCTCCAATTGTTTCTAGAATTTGAAAAGGCCCAATGTACATAGCACATAGTTTCCATTTCTTTTTAAACCTCAAAACAAACTTCCATGATGATACCTTCAAGAAAAAATGATCACCCACTTGGAATTATAAATCATCTATCAGATTATTGACATAACTATTTTGCTTACTTTGAGGTTCCTCTATATGAATTTGAATTTTTTTCACTTTTTTTTCTCCTCAACATGTTCTGAGCCTAAGTGATTCATTTCCCCAATATCAACCCAACAGGTTGGTGTAAAACATAGTTTCCTATACAATGATTCATATCTCTCAATATGTATTATTTAATGGAAGATATTATTATATGAGAATTCCACCAAAGGATAATACTGATACCATACACCATGAAAGTCACGTAAGCACAAATTCAAAATGTTTTTTAATGTATAAATTGTTATTTTATATTTTTCATAAGTTTGAAGATGATATGAAGTGTTCAATTATAGAACAGTGTTAAGAGAGTTCTGAATACTCTTCCAGAAATTCAATGTAAACCATAGCTTAAAAATAGACACAATAAACAATAGGCACACTATGAAGTATCAAGACTTCATTAACATAGAGATGAGTAAGGGTAAAAAAAGGTCAATCTTCCCTTATAGATATAAAATTTTTAGAATTTGTAAGGTGGCCAATAATAACCTATATGGGATCCAATTTTTAGGAGTTTTTGGAAATCCATATAAAGGCCACAATAATATAATCCCATTTGCATATAAGAGTATATAGAGGTTGCATGAATCCTTTAAGATATTGTCTCTCTGCTTATACTTACTTAAAAACCATGAATCATGATACATTGTATGAAATTTATGATTTAATTTTATCTCACCAAAATGTTCCTTCAAATATTGATACATTTTGTTTCTACTAGGGTGTATAGAGAAATATGAATTGTGAGATTCATATAATAATTCTATTTTCCACTTAGACATAGATAAAACCCACATAGTATTTCTAAAGTTTTATATATCATCTTGATAGATGGATTCTATCAACTTACCACCATTCAATACTTTGATATTCTCTTGAACATTCTAATCATCAAGCATTGAACTTTTTATTTTCTCCAATAAGGTTGGATTGAAAATAATTTTGAATAGATGTGATGTTTCCCCTTCCTTAATTATTCCCATATCCAACTTTACTAAATCCATGAATATATGATCTTTATCAATCCTCGTTTTATTAAAAACATAATTATATTTCCAACTCAATGCATTAAACACTAAATTTTCTTTCCCAGGTTTGAAGTTTATTGAGAATTCATAATACTTGAGTAGTTCTAACCATCTACTTTTCCTCATGTTGATATCTTTTTGTGAGATTATGTATTTTAAACTTGTGTGATTTGCATATATTTCACATATTTCATCATTAAGATGTTTCCTTCCCGTCTTCAATGCAAATATTATGGATTGCAACTCAAGATCACATGTTGTAAAATTTTGTTCAAGAATATTTAACTTTCTTGATGCATACAAAAAAAATATACCATTCTACATAAGGTCACATCCAGTTCTCTTATTTGATGCATCACTATATATCAAAAATACCTCTCTTCATGATAGTAAAGTCCAAATTGGTTCATTGATCAATCTACTATGTATTTCTTCAAAAATTTCATTAAATGTATATAAACATATAATCTTAACCCCATTACATTTAAACTTGGTTAATGGGGTTTATAATGAGGATTGTTTTTGAAAAAAATCTTTAATTGTAACATGATAATCCGAGGAATCTACATACATTAATTATATTAATTGGAATTTTCCATTCTATCACCATCTTTTTCTTCTAAGGATCAAATGATAATCTATCCTTAAAGATAATATGGCATTCAAAAAAACCTTCCTGAATCTAGAATTCAAAATTTCAAAATTTTCTCCAATTGTTATTCTCAAATTACTCTTATTCTCATGATATATTTTATATTATACCAAAATTTCATCAATAAATACCAAAAATAAATTATTGTGATAATCCTTGAATACCCTATTACTCATATATATAAAAATATAGGGTGAATTTTTCAATCAAAAGGCAATTAATGTAAATTCATAATTTTAATAGCAGATAAAGTGATGTATTTGGAATATCTTCATTCATTACTTTTAGTTGATGATACCTAGAATAAAGATCAATCTTTGTAAAATATTGATCTCTTTGAAGTTGATCCTACAATTCATCAATTTGAGGTCGAGGATACTAAGTATTTATATTAATTGCATTGATTCCCATATAATAAATGCCAGACCTCAGAGTCACATCATTCTTACAAAAAGAATAAGGGATCCCCATAGAGAAACAATGGGAATTATAAATCCCTTATCACAAATCTCTTGTGGTTTCTTATTCAGTTCTCCTAATTTCACAACGACCATCTATTGAGTATTATTATATATAGGTTTTCCATCAGGTATAATATCAATAGAAAACTCAACCTAATGCTTAGGTGTATTTACATGTATTTATTTAAGAGACACAACATTTTATCTGTGAACAAAAGGTATATAATTTATTCTGAGTAAACCATCCCCATTCATAAGTTGTTTATGATATTATTCACTAATAATTTAATTAATGAGAGCTATTGGAGTTTAATCCAGACATTATTTATACGATGTAGTCTCCCCTCTGAAGGCAAGGTATTCAAAATCTCCATCGTGAATCGTAATCTCCTTCCCTTGGAAATAAATTACTTCATTATAGCATAGAAAAAATTTATAATAAGGATTATGTAGAAGTTAACCATTAGGATTATAATTATATTTGAAAATAGGGTATGACCATGTTCCATAATGGGAATTTTCTAAAAATTCTTTTTTGTAATAAGATTTACACTATGAGTCTTGATTAAAAACTCCCTTCTTAAGGTTACACAGGAATATAGAATTTTATTAGCATACATTGAAGATATAAAAGAGTGAAAATATCAAGAATCAATTAAATTATTATCTAAATATGATGTTATGATCAAAGTATATTACACCACATATTTAGTAACTTCCACCTTAGCTATAGTGACCACATAATCCTGGCCTTTCTACCTTGGCCTCTTCTAAGGGAAATTCCCCTCATAGATGGTGCATTAATTCAAATAGCACCCCATATCCTTATATTTATAACATTGAACATTGGATAATTCTTTATTTCCCTTTCAATCATTACCCTGATGAAATTTTTCTCAAAACATGATGAAAAATCCCATTATCATCAAGCATGTTCCATGTCGTTTCTTTTTATAATTATTACATGTTGAAAATTACACCCTTCCATTCTTCCCTTTTATCATATTTCATTTTTTCAGAGTGTTCAACTACCCATATATTTTCTTATTTTACCTAGAAAATATAATACTTGGATAATTATCCCTCTTTCTTGATGGTACTTGATACTATATCTTCATATCCAGAAAATTACTTCAATTATAATGACCTTTTAAGGATACGATTTAGCCCATCAAATAAGAAATCAATCTTACTTCATGGATCGTTTTCATAATCTACATCATGAGTTTCTAACCATGTAACATTAAATTCATATTAAGAAACACTTTCTACTTTATTTTTCCTTAGATTAATGAATTTCCTCCCTATATATTTCCTCTTAATATTTAGTGTTATGGATCAATGACCACTATTTATCAGTGTCACATTATGATGATAAACCACCATGATAACTTTCTTGCTTTCCCTACTTCCCAAAGTGATAAATATATTCTATAGGGAACTGATCAGTTTATTAGCTACTAATAGTTCAATATTCCCATTTAATGATGGTGGTTTTTTTCATATGAATAAAAAAAAATTATTTCACCATATTGTGGATAAAAAAGATGTTGTATATGGGAAAGGTTATTATTCATAAAATGAGTCTGCTACCCCAATATTGTTACAATTTTCTATCTATGGCTCCAGATTTATTGTCTTTCCCAGGAGATAAATCCATACATAGATTACGTTTATTGATAAATTTTTTATTCCTTATAATATTCACCATTTATAAAAAATTTAATATAAGGAATTATTGATTACATTATGAATTTTAAATCATAATTAATTATTCAAATTTTAATGTAACACTTAACATAAACTGATAATTTATACATAATTAATCTCATTATCATATCCTTAGAATATTTATGAATATTTTTAAATCAAAAAAATATTTAAAATCTTTAATAATGGTTCATAAAGAGTATATGAATCAACAAAATTATATCCCTCGATAGTGACTAGTTAGGCGTACAATAATATTAACACAAATTATGCAGCATACAAAAATCAAGTTGATAATCAAAAATTATTTTTCTAGGTGTCTATTCATAGGTGAATATGTGACACAACCGAATCCACTTTCTAGTATTTAGAGAGGGATGTTAATGATGAGAAACCAAAAGTTTTATAACTTACAGAAACTTCATGATGTTATCATATAATTAGACTTATCCATAGTGTTTATCATAGTGTTATGTTATCAAATCCATGTTTTCCTAAATCTAGTTCCCAAGGTTTATACTAAACATACTTTGATACCAACTATAACAACCTGACACTTAGATACGATGGTTATTTTAAAAAATTGGAAAAATTTAAAAGTTATTATATCCCAAAGGATCCAATATGTAAGTAGTCTTGGGAGACTAGATATATACATGATTCTCACATTACATTTGAAAATATAAAATAAAACATAAAATTCTAGTGATAACTTTATTATTACATCAATTATATCCCTAAAATAATTCCTATATCCTTAATTTATATCCTTGATAATGAAAAAAATTATAAAGGGTGATATTAGATGATTAGAAAGGGAAAACATACAACATAACCTATCATTGAAAAAACAAATTTTGAATAATATTCTAGAGATAAAAATTATTAAAAAAAGAAGAAAAATAATAAAATATTCCATATAACTAGTATCATAAAAGGTGAATATCTCCATGGATGATATAACTACATAAATAATAACATGGATAACAATAACTAGTTTTATAATGGTATAATACATAATTATGGTCATCATAATCTTCCATCGAGGCCTTAGGGAAAGAAATCATATATAAATAGGGAAGTTATACACCAAACACCCAAACTAGTTTGTTTCAAGAGACTTACCAATACATCAAGGGGATATAATGGGACCCCCAAATCAGTTACTAATTCCAATTCATTCATCATATGAATTAAATTAATAATAATTAAATACACAATCAATATAAAAATTCATATTATAAAAACTAGCATATGAAATGTTAACGTTTTCCCATAGTCAATAAATAGAACAATATTATTATAATCCATATAGAGAAAAAACGTAGATGTTATCATTTGATTATATCCCCAATAAAGGATAAGAAACACCATTGAATGTTTTCATAGATGAAAATTTTCTTTAAAACAATACTTAAGAATTTCTTTTTTAACTAGGAAAAAATCATTTTCTTTCAGAATCATTAAAAATTAAAAATTTCTTAAATATTGAGAAAATTTTTATATTTGAAAATAAAAATTGTAACCTTTAAAGTAATATTAAAATTAATTAATATTTATTATGGTGGGGAAACCCATTCATTAGATGGAAATTAAAACAAAGACTCCTTTTACTCTTTTGATAAAAACTCAAAAAGTAACTCATTTAGAAAATGAGAAGTAGAATCCTTTTAAAATTTATAAATAAATTATAATATATTTTTAATTGAATTAAAAATAATAATTTTACCATTTTAAATACATTTATGAAAAAATTATATCTAACATGGATATGGAGGATGGAGATTCCCAACAAAAAGGTGAAATATGGTCAGTTTTCCTAAAACATATTTTCTAAGACATTTTAAGAGCCAGAGATAGAAAATTGAAATGAAAAAAAATATAAACTTCATATATATATATATATTATAAGAAAATATATGGAGTTTAAAATATAAATAACTTATAATTTCCTTAAATGAAAATTTAAACATAAATAATCCCAAATAAAAAATGAGATTATAGAATAAACCCTTACCTTATACTTCCTCTAGGTCAGATGCATTATATTCTCAAGAATAGTAAATTTTATTTTATTTAATACTTTATCAAGAACCATTTTCATATATACTTAATTTGTAGGATCCTTTTATAATCATTTGTCGTCCATTCATTGAAAAGTTATTTTTTTCATTGACCACTTACGGTTTTTTGGTCAATTTATCCATAATTACTTAGGTATATTGATAGTAGTGAAAGTAATTATGAAATGGTTCAATTATATATATAATTTTATTCATTTAATTAATATATTTATATAAAATTTTAAAATCATCAATGCATTTTGTTAATATAAAAACAAATCAAACCGCTTCATAGAGGTAGTAGTGCACACATAAGCATGAACAACAATATCATCCTCTAAAAGACAGAATTGTAAGATTATAGATGATATATTATATTTATAAAATAATAATTATTTCATAAATATCATATTTATTCATTAATTCCATCTTTATAACCATAAAAATAATTTTGTGATGAAAAATTAATTGCACCGCTATATGGAGACGATATGCTGTACATATACCAGAATGATGTTTTCATTTTACCTATAATGTAAAGGAGATATTAAATAGACGTAAAATTAACATAAAAACATATTAGTATGGTTAATATAATTATATAATTATGTTAATATTATTATTAAATATTTGGTGAGGATTAATTATAAAGGAACATGAAGAATGTTTGTAAGAACATATACCTTTATTTTGGTAACCTCCTTGGGATCACACCTTAAGAATTCTTGTAGTGGTATTTGGGTGAGACAAAGACTTTTATAACATTAGGAGTAATGCTGGGAAGGTATTATAAATTTTATTGGTCAATATATTTGTGTCAAGTAGCGTGGATAAGAGATGATATGGGTTTTTTTATAAGTGAGGTTTGTGGAAAACTTGTAAATACATTAAACTTTTTATATAATATATGTATCTGAATTTTTATAAATTAAAATTTTATAAGTTTAATGTTTAAATAAAACCAAAAAATAAGGTTTAAGAATGTTTTTTGTGTAATATTGATGCCTTATCCCTTTATTTTATCCCCTTTTACTAATTTTAACCTAAACTGAAGTGATAAATATTTACCATGGTTACTACTCGTTATGACAAAAAAACAAGTTAAAATATTTACTATTATGAATTATGATTATTATAAATATTTTATACATTTTATGAGATTAAATTTCTATAATTGGTTAAAATTTATTTCAATATATGTTTTTAAGATGTATAGAAAATTGTTTTTAGAAAAATGCTTGTTTTAAGTATAAAATTGATTTTACCAGAAAATAAACTATAATTTTGATTCCAATGAAACTAATTTGTTTTTATGTAAAAGGATAATTATTTTCCTTAAAAAAACAGATACTAAAATTAACTGTGTGAATATTTTATTAATAGAGAATAACCAAAAACCTTTTTCTTTGAATAAAAACATTACTTAGATTTCTGAAATGATAAGCATAGATTTATAAGATCAATATTACATTTTTATATGTATTATATTACTTCTTAAATATATATTTCGTTTATAAAAAATGTTTTATAATATTTCATGTTATTATTATATAATTAAAATGTCAAAAAATTGAATTTAATTTTTTAAATCAGTATTATTCACTATTCACCCCTCAAATCAACAATTTCTGAAAAATATCAAAAATTTACCATAAGTTAATTTTGATACAAAAAATTCAAAGTTAAATTATTTTTATTAAATTGAATTTTTAATAATTGGGTATTTTTTTAATCATATAATTGAATAAATCCATGTTTATTATGATATAGTTTTTTTGAAAGAAAAGTTATTTAACTATAATTGAAGATTAGATGTCACACTGGTCTTCTATAAAGGCCACCTTTCAAATCATTAATTCAATTTTTGAAGGATATAATCCAATGGGTAAGGGAAAATTCTCAATTATCCATTTTTTTATTTTTTTTACTCTTCTGCCTCGTATAAATCTAATATACCCATGTTGGAATAATATCATATTTATCATAAGTATACTGAAACATTATTATTTTTATAGGATAACAATATTCTACATTCCTCATAACCATTTGAAAAATGAAAATGTCATTTGTGTTATAGTCGACTACCCTCTCCATAAGTGATGTTGTATATTTGTCATAATAAACATATACATACATTTTAAATGGGTGTATTTAATGAATAAATATGATATATTAAACATTATTCATTTTCTTAATATATAAACCAATTACAAACTTCTTTTCATTCTATAAAAATGAGAGCTTTGCTTGTGAGTACATGCAGACTATCACCTCAATGAAGAAACACATTTTGTTTTTTATCATGAATATTATTATTTATCCAAATTCATTAAAATTTTATTCACCAAAAAAAATATATATAAATAATATCATTATAATGTTTAATATATATATTATTCAAAAGGAATAACTTTATTAACCATACTCTCCCATCAATGATATCATGTTCTTGTTTGGGTCGATTTAACAACCTACATGAAAAATGCTATAAGTTTATATCCTAGATGACTATGGAAAATAATATAATAATTTTATTAGATATAAATTACAAATTAATATTGGGTTTAGGTTTCTTGGAAGGTTATATTAATATATAAATTATTATTAATATTCCACCCTTTGTTAACAATTACTGAAACAAGAACTCCACCAATTTCATCCATAAGAACCATAAAAAAAACTATCATGGGATGAGATTTAAACTTTATAAGTCATTATAAAACATGAATTCCTATACATTAAATAATATAAAAATTATTATCTTAGTAACAAACTACTAGGATCAATATCAAAATTATGAATAATTTGAAAAATAATTAAAATTACAAGAATTCGATGATGATTATGAATTAGAACTAACAAGTAAATGTATAATAAATAATTGTAATTTAAGAGTATAAAAGGTAATATATATGAATATGTTTATAATATAAAATAATGAGAGGTTTATTATTGTTATATATAATGTTAGAGTGTGTTCGATTAATCGGGAATACAAGTTTTGGGTTTCATATCAAATTTCCCTTCTTTGAGACATGTTTTTTATTAGGAACTTATTTTTTTATGGTGTATATTATTCCTATTTGAAATATTATAACATCATTATTTAAATATTTATAGTTTTTAAAGTCTCATTCCATGTTTTATCATTAAATATATATTGAATCAAATGTTTTAAGAGTCTTAGGGGATTCTTTTTTACTCAACTTTTTTTCTTGAGTCACAATGATTCCTCTTCAACTAAGGTTTTACAAGATTGTTTTATCATATTGTATAAAGATATTATATTTACCATAACAATTATATTCTTGGTAACTTCATTTATGGATCACATTATTTATAAAATTTAATGCTTTTAATAATAATACTCATCCTTTTCAAATGAGCTCATTTTATTCCATATCCATATTCACTCTTCCAGCCAATGTTCTCCTTTATTGTTTTTAAAAACAAATATATTTTATTGTGGAAATATTCAATCAATCTTTAACTCTTTAAAAAGGAATTATTTATCACACTCTTTATGATACATGTTTTAATAAAGGTAATTATAAAATATTAAAAAAATCCCTTTCAGCATTACATTTTTATCCTTCATTCCACATTTCAGATGGAAATTTTTTCAAGGTTCAATTATTTAGATTTTTTTAAATTGGTTTTTTAAAAATGATTTCATGTTAAATTATTGAAAATTATTTTTTAAATTGATTAATTATTTTATATATTTATGATAATGTAATTGAATGTTTTCTAAAATATATTTCTTTATGTTTTCACTTCTATTTTTTTACTTTTAAATATTTAAATCATATGGAGTTATATTTTTTGAATAAAACTATAAAGTCATATATGGAATAATATTTTTGGGTGATTAAATATTTTTATAAATAGCGGTAATCCCTAAATTCATTTTATGTAAAACCATTTTGAAATGATATAAAACCCAATTTCTATCCATGGGTTCATTATAATATGATGAATAATTGACATTAAGTGGAACACATTTGTATAAATGATTGATGGGTGGGGTAATATAAGACCCTATAATGAATTGATTAAATTTTTATACCTTATGATATAGATATATTGAGTATGATCACATTTTATATTATATATGTTCACAAGATTGATCAATTACACAATTCAAATTAACTATGTTTATAGGATTGAGCATAAACATGAAGAAAATTAATTAAATTCACAAGATTTAGAATGGAAATGATATAGATTAGATATTTTCACAATATTGATAGTGGTAATGATTCATTTTAGCTACATTAATAAAATTGAGCATAAACTTGATATAGATTAGCTATGTTTATAATAGGGAGTGCGTACTCGAGGTGGTTAGCTATGATCACAATATTACAATTTACTTTGTGTATTACAATTTCATATTTCTAAGTTAAATTCTTATGTTATGCTCCATGGATCATGTTTTTTATCTCACACTCTTATATTAGAGAATATTTTTTATTCACTTGAGAATACATTTTATACTATCATGACTTAGAAAAAACTATAATTATTTCATGTTAGTTTTAATAAGATATTTCTCCCATGATCATGTTCTCTCATATGATTATGATCTAACCCTAACTGACATGTTAATAATTTTACCATTACTAATAATTTGAGTTCACCCCTTATGTTTTTATTCTATAGGTTATGAAGATTAGTTTAACTTATAAGAAGTTTAATTTAGAGTCTAGTGTGATTTAATTTTGGAGGAATGTTTACAATTATAAAAATATATGATTCTTATTTAGATAATCCTAAAATACACTAAAAATTATGTTCTTTGTATTGTATAATTACTTTTGAGATTTAATGTTTATATCTGGGTTTATCTCACTTGGTATCGAGTGTATGTTTATAGTATGTATTTATAACGTTTGACCTATGAGTGTAGGTATGAGGCACCACAATTTCCTTCCCTAATGAAACATCAATGTAATAATTGGTATAAAAACAAGTTTAGGTTATCCCCATGATATGAAGGGAGATATAAAATAGTTGGAAAATTTAAGAGTAGTTGAATTAAAAATGATCTCATAGATAAAAAATTAAGTACCTTTAAAAATATTTCACAAAGTATTAGAGTAGAAATAATATGTAGGTGAAAAAAATAATGTAAAAAAAATTAAATGATAGATTTTATTTTGATTAATCAATTTTTACATTTTAAATAGTGAGTATTTACTTCAATAATATTACATAAATACTAATAATTGGTATACAACCAAGTTAATATTGGTCCACAGATAGGTAAGGAGATGTACTCTAATAGAAAAAATCAAGAGGAGGTGAATTGAAAATGATTACTTATAATAAAATTAAATACCATTTAAAATATTCTACAATGTATAAAATTAGAAATAGTATGAATCCAAAAAATAATATAAAACATTAAATGATGGATAATTTTTAAGTAAAATAATCAACAGAACAAAAGTGTGTATAAATATTACTTAATGGATTATTAAATTCATGACACTTGATTGTAACAATCCATTTGAAAATATTTTATGAAAAATGATAAAATATTTAAACTAGTATATATTAAATGAAATAAAAAATCATGATGAGTGAAAATTTTATTCTTATTATCCAATCATGTTCTCGATCAAGTGAAGATATTGAATTTAATGTAACCAAGGGTATATATCAAAGTAAAGAATATTAAGAAATTAAAACGAAAATACTATATGGGAATGAAAAAATAAATGTTATATAGGTTCATGATAAGAAATCCTAACATCCTCTATTGAGTATTGAATACATGATTATATCCCTTAATGAATCTTCACACATAACCCAATGTGGTTATAAGTACTTATGGCCACATCCACACAACATTGAGTACAATATGAACCAATATTATAATAATAAATATACCTTATCCCTAATAATTATAAGATCAATGATTATTAGTTTAAAGTATCTAACTCTATAACTCATTTTATAATAGATTTATATAAGGATAAGTCACTATCCCTAGGACTTCTTTGATCATAGATTGATACGTGGACAAGTCCCTATCCAAAATGTTTCTTCAAATAGAGATAATTAGTATGATATAATGTGTATAATGGATATGTTCATTATGATACATTATTGTAAATTAAAATCTAGGGGATAATATATATTGGTGGTTAAGAGAAAGACTTGAAATTCAAGTTGAAAATAGGCTATCTCGTTAAAGGAGAAGACATAAGAGAATCAAATTGAGGTGACATGTTTCATGTTCTCCTTCTTAATGGTTACTTGTTCACTCTACGGTATCTCTTTGATCATAGAATCAATTAATCTTATCATTCTATTGAAATATAACCTCTCTACAAGAATTTCTATAGACTCAGAAATATGACCATTTAGAAACATATCCATTAGACCATTGACTTGGATTCTAATATGAGTACCACTCATTTGATTGTTGCTAAATATTCATTTTGGACACTCATTTTTATGACAATTGTAGATATCATAGATTCATCATTAATAAACATGTCTAAACTGAAGTTTCTATATTGGCTTCTCAACATTTAGAATATAACCAATAAAAGGGGATACTGATCTTGAAAAAATATTATAGATGTTCTTATGTTCAATACTCAAACTATAGTAATCAATTATTCAATCATCACGATATTGAATAAATCATTAAAATTTCAGGACCTAGTATAATGTATGATAGAAGCCTCAGTTTTGAATTCTATGATTTTCCTAGATTCTTATAGCCTATTTCAGTTGTGTTTTTTCTTGATCTTCCATTATTGGTTTGATATATCTGAATTATGTGTATAAATTCATAGATATCATCACCCATATATTTTCTTATCCAATCTAGTTTATTATCCATCTTCTTTAACTTATCAATGGATAGTTGAAGTTAATTTCACACAAGGGAAATAAATTTTCTTCTCAGTTATATCATTGGTTCCTTTTATTCCCTATCAGTAAATAATTTAATTATATTAGAGTACATTTGAACATAATTCTTTTTATAATTCCATATCTATTTATAAAATTTCATCTCTATTTTATTCTACTACTGTACTAATAATTATTTATATTTTTTATTTGCTAATAAAATTGAAACGCCTCAAGAATATTTTTTAGATAAACTATGAGTGCCTCATGATCATAAAAATGAATCACTATGTAGGGTGATAATTTTTATATCCATTGGATTATCTAAAATTATCCCTCGTTTATATGAATATGAAGCATGATAAATTAATTTTTTAAATAATGAGAAGGTCGATGTGTTGTGATAATTAAACCCCACTAATTTAGAGGATAGATAAAGGTAGTATCCCAAGGAAATATGAATAATCTCACCCATTTTGATGATCACATGATATAATACGTCAAGCCATAAAATCCTATAATGAGGTTCTTGTAATTTGATTAATTATTATAATTTACTAGTTGAAACCTTGAATATAATATTTTTATACCCTTTTATTATGTATAGAGTGTGATTTTGAATAAAATATCTCCCTTTGTGATTATTAAAATTACAAGGTTAGGAAATATTCACCCTCATTTTGTGTACACATTCCCCTTTAATAGGTCATATGTTCTGGATTATATTTTCCCCATTGGAAATAAAAATAACACCTATAAGAAATAAGAATGAGGATATATTCTCTTAGAAATATTAGAGTGTTGGATAGGTAGGTAAAAGATAAATTTATTCATTTATAAAAATAGATTTGGAATAGAGGGTCAATTTAGTGATCAATATGCATTTATACATATATGAAAAGTAAAATGGTAAAACATTTAAATATTATAATACAAAAAACTTGAAATATAAAGCCACTATAAAATGATATATAATTAATTAATATGGATGAACCTTAATTAATAAAAATATTAGAAATATTTTACAATATTTCATAATATCAAAACTTAATCAGTAATATCAAGAATATCCTAGCTATGTTTCTTTCATGTGAAACTTCCATGGAGATTGTGTAAAGACCCAAAATTTTCATAAATTGATATTATTGCTTAAGAGAGGAATATTCATTACATAAAATAAAGATATGTTCTAGAATTATTTAGTTCCAGTGCCTTTGGAAACATAGTCACATAAAAAATAGGTCAATAAGTGAGCCTCATCATCTCCCACTAAGTTCATCATTACTAGAACCCATCTTATAAAAATCATTTATAATAGAATTATTTATATATTTAGGAAAGGAAAAAAAATAAAGGGTGTGATCAGATGCTTAGTATGAGTATACAAGGGATATATCATCATAATGAAAACAAGAATATATAAGAAATAATAATAACATTTTAAAACCATACCTTTCATATAAAATACCATATGCATGATTCATGGAATAAATCTTGGAATTTAACAAGACATGAATCATAAAGTAATCATATAACATGAGCCATGAGAACATTACATCAGTATAAAACTAATATTTTTTTCATACACATAATAATTGAGAATAATTTACTTAGTAGTCAAGGCTCAATAAAAACTATCATAGTGGAATGAGTTACTCCCCAAACCGTTATAGTAGTCAAGGTTCACTCCCATGACTAACATGGTAGAAAAAGTAACTTACTGAACTAGGTTCACACCCCATTCCAGTCCTTTCAATTCCATGATATATAAATCACTTTTAAATACATTGGAGGGAGATATGGATATCTCCATCCTTGGTTATAACGTGACCACCATCCTTGGTTTCAACTTAACCACCATCCTTGGTTATAACATAACCACCATCCGAGGTTTTAATGTAACCAATATTCTTGTTCATAACATAACCATCATCCTTGGTTATAATTTAACCACCATACTTAGTTATAACATAAACACCTTCATTGGTTATAGCATAACCACTATCACATAATCAAAATCATACATAATTGTTCCACAAAATCATAAAATATTCATCATGTCATAACCCATGAAAAGAATTGGGTTTTATAAAAATTTCATAATATCATTACCTATAGAAAAGGAATAGTTTTCATAAATTTAATTTCATTATAAATGAAAACCATATGGGGAAATAATACGTATGGTATAATTGGATCATATCCCCAGTAAAACATAAGTTACATCAAATTATGCCATCATAGATGGAAAAATATTTTGAAAGATCACTCGAAACATTTCTTGAGGAAAATAACCTTTTCACCGTGAAACCATTTAATTGAAACATGGAAACTTCCCAAATATAAATGAAATAATTTTCATTGATAATAACCTCGGAAAATTATAAAGAAATATTTAAATCATTGATCAGTCATGATGGTGGAAAATATTGTTCATGTTGTACATGATAATACAAAGATTCCTTTCACATTTTTGGTAGAAAGTAAAAGAGCCTAATTCAGAATTTGATAAGAAGATTCCTTTAAAAATATTTTGTAAAAAGTTAAATATGGGAAAAATTATTTAAAAAATTATTTTATTATTTAAAATTAATTATTTAAAACATTTTTAGAAAACATGTACATGGAGTAAAAAATATTTTTATCCGAAGAGAGAAATAAACTCATTTTTTATTTTAAAAATTATTTTGGACTCTTGAGTACATAAAGGGATAAAAAAGATATAAACAATTTTATTTTAATGAAATAACTAGAGTATAATAAAATTCATGATTTTATTGGGAGATATAGCACAACATTGCATCATTGTAATCATAATCATAAACAATACTAATTTACAATGAGATTGTATCGTAAAAACCTTACCACATTCGAAAATTATGAATCGTAACCCCATGAAAGAGAGAATATTATATGGATAACTATAACCCATAAATTTCATGATAATAATCATAAAACACATTAATTATCTGTTTATTAACTCAATAAATGATAAAAGTGGTTTATAAGGCATGTGTCCCACAAAAATAAAAGTGAGACAAAAATCCCTTACCTTAAGTCTCGACTTCCGTCGAAAACACTCAAACCTCATGTATAATAAATATATGTTTATTATAAATATATTATAGAACTATAATAATATTTAATATACTATATATTGTTTTCATATAACCATTTATTACCCGTTTATTAACAACTCCATGTTAAAATCACGTTTCAGGTAATAATTTCTTCATTTTTTAAGCATATTTTCATTTGGTAGTTTTAATACAATTAATTTTACTAGAGTTAAATAATATAAATAATTATTACCATGACATTATTATAATATATATTCATTATATATGTTTTTATAGTACTCCATAAAATTTAGAGATAGAAAATGAATTACACAATTTATGGAGACTGTGCACCATATGTACGCATAAACACTATTTCCATTTTCTTGACAGACATAAAGAAAAAAAGATAAATAATTTAAAAAATATATATATTCATTATTATGTCATTTATATAACATATATTTATTAAATTTATAATTATTATCTTCTATTTTATGCATAATTGAAAAATTAATCACATATCTTTTTGAGGCGGTAATCGAACGTACATATGAGCAACGTTATCGTATTCTCACAGGATGGAAAGTAAGAAGGTATATGTGATATTATGATTAAAGGTGTATAAATATATCATAATTATCATATAAATATGTTAAATACATCATTATTCCTAGTTGTGAGATGTGGTGATGGAAAACAAACTACATCTGTTTGTGAGGTGGCAGTCTGTCGTATACACGAGCGACAATTTAATTTACCATTTGATGGAAGAAGAGATGGATATAGGTTAAGAAATTAACATAATAAAATATAAATATATGGGATAATTTTTTATTATATAATAATATATTTAGAAAATTTTGAAGGTTTTTGAAGAATGTGTAAAACTAAAACACAAGTTTAAAAATTTTACCTCTTATTCGAAGAACGTGTTCAGGTTTATACCTAAAGCCTTCTTTAGAGGTTTTACTCATCAAAATTAGGCCTATATTATTTTGTTATGGAATTAAGTAATATATTTGTGTAGTTATTGTCTAAAATAAAGGTTTTTTTAAGTGGGAAGAAGAAATGAGAGGGGGTTCCCTTTTAGAAGTGGGGGAGAAGACACAATTATAAATTTTTAAAGAAAAAATTGTACCATCATTTTAAACAAACGAAAAGGATAAAAAATTAGACATTATAGAACATTATATGAGATAAGGTCTAAATATTGAAATATAATAGAAAATGGACAAGTTTTTAGGTCATTTTACCCTTATATTTTTAGTTTAACCTTATGGTAAATCCGTTTTAACCATAACTGCGATAATTATGTTTTTACTATTTTTAAAATTAATTTTGGATAAAAATTAAGTTAACTGTATTATATTATATTAATTTTTATGATTCAAAATATGGAATAAAATTTTTACAAATTCCATTCATATAATTTTGGAAATTTAATTTAGAATTAAATCAGCAGACATAATGAAAAAATGGTTTTCCAAAGAGAAAATTTTTATAAGTATAGAATGATTTAATATTAAAAGTCAATATGATTTTGATTCCAATGACCTAGATGTGTTTAATAATAATATAATTGAACTAAGTTTACTTTTAAAACAATTTTTAATAATATCTAACTTTGAAAGTTATTAAATGAAAAGGTAGTTTTTAATAAAAATCAATATGTTCACTATTAACTCAAATATTAATATTTCCAGAAGATTCTTAAAATTTAACCCTAAGATTTTTTTAAATGTTGATAAAAAAATGAAGTTAGTTGTTTCAAATAAATTTTCTAAAATTTTCATTAATTAATTTTATTATTTGTTCACAAAAAAATAAAAAATATTTTTTTAGGTGAATAGTATTTTTGATACATATAACGACATTACTAAAAATTAATTAATTCTTTTATAAATATGTTTTTATATAAAAACATTATAATTAGTTTTTATAATGTGTTTATTACTTTTCATATATACATTTTTAACAATTATTTTATAAAATAAATGTCTAAAAAATAATATTAATAGCCAATCATGGTGTGTTAAAAATTGGTGTTATGTGTAACAACAGCTATCAAAGAAATTAAATTTATTAAAAAAATCATACAATTATTGGGGTGTTATAGATTGTGATCCAAAATATTTGATTTATATTTTTCTATTTAGATCATGAATGTTTGGATCATTTTAAAATGAAAATTTTAATATATTTTAAAGAGTTTTATTTTCATGACATATCCTAATAGTACCCCACCTAGGTCAGTAGCGAATCCAAGAGTGATTCCTAAAGTCCACCTATAATTGGGTAGGTGTTAATGAATAAAACCAATGGTATAAATTATACATAATAAGTGGAACTAAACTCTAATAACATGAATAATAAAATAAAACCACTATTAAAATATATATAATAAAACAAAATATATTATTCGGAAAATTCATGTAATATCATACAAGAGAAAAAAGTCTATAAAATCAATACAAAAAAAGTCTTACAATAGAAATTTTAAATCCAATGATTACCATATAATGAGTTTTTAATTACTATTCCAATACCAAACTCTATCATAAAAAAATATAAATATAATATAAAAATGATTGGTGTGAGAATAAAAGTATACTTAATAGGATCCTCATTAGAAACTCACATGAAAATATGGAATAAGAATACGAAACACTCAGTGAATAGATATAGAAACAAACACCTTACCAAATTTAGTTAACTATGAACCAAAAAAAACTAATTTCCACTTACCAAATCGTATCACAAGCACAATAATATTAATATCATAAATATTTATCATAGGGTACCCAACATTACATTGCCCACTAAACAAGTCTCCTCACACTCGGACAATGAATGATTTAGTGCTCCCATACCTTCCGTATCTATATAACCATATCATATCCGTAAAAAACCTATAACAACATAATTCATACCACAAGATGATTTTGTATCCACATATGTAATTACACA
Organism: Viscum album; assembly: GCA_963277665.1. Lineage (NCBI taxonomy): Eukaryota > Viridiplantae > Streptophyta > Magnoliopsida > Santalales > Viscaceae > Viscum > Viscum album. The sequence continues at coordinate 1,353,523,934 of OY728121.1, read as the reverse complement.
TCCACATACCACTAAGTACATACCCTATCCACACCTGTATACCCAATTAATTATGGCATCACTATTAAATCCCCACATCAACACTGTTTCATGATATTATCATAAAAGTCCACATCCTCATGAAATTATATAATATCCATTCCTTTTCTGGAATGGAGAGTGGGGAAGGTAGAGTGGTCATCCATCCATTTCACCCACATTATAGATTATGGAGGTATACATGAAACTCAAAATCTCATATGGGTGTAGATTATGTTATATGACTTATGTGGTGGTTAATAAGAAATAACATAAACTAAAAAGGATATAATATAATCACAAAAGATAAACTAGAGAGTTAAACCCCAAACCCAAACTTCAATAACCACAACCAATCATTATATCATCACTTCCACACATCATCAACCACTCCACCACTAGTCACAACAGAAGGCACCACAAAACACCACCTCAACCCCATAACTCATTTCCAATTATAATACATAAATAATTTAGATTATTTAAATTTAAATTTGTACATACCAGTTGACCACTTAATTTTGAAAATTAAGAAATTCATCAACAACGCATTATTTTTTCAAAACTTCACATTCTCAATAAAACATATTCCCATTCTAATTTTAAACTATTTTAATTATTTATCATTTCCTCATCATAGGGAAGCTATAAAAAAATAACCAAACCTCTAACACCACCACATTAAATCACTACAAAGGTATCTCATAACATCATCTCCTTTTCTCCACAACAACAACCAACTTATCCCACATCAACAATATGAAACTACCTTAATAAAAAAAACATATCATCATTACATTCTATACTATAAAAATAAAACCACATTATCCCAATCTCAACCATTATAAAAATGAAATTTTAATAAAAAACACCATAAAATCATCCTTCTGAATTTATTATTTACCATTTATTTACCAATTTATACTAAAAAGTAAAATATTAATTCCATATTTCCACTTACACTATTTATTAACAACTTCAAATTATTCCACATATTTAATCATACTTAAAACACATTTGGAGAAATAAAAAAACATAGTAAGATGATCATAATAATGAAAAAAACTTTAATAAGCTCCTAAAAATCATGTAAATAACATGTGAATCACTTTCCATTTTCAATTTATTTGATCTAATTCATTATCTTAATTTTTATAATTCCCTGTCATTTCCCAAAGAAAACTAAAATATGGTTTATACAATTATATATAGGAATATAAAGATAGGACAAGTCACCTACAATAAAGGAATCCTGATTTGACACCAAAATGCAGTGAAATATATAGAAATGATCAAATATAAATAATCATATCAAGAGTATGCAAACCAAAAAATAGTGAATTGGGTTTTTAATCAAATAATTTAAATAATTGTTATTAATATTTTATAAAGTTGTTGTGTAGTTTATTCTTTTATTTTTATGATGTAGGATCACATGTGAATATTTAATATTTTAATATATATTATTTATCCCATATGTATGAAAACAAATGGAATCATTATTAACTCATATATATATCCCTATAGGGAAAATCCATCATCATATCTTGACTTGGGATTAATGTTTTTATAAAAGACTGCTATATTTTAGATCTTGGTTTTATGACCCCTAGACTAGGATATTTTAATCCTTTAATGAATATACATTTTGAAATAATTCTCCCCTTTAAATTCATTTTCAACCTGTATAATTAGTTTTATCCACCACTAGGGTTGATCAATATACCCTAGAGGGGATGATTAGATATATCGATCTTTGAGGAGGATGATTAAACAATAAACTATATATTGAGGGTTGAAATTGAAGCATCAGTGATATCTTGTGAGGTAGGACTTTATTATTATTCTCTAAATGAAAAATAAATTTTTATCATGAAAATTACTTTTAATGGAAAATTGGGAAACCTTTCATTTTCTTAACATAACATCACCAAAGAATAAAAGAAATAAATGAATTATTGAAATCAAGTTCAAGTATATTAGAATTTCAATATTCTAATACTTTTTCTTTATTGAATTAATCTTTCAAAAAATTTATCTTTAGAACTATTTTTATTATTTATATTGAAATTTAAAACCATTTTAATGTTAATGGAATATCATGTTTATGAAATAAGAATGTGTGATAAAAAATATCTATCATTTGTTTCCTATTTCTACCTTATACTTCACAACCTGACATAGATTGGTGCCACTAGTAGTGGCTAGTTATGTTTATCATGAGGGATGTTAGACCATTTGAATCACTGTCGATCCCATTCATCCCTAACTTATTCTCTCTATCATGTATCTCCCTCTTCTATATCATGATATATGGAATTCCACTGGATTTATAATTACTGGAAATTCTAATAAATGTGGAATCAACAAGGCTTAGGTGTGGTAGCAATAAATGTAGATAAGGTGGTGCATAAAGAGGGTGATATGGTGAGTGGTGCTGGGCAGCAGTAGTGGGTCAACCAGTAGTGCAGGCTCAAATGAATAACTTATCCGAAAGTGGTGGTCCAGGTTGTTGATGATAGTTAATTGAAGATGATTGATAGATAATAAAAATATCCCTTTTAATGGGATCCAATGATGTGAGTGGTTACTGGAAGAATGAAGGACATGGTTTCTTGAGATGTAAACATGATCAAATGTAATTTATCCTTCAAGAACATGAATTGTCTAGTTATAGTCGGTGGATAGGGTTTACAAAATAGTAAAAAATATGATACATAATAATTTTCAATTATAAAACCATGTTTATTTAGGGATATGTGTCTATTAATGTTTAAGTACACACTCAACTACCAATTTACATATACATGGAATGTAGCTAGAAAACACATGTCATATATAATAAACAACATAATATGGGATATGATGTATTTTTATGGATAACCATAAATATTCACATGTTGTGTCATATATAAGATCACAACATATATATAGAAATGTCATGACTGGGTTACAAATGTGCTTTCCTTGTTGGAAGCTCAAGACACACGAGTTGTGTTAAGAATAGTATAAGACATGTACTTTCTCTATTTTTTGTATATTTAACATCTTATTTTATTTGTGTAAGTATTGGGTAAATTAATAGTCTATTATGGGAATTTTTCCTTTTTCATTGTGATGGTAAGGTAATATTTCCATTAGAGGCAATATTCTAGATGTTTCGGAAATATTAATTATATTATCTCAATAGAGTAGGTGGAAGGGTTCTGGCGAGGTGTCCAGAATAAGAATGAGTTTGGTACTCTCTTGAAGGTATATTTATTTTAGTTTATAGACCCATATATGATAGATATTATTTAGGTACTACCCCACAAATCAGGGCATGGTCCTCCACCCATGGAGTAATTACTCCCCTATGTTTTGGGGAATATTACTCTATTTATTATATGTGAATGATACTCCTTTGGTGATATAAACAAGATAGGGCATGGTTCTACCATTCAATAGATAGAGTTTATGTTCTCCCTAATGTGTTAGCGGATTGTCCTATATCCATATATTTTGTAATCCCTAAATCGACATAAACTCCCCTCAGTGGGCTATAAGTCCTCCACCGGGGTAGGTAATACCTTAATTGATGGATCATTCCATAAATGAGGTGAGATTACCCAACTATAAATATAGATATGTAACATGTAAGTTAGGTAAGTTGGTTAGTTTTAGTGTTACGGGTATTATTACACATCATAAATTCGGGTTTCCTAAAGAAAATAATCTCTATAAATATGGGATGATATATTAAGAATTTATTTCTTCCTCGACAATAAAAATCCGTAAATAATATCCAGGACTTTCTATTCCCCTATCCTTGGTTTTAAAAATACTTTTTATTTAATCCTTTTCATTGTGTTTTTAGTGTGTCATATATGTTTCATTTTTTAATTACCCTTTAATGGGTGTTATGCACACAGGTGTTGTATTGTATAATGATATAAAACAATATAATGGTGAATACAGAAGATGTGTAGTTAGTGGAACTATATCTTAGTGGTTCTTAGTGACGAAAGATGCATATTTTATTTATGTCAGGTACTAGCGTGATGTGGAATTCCTCATTTTAGTTATTCTAGGACTATCTTTACATTGTGTTATTGGTCTCATGTACATATATTAATATTTTATTGTTTTATTAATCATATTATTTTTGGATAATAGTATTTTTCACAAGAATGTTATTATATAGTTGGTTATTATATATATATTTCCATTATCAATTTTTTGTACTAGAGACTTATGTTTTTGTACAGGTTCATTAGGATGAGGACTCCCTTGTGTTTATTATTCTTTCTTTGTGTATTTCACTATCCCAAAACTATTTGAAGTGGGCTTGGGGAGGAAGAATTTGTCTAACTACTATCCTTTGTGGAGTCTCAGTAGGTTGGGTAATGTTAGAGTGGTATCAGAGTCATTTTTTCTTAGGGATGGACTTTTTAATTATGATTATTTTAAAGTTTGGTTTCGAAAATTTGTAGAGACTAAGATTAGTTAGAACACTAATAGGTGTAGGGGTGAATCAGTGGTCAATTTTTATGAATCCTTCAATTTTAATGAAACCTATTAGATTAGTTATATTCTCAATCCTCTAATTCTCATTTCTCTCAACAAAATTTTAATTATGCAATAAATAAAGATTCAAGAGAACAAGGATTTACAAGGTTCAAACTTGAATTTATACTCCTTTCCATGATTGGTCTACCCCAAAATCATTAATTCTTCCACTATTTAGTGTGGAGTAGTTACATGATATGGTCTCACACTATACTTCTATGAAGTCCCAATATGGGCTCCAACATTCCACGAGTGGAAATTTATACAACATCACATACTGTAACCAAATTCCCACTAGCCTTATTTATATCTCACTTAGCTATTTCCTAATTACCATTGTTGATTACCTCACACAGTAATTAAATGGATCATACACAAACTAGTGAGGAATAATTTGACTCCCATTTTCTTTTAGTGATGTGATGGGTTAACATTTCTCTTCACCTCAATTTTCTTTTCCATATTATCACAAATTGTTCTTCAACCAAAAATATTATGATTTCCTAAAACAGAAACAAGTTATCCATTTTAATTATTCTCAATAATTTCCTTCTATGATTCTATTTTATCATATTCCTATATTTCTTCCTCCTTGATAAAAAAGTGTTATTCTGTAGGTATAGTATAAGGTTCTATCAACTCTTTGATTAGATGGGATTCTTCACAGAATATCAATTTTGAGACATCTAACATTCTTATCCTCATCCCATTATTTTTTATTCATAGGATCATGGATATTTTTATCCTAATTTTATTTGAAAACTCCTTATATCTTGGGAACATGTGGTCATTATTTCTCAAACTAGGTGATATTTCCAAGTTTTGAATTCTCATTTAAAAATTCCATAAATCATAATCATGGTTTACCTTTTAAATACCCATCATAATTGAGTGTTTCCTTCCTATAATTATTACAGTAAATCCGTTTTACTTAATTCCTTTAAAATCACCATCCATATGTTCATGAACTTATTCATAGGGATGTGGAATTCTTGCTTGCAGGGCAGAGTTCTTATAAGTAAACACTCTATCTTGAATCAACTTTAGGTTGATTCATTATCCATTGCTTAGACTGTAATTCTCATTATATAATATAATATTTATCTCCATAAAGATAAAAATAATCATCCTATAAATTAAATCTCCCTTTTATCTAAAAAACTCAAATTATGGACTTTTTAGATTTCTTGTAAAGTTTATGTGTATCTTATGATGACATGATTTTACCTTATGAGGTATTTAATTGACCATATAAATCCATTGTCTCAACCTTACATGTAAATATCTCCACCATACATACATCCATCTCAACCTTGTTAATAAATTTTACAAATTGTCTCAACCTTAATTTGAATCACATCAACCTTATGATCCACTTGACCCAAAATTAAAACCAATTTGTCTCAACCTTATCGAGATGGTTTTGTCAACCATATGACCAAATTGTATCAACCTTATAGTGAAAGATATCTTATTATCAGGAAAAGTCTATATCAACCTTATGGTGATGATTTTGTTAACCTTATGAGATCCAAATGTAACCATATTTCTAAAATATCTACTAGCCTTAAATATATAGATTTCACAAACCTCAAAATTTGTATTGGGAAATGTATTCTTCATCATAACTATTCTTTTAAATTGAATATAATCGCATAAATCATCATTTATAAAATGGATTCCAAAATGAAGTTATCTAACCAAATTCCTTATACAGAAATTAATAATTTCCTTTCCCATTCATCATGATAGTATCTCACTCAACCATATTCTCATAACACATTAAATTTTACATCTCAAATCCTTACTAAAAACAAATACAACTTGATTCATTTGGGAACCTCTATCTCCCCCATTATATTTATTGTCAATACCCCTTTCATATTCATCAAAATGAATGTAATTTTTCTCCCCCTTATTGAAAATAAGGGGATAAAAAGATCTTCTCATATCATATTCTTTATATTCCTTCTAAAAATATTGTTCTCCCATATTCATTTAGAACGATAGCTTGGTCCAATTTTTAGAAAAGGTTCACATGAAAGGTTTTTTTAGTAACGACCCTTTGGTTAGTCAAATTAGAGCCAACACGGGATAACTTGGGATTGAAATCAATATGTATTTAATTAAGGTGATCAATGATTTCCATAAATTTACATAAATGTGATATTGAGACAACCCATGACCCGTAAACCTAGATCCGATGCTAAAAAAATATTATTTACATACACAAATTGATACCAACATAAATATTAAAATTTTAACCATCCATAATGACAATATAAATAACCAATATTGAGTTACTTACATACCAAATTCGTTTTTAGTTCAGAGTTTTAATGAATTATGGAAATCAATTTATGTAATAAAACCCATAAATTTCTCATAAATGGGTATTTTTTCCATCTTACCTTGATTTTATTATTCCATATACGACTTTAACATCTCCCACAAAACTATCCACACACGATAACATTGTAGACATATCTTATATAATATTATTCTTCATGACCTATGAAAATGGAGGTATATGAAAGGGATCGATCAGATGCTTAGTAAGGGAAAACATAGGAGATATCAATAAATGATCATAAGTGAGAATAAGATAATACTATGTGTATATAAAAATGTTTATAACATACAAAATTCATATGTAATAAACCAAATATCATTAATAATGAGACCTGACATAAGGATTTTTCATAATAAAATACATAAGTCATAAGAGTGAAACATCATCAATAATCAATCCTGAACTATGAGAACATGTCATAAGTATAAGACATAAATTTTTGAAATACACATAAGAATAGAAAATCATATACTTATTCCAATATCACTACCAAAGATATCATAGTGGATAGAGTCTCATAATGGTTTGGGTTCAATTTCCATTCCATCATTTACTTAGTCAAGGATTGTAACATCCCGAATTTAACCAAGGTAAATACCCTTTAATTTTTTATTTTAAGTCCAATTCCATAAATTGACCAAGGGTTCTTGCCAGAGTGGTCTATTTCAAGTCCCGAGTAACAATTATTTTTTATGGTTTTGTAGGATTATGAAAAATAATACACTATTCCTTGCCACAAAATTTCAGGTTAAAAGTAATTAAAAGTATTAAAAGGAATAAAAATAAATTAAATGAAAGAAAAATAAATAATAAAATTAAAAACAGTCAGGAGTAAAGTTAAAAATAATTAAAATGGGTTTAACCCAGTTTTATTATTTTTATTTATTTTCTCCTTTCACTATTTTATTTTGTTTATTTATTATTTTCTTTTCCTTTTTCTTTATTTTAATTTTCTTTTTTTCCTCTCTCTTATTTCTTTTCTTTTATTTCATTTTCTTCCTCTTTTCTCTTCCCCTCCTCTCCTCTACCTGTCATGCCCGCCTCCTCTATAGGTGGTGTGCCACCCCCCTTCTCCACTTCGAAAGCCCGTTGCACCTCCGTCTCTTATCCATTTTGAATACCGATGGAAGTGATGTGAACCTATCAGTAAGGATAATCTTCCACACAAAGAATCATTGAGTTTCATACAATCTACTCTGTGTGATCTACCATGAATGGTTTTAACCCTTGTTAAATACTCTGATTTCTTCTATTTTAGGTAAAATCAAAGGTTTTTACAAGGCATGGGACATACTATGACTACAAGGTCGGGTGTCTTTCTTATTTCCTATTGTTTTTTCACTTCGTTCAGTTATCATTATTGTGCTACTTGTTGGTGCCTATCCTTATATCCCTAATAATGAATATTAATTTAATTAAATAGGTTTACATGATCCTTGGGACCTTTTTTTAAGGTGACCCCCCTTCTTAGGTTATTTCCGTGTCATTGGAAACCCCTTTGGGTGTGCCGACATAATTGGCCTATTTTACCTTTAGCCTTAACTCTTTAAATTATTAATTTCATGTGCATTCACAATAATTTGTGTTCAATTTTTAAAATGAATAAATTATTTAGGATAAATCATAAAACATGATTTTTTTTCCTTGAAGTTGTTTCCTAAATAATTTTTTCTATATATATTTCCATGTTTTACCATTATTTAACATCATTGCCTTTGATTTCACTAATAAGTTCCAGTTCTATTTAATATTGTTTTAATATTATTAGTTGAGACTATTTGGATTGAATAATCGGTAAGCATGGAATTAAATGGTTAATTAGTTAGCTTCAATCATGAATGATGCTATGTGATATATATATATATATGCATATCTTGTTATTTTAAATAAACTCAGTATGGGGAGAGAATGTTGTATTGTATTAAGAACCCACAATTAGACCCTCCGTGCTCGATAGGTTACAACCCAACGCATCGAGAAAGCGTTGTTTTAGGCTATCTAGGAAAGGGCTTTCCCCATGATTTTTACTATTGGGTGATACTAGATACCTAAGGGGAAACAGAGGATGGGACCATTGAAAAAATAGTTACGCTAATCCTTGGTTGATACTCGGTCCCTTATGTGCGATATATCAGACAGACTCATAGTTAGCATCCACGAGTGATACTTGGACTTTCGAAAGGATCGCCTTGGACATGCTCCTGAAATTGGATATAGTTGAATGGATGTACTGTAGTGATACCTTCAAGATGGGCTCTGAATCCACCTCTAAATTTTTTGAGTTGTAATATAAATGATTGAGATGTTTTTATTGATACGACATAGACTTTCCTTATGCTTTTTAATACATCTCTTGCTCCTTTAGTGCGCCTGGTTTTAACATATGGATTGAAACCCAAGACAAAGAAAAAGCTTTGGGGTATGTCCTTTTTTGGCCCATCATATTAATTTATCCTTTATATATATATATATATATATTATTCTTTATCAGGTATCTCATTCAGACTTTCATCTTAGGCCAAAGTAGGTAGTATAAGATTAGTGTCTCCTTTGGAACCCGAACCAAGGTACATTTTTTTATTTAAGTTGCTTGTATTTATTATATACATGGAGCACTTCTATTTGTCTACAACGTGAAATGGAATGGTCTAGACACTATGGGTGATGACCTACTAAGATTATATCTCAAACCATTCTTAGTTATTGTTTGATACCTGAGTATACTTTATGTTCAAAGGTATGGATTTAGCGAATTGTGCCTCCTATGATGCTTGATTGCATTGCTGTTTTGGATGGAGATTTAGGGTAGAGGACCGAGCCTTTCTTGAGATTTCTTGTCACAGTTTCTATTTGGTATTTTGGTAGTTTTGTTATCACATAGTCTATGATTATACACCATACCCCAGCACTTTTATTTACTTTTGGAATCATGCATTGACATCATCATGGTATCTGTTATGACTATTCAGCTTCCACAGTTATTGTTTATTCTGTTGGGTCATTTTTCCACTTATGATACTATCTGCTTTTTCTATATGATTCCACTACTTGTTACATATATTATTTTATACTATGTTATACCTTATCCTTTTAGGGAATAGTCTCCCCATAGAGTTACCCAAGGCCCTTATTGCTAGTCAGTAACCTCTACTATTTTGGGAGATGTTCTTGAGGTCTTGTGGCCCACCATCTCAAGGCCCAGTTCACTGGTACTCAGGGTGGGACGCTACAAAGTTGTATCAGAGGAGGTTATTATACTTTTGCCTTACTGTTTGGTTTAGACAAGAGACTAAGATATAAGAATTTTAAATTTACCTTGTGCTTAGACGTAGCTAACCCATGTACTGGGGGAACCCAAATTTCCCTTGTCGGGATTTTGATTATTGATTATGCAATTTTTTATTGATACGACTGAAGTATTTGGGTGATGCACTTGATTTATGCTATTATTGGAATTTATATTATCGAGATGATGATTTTGATGATTACAGCCTGATGATATGAGGGAATTTCATTTGAATGCATCATATTAGGCACCATAGGGATTAAAATGACATGCATATTACCATGCCATACCTACTTTTAGTGTGCATCTTCCTATTTTCATGTGAGTTCTATTGTGTTTAGTTGTAATATCTTGAAGTATTTGTTGGTTATATATTTAAAGTGTGTATGTGTATTATTGGTTCTTCTAAGACCTATTATATTTCTATATAGACCCCGATCTCAGAGCGGGTTATCTGTTGTGTAAAACTCAGAGCCAGGACATGTAGCTACCCTCTTTTTTATTTTCTTTCCTTACATGCTTTTCCATGTTTTGGGAGGCATTTCACATGCCATTTTCATTACTTATCCTCTACTTTTTTACATCTTATGAAATAGAACCTATTCTAGGGAGTGAATTAAAAATTATATAGAAATGCTATTGTGACGTCTTCACGTCGTATTTTGGGAGAGTAGCGAGGAGCACATTATAGAGTTGGTGGGTATGGAACCACTTGTAGTGATTCCTTTAAAACCATCTGTAGGGTATCATTTACTGCCCCTTATGGAACATTCTCCCAATCTTTCTTTGGGAACTGACGCCCAGTTTAGGGATGACCTTCTCAAGTTCATACAATGAGTTCAGAGTGTTCCCAAGCCTACCCCAACTATGGTAGAGCTTATATGGCACTTTCAATGGCAACATACTGTCAATTTCTCAAGGGATGGATTTTTCAATGCTGTATATTCATGGATAGAAGCCATAAAATCCATCTTTGACCATATTGAGATGCTTCCAGAGTGGACTGCCAAACTTTTTGACATTATTTTTTGTGATTCTGTCAAGAATTGGTGGGATTCCATTTATCAGGTAGAGAAAAACCGAGACAAGGTCTGGCCATACTTTTAGAAAAATTTATATGATAACTTCTTCCCACAAACTCTGAGAGTAGATCATTCTATAGAGTTCTTAAATCTTCAACGTGGCTCTGTGATAGTGTTAGAGTATTCTACTCGATCACTGATCTCCAGTGTTTTTCTCCATCTCTGATGGGTGATGTATAAACGACTACGAGAATCTTTGAGGATGGGATGGGATATCCTATCTGCTCGTAGGTGAATGTATTATTTTTCTAATCATTATAGAGATAATAAATTAGGACCTAATTACAGAACAAAATCTCAGGGAATCTGACCCTGTGAGAAATTGAAGTTCAGTTCCGAAGTAGGGTAATGGTTCTTCAGGTAGAAAGAAGTGCCATTTTGAGGGTACACATGGGGGTAATTCCAGAAAAATGACAAATACTAATAGCACTATCATATGTAATAAGTGTAGTAAGGTCATCCTTAAGAAACCCCAGTGCAAGTGGAACCTGATAGAGTGATGATATTTCAGCAATATGGATCACCTTCAGCATTTTTTCCATTATTTTCCTTAATCATCCATTGGGAGAGGATCTATTATACTGAATCTATCAGTTATGGGATCTACAACTCTACGTCGGGCTGGGAGTACGTTTTATACTGACCAGTCAGGTCGAGGTAGTGGAGGTCATGGATGAGGTAGTTAAGTTCCATAACACCAGCGTTAGCAGAGTGGACTTGTTCAGACTAGTCAGGTAGAACCTCAAGGTAGAGGATCAAGACATATGTATCCTTATTGCCTCTACTTTAGTTTATTCCCTTTTTGATACTAGCACATCACACTCATTCATATCTGCTGCAACATTTGATAGTTTGGGTCTTTAAATCGATTAATTCTGTGGCATTATGTGTCTATACACTCCATTAGGGGTCAGAACAAAGGGCATATGCCTGTTCTAGGAGTTCCCCTTGCGATAGGAAGGTACCATTTTTCTATAATTTCTTTATCCTCGATATGAATGGATTTTATGTCATTCGCAGTGTTGACTAGATTTTTATGTATCATACCCAAGTGGATTACTCTCACCATCAAGTGTCTTTTACAATACTTAAGGGAATAACATATATACACAAGGGAGAATGGGATATCAAGATAGATTAAGATGGACCTAAGCGTTCATGGCTTGGTAGAGTGACAACTCATCTCAAAAGTCTCTTTATGAGTGATTAGGAACTACTATTATTGGAATTATCCCCACTTTGGATTGTTTTAGGGACGTATTCCCTAAATTTGTTTTTGAAATACCTCCTATGAGGGAAGTTGAGTTCACTATCAAGATAGTGCTTGGTGCGACACCAGTTTCAATTCCTCCTTATAGGATGACACCAATAGAGCTAAATGAACTTAATAATCAGCTTGAAGATCTTGTGGTGAAGGGTCTCATTTGACATAGTACATCACTATGGGGTTTACCAATCCTTTTCACCATGAAGGTAGATGTCACCCTCATATTTGGCATAGATTACCATCAACTAAACTAGCTTATGGTAAAGAATTGACATCCATTGCCTCTCATAGATGAACTCTTAAACCAACTCCGAGGAGAAACTATTTTCCCTAAACCGATCTGAGTTTGGACTATCATCCAGTGTCTATGAGAACATCAGATATACCATGTACAACTTTCTGAAGAAGGTATGACTTGTATGAGTTCTCAGTTTTTCCATTCAGTCTGACAAACTTTCCAGTAGTTTTCTTGGATCTAATGAATCATGTTTTCCACCCATACCCTTAATCCTTTGTGGTAGTCTTCGTAGATGACATCTTGGTGTATTTTCACTTCGTACAAAACCATGAAACCCATCCTGAGTTCGTGTTGAGTACACTGAGGGAGAACCATCTATATGAGAAGCTTAGTAAATTCCACTTTTGGATCAATAAGGTTCACTTCTTTGGTCATATAATATCTGATGAAGGCATATCAATTGACCTATAAATAGAAAGAGGAGTATTTTCTTGGTAGAGTCCCAAGAATGTGTTGACATACACAACTTCTTAGGGTTTTTTGGATATTAAAGTCATTTCATACAAGATTTATCCCACTTACAAGTGCCTCATACAACCTTGAATAAGAAGGGTGTGAAATTCATCTTGTCATAAGTTTGTGAGAGTGATTTTTAAGAGTTAAAGGGAAGTCTCACAACACCTCTAATCCTGATTCTTCCTAAGCTAGGAAGAAGTTATATTTTCTACTGTGAAGCTTCAAGAGTTGGACTGGGTACTGTTCTTATACAGGGTGATAGAGTTGTAGATTATGGACCCCATTAGTTGAGGCATCATGAATGGAACTATCCTAAACAAAATATTTAATTGGTATCTTTGGTTCAGGATATACAGTGTTAAAGACACTACTTTTTGGGAGAAAGGTTTTTTTTACATGGATCATAAAATCTTGAAATATATCTCCACTCAATGAGACTTAAATTTGAGGTATCCCAGGTGGGTTGAATTACTAAAATCATTCAAATTTGATCTTGCTTATACCCTTGGAAAGGGTAATTCCATGTATAACTCTTTGAGATATAAGATATAGACACAAGAGATCTTGGAAACCCTTAGTGAATGGTAGTTGATGGATTTGTTTTTTGAGATGCATATGGAGGTTAAAGAGCAGCCTGACAACCAGTTATAGAAGATCTTATAGTGACATCATCTCTTCTAGAGAGAGTCTGCGTGCAATAATTATCTGATCTATAGGGTCTCATTTTGAGGGAAAGCATCACAGGAGAGAAGCCTCCCCTACTTAGGTTGTTGATAACAGTGAAACTATTTTCTTCCATGGCTGTGTATTGGTACCTTCTGATATTCGGGAAGATCTGATTAGGGTATATCATGCCTCTATTTGGGTATTTTATCCTGGAATTACCAAGATGTACCAAGATTTTCATCATCAGTATTGGTGGCTAGGTATGAAGAAGTAAATAGTGAGTTTCATTACCCAGTGCTCCACCTGTCAGATGGTGAAGGAAGGCACCAACGACCTTCTGGGATCCTATAGCCTCTTTCCATTCCTAAGTGGAAATGGAATTCAGTTACTATGGATTTCTTTATAAACATTTAATGATCTCCTCTAGAAAGTGATGTAGTATGGTTGATCATTGAAAGGTTGACCAAAGTCACATAGTTCCTACCTATCCAAGAGAGATTATCTATTGATGAGTTGGAGATGATTTATATTAGGGAGATAGTTCTACATAATGTCATGCCCTGTTCTATCATGTTGGACAAAGATGCACATTTCACATTGCGATTCTGGAATGGGTTGCAGAAGGAACTGGGTACATAGGTGATTTTGAGTAGTGCATATCACCCCCATATGGATGGGAAGTCTGAGTGAACCATTCTAGTGTTATAGGATATGTTGTCAGCCTATATCCTTGATTTTGGTGGTTCCTGGGGGAAACACATTTCTCTAGTAGAGTTTTACTATAATAACCACTTCTTGGGAACAATTCAAATGGATCAATATGAGGCCCTCTATGGTAGACTATGTTGTTCCCATTATGATGGATTGAAGAAGGAGAGGAAGCTCTTATGGGTCCTCATCTTGTTTAGGAGACTTTGGAGCATGTCCAGTTGATTCAGAATCATATGGATACAACTCAGTCCATTAAGAATTCTTATACCAATTGTCATCGTAGACCCCTGGAGTTTGAGGTGATATATAAAGTCTTTATTCGTGTTTCATTTAGGTTGGGTCACAAGCAAATCAGGAGACACGGAAAGTTCTCACCGAGATATGTCAGGCTGTTTGGGATAGTGGAGTGAGTTGTTCTGGTGGACTATCAGTTACTATTATCTGAGAGGTACCATTCCATGCACAATGTCTTCCACGTCTATCAGCTTCAAAAATATCATCTAGACCAATCTCATTCATTTATTCATGATAACATTTAGCTGGAGGCAGATGCATCCATCGAGGAGCGTCCAATTTCGTATCATCGATCATAGCATGAAGGTTCTCCGAGGTAAGTACTTTCAACTGGTTTGAGTGATATGTAAACACAGATGCATTTAGGATGATACCTGGGAGTGGGAGACTAATGTGCATGCCTAGTGGCTGGAAATTTTCTTAGGCGACGTTCCCCTACCCTTGGAAGGGAAACTGATGGACGAGTTGTCTTATGGTGGGGAGGTTGTATCGTACCGGATTTAACCAAGGTGCGAACCTTGTAATTTTTAATTTTATGTCCAATTCCTTAAAGCAACCCAGGTTGAAAACCCATATGGTCTGTTGCAGGTCCTGATAACCAATTATTTTTTTATGGTTGTGCAGGATTATGAAAAATAATACAATGTTCCCTAGAACAATGTTTTGGGTTAAAAGTAATTAAAATAATTAAAATAAATTAAAATAAATTTAAGGAAATAAATATAAATGAAAATGTAATGAAAATAAATAATAAAATAAAAAGTGGTCAGGATTAAATGGATAAATATTTAAAATTTGTTCAACCCATTTTTATTATTTTTATTTCTTTTATCCTTTTCTCCCTTCCTTACTTTATTTATTTATTATTTTATTTTTCTATTTATTTCATTTTCCATTTTTCACCTCCTTTATTTTTTTTATTTCCTTTATTTTCACCCTCTTTTCTCTCCCTCTCCCCTCCTCTATGCGCTATGCCCCCTCCTCTCTAGGCGGTGCGCCACCGCCCTTCTCTGCTTAAGAAGCCTGCTGCACCTTTATATATTCTCCATTTTTAACCCCATTAGAAGCTCTGTGAACCTCTCGGTAAGGATAATATTTGGAACTAATAATATTTGAGTTTGATCCAATATCCATCAAGTGATTTGGTATGGAATGTTTTTACCCAAAATGGGAGTTTTTGTTAAATACTATGATTTCTTCCATTTTAGATCAAATCAATGGTTGACATAGGGAATAGAATATACTAAAACTATGAGGTAGGACATATTTATTCATTCACATTATTTTTTTATTCCTTAAACTAGCACCATTGTATTGCTCATCGGTGCCTACTCTCGAATCCATAATAATTTTCATTAAATAATTTAATTTTTTTCCTTGATCCTAGTTACCTTTGTTTAAGGAGAACATCATTATTAGTTTGTTTCCATTTCGTTGGACACCCGTTAAGGTGTTCCGACATAATTGGACTATTTTAAATTTTTCCTTGAGTCTTTAAATTATTAATTATGCTTTCATGTGTAGTAATTTGGGTTTAAGTTTTAAATTGAATAAGTTATCTAGGATGTATCATAAACCATGAATTTGGTATTCCTTGAAGTTGTTTCCTAAAAATTGTTGTTATAAGTCTTTTCATATTTTACCATTATTAATTGTAATTACATCTACTTTCATTGATAATTGTTAGTGCTTTTTAATGTTGTGCTAATATTATTAGTCGTGACTGTTGGGCTTGAATAATTGGTAAGCATGACATTAAATGGTTAATTTGATGACTGTAATCATGAATGATACTATGTGATATATATATATATATATGCCTCTATTTTTGTTTTAAATAAACTCGGGTCAGGGAGAGAATGTGGGATCCACATTAAGAACCCACAATTGGACTCTCTGTGCTCGATATGTTACAACACAATGTGCTGGGAAAGTGATGTTTTAGGCTTACCCGACAAGGGATTTCCCCAGGATTTTTATTATACTATTGGGTGATACTAGTTCCCTACGGGGAAACCAAGGATGGAATGGTTGGAAAAGTGGCTACAAAAAGCCTTAGTTGATACTCAGTCCCTTATATGAGATACCTAGGATGGACTCATAGTTACCATACACGAGAGATACTTGGACATTCAAAAGGATCTCCATGGATGAGCACGTGACATTGGATATAATTGATTGGATGTACCAAAGTGATACCTTCAGGACGGGATCAAACTACACCTCTAAAATTGTTAGTTTTAACAAAAATGTGTGAGATGTTTATATTGATATGACATACAGTTTCCTTATGATTTGTGACACTTATCTTCCACCTTTAGTGTTACTGGTTTTGACATATGGATTAGACCCTAAGCCAAAACACAAGATTGGGGGTATTCTATTTTCTTTGGTCTGTCCTATTACTCTGGCCTTTATATATATATATATATATATTATACATTACTAGGTATCCCATTCAGACTTTCGAATTAGGCAGAAGCAGGTGGTATGGGACATGTGTCTGATTGGGATATTGGACCAAGTTACAGTTATTTTTACTTATTTATTTTTGTTGGTTGTATTTAATATATATATGGCACACTAATATTTGTCTATAGAATGAAATGGATAGGCCTAGATACCATGGGTGCTGAACTACTGATATTATATCTCACACCCTACTCAGGCACAATTTGGTACTCGAGTAGACTTTATGTTTGCATTTATGGATTCAGGTAAGGGTACTGCTTCCAATGCATGATTCATTTTCTTTTTTGGATGGAGCTTGAGGGTAGAGGACTAATCCATGCTCGAGATTCCGTGTCACATTTTCTATTTGGTATTTTTTTAGATTTGTTAGCATGAAGTATATGATTGTACCCCATACCCTTGCACTTTTATTTACTTTTGGAATCATACATCAACGTCATCATGGTATCTTATATGACTATTCATCTTCTGTATTTATTGTTTATTCTGTTGGTTCATTTATCCACTTATGTTGCTATCTAATTTTTATATATACTTACACTACTTGTTACATATTTTGTTTTCTACTATGTTATACCTTATCCTATGAGGGCTTTGTCTCCCCACAGACTTACCCTAGGCCCTCGCTCCTAGTCAAAAACATTTAGCATTTGGGGAGAAATTCTTGGTGTCTCGTGTCCCACCGTCTTGGGGCCCATTCAGTGGTACTCAGGGCTAGATTCTAAAAGATTCACTTCCAAGACTATAAGAGTGAATAGAGTCCCATAGTGGATTGGGTTCACTACCTATTATATAATTCCCCTATTCAAGGATCATTACCAAAACTATCATATTAGACAAACTCCATTACTAAACTGGGTTCACTCCCCATTACTGTCCAGATTATCTAATGAGATATTATTCTTTACTCAATGTATTAGAGGGATATATAATTACTGACCTACCCATCACATAATGAAAACTATAAATAAGTGTTTCAAAGTATCATAAAATCATTCATCATTTCATCATACCATAACCCATGAAAAGAAATAGGTTTCCTAAATATTTTATTATTATATAATCATAATCCATTAATAGAAAGGAAGTGTATGGTATCATAAAACCATTCCTTGTTTAATTATTCATTAGTTAACCCATGAGAGAGTAATAGGTTTCATATAATCATATTTAAAACATCATCACCACAATCCATCCAATGAAATAAAGTGTATGCTATCATAATATCATAGCCCTAATGTAGTATAAAAGTCCTAAAAATATATTGACACAGTTGAAAACATTTTTAAAAGTGAATTTATAAATTTTTTTAAAAACAATTAAAATACCTTTTTCTTTTGGTACCTTTAAAAACAATTAATTCATAGAATATAGAGAAAAATATAAGAAACTCCATTCATTCCATATACATTTAAAGATAACATTCTTTTCATACTTTTATAAAAGTTAAAATTGATTTATAAATAAAAAATTTGAAAATATTAGTTTAAATTTTTTTTAATGAAAGTCAGAGTTAGTAAAAATAACAATTCTCAAATATTTATATATAGATAAACAATTTTATAATTTTTCTAGAACATTAATGTGGGGAATAAAATTGGCGAGGTTTAAATTATAAGGATCATAAAATTTCCCTTAATGTAAATATAATATAAATAATACAAAAAATAAATGAGATTGTAGCATCCACTCTTACCGCTTTTGTAACTTTCAAAACATGACCCCATTGAACAAAATAAATTAAAATGAAACTATATATTATATTAATATAATGTGATTAATGGAATAGAATATAACATGGTTAGTATATACACCATATTAACCAAAATATATTCATTATATGAAACGTTTCTCAAGGTAATAATATTGTGATGAAAAACCTAACAATTTTGGAAATCTCAGAATAAAAACATCAAAAGACAGAGAAATTTTTATGAATTTTTGAATCCCCATAAATTTTATGAAAATAATAATATAATCCATTAATGATAACTATATTCACTCCATGAAAGAAAAAATTAGTGAATATAGAATATGTCCCAAAGAAATAAAAGTGAGATGAGAAACCCTTACCTTAAGTTCCGAGGTTCTTTGTACATGCACTTAAAATATGATGTAATAAATGTATATTTAGTATAATTATATACCATAACTATATTAAAATATATTTTATAATATATCAATCAATTTTAATTTCTAATTTCCCATACATTAACAATTCTTCATTAAAATCATTATTTGGATGAAAACCAGTCTTCTTTCCATGTATGTTTTGGTTTGACGGTTCCAGTCCTTGCACCTTGTCCATGGTTTCATCATATAAATAATATAAATAATTTAATAAATTTCATATTTAATTATTATATAAACTCTTATAACCATCCATATAGTGTGGTGTTAAAAATGAATTACGTCACTTCATGGAGGTGGTAGTTAGTGCATACACACGTGTAATGTTTCCATTTTGCAATGGTCTGAATGAAAGAGAGGTAAATAATAATTAAAATTTATATAGTAATAATTTTATACTAAATATCATATATATTTATTAAATATTTATTTACCCCCATCAATTTTCAATGTAAATTAAAAATAAATAACATTTTCTCATGAAGGTGTTTGTTCACACGTATGTAGAAGCGACGTTATCATTTTCCAATTGATGAGAGGATAAGATGGTATATAATATTTAATATTTATAGATTCATAAATATTTTATAAGTATAATATATATCCATTAAATTCATCTATATAATTATTCATGGGATACAATGTTGAAAATCAATACACATCGTTTCGTGGAGGTAGTTGTCCACACATACGCACAATCGATTTTTTCATTTACAATAGGTTATATAATGAGACGAAAAAGGGTATGAAATAAAAAAATAATTTATTTATGATATTTATGTTTTTATATAATCATGTTTGTATAATATTTAAGGATATGAAATAATAAATAAACTTGAAAACACTTGGTTAGGAGTTGCACCTTTTCTTTGAGAAACCCTCTTTAGATATCTTATTAAGGACCCTTGAGGTGGTATTTTAAAAAAACTAGAAACTCTATAACATTATAGAGAAGTATAAAATATTTTTTGGTATATTTTTATTGAAATAATTTTCTCATGAAGGTGTGAAAAATAGAGGAGAAGAGGTTCCATTTTATATGTGAGGGAGTGATGCACTTGTAAATATTCTAAACTTTTTGAACAATATAAGGCCACTTTGAAGTAAAATGGGCTCCAAATTGGTTCAATTTAAAATTTATAATGAGAGAGAGTTATAATAAATTAATTTGATAGGATTTATACAAGTTTTTAAATAATTTTTACCCCAATATCTTTAGTTTAACTCCTCATTAACCCTTTTTAACCCCAACTGTGGTAACAATATACAAACTATTTAAGGGTCAGTAATGTAATTATAAAAGAGAAATTGGATCATAATAATACAATGATTGAAATTATCGAACATTTCCCATTAAATTGAGAAAATAAAAGTTTGTATGATTTTTAAAAAGATTAATTAATATTGTTTAACATAAAATAGTGTTAATTACATTTTAGGAGTATTCACAAGATTTGACTTTTAAAACATCAATATTATAAAAGAGTATTATTTTTAATTTTTAAAAAACTATTAATATTTCATTTTTATATATAAAAATCAATTAATGTCATTAAATTATCCAAAACACATCACTTTTAATATTTTAAAACTATTTACTTTTTTTTTCACCCACTTTCACAAGTGATGCATCAACAATGCAAAAGAGTTTTAGGTAATTACACCATTACCAAAAATTAAAAATAATTTATTATCATAAATTTTTTATTAATAATTAAAATAAACATATATGAATATTCATAATTTCTTTTAATATTTATAAAAAACAAAGTAGAGATATCAAAAGAAAGATAAGGACATTTTATAATTATCATTTACTTGAAATATTATAAAGGATATAATCAAGGGGAAGTGGAACCAAAATTCCATATTTTCAAATGTAGGATGATTAGGGTATAAATAAGTCCCTAAAATGAAATAAATTTATCTTTTGGATTGATTTTTAGACCTTATCCCATAATTTTAAGCCAATTTAACCCAATTTAACTTTTTTCATGGTGACAAACTTTTACCGTGATTATTATTCATTATAAACAAAAATTAAGCTAAAATTATTAACTAATATTAATTATCATGATTAAAATATATATATTCCATTTTATAATTTTAAATACATATAAGTGTAATAAATTAATTATAATATATGCACACAAAACATGCAAAAACCATTTTTGGAAAAAATTAATTTTTAAGCATAAAACTGATATTAATCTCATTCTTTGTCTTGTAACATCCATTAAATTAATGTTAATTTATTTGATTGTATGAATGATCTAAAAATTACACCAAAATAATTCATTAATATTTATTAACTTAATTTTCTTAGATAAAAATAAGTTATTCATGTAAAAATAGTTTTCTGAAAAATAAAAGTTTTTACCTTCAAATGATTTTATCTTCACTTCAAACCATTTGATAATAAATTTACTAATCATTATTTATTTTAAATTTATTACCAATATGTTTCATAAAAATCCTAGTTCTTTGTAATATATAAAAAATAAAATACTTTTAAAATTGACATTTTAACATAAAATTATATTGTTTTTAACATTTTAAATTAAGTACTTATTTCCTTATTATTAATAAATACTTTTTCATTTAGGATTTTTTTTATTTTTTCATAATTTAGTTATTCATATTCATACATTTCAATACAATGAAAATTTTATAACAATCACATTTAAATAAAAATATTTCCGTTGTATATCATTATTCGTTTAAGATTGGTGATGTGTATATTACATTCTATTGAAAATAGTTTTTAATTAAAATAAAATACTTTCTAAATTTTTTTTTGTTATAGATATGAACTTAATTCTCATTATTGGGGATATTTAAAATATATAATTATATATAAATGTTAAAACTTGTAGAAATCTTAAAATACATATCAAAAAGTTATTTTTAATGTAACAAACTACCCCTTTTATCATCTTTTTATTAACCAATACTCCTCCTATATAACGACCCAACCCCAGTAAGGCTAGAGATGGTGTATACTATCAATTACGTCAGCATAAGATATAAGAAAATCACATCCCAAAGGACCGAAAAGATTAGTTGTCTGGGTAAACAAGTTACATACATGAGTCTTGTATTATAATTGAATACACTTATAAAACACAATTTTTTTCTTTCGAGGATAATAAATGTATTCCACCTATCATATCCTTGCATGGATCTCTCAGTATACTTATTAAGTTCCCAAGGAAAGGAAACAAAATATGGGTGATCTCAAATGACCAATAATAGTAAATATAGTGGAAGCAATAATGAATCGATGAGAATAAACAACATGGTAAGGTAATAAAGTAGAAACACAAACCACTCAAATAACTATATAAAGATTAATCAATATGGAAAGGTAAGAAAATGAAACACATTACATTTAATCAATGAAATGAATAATAAATTTATCCATAGATATGTGGATGAAATATATCATGGATAAATAAAAAATAAATCAAAATGAAGGAAATTATTACTTTATTGGACATTATGCATTTGGAACATGAACCATTATACAATCCAGATCTATCCTTAAGACAGTTTAAGTCTCTAGGTAGAAACTCGTCTATTCTTATTTGAAACAAATATGACGGGTTTTTTCACCAACTAATTTGATTCCATGATACTTCCAATGCATCTAGGGGATATATAAAGTCAGGCCCCACCCACTAATTCATGTACAAATCATTCCCCATATATTGAATAATCATTTTAATTCAAAAATAATGTGGCATATCAAATATCTGTATTAAATAAAGGATATATATCTATCAATATTTCCCCAAATAATCAAATAAATTTCAAAGTAAACACCATATAAAAAATGGTATATGGTTCAGGTAATAAATATATCTTTGAAAATTGATATGGATATTTAGGGGAAATTCAATGTCAAATGATTGTAGAAAATTTAATATTTCAAGGGGACTAAAAGGGATCAAGGAAGTGAATTTTAGTACTATCCTTGGACAAATCAATCATAAACCATCCATAGGTAGAACAAGGATGGTATCAATATGTCATATCCAAACTAGAGTAAGATGTATGGGTTTTTTGTGATTAATAGAGATACTATAAAAATATAATTTAAAAACATTCTTGATGAAAATATTATTTTGTTTTGAAAAATATTTTGAAAAACTTTTTCTTTGAAAATAACTTTTAAAACATTTTATTTAAAAATTAACCTTTTATACATGAAAAATAAGCTTCAAATAAATTATGGTGGGTAAACCAGTACATGACATACAAGGTAAAAGAATATTCCTTTTACATGGTAAAAGGTTAGAAAATTCCTTGTTTGGAAAGTAAAAAGATGATTTATTTGAAATAATTGGTAAAAGAAAAAAGAGTAAAAATGTCTTTAATAAATCATTTTAGAAATATTAAAACATTTTTTTGAAATCATTTTTAGAAAATAGAGTTTTTTAAAAGAAAATAGGTTCTCCAACTTAAGTGAGAAATTAATTTAGGTTTTCTTCAAGACATTTTCTAAAACATTATGAGTACCAAAGAGTGGAAATTTTGTAATAATACTTAGAAAATGTGATGAATAACCATAATATAAGATAATTAAAGGGTTTATTTAAAAATGATCTTATAATTTCCTGGAATGGAAATGAAATATCATTAAAATAATTCTCGAGGAAAATAATCTTTAAACATTGCAAAGTATCTCATACCACTTTGAATCATTTTAAATCATAAGCCTCATGAAGGAATAAAATTAAAATAATTTTTTCAGTACCAGGAATAAAAAAGTATTAGTGATATAATATATAAAAATGTGTAATATATTGCCCACAAAAAAGAATTAAGTGGTGAATATGACATTTATATCTTAGATTTAAA
The DNA here is from genome assembly GCA_963277665.1 of Viscum album. Lineage (NCBI taxonomy): Eukaryota > Viridiplantae > Streptophyta > Magnoliopsida > Santalales > Viscaceae > Viscum > Viscum album. Next base: position 1,353,499,490 of record OY728121.1, on the reverse strand, counting down.
AAGTGTGATGAAAATCCCTTACCTTGCATTTCCTTTTGTGTGAAAGACCATTAACCTAATGTATAATGGTTTTAATAATGTTAATAACTTATTAAATAACCATAATAATATTTATTATTTCATATATGATATTATTATAATATTTTAATAACCATTTGTTTGTAATATTTCATTATTTTCACTATTTTGAGTGTTAAGTTTCTAATTTCTCAAGTATGTTTTGACTTGATAATTATTGATCCTATTAAATAGATCATAATTTCAAATTCTCCAGAATATAAACCATGATGTAATTATAATATAAATTCATTATATGTGTGTTTATAGTAATACATAATATTTGTAGATAACAAATGAAATATACCATTCATGGAGACGGTAGGCTGTACATACACATGAGAACTAATTTCATTTTTTGTCTTATTAAAAGATTGAAAATAAAATTTTATATATTTATATTATAACTACGGTATCATATATATTTTATATATGTTACCTAGGTTTATTATAACCATACTTTTTAAATTCCATTTATAGGGTGAACGAATCACATCACTTTGAGGGTGCAGAAGTCCACCCTTTCACAAACGATATTATGTATAGGGTGAACAAGTCACATCACCTTGAGGGGGCGGTAGTCCACACTTCCACAAACGATGTTATCATATTACCAAAAAATGGAGTTCATAAAGGTTTGTGTTATAAAAGAATTAAATAAGTATAAATAAATTATAAATATCATATATAACATATATAAATAGTGTGTCCATCATAATGCTAAACTTGAGAGGTGGTAAAATAAGAACTAATAATCATCGTTTTTGTGAGGCGAGAGTTTGTTGTACACATAAATGGTAAGTTCATTACCCATTAGATAGAAGTGTTTGTAAGTGTAGGTAGAAACCATAAAAAAACATATAAGTATATTTATGATACTATTTTTGTTTTATAGTAATGTAATAATGATATTTTAATGGGTGGAGAATGGAAATAAAACTAATGATCTTGAGAAAAGATGTTACTTATTATTTGGGTAACTCCTTTTGGATTCCATCAAATGACATCCTTGGATGGCTTTATTATAAAGGGTAGGCTAATAGTATGAGAGGAAGGATTATAAATATCTATCTAGGTAGGTTTTTATTGATCCAAAGTTGCTTGAGAGGTGTGAGGAATAGAGAGGGGTGAGTACCTTTTATAGTGGAGGAGGAGTGACACTCTTGGAAATTTTTGGAAAAGGAATTCCACCCATGTCTTTCCCATGTCAAGTAGAGCCAAGAATTTTAAAAATTCAAGAAAATGGAGTTTAGGGTTGAAATATGGCTATAAAATTTATTTTTTAAAAATTTATAGGTCATTTTGGTCCATAAGTTTTAGGATTAGTCCCTTATTAAGATTAATTTCATCTTAATCGTTGTAATTAATTTTAATTACATTCACTAATATTTTAGTTAAAAAACAAGGTTTAACTTACTATATACTATAAATTATGATTATTAAAAATATGGAATCCATTTTCTCAAATTCCAATCACAAAACTGGTATAAATTAATTTAAATTTAATCCCACATATGGGACGACAATGCGAGTTTTTAAAGCAAAAATGTTGAAAAGTTTGCTATGTTTTTATATCTGATTTCAAAGTGAAATTGATTAAAATGACCTAAATTTTATTACTTTATAAAAAATAATCTAATTAAACTTTAAAAATAATTTGAAATATAATTTAACCATATAAAAAATTTATACAAAAAAGTAGTTTTGCATTAAAATTCAGTATTTTTCACTATTCATCAAAAAATAAAATTGCACAGAAAAATACCAAAAATTCACCCTAACATAATTTTTATGTTAAAAATTACAATGTTAAGTTTATTTACATGTATAATTGTTATAAAAGTGCCAAAAATTGAATTTAAAATAGGTTCTCCATTAAAAGGTGGAAAAAGTGTCTTTATAAAAATATTGATTTTTATCTGTAATATTGGATTTGTTATAATATTATGACTATGGAATCCATTAGATGAATTTAAAAAATATTTGATTGAATATGTAATATATATATATATAAATATATATATATATATATCATCAATATCATTCACTAATTTTAATAAATTTAATTTATTAGGATAAAACAACTTTGTGAGCATAAAATAGTTTTCAATAAAAAGATTCCCTTTATATTCTATTGGTTCATATATTAATTTATAATTAATTTGAGACCAATGAATTAATTTAATATCTGTGTAAACCATATATTTTCATAATTTAGTTTATCCTATTCATAACTTCTAATCTAACAACTAGGTTATATCGTTTTAAATAATAATATTTTAATAATATATTATTGTTTGGTAAAAATAAGTCTTGCGTGTAATGTAAGCCATTAAAGAAACTCAATTTTGCAAGCGATGTTTGCTAAATCAATGTCACATTAATTGAAATATATTTAATATATTAAATTTATTTAAAATATTAAATATATTATAATGTATCATGATATTATATTCCCTTAAGTGTATCGTGTTTCATTTTCTACATGCTGTTGAATACAACGTTGTTATTTTAGAATTTTTGGGCGTTACATTCTCCCCACCTTAAAAATATTGTGCCCCCACAATTTTAACTTGATCTTTGTGATAGATAATTTGATATTTCAAATGTTTTTAATCTCACATTGAGATAAGGTTTCATAAAACATACTTGAGAAAGGATAAATTTGAAGTAAAAAAGTTCACTTGGACTAATATATAACTAGGGTTCTAATTTTGAGAAAATTAGTGGAAAGTGGAGATACATACATGGAGGAAAAACATAAATATCTATAGGTAGTTATTGTGGTCAATTATTACAAATAAGTGAATGATCAATTGAAATTTTTGGGTCTCAAAGTTATAAATCTATAATGATTTAAAATAAAATTGGTTTAATTGGAATTAAGGTATTAGGACAAAATTTTATTTCAAGATTAGATTCCTAATGTTGGGTAATTCATTTACTTAATAATTATATAAGGAAATAAACACACTTAACATATTTCTATAAACACAATTTCTATTCTTTATTTGTTCTTTGATCAATTTCTAATTCATCCACTAATTCGAAAAAAAACTAACTTTGATCCCCAAAGCACTAAAATATACTTTTAATGGATGTTAAGGCCCATAAAAGAGTGAAAAGTCGTTATATTTGTTTCTAAATATTATTTAAAGACAATATGTTTAATACATTAATATATAACCCTAAAAATTAACACTGCTGGTTCATCATTAATATGTATTCATTAAATTGTTTAACTAAAATAATGACTTATTAACTAGGAAATTGCATAGGTCAGTGGTTGGCATGAAATCATTATCATCCTTAGATCATGGGTTGAAGACCTATGGCCTTGATGGACTAGATTGGTTGTCAGTTGACATATAGGTTTTCATTTTCTAAACCTATATTAATATAATATCTAGAATAAATATTATTCACACCCATGAAAAAAGGTTAATCACTAAATAGATTTTTAACTAAGGTTATTAATACAAACTCAATACATAAATACTTCATCCACTTATTTCTAAAATGATCCTTCATTATTATAGAGTTTATCCAATTGAAGAAGGAATTGAATTGGGTAATTTCTAGGTTACCCAAATTTACAGTAACTAACTATAAAGGATTCCACAGGATAAGTTTCGTTTCCTTCCATTTCACTCTTCAATTTTCCTTGGAAATTATTTTCATTATTTCATTCTTTCCCACAAATCAAGAATTTTCCCGTTCCATTGAGACAATTTCTAGGGTGTCTCCTTCCACATTTACTTCATGATAAAAAATTGATCCTTCTTTTATCCATGGTCTCCACCACTGGAGAACTTAGAAAACCCCATTCTTATCTTCTTTGGTGAGTTTGGGAGTTGTTTTAGGTATATGTAGTTATTCAAATTTCCAAAAAACTCATTAAGCATAAACATGATATATTTCACTTCTATAAAAACCTAATTTGGTTTATCATATTCACCACCTTATCATTCATGTTCAATGTTAACTTGAATCCTTTGGGTTCCATCCATTGAATAAAACTAGAATGAAAAGTGTGAGTAACTGTAGTCTTTGTGAGAAAAGTATATTATCATTTATTGGATATCTATATCATGACAAATTATTTTAAATCTAAAAACCTTAGTTTTAACCTAGGTTATTAATTTTCATTATATATTCAAATCCTTCATAATGGTTTGTAAGGAAATTGTGAATCTTCCTAAGCATATAACTCTAGAGTGTCAAACTAGGTACAAAGCAAGTCATGTTGTCATGTACCAGGTTATGTCAAGTCAAGCACAACACACCTTATCAAATTTGATACTCCTAGGTATATCTGTTCTAAAACCACACTCACTTATTGCATCCAAATAGGGATATATTTCTATGAAGACCACATAATCTCTACTTTACAAGGAATTTCGGATGTTCTTCCATGCTTATCCCCAAATTATACCTTATGTTTATGTTCTTTAGTCTATATTTTCCTAAATCTAATTCCCATGGTTTATACTAAACTTGATCTGATTCCAGCTATAGTGAACCAACCCAAGTAAGTCCGGAGGCAGCATTTTCTATCAATTACATTGGAATATGATACAAGTAAATCACATCCCAAAGGACCTAATAGTTTATTAGTCTTGGTAGACCAAATATATACAAGAGTATTGTATTAAAAATTAATACACTAATTACAACATCATTTTTTGAGGATAATAACTTTATTCCATCTAGAACATCCTTGCATGAATTTCTTAGTATACTTCTTTAGTTCTAGGTGAATGGAAAAAAATAAGGGTGAGATAAAATTCCCAATAAGGGTAAATAATGAGGAATCAATAATTAATCAATGAGAATCAAAAAAATTTCAGGGTAAAAAACGAGAAACACATTCCATTCAAATAACTAGATAAGGAAAAAATCAATATGGCATGGTAAGAAACTGAAACACATTATATTTAATCAATGAAAGAAAAATGAAATGTATCCATAGATTAGTCTATGAAAAATATCTTGGATAAATAATAAATGAATCAAAATTAAGGCAACACATAATTTATTAGATGCCATGTATTTGGCACATGAACCATTATACCGTCAAGATCTATCTTCAAGACAATTTATGTCTATGGGTAGAAACCCTTATATTATTCTTAGAAACATATTAAAAGGGTTTCTCACAAAATAATTTTACCACATGAGACTAAATATGCCTCAAGGGGATATATAATGTCCATGACCCACCCATCATTATATGTCTGAAGAATTCCTCACATATCGAATAGTCAATTTAATTCAAGAACAATGTTCCTTATCAACTATCCATATTAAATAAAGGATATGGATTTAATAATATTTACCCAAATAATAATATGAATTTAAAATTAAACACTATATTAATAATGGTATATGGTTCAATTAATAATTAAATCAATGAAAATTGATATGGATATTTAGGGGAAATTCAATTTCGAATGATCATAGGAAATTGAATATTTCAATGGGACTAAAAAGAATCAAAGAAGTGAATGGAAATACCATAATTGGAAAATTAAATCATAAAATATACCAAGGTGTAATGAGGATGGTATAAATATGACATATCCTAAGTGGAGTAAGAATTAAGGGTTGTTGTCATTGATTAATAGAGATACAATAAACATATATTTTAAAAATATTTGTGAGGAAAATATAATTTTTATTTTAAAATCTTTTTGAAAAACCTTTTATTTGAAAAATAACTTTTTTAAAACATTTTATTTAAAAATTAAACTTTTATACATTAAAATGAATCTATAAATAAATGACAGCAGCAAAATCTGTACATGCTATATTAGGTAAAAGAACATTCCTTTTGCACGGTAAAAAGGATTGAAAAATGATTTGTTCAGAAAGTGATAAGAAGATTCCCTTGAAAGAATTGGTAAAATAAATAAAGGTTAATAATTTATTTAATAAATAATTTTGGAAAGGTTATAACATTTTTTTGAAAACATTTTTAGAAAATAGATTTCATAGAAGAAAAAGTTTTCACTAACTAAAGAGAGAAATGAATTTGGGTTTTATTAAAAACATTTTCTAAAACATTTTCAATACCAAATGTGGGAAAATGGTAAAAATAGTTGAAAAAAGTCTTGAATAATTATATTAGATTAAAATGAAAGGGTTTATTGAAAAATTGTTTTATAATTTCCTCAAATGGAAATGAAATATTATTAAAAAAATTTATTGAGGAAAAAAATCTTTAAACATTCCAAAGTGTTCCATAAAACTTTGAAACATTTTAAATCATAAACCTAGTGAAGTAATAACATTAGAAAAATGTATTAAATACTATGGATACAAAATTATTAGTGATATAATATATAAAAAAGGGTAGTAGATACACCACACAAAAGAAGTAATCCATGAATATGAAATTTATCTCACATATGCAATAAGTGAAATGGAAATCCCGTACATTTCATTTTCTTTTATCTGAATGACCATTAAGATCCTGTATAATAGTTTTAAGAATTTTAATAACTTATTCCATACCCATATATATTTATAATGTCATATATTATCTTCTTATAATATCTTATTACCCTTTTATTAGTAGTCTTTTATTATTTTCACTATTTTGAGTGTTAATTGTCTAATTTATCGAGTAGGTTTTAGCTTGTTATTTATTGTTTATATTACATAGATCATGATTTAATCATATCCAAAATTTAAACCATGATTTAGTTATATTATATATTTATTGCATTTTTATCTCTAATAATCCATAATATTTGGATATAAGAAATTAAATACACTCTTCATGGATATGGTAGGTCATACATATGCATGAATGCTATTTTAATTTCATTGTCCAATTAAAATAATGAAAGTAAAATTATATATATATGTATATTATAATACTAGTATCCTATCTATGTAATATATTTTAATTTATATTATTAAAATAATCCTTTATAAATTACATGTATAGTGTGAACAAATCACATTGCTTTGAGGGGGCAGTTGTCTACACTTCCACAAACGATGTTATCATATTCCCAAACAATAGAGTGCATTATGGTATTTGTTATAAAAAATTACATAAGAATAATTAAATTATAAATATCATATATAAAATATATAAACAACATTTACATCGTAATTCCCACCATGTGAGGTGGTAAAGGAAGAGCAAACAATCATAGTTTCGTGAGGCGGTGGTTTGCTGTACATATAAACGGTAAGTTTGTTACCCATTAGGTGAAAGTGTGTGTAAGTGTAGGTTTAAAACATAACATAAAAACATATAAATATATTTAGGATATTGGTGTTTTTATATTATCATGGAATTAATAGATTTTATCGGGTTTAGATTGTAAATAAAACTAAAAAATCTTGAGGAAATATGTTACTCTTCTTTGGGAAACTCCTTTTGGTTTTCACCAAAGGGATTCCTTGGATGGATTTATGCCCAAGGTGAGGATTATAGAATTTGGGGAGGGATGTTTATGATATATTTGGGAAGATATAGGTCTATAGAAAGTGTCTTGATAGGTGTGAGGATGTTGGACGATTGAGCATATTTTTTTTTATAGTGGAGGAGTGACACTTTTATAAATTTTTGTAAAAGGAACTCTACCGATGTTCTTCCCATGTCAAGTGGTTCCAATAATTATCCAAATTAGATACAATAGAGTATAGGGTCTAAATATGTCCATAAAAGGGATTTTTTACAATTTTATAGCTCATTTTGTCTCTTAAATATAATCTTCAGTCCCTTGTTAAGCTTAATTTCATCTTAATCGTTGTAATTAATTTTAATTACTTTCTGTAATATTTTTGAAAAAAAAACAATGTTTAAATTATTAGACATTATAAAATATTTTGACTCCAAAAATGGAATCCATTTTCCAAATTTAAATAATATAATTGGAATAAATTTATTTAAATTTAATCCTACAGACGAGACAGTAATACCGGGTTTTAAAGTAAAAACTTCTAAAAGTTTGCTATGTTTTTAAAACCAATTTCGAATTGAAATTTATTAAAATGACCTAAATTGGATTAATGTTTTTAAAAATTATCTAATAAAACTTTAAAACGGGTTTAAAATATATTATAACCATATAAATAAATTAGACAAAAAATCAATTTTGAGTTAAAATTATGTATTTTTTCACTATTCATCAAAAAATGAAACTTCCCAGAAAAATACCAAAAATTCACCCTAACATAATTTTTTTGTTTTTTATTAAAATATTATGTTTATTTTTACATATAATATTTATAAAGGTTCAAAAAACTGGATTTAAAATAGGTTCACAATTAAAAGGCGGCAAAAGTGCCTTTATAAAAATATTGATTTTTATGCATAATATTAGGTTTATTCTTATATAATGACCATCAAATCTATTTTATGAGCATGAAAAATATTTTATTGAATATATAATATATATATATATTACATTAATATCATTCATTAATTGTAATTAATTTAATTTATTAAGATAAAACGGCTTTGTGAGGATAAAAATAGTTTCCCATAAAACCATTCCATTTATATTCAATTACTACTTATATTAATTTATATTTAATTTCTTACCAATTAATTAATTTCATATTTGTGTAAACTATATATTCTAATAATTTATTTCATCATATTTATAACATTTAATTTAATGTCTAGGTTAAATCTTATTAAATAATAATAATTTAATAATATATTATTGCTCGATAAAACTTAGTTTTGCGTGTATCGCAAGCCATTGAAGAAATTCATTGTTATGTGAGGCATATTATAACTCGGTGTCATATACATTTCAAGATATTTAATATATTAAATTTATTTATATAGATAATATTTTACAAAGTCTAGGAATATTATATTCTCTTACGCAATTGGCGGTGCGTGCCATACATGCTATCAAATACAGTGTTCTTATTTTGGAATTTCGGGGTGTTACACCCTAGATAAAAAATAATCTTAAACTGAAAAATGGTAGGAAAATATGATTTTAATACATTCTTTTTTTATCAATCCCAAATTAAAAAATTTATTTAAAATAAAAAGTATTTATTTGATTACACACATTGGATCCACCTCAAGTGATTCACTCTTCCCAACTCATCATCTTGAATAATTTTACTCTTTGATGGACCCATTATTTGTGGGGTAGAGTGTATACATCTCCCATATTTCTCATTGAATTCCTAAATTTTAATACAAAATAAACAAAAAAGAGAATAATAAAGTAATTCAGTGTCAACGTAGACTTATTTTTAACATCCAGATTTCTTTTGTGTGAAACTTCATTCATCACTTCAGCCATTAGAGAATATGATGCTTTTGGTTATTTTTATTTATTATTAAAGGGATACCAATATATATGTATACATTTCATAAACTTACTATATAAATTTCCTAACACCTTTAATATTGTAAATAAATTATTCTACGAATCCTTTAGATATCCATTAATTAATAGTTTCTTCTCAGGGATAATGACACCATCTTTATCCTTATTTATTGACTTATTGGGAGTTGTTTTCCAGATTTTATCCTTCATTTCACTCAATAAGTATGAATTATTCTATTTTCTCAATTATTTATTTTTTATATTATTTTGTTTTCTTTAGAGTAGAATAAGATTTTTCTTGATTTGGTTTATACTATAACACATCTTCACTATGTCCACTTTCATTTAAGTAATCACAAAAAACTTTCAAGTAACCAAATCTATTCATAGTGGAGAAGTCATTCTATTTCTTGTAAACCAAATTTTATTTAGTATTTTTTCTTTTTAATTTTTTAGATACCCCTCCCCTTAAATCAAGTCTTCTATTTTATCTTAAAGCTTAAAAATTGTTCCAATAATCTACATCCCTATTAAAAAACTTCCAAAAATTCCAAAAATTAATCATTAGTCTCTTCATTTTACTTGAAGATATATTATAATCAGATTTGAGACCATACTATTTAGGGGTTTCTTTTCAATAGTTTTATTGGATACATTTTGGGAACCTACTTTTATACAAACCCTTTTATCCTTCATTGACATACTGAAGGACTTATCATCATTTTTCATCATCCATATTTATTTATTTATTTAATAAATCCTACATTGTCTCGAAAAATATATTTAGTGAAATCAATATATTTTGATATGTATCATTCCCATTTCAAAGAGATTTTTGTTTTTTGATCAAGTAATTACTTCAATATATTCTTACAACTAATAGGAGTCTTCTTGGATCAATCACCATCAATAGACACTTGTTTGGAAAATCCATTATCTTCACATATTGAGAATTCCCAATATGTGCCAAATGAATATTATTTAATTTGATTTATAATTTAAGGAAAATCATGTTGATGGAGTTCTTCTCATCCTAAATATATCTAAGGAAATATTAAATCTTTATCTCCACATCTTAAATCTAATGTTCTTGAAATTTGATATTTTCTTGTAGTGTACCATAAAGATCCTTAATCCTTTTGGATTTGGCATCCAATTGGGAATCCTTGACACCAATAACAACTTTTTGACTTCATTCAATAGTATGGTTTTTCTTTTTAATGATAGTTTATTCTTCATCCTTATCATTACTTTAATTTTTGGTTATCCTTATACAAGATATTATATTCATTATGAAACAACAATATATATTCCATGGATTTTAGAGATTTGATGAGATCCTTTCCTTATTATGAAATTCCATATAAGGATTTATCTATGATTTCAACATCCTAATTGAATAGTGACTTCTCATCTTAGAGTATTTTAATAAACTATAACATAAATATAATAACTTCAAAATGAATCCTCTTAAATTAATCTTTTATCTCGAATTAGAAATTATTAAGTGATTCACTAACCAAAAAATCATCATAGTTATAACTTGAATCATTAGAATAATTATGATTGGATAATTTTTATAAACAATTACCAATATATTGATCTCTAGGTAGCTGTGTATCTTCATTTTTCTCCAAAATTTTCAATAATTTATTTTCTTTTATTTATTTAGTTTTTTCATGGTTATGGTTGAATCATCCATGTTACTATTAACATGGAGAGATTCATTTCTCTAATTAACGAATCTTGAAATATTTTTTTATGTTTATATATTTTCATAGAGAACTTGAATTTTCTTTAATACCATTAGTAAATCCTTTGTTTTTTATACCATTAATAGGGGGTAGGGTGAATCAATTGTCTCTTTTTATTAATTCTTATTTTTTAATTAACCTTCAGTGATCAATTAATGTCTTGATATATTATTCTTATTTATCTCAACCTCACTTATTTTATTCAGTAAATAATGGCATAAAAACATAATAATTTTCAATGTTTAGCATTGAAAGCCTAACATTTCCATGATTTTTTTGTCCCCCTAATCACAAATTCTTACACTTATTCATGTGAAGTTGTTAACCATAATGTTCTCATACAATGCTTCCATAGAGTCCCACCATGGGCTCTAATATCCCTTTGGATGGTCTTTATACTATGAAACATAGTGTTACTAGATTCCCACTGGTCTTCTTTCTATCTCCCATAGTTTTTTCCTCATGACCAGTTTCAAATTCCTCACACAGTCTTTTAACGGATATTCCATGATTTGGTGAGTAGAAATTAGAATCCCACTATATTCTAGTGAAGTGGTGGGTTGATCTTGTTCTTACCCTAATCTACTTTGGAATATTCTCATGAATATGTCTTCAAGAGTAAATAATATGATCTACTACTACACATGTGTGTTTCCCTTGTTCCTTCTTCACAATGATTGAATTTTATTGTATTATTGTTTCATATTCATACTCTTTATTCATCCTTGATATAGAATGTGTTCTTGTACAGGTATAATAACAAATTCTCTTAGATATTTGATTATATTGGATTCCTCATGGGATATTAGTTTCAATGGATCTCATTTTACTCTCATGTTCCTCAATTTTTATATTCACAAGACTATGAATGTTTTTTTTTGTATTTTATTTATAAACTCCTCATATATAGGAAAAAATAGATCCTTCTTACTAAAAAAGAAATACATTTTCCAATTTTGGATTCCCATTTAATTTTTTATAAAATTTAATTGATGGAATATATTTTGAATCTCTTTAATACTTGAGTGTTACCTTATTTTCATCTTCCAAAAAATACTCTACAAATAATTAATATAAAATCTCTATACATGTGTTTGTGAACTCATGAATAGTGGTGTGGAAGTCCTACTTGTGGTGTGGAGTTATTCATAGAAAACACATAATCTAAAATGATATTTGGATTGATTATTTATCCACAGCTTTGACCACAATCCTCATTTAGTAATTATAATATTTATTTCCATTATGATCGATATAAGAAGTGTCTAAATTAAATATCTATTTTAGTCAAAATAATCCAATTTATAAACTCTTAAATTTTTTGTAAGGCTCTTATATAACTTATAAAGACCTTATTAAACCATTTGAGGTCTTTTATCATACTTACAAATTCAATTTCTCATTTTAAAGAAATATTTGACTCTACCTTACAAGAAACTATTTCTACCTTATGGAAATTTTTTCCAAACATTCTCAAAATTATGTTTACTTTCATTAAAATTATATGAATAATTCCCTAACCTTATAAAAATAATATTCCAACTTGGGATGGTTTTCAAAGCTTTAAAACCAGTCTGTGCTAAAATTACAATATTTATTGTCTCAACCTTATGACCAGTCTGTCTTAACCTAGTAGTGATGGTTGTATTAACCTTATGAGATCCAAACATAGACATATTACTCAAATATCTCCCACACATTAATATATAAACATCATAAATATCATGAACTATAGTATAAAAATCTTATCCAATATCAAAAGTATTTTAAAATTAATATGAATAGATCAATTTTCACATATAAAGGGTCTTCTATATTAAAGTTGTCTATCCAAGTTCATTATGAAACAATAGATAATTTTCATTTCTATTAAACATGGTAAAATATCACTAAACCATCTTTTCTACACAAATTTACATTTCTATTCCACAAAATTATTGATAAAAAATAAAACATCATTCATTTGGCCACTTCAAAATAGAGGAAAAGGATTCATTGGTTCTTGAGTTCAGTTATCAAAATGGGGAACCTATTAAAGGTATATGAAGTTGAGGTATAATTTATTTAGGTCTATGATAATATTATAGTTGAATTAGTACATCAAGGTATTATTTTAGAGGTTCAAATTGGTTAGTATATGCATTATGAAGTGTGTTAGTTGTGAATATTTTATTTCCCTTCTTGAGTCTGTCCACCAAGATAAACTCTAATAAATGAGGGCTTCTCTTGTTTTCTACTGGATGCCACCTTATAAAAAACTATCTTGTATTCAGTGGTAGGATTATTATGATCTTGTTCTAGTGTTATAGACTCTTTTCATAGGTTAGTTGAGTGATGTAGCATCTATTCAAGTGATTGATCAGAAGAAATCTCCACCCCATGAGTGGGGGTAGATCCTCTACCCACTATGTGAAGGGTAAACCCTCTACTTGTGGAGGAGATGGTAGTACTAACTCAGAAGGATGAGACTACTATAATCTAAGTGCACTATATGTGTTCCAAAATTATAGGCTTCTTGAGATTTTGTGTGAGCCTAATCCTTAGGATGTAGAAAATTTTATAGATCCAATGATTCACATATTTTATTTGGCTCATACATTGGTTTAATGAATTTTAATCATTTCATCAAGTTTCCTTCATGGTGTGTTAATAAATTGGTAGATATTTACTACTTATACTCAAGTAGTGGACACATTAAAATGGTCAAATTTTTAGTGTATTTTGACAGTGGAGAACTATTCAATGATAAAAAGGATTCTATAAGTATATGATATATTACACATTTAGTATGAATACACGATCATTTTTGAGTACTTGTCATGATTCATAGGCCTTATGGGGTATTCCATAGGCATGATGTATAATGTATTTTTTATGAGATCATAATTTCAAGCATAACCTTTTGAGAGATATTTGAGTTTGGGTTGATTCTTTATGCACCACCAACTTTTTAAGAGTTCTAGAGATCCAAAAAGTGATTAAGTTTTTTTTGAGGTAGATGCCACTAGGGATTAGGGTAGGTTTGGGGTTAGCCAAGGATTATTTTTCTATAGTATTTAGTTTATTAGAAACATTAATATGAAATTAGTAGATGAAAATTATTTAATGATCTCATTCTTGGGGATTGGTGGTGGGAGATCCATGGAGAGGATCAAATAAATTGGGGATAGGCTTTGAAATTATTATTAACGTAGAGGCCATATAACACAAGAATACTTATTCATAAAGGTATTAGAGGGAATATATAGAGATATAGTGGAAATACCTCTATATTTATAGAAATAATAAGATCAAATTCCACCTCATGGTGATCATGGTTTTCCCCTTTGAGGAAGTTTTCATAAAGGTGGTATTAGTAGAGTAGAAGGATCTTTAGGTGGATGATGTTTTAGAACACTTCCACCACTTGAGACGCCTCTATGTGGTTGTATCTATGATCAGAGAATTGGTGGTAAGGGTTGTGGATAGATGCACACTATATAGGGTATTGATCAAGAATGATCAACATGGTTCGAGTTTGGAAATTTTTTTTATAAATTGATTCACATACTGTTAAATAATAATAAAAACCATTATATTATTTATAAAATACTATTATGATCATTAGTAACACCATTGGATCCCCTAATCATGTCCATTTAGCTAGAGATACTCATATAAGGATATCACCCAGTTAGCCACATCTTTCTTTTGTGTGATACATCCCTAGGCCGAGAGAGGTTTTCTTGGAATCTCATCGTGGCAGAGATGAGACCCTATGATTCCATAATTGTGATGAAATTATTATCTATAGTTAATAATTAGGTGGATTACTACCACACCAGGTTGATATGTTATCAAGAATATGGAACAAAGTTTTTCCTTCACTAGGGAGAGATATCCTCTGGTAGAATATACATGGAGAATCCTCAGAATGTTTTAGACAATCTCCCACTAGTTAGTCAGTGTGAAGTTATTACCTATAGATTATTTAAAGGATTGAATTATGTCCTTATAATAAAATTAAATTTATGTTTTTCTAGAGTTTATCCCAAAGTTACCCTCTCATTGAGAGATTGATTTTGGCATAGACCTGTATCTTGTGACCACCTTGATATCTTATGTAGCTTATCATATGTACCTGAAAAAGAATAGGTAGGTCAATGTTCATATTAAATAACTTTTGGAGAAAGTTTATATCAAGACCAGAGTGTCTCCTGGAATATCTATTTTTCTCACATGAAGGTAGATTGGATCCCGAAAATTTGTAAAAAAAATTATCTCTTGAACCATATGATAATCATGAACAAATATCCACTTACAAGGACCTATAAATTGTTAGACTAGTTGATAGAGAAAATTTGTTCTTAAAGATCAACATCAGGCTAGTATGTCATAAAATTTGAGCTCATTAGTAAGAAATCCCAAATATAGGGTTTTAGTTTCGTTATAGGAATTAGGAGTTCCTAGAGTTGTTTTTCAGTGAAAGGAATACCCCTACTATAGTTAGTGTATTGTTTAAAAAGATTTTCTATCCAATCTTGGATATGTTCATAGTGGTACTCACTAATTAAATCCTCATCTATTATAGGATAGAAAATTATCACAGTGAGCATTTATGAAATATCATATAATTTCATCAATAGAGCTGAATATATAGTAAACCCTCACAATAAAAATTTTGGATTCAGAAATACTATTTCTTGGGTGTTGAAATCTTAGAAGGTGGATTAGAAGTTGACCTTATGATGACTTAATTTCTGATAAATTGGGAGCCTCTCAATAATGTGTTCTAGGTGAAACAATTCCTTGGATTATCTATATATTAAATGGAGGTACATGGATGAATTTTTCAATATTATTGATCCCATGAATGAAATTAATCAAAAAGGTTATCCCTTTATATAGTCCAATCAATTTTAGATTACTTTTAAGGATCTAAAGTAAAGGTTTAATAGTTTTCATATTCAATGATTTTTGATGGATGGAGTTAACTACACGGTGTTCTGTAATCCATATGAAACAAGGATTGTATGTGTGTTGATGTGGGAGAAGGTGATGATTAATTATGGGTCAAGAAGGAAGTTACCTACAAAGTTGAACTATATAAATAATTTAATACATAGATACAATAAAATATAAATTATTAATTTATGGTATATGTGGATTAAAAGATCTTTATTTACATTTTCTCGTCAAAAAATCTCAACATGTGGTGAAAGTGATGAATAGAGTTCCTAAAGTATTATAACTTTTCTATAGTTAGTAATATTTTGAAGGGAAATGTGGTGAAAGATTCTGTTAACTAGAAATCTCATTCTTTTCTAGTGTATAATGTTTCGGAGTAGCTATCCTTGATGTATATGGTTTTAGTAGAAGTGGGAGACATTGATTACCTTAGATTGATGGTAATTCAACCCACAATACATCATAGGCTGAGGGTGTCCCATATTGGTGAAAAGGATTGTGAGTTTTTTTATGGATATATATTCTCAAGAAATTTAATTCATGGATTTTACAAAGGTGGTAATAACACCATCCTCTTCCATATAAAGATAGTGGTTCCAATAAGGATGTGTGAGGAAGTACTAAGCATGTTTGATACATTCCACTTAGCATTATATCCTATTATGATAAATACGTACCAAATATCATGCATGAGTATTGATGGATAGGTTTGAATAAGTATATTATTGTTTTTGTTTTGTGGTGTATCACCTATCAGTTATTGAATATTGAGCACTGAGTCCCAATTTTTTGAGTCAATATCTTAAGGTTATAGAGTGTAAGTGGTATAGATAATTGATGGATGTTGTTTGTAGAAATCAACATGTGATAAAACATCATGATTTCATATAAGTTATCATTGACTAACTGACCATGTTGGCTCACTTACTTCCCATATGAGAAACTTATTTAGTAGATATATAGGGGGAACTATACATGGATGAGATTTTATAGTTATATGATGTAACATTGAATATTGTTTTATATTTAGATACTATATTTATATCCCAGTTATAGAGGATATTTCATGAGGATTTCAAAATTAAATTATGGTTGATTAAAATATACCACCCTAAGATAAATTTCAAGATATATATGACAATTTAGGTTCTTAGGAATTTTTTTTGGCATGTGGGAATGATTTTTATAGGATTTCTGATCATTAGATGAAATTAGTGGAGTTTTTATACAATAAGTGCTAATTCTCCATTATTAGAATGAAAACCTTTTAGGCCCAATATGGGATACCCTATAGGATTCCAATTTCTTTGAAATATATTGTAAATTCATCACTTATGGGGACTAATCTAGTGTATTTCATAATGAAGAAGGTTTAGGAGATCCATGAGTGTTTGAGGAAAGATCAGATCCATTAGAAATTCAGAAGAAATATAATATGGATACCTTTAGAGTTATAGTATAGAGAAAATACGTTTCTAAAGGCCTCTCTATGATGTGTATTTATTAAATTCATCATGGGAATAAAGTTTTTCATAAGGTTCAAAAATTCATTCAAGATCCTATGTAGGGTAGGTGAGTTTTCTTATAACCTGGTGTCACCCCCAAAATTAGACTAGATTCATAACATCTTCTATGTGTCATAGATGAGGTTGTATGTTGATGATATATTGTAAATTATTGGATTTGTTTAGTTAGGCCTTAAGGAAACCACCGACTTTGTTGAGTACATGGTTTTAATCAAGGAATGACAATAGAAAACCCTTTAATATTGAGTTATATGACTACTATATGTCTTATGATAGCATAAGAAACTTCTAGAGAGTTTATGAGAGTACAATAATAAAATGAAACCTTAGTAACATCATCTCTTTGAGTTATTTGTTCTTTTTAATATGAAATACTTGAAGGAGGGGAGGATTTTATTATCCTAATTTCGATTCATGTCTTTTAAAATAATTTTTACTCGTCATTTATGTAGTGGTTTTGTAGTTGATTCATTTATTTCTATATCGAGAGCATCTAAATGAATATTTAATATATTAACATATATTATTTTCCCCTATGTATATGTACAAGTTCAATTTACAATATATTATAAATGAAACCTCATATATAAAATCTATCACCATAGTTTCTCATTGGATAAGGGTTTTATCCAGGGGCAGTGTACTTGATGTTTAGGTTTCAAGATTTCGAATCGGGCCATTTTGGGTCTTTAGTAAATTTATTAGTTGACCTAACTCTCCTATATAAATTCATTAAAAACCACTATAATTGGGGTTATCTTCCTCCATGGATAAGAAGACTCTATAATGAGGAAAATTAATGAACTTGACCTTCAAGGTGGGGGATCCATCACTTACTATGGACAAAGGACATATATTAAAGCATTGATGATAAAAATTTTGACATGAATGTATTATTCTTCACAAACTCCCTTAATTAAATAATTTCAATATTATATAAAATTAACCATGGTGAATTAATCTTTCTATCATCTTGATGATTTTTTAATATTTTTATTATCTATTTCGATGTTTAGAACATTTTTTGCGTAAACTAAAGAACGTTTTTACAAATAAATAATGGTTGGATGAATGAATCATTAACAACTATTACCTATTACCCATTGTTCTATGTGATTTTTAGTGGATCAGTGGCACATATAGTGGTCAATGAGGGATCAAACAAGGGATACCAAGCTGTTATGGGTGCCATAGATCACATTCCCCCCTCTTGCATTCTCTCTCTATATCTCCCTCACAAGGTCTCTCACTTCTCCCTCATGAGAGATGAAACTATACCAACCTTCGACGTGGATGGTGATTATATGTAAGGTAGGATTAATGGGTATAGAGAATGATAATGGTGATGTTAGGTAGGATGGAATGTGGTGAAGTCATTGTTTCAAGAAATATTGGGTAGTGGTAGCATGTTGTCTGGTAATACAGGCAAGGGTAGGTGATACTTAGGTAGCAGTGATCTAGGTATCCGGCCATGGAAAGTAACAAATGATGTATTGATGAAATTTTTGATATGAGTTGAAGCATTTAGTGAAATTAGTAGTGAATGAAAGAATGAAAACTAGGGTTTAAATAAAACAAAACATGATTACTCAGTTTACAACCATTAAGAACACACAATGTCTATTTTCAGTTTATGGATAAGGTTCTTGAATAGTGAAAAATATAAAATGAAATTTATTCACTTAAAAAATTTCATGTTTTCTATATAAAATAAAATGGGTGTTTCTAAAGTACACACATAGATATACCATATGATATAAAATTCATGTAGCTGTTATACACATTCCATTTTCAATAATTTACACGATGTGGACTATAATTTACTCACCCAAACAACCTTAGAGACCCACATTCCACGTCACTTATAAGAACACATTTTTTATTTTTACATGATATTAATGGGTTGTAATAGTATATGCCTAAATAACTTCGTAAGATACACATGTTGTGATGAAAATTATACATGTTTTGTTTTATCACCTTACTCATATATTTCATATCCTCTTATCTAATTGTTTGAATTAAAAAATATGAAGGGTACAATTTTAGAAAATTTTTATATAGATTGTCATGATGGGGTCCAATTCACTATTATAGTTCATTTGTGGGTTGTTTCCAATTGATTGAGCATCTTAGTTATATAAAGGTGATTTTATGGTTTAGAATAAGAATTTAGAGAAGTCATAGGGTTGGTAATCCCTTGGAGGAATACTTATGTTAAGTAATGGTTCACTATATGATAAATGGAGTTAACATACTCCCCATGTATTGAGAAGTGGTCATCGATCCATGATGTTTGTACGTATCTATTTGTTATTGCATGATCATCCTTTTTTATATATGAGTTATGTAATCCCTTGTTGAAATAAACATGACATGGTGTGGGTCCCCCATATGATGGATGGTATTTTGGTACTCCCCCATATGTTAGGTCATGGTATTAAATCCATGGATTCTTTACCTCTTTTATCAACATACACCCCCTAAATGATCTATGAGTACTCTATAGGGGTCGTTACTCCCTGGATCATTTTATAATTCACTTTTTACAGTTTTGGAACCTATTTCAAATATAGATAGGTGAAATGGATGTTATTTTAGTTGGGTAGTTTGTTTTTATAGGTCTTACAACACATTAGGCATTTTTTTACCTAAACAATATGATATTCTTGGAGTTATAATAAGATATTAAAACATTACTACTAACTTTACCATCTAAATCCTTAAATTATACCTTTTAATTTATTATACAAACCTATCTTTGGTTTCTAGATTAATTTTTAATGTTTCTTGGGTTTAATTATGATTATATTTTATTTTTTGTCAATTATCAATGCATGTTATTGAAATCAATGTGTTCTTGGAGCATAGTAGATGAATTGTAAGTATCAACCCAACACATGGAGTAGACGATGACCATGCATAATGGGTTAAGAATAATTGAATATGTTACCATTAGATACAAAGGTATCATCACATATTGGCAATGGAATTTGGAAGTGATGGCTATCTTGGAACATCTTAATAGATAGTTTCTAAGGGTAGTCCCTTAAATCTAGAGATTTCACATTCTATAATTCATAGAATAATATGAGATATAAGTTCTTATCCTTCCCTAGGACCTTCAGTTATTGTTTTTAGGTATTTTTAACCTTGTTTTAGTCTCCTTTTTTGGGTCTAGTATTAGATATGTTCAGGTAAGTTTTAGAAGTTGTTTGGTGGATTTTGGGTAGTGCACGGTTGACACATGGTTTTCTCAAACTGCACACCCACCACCAAAAAACTTTAAACCCAAGAAAATAGGGGGTTTCCATGATTAAAACATGATTTTTCAAATAGTGTGTCCTTCAAGTGAAAACTGTGAACCCTTTGATAGTAGGGGCACCCAATTTATCTAATATTGTAGACCGTCTAGGAAACTATGCACATGGACATTTAAACCTCTAAAAATTTAAATAATTTTTTTTGAATTATTGGTTTATATCCCTAATAACTCCATTAATACTAATACATTTTCCCTTAATCTTAGAGTCCCTATAGAGGATTCCTTGTCCTCTCAAACTCATTCCTTTTAAAATTGAAGAAATGGTGAAAGAATATTGATTCCCCTCTAGTATGTGACTCCTTTATTATTTTAGGTTCTCTCTCTATCCCATATTTCTATACATTTGGATAGGGATGAATCCTCCAATTGTTGATGGTATATATATATTTTTAATGGATCTGGTTTCATTGGATCATGATCCTTGGTTTTGATCCAAGATCTTATCTGCTATTGTGTTTTTAACTATTCTACCTCAAATTGGGGTTATGGTTGGGAATTCATTTTTCAATGATTGTAAGTTATGTGGTCTATATTTCAATTACCATAGTCTTGATAATCATATTGTGTTTATAGTTATGCTATCATTTTTCCATGTCGAGAAATTCATTTTAAAATTGAAAAGTGAATTGAATCCCCATGAATTAGAAAGACCCTTCTTGGATCCCATTGGAGTCGTTAGAGATTACATAAACCTGATTGATGGAAACCCATGGGTTGTTTCATTTTACTCTAAATAATAATTACGGAATGAGAAATTTTAATTAGATGATTTATGAAATTAAACCATCTTTGAATGTGTTTAGGATGTTTACTTGTTATAAATGAATATTTGTATTAAGACAAAAGTGACAATGACATGTAAGATGATTAATGGTAATTTGGTTAAATGGTTAAAGAATACCTGTTCATATTTCTAAAGGGACGGAATGATGTTAATTTTTTTATATATGAAATGGTAAACTCAATTGAGAATGATTGATAAAAGGGATATTAATTTTGAACCTTGAAATGTATATATAAATAATGTGGTGTTGGTGTTGGAATTATTCTCCTCATTAGTGGGTTTTTAGATCGATGCTCTAGGTTCCCAATGAATGCATGTGAATTGGTTATGAATTGATGCTCCAAGAACATGAGATTTTGGAATTGGAATGACGATCTAAGGACCCTTGATATTGATTTTGGACAGATGCTCCAAGTTTCTATGATAATGGTACCTGGACTAATGCTCCAAGGAACTAAAATAAAATTACAATTATTTTTAATAATGAAATCACATGAAAGAATAACTATAAAATCATTATTGTGTATGGTTCAGACTCTATTATGGGTCAAATATATAATGATTGTCTTCGGTGTCACCATGAACCTGAGGGCCAATGTGGTTAACAAAAGAATAAAAAATGTGAAACACTTTTACTTAGATTATTTTGTATTTTATTCTTTATAAAACTGCATACACTATTATTGACTATATATTTATTTGGACACTGTTTTTAGTGGCCTACTAAGTTATACTCACACCTTACTTGAGCCACTGATTGGTACCCAAGTTGTCTTCATGTTTACCGGAAAATATATTGGAAAGAGCCCTATATAATATGGATGAGATAAGATTTGAGATAGTGCATGAATGAGGAAACCCAACATGATTTCAAGACCCACTTGGTATTTTTAGTGTTTCTTTATTTTGGGTTTGCATCAGCACTTGACACTTATATAACATGCCTTATTTACTGCTTTGGTTTTTTTCCTTTTCTCTATTTTGTGATTATCATGTGATATTTGGTCATCATTAGTTATTTTTTATTATTATCTTGGCTATTGATATATTTATTTACACTATTTATTTATATTGAAAAAGTGGGTATAGTCTCTCCATGTATCATATTAGATCCTTACTACAAGTTAGAAACCTATGGTGTATGGGGATACCACTTGAGGTCACATAAAAAACTAGCTTGGGGTACTGATTTGTGGCATCTGGGTCATAATGTTAATATTTTTTATAAAATGAGGTTTTATTTTCAGTCATTTTATTCATTGGTAAAGGAAGATAATAGAATAGGACGAGTTAGGTCTTGGTCATGATCTCATGCATTGGATTAGGTAACCCATGTCTGGGGGAAAATCCAAGTTCCTACTGTGGGATTGTTTTTTTTGATGTTTTATATTACAGTTGAATGTTATTTAACATTGGGTGATGCACTTTTTGAGTGATGTTGTTGTTTTATGATATTTTACTCATGGCCTAGTATGGAACAAGATTTGAGTATTTATGAACCATTGTAGGAACTTAGGGATTTATGTCACATGCATCAATTTAGGCATGCATGAAAAATAATGTTTTGAGTGAATTATGAAAAATGAGAATTCTTTTATTTATTTGAGTTATTTAAAATAAGTGGTGCCTAATAATGAATTAATAATTGTTAAAGATTCTGAAATTTAGTAATTATAAATGGTTAAAAGATTATATAATGGAAAACTTATAAATATTAATAGTTGTTTACCCTATGTTATCCATGTACCAGGTTAGGGGCAGTTTAAAGTAGTGATAATGTCACGGTTTTGACTGTGGGAAGTGTATGTAGGGTAAATTGTTATGAATTTATGGGAATAATTCATGGATAAATGAGTAACTGATGGGTTATTTTTCCTTATATGTGTTCTTATCCATGTAGATACATGCCTCTATAATTCAGTTGTTTGGTATAGAGATAGGAGAACATTGTTAGAAATGTGCCTCCTATAGTAGGATAAAAGGCCTTGATAGTTTTCAGTTTAGGGGAAGAATATAAGTTCTATGAGAAATTTTCTCACTTCATGTTCATAGAATGAGGCCCAAGGTTGGATCTGTAGAACATTTCTGATCTAACCTATGATTTCTAGTTGCACCACCCTCCAACATTCACTAGAGAGGGTGGACCTAAGGCATCTGAGTTCTAGATTGAGTCTATCCAGACAATACTAGATCATTTCGAGTCTCCTCTAAAAAAGATTAAAATTATAAATCTATACGTTATGTGTAAAAGTTAAGTATTGGTGGGTTATCCTGGATTGGGAGGATCAGTTGGAGGGCATGGTATGGAAGGAATTTCAAGATAATTTCCTAGAACACTTTCACCAGAGACATTAAGATATGATAGGGTAGTATAGTTTATATGGTTGAATCAAGTAAGGATGTCAGTGGTGGTCTATTTTGGTCACTTCATCGACTTATAACACTTTTTTCTAGAATCAATAGGAGATGGGGTAGCTATTGAGAGATGTTTTCAAGATATAATTAAATTTGATACTAAGTCCCAGGTTAATATATTATGATTGAAGAATTTGGATTAAGTAGTGAATTAGGTTCTCATTTCTAAGGGGAACCTAAAGTAGGCTTCTAAACAAGGATAAGTGGTTTATGCATGATGACACAAAGGTATGTATTTATAGGGTTCGAAGCTTTATTATGATAACATTCACCAAATAAGTGTAAAAATAGCATTCGTAGGGAAGGATAAGTTACTTAGGGAAATAATCAAGTGTTTTTCTATCATTTCAATTGACCGGGTCACATTTGTTGTCAGTGTCCCTGACCATCGTTGGAGTGCCAATCATATGGAAAGATGGGATATGTATAATGGTACTTTAGGAACCCATGAAATATGGGAAGTGATAGAGGAGGTAGTTTGAACCAGAGTACTGGAAGGGGGTCTTCTAACCCATACCAGTCAGGTAGTTGGAGTTATACTGGCCATACCAGTCGGGGTGGTGGACATGGTACTTCCATGAAAGAGAGGACATATCAATAGAGGATTGCAGTAGATGAGAATCACACTAGATCATAGGGAATAGGGATAGGTTAGTTACATGCAGTTTAGTCTATTCTTGTTGATAACAAGATTGGGTCATCGACACTGAGAGGTACAATTCTTGTAGATTCTATACTTGATAACACTTTATTTGATACATGATCCTCAAATTATTTTATATCTACTATAATTGTGAGTGTTTTCAGTCTGATGGTGGAGTTTTGTGTAGATTTGTAATGATCGTCACATCGTTTGGAGTGCGGTCGAAAGAAATCTGTTTATATAAAGGGTGTTTATAAGGCCCCGGCCTTAAACCATACTTAATCTTGAGTTATTACAATATTACACCTTGAGGATCTTTTCAGTTTTAGAGTTTTAGAGAATTAGATCATTAAACGTTCATTACATTCCACATATAAACAAAGTGGTTACATAAAGATAGTAATCATTTTTCCCATAAATGGAAACATATTTAGAATAAAACATGGATTCATTCTTGACACTTCCTTGACACTATCATCATATCATGTAACTTTCCCTTGACTTGTGAAAAACATTTCAAAAAAACTTGGGATGAGCATAAAATGCTCAGTATGGGTTATAAAAATATGGAAAGGAAACATAAGTTAATATATACATAAGAATGAAATCATACATTACCCATAAAACATAATCACTTTAATATACCTCATCAAATCATGAATAAATCATAGAAATCATAAGACATAAAGGTAACTTGAGGCATTCATAACATTCTTACGTAGGGAGTAACCCTCTTGGTTACGTTTGGAATACCCATCACAGTATATTCCCAAAATCTCTTCGGAGAAACCTTAATTTTTCACTCCTTCGCGTTACCCAATGCATTGGAGAGCTATATCGGGCTCACCCTCCCTTATTTTATCACGGAACCACCCGTCTTCATAATAATTCCCAAGAAACACAAAATAATCATATCACATAAAACATGCATAAAGGAAATATTTCATTTCCACCTTTCAATCAGAAGATATCAATACAACACATTGATATAAAAAAATTATGAAAACCATTTTCAATACCATAATAAAAGAAAAGTAAAATATGGTATTTATTTTTCTTTTTAAAAAAAAGGTATGGCTTGTAGAGGAAGCCGAAACTCAAATAATGGTCACGATAGAGGAGAAGTTGTTGTCGCTGCATACGTACGACAAAAACATTCCCTTTTTTCGTTTAGTAAATGCTTCATATAAAAAAGATTCCTTTTGAATAAACATAAAATTCAAAGGGGTTTATACACCGTATAAAAGAAGGTTGTGTATAAAACAAAATATGCATCAATGAACGGAGATTGAGACGAAGTCCCATACCTCGGGTCCGACTTGACTCAGTCATTCTTTAATCTCCTGAATAATAAACTTGAGTTAATTTCTACTTTTTTAAGAACCTTTTTCAAGTTCATTATTCTTTTTATATCACTTATTACCATGTCATGAACACTATGTAATTATTTAAGTTAATAACGGTCATTTTAACGATCATTGGTACTTGAGTTAAAAATAAACCCTTTATAATTACAAGTTGTTCATGTATCCATTATATCCAGAATTATAATCATGATGTATATATCATATATACCATATATATCCAGTATATACATGCTTTTATAATATTACATAATCATTTAGAGGTAAGAAATTAAATGCACCGTTCATGGAGACGGTAAGCCGTACGTACGCATGAACGCTACTTTCATTTCTATTTTGTATTTTATAGAATGGAATCATAATGATATAAAGGTATATTATAATTCCAGTGTAATATCATATATAATATCATAACTCCATCCTTTATACGTCCCACATATGGTATTAACGAATCAAATCACTTTGAGGCTGCGGTAGTCCGCACTTCCTTAAATGAAGATATCGTGTTTACCCATAATGGGAACCATAAAGGTATGCCCAAAATGAAAAATACATAAGATTAAGGAAAACAAAAACATATTATATATCATATATAAATATAGTGTCATCTTAATTTCCACCTTTGAAGGTGTTAAAATAATGTTGAACAATCATCATTTCGGGAGGCAGAAATTCGCCATCCACAGAAACAGTATGTTCTTTAACCATTAGATGTAGGTGTGTGTAAGTGTAGCTCGAATACTTATTATGACAACATCCTAGTATATGGAAGATACTGGTTTTGTTACAAAAGAAAAGAATAAATAGAGTTTAGGGGGTTGGAGAAGCAAAATAAAACAAAAGGACTCAAGTGAAGACATTACCTTAAAATCGGGTAACTCCCTTTGGTTTGAGCTCAAAGGCTTCCTTGGGAAGACTTCTACTCAAAGTGAGGTTTCAAGTATTAAGAGAGGGATGTGGAGAGACAAAATGGGTAGGGGTTGTTCGAGCCAAAGGCTTTGGAAGTGTGGGTAATGAGGTAGAGGTGGAGGCATTTTATAAGAGGAGAGGAGGGGCACTCTTAGAAAGTAAGGAAATGTTACTTTATTTTAAAATGAGTTTCGGATTAAAATGGTCCCAAATTGATATAATTAGAGGGTATGGTGATAAGGGTTCGAGATCCACCCATCCAATAGGTTTTGGACATGTGTAGGTCATATATTTTACATTATCATTTCATTTTATTTAAATCCTTTATTAATGAGGTAATCACTACATCATCATGATGTCATAAATAATTTAATTTATTTAAAGTCTAAAAATTATAAAAAAAATACTATGATGTAAAAAATATGTTTATCTTTCCAATTAATATTTATAATAAAAAATCTGACTTGTATAACCCCATGTAAAAATTGTTTTAGTAAAATAACTCATGTTTGTGTCATTTTTACTTTAACATTAAATAAAAAGATATTAATGTCATTTCCCAACCAAAGTGGCTCTATGGGGTCCCCATGTTGACCCATGGATTGTCTTGGTCGGCCATGACACATCCTATAAGGGTAGGACATGTGTCAAGCTCATCTCATATTATTATAACATTATGTTTACCTTAAACTACACTAATTATCTCTAATCGCGATTAAAAACTTAAAAGTTACTATTCACAAAAAAATTATTTTAATATCATTGAACCACATTTTACTTCTTAATGAAAACCATGTATGTCGGATTTTTGAAAATCAAGTCACAGAAGTGGAAAAGTTTTATTTAAATGAAAAATCAGTTTCTTTAACTACCACTTAGTGGTTTCACTATTCATCAAAAATTGAAGTTTTTCAGAAAAATACTCAAACTTCACCCTAAGCTATATTTGATATTCTGAATTCAAAAATGATGTCTATTTTACAAAATTCAAATCATATAAGTTACATTAATTAATTTAATAATTAATTCCCGTTGTCATGACAAATAGCGTGTTTTTATGAAACAATAAGTATCAAAAGATTGACACCAGTTTAAGTCCAATTTCAAAGTGAAATTAATTACAATGACCACTATTGGATTAAATGGTAAAAATATATTCTAATTTCACTTTAAAACCAATTCAAAAGATAATATAATCATATAAATAAATTAGATTAAAAAGCAGTTTTGATGTAAAATGCAGTATTTTTCACTATTCATTAAAAAAATGAACATTGTCAGAAAAATACCAAAAATTAACACAATGTAAATTTTGATGTCCCAATAATAAAGAATAAGTTTATTTTGACAAACATAGCTTATAAAATTGTCAAAAGGTATATTTAAAATTGGTTTTCCATCAAAAGGCAGTAAAACAATCTTTTAAAAATATTAGTGTATTCCATGCTTAAGATTGGATTTATTTTCATTTTAAGCCTCTAAAACACTATATAATTCATTAATAGAAATAGATAAAAATATATATTATTCATTACTTACTTGGGATGTTACATCCTTCCCCCCTTTAGAAAATTGTGTCCCCGTAATTTATTTACTTATCGAATAAATGGGGGTACTTATCCCTCATTGCATTTTCAGATTCCCATGTTGCCTCTTCCATCATGTGGTTTTTACACAAAACCTTTACCTGATTAATCACCTTATTCTGTAACACTTGCTCCCTGTGGTCAAAAATCTGGATCGGTTGTTCCTCATAAGATAGGTTCTCTTCCAGCTTAACTACCTCTGGACTCAAAACATGAGATGGATCTGGCATGTACTTTCTCAGAATCGAAACATGAAAAACATTGTGTACCTGAGATAAGCTCGGAGGTAAAGCCACTCGATAAGCAACTGATCCAACTCTCTCCAGAATTTCATATGGTCCAATGAACCTTGGACTCAGCTTTCCTTTCTTACCAAATCTCATCACACTTTTCCATGGTGAGACTTTGAGAAAAACATGATCACCTACCTCAAAAGATAGATCCTTACTCCTGTTGTCTGCATAACTCTTCTGCCTGCTCTGAGATGTTCTCATGTGTTTCTGTATCAGCTGAACTTTTTCTGCCAACTCTTCTACCAATTCTGGTCCCATCAGCTTTCTTTCACCCACTTCATCCAAAAAAGATGGAGTTCGACATCGCTTCCCATATAATTCCTCAAATGGTGCCATCTGTATACTGGAATGAAAACTGTTATTATATGAAAACTCAACCAAAGAAAGATGTTGGTCCCAACTTCCCTGATAATCCATCGAACAAGCTCGTAGCATATCCTCCAAGGTCTGAATTTTTCATTCTGACTGCCCATCTGATTGAGGATGAAAAGTTGTACTAAAATTTAATTCAGTACCCAATGACTTTTGAAGGCCCTTCCAAAAGATAAAAGTAAACCTGGGATCACGATCGGATACAATGGATAGAGGAACTCCATGCAACCTGATTATCGTTTTAAGGTACAATCAAGAAAGTTGATCTAGAGAGAAATTATCTCGAATAGGAAGGATATGAGATGATTTAGTCAAGCAATCAACAATAACCCAGATTGCATTATTACCTCGAGATGTATTCGGTAATCCCACAACAAAGTCCATGGATATATTCTCCCATTTCCACTCTAGTATGGGTAGAGGCTGAAGAATCCCTTTTGGTAACTGCTGCTCTGCTTTAACCTGCTGACAAGTCAAACACTTTACAGTAAAATCAGCAATATCTCTTTTCATTCCATCCCACCAGTAATACACCCGCAGATCTCTGTACATCTTAGTACTACCAGGATGAACTGAAAATAAAGAACTATGAGTTTCACATAACAACTCTCTCTTCAACTGTGAATCACAAGGCACACACAATCTCTTCCCAAATCTCAAAACACAGTCACTATCAATGTTGAATTCATTCAACTTACCTTTATGAACCAACTCTACCTTTTTGCGAAACTCATTGTCTTGCTTCTGTGCTTGCTTGATTCTGTCTGATAGAGAAGATTTCACTGATACCTGAAATAAAATAGAAGGACATCCTTCACCAACAACTTCTATGCCAAATTTCATCAAATCCTTAACCAAAGGATCATGTTCCAAACGCAACATTGTTAATGAAGCATTACTTTTTCAACTCAAAGCATCAGCCACTTTATTTTCTTTTCCCGGATGGTAATGAATTGTACAATCATAATCCTTGATTAATTCTAGCCATCTCTTTTGTATCATGTTCAATTCTTTCTGAGTGAATATATACTTTACACTTTTTTGATCGGTATATATTTCACTCTTTACTCCATACAAATGATGCCTCCAAATTTTTAAAGCAAAAACAACAGCAACTAATTCCAAATCATGTGTAGGGTAATTTACCTCATGAGTTTTCAACTGACGTGAAGCATAAGCAATTACCTGATCATTCTGCATTAGGACACAACCAAGTCCCTTCAATGAAGCATCACTGTATATAAAAAACTCACCATTCCTGAAAGGTAGTGCCAAAACTAGAGCATTCACCAATCTTCTTTTCAAATCCTAAAAACAATCATCACATTCTTTTGTCCAGATAAACTTAACACCCTTCCAAGTTAGCTTAGTCATTGGAATAGATAACCGTGAAAAATTTCTAACAAACCTTCGGTAATAGCCTACCAAACCAAGGAAACTACGAATCTCAGTTACATTTGTGGGTCTTGGCCATTCTTCAACAACCTTTGTTTTCGCAGGATCAACAGTTATACTATCTTTAGAAACAATATGACCAAGGAAAGAAATTTTTTGCAACCAAAACTCACACTTGCTGAATTTCCCATACAATTTCTTTTCTTTAAAGGTTTGAAAAATAACCCTTAAATGTCTTTCATGCTCTTCTTTACTTTTAGAAAACACCAAAATATCATCAATGAAAACAACCACAAACTTATCCAAGAACTCATGGAAAATTCTATTCATTAAGTCCATGAATACAGCAGGTGCATTGGTTAGCCCAAAAGGCATTATTACAAATTCATAATGGCCATATCTTGTACGAAACACAGTCTTCAGAACATCTGCCTCCTTTACCTTCAACTTATGGTACCCCAATCTCAGGTAAATATTTGAAAAAAACAGACCTCCCTGGAGCTGATTAAAAAAATCATCGATATGAGGTAAAGGATATTTTTTCTTAATAGTGATGTTATTCAAGGCTCTATAATCAATGAAAAGTTTCATAGAACCATCTTTATTTTTAAAAAATAAAACAGGAGCACCCCATGGTGATGTGTTAGGTCGAATGAAACCTTTCTCTAATAAATATTGTAATTGCTCCTTCAACTCTAAAAGTTCAATTTGAGCCATTCGATAAGGGGGTTTTGAAATTGGCTTAGCATCAGGAACTAAGTCAACAGTAAACTCAACTTCCAGATCTGGTATTATTCCAGGAAACTCATCAGGAAAAACATCAGGATACTCATTTACTACTGGAACATCATTAATCTGAACAGTTCCTTTATTTTCAATGATGTGTGCAAGGTAACATTTATTTCAATCTTTTACAAGTTTCTCGGCCTCTTGATATATTATCAACAATAAGGGTTCATTATTGTACACAAACTCCAAGTCTTTCTGAAAAGAAACTTCTTTAGATCTACAGTCAATCTTAGCATGGAAAATAGAGATCCAATCCATACCCAGGATAACATCAAACTCTACTAGAGGTAGAACAATAAGGTTTTCAAGTAGGGTCTTTCCATAGATAAGGATATGAAGGTTCTTAAAAATTATTTTTGCCTCAACATTTCCCCCAGGTGTTTTTACCACAAGTTCAGGAGTCATTTCTTGAGATGGTATTCTAATTTTATTAGAAAAGGTTTTAGAGATGAAAGAATGTGTAGAACCCGAATCAAACAACACACTGGCATAATCTGAAAAAACAAACAAAGTACCTGATACAACTTCATTTGACGGCCCGACATCTGCTAAAGTAGTTGCAAAGGATTTCACCACCCCTTTCTACTTGTAGTCTAACTGCTTCCCATCACTCAAGATCTTTGTCGGACACTCGTTTTCATAGTGACCCATCTCATTACACTTAATACATTTCACTAACTGTAAATCAAATTTGGTCTTACATTCACCATGATCTTTTTCAGTGCAATCACGAGCCTTATGTCCCATATTACCGCATCAGTAGCACTTTCCAGAATTCAGAAGACATTCCCCATCATGCCTTTTACCACATTTATCACAAACTGGAAACTTAGTTTTCTTACCATCAGACATTTTTGAAGAATTATTTCCTTTCTCATGCCACCTCGGTCTCTTCTTCTGCTGGTTGTTATAGAACACTTGATCATCGGCAAACTCCATTTCCACCTTCTCAGCACATCGAATAAGATTTTCATAAATTTTAAACTCACGAGAAGCTAATACCCTTCGATATTTTGGTTTTAATCCTGAGTAAAAATGATTGATTTTACTATAAAGGTCTTGGATAAAATTTGGAGCATACCTTGACAATCAAGTGAACCTTTATTTATAGGCGGCCACTGAGTCTTCCTCTTTCCTCAATTCCAAGAATTTTTTTCCATCCTAAGTCAAACAGCCTTAGGAAAATACTTTTCAAGAAACATACCTTTGAATTCATCCCAGTCGAGAGCATAAATATCATCAGCGTCCCTGATATTTTTAACCATCGACCACCGCTGATCTGCTTCACCCTCCAAATGGTAAATTTCAAGACTAACCTTTTGATTGTCTGAACACCCCATGACATCGAAAATCTTCTCTAGTGATTTAATCCACCATTCAACTAGCACATGGTCAGATGATCCTCTGAATGATGGGGGATGTTTCCTCATGAAATGTTCCACCACTGACATGTTCCTCTGCGGTTGATCTGGCTGATCTCGTGAATGGATACCACCGCCATTTATCGCTTGAGTCAACTGTGCCATTACTGCAACAAACTGTTCAGTTCCAATTCCGACCATCTCAGGATGCTGATTCGGAAGGTTATTTCCTTCTGCATGCCTTCCTAGCACTGCTTCCCTATTTCCTCTATGGAAAACCATTCTGAACAAACATGTCTTAGATGAAGCAACATGGTAATATTCAAATGCTACATCACTTCAATTTGGCCATAAAAAATACTTTTGGATAATCATTTAATAGAATTATAACTCCTAATGTTATCTAAACCGACCTCTGATACCAACTATATGGCCCCGGCCTTAAACCTTACTTAATCTTGAGTTATTACAAGATTACACCTTGAGGATCTTTTCAGGTTTAGAGTTTTAGAGAATTAGATCATAAAACTTGCATTACATTCCACATATAAAAAAAGTGGTTACATAAAGATAGTATTCATTTTTCCCATCAATGGAAACATATTTAGAATAAAACATGGATTCATTCTTGAAACTTCCTTGACACTATCATCATATCATGTACCTTTCCCTTGACCTGTGAAAAACATATCAAAAAAACTTGGGATGAGCATAAAAAGCTCAGTATGGGTTATAAAAATATGGAAAGGAAACAGAAGTTCATATATACATAAGAATGAAATCATACATTACCCATAAAACATAATCACTTTAACATACCTCATCAAATCATGAATACATCATAGAAATCATTAGACATAAAGGTAACATGAGTCATTCATAACATTCTTACGTAGGGAGTAACCCTCTTGGTTACGTTTGGAATACCCATCACAGTATATTCCCTAAATCTCTTCGGAGAAACCTTAATGTTTCACTCCTTCGCGTTACCCAATTGATTGGAGAGCTATATCGGGCTCACCCGCCCTTAGTTTATCATGGAACCACCCATCTTCATAATAATGCCCAAGAACCACAACATAATCGTATCACATAAAAAATGCATAAAGGAAACATAACATTTCCACCTTTCAATCACAAGATATCAATACAACAAATTGATATAAAAAAATTATGAAAACCATTTTCAATACCAAAATAAAAGAAAATTAAAACATGGTATTTATTTTTCTTTTTAAGAAAAAGGTATGGCTTGTAGAGGAAGCTGAAACTCAAATAATGGTCACGACGGAGGAGAAGTCATTGTCGCCACATATGTACGACAAAAACATTCCCTTTTGTCGTTTAGTAAACGCTTCATATAAAAAAGATTACTTTTGAATAAATGTAAAATTAAAAGGGTTTTATACACCATATAAAATAAGGTTGTGTATAAAACAAAATATGCCTCAATGAAAGGAGATTGAGACGAAGTCCCATACCTCGGGTCCGACTTGACTCGGTCGTTCTTTAATCTCCTTAATAATAAACTTGAGTTAATTTCTACTTGTTTAAGAACCTTTTCCAAGTTCATTATTCCTTTTATATCACTTATTTCCATGTCATGAACACTATGTAATTATTTAAGTTAATAACAATCATTTTAACGATCATTGGTACTTGAGTCAAAAATAAACCCTTTATAATTACAAGTTGTTCATGTATCCATTATATCCAGAATTATAATCATGATGTATATATCATATATATCATATATATCCAGTATATACATTCATTTATAATATTACATAATCATTTAGAGGAAATAAATGAAATACACCGTTCATGGAGACAGTGAGTCGTACGTACGCATGAACGCTACTTTCATTTCTATTTCGTATTTTATAGAGTGGAATCATAATGATATAAAGGTATACTATAATTCCAGTGTAATATCATATATAATATCATAACTCCATCCTTTATACGTCCCACATATGGTATTAACGAATCAAATCACTTTGAGGGGGCGGTAGTCCGCACTTCCTTAAATGAAGATATCGCGTTTACCCATAATGGGAACCATAAAGGTATGCCCAAAATAAAAGATACAGAAGCTTAATGAAAACATAAACATATTATATATCATATATAAATATATTTTCATCTTAATGGCCACCTTTGAAGGTGTTAAAATAATGTTGAACAATCATCGTTTCGGGAGGCAGAAATTCACCATCCACGGAAACAGTATGTTCTTTAACCATTAGATGTTGGTGTGTGTAAGTGTATCTCGAATACTTCTTATAACAACATACTAGTATATGGAATATTCTGGTGTTTTTATAAAATAAAAGAATAAAAAGAGTTTAGGGGGTTGGAGAAGCAAAATAAAACAAAAGGACTCAAGTGAAGACATTACCTTAAAATCGGGTAACTCCCTTTGGTTTGAGCTCAAAGGCTTCCTTGGGAAGACTTCTGCCCAAAGTGAGTATTCAAGGAGTAAAAGAGGGATGTGGAGAGAGAAAATGGGCAGGTTTTGGCCGATCCAAAGGCTTTGGAAGTGTGGTAAGGAGGTAGAGGTGGGGGCCTTTTATAAGAGGAGAGGAGGGGCACTCTTGGAAAGTAAGGAAATGTTACTTTATTTTAAAATGCGTTTCGGATTAAAAAGGTCTCAAATTGATATAATTAGAGGGTAAGGTGGTAAGGGTTAGAGATCCACCTATCCAATAGGTTTTGGACATGTGTAGGTCATATATTTTACATTATCATTTCATTTTATTTAAATCCTTTATTAATGAGGTAATCGCTGCATCATCATGATGTCATAAATAATTTAATTTATTTAAAGTCTAAAAATTATAAAACAAAATACTATGATGTAGGAAATCTTTTTATCTTTCCAATTACTATTTATAATTAAAAATCTGACTTATATAACCCCATGTAAAAATTGTTTTAGTAAAATAACTCATGTTTGTGTCATTTTTACTTTAACATTAAATAAAAAGATATTAATGTCATTTCCGAACAAAAGTGGCTCCATGGGGTCCCCAAGTTGACCCATGGATTTTATTGGTTGGCCATGACACATCCAATAATGGTAGGACATGTTTCAAGCTCATCTCATATTATTATAAAATTATTTTTACTTTAAACTACACTAATTATCTCTAATCGCGATTAAAAACATAAAAGTTACTATTCACCAAAAAATTATTTTAATCTCATTGAACCAAATTTTACTTCTTAATGACAGCCATGTATGTCGGATTTTTGAAAATCAAATCACAGAAGTGGAAAAGTTTTATTTAAATGAAAAACCAGTTTCTTTAACTACCACTTAGTGGTTTCACTATTCATCAAAAATTGAAGTTTTTCAGAAAAATACCAAAACTTCACCCTAAGCTATATTTGATATTCTGAATTCAAAAATGATGTCTATTTTACAAAATTAAAATCATATAAGTTACATAAATTTATTTAATAATTAATTCCCGCTGTCAGGACAAATAGCGTGTTTTTATGAAACAATAAGTATCAAAAGATTGACACCATTTTAAGTCCAATTTCAAAGTGAAATTAATTACAATGACCACTATTGGATTAAATGGTAAACATATATTCTAATTTCACTTTAAAACCAATTCAAAAGATAATATAATCATATAAATAAATTAGATTAAAAAGCAGTTTTGATGTAAAATACAGTATTTATCACTATTCATTAAAAATGAACATTGTCAGAAAAATACCAAAAATTCACACAAAGTAAATTTTGATGTCTCAATCATAAAAAATAAGTTTATTTTGACAAACATATCTTATAAAATTGTCAAAAGATAGATTTAAAAATGGTTTTCCATCAAAAGGCAGTAAAACAATCTTTTAAAAATATTAGTGTATTCCATGCTTAAGATTGGATTTATTTTCATTTTAAGCCTCTAAAACACTATATAATTCATTAATATACATAGATAAAAATATCTATTATTCATTACTTACTTGGGATGTTACAGTGTTCCCTCAAGGTTGGTGAGTATCATTTCCATTGGGATCTGTATGTACTTTAGATATTAGGTTTTTGATTGATTTTGGGTATGGATTGTTTGGTATCATACCAAGAACACATTGATTATTACTATATGAGTGAAACTTTTACTTCTCATGAGGGTGACCGATATGTTCATCATAGATAATTGGATATCCGAGAAGGCTGTGTGAGACTAGTTCAACAGCAACTGGGGGATCTCACCTCTCAGATTGTGAGACTTTTTTTAGATGATGGGGTAGTGAAGCATAATTTCTTTCCACACATAGTGTATTATTTTGAAGATGTGTTTTCAAAGGAATTCTTAGGGATGTTTCCTAAGAGGGATTTTGAGTTTACAATTGAGTTGATGCTTGGAGCTAAACCGGTTTCCATTCCACCATATCAAATAAACTCATATGAACTTAAAGTGAAAAAGACTCATCTAGAATAATTTCAGGGAAAGTGATTTATCTATCTGATTATGTAACAATGGGGTCGCCCAATCTTGTTTTCTAAGAAGGAATATGGAACATTTCACTTTTTCATCGATTATAGGAAGTTAAATTGGATGGATGTTAAGAACGGGTATCCTCTTCCATGTATCTATGATCTCTTTGACCAGATAGAGGGTTATTTTTTTCTCTAAGATTTATTTGATTCCAGGGTATCATTGGATGAGGGTGAGGAATTCTAATATAAATCAAACTTCTTTTAGAAGTAGTAATGGACTATAAGAGTTCATTTTTATGTTTTTTGGTTATAAAAACACACTTGAAGTGTTTATGGATTCGATAAACCAAATATTACACTCATGTTTATCCAATTTTGTGGATTTTTTAATTGACGTATTATTAAAGTACTCCCAAACACATGAAAATATAGAAAAACCTCTTCAGATCCTCTTAAGTATGCTGAGAGAGCATAGAATATATGCCAAGATACCTATGTGTAGTTAATAGATCTACAGAGTTAATTTATTGGGTAACATCATCTCTAAGTAATGTGTGTTAGTGGACCCTAATAATGCTTAGGAAGTTTTTTTCTTGGGAGAAGAAAACTAATTTATTTTATATCTGATGATTTTTGGGTTTAGTGCACTATTATCAAAGATTCATCCAAGAATTTTCTCACATAGAAGTACTGCTTTTAGGCTAGACAAATAAGGGTATCAAGTTTGAATAGTTTGGATCATGTAAAGATTCTTTCGAGGAGTTGAAGAAATGTTTGACTACCATACCAATTATGATCCTACCTGAGCTGGGTGAGGAGTATAACTTGTTTTTTGATGCATATGAGATTGTTCATAGAGTAGTATTGATGTAGAGAGATCGAGTCATGGATTATGGGTCACGAAAGATGAGGCCATATGAATGGAATCAACCTTTTCAGGACTTGAGTTGGCCTCAGTGGCTTATACTTTAATGTATTAGATATATTACCAATTATACAAAAGGTTTATTGTTTATACTAACTATAAAATTCTAAATTACATATTTTTTCAATAATATTTCAATATACAGTAGCAGAGATGGGTTGAATGTAAAAATTTGTTTAACTATGAGCTATCCTATATGCTCGGCGTGTGGGATAGTTTTTATGATTCCTTAAGTCTAAATATATAGACTCCGGAAGTCTTGAAGTCTAGTTTTGAGTGGGAAATGATGGATTTATTGGATTAGATGATCATATAAGTTTAAGAGGGTTGGGTGTAGATGACCCTCATGTCGTTATCGATGGACTCCACACTTCTAGGTCAAATCAAGGAGAGGAGTTATAAGGTTCCAAAGTTTTTGGCCTTGAGTTAATTCCTAGAATGTGATTATTTACCTTCAAATTGGGTTATCAATTATGATTATTAGATCATATATATTTGTGGTAGTGTTGTTGTGCCTATGTGTATATGCGAGAGGATTTTATGCATGTGTTCTATGCATTTTAGTGGGTGGGAAACCTTGGTTTGACCATGATTTCCCATGATCTTTGGAGATAGTATTAGTGTTCTGTAATGAGAAAGGATATTGTAGGTTTAGTGACATGATGCTACACCTCTCAGTAAGTGAAGGCCAAGAATAAACCACTTTTCAGGATTATATAGCCTTTTACCATTCCAAAGTGAAAATTTTATGTTGTCACCATGGTATTTGTGGCTAGTACTCTAAGGAACCCTCAAAAGGATTATGTTTAATAGATGATTGTGAAATGGTTGATAAAAGTGGCCCATTTCTTTCCAATCTGGGAAAATTTCATGTTTGATCGGTTGATAGTCTTATATGTTCATGAGATAGTTCACTTTCATAGTGTTATGTAAATTATAGTTTCAAATCATGATCCTTGTTTTACTCCATGCTTCGAAAAATGATTTCAGAAGGTTCTTGGTACTCCAGTGTTTCTAAGAAAAAAATTTCACCAACAAATAGATGGAAAATCACATCACAATATTCAATTATTGGAGAATATGTATTCTATGTTTTGGTTGATCTTGGGACAAACAGTTATAAATGGTTTATTTCACCTATAAAAACTGTTATTAGGTGACTATTTAGATGGAACTATATAAAGAACTTTATGTTAAGCGATGTAGATAACCTTTTTGTTAGATGGAGGTGGGAGAGTCAATGTTATTAGGACTGAGTCTCATATAGGAGACATTTGAATCAGTTCAATTTATTTGTAAATATATGTATACAATGTAGAGTAGAAAAAATATAATGCTTATTGACATCATCAAACTCTTATGTTTTCATTATGTGACCATTTATTCCATTAGGTGTCACTGTGATTAGTTCAGCATCTGATTTATTAGTATGGAAAGTTGGCACCTAGTTTATTCAGAACATTTGAGATTGTGGAGAGGATCATACCTATGACATATCAATTTTCTATTCTACATAGGTATAGTTCCATTGATGATGTTTTTTATGTGTCACAACTTCGACAACATCACCTCAATCCTTATCATGTGATGGATATTGATGATTTTGAGATTGTGGATGATGCGTCCTTTACTGAGTATCTAATTCTTATTGTGGGTCATAGTGAGAAATTTTTGCGGGGAAAATATGTGTCATTAGTATGAGTTTTGTGGTTGCATGATCCTATTCAGGGGGAAACATGGGGGAGGGAAGTAGATATGTGGGACACATGGCATGACCTTTTATCCTCAAAATCTTAGAGGTTCTTGGGAGTACAGTTTGATGATGAGATGTTATAAATTGGGGAGATTGTAAGATATAAACCTTTATTAGGACCTCATATTATAAATTTTAGGTAATATTTACCATTTTTAATATACCTTTTTTGGGTCTTTTCTTGGGTGTTTTTGGGAGAGTTTTTGAGTTTTTTGGGTAGTGAACGGTTGGCGAATAGTTTTCCCAAACCATGCGTCCATGCCCAGAAAACCATACACCCTAGAAAAAAGGGTGTTTACATGGTTGGAACATGGTTTGTCAAATGGTTTGGCTACCCAGTGTAA
Organism: Viscum album; assembly: GCA_963277665.1. Classification (NCBI taxonomy): domain Eukaryota; kingdom Viridiplantae; phylum Streptophyta; class Magnoliopsida; order Santalales; family Viscaceae; genus Viscum; species Viscum album. The sequence continues at coordinate 1,353,459,166 of OY728121.1, read as the reverse complement.
AACATACACCCTAGGATAGTAGGGGAACACAATTAGGGGGGATGATTCATCTAATCATTTGACTCATCTAGGAAATCATGCACACATACATTTTAACCTCTAAAAAATTAATTTAAAATTTGCAAACCCCGAGTTTAAATCCCTAAACAACCCTCTTTATCCTAATACTTTTTTCCTTTACCTTGGTTGACCTATAGTGGATTCCTTGGATTCTAAAACTACATCCATTGTGAATGAAAGATCCAGTGGAAGAAGATTGACACCTCTCTAGTATGTGATTCCTCTCTTTTTAAGGCTCTCCCTATCTATTGAATTTCTATCCCTTTGGAGAGGGATGAATCTTCTTGTTTTTGATGATATAGATCCAAGGTTTAATGGATCTTTTATCATTGGATCCTAATCCAAGGATCTGATCCTATAACTTCTTTTATATTGTTATTTTAGCTTTTCTACATCAAATTATGGGCTATGGTTGGTAAAGTATTCATAAATTACCCTGAGGTCGGTGTTATATATGATAATTACCACATTCTTGATAATGATTTTGTGTTTGTTGTTGTATTATTGTGTTTCCTTGTTGTAAAATTGCTTTTAAATTATAAAAGTGAATTTAATCCCCATGAATTTGAGAGTTATTTATCAAATAACATTGGATTTGTTGAAGATTATATGTCTGGGCATGATGGAAACCCATGGTGTGTTCCCTTTTCCTTGAAATTATAATTATTGAATGAAAACAATTAATTTAATGGTTTATGAAATTAAACTATTTTTGAATGTGCTTATCTTGTTAAGTTTCTATAATTTAATATTTGGGTTAACATGGAAGTGTCAATGATTTGTGATATGATTAATGGAAATTAGGTTAAATGGTTAAAGAATAATTTTTTATGTTTCCAAAGTGTTGGAATATTTTTAAAGGTTTAGTTTGATAAAATAAATGGTGTGTTGTGTAGAGAATTATTTATAAAAGGGTTATTAATTTAGAAACATGATATGTATATGTGAACAATGAGGTGTGTGTGTTGGACTTATGCTCTTAATCCGTGGGAGTCCAGAATGATTCTGTAGGCCCTCTATGTAAGCATGTGGATTGGTGTTCGGTTAATGCTCCATGTACCTGAGATTTTGGGGACAGACTAACACTATATGCACCTGTGATAATGATGTTGGGATAATCCTCTAAGCATCCATGATAATGTTACCTTTTTTGATGCTCCAAGGTACTAACATGAAATTGGAATTAATTTAAATAATTAAATTCCTTAAAAGAATAAATTTTAAAATCCCTATGGTCTATAGTTCAGACTCTAGCACATCCCAAAGTAGGTATGATTGGCTTGCATGTCACCATGAACTCATGGGCCAATGTAGTTAACTAAAGAATAATAAATGTGAAACCTATTTACTTATATCATTTTGAATTTTATTCTTTATAAAACCACATTCATTGTTATAGATTGGATATTGTTTTGGACACCATTGGTGGTGGCCTACTAAGTTGTACTCACACCCTACTCAGGTTATATATTTTCACCTGAGTAGACTTCATGTTTGTAGTATATGATAATGGAAAGTTCCCAATGTTAGATGTATGAGATGGTATTAGAGGTGGATCATGGATGAAGTGATCAATCATGATATGGGGACTGACTTGGGAATTTTTAGTGTCTTTATTTTGGGTAGCCATTAGATATTTGTGACTTATAAGGAATGACATATTTACTACTTTGGTTTTGGTGATTTTCTCTATTTTGGGATTATCTTGTGATGTATAGTCATCATTGGTTATTTTTTGTTACTATCTTGGATATTGATATGTTGATTTATATTTCTTTTTTTACTTTAAGAAAGAGGGTATAGTTTCTCTATGCATCATACTAGACCCTCGTTGATAGTTAACAACCTTTGGAATATTAGGAGACATGCTTGAGTCCATAAAACCAACCAGAATGGAGAATTCATATGTGGAACCCAGGTCTAGATGTTACATGAGATGTGATGAAGGAGGAATTATGGTACTATTTTCAATAGTCTATAATAAAGAAGTGCTGCTATAGTAAACAACTTGAACAACTACTATAACTAGTGTTAAAAGGCTAGATGATTAGAGATTTTGAAGATCCATGCCATGCGATAATTTTATCATAGTGTGATTTTCTGTATTTTTTACAATATTATTGTGTAACTACATTTGGATGATGTTTCATTGAGACTAAAGTAAATTTAGAGTTTACAACTACTAAATTCCCATAGAAAACATTATATAGAGTGTTTAATTTATTGTATATCTATGGTAAAAGTGATGAAGAGTTTTAAGAAGCCTCATAATATCCTAAAGGTGATTTTAATGGTTTCTTAATTGTTGAGAATGGATGGAGGTAGTCTAACGAATTTAGGGAGTTTATTAAAAGAATTATGGTTTTTAGGTAACTATGGAATTTCATGGTTAATACACCATGTATGATCAATACACTACCTCAGAATCATTTAGTTACATGAATGCATGGTCGATATATCCAAGATATAATGATGTAGTTTAATTTCATACTTATTTTTGATCCACTAACCAAAAAATTGTTCATTCAGTTGATCCACTGACCGCATAGTTTGTTTGTGATTTGTTCAGGGGGTCAATCTGTCTGTGGTCAATTGCTCATTAAGGCAGTCCATCCACACAATAAATGTACATTGATAGTTATATTTTCATATGTTCAATTATTTTATTATCAATTTTATACCTCTACCTCATGGTTGATCCCTGGAGTGAACTAGACGGTCCATCTAGTACTTCGATAAAAATGGGGAAAGCTGAAAATTGAGAATGAAAATTTCTAGAATTAATATCATAAGATTAAATTATAATGAGAAGATTATTGGGGAATTTTTAAATGATTAAAATCTCATATAATACTCATGATACATACTTGGAATTGGTTTGATATGAACTTTATCATTTGAATGGATCATGATGTTTCAAAAATTATTCTAATTATAAGGTAATTAAATATGAAGATGCATGAGCTAGTTTGAAATGTTAAAACATCACAATTAGGTGTGATTCAAGCATGATATGATGTGATATGTGTCAATTTTAGCCACTTTCAAAATTTATAGATGATTTAAAATGTCCTCACATGTAATTAATGAAACTCTAAATCTATAAGAAGAAAAACCAAGCCCTATATGAAATTATAGACAATCACAATATAGACGGGGATATGGAAGTGTATATTGTGTAGATACTTAATGATTATGATTGAGTCAATCCAACTATATAGGTATATGAAATATGTTCTATGTTGTGAGATAATATTGAATAATGAATAACTTGATATGGTTTAGTAAAAAAGAAGAATATGGTAATGAAAAATAGATGAAGATAAATTTTCTTAAGTCAACTAGAAGAAGTATCTATAATATTGGTTGATGTTTTAAAAAAAATGGTATATGGTTTTATAGGTTATAGATGATGATATCATGTAATTTCTATGAGAATGAAATGTTGAGTATCAATAATTCCAATCCAATCCTAGTGTTTGATAGTTATGATTTTTTTTGTGTTTAGAAATACTAGTAGATACTTCTACAAGATATATTTAAAGAGATCGATTTTGTTTCAGTTAGAATGAGGTAGATAAAGAAGGATGACAAGAGATATCAAGGCTACCATAAGAGTCTAGAATACTGAATTTTGTTCATATAGATGAGAAAAATGATAAATAAATGAGAATATAAAAAATGATGGAACTCATTTCTTTATATATGAGAAAAAGGTTAGAGGTAATGAAAATATAGAGGTCACAAGGGAATCCCATATACAAAAATGTTAAGGAAATTAATTGTGGGACTGTGGGACCTAAATTATACTGGTCTATTTTATATTCTAAAATTGAAAATAATAATTTCCAATGACCTATTTATATAATGAAAAAGGATGATAGAGGATTTGTGTTCACAAATTTAGGAATCCAATGGTTGTGGTGTATTGCTATTCAAAATATCAAAGATTACTCTTAAAGAATAAGAAGAACATGGAGCTAAGATTATGCTAAAAAGTCAGATCAGTTGGGTATTATTGTTGATGGAATAATAAGAGGTTATTATCATTGTCATGGTAGCAGAATATTGAGAATAAAAAAATAGATTGAGATACTGACATGCTATGTGTGGTTTTTGTTATTGGTGTTAATATTTTAGTTATTGAGATAGACTATGTATAGAATATCGCATGAGGTTATATTGTGTGATAAAACCAGATGACTAGATTAAGTAGATTTATGTGAATGTGATATTTGATTAGAGACCGAGTTATAGAGTATTCTTAAAGACCTTCTAGAATTCAAATAAGATTCTGTTGGTAAGAATGAAATAAATATTATTGAAATATAATCATCGTATTAAGATCTGTTGATTTACATAAAATAATGACTTCAAATAAGCACTTGTATATATATAGAGGGACTCCATAGAACCAGTGTAACTATGGGAATGTAGTGATATGAGTGTATGAGATATGACAACAGTTCAAACTATTGAGATAAGTCTAGTTTGATTATACAAAAATATTTCCTATGGTAGGTAGGTACTTGTATACACAATGAGACTCAGTGTAGGTGTGGGGAACATCTCCCTTTGTAGACATACTGACTATTGTAGAGAATCCTTGATTTAGGTAATCAATTAATCAAGGAAAGGAGTAGGTATTGGTACAAAACATTATAAAAATACAATGTTCCTTTTATACAATTTACTTTATTTCACGTGGTAAATGATTTATTATTAGAATACTTAAACATATCCATATGTTCTAACCGATGATTGAGGATAATTACAATTAGTGGATAAATATTCCATGTGAGTTTAGTAATTGTTAGAAAATAGACAACACCTAATTCACCCCCTCTTAGTTTTCTACACCATTCTTATTAGTAATTTTAATTTTTATCAGAGAAAAATTCGTACTCTAATTGGATCTATTTTGAAGACCCACTAAACATATTTTGGATTAATGAAGTAAAAATTTGATATGTTTGAGGAATAAGTTAAAATGAATAAATATTTCTCTATTACTATTAATGCAGCAGTATAAGTATCTTATAGGTCACTGAATAGTATAAAGAAGAAACTTTAAAATAATGAAAGAAATAATGTGGAGAATAAAAGGGATCAACTACTACTTAAAGTTGATCAAAGTTTTATGTGATCATCTAGTGAATCTACTCTCAAAGTTCCTTTTGATGACCCAACTTCAAACTTTGAAGAGAATGAAGATATCATAATTGTGAAAGAATTATACTTTCATTTAGAAGGTTATTTTAAGAATTTTTATGATAAATTTGTTGTATAAATACTCAGTTTTATCATGGAAATATTTTATGGAAAACATTAGTTATAGGAATAAACTAATTACATGGAGAATAAATTAGTTAAGTAGTTTGAAAGATGCAATTCCCTCTCAATACTAGTTAAAAATTGGTGATAAATAAAATCACTTTAGATTGAAAACAGGTATTTTATTGGTGGAAAGATGTAAATAATAGTTGTTTTGAAAGAAATAATTAATGTTTCTATCATAAAGATATTCCATTAATTAGGGAATATATATATAATTTATATGAATTTCAAAGAAACCCATCTCGATTTGAAATCCAAGATATTTAAGAAGTTGTAAATTTCCTTAGAGGAAGTGAGAAATAAGCATGATAAATTGTTTTGGAAGATGAAGATTGACAAATAAGTCATATTGATATTAGTGAAAGATGAAAATACCACCCTCAATCTGAAGTGTTTATAATAAGAGATTAAGATGAAAACTCTAGAATAAAAACATGATGGAACTTTCCAAGAGTTGAAAATTAGAATGATTCCACTCAATTTTCATAGATTTAATTTCCCAAAAAAGGGACTATGGCCAATGGTAATTATATATTAAGAATCATTGAAGAATATTATACCTAGAACTCTTGGAGAGAGTTTACCTAATTTTATGAAGGAGTTACATGTACAGAATCTGGGCTATTAAATAGTACTGGATAGAAGTTAAATTCATATGTATATAGTTGGTGAAAAATAATCATAAACCCACCATAAAATCAGAGGTGTATATAATAATATCTATGGAAGGTTTTCCCCCAATGGAGTACAAAATATCGATGTACTAGATCAAAAAAAAAACTCTCACAGAAATATAGAAATATTGATCTTAGAAGAAAAAGAAGGAGTTTTTTTCGATATTGTTGTTCTTTCTAGAGGTTTAGGCATATGGGAATAGATTTTTAGGAAGAAAAAGTCTATATATGAAAGTCATAGAAGTCCTTTAAGCATGGTGATTAAAACCTTTAGTGAGAAACATCCCACTATATAAAAGAATAACGTTTTACGGAACATGAAGAGTTTGTAATTGAAGAAATAATTTCAAATATTAGAGATGTCCTTTGATTATTAAAACAATTGTGGACCCATAAATAATGAATTATGGTATATTACAAGTACAAAAAACTATAATTATAATGAAATAAAAATTCCAAAATAGCAAATAAAGAAGAAAAGAAAAAGAGAGTCCCTTGTGGGGAGTGAAAAAATGAAGAAAGAAGTTAAGAATAATACTCCAATTAAGTTGATGATTATGGATTACCATTATTTCAAATATATAGGAATAAAATACTTAAATTTGATAAAATAGGCCACAATATGAACTTTTTAAACAATGCATGTAAACCAAATCTAGAAGGGAAAATATATTACTCAACAAGAATTCAATCAAGGTGGTGAACACAATGATTAGCAAGGTTGAATACATCACTGATGATGAGATTGTGTGGCCACCCATGAAAGGTAACCCAAAAACTAATATATATTTATATATAATGTGATACATGGAAGGCTATATTCTTAATAATTTCATGAATTTTTCCCGGTCATAATGTGATGAGGAATTATTAAGGAAAATAACTAAAGGAGTATTGTTCCAAAGCAATTACTACAAAGATGAAGTCCACCTAAAAAGAATACAAGATCATGAACCTAATGATATATTAATCATATGTTATGATTATATTGAATAACAGAATAAGTACAGAAAAGTATCAAAGAGTGAAACCACTATGATAGTTCAGGAAAATAATTTTATTCCTGCTAAAATGAAATATGATAACAAGAAGAAATCCATTCTACCATAAGGTGTTTGATTCTGGAAGCAATAATAGGATGCATGACTAAATAGAATAGACATTTAAATCTTCAAGTAAAAATAAAAAAGGTTTAAGAAGGATTATTAATCACTAGTGAAATAAATAATGAGGTAATAAAGTATACCTTTTTACCAAATAAATTGTGATTGTTTTTCAAATTTGGGGAATGAATGTGAAATTCGAAAGAGGGTTGCGATTCTTATGCTACCCAAAATAATAACCACCATGGTGGGATGAAACTTCAATTTCTATTCGTTTCCAATTTATTTTTGTTTATTTTTTTATCAAAATTTCTTAGAACCTAATTATATAATAAATTTATGATGGAAATCAAGTATAGGTATCATCCCTTGAGGGGGATCTACAAAATAAGTAAAGGTTTCACGATTTTTCTTATATTCTTAAAACCTAGAATTGAGAAAGTTCCAATATTACTGACATTCTAGGTATGAAATTCACTATATTTTACATATTATAGTGTATTATTATTGTATTTATCCAAGGAATATGTTTATACCCAAATTGAGGAATAATTTTACATTCACTTGATATTTATAATGTGTTTTGTGAAGATGAGGGAATTTTAAAAAATGTTTTTAAAAATATGATTTGTAAAACCACTAAGAAAGGATATTTTTATTTTGTAATACATTGTGTGTTATATATGGGTAAATTTTTTGGTTTTGTGAAATCACTCTTTTTTTTCTACACCAGGTTAGCTTACATAGTCTGAGATATGACTTACTCAATTCTCTTTTCCATGAATTTTGTGACTCCTTCCTTCTCTTAAGATAATGGAAGATCATGGGGGGAAGAATTTGATATTTTTATTGGATGACATCACACTTAAATTTTGGGGGGATAAGATTTCCCCACATTGAATTTATTATCAAAAGGGGGAGTTAATTTTTTTACCATGGATGAAATGGGTGTTGGGAATAAATTAAAAGGTGGATATTAAAGTTCCCTTTATTTTTGATGATGCATATAAGGTATTGGTTTTCAACAGTCAATGCATGTTATTGAATGTAACTATGTTCTTAGATCCTGGGTCATGGATTGAAAGTATACACCCAAAACATGGATTAGAGGCTTCCCATAAATAATAGGTAATGATGATTTGAGGAAGATTCTATAGGATATATAGGGATTAAAACAGGTTGAAAAAGGATATTGGAAGTGTTGGTTGCCTTGGAGCATCTTGGTGGATAGGTTCCAAGGAGAACACCCTAAATCAAATAAATATGTATGTCGTACTTCATAGAAGAACATGAGAAGTTATAAAGAATGAGTTCCAAAAAAGTCTATAATATTCTAAAATAGAGGTAGTTTTAGATACAATGAATAATATTAAGGGATGATATTAATATTTTTGAAAGTCTTACTGATTGGAGATTTTGTTGACCCGTACCTTGGGAGAATTCCATATGAGTGTGTTTTTTATAGATGTCTATTGTACTTAGAATGGAACATAACAAGGATAATGTTTCATTTATTTAGAAATGAAGTCTCTAACAATACTCTACATAGACTGTTTAATATTATAAAAGTCCATGGAAAGAGTGATGGTGAGTTTTAAAAAGCATCCTAAACTTCAAAAAGTTATTTATACTATTTATGAATGATTTATAATGAATAGAGGTATTTCAAAGGATACATAGTGTTTTTATGGAATTAAGGTATTTGGATAAGTCTTTATTTTCATGGTCGATCCCATAAATATAGTTGATCCACTTTATCATGGTCAATCTGTGACTTAGACACATGATCGATTTGTACTCCACATAGTCATGCAACAGATTATCATACTTTCAGTCAGTCTACTGAGAATATGGTTGTTCATGCGGTCGATATAATGACTGTATGGTTGGTTAGTGATTTTTTTCCAGTGGTTGATCTATCTGTAATTATTTTCCTATTTATAAAGTCAATCCACATGTTCAATGGATAAAATTAGTCATCGATTCATGTGGTCAATTATTATATAGTTTTTTTTTCAACCACTAGCTCTTGGTCGATCCATAGACTGAACCTCACTATCGATCAAGTACATATACGTAAATGAGAAAATCTATATACTAAAGATAAATAATTATAGATTTAATATATGAATATCAAATTAGAATGAGATTATTCTTGGGATATTTTTCAATGATATACACATCACATAGTACTTGTGAATTATGTTTAGAATCATTATGTGGTGATCTTCATACGTGGAATGCGAAGATCAATGAAAGAAGAAAAATAAAGATTCTGGAATTATTTTAAATATAAAGAAATAAAAAATGAAGATTCATGAGTTAGCATTAAACGTTTAATCATAAAAAAGATTTATTATTAATGTTTGAGATGACGTGTGATGAGTCAATATTAGATACTATTCAAATATTTAGATCACTTGATATGTCTGCAATTGTATTTAATGGAGATATTTATCTATTCGACGATGAAATAAGATTTATATGGAATTATATTCAATCAATTTATATCTAGGGATACTGAAGTGTAGGTAGTGTGGATATTTAAATATTTTGACTAATCGAACCCTATTGTAGAAGTATGTGATATATTAGTTGTTTTATGAGAGTAGTTTGATGGGAGAAGAGATTGAACTAGTTTGGTAATAAATAAGAATATTATAATGAGAAATATTCGAAGAAAATGTTGATCGAATCTACTAGTAGAAGAGTCTTTAATATTGTATGATGTTGTGAAATACTCTAATATTATTCTACTCGTTGAAGAAAATGATATCGAGGTATTTATGTGAGAATGAAAATATGAGTATCCGAATAAGAAGACTGATCCCATACTATTATAGGAGTGATAAAATATTTTTTAAGTAAGGAGATAAATGATGGATAATTTTATATGTTAAAGATGAAGAGATTGAGTTAGTTTTAGTAATAGAAAGGATGATGAAGAAAAAATACTTGAGATATCAAAGTAGCATGAGGATTCTTGAATACATGATTCAATTAATAGAAATGATAATAATAAGTAAGAAATGATATTATAAAAATCCAAGGCACTCCAGTCCTTATATAGGAGACAACAGTGGGAGGAAAAGAGAATAATGAGATCATGGGTGAATCCTACAAACAAAAAAGTTGAGGAAATTAATTGAGTGATTAGGATTAAAAAATTATATAGGGATACTTGATATTATAAAGTTGAAAATAATAATTATTGGTGACCTATGTATATAATTAGAAAAGAAGAGAGAGGAGTTGTGTTTTAAAATTCAAGAATATAAGGACTATGGTGGAATACTGCATGAAATATCGAAGAGTACTATCAAATATAACAAAGAAAAAGAGTCAAAGACCATGCTGAAACGTTTGATCAATTGGTATAGAATATAAAGGAATAATAATAGGTTTGTATGTATGATATAATTATGGGAAACTTGAGAAGAATAAAAGAGGGTGATATAACAACATTCTATGTATTGTTTTAGTTATTAGAGTTAAGTGTTCAATAAGTTAGGAGTTACTAAGTATAGAAGATCATAATATCTCATATTGAGTGAGACAACTAAATGAAAAGTTCCAATAGAATTTCAATGAATATGGGTAGTGATAAGAGACTTAGTTACAGTGTATTATTGAATACTCATTAGAATTAAAATAGAATGGAATTTAGGAAAAGGTGATCTATCATATTGGTGTAGAATAATCTAGTATAGATCTACCGCTCTAATTTTAAAAAGGACTTCAAATAAGCTCATGAATATATATTATAGAAATCTATAAAACCCTAACAAATCATGGTATATAGAGAGATCATATTGTGAATCTATAATATAAGTGCGAATTTAATGAGATAAGTGTACTGTGGTTCTCACAAAATAAGTCTTTTGAGAGACAAGATATGAAAACCCAAATTTCATTAAACATTTTATTACCGGAATATTAAAATTAAATCCATAAAACATATCCATAATAATTGATAGGTCTAGTGTCTTTTGAAATTATACATATAAAATTAATAACATAAATATAAACTATATCATCTTTATTTAAACTCCATAACCAGCTTCTATATCCCATTGATATTCTAATACTACATAATATATGAAGGGGAATATATAAAGGAAAGTGGTGAGATTTAAATCATAGTAAATATATAGTCAGAGTAAGCATGATATATATGAGATAATAGGGAACATGATAATGATATGGAAGCATGAAAATATGAAATCATAAGGAAAATAAATCAAAGGAATTTTGAAACAACATAAAATATGAAAACAAATCACAAGTCAAGGCTCAACGCCAAGACATCCTAACATAGTGTGCTAAGCCAACCACTTGTGCTACATACCTAGTTTCTCATGAGGTGAAAACATTACCTAATGAATTGTAGTACTCTCATGGAACACCCTTTATATATATAAATTTATTTTTGCTATAGAGATCATATATTATAACATTTCATCAATTACCCATAGATAATTTGGGCACATTTCACATAAAATTAATTGATTTCTTAAGAGATTAAAGGAAATAAACTATCATATTTTTAATCCCACAAAAAAAGGAATGTGAGTTTCATATATGGAAATCCCACATAAGTGATTTTAAATTACATTTATATGAATACCCTTTAAAGAAAATAGGATTTGGAATTCACAATGAAGGAGGGTGGCATGGAAAATCAGATGATGGATTCTGAAGCATAACGGGTATAAAAAATGGATAGTAAAATAGAGTTAATGATATAGAAAGGTAGTATATAAATAAAAAATAACCATTTGAAAAATAAGGAAATTATAATTAACACATGGAAACATAATCAATTAAAACTCGAAATTCTTATTATAAAGTAAGTACTTGAATAATAGAAGTGAGGAATAAAATTCCTTACCTTGTGAGGCAGCTTCTTAAAGCTTCATAAGATCTCTCGACGATACTATAAAAAGTCCTTAAAGAGACCATAGAGATGGAAAATGAGAGGAACATATTTCTAAATAGATATAAAAGTGTTGATTAATGAGATAATGTGTGAGAATTTGTAGCAAAAGAGAAAGAAATTTTTATAAAATTTTAAACATAAGCTTTTGAAATCTAGTTTATAAAAAATTAAAAACTGTTTCCCTTCCCATGGTTCAAGACCACGGTGTCTTCCAAGGGGGATTATTTTTTAGTATTTAAAAATTATATAAGAATAATTCATTAAAATAATTTCATTCATTATGAAAAATTGTGTCATGTTCATAAAATAATATTTTTAAAATCTTAAAATATCATTTAGGTTTTTAAGGTTTTCTATAGGTATGGATAATTAATCTGATAAAATTAAAATAATTTATTTTGAATGATAAAATCAAAATTTTTTAATCAAACCCTTATATTATTTATAAAATCATTTTTATGTCACTATTATGTCTTAATACTTACCCTATATTTATAACATATTTTACTTTTTATGAAAAAATCAACTATTTTAGAAAATAATGAAAAATTTACCATTGGATAATTTCTACATGATGATTCTAAAAAAATTAATTTTACCAAAATAATTTTATAAATATTAGAATGCTAATATTTTAATAAAATAAATTTTTATTAAAAATAAAAATTTTTATAACATGATTAAGTTTTTAACCCTTATAAATGATACATATGATAGCATAAAATTATTTTACTATTTATATAAGTATAAATATTATTATTAATGCTATGTTTTATGAAAATATTTATTTATTTAAATTTTTTGAACCTATAATAAGAATGTATTTTAATGAAAATTAGACATATATATATTTTAAAAAAAATAAAAATATGATTTCATTGTATCAAAATAAATTTTAACTTATTTATCCTCTAATAATGTGTAGTTTATATAAGATTAATACATTAAATAAAAATATAGGAATTATTTAAACACTTTTTCATTTCATAAAATAATTTACACATTAATGCTACTTATGGTTAAGATACAAAACCCCTAATCATCTAAATAATACATAAGGGAAATAATATCAATGGAGGTAATTTTATGGGGTGGTTTAGAGAAAGTCAATATATTTTTTACCTATAATAACTTGAAATTACCCATTAGGTGGTTCTGATGGAGCCTCACTTATTAATGTGCTACCTGTTCTTGATCACGTGTGAACCCCAATGATTCTACCACCCTACCAAGATATGATAAGTGAGATTCTTAATGTATGACTCTACATGTTTAGTCCATCATTTATCCATTTTATATCAATTAGTTCCCAGAATAAAAACTTATCATAAATTTATTATAATGATAACATTATAATGACTACATTACCGATGGTCATATTTCCCAATAGACAAAATGGGTTTCTACTCCTTATAATAGAGATCCTTCTCCAGCTGTTCCACCTCTAGATTTAATACATTTGTTGGATTTGGTATATACTTATTCAAGATATATAAATATAATACTTCATGAACTTTTGATAAATTCGTTGGGAGTATAAGTTTATAGGCAATGGCTTCAATGTGATCAATTTTCTCTAAGGGCCCAATGTACCTAGGACTTGGATTTCCCTTCTTCCCAAACATCATGAATCACTTCCAGGTTATTATATGAAGAAACACTTCATCTCCAACCTAAAACTCCAGATCTCTCTAATGATTATTATCATATCTCTTATGTCGAATTATCACGGATATAATATATTTATGAATGTTTCTGGCCCTATCAATAATTTATTCCAATATATTAGGTCCCTATAGATTTTACTCTCTAGATTCATCCCAATATGTTGCAGTTCATTATCTCTTTCCATAAAGGGATTTATAAGGAGCCATTTTAATGCTTGAGTAAATGCTATTGTTATATAAGAATTAGGCCTCAAGATGATGCTAATCATATAATACTTGTAAGACCATCGAAAAATATCTCAAACTATCCTCAAGAGTTTGTATTGTACACTCATATTGGCCATTCGTTTGAGGGTGATAGGTCATACTGAAGTTCCAACTCGGTTTTCAATGCATGTTGAATACTTTTGTAGCATCTTATTGTGAATATCAAATCACAATAAAATAAAATCATTAATGGTTTTCCATAAAGCCTCTCCACTTATTTAATGTATATCCTTGAAATATTATAGAGTGATATATTTTAATGATTTGAAATGTAATGATAAGTCGTTATAAAATAGTATACTATAACCCATATGGAATTGTTCTCTTTGGTTTTTTTGGAAGTCCCATGACAAATTCATTGCTAATTTTCTCTCATTTCCACGAAGGTATGAGTAATGGTTACATCATTCCCTTTGTATTTTTCCTTTTTACCTTATCCTATTGACATAATAAGAAATTTGACGTATACTCTAAAATCTCCTTCTTTATGTTGTACCTCCAATAGTTCTCTGGGAGATCTCTATACATGTTTGTGATCCCTAGGTGGACAGAGAATGTTGATCTATGAGAATCAATCCATATCTCTTTCTTTATGTTAGGTTTTTATTGTATTCAAAATCATGACCTAAATCACACAACTCCTTATATATAAATGTTGAACTCTAGGGATTTCAACTTTTATATAGAAGCTTCCTTATTTTTTAACTCCACATCATTCCTTTAGGCTTCCTTAATATTCTCTAGAATGGATGGTTGAGAATTAATTAGAGAAATGTTGGATGGATTTTCGTAAATTATAATTCCCATGCCTTTCTTTTGAATTTGTAATAAGACATGATCCTTCTCAATCCCCGTCAAAGATATGTTTATTGGATATTTTCTACTTAGATAATCTACCAATTTATTTGTTTTACTAATATGGTAGTGAATTGAGTAGTCATAATCCTTGATTAGTTATAACCATTTTTATGAGTGTATTTTGAGAAAATTATACGTGAATATATACTTTAGGTTGTTATTATCCATATATATGTCACACTTTAAACCATAGAGATAATTACACAAATAATTAATGTGAATATTACTACAACCAACTCTATACCGTGAATAAGAAAATTCTTCTCATTCACTTTTAGATATTGAGAGGTATAATTTATCACTTTAATAATTTTCAATTGGAAAAATCCCAACCTCTTATTTTTTAAATCATTATTGATAGGAAATCCATCACCACAGGCTAGTAGTTTTCATATATTGGTATTGATTATACTATTCTTCAACTCCTTGAATATCTATTCACATTCATTAGTTCAAAAAATCATTACAAAATTTCAGCTTTTCTTAGTTAGTGGGTTTAATAATCATGAGACGTTTATAAAAAATCACCAATAGAACTAAGCTAATCTAATGAAGCTAAGGATAAATACTACATATTTTGGTTTGGAACTTTGTTTAATAACTTATGTTTTTAAGGATATAAAGACATAACCTAAATTTTAATCACAATACCCAAGAATGATACTTTTTTACGTCAAATTCACACTTCCTTAAGTTGTCATATGCTTTCTAATTTCTCAATATTTTATGCACTGTATCCTATCATCTGCATGTTCCCCCTTTATTTTGAAGTATATAATAATATAATCTTTAAATATTACCATATGTTTTAAAGGTAATATCTAAAGACTCTATTCATCATGTCCAAGAATATTTCTAGATCATTGGTGAGTTCGAGGGGAATTATATTGAACTTATACTGTCTGTACTATGTTTGAAAGGAATTTTTGGGTATATACACAATCCTTGCGATTATTTAACGATACCATAACAAAATGTGAAATTTATAGAATCCATATAGCGGATCAAAAAATTCATCAATATTTAGAAAAGTATACTTGTTCTTTATCATGATTTTTTTTGTTCACAATAATCAATATACAAGGAAATTGACCCATCATTCTTCTTGAAAAAAAGGACCGGTGTACCCAATGGTGAATAGATTTGGCCTATGAATACCTTTTATAGATTATCTTTTCATTTCTTCTTTATTTCCTCCATTTTAATGTGAACCATTCTATAGGGAGTGTTT
This sequence comes from Viscum album, assembly GCA_963277665.1. Classification (NCBI taxonomy): domain Eukaryota; kingdom Viridiplantae; phylum Streptophyta; class Magnoliopsida; order Santalales; family Viscaceae; genus Viscum; species Viscum album. The sequence goes on along the minus strand of OY728121.1, from coordinate 1,353,443,030 downwards.
GATATGAATTTAGATCATGGTATAAATTCAATTGATAACTCAACCTCACAATTATGAGTAAGGACATGTACTTATTTTGGGAATCCATTAACATATTATGTTACAATGGGAATGTATTAACGACTGGACCCCTCATTTGAAATAATATTTTTAGCTAGATATTCATTCTCATAAGGTAATAATAAACATTCATGAGAATAATTTTTCAAAATATATTCACCCTCTTCCTTACACATGTATAGAATCCTAGGATGATTTGGGACATGGAAATTGATTTCATTATCATAAAAATTGATGTTGTAACAACATAAGAACAACCAATACATTCCCAATATATTATATATTTCCACTAAATAAAGAATTACAAGGTTTTTCAGACATTTAACCCTCAAATATTTACTAGATGGGAGTTATATGCTTGAGATACGATAATTTTCTTTTTTTTTGTTTTCACTAATTACTCAACCTTAATCTTTTTATGGTGGTGTTTGATTGTTTTATTAGACTTCGAGATATAATATATTTTGTAGAACCGACATAATATAGAAAACTTACAATTAATTAATGAATAACTACTATACCACTCATCACTACATTTTCAAGATCATCCTTAATATTGGTGGTGGTATAATATCATCCATGGTCTCTTGTCCTTGGATGTTTTTTCACTAGTTATCTTCAACAACCCTTGTCTTTGGGAAATGGTTTGTTTAGTTTCAATGTTCCTTATAGTTGAAACATTATACTATGAGATGTGGATTCATCAAAACCTTCTTTTCTTCCCTAAATTTAGATGGGTTTTTTTATCTCCATACAACATTCATTATTTTGATTACCCAACATTCCATACTTGTGACATCTTTTCATTCATTTTAGGTAGTTTTTAGGATTATTCTTATCAAACTTATGGAATTTAGTATATTGTATTTTTTTCCACCAAGATAATAATTTTATGTTTCTAAATAGTTAGAATCTATTCTCTTCTTATTATCACCAGTCCCATAGGACTAATTTGAATCACCAATTTTAATATCTATATAGAGGGGATATCAAAAAATTTCATTAAAGATGTCAAAGTCTTGAATCACTAAATATTTTTTAATGATAAGATTTAACCCACTAAAGAAGCTTTGAACCTTACATTCAGAATCTATAACAAAGATGAATGCTTATCGTGACATCCTTGTTATATTTTTATCATATGCCCTAATAGATCCAGCATCTTTTTTCTTGAGTCCATGAAATCCCCTACCTATATTAATATGGGAAGTTCATGGAAAATATTTATTGGAAAATATCTTATTGAATCCATCCCATTCCCTGGGTTCAATGTCTTCCTTAGTCCTTGTATTATTGATTATTTTCCACCAACGATCATCTTCTTCATCTAATCGATAGATGACCAAAGTGAAATTTTGCTACTTATAGAATTAGATGAATAATATTATTTTCTCAATGGAGATAATCCATTTCTCTAAAATGAGTTGATCAGATGATCCACTAAACACATGAGGCCTTTTTAATAATTCAATCAACTATAACTTGTGATCCGTTAGGATAAGGTTGTTTAGAGTGATTCCTATTATTACTCATAACATGAGTCAGTTGTGAAATTAATTACATGAAGTACTTGACTCCTACTCCCACAATGTTAGGTGTTTCAATACAAAAATCATCACTTTTCCCATTTCATATATTGTTGACATGATTCATTTTATTTCAAAAAAAATTCTAAAATAAAATAATGTTTGGGGTGAGGATACATAATGCAATAAGAATATAAAATGGTAAACTACTTAAATTAGTTGAAATAAAATATATACCCTAACTTATGAATCCATAGGTTTTAATATAGGTTATCCATAGTCATTTTCAAATTAATTTCTCTAACTATACATCATCAAATTCAATAAAAATACATTTAAATCCTTTATAATGGTTTCTAAAGAGAATATGAATTATCCCATGTATATCATCTGGATGTGACAAACCAGGTGTGTAGTAAGGCCCACTACTCATGTCCATGGTGAAGATTAGGTTAATACCCAACCATCCCATTTAGGGTTATCACCCATAGGTGTATCTAAAATAGATATTCATCCAGTTTCTTGTATCTAGATATGGATATTATATTTTTAGGATTCCACACACTCTGTACTTTACCAAAATTTATGAGTTTTTTCTTAATTTGGGATTATCCATAAGGTTTTCACTGTTGTTTTCTTTTATTAATCCAAAAAAGTAATTAGATATTTCCTTTTATTCCAACTATGACAACCCAAATATATTTATAAATTTTATTATGCGATTTTTAACAAATAAATCCATAAAACACATCTTAATGAGTCGAGGGGTCTAGTGTATTTGGAAAATCACATATATAAATTAAATAACATAAACATGAACTGCATCATATTGACTTAAATTAAAAAAATTTCTCCTAAATCCCATTTATTATTTAATTATTCATAGAATATCTTAGAGAATATAAATATAAAATTGGTGACCTATAAATCTGAGTAAGGAAACAATCTGAGTAAGAATGATACATATGAGAAAAAATGTCATAATATATTAACAAGGAATCCTAAAAATATTATATTATAAGTAAATTACATCAAAGGATTGTGGAAAAAAAATATTACAACATGATCATAAGTAAAGGTTCACCGTGAATACATCATAACACAATGTTCTAGGCTAACCGCCCATGCACCATAAATATTATCTCATGAGATTAAAAAAATTATCCAATGAGTTGGAGTACTATCATGGTGCACCCTTCATATTTAAAAATTTATATGTCCCGCATAGATCATATATTATAATATTTAATCGATAACCTATTGAGAATGAGAACAATTTTCACATAAAAGTCATTGATTTTATAAGAGCTTTTGGGAATGAACCTTTAATTATTTTAAACCCAAGAGAAGTAAATAAGAGTTTTATACATGGGAATAAACAATAAAAAATAAAATTAACATTATATTAATACCCTTGAGAGAAAATAGGATTGCGTATTCACAATGATAGAGGGTGGCATAGGAAATCAGAGGATTATTTCAGCAGCATAATGGGCATAAAAAATAGGAAATGAAATATGGTTAATGAGGGAGTGAGGCAGGTTTTCGTTAATACTAAAGCATTTAGATAGCAAGGAATTATTATGAACACATGAAAATATATTAAATTTAATATATAGTGGATTATTATAAAGGAAGTATGTGAATTAAAGGAGAGAGGAAGATAATCTCTTACATTGGGAGGTTGCTTCATTAAGCTTGAGAAGATATCCTTGGAACCATAGAAACTACATGTAGAGACTATAGAGACATGAAATAATGATAAAATCATTCTGAATATATTTTTAATGGAGAGTAATGGGAGAATGATTGGGTATTTATTGAAAAATAAGATGAATTGTTTTATTAATTTCCAAACATAGGCCATGGAGATCTAATTTATAAAAAAAATCAAAACCATTAGACTTACGATGGTTTTAGACCATTTTAGTTTCCAAGGAGGAGCTTTTTTAGTTTTAAAACATTATTTGAGAAAAAATAATTAAAATAATATAATTCATAATGTATAAGTGAGTAATGTTTATAAAGATTAATTTTTAAAATCTTAAAAAATACTTTATTTCTTGGAAGGTTCTCTATAGGTTTAGAAAATTTAATCTTATCACATTAAAATTTATCATTTTAATTTATTTTTTTAATTTTATAATTCCTTTATAGAATTTATTGCATCACTTTTTTGTCACTATTATTTAATAATACACACAATATATTTATAATATATTTTACCTCTTACCTAAAAATTCCACTTTCTTAAAAAATTATGAAAAAATCACCATCATATAATTTCAATGTGCTGATTTCAAAAAATAATTATTTTATAAGTTTTTTTAAATATGATAAATTTAATATTTAAATAAATTACTTATTTATTGAAAAATAAAAATGCATAGTGTAAGATCATGTTTACAACCTTAATAAATACTACATATTATTGTATAAAATTACTTTATATTTATATATGAATAATTAATATGGTTTAAAATCAATTTTATAAAGGCTAAATTTTATTTTAAATTTCTTAACTTATCATAAGAATGTATTTTAATGAAAATTTGAAATAAATATTTTTTTTTAAATTATAAAAATGTGGTTTCTTCAAATAAAAACAAATTTGAACTAATTAATCCTCTAATCATTTTTATTTAATTTAATATTATTACATTAAATAAAAATGTGAGATCAATGTAAAAACTATTTAATTTTATAAAATAATATACACATTAATACTACTTATGGTCTAGAAACATAATCCATTATCATGATTATGATCCCCAAGGGTTAGATGAGGTAACATTGTTATAGTTGTGATATATAGTAACTTGAACTTCTCCTATTGGTAGTTCCTCTCAAGCCTCAATTTTTAAAGTTCTTCTAATGATTGGTCAACTGATAACACTAGTGAGTCTATATCCCCCCCAAACTCTAATGTAAGATATTTATAATTCATGATTCTACTACATGAGTCCATCATTTATACCTTATATATCAATTGGTTCTCTTAATTAATCTTAATACACATTTACTCTAATGATCACATTACAAAAGAAACATTACAAATAGTCATAATGCACAATGGCCATAATGGTTTATTACTGCTTATAAATACATCTTATTTTATTCATTCATTCATTACTTCAATTTATATCATGGTTAAATAGTATTTAGTTTCAAAATAAATATGAAATTACTAAAAAATTTCTTCTTTTTCACTATATTGGTCTTGAGTTCCATAATCCTTGGAGATGAAGATGATCTAATTTTTCATATTCTAGTTATTTAATTATTTTTTCTATTTATTTTCATATTATAATATTATTAATTTTACTAGGTTTAATTTTAAAATAAATGTAAAGTTATTAGTTATTGAAATAAAGTGTTATCATTGTGTTTTAGACTATAATAAATTACTAAATATGTCACACACACACACACACATATAAGGAAATTATATATATAAATTTAGGTGTCTTTACAAAAGAACTTGTATGCACTATGAGACTTAGTTTAGGTTTGGTAAACACTGATTAATGTTGTCACATTTATTGTATTAGAGAATCCTTGATTGAGGGAATTAACAAATTTTGTAAAGGAGTAATTTTTTTACCAAATCTTGTAAAAATACAGTGTTCCATTTATGTGATTAAGTTGAATGTATGTCTAAATTCTTTCTTTGTATAATAATTTAATATATCCATATAAACTAAATATAAATTTAAAAAAATTAACATTAGGGGTTAAATATTCCAAGAAAGTATAGTAATTGGTAAAAAATAGGAAAAACCTAATTTAACCCCCCTCTCAAGTGTTTTCATTGATCCTATTGGTCATTTAATTTTCCTTTTCATCCTTTTCTATTTATTTTAGTGGTGTCCTATTGTGTATGTTTATAATAACCCTAAAAATGGTATTACTGTCACGACCCGTCCTCGGGGCCCGTTCCGTGACTACCCCAAGCCCGCCTTCCATAGGCCAGGGGCTGGCGACTAGCACCAAAGGCATAAATCCTGATAACTGGGAAGGCATTGCCTTTATAAAAGTAAACAAGCACCACAGAGAACAAGCGGAAGTAAAAACTAAGTACAAAGAGAAGTGATGAACGGAAAATGGGCCAGAATACAAACCCAAAAGAAAGTACAACTACAACTGAACAAAGTACAATAGAAAAAGACAACAGCTGGAGGGATAGAAGCGGCTCCTGGGTCGTCCTCCTCGGATCCTACCTTAAGGGTAGGTACCGATGACGCAGCTCCTGGATCGTCCACCACGGATCCTACCTGAAGGGTAGGTACAGATAGCATAGCTCCTGGATCGTCCACCACGGATCCTACTTGAAGGGTAGGTACAGATATCCTCCTCAATGCTCTCGCCCGTCAACCTCCTCCGGATACTGACTCGTCGTATAGTCCACCTCCGGGTACTGACTCCTCGTGTAGTCCACCTCCGGGTACCATCCAGTCCTCGAACACTCGGCCTCTGTCAGCACTGCCCGTCATCTGCAACCAACACAATGAGGTGCGGGCATAACCCATGCAGGGGTGAGTATAACGATACTCAGTAGGGACCCTGAGACCCTCAAGGTCTCACTAAAACCAACAAGGATAACCACATAGAAGATCTCAATAGATAACCTCTACTTACGTATATGCCCATACATATACCTAAGTTATCAAGTAACCCATATCAATCATGCGGAAACACAAGGATCATGAAATCAACGGATAACCACTACCCAGGTATATTCTGATACATATACCTAAGTTATTAAGTTACCCATCTCAATCATGAGGTAAACACAAAGGTCAAAAGTCTCATCTCAAACCAGGATTTTCATTATCGAAACCGTAACTGCTGAAGAGCCCCGTCTCTGGAGTGTACAATGGTCCTATCACGACTCCGAGGTACTGCTCACTAACCTAACACTGCTGAAGTAATCCTCCTTTCGAGTACCACGGGTCATCCACCCAGACACAGTAGTGCTTCCCGCCGAGGTATGTCACCCAAACACAGTAGTGCACACCCCCTAGTAGCCTGCTGAGGTACTCTTCGGATGAGTACCGCAGGTCTGCACTGTCACACAGGTAGTGCTCTGTCCGCCATGGGTCTGCACCTCAGAAAGTGGTGCTCCGTCTACTGGGCTAGTCGACTCACTCCAAGTCGAGTCGGTCAAGCAGTTGTCAGGTCTCAGCCAGCTACACGGTCTCCGTACTCCTCATGATCGTCTCTGGGAGGGTCCACTCCACGAGCTACAGGTCGATACTCCAAGTATCTCAAAGTCCCACGAAGAAGTATCTCAAAGGACCGCCTCGTCATAGGGGTCTCAACGCAACAGGCGACGCGTCAATCGGACGCCTGGTCTGTGAGTTACTAGCCTTTTCGTCCGAGGGGCCTGGTTGGTTTCGTGAGCGAACCAAATCCGGCCATATACCCCGAACTCTCATAGGTTATACTCATAGGGACTGTTTCTCAACGTGATCAACAACTCCGCTGACGGTTCATCAAACGGACGTCCAGTCTGAAAGATATCAGCCTTTCAGTTCTAGGGGCCCGGTTGGATTTCGGGTGCGATCCAACCCGGACACTACCAACTATATCCAAAACTCGGGCGAAGTATGCCAAAAGTTCCGTCTCATCAAGAGGAATTCAACGAAACAGACGGCGCGTCAATCGGATGCCCGGTCTGTGAGTTATTGGCTTTTTTTCGTTCCAGGGGCCCGGTTGGTTTCGTGAGCGAACCAACCCGACCGCACTCCGTCGGCATCCAAACCTCGAGTGGAGTAAGCCAAAAGATCCGTCTCACTTAGAGGATTCCATCAAAGTCGACGGAACGTCAATCGGACGTCCGGAGCTCAAGATATAAGCGTTTCCGCTCCGAGGGCCCGGTTGGTTTCGTATCCGAACCAACCCGGACGAACCCAAAGTAATCTGAAACCTTGAGTGCGATATACCAAAACGACCGTCTCGATCCAAGGATCGCGTTTCAGCTGACGGAGAGTCGTTTGGAGGCCCGTAGCTCATGTTACGGGCATTTGACCGAAAGTGGCCCGAAAACGGGGGTCTGGGCCCGGGGCGACCTGGCCCGACCCCCCCCCCCCCCCCTGGGGCGGTCGAACCGGGTCGACCTGAGCCGAGTCCGACCCGGCTCGGTCCGGCCCAACCGGCCGGCCGCGGCTCGGCCAGCGTGGCCGAGCCGAATCGCGGAGCGGTGGGGTGCGCGGCTCCCCCGCCCTTCGCCACTGATTGAGGCCGGCAGCGAACCATCGGCCGCCTCCTTTCCGACGGCGCGCCGCCGCCGCCTTCCGCGGACCACCAGACGCGCTCCGGTGGTCTGTTCCTCCTGCTGTCTTCACCTATGGTCCCCCCGGGATCCCACCTTCACTGCGAAGGGATTCAAATGCCCAAACGGCCTGCTTCGTCATCGCCCGTCAAACCGCACGTCAAAAATGAAACGCGTTGTCTTCGTGGTTCTCCGGCGCGACGCGTTGGTGCCACGCCCCTTCGCCGTGGCCCGACTCCGTCTGCGGATGTCTTCAGGTTTCTCCGCCATGACGCGACGGCGTCGCGCCTTTGTTTGTTTTTCACGACGCGGCGCGACGGTGGCGCACATTACTTGTCGCATGTTTCCGCGCGGTGCGATGGCACCGCACCATTCCCATTTCAATCCACAAAAGAATCCAACATGAAATAAGGAGGGGGGTTGGCTGTGTTTGTGCGGTCTGGCCCCCCTCGCGTTATTCGATAAAAAAAGGTCATATTTCACGAAGTTCGTCAATGCAATAAACACGAGAAATTTAAATAATAACCCTCAACATCAAACCGCATGATCGAACGATCCACGGATCAACCCGATATTGGTTGGTCCGCGCTCGTCTTTCTTTTATCAAAAGATAAGAGAATTCCAAAAATAAATTCCCCTACCTCGTGTCGTCCTTCGTTTGTTGATAAAGTCGCGGAATGGTAGTGTCTCCGTAGAATGGTATCAATTCCGTCATCATCGGAGTGAGAGCCGTCGTCGATGGCGACGTTCCCCGCGGTGATGCCTCCTCCCTTGATGCGGAGAAAGAAGAAGAGAAGGCACGTCGTTGGTGCCTTCGCGTTCTCTGTCGGAGGGTCGGTGTTCATCACATTCTTTGTCGATGTCTCGACGTTCTTCAATGATGGTGATGGATTTCTTCAAAACTAAGAGCTTCCTCTCTCAAAATCCTCACTTAACCAAGCAACCTAATAAAAAAAAGGTCTCCCATATTTTATTAACACATTCCAAGCTTTTCAAATTCCAAAATTCAAATTACTTAATTAATTTAAGAAGTTGAACTCATTAATTAAAAGGTTTTGGCATGCACTTAATAGGGGGAGTGGAATGAGAAGTGTTTTCATTAATAAGGGGGAGAAGTTCAAGAGTTAAAGAAAGGGAGATTAAATGGGGGGTTAAAGGAGAGTTATAGGAATGTGAAAGGGTGGGGATCGTGTGGGCCCCACCTTTCAAGTATCCATTCATGGGAAGTTGGTTGGTCATGGGCTCCACCAAAAACTTCCCATGGGAGAGAATAACTCCCAAAGACATAAAATAAAATTGTTCACACAATTTTATTTATTTTAAACTAAAACCCCAAAAACAAAATCTCAACCCGCTTAAAATGCAACTGTGGTAAAGGTCCCCTTAAGCAATTACCGGCGTTGCGAGTTCATCAGTTCCATAAGATTTCAATTCCGAGCACCGATTCAAAAGATAGAAATTCCCGCTCACTCGTTCACTGAACGTACCCGAGCCAAACTTCGGAAGTTGATTCCGGGCACTCCGGGCCTCGGAATCAAGTGCCGTCAGAAACCACATTCTTGTAAAATTCCAAAGAAAATTAATAAAAAAAATTCCTTGAAATTTATGGGTCTTTAAATTATTCCCACCTCAGGGCTTTACGTCCCCGTAAAGCTTCAACACAAACTAGGGTCACAAAAGCGGTACAGAGCACGCATCTGAGCCTTCCGCTCCCATGTGCTTACCTGGAGGTTCCCGTACTGCCAGAGAAAGTGCACCCGAGGAATCGATCGTCCTCGTAGGATCTTCTCCTGTCGATCCTCGATCCCCACTGGAACCTCCGTGAAAAACACCTCATCGCCATCGTCCAGCTCCTCATGGTCGATGATATGCGAAGGGTCGAGCACGTATCTCCTCAGTTGAGATACGTGGAAGTAGTCGTGCATCTGGTGCAACTGCGGTGAATGGGTAAAGTGGTAAACCACCCCTCATACCCAGCTGAGGACCTAAGAAGGTCCGCTGAACCTCGGAGATAACTTTCCGCCTTGGCCACATCTCTGTGAACCTCGTCGAGGTGAGACCCGTATAAGGACGTGATCGACATCCTCGAACTCCAGAGGTATCTATTTTCGGTTAGAACTGGAACTCGAAACGACTTCCGCTACGAGGGTAAGGTTGACCGACTCAAGATTGATCGGTCGCACCCTCCTGTGAAAGAGTTTATCCCGTGCTGCCCGGGGTTTCCTTTTCGCCGACCAAGGAAAACTCATCCCGAAGTTTTCCTAAAACCGTCAATTTGAGTATGAATAGTTATTGCCCATTCCATACTCAAACTAATGTCGTAAGGCCTCTACGCTTCCACCAAGAGATTCCAACCGGAACTCTCTCCTCGAGGGTCTGACCACACTGTCGGCGTAAGTGTGATTCTCGAGTCTCCTCCCAAGGCATCTCCAGACATGAGGGTCAAGTCCACGGCTTACCGGAAACTCTAGGTCTGGAACAAGATTTGTGAAAGCAAGGAATGATTCATTTCGACGTCTGTTACTACAGCAGCTAGTAGTGGACATAGAATGTCCCTTGAATCATTTCTAGAGTCATTGGGTTGCACTCCTTGACTGAATTCAGCCGCACTCTTCCTCCGCCCTCCAGCTCCCTGAGCCTGGCAGGAATAACTAAGGCAGGTGGTTGTACCATGTTAGGATGTACACCACCTCATGCTGCTCTCCTAGCTCTGCCTCCACGTCTGCTGCTTCGTAGACTCATCTCTCCTTTAAGCTTCCTCTTCTTTAACATTTAACACACCCGAGTCTCTAAGACTGGCAACGGTTTCCTGTTTCTTACTTCACTGTGCAGTCTTTATCCGCTCTTGGATGACCTGGACCTTCTTTAGTCTCACAAGAGCTGCTATGATTTCTTCCTTGCCGATAAGAGAAATCTGGTCTCATCACTTGGATGAATCACATTCTTTGCCTAATACAGTCAATCCCAACATGAATGATGCATTCATTCCATGGATGACATCGTAAGGCCTCGAAGTAACTACCAAGAGATCCAACTGTCACTCTCGCCTCCAAGGGTCGAGTCACACTGTCCGCATCAGTGTGAGGTCACTGGGTCTCCTCCAGTAGAAGTCTCTAAGGTGAGGGACAAGTCAACAGTCGGTTCTACCGCGAACACTAATCTTTTCTATGTGAAGCAATAGTGTTTATCATATTGAGTATGGTTATCAGTCCAGGGAGTCCAATGTTGGTGCGGCGGCCGACGTATCCGTACACCAGGACCCTGACTCCTGATTTCCGACTTAATACACGAAAACATTGATTGCGTGTGTGTTTCAAGTTTTCTTCGTGATTACTTTGTATCAGCTCACCAGGTATACTGTTCTGACCGTGGCACACCTGTTTTCTTTTCAGGATGGCCCCACGATGGCAGCCATCTAGGGTTTCGAGAGTCAAGCGTGATGACAGCCCACCGAGCGACGAGGCCTCGGTGTAGGGCCCTTTATCAGTAGTGGCACCGGCGGTAGCACTACCCGCCGAGCCACCGATACTTCCAGCACTAGCCGCTGACAATGCACGTCGCCTCAGTGCACTGCATGAGTTTCAGCGTCAGCGACCGCCCCGGTTTTGTGGGGAGACGGACCCTCAGGCAGCCGAGGACTAGCCGGAGGCAGTCGTGCGAGTTTTCAGGCTAGTGAGGACACCAGCAGACCTCATGGTGATCCTCGTTGCGAGCCTACTGCACGCAGCAGCGGGCCGATGGTGGAGCATGATGCTCCAGGTGTACGATGAGGCATCTCTACTTTGGAAAGACTTTGAGAGCCTCTTCCGCTCGGAGTTCGTCCTAGACACCCTCCGTGCGGTGCGCATTCAGGGGATTCTTCAGATGCGGCAGGGCAGCATGACAGTCGCTCAGTACTTAACGAGATTTACCGATCTCTCGCGCTACTCGACCGACATGGTACGTGACCCATTCTTCCGGGCCCGGACCTTTGAGCAGGGTTTGAGACACGAGATCAGGGCATCGCTGATCTCCCTCAGCATTTCGACTCAGACAGGAGTGCTGGAGCGAGCCCTTTTGATCGAGAGCTTTCTTGCTGAGTCTACACCAGCACCGAGACCCACCACAGGGCGGCACATAGCAGAGTCTTCTGCAGCAGGCAGTCGACGGATGACTCTTGGGTCCAGGCAGACCAGACCCTCAAGCAGACGACCTCAGGACACTGGCTCAGCAGTGCGGGGCACACAGCACGGATCCAGTCTTTCGAGAGGCAGACAATGCTACTCGTGCGGCGGGTAGGGCCACATGGCTCGTGACTGCCCGACCCGCCATGCCGAGGAGCAGCAGACAGTTGAGGGACCACCGAGGCAGAGGCATAGGGTCGACCGTGGTAGTCCGTAGGGAGGAGACGGACGAGGCAGGGGAGCTGGCCGAGCAGCAGGTGGTGGGCGACGCTTTGAGGCTCTACCACCACCACCACCAGGAGGTCCACCCCGACCACAGGGAGCTGGTGGGCAGAGACAGGCACAGCTCTAGGCAGCATAGGCCTACAAGCACGGCAAGCACGAGATGATTCGAGGTACTATCTGTGTCTATTACACCCTTGCTGCAGTACTTATAGACACATGATCGAGTCACTCTTTCATAGTCGCTGCCCTTGTTCGGAGCTCGAAGATTCCGATAGAGCTGTTGGCTCGATCCTTACGGCTAAAGACTCCTACGGGAGCAGACTCGACGATTACGCACTGGTGCCTGCAGTGTGAGCTTACTCTAGGAGGCGAGAGCTTTGGCTGGGATCTTCTTGTAGCCGTGTCGAGGCCTTACGACGTCATCTTGGGCATGGATTGGTTATCCATGTTCCATGCACAAATTGACTTTTTTAGGCGCAAGGTGCGATGTGTACACACCGACGGGTGCAGGTTCACCTTCACCGGCGAGAAGGGAGCCTTTGCAGCACATGATGGACTTCCACGGAGGAGAGGACATCCCATCACTCATCAGTTGGCTAGCCTCATCCTAGGAGTAGTTGACTTGAGGAGTCCTGGTTTTCCTGCAGTGGTGGATCAGTTTGTGGACGTTTTTCTCGACGACGTTCCAGGGATACCTCCTCGCAGAGAGGTAGACTTTTATATTGACCTATACACCAAGATAGCCCTGATATCGACTCCAGCATATTGGATGGCCCCCGCTGAGCTTCGAGAGCTACGGGTACAGTGGGAGGACTTGCAGGGAAAGGGGTTCATTCGACCCAGTGTTTCACCCTGGGCTTCCCTGATTTTGTTCGCCAAGAAGGAGGACGGGAGCTTGAGACTTTGTGTTGACTATCGTCGCCTGAACCAGGTGACAGTGAGGAACAAGTATCCGCTACTGAGGATTGATGACCTCTTTGATTAGCTCAAGGTAACACGGTGGTTCTCGAAGATAGACCTCAGGTCAGGCTATCATCATCTTAGAGTTAGAGACGAGGACATGCAGAAGACGACCTTCAGATGTCGGTATGGAAACTATGAGTTCTTAGTTATTCCTTTCGGTGTAACCAATGCTACAGCAGTGTTCATGGCCCTCATGAACAGGATATTTCAGCCATACCTCGATCGATTTGTCGTGGTCTTCATCGACGACATTTTGATATACTCGACGACTGAGGAGGAGCACACCTACCACTTGCGGGTTGTACTAGACACACTCCGAGAGCACCAGCTTTATGGTAATCTCTCGAAGTGCCAGTTCTGGATAGGTGAGGTCCACTTCTTGGGACACGTCATCTCGGAGGCGGGAGTTGCAGTGGATCCTGCGAAGATCGAGGCAGTGTTAGCTTGGGAGCCACCCAGAAGCGTGATGGAGGTGCGGAGTTTCTTGGGACTAGCTGGATACTACCGGAGATTCGTACCAGACTTCTCTAGAGTTGCGACACCACTCTCATCTTTGAAGAGGAAGGGGAAACCCTTCGTGTGGTCAGACAGATGTCAGCAGAGCTTCAAGGAGCTGAGACAGAGATTGACCAACGCACCTATCTTGAGGTTGCCTGAGGAGGGAGTAGGGTACGTAGTTTACTATGATGCATCAGGGACCGGACTCGGATGTGTCCTGATGCAGGAGCAGGCAGTGATCGCCTATGTATCATGTCAGTTGAGGCCGCATGCGCAGAACTACGCTACCCATGACCTGGAGTTAGCAGCAGTGGTCTTCGCTCTGAAGACATGGAGACACTATCTGATGGGCGAGTGCTTTACAGTCTTTTCTGATCATCAGAGTCTCAGGTACATCTTCTCGCAGAAGGACCTGAACCTGAGACAGCGGCGATGGCTCGAGTTACTCCAAGACTATGACTTTCAGATAGTCTATAATCCTGGGAAGGGGAACGTAGTAGCCGATGCCCTCGGCAGGAGGACGGGCATTCAGCTACTTGAGGAGGCGACGGAGCAGCTAGCCTCTTTGCAGATATCCTTCGTGGATAGAGATGGAGCAGCCTTCCTTTAGTCACTCACAGTCACTCCTCCACTTCTACAGTGGGTCAGAGAGGCACAGTGTGGGGACGCTGACTGTGAGACACGGCGTGCACAGATATCCTCAGGACATGCACCTGATGGTTTCTCCTTTGGAGAAAAGCACGACATCCTTTTAAGAGGATGTACCATGGTACCGGTTGCTATATGGGAGGAGGTGCTGAGAGAGTTTCACACTTCTCCCTTGGCGGTACATCCTGGGGTGGCGATGATGTATCAGGATCTCAGATGACAACACTGGTGGCCAGGCATGAAGAAGGCTGTGACAGAGTTCGTTTCTCGATGCCTCACCTGGCAGCAGGTGAAGGCTAAGCACCAGGTACCAGAAGGCTTGGTACAGCCCTTCGAGGTCCCGGAGTGGAAGTGGGACGGGATATATATGGACTTCATGACTGGACTTCCACGCACTTCCAGAGGTCACGACTCCATCTGGGTGATTTTCGACCGACTCACCAAGTCGGCTCACTTCTTACCCATCCGAGAGCAGGGCTCAGTGGAGAGCTTGGGACGTCTTTATGTTCAGGAGATTGTTCGGCTTCACGGTGTGCCATCATCTATCACCTCCGATCTAGATGCTCGTTTTACTTCCCGGCTATGGAAGGGATTGCAGGAGGTGTTCGGGACACAGCTACGTTTGAGCACAGCCTTTCATCCTCAGACGGATGGTCAGACGGAGATGACCATTCAGACTCTCGAGGACATGCTCCGCGCATGTGTCCTCGACTTTGGTCGTAGCTAGGAGGACCACCTACCCCTGGTGGAGTTTGCGTACAACAACAGCTACCACTCCACCATCGGGATGGCACCATACGAGGCGTTGTACGGCCGACCCTGCAGATCTCCTTTGTACTGGACAGACCCTGGGGAGTCAAGACTTGTGGGACCAGAGATGGTCCAGGACACGATAGAGAAGGTCCAGGACATCTAGGAGCGGATGAGGACAGCTCAGAGCCGGCAGAAGTCATATGCTGACAGGAGGCGGAGGCCACTAGAGTTCGAGGATGGTGACCAAGTCTTCTTGAGGGTCTCACCTCGACGTGGTATACAGAGATTTGTCCGAGGCGGCAAGTTGTCTCCACGATTCATCGGACCATTCCAGGTCCTCAGCAGGATAGGAGAGGTGGCTTATCGTCTGGCTCTACCACCTCAGTTTCACCTGGTGCACGACGTCTTTCACGTATCTCAGTTGAGGAGATACGTGCACGACCCAACGCACATCATTGACCATGGGGATCTTGACATTGACGATGGGGTGAATTTTACGGAGGTCCTGGTGGAGATCGAGGATCGACAGGAGCGGGTCCTACGTGGACGGTCGATTCCTCTAGTGTGCATCAGATGGTAGCACGGGAATCTCCAGGAGAGCACTTGGGAGCGGGAGGCTCATATGCGTTCTCAGTACCCTCATTTGTTTCCCTAGTTTTGATGTATCTTTACGGGGACGTAAATCCCTAAGGTGGGAGTAATGTAAAGACCCGTAAAATTCAAGGGAAATTTTTTCTTAATTTTCTTTGGAATTTTACAAGAGCGCGGTTTCTGACGGCACCTAATTCCGAGGCCCGGTGTGCCCGGAATCAATTTCCGAAGTTTGGATCGGGTACGTTCAGTGAACGAATGAGCGAGTTTTTCTAACTTTTGAACTGGTTCCCGGAATCGAATTCCGAGGGCACCGATGAACTCGAAGCGCCGATATTCGCTGAAGGAGACCTTTTCTGAGGTTGCGTTTTATGCGGGAAGAAAGTTAGTTTTGGGGGAAATTAGAAGAAGTTAAATAAAATTGTGGAACACAATTTATTTTTAACATGTTGGTTATTTCCTCCCAAAGGGAGTTAGAGGTGGGAACCACATCCACATAACCTCCCTTGATAGGATTAAGTGTGGCGGGGCCCAAACGAGCCCTAACTCTTCAAATTCCCTTAAAATCCCCAATAACTCCACTCTAATTAATTTGACAACTTGTGTTATTAATTAAGATGAGTTACTTAATTTCAAACCTTTGAAATTCAAAGAGGTTGGGTTGTGTGAATAAAATAAGGCTTAGACTTATTTTATTTTGTTTAGTATCTTTTGCCACCTTGAGAGGATTGGGAAGCTTTCTTCATCTTCTTCAACCTTGACGAAGAACGCGAAGAACACTTAGGCTCCGATGAAGAACGTCGTCTCCATAAGAAGAGAAAGACGTGTCGTCTCTTCTTTTCTTTGCAGTCGATGTGTTTCTGAAGATCGACGATGCTGCTTCTTTCGATCTTCTTCCCGTGTCAACGAAAGGAGATGCCGCTTCCTCCTTGGGCTTTCTCCGTCAGCTTACGAAGCTTCTCCAGCGACGCTACCTCTTCGGACGCACCTCGACGTCAACGGAATCGACGTTCGATTCCCGCGACGCCCGAACTCCGCGACGCTTGTCTTCTGCGGCTTGTTGGCGTGCTCCGCTCTTTAAATCGAGGTAGGGGATTATTGTTATTTTATTTAATTATTCTGTTCTTGATTCTAGCATGTCGAACTTCGTGGTTAATCGAATAAATGTTATCATTTAATGAGAGGGGGCCGGACCACACAAACACGACTTAACCCCCTCCTATGTTCATGTTTGTTCCCTTGCGGATGGAATGGGATGGCGTGGTGCTGTCGCACCGTGTGGGAATCATACGGCAAGTATTGCGCAGCGCCGTCACGCCGTGCTGTGGAAAGAAATTCAAGAAGGTGACGCCGTCGCGTCACGTCGAAGGAAGTAGAAGGCGCTGCGGCCGGAGCGGAGCCGCGACGGAGGGACGCGGTGTCGTCGCACCGCACCAGACGACAAGGGCCGCGGCCGGTTCCGGGCCGCGGCGGAGCTTGGTGACCGGCGGCCAGCCGGGCCGCCGGTGTCGGAGCCGGAAAGGGACCGGCCACTGCCGGTCCCGTTGAGGAGGAGTCGGCCGGCCAGGTCGGGCCGGCCGGAAATGGGGAAGGCCGGGGGAATTAAATTCTCCTGGCCAGTTGAACGGCCCCCCATTATTGAGGGGGGGCCACGGTTATGCAAGGGGGGAAGGCGCCCCCCGTTTTTTTTCAATCAGCTCGGCCGAAGCCGAGCTGGCAGTGCGCTGGGCGCACTGCCCCCAGCTGTACTGGTGCTTGGCTAGTCTGCCAGGCCGGCCCGGGCCGCGCCGGGCCGGTTCGACCCTGTCCGGGGTGGGTCGACCCGGTTCGGGCTGACCGGGGGGTCTCGGGCCGGGTCGGCCCGGGCCCGAAACCCCCGATACTGAACTGTTTAGGTTCAAATTCCCATAACTCGGGCTACGGTCCTCCAAACGATGCGCCGTCAGCGGCGATGCGATCCTTGGATCGAGACGGTCGTTTCAGTATATCGCACTCAAGGTTTTGGAATAATTTGAGTTCGTCCGGGTTGGTTCGTACACGAAACCAACCGGGCCCTCGGAGCGGAAACGCTCATATCTTGAGCTACGAACGTCCAAATGACGTGCCGCCAGCTTTGTTGAGTTCATCTTAGTGAGAAGGATCTTTTGGAATAATCCGCCCGAGTTTTGGAAGCAGGTGGAGTACGGTCGGGTTGGTTTTGCCTTAAAAACCAACCGGGCCCCTGAAACGAAAAAGCCAATAACTCTCAGACGGGGCGTCTGATTGACGCACCATTTGTTGCGTTGAGTTCCTGTTGACGATACGGAACTTTTGGATACATCATCTCTGGACTATGTGATAGTTTATGTATCAGCCTCTCGGCTCGTGGAGCGGACCCTCTCGAATGAGCTTGCTGTGTGCGGGAACCCTAGAGCTGGTTGCGACGTCTACTGTGTCTGCGACGACAACTGTGCAGAGATCCTCAGTGGATTCGACGACGACGACTACAGCACTCAGAGATCCTGTGTGGATCAGTGCTACCGATCCTGTGTGGGTCCGATCCTGTGTGGGTCAGCGCTCAGCAGTCCTGTGTGAACCAGCGCCTACAGATCCTGTGTGGGTCCGATCCTGTGTGGGTCTTTGCGGGGGTTAGTACCTATCGATCCTTTGTGGGCCCGACGACTTAGATGGATTAGTGATCATCTCTATCATCTACAAAGATGTATACCTGTGTGAGCTGAATCCTGTTTACCTTCCTGTGTGGATTGTGTTGTGCTATCCTGTGTGGATTACGATTTGCTTTCCTGTGTGGAATACATATACTTTCCTGTGTGGACTGAGTTGTACTTGGGCTCGGAGGTTGGAGCGTATTGGAATTGATGACTTAGGTATATGTATGGGCATATACCTAAGCAGTGTCGGTTGTTACTTCGTGATTGTATCTTTCTTTTGTGGTTTATCCTTTGTGGATTTTGGGAGACCTTCGGGGGTCTCGGGGTCCCTACTAAGTAGCTTATACTCACCCCTTCACGGGATATGCCCGCACTACGTTGTGTTGGTTGCAGACGACGGACAGCGTTGATCATGGTTGAGGCTCGCAGAGCAGGACGGTACCTGGAGGTGGACCACTGGGCGGGACGTGCTCGGAGCGGACGGCGGGACCCGAGGAGCAGTGGAGCTATCTGCACCCACCCTTCAAGTGGGATTTCCAGTGGACAGCTCGGTGTAGCGGCTTTTACTTTACAGTTGTTGTTTTCCCTTTCGAGTTGTACTTTACTTTCAGTTCGGGAGCCTACCTGATTAGAACTCCATAGTTAAGCGTGCTTGGCCTGGATTAGTGATCAGGATGGGTGACCTCCTGGGAAGTTCCCCAGGGTGTGTGCGAGTGAGGACAAAGCACACTGGAAAGGACATGTGTTGGCCTATGAGGACTATCATTAGTCAGATGACCCATTCAGGAATGTGGGTGGACCCTGGGGTGGACCCTGGGGTGGACCCCACGTGTCTGCGGGGCAACTGGTGGTACCTGGTGGGCTAGGACCTAACGACCATGTTAAGGCAGGGTGGTTGTGCTGTCACCAGGACCCGGTTGTCTCATTTGGTATCAGAGGAGGAACCCAGCCTTAAGTGCGATGCACTGCTTGGGTTGAGATGTAGGGCCCACAACGAGGGTGTTGTTCTCTAAAGGGGGGGTGATTGTAACATACCCAAATGATAAAGGGTTAAATGGATAAAAGATATGACTCATGTCAACAAGGTGCACCTTCCTTTTCGGGAGCCTACTTGATTAGAACTTCATAGTTAACCCTGCTTGGCCGGGAGTAGTGATCAGGATGGGTGACCTCCTGGGAAGTTCCCCAGGGTTTGTGCGAGTGAGGATGTTATCTATACCTACCCTTCAGGTAGGATCCGTGGTGGACGATCCAGGAGCTGCGTCATCTGTACCTACCCTTCAGGTAGGATCCGAGGAGGACGACCCAGGAGACGCTTTCGTCCCTCCAACTGTTGTCTTTTTCTATTGTACTTTGTTCAGTTGTAGTTGTACTTTCTTTTGGGTTTGTATTCTGGCCCATTTTCCTTTCAGCACCTCTCTTTGTACTTAGTGTTTACTTCCGCTTGTTCTATGTGGTGCTTGTTTACTTTTATAAAGGCAATGCCTTCCTAGTTATCAGGATTTACGCCTTTGGTGCTAGTCGCCAGCCCCTGGCCTATGGAAGGCGGGCTTTGGGTAGTCACGGCATGGGCCCCGAGGACGGGTCGTGACAAATTGGTATCAGAGGAGGAACCCAGCCTTAAGTGCGATGCACTGCTTGGGTTGAGATGTAGGGCCCACAACGAGGGCGTTGTGCTCTAAAGGGGGGGGGGGGGGTGATTGTAACATACCCAAATGATAAAGGGTTAAATGGCTAAAAGATATGACTCATTTCAACAAGGTGCACCTTCCTTTTCGGGAGCCTACTTGATTAGAACTCCATAGTTAAGCGTGCTTGGCCTGAAGTAGTGATCAGGATGGGTGACCTTCTAGGAAGTTCCCCAGGGTGTGTGCGAGTGAGGACAAAGTACACTGGAAAGGACATGTGTTGGCCTGTGGGGACTATCATTAGTCAGATGACTCGTTCAGGCACGTGGGTGGACCCTGGGGTGGGCCCCACGTTTCTGCGGGGCAACTGGTGGTACCTAGTGGGCTAGGACCTGACGGCCATGTTAAGGCGGGGTGGATGTGCTGTCATTAGGACCCGGTTGTCTCAATTACACCCTTACTTATTGTGTTCTATATACAATAAAGAATGTATAGTGCTAAATATTAAGGTTGTAATGTTTTCAGAGATGGAGCTTATTAGTGCTCAATTGATACAGACTAATAAAGTTCATGTCAGGTGATGGTGTGATGTAAAGTTACATTTTCTTTTTATTGTTGGTATTTCTTTACATTGGGTTACTATGATCGTGTACATGATAGTAAATTCTAGTGTTTCATTTTTCTCACTTTTATGGATATGGGTGTTTTTCACATGCATGTTATTATGAAAATTGGTTTTTATATCTATATTTTTATTATTTATGTTTTGTTTCAGGGATATCTTATTATGTGAAAGTTAATTAGTCTATACCTCCCATGCGTGTGTTATTCCTTATTAAAACTTTTCACCAGTCCTTATCCTATTAAATGTGGGTTGGGGTGGTGCACTCAGCCTAACATTTTTTCAGGTGGGGTACTGTTGGGTTGGTTAATGTCCCAACCAAGAATTCATCTCTATATATATAACACCATAAAATTCTAAAATAAGAACATTATATTTGATAGTGTGTATGAAACATAACACCAAGCCTTTAAGGGACTATAATATCACAAGACTCTATAATATATTTAACATTTAAAAAAAATTAAAATATTAAACTTTTAATGCATGCGTCATTGAGTTAGAATATATCACACAAAACAATTTTTTTCTTCAATGGATTTGTTACAGGCAAGATCGCGTCATGCCAAAAAATAGTAAATTATTAAAATATTATAATTTAATAAGATATAACCTATCCATTCAATTAGTGGTTATGAATTTGATAAAATAACTTATTAAAATATATGGTTTACAGAAATATAAAATGAATTCATTTGTTACAGATTAATTATAAATTAATATAAGAACCAATTGAATAAAAAGCGAATGTTTTTATAGAAAACTATTTTTATGGTCACAAATCAATTTTTTCATAATTAGTTAAATGAATTAAAATAAGAGAATGATATTAATTTAATATATATATTATATATTAAAAAATATTTTTTATATTCTCCATAAATATTTGATAGTCATAAGATAAGAACAAACACAATATTATGCATAAAAATCAATTTTTTTATAAAGGTAATTTTGTCGCATTTTAATGGGGAAAATATTTTAAATCTAGTTTTGGTAAATGTTATAAATCTTATATGTAAAAATAAACTTAATATTTTAAATAGGTATATAAAAATTAGGCAAGGGTTAATTTTTATTATTTTTCGTGGAAGTTTCATTTTTTGTTGAATAGTGAAAAAATCAAAATTTTAACTCAAAACTGTTTTTCATCTAATTTATTTATAAGGTCAAATTATATATTAAACTATTTTAATCTCAAATTAGTGAAATATTTTATCAATTAGTCCAATTTAGATTATTTTAATCAATTTCACTTTAAAATTGGATATAAAATCTTAGAAAACTTTTGAACATTTTTACATTAAAAACTCACATTGTCATCCTATCCACGAGATTAAATTTAAATTAATTTCTTCCATTTAAATGATTTGAATTTGAAAAAATGGATTCCATATTTTAAAAAAAAAATAATAATTTCTAAAAACATTAACTTAGTTTTTGTCAAAAAAATATCAGTGAAAGTAATTAAAATTAACTACAATGATTAAGATGAAAATTTCTTTAACAAAGGAATAAACATTAAAATTAAGGGCCAAAATGAACAATAATATTTTCAAAAATACTTTTGATGGGAATATTTATACCCGATCATTAATTTTCTCTAATTTTGACCACTATTGGATCCACTTTACATCAAAAAAAATGTGGGTGAAATTCCTTTTCCAAATTTACAAGAGTGCCACTCCTCTTGTACTATAAAAAGACACTCACAACTCCCACTTCCTCACACATTTAAAGAAAATTTGAATAAACCCATATCTGACCAAATATAACCTCAAAAAACCTCACCTAATCCAATAATTCTGACTTTGTTCTGGAAGCCATCCAAGGAAGCTCTTTGGTACAAACATAAAAGAGTTACCCAAAGAAGAGGTAACATCATTCCTCAAGCTATTTAGTTTTATTTCCATTATCCACCCTTAAAAAATACTTATTATATGATTATATAACAAAAAATTCACTTAAATATACTTATATGTTTTTTATGTTATGGGTTCAATCTAAACTCACACACACTTATATCTAATGGGTATCGAACTTACTGTTTATGTGTACGGTGAACTACCACCTCATGAAACGATGGTTGTTCCTTATTACTTTAACACCTATAATGGTAGGAATTATGATGGAAAATATTTATATATATGTTATATATGGTATTTATAATTTATTTATACTACCTCAATTCTTTTATAACAAATACCTTTACACACTCCATTTTTTAGAATAAAATAACTTCGTTTGTGGAAGTGTGGATTGTCACCCCCTCAAAGCAATGTGATTCATTCACACTATACATAGAATTTATAAAGTATGGTTTTAATAAACCCATGTAACATATATGAAAAAATATATTACACTATAATTATAATATAAATATATATAATTTTATATTCATTCTTTTAATATGAAAAGGAAATGAAAGTAGTGTTCATGCGTATGTATGATCTACCATCTTCATGAACAATGAATTTCATTTCTTATCTCTAAATAATATAGATTATTATAAATATATATAAAATGAATATATATGATAATTAAGTCATGTTTTAAATTCTATAGATGATAAAACCATGAATGACGTAAGAAGAATAACAAGTAACAAGTCAAAATATACTCGAAAGACTAGGCAATTAACACCAAAAATTTTTGAAAATGTTGAAAGATTGTTATAAAAAAAGTAATAAGATATTTTAAAAAATAATTGGGTTATGTGATAATTTAGTAACACTATTAGAACTATTATAAATGAGTTTAAAGACTATGCACAAAAAAAGAAACACAAGGTAATAGATTTTCATCTCACTTTTTACATCTATGAGATAAATGTCATATTCACCACTCACTTATTTTTGTGTGGTGTTTCTACATCCCCTATTAATTTATTATATCACTAATAATTTTATATTGGTTGTATTTAACAATTTACTTTAATGTTATTAATTCATTAGTATTATGATTTAAAATGTTTTAAAGTTGTATGGGACACTTTGGAATGTTTAAAAATTATTTTAAACAAGAATAATTTTAAAGATTTTTAATTTCCTTTCAAGGAAATTATAAGACTATTTTTCAATAAACGCTTTAATTTTTAAGATATATGGTTATTCATGACCTTTTTCAATTATTATACCATCTACAACTCTTAAGTACTCAAAATATTTTACAAAATGATTTTAATAAAAAATGACTTCATTTTTCTCTTTAGCCGGAGAACCCACTTTCTTCTAAAAACCTTGTTTTCAAAAAATTGTTTTTAACCTTTAAAAAATGATTCATAAAATACATTTTTACCCATTTATTTTTTTACCAGTTCTTTCAAATGAATATTATTATCACTTTCTAGAAAAGGCATTTTGAAACCTTTTTACTGTGAAAAAGTAATGGTCTTTTACCTTATAAAACGTGTACATATTTACCTACCATTATTTATTTGAAACTTACATTGCATTTATAAGAGATTAATTGTAAAAGAAAATGTTTTAAAAAGTGGTTTTTCAAATAAATGTGTTTTTAAATGTTAAAAAAAGGATATTTTCCGAAGGATTGTTTTCAAAATATCTTTTTATAGTACCTCTATTTATAAATGACAAAAAACCTTTATTTTTACTTCACTTGGAAAATGTTGTATTGATACCATCATTATTACTCATATAGATGGTTTATAATTGATTTATATGAGGAGAGTATTCACATTCACTTCCTTGATTCGTTTTTTTAGTCCCCTTACAATATTGAATTTCCTATGATCGCTGAACATTGAATTTCCCCTAATTATCCATATCTTTCATCATGGAGATATTCATTGGCTAAACCATATATCAATTTTACATACGGTGTTTACATTGATAGTTATTTTATTTACTGGGTAAATATTAAAAAATTTGTATTCTTTAATCAATATGAATTTTTGATAAGGCACTTTGTTTATTTAAATCAATTATTCAATATATGGGGAATGATTTGGAAATCCACTAAACAGGATGGGGAAAAATTTATGTAATCCATACGGGTTTTGGAATAGTTAATGTAAGCTCTTAGAAGAATTTTCAGTCTTAAAAGACAAAATTCATTGAAAAAACTCTTCATGTTCGTTTCCAAGCAGAATAGATGGGTTTCTACCCATATACTTAAACTATCTTGAGGATAGATCTTGAAATTGTAATTATGGATGTGCCAGATACATGATGTCCAATAAATAATCATTTCCTTTATTTTGATTCAATTATTATTTATCCTTCATATTTTTCATTGACATAACTATAGATGCATTTCATTCTCAGTTCATTGACTAAATGGAATGTGTTTTTGTTTCTTACATTACCATATTTATTTTTCCTTATCCAATTATTTGAATGAAATGTTTTTACATTTATTTTCCTTGATATATTTGTTATTTACTTCCAATTTTATTAATATTATGGAATGTTTTTTCAAGTTATTTAACTTTCCATTTGATTATTATCATTGATAAATTATTGTTTCCACTATATTTACCCTTACTGCACATTTAAGATTACCTATATTATGTTTCCATTCCCCAAGAACCCAAGAATAAAAATAATAAAGACATGAATGTATATGCTATATGTAATAAGATATTATCCTTGAAAGAAAAAAATATGTTGTAACTAGTGTTTTAATTTTTAATACAAAACACGTGTATGTATTTGGTTTACTAAGACTACAAAATTATTCAGTCATTTGGGATGTAATTCACTTGTATGTTATGCCAATTTAATTTATAAAAGACATTGGATCTATTACCGGGGTTAGGTCACTATATTTTTATATTAGATAAAGTTTAGTAGAAAACTTAGGAACTAGATTTAGGAAAACATAGATTATATAACTTTACCCTAAGGAATAATTTAAGTATAAGTATATAAGAACACCAAAAAAATTTGATAAAGTAGAGATTATTTGTGTATTCCTATAAATACATCCCTATACAGATACTACAGGTGGAATTTATTCTATAACATATATACCTTGGAGTAACAACTCTGACAAGGTGCATCAGGCCTGACTCAGAATAACCCGGTACATGATAACAAGCCTTTTTCCACACATGGTTTGACTCCCTGTGAGGATATGCTTAGGATGATTCACATATTGTTTACAAAACATTATGAATGATTTAAATATAGGATCAAAATGAATAAAATAGCTTAAACCTAAGTATTTTTAGATTTAAAATAATTTTTTATGATTTAAACATCATATGAATGATCATATTCTTTTCTAAAAAGGACTATTGTTATCCACATTATGTTTTATGTTTTTCGTAAATGTCTAGAATCCGAAGGATTCAAGTTAATATTGAACATGTAGGACAATGTGGTGGCAATGAGAAACCAAATTAGGTGTTTGTAGGAGTGAAATATATCATGTTTATTCTTAATTAGTTTTTCTAAAATATGATTAATAACATATACTTGAACCTACTCCTGAAATCACCAAAGAAGCGAAGAATGGAGTTTGATGAGGGCTTCAGTGGTGGAGACCACAAAGAAAAGTAGGCTCAATTTTCATCATGCAAGAAATATGGAATGATACGCTCAATAAATTATATCAATGGAATGGGTAAATGATTTATGTGCGGTAAATATGGAAATAATACAAATAATTTCCTTGGAAAATTGAATAGTGTGATGGAAGGAAATAAACTCATCCTAAGGAAGGATTTATAGTTCATTTCCATAAATGTGGGGAAACTAGACATTACTCATGTCAATGCCCACTTCTAGAGGATAAAATCTAGATAAAGGAAGGATATCTGTGGAAATTAGTGTATTCATTATTTATGTATTAATTTTGTATTTAAAACATTACATAAAAGGCTATTTAGTTATTAATCTTATTTTGAGGATATCCATCAAATTTATTTTTGAAATTATATTAATATATATTTATAAAAGGAAAAACTATATGATGGGTGACAACCAATCAAGTCTAGAAAGGTTGTGGGTCTTGAACCCATGAAAGAAAGATGATAAGGGTTTCATGCCAACCAGTAACCTATGTAATGTCCTGGTTGATAAGTCATTGATTTTAGTTAAACAATTTGATGAATAAATATTAATGATAGACCAATAGTGTTACTTTTTTGGTTTATATATTAATGTATTAAACATATTGGCTTTGGAAAATAGTTATAAACCAATGTAATGACTTTGCACTCTTTTATAGGCCATATGATCCATTAAAAGTATATCTTAGTTCTTTTGGGATCAAAGTTATTTTTTTGAAGTAATGGATGGATTAGAAATTGATCAAGGAAAAAAAGTATATAAATTATGTTTATTGAAATATGGTATGTAAGTATATTTATTTATTTCCTTGGTCAGTAAATGAATTACCCAAAATTAGGAAAATGATCTAGAAATAAAATGTTGTCCTAATACCTTAATTTCTATTGAACTGATGGTCATTTAAATCATTTAGATTTTGAAATTTGAGACCCTTAACTTTATATTGACCATTCACCTATTTATGGTTGATGACCTCAATAACTCCCTATAAATATTTATGATTTTCCTCCATGTACGTATCTCCACATGGCACTAATTTTCCTCTACTTAGAAAATTAGTTATATGTTAGTCTATGTGAATTTTTTTACTTCCAATTCTCTATTTTCTAGAGGATGTTTTACAAACTCCTAAATCAATGTGGAATTTAAAAAAAATGAGAAATATCAAACAATCTATCACCATGATCGATTTTAAATTGTTAGGATGAAATTTATTTAAGGTGGGGAGAATTTAATGTCACAAAATTCAAAATTAAGAACATTTTATTTGATAGTGTGTATGACACACAACACCAAGCACGTAAGGGAATATAATATACTGAAACTATATAATATATTTAATATCTTAAATAAATTTAATAAATTTAATAGCTTTAAATGCACATGAAACTGATTTAGAATAAATCTAACACATCAATGAGTTTTTTCAATGGCTTACGTTACACACAAGACCAAGTTTTACCGAACAATAATATGTTATTAAAATATCATTATTTAATAAGATATAACCTAGCCGTTAAATTAGTGGTTATGAATATGATTTAATAAATTATGAAAATATATGGTTTACACAAATATGAAATTAATTCACTAGCTACAAATTAATTATAAATGAATAAAAGAACCAATTGAATATAAAGGGAATGTTTGTATAGAAAACTATTTTTATGCTCACAAAGCTGTTTTATCCAAATAAATTTTATTAATTACAATTATTTAATTATATTAATATTATAAATTTATTATATATTAAATAAAATAGTTTTTATTTTATTGAATAAATTTAATATTAATAAGATAAAAACAAACCCAATATTGTACATAAAAATCAATATTTCTATAAAGGCACTTTTACCACCTTTTAATGGTAAATATATTTTAAATAAAATTCATAAAAATTTAAGAAATATTATTTGTTGAAATAAAATTAATATTTGAAATAATAATATAAAAATTTGGTTAGGGTTAATTTTTTGTATTTTTCTATGAAGTTTTATTTTTTGATGAATAGTGAAAAATACTAAATTTTAACTCAAAGTTGATTATGGTTTCTAATTTATAAATATAGTTAAATTATATTTTTAACTAATTTTAAAGATTAATTAGATAAATATTTTATAAATTAATCTAATTTAGTTAATTTTAATAAATTTCACATTGATATTTGATATAAAAACATAGCAAACATTTGAATATTTTTAAATTAAAAACTTCCATTGTTGTCCTGTCTACGAGGTTAAATTTAAATATATTTTTTCCACTTATGGGATTGGAATTTGGAAAAATGGATTCCATTTTTTTAATCAGAATAATTTATTATTTCAAATAAATTAATCATAGTTTTTGACATAAAATATTAGTGAAAGTAACTAAAACTAAGTACAACGATTAAAAGAAAAATTGACTTAATAACGACCTAAAACTTAAACTTAAAAGCCAAAATGAACTATAAACTTTTTAAATATCCATTTTTTGGTCATATATATACCATATACTAGATTTTATCAAATTTGGACTGTTATTGGATCCGATGGATATGGAAAATATGTAGGTGGAATTCTGTTTCAAAAAAATTAGAAGAGTGAAAATCCTCCCCCACTATAAAAAGGCACTCACCCCTCCCACTTACTCACAACTCTCAAGAAATGTTGGATAGACCAATATATTACAAAATATATCCTCAAAATACATCCCCTAATTCAATAATTCTCATATTGGTCAAAAATCAATTCAAGGAAGCCCTTTTGTGCAAACTTAAAGGAGTTACCCAAATAAGAGGTAACATCTTTCCTCAAGATCTTTAGTTTCATTCCTATTATCCACCCCATAAAATATCCATATTACATGATTATATAATAAAAAAATATCCTCAATACACTAATATGATTTTATTTTTAGTGTTTTACCAAAACAAACACACACTTCCATCCAATGGGTAACAAACTTATAGTTTATGTGTTCAATGAACTATTGCCTCATGAAATGATTATTATTTTCTCTTCCTTTACCACCTATCATGGTAGGTATTACGATGGAAAATATATTTACGTATTATATATATGATATTTATAATTTATTTATACTTGTTTTATTCTTTTGTAACATGTACCTTTATACACACTATTATTTGGGAATACAATAAAATCGTTTGTGGAGGTGGGGACTACAACCCCTCAAAGCAATGTGATTCGTTCACACTATACATGAAATTTATAAAGTATGGTATTAACAAAAATATGTAACATATATAAAATATATATGATATTGTAATTATAATATACATATATATAATTTTCTTTTCATTATTTTAATTTGAAAAATAAATGAAAGTATCATTCATGTATACGTACGACCTACCGTCTCCAGGAACTATGCATTTTATTTCTTATCACCAAATATTATTGATTATTATAAATACATATATAATAAATATATATGATAATTAAATCAGGTTTTACATTATTTAGATGGTGAAACCATGAATTATGTAAGAATAACAATAAGTAACAAATCAAAAATACTCGAAAGACTAGGAAATTAACACCCAAAAAAGTGAAAATAATGAATGATTATTCTCAAATGGTTAATAAGTTATTATAAAAAGGAATATAGTACTGATATAATTTATAAAAAATATTATAACCAATATAAATGAGGGTAAAGTCTGTTCATATAGAAGGAAACACAAGTTAAGGATTTTCATCTCACTTCTTTTACATCTTTGAGATAAATGTTATATTCACCACTTACTTATTTTGTGCGGTGTAACTAATTCCCATTTTGATATATTATATCACTATTAATTTTTTATTAAGGGTATTTAAAACTTTAATTTAAAGTTTTTACTTCGTGACGATTTAGATTTAAAGTGTTTCAAAGTTGTATGAGATGTTTTGGAATGCTTAAGCAATATTTTCTGATGAATAATTTTAACGATATTTGATTTAAATTCGAGGGAATTATATAAAATTTCCCAATAATTCCTTTCATTTTTTCTAATATCTTTATTAATTATCAATTTCATTTATTACTACCAAGTTACCACTATTTGTTACTCAAAATAATTTAGAAAATTCTTTTAAGAAAACATGAATTCATTTCTCTCTTTAGTCGGAGAACCAATTTTCTTTTAAAAATATTATTTTCTAAAAATGTTATAAAAAATATGATTTTAAACTTTCCAAAATTATTTATTAGATAAATTTTTACACTTTTTTCTTTTTCTAATTATTTCAAAGTAATCTTCTTGTCTCTTTTCCATCAAGGCATTTTTCTAACCTTTCTACCTTGAAAAGGAATGTTCTTTTACCTCATACGACATGTAGGGATTTACCTACCATCATTTCATTAAAGCTTAATTTTCAAATATAAAATGTTAAATTTTAATGAAAATCTTTTCAAAATTTATTTTCAATGAAATGGTTTTTCAAAACCAAATGATATTTTCCTCATGAATGTTTTTAAAAGATATTTTTATAGTATCTCTATTCATAAATGACAATAACCCTTTACTTTTAATCCACTTGGAATATTTTTTATTGATACCATCCTTATTCATCCTCTAGATGGTTTATAATTTATTTGGCCAAATATAGTATTCGTATTAATTTCCATTATTCCATTTTTAGTCCCCATTAAATATTCAATTTCCTCTGATCATTGAACATTGAATTTCCCCTAATTATCCATATCATTAATCATTGATATATTCATTTCCTAAAACATATATCATTTTTAAATATGTTTTCTTACTTTTATATTAATTTGATTTATTGGGGAAATATTAATAAATCCATATTCTTTACTCAAAATGGATATTTGATTATGCACTTTGTTTATTTAAATCTATTATTAAATATATGAGGAATGCTTTGGAAATTAACTACATGGGTTGGTGACTATCTAATTTAAGACCTAAAGGTTTGGTACTAGTTAATGTAAGCCCCTTGATGTATCAGTACTCTCATATGATGAAATTAGTTAAAAAGAAACCTTTCATGTTTGTTTCCAAGCAGAATAGATAGGTTTTTACCAATATACATAAACTATCTTGAGAATAGATCTTGATGGTATAATGGTTCATGTTCTAGGTACATGAATTCCAATACTTACGCATTTCTATTTTTTTATTTAGTTATTATTTATCCATGATATTTTTCATTGATATATCTATGGATTCATTTCATTCATAGTTCATTGATTAAATGGAATGTGTTTCTTTTTCATACCATATCATATTTATTTTCCCTTATCTAGTTATTTTAACGGAATTTAGTTTTGTTTATATATCTATAAATTTTTATTATACACATACTTATCAATTTATTGATATCATGTCATGTGTGTTCAATTTATTTTCCTTTCCATTTGATTATTCTCATTGATTAATTATTTCTTCGGCTGTATTTAACCATATTGATCATTTAAGGTCACCCTTACTATGTTACATTTCCCCAATAACTCAAGAAGTATAATAAGAAATCTATGAAAGGATATGCTGGATAGAATAAATATATTATCCTAGAAATTAAAAAAAAATTACATTGTAATTAGCGTATTCATTTACAATAAAAGACTCATGTATATATATAGTTTTCCAAGATTACTAAACTATTCAGTTCTTCAAGACGTGATTTACTTGTATCTTATGCCAATGTAATTGATAACAGACATTAGATCTAGGATTAATGGGGTTGGTACACTACAATATATCAATTCTCTATCACTATAAAAAAACACGCATGAACCAAAACATATCAAGAGAACAAGATAAGGAGAATATGAAGAAGAAAAATAAGAATCAATGAATAATTGACTGGATCAATTTGAATGTTACATTATGGAAAGGGAATAAACAAATACCATGAAGAAGCATGTAATCCAAGAAACATAATGATTTACCCAAATTTTATTGAAGGTGAGTGAAACTAGATAGAATTTAATCGTACATCTAAATTTATAATTAAAACTGAGATGTCAAGAATTAGTGAATGAAACCCTTCGTCATAGCACAAGGATGGTAGGTCACTCGGAATATTTAATATCATAGAAAAAAACATCTTCACCCCCCCTTAAAACTTAGTAAATGACCATTATAATTTGATAATATTAAAGAAAATTATGGTGTAATGGTTTTTGTCAAATTTCAATGGATGTATCTTCAATCATCACCGAGTAATCCTCACACCATATAAAATTTAACTACTTAATCACCACATAAATATAAAAAATACATAATAAAATCATGAGAAAACATAGTACATTATGAAACAACACATAATAACTTGAAAAAACATAAAAATCACAACATAGGATTCACAACACGGTTTAAAATGTTATACCACAATTCATAAATCATAGAAGAATACACATATCATAATAGATATAATAAAATATTATTCACTAGCTCTAACAACCAAAAAATTCTAGTTAATCACTAAACAATCATGTATTGATTTTTATATTAGCTAAAATTTCACACATTCCATCTTCCATTCCCCCATACACATCTTAACACACTATAAACACTTCACATACCCCGAAACCAAAAGTAATGTTTCAAGGAATATCCAAGCCTCTATATTAGATACCTCTAAAATGACTATTATCCCCGAGAATCCAAGAATAGTTTAATAAAATAAAATTACTCTATAAAACCTAGCACCCCATGAGATACATCCCAAATAAGAATCTTTCCTTCACAAAAACACAAGAACAATACAAAAAGGGGAACACAAAAATAATATCCATCATAAAACAAATCATCTCAACATCACTATAAAAAATGAAAAAAACTCCATATATTGAGCTAAAATCTATTACTCTTACTTATGTATAATTTAATTTATGAAAAAAAGCATGTACTTTAGACAAACCAATTAAATGATACACCCACAAAAACTTTTATCCCAAAGTTCCCAAATCTCAATGGGTTACTCATTAAATGTCACATCATCATAAATATCTAGTTAAATATAATCAATGATAGGAAAATAACTATAAATATACCTCTGAATATGTGACATGTATATCATATAATTAATTACATTCATATATGGATGATTATTTAATAGATACACTAACACTCTAAAATTCTCTATCACCTTAAATGGTGAAATAATACGAGGATAAAAATTATTACCTTAACTAAACCTGTGATATCCAAAAAATCAGAAACATTAAAAAAATGATCACTAACCTCAAACTCTAAAGGTATCTTCTTTGGGGAATCTTATTACTTTTAATAATCCCAAGAATGCTTAATCAAATCATAAATCACTTTCACTATTTCTACATTACTCTACACCAAATTTAGTCCATGTATCACAAACTCTCTATCCTTAGTCAAACATAATATTTATTTGTAAGGATGACAATAAAAAAGGAATAGAGTTATAGATAATATTATTGGAAATGTAAACCAAATGAAAATGAATTCTATATAAACCTTAAAAAAATAACACATTTTTTCAAAGACTACAAGATCTATCGACAGCTCTACTGATAGATATCCTCGATGAGATTCCTCCACCTTTTGTAATAAGGAAACATTCACTTTCATATATTATAGGAAAATATCAATGCCAACTATCCTTATATCCAGATACATAGTTGAATGATCCTTTATCATCCTTTACTCATCTGTAGCCACTTGATCAACATTTCCATGAGACTTCCTTATCAATAAATAAATGATTATATTTCTTTCCCCAGTGTATAGGATATCTCAAGTTCATAATCCAATAAGAATACTATATCTCAAATATGGGTGATATTACATGGACTAAATTTATTTTTTGGCATCCCAAGATCTTAAATGACATAGTATCTTATATTGGTACACCATTAAAGATTGATCAAATGACTCTAAATGAAGATGTCGGGCTATATGCTCGTGTTATGGTTGAGGTAAATCTGGAAACTAAGCTTCCAGATGTTATTTCCTTCAATGATAATGACTATAAAGCTGAGGTGCAGATGTAATATGAGCACAAACCTACATTCTCTGAGATCTATAAGTTCATTGGGCATTCTTTTCTGAATTTAAGAGTGATGAAAAATTAAGTGGAGAAGCCAAGGGATGATGGATGGACTCAAGTTAGAAAGAGAAACAAAGAGGACACTGCCCTGGAGAAACATGAAGCAACAGGGAAAGATGGAAAATGGGTGAAGAAAGAATCTCTCTTGGGAGAGACTTCTGGTGTTACCTGAACTAAGATGGTTGAAGGATATGCCTCTCTTGATCAAGACAATAAGAAGATATCTAAAATATGGCTCTAGGCGCCTATGAGCAGTATCAATCTGAACCAGCTGATGAGGATCTGGGAATGCTCACCTTTGAAGATTTTGGACACCTTTCTTTTCCAACTGTGTACTCATGAAAAGGGTGTGATTATCTTTCTCCTACAACACCCTAGAACACTATCATGAAAAGCGGTTTCTCATCTATCCCTACTCATAACTAGGTGGGTCGCATTCCTGAGGTCAACAAGATAAACTCTGGACATATTCTAGTGGTCCATACAGAAAATATGGGCAACCGCATGACTGTTGATTCTGGACAGAAGGTCACAACAGCACTGGCTACTCCAATAGGGAGTGAAGCTACTCCTACTGCAACTCATGAGAACCCTATGACGGTCTTTAATCAATAACATGGTGGTGGAAACTCTGATATATTCATCTTATTAGCTGGAAAATATTCTAGGAACATTGTATGTTTGGATCTTCTGAATCCTACTACTAAAAAGTCACAAACCAAGGTAAATAATTCTAATGTTTTTTCTGTGGTAGTGGGCCACAATGATACACCTACTACTATTTTTTTAGGGATAGTGGGCTAACACAAGGATACCATTTTTACTGATTCTATATGTTCTTCTATAACAAATGTTAAATTACCTTTTATACCTCCAAAGGATAGTCCAATGGACACACCATTGGATGAAAAAACATCTAAAATAAAACAATGTTCTAATAATACAGGTACTTATAATATATATGTTGTTTCCTCTATGAGTAAACAGGGAAAAAAACTATCCAACCCTCTTCTCAAGTTATCCAAAGATTAAGGAGAAATAAGGGTTTAGGTGGTTCAAAAAAATGGAGTTCTAACTTCAAACTCAAGTTTCAATGAACTGTTACTTTTGGAATTTTTAGGGTATTGCTAACATTGAGACATATATTGTTCTTAAAATATTTCTTTCAGTTCACAAGCCAATTTTTTTCTATTACTAAGCCAAAAATTAATGTTTCATTGGAATGCTTGCATCTTTGTTATTATAGATAAAATTTACTTGGTGCTTGAAAAGATAGTCCTACTACTGAATCCCTTTGGATATTTTATCCTTCATCCTTGCAGTTTTTCAATGCTTTCAAAGTTTTTAAGTAGATGTTCACCTTGTATTTTTACTCTGAATTTTTACACTGTTTTTTTCACTATGATATATGCTAAGAATAGATACCAAGATTGAAGACCTCTTTGGCAGGATCTTAATACTCTCTCCAACATTATCAATGAACCTTGGTTTGTGATTGGGGATTTCAATTCAATTCTTAACTCGAGTGAAAAAATTGGACTGGCCCATTCTCCTATCTCTTAAATAGAATTCAAATATTCAATTGAGGATTTGAATCTTATCGAAATCAATATCACTAGTGCTAAGTTCACTTAGTATAGAAGACACTACAATAGGGTAGTGGATATAAAACTTAATAGGGCCTTCACTAATATTCATGTTGTTGAAAAATGGGACACCATATTGAGTATTAATCTTCCTAAGATCAACTCAGATCATCATTAAATTCATATCAGTTGTTTCACTAAGAGTTTTAAACCCACTCTTCCATTAAAATTAAATTATTCTTGGACTGTAGATCCTAATAGTACTAACATTATCAAAAACTTTTGGGAAGGAATGGGCATCACAGTAATTCTTTTTCTTTCATCACTAAATTAAAAAACCTTAAGCAATGCCTAAAGGTTTGGTGTAATTCCAAATCTAAACAACTTGACACGGACATATCCTCTCTAGAAACTAAGATTACTCAAATTCATAACTCTAATACTAACTCAGACTTCTCTTTGGATCCTCAACTAGAAATTCATACCTCTCTAAAACTCAACTCTCTTCTGATTCTCAAAGATAACATGCAAAAGAAAATCTTCAAAACTAAATGGCTTTCGAATGAAGATATAAATACAAAGTTCTACAATTATCTCTAATGAATTATAAAATTATATAGAACTTTAGATTTTATTAGATATGATGCCTCCCTCCTTGATACTGAGGAAGCTATTTCTAATAATTTTGTCTCTTATTTTTAAAATTTGTTTAATGGTACATATATTAGAAAAGATACCCTCCCTGAAATCATTCATACTATGGTTACTAGTGAGGACAATAATTATCTTTTAATCATCCCCCTTGATCATGAAATCAAAGAAACTATTTTTATCCTTAATCCTGATAGTGCACTGGGTCCTAATGGTTTTAACAATGGTTTTTTCCAATATTATCCGGAGATTATTCATTTAGATGTTTGGAAACTTGTCTAAGATTTGTTACCCAATGGTATTCTTCCATATGGTTTAATTCCCAATTCCTTACTCTTATTATTAAAGTGGAAAATTCCTTTGATATTCATCTCTTTCATCCTATTTCACTTATTAATACAATTTACAAAAGTATCTATAAGCTCATTACTAAAATACTTTATTCTATTTTCAATAGAATTGTATCTTGGAATCAATTTGGTTTTATCAAAGGTAGGTCTATACAAGATTGCATTTGTCTTTCCTCAGAATGCACTAATATCTTAAACAAAGTCACTAGAGGATGTAGTGTTTCCATTAAACATGACATTATGAAATATTTTTTCACCATTGATTGAAATTTCATTTTCAAGTTTCTCCAAAAGCATTGGTTTTAATGAATCTTTTACCGGTATGATAAGAGACTTATTTAATTTGGCCTCTATCTATGTTCTTGTCAATGGTGTCCCTAAGTGATTTTTTAAACGTACCAAAGGAGTTAGGAAAGGATATAATCTTTCTTCCATTATATTTACCATGGAAAAGGATTACTTAAGCATATTTCTCACTCAACTTGTGGATCAAAAAAAGACTAAACCTATTTTGGATTCTAGAAACATAAATGTTACCACACATCCTTTATATGCTGATGACATCATCCTGTTCTTACAAGGTGATAAAAGGAATATCCAAAATCTTAAAAATGCCTTATCTTATTATGAATAAATCTATAGTCAATCTATAAACTGGGAAAAATCCTTTATGTTTTTCCAAAAAAATTTACCTCTAACAAAAAAAGTAATATCATTAATTACTTAGGTATCAAGGAAGGTTATTTCCCCTTCACTTATCTTGGTGTTCCTATCTTTTTGGGAAGTCCTAAATCGTGTTACTTCTACAAAATTGTTTATCAAATCACCAATCAAATTTCTTCTTGGAAGGGTAAATCCCTATCTATGGCTGGAATAATTTGTCTTGTGAAATCTACAATCGTTTCCAAAATGTTCTACTCGATGATTGTGTACAAATGGCATGTGGGTCTCCTTAAGAAAATTAATGTTTTCCTTAAAATAATTTATTTCGACTAGAATCACTATTGAAAGAAATCTTATGACCATCCTCTGGGATACTTGTTCTAAACCTTTAGACAATGTTGGTCTTAGAATCAAAAATCTTAAACTCTTTAATGATGCTCTCCATGCTAGGTTGACCTGGAGGTTACTTAATGATATATCTCATTCCACTATTTTTATAAATAAAAGATTCATCGTTAAACTTAAGAATGGAAATTTGAACTACATCACTTCTTCCATCTAGCTGTCTTTTAGGAATTATTTCATCATCATTATGAATAACTCTAGATGGATGTAAAGTAATAATTCCTACATGATTTTTTGGCTTGATAACTGGACTGGTGCTCCTTTAATCTCCATGATACCTCCCAATTCTCTTCCTGGTAATTCCAGCTCCACCATAAGGGATGTTTTTAATTCTCCCAACATTAGTCTTCCTAATAACATCAGTCATATTATTAATAGCTACCCCTTCTCCATCACTATGGATTTTCTAATTTGGGAACCTTCTTATAATGGTGTTCTTGATTCCAAAAGTTTTTACAATTATAATTTCATTAGCTCTGATTCTAGATTATGTTGGTTGAAATATATTAGAAAACCTTGGATTAACCCTTCAAGACATACCCTAGTTTGGTGTATTGCTCACAACAAGGTCCCCACTGATGTTTGTCTACAATCTTTTGGGATCCAACTTTTCTCTAAATGTTACATGTGCAACCAACATAGAGAAGATATTAATCACCTGTTTCTGTCTTGTGCTACTACTGCAGCTATTTGGAATTACATTCTTGATATTTTTGGTTGCAGATGGTTACTTCATGATTCTCTTAGATCACAATTGCAGCATTGTGTAGATTTTAAATCTTCTCAAAAAATCAAGAATCTTTTCTTGTCTGCGGTTGATGAGCTCCTCCATGTGATGTGGTATGATAGAAATAATATTCTTCACAATGATTGATCATTAAGGATTAATTCTGGTATGACGTAGATCCTCATTTCCATTTATGATGCTTCCTCGATTTAGAAAGCATATTGTAACAACACTTTTGGGGATTTTGAGATCCTTCACTGATTCTGGATTTTTGGATTGTAAAGAAATCATAGACACACCTTTGAGGTATTCTAGTCATCCCTGCTTCCAGGATAGATCAAATTGAACATCGATGGTGCCTCTAAAGGAATCTCGGGTCCTATAGGATGCAATGCTATTTTAAGAGACCATCTTGGCATGTGTCACAGATGCTTATTTGGTGGGTGTGGTAAGACCTCATCACTGGAAGTGGAAATGATGGGTGTGATCCATGATGTTGACATTTACAAAGAAAAGGGTTGGAAAAATATTTGGATTGAAAGTGATTCATCCACTATTGTCCAAGCTATTTGGAAAGGGGTGGTGCACCTTTCCTATCCGCTTACTTCATGTTGGATGAATTGTATTGCTTCACTCATAGAAATAAACAACATTTCCAATCATGCCTTTCATGAAGAGAACATGGTTGCTGATGGTCTTTCGAAAAAGGGATCCAACCAGGGAATTATGTGGCTGGATGATTTACCTAGTGATTTTCTCCCTTTATATGAAAAATATTTTAATAAGATTTGGTCATTAAGACTCATGAAATCTGTCATTTCTTTATTCAATAAATTGTCCCTCAAACTTTGACTGAGGCACCACATTTCAAAAAAAGTAACTCTCAAAATTAATATAAACCAAATAAACATCAGAATATATGGTCACCAAGAAAATGCTAAAACTTATGGAATAAAAAGACATACAAGAATAATAAAATAGACACAAAATGTTGTGGGTCAAACCAAGTATCTAGAAATATAAAATTAAATAAACAAATCAATAATAGTCTATATAATTTTCTAAAATACCTTTGATCCCTATACTCTATATCTTAATATCCCTATCAAAGTTCCTATGCCCTTTACCGAATCTCTAGTCATGAAATCTTTATGTGCATCGAGATTCTAATTCAGGGTGTGAGTATAACCTAGTTAGACACCACCAATGCATCCTTAAAAATTTAATAGTTATATAGAGGTGTAATCTAGGATAATAAAAAATTTGCACACAAGAAACCCATAGTATACTAAACATTTATGCACTAACCAAGATGCCATGAACTCCACCTATACCCTATTTGGATCAATGTGGGAAGAATATCTAAATGGTTGTGGGAATACCAGAAGTGAAGGATCTAGATACAAGGCTAATTAGTAGCAGCACATTACTTAAGACACCAAGTTAGAACATATGAGTCCGTAATTGTAATTCCCTGACATGAACCACCAAGTTTGAGTTGGGGAGTTAAATGATCTCACGCACATCTACCCATATGTAAGGGGATATTGAATCGCTGTGAGGGTTTGAATAGTATTAGTGGGGAGATTATACCCTCATTATAGGGACCCATACTTTAAATAAATAAATATTACATCATTTTAGATAAATATTCAACACATTTTATAATAATAGATTCCAGAATAGAATAAATGTTTAATGTATTTAGAATCATGGATACATAAAAATTTGGTAGATAAAATATCGACACCATTTCCCATGTGA
Source organism: Viscum album (assembly GCA_963277665.1). Taxonomy (NCBI): domain Eukaryota; kingdom Viridiplantae; phylum Streptophyta; class Magnoliopsida; order Santalales; family Viscaceae; genus Viscum; species Viscum album. Next base: position 1,353,402,706 of record OY728121.1, on the reverse strand, counting down.
TTTTTCAAAACTAGAAAACTTATTAGATATAACATACTTAAAACCTTTCTCTATATCTAGGGGAAGGGAAACCTAAGAAAGGGTGAGATTAGATACCCATTAAGGGAAAATGTAATAGATATCATTAAATTATCATAAATGAGAATAAGATAAGCATAAGGGTATATGAACCTGATCTAAACATTAGAAAATCATACCCATTAAATAAAATATCATAATCATGAAACCTGTCATAAAATTTTATCATTTTAAATAAATAAGAAATAAGAGTACAGAATCTTCAATAGTCAATCAAAATCCATGAAAAATATCATAATAATAATTCATAATTTTTTTAGCATGAACATAAGAATAGAAAATAATTTCATCATTTAAGGATCACCTCTATTACTATCATAGTGGATTGAGTTCACACCCCATTCCTTCATTTACTTACTCACAGATCATTCCCAAAGATATCTTATTAGACAAATTTCGTTACTGAACTGGGTTCACTCTCCATTCTAGTCTTTATTATCTCATGATATATCATTCTTTACTTAATTCATTGGAGGGATATATAATTCTCGACCCTACCATCACATAATTAAATCCATACATATGTGTGACATTAGATCATAAAACATTCATCTTATTATCAATCATAACTCGTGAAAAGGATATAAGTTTCATAGAAATTTCATCATCAAAATCATAAACCATCCATAGAAAGAATAAATATGGTAACATTGAATCATATAAATAATAAATCATAAGAAACATAAAATTATATTTTTATAGATAAAAATACCTTTAAAAAACCACTAGATCATTTCTTGAGGAAAATACACTTTTTATTGGAAATCAGTTTTTTAGAATACAAAAATTTCCAATATATTAAGGAATTAATTTTCTTTAAAAATAAAAATGAAACATATAATGTAATATTTTAATAAAAAAATCCATTATGGAATACAAAATTTGTTCAAGTGGTGCATATTAAAATAAAAATTCCTTTCACATTGTTGGTAGAAAGTTAAAAAACCTTATTTGAAAAAAAATAAGAGTATTCATTTAATTTTTTATAGAGAGAAAAACATCAGTAAAAATGACTTTAATAAATATTTTTAGAGTAGTGAAAACATTTTGAATTTTTTTTATTGAAAATATAGACCTCAAAGAAATGATTCCTAGACGAAGAGAGTAACATGGTTGTTTTTAATTTGAAACCTTATTTCAGTCACTTGTAAACATAAATAGTGAAAAATTAATGGAAGACATTAAATATATAGAAATTAATAGAGGAAAAGAAAGTACATATGAATTGATATAGATAGATCGTATAATTTCATCATCAAAAAAGTTTATTATAGACACTCCTGATAAAAATGAGATTGTAACAAAAAACCCTTACCTCAAGTATGTAATTCTTTATAATATATCTGAACACCTATATAATAAATTTAAACTTATTATTCCTACATAACAGAACCAACAATAATATATATAATACAATACATGGTTTACATATAATATCCTAACACCCTCTCATTAATAACATTTCATTATCGTCATCATTTCAGTTGTTAACTAATTCATTTTTCATGAATTAACCTACAAAATTAAAATCATGATATAGATGTCATAAATATATTTTATATAAATATTACTAACCATTCATATAAAGGGGTGATGAAAAATAAATTACATCACTTTGTTGAGAGGGTAATTTTTACGTACGCATGAGTGACATTTCCATTTTTTAATGTATGTAATTAGAGAAGAGTAGATATTAATTAATATTTATAGAATCATTATTATTACATAAAAATCATATAGGAATATTAAATATATAATAATAACTAACCATGAATGATGGTGGTGGGAAATGATTCATATCATTATGTGGAGGCGATAATCCACATGTACGCACATAGGATGATTTCAACGACCATTGGATTAGGAAGTGGTAGTTAATGATTGTGAAATAATATTAATAAAATATCAAAATGTTGATGATTCTGGATCTATCATTTTTTAGGGATACAACATTTTTAGAGGAATTATAGGAAGAATTAAAATTGAAAGAGTTTCGTTAGGATATTTTTCTCTTCCTTGTGAGTCCTTCTTTGGTTTAATCATTAATCCTTGAAGAATTGGTATTAGAGGAATAAAATAAGATGTATGGTGAAGTTAAGGATTCAAATATTATTTTAGAGGAGTTAGTTTCTAAGACATAACGATCAAATTTTGTGGATAATGGTGTAGAAGAGGTGCCCTTTTATAAGTAAGGAGAGGGACACACATTGAATTTCTCAAATGATTTCAATGATTTAAGGTCACCTTAAGTGTAAGTGGATAAAAATGGATAGGGATTAGAAGTTTGGATATGATAAATTCTAAATATCTTCAATTAATAAAAATTTAAAAGGATTTTTTCACATCCTACCCTTATCTCAGTGTTTAACACCCATGTAAACCGGTTTTAACTTTAACTATGGTAACAAAATTGTTTAGTTTTTATTATTCACTATGAATAAAAATGAAGTTAACCCTATTATATTATATGAATTTATGATGATTCATAAAATTAAATATATTTTAATAGATTCAATTTCTAGTAGTGGAAGTATTTAATTATAATTAAGCGTGAAAACAACAACATAATCCCATTTTTATAAAAATAATTTTTACGCATAAAACATAATTTACTCCCCTTACGTTCCTTGTGAAAATAATGAAATGAATTTTTAAATATTATATTTATTATATAATATATAAATTTAATTAAAACCATTAATAAATATATATTAAATTAAATTATTTATGTAGAAACACATTATGAGAAAAAATAGTTTTCCCGAAAAATGTGTTTTATTCATAAAAATTAACTTATACCAAAATAGAGTATAATGATTATTTATTTTTAATTAATTTTTTTATAATTAATGTATAATTAGGAAAACATAAGATAAAATTAAAAAAAATGCTTTTACCAAAAAAATTAATGTTTATTTTTACAAAATTCATTATTTTCCAATGTTCATTGAATAATAATTTTTTTTGAAAAATCAAAAAAATTCACCCTAAAATAATATTGAAATTTTGATTTAAATTTTTTATTCAATTACTTAAATAAATTTTCTAAAAATGGTTGATAATAATTATAAATTTTTTATGTAAAAAATTCGATAAAAACCCATTTTAAACAAAAAATATTTTAAAGCATAAAATGAATTTACTAAAAATTGAGTAATTATTTATTATAAATTAATAAATTCAGTTTAATTTAAAAAAAATTACATATATTTCATAAAGTGGTTATTAGTATTCATATATGTGAATTTAATGTCTATGTTATAATTTTTTACTTTATTATAATTTATATGGACTCTTAGTTGCGTATAAGGCTAGATATCGAATAATTCATGTTTTATTCCAAAGGAAATACATATAAAATACAAGGGTGTTACATTCTACCCCCTTAAAATTAAATTTTACCTAGAAATTATATCAATATGGTATAAAAAATGATGGTATATTTTCTTCGCCACATCCTTGGGTTCCTATATAGATTCTTAAAATAATTTATTCCGCTAAAGAACTCTAATTAGTTGAGTGGTCTGGTTCCATAGAAATTTATCCCTAAGATCCGAGATTTCTACTGGTTTCTTTTCATATTAAAAATCATTCACTTCTGGTATATCCTTCGAGTTTAGTGCATCTTAAGGATAAGGTATTTAATTCATGGGGAGAGATATATGGGACACCACATTTACTTGAGAGAGGTTTGGTGGGTGTGCCAAGTGATAAGATATAGTACCTACTCAATCATGAATCATAAAGGGACCATTATACCTAGGGATCAAACTTACATATTTTATAAATCTCAAAGAATTTTTCCTTAGAGGAATTCATAGGAAAAACTTCTCACCACCATCTACTTCTAGATATTTCCAACGATTGTAAGCATAACTCTTAAGTCGAATCTGAGATGACTTGATGTGATACCTAATTTCTATAAACTTCTCTCATATTTCCTTATCATTCTTAGGTACCAAATTCTTTCTTTCTCCAACATCATCCCAGTATGTTATATTTTTAAATTTATTTCCAAATAGGGTCTGAAATATATCAATGGGAAGGTTTTACCTTTAGTATAGTAACCCATACATTTCATACATTAATATTAGGTTGATTTAGATGAATATTTAATACACTTCACAATTTTACATGCTTGAGCACCATAGAGTTTTAGTGTCTTTGAAAACATGGATACGTAAACAACAGGTACATAAAGGGTACACAATATTTTCTATTTAATTTTTCATAACTATCACCCTTCTTTTACATAACATACTTAAAACCATTATCCATAACCGAGGTTAGGGAATCCTAAGAAAGGGTGATCTCATATTCTCAATAAGGGTATACATAAGAGATATCAATAAATGATCACAACTGAGCATAAAATATTCACAAGGTTAATATAAAATTAGGGAAAATTTATAAAATCTTATCAAAAAATTCATATATATTAATCCCAAATCATATCAAAAAGTTTTACCAATAGAAATGCATAATAAGAAAGAGTATATAATCACCAATAATCAATCATGATCCAAAAAACATATCATAAGAATAAAAAATAATTTTTTTACTTGTAAATGAGAATATAAAATCACTTACTTAGTTAATGTTCATTTCCAACACTATCATAGTGGATTGACTTCACTCCTCATTCCATCATTTCTTTAGCCAGGGTTCACTCCCAAGACTATCTTCCTAGAAAAAGTCCCCAAATGAACTCAGTTCACTCCATATTACTTTTGTAATTATATCATGATATATACATATTTAATAAATGAATTAAAGGGATACATAATTCTAGTCCCATATACCCCTTAATTAAAACCATACATTTGTGTGCCACAATATCATAGAACATTCATCACATCATCAACTCATAACCTGTGGAAAAGATATGGGTTTTATAATAATTTTATCATCGTAATCATTAACCATCCAAGGAAAGAATAAATATGGAAAAAACTGGATAATATCTAATTTGAGATGGAACTTTCAACATTTACTATATTTTATTAATTGAAAATACCCTACATTATATTTCAATTCCCTTGTTGATAGATATTTTTGTTGAATTTGTGGAATTGGTACTTAATTGGAAATAGGATTTAAATATGATGTTTATTGATGTGTACATATTTTAGTATAAACTACGGAGACATTATTTGAAGGAAGTTTTTTATTTTTTAATTATTATGGATGAATTTAATTATATATAAATACCACACTAATAAAAAATGTGAACTTTGGAAAGTTGGAAAATTACAAAGGCCATGAGTGACAATGAAATCCATTGTCATTATGCTTACCACAAGCACTAACCATGAGCTACCCTTGCATGAACTGACCATCTCATGGTAGGAATGGTGACCTTTCCTTCAACTTATTGTGAGAACTACTCATAGTCACCTTCCCACCTTACCTCACAACATTATAACGATAATTATTCATAGCAGGATGCCTTCAACATTCCATGTGATAACTACTAAAAAAATTCAACAAAGGTAAAATTATCAGAACACATACACAAAAATTTATTTAAGGAGATGAATAATGGAATAAATGTGGAGAGGGTCTTGGAATTTTCGAAGTATAGAACATTTATGCACTACTAGATTCTACTATTATTTTAATCCAATTATTGTTTAACCTCTAATGATAGCACACTATACCCTCTATATCTTTTCCAAGGTGAATACCCCCATTTATCCTATTTATGAATTCTAAAAATTCCATTTGTTATGAATCCTTTGTATATATTAATAGGTTTAATTAGTTGAGGTCTCTACTGGTTATAGATTTTAATTTCATATACTTATTATTAGTATTTCACACACAATACATTAGAATTAATCCATTAAGTACAATAGAATGTAGTGTGGGAATTCAAGGGTGAATGGAGGTATCTAATCATTAGGCTAGGAAAATTTAGAAAATATATGATCATTATATTTCCCTATCAAAATTTTTTTTTATAAAAGTAATCAGTTGGATTCAGTTGTTGAGAGTTTTATTTGAAACTATTTGAATAGTGATTCAACAGGTGAATGAGGGAATAATCCATGGAAGGACCACATTTTCATTAATTTATTTTAAAACCAACCAATTTTACTAACTATTTCATTAAAAGTGAACCTAAAAATAATGATTTTAAAACACACACAACACTTAGTTCTCCATATACAATATGAGTCCCACTTTTACTACATATTTCTCAGATTCAAAAAATATTTTACTAAGCACCTTGTGACAGACACACATCAAACCAGGCATTCTTGTTGGGGAGGCCCGTGTTTTATTTAAATTTTGTTTAAAAATGTTTTCAAATGATTAGATAAAATTATTAAAACATCATTGGTTTTGATCCGAATGTTGGGAGAACTATATAATCAAGACTCGGAACATTAAATAACATCGAACAAGAGTACATCGAGTTTTTTACAATTCCAATGAATGATTATTCCTCATTAATTTCATCCTTCTGAAAATATACAACAATAATTTAAAAAATTTATGTTAATATTAGTCAAGTTAATAGGACTTTGAGATAAATTTATGCACCCAATTACAAAATTGACAACATATAACTTCAATTAATTGATCAAAAAGACTATTAACTAAAATATGAAATGATTGGGATACTAACTAAATTTCATGGGCTATCGGGTGAATACCCCAAAGTAACTTAATATAAATTAAATAAGTTTTCACTGGATTTAGGACCATAGGATCCACTAAGGCTCAAATCATCTATAAGGATTTCCTCTTATCACTTGAAGGATAATCCAAGGAGTGGCTCTATAACCTATAGTCAAGTGAAGTCAACTTATGGGAGGAGGTACATTAGTCTTTACTATATAAATTATTTCCTAATTTACAATGTTCCCAACATAGAAGGGACATTTATAGAATTATATAGGAAACTAGAGAAACTCATTTGGATTTATCGAAGAGATTCATGAAATTAACCACATCCTTCACACACTAGTGATATGAAGAAAATCACTTCGTAGTATTTTTCTTCCAGGGGTTAATGGAAAATGATCGAATCCTACTTAATGATTCTTTAGGAGGAGCAATAATTTATAAATCACCAGTAGAGGTAAGACAAATCATTGAAATAATCCCATAATATTCACACAATTTTGGGATTATAGCTATAACAAGAAGAGTACGTGAGGAAAAAAGTTCCAACTCGCCTTTTTTGTGAATTAAATTTAAGAATTAACATATATCATGAGAACATTTTTTTATGAAAAAGTAAAATAATCATCACCCACCACACCTCCATGGGCCTACCAATTATGATATACCTAGGAGAATTATTCTGATGGATTCCCTCAATTTTGTGGAACTAAAATTTATGATTCCATTTTCCCTAGGAAATCCTAGAACCAACCAAGTTGAAATAATGATTTAGAGAATTTCACACTAACAAATTTAGATTTGGATTCCAACAGAATCAAAGACCATCATTTCAACTGGCTTATCAATAATGTTTTCAACCTCCACCTCTATTCTAGAGATATTATTTCCAACCATCTACAGGCTACCATCTAGGAAAAATACTCAAATATTTCATGAGAGATGTGATGATAGGGTAATAGAATATCAAAATAATCAACACACCACCATTACACTCATGAATTAGAATTAAAATAATTAAAAGGACAATTTGGATAGATTATGATCAGCGTAAATAATATTATAAATCAAGGATCACATAATATTATTTCTCAAAAAATTCCAAAATCAAAGGGATATGTCATTTCCATTACATTATAGTGTTGAAAATAAATGGAAGACATAAAAGAATCACCCCTAGATATTGAAAATGGATGTGAAAAATATCATGTATCTGAATAATATTACCAATAAAATAATATATGGAGGACGAAAGGAAGGAACCATCAAAAGAGAATAGAAAAACCGTGGAATTTCCTTAGAAACCCCCACTCCCATTATCTGTAAGAATGAAAAATCCAAGAAGAACTAAGGAGTTATCATTGCCATAGGAGATGTTGGAGTTCTTCAAGAAAGTGGAGATCAATGTCCCCCAATTAGAAGGAATTCACTAGATTCCTAGGTATAAAAAATTCATTAAGGATATTCACATTTGTAGAAGGATATTGAAAGGAAATGAAGAGGTACAACAATGTAAGAATGTTTCTTCGATTTTAACCCCTAAGACCCCCCGAATTTGTCAAGATCCAGACATTTTTTATTCCTTGCACAATTGGGAAAATCAATTTTTCAAATAGAATATGTGACTTGGGATATTCCATTAATGTATTTATTTATTTAATTTATTCTTATTTATATATGGGATAAAGTAAACCCACTCGGGTGATTGTAAAACTTTCCAATAGAGCCACTTCCTACCCTATATGCGTCCTTGAAGATGTCTTGGTATGTGTACAAGGTTACCCATTTCCAGCTGACTTATACATTATCAACATAGAAGAGAGAATAGGTAAATATCACTCTCCCATTGTTCTTGGTATACCATTCCTAAATACTTCTAAAACCATCATAAATATAAATTAAGGTACCCTTTCCATGAAATTTGATTAGGAGACCGTATATTTCATCATTCTTTATTTAATGAAACATGCACATGAAGACAATCCTATTTTTACATTAAAACATTTTGAACTAACTTATTCCTCTTGGGGTAAAATTTAAATGTTTTATGACATAATAATACTATTGGAATATTTAGAAACACAAAACCTACTAAAAAATATGTTTTTAAAATGTATTTAATCAGGAAATAGTTTCAAGTGTTCCAAAATTAGAATAAATTGATGAAAATAAATTTAATGAGTTAATAAAATGTGATACAAATAATTCCACCTTACATGTGCTGGTATCCAACAAAAAATAAAATAAAATGAAAACATTTCTACAAAATCCCTTTGAGTTAGAATTAAAACTGATACCCAAAAATTTTAAAAATGCATTTCTAATGGAGGATAAAAAATTTCCAATCATAATTTCTAATAACTTAGAACCTATTCCAGAAAAACAAATGACGAATAATCTTGAAAATAAATATAAGCCTATAGGATATACATTGGGATATATTCCATGAATAACACCAACCCCCTTAATGCACAAAATTTTGTTGAAAAGTGGATCCAAGTTATTAATACAACATTAGAGAAGTATCAATCCAACTCTTCGAGAGGTAGAAAAAAGTGAAGTGGAAATAATTTTAAAATATGAAATAATATCACCCTTCTTAGACACCCAATGGGTGAGTTCCATTCAAATCATTCAAAAGAAAACTGGTTACACAACTATAAATACAAAATCAATGTATTAGTACCCAATAAAATCTAGAATAGTTGTTGAGTTTTTATTGACTATAGGAGATTAAACCATGTGACCAAAACAAATCGGTTCCCCATTCCCTTTGTCGAAAAAATTATAGAAATACTAACTAGGAACATATATTATTATTTACTTGATGGGTTTTCTAGATATTTTCATGTTCTAATAGTTATATATGACCATGAAAAGTCCTAATTAAAATGTCACTTAGACACATTTTCCTATTAAAGGATGGCTTATGGTGTCTACAATGCCCTAGGTACCTTTCAATATTGTATGGTAAATATATTCTAAAACATGATTGAGAGTCGGTTAGAATTATTGTTTGATGAATTGACTATGTATGTAACTTTCATTAAAAAATATCTAAAATTTATTGAAAATGTTTTATAGATAAGTATTGAGAAACATAGGGATTTGAATTTTTAAAAGTTCCATTTCATTTTATAAAAAGGAATTTTTTGAGCTATTTAGTTTCTAAGGAATTGAAGTTAATAAGGAAAATTTTGATTTCATTTTGAAACTACCCTACCTGAACCCTATCAAAAATATTGGATCATTTTTTGGAAATTTTTAATTTTATATATGGTTTTTTATGGAGATTATAAAAATTAATTTTCCCCTAAATAACCTACTCGATAAAGAAAATCATTTTGTATTTGATGATTCAGGAAGGAAATTTTTTTAAAAGTTGAACGAATTATTGACCACTACCTCCATCATCTATCCACCAAACTAGATTCACAAATTTAGAGATACGTTGTCATTATTTCAATAGAGACACAAGGGAAGTGATGTCCTAAAATATTTTTAGGCTTCCATGAGTGATAACCTACTTTTCAAAGAGCATGGAAACTACCCAGATTAACTAAAAAACAATAGAGAAAGTGTTTTTTTATGTTATTCTATATTTATTAACATTATATTCTTATTAGTTAGGAATTAAGATAATTGTTTATTACAATCATGGATCCTTGATACATTTTATTAAGAAGAATGATGAAAATCCTAGACTGGTATGGTGGTTGTTATTGTTGCAAGAGTATGACCTCAAGAATAAGGAAAAAACATTACTATGAAATTATAGTGGTTGTCCATATGAGCATGCTACCTCACACTAATGTGTTAGAAAAATTCCCCAAGACCGGTGTAGATGATTCATTCCCTATTGAGCAGGTGTACAACCATACCCAAGTTCCTTAGTATGATGAAAAAGTGAATTTTAAAGTTATAAAAAAGGTACCTTCCTTCTTCTCTAGGCATAAAAATTATAAATTAAAATATGAATAAAAAATGTTTAAGAAGTTCTTTATGGGTAATTTTAATTACCAAGTCATTAAAAGATGAATTCTCAAAGAATAAATAAATTCCATTCTCTTTTTTCATGCACATTCATGTAGGGGCCATTTTGGACCTCAAAGAACCACTATAATTTTTTTTGGAAGTCGTATTGTTTTGGCCCCCAATTTTAAAAAAATTCATGATTTTATTAAAAAATTACAAAACTCCCATTTCACTAGTGGAATTTCCAAAATACAAGAAATTACAAAAAAATCTTGTTTTTTTGAATTATTCAATGTATGTGGAATTTAATTTTTTTGGCCCATTTCCTGTGTTATTTGGATATTTCTACATCTTTTTAGCATTCATGATGATAACTAAGAAACTATAATTGAATTTCTAAAATCAATAATATTTTGTAGGTTTGGAATACCTTGAGATATAACTAGTGACCAAGGAAACCCTTTCTGCAATAAGAACATGGAGTCCCTCATAAGAAAATATGGAGTGCACTATAAATCCTCTACTTCCTACCACCCAGAGACAAATAGACTAGAATAATTTTCCAATTGATAATTAAAAAAGATATTATAGAAGTCAATGAAACCCAACCATATGGACTAGAGTAAGAAAATAGAATATTCACTATGGGTATTCAAAAATGCCTTCATGACCCTATTAGGTATGTCTCTATACTATATTTCTTTATTATAAACATTTCTATTTTCCAGTTAAGATACAACATATGGCCAACTAGGATATAAAAAGTGTTATTATGGAATTTTTTAATGGTATATAATCGTTAAATTTAAATTAATAAAGATTTAGGAGTTGAAGAAAGAAGAAAAATGATAAAATATTGTTTTACAAGGAGAAAAAAAAATTTTAAAATGAAAAATTAATCCAGAAAAGTGATTTTCAATATAGAGAAAAATTATTTCTATTTTCTTCATAGATGAAACTTTCCCCAAGAAAGCTTCATTTAAAATGTACTAGATGATATATAGTGACTAATTATTCACATTTTGGTGTACTTAAAATTGAAGGAGAAGGTTCAAGACAACCATTAAAGGTGAATGACTAACAATTAAAGAAATATAAGTATGATATTTTGAAAGAACACTTGGAGGATTCTAGAATTATCCTGGTTGCTGAAAAATAAGTACTACTAGGTTGTCTCTTTCCTTCAATTGGTTCTATCTATTTAATTTATCTCAAATTTTCTTTCTTAAATAAATTCATTCTTAAATTCAAATGAGATAATATTAGAACCATGTTTGTGGGAAGATATCAACTAGAATATTGAAATAAATAAGGCCCCTTTTTCATGAAAATGAAGTTATAAACACTAATCATTTTATAAAGTCTTGTGTTTCATTTTCAAACATTCTTGGAACATAATTTCCTTTATAGTTTGGAAACACTAATTTAGGATTTGAGTAATTCATTGGTTCTAAAACTGTGAGATTTATATGGTTTTTGAGTCAAATAAATCAATTCCTTTATGTAATTTTGGTCTTAAAATAAGGATATGGAGTTTGAGTATAAATATTTGTGAGTAATCAATTTTATAGCTCTAATTCATTGTAATTTTGAACTTAATCTGAGGTAACCAAACCTCAGTGAGACAAGATACCTTAGGGATCCATGTTAAATGAATATTTTAAAAGTCCATTGAACCTAGAATAAAATGGGAAATTTGGAAAGCATATTAGATCTCTGAGACAATGGAACAAAGTGTGTTTCTTTAATTAAATTAATCCATTTCAAAATCTCAATAAGTGCTATGGATAGTGCATTGTAGAAAAATTGACATTGAAAAAAAAATAAAGTTTCTTGTCGAAAATGAATCCATTTAGGTGAGGAGAATATTGAAAACATAGAAATAGGGTATGTTAACTTATAATACTTTCCTTTAATTTGTATCAATGAATTAGAAAATTAACCTTTTATTTGAGAAAACTTAGCAATGAGGAAAAAAACAGAGGTTCTTTTTTTTAATATTTTTATTTAACATAAATATAATGTGATCCACTCATGAAATAAAACTTTTATTGAATTAAAGTGAAGTAGTGTCTTGATTTAAATACGATCCTTGGTAATTTATGGAGTGGATAGACCCATGGTTAATTATTCTATAAATGTTAAATTTATATTTTGGTTGGATGACCTTATTTTGGAATAAATTAACACTCAATTATAATCTGTCTTTTTAGTTCAATAGTTTACAAGTGTGGGAGTGTTCTGTGATGGGTTTTTGAAAATTTACTATGTTTTATTAATTAAAAATACCCCACATTTTAGTTCAATACCCAGATGAATATTAATTTCTATTGAATTCCTAAAATTTGAACTTAATTGGAAATTTTCTTTAATTATGGTGTTTACTGATGCATACATCTTTTGATATAAACTATGGATCCATTATTTGAAGGATGTTTTTCCTTTTTTAATTACTAAGGTTGAATTTAATTTTATTGGAATTGGATAATTATAAAGGCTAGGCCTGACAATCAAAACATGGTCACTTTTCTAACTAAAGGTACTGACTAAGTTATACCCTTGTAAGAACCTAATGTGAGATATTAGGTATAGTGATAATGCCTTCAACTTACCCGGAGAACTTATCATAATAACCTTCCCATCTTACCGCACGACATTATCCTGGAAGGTCTTTATATCATGATGTGTTCATCTTACCATGTGAGCACTTCTAAAAAACCTGAAAAGGTAAAAATATCAAATCACGTGAAAAAAATTATTGACAATGCCAAAAAAGGCATGGTAGGCATACATAATTTGATCCCCCGTCTTCATCCACTATCTCAGGATTATAACAATAATGATGAACTTATTACTAAAAACATTTTTCTTCTCTTCTCACTCTGCTTTTACATTCATCTATCAATAGTTCCCAAGCCTCCCCTTAGCTTGAATAATATTAGCCATATTTATCTATTCTTGGAGATGACCCAGAGGTAGGGAACTACTCTAAAGGTTTCCACCACCATTCATTTTCCACCATGATGAAAAATAGGTCACCACCTACCCAGCCGGTTCCACCTTCTTTTTCCACCCATAGATTTGGGATGACAATGAGGTGATGACACTTTACCAAGATAACTACAGAAGTACTCCACTCTAATACGGGCTCTACTTTGAAAAAGGATGAGATCCAGTCGAGAACGCCATGTGCGAAGCCACCCTACCTACACAACCTCTAATGGATCTATATAATTCCACTCTGTCATTAAGCATATTACTACATGTCAACACTAGAGTCACACAAAAAATACCAGGATCCCATCTGAAGAGAAAAATATAGTATCATTGAGCTAAAGTCCACATAATTTGAAGATATTGAGAAAATAACTTAATAATTAAATAGAACCACTAGAGGGCATGTGTTTAAAGCATGAGGTAAGAAAGAAACCCCATTATTATATGAAGATATAGTACCACAGACAAATAAATGGTTTTCATTCTTCCAATCATAGGATAACTTGAGGTTTATTTACTAGTATAATATGACATCTCATGGGTTAAAAAAATTATGCCCATTCACTAAAAGAATGGATGAGTCCCATTAATTAAAACCAATGACCAATTTTCCCTCCAAATATAATGAATACACTCACTATATTACGAAGCAATGGATCACTCCACCTTCAAAATAATACTTCATTGGATGGTGTAAGAGCACTGATTCCATATAAAATTCATGCAGACCCTTCGTTTTGAACATGTTCAACCATCAAGTGGAATGTAAAACTGATAACTTCTAAAAGTTGACAATCCTAAATTCTAAGAAGAAGTATGTTTCCCTCACATGGAGGGAACCATGATAGCTAATTATGCTTCTATATAACCATATCACTACTGGAAGAAGATATGAGAGACACTAGGACTATGAGAAAGGTAGAACACTCACACACTAATGGTTAATACTCTTTTTTTTATTGTCATTTATTTTTAACCTCTGATGATGTAACACTAGACCCTCTATGCTTTCGCCAAGGATTATCCCCTAATTTCCATTGTCAATGAATTTTGATCTTTCTATGTTCATTTTTTCTACCTCCTTTGTAGATCCTAATAGTTTAAATCAGTTAACATATCTATCATTTTTATCTTTTAATTAATTATGACTATTATCATAATTTCACACATAATGTAACGAACCAAACATTTATGAATGAAAATTTATCTTGGTCTAATTAAATGTCTTAATATGTAAAATGTTTGTATTAAACATATGAACTTCCTTGGTTTTATGTTTTTTGATTTCAAAACACCATTATGAATTTTTACCATTGCAAATATAGTCGTTGAATAGTGATCACATGATTAGTATAAATATTGGGCTTTATCAAATCCAATTCTCTCAGGAAAAGGAATTGATGACCTCATATAGTAGAATTTATCCATAAGAATCCCATTTTCTAGAGCTCAGAAATGTGGTAGCACCATTGGTCTTCACTCTTGACCAATCCCAAGATGAGTTTCAATATATTAATATTGAACAGAATCGCCTATGGGAGAAGTGGAAGTTGATAGAGATTACCACCCAAGCGATGTTATCCGAGCCACCCCAAGAGTCTGTCCCCATTGAACACCTTACCCTTAGGTCTTATGTGGGTGTTATAAGGGGTTATGTAACAAGACCCTATAAATGGTTTTTAAAGCACAAATAGTATTTTTAGTTCCTATTCAATTAAGAAATTTATTTTGATAAATTAAGGGATTTTTAATTAAATAATATTTTAATAAAATACTATTAATCAATCACTTTTTATTAAATATAAATGATTGTATAATTTTTATGAATACAATTGTAATTTTTATTAAGGTTTGAAAGCTATTTTTGTCAAAACACATGAATTTTCCATAAATGTCAGTTTTTATTTTAAAAGTAAAAATTCACATATTTAGAAAATTATTTAGATAAAATGAATATTATTTTTTGAATCAGTATGTAGAAATTATCCAATGGTAAATTTTCATAATTTTTTGAGACAGTCGAATTTTTGGGTAGAAATTAAATACCATTTAAATATAAAATGTGTTTTATGAAATCATAATGACCTAATAGTGATGTAATAAAATACAATAATTTTTTTAAGCCAATATATGTATTACCTTTAAAATATTGTTATTTTATATTTGTTTGATTAATTTTATGGTGCCTTAATGGACCCTCCAAGAGTTATAAAACATTTTAACTTTTAAAATGTTTTCCTTGAGAGTGTGACTCACCTCTACATAAGCAAGCCTAATATTTTAATAAGTTAGGCCATTGGACTTATCAAATAATTTTTTCCACTCCCCTTTTTAGAAAACCAAGTTATGGTTTTTGTTTTTGATTAGTTTAATGTGTAGTGTCCAAAAACTATATAATAAATAATTCCATCTCTTTTCCTATATAAACCCAGCCAAGCTCCCACTTCCTCTTCACTCAAAACCTTTGGATATAGAAAAAACTCTTCCTTACTATCTCTAAAATCCTCCCAAGGTGACCCATGCCCCCAAGAAGCCTCTCTCAAGCCTCTCCCAAGCCTTTGGTATCACACTTCCAAGTAAGGTATTTCTTAATTTCTCATTTTTGTCCAAATTTATTTATATTGTTATTCCCTTTTATTTTCAATTAAAAATGTTGGGGTATGATTTATAACCTCCCCTATACTTTAATACTTATGTATGAATGATTAGATACATCTTTCTCTCTCATTAATTCCTCCCATGTACACCTGTTACTATGCTGAAATTCCGTAAAGGATTTATCTCTACTCATTTAGAATCAAGAAATTATTTTACATTATGCAACTAAATTATTTTATATATGTTGAGACATGTATCATTATGAACCCCTTAAAATCCATTTCAATCACTTATTATGAGATACCACTTTCTCTATAATCAACCATTTTTATGAATTCTTATGTCACATCGTTATGCTGCCGAAATTGCACCGTGATTTTCCAATCCAAAGTCATTGTGTAGTGAATACCATGCCCATTTCTCTATCAAGGTTATTCACCATTATTAACATTTACTTATTGATTATATAGTTTCATGTATGTATTCCACATTCCTTTATAATGGAATAAATAATGATGTTGAATGATTCCATGTTGTAGGATCTGTGTGACACACTTATGCATGAAATGAAATGATTAAGAATGGTGCGCCCTGATAGCACTCCAATTCATTAGGTAAAGATTATAATCACGATAAGTCAAGGGAAATTAGGGTTTACTCTTGATAATTTAGTGTAATGAGGTTTTACTCATTCTCCATGTTCAATTATCCTTGGATCATGCTAATACCATGTTAAATGTTGTTGTTACATTCCTATGTTAGGATAATCATGCTATAACATGCCTTTATGTTCATGTTTCTCTTATGATCCATTGGTATTACTATTTCATAACATCTACTATATTATTCACATTATTCCTTGTTCACTCCATTACTGGGATTTATATCTCACCCTTTTCTTGTGCATGTCCTCAGGTTATCACATGCAATGCTATGTACGAAGGGATGTGTGTGGTCATGTAAAAGAAGTTTTCAATAAAGATGTGTATTTCATGTTTTATGTTGTTATGTAATGTTCATAATCCCCAAATAAACTAGTCCTATAAATATTCTATGTTTTATCAAGAGAATATTTTATGTAATCATCTATGTTTAAGTGTGAAATAAAGAGAAAATTTGTTATAGTTGGTATCAGAGGATATGTTTAGTTTATTTGGGGTTAGGATTAGAATATACTAGTGAAAGCCTTAGGGATAAGACTAAGTATTATAAAAACGTCCCTAAATTTTTGTGAGTATTGTATAAGTGTTTTATAAATAAAATACATCTCTTTCTCTATATAAGAAGGTAGAGGCAGCTCTAGAATTGATGTATCTAGGGGTAAAACCCGAAAACCCCACTTTGAGATAGAATCGAATGGGAACTGGTGCACAAAAATAGGCCTTAATACACTCTTGGTTATGCCACTCTATGGGGATATGCTTTGTAAAATTCATGATCTTTTTATGAACCATTATTAAGGGGAAAATTCCCCCTAATAATATATGTTGGGATGTAGATCATGGATAACATAGATTTAAGTCTATAAATTCCTAAGTTAAGGAACTAAATGTAATTTATAAGTTATCTCTTTTTTTTCATTGGATTCACATTTATGTGTTACCCATAACTTTCCACTTATTCAAGACAATGGTTGGTAATAAGAGGGCTCAGGATAAAAACTGATGCAAAGATCAATGTGACGATTGTTCTAATGAGATGCCCAATCAGGTGGGAGTAGGAATCACAAACTTTTTCACAATACTCTCTCAGTTAACTCAAGTTTGGAATATAAACATGGGTCAAGAGGAACGTTCAACCCCCACCCCATAAGAAAGAACAAGTCACAATGGAGAGATTTGTGATTCAAAGGCCTCCTACTTTTAATGGATCATCTGATCCCTCAATTTATGAACAATGGATGAACTCCATTGAAAATATCTTCTCCATACTTTAATGTTCCGAAAAAGAGAAGGTTCTTCAGGATGCTTATCGTATGGAGGGAGAAGCTGATCAATGGTGTAAATTGATCAAAAATAAAAAGCCTGGGGAAGATATCGATGCATTGGAATGGAAGAATTTATGGAAAATGTTTTTCGACAAATATTTTCCTCGCACCCTCCGCCTTAAGATGGAAAGGTTCTTCCATGCCCTCAAGAAAAAAGATGACGAATCCATTAGATAATATGAGGCAAACATCACAAGGATTTCATAATATTCCTCGTTGTTTTTCATTACCTTTGAATATAAGCTTGACCGCTTCTTTGGTGGGATAAATCCTAGCCTACGAAAATCCATTGTGATCTGTGACTTCGAGAGCTATCAGGAAATTTTCCGTTGAGCCCTCAAGGTCAAAATGGAGGTCAATGAATCTTATGGGTATCATGGGGATAAGAAGAATAAGGTGGAATTTAATTCTGGTGGTCCAATGGATAAATCCAATAGTGCTAATAGAATCCAGCACCCCACTTGCTAATAGTGTAGAAAGAATCACCCCAAAAAATTTCCTGAAGTGGGTGAGGAAATTCTTTAGGTGTGGAAGAGAAGGGCACCTAGCCATTAACTACTGACCAGAAAAACCCGTAGCTATGACAGAGGAGAGAAATTATCCATTCTACCATCAATTCTTTGTTCATTACTTAAACTAAAAATAACTAGGGAACTTTACAAACCATTTCCCTAAGACAAGGGTTTTTGGAGGCAACCAACAACTTTTACGGCTGCAAGGGAGAGATTTCACCATCCCAACTGCCAAAGTGAACCCTGAAAATGATGTGGTGATAGTTATTAAAGTTATTAATTCAAGAATAGTGAACATACTTTTTTATTATGGTTTTATGCATTCTTTTATTTCCTAAAAGTTTAGTATAACAGTCCCAACACCACCAAAAATTAGAGAAGTAAAGATGTTGGTGAGAACAGAAAATTGGGAAATCATTGCATCCCATGAATAGAAATCATCCCCTCTTATAATTTGTGGATTGAACATCCCATTGAACCACATCATAATCCCTATGGTGGAATTTTATTCAATTAATAGCATGGATTTTACTTCCTTATATAGGGACAACATAATTTTCCTTGAGAGGGAAATCACCCTCCATAGGGCGAATCAACCCATGATTCTTTAAAAGTGCAAGGATGAGGATGAATCTTGTTTAGAACCATTATCTCAAGCATGGATATTACTACCCTATGATCATGCATATCTTTCATAGATGATTTATTCCAAGTAAGTAACCATCCTTAAAGACATGCCTATTGTGAAGGAATTTAGTGAAGTGTTTTCTGAGGAATTTCATGGTCTTCCTCCAAGAAGAGATGTTGAATTATCAATTGATATTATACCTAGGGAATTTCAAATATCCAAAACTCTATATAGAATGGATATTTTGGAGCTTTAGGAGTTGAAGAAATAATTATAGGAGAATCAGGATAAAGGGTTTATATACCCATGTGCTTCACCATGGGGTGCACCGGTCCTCTACATCAAGGAGAAGGAGGGGTCAATGCGCCTTTGCATTGATTATCGTGAGCTCCAAAAAATCATGATGAAGAAAAAGTATCATATTCCTTGAATTAATGACGTGTTTGATCAACTACATGGAGCATAATACTTCTCCAAGGTGGATTTTCCTTCAGGATATTACCATGTAAGGGTAAAGAAGGAGGACATCACCAAGACTACTTTTCGTACAAGATACAAGTAATATGAATTCATAGTAATGCCTTTTAGACTCACTAATTCCCCAAAAATATTCATGGAATATAAGAATAGAGTCTTTATATATTACCTCGACAAATTTTTGGTAGTCTTTGTAGAAAAAATTCTAATATACTCCAAAACCAAGGAGGAGCATGAGGAGCATCTAAGAATTGTACTAGAGACCTTGCAAAAGGAGAATATCTATGAAAAGTATACCAAGTGTGATTTATGGTTCAAAGAGTTCTGATTCTTGAGTCATATCATCACAAGAAATGTGATATATGTGAATCCCTCCAAGACCACTACAATTGAGGGATGACCAAGGAAAACATTGGTAAAAGATATCCATAGCTTTCTCAGGTTAGCTGGATATTATCGCTAATTTGTGATAAATTTCTCATGATTTTCAAACCCTCTTACAAATATAACTCATAAGGGATTCAAGTTTTCTTGGAGTGATAATTACGAATAGAGATTCATGGATTTAAAAAGGAGGCATATCACTACACCTGTTCTCACACTACCCACAAGTAGAGAAAATTTTGTGGTATTTAGTGATTCTTATAAGAATGTCCTGGGATATGTGTTGATGAAAAATGACAAATTCATTCCCTATGATTCAAGAAAATTGAATGTTCATGAGAAAAACTAGCCCACACCTGATCTGTTGTTGGCTTGAGTAATTTCCGCATTGAAAATTCGGTGGAATTACCTCTTTGGGGAGAAGTGAAAAATATATACGAATCAAAAAATCCTCATGTATATATTCACATAAAAAATTTGAATATTAACCAATGAAGATGGTTAAATCTTATCAAATACTATGACTACTCAATCCCTTACCACCCTGGGAAAATGAACAAGGTGTCAGATTCTCTATGTAGAAAGGACCCATAAATTCTATCATTGATGAGAATTTAAAAGGATCCAACATTCTTAGATTTGATGAATATGGACATGGGAATAATAAAAAGGGAACATCATCAATCCTCTCAGAAATGATTGTTGAACCATCTCTTTTGGAAAGGTTAAACGATGCTCAAAAGGATGATGTGGGAATTCAGAAGAAGGTGTAAACTATCAAAAAGGGTAAATCCTTTGAGTTCAATGTTAATGAATATGGAATTGGGTGATTTGGATCAAGACTATGTGTTCCATAAAATCTAAAGTTAAATAATTAACTTTTGGATGATGCAGATAGGTCAAATTTATCAATTGACCCTAGAAACACAAATATGTATCGAGATCTTAGAGAGAATTGTTGGTGGGATAACATGAAGAAGGAGATCACTAAGCATACATCAAAGTGATTGGTATGTCAGAAAGTTAAGGGTGAGAGGCAGAATTCTATGGGGATGATGAAACCATTACCCATACCGACATTGAAATGGGAAAAAATCACCGTAGATTTTGTCACCAGACTTATGAAGAAATCTATAGGAAACAATGTTATCTAGGTTGTTCTGGATCATCTTAAAAAGATTGCACACATCGTTACAATTCGGGAGGATTGATCATTGGATCAACTGGCACGAATATACATCTAAGATGTTGTAAGGATGCATGGATTACTGCTATCTATTATAAATGATCGAGATCTAAGATTCGCCTAAACGTTTTGGAAGAGTTTTCAACATGCTCTGAATATTGAGCTGAACTTTAGTATGGATTATCATCCTAAAACTGATGGCCAATCTGAGTGGACAATCCTAACACATGGGTACATGATGAGAGAATTCTCAATGGACATCAAAGGAGGATGGGATCAACATCTTCATCTAGTTGAGTTCTCTTTCAACAACAGTTTCCACTCAATCATCCAAATGGCTCCTTATGAATCCGTTTATGGGAAGAGGTGCAGAACACCATCATGTTGGGATGAAGTTGGGGTGAGAAAACTCATAGGTCCATAAATTGTCTAAGAAATGGTGGAGAATGTTAAGACCTTCCAGTAGCACATTAAATCTACTTAGAGTCAACAAAAGAGATATGCTGATAATCATCGACAAAACCTAGAGTTTGATGTTGGATACATGGTGTTCCTCCACATATCATCATGGAAGAGAGTTTTGAGATTTGGGAAGAAGGGAAATCTTAGTCCAAGGTACATCAACCCTTTTGAGATCCTTGATCGCATTGGAGTAGTGCCCTATCGACTATCACTCCCACCAAACCCATCTCAAGTACATGATGTATTCCATGTATCACTCTTGAGGTTGTACATACCTGACCCATCACATGTACTGAATCCTGAGGTGGTACAATTGGAGAATGACCACTCCTATTAAAAGAAGCTAGTGAAGATCGTAGATCATAGTGAAAATGTTCTATGAAATAAGACAATACCCCTCGTTAAGGTGTGGTAATGCAACCAAAAGTTTGAATAAGCAATGTGGGAATCAGAGGAAGTGATGACGTAGAGTTACCCGAATCTCTTTAGTGTGGGAAAAGGAAATTTTGAGGGTGAAATTTCTTAAGGGGGGAAGATTGTAACAACCCAAAATTTTATTAATGAAAATTCCTCTTGATCTAGTTAAATGTATTATTATTTAAAATGGTTGTATAAAACATATGAACTTACTTTAGGAGCTCAGAAAGTATGTATCTTCATTAGGATTCTCTCTTGACCAATCCCAATCTGAGCTTCAACACATTAAGCTTGAATGGGAACGCCTACGGGAGAAGTGGAGGTTGATAGAGATTACCACCCGAGTGATGTTATCCGAGCCACCCCAAGAGTCTGTCACCATCACACACCATACCCTTAGGTCTTATGCGAGTGTTCTAAGGGGTTATGTAACAAGACCCTAGAACTATTATCATGTTCATTAGTTTTGTATAGAATAAATTATATACATTCATTTTATTATTGTTACCTTGTAAATGGTTTTTAAAGAACAAATAGTATTTTTAGTTAATATTCAATTAAGAAATCTATTCTGATGAATTAATGGTATTTAAAATTAAATAATATTAAAAAAAATAGAATTACTAAATTATTTTTTATTAAGTATAAATGATCTTATAATTTTTATTAATACAATTGAAATTTCTATTAAGGTTTGAAAGCCATTCTTGTCAAAACCCATGAATTTTTGATAAAGGTCAGTTTTTATATTAAAAGTACAAATTCACTTATTTAGAAAATTATTTAGATAAATTGAATACTATATTTGGAATCTGAACTTCAAAATTATCTAATGGGGAATTTTTCATAATTTCCCCACATATTTAATTTTTTGGGTAAAAATTAAATATCGTTTAAATATATAATGTGTTTTATGACATCATAATGACCCAATAGTGATGTAATAAAATACTATAAAATGTATTTTCTTCCAATATATGTTTTAACTTTAGAATAATGTGATTTTAGATTTTTTTTAATAATTTTATGTTGCCTTAGTGGACCCACCAAGACTTATAAAACATTTTAACTATTAAAATGATTTCCTTGAGAGTGTAACTCACCTCCACATAAGAAAGACTAATATTTTAAGATTTTAGGCCATTGGCCATAAAAAATAATGTTTTCCACTCCCCTTTGGAAAAAACAATGTGCAAAAACCATGAGATGGTTTGTGGTTTTGATTAGATTAATGTGTAGTGTCCAAAACCTAAATAATAAAGAATTCCCTCTCTTTTCCTATATAAACCCACCCAAGCTCCAATTTACTCTTCACTCAAAAGCTTTAGAGATCGACCAAACTCCGCCCTCCTATCTCTATAATACTCTCAAGGTTCCCCAATCTCCCAATAATCCTCTCTCATTCCTCTCCCAAGACTTTGGCATCACACTTCCAAGTAAGGGATTTCATCCTTTCTCAATTGTTTCCAAATTTCATAATGTTCTTATGCCCTTTTATTATCAGTTAAAAAGGTTGGGGTATGATTTTTAACCTCCACAATACTTTCCCCCTCATGTTTGAATGATGGGAGGCCTCTTTATCCCTTATTAATTCTTCCCATGTACACCCATTACCATGTTGAAATTCCCTAAGAGATTTCTCTCTCCTCATTTACAATCAAGAAATTCTTTAACATTAAGCACCTAAATTCCTTTATATATGTTGGGAAATGTATCTATATGACCCCTTACTATCCATTTAATTTACTTATTATGAGACACCACTTTCTCTCCCATCTACCATTTTTATGATTTCTTATGTCATGTCGTTATGCTGCCGAAATTGCACCATGATTTTCGAAGCCAAAGTCATTATGTAGTGAATTCCATGACCATTTCTATATCAAGGGTAATCAAATTTATGGACATTTACTTATTGATTATATAGTTTCATGTATGAATTCCACATTACTTTATTGTGGAATAAATGATGATGTTTAATGATTCCATGTTGTATGATCCATGTGGCACACTTATGCATGAAATGAAATGATTAAGAATGGCGCACCCTGATAGTGGTCCAATTTATCAGTTAAAGATTAGTATCATGATACATAAAGTGAAATGAGGGTTTACTCCTGATAATTCAAGTTTAATGAGGGTTTTCTCATGCTCCATGTGCGATGATCCTTGGATCATGCTAATATCATGTTAAATGTTTTTCCCACATTCCCATGTTATGAAACTCATGCAATAACATGCCTTTATGTTCATATTTCTCTTATGATTCATTGATATGACTATTTCCAAACATGTACTGTATTATTCATGTTATGCCTTGTTTACACCCTTAATAGTATTTATTGCTCACCCTTTTCTTATGCATGTCCTCAGGTTATCCCATGAAATGATAAGTATGAAGGGATGTGTGTGGTCATGTAAAAAACATTTTCAATAAAGATGTGTATTTCATGTTTTATGTTTTATGTAATGTTCCTAAGCCCTAAAGACACTAGACCTCTCGATCTTAGATGTTTTATCACGTGAATATTTTATGTAATAAAGTATGTTTAAGTGTGAAATAAAGAGAAGGGTTGTTATACATAATCTATTGGATTTAATCCATTATATGTGATAGTAAGTAGTGGGGGAACTTAAGTGTGAATGGAGGAACACCTTGCTAGGAAAAGGTAGGAAATATAGTGATAATTGTATTTCCCTATCTAAACCGAAATAGACTAATAAAATTAATCGAATGGATTGAATTAATGAGAGAATTATTTGAAACTATTTGAATAATGATTCAATAGGTGAATCAGAGAATAATTCAAGTATGCACAACTTATTTTTTAATTTATTTTAAAACTAATTATGCTTACTTGGATTTTCAATAAAAGTGAACACACAAAACAAGATTTCAACACACACACAACACTATCTTCTCTATATATAATTAGAGTCCCATTTTTACTACTTTTTCCTCAATTTAATTTTTTTGAGTTCCCCGAAATAGGAATGAATCAATGTCCCTATTAAATATTAAGAAACATAAAAGGTTGTTTTTCTAAATGAAAATATCTTTAAAAGATCAATATTACATTTCATTAGTAAAATACAATTTTTATTTGAAATCACAGATTTAAAATAATTTTTTAAATATTAAGGAATTCATTTTCATTGAAAATAACCTATAATGTACCAGAATTTCAATATAATTTTTTTTATTTATATGGAATTATTTCGAGACTGTGAAATGTAAAAGTGTATGATTCTGAGGGCTGGAGTTCCTAGTTTGATACATCTAAAAATGTTAAGTTTAAAATAGAACGTGTGAGTGGTTTTCCTGAAAAATTAGAATAACTCATAAATGGGTGCCTGGATCAGAAATACGAAGGCACTATTGCGTTCAGGATAGCGGGTTTACCCTAGGAGTGACTTAAAATTAGTCAGTATATGCCTCCAGTGAGAAAACCCAAAAATGGCATAACCGTAAATAAAATAATTAAATAAAATTATTTTATGTTTCAAATTCTTATAACTCACGAACAGTGACTTGGATTAAAAATATGAGACCACCTCTGAGCTCATGAGGGTATTCTTGTTTTAGGAAGATACTAACATTGTCCAGAACGGGCAATCTATGGAAGTTATTTTTAGGTCGTAAATAAAATAATTATATAACAATTATTTTATTGTAAAAATCCATAACTTCTAAATAGTAACTCGAATTGAAAATATGAGAGTACCATTGAGTTTATTGGGCTGTGTTTCCCTTAATCATAGCCTAACCACGATTAGTGTGGGTTAAGGGTGAATGTTGATAATTTATTGAACTTTTTTTAAGGTACGTTCAATAAACACGTGGGCAGCATTTTCTAACTTTTGTACTGGTGCTCGGATTAAAAATCTGAGGGAACTATTGAATCCACAACGTCGGGATTCGCGTAAGGGAGGCTTCACTTCAATTTTAGTAGATCATGTGAAAAAGTTAGTTTTTGAATCTTTTAAAGAAATAATAAAATAACATAGAAATTTTTATTTTCTTTTCTTTTATCTTTCTCCAATGGATGAGTGGTTGTGGCAGGACCAACGACATTTCAATCCATTAAATCGATTGACTCTTATTTACTTGTACCCGCACTTTTGGGAATTTGGGAGGTTCATCAGTTAAATGAACCTCATTAATTCTTCATACGGGACACACTCTTTCTCCTCTCTTATTTATATGGAGCTCAGAGAGGGGTGTTGGCATGACTTCACTAAGCGACGAAGCTCTAGAAAAGTACTGCGACACTAAACACATGTAGGAAAAGGCCAGATTCAGAAAGTGATAATGAGCACCACCGAATCACAAACCGACGACAATGATGAACAAGGTACCATTGATCGTCGACAGTGGACATCTTATCCAGGTATGGGATTTGTTTATAATTTCATCTATGATTATTGCTTTTCTCCTTCCAGCTATCATATTAAAAGAGAAGGCACGGGCCAAACAATCAAGACTTGAACCCTTCGCTGCTTTGCTAATGTTGCATTCTTCGGGTGCAGTTTACATAAGTTGGTGACAATGTGAATAACTGGGTCACGTTTTGACGACGACACCCCGAGAGAGACGTAGGCACAAACGACACCAAGAACGGATCACTGGAGCACGTTCGGTGGCTCATGGAAGAAATGGTCAGCGCGCCATGTTGGTGGTGGCAGAGGAGACCTGTAGAAACCGGCCACAGGAGGGGGAAGGCGGCGTGCCGCAGTGGCTGAAGGTGGCCGGCCCGAGCTAGCTGTGCCAGAAAAAAACTGGAGCGCCCTCAGGCGCTGCTGGCGGCTGCAGTTGTGGCCAGTGGGCCATAAAAAATGGAGGGCAGCATGGAGCAGTTGTGACTAGTGGGTGAAAACAAGAAGGGTCAACGCGGCCCCACACTGCGTCGTGTTGGCGGAAGCCAGTCAGTCGAATGGGCAAGGCCCCACCGGCTAGTCGAAATGGCCCCACAACCGCGAGGCTAGTAGGAATTAATGGTCCGCCTTTGAGCAGACCGAGCCAGTGTGGGCTGGCCAAACGGGACGAAACTGCCCGCTGGGCCGGACCCGCGGCCGAACATGCCAGTGCAGGTGGGCCGATTCCTAACCGACAGGGCGGACCAACCATGGCCCGAGCCTGCGAACAAGTTGGGCCGACCCCGGCAGGCCAGACCTAGGGAACTAGGCCGACCCCCATTGGGCCGGACCCGAGTGGGGTTTGGTACACCCTGGGACCCATTGCGTCGGGTCGATCTGACCGAGTCGGACCGGGCCAAGACCCAACCTATACCCGAATAAATAAATTCCTGTAACTGACGGACCAAGTGTTTGTTAGACACACCGTTAGTGGCGTTGGGACCCCTTTTTGCGAAGTGGTCCCTTTTTTATATTCGAGCGGGTCCAAATGAGCAGGGTTGGACCGAGGTGTGATCAACCCTGTTTCACGAAAAGGGGTGTAACTAACAGACCTGGCGTCCGATCGATGTTTTGTCTAGGGAATAAGGACACATGTGACAAGGTGATATTTTGGATATAATCTACGTGAGTTTTGACGGAGTTTGATGTGTGACCTGGGTTGGATCAGACTTGAATCCAACCGAGACCTTTTTACAAAAGTGCTCATATCTCATAGACCAGACGTCCAATCGATGCGCCGTCTGTCACGTTGGGACCCCTATGATGTGCCGGTCCCTTAGGTATGATTTTTTCGGGACCTCATATCGGTAGAAATATGACTGATGTATTGAGGAGAAGTTATCCCAGAACTAGGCGTGCTATGAGTTGGAATCTAGTGGTTGGTTGTGACGTGAAGAAAGAACATCGATCTTATGTGGGTCAACATCTATCGATCCTGTGTGGGTCAGCACCTAGCAATATTATGTGGGTCAGTATCTATCGATCCCGTGTGGGTTAGTGCCTAGAGATCTTGTGTGGGTCAGTATCTATCGATCCTATGTGGGTCATCAGTAGAGCCTCTTGACAGAATAAGATGGTCTAGATTTACGACTAATCATCTGTACTTTTGTACTTAAGTTTTATACCTGGTGTGAGATGTGTCTTTGGCCTTTGTGGTGTTACCTTTTTGGTGTTTTCTTTTGTGGTACTTTTACCTTTGTGGTGTTACCTCCGTCATGTCACCTTCGCAGTCTTACCCTTGTGGTACTTTTACCATTATGCTGTTACCTTCATGGTGTTAACATTGTGGTACTTTTACCTTTGTGGTGTTACCTTTTTGGTACTTTTACCTTCATAGTGTTACCTTCGTGGTGTAACCTTTTTGGTATTCTTAGCTCATGGATCAGTTATAAAAATGGATTAAAAGTTGGAGTCTTATGTTTCCTCATGTATGAGATGCGAATATTTTGATAACTTAGGTATATGTATGGGAATATATCTAAGTAGAGTTGATGAATACTACTTCATGCTTTGTGATTGAGGTGTTTCTTTGTGGAACTCTAGTAGTCCTTTGGGGGTCTCAGAGTCTCTACTGAGTACTATTATACTCACCCCAGCACGGGCTACGCCCGCACCTTGCTGTGTCTTGTGAAAACGACGGACAACATTGATCAAGGCTGAGGGTGAAAGGTCTGGATGGTGCTCAGAGGTGGACCATTTGACATGATATGAAGTAGTGACTACTGATCGTGAGATGTACCTACCCTTTGGGTAGGATCCTCAGTGGATGTTCTAGGAGCTGTATTATCTTTCAGTTGTACTTGTACTTTCCAGTTGGGCTTGTATTTCGGCCCCTTTACTTTAGTAAACTTTTTACTATTGCTGTTTACTTTGTGGTTTCTTCTTATTTTGTTCTCAGATTGTGTCTTTGTATAGGTTTAAAGTCAATGCCTTCCCATTATAGGGATATGCCTTTCTGGTTCTAGTCGTTAGCCCCTGGCCTATGGAAGGCGGGCTTGGGGTAGTCACGACACGAGCCCAATGGGATGGGTCGTGACAAAGTGGTATTAGAGGATTCAGTTATACTGAAGAAATTAGACTCTGAACATTTCATTAGAGAAATAGTGCTAAGTGTTTTGAGTGTGGTTTTCAATTCTAGGAGTCTAGTGTTGGTGTGGCGGCCGATGTATCCAAACACCAGGACTCTGAATTCTGATTTTCCAACTCAATGCATAAAACAAAGATTGCATGTGTTTTGGAAATGTTTTCCTTGGTTTCTTTGTAGTCATCTCACCAGGTATAACTTAATGACTATGGCACACCTATTCTGTATTAGGATGTCTCCACATAGACATCTATCTTGGATTCCCAAGAGAGTACACAATGATGGCCCAATGAGAGAACCCGTGTGGATCAACATTCTAGTGACACTGTGTGAATCTACAATGAGTGATCTTATGTGGATCAGCACTGAGCGATCCTGTGTGGATCAGAAACAGATGCTACCAGTGAACCGTGCACACCAACTGAGTGTGTTTCATGAGTTCCAGCGGCAGAGGCCTCTGAGGATTTGAGGTGAGATAGATCCCCAAGTAGCTGAGGATTTGATTGAGGTTATGGATAGAGTTTTCCACCTAGTTGGAACACCAGAAAATCAGATGGTGATCCTAGCTTCTATTCTTTATCAGTGCATGACCATGAGGATAGTCCACATGGTGATGAGGCTTTGGAACATGGACTGTTTCCCGAGATGGTACCTTCAGGTAGTGTGCCAGCTATATCACTGCTAGTTGGTTAGAAGTTACAAAAAGTGGTGCCGGTAGAGGACACATGTAGGCTTAGTGACTTAAAAATGTTTTAGCTTCAGATACCCCTCAAGTTCTATGTCGATCCTGACTCACATGCAGCTAAGTACTAACTTGAGGAGGTGTCCAAGTTTCCATCTAGCCAGGGCACCATTCGATTAGATGAAATTCCTAGAAGAGAGCCTTCTATGTGGCTCAGTATGGTGATGATAAGGTTTAGATTACCTTGATCTTGCGAAAAGTTGAATTTTCCACAGACACGCTTGATAACCTTCCTCATAGAAGGGGGTATATTTCCATAAAAAGCTAAAGGTTGAGTGTTCCCTAGAGCTTCTACAACTTTGGTAGGACGACATGTCGGTAGTTGAGTATTCACCAAGGTGTACTGACCATCCCAGGTACTCGATAAATATAATACGGTCATTGCTTCAGGGATCGGACCTCTGATCGAGGTGTTTTTAGTGACATCTGAGCCAAAAACTTTCCTCTATGCATACCTAATTATGATAGGATGCTAGAGAGAACCTTTGTGGTTAAATGTTCTTTGGATGATTGGATATACCCTGTGAATGTTAGTAGTGGGAAAGAAGGAAACTTATACCAGTCTCAGAGACTTGGGCATGTAAAATGTTTCAGGAAGAGGAAGTGATAGGGACATAAGACTCTTCAGGGAAAAAATGTGAATGTGGAGCTAGGAGATTAGCATGACGTGGTATATATTTTGACATGTTACAACCACCACCCCAGTATGGTCCCCACTAGGCTCAGGGAGATGGAGGATAGGGGAAGGGTGTAACTACATGCGGTCAAAGAGTGTGACCTAAGGTCTCTAGGAATGATTCGAGGCACATGATTAACACATGAATAGGAGGGTGAAACCGATCACTCTTGACTCGGCCAACCTTACCCACGTGGCAGCAAGAGTTTTGAGTTTTCAGTTCCCAACTATTGTGGCAGAGTGTGGGGAAATATTTTGAAAAGATGTTTCTAGGATTACCTCCTCAAAGGGAGAGAGACTTTTTCTTTAGATGGATACTACTAGAGATTTATACCTGACTTATCCAGGGTAGATATACCCATGTCATCTTTGAAAAAGAAGGGGGATCTCTTCCTGTGGATGGAGAAGTGCCAGCAAAGCTTTCAGGAGCTGAGACAGAGACTGACGAGTGCCCCCTTCTTGAGGCTACCAGAAGAGGGTGTTGGGTATGTAGTCTACTATAACACATCAAGGAAAAGACTAGGTTGTTTCCTGATGCAGGATTGGGTAGTG
Source organism: Viscum album (assembly GCA_963277665.1). Classification (NCBI taxonomy): domain Eukaryota; kingdom Viridiplantae; phylum Streptophyta; class Magnoliopsida; order Santalales; family Viscaceae; genus Viscum; species Viscum album. The sequence goes on along the minus strand of OY728121.1, from coordinate 1,353,371,402 downwards.
ATCACCTACGGCTCACAACATTTGAGACAACACAAGCCAAAATATGCTACCCATGACCTGGAGTTAGCAGCAAAGGTCTTTGTGTTTAAGATGTGGCAGCACTACTTTATGGGTGAAAGGTTTACTATTTACTATGATCATAAGAGTCTCAGGTATATCTTTCCACAGAAGGACCTGAACTGGAGACATCGACGATGGCCAGAGTTCCTCCCGGACTATGACTTTGAGATAGTCTACACTGCAGGGAAGGGGGAAGTGGTAGCAGACACACTCAGTAGGGGGTTTGGTTTACAACTTTTGAGTGAGGTGTCAGAGCAGCTAGTCGCATGGAGGATATCCTTCATGGATAAAGATGGATCACCTTACCTCTAGTCTATGACAGTAACTCCCCCACTTCTTCAGTGATTTTGGGAGGCACAGCTCGTGGATGTTGACTGTGAGGCCTTACGTGCTCAGATAACCTCAGGACGGTCTCCTAAAGGATTTTCTGAAGGTGGGGAGCATGTTGTTCTCTTTAGAGGACACACCATGGTACTAGTGATGCTTCAGGAGGAGTTGTAGAGGGAGCTACATACAACCCCTTTTACGGTACATCCTAGAGTGGCCAAGATGTTCCAGGACCTCTGATGTTAGTACTGGTGGACAGGGGTGCAGGAAGTAGTGGCAGAGTTGGTATCACAATGTCTCACTTATCAGCAAGTGAAGACTACAAAGAGCTGACAGAATTATTATGCCTATAAGAGATGGAGACCCTTGGACTCAGAGGAGGGAGACCATGTCTTCCAATGGTTCTCACCCCAACCAATATTTTAGAGGTTTGGCTGGGGAAACAAACTATCTCTGAGGTCCATAGAACCTTTCTAGATTCTCAGTAGAGTAGGCAAGGTGGCGTACCGTCTATCTCTTCCCCCATCTATGCGTCAGGTGCATAATGTTTTTCATTTGTTACAGCTGAGGAGATGCATGCATGATCCATCACACATTATGCACTAGGGATAGTTATACTTTGACAATGGGGTGAATTTTATAGAGTTCCCAGTGGAGATAGAGGATCAAAAAGACCGATTCCTTTGTGGATGGTCAATCCCTCTAGTGAAAGTTTAGAGGCAGCACAGGAACCTCCAGGAGAGCACATCGGAGTGGGAGGCTCATATTCCTGCTCAGTACCCTTATTTATATGATTTGCCTTTGTTTTGTCATTCAGGAACATCAATCCCTATGGTGGGGAGAATGTAATGCCCCAAATTGTTTGTATATTTTTTTTATTTATATGGAATTATTTCGATACCGTAAAATCTAATGGCGCGTGATTCTAAGGCCCGATGTTCCTGGAATGATCTGTAAAAAAAATGTTAAGTTTAAAATAGTGTGCATGAGTGGTTTTCCAGAAAAAGAGTAATCACTCTTAAACACTTGTCCGGATCAGAAATCTGAGGACACCGTTGCATTCAGGGTAGCCGGTTTACCCTATGAGTGACTTAAGTTTAGTTGGTGCAGACCTCCAGTGAGAAAACCAGAAAATGGAATAACCATAAATAAAATAAATAAATAAAATTATTTTATTTTTCAAATGAATATAACTCATGAATGGTGGTGTGGATTAAAAATCGGAGACCACCGCTAATATCGTGAAGTTATTCTTTCTTTAGGAAGATTCTAACATTGGCCGACGCGGGCCAACTCTGGAAGTTAGTTTTTGGATGTAAATAAAATAATTAAGAAACAATTATTTTATTGTTAAAATACATAACTTCTAAATGGTAACTTGGATTGAAAATATGAGAGTAAAATTGAGTTTGTTGGGATGGGTTTCCCTTAGGTAGAGACTTTCTCATCCAGTGCGAGTTGAGGGTGAATGTTAATAATTAATTGAACTTTTTTAAGGTAAGTTCAGTAAATGTGTGAGCAGTGTTTTCAAACTTTTGAACTGGTGCTCAGATTAAAAATACGAGGGTACCGTCGAATCCACAACACTGGGATACATGTACGGGAGGCTTCAATTCGACCGCAGTAGGTCGGGTAAAAAAGTTAGTTTTTGAGGCTTTTAAAGAAATAATAAAATAACATAGAAATTGTTATTTTATTTTATTTTATCTTTCTCTAATGGAAGAGAGGTGGTGGTTGGACCGATGAAATTCCAAGACATTAAATGGATTGACTCTTCTTTACTTGTAACTACATCATTGGAAATTTGGGAGGTTCATTAATTAAATAAACCTCATTAATTATTCATGCGGGACACACTCTTTCTCCTCTCCTATTTATATGGATTTTGGGATGGGTGTTAGCATGGATTCACCAAGAAATAAAGCTATGGAAAAGTACCGTGATGCTAACCACCTAGAGGATAGGTCCAGATTCAGTGAGCAGTGACGAGCGCCACCGAATCACGAACCGACGACAACGACAAAGGAAGTACGATCGATCGTTGTTAGCGGACATCTTATCTAGGTTGGGGGTTTGTTTTTAAGTTTATCTATGATGATTTCATTGGTCCCACCTGATATCATATTAACGCAGAGGTCACGATCCAAACAAACAAGGCCCGGACTCTGCCACTTTTTTCATGTTGCATTCTTCGGGGATGGTTTCTTTAAGTTAACGACGACACAAATTAGTGGGTCGCATTTTGATGACAACACCCCAGGAGTGCTGTAGGTGTAGACGACACCAAGAACAGACCACTTAAGCCTGCCCGATGTCCCGTGGAACAAAATACTATTGCACCATGTTGGCGGAAACCGGTGGTGGCTGGAAGAGAAAATGAAAACTGGCCAGGGGTGGTGTAAGGTGGCATGCGACAACACACCACGGTGGCCGAAGGCAGCCAGCCTGAGCCGGCCGCGTAGGACAAAAGGGTGTTGTCCTAAGGCATCCCCAAAAGCATCAGCCACGACCAGAGGGTCACAGAAGAAGGAGGGTGGCACGGAGAAACCACGACCTATGTTCCGCGGTAGGAAGGGGAAACACGGCTCCATGCTGCACCGTGTTGGCGGAAGTCGATCAGCCGAACAACAGACTGTTGAATCACATTGGGGCAGCACCCCATCGGCCGATAGAAATGACCCCACAACCACGGGGCCAACGGTACTCAATGGTCCAACTTCAGGAAGACTAAGCTTGCACATGCTGGCCAAGCTGGACGGACCCGCCAGTGGACCGGTCCAGACCCGTGGCCCAACGGCCAGTGTGGGTGGGCCAAGCCCCACCCGACGGGCTGGGCCAACCATGACCCAGGCCTGCGAACAAGCCAGGCCTACTCCGACGGGCTAGAACTAGTGAGCTGGGCTGACCCCCAGTGGGCCGGACCTGAGCAGGGGTAGGTAGACCCCGAGACCCGTTGCGTCGGGCCGGTCTGACCAAGTCGGATTGGGCCCAGACCCAACCGGTACCCGAATAAAGAAACGCCCATAACCGACGAACCGAGTGTCTGTTAGAAACTCTGTCAGTGGCGTTGGGACCCCTTTTGGGAAGCAATCCATTTGGAATATTCTGGTGGGCCCAACCGAGCCAGGCCGGACTGAGGTGCGATCACCCCCGTTTCATGGAAAGAGGTGTAACTAACAGACCGGGCGTCCGATCGACGCGTCAGCTGTGGAAGAAGGACCCCTGTCACAAGGTGGTCCTTTGAAGATACTCTAAGTGAGTTTTCATAGATTTTTATGTGCATCATAGGTTGGATCAGACTTTAATCCAACTAGGCCATTTTTACAAAAAGTTCTCATATCTCACAGATCGGGCATTCGATCGATGCGTCGTCTGTCACGTTGGGACCCCTATGCGGGGGTGGTCCCTTGGGTATGATTTTTGCGAGACTTCTTATGGTTGAAATATGAACGATGGATTGAGGAGAGGTTCTCCCATAAATGAGAAGGCTATAAGAGGGAATCTAATGGCTGGCTGGGACGTGAATAAAAGAACATTGATCCTATGTGGGTCCGCACTTATCGATCCTATGTGGGTCAATGATTTGTGATCCTTTGTGGGTCAGTATCTATCGATACTATGTGGGTCAGCGCCTAAAGATTCTGTGTGGGTTAGAATCTATTGATCCTATGTGGCTCAACAGCAGATCCTCTCAACAGAATAAGATGATCTAGATTTATAACTAATCATATGTTCTTTTGTACTTAAGTTATATACCCAGTGTGAGTTGAGTCTTTTAACTTTTTGGTGTTACCTTCATAGTGTAACCTTTGTCATAATTTTACCTTCATGGTGTTACCTTCATAGTGTTACCTTCGTGGTGTTACCCTTGTGGTACTTTTACGTTCATGGTGTTACCTTCATGGGGTTACATTTTTGGTAGTTTTACCTTCGTGGTGTTACCTTTGAGGTGTTACCATTGTGGTATTCTTCCCTAGTGTAGCAGTTGTGAAAATGGCTTAAAAGTTTGAGCCTTATGTTTTCTTATGTATCAGATGAGTATATTTTGATAACTTAGGTATATTTATGGGAATATACCTAAGTAGAGTTGATGACTACTACTTCTTGCTTTGTGATTGAGGTCTTTCTTTGTGGTTTTTCATTTTTGGAACTTTGGGGGACCTTCGGGGGTATCGGGGTCCCTACTGAGTATTTCTATACTCACACCTACACGGGCTACGCCCGCACCTTGCTATGTCTGGTGTAGATGACGAACATCGTTGATCGAGGCTGAGGGAGCCTTGTCTAGATGGTGCTCAGAGGTGGACCATTTGACATGACATGACACAATGACTACTGATCATGAATTGTACCTACCCTTCAGGTAGGATCTTTAGTAGACATTCCATGAGTTTTTTTCTCTTTCATTTGTAGTTGTACTTTCCAGTTGGGCTTCTATTCTGACCAATTTACATTCAATAGACTTTTTACTACAGCTGTTAACTTTCTGGTTACTGCTTGTTGTGTTATTGGATTGTGTGTTTGTACACATTTAAAGGTAATGACTTCCTGTTATAGGGATACGCCTTTCTGGTGCAAGTCACTAGCCCCTGGCATATGGAAGGCGGGCTTGGGGTAGTCACGACACGGGCCCCGGGGGACTGGTCTTGACATGACCAAGGAAAATTATAAAGCAATATTATAGGAAAATAGTATTATTATGGTGGGAAAATCCATTCACACAGTGTATATTAAAAAAAATTCCTTTCACATTATCGGTAAAAATTCATAAGCATCTTGTTCGATAAATGGAAAGAATATTAAATAATATTTTTAGGAAGTTAAATATGTTTGAAACTAAATTTAATAAATATTTTTAGAAAATTAAAAAAATTCTTTAAATAATTTTAAAGATAATATTGATATGAAATAAAATATTTCGCCTCGAAGAGATTTTTTTTTGTTTTTCCTTAAAAAGCATTATTTCAATATATCGAGTGATAAAGAGAGTAAAATGTATGTAAAACATGAAATCTCAAGAAATTACCCTATTATAAGAAAGTACATATGAATTTGGAGAGATATATCATAAAAATTCATTATCAAAATATTTCATTATAAAGAATCCCAATAAAAAATGAAATTGTAACATAAATCCCATACCTTAAGTCTGTATTTCTCTGTAAGTGATCTATCCCAATGTATAATAAAATTAAATTTATTATACTTATATTCCAAAAACATAATCATAAAATAAAATACTGTACATTTTTACTTATAACATATCATCACCCGTTCATTTTCAATCTTTCATTATCATCATCATTTTGGGTGTTGACTACCTTGTTTTTTATTTGTGTTTTGGGATCAGTTATTTTGTTCCTTGTAAATTTTTCATGGTTTCTTCATCTATATGATGTTAATAATGATTTAAAAATAATATATATATTCATCTTAAACATATTTATAACCATTCATATAAATTGGTGATGAAAAATGAATCACATCACTATGTAGAGAGGCAGTCTATATGTACTCATGAGTGACGAATCCAATTTTCATTCGATGGAATGAAAGAAAGGAAAATATCAATACCTATTACTAGAATAATTATTATAACTTAAATATAATATATAAACATTAAATCTATAATAATAATAACCAATCATGAATGATTGTAGTGGAAAATAATTTGTATTGCTACGTGAAGGCGGTAGTCCACAAGTACACATGAGAGATACTTTTCTTCTCCAATTGGATAGAGAATATGTGGTAAAATTTTGTGAAATAATAAAAATAATATCTTATTATATTTATGATATTTGATTCATCATGGTTTTTTTATTCATCATGTTCATAGTAAGTATAAGAAGAAATGAAATTGAAACATCCTAGTTAAGATCTATAACACTTCCTTGAGAGAACTCCTTTGGCTAACTCTTTAAGCCTTGAAGGATTGATCCTAGGAGTAAAAAAGATATAATATTAAGATAATGATTATATAAAGGATTTTGACTCGGTATTTTCTATTATAAAAGGCTCAAATGGTGTTAATAATGGATGAGGATAGGTGCCCTTTTATTAGTGAAGGGTGTGACCCACATATTATTTCTTAAAAGATGTCAATTATTTAAGGTATATTTCGTTGGGAAGTAGCTACAAATGGATAGGTAATATAATGTATGGATAATATAAGGTTGAAATATCTTCTACAAATATGAATTTGATAGGCTTGGGTTGTAATCCTACCCTTATCTCAGGGATTAACCCTAGGTAAACCCATTATAACCTTAACAGTGGTAACAAAATTTTACTATTTATACTATTCTCGACAACCAAAAATTAATTTGAATATATTTAATTATTTAATTATTAAGATTAAAAATATTTAATCAATTTTACTAGATTAAATTTCTATAAGTGGAAGAATTTAATTTTAATGAAGTGCACTAACTGTAATGAAAACCGATTTTGGAAAAATGAATTTTTATGCGTAAAACGTAATTTACATCCATTCATTGCATTTTAAAAACTATAAAATGATTTTTAAAATATTATATTTGATATATAATCTATAAATCTTATTAAAACCATTATTAATAATAGATAAAATTAATTAATTATGATAAAAACACATTGCACCCAAAAAAACAGGTTTGAAAAATAATTTTTTTATTCCCAAAAAGTAACTTATACCAAAACAAAGTATGATTATAATTAATATGAAATTAATTATATTTTTTATAATTAAAAGTTAATTAAATTAATTTAAGATAAAATTAAAAACATAATGGGATATTTTAAAAAATTATATTTTTTATAAAAAACAGTAATTTTTACTATTAAGTGAAAGATAATTTTTTTAGAAAAATCCTAAAAATTCACCCTAATATAATATTAAATTGATAATTTTTTATATAATATTAATTCACTCAAATAAAATTACTAATATTTGTATAAATTAATTATAAATGTTACCTGCAAAATGATATAAAAACCATTTTTGAAAAAAAATATTTTTAAAGCACAAAATGACTTTACTAAAAATTGAGTACATATTTATTATGAATTTATAAATTTGTTTTAATTAAAAAAAATTATATATTTTTTATAAAGTGATTATTACTATTCATGCCTTTTAATTTAACGTCTCGGCTAAAACTGTTTGTTATATCTTAGTTAATATAGACTCGGGGATATGTATAAGGAAATGTATCAAATACTTGATGATTTATTTTAAATAAAATACATAGTAAATATTAGGGTGTCACTAAAATTATCATATGGTAGTGTTTGAACTTGCGGGAGATGTTCAAACTCATCGAGATCATGATGCAAACCAAGTTCGCTGAACCACCTCATGATAGTCACATAATCACCCGCCATACTCTTAGAGAATTTTTTGTTGTATTAGAGGTATATGTATTGAGACCCTAGAAATATGATTTTGTACATTTTTAAAAGAATAATTAAAATATTTTCATCCTATTATTGTTACTTTATAAATGATTTTTATTTTGATATAATAAAACACAAATATTTTTTTTGGGAAAAATTAAAATTCAAATAAGGAATTTATTTTTATGTATTAATGAATTTATGAAATAAATAATATTCTAATAAAATAATATTATTTATTTCTATATGATTATATAAATTTTATGAAGACAAATGTAATTTTTATAAGTGTTCAAGAAATGTTATAGTAAAAACCCAGTCATTATCAATAAATATCGATTCTTATTTTAAAAGTTAAAATTAATATATTTAGAGAATTATTTAGAAAAAAAAAAGAATATTATTTTTGGAATCATAACATTGAAATTATGTAATGGTGAATTTTACTTAATTTTCTAAGATAGTCAGAATTTCCGGTAAAAATTAAATACCATATAAATATACATTATTTATTATGACATAATAATGACCCAAAAGTGATGTAATAAATACTATAAATGGTATCCAAGACTAAATCTATGTTTTAAATTCAAAATAATGTGATTTTAATTTTATTTATTTTATTTTATAATTCAATTATGAATCATCCAAATCATGTAATATATTTTAAGGTTTTAAAACCATTTATTTAGGAGGATAAATCACCTCCACATAAGAAATGACATAATTTTAATATTTTAAGAACATTAAATTATAAAATAATTTAAACCACACCCATTTTGAAGAAACCATGGGCAAAAAACCTATGACGGTTTGTTGTTTTGTTTTTTATTATGTAGTGTTAAAAACCAAAAAAATAATATATCCCTACCTTTTCCTATATAAAATCACCCAAGATCCCATTTATATTTAATAGAAATTATTTTATCACATCCATAATATGGACTGAACTATCTATATTCCTCCCAAGGTGCCCCCAATCACTCAAGAGGACCCTACCAAGCATTTTGAGTCATACATTCCAGTGAGAGATCGTCCTCTCCTCCTTTCAATTCAAGAAACATCTTTAAAATTAGTATTTTTAAATTCAATTTGTTATATATAATTCATTAATAATCATTAACTGACTATAAAATTGATTCTATATTAATTTTAAATCATTTATACATGCTCATTTTTTACCCTTACCTAAGCCGTTACAATGCCAAAATTCTGTAACGGACCTTCCCATCTTCCTTTCATTTCAAGCACTTTCTTTGAAATTAGTCTTCTTAAATTCTATTTTTTATATTTTAATTAATTTATAAAAATTCACATAGTTTTAAATTTATGTTATAAGAATGATATATCATTCATCCTGTATCATTATCACCCTTACATAAGCTGTTAGTATGCCAAAATTCTATAAGGGACCTTCCTCTCACCCTTTCAATTCAAGCACTTTATTTTAAATTAGACTTGTTAAATTAAATTTGATATATTTTAATTAATTTATATTAATTACATTACTTCTCAATTTATTTTATATTAATTATAGATCATTTATCCTCTCTTATTATTACCCTTACCTAAAGTGTTACTATTTCGTAATTCAGTAAGGAATCTTTCATTCTCACCTTATTATCAAGCACAACTTTTTGTAATGTGTCTAAATTTCCTTTTTCATATGTTGGTATATCTTATTGCATATCCCCATTATTTTAAATTTAATTTATAAATTATGAGATCCCCCTTTAACTCTCATTAATCCTCCCGTGATCCTTTAGGTATGCCCGTTACCATGCCAAAATATATTTTTGATTATTTTTTTATTCATGTTCCTTCATTACCATATGCTTTGTATTTTGAATTTCAAATGTTTGTATATGTTTTTACATGTCTCTATTTCTGACCATTTTATGTCTATATGATTATAGAAACCTTCATCTCTAATCAACCCATTTTATATGATTCTTTTAGTGACACCGTTATTCTACTGAAATATCTTTACAATTTTCCATGCCAAGACAATTGTGTAGTCAAATAAAGTACCTATTTCTTATCAAGGGTGTTCACATTTATACACATATAACTTTTTATTATGGACTTACATATATTTATTCTACAGCCCTTGATTGTGGAATAAATTTTTATGATGAATGAATCCATGTTGTATAATCTATGTGTAACACTTAAGCATGATAATGAAATTAATTTGGTAGGTGCACCTAAAATTATATAGAACTCCAATGGATTGTGTAATGTTTAGTATCATGTTACCTCAAGTTGGGAGATATATTGAACCAAATTTTTAATGTAATTTCTCTTCCATGATGTCTTGTCATTGTATGATATACACATTTTTACTATTCAGTGTTTTATATTGTTTACACATTTCCCACATTATGATTATCATGCTATACCATGTTTCATTATTCATGTTTATGATTCCTAATCTTTTTATGCCCCTTTTATATTCCTATTTTCTAACATGTATTTCCTTATTCCACGTTTATTCCCTTATTGGGCTTTATAGTTCACCCCTTTCTTATGTATGTCCCCAGTTTATCCCTTGTAGTTTTAAAAATCTTGGAAATTTTATATGCATGTTAAAGAAGTTTTCATTAATATTGTTTTAACCCAGGTTCAAGATTTTATTATATATGCCTAATTCCCAAAAACAATAGACCTCTCAATATTTTGAGTTTTATATTCTGTAATTTTATGTAATAAATCATGAATTAATGTGTAATAAAGATAAATGTTTTCATGGTTAGTATCAAAGAAAAAGTTTAGTTATTATTGAGATTAGGATTAGAAAACTCTAGATAATTATTTAGGGATAAGACTACAAATAACAAAAAATCCCTAAATTTTGGTAATTATATAGTAACTGTTATTTCAAGAAAATATATTCATGTCTGGATATTATAAGTGGACGTGGTACTAGAAAAGATATACCTTGGGGTAATAAATCGATAAGGTGTCCCGAGCTTGACGTTGGGTAACATGGTACACGATAATGAGCCTTACTCTACACCTGGTTTGAACTACGGAGGGATATGCTTTGGTAAATTGATAATATCCTTATTAATAATTATTAAGGGTACATAAAAAATTCCAATAAGAATATATTTTAGGAAATATATCATGGATAACATTTATTAAAGCCTATAAATTCTTAAGTTAAAGAAATTAATGTAATTGATATTTTTTCCCATTAATGTCATTGTATCCCCCTTTATGTGGTTTATAGTTTAAAATAATCATCCCCAATTTTCCTTTTATTCTAACCATTGGTCAGAAATATGAGGAACGAGTTGACAATCCTTGAGATAGGAAATTTGATGACTGCTCCAATGAGATACCCAACCAGATGGGAGTAGGAATCAGAAAAAAAATCATGGTACTCTGTCAACTCACTCTGGTTCCGAATAGAATCCTATATCAGGAGGAGCATCCAAATCCACCTAAGAGAGAACAAGCTATGACTAAGATATTTATGGGAAAAAGGCCTCTGACATTCAATAGATAATATGATCCCCTAATTTCAGAATAACGGATTGAATCCATTGACAATATATTCTCTATTATTCAATGTTATGATAAAGATAAGGTTCTAATTATTGTTTATTATATAGAGGGAGATGTTGATCAATAGTGGTAATTTATTAAAAAATACAAATCTGGAGTAATAGATCAATTCAATTCATTGGAAGGAATTATGGAAAATGATTTCTGATAAATATTTTACTCTCACTCTCTGCCTTAAAATTGAAATATAATTCCATTCCCTCAAACAAAAATATGATGAATCTATCAGGTCGTACGAGGAAAACTTCAACAGACTAGCATGGTACTTCTCCTTCTTTGTTGTTACCCCAAAATGTAAGGTTTACCTCTTCTTTGGTGGGCTAAACCCTAGTCTAATAAAATCCATGGAAAATATTGGCTTTGATAGCTATGAAGAAATTGTTCAATGTTCCCTCAAAGTCGAAATAGAGATTGCATAATCCCAAGGGTATCATGGGGATAAGAAAAAGAAAGTGGATTTTAATTATTGAATTCTAATGGAGAAATATAACAGTGCCAAGAAATTGTTGCATCCCACTTGTCAAAGGTGCATAAAAAAGAACCCTGAAAATTTCCATAGGGGGATGAGTAAATGATTTAGGTATGGGAAGTAAGGGAACCAAACTAGACATTGTTTATAGGAGAAACCCACTGATGTGATGGAGTAAAGGAATGTTCTAGTTAAACCTCAACACATTTTCTATTGCTTCAACTATAAGGAACCATGGAACTTTTCAAACCAATGCCCTAAGATAATGGTTTTCAGACATAACCAACAACCTCCAAGGTATTAAGGGTAATATTTTTCCATCACTACCACTAAAGTGGGTCCCAAAAATAAAGTGGTGAGTTGTAGTCTAGATATTCAATCAAGAATAGAAAGAATAATTTTTTTAATCTAGTTCTACACATTCTTTCATATCATGAATGTTTAGTAAAATTATTCAAACCCCCCAAAAAATCATTGAAGTAGGGATATCGGTGAAAATGGGGAAATTATTTCATCCCAAGTATAAAACTCCTCCCCTATCATAATTTTTGGGATGATCATCCCTGTAATCATTTTTATTATACCTTTAGTGTAATTTGATGCCATTATGGGCATGGATTTTCTTTCCCTATGTAGAGCCATCATAAATTTCCACGAGAAATAAATCACTTGCAGTATTGTGAATTATCCCCTAATTCTGTACAATTGCAGTGAGGAGGATTGATATTAATTATAACCAACATATCAATAATGAATATTATTTCCTAGATAGAAATATTATATAGCTCAAATGAATTTCTTTAAGTGAATAATCAACCTCGAAGACATTCCTATTATGAAGGAATACACTATTGTGTTTCTTGAGGAATTTCTTAGTCTTCCTCTTAGAAGAGAGGTTGAATTTCTAATAGAGCGTATACTTGGCACATTAAAAATATCTATGAATCTGTATAGAATATATTTTATGGAACTTGAGGAGATGAAGAAACAATTACATGCTAATTTGGATAAAGGGTTCATATGCACAAGTATTTCACCATGTGGTGCAACAATCCTATTCTTTAAGATAAAGAATGGTTCAATGTGACTTTGAATTGATTATCATGAGCTAAATTAGATCATGATAAAGAACCAGTACCATCTTCCAAGGATTGATGACTGGATTGACCAGCTATATGGAGAACAATACTTATCCAAGTTGGATCTACGGTTGAGATATTACTATGTTAGGGTGAAGAAGAAGGATATCCCCAAGCCTTACTTTTATACAAGGTACATGCACTATGAGTTCATAGTGATTCCATTAATACTCATTAATGCTCCAGAAATCTTCATGGACACGATGAACAGAGTCTTTAGAGATTACCTTGACTAATTTGTGGTAGTATTTATATATGATATTATAATATACTACAAAATCAAGGACATTCATGAGGATTATCTGAGAACTTTGATAAAGAACCTATGAAAGGAGAAGCTTTACACCATGTAAAAAAATGTGAGTTATAGTTGAAGGAAGTACCATTCATGAGGAATATCATCACAATAAATTTGACATCTATGGACCCTTAAAAGACATAATAAATTGATGGATTCCAAGGCCAACATTTATGATAGATATTTATATTTTCCTTGGGTTAGTTGTGTGTTATCTCCGATTTGTGGGAAATTTATCATGATTGTAAAACACTCTTAAGAAGCTTACTCAAAAGGGATTTAAGTTTATCTGGATAAAATAATGTGAGTAACACATTATGGAGCTCAAAAATAGTCTTATCACTGCACCGGTTCTCACATTATTAACAAGTGTGGAACTCTTTGTTGTATACATGGATGCTTCAAAAAATGGATTTGGTTGTGTACTGATGAAAAATAATAAATTGGTATACTATTACTCATGTCAATTCAATATTCATGATAAAAAATATCCCAAACATGATCTAGAGTTGAAATCTATGATCTTTTGATTGGAAATACCATGGAAATATCTCTATGAGAAAAGAGTGATGTATATACTGATTGTGAGATCCTAAAATATATATTCACATAGAGAGATCTTAATATGTTACATCAAATATGGTTAGATCTCCTTAATGATTTTTAATTCTCAATCCACTACCATCCTAGTAAAGAAATTATGGTGGAATATGATATAAGTAGAATAGATCCTTTATCTTTATCAGTGATGCTAATTGATAAGGATCCAATCTTCTTAGATGAGCAAAGTATGGACATGTGAATCATTAAGGAAGGAAAAAAATCAAAAATTTCTCAAATTATTTCTCAACCATACCTCATGGATAAAATAAACAATTCTTAAAGAAATTATGAGGAAATTTAGAATAAGGTGGAATCCACAAGAAGTGGTAAATCCTTAGAGTTTAAAATTAATGAAGAAGGAGTTGTGAGATTTGGGTTCGGACTATGTGTTCCATCAAATACTATGTTAAGAAGGAATTATTGGTTGATTCACATAGTTCAACTTTCTCCATTCACCCAATAAGAACAAAGATGTTTCAAGATCTCTATGAATACTATTAGTGGGATAATATGAAGAAAGAGATTGCTGAATATACATCAAAGTGCCTGTTATGCCAGAAAGTGAAGGATGAAAGGAAGAAGTCTAAGGGGATGAAACAACCATTACCCACAACAACCTGGAAATGTGAGAACATCACCAAGGACTTTGTCACCATCCTTTCTAAGACATACAAGCAATACCATTCTATATTGGTTGTTTTGGATAATCTTACAAAGAAAACTCACTTTATCACAATTCAAGAGGACTTCTCACTGGATCAAATTTCATGGATATACATCAAAGAAGTGGTTAGGCTGCATGGAGTACCATTTTCGATTGAATCAAATCAAGATCCAGGATTCACCTATATGTTCTTGAAATGTATCCAACATGCTCTAAACACTAAGTTAAACTTCAATATGGAATATCAACCTCAAATTGATGGCCAATATGAGAAGACTATTCATACATTGTAAGATAGGTTGTGAGCTTGTTCTATAGACTTAGAAGAAGGATGAGGCCAATATATTTATTTGGTTGAGTTCTATTACAACAATAGTTTCCACTCAAGAATCCAAATAGATCCTTATGAAGAACATTATGGGAATAGGTTCCAATAATCTTTATGTTGGGATAAATTTAGGGATGGAAAAACTACTAGGTATTGAAATGGTTGAGGAAATGGTGGAAAAGGCTAAGACCATTGAATAACACATCAAGGCTTATTAGAGTCGACATAAGATATTTGATGAAAATCAGTGATGAGACCTAGAGATTGATGTTAGAGACTTGTAATTCTTCCCTATATCTCTATTGAAGAATGTGACTATATTTTGGAATAAGTTAAAGATTAGTTGAAGATACATTGACCACTTTAAGATCCTTGATCGCATCAGAGTTGTGGCCTATCAACTAAAAATCCCACCGCACCTATCTAATGTACAAGATGTATTCCATGTATCCCTCTTAAGGAAGTAAAAAATCAGACCCATCACATGTACGCAATCCATAGGTGGTACCATTGGATAATAATCTTTTCTATGAAGAGAAGTCGGTGAAGATCTTAGATCATAGGGAAAAAACAAAGGAATAAGACAATGC
Source organism: Viscum album (assembly GCA_963277665.1). Classification (NCBI taxonomy): domain Eukaryota; kingdom Viridiplantae; phylum Streptophyta; class Magnoliopsida; order Santalales; family Viscaceae; genus Viscum; species Viscum album. Next base: position 1,353,355,974 of record OY728121.1, on the reverse strand, counting down.
ACCTTGTCAAAGTATTGTGGATAAACCACATGTTTAAAGAAGCAATGCGGGAACCGAAGGAGGTGATGAAACAAATTTATCATCATATATTTTAGTATGGTAAATGAAAATTTCAAGGGAAAAATTTCTTTAGGGAGAATACTGTAACGACCCAAACTATTATAAATAAAATTCCCCTTGTAATTTATTTTAATGTATTATTATGTAATATGGTAATAGAAAACACATGAACTTATTTGTTTTTATTATAACCTATTGGATATAATTGACCATTAATAATCATTACCATTGTTAATATAGCCATTGAATAGTGATCACATGATTATTATAATTATAGAGTTTTAACAAATCCAATTTTTCACGACCCAAACCATATTCACTGAACCGCCCCATGAAAGTCACAACATCAAACACCTTACTCTTAAGGAATTTTTTTTGTAATAAAGGTATATGTATCAAGACTCTATAAATATGATTATCTACTTTATTTATTATAGAACATTGAATATATTTTGATCCTAATATTTTTACTTTATAAAGGATTTTTATTTTGATTCAGTAATATTAAAATAATATTTTTTTTGTGTAATATTAAATTTCAATTGAGGAATTTATTTGGACGAATTAATATTCTTTTGAAATAAATAATATTTTAATAAAATATTATTATTAATTTTTAAATGATAATTTAATATTTATGAATCAAATGCAATTTTTATAAGGGTTTAAAAATTGTTATTATTAAAGAGCCATCATTTTCAACAAATGTCAGTTATTATTTTAAAATTTAAAATTAGAATATTTAAAAAAGTATTTATATAAAATGAATATTAGTTTTAGAATAAGAATACCGAAATTATCCTATTGGTAAATTTTTCATAATTTCTTGAGTTAATTGAATTTTTGAGTAAAAATAAAATAACATATAAATGTAATTTGTGTGCTATGAAATCCTAATGAACTAAAAGTGATGTAATAAATACTATAAATGGTATCCACAACCAAAAATATGTTCCCATTTAAAATAATGTGAGTTTATGTTTATTTAATTTATTTTATAAATCTATTATGAATCCTCCAAAACATGTAATAAATTTTAAGGTTATAAAATCATTTATTTAGAAGTTTGAATCACCTCCATATAAACATGGGAAATATTTTATTAGTTTCAGCCCCTTACCTTATAAAATAATATTAACCACAAAAATTTGTTTGAAACCATGAGAGAAAACCATGGGATGGTTTGTGTTTTTTTATAATATGTAGAGTCGAAAAACAAAATAATAAAGATATCCCCCTATTTTCATAAATAAACAAAACTAGGCTCCCACTTCTATTCACTATAAATCCTTCTATAAATTCCATATTCTTACCTCTACACTTTAGAGTCTTCCCTAGTCACCCCAATCTATTAATAATCCCCTCCAAAGCTTTTGGAGTCTCACACTCATGTAAGGGACCTTCCTCTCCTCCTTTCAATTCAAGTACTTTATTTGAAATTATCCTTCTTAAATATAATTTTTTTTATTTTAAATCATTTATAATGATTCACTAACAGTAAAATTGATGTTATATTAATTATATATCATTTATCTTCTCTCATTTTTACCCTTACCTATGATGTTACTATGCCAAAATTCCGTAATGGACCTTCCTCTCCTCCTTTGAATTCATGAACATTATTTGAAATTAGTCCACTTGAATTAAATTTGTTATATTTTAATTAATTTATAATCACTTATTTACTATCCAATTGATTTTATATGGTTGATATATAATTTATCCTCTCTCATTTTTACCCATAACTAAGCCGTTACTGTGCTGAAATTCTGTAAGGAACCTTCATCTCCTTTTAATTCAAGCACTTTCTCTGGAAATTAATCTTCCTAAATTCCATTTTTTATATTTATATTCATTTATAATCATTTCCTTACTATCAAATTGATGTTATATGAATTATATATCATTTTTCCTCTCTCATTTTGATCCTTACCAAATATGTTACTATGCATAAATTCCATAAGGAATCTTCTATTCTCTTCTTTTTATCAAGCCCTTCTTTTTGTATTGTCTATAAATTTCTATTTTCTTATGTTGTGAAATGTTATTATATATCCCCACTACTATCAATTTAACTTATAAATGATCATATCTCCCATTTTACACTCATTAATCCTCCCATGATCTTTTAGATACGCCGATTACCATGCTGAATTATAGTTATGACACTATAGGAAAATGGCCGTTTAGCGGCGGTTTTTTCATGGTGGTTTTAAAAACCGCCGCTAAACGTGTTTCGGGCCTCTATTTCGCGGCGGTTTTTTAAACCGCCGCGAAATGCCTTAATTTTTTTTATATTTTTTTTTATATTTTTTTTAATTTATTTTTAAATTTTTTCGAGGATTACCTACGGTTTTTAAAAAAAACCCACGTGAAATAGAGGCAGTTTCGGTAAAATCTCTGCGAAATGAAAGGAAAAAATAAAAAAAACACAAGAAACCCAAAAAATCACTAAAACGACCATAACTTTTGATCCAGGCATCCGTTGGACCGCCACGACCAGTCAAATCGAAGCCCATGAAGAGATCTAGAGGCACGTATAACTAAAATTGTGAGACGGTCTAAGGTGTAGAAGATATAAGAGTTATAAGAATGTTGAAAAAAGTTCTCCAACTTCAAACAGCCATAACTTTCGCTCCGGGTGTCCGTTTAGGCTCTACCACATATCAAATCGAACCCAGCGAAGAGAAATATGAACTAATATTACACAAGAAACCTTATGTCGTGTTTTTCAACCCCAAAAACTCCTCCAAAGGCCTCTGAAACCCCGTTTCCGTCACCAGTGTCCCGTCGAACTTGTCTTCAAACGGACCTAACTTTCGATCCGCGTGTTAGTTCACACTCCTCCACCTGCCAAATCATAGCTCGTTCCACGAGCTTTAGGTTGACTGGTCGCAGCACCCACATGCACTCCTGGATCATATGTTATGTCCTTCTTAGTGGGTAATGGGTTTGTTATGTTTTTCGATGCCTCGTTTCTAACACCCGTTCCCCGTCAGCTTTTTTTTAAATGGTCGTAACTTCCGATCCGCCTGTCCATTTAGACTCTTTCACCTCTTAGGTCGAAGATCGTTTCAGGATCTTTGATTTGACAGGTTGCGGATCTGACATGGACTCTCGGATCATAAGTTATCCCTATTAATGTGGGTTTCCATGACTTGTAATCTTTATCAATGGTTTTTTGTGGGTTTTTATAATGATTATGTTGAATTATTAAGGGGTTTTCTAGAGTTGTCATGAGTTTTCATGCGTTCTCATTCTTTCTAATGCCTCATTCTTCATATGCTTCTCCATCCGTTTTCATGCGTTTTCATGATTTTCCATCCCTTATCACGCCTTTTTATATTTTTCATGTGTTTCCTTTATTATTTATTATTTATTATTTATAATATACTTTAATTTATTTATTATCTATTATTTGTTATTGGTTATTTATTATTTATTATTTATTATTTATTACTTATTATTTATATTTATTTATTATTTATTATTTATTATTTATATTTATTTATTATTTATTATTTATTATTTATTACATATTATTAATTATTTATTATTACTAATAATAAAATATTATTATTAATAATAATATTTGTTACTGGTTATTTATTATTTATTATTTATTATTTATATTTATTATTTATATTAATTTATTATTTATATTTATTTATTATTTATTATTTATTATTTATTATTTATTATTAATTATTAATTATTTATATTTATTATTTATTATTTATATTTATTTATTATTTATATTTATTTATTATTTATAATTTATAATTTATAATTTATAATTTATAATTTATTATTTATTATTTATATTTATTTATTATTATTTATTATTTATATTTATTTATTATTTATTATTCGTTATTGATTATTGATTATTGATTATTGATTATTGATTATTGATTATTTATTATTTATTATTTATTATTTATATTTATTTATTATTTATTATTTATTATTTATATTTATTTATTATTTATTATTTATTATTTATTATTTATTATTTATTATTTATTATTTATTATTTATATTTATTTATTATCTATTATTTATTATCTATTATTTATTATTTATTATTTATTATTTATTATTTATTATTTATTATTTATTATTTATTATTTATTATTTATTATTTATTATTTATTATTTATTATATATGATATATGATATAGTATTTATTATTTATTATTTATTATTTATTATTTATTATTTGTTTATTATTATTTATTGTTTATTATAAATTATTTTTTATTATTATTTAATATTTAATACTTATTATTTATTATTATATATTATTATTATTTATTCTTTATTATTTACTATTTATTATTATTTATTATTTATTATTATTTATTATTTATTCTTATTTATTATCTATTATTTATTATTTATTATTATTTATTATTTATTATTTATTATTTATTATTTATTATTTATTATTTATTATTTGTTTATTATTATTTATTATTTATTATTTATTATTATTTATTATTTATTATTTATTATTTATTATTTATTATTTATTATTTATTATTTATTATTTATTATTTAATATTATTTATTTATTATTATTTATTTAATATTATTTATTATTTATTATTTATTATTTATTATTTATTATTTATTATTTATTATTTATTATTTATTATTTATTATTTATTATTTATTATTTATTATTTATTATTTATTATTTATTATTTATTATTTATTATTTATTATTTATTATTCTTTATTTATTAGTTATTATTTATTATTTATTATTATCCAATTTATGTCTATTATTTATGTATTATTTTTTTTTCAATTAATATACATAAGAATATTAAATTCTGTTTATTAACCACATGACGAGCTTGCTGGAGTGGTAAAGTCTTTGGAAAATATGCAAGAAGTTATGGGTTCAAATCTCACCCAACGCGGTATTTCTTTATATTACATGGGCATGTGCATGGGCATGTGCGTGGGCATGTGCATGGGATGTGCATGCATGTATAAATAAAGTAAATAAATTAATACGAAATAAATAAATAAATAAATAAAATATGAAATAAATAAAATAAATAAAATAAATACGAAATAAATACAAAAAATAAAATAAATAAAATAAATATGAAATAAATAAAATAAATAAAATAAATAAGAAATAAATAAATAAAATAAATAAATAAAATAAATTAGAAATAAATAAAATAAATACGAAATAAATAAAATAAATAAAATAAATACGAAATAAATAAAATAAATAAAATAAATACAAAATAAATAAAATAAATAAAATAAATAAAATAAATTAAATTAAAAAAAATTAAAAAAAATTAAAAAACCGCCGCTAAATCATTTAGAGGTGGGTTAAACTGCTGCTAAAAAACCGCCACGAAACGTTCTGTGATAGTTTTAAAAACCACCGCGAATAGTTTCCCGACGCACGATTTCGCGGTGGTTTTTCAAAACCGCAGCCAATCTATTTAGCGATGGTTTAAACCATCGCGAAATGTAAATCCAAACCGCCGCTAAATGCCTTTTTTTACCATAGTGTGATTCTTTTATTTATTTTTGTTTCTTTATTTCCTTATTCCATCTATTCAAAATTTATAATGTTAGGATATGTTATAACATGTCTATATTACTGCCCATTTTATATCTATGTGATGAGATACCACTTTCTATCTCGTAAAACATTTTTTTAATCTTTAATTGATGTCGTTCTGTTACCGAAATAACATCGTGATTTTTCAGGTAAAGTCAATTATGTAGTGGATACCGTACCCATTTCTTATCAAGGGTGTTCACCTTTATGTACTTATAAATTTTTATTGGGTTATTAATTATTTTTATTAAAAATATTTTATAATTAAAGAAATTATAATGTTGAATTAATCCATGTTGTATAATCTATGTGCCACACTTAAGCATGAAAATGAAATGAATGGGATGGGTGAACCCAAAATTATATATCGCTCCATAGAATTGGGTAATGTTTAGTATCATGATACATCAAATTGGGAATGGGAGTTATCATGATTCCTTTATGAGAATTTTCCACCATGATGTCTGGGTAGTTTATCCTTGACCGGTGTTTATGATTTAGTATTTTAAGTTGTTTCTATATTTCCCATGTTAGGATTATCATGTTATATCATGTATCATTGTTCATATTTATGATTACTACACTTTTTATGACCCATTGATATGCCTATTATATAATATGTATTTTCTTATTCCATGTTTATTCCCTTACTAGGTGATTAGACACTAAATGAGGCTAATATTCATTTTTAATATACATAATATTTATGTTCTTTGTTATTCATAAACACCATTTTAGTGCATTTTACACTTTGAACATCATTTCACATTATGATTGTAATACCTTCTTAAAATGCACTATTATGTGGTACATTTTTGAACATCATTTAAAGTACCCAATGATTCATCTGATTTTAAGGAATTTAATTATACATATTTTAATTTGATATTTTTGTAAATTGATCTACACTTAAATATGAACATGTTTTATTCAGAGATCAGTGGAGAATTCATGGAGGATGATGGAGATATTTGGAAATGAAAGGAAGCAATTCTGGAGAAGGCAGATTGGACATCATCCCACTGATGAGGCTTTGGGGCCAAACATACATTCCCAATTAATCCCAAATTTCGTGGGATGCTATAATACATGTATAGGAACAAATCACTCTTCATGAGTTAATGCTAGTTCGTCTTTCATATTGGTCATTTAGGCGGCCCAAGTTAGAGATAAAATTCTGGGCCAGATTCTGCGGCCCAGAAAAACATCCCACTAATTCGATCATATCTCGGAATCCACAACTCCAAATGGGCCAAACTTTTACATCCGGTTAGAAGAAACCTGGAGCTCCAATTTCTTCGTCTATGGCCCTCCCTGATTCGGCCGTCTAGAAGGTCTTCCAGACGCGTCTGTTCAGTGAAGGAAAGCTGCCTTCCACCTCAGATCAAATGTGGAAAAGTTCAAATTCCACAAGCTTTCTACCACCCATGGCCTACCAAAATTAATTGAGATGCTTTGTACTATTGGAGGCTCGACCCAAGGCTCCCAAAATGCCTTTTTAAGGAAGTGGTGGGGAAGGATTTAAAAATCTTGGATGCTTTGTTCAATTGTAATGTTATGCTGCATTTTTGTTGCCTCAAATTTTTCTTTCACATGTAAGTTGTTCAATCAACTTTAGTTTCTTAATAAAATTTCTTCTTCTACTCTTATTCTGTTGTTCTTCATATCACTTTGATACTGTTGGATCAAGTTGTGAATTTATTCACACCAACCCTTGTGAAATTATTCACACAATGGTGGAGTGATCATTTTATTTTTGTTGTTTTCTTTACTTCTCCATTTCCTCCCTCATGAGTCTACTTTCCGCTTCCATTGAAACCATGGGTTCAATGGAGGGATAACCCACTTATGGGTTGATCCAAGGTAGTAGCAAGGGTCTGGATTGGATGTTATTTATCACCTAATTAATGTATAATCACTTCTTTAATTGGGATTTTGATTTGATGATTTTTAAACTCCATCGTCCTTGTTGAATTTAAGGCCACACACTTCAAGTACTAATACAAACCCTTACCTTGAAGTGCTCAAAACTTTGATCCTTCAAGTGTATAGATGATTATTATTAAAGGGTGTAGGCATTAAACCAGTAAGTGATGATGTTGTTTTATCTCCTTAAATGAACCCATCTCAAATTTAAGAAATTGAAATCATTAAAAAGGAAATACGTCCAATCCACCCCGAGCGATAACCTAGGATCAACTCATTATTTTAAATTGAATTAACTTAAATCAATTAGATATCTTTAAAACCCATCCAAAATCAATCCAAGTTGGCCACTTCATAGCCGAAAACAGTCCATAGAATGTACGTGTCTATAGGTTTCTTCTTAGGTCTCTGTGGATTCGATAACCCAAGCTAAACTACAAGGACCGTCTTACCTTCTTCTCTTGGGTAAATTTGAGCGAGAGTCAAATTTTGGTGCCATTGCCGGGGACCTAAGTAAGTTATCTTAGACACTATCATTCTTTTTTTCATCCCACTTCTCTCATCTCATCCCCAATTTCATTCCTATGGAAAACCCTTTTGAACAAATCCAAACATGGGGAACCTCTCCCTACATTGATCACTCAACCCCATGTACAATGTACAATGACCATCCTAATTCCTACTTGTGGGATCATCAACAACATACTGAACCACAATGTTTTTATTCATATGACCCATAATACATTCCAACATATTATGAGTTCCAATCCCAACAAGGCCAATCTGAACATCCTCCTATGGAATTCCAACAACTTAATTATCCACCTGGAATAGACCATGTTTCTCAACCCCTTTTCCATAATTATCCACTACCATTACTTGAAAAATTGTGTCAACAAATGGAGAAAATGAATTTTGAAGTTTCATCATTGAGTTTAGAAATACAAAGCATTAAAACTTGTGAGGAACTCGTCCCTACACAAACTGTCCCTTCCATAACCTTATGTGAATTGTCTAGTTTCCCACAAACCTATCATGAATTTACTGAAGTGAAAACCTTTGGATTTGGGGAAGATGAGGAGGATCATGGAATTGTTGATGGGTCTTTAAATCAGGAGGAAATTGACTTTTTGGATTCAAAAGAGGAGAATTTGACATCATGGATTGAGTCTCCTAAGTATAACTCCATTGATGAATTTTCAAAAACACCAACCATTGAACCATTGGGAGAAATCACAAACATTGAGTCCATATCCATTCCAAACACCGATCTTTCAAATTTTGTTGTTGAATCTTCTATTCAAAAGGAGCCAATTTTGTTGAAAAATTTGGAAAATGAAACTGAGTTGGATTCAAAATATCAACTTGTATCTAAATGTCCTATCCAACCTGAGCTCAAAATTATTGTCCTTCCCTCCTCTCTAAAGAATCCCTTAATAAGTTATAATCCTGACCATTCAATTGGAATTCATTCTTGTCTTGAAACCAAAAAAGTTTTAATGGTCATCTATGTCTTAGGAAAGACTACAGAGGAAACTAGATCAACCATTTTTGATAATCCTTGGATTTTACCACTCATTTTAGAACATAGGTTTTCACACAAAAAAAATTATAAACAAAGCATCAATCTCAATCTAGTGGAAATTGAGAAATATGGGGTCCTTAAAATGTTAAAAATTGGTATTGGGTAAGTTAGGAGTTCCATGTCGGGCTAACGACGTTAAACAAAGCGCTGCTTGGGAGGAAACCCATGGTTTTCAAGTTTGCAATCATTTTTTTAATCAACTTTTTATTTTAAATAGGATTAATGAGTCATTTTGATATTTATAAATAAAAAAATAAACTGTTGACCTGTTCTTCTATAATGAGTATGGATGGGTACGAAAGGGGAGCGCCATATTCATCTGTGTCACGTGGTGTGATCCTTGAGTAATACCATACCCAGAAATTTAAAAAGAAGACAATGTATCAACAGTATATTTTATTTTATTTTGATGGGTTTGTAGGTTAAAATAAAAATACAAAAAAAAGATAATAATAATATAATAATAATAAAAAAAGTCCACATCGTAGGTCATGGGTCAAACCCCGTCACAACCGGCGAAGCCGCGGGGATTCGAACCCGGGACTGAAGGGAGACATGGGCGCACGCTTACCACTAACCTACAGATTCTTGTGCTTCCTTATTCTATAAATTATATATATATACTTATATTTTACTTCCTTTATTATATATATATATATATATTGTCTTTTTTTTGTTTTTTTTTGTTTTGTTTTTCCTTTTTGTACTAGGGAACTCTGCAAGTGACATGGATATCAAAGGACTAAATTGGAGCAACAAGAACTTCAAACTTCAACCACCAGGTGACTTCATTCCATGACCCTCATTTTCAGTTTCCTTTTTGAACTTTCATTCTCTACCTCTACCCCCTTCTAAATTTTATTTTATTTAAACACTGGGGACGGTGTTATTTTAAGTTGGGGGGGGAGATAAAATAAAAATTTCTTTTGTGTAAAAAAAAAGATAAATGATTTGAAAACAAAAGTGTAAATGGAAGGAAAAATTCCTTTAACTTTGAACATGGTAATACACATTCCACACTTTGAAACTGAATATCAAATAATTTAGCATGCCTTGATTCTGATTTTAATCCTTGTATAATTTCATGAGCATAAATTTTGGAAAGTGTGGTTGTCCAATGTGATATTTCATCGTTTATATTTTCATCCAAATAAAAAAAATCACAATGCACGTCCTTGGATAGTGGGGTATTAGTTTGAGTTCATGGGGTCCCCTAAATAAATAGCATAGGTTTGGTGATCATTTTAGTTTAATATGAGTATTAAAAAAAAAATTAAAAAAAAATTGCGCGTAGAGCAATGAAATGACCTAATGTGTGGCTTTCGACACTTGGGGATCACGACTCCATAGTTGTCTGGCCCAGAGTTAGTAATTTTATCTATATTTTTGGTAATTTGAATTTTTTTTTGACTGAGTTAACTCGAGATGATGCCTGAGTATGTGGGCTTCACATGGTGCCCTAAGGTATTTGAGCCTGGGAGTCATCGGCAAAGTCTCGCTACAGGGGTTGACTCTTTTTAGTGCAATGTCAATTACCATGTAAAAATTGAAAAAACAAAAAAAAAACAAAAAAATTATACAAAAAAAAATGAATACTCATCTTAATATTGAAATGTGATTCCACCTAGCGCTTCCATAATTTCCCCATTGAATAAAGATGAACCCCCCATGTCTATTGTGATGCACAACACATCCTCATACTTAATTGATATTGGATGAAATATGGAAATGAATTTGAACAAAGGAATGAGCTTGGGATTGAGATCTGCTTATGAAACTATCTTGTATTAAAATATTTTGATGGGTCTCATGATTTTTTGGTATAAGGTTTTTTGGTGATCATTGTGTATTAAAATGTTTTTGGAAAAGAGAATTCGAATTTAATTTTATTGAGATATATTTTGCTCGGGACTAGCAAAACTCAAGTTGGGGGGTGTGATTAGCCACTAAATGAGGCTAATATTCATTGTTAATATACATAATATTTATGTTCTTTGTTATTCATAAACACCATTTTAGTGCATTTTACACTTTGAACATCATTTCACATTATGATTGTAATACCTTCTTAAAATGCACTATTATGTGGTACATTTTTGAACATCATTTAAAGTACCCAATGATTCATCTGATTTTAAGGAATTTAATTACACATATTTTAATTTGATATTTTTTTAAATTTATCTACACTTAAATATGAACATGTTTGATTCAGGGATCAGTGGAGAATTCATGGAGGATGATGGAGATATTTGGAAATGAAAGGAAGCAATTCTGGAGAAGGCAGATTGGACATCATCCCACTAATGAGGCTGTGGGGCCCAACATAAAGTCCCAATTAATCCCATATTTCGTGGGATTCTATAATATATGTATAGGAACAAATCACTCTTCATGAGTTTATTCTAATTCGGCTTCTATATTGGTCATTTAGGCGGCCCAAGTTAGAGATAAAATTCTGGGCTAGATTCTGAGGCCCAGAAAAACAGCCCACTACTTTGATCATATCCCGTAATCCACAACTCCAAATGGGCCCCAATTTTACAGGAGGTAAGAAGAAATCATTAGAGACATTTTCTTCTTCTATGTCACACCCTGATTCGTCCGTAAAGAAGGTCTTCCAGATGCGTCTGTTCGGTGAAGGAAAGCTGGCTGCCACCTCGGGTCAAATGTGGAAAAGTTCAAATTCCACAAGCTTTCCACCACCTATGGCCTACGAAAATTAATTGAGATGCTTTGTACTGTTGTAGGCTCTACCCAATGCTCCCAAAATTCCTATTTAAGGCAGTGGTGGTGAAGGAGTTAAAAATCTTGGATGCTTTGTTCAATTGTAATGTTATGCTGCATTTTTGTTGCCTCAAATTTTTCTTTCACATGTAAGTTGTTCAATTCACTTTAGTTTCTTAATAAAAGTTCTTCTTATACTCTTATTATGTTATTATTCATATCACTTTGATACCGTTGGAACAAGGTGTGAATTTATTCACACCAACCCTTGTGAAATTATTCACACAACGGTGGAGTGATCATTTTATTTTTGTTGTTTTCTTTACATCTCCATTTCCTCCCTCATGAGTCTACTTTCCGCTTCCATTGAAACCATGGGATCAATGGAGGGATAACCCACTTATGAGTTGATCCAAGGGAGTAGAAAGGGGATGTATTGGATGTTATTTATCACCTAATTAATTTATAATCATTTCTTTAATTGAGATTTTTATTTGATTATTTTTAAACTCCATCGTCCTTGTTGAATTTATGGCCACACACTTCAAGTACTAATACAAAACCTTACCTTGAAGTTCTCAAAACATTGATCCTTCAAGTTTATAGATGATTAGTATTAAAGGGTTTAGGCATTAAACCAATAAGTGATGATGTTGTTTTATCTCCTTAAATGAACTCATCTCAAATTTAAGAAATTGAAATCATTAAAAAGGAAATACGTCCAATCCACCCCGAGCGATAACCTAGGATAAACTCATTCTTTTAAATTGAATTAACTTAAATCAATTATATATCTTTAAAACCCATCCAAAATCAATCCAAGTTGGCCACTTCATAGCCAAAAACATTCCATAGAATGTACGTGTCTATAGGTTTCTTCTTAGGTCTCTGTGGATTCGATAACCCAAGCTAAACTACAAGGACCGTCTTACCTTCTTCTCTTGGGTAAATTTGAGCGAGAATCACTAGGCTTTATAGATCACCCATTTCTTATGTATGTCCCTAGGTTATCCCGTGCAGTTTTTAAAAGACATGGAATATTTGAAGAATGTTAAGGATATTTTGAATAATGATGTTGTATCCCATGTTCAATATTTTATTCTATATACCTAATTCACAAATACAAAAGGGTTATCAATATTTTGGGTTGTATTATGTGTATTTTTATTTAATAAATCATGTATTAATGTATTATAAAGTTCAAGTTTGTCAAGGTAGAACCTCATGTAGAAGTAACCTGATTTAGGGAAGAACATCAGACATCATGCATGCACTGAACTCCAACTTAGATAGATTTCATTCCCAACCTCAGCTGGTTTTTCAACACACCTTCCTCATCCTTGTTTGCTCCCTAAAATGAACCATATGGTTATCTCTAGTATCACATGATGACAATAACTCTCATGGACTTCGGAATAATCACCATACTCTCCAGATTAGAAGATCTAGTGATGGTAGAGGATTTGAGGATGTCCTGGTAACAAACCATATTCTACTACGGTGATAGAACAACTCATCCATTTAATGATAGCACCACTCGACCTATAAGTGGTAGTATCACCTCAGGTGAAACAAAAGATTTTAGGTATTTATCCAAAATAGTAGAAGTAACATCTGCATTGTAATAGAAGTGCCTCATCTCAATAGTTGTATCTCCCCAATAGTACTGCTCTATTTCAACAGCCCCTGGTATCACTCTGATCAACATATTATGGTTGAATATTAATTGGAATGGCATTGGTATCATACCATTCTATGCAATAGTAGAAGTAGAAAAATCTTGATACATCTAGGTAATATTTCTACAGCATGTAATTTTTTTTCTACCACCATTTAAATTTTTATTAACACTAAAAATTACTAATTTTAATACTTATAGTTATTTTTTATATTGTTAGTTATATTATATATGTATGATTATATTTTTATAAAAATATATATATAGTTTTAATTTTTGATTTTTTGTACAAACGATCTAGAACTTCCATGAGTAAGGTTTCATTACTATGATTGTAAAGAAAGATAAACTGTTCCTTCCATCCCCAATAAAGTGATCAAAGATCATGGGAACTATATCTCCCTCAACACTCTATTATCATCTTATTGTTTTCATTGTTTTTATTTTACATTTTATTTTTTATTTAATTAGTTTGTAATAGTTAGCATGGATTTATGATTACCCAATCAAAAGTAGGTTATTCTTGGTTATTCTTCCACTAAAAAAATGTTCTTAGGCTATAAATATTAAAGAATAGAAAGGGTAAGACAAGGTAGATAATCCTATAAAAATTTAGGTTTTTTACTCGAGGTATTGTAAAAGGAAGAGTCTGTAAAGGGGATATCACACCTTTAAAAGTGATTTTTCATAGTGGGTAATAATCTCCTCATAGTGTAAATAATGTTGAAGAGTGTACTAATATATTGGTGATCTAAACCACTATAAAAACTCTATGTTAACGATTATTTTTCATTGCACTAAATATTTAACACAATATTAGACAATTTATTATCCAATACAAAACTATGATTTATTTTTTTTAATTTTTTTAAAAAGACTATTCATCCCCCTCCAGTATATTATTTCCATAAATATTGATCCAAAAAATTATATCAAAGTATAGGACCTTATTAAGGATTGTTTAACACTATTACTCTTTTCAATGATACTAACAATTGGTATCAGAGGATTGGTTCCTTAAATGATAGTTAATAACTATGTTTTTTTTAATTCGATACCAAACAATTAGTATTAGATGTTGGTAATACATTTTCTTATTTTTTTATTTTTTATTTTTTACAATTGAGATAAAATAATCTTATGTGTAATAGTATAAGGAATAACTAATTATTTCTTAAAGATGGAACATATTAATAGAAATGATGGATGGATTCCTCAAAATCCACCATTTTTTATAGAAGTGATTATAGGTACATAAAAGATCAAATTATGGAATACCTGAATCTGCTTGACATGGATAATTAGACTATCATAGGGAATACATACAAGCTACCAATGTTGATATAGAGACACTCATAGTGAATGACATGGTAAAATATGTTTTGAATTATAATGTAAAGAATATTTTGTACTATTCTATAAGTATAAGTGTATATAACCATGTTTCATCTTCTAATATACCCCACAACATATCGAAAATCCCTTAAGTTACTCACTATATCATAGACAATATTATGTAAACCATGATAGGAATAATATGAGTGGAATACCATGATTTCATGATGGGATAAGATGAGTAAATGAACCAAATGTTTCATTAATTTTAATCATTACAAATAGTATAAATAGACTTGGTGAATTACTAGAAAACAAGACCTTAGTTAAAATATTTTTGAGATAACTACCAAAATTATGGAATGAAAAAATGGGATTCGATGAAAGAAATAATTTTAAAGAGTATATTTTATATGAACAAATTTGTTTTATCTATAGTATCTTCTTGGTTGTAAAACATTAGTGATGAGGAGTCTATAAGGAGAAAAAGTATATATTTTAAGTCTAATATGAATGAAAAATATAACTCTATGGAATCTATGTTCTTGTAAAGAGATAAATAAATGAAAGTCTTTAGCGATATTTTTTTCAAATTTATGATAAAATGCTTTAGAGGGCATTTTAAAATAAATTTCGAAAAGGTATACAAGAATGGTATTACTAGTAAAAAAAGGATGTTTCAGAATTAAAATGTTATGAGTAAAGGAATAAGGGTAATACAAGAATATATTTCCCTAAAATCAAACATATAATTAAATACATGAGAAAAGGATAAAAGAAAAGAATTATTTTTTAAAGGATGAGGCTTCTCATAAAGTTTAGACTCAAGAATGTTTCTCAAGAAGTGAATAGTATATAGGGAACCTTTCTTTGATGGATACAAATTATGAGGTAACTAATTCAATTTTTACTCAATTAATTATAGCTTATAATTTTTATTATAATTTAATATATGATGATGAACATGAAATTAATTCTAATTCTTGTTTTGATTCTGATTTTGTTAATTATATAGTAAAAAAACTACTTAAATAAAATGAGAAATTTAAAAATGATAACATCATGATTATTGAAATATATACTAACATAAAATTTTAAAATAATAAGTTGGTTAATGAAAATGAAAAACATAAAAAAGGAATTTTGATTCTAGGATGTAGAAACTAAAATAAGAAAGTGATAAACAAAATGTCTTTATTACATTGAATAATATAGATTATGAAAGAATGTTTAATTATATCATGGACGATTTGAAAAATGTAGAGAAATACTATAAGGAGCTCAAGAAATAAAATTTTAAAGTAAGAAATATAGATTTTAGTTATAATGAAAAAAGAATACTAATTTAGAAGTTATTCAAAAAGAGATTATAGAATTGAAAAATAAGTTTCTAATAATGAATAAACATAAACATATTTTTTTGAGAAAAATAAAAATATGATAAAATTATTTCTATGATAAAACTGATCTATAACTTTAATGGATTTGGATATAATAATTTATCCCTAAGGATAAATAAGTATACTTTTTTTAAAATCTCAAAACAAAGTATTTCTAGGGTAACCTATTTTAAATATAGAATTTAAGGGAATTAGGCCAATGAAAGTTCAATGTGGTTTAAAATTTTAATTTGGAATACTAAGACATTAATTAATAGATAATTTTTTTCTAAAAAACCCACCAATATATATTATAAATCTATTTAGAGTCCAATATATTATGTTAAAAATATTAATGGTCCCATGTTAGCATGGGTATGAAAACACTCTACTTGATTATTTAATTTCATGAAATCTACCTTAGAAGTCTCAAATATTCATGGTAGTTATATAGTTGGTTATCTAGGCACATAATAGTAGCCATTTCTGTATTTCATTATTATAATTGATGTGATGGTGGCCTAGTCACATTTTGATACAACTCTAAAGGTCAAATTAAAGGTATTAGAGAAGTTAGTTTTTCTAAAAATATTATTACTTCAAAAGTTTTATTTGTAGATTTTTTAAAACATTTAATAATTATATCATAGATATGTATTTATGGATTGAATTTAATTTTTGAAAATGATAAATAAACATTTTTGAAAAATAAATATATTCTATTTTCTACAAATTTAAAAGGTAATGTTTATAATATTGATTTTTTCTTATCTAACCAAACAGAAAGTTATGTTATTAAATGTTGTAGAAGAAGATGATGTTCTATGGAATACAATTCTTGGAAATTAAAACTTTATAATAGTTTAAAAGTTTTCATATCATGAACAAGTTATAAAATTTCCAAAATTACATATGAGTAAATACATTATCTGTGATTCTTATTTGAAGGGTAGGAATCATAAAGAAAGATTTAAATCTATGAATAAAATTAATAATTCTATATTTACTGAATCATTACACCCTTACTTAGGTTGACCCATGAAAATTGTTTGTTTAGTTGGAAATAAATTTTTATTTTTAATAGGATATTATTTTAGTAGATTCATCTGGGTTTAATAGTTTTCACATAAAGATGTAACTATAAAAAAATTTGTTATTATTGTAAACTGATTCAAAATTTTAAAAATATATAAATTTAGTATATCATAAGTGATAGAGGTGGTGAATTTGTTAATTTAGAATTTGATAAATTCTCTAAACAAATATAATCAGTACTTTTCTACCCCTAGGGAACCATGGTGTGGTTTAAAGAAAGAAGAGGTCAACACAAAAATTTTCTAGATCAATGCTTATGAAATTTATTATTCCAAAATATTTTTCGGCCTAATCTATCAATACAACTTGTCATGTTTTAAATAGAGTGACTATTAGTCAACTTTTAAATAAAACACATTATTTTCTTAATGGTTTTAAAAACCAAAATTTTATATTTTATAGGTTTTGGGTGCAAAGAATTTATCATAAACACAAAAGATAGTTTTGAAAAGTTTTAGTCTAAAAGTCATGAAGAAATATTTTTAGGATATTCTAATTATAGAAAATAATACTGAGTTTTCAATACAATTACATTAGTTTTTTTAAGAGTGTGTGCATGTTAAATTTAATGAAAGTAATTAATACGAGATGAATAATGATTCAATAAAAGATGATAATAAATTCATGGAATTTAATTTTGTTGAATATAAGGAACATGAAAATGAGAATGAATCAATTAAGGGGGTGAAAATTTCTTCTTAAACCGATCTTAAATAATATAAAACACTTAGTGATTATCCTATTGTAAACGTAATTGGAAATTTTGAATCTGGTATACAAGTCAGAAAATTTATTTTACTTTAATTTGCTAATTCAATATTTTTTTCTGCTTATTTGTCTATTAATATTGATGATCCTTAAATTAATTAGAACTAGATTATTGTAATGAATGGTGAATTAAATAAATTTTAATGAAACAACTATGTAATTTAGTAGAATTAACAAAAAATCACCAAATAATAGGAACTAAATAATTTTTTCCTAATAATCTTGATGAAGTTGGAAGCATAGTTAAAAAAGTAATATTAGTTTCTCAAGGTTATTATCAGGAAGGGGTAATTCGCTTAAAAGATTATTATTATCCTATTATTAGGTTAGAATTTATTATAATTTTATTATAATTTTATTTTTTTATAATATCAAAATTTTTGAAATGGATGTTAAAAGTAAATTTTTAAATGGAATAATTTTTAAATAAGTATTTGTTAAACAACCCCCTAAATAAAAAAATGAAAAATTTCCAAATAATATTTTTAAACATAATAAATATATATGTGGTCTTAAGAAATATCATCGAGCATAGTATGAAAGACTAAGTCAATTTTTATTGCATAATGATTTTGTTAAAGGTAAAGTTGATCCAATATTGTTTATAAAGAAAGTCTAAAATGATATTTTGTTATTATAAATATATACTGATAATATAATATTTGGTTCTAAAAATGATTTAATTTCTAATTATTTTTACTAAAATATTACTTTTGAGTTTGATATGAGTTTAATGGGAGAATTAATCATTTTTATTGGTTTACAGTTTAATAAAAGAAATGATTGTATTTTCTTAAATCAATCTATATATGATAAAGAAACCACTAAAAGGTTTATACTCGGTTTTTGAAGTCTATGAAAACATATATTAATTTAAATTCAAATTTAGTTATAGATGAATCAGTAAAGTCTATTTATATTAAAATGTTCATAGGAATAATAGGAAACCTACTGTATTTGACTTCTTATTGACTGTATATAATGTTTCTATCTATTTATGTGCAATATTTCAGTTCAATCCTACTAAAAGTAATATCAAATAATTTATTAGAGTTATTAGACTTATTAAAGGATATATTGGTATTGTTTTATTTTATTCTAACTAGAACTATTTTGATTTATTATCTTACTTTGTTAATGAAATTGGAGGTTGTAGGCTTGACCGGAAAAGAACAACATGTATGTTTCATTTAAAAGGTAAAAATTTAATTTCATAGATTTCTAGGAAACAAATCTCAGTTCCACTATTAATATAAAAGGTTGATTATGATTTTGTAGGTTGTTGTTCTTCTCAAAGTATATGAATTAAACAAACTTTTAGGGATTTTGATACTTGTTGTGATAACATTCCAGTTTTCTGTGATAATTGAAGTGAAATTTCAATTTGTAAAAATCATTTGAAACTCCCTTGAAAAAAAAACTTATAGATATCAGATTTATTTTATGAGGGATCACATGAATAAAGGAGATATTATTTAGAATTTATACCCATTGAAATAAAACTTATTGACATATTCACTATATCAGTATATTATTTTAAATTTGGGAAAATAATGTTTGATCTTGGTATATTAGAATAATGAAGTTTTAATAATTATAATTACTACTTTTTAAAGTTATTACATGTCAATAATTATGTTATAAGTTCTAATTTTGTAATTCTGGGTATTTTATACAGTTAATATTTAATAGGGAGAATATTTTTTAGAAATATTTTTGTTTACTTTTTTATAAATTTTTAATGGGAGGAGAATGTTTTTGAAAGATTAATTAAATGCGTGGTTTTATAATTTAAAAAAGGGATATTGTTAGAGTTTTACCTTTTTTTATTATATTATTTTTTTTGTTAAATAATAATTACCTCAACTTAGTTAAATTCAAATAGTCTAAACATCAATTTTTTCATATTTATTAATCGATATATTTTAACAGTTTAAAAATGTTTTCCCACATAAATTTTTTTAGTGTCAATGTTTTATATAATGTAATAATTTTATTTTTTGTTAATGATTGTAATATTTTAATATTTTTTATTTTATGTCTACATATATATCTTGTTTTATTGTTTTTTATATAAACATATTAATATTTTAAATAAAATCGTAATGTTATAATATTAAAACTTATTTTATACCACAATTATTTGTTTAAATTTATATATGGTTATAAAAATTGAAAACCATTTATATATATATACTTGAACTCATTATTTGAAATATGTTCACACCATGTACATTATTGTTCTTATCCATTGAAACATCCATGATCCCTATTTACATAGTGTTCCTAGCCTCCTCATCAGTGTAGGTGTGCTCCATCGACCATGGAAGCAATGCAAACCATCATCATCATGATTTGATCTACCATGGAGGCATCTCCATGCTCTCATTAGAAATGTTGCACTAAAAAGATATAAGATCACATCTCCTCTTACTCCATCTTGCATGTAGGACACCAACACTGGCATAACACCTTAGGTAGAAGCAACCCAATTCAGGGAAGCACTTCAGACTTAATGCACACAATTAACTCCACCTTCTATAGCTTTCATGCTCAACCTTAGTTTATTTGGTGTTCATCGTCTGCATCCTTGCATGTTCCATGAAATAGGACTTCATTCTCTCTACAGTATCAAATTATGATAGTATATATCATGGCCTTAAATAGTTTGACCCTAATCTCAATGGTATCTAATCAAACGATTATAGATGCCTCAATTATTTCCGAGAAGAAAACCATATTATTCTATAGAAGTGGCACCAACTGACCCTTAAATGGTAGAAACCCTTCATCTATTAATGGTAGTATTGTCTCGGGTGAAATGATAACTCTTAGGAATTTAACCAAATGGTAGAAGAAATATCTGCACAGCGAATGAAGCACCACATCTTAATGGTAGAAGTACAGTGGCCATCTTTCTCTATTTCTACATCTAGCAGTAGAACTCTACTAAAATTCTACCAGCAGTATAGTAATTGGAATGAAATTATTAGTATATCCATCATCACAATGGTATCATTAGAAACCTCTTTCTACCACCATATAATCATAAAAACACTAGTTATAATCTTTTTCTACCACCAATTGAAAAAAAATATTATACCGCCAATTCATAAGTTTAATAGTACTAGTTATTTTTTATACAATTAGTTAGAAAATCTATAGCTAATTATATTTTTCTAAAAATTATATATAATTATTATTTTTTAATTACTATATCTGAAATAAAATATTTTAATTACTATTTTATTATATTGTTATAAAACTATTATTACACATTAGATTGAATATTCAGATCATATATTCTGTATATATACACATATAAATTATACTTTTTTGATGCTCTATTTTGTGAAATTTTGATATTTTAATAAACTAGAAGATTATTCAATTGATAAATCTATTTTACTAACATATAACAAACATTTTATTTGTTTATGATCTTATTAGAAGTGTTTTGAATCTATTTAATATATTAACAAAAGAGCCTAAATATTCTCTGATATTGAGCATGATATTTCAAATTATAGGAAACAAAATTATTCTATTTATTATTATTCACTAACTTGGGACATGCGGTGATTAGTTAATTAAATGATACTTGAATATAGAGGAATTAATAATGTAGGATTAATCCATTGGAATGATATCAAGGGAGAACATGATAATAAAAACTTTTTATAGTTTATTCAAATTACTGGTGATGCATAATTTATCTGTATAAACTATTGAGAACTTTCATGAACACCATTTTATTACTTTGATCATGAAGAAAATTGAACTCTTCCTTCTATTACTACTAAATTAATAAAATATCATCGGAACTACATTGTTTTCAACAACTTGAGACCATCTCCATGTTTTAATTGATTCTATTTTTCATCATAATAATTTTTATTTATTATTTTTTAAATAGTTATAATTGATGTAATATTTTCCCAATAAAAAGTAGGACAGTCTTGGTTATTCTACCATGAAAAAAGGAAGTTCATGGGTTGTGACTCTAAAGAGAATCTTAGGTGAGACTGGGTTGTGACTCTTATAAAAAGTTAGGGTTGGGCATATGGGTATTGTAAAAGTTAGAGTTAGTCAATAGGTTATCACACCATTAAAAGTGTTTTTTATCTGTGGGTATTAATCTTATCACTTACTAGAGAAGGTTAAAGAGTGGACTAAGATGTTGGTGATCCAAACCACTATAAAAATTTTGTGTTTATTTTTAATTTCCACTACAGTGAATCATGAACAATGCATGGCACTATTGATAATTCAATAAGGAAAATTTTTCTATTTATTTGTTTTTAAAAAATTTAAAAGACTATTAACCCCTTATAGTTTGCTTCTTCCATCGATCATGATCCAAAAAATTACACCAATAATTATAATAAATAAATATAAACAATAAAGAGTAAACAAGGTGGAATAATATAGTGTCAGATGAAACACATTTCATATAACACATAAATAAATAATATCCAAAATTAGCAATCCAAATTCAAGTATAAGTGTAGAAGATAAGTAAATAAAACTATAGTATTATCTGGATTCTAACATTATTTTTCCACCAACTCCATTATCCATAAATAAACCATTTTCACTAAGACCTTTCCTTTCCTCAGATCCATATACAAGAAATCTAAATACTTATCAAGATTCCCATGTTGGGTGTGAGTAATAAAACACAATAGTACTATACCAATGTGTCCATAACAAATATTCACATATATAAAAGATTTATTCCATAATGATAATAAATAAACCATCATGGATATAATCACATATCGAGCACCCATGTACTAACCAAGCCACAATGAGCACCGACCGTAATAGATTTGGCTTCATGTCGGAAGGATGATAATGATGTCAGAAATGATCAAGAACTACCCTCAAAGCTTGCAATATTTCACTTGGTATCCCCATGAAATAGAGTGGATATTTTCACACCCATGATGTAATTTTTAAGTATTCATTGTTTATGTATATTCATTCTTTTTATCCATATATTTTCAAAGACTTTATCATTATTTTTTTGTTTTTTGGGAAACTATCACGACCTGTCCCAGTGGGTCCCACGCTGCGACTCCCCAAGCCCCCCTCCAATAGGTGAGGGTCTGGTGACTAGCACCAAGTAAGCATATCACTAACATGGGAGGCACTGCCTAAGTACCTGTACACACACACACACACATCTCCAAGACCACAAATTCTAAAATAGAAGAACCACTAAAGAAAAAAATGCATACATACAACTAAAACCAACCAAACAGAGTATGACGAAAGGTAAAGTACTGAATGTAAACTAGGCCAGAATACAATCCCACAAAAAACAAGAGTAAGAAAACTATGAAGTACAACTTGTGAGCACAAAGAGGTACTGGGACTGTTGCTCGTAGTCATAAGAACACCACAGCCTGTAGGGAACTCAGAAAGCTTGGTCCAGTCATGGTCCGCCCCTTGACTTTGTCAAAAGACCGCTCGTCTGCACAAGACACGACATGTGCGGGAAAAGCCCGTGCATGGGTGAGTATAACAATACTCGGTTGAGGACCCCAAAAACCCCAAATTAATATAGAATATAAAGATAGAATCAGCACCACAGATTATATTTCTACTGAACATATAGCAAGAGATGCACAATCTAGATATACTTGAAACCCTGACCCATGGTCTAGATACAATTCACACAACTGCATACCACCGCTAGGGATTTAGTTTGAAGGTTCCACAAACCACTATCCCTGGAGAAATCACTCCACGAGTCTGATAGCTCTGATTACATCCGTATGAGAAGTACTATCCGTCGGGAAAATCTATGAGGGATATACACACTCATTCTGGGAGAACACACTCTTGGGTGGGGAAAGATCATGATACATAGATGAGGATCACTACCATGGCCATGTAGAATACCACGAATCATCCAGATTCACCTTCTAAGTAGAGGATCAGTGTCCTATAGGAGTAGTAACGTCAATAAATAACTCTACCTAGGGAAAGGAATGGATAGAGGATCTTGCTCTGGGACTCTCAGAGGGATAGCTGACTCTATCTCATAAATTCATGCTGAAGGGATAAAACTCTTGTGGATGGAAACGATAATGGACCTTCAGGGGAATAAGAGAAATGGGAACTAAACCAAGAGAAACTTGTCCGAGGAACGATGGACTAGAGGATCAAACTATGTTCCAGGATATACAAGGCATGTATAATGGGTCACTTGTCGTTTCTCGTGACTCCGGGTACTACCCGTGTGAAATGGCCTAGGGAAGAAGGAACATGTTGTGTGAAAAGGTAAGTACACAATGTGTAGGATAGACCACACACCTTGCCTGAGTAATCGGGGTTCCCTCAATGTATGTGGTCGTGTGCCTGTACATGGTTTCAATCAGTGTGTACCATCCCGTGTAATCGGTACACAGGGTAACCAGTGTAACCATTCTCATATGGTTGTGTGGTGGAGTACATGGCTGTGTACTCCACCCTGTGTCTGTGTGTCTCCCGAGATACACGCCGAGTCCCGCACAAGGACCCAGAAGCCATGTTCTTCATAGAAATCACCATGTTTACGCTTCATGACACCCAGAACTCTAGACACTTCTGGGTGGGTTCCACATGCCATGTCTCCCTAGAGTAATGTCGTGTTCTTCATCTCGTGTAGTGCATAAACCTTGGCTGCCGACACTGGTCTACACATCGTGTTCATCGGGATACAAGTCGTCTGTTCCTAAAATTTCTAGAAACTCTTCTCTTCACAGGAGCGCCTACCGTGATGCTCCTTTAATGGATACGGTCGTCTGATCACTAGTAAAATCAAAGTTTTAGGTCTCCCCAACATCATGAATCTGATTCCTTCATTTTTGGGCCTCCGATCGGCCCCAAAAACACATTCTGATTCACCGGCATGAAGAATTCCAAAAGAACAGTATCTCCTGAATCGTGTTGATTCCTCTACCTCTATCATCGTTGCACTTCTGTTGAGTCTTCATTATGTTGGATCTCTAATTTTGGATCATTGCGTTACAAAACGGATGTTCAATGATTCGATGTTCGTAACCCCACAAAATACACGAAGAGCACAAGATTAAGAAGAGGAAGAAAATAAATAAACAAAAGAGGAACACACCTATTTCATCATTTGTCATAGTTTTGATTCACTCACATTAGAGGGATTAAACATGATGAATCAAAAGATAATCCAACAATTATCACAAATCAATTTCCCGAATCAAACCCCAACAGAAACAGAAAAATAATAACCCTCCCACAAGAACACATTAGCTACGGATCAACCTATTCGTAGGTTGATCCTCGTTCATCATTTAATCAAATAACGGGGAAAAACTAAATCAAAATAACAAACCCCTACCTTGATTTTTTTGAAGAACAATAATCGCATCATGTTCGTTAACGAGGTTCGTCGAATCCAAAATGCACTGATCGATCACATCATCGTCGTCCGCCAACGGGTTCTCCTCCAAATCTCCAATGGTAATCCTCAATTCATAGGGTTGTGCATATAACCCTACAAACATTCCATAAGAAAGTATTTAAAGGGTAGGAATTAGGTCGTTGTGTTAAAAGGTAACATTTAAAATAAATTAATTGTCAATTTATTTTATTTCCTTTAAAAAGTCCAAAAACTATCTTTTGCAGCCGACCAGCTCCAGTCGATTTTAGGTATTGCCTAAGGTAAATTCGTTGTTATGAATGCAACAATGCCCTCATATTTCTGATTTGGGCACCTGTTTAAAAGTAATTTCAGTTTTTTAGGAAAACCGCTAGCATGCGTTGTTTAAAAGTTTAATTTATTTCAATCATTTATTCCAAGCACTCTAGGCCTCAGAATTATATGTCGTCAAAAATACCTGTCTCTTAATAATTCCATATAATATTTAAAAATAATACACAGAAAAATCCGAGACATTACATTTTCCCCACATTGGGGCCTTGCATCCCTGAAAATCCAAAACAAGAGCTACTAAAAAGGTGTGGTTATTGGGCACAGATTTGAGCCTCCCACTCCCACGTGCTCTCTTGAAGGTTCTTGTGCTTCCACTGGATATTTACCAAGGGAATCTATCACCCATGAAGGATCCTCTCCTACCAATCCTTGATCACCATTGGGTACTCAGTAAAGGTCACTCCATCCTCGATGTGCAGCTCACCCTAGTTGATGACATGTGATGGGTCATGCACATACCTCCTCAGCTGTGACACATGGAAGACATAATGTACATAGTGAATCTGTTGTGGTAGAGCTAAGTGGTACGCCACCTCACCAACTCTGTTCAGTATCTGGAAAGTTATGATGAAACTCAGAGATAACTTTCATCCTCGACCAAATCTATGTAACCCTCATCGAGGAGAAACCCGAATGAAGACATGGTCTCTCTCCTAGAACTCCATAGGTCTCCATGGATTCTCAACATAAGACTTCTACTAGATTTTTGTAGTCTTCATCTGCTCCTGTATGATTCAAACCATCTCAGTGGTAGCTCACACCAGCTCTATACCCATAAGTTCGGACTCTCCAGGGTCAGTCCTGCAAAGCGGTGACTAGTAGGGTCTCCCATATAAATCCTCGAATGGTGCCATTCTAATGGTTGAGTGGTAGATATTATTGTATGAAAACTCTACTAGTGGTTGGTGGTCCTCCCAACATCGACTAAAGTCCAAGATACAGGCCCACAACATATCCTTCAGGACCAGAATGGTCCTCTCCATCTGACCGTCTATCTGGGTATGGAACGTTGTGCTCAAGTGTAGTTGAGTCCCAAAAGTATCCTACAATATCTTCCACAATCGCGATGTGAAGTGGGTATCTCAATCTGAGACTATTTTCAAATGGATTCCATGAAGCTGAACTATCTCCTGCACGGAGAGGTGTCCCAATCCTTCTATAAAACTCTCCTCCCTGATACCTTGGAAGTGTGCTTACTTGGTCAATCGAACAACGATCACCCCGATGGAATCGTTCCTCTTGGATGTCTGGGGAAAGCCTATTATGAAGTACAAGGATATTCCATCCCACTTACACTCTGGAACTTCCAGGTGGTGAGCTAACCCCGCTAGAACTTGGTGCTCTGCCTTCACCTACTGGCATTTGAGGCATCGAGAAACAAACTCTGCTACTGCCTTCTTCATACCTGACCACCAGAACTTCCATTAGAGGTCCTGGTACATCTTCTCCATGCCAGGGTGTACCACTAAGGGTGATTTATGAAACTCCCTCAGGACCTCCTCCTCCAATGCCACTGGTACAATAGTGCATCCTCTTAAAAGAACAGCGTACTCTCCACCTTGAGAATATCAATAAGAGGATTGTCCTGTAGATAACTGAGAATGTAAATCCTCATAGTCAGCATCCCCAAGTTTTTACTCCCTGACATGCTGTAAGGGTGGAGGGGTAACAACCGTCGACTAAAGGTATGTTGCATCCTCTCTGTCTGTGAAGGATAACTGTAACGATACCAATTGTTTTGTTTCCTCACTCAACAGCTGCGAGCTCAATTTTCTGCTAAGAGAATCTTTCACCTTGTTCCCCTTCCCATGAGTATAGATTCTCTTGAAATCGTATTCCTAGAGGAACTATAGCCAACACATCTATCTCAGATTCAGATCCTTCTATGAGAAGATGCATTTGAGGATCTTGTGGTTAGAGTAGATGATAAACCACTCACCCATAAGTTAGTGTCACCACGTCTTCAATGCGAAGACTACCGTTGAAAACTTGAGATCATGGGTCACATAGTTCTACTCATGCAGTCGCAGCTAGGGTGAACCATAAGCAATCAATGCCTATCCCTACATTAGTACAAACCAAGCCCAGTCCCCAATGCATCACAGGAAACTATGTACTCGACAGCGTCCTCTTGTAATCTCATGATCAGGGCGCTCATCAAACTCCGTTTCAACTACTCAAAATCCTGCTAGAACTTCTCCATTCACATGAAGGGTTTCCCCTTCCTAGTCAAAGCTGTTATCAAAGCTGATATCTGAGAGAAATCAAGAATGAATCTCCTGTAATATCCTTCCAACCCAAGGAAGCTCTGCACCTCTGTCACGCTACGGGGTGGCTCCTATGCTAACACTGCCTCCACCTTGGCAGGATCCATAAATACTCCATATACTGAGATGGCATGTCCAAAAATGTGGACCTCCTTAATCCATAATTGGAACTTCGAGAGCTTCCCATAAATCTGGTGCTCTCAGAGTACATCTAGAACCACCCGCAGGTGTCTCACGTGCTCCTCCTCTGATGCCAAGTACACAAGGATGTCGTCGATGAAGACCACTACGAACCGGTCTAAATATGGCTGGAAGATATGGTTCATAAGTCCCATGAACACTATATGGGAGTTCTTCATGCCGAAAGGCATCACCAAGTACTCATAGTGACCGTAGATACATTTAAATGTTGTCTTCAGTATATCCTTGTCCCGTACTCATAACTAGTAGTAACCTGACCGAAGGTCAACCTTCAAGAACCACTATGCCCCTCTCAGCTGATTGAAGAGGTTGTTGATTCTCGATAGTGGATACTTGTTATTCACTATCACCTAGTTCAAGCACTATTAATCCATGCAGAACCTCACACTCCCATCTTCCTTTTGGGAAAACAAAACTAGGGCCACCCAAAGTGAAACTCTGGGTCTCACGAACCCCATCCTATGAAAATCCTCTAGTTGCACCCTCATCTCAAACAGATCTATAGTATACATATGATATACTGGTGAGGATATCAGTGTCATCCTAGGGCGTTAGTCGATGTAGAAGTTGATCTCCCTATGGGGAGGTAGTCCTGGAACATCTTCAGGAAAGACGTCATTGTACATCACCACTACTGCTGGGAACTAGAAGATCACAAAATCTACTTCTCTAAGGGTAAGGAAATCCAACCCATGTGTGATCAGCTACACCATACTATGCATGAACCCATTTTCTGTTGCTTGGGACTTCTTTTCACTGACAAAGGAAAACCTCATCCCATCATTGCAGACACACCACACTCTTCACCTAAAGCAGTCAATCTGGGCATGGACATAAGATAACCACTCCATATCGAGAATGACATCATAAGGAATCGACACTGCCACCAAGAGGTTCCAACCGAAACTCTCACCTCCAAGGGTGAGATCACACTATTTACAAAGGTGTGTAATAATCAAGTCTCCTACCGTAGGTGTCTCCAAGAATAAGGGTCGAGTCAACGACTCTACCAAAATCTCAAGGTTTCTCACAAGACATGTGGCGAGAAAGGAATGACCAGCACATGTTACTATATGTACGGAAGATAAGGTAGAAAAGACACAGATCATACCTCAGATCATCCCTGGGATCCATGGGATGTATGCCTTGACTGCATGCAGTTGTCCCCGCCCCTGTCCCCCAACTCCCTAAGCCTAGCGCGGACCTCCTGGGGGTGATGGTGGGAGTAGATCAAAGTGTCTCCCACCACCTGCAGCTCTACCTACTCCTCTTCCACATCCTCTTCCCGTCGGGTTCGTATGATCCACTATTTTCCTCTGCCTCAGTGTTCCATCCAACTCCTCCCTTTCAGCAGCTTGATGGGTCAGAAAATATATAGTGAGGTTTCCCCTACCATCGCACATGTAACATAACTTCTCCCTAGGTTGACTAGATCTAGCCTGAGAGCCCTCAACTATCGATCCCCCATCTGGGGTCCCCCTGTGACATCTCCCACATCCTGATCCCTATGCCTGACATCGGTTCCCTGTTGCTGAGGTCTATGCACCTGTCTTCCTATTACTGACTGTCGTCGGCTTTCTCTGCTCCGCCAAGAAGTTCCCGATCCCCAAGGCACACTTGAGTACTCTAAAATAATTCAAAATGAATAGAGGAACAAAACTATCTCTGATATCCCGTTGTAGACGTCGCTCGAAGGTCTGATCTCTGAAGTACTGGTCCCTAACCATATTCAAGGAGTACCTATAGAGGTTGGTGAAGCTCTATTATTAGTCTGCCACTATCAAATTTCACTACTGGAGATGAATAAGCTCTGGGATACGCATCTCCCTCAGCGTAACTGGAGAGAAATCCTCCCTAAAGAGTCACTAAAACTCTATCTAGGAAAGAGTATCCTCATCATGAGTCTGTGTGGTCAAACTCCACCATAATCCTGTTGTACCCTGAAGAAGGATCTCTCCTAGGATCACAATCTAGTCTATTGGTGTCCTCACTAGATGGAAAAATCTTGTCACCACCTCATTCTAGTCTTTAGATGGCTGAGGGCCGATCTCACCTTGGAACCTGATGTGTCTCTGTCTCTGGAACTCAAGGAGTGCGCTCAGCCTGCGCCCCTCGTGTATTGGTAATGCCAGTACCACGAGCTGCTCCACTATGGATGGGATAGCAGGTGCACCACCTGGAGGGAAAACATGGATAATTGGTCCCTATATCCAAGCCTTGTTACTATTGGGGTCATCCTCTTGATCGCACTACTGAATCCTAGAAAATATGCGTCATTGAGGCATCCTGTGAGGAAACAAGATGTGTCATAGTAAAAGAGTATGTCTGGATAGCTGACACAAAGGACATGAAAAATACAACTCGTTCCTATATGATGAATGTACCATTCTTTTACTTCCCCGCAACTAGTGTTTTCATGTACTGATTTGAAAAGAAGGTCATCAGAGTCTTGGTGTATGGATAAGTCAGCCACCCGCACTAACACTGGAGTCTCTGGCTTGAAAGCAGATCTCGAAACACTTAACACTGTTACCCCAAACTAATCCCACATATTTTTGGTCCTAAGGTAGAACCGACCACCTCTGATACATCTTTGTCACAACCCATCCTAGTGGGGTCCACACCGCAACTCCTCAAGCCCATCTCTAATTGGCTAGGTGTTGGTAACTAGCAATGAGTATGCATATCACTAACGTGGGAGGCATTTCCTAAGTACCTGTAAACATGAACACATCTCCAAACCCACAAATGATGAAATGTAAGAACCACTAAGGAACAAAATGTATGCATATAACTAAACCCAACCAACAGAGTATGATGGAAGGTAAAGTACTGAAAGTAAACTGGGCCAGAATACAGGATCACCAAAAACAAGAGTCTGAAAACTATAAATTCCAACCTGTGAGCACAAATAGGTACTGGGACTACTACTCATAGCTTTTGGAACACCACGACCTTTAGGGAACTCAGAAATCTTGGTCTGGTCTTGGTCCGCCCTGGACTCCATCAAAAGGCTGCTCATCTGCAAAAGACATGACACGTGTGGGAAAAGCCCGTGCAGGGGTGAGTATAACAATACTCAGTAGAAGACCCCAAAAACCACAAATTAATACACAAAGTAAAGATACAATCAACAATAAATAGTATATGTCTTCTGAACATATAATAAGAGATATAAAACCCAGATATACTTGAAACCCAGACCCGTGGTCTAGAGACAAGTCACACAACCGCATACTCCCACTAGGGATTAACTTCGATGGTTTCATGAAGCACTCATCCGGGAGAACTCACTCCAGGAGAATGATAGCTTTGATGATGTCCATCCGATAAGTACTTTCCATCAGGAAAATCCATGAGGGATAGATACACTCATTTCGAGAGAACACACTCTTGAGTGGGGAAAGATCATGATACATAGATAAGGATCACTGCTAGGGCCTTGTTGGATACAACGACTCATCCAGATTCACCTACTCAGTAGAGGATCGATGTCCTATAGGAGTAGTCACGTCGATAGCTGACTCTACCTAGGGTCAAGAATGGATAGAGGATCTCACTCCAAGCCTCTTGGAGGGATACCTGACTTTATCTCGGAAAGTCCTACTATAGGGATCATACTTCTTTGGATGGGAATGATACCAGACCTTTAGGGGAATGAGAAAAAGGGGAACTAACCCAATAGAAACTTGTCTAAGGAATGGTGGAAAAGTGGATCAACCTATGTTCTAGGATATACATGACATGTATAATGGGTCACACGTCATGTCTCATGTCTTTGGGTAATACCCATGTGAAACAGCCTGAGGCAGAAGGAAGATGCCATGTGAAAAGGTAAGTACATGTTGTTTAGGACGGACCACACGTCGTGCCCGAGTAACTGGGTTTCCCTCCGTGTACGCAGCTATGTGCTCGTACACAATTTCAATCTGTGTGTTCCATCCCATGTAACCGGTACATGGGGTAACCCATGTAACGGGCCTCGTCTAGCTCTGTAGTGGAGCACACAGTCGTGTAATCCACCCCGTGTCTGTGTATCACCAGAGATACACGCCGAGTCCCATGCAAGGACCCACACACCATGTTCTTTGGAGAAAATGACGTGATTACTTTTCATGCTGCCTAGGAATATAGCCAACACTAGGTGGGGTCCGCACTCCATGTATCCACGGAGGCACGTTGTGTTATTCATCACGTGCAGCATGCATTCCCAAGCCGTCACCACCAGTACACATGATGTGTTCATCGGGATACACGTCGTGTGTTCTAGAAATTTCCAGAAATGCTGCTCTTCATCATCGTGCCTCCTTTGATGCTCCGATCTTTGATCCGGACATCTTATCGCTAGGACACTAAAGTGTTCATCTCACCCCAACATCACGAATCCAATTTTGTAATTTTTGGGCATCTGATCAGCCCTAAAAACATGTTCTGATTCACTAGTATAAAGAACATCTGGAGAATATTTTCTCCCAAACTGTGTTGATTACTCTACCGCTATCATAGTCACCCCTCCATTGAGTCATCCCGATGTTAGATTTTAAATTTTGGATCGTTGCGTTTCAAAATAGATGTGAAACAATTTGATGTTCATAACCCCCTAAAGAACATGGGGTTAAGAGGAGGAAGAAAATAAATAAACAAAAGAGGAATGAACCTCCACCATCATTCATCATGGCATTTATTTTCTCCCATTATAAGGATTAAACTTGATGGATTAAAAGATAATCCAACAATTATAACAAATTAATTTCCCAAAACAAACCCCAACAGAAAAGGAAAAATAATAACCCTCCCATAAGAATGCATGATCCACAGGTCAAACTATTCATGGGTTGATCCATTTTAATCATTTAATTGAAGAATAGGGAATAAATAAATCAAAATAACAAACCCCTACCTCGATTAGGTTGTATAACGATCGTCGCATCAAGTTTGTCGGTGAGGTTCATCGAATCCGAGATGCATCGATCGATTGCATCATTGTTGTCCTCCAACGGGTTCTCCTCTAACGTTCCAATGGTAATCCCCAATTCACAGGGTTATGTGGTTAACCCTACGAAATTTCCATAAGTAGGTATTTAAAGTGGAGTAATTAGGTCATTTCATAAAAAGGAAACATTTAAAATAAATTAATTCCCAATTTATTTTATTTCCGTTAAAAAGTCCAAAAACTATATTTTGTAGCCGACCTGGGTAGGTCGATGTTAGGTCCTGAATAGGGTAAAGTTGCTGTTTAGAACGCAATGGTGCCCTCAGATTTCTGATCTGGGCACCCATTTAAATGTAATTCCATTTTTTTAAGAAAACCGCTCATGCGTGCTGTTTAAAAGTTTATTTTATTTCAAACATTTATTCCAGACACTCCGGGCCTCAAAATTACACGTTTTTGAAATTCCTGATCTCGTAATAATTCCATATAATATTTAAAAATAATACATGTAAAATAGGAGACATTAATGAAACATGGAAATGTTCATGTTTGGTGCATAATTAGAGAAATCCATACTCAAACCCCAAAAAACCATGCTTGAAAAGGCAGTGACACTAGAACATCTTCATGGTTTTCACATTGTTTTTGAAATTTATTAATCAATCTATGTGGCCTTCCTAGTGAAAATAGATGAACCCACATAGTTGGAACAATATTTGGAAAACCCTGTATCCAAAAATCATGGTCTACCTAGTTTTTAAAGTACATAAAATTTATAAACCACCCCTAGTTGATTTAACCCATTCCACTAACTAATTCCCCTTTACCAAACCTCATATCTAAAATTTGTCCATCCCTCTCCTTCATTCCCCTATTAGATTCATTTTTAGGGATTTTTTCCTTGGTTCTTTAAGAAACGTCCAATTAAGTGACTCATCTTCTATTCTTTTGGTTTCTTCTCCCTTCCTTATTAGTTTTCCACCAACCCAGTGGTTGTGAAAACCTTGGGCTTGTCCAATATGAACTATATGGAATGGGGTTTAGTATTTATGGTTTTTTTTTTCTTCTATAAAATCCCCTATCATCTTGGTTTGTGGTTCCCAACTGGTTCTTAACTATTTCAAGGCAAAAGGTTGGTTTTTCATGTTATTTCACTATTTGAAAATTTTAATATGAATTCTTATACATTTAAATATTTTATAAATTTCATTGGGTATGTGAATATGTGATTTCAAAGGTAACTTGGTGTATGGGAAATGTTTTGACAAATTGGTTTCCCCTATGGTAATGGTTGGAAAAGTTTTTCTTTGTCCTATGGTGGTTTAAAATGTGTTGAAATAGGGTTTTTATGGATTATAAAATAGAGGAAAATCACTTGGGAACCCTAGGTGAAATGTTAGGTAGACTAGGACTAGTTGAATGGATGATGTAGTTGGGATTTTGACTATCTTTCCTACCAGGATTACACTGTAACACTAACTAAATAAAATGTGATGTGATGTTTATAAATTGTGAACCAGTATGGATATATTTTTGGTTTAATGACCATGATTATCTGGATCCTTGGTCCCCAATCACCCTAGATGATTAGGTATTTTCCATGGTAAGGTTGTTTATGTTTTTATCTGATAATCATTTTCCTTATTTTCTTTACTATAATAGAGAATTTTATAGAAATTTTATGTCAAATGTTTTTTATTTTTAAAACTACCATCTTTTATTTTTCTTATAATGGATATAAATGAAATAGTTTGTGTTATCCTATTGGTAAAGTGATATTAAATGTTTCATACTCCCAATGGGTGTATGAAAATATTTTCAAGTATGAATCAAGTAAAATAAAATATTTACATGGTTGAAATAGTTACTCTGGAAAGTGTGATTTTGGTTTGGTTGTTGTTGACAACATGATGGGTGGTTGTCCCTTATGTCACAAGGTGATTATAGGATAATTTATCATCACCCTTTCCTTTGTTCGTTTTTATACCTGACCAAAGATGAAATCCCTTAATATTATGTATGTTTATTTTGTTAAGTTCATTTTTATGGTTGATTATTATATTTGTTGATGTTGATGTTAGTTACTATAATGGGAAAATTATTACCAATGGAGTTACTTAATGACCATGCATTAGTTTCTAGCTCTAGGTACTAGAAACACCATTCAAGCCATGTCACCAACTAGTTTGGGTGCTAGTTTTTATGGATTCCCTTGCTGGTTCATGAAAAATGCTATGAGAAGGCATTTTCCCTTTTCTTTGGGTCTTGTTATTTAGGAAAGGTATAGATAGACATGAGATAGAAATGTCGAGGCTTGAGGTTCTAGTTAAGAGTGGAATGTCTAGACAAAAAACCTCATGAAGAGCCTCGAATCACTATGGGATGCGGGGAATTAGGTTTGACTCCCCTATGTTATAATGCATAGGAAGTAGACTAGGCTTGGGAATCAAGTTTGGGTGGTGTAGTTTGAGTTTTTTTTATTTAATTTTGATTTATTTGATTGTATTATTATTTCATTTAGTTAATTACAAATTATTTACTTTTCTATTTTCTTCGACTTTTGTAGTACCATGCTACCTCAAATAAATCTTGTATAGCCACATGAGAAGGCCAAAGACAATTCTCTATTGTCCAACCCTCCAGTTGATCAGAGACTAATAGAGGAAATGGTTTCAGCAGCCAGATATCTTGATTAGGGAGAAGGCTCAGTTCTTACACAGGAAAAGGAATTTGAAATAGGGCCAGAGAAGGATCATGCTTTGTTGTTTTTAAAGAATAATCACTACTACAAAAACGGGCAAGGGAAGCGCGCCCTTATAACAGCGCTAAGCAAAAACGCTGATAAAGGATACCCTATATCAGCGCTAATATTACAGCGCTGAAAAAGCTAATTTTTATCAGCGCTTTCTTAGCGCTGATAATATAAATATTTATCAGCGCTAGAAAAGCGCTGATAAATATGATCTGTATCAGCGCTAAAATATTAGCGCTGATACAGTTGGTCTTTATCAGCGCTTTTTGAGCGCTGATAAAGGTTTCCTATATAAGCGCTAAAAAAGCGCTGATACAGAACACCTCTATCAGCGCTCAAAAAGCGCTGATAAAAATTATCTTTATCAGCGCTAAAAAAGCGCTGATAAAGAGACCCGTTATCAGCGCTATAATTGTAGCGCTGATACGGGGAATCTTTATCAGCGCTTTTCTAGCGCTGATAAATCATAATATTATCAGCGCTAGAAAAGCGCTGATAAAGCTAGATTTTATCAGCGCTATAATTTTAGCGCTGATAAAGGTAGCCTTTATCAGCGCTTTTTTAGCGCTGATAAAACCTTAGTCGACTTTTTTATAAAGTCGGTCGCACAGTGCCCTCGTTTTATCGCAGCTAAAGCTCTCGCGGAACCGTAACCCTGCTACTCTTCTCCCGAATACCGCTGCTGTGTTCGCTTCGCCGGAGCTTGCCGCCCTCGGTACAGTCGCCGTCCTCCGCCGCCCGCAACACCCTCGGCCGACCTCCACCGCCTGCCGCCCTCGGCTGCCCGCAACGCCCTCGGCCGCCGTTCTCTGCCGCCCTCGGCCGCCCTCCGCCGCCCTCGGCCGCTCTCCACCGCCTCCGTCGCCCTCCGCCTCACTCGGCCGCCCTCGGTCGCCCTCCGCGGCCGCCTTCCGCAACCCGCAACGCCCTCGACCAACTAAGGGTATGAATTCTATTCTAGTTTTATTTATTTGTTTCAAACATTCATGGAATCCCTTCAAGTTGTTATGGAATGTATAAAACCTACTAGAATTTGTCTTATGTAATGGAGAGTTGAGGCATGGTGTAGTTTAATGTCCTAAAACCAGGACCTTTGTGCAGGTTTCCATTTTGTTCTGATAAGGAGGGGAAATGATTCACCCTTTTCACTATAGTATAACCAAGAATGTTCTACCATAATCATGCATGAGGGGGGGGGTGGTAGATGTAAATTTTAACCCAGGGGTTCATGAATCCAAGGATTGATATGGTACTTAAATGTCATAGGGTGTTTGATGGTAGTAAAATCCATTATTGAGGACGAAATTGTCTTTGGTTGACATGCCTTTTTAGTGGGAAACATATGCAGATCCACCAGTGCATATTGTGATTAGTCAAATAAAGGTGACCTTAGGACGATGACCGCTCATTTCCGATGGCCATGGAAGGATATGAGGATTAAGACCTTTTTGTGCATAGTGTATGGTTTTTGAAAGGAAGAGACCTTTTTGGCTCCGACATAGTGACAATGGGGAAATTTATGTCTCATGAATAGACCCTAAATATGATGTTTATGTATCACCATGTTTCTTGTGATGGAAAGAATCAAGCTGTACATAGATATTTTAAGTTAAAACTACATGCATGGGTCTAACCCACACAAAGGGAGGGGGAATGTTTAGTTTTTGGGGTGTCTGGACTAGAACATAATGACTTAGGCATTACTATAGAATCAAACCAACTATAGTACTTGAAATCATGCATTTTAGAATCATGCAATTAGAACTATGGTAGAACTTTTTAGTGTCATATTGTGGGGACTGATTCCTTGAAAATCCTGAGTAACTTAATGGAAAATCAGTCTAAGATAATTTGACATGCGCTGGACATGAAGGTGGAGAAAGGTGTAGACTATGACACCATGGATTCTCGAATCGATAAGAATAAGTCCATGCACGCAACTTTTTACCATGCACGCAACTCTCTTTACAAACTCCTATTGAATGCAATTCTACGCGATTCAAAGCCTCATATTTTCTATAAAAGTTGAGATACTAAATTAAGGGGGTATCCTATTATTTATAATCGTTTCTGAACATGAACACATGTTTATCCCAAAGTGTGTAAAACCATGTTTGATGTCACATTAGGTGCATACGTATCTTTTTCTCCTAATAAAGTGATAGATAATCATCTTTTTAGTGAATCTAATATTCTTTTTTATGAATCTTGATTATAGGTTAGACTACTTGATCTCCTTCCAAGGAAGTGGTTCCCTTCTACTGTATTTGGAAGTCTTCTTTTGTGTACTTGAACCATAAATACTAATATTTGAGATTCAAATAGGATGAAGATGAATAAAGATTGGATGGATTCTAATCGTTTAACAATAGAGTACGAGAACGGAGTGAAAGAGTTCATCAAGTTTGCAAAGGATCACACAAAGGATCCTTCTCAAATCCTTTGTCCGTGTTTACGTTGTTGTTATTCTAGACTACTTACTCCAGAGGAGTTGGAAGAACATTTGATATGTCACGGAATAGATCGGAGTTATAAATGTTGGAATAAACACGGAGAAAAAGCGAATGTAGCTACTGGCTGGGATAAAACTGCGTTTTATGGATCGTCAGATATGAATACAAATATAGATAATGAAGAAGACCGTATGGAGGATGTGATTACAGATGTCAATGATGATGAAGATCGTATTGAGGAAATGACAAAGACAATTCAAGATGAACCCCGTGATTGCCCAAAATTGTTTGAGAAGTTAAAGAGTTGTGCAAAGACGCCATTGTATGCTGCTTGCACTAAGTATACAACATTGTCAGCTGTACTGAAGTTGTATAAATTGAAAGCAGGCAATGGATGGAGTGATGTCAGTTTTACGGAACTACTTGCTCTCTTGAATGACATGCTTCCGGAAGATAATGAGCTCCCAAGCCGGACGTATGAAGCTAGACGAATGCTACGCTCGATGGGAATGATTTCTGAAAGAATACATGCCTGCCCGAAAGACTGTATATTGTTTCGAAAGGAGAACAAATCACTTACAGAATGCCCAAAGTGTGGTGCTTCTCGATACAAGAAAGATAAATCCAATCCTACGAAAGTTGTATGGTACTTTCCAATCATTCCAAGGTTTAGGCGTTTATATGGAAGTAAAGAAACTGCAAGACAATTGTCGTGGCATGCAGATAAAAATAGAGTCATCAAAAAGGGATGCAATAGTGAAGGACTTGCTGAAAACATTTGAACGCAAGATTACAGATGACAGACTTTTCCTAATACCAACCATGCAGGGGTAATACTCTACGATTAAAGCATATCAATTATATTTTCACTTTTTTTATTACTTATTCCTTTTTGTGTTTTTAGGCAACATTGGTTGCTAATTGCGGTGAACTTGGATACTCCGAAGATTTACTTTCTGGATTCAAAGTTAGGATATCCATCAAACCGACCATACATGATGGAGTTTGTGAATCTGTAAGACACTACATCTTACGTTTTAGGTCTAAACATCAATTTATATAATATATATTATCTTTTACTGAGGATTCTGTTATGATAGGGCGGTGTACCAATATCGTCTAAATCATGGTATGAGGACAGGGGCTAAGCATAAGGAGCCGAGCAAGTACTACGTCTGGACAAATATCAGGGTATATATAATAAAATTTCACTATCCAAACACACCTCAACACAAGTTATTTATTCTCCTAATGATCAATTTTTTTGCAGTGTCCAAAACAAACAAACGATAATGATTGCGGTTATTATGTTTGTAAATTTATGAAAGAGATCGTTTTTCATCAGCAAACTAGCATCCCTAAAGAGGTATTTTCAAAAACAATTACTAGTTCGTTTAAGTTATTTATTAATTCTTTATTTTTTTATTTTGCAGTACTACTATGACTGCCGAAAAGCCTCATACTCACAAGACGATATAGATGTGTTCAGAAACGAGTGGGCCGCATACCTGATGACAGATTGTACACAAATACAATGATGATCTGACTTGGGGACATGTACAATTGGTGGTCATTTTTGAGAGGGGTTAAGGGGATCAAAAGATAAAATATTGTTGTATGTAAATGTTCGTAGCAAAATTGTAATTGTTATTAAATAAAACATTCTTTCTCCAATGAGTCATTTTTCCATTTTAACAGATGATATGCACCAGCAACATGCAAGAATGTTGAACCACTAAAATGGTCGCTCTCTTGTTTAAAATGGACACCACTTTAATTGAAAACAACAACTGACCTACGGAAATCTGACCAGACGCATCTGGATTGCCTTCATCCTTTAGGAGAAGGATCCACGGGTCCTTGGTGACGTGTACGAGTCAACCCCGCCTCAATCCGAGGCACGGTGTGACCGCTACCACCCAAAGGGTCGCTCTCTTGTTTAAAATGGACACCACTTTAATTGGAAACAACAACTGACCTACGTAAATCTGACCAGACGCATCCGGATTGCCTTCATCCTTTAGGAGAAGGATCCACGGGTCCTTGGTGACGTGTACGAGTAACATGCAAGAATGATGGACCACATTTCTTTGGCCTTTGGACAAAAAAACCAGTAAAATCTCCAAAATACCTTCATATCATGCATGAACCAGTAAAATCTCCAAAATACCTTCATATCACGCAGTTCTGAAAAGAGTCACTATTTAAAAGAAAGTCACAAATTTAGATACATCTCGAGATGGTCAGTTGTTGATTTCACTTAAAATTAAGTCCATTTTTAACAAAACAGTGACACTGTGAGTGGTGTCGGCCACACCGGGCCTCGGATTGATGCGGTGTTGAATCGTACACGTCACACATGAGTCATTGATCATTGTGAAAAAGTATCAACGCAATCAGAAGCCGTTAGATCGATTTGGCATATGTACGTAAAATATTGTCCATTTTAAACTAAATACATACACTTGGAGTGATACCGGTCACACCGCGCCTCGGATTGAGACCCCACCCTTTCCCCTCGGCTGTCAAAAATCATAACCAGATAGTCGAAGGGTGATTTTGACAGCCGAGGGGAAAGGGTGGGGTCTGAAGACATTGTAGGATATGTCGAAGGGTGATTTTGTGTGTGACTGGTATCACTCCAAGTGTATGTATTTAGTTTAAAATGGACAATATTTTACGTACATACGCCAAACTGATCTAACGGCTTCTGATTGCATTGATACTTTTTCACAATGATCAATGACTCCTGTGTGACGTGTACGATTCAACACCGCATCAATCCGAGGCCCGGTGTGGCCGACACCACTCACAGTGTCACTGTTTTGTTAAAAATGGACTTAATTTTAAGTGAAATCAACAACTGACATACGGCAAACCGACCAAACACATTGGGATTCTATTGAAACTTAAGGACAACTATCCATGGGTCAAATGTGACGTGTAAGATTCAACCCCGCCTCAATCAGAGGCGCGGTGTGACCGGTATCACTCCAAGTGTATGTATTTAGTTTAAAATGGACAATATTTTACGTACATACGCCAAACCGATCTAACGGCTTCTGATTGCATTGATACTTTTTCACAACAATCAATGACTCATGATACATAGAGAAATTCACTGGCCACCTTCGAGAATGATCTGAAGCACAAACCATGACAGCATTATGTTTTTAACTTCAGCACCTCAATTGAGAATGTGACACCTTTCAGGACTTGGCGCCATTGTATGTCGTTTCGTCCACTGAATGGGTCTATCCTTTTATTTAATTTTTTTAACTTCAGTCAAATATTCTAGAAAGATGTCGCGGCAGATCCTTCACCATTTTGTTTTGCTGAACATCTCATTACATTGTTAAAAAAAAGCAGGGTGTCTTGCATGGGCAATACGTTCTTGTATTGAAGATGATGCACTCCCATTTATTCGAACCCACATGGTTAATTATTTTGTTTAAGCCTAATGATTGATTTAATTATTGTGGAACACATAATCATGAAAATCGTATGATGGTTGTACCCAGATAGGACTCCAATTCATTGGTTAAATCTATTTTCTCATGAGATGTTATGTATGAGATTAGGGAGTAAACCTAGTCCATTAAAATGGGAGTGCATCATCTTCAATACACGAACGTATTGCCCATGCAAGACACCCTGCTTTTTTTTAACAATGTAATGAGATGTTCAGCAAAACAAAATGGTGAAGGATCTGCCGCGACATCTTTCTAGAATATTTGACTGAAGTTAAAAAAATTAAATAAAAGGATAGACCCATTCAGTGGACGAAACGACATACAATGGCGCCAAGTCCTGAAAGGTGTCACATTCTCAATTGAGGTGCTGAAGTTAAAAACATAATGCTGTCATGGTTTGTGCTTCAGATCATTCTCGAAGGTGGCCAGTGAATTTCTCTATGTATCATGAGCGTTCTAATGCATATCTTGTTTGGAAGATCATTGTAGTAGACAACGATCTAAAAGTGGGGGATGAGTGCATATCTGAGCATGTCTTTAGTAGTGTCCCTCAAAATGTCTTTAAACTGACCATCTTGAGATGTATCTAAACTTGTGACTTTCTTTCAAATAGTGACTCTTTTCAGAACTGCGGGAGTTAACATTTCTCCAACATATTCACACACAAAATCACCCTTCGACATATCCTACAATGTCTTCAGACCCCACCCTTTCCCCTCGGCTGTCAAAAAAACCTAAAAGACCATGGCTAGCAATGATCATTCCAAAATGCATTTAAACTGAAACCTTCCAGAAAAAAATAGAGTAGAATACTTGCAAGTTGTAACTTAGGTCGCTTTGCACAAGCCGATTTCCACATTGTTTGTAGCAACCACATTTGCTCCAACACTCTAATGATCTTCATTGCTTCATGTCTTTTATACTCTTCCATAAACCCTTCTCTAAGAAGGTCAACTATCGTGTATGCATACTCACCTTCAAATGTGACGTGTACGAGTCAACCCCGCCTCAATCTGAGGCCTGTTGTGGCTGACACAACTCCAAGTGCCTCTGTTTTGTTCAAAATGGACTTATTTTTAAGTGAGAAATCAACAACTGACATACGGGAAACCGACCAAACGCCTTCGGATTGTGTTGACACTTTAGGACAACGATTCATGGGTTATATGTGACGTGTACGACTCAACCCCGCCTCAATCCGAGACGCGGTGTGACCGGTATCACTCCAAGTGTATGTATTTAGTTTAAAATGGACAATATTTTATGTACATACGCCAAACTGATCTAACGGCTTCTGATTGCATTGATACTTTTTCACAATGATCAATGACTCATGTGTGACGTGTACGATTCAACACCGCATCAATCCGAGGCCCGGTGTGGCCGACACCACTCACAGTGTCACTGTTTTGTTAAAAATGGACTTAATTTTAAGTGAAATCAACAACTGACATACGGCAAACCGACCAAACACATTGGGATTCTATTGAAACTTAAGGACAACTATCCATGGGTCAAATGTGACGTGTAAGATTCAACCCCGCCTCAATCAGAGGCGCGGTGTGACCGGTATCACTCCAAGTGTATGTATTTAGTTTAAAATGGACAATATTTTACGTACATACGCCAAACCGATCTAACGGCTTCTGATTGCGTTGATACTTTTTCACAACAATCAATGACTCATGTGTGACGTGTACGATTCAACACCGCATCAATCTGAGGCACGGTGTGGCCGACACCACTCACAGTGCCTCTCTTTTGTTCAAAATGGACTTATTTTTAAGTGAAATCAACAACTGACATGCGGCAAACCGACCAAACGCATTTGGATTCTGTTGAAACTTAAGGACAATGATCCATGGGTCAAA
Organism: Viscum album; assembly: GCA_963277665.1. Taxonomy (NCBI): domain Eukaryota; kingdom Viridiplantae; phylum Streptophyta; class Magnoliopsida; order Santalales; family Viscaceae; genus Viscum; species Viscum album. The sequence continues at coordinate 1,353,312,131 of OY728121.1, read as the reverse complement.
TTTGACGTGTAAGAGTCAACCCCGACTCAATCCGAGGCCCGGTGTGGCCGACACCACTCAAAGTGCCTCTATTTTGTTCAAAATGGATTTATTTTTAAGTGAAATCAACAACTGACATACGGGAAACCGACCAAACGCCTTAGGATTGTGTTAACACTTTAGTACAATGATCCATGGGTCATATGTGACGTGTACGAGTCAAACCTGGGGTGGATTACATGGCTTTCCTACATGGAATATATCCCACTACACGTCTTTAATGAGCCAGCTACGCAGTTTATCCCTTGTACAGATACACAGGAAGAATCACACGAGATCGACGTCATGTACTAACATAGGGCAAGGGTGCATAAGAGGACACAAGATCAAAGGGTAACACGTATATGTTTTTTAACATGCCATGTAATTTCCTATTGATATGACATGTATATTCACACAGGCAGCTGAACATTGGAGTTACCCAGGGTAAAGCGACAAGGCATGTGACCCTTTAAATGACACATAATTTTATGTACCATGATTGATCTCTTTGAACACTATATCAAGGACATATTTCATTAGGGTTGGCTCCCATGATCCTTCCTAGGATGGTTTTGGTATCTTTTCCGACTTACGGTAGTACGATCGCTTCAGCAGGACGTCCTAGACATAGTTGGAGTCTCTCTGAAAGTCCTGGAGTGAGATCATATATCTATTTTTGAGGTCCAGGTAGAGTCATGTATCAACGCAACCAATCCTACCAGACATTGATCCTATATATAGAATGTTAATCTTGATGTCTCATTACAGTACCCCAATTTATGATATGTTACCTTTTTTGTATTAATATACATAATTACTAAGGGTGATGGTTGGGAGAGTTAGGATATCCTTTTTATGTATTGCAGAATGATTCAAGGAGCACGGGCTCTGCACGATTTGTCAAAACCAAGTGGCAATCCAAGGAGAAACAATGCATAGTGGAATGTTCTAGTATTTATCTTCTGAGTTGTGTAGGAATATTTTGTGATACTATGTAATGAGGTAGTTTTGCTTTCTGGGTAGATGGTATCTAACTCATGGTAAGAACACTGTTTGGTTGGGTTGTGATCGGTTGATGACATGCTTGTGGTTGATATACTGGTTTTTGTGCAGGTCTGTGGTTGATATACTGGTTTTTGTGCAGGTCTGCTCGGCTGGCTGTAATAGTGCAGGTTTTTTATTAGCAGCAGGCAGGGATTTAACAGCGCTTTTTTAGCGCTGTTAAATGTCGCCTTTAACAGCGCTAAAAAAGCGCTGTTAAAGGAGATATTTAACAGCGCTAAAAAAGCGCTGTTAAAGGAAACATATAACAGCGCTTTTTTAGCGCCATTAAAGGTATCCTTTAACAGCGCTTTTTTAGCGCCATTAAAGGTGACATTTAACAGCGCTTTTTTAGCGCTGTTAAAGGTGACATTTAACAGCGCTAAAAAAAGCGCTGTTAAAGGACCCCTCCTTTATCAGCGCTGAGCTTTACAGCGCTTTTCTAGCGCTGTTAAAGCCCGATTTTAGCGCTGGTATTTCCCGTTTTTGTAGTAGTGAATCCTCCTCCTTTTTGGGAGTCACTGACCCCCAAGAAGCTAAATATTGGGTGAAAAAATACAGAGGATTTTTGAGTTCCATGGAAATCATAAATTTGTTATAGTGAAGTGTGTTGATTTTATATTATAGGGACCCATACATAGGTGGTTAGAGAATTTGTTTTAGGATGAACATCATGAGCACATAGGGTGGAAGGATTTTAGGGACACCCACTTCAAGAAATTATTTCAGGGGACCTTGGCCTTCTACAATTATTGGGAGTTCACATCCCTTCAGTAGGGGTATCATGTAGTGATGTAATATACTAACTACTTTAAAAAGATAGTTTAATTTTATCCTAATATGATCACTAATGTCAGGTTAAAATCTCAACGGTTTGAAATGGGGTTTTATCGATATATCTAATATCAAGAATTCACACATTAATTCAAGACTTTTACAAAGGTAGTATATCATACTTTAATGGTGAAAATTAATCAGGAAGGTATGTTAGGATTGAATTAGATGCCTCCAATACCTATCCAAAGTGGTATTGGATTATTTAAAATGAAGAGGAAGTGGGAAGAGTAATCAAGAAGGGGTGGTATTATTTCAAGATATCCACACTAATCCGCTTCATCTGCAGTTGAAGGTGGAAGGACCACTGTGTGTCATTAGTGAAGAAGGCCGAGAATTTGTCATCTATTTGTTAGGTCCCACTCAGGGCATGATAACCTTTTGAATTCCTAGGACATCTATATATGTTTTATTAGAAATGTTATTCCCTATCATAGTGGTGTAGTCTTTACATCTACTAGAGGACCTGTAGGTCAGTTTGATGCTTCACAGGATATGGGGAATCACTCAGTGATCACAGTGGCAAGGATATATCTTCTAATAGGTGGAATTAGCTCAAAGTAGAGCCATAGGTTATCAATTAACCTCAAACTTAGACAATGTTGAAGATCCAACATGCAGTGGATCAAACACAGTTGGATTATGATATAGTTTCAATGATGTTCATGGGTAATGTTCTGGATAAATCATCATTAGTAATTTATTTATTTTATAAAGGTGATTCACACTCAATAATATTCTCTCAACTTATGGGCAGATGAATCTCTTTACCTAGATTATCTCATATGCTATAGATCTAGTTAAACCTATTGGGAAGAAGAAGGAGAAGGGTTTCAAATTCCCATCTTGTGATGTCATTTTTTTAGAAGTTGAGATGAATTTGGATTCTCTTATCCTAAATATGGATATATTTTATGTGATAATAGGAATGCAATGGACTCCATTTTACAAGACCCCACATCAATTTCTACAATCAGAAGGTGACCTTCATGGACCCAATGAGAGAACTTAGGTCTGCCAGGGAAAATAGGATATGTGGTCAGGATGATAAGGACCTACACCTAGGGATTTAGGTAGACTTCCTTATAAGGTATACTCCCTCTTACTAGAAGTTTATGGAGAAGTCTCATAGAGTGGGTTTCCTTTCATGGTTAGTGATCTTATTGAAGTGTTCTCAGAGGATTTCTTATGCTTGATTGATTAGTGGGACATGGATTTCACCATTGATTTAGTGCCAGGAACACAATTGACTTCTATAGCTTAATGTATTATGTCGCCACCATGTTGAGGGAGTTAAATATTCAAATGGATAACTTGGAGTCAAAAGGATTCATTTGTCCAAGCATGTCTCTATTTGGAGCACTAGTTATAAATACCAATAAATCTGATGGATCCCTCTAGCTATGTATCATCTACCAGAATTAAAAATTGAGTCATGATAAAGAATAAATAGGAATTTTCATATATTGATTATATTTTATACTAGATCAAAGGGGAAATATGGTTTTCAAGATTGATATCCATTTATTGTATCACCAGGTCTGGGTAACCTGATGTTCCCAATATTTCTTACCAATTCTCATACAACTACTTCAAATACCTATTAATACTATTTGGATTAATTAATTCTCTTATGGTTATATTAGGGCTTATGAATTGAGTATTCTATAGACAATTTGATTCATTCATCATGGGGTTTTTGGATGATAATATTATTTGCAGAGAATTAGAAGAGGAACAAGGAAAATATTTTCAAAGCAATCTAGGAATTTTGAAGAATAATTTTTATAGAAAATTGTTGAAATGTAGTTTCTTGAATAAAGAATTCAATTTTATCAGGCTTGTGATATCAGAAAATGGGGTTTCATTTGATCCATAAAAGGTAATATCCATTATTATAATGGAATTATTGAGGAATTTCTTTGAAATCAGATGCTTTCGGGGATTATTGGGGTACTGCAAGAAATTTTTCAAAGTATTCAAATGATTCAACTCTCTTAAGATGGATATTTACCTAAAAGTGGTAAGATTTTATTAGAGGACATAATATCAAGATTATTTTTAGGAGCTCAATTGGTGGTTAAAATTTTCCCTCCACTGATGTTGCCTATGGAAGGTCAGACATAAATGGTGTTCTCTAATGAATCAGGCATGAGATTGAGTTTTATTCTTATATAGGGTGAACATGTGGTGGCATATGGATGTAAAATTCGTCCAAAATTTGAGAATAACCCTAGATACATGGCCTTTATCTCACAATTTTGATGCATTCCCAGAAGTTCTAGAACCAATATCTTTTTTGGGAATGTTTTACGGTCTACTAAGACCAATAAAGCCTGACCTATATATTTTCCAAAAAAAATATTTACCTCTTAGGTAGATATGGTAGATATAGTATCTTCATGGGATAGAATTTGACATTATCTAATATTTTGAAAAAGGGAATGTAGTCTCTGATTCTGTAAGCATGAGGTTTCCAACCCAATCTCTGAATGATTCCAACAATGAGAGGAACCTTATGAATATTTTTTCCTAGATACACCTAGAATCTAGGTAATATAAAGAGGGGATTTTTTTTGATAACATGTTACTTATTCAATTTCTTATAAAGATGATGTGATAAGAGCATAAAAATTATGATTTTTTAGTTTTTAATTTGATTCTAAATTGTGGGGAGGTACTCGGTGAGTGGTCTTCATCTCCTGAAGGAATTATTTACTTCAGAGGCCATTTTTATACCATTGTACATAAGGAAAGAGATAATGTAATATTTTCACCAGTCAAAGTGGTATATCTATCTTGGTGTGACCAAGATGCTCTATATTGTGTGAGGTTAGTTCTGATCGGGATGTATGAGACATGACATCAATGACTTTCTTTCTCGATATCATACTTATCAACAAGTTAGAGATGAGCGTATGAGGCCCTCTGGATTTCTCCATCCTCCCCAAATTCCTACCTAGAAGTAGGAAAAGGTATCAATGGATCTCATTAATGTATTAATCCATAAACCCCATGGAATAAATTCTTTGTGGGTGGTCATGGATCATTTGAACAAATATACCCATTTCATTCGGATCAAGGACACCACCAAAGTGGACGAGCTGGGAAAGATATATGTCTATGAGATTTTTAAGCTGTATGTTGCACCATATACTATTATTTTTGATAAAGACCCTTGTTTCACCTCTCAGTTTTTTGGAGTTAATCCAAAAGTAAATAGAGTTTCAAGATATTATTAGCACAATATACCATCTCCAAATGAATGTCTAAATGGAGAGAAAAAAACCATATTTTTTAAGTTATACTTTGTGACTACATGTTAGATTTTATTGGTCTATTGGATAATCATATGAGATTGGTAGAATTTTCCTATAATAAAATTTATCTATAATTGATCAAGATTGAACAATACTAAGCTCAATATGGTTGGCCCTATCAGTACCCTTTTTTTTGTATGTAATTGGGTGAGACTTTATTGATGGGACCAAGCATTGTAAAAGAATCGATTAGTTAGATCCAGATTATTTGGTAATGTTTTATGAAGTCCTAGAGTCATTTAAAGTAATATTATGATCATCAACATTGAACCTTGTAGTTTGTAGTGGGTTACTAAGTGTTTCTAAATGAGACACCTCATTTGGGCCATCACCACCTTGGGATGCATGGAAGGATCACTCCAATGTAAATTGAATATTTTAATATCATTGAGATGATTCATAAGGTTCCATAATGGTTGGAATTGTCTTACTAGTTAACATAAATTCATAAAATTTTCCATGTATCCCAATTTAAAAAGTATAACCCAGACCGCTTCCATGTGTTGAGTTGGCAGGATTTTAAGCCGGAACTTGATTTGTCAGTGACCAAGCATCCAATTTCAATTGTTGATTCCCATGTGTCGGTGCCTCAAGGGAAATATATTCCACCAGTTTGGGTTCTTTGTAAATAAATTAATTTTGAGCATTACATGTGGGAATGAATGTCTTCTGTAGAAGATAAATGACCTCACATAAACTATAATCAGACAATGGATTATCTTTTTGAGGGTATAAAGTGACTTAGTGGGGAGAATTTCATTACCACATTTCTATTTAAAGTTATTTATTATTATTATTCATTAATTTTTATTCATACATTTTATATTTATTTTTCATTAAAATTTCATGTTTTTAGGGAAATAAGGTATGTTGAATGGTTGGTGAATGGTTATAGAAAACCATGTGATAACCCTAGAAAATTTTGTGTGCTAAGGCAGTGATAGTAGATGACATAAATAGTTGACACAAGGATTTGAAAACCATGAGAAAAAAATACAACCATCCTAGTGTAACTAGAGACACCTGCATTGTTGGAACATGGTTTGGAAAACCATACCGTCAAAGCATAAAGTATATGTAGTTTTTAAAATACATGAAATTTCATATCTACCCATGATAAATTTAACCCCTTCCACCCCATAATTTCCACATTCCTAGCCCTATTAGATCCAAGTGCACCACCCCAATCACATCCTTCCCTCTTAGATCAATTTCAATGTATTTTTAACTTTTTCTCTTCTAGATTCTTCCTTGTAAGTGAGTCCCCCCATTTTAATTTGTTTTCTTCTCCTTTAATTCACATATTTTCTCCCACATGGTGGTTGTGATAACATAGAGTCTCTATAATCCTAACCATATGGAATGTAGTTTCATGTTAAAGGAATGTTATTAATTTTATTGGACCTTCTCCTATTGGATTGGTGTTTTTAATTTATTCTTAGTTCTTTCAAGGGAAAAGGTAGGTGGTTTCATGTTGTGACACTGTTTGATAACCTAAATATTCTTTCTTCTAAATTGCAATATTTCATAAATTGAGTTTTGTATGTGAATGGGTGATTTCAAAGTCAATTTGGTGTGTGTGAAATAATTTTAAATATTTACTTTCATTATGGTAATTTTTGTAAATGTTGTATGTTGACATGTGGTGGTTTGGAAAGTGTTGAAAGAGGGTGTTTATAGTATAAAAAAATGGGTACAATCACTAGGGAACCCTATGTACCTATTTATATAGACTTGGAAAACTAAACTAGATTAGGATGCATGGTTTTAGAAAATCATCCATTGAAGGGTTACACTATAACACTAACTAATCATAATGTTATGTGATTGTTATGGATAGTGAATGGGTGTGGGTATAATTATATTTCTATCACTAAGACTAGGAGGATTCTAGGTCCCCAGTAACCCTAGATTGTCAGGTATTTCACATGGTTCTAAGGTTTATGTTTTCACTTACTCATCCATTTCCTATTTTCTTTACTTTACTTCAAATGTTTAAAGACTTTTTAAATCCAACTATTTATTTATTTTAAAAAATTAACGTTTTATTTTTCTTATAATGGATATGCATGAAACACATGATGGGATACTATTGGGAATGTGATATCACTTCTTTCATACATCCAATTGGTGTTTGTAGAACTTTTTTTTACTCATGTAAAAGAACGGTTTCACATGGTGGTGGAAGGTGCTCTTTATAGTGGCATTTTGGGTTGGGTTTTGGTGGTGACATGATTGGTGGTTAGACTTTGTGTCACAATGAGATTAAAGACTCATTTTTTGGTACCCTTTTCTTTTGTTCATTTTAGTACCAGAACCTAGATGTTATCCCTTAAGCATGTGAATGATTGTTTTTTATAGTTCTTTTTGTGTATGATTATTATACCGGTTGATGTTGATATTAATTATTATAATAGGAAAACTATTCCCAAAGGAGTTATTTAATTCCCAGAAACTAGTTTCCAACCCATGGGGATTAAGAACACCATTTGGGCCAGGTCATGTGTAAGAACCTAGTTTCTTGTATTAGGTATGGATATTTTTAATTCTATCCTAATTTTTATTTTTAGACCTAATAAATATGCCTAATGAGGTCATGGGTGTTTCAGGGGTGTCTGGAGATCATTCGTATAAAAACCAACTTTTTTGGGAAAACATGCAATTTTTATGGTTAGAAGATACCATTTGGGGGATGGTTGCATGTTTCCCCCAAACCGTGCGGGGCTGCACAGTAGAGAAAGCATGGTTCACGATCTACCTTAACTGTGTCCCTGGGCAAGCATGCCCATCTGGATGGTCTGTAGTTATTATTAGAGACTTTTCACATGGTTTTTTCATGGTTTCTCTAACCGCACAACATAATTGCGTGGGTTCCCGCATTAAAAAGTAATCTATGCACAATTAGCGTACAATTTGGATAATGATGTAGCCAAACTGTGCGCCCATGTTTTTCTTGGGTGAAATGACCAAAATTACCTTAATGAATTAACTTCCTAACCTCTTTCCTCCTTTAATCATTTCAATATACATGGAGCCTCTCTTATCCTATTTTGATCTCCCAAAGACATCTTCAATAGATTTTGATCTAGATCCTTCATCCGGTGTCTGATCAAAGCATCGTTCATATCTTTAAATTCTTCTAGGTAAGATCTACATATAACTTTATCTTCTTTTCTTTTTTTCTTCCCATATATGATGATATTTTAATAAAAGATCATATGAATATTTGAGGGAGTTGACCTATTATTTATATTTCTTCTGATCTAGGCCAAAATAAAGGTTGATACTAGATGAGGAGAGTTTTATATCCTTAAGGTAGGTGATCTATGAAACACCCCTCAAGTCTCTCGATTTAATAAAAAATTTTCATTGCGTGCATGACAATTTCATCAGGCATCACTTATTAAATTCATATGTTATTCTTATATTCATTGTGCTCGTATTCTAGATCCCTTGATAAATAGTTTCATCTCACCATTGTAGGCTGTATCCTCAATGATTTCAACCCAAAGTTGGATTTTTATTCCTTATTCCCTTAGTATTCTATGTGGGTTTACCTTTGACACCATTCAGGTGTGTTTCTTGACCCTACTAATTGTAAGAATTATTTTTATTAAATTATGTTTGAATTTATAAAGTCTATAACTTGTAGTACCACTTGGAACACATATGGTAAGTGTACCAATATGAAAAATGGATATCAATTGTAAATGAAAAATATAATATTTGTTTTAATTGGCCTTGTTGAATGCAATTGAATGACTTGGTTAATTTTACATATCACACCATTCCATGCCTATCGAATGCAGTGGTGTGAACCAAATTAATGATTATGTAACTAAAGTACTAAATGGTTTAATGTCCTTCTTATCATTTACAATTAGTGGGAAAGTTAATGGAATAAACCTATTGAATTATTAAAAGTCATGATTATTACATGTCCTTAATCAAATAATGAATTACATATAAGGTGACTATTGTATATGGACCTTTTCAAATTTATAAGAGTTTTTAGATTTTAGAAAACCTTGGTTTCCCAAGGGAATTTCTCGAGAACTTAGAGGATTCTATTCCAATTTAAGGAGAATGTTTCCAAGGGAGATACTCACCTTGGAACATGGTCCTTTTATACTAGTGGATTCCTGACCTAACGTCGTAGGATCCCATTAATATTTTACGGATATTAGGCTACCTTGGATACACTACTTGGATCTAGTTTGGTGCTTTTGGACATGTGGTTATATAGATACGCCCCATTGGGCCTAGTCATTCTTAACCCATTTTAACTTTTATGAGATCCTTGGACTCAGTTAGAGCTATTCATAGTGGAATTCCATGGGAAATTCCCTTTGGATTACACTCAGATGCCTTTTAGCAAGGCTTCATGTTATTACTGAGATGGATCAATCCCATGGTGTAAAGTATGTTTTAGTCATTAGCATGGATCCTCTTTTGTATTATCATTATTACAAGATTACTTGTTACACCTTGGATCAATTATTTTTATTATAATCATGATACATTTGTAGTGATGTTTATACCTAATGTGACTCATCTATATAAGTTGAAAATAAATGAAATCATTAAATGATCTCATATTCAAAGACATTTTTCACTAAGGATAAATAAGGTTTCAATTATCATTATAAAATTTCCTTACATTTATATATTCCTACACACTACTTTAGTTTATATAAAGAAACTGGAGTGTATAGACAACATTGGTGGTGGCCTATTGAGATTTATCTCACACACTATCTGGGTCACCAATGGTACCCAGACATATTATTTGTTTATAGATGTTAATAAGGGGCATAATCCCACCTTAGGAACATGATCTTTCTTTCTTTAATTAGGATGGATATTGGAGAAGATGTCCAAGACAATGCTCGGGATTCTTGGATTGTTTTTTAGATTCTTTTCACTTCCTTTATATAGCATGTAATGTCTGCTTCCAAGTATACCGTTTTTGTAGTTTCTATAGTCATTAAATGCATTATCATCATAGTTTTTATATTATTCAGTTTTTCATATTTTATTATTATTATATATTGCTTGAGTTCTTTTTTATTGTCACACTACTTCACCTATAATTGTTAACTGATCATGTTGTCATAATGTTTGTTTCCATTGTGCCATCTGCTTACATATTATTGCACTATTTACTTACTGTTATTGTATTTCTATAGTGATACACTTTGTAAATGAGGGAATAGTATCCGCATGGTCACACCCTAGTCCCTTACTTCAATTCTCCACCCTCTAATGTATGGAGCGGTTCACATGTGTCCATGTGGCCAATCAACTCCAAGGAACCTTTGAGTAGCACCCGGGCTGAGACGTCACAAAGTGGTATTAGTGGGGTTTCATTTTTGGTTTAATATTTTGGAAAAATATAAAAGAGATTAGGAATTGTTTTTAAATTGGTTATAAATCTTTCTTAGGTGTAGTTAATCCAAATTCGTTATTAGTACCGAGTTTCCTGAAATAATAATTATTGTACTACTTTTTGAAAATTATAGTCGATATCATCCCACCATTGGGATACAAAAATATTGTGTGATGGTTATTATTATTGTTATCATTAATGGTATCATTTTATCCTTTTCCATATGAGATTAGGGAAAGGAAGAATCTTCACATGCATCATAATAAGCACCTAGAATTCACATTCCATGGATATTCTATGCCATATAGGTTCATTTGGCTACTTGAATTTCTTGATTAGCCTATGGATGTTGGGTGAGGCATGATTGTTATATATTACTATGCTTCTGACATTATCTACAGGGAAATGATTTGGTTATTTAAAGTTTCAGAATCAAACTAAACATTATTTTCCTATATAGGCTGATGATGGCATCACAAATAACTTGTTTCTACTCAAATCATCTATGTACCTATGGTTACTTGAGATCCTTTTTTGGATTCGATTGGTTGACTGTCAGTTTCAATTCAGAAGGTGTATAGGAAATATTGGATTGGAACCAGTAATTTATAGAGATGAGCCATTGTATATTACACATTACATTTTGAGACCAAATATAGATGGGGTTAAATAGAAATTGAATGGGTGTTGATTTCAATGATAAGGTGTAGGTTCCTTGACTCACAAATAATGGTGGTCCATTTAATCAACTTGTTATGTTTAAAATCATAAAAAAAAATTAAAAGTAAATATTAGCTTTTAAAAATTAAATGGGTTCTAGTAAATGAAGTGGAAAAGTTTGATAATCCTTTATCTACTGGAATCCCTATAAATCAAACTTAAAAAATTACCAGTACCTATTCTTATAAGAGGGTAGGTGGTTATAATATCTTGGGCAGTGAGACCTTATCCCTTTGACTTGCATTCGATAATTCTTTGATCATATCATAAATCTTATTCTGAGGTGTGTTCTTGTCATTTTTTGAGTTATTCCACCATGAATTACTCGTTTTGTGTACCAGGATGGTGGAAATTAACGTGCTTCTAAAATGGTGGTCCCTGAGCCACAAGTCTCACTGCTTGGAGTGCCACCTCAGGAACCACCTACTATAACCAAACTGGGCACTAAAAATCAGTTTCATGAGATTTTTCTATGTCTAAAATAGTATACACATGGTGATCTATGACCCACACCTAAGATGGATGATCAAACCCCTGAGTTCCAACAATATCCTCCACTACAAGAGAAAATCCATTTAGCAGTGGTTATTTTTGCGTGTAGCGGTGGTTCCAACTGCCGCTACATGGTTTGGAAGTGGTTTCTGTAAACCACCGCCTAATACGGCGTCACCAATCTATTAGCGGAAGTTATTTCAGTTTCGTGGTTGTTTATGGAAAGCGTCGCAGCTGCCTTATTTCGCGGCGGTTTTACTAAGTTGAGCGGTATTTTTTTACGAGCCCTTGATTTAGTTTATTCGTGACGGTTATAACTGCCGTGAATAAACTCAAATCTAGCGGCCGTAAAATCGCCACTGAAGTCACCTGAACCACCGTGAAATGAGGAACCTACAATTTGAATATGTAGCGGAAGTTAAAACCGCCACTAAACGTAATTTTTTTACATTTTGCAGTAGTTTTCACCATTTAGCGGCGGTTTAAACCGCCACCAATGTATATTTCTCGGTGGTTAAAACCTACCGCTAAAAGCTGACCAGAAAAAAAATTTCTTCCACTGCACCACTACCCTGAAAAAAAAAATCAAACCAGAAATACCATATTGTACATACCAACAGACAACAAGAAACATCAACCTTGGAAATCAGTGTAGAATAAATTGAAAAAAAATAAGTAAACATTGACATGCTATATAAGAATGAACCATATTGTACATACCAACATACAACAAGAAACATCAACCTAGGAAATCAGTATAGAATAAATTGAAAAAATATATATGATAGAATCAACTATAAAACATAGGTCAATTATTTTACTACTCTCCAAACATATATCTAGCTGATCCTTCTTCATCCCCCATAATATATATCACTTGAAAATGAAACATTAGATCTACATGTGTGTCGGTGTTCCCATGTAGGGAGTGAGCGTAAAACACAGTTGGGTATCACCTAATGAACCTCATATCACCATCCTATAAAACTGTATACATGTATTATAATATAAATTATTCATCAATATATAGCATGAAAACAATCACTTTTGGTTATTGTGTGCTAACTAAAACACAAATATTCTAGAACTCACATTCATCGTCCAATATTGAAAGAGAAGGCATCCCACTATACAAACCCAAACGGGTACCCTATAACTTAGTGTAGGTCCCATAACTGAGTCTCAACCTATACCCTCTCACTTAGGGTACATTCTCATACAAAATCATGATATCACATCAAGTCTCATACTAATATTTTCACACTCAGTGTAAGGTCCCATACAATATCTCAAACTAAATCTCATACCTCTACCTTGCCACTTAGGATGGGGCCATAGAACAAGTAGTGTGTTACATATCACAGCTCTAACCTCCACTAAAGACTATTTGTTAAATTATATCACAAACCTCATATAAAACCATATCTCATACTACCATGCTATCACTAAGGGTGAGGTCTCATCCCATACAACACTCCACATCCCAACTTAGCTTTCTCCGAGAGGGTAACACATACAACAAAAAATAACCACCCTTACAAATCTCATCAACCAAAATCATTAACATAGTACATAGCTACACAACACTACCTGTCATCCTAGGTCCATAGTTCATACCCACAAAACTAGAATGACCCACAGGTCACACCTAGACACATTAAAAACACAAAACCTATCATGCAGGTCAATTACCACTCACAAGGGCCTCCCAGAAAGACAAATTACAAGGGCCTCACCAAAGTGTCCACAACACTATCCCCTTGATCACGATGAAATGACCCAATTTTTTCAACACATAAACAATGGGTTTAACTTCTAGTCATCAAAAATATAGACTACCAATTTAAACACAAGCCTAAATGGAATGATGTATACTATGCTCGAGAAATCAAGACATAAAAAGAAACATCAGAAATCAATAAAATGTATAAAAGGAAATATGATAAATCAAGGAAATTTTAGGACATGAAAATGTTTGGTGGTGACTATATGCCACAAATGTTACATATACAAACCAACTGTTCCCATATTTGTTCAACACATCAATAATACAACTACTCACGATCTGATGATGCATCATCACCCTCTCCACCTTCATCTCCACTTTCTGTTGTCACCTGTAAGAATATTATATTAAAAATTAAATACAGTTTCATATTTATATTAAAACATAAAACCAATTAAAGTTAGAAAACTAAATGATTTTGATATTTTCTGATTTAGCTGAATACCGCCAGTCAATGCACTACCACCGGGGGAATATCTTCTCATATGCTGACGTATTTCAGTCAACTCTTTCTGCAAAGAAGATATCTGATCCCCCTACTGGTGAACTGTGTTTCATAGAGAAAAAATATCTTTCTAAACATCTCCAGGTATGGGCTAACTAAATCCCAGATTAGATGCAGCTACCATCCCCGGTGTCCTGCTAAAAACCTCAGATGGTACAGGTCCCAAACCCGTCCTGTGCACTCTACCAGGTTGCACCTTCCTAAGGACTTTAGCAACTGGTTATCCTGCGAGACTAAGCAGGAGTGCGCAGGATTGACATCCCATAGTTCTTTAATTTTTACCTATAAATCAAATATCAATATATATTAACAAAGTAAAAACTGATGAAAAGTTATTATAATAAAAAATTGACTTCATACCCTAACTTCTTTAGCAGGCTCATTAACAAAACTTCCATATGATTTCTTGTGAACATCCAACCACAGTTCAGTTCGGGATGCTTCATGTCCTAAACTCTATGACTGCATTAAGAAAAGATAAATAAAAAATTCAATATATTAAATAGATAATATTGTCTTATAAATATTTAAACTAATTAAAAGATTACCAATGTCATTCGGCTTCTCGAAAATCTTTTTGAGCCCGCAGTGTGAGGGATGACTTTCTTAGCCCTGTTTGATGCATTCTGTCTTGAGAGATCCTGAAATAAATAAAATTCAATTTAATATTAATGTATTTAATGTCATGTCTTCTTCATATACATGTATACATGTAAAATGAGGATAATATTATAATATATATTTCAATATCATCCGCTTCTCATCACGATGTCTGTCAACAAAAACATTCCATTGTTCTTTCGGTACCCCACTGGGTAGCTTCTCATATATTTGTTGCATAGTCAACGAAGTATTGTTGACATCACACCATAATCTCTATTTGAAATATTTCCATTTTTACTTATTTTTTTCAACGTCCACTTCCTTTCTATCACATCAGCAACTGTAAACACTACCACAAAACTGGGCAATGCCAGTGCCACCCCTTTATCAGCGCTAATGAAAAAATGATGATAAATGGGGGGGGGGGGCTTTATCAGCACTCAAAAAAGCGCTGATAAAGGGTGCCTTTATCAGAGCTAAAAAAAGCACTGATAAAAGTCCCCCTTTATCAGTGCTTTTTTTAAAAGCGCTGATAAAGGGTCAACTTAAAAAAAATTAAATTTTTTTTAATATATAAATATAGTTATATAGTTATATTGATATAAATATAATATATAATTTTTAAATATATTTTAGATAAGTATAAATGTACATTTATACTTATTATACTTAATATATAAGATATTTAGTGAAAATGGCTTCTTAAAAAATTTAAAAAATATTTTTAATTAATAATTTGCTAATTATTATGGAGTAATAGTCATTTAATAACAATTTGAAGACTAAAAAAAAATAAAAAAAATAATAAAAGATCCAAAATATGTTGATAACGCAACTCGAACTTCAAACGGCCATAACTTTTGATTCGGGTGTCTGTTTGAGCTCTACCACCTATCAAATCGAAACATGCAATGAGCTCTATGTCGCTGTGATTCGGGGGACCTTGGTCAAGCATTTTTCGAGGCCAAAAGAGGCCCTGAAGGCCTCTAAAACTGAGTTTTTAGTCGGGGTACCCAGATTTTTTAACATTTTGTGGATTTTCAGCCTCGTTTAAGGGGGTATTATTGGCTTTGTTTTGGTGGGGACTGAATTTATTCTAAGGTATTACATTCATATTGATATTATGTATTTGAAACTTAATCCTTTTTTATAATGAAATGCTATTCATAATCAAATATATAACTATATGTACATATTTTTTATATATTCACACCTAAAAATTAAATTTTTTAAATAAATAAGTAAACATATTTACATATAAAATATATTAGCTTTATATAAATAATAACTAATATCCATTTTATTTAAAATAACAATATATGAATATTTATATAACTACTATATATTAATATAACTATACATATATTAATATAACTATATATATATATTAATATAACTATATGAATATATTAATATAATTATATATATATATTAATATAACTATATATATTAATATAAATATATATTACTATACGAATAAATATAACTAAATATATATATAAATAAATAGATATATCATGAATAAGAGAACAAATCAATATAGGGTAGTGGCAAAGGCTTTAGGTGCGTAGGGGGGAGGTCTCGAGATCAAATCCGGGTGGAGGCACGGGTGCGCGCACAAGGTTGATTTAAAGGGATAGCGCTAATAAAGGGTGTAGGTGGTGCGGGCGGGTGCTGGAGGTGTGGGAAAGCACAGATAAAGGGGGGATCAAGCGCTGTAAAAAGCCCCCCCTGAGATTGGCAGTATTTTTTTTATTTTTTTTATTTTTTTTTATTTTTTTTATTTTTTTCATTTTTATCAGCGCTAAAAAAAAGTGCTGATAAAAGTGGTCTTTTATGAGCGCTAAAAAGAAAGCTCTGATAAAAGACAATTTTATCAGCGCTTCGTTTTAGCGCTGAAAAAGGGGACCCCCCCTTTATCTTCACCAGCATTAATAGCGCTTTTTCTAGCGCTATTAATGTCCATTTTTCGCGTTGATAAAATCCATATTTATAGTAGTGAAAGTGGAAGAACATCTATATACAGAAATTCATTTTGAAAATATTAGTAAAATGACATTCAATTAAACCATAATGTAATAAATTTACCTTTATTTGATAATAAAAACCTTCATTTTTCTATCTTGGAGGCATATGTCTCCAATCATCATATGAAATAGGAAGGGAAATGGGATCGGCTGCTAGCTGGCCTAGAATCTGGCCAAGTAACCCCAAAGCGTCATTCGTAGGGACCACATAAAAATCAAATGACATGACTATATTTTCTCCATTCATATTCCAAACATCTAAAAATTTTATTTTTTTCTCCAAGGTTACATTTTTTTCATCTTCAATGAGAAAAAAATTAGTATAAACAAAATGAAATAAATTTATTTAATTAAAATTTGTACCTATGACAGTGACACTCCAGTATGCCCGTGATGAACTGGAAGGGGTGTGTCGCTGCCCCACTACTGAGGCTCCTGAAGGTTGAGTCGAAGACTCAACCCCTAATGGGACATCCACAGATGGTGTGAGAGATGGTGCATGGGGAGATGGTGCAGGGGTGTAGGTAGCTGGTGCCTCAGATGTCATGGGGAGGGATCCGGATGGATCGTCATATGTCGCAGAACTAGATGAAATAGTGTATCGCTTCTTCCTTGGAATTCCTATCATTTAATCAAATAAAATTATGTTCAGAATATATATTTCAAAAAAATTATGCAGAAAAAAAATTAAAAATGATAATAGATTCCCAGTACTAACAGACAAAATATATCTAACAATGATAATGAATGACTGCAGAAATGAAACAAGTGGTTGTTGAATAAATAAATAATTGTACATACAATCATTTTCCCCTTAAATTATGTTGTTTTCCTGATCCATTGATTCATCCACTTCATTCATCCTTGCAAGGATAATATTTTCAATATCATGATGGACAAATAATTCTTTTTCCTATTGTTGATTAAATTCAATTTCAGAGGTCAAATTTTCCACTTCATCACCCATATCATACAAATCTCTTTATATTACTTGAGCAACTTCACTCCACCCTTCATCGACAACATCATTCACATAATATACCATTTTTTCTTGTGATGCTAAGATATATGGATCATGCAGTTTATGATCACCAATATCCATCAAGCAAGAGAAGTTCACAAAAGTAAATTGCAAGGAATATCTTTTAACACCTCTGATAAAATCGACCCATTTTCATTTGAATAAAACAACATAAAAATGTCTGTGGTAGTTTAATTCAATAATAACATGAATCTTTCCAAAGTATTCCACTTCATCAAATGTAAATATACCATTATTATGTGTTTTCAAACCCACTTGTCGATCAAGTGTACAAAATCTAAAGCCATTCACATTATAAGTGTCGAACTTTCTAACTTTTTTTAGAGGACCTCTAGAAAGAAACTTCAAATCTTCTGACACCTCAACTCGAGTATCAGTATTCATGATCTGAAAAAATAGATATACTTTATTAGATTTAAAAAATGTATGTTTCAAAGTAATATTCATATTTATTGAAATATTTATGAACTTACACATCGTGCAAACCATTATACAATATCTTTATTAACAGCTTTCATTATATCTTTCTCATTTCATGTTTGACCTCTCATTCGTCTCTTTGTTTGTATCCTCAACTCTTCAATAAATGGATCTGCAATTTCACTATTCATCATCACATATCTATGTGCCTGTAATAATTCTAATTCAGTAGGTGTCACATTTGAGGTCCTCTCAACTGATCAGCCAATAGTAGGAAATATTTTGGATTTCTGATGTATTTGAAATTGAGTCTATGTGTCATCAACACGTCTAACTTGATTAAATATTTTCTCAATACCATCCGAGTATCGAGAATAAAAGATAAGACACTCATCATCCAAATAGCCTTCAACAATAGAGCCTTCTGGTTGAGTTTTATTTCCCACGTATGATTTCAAATTCCCAAGATATCTTCGAAATAAAATAAAAATAATTATGCATTTAATTAAGTACCAAAAATTATTTACTTAACTGAAAAACATATAAATAAAGTACCTCTCAATTGGATACATCCATTGATAATGAACGGGGCCTCCTAATTTAGCTTCCTCAACCAAATGCACAGTTAAATGAATCATTATAGTAAAAAATTATGGAGGAAAGATCATCTCAATTTCACAAAGGGTCAATAAAAACCTCTCCTGGAGGTTGTCAATCTGAAATGGATGTATAGATTTCTCACATAGTTGTCTAAAAAATGTGCAGAATTGGAGTAAAACAATAGTAAATTTTTCAGGTAATAATGTACGCAATTCCAATGGAAGTAACTCTTGTTACAAAATATGTGAATCGCGTCTTTTCAATCCATGTAACTTACGATTCTTCAAGTAAACACACCTCGATATGTTACATGAATATCCATCAGATACCTTAACATTCTTTAAAATTTAAAGAAATGTATCTTTATCCCTATTTTTCATTTCAAAAATTTCTGGAGGATACTTTTCATTCTCAACTGGCTAGAGATTGCGTTTTATGTTCATTTCTTGTAAGTCTTTACAATCATTGAGATGATCCTTCGACTTTCCATGCTCATTAAGCAATGTGAAAATCAAAATGTGACAGAAATTCTTCTCAATAAGCATCACATCAAGATTATTTCACAACAAATTAAATTCCCAATACGGAAGTTTGAAGAATATACTTTTTTTTCTTCCATTTTTGTGTTATGATTTCACTTGACGATGCACATTGGACTCGTTTTCCACTATCATTCAAATAATGAACCTTCCTAAATTCTGTTTCAACATTTTCAAGCTATTTCAATATTTCAGAACCAGTTGACAACTTTGGAGGTGGTCTACGATCAATGTAACCATTAAATTTTTATTTGTTCAGCCTAAATATATAAGATGCATCGAGAAATCTTCGATGACACAAGAATCACCGTTTTCTACTATGAGGTAGCCATTTGGGCTCAAAATCAAAGTTACAAACGGGACAAGCCAAACCTGTGTAAGTGTTCCAACTAGATAAATTCCCAAGCCTATGGAAGCCACTAATGGTCCACATTAAAGCATCATGCATTTTTAACATTGTTTTAGAAGAAAAATCAAATGTCTCAGCACCGTTTCTCCATAACTCCTTCAATTCATCAATAAAAGGCTGAAGGTGTACATCAATATCATTTCCAGGCATTTGTTTTCCAGGAATAATCATCAAAAAGATAAAATATGTTTGTTGCATACACATCCATGAAGGCAGTTTATAAGGGACCAAACAACTGGCCAAATGCTATAACTGGTACTCAAAGTCCCAAATGGGTTGAATCCATCAGCAGCCAATCCCAATCGAACATTCCTAGGATCCACTGAGAAATCTAGATGAAATGAATCAAATGTATTCCATGATTGGGAATCTCGTGGATGTATCATTAACCCATCATTGTTATTATCTACAGAATGCCACTTCATGTATTCAGCGGTTTTCGATGACATGAATAATCTTTTCAATCGAGGCTTCAAAGGAAAGTAACACAAAACCTTTGAAGGTGTGTTCCTTTTCTTATTCTCCATGAAATTATATTCATTCAGACTTCCAACATCACCCTTTTCCTGCCATCTAGAAGAACATTTCTTACAATTCTATCTACTTGAATCCTCTCCCTAATAAAGCATACAATCATTGGGACACACATGTATTTTTGTATAATTCAGACCAATCTTGTTAACAACTTTATTCATATCATAAAAATATTCTGGGATTTTTGCTTCAGGAAATTCATCATGAATCAATTCCAATATCATGGAAATTTCCTTATTTGTAATTCCACATAGACATTTGATATGGTACAACATCAGCAGAAATGAAAGCTTTGAATATTTCAAACACCCACTATACAACTCTTGATTTCCATCATCAAGTAAATCATGAAATGCATTTTCCTCAGTGATGTTTTCTCTTACATTTGGCTCCACAGAATCAAGAGGAGGATCCAATGATATGTTACAATCTTGATCTTCCCGTGTTACAGTCTCAAAAACATCACTTGTCATGTTGCAATTTGTAGCACCCTATTCTGGTTGTTATGATATGTTTTGATGCTGATAGTGGTGTCTTTCAGTGCCGAATGCGTCATTTATGGGGTTTTGCATTTCATTTTCCATTATCAATGAACTTGGGACCTCATTCTATGGATTAACATTAGTGCTCAATCTTTTTGTAATGTTCTATTCTCCATGCCAAATCCAAAAAAAATATTGACCAGGGAATTGCTTCAATATTAAATGTTCATAAACTTTATCTCTCTTCAACCATGTTCTAAATTTACATTTAGGACATGTACATTTTATTCTCCTTTCAACAGATCGATTAGAAATTTCAAAATCTAAAAACTCATTCAATCCCTTAACATACTGAGGTGTGTTCCTCTGTAATGTGATCCAGCTTTTATCCATGTATATCACAATGTTCCTACACAACAATAAACAAAAATAAAACACATAGTTACTACTAAATATAGAAAGATATTCATATATACAATAGTATAAGATTACATAAACATAATATAATAAATATGAGACCCTGAGTTAGATATGAACCCTTTAGTGTTTGGGATAGGGGAAGTTTCTTTGGTAAAGAGAAACAGTGTGCTAACAATGTGGTAGCTACTTTACAATGAAAACCAAAAACATTGTTAAATTGGAATAACCCCAACCTAAGTTCTCTGTAGAGTCTTCATATAAAACACTTATATCGAATAAATCTATTATAAATAATGTTTAGGGAAAACCTTGTGATGATTAAAAAACTCAACAAATTTTTAATTTGGAGTGACAAAAAGCACATGAGGGATGGTAGTCTTGAGGTTTGATAAGTGGTGGTGTTGAAGGAAATGCATGATGAAATAACTTGGGAGATTAGGTTTTGAGGTTCTACAAACCTTGTGTGTATAGAATTCCTATACCTCTCTTTGGTGTATTCACATAGAAAAGAGTGGTGGTGTGACTTGAGGGTGATTTGTATCATATATCTATTAGTGCTCATGACTGTAGAATTATGGTTAAATGGGACGATCAAGGATCTGACCATGGAGTTGAACTAAGAGTCAGATTCAGAATTTGGTGTGGGCATTGAACATTTTTTTATTCCTTGAGTTTTAAGGAATCGTGGTTTGTATATGAGAGCGTATCGGTGGGTGGGATTGATCACCTTTGGTATAATTCATCTAGAGAATGACTTACTATTGTTGTTGTATAAAAATTGATGTGGTAAGGTGGAGACCACATCAGAAATGGCATTCAAGATGCGGCTGATGTGGTTTGGGGATCAAACTAGGGTATTTGAAGAATAGTTGATGTGTCTGGGCTTGGTGTTTAGAGTTTCATAGTAGAATCACATTGGGAATTTGGAGATGAAATGTGGGGTGTTGGTACTATCATCTAGGACAACATAATAAGATAATCAGAATCACATAGGTGGAAATAGATCCCATAAGTAATTCTCTCTAAATATTATATTTGGGATCTTGGAAGAATTATATTCAGCCAAACCACTACAAAAAGTTAGAATTAATTCAATACCATTCACTTAAACATACAAAATCAATTTATGCAATGTAAAGGGATGTTATGCTTGAGTAACACACGTTTGATGGACTCTATGATTGAGTATCAAAAGTATAAGGAACTCCATACCTAATTTTCATTATTCATTATAGTCAAGTAGGCCTTATAAATAAATAGGTTATCCATTTCAAAAAATAATGAAAAATACAAAGATACATATTTAACAAAAGTTATTACTTTTATTAAAGACTATACATATTAATGAAAAATAATCTAGTTTGGATAGTATATAGAGAAAAAAATAAAAATAAAATTTAAATAGAAAGTAAACCTAGTTGAACTATCTCACAATAAAATTTCCCAAAAAAGTCACAACCATATTCACAACTCAAAACATCTCCATGTGGTCCCCAAAAATTCACAACATTCCAATATAATATTGAAACACTATTTCAATATCACATTTATTTATCTTTAATGAATCACTTAAAATCTTTATCCTATAATGAGTAAGAAAATAAATATCCTCTCATAAAATTGATGAATATAGATCGATAGGAAAGTAGGTAGTGTGATTTAACAAACCAACACTAATATAAGGAAATGTTTTAGAATACATGAATTTATTATGATGATGTGTAAAAAAATAATCTTAAATTATCATCTAAGTCTTGGAAATTGAATCTACATAAGGATAAATTCCAAACATGGAAATAAGTAGTGGCCCCTCATACTCATTTACCTTGACAAATTTCTCATCATCTTCATGATGAATCCAGAGTGGCACTTATATAGGTGTAAACCTAGTCATGTTCAGGTCATAAATTCACAGAGAAGTTTACTAAAATATAAAATATGAAATATAAAAGAAGAAAAAAATCTCAATAGCTTCAAAATAGAATAAATAAAATCATTTAGAATATATCATTGGAATTCCAAAACTATCCATCCTGTGGTAGTTCATTTATCACATGAAAACAAGAACATAAATCAAATCCTGATCACTATATAATGCTTTGACTGATCCAATATTATTCTATAATTAATGATATAAGTACTAATGTTATAAAATATATAATTAGTGTCCTTATGTAGGAATGAATCAACTATCATAACATATATTGGATTATCTAGCCTATAAGGCTAAACTCTAATAACTCTAACACCACTACCCTAGTTTTAATAAAACAACCGAAATATCATTAGTAATTAACTCTAATACCTCTATCATGACTTGATTATTCAAGAAACCAACCTGAGTTGGAAATAAAATTGAGTTTACAAAAGATTCAACAAAACTTATTTCAAACCTTAGGGTTTGTATAGGTCGTCGGGGTCGTGGGGTCGCCAGAGTCGCGGGGGGCTGGGGTCGTCAGGGGAAGCGGGGTTGCCGGGGTCATGGGATTGCCGAGGTCATGGGGGGCTAGGGTCGCAGGGGAAGCGGGGTCGCGGGGTGCTGTCGGGGTGGGGGGGAAGGTTCGGAGTTATAAAAAAAACATGTTTCACGACGGTTTATTATAATCCTTTGGGAAACCATTTTTAAAAAATGTTTAGCGACGGTTCCCCGAACCGCCGCTGGACTCAATTTTTGTTGTAGTGCTCCTCCCATATTTTAGTGGGATGGAAGCCCATAGGTTGTTGAGTCTTGGATGAAAGACACTCTTTCTACCATAAAGAATCTAGATACATATCCATTTAATAGGTTCATTATTTCCACTTGTTGCGTGATTCATACATGTATTGGTGGGATGTGAACACCTAGGCTGGTTTTCATAAGTTCTTTATCTGGGATAACTTCTAGACTAATTTCTATGATCACTTCTTTCCTCAAACATAGAGAGTTGATAAAACAAGAGAGTTCATGTACCTAGATTAGGGTTCTATGTCATTCATGGATGATTCAGTGCATTTTATAGATTTATAATGCTTTTCACTACTTAAAGCCAGTGATGAGCTATCACATGCTAGATGTTTTGAGGATAGGCTTAGTTATGCCATCCATACTCAGGTAAATATATTTCTCCTACCTACTTATTTAATGAGATTATTAATTAGTATCTTTTCACTGAGTGAAACATAAGGGAAGGAGGTAGTCCTGGGTACAGAGGTTCAAATCCAAGATAGGAAATTACATCTTATAGTAGCAGGAAGAATTCCATCGAGGTTTCTTATCAGAGTAGTGGTGGTCAAAGTAACTGCACTGGAAGCTTCTCTATATTCCATCAGTGTGGACGATAGGGGAATATTAACCCTAAATGTGATAGATACTATCTGGGGTACCATTCTTCTGGAAATATGGGGAATCATTATAGATTATATTGTATGTTTCCATTTTCTTATAATTTTAGCGACTCCAAACTAGCTTCACCTTATCGGGAAGGATCATTTATTCGACATTAGGTGGGGAGTTGGAGTAGGATCGATATGACTAGAGAAGGAGGTGTCCATGACCATGGTGTCTAAACTTCTAATTATCATCATCAGTAGAGAAAACCTACTCAGTGTAGTATAGCTATAACATAGGTCCAATGATCGGTTTAGTTTCATGCATCGTAACTGATACCTGAGGAAAGAGTACCGGACCATCTAAAGTATGAGTTATTATTCTAGTAGCATATACTATTGTATATTCTTTATATGATAAAAATTCTTCACACTCCTTTATCTCTTTATCGACCATGGAAATCCTCAATTTTGAAACTTAGTATTATTGTGGTGTGATGACCCTAGATACACCATTGCGAGTGCGATCAGAGGAAATATGCCAATACATGGACTACCTATTAAGGTAGGTATTTATCCCATATAATGTAACCTCTTCATCCTTGATATGAAAAGATTATATTATAGTATTGGGATGGAATGGTTCGTTCCATACCATTCCATTATGAATAGAAATCATTGAAGGGTTTCTTTTATATCACCAAAGGGAAGAAGCTATCTCCACAAGGGTGATTGGGATGTCCAGGAAGGTAGATCTAGGACAAAGAATCATGGAATAGGTGGAGTGACCACTCATATTTCTAGTCTCTTCATGGAGGATCATAGAGTACATCTGTTGGATTATCCGCCTGTAGTAGATTATTTCAGGGATGTCTTTCCTGATGATTTTTCTATCTTACCTCCTTAGAGAGAGGTTGAGTTTATGATCAATATTTTTCTAGGAGTATATCCAGTTTCCATTCCTCTATACAAGATTGAAACTACTAAGCTCCAAGAGCTCAATAGGTAGTTGTAGGATCTTGAGGCCATGGGTTTTATATGTCCTAGAACTTCTTCTTTGGGTTCAAAAATTATTTTCTCTAAAAAAGTGGATGGGACCCTTAATTTATGAAAGGATTACGAACATTTGAACCCGAATATGGTTAAGAATTGGTATAAAATTCTTGAAATAGATGATCTCTTTAACCAACTCCAAGGAAATAGGGTTTTATCAAAGATCAGCCTAAGATTGGGTTATCATTAGGGATGAGTCATAAATTCAGACATACCTCATACAATATTGTATACCAGGTATGATCTATCTGATTATCTTGTTATTTTGTTTGATATTAAGAATGTGACAACCATTTTTATGTCTTTGTCGAATAGTGTTTTCCACACCTATCTGGATTCTTTTTTCATGGTATGTGTGGATGAGATCTTGGTGCATTCTCACACTGATAGAGACCATTCTAAATATCTTGAGATAATTTTTAATACACTGATAGAGCCTCAAATTTATGCCTAAATTTCTAAGTTCCTCTTCTGGATCAAAAAATTTCACTTCTTGGGTCTTATTATCTCGGAATCAGGTGTACCAATTGACCCATAGAAGGTGAGTACTATGGTTTATAGGGAGAATCCCAAGAATATTTTTGATATAAAGAGTTTCATGGGGATTGATGGATACTATAATAATTTCATATTTTTTTTATTACTTGGACTCACCTATTACTGGTCTTAAAAATAAGGGTGGTAAGTTATTATTGTTAGAAGAGTGTGAGAAAGACTTTCAAGAGATGAAAGCAAGGCTTGTTTTGACAAATATTCTAATTCTACCAGATCCTATAAGATGATATAAAGTGCTCTATGATGAATATGGAATCATCATAAGAGTATTACTGATGTATTAGGATAGATCCATTGCCTAAAAATCTAGGCATTTGAGGCCTCATGAAAGAAACTACCTAATGAAAGGCCTTAAGCTAGCTGCAATTGTCTATGGCTTACATTTCTAGAGACACAATCTATTAGGTGAGAAAATTGTGGTGTATACGACCTATAAGAGCCTCAAATATAGATTTACACCATGTGACTTGAATATTAGATAGCGAATATGGGTTAAATATTTCCCATCATTCAATTTTGAGCTTTTTTATACACCTAGAAAGGGAAATTTTGTAGTAGATGCACTAGGTCAGAAAACTCTAGTAGAGGTCATACATGAAGCCAGTGATGAATAGAAATTGATGGACATATTTTCATAGCTACATCTGATGTTTCAGGAGGTTCATGATTAGTCTTATCTCTCAACCTTGGTAGTTACCTCTTCACTCCTTGAGAGGGTAAAGAGCATGAAGTTTTTAGATCTTGATGGGTTGGTTCTATAGGAGAGTATTGCTGGAGATGACCCATGTAACACCCCGAGATTTTATGAAAAATATTCTTTTAATTTCATTAATGTCTTGTGTTGTATGCTACACCAAGATTACCTTGCGCTATACGCAACACCGTATTAGCTTGCAGTATACGCAACACTATTCTTGGATCGTGTTACACACAATTTTGATAATAGTTATTCTACGCAACATTGAGTATATATATATATATATATATTAAATGTATAAATGAAATATGGTTGGATTTTGTTATATGAAACAATGAAGGATTCTTTCACAACACGCAACCCTGACTTGGCTTGCATTACACGCAATCACGACCTTCCTCGATAGCGTGTGTTGTACGCAATACCGGGTTTTACTAAACAACGATATATTATTATAATATTATTATGAACTAGCCGTTATGAATAGTATTAACTAAATTTTGAATTTTATAACATTATTATTCATCTTACACATTTTCTATAACATGGTATAAGAACAAAATAAATTTTTTGGGTAAAATAAGCATTTTTCAAAAAATGCAGTTTTGCCGCCTTTTGATGGCGCACCCACTTTAAATCTAGTTTTTGATATGTTTATAAGTTCAATTTGAAAAAATAAAATTCTTCTCTGGAATCAAGAAATAAAAATTTACTTTGGATAATTTTTTCGTATTATTCTGGTAACTTTCATATTTTGATGAATAGTAAAAACACGCTATATTTTAATGAAAAACAACTTTTTTCATCGTAATAATTTATATGGTTAAATTATAATATTGAATGGTTTTAAAGTATAAATAGAATATATTTTTACCATTTAATATAATGTATGTCATTATCATTGATTTTACATTGAATTCGTAGGTTAAATCAATTCAATCTTTTGTAATGTTTTAAACAAAAAACCAGTTTTTATTCGCCAACGGGATTGATTTTAATTTAATTTTTGAAACTTCTGTGTATTGAATTTGAAAAAACTGGATTCCATATTTGGAATCAGTGGGTCCAAATTATGTTAATATGCTACTTTTTATTTTTGGGAATTATGAATAGTAACTACGGTAAATTTTATTTATCATAGTTAAAGGCAAATCAGGTAATTAAGGGTAAATATAATATTATAAAATTACCCTAACACATGACAAAATTATATTGGATGGATAAAAGTAAACCCATATCAACTAAGGGTTGGATTAGATTCATTTTATGGACTTTTGACCATGAAAATAATTTAATTATTATTAAAACCAAAGAAAGTGACAACATGTCACTCTCTTAAATCTTATAAGTATAATAATTTTAATTTAGTGATAAACATCATAAAACTTCGAACATGAATAGTCTCCATAAATCTAATAAAATTATATACATCATGATAATTTATTTAGAATTTTTAGGGATTAAATAAATGTCATTAATGGTGATACATTAATGATACAAAAATTATTTATTAAGTGGGAAATAAGTAATATAGTTTTTTATTGAAATAATAATACCCATTAAAAGGCCCAAAAACCTGACCAAAACTTATTGGTAGTGTATATATACACCTTAATCATCCAATTAACTAATATATAACCGTTTGGATCCTTATAAAAGTGATTATGACACTTATATTATTTTATTTTAAATGATGCCAAAGTTGTCACCTTCATAATTTAATAAATATAACAATTTAAATATTGTGATTTTAAGATGCTAAATTCGATTAAAAGTATTATTGTGAAAGGTAATATATTTATCTTCATCATAGGATTTTATTTTAAATTTTTATGCAACAAAGCAGTATATTAAATAATTATTCAAAAATGTTGTAGTAATTATTTTATTAAGAGATAAACCAAATAAATGGTTTTAACAATAATAAAATAAATATTATATGAACTATTTAATGTGATACAATACTTTTATAGATACATATGACCTTTTATTAATCTATTAAATCTTTTATTTCGAACATATCTTCTGTATATATTTTATTTAAATTCAAAATAAATGAATAGTGTCCAAATTGACACTATTGTTATTTTATAAAAATCACATATTATAAAATTGTTTAAAAATCAGAAAAATATTTAAAAATTATAATTTTAAATTTATATGGTCTATAATGTTATAAAGTAAACAATTATGGAAAATTCACAACAAATAAGTAATTATTTGTTATAATTTAAAATTTAGAATTTTATTACCACAAATAAACTTAAATAGATTAAATAAGGATAAATCAAAATGATAAGGTTTAAAATAAGATCCAAACATGTATAAATTTGATTTGTTGATGATATTACAACCCTATGTCATCTAATATTAGAATATGAGTCATTTTTTGAGGTTTTTAATGGGGGTTAGATTTATTGTAAATTAATATTTTTAAGAATTCCAAAGGTGCCCCTCTCCTCCCTTAAAAAAGGGCACCTCCTCCCTCTCCTCCTAACACCAATTTGAGCCTTCAAGCTCGTCCAACCCCTTCCAAATTATCTTCTCCACTTCCCTAGAAACATCCTAGAGGTTATGTTCTACTTTAAATACCAATCTTAGTGCCCTAAGAGGAGGTTTCAAAGAGGCGTATCGAAGAAGAGGTAATTTTTTCTCCCGATTCTTTCAAGATTCTTTCTTCTTCAACTTCTTCTTCTTTAGTTGTTTCATTATAAAGTAATAACATAAGTATAACTAATATACTTATTTGTTATTATAAATATGAAACAACCACATTTCACCTTCTATCCATCCTACGGAAAACAAAATCACCGCGCGTGCGTACGTACGGAATACCGTCTCCACACCGTGGTGTAATCTATTTTTCCACCAACACCATACATGGATGGGTATAATGGTGTAAAGAATAACTATAAATATTTATTATAACATCATACTGATTCTGATATATTGTATCATCCACTCCAATTCAATTCAATAATTATGGAAATGATATCATCGCTCGTGCGTACGTACGGACTACCGTCTCCACGACGCGATGAGATTCATTCTCCATGTTAACCATTTAAGAATGATTATAAAGTATATATAAGAAATAATAATGAAATATATGACATTATAAAGCTAATTTATTTATGTATATATGTATGTCATCTACTTAATTCCATTCAACTCAATAAGGAAACGAAAACAGCGTTCATGCGTACGTACGCCTACCGTCTCCATGAACGGTGTATTTCTTTCCATTTATCAATCTATTATATATATGTATATTCTGAATATATATATAAATAATGTTTTATATTCTGGAATTATGTAATTGTGATCTAAGTAATCATATGAATAATTACAAGTCAAAACACGGACGACAAATGAAACGATTTTACCCAAAACACTTATTAACATGGAATTTACAAAAGAATGGGTAATATAATGTCATAAGTGAACCATATATGATATCATAACAATAAATATGATTCTGTAATAAGTCAATTAAATTATTTAAATCATTATACAGGAGGTTCGGATACATACGAAGCATATCAGACATAAGGTAAGGGATAATTTTTCAAATCTCATTTTTATCCGAGATTTCTTATTCGTAAGTATTTACTGGGGTTATTTCAATCATTCATGTCTATGTTTTATAAAAGTGTTTTCATGTATGTTTAAATTCCTTTTTACCCATTCTTGACTTTTACTACACGGTATGTAAGGAATCTTTCTTTTGTTTACGTTACGAGGTACTTTTTTACTTTTCTGACAAAAGTAAGAGAAGAATTTTTTTTAACTTATATGGCATGAAAGGATTTTTACGGTTTTATAAAGCCTTATTTTCATGAATCTTCCTCCAAAAGATTTTATGACTATTTTCAACAAAATCCTTTTCTTTTAAAATTGCATGACATTTTGTGAAAAGAAAATGATTTTGAATAAAAAAGTATATTTTCCTCAATAATTCATTTCAAGTGTTTTATCAAAACCATTTTTCATCAAAGATGACATTATTTCATATGTGCATGTTTCAAGTATATTGTATCTATGATTTACATGGTTTAACTTCTCTTATTATGAAATGATATCCATTTCTTTTATATGGATTATGTAATGATTGGATGATGTTTATGAAACCCATTTTATTTATTGGGTTATTATGAATGATGTATGTTTTTTATGGCACAAGTAAGAATGATTTCATTATGAGATGGGTGGGACCTATATCTCCCTCCAATGCATCGGGTAAAGATTTATATCTCATGAGATAGACATGGCTGGAATAGTAATTTAATCTGGTTTAGTGTTACAGGACTGAAACGAGGAGTGAACTCGATTCAGAAAGGGACTTTGTCCACCAAGATGGTCTTGGCAGCAATGCCTTGGCTACTATGGAAATCATGACATGTGTTGAATGTTTACCACAATTACATGTTTTATTCCCATGCTATTTTATGATTCTTAATGTTTCTTTATGATCTATTCCATACGTACTTCCATGTTTTATTTCATTGCTCAAGGTTTTGATGTTTAAACATTATGTTCATGTTTTTAAGTTAAAATGTATATGGTTTGTTTTATTTTATCCATGCTTACCCTTACTGAGCGTTTTAGCTCACCCTTTTTATGTTTTCTTTTCCCCAGGTTATAAAGAAAGATTTTAGGTAAGAAAAAAAGGGGAAGATCTTTATGGGATATGTTGAAGATCTTTCACCACGATTAGAAGATTACGTTCCAAGTTTCCAAAGACACTAAAATATTCCGGTCCTTGTGTGTGTGTTTTTGTTATGTACTAAGTATTCCGCAAAAGTAATGTAATGTCCATGTACATAAAGATTTGGGTCTCTATAGTTGGTATCAGAGGAAAGGTTTAGTCAACCTTTGGAAACTAGGATGCGAGAACTTTAGTGAGATCCC
Organism: Viscum album; assembly: GCA_963277665.1. Lineage (NCBI taxonomy): Eukaryota > Viridiplantae > Streptophyta > Magnoliopsida > Santalales > Viscaceae > Viscum > Viscum album. Next base: position 1,353,280,425 of record OY728121.1, on the reverse strand, counting down.
TAGAGATATTTCTAAGGTATGTCTAGGGATGTCCCTAAGGATAAGTATACGTATAGGATATAGTCCTAGAACTATGGTAATGATATTAAATTAAACCAAAGATCTTAGATATTGAAGTTACTCCCCCTTTATTATGATTTTTACCTCTCACACTATTCTTTTTGGGTTTTAGACAATGGCTGGAACCCGAAGGAACCATGTTGATTAATGTAATGGACAATGCAATGATTGTCCTCCGGAACAAAAAAATGTTATGGGAGATGGAGTGCAAAATCTTATTGCTATACTTACACAAGCTATGAATCATTCTGGACATCCAAATGAGCAGAGAAGGGAACAATATTCTATTGATTCCTTTATGAGGTAACGTCCACCTTCTTTCAGTGGGTTTTCTGATCCAATTGTTGCTGAACAATGGATCAGTACTACTGAAAAGATATTTTCAGTTCTTCAATGTTCTGAACATGATAAAGTCATCTTAGTAGTGTATCGTTTGGAAGGTGATGCTGATCAATGGTGGAATCTTATCAAGAATACGAGGCCAAGATATGAAATTGAGTCCATAGAATGGGACAAGTTCAAGAACATATTTTTCAATAAGTACTTCCCTCGTATTCTTCAAACAAAGATGGAGAAGGAGTTTCTTGAACTAAAGAAAAAGTATGATGAATCTGTTGGCATATACGAAGAAAATTTTACAAGGTTGCAAGGTATGCATCTGGATTTATCATCCAACCTGAAAGTAAAGTTGATCAATTCTTCAGTGGCTTAAAACCAAATATTCGAAGGGCATTAACTATAAGATACTTCAGTAGCTATGAAGAAATTGTGTGTTGTGCTATCAAGGTAGAAATGGAAGTTGGTGTTACTTATCCATCTCATATTTTTGAGAAGAAACGAAAGATGGAGTTTAAGGAGAAATCTCAGAATAATGGTGAAAAGAAGATGAATGATTCCTTATGCTCAAAGTGTGGAAAGAAGCATGGTGGATATTGTCTTAAAGGGACTAGAAAATGTTTTAAGTGTGTAAAAGAAGGTCATCGAGCAACTGAGTGTCGATGTAATGGAAAAAGGGTTTCTAATGATGTGAATAAAAAAAAGACTGCAGAGAACACACCACCAACACTTCAATGCTTCAAGTGCAAGGAAATGTGGCATTATGCTAATAAATGCCCTAATCCAAGGGTTAGTGATGATCGACATGAGCAACCACTTAAGGAAAAGGACAAAGGGAAGTCACATGAGATCACTATTGGCGATGTTTAATATGACAACGATGTGGTGGAATGATTAAGTGTTTATGTATTGGGATTCCAAAATAATGTTGTATATAGTATCGTGGAATATTGGAATATTTATTTATTGGTCTATTGTGGTTTTCAATGGTACCAGTAACCATAGAATGTGAGTGAGATATTTTTGGAAAAAAAGATGATATGCGCATAATGAAAGGAAAACAAGAAAATGAAATGTTTGACCGTATTCATGAGCTCATGACTGATATAAGGATAAGGTTATATCATGGTTTGAGTATATAGAATTTTTGGATTTTGGCATGTGGAAAGAGTTAACTTTTGACTGCATTCATGTTTTCACTATGGTTCAATTAATGGGTATTCATTCTTCAAGAGAATACATGATTAAGGTATTCACATGTTTGTAATTTGACCAACAAGATATATCTTATGATATATGGGGGATAAATGATGGAATTCACGTGATTGTTATGTGACATTTCATGTAATCATTTTCTTTATACTATGAGCTTGGACCAAAGTATTTTAGATAAGCCAAAAGATTGGAATGGATTATGTTGGATATAATTTAGGATAGAACTTTTTCGATATTATTGATGGGATGTTATAGTAATATAGCTTTAGAAGAAGGACAACCTACAGGACAGGCGACAACCCATCGCGTCGGACAAGTCTGTGAGAATCGAACCCACAACCAAAGTGCGACTGGCCTTTATCGCCTACCACTGGCCTACAAGAAGTCCCTGGTTAGTAGAAACTAGTTTTATTTTATTACGCGGTATGATATATGAAGTATAAGTTCATTTTTGGAATCGTATACGATTAACCTCACCATAGATGGACTTATGTATATTTGATAACTTTTGCTAACCTTTTGTTTGAAATAGATGGAATGACCGATCATTCTATCACATGATCTTTTAACACTTCATGAATAACAAATTCAAATTAATTTCTTTAAGAGATGAAGTGGAAATTGTTTAAAGCATGAACAACAGTGAAATTGTACCAAAATCATGTAAGTATTTATTTTAATTCACCAACTTTAGGGAAATGATCTTGAAAACCAAAAATGTTGTCCAAGTTCCCTTATATCAGATGAATTAGATGGTACCTTAGATCATCACAAATCAATATCTTTGTGATTGTTGGCTTTTTCATAGCCATGTTCTCTACCACTCTCCATCAGAACTTGATGGTTAGATTTTTCTTCCATATCCATATTTTCACCTATGTTCTCCTACGTGGAAACCCAGTGATGAGTTAATTTGGGTAACCGTTACATTTCATACTTTAGTTTTTAAATCCGTGTTTTGGTATTCCTTTTTACGATGTGGGTTTCTATTAAACAAACTTTCGAGTAGTAAACCATTTATAACCCCGATGAATTTCGAGGGCGAAATTCATTTTATGGGGGGTAGAATGTAACACCACGAGATTTTATGAAAAATATGATTTTAATTTCATTAATGTCTTGTGTTTTATGCTACACCAAGATTACCTTACGCTATACACAACACCGTATTATCTTCCAGTATACGCAACACTATTTTTGGATCGTGTTACACACAATTTTGATAATAGTTATTCTATGCAACATTGAGTATATATATATATATATTCAATGTATAAATTAAATATGGTTGGATTTTGTTATACGAAACAACGAAGGATTCTTTCACAACACGCAACCCTGACTTGGCTTGCATTACACGCAATCGCGACCTTCCTCGATAGCGTGTGTTGTACGCAATACCGGGTTTTACTAAACAACGATATATTATTATAATATTATTATGAACTAGCTGTTATGAACAGTATTAACTAAATTTTGAATTGTATAACATTATTATTCATCTTACACATTTTCTAGAACATGGTATAAGAACAAAATAAATTTTTCGGGTAAAATAAGTATTTTTCAAAAAATGCAGTTTTGCCGCCTTTTGATGGCGCACCCACTTTAAATCTAGTTTTTGATATGTTTATAAGTTAAATTTGACAAAATAAAATTCTTATTTGGAATCAAGAAATAAAAATTTACTTTGGATAATTTTTTCGTATTATTCTGGTAACTTTCATATTTTGATGAATAGTAAAAACACGCTATATTTTAATGAAAAACAACTTTTTTCATCGTAATAATTTATATGGTTAAATTATAATATTGAATGGTTTTAAAGTATAAATAGAATATATTTTTACCATTTAATATAATTTATGTCATTAGCATTGATTTTACATTGAATTCGTAGGTTAAATCAATTCAATCTTTTGTAATGTTTTAAACAAAAAACCAGTTTTTATTCGACAACGGGATTAATTTTAATTTAATTTCTGCAACTTCTGTGTATTGAATTTGAAAAAATGGATTCCATATTTGGAATCATTAGGTCCAAATTATGTTAATAGGCTACTTTTTATTTTTGGGAATTGTGAATAGTTACTACGGTAAATTTTATTTACCATAGTTAAAGGTAAATCGGGTAATTAAGGGTAAATATAATATTATAAAATTACCCTAACACATGCCAAAATTCTATTTGATGGCTAAAAGTAAACCCATATCAAATAAGGGTCAGATTAGATTCATTTTATGGACTTTTTACCATGAAAATAATTTAATTATTATTAAAACCAAAGAAAGTGACAACATGTCACTCTCTTAAATCCTATAAGTATAATAATTTTAATTTACTGATAAACATCATAAAACTTCGAACATGAATAGTCTCCAGAAATATAATAAAATTATCTACATCATGATAATTTATTTAGAATTTTTAGGGATTAAATAAATGTCATTAATGGTGATACATTAATGATGCAGAAATTATTTATTAAGTGGAAAATAAGTAATATAGTTTTTTATTGAAATACAAATACCCATTAAAAGGCCCAAAAACCTGACCAAAACTTATTGGTAGTGTATATATACACCTTAAACATCCAATGACCTAATATATAACCGTTTGGATCCTTATAAAAGTGATTATGACACTTATATTATTTTATTTTAAATGATGCCAAAGTTGTCACCTTCATAATTTAATAAATATAACAATTTAAATATTGTTATTTTAAGATGATAAATTCGAGTAAAAGTATTATTGTGAAATTTAATAGATTTATCTTCATCATAGGAGTTTATTTTAAATTTTTATGCAACAAATCTGTATATTAAATAATTATACAAAAATGTTGTAGTAAATATTTTATTAAGAGATAAACCAAATAAATGGTTTTAAAAATAATAAAATAAATATTATATGAAATATTTAATGTGATAAACTAATTTTATAGATACATATGACCTTTTATTAATCTATTAAAGATTTTAGTTCGTATATATCTTCTGTATATATTTTATTTAAATTCCAAATAAATGAATAGTGTCAAAATTGACACTATTGTTATTTTATAAAAATAACATATTATAAAATTGTTCAAAAATCACAAAAATATTTAAAAATTATAATTTTAAATTTATATGGTCTATAATATTATAAAGTAAACAATTATGGAAAATTCACAACAAATAAGTTATTATTTGTTATAATTTAAAATTTAGAATTTTATTACCACAAATAAACTTAAATAGATTAAATAAGGATAAATCAAAATGATAAGGTTTAAAATAAGATCCAAACATGTCTAAATTTGATTAGTTGATGAGATTAAAACACTATATCATCTAATCTTATAATATGAGTCATTTTCGGAGGTTTTTAAGTGGGGTTAGATTTATTATAAATTAATATTTTTAAGAATTCCAAAGGTGCCCCTCTCCTCCCTTTTAAAAGGGAACCTCCTCCCTCTCCTCCTCACACCAATTTGAGCCTTAAATCTCAGCCAACCCCTTCCAAATTATCTTCTCCACTTCCCTAGAAACATCCTAGAGGTTATGGTCTACTTTAAAGTCCAATCTTAGTGCCCTAAGAGGAGGTTTCAAAGAGGCGTATCGAAGAAGAGGTAATTTCTTCTCCCGATTCTTTCAAGATTCTTTCTTCTTCAACTTATTCTTCTTTAGTTGTTTCATTATAAAGTAATAACATCAGTATCACTAATATACTGATTTGTTATTATAAATATGAAACAACCCCGTTTCACCTTCTATCCATCCTACAGAAAACAAAATCACCGCACGTGCGTACGTACGGAATACCGTCTCCACGTCGTGGTGTAATCTGTTTTTCCACCAACACCTTACATGGATGGGTATAATGGTGTAAATAATAACTATACATAGTTATTATAACATCATAATGATTCTGATATATTGTATCATCCACTCCAATTCAATTCAATAATTATGGAAACGATATCATCGCTCATGCGTACGTATGGACTACTGTCTCCACGACGCGATGAGATTCATTCTCCATGTTAACCATTTAAGAATGATTATAAAGTATATATAAGCAATAATAATGAAATATATTATATTATAAATCTACTTTATTTATGTATATATGTATTTCATCTACTTAATTCCATTCAACTCAATAAGGAAACAACGTTCATGCGTACGTACGGCCTACCGTCTCCATGAACGGTGTATTTCTTTCCATTTATCGATCTATTATATATATGTATATTCTGAATATATATATAAATCATGTTTTATATTCTGGAAGTATGTAATCTTGATCTAAGTTATCATATGAATAATTTCAAGTCAAAACACGGACGACAAATGAAACGATTTTACCCGAAACAATCTTTAACATGGAATTTACAAAAGAACGGGTAATATAAAGTCATAACTGAACCATATATGATATCATAACAATGAATATGATTCTGTAATAAGTCAATGACTTTATTTAAATCATTATAAAGAAGGTTCGGATACATACGAAGCATATCGGACAAAAGGTAAGGGATAATTTTGAAAATCTCATTTCTATCCGAGATTGCTTATTCGTAAGTATTTACTGGGGTTATTTCAATCATTCATGTCCATGTTTTATAAAAGTGTTTTCATGTATTTTTAAATTCATTTTTACCTATTCTTCACTTTTACTACATGGTATGTAAGGAATCTTTCTTTTCTTTATGTTACGAGGTACTTTTTGACTTTTCTGACAAAAGTACGAGAAGAATGTTTTTTTAACTTATACGCCATGAAAGGATTTTTACGGTTTTATAAAGCCTTGTTTTCATGAATCTTCCTCCAAAATATTTCATGACTATTTTCAACAAAATCCTTTTCTTTTAAAATTTCATGACATTTTGTGAAAAGAAAATGATTTTGAAGAAAAAAGGATATTTTCCTCAAGAATTCATTTCATGTGTTTTATTAAAACCATTTTTCATCTAAGATGACATTATTTATTATGTGTATGTTTCAAGTATAATGTCTCTATGATTTACATGGTTTCACTTCTCTTATTATGAAATGATATCCATTTCTTTTATTTGTATTATGTAATGATTGGATGATGATTATGAAACCCATTTTATTTATTGGGTTATTATGAATGATATATGTTTTTGTGGCTCAAGTAAGAATGATTTCATTATAAGATGGGTGGGACCTATATCTCCCTCCAATGTATTGGGTAAAGATTTATATCTCATGAGATAGACATGGCTGGAATGGTAAGTTAATCCGGTTTAGTGTTACAAGACTGAAATGAGGAGTGAACTCTATTCAGAAAGGGACTTTGTCCACCAATATGGTCTTGGAAGCAATGCCTTGGCTACTATGGAAATCATGACATGTGCTGAATGGTTTCCACAATTACATGTTTTATTCCCATGCTATTTTATGATTCTTAATGTTTCTTTATGATCTATGCCATACGTACTTCCATGTTTTATGTCATTGCTCAAGCTTTTGATGTTTAAACATTATGTTCATGTTTTTAAGTTAAAATGTATTTGGTATGTTTTATTTTATCCATGCTTACCCTTACTGAGAATTTGAGATCACCCTTTTTATGTTTTCTTTTCCCCAGGATATAAAGAAAGATATTAGGTAAGAAAAAAGGGGAAGATCTTTATGGGAGATGTTGAATATATTTCACCACGATTAGAAGATTACGTTCCATGTTTCCAAAGACACTAAACTATTACGGTCCTTGTGTGTGTGTTTTTGTTATGTACTAAGTATTCCACAAAAGTAATGTAATGTCCATATACATCAAGCTTTGGGTCTCTATAACCCACATCACAACTTTTAAGATGAAGATGACATCCTATGTATACATATACATGTCAAGATTCTTGCAGATATGAGAGATGAACTGATGTGAGAGTCAACACTTTTCAGTGGGTTGTTTATCTAGGAATCTCCAAAATTTATTGGGATATGTGATTATAGTATTGGTGGCTTAGAATGAAATGTAAGATATAAGGTTTTATGACTAGGTGTTCCACCTATCAGTGGGTTAAGGTGGAGCAATAGTGGACTCATGGTTTCTTGTTGCTAATTCCATTCCTAAAATAGAAATTGGAAGATATTCCAATGGACTTTTTAGTCAACTTACCATGGTTACCTCGAGGTAGGGATGTGGTTTGTGTAGTCATGTATTGATTGATGAATGTAGTCCACTTAATATCTATATGGGAGACATTCTTAGTTAATGAAAAGGGGAAAATATATGTCAGTGATATAATATGGATAAATGGGGTCTCTCATACTATCATATCAAATAGAGATTCTGATTTCAAGTGATGGTTCTGGAAGGGGATATATAGAGATATGGGTACAATGGTGCTTCTGAGCCTAAATTTCACCCTCAAACTGATGGCCAGTCAGAACAGATGATACTGGAGTTAGAGGAAATGTTCTAACCATGTGTCATTTATTTTGGTGGTTCTTTGGAGAATCATATCCCTCTCGATGAGTTCTTCTACAATAAAATATTTTAGGTGAAGATTCTGATAGATCCATATTAGGTCATGCACTGTAGGATGTTTTGTTAACCCCTGTAATGGTTAGATGAATTTGAGTCAACACTACTTGGTCCTCTTCTCATTCAGGATACACTAGAGAAAGTTTAGCTGATCAAGAAGAGAATTCTATTTTTCATTATAGATAGAAATCTAAATTTTATCAACATCGATGACCTTTAGAGTTTGAGGTTGGGGATCGTGTTTACTTATAGGCATCACCCAAACTTGGTTATAGATGGATATAGAAGAAAGGGAAGTTGTCTCCATGTTTTTAGGGTCATTTTAGATTTTAGATAGAGTCATACCAGTAGCCTATAAGTTTTCACTACCTTAGAGTTACCATGCCACGCACAACGTCTTCCACGTTTCAAAAATTCACCATTATCATGCCTAACAGTCCCATACTTTCGATCCCTATGAGGTTGAGTAGGATTATGATGCTTCATTTGAAGATTATTATAAATGAATCATTAAATATACCATGAAGGATATTTTAGGCTGGTGTATCCCATTACTATGAGTGCTATGGAAGCATGTTCATGTACAGAATGAGACTTGGGAGTTGGGGTCCGATGTATATGCTTTGCAGCAAAAGTTATTCTCCGATGAAGATTTTTCTCCCTTGGATAGTGAACTGGAGGATGAGTTCCTTTAATAGGGGAATAACGTAAGAGCCAAATTTTTAGTATCAGGTATGGATCTTTTTATTTTTGATGTAATCCTTTATTATAGACCTAATATAGATTCCTAATGAGGTTATGACTATTTTAGGGGTAACCGAGGCTTGTTTGGATCCCCAAGACCAAATTTGTGAGAAAAAAGACTTACCACACTATTAGAAGAAAACATGAGGGGCATGCCACATGTTTTCCCCAAACCATGTGGTGTAGGATATAGGAGCAAGTGGGGCACACAATTTTCTTTCAACATACTCTTGGGAATGCAAACTCATATAGATAGTTTTCAGATTTTAGTAGATCCATTTCACAAAGTCAAAACACAGTTTCTATAACCATCTATCCTAAACATAAGGTTACCCTTATTAAGTAGTGATCCATGAATGGTTAGTGCATAGTTTTTCCAACCGTGTGATGAAACTATGAGTCCCTTTTTTTTCATGGGTGAAATGACCAAACTTCCCTTAATGGCTTAATAATATAACATTTTTCATCCTTTTCCATTCTAGCAGGCATTGATCCTTTCTTCTCCTCTTTTGAGCTCCCAAATCCCTCTTCGATAGATTTTGAACTATATCATTTGTATAGTGTCTGATTGAAGCACTGTTAATCTCTTTGGATTCCTATAGTTATGCTCTACATTTATCTTAAATCATTCTTTGTTTTCCTTATCCTTAATGAATCTATTGTGGAGAAAGTTCATATGCCCTTTTTTCAGGTTGTTGACCTATTCCTTATATTTGATCTGATCTAGCACAAAATAAAGGTTGATACTGAATGAGTAGAGTGTTATAGCCTCGAGGAAGGTTGTCTGTGACTTATCCATCAAATATATCCATTTTATAAATTACCTTAATTATTCAAACTCCAATTTCATCAGGTGTTTCTTTTTAAATTCACATGTTATGCTTATATTCATCATGCTCGTATTCTAGATAACTTGATAAATAGTATCATCTCATCATTGGAGGTTTTGACCGGAACAATTTTCCACACCAAGTATGATGTTTCTTCAATTATTCCTTGGTAGCCCATGTGGGTTTACTTTTGACACAGTTTGGGTGTGTTTCATGACATTTCGAATGGTAAGTCCTCTTTTTATTAAATGAAGTGTGAATTTCTAATGCCTAGAAAATTATATTACCACTCGACCCTTATTATGTAAGTGTTTTAATGTAATAAATGAATATCAATATTAAATGGAATGAATAATACATGTATCACTTAGGTTTGTTGAATATAACTAAATGACTTGGTTGCATCTCTGTTGAACACCATTCCATTCTTATGGAAGGAATTGGAGTGAAACTAATTAATTATCAAGTAAATAAAGTACTAAATGGTTTCATTCCCTTATTATCCTTTTCAAAAATTATAGAAGATAATGGAATAAACCTACTGGATTATAAAAAGGAATGAGTATTACATGGACTTAATTAAATAATGAATTACATATAATATGACTCTTGAATATGTAACTTTTCATCTTTATAGGAGTGGTTAGGCTTGATCCATCCTTGGATTACCGAGGTAATTCCTTGAGAACTCAGAATATGTCATTTTGATTTAAGGAGCTAGTTTCTAACGGAGACACCAACCGTAGAACATGATCCTTGTCAACCAGTGGATGCACCACATGACATCGTAGGACCTCCTCACTATCTTCAGGATATTAGTATTCCTTGGATACACTCATTGGATCCAGTGTGATGTCTACATACATGTGGATCCATGGATTCACCCCATTGGCCCTATTCATTCTAATCCTATTTTACCCGGGAAGATATCCTTGGACTCATTAGAATTATTCGCATTTGAATTCCTTGCGATATTCTCCTTGGATTACACTCAGGAACCTTATAATCAGGCTTTAGTTTATTAATGAGCTGGCTCAGCCCCATGAGTAAAAGGATGCCTGGGTTATTACCTTGGATCCAATTTACTATTATCATCATTACATGATGACTTAATACACCTTGGATCCTTTTTTGTTATTGTCATTTTTATCACGATACATTGTTAGTTCTTTTTATACCTCACATGACTAATCTGTAAAAGTTGAACATAAATTAATTAATTATATGATCTCATTTTTAGAAACATTTCCATGTGATGTTGAAGTAGATATTGATTATCATTATATCATTGTTTTACATTTATATATTCCTTCCAACTATTTTAGTTTTTATATATATATTTTATTGTATATACAACATTTTTGGTGGAATACTAAGATTTATCTCACACCCTATTCGGTTCTTTGATGGTACCTAAGAAGATTATATGTATGTAAGTGTTGAAAAGGGGAATAATCCCACTTTGTAAACCATAAAATCCTTGCTAGAAATAGAATGGATCCTGGTAGCGTTGACCAGGAAAGTTCTTGGGATTCATTGATAGATTTTTGCTTATTTTTGTTCCTTTTGTATAAAATGGAGTGCCTGCAACCATGTATATATGTTTTATAGTTATTTAGAGACATGATATACATTACCATAAACATCTGTATATGACTCATTTTCCATGATTTATTATTATTGTCTCTTTCTTGAGTTGTTATCTATTTGTAATCTACTTCCACTATGGCGGGTTACTGGACCAGTTATCATAGTGTTTGTTTCGGTTGTACCATCTATTTACATATTCTTCTGCTATTTAACTAATATTATTATATATATGTTATGCTACACTATGGTAATGTGGGAATAGTATCCACACAATAAAACCCTATATAACGACCCATGATTTTTATACATGGATATTACATATTTTTAGATGAATATTTATTACATTTTACAAAAACATTCCTCAGTATCATAATAGTTTAGTGCCATTGGAAACTTGAAACACATTCTTATAATTTGGTGAAATATCTTCCACATCTCACCTAAATATTTTCCCCTTTAGGGATCCTACATAAAACCTTTCATTATAAAATGAGGAATAAAAAACATAATAAATGGTGACATTAGATGCTCAGTAAGGGTAAACATGGATGATACTAAATCATAACATTTGTATAATGTTATGAAAAATTGAGCATAACATTTTAAGATTAAACACTACTTATCAGAGATCAAATACAAGAGTCATGGAATAATGATTGGCAGTTCATAAGACATGAATCATTAGATAATCAAATAAAATGACCCATGAGAGTATAAAAATGGAATACAACATGGAATTTGTGTCATACACATAAGATTAGAATCATAGTATGCTAGTATTGGGTTAATCACCTATGTACCCACTTCGGGCAAGGGATGAACTCTAATGTACCATCTTGTTTCAGGCTTAGGATGAACTCCCATGTACCCTCTTTTTATAGGATTTGGATGACCACCAATGTAACATATCTTTGTGGGCTTAGGATGACCTCCCCTGTACCCTCTTGTTGAGGCCTTTAGATGACCTCATGTGTAAGGTCATTGTGAGGGATTAGAATGACCTCCCGTGTACCCTTTGAGCTTATAGAACTTTTATCATTATCCAATGCATTAGAGTGAGATATAGGTCCCACCAATATCATAATGAATACAATAAATATGTTCCCATAAGAACATAAATAATTCATAAAACTAGAACACATGGAATGAAATGGTTTTCATAAACCTCATTAAATCATAATATAGCCCCTGGAAAAGAAATGGGTTTCATAAATATAATTCCTTCATAAAAATAAAACAATAATATGAATAACATGGATAGTATCCTTGAAAAATATCTTCATTAAAACATAATTAATATCAAATAATTTTATCATATAAGAAAAATAAATATGAGATATCACTTGAAAACAATTTTTGAAGAATATATCCCTTTTTGATTGAAAATGTTTTCTTTTCTTAAATTGTAACACAATTTTAAAAGAAGACATTTTATTTTAGAATAACCTTGTAAGATTGTAAATTAATATTCATATCATTATGGTGTCATGATGATAGAATATTACATCCCTAACGTATAAGTTAAAAAACATTCCTTTTGTAAACATTGTTGGTAAAATCACATAGCCTTATTTAGAAAGTGGCAAAAATATTCTTTTCAAATCAATTTGTAAAAAGTAAAAAACCTGTAAAAAAATTAAATATTCATATGATAAGAGTAAAAACATTTTTTTATTTTTTTAAAAAACATGGATGTGGAAGATAAGTATTCCAAAATGGTGATTTAAAATAAAACAATCCTGATTGTTGATGGGATTGTGAAATAATCACTTTTCACTTTATAATCAGTATAATCATATACCCCATGAAAGAAAGTAATTTATATGGGTATGGAAATAACATAATATTCATCATAAAACACTCAAAATTTATTCATCTAGATTATATACAGAACACAAAAGAAATAAGTGGTGTATAAGGCATGTGACTTATAAAAATAAAATTGAGACATGATTCCCTTACTACTAGAGTAACTTTTGAATAGTGATCCCCATGAAAGTGTAACGAAAATTGAAAATTTTAATACCATGAAATAAAATTAATTCATTATAAAACATTTCATAAGTTATTTTATACAACATAAAACAAGAATAATTGGTTAATATATCATATATCTCAATGAAATAATAGTGATCCAAAAAAACCCTTACCTTATATCTTAAATCTCATCATTCTCATGAGAAAATCCTTTATAATAACTATAATTTTATTATAGATATTTTAAATATACATATTTATATATATAATATCATATATGATTAAATTTAGACTTTATATTACCCACTTATTAACAATTCTATATTTAAGTTATGTTTAGGGAAATAACTACTTTGTTTCTCATTCATATTTTGACTTGTTAATCTTGGTCCTAATACTTATATCATGATTTTAGTGTCTCAATAATGATGAAAATGATATAAATATCTTATAAATTTATTATATATGTATTTATGGTTATCTATGAAAGATATAAATAGAAACTTAAATACACTATTCATGGAGATGGTGGGTTATATGTACGTATGAACACTGCTTCCATTTTATGTCGCATTGAAAGAAAGAAATTAAATGATATATATTTATATATATAATATCATTATAGTAGTATTATTATGTTATATATATAATATAATTTCACTAGACCCATCCTTAATACATTCCATGAATAGTGTTAACAAATCGCATCGCTTTGAGGAGGCATTAGTCCACACTTCCACAAATGAAGTTATCGTATTATGCAAAATGGAAAGCATGAACATATAATTTATATAATAATTTTAGAATAATAAGGAAATCATAAATATAATAAAAATAATATGAAAAGATATCTTCCATCATAATTCCCATTCATGAGAGGTGTTAAAGGGAAAGTGAACAACATCATTTCATAAGGTTGTAGTTCGGCCTACACAGGAATGGTAAGTTTGGTACCCATTTGATGAAAGCATGTGTAAGTGTAGTTTTAACCTTTATAATAATATAATATAAGTATATTTAGGATATATATGTTAATATGTAATCATTTAATAAAAATAGTTGAAGGTGTTTATGGAATAAATAAAACAAAAATGATTGTTGATGAACGATACATTTTTTTGGGTATCTCCTTTTGATTTAAACAAAAGGACTTATATTGATGGACTTATGTCCAAATTAAAGATTCTATTATAGAGGGGTGTATTTTTGGAGGATAATTGGATAGAATTTATCCAGAATAAATCGCTTATAGAGTCTGAATAAAAGAGAAGAAGGGGTTCCCTTTTATAAGAGAGGGGATGTGCACTTTTGATATTTCCCAAAAAAGTAATTTATATTAAATTAAATAAGAATTAAAATACCTATAAATTTCTATTTAATATAATATAATATAATATAATATAATGTTTTAATATCATCAACCAATATATTTTATACAATTTTTGGTGTTATTTTTAACCTTATCATTTTTATTAACCATTAGTTAATCTATTTTAATTTTAACTATGGAAATAATGTTTTCAATATTAATAGTATGTAATTTTCACATATAATGTGTCAATTAGATAGTAAATGGAAATTTTATTTTTTAAAACCATATATCATCCCATTTTCCTTTTTTAATATTTTTAATATTTTTAAAAAAATTAATAAATTAATATTTTCATAAAATATCATAAGTGTCAATTTTGACACAAATCATTACTTTGACATTACGAAAATCAATACAGCAAGATAACGTTGAAACAATAGATTTAACACACCCGTAACATGTCATATTCACCAATAAAACTCTTGGATCACATTAACTAAGTAAAATTATATTTATTTTCATATTTCTCATATCATTTAATTTATTGTTTCATTAATTAAATAACTACAAAAACATTATTTTGTAATTATTTATGATAATTATTTATTAACTAAAAATTTAAAATAAATTACAATGATGTAGATAAAAACATTATATTTCATAATAGTATAAATAGTCAAGAATATATTATATTTAAACAAATATTAAAAACATAAAACTTATTAAAATTATGTGTGACATTTAGTCACAATTTTTTATTTTAATAATATTCCAGTAATTTTAATAGAAAATTGTCCATTAAATTATACAATAACTAAAATTATATATTGAGGTTAAAATTATAGTCATCCAATAATATTTTTGGAAGTGTTAGGTTAATTTAAATATATATATAATACTATTTTTATCTTTAATTACCCGATTTATCCTTAACTATGGTAATAAAAATTATTAAAGTTATTATTCATATTGTACATAAACAAAATGGAACAATTTAATAAATTTGGTCCTTTTGATTAAAAATATTGAATGAATTTTTCATAACTTAAAGCTATAATTTTCTATAGTTTGTTTAAAATTAAGCTCGTTGACAAAATGAGAAAATAATATTTTTAAGTGAAAATATTGAAATGATTAAATTGTTTTTATACTAATATTAAAAATGAAATTGATTAAAACAAACTAAATTGGATTAAATAATAATTATTTAATCTGATTATAATTTTAAAAAAATCAAATATATAATTTAACACTATAAATTATTTTAATGAAAAAATAGTTTTCAATTGAAATTAAGTATTTTTCACTATTTATCAAATCATGAAACTTATCAGAAAAATAAAAAAAATCTACAAAAGTAAATTTTGATCTTTTTGTTTCAAATAATAAGTTTATTTTTTCCTATAAAAATTTTAAAAGTTTCAAAAATTAAATTAAAAATGGGTTTTCCAATAATAGGTGGTAAAATTACCCATTTTGAAAGGTACATATTATTATTCATAAAATTGGATTTATTCTTATCTTATTCCAATAAAATATATTATATGATTGTGGATTTTTTTATTGAACATGTAATATATATATTTAACTAAAAAAATCACAAATAGTGGTTTGATTAAATTATTAATATAAAATGGGGGTTGTTCATATAGAAATAGTTTTCTTAGAAAAGGAATTTATTTATTTTCAAATAATTTTTACTTTAATTTATAGTTAATTGATAACCCAAAGGATTCATTTTATATTCTTTTTTTTTAAATCATATTATCATAATTTAGTTATTCTTATTTTTATTTTCCATTCCAATGTCTAGTTGGTAACTATATTAATATTTTAATAACAATATGAATAGTATATTGTAGTTCGGAAAAACTCTGTCTTATATTTAACACAAGGTTTCAAAAAAACTCGGCATTGTGTGTAACACAAGCCAAAAATTGCGTTAATTGATATTTTTCATTTTCCATTTTTAGTTAATCTATTTGATTCATTATTTTCCATTCTCAAAACATATTATTGTTTCTCTAATACATCCATTTGGTTGCTTCAACCCTTATTCTTAACACAAAGGAAACCAGATCTTATTTCCTCTGGGTTGTCCCTTACCAAAATTCTTAGGAAACTCTTTCTTTCTCTTCATGGGAGATCCTGAGATTTAGTTAAGGTACACATTGTTAATCATCTTATGTGAAAATTGAGTAGGCATGATCATAATATACATCACTTCAGTGATCATCCCATTTGACTACTTATCAGAAAATTGTTCATCAAATTCAACTTTACCCCAGTTCATTCTTGTTCCCGTCTTTGACTAAAACCAAAAATCATAGCATGAGAAACAATTATCATAGTGTAAAAACACATAACTATGAAAAATAACTCATAGAATTTCTAAATTATGACACCTTATTTAATCTATGTCACCTGAGGTTTATCCATATATACATCCCTTGACATATCCTTAGAAATATCCCTAGGGATCTAACAGAATTTTTCTAATCCAAGTTTCCAATGATTGACTAAAATGTTTCTCTAATACAAGATGTAAAGACCTTATCTATTTTTATATGGATGTTACATATTTTTATATGAATATTCATTACATTTTAAAAACACATACCTAACGAATGAAATAGTTTAGTGCCTTTGGAAACTTAGATCACATTATTCAAATTTGGTGAAAGATCTTTAACCTATCCTAAGAAGATTTTTCCCAATAGTAATCCTACATAAAACTTTTATTTATAAACTGAGGAACAAAAACATAAGAAAGGGTGATCTTATAATCCCTTCAAGGGTAAACATAGTGGATACATAATCATAACACAAGAATAAGTCCACGAAAACATGAGTATTACATTTGAAGACAAAACCCTTCATATCGATCATATACATGATTCAGGGCATAATGATATGAATTTTAAAAGACATGAATCATAAGAAAATAAAATCACATGATCTATGAGAGTATAAAAATGTAACAAAACATGGAATTTGTGTTATAAAAATTAGAATATAATATATTATATCAATGATACCTACCATGAAATTAATAGAATGTTAGACTTGGGTTAATCATTAGTGTACATACTTCGGGCTTGGGATAGACTCTCGTGTGACTTCTAGTTTTAGGATTAGGATAACCATATGTGCACCCTATTTTTGTGGGCTTAGGATGACCTACTGTGTACCCAATAATTTTTTTCTTAGGATGAACTCTTGTGTACCCTATTATTGTGGGCATAGGATCACCTCCTCTGTACCCTCTTATTACGGGCTTAATATGATCTACCATGTACCCTTTGAGCTCATAGAACTGTTATCATTAACCAATTCATTAGAGGAAGATACAACTCTCACCAATCAAATAATTAAATCCATATATAGGTGTTCCACATGAACATAAATAATTCATGATATCATAACCTATGGAATGAATTGGGTTTCATAAACATCATTTAATCATAACATAGCCCATAAAAAGAAAAAAAGTTTCATAAATATCGATCCATCATAAATACAAGCCAAATATAGGGATAATAGGGATAGTATCCTTGAAAAATATCCCCATTTAAACATAAGTAACATTAAATAGTGTTATCATATATATAAAATAATTTTTATAGATCACTATAAAATAATTGTTAAAGAAAATATTTTTTCGGCTTTGAAAACTTTTACTTTTCTTAAAATGCCTCATAATTTTTTAAGAAAACATTTTCTTTGTAAATAAAAATTTAATATTTTTAATTAATATTCATATAATTATGTTTTCATGTTTATTAAATATTCCATTCATGAATTATAATTAGAAAAAGTATTCCATACATATAATTTGTTGGTAAAGTCACAAAGAGCCTTATTTAGAAAGCGATAAAAATATTCTTTTCAAACCATTTTGAAAATAGTAAAACATGGGAAAAAGTAAATTTATAAATTCATAATAGAATATTAAAAATATTTTTGAAAACATTTTTAGAAAACATGGATGTAGAAGATAAATATTCTAAAATTGTTATTTAAAATGAAACAATCCCGATTATTGATGAGGTTGTAAAATAATCACTTATCACATTATAATCTGTAGAATTGTACTCCCCATGAATTAAATAAAATTATATGGGTATTAAAACACTATAATATTCCAAATAATACTAATAATATAAATTCATGGATAATATATACACCCCATAAAAGAAACAATTATTGTATAAGGCATGTGTCCCACAAAAATAACAGTTTGACAGAAATCCCTTACTACTAGAGTAACTTCTGAATCATGATCCCCATGTAATATTAACATAAATTTAAACATTTAATATCATGAAATAAATTAAATTTATGATATGAAATTTCATAAGTCAGTATATACACTACACAACAAGAATAAGTGGTGAATATAGAATATATCTCACAGACATGAAAACTCTTACCTTATATCTTGAATCTCATCGTGCTCATGAAAAAATATTGTATAATAAATATAATTTTATTATAAATATATTTCATATCCATATTCATATATATAATACCTTATATTATTTACTTATTTCTTTTTGTTACCTACTTATTAAAAATTCTTTGTTTAAGTTATGTTTTGGGTAATAACTGCTTTGTTTCTTGTACATGTTTTGACTTATTAATCTTGGTCCTCATACATAGATCATGATTTAAATATCTCCATAACTATAACCAGGATAAAAAATATCAAATAAAATCATTATATATGTATTTATGGTTATCTATGAAAGATATAAATAGAAAATTAAATAAGTCATTCATTGAGACGATAAGCCATATGTATATATGAATGCTGCTTCCATTTTATGTCGTATTTAAAGAAATCAAGCTAATGATATATATATGTGTATATATATAATACAATCCCAGTATAATTATTATGTAATATATATCATATAACTTCACTAAACCCATAATTAATACATTTCATGCAAGGTGTGAATAAATCAGATCGCTTTGAGGAGGTTATAGTCCACATATCCCTAAAAAAATTTATTGTATTTACAAAAAATGGAAAGAATGAAATCATGTTTTATATAATAATCCCAAAATCCTAAATAAATAATAAATATCATAAATATCATATAAAAACATAGTGTCTTTCATAATTCCCAACCATGAGAGGTAGTAATGTAAAAATGAACAACATCATTTCTTGAGTTAGTAATTTGTTGTATACAAGAACAAAAAGTTCATTACCCATTAGATGGAAGTGTGTGAAAGTTCAGGTATAAAAAATATAATAAAAAAATATAAGAATATTTAGGATACTTATGATTTTATATAATCAATTAATAAAAATAATTGAAGTTGTTTAAGGAAAAATATAAAACAAATACATTCACTGATGAATATTACCTATTTTGGGTAACTAAATTTTACTTGAACAAGAGGATTTCAATGGGTTGATTTATGTAAAAATTAATGATTCTATAATGAATGGAATTATTCTAGGAGGATAATTTTTTAGTGATTTTCAGAACCAAATACTTTCTAATGTGTGAATAAAAGAGATGAAGATGTGCCCTTTATGAGAGAGGGGAGGGGCACTTTTGGAATTTCTCAAAATATTAATTTCTAATAAACTCAAAATATATCCAAATACCTCCAAATTTATATCCAATAAATTATAAGATGTTATTAGTCTTTAAAATCATTACCAATAGATTTTAGAAATGTTTTTTTCTTTTAAACCTTATATTTTGATTAACCCTTAATTAATCCATTTTAATTTTAAATATGGTAACAAAATTTTCAATATTAGGAGGATGTAATTTTTACAGATAAAGTGTCAATTAGACTATAAATGTATAATTTAAGATATTTTACACCATATATCATCCCATTGTCATTATTTAATATTTTATTATTTTTAATTAATTTAATAAATTAATCTTTTCATGAATTATCATAAGTTTCAATTTTGAAAACATTCATTAGTCTGATTAAAAAAATAAAGCTATATAACTCCAAAAAAACCATTTAACAAAAACATAAAATGTCATATTAACATATAAAATACTTTTATCAGTTTAATTAATTCATATTATATTTATTTCAAAATTTATAATATCATTTAATTGATTGTTTCATTAATTGAATAATTATGGCATCATCATTTTGTAATTATTTATTAATATTATTTCTTCACTAAAAATGGAAAATAATTTTATATTATGTATATAAAAATTTTATTTTTCATAATAATATAAATATTTGAGCATATATTCTGCTTAACCACATATTAAAAATATTATACCTATTAAAATTAAGAGTTTGAAATTTTCTCACTCTTCTTGATTTTAATAATATATATGTTATTCTCATGAAAACGTTTAAATTAAATAATTAAATTTTGATAATTAAGGGTTATGGTTTTAATTAACTTCATACAATAACATTTTGGATTTTTTAGGGATGTTTTATGATATTTATAATATCATTTTTACCCTTAATTACCATATTTACCCTTGATTTTGGTAATAAAAATTATTAAAGTAACTATTATATTGTTGAAAAATAAAATGTACCTATTTAATAAATTTTAATCATATGATTAAAATAATGGAACCCAATTTTCATAATTCAAAACTCATAATTTTCTATAATTAATTTAAAATTAATCCTACTGATGGAATGATAAAACAAGTTTTTAGAGTGAAAACGTTCAAAAGATTGAAATGTTTCCACATGTATATTCAATGTAAAATTTATTTCAAAGACCAAAATTTTATTAAATGATAAAACATTGATCCAATTATTCTTTTAAATTAATAAAATATATGATTTCACACTGAAAATTGTTTCGATGGAAAAGCTGTTTTCATTTAAAATTGAGTATTTTTCAATATTCATCAAAACATAAAACTTATTATAAAATACCAAATATTAAACCCAAGTAAATATTGATATCCAATTTTAAAATAATAAGTTTATTTGTTCATATGAAATTTATAAAAGTGTCAAAAATTAGATTAAAAATTGGTTCTCCATTAATAGGCTGTAAAATTACCCTTTTCGTAAAATATATTTTTTATTCATAAAATTAGATTTATTCTTATCTTATGACTATGAAATATATTGGATGAGTGTAAATTTAATTATTAATTGTTTAATATATAAATTTTATTGAAAACATTCACTAATAGTGGTTTTCTTGATTTATTGAGATAAAATGGTGTTGGTTCATAGAAAAATAGTTTTCTTATAAAATGAGTTTCTTTATTTTCAAATAGTTCTTAGTTTAATTTATATCTAATTGATAACCTAATGGATTCATTTAATATACCTATTTGACTCATATTTACATTACTTATTTAATATTATTTTTAACTTCCATTCCAACAGCTAGGTGGTAACTATAATAATATTTTAATAATAACACTAATAGTATATTGTAGTTCGGTAAAACCCTATCTTGTGTGTAATGAAAGATGTTGTAAGAATTTGGGTTTTTAGAATGGGTCAAAATCCTGACCCTGTTTGAATTTTTGACTGGTTTCTCAGGAAACTAGAGAAAATGGGATGTTTTGGAAAATTTCAAGACTACACGCCGTGTCCTTTTAAGCACACGCCGTGTATATGTTAAGAAAGTGTCGGCCTTGTGCTCACTAAGTACTTGTCGTGTGATGACCGTGTAGAAATTCTTACTACACAACATGTAGTTTTAAACACGTTGTGTAACCCCCCAACCGTGTGGTGGCCATACATGGTGTGTAGGCCTCTTGGACGGGTAGAACGAAGTATGCGCAGTGTTCCCCTTGGACACGCTATGTAGTCTAGCCATATATGAGGGATATACATGGAGTGTGGGTAATTTGGAGAGGAAGAGAGGAGAAACCCGGTACATGCCGTGTACCCATCGGTACATGCCGTGTACTCATGTCGGCAGGATCGAAAAGTAATTCGGAGGAATTCTAGCCGTCAAATAAACAGTTAAATGATATACACAGCATATAGTCCAAAAGTACACTCCATGTAGTTTTTTTTAATTAAAATGGGCAGTAGCCTCGTATTGAGGCAGAACCTCAATTTGTGTTGACGGTTTCGTGAACCAAGCTAGACGGATCTTACTTCTCTTCCCAGATCTTCATCTGAAGTCCGATTCAATCACCGATAGATGCGTTGGAACCCCCTCTGTAAGGCCTTGATTCTTCTTGGGCCATTTTGTTTGATTTTCTTTCTAGAATGAGTTATAGGGGTTTGAATGGTTTTGAATCTTTTGTAGATTGACCACGTTTTAGACTGAATTGGCGGTTGTTACCAGAGTAGTAGCATCGTACGAGTCTTAGGTAGGTGGTGCATACTTCATTTTGTGTTTTCGTGGTTGTTTGGGTGACGCGGCCTTCGGAGCGTTTTCGGGTTTTTTGAGTGGGGCCCATTTTATCAGTTGTTTAATATTGAGTTTCTTGTTGGACCTATGGGATGCCTTTTGGTATGCCCTATTACCAATTTTCGTAAGTGGGGCCGGGTGAGGGGCTGAATCCCATCAGGACATTTTGGATGGGGATGCCAAAATGGTTAAAATTGAGTTATATAGATATAAACTATTTATTTTAATTTATTAAAGCTGGATATAAATTTTTAGAGGTATTTCATACCTCAGTGCCAGTATGGGACCGCACCTTGCATAGTGCAATTCAACTATTTAGTTTGTTTTTCCAGTTTATGTTTTCTGTTTAAACATGCTATATATTCAATTGATGAATTTCATCTGCTGGACCCTTTGGGTGATGTTGGGCATGGCTCAGATCTTCTTGAGTGATGCGGATCACAGGTTGGGCTTGGCCTGTGTTACTTTGGGTGGTTTTGACAACATGATTGGGCATCATGGACATTGGCTTGAGGCAATATGACTGTCAGGTTGGGCATGGCCCAGGTTACTTGGATGGTGAGGCCATCATACTTGAGCAGCATGGTCGTAAGGATACAAGGTGTCAGATGTGTTGGTGGCGTAGGTACTATTTTGGTGATTACTGCTCACCCAGGACTTTGAGTAGTGTTCACACATAGATACTCTGTGATGAGGTGGTTTTGACCCCTCGTGTGGGTATAGGCCACCGTATTTGCGGTTAGGTTTTGGTTGGGGGTGCTTTCCGTAGAAATCCACATGGGAGGTGAGGAGCCTTCAGGGGATAGCATTGAGACTATCGGGGTGGGGGTTGAGGCTCGTCGTGATTTGAGGGTAGACATCACTGTTCCTCTGGGTTACATCTTGGGCGTTCCTTTGGTACTTGAGACATAAGGTGTCAGGAGGCACATGGTGCTGGGTTGTTACTTCATGGGAGTGCCTTCGGGACATTGTTACTTGAGACACGAGGTGTCAGGGGGCACATGGTGCCGGGTTACATGACAGAGATTTCAGCGTTGGCCGAAGCAGGTGACACTCCATGGTGGCTATTGAGCACTAGTGGAGTTTTTGTTTATTTTTAAATTTTACTACTTACTTCTTTCCTTCTATATGCATGACTGTTTAAAAAATATATTTGGTATGCACCATTGGGTGGTATCCTACTGAGATTTGTCTCACACCCTACACAGGCCCTTTGGGACGCGTGCGGACTATGTATTTACGTGCAGGAATGAGGCCAGCTTCCAGAGTTGGGAAACGTTAGTTGTTGCATGGAGATGGTATGGACCTTGAGGTCATGCCTATATTGGGTTTATATTGTTTTGTTTTCTTTTGTGTATCAGAATTCTTACATGTTGTAGATACTATTGGTTATCCATTGGCGCCCTTTTTATATTCAGTTGTGTATGACTTGCTTTGGATGCATGTTTTACTGTTCAGTAGTAGTTACATGTTATTAGCATGATTTTGGGTTTATTTCTGCTGTCATTGTTATATTTATTGCTTCCATTGTTTATCTATATCGGTTATGCTTCCGCTCTGCGGGTCTGGTTTGAGTCTGCTAAGTCTTTCATTTCGCTGCATCTTCATTTTGATACTCAGACCAATACCCTTATTATGATCCTCTGAGAGGGTATAGACTCCCCACTATACCTAACAGACCCTTTCTGCTAGTCGGTAGCCTTTTGCGTTCTGGGGAGGTGCGCCTAAGGTAGTGACACCTGACCCGTTCGCCACTGTTCGGGTGGTTGGTCGGGTCCGGGTCATTACAAAGTGGTATCAGAGGTGTTCTTGAAAAAATATTAGTAGCAGTGTTTTTCTAGCTACTAATGAGATTGAGACTTCTCCTTTTATTCTACTGGTTTTACTATTTGGGATATGGTTGACTGGAGATAGGTTGTTGTTACTAGAACTGGGTTTCTAGCTTGTGCTTGGGTGCCTGCAGCCCCAAGTACGAGGCATGAACCAAGTTGTCATGGGTTGGAATTCCTGTTTTGTTTTCTACTCAGATTAAATTTTATATGATTTCTACCTCGGTGGATCACATGGTGTGTGAGGTTATTTATTGTGATATATGACCCTTGACCGGGTGCGGTAAGGGAGAATTGGACCTTGGCCCGGTATGGCAAGACTTGTTGTTTGGCTTTTGATAGGCACATTTTTAGGGTATATTAATTTCATAGTTTCATGTATGCTTTGTGAAGTTATAATACCATGTGAATAAAATCAATTTCCATGCTTTATATTCTTTGAAACGTGAATTTATGAAATTCCTGATAGAATTTCTAGTTGTGCAATTGGTATGCCATGATATATATTTTGTAGAATTGCATGTTACGGGGTATTTGGGTCTGACTCTTATGATAGCAGGTAGGTACTATGACTGAGGTAGGGTAACTCTCAGGATTGGGTGACTCGGTCTTCGGTTTGAGGCAATGTGAGGTGTCAGGATGGGCATGGCCCGAGGTACTTTTGATACTTGGCTCTATTAAGGCTGGTAAGGAGGCCATGAGGCTGAGATGCCATGGGGCATGGGTTGCGGTGAGGGAGAGTAAGGGTAGTTGTTATGCACTACCTTTTACTGCATTCCTTATCTGCGTAGAATATATTGTTATATATATATATATGGGATGTATGACCATTTATGGTATTCAGCGGGTTACTCCTTCATGACACGATGGAGCGTCAGGCAGGAGATGATACAGTGTCGCAGGATCTGGCTCAAGATTCAGTACAGCCAGAGCACGAGCCACAGGTACAGGCTCAAGGACAGGATCAGGTTCAAGATCTAGTGTAGGCAGGAAAACAACCCGGTTTGGAAATGTTCGGACCATGGTTCGAGGAGCATCTCTGAACTATCCGGGTACATTTTTTACAGGGGATTGACAGAGGCGTGCGAGGTATAGAGCCTTCTATGGCGTATCTGATGCGGGTGTTCCAGTCGCAACACCCGCTGCTTTTTCAGGGTGAGGGTGGTCTGTAGGTGGCTGAGAACTAGATAGAGAGTATGTAGATGATCTTCAAGCACCTTGAGACTCCTCTAGGGTGGAGGTTCAAGCTGGCGATGTACATGCTGAGAGGACCGGAAAAGCGTTGGTGGGACGTTCAAGTTTAGGCTCATAGGCATTGGGGACTAGCATGACAGGACTTTGAGGACAGGTTCTTTGAGAACTTCTACCCAAAGACACTGAGGGAAGAGAGATCTCGGGGGTTCTTGAGTCTTCAGCAGGGAGATATGTCCTTCATGGACTATGCAATTACTTTCATAGAGTTGTCTCACTTTGCACCTGGGATGGTGAGCGATGATGCGGCTAGGGTGAGGCACTTTGAGGATGGCTTACGACACGCCATTCGGGTCCAGGTGAACTTCTTCAGGCTGGGTTCCTTCTCTAAGGCGGTGAATCAGGCTCTCATAGCTGAGGGAAATGAGAGGTAAAAGTCTCGCTTGGGCAGGGCGGCGACTTCAAGTGATGGTTCGGACAACAGGAAGCGATGACGGTATTAGTTCCAACAGGGCAGTCAGGCTAGGGATTCAGCTAGACCACCTCGTGGTAGTTCTTCAATGATTTGCTTTCAGTGTGGAAAAACGGGACATGTTCAGGTGCAGTGCGATTGTCCTTCTAAGGAGTGTCGGGCATGTGGACAGGACGAGCATCTGGAGAGGTTTTGCAGGCAGCCTTCTCAGATAGCCGGCAGGGAGGGACTAGGATAGAATGTAGTGTCTGGAGTTGGTTTAGGTTTGGTACCCGGAGAGGGTATTCAAGGTTCAGCTGTGCACAGAGGTTGTGATAGAGATGGTGGGACCCAGCTGAGGGGTCAGTGGCTAGTGACTGGAGCAGCATCGCAGGGAGGTCAGGCATCAGGCAGCCGTGTTTCAGGCCAGGTGCATGTCGTTGAGCTACCTGAGGCTGAGCAGGCTGGTGAGCCGATGACAGTTATAGGTACACTACGGTGTGGTCGTGATCTCTATGTTTCCTTTTTGTCATGACCTGTAGAGGCATGTCTATTTTGAGTGCACCTGGTGCACATGATCTATGTGGACTGACAAGATTCTAGTCAATGGGATTGGAACCATATCGGGTGCATGATATTTTCTATATATATGTATGAGATGTGTTGCATCAGGGCAACAAGGATGTGGGTTACTTGAGGTGTCATGGTCATCAGGGCATCGTGGATGCAGGTTATTAGAGGTTCTAGGCACCATGACCTCATGGAGGCGGACAATGATGTGGTGTGGTCTATGTTGGGTGTCAGAAGTGACACAGGAGAACCCATGGGGTGTAGGGGCGACGATGCGTCACGGGAGGACTATGCGTCTGGAAAACCGGTTATTAAACCTAGTTTTCTTTATGTTTTGTTTGGTTGAGACCGGGTTAGGTGATTCCTAAGGTGTGGAGTCCCCCCCCCCCTTTAGGAATTTAGCCAGGACCGTTGAGACCGGGGAAGTCCAGGTTACTTTGAACGGATTGGTATGTTGGGTTCCATATTCGGGTTTCGTTTGATAGCTCGGGGATGATCTATGTTAAGGTGGGGGGTTTGTAAGAACCTGACTATTTAGAACGTGTCAAAATCCGTACCCTGTTTGAATTTTTGACTGGTTTCTGAGGAAACTGGAGAAAATGGGAAGTTTCTAGAAATTTCAAGACAACACGCCGTGTACTTTTAAGTAAACGCCGTGTATATGTTAAGTGAGTGTCGGCCGTGTGCTCGCCACGTACATGCTTTCTGATGACCGTGTAGAAATTCTTACTACACAGGGTGTAGTTTTAAACAGGCCATGTAACCCCCCGACCGTGTGGTGGCCATACATGGCGTGTAGGCCACTTGGACAGGTAGAAAGAAGTACACACCGTGTTCCCCTTGGACACGCCGTGTATTCTAGCTGTGTATGAGGGATATACATGGAGTGTGGGTAAGTTGGGGAGGAAGAGAGGAGAAACCCGGTACACGCCGTGTACCCATCGGTACACGCCGTGTACTCATGTCGGTAGGTTCAAAAAGTTAGTCGGTAGAATTCTAGTCGTCAAATGAACAGTTAAATGATATACATGGCGTGTAGTACTAAATACACATCGTGTAGTATTTTTTTTGCATTAAAATGGGTAGTAGCCTCGTATTTAGGCAGAACCTCAATTTGTGTCGCCGGTTTCGCGAACCAAGCCGGCCAGATCTTACTTATCTTCCCAAATCTTTGTCTGAAGTCCGATTCAATCACCGATAGATGCGTTGGAACCCCCTCGGTAATGCCTCAAGTCCTCTTGGGCCGTTTTGTTTGATTTTCGTTCTAGAACTAGTTATAGGGGTTTGAGCGGGTTGGAATCTTTTGTAGATTTACCGCGTTTTAGACCGAATTATTGGCTGTTACCGGAGGAGTAGCATCGTACGAGTCTCAGGTAGGTGGTGAATACTTCATTTTGTGTTTTTGTGGTTGTTTGGGTGATGTGGCCTTCAGTGTGTTTTTGGGTATTTTGAGTGGGACCCGTTTTATCTACTATTTCATATTGAATAGCTTGTTGGAACTATGGGATGCCTTTGGGTATGCCTTGTTACCAGTTTGCGTGAGCGGGGCCGGGTGAGGGGCCGAAGCTCATCAGGGCATTTTGGTCGGGGGAATCCAAAATGGTTAAAATTGAGTTATATTGTTATAAACTATTTATTTTAATTTAATATAACTGAATATAAATTGTTAGAGGCATTTCAGACCTCAGTGCTGGTATAAGACAACACCTTGCATAGTACAATTCAACTGTTTAGCCTGTTTTTCCTATTTATGTTTTCTGTTTAAATATGCTATATATGAAATTGCTGAATTTCATCTGCTGGACCCTTTGGGTGATTTTGGGAATGGCTCGGATCTTCTTGAGTGATGCAGATCACAGGTTAGGCTTGGCCCGGGTTACATTGGGTGGTTTTGACCATGGGATTGGGTGTCATGGTCGTCAGCTTTAGGCAGTACGGCTGTCAGGTTGCGCCTGGCCTAGGTTACTTGGATGGCGAGGCCATCAGACTCGAGTGGCATGGTCGCAGGGACATGAGGTGTCAGATGTGTTGGTGTCTTAGGTACTATTTTGGTGATTACCGCTCACCTGGGACTTTGAGTAGTGTGCACACAGAGATACTCCGTGATGAGGTGGTTTTGATCACTTGTGTGGGTAGAGGCCCCCGTATTTGAGATTAGGTTTTGGTTTTGGGTGATTGCCGTAGAAATCCACGTGGGAGGTGAGGATACTTAATGAGATAGCATTGAGACTATCAGGGTGGGGTCTGAGGCTCATCGTGATTTGAGGGACGACATCGTTGTTCCTCCAGGTTACTTCTTGGGCGTGCCTTCGGTACTTGAGACACAAGGTGTTAGGAGGCACATGGTTTCAGGTTGTTACTTCATGGGCGTGCCTTTGGGATGTCAATACATGAGACACGAGGTGTCAGGGGTCACATGGTGCCGGGTTACATGATAGATATTCTGGAGTTGGCCGAAGTATGTGACACTCCATGGTGGTTGTTGAGCACCAATGGAGTTTGTGTTTATTTGTGCATTGTACTATTTACTTATTTATTTTTGAAGCATGAATTCTTAAACACATATATTTGGTATGCACCATTGGGTGGTCTCCTACTGAGATTTGTCTCACACCCTGCACGGGCCCTTCAGGACGCGTGTAGACTTTATGGATTTACGTGCAAGAAAGAGGTCATCTTCAGGAGCTGGGCAACATTAGTTGTTTCATGGAGATGGTATGGACCTTGAGGTCATACCTAGTTGGGGTTTAATTTGTTTTGTTTTGTATTTTGTATCGTCATGATAACTTGTTGTAGCTACTGTTGGTTAGCCATTGGCGCCCTTTTTATATTCAGTTGTGTATGAATTTCTTTGGATGCATGTTTTACTGTTCAGTAGTAGTTACATGTTATCAGCATGCTATTGTATTTATTTCTATTGTAGTTGTTTAATTTATTGCCTATGTTGTTTATCTATATCGGTTATGCTTCCGCTCTGTGGGTGTGTTTTGAGTTTGCTGAGTCTTTCATTCCGCTGCATCTTCATTTTGATACTTGGACCAGTACCATTATTATGATCCTACGAGAGGGTATAGCCTCCCCACTATACCTAACCGACCCTCACTGCTAGTTGGCAACCTTTGACATTTAGGGGAGGTTCACCTAAGGTAGTGACACCCGACCCGTTCGGCACTGTTCGGGTGGCTGGCCGGGTCCGGGTAGTTACAGCTATCAAAATAACTCCGTATTATGTGTAACACAAGCCAAAAAAATTGTTTCATGTATCACATGCTTATATAAGTTAAGTGTGTACCACAAACTTGACTTGGTGTGGCAAAAAATTCAAGAATAAGTTCGTGCTTTCATATAACACTAGATATATTTAATGTTGCATGAAACAAAAAAATATAAAAAAGAATAAATTAATTCGAGAAAAATATTTCACAAAATCTCAAGGTATTACAACCTAGGCCCTCACTACTAGTCAGAAGCCTCTAGCATATGTAGTGGTGAGCTTGGGGCCTTGTGTCCATCCATCTTTGGGGAACTATTGTGTGGCATTTGGGTCGGAATGTCATATCCCGGGCTTGGTCGAGCTTTGGTTTGGATTATAGCCTAAGATGGTTCATCGAAGACATGCTACTCAGTGTCCACAATTCATTGAGTTATTGAATGTTCCTCTATATACTCAATACATCGAGTTCCATCTGGGCCATAAAATTATAATGATCCTACCCCATGAATGGCTCCACCACCATCATTATTGCACATCATGTGTGAAACCCCAGAAAGGGATATAAATACATTGATAGTACATATATCATTAATAATAAGAAAAAATCACTAAAAAAATGGAGACACACAAATAGGAATTTCGTAACAAGACTTGTATAGCACATCATTAGGAGTTTATAGGAGAAAAAATAGAACAAAATGTGATCAACAATAAGCATGAAATCAATCTTCCCTAATAAAACTCATTGAAACAACAACATATATGTGTATCATGGCTGCACACACTCCCACCAGCAATCATCATCAATCAGGAACTAAAATACATTTTAATACATCATGAGAAAAGGAAAAAAGAGTATATTAGTGTATGAAAAAGGAAAGTAATGTCCTACATCAAGGTTTTTGGAAACATAATCTAAGGTTTGTTAAAGGATCAAAGACCGAACCACATTGCACAACCACAAAGAATGATATCATGCATCAATGATTCTGAAAATAAAGTTCTACTTTGTCATGAAATATTTTTAAAATAGATACTCAAGATTATTTCAAGTCAATAAGGTTGTTCTAGAATTACATACCGCAAGGAGTCCAACAATAAAACCAATTCCAAGGTATATCAAAGGGGAGGTTCATAATTCACTGAATCCATTATCGTTTGGGGGAAAGAATCATAAATTCCTTAATAATTATATAAGAGAACCTCCAGTCTAGCCAAAATTCATTGATCGATCACAAATTTGTCAATGAAAAAGAGATTTAAGATGAAAATCAAGGATAAGAGAGTCTCAATATGATCGATATATGATTAATTAGTCTAAACCATACACCATTGTGGATAATTCTTTCTTTAATGAATGGTATTATTATGTAAATGTTGATATCTCCACCAATATACTAAATTATTATCAAATGATTAAGGTTTTATCATCAACCCTCAATCAAGATGAGGTCTTAGAAAATGACCAATAAACACTAACCAGCAAAACATATTTGATGGAACATATTTACTTGATCAAGGAACGATGTCATGTAGCTAGATCTTGAATGGTTATATGAAGATAGGAAGGAAACATCAATGGATCTTCATGAAAAACATATATCCACCATATATCCATGAACATATCTCAATAAGGGATAATTTGGAATATATAAAATAAGAACTGACCATTATATAATTTCTATATTTTTTAAATATTACTGAGGAAATGGGAGAATAATGTTAGATCCTAGATATGAGGGGAGATGTCACAAATTTACGACAGGACCTTTAGGGGATGAATAGGTAATTAAATAAGGTCAACACAACATGCATTTAATACCTGACATGGTGAATATAATACACCCCAAGAATGGATGCACTAATGATCCAAGGGTATTTTTAGAACCACTTAGGTTATGTCAGTACCACTAGCTTGAAAATGGGTTCTTAAAAATGCATTAAACTTTCTACAACTCCACAGGTGTGTTCAGGGAGTCCACTGGCATGATGGTGGTTGTTTTCATCCACCGTTTAGCTCGACCTCTACACAAGGCTTCCACATTAAGAACCTATACCCCTATTCAAAAAATTATCTCTTAAACACCCAAAATAGTGATAAAACATTATAGTGACAAAGAATTTATAAAATATAACATTTCATACAAAAAAGGACAATTGTAAAAAATCTACACCACTATTGACTTCTCTTCTTAGAGATGTAACATGAATTGTTTTTCTCAAACAAGTTAGTAAATTGAGCCCAAACCTTATCCAATCACACCCAATTATCATTCTAGATCCATATATGATTCCATATAATCTAGGATAGTGTAAATATATTCCCTTGAAAGAATTTCTCACTACAATCTATGATCCCCATTGGGAACTTCATGTACGATGCTCCAGGCTCTTTCTCAGCCTCATCATAGTTGATGAAATGTGTAAGATCAGGTATGTATGTCTATAGACGAGACACATGAAACACATTGTGAATACCTTGGAGGTTAGATGGAATATCCAGATGGAATTCCATAGTCCCAACATACTTACTGATCTTAAAGGGCCAAAAAATAGAGTGACACTAGCTTCCCCGGCATCCTCAAATATTGGTGGCCTAACTGAGGAGTTACTCTAAAAAAATTCCATCACCAATAATAAAATCTAAATTTATACTCCTAAATTTGGCATAATACTTGCACCTTTTTTGATCTATGATCAACCTCTTCTGAATTAGCTTCACTCTATCATAGGCATCATATTCAAATTTGGGCCCCACAACTACTACCTCGTTATCCTCATTCCTACAAATTGGTGAATTAAATGGCCTACCATAGAGAAACTCATAAGGTTCCATTTTAATAAAATCTTCTTAAATATAATTTTATGAATATTAAACCATGTATAGGTGATCATACTAATATTCACCAATGTATAGAACACAATCTTGGATTACATCCTCTAATATGTTAATCACCCACATTGAATGAACATTTGTCCTAGGATGAAACGTTGGTCTCAATATTAGTTGAGTCCCTAAAAACCCTTGAAATCCCTTTAAAAATTTTATAATATAAAATGAATATCTATTAGATATAATTCTTAAGGTAACTCCATGTATGAATACAATATCTTGTATACATAGCTTTCCCAGCTCGTTAACTGAGTGAGTCTCAAAAATCCAAAAGAAATTATAATTTTTCTATTTGATCGACAATAAAACAGAAAAAATCATGAATCCTAGGGTCCAGGGTTACCCCATAAAAATTTACATTATGAAATACTCCCACTTCTAGATGGGTACTAGATGTGTCTTAAGTGAACCCCCGGGACACTGGTGCTTGACCTTTATTCTCTGGCATTCAATGCATCAGAAAAAAACCCGCAATGCCTCTCTCCAACCATGAACACTAGAACTGATACCTGAAGTCTTGGTACATCATTTTTACCCCATGGTTTAACAACCACTTAGAGGTATTAAATGACTTCATCATCTCTTTGTTGAAGGATGTATGGACAAAAATTTCCAATGTACATGGACCAAATCATAACTATCAAATGACCACATTGGTATCAGATCACCACCTATTAGTTATTCCCAAATCACAACATGCTCGGGGTTAGTATCCTATGTTATTTTTACTAATTATGCTAAATAATATGTGGCCATAATTTGAGAACATATCATTGATCCTTGGTCATCAGAAGCATCCATTCCACAATTGATCAACAAGATAATTAGGCACCACAATTCCTCCAATATATGTTCACCAAGATCCTGCGCTACCTGTATCTTATTGGTAAAAGAATTTGTGAAAAAATTATCTTTACCTGATTTATAGTCTATATCAATTTTGATCATCTGTAGATACTCTACACAATGCCTCTACCTCATGTTTTGATCATGAAGTGTAAAGAGATACAAATGGATTGCATAGTCTTTGTTGAAAAAAACCTCTCACCAAAGAGGTATTGTTTCCAATAATTCAAATAATTCACTTGAACTACCATATACATTTCATGTGTAGGATAGATCTACTCATGGAGTCATAGTGGACATAACCAAAAAGCTACTACCCACTCCCCCAACAATATTACTTATTTGAAACCAAGGCTCGATGCATCAATGTAAATAACATAACTAATCCCTGACTTAGGAAGTGTCAACATATAATCTATAGTCAACCTCATATTTAGCTCAAGAAACCCCTATTCACATTGGTATGAACACAGTAACATCGGTTCATTCTTCCTCAAAAATTTCATTAGTGTTGATAAATGAGAGAAGTCCTAGAAAAAATGCCACTAGTATCTTGATAAAACTAGAAATATCCTGATCTCAAACACATTATGGGAAATGTCCAGTATCACACCCGCCTCTTTTATACTATTTATTTCATTAATTTTTTTTGGTCATCAGGTATTCTGGGTTTAAGCCCAACTTAAAATTTTGCGTTCTTTTTTAAAAACGTATGTTTTGGCCTTGGTTGCATCAAACGCCCCACGGTCGAAGCCACACGACCTCTCTTGGGTCACTGTGCTACCTCTCCTTGTTCAAATACTTAAATAAAATGGATTAATAATAAATCAATAAAATTAATAGTGCGATGAAATAAAAATAAAATAAAATAATAGTTTTTAAAGATAATAATAATAATATTTTTATTTAGGGATATTATTATTATAATTATTGATATAAATTTTTATTATATTTGTGTACTATCAATTGATTTTTGTTATTTTTATTTCTATTATAAATATTATTCATATTTATGGTTATTATTATTATTATTACTATTATTACTATTTTGGGTTTTGTTTCACCGGATGCACGGGCATGATACAGTTTTGAGACCGCACGATCTGCCTGGATTTCAAAAAATGAGTTAAAACATAAAGGAATAAGAAAATGATGATGAGTAACAAAATGGAAATAAAATGAAAATAACAAGTTTAATAAAATTTACGAATCTGTTTTAATGATAATAACAATAATAATGTTTGAGAATATTATTTTTATTAATTAAGAATTTTAAATTTATTATGTTTTTAATGTTAAATAATTATTATTATTGTTAAGGTTTTAGTTTAAGAATAATAATATTTTTAATATTGATATTATCATTAGTTTTATTTTATTTTTTACCTTTTATTTTATTTTCTTTTTGGGTAGGGTTTGGACCCCTCCCCCCCTTCCCCTAGGCCGTGACCCCCTACCCCCTTGAACCCGTCACACCGCACACCCCCCTCCATAGCTGGCCAGAGGACTCCCCTTCCCCCTCCACTCTGTTTTTTTGTGCCTTCACCTCCCTCTCTACGACAAGAAAACTGATGGCACCCCTGTTTCCCCTACCTCCTTCGCACGACCAGACCTAACACCCTACCTCCCTCCCGACTACCCCCAGCTCGCCCCGCACCCCCATTCACACGATCCTCAGACCAGTTTCCCTTCTAGGAAGTGAGCCACCTCTAGCCAGTGCCTCCCTAGTGCATTAACCTTCCCCAGACGACCCTCCTCCGACAAAATCCCCTCTAGGTAAACCCCTCCTCCTTGATAGGGTTTTATCTTTGTTTTTTAGGATTTCTACACTTCTATAATTTTTATGGTGTTAGTTAGGGTCTTAATGTTGGGGTATCTTTGGTTCAAAATATTTAATTAGGGGTCTTTATTGGTTACTTGTGGCATGGTCGAGGTGCAATGGTGATTTCACACCTTTATTTGGAAGATTCTTGGTTCAAGGTAGGTGGTTTGATGCTCTAACACTCTTAGATGATTTAATTTGTTTATCTAATTAATTTTTACATGTCCTACAGTTAAATTGGGTAGTGCATATTTTGTTTCAAAAATATTTTTATATGAATGTATGAAAGAATTGGGTCTCCTTTTAGAAAAGGTTATGTTTTTCTTGTGGGTCTTAATGTAAGAATTCTTGAAAATGTTCACTTAATTATTTTTGGTGTTAAAAAGTTTGTTTTGGTGGTAATTAAATTAATTTTTTATTATAAATGAGTTTTTCCTACAAAATAATTGGATGAGTGTCGGTAAAATTGATGTGTTGTTTAATAAAAATGTTTTATATGTTGGTTTTTATGTGTGATGTGGGTTCTGGGGTAGGGATGTTCCATGTTTGGTTTTAAAGCGACATTCTTTCTATGTGAAATTGGGTGTGTTTAGTGTGAACTTTGGTTGCACCATTGTGGATGTCTTATAAATTTTTCAAATGGTTTAATAACTTAATTATATGGTGTGTATGGTGTTTTTAAAGTGGATTGTGTGTCTAAAGGATGAACTTAGATGTTTATATTGGGATTGGTAGTATTTTATAAGGGGTGAAAAAGGTTCATTTAATTGTGCAAGTGGTGCGAAACTAGTTTTAAGGTGAATGTGTTAAGAAAGTGATTTGAAATGGATTTTTTTTTTTGAAATTGGGTTTGTTTATTGTGTGAGCCCTTATTGTGTAATTTAATAATGTTTTTTAAGTCATGATAATTAACAATGATCTTCTTTGGGTTCTACCAAATGGAGATTTGTGGAATGATTAAGTAACTGAAAATTTATTTTGGAAAGGTAATTTGGTGTGTGTGTGTGTTTTTAAAATTTTATCAAAGGAGGTTTTCTATCTTAGGTCATGTTACTTTAGGAAAGATCATGTTATACTGGGTTTAAGGTTTTCGAGACATGATGTCCTAGCTATGATTAAGGTGCCTGGCCAGCACACCTCATGGCAGGACTCGAGTTACTAGGGTAAGTTGAGGTTGGTATGAGTCTTTGGTACTTGTGGATAATCTAGTTTAGGGGAAATGAAAAGGGAGTAGGGTCAGTGGTCCTAGTGAGCTCGCAGGGTCTAGAAATCCATGTGGAGTCGGGGACACTATCCAAGAATACCCTCTGTGGTGGTGGTGTTATTGGCATATGACCACCAACCATATGTCCCAGTCACCCTCTGACACTAGTCTCCTATTGAATCGTTCCTTGTGTCCTTATTTTGAATTCGTGGAAATATAGTTTTTTAGTAAAAACGATATGGTGTTTTAATAATCTGTGGTTGTTCAGTGTGTCCTCATATTTTTAAAATGTTGGATGCGAGGTGCTTCGAGCTGAGAATCCTTTTTGGTTGATTTTTGCATTATGTCTAAATTATTATTGGAAAGTTGGTGTGAAAGCATGTGGTTAGTTGTTTCTTTTGAAAAGTGCTTTAGGAAGCCATTATATTGGTTCCCCCTACAAGTTTAGTGTTCGCTTGAACATGTCTTGGCCATTGGACCAGTTTGATTGGGTCCATAATTTTCTTTATTGACTAGTGCACGCCCCTATAAAGTATTAATATGAGATTGAAGTGCGGACATGGGAAATTCACTACTGGTTGGAACTCCAGTTGATTAGAGTAATAACTCTTCATTTTTAGTGATAGTTCTAAGTCTATCCATTTTTTACTTTTCAGTTAAGAGGATCCTCTCATAATGGGATGAGAGATGCGAGGGGAGTCGAAGGGAGTTTTGGTCCCTTTGAGTAGTCCGAGTCATAGGGTGTGAAGTTTGACACCATTGCATCTGATGGTTCCCCTGGAAACGGTGAAAGGAATTACAGCTTGGTAGGGTGAAGGAAATTTGGAGTTATCAGTACTAACCGATGTATTGAAAGGCTCTCGGTACTTTCATTGGCTGAAAGGTTCATTTTTGGTGATTTATTGCAACATGATTTCTCTTTGAAGAGAAAGGTTGAATTTTGTAGACTAATTCAGGAATCCCTATTTTCATTAGAGTGTGTCCTCCTCTTAGGGAGTTCATTTTTTTGTTCAAAGAGGAGTTTTTGTCGTGTGTCTATCCTTCTTAAGTTTCCTAGTTATGGTGAAGTGGTGATGCATGTGCATCATTTGAAACTTTTTTTTGGGTGGAGGTGCTACGAGCGA
The DNA here is from genome assembly GCA_963277665.1 of Viscum album. NCBI lineage: Eukaryota > Viridiplantae > Streptophyta > Magnoliopsida > Santalales > Viscaceae > Viscum > Viscum album. The sequence continues at coordinate 1,353,242,356 of OY728121.1, read as the reverse complement.
GTATTTGGATGTCGCGGTGTGTTGTGTTTGTCGATGTTGTCTTGATTGCGGTGTTTTTGTGTTTGACATCAAAAGGAGAATCCACTTTTGGGAGTCTTCAATGCATGAATGCGAGGCAGGATAGGCTTCAAACATCAGGGCTCTAGCCATAGGCCTCGGAGTGAATATGGTGCATGGTCAGGAATCCAAAGAGTGTATGGGACCCCAACTTCATTTATATCATCAGTGTTGGAGGTGAAATCATTTTAAGTCATTTACTATAGCTATACCGTTCCGAATGATCATTCTGGGTTCATGAGGTTTCCCTTGTCTATGAGGAGGCATTGTCACCTCGTACCTTAAAGTCTTGGGGGATGTGTCCCACCAGATGTAATCTCTTTTACATGTCCTTATGAGATATGATTGGGGAAATCGGTCCAAATTTTGAATATTTCTCATCCAGGAATGTGGAGATACTGGTTTGTCTTGGGTCATGGTTTTGATGCCACTGTAGTTGGGCCCCTCCCTCCCTACCCCTTTTGGTGGGGTGTTTTTTCACTGATTGGATGTTTTGATGTTTTGTATATTCTGTTAATTCTAATGGTGGGGAGTCCATCTGGGCCTCCCCGGTCCAGTCTTCTAATATCTTCTTGGGCATCAGTATGTTTCTAATTATGGGAAGATCCTTCAGGATTTCCCATTTTGGCATTTTTGTTATGTTCCTAGAGATGACATAGTGGTGGGTGATCAGAGTGTTCCTTGGACATGCTTGGTCTTGTTTTTTTCATTCCAATCAATCTATGTGGTTTTCTTTTAATAGTGTTTGAGCTGTTTTGGCTTGTGAAGTTGGTTTCTGTGGGTGCGAGAGCTCCTTTCCTTGATCAGTCAGCTGAAGGTGTTCTATCTATTTAGGGAGGATAACACAAATCAGAAAGTATTTTTACGAGTTTCTTGAAGTTGACTTTTGATACACTTTCTCTGAGCATGGTGAGTCTTACTTTTTTCACTTAATTTTTGTAGGGATCCTTTTTGAACCCTAAGGGGGTATCAGTTACTAATTCAGGGTTCAGCCTTAGTTGTCGATTTTTGGGGATGGAAAGCACTATGGTGGGGAGAATTGTCACACCCGCCTATTTTACACTATTTATTTTATTATTTTTTATGGTCATCGGGTAGTCTGGGTTTAAGCTCGACTTAAAATTTAGAGTTCTTATTTTAAAACGTATGTTTTGGACATGGTTGCATCCAACTCTCCATATTCGAAGCCGTGCAGCCACGCCTGGGTCACTGCACGACCTCACCTGGTTCAATTAATTAAATAAAATGGATTAATAATAAAGTAATAAAATTTAAAGTGTCATAAAATAAAAATGAAATAAAACAATAGTTTTTAAAGATAAAAATAATAATAATGTTATTCAGGGACATTATTATTATTATTATCATAATTGATATAACTTTTTATTATATTTTAGTACTATCAATTGAGTTCTATTATTTTTATTTATATTATAAATATTATTCATATTTAAGGTTATTATTATTATTATTAGTGTTTTGGGTTTTGCATCATCGGACGCACGGGCAGGGCACGCTTCTGAGACTGCGCGGTCTGCCCGGCTTTGAAAAAATGAGTTAAAACATAAAGGAATAATAAAATGATTATGAGTAACAAAATGGAAATAAAATGAAAATAAGAAGTTTAATAAAATTTATGATTTTGTTTTAATAATAATAATAATGTTTGAGAATATTATTATTATTAATTAATAATATAAAATTTATTAAGTTTTTGTTAATATTGTAATACTTATTATTATTATTAAGGTTTTAGTTTAGGAATAATAATATTATTAATATTGATTTTATTATTAGTATTATTTTATTTTTTGTTTTATTTTATTCTATTTTATTTTTGGGTAGGGTTTGGACCTCCCCTTTCTCCCAGGTCATGACCCCCCCTTTATCCCATGGAACTTGTCATGCCGCAAACCCCCCTCCATGGTTGGCCGACGGACTCCCCTTCCCCCTCCATTTTGTTTGCGGAGCCACCGCCTCCCTCTCTCTAGAAAGAAAATCTTCAACGCCCCTATTTCCCCCACCTCCTTCACATGACCATACCCAATGCCCTACCTCCCTCCCGACTACCTAGCTCACCCCTCACCTTTTCTCATGCACTCCTCAGACCGGCTTCCCTTTTGAGAAGTGTGTCACCTCTACCCAGTGCCTAGATGGTGCATGAACCTTCATCATCCGACCCTCCTCCTTCGACATCCTCTCTAGGAAAACCCCTCCTCCTTTCTAGGTTTTCTCTTTGTTTTTTGGGTTTCTAAACTTCTTGAATTTTTAGGGTGTTAGTTAGGGTTTTAATGTTGGGGTATCTTTGGTTCCAAATATTGATTATGGTTATTTCTTGGTTTCCTAGGGCTCGGTTGAGGTGCAATGGTGATTTCAAACCTTTTTTAGGAATATTATTGGTTCAAGGTAGGTTGTTCTATGCTCTGACACTCTTAGATGATTTAATTTGTTTATCTAATTAATTTTTAAATGTTCTATAGTTATGTTGGGTAGTGCAGATTGTGTTTCAAAAATATTTTTACATGCATGTACGATGGAATTGGGTCTTCTTTTAGAAACAGTTCTGTTTTTCTTGTGGGTATTGATGTGAGAATTCTTCCAAATATTCACTTAATTATTTTTTGGTGTGAAATGTATGTTTTTGGGGTAATTAATTGAATGTTCTTTTAGAAATGAATTTTTCCTCCAAAATAATTGGTCGAGTGTCGGAAAAATTGATGTGTTGTTTAATAAAAATGTTTTATATGTTGGTTTTTAGGTCCAAATCAGGTTCTGAGGTAGTAATTTTGCATGTTTGGTTTTAATGTGGAATTATTTCTATGTGAAATTGGGTGTGTTTGGTGTGAACTTTGGATGTACCATTTTGGATGTCTTATAAATTTGTCAAATGGTTTAATACCTTAATTATATGGTGCATACAGAGTTCTTAATGTGGTGTGTGTGTGTCTAAAGGTTGAGATTGGATATTTATATAGGGATTGGTAGTATTTTATAAGTGGTGCAAATGGTTCATTTAATTTTGCAAGTGGTGAGAAACTAGTTTTAAGGTGAATGTGTTAAGAAAGTGAATTGAAATGGATTTAAAAAAAAAATTGGGTATGTTTATTATGTGATCCCTTATTGTGTTATTTAATAATTTTTTCTAAGTTGTGCTAATTGACTATGTTCTTCTCTAGGTGCTTCCAAATGGGGATTTTTGGAATGATTAAGTAACTACAAATGTATTTTTTGAAAGGTATTTCATTGTGCGCATGTTTTTAAAAAAATGACGTTTGGGTAGGCAAGTGATGGCTTTTGTGTGAAATATTTTGTTTGTTTTGTGATATATGAAAGTGATGTAACTTGTGAATGTGGAACTTGTTTTAGAACAAGGGAAAACCTCAGGTATCTAGGTGGGTGGACTAGAACTAGTTTTTTAGTGATCCTGTGGGGCTTGGCCCCTATTTCACATAGAATGTTTGGAAATGAAAACACTAACTAGACATTGATAACGATGATGTTGGGGGACTAATAGGATATGGGCATGCTCCCTACTAGTGGCTCATGTGCACGAGAACAAATATTGTATGGTTACATTTTCACCGAGATACGAGGTTCTAGGGCCCCACTTGAGCTAGATTGACCTTAGGGGATTTACCCGTAGTGATCTACTATTCATGAAGTGGTGACTTCCGTCAGCATACAGAGGACCACTTTTGTATGTGTGTGTTCTTGGTAAATTTTCTCTTCCACTATAAAATAGTATTTGTTAAATATTTTTATTAAAGTGTTCCTTTTTAACTTTTATCTTGTAAATGTTTTTCTTAAAAGCTTTTTAAAAGTATAATTTTGAATAAGAATATTAAATTAATCTATTGAGTGTTGTGGAATGGAATCATTTATTTGGTGGTATCTTATTGGGCCTTTTCCTCACACCCTACACACACCTTTGGGTGTATGCAGACTCTGTTGCCTCTTTGTTTCAAGATAAAGTAAGATGTGTCATGTTGGAAGTTCATTTATCTTAGTGGCTTGGTTTTGATCCTTGGTGGCGGCAGCTTGAGGATGTTTCTCCTCTTGTTGTACAATAGGTTTGAGAGTCTTTTGGGGTTCCCTTGGTGTCTTTGTACCTTTTAGCCTTTTTTTAGTTGAAAAATGTAAATTTTTTAATTTTTTATAGGTTATTTCGGTTAAAAATTTCAGATCTGGGTTTTGGGGTTTTTTTAACATGGTAAATATGGGTAAATCGTTCCTATATTTTTTCATTCGATACCCAAGAACTTGTGCCAGCCAATGGGGATTGGGAACACCCTTCGGGCCATGTCGTAGATTGGGTCGGGCACCGGGTAGGATGCAGACCCGACCTTGTTTATGACATCCAGGACATCACTACCTCGACTCTCTCTTGGTCCATAGATAAAATTGACTCATAAAACACATGCCCCAAGATTTTCAATTCCTAAATCTAAAAGGGTTTCTTGAGCTAAAGAGGAGGTTCACTACAACTCCAATATTGACAACTTCTATGTCATGGATTAGTTATGTTATTTACTTTGATGCATCGGGCATTTGTTTCAGAGAAGTACTGTTGTAGGGGGAGTGGGTATTAGGTTAATGGGTTATGTAAAATATGAACCCATGAGTAGATATATCATACCAATGATTATTATTTAGTAGTCTTGTTCTATTGTTTGAATTATTGGAAACACTACCTCTTTGGTGAGAGGTTTTTTTGTCTACACAGACCATGAAATCTAGTTTTATCTCTTCACACATAAAGACTTAAACAAGAGGTAGATGTGTTGGGTAGAGTATCTAAATATTATCTAAATTGATATGGACTATGATAAAGATAAAGATAATGTTTTCACAAAATAACCTACCCATAAGACACAGGTAGATTAGGATCTTGGTGAATAGATAATAGAGGAATAATGGTGCCTGATGGTCTTGTTGACCGACTGAAGAATGGATGCTTCTGAGGACTAGGGATCAATGATATGTGATCTAATGGTGGTAACATCTTATATAGTGGAATAGGTAAAAACTTCATAGGATAATAACCTCGATAATGTTTTGATTCGGGAACAACTATTAGGTGGTGATATGATACCTAGGTGGTCATTTGATCTGATCATTCTATGATTCAACTTCCTATATAAAAAAATAGTCTAATAGGGGAATCATCCCTAGTGGGAGAATCCTAAACCACCATAGTAAACAGTACCATCAGTCTCCTTTTGGGGAAAATCATCTAAAAAGTGAAGGTAAAAATAGAAAAAACTAAAGAAATAGGAAAAATCCTAATCAATTTATGGGACTACACAAATGTTCTCCTAGGAGTCTAACCATAACCCAAAGTATATCCATCTTATCACTACCCAAGTTTTTTATCCCTTTATGTTAGTCATTGTAAAATATATATGAAATATAACATCATCCTCATGTTTAACAAATTAATTGCAACAAATATATCATAATATCATTGAAATATATATATCACATAGTCAAAGAATACAAGTATATCCTGGACATATAACAAAATCTAAGAATTGAATTTAAGAACTAGTATGCAAACAACCAATAGGTATATATATTCTATATAAACCTATGATCCTAATAATGATGCATTAACACACCAAAATCCTCATAAAATATTATCTACAATCCCATCAATGCTAACATGGAGGTCCATTACACATGTGCTATCCAGGAAAATGATAAATCCCCCATCCGAGTCCCACACAACTTATCTTATTTCTACTATCTCCATAGTTAGTACAAAAAGAAAAGAAGAAAATTGTGTTTTAATATCATTTTACAACACCCCAACCCAAAATACTAGGTCCATGATAGAGAGTCACATGACCTCATACACACAACAATGCACGCAAGTGGATGCCAATGAGTAGTACGAGTCTGGAATACATCACTGGGGATACTATAACCACATTATCATGTTGTTGAACCAATAATAATTATAAATAAATATAATAAACACATAGTAAAAAATGTGGAAGAATATAATCCTAGATGGTACACATGTCATATTAGATTATATGTGTGGACGATAAGTAAATAAAACTATGGTTTCCTTCAGTTTCATTCCTAGTCCCACCACTATTTCCTTGCTCCATTTATCAACCACCTACATTGAGCCCCATTCCCTTATCTCAATCCCTATATATGAAGTTTTCATGTGAAATATGATTCCCGTATAGGGTGTGATTAATAAAACCTAGAAGTACACCACCATTTCTTACTTAAAAAATGTGCACATGTAGAAAAAGTGTATTCAATGATGAAAATAAATGCACAATCCAATATACAATCTCATACTGAGCACATGTGTATTGACCAATCCACCAAAAACTATAGGTATACCTACTTTTGATCTATACCAGATGTATAATAAGACGTGAGGAATGATCATGAACTAGCCACAAGAATGGTAAATTGTCACACTTCATCCTCAAGGTATCAAGTTTTAATTCTACTTTGTATCCACATGGAATTGAGTTTTGACATGTTTTTCGACATCATTAAGGAATTTAGTTACATCCATGCCATAAGGCTATCATGATCATACCCCATTAATGGTTCCACTATCGTCATCACCACATGTAATGCATTTCACCCCTATAAGGGATAAACATACCATGATGGTCCACCTATCACAAATACCAGGAGTAAACTTCTAACAACATGGTAAAACAAAAATATGTAAATAATAATAAGGAAAACATACCCCATAATAATGAGCATATAGTAGCAATCATAGAACATAATGTTATCAACATAATTAATTATACTAAGATACTCTACAAATACTTATGGAAAAAAGATAAAATATATGGGAATCATGGATAAATGACACCCACGATAAATCACCATAAAGAAAGAAAAAAAATATTTTCCAACACATCATGGACCAAGGAAAAAATAGTAAGAAAGGGACCCAATAAGTATGAAACTTCCAACATCATGGTTTTTGATCTGTTACTTCATGGTTCATCAAAGGATAGTAGAATAAACCACATCACACACCCAGGTATAATGATATCACTTTCCATGGATGAAAACATTGGGTACTAGTTTTTCAAGAAATATGTTTAAAATGGAGACTCAGGAGGATTCAAATTCATGATGTTTTTTAAATAATCACATACCTTATGGAGTTGACGAATAGAACCAATTCCATAGTATGTTGAAGGAGAAGTCTATAATTCACCAGATCTATTGTCTGTTGAGGAATGGATCATGAATTACTCATTATTCCTAGAGGATAAACTTAGGTCTTTCCAACGAACATCACTAAATATCCAATATATTAATAAAAAAGAGATTAAAGATTTTAATAAAGGAGAATAGAGTCTCAAGATGATTGATCTATAATGAATTACCCAGAATGATACACCTTTCTTGATAATTCTATCTTTGAATAAGGTGTTTATTGTTGGAATAAAAATATCCCCACTAATATACAAAAAAAATTATCAACATATTATGGATAAATAATCAATTATCCATAAATAAGAGTTCTAGGAAGATGATCCATAAACCCTTACTAGTATACCATTTATATTCGATGGTAGATCTTGATTTGATCAGGGAAAAATTTCAAATATCTAGATCTACCACCAATATATGAAGAGAGAAAATAAATTTGATTGCATATTCATGGAAATCCCATAAAAATTATAAATCCATGGTCATCTATGAAAATAAATGAATGATTTGGAATATATCCATGAATAACTCACAATTCTAGCATCACCCGATCATCCAAATTTTTGAGATATACGGGAAAAACAATGAAAGATGCTAGATACAAGGAGAGAGGTATAAAATTCACAATATGGCCATTGGGGTTAGAATAGGACATTAACAATTTTCCAAAAATAATAAAATTAATATCCGATGAGGTACATTTAATGAACCCTATTATTGGATGCACTAACAATCTAGTGGAACCTCCAGCTGGCTGGTGACTTCACATCAGTAGATCACTGTCCCTAGATGAACCACGTGGGTTCTACCAATATCACTAGCCAACCAGTTGTGTATAAAAATCCTATTGAATTTCAATAACTCCATTGTCTATCAAGTGGTAGTCTTGGACCACCTTTTATCCTAGCCACTACACAAGGAATCCACTTTAAGAACATGAATCTCTATTAACTAAACAATAACCTCTTAAACACCCAAAACTTTACTAAACATCATAGGAATAGAGAATTAATTATATTTAACTTCTCATATATAAAAAATAATCTTATATGATACAATCTTGGCCTGTTGGTATCTCTTTAGCGAGATCACATAAGGATATCATACACCACTATCTCCTGTTGGGTCAGATCAAATATGAATATCAATACCTCAAGTTATACCAATTAAGGCCATCATTCCCCAGCTTCTAACTCAGTCCCGCTATCATGTTATATGCATCATCTAAACACATTTCCCCTCTAGGAAAATCGAGACATGATGAGGCTACCTCTCACTTTGATACCAATTATAGAATAATAATAATATATTATATCTCAAATACATCATAAGGAGATAGTTTCATAATATTACTCACATATATCTATAAGTATAACAAAATAATCATGTGTCACATGGGCCACACACACACAAACATACCATATCATAAAATTGTTCTCAATGTTATGTCTTCACATAGGACAACATTTCATGTTTGAAAAGGCACATATGACACTGCACACACATAAAGTGGAACATAAAAACCAACTCAATATCAAGGCCCTATATGGTAATGAATTCCATACTTTATATCATTAATGAAAAATTATGATACCCATCAAAACACGATAACTGAGTTATATGAGTGAACCAACAAGATCAAGTTACATGACATGGACCCCTAGAAATATTCCCTATTAAATACATTAAAGGGTCATAGAATGTGATTAAAGAATAATCTTCCCCAAGGAGATTGTATCTTCACTAACATACCTCTTAGGATCCTCCAACATCGCTAGATCTTGGATTGATCAGAGGAAGGATGCCAACACACTAGATGTATCATCGATCTATCAATGATAAAATAATTATTCATTAGATAAATTCAAAATACCAAGATACATATAGTACATGTTAGATTTATGATTTTTCTAATAGGAATAAGGGTAGATCTTATAGAAACTAGAAGAATTGTGGTTTGTGGGTCACTTAACTTAATCCCCTGATCACAAACAGACTTGGATCCACCAGAATCGAGCATGGATTAGAAGGATGTTTCCAAGGATTGTAGAGTCTCTAGTTTCTAGGGACATTAGAGAGTAGAAAATAATGGGTAAAATTGGGTGGTTTGTGGTAATTTAGATGGATTTTTTGATAGTTAATTCACAGACACATAGTTTGGTTGGACAATTTTCCAAACTATGTGTAACGACCCAAAGTTTCATTAATAGAAAATCCTTCTTGATCCAGTTAAATGTTTCTTTATGAAAAATGTTTTTATAAAATGTCAACTTCTTTAGTTTTATGTTAAGATTTGTGACTGTTACTTTTATAGCTGTTGAACAGTGATCATCTGAGTAGTATAAATATAAGGCTTTAACGAACCCATTTCTACTCAGACAAAGGAAGCGATGGCCTCATCCAGTAGAATTGCCCCTTACGAAGCCCATTTGTCAGAGCTCGGAAAAGAGGTGGCGTATTTGGGATTTTCCCTTGACCAAGCCCAAGATGAGCTTCATCAAGTCAAGCTCGAACGTGATCGTCTACGGGAAAAGTAGAAGTTGATTGAAATTACCACTCGAGCGATGTTGTCCGAGCCGCCCCAAGAGTCTGTCACCATCGCACACCTTACCCTTAGGTCTTATGCGGCTATTTTAAGGGGTTATGTAACAAATAAGTAGCACCATGTTCATGTACATTATTTTTGTATATAATAATGAATATAATTTCTAGTCATTTTTGATATATTGTAATTAGTTTTTAAAGTACAAATGGTGTTTTTAGTTATTATTTAATTAAGAATTATATTTTATTAAATTAAAGTATTTTTTAATTAAATAATATTTTAAACAAAATATTATTATTAATATTAAATTAATTTTTTTATTAAGTATAAATGATCTTATAATTTTATGAATGAAATTAAAATTTTTATTAAGGTTTGAAAGCCATTTCTGTCAAAACCTGTGAATTTTTTTATAAATGTCGGTTTTTATTTTAAAAGTTAAAATTCATATATTTAGAAAATTATTTAGATAAAATAAATATTATTTTTGGAATCAGGAAGTCGAAATTATCCAACGGTGAATTTTTCATAATTTTCTAAGACAGTCAAATTTTTGGGTAAAAATTAAATACCATTTAAATATATAATGTGTTTTATGACATCATAATGACCCAATGGTGATGTAATAAAATAACATAATCATTTTGTTCGGCCAATATGTGTTTTATCATGAAAATAATGAGTTTTTGGGTTTGTTTGACTTACTTTTCAAAGCATTAATGGAGCCCTCAAGACTTATTCAACACTTTGCCTTTTTAAATTAATTTCCATGGGAGTGTGACTCACCTCCACATAAGCAACCCTAATTTTTTAATATGTTCGGACCTCAGACTTGTAAAATATTGTTTTCCTCTTTCCTTTTCTAGAAACCATGGGCAAATACCATGGGATGGTGTGTGGTTTGGATTATTTTAATATAAGGGGTCCCAAACCTAAATAATAAAGAATTCTCTCACCTTTCCTATATAAACCCACCCAAGCTCCCACTTCCTCCTCACTAAAATCCCTTGGAGTTCTTCCAACCTGTTCCCTACTCTCTCTATAATCCTCCCAAGGTGCCCCAATCTCCCAAGAAGCCTCTCACAAGCCTCTCTCTAGCCTTTGGAAGCACACTTCCAAGTAAGGGTTTTTTCTTCGTTTCTCATTTTTGTCAATTTTCTTTAAGTTGTATTTCCCTTTTAATTTCAATTATGAATGTTGGGGTATGGTTTCTCACCTCTCCCATACTTCCCTCTTATTGTTTGAATGATGGAATACCCCTTTCTCTCTCATTAAAAGCCTCCCATGTACACCCGTTACTATGCCGAAATTCCGAAAGAAACCTTTTTCTCCTCTTTTATATTCAAGCAATACTTTTGTATCATGAATCTAAATTCCTTTTCAATTGTTGGGACATGTATCTATACGACCTCCTTACTGTCCATTACATGTAAATATGATGAGGAACCCATTTCTCTCTCATCAACCTTTTTTTATGAATTCTTATGTCACGCCGTTACGCTGCCGAAATCACACCGATTTTCTAAGCCAATATCATTGTGTAGTGAATACCATGCCCATTTCTCCATCAAGGGTATTCACTTTTATGCACATTTAATTATTGATTATAATGTTTAAAGTATGAATTCCACATTCTTTTATCATGGAATAAATGATTATGTTTTATGAATCCATGTTTTATGATCCATGTGGCACACTTATGCATGAAATGAAATGTTTAAGAAGGGTGCTCCCTTTATAGCGCTCCAATGCATTGGGTAAAGTATAGTATCATGATACGTCATGTGAAATGAGTGTTGAATCATTCTAATTCAAGTGCAATGAGGGTTTACTCGTGCTTCAAGTTCAATGAGGTTTTACTCATTCTCCATGTGCAATGAGCCTTGGCTCATGCTAATTCAATGTTAAGTGTTGTTGCCACATTTCCATATTATGGTTATCATGCTTTATCATGACTTTATGTTCATGTTAATCTAATGCTCTATTGATGTTCCTATTGACTAACATGTATTGTACTCCTCATGTTATTCATTGTGTACTCCCTTACTGGGCTTTATAGCTCACCCTTTTCTTATGCATGTCCTCAGGTTATCCCATGCAATGCTAAGTATGAATGAATGTAGTGGTCATGTAAAGGAAGTTTTCAATAAAGATGTTGTATTTCAAGTTTAAATTTTTTATGTAATGATACTAAGACCCAAAGACACTAAACCTCCCGATCTTCTTTGTTGTATCAAGTGAAGTTTTATGTAATAAAGCATGCTTAAGTTGTAATAAAAAGCAGGGTTGTCATAGTTGGTATCAGAGGATAGGTTTAGTTATTTTTGGGATTAGGAAACCCTAGTAAAGCCTTAGATACAAGACTAAGCATAATAAAAACATCCCTAAGTTTTGGTAAATACTAAGTAAGTGGTTTATCAAACAAATACATCCCTGTTTGGATACGAGCAGGTAGAGGCGGCTCTGGCACAGATGTATCCTAGGGGTAAAACCCGAAAACACAGCTTTGAGCTAGACTCGAACGGGAACTGGTGCACGACAACGGGCCTTACTGCACTCTTGGTTACGACACTCCTGGGGGATATGTTTTGATAAATTCACAATCTTAGTATGAACCCTTATTAAGGGAAAAATGCCCCTAAGGATATATGTTAGAAGGAAGATCATGAAAAGCCTGGATTGAATCCTATAGACTCATGAGTTAAAGAGATTAAAGTTTATTTATAAGTTATCAACTTTTGTCTTTGGATTACCCTTTATGTGTTACCCCTAACTTTCCTTTTATTCCAGCCAATGGCCGGTAATAGGAGAACTCGAGCTAACAACCATTGTGAAGATCAGTGTGATGATTGTACTAATGAGATGCCCAATCCAATGGGAGCGGGAATCGCAAACTTTGTCACGTTTCTCTCTCAGCTAACTCAAGTTTTGAATAGAAACACGGGTCAAGAGGAACGTTCAACCCCTCCTAAGAAAGAACAAGTCGCTATCGAGAGCTTTATGAGACAAAGGCCTCCTACTTTTAGTGGATCATCTGATCCCACGATCGCTAAGCAATGGATCAACTCCATTGAAAAGATCTTCTCTATCCTTCAATGTTCTGAACAAGAGAAGGTTCTCCTGGAGGCTTATCATATGGAGGGTGAAGCTGATCAATGGTGGACGTTGATCAAAAATACAAAACCTGAGAAGGAGACCGAGGCTTTGGAATGGAAGGAATTCCGGAAGATGTTTTTCGATAAATATTTTCCGCGCACCCTCCGTCTTAAGATGGAAAGGGACTTCCTTTCCCTCAAGCAGAAAAATGAAGAATCTGTGGGAGCGTACGAGGCAAACTTCACAAGGCTTGCATGATATGCTTCCGGATTTTTCGTTACCCCCGAATGCAAGGTTGACCGCTTATTTGGTGGGATGAAGCCTAGCTTGCGGAAAGAATTAGCGATCCGTGACTTCGACAGCTATGAGGAAATTGTCCGATGTGCCCTCAAGGTTGAAATGGAGATTGGAGAATCACAGGGGTATCATGGGGACAAGAAACGTAAGGTGGACTTCAACGCTGGTGGTCCGATGGATAAATCCAATGGTGCTAAGAAGCTCCAGCACCCCACTTGCCAAAAGTGTGGAAAGAAGCACCCTGGAAATTGCCTTAGGGGGACAAGAAAATGCTTCAAGTGTGGAAGAGAAGGGCACCTAGCTGTTAACTGTCAGCAAGAAGGACCTATGGCTACGACAGAGGAGAGGAACGCTTCGTTCGAACCTCAACGCGTTGTTCAATGCTACAAATTCAAAGAACCAGGTCATTTTGCAAATCAGTGCCCTAATCCAAGGGTTATCGGAGGAAACCAGCAACCTCCAAGACAGCAAGGAAGAACTTTTGCCATCACTTCTGCCGAAGTGAACCCCGACAACGAAGTGGTGACAGGTACGCTAGTTATTCATTCAAGAATAGTGAACATACTTTTTGATTCAGGTTCTACGCATTCTATTATATCTCAAAAGTTTAGTAGAACAATCCCTGCACCACCACAAATCATGGTAGTAAAGATGTCGGTGAGTATGGAAAATGGGGCAATCATTGCATCCCATGAGTATAAGTCCTCCCCTATTATAATCTGTGGATTGAATTTCCCAGCGAACCTCATCATACTCCCTCTGGTAGAATTTGATGCAATTCTTGGAATTGATTGGCTTTCCTTATATAGAGCCAACATAAATTGTCGGGAGAGGGAAATCACACTCCATATGGAGAATCGACCCCCGATTCTTTACATGTGTCAGGAGGAAGATGAGTCTCCTTTAGCTCCATCATCTCAAGCATGGATATTACTGCCTTATGAGCAGGCATATCTGGCTCAGATGATTGAGTCTAAGGAAGAAACCACCATTGATGAAATGCCTATTGTGAGGGAATTCGCTGAAGTATTTCCCGAGGAACTTCCTGGTCTTCCTCCAAGAAGAGATGTTGAGTTCTCAATTGAACTTATACCTAGGGCGCTACCAATACCCAAGAATCCATATAGAATGGCTGTTTTTGAGCTTGCAGAGCTGAAGAAACAACTACAAGAGAATCTGGATAAAGGGTTTATACACCCAAGTGCATCACCATGGGGTGCACCAGTCCTCTTCGTCAAGAAGAAGGATGGGTCAATGCGGCTTTGCATCGATTATCGTGAACTTAACAAAATAATGATAAAGAACAAGTATCCTATCCCAAGAATCGATGAATTGTTTGATCAGCTGTGTGGAGCACAATACTTCTCCAAGGTGGACTTGCGGTCAGGATATTATCAAGTAAGGGTGAAGAAGGAAGATATCCCCAAGACGGCTTTTCGTACAAGGTACGGGCACTATGAATTCATAGTAATGCCTTTTGGACTCACCAATTCTCCAGAAATATGCATGGACTTGATGAATAGAGTCTTTAGAGATTACCTTGACAAATTTGTGGTAGTCTTTATAGATGATATTCTAATATACTCCAAAACCAAGGAGGACCATGAGGAGCATTTAAAAACTGTACTAGAGACTTTGCGCAAGGAGAATATCTATGCAAAGTACAGGAAGTGTGAGTTTTGGTTAAAGGAAGTCTCATTCTTGGGCCATATCATCACAAGAAATGGGATATCTATGGACCCCTCCAAAACAGATGCAATTGAGGGATGGCCGAGGCCAACATCGGTAACTGATATCCATAGCTTCTTGGGGTTAGCTGGATATTATCGATGATTTGTGAGAAATTTCTCATGATTGCCCAACCCTATTACCAAGCTAACTCGAAAGGGAGTAAAGTTTTCTTGGAGTGATGAATGCGAAGAAAGCTTCAAGGAGTTGAAAAGGAGGCTTATCACTACACCCGTGCTCACTTTACCCACAAGTGGGGAGATTTTTGTGGTATTCAGTGATGCTTCAAAGAAGGGCTTAGGATTGTGCTGATTCAGAATGATAAAGTGATATCCTATGCCTCAAGGCAGTTGAAAATCCATGAGCGAAACTATCCAACGCATGATCTGGAGTTGGCGGCGGTGATCTTTGCCTTAAAAATCTGGTGGAATTATCTCTATGGAGAGAAATGTGAGATATATACTGACCACAAGAGTCTTAAATATATATTCACATAGAAAGAGTTTAATATGCGCTAGAGAAGATGGATAGAGATCATCAAGGATTATGACTGTTCAATACATTACCACCCTGGGAAGGCGAACGAGGTGGCAGATGCCCTAAGTAGAAAGGATCCAGCGATTCTATCAATGATGAGAATTGAAAAGGATCCAATCTTCTTAGACTTGATGAAGATGGACGTGGGAATCATAAAGAAGGGAACATCATCAATCCTTTCACAAATGATTTCTCAACCATCTCTTTTGGAAAGGTTAAAGGATGCTCAAAAGGATGATGCGGGAATCCAAGAAAAAGTGGAAGCTATCAAAAAGGGAAAATCCTCAGAGTTTAATGTTAATGAAGAAGGAATTGTGCGGTTTGGGAAAAGACTATGTGTTCCATCAAGTTCGGAGCTGAAGAAGGAACTTTTGGATGATGCACATAGTTCAAATTTTTCTATTCACCCAGGGAGCACAAAGATGTATCGAGATCTCCGAGAAAACTTTGGTGGGATAATATGAAGAAGGAGATCGCTGAATATACATCAAAGTGCCTGGTGTGTCAGCAAGTGAAGGCAGAGAGGTAGAAGTCTAAGGGGATGATGTAACCATTGCCCATACCAGAATGGAAATGGGAGAACATCACCATGGACTTTGTCACTGTACTTCCAAGGACATCCAAAGGCAACAATGCAATATGGGTTGTTGTGGATCGTCTTACAAAGACTGCACACTTTATTGCTATTCGAGAGAATTTCTCTTTGGATAAACTAGCATGGATATATATCAGGGATGTGGTACGGTTGCATGGAGTACCACTATCTATTGTTTCTGACCGAGATCCAAGATTCACCTCTAAGTTTTGGAAGAGTCTTCAACAAGCTCTGAATACTGAACTGAACTTTAGTACGACCTATCATCCTCAAACTGATGGCCAATCCGAGGGGACTATCCAAACACTTGAGGATATGTTGAGAGCGTGCTCAATGGACTTTAAAGGAGGATGGGATCAACATATTCCTCTAGTTGAGTTCTCTTATAATAACAGTTTCCACTCGAGCATCCAAATGGCACCATATGAAGCCCTGTATGGGAAAAGGTGTAGAACACCAGCATGTTGGGATGAGGTCGGTGAACGTAAGCTGCTTGAACCAGAAATGGTCGAAGAAATGGTGTAGAAGGTGAAAACCATTCAGCAGCATATCAAGGCAGCCCAAAGTCGACAGAAGAGTTATGCAGATAATCGTCGACGAGACCATGAGTTTAAAGTCGGAGACATGGTGTTTTTATGCATATCTCTGTGGAATAAGGTCATGAGGTTTGGAGAGAAAGGGAAGTTAAGTCCAAGGTACATCGGCCCCTTCGAGATTCTTGATCGTGTTGGGGTTATGGCCTATCGACTAGAACTTCCACCTACTATGGACAAGGTGAATGATGTATTCCATGTATCCCTCTTAAGGAAGTACATACCAGACCCTTCACATGTACTCTCTTCCGAGGTGGTACAATTAGAAGACGATCTTTCTTATGAGGAGCGACCAGTGAAGATCTTAGATCGTAGAGAAAAAGTTCTACGAAATAAGACAATTCCCCTCTTCAAGGTGTTGTGGAGAAACCACAAGTTTGAAGAAGAAACTTGGGAGTCGGTGGATATGATGAAGCTGAGTTACCCACATTTGTTTTAGTGTGGGAAAAGGAAAATTTCGAGGGCGAAATTTCTTAAGGGGGGAATATTGTAATGACCCAAAGATTCATTAATAGAAAATCCCTCTTGATCCAGTTAAATGTTTCTTTATGAAAAACGTTTTTATAAGATGTCAACTTCTTTAGTTTTACGTTAAGATTTGTGACCATTACTTTTATAGCCATTGAACAATGATCATCTGAGTAGTATAAATATAAGGCTTTAATGAACCCATTTCTACTTAGACAAAGGAAGTGATGGCCTCATACAGTAGAATTGCCCCTTACGAAGCCCATTTGTCAGAGCTCGAAAAAGAGGTGGCGTCTTTGGGCTTTTCCCTTGACCAAGCCCAAGCTGAGCTTCACCAAGTCAAGCTCGAACGTGATCGTCTACGGGAAAAGTGGAAGTTGATTGAAATTACCACTCGAGCGATGTTGTCCGAGCTGCCCCAAGAGTCTGTCACCATCGCACACCTTACCCTTAGGTCTTATGTGGATATTTTAAGGGGTTATGTAACAAATAAGTAGCACCATGTTCATGTACATTATTTTTGTTTATAATAATGAATATAATTTCTAGTCATTTTTGATATATTGTAATTAGTTTTTAAAGTACAAATGGTGTTTTTAGTTATTATTTAATTAAGAATTATATTTTATTAAATTAAAGGATTTTTGAATTAAATAATATTTTAAATAAAATATTATTATTAATATTAAATTAATTTTTTTATTAAGTATAAATGATCTTATAATTTTATGAATGCAATTAAATTTTTTATTAAGGTTTGAAAGCCATTTCTGTCAAAACCCGTGAATTTTTTTATAAATGTCGGTTTTTATTTTAAAAGTGAAAATTCACATATTTAGAAAATTATTTAGATAAAATAAATATTATTTTTGGAATCAGGACGTCGAAATTATCCAATGGTGAATTTTTCATAATTTTCTGAGATAGTCAAATTTTTGGGTAAAAATTAAATACCATTTAAATATATAATGTGTTTTATGACATCATAATGACCCAATGGTGATGTAATAAAATAACATAATCCTTATGTTCGGCCAATATGTGTTTTATCATTAAAAAAATGAGGTTTTGGGTTTTTTTTACTTACTTTTCAAAGCATTAATGGAGCCCTCAAGACTTATTCAACACTTTGCCTTTTTAAATTAATTTCCATGGGAGTGTGACTCACCTCCACATAAGCAAACCTAATTTTTTAATACGTTCGGACCTTGGCCTTGTAAAATATTTTTTTCCTCTTTCCTTTTCCAGAAACCATTGGCAAATACCATGGGATGGTTTGTGGTTTGGATTATTTTAATATAAGGGGTCCCAAACCTAAATAATAAAGAATTCTCTCACCTTTCCTATATAAACCCACCCAAGATCCCACTTACTCCTCACTAAAATCCCTTGGAGTTCGTCCAACATCTGCCCTACTCTCTCTAGAATCCTCCCAAGGTGCCCCAATCTCCCAAGAAGCCTCTCACAAGCCTCTCTCTAGCCTTTGGAAGCACACTTCCAAGTAAGGGTTTTTTCTTCCTTTCTCATTTTTGTCAGTTTTCTTTAAGTTGTATTGCCCTTTTAATTTCAATTATGAATGTTGGGGTATGGTTTAGCACCTCTCCCATACTGCCCTCTTATTGTTTTAATGATGGGAGACCCCTTTCTTTCTCATTAAAAGCCTCCCATGTACACCCGTTACTATGCCGAAATTCCGAAAGAAACCTTTTTCTCCTCTTTTATATTCAAGCAATACTTTTGTATCATGAATATAAATTCCTTTTCAATTGTTGGTACATGTATCTATATGACCTCCTTACTGTCCATTACATGTAAATATGATGAGGAACCCCTTTCTCTCTCATCAACCTTTTTTTATGAATTCTTATGTCACGCCATTACGTTGCCGAAATCACACCGATTTTCTAAGCCAATATCATTGTGTAGTGAATACCATGCCCATTTCTCCATCAAGGGCATTCACTTTTATGCACATTTACTTATTGATTATAATGTTTCAATTATGAATTCCACATTCCTTTATCGTGGAATAAATTATTATGTTTTATGAATCCATGTTTTATGATCCATGTGGCACACTTATGCATGAAATGAAATGTTTAAGAAGGGTGCACCCTTTATAGCGCTCCAATGCATTGGATAAAGTATAGTATCATGATACGTCATGTGCGATGAGTGTTGACTCATGCTAATTAAAGTGCAACGAGGGTTTACTCGTGATTCAAGTGCAATGAGGGTTTACTCATGCTCCATGTGCAATGAGCCTTGGCTCATGCTAATTCAATGTTAAGTGTTGTTGCCACATTTCCATGTTATGGTTATCATGCTTTATCATGCCTTTATGTTCATGTTACTCTAATGCTCTATTGATGTTCCTATTGCCTAACATGTATTGTACTTCTCATGTTATTCATTGTGTACTCCCTTACTGGGCTTTATAGCTCACCCTTTTCTTATGCATGTCCTCAGGTTATCCCATGCAATGCTAAGTACGAAGGAATGTAGTGGTCATGTAAAGGAAGTTTTCAATAAAGATGTTGTATTTCAAGTTTAAAGTTTTTATGTAATGATCCTAAGCCCCAAAGACACTAAACCTCTCAATCTTCTTTGTTGTATCAAGTAAAGTTTTATGTAATAAACCATTCTTAAGTTGTAATAAAAAGCAGGGTTTTCATACTATGCATTGACCATGTGAGGTCCACAACACATCAGGGACCACACTTGGTTCATTCATAAGGTTTGGTAAACCGTGCAGTAATTATTATTTACACATGTATAAAAAGATTTATAGTTTTGTTGTTATGTTTCATGGTTTTATGTAACTATTGATCCAACCACAATCCTTGTCCAACATGCACCATAATTTTCTAGGGAGAAACTTATAGTTTCCCCTAAACATATACCAACTGTAAACCTATAAAAAGGTCTAAAAAACTCTTCAAACTCAACATAAAACTCAATAAACATATCCAAATCAATTCATAGTAAAAAAAACAAAAACAAAGGATGTTAATTACATATTACCAACCTAAAATTTTTTACAGAGCTACATTATATCCCTATTAATAATTATCATACTTAGCAAGCGTATGTTTCCAATGATTCCCATTGGGACTATGCATCATATTTCCATATGATGGTGACATGATTATTTATTTTCCTTCTTTCCCACTTTCCAAATTTGGGAAGATTTTATCACTTTAGTTAGCGATGTTGTCTCCTTGATTGAAATGGAATGATGGGATATCATTTCCTCATTCCATTGATTCATATATGGATCTCATCAGCTTGTTCGGGTCTCCATTATAGATTTAAGTCATGTTCATGAAGCCTGTTCTTGGTGCCATCTATAGGTGGACATTGATTAATTATGCTACTTCTATCTCAATTGGGTAGTAAACTTTGGTCAGAGTAGATGGTAACATGTATAATTTTAGGGAATTTTAGGATGTTGGGTAGGTTGGGCATCGTTAAAAGCTTAACCTTTTGAATTCAGAGGCATCACATATGAGGTATCTTAGTAACAGAGACTAAGACATCCCATTTATGTCATGCAGTAGTTGAAGCTGTGGGAATATGTCTTCTGAGGATTTTTCCCTCAAACATCCAATGTTTATTATATGCGGTAGAGATTCGAAATCAGGTCCTAAGTTTAATAATTTTTGGAGATGAGTGGGTCATAGTTTTAACATCTTGTAAAGAAAGATGGGTTGTCAGATTAATTCTATGAAAGGATAGATGGGTCACAAAATTAATTTCTTGTGGGGAAACATGGGTTATAGGTTTAATGTCTCTATGGGATAGATGGGTCATATATTTAACATCTTGTAGGGATATATGGGTGGTCAAGTGTGTCCCTAGGGGGAGAGAAGATCACACTTAAATATTTTGGTTAGGTGTGTCCCGAGTGGAGAAGATGTTCACACAATAGGTTTTTGGTTATGATATTAGGGTGTTGGGATTGAACATCAGGGATGTTTCCGACGTAGCCTTTTTAATACATGGATAAAAACCCACAAAGTTGGATGTCACAGTTTTAGTTCATGTGACATGACCAGTGTATGCAATTTAACTTCATATAGTAAGGATTCTCATATCATAAAAGGAGCTTCAATGAGGGATGGTATGGGGATTACATATAGAATCCAACCAAAGGAAATGTTCATCTAATGGGGAAGGAAAAGGTGAAATACCATTAAGATCATACATGGGTTAAGTATACATTTTTATGTCTTGTTCTAAGGATGTTATCGTGTAGTTTAATTTTGTACGACTATGACTCAGAGCTAGGTAGTTTTATATCATATAGCTCATACATGGATGAGGATTACAACCTGAGGGGTCTATGTCAGGGTGAGAGGAAGATTCAATTAAATGACTCTCTATTTAGATAGTAAATACATTTCCCTTGGTGATTCCAATTTTAGGGCTTACATTTCCACTACTCATGCACCTCTGGGGGGGGGCATAGAATCAAAAATACCATAGAGGATTGTAAATAAATATGACTAAGTTTAGGCTGAATATTCTTTGGATAAAGAGGCATTAGCATACCAATTATTATGAGAAAATGGTAGGGGAATGGTCTAGACCAGACATAATGAAATGTGGGTGGACACAAGGGTAGATAGAACTCGTTACGCAGAGATTTTGGGTGTGGTTGAACTGGTTTTGGATTAGTATGGGGGTCCCAAGCAATAAAAATTCTTTAATGGGTATTTTCTAATAGAAATAACCATGGAGAGTCCTAAAGGATGGATTTGTGAAAGTTGGGGTTTGTGAAGGTCGGGGGTCTCATGAAGGCCAATGTTTTCATGAAGGATAGGGGTTTTGTGAAAGAATATATTTCTTGAAATAGTGTGAACTTTCTTTATATTGAATGTTTACACCAAAAAACACATGTCATTGGAGGAATAAAAGATAGTGTGGATGAATCAATGAATACTCAAGCTAAAATGACTCAAAACAACACTTAATTTGATAGATTAGAAAAGATATAAACCTTCACAAATGGACGTAGATCATGGAAGCTCCCGATCAAGAAAATCTTGAAGTAGTCACATTTACACAACTTAACTCCAATTTGAGGAAGTCCCCATAAAAATTAAGCATGAGGTAGTGACTTTTATGTAGGGTAACTCCAGTTCACAAAACCCCACAATTTCATGAAGCTCATAATCTTCCATTAAATAATACATATGTTTTGAAATTGATTCCCCTACCTCCATTGTGCCAATAAAATCCCCCTTTTCCTGAATTTTAATTGGACATAGCCTTTCAACATCAGAGAAAATATTGAAATTCATGAAACTCAGAAGCTTCATGGGTGAGAGAGGTGATAAATATCTAATAGTATCAACCATTCATGGAACTTCCACCTCTGTTATTTTTAAAAAATCAACCCATTGGGAGATTACTTTTATGATGGTATATGACTTTGTGTATGAATAAAGCCCTTTATGGGTCTTTGGGTTTTGAGAGAAAATTATCCATCACAAAACCCACACCATGGGAATAATGACTTCATTATGGTGATGAGTCGCCCTATTTCAAAAAACATATCATTTCTTGAGACCCTTGAACTTCTCGAGACCCCTTATATTTTCAAGACCCCGAACCTTCACGAATCCCCCAAACTTTATGAAGCCCAAAAATTAAAAAACCCATCCTCTAGGCCTCACCACAGTGCCTCCCATAAAACTATATCCATTCACAAAATTTGAGTTCTTGAGGCCCCATAATGATCCAAGACTCGTTCAATCACGCCCTAATTCCCCATGAAACCAGTGTCACCTACCCTTGTGTCCACACACTTTTCTTCAAGAGTGGCCTGATCTATTACCCTACATTTCTACCTAAGAATATGTAACCTAATACCTCATCCTCTTAAGAATATGATATCTATCATCAGGTAATCTAATTTCCTCCCCTTCATGACAGTGTCTACACCATGACCTGCCCAAATGTGCATTATTAGTGGAAACATAAACCCTATAGATGGAATCACCAAGGGAAATGACTTACCTATATCAATAGATAATCCTTTTTCGATCTCTTCTTCTCACTTTATCATGACCCTATTGGGGTGTAATCCCATCCATGTCTAATATTAATGATGAAAAACTTCCTAGATCCACATCCTAGTTATATGAATTTAAACTACATGACACACTATACTTAACACATGATGTAAAACTATATCCTTACCTCATGAGTTGAGAATAGGATATCCCATGTATGATCATCATGGGATGATGACTTCTTCTGCATCATGGGATGACCCTCCTCCTTTGAGAAACTTCTACGTGTCTACCAAAAACCATTCCTCGTTAACCCTCCTCCCATATAATGAGTGTCCTTATGACATGGCATTAAAATGCAATGAAAAATCCTGTCACATGACCCTAAACCACAAAATCAAAGTTTGAGAGTTCTAATACTCGTATCTAAAAAAGTGTACATAAGACTCCTCCCTTATGTTCATTACTAATAACCCAACATCACAACCAAACCTCAAGAGTCAAATATTCCCCCTTGGGAATACACATAACAAAATCCCATGTGTGAGATCTTCCCCCCTGGGGACACACTCCACCAAATTCCTAAGTATTAAATACCCCCTCCAAGGGGAACACATAACCATCATTCTTTCCACATAATAAATTATAAATATGACCCATAAATCCACACAAGATGTTAAAACTACAACCCATCTATCCCCAAAAGGTATTAAACCTATGACCCATCTATCCCTGCAATACATTACACCTGAAACCCATATGTCACCTTAGGATGTTAAACCTGGGACCCATCTATCCAAGCAAGACACTAAACCTGTGACCCATCTTTCCTTGAATGAAATTAAACGTACGACTCATCTATCCCTACAAGAATTTAAACTTGTGACCCATATGTCCCCATAATACATTAAATATACAACCCATATATCCCAACAAGGCATTAAACCTGCAAACCATATGTCCTCACAAGATGTTAAACTTTCAACCCATCCATATCCACCAGATGTTAAGCTTTTGGAATTATCCAAAATCCACACCCCATAAAATAATCCTGAAATTCTTATGTTAAAATACTCTGAAGACTTATTACCATGGATTAAACTACCTTGTGTTTGACACACTTTTCCTTAGGATCCACACCTAATATGCCTCACAAAGGATATGACATTAACTTTAAAAGGAGAAGCTTTCATAGATTCACAACCTATAAAATTTCAATAAATACGTTGACATGCCCAATGTTACTATCTAACCTAACTGAAGGTTTATATGCTATTGAGAAAATAACAACATAATTAACCAGTGTCCCCCTCGAGATGACATTGGGAATGATTTTCATGAAGATGAATTAAATCTATGAGGGAGACCCAGACTAGGTGATGAGATCTATGGAAGAATCCAATGATGGGGGAGGCAACCTTTCATTATCCTATTTTGATCAAGGAGATGATATTATCAATAAAAGTGGTGGAAGCTACCCGCATCTGGAAAGTGGGATGGAGATTTAGAAGTTTTCATGATGCACAACCCATGAGGAAAGTATTAGAAACAAAAATGGGGAACCCGTCATGAGAATATTCTCCTTCAACTACATAGACTACTAATGTTTAGGAACCATTAGATTTAAATTTCACTAGAACAATATATTAAGCACTAGGTCTAACTATGAAAGTGGTGGACCTGACATGAAACTCACCTATGACTTGTGGCAGATAACGTTGGGAATATTCCATTTGAAACATCGTCAATTTAGATCCCTGCAATATTTTTGGAATAATAGATGATGTTGAGAATTGTGAATCACTTTCACTATATCTGTACTAACAGATGATTACATATGCTCTACAGGACTCAAGATATAGGAAACTGGAGACCTAGAACCAACAACCATGGGTTAGGTAAAATGTTAGCATGAGAACCCTACATGAATATATTTCAACCACAAATATCCAGTGAATCTTCCTCTACTGGGCATCCATGCCTCATGTCACCCTCTGATCTCCACTAAAGTACGGTGGTTGATTCCCTTATTCATCGATATGAGAAGGAATGGGTCATTCCATATAAGTATACAACTCACTAAGATAATGTGGCATTGACACCTCACCGACACTACCACCCCCTGAAGGCCACCCAGGGTGAAACCACCCCTCATTACAATGAAAAAACCCTTTGATAACCTCTCCCTATGGAACTATGATGGCTTACTTCCCTATTCTGAGGAGGTTGGGGATGTTTGATCCATACCCATTGTGGAAACTACTCAGGAACTTCACTTGAGAGATATCACCAGGCCACATCAGTACCAACATTAATCAGTTCTATAGGCCGATGAGTGGGTTGAATCTATCCCTATAATGCTATTCTCAGTCTTGAAGCCTTCAGCTAGCTTTAGGGATGACCCCAAACATTCCCCAATAGGAGGCATCTTCTATAACTCCAGTGGCCCCTTCCATCACCAAAATATCCCAAAAAATCCATGTAATTCCTCAATGGGGATTAGTATTCACCAAACTGGGATAGAGACCCCAGCCACCTCTTAGGCAGGCTGATTTGACTCTCTCATTCACTAACGTCATCAACATCCATCACATTCCATCTCGTGATGAGAAATACTAGTGAATAGGTCCTCTCAACACCACCACCAACTAGTGCAGTGGTCATCATTTCACCACCACCAACCCATGAAGAGGTCCTCCCCAAACTACCTCCAATCATTAGGGAGGTCCTCCCTATACCACAAAAAACTGTCTTGGATTTCCTCTCCACACCACTTCTAACCAGCATGGAGGTCCCCCACCTACCAAATACATTCCCTTATTTGAAGAACCATCCTAGGAAAGGAAGGAAAACACCCATAGTGGGGTCCATTCATGTGGCATGATTCACAATGAATATGGGGGAAATACATGTGACTCTCAGCAACTCAAACATATAGAAATCCCACAACATTAAAGATGGGACCCTGGGAAGAATCATTTCACCATTAACCCATCAGACTCGGAGGTGAAAAATGAATTGGTGGGGTAACCTTCACCCTGGCTTTGCGATCCTAGGGAAGAAGCCCTTTGACTAAGTCTTACACTCCCATAATCGATAGTCTATAAGGTCCCTAAATACCTTCATAAATACCTACTAGTTGTGGATGTTGTAGCCTTATTCTGAGCAATGAAAGTGAAACTACCTCTTTCACCATCAGTTTCCCTCCTCTCTACCTATATGTAAGAAGTTGGAAAGATTCTAGGGACTATGTTGATTCCCAAAAATGATGGTGATCACTCCACTAAGCCTCCAAGGGATGATACTGCTCTTTCACAGGAAGAAGTAGTAAACAACCCATCATATAAGGATAAGATATTGAAGTTGGATCCTCCTCCAAGAGACATCCCAACATGTAATGAATATTTTCATAGTGTAGTTCCCTATATCCTAGTAAATCAATAGAAAATCACGTCTATGTTAGTGCCTCCACCCTTATCTTGGGCTATTCCAACTAGAGATTAGGATGACCAACCATGGGACCATCCTCTCTAGTATTGAATAAGAGGACTTTGGGGACTCTTTCCTACAAACCTGCTATCAGTAATTCTTTTTCCACCCACAAATATATATTTTTATCATCCCAAAGTACCACATCGAAGAAAAAATAGTTTTTTTAACTATAATATCTGAGAAAAACATCACCTCCTTCAGTACCATCATCTTACCTATTCATGGATCCATGAGTACCAAGACGCCATTAAAAAATAGTGCTAGAGGATTGAGATCGGATCACTAAAAGTATCTTACCATCATAAATCATATGGATACCACCAAAACTTTTAGAAAACATGTGTTAGGATCCTCACCATGTATTGGTGGGTCCTGAAGGAGGTATCCCAACACACACATATTTGTGGCAAGGTATAATATAATTCCATGTATTCAAGCCTTATCCTATAACAATGAAGGGATCCTCAATCCAGTAATCCCACTCACAATGTTGTATCCTCTATGACTGCCACCATGGTCAATGTTGTCATAACTGAGCCTCTATAGAATTAGATAAATAAGGCCACAGATGTAGGATATTACATGGAAAATCTACCTCAAGGGGATACACAATACCAAAAAGACTCCCCAATAGTTTCCTATACTTGTTAGAAGAGACCGGAGATAGGTATTAGGAGTCAACCCAATGAGACATTTTCATCTAATATTTGATATATCAATAAGGGAAATGGACATTCTATGGTTTCTGACCCATTTTTGGCTTCATTAAAAGTTAATTCATAACCCAGGATAGCCACCTTGCTTCAAGAGATTGAAGAATATAATAGGATAACCACTAATCTAATTATTGAGCATCACCCATACCCTTAAAATTTCATAAGGGTACCTATATCTCCTCCATTGGGGAATCCAAATATATTCAGTATGACCCACACATCTGAACTTAGTGGCCCCATTCACTCAGCCAAGGTGAAGGTTGGGGGCTATGTAAAATGGATGAGTATGAGTTTCCTAACCCACCTGAGTAAAATGATAATCTTTCTTAGGGTCAAAGTAGTGCTTCTCCCTGAGTTTATGATCCTATCAATGCATTTGTGGTCACAATTCCTCACAATGATGATGTGATAACTACTCGCATCTCCCATATTGATCCTCTAGAAAGGTGTTTGGTGGAAATTCTTCCTGAAGGAAAGCCTTACCCAGTATGGGTGTATCATGTTCGAGAACCCCTAGAATTTGGTTATCCTAGCTTCACACCATTTAATGTGATGGGATACCCACTACAAAATTTGGACCATTTCACCTAAAGGTGAGGTCCAATGTTGGGGAATCCAAAAAAGAATGAAGCCTCCCAGCTCCGATGGTTTTATAAACAATGGAAGGAAATGCATTTATCTAGTAAAATCATTAACCCATAGGGTCCATCTTTGATTGGGAGGACCTCCATAAAAAATTTCCATACTAGTTCAGATCCACCTCATGCAAGATAAGCATCGCGGAACTTTTCAAATGTAAATGGAGGCCTCATGATCGAGTCACTAAATTCATCACCTGATGGAAGTGGATCATGTATTATCTAAACATGCCACATTAAAAGTAAATATTATTATAAATTTAAAATATAAAATAAGAAAATAGATTGTCCTTACCATAATTTCCTTGATCTACATTGAAGGTTTTTTTTATTTCTCAAAAAATGGTCATTATCTTGAAGTAGCCTTGCAGTAGAGAAAATGACAGTCACACCCATTTCTATTTCCAGATCAAATGATAAGGCATTTAAAAGAATAGATATCCACTCCTATGCATGAAAAGGTCCTTAAATAGGTACATCTACTAACCCATTTATTGGCCCAACTTTTCTCAGTGCAGACCTGTTAGGAAGAGCTTTCCCAAGTGAAATCTCCTCATCAAGAGAATGTCTCCTCAGTGCCCTAAAAAGGATAGAATCTCAAGACTCATTTGACATAAATGTAGAAAAATAATTATTCCTCCAAGGATGCACAAATCCTAGGATATTTAATATATTCCCTAGAAAATGGAATCCTGAAGTTTCAAGAATGTTGGAGACTCGAGCTAGCTAAATTCAATGGCCATGTTGATCAGTTCCTATATCATAGGATCCTCAAACACACTAATGAATGAATGGTTTTATTAAAGGATTTTCTCTAGGATCAAGTGGATAATGGATTAGTCAATATGGAAAATGTTCCATCCTAGGTAATACAAGTATCTGTTAACCCAAATAGTGATAGTGAAGACTTAGGTGAGTGGAAATAGTATCCCATATATGGGATATAGAAGTAAAAGGATCGGTTGGAATGAAATTCAATCGATCACACCCATCTTATTATCGATGCATGCTTGAACAAGATAGAATCACCTATGTTTAATGTTCCTCCCTTGATCGATATCTCCACATTAGCATCGTAGCCTTCCAAGTCTCGAAAAATAGACATCGACTGTAAAAGGGAAATAAATTTCCGTCATCAATTCCAAAAAATAATCACACCCTTTGTGACTTCATGCCTACCAAATTGGTTGATACTCCCAGGGTATTCCCAACCCTGGATTATTCTACTAATGAGGAGAAAGAATACACTTATGTGAATGATTTCAAACTAGTGGACCTATTCAAAATGCCTAATAATGAGGAATGTAATGTTAACCCACCAGTCATCTTTGATTGAAATCGAAGAACGATAGGTAGGGGACATGTAAGTAGTCAGAATTCTCAGTATTGGTCTTTGAACCAAAATTTTCATGCTTCTAAAACTAGGTAGTAATAAGTTCACTAATCTCAGAAATCCCAAAACTATAAATTCACTCTATTAGGAATTCCTCCATTTTTGACTGTGTTGGTAGACCACATGTATCAACCAAGATTGTTCCATGATCTTCCACATCCAACTAGAGCCTAAATTATGTCGACATACACCCATTCGTTAGTTTTTTTTGAGTATACCATATATCCATTAGTATATGCTTCTAGTACTAGTCACACCTAGTGGTTCAACCAATGAAATTTTCTACACCCATTTCCAATGAACAACCCTCCATATGAAAAAAATATTCACACATCACAGAAGTACGATGTTCTAAAGAACCTCACTGTCATACCTATGAGGATTTTTATTCTTGGGGTACTCTGTTTGTCAATGGAAATTATTGAGGCCCTTATAGATGATTTGAAAATCCCCTTTATGTTTGAGGATGAGGTAGTGGTGGCTATGTACCACTATAAAAAGGAGGCCGAATAAGAGGAATGTCGAGCCATTATCTCATTTTATGGAGAAGATAATTGTGTATCTATTACGCAGAACATAGAACAACTTAATATCACAGGTCACTTCAATGGTGTAGAAATATTCCACTAAAAAGTGGATATTGGATCCATGATTAACCTCATCCTAATGCAGACACTACATAATCTTGAACTTACAAAGGTGGATTTGACTCCCTCGAATAAGAAAATTTAGCGGTATGAAAAGAGTTAGTGGAAAGCATGTGGAAAAATTTGGCCAAAGACACAATTTGGAGGCCTTGTATCAAGAACTGAATTTATGGAAGTATCATATGATACTACCTATAACACAGTACTGGGAAGACCCTAACTTCATTTTCATGTAGTGTTTACCTCTTTGGGTCACTAGTTCCTCAAGTACTCCCTTGATGATCGAATAGGGGTTCTCCAGGGTGATACATCCACCTTTGATTCCATTTTTGTCCGCAATCTGAATGTTGGTTATTATTAAATGGAAATAATGAAGGTCTACACTAACATTGTTAAGCACATAAATTCCCCTAAAAATATAACAATCACTATATGTTGTCCATGGGTATACTTGGAAGGCAACTATGTTCCCCCAATTCTTCAGTTAAATCCCATGATGCCATAACCTGGGGGTTTTTTCATCTCCAATAAAAATAAGTATCCAAAAACTACGTCATACTCATATGAAGGATAGGATTGGATGATATAATAAGACCATACTCCCATGATGTAACTAGAATTTATCACTATGGCCACTAATCTATTGAATTCCGTATGTTTCAAAAATATGGGATGACTTAACGAAGGTCTACTTGTCACCATTGATTCGATATTAAGAGCGGAACTCATAGTTGGAAACTAAATGGAATTGGATCAACATATTCTATCTCCATAAGTAGAATAAGAGATCCTCATCCTAGATTCCTTATCTAATAAAGAAGACAATAGTTACCCTAGGTCATCTATCCTGGAAGAGACGCCTCCTACCTCTAATTCTCCAATCTCAGAAGGAAAAGAGGATTTGGAAGATGATAATCTTGTTTTTGAAAATGGTGTATTAGACACTATTGATGAGCTAGTCCAGGTGAACCATGGCACTAAGAAGGATCTAAGACTAACGCTGATCAGTGAAGACATGCCCCCATTGGAACATCAATATTATGCTCCTTTCGTAAAATAACACTACGATGTATTCTCCTTGAGTTATGATAATAAGTAGGGATAGAACCTCAGGTTTCTTTCAACCATATTCACCTTCCACTAATTCATCACCGGTTCAAAAAAACCTCCCAAAATGATGCACATATATCATGGTGATATGATCAAGGATGGGGTTTATAAGATCCTCAACTTGGTCAAGGAGGCCTAGTACGCTATGTGGCTAGCCAACATTTTCCATGTTATAAAGAAAAATGTGACGATCAAAGTCTACATCGACTTCCAGGAGCTCAACTACAATTATCTGAAGGATGATTTTCCACTTATGGTAATAGAGCGGTTGATTTATGTTGTGGATAGGTTCTAGTACATATTATTCACGGAAAGATACTCTAGGTATAATTATACCTAGATAGCCCCTAAGGACAAGGATTCCATTACCATTAATGTTCCACAAGGGAATTTCTGCTACAAGGTGATGATTTTTAGTTTGAAGAACTCTAAATCCATTTATCAATATGAAATGATGGCATATTTAATGTGATTTTTAGTACATTAGTGAAGTGTTACTTGGATGAATTAGTGGTCAAATATGATCATCATAAGAACCATCTCAAGGATCTTGATTTTTTTTTTCGATTGCCTATGCTCTTGATACTTCTAGATGAACCCCCTAAAGTTCACGTTTGGGTTTTCCTCTAGAAAATTTCATATATTTTTTATATGATACATAATCATCAAGATTAAACCATATAAAACCAATAAATTCACTGAAATTACCCTCCAAATAAATCTCTTGGAGTTATGAGGCCTCTAAGGCCACTTGGCCTACATGCAATGATTTATTGAGAATATGGTTGTAAAGTTTAATCCCTTATCAAGGATCATGAAAAAAGGAGTGATTTATAAGTGGGATGAGGACTTATAGAAATACTTTGAGGATATTAAGAATTACCTACTACATCCTCCAATCATGATTCAACCCATCTTAATAAATCCTTTGGTCCTTTATATGAACACCCAAGAACAGTCCCTTGGAACCGTTCTAGCCTAGAAAAAGGACAAGGAAAGGAAAAAAGACAATAATATCTCATCCACATGCCCCTCAAAACCACAACCATATACTCCTCCATCAATAAAAATTTACTTTCACTATTTTTTATTGTGAATAATTTAATAAATTATTTAGATAATGATGAGATAAGACTAGTGTCTATTGTAGACCTGCTAAAGTAAATCCTCGATCTCCTCATATTGAAAAGATGATTGGAACACTATGCTAAAATACTCCATTAGTTTTTCATTGGTTTTTTTCCTAAAATATATCATAAAAGGCCATAGACTTGAATAATTCTTGGACACAGATCCATCCCATGAATAACTTCCCATACATGTTGATTTTACAAACAAATTTATTCTCCCTATAGATCTGGTTGTACCATGTATGTAGATTCATTTTTATGGAACCCTAAAAGTATGAATGGTAGAAGGCTCCATGACACAAAGATTAGTTTTATATGTCTGGGGATCATCTTCATCACTCTGAAACAAGCTTTCCTTCCATACTATTTTCTATTGTTAGAAGGCTTGACCAACAACTAGGAAAAGTATCGGTCTCTTATCATTAGTCTCAAGTTGGCTCCCAAAATTGATGTCCCATGTTTACACAATATGGATGACTCTAATATAGTCATAAAACATATGAAGGGTGATAATGTCATTAGAAATCAAGATATTATTCCCCTACTAGAACACACCCATCCTGAGGTGTCCTAGTTTACTTCCCATCCAAAGGTGATCCATATTCCTTGGTTATAGAATTATCAAGCCAATTATTTGGGAAGAAAAGTAGTAACTCCTACCGAACTCTACTAGGATGAACTTTTTATTCATGTGGTGCATCGGAGGGTCATGAACCCCACCACCTCAAATGATGGGAAACAACAAGCATATCATCTTGCTTCCTATACCTATATTACAGGTCCCTCAAATCCCCCATAGTTGAGAAAACACATAATTAGATGACCCCCTTTGTTGAGTATCACCAACATGGAATTCTCCTACTAGATAGATCAGAGTGTGAATGAACCCCCTATAATTAAACAAAATTTACCATCATGACTGGGCCTAACCTTGAGAAAATACTCTAAAGGCATGGGTTTGATAGAATTGTAATATTTTTCATCTAAGGAGATGAGATTACTCAGGTAAGGAAGGAGGTCCATTCTGTTTCCTATAGAGACCATCAAGCAGTATTAAATCTCTCCCACAAACATCTGAGCTTGATCTAAATCTGGACTATAAAGGTTTATGAATGAATTAAGTTATACTAGAGGTTCATGAATTTAAAATTCATTCTATCTGTGTACATCTATCATTGGATCTTCTTTACACTAAAAAATAATCTTGCCTATGTGTGGTATTGCGTCTTGATGATGTGGGACCTTATCCTCTACCAATGACCCAGTATTTCAGTTTTATTTTGACTTCAATAGACTTATTTCCCAAATAGGTATAATAAGTTCCCATCAAATAAGTGAAAACATGATCCATGATTTAGTTTGTGTGATCCCACATTATCCATAGATTTGGAGTGACTCACACTATTCTCATAGAAAATAGAACAAACATCTTGGATATTGAGCTATTGAAATTGTACTATATGAAAAAAAACCCATTCCAACTATACATACCGCTACAATGTATAGGAAAATTGATAGATTTAGGAGTTTAAAAATACCCTTTATTACATACTGTATAAAATTGTGGTCTAAAAAAGAGTAGGCTTGAAAATCTCTCTAAATAACTTTGAACCTATTAGATGAAAAATCATAATTCTCCCTAAAGACCCTATACTCCCTGGTTTAGTAAACAGAGGATGTCTTACACATTGCAATTTAGTTTTCATCACTTCGAATGGCTGTTTATGACCAGAATATTCCAAAGAGAATGGAATAAATCTATCTATATGAGTTTGAATCCCTATATGAAAATAGGCTTCTGGCCTTTAATAACTTAGAGAGGAACCAGAACAGGGTAGAAAGTCTGTTCAATACGATGGTTTGCCTCCGCTCCTTTATCTAGGGTGAAATAGTACTAGATCTTAGAAAACAAATGATAAATGGAAAAAACAATTGAAGTTAGAGCCCAACTGGTAAGCACCTCAACTTATATATAATATCTATTTGAATGGAGAAAACTCTTTAATCACCATGGATGGGAAAAGTATCACACCTCCCACCAACTCAATGTCTCTCAATAATTAGTTAAAATTAAAACAATGGTAAAATCTATGCAACCATAAATGGAATCCCCCATGGTCAAAGATATATGACCATAAACTATAGAAAACATGGTGAAATATATGATACATTAAACTATAGAAATGATGTTCAAATCTATGTGACATTAAAATACTTCAACCATGGTCAAAGCTATGCAACCTGGAACTTAAAAAACCATGGTCAATGCTACAAAACCTTAAACTACAACAACCATGCTCAAAGCTATATGACCTTATCCATAAGGTCTATTTTAATGAAGCATGATATTTGATCACAATGGATGGGTAAATTATCACACATCCCACCAATGAAAATTTTCTCAATATATAATTCACATGAAATAAATTTTCAAAGCTATGAAACCTTAAACTACATCCCCCATGGTAAAATTTACATGACTATAAACTGCAATAATCATGGTCAAAGTTGTGCAACATTAATTCATAAGAACCATGGTCAAAACTATGTGACATTAAACTACAAGAACCATGGTCAAATCTACATGATCTTAAAATACAAAAACCATGGTCAAATATACAGAACCGTAAATAAGAACAACCATGGTCAAAGATATGTGACCATAAACTCCAAGAACAACTGTTAAAGTTATGTGACCTTAAACTACAACAACCAAGTACTACGATCTATAACCTTAAAATAGTACCAACCTATTTGGTACAAGAATTATGACCTTAAACTATTTATAATTCATATATTTTAAGCTTCATGACCTTAAACTAGTAGCAACCATAGTTTGAGTTATATGCCTTTAAACTAAAAAGCCTAACTTCCTTAGTGAAAAATGTTAAATAGTAGTCTTACCCTATGCAATAAAGATAGTATTCCTCACATACCAAGTGTTAGATGACCAAAAAAACTTCTTAGCACAAAAAAGTAATATGTATCATTACCCCATTTCATAAACGTGGGATTCCCCATGTATACTATGGGATCCCTAAATTCCCTCATTAGAGAGGACACCACCCCACTTACACAATATTTCTTCTACCATTACATGATCCATAACTATGTATGTCTTGATTAATTTTTTTGGGATACATAGTTACTCCTAAACACCATACCATCATGCGCAACCACTGGTTCATCATAACCCCCCCCCCCCGGGGGGGGGGGGGTGAAAAATTATGTCCACAAAAAATTATCCCTTTTCCCCACACACAGTACAAGATTTATAACATTAAACTATGAGAACTTTATTTTAGGATATTTATCTAGAACATGGGCTTGCATCACCCTCCATTCATATTCAGTTTTACTACTTTTCTACTATGCAATAATCCTTGAAACAAACACTTCAACATTCTAAGCATCCAAACATTAAATAGTTTTCCAAATTCCCCTTGGTCCTAGTTGCATGACCTTAAACTATATATATATTATACTTATTTATAACTTTTAAACTAAAGAATATACATCTCATCCTTGTCGGAGAGGCGACAAAATTTCCTTACTAGCATTGGTCTCCTACCGCACTGTGTTCCAGAACTATGTGTGGCTCGATTACCAATTTCATGTGATACATAGTGACTCCTAGATCTCCTATCTTTATTCCTAACTTCAATTTCATGATAAAACCACCCATTACATACCACATTATCACCCCACCCAATTCCCTTTCCTCCATCCTAAATTTTAATCCCCCAATCATATTCATTGACCAATTAGAAGGTTGAGATGCCCTCATGGCCTAACATATTGAAGGGAGAATGGGAATATCAACACATAATCCTCACCATATTCTTCATCACATGATATTAAACTATAAGACTTACCCCATATAAAACTAGGATATCTCATTTGATAAATACAATATGAACCAAACCAATGTCATCTGCACATGATGTAAAATTATAGCTTCACTGAGAATAAATTTGGGATTCTTCATATCACAAATATGAGATGATTTTGTGTCATTGCAAGGGAGGATTTCACCTTACCATCATTTGTATCCTGCCACACCATGTTTGGTAACTATGTATAGCTTTATTCCCATACCCGATGGGATATGTAGGGATTTCTAGATTTGATATCTCGGTCCTATGATTAACACCACCTATTTTATGGGTCTCCACATGTTATAAAAATTATGAACTTGAACTGTGAAGCTGGTTTTAGGATTTCATTGTATTATGGTGAAGAGCCTCCTTATCTCATTCTTCGTGACATGTTTTTATGGTAATGCATCACCTGAATTTCCTAAAATTACTTACCCTTGTCCAAGAATTATGACCTTACACTATGTGTGTCTGGCCTCCTTGTGGCCCCTTCTTCATATAGTTTTTTCACCTACAGTGTTCTATCAAGCCACTCCCCCCTTCTCATGTTCATCACATCCTTACTTGATAGGATGATTCCTTTAAAACATTGGTCTTCTAATATGTGATGTTTGATTCCCATTCTCATGGGATACATAGCGAGACCTAGATCTCACATCTTGGGTCCATCCCCCATCATTAACTCGTCACATGGACTCTTTCCACTCAGCATCATGACGTCAAATTGGGTATAATTTGTCGATTTTTATGTGGAAAATAGTCTCTTTAGTCCACATTTCTTAATGAGATATCACCCTTTTCAGGCCACACAATCCTCCTCAGGAAGTCCGCACCATTTGGTCCAAGATCTAAAACCTTAAACATGCATCATCCCCTATGGTATGAGATTTATGAACATAAACTAGTAGTATCCATTATCGAGTTGTGTGAATTTAAACTGCAAAGCCCAACATCCTCAGAACAAAATATTTAATTTTAGCCTTAACCCAATTAAAAAAGAGATACATCAAATGATAAATAATGGTATGACCATAGGGAAAAATAAGTCCTCACCGAAAAATGTTAAAATATAGCCTTGCCGCATATAAAATCAAGATGCCTCATAAGACAAATATGGAATGAACAGAACTAACATATTTAGTGAATAATGTTAAACTATAGTATTACCCTATAAAAAACATAGGATTCATCATATGACCAATATGAGATGATTCGATATCCTCTCAAGAGAGGAGGTCACCCTTCCAGTGTCTGTATCCTAAAAAAATGCATTCTAGAACTATGTGTGGATGATTCCCATTACCATGGGATGCATAGTGACACTCATATATATCATATCATGGGTCCAATTCTACTATTAACTCATTTTTTGGTCCCACCATTTTTGGGACAGACATGATCTTTTCCTATCAACATGGTCATGCACCACATTTGAGCACATGAAAAAATAGTTCATAGGGAACTCAACATTCCATCTGGGACATTCTATACTTCCACTTATTCAATTTTTGATTTATTTTATTTAGAAAATCATAATCATCCCAATCTAAACAATATACCTAACAGAAATGGTTTCTGGAAACACCGGATCACCAAATTTGTAGGGTTTGTACCTTGAAGGATCATCAATAATAGACAATGGCTCCCATGATCCAAACATGGTCAATGGTTGATCCTACATTTGTTCACCCCATAATTGATCAACATAGGTGTAGAATATGTGTTTCTAACATGGTCAATAGTTGTTCCCTTTACAAGAACCATCCAATTTTTACTATCCAGATCTAAAAAGACATGATATGGCCTAGAGAGACTTAATTAAGAATGTAAATTTTTCCCATTATTGTGTTCAACCCTATAAACATTGGGAACTGCATATATCTCCTTGTTTCTCACATCATACATGGGTCTTTCATGATTTGGATTTTGAAGGGATTCTCCTCATGAAAGGTTAAGATATAGGGGTGACCCCTTTTGGTTCAAACTATAGGGCCTTAATCTAGGATCCCAAGTCTAAAGATCACAATAAACTATATGTAAGTGACCATGGGATTGTTTCACAGGGAAACAATCCTCTATATCCCTCAATTAAAAGTGGTTTTCCATTTTCCCATGAAAAAAATATTCTTTTGGGACATTCATCATTTATTATAGGCTGTAAAACATCAATATATGAGACCATGTCCAAGAATCATGACAATAAATTGTCTAAAAGTTGTCTCAGATATGTTTCATGTGGTGGGGCCTTTATGGATCCTTATTCATGCCAGTTTACCTCTCCCTTGTGTCACACAAACTTCTTCTAGGCACATAAACTATAGTCTAAGAATCATGACCTTAAACTATGTGTGACATGCCACCAAATTCTTTTTCTTATTGTAAGGCCTCTTAAGAATGTTATTCCCATCATGGTTGAACCCTTTGGTGTCATAATAACCCTTATGGAGTGAATCCCCCCTCAGTTCCAAGAATCATGACCTTAAAATATTTTTGGTACCATGGTTCTAAATCTATGAACATAAAATAGGAGACTTGGCCCATGAATTATGACCTTAAACTATGTACAACAGCATGTTATTAGCTATATGACCTTAAAATAAGAGTCCTAGTTATATAATTATGAAATTAAACTATTTAATACTTCTTGGTCTGACATGTAAGAACTTAAACTTCCAAACAAAAGAGGATCAAATGTATATCAAGTTAAAAACCCATAGGGGAAACCTGAGAAATAGTTAGGCTCCCCTATAAGTAACTCCCACAACATGGTAAAAAATAATGGGATAAACAGAAATAGTTACAAATCTAATCAAGACCCACTATGGACATCAAAAACAACATGGATCTGCTCAGTAAACTAATTAGTTCAAAAAACATTTAGAACCAAATATTACACTCTATTTTCCTAATGAGAACCTTTATGTGGATACTCCCCTTTTGTTACCCACTTACTCCGTTGGTCTAACAAAATGGGTTGGTGTCACTCATGAAAGCTTACACGTCTTCCCTACAAGATGCTAAAATTGTTTGTGAACGTCCTCATAAAACGATATAAAATTTTATGCCACATCATCCTTTAATCATAATGATAAAATGTGTATAAATCATCCTCTCAATATGAAGATAAACTACATGTACATCATCCCCACCATATGATGTTAACCTGCATGTACATTGTCCCCATTTCATGATGCAAAACTGCAAATCATCTTAATCCCTCACCTGAGAAACCTATTCCCCCCTTCGATCATGGTCACCTCATAAATCATTCATGTAACATTTCCATCTCTCATCTTTTGAGATATCTCTCCCCTTAGAATATTATTATGACCTTTTTCTAGACCTATACGCCTACCCAATGTGCTCAAGTCTACCCAGTGTGCTCAAATCCACAGTGGAATAATTACGAGTGTGTTGGATTCCATTTGAGCATTCCATTATTTCATCCCCACAATTAATAAATACCCTAACTTGGATCCCCATAATAATACATTTCTGAATGCCCCCTAACAATGATAGTTCCTAGCCACACTAGCTCACCTACTGTCTTGGGTATGGGCTTAGAAGGACTTCAGAAAATCTTTTTGATAAATTTCCAATGTTTTGAACGTGTTCATTGGTAAATTATCATTATTTGTCCCCATTATAGGGGAAATGATAATGGATTCCATGTTTTAAAAAGAGTCAGTACTTATCTACCATCTTTACACTACCCCATTTGTGTTTTAGAACCTATGAATCTTGATCCATGCTCTTTATCACCCTTTTTGTTTAAGTAGGAATAAACACCTCTGGAATTATCCCATTCATTCACTAGAACACATTGATAAAGAAAGTTGGATATTCAGAGT
This sequence comes from Viscum album, assembly GCA_963277665.1. NCBI lineage: Eukaryota > Viridiplantae > Streptophyta > Magnoliopsida > Santalales > Viscaceae > Viscum > Viscum album. Next base: position 1,353,202,356 of record OY728121.1, on the reverse strand, counting down.
GCCTTGTGCTTCAACCAAAAAAATCTCATTCAAGTCACTCATGGTTTTCAAAAACCTCAAGTGTGAGACCATTTTTTGGTACTCTCGTATAAATGATCAATATTATATTTTCCCTTATTTCCACGATGAGCATTCCTCACATGGTCATAGGTATTAATCATTGTTTTCCTTGTTTATAATGACATGTGAATTTCTGACATATTAATATAATTGTTTTAGGTTTTGGAAGTCCTTTATAGGTGGTTTGAGGTCACTCCATGGTGGTTGGAGGAGGATTCAAACTACTATAGTAAATTCACATCATGAAAGGGGTACATAATGTTAATTAGTGGTTCACCGCTTGTATAGACAACCAATTTCATGGATTATAAATAGTTTAGGGGGAACCTATGAAATAGATCCATTTTGTGAAAGTAATTTATAACATGTAAATATATAAAGGAAACCACAATGTGAAATTCTATAATGTTGGGATTTTTTGGAAACCCAGGGATTTCACATCATGAATGGAATACACTATGTGAAATTGGTGGGATATAGGTTGTTTTATAAACCTTTAGTATGATTTATTTCCATATGTCCATATACCTCTCTATACCTCTCATCATTTTAGATTAATCCAAGGTAATATTATATTATTTTCCATCCCTTTTCGTAAATCTTAGATTCTATAGGTTCTGGTGGTTGTTCATTGGTTATCTACTGTGATTTATCTCGTTTATCCACATATTTCCCATTCAATATTCATTTGGGATTCACTATGGTGGTGCGGTTTTGGTTTGGGGTTATTGTGGGATGTGTTTTGATAGATCATTGGTGTGGTTGTGGTTTTCATTCATTTCTTCTTTTCTGTGCAGTGTACATTGAGTTGGCCAAGCTTCTTCGAGTTAATGAATCCCTTGTTTTTCACCTTTGTGAATCTTGTAGGAGGGTTTTAATCTTCTTTATATATAGGGGATGGTTTTCACTAGTCTAAAAAAATTAATCGTTTAATCTTTATTTATGGGTAAGGTTATGTAATACCACCTTTTTTATTGAATAAATTTTTCATTACATGGAACAAAACAATGGACCTTTTAATGTTTTGTTTCCTCTAAATTAGAAACATAATATATAAATCCATAAAAAAATTAATCTAAATCCAATTGAAATATTTCCTCATGGGTTTAACCTAGGTAACATTAACTTTATATCATATCATAAATACATATATCGAAGGACATGTGTGAGAATGAAGTCTAGTAAGGAAATTAGAATAGTGGACCTGTAGCATGTGCTCATGAGGAATACCAATAAAGACATGAGGTAATTAAATATGGATTGAAAAATAGAACATGAGGAATATAATAATAAAAATTACATGAATTATAAGAATTAAATGTGGCTACAATATAAAAATTAGACATTCATAAGCATATCACCATGGCTTATTACCAAGGATTCATAAATGAATATTTTCAAGGTTATTCACCAAGGTATTGTAAAAAAAATCATCTATAGAGATTAATTTATTTACCCCATGCATTGACTCAATTTCAGAGTTAAACCATAATATTTATTAATTTTTTTTATCCACATTGATCATAATAAATCATATTTTCAATAACCCAAGGAGAATAAAGTATGAGTTTCATATAAAATCATTGTGTACATAAGTTCTTAAAGGCTTGATTATAACATCATGTTTAACCCATGGAAATGGAATGTGGGTCTTGTATATGTAAATACAAAAATAAATAAAATATGTTAACATCTATGTGTATAATGATGGATAAATAAATGGTTTGGGTATTCAAAATATAATAATTTATTTTGTAAAAGAGATAAATTCAAGAAGTAAATCCAGTAGCATGATAGGTATAAACTATGTATTTATAAAAGGAAAAAATGATAGAGAAAAAGGGTATAAAAATTATAATTTTATTTCCATAGGTCATGATCAAAATATAAAGAAATGAAACTAAAATAACCTTTAAAATATGTACAAAAAATACTTATTGAACGGAAAAGAATATGAAGTGAATTCCCTTACAGTATAGAGTTGAACCTAAATCCTAAGTATGGAACCTGGGGGATTAAGGAAACCTTGGGGGACTAATTTGAAGGAAAAAAGCATAAATTAATAAAGGATGTATTTTTATTAAAGGTATATGGTGAAATGGGTTGGTATCTATAGAAAAAGTGGAATAATTTTTATTAATTTCTAAATATATGTCTTTGAATTCTAGGTTGTGGGAAATAAAAACCATTGTATTGACTATGGATTTTACTCATAGTTTTAGAAATTTGAGAAAAATTTTATGATATTTTAAACAATAATAACCTAATTTTTTTAAAAATTATTTAATCAGGGAAAGTTAAATTTTCCACCAAATAATGTTTATAAAATAAATTTTCAATTTTAGACTTTGGAAAGTAACTTATAGGTTTGGGAATTGATTAAAAAACAATAAAATATGTAACAATGATAAAATAAAATATTTTAGGATGTAGATTGTGGTTAATAAATTATTATATCCTTATTAAATAAATATGAAGTTAGAATACATATCAAAACCCAAATATATACTATTAGTATACACTAAAAAATATATTATTTTAGATAATTATTAAAAATTCACCCTAAACTAATTTCTACAAACTGATTTAAAATATAATATTTATTTTATAAAAATAATTCTCTAAATATGATAATTTTATGTTTTGAATATAAGTATTCTTATTTATTGAAATATATCAATTTTAAAGACACGGTAAAATTTATGACACCTATAAAAAATTCCATGGCCATCGTAAAATTATTTTATCATTTATATTTTGATAAGAGTATTTTAAAAGACTATTTGAAATGTTATATAGATAAATTAATTATATTATTTGTTTTTATATATTCTAAAAATTCAATTATGTTTTATTTGTGTCCAAATTTGTTTATCAAATTCATCTTACTTAAACATATATTTTATTAAGAGACACTATTCTTAAAATGGATTTGTTGGAATAAAAATTTTATTTATACAAAGGAAATTACACCTTATGAGACTAAGTAATGGATATTTAACCCATTATTACACCCACATATTCCCCGATTTTAAGGTGTGTGATGGTGGTAGTTTCATAGGGTATCTCAAATAACATTAAATGAGTGGTAATGTCCATTAATATATACTTATCTTATAGGAAATTTCATTCAATCCTCACTTGTTCAAGATCAGTCTGGGCTTGGTAAATAGAGAACCCCAAAGAAACTACCTCCCACCCATGTTATGAAAAATGGGATTCAAAAGACATGAATATATTGGTTGGGGCCATTATTTATATGTTCTATATCAACTACAATTTTCCATCATTACATATAAACACAAATTATAAGTGTAAAATTATCATTTGTGGGAATTGTTCCCAAATGTAAAATTTAACAATGATCATATAATGTTCAAAACCCAATGGCTATATTTCCATTTATAGCCTATAAATTCCACTTCATTATTTCACTAAATATTCACTATTATTCCTCCCATTGATATATATTTTCATTTTCTATAATTTTGATTGGTTTACTAAAATTTTTATTCATTTTTACAGTGTTGGCCATGGGGGATATTATTCAAGACAATTGAGGTGATCCATATTTTACCATATTATATTTTATGTTGTATGTTTTTTATCTAGTTGTAATGTTTTGAATTTTCATTGGTTTAATAGATGATAAATGTAGTGATCTTTATTAATGAGATAAAAATATTGTAGGTTTCAACATATCTTGTATGTTTATAATATTATATAATATAGAGAAAAAATTTATTTAGGAAACAAATATTATTTATAAATCATGGGTCACCCCAAAGGGGGAATGATTTCAATGATTTTTCAAATTTGATATTATTGTGATGTTGTGTTTGTATGGACTGAATGACCTCTATAAAATCAAGGATGTTGGGATCCATTTCTTACACTCTAGTTGTTGTGCGATGGAAACCTTGTATTATATTGTTGTGATATCACCCCAAAATAGGAATTGGCAGACCAATTATATTTGGATAGTTAAATGGTTTCCCATTGATTTATGGTTTCTGTGATAACACTATTAAAATAATGTGAAATATTATAAAAGACCCTTCTCAAATTTATAAAACAATCATTGATGTGTTGTGATGTGTGTCCATGCTTTGGGGTGGTGATGTGTAGTTATGATTTGGTGTGGGGTGAGTGTTGTTTGATAGTCCATGATTTTAGGGTAGCGAGTTTTTGGTTTCTTTAGATGTGATTTTTGGGTGGAAAGGTGATAGTTTGTTTGGACATGATTTTGGGGCAGAGAGGTGGTGTTTTGTTTGACCATAGTTTTAGGAGGTAAGGAGATGGTTTTTTGCGGTGATTTTGGGATGACGAGGTTATTATTTGTCTATATGTGATTTTTATGTGGAAAGGTGATGGTTGGATAGGAATGATGAGATACTTCTATGGTATGGTTGTGTTTTTCTAGATACACAGGTAATAATGGAAAAATTATTTAACAATAATTAAAATGGCTAGGGTTTGGTTTAGTTAATATCATTGAACACACTAATGAAAGAATAGATGATGGGATATGTGGTTAAATGTTTGTTTTGGTATATAATGAAATAAATGGTCTGGATAATGTAATTGGGTAGTGGTTTGCGATGTGTCTTGTAGTTTTTGTGGGGTTATGCATTTAGAGGTTGCAACGAAAGTGGGGATGTTTTGAGTTGGTTAGTCTTTTTTTGTGAACCCATAGGTTGGGATTGTGTGTGGATATATGTATATACTTGTATATTTCTGTTTTATTTCATTATTCTCCCCACTTACATTGAGAACTATGTTCAAAAACATTCATTTTCACATGGTGGGTGTTTTTTCCAACACCTTGGTGATGAGGATGGATGGATGGCTACCTTATCATTCTATATCACTCTTCAAGGTGAGAATATATGCACAGGCTGTGATGGTTGGAGGTCTGTCAGTACTTTATGTGATGGCCCAAGTGTTTTCAAGTGATATGTGATATGTCTATACTATGGGATGTTGGCCATTTTTTTGGGTGAGATGTGATATGTCTATGTTGTGGGGTGGATTATGATTAGGTTCATACATGGTAGGAGGAGGGAATGAGGTTGATTTCTTTAATATTCATGGTACTATACTACTATGGTGGGGGAAGTGGTTGTGATGTGATGGCCCATGTGCCTTTATTAGAGATGATAAGTGACTATGCTAAGGGGCAGTGTTCCTATTCTCTACAGGTGTGATGTGATGTGTCTTTTCTTGTGGGGCGGCGATATATGTTATTCGGAAGATATGGGAGTTCATGGAAATAAAAATATGGGGTTTGAGAGCAGAAAATAAGTGTTAATGTGGGTATGGGTACCCTTTATTTATATGCTTCTTATTATGATATTATACATAGATTGTTTTATTAGGTGAAAATGCCTTGGTGAGGTTGGAATGAGTACATGGCCAGTTTAGGTACTGGCAGTTCTGTTGTTTTATCATGGTTGAATTAGTATGATTCTTTCACATGTGCATGAGAGATATTGGTTTTCCTACTGAGTATACTTAAATTCTTACCGTACATATGTAAATTAATTTCTAGTTTATAGGACAATTACATGGATTTTTCTAGACAATAATAGCTCAGAATTTTTTGGATAGTTTTTCTGTCACTGCTTATCTTTGTTTTTGGGTATTTATTTTGGGAGACTTTTATCGATACTTGTATTATTTATGCCAGAATTGTGGGATGGTTTTGGTTTCTTTTTTATATTATATCATAGAGTTTCTTGGGGATTATTCATCTTATATCCTGATACTATATTATTATAGAGGGTAATTCCTCCCATATCAATGTATTTTTATGCCCTAAATTCTAGTCACAAGCCCAAGGCCTACTAGAGGTGGGACTTAGGGTTCATTATCACTCTCCCATAATTTTTTATCTTTGGATGGAGGGTGTCAGGAAAGAGTGGTATCAATGGATATGGATGAGATATAAAATCGGGTTTAGAGTTATGAACAGTGAAGATTGCATGGATTGGTATTGAAATAGTTACATTTGACCTTGTTGCATAACATATTCTATAGAGACCATCTAGGATAGTGGATTTTATCCCTATAATCCAATGAACATTATCTCACCATATTGGATGACCAAGTGAGGTTGACCTTTTTTCAAGTTAGATACCAATGAGGGGTACATGAATCATTCTGAATTGTGTTCCTATTTTAGTTAGTTAGTTTTGGGAAGGATTAAATTAGTAAAGTGAATTAAAATAATTCAAAATAAATTTCAATGCAATTGGTATTAAAAAAATATTGATTTATTTTCATATATGGATCTTGGACATTTTCCACATTGGCCCTAGGAAGTTGAGGTGGAATAGTATGATCTAGTGGACAAATATAGTGTTGATCTAGTAGTGGAGGAAGAGGGTTAGAATAGAGTGTTGTGTGATTTTTAGTGGTAGGTTTCGGGAATTTATGAGGTAAATGTTTCATATATGGTGATAGAGAAATGGTTAGAGGTTATTGAGATTAGTTTTTGTTTTATCCAGGCCCTGGTGGGATAATGGGACCCTTTGAAATTTAGTCGGATGGGTGGAGATGCACGTTAGTGGGGGATGTTGTATCTAGGTGAGTAGAAGGAGGAAGATGTTTCCTGGGTTGAATTTTAAAAATATTTTTTGGAGGAGTTCCTTTCATTGACTACGAATGAATTGAAGAGGTAGGAGAATATTTCCCTTCAATAGGGGAGTATGTTAATGTGGGAGTTGTAAATCAAGTTAAAGATGTTTTATTTTTTTCCCAGATCTTTTTCCAGATAGGGTGTCTTGTGCAAGGAATATTGAGGAAGCACTTTATCCTTCTATCTAGTATTCAGTTACTCCCTTTATGTTTCCAATGTATCTGGATGTTCAAATTATGGATGAGGTTATCGAGAAGATGCAGTCACGAGGAGGATTACCATGAGTGGGGAATCCATGGGGTTATTTGAGGAACATGGTTTTTAGTGTTTGGACTCAGGAACACAAACCTTTATGGTTTTGACGATTAGAGATTCAACCTCAACAGCTTCGCTTCTGAACTTTTGGGGACAGTGGTTTCTATTATTTTTTTGGGGATATTAGCATAGTGTGTTTTGTATATTGGGTCATTTTACAACACCAAAATCAGTTCTTAATAGTTATTTGATCTCAGTTTGGTGGAGGTAGACTGGTTCAGTTCCATCCTTAGTAGCAGTTTCTTTTGAGACCATTTCAACAGTTGGGGAAGCTAGATTATGCTCCCCCGAGGAAAGATGGATGAGTGGATGCTAAAACTAGGATGTTAGTCATGTTTAGGGACCTCAACCTGAGTGTGGTCATTTAAATTCTCTTCAATAGAGAGGTAGATAAGCTAGGCATGGACAATTTCACTCAGTGGAGGCAATACTGATAGAAGGTTAAATAATGATTTGAGGTATACTCAGTTTTTCATATACCCTGGTTTTATTTTGTTTCATTTAGGATCTTCACACTCCATTGTTTCACCCAATATAGTTCATGCTTTAGGAAAATATGTAGAGAGCCTCCCCATGCACCTAGTGTTGATTATTCTAGTTGGAGGCTAGACCTTCTTGTTTGATGTGTGGTAGGGGTGAAAAATAATTATGGGTACACATCAATCATGTGGGGACATTTTATTTCTATAGATTCATCCATATGATGTCATCCTAGGAATTTAATATTTTTATTCCATACATACAAATTTCAAATTCTTCCATAGGTCATTTTTGTCCATGGATGTGGATGACCATCGAGAGGTTTTCATTGGTGAGTGGGGTCATTAGGTTGGATGTCAGTATGTCGATCCCAATATTTCCTTGATGGATGATTTATTAGTGGAATATGTGGATGCTAGGATATTGGGGCTCCAAATGTTCATTGGGGGAGTTTCTATATTTTTCATCGAGGGGTTTGTGACTCTACCCTGTCAACATTATGTTGAGTTTGGGATAGACTTACAACCTGGTGCTTCTTTTATTTTGACGGATCCTTGTCAGATTAAACCTTACAAGTTGTGAGAGTTGAGGGTTTTGATAGATGATCTGATGCATGGAGATTTTATTTGGACCAATGGTTCATCATGGGTTTCTCTAGTGTTGTTTGAAAAGAAATTGAGTGGTAGTCTAATATTATGGATAGTCTAGAAAAGGTTGAATCAGCTGATGTTCAAGAATCATTACCCTCTTCCAAGGATATAAAATATTTTTAACTAGATGATATGGGTAATTTGGTTTTCTAATATCGATCTACAGAATTGATTTTATCAGTTGAGGGTGAAGGCGGGTGATATAATGAAGACTTTCTTCAGATGTAGATATGGGAACTTCATGTTTTTAGTCATGTAATTTGGTTTCAAAAACACACCATATGTGTTCATGAGACTCATGAACTCCATGTTTGATGAAATACTAGACCAATTCATAGTCATTCTCATTAAATTCATATTGATCGACTCAAAGTTAGTAGAGGAGCATGTTGATCATCTAATAACTATGTTGCTGGTTCTTTAACTCCACTAGCTCTATGGAATGTTTCTAGGTGTATGTTTTGTACACACAAGGTGAATTTATTTAGGCATGGGGTGTCTTAATAGGTTGGGGAAGTAAACCATTCAGAAGGTGAGGCTGTTGTTTCTTGGGCATCATCCAAGAACGTGGAAACATTTCATAGTTTTTTTTCTTTCATGATATTATTAGAGTTATGTGACCAATTATTATTGAGTTACATCCCCATTAATAGCATTAACTAGGAATCACCATGAATGTTTTGTGGAATGATCAGTTTAAGGTAGAATTTAGTTAACATAATGGGAATTTGGTTAGTTATCTAGAGATTTTGTTGTTTGAGTAGGGTGTAATGATTGATGTGTTTTGTGAAAAATCCCAGTTGTGATTGGGATGTATGTTGATGTAGTAGAAGGAAGTGAACTATTATGGATCTAAGATGTTTCAACCCCATGAGTGTAACTATACAACCCATGATTTGGGGCTACCAATGTTTGTGTTTTCATTGAATTTGTGGAATCATTTGTGGTCTTAATGGATCAAAAGCATTTGTGGAATATATTTTCTATGCGTGATCTGAATTTGAGGCAGTAAAGGTGGATAATGTTTATTCAAGATTATGAATTTAGTATCCCCAAAACCTTCGGAAAATGGAATTTTTTGGCTGAAACATTGATCATAAAGTCCTAGAGGGCTTTTTTAGGAGTATGGAGATGTTTGGAAATGGATGATGGATTTGGAAGCCTTGCAGTTAGATGAATGGGTGGTTTTTGGTAGAGGTTTTTTCTATAGAAACAGTCAATTATTATTTAATGTGCTAGGTAGAGGAGTCTCAGTGGGGGAGACTCATAGGTAGAGGTGATGAGTGATGGTGTTGGCCATGATGATTCTCTAGAAGGATGGTTGGAATTTGATGATGTCTGATGGGATACTGTTTGTTCTGGTAGTGATGCCTGAGGGATTCCTTCATGAGTTTCATTGCTCAAATTTGGAGGTACACATAGGAGTCTACATGATGTATCATGGAATCAGGAGATATTTTTGGTGTCCTGGGATGAATTATATAGTGGTAGAGTTTGTGGTGAAGTACTTAGTTTTCTAGTAGGATAAGGTCGAGCATCGTGTTCCTAGAAGTATGTTGCAACATTTCGATGCTCCTGAGTAGAAATAGGATAACATATTGATGGATTTATTCAAAGGGTTACCTCAAGATTAGGGAGGTTTTGATTCTATATGGGTGATCATGGAGTAGTTTATGAAATCATCCAACTTCTTAGCGATCAAGGAGTTAGGTGTAGTTGATGGTTTCTATAATAGGTATGTGGATGAGGTGCTGTATTGTCATGAACTTATGAGGTACATTACCTCAAATTGGGAAAAAATTACCTCCTAAGTATGGAGGGGACTACAAAATGATTTTTTCACTTAGTTACACCTCAGAATAGATTTTCACCCTTGGATGGATGGTCAGATGGAGTGGACCATCCAGATGTTGGAGGAAATGTTATGAGAATTCATCTTAGACTTTTGCGGATCATGGGAAAAAACATTCCATTTTTTTAGTTTTTTTATAATAATGGATATTAATCATCCATTATCATGTACCCGATTAAGGATTTTTATAGGAGAAATTTTTGTACTCCATTGTACTAGATAGAGGTTTGGATGGTAACAATTCTTGGCCCCGATGTAGTGTATAGAACGACAAAAAAGGTTAAATTAGTTCAAGAGATGTTGAAAGTATCACAAGACGGATAAAATTATTTTTCTAATCATAATAGGATACCCTTGGAGTTCAAATTTGTGGACCACTTTTTCTTGAAGGTTTATCCTGTACATGGGAAGTGGTGTCTTGGCATGGGGAGTAAGATTTCTCCTAGGTATGTGGGGCCCTTTGTGGTGCTGGGGTTAGTTGGCGAGGTGGAGTATCGGTCGGAATTTATACCACTGCTTAAGAGGATCCATGACGTCTTCCAAATCTCTCAAATTTATTGTTATCTTCATGATGACTTATATTTCACTGATATGAGAGAGTTGGATATTGGGGATGACGTGACATTTGTGGAGCATCTGGTAGATATCCATGATCACCAAGAGAAGGCACCACACGGATGGACCATTACATTGCATCACATGTTGGGGATGAATGGTGGACTAGAGGAGAGTATTTGGGAGTGAGATACACAGATACATGGAAGAACATGGTGCTTTAGTTTTTTTTTCCTTACTCTATTTTCCTTATGGTCAGATGTTTGGATACTGTTGTGTTATGAGATTTTATATTTTGTTGATGTATGATGTGTGATAAATTTATAACATGTGAAAAGGGGAATACCTTATTACTAATATAGATGCATTATAATATAATACAACTAAAATTAGGAAGAAGAGTTAGTTCCACCCATAACATATAGCATCTTAACATGGAGGATGAAATTCCTGAATTTACGTGTTAGGGACAATCCATGTTTTGGATTGTTGTAGTTGTTGGTTTGGGATATGTGGTGTTTTTTATGGTTGTGTGTGTGTGGGGGGGGGGGTAGTTGTGAGAAAAGAGGTGTTTTTGGTTAGTAAGTGTCTTTTGTGGGAATTTAGTTGTAATGTTTTGATGGTGGTAGTGTTGATGAGTAACAAGATCCTTGAGATGTATCTCACAGGGTGATTGTTCAGACCCATTTTTCTTCTGGGATTGGTTTTGGATTCTCAAGGGTGAGAATTGTTTTAGTGGTATCTGATTTAATGGTGAATTCCTTCAAAGACTATTAATTATTTCAGTTTTTTCAGTTGGAGGTTACTCAATGGAGGATTAAGGAGTTTCTGTGGTGGTTAGAGGTGTAGTAAGACTGTTGTAGAAAATTCACATCATAAAATGGGTACACAGGATGAATTGGTGGTGCATGACTTGTTTATCTTGACAGTTTCTTGGCTTGTATGTATCCTAGGGGGAACCCCTAAAATGTATTCATTTCATTAAAGTAATTCACAACATGTAATTAAATAATGGGAAATGTGCCATGAATTTCAGTGAAATTTGGGATTTTTGGGAAACTCAAGGATTTTATGTTGTTAATGGAATACATGAAAAGAAACTAGTAGGATCGAGGTTATTTTATAATAATTTCGGATGATTTATTTTGACTCAGTTGTATCCCATATCTCACATTTTGGAGGAAGCCTAGGATCCTTTAGAGGATCTTACATCCCTTTTCCTCCTACTTTGATTCTATGGGTTTCAGTGGTTGTTCGTTGGTGATCTATGGTGAGTTCTAACCTTTTACACCTTTTTTCCTACAGATATTCTTCTATCATTCTCTATGGTCATGTAGTTTTGGTTTTTGGTGTGTATGGAATATTTTTTTTTGATATTTTGTATGGGGTAAGTTGATATGATAATTTCTATGTGTGGATGTGGTTTACATGCATTTTTTCTCTACCCTGTGGTGTGCAATGAGTGGTAAACTTTTATTTAAGGCAGGGAATCCCTTTATTCTCACCATTCTGTATCATTTCAGATGGGTTTAATCCAATTTATATTTGGGGGATGGTTTTTTATGGCTTAATCAAGATAAATTAATAAGTTAATTGAAATTTAATGTTAATTGGGAATGATTCACATATTTCTAAAAATTTTATATTATTTTTATGTACTGCTAAAAATCATGGATGTAGGGAGGCTTTCTTGCACTATAGTTGTTTTGATATGGAATCCTTGTTTGATGTTTTTGGATATCACCACAAAATAGAAATTGAATAACCAATTATATTTGGATAATTAAATGGTTGGCGTTGGATTTATGGATTGAGTGATAACACCCCTAAAATAAAGTGGAATGTGATAAAATCCACTTGGATAAATCTACATTATGATCCTTGATGTGGGGAGTTATGTGGCTGTGTTGTAGGTAAGTGATGTGTGGTTTCAATGTGGTGTGTGGTGATGTGTGTTTTTTTGGATGTGCTTTTGGGTCGGTGAGGTGATGGTTTTCTTGGATGTTTTTTGGGGTGGTGGGGTGATGATTTATTGGCACACGATTTTGGGGACGTGAGGTGGTAGTTTATTTGACTATGATTTCGAGTAGTGAAGTGATAGTGTTTTTTTCCAGGCTTTTGGGGTGTTGGGATGATGGTCTTTCCTACCATGATTTTAGGTCAGTGAGTCAATGATTCGATGGGAATGATGAGCTTGTTGTGAGGTGTGGTTTTTTTATGCTAAATGCCTATGTAGTGATTGATTTATTATTTAATAATGATTGTAATGTCTAGTGTTTTGTTTGGTTATTGCTATTGAGTTAAATAATGAAGAAATAAATGGTGGTATATATGTTTAAATGTGGCTGTAGGTAAATAATGAACCAAATTGGATTGATAATGGAATTCGATGGCGGTGTGAGGTGTGTCATGTGGTTTGTGTAGTGTTATGAATTTAGTGGTGGCAACGAATGTTGGAATGTGGTGAGTTGCTTAGTTTTTTATGAACCCATTGCATGTTCTTATGTGTGGCTATATGTATATACTTTTATAATCCTTTTAATTTCAATATGCACCGCACTCGTATCGAGCACTATGTGACGACACCTATATTTTCACACAAGGGTGTTTTTCCCAATATCCTAGTAATGAGGATGAATGGATGGCAACCCGGTATTTCAATCTCTCTATTCTAGGTGATTATATATGAATAGGCTATGATGGTCCAAGGTTTTCTAGATCAATATGTGATGGAACTGGTGTTTTGGGTGAGAAGTGATAAGAATGTGATGTGGGGTGGGGGGGGGGGGCAGATGTTTTTCGGTTAGATGTGACGTGTCTGTGCTATAGGGTGGATTATGGTGGGGGTGGGGGTGGTAGTGGGAGGTTAAATGGTTTATGTACTTCATGTTCATGATACCCTACTACTCTGGTTATGTTAGTGGTTGTGATGTGATCGCCCAGTTGTTTTTGGTTGAGATGAGATGTGACCGTATTGTGGGGTGATGGACCAGGTGTCGCTGGCATGATGTGATGTGATTGTGCTTTTGGGGAAGTGGTATATGTTTTTCAAAATATATTAGAGTTCTAAGATGTACGAAATTGGGGTGTGAGAGTGGTAAAACACTGGGAATGTGTTGTGGGGTTCCTTTTATTGATATTCTTCTTATAATGTTATTATACTTTGATTGCGTTATTTGGTGAGAATTAATTGGTGAGGTTGTGATTGATAGTTGATCGGTTTAGGTTTTGTTGATTCTATTGTTTACTCTCGGGTGAATTAGAATTATTTTTTCACATGTGCATTCAAGACATTGGTTTTCCTACTAATTAAACTTATATACTCACCCTAATTATATAAAATGGTTTTCAAGTTTGTAGGTGGATTACATGGATCATGTTTTCCCGTACTATCTTCGACCTTTCTTGATGGTTGTTTTGTCTCTTATTTATCTTTTCTTTTTAGTACTTACTTTTATAGACTCATTCATATTGCTATATTATTTATACATGCATTTTGGGATGGTATTGGTTTCTTTTTATATTATTTCATGGAGTTTCTTGTGTATGACCCATCTTATCTCATGTTCCAATATTATTATAGAGGGTAATGCCTCTCATTTCATGATATTTGTTTACCCTCAGTGCTAGTTGTCAACCCAGGGCCTACTATAGGTAGGACACGGGGTTTATTATCACTCTCCCCTCATTGTAGTATCTTTTATAGTAGGGGTTCATGAAAATGTTAATATGCTTAGATATATACCGAAAATAAATCATTTAAAAACACAAAGAGAATTTAAAATAGACCATACAATGTTTGGGAGGGTTATCCATATAATGTAGTATCTCTTTTATAATAGTATAAGGTAAAATTCCATAAGGCTGAGCCCCAATGACTGTGTGTTTATGCCCATCTAGCCTCTATTGGGTAGCCTCTTGAGTCTGATGCTGCTCCACCAGATCGGCCGCCTCCTCCTCTATGACATGATGAAATTATTCAGCCTGGATTTGCATATAGGTTTTCTTCACTAGGAACTTAGCCACTAGATATTCCACCTCGGCTACCCTTTTTCCAATACACTTCCAATTGAACCCACAATTGGATGATGATGTTTTCTTGAGCTATGACAATGGCTACGTGAACTTTCACCTGCTCTTAAAAATGAGCAATCTCATCCTCATCTATGTAAAGTGCCTAAGGGACCATGAACATATTCTAGTTCCATGAAACATCAATATCCTACCACTTAGAAAATTATCTCTCAATGTGGAATTCATTCACTTGTGTATAGAGGCTACTAGAGTCCACTCCACCATTCCCCTGGCTAACAAGCTAACAGCAAAGAGATCCCACCCAGTTTAGTAGAACAACAAATGGAGTGTGATTGATGAAATTCTACACACTCTTCTATGACTTGTGTTAGATAACTCTGTTATCCTTAGAGATGTCTGATCGGGAATCCTCAAATTCATCAGGTGGAACATGCCCATATTAGGAGAAGAACACCAACATATCAGTGGATGGTTCAATTGTATGTAGGTCCTCAGGTTGGATGAACCCTAGTTCTAGGTAAAACACATCATTGTTAGACCCCTCTCCCTCTGAAGAATCCCAAATTACCTACTGTGTAACCTCAAAGGTAGTCTCAACCATCATATCCTCCTAGACCAAGTATGTCAGTGGCCTGATCTTGACCAACTTCATTATAGCCTCACCTTCAACAGCCTCCACTAAAGGCACTTTTGAGATCAGCATAGTCATTATAACCTCCTAGATCTTATCTATTTACATCATGATTTGCATCTCCTTCATTGAGGCTTAGACTACAACAACCACCTCCCATGAAAATTATATGATTAGTCCAACCATAGTATACTCCTTAACCACCTTCATTGAAGGCACAACCACCACTACCATCACTGCCCTAGACCCGAGCATTACCAAAGACAACTGAGTTCCAAACATGGATTTGAAATACTAGTTAAATTTAAGGTAGTTGAGCATGACTTATGAGAGGAAAAAAATGTGAAATAAAAGGTAAATAGGGTGAATAAATTAGAATAATGTTGCTTTATAATGAGTAACTTGAAAATATCCATGGGAAATCACTTAGACATGTTGTTCCCCTAGTATTCATTACCACAGTTACTAGAACCAATTCAATTGGATATTGGGTTCCTATTACTAAAACACTATGATGATGCTCCATGCTCACCCACTCAAGTGTTGGGGGTTCCTAATCCTCTTCCTTATATTCATCATGATCCCCCTACTATGTTCTCACTGATTCATACAATAGTAAAAAAAGAAGTTAGGGAGAAATTTTAAAAGTTGGGTAATATCCAAGGCACAAAAGATCAGAAGACTTACCTAATCAATGATAGTATTTTCATCCCCTAGGGAGTCCTAGTAGGCATCTCTCCCCTACGAATCCTATAATAATTTTCCCTCATCCTCAAAATCATCAATGTGATCCACAGGAAGACGATGAGAATATAGAATGTCCATCAACACTATTACACAATCATTCATAAGACACATGATTTCTCGAGAGTAGAGTAGGTCTTCCAGATCCACCATGTATTGCATTAACTCATCACGAGAAACATGGAATCCCTCACTCACATGAACCAATCCAATGGTTAATATCCCCTGATAGGGAATATTTTTCCATATCCCATGACGAGAGGTGATCTATTTGTGGATTTCCCAACTCTCCCAGAGATCATGAAAAAAAACATCATGGGGAAAATTCATTCATCATAGTTTCTTCCCCATACCATGAACGATCACCCTTTATACTACCCTATAGGGTCTATATTCCCCCCAAATCCACTTACACATGAGTTTAGGGCCTATTTCTGCTCCCCTCCTTGCGGTTCCCACCAGTGTAAGACTAGGAATGGCTGGATTTGTATCCAACGTTCTGCCCACTTCAGCAAATATTACTCCATATACTTCGTACCACTCTTTCTTGACACCAAATTCATGGGACACCTTTCTACTCATTGACATGAGTGGTTCACTAACTCAACATATCCTAGTATATGAACTCTCCTAGCTTATCTCATATTCATGGATGAGCCAATAAGCATTGGTGAGTAGAAGAAACACATTCCATGCATTTCCGTCTTTCCATGAAAACATGTACCATATATTTCTTAGGAATGAGGGGTGGTGTTCATTGCATAATACCATGTACGCCATCAGTTTCATCCATTGGAGGCATAAAAACTTCTACACAAAGCATTGTGGAGTGTACGACTTACAAATCAGTATGTAGTCCATAATCACCACCAGTACCCAACATCAAAGGAATAGAGGTACGACTGATGTTCGATGGACCTAATTCCATTGTTTGTTTCCATCCCCATGAGAAGGGGAAAGATGAAAAATTAAGTGGTCCACTAGAACAATCCTTACAGGAACATCTACTAAGACCCTGTTGACAGGGTGACTCCTGACAATATTTAGGATCAAAAACTAGAAGTATGTGTTGGGAGGGGGGGTTGGTTTTGGATGTTCATATCCCCCATGTGTACGGTGAACCAACTATATAGGAAGTGAAAGGGCTTTCACACTTCTAATGGTGTGTTCCCCTAGCTGATATGGTGTAAGACATTGTACATCTTTTCCAATACCTGCACCACTAGGTTGGAGTGCTTCCCCATCACCAGCAATGCCTCGCTGATGAAGGTGCTTGGTCGCACTCCCATATATGCATTGTGAAATGGGATCTTCCACCTATAAATAAATGTGTAAATTAATCTTACCAACCAAACCAAAATACTTTCATACTTCATGTTGTTTTCCCAAAACATCCACTGGATCACATCTATTACTCTCCAATACAAGTTCTCTTTCCTCATTGAGTTACCTTTGTACATTGATGTGACCTCTTGAGTCGTCTTTCCATTGGTTCATTTAAAAAATAACCTAAATTCTACTTGAATGGGGATTTATTTATCTCCATCATGTGGTCAATTATCCCCTTCACCAATTAAACCAAGACCCTTGCTCTAGTGGGCATCTGCTCCTGTCCTCCTAGACATCTTCTGTGGGGAGGAATTCATCATGCATAGACCCTTGTATCAGGATCCTATAAATTTGGTATAGGTCCCAAAATTTGATTGATGTTGTTGAAATATGTTTGTCCCTAGTTACCACCCTCTCGTTAGATCTAACATATTGTCCTTATGATGGCAGATGTGGAACTATGAGGACCATGTCACCTCGTAAAGAACAACCAGCTTCATCTTTACAAAAAACTCATGGAAAGGCTGTCATGTACAGTATTCCTAGGCCCATTCATTCATGAAGTTTCCAACCTATCATAGTTTTCATAAATCTTTCCACTCCTTTAGTGGGTACTCCAAGCCTACTTTGAGAATCATCTCATATAGAGGAGGGGACACCTCCACCTCTAAATCCTCTCCATTTATGTTGTTCAAATTATTTCATATGTTGTGAACAACAATATATTCCAGGTCGTTCATGATGTTACCTCTGATATATCTATGCCACTAGTATTTCCCATGTGTAATCCTAAAAAAGTAGGAAGGATCATCTCTATCCGCACTGGGGATAACCACATCGTCCCTTAACCCCAAACCATACAACGATATCCACTTTCATATTCGGTATTCTCATTGAGCCTCCTTTAACAATGTAGTGAGTGTTTCATGATCCAACATACATTAAAAAATATCTTCAATCATGATATTTCTTGATACCTCTATTCACTAATCAAAAAAACCTCATAACCTTTGGTTTCCATTTTATCCAGGTATTATAATGTTTTTGGGATAGGTTTGTGAAGGTCTTTTCATGAATTCCGATTTCATGAAAGATTTTCGGCTCATGGACGTCTTCTCGTAGAGATGCAGTTCATGGAAAATGGTAATTTCATGAGTGGTGAGGATTTAGATCGCAAAAATATTTCAAAAGTATTGATTTTCATGAAAATAGAGACCTAGAATATCTTTCATGAAAAGATAATGGTACCCTTAGGGAACCACACCCCTATAAATGGGCATAGGTTGAGAATTAGATTCATGAGTGTGGTTGGATGGTCACCAATTTTAAATGGGGTTTACTAAAACTCCAATACTCCTTTCCCTTGTTGGATAAAATTATTAGGGGGGAATTTGTTGATTCCCAAATACACATTTCATAGGAGGAATTGAGGAAGGAATGGCCGATTAGAAGAAAATGTTAACTAAAAAAACTCAAAAATCCACATAAGGGGATAGATTTGTGAAGGTCTAAACCTAAGAAAAAAACTATAGCATGTGGAAGTCCCTAGACATGTAAAACAGGTGGTTATAACCTTTTTCCAATGTATCTCCAGTTCACAGAAGTCCCATCCTTCTCAAAACATGAGGTGGTAACCTTTACAAAACATAACATTGGTTCTTAGAAGCCAGTCATTTCAGAGATCTCATAATCTTCACTGAAAGCCTCTATATTTCTAAAAATGGATGCCCTTTCCTCTTTTTGGCCTATAAATGCCCCATATGTATGAATTTTAAGGGGATATTACATTTCACCTTGATATAGAAACATATAATTTTTAAAACTCAGAATATATTTGAGTGATAGAGGAGATGGATTTTGAAAGGTAGCCATGTTTTCTGAAACTTACACCCAATGGTTTTTGAGAACCTCAAACCACAGTGGATATGCATTTTGTGAAGGCTCATGGACTTCACATAAGAAGAAATAATTTTGTGGATCTTGGGGATTAGTGAGATAATTATCCTTTTTGAAACTAACCCCATGGTAACCAAGACATCCCACTGAGTTTGGGTCACTCTATTTCATGAAACATACTCTTTTGTGAGACCTTTGAACTTCATGAGACCCCTGACCTTCATGAGACCCATGAACTTCGTGATGCCCCCAACCTTCGTGAAGACAAACCTTTCACAAAACCCATCTTCCAGGACTCTCCATGGTACATCCTTTTAGCCAATACCTATTCAGGAATGTTTTGTGTTTAGGGCTCCCATACTAGTCTAGGACCCATTCAAACACACCCCAATTCCCCATGAGACCAAAGAAACCTACCCTTTTTCTCCAAAATAGGTTTATGTGGGGAATGGGTCATCACCCTACATTTTCCTCCAAATCATAAGAACCCTAATTCCTCTTTTTCTTAAGAATAGACTCATAACATATGGACTAATGAATTTACACTACTCCGTGACAATTTATACATCATTCCCCACGTGGAGGCACATGAGCAGTGGTCACGTAAGCGATAAAAGAGGAATCATGAAGGGAAGTGGATTTCCTATCTTGATAGAGAGTTTGTTTTTTGGATCTTACTCTGTCCATTAAATTTCCCCCCTCTAGGTGTAATCCCCATACATGATAGGGTTTCATTACATAAAGGGGCCTAGCTACACATCCATGTAATATGATGTTAAACTGGATGAGAACGTCCTTGACACATGATGTTAAACAGTAGCTTTACCTCATGGGTTGAACATGGTATTCCTCATGTATGATCATGATTAGATGACACCATATCCATCACCATGGTATGTACCTCCTCCTTCGAGAAGATTATAAACATAATCCATGTACCATCACTAGTTTTCGATCCACCCACTACATGAGCACCCATACCACATGATGTTAAACTCCATGGACAAGTACTGTCACACAAACCTAAACTATGACATCAAACTAAGTATATTTTCATCCCTCTATCTTATATAGGGTACATAAGACACCTCCCTGTGGTTTAATCATGACACCCCAACCTCACAGAAAAAACTCAAGTGTGAAATCTCCCCCCATTGGGATACACTTAACCAAATCCCAAGTACGAATTCTTCACCCCTAGGGACACACTATAACAAACCCCCATGGGTTAAATATTCACCCATAGGGACACACTTAACCACCCATATGTCCCTACAATATGTTAAACCTACAATCCATATATACCAAAAATGCATTAATCATTAGAACCATGTATCCCCGCAAGACATTAAACCAATATCCCATCTTTCCTTACAAGATGTAAAACCAATGAACCATATTTCTCTATTAGATGTTAAACACGAGACTGATCTTTCCTATAAATACTTTAATCATGGGAACCATCTATCCATGAATTATTTTAAAACTATGACACATATTTACCCGCTGGATGTTAAACCGGTGATCCATATGTCCCCACAAGACGTTAAGCCTGCGACCCATCTGTCCCTACATGTCATTAAACATACAACCCATATATCTCTGTCAAATGTTAAACCTATGACCCATATGTCTCCACAATATGTTTAATTTGTGAAGTAATCTATAATCCATATACCACATAGTAAACATAGGATGATTGAGGTAAAATCCTCTGAAGACATAAACCCCTAGCACCAACTATCTCATCACTGACACAAGATGCCATAGGTTCCATTCCTAAGACTCCATACACATGAGATAACTCTAAATTAAAAAGTGGAATCTTTCATATATTCTTAACCAAACCAACATAAAATATTCCTAGACATTCACAACATTAATATCTACCCAGACCAATTGTTGCAGTCATATCAAGATAGGAGAAGCATAATTAGTTTTCATCCACCATGAGAATGCATTGGGAATGAGTTTCACTAATGTAAATTAAATCTATGAGGGAGACTTAGACTAAGAGATGATCTCCAAGGAAGAATCCATGGGAGGAGGAACAAAAATCCCATCATCCCATTTTGATCAAGGATCCAACATCACTAATAAAAGTGATGGAAACCACACACCTTTGGAAAGTGAGAATGCAAGGAAGAAGAACATGTGATGCATATTCCCAGTTGAAATAATTGAAAACAATGGATTCTTGGTTTACATGATTTTTGTTTCATAAAAGATAATTATCTCGTGAAACCCCAATAGACACAATGGTATTTTTACTTATGAGAGGGGAATGGACCTCATGAAGGGCTTCTTCACCATGGGTTGAGGTTCTCGAAAACCCATGGGAGGATTTTTCACAAAGGATATCTACCTTTGGAAATACATATTCTCTCTTTCTCAGGAAGATTCTGAGTTTCGGGAATTTATAGCTCTTCACAGAAACCAAAAGGTCAAATCCCCTTAAATAATACACATAGAGGTGTTTTTTAGGCCTGATGAAGGTAAGGGAATTAGTTTCACAAAAATATGGACGATATTTTCAAATATTATAAGCTTCAAAAAGGGTTATGAGAACCTGCAATACACTTTATGAAGGTTTCTTTATCAATATTTTAGTGGCCATATAGTTCAGTAAACCCGAGTGACATTTCATGGTGGCTACCACCTCAAGCATTATGTGGTTAGGGACATCCATGAGTTACATCCATTTTTGAAGGTTTATTAATTTTTAAATCCATCAATTTAAGTGTATTTTTGATCAATTTTATCTTGAATTCTCTATTAACTATTCATTTATTCCTCGATTTATCCCATGAAAAGAGTATTTTTTCATCAAAAAACTACCCCCTCATAATTTGATTTGAAGAGGAATTGGAGGGTAATATTCTTAGGGGAAACTATGGAAAATTGTTGATCAACTAGACATACTAATGAAATTCATTATGACAATGAATCAATAAATATGGGTGATAGTTGATGAAGGGACTATGAGATTTTTTTGAAAGATAGGTTAGTGGTCTCATTTATCAAAACTGAAGACCTTCACTGGCATTTTTTTTATCTTGATCCTCACTGATCATGAAATTACCCTTTTATGCAAATCACATATCTATGAGAGGAATTCCATAAGCCTTAAAACATCCATGAACTTTACCACTGTTAAAATACCATTGTGAACTGGTCCCAAAAACATTCTATGCCTTTTACAAAATGGCCATCAATGGTGTAACTTCCTGGCCTGGGTTCCACACACTAGTGCCCCAAGCTGACCATCACATAACCTCAAGTGTACCTCCCCATATGCTAGAGGTTTCCGACTAGCAATGACGGTCTAATATAAACATGTGAAGACTATACCCTCTTTATCAGAGTAATACCCCAACTAGTAGTGGGGATTTAATATAATAATGGGGAGACTATACACTCTCTTTCAGAGTAATATGAAAGAAGAAATAGAACAGAAATAACCCAATTATATAATCATAACCAGAATAAGACCAACATCAAATGATAACTAAAATAAGAAATAAAATATCATAAACTGAACAATAGATATGTCATTATAGATACATGTCGAGTTTAAATATGCAAAAACCTAAAATAATTAATTTAAATGAAAAGATAATTGATAACCATTATATTATGAAATGTGATGTCCCTTAGGGATAGTTCAGACTCTGACATGGGATAAAGTAGGTATTGTAGTTCAGGTTTCCTGGGGAACCAGGGTGTTTATGTGGTTTAATAAAGAATAATTGAATATGTGTAAACTATTTACATTATTTATTGTATTTTATTCATTATAAAATATCATACAATTTTATTTACTAGATATTTCTTTAGACGTCGTTCATGGTGGCCTACTGAGTTTCACTCACACCCTACTCTGGCTGCTTGATCAGTACCCAAATAGACTTCATATATGCAGAAAAAGATAAGTGAAAGAGTCCTATTATAGGTGTATAATCTTGGATGGATCGTATATAAGGGTTCCAAACATGAATCAAGACCCTATTGGAACTTTTTAGTGTCTTAATTTACTTTGGGTTTTGGCATATTGACACCTGACACATATCAAGAATGACATATATACTGTTCAATTTTGTATATTGTATTTCGTGTTTTAATTATCATGAGATTTTGTTCTTATTATGGTTCTTATTATATCATTTTTTTATTCTTTTTCTATTTACACTTTCATTTTACTCTCATAAAGAGGGTATAGTCTCCCCATGTTTATATTAGACCCTCACAGCTAGTTGGCATCCTCTAACATACATGGAGGTGCGCTTGAAATCATTTTTCAAACTACTTACTATATTGCGTGTATTTTATTCATTATACAACTTCATAAACTATTATTGAATGGATAATGTTTAGATTTCATTTTTGGTGGAATATTGATATGTTCTCATACCCTATGCGGGCCGCCTGATCGGTACATAAAGAGACATCATTTTTGTAGGACAGGATATGAGAAAGAGTCCAATGTTAGATGGATGATTTGGGATTGATCATGGATAATGGTACCATATGTTATTTGAGACCCACAAGGGAGTTTTTAGTGCCTTTATTTAATATTTGTTTTTTCATATTAACACATGACACGTATTTGGCATGAAATATCTATATTTCAGTTTGGGATATTGTATTTCCTGTTTTACTCATCATGTGGTGTTTGTCTTATTATGGCTACTATTATTTCATTTGGTTATTCTTATTCTATTTCTTCCTCCATATTACTATAAAAAAGGTTATAGTATCCTCATGTTTATATTAGACCCTCTATACTAGTTGTCAGCCTTCAGCGTATTGGGAGGTGCGCTTGAGGTCATGTGAACAACCGGAATGAGGAACTTGTGTGTGGAACATAGGTCGAGATGTTAGAAAAGGTTATAGATCTCCTTCTTATCGATAAAGGCAGATGGATGGAAACCTCATAATAGAGAAGAGCTTCTAGATAGAGTCAAATCATGAAATTATCAGCACATTTTTAAGGGAGGCTCAACAGTAATACTTATTGTGTAAGAGTTTTCCTCTTTATGGATTCCATCTTAGAGAAGATGTTTTAATCCTTAGTGATAATTAGGGTGGACCCACTTAAAAGTTCAATAGAATTACTATATAGTACTAGTGGCACATGGCTATGAGAATTCACATCATGAAGGATCACATATCACTTACTGCAAACACCACGTGGAATCATTTCAAAAACATCAACTGGGAGGAATTGGAGGAAAGGGTTCCTCCTACTCAGTATTGTACAATTATCAAAGAGGGCTTGGGAAACCCTCAAAAATAGTGTACATAAGGATGGGACCTATGATATGGGGAACCTTCACAGATTAATGGTCCATGGTTCACTGGACATGCCAGTCTTGCCACAAATTTTATTTGTAGTTGAAATAGTTATGGCTTTATGAGGCAACATGGACCTCACAATTCCACATATACCATCACTAGGACATCATACCAGAGTTGTTGAGAAGGAGGTCATGAGGGACCTACACATTTTCATCTACACCATAGGGAGGTCAGAATCATCTTGTGAGATCTCAACCAGATTGTTGGGATCCAAATTCAAGGGGCCATGTATGATGAATTCCTCCCCATAGAAGATATTCTAGAGGACTAGGACATGACTAAAACCATAGAAACGGTATTACCATGGTTTGTGTGTGTGTGTGTGTGGGGGGGGGGGGGGGTTACGAAATTATAGGGATGGAGGATACCCCCTTCAATAAATGGTTTGGGTATTTTAAGAGTGAAGTAAGGGGTAGAGAACCTGGGAGGCTGTTTCAATTCCCAATGGTAACTCATTAAGGTAAGGTGCACTCATATTAGAGAATCATTGAGGTGAGATTGTGGTAGTATTGGGGAAATAGTTTGGAGCATGAGGCTCCCATGGTCAATCTAGAAGGATTCATTACCATAATAATCTACAGATTAATATTACCGGTTTAGAATGTGCATATGGGTGTGTGGTTGAGAACCTTCATCACGAAGGTAGTTATAGTGATTACATAACACGTTAAACTAGTGGTGTTGGTGATATAAAATCTATACAAGGTGTTTTGTCACATTATCCATGGGATACCACCCCTATGTGTGCGTGGGACCATCCAATTTCTATTTTGTTAGGTTTTTTCACAGATGGGGTGATATGAGTATCTGAACCCCATCTACCATCCTGTTACAAACTTCCAGCCATCCCCTTTATATTAAGGGGAGTAAACCTATTATATTGGGATCAATTGATGTGATGAAAATGATCATGTTAGTGGAACAAATCATTTTCTAACTGCTCCTTATTTCCCATGGGTATGGTGATTGATAATGGCATGAGGTTCACCAAACAACAGTCATACCTCTCGGAATTTTGTGCTGGGGTATTGGTGGCCCGATTTGACTGGAAGGTGATTTTTGAGTTGTATTCTGAGCATCAGTTTATAGGGAAATTTTGATGCCTTTAGAGGCTCAACCTAAAGGTATACTCAAGGGTGCATAGTGAATTATAACCTTTTTCCTTAGAAATATATGGATTATCTTTTCAAGTGAAGATGATAAGGGATGAAATCAACTTCCACCACCAACAACTGTTTATGGGATCACCCACAATTATGCACTGATTTGGGAGTATAAATACCCATGTTATATTATGAGGCGAAGAAACACTCAGGACAATGAGGAAGGAGGGGTACCATAATAATGGGGTTAAGGGAAAGTAGTGGGTGGTGAAATACATAGAGAAATATCTAGTTTGATGGGTGGAGTAGTGGATATAGAGCTAATATTTATAATTCCTGCACCAGTGGGAACCACATGGAGGGGAGAAACAATAGGCCCAAAATTCCTAGGTAAGCGGCTTTGGAAGGAATGGATACCCTCTATGGAAGTACTAAGGGAGAAGATCCATGGTCCAGAGAAGAAAATTCACTGCCTGATTGTTCCCAGTGATGTTTTCTTTTCTAATGCATGGGATAATTTGGGAATCCAAATATATATCACCTATTTTTGTGGGATATGGAAGTGTATCTACTCTGAAGGGATATTACTCACCATTTTGGGTCACACAAGGGATGGATTTCATGATTCATTTGCGGAGGTGATGCAATACATGATGGATCTGGAGGACTTGATCTACTCTCATGATATTGTGTTTTCCTCAACGGATGAGGTAAAGGTTCTACTAGGCATGATTTATATTCCGAGTATTATTGTGGTCAACATGGATACCGGTGTGGTCGAGCATGAAGGATGAAATGATTCGTGGGGAAGTAATACCTATTAGGAATCTAATTTTGATGAAAATACTACTGTCAATCAGGTAAATATTCTAATGTTGTGTGGCTTGGATATTACCCAAACATTAATATTTCTACATAAATCCTATGTTACTTTTTTAGGAATAAATGAGCACAAATAATGGGGAGGTTCATGATGAACCTATGTTAGAGGATGAGGGACCCCTATCCCTTTAGGAGAAGAGTGTGGTGACTCTTTTTGATGTTTCAGTCATAGGAGGTGAACCTTTGGTTAATGTGGAACATAAAATTGCGTCGATAGCTACTGGGGGAACACCATCAGTAGGGATACTACCCATATATATTTCCATGTTTCCTGTTGGGTTTTACCCTTCATTTTATACATTTCCCCTTTTCATCATTTCCATGTTGTTATTCCTTTTATAAGTCATATTTTGAGAAATTTTTTCCTTAAATGGATGTTAAAACAATGTTTTGAGCTCATCCAGCTACAATAATGGTTGATCCTGGGGTAGTGGTTATAGAATAGGATATTCCTTCATTGAAGGTGGTGGAGGAGGCATTTGTAGATGACCCAGCTATATAATTTCCATAGTATGTGGCTTATAGATCCAAATCGTTGATGGAGGATGTGGAAACCATGATATTAACTAAGATATTAATTGAGGATACGATGAATACACTTATCATAGAATCATTATCGAAAATGGATACTATAGTTAAGACCTCAATGTTGGTAGTCAAGTTCGTTCCACCGACAGAGGAGTTTAAGTAGGCCTTTGTGGTTGATCCTACCTTAGAGGTGCCATTGCAGGTAGCTAGGTCTCCTACTGCAGGTGAGGGGGTTGGTGGGGATGCATTTTCCTTTGACTTATGTCTCATCCCACTAAAGGATGTACCTAGGGATGACCCAAACACTAACAAATTTTTAGTATTCCATCAGAACAATCTTCTATCACCTGAGGACTTTGAGGATTTTTGAATGAAATTTTCTAAGAAGAAAAGATTAATTCAATGGAAAGTGTGGTGTAGTATGTGTAATTTCATCACTCACACTCTAATGGATGATATTTCAAACTGGGGTGGGGGTATATCTCTACCATTAGTTAGTAAGCCTGTGGACTGGAAGGGTTGATTTTAGTGGACTCCATGCACTAGTTGATGACATCTTTATTTAGCAGGTACTTGATGAGTGTCATAATTTTAATTTTAATTGACACTAGAAGAAGTTTATGGACACTCAATTATGTCAATAATCTGAGGAGGAGATTTATCATCTATAGTATAATGAAAAAGTGAATCCAATTTTTGTTAGTGATCAAGTAGATATAATAAGCTAACTAAGGTCATAGTTGG
The DNA here is from genome assembly GCA_963277665.1 of Viscum album. Classification (NCBI taxonomy): domain Eukaryota; kingdom Viridiplantae; phylum Streptophyta; class Magnoliopsida; order Santalales; family Viscaceae; genus Viscum; species Viscum album. Next base: position 1,353,174,554 of record OY728121.1, on the reverse strand, counting down.
TGGATGATGAGGATAGGGATTCTAATGTGGTGTCATTGGTGGATAAGTTCTAAGACAAGTAGAATAAGGTGTAAATAAGGTCCAAATATGTTCATCCTTTCAAATATGATGATGTAGTATATCAAAGGGAGAGATAGTGGAATTTATAGGCTACTCAACAGAAGTTTTCCATCCTTTAGTGCTCATTCTCTAGGGATGAATCTTACGTAATCACATCTTATTCTGAAATAAATTAATGGCTCAAAATTTTGGATGATGACACACGCCTGTCGTAGGGCGTGGCAAAACAATTACTTCCTAAGTTAAAATGTAGTAATTTGGTTGACCTAGGATGTCTCCCGAAGAGGAGTGCACACAAAACTATTTGTCACTTTAAAACGGGGGTAAAAATGTTATGAAAGGAAATTTGAAATTCAAATGATTGAAAAACTATGAAATTAAAAAGGGTGATTAGGTCGGGGTCGGTTTCTTAATTATAATGCTATCCTTGTTCAATTTAATTCAAACCTCTTCTTCTTAGTTGATTAAAGTGAGTTTCCACAATCGTTTCCTCTCACTTTCTTGGTGAAATTGTTATTGTGAGAGAAAACCTTACCAAGATCTCGGTTTGGTCAACTCTCCTTCCATGTGTAAAATAGTTGTATTGAATATCCTTAATTGAAATGGGCAATACCCGATCGGGTTTTGTTTATCCCAAACAATCAAGAACATTCACTACACCCTTTACACGTACTGACGATCGTCGAGTACTTCACCACTAATTCCTGGTTTATTCCATCGTATATAAACAAGAAATTAGTGGAGGGAAATATTGATTATTTTACCAAGGCAAAAATAAATAACAGAATTAATATTCAAGAACGATCTCACTTGATTATAAAATCCGCTATAATAAATTGAAAACAACTTTGAAGAAGAAAGAAATTTATTCAATTGCGTCCAAGAACTCAAGCATTACAATGTAGAAAACCAACCCTTCCCCAATCACTCCAAAAGTTTACCCCACCATGGTAAGGGTAATAGAGTTGAATGGGGAAGAAGAAGGCATTAAAAAACAATGAAAAAGAAAATAAATAAAATAGAAAGATGAAAAGTTCTCCTTCTTGGTGTCCCAGAAGGAATGGGATGGAGAATGGATGGAGAATGGATGCTTTGAGAGGGTGGAGCTCTCCTCCTTTTATAGCCAGAATTCTTCCCCCGAATGTTGACGCGTTTTAGCCCCATTAAATGACATCTTCACGCGTTGAGCCCTTCATGAATGTTGTTCATATTTCCCTTGGTTGTGTCCCCTCAAAAGTTCAACGGATTTGGACATGTATTCCGAGAGTTATGGCCGTGTTACTATGAGAGTTTATTCTGTCCAGTCAGACTCTCCAAAACGAACTCCTCCGGATTAGGGTGCTTTAATGGCCCCATAAAAGGCCAATTCACTCGGTGATTCCTTCATAAAAGATGCTCCAAAACTCCTTTCGAGTCCACCCACCGATGTGCACAAGCTTTGGCCCCACAGTGGATGAGTTATGGATCCCACATCAAAACTAGGCAGAACTGAAAACAGTTTTCTTGAGCCAACTTGTGAGCTTCTTTTGAGCTTCCATATGGCCGATTCAGATTTTGGTCCAAATATATTAAATTAAGCCCTAGATGTTTAGAATCTGAAAAATAAATAATTTTGCAATTTGGATCAGTGTAGATAATGTTATGGCCAATCTACCGAAATAATTTAAAACTATTAAAAATCCAAAATGGCCAATTTTTACTATTCAACTCAAAATAACACCATTATCATAAAAATGAAACAATTCATCTTAGAGGAACAATTTTGTGGGTTTAAAACAATGATATTCAATATAAATTAATTGAAAATATTTGCTCTATCAGATGACTCTCATGAAATTTGGATGGCTTATATTAAATACCCTATGTTTTTTAAAAAGTTTTCTCAATGTGTGCTAGTAAAAAAATGGGATGACGCTAAGAAAATTGAAATCTACTCGAACAAAGTGGTAGTGATGCAAAGAATGAATTGAGACACCCATGATTTGGAATAAAAAGGGGGTGGTGTGATGATGGAGGATAACTATTAACCATGTTTGAAACACATAATACATTAATTTTTTTCCATGAATGGGGAAAAATGAGGATAAAAAATGACCATGTTCAAAACACCAGACCTATCTAAACATTTCTTCTGAATTACTTCAAAGTATGCACCCAAGATGGTAGGTGAACCAGTGTGATCAAACACCGTTTCCATTTGGGGGACCCATTTATAAGTTGAATATGATGGGGATCCAAATCAAGGGAGACATAATGTTCAAGGATTAATTAGAGGAATGTTCAAATGGATTTCAATATACATAAAATTAAGCCATTGTGACTCTAAGCACATTGAGTAGGCATATCGGTCTGCACTAAGGTTATACTCATCTTTCTAGGAGATAATTGTCTCATATTGTGAGTGACATTCGAGGAACATAATTGATGCATTAGGTGGTGAAAACTAATGGGGTAAAGGGAAATTCTTATACAAGATCCTAATATGCTTCATAGTATTACATAATTAAAGGAGGATGACAGATCAGTAGTTTAATTCCATATAGCCAGGAATATGGACACATAGTTTAACATAATACATTTAGGATGATGGACATGATTCTTTACATCATATAGTGGGGTTTTTGGGTTATAAAATTTTTATCATCATGTGGTTAGGACATTAAAAATACATTTTAGCATCTTGTGGGTGGGATTTTCAAAACAACATGAATAACGCCTTCTTAGCTAAGGTGAAGGGGGTCTTAAGAGGGTAACCAAATGGGGGTACCACTTAGAGGAGATCATGAAGAAAAGGGATCTTATGATTTTACTCAATTTTATTCTTGAATTGATGGATTTAGAGAGTAAGTCCATACTTTTTATAAGGACCATAGTGGTTCCTCGTTGACTTTTTACCTATTTATTTTTATCCCTTTATTTTTCCAAAGTCATGGTAGTAACCTAGTAGGGGGAAGTATGAAACATGATTAGGTTTCCCATATGTGTTTCAAACCTAACAGATTATTTTTCCTCTTTATTTTGGTTATTTAAGGTCAAACCAGTTGGAACAAGAAATTTCAAATATTTTAAAGTCATAATACTTGTACCAAGACTCCTAGTTTAAGGTTATAGAGCATGGACCATAGATTTGAAAATAGTTAAAGGCCATTATACTTGAATCAAGACTCCTAGTTTAAGGTCATAGAGATTAGACCATGGGGTTACAAATATATTAAGGTCATAATGCTCTGACCAAGCCTCATAGATTGAAGTCATAGAGCTTAGACCACAGTGCAATAAATATTTTAAGATCACAATGGTTTGACCTAAGGTGGATCATTCTAGAAAGGTTATAATGACTCCAGAGGCTTCAATACTGATGGGAATGGTATGCCTAGGAGTCTATATACCATGAAAAATAATATAGTGTTTGTCTCATATAGTTTAAGGTCATGATTCTTGTACCATGAGTTGCATGTCTCAAAGGAATGCATGTGGAATAGGGGAGAGGTAAGAAAAAATGAATAAGGAGCCTTCGAGGACCTATCACATGGAACATATATACGAAAACATAAAATCAACATTAGGTAGTGATTATTGGACCTCAGATCGTAGTTTAAGGTCATAGAGTTCAAACTGGTGGGTGAATATCCCAAAAATACACGTGTAGACAAACAAAGTGGCCACCCAATGTAAATTGAGGGCCAGGGAGTCCCAACACCACATGACACATTTAAAAGGTCACTTGAACTTAGTTTAGAGTAATGATTCTTGGAAATCAGTTCCTATTTTATGGTAATGGATTTTGGACCAAAGGGTAACCAGTGTGTCCCATCCTTTCTTGAGGGAAACTCCCTACTAGCTCCTAAGCTCGAGTGAGCCATTCTCTGTACGAGAAACATGGTGCGGTATTGAGTCCCCATTGATTGCAGGGGAGATCCCAATAAGGGGAGAAGTGATCTACTTAAGGATTTCATGTGAGGAGAAATCATGGATTTCAAGACTTGGATAGTATATGGGTAATAACTGATGGGCAGAGAATGATGATTGACTATGTTCATAACAAAGGTTCTGCCCTCGTTCCATTCAAGGATGGGGTGATAAAATGAGAGATTGAGCATTTAATGAGTTTGAAGCATTAGATCCATGATTTATTACTAAGGATCCTATGAGGAATGAACCTAGGATGATAGGTTATTTAGTGTGTCAAGGAACCATTGCCTTTAGGGAGGCCCATTCATACCCGGAGGATGATTATTATCAAAATCAGAAAAAGAGAAAAGCACAACAGTGAAAGTGGGGAATGTCTTGGAGAGAATGTTGATTTCCCTAGGAGTTATCTCGTCACACACTAAAATATTATAGATGAACATGCTAGTAGGTGAGTATGAAACATGAAATAAAAGGGGATAACATCAAAATGAGTTGATGGTTAGGATAAACCCATGATATGAGATTTGGGATTCACTATGTATAATATGGGAATGCAAATCAAGCCATAGGTAGTTACAAAACATGGAACGGTATATGAATAATGTCCATTGGGGGAGTGTCTTCTATATTTATAACATCAAATCATCTCATGTTATTCATATGGGGCATTATATAGTTTTTTTGTATAGGGTATGATCACAGTTTTACATCATACATTGATGACATTTTATTTCCGTACTTTTCATATGAAGCATCCCAATATTTTATGGGGTGAGGCTATAGTTTAACATCATGTGCCGAGTATGTATGTTTTTTTTCATCTTATACATATCATATGAGGCATCCTGAATTTACATGGGGTAGAGATATAGTTTAATGTCATGTGTTGAGAAAGTTGGTTTTTTGTCATCCCATAATTGTCATATAAGTTAAATGGATTTTACATAGGGTATAGATGGATTTTAATGTCATTTGATGTGTGGACATTGGTTTTTGGTCACCATATATTTTTCTTATGAGGCGTACTGACTTTTAAAGGGTAAGGATTTATTTTCACATCATGTGCTATGGATGTTGGGTTTTGCAGTCTAAATTCGTACAAGTTGGATTACATATACTACATGTTTAAGGTAATAAAGATCATACCATAAGGGAAACTACTAGTTTATGTTCATAAATATTATAACAAGTGGTGTGGATTTTATAAGGAGCATTTTGTGGAATGAAATAGTGACAAAACAATGTGAAGGGATGGAAAAAGAGACCATTCTCCAAACAAAATCTGACAAATCGTACCCAAGTCAATGTCATGAAATTAAGGGAAAGAATACCTTGTAATGATTTGATGGTTGAGGATAGACACAAAATAAAAGATCCAGGTGTCACTACATATCCTATAGAAAAGGTAATCATTCCATATGTAGTTCTAGAGATCAATGTGGCAGAATACCAATGCTAGTATTGGGTGATCCTCTCGAGCTAGGATGCTATGGGAAAGAGAGGTGGAAATTTGCATATTGAAACACTAGAGGTGAATAAATCTATGATAATATGGGTGAAAAAGGAGGATTTATGAACATATTTTAAGGCCATAATTCTTGGACCTGGAGTAGGTACATTAATAATGATTGGGTGGTTCTGAAGAGTTTAGAACCGATGTGTAGGTGCCAAGGAGGATCTGAACAACAAAAAAATCCCAAAACTAGGTGTACATAATTTGAGGTTGTAAGGTATTTGAAATGGGGTGGCCCCAAAATAGGTTGGTTCTGAGGTTCGGCCTATGATATTAAATCCAGGTTTCCCCACATATCACACCAGGTATGAGAATCAATCTATATATAGTTATGAAACATGAAGTGGCAGGAGACTAAAACTTTTAAGGTGGAGTCCTCTCTATCAGGAACATTAAATCATATCTTATTTTTTATATGAGGGACCCAACATTTATTTGGGGGTAATTATACAGTTTAACATCATGTGATAGTGATGTTGGGTTTTGGTCATCTTATATTTATCATATGAGGAATCGCAGGTGTACACGGGGTAAGGATACAGTTTAACGTATTGTGTTGAGGACATTTTTGGGGCATACACATTGACTTTCACAGTCATTTCTTCCTTATGTGGGGAAATGATGTCATATTTATTTTATGGAAAGATAAGGAATATTATTGGGGATTATAACTAAATAGGAGGACCATAAGGGAGTTTAGGGGTAATAATAACACGGCAAATGGGTGGGTTTATGGTCATTTTGTAGCTGGGCCTAAATATAGGATGTCTTGGAATGAATACATATGCAATGGGTGTGAGAATCAGACCATGTATAAATCAGGAACATGACATGGTAGGATACAAATTCTGGTATAGTGGTGTCCTCCTCTCTAGCGATGACATGGTGAAAAACATATGGGGGAACTAGTTATCTAAAACACTAGGTATGAAGTAAACCATGAAAATGAGGGTCCATAAAGAGGATGGTGCATATTGTTTAAAGGACATAATTCTTGGACTATAAAGTGTATAATTACCTCAATATTTTTGGGTGGTGAAAAAGTGTCAAAAACTAATGTGACAGAGCCAAGGAGGCTCTTCACCACACAAAGAAATCCTGAAACTAGTTACACATAGTTTATGGACATACGGTTTGGACCAAGGGAATTTGGAAAAGAATTTAAAGTACTGATACCTGAACCAGGGGAATTTTTTTAAGGATGTTCATGTGAAAAAAGGTAATATTAGTGTGAAAAGAGAGTGATGAAAGTACAAATGTCACATAAATATCATGAAACAAATGGAACAATGTTTATGGTTGTAATGATTAGACTGTAAGTGAGGCCAATGGGTCAAATGTTGATAAATTTCATCCCCCCAAAATTTGATGATGAATTGGTAGATTGGCCTAAAGATAAGGGGTCTAGGAGTCACTATATATCCCATGGTAATGGGAATCAAGATGTATATAGTTTTGGAACAATACATTATTGAGGACCAATGCTGATAACAGGGGAACATCCACTTTGATGAAGGAATTGAGTCATCCCAAGATTACCATGTGCAATCCCATAACATCATTTGATGTGAACATTGGGATGTATAGTTTAAATACACACAACTTTTACTATGGGGACTGTAAAGAGTTTAAGGCCATAATTCTTTGAACAAATTGGATGATATTATCTTATGTTTCCATAGCTTTGACCATGGGTGATTTAGTTTAAGGTTTCAATGTTTTGACCCTATAACATCTCATAACTTTTTCCATGGGGGTTAGAGTTTAAGGTTGTACAGTTTTCCCCATGGGGGATGAAGTTTTATGTTGCATAGTTTTTACCATGAGGGATGAAATTTACGGTCATGTAGCATTGACCATGGTTTCATACGATGTAAATATTAAGACACATTGCATTGGTGGTTGGTGTTATACTCTCTCCATCATTGGTGATTCAAGAATATTCTCCATGAGAATATATCTTATGGATAATGTAAGGTCCTTCCTATTTGTACTCCAACATTGGAGACTTTTTTCAAGAATCATTTTCATTATGAGAGATAATACCATGTAACCCTGGAAGAAGGAGTGGAGAAAAATGTTCTTGTTGAACTCTATTGACATCATTTTTTGGTGCCTCTCAAAGTTATACAAGGCCCGAATCCTATTTTCCATGATGGAATCCAAAAAATTTAAGTGTAATTTTTCCATTCTAGTTGGAATTTTCTAGTCATAGTCGTCCATTCAGAATGATAATAAATAAACCTCAATGGGTAAGACTACCTTTATTCCATACACCAGTGTGTATGGGGCCACTTGGGTGGAATTTCTAGTTGTATTCTAATAGAATAGATGGAGTTAAGGATATTTTTAGGAAAACTATTTTTGATTTGGCCCACCATTTTATGAAATATGTTAGATAGGGTCTTATTGAATACCACAATTTTCCCATTTTCCTGTTCATAGTACTGAGAAGTATGATTGGAAAAAATGTCATACTTGACATAAAATTTCATCATCTTGACATCCTATAATTTGGTGTCTTTTTCTATGGGGATAATATGAGTAATCTCCAAACCAATGAATGATATGGGATATCAAAAACTCAATCATGGACCGTGTTTTGACATTTTTGAGAGGTACCAACTATCCCCATTTTGAAAAGATATATGTTGCATTAAAAATGAACCTATATTGTCGAGTTTTCACTGGTGGGTATGTCCCCAAAATGTTGACTCCCCATACTCCTAATGGAAAATAATATTTAGAAGTGTGGAGAAGTTCCAGTGGTGGATGATCAAAGTTAGCATGGATCTGACATGCATGGAACCTCTTTTTGAACTCAATGAAATTGTGAACCATGGTCAGGAAAAAGTATCCCAACTTCCTAATTTTGTGGGAGATATTCAGTATTTCTTTGATGGGTGCCATAGGACCCTACATGAACTTCATACATGACTTGTGGTATCTAGTTTACTTGGATTCAATAGAGGATAACTCCATTGAACCCACACATTTAGAGGTTTTTCTAAAGTTTTGGAACACTCTCAAGGTAAAATACATTGCACACCAATATATTGACTCACTCTGGGATTAGTATGATGGGAGAGTTCCATGATGGAGATAATGAACAAAGGGAATCATCCAATTGGATGTTTCCTCAACTCTGGGAGGATTTGGTGGATCCGACATAGAAGTACTAGAAGTCAGCTGATATACTTATCCATCTTTATCATATGATGTGGTAGGGGAAATGAAAATATGGTGTACTGGATGAATGATTAGGTCATCCTTGTCGGGTTATATGAGGGACATGACTAATCCTATCAATGAATTGGCTCGATTATTCTGTGACTGAGGAACATGGGTCACCTTTGGCTAAGAAGTGAACTAGGCCATCAGCTGATGGGTTTGTTCCAATAGAGGCACACACTCTTTCTTTCTAATGACATAAGTCCCTATTATTTTCTTGATGACTATCTTGAAGTCTCCCTCACACGTAAACTAAGTACATCAATCTCAAGAACCAATTCGATGCCAGTAATGATATCCTGATATTCTTCCTCATTGTTAGTGCAACCTTATAACAATAAGAATGAGTATGGAAAGATTTCTAGTTCTGGAGTGATAAAAATGATCCCCAAGCCTACACTATTGTTCTTGGGGTCATTGAGCCTTCTACCGATTAGACTATGGGAGGTACCTTCAAAATGCATCTTCCAACATGGTATAACCTAGTCCATCTAGAGAGTAGCTTCATCTATAAAATCATTATCCAAGGGAATTTCATCAGGGTTTGGATACGTGGACAAGAAGTATTTTAGTTCCTGACCTTTTTTTCCTTTTTATTGGAAAACTTGATGTCAAACAACACGAGGATTACCACCTAGTGCGATAGTCTTCCCTTATTTATGGGATGATTGATGGTGTATTTTAGTGGATCTACTCAATACACCTATTTTATATCATAGTGCCAAAAATGTCACAACTTCTGCACTTCAAAGACCAGTGTAAGGAAACTCTTTTCTATGGGGGAGTATCTTCCCCCATGTCATAGATCATGCAACTAAGATAGTAGAGACCGCTTTATTTTCTATTATTTTTCTTTTGGGCTAGAAGGGTGTTGATGGACTATTCCATAGGAGTCACATAAAGGACCAATGTCTTTCCATAGGTGGGTGTCATATGAACTAATGTATATGGAATTTACTTCCTGATATACTAAAGGGATGTATGAAACTCTTCATTTCATTGGTAAATGGATCATTTTTAATGATCCTCATGAATGGATTACACATTTCGGTTATATTTTTAATAAATCAACATATGTAGGCTAAGTGGCCTTGAAGGACTCACAACTATTAGATATTTCTCAGGGGATGAATTTCACTAATCTCCATGATTTTACCTTGGTAAAATTAAATTCCATTGTATCTTATACAAAATACATGGAATTTTACATAGTTAACCCCGAACATGAACTTTAGAGGGTTCATCTTCATGTTTTATTAGAGAAAGAAGAAGAGAGCTTTTTATAGATCCATGAGACAGTCCTATCACTTGAATGTTTTGACCAAAATGACATCCATGTAACACTCCACAAATGTCATGAGGATTTTATTAATGATGTGGTGCATGAAATGATGTTAAGTGTCTCTAGAATTATTCAAGGTGAAATTAATCGCTGGGTATCCAAATGTTCCTTGGGAAGATTTGATGTTAGTGGAATCCTGATTTGTGTGGGCCATTCAAATATGGTTATATCTAGATTTTCCATCCTATAAGAAGAGGTCCTAGAATGAATCTATATAATAATTTGACAACCCTGTCACTAGTATGGAAAAATAACCCCTTAGATAATGGAATTTGAGGTCCTAGAAGTCAATGTAGAGTCTTATCATCCCATTTTTATTCCTGATTAGGACAATGTTGGCTAGCCACCAGGGGTACAAGACCTCCCTGAAAAAGTTTGATTTAATATTCTTTTCAATCATAGCCTCAACCATAGATCCTTAAGAGGGGTACATCTTTCTAGGAGGATATTTGAACCCAGGATGACTCATTGGGAAGCCATGGCCATGAACAACAACCTGAGGGTACCTCCTATGAATCTCATCATAACATTAGGCGAATACATCACAGTGTTGTTTAAAGGACACATACTACTACTAATACTCTTGGTACATGGCTATGTTATTTAGTGTCGGCCTTATATCTTCCTTAGTACCAAGGTTCACATGGGTTTACGCATCAAAAATGGTGGATTCACCCTCTTTAAATGTAGGAGGGGCATGTTCTAAGTCCTCTTAATCATCTGAGATAGAAAGATCAGAGGGAGGAAGAGAAACTTCTGGGCTTTCTGAACCAGGGGCACTAGTTCTTATTTTGGATGATGTGAAATCCTTGACCATGGGTTCCTATTCTTTAGAGAATATGGAAAAAAGTACATTGATCCAATTTAATTCAGTTTTTGGAAATGAGATCCAATCTTGAAATCAATGAAATGGTCACGATTTTACCTTCATCAATTGATCCATACTTTGTATAATATGAGGTAATGCTATGGATTAGTGTCCATAGGGAGAAATCCTCCATACTTAATGGGATTAGGGTCTTATAGTATCATCCATGCCTGTCCTTTATAGGAGTACGAGGTAATTTGTGATCACTAATTTTTTCATAAAGATGATGTAACAACCCCTAGGTTTGGATGTTTGGGCTATAACTAATGAATGAAGAGAAAAAAACATTTTTCTAGTCTACCCATTGATTTAATACATTGTCATCTAGATCGTAAGGGGTATTTCCACACTCACACGCGCTAGTTTGGACCTAATTTCTTACCATTTTTAGTAACCAACATCTAGATATCAGCCCTCAGAATAGTCAAATGGGGACACCTAAACTAGGAGTACCCCTAATAAACCATAAAAGTAGTACTTGAGGATTTAGTGGTATGAATATGGGACCACCACATGAAAATAATGCTCATGCCTTACCAAAAATACATTGTAGGTAGTATCCTATGAGACTACCATAAATTTAGTGCTGCATACTGGGCCACCTAATTGACTGTTTCGTGAGATCCTTCCATGAGGTTTACGCTCACTCTTTTCATATCCCAAAATTTTTTGGTTGTTGGGAGTCAGATCTTCTAATATAATTCCCAACTTATGGAGTGCCCATGTTGGGATAAGGTTGCTCTAGAATTAAATATCCACATGGAAGCGGCATATTTATATACCATTGAATAGACATATGACATACAATAGGTTTATGTACCCATGATTGGTGACACTCTTATATTATATATAAAATGAGATAATGACTTGATATTCCTCTTGATCAGCCTCCTCTATGTATTAGGCCTCAGTAGTAGCTACCTCATAATTAAATTGAAGAGGGATTTTCAAGGCGTTATTAAGGGAATGTTGATTTTTTTAATTTGAAGATTCCTTAAAAATTGAAATCATCATAGGTATTTTAGGGTGCTTCTTTATCACATCATACTCCTATTCTAGGGGAATATTTTTTCTTGCAAAGGGTTATTATTTAGAAGGGGGTGTAGTAGATGTTGTTGGCTGAACCACTGGGGCCTGACCTATACATGAGATATTCTACTATTGTCAAGATTGTCTACAATGAAATATTGATGGATTTATTAAATACTACTTATGTTGTGCCATGGATGGACTTGGTTGAGCGCAATACACTCATGAATTATCCAATAGGTCATTTAATAAATTTAGTTGCGGGGGTGCACCTAACAGAGTGGGCTTGGAGGACTGGTCTTATTGAGCTTTGAACAAGGCTTGATGGAAAGTTTCATTAGGATTAATTACATTGTTTTAAGCCCTACCATGAGTATTCTAATAGATATCATATTCCCTACATATCCTTCGCTGATATTCCGCAAAGGTAATAGAGGGGTTTGTATGGTGTTCATCACTGTTTGTAATTTTAAATCATTCCACTAGTTCAACAACATTTATGTAGGTTCACTCTTGCTCCAAATTAGTGGAATAATCCAAGGCTGGTTGGACCATCAACATATCTCTCCACATTGGATGTGTAAATTCACCAGGTTTTCAAGAAGGTGTTTGTACTAACGGGTGACTCTGATTTACCATATTACATTGATGTTCATTCCGTAGAGACATGGGAGGATACAACACTAAAGTAGATTCAGTGGCAAGATGATGCATGGTAACCACAAGAGGTTCTTAATTTCTAAAGTGTTAATTAATAATAACATGGGTGTGAGAGACTATATTAAAAGACAAACAGTCACTGTACTTCTATGTCCCTTGGTTGGGAACCTATTTCCACTCATTAGAGTCGCTACCATCATAGTTGGGGTCTATAGAGACATGTATCTTCAACACTAGAACATCATTCAATTTTAATAAGCCGCCACCTACTCGGTCCTATATCAAAGCATTGAATACAAAGCATTCTATGATAGTGTTTTCTAGGATTCTATGATATGAGTAATGATCGGTGTGACTAGTATGTTCAGCCTCATAAGGTATCCTGTATTATAGAAACATCCATATTACCTTTTCTATGGAATAAATAAAATATCAATGTACATATTCATCATTAAATTAATAGGCAATTTTACTTCTTTCTACAGAAGGAACCTGAGGATCCTAGCCTTAACGAGGGATATAACCACATTCTATTATTATAGAAGCTACACTTGGTGTGGAACATCAAGAAAAGGTTCAATTAGGTACACTAGCTTAGGATCCTTTTCATGAATAGTGGTAGCTATCCCTTCTTTTACAATATTTTTCATAGGATCTGGAAGGGGATATGGGAATGACTATTGTTTGGTTCACTACAAGGATTTTTCCAAACATTGATATTTTTTAGAAAATTTTCCTAATATTCATGGGTAGTTCAAGAAGATGAGGTTAGGGACCAGATCATAACTTAAATTCTCCACACACATCATAATAACTATTCCTTGGAAAGGGTCATGTCGAGTGAGTACATTTGTCCCATCCATCGGGCGATGAAGTTGGCGACTCCCTCATCTAGATTTTTTTTTTCATTTTTTGAGGTATGTTATTCTTTTCGTGTGTGAGGAGGAGATGAAATGGTAGAGAAACAATTTACCGATGTCCTAACAACTAGAAATAGAACCTATGGGTAGCTAACTGTACCAAATAATGTAGTTCCTTCCAGATTCTGGACAAAGCATCAGATATTGGTAGCTTTTGACTATTTTGGAGTCCCCAACATTGTACTACACATTGATGTTATGTGAGGAACATGTTGTATAAGATCCACCATCCCATTAAACAAGGTGAATATGGTACAACTAAAATTTGGGGCAATCAAACATGGTCCAATCACACTGGGTACAACTTTCCTTCCTATGAAATTCCCACCTATCATGTTTCTAGAGCCTCAAGACTGGTGAGGAGAGAAGCTATCACATCATCTTATCATGGATTTTTGACCCCTAATTCATTGATATTCTCATCAAATTAGGGAGAATAATGTTCATGATCCTGAGGCTGATAATATTGCTTCTCAAGTGGGGTGGGAGAATCATATCTCTGCTGTTTCCTATAGTCCCCCAGTATCTACCCTAACTAGGTGTATAGGGCCCCCATGTTCAAATTAGGGAACCTAGATGTGGAGTACCGAGTGCCCCATTATAAGATATATGGTTCCCCTTATGAAGATTTAATGGTTTGGAATATGCTTCTCAAAAATATTAGCGGTGATTTTTTATATACCTCAAGCTATGGAAGCAAGATGAGTACACTAAGGTCTGACTTAGCTTTTGTGTAACCTTAGATGGGTCTTCAGGCTTGTAATTTCACTTTAATTTGTACATACATTGATGAGAAGTTGATAATGTATTATTAGGGGGGCTTCTAAGACCCATATCTAGACTCTGATGATGAGTACAGTGACCTACCATGGGTCTTTTTGGTAATGTGTCACCCCATGAGGTGTGTTTTCCATACCATTACCTACTTTGACAGTCCAATTTCTCTGATCCTCTAGTAGGTTGATGGTGAAAAAATTATCCATATTGGTATATATAGAAGAACCTTCAGTATGAAGGGATGGTATTTATTAACAGATATTTTATTACCATAAGATAGGGCTAAAATGGAGGGTATCATAATGCCCCCAACCTACGATCTTCACATGTTGAGGCATTTATTTCATTACATGATGATTCATGGTGAGGTTCCTAACATATTTTTTCTAGAGAGTTCACAGATATCCGTAGGATTTAGGACATTGGGATACTAGAAGCGTTATGATCTCAACCCTCTTCCACTATTGTTGAATGAAATCAAGGTGATCATGGATCCCTGGTAGGTCAATTAATGGTCCTGAAGGTGGTGGAACACCTCCCAGATAATCTGATGAAAAAAACTACCTAGTCCTTAGTGAGGGACTTTGGGACGGAAAACATGGAGTTATAGGTGGACAAAACCTGACTAATAGTTGGTTGGTGTCTAGGAGTCCCCACAAGAGCTCTTGTTCACTACTATGGTATGTTCATGCTCTTGGTATTGCTATTCCTTGATTAGTACAGACTAGGATAAGGGTTTCAGAATCAATGATGGCATTTTTTCTTCTAATCTATTATGTGAGGGGGTTCGACACAAGTCAAATTTCCAATGATTACTCGATTGTATCTCAGAGGTGGATTCAACATCAAGACCATATCCTTGTAGTATACAGTGTTTACCAAATCCTCCCTCACAAGTGAGGTAGTGTCCCTTCGAGGATCAGTGGAGTTATCACCACTATCTAAGGGTTTCAGACTAGACCTTGAAATTTCTATAATTTTTTCATATGGAGGTAGACAGGAGGTAAACTAACGGTGATGGAGATTATTTCCCTGTGAGTCCTTAGAAGGTGAAAAAAAAATCCTCTCCATATAGGTATCTATGGAGGTACTTGGGGATTCTATAGACCTTGGATTTTGGGATTGTAGGCCTCAGTTGATGGGTTTATACCCTAGGATCTGGCAGTTGGGGTGAAGGTTCCCCCATTAAGTTATCCATCACCTCAGAGATCGAGGGGTTGATGGTGACATGATGCTTCCTAGGGTCCCACCTCTGACGAGAATGTAACTTTTATAAGCGCATGTTGCTTAGTTTCACTTATATTTCCCCCATATTCATTTTGAGCCACTTTTAATTCATTATTAGTGATCACGCCTCAGTTAGGTTGGGATGGATAGTTGACATGTTTATTTGCTGTTGGTTCTTCTATTTGATCATGGGTGCATTAGTATGCTTGTTTCACATGCACGAGTGACTTTGGGTTTTCAATTGAGTATACATGTATACTCACCCTAAATATATAAACAAATTTTATTATTTTCTAGAGGATAACATGGATCATTCTTGGAAGTAATATCTCATATATTTTTGGAAAATTGATGGTTTTATTCTTTGACTTTTCTTGTGGGTATTTACTTTATAGAATTTTATCTATACCTGTATTTTTTATATATGAATTGTGGGATGATTTTGGATTTTTTTATATTATAAAATGGATAATATTTTGGTTGATTCATCTTATCTCCCGATCCTATATTATTTTATGGGGTAATACGTCCCATTTCATGATATTTTTATAACCTCAGTGCTAGTTGCCAACCGGGTGCCTACTAGAGGATAGAATTAGGGTTCATTTTCTATCTCCCATCATTTTGGTAGCTTTGGAAATAGGGGGTTGTGGAAGAGTGGTATCAAAAGAAATTCCTGAGATATAGGATGGAGATTGGTTTTTGTAATAGTAAGGATTATGTGGGTTGGTATGGAAATAGTGCTAGTTTACCATGGTTCATGACATAGACCAAGGGAACTAGATATGGTGCCTGATTTTAGGCCCCCCTGATGACCTAGCTCATAGAATCTGAGCTAATTCAATGATCATGTGAGGTGGACCTGTCTAAAGGGTAGATACCTAGGAGATACACACACATCATGATGAATTTTGTTCTTATTTTATATGGTTTTTTGGTTAGGATACTATGAATATAGTAAATTAAAATGAATCTAAATAAAATTTTATACAAATAGACTTATTTTTTATTTTTTTATTTTTAAATATAGATCCTGGATGTTATCCACATGTGGATCAAGTCATTGAGGTTTAGAAGGGCAATCCAATTTATTATTGTAGGGTTGATCTTATAGAGGAGGACGAGGCTTGGTAGAGGGAATTGTGTGCTTTTTAGATGAAGGATTTAGGGATATATGAGGGTAGTGTTTTAGATGTGGAGACAAAGTGATGGATAGAGAAGCCTGAGATCAATTTATATTTTATCTAGGACTCTTTAGGAAACTAGGTCCCCTTGGTAGTAATTCAGATTTTAGGAGATGGATGTCAGTGATGGACACTGTATTTGGTTGATCATAAGTGTGAAGATCATTCATAAGTGTTTTTGGTAGAGTAACTTTCATCAACTATAAAGTCAATGAAGTGGATGGAGATTTTCCCCTTTAACATGGTATTATGTCAATTTGGGATTTTGAAATGATGTTCAAGGACCTTTTATGTTTTCCATAGATCTTTTTTCAGATGATAAATCTCATGCGAGGAAACTTGAAGAGGAAATTCACCCTTTTATCTAGTATATAGTTACTCATTTTATAATTCCAATGTATTAGGATATTTAGAAGAATGTGGAGGTGATTGAGTAGATGCACACATGAGGAGGTTTACTTTAATAGGGGAAACAATTGGGTCCCTCCAAGAGCAGGGTTGTCAGTGGTAGTTCTCAGGCATTAGGAAACTTGTGGTTTTGACAAGCTAGGAGTCAAACTCAGTAGCTTGTCTTCTATCATTCTAGGTCTAGTGGGTTTTTCTCCAATTAAGGATATCAAAACAGTGAATTTTTTCTATAGGGTTCATGGAAATTTTCATAAATATTTCCCAATGGTTCTTTGATATTAGTTTGGAGGAGGTAGAAAATTTCAATGCTATCCTCTGCAGTAGCTTTCGATGAGACTGTTTTAGTAGTCAGGGAAGTAGGATTATGCTTGTATGAGGAGATATTAAGTGGGTGGAGGCCGAACTCATGATGTTCCTCATGTTCAGGGTCCTCATCATGAGCGTGTTCATCAAGGTGGTCATCAATTGAGATCTAGAGGATTTGGTTGTGGTCAGTTGCACACAGTGGAAAAAGAAATACTAGAAGGGTCCAAGATCATCCAAGGTATACTCAGTTTTTCATATACCCTAGTCTGTCCCTTGTTTTATTTAGTATATTCACACATATTTGTA
The DNA here is from genome assembly GCA_963277665.1 of Viscum album. Lineage (NCBI taxonomy): Eukaryota > Viridiplantae > Streptophyta > Magnoliopsida > Santalales > Viscaceae > Viscum > Viscum album. The sequence goes on along the minus strand of OY728121.1, from coordinate 1,353,156,811 downwards.
GCACACACTATAATATATCCTATAATACTAGATGTAGAAGGGTACCCATTCCCCTAGTGTTAACTATTCCAGTCAGAGACCGAACAAAATTGTATGATGTGTGCCAGGGGTGTAGACTGATGATGGGGCCACATCTATCCTATGGGGATATTTTCATTATATAGATGAATTTAAGTGATGTTATAATATGAATTGATTTTTTATTCCATATATTTGGTCTCTGAAAGGTTTTAAAGGAGGGTTGTGTTCTTGGATGTGGATAACCAATGTGTTGTTTTCATTGGACATCAAGGTTATTCGGTGGGAGTCAATGTTTGGAGCCCCTTATTCACATGATGGCTAAGTTATGAGTGGAATTAGTGGATTGTTGAATAGTGAGGATACCTCATGTCAAAGGGTAGTTTTTTTATTTTTTCCTCAAGGATTTTGTGATTCAACCCTCTAGATGTGATGTTATGTTTGGGATAGTCTTACATCCTGGTGGTTCTTTAATTTTTATGGATCCTTATCATATGAAACCTTTTTGGTTATGATAGTTTAGGATTTAGATAGATGATTTCTTAAATGAGGGATTTATTTGGCCCATTGTGTCTCCATGGATTGCTCTAGTGTTGTTTGGAAGTAAGGGAGATGGTAGTTTTAAGTTGTGTATAGACTACTAGAGGTTAAACCAGATTTTGGTCAAGAATCGTTACCCTCTTCCAAGTATTGATGAAATTTTTCAACCTGTTGGGGGGGGGGAGTTAGTTTTCATATATCAACATGCGGTATGGATATCACCATTTGAGGGTGAAAAATGGTGATATCTTGAAGACATAAATCATATGTATGTATGAGAAATATGTGTTTTTAGTCAGGTTCTTTGGTTTCACAGACACACTAACTATGTTCATGGGACTCATGAACTATGTGTTCCATGAATTCCTAGACCAATTCATAGTAATGTTCATCAAATACATATTGATGTACTCAAATTCGTAGGAGGAGGACGTTGATCATCTCATATTTTTCTTTCAGTTTCTTCAATTCCACCAGCTCTATGGAATGTTGTTAATGTGTTAATTTTTTATATGAGAGGTGAATGTATTTGGGCATGTGGTGTCTCAACACGTTGTGGAAGAAGATCCATCAAAATTTGAGGTAATTGTTTCTTAGTTAGTACCCAAGAATGTGACATAGGATAATAACTATCATGGTCTTATAAGATAGTATCAAAGGTGTGTGAACAATTTCTTTCAAGTTTCAACCCCATTGATAACATTGAATAGGAATGAATTGGATTTTTGTGTGTGGACTGATTAGTTCTAAATAGTGTTTAGTTACCTAAATGAGAATTTGTTCAGTATTGTAGTGCTTCAGATACTTGAGGAGGGTATGATGTTTGAGGTTTTTTTCGATACTTCCAATTTGGTATTATTATGCATGTTGATCCATCAAAGGGAAGTTATCACTTATGTATATTTGTTTTTTAATCCCCATGAGTGTAACTATGAAAAACTTGATCTATATAAAGTAGTGTTTTTGTCTTCATTGATGTTTTAGTAGTATTACCTCATTGGGGAACGCTTTGTGGTCTTAAAAGATCACATGAGTTTTAGATATATATTTTCTCAGCATGATATAAATTTGTGATAGTGGGGGTTGATGGTGTTTGATTAAGATTATAATTTTTAGATCTCTTAAACCTTAGGAAAAGTTAATTTTGTGGCAAAAAAAGTGATCAGAAAGTTTTTGAAGGATGTTGTTTAGTATTCTAGTATTTTTTTGGAAAGGAATGTTGGATTTGGAATCCTTTCAGTTAGATTCAAGGGTGTCTGATGGTAGTGGTTGTTTGTTGTAGATGATGGAGTAGCCTTCTGTGATTCAAAATTTCGAGTTTTAGAGAGGATACATATAAGTAGAAGGGATGAACGATCATGTTGGCCATGGTGATTCTATATAAGGATGGTCAGAACTATAAGATGTTTTAGGGGAGGCTGTTTGTTTTGAATGTGATGCATGAGGGATTATTTTTTGAGCTTCATAGTTAAAATTTAGATGTACATATAGGAGTATCTAGGAAGTGTCATCAATTGAGGATGTAGTTTTTGTGGCCTGGGATGAATCGGGTGGTGGAAGAGTTTGTGTTGAAGAGATTTGTTTTGATGTAGTTAAAGGCCGAGTGTTTTGTTTCATGTGGTTTTTTTGTAGCCTTAAGATGATCCCGAGTGGAAATGGGATAGCATATCTTGGGATTTCGTCATAGGTTTACCTTTATCTCAAGTATTTTTTTATTCCATCTGGGTAATCATGGATCATTTGATGAAATTGGCCCACTTATTAGTGATAAAGGAGTCAAGTGTAGTGGATTCTTTGTCTAACAGATATGTATATGGGGTTGTGTGGTTGAATAGATTTATGAATTCCATTTTATCATATATGGAAAAAAATTATTTCTTGAGTGTGGAGGGGACTAAATAATTATTCTATCACTTAGTTATGCATTAACACTACTTTCCACCATCTAACAGATGGGCATACATATTAGACCATCCAAACTATGGAGGAAATGTTTCTTATATGAATCTTAATATTTGGAAAATCATGGGAACAAAACTACCCTTGTTTGAGTTTTCTTATTATGAAAACTGTCTCTCATACATTTTCATGGCCCTATTTGGGGATTTTTATGAGAGGCCATGTAATTATCCATTGTTCTATATGGAGGTTGGGGAGGTAGAAACTCATGGTCTAGATGTAGTAAGAAACATGATAGAAAAGGTTCAATTGGTTTGAGAGAGGTTGAAAGCATCTTAGGACAAGAAAAAGTCTTATACCAATTTTAGGTGTTGAATATTTTAGTTTGAGGTTTTGGACCACATATTCTTGATGGTTTCCCCTTGACATGGAAAATAGAGGTTTTCTAAGTAGAGTAATATTTCTCCAAGGTTTTTGGGCCCTTTGAGGTGTTGGGGTGTGTTGGAAAGTTTGTGTATCAGTTGGAACTTACACCATAGTTATAGAGGATCTAAAATGTCTTGTACATCTCTCAACAAATTTAGTATCTTCATGATTAATCCAATGTAATTTATTGGGGATATTTGGATATCGAGGATGATGTGAAGTTCGTGGAGCATCCCACAGGGATCCAATATTTCCAAGAGAAAGACCCATGTGGAAGGACCATTCCCTTGGTTCATGTTTTGTGGAGGCATGGGGCCTAGAGGAGAGTACTTGGAAGAAATATATGTAGATACATACGAGTACATGGGGAATATTTGAGTTTTTACTTACTTTTTCCATGGGATTTTTTGTTTGTATCTTGTTTTTCTATGAGTTTTTCGATTTTTTTGATATATGATCTGTGATAATGTTCTGATATATGAAAAGGGGATGAAACGATTCCTAATAGAGATAACTCAGACCGCAATGAGATTAAACTTGAGTGGTAGAGTTAGTGATTACAAGAGAAGATATTATATTGACATGGGGGATGGAATTACCAGATTCATGTGTTCAATGTGGTTTGGTAATTTGTTGTATGTTGTGTTAGTTTGGGTTGTGTGGAGATTGAGATGGTTGGGCATTGGTTTTGTTGCAATTTGGTTGTTTGAAAAGATGATTTTTTGGATTTGCAATGTGTTTATGTGGTTTTTGTTGGTTTTTTTGTCTTGGTGGTAGAGTTTAGGAGTAACTAGATCCTTGATAGGTATCTCACAATGTGATCATTCTGACCCTTTTCATTCTGGGATTGGTTTTGGATTCTTGTGGGTGAGGATTGTTTGAGAGGAAAATTATGTAATAACTCAAGATTTCCCAACCCATTTATTTTTTTATTTTTGGTGTTAGAGGTGTTTTATAGGAGTATGGATGAAGTTTTTGGGTGGTTAGAGGCACAATAAGACTACTGTCAGAAATTTTCATTGAAAAAGGGGTATGCGACGTGAATTTGTGGTCCATGACTTGTGTATTCATCTAGTTTCATGGATTCTATGAGGCAGAGGGGGATCCCATGAAATGGATTCATGTCATGAAATTAATTCACAACATGTGATTAAATAAAGGCTTATGTGAGGATAATTTATGTGAAATTTGGGATTTTTGGGAAACTTGGGGATTTCACATTGTGAATCGAATACATGATGTGAAACTAGTGAGATCCAATTTATGTAATAATTTTTTTTGATTTATTTTTATTCATCTATATCCCAATCTATCTCTTTTTTAGGATCTCAAGGAACATTTAGAGGATCTTCAATTCCTTATCCTTGTACTTTGATACTATTAAATCCAGTGGTAGTTCATTGGCGATCCACAATGAGTTCTCAACATTATCCCCTTTTTTACCTTTCAAACTTCTTCTATGAATCTCTATGGAGGTGATTTTTTTATTTGGGGTGTGTGTGGGATTATTTATAATGTATCTTTGGTTCATTGTAGTTTGATCCACTATTTTATGTGTGCATTTGTGGTTTATGTGCATTTCTTCTTTGCCCTATGATGTGCATCAATTTGGAAAAGTTTATTTAAGGTTGGGATTCCCTTGTTTACCACCATTTTGTATAATGGGGGAGGAGTTTACCCTTTTTTATCTATGGGGGATGGTTTGCACTGTTCTAATCAAGAAAAAATAATTAGTTAATTAAAATTTAATGGGAAGGGGGAATGATTTTCATGCTTTAAGAAATTTAATATTATTGTGATGTTGTGTTCATACATGGTGAATGCCTTGATGAAATTAATGGATGATGGGACCCTTTTCTCATGTTTTAGTTGTTGTGATATGGAAAACCTGTTTTAGGTTTTTGTGATGTCACCCTAAAATGTAAATTTACTAACCTATTATATTTAGATAATCAAATGTTTTCCCCTTGATTTATGTCTTGTATGATAACGCAACAAAAATAAAGCGAAATGTGATAAAACACCCCTTGATAAATTTGAAAAATTATCCTTGATGTGTTTGTGGATGTTTTGTAGGGTGTCCATGTGTGGTTCCAATGTGGTTTGGGGTGATTTTTGTTTTTTTAGTTTTTCTTTTGGGGAAGTGTGGTAATAGTTTTCCTGGATGTGATTTAGGGATGGTAGAGTGATGGTTTGATTGCATGTTCTTTTGAGCTGATGAGGTAGTGGTTTTTTTATCATTATTTTGGGAAGGTAGTTGATGGTTTGTTTAGAAATGCTTTTAGGGTGGTAGGATGATGGGTTTTTCTATGATTTTGGGGCAATGAGGTGATGGTTTTATGGGAATGATGTTCTACTTGTGAGGTGTGATTTTACTATGCTAGATGAAAAGGAGTGATGGAATAATTATTTAATTATGATTGGAATGTATGTGATTTTCTCTGGTTAATGGGTTGAAACTGACTTATGAAAAAATAAATGATGGGATCTATAGTTAAATGTGGTTGTTGGTAATTAATTAATTGAATGGGAAAAATAATGGAATTGGTTGGTGGTGTGAGATGTGGGTTGTGGTTTGTGTGGTGTTATGCATTTAGTGGTTTCAGAAAAAGTGGGAATTTAGTGAGTTGGTTAGTGTTTTTTTTTGAACCCATAGGTTGGGATTGTGTGTGGATATATGTATATAAATGTATATTTCATGTGATTTCTATATAAATCCCACCCATATCAAAGACTATGTGTCAAAACCTACATTTCCACATGAGGGTGTTTTCCCAACATTTTGGTGGTGATGATGAATGTGTGGATAACCACTCTTTCACTCTCTCTCTATCATGAAATTATATATGTATATGTTGTGATGGTCAGAGGTATGTTCCTAAAGTAGGTGATGGAATGAGTATTTTTGGGAGATAAGTGATAAAAACATGTTGTGCGGTGGTGGGACATCTATTTTTTGGAAAAGTTGTGATATTTTCTTACTATAGGGTGGCTTATGGAGGTTCCATGCCTGGTAGGAGGAGTGTAAGTGGTTTATTTACTTCATGTTGATGATACCCTACTACTCTAGTTCTAGTAATGGATGTGATGTGATAGCCCATGTGTCTTCAGTAGAGATGAGATATGACCTTTTTTTGGGTGGTGGCCTAAGTTTCTACTGGATTGCTGTGATGTGAATGTTATTTTAGGGTAGCGATATATGTTATTTAAAAGATATTGGAGTTCTAAGATATATGATGTTGGGGTGTGAGAGTGGTAAATCATTGATAACATTGTGCAAGGTACCCTTTATTGATATAGTTCTTATTATGTTATTATACATGGCTTGCATTATTTTGTGTCCATGCATTGGTGGGGTTGGTATGGATAGTTGACTTGTTTAGGTGATTTTGCTTTTTTATTTACTCATAGGTGAATTGGTATTATTGTTTAACAATTTCATGATATAATTTGGTTTTCCTTCTGAGTATACTTGTATGCTCACCCTACATATATAAACTTATTTTCATGTTTATAGGAGGATTTCCTAGATCGTGCTGGATAGTAATAGCTTGGACCCTTTTGTACAGTTTATATATCACTTCATTATCATTCCTTTTCGTTATTTACTTTTTTAAACTTTTATTTGTACCAATATTATTTATAAATTCATTGTGATATTATTTTGGTTTGTTTTTATATTATTTCATGGAGTTTCTTGTGGATGATTCATCTTATATCCCAATCCAATATTACTATAGAGGGTAATGCCTCCCATTTAACAATGTTTTTATACCATCAGTTATGTACCTCATCCCGGGGCCTATTAGAGGTGTGACATAGGGATCATTATCTATCTCCTCTCATTGTGGGATCTTTGGTGGAGGGGGTCATGAAAATTTTTATATGATCGAAGATGAAAAAACATTTTAAAACACACTAGGAAGTCAAAAAAACCATCGAATGTTTAGGGGGGGGGGTCGTCTATATATTGGAGCCTCTCATTTATTTTTTGGATAAGGTAAAATTTCCTAGGTGTCAAGACGAGTGACTGAGTTCTTGGGCTCAGGAATCCTCTATTAACCACACTCTATAGTCTACATCCACTCCACTAGACCAACCACCTCCTCTATGATAGGATGAAATTATGAAACACTTATTCACATCTATTTTTCATGTATTGAAACTCATCCACTAGATATGCTACCTCTTCTACCCTATCCCCAACTACCACCAATTGAAACCTTAATAGGTGGATGATCTTAGATTGAGCAGTAACGATGGCTATATGCACTTTCACCAGCTCCTCCAAACAAGAAATATCCTCCTCAACTTCCTAAATATCTTAAGTGACTAGAAAATTATTCATGTTCCATGAAAAGAAAAAACAATAATAATTAAAATGTTCCTACTATATAAGGAAGTCTTGATCTAGTACATGGAGGCCACCAAATTCCACTCCACTAGTCCCTAGGATAACTAGCCAGTAAGGATGAGATCCCAACCATTTTGGAAAATCGACCAGTGGAGTGCGAGTAATGAAATTATACACACTCCTTCATTCCTTAAAACAAATCACTTGATTCTCATTATAAAAGTATTATCTGAAATACTCAAATTCATTAGGTGGAACATGATAGTACTAGGGGAGGACCACCAACACATCAGTGGAAGGGTCATCTTTTAGTAGGTCCTTTGGTGGGTTAAGCCCTAGATCTAGAGAAAAATCATCCTCACCAGACCCCTAACCCACAGTGGAAACCCAACGTCCTCATATGGCACATATTAGGTAGAATCCTCCACAATAGCCTCCTCGGCCACATCCATTGGTGGAATGATCACAACCACCTTATTTGATTCCTCTACTCTAGTATCCTCCATTGAAGGGACTGCCAAGATAAGAACAATCATCATATCCTCCCTTGATCATATATGTTAGCATTATTTATTTCACCTCCTCCATTGAGGATTCGAATCTGGTATCTACATATTATGAAACTTCTATGGTAGGCCCAACCACCATAGCCTCCACATACATCTTCGTCTAAGGCGTATCCCCATCCGCCGCCACTTCCCTAGACTCAAGCATCATCACAGCTGGCTCAACTCCAAATATGGTTTGGACTACAACTTAAATATGAGTCAACTGAGCCTGTATTTTGTGAGGAAATTTTTTAAATAAATTTTAAAATGGAAAAGGAATTATAATAATGGAATATCCAAACAATCAAATCAGAAGGATCCACGGGAAATCCCCTTAGCAACGTTGTTCCCCTCGTATCCATCGCCTTCGTTGTTGTCACCACTTAAAATGTTGGTTCAGTTCCTATGACTATGACACTAGGAAGTGAATCTATGCTTGCCCAATTATGAATTGGGGATCCCACATCCTCATATAAAGGTTTATAATTAACCAACCATTCTCTATGTTTGTTGATTCCTAAAAAAGTAAAAAATAATAATTTAGGAAGAAATATTAAATGTTAGGTACTATGTAATGCACATAAGATCAAAAGACTTACTAGGTCAACAATAGGATTTTTATCCCTAGGGGAGTCCTGTTTGGAATCACCTTCCCATGAAATCTTTTTCTCTTTCTCCCTATACCACACAAGAATCCATGTAGCCCACATGAGGACCTGGAGAAGATGACATGTCCATTCACACCATTACTAGGTCTATCAAGTGACGCGTGATTCCACAAGAGTATATATAGTCTTCCATCTCCACCATGTATTGTATAACCTCATCATGATAAATATGGAAGAATTCCCTAGAATGTACCAATATATTTAGATATATCCCCTAAGTGTGGAGATGTTTCAATATCCCGCGAAGAGTGGTGATCTATTTTTGGATTCCCCTACTCTCCTAGGCATCGATAAAAACAAAATCAATGGGAACATATAGGAGATAAAACCACTTCCCATAACATTGAATATACACCCTTGGGACTACCCTAGAGGTTATATATTCATACTTAAACCATTTACCCAGGAGTTTTGGGCCTATTGATGCTCCCATCCCTATAGTTCTCACCAATGTAGGACTAGTATTGGCTAGATCTGTAGCTGTCGTTCCACCCATTGGACCTAATGTGCCTAAATGGAATGCCATGCCTACAACATTCCCTCAACCCACCAGTTGTGGAACACCTCCTTTTTAATTAACTCTAGTTTTTAACCACCACGTCATATCCCTAGGATATACGCTCTCCTAGATTATCCCATATTCTTGGACGAGCCCATAAGAAGTGTTGAGTGGAAGAAACTAATTCCACCCATTTATTTCATTGCACACAAACATGTTCTATATAGTTGGGAGGGATGATGGATTTGTTAACTATGTACTTCCATGTACACAATCAATTTTATCTGTTGGAGGCATTAGAACCGCCTTGTGATGCGATGTGGGGTGTACGACACAAAAATCACCATGTTTTTTGCCATCTCCACCAGTACCCCACCATGAAATGAAATTAGGTACAAATAATGTTAGATGTTCTGTGGTCCTTTGTCAGTTACTTTCACCTTGAAAAGGTGGAAAAGATGAAAAAAGAAGCATTACACTAACCTAATCCTAACTAAAAGATCCAATTATCCAATGTTGAGAGGGAGACTTTGGAAAATTATAGGATCAATGGTTGGAAGTTTATGATCGGAAGGTAGAATGGGTTTGGATACTCATATCCACCATGTGTGCGGAAATCTAATTATACAAGAAGTGGAAGGGTCCACAAAAATTTAAGGGAGTATTCCCCATTATGATATAAAAAAACATTTTGTACAACATCCCCAATACTAGCACTACTAGGTTTACATGCTTCCCCATCACCAACATTGTCTCTGTAATAAAGTTTCTCGACCGCACCCCCATATGTGCATCATGAACAACGATTATCCACCCATAATTTAACATTACAATTAATCTTAACAGAAATGACCATGAGAGATTCATACTTCACACTATAAGCCCACAACTTCCACTATCTTGCATCTAGGATTCTCTAATATGAGTGATCCAAGCCATGTTGATTTACCTTTGGACTCTAACGTAGCCTCCCAAGTAGTCTTTCCCCTAGTTCATTCATAAAGTACCCAAACAACTTGTTAAATGGGATATCCTTCATCCCCATCTTTTAGTCACTTCACCCCTTAACCATGTGAAATATGACCTTTTCTTTGGATGGTATCTACTCCTGGTCATGCCAAACATTTTTTTGTGGGGAGGAATTCATCGTACATGTCCCCTAGGATCAGGATCACAAAAATATAGTAGAGAACCCAAAATTTTATGTTGACCTCCCCTAGTATATATTTAATGTGTTTGTTCATAGTGACTACCCCCTCAATAGAACCATCATGATGTCCTAGTAATTGTAGATGTGGAACTGTGAGGACCATATTACCTTATAAATCCAGACCTGCTTCAGCTCCACCAACAACTCATGGAATGGTTGGAATTCCCAGTATTCACAGGCCCATCTATTCACGAAGTTTCAAACTTAGTGTATCTCTCGACTTCTTTCCACCCATTTAGAGGGTCCCCGGGACTGCATTGATAATCATATCATACTAAGGATGATACACATCAACCTCCAAGGACTCTCAAATAAAGTTAACAATTGATTCCTAAGGGTTTTTTTAATAAGAGATTCATGGTATATCAGGATGTGAACACAAATAGATCTGTTCCACTAGTACTATCCAGGAATGCTCCTAATCCAGTAGGTGGGGTCATCCCAATCAACACTGGGAATGAACACAGCATCCCTCAATTAAAAACCTTATAGAAGTAGCCTCTTTCATAGTGGGTATTCCTGGTGAGACTCCATTAGTAACATAATGAGTGTTTCATGACCTAGAAAACTCCATAATCTCTCTCTAGTCATGATATTTTTGTCCATATCCCTTCACTAATCAAAAAAAGATATGAAAAATTCAGTGGCAATTTTATCCAAGACATAAAATGTTTTTGGGATTAGTTCATGAAAGTATGTTCATAAAGGATGAGTTCATGAATGTTTTTAGGCTCACAAAAGTATTCTCAAAGAGTTACGGTTCAAAAAAAGGGTATTTTTTCAAGTGGTGTGGATTGAGTTGAAAAAATACTAACAAAAGACTTGGGTTTTGTGAAAAGTGATAAATGACCTATCATTCATGAAAATATCATAACCCCCTTAGGGAACCTAACCTCTATTTATAGATGCTTGTTTAGAACAAGTTTCATGTGTAGGGATGGACAGTTTCCAATTTATGATATTTTTCCATCATAATTTTATCCTAATTTCCCTCATCAGATCAAATTACAAGGGAAACATTTGTTGACACTAAAATACACGTGTCACAAGAAGAATTGAGGAATTCAGGGATGATTCAATGAAAATTAATTCTAAAACAACTAAAAAATCTACCTATGGGGTTGGGTTCATGAAGATATAATCCTTCACAAATGGAAATAGCTCATGGAAGACCACATCTATGTGAACATTGAGGTGGTAACCTTTGAGTAGTGTTACTCTAGTTTAAATAAGTGCCTACCCACGTGAATCTTGAGGTTGTAATATTCATGCAACATAACTCCATTTCACAGAACACCATCATTTCAAGAAGCTCATAATCTTCCACAAAACACTCTATATTTCACAATACAAATTACCTTGGCTCCTCTGGGCCTATAAATACCCTAGATTTACAAATTTTAATGGGTCTATAACTTTCATCTTCAGAGGAAAACATTGAATTCATTAAACTTATAATCTCCATGAGTGACAAAAATCTCATGACCGAAATTGTATGCCTTAGGTTCCACGTTTAAGATGCCTAAATTCTGAAATGACTACAACCTCAAATGAGAATCTTCTATATATTCCTAACCAACCCAACATTCAAAAATTTCTAGAGTTTCAAAAAATTACTATCTACCCTGACTGATGGTTTCTTTCCTATCAAAACAAGAGAAAGATAATTAGTCATCTTCCACCTTGAGATGGCACCAAGAATGAGTTTCAAAAACACAAATTAAATGTAATTTGGAGACCCAAACTAAGTGATATTCAATGAGGAGGAATCCATGGAAGGATGAAACAACATACCATCATCCTATTCCGATCATGGAGCTGACATCTCCAATAAAAGTGTTGGAAGATGCCTGCCTTTGGAATGAAGGAATGTGGGGATGAAGAATGTGTGATGAATAACCCCAGTGGAAAGAATCACAAACAGTGTATTTTTGGTTCCCATGGGGTTGGTTTCATGAAGGATAATTATCTCATGAAACACAAAGATCCAAAAAGGTATTTATCCTTACATTAAAGGCATGAACCTTCGTTAATGGAGTCTCCTGTATGGGTTGAGGTTCTCAAAAATTCATGGGAGACATTTTGAAAAATGATGGATACCATTTGAAATCTATATCCTCTCATGATCATGAAGCTTATAAGTCTTGTGAATTTAGATATATTCATGCAAGACTAATGGTCACATCCCCTTAAAAGGAGGACATAGTTGGGTATTTAAAGTCCCAGTGAAGGAAATAATTTTTTTTTCATAAATGATGGATCAACCTGTAGAAGATTTTGAGCTTTGTGAAGGGTTCCATGAACCTGAAATACACTGAACGGAGGCTTCCACCTCATGATTTATGTGTACACATACTTCCATAAACCATAGTTACACTTCACAAAGGTTACTACCTCATGATTTTCATGTCCAATGACTACCATAAGCTACAATCATTCATGAAAGATTATACCTTCATGAATCCATCCCCATAAGTTGATTTTCGAGCTATTTTAGAATTAGTTTTATTCAAACCAGTCATTCCTTACTCAATTTATCCCATTAAATGTGTATTTTATCATCAATAATTCCCCCCTTAATAATTTGATCTAATAAGGAAAATGAGGGTCAGATTCAGATGGAAAACTTCTAGAAATTGGCGATCATCTAACCATACGCTTGAAAATATTTCTGAACCTATTAATATAAAATGGTTTGAGAGTTTTTGGGGGGACCATGATATTTTTTTTCATTATATAGGTTGGAGATCTCTTTTTGAGAAACTCAAGGCCTTCATGAGCATTTTATGATCTCAATACTTGATAATCATGAAACTACCTTTTTTTGAATGCCACAACTCCATGAGAAGACTTCCGTGAGATTGAAAAATTTCATGCACTAGACATTTTCAAAATGTCAATTTGGAAACAGAACCAAAAACATTCTAAGTATTTGATAAAATGGCCACTGATGTTGCTGGTTCTCCTGCTGATCGGTGAAGGCATATAGATGGAAACCTCATAATCAGGGAGATATTCCAAACATAGTAAAATACTATCACACTCGACACATTGTATATTGAGTATCAATAGGAATACCCATTGTGTGAGGGGATACCTCTATATAGTTTGGGTATTAAGGGTGATGTGTTCATCAACAATTCTAATTGGTATGAGCCTTCCTACTTGTTCAAGAACATGCCTAGATAGTACTAGTGTAATTGGGTTTTGGGATGGCACATCATGAAGGATCATGCATCTCTTACTATGCACACCCTATGGAATCATTTGAAAAACATCAACAGGGAGGTGTTGGAGGTGGAGGTGCCCCCTCTTTCATATGGGATGATTCTCAAGGCATATTTGGGGAACCCTCTCAAAGGGTGGATAGAAGGCTGGGACCTATGTTAGGGAGTCAACTTCATAGATTAATGGGACTATACACATGGGGAATTCCATTATTTCCATGAATTTGAGGTAAATATAAAGTAGGTTCTACTATCTCCAATACATCATGCTAGAGTTATTAAGAAGGTGGTCACCAGAGACCAACACATTTCATCTGCACCATGGGGAGGCCAGCTTTAGATCATGTGATATCTACCAGATTATTAGGATCCTGATCTAAGGTGACATGTACTATGAATTCCTCCTCATATAATATTCTTGGGAGAACTAGGATCATATTCCCACCATAGAAAGTGCCGTGATGTGCTTGGTGGGGGGGGGTGACCACAATATGGGAATGAAGGATATCGCTTTCACACAATGGTTCATCTCTTTTCTAAATGAACAAAAGAACAAAATAAATTATAGGCATCATTAATTTCAAAATTTAACTCAATGAGTCAAGGATAAATTTTACTGTATAATCCTGGATTCATGTCATTGGAAGTTGTGGGGCCACAATATGAAGCCTGATAATCCGATGGTTTAGATGGATGTATTCATTTCCTCATTGATTAGCATGTAGATATTTTCAGTTTGGGATGCACATATGGGTGTATGGCCAAAATAATTAATAACGATGGATGTTATGGAAATGGTTCCACATGTTAAACTAGTGGTGTTGGTACTAGAATATCTCTTTATGGTGTTACAACACATCAGCCTAGGGTAACCCCATCCATGTGTGTGGGTTCATATATTTTTTTATGGTTTGTTTTCTGTACACATGGGGGTATAAAATTATCCAAACCCCATATCCCCTCCCAATATAAAAATCTAGCCATAAATCCTCAACATCATTGGGATTTGACCTCTCATGTTGGGCTCGGTTGATGTGCAGGAAAGGATTAGGCTAGAATACTGCTTCATTTTCCACCTGTCCCCCTTTTCATGGGTATAATGACAAACAATGGAACATGGTCCATCATGTAGCAGTCATACCTCATGGAATTTTTAGGTGAGGTATTGGTGGCTTGATTCAATTGAATGCTGATTTTCATGCTGTATTCACAAAATTAGTTTGTGATGCCGTTTTGAGGCCTCCAGCTACACACCCTAAATGTATAAATGAGGGTTCAAAGATAATTCCAACCCTAGGTCTTCAAAAAGATATGTAACATCTTTACATGTGAAGACGGTAGGGGATGAAGTGAGATTCCACCATCCACCACTGCTTATGGGCTCACCCATTATAATCCATTGAGTTGGGAGAGTGCTTACCCGGGTGATATGATAAGGTGAATAACCACTTGGTACAATAAGGAGTTTTCCTGAAACCATGGTGTTGAGGGAGATAAGCGGGAAATGCCTACTATAGAGGAAGATTCAGTCTAGTGGGTGGATCAGCAGGTTCAAAGACAAATATTCCTACCCTAGCACTGGTGGGAATCACATGGATGGGAGAAACAATAGAACCAAAAATCCTAGGTAAGCATCTTAAAGATAAATTAAGACCATATAAGTTGATTTGAAGGTCTAATGTCCAAGGTCAAAAGAAGAAAAAACACTAACTAGATGTTTCCAGGAATGTTATCTTCGCCGACACCAAGGAGAGTTAAGGAATACACAAACAGATCACCTATCTTCTCAAGAAAAGGTAGAGTTTCCACTCCATGGGGATATTACTCACTGATTTGGGTCACACAAGGGAATGCTTCCATGTTTCCCATGTTGATTTGATGTAATACATGATGAATTTGGAATACCTGATCTACTCTTGTGGCATCAGGCATCCCTTAACAGACCTGTTAAAGGTGGTACTTGGAATGCCTTCTCCTCTAGGTCTTCTTAGGGTCCACTTGGATATTGGTGTGGTCGAGGGTGAAGGATTGGAGGAGTAATGGGAAGGTAATTATTAATAGGACTCCCATGTGGATGAAAATTCTACTGTCAATCAAGTAAATATTCAGAACATGTGTTCTTTGGATATTACCCAAACTCTAATATTTAATCCAAAATCCTCTTATACTTCTCCTAGAATCAGTGAACATAGAGAAGGGGAAGGTTCATGATGATCCTATGGAAGAGGAAGAGGGATCCCTAACACTTTAATAGGAGAGTTTGGTGTCTCTCCCTAATGTTTCAGTTATAGGTGGACAACTGTTGGCTGAATTGGATCTTGCAACAGAGGTGACAACTATTGGGGGAATACTGTCACCCAAGGGACTTCCAATGGATAATTTCTAGTTTCTTTCCTAGATGTACCATTATTTTAATAAAATTCCCATTTTGACCTTTTCCATTTCATTTTCCTCACATAAGTCATGTTTAGCTAAACCTGTTCTTTAAATTGAAGTTAAAACCGTGTTCGGAACTTACCTATTTATGACGATGCTCAAGCTTGGGGTAGTAGCAGGAAATGAGGCCACTCAATTGTCGAAGGTGGTCAAGGAGGATGTGGAAGATGATATTCCCAAAAAATATCTATAGTAGGTGGCTTCTAGTGATAAATACTGAATGAAGGAGGTATAAATCATGTTGGTAAATGATATTATTGAGGAGACTACCATTACCATACATATCTCATAAATTCAATTGGAAATGGTTACTAGATCTAAGACCTCACTTTTGGTGGTCCTGATCATTCCACTAATGAAGGTGGTTGTGGAGGCCATCATGGTTGATCCTGTCTTAGAGGTGCCACTTGAGGTAGCTGGGACTACCACTGTAGGTGATAGGTTTGGTGAGCATGCATTTTCCATGGACATAGGGATCATCCCACCTAAGTATCTGATTACATATGTCCCAAACACTAATGTTTTGGTGGTAATCCTTTTGTACAATCCTATGTCATTTGAAGAATTTGAGGATCGTTTCATGGATGTTTTTGAACAGAACCAAGTCATTCTACACAATACATGTACGAGTTTTCGTAATTTCATCACTCACACTCCACTTGTTAATCTTCATAATTGGGTGGGATCTCTCGGCCATTGGTTATTCATCCTGGGGAATGGAAGGGTGGATTATATCATCCCCCATGCTCTATTTCATGAATTCATTATTGAGAAATCATGTGATGAGTGGAAGTAGTTTGATGTTGACTGGAATAAGTATAATTCCATCAGAACTCAGGAGGTTCAAATAGACAAGGATATGATTTCTCATATAAAGGAGTAATAGAATGTTCACATAGATATCGTCATTGACAGGAAGAGATCATCAACCAACTAAGGGATCAATTGGTGGGGGATGATGACAATTTAGCAGAGGCAGTATATTTGGTGGATGATTTCCATGACCAGTAGAATCAAGTGAAAATAAGTTACCATAAAGTTTATTGTATCACAGAGGAGGAGGCGGTCAATCTTGGGGAGTGAAATTAGAATATGGAGGCCACCCAATAGAGGTTTTCCAAGGTCAAGTTCTCAGTTACTATGGCTGAAACTTAGGAAATCATTTCTAATTCTGAAATATCGGAGAAGCTTCAATATGTGGATGACCCTCATGAACTTCATATGGTTTCATTTACATACCCTATTTGTTTTAAATTTTTTTCTCAATGTTCACTCGTAAAAAAATAGTGTAATTATAGGGGAGTTGTAATATACCTAAGAAAAGTTGGAGTGATGTAGAGCATGAATTGAGACATCAATTATTTTGAACATAAATGGAGTGGGGTGATGATGGAGGACAACTACTGAACTTATTTGAAATGTAGTATCCAATATCAATTTTTTATGTATGGGAAAAAATGAGGATCAACCACTGAAAATGTTTGAAAGAAGATACTTTTCTAAAAATTTCATCTGAAGTCATTTAGTGTGTGTTCCTAGAATGGTAGGTGATCTGGTTTTTCTAGGAACCATTTTTGTTGGGATAAATAAGATGTGGAAGATTATGGGGATCAAAATCAAGGGATGATAAATGATTAAGGAGAAATTATAGAAATCTTAAAATAGAGTTCAAAACTATCATGATTGTACCATTGTGGATTTGAGAACATTGGGTAGGTGTATCGATATACAAAAAGGTTAGAATCTTCTTAAAAAGAAATATTCTTATTATATGTTTAATGATGGCCGAGGAACATGAATTGTAACGCCCCGATCCCAGCTACCCAGAGTCGGTGCATTACTTCGTAACATTGGCATGATCACAAAAGATCAAGTCTCGAAAGACCGATTAGTTTAGTAGCCTTGGAAACACTAGATACATTTGTAAACGTTACATTACATCATAAAGTAAACCAAAACAACAACAACATATTGTCTTCATATCCCCTCACACTATCCCTGCAGGTCATTCATAATATACTTCTTCAAATCCTGGAAAACATTAAAACATTGAAAGGGGTGAGCTCAGATGCTCAGTAAGGATAACAATATTGCGGAAGCTTTCATAAATAA
Source organism: Viscum album (assembly GCA_963277665.1). Classification (NCBI taxonomy): domain Eukaryota; kingdom Viridiplantae; phylum Streptophyta; class Magnoliopsida; order Santalales; family Viscaceae; genus Viscum; species Viscum album. The sequence goes on along the minus strand of OY728121.1, from coordinate 1,353,138,874 downwards.
ACATTGACATTTAAGGCAATGTATAACTAAAACAAAAGCCTTTTAAACTTGAACTTCAACATAATATGGCAAAAGTAAAATGAGATAATGCCATTCACTTCTTCACATGGATATTCTACTGGCCGAATAATCACATGCAATATCAATAACCACTTTCATAATGAGGGAATGTATAATGCCGGACATTCTGAAACATTTTTTCAAGGCCTCGGCCAAGACATCTAAAATGATTAAGGCCTCGGCCAAAACCATAAACCAAATTGGGAAAGGGCCTCGGCCAATTCCACGTCTAGTTGTCTCATGAGACCTACCGATGCATCGAGGAGCTATAGCGGGCTCCACCCGTCACTTATTAAGTCCAATACATTCCTCATATGAATAGGTTTAAACATATCATAAACTATAACATAATCATATCACATAAAACATGCATAAAGGAAACATAACATTTCCACATTCCAATCACAAGATATCAATACAACACATTGATATAATAAAAACGCTTTCAAAACCATTTTCAATACCAAAATAAAAGAAAGTTAAAACTTTGTATTTATTTTTCATTAAAAAAAATGATGGCTTGTAGAGGAAGCCGAAACTCAAATAATGGTCACGGCGGCAGAGAAGTCATTGTCGCCGCATAAGTACGGAAAGAAAAACATTCCCTTTTGTCATTTAGCAAAACGCTTTGTATAAAAATATTCCTTTTGAATAACCGTAAAAGTCAAAGGGGTTTATACACCGTATAAAAGAAAATTGTGTATAAAACCAAATATGCCTCAATGAAAGGGGATTGAGACGAAGTGCTTAAAAAGATCATTTTTAAAATAAAATAGATCTATTATGTGTATTCACTATAGGTACATATGAATAAAGTAAAAATACAAGATAGGACATAATAATATCATGACATAATTTGAAATTAGGAGATTAACCCAAAGAATGGAAGTTGGGTTAAGAAGTTCCCTTACCTCGTGTCTGACTTGACTCAACCGTTCTTTAACCTCCTGAATAATAAACTAGAGTTAATATATACTTTATTAAGAACCATTTTCAATTTCATTATCCTTATTATATCACTTATTACAATGATATGAACATTATGTAATTATTTAAGTTAATAACGGTCGTTTTGTCGATCTTTGGTAACTTGAGTCAACAATAAACTTCTTATAATTACAAGTTGTTTATGTGGTGAAATATCCATTATATCTAGAATTATATTCATGATTTAGATGTCATATATATCTTATATATCCAGTATATACATTCATTTATAATATTACGTAACATTTAGAGGTAAGAAATGAAATGCACCGTTCATGGAGACGGTAAGCCGTACGTACGCATGAACGCTACTTTCATTTCAATTTCATATTTAATGGAACTAAATCATAATGATATAAATGTATAATATAATTCCAGTATAATATAGTGTATAATACCATTTACTCCATCCTTTATACATCCCACATATGGCATTAACGATTCAAATCACTTTGAGGGGGCGGTAGTCCGCACTTCCTAAAATGAAATTATCGCGTTTTACCCATAATGGAAATCATAAAGTAAGCCATAAATGAGAAATACAGAAGCATAAGTAAAACATAAACACATTATATATCATATATAAATATAGTGACATCTTAATGGCCACCTTTGAAGGTGTTATATGAGTGTTGAACAATCATCGTTTCGTGAGGCAGAAATTCGCCATCCACAGAAACCGTATGTTCTTTAACCATTAGATGTAGGTGTGTGTAAGTGTAGCTCGAATACTTCTTATAAAAACATCCTAGTATATTTAGGATACTGGTGTTGTTACAAAAGAAATGAATAAAAAGAGTTTAGGGGGTTGGAGAAGAAAAATAAAACAAAACAACATTAGAAAAGACATTACCTCAAAATCGGGTAACGCTTTTTGATTTGAGCCAAAGGCTTCCTTGGGAAGAGTTATGCCCAAAGTGAGGATTCTAGGAGTAAGAGAGGGATGTTGGGAGAGTATTTGGGCAGAGGTTGGCCGAGCCAAATGGCTTGAAGGTGTGAATAAGGTGGGAGAGGTGGGGGCCTTTTATAAGTGGAGAGGAGGGGCTCTTTTGGAAAGATTGAAATGTTACATTATTTACACAATGCTTTTCGGATTCTAAAGGTCCCACACATATATAATTCGAGGCTAAGGTGATAAGGGTTCGAAATATCCTCATCCAATTGGCTTTGGACAAGTGTAAGCCTTGGATTTTGCATTATCTTCTCATTTTATTTAAATCGTTAAATAATGAGGTCATCACTACATCATCATGATGTCATAAATAATTTAATTTATTTAATGTCTAAAAATTATAAAAAAAATACTATGATGTAGGAAATCTTTTTAGCGTTCTAATGAATATTTATAATCAAAATTTGGACTTGTTTAACCCCACTTAAAAATTGTTTTAGTAAAATAACTCATGTTTGTGTCAATTTAACTTTAACATTAAATAAATATATATTAATGTCATTTTCCAACTAAAGTGGCTCCATGGGGTCCCCAAGTTGACCCATGGGTTGTCTTGGTCGGCCATGACTCATCCAATAGGAGTAGGACAAGTGTCAAGCTCATATCATATTAATAAAACATTGTTTTTACCTTAAACTACACTAATTACCTCTAATCGCGATTAAGAACTTAAACTTTACTATTCACCAAAAAATTATTTTGATCTCATTGAACCACATTTTACTTCTTAATGACAACCATGTATGTCAGATTTTTGAAAATCAAATCACAGAAGTGGTAATATTTCATTTAAACGAAAAATCAGTTATTTAACTACCACTTAGTGGTTTCACTATTCATCAAAAATTGAAGTTTTTCAGAACAATGCCAAAATTTCACCCTAAGCTATAATTGATATTCCAAATTCACAAATGATGCCTATTTTACAAAATTCCAAAAATATAAGTTGCATTAATTAATTTTATAATTAATTCCCGTTGTTACAACAAATAGCGTGTTTTTATGAAACAATTTATATCAAAAGATTGGCAATTGTTTATGTCCAATTTCAATGTTAAATTAATTCTAATGACCACCATTGGATAAAATGGTAAAAATATATTCTAATTATACTCTAAAACCACTCAATAGTATAATTTATCACTATGAATTATTTTGATTAAAAAAGTTGTTTTAAGTATTTTTCACTATTCATAAAAATTTTGAAGTTCTCAGAAAATTACAAAAAATTCAACATAGGCTAATTTCAATATTAGGAATACAAAAATGAAGTCCATTTTGAAATATAAAATTTCTATAAATTTAAAAAGTGGTTATTACTATTCATAACGGCTACTTTGATTTGTCGCGATGTTTTAGAACTCGAAGTTGCGTACAATGCAAGCTATTGTATTATTGAATGAGAAGCGTATCGTGGAAGCTCGGGGTGTTACATTCTCCCCTCCTTCAATAAATTGCGTCCTCGCAATTTGAAATTTTTCTTTGATAATAAAAGGTTGAAAAGAGAAAATACCTTTGTGGAAAACCCACATCGGAAATAAGGTTAATAAATATATAACATTAAAAGAAAGCAGGATAAGTACAAAGGTCACCCGATATAGCCCATTCTAGGATTATATGAAAATATGGATATGGAGGAGAAACAAACCATCAAGGTCTGATGGAGAGTTATAGAAAACAGGATTAGGAGAAAGTTTAACCACAAGAAAATCACAAACTTGTGATTGGTTAAACGGTCATTGAATCCCCAGTTGGAAAAGTTAACCGACAACATTTTTGTTTTAAGTTACCTTTTATAATGTTGAGGAATTTATTTAGGAGATTTACTAAGAACGTAAGGGAATATACATACTTGTTATGTATACTTTCATTCGTTAATAAATTTTTACCACAAACCCAACTTTTACTCCAAATGGTAACGGAACTCAAAAATATTCTATTTATCCTAATTGTATAAGGTTCAAAATGTTAACACATACCATTTAGATTAGTAAAACTATTTTGTAATAACCAGGGACTTCCTGTAGGCTAGTGGTAGGAAATAAAGGCCTGTCGCACTATGGTTGTGGGTTCGATTCCTGCAGCTTTGTCCGACGCGACGGGTTATGCCCCACCCTGCAGGTTGTCCTTTTCCTAAAAATATAGTACCATACTATTCCAAAAATAATCTTCATAAATGTTTTAACCTTAAACAATACTATCCAAAGTTCAACTTAATCCACTCCAACCTTTATAGTTATCCAAAATACCTTCATCCAGACATTCTCTAAAAGGTCTCTAAATTCCAAAATCAATTGTAACATCAGATTCCCCAAACAAAGAAAAGTTTCTCTTATTGTCACATACTAAAAATATGATTACCTTAATCATATTAAAACCTTACTGAAATCAAAAAGTACTGCAGTACAATCCATATATATATATTACATTATTCTTATAACCAGAATATAATCCTTGAGTCCAAAAGCACCAATACATTAGTTATTCTTCTTCAACTGTAGTAACAGCATAAGATTGTCCTTGATCCCTTGGCCTTTTCTGAGGTAAGTTTCCCTGACGCTTAGGACATTCATTTGCATAATGACCCATTTCTCTACAATTGTAGCATTCAACTTTGATAGCCTCTTTCTTTCCCTTGCAATCACGAGCCTGGTGACCCTTTTCTCCACATTTATAACAAACTCCCATTCCTTTTAGGCAAGTACCAGGGTGATTCTTCCCACAATTATCACATAATGGAAAATCCTTCTTTCCCTTTTTCCCTTTATCTGTCTCTTGTTCCACCGTTCTCTTCTTCTCTTGCTTTACTTTGTTGTCATAAGACTTAGAGAATTCCTTTTCTATCTTGATAGCACACGAGAAAATATCTTCGTATGATGAAAAGGATTGTGATACCAAAGCTCGACGGAGAAATGGTTTTAACCCATCAAAGAAACGATCAATCTTACTCCTTGGGTTACGTATATAATCGGCAGCATGCCTCGCTAACCTTGTAAAGTTAGCCTCATACTTTGCGACATTCTCATCCTCCTTCTGCCTTAGGCTCAGAAATTGCCTTTCCATATCTGCTCGATGGTCACGAGGAAAGTATTTTTCTAAGAAAAGATCTTTGAACTCCCTCCATTCCATATTCGATACGTCATCATCTTCCTTTGTGTTTTGAATCAACGACCACCACTGATCGGCATCTCCAGTGAGGCGGTAAACTGCCATGACAACCTTCTCCCTTTCACTACTCCCCAAGGCATGGAATATTTTCTCTAAGGAATTTATCCATTGCTCAGCTACTATAGGATTTGTACTCCCATTAAAGGTTGGTGGTTGTTGCCTCATGAAACGATCTAGCATTGATCCTCCACGTTGCGGATCAGGGTGCTCCATACGAGTAAGGTTATTATTCATAACCTGAGTGAGTTGTCCCAGTATGGTAATAAGTTGATCAGCACCAGTTGTATCTCCAGATCCACAATAATTATCTTGATCAGGAGGGAAATCCCTACACGGAGTTCGTGCATTGATACGGTTTCCATTCCTTCCACTAGGCGCCATTTCTAAACAATGGCATAAACTAGATTAGTTTATGAATCAAAATACATAATTCCATACTTATAAAACACTTAACATAAATTGAACTATTTATGGATATAATCCATAATCATAAAAAGAAATGTTTTCTTTGAGGAAGTATATACTCATAACCCTTCATAGTGGTTTGTAAATAAAATGAGAATTATCCTAAGCATATCCCCCGGGAGTGTCGTAACCAAGAGTGCAGCAAGGCCCGTTGTCGTGCACCAGTTCCCGTTTGAGTCTAGCTCAAAGCGGTGTTTTCGGGTTTTACCCCTAGGTACATCTGTGCCAGAGCTGCCTCTACCTGCTCGTATCCAGACAGGGATGTATTGCTCGGAAAACTCATAACATCTCTATAATACCAAAATTCTAGGAAGTTCTTCTATACTAATCCTCAAAGTTCATCTTAGTTCTATGTGCTCTAATCAGAGTTTATCTAAATCTAGCTTCCAAGGTTAGTACTAAACTGCCTCTGATACCAACTGTAACGCCCCGATCCCAGCTACCCAGAGTCGGTGCATTACTTCGTAACATTGGCATGATCACAAAAGATCAAGTCTCGAAAGACCGATTAGTTTAGTAGCCTTGGAAACACTAGATACATTTGTAAACGTTACATTACATCATAAAGTAAACCAATACAACAACAACATATTGTCTTCATATCCCCTCACACTATCCCTGCAGGTCATTCATAATATACTTCTTCAAATCCTGGAAAACATTAAAACATTGAAAGGGGTGAGCTCAGATGCTCAGTAAGGATAACAATATTGCGGAAGCTTTCATAAATAAACATTGACATTTAAGGCAATGTATAACTAAAACAAAAGCCTTTTAAACTTGAACTTCAACATAATATGGCAAAAGTAAAATGAGATAATGCCATTCACTTCTTCACATGGATATTCTACTGGCCGAATAATCACATGCAATATCAATAACCACTTTCATAATGAGGGAATGTATAATGCCGGACATTCTGAAACATTTTGTCAAGGCCTCGGCCAAGACATCTAAAATGATTAAGGCCTCGAACAAAACCATAAACCAAATTGGGAAAGGGCCTCGGCCAATTCCACGTCTAGTTGTCTCATGAGACCTACCGATGCATCGAGGAGCTATAGCGGGCTCCACCCGTCACTTATTAAGTCCAATACATTCCTCATATGAATAGGTTTAAACATATCATAAACCATAACATAATCATATCACATAAAACATGCATAAAGGAAACATAACATTTCCACATTCCAATCACAGGATATCAATACAACACATTGATATAATAAAAATGCTTTCAAAACCATTTTCAATACCAAAATAAAAGAAAGTTAAAACTTTGTATTTATTTTTCATTAAAAAAAATGATGGCTTGTAGAGGAAGCCGAAACTCAAATAATGGTCACGGCGGCGGAGAAGTCGTTGTCACCGCATAAGTACGGAATGAAAAACATTCCCTTTTGTCGTTTAGCAAAACGCTTTGTATAAAAAGATTCCTTTTGAATAACCGTAAAAGTCAAAGGGGTTTATACACCGTATAAAAGAAAATTGTGTATAAAACCAAATATGCCTCAATGAAAGGGGATTGAGACGAAGTCCTTAAAAAGATCATTTTTAAAATAAAATAGATCTATTATGTGTATTCACTATAGGTACATATGAAGAAAGTAAAAATACAAGATAGGACATAATAATATCATGACATAATTTGAAAGTAGGAGATTAACCCAAAGAATGGAAGTTGGGTTAAGAAGTTCCCTTACCTCGTGTCTGACTTGACTCAACCGTTCTTTAACCTCCTGAATAATAAACTAGAGTTAATATATACCTTATTAAGAACCATTTTAAATTTCATTATCCTTATTATATCACTTATTACAATGATATGAACATTATGTAATTATTTAAGTTAATAACGGTCGTTTTGTCGATCTTTGGTAACTTGAGTCAACAATAAACTTCTTATAATTACAAGTTGTTTATGTGGTGAAATATCCATTATATCCAGAATTATATTCATGATTTAGATGTCATATATATCTTATATATCCAGTATATACATTCATTTATAATATTACGTAACATTTAGAGGTAAGAAATGAAATGCACCGTTCATGGAGACGGTAAGCCGTACGTACGCATGAACGCTACTTTCATTTCAATTTCATATTTAATGGAACTAAATCATAATGATATAAATGTATAATATAATTCCAGTATAATATAGTGTATAATACCATTTACTCCATCCTTTATACATCCCACATATGGCATTAACGATTCAAATCACTTTGAGGGGGCGGTAGTCCGCACTTCCTAAAATGAAATTATCGCGTTTTACCCATAATGGAAATCATAAAGTAAGCCATAAATGAGAAATACAGAAGAATAAGTAAAACATAAACACATTATATATCATATATAAATATAGTTACATCTTAATGTCCACCTTTTAAGGTGTTATATGAGTGTTGAACAATCATCGTTTCGTGAGGCAGAAATTCGCCATCCACAGAAACCGTATGTTCTTTAACCATTAGATGTAGGTGTGTGTAAGTGTAGCTCGAATCCTTCTTATAAAAACATCCTAGTATATTTAGGATACTGGTGTTGTTACAAAAGAAATGAATAAAAATAGTTTAGGGGGTTGGAGAAGAAAAATAAATCAAAACAACATTAGAAAAGACATTACCTCAAAATCGGGTAACGCTTTTTGATTTGAGCCAAAGGCTTCCTTGGGAAGAGTTCTGCCCAAAGTGAGGATTCTAGGAGTAAGAGAGGGATGTTGGGAGAGTATTTGGGCAGAGTTTGGCCGAGCCAAATGGCTTGAAGGTGTGAATAAGGTGGGAGAGGTGGGGGCCTTTTATAAGTGGAGAGGAGGGGCTCTTTTGGAAAGATTGAAATGTTACATTATTTACACAATGCTTTTCGGATTCTAAAGGTCCCACACTTATATAATTCGAGGCTAAGGTGATAAGGGTTCGAAATATCCTCATCCAATTGGCTTTGGACAAGTGTAAGCCTTGGATTTTGCATTATCTTCTCATTTTATTTAAATCGTTAAATAATGAGGTCATCACTACATCATCATGATGTCATAAATAATTTAATTTATTTAATGTCTAAAAATTATAAAAAAAATACTATGATGTAGGAAATCGTTTTAGCGTTCTAATGAATATTTATAATCAAAATTTGGACTTGTGTAACCCCACTTAAAAATTGTTTTAGTAAAATAACTCATGTTTGTGTCAATTTAACTTTAACATTAAGTAAATATATATTAATGTCATTTTCCAACTAAAGTGGATCCATGGGGTCCCCAAGTTGACCCATGGGTTGTCTTGGTCGGCCATGACTCATCCAATAGGAGTAGGACAAGTGTCAAGCTCATATCATATTAATAAAACATTGTTTTTACCTTAAACTACACTAATTACCTCTAATCGCGATTAAGAACTTAAATGTTACTATTCACCAAAAAATTATTTTGATCTCATTGAACCACATTTTACTTCTTAATGACAACCATGTATGTCGGATTTTTGAAAATCAAATCACAGAAGTGGTAATATTTCATTTAAAAGAAAAATCAGTTATTTAACTACCACTTAGTGGTTTCACTATTCATCAAAAATTGAAGTTTTTCAGAACAATGCCAAAATTTCACCCTAAGCTATAATTGATATTCCGAATTCAAAAATGATGCCTATTTTACAAAATTCCAAACATATAAGTTGCATTAATTAATTTTATAATTAATTCCCGCTGTTACAACAAATAGCGTGTTTTTAAGAAACAATTTATATCAAAAGATTGGCAATTGTTTATGTCCAATTTCAATGTTAAATTAATTCTAATGACCACCATTGGATAAAATGGTAAAAATATATTCTAATTATACTCTAAAACCACTCAATAGTATAATTTATCACTATGAATTATTTTGATTAAAAAAGTTGTTTTAAGTATTTTTCACTATTCATAAAAATTTTGAAGTTCTCAGAAAATTACAAAAAATTCAACATAGGCTAATTTCAATATTAGGAATACAAAAATGAAGTCCATTTTGAAATATAAAATTTCTATAATTTTAAAAAGTGGTTATTACTATTCATAACGGCTACTTTGATTTGTCGCTATGTTTTAGAACTCGAAGTTGCGTACAATGCAAGCTATTGTATTATTGAATGAGAAGCGTATCGTGGAAGCTCGGGGTGTTACATGAATGATGTAGTAGGTGACCTGAACAGAGGGGGGGGGACCATCTCATGCCAAGTCCTACGATGGTTCAAAAATTTTAGGCATGAAATGAGGAAGATATAAACACAGTTTAACATCATAAAGTGAGGAATAAGGACACACAATTTAATATCATAAATTGAGAATTATGGACATGTAGTGTAATGTCATACTGTGAGTATGATGGATTATACTATTTTTAACTAAGTGTCATTAAAAAATTCATATAATTGTTTAGAATCTTATCACTATGATGTGTGAAATGATGTGTATAACACATGACCATCTAAGGTAATGTGGGGATTAAGAGGTTAAGACAAAGGGGGTACCCCCTAGATGAACTTGTAATGAAAAGGGAGAATAATATTTGGCTCTAAATTTTTCCTAGAACAATGTATTTGTCAACCACAACTAGGTTTTTAAAGGTCCATAGTAGGCCCTTACTGTCGTTGTACCCCTTTCTATTTATCCCCTTATTTTTCCCAAGTCACGGGAGTGACCTAGTTAATGGAGTATGAAACTATCTTTGGTTTCCCCTATAGATTTCAACTTAAATATTGTTTTTACCACTTTCCTTTGGATGTTTAAGGTCATACCAATCAAACAACGAATTTGAAAGAAGTTTAAGGTCATCATTCTTGGACCAATACACCTAGTTTATGAACATAAAGCTTCTTCCATGGATTTGCAAATAGTTTACGGTCATAATTATTAGACGAAGACTCCATTTTTAGGGTCATAGAGCTTGGACCATGGGTTTTCAGGTATTTTAAGGTCATAACTACTGGACAAAGACTCATATTTTAATGTCATAGAGCAAGGAATAGGGTGTAGAAAATTTATTAGGGTTATAATTCTTTGACATGAGGTGGATCATTCCAGAATGGTTTTTATGAAACCAGAGGGTTAAAAACCGATAGGAATGGTGTACGTTGGAGTTTTTTCACCATGAAAAATAATATGAGGTGATTCTCACATAGTTTAATTTCTAGATTCATGGATCTCATATTGTTTGTTTCAAAGGAATTCATGTGGAATAGGGGAGAGGTAACCCATTGTGAATGATGACACATGGAGGCCCTTCCACATGGAAAATATTCTAAACAACTTAAAAAGTGTGTTAAGGTATTGATTCTTGGACTTGAGATCATAGTTGATATTCATATAGTTTGTAATAGTGGGTGAATGTCCCAAAAGAAGTTTTGTAGCATGAAAAAGTGGAATCCCAACATTAATTAATGTACAAGGAGGCTATGTTCAATAGAAAACATTCCCAGGGTGACTTTCACATAGTTTAAAGTCATGATTCTTGGACTTAGACTCCTATTTTAGGGTCATAGAGTTCTTTCCAAAGAAGATCCCATGAATCTCAACCTTTCTTGATGAAAAATACATATCAACTGCTAATCCCACATGATCCATGAACGATGTGAGAAATAAGGTGTGGTATGGAGGTCCAGTTGTTTATAGGGGAGAACACAAAAAGGGGAAAAAGTGACCTATATAAGGAAGTCTCATGAGGTGGAATCACGACTTTCAAGACCTATATAATAAAGGTGAAATAACATAGGGGTGGGTAAAAATGGTTAATTATTTTTGAAACATAGGTTCTACACCCATGCCGATCACGGATGAGGCGAACAAATGCGGCATTGACCCTTAAAAAAATTCAAAACAAGAAACTAATATTTGTTACCAAGGATCCTTAGAGTTATGAGCCCATAATGGTTGGTGATCTAGTGTGGCCCAAAACCATTTTTGTTAGGGGTTCCCATTCAGCACGGTAGGATTATCATTTTCAAAATTGAAGAATGTGAGAAGTGTGGAAATGGAATTGGAGAATGTCCATGTGGGAATGATGAGTGAACTGGTTTATATCTCACCATGTGCTATAATAAAATGGATAAACACGCTAGTAGGTAGGAATTAAGTGTATAACAGAAGGGGGGAACCCCAGAATGAGTTTAAGGTAGAGTTGGACTCAGGACATGAGATTTGATCATTACTATATATCCCATGGTAATGGGAATCAAGTTATAAATACTTATGAAACTCTGCATGGTATAAGAACAATGTTGATTGGGGAATTTTCCTATCTGGGGATGACATATAATCTTATCATGCTGTCCATATAGGGAATCAAATGTTTGTTTCATATGGTATGACCTTATTTCAATATCATGCGTTGAGGATGTTGTCATCCCATAACGGTCATATAAGGAATACTAATCTTGTATAGGATGAGGCTACAATTTAGAATCATATAACAAGGAATTTAGTTTTTAATCATCCCATACTTATCATATGTGGTGTCTATATTTTACCTGAGGTAAGGATACATTTTAACATCATGTGATGAGGATTTTGGTTTTTGGTCATCACATAATTTTCATACGAGGAATCCCAATTTTACATGGGGTAAGGCTATAATGTAAAGTCATGCACTGGGGAAAGTGGTTTTTTCATCCTATACTTTTCATATAAGGAATCCTAACTTGTATGGGGTAACACTACAACTTAACATCATGTCATGAAGATATTGGACTCTTCAGTTTAAATTTAAACAACTCGGACTATAGATGCTACTAGTATAAGGTCATAAAGCCTAGAATACATGGAAAAATACTTCTTTAAGGTCATAAAGCTTAGAATAAAAGGGTTTAGGTGTCCTAGGGAGGCTTTTGTTCCATGAGGTACAAAGAGACCCTTATCCACACAAAACTCAACAAATTGTACCCATGGTGATGTCATGATTTTGAGGGGAAGAAGACCCTGTGATGAGTTGATGGTGGAAGATAGACCAAGGATAAGAGAACTAGGTGTCACTACATGTCATATGGGAATAATAATAAGACCATATGTAGTTTTATTTCACATCATGGTAGAGTAAACCAATCATCCAATTTTCCTGTACATGGTAGTGAGAAGTATTGTTGGACTGGATGTTGTTCTTGGGGTACAATATCTTCAGCTCAGTAGCCTGGAAGTTGGTTCTATTTACTATGAGGATAGTGTGAGGCACTTAAAATTGATGGATTAAATGGGATCTCAAAATCACAATCATAGACCGGGATTTGACATCTTGTGTGGAACCACTTCATCCCATTTGGAAAAGAAGTCTATTGTTGTCAAAATGAACCTACACTTCTGAGTTGTCGCTTGTGGCTATATAAACACATTTATGAGTCCCCATAATGAAAAGGTAAAAAAATATTTTGTATTTTGGAGAATCATAGGTCGTCGATGCATAGAGTTAGCATGGATCTGGCATGCATGACACCTCTTATTGAACTCAATGTAATCATGTACCATGGTGGACCAAAAGTATCCCATCATCCAAATTTTTTCGTAAAACTTCAGTCCTTGATTGGAGCCATATTAATCTACATGAACCATACATAATACCAAAGTTATCTTATTAACATGGAAGAAACATTGGGTAATTCCATTTAACCCACACCTATAGAGGATTTTTCAAAGTTTAGTCCCACTCTGGGAGATATAATATGATGTAAGACAGTGGATTCACTCATGATTTTTTTATTCAGATAGGATAATACCATACCAGATATACTCAATGATGGGAGTAATCCAATTTGGTGTTTCCTCAAATATGTTTCAAGTTAAGGGCTCTGGAATATAAGTACTAGATTCTAGATGATATACCTATTGGTCCCCATCATCTGTGATGGAGGGGGAAATGACTCTCTAGTGTGCCACATGAATTATCAAGTCTTCCTCTCCATGTTCTTTGAGGGACATGAATAAACCCTCTGAATCATAAATTAGACCATTTTGTGACCAATGAACATGGGTTATCTTCATCTATGGAGGGAACTAAGTCATTAACTGATGGGTATGTTCTAGTGGAGGTACACAATCTTGCTTTCTGATGACCTAGTCACCTAATATTTTATTGAGGAATAGGTTGGATTCTTTTATCACATGTAATTATTTTACATCGATCTTTAGTGACAACTAGAGAAAATTAATGAGAGCCTGATAATTTTCATTTTTGTTAGTGTATCTTTCTAATAACATGAAAGAGTACAGAATGTTGGCTTATTCTAGGGTGATGAAAATGATCCCCATGACTACCCTATTTAGTTTGGGGTTATTGAGCCTTCTACTGATCAAAATCTTAGTGGCACCATCTAAATGAATCATCCAACATGGTATTTCATAGTCTATCTATAGAATAGGTTCCTCTAGAAAATAATCATTCAATGATAATTGTTCTAGTGTGGGATATGTGGCTCAAAGGTCTGTATGTTCTTGGCCTTTTATGACCTTTTTGAGGAAAACATTGATATAATACTATTGGAGGATTATCGCCTAGTGTGCCAATCGACCCGTCTTCATAAGGATATTGGTGATTTTTCTTAGTGGGTATACTCATGAAAAATATTTGTATCTCCTAGAGCTATAACTAAACTCACAAATTATACAATATAGATACCAGAATGAGGAAACTCTTCTCGACGAGGGAGTATCTGACCTTCGTGTTGTGGATCATGTGGCTGAAATAGTATATATTTCTCTCTCTGCCCTCATTATTCGTTTGGGCTTGAAGGGAACCAATTGACTATTCTAGAGCATTCACATAAAGGACCAAAGTCTTTATTCGGATGGGTGACATCCAAAATGGATCTTTTAGTAGGTACTTCTTGATATCCTCTGCTCTCGTCTGTAAATCCTCATCCCATTAGTAATTGGTGCCTTTTTTTCATGAGCTCCAAGAAAGGATTACACATTCTGACCATATTATCAATAAATCGGTGTATCAATTATATGTGGCATTTGAGGACTCACAACTACAAAATATTGGTTAGGAAAGGAATTTGATTGATAACCCTAATTTTATTTAGGTCAACATTGATGCCTCTTTATCTTCTTAAAAATATGAATACTATTCCATAGGTAACCCCGAATGCTAACTTTAGGGGGTTGTTCTTTACGTGTTGGGAGAAAAGGAAGTAAAACACTTTCTAGATATCACTGTGATGTTTCTATTTCTATATGTTTTTTACCACAAGTTCATCCATGGAAAACTCCAACAATGTATTGAGGATTGGATTAAAGATGTAGTGCATGACCTGGTGGTTATTGGCTCAAACATTCTTCAAGCTGAATGGTATCACCCGGTAGCAGAAATTTTATGGAGGCACCCTAAAGTTGGTGGAATTATATTTCTCGGGGGCCATAGAGATCTGATTATATTTAGAGTATATTTCCATGAATGAGAGGTCCAAAAATCTAGTCATATAGTTAATCAACAGCTATATCACCAGTAGGGAAAATTAATCCTTTAAATGATGGTGGTTGTGGTCCTAGATGTCAATATACAATGATATGCCAATTTTTTTCCTAAATACGACAATGTTGGCTAGCCACCTAGGGTACTAGACATCCTAGAAAAAGATGTCTTGAATAATATTTTAAACCTTAGCATCAACCACAATACCTTTAGAGGGGTACATCTTTCAAGGATTCCATTTTAACCTGTGATGTCTTAATGGGTGGACAAGGTGATTAATGTCGACTTAAGGGTCTATCCCTAAAGCCACATCATAGCTCCAAGTTAATACATCAAAGTGTTTTTAATAGAATGACACTTACTACTACTACTAATACTCTGAGGACAGGGATATTTTATTTATTTTTTACCTTATATATTCTTAAGTACTAAGGTTCACCTAGTATTACTCATCAATAACGGTGGATAAACCATATTAAAATGTAGGAGGAGCATCTTCTAAGTCCTCTTCATCATTTAAGATAGGGGAATCAGAGGGGGGAAGAGACTCTTCCATACTTGTTAACCATGGGAAAGCAGTAGTGTCTATTTTAGATGATGTATAATCCTAGAAGAGGGTTTCTTGTTCAGTAGAGACTTTGGAAACAAAGTACATTGAACCAATTTTGTTTAGTTTTTGTTGTGAGTTCCACTCTTGATACCAAATAAATGTCTATGAGTCAACCTTCATCAAGTCAGCCCTTATTTGTGGAACATGTAGGAATGATGTGGATTGGAGTCTATGGGGAGAACTCATAGGTACTTCATAGGAGTATGGTCTTCCAGTGTCATCCAGACCTATCCTCTACAGAATTATGAGGTAATCTTTGAGAACTCCATTTTTCGGAGATGATGAAACAACCACCCCAATTATAGAATCGTGGGATATAACAAATGAATCATGAGAACAAAACTATCTTTCAATTCTATCCATTGATCGACCTATGTGTATTATAGATCATTAGGGGAATTGAAATTCTTAACCACGTAATTTTGGACATTCTTTCCTTCACTTTTTTAGTAACAAACATCTAGATATCGGGCCTCATATGAGTCAAAGGGGGGCACATTTATAGTACCCCTACTCGACCTTCAAGGGAGTACTTGAGCCATTGATGGTAAGAAGAGGGGACTGAAACATGAAAATGAAGCCTTGGACTTCCGAAAAACATAATGTAGGTAGTATCCTATGGAAATAAAATAAATTTAGTGCTTGATAATATGAAACTTAATTGACTCCTCAATCATATCCTTCCATGAGATTTCTGTTCACTATTATCTTACCCCAAAAGTGTCAAGTTGTAGGGTCTCAAATTTGATTCTATAACTCCAAAATTATAGAGTTTCTATGTTGATATGAGGATTACACTGAGGCCAGTATCCACTAAGTAACATCATATTTCTATTCCATTTAACTAGTATGTGATATACAACAAGTGTATGTTCCCGTGAATTGGGAAACCATTGTATTATAAATAAAAAGAGTTAGTCACTTGATATTCCACTTGACCAGACTCCTCTTTGTAGTAGGTATCAGTATGATCTACCTCATCCTTAAACTAAAGGGGGATTTTCAAGGATTCATGAAGGACATCATGTATTTTCTTTAATGGGGAAAGTGCCTCAAAGAAAAAAATCCTCATAGATATGACAACAAAGTGATTAATCACACCATACTTCCATTTAAGGGGTATATTTTTTAATATAAAGGGTTACTCCTTGGAAGAGAGTGAAACAAATGCTAGTGCATAAACCATTGGGGCCTGACTAGTACATTAGAAATTCTACTACCGATGACCTTGTGTACCCTAAACAACTGATGGTTGGGTTTTAATTAGAGGAGGTTGGGACCTACATGCCTATAGTTGATTGCAGTGCACTTGTTGATGAGTCACATGGTCAAATAATACTATTGGCTGTGGGGGTGCGCCTAACAGAGTGGGAAAGGAAGACTAGGCTAGCTGAGCTACACACAAGGATTTATAACTAGTTTTTTTAGAATATATAACATAGTTTTAATCTCTACCCTGATTATTTTTATGGATTACATGTCCTCAACCTCACCCTCTTCAATTTTAGGAAAAGGTGACAGAGTGGGATTCATGGAATTCCTCATTATTGGTCATTGTGAATTAGTATAATAGTTCAATAGAATTTATAGTGGTGTACTCTTACATCTCATCAGTGGAATAATCTAAGGATGGTAGGAATATGGGTTTATCTCTCAACTAAAGAGGAATAAATTATCAAAGGATTCGTGAAGGTTTTGGCATCGGTGGGGGACTCTGATTTCCCTTATACCACCGATTTTTGTTCCTTTGAGAATTGGGAAGAAACAAAACTTATGTAGAGGCTATATTTGAAGAAGTTTTGGTAACCAACAGAGGTTTTTTCCAGTTCAATAATCCTTGGATAATACCTTATAAATTAGACACTCTCTTAGGATCCAACCATTCACTGTACTTCTATAAACCATGGATGGGAACCTGTTTCTACTCACCTGAGTCTTACCATCACAGTCAAGGATAGTGGATACATGGGTCACCTACATTGGAGCATCATTCAATTTAAATAATCCATAGTCTACAAGGTCCTAGATCCAATATTTGAATACAATTTTTTATTTGATGGTGTTTCCAAGGATTTATTGATATGATCAATGATCAGCACAACCGGTGTGTTTAGTATCCAATTGTCTCTTGTATTTTGGAAACATCCGGATTCCCTTTTAATGGTAATAGATGAAATATACTATGACCTATGTATCTTTAATAGAATATTACTTGTTACTTATTTCTAAAAAATAGACCCTGAGATCCTAGCCTTGACAGTGGATGTAGCCTCATTCTCTTATCGATGCAGTTGTTCTTGGTGAGGTTGTGCCTAGAGAGGCTGCATTAAACAAGGATCATTAAAAAAAGGGTCTAGTAGGTGAACTGGATAAGGAGACTCTACATGTACACCAATATCAATCATTGATTTTATAATAATTCACATAGGAGTTGGAAGTGGAAATGGGAATTACTATTGTTTGGTATGCTGCAAGGAATTTTCGATAAGTTAAGATTTTACTAGGGAATTATCAAAATATTCCCGGGTAGTTTAGGGGGATGAGGGTAGGTACCAGGTCATATATAACATTCTATGCACACATCATAATAAAAAATTCACGGGAAATTGGCATGTCAATCAAATGATTCCCTTTGACCAGGAAATGAAGTTGATGACTCACTCATTAGGCCTTTGTGTTCATATGATATGGTCAAAAATGATTGTTTTGCATTAGGTGATAATTAATTGGAAGGGTAACTATCTACGGATTCCCTCCCAACCAAAAATAGACACTCTGTGTTATTGACTATACTAGGTGGACATAGGTCCTTCAAGATTCTAGACAAAGAATCATATCTTAGCAGCTTACTACTATTCTAGAGTCCCCAACATTAGACGACACATTGAGGAGAAGTAGGACAGATTCTATAGAAGATAAAACAACTAATTAAACAAGGTGAAACTAGTATTAAAAAACTTTTGGGGAACTGGAACATCATCTACCCATACTGGGTATGACTTTTTGTAAGGTGGAATTGCCACCGGTCGTGTTTTTATAGCCACATGATGGGTGATGAGAGAAGCTATCATGTCATCATGGCGAGGATTTGTGACCACCAATGCATTGATTGTCTCATTTACTTAGGTAGAATCATGTAAATGATCCCTATGTAGATAATCATGTTTTTCGGGTGGGGTGGATGAATCATATCTCAGTCATTTTCTATAGCCCGTCATCTTCTACCCAAACTGGTGAACGGTGCCCCCAAGTTCAAGTTAGGGAACCTGGCCAAGGAGGACTAGGGGCCTTACTAGAGGGGATATGGTTTCCATTTCGATGTTTTCAAGGTCTAGGTTCTTCTTAGCAATAATCTCACTAGTGATCTTTTTATATTCCTCATGTTCTTAAAGCAGTAAGGCTAACCTAGGGTATGACATAGCTTTTGGTGCAACCCCTAATTGGTCAGAGGGATCTAAAAATCCATTTAATATTTTGATATATCAATAAGAAGATGAAAATATCAAAATAGGATGAATCCTAAGAACTCTCTCTATACTCTTCTTGATGAGTTTGAGAAGATTACATGGGGTCTTCTTGGTACCTTTTCACCCCATGAGGTAGGATTTCCCTATCATTCCTTTCTTCGGTGGTCCAATTTCTCTGAAACACTAGTTGGTTTATGGTGAATCCATTAACTTTGGTGGAAGTTAGAGAGGAACATTCACAATTGGAATATGGGCCATATGGATGACTCTATAATTTCAATAGGATAGGGAAAAATGGAGGGCATCATAATTCCCCATCCTCTGATCTGTACATATCGAGATGCCTCTTTCATGACCAGATAAATCATGGTGAGGCTCCTAACATAGGTTTTTTATAGATTCTAATAGTATCCATATGATTCAGGGCACCGAGCTACTGGGATCACTATGATCTCAACCCACATGAACTAATGGTGAATGGCATCATTGTGCTCATGGATCCTTGGTAGGTCAACTTATGGTCTTAAAGGTGGTGAAGAATCTCCCAAATATTCTGAAAAAAGGCGTAGTCCTTAGTGAGGGACTCAGGGATGGAAAACCTTAGAGATGGAGGTGGCCAAAACATAACTGATATCTAGTTAGTGGATAGGATTACCTACATGTACTCTTGTTTACTACCAGGTTATGGTCTTTATCTTATTATGGAAAATCCCTGATTAGAAAAGTCCAGGATAAAGTTTGCAACACTGATGCAGAACTTATTTTCTACTAATCTTCCAAGGGTTTAGGTGCCCCTTGGGTCAAATATCCACCACATAATGGATGTCAATTGGTGGTGGATCTGACATTAAGATCATATCCATGTAGGATGGGGTGTTCAACACCTCCTCATACATAAGGGAGGAATTTTCCCATTGAGGATCAGTGGAGTTCTTACCGCTATCTTGGGTTGAAAAAACATGAACTTCACATTTCTAAAACTTCTTGTATGGAGGTAGATCGAAGATAAACATATGGTGACATAGATAGTATAATTGGAATTCCATGGAAGGAGGAACAAACATGCTCCTCCTCCAAGTATATATGGAGGGATATGTGGAACCTATTGACCCTGGTTTTGGGATTTTGAGCATTAGGAGATTGATTTTCTCCTAGAATATGGAATATGGGGTGATAATACACCCGTCAAGTTATCTGTCACTTTATATTCAAAGGGTTTATTTAAAAAATGACACTTCCTAGAGTCCCACATATGATAACATGTAAGTTCTCCATGAATGAGTTGTTGGTAGTAACTTGGGTTCCCCCTATGCATTATGACATGTGTCATGGGCATGACCCCCATGATTGGTTTCTTCCATCCAGACCCAGGATGGTTTATCTAATCATGGGAATGCATTCAGCATGGGAGGAAATCTACACTTGTTGGTAGTGGTGTTTGGTGGACCTCCACACTAGTATTTCTCATCATGAGATTGCAGGTGATTGATTTTGATGGTTCTAGAGATTGAGGGAGTCAACCCGGCCTTTCATAGAGGTGGTTGGGGTCTCGATCATAATTAGGTAAAGATGGGTCTTAGTTAACCTATTTTGGGGATTTTATGGGATACGATAGTGGTGGAAGGGGTCACATGGGAGCTATAAGATGCATAATGTTATGATATTTTCTATGTCTACCCTTGGTGTCTATGTTAGGTGTTCTTGTCATGGTTCAACAATATGGGGATGAAGTTGACCCACTTGTTGAACTATGGGATATCTCTATGTTGGTGCTAACATACCCAGGTGGAATCCATCCTAGATGGATCCCTATAAGATTCTATGATGGGTTCATCTCAAACTCCCCCACCTTCTCAGTATATTGAAGTGAGCAATTAGAGCATTCCGAGGCGAGGCCCCGGAAATAGTTCACCATTCCAAAGGGGGTGGTTTCCCCTTATGTGGACCCAAGGTATGGTGATGTCGATGTGGCATGAATTCTTTGAGATTCTGGTGGTCTATATCCCTGGTAGGAATGGACCCTTCTATATTGTATCATAGAATAAGGGCATCGATTAACATGGGTGATATCATGGTTGGAATATTATAATGGGGGTTTTTTTCACAAACATTCCCCTACCTCTATGTCTATTGTAATTTTATTTCTAATTTCATTGACATGATTCCTATAAGGCATGTGGATTCAACAATCAGTATATATATACAGTGATTGAGATTCCAAGTACCCCAACAATTTCCATTATTCTTGAATTGGAGGATGGATCTGTGTTGATGATGTCATAGGACAAGGACACCCAAAAATATTTGTCCCAAGTCGCAGGAGAGTTTTATGATGGGACCAACTCATTATTGGTGGTACCTATCATTGAATATTTGGATCTAAGGATATGAAAATTGGATGATACCCCAATGCTACTAGTTCCTATAGTGTAAGGAGAAGAGTTTCACATTATGTTAACCATTTTTACTTCTGATTTTTTCTTCCAAATCCATGCATTGTTTCTCTTTCTGGTGGTGATCCACTGCATTATTACTATTTATTCCTTCTTTATAAATATGGTAAGATTCTATCAATTTAATTGGATATTTCATTTCTTTGATCATAATGTGATGATGGGATGTTGGCCCCTCCTTATATGGATTCCTCCTTGTAGTTCGTCTCCTAGTCCGGGTCTCCCTCATAGATTTAAGTGATGTTCATGAAACGTATTCCCAGTCCCACTATAAGGTGGAATCTAGTTAATTAAACTACTTCTATCTCAATAGTAATGAATCCTGTGATCATAGAATATAGTAATTTTGGGAATTTCTATGAATTTTGTGGCATTTTTATGTTTTTTATCTATAAAATATTCCCCTTTTGATGTCCAAGTCATCTTATTTTAGAAAACATAGGTGAAAAACCTGAGGCATATCATGTTTTTCACTAGGTAGTTGATGTCTGGTATGAAAGTATTTTTATTCTTTTTATCTTAGTCATCCCTTATTTTTTATATGGGGTAGATATTCAAAATCAGGTCACAAGTTTAACATATTGTGGAGATATATTTGTCATGGGTTTAACATTTTACAGGTACAAATGGGTTGTCGGTTTAATAGCTTGCAAGGAAAGAGGGTTCATAGGTTTAAAGACTTTTAAGGATATATATTTAACAGGCTTTTATTTCTTATTGCGATAGATGGGTCACATGTTCAACATATTTCAATGACAAATGGGTGGTGAAGTCTGTCCCCAGGAAAGAAAATGACCCCACTTGAAGTGTTATATTTTTTCCATAGGGGGGAGATGATCACACTTGGGTATTTTGGTGGTGATGTCAGGGTGTTAGCATTGAACCTTAGTGAGGTATCCTACATACCCTATCTAATATAGGGATCAAAAACCATATAGTTCTATGCTATTGTTTTATTTCATTTGATAGGACCAGTCTATTCAGTTTAATGTCAAACGGTAATGAAACTGACACCATGAAAGGAGTTTCAAAGTGTGATGGTGTGGTATTATGTATATAATTTTTCTAAATATGTAGTTTCATCCCATGAGAAGATAGAAGGTGGAATACCATGATTATAATACAATGGGAATACCATGCTCATCACATGAGGTAAGCCTATAGTTTAATGTATTTTGCTGAGGACATTATTGTGTATATTAACATCTTAAAACTAGGATGCAGATCTAGAAATATTTATGTCAAGAATATTGGATTTGGATGGGGTTTACACCCTAAGGGGGATCATTTCATGGTGAGGAATATTCAATAAAATAACTCTCCACTTAGAGAAGTAATCTTTTTTCCTTTGTGATGAAACCTTTAAGAATTATGTGTCCATTATTCACGAGACTTTGGGCGGGGTAGAGAATAGACACCACCATAGAGGAGTGAAAATTAGGGGGACCAATGATAGGGTTCATATTCTTAGGAACAAGAGGAATTATTCTACCTATTCTTAATATAAAAATATAGGGTAATGGCGTAGGAAAAAATTGATGAAAAGTGGGAGGAAACAAAGGTAGATGGTACCGGTCACACATAGATTTATGGTGAGGTTGTACCGGTCTTGTATTTGTATGGGGATCCCTAACACTGAAATTTCCTAAAAGTGTATTGTCTTAAAGGAGGAACCATGGAGAGGCCTGGAGGATGGGTTTTGCGGATGTTAGGGATCCACTAATCCTAAGGGTCTCATGAAGGTCAGGGTTCTCAAAATGGTCAGGGGTCGTGTGAAGGTCTAGGGTCCTGTGAAATAATATGATTTTTGAAATAGTGTGACCATTCCTTGGAGTAAAGTCCAAGTTCCATGGTGTTTTTCTTTTTAAGGATAAATATATCACAAAACCCCAAGAGGCACAAAGGTTTTTCTACTTTTGTGAACGTCATGGAACTTATTAAAAGGCATCTATTCCATGGGTTGAGATTCTAACAAACCCATTAGAGGTGGTTTTGTGGATGATGGATACTTTTATAAATCCATCTTCTCTACTGATCGCAATGATTCCGAGTTTTGTGAAATCATATTTCTTCATAGAATATGAAAGACTGTGTCACATTAAAACACATACAGAGGGGGTATTTGTAGGCCCAATAAAGGATATAGAATTGGTATCCACAATGACGGTGACCTCTAAATAATATTATGAACATAAAAAAGGGTTCTTTGAATGACATATGACGCATGGTTGTTTCCACTTAAATATTCACACGACCATAGACTTCCAGGAATCGGAGTTACACTACACAGAGGTTACCACCTCAAGTTTCACGAGGCTAGGGAATTAATTGAGCTACAACTATTAATGAAGGGTTAATCCTTCATGAATCCATCCCCTTAAGAAGCATTTTGATCTGTTATAGCTCAAATTTTCATTGAAATATCTAGGGATTCCTTGATTTCTCTTGTGACATGTGTATTTAAATATCAATGGTATCTCTAGGCATCTTGCTAAAAAAACTCAGGCCATTGAGTTGGAATTATAGAATCCCACTCCAATGATTCTTTCTGGGTTAGTTTATGAAGCTATAGGATTTGGACAAGTGGAACTATCTTCCCCCACAATATCTACTCGTTTCATTATATAATCCACATCTGTAATTCCACATATGATACATCATTCTCCAACTCAACATCCTTATAATCAATCACATGAATAGAATCAGGCTTTAATATATGAGGATGAGACACATGGGACACATCATTCATACCTTGGTAATATAAAAGAAGTTCAAACAAGTATTCTAGAAGTCTGAAACACTTGATAATCTCAAAAAATTTAACCAATCCTATCAGAATATTTCTTTGCACACTCAAATTTTGACTCTCAAATTGTGGAGTTACCCATAATAAAACACTATCTAGGTCACCTCCTTCAGTCGGAATATCATCTCTACCTATCTAATCAGTGTTCCATCACTTCCTATTTATATATACTCTTTCATAGGTCCCCATACTCTGCATAGAGCTTGAATACCTACCTTACCTGACCCATGCCAATATAGCGGTGAAAGACATGGGCGACCATATAGAACCTCAAAAGGTTCCATCTAAATATAAGCCTATAAGATTTTGTTGTATACAAATACAACATAGGATATATGATCATCCTATGATCCAATGAAATATAGGACGCATGTCCATAACCTATCCTTCAATATTTGGGTCATCCTCTCTCATTGACCATCAGTTTGGGGATGATATGTTGTACTCGGTTTCTGAAGAGTATGGAAAGCTTTCTGAATTCCCTAAAAAATGTGATGTGAAACAAACATCTATATTGGATATAATTATATAACGAGCTCCATTAATATTAAAAATCTCCAATACGTACAACTTTCCTAATTGATCTAATTAAAGGGTCTCTCAAATCAACAATAAATTATTGACTTTTTTCAATTGATCAACTTTCAGCCTAATGGAACCAAAACTCCTCAAGGTCCAGGGTAACCCATTTATAAAGTTGATCATCATGTTGTGCCACATCCACTTAGGAACTAAAATTATCCTTATAAATCCACCAAGATAATGATTCTTGGCCTTTTATCCTCTAGTAGGTACGAAATTATGAGACAAAACGAGTAACATCTCTCTTCGTACCAAGCCACTTAAAATGACATCAAATATTGGGGTACATCATTATCAACCCTGGATGCACTGACTATTTTGAATCATGAGTGTCTCTAATCAACTACACTAACATCGAGTCTGGCCAAAATATCTTCCCATGATCATAAATAATATTTTCATTTTTTAAGGACCACCTTGTAACATAATCATATCCCACCATGTAATCCTACATCACTATCCACTCAAGATCCTACTGTTGACGTACTTTCACAGTGTCGACCATGGAAGAAATGATAACCAATGGTGCACATGTCATAACTCCATGATAATATGATGTATCCACTAGTTACTAAGTCCTCAAACTAATAAATTATGTTCCTCCTATGAAGAGTACCCTCCAAGATCTTATATATATATATATATATAATTTTCATGCTAAGATAATATTCAATGACATTAAATTTCCCTAGAGAATATTCTATTTGAAAGTTTAATGTCTGATGATACTCCACCCTAAACGTCCACCTCAAATTTAAGGTCCCTATGGGAGAAGATATATTACAAAATCTTGTAGTCCATGTAGATAAAAACATCTCACTAATGAGATAGTGCCTTCGACACTTCAGGGTGTAGAATATAGGTGTCGAATCTAAGTTATTCATTTGGTAGTTTCACTCATGGGATCACAACTAACAAGAATGATAAGTGACTACTTGAACCCCTGTATTAATACAACAGCCAACCCAAATATTGAGGCGTCACAATACACCGCATAACCGATCCCAGGTTCTAGAAAAAATACAAATTTGAGTCATTGTCAACATCCTCTCTAGCTCAAGAATAGCCTCATCACACTAATCAGTGCAGTGAAACTTCCAACATGATTAGAAAACCCCTTCATCAGTGATTCTAAGTAGGACAAGTACTCTATAAATTTACAATAGTATCCAGCCAAAATGAGTAATATTATGATCTAAAACAATTCCATGAATGATCGCAATACATCAACTATTCCACCATCATTAGGTAAAAAAATTTCCACCCCTGAGATCACATGGCCAAGAAAAATCACCAATAAAATATTAAAATACCGCATTAAGACATGGTAGAAATAAGACCACTTGGAGTGTATTTAACATGGTCTCATATTGTCATTAATGTAACAAGGATATCCATGAATATATAAGAATATCATCAAAAAAGACCATAAAATAAGAGTCATATAAGGATAAGATATCTTGTTCCTGATATGCATGAACACTACTGAGTAATTCATCAAACTAAAAGGTAGGGAGAGGTACTAATACATTCCATATCTAATAATTTATTCCATAATATGGATATCCTTCTCTATGATCCATAACTAATGGTATCCCTAATGAAGGTCAATTTCGGAGAACCACTAGGCTCCCCGTAATTGATCAAAGAGATAGTTTATCCTGGGTAAAGGGTTCCTATTCTTCACCATCACTGATTAACCTTATTTTAGTTCTCATAGAGACATTGAATACCATCCTTTTTCTTGGAAAACCGTACCATATCACCCTAAGTCGTTGTTCTCGGTATTAAAAATCTATTCCCCTCCAAAACATCATGCTTTACCTTGAGTTCCTTCAACAACATTATCTCTATAAGATAAGTGGGAATTGAATTTTTTTTCTCCCAACATGAGTTATATCTCAAAATAAACCCCCCTATTAGGTTGAAGACTTGATAAGTAATCTAGGAATATGTTTCGATAATGAACCACTAATGGAGGTAAAGTAGAGGGAGTTACCATGGAATTTTTTTCAAGATTTAGGCATGATATATTTACAATGATAGCTCTAACTTGGCTCAAATATGGTCATACTCTTATATATTCAACATCACAATCACTGTTTTTCATAAAATTATCTCTCATATATGAAATAAAAGATACCCTACTTTGATAATAGTCGATGTGATCATGAAATAGTGTTATCTAGTCCATTAAAAGGATAACATCAATGATATTTATATTAAGGATTATGAAATTTGATAGATGTTAATAGCTAGAAATAATCATTAGACACTATGTACTTCTCTACTGATGGTCAAATTTATTCCCCAAGGGTGTGTTGAGAGAAATAAACTCATATAATAACTTTATAAACATATCACGGAAAACAAAAAATTGAGAAGATATAAAATAATGGGAAGAACCATTATCAAATAGAGAAGGAATAATATTAGAGGTGATCAAGAATGTACTATGGATGTTCGATGGTACCTCTACAATATTACCTAGAATTGGGTCTAGTAAAAAAAATTGTCTTACCTTTGCTAAAAAACGATGTATATAATATGGATGACTCATCAGATTCATCATCGCCTAAGGGATTTGAATCTACTACTAATGACCCTAGATAGTCCTATGGCTCAATGAATAGGTATGACACAAAAACTTTTAAGAACAAATATGTGATTATTCTGAGTAGAAAAGTTACATATGCCATATATTTCCACATCCGTGGCACTTCTTCAAGGGATCTAGGAAATCCTTTTGGAAATTTCCACTTTGACAATAGTTGTAACATTTAGAAACACAACCTCCCCTTAAATGAACAAAATAAGACCTTTTATGTGGAATCTTCGTATCACTATCCTACTATATATCCTCATACCTCATTTATTTCAACAAAAATAACCACTCATGGTAGCACATGGTAGTCCACCCATTGATCCACCACGAATTGGAAGAATGCCTACAAAAATGTCTTCCTCCAACCCTTCTCGATAGTGAGAGCCTTACACAACACCTCAAGGTGAGTCACCAGGTTAATGTGAATAACCTAGAATCTAAAAACAATATGAAGACATATCTTGGACATCCAAAACATCATCAATTAATTATGAAACAATATAGGATAAAAATGGAAAAAAAATTAAAATGGGGTGAATATGAAGATACAAACTTATCCCCTGATGAAGCTCTGTGAACACTTGTGATCAATGTAGCTTGGGTTAGAAAATAAGTCCTCAATGAATAAATACTTAAATGAAGTGTATTCCAAACCCTAACATCAATAGATTTGGTTTATTATGCTCCACTATCTCCAAGAGTGTCCCCAAAATATAAAGTCCACTAACTTAACCCGCGGTTCATTTCATGTATTTTCCAAGTTGATGATTTACTCAATGATTTCAACATAGCCCTCAAAATATAGGTGATATTTAGTACCCACAAAATATAGGGTATACTAGAGCTATAAATAATTTTCATAATAAAATAGATTCCTCTATGTTTCCCCACATTGAACATGAACAATAAAAAATCCCCTGGATGGATTGACTCAACCTCCTTAATCACTAGAGTAGGTGAAAGGTAATTCTCAGCTGCACCTTCCTATACATTGTGTGGTAGAACATGGTTGATCTCCCATGAGTGAGAATTATGGTCCACTACTATCACACCCTTAACATGAATATTGATTATTTTAATCTTTTTAATTATTGTTAGTCTTTATTTTGAGTTTTGGTAGGATTAAGGATGCATTTTAAATTTTCAAATGCCTTTTTACTGTTGAAAGGTTAGCCCACATGGTTAGGGGCATGTGTGGATCCCCAAGTGAGTCTATGTTGTGGAGCATGGATTGTGCATGGGGTATTAAACCACTCAACAAGTGTGAAACTTGGATCTATAAGTGGGTAGTACCAAGTGACATGGTTTGATCAGGGTTATCTCAACTATGCATCTGGATATAGGTAACCATGAAAGGGGGCCTGGACTTGGCAATGGCCCATTCATAGTTATCACAATGTTTGGTAAACCATGTGGTTTCCCAAGATTTAAAATAAAATAAAATTTAAATGAATAATAAAATAAAATACTAAAAATGAAATAGAAGTAAAATAATGTTATAATAATAATAATGATAATATTATTTATGAATATTATTAATATTACTATTATGTTTATTATTATTATAATTATTATAATTATATTTAGGTTTTTAGGTTTTTCTCTTTTCTTTATTTTATTTTATTTTCCCCTTTTTTATTTTCCTCCCCTCTCCCCCATGTGGCCTAACTCCTCCCCGCTACACCCTATGCATGTTACCTCCAGCATATGATACCCTTAGGTTCGCATCCTCCTCCCCCTCTGGCGGATATAACTCCTTTGGAAGCAACTCCACCTCGCATAGAAGACCCTCCCCATATAATGATTGCATGAATTGGCCTCCCCACTCTCTAGGTCACATGAACCGTCTGACTGGAAGTGATCTAGCACACTACACCCTCCCTCCGGCGACTTCTCGGCATCCTGATTTTGGGTGAAAATTCCACGAATGACTCTCCTCTACCATATTACTCCCATATTTTGTGATTTTAATCTCTTCTAGGTGGTGCACATTCCATGGACAAACCCTAATTTATTTAGGGTGGTTTTTGTTTTGGACAATTCTTGATAAATATTGTTTGTTGGTCCCTTTGATGATCGTTCTTGTCACTATTGTCAAAGAAAGAGGGTTTCACCTCGATTTTGGTAAGGATTTTCAATTATTTCACTTCAGTTTGATTTTAATTTATGAGTTTTATGATATTTGAGTAGTTGTTAGATTATATTTAGTGTTTGGGTCTCTACCGCAGTGTTTTGAGTCCCCTGTAATGTTTGTAGGGTGTTTGATGACTCTGGGAAGGCATGCGCACACACACAGAGGTGTGTATATATATACACACATGCACCATTGTACATATTCCCTCATAGAAAGGGTAATGTGTACATGGGTTTAAAGGGTATATATATATATATATAATAATTTATGTGTGGTCATGGGTGAATCATTTATGTAATTATTAAC
The DNA here is from genome assembly GCA_963277665.1 of Viscum album. Taxonomy (NCBI): domain Eukaryota; kingdom Viridiplantae; phylum Streptophyta; class Magnoliopsida; order Santalales; family Viscaceae; genus Viscum; species Viscum album. The sequence goes on along the minus strand of OY728121.1, from coordinate 1,353,108,840 downwards.
ATAGTCAAAGTCATTTCCAGCTTGGTTTTATTCTTATTGAGGTAGGTTCCCTATGCCCCACATTTAATTTGAAATCCATAATTGCGTGATTTATTTAAAAAAAAGGTTTTATATTTATGTAGTGTTTAGATGATTTTAGAGATGGTCATAGATGTTTGAAATAATTATTTATTTGTTTTAAATAATTTATCCAAGCATGCAGTATGAGTTTTTCATATTGAAACATGTATTCGACCTTATTTGGAAGTAGTGATGTACTTCTAGTTGTTAGTTCATTTTAAATGTTAAATATTAAAAATTGGGTTCTTTAATTATTTTTAGTGTGTAATATGTATTTAAAATGTTTTTCTTCAATTTAATATTGTTTTTCAAGATTTCTCTTAAATGTCTTGTGCCTTGGTTGTTTGATTGAACTTTTAAATGGTTTTAGAACTTAAGGGTGTTGTGTAATAGTGTTTTTCTAAAAATTAAATATTTATAGTAATTTATTGAAGTCTGTTTGGAATCCCTATGTATATCATATGATTTCATCATTATTTTATGATGGAATAGACCTTATAAGGTAATGGCCTGTTTGGAATTTCATATTTTATAATGGTTTATTATATCTTCTCAGAAATAGTTCTGGAAATGTTGTGTGAGTACAGTTGAAATGGACCTGGTGTGAGGTCCGGTTGGAACTTCATGTTGTTTTGAGAATGAAATATTGTTTGAAAGTGAAAATTTCCTGTTGTCATCTTTGAATTATTTTGAGAAATGTTTTATAGACATGTGTGATGTTACAGCCTGGTTGGAACCTTTGATAATGTCATATATATATATAGTGAGAACACCAGGATGGTGGATTTACCTTTATGGGTTATTGTATAGGCAATTTCCATATTTGGGGTTGTCAAGTTTAGTGATGAATGGTTAGGTGAGTCACGCATGAGAGGGCCTCCTACTTATAGAGTATATTATTACCAGGGTTTTACTGGTTATCTTTTAGAGGGTTGAGTGATGGTTTCTGATCAACCCAGATTTGATGGGTTGGTACCCCTAGATATATTAGAGGCCAAGTGGGATGTTCTCATGGATTGGTTAGTTTATGGGGGCCATTTGGTTATTGACTAAGGAACTTCACCACACACTGACAGGTGGTTCCGAACCGAGTACATCTAGGTATTTCTCTAGGGATGTTTTTGAAATTCTCATGATTACATATTTGTATGTTCATATTTTATTTTATTCCAATTTTGGTTATTTGATCCCCTAAAACCTTTATTTTAATTTTTATATTAAAATTCATGTTCTATCCCTAGTTTTTTTAAAAGAATTAATTAAAATGACTTATGTGTTTTGTGGAATTGTTTCTAAAAGTGAAATAAAATAAAGGGTATTTATTAAAAATAACATCCTGATACTCATTTTGACAAAAGAGTGAAAAAAATATTTTTTATATTTCCTATTTTCAAACTAGAAATAAAGGATTTCACTTTAGTGGTAATCAGGCATGGTTTAACTTTGGAATTCCTACTGAGAATTTTAGTTCTCACACTTAATCTATATTTTTAGTTTCAGGTTCGCCTTGTCTTGGATCGCTCTCAGAGCGAACATGGTTATGTGTTTCGTCGTGAATTATGATGTCACATGGAGGTATGTGTAGTAGTTTAGTTATTTAACCTGAAAGTGTTTATTTTTATTGTACAGTTCAATTTTCCTGTAATTATATTTTTTTAATGGGACCAATCATTCCCGATGGTTTAATCTTGATTCCCAACTTGATTTTCCCGCCCGTGGGGATTGGGAACGCCCTTCAAGTCTTGTTGCGTATCAACTCAGGTGACCTGTTCTAGGTTGACCTCGGTTGGTTCATGAAAAAATGGTATTAGAGGATGTCATTGTAATTTGGGGTGTTAGGTAGATAGGATATTAGGACTGTTTGGACTTGATAGTTTTCTGCAGGAAGGATTTCATGAACCCTCCCTCATCCCGAGCCTTGAGATTCTAGGGGTAGTCTAGGATTTAATTTTTTCTTTTGTTTAGTCTGTGTGGATAAGAGATGAAAAATGGAATGATATGGTGTTATGTGAAGAGATTTCATGGAGTAGTGTCCCTTGTATAGCTTGAGTTCATGGTTAAAGATACTTATTGTGGTTGATGTTCGCTCAGAGCATGGTTTGGTAAGCCATTTTGTTGGGTTGGCATAGCCAATAGTTCCTTATTTTTGGAAGTTTTTCTATGAGTTATGTTTGGGAATAGTTTAGTTTTTCTTGAGTGGATTTAAAAAAAATGAAAAGGGTTTATAGAGAAGGGATTTTCAAAGTATAAAATGGTTTTTGGAGTGGAAAAATGGTTTTTCAAATGGAAATTGTTTCCTTTTAATGGAATGTATGGTTTCAAAGTAAAAAAATGGAAAGTGTTTTGGTAATCATTTTGGGGTTTTGGAAATAATTTTTAGATGGTGAGATGAAAGATTCTTGGGGATTTGTGCATTAATTTGAATGATCTGTTTTGGAAATGAGAAATGTTTTGATTTTACCTGTGGTATTTCTATGAGTGATCACATATATGGAGGGATGCATGTGAAAAGTTGAAAAGTGGGGGTATGTGTGGATGAGTGCTTGAGTTAGCATAGGGATAAATATATGTGAGAATTTATGGAATAGCAATTGTGTAAATTTAAGTTGTTTTTTTTCTGAAAAATGGGTTTCAAAAAGGGTAATTTAATTGTTCTGAAATGTGAGTGGGAAATTTGTTGGTGTTTGTTTCCCTATTTGGAATCATTTTTTGGAGGATTTTGGTTGTGAAATGTTGAAAATGAGTTCAGAATAGTGATTTGAGTTTGGATTTTGGTTTCTGATTGATGTGTGGGATTTCAGTTTGTGAGGATTTTTTATTTGGATTCGTTCTTTTTTTAATTATTCCTTAGAAAGGTTCCAGTGAGGAGTTGGTGGTAGGACTCGAGGAGCCCTCCCTCCCTGTTTAGGTGAATTTTTTTTGGGAAATGATGTTTGTCATCGTTTAGTAGTATGAACTTGTTAAAGATGAGGTAGTTAGGGTTTTTGTGGAAATTATGAATGAGTATTTCTGTAAAGGTTCCCATTGATGACTCAACCCGGACTATGAATTGAGTGGTGGATCCGAATCCTTTCCTAACATTGGACCACACTAGAGTCTCCATCATTTGACGCCCACCATCATTAGTTTTAAAAAAATAGAATGTCTCATTTATAGTGACTTAAGAAGAGATGTTCTATTTGGTGCAGTTTCATAGGTCATTTAAAGGAGGTTCAGTAACATGTACTGCTGAATGATGATGTTTCAGTTGTTAATCGTCATCTCTTAACTGTGGGTAACTAGATACTTATAGACATTAGAGCTCCAGCCACAGGTCTCTGTTTGAAGCTTTTCACATAGTTAGTAATCGTTGGATGTGGAGGACCTTTTCCCTATTTTTGTCTCCAGTGATGGGATAGAGACAGTTTAAGTTTCTCTATGTTGGATTCTTGGTCATAGAGGTTCTCTTTTGTTGTAAAAGGCATTGATACCTCTTATCTTCATTTCGGTATTTTCTTTTGAAAGTCCCCCTTTTGTTGTTAGAAGGCTTGGTGACCTTATATCCTTGTAAAGCTTTGTATTTGTGGTTTCACCTTATAGAAGACAAAGTTGTGAAATGTTATATATTTGTGGATGTGATTATATAAATGTCTATCCTTAGGGGGTTATCTGTTGTGGACCCTTTTTGGTTTTAGTTCTGAGTTTTTCTCGTTTTGGAGATGCATGCATCTTGGGAAATAATGAATAGTGGTTTGATTCACCATTTGGTTTGGGGATTTTCATAGGATACCCCATGTGGTGGGGGTATGGTCTTTGTGGAGAGTTCATGGGTCAGTTCATACTGGGTTTCGCATATTAGTCCATATTGGGTGGTGCAAGTCGATTAGTTCCAAAATGGTGGGGAGACCCACCATAGGTCTTGTTGTGGTTCCTTCTAGAGTGGTAGGTGTTAGTTGGTTTCTTGTGGTGGGGAAAAATCTCTTCTTTTCCTAATGGTTATCCTCATTTCATTTTCCCTTAGAGCAAGTCAATTGTGATTGGTAGAGTGAAAGTTCACACTGAGTTTGTGATTTCATTGGCCTAATTCAATCTTGAACATGAGTTTGATTCCTTGTTTGGATGGGTGAATTTTTGGGGGATGAATGTTTTCACGGTGGGGAGAATTGTCACACCATGACCATGAATTTTTATTATTTTAATCATTTAAATTATTTTTAGTATTTATTTTGAGTTTTGGTAAATGGAAGGATGAATTTTAAAATTTTGTAAGCCATTTTACTGAGGCACTATTAGCCCACACGATTAAGGATAACCGTGCAGTGCCTGTGTGGGTTCCTAGGCGAGTATGAGTTATAGGACATGACTTTCTCATGGTTTATTAAACCATTCAACAAGAGTGCAGCTTAGATTTGTAAGTGGGTAGCTCCAAGTGACATGGTTTGAGCATGGTTTTCTCAACTGTGTGTCTGGGTACAATTAACTGTTCAAGGGGTTCCAGGCCTTGGAAATGGTCAGCGCATGGTTAGTTCACAGTTTGGTAAATTATGCACAAACCGTTCAGTTTCCCAGTATTTAAAACAAAATAACATTTAAATTAATAATAAAATAAATTATAAAAAATGAAATAAAATTAAAATTACATTTTAATAATAATAATGATAATATAATTTAGGATTATTATTATTATTAAGTTTATTATTATTATAATTATTATAATTATAATTAGTATAATTATAATTATTATAATTATAATTAATATAATTATATTTAGGTTTTTTTATGTTTTAATTTTTTTTATTTTATTTTCATTTTTCATGTTCTATATTTTCCTCCTCTCTCCCTTGTACAGCCTGCCTCCTCCCTACTACTCCATAAGCACGCGACCTCCACCAGTCATAACCCTCAGTTGTGCCTCCTTCTCCCCCTCCATTGATCGTCCCTCCTCTAGTGGCGGCTCCTCCTCACACAAGGAGTACTCCCCCTCTCCTTCTCACTCAACCCGGTCCCCCTATCATTTTTGTGTAGCCCTACCGACCGGGAGTGCTCTGTTGCACCACTCCCTCCCTTCGATGATCACGTCGCCACCCAATTTTGGGTATGAATTCCTCTGGTGAGTCTCCTCTACCATGTTCCCCCCTATTTTGTGATTTTAATCTCTTCAAGGTGGTGTGAATTCCATGGTCGAACCCTAATTTATTTTGGGGTTTTTTTGGTTTTGGCCGATTCATTATGAGTTTGGTTTTTTGGTCCTGTTGACGATATTTCTTGCCACAGTTGTCAAAGGTAGTATATTTTTCCTCGATTTCAGTAAGGGTTTTTAATTATTTAACTTTAGTTCATTTTAAATTTAGGGGTTTTTTTATATTTGGGGTTTCGTTAACTTAATTTGAGTGCTTGGGTCTTTTCCATGGTGTTTTGAGACATCAGTTGTGTTTCTAGTGTGTTTGACTACTCCGAGAAGGCCTGCACACACACACACAGAGATGCATATATATATATAACACATTTTACATGTTCCCTCATAGATAGGGGAATTTTTAAATGGGTTTAGATATTATAAATATATATATAAGAATGTATGTGTGTGCAAGGGTGAAGCATTGATGTCTTCGTTAAAGCTGTCAAAGGCAATTGTCGACTTGGTTTTATTCTTCCTGAGGTAGTTTCCCAATTCCCATGAATTTAATTTAAAATCCATAATTTCAGGATTACATTAAAAGACTGTTCTATATTTATTTACTATTTATATGATTTGAGATATGGTTTCAGTTGATTGAAGTAGTTATTTATTTGTTTTACATAATTTATCAAAGATTACAAGAAGAGTTTTTCATATTGAAATACGTCTCAGACCTTGTTTGGAAGTAGTAATGTATTTACAGTGCTCAATTGGTTTTAATTGTTATATATTAAAAATTTATTTCATTAATGGGTTATAGTTTGTAATAATTATTTCAAATGGGTTGATTCGATTTAAGAATGTTTTCTAAGATTTCTCTTAAATGCATTGTGTCTTGGTTTTGTAATTGTGCTTTTAAATTGTTTGGGAACATAAGGGTGTTATATAACAATGTTTTTCTAAAAATTAAATATTTATTGCAATATATTGAATCCTTGTTGGAATCCCTAAATATATCATATAGTTTCTTCATGGTTTTAATATGGAATTTACCTTATAAGGTGAAGTCCCGTTTGGAAATACTTATTTGAAAATTGTGGTTTACATCTTCTTAGAAGTGGTTTTAGAAATATTTTGTGAGTGTACTTGAAATGGACTTGGTATGTAGACTGGTTAACAGTTCATGTTGTTTTGAGAATGAAATGTGGGTTGAATGTAAAAATGCTCGGTTGGCATATTTGAATGTTTTTGAGAAATGGGATATAGTCTTGTGTGATGTGACAACCCGATTAACACCTTGGATAATGTCATATATATATAAATATAGTGGGAACACCTATAGAGGATTTCCATTTTGGGTTGTCATATATGTGTTGTCCGTGTTTGGGGTAGGTAAGTGCAGTGATGACTGATAAGGTGAGTCACAAATGCGAGGGCCTCATACTAACACATTATATTATTACCATGGGTTTCCTGGGTGAATTTTAGAGGGTCAAGTGATGGTTGCTGATCAACCCCGATTAGATAGATTGGTACCCCTAGGTTTAGCTGAGAGTCCAGGTGGGATGTGACTCTGGATTGGTTAGTGTAGGGAGTTCATTTGGTTATTGACTAGGGAGGTTCACCATACACTAGTAGGTGGTTCTGAACTGAGTACATCTAGGGATCGCTATAGGGATGTTTAGAAAATTACCATGATTACATATTTATATGTTCTTATTTTATTTTGTGGTACATTTGGTTATTTGATCCCATGACACTTTTTTTTATTTTTATTTTAAAATGATTGTTCTAGCCCTAGTTGGGTTTTAAAAGAATTAATTTAAATGACTTATGTGTTTTGGATAATTTTTTTGCAATGTGAAATGAAAGAAAGGGTTTTTCTTAAAAATAGTAGCCTAATAATAATTTTGATAAAGGATTGGGAATATTTTTTCTCATATGTCATATTTTCAAACTACCAAGAAAGGATTTCACTTTAGAGGTGGGGAAATAGGCATGGTTTATCTTATACATTCCTACTGAGCATTTTGGGGCTCACACACACTCTGTAATTTTTTTTGTTTCATGTTCTACCAGTTCTGGATCACTATTTGAGTAAACATGGTTCTGTGTTTGGTGGCGTCCTATGAGGTCACATGGAGGGACATATATCACGTTATTTATTTTCCCAGTAAGGGTTTTTTTATTTCTTAGTTCAATTTTCATTTATTAATCATTTTTTCATAGGCCAAATCATTACCATTAGATTAATATTGACGCATGACACTAGTTGATTGCTCATAGGGATTAGGAATTCCCTTCAGTTCTTATTACTGACTGTCTTAGGTGAATTTTCTAGGGTTGAACCAGGAAGGTTCCTGACACCTACTCCATGTGGTACCTTTAGATATCTCTGATGCAACATTATTTTAAATTCCATATGAAATTTTATAATCTCTATAACATGTTACTTACTAGTACATTATAATAGGTTATAAGGAGTATAAATTGAATTACTATATGGAGACCTATCCTTGGAGATATACACAGACAATGTAACACCCCTCCCCTCCTCATTGCCTTGAGTCAAGGTAGAAGTGCTACTTATCCTTAAATGACATCCCCAAGGCACCAAAGGGTTGAAATAAATTCCAAAGGATTCAATAAAAGTGGGGGATGATTTGCACTTTTTAAAATAAAACAACCAACCAAACAAAACTTAAATAACTAATAAATGATGTATGATAACAATGTAAAACAACTCAAGGATATACTATTGATATCAATAAAAAACTTTAACAATACCATATTGGAAGACTATAATATCAAAGTACAGTGCTGAAGAACATATAACAAAAAATACTTGAGAAAAATATATCTCCAATGATCCGACAAGCTCCATGCTCTAACATCACCAAACATCCCATGTACTGTGAGGTAGTGATAAACATGTGTGATACTTTACCTTTTCCAATGTCTCGAAAAAAAACATCTTCAAAATCACCAAAGTTCCAAAGCATGGGTGAGTAATGAACCCCATTATATTTTCCCCAAGGAATTCCTTACTCATTCCACTAGGATAGAACATGATAGAACATTTATAAATAATTTTTTATATAAAACAATTTCAGAAATAGATTCATCACTAAATATAAACATGTTTCATAGTAAAACTATTTTCTCAAAACAATAATAATTTCCATGGAAATAACTAAACAATTTTCTCAAACCATTTTAAAAATACCATTTTGTATAACCCATTACAATCTACCAATCCCAACATCTACACATGCATGCTTCATTATGATAGTTCTATAATCACGAGTAGTGTCTTTTCAATATGACATGGTGTTATAAGGTAATTAAGTCCAATGTTCCATCATGTAGTACCCTAGGTTTTAGGTACATAACCATTTCCTCATGTTTTTTTTATGTAAAATAGGTGTTTTTTTAAATGGAGTGTCTTGGAATGTGTTTTCATAAAATATAGAGTTTCCATAAAAGATATAGTTTCCATAAAGTAGAGAGTTTCCATAAAAAGGGGTTTCCATACAACAGAGAGTTTTCATAAAGATCAGTGTTTCCATAATGTTGGGTGTTTCCATAAATTTGGGTGTTTCCAAAAAGATGGGTGTTTCTCTAAAGTTTGGTGTTTCTATAAAGTTCATTGTCTCCATAAATCTTGGAGTTTCCATAAAGTTGGTTGTTTCCTTAAATTGGGGTGTTTCCATAAAGTGGAGTGTTTCCATAGAGGAGGATGTTTCCATAAAAAATATGTGTGTTTCCATGAAGTGGAGTGTTTCCATAGAAGAGGTTTTTTCCATAAAAAATATGTGTTTTTCCATAAAAAGGGTAAAGGTGAAGGATGGGAGATTTTGGGGGTTTTATAAGGTGATTTGGGACCAAAGGATGGTCACACAATCCATACACTGTTAGCGCAAACCGTGTGGTCAAACCATGCACAATGGTCAAAAATAGATCCTATTCTGTAGGATCATACTCTTTTTTTATCTATATATTTCTTTTTGGCTTCAAAACACCCCTATTTCAGTATTTCTATCCCTAGAATGCTAGATAACCCCCCCCCCCCCCCCCCGCGTGAGTTGGAGCCAACCCAGATCCCTCCCTTGGTGATTTCAAGCCTGATTCTTGGGGTAAGTGTCGATATTCTTGGTTCTTTTCCATTTTTGTAATACACCTTTTTCTCTCCATCTCGTTTTCTTAGATCAACAGGTGATGTGGGTAGATATATGTTTTTTAATGTCATGTAAGGCTTAATATGGTACTTTTCCTGATAGAGGAATAAATCTAAGCTATTTTCTTGGCATCTTGATCCGAATCTTGTGTTATGTCACAATTATTTTTTGATTTGTCACGTTTTCTTAGATATGATTAGATCTACTTCTCTGATCTTCATTCATTCCCATATATGCACCTATAGTTGGTATATATACGTTTAGGATGCCAAATAATTTAATGTTGAGTTGTAATCTTTCAAGTATAAGAGATCTAAGGTCATTCTTGGAATATTGACCCGCCTACTAGTGTGTTCTTCATCCGTTGTCGAGTTTCGTCAAAACCTTCAAGGTAGGAGGATTCTATGTCGACTCATCTTGATATAATTTATTGTATTAGATAAAAATTGGTTTATTTACAAGAAATTAATTATGAAAATCATGAAAAAATCATCTTTAGTTATGATTTATGGTTTTTGTGAAGTTGTATGATCTTGTTGAATAGTTGTGAAAATAGGGTTTAGTTTCATGTATTTAAAATGATTATTTTAAATTATAAATTTTATAGCATTTATAAATGATTTTCAATAAATATTGAGTTTTATTTAAATGGTTTGTCATTGAAATGGTTTGTCATTGAAATGGTTTTGACGGAAATGGTTTTCAATAAAAAGTGTTTTTATAGAAAGGGTTATTTTGTCATGATCATTGGGAATATGCGATGTGTCTTCATGTTTCATATTTTTTTAGTAATTTTTTTTTGAAAAATAACTTTTTGGAAAAATTGGTTTCAATTTCACTTGTACGCTTTTGGTTAAAATGGTTTTGAAAGCTTGTTTATATTTTGTTATAAACTGTTTTGACAAAGTGTTTGGTATAAGTTTTTTATGTAAATGTTTCTAACTATTCTATCCTAGTGGCATGACTAGGAATGTCATTGGGGGAAAACCTACTAAGTTTTATACTCACCCCATCTTTGGAACTTTGGTGCTTTTACAAATACTATCTTCTAGGATAGGGGAAAAGGTAATGTTTTACACATTTTAAGCATTACCTCGGGATGTTTGGGCTATTAGGTGATTGTGGAGCATGGAGCTTGTGGAGCATGAAGTCTTGAAGTATCTTGAGGGTCCATAGTTATTCATCCGCTATGTATGTTGATACTCATTTGTTCCTCTGTTGTTTCACACTATGATGTGGTTTTGAGATATATAAAGTTGTTTAGTTGTCCTTCTTCGGTTCAAGCATCATTTAGTGAAAGGATTGTTTATGGGATTTTTGGTTTATTTCTTCAAGGATAAATCTCCCCCCACTTATATTTGAAACCGTTCAACATTTATTTCCAGCCATTGGAATCTTGGGGATGTCCCTTGATGCCATGAAATGACTCGTTTTGCTATCAATCCAATGAGAATTGGTATGTCATTACAAATGGTATCAGTCTAGTCCTTCCTTGGTGGTGCAAATGATATAATCTTGTTCGGTCCTTTCCCAACAAGTAGTCATCAATTTTCTTGGTCATGGAGTGGAAATTCCTTCTTATATATCTTTTGGACTGAAATCTCAGAAATCAGTAGGATTTTCAAAACAAGAAATGTATACCATAAAAGGACATAGCTAACCATTTTATGTTGAACTTCATGTTACCAGGGAGTTGGGTAAATAAGTGTATGTAGACACATACAAGATATAATAATCTCATTGTCATAGTTTTATACAATAAGATAGGAATGACATGAATTTTAGAGGAATGAATTCCCACTCAGAGTGCATTCATCATTTCGAGGACTGATTCATGCTGGAAAAAAGTGTTAATTTTTTAAAAAGTATGAAATTGTTTTTCAAATGAAAGATTTTGAAAAGGAAAATTCTTATAGTATTTTCAAAATGGTTTAATTTTCAAAAGAATGTGAAGTGTTTTCAAAAATGGTTGAACAAGGAAAAAAGGTTGTTTTTGAAAACAATGTTGTGATTGTTGATGTGGTAGAATTTGAAATGCTAAGACATATGTTTCAAGAGAGTAAGATTGGTAGAGTTTAGTTTGTTTAGAAAATGGAACTTGATGGGAATTATAGGAACTAGTTAGAAGAGGCTGTTGAGAATTTGGTTTCACCTGAGTCACAGGTGAACCAACAGTTGGTCCAAAGCATCACTCGGCATTTTCAAACCGTTGAGTTGGGACTGCAACCTGATACTCCATTTGTGATATCTAACACTGATGAAAATCTATATAGAGGATGTACGGTTATCTTCATTAGAGGAAATGAGAAATCACCACTAAGATGAACTGAAAGTGGGGAACCTATTCACTATGTCTAAAACTGGAAATGATGCCTTCAGTTTTGAAATTGAAAACTCCTCTCGGTGAAAGAGAATGTCAAGCCTTTGTGTGTCGAGCATGTGCTATAACTGTTGATGGAGTTGAGATGAAATGAGACTTCCCAATGTTGGAGATGTATGTTTGTGATGTAATCTTGGGTATAGATTTCCTAACAATGTTCAAGGCTCAAATCAATTGTTATGTGAGAATATTTATTTTCATGACTGAGGACGATATCGAGCATCTCATCAGAGGAGAGAAGATTATAAAGAAAGGTTCAAAGAGCTTGTTGGCCCCAATGGTGGGAATGAAATATTATTAGTTGGAAGCATTGACTTTGGAATCAATTGAAGAGATCTTGAATAATATATTTCTAGCAATTGTGGATCAATTTCCAGATGTCTTTCCCAAGAACTTCTCAGGGTTACCACCTTTAAGGGGTGTGGAGTTTACAATTGATCTCCTTCCGGGGACCAGTCCTATTTACCTTATGTCCTATAGGATGGAACCAATAGAGTTAAGATAATTGAAAGTGCAATTAGAGGAGATGGAAATCAAGGGTTTCATTCAACCAAGTATATCTCCTTGGGCCACAATAGTTTTGTTTGTGAAGAAGGAATATGGGACTCTTCGGTTGTGTGTTTATTATCGTAAGCTTAACCAAGTTACGATAAAGAACAGATATCCACTTCCAAAATTTGGTGATATGTTCGATCAATTAAGCAGAGACAAGTGGTTATCCATGATTGAATTGCGATCAGGATATCACTAATTGAGAGTTCAGAAAGAGGGTATTCCAAATGTCAATTTCAGAAGTAGATATGGACACTATGAATATGTATTCATGCCTTTCGGTCTACCGAATGTAACAACGGTATTTATGTAATTGATGTATTAGATATTTCAAGAATATCTATATTATTTTGTTGTGGTTTTGTGGAATTTTTTTTGGTCTACTCAAATACAAGGGCTGACTATGAGGAGCACCTTGAAACTGTGTTACAAATCTAGAGAGATCACTGTTTGTATTCCCAATTATAAAAGTGTGATTTTTGGATATAGGAAGTACATTTTCTTGACCAAGTAATTACTCAAAAAGGTGTTTCTATTGTTCCTGAAAAGATAGAAGCCATTATCTGTTAGCAACCACCGAATAATGATTTTGAGATACGGTGTTTTCATGGTCTAGCTGGTTACTACCGATGCTTTTTGTGTGATTTATCACAACACGCTTCGCCAATGAAGTCTATGACATAGAATAATGATCCATTAAAATGGACAATGGAATGTTAGATGTTTTTCCAGGAATTGAATGTTTGTCTTACATCAACACCTATTTTGATATTTACAGAATCCGGACAGGGGTATGTGGTGTATTGTGAAGCTTCGGGATCAGGGTTGGGATGTGTTATCATGAAAATAGATCAGGTGGTTGCTTATGGTTCAATGAAATTAAGGGAGCATGAGAATAATTACCTAAAACTTGATCTGGAATTAGATTCAGTCATCCATGATTTGAAAATAAGGAGACATTATCTCTTTGGTGAGAAATTTACTATGTTTATGGATCAGAAAAGATTGAAAAACATTTTCTCACAGCGAGATTTGAATCTGAGGAAAAGGAGATGGATGAAGCATCTCCAAATGTTTGACTTTGACTGGATGTACACACCTAGGAAAGGAAATTCTATGGTGGATTCATTGAGTAGAAATTCAGATGCTCAGTTGCCGAAAGAAGATTCAGATGAATGGTAGTTGATGTTGGTCTTAGCCGACATTCTTTTGGAATGTGAAGACTGAGGCGATTTTGCGGTTTTCTTTTCAGCTACGCTTGTTCCTAATTTTGTAAAAATGATCAAATAGGCACAAACATATGATGAAGAATGTATGGTTGTGAGTTAAAAACTCAGTGGTGGGGATAACATTGAGGGATGGAAACTTGATGGGGGTCCAGTTTTGTGTTTTAGTGATCGGATGGTTGTAGCAATGGCTTCTCCGGAACAACTCATTCATGCTTACCACCATTTGATATGGGTTGTACATCCAGGTACTTAGAAGATGTATACGGTGTTGAAGGCATAGTTTTGGTGGAGCGGAATGAAAAGGAATGTTGCCGCATTTTTCTCACAGTGCATAATTTTTCAGTAGATTAATGTAGAGAATCAGAGACCAGATGGTATGTTACAATAATTTCCCATCCTATTGTGGATATGAGATCATATAGAAATGGATTTTTTTAGGTCTTCTAAGAACAGTCTTGAAACACGATTCCATTTGGGTGACAATGGATCGTTTAACCAAGTCTGCCCATTTCATCCCATTTCATGAAACTCATACGGTGGATGATATTTTAAAAATATATATCTTAGAAGTGCTAAAGAGGTATGGAGTACCAGGGTCAATTTTCTCATATAGAAGTTTGAGGTTCACATATCATTTCTGGAAATCCTTACAGCAAGCCCTTGGGACTCAGTTGACTATGAGCATGACATATCATCCTAAGACAGATGGGAAATCTGAGTGGACATTACAAATGTTCGAATACATGATTTTGGGCTTGTGTAATGGATTTTGGTGTCTCATGGGAAGAGAATATACCATTAGTGTAGTTCTCACACAATAAAGGCTATCAAGCGTCGATACACATGGGTCTATTTGAATCATTGTATGTGAATCCTTGTCGTTCTCCACTATGCTGGGTGGAAACATTTGAAACTTCACTAGTCAGGAAGTGCCTTGTCCAAGAAACAACAAAGAATATCTAGTTGATTAAAAAGAGGATAGAGACGGCTGGGAGTCATTATAAATATTATGTAGATCACCATCAAAGACTGTTGTAGTTTGATGTGGGTGATCATGTCTTCTTGAGGATCGCTCCAAGGCTTGGACATAGTTGTTTTAAGAAGTAAGGAAAGTTATATCTTAGATACATTATCCCTTTTGAGATACTATAATGGGTTGGAGAGGTGGAATATCATTTGATATCACCACCATGGTTTAGCTCGGTGCTTAATGTGTTCCATGTATCCCAATTGAAAAATTATCACCCAAATCCTAGCCACGTGATCAGATGGGATCATGTTAACCTAGAAACAGATACATCATTGGTACATATCCCAGTGCAGATCATGGATATACAAGATAACGTCTTGTGTGGGAAAAGCATTGGCCTAGTTATGGTTTTAAGGCAACATGGTCCGATTCAGGAAGAGACATGGAAATGTGAGAAGGAAATGAAAGAGCAGTGACCAGAACTCTTTTTGGCCAGCAATGGTTTTCTACTTTATGAGGACGAAAAGACCAAAAATGGGGAGAATGTAGTACCACTAGTTTCTAGTACATAACCCTTTCATCATTCTTTTTATTTAAAAGAGGCATTTTTTAAATGGTGTGTCTTTGAATGGGTTTTCATAAAATAGGGATTTTCTATAAAATAGAGAGTTTAAATAATGTGGGGTGTTTCTATAATGTTGGTTGTTTCCATAAATTTGGGTGTTTCCATAAAGTTGTGTGTTTCTATAATGTTGGGTTTTTCCATAAAGTTGTGTGTTTCCATCAATCTGTGTGTTTCTATAAAGTTGATTGTTTCCATAAAGTGGGGTGTTTTCATAAAGTGGGGTGTTTTCATAGAGAAGTATGTTTCCATTAAAAAATGTTTGTTTACATAAAAATGTTAAAGGTGAAGGATAAGAGAGTTTGGGGGTTTTATAAGGAGTTTTGGGACCAAAAGGAAGGTCTCACAATCCATACACGGTTTTCCCAAACCGTTTGGTCAAACCGTGCACAGAGGTCAAATCTAGATCATGTTATTTAAGAGATTATAAGTTTTTGCTCTATATATATATTTTGGCTTTTCAATTACCCTATTTTGAGATTTATCTGCTTATAAGGTGGGATAACCCCCCCATGAGTTGGATCCAACCTAGAGCCCTCCCATGGCGATTTCAAGCTCGATTCTTGGGGTAAGTGTCGATCTTCTTAGTTATTTTCCGCTTTCATAAAACTCCTCATTTTCTCCTTCTCATTTTCATAGATACACACATTATGTGGGTAGATATAAGTTTTTTAATTTAAATTAAGGCTAAATATTGTGTTTTTAATGATATATTAAGAGATCTAAGTTACATTCATGGAATCTTGATCGGAATCTTGAGGCATGTGACCATTCTTTCTTGATTTTTCACGTTTTCTTAGATCTTCACAGATCTACTTCTCTGATTTCCATTATTTTTCATATATTCACCTATAGTGGGTTGATATACTCTTTTTATTCCAAATAATTTAATGTTGAGTCTTGATCTTGCTACGATAAGAGAACTAAGGTCGTTCTTGGAGAATCGACGCACCTTCTTGTGTGTTCTTCATCTATTGTTGAGTTTCATCAAAACCTTTGAGGTAGGAAGATTATATCTCAACTCCTCTTACCATAATTTATTTTCTTAGATTCAAATTTTTTTATTTAATATAAATTTCTTTTTAAAATCATGAAAAAATATTCTTTAGTGATGATTTATTGTTTTTTGAAAATTGCGTGATCTTGGTGAATAGTTGTGTAAAGGGGGGTTAGATTCATGAATTTATAATGATGATTTTAAATTATGGATTATATGGAATTTATAAATGGTTGATGAAAAATGTGTTTTTAATAGAAATTCGTTTCAATAAAAATGGAGTTTTATTGAAATTGTTTTGACAGACATGGTTTTCAATAAAAATGTGTTTTTATTAAAAGGGTTGTTTTGGAATGATTATTAGGAATATGTGGTGTGTGTTAATGTTTCATATATATGTCTTGGTTGAAATATGACCTTATGCTCTGTGAAAAAGTGTTAATGGCACATGAGAAACAATTACCCTATGAAAACTTGGTAGATCAACCAGAAACCGCTCATGAGTATGAAACTGTCATAACATTGCATGCATGGTTGATTATGTGGATGTGTGGAATGGATTGGGTATTCCAACGGAACATTGATAAATGGTTTTAAGGTTTTGTTTAGTTATTTGTTTGGAAAATAACTTTTTGGATTTTTTTTTTCAATTTCACTTGTATGATTTTAGTTATAAATGGTTTTGGAAACTTGTTTATATTTTATTATAAATTGTTTTGAGAAAGTGTTTGGAATAAAATATTTTATGTAAATGTTGCTCACTCTTTTATCCTAGTGGCATGAGTATGGAATTAATTGGGGGGAAACCTACTGAGTTTTATACTCACCCTTGATTTGGCACTTTGGTGCTTTTTCAAATGCTATCTTCAAGGATAGGGTAAAAGATAATGTTTCACATGTTTTTATCACTACCTCTTGATGTTTGGGCTGTTCGGTGATTGTGGAGCTTAGATCTTGTGGATCATGAAGTCTTTTAGTCTCTTGAGGGTCTTTAGTTGTTTATCCATTGTGTACTTTGATACTTGTTTGGTCTTCCACGATTTCACACTATGATTTGGTTTTGAGATATATAATGTTGTTTAGTTGTATTTCATTTGTTCATGAATCATTTAGTGAATGGTTTGGTTGTTGGATTTTTGATTTATTTCATCAAGGGTAAATCATCCCCCACTTTTATTTGAAACCCTTCGACATTTATTGCCATCCTTTGGCATCTTGGGGATGTCTCTTATGGCCATGTAATGACTTGTTGTGCTCTCAAGCCAATGGGAAATTGCAGGTCATTACACAATACACCTTCGACTCTAAGCATAAGGCCATATTTCTGCCGAACCTTATTATGCAATTTGAACACACCCCACTAAGTATGACCAAACACCACTCCCAACCCATTTTAATACCAATGTTTTTAAATTCAAAAAAAAAATCCTGGCCAAAATAATTTCAATAAAAGAACCTTTTTATTGAACACCCTTTTCCATAAATCAAGCTAAGAAACTTTTTTAAAATAATCATTTTAAAATAATTTATCAAGGCACACACAAAACAATTCCACAATTCCACAAAAAAACCTTAAACCATTACAAAAGAGGGTTTCTACTAAGATATTCACAACATATTTCACAATAAAATTAATTCAATAAAATAAATTTGAAACTATTCCATCACGTTATAAATATAGGAGTTGATAGTGAATCCACCTACCATGAAATATTGGCGAAAATGATAAACAACACAAAGAACACTAATGAAACCAACTAAATCTCCATGAACTTGACTTAGATATATTATCCTATCACCAAAAGACCAAATTTAAAAATATTTGGAATCAAATATCATATATCTATCCACAGTGTACAAGGATATATTAAAAAAATAGGGATAGAGAAGAGGATATAAGAAAAGGCACCAAGAACGACCAAGAACAATCACTTACTGCAAGGATCCAACTTAAAATCAGCAAGTGAAGACCTTGGATTGCCTCTAGATTAATGAGAGAAGATTAGTTGACCTTTTGTAAGAGGTAATAATAATTTAGTACTGTATAGAATAAAAAATGAGGGATAGGGAGACTAAATCATGTGAGATCCAAAATTTTAGGATCCCATTGTTAACTTGGGCATGGTTAGTTGCACAGTTTGTCAAACCAAGTGCTAACTGTGCACCATCCACAATATCAAGGATGAACATCACACAGTTGGATGACATGGTTTCATAACCATGTGCTAGTTGTTCCAAAGATCACTATCTAAAGTTACACAGTTTCCCATAGGCTTCCAATGGTTTGGAAGAACCATGCACTACCCCTATGCCTCACTTTTTTACCTTGTTTAATTGTGCACATTTTCATATAGGTGTTGCATTTTTTTCCCAAACTATTCACCAGCTATGAATTTATATAAAAGCAAAAAAGCACTCCTAAATTTCTCCAAACACTCCCATACATCACCCATGTAATTTACCTACTTAAAAATAATAAATAAATGGTTACTTACTTGAATCTAGGGTACTAAATTCTACCCACCATTAACCTTTTCATCCTCGAAAATTAGAAAACCATAATTGTTGTGAAAGAGTTATAGAAATTTCTCATTAATTTATTTATCTCATTCACAAGTTTCATCCAAAATATAACTATGTTTCCAAAAAACATGCACTAGACCGATGCTTTTACCATGCAATACTTTCTCTTTCCTATCAAAAATCCACATCGAGATATGTACCAACAAAGCATCTGGCTCCAGTTCAACATGATCTCACCGAATCACATGGCCAGGATCAGGATGATAATTTTTCAACTGAGATACATGAAAAAAATTATGTACCAGACTAAACCATGGTGTCAATACCAACTTATGTGACACATATCTAGCCTATTCATGTATCTCAAAAGGGCCTATGTATCAAAGAAATAACATGCTCTTCTTCCCCAAACGATGATGTATAAGACTTAGAGAGATTTTCAGTTAAACAATATCACTCAACAAGAAGAAAATGGTAGTATAAGATGATCCATATATGATTTTGGATGACTATGAGTCGTCTCCACATATTTCCTAATAAAATTAAAATTCTATGTTGTTTCTTGGACTAGGCTCGGCCCAACCAATGAAGTCTCACCTATTTCCACCCAACATAGTAGTGAACTATAATGACACCCATAAAATGATTCAAACATATCCATTTATATTGAGGCATGATAACTATTGTTATAAGCGAACTCCACTAATGAAATTTTATCTTCCCATGATCCACCAAAATCCATTACACAAGCCCACAACAAGTCTTCTAACATTTGTATCATCGGCTCAGATTTTCCATCGAGCTAAATATGATACAACATACTCATAGTCAAATGAGACCCAGTGGATTTCTATAATTATTTCCATAAATAATACTTAAACATAATATCTATATCTGAAATTATTTAAATTGGTATTCCATGCCTCTTTACTACTTCTCCGATATAATTTTTTGACAAGTCCTCAACCGTATGAGATTAACAAATAGAGATAAAGTGAGCCAAAATTATGGGACGATCAATAACCAACCATATGAAATTGTGTTTCTGTCCCGTTATTAGGAGACCCATTCCATAATCCAGGGCTATATTCTCCCATTTACAAACAAGAATAGGTAAAGACTGCAACATACCTGCTGTTCAATGATTCTCAACCTTAACTTGCTGACAGGTTAAGCATCTCGAAACAAACTTATCTAACTTTCTTTTCATATAGACCCACCAAAACTGTTATTTCGCCTCCTTATAAATATTCTATATTATAGTTTGTGAATCCCATATCTAATGGTGGTAATAATGAAGAAGTTTTTACTAAAAAGTCAAAGGAAGAACCATCCGACTTCTGGACCACAACATAGAACTACCATCCCACTTACGTCCCTCAATGGTCTCCCCACCATTGAGTCTTGACCACATTACTAAACATTATGAATTGGATTTTTGTGCCTATTTATCCATCTTCACTGAATCATAAACCAATAAAAATTAAAAAAAACTGAAATATCACATCCGTCTTCAAATTCCAAGTTCATGTTAGCTATTAATGACATCAACTGCCACTAGTCTAAAGCATCTTTTTCGAACTAATCATAATACTTTTTTCTTAATGCATCTGCCACTGTATTTTCTTAACCTGATATATACATCAAGTCAATGTCCAACATCTAGATAGACTCCATCCATAATTTTTTTTCTTAAGTTCAAATACCTCTATTATAAATTATGCTTCATGCTCTTATGATCTGTGAACATAATAAGTTTATCATTAAAGAGATAATGTCGCCAATTTTTGAATTCATGAACCTCAAAATATTACTCAAAATCATGTGTTCCATAGTTATTATCATAAAACCATAACTATATTGATATATAAAAACAATATGATCACCATCCATGAGAACACATCCCAACCTAGATCCCAAAGCATCACAATAGACAATATACCCTTGTCAAGATTCTAGAAAATCCCGATTGGTGTGGATGTAAGGAGAATATTATGTTCTTAAAATTACTTCTAGAAATTATCATTTCATTTAAATGGAACATTAATGTAACACCCCAAGCTTCCACAATACGCTTCTCTTTCAATAATGCAGTAGCTTTCATTGTACGCAAGTTCGAGATTCTAGCACACTGTGACCAATCAAAGTAGTCGTTATGAATAGTAATACCCACTTTTTGAATTATATAAATTTTATATTTAAAAATGGACTTCATTTTTGGATTTGGAATATCAAAATTATCCTAAGTTTAATTTTTTGTGTTTTTCTCAATCATCCAATTTTCGATTAATAGTGAAAAATACTTAAAAACATATTTTTTAATAAAAATAATTTATAGTGATAAATTATACTATTGAGTGGTTTTAAAGTATAACTAGAATATAATTTTACCATTTTATCCAATTGTGGTCATTAGAATTAATTTCACTTTGAAATTGTTCATAAACAATAGTCAATCTTTTGATTGACATTGTTTCTTAAAGACACACTATTTGATTTGACAGCGGGAATTAATTATAATATTAATTAATGAAACTTATAGGTTTTGAATTTTGTAAAATAGAAATCATTTTTGAATTCAGAATATCAATTATAGATTATGGTGAATTTTTGGTATTGTTATGAAAAACTTCAATTTTTGATGAATAGTGAAACCACTAAGTGGTAGTTAAAAAACCTAATTTTTCGTTTAAATGAAACTTTTCCTCTTTTACGAATTGAATTTGAAAAACAAAACATGCATGGTTTTAATTAGTACGTAAAATTTGGTTCAATGGGATAAAAATAATTTTTCAGTGAATAGTAACTTTTGAGTTTTATTAACCCGATTAGAGATAATTAGGGTAATTTAAGGTAAAAATGATATTATAAAAATATAAAAATATCTTGACACATGTCCTACTATTATTGGATGAGTCATGGATGACCAAGAAAAACTATGAGACGATTTTTGGGACCCCATGGAGCAACTTGGGTAAGATAATGACATTAATACCTTTTATTTAAAGTAAAAATAAAAATGTCACAAACATGTATTGTTTTAATAAAACAATTATTTAAAAAGGGTTATATCTTTTAGACTATAAATATTAATTGGAAAGATAAAAAGATTTCTTACATCATTTTAATTGTTTTATACTTTATAGAAATTAAATAAATTTATTTATTTATGACACCATGATGATGCAACGATTACCTCATTAATGAACAATTTAAATAAAATGAAAGGATAAGGTAAAATCTAAGAATTACACCTATAAAAAACCTATTGGATGGGTGGATTTAGAACCCTTATCACCTTATCTTCGAAATAAATCATTTTGGGACCTTTATAATCCAAAAACCATTTTATAATAAAATAATATTTTCAATCTTTCCAAAACAGCCCCTCCCCTCCTCTTATAAAAGCTCCCCACCTCTACCACATTATTCACACATTAAAAGCCATTTGGATAATCCAAACTCTGCCCAAATACCCTCTAAAATTTCCTCCCTTCATCCAAGAAGCCTTACCTTAGAAAGAGGGCACTTCAAGAGTCATTTAAGTTCAAACCCAAAAGAGTTACCCAAACTAAAGGTAACGATTTCTCTTAACTTCTTTTATTTTATTTTACTTATACAGCACAGAAAATCTTTTTTATTCTTTTCTTTTGTAACAAAAGAATTATCCTCAATATAATTGGATTTTTTTATGAGAATAATTTGATTTACACTTAAACACACCTCCGTCTAATGGTTAAAGAACATACTGTTTCAGTGAGTGGAAAATTACTGCCTCACGAAATGATGATTTTTCAATATTCTTTTAACACCTTTCATGTTGTCCATTAAGATGTCACTATATTTATATATGATATATATTATGTTTATGTTTTCTTTATGATTCTGTATTTTTAATTTTTGGCATACCATTATGATTTCGATTATGGGAAAATGCGATAATTTCATTTTAGGAAGTGCAGACTACCGCCCCCTCAAAGTGATTTGAATCGTCAATGCCATATGTGGGAAATATAAAGGTTGGAGTTAATGATATTATATATTATATTATACTATAATTATAATATACCATTATATCATTATGATTTCATTACATTAAATATGAAATAGAAATGAATGTAGCGTTTATGAAAACGTACGGCTTACCGTCTCCATGAACAGTGCATTTCATTTCATACCTCTAAATGTTATGTAATATTATAAATGCATGCATATACTTTATATACATGATATATATGATATCTAAATCATGAATATAATTCTGGAGATAATGGAAATTTTACCACATAAACAACTTGTAATTATAAGAAGTTTATTTTTGACTCATGTACCAAGGATCGACAAAACGACCTTTATTAAATAAAATGATTAAATAATGCTCATAACATGGTAATAAGTGATATAAAAGGAATAATGAACTTAAAAAAGGTTCTTAATAAAATTTAAATTTACTATAGTTTATTATTCAGGAGATTAAAGAACGATCGAGTCAAGTCGGACACGAGGTAAGGGACTTCGTCTCAATCTCCTTTCATTGAGGCATATTTTTTTTCTATACACAACTTTCTTTTATACGGTGTATAAAACCCTATGAATTTTACTTTTATTCAAAATGAATCTTCTTATGCAAAGCATTTTACTAAACTACAAATGTAATGTTTTGTATTGCGTATACGGTGATAATGACTTCTCCGACACCGTGACCATTATTTGAGTTTCGGCTTCCTCTACAAGCCATAAATTTTTTTGAATGAAAAATAAATACCATGTTTTACTTTTATTTTATTTTGGTATTGAAATTTTTTTGATAATTTTTTGATTATATCAATGTGTTTTATTGATATCGTGTGATTGAAATGTAGAAATGTTATGTTTCTATTATGCATGTTTTATGTGATACGATTATATTATGGTTCTTGGGAATTGTTTATGATATGTGTAAAACTTTTCATATAAGGAATGCATTGGAGTTATTAAGTGAAAGGTGGAGCCTGCTATAGCTCCTCGATGCATCGGTAGGTCTCATGAGACAAACTAGTGTCTTGGCACAAGGCCTTGACAAAATCTTATTTGTAGTCTTGGCACAAGGCCTTGACTATGTGGTGATGATAGTCTGAAATTATGCATTCCATCATTATGAAAGTGGTTATTGATATTGCATGTGAATATTATACTAGTAGAATATCCATGTGAATAATTAAATGTAATTATTTCATTTTATTTTCCCCATGTTATTATGAAGTTCAAGTTTAAAAGGATTTTGTTTTAGTTATACAATTACCTTAAATGTTTATGCGTGTTTATGAAAGTTTCCGCTATATTGTTAAACATACTAAGCATCTGAGCTCACCGCTTTATATGTTTTATTTTTCCCAGGATGTGAAGAAGTATATTATGATTGACCTATAGGGATAGTCTAATGGATAAGTGTGTTCAAAGGGGACAAGATGTTGTGGTAGTTTTTATTTCATGATGCAATGTAAAACTTAGGAATGTATCTAGTGTTTCAAGGCTACTAAACTAATCGGTCCTTCTAGACTTGATCTTTTGTGATCATTAAAATGTTATTTAATAATGCACAGACTCTGGGTATCTAAGGTCGGGGTGTTACAGTTGGTATCTGAGGCAGTTTAGTAGTAACCTTGGAAGCTAGATTTTGATAAACTCTGATTAGAGCACGTAGCCCTAAGATAGACTTTGAGGATTAGTATAGAATAACATCCTAGAATTTTGGTAAAGTATAGAATTTGTATATTTTCCGAGAAATACATCCATGTCTGGATATGAGCAGGTAGAGGCGACTCTGTCACAGATGTACCTAGGAGTGAAAACTCCGACAAGGATTTTCGGGCTTTACCCGGGGTATCCTGGTTCAAGACAATGGGTCTTGCTGCACTCTTGGTTACGACACTCCCGGGGGATATGCTTAAGATAATTCATTATTTATTTACAAACCATTATGAAGGGTTTATGAGAATATACTTCCTCAAAGAAAACATTTTTATGATTATGGATTATATCCATAAACTGTTCAATTTATGTTAAGTGTTTTTCAAGTTTGTTATTATGTATTTCGACTCATAAACTAATCTAGTTTATGACATTGTTTAGAAATGTAACCTAGTGGAAGGAATGTAAACCGTATCAATTCACTCACTCCATGTAGGGATTTCCCTCCTGATCAAGATAATTATAGTGGAGCTGGTGATACAACTGGTGCTAATTAGATTATCACCATATTAGCACAACTCACTCATGTTATAAATAATAACGTTACTCGTATGGAGCACCCAGATACGCAACGTGGAGGATACATTTTTGAACACTTAATGAAGAAAAAACACCAACATTTAACGGGGGTAAAAATCCACTAGTAGCTCAGAAATGGAAAAATTCCATAGAGAAAAAATTTCAGGCTTTAGGGAGTAGCGAAAGGGAAAAAGTTGTCATGGCCGTTTACCGCCTCACTGGAGATGCTGATCAATGGTGGTCATTGATTCAAAATAAAAAGGAAGATGAATAAGTATAAAGTATGGAATGGAGAGAGTTTAAAGCTATTTTCCTAGAAAAATACTTTCCTCATGACCATCAAGCGGATATGGAAAGACAATTTGTGAGTCTGAGGAAAAAGGGGGAAGAGAATGTTGCAATCTATGAGTCTAACTTTACAAGGTTTGCGAGGCATGCTGTAGATTACATAAGTAACCCAATAAGTAATATTAATCATTTATTTTATGGGTTAAAACCATTTCTCCATCGTGATTTAGTATCACAATCCTTCCCATCATACGAAGATATTGTCTCGTGTGCTATCAAGACAGAAAAAGAATTCTCTAAGTCTTATGAAAACAAAGTAAAGCAAGAGAAGAAGAGAACAGTGGAGAAACAGATAGATAAATGGAAAAAGGGAAAGAAAATTTTCCCATTATGTGATAATTGTGGTAAGAAACACCCCGGTACTTTCCTAAAAGGAATGGGAGTTTATTACAAATGTAGATAAAAAGGTCACCAGACTTGTGATTGCATGGGAAAGAAAGAGGATGTCAATTTTGAATGCTACAATTATAGAGAAATGGGGCATTATTCAAATGAATTACCTATGATCCAAGGAAAATTACCTCAGAAATGACCAAGGGAGAAAGGCCAAGCTTATGCTGTTACTACAGATGAAGTTGAATAATTGTTGTATTTGTGTTTTTGGACTCAAGAACTATATTATGGTTATAAGAATAATGTGATATATATAAGGATTGTACGGAAGTACTTGTTTTTTTCATTAAGGTTTTAATATGATGAAGGTAATCAGATTTTTAGTATGTGACAATAAGAGAAACTTTACTTTGTTTGGGGAATCTATTGTTACAATTGACTTTGGAATTTAGAGACCGTTAAGAGAAAGTCTGGACAAAGGTATTTTGGATAACTATAAAAGTTGGAATGGATGAAGTTGAAATTTGGATAGTATTTTTTAAACATAAAAAATTTATGATGATTATTTTTATAACATTATAATACTATAGTTTTAGGAAAAGGACAACCCGCAGGTCGGGGGATAACCCGTCGCGTCGGACAAAGCTGCAGGAATCAAACCCACAACCATAGTGTGAAAGGCCTTTATTATCTTCCACTAGCCTACAGGAAGTCCCTGGTTATTAAAAAATAGTTTTCCTAATCTAAATGGTATGTGATAACATTTTGAACCTTGTACTATTAGGATAAATATAATATTTTTGAGTTCGATTATATTTTTAAGTTAAAGATGAGTTTGTGGTAGAAATTAGTTGAATGTTGAAACTCTACTTGTCAAGTATATATATATATACCTCTCTCTTATTCTATGAATAAATTAATTATTAAACTTTAGTAAAGGTATATTAAAACAAAAAAAAATGTGTTATCCTAATACCTTATGTTTTGTTGAACTGGTGATATTTTAAATCACCATAGATTGAAGGCTTTGAGGCCCTCAATTTTACACTTGTTTGTGATTGATGGCCTCAATCACTCCCTAAAAATATTTATGTTTTCCTCCAATTATGTGTCTCTAATTTCCACCAATTTTCTCCTAATTGAGATCATAATTTTGTGGTGACTTTTTCATTTCCCTTTCCCTCTTATTAAGACTATGTTTTATTAACCTTATTCCCGATGTGGGTTTTCCACAAAGGTATTTTCTATTTTCAACCTTTTATTTTGAAATAAAAATTTCGAATTGTGAGGATGCAATTTATTGAAGGAGGGTAGAATGTAACACCCCAAGCTTCCATGATATGATTCTCTTTCAATAATGCAGTAGCTTGCATTGTCCGCAAGTTCGAGATTCTAACACTCTACGACCAATCAAAGTAGATGTTATGAATAGTAATACCCACTTTTTGAATTATATAAATTTTATATTTCAAAATGGACTTCATTTTTCGATTCGTAATATCAAATTTTTCCTAAGTTGAATTTTTGGTATTTTTCCGAGAACATCCAATTTTCGATTAATAGTGAAAAATACTTAAAAACAACTTTTTTAATCAAAATAATTTATAGTGATAAATTATATTATTTAGTGATTTTAAAGTATAATTATAAAATAATTTTACCATTTTATCCAATGGTGGTAATTAAAATTAATTTCACTTTGAAATTGGACATAAACAATAATCAATCTTTTGATTGATATTGTTTCTTAAAAACACCCTATTTGTTTTGACAATGGGAATTAATTATAAAATTAATTAATGAAACTTATATGTTTTGAATTTTTTAAAATAGATATCATTTTTGAATTCAGAATATCAATTATATCTTAGGGTGAATTTCTGGTATTGTTCTGAAAAATTTCAATTTTTGATGAATAGTGAAACCACTAAGTGGTAGTTAAAAAAATTAATTTTTCCTTTAAATGAAACTTTACCACTTCTATGAATTTAATTTCAAAAACCCAACATACATGGTTGTAATTAGTATGTAAAATTTAGTTCAATAGGATGAAAATAATTTTTGGTGAATAGTATCTTTTGAGTTTTATTAACCACGATTAGAGGTAATTAGGGTAATTTAAGGTTAAAATGATATTATAAAAATATAAAAATATATTGACACATGTCCTACTATTATTGGATGAGTAATGGATGACCAAGAAAAACCATTGGACGATTTTTTGGACCCCATGGATCCACTTGGGTAAGATAATGACATTAATACCTTTTATTTAAAGTAAAAATAAAAATGTTAGAAACATGTATTGTTTTACTAAAACAATTTTTACAAAGGGTTATACAAGATATATTTTCGACTATAAATATTCATTATAAAGATAACAAGATTTCCTACATCATGGTAATTTGTTTATAATTTTTAGACATTAAATAAATATATTTATTAATGACACCATGATGATGAATCAATTACCTCATTAATGAACGATTTAAATAAAATGAAAAGATAAGGTAAAATCTAAGACATAAACTTGTCAAAAACCTATTGGATGGGTGGATTTCGAACCTGTATCACTTTATCTTAGAAATAAATTATTTTAGGAAATTTATAATCTGTAAACCATTTTATAATAAAATAATATTTTCAATCTTTCCAAAAGAGCCCCTCCTCTCCTCTTATAAAAGGACCCCACCTCTGCCACCTTATTCACAACATCAAAGCCATTTGGATCTTCCAAACATTGCCCCAATACCCTATAAACTTTCCTCCATTCATCCTAGAAGACTTAAATTAGGCAGAAGTCACTTCAAGAGTCATTTTGGTTCAAACCAAAGGGAGTTACCCAAACGAACGGTAACAATTTCTCTTAACTTCTTTTCTTTTATTTTACTTCTTCAACCCTATACTATTTTTATTCTTTTCTTTTTTAAAAACACCATTATCCTGAATATACTTGTATTTTTTTATGAGAAGTATTTTATTTACACTTAAACACACCTCCGTCTAATGGTTAAAGAACATACTATTTCTGTGAGTGGCGAATTACTCCCTCACAAAATGATGATTGCTCAATCTTCTTTTAACACCTTTCATGACGGCCATTAAGAGGTCACTATATTTATATATGATATATATTATGTTTATGTTTTCATTATGATTCTGTATTTTTCATTTATGGCATACCTTTATGATTTCCATTATGGGAAAACGCGATAATTTCATTTTAGGAAGCGCAGACTACCGCCCCCTCAAAGTGATTTGAATCGTTAATGCCATATGTGGGATGTATAAAGGATGGATTTAATGATATTATATATGATATTATACTGGAATTATAATATAACTTTATATCATTATTATTTCATTCCATTAAATACGAAATAGAAATGAAAGTAGCGTTCATGCTTACGTACGACTTACTGTCTCCATGAATGGTGCATTTCATTTCTTACCTCTAAATGTTATGTAATATTATAAATGCATTTATATACTGGATATATATGATATATATGATATCTACATCATGAATATAAATTTGGAGATAATGGAAATTTTACCAAATAAACAACTTATAATTTTAAGAAGTTTATTTTTGACTCAAGTACCAAGGATCGACAAAAC
The DNA here is from genome assembly GCA_963277665.1 of Viscum album. Taxonomy (NCBI): domain Eukaryota; kingdom Viridiplantae; phylum Streptophyta; class Magnoliopsida; order Santalales; family Viscaceae; genus Viscum; species Viscum album. Next base: position 1,353,079,680 of record OY728121.1, on the reverse strand, counting down.
GACTGTTGTCAAATTAAATGATTAAATAATGTTATTAACATGGTAATAAGTGATATAAAAGGAATAATTAACTTGAAAAATGTTCTTAAGAAAATAGAAATTAACTATAGTTTATTATTCAGGAGATTAAAGAACGATCGAGTCAAGTTGGACACGAGGTAAGGGACTTTGTCTCAATCTCCTTTCATTGAGGCATATTTTGTTCTATACACAACTTTATTTTATACAGTGTATAAACCCCTTTGAATTTTACTTTTATTCAAAAGGAATCATTTTATACGAAGTGTTTTACTAATCGAAAAAAGGAATGTTTTGTCTTACGTATACGGTGACAACAACTTCTCCGCCGCCATGACCATTATTTGAGTTTCGACTTCCTCTACAAGCCATAACTTTTTTTAAATGAAAAATAAATACCATGTTTTAATTTTCTTTTATTTTGGTATTGAAATTGGTTTTGATAATGTTTTGATTATATCAATGTGTTGTATTGATATCTTGTGATTGAAATGTGGAAATGTTATATTTTCTTTATTCATGTTTTATGTGATACGATTATGTTATGGTTCTTGGGAATTGTTTATTATATGTTTAAACCTTTTCATATAAGGAATTAATTGGACTTAGTAAGTGATGGGTGGAGCCCAATATAGCTCCTCGATGCATCGGTAGGTCTCATGAGACAAACTAGTGTCTTGGAACAAGGCATTGACAAAATCTTATTTGTATTCTTGGCACAAGGCCTTGACTATATGGTTATGAAAGCCTGGAATTATGCATTACATAATTATAAAAGTGGTTATTGATATTTCATGTAAATATTAGACTAGTAGAATATCCATGTGAATAAGTAAATGTCATTATTTCATTTTATTTATGCCATTTTATTCTGAAGTTCAAGTTTAAAAGGATTTTTTTAGTTATACAATTTCCTTAAATGTTTATGTTTGTTTATGAAAGTTTTCACTATATTGTTATCCTTACTGAGAATATGAGATCACCCATTTCTATGTTTTATTTTTACTAGGATGTGAATAAGTATATTATGACTTACCTGCAGGGATATTCTAAGGGATATGTGTGTTCAAAGGGGACAAGATGTTGTTGTAGTTTTTATTTCATGATGTAATGTAAAACTTATGAATGTATCTAGTGTTTCAAGGCTACTAAACTAATCAGTCTTTTGAGACTTAATCTTTTATGATCATGCCAATTTTATTTAATAATGTACCGAATCTAGGTAACTAGGGACGGGGAGTTAAAATTAATGCTTTCATAGGTGATTCTAGTCATGAAAAATCATGAACAAAGCATTGATAATAACCAGTGAGACATAGGAAACTTCGTATTCAAAAAAACAATTCTGTTCTTTCCAAGATATCACATGATCAATATTTTATGGGTCTATAGAAACAAATATTTAATAGATAACATGAACAAGGAAATTTATCTATTGTATCCAAAAATCTCACTTTGATAATTTTTAATAGAGAAGATGATCCCACAAGATTACCAACACTCTTGCCAAGTGTTTATCATGTTCATACCTTGTCCTTGAATACACCAATATGTCATCCAAAAACACCACTATATAATAATCTAGATATCACTGAAATATATGATTCATCAATTCCATAAAGACTGTTGGTGAATTAATAAGACTAAAAGACATTACCACATATTTGTAATGATCATATATACTTTTGAAAGCAATCATTGGAATATCCTCCTTCCAAACATGCAATTGGTGATATCTTGATCACAATTAAATCATAGAGAACCATTGTGCTCCCCTAAATTTATTGAATAGATCATCAATGCATGAAAGTGGATGATAATTCTTTATCATAACTTGGTTAAGCTTATAATAATCCACACATTGACGATGATCTCCATCATTCTTTTTCACAAACAAGACCGGCGCTACCCACAAAGACGTGCTAGGATAAATGAACCCTTTGCTTTATAGATCCACCAATTTCATAATAAATTCCATTAACTTAATTGGTTCTATTCCACAAGATTTAATGGAAATAGGATTGGTCCCCAGTATGAGATCAATCATAAACTAAACTTACCTTATTGGTGGTAACTCTTATAAGTCTTCAGGAAACAGATTTTGAAACTGATCCACCACTAATAGAAAACAATTTATCTCAATCTCTTCCATCAATAACAAATATAATGATACCAACTGGTAAGATATTGTTCCTATTTCCAGTGGAAACAAGCCCGTTAAACCTTCCTTTACATCCCGGTCTTGGAGGAAGAGATGCTCGATGTCATGTTCAGTTGTAAAATTAACCACTCTAGTATAATAGTCAATGTGATCCTAGAATATTGTCATCAAATCCATAACCAAGATTATATCAAATATATACATATCTAGAAGAAATAAATACCATTTTATCTTAGCTTCGTCAACAGTTATAGAACATGTTCTACACACAAAATCTCAACCCTCTCTTTGACCAAGTGTATTTTGAAGTTTTCTCACCGAAGGAATCATATCAACTGTTAAATGTATGAAATAGATATCATGAGGAGAAATTAAGGAATGAGATGAACCCATATTAAATAATACATCATAAGGTTTTAATTTAAAATAATCATACCTATCACCTTGGATGGTCCAGATTGATAATTGATAATAACCTGTTTAGATCCATATAATTGATTGCTCGCAACACACTAATCCCTATTTCACTATTAAGATTTAACATTATAAAGAGTTATGGTATTCCTATAATCACCATGGATGGCTTTATTCTATTTATAAGATTAAATTTCCTACCCTAGTCCTATCGAAGCATCCGACGTCTGGGACACCTGAGAAGTGTATCAAACACCTGAACTCAGAGTACTACAATAATAGCACTAAAGGTGACCCATTTTTTTTTTTGAAATTTTGGTATTATAATGATGGAGATTTATAGTATTTATTCATGTGGTTGAAGTAATGAAATAAGAAACATCTAGCTTTAGTTTTAGGATTTATAGGAAGGTTCACTGATCCAACCACCTGATTTTGATATATGCTCCCACCTTGGAAATGGGTGTCCCTCTTCCACTTTCCTACAAAATTATAGTTCCCACCATTTCTCTTGGGTATTAATACACTTCCTCCATGAATAGATCCTAAGATGTCCTGTTCATATACCATCACACTATTAATTGTATTTGTATAATTCATAATACAAAACACTAAAATATTCGATTAAATATCCAATCTAAGCCCCAATTAAAAAATGCACGACTTCAAGGACACCCTAGGAGAAAACTCCAATGTAAAGAGAACTAAATTCATGAATTTAGCTACATACTCCAAGATAGATCTATTTTCTTACATTAAACTAAATTAGTTTTTTATTCTTTGGATTCTAAATATATGAGGATAAAATTGTTTGTTAAAAAATTCATCAATATCCTCCCAACCAATACCTTGATCTACTTTAATCAGCATAGTTAAATCCCACCAATGGCATGCAAGATCTTCTAGAATATACAAAAATACCTTGGATTTCAACTCTACTAGTGTGTCGATTAATTCGAAGATACGATTCACCTTGTTTAGCCACATATCATCTTTCACTAGTTTTATAATGGTTATTTCAGTTTTTATATATGTAACATTATGTTCACATAAAGGTAACTCTAAATATCATAACCTATATAAAGGTAATTGAATGTATATTTTTATAAAGAAATTATATTTAGAAAAATAAGAGATAAAAAATTGATGATTCTAAGAAGATTATATTTGAAGATTCAATATCATGTTGAGATAAAATCAAATATTTTTCATGTTGAGTGAGCAGCTTCATGATGAAGGTGATTCTATAGAAGATAAGTACTTTATAATGATGGAATAGAGGACCACACCATAGAGATGGGTATCTCAATTATATAACTCCCATGTAATTTTCAACCACTATGTATTATAAACCATAGTGAAATAATTATTCATCTATGAGAAACAAAGACTGTTATATTCTATATTGAAATTTTAGTTGGATTTTTGGTGGCCATTTTTTGGATTCCTTGTATCAAAAATCATGACACTCGGAGTGGTACATTTTTGGTTTTGTATAAGTGTTTCAAGTATTCATGCATATATGGAATATCTTATAATTAGCATGATTTGAGGATATGATGAGGTCATAGTTATTCAAAACCAATTTGAGAATAAATCTCAAGTACCCAGGTGATTTAAAATAAGAAAATCATAGAGATTTTTCTATTAAATAAAAAGTAGATCAACTTTGGAAAAATGAATTACAAGTAGGTCATATCAATATTTATTGAATATTAAATATGAAATAATATATTGAAATAAATTAGATAATACTCACAATGATATTTTTTGAACAAATATTACGAAGGTACCGAAGTAGAATCTATGTTTAGAATCATGAGAGATCTGACATATACCATGTGAGAATTATGAGAGCCAATAAAGCATATATATTGAGGTTAGAGAAGGAATTTGAAGCTATAAGATATAAACAGATGAGGAAATCTATTTTCCCATGCATTCAAATACAGGGGAAGAAATGGATTTCTCAAGATCGTGTTAAAGTTTCAATGCCAGTAGTCTTGATCAAGATTATTGGATACTGAAGATCTTGAAAAAATTACCCATCTAGACTAGATAATTCTATTTGTTTGTAGAGGATGATTATTACCTATAGGTGTTATTGTTACCTAGAGAAATATGATGTAATTTACAATCTTAGATCAAAACATAAGAGAATTTAGGACTGCGTTATATAACCTATTGCAAATGTAGTTGGGTGAGTGGGGTGTATAACCTATTTTTACAATAGAGAAGTGTAATTGGGGGGTATTTCCAATTACATGAGAAATTTTTTGTTGGGATGTATAACCAATCACAATTGTTTTACCGCATGTAGATAGTGGAGAATCAATATTGAAGCTTCTAACTGAAATAGGTAGGAGTAGTCATTTAGGATAAATATTTTAAGTACATGGGTTCTTATGCTATTTATCTTCACTACAACTAGGTGCGGATGAGGTAAACAAGAGAGAGTGGGAGGCTAAATTATTTAACTTTAATGAGAGTTTGAATTAAAAATAATAATTCACAAAAATATCATCTACAATAGTACACTGGTAGTGACTATTACGTAGAGTATAAATCACATATAATGGGAGGTATTTCCCTCTAATACTAATAATATTAATATTACCCCTCAATGCACTCTATAAAAAAATCCTACCATACTAATATTCATAATTTTATGTTCTAGTAACACCAATAATGATCACTAACTCAATCCTATATATATATTAAAATTATATATATAAGATATGGGTGGGTATAAAGATATAATCAATTGGATCTTCTTTAGAAACACTCATAATCTTATGGAATAATCCTACTAAGGACTTCATAAATAAACATTAAAACCAAATCATTGCTTAATTAGGTTGAATAACATAATAAATTAATAATTTTTTTCTCAAAAAATACAATATATATATATAATTATATAATATTTATTTAAATATACTTTGTGGTACCCTCCATAAGCATCCCTACTGAACTAGTCTCTCTCATAGGAAAATAGAATATGTTTTGGTTCTACATTCTCTTATATATATATATATAAGAACAATATTAAAAAAATTTAACATCCCTAACCACATAACACATACCACATAACATTTCCATATGTCCTATAAAACAAACACATACAACATACCACAACCATAACTACATACCCACATAGTTATCTCATCACTTCATCACTTCCACTTCACCTTATTATAACCACAAGCCACAACCTCATTCATTCAAAACATGTACACACCATGTCTAGAAGAGAGATAATGTAAGGGGTAGTCAACCATCCATATGAATCATATATTGGATGTTGGATGTACACCTAAAACCTAAAAATTCATATGGGCATCAGATATAACACTAGGAAAATTTAAAAACTAATAATTACATGATTTTAAAAGGTGGTTGAATTTTCTTTCATTTTGATAATCATTTTGGTTAGGAGTTTTAGAAAATTGGGGAAAAAATTACATAAGAATATATACACGTTTACATATCATACATTTTTCAAAAAAAAATCCTTTATGTTTATATCCATGTTTCATTAAAGACTCTTTTGATTCATTTAAGATGAATCACCATAGTTATATTATAGACCATGAAATATTTTATGCATACCCTTAGATCCTTTGAAAAACCTTTGAAAACATGGGATTAGAAAAAAAAACTAGTAATGGATATAAAAATAAATTAATCCCTTTAGTATAGGGAAAATATGAAAACCAATGATTGTAACACCCTACGACTTTAAATGAACGTTGTGTTCGATAGCTTATACAACACACAAGATCAAGTCTAGGGGAACCAAAAAATACTATGATTATATTGTTATTTAATTATAATTTAGAACATTAATTAGTGATTATGAATATTATTAACAAAATTTAGAAATATATAATGGACCTAATCAATACAAATTCATTGATTAATTCATTGGACATAAGTACTCAATTATTAGTAAGGTTATTTTATGCTCCATAAATATGTTTTCTTTTAAAATGGATTTTTTGAGTAAGATTTATAATAATCATCTGGAAATTATATTAATTTTATTTTATAAAAATAATATCATTTTTAAATTAAAAAAATTATCTTACAGTTTAATTTTCATATTTTTCTGAAGAGAATGATTTTTCTATGAATAGTAAAAAATATAGATTTTATTAAAAACTACATTTTTTTTGTTTTAGGAATTTATAGGGTCCCATTTTATTTTAAAATTATTTCTAACTAGAATTAGAAATCTTATAATTTTATTAATTCAACTAAGTTCAATAGAATCAATTTTTTTGATTTAAATTGTTATAAAAAGTTTATTATATGTAAAAAAGACATATTTTTGGGAAACTGTTTTTATATGCCCAATGTATTCTTAACTTAATAAAATAACATAATAACTATTAGTGTTTTATTTTAATGAAATATATATATTATACATTCATTAAATTTTTCAATTTTTTTTAATATTTTAATATGCAATGGATAAGAATAAACCATGTTTTAGGCTTAAAAATGTATATTTCTAAAAATCCATTTTCATCGTATTTTGTGTGATTGTTTTTAAAATTATTTTATTCAACTTATGTAAATTTAATAAGAAAGTATGAAATCCATATTTTCAATTAAATGGTTCAATTTTAGAAAAAATACCCCTTTTATATTTGGTCAATATGAATAGTAACCATGGTAAAATTTATCACCACAGTAACGGTTAAGTTGAGTTAATCTAGGTTAAAACAATGCGACAAGGCCATAATATATCATCTTGAATATTTTTCAAAGAAAAAAATTATACCCTTATTACCATAGGATATAATTTTATTTTTTTAATAGGCATTTTCTCAAGAAAACAAACCATATAATATTTAAATAAAATTTTAACTTTCATAGTTTTAAATATATATTCTGTGTTCACACAAAGAAAACATCAAGTTTTGAATGAATATTAATGGTTATATTTGGAATTATGAAATTATATTAATGATGTAAATTTATTTATATTCATTATTAATTATATAATTACCTTAAATTATTATGCAATGTCGATACATTATTTCTTTAATTACTGGAAAAATAAAATAAATTACTTTTAAAATATTAAGAGTGATATAATTTTAATTCTTTATAGCGTTACAATAATTTTATATATTATTATGACATATTAGTGTTTTTTAAATTATAATATTTAAATTCAAACATTTTATTTATGTCATTTAAGTCAAATTAAATGAATAGTGGAAAAATTTTCAATAATGATATATTAAGAAAATAATATTTTATTAAATTATTTAAAAATTATTAAAATATAGAAATAGTTAATGGGGGATGAAATAAAGTAAAAAATATCATCTATTTTCCATTTATGATTCAATAGTTACCATATAATTAATTTCATAACACTTCAAGGGTGATAAATTTGTTACTAGTGTTAAAGTTAAAATGGGTTGACTATAGGGTTAAAAAAAGAAAAGTTAAAAAAAACTTAAACCTAAAAAAATTATATTTTTTGATGGTAGTAAAAGATAATTATTTTAAAAAATTTAATCTATATCCATTTTGAATCATTTTTCTTTCAAATTAAATTGTAATATTTTATTCTTTTATGAAAATAATAGTGTGTCCTCTCCCCCACTTATGAAAGGACGCCAGTCCTTTCTCATTTTACACTGAGCCTTATATATTGACTAAAACATCCAATATATCTTTATAAAATTCCAAGACACATTTTATAGGTTCCTTTATTTCCAAAATACCAACCATAGATCTCTTAATGGGAAATCCAATGGAGTTATTCCAAAGAAAATGTAATCACCTTAAACGATAAATTTTTATTTTTACTTCTTCTTTTAAATTCAATAAATATATTTTATTTAAAAAATGGTAAAATATGTATCCTAAATATATTTAAATGTTATATTTATTTTGATACAACCATTACCCACCCTCTTTCCAATCACATGGGAAGTGAAAGTGTTGCTCTTACGTACGCACAATATTCTGTCTCGACATTGCGATACAATTCTTCTTTCATAACCATATTTTTCAGATTGGAATTTTGATGAGTTTAATGTTTATATTTGATATTTATGAAATAATTGTACTTCTATAATGATAATATCTTATCAGCCTTTTTACCTTCTAAACCATTAGTAAATGATTACGTCGCTCATGCATACCTGTGGACCAACACCTTTCTATGATTCACTTTTTTCTTTATATTTTACTTACAATATATTAAGGATATATTGGATGAATATATATATATATATATATAATTTTTATTATTTAATTGTTATTCTATGAATTTGAATAGTTATCTACCTTTCTTTCATTCCATCTGTTGAAAAGTGAAATCAACCTTCATACATATGTAAGACCCACTGTCTCTATAAATTGTGTAATCTATTTTTTCTATCTAAATATATTAATAATTACTATGAATACGTATATAATAAATATATATCATATTTACATAATTTTTAAATTTCTAGAGTTTATGGAACCATGATCAATGTACAAATACTGAAACTACTTAACCAAATCATACAAGAAAAGAAAATCATTTATTACCCAAAACAATGATTTTAATAAATAATTGTTAATAAATGTGTGATAAAATATTATCATTATGTAATATACGGTATGATATATTTTATTATGGTTCTTTAATGTGTTTATAATAAATATATATTTATTATACATGTGTTTTTAACACATATTAATGAAGTTGAACATAAGGTAAAAAATATTGTCTCAATTTATACTCTATTGAGGAATATTAGGTATTTTGAACCTATTTATTGTTATGAGTTGTATCTAATTCCCCTGTGATATGTTATTTCAGGAATATTTTATATTCATAGTATTTAATGTTTCATTTTATGTTATTATTTCATGGGAATTATGACTCAAAAGTTACCAAAGAGGTAAAGGTTCTCATCATTATTCAAGATTAATTATGTTTAAGTATCCCTTGGAGGAATTGTTTGAAATTTAGATATTAAAAATATATATTTTATTCTGCTATGTTTATTCAATAAATATTAAATTAATAACACCCTTTTTCACTATTTGGTACTTAAAATGGTTGAAAAAAATGTTTTTTAAGAAAATGTAACATTATTGCTCTCTTCGGTCAAAAATCCTTTCTCTTCCCTGATCATGTTCCGTAAAAATGTTTTCATGAATGTTATTACTGTTACAAAATGACCATTTAGAGTCATTTTTACCCATTTTCGACTTTTTGAAAAATTAAAACCAATCTACTTATCATCGTCTGGACAAGGTACTATTTGATGTTTTTATAAATGTGTAAAATGGATGTTTTTTAACTTATATTGAATGAATGTTACATACATCCATAATGAATGATCACTTCTTCTAAGATTACAATACATATTTACTTAGTTATTTTCAAAAAATAATTTCCTTAATACTTTCAAAAAATTTACATCTTAAATAATTTTGTGAAAGTGAAAAAGGTTATTTTCCCCAAGAAATTTTTTAGTTAACTTATGAAATTATATTCATCTCTTCCGTAATCAATTTTTAATCTTATGATATTTTGAGGTTATACTATTATGATACCATCCAACATATTTTTATAAAAAATTCATTATCATTATGATTGGGTAATGTATTGATATTTCATATTTTATTCCTTCCAATAAAGAAAAATTTTTATTATTAAGGAATATTGGTTAAGTTTTATTTTTTATTCATATGATGAAGGAATTCGACTTAGTATGTGATGGTAAGGTCCTACTATTTCCCCTAGATGGATCAGTAGGTCTCACGAGACAAAATATATTGGGTTTTCATGAGGCATTACCCATTTATATAAGATGTATTATCACGTGTCCTTGATATCATGATTAAGATTTCTTGGTATGAGGCCCCGACCATAAGTTCCAGATGTTCGACATTATGCATTCCATAATTATGAAATTAGTAATTTATTTCCATGTGATTATTGTAATAGTTTTTATATCAATGTATAATTTTTAATCTCATGTGAATATTTATATTAAATTATTTGATTATCATTATTCTTCCTCTATATTATTCTTGCCTTATTTAGATTTTATTGTATTCAAACCCTTAATGATCATTTGATCTCATCCCATCCTCCTGATTATTTTCCCTAGGATACTAGGAATTGTTTTTTGATTGATATTTAGGGTTCTTCTAAATGGAATAATGGTGTTCTCAAAATAAATCAAATTGATTTATTTTATTTTTTCATATATAATGTCAAATTGAAGTATGTGTCTAGATTTCAAAGACCAAAAAACAATATCGTTCATTGGGATGTGTTTTATTTCATTTAGTAAAAATATTATAAAGAAACCATCAAGTCTAGGAAACATGGTCCAGGTTCTTTATAGATGGTATTACAGTAATTTTATTTGAACCCTTAAGAACTATAATTATTAAAACACATATTCAATAATGTAACACAATGATGGAATCTGAGAATATTCCAAAATAAAAATAATATTAGGATTTAAATATTAGTTAGAATTTTTTTTTAATATATGTTATGTGTTTAAATAATTTTGGTATTATATAGTATGTTTCATAATGTTATAACCTAGTCTATTATATTCCATTATTTAGAAAAGAAACCTTGTAAAAGGAATATAAACTTTTTCAATGCACGTAATACATGTATGAATTTACTACCAAGGAAAGATAATGATTCTAGTGATGTACATGGAGTTGTAACTAGAGACGAATAATTTATAACTATTTTGGGGCAAATGACTCAAGTTATGACAAAAAACATGGCTCACAAGGATCATTCTAGAAATTTTCAATGTAGCATAACAATGTGAGACTACTTTACTATAAGGAACCAACCTTAAACAATAAATAATATTGAATTAAGTTAATTATTCTCCATGGGGATCTTTTCAGGTTTATAGTTTTATATAATTAAGCCATAACTATTAAATTACATATCAAATATCACAATGTGGAAACTTCTACTTAGTATCCATTTTTTTCATAAAAAAACACATGAAAAAAGAGTCATGTCTAGTTCTATATTTTAGATAGCACGACTTTTCTAGTATCCCATCATTGACCCTATTCATCTTTATGTCCCGTGAAAAACATTTCAAAAAAACATGGGATGAGCATAAGAAGCTCAGTAAGGATTATAAAATAAAGAAATAAAACATTAGTCCATCAATACATACAAGAAAATGAAATCATACTTTTCAATATTTAACATACCACACTAGATCATATGATTTATTAATAACAAATGGAAATCATAAATCATAAAGGTAACTTGTGGCATCCATAACATACTTACATTAGAGCTTTCACAGCTACATAGGGAGTCAAATTTAGAATACCCATCATAGTATATTCCCAAAATATCTTAGGAGAAACATTTAAAATTACCTCTGTCACGTTACACAATGCATTAGAGAGCTATCTCGGGCTCACCCACCCTAGGTTTATCATAGAACCACCCATATATTTAAACAATACCCAGGAACTATAACATAATCATAACACATGACCAATCATAAAGGAAAGATAACATTTCCAGATTGTAATCAAAATATAACATTTCAATATATTGACATAATCAATCCATTATCAAAACCTTTTTCAATACCAATATACATAAAAATAGTATATGATATTTATTTTCCTTTTGAAAACATTACTGCTTGTTAAGGAAGCCAAATATCAAATAATGCTCACAGCGGCGAAACGGTCATTGTCTCCACGTACATTAAGAAGAAACATTTTTTTTATTTAGTAAAATGATCCGTAGAGAAAATATTCCCTTTTAATTAAATTAAAAGTCCAATGTGTTTATACACCATATAAAATAAAGTGGTGTATAAATTAATGGATTCCTCAATGAAGGGAGATTGAGACGAAATCCATTACCTCATGTCCGACTTAACTCATTTGTTCTTTAATCTCCTGAATAATAATCTAAAGTTAATTTTGACTTTCTTAATAACCTTTTTCAAGTTTATTATTCCCTTTATATTACGTATTACCATGTTATAAATATTACACAATCATTTAAGATAATAATGATCATTTTGTCGATATTTGGTACTTGAGTAAAAAAAGAACTTCCTATAATTAAATGATTCCATGTGGTCAAAAGTCCCTTATATCTAGAATTATATTCATGATATACATATCATATATATCCTATATATGCAGTATATATATGTATTTATAATAGTACATAAAATTTGAATATAAGAAATTAAATTCACCGTCCATGGAGACGGTAAGCCACACATACACATGAACACTACTTTCATTTTTATTTATTATTTAATGGAATGGAACCTTAATTATAAATAGGTATAATATAATCCAAATATAATATCATATATAATTTCAGTAACTCTATCCTTTATATGTTCCATGGATGGAATTAAAGAGTCATATCACTTTGAGGGGCGGTAATCCGCACTTAAATGAAATTATCAAATTTACCCATTATGGAAACCATAAAGGTATAATCTAAATGAAAAATACAGAAGAATAGAGACAATATAAATATAATATATATCATATATAAATATAGTTCCATCATAATGAACACCATGAGACATGGTAGGAGATAATCGAACAATCATCGTTTCATGAGGCAACAGTTCGCCGTACACAGAAACAATATATTCGTTTCCATTAGATGGAGGTATGTGTAAGTGTATTTTGAATACTTCACATAAAAAAACCTGGTATTTTGAGTATAATGGTGTGGTTATGTAAACAAAGAATAAAAACATCATAGGGAGTAAATAAGCAAAATAAAAGAAGAGAACGTTAGGGAAGACATTACCTTTAAATTTCGTAACTCCCTTTGGATTGAACCAAATGTCTTTATTGAAGTTCTTTCTGCATAATTTAAGGATTATTGTAGGAATATAGGGATCTTTATAAATTACTTGGGTAGAGTTTGGATTATAAAAGGGTGATTGAGAGGTGTGAGTAAGGGTTAGATGTGATGGTTTTTTAAAAGGGGGAGGGGTGGCTCTTTAGGAATGTTTGAAAATATTATTTTATTATATAATGATTTTCGGTTTATAAAGGTCAAAAACTTATTTAATTTGAAGATAAGGTGTACATAAGTCGAAATAAAATCATCCAATAATAATTGGATAGGTTTTGGATATTTTTTAATCCACATATATTTTATTTAACCCATTGTTATCTTATTTAACTTTTACCATGTCCTATTATATATTCCAACTATATTGTTAATATATTTACTATTAAATTAAAAGAGACAAAAAATGGATCATTATTGAATTTTTTAGCATCATATATTTTATTTTTACGAATATTATATTTTTAGGACTATTTTATTATTTAATAAAATTTTTATTGATTTAAAAAATCTTTTATTTCAATTTTAATACTATTCATATCATGACTTTTTAAAAAATCAAAACCAACTTGATACTTTCAAAAAACCTTCATTAATTGAAATAAAAAAGATAATTATAATCTATAATATTAGTGGATGTCATAAAAAGGTTCAAAATTAATTTATTTTAATATTTATAATATCATTTATTTGAATCCTTTATTAATGAATCAATGACTGCGTCACTATTATGTCATTATTAAATTTGTTTATTTAATGTCTAAAAATTATAAATTAAATACCATGATGTAGGAAATCATTTAATATTTCCAATGAATATTTATAGTTGAATACATAACTTATATAACCCCATATAAAAATTGTTTTAGTAAAAAGATTCATGTTTATGTTATTTTTGTCCATACGTTAAATTAATTAATATAAAGTGTCATTATCACTCCAATGTAGCTCCATGGGGTCCCAAAATCGACCCAAGGATACACATGGTCGTACATGTATCATAAAATATGGTTAGGACAAGTGTAAGGGTAATTTAATATTATTATAATATTATTTTTCACTCTTATTTACCAGATTTACCCTTTAACCATGGTAAATAAAATATTTACTGAAGTAAATATTTAAAATGTATAAAAATAAAAGTTATATATTTATAAAATTTGGACGTCCTGATTCCATATATATAATTAATTTTTTAAAATTCAAAACATATAAGTGATAGAAATTAATTTAAAATTAATTTCTGTTGTAAAAACAAAAAGGGTGTTTTTAAGAAATAATAACTATCAAAAGATTTACCATTATTTATATCCAAATTAGGAGTGAAATTACTTCTAATGACCACAATTGGATTAAACGGTAAAAATATAATCCAATTAAACTTTAAAACCAATTATAATAATAATAAAACTAATATGTAAATTAGATTAAAATGTAGTTTTGAATTAAAATGTAGTATTTTTCACTATTCATTAAAAAATAATTATTATCAGAAAAATACCAAAATTTAATCCAAAGTAAATTTTTATGTCATGAATCTTAAGGAAAGTATTAGTTTTTCAAATATAACATATAAAAGTGACAAAAACTTGATTTAAAAGGGGTTCTCCATCAAAAGGTGGTAAATCGACATTTTAATGAATATTAGAGTATTTATGCTTAAAATTTGATTCATTTACATTTTAAGCCTCTAAATTTTATTTTATAAATGTAAAAAAATTTAATTTTTTTTTATAAATACATTGTAATTAGTTCTATTAATTCCCACTAAAACAACGACTAAGCGTTAACTACCATAATAATATTATGATATTATTTTTCGGTATAACTCAACATTGTGTGCAACATAAGATTTCAAAGAAACACATTGCTGCGTGTTGGGTATGCCATTGAAAATGGAATCCATTTTAATGTAAAATTAATATTTAATTCACAAATATTAATAAATATGAAAATTTCATATTCTTTATTTACCTGGGATGTTACATCCTCCCCCCTTTTGTAAATTGCTTCCTCACAATTTTATTCACTTATCAAATAAATGGGGGTATTTATCCCTTATAGAATTCTAAAATTCCCATGTTTCCTATTAAACCATATGGTTTTCCCACAAAAATGTTACCCGATGAATTACCTTATTTTGCAACACTCTCTCTCTTCAGTCAAGAATCTGGACTGGTTTTTCCTCATTAGAGAGATTCTCGTCCAACTGAACTACCTCTAGAATCAAAACATGAGATGGATCCGGCATATACTTTCTCAACATTGAAACATGAAAAACATTATGTACCTGGGATAAACTTGGTGGTAACAAATATCTATTTATAGCTGATCCAACTTTCTCTAGGATTTCATAGGGTCCAATGAACCTCAGACTCAGCTTTCCCTTCTTGATAAAATGAATCACAATTTTCCATAGAGAAAATTTGAGAAAGACGTGATCACCCACCTCAACTGAAATATCCATCCTCAGGTTATCCGCATAACTTTTCTGCCTACTCTGAGTTGTTCTCATGTGCTTCTAAATCAATTAAACGTTTTCTACCATCTCTTCTACCAATCCTAGTTCCATTAGTTTCCATTAACATACTTCATCCCAAAAAGATGGATTTCGACATCTCTTTCCTTAAAATTTCTCAAATAGTTCCATCTGTACACTGGAAAGAAAAATGTTATTATAAGAAAATTCAACCAAAGAAAGATGTTGGTCCCAAATTCCCTAGTAATCCTTTGAGAAAGCATGTAGCATATCTTACAATGTCTGAATTGTTCATTCTGACTGCCCATCTGATTAAGGTTGAAAAGTTTCACTAAAATTTAATTTTTTACCCAATGACTTCTAAAGGACTTTCAAAAAGTTAGAAGTAAACCTAGGATCATGATTAGATACAATGGAGAGGGAAACTCCATGCAACCTGACTATCTCTTTAACATACAATTGAGAAAGTTGATCTAGAGACAAAGTATCTATAATAGGAAGGAAATGAGCAGATTTAGCCAATAGATCAACAATAACCCAGATTTCATTTTTACCTCAATATGTTTTTGGTAATCCCACAATGAAGTCCAATGATATATTTTCCCATTTCCAATCTGGAAATAGTAAAGGATAAAGAATCTCATTTGGTAACTATCACTCTGCATTATCCTATTGACAAGTCAAACAAGTCAAAGTAAAGTCAACAATATCTCTTTTCATTCCATCCCACTAGAAATACTCCCGATGATCTTTGTAATTCTAAGTATTTCCAGGATTAAATGAAAATGTAGTACTATAAGCTTCACATAATAACTCTTTCTTCAAGTGTGATTCATAGGGAACACATAATATCTTCCCAAACCTCAAAACACAATCATTATCAATGTTAAATTCTGGTAACTTACCCATCTGAACCAACTCTATATTTTTCTACAACTCACTATCTTCCTTATGCACTTTCTTAATTCTGTCTGATAGAGATTATTTCGCTGACACTTGAAACAAAATAGAGGAATTTCCTACACCAACAACTTCTATTCTAGATTTCCGTAAATCATTAATTAAATTACATTGTTCCAAACGTAACATGGTTAATGTTGCATTACTCTTTAAAATCAAATCATTATCCACTTTATTTACCTTTCCCTGATGGTAATGGATTATGAAATCATAATCCTTGATTAATTTCCCCCATATCCTCTATCTCATGTTCAATTTTTCTGAGTAAATTTATTTTTTGAACTTTGGCGGTCAGAATATATTTCACATTTTACTCCATAAAGATGATGCCTCCAAATTTTTAATGCCAAAACAACAACTGATAATTCAAAATCATGTGTATGGTAATTCAACTCATGAGGTTTCAACTGACGTGAAGCATAAGCAATTACCTGATAATTCTGCATTAGGGAACAACCAAGTCCTTTCAATGATGCATCACTATTGATAAAAAATTCACCATTTCTCGAAGGCAGTGCCAAAACTAGAGCATTTACCAATATTATTTTCAATTCCTGAAAAAAGATCATCACATTCTTTTTTCCAAATGAACATAAAACCTTTTAAAGATAACTTAGTCAATGAGATAGATAACCCAAAAAAAATTTCAACAGACCTCCGGTAAAAACCTATTAAACCATGAAAACTATAGATCTATATGATATTGATAGGTCTTGGACACTATTCAACAACTTTTGTTTTTGCAGGATCAATATTTATTCAATGTTTTGAAATAATGTGACCAAGGAATGAATTTTTTTGTAACAAAAACTCACACTTTCTAATTTTTCCATATAGTTTCTTTTCTTTTAAGGTTTTCAAGACTACCCTTAAATAACATTCATATTCCTCTTTACTTTTGGATGAAACCAAAATATCATCAATGAACAGAACCAAAAAATTATCTTGGAACTCACGGAAAATTATATTCATAAGATCCATGAATACAACAAGTGATTTAGTTAACCCAAAATCCATAACAAAAAATTCATAATGGATATATCTAGTATGAAACATGGTCTTCAAGAATGTTTACTTCTATTACTTTCAACTGATGGTACCCTGAACTCAAGTCAATATTTGAAAAAATACTGAGCTCCCTAGAGCTAATCAAACAAATAATCGATATGAGGAAAATGATACTTGTTCTTAATAATTATGTTATTCAATTCTCTATAATCAATTCAAAGT
This sequence comes from Viscum album, assembly GCA_963277665.1. Classification (NCBI taxonomy): domain Eukaryota; kingdom Viridiplantae; phylum Streptophyta; class Magnoliopsida; order Santalales; family Viscaceae; genus Viscum; species Viscum album. Next base: position 1,353,061,542 of record OY728121.1, on the reverse strand, counting down.
ATCATTGAACCATATTTCTTTTTAACAAACAAGACAGGAGCACCCCAAGGTGATGTGCAAGGTCGAATGAATCCTTTATCTAATAGCTCTGGTAATTTCTTCTTTAACTCTAAAAGTTCAATTTCAGCCATTCGATAAGGTGGTTTTGAAATTGGATTAGCATCAAGAACTTATTCAATAGTAAATTCAACTTATTGATCAGTTATTATACCAGGAAACTCATAAGAAAAAACATCAAGACACTCATTTACCACTGGGACATCATTAATCTGAATAGTACCTTGGTTTTCAACAATATGTCCAAGGTAGCATTCATTTCCATCTTTTACTAGTTTCTCAGCTTCCTATTATTTTACCAAAATTAAGGGTTCATTCTCATACATAAACTGAAATTCTTTTTGAAAAGAATCCTCTTTAGCTCTGCAGTCAATCTTATAATGGTAAACAGAAGTCCAATCCATACACAAAATAACATCAAACTCTACTAGAGGAAAAACAATAAGGTTTTTAGGTAGATTCTTTCCACACACAAGGATAAGAAGGTTATTATAATTTCTTTTTGTCTCAACATTTCCTACAAGTGTTTTTAACATAAGTTCAGGATTCATATCTTGAGATGGAATTCTGAATTTAATAGAAAACGTCTTAGAAATGAAAGACTGTGTAGACCCTGAATCAAACAACACATTGGAATAATTCAAAAAAATAAATAGTGTACCTGATACTACTTCATTTGATGGCCCATCATCTGCTAAAGTAGTTACAAAGGATTTCACCACCCCTTCCTGCTTTTAGTCTAGCTAATTTCCCTTAGTTGAGTTCTTCATTGGACACTTATTTGAATAATAACCCATTAAATTGCACTTAAATCATTTTATTGACTATAAATCAGATTTTTTATTACCATTACCCTGATCTTTTTCAGTGCAATTTCCGGCCTTATTTCCCATTTTACCACATCAGTATCACTTGACAAAATTCAAAAGGCATTCCACAACATTATTTTTACCATAATTTTCACAAAATATAAACTTAAGATTCTTTCCATCAGATTTTTTTGAAGAGTTATTCCCTTTCATATGCCACCTAGACCTCTTATTCTGTTTTTTGTCAAAGAACACCTGATCATCGAAAAACTTCATTTCCACCTTCTCCACACATCGAACATATTTTTCATAACTTTTGAACTCATGAGAAGATAAATCACTTTGATAATTTGGCTTTAATCCAGAGTAAAAACAATTTATTTTACTATCAAGATCTTGTATGAAATTTGGAGCAGACCTTTCTAGTCGAGTGAATTTTTCTTCATAAGAATCAACTGAGTCCACTTCCAGCCTCAATTCCAAGAAGTGTTTTTCCATCCCAAGACGAACCACCTTAGGAAAATATTTCACAAGAAACATACCTTTTAATTAATCCCAATAAAGATCATCAATCTCCTCACTATACCTGATATTTTTCACCATCGACCACCATTGATCGGCTACAACTTCAAAATGGTAAACAACAGGATGAACCTTTTGATGTTTTGAACACCCCATGTCATCAAAGACCATCTCCAGTGATTTAATCAACCCTTTAGATATTACATGGTCAGATGATCCTCTGAATTATGGGGCATGTTTACTCATGAAATGATCCACCACTAACATGTTCCTCTATGGTTGATCTGGATAATCTCATGCATGGATACCACAACCATTTATAGCCTAAGTCAAATGTTCCATCAATGCAACAAACTATTCAGTTATGATTCTGACCATCTCAGGTTGCTAATTTGGAAGGTTGTCTTCCTCCTGATGTCGTCTCATCATAGCTGCCCTGTTTCCTCTACGGAAACCCATTTTGAACCCAGAAATATCTTAGGCGAAGCAACATGGTAATATGTAAATGCTATATCATTTCAATATTAACATAAATTAATTTATGGATATTAATTTAACAATACCCTAACTCCTAAAGTTGTCTAAACCGACCTCTGATACCAACTATAAGGACCCAACTTTAAACAATACATAATCTTGAATTAAGTTAATAATTCACATTGGGGATCTTTTCAGGTTTAGTGTTTTATAGAATTAGGCCATAACTGTTACATTACATCTCAAATATTACAATATAGACATTCCACTCAGTATCCATTTTTTTCATAAAATAAAAACTCTTAAAAAAACAGTCATGTCTTGTTCCATATTTTAGATACCATGACTTCTCCACGATCCCATCCTTGACCCTATTTATATTTAAGTCATCTAATAAACATTTAAACAAAACTTGAGATGAGTATAAAAATCTTAGTAAGGATTATAAAATAAATAAAGAAAGCATTAGTCCATCAATACATAAAAGACAATGAAATAATACTTTTCAATCTTTAATATAACACTCTAGATCATAAGATTTATGAATAACAAATGGAAATATTAATTCATAAAGGTAACTTGTGGCATCCATAACATAATTACGTTGTATCTTTCACAACTATGTAGGGATTTACATTTGGAATACCCATCACATTATATTCCTTAAATATATTAAGAGAAACATTTATGTTTATGTTTGTCACATTACCCAATCCATTGGAGAGCTATCTCAGGCTCACCCACCCTAGGTTTATCACATAACAAAACATATATGTAAACAATTCCCAATAACCATAACATAATCATAACACATTAACAAGCATAATGGAAAGATAACATTTCCACATTGAAATAAAAATATAACATTTAAATATATTGACATAATAAATCCATTATCAAAACCATTTTCAATACAAATATATTTTAAAAGACTATATGGTATTTATTTTTCTTTTAAAAACATTATGGCTTGTTAAGGAAGTCAAATATCGAATAATGCTCGTGGCGGTGGAAAGGTTGTTGTCACCGCATATGTTAAAAAGAAACATTTTTTTTATTGTTTAGTAAAATGATTCATTTAGAAAATATTACCTTTGACTGAAATTAAAAGTAAAATGGGTTTATACACCATATAAAATAAAGTCTTGTATTAATAAAATGATGCCTCAATAAAAGGAGATTGAGATGAAGTCCCTTACTACGTGTACAACTTTACTCGTTCGTTATTTAATCTCCTAAATAATATACTAAAGCTAATTTATACTTGATTAAGAACATTTTTCATGGTTATTATTCCTTTTATATTATTTATTACAATTTTATAAACATTACATAAACATTTAAGTTTATAACGGTCATTTTGTCGATATTTGGTACTTGAGTCAAAAATGACCTTCCTATAATTAAATATTTACATGTGGTCAAAAGTCCATTATCTCTAGAATGATATTCATGATTTAGACATCATATATATCCTGTATATCCTGTATATATGTATTTATAATAGTACATAAAATTTGGAGATAAGAAATGAAATGCACTGTTAATGGAGATAGTAAGTTGTACGTACGCATGAATGCTACTTTCATTTTTATTTCATATTTAATGGAACAAAAAATTAACGATACATAGTTATATTATAATTATAGTATAATATCATATATAATTTCAGTAAATCCATCTTTTATATGTTCCACGTATGGCATGAATGAGTCATATCACTTTGAGGGGGTGGTAGTCTACACTTTCTCAAATGAAATTATCTTATTTACCCATTATTGAAACCATAAAGGAATGTTATAAATGAAAAATACAGAAGCATAAAGAAAATAAAAATATAATATATATCACATATAAATATTATTCTATCATAATGACCACCATGAGAGGCTGTATGAGATAATCGAACAATCGTCATTTTGTGAGGCAGCAGTTCGCCGTACACAGAAACAGTATGTTCATATCCATTAGATGGAGGTGTGTGTAAGTGTAGTTTGAATACTTATAATAACAACAACCTATAATATTTAGGATACTAGTGTTATTATGTAATCAAAGACTGAGAATATCATAGGGAGTGAAGAAGTAAAATAAATGAAGAGAACTTGAGAGAAAATGTTCACTATTGAAAATATCACCTGTAACCATGGTTTCAAACCGTGGGTATAGCCCCTAGAACTGTGGGTATAGGCTATACCCATGGTTCTATAAATCTTGGGATACCAAGGCATAAAGATAGATCTATTCCCAAGGTTCTATAGAACTGTGGGAATGGGACATGAAAATTCCTTAATACCCACAGTTTTAGAACTCTGGGTATATATCTATACCCACGGTTTACAAAACTGTGGGTATAGATCATCACACTAGAAATAATATACCCAGGGTTCAATGAACCCTGGGTATAGATCATGACCTATAAAAAAAATACAAAACTGATTTGAAGACATGTGAATATACTTGACAAAACATATTTTAAGGTACAAATGAAGAAAGAACAGATTCACATAGTTCATATGATACTTCAGGTGAAATAACATATTTGAGATAAATGCCTTCACCACCAGGGGATTATGAATTTTCCAACGAGACTTTTGGTGAGTTTGCTGTTTTAGGGGAACTCATGGTTGGCACATTTCAGCCTGTTTCTTATAGTTCTAACGAGTTGTCATCTGCCATCACCAAATCTTTAAAATCCATGATATATTAACGTATATCTCTATACTTCCCAGATTGCACTACCATCCCATCTTGCATAACCTATTTTCGATATCAACTCTGTAAAGACCAACTTCATAAAAAATGAAATGGACTAATGTAAACTCACATATATGTTGTCAAAAGTATGTAAGAAGTCAATTATATGGGTGACCAGTAAAATGGTCTTGCCTTTGAGAATCCCCATAACCCATTCCAAAAAAACAATGAAATGTATCAGAAATGCTATATAATATTGTTAAAATTACAGTGTGTGTTGGGTTGTCATCTTGAATATATTTGAACCAGTGTGGGAATCTACTATACTAAAAGAATCATCAAGAAGGTTAAATATCAAGATACTGATACGCAACTTTGGAAAGCTGTATGTGCTATTTTTGGCCACCATTGGGGTTGATTCCCCGCTCCCCAATTTTATTCGAGTCCCCGAATTCCATCATTTTTTAGTATTTCTCCATACAACAGGCCCAGATGACTTCCATGTATATTTCTAGGTTCATCATCAAGCTGAAAAACATGTTTTCTTGAAAGGTACCACTTTGAATCCATGATGTTTGGGCAACATATGCAGTTGTGCCATAAATCATGACCTAAAGAAAGGAAAGAAAGCATACACTTATATGGAATAATCAATACATTTTAGAGATGAATTGATAAATAAAAAATTAGTCAATAGACCAATACTAACCTTCCCATTTTCTTTGTGTATTTAACCAATAATTTAATCCAAGATAGGAGACTTCCTCAATCCAACAGTCCCAACTATGGCTGTAAGCTCCCCCTATGAATCTCCATGTTCAAATTCCTCAAACATGGTTCTTCATCATCATCATCCAAGCTAAAATATTTGTTTTTCACATTTATGGAAATAAAACCATCCCAATGCTCCACTCTCTCTATTGAATTTATATAAAATCCAGCACTGGTCATGTATTGATCAATCTCTTGAGGGATATCTTGGTTTGGGGCATCAAGATCATGGTTTGAGGGAAGGTCCCAATGGGTTCCCACAAAATCTTGAAGAGAATCAAGGTCATGAAAATCACAATCACATTGAGTGGCATCATCAAAATGATCGCAGTCTGAAAGGTGAGGGTTGATGTGAGGACCAGCGTGCTCCATAATACAATAATTTTGACCATAGAAGAGTAGATGAGCTTGGTTAGCTATCCATAGAAGAGGGGAATGAAATAGGAAATTAAAACAAGTTTGAAGAGAAATCCAATAGAGGGATTCAAATACAGATAAAGACCAATGGATACTGGTCATAGTAGAATTGGAATAAAAAACACCCTAGATGATAACACAATATAGAAATATAGTAATCAGTTTAGAAGGACTATTCCGAAAAATAAAAATTCACATCATACCACTAACATGATATTTTAGACATCCTCCTATGACGAATAGAAATGAATAAGAAAATTTTTTAATGTACAAAATACATGTCCTAGATGAAAAGGTGGATCCTTTAGTCATAAAAATTAATATGTTTGATGAGTTTATAATAAAATAAATCAGGCTTGATTTGATGATTGTGTCAAACACTAGTAGCCTGATAAAATCAAAACACATGTCATAAAAATTTCAATTGATGATGGTTTTAATTAATTATTACTGAAAACACTCAAAATTCATGTCATTGAATAATAGAATAAATTCATACCATAACATTAATGTTCATGCCCGTGGGATAACTTACTAATGAATTCTCATTTAACACCCCTAATGATAACATAATCAAAATGACTGACATTGCAGGAAGAAATTCACATCATATCATAAAAGACATCATTTTAGAATAATTATTTTTACAAAAATATTAATGACTTATAAATAGGTAAAATTATCAAAATATTATTATTCATGAAGAAAAAATGATGACTAGAGTGATTACATTGATCTCCAGAAAATGCGAGGAGAACGAAGATAAAAAATTACATTATTTAGATCACAGGAAAACTGTATAAATAAAGAAGACCAAAAACATAAATGAGAATATGAGAGAACATGCAAAGGTAAATCAAAAGGGATGGTAACTATAAATATTTTTTTACCAAAACAATTATCCAACACTAATGAAAATCAAATGAAAAAATAATCACCCAAACAACATAACAATGTTTCAATCATTCAGTACATATAACTAATTTATATATTATTAGTTTTAAAATATGATACCCAAAAAACTATAATATTATATAAAGTGATACTCACAAGGAGTAGTAATATTAAATTAAAGAGTACTAGAGTAAATGTGGTTTTGTAAAAATATAGATGAGTAAAGTGAAAGTGCTAAACAGTAATGATATAATTCATTCGACAATACATTGGTATCAATTTCAAAATTCATTGAAATAATTATGAAATACTTATTTGTAATCATGAAATTTCAAAATTATTTGAAATAAAAATTCCAAATAACACAATACATTGGTAACAATTATGATTGAAGTCATTAGACAATGCATATGTAACAAAATGTGTATCCAACAACTATTTTTGTCAACCAAATTTGTTATATATTAAACTATTATCAATACAGATAAATGTGTGGTAATTAAAGGAATATCATCATTACTAGTATATTTGAATTAATGAATAATTTTTTTATCAAATTCATTCTAACATTCTACATACATGAAATTTTATTATGTTCACATGAGTTTGGAAGAAGATATTAATATTGACACATAACTGACCTAATTCTATATGAATGCATTGATCAGTCTCATAATGTCAACATGGATTGAAAAGTATCACATGGATGTGGTGCGGTTGTGTTATAGGGAAGTTAAATCAGTTAATGAATCTTAAAACATAGACAATGAAGTGTGAAATTATTAGTGTAAACAAATAATTAATTAGCATGTTGAATTCTTTTAACATAGAAAATTACCTTTTGGTAGAATCATTTTTGGCAACCGTTTAAAGTGTTATTAAATTCTATTATGTGGGGTAATAGAATTTATTTTGGTTCTATAGTTCAAACAATTACCTATGAAAACAAATACTCAATAATTAATTAATTAAATTCAATCATAAAAATTACATTGTAAAATCATCAGATGAGAAAATAATGGGGGGAATACCAATTTCATAACTTATTGAAGAATCATCCCAATTCACACACATATTGTAAATGTTAAGAAACAAAGATTATATATTTTAAATATATTCAAATAGACATAGGTAAATTATTTAAAAATTTTAAATAATTAATAGATTAATTGTAGAATATATAACACGCATAGAGAAAAAAATCAAGAAACTATATACATTCATCAATAAATTAATTGACATGAAAACATAAAAAGTGTGTGGTGTAATGAACAAATTGAATTCATCAATAATATTTTCAGAAAAATGACACATACATATAATGAAATAAATGGTCAGTGTGTAATGGATAATGAATAATAGATGATATCAGACTACTGTGAAAAAAAACTAATAGTATAAAAAATTAACGATTGAGTTTATGATGAAAAACTGTAATGAAAATAGTAATGTGTTGTAGATTCTACCACATTTTATGCTAGAATTATACTCTCAATAGTCATTTTACTTGAACCTGAAATATAATACAGTAAAATTCAAAAACGAATAATTAAAAGTGGACAGTTGACAAAAACATTTAAATAATAATACAATTACATATAATCATTCCTTCATAATTAAAAAACTAAAATTAAATACATAGACAGGCCTGCGATGGATGCTCAATGATACATGGATCGTAGTCTTGACAATAGGGTGAAGCAGGGCAGTGTCCATGACATCCTGCATCATATATTACTCATCCTCTTTCCCCATGATATATAACTTCCAACACTAAAAATCATCAATAAACATTATAAGATGTAGTTTCCTAGCCTTGAAATCTCTTAGATTATATAGAATCATAAAATACCATTACAAAATAAAAACTATGTGCTTTTAAAATGATACTTTATATAATGGAATCTCTTTTGAAAATACAATAAATTTTAAAAATACAATCACTACCACACTAGTCCCAAGATATTGTAGGATTTAACAAAATTTACAACTATGATTCATAGAATTCATATTTTATAGCAACTAATAATACACAATGTCATTATTTAATTTCAACAAGAACTCATAACAATATCCAATAGTTTTATTCAGAGAACTTCAAGTTTAGATGATACATCATTAGATGAAAAAATCATAACTAAATATTTCACTGAGATAAATTCAGTGAAAAATATCTAATACATCTTTATAAACACATTTGAAGTAGTTATTACTTTTTATAAAGTCAATTTAACTCAATTTCCTGATTCTCTAGAAAATATATGAATATTATAGTTCAATAGAACATAGAATCATAAATTATGGTCGTTAGAAAAATAACTTAAAAACAGACATCAAATTAATCTAAATTAAATTAATGTGTACTATGGTTTTCAAAACAGTTTCTATAAAAGGATTTGAAATTCACAATCAAACAAGACCTGCATGCCCCTTTACGACCAGAAACACACCTCGACCTAGAGGGGTGCACCTCAAAAAATAGGAGATTCCTGATGGGATGTGCATCAACAAAAAAGATTAGGGGATAATACCGGAGGATGAGGCCGATCGTTGATCGAGTGAGAAAATTTCTCGTCCTATGTGGGAGAGGGAAACATACCTATTGGGAGGGGGTGGATTGACGAGTAAAGGGGGGAGGCTGGGAGTCAGAGTCCGGGAGGTAGAGGTGGAGGGAGGGAGGGGGTTGGGAGGAGAACGCAGAGGGAGAGATGTCAAGGTTGGGACATGGAGGCTGGGAGATCGAGGCGGAGGCTGGGAGGTTATGGTCGAGGTCTAGGTAGAGGTGAATGTGGGAGGGGGAGGGGAGTGAATGGAATATTAGGGCTCGTGAACGGGGGGGGGGGGAGCCCAAGCGGTGGATTATTTGGAACTGACTATTCACACGGTTTTTAGAAAAGCATCAATATTGATTAACACAAATGGTCTGTACCCACTATTTTTTGGAACCGTGGGTATACTTCCATTGCCTTAGAGTCTATTTCCAGTAGTGGTTAACTTTAAATCAGGTAACTCCCTTTGGTTTGAACCAAAAGGCTTTCTTGAAGTGCTTTTATCCTAAAGTAAGGTCTCCATGAGGAAGAGAGGTATTTTGAGATATTATTTGGGCATATATTGGATGATCAAAGGGGGATTGAGAGGTGTGAGTAAGGGTTTGAGGTGATGGCATTTTATAAGGGGGAGGAGGGGCTCTTTTGGAAAGTTTAAAAATATTAGTTTATTATATAATTATTTTCGGTTTCTAAAGGTCCAAAACTTATTTAATTCAAGGATAATGTGTATTTAAGTCAAAATAAAATCATCCAATAAGAATTGGATGGGTTGTGGATATTTATTAATCCTTATTTTTTTTATTTGACCATATTTTAACTTATTTAACTTTTACCATGTCCTCTTATATATTCATATTATACGTATAAATTATTTACTATAAAATTCCATGAGACCGAAAATGGATAATTAATGTAATTTTTAACATCATATATGTCATTTGGAAGAATCTTATATTTTTCAGACTATTTAATTAATTAATAAAATATTGATTGATTTAAAAACTTGTTTATTTCAATTTTAATACAATTTATATCATTACTTTTTAAAAAATACAGACCAACTTTATTATTTAAAAAATCCCAAATTAATTTAAATATAACAAGCCATAATAATCTATAAAATTATTTTATGGCATAAAAAGGTTCAAAATAAATTTATTTTAATGTTTATAATTTCATTTATTGGAATCCTTTAATAAGAAAACAATTACTGCATCACCATTGTGTCATAATTAAATTTGTTTATTTAAAGTATAAAAATTATAAATAAAATGCCATAATGTAGGAAATCATTACAGATTTCCAAATAATATTTTTAGTAGATATCTTATATAACCTTATATAATTTTTTTAGTAAAACAAGTCATGTTCATGTTATGTTTTTCCTTACTTCAAATTAATTAATATAAAGTATCATTATCACTCCTATGTGGCTCCATGGGGTCCCAAATTTGACCCAAGTATTCCCATGGTCGGAAATTTATCACCCAATAGGGTTAAGATAAGTGTGAGGGTAATTTAATATTATTTTTCACTCTTATTTACCAGATTTACCCTTTAAACAAGGTAAATAAAATATTTACTGAACTAAATATTCAAAATGTCTAAAAATAAAAGTTACATATTTACAAAATTTGGACCACCAGACTCCAAATATAGAATCTATTTTTACAATTTCGAAACATATAAGTGGAATAAATTAATTTAAAATTAATTCTCATTTTCAAAATAAAAATCATGTTTTTAAGAAATAATAACTATCAAAAGATTTATCTTTGTTTATGTCAAATTAAGAGTGAAATTAATTACAATGACCAATATTGAATTAAATGGTAAACATATAATCTAATTAATCTTTAAAACCAATTGTAATAACTATCTAACTAATAGATAAATTATATTAGAAGGAAAATTTAAATTAAACTATAGTATTTTCACAACTCATTAAAAAAATGAACATTGTCAGAAAAATACCAAAATTTCATCGAAAGTAAATTTTAATATCCCGATTCTAAAGAAGAATATTACTTTTTCAAATATAACATATAAAAGTGACAAAAACTAGATTTCAAAAGGGTTCACCATCAAAAGGCGCTAAATCAACCTTTTTATGAATATTAGATTATTTATGCTTTAAATTGGATTCATTCACATTTTAAGCCTCTCAATTTTATTAGATAAATATAAAAACATTTAACAAACATGTATAATAATATTGTAGTTAGTTATGGTCATTCATTACAAAAACAATGGGGAGGCACTAACTACCATAATAATATTATAATATTATTTTTAATTATAACTCAATGCTGTGTGCAACATAAGATTTCAAAGAAACCCATTGTTTCATGTCATATATGCCATAGAACATAGCATCCCCTTTAAAATAAAATTTATATTTAATTCACAAATATTAATAAATATATAAATGTCATATTCTTTATTTACCTGGGATGTTACATTTATGCATAAACATCCTCCACCTTTGAATGGAACTAAAAATCCATTAGTAGATGAGAAATGGATAAGTTCCTCATCGAATATATTTCTATATTTGGGATTTAATGAAATGGGGATGGTTTCCATGAAAATTTTCCATCTATCATGATATTTAGATCAATAGGGTTTATTGATTTTAACAATAATGATGAAGATGAAATCATGAGCATGGAGTGGGAGGATTTTAAGGAAATATTTTTTCGAAAATATTTTCCTCCTAATAAATGAATATACGTGGAGAGATAATTCATAATTCTTAGAAAAAACAGATAGGAATATATTGATATTTTTTTACTAAATTTATAATGTTAGCATGGCATGAAAAAAGTACGAGGATATAATATCATATTCTATCAAGATAAGAAATAATTCTTCAAGTTTTACGGTTATTAAATAATTTTATAGAAGATGTGGATATAACAAAAAAATGGATAAGGGGAAGAAGATAAAGAAGGATGTTCCCACATTTGTTAATTGAGGAAAATTACACCTAGGAACCTTCTTAAATGGAATGAATGTTTATCTTAAGTGTGTAGATAAATTCCATGAGTATTGTGAATGAATGGGTAAGAAAAAAAACTCTAGTGTTATATGCTTCGTCTATAAAAATATGGGGCACTACACAAATGAATTCTCCAATAATCAAGGGAATATACAACAAATGAAGCTAAGGTATAAAGGTCAAATTTATGCCATTATTACCACTTTAGTGTAAAGATTACAGTGAATTTATTTTTATATTCATGAATTATATTATAGAAGTATTTTATCAATGATATTATATTCATAAGGATCAAAAAACATATAGGTATTGTAATATGGATGTTTTCCTTTAAGTATTTGAAATCATATTTAGGATGGTACTGATAACAACGAAAAGTGATTAAGTGGTAATGTGATTTTTTTTGTAGAAATCATGAATAAAGGGAAGATAAACATTAATATGTTACTGATATTGAGCTAATAATGTTTTTTTGGGATAAAGAGAATATTGAAATTGGAAAAGTTAATGGTATAGCATTGGTGACTTTGAAAATGGTTAGTGATTTGATGATAAAGTAGTTTAGGAAGGAGTTTACTACATTGTTCAGATTTGTGGGATATATTGAATAAGTATAAATTTAATAGTGATTCGTGTTATTTTTATATGTGTTCAAGGTATTGACATGTTTGGAATGTGACATTGTGAAGTGATTTTTATTGTCTAGGGATAAATCCTTGGTCAAATTTTTGGGTTTTCAATATGGTCAAAAAATATTTTGTAGGAGTCTTAAGTTTAACTATTTATGGAATGGATTGAGCTAAACATCAGATATTATTATTTCAGGATAAATTATGATTTATCATATTGGATAACATATTATAACCATTTTGGTTTTGGTTAATATTTATATTCCTAAGGAATGACTTATAGATCTTATTATTTTTTAAATGTTTTTCAGGTGTTAAAAAATTCATCTCGAATACCCATTTCCTAACATAAGATATGAAGTGGAAATTGATAAAAACACCAGAAAATGATGATATTGTGCTTATGAAATGGAAAGAGACTAAGTATGTTTATTTTCTTTAGTGATTTATCAAGATATTAAAATAATTCCTCAATTATTGGAAAATGACCATTAAATAAAAATGTTATCTGATTACTTTTCATATTGGGAAATAAGTGGTTTTAACCCATATTATATTTATGATTTTATGGAAGTTAACATTCTCATGACCATGTTCTATATCAATCTCTATTAATACTTGGGAATTATTTTTCATTTACATTCCCATATTTTAACTTCAAATTTATGGTCTCCTATTTAGAATCCTAATTTTTTGGTGACCTTCATACTTCATTTTCACTCTTTTTTAGAGAAATTTTTAATAACTATTTTTATGATGTGGGTTTTTATACAAGAAATATTGAAATGAAAAACCAGTGATTATTGATTAGACATTAAAATTGTCTGCATGAAATTTATTGAGTGGGGGGGGGGGGATTAAAACTCCCAATTATTATAAACGAACACTATGTTCTATAGTGTACATAGAATATAACATTAATTCTAAACAAACAACAATATTCTATTAAAATATAATTTTTCAATAATTTCCTAACAGTTTAAATAACAGTTATAAATAGTATTAACTTAAATTTTAAATATATAAATGATGTACTCAATAAAAATTCATTAATTAATTATTATGAAATGCGCACTTAGTTTTTAGTAAGGTACTTTTATCCTTCACAAATATGTTTTCTTCAGAATTGATTTTTTTATTAATTTTTATTGGAAAATTATATAATAAAAATTTGAAACATCAACAAATTTTATTTTCTAAAAACAATTTCATTTTTTAAACTAGTATTTCAAAATAATCACTCGGTGAAACTTTTGGATATTTATGAAAAATTTTATTTTTCGGTGAATAGTAATAAAATACCAATTTTTTCTGAAAAATGAATATTTTTCTAGAATTTTACAAGTTATATTATGTTTTAAAATGATTTAAATATTTTTTTTGTTATATTTGTAATAATTAAATTAGTTTCATTGGATACATTTTTATGACTCAATTCGGTATAAAAACATTTTTATACGTAGAAAGGCATTTTTTGGAGAAATTGTTTTTATTCACATAATATATTTTTATCCTAATAAATAAAATTAATCAATACTATTTAATTATATTAATTATATTAACAAGTTATATATTCAATAAAATCTTTTAATTTTTATTTAATATTTTTCTAAAAATTGGATAAGAAGAAACCAAGATGTATGCTTAAAAATGTATTTTTCCAAAAGAGGTTTTTATTGAGTTTTTCATGTATATTTTTAAAATTAATTTATAAAACTTATGGAAATTGAATTTTATCAAATTTATTTCATATTTTAAATTGGAATATTTAATTTTTTTAATAAATAACCTTTTATTTTTTATCCAATATGAGTTGTAACCTTGATATAATGTATCACCTTAGTAAAGGCAAAGTCAGGTTAATCTAGGTTAAAACTATGTGATAGCCATAATATTTCATCATAATTATTATTAGATGATTTTATTTTTACCCTTGTCACATTAGTCTTGAAATTTATTTTAACACATTTTTGTCCATGAAAATGTCTAATATATTATTTAATTTAAGGAAAATTATAAAATGTCCCTCTCTTTTAAATATATAGTATTCATTGACATATGGAGAAAATAAAGTTGTGAAATATTATTGATAGAAATTTAGTTTATAATTAAAATTTATTTATTTTGTAAATTTATTTTTAATTTTTAAGAATTCTATAATTACCTTAAATTATTTTGCAATGTTGATGTAATATTTTATCAATTAGTTTAAAAATACCATAATTGATTTTATACAATATTTAATGTGATATAATTTTAAAAAGAAACATTGTTTCGATAAATTTATATTTTTTTTGAATTTTAGTGTTTTTATAGGGTTATATTCTAATTTAAACCTTTTATTCATGTCTTTGAAGTCAAAGTAAATGAATAGTGTCATAATCAATAATAATGATATATTAAGAAAAATTATTAAATTATTTAAAAATAATTAAGTTCTTTAAAGAGATAATTGGGTATATGATATATTCTAAAATATCATCCATTTTCCATTTATGAAATAATAGTTACTATATAAGTAATTTCATAAACCATTAAGAGTGAAAAAGCCTTTACTGTTGTTAATGTTAAAATGGGTTAACTATAGGGTTAAATGAAAAGACAAGGTTTAAAATCCACGTGAAACTATGAAAATTATATTTAGTGATGTTATTAAAATGAAGTAGTTTCTAAAATTATAATATATATCCATTTTGAAGAATCTTTCTTGAGAATAGATTTTTTATATTTTATTATTTTAATAAATTCCAAGTGGATCCTCTCACCTAATTATAAAAAGACATGCCACCTTTGTCACCATTACACCACACATAGTATTATATATTGATCAAACCCTACCAGTTTATCTTAAATAAATACCACTCCAAATTATAGAGGTTATGGTCTTCCCAAAATACCAATTGTTGTCTCTTTAATATGAGATCCAAATGAGTTCTTCCAAAAAAGGGGAAACCACCTTAACCAATCACTTAATTTTTTATACTTCTTCTTTTACCTCCAATAAATATATTTTATTTATCATAAAATGAAAAAATTAGTATCCTATATGTACTTAAATTTTTTCATTATTATCAAACAACCATTACCTACCCTCTTTCCAATCCAATGGGAAGTGGATCTATGATTCACACATACGCACAGGTTACCATCTCCACATAAAGATACAACTTATTTCTAATCACCATATTTTATGAATGAGAATTATAATGGGTTTAATATTTATATTCTATTCCTATTAAATATTTATACATACATAATTATAATATCATATCTATCATAATACCTTAAAAAACATTGGGAAATGATAACGTTGCTTGTATGTACATGTGGGATTCCCCCTCTATGAGATGATGTGATTCAGTTTTTTCCTTTCTATTTTACATTTATGGAAATGAGGATATATTTTACAAATTTATATATAGATTATATGGAATAATAATGATTATTTAAAGGTTAATAATTGTCTACCATTCTTCTGTTCCATTCGTTGAAAAGTGAAGTCATCATTCATTCATACACCTGACCTACCGTCTCTGTGAATGGTGTAATTAATATTGTCTATCTATACAATTTATGAATTACTATAAATACATATATAATGAATGTATATGATATTTTTATATATTTTTTAATTTTATGGAGATAATTGAACATTGATCAATGTATAAAAGGATTAAAATACTGAACCAAAACATTCATTTAAAATGAATCAGTTATTACCTGTAATAGTGATTTTAATAAATTTTTAGTAATAAATAGATTGTAAAAGATCATAAGTTATATATTTTATGATTTAAATGAGTATGGTTCATTAATAGGTTGATAATAAATATAAATTAATTAAAATGGATTTTTGGACACATATGAAATAATTTAAATATAAGATAATGGATTTTATCTCAATTTCCACTCCATTGAGACATATTTGTTAGTTTACACTTATTTAATCTCATGAGATGTGTATAAAATCTTTTTTATATGTTATATCATGATTATTTTTTCTTAATGTTACTTGGGGACTAATTTGAAATTATTTTTTCATATGAATTACGATTCAAATATTACCAATGTGGTAAGGGATTATATCACAATCTCATCATTATTCAAGACTGTTAATGTTTGAGTCTACCTTGGGATAATTTTTTGAAATTTATATTTTTAAAAAATATATTTTCTTATCCTCTGGTTGTTAATGAAATTTTAATGAAATAGTACCATTTTCTCTCTTTGGTACTTAAAATGTTTGGTTAGAATGTTTTTATGAAAATCTAACATTATATATGTCTTAGGTTAAAAACAATTTCTCTTCCATCTCTATGTTTTCAAAAAATGTTTCATTGAATGTTTCAAAAATTATCAAATGATTTTTTAAATTAATTTTTATCCATTTTATAGTTTATATATAATTTTTCAAAATGAATATTATTATCATTTTCCATAGAAGGTATTGTTTTTGACATTTTTTCAAAATTTTGAAAGGAATATTTTTTAAAATTTTATGACGTGAACTGTATTTTCCACCTTTATGATGTCTCATTTATCTAAATATTCCTTCAATGTTTATAAGTTCATTTTCAAACAACATTTGTTCATACATTTTTATTTAAAAATAATCTCTAAAATAAGTATTTTCAGTAGGAAAAGGGTAATTTCTTCAAGAAATTCTATAGTCATGTTTTGAATGTATTTTCATATATTTTAACATTATTTATTGAATATATTTCGTTAATATGGTTATATTATATTGATTTCATACATTATATTTCATGGGATTGTTAATTATTATCTTGAGTAGATAAATTATTGATATTATGTGTGTTAATTCTTCAAATGTGGACAATTATTGATCTATAAAGAATATTGATTAATTTGAATTCTTTTGATAAATGAATTGGAAATAGTAAGTTATAGGAAGGGCCCCCTATCCCCCCTCTATGTATCAGTATGTCTGATGAGACAAAATATATTAGGTTTCGACTAAAGAATTTCCTGTTTATATAGAATTTATTTACACAAGGCCTGGAGGTATGTTTAAGATTTATTTTCTTGAGACCTTGATGGTATGTTTTAGATGTCTATAATTTTTCCTTATATATTTATAAAACCAGATATTGGTGTCCATTTGATTATTTAAATAGTTATTATATCCATGGATAATTTTGTAGTGAATTTTATTATTTGTATGTAATTATTTTATTACTATTATTCCCTTTCTATGTTATTCATGCCTTATTCATCTTCCATTATATACATACCATTATTGAGCATATGGGATCACCCCTTTATTATGTTGTTTTCCATAAGAAACCAATATTGTTTTTGATTCATTTGTATGGATTTTCTAAAGGGAATAAAAGTTTTCTCAAATAAAATAATCTGTTATATTTTTTTGAAATTTTATGTGATATTAATGTGTTTAAATATTATTACAAGACTTCTAAACTATCCAGTCTATTGGGGTGTGATTTATTGTATTTATTTCGAATATAATAATGTAACCACCAGATCTGGGCTAAAAGGGTATGGTTTTTTCAATTATAATGTTAATATTATTCGTTGTAAAATTTTAATAACATAAATAACATATATACACATGAGAAAATTATTATTAATTCAAATAAAACCAATGAAACTCAGTATAACTATTGTGAAAATTGTGAATGAATCATGAAAATATTTCTTTAAAAACAAACCATTAACCTTTAAAAGTTAAAAAATATTTCTTAACTTATAATATCAAAACACATCAATAAAAACCATCATCAATCATAAAATATAGGTATATGGGATAATCATATTCATAACACATTTTATCTCATGTATAAACTTTTTCATTAATAACGTAATACTATTTAACTTCATTGGAGTTATTATCTCAATTATCTCCCTCATTTTTCACCTTCTAAGACCAAATAATTACCTCATGCATTGGTGGGCTATATTGGGTTCACCCATTGTCATTATCTATATTATTATCACATATCATCATATATTTTTCTAAAGTATTGTATCAATTTTTTTTATATTTCATATTTCACCACAAAACCCATGAATAACTCAATTGAACCTGTAATAAAATCACTTTCTATATTTTTATTATAAAAAGGGTAAAAACTGTTTTTCTTTTAAATATATTTATAATTAGAAGTCACCCAATTAGAAGGAAATATAATTTACTATATATAACAATAAAAACAAAAATAATTATCCATATAGAAAATAATATAATTGATAATTGGAAATTTTTATTTTATCGGATACATTAAAAAACATATCTTTACACTTTGGAAAAAACACATCAAAAAGGCATGTACGGTAAAAGTTAAAATAATTCATTTTTTTGAACATTTTAAATAATGTAAAAATTAGTTTATCATAAAATTTAATATCTATTTATTTATAAATAATAGATTTCTTGAATCATTTAAATGTAACAGATACATAAGAGAAAGAGTTTAAAACCTTTTATAAAGGGTTTTAAAATAAAATATCTTCCAATTTTGAATCTTTTGTTTCAAAGTACATTGAAGGGTAAAATTTGAAAAATATTTGTAAGAAAATTAAATTTAAATAAATAAATCATGAGATTAATCCATATGGTAGTATATACATCTCATACAATAATACATTTGATGAACATCGAATGAGTCTCAATGAAAGAAAATTGATATGAGAAGTCCCTTACCACGAGTATCGGTTCATTTCATTCGTATGTATACAATGTTGTGTAAAAAAATTATATTAGTTTTAAACATTCTTGAAATCCTATTTAATGTTAATTCCATTATAATTGTTCCATTTATTTAATTTTTTTTACCTCTTTTCATTTAGTTACTCAAATTTTAAAGTTCACCTTAGATGTTTTGACGACTTTCAATTTATAACCTCAAAATAGCATTGGCGCATTGACCATAGTCAAAGGGGTTATGGTTAAATTAACATGAAGTTCCTAAAAAAATATTTGTTATAAAAATTATACATTATATAAAAATTTAAAACCAAACTGGTAAGGTGATCATGAAAATTGATCATTGATGTTTTATAGAGATAGTTTTCTGTACGCATGCATTAATGACATTTCCAGTTTTCTATTGAATGGAAATATAATAATTCATATAATATTTTAAATGTATAAAATAATAAATATCTTATAAATTTAATATTTAATAATTTTTTCCTTACGCAGGTACATCCTTATTAGGTGTAAATGAAAAACGTTTCACTTTGCTTCATGGTGGTGGTATTCCACATGTACGCATGAACAACATTATCAACTTCAAACATACATAAAGGGTAAGAAGGTAAGTAATATAATATTTTTACAAAAACATTATTATGTCACAAATATAATATATATTCAACTGTTCCATGATTTTAACAATCCATATGATCCAGAGTTGGAAAAGGAAAACAACCCTTCATGGAGGTGGTAGTCCACATACATGGATGAGTGATGATTTCATTTCACATAATATAGAAAAAAGAAATGAATATGGGAAATAAAATTATCATAATAAATTTTATGTATATGTAATATACTAATTTCAATATTTCATCATGGTTTATGTATATTTTATGGAGGTATAAAAAGATATAAACATGGAAGAGGTCGAGTAGAACTTGTATTAACTCTTTAGAAATCCCCCATTAGATGACACAATAAGACTTATATGATTGCTATAATGAGAATAACAGGATATATTAGAATTTGGGTGCAATTTTTGGGAGATATTTTTATAGGGTTTTTTCAAAATATAGTTCTCCAATGGTGTGAGGAAGGGAGGATAGGTGGTTCTCTTTTATAAGTGAGGGGAGTGGTAGATGAATAATGTTTCTAGAAGGTTAAATATTATAAAGACGTAAACATTTTAATATACCTCAAAAACTATAAAATTTTTAATATAAGGTGATATAGTTTGAAATAAAATAATACAATAGTATTTAAGAAATGTTTTTGCAGCCTTACCCCTCATTTTTTACCTTAAATAATCCGATTTAGCCTTTATTGAGATGATACATTTCTTTACCATGGTAACTATTCAAAATGAAAAAAATGAAACTAAAATAATTATGGAATTTTAACCTCCTAATTATATATAGGAAATACATTTTTTAAGATTTAATTTGTTTAATTGGTGGGAATTAATTTTAATATAAGTGCACAAAATGAAACAAAATACTATTTTTAGAAACATGTTTTTGTAGAAAAAAATGAACCCATAATGAAATAAAATATAATAATGGTTCCAATTGAATTATTTATGATTTTTAATAAAAAAGAACATATTTTAATTCATAAATAAATCCATTACTTAATGATACTTTTAAATTACTTGACTTAATGAAAATAATTGACCATTTTTCAAAATTCCCCATTTTCAGTACTCACTCATAAATCATATTTTTGAGAAAAAATCTCAAAAACTAATCCCATGACTATTATGAAATGATATTTTAAAATTTTATTTCCATGTTTTAAAAATAAAATTTATAAATGTGGCATAATTAAATTATAATATCAGTGGCCAAAATGCAATAAAAACAATTATTGAAGAAAATTTATTCTTGAAGCATAAAATAACTATTCTTATTATGTTTCTAATTACCATAATTAAATGAATGTTAATTCACTAAATTAGATATCAAATCTAATTATTTACTTATAATCATTTATATATGGTGATTAATTTAGTCTATTAAGTTCAAAATACTTTGGACACCTATAAATTGTTATATAAAAAATATATCTTTTACCTTCAAAATACATTATCTTCATTTACAACTAATTAATAATCAATTTATGATTAATTATCCCATTTTTCAAGGAAGAAATTTATATGTAAATTTAATAATATATTTATTCAAATTGACACCCGCTAAACCAATGACTAGGTCATAACAATTATATTTAAATTAAAACAATTAATAATATAACATAGTTCTCTTTGAAATGTGTAATTTATACATCACACACTATGAACTATATTAATTTAGTAAAATAAATTTTATGATAATGGGGTGTCACGTCCTACCCATTTAATGAAATTATGTCCTCTCAATTATATCTCTTTCCAAAAAATGTATTGAAAACATTAAAAAATTCAATGTAGTAGATGATAAACCATATGATCCTAAAAAGATAAAAAATTTAAATATTAAAAAATAAGAATTTTTGAGAACCAACACTATAAAAAGGGATCATAAAAAATCCATTTCAATTAGGAAATTGGAAATATAATGGTAACTTGGAATAACACCTAATTTGGTTTCTTCATAAGTAAAACATCAACAAGAAGTGAAAATATGGACATGAAGGTGAAAAAATGTCAAAGGAATAATAGAGAGTTATGAAGAACATTATAATGAGAAGTTTAATTGCCACAAAACCTGAAATAAATAAGGTATAAAAAATACCATTGATTCATTGGAAATGAATTAAAAGGGATAAAATTTTTATTTAAGATTAATTTCTTAGACTTGAAGCAGTATTTTACTATCAAGATATAGAACATGAGAAAACCTAGTTACGTGATTCGTTTTCTTTATAAGAATAATTTTATCCATTGGTTGTTCTTTGATCACTTTATACTCCTATATCGCCTCTTACTCTATGAAATGAATATTCAAGATGAAATTTTCATGCGTGAAGTACAACAATAAATTTTAATGTTTCACAAGAACCAAAAAGTGATTAATGTTATTCCAAACATATTTAGACATAAATAAAATAAAAATAGTTAGCACATGATAAGATAATATCCTATATGAAGAAATACTAAATTAATATCTAAACCCCAAACAATAATACCCAAAGTTCATTGTAAATCATTTTATAAATATAAAACCATAAAAATCATCAAAATATTCTAGACCAAGTTAAATACCAATTAATAAAAATATTTTATCATATATTCATTGAAGATAAACCTAAAATTTATCCATAAATAACATAAATCACTCATAAAGTCACATACAAATTTTTTTTATGCCCTAGTCATGTAATCTTTAATATATTCCAACCTTTTAAAAAAGAAACCATAAACACCAAAAAGCCATAAAATCATATATTCTTCCACATGTTAATTTAATTCTTATTAATTAAATAAAATACCATATTTTCCAAAAATATTTCCATTTACCTTAATCATATAATGTTCCCAATGTAGTTAACTTCTTCAAAGACATTTTTTCATGTTGTCACTAAATCAATTATCAATCCCATGGTTTGGATTACGAAAAATCATATGTTCCCAAAATGTAATAACACTTCTATCGTAATTACTCATTATTACCTCAACATAAAATATCATCTTAACCCAATAGGTTGACATTGGATTTCAAAATACATCCATAACACGTAAAATCATTCTTCCTCAAATAACGTTTTCACTAACACAAAATTAAAATCTAATGGTAACATGTAACTCAAACATTTTTTAAGACTAAATAAAAAAATCTTATTGTAATCTCATCACATAAAACCTCTAATGGTGTATCTATATATTTAAGCTTATTAACAACCTTAAAGATATTAACCCATGATGATATGTAAAACTATTAAACTTTCATAATCTAAATCATCATAAGCTATAAAGTTATAGAAAATTTTTCTTTTATACCAACTATAAAACCTAATAACATTGAAAACCCTATAATTACATGATTTATAATAGGGAATTTTCTTCCTAAATTTTTTTAGGATCTTTTAGTTTTAGTGTTTTAGATAATTTGGAATAAAAATTACATAACAAAGTGGAATTTTTAAAATAGTATACATTTTATCCATAAAAACAATGATCTATGTTTACATCCCTATTTAATTCAGGACCATTTTCTTCATTTAATAAAAGTCACCATAGAAAAAGTATTTTCCTTTATATAATTTCTACACATACTTATATAATGTGGATTTTTTTAAAATAAATGTGATAAGAATATAAATCTTAGTAAGGGATATAAAAATCAAATAATCCCATTAGTCAATTGAAAAACATGAAAACCCATGACAATGTTTATCATTTTGACAATAAAACATTGAACACATAAATAAGAAACATCCACATGGAAAAATAATACTTTCATCAAAGATAACCTTAAAATATCATTACAAAGAATACAAAAAACCATGAAATAATCTTGAAAGAATTTATTCTAAAAATATAAAACTCACCTTCAAAAGATACTAAACATTCATTACCATATGAAACGAAAATATTTCCACTAAAATATTCAGAAATCATAAAATATTGATATCTTGGAGAATAATATTCATAAACCATTTTCACTCATGTTAAAATTGTGTTAGAAATGTATGAGGCGTAATTAATTTGGTAGGTGTAGCCATACTAGAATTCTCTATAGTACCCCGAGTTTGAGGTATATATATTCGTCCTTATATTTAATTTATATTGGTTGGGTTTGGGTTAAATTTATAGACATGTTCAGTTGAAAAAAAGAGTGGAAGATAAAATCTAGCTACATGATATAATTCATCCCATGAATAATTATTCACTATGTGATTTTTTTTTGGATGAACCCCCTGAATTTTCATCATTTGGAAAATGGTTTTCTTGAATGAATTAGATCACAACTTGAAATTCCAATCATGATGTGAAATGGTTTTCATGATTTTAATATTAGATGAGTTGTTTTTATATGAATATGGACAACCAATGATTCATGACGTGAATCCATAATTAATTTCATGAATGAGGTTGTGTACTATAGTTTTATATTACTTATATTCTCTATGATTCTCATAGTCCTCTATCAGTTTTGTCTCAAACTATAACCCTTACCTAAGTGATTTTGGGTGTTCTCTTTGATCAAAAGGTTTATTTCAATAGATATTGGTTTATAGAACATACAAATTAATGTTAATTATCTTTGTTATCATTCTCCATATTTATTTTATAATGTTTCCTTGGGGAAAACCCAAGATCAAAATTTATATACCCAAATATGGGTTTGATTAATTATGATGAAAGAGTCTCTATAGAATTCATTTAAGGGTATTAAAGGGGAACTGAGTTCGTCCTTGTTCATTGAGTATTTAATTAATGTCGAGTATATTTGAGGATTCTAGTTTTTATAGATTAATAAGTTTATTATTAAGTAAAGTATCTTGGTTTTATTTTAAGAACTTATTTCTACATTAAAATGATCTTACCCTACTAAAAAATCATGAGATTTTCTCTTTTTATTTGTTTCCTGAAATTCAAGATCCTACTTTTTTGTTTGTTTTGCATTTTTTTCAATTAGTTAGCAAGTGGGGAAGCACATAATGTCATTATATATTATGGAGGGAGAATAAATTGGAAGTATATTGATGATCCCAGGAATGTTTATTGATGTTTTTGTTCTATTATTTGAATAATATTTTATGGTAAGTCGTAAATGAGAAGATTAAAGGTCATATAATGCTCTAGATGATGTGGTGGCACTTGGAGAATTGTTATAGATTCATTTAATTGAATTGGATTTATTTCTTGAAAAATTATCCATTCAAGTCTAATAGTTGATGATCTTTTCTTAATATCGTAGACTAGTTTAAATGGAATTTGAATAGATGCAGATTGCTTACTATAATGAATAATGAAGGTGATACATTATACTCTCTTTCTTTATGAGATGAATATTTAAGAACATATAATATACTGTAAATATTTATTTATTTATAGATAAGTAAATTATTTTTTGAAGACTATGGAAATATTTATTTCCATGTTGAGGATTACTGAAGGCCATGAAAAAATAGAATACATATATATCTTTTCATGAAGAACGGTTTTTAAGTAAATGGTATGAATTAAAATTTTCTAATAAGTATCTATTTTAATGTATATGAGTTGGTTTTTAACAAAAAAGTATGCCAACCAATGCTATCTAATAATGGTCAGCTCGACATCATTTGAAAATGTTATGTCTCTACCACATGGGAACCAGACCTAGAATGGGTGGTCTTGGTAATATGGAGGGGCGAGATTAATTCCCTCAAGAGAGTATGGGTGAAGTGCAGTGGCACCACCATGTGGGGTATCATGGCAGTGAAGGAGATGATAGGGTTGGTACTAGGGGGTGTTCATGAGTGAACCATGATACTCAGTTTTGGCTAGCTAAGGACTTGGAAATGCTTATTTAGTGGAGGATAAATGCTGAAAATATAGCTATAGTATGGGAGATGAATGAGGAAAATGTTCCCACATTAAAAAAATACAAAAATAAGATTATACATACAATATCTGGTGATATGATGATCCACTAATTGCTCACACCTCAACCAAAACATCATTATGCCCTCAATACCATCCTTTGACCTCAACCCTCTTTGAAAGTGATCATTAATTGAGATACAAACCACCATGAACAACCCAAACTAGCATGGATTCATCCTCTAGATAAAAAAAATGATAACTATTGTGTTCAATCTATATCTTTCATCCAAGTGCCCAGTCAAAAAAATACTGCCTTTACCAAGATAGAAAATGATTTTATAGAGGAATATTTTAGAATCAAAGACAATAATGGTGTTTTTGACGACTCATTCAATTTTTATATACATGTGATTAGTTTCACAAATGAATAATTTGATATCACTTAAGTAGTGATGCCACAATTTTTGGTGTCACAAGGCCATGTGATATAAAGAAAATGAATGTTTGAAATCTTTGGTTCCATGAATGGGCATTTAAAATTATATAAAATTTTGATCTGAGGTAGTTAAAAAATGGAAATAATTTCCTAAAATATTTATTACCCTAGATGATATGCTTAAACTTAATTTTATTTGAGAGTACTTTTTTTCTCAGAAAAATAGATCATTTTTTTAATCACATGCTTATCCTCTTATGGGAAGAATATATTTTTCAAACTATGTTTCATAAAGAACAATATATAGGTAAATACTGTGAAAATAATGAACCACATGCTAAATAATTTACTTGATGGACAAGTGTTTTACTCCACAGTTATATGAATAAGAATGATCCCATGAGCCTACTTGTTTCATGAAGGGAAGTCCCATGAATCTTGTTTGATATTTTAAAGGCAAGATACATGTAATCTATCTTATGTATGAAAATAATTGGTGGTAGTTTCACACATTATATTTTTTGAATAATTTCCACGCATTTATTAAAAACAAAAAGGAGATAGCACACAATTATAGTTGTGCTAGGATAAAAGGAAGAATAATATTTGAGAAATCTTCAATCATACTATGTATTGTGAAGAATAATAATGTCATGTTCACTAGTTCATGTAATCCAAATGAAATAATAAAAAACACATAGTCACACTATGTGAGATATATACATAAATGGAAACACAAGTGAAGTAACTAATTATACCATTAATTATAAGAAAAATTTTTTAAGGAAGAAAATATACAAGTTTCATTACTGTAACCCATGTATAGTTATCATGAAAATCATTGCATGAAGAAAAGATAAACTAAATGCATGAAATAATAGTCTAAAGTATTTTATTGTATGTGGTTAATAGAAAATAATATAATTGATCCAATAAAATCAAGATTATTTATGTTTTCTTAGAAAAAGAGTTTGTAAAAAAGTTGATATATTCTTAGTATTACTTGGGTCAAAGAATAATTCTAAGTTTACCATTATGGAGAATATTTAAATTATTCAAACTGATGAAAGTGAATAATTGGTAGCCTATTTATTTCTTCATTTTGGATATAACCCTTTTATTTATTTTATGTTGAGTGATCCATTTTATTACTATAAAGAAAGTAAATTTACCATATTAATTAAAGTCTAGTGAGGAAGAAATGTGATATACTTGTGATAACATTAGAAGGTGCAGGTTGACATCCAACATCTTGGGCTTCAATGTTAAATATTTCATTGTACCTGGTCAGTGAATGGAGAATTAGTTCCAGGCCATTAACATGCTCAATATTTTATGGATATTAATGTACAATCTATCTAGGTGTGGGATAAAAGACACCATAAATGAAGGATATAGCCACACATAATGGATGGAAACCTAAAAAAATATTGGTGTTCTTTATTGTTTGATGATTTTATATGCATCCATGATAAATACAGGTGCAGAAGAGGATATAACCATTCACCAAACAAGTGATCAAGGTATTAGAAGTGATAAAAAAATTTAAAGTGGTAAAAAATAATTTGACACTAATTCACCCTTATCAGTGTGGTCTTTCCAAAAGTAATCATAATAGAAATATGGTTGATGGAATTAACCCCAATGTGTTTGAAAAATTAATTAAATGGTATTTTGAAGAAATTATATTTTTGAAATGTGTTCGTTTCATAGATGGGTTCTGCGTGATCATGTTCATGCGGGTTTGATCATGGTTATAACAACCAAAATTAAATAAGGAAACATGTTACGGAGCCTTGTCCGAAGTACCATCATCAAATAGGGAGACATGGGAAAAAACGTAATCATAAATACCACTATAAAATTTTGTCACAAAGTAATGACTTGGTGAATGGATGAATCGCCAATAAATAGTACAGGGAGCTCCAAGTTATTCATGTACACGTATGTGTGTGATATATATGGAGAACCACACACCCAGATCTGGTTCTAAAAACATGATGTGGCTTTCATTATAAAAATTTCTACTTTGAAATATATAGTCATTTACAAACCCATGGATATTTTTAGTCTAGGTTTTAGTGGATTTTGAAAAACATTACAATATATTAGACTTATAAAAATTCTATAACATCTAATTAGATTAACATAAGATAGATCATTAATTGATGCCAAAAACCATCAATCATCCACTCATCTCTAAACCTATGAATTTCTTTTAAAATGTATGGTGAGTACAAAAAATTCCCAGTAAGTGGTTAATTAAAAAACCAGTCTAAAAATCCTTTTCATATATTTACTATAATACCTTCTTGAAATAAATTCCTTCCAAATAAAATTAAAACCTTTTGATATAATAAATAATTTGCACCCAAATATTAATATTGGGTTTTCAATAAAAATACACAATAAATATGGTTCAAAAAATTTAAAGTGAATATCACTTCAAAACCCAATAATATAGTAAAACTTAAAATACACTTGGATTTATCCATTAAAACCACAATGTAAAATTTTTTAAAATAATATCTTATTATAGAATATAAATATATTTTCAAAAAAAATTATGAAACCCATGGGGGAAATAAGGCTATTAAATATAAAAATTTAAGAAAAAACCCCATTGATGTTATGGGTTCTCTCCCTATATCTCATTAGCATAACTAATATCTAAGTGCCAATATTATTATATAACATTTATAAAATTCATCCTTTAATATTATAAATATAATTAAAACTTTAAAAAATATATTTATATGTAATTATTAAATAAAATAATTATACATTTGAAAATATTTATCAAAAAGTTCCTTAAAGTGGAATAATTATTTTTAGAAATAGAATAAAAATTTATAAGAAACATTTATAAATATTTCATGGAAATTAAAAAAAATATTTTCATTTAATTTATGTAATTTTACAGATAATATAATTTGTGTAAAAACCTATATATATTTATAATATATATAAATATTGAAATAAATTTTATTCATAATATGATAATTTAAATATTATATATTCAACATTAAAATTTACTCAATTAAATTATTGAAATAAACCTTTTCAAAATGAAACAAGGAACAAAACGTCAAACATATTCACCCAATGATTAGGTTTGTGGGAAATAAATTGTAAAAGGGTTTAAAATTGAATTAAAATTAATTTTTTCATGAATAAAATTAAAAAAAATGATTATAATTTTATAAATAAATTTCTTATAATGGGTATTGTAAACCACAAGATAGAGATAAAAATTGAACATCCCTTATAGCAAGGGGAATAAAAATACAGAAATTTATATAAAATAGTATACCTAATATAATGGTTTTTAAATATATGAAATTAGAGTTTAAAAATATGTCCCCTTTATAGAATAATATATAAATTTCAATATATATTTACCATAATTAAAATATATCAATAAATCGATCTAGGAAAACAATATTATAAACTTCTAGAGATTGGAAATGAAATTATGGGACAAGATATAAATATTTAAACAAGGTTTTAAGTGTGGTGGTGTTTACTATGAGTGAATAGAATGCCAATATTTATAACAGCTCATACTGTACAATTTTTTTAAATTTCTTATACATGATAAACAGTGTTAGACCAAAATGATTTTTCATTAAGGATTGGGATCCTAATAGGATTTTTAAAATCTCTTCCCTTACATCTTATTGATCATTTTATTTTTCATGTGCGGTATATATTTGAGGAAGGTGTTGCTGATGAGGACAATCAAGGTGAAATTCATGAACAAAATAATGAAGTGTCTCTATAAATCCATATGGTACACACATATTTTCAATGATAAACATATGCATATTCTTTTTGCCTCAATACTCTATGATACCTTAGTATTATGTGATGGAGAATATAATATGAATATATATAAATTAATTCTTTATTGAAATTGATATATTCTAAAGAGGAATATAAAATGATTATTATGGGAAATTTATACTACACCACAGCTAATATATGGTTTAAAATCATGATTTTGATGAATATAAATTTTCATTTTACTTATTTATTTGGCCTCTCTAAGATTCCTCAGGAAGGTTCCACTGAATATGGAATGTCCCACCAATGGTGTTTTTGATTATTGTGGATGAAATACCTTTTATGGGTCCCAACCTTTTGTTAGGTAGTTCAAGGGTTAAAATTTTTTCACACAAAGAGAATGATATTTTATATATGGTTATATGAGTTTGATCTATTTATAAGTCATACCTATGGGTGATAAATTGAATATATTGGAGAAGAATATGACAACAGAAGTTGAAACCTGGAATTTTGGGGAAGGTAATGATGTATCAATGAGATTAGATAACTAAAATCATTTTGATCGAATGACCGATGTTATATGCAGATGTTTTTAATTAGGTGAATAGTAACCCATGTTTCCTATCCCATATCAATGTTTCACATGGATTCATGTCACTATATATTTTTTGATGTTCCTTCTAATGATCAAGCCGTAGAACTAGAGTTGGTACCTAAGACACAATTCACACACATAGATGGGGTGGGCCAACCTGCCTTCCCCGTCGCCCTCCACCAAGAATGTTTTGTAGGTGCTATGTGTTGTCACCATGTGCAATGCAGCCTGTACACAGGAACTTGAACCCCACTATATCCATGCGGCTAGCTTAGATAGATCCCATGCATTGTAGTGATTTGTCCCAAAATATAAGAACCCTAACCCTAGTATCCCAAAACCAATGCCTCACGTTATTATATTAGTATAGATTGGATATTCAAATCCTAAATGACCGATTAGTTTAATAGTTCTGGAAACCAGATTATATACATGAAACATAAATCACAATTGAAAATATAAAATTCAACAAAGTCAATATTTTGAGAACACCATTATTATCCTAGATTAACCCTACATATTAGTCAGAATATACTTCTTGGAATCCTAGTGAAATATGAAAAATAAGAAAGGGGGGATCCTAAATTCTTAGTAAGGGTACTCATACAATATAAGAAATGATAAATAAGCATAAATGATTAAGGGAAGGCGAGGAACTGAAACCCATTCCATTTAATCAATGACCTGAGAATAATATGGAAGGAATGAATAATTATCATAAAATCCCATATAAATAATAAAATAAGAATGAAACATAACCATGGATATTATAATAGTTTAATAATCACTTGTAATATCAAAAAGTATTCCTTTAATGGGGGAATGCATATAGTCGGACATCAAAAAAATACTATCAAGTATTCTCCAAGGAGACCATACATAAATGGGTAAGGCATCATCCAATACCCAAACTAGTTGGTCTCATGAGAAATATCAATATATAGGGGGGCTATAGCGGCCCCCTCCCATCACTTACTGGGTCTAATTAATTCCTCAAATGAATGCATAGACAATATATACAATCATATTAAAAAACAATATTACAAAATGTGAATAATTAAACCATAAATGATTAATGGTATCAAAACAGCACATCCACAATAAAAATGATCACAAACCCTTAAATTAAATTTGATATATTTTATCATAAGAGATAAACCTTAATAAATCATAAGATCAAACAAAGTATGACATAGATGTAAATACTCTAATAAAGTCATTAAAAATTTCTTGAGAGAAAAAGACCTTTTTGACATTGAAATAATTTATTTAAAAGACCAAAAATTTATAAAATAATTTTTTGGAATATAATTTTATAAAAATGAAAATTAAGTTTCAAAACATTAAGGAATCATGATGGTAGAAATATCCCCTCATACGATATAAGATAAAAAGATATTTTTTAATATTTTTTTATCAGAAAATCCTAAAATGATCTTTTTTAGTAAAAGGAAAAATATGTATTTCAAAGAATTTTTAAAAAGTAAAAGAGTGTCAAATATGAATTTAAAAAATCATTCAAAAATATTAAAATCATTTTTGAAAACATTTTTTGAAAACATGGACAAGAAGAAAAGGATGTGATAATTAAATCTTTAAACAATCACGGTGTCCCATACCACTTTAAATATTTAAATCATAAGACCAATGAAAGAATAAAATGAAAAAAAAATTAAATATCATGATACTAAATACAATATTGACATGATATGTCAAATGGGGTATTTATAAACCTCAAAAAAGAAGGTGGGTGTTAACATCAAACTATGCCTCAATGAAAGGGGATTGAGATAAAGTCCCTTACCTTATGCTTCCTTTAGTCGAATGTGTTTTAACCTCTAGTATACAGGATTAAAAAATGTTATTAAACTATTCCAGAACAATATACATAATTTTTATATCATATATGATCTTATTATATCATTTTGTTAATAAAATTTTGTTATTTCCCTTATTTCAGGAGTTAACTACATCATTTTCTTATGCATGTTTTGTGGTAAATACCTTAGTTATTTTATATATGATATACATGAAAAATATACATAGGGATATTAATGTTTTAAATATAATGTTTTATTATTATGTACATTTTTATTATAATTCTTGAATGGTTAACATGATAAATTAATCACATCACGTTGTGGAGATGGTAGGTCATACGTATACACGAGCGGCGATATCATTACCTTATTGAGGATAAAGTAAGGGAATTGGTGGAATATTAATTAAAAAGAATAAATATCATGTCATATATTTTATTTATATCCATTATAACCATAATTATTGACATGTAAATAATTTGGTGTTGAAAGAAAAGTTACACCATGACATGGAGACAATCAGGCATATGTACGCATGTGCAATGATTTCATTTTTTATTGGATGGATAAATCATGGAATATGGTTGTAAAATAATCATAATAACATATCAGAATATATATGATACTAGATTTATTAATTTATCAAGGAAAAAATCTAATTAATACGATGTATAGGGAAAAATGAACATTGATGAGGTGGACAAACCCATACCACTTCTTTGGTAGACTCCCTATTAAACTCTTCTAAGGGGACATAGGGTTGGTATTTTTAGAAAAATAATACCTAAAAAATATGGATAATGGTTTTATGAAGAGAAATGGGTAGGGGATAGTTTATCTAGAAGGCTCAAAGTGGTGTAAGGAAGTGAGGGAGAAGTTTCCCATTTATAATAGAGGTGAGGGGAATTTTTGGAAACTCTTAAAATATAAAATTAATATGAATTAATTTTAAATTGAAAAAAGGGTAAGAAAGTAAGTTATTTAATATATTAGAGTAATATGGGTCTAAATACTCTAAAATGATACTTTTTATTCATGTTTAGTTCATATTATTACCCTTATCTTTTTGGCTTCAACCCTTAATTAATTTTTTTAACTCTTACCGTGACAACATGTGTTTTCACTACTTAAGGGTTAATATAAATATTATCAAATGCCAAAAAAACCATAAACAAATCATTTATGACAAATTTAACTCCATCATGATCATTTATGATAAATTTTATATTTTTATTAATTCTATATCATTTAATAAAATAGTATTTTTTTTAATATAACATTAATGAAAATTATGATACTATTTATCACTTTGACTTTAAAAAAATCTATAAAATAATATATATTCTATCGAAAACTTCTAAAATATCATTAACATTTCATATTGATATATAAAGTACACGAATTATATTAATTATCTCAAATTATATTTATTTTAATATTTTTAATATCATTTATTTTATATTTCCATTAATTAAATAATTATGATATCATCATTGTATAATCATTTAACATAATTAGTTATTTACTAAAAAGTTAAAATAAATTATCATGATGAAGATAAAAATTTTATGTTTCAATTTAATATTTATAGGATAATTGATATTCTGTATAACCCTATATTAAAAATGATATATTTATTAAAGATATGTGTATGAAATCTTTAACATTTCTTTAAATAAAATATAATAAATTCCATACCCATATAAAAGTGGCTTAAAAAGGTTATAATATAATCCCAAGGATTATTTAGGTAAAAAAACTCATCAAATGAAATTTGGTCATGTATTAGGGTAATTTATAATATTTATAATATTATTTTTACCCTTAATTAATCGATTTACCTTTAACTATGTTAATTAAAAAATTACTATGCATAATATTCACAATTCTCAAAAATAAAAGAAACCTATTCACATAATTTGGAACCACAAATTAAAAAAAAAATATAATACATTTTTTCAAAATTCAAAACAAAGAAGTTGTAGTAATTAATTTAAAATTAATCCCACTATAGATATGAGAAAACTTGTTTTTTAATGTGAAAGAATTCGAAATATTGGAATGTTTTTTAATCCAAATTCATTTTAAATTGACTATAATGAACTAAATTGGATTAAATTATAAAAAAAATAATAAAATTATACTTTAAACCAATAATATATATAATTTATCACAATAAATTATTTTGAATAAAAACTATTTTCAATTAAAATGCACTATTTTATCACTAATCATCAAAAAATGAAATTTATCTAAAAAGTACTAAAAAATTGAAACAAAGAAAATTCAGATATTAATGTTTCATTGAATAATTTTACTTTTTTCAAATAGAATATATAAAAGTTTCCCAAAATAGATTTAAAACAAGTGAACCATCTTAAGGATGTAAAACTAACTTAAGAAAAATATAGCCTTTTAATGTGTTAAACTGGATTGATTCTTTTCTTTTGGTTATAAAATATTTTGGATGAATAATAAATATATAAATTTTATAATCCGGTTAATATTATTCATTCCCTATATTTTACCATCTAGGTTATAACAGTCACTTATTAATAGATCGTAGTGCGTTCGATCTGGGTGTTGTGTGCAACATATACTCTCAAAGAAATTGAATTATTGATAAATAGGAATACCATAAAATATTGGGGTGTTACATTCTAACCTCGTTAAAAAAGGTTCTTCCTCCCAATTTATAAATTTAGTTTTAAAATGAATGTTTTCTACATCAAAAATCATTTCTGGGAAACACACATTGGAAATATTGTTAATAAAACACCCCTATAATAAGAGGGAAATAGAAATGCCAAGGTTACCAAAAAATTAAGATTTTGAATAAAAAAACATTAGTGTGAAATATAAACTTATACATGAAAGAGAAACCTAACTATCAAGTTCTCATGGAGAGTGATATATGACATGGTCATTAGAAAATTAACCACCACAAAATTATAAATATATGATGTGTAAAAAAGGCCTTTGATTTCTCAGTAAGAAAATTAACCAAAGAATATTTTTTTATAAAATAATTTCCCTATATTTTAGGAACCCTTTTAATTCATAGAGTAATAAAATACAGAAATATATATACTTCACATGAATATATTTATCCTATACTCCACCAAAAACTCATCTTTTTTCCAAAATATTAAAATATTCCATTTATCTTTATCATTTAAGGTTATAAAAATGAACTTATACTTCATATGTAATACATAATAAATAATACTATGTTATAATAACTAGTATATCATGTAGGTTAATGGTAGGTGATGCACAATTGTCACCCTTTGGTTGTGGGTTCAAGTCTCGTGACCTTACCAGATGCGACGAGTTGTGGTCGGACCTATGAGTTTTTATTTTTCTAAAACAATATTTTTATAAAATTATAGAAATTACCATAATATATTCCAAATTAAATGAATGTTTTAACTTAAAAAATAATATCCAATTTCCATTCCAACTATAAGAATCAACTTAAATACATATTTCCATACGCATAATCCCAATAATTATAAGGAAGGATACTTTATTTCAAAAATCAACACAACATTAGATTCCTCAAAAAACACAATGCATCTCTCATTTTCACATACCAAAAAATTAACGACCTTAGAAATATTAATGAAAAAATTGATCCTTTAAAATTTTTATTGAAAATTTAGTTCATTATAATCTTTATTTATTCCATAATTTTTTTAAAAAGAATTTCCTAACATAATTCATAAATCCAAAAACACAAGTACTTTAATTATTTCACATAGAATGGTGTATTAGCATATGATTAACCATGATCCATTTTATGTTTCTGATATATATTTCCATGATTCATGGTGTATTAATTTTTTTAGTTCCCCATATCATTAAAATTGAAATATTCCATATTTATAGCTTCTTTCGTTCCCACACAATCACGAGGCTGGTGAATTTTCTCTCCACGCATGTAACAAATCTTGATTCATTTCAAGAAATTACCAGGGTGCTTTTTCCCATAATTATCAAATATGGGAAAAATACTTAATCACCTTTTAATCTTTATACATCTCTTTCTCTACCATCCTCTAATTCTATTTTCCCCTTAAAGTCATTAGACAAATAAAATTATTTCTCTTTCTTGATAGAAAATGTGACTTTATCTTTGTATGATGAGAATGTTTGGTAGACCAATGAATTTCCGATAAAAGTATTTAACCCATCAAATAAATGATCAATCTAAATCATTGGGTTACATATGTATTCCACAACATGCCTTGATAATCTTGGGAATTTGGATTCATATTTAGCAACATTATAATCCTCCCTTTTTTCAGATTCAATAATTGTCTCTCCAAATATGCTCTCTATTCAAAAGGGAAATATTTTTCGAATAACATTTATTTAAAATCCATCCATTACATTTTTTATATATTCCATTCCTCTTTTTTTAAATTAATTAACACCATTGGTCCACAACTCCCAAGAGACGATAAACTGCCATGACATCCTTCTCCATTTCGTTACTTCCCAAATAAAGAAATATCTTCTCTAAGTAACATGTCTATTTCTCATATAAAAATGTATTTTTGGTCCCATTGAATGATGAATTTTATTGTCTCATTAAATATTCTAACATTATTCATCCACATTGTGCATCAAGATTCTATATAGGGGTAATGTTACGTTTCATAATCTTAGTGAGTTGTCCTAGTATAGTTATAAGTTGTTTAGAAAGAGTTGCAACTCAAGTTCCTAAATCATTACCTTTCATAGTAGGGAAATCCCTACATGTATTATGGGAAGGGATAAAATTTTAATTCCTTCCACTATGCCCCATTTTATATAATGGATTACATTAGATTAGGTTATGAATAATAATAAAAAATGTTGACTATTAACACTTAACATACATTAAAAATTTTATGAATAGCTAATCTCATAATCATAAATGTGGTTTATTTGGGGACATATTTTCTTTTAAATCCATCATAATGTCTTGTAAAGAAAATGTGAATTACCCTAAGCTTATTACATGGGAGTTTCAAAAAAAGTACACAGTATGACTGGTTATCATGTACCAGTTTACGCTGAGTTAGACCCAACAAACCATATCTAATTTGTTACCTCCCATGTACATCTGTGACATAACCACGTACACATGTAGTATCCAGAGAGTGAAGTATTTATAAGAAGACCCACATAATCTGTACATTTACAAATTTCTTGGATTTTCTTCTATCCATATCCTCAATGTCCTTATTAGGGTTATGTACCCTAATCATTGTTTTCTATATCGTGTTTCCATAGTTTCTACTAAACTTGATCTGATACCAACTTTTCCAGCCCTAAACCCAGTATCCCAGAGTTGGTGCTTCACTTTATTAAATTTTTATAGATATAGGATTCAAATCTGAAAGAAATGATCAATTTAGTAGTTTTTGAAATCAGATTATATACATGAAATATACATTAAAATTTAAAGAGTAAATACAACATAGTCAATATTTTGAGAACACCATTATTATCTTATATTAACCCTTCATATTAGTCATAATATCCACCTTGTTATCATGGGGAATGATGAAATATATTAAAGGGGTGAGATCAGATTCTTAGTAGGGGTTTAAATATAGTGCAAACTATTATAAACAACCATTAATGATAATGGAAATGTGATGAACTGAAACCCATTCTATTTAATCAATAACCTTAGCATAATATGATGAGAATGAATAATGATCATAAAACTTAATATAAATAATAACATGAGAATGAAACATAACCACAAATATTATACTAGTTGAATAATCACAAGTAATATCAATAACTAATCTCATAATGAATGAATTCATATTATCAGGCATCATAAACATACTATTAAGGCTTAGAGAAACACAACATACATAAATGGGTAAGGCATTATCCAATACAAAAAACTAGTTTGTATCATTAGAACTACCGATCCATCGAGGGGATATAGTGTGCCTCACCTATCACTTACTAAGTCTCATTCATTCCTCATATGAAACCATAAACATATAAGAATTTGTAATAAAAAAAATATCATAAAAAATGAAAATAATTAACTAATAAAACATAAATGGTATAAAAACAGCACATCCATAGCCAAAATGATCATAAAACAAAAAAATAAAATATGGTAGATGGTATTACAATAGATCAACCACAATAAATCATAATATCCAATAAATTATGTTAACATAGATGAAAAAACTCTATTAAAATCATTAAAAATTTCATGAGAGAAATACCACTTTTGAATTAGAAATCATTTATTTAAAAGGCAGTGCAATTGTAAAATAAAACGTTTTTTTTGAAAATAATTTTATAAACTTTTGAATGAAGCTTCAAAAAATTAAGGTGATGTGATGGTGGAAAAATATTCTCAATCAGTATAAGTTATAAAAATATTCAGTCCATATTTATTTTTTGAAATTCCTCAAATGAACATGTTTAGAAAATGAAAATAATAAATTTTTTAATGAATTTTTAAAAATTAGAAAGGGTTAAAAATTATGTTAAAAAATTATTGTAGAATGGTACAAACGTTTTTGAAAACATTTTTAGAAAACATAGATATGGAGAAAAAGGATGTGATAATTAAATATTTAAAAATTCAAGGTGTCCCATAACACTTTGAATATTTCAATAATATGGCCAATGAAAGAATAAATTTTTTTTAAGAGAATTGAATATCATCCTAAGAAATAAATTAATGACTTCATAAGTAAAATGTGTTTTATTTACACTTCATAAAATAAGTGGGTGTATAACATCAAATTATTCCTTAATAAATGGAGATTGAGACGAAGTCCCTTAATTTATGCTTAATTTTGTCAAATGTGTTTTAAAATACTATATAGTTGTTTAAATAATGTTATAAATTATTAAAAAATCATATCGTTATTTATGATATCATATATGGTCTTATTATATAATTTTTAATAATATTTAATTATTACCCTTGTTTTGGGTGTTAACTACTTCATTTTTCCATGCATGTTTTGTCACAAATTTATCTGTTATTTTTCATAGGATATAAATAATACATATATACAAGTATATAAATTTTATTTATAACATATTTAATCATTAAATACATTTTTATTATCATTCTATAATCATTATCACATGAAATGAATCACATCGCATCATGGAGACGGTCGTACGTACATATGCACGAGCGATGATATCTTTCCATTAATGGTGAAAGGGTAAGGAATTTTATGGAATATTAATTATAAATAATGAGTATCATGTCATATATATTATTAATATCCACTATTTACATCCTTATACTCATCCAAATAAAGTGGTGATGAAAAACAACTTACACCATACCATGGAGACAGTAATCCATATGTACGCACACACAATGATTTCTTTTTTCATAGGATGCATGTATCAAAGAATATGGTTGTCAGAAAGTCATAATAAAATATAATAATATATATGATACTATAGTTACAAATTGTTCTTTGAAAAAAATAATTATGAATTAGTATATGCAGAAATGAACTTGGAAACAATTGTAAAAAATGCTTACCACTTCTTTAGAGGACTCCCTTCATATATCTTCTAACAGGATATAGGGTTGGTATTTTTAGAAATAATAACCCCTCCAAAACATTGATAAGTATGTTAATAAGACAAATTTTTTAGGTTTTAGTTGAGCAATAAGTCTCAATGTGGTGTGAGTATGTTAGATAGGAGCTTCCCATCTATAATTAAGGTGAGGGGAACTTTAGTAAAATCTCAAAATATTAAATTAATATTAAGAAATTTTAAATAAAAAATGGCTCCAAAGTGAGTTGTTTTTAATCATATATTATTATGGATAGATATCTTCTCAATAATTAATTTCTGGACATGTTCAGGTCATATTATTACCCTTATCCATTAATTTTAACCCTTAATTAATATCTTTCACTCTTACAATGACTACATGTTTTTTACTACACAAGGGTTAATATAGTTACTATAAAATTCCAAAATAACCATAAATGTACTATTTACAACATATTTAAATTCATCACAATCATTGGTCCAATGATTAAATTTCTATTAATAGTATATCATTTAATAAAATACTATTTATTCTAATATAACTTTAATTACGATTTTGATACTATTCAATACATAATCATTAAACAAATTACTAAAAATATATATCTATGATTTTTTAAATATCCCCAAATTGTCAAATTAATCTAGAATATTCTTTTATGACATTAATTAACTAAAATTATATGTTTTTTAATAATTTTTATATCATTTATTTGATATTTCCATTAATTAAAAAATAAATGCATCTTCATTATATAGGCCTTTAAGATAATAATTTATTTCTTAAAAACTAAAAATAAAATTTCATGATGAATATATATGTTTTAGATCTCAATTGAATATTTATAGTAGACTTTATTGTTTATATAACAATATTTTAAAAATGATATATTTATTAATGTTATGAGTATGGAATCTTTAAATTTTCATTAAATAAAATATAATAAATCTCATACTCTCATCCAAGTGGTTTCCAAAGATTATAGTCTCATACCAATGATTATATAGGCCGACAAAAAATAATATAATGAAATTTAGAAAAAAATTAATGTAATTTTATAATATTTATAATATTATTTTTATCCTTAAATAATTGATTTATTTTTTACCATGTCAAAC
Organism: Viscum album; assembly: GCA_963277665.1. Lineage (NCBI taxonomy): Eukaryota > Viridiplantae > Streptophyta > Magnoliopsida > Santalales > Viscaceae > Viscum > Viscum album. Next base: position 1,353,020,243 of record OY728121.1, on the reverse strand, counting down.
AAATTACTGATGTAACAATTCATAATGCCCAAAAATAAAATAAACCAACTTACATAATCGAGACCCACTAATTCCAAATATGTAACCCCTTTTTGGAAATTCCAAAAAATATTTTTCTATAATTAATTTAACATTAATACTGTTAATAAAATGAGAAAACAAGTTTTTAAAGTGGAAAAATTTGAATGATCGAATTTTTTTGATATCCAAAATAAATGATAAATTAACTCTGATGACCTAAATTGGATTAAATGTTATAAAATTAATCTAATTACCCTTTAAAACAAATTAAAAATAAATTCAACATGATTAATTATTTAGAAAAAAAATGATGTTTTCAATTAAAATGCTATATTTTATCACTCTTCATCAAAAAATTAAATTTATGAGAAAAATACAAAAAATTGAACCAATGTAAATTTTTATATTACATTTTTTTTAAAAATCTTTCAAATTGAATTTATAATTGTATACAAAATTAGATTATAAACAATTTCTCCATAAAAAGGCTGTAAAACTGCATTTAGATAAATATAGACATTTAATGTGTCAAACTTTATTTATTCTTGTCTTATGTCTGTGATATATTTTGGACAAATATTAAAAATATAAATTTCATAATGTGGTTAATACCTATAATTCTCTCTATTTTAATGGATTGGCTATAACATTCACTTCTTAATAGATCACGGTGTGTTCGAACTTGGTGTTATGTGCAATGTATTCTATCGAAGAAATTGAATTTATTTAAGAAGATACATAACTTAAAATCCTAGGGAGTTACATAGAATGCATGGTTTGTATAGAAAAGAAATATTTCTAGGATGGACGAATTTTTTTATATACATTGAAAATTTTACTTAAGATATTTAAAAAATAAAAACTATATTAATATACTGTTTTGAGAATATGTATATGCTTATTCCAACCATATAATAATTTTATTCTCATTGTAATTAAGATACTTACTTATATTTTGTTTATTAAAATTTCAACAGAAAATAATAATACAAATTTTATTTTTGTTAAATATTATCACTGGTGGATAACAAATTTTACTGTCAAAGCCACAAGTAAAAATTTACAATTTCAAACAAGGATTATAAATATTTTAAATTAAATAATTTTTTTTCAAGGTTCCAACAGATATCTAATGCAACTGTCTTATACATTTCCTTTATTATGTAAATACCCCACCTTAACAAAATATTTTTATAATTCAGGCATTAAGTATTATAGGTTTTACCTCTTGCATGGTTGATTATTATTTTTCTAATCAATTATATTCTTACTATCATCCTATTTTTTGGATTTATTCTCATGGATGATCCTAATGAATCTTTCTATTTTTTTGGAGTTATCATGTTTATCATATTTTGTCCTCATTCATTTTCGATGACTGTTAGAAATTTTTTATTCCCGGATCCCTAAACAGCATCTAACCTATTTGTTGAGGAGAGATGTTCTTGTATCATATTTAGTGTATTATTATAGTAACATGAGCTTCACCTGGTTTTAATTTTATATTAATTAATTATTTATAGTATTTATTTTAAAATCAAAAAGGAATTAAGATAATGGGATGTTACATTCCACCCCCTTAAATGAATTTCACCCTTACAATTTTATACATAATAAAAATCTCTATTTAACTTTATAAGATTCAATCATGAAGTTATTCATCAATACAAGAAAAAAATTATTACTTTCACCTATCATTAAAATTATATTCAATAAGTTTCTTGATATGACATATAACATAAAAATTCTTCGATTTTGGTTTTGTGTTTGAAGAGAAAGGGTGCAGAATTGGAAATGGTACCTTATGAAATTTTTAGACTCCAATGTGTATCTTATCCAAATTAAAATAATAAATTTTGGAAAAAATTTATCTAAATGTTTTGAAATACTTAAAAATGTTTTTATTGTTAAAATAAAATTCAATTATATCTTCATTAATATTATTATGATAAATAAATTTTATAGAGTTTTTGAGAGTGGTTTCAAAATCAAGATATTCACTTCCATAAATAATAAAATTTAATATTTGATATATATAGGTTGCATTTAGGTCACCCTATTCTATAGATTTTTTAATATTAATAATTGCATCATCTGTTTTAGAAAAGGTGAATATTTTAAAAATAAATTGATAGTACTTTCCATGGCTATAATAGTGAAAAAGTTGGGAGTGAAAAATTTATTCAATTATAATCCATGAAACTAGAGAAAATAATAAAATTATAGAGGTATTAGATGCCTCATAATTCTTTATATATGACATGGATGTTAGAAAAATTATTTAAATCTTCTGATAATGACTCTAGGAAAATCATTATATGTAGATCATCTAGAAGGTAGAGTAAAGTTGTTCGTGATCTTCCTCCTTTCAATTTGGAGTCGATCCCCAACAAAAAATGTTATATAACATAGATTTTATGAAATACTAACTTATACTATCCATTTTTATAACATCCTAATCTATAAGGTTTTAAAAACAATTCATTGGAAACCAAATGAGACAACCCAAGAAAAACACTCCTCTATCGAGTGATAAAATTGTGTTGTTTATTTTTATTTAAAAAAATGATCTAATATATATATTCCTTTATAAACCAATTTATATTTTCAGTATAGGTTTTTTAGGATTAGTAAAACCCCTATAAAATATCGGAGTTATGAAAATTATATAATATATAGTTTTATTCACTTGAGAAAGATTCTCAATTGAAACCATACACCATTAATCATGGACTCATCACTAAACATTTGAAAAGAATTTTTATAACATTGTATGAAATAAAAAATTACTCTGTAAGGGGTTTAAAGAAATGAGGGGTATAATAATTTTCTTATAATTGTTATAAAACCATTTTTAAATCCATTCCATCCAAATAAAATGTAAAACTTTTGATATGATAAATAATTTTATTAGAAATATGAATCTTTTGTTTTCAAAACAAATCCATAATAAATACAGTTCAAAATATTTAATAGTCATATCCCATTAAAATACCATTATATAATAACTAATGAAATGGACTTTGATTTTTCTATGTAGTTATCAAATAATTAATTTTGAAAATAATATCTCTTTATGGAATATAATGATACTTGGAAACATTTTATGAAATACATGGGGGCACTAAAGATTTTAAAGACCACTCTTTATGAAAAAAACCCCTTGAGGGAATGGTTTCTCTCTCTATTCCTCTTTAGAATAACCAATATACAAGTGAAAAAATATTATAATACATTTGAAAAATCATACCTTTCTCATTATAAATAAATTTATACCTTTAAAATCATTATTTATATGTAAAAAAATAGTGAAATAAATACATATTTGATATTTTTAATAAAAAATTCTTAAAGGAGAATCCTAAATATTAAATTAGTTTGAAAAAATGTAAGAAAAAATTTATCAATATTTTTTGGAAATTATAAATATACTTTTTATAAAATTTATGTAATGTTAATGAAAATAACATGCATGGACATAACTATATGTATGTGAAAAATAAATAAAATTTAATGGGAATTTTATGCATAAAATGATAATATAAAAATTCTAGAATAAACATGAAAAATTAGTTAATGAAATTATTAAAAGAAAATTTTCCAAAATGAGGTTATGAAAATAGAGTAAAAAGTTTCCCCCCATGATTGGGGTTTTCAAAATAAAATTTTAATGGTCTTAAACATTAATTTAAATTAATTTTCTTTTAAAAACATTATAAAAAATAATTATAAATTTAAGAAAACATTTCTTACAAAGGTGTCTAATAACCACAGAGTTGAGTTTATAATTAGACATCCCATGAAGTATGGGGTTTTAAAATATGAAAAATTACATAAAAAATTTATCTTACCCAATGGTTTTTAAATATCAAAATTAGATTTAAAAAATAAGTCACTATTATAGAATAATACCAAAGATTGAAGATATATTTCCCTTACCATAAATCCAAAACAAAATAAAACTTGGAAAATAATATTCTCCACTACCAGAGATTAGAAATGAAGTAATGAGAGAATATATAAAGAGAGAACTTGGGTCATAGTAGTTGGGGTTTTCCAAAAAGTTAAGATAATGTATATATTTATTTCATCTCAGACACTGATTTATTTTATATTTCTTAGTTATGATTGACTGTGACCAACTCCAAAGTTTTTTTATTGAAGTTCTACAATCATAAATAGATTATGAAAATAATATCCCTTAATTATTTTCAATTATTATAAATATTAATGTTAGGTTAATATTTGAGGAAGCAGTTGAAAAGCATGAAATTTAAGGTGTAATCATAGAAATGAGAACTGAGTGACTATAAATTTGTAGGGTACAAATATATTTTCAATGATGAAAGAAGACTATTTTTCTGGCTTAATGATTTTTCAAAAAAAAATCAATTTGATGGAAAATTTAATATATATATATATATATATATATATATATTCATGGTTTTAATTTATATATACCAAATATGAAGTTAAAATGTTGATTCTCGGAAATTAAACAACATTGTAGCCGATTTATGGTTCAAAATTATGATTAATAAAATTATAATTTTTCATTTAAATCCTTTTTTAAAAATCTCTAAGATTCTTTATATAGGATTCATTGAATGTGGAAAAGGTCATCGATGGTGTTGTTGATTATTGTGGATAAAATACCATTAATGTTTCCTTTCTCTTTGTTTTCTAGTTTGAGGGTTAATGATTTTTAACTAAATGAAAACAATAGTGTATGTAGGGTGTTATCAAGATAATATATTTGTGGTCTTACCTGTAGATGATACCATGCATTAGAGGGAGAATAATAAGGCAAAAATGTTAAAATTTAGCCTGCATGGGATGGACATGAGTATTTGAGGATATCGGATGTAACTAATCCATTTCGATTGAATAGATAGAGTTATATGAAGATGTTTTTAATTAGGTAAATATTATCCGGTATTTTATATCACACATCAATGTTTCACAAAGTCTCACAAACACACATGGGGGGAGCAGACCTTCTCAACCCATTTCCTACCACCATGTATGCTTTGTAGGCATTATGCACACTCACTACTCACATCATAGTCTATACACAGGCTCTAAAACCCTCCAGTCCCCATGCAGCTAGCCTAAATGGCTCCTATGACATTGGATATTACTCTAAAAATAATGGTTTGATCTAGAAAATCTAGATTTATAATTTTACCAATGTTTATTATATATCATGTAAATTTCACTTAAGATAATTATAAAATGAAATTTATATTAATATGTTAATTTAAGCATATGTATATGATTATTTCAACCTTCTAATAATTTTATTCTCATTCTAATTAAGTTACTTACTAATGTTTTTATGAAATTTAGAATATAAAATATTAATACCAATTGCATTATTATTAAATATTCTCACTAGAGGATAAAAATAATTTACATTCTAAAACACACATAAAAATTTACAACTTCTACCAAGTCATATAAATATTTTAAATTGAATCATATTTTTTATCATTTTTAAAAGATTCTAAATACTATTTAATTAAATAGTTTCATATGTATCCCTTATTCTATAAATAAACCATCTTAAAGAAAATTTATATAATTAACCCTTTAAAAATTCTTGTTTCTCCCACTTTCAAGGATAATTCTTATTTTCCCACTTTTTTATATTCTTACTTTAATCAGCTTGAGTTGATTTATACTCATTGATGATCCTAATGGAATAGATGATTATTTTAGAGTTATTATGTTTATCATATGTTCTCTATTAATATTTTTTGAGATTGTTACAATTTTAATATTTTATCTCCCTAAATTAAAACATACTTTTTTTTGTAGAGAGATGTTCGTGTCTCATATTAACTGTACTATTTAGATAAAATTTTCATTATTTTGTTTCAAATTTTAAATACCTATTTATTGAAAATAATTATTTGAAAAACATAAATAAATTAAAATTTGGTGATATTATTGTGTGGGTGTGAAAACATGTGTTTCTTATGCCAATTATAACTTAATTAATTGATTCTACAACTTAAAAAGAAAAATAATCCTTGGTTATACTTATTTTGTAAAACTTATTCTTATGAAAATTTAATTTCATGTAGAATTCATTAACTAATTTGATATACTTCCTACATATTTTATAATCCTATAAGGAATCCTATTCATTTTCTTTGTGAGATATGGGAAACCTTCTGGGGGATTTTTTACTGGGTAAGATTACACAACCAATGTATATTCACTTTTAACATATGCATATTTTGCTTTTTTTTCAATACTTGAAAGGGATAGTTATCTTAAATCTATTGAAGATATTTTTGATATCGTAGTCATAGTGGGTGGATATGGAGATTTGGAGTGATTCTCATCTTGGTATGGAGTGGTTCCACATTGGTTCTGATTTCATTTACTGCATTGGAGTCTTAGTATTTTCTTTTTCACTATGCCATGGTTACTATAATGTTTTTATTTAATAAAATTTTAATTATTGGGTCTGGTAAATCATCCACCCCTATCTATATTTTTTTTAAACCCTTGTATTTTATTTATAGTCTTTAGTTTCCGAGGAATTTCACATATTGTTAGTATCATCTCAGACCTCATCCAAGTAAATGGGTTTGTTAGGGATATTACATATGTTATTATAGCTAGGTGAACTAGGATACCTCTTGGAACACTTCAATTTTCCAATAAACATCTCAATATGAAGGAAATAACTTTTCTGTTATAGTTGATTAACATCTATACGAAGTAGATTAGGCTATCATGACCGAGTTACTAGCTATATGATTAGTTCATAGTACCATTATTTTAAAATAAATTCTTAAAAACATCTTATTTGATATTGTGGCATATCATTATTTTATTACTACTTGTGTGGTTGATAAATTTGGATTATACATGGAAATGGTTCCTCACACCATGAGTATTAGGACACCCATTATATAGTGGGAGTGTAGAGGATTCAAGTTCCCAACATGTTCTATTACCAATGGTGTGATTCTATTTCTCTGGGAGTTTATGCTCGCATAGTTGGGTATTTTCTATAATATCTTTAGAATGAACTAACTATTAGAGTTTAAATCTCATATTTACTAATACACTGGACAAGTGACACTCTTATTACTATACATATCTCTTCAAATTTTAATGGGGGGCTGGATTTCAATTTAGGTAATATGGGACCTTTATTGTATGTGGAAGGAAAAATATCTAGTTATTTAGTAGAAATGACACTGGGGTCTTCAGATGAAAATAAGAAAATATGAGTCTTCCCTCTATAGTGGATGGATACACATATGTCTTTATTAATTATTTATCTATGTTACTATCTAAACTGGAAATCAAATTTTCTATCAATATGCTCCTCAGAAAAAGAAATATTTCTCTCAAGTCATATATAATGGATTAAATATAGTATTGGGACTAGATAAAAAAATTTAGAGTAAAGTCATTATCATAACTACCACATCACCTTGGACTACATTAATTTTATTTCTAAATAAAGAGGATTGTTTCCTCCGATCTTGTGTTGACTATAATAAATTGAATCAAGATATGATAAAAAATTCCTAAACTATTTCTCAAATTCATGATAATTTTTTAAATTAAATGGATATAAATGGTTATCTATGATTGGAATATGGCCAGGATATCATCAGATAAAATTTAGAAAAGAGAACATTGTGAAGAAAAAATTTTGGAGTCAATATGAACAATAAAAATATGTATTGATTTGCTTCGGTATATTGAATCCACCTATATTTAGTTTGATATTCATGAATTTTACCTTATATATGTGCATATATTCATTTTTTTAATTTCATGATGATATTTTCATTTCCTCTCAAAGTATGAATGACAACAAGGAGTACGTGGAAATTTTACTAATCATATTCCATGATAACTGAATATAATCTATGTTATTTAAGTATGAATTTTGGGTACAAGAAGTTTTTTTATACATCACGCTATTTTTTAAGAGGGAATATTATTAACCCTAGTAGTATTGAAGTATTCATATTTTGGAAGAAACCAAAGAATATATTTGAGATATGATTATTTTTTGTATTAGTAGGCTATAATCATCTCTTTGTATTGGATTTTACTTCACTTTATTCTCCTATTAATTATTTGATGAGAAAAGGAGTTATATTCACATGAAATTATGACTTTGATAAGTATTTATAGACATTAAATATCGTCTCAACTTAGGATCCACCAAAATACTTCTGGAACTAGGTCAGCGTTATGTGGTATACGATATTCCACCTGGATCAGGTCTAGTTTGTGTTATTGTGTCGGGTGATCATGTTGTGCCCCATGGATTGTAATAGTTGTGAATCCATGCTAATAAATATATGATGGATGGCCTATAATAATCTATTGTGTTATATTCCTTAAATATAGGGAACCACTCCCTATTTAGATAAATTTTAATATTCTTCACTGATCATAAGAGTTTGGAACATATCTTCTCTTAGAAAGACTTGAACATGAGGAAACATTGATGGATGATGTATCTCCACATGTCTCACTTATATTTTGTTTTCTAAAATATGATAGGAAATAACTTTGTATAATATTTGAGTTAAATTTAATATAATTTAGTTTTTAGGGAAGAATATAACTAATGGAAACTATTGAGTTTTATTCCTAACTAGCAACTGAAATGTGCGAAATAGATATTGCTTGAAATTTTCTTCCTGATGAATATTGTTCTTAAAATGGTTGGTTTTTCAAGGATATGTAATTATTAAATCCTTATTAAACCACAATTAGATTAATCCTATACAGTAGAGAGGATTTTGAGGGATGGAAAGGGGATTCAAACTCATTGTTATGCTTTCAGAATAAAATTATGGTCCCTCAATATTAACAGGAAAAAAATATTTTTTTGTATCACCATTAAAAATGATCCATTCATCTAGTGTTTCAAGAAATTTATAAGGAAATTAAAGATCATTTATAGTTTTCAAGTATGAATTAGAATATTAAAAATTATTTATTGAAATGTCTAACTTATTAAGAGGTGAATGCTAAGTACTGACAACTATCTATTTGGATACAGTATATTCCTATACCTATATGGATGTGGGAAAATTGTAACCAAAATTTTTTCACTGGTATGTTGAGGTTGATTATGGATTGACTCACCATTTCGAAACACTTCCTCCAAATTTGATATTTCAACACTATAGAAGAGATGGTAGGGACTTATATTTAAGAAGTGGTCATGTTTCATAGAGTCCAATATTTGATCGTATCTGATAGAGATCTTCAAATTAAATCTCAATTCATGAAATAATTATAATATTATATGCAAAATAAATTGACCATAATAATGATATATTCTGATCAAAAGGATGGGAACTTAGAATACACAATTCAGAAATTGGAAAATATAATTAATGCTCATGTCATGGAAATTATTGTCTCATGGGGAGATCATATGACATTAGTGTAATTATCCTATAATTACAACTACTAGGTGGTTTTACTTATGTCCAAATTTTAGGAATGATATATCTTCCAATATAATTCTCCACTACATTGGGTGGAAATAATAGAAACATCAATTATTGGACCTAGCCTTTTCCGTGAGACTATAAAGAAGATCCAAATGATATTATAGTTGTTTTCCATAGATTAGAGTTGAAATAAATCATATAGAGATCATCATAACTATCTATTATATTTTAATTTGAGTGAAAATTTATTCTTCAATGTGTTACCTAGACTTGTTTATTGATTCTTGGGAATGAAATGGAAATTTTCTCCATGGTATGTTGGACCATTCAAATTTTTGAACGGATTTCCGATGTAACATATCAATTATCCATACTATCCCAATTAAATGATTCCTATAATGTATTATATATATCTCAAATGAATAAATATCACTTGGATCTTTTCCATATGATTATTCAAGACCATGTTGCTCTTAAACCTAACATGACATTTATACGCGAGTCTATTTGGATTTGGGATAGATAAGAAAAGACCATGTGATGGAGATTGATATATTTAGTATGAGTATTATGGAATCATGTAAAGCTTTATAGAGAAACATAAGAAAGAGAGATGTTTATACTAGAGTATTGACCAGATATTTTCAAAGAATAATAATATGTCTAGCATACCAAGGTTGGAAATCCCATTGGTGGGGATGATGTATTAGCCCGAATTTGAGGTGAGAACGTTTTTCCTATAATTTATTTTATGTTAGAGAGTTTTGGAAAAATTACTATAGGTTTTCAAAGGAAAACTGAAAGTAATATTAAATATATCTACATTAACTAATTCACATTGTGAATAGTTACCCAAGACCTGAATGGTTTTGGGTGGACTCCATGAAATTGCATTCATGGAATGAATAGTTTTTTTGGTAAGAATCAGTTCATAATGTGAGAATCCATTCATGCTATGCATACGTTTTCTGAACTTTATACTAAGGTGAATTGTTTTTAGTGTATTTGGAAACTCAAAGACTAACGATGTGAGTCCCTAATTCACATTATGAATGGATTTTTGTCCACAAATTTTATCTACTCATTGTTCTATTTGATACTCATAAGCCTCTCCCAATTCTTTAACAATATTTAACCCTTCTATAGGATATTTTTAGAGTTCACTTCAATCCAAAGGCCTGTTTCATTGGATCTCGGTGTATCTAACCTACAAATTTAAGGTAGTCCCCCTATTTATTAATTTTCTTTTTTTATTCACTTGTTTTCCCTTGGAGAGAACCCTCGATCAAGACTTTAATACCACTATCTGGGGTTGATGACTTTTGATGAAATAATTTTCATGCAATTCATTAAAGGGGAGAAAAGAGGAACTCATTTCTTTATTGATAATTGAGAAAATCCTTCATATAAAGTGTATTTTAGGTAGATGGGTTTTTTTCTTTCCACTTTTATTGTAATGTGTATGATTTTCTTTCTCTTTAAAGAAAAATCCCCTTTCAAATTATTTTACACTCTTGAAAAATCACTGGATTTTATCATAAAAGTTGGTTCTTGAAATATAGTTATGGGTGTTTCTCACAACATGTATGAAAAAAATAATAAACAAGGTTTTCAGAAAAGATGGTTTTTAAAATGTGTTCTTATCGTAGTTGTGTGGCCTATGGAAATTTTATTGTGGAATAGAGAATGGTCATAATTGACATCATAAAATAAGAAAATATGAGATGGATCATGATCAGAGTACAATCGCCATATAGGGAAACATGGGACAAATCATGGTTAGAAGTAGAACCATCAAATTTTGTTACCCAGTGATGGCATGATAAAGGGACAATGAACCACACACAAGTGTAGGGAGGTATGGGATATGAATATACATGAATGTGTGTGGGTATGAAAACTCATCTTAGATATAATACTTTTGGAAAACCTATTCATATTCTTATTTAATATATTTGTAACAGTTTTATCATCTTTGATGTTCTTCCCACCTATTTTATGATTCTAGGAGTTAAACTATTTCTAGTCTTATTGGAATGTAGAAAAATATCTTAGGGGTTTCCTATTTGTTATGATTACATAGCCTTTTCATTTGTGCATTGTAACATATGAATATGTTGTAATTAATGATGAAGGAAAGGGGAATGTCTTTTCCTCCTCTAGTGGGGCTTCTTGAAATTTCCCTCATAATTGGAGAGGATAGATCTTTTGATTAGTTTTCATATTGGTCTTGAGTGGGTGCACCATAGTTCCAGAGTCATTTATTTCTTTGGAAACATAGTGTTTTACTTTACACTATTCCATTGTCAATATAATTTTAATCAATTATATGTTACTTTTAATTGGGTTTGTTTAATGAATTATTTAAAGAGATGTCCTTGATTTTATTTATTTTAACCTTACAATGTGAAGGTATCAAGTGTGTGTAAAATAAGGTAAATACTTCCCAGCTGTATATTTGTGTATAAACACATGGAATTTACTTCTAGCCCTTTGTATCTGGGTGATTTCACCTATGGTTTGTAGAACCCCTGACCTAGTCCTAGCTAATTGGTTGGGTGGGAATGTTAAAATTCCCCTCGATTGAAAATTAGTTTTTTATTAAAGGGTGATAGTACATCCACAAAAATATACAGATCATTGGGGTCAAAAATGATGAAGTCCAAGGGCATCCTTACAATTCCCCTCATTTTTCACCTTCAAAGACCAAATAATTACCCAATACAATGGAGAGATATATCAAGATAACCCATTTTAAAGAAATATATCTAGACCACACATCATCATATATAATTATAAATTATCATATCATGAAAAATACATTTTTAAACGTTCACTTTTTCCTCATAAAACCATTGAAAAACTCATCTAAAATTATAAGAAAAACATTATCCAGTTTCATCATAATCATATAAAGAAATATAATTTTTATTTATAAAATATTATGAATGAAAATTTACAAAATAAAATGGGAATTTATTTTACTTTTTAAAACCATTAAAACATGTAAAATAATATTTATAAGAAACAAAGGCCCTGACAAATATAAAATTATTCTCACGTCATATATGTTAAAAACTTTCCTTTTCCACATTGGTATAAAATATTAAAATGAACAGAAAAATAAACATTCAAACATTAATTTTTAAGTCTTTTTATGTATGGTAAAACCTATTTTTATCTTAACATTAACATCCATCAATGTATAAGTAAGAACCTTGTTGAAATATTTAAAAGAACGTGGATATAGAGTATAATGATTTTAAAACATTTTTAATGAAATATTATAAGAAAATATCCTATAAATTTTGTAAAATTTGAATAAAAGGAAAATTTAATGATAGTGTAAAAACCCAAGTAATTATAGAATAAATCATTTTCATGAATTAGATAGTTATTTTTATTATAAAAATATTATGTAATTTTTGAATAAAAAATGAAATAGTTCTAACTAAAATCTTTTCATATGATGTTTTTATTTACAAAAACAATTTATAAATTTTATAATTTTAATTATAAAATATGAATTTAATTTTGGAAATAATAATATTAAAATAATATTTGGGTAAAAGTTTAGGATTATTCAGAAAATATTGTTTTTTTGGTGAATAGTGAAAATATTGATTTGGTTTTTGTTAAAAGTCATTTCTTTTCAATAAATTAAGTAATTTTAAAGTCTCATTATATTTTTAATAAGATTTCAAGTAATAAAATAATTATTTTGATATATTTAATCCAATAAAATAGTTTTTATTCTTTTTTATAATGGATTTTAGTATAGGTTTATTTTTTTAATTTAATAACCAGTTTCTCTAAAATCAATTTTAAAGTGAAAAAATGTTTCTCCATTTTAGATATTTAATATAATCCAAAAAAAGTAATTTATTAAAATAAATTTATAGATTATATTTCAAAAAATATTAATTTGGATTCATACATTGATTATTATTAGTCATATAGTTAATCTAAGATCATCATTTTCTTAAAAAATACAATTCTTGAAAAATTGTTTTTTTGTCATGTATGCAGGTTTAATTTTAATTAAATTTTTTCCAATTATATGAATTTAATTTGGTAAATTTTATTTAATATTTTAAATGATAATAATTTATATTATCTAATAAGTTCAATTTTTTTTACCATAGTGAATATTGAATACAATTTTTTTTACCATTATTAAGGTGACTGCTGGTTTACCGAGGGGTTAAACTAAAAAGATAATGAATTAAAATGATATAGAAACATGTAAAAAATATATTTTGTATAAATATTTAGAACTTATAATTTATAATTACCAATTATAGTTCATTTTTTATCCTTATGTAATATGAACGATGTGGGTAAGTATTTTTCTTTTTAAAAACTATAGATGTTCCACTAACCTCACTTATAAGTGGCCACACCTATCATCTCCTCATCAGACCTTAAAATCCTTTTTTATTGGACATAAATTTCCCAAATATATTAACTACTTCCCTCCCCACATTATATAATCCTTATTTTGATCATAAATCCATCATATGAAGGCTTTTGGTGTTATCCTAAAGAGGTTGTCTGAAGAAGAGGTATCCTACTTAATCATGAATTTTTATTTTGTTTATTCTTCCATATAGAGAAAATATTATTCAATAATGATTATATAAAAAGAATTATATCCCATATACTTATATTTTTTTATATTAATTTAATAACCTAAATGCATCTCCTTTTCTATCAAATCAGACACAAAATCATCATTCGTGTGTATGACGGACTGCCTCCCCGCGAACAGATGTCATTCGTTTTACGTAATAACCTATCAAATATTGTTATAATGATGGATTTAAATTAATTATATTATATTTATAATTTATTTATAATTTATTTTCAATGATACAAAATAAAGTTTTTTTACTTTCCATTTTATGGGCGATACGTTAACATTGCTCATGTGTTCGACGAACTACTACCACTCAAAGTGCTGTGATTTATTTTTAACTAATTCTTTACATGAAAGGTAATAAGGATAATTTTAATGAATATATGTTATATAAATGGAATAATTATGATATTGATGACATATTTACCATTTATAAAATAAAATAATTCATTTTATTTCTTATACTATAAAATGATAAGGTCTTTTGTGCTTAGATGTGGACTACTACCTTCATGAAGCGGTGTGATTATTTTCATCACTAAATCACTTGTATGGTATATATATGTATATTTTAAGAAATAATATATTATTTATTATATTATTATCATTATGAAAATATAAAATAAAAAATAATTTGTCTCTATAGTGATTATTGAAAAATGTAAATGCAACTCATGTGTACGTATGACATGTTATCTCTATTATCATAACGTAGTTCATATTTCATAATAATATATCATGATTTTTTAGAAAATTATAATTGATGTATAAATATTATTATTATTTATTGATTATTATTCTATTGATGTTTAAATAGTGACCTCTTTCACCACAAATAACCTACTGAAGTCATTTTTTGACACATAAGCCAAATATCATCAAAACATGTGAAATAAACTTAATTAATTTAGTATTTTTATACAAAATGGTAGTAAGTGAAATAAAAGGAATGAAAAAGTTTAAAACATTCCTTAATAAAGTAAAAAATAAACATAATTTTATCATTCAGAAAGATAAATAATGAGTGTGATGATTCAAAATCGAAGTTATGGACTTCATATCAATATACTTTCATTGATGTATATTTTGATTTTATGCACTTTTATTACTTTATGAGATTTATCTATAACATATTTTAAATATTATATAATGAATTTCCCTATTTTAGAAATATTTAATTATTTTTTAATGTTATTCTTTCATGGGGCATATTATTAAAATGTTTCCAAAGTGGTAAGGGACTTTTATTATTAACAAAAACATCTTTTAATGTTATCTTAAAACTTTTTTTCTTCCTTGTACTTATTTTTTATATTAAATAATTAATGTAATTATATGTACATGATATTTTTATAAAGGTAATTTTTATCTTTCATTCAATATTTTTCAGAAAATTAATATTTTTTTGGAATGTTTAACTTTCCTTACTGATGAATAATGGAATGTTCTATTTTTATGTGTATAAAGACAAAAACATTTCCTTACACCATAAACATTAATTTAAGTCTATATTCCTTAACAAGGTTAAATGTTACCTTAAAATAAAAACCACATTTATGTTTTTATATTTATTTTGTTGTTGAAAATAGGTTTTTAAAAGGAAATGTTATTTTGGTATAAAAAATGGGTTTTTAGATGAAATGGGTATTTTGATATCTGAAAGATTTTTTCATGCCGGAATAAAAGTGTTCTTAAAGGTTCTTACGTTGAAAATGTAATATTTCATGAATTAAGATTATTTTATGGTTCTTGGAAATTATTTATGATGAGTGGTGGTTCAATTATAAACCAAGGATGGGTGGTTCCATTATAAAGTAAGGATGGGTGGTTTTGTGATGCACCAAGGATGGGTGGTTCTTTGATACACCGAGGATGGGTGGTTCCATTATAAATACAGAATGGGTGGTTCTATGATATCCCTCCAATCCATCTGATACACTAGAGGTGGATGTTGACCATATTAGTGGTTCAATTTGGTGAATGATTTGATTGATGATGTCCCTAGTTACCTACATGATTGATATGTGATTACTAAATTATATAAATGATTTATTAGAACAAAAAAGTGTTTGTTTTTTCATTTAAAATAGATTTATTTCAATTAACTAAATGAACATTGTGATAAAGGTAAACATTTCATGGGTTTTCTTGTTTTACACTAGACTGATGATATTATTTCTTATTAAAACCCCATTCTAGGTAATGTTATTATCACCCTATGTTTTAAATTTCTTTCACATGGTTTCAGGATGGGAAAGGAAAAGGAAGAGGTCAAGTTGAAATTTGTGATGAGTTTTTTGGAAAATAAATCATGTTTTATTTTAAGAGTTTTATAATATGAAAAAAATGGATACTAAGAAGAATATTATACTTTTTATATACGTATATTGTTTTGAAATGTATGAGTTAAGACTTAATTCTATAAAACTATAAACCTAAAAATATCCTCAAATGAAAGATAATAAATTCTAGACATAAAATCAATATTATGTATTGTTGATGGCTGGGTATTTATAGTCGGTATTATAGGCCAATTTAAATGACTTTAGATTTTAAGATAATAATAATATCATACCAAATAACTTTTTAACTTAATGGTTTTGTTGAAATTATATTGAATTTATAGTTACAATGTTTCTTCATCTAAACTAAGTCTTTTCAGAATGGATTTTCAGAGAGGAAACATGAAAGTTATATTTGGATGGAACCGATTGGAAAATACCATACCAAATCACTATATTGAGAGAGATGGAATTGGAAGATTATTTTTTTATAGTGATTGATCAGTTTACACAATATATAATTTTTTGTGTTATCCATGCTAGATATGAATCTGATCTTATAATAAGTATCATGTTCATAGTGGAAAATTTCATGGGACAACATCCCCCATCATTCTTTGGATCATATGAACCTATGGTGGCCTAAGGATTGATGAATGATATAGAGAAGATATTTCAAGTCTTCGGATGTCTGGAACATCAAAATTTATCTCTTTTCATTTATCATTTTGATGATGAATTTGTTTGATGATGGTCTTTAGTTAAGAATACCAAATATAATGTTAAACTTGATTCCATATAATGGGAAGAATTTAAGGATATTTTCCTTGATAAATACTTCCCTATTTTATTTTACTCTAGATGGAGAAACATTCTTGGAATTGAGGAAAGAGGATAATGATTCAATGGTCATGTATGAAGGAAATTTTACAAGACTAGAAAAGTATATATTAGGTTTTATTTAAAGATATATATTAATATCAATATATGTTACATAGGTTTAAATCTGTTTCTAAGAAGAGTTTTGGTCATTCATGATTTTATAATCTCTAATAATGTTTTTTTGTGATGAGAAAGTGGACTTGGAGTTTAAAAAACCTATGTTCTTCAGGATGATAATAATAATAAAATGTTTGGATTGATGGAAATGGGGAAACACCCATAAGATAAATTTAGTGGTAATAAAACCAAGTTTACATTTTGTGATATGTGTGGTAAAAACAATCATAAGGAATTTATTACAAAGACTAATAACTGATTTTAATCTAGTAATTTTGGTCATATGGTTTATGATTATAAAGGAAATTAGTAAATTTGTAATGAAAAGTCAATCAGAATATGCTTATGTTTCAAGGATTTAGGTAACTACTCTAACATGTGTTTAAATTTAGTCAATTAGGGGGGTATCATTATTAACAAAATCAAAAATCTATGTAAAAATATTTTTATTCTACTAAAATTGATTTTGGGCCATCATGTGAAGTGATGATAGGAATGATACTTGTTTATTCAAATTATTCCAATACCCAATTTGACTATGGATCTTTACACTCTTTCAATTAAAATAAATTTTCATTTAAATTAGGAATAACAAATTGTGAAATCAAGATGGAATTTTTTGTAAAAAGTTATGGTGGAATTATTAATGTTTGAAATATTTATAAGAATATTTATATTATCACAAGTGGGATGGTATTTCCTAAAAATATAGTTGAACCGACTATAGTTGAGTTTAATAACAATATTTGTTTGGATTGGATTTAAATTTATCATGATAAGATAGATTTAAAATATAGGAATGTTATTTTTAATTGGCTTATGCCTTTGATAACATAACAAGAATCTTAGAAAGTGATTAGATTTTGTAGCAAGAGTTACTAGGCTCATTTTGTTGAAAAGAATGAAAATATTCAAATTAGTGATGTACGAGTTGTGAATGAATACATGGTTTTATTTCCTAATGATTTTTCTAGTTTTATTCATGATTTGGAGGTTTATTTTACTATTGACTTAGTTCATAATTCTAAGACTTTTTCAAAAAACCCTTATCCAATTTCGTAAGTAGATCTTCTATAATTGAAAAAATAAATTATTGGTGTTGCTATATAGAGGTTTCATTTACCCTAGAAATTCAACATGAGGTTCTTCTATTTAGTTTTCTAAATGGAATGATGGTTAAATGATATTTTTCATTGACTATAGATATTTTAATAACATCGCTATTAGTAAAAAATCTCCTTTTGTAAATATCGATTATCAATTTGACCTTATCTAGGGATTATAATGTTTTTAGAAGTTTGATCTTAGGTTGGGGTACCGTATTTTGAATGTTAATGAATAAGATATTCCAAATAATAAATTTTAAACTAAATATGGGAATTATGAGTTTTTAGTTTTTTCATTTGGGTTATCTAATGAACCCACTATATTTGTAGATCATATGGATAGCTTTTTCCATGAATTCTGCAACAATTTTGTGGTTGTATTTATTGATGATGTTTTGGTATATTACCAAATTCAAGAGGAAAATTAGAGACACCTAAGAATTGTTTTTCAACCCTTAGAGAAAATAAAATGTATGGAAAATTTATTATGCATAAATTTTGTTTTCAAAATTGATTTCCATGGTTATATTATTTCTAAATATGGAATAACTATGGACCGTTCAAAAAAAATTGTTGGGGAATTAACAAGACCCATAAATATCACGTAGGTTATAAGTTTTCTTGGATTATTGAGTTACAATCAACGATTTCTTAGGACATTTATTGTTTATCTAGACCATTTAATATGTTATAAAAAAATATAGTAATCATCATTTGGAAAAAATAATGTGATAAATGTTTTTAGGAACTGAAAAGAATATTAATGAACTATCCAATTTTGTAATTTCCTTCAAAAAATAGTGAATTTTTCATCTATATGGAGTCTTATTTGAAGGGACTTGGTTGTATACTAATTAATAATGATCATGTAATTTGTTTTTCGTGACATTAGTTGAAAACTCACACGTTAAATTACACTACACATGATATGAAACTAGTTAATATGGTTTTTATTTGAAAATATAAAGGGATCATTTTTATGAAGTAAAGTGTGAAATATATATTCATAAAAAAATTTGAAGTATATATTCACTTAGAAATAATTGAATATGACATATAGAAGATTGATTGAACTAATAATGTATTATGATTGAATGATTCAATAATAGCTTTGTTAAAAAATTGGTAGATTCTTTGAGTAAAAAAATGCAATATTAACCAAGTTATATTTGGAACATGACCCTTTGGTTAATTATGTGATTAATTTCAGCCTAAAAGTTATGGGTGCATGAAAATACTATTTTATATCAAGCTTTAGTGCAGTCGAAATTGTCAGAAAGAATTAAGGGAGCTGATAAAGAGGGTCATGATTTATAGAAAAAGGTAAAATCTATTATAAATTTCGAGTTTCCTAGTATTAATATTTAAAAAAATGGGTTTTATGATTTGGAAAAATATTATGTGTTCCTTGTGATTCCTAGTTGAATAACTACTTTTTGATTAAAGCTCATAGTTCTCCATTTTACATTCATTTAGGAATCTCTAATATGTACATAGACCTTTGGGAGTATTACTGGTGGGATGGAATGAAACTAGATATTGATGAATTTACCATGAAGTGTTTTATTTTTCAGTAGTTCAATGCAGAATTGAAATTACCAAATGGAATACATCAACCTTTTCAAGTGGAAGAGTGGAAATGGTAAAATATATCAATGGATGTCAGGGTGGGATTATCAAAGAATTCCTAAAGTAATAATGTGATTTGGGTTATTATTGATCAATTAACAATTTAATAAAATTTAATTCCTCTTTAAGATGTTATTCATTTAGATCATGCTTCCAGAATATATCTAATAGGGATATTTAGGTTATATGGGGATCCTCTATCTATTTTATCAGGCTATGTTCCCATATTCAAAACTAATTTTTTTAAAGGACTTCTGAAGTCATTGGGTACTTAATTAAATTTAACTATAGCTATTTATCCTCAAACCGATGATCAATATGAGTGGATGATTTATACTACATAAGTTATTATTTCTTATTTTTCAATTTATTAAAAGAAAATTTGTGATTATAATCGTTATTCGGTTTTTTTCTTTTAAATATAGTTTTAATTTATTTATACATATGGAACCTTTTGAGGAATTAAATGGAATGATGTTTCAAGTGCCACCAATCTGGGATGAAGTTGGAGAGTGGAAGTTGGTGGTGCAAGAGTTGGGAGAGGAAAGAAATGATAAGGTGTAGTTGATTAATAAATACACAAGGATCACTTAGATATGGATGAACATTTATATGTATAACGAGAGGAAAGATAATTATTTTGAGGTATGTGATCAAGTTTTTCTTAAAGTAACAACATAAAAAAGTGTTAAGATTTTTCGAAATAAGGGAAATATATGTCCCTCTATTATTAGGCCATATTAAATCATGGAAAAATTTATATCAATTTCCTACATAGTGGATTCACCCCCCTGATTTTGTCCCATGTCACAAGATTTTTCTTGTTTCATTTAAATAAGTATGTTCCATATTCATCTCATGTTTTGACCCATGAATTAATTTAGTAGGAAGAGAAACATTCTTTTGAGGAATTTACTGTTTGGATTCATGACCATGAATTTCATGTGTTGTAGAATAAGTTGATTCAATAGGCTAAGGTTTTATGGAAAATCATATAGTTGAACATGAAACAAGGGAATCATAAAATACTATGAGGGAAAGGTATCTCCACATTATTATTAAGTTAAAAAATTTATGAGAAATAAATCTAAAAAATGGAGGAATAATATCACAACCTAGTTAATTATATAATAAATCATTTTCATGAATTAGATAGCTATATTCATTATAAACATGTCAAATAATATTTACATCAATATGGAGAGTGTTGTAACTAAACTATATTATTACAGATTTTTTATTTAAAATTCTAATTTTTATATTTTAGAATTTGAATTTAAAAAAATTAATTTAATTTTTTAAATCATCATCTAAAAATTAATTTCTGGTGATTTTTTTCACTTTTTCAATGATTATTGATTTTTGATGAATTGTGAAAAATACTGATTTTTTGTAAAAAAGTCATTTCTTTTCAATAAATTAGGTAATTTAGATCAACCAATATTTTTTTTTTAAAATCAAGTAATATAAGTATTATTTATTTATATTTAATTCACAAAATTTCTTTTGACTGAAGTTTTCATTGGATTTTACTATATGTTTTTTTGGTTTAAAAACAAATTTTTCAAAAAATATTTTTAAAGTTCATAATTTTTATCCATTTTGATTAATTACGATAACCCCTAATAAGGTATATTTTAAATTAAATTTATAAGTTATATATCAATAAATATTATTTTATACTAATACAAGTATTATTATTATTCATAAGGTTGATATGAAATCATTTTTTTATTTAAAAATATACTTTTTGAAAAATCGAATTTTCATCATGTCTGCATGTTTAATTTTAAATTAAAATTTTAATATTATTTGAATTTAATTTGTTAAAATTTATTACATAATTATAATCATCATAATTTATATTATCTAATAAGATTAATATAACAACTCTACTCTTTATTGCATATAAATACTTGATTTATTACATAACGTTGCACTGAATACAACCCAAAAGATTGATAAGTCTAGTGTATTTGGTAATTAGGTAGGAAAAATAAAATATTGTACGTGGTATAAAACCCCATTATTGAAAACATATGTAACATTCTTTATTGAATGCTTCTTTAACATGCTCAAAATAAACATTCAATCTTAAAACTGCATGGGATAACCTGAGGACATACATAAGAAAGGGGTGAGCTATAATAACCAGTACGGGAATAAACATAAAATATTTGATAAATGACATATAATATTCATATCAATGAGTAATAAAAGAAACATGAATAATAAGTCATGATATATCATGATAATCATAACATGGTAAATGTGGAAACAACTTAAAACACTGAATCATAAACATAGGTCAAGGATAAACCACCAGGCTCTCATGGTGGAAAAAATCCCATAAAGTAATCAGGTACACCCCTATCCCAATATGACATATCATGATACTAAAAATTACACAATGCATTAGAGTGATATCTAGGCGCATCCATCATAATCATTTCATTCTCATGCTTAAGTGTGCTGCATAGATCATGTGATATGGATTCATTAATAATCATCAATTATTACATGATTATAGAATGTGGAATAAATACATATAGATCCCCAATAAATAATTATTTGTGCATTAATGTGAATACCCTTGATAGAATAATAGGTATGGTATTCACTATATAATTGTTTTGGCATATAAAACCATGTGGAAATTTCGAAAGCAGGATGATGTTATAAAAAAATTCATAAAAATGGTTGATGAGAACGAAAGGGGTAACTCAATATTTGTAAACAAAATGGTCAATAATTGGGACATGTAATATTATGTCACAACATTTTAAATTTCGAAATAAAAGGCATATAGTAATGAAGAAACATGAATAGAGAAAATAGTCCTTACAAAATTTCATCATGGTAACATGTGTAAATAAATGATCATTGGAGGATTAATGAGAGTGAAAGGAAGAACTCATAATTTATAAATAAAATATAAAGTAAGGTAATTATGTAATATTAGATCCCTTCATAAGAAAATGGAATGTAAAATACATAACATAAAATGAGTTCTTAATAAAAGAGGAGAGTGGAAGATCCCCTAAGAAATTTTGGTATAGTAATGGCTTAGGTAAGGTTCTAAATGGGGTAGAATAAATGATACATCATTCAAATAACATCAATTTTATTTTAATATAGTGATAATAAATGAATGAAAATATAACCATTTAAAATTACAAGATCAAATTTAAAATATATTGCTTGAATTTGAAAGGAGGAGAGGAAGGTGAGGATCCCTTACTTGAATATGTGACTCCAAATGCTTAGCAAGAAATTCTTGATATATTGAGAGAACATTGTGAGGACTCTAGAGAGTATATAGAAGAGTTAGTATGTGCTCCAAGGTTTTTAGTTTAGATAAATGGGAGATTGTGTGGGTTTATATAGGAAAAGAGGGGGATTTAGTTTTTATAATTTTGGTTTTGGACTCTTTATAATAAAATTTCCAAAAAATCCATCCAATGTATTCCCATGGTTTATGGAAAAATAGAGTGGTATAAAATATTTTATAAGTCCAGTGTATAAACTTATTAAAATATTATCCTTGTTGATGTAGAGGTGAGTCACACTCTTCATGAAATGATTTTAAAATATTAAAATATATTACATGTTTTGAAGGATTCATAATGGATTTATAAAATATTCAAATAAACTCAAAATCAAATTATTTTAAAGGGGAAATATAGATTTGGTCGTGAATCCCATTTATATTATTTATCACATCAATTTTGTGCCATTTTGATGTCATAACACACAAAGTATATTTATACGGTATTTACTTTATACTCGAAAATTCGACTATCTCCAAAGATTATGAAAAATTCACTATTGGATAATTCAATCATTATGATTCCAAAAATAATATTCCTTTTATCAAAAATATTTTTAAAATATGTTATTTTTTTAGATTTTAAAATAATAGATGATATTTATGGAAAATGATGGGTTTTTAGACAATAATTATTTTTAAAACCTTATAAAATATTCATTTGACATCATAAAAATTATATGATAGTTTGTATTTAGTAAAAATTATTTAATAATATTATTTTAATAAAATATTATTTATTTAAAAAATTGATTAATTCATCAAAAATATATTTATTAATTTAATTTGAATATTACCCAAAATTAGTATTAATAGAAATCATTTATAATGTAACAATAATAGGATAAAAATATATTCATTATTCTATAAAAAAATAATTTACATAGTGATATTTATAGGGTATTGTTACATATCCATTTAATACACCAAAAAATTACCTAAGGGTAAGGTTCGTGATGGTGGGACATTCATGGGACGGTTTAGGGAACATGGTTTGCTCCAAGATCTCAATGATCCTTAACTTCTCCCATAATTAGGTTTTCTCATTCTTATGTTGTTGGATTATAGCCCTTGATTGGTCAATGGACAAGACTAGAAATGTTGTCTCGCTAAAAATATCTAATAAATGGGTTTCATTGGGTATGATCATACTGGTTGATATCATAACATCATTTTCCTATGTCGAATGGATTTGTTAAAACCCTATATTTGATCAAATCTTGTGATAACCATTCAAAGGTTATATTATCATTGTAAATGATTCTTAATATTCAATTAAATAAAATGGGAATAATAAGAAAAAAAAATCAATATGTTTCCTATAATCATATTATACAAAATTTAATAAAAAAGGAAAGAAGAATTTTATTTATTATTGTTAAGGTAATTATAATATTCCCCCCAAAAAAATTTCAACTTCAGTTTTTTTCCCCACACTAAAAAATTAGGGTAACTATACTTCCACACATCCTATAGTTCCCACATTAAATTATCAAACATTTTTTTCTCCCCAATACTTTGACTAGGGGAATTGTCTTATTTCATAGAACCTTTTCTTCAAGACTTGAGATCTTCAATGGATGCTATTCATAGGAAAAATCATTCTCCAATGGTACCATCTCTAGATTGAGTACATGTGATAGGTTTGTTTTATACTTCCATAAGAGGGATACATAGAATACATTTTGTACATGTGATAGGTTCGGTAGGAGTTCTAGTCGAGATGCCACTGCTCCGATGTGATCAAGGATCTCAAATAGGCCGATGTACTTTGGACTAAGTTTTTCCTTATTCCAAAATCTCATCACTTTCTTCCATGAAGATATGTGGATGAATACCATGTATCAAACATAAAACTCTAGTTCTTGAAGATGATTGTCATCATAGATATTATTTCGACTCTGAGCAGCTTTGATGTGTTTATGAATGGTCTTAACCTTCTCCACCTTTTCAATCAACAATTTATGGGCCTATTATTTTTTTCCTCCAAATTCATCCAAACATTTAGTTGTTCTCCACCTCTTCCCATTAATGTCTTCCTAGGGATCCATTTGGATGCTCAAGTGAAAACTATTATGGTAAAAAAACTAAACCAGAGGAATATGTTGGTCACATCCTCCATTGAATTCAATTTAGTATTCTCTCAACAAGACCTCAAGTGTTTGGATAGTCCACTAAGATTGGACATCAGTATGATGGTGATAAGGTGTACTAAAGTTCAGGTCAGTGTTTAGATCATGGTAGATACTTTTTGAAAACATAGAGATGCATCTGGGATATCGATCTAACCCAATTGATGGTTGTAATCCATGCAGCCTCACCACTTCTATGATGTATATCTGTGAATTTTGATCCATTGAGAAACCCTATGGAATCACAATTAAGTGTGTAGTATTTGAAAGACAATATACAATAACTCATCTAGGATTGTTTCCTTTAGATGTATTTATATTTTTATAAATAAAGTGCTTGGTGATGTTTTCTAATTTCCATGTTTGTATGTGTAATGATTACATTATCCTTTTAGACTTATCACTTTCAGACTTCACTTGCTGACATACCAGGATATTTGATATATATTCAGTCATCTTCTTCTTCATGTTGTCCCACTAATAGTGATTTTAGAGATCTTGATAAATTGTTGTGTTTCCAGGGTAAATAGAGAAAGTTTAGCAATGTAAATCATTGAATAGTTCCTTATTTAACAAAGGATTTGATCAAACACATAGTCTTCGCTGAAATCTCACAATTACTTCTTCAATAACATTGAACTTAGAGGGATTACATTTTCATAAAGTTTCTACCTTCTTCTGAATTCCTATATCAACTTTTTTAGTATCCTTTAACCTTTCCAGAAGATATGGTTGGGAAATAATTTGTGAAATGATTGATGATGTTCTTTCCTTTATAATTCCCAAGTCCAGCCTTTTCAAATCTAATAATATTGGATCCTTATCAATTAAATTCTTTGATAAAATTTATGGATCCTTTCTACTTAAGGAGTATTTCTCTTTGTTCACCTTCCTAGGATTGTAATGAATTTAGAAGTTTTTATATTTTATCAACTCTAACCAACTTCATCGGCATAAATTCAGATCCATCTATGTGAATGTATATTTTATATTTTGTGATCCTTATATATTTTACACTTCTCCCCAATGAGATATTTTCACCATATTTTTAACATAATGATCACAACTTCCAACTCCATTCTTAGGTGGGATAGTTTTTATCATGAATTTTCATCTTTCTTGAGGCGTAGTCAATGATTATTTCATTCGTAATTAACAAACATCCCAATACCTTCTTCAAAGAATCACTAAATACTATGAAATGTTATCCAGTTGTGGGTATTGTGAGCACAAGGGAAATAATATGCTTCTTTTTTAACTCATTGAATCTCTATTTATAGTCTTAATTCAATGTAAACATGACTCCCTTCTAAGTTATCTTGGTAATAGGGTTCAACAACAACGAGAAATTTCTCACAAATCAGCGATAATATCCAGTTAACCAAAATAATCTATGGATATCTTTCACAAATGTTAGCCTTGACCATCCTTCAATTACTTTTATCCTTGAAGGATCTAAAAATATCCAACTTCTTTTGATAATAATACCCAATAATGACAAATAATTCAACTATAAATCATACTTATTGTACTTGGAATAAATCTTATCGTTTCGTAAGGTATTTCAAAGAGTCTTCAAATTCTACTCATGTTCCTCCTTACTTTTAGAGTACATTAGAATATCATTTATAAATACTACCACAAATTTTTCGATGTAATCTCTAAAGAATATATTTATCAAATCTAAAAATATTTATAGTGAATTAGTGAGTCTGAATGGAATGTCTATGAACTCATAGTATTCGTACCGTGTTCAAAAAATAGGTCTTGAGGATATCTTATTTTCACACACTCACTTGATTATATCTTGACTGAAGATCCACCTTAGTGAAGTATTTTTCTCCACATAGCAGATTGAACAAGTCTTCAATCGGTGGAAGAGGATTCTTGTTCTTTATCGTGATCTTGTTGAACTAACAATAATCAATTCAAATGCACATTGAACCATCCATATTCTTGATGAATATGAATCATTCACCCCATGGTGAATAAGTTGGGCATATAAACCCTTTATCCAGATTCTCTTGTAGTTTTTTATTTATCTCCTCATGTTTTATAACAGCTATCCTATACATATTTTTGGATATTGGAAACACTCCAGGTATAAAATCAATTGAAAATTCAACATCCCTGCTAGGAGGAAGACTAGGAAATTACTCAAGAAACACATTTGGGTATTCCCACACAATAAGTATGTCTTCAAGGAAGATCATTTCCTTTGAATCAATCTTTATATCTAGATACACTACTAGAAAAATACCCTATACCAACGGTTTGGAAGCGTTGGTATAGGCCTCCAAACCATTGGTATAAGCTATACCAATGGTTTAGAGAACTGTTTCCAAGTAATCCATGGGAAGAGGTCTATACCAAAAGTTTTTGGAAAACCGTTGGTATAGACCCATACCCACGATTTTGAAAACTGTTGGTCTATGTAATATGAAAATCTATACCAACGGTTCTATAAACCGTTGGTATATGTAATTCAAAAAATAATCATTCAATTGGTTTTGATCCCAGTACCTCCCGTTTGTGATTGGACAACCTAACCACTAACCTAACATACTTTTTTGAACATAATTTCATAAATATATATATGTATTATCATAAGTATTTTAAATTTTGATTTATTTAATATCCTTTATAAGAATATTCCATTAAAAATAAATATACCTATACCAATGGTTTTGAGAACCGTTGGTATAGGTTCTTTGATTTTGCGACCTATACCAATGGTTTGGACAACAATTTGGTATAGGGTCACTATAATGGACCTATAACAATGGTTTTGGCCAAACTATTGGTATATGTCCATTATAGAGACCTCATACCAACAGTTTGCCCATAATGTTGGTATAGTTCCCCCTATACAAACGGTTTTTCCAAAAACGTTGTTATGGGTCCATATGAGTGACCTATACCAACAGTTTTGGCCAGACTGTTTGTATAGTTCCAAATTAGTGAAATATACCAATGGTTTTCCAAAAACCATTGGTATAGATCATATTTCCATTAGTGATATTCTTTCTCATAGGGTAATAATATCTATTATTGAGATGATGGTGTTAAAAAAGAATCATCCTTCTATTTTCAATTGTACAAAACCATGGGCGATTCACCATAAAGAGATTGATTTCCTTATAACGATAATTTATGTTTTCTATGTACAGTAAAAGAAAACCTATGACCAGAATTACATCAAATTCTACCAAAGAATGTATGAAAATGTTCTCTAAGAAGTTCATCCCAAAATTGTGATTGGGGAGGAGTTATATACATGGGATGAAATAATTTATCTATTTTCTATTTTCACTATCATCTCTACTTCATTATTTTCGGTGGTGTTTGAATAGTTCAACTAATCCTTCATGATATAAAGGAATGCGTAGAACTATGATGGATAATCCTATGTTTCACTATTTTATTCTGGTTCTACTAATTTAATTAATCCAAAACTGTAAGAAGGAATATATTTTTTTACTATTAAACACATAAACAGGAATCTAATAACATTAATGGGAAAACATATAAATTACATTTATCTCCTCAACTTATGAGTTTTGGATTAATTCTATGTTATCCATTGTCTATTTCCCATTATATATTCTTATGGTAATTTTTAACTTAATAATGATGTGTAATTAGCTTATGAATTTACCAAATCAAATCCCCTGAGGGTGTCAAAGTGGGTGAGAAGTAAGGCTCGTTCTCATGTATCAGGTTATCCCGAGTCAGGCCAAGAACAACTTGTTGGTGTTGTTACTCCTAGGTAAATTTTTTATAGAACCATGTCCACTTGTAGTATCTATATAGCGATGCATTTTAATGTAAAACCACTTACTCTATACTTACTAAAATTTGGTTATGTTTTCTTACACTTATTCTTATCCTTAAGGATTTTTCTTAATAACTCCAATACTAATCCAAAAAATAACTGATCTTTTTCTCCAGTACCTACGATGAAAACCTTTTTATTTATTACACATTAATACATGATTTACTGCATAAAATTACACTTAATAAGACCTAAAAGATAGAAGTAATAGTGTCTTTAAGAATAAGGTATGAAACATAACATCTTGAACATTTGATACCCCAACATTATTAAAAACATCCTTACAGGCATTATTAAAAACTTCTTTAACATGCTAAAAATACTATATTAACTTAAAACTACATGTGATAACATAGGAACATATATAATAAAGGGGTTATATAAAACAGAAATTAATAAAATAAACATATAATAAGTGATAAATTCTATAGGCATATCAATTATTAATAAAATGAACATGAATAATAAGGAATGATATAGCATGATAATCATAACATGAGAAATTTATAAACAACATAAATCAAAGAATCATAAAGATTGTTTAAGGATAAACATCCAAGACATCATTGTGGGAAAATAACCAAAAAGATGATCAGGTTAACCCCTATCCCAACATGATTTATCATGATACTAAACATTACACAGTGAATTTGATCTCTATATGGGCACACCCATCATAATCATTTCATTCTCATTCTTAAGTGTGCCACATAGATCATACGACATGGATTCATTCCTTATCATAATTTATTAAATTTTAATGGAATATGGAATAAATACATATACATCGCCAAAAATTATGTATATGTTCATAAGGTTGAATACCCCTGATAGAATAATATGTATGGTATTCACTACATAATTGTTTTGGCATGGAAAATCGCACTGATATTTCGACAGCATAATAGCTTTACATAAAAATTCATAAAATTTGGTGATGAGAGAAAAAGGGGTATCTCATTATTTGTAAATAAAATGGGTAGTAATAGGGAAATTTAAAAGAATATCCCAACATTATAAATTTTGAAATTAAAGGCATAAGGTAATAAAGAAACATAAATAGAGAAAATAATCCTTAGTAAATTTTGGCATGGTAACATGTGTACAAAAAGGATCATAGGAAGATTAAAGAGAGTAAAAGAAAGATATAGTCATTTATAAATCAAATGGAAATTAAGGGAATTATATAATATAATATCCCCTCATAATAAAATAATAATTAAAATACATGACAAAAAATGAGTGCTTAATAAAAGAGGAGAGTGGAAGATATCATGCAGAATTTCAATATTGTAACAACTTAGGTAAGGGTCATAATGGGGGAGGTTAAATGATTATCCATTTGAATAACATCATATTTATAGTATGTAAATGATTATAAATGAATGAAAATATATCTATTTGTAATTACAAGAACAAATTTTAAAAAAGTTTCATGAATTTGAAAGAAGGAAAGGAAGGTTAGGATCCCTTACCTGAATGTGTGACTCCAAAGACTTGGGAATGACTTCTTGAGAGATTGGGTGCGCCTTTGGAGGTATATAAAGATGGGGGGATAGTATGGACGTGATAAAAGGAGTTTTAGGGAATATAAATGGGAGCATGGGTGGGTTTATATAAGGAAGGATGGGATTTCTTAATTATTTTTGTTTTGGACTATTTATAACAACATATCTAAAACTATAAATCATCCCATTGGATTTTCTAATGATTTCTTCCAAAAATAACTGGTATACATAATTAAATATGTAAAATTTAAATAATTATTAAAATATTACCCTAGTTTATGTTGAGGTCTATCACACTTTTAAAGAAATGATTTTAAAATCATAAAACATATTACATGTTTTTGAGGACTCATAATGGATTTGTAAAATATATAAAATAAACTAATAATCACATTATTTTAAAAGGAAACTCTTAGTTTTTTATTTTAACCCATTTATATTACTTATTACATCACTTTTGGGTCATTAATATGTCATAAAACATAATGTATATTTATATGGTATTTAATTTCTACATGAAAATTCGACTCTCTCGGAAAATTTTAAAAAAATCACCGTTGGATAATTTCAACATTATGTTTCCAAAAATAATATTAATCTTATATAACTAATTTAATAAATATGTAAATTTTTATTTTTAAAATAATATCCTACATTTATATAAAATGATTGGTTTTTTGACGATAACTGTGTTTCACCCTTCTAAAAAGTACATTTGACTTCATTATAATTATATGATCACTTGTATTGAATAAAATTTATTTTATATTCATAATTCATTAAAAATATATTTATTTAAAATATCTATTAATCCGTAAAAATATATTTCTTAATCAAATTTTAATATTACCCCCAAAAGACTATCAATAGAAATAATTTATAAACTAACAATAAGAGGATGAAAATATATTCAATATTCAATAAAAAATAATGTAAATAAACCTATTTCTAGGGTATTGTTATATATCCATTTAGTATACCTGAAAATTATCTAATAGTAAGGGTGAAAATATTGGGAATTTCATGGGGTGGTTTTAACAACATGGTTTGTTTCGTGATCTTGAGGAGCTTGAACTTCTCCCGTAAATGGTTTTGCTCATGTTTAAGATATTTGATCTCAGATTGGGTTTGGTCAAGTGAAAACAATAAATATGAAATCTCCTTCAGAAGATCAGATAAATGGGATTTATAGGATCTGAACCTACTAGTTGAGTCCATAAATTCCTTTATCTATGTCAAATGGATTTGATAAAACAATATATATATACTAATCTTTTGATCATTTTTCAATGACTATCTTATCAATGGTAATAATTTTTAATTGTAAATTAAATCTGATGGTCATAATGAGACAAAATAACTGCATATGTTTTTTATTACAATATTATAATACATTTAATGAAAAGTAAATGGGGATTTTATTTACAATCATTAAGTTCATTACAGTTAACATAATTTTTTACCCTAAGGAAAAGTGAATACTGTAAAAAGTAATTACCATGGTTAAGGAGAAAATTGGTTTGTGGAGGGAGGGGGGTAACAAAAATGATATGGGTTAAAATGATATAAATAGTCATATTTCGACCTTATCATTACTAAGGATCACTAGTGGTTAATTTTTGAGACCTGTGGCATGTTAAAACCATTATTGAACCTTTTTTCATTTCAAAAATTATAATTATGCAGCTCATCGCACATATAAAGACCACCCCACTCATCTTCACTTCACACCTTAAAATCTCTTTGTCTCTACAAATTACTACTAAAATATATTTCTTTATTTTCTCCCCACATCCTAGAATTATTTTATTGATCATAAATCCATCTTAGTAAGGATTTTCATGCTAACCTAAGGAGGTTTTCCAAATGAGAGATATAATTCTAAACCGGGCATTTTTATTTTATTTCTTATTACACCTCCTTAAAATCATATTAATTTTTTCTTATATAATAACATGAGTATATTTCATATACTGAGATGTTATTGAGTTAATTTCATAAACTAAATCCATCTAATCTTCCATCAAATGGGATAAGAAATCATCTTTTATAAGTACAATGGACTACTTCCTCACAAACCGATGTAATTAATTTCCATCAATACCTCTCATGGCATGTTATAATAATGATTTAATGTATATATATGATATTTGTAAAAAAAATTATACATTTGGAGTTAGGATATCACATATACCTTCTTAAATTCCATTTTGTGGGTGATATGATAACATCACTCTTGTGTATAGAGAACTACCTCCCCACGAAGCGATGTGATTAATTTATTTTGTCACAAAAAAAATTCATGAAAGAAATGAGGATAAAGTTAATGAATATATGTGATATAAATTAAATAATTATTCTATTCATGACTTATTTATCTTCATAAAATGGAAATATCTAATTTTATTTATTACACTAAAAAAGTATAAAGTTATTTGTGTGTACGTGTGGACTACCACATCCTCCAACCAATTTGACTATTCATTCATAACTAAATCACATAGTAAAATAAAATAACTTTTAAAACAATCATTTGAATACTGATTATGGTACCTACTAGCTAAATATGAGTCCTTCAAGTAGTGTCAACAATTTTCACCCTCCCTCAAAGTATTATCAATGATATATATAAGTATATTTAAAGAAATATTATGGTATTAATGATATTAATATCATTATGTAAAGATAAAATAATACATACCTTCTTTTCATGGTTATCATTGAAAAATGGAAACTTTACTCATGCATATGTACATACTATCATCTCCATGATCATAATGTTGTACATTTTTCATAACCATCATCCTTGATTTGTTTAAAGTACAATTGATATATAAATATGATAATTATGTTGTTATTTTTTGAAATGTTGAAATAATGGACTCTTTGATCATATTAAATCCACTGAATGAATTTCAAGACATATAATCCAAATACTGTAAAGACATAAAACATAAACATAATTGATTATGTAATTTTATATAACATGATAGTAATTGAAATAAAAGGAATAATAAATATGAAAAATTTTCTTAACCTAGTAAATAATTAACATGTATTTAAAATTTAAGAATATGAAGAACAAGGATTCTGACATGAACTCGATGTAATGGGCTTTGTCTCAATTTCCATTAAATATGGAATATTTCAATATCATGATCCAATATTTTTTCTGAGGTTTATATAAATACCCTTTTACAAACTATATCCTTAATTTCCCTACATAATGATATTCTAAGATTTTTTTTAATTTTTTTTATTTCATTGGGATTATGATTGAAATGTTTCCAAGGTGGTAATTGGGTTTATTTTATTCAATAAACCCTCTTTAATATTCCCTTACAAATATTTTTCTTGAATTTCCATTTTTTAAATGATTTTATAAATTTAATTATAATGAAATGAGAGGTTTTTAAAGGGAAATTTTAACTTTCTATTAATATTTTTCAAAAAGGGAGTATTTATACAAATTTTTTTAGTTTTTTTAAAAATGATAAAAAAAAATTTCCATTTTAAAGTGTATGAATACAATGAATTTTACAACCACCATAAACATTATTTGATGTTTGGATTCATTAATAATATTTTATGTTTTCTTAAAATAATAAAAACATTCCCTTTTTGGAAATTTTTTGTATTGAAAAAGGTTTTCTAAAAGAAAAGGGTATTTTGGTATTAAAAAATGGATTTTTAAAAGAAATGGGTATTTTGAAATCCGAAATAGCTTTTCATATGGGATTAAAATATTATTTAATATTTTTTTGTTGAAAATGAAATCTTTTAAGATTTATGAATATTTTATTGTTCTTAGGAATTTTTTATAATGATGTGTGGTTCTATTATAAACCAGTGAAAATTTGTTCTATTATAAACCAAGTATGGGTGGGTACATTTTTAAACATCGATTTTTGGTTCTATGATGAACCAAGTATAGATGGTTCCCTAACAAACTAAGGATGGGTGGGTCTATGATATCCCTCCAATGCATTTGGTATCTTGGAGATAGAACTCAAACATATAAGTTATTCCATTTATATGAATGATATGAACGATGACCTCCAATGTTACCCACATGATTTATATGTTTTGGATACTTGTTTTAAATTATTTCATTGAGAAAAATGTGTGTGGGATTTTATTTTAAAATGATTTACTAAATTTATCTCAAAAAACATTTTGATAAAGGTAAAAAATTATTGGGTTTTCTTATTTTTCATAGGAATAATGATTTTATTTATTTTTAAAACCCCTTACTATGAAATTTTATGTTCAAACTACTTTTTAAAATGTTTTCCATAGGGTTTAAGATTATGTAATGTTATTGTTCAGGTTAAATGATCTTAAAATGTAAGATATTGAATTATTGACATAAAATATTATATAATGTTAATGGTTAGGTAATTCTAAGAATAACATTAAAAAAATTTAAAAAATTTAAAATTTAGTAAATGAATAATAAATTTCATCAATTTTATAGTATATACACCACACAAAAAAAAACATGTGTTGAACATGGTTTGAGTCTCAATGAATGAAAATTGAGATGAGAAATTACTAGCCTTGAGTAATGGCTCATTTCATTAACATATCTACCCTCTTAAGTAATAATTGATTAATATTTTTATACATGATTAGAAAATTATTCATTTTCGTACACTTATCATTATTATTTTTATTTCGTTTGTTATTATATTTAATTTTTTTTAGAAAATGGTAATGTTCACATTGGATGTGTTGATGAACTTCGTTTTAGAGCCTAAAAATAACATTGGTGCATTGATTTTGGTCAAAGGGTATAATATTCCATTAAATAAAAAGTATTAAACATGGTATAATTATCATATTTATATATTAGGTACACTTTTAAAATTCAGTATGTGATGTGTTCATGTAAAATAAACCACATCGTTTCATGGAGATGATAGTCAATAGGTTGCCCGAACAACATCTCAATCTTTTTACTAAAGTGAAAATAATTAAAATAGAAAATAATTTAATTTTAAATTATCATAAATTTGTTATAAATTTTATATTAATTCCTTTCTACACCCTTACAACTATCCAAATAAGGTGTAAATGCAAAATAAATCACATTTCTGCGTGGAGGGGGTATTACACATGTTTTCCCAAGCAATATTTTCAATTTACAATGGTTGGAATATGTATGAACATAACTAATATATTAATTTTATAGATTCGTAATTATGTCATATATATCAAATATATTATTTTTTCCAATCATTTTAACCATCCATATAATTCCGTGATGATAAAATGAGACTCATCGCTCTATGAAGGTGATAGTTCACATTAATGCTTGAGTGATGTTTTCATTTCCCATAAGATATAAAAGGAGAGGAAAGGTTTATAAAATTATTATAACAACATTTCATTTTTTTAAGACTATTATGGTATTATTTAATCATGTTTGAAGAGTATATTAATGAATTTGATAAAGAAATAAACTTAAAAAGTATCGGTTATACCTTATTCTCAGATATCTCCATTTTGATTAGACATTAAACCTTATAGTATTCATGTTTTGAGAGGATCATGTCCTTTATAATTTGTGGAGGGGTATTGGGGATTGATTCGGGTAGGTCTTTGATGAACTAGAGTTCTCAAAATGTGCGAGTTTTGGATGATAAGAGGTTCCCTTCTATAAGTGAGCGGAGTGAAAGACATGTAATTTTTCTAAAATTTTAAAAATTATAATTTCTTAACCACTAGAATGTGGATGAAAAAAATAAAATTTAAAATAAATAGGGGTAAGTGTCAAAATAAAATAGTCCAATAAGAATTAATACAATATTTATCTCCATATAATGTAGTTTTTAACCTAATTAACCAAATTTCCCCGTTATTGTGGTAACATATTGTTTACCAGTGTTACAATTCATAATAAAAAATATTAGAATTGAACTTATTAAAAAAATATGAAAATCTTGATTCCAAATTTGAAATCCATTTTTGATTCTTCAATTTGAATAAGTTTTAGAAATTAATTTTTATATAAAGGCCCAATATTAAAAGATATATTTGTTTAGAACTTTTTTTAAGGTTAAAAATTAACTATTAAGATCATGAAATTTCTAGGTATGTCCTTCTTTAGATTTAGTTGAAACTATTTTAGTTGGGTTTTCTTTTATTTTTTAAAATATTGCAGTTAGAGCCTTTTCTATGGGAGTTGAGTATTTTTTTATGGGGAAAATAACCTGATGTTTGGGGATGTATGTTTGTTTGAATTAATTATGTTTGAGTATAAATGTTTCAAATGGATTATGAGAGTTCTCCATGGGTTTGGAAATCATTGTAGATGGTTCAGGTTCTTATAAAGAAGCTATAATGAATGTTTTATCCAGGACACTCTCACATCATAAATGATTTACATGACATGAACCTAATACTGGGAAGATGTCATGAACTGGTTCAAAGAATGAAATGTTTACACGATGTGAAACTGGTTCAATTTGTGAAGCAATCAGTTGGGTTTAGTTTAAACTAAGGTGATAAAACTTTTAGTGCATCTTTTAAATAAATAAAACCATGTTGTGAAAGGTGTTCACATATTGAATATAATGGGATCTGTGGTTTTAAACCATGCTAGGAATGCGATTTATTTTTCATCCACAATGAATCCTTATCTCTCAAACCCATTGGAAACCCAAAGAAATTTTACACCAATTATTTATCTTCCAAAAATCAAGTTACAGTATTCAATATACAGTGGATTGCTTCACTTTAGGTGTACCCTTTTCCCCCATTTTCTCCATTATCATGATGAGATCACTTTACTGTCATCGAATCTATATTTGATATTGATGTTTTTGTGATATATGTGTTCCTTATGTTCACCATCAACTTCAATCTTCGTTAGACTTTCATATTTTGAGGGTTTCTCTAATATCTAGATAAAGGTAGGTGTCCTATAAAAATTTCATATAGACTCTTTCTAAATGTTTAATTATGTGAAATACTATGAGATTACACCAACCCAACATATACGTTAACTAATAGAATAATGGGTAATGAAAATTATGTGATCAATATAATCCTTGGGTACCTTTGGATAAATTAGTGTTGAAACCTAGCTTGAGTTCATCCATTGGATCATCCTACCCTTGAACAATAATGACCTAGAAAATGGATTAAATTATGTTTTTTCATGACATGGGATTTCTTGTGTTTTCATATTCTTGATTTACTTTAGAAAATGGGTTACCTATTTATTGAAATTATTAGTGACAATTTGACATGATATGGTTATGTGACCAGGTATGATAATGGATTATGATACAATATGATGAATGGAAGGTTAATTGAAAGAAAATGGTAATTTTACAAAATGACCATTGTGGATGATAATGTAATATTGTATTAATCCTATAGTTATGAATAATTTTGTGTTTCTTACTATAATGCTTGTATATTGGGATTGACCTAATTATACAAACAATTATATATATATATATATTCCCAGTTATACTGAAATTATTATAGTAAGGGTTTAGCCTGGTTATGTTGAAATGCTTATATAGAGGGTTAGGCTTGGTTTGGCTGTAATTCTTATAGGTCTCTGTCCATTTTTTTAATGGTTATACATAGGTATTTTTCCTGTTTTAGTGATTATGTCATCGACTTGTGGTTGTGATTTCCATTTTAATGCTACATACATAGAGATATTCTCACATGGGGCCATGGAAGGTATATTTTCTTACTATATTAATTGATAAATTAATAATCCTATTTATCATTTTATTTTAAGAAATTATTATCGGGTTGTTTCTATTTTGAAATAGTGGTGTTATCCTTCTAAGTTGTACTCATACCCTAATTAGGCTATTATTTGGTATCCAAGAATACTATATGGTTGCAGTTTCAGAAAAGGTGAAGGGACCTTGTGGTTGATAGTTTCTTCCAAGATGTGTTGGATAATGGATACATGACAGATGTGTAGTTTTTGAACAAAGTGTTTTTGTTATATCTATGTCTTCTTGATCATTTATCTGTATAAATTTTAGTATTATATATAATTACATTCCAGCTTGATATTATTTGGTTCATTGTTAATTGGTTTACTTGGTTAATCATTTTTCTCCCAGGCATATGATTTATTGTTTATTCTATTTAGATTACTATGATATTTTTTTATTTCCACCGTTTTACATATATGTACCGTGGTTTATAGTCTCTCCAATATGTTCTCTACACCCCTATTACTAGTCAGTAGAAATGGGTATACAGGGAGTCACTCTTGAGGCCCAATTACCAACACGGTTTGGCAACATTAGAGAGTTACAGATTTGGGGACATTAAAAAGTGGTATTAAAGTGTCATGTTTTATTTTATGTTACTTTATTATTTGGGATTTGTATAAAGGGGACAAGGAACAAGTCAGGACTTGGTAATGAGCTTATTCGTGGGAGTATCTATCCTATATATTGGGGAAAATCTATGTCCCCATATATGGTATAATTGTTTATGATGTTTGACTAGTACATATGATATTATTTCACCTTGAGTATCTCACATGTTTTGTGATGTTTTTGTTTTATGATATTTTTATATGTGACTCAGTATGGCATGATATGAATATGAATTCCGCATGATAGTCATGTAGGGATATGTGTTGACATGAATTATTAATCACATGGGAATATTTATTATGTGTCGTAAATTTTCATGGATGATATGTGAAATGAGAACCCTATCATATATGAAAAATTAAATTAATTAAATGATATGTCCTACCATTTCTCTTTAAAATCCACATTTAGAGAGATCAAAAACCTGTGGTTCTATATTGTTGTCACCTATTGAGGTTTAAATTGTTGTTATCCAATGTTCTAATGAGTGTGTTTTTCTTTTAGAGAAAATTACACCTCTTTAACTTTGAATTGAGTGTTAGGAGAGAAGTAATAAAAACTCTCCAAACATAGTTTATCTGTAGTTTCCAATATCTCATAAGGATTAGAATGATTTTAAGATTTATGACAGCTTATTTTGGGTCATTAAATACCGGGAAAGTGATAGTTTTCACACTATAACAATGATTTTAGATATGATGAGAGAGTTTCAACTGCAACATCCACCTATGTTTACTAGAGATAGAGGCCCTTAGATAGCTTATTTCTATATCAAGTTAGTCCATAAAATATTCTATAATCTCAAGAAACCTATATATATAAGGGTAAATCATTATATATAAAAGCTTTATAGACCCACAAAATGTTAGGGAGAATTCTTATGAAATATGTATGGAATATGGATTTATCATGGAAGGAATTATAGGTAATGTCTCTGAGCCACTTCTATATGGATACATTGATGAATGATAAGGTCTACGAGTTCATGAACCTGACGTTAGAGGGCATGTCAGTGATGACCAATGTTGGAAGTTTTGCCAACTCACAGTACATTGTTCCATATTTATCATTTTATGATTTATAAATGAAAATACATTTTAGGATAGGCTTCAATTTGAGATCAATTTTTAGGAGAACATTTTTCACTTGAGTATCATTTTGGATGTGTTGAATCTAAATCTAATCACAAATGGGGAATATTATTGAGGATATTAGCATAATTAAAGGTGTTTTAGTAGGAAGAAATATGAGAACTTCTTTAGGTGGTAAGAAGTGAAGCTTTGATAGTTATAAGCATAGAAAAAGCGGGAAGAGAAATCAAGATAATGTGAATCCATCTCCATACCATGTTCTGTTGTAGTGCTCTTAGTGTGGCATGTTTTCCCATAAGAGGACTTAGTGTCTTTATGTTACGTTTTTGTTCTGTGATTGTGGTAGGATAGGCCACATACAATTTTTTATAGGGGAATGAAAAAATACCGTAGTGGATGGGGATTAGGATAGGTACCATAGTTTATGAAGCAGTCAATAACAACATAAAATACGGGTAGTTGGAGTTCATTTTGTAGTTCAAATTGAGGCAGGTGATGTGGTACCCTTGTATATGAGAAGTAGAACCAGGTTTGAAGAATAGTGTAGGGGTGTCAAATTAGATCCAAGTGAAGAGGGGAAAGTCATCTCCATTCTATGAAAACTAATTTTGCATGTTTGGATGTAAGATATTTTACCATTAGAGGTATGATTATTTTATCATCTACCACTACTTGTTCTTGTTTTGATACAGGAGAATAAAATTTTATAATATCTTATATTTTATTCATACATGTTGGGATTAGTTGTAGAAAGAATCGATGATTTCATAACCATCAATACTTTGTTGGTAATTTAGTTAGATAATATCAAATGTTGTAGGGAGTGTTATTTATAAATTGGTGGTTATCATTTTTTGGAAACTATTTATGCTCAAAAATTAATGGTTATGAATTTTTTTGGTATGTATTGATTTGTTCTGTACCAAGATCACATCAAATATTATAGGAGGAAAGTTACATTTCATTCTACATAAAGAGGAATCTATTTTTACCATGGTGATAGTGATCTTCATGTTAGCTAGATAGGTCCAATTCTGTGAATACTATCTTTTCACAACCTTAGATAAAATAACATTCTATAGATTCTTGTAGAATGTAGTAGAGTACTTTTCCTGTACTGGAAGACCATATATAGAATGTCTTTTTTCATGTGTTATGTGTTTTACCACCAGTGTGGGAGATTGAGTTCATGATCGAATTGGTGATGAGAGAAGAGCTAATTTTTATTCCATCATAATGGATGGAACTAGCAGTTCATTGGTAGTTAAAAGTTTAGTTATAAAATATAGAATATAAGGGACTAATATGGTACAGTATATCACCATGGGGTCCTTCTGTTTGTTTCTCCAAGAAGGTTTATGGGACTTTGCTCTTGTGTGAGGAATATCATAGATTGATCCATATGAGAATAAAAAATCGATATAGCCATCCAAACATCGATGATGTCTTTGATCTGTTATGAAGATCCAAGATCTTCTACACGATTTTCATTAGTTTATGATACCACCAGTTGAGGGTGAGACCATCAGACATACTTTATAATGATTTTAGGAGAAGGTATGGCTTGTATAAGTTCATAGTTAAGTGATTTGGTATGAGAACACATTGGAGGTATTCTTGTCCTTTATGAATCAGATCTTTCATCCTCTCTTGGAATAGATTTAAGTGGTTCTCATTGATGAAATTTATGTGTACTCATAGTTAAGAAACAATCTTTCCCAACCTATTGAAACCATCTTTAGTACAATTAGATAGAATAATATTTATTCTGATATATCCAAATGTAGTTACTCGGTTGATAATATGAACTTATAGGGCCATTCCATCTCAGAGGATGAAGCATTTGAAGAACCAGTGAAGGTTACATCAATGTAATATTGGGAGTTTGAAAATAATGCCTTCAAGATTCAGAGTTTTATAGGTTTATTAGGTAATTAGATTTGCTTCATCTAGGACTTCTCCCATTTGAAAGCACTGATGTCTAGGTTAACCAATAATGGGGTGAAGTTTTGTTTGCTTGGATTCTCATGAGAGATATTTTTTGGAGCTGAAGGGAAGGCTAACCTCATCAACAATAATCACCTTACCTATTCTGGGTAAGGAATATACCATGAACTATGATGCATTCAGTGTATGACATAGAGTTGTGATGATGTAGGAGCACAAAGTGGTTTCTTGTGGCTCTATAAAATTATTAATTCATGAGATGAATTATCATACTCATGATCCAGAGTTATTTGCAGTGGTAGACTCCCTAAAATTCTAAAGACACTATATTTTGGGAAAGTGATTTTTAGTGTACATGAAATATAGGAGCCTAGGGTACATCATTTCTCAAAAGGACCTGAACCTTCAATAATGGTTGTGGGTTGAGTATATACAATCATTCTACATTGACTTTACTTATTCACTGGGAAATTGTAATGTCATTACAAATTCCTTGAGTTGGGAAATGAAGAATGAGGATGTTTGGGGGTTCTATAATGAGTGGAGAATGATGGAACTCTTTGTAGATATGAATATAGATTTTTAGGAGTCCTAGGGATGAGTAACTATGAATTCAACATCTGTTATACCTATTATACTAGACTAAATAAATACTGAGAAGTTATTTGTTTAAGAGGGATTCACTTAGAGGGAAAACATATATAGTGGGGAGACACGATAAGAATGGTCTCTTTCTAGAGGCAATTTTCTTCTTATCCATGGATGAGTATGGGTGCCTATGGTATTTCCTAGGGATCTGATGGGATGGTTTTATTATTATATATAGTTTTAATGAAAAAGGTTTTCAAAATCATTTCAAACTACATTTATTTTTTTTCATCTGTTTATAAAGAAAAATATTTTCAATAGTTTTTCAATATTTCTATATAATTTTTAAAATTATTTTCAAATCAAATGGTCTTAAAAAGGTTTTAAAGATTTATTTATATATTTTCAATGTTATTTAATAGAAAAGGTTTTTAAAATTCATTATGAACCAAAAAGAGTTTTCCAATGAAGAAATTATATTTTGCACAAGAAATTTTTTAAATGAAAATTTAATTCATTATTTATAAGAAATGTATTTCTGAAATTTTTTTAGGAAATAGATTTTTAATAAAAAATAATTTTTCTTAAGAAATGTTCTGTGTGATTTTTCAAAATCTATCTCCATCAAAGATAACATCCTTTATAATGGTTTATGCTTTACTAGGGACATGATCCATGGACACTACTCATATTATTTCTTTTAATGGATAATGTTCAAGACTAAAAGTTTTTTTTGGCGCCCGTTTCTCTTCCATAGGTAATAATCTTTAGAAAATAACTTATTTTATGGGGTTATTCCTTGATGAAATAATTATTAAATTTGTAACTTTTTCTACAAGTTAGGATATGATGACATGTATATGATTCCCATTATATTTCATGGTTTATGATATGATGTTTATGAAACCCATATATTTTTATGTTTTATGATATGTTGAATGTTTTATTATATT
The DNA here is from genome assembly GCA_963277665.1 of Viscum album. Taxonomy (NCBI): domain Eukaryota; kingdom Viridiplantae; phylum Streptophyta; class Magnoliopsida; order Santalales; family Viscaceae; genus Viscum; species Viscum album. The sequence goes on along the minus strand of OY728121.1, from coordinate 1,352,976,364 downwards.
GTGGAACACATCTATATGATTTCAAAATGTGATGGGTGAGACCTATATCTCCCTCCAATTCATTGGGTAGAGATTTGAATCTCATGAGATAACGATTTGAAACATGTTTACTGGCTTGATCCACAATGGGAAACAGGTTCATCGTGATCCATAATGGGAAACAAATGCATCCCGATCCACTATGAGAAGAAGGGGAAACCCGATAGACTATGGGATGAAGGGGAAACTCGATCCACTATGGGAAGAAGGGGAAACCTGATCCTCTATAAGGAAAGGACTATAACTAGGGATAATGTTATGTCTTTCCAAGTAGGTATAGTCCGCATGAGGTGCCTAATGATGTTTTGGAAATGATCCCAAACTTATTAGGAATGATATTTCATGTTTATGTGTCCACCATAATTCAATGTCTTATTCCTATGTTATGATTTCATGGATTATGTTATTGACTACCTTATGATTCAGGTATTATGAAATTTCAATATTTATTCTCTGACTCTTTATTATGATCATTGATATGTATGGAATGATCTTATAATATCGTGATCATGTTCTCATATCCTTATTATCATGTTATGCTTATATATGTCGCATATTTACCCATACTGAGCATCTAAGATAACCCATTTCTTATGTTTCCATTCCTTAGGTTATGAAGAAAGTATTTATTCAAGATTACTAAAGAGGAATATATTTAAGGGTGATGTTGAATATCTTTCACCAATTTATAAGATTATGCTTCAATGTTTCCAAAGAAAGTAAATTTATACGGTCCTCGGGCTTGTATTTTTGTAAGGAGATGAAGATTCATTGAAAATAATGTAAAATCCATATTTGTAAGCCTAGGTTGTTTTATTTGGTATCAAATAAATGGTTTATTCAAAAATTATAAATTAGCTAAGAAAACATTAGTGATATACCTAGGGAAATTTTGAAAGATATGTCTAGGGATGTCTCTAAAGATAATCCTATGGTGTGAAAGACATAAAAGTAGGTTTCATGATTTATATATCACATAAATTAAATTTCCATGATTATGTGGTTTTATGCTATGATAATTTTTAATCACACTCTAGTTTTTAGTATTAGTAATTAATAGGAACTAGAAGGAATTGGGTAGACATTGAATTATTCATATGTGGAAAGTATTGGGATTATAGAAGTCGATGTCCTAAGTAGAAATATCATAAAGAGAATCAGGATTGCGGTACGAGTGTTGGTAATATTGTAAAAGATAAATATACCATTAATTACTTGGGAAAGGTATATGATGTTCTAAAAGTATTGTTTTCTTTAAACTTAAGAAGAAAAATTAGATTGAGGTTGAGGAACCTTAAGACATGATTTATATTTTATATTCTAGGAAAGGTGTATTAAGAAATAAGGTGATAAAGCCTAAGTAGTGGTTATGAATATTGTAGGATGATTGAAGTGTATATTTTTTGGAATTCAATGAGTATGTGAAAAGTATCATGAAATATATAAGTATTTTCAGTATAATATTTTCATTAAGGATTGAAAAGGTTATTTAGAATGGTGATGATGATTTAGAAAAGTTAATTTATTGAAATGTGATATTTTTTTTAATTTACGATTTCACATAATTTGTTCTTGAGGAAGAGAAAATGGCACATAGTATGGATAAAGAGTTGGTGAAAAAGATAATGTATCTTGGAAATTATTTGTAACCTTAGATATGATAATGTATTTTTGACAAAGTGGTTTTCGCAATGATGGATGTAAATTATGGAATTTAAGAAATATATGAATTTATCTTTAAAATAATAAATCATGCATGTTTTAAATAAGGATTTATGGTAATTTAGGTTATTATAATGTTTCATGAGAAAACATAATAGATCAATTCCAATGTTTGTTATGTGAAAACCAAGATATACTTCAGGATATATGGGGGATCAATGTTAACCTAATTTAGTGATGTTTTTTCTAATGTTTTGGATTTTCATATTTCAAAATGTTAATATGAAACAAAATAATGAAATGGCTAAATTTAATCATCAGATGATGTTTTAAGGATTAAAGTATTATATATCTATATGAGGATTTATACATATTGGAAAACATGTGATAACCATTTTTTAAAGATCGATGGAATGAACTATTATTTTATTTATGGATCTCAATATATTTTAATGATTCTGGAGTGTAAAAAACACCTTCATTTTCAGAATAATATATGAAGCGGAAATTGATCAAGGAACAAAAAAGGGTGATATTGTTAAAAAATCAAGTAAGTATATCCTCTCCTAAAAATTCTTCCATATTAGGAAAAGGGTTTTGAAATAAAATAGTGTCCCATTATCATTATTTTTGTTGATATCAATGACCTCTTTCATGCCTCTTTGGTTTATAGAATTGTGATTGATAACTTTATCCTAAACATGAATTCTATCACTCTACATCTGAACATGACAGTTATATTTCTCTTCCACATCCATGTTTTCACTTACCAAAAATGTTTTCCTTTGTGGAAACCTAGTTTTTAGTAACATTGGGTAACCATGAAGTTTCCAGCATTCCATTTTTAAAGGATTTTTTAGTATTCATTTTTAGGATGTGGTTTTCTATGAAAGGAAATTTCAAGAATTAATCCTTTGATATCCTTGATGAAATTAAATGGAGAAATCCATTAGAATGGTGGAAGAATGTAACACTCTATGATTTTTTGAAATGTTTTTTTGAATTAATTTTATCTTTTTTATTTTTTTCATTTCATGAAACCCTAAATATATATTATGTTATATTAAAGCACTATGTTTGGATTGTGTTCCATGAAAAAACAGGTTAACATTAAAGTAAAAAACAACACTTAGAATAGATTTTATTATATGCGACACTATTTTTGGATTATGTTACACACAATTAATAGTTCCTAAGATATCTTATGTTACACACAAGGCTGAGTTTTGCCGATCTACAAAAAAATATTAATATTGTCATTAATAATTATTATAGTTACCGCCTAGCCATTTGAATGAAAATTATGAACAAGATTATCTAAATTGTGAAAATATGATTTACATGTATATATAAAATGAATCATTTGGTATTAAATTTATTATAAATTAAAGTAAGAAATATTTTAAAATAAGGGAATTCATTTTTGATGAAAATTATTTTTTTCTATATACAAAAACTATATTTTATCAACAAATTAATCAAACCAATTTTGATGAATGTATTTAATAAAATCTATATATAATATATTCAATCAAATTATTTCACACAAATCCAAAAAATTTGATAGTTATAATTTAATAATAAATCCAATTTTATGAATGGAAAATTATATTTTGCAATAAGGAAATTTTACCACATTTTAATAGAGAACCCATTTTTAATATAATTTTTGAATCATAAATAATTTTATTTCAAAAAATAAACATTATTTTCGAAATAGGAATATCAAAATATACATTTTATCCATATTTGGTAGTTTCCCATGGATTTTCATTTTTTGATGAATAGTGAAAATAATGAATTTTAATTTAAAAAGGATTTTTCATATTTTTTATTTATATTGTAAAATTATATTTCAAAGTAGTCTTAAATTATAATTAGTTAAATTATCCAAAAATAAATCAAATTTTTTTCACTGTAATCAATTTCACATTGATAGAAGATATAAAATTATTTTAATATTTTGAACATTTATCCTTAAAAACCCGATGTATCACAATGTTTATGCGATTAATTTTAAATTAATTTTAGCCAAATCAGTGAATTTAATTTGGAAAAAAGATTTGTTTATTTGGAATCAGTATAATTTTTTTTTATAATAAGATCTACCTAACATTTTGAAAAACATTATTAGAAAAAATAGTTAAAATTAATTATAGGTAAGAACAAGCTTACTTAATGATTAAACATGTAAAATAAGCTGTATAAATGACCTAGATATTATCAAAAACCAATGTTATATACATATTAAGACCCTCAACACCATATGATCTATTTTTATGAGTTATTGATACAATTTTCCATGAAATAGACTGATAAAATACATTATGTAAAGAGAAATACAGAAAAATAACCTTCCTTACATTTATCATGTATAAGGCCCTAATATATGGACAAAGAACCACATTAGTTAGGCTGTACGTATTATTTTTAACGAAAAAGGAGTTTATTCATCATAAAAATTTATATTTAATTTTTAGGGATTAATTATTCAGATTATATTCTTATGGAATTCCAAATAGAATAATTATTTCCTTAATAATTAACTATAATAAATTATAGTAAAAATATTAAAAGAGAAATAAACTGATTGAATTGTTGTATTTAATTTTTTTAGATGAATATATCATGTTACATAGGTGTGAACTTAATATATTCAAATTCCATATTTGTCTTGATATTTTTAAATTTCAATTAAGTAAATAATGTCAAAATTGACATTAATGTTATTTTATAATAAATGATATTTAACTAAAAGATTTAAAATTTTCCAAAAATATAGTATTCTTAAAAGTTTTGTTTCAATATCAATAATTATAAAATAAGGTATATTTATTGACATAATTATTTTTTATAATGAAAATATTGGTCGTTAAATATTGAAATCATTGATAGCATGTTTCGGGTTAATGTAGTGTTTTTGCCTATTACATGCGAATATTTTAAAATTTAATTTCCAACACATGAGGGATTTATTTTTGTAAATTTGATATCATATTTTGAATTATTTGGGTCTATTTTTTATAATTATGTTTAATTTAATATAGTCTTAATGGTTAAATTACTTAGGTAAGAAAACAAGTTACCTTATTAACAAAATGATAAAAGTGGGGAAACATAGAGATTAAAGAAAAAATTAGAAAAATGAAATTCATTTTATGTGGTGGAGGTTTTTATCAAACATAATCCACTTTAATACATTATTTTTCAATTTTTTGATCACATCATGTAAGGTATACATCCCAATAGTGTTTACCTTTTGGTATTTACAAGAATACCATCCCTCTACCTCTATAAAATGTATTCTATCTTCCCCTTCACTCTAACTATCAATCCTATTTCTATCATCAAATACCAGAACAAATAAGCTCCTGAATAATCTCCCTTTATCCTAGATTCCTATCTTAGGGATGAAATCCAACTAAGGAATCCTGTTGGTGCAATCCAAAAAGTGTTACCCAAAGAAGAGTTGACATCCTTCCATATAAACTTTTGTATGGTTTTCTTTCTCCACCACCTCAATTATCCATATTACATAATTAAATAATAACATTAGTATCCTAATTTTTTTAATGTGTTAACCTACACCTACACACACTTCAATCAAATGGGTAATGAAATTTTCATTCGTGTGTACGGCTGACTATCGCCTCATGAAACAATGATCATTTTTCATTTACCACATATCAGGGTTGGGAATTATAATAGACATAATATTATTATATTACATTTATGATACTTGTTATGTCTTTAATATTATGTAATTATTTTTTAAAACATACCATAATTCTTTCCATTTTGTGTAAATAAGATAACTTCATTTGGGGATGTGGGGACAACCGCCTCCTCAAAGTGATGTGATTTATTCACACTTTACATAGATTGTATTATGGATTGGTTTAGTAATCATATGTGAGAAATATGAACAATAATTCTACTGAAATGATAATAGACACACACACACACACACACATCAATTTAATTTACATTTTTTCTTTCAATAAGAAAATAAAGTGAAAACAATATTCATGCATATGTACAACCTACCATCTCTATGAACAGTGTATTCCATTTCATATTTCTATGAATTAGATATTATTATAAATATTTATATACTGGGTATATATGATATTTAAATCATTTTTTATATGATATAAATATTTAAATAATTATACAAGTAAAAGAATCATGAATAATAATTCAAAACATATAAGAAAATCAAAGCGGATATTATCCAAAATGTAACATTAACATGATTTTATTAATAAAAAGTATGTACAAAGTTATAATAAAATCATGTTTGGTATGATATAAAAGAATATGGTTTCGTGGTGGATTTATAATAATCATAAACTTATTATACATGATGTTTGAATGTGTACAAGGATGTTCATGTAAAGACCTGTAAATTTCAAGGGAAATTTTTTCTTAATTTTCCTTGGAATTTTACAAGAACGCAGTTTCTGACAGCGCCTGATTCCGAGGCCCGGTGTGCCCGGAATTAATTTCCGAAGTTTGGCTCGGGTACATTCAATGAACGGACGAGCGGGGTTTTCTAACTTTTGGACTGGTGCCCGGAATCGAATTCTGAGGGCACCGATGAAATCGCAGCGCCGGAATTTGCTTAGAAACACCTCTTCCGGAGTTGTGTTCGCTCGGTGGTGGTTTTTAATTTTTGTTCTTAAAGTTAAGAAATAAAATAAATTGTTCGACAAACTTTATTTTATTTCACTTAAGCCACTTGGAAGCCACTTGAAGCCACTTAAAGGTGGTTTAAGCTGAGTTGATCTGGATAGGATGCTATCCAGAAATATCCTACCCCCTTGGTAGGATATTTTTGAGGTGGGGCCCGCACGAGCCCCGCCGTTTCTTTTTCGCTAAGTAACGCACCCGCGAAAACCCGTCATTATGAAAGTCAACTGACGCGTTTTCTTAAAATCTTAATGCACCATTTAATTGGGCGGTTTTATTCATTAATTAAATGGGCGGTTTCTTTTGTTGAATTCATTCTACGAATTGATGGGTCGTTACTTACCTCTTTTTCGTTTGTTGGCATAATAATAAAATAAGACCAACACGACATTTGGAGGATTACTCGTTGAGAGGTTTTGTCAGAGTTCTTGAGCCTTCATCCTCCTTCACGAAGAATGCGAAGAACGCGAAGAACGCCGACCTCTGACGAAGAACGTCGAACCCGCGGAAATCGACGACGCGACGCCGTGTGCCGCGATGCTGACATTTCTTCTCCCGCGACGTTCTTCGGCGATGTTCCTTAATCCGCAACAAGAACCTTTGATCATCCGTTGAGGTGAGGGTTTTGGTTTTCTTTTAATTTTTTTTCCTTTGTGGTTTTTAACTCAAGAAAGATTTAATTATTATTAATTAAATCTTTTTGTTCTTGAACCTCGGAGTTCGTCGACATGACCCCCTTCCGCGACGACGCGACGCCAGATACTGCGACGACGCGACGATCCTCAATCCACGAAGAACCCGCGGCGACGACTTGACGAGGTAGGGATTATGTTTTGGAATGTCCTTTTCCCGTGAACGATTCTTTAAAATTAAAGAACCGGTTGCAAATGAAAAATTTTAATTTATTAAAATTGTTGTTTCATGTGTTGAATTATTTTTCTCCCGTTGTTTTATCTAACGCGGAGGGTGCGGGCCAAACGAACACGACCCGACAACCCTCCGTCGTTCTTCGTGGTTGTGCGGATTTGGCGGGCGACGGAAAATCGTGATTCAAGGGCATTTTGATGATTCCGCAGTGAAAAACGGAACCCGGGAGGAGCACCGGCGCAGACGGGAAGGAAAACGGACCACCAGAGCAACTCCGGTGGCCCGCGGAAGATTCCGGTGGCGCCGGACGAGCCCGCCGTGGCTTCAGCCACGGCGGCGGCGGCCAACGAACCCACGGCTGCGTGGGTCCGGTTCGCCTGCACGGGACGCGGCAGAAGCCGCGTCCGTGGTTCTCTAGCGCGGCCCACGCGGGGCCGCGACATCTCCAGACTGCGGGGGCAGCGCCCCGCGGCGCCCAGGGGCTCGGCCGCTCGGCCGAGCCGAGCCAGGCTAGTCCGACCGGCCGGGCCGCACCCAGGCTGGACTGGACCGGGTCCGGCCGGGGTGGACCGGGTCGGGTCGACCAAGTTCTGCCGACCCAGGGGGGGTCGGGCCGGGTCGTCCCGGGCCCGGACCCCCCGTCTACGGACCATTTTCAGTAAAATGCCCGTATCTTGAGCTACGGGCCTCCGAACGACGCGCCGTCAGCGGTAACGCGATCCTTGGATCGAGACGGTCGTTTCGGTATATCGCACTGAAGGTTTCGGAATACTTTGGGTTCTGCTGGGTTGGTTCGTACACGAAACCAACCGGGCCCTCAGAGCGGAAACGCTCATATCTTGAGCTACGGACGTCCGATTGATGTGTCGTCAGCATTGTTGAATTCCTCTATGTGAGACGGATCTTTTGGCTCACTCCACCCGAGGTTTGGACGCAGGTGGAGTACGGTCGGGTTGGTTTTGCCTTAAAAATGAACTGGGCCCCTGGGATGAAAAAACCAATAACTCTCAGACCGGGCGTCCGATTGACACGCTGTCTGCGACATTGAGTTCATGTTGGCGATACGGAACTTTGGGATACATCATCTTTGGACCTTGTGTCAGTTGATGTATCAGCCTCTCGGCTCGTGGAGCGGTCCCTCCCGAATGAGCTTGCTGTGTGCGGGAACCCTAGTGCTGGCTGCGACTTTGACGATGACGACTATACAGAGATCCTCGGTGGATTTGACTGCGACGATGATGAGAACAGTATGGAAATCCTCCGTGTTTTCAGCAGTGACCACTACGGTACACCTTGGGATACATCAACTCTGGACTGCATGTCAGTTGATGCATCAACCTTTTAGCTCGTGGAGTGGACCCTCCCGGAACGAGCATGCTGTGTGCGGAACCCTGGAGCCGGTTGAGATTTGACGACTGCCGATCGAATGACTCGGTGTGTTACGGATAGCCCAGTGGGGAGTGCCTGGTTGTAGCGGCAGACCCACGACAGAGGTGCGCTTGGTTGTAGCGGCACATGGGAGCGCTTGGTTGTAGCGGCATAGGGGAGCGCTTGGTTGTAGCGGTAGACCCACGACAGAGGTGCGCTTGGTTGTAGCGGCACAGGGGAGCTCTTGGTTGTAGCCGCACAGGGGAGCGCTTGGTTGTAGCGGCAGACCCACGACAGGGGTGCGCTTGGTTGTAGCAGCACAAGGGAGCGCTTGGTTGTAGCGGAAAACCCTCAACAGAGGTGCGTGTGGTTGTAGCGGCACATGGGAACGCTTGGTTGTAGCGGCAGACCCACGACGGAGGAGCGCTTGGTTGTAGCGGCATAACCACTGTACTTGGTGGAGAAGGAGTTTCCCAATAGCTTTGGGTCCAACTTGATGATCGATCCTATGTGGGTCATTTCGGGGGGTTAGTACCTTCCGATCCTTTATGGGTCCGATGGATTAGATGAATCAGTGGCTACATCTGATCATCTCTATCGTCATTTGAAGAAGTATCCTGTGTGAGCTGAATCTTGTGTTACTCTCCTTTGTGGATTGTGTTGAACTATCCTGTGTGGATTTACTGTTTACTCTCCTTTGTGGATTGTGTTGTGCTATCCTGTGTAGGTATACGTTTTGCTTTCCTGTGTGGACTGGGTTGTTCTTGGGCTCGGATGTTGGAGCCGAACGGGAATTGATGACTTAGGTATATGTATGGGCATATACCTAAGCAGTTTCGGATGTTACTTCGTGATTGTATCTTTTCTTGTGGTTATCCTTTATGGATTTCGGGAGACCTTTGGGGTCTCGGGGTCCCTACTGAGTAGCTTATACTCACCCATGCACGGGCTTCGCCCGCACTACGTTGTGTTGGTTGCAGACGACAGACAACACTGATCGTGGTGGATGCGTGTGGAGCAGGACGGTACCGGGAGGTGGACCACTAGGCGGGACGCACTCGGAGCGGTCAGGTGGACCCAAGGAGCAGTGGAGGCTATCTGTACCCACCCTTCAGGTGGGACTTCCAGAGGACGGCTCGACGCTCTGGCTTTTCTTTTTAGTTGCTGTTTTCCCCTTTCAGTTGTACTTTACAGTTGGGCTTGTATTTTTGGCCCCTTTTACTTTCAGCACAGCTTTTTACAATTTTTACTTACTGTTTACTTTTCCACTTGCTTACTCTGTGGTGCTTGTTTACTTTTCAAAGGCAATGCCTTCCCTTTTTGTTGGGATTTACGCCTTGGTGCTAGTCGCCATCCCCTGGCCTATGGAAGGTGGGTTTGGGGTAGTCACGGCACGGGCCCCGAGGATGGGTCATGACAGTTCAAAACTTATGGTAAGGGTTTTCTCATCTCACATTTATTTTTATTAGATATATTCTATATTCCCCACTTATTCTTATTTTGTGATGTATATACTTCCCTATGATACGTTTGTTTATGCACATGAAATATGCCTTAGAAGAAATCCCAAAGGAAGAAATACGTGTATAGGGGTTTTACATTCCCCACAAAAGTAATAGAGGAAAGACTTGCAGATCACATGAGCCTCTGAGGGACTCGCAATCGTGTGACCAATTCAAAGTCAAGCCAAGAATTCTCGCAAAAAGAATAAAATATGATGAGTCCCATAGATCCCCCTTCAATAGACATTCTTGTTCTCAATATGTCTCTCCAGACAATCAATGGTTGCATGGTGATAACCGAATAAACTCCCCTAGGTCACAGGGTTTTTCATTTCCAGTGCCTAAAAACCATATGAAATCCCTCCAGTAGTAAGGAGGGGTAATACCCAATGGGAGAAACCCCCAGTGTTCATAAATATAATGTGCTATATCATCATTTGATATTATAAATTTCCTTGATTATATCCATGAAAAATCGCAAGACACTCGAACCTTTGTAAAATAAAACAAAAGAGATAAAAGGGAGGAGGCGAGAGGTGCTTGTAGTCGCCGAAGTACATACGATGCACCCCGAACAACTCGAAAGGCACCACGAGTCCCTAGAGACATGTATGCATCATCTTGTGAAGTCTCTTTGATTTTTAAGCCACACCACATATAAATCCTTAGGTATTTCTGGGAAACACTATGTTTCCCCTGGGTGCTCTAAGTACAAATTGATAGAATTTTCCACAACATGCTCGCACATTCCCATATGAATCATATTGGTCAAGTGAGGCATCATAAAAAATCAGGGAAATCTCATAGGCATTACTTATGAAAATTTGAATAATTAATAATCTTTGAAAATAAAACAAAGGACATAATAGGGAGGAGGTGAGAGGTTCTCACAGTCACTAGAGGATAGGTGGAATGCTTCATGCAATCCACAAGGCACTGTGAGTCCCTAGAGATATGTTTGAGTCATATCACAAATTCATTTTGACTTGATAGCTTTGTTGCACAAACTTACTTGGGTATTTAAAAGAACATTTTCAATTCCCTTTGGATCTTGAAGGGAAAATGAACATATTTTTCCACGAAATGCTCACACACCCCCACATGACCCATATCAGTCATGTGATGCATCACTAACAAATATAATAATTTTCCTTGACATTACTTATGAAATAACCCATGACTCCCAACATTTGTCACAAAAAACCAAGGAAATAAAAGATGGAAGAGGTGGAAGGTACTTGTGGTCACTAGAAGACATGTTAAGAACTCATGAATTCCACAATTTGGTCCGGTGAGACCCCCAGAAAAGTCATTCTTATCTCACGGAAATCCTCAGACAAGTCGTCATGCATCTCACGAATGCCTTTCAATAGGCACCTTGGATTTTTGAAGGCCCTTGGGAATATCCATAGGATAATATGAAAAGTTCATTGTCATTCACACATGATCAAAAATGTGTTCATTGATCGGAAACAATATGATAAAGGAAAAGTGGATGGGAGAGGCTTATGCCACTAAAAATCAAAGGATACACTTGAAACGAACCATAGTAGAGACTCATGAAACCGCATGGTGCCATCCCACTTTGCTGACTCCAGCCTGGATCCACTAAAGTTATGTCCAAAAAATCATTGATAATATATGGTGATGAGGCCTCTAATTTCCCTAGCCCATCATGAAAATTAAACATGCTACCATGCGAAGGAAACTCTTGAGCTCAAAAATCCCACGCATCGAAGAAGACTTCTCAGAGTAACCAATCACATGATCGAAAATTCATCCATCAAGTAATATAATGGAGAACGACTTGAAAAATCATGATCTATACAAAAGGTACTTCACATGATCATCCATATATCATGTCAACTGCTTCTGGTAAGGAGTGTAAAGAACATACCTCATGTTTTCCAAATCACGCAGGGCTCAAAATATACTAATACTAAACAAACATGAGGCATTATCAATAAGAGGGATAGAACCAAGATAAAAAGTGGAAGAATTAAATGAATTAAATTATCAATGAACTTCATGATATTTGTGTTAGTTATACAAGGATACAAGATAGTAGAATGAAACATCACCTAGATCTCATAACATTATTTCAGCATGAAATTTGGTTCAAGTGATGTCCTCCAAATATATCAAATAAAGTCACATGATCCCCTTGGGCACACTACCTTGGTCTGGAGAAACCTTCTGGGTCCATCACCAGAGCCTTCCAACTTCCTTCATATATATCACATGACTCATAGAATGACGTTCACTCATATTAGTGAAGTCTCACTGTTATATATGGGCAAGGAAACCAAGATCTCGTTGCACCCTCAAATCAAACCAGTAAGAACCCGCAACACCCTCCAAGCATGGAGATCAAGTCTTTCAATGAACGTTTGGTATGTTAACCAAATATATAGAACTGTGACACACTAAATCTTGTAACACCCCCATATGTGTCCAGAAAAGTCATGCGGTGTCCCTCGGACAAGTCAACTGGATCATGCATCTCCCTATAAAAGCAAGTTAATCCTAGGATTTTATATCTCTATCCATCCTCAGTGTATAAGACCTAAACACAAGGGGAACTTCATTATTTAATCCCCAATCAATAGGGAATCTGCGGTGTGTGAGCCCAAATATGAAGTGAACTACGACGAATCTAATTCCTACCGTATTTAGGATACATAGGACAACTTCTCAAGGATCAAGCTCCTCATTGATCATCTAGGGTGATCCCAGTTTCCAACCCCTTATCCATATAAATGGAATTTATCAGTTTCTTACTCTTATTTCTCACAACGATCACAGCTCACTTGGGTTTAGGGAGTTTCACTAATCACATCATATGCACTATACACCCCAAGGTTATAAGTGAAACCTCAATGTATAAGCCCTAATTCCTGATATCATATAGTATGTCTTCAATTAATAAGGAATCCATCTTGGTACAATCACATAGAATTACATAAACCTAAAGGACGATCATAATGTCCACAAGTGTGATTGTCCAGCTTAGCCTATCAGGAGGTTAGGGGATAAGTGAACTAGGAAAACCCTGATTCCTACCATACTCAGGATACGTAAGAAGCCTTCTCATGGATAGAGATCTATACCAATCAGCCCAAGGAATGACCCAGTATTTGATTCCCATATATATACACAATGAGACTGATCATATGTTCTTCCATGTTTCTCACAATGAGCATAACTCACATGGGATTTGGGAGATACAATGAACAACTCATTGGGAATTATGAATCACCCTTCACTAGGGTAGTCCCATTATATAATACCTGATGATTGGTATGGTATGAACACCACACATATAAGGTAATATACCATGGGGATAGTCCCAAGGGTGTAATTTAACTATGATGGCTATGATTTCAACCATAACATGGATATGTATGACATATAAATGAGACCCAATCTCAAATATTTGGTATCTCAGTACCCACACATATGTTTTTTCCACATGATCATAAACTAAATGGGTCTAATAAACTACATGGTTTTTTATTCATATAATAACCTGGATACAAATGAACCCTCATAATGGTTCAATACCCTCCTCAGAATATTAACTTCCTCCTGAAAAGGCAGCACATTCCAAACCATATGGTCATACGACTTCAGCACATAAAGTGATTGTTGACTATTAATGATATGGATGAAGAACCTTAGATACATATATATGGATTCACTAATGATACCTCCCTCCCCTTAGTTTATCAATGAGACTCCATTTCTTTTTTCTATAAGAAATTTAACTATTGTGATGTTTTTTCCGGGAAAATGGCCCCATATTGGGATTTGGATGATTTATTCAAACATATTTTTAATATAGAACAGAGTCCTAGAGTAGGGTAAATACCCCCATAATGTTTATGATGAGCCCGACCTACCATCCTCTTGACCAATTCGAGTACCCAAGATTCGTTGGGCGTGATAACCTAGTTGACTGCCAACATTTGGAAAGAAGGTTTCTACCCTGATACTGAGGGGGGAACCACTAGGAGTTTCAAGGAAAAGTGAAAATGGTATCACAATTCGAGGAGCCCATTTCACACCTCTAAAACCCGATGAAACAAAAATGTTGATCCCGATATGAATCTCTCCAATGATAAAATGATTTTTTATTATCCGTAGTGCCATTTCGTTTTCCCTTATATGCTAATAGAATGATAAAACTAAAATGAATCTATACAATAACAAGATTATTGGGATATGTTGCGCCATGACACTTTGATTTTAAAACCCTATACAAAAAATCATTATGACTAGAACAATCTCAAAAATGATCATATGTAAGCAGGGTTATCATGAAATAAGTATATCCTCTCTTTGAAATGTCTAAGGGAGAAGAATGGATGAATCAGGGAATATCTGGAAAATTGTGTTAACCATGAATATCTAATTGAGAGCAGCATGCCTATGATATTTCCTTAATTGGTAACCTTGTTCCCTGTTATCTATATGAATTCATATATTGAAAGCATCCCAGTTCGAGAAAATGTCTTCCTCATCTAGCATTCACTTCAGAAAACCATCCATGACTGAAACTAATGTTGTTCTCAAGATAATTTCACATACTCAATAACTACAATGATATGTAGAAAATAATATGGTTTGGGAGTACCCTTGACGTGGTGTAATCTTGACCATGGAATCTACTCATGGTGTTCTCTAAGAATTATGATCAAAAAGTCCAAATCACCCAACAAAAGTTGCTACTAAGCCAGTAGGTCATATTGGTACAAACAAAATCTTCCGGAGCATATCCCTAGAGTGTGAGCATTGCTACTTTCCATATCTAATGAAGGTGGACCAAGAGGACAAATATAGTTTACTTTTAATTCAGGTGCCTCCAATTAGAGAACATGTGAATCACTATTACTAACACCATCCTGCCAGTACCCATCAGTCTCCTGTTGAGGTTAAAATCTAGCCCACATTTTCCTCTCATTACCCTATATGATCTAACAGGATGACTCAATAGAAGAGGAAGATTTTGGATGTCCAGGAGAGGACTCATACTTTCACTCATTTTGATGATGAATACCAGCATACTCAGGTAGGAACCAATAAGAAGTCTCATATCCCTACTTTCTTGGAACATGTTTGTAGGCATATCCCCGTAGCATGAATAAGGGAGGATCAAACTCCTACCCCTATGCATGAATCCCATAAACATTTTCTAGTGGCACAATAAGGAAAAGGTAGGAACATATCCCGAGTTCTATTGAAGTAATCACCTAGTTTATCATGGTGACAAAAAATGTTTCACCTCAAATCAATGGACACACATTGCTAAAATGCCAATACATTTTTGAAATAGTTTATGAACTCCACCGACATATTCTGGTAATGTTTCAGATGAAGGGACATACTCAGACTCCTATAACTGCAGTCATAATAGATCAACACTCTAATCATTTCAAATAAGTTGTTTTACCAGTGAAAGCACACATTTTTCCTCCCACTCAGAAGGATTATCAGTATATTATGTTGAAGGGATATGCATCATATTAGGCACATATCCCCATTCCAACTAGGGATCACCTATTGAGAGAAGAAAATTCCTTTGGACATGGGTGCATTCCTTTTTAAAAAGTGTGGCGACATATTCCAAAGACCCGGGATCATGATCATATCCCCATTTTGGCCAGGGGTCACCACATGAGAGGGGAACAAGCCCCGATACATGCTCATATTCTTATCGAAGAAGTCCAGCGATATACTCAAAAGGCCCATTATTTGGCATATATACCCATTCAGGTAGAGACCATACAAGTGTTAATAGAAGATGGCTTGGGACATGCTCATATTCATATCAATGAATCTTTCTAGAATATTCTATATGATAAATGAAGCTATGAAAATATTTATACTTCCACCAATGAACGATTTCGTCAACATCATTTCAAAGAAACATAGGGGGAGGCTCATATTTCTTCTACCATTCCAGAGGTCCGTCAACATATTCTAATTGGAAATTCATTTTTGGACCAGGGTCATTTTATTGATCCAACTGGTGCCCACCAAGTGAGAGTGGCGTATTCTTCATGGAAATCTCATATTCCTGGAAAGAATGACCAATGACATATTCCAAAATCTTAGGATTAGGATTATTTTGTCATTATAACTAAGGCTCACTAAGTTAGAATTGAATATTCCTCAACAAAAGATTACATTCATGTCATTAATGTGATAGTCTATCAGAATATTATAGAAACTTCTTAGTAGTAGGATCGTACTCCTGCAGCACCAAATTTTTATATACGTGTTCTAGAAAATGACATATAATAGGCTCCTACCCCTACACAATCCCAAAATCAAGGACAACATATCACGACGATGATATAGAACATGTACTATACTCCTAATATGATCTATGCAAGTTTCATTGAGGTTGGTTGAGACACATTCCCAATAGCACAAGGATCCATCTACACTTCTATAAAAGTATAATAAGAATAAATTCATTACCACAATGTTCTTTGATCGTACAACGATTCACTGTGTCATTTTCACCCTTAGTCCATTGTATTAAACTGAATTTCTATTGTAAATTAAAAAAATAATAACATATTTAATTACATTTTTTAATCATTTATTTTGTATTTATTGATATTAAAAAGGAAAATTTTACTTGTCTTGAAAATTTCATTGATGGTGAAGGTGATATAGAGGGCCCATGATGATGTCCAAAAAAATGGGCCAAACTCCACATGATCCAAGCACATTAGTGGGTTAATCAGCACACTGCTACTAGACCGTGCATCCAATTGGGATGATATTTTTTGGACTGGTCCTAAACTCATTGGGGCACATTTCTTATGAAAAAATCCAAGACTCATTCCTCCATATGATGGCCTTGGCGACCTGATATGTCCAGCACACCAAATATACACGGATTCAAAAGTGGTGTGCTATGATCTTTCCATATCTCGGGCTATAGGTGTCCAAAGTGAGAAAAACATTAGGTGGAGACATCCAAGGGGTGGGGATACAAATTTTTTTATACAAATCGAGATAATGCTTTATGGAGGATGAAACACCTGTGACAAGAAGTTTCAATAATTTTGTGTGCTCAAAACCACCATCCCATTTCCATATAAAATGAATCCTTGGGATCCTCATTTGAAAGTTTGACCAGGAGGAAAATCTTTGGTATTTTTGAGACCCAAAGGATTTCTCTCCTCATATATGAAATTCTTGAGGCCCCTATTCTCATAGGGGAACCAAGGATGGAGAGTGAATTCCACCCAATCCTTCTCCTCCTCTCAATGGCGAGCTAAAAAGTGGAAGATCATTTCGAGGGAGCTACACATACTTGGGAGGGTGTTCCGAAACATGATTGTCTATTGGTTTTGTGTAATTGTTTTTTGAATTATTTCACTTATGTTTTATCTAAACATGTTTCTACACTGAGTTCATTTTTGGATTTAATTAAGTGAACCTCTTTTAATTTCAACACTGATTGGGTTGTAATTTCAAGTGGAAAACTTGAGTTGTTCTGATTGGGAAACACAAGGAGCCTCTTTCATGAAGTACAAAACTTGACAACACGATTTTTGTGTCAAAGGTCGGTACATTGTGCAACGTTTAGAGAGGAAAGAGGGTAATCAAGATTTTGGCAACCCTCAAGCAAAGAATTAAACAAAACCATGTGAAATTTTCAGAACAATGAACTATCCAAGATGTGTTGTGAACTTGAAGTGATCTCCTTATCTCATAATTCTTAATCCTCAACCTTATTCTATCAATTATTAAACTCTTTATGTTGAGTTATTTTCTTTAAACTGTTTTCAAAATCACCCCCTCTTTTAGTAATCTTTATTTAAAATACACACTATAAGCCACCAGCGCTCCTTGAGAGATGACCTAGGGTATACCCTAAACTATATATCAACCTTAAAAACATAATCAATTTGATGTGTCATGAAAAAACGGTCAAATTTTGGCGCTGTTTTTGGGGAGCACTTTTATTTTTAGTGTGTATATTTGAAATTTTTTTGTAAATTTGGTGAATATTTATTTGTTATATATCAAATATTTACCTATATCTTTGTTTTCTCATCTATTTGTTGTGTAGGTTTGGTGCATGAAGCGTTCTACTCTGGGAGACTTACATCCTTTCAAAACTAAACCAGAGAGGACCCTACGTCAATGACACCGAGACACACAAGACAACACTTTGAAGGAAGACACACAAAACATCAACACTCATCTTGATCCTTCTTCTTATTATTCGAGAACACACATAAAAACTGAAATTAATGTGAATAAAATGGCTGAAAACAATCGAACACTAAAAGAACTAACCTCTCCTGGTGTTGATATTCAGCCCACATACATTCAATTACAGGGCATGGCACCCAATTTTCAACTAAAATATGGTTTAATTCATCTATTACCAATATTCCATGGACTTCCTGGAGAGGATCCACACAAGCACTTAAAATAATTTCATCCTGTTTTCTAAACATTAAAACCTGCAAATGTGGATGAGGAATAAGTAAAGCTTAGGGCATTCACATTTTCTTTGGAAGACACTAGGAAAGATTGGTTATATTATGTTAATTCCCCAATAAGAGGTTGGGCGGACATGAAACTCATTTTTCGTGAAAAATATTTCCCTACCTCTTGAACTACAACAATAAGGAAAGAAATTTGTGGGATAAGAAAATCTCAAGGGGAAGCACTTCATGAATATGGGAAATGCTTTAAAAGATTATGTTCAAGTTTCCCACAACACCAAATAAGTGACCAACTTTTAATACAATATTTTTATAAAGGTTTAATCCCTATTGATAGAAATATGATTGATGTTGTGGTAGGTGGTGCACTGGTAGATAAGACCCCAATTGCTGCAAGGACCTTAATCGAGAACATGGCACAAAACACTCAACAATTTGGTACAAGGTCTAGCATACCCATTCGAGGTGTTCATGAGGTACAAAGTACTGAATTCGAGAAGAAGGTGGACACAATGTTCGAAGAGGTAAGTACCCTTCTTCTAAAACCTTCTCTTTCCCATGGGAAGTCCCTATATCCTCCTCCTATCCATTGTGGTATATGTTCTTCTGACACCCACTACTCTGACCAATGTCCTCAATTGAGGTAAACATTTGAGATTTGTGAGGAAATATTTCTAGGCCACCCCTATAACCAACCCTTTAGGAAAGAACCTTACTATCCATCCAACCCTGTGTGGAAATAGAATGAAGCCTATAGGCATGGGGGTATTCAATCCAACCTCAACAACAATGGAACCAACCGGGGCAGAGTAGTCATCAACCACCACCACCACCTAGAAACCCTCAACCACCCCAAAGGCCTTTCCAACAAACCCCTCAAAAACCCGAGCCTAGCCTAGAATAAATGATGAAACAAATGGACGCAAACAATATCCAATTCGAAAAAACTACCCAGGCAGCCATACAAGACCTCAAAACCCAATTAGGCCAACTATCTAACTTAGTTGGTGAAATTCAAAGTCATGGTTTAGGTAAACTTACTTATCAACAAATAGTTAACCCTAGAGATAAAGGAAAGTTAGTGCCATCACCCTTAGGAGTGGAAAACAACTAGAAATTAAGATGAATCCTCCATTAGAGTCATCCCCTCCTGAGGAAACCTCCATCCCAACAATTAAAAATGTTCCAAATGTTGACGAACCTTGTATTGATAGAATCCCTTCCAAAGGAAAGATTGTGTACATTGATGATTCCCCTAGCCCAACCATTCCTCTTCCATTTCCTCAAAGGTCCGACCAACAATGAAAACCAAAGGAAACTGATCTTGATAAGGAAATATTGGATATTTTCAAGAAAGTGTAGGTTAACATCCCATTGATTAATGATGTGAAGAAAATTCCACGATACACCATGTTTTTAAAGAAGATGTGTACACACCGAAGGTGAATTCATGGAGATGAGAAGGTGAGTTTGGGGAGGAATGTTTTAGAATTGATAGAGCCATCACTACCCACCAAGTGCAATGATCCTAGAAAATTCTCAATTCCATTCACCATAGGGGAGTATTCTTTTTCTAATGCTATGCTTGACTTAGGTGCATCTATAAATGTGATGCCTCACTCCATTTATTATACATTGAAGGTTAGGGAACTGATGCCCACAGGAATTATTGTTCAACTAGCTAACCAGAGTACTGCACACCCCTCTGGTGTGTTAGAGGATGTTCTTGTGAGGGTCCAAAATTTAATTTTTCCTGCTGACTTTTATGTGCTTAAAATGGAGGATAATAGGATGAATGGACATGCCCAGATTATATTGGGGAGACCTTTCTTGAAAACCTCCAAAACCATAATTAATGTCTACGGTGGTACATTATCTATGGAATTGGGTGGTGACATAGTCTATTTAAACATCCTTGATGCCATGAATCACCCCTCAGAATAACATTCCTCTCTCTCTGTTAATTCACTTGATGTACTCCCTACCTCTAAAAAACAACCTTTCATTCCCCCGATCCCCTTTCTAAGTTTTCTTCATTGATAAAAATTCTAGGAAATGATTCATGCATTGACTATTGTAGTGGTCTAGAAAAGTTTCATTCATGTTCATTGATTGGTGATTTCATGAACACTGATGATCCACTGACCATCGATGATACTACTAATCTTTTAAAAGCTCATTCTTCATCTGAGGTTGATACCATTGAGCAGTTAGATGAGATCAGTGACTTCTCACACACATGCCCATCAATCCAAAATCCCCCTGAATTGGAACTAAAACAACTGCCTCAAGATTTAAAATATTCATATATTGAGAATGGAAAAAAGTTGCCCATCATCATTTCTAGTTCACTCCCTCCTGAGCATGAATTGCGACTGCTTGAACTTTTGAGGGAGTATAAATAAGATTTGGGGTGGACACTTGCTTACATTCCTGGTATTATCCCATCAATTTGTACACATTATATTTTATAAAATTATGAGGCTAAACCAGTGAGGCAACCACAACATTGAATGAACCCAAACCTTCTAGATGCTGTGAAAATGAGGTAACAAAATTATAAGCTGCAGGAATCATTTACCCCATCTCTAACAGCCAATGGGTCAGTACCGTTCAAGTGGTCCCCAAATAGACTGGTCTTACAGTAATTAAAAATGAAAACAGTGAATTGGTTCCAAATCGTGTGCAGAATAGTTGGCTTGTCTGTATAGACTATCACTGACTAAACCAACACACGAGGAAGGACCATTTCCCTTTGCCATTCATTGACCACATGCTATAGAGGCTAGCGGTTAAGTCCCACTACTCTTTCCTTGATGGGTATTCTGGATACTTTCAGATCCATATTTCCCCTGATGATCAGGAAAATACAACCTTCACTTTCCCCTTTGGCACATTTTCCTATAGAAGGATGCCATTTGGTCTGTGCAATGCTCCAGGTACTTTCCAACGATGCATGGTTAGTATTTTTTCAGATTACCTAGAGAATTGCATGGAAGTATTCATGGATGATTTCACTATTTATGGATCTTCTTTTGATGATTGTTTGAGTAGTCTTGGTTCAATCCTACGTCACTGTATTGAAAATAATCTTGTATTAAATTATGAGAAATGCCATTTCATGGTGCGACAAGGTATAGTTTTGGGGCATGTCATTTCTGGGGAAGGTATCCAAGTAGATAAATCAAAAGTTGATGTCATGTATTCCCTTACATTCCTCAAAAACATACGGGATGTGCGATCTTTCCTAGGTCATGCTGGATTTTACCATTGTTTCATTCGTTACTTTAGTAAAATTGCACTCGCCCTCTCCCGATTACTCCAAAAAGAAAAAGAATTTTTTTTGATAAAGAATTTGAGGAAGCTTTTAATAAGTTAAAATGGAGTCTCACCTCACCCCTAGTAATCCAACCAACTCAGTGGGATTTACCATTTGAGCTCATGTGTGACGCCTCTAACTTTGTAGTTGGGGAAGTTTTGTCACAAAGGATCGACCGAGCTCCACATGTCATAGCCTATGCCACACGTACTTTGGACCCTGCCCAAGAAAAATACACCACAAATGAAAAATAATTCTTTTCCATTGTGTTTTCCTTGGACAAATTAACTTCATACCTTTTGGGGTCTAAAATCATTGTGTTCTCAGACCATGCATCCCTCCAGTACCTCTTTAAGAAACCAGAAGCCAAACCACATCTCATTCATTGGATGCTCCTCCTTCAAGAATTCAATCTAGAAATTAGAGATAAAAAAGGTGCAGATAATGTAGTGGCTGACCATATCAGTAGGATTCAACCATCCTCAGACATTGACTCATACCCCTGTATTCCCATAAATGGAATGTTTACTAGTGAGAAACTGTACTGAGTGCAAGATGTTATTCCTTGGTATGCTGAAATTGTAAATTATTTGGTAGCATCTTTCATTCCTACTGATTTCAATAGAAACCAAGGAAGTCATCTAAAACACGAGTTTTGTTGGTATATTTGGGATGACCCCTACCTTTGGCACACCTGTAGTGATCAAGTCCTTAGGGGTTGTGTTCCTGATAGTGAGTTTCAGTCCATCTTTAGATTCTGCCACACTCTTTCTTATGGCGGCCACTTTGGTCCCCAATGGACTACTCACAAGGTCCTTGATTCTGGTTTCTTTTGGAACACACTTTTTCAGGATGCCCATGATTTTTGTAAATCTTGTTCTCACTGTCAATGAATGGGGAATGTATCTAAAAGAAATGAAATTCCACAATATCCATTACTCTTTAATGACATTTTTGATGTTTGGGGTATCGACTTTATGGGGTCATTTCCAAATTCCTTTGGAAACTTGTACATTATTTTGGCAGTTGACTATGTATCTAAATGGGTAGAGGCACGAGCTATAAGGACTGATGATTCTAAGGTAGTTGTAGAATTTTTGAGAACCCAAATCTCTTGTAGGTTTGGCTTACCTAGGTTCATCATTAGTGACTGGGGTTATCATTTCTGCAACCAAATAATGAAATCACTTTTGCATAGGTATGGGTTCGGTCATCGAGTTTCTACTACATATCATCCACAGACCAATGGTCAAGCCGAGGTGTCAAATAGAGAGGTAATACAAATTCTTGAAAAAATGGTTCAACCCAAAAGAAAAGATTAGAGTCTTAGACTTGATGATTCATTATGGGCCTACCATACTACTTTCAAAACTCCCATTGGAATGTCACCCTATAGTC
Source organism: Viscum album (assembly GCA_963277665.1). Lineage (NCBI taxonomy): Eukaryota > Viridiplantae > Streptophyta > Magnoliopsida > Santalales > Viscaceae > Viscum > Viscum album. The sequence continues at coordinate 1,352,953,037 of OY728121.1, read as the reverse complement.
TTGTGTTTGGGAAGACTTGTCACCTCCCTGTTGAGATTGAGCACTGGGCCTACTGGGCCATCAAACAATGCAATTCTAATCATTCTGGTGCAGGTTCTCAAAGGAATATGAAGATTCAGGAGTTGGAGGAAATGAGAAGAGATGCATATTAAAACTCTAGAATTTATAAGGAGAGAACCAAAGCTTCCCACAACCGTCTTATACATCATCGTCAGTTCCATATTGGGCATAAGGTCCTCCTTTATAATTCAAGGCAGAAGTTGCATCCAACTAAGCTTCTTTCCCGCTGGTTTGGACCATACACTATTACTGACATCTCTTCATTTGGTGTTGTCCATGTTCAAAATAAAGAAACCAAGAAAACATTCACTGTCAATGGGTAGTGGCTGAAGCACTTCCATGAATCCATTCTGGAGTCCCGAGGGAGGAACTCCATATTCATGAAGAAATCTATGAATGAAACTCACCAGGTTTTATCCGTCCTTTCTGCATCCTCTTTTCTTACAGTGAGGACACTTCACATTCTAGGTGTGGAGGGATGGGTACATTCCTGGGTTAGATAATAATTTTCATCGTTTTCTCCTTTCTTCTCTTTTTAGCCTTTTTATGGTATTTTCATTTTTACCCATCAAAAATTTCAAAGTTCGATGACTTGGTGACCATAAAGGGGGGAAAGTAAAAATACCACAACAAAGGCTAAAATGAATTTTTGTATGAATTTAACATCAGGGAGTGATTTTTAGTGAATTGGTTTTCTGTCAATGATATAAATGGTTTTATCACTATGAAACATTTGAGATGATTGATGCCCCTTGTGTGAGTATATTTGGGAAAACTGTGCCACTAATATCTCCATACATTTTTTCACTAAACCATGAAGTATGAATATTTCATACTTAATATAAGGTAAATATATGTTAGTTTAATATTTTTCATCTTTAAATGATATTTTCATATGTTCGTTCCTTATCTGGTCTATTTCATTATTTTACCAGATTGACATATGCATGTGTACCTAATGTCTGACTGTTGTACGCCTTCAAAAAAAATTGTGTCTTGGGTAGGTCCAAAATCACTCCCCCTAAACCTTTGATCTTGTTATAACTATTGCAATTAGTGTCGTGAGGAGATCAAGTAAGGGTTGAGAGATGAGTGTGATATTTGTTCCAAATTAAAATTCAAAAAAATAATATAATAAATGAGAGGAGTGATGAAATGTGAAACATATGGGGATATTTAGGTCAGGAGCTTGGGGTTTGACTTCTGGGAATGCTTAAGTGAGTGGCTCTTGAAATATGATTGCAAAGGATGTAGGACGGGTTTGGTGAAAAATTATTTAAAGCTGAATAATGTTAAAATAACCTATATTTATTTGATGTAAAGTGGAAAGAATAGCATGAAATGGTTTTCAAACACACACATGGAGATTTAGTGGAATGGTTGACTTTTTAACTCCTTTCTCATTTTGGATTCATTAATCTCTTTGAATTTTATTGTGATATGATTTATGAGACATTGTTTTCCATTTTCAATAGGTAAAACTCCTTGGCGTGGTTCGTGGACTGATCACATTACTTTAGTGAATTAAAATTTCCTCAAATGTTAAATTTTCATGATGTTGGGAATATATATATTTATATATATGCATCATATTATTTGGATATGTGACTTTTCCCATGAGTGAAAATGTTTAGGTGTGGGGGTGTGATCGTTCCACGATTCACTGTGTCATTTTCACCCTTAGACCATTGTATTAAACTGAATTTTTATTGTAAATTTAAAAAATAATAACATATTTAATTAAATTTTTGAATAATTTATTTTGTTTTTATTGATATTAAAAAGGCCAATGTTACTTGTCTTGAAAATTTCATTGATGGTGAAGGTTATTTGGAGGGCCCATGATGATGTCCATGAAAAATGGGCCAAACTGCGCAGGATCCAAGCACATCAGTGGGTTAATCCGCACACTGCTACTCGAAAATAAATCCAATTGGGCTGATATTTTGTGAGATGGTCCGAAACTCATTGGGATACATTAATTATGAAGAAACCCAAGACTCATTCGTCCATCGGATGGCCTTTCTGACCTAATCTTTCCAGCACACCAAATCTACATGGATTCAAAAGTGGTGTGTTGTGATCTGACCATAGCTCGGGATATAGGTGTCCAAAGTGAGCCAAACTTTTGGTGGATATAGAAAATATGTGGGGATACAACTTGGTATTTTATAAGAATCGAGATAAGTCTATCTGGAGGTCGAAACACCTGTGACAATTTGTTTCAATAATTCTGTGTGCTCAAAACCACCTTCCCATTTCCCTATAAAATGAAACCTTGGGCTCCTCACTTGCAAGATCGACCCAGAGAAAAAGCTCTGGTATTTTGGAGACCCAAAGGAGTTCTCTACTCATATCTAAAGTTCTGGAGGCCTCTATACCTATAGGGGAACCAATGATGAAGAGAGATTTCCACCCGAGCCTTCTCCTCCTCTCGATGGCGAGCTAAACGGTGGACGATCATTTTGAGGGTGCTACACATACTTAGGAGGGAGTTCCAACACTTTATTCTCTACTAGTTTTGTGTAATTTGTGTGTGAATTATTCCACTTATGTTTTATGTAAACATGTTTCTCCATTGAGTTCATTTTTGGATTTAATCAAGTGAACCTCTTTTCATTTCAACACCGATTGGGTTGAAATTTAAAGTGGGAAACTTGAGTTGTTCTGATTGGGAAACACAAGGATCCTATTTTTATCACTCATACAAAAGATATTATTATTCTTTGGTAGCCTTTAATCTGTTATTGAAGTCCAAAACTTGACAACATGATTGTTATGTCAAGGGTTGGTACTTTGTGCAACGTTTAGAGAGGCAAGAGGGGGATCAAGATCTTGACAACCCTCAACCAAAGAATTAAACAAAACCATGTGAAATTTTAAAACAATGAACTATCCAAGATGTTTAGTGAAATTGAAGTGATCTCCTTATCTCATAATTCTTAATCCTCCACCTAATTCTTTCAACTATTAAACTCTTTAAGTTAAGTTATTTTCTTTAAACTGTTTTCAAAATCACCCCCCTCTTTTAGTAATCTTTATTAAAAATACACACTATAAGCCACCAACGCTCCTTGAGAGACGTCCTAGGGTCTACCCTAAACTATATATAATCCTTAAAAATATAATCAATTTGATGTGTCATGACAACACGATCATTCCTCTTCATGGTAGTGTGGAGATGGATCCCATGGACTGTATTCCGGACATAATCATTGGTCAACCTACCGAAGAAGATATTTACCATGGACAAAGAAATCCTATCTTTGTCTAGACACCACCACATAGAGAGTTTTGAAAATCTCAAACACCTTCATATAGAGAGGTACTCAAATTATCAAGGTCAACTATATATGGTTCCCAATAAACATACAACAACACCCCACTCCATTCATCAGGAGATCATCAGAGCCATCTTTTATGGTCTGACCGGATGGAGGCATATATCACTGTTGAGGAGGAGTACAATGTTTAAATATAGAGAGATTTAGTCAGAAACAACCTCTAGATCATGTTTTACACCCTCTCTACATCAATATATGAGATGACATATGAGATATAAAGGAGTTAATTCCTAACCTATGAAAAAATATGTGGGCGACACATTAGCAACTAAAGGATCGATATCTACCTTATCTTGGATATGAGTTTCACCTTAAAAAAATCAATATACACTTTTTTATCTTGACATGGATTCTATCTCCATGGCTTAGGCTCCAAAACTGGAAAAGCACAAGGCAAATCGTCAACACGCTTGCCGCCATTGTATCAAAACTCTTCGGTAGATGATCTATTAAGCCACATCATGCATCCACATTGAAGGATTGGGAATGTATTTAATGTTACACTTTTCCACTCCCCTAGAATAGAATATCCCCTCAAATGCAACATCCTGTAATGTTATAGCCTCCGGTGAAATTAGGGGATCAAGTAATTCTCGATCCAGTTGGTCACAACAATAGAATTCCCCTACTTCAAAGGTTACCATACACAATGGGTGGGGAGAGAGGATAACCAATATTATTTCAAAAACGTCCCCAAATGACAATAATATTTAATTAAAAAGATGAAGACCATTGTTTAAATAACCAAAAATCAATCTGTAAGTAATGGTTCTCACCATTGGATGTCATCGCACACAACACCTACCCAAGAATAGCTGAACTGAATCACATGATCCATAGTAGTTGCTACCATGTCAGCCATCCAGGAGAGGAATCAACCCCCATGGACCAGGAGAATATCAGCCATCGCCTCCACCCATCAGATTGTAAATTTTAGAGGGGATTCAATAAATTCCCTCAATAGCCATAGGTGAACACCAGCACACTAGGATGAGAGAATTTATATCTCAGTCACCATATCTAGGTTCATCATCCCTTGAGAGGACCCTATAGAGATTAGTAGTGATTCCAAACCACCCCCAACCCATTGGGATGTGGGCCTTTATATTTTTATGTTCCTCCTAGGAATCATCACGTCTTCAAGTAGAGTCATTGTTTCCTCTACAACTAGACCAATCCATGCCAATCGTGGTCCCAAATTACCCACACATTATTAGGATGGGGGGATTTTCATCATTGGAACCACTATATAGGGAATGAGTCTTCCCTATTTTGGGAGGAATCAATCGACAATTTTTATTCCACAAACTCCTCCCATAACAAGATAACCCCATACTGGTTGGTGAAGGTTAAGTATCCATGAACATAAAATCCTTCAGAGTCCTTATTCTTAGACCAAAATGGGATGATTTTTTGTTAAAGACAATCAGAACCCACTGAGACCAAAAGTCAAAATGACCCAATATGTCCAAGGGTTTGAATAATGATTCTAAAGAAGAAAATTCATGATCATATTATTGCGTCAAGAGTAATGGAACAACAACCATTTCCCAATATGCCTCTAATAACATTTTTACTTCCAACATGGAATATATTGATCATGAAAAAAATTCATAAATCCGTGACACAGAAAACATACCTCGGTAAGAGGGTGACTTGGATGCACAAAATGAAGCTGTGTGCATGAGGAACCAAAGAAATATCCAAAACATGGAACCTAAAAATATCGAGTTTACACCTCCATGATGGAATATTACCAAGGTTAAGGTTACAACCACATCCCAATCACCACCCAGAAGAAAAGGGGTTCCTTCCTCAGAGGAAAAATTATCATAATAAGAGAGTGAAATAAAACTCTCTAACAACTTAACAAGGAGATAATCACAAGAAATATTCCCACTAGGAATCACCTTCAAGTGGAGAATAATGTTCTCCCTCCCAAGGATTATCTTCTAGAAAGATTTGTATTTGATGATCACATTGGATCTAGATCCAGATATCCAGTCCAAAAAATTAAGTTATCCAAAAATGATCTTGAATTCCCACCATTGTGGAAAGAACCTCTCCCACACTAGGACTACCATTAGATATGGGGACATATCTAAAATTGGCATGAGATAAAAGTGGTTCCACCTAGTCAGTCCCCACCAACTCCCTATGGATGGGAGACAACTTAAGAAATATTTCCCCTAGAAATCCATAATGTCATTGAGTCCCTGGATACTCAAATGAATTCCATGGAAGGGAGACACACACCTGTGTAGCTTGAGAAGAATCCATACTATGATTGAGTGGATATCAATTTTCCCCCACCCAATTTTGGAAATCCACCTGCTCTAAATTTGACGGTGTGTGTGACCCATAGAAATACCTCACACACTTCATGCCATACTGTGGGCTGATAATGGGCCCTTGAGATCAATAGGAGGCAACAAAGCAGAGGTGTTATGTGTAGACTCTAATAGGTCTGACCATTGAGTGGTATAATAGTCTACCAATAGGATCCATGACAGGATAGGAAGACCTTCTTCGTCAACTACATTATCAATTCACTTATACACTATGTAATACAACCATCATCGACCAAAAAATTGCAAAAAAACACAAATATGAGAGGGTGTGCGAATTTATAGGAAAGTGGAAGGGTGTAGCATACTCACTAAGAATTCATCTGTCACAATTGAAACTATTGGAACATTATACATAAAATATTAGGGATGAGTTGCAAACACCTATAATCCTAATGTAATATATTACTCGATTTTGTGGGTTTACTAAAATGAACCAACATCTAGAAGAATCCATCCAGTAGACCCAATATAAAACTCGACTCATGCACACAACATAGATGAAAGGTCCAGACAAATTAGAACCGTAGCTATGAATATCAATCCAATAGCTACACCCATCCAAATACCCTAGAAGACCCCAAACCACCCATCACCTCCTATCGATCAATGACACCCAAAGAATCACCCTTATCCAAAAGCATATATAATTAAGAGTCATCTAGGATTTGAAGAATGGATAAATATGTCATATTCCATCAGAAATTAATAGGTCCCCAGTTATTTCTTACCAACCATGGATTATAACCTGATCACACATCCACAACCCTGGAAGCCTGATCATTTCGACCTCACTGACCATCCCGATTACTTCAATTTCCATTGAAGGCTATGTCACAATTTTTAGAACCACAACATCTTCATATACATCCTTTAAGGAATGATTGATTCCAGACATGTGGTTCAAGATAACTCCTCAAAGAAGGTGGATTTCATAAATGTGATCCAAATAGAAGAAGAGGGTGATTAGAATAATGTCCTGGCTAGAAGTACAAAAAAATCAATTGATGGATGACTCGGAAATTAATTGATCAAGCCCACACCACACTGAATGCTTAGTTATATAGACCCACAATTTTTCCACATCCCAAGAAGGAGGGAACATAGAGTATAACCCCTAAATGTGGTCATGACCATTAGAATTAGGATGAAACAAAAGAGGAAGGCTCATATTCTACGCCAAAGTGAGCATTAACTCTCACCAACTTCTTCTATAAAGCATCTGAAATATAGACACTGCCCCACCAAATTGAACTCTAATTAGATGATGAACTCGTATTTTGTTCTGTCAACATGATACACTTTTCATACCTCTTCTATGATGACGATTGTTCCCCAAAAATGAGTTTCATATACATAATAGGGGAATGTGATCTCACATGCGGAAGAACCAAGGATATAGAAGATAGATCGGGCATGGCTAGACCCAATATTCTATTTATATCCCTATGGAAAATACATATGCAGCTGAGACTCGTGGAAAATCACTCCATAAAGCCCATAAAGGGTAGGGATGTATCTCAGAACCCTCCAGTAGTTGTTCCCAACTAATTTTCTTGCATTAAAACCCAGTAGGGCCTTAGACCAATCATGCCAGACTTAGGGGAAGGCTAGGACGAACTATGCCACTAGTAGAAGATTATTCCCCAACCCCTGCATGTGCATCATGTTTATCCATCACAAATAACTCATCTCCTCATCTGAATGTCCTAGAGAAACCCATTTTCAGAAATCACCAACCTTTGGCATAAAATTATGGCATTATGAAACAACTAGATAAAGGCCAAGCTAAAATATCAGTCCTTAATACACTCTATATTTAAAAACAACTCATGGAGGCACATTTTAATGCCTTATGTATCCCACAAGAATTTAATACATATGTCACTATAGTGGAAGTATGTCGAGGGGAGACCATGGCATAAGAATGTCATGTAACCATCTGATTCACTAATCAAGATCAGAAAGAGGCCCTCTAAGGGCATATCAGACCCCTATATGTCTTAGGCAGACATAATAATACCAACATCCAAAGGGATCTAATTGATAATTTTTCTAGGATCAATCTTATCCCATTATAACCCCTAAAACATTTGGGATATGAAGAAGGGGATTTGTCTCCGACTAAGATAACAACCAAAGGGTTTGATAAGAATGAGAAAAGACCTCATAGGAAGATCAATATCGAAGCCTGGTTTAGGGATCTAACATCAAATACTGATTCTATTGTAATACAGCAACACAATTCATATAACAACTAGCTCTGAAGGCCCTGGATCCATAAGAACATGGTGATACCTTCAAAATTCCATTTGGGCCTAAAATTTCCCATTAACAGAAATGTCGGCATACTAAATGGTGGTGGTTCTCCCTTCTATACTTCTGGGTCCACATATATTAAAGCAAATTTCTATAAAAAAGTTAGGCAACAACCAATAACAGATGATGATTTATAGGATTCCACTACCAATGGATGGGTGACCACCCCTTTGAATCCCTAGTGTATGCTCGATGACAACTATGTACTCCCCATAAACCTGGTAGAGGTCATAGATATTATCCCATAGGTTCAAGCCCTTCCTTTAAACAATAACAACATTGGTGAATATGAGCCCCGAAATATCTCAGCAAAAATTTAGTCAATAGAGGATAAAAAGTTTTTATCTTGTGGCCTGTCTCACTCTAATAATTACATTGGGGCCCCATATTGTTATCTTAATTTAAAAAAGTCTCCACAGATTCTATGATTGAAGGATATGAGTTTGAACTTAGGAATTACCCTCAGGCATTCGAGGAAGATATCTCCACCTCCATCGATGAACTCATGTAGATAAATATAAGAACAGAGGAAGACCCGCAACCTATAATGATTAGTGCTTCCTTGAGCCTCAAAGAGAAAGTGATGTACAATTAATTTTTTCACAAAACATCAATATTTGTTCTCATGTAACTACACATAAATGCCTTGACTAAACTGAGAAGAAACTACACACCACATCGGGCTACTAGATGACCATCAAGGATTTAGGTGGCCAAATAGGAGTAAACAACCCTCTCATTACACCAATATAGAAGAAGAGGTCCACAAATTTATTGAAGCTGAATTTTTCTAAGAAGTACAATACTTGAGATGGCTTGCCGACATCATCCCTATTAAGAAGAAGAATGAGACGTTTAGGGTATGCATTGATTTCAAAGACCTTAATCTGCATTGCCTAATGGATGATCTCCCATTTAAAATCAAATAATGATTCTTTGATAAAACTACAGGTTTTCAAGTACTTTCTTTAATGGATGGGTACTCAGGGTACAATTAGATAAAGATGCCCCCCTAAGATGAAGAAGTAACTACCTTTAGAGTGCCTCATGGCATCTTTTTATATCAGTTAATTTCATTTATTTTGAATAATTCTTGCACCCCATATCAACATGCCTGTCACCATATCTTTAATCCATTCTCTGGAAACATAACCAAATGTTATGTCGACGATATGGTGGTTAAATCCCGACAGTGATGTGATCACTTTACATACCTTTAAATAATATTCGACAGTCCATGACACAAAATCTAAAGATTAATACACAAAAATGATCTTTTAGGGTAATGTTATGGAAATTCATGGTTTTTTGGTATTCCATAATGATATTGAGGTCGACCCGAAGAAGACTAGTGATATTTTTTCAATACCACCACCAGAAATCTCAATGAATTGAGGGGAATCCAAGGGTACCTTTCATACATTTGGTGGTACATTTACAGCCCGATTGATGAATATCTCCCCTTCACTAGGCTAATTACGAAGGGAACTACCTACCAATGGAATGGTGATTTCCAAAATGATTTCAAAAGTCTCAAGCAGTATCTGCTTCACCCAGTAGTCCTGATGCCTTAGGTTGAAGGGAGACCACTCATATTATATTTGAATGCCACATAATTCTCATTGGGATCCCTTATAACACAGAAGAATGATGAAGGAGGGGATAATATTCTATATTACCTCATCCAGACTATGCTTTGTATTGATACTCGATACTCTGATGTTGAAAAGAACGGTCTCACGCACATCTTTGTAGTGGAAAATCTATGGTATTACAAGAATCAGAAAAAATTCCAATTGGTATCTCATATTGATCGTTTCAATTACATCCTTGGTTGTTTGATGATGACTAAGAACATGGCATGATGAGTGGTTATTCTTCAACAATATGACATCCAGTTTGTGTCATATAAGTCAGTGAAGGGACAAGCCCCGACTGATTTCCTCGTGGTACATCCTACCTTATAAAATACACCGGAGGACACTAAGCTTCTATAATAAGAGGTATTCTAAGAAAATGAAACTCCTCATACATGGGAGATATATTTTTATGGAACTCCATGAAGTATAATCATAAAAATTATGTAAAACCTAAGGTTCAACTGGGTCTGTTTGGGGATTGTGATTGCCTCTCCTAACAAAGTGGTTCTTCACTACTCTTTCTCATTATTTGAAGGATTTCCAAATAATGAAGAATAATATAAATCCCTTATCACTATCTTGAAACTATCACTAAATCTAAAAATACCCTAGAAAAACATCAATGGGGATTCAAAGTTTTTGTAATGAAGGTCAATGGTGAATATTCTATAAAATAGGAAAGAGTTGGACCCACTCATTGACTATGTTAGGGGACTAAAAGAATAGTTTCTTTTCATACCCATGTTACATCATGTTCCCCGATCATATAATTCTTGCGCTGATTCATTTGAAAAGGTGGACACCATCTTGCCTTACCCTAATCTAGAAGAAGAAATCTTCTGTATAACACATTGAAGAATGGCCTTTGCAATCGTCGTCTATGATATGGAAGAGGTCAATCTAGTCAAAAAATCCTGAGATCATGATGCACTAATAATCACCACTATATGGATGGGTCCCATTCTCTTTTATCTATAAAATGGGACTCTCCCAACAGATATATCCAGAAGGGAATAGATTCGGTGTCATGCAATGACTATTAACCAACAGGATAGCCCGAATGAGAAGTAAACACTCTACAAGTGTAAATTCAATGAGATCCTCCTTAGATGCATAGTAGAAGGAGGGATTTTTGCCATCATGGAATATGTCCATGTCGGCTCTTGTGGAACCAATTAATCTGGGACCAATCTCTGACACCAGATAATGAGGTTAAGATATTATTGTAAAACCATGATACAAGACTGAGTAGAATTCACCAAGAAATGTAATTCATGTAAAATCCATGAGAACATCATCCACCAACCTTTATAATTGCTAAATACAGCTAAATATTACAGGATATTTTCCATTTGGGGGATGTATGTTATAGGTCCATACCCCCCATCCACAAAAAAGAAGTTCAAGTACATCTTTATTGCTACCAACTTATTTTCCAAATGGAATGAGGCAATGCCCCTCATGGAAGTGGGGACAAAGAATAGCATCCAAATTTTAATATCTCATATAATCACTAGGTTTGGGGTCCCTCACATAATATTGATGGACTACTATACCAACTTATGTTATGAAGAATTGAAGAATTTATACCTGGAGTGTAACGATCCATATTTTTAACCGGGATAGAAAATAAAGGGTTTTAAAATTTTTTGATTACTGAAAGGTTATTTTTATAACCAAAAATTAGATCTTAATTAGGAGATTTGGTTAATATCAATGTGATATTTTTGGAATTGGGTTATTCCCCATTATGTCTCTCTGGGTGGCTCGATATTTTTTGAGAGCGGCGGACCTGAAAAACACCACGTTTTAAAGAGAAGGAGAGGGCACACGGTTAACACACGGTCTGGTAAACCGTGCGACCCAATACTAGTAATCATGTGGCCCTAATTTAAGGGTAAATAGATGTTTTAAAAGAGCATTGAACGGTGTTCCAAACCATGTACCTAACCCGTGTTGGGTGCTCTATTTTTCACGTCGAGGATTCACAATTTTTCAAGCTGTGTGGTTTAACCCTTCAGGAAAACACGATTTTAGAAAATTTAATTGATTTAAATTTAATTTCAAATAAAAACATAAAATACCCAACTCTCGTCTCTCCCTCATATATAGAGGCTCCTCCATGGGAGGGTCCCACTTTGTCACATGCTACCCCCTCCTACAACCTCCTCTTAGGTCGATTTTCATCTGTGGTTCCTTTTGATTTCTCTACAAAACTCAATGGTAAAGGCTTTTTCCCTAGTCTCCCCCAACTTCATGGATGATTTTGGCCTCTCAATAAACCCATAATTTTCTTCTAGACCCAAGGTATTTACGGTTGTTTTCATTTTCAGTTTTCTTTGGTTCTAGGGTCATGAATAAGGTCTCTCGGGACACTTGAGTGCATGTTCCAGCAACTGTCGCTGAAGGCGAGGCAGTTCAGGCAGTTTTGGTCCACTGAATTTGTTTGGTGTATGTTTTCTTCCAATTTATAAGATTATATTTTTGGATTTTTGTGTTTATGAGTCCATGTAATGTATTGTGTAATACATTGAACTCCAGCGTGTGTTTTAGAGTCGCCAAGCCAAGGGTGACTCACCTGCGTTTTCATAGGTAAGTAAATATATCAACGTGGGTTCACTCTCTATGTGTATAATATTCAAATGTATTGATTATATATGTATGGGGATAGCTGTTCCCATTTATATATATATATATATAAATACATATGTAGGATTGTTGGGATGGGAATATTCATATAAGAATGTATTTTAGGATCCCCTTGTGCATGCTCATGACCATGCAGGTGTGTGCATAGGGGCTAGGTGTCCTTGCATGTGTGTTAAGGTTCATACATTCAGTTTGGGAGTAGCAGCCTTTAGTTAGAAATCTCTAAGAGACAAATAGGATGACATAATTCCATTTGATGTATGATCCCATTCCCACACCCTTAAAGCATATTAATGGATTAATTAAATTAGTACTTATTGCACATTTCTTAGATTTAATTAATTCAGTATGGTTTCCTTGTTTAAACTTTTTCATTTAAATGGATAATGAAGTTCATAAAAGTGATGGTTTCTATTGAATAATTAAATCATGTTTGTGTAATTTAACCCCTCAATCGAGGTGCACTTCCTCCGTGTTAAAAATCTAGTGATAGACTATTTTTCTCCCTACCTTATTACCTTGAAGCTTTCTTTATACATGGGTTAGAATTGATAAAGGACATATTAGGTATCTTGGACGCTTTATGATTCTTTTTACCAAGTAGGTACATGATTTGTAGCTTTAGAACCACATAATACACTTGAACCCTTAAAACCAATTTACCATTTCTTGGAAAATTGGTTGAGATGACCTTGAATATGAAACTTCCACTAAATGATGTGCCCTGATGAAATGGTTCAACCATATTGATTGATAGACAGAAATTACATGGTTTAAATGAAATATATTCCTAGGAATGGAATTGAGTGTGTATATGGGCATACATAAGAAGTCTTTTCATCATGCTTGAAATGAACATGTAACCATGTCATTGTAAATACAGAAGATGTTATTCCATAACTACTCTTTGAATAAATGAATGTGATAAATGTGTTAACGTTTGGATTGGAATACGTAAGATGGTTTTCCTAATGTTTTAATGTGAATGAGATATCATGAACCTAAAAAATGAAATTCCTTAAATGAATTTTTTCAAGGGATGGCATGGTCATGACCTTGCTTTGAGTTCCATTATAAATGCGTTGATACCTAATATTTTTCTTACATTAAATAATGTAAGATGTTTTCCTTACATTTTATAACAACTGAATTCTTCTATCATTGATATTCTTGTGTATTCACATACATTTGGGTGGTAGTTATATTTACACAATTCCATTCTGCTAAATGTGGGATGTAGGTATATTTACCCCATTCAATTCTATAAAATGTTGGTGGTAGGTATATTTACCTCATGCCATTCAGTTAAATGTGGGTGGTTGGTATATTTACCCCATTAAATTCAATTAAATGTTGGAGGTAGGTATATTTACCATGTTCCATTTTTTTAAATGTGGGATGTAGACATTATATCCCTAATGCATTCTATTAAATGTGGGCGTTAGGCATTATAGTCCTATTCCATTCTGTTAAATGTGGGCGGTGAGCATTATAACTCTATTCCATTCTCACACATGTGGTCTATAGGAATTATATTCCATTTCCATTATGTCAACATATATAAATATATATATATATATATATATATATATTTATATTTAGTGACTTAATTAGACAAACCAACCATTAGCTGAAGCAGGTATTGCTGTTAGGTGTCCTATATGAACCAAGATGGGTATAATATTTATTCAATTATATCTTTGATAAATCATACCTGCATATTGTAAAATTTATATTACGCTATCTGGATAGGAATACAAACCAGTGGTGCTAGCCTACTAAGATGTATATCTCACACCCTACTTGGTTTTCCATTGCACCAGGTAACCTGAGTATCCCATTCTTGTTTGAAGGACTGCGGACCATGAACCGTTATTGTTGTTGTATTCTTGTACTTAGTGTTTGGAGAAAAGGATTGAGCTGGAGCTCTAGGTGCTTATGGTGCCTTCCTTAGTAATTTTTAGTTCTTTTCTTTATTTGAGTCCTATAATGTTCTATTGTGAAAAGCATGATTTTTTTTTACTTCATTCAAATTATGTATCACCATGACATTAATTTATGGCATAAATTGGCTTTTTCCACACGTGTTCAGTTTCATCAAATCTACTTCTACTATTTCTATTGTTTATTTTGTGATAATACTACTATGAAACTCTACTAGGAGGGTATATTCTCCCCACTATCACCTCTTGAGACCCTCGCTTCTAGTCGATAGCCTCTAGCATACGGGGAGACGCGCCAGAGGTCATTTGACCCATCAGTCAAGTTACTAGGTTAATTGTTAGTCGGTCCAGGATGTTACAATGTTGTATCATAGGATTTTTCATTTCCATTTTCATACTATTTTTTGTTTGTAGGCAGGTGGTTAATAATTTTTTAGTGCTTGGTTAATAGCCGTTCTTGGGACTGATCACCCCATGTATGGTAAATGACCAAGTTTCCATAGATAAGTTTTTTATTTATGTTTTTCACTATTACATTTGATATGATTTCACCTAGAGTGACTATTATACGTTCAAATATTTATGATTTATGGGATTTATGGTACTTTTAGTCATGTCCTATTATGGAACAGATGTTTCATTCCATGCATCATTAGAGGGACATAAGAAATTCCCATGCCATGCATATTCCATTCCATGTAGTTGCATATTTTGGATTCTTTTTGATTTGGAAATTGATCCACAAGTGTTAGGACATGTTATTTATTTTAATAACATGCATATATTTATACTTTCTTAGGTAATTTTTATGCATAATTTCATGTTAGTATAATATTCTTAGTTGATTGGTATTCCCTGATTTTGTTTCTTTAGCATGCCTTTCATGTTCACATGCCATGATTCTGTGTAATAGCATGTTTTTTTTGTTTATTGCTTATGATATCCAGCTTATAATGTTTTGATATGGGTAAACTAGTTGTGATTACAATAGAGCCAATTTTGAGCAGTATGGTGAATGGGTGTCTTAAACTGGGAAAGGGTAGCCCCTATATTTGAACCTTTGTAAAAGGATGCTAAATTAAGATTCTATAGTGAATTGATTTTAATTAAAGGGATCCAAATTCCAAACAATAATGTGTATGGGATATTTATAGGTTGGTTAGCGGCCACCCATATGTTTTAACCATAGATTTTGAGCATGTTATTTTTTTTGAAATGTAAACTGTTATGATAAATCATAGCCAATCATCAATTTATGGAGGTCATTGAATATGTAGATGTTTTAAAGTAAGATTGTGAAACATTCCTATTTTCCCCTTAGGGTGTTGTTTGGAAATAAATTACCTTGAGTTTTGTTTTGAAAAAAAAATGTTACATGATATTTTAAATTAAATCATTCAATACTTAAGGATGAAATATGAATAAATGGGAAAAGTTACTTGAAAATGACCTTGTAGTGGTGTCCTCTGTGTAAAACCCTTATGTGTGGGTAGTTTTGTGTTACTCTTTGAGTTTTCTTGGAATGGAAAAGGAAGTGTTTTCCGTAGGCATTATTTTAATTTTAGTGATGGATTTTATTTTTGGATTTGAGCTGATGACATTTGTTTTTTCATGGCCAAATGATTAGGTCGAAATGTGTTCTTCATGAGGGGTGAGCCTATGGTTGGTATCACCCTTAGAAACTTGAATAAAATTCTAGTGACATTTTTTCTAATGTTAGGTAAAATTTGGGTTCCATTATCCATTATAGGAATTTTTGATCCCAATGAAACCCTTGTTCATACAGGTTATCATGCTTTCCTGGACCTTGATATAGGTTTGAGCACTGAGTAATGCCCATTTTTAGCTAGTTGGAATGCCTATGGCATGGTCAGATGTTTCTATGGTCATTTGATCCCTTATCTTCTTCTCGGTTAGTATGTGTTGATATACGTGGTACTGTCTTGTGTTAAATGAAATGATGAACTAGTCAAGTTCAGTTAAATCATTGAGTTTTGTGCCAAAGGGTGTAGTCTCAGGTCATCTCCATGTAGAGTGACCTGAGCATTTAATAATTTGTTTTTCCCATTATTTGGGATGTGTATCTAAAGACTCGAGTGTTTTGACACACCAATATCATTGGTTTGGTTTTCTTTAAAATATTCTGACTTCATCACCGTTGCTTGGATGAGCGTGAAACATTATTTTATGGTGTTTTTGTACAAGTGCGTTTGTGAGCAACTATTTTACCATCCTTCCTAGAAGATAGAACAGTCTTATGGTAGGGAGCATTGTGTCAAATCTGGTAAATGTGTCAATATAAGTATAAGGGACACTACAAAAAAAATTATTAGGAATGGTTGATCATTTGAAATACCCTTGGGTATTGTGAGTTTGGATACACATTGGTGCTTTCTCAATGGCACAAAATTCCATTGTCTTGTTGTGTATGCAACCTTCCAAAAGAACCATTGGTCTAAGATGGACTTTTTTGGGTCATTGGAATAAACAAAGATTGACTTCGGGTGGTAAAGGAATGTTTTTGGTCAATGATGTGTTGGTAGTGAAGTTGAGTTTCTTCTTTTATGTCAATCAATAGGGGTTCGACCTTTCATCCTTCCAGTAGCTAGGTATGATTAACTAGAATCTATTTCAATATTCGTATTTTACTCTTGTATGCGATGATAATTTTACCTGTATTGTCATCATCCTAGATGTACTAAGAGAGCATTGGTCTTACACTGTGCTAACTCTTTATGTCATTGGGATTTTTTGGGTGGATCTCTTAAGGGGTTTCAGGAAGGATGTGTTATTTACTTGTGTTCTGATATTAGAAGCATCACCGGAAGTCGGGTATGTATTTTGATTAATGTGTTCTTATTAAATGATATGTACCTTGGGAGAAGGCATTTTAGTTAAACTTATAAAATGTCGGTCATCTAAGACGGTCATCTTCTTAATTAGTCAGTTGTAGGCGCTTGACTCTTTTCTCTCATGATTAATGAATACAATTGGTGAAGAACTATTTTAAGGCACGTTGCCAGGGTGAAGCGAGTGAGGTTAGTGTTAGTTGGGGATTTCCTTGGAAAACCAGCTTGACTCGGGCATTTAGGTCAATGGGAATCAACCATTTCATCATTTCAAAATCACTCTAGTAGTATCATTGGAATTCTTGGAGTGTGCTTTGAAAGGAAATTAAAATGGAGGAGGAGATGTAGTTTAAAATTGGTCATTTAATGTTAAAAACTAAGGTGGGAAGTACCTTGGAAAAAATACTTGAAGAGATGATAAAGTGATCATGTCTCTAGTTGAATGGGCTCGGGAAAGTGTCCTCTTAGTGTTTCATATGGAAATCAATTTCTGACTAGGTGTTTTAAATGGCTTAAGTGCTTCTTGCATATGAATTACTTTAAGGTTGGTTAGGAGTTTGGGAATGAAATACTACCATTTGAATGAGGCCTCACAACCCCTGTAGGTTAGGTGAGGTGTATGTGGTTCCCTAAGTGTTCTTAGAGATGAGAATTTTTAAAGTGGGAGGGATGTAATGATCCACATTTTTAACTAAGCTAAAACATGAAGGTTTTTGAACATCATTAATTACTAAATGAGTTGTTTTTATAATCAAGCATCAGAATAAAATTCATACATTTGGTTCACATAAATGTGATGTTATTGGACTTTGGGGAATACTTTTTAAGTCTCTCTAAGTGGATAGAGATGTTTCAAGAGTGTTGGACACGAAAACATCACGTTTTTATGTACAGTAGAGGGTGAACAGTTGGCACATAGTTTTCTAAACCGTGTGGACCACTATTGGTAACTATGCAACCCAAATTTAAGGAGATAGAGACATTTCGAATGGGATAAGCATGGTTTTCCAAACTATGTTCCTAGCCCATACCAGGTGCTCCTGTTTTCCAGTGGAGGACACACAGCTAGCGCATTATTTTTTGAATTGTGCGACTTAACTATGTGCAACACCAAGTTTTTAGGAATTTTAATTATTTTAAATTAAATTAAATATAAATACCAAAAAACATAAAACACCCAACTCTCTGTTCTCCCTCATATCGTGACACACCTCTGGGGGATGGATCCCCTTCGTCGTGCGATACCCCTTCTATGGATTCCTCTCGAATCAATTTCCATCAGCAATTCCTCCCAATTTCCCTCCAAAACTCCATGGTAATGCCTTCTTCCCTAGTCTCCCTCTATATCTTGGATGATTTTTCCCTCTCCGTTGACCCACATGTTTTGGATGAACCCTGGGTATTTAGTATTGTTTTCATTTTCTATTTTCGATGGTTCTATGGTCATGCAGAAGGTCTCTCGGGAACCTTGGGTGTGTGTTCTGGAAAATGACACGGAAGGCAATGTGGTTTGGGTGGTTTCAGTCTGCTAGATTGTTTTGGGTAAGTTTTGTTCCATTTTCATAGATAATATTTGGGGATTTTGGTGTTTATGAGTCCATGGCATGTTATGTGTAATGCGTTGAACTCCATCGTGTGGTTTCAAGTCTCCAAGTCAAGGGCGAATTACGTGCATGTGCATAGGTAAGTAAATATATCTATGTGGGTTCCACTGATATGTGAATAATCATCTATGGTAGTGATTATATGCACATGGGTCTAGGTATTCCCATGTATATATATATATATATATGCATGCGTAGGTGATTGTAGATGGTCACATGCATATAACCATTTATGTAGGGATCCCCTTGCACCTGCACATGGACATACAGGTGTGTGCATCAGGGCTAGGTATCATTGAATGTGTGTGAAAGTGCATACTCTCAGTGGGGGAGAATCATCCTTTACTTAGAAATCACCAAGAGCCAAAGTGGACAGATTAGTTTCATTGGAGGTAGAATCCCATTCCCCTTCCCTTTAATTTTATTAACAAAATAATAAATTATATTTCTTATTGAATTGTTCTTAAATTTAATTAATGTAGTATGGTTTCTTGATTAAATTTTTTCCATTATATGGATAATAAAGTGCATAAAAGTGATGGTTGACTGTTGAATAATTAAGTCACGTTTTTGTAATTAAACCCCTCAATCGAGGTGTGCTTCCTTCAAGAAAAAAACATAGTGATAGGCTATTTTTATTCTGGCCTTATTACCTTTTTTATTTCTTTATATTGGGTTATAATTGATAAATGACATGTTAGGCTTCTTGGACCATTTATGTTGTTTTTCCCTAAGTAGTTACATGCCTTGTATCATTGGCACCACTTAATACAACTGAACCCTTTAAACCAATTTTTCATGTTTAGGAAAATTGGATGAGATGACCTTGAAAAGGAAACTTCTACTAAATGACTTTCCTTGATTAAATGGTTCATCCATATTTATTTCTTGCCTTATATTATGTGGTTAAAATGAAATGGTTTCCTAGGAATGGAATTGTGTATGGCTATGGGCATACATAAGGATTCTTCACCTCATGCCTGAAATGAACATGTATCCATGTCATTATAAATACTTAAGATGTTATGCCTTATGTACTGTTGGAATAAATTAATGTGATAAATATGTTAATGTTTTGATTGGAATACTTAATATGGGTTTCCTTATGTATTAACGTGAATGAGATAGCATGACCCTATAAAGTTAAATGCCTTAAATGAATGTTTTCATGGGATGGGATGGTCATACCCTTGCTTTAGGTTTCATTATAAATGAAATGTAACTTTGGGTTTCTTATTAATTTAAATAATTTAATATTGTTTGCCTTACATTTCATAACATGTGAAAGCCTATATCATTTATATGCTTGTGTATTCACATACATGTGGGTGGTAGGTATATTTACCCCATTCCATTCTATTAAATGTGGGTGGTAGGTATATTTACCCCGTATCATTCTGTTAAATGTGGGTGGTAGGTATATTTACCACAATCCATTCTGTTAAATGTGATATGTAGGTTTGTTTACCCCATCCCTTTCTGTTAAATTTGGGTGGTAGGTATATTTAAATCATTCCATTCTATTAAATGTGGGTGGTATGCATTATCGCCCCAATCCATTCTGTTAAATGTTGGTGATAGGCATTATAGTTCTGTGCCATTTTATTAAATGTTGGTGATGATAATTATAGCTCTATTCCATTCTTTCACATGAGGGAGGTATGCATTATAGACCCATTCTATTTATGTATATATATATATGTGTGTGTGTGTGTGTGTGTGTGTGTGTCTGTGTCTATGTGTGTGTCTACACAATGACTTAATTAGACATATCAGCCATGGGTTGAAGCAGGTATCGCCGTCAGGTGTCCTATAGGAACCTGGACCTATGTTTGTTATTTATTAAATTATGTCTTTGATAAATCATATATGCACACTATTAAATTTATATTACTCAGTCTGGATAGTGATAGACACTGCTAGTGATATCGTACTGAGATTTATATCTCACTCCCTACTCGGTATGCCATTGAGCTGGGGTACCTGAGTAGACCTTTCTTGTTCTTAGGACTATAGACCATGGACCATACCTGTTGTTGTATGATAATACTTTTAGTTTCGATCAAAGGACTGAGATGGAGCTCAGGATGCTCATTGAGTCCATCTTAGGACATTTATGTTAATTTCCTTATTTGAGAATTTTATTGTTCTATTGTGAAAATCATGTTGTCTTTTTACTACTTTCAAATTATGTATCATAATTACATTCATTTATTTCATAAAATGGTTTTTACCACCGTTTTGTAGTTACAACAAATCTTCTTATACTATTTCTATTGTTTATTCTCTGATAATACAATTGTGAAACTCTTATAAAATGGTATAGTCTCCCCAATATCACCTATTTAGACTATTGATGCTAGTCAGTAGCCTATGGTGTATGGGGAGATGCACCAAAGATCATGTGACCCACCGGTCTGGCTACCAGGTTAATGGTCAGTCAGGCCAAGACGTTACAAAAAGCACAATATTGAGTCCAATCACCCATCACGCTTTCATGAAGCAGAAAATGGGAAGATAATGCTCTTAAATGAGACTCTGTCATATATACTATAGAATATGGTGGACAAGGATAAGAATTCTTGGCTGGACAAACTCCTGCAAGCATTATGGGATTACCATACTAGCACACGCACTACTATATAAGAAACACCATACTCATTGGTGTATGAGACCAAGGCAATGTTACCTATGGAGGTCCATCTACCCTCACTCCATTTATCCATCTAAGGGAAACTCTTAGATGATGAGAAATTGCAAAATCTACTAAATGAATTGGAATGACTTGTTGAGAACCGGTTGCACACACTACACAACCTTGAGGTCCACCAAAATTAGATTGCATGAGAATTAAATAAAAGGGTTCCCCTCCACTCATTCATGCATGGAGAACTGGTGTTAGTTCTCAAAACCCCAATGATACAAGGCCAGAAGCCCCTAAAACTGAAACAAAAATGGGATGGAACTTACATCATACCTATGGTCTACCACAACGGGGATAACACATTGACTATAATAGATGGAGAGCATGACACAAAACCCACAAATGCAATATTTCTAATGAAATACATTGCATAGTTGTTAGCATAAGGGCATCCACATCGGTTTAAGTCCCATCGCTCGTCCTAGGTACAATACATTAAATTATAGATACTCTTCTTAATAACAAGAAATTAAACTGTATAGAATTTTTCCTTACTACAAGGCATTAATCTACACTGCCAATGTCCTTACCGAATGACGTAAAACTACATGTATTTGTGATGTCCATCACTATTCACATCGAGTCACCTATATCCTTTCTACATGACATAAAACTTCATTGTTTTTAATAACTATGTGTGGTTTGATACTCATTCTCATGAGATACATAGGGATGCTTCAATCCTATATCTTAGTGAAACCACTATATGATTCAAACTTCCCTTATTGCACCCTCAACTGTCTCTACATTGTTGGGAAACCATTTGCATTCCTTTTTTTCTCACACCAAGCATATCTCACCTGTGATTAGGAATTATGGTAGGGAATTACCCTCATAATAAAGGAATAATAGAATAAAACAAGTACATTATAGTCCTGAATGAAATACCTTAAAATGAATACCATGAGTCATCACCACATGACATTAAATTGCATGGTAGATTTCCTTGCCGCATGACTCTAAACTGCACTGTTCTTCATAACTACATGTGGTTTGATTCTCATTATCATGATATATTTAGTGACACCCGGACAACCATATTTATTCCCAAATACAACATTTTCATTCATTCACATTTGTCAAACCTTGTCCACATCACCCGATGTTAAACTTATTTTAACATAATGAACTAATAATGGCTTGATTCCTTTCAATCACAAGATACATAGTGACACCTAGATCATGAACCATGAGCCCATCCACAATTGTCAATGAAAATAATTCTCACCTCTACAAATGGGCCAGACCTTCATAGAGTATTTACCAGTCAAGAACAATGCGTGACTTGATAACGTCTTTCATGGGATATGTAGTGATGCTCAAATTTTCAATACCTAGCCCAGTCACAAAAAACAAATATAAAAATGCCCCACTCCTTGAATATGGGTCAGATCTTCCTAGGATAATTCATTTAGAACAATTTGTGGCATGTTCTCCTCCTCCTGAGAAACTTAGTGATTCCCAAGTGTACATCTTTAGACCAATCCACAAAATTTCAATAATTCACATCGGTTCTCACATCCTTACCATATGACGTTAAACATCAGGGAACTATGTCCAAACCACATGATGTTAAACTACATGGAAGTACATCCTTATCACATGATGTTAACTGCATTGAATTACATCCGTATAACATGATGTTAAAATGCATGGAAGTACATCCTTACCACCAGATATTAAACTACATACATCATTACCAAACTATGTTAAAACTATATAGAAGCAAGTAAATCCCCACTACATGATGTAAAACTGAGAAAAACCATCAACGATTTTTCATTCCTTATCAAATGACAATAAGAAACTTACCCTAGTAAACTATAGTGTGGGGTGCCTCCGCCATATTTTAAGGCACCTCGATCCATAAGCCACACTTCATTCCTCATGTGTCTCGAATCATCATAACATTTCATGGAACTTGGGAAGGATAACTAGCTTCAAGGACCCTTTGATTAACTATTCATACATTCCCATGTCCCTTGAATATGAGCCTATAGATGGAAACCAAATGAGTCGCTCTGAAAAGGGATATTCTATTCCTCATGAGCCCTAACATTGTTGCAACAGAACTCAATACCTTAGTGTATTTCAACTTCTCCCGATATGACAGTCCCATATCATCACTCATGAAATAAGAACAGTGATCCAGGATTTACAAAAATTTCACCTCTCTTATAAGTATGTTGGAGTACTCTTGATCCTAGGAAACCTAAATAGGATCTTGTGTATCATCCTCCATATTATTTGAATGTGTTTCATGACCGTAAACTGCCTATATGTTGGTCAAATATATACAAACCTGAAACAGCTGCCTATAATAGTCTGAAACTTAAGACTTTAAACTACAAATAAAAGACACAAAATATTTAAGTTCAAAAACTAGAAACGTGAGACCTAAAAAAAGCTGTGTCTCCACCCGCTAAACTCCTCGTTCTCAATGTTTAGGAAATAAAGTGAAAAAATAAATAAGGCATAAAGATCATAGAGTATACCTTATAGCCCTTGTAAAAGATAAGATACACTTGCCAAACCCCCTGGTCCAAGAAAAAGTTAGTGTAATGGTTTGTAATATCTCATATCCAGATGATTATGTTCATTAGGTGGTGGGAAGAATTTTTGGGTACTCAAACCCACCATGGATTTTACACTTTCCACTAACCAGACATCATGAGTTGGGGCATATCGGATCACCATAACCTTCCATGGCCCATGGAAGGGATATCTGGGCTCAAGGGACATTTTCCTGACTATGCGTACATCCCCATGGATCCTTTATATGCTCCTATGGATTTCAACCAAATGAATCAATCTAAAAAGGGACATTCTAATCCTCATGAGACCTGACATCATCACGACAACACTCAATACCCCATCAAGTCTGAACTACTCCATGTATGATTTTCCTATATCATTCTCCCAACTCAAGCACTTTGGGTCATGATTTACAATCATCTCTCCCAACTATTCAAGTGGATTAGATATCCTTGAAGTTACATCACCATGTTTCATACCCTTTATTAAGGATGAAGTGAAACACTTTATTCCATAGCCATAAATGGCCCACAACTCATTATTTGAAACCATAAGGTGTAGGGCTTGAGATTTATTATTTAAGAGTTTATTAACCTAGGGATCCATAACCCTTCCTAGATAGCCTTCTTTCCTTACCCAACTTCATCATCTAGATGCTTGAGCCATCAAAAATATTTAATGGCCCTTAGAGAGAGGTGGAGATCATATTTTTCTTGGTATTTTATTGATGCCTAAGGGCCTTGACCCACCAACTAAATACAGAATCTCCTTTCCATAAAGTTTATTAAATCCTTATTATCCTTAACAACATCATAGTGGAATCTAGAATATGAGAATTCCATGGGATATACCCAACATGTCTACACCATATCATATTCATGGACTCAAACTTTTAGGTTATGATTCACATCACCCACACTCCAAGTATCCAAGAAGACCTAGGTTCTCTAATATTCCAGCCTCATCTATATTTACTACATAAATATTCCATAACCCCTAGAAAATATACCCAGCTTCAAGTTCCCTTTTCTTGATCATGAATGTGGAACCTACATATTCACCTATGTCCATCAACAAAATGTGTCACTCTATTAACGGTAATTCATATCCTCACGATCCTTAGAAAAACCATGAAAGATACCCATCATCTCAGTGTGTTTTAAGTCATTATTGGAATGTTTGCACCATTTTAATAATCATATAGTAGGTCCAAGATAAAAGACCTTAAACTAAAGAAAAATTTGGCCCGAGCTAAAATAACTTAAACTAATGAAACATTCCGTCTAAAATATAATACCTTAAAATAAATCAAAATTATGTCCAAGATAAAATACCATTAACAAAAAAACATTTGGACGAATCTAAAAGTCCTTAAACTAAATAAATATAATGTTAAAGATAAAATAACTTAAAATAAATCAATATCAAGTCTGAGAAAAATGAACATAAACTTAATGCAACACTAATTCCATATTGAAAGACATTAAACTAAAGCGATAGAAGGTATGAGCTAAAAGACCACAAAATTAATTTTTATTTAGTCTAAGGTAGAAGACCGTAATCTAAATCATAATGGAAATAAATTCTATTCAAGCATTTTAGGATTTTTATATGGTCTTACCAAAATCAAGTTATGCTCACTAAGCCTATCATATTTGGAAAATAATGGAGCGCCCTACCACCAATCCATATATTTTACAATACAACCGGAACAGATTCATTAGTAAGAAACACCATGTTAGTGGGAATTTGTGAATGTTTCTTGAATAAAATCTCTATATCCATACATTCATACTTTTTTATTTTAAAAGAGTATGGGCATCATAAGCTATTCACATAATATCAGAATAATGGTATGATAGGAATATCATAAAAAAGAGGTGTTCTTTAGAAAAGTAAAAATTTCAGAAGGTCCATTTAAATTGTAAAAAATGGGGGATGAATATCCACATCTTGAGGTCTCTATGGGGCTTCAACCAAATCATGATGCATTTAAAATGTCAAACTGTGACAAAAGTCGATCGGTCTCACCGACAAGGTCAGTAAGGCTCCAACAAGATGCATCGATAGAACACTAGAGTGCTGCTCTCCAGGAATATTCCAACTTGCTACAGGAAAAAGAACCCCGACCAAGGTAGTTATATCTTCAGCCCTCTTTTGAGAAGTAACCAATGAGGTCGAATAATTAAAAATACCAAACAGAAAATGAACAATGATTTCCTCATACCTCCATGTTTTTACAGTCTATACATTCATTTGAGTTTGTAATTTAGATATTAGATGATAACCCTACTCCAATTAATCTTATGTCTCTCTCATATTCTTGGAAAGGGGAGCCTCATCCGTGAAGTAATGCAGATCATGTTCACTCACGGCTAGATCTCACCAAATCAAAACAATTTTTTTTTTAATTTCATCCAGAGGCTGACAGTCAAATCCATCCACCCCCAAGTAATGAAATAATTGTTGAAGGTGTTCCCCTTTGTCATGAAAACCCTCCAAGGGTTTTTAGTGATGAAGGAATGAATCCATTTCTAGATCATCCTATATCTCACATAAAGTTATACAATTGAAAGTGTGGGCTGGATAGATGGAGGGATAATTATCCAAACCAATGAAAAAGCTGGAGAGGAATCCCCACAAGATCTTCTATCAATATTCATATCATCTATAGATTTTACAGGAATACTAGTCTCATCAATGGAATATGATCTATTGTCCAAATAACCGTCATCAGAACAGGGTTTCTTCTTTAACACCACACCTAGATCTTCAATTGATTCCATCGACGCGATAGATAAAGGATTTAGTGATGAAAAGGCATGTTTTAATTAAAAACCATCTGACCTAACACACCATTGGGATAAGACATTACCCAGGTGTGGGAAAAATCCAAGGTAAGGAAAGAAGAAGCACCAGTGGGTGTAAGTGTCGAATCACCCCTTTTATCTGCATGTGACAATATCTTCCAGAATTGATGAATGAGTCTCGAATTTCATTCCCCTCAGACATCAACCAAAGGATTGGTAGAAACTCTATGAATGAAGCTAAACAATCAAGAGAATTGATACAATGTGTACATATCATAGATGATCAACTCGTTTACTCTAGTTGAGAGAACCCCATATTGATGAGAGATCATATAAGATTATTGATCAAGAGAATGGATTCCATCATCAATAATTGGACCAGTCATTTCATGGAATGTAGCGAAGTGAAATATGTCATATTGATGGAGTACAACTTCGACCTCTATGGGGACTAGAGACATAGTCACAACCCTATAAATGTTTAGTAATCTTGGACAAGATGAGGAATATGATATCCTTGAAAAATTTTAGTACTCATAATAATGAAATTAATCCCCCATGCAACCAAAAAAAACTTGATAGGATCATTGATCCTATAAGGAGTGTTTTCTTTTTGAATATGGCCCAACATTTCGTAGAGGTTCATAAGGACTGGTACTTTGGGGATAAGGTTCCACCCTTCTCCAAGTCATGATTCCATCACCAATGTGATAAATAGGATTCTAGAGAATGAGTTTTTATCCATGAAAAGCCACCCGTTCTGGAACATAGATTGAAATCCTACCCACCTAAGGTACAAATAAACCTATGGGTTCACCGGTTTTTTCCACGAGGTATAGTAACCACCTTCTATAATGGACCCATATTAGCCAAAACTACTGCATACATGTTGATATAGGCATCGACGGGGAAAAATGACAATTGGTCTAGCCCCGATTCCACATAAAAATATACTAATCTAGTATATGAAAGAAATAATTGAGCACACCATCACATCTTTCTTCAATTTATCCATTTTGAAAAAAATCATACCCTTTTACAAAACTGGGTACATTAAAGTATTATCCCATACATCCACAGTAGGAAATAATTCATCATTCATCTATTCAAGAGGATGAATACCGCCCAGTTGGTGAATATCGTAAAAACTGATACGCACCTCGACGTGAGGTAGATGGAATGTGTTGGTATCTAGACACAAATGCCTAATAATTTGATGGAGAAATTTTGGAAGGTTTTAAATGATGAATTGAGATATCATAATGGATTTATTAAGTTTAACCCTATATATATCATCAACAAACTCTAAATTTCTTTTCCTCACCCAAAATGGCCGTGCCCATTCTTCAAAAAAATCGCCTCTAGGGTGAAGATCATATTTTGAATACCATCAACAACTATAAGTGTCTAGATAAGAGGTGAGTGTACTTAAATAAAATTTAGCAATAGGTTGTTGAGAAAAGTCATGACCATCTGAACTAGGGGAGAGTTGGTCAACAGATAATCCAAACCATGGGATTGAGCTATAACCACCTGACCATCCTTGATTATTATTGTCTAAACATATTCAGGGGAACCATACACCTAATGATATGGAGTATTAAAGTCTGGGAGAGTTATTGTGGTGTTTTCTAGCAAGAAAAACTCGTATAGTGGGATTAGAGGAGACAAGGGGTAGTCCCAAATCATGGGTGAGAGGAATCCCTTTAGAACTATAATTATCACTTTACACATGGTAGTAGAGATCAGTAATATGATTTCCCGAAATCATAGAATTTTGATTGGCCACAACCAAGTGACCTTTGTGAGTACTAGAATCTATATGAAAATAAATAAGTGTAACATATTTGATGGATAAAATAAATATTGTCAATGAATGATGAGGATCAGTGACATCTGGTAGATCTCATGACTCGGCGGGGGATTCACCAACTGAATAAGGAGTTCACAGATCACCTGACCCCTAGAGGATTACAGAGGCACATAACCTCCATAGGGCATCACGTGATCCCCATAAACCCCTTTGAGACATGTTATCTCATGACCTAAACATGGTCATGTGAGTCATGAATGATCAAACAATAGAGCCAACTACTCTTATGAAGTCACCAAGACAACCAAAACCCTTATAAACGAAGTTCAAGAAGTTACCGAAATATAATTCACGATTGGATCAAATGAGCATCTAATAATGAAATGGTCTTTTGGAAAATCTTTGATGGTATGGCCTTACAATATAGACTCTCAAATGGGGATCATAATTAGGGCTCACATCATGGTCTCATGATAGAGGCACTCAGTGGAGGTGAAAACGAGAGCGCTATGGAAAATTGGTGAATGAATGAGTGGATTTTTCTCCACCTCCCCCATATATATATGAAATTTCTCAGAATACCAAAAAATACATGATAGATAAAACTTTACCTAAGAAACCAGTTCACAACACTGTCAAAGGCCCAGGTAGGAAATAAGTTTTCTTAGAACCGAGTCCCTGTCCCCACGGAAGTTGCCTGTGAGGGGGGGGGGATTATTCACGTCCTACAAATAAGAATTATAAAAAATAAAAAAGTAATAAGTAATTCATTATAAGTATTACATTCCCCAAAAAATAAATGGATCTGAGACTTGTGGATTCCATGAGCCTCTGAGGGACTCGCGATCGCATGGCCATTTCAAGGTCATCTGATGAATTCAGACGTATCACATAACCTATGATGAATCACATTAATCCCCCTTCAATGGACCATTATGATATCATGATGGCTCTCCATACAAAAAATGGCAGCATGGCGACCCCTAATGAAATCCCCCATGTCACATTGTTTTTCACTAGCAAGTTCCTAAAAAACCATTCAAAATTACTCCAAAAATAACGAGGAATAATATCCAATGGGAAAAATACCTAGGGTGCATAATGATCATGAACCACATCATATTATTGAAGGAGAAATATAATTTAATATGTCCAAGAAAAATCATAAGACCCTCAAATCTTTATAAAAAATTAAACATAGTAGATAAGGGGGAGGAGGTGAGAGGTTCTCATGGTCGTTGAACGATATATGACATGCTCCCGATGACCCACAATGCACCATGAGTCCCTAACGACATGTTCACATCATCTTTAGAAGTCTCTTTGAAATCTTAGCCTCGCCACATAGAAGAAATTGGCTATATCCTTGAAATTTTTGGATTCCCCTTCAGTTCTCTAAGCACAAACATATAGATATTTCCACAACTTTCTTGCATACCCCCATATGACCCATATTGGCCATGTGAGGCATCAATAAAAAATCGATCAAAACTCCTAGGAATTACTCATGAAAAATATCTTAATACATGAAAATTGTAATGTAAAACAATGTAGATAATGGGGAGGAGTCGAGATGTCCTTGAGGTCTTTTAGGGATATGGGATGCACCTCTGGTTATCTTCAAGGCATCACAAGTCCCTAGAGATATATTTGCCTCATCTGGTGATGTCCCTTTCACTTTTTAGCCTTTTCACATAGAAATACTTGGTTTTTTTAGGAAACATTGCACTTCATTTTGGATATTCATGGTAAAATGAAAATATTTTTCCATTAAATGCTCACACACCCCCACATGACCCATATCTATTACATGAAAAATCACCAAAAAAGAGTAATTGTCATTAACATTGCTTAGGAAATATCACATGACTTAGAAAATTTTAAAATAAAATAAAGGAAATAAGGAAGAGAAGAAGAATAAGGTACTCAAGGTCACTAAAAACACGAGATGCACCTAGTAATTCCACTCTATAATCCCACAAGACTCTTAGAAAAATCATCCATGTCTCAAGGAATGCCCTAGAAAAGTCACCAAGCATCTCACAAATGTATTTCAATAGGAACCTTGGATCTCACAAATTCCCTTGGGTATTTCCATAGAAGAAAATAAAAAGTCCTTTGACATTATTACATGATCTAAGAAGGATTAATCAGTCATCAATAATCTGATAAAGTATTGATGGAAGAGACTTTCGACTGCTATAACGACCCATGGTAGAGACTTGCAAAACCATGTGGTGGAATCCCAATTTTCTGACTTCAACCTAGATATTTTCCACATATTCCATGAAAATTGGAGATCATATGGGGTGGTGAGGACAAAAAATTCTCCACCCCATCATGAAAAATATATTCTCTAATACACGAAGTAAATTGTTGAGTGCAAAAATCCCAAGCATTGGGGAGGACTTCTCGGAGCAACTGATCATGCAACTGTAATGTGTTCCATCAGGTAATATATAGAAGAATGGCTGGAGAAATCATGTTTCATACATAAGGTACTTCATGTGAATGTCCATACATCACACGAAGGCCTGTTGGAAGGACGTATGAATAACACACCACATGTCTTCTAGATGACACAAGTCTCAAAATTAAATGATACTGAAAAAACCTGAGGCATTCACAATACAAGGGCCAGAACCAGGAACAAAAGTGGAAGAATTAAACAAAATAAATGGTCAATGACCATCATACACTTTTCATGAGTCATATAGGGACACAAAATAGTACCAAGTCACATCTCCTAGATCTTGAGACATTATTTCTACATGCTATTTAGGACATGAGATGTCATCTAGACATGTCAAAGAAAGTCACGTGGCCCCCCTGGGCACACCACCTTGGTATCACAAAACCTTTTGGGTCCATCACTAGAACCTTATGATGTCCTTCAGATTCATAAAATGACTCATATAATTACATTTGATCATATCATTCATGTCTCTCTATTGTATCTGGCCATGAAAACCAAGCTCGCATGGAACCCTCTATGTAAACCAATAAAGACCCATGATTTCCTCCATACATGGAGGCCAGGTCTCATGATGACCACTTAGGATGTTCTTTAAGGCACATGACATCATTAGATCAATGTCTCACTGAGTCTTGTGACACCCCGTTGATGCACACCTATCATGGGGGAATATAAAACAATTTTTTATATTCCCTAAGTGTAGTCTGCTGATTAACCCTAATAATTCACCCAAAGAGCAGTACACCCAAAATTGTTTGTCACTTTTAAACTATGGTAAAAATTTAGTGTTTTTAGAATAAATCCATAAGAAAATTATTGAAATGAAATTTTAAATTTACATGATTGGAAACTATGTTATTATAAGGGTGATTATGTTAGGGTCAGTTTCCCAATTATAATTCTATCCTTGTTCAATTCAATTAAAAACTCCTATTTTGTGTTGATTAAAGTGAGATTCCATAATCGTTCCCTCTCACTTCCTTAGTGAAATTGTGATGGTGAGAGAAAACCTTACCATGATCTTAGTTTGGTCTACCCTGCTTCCATGTGAAAAATAGATGTAATGAATATCATAAATTTACTCTGTAAATACCCAATATGGTCTTTTTTATCCCAAACAATCAAGAACATACACTACTCCTTTTACACGTACTGACGACCGTCGAGTTCTTCACCCCTAATCCCCGGTCTATTCCAAGGTATCTAAATAAAAAAAATAATGGAGGGAGATAATGACTATTTACTAAAGAAAAAAGCAATAACACAATTAAAAGTCAATAACAATAGAACATGATAATTAAATCCTCTATATGAAAATGAAAACATCTTTGAAGAAGAATGAAATTTCATTCAATTACATCCTAGAACTCGAGCATTACAAAATAGAAAACCAACCCATCCCCAATCACCCAAAATGATTAACTGACCATGTTAAGGGTAATATAGATGAATGGGGAAGAATAATAACTTAAAAATATTTGAAAAAGAAATTAAAGAAAAGATATAAAGATTAAAATTTCTCTTTATCGGTGTCCCAGAAGGAATGAGATGAAATTAGATTCTTTGAGATGGAGGAGCTCCCCTCTTCTTATAGGAAGAATTTTTCCCCCAAAAGGGGATGTATTTTAGCCCCAATAAATGAAATCCTCACACATTTCTCCCTTATTTAATGTTATTCATAAATATATTTTCCATCTATACTCAAAATGTCAACATATTTGGACATGTATTTCGAGAGTTATTCCCATTTTACTCAGACAGTTTATTATGTACAGTCTTACTCTCCTAATTGGAAACCTCTGGATTAGAATGACTTAATGGACATGAAAACGGCCAGACCATGCATCCTAGACTTCATGAATGATGTTACAAAACTCATTTCACGTCCATCCAATGAATATCCTAGAAATTGGGCCCACCATGAATGCATTAGAGACCCAACACAAAAAATGGACAGATTTGTAAACAGTTTTCATGGTGCAACTTGTGACCTTATTTTGAGCTTCCATATAGTCGATTAAGATTTTGGTCAAGAATGATTCAATGAATCCCTAGATGTGTAGAATCATGAAAAAAATAATTTCCCAATTTGGATTAATACATAAAATTTTATGTATTAAATACAAAAAAAATAAAACTGTTAAAAATATGAAATGGGAAATATTTACGATTAAGGTAAAAATACCACCAATATCATAAAATGTGGAAGCTTATCTTAAAGTAACACATTGGTGGGAGTTTAAACAATTAAATTAAATGTAAATTTATTGAATATATTCTCTCTATAAATTCCCCCACAAATAGAACCTTAACTCCTGGACAAGTACACATCAAATTCAAATCAAATCAAATCCAAAACACATACCCATGAGATCTACCAAATCCACATCAAGAAACAAAAATATATCATGCCTCATCAAAAACCATTATTTAATGTTCTCAAATTAGACAATTTATTATATTTATACTTCATTTTTTATCCCATCCACACAAAACACAAACGTAAAATGAATTTTCTCTCACCTCACAAATGTAAATGTTCAACAAGGCTTTTCTCATCCAAAATCATGGAAGATTTGCCATAGGATTGATATATTCCTACTTCTACCCTGATCTGAGTCAAGTAAATGTGTTTATCATGATGCCTTTCCAGGTTTATTATGTGTATTTCAGTTGGTAGGATTTAGATGTTAATAATTATGAGGCCAAAAGAGGAGGTCTTGGCTCTTTTTGAAGAGAAATTAAAGGATTATAATTTTCACTCAAGTATGGTCTCATTCTCTTTCCCTTTGTATAAAATTATCACCATCATCGTGAAACCAAATTTAAAGTTCATTCCATTTATCATTTCACCAAAAAAACTTCTTATCAAAAATTGTTTTTCTTGAAATCTCCAAATATGTATAGCTTTCTTTCTCCTTTGGAATCTCTATAAAGGCATAAATTCCTTTATTATTAAAGCTCCAGAAAGGAACAACTTTTAACAAAATGAATTTTTTATTATAAAAATCATCTCTTCAATATTTAACTTCCCACCCAAAGTATCTCCAAATGAGGTATCACACCATAAGATAGATTCCCCAACACATAAGTCCAACTAGATCATGCAATTTCACTACAAGAGTTGGTTAGATAGGGAAAATTATCTTGTAAAGTGGCTAACCAAATAGGTTGTTAATGGATTCTTGGGGATAAAAGGATTATTTTACAAGTTAGTATATAGTAAAAAGGATTATTTTATAAAATAAGGGGGCTTAAAAATATAATAAATTCCTCAATCATTTAAAACACAAGTACCTAAAACCCTCATGTTTTAATAGAAATAAATAAAATTATAGTTAAAGAAAGCTTAGTCTGGTTCTCTCAAGATATGATGTGAATGTAAAGTATATTACAACAATGGTTTATAACCGTCACAATAAATAATTTTCAAAATATAATGAAAGTGAGATGTGTCATGGGAAACAAATATCAGAGTACTTTTCATGAAATTCCCAATGATTTAAACATTAAACAAAGTAATTTTCTGTATTCATTTTAGCTCAGTTTCATGGAATATATTGGCTCACTAATTAAAATGGGTTTCAAAAATGTAAATAAAAATAATTTCAGACCAATGGTTTAAAAATAAAAAAAAATTGAAAAAGAAACACCCAAAAAAATTTGAAAAAAATTATTTTTTTAATGTAGAAAAACAAACAAAAATTGAAAATCCTAAACTAAAAATGATCCCTCCCCCACACATAATTTATATAGTTTCCTCAATGTATTCAAATTGATTTTACATTTAAGTTTATTAGAAAATGAATCACAGAATGTAAGAAAATGTAATGGAGAGGTAAGCCCTAACTTATTCACAGCACAACATTGAGTTAAACTCCTAAGTGTTAAACATTGAAAACCGGAAAAAAAAGTAATATTGATAACATAAGAAATTTATTAAAAGAAAATAAAATATATATATATTGAGAAAATATGGATAGATCTTGGTTTAATCCCTAAAGTGGGACTTGGGTTTTGACTGCCTCCAGATGGGCAGTTCTAATCGGTTATCCCCAATCTGATGGTGGGTTATGTTTCTTGCTCAAGAACCAAAAAAAATATTCTTTCTAGGATGAACTTATTCCTTTTACATAAGGACTCCATGGATATATTACAACAAATCCACCCCTATGGTAATTATATAAAACTTTAATGGTATGGTTAGGACAAAGAATGAGTCCATATCATTCATGATTTCCACATTCATGAATTCTTCTTCATTTTTTTGTAATTTTTCAAGGTATACTGAATAAATGGAATAATCAAGGGGAATGTCAGAGTGTAATTTTATTTGAACAAAATTTGACCATGATGATTCAATATAAAATTCTTCCCATTAAATGTTAGCATCATATGTCTCATTTTCCACTATGAAATCCACTTTGATCTTTTCATATACTTAATACAATAAATTTTCAACAAATTTAGGGAGATCATGATGTTCCTATTTAGATGCATCTTCTTTTTCAAATTCTTCCTTAATAGAAAAACAAGGGTTGGAAGAATTTGAAAAATTAGAACAGGGAGTTGTGATGCTCAATTTTGTTTCAAAATAATATATAATTACTTCATGAAAAGATTATCTCCCTGATTTTTTTTGTCTTGTATACATTCTACAATGGGAGGTTCCTCTTGTAGTTGAATTTTTCTAGATACAGGTTGGTAGTTATAATCCTTCATCTTCCATTGAAATTCCACCATGTGGTTGGTTTCTTCTGTCAATGATGTTGGATTAGGAAGTTCCTCTAAATTAATCCAGAATATATCTAGATCTTTTTTATCACCCATATGTATTTTAGTAGGTAAATATTTTCCATCAATCTCCTATAACATTAATTGATTCGGGCTCAATGGATCTTAATTTAATTTCATCAAGGTCCCCATGGGTTCTTCAACTTGAAAGATAAGAGGGGATAATTATTCCTCTAATTTTTCTAGTTCTAGTTCTTATTCAGGATCATATTTTTTATCATAATATGCTTGTACATATTCCGTTATCTACTCAATTTTTCTTTCCTTCTTTTTCACTATTTGAATAATTCTTTAAAATTGGGCTTCAAGATCCTTGTAAATTTCCTCTTCTTGGGGTTGAACATTTGAAATCTAATTTTTATCCTCAACCATTTTTTTATAAAATTACAAAAAATTAATATTGGAGGTCAATTAATTCACTAGAAAATCCCCCAAACATTGGGTATTCAAGGTTATCTTTAAGTCTTTTAATGAGATCATTGAATTCATCATCCATGATGATTTGGATTCGAGCTCCCCGAATCTATTTA
Source organism: Viscum album (assembly GCA_963277665.1). Classification (NCBI taxonomy): domain Eukaryota; kingdom Viridiplantae; phylum Streptophyta; class Magnoliopsida; order Santalales; family Viscaceae; genus Viscum; species Viscum album. The sequence goes on along the minus strand of OY728121.1, from coordinate 1,352,916,619 downwards.
GCTAAGAAATGAATACTATACACTATAGACCTAGGTGATTCAATAATTGGTTCTTGAACTTGTGTGTAAGGGTTCAATGAACTAAATAAATAATCATTTGAAAACATCATGGAGAAAAATATTTTTTTATTTTTTTTTATTTGAAAATAGCTAAATATGTTCAATTAGATTACATCACTTCCTCCCCCAAAAATTCCCCAAGTTTGATGCACATCTGTTGTGGGGAATGGGAAACAAATTTTTTGTATTCACTCTGTGTAGTCTAGGGATTAACCCTAGGAAGTCTCCTGAATAGGATTAAAGTCAAAATAGTTTGTCACTTTTAATCAAGTTAAAAAATGTAGGGTTTTTAGATGAAATCAATAATAAAATTATTGCAATGAATTTTGAAATTATAATGATTGGTAACTATGATATTAGAAGGGTGATTAGGATGGGGATGATTTCCCAATTTTAATGCTATAATTGATCAATTTAATTCAAACATCTTCTTCTGAGTGGATTAAATTTATATTCCATAATCCTTTCCTCTCACTTACATGGTGAAATTGTGATGGTGAGAGAAAACCTTACCAAGATCTCAGATTTGTATTGTCTCCTTACATTTGAAAAGAGTTGCAATGAATATCATCAATTGAAATGGGAAATACCCAATCGGGTCTTTTTTATCCCAAACAATCAAGAACATCTACTACGCATTTTACACGTACTAACTATTGTCGAGTACTTCACCACTAATCCCTAGACTATTCCATTATATATAAACCAGAAATCAGTGGAGGGAGATAATGAATATTTTCCAAAGAAAAAATCAATAATGGAATTAAAAGTTAAGAAATATTTCACTTGATAATAAAATAAAATGTATGAAATTGAAAACATCTTTTAAGAATAATGAAATTACATTCAATTACATACAAGAACTTGATCATCACAAAATAGAAAATTAACCCTTCCCCAATCACTCAAAATGTTCACCCCACCATAGTATGGGAAATAGATATGAATGGGGAAAGAAGAATAAATTAAAAATATATGAAAATTAAAAAAAATAAAATATAGAAATATGAAAATTTCTCCTTCTTGGTTTCCTGGAAGGAATGGGGTTGAATGAGATGCTTTGAGAAGGAGAATCTCCCCTCCATTTACGTGCATAATTTGTTCCCTGAAAAATGACGTGGTGTAGCCCCAATAAATGACCTCTTCACATGTTTATACCTTCTTCAATGTTGTTCCTATATATTTTTGAAATATCTCCTCAAAATTTCAGTGCATTTGGAAATATATTCTGAGATTTATGCCTGTTTTACTCAGAAAATTTATTCTTCCAGTCAACCTCTAAATTGGGAACCTTCTAATTAAAATGCCTTAATGGCCATGAAAACGACCAATTCATGTGTCCAAATTATCATGAAATATGTTCAAAAACTTTTGTTTTGCGTCGACCCAACGAATTTCACAGTAATTGAGTCGACCATGAATTATTTTGGGACCCAACTCCAAAAAAAGACATATCTGTAAATAGTTTTCATAGTCTAAATTGTGAAATTCTTTTTAGATTTCATATGGTCAATTAAAATGTTGGTAAAGAAGGTTGAAATGAATCCCATGATGTGTCAAATACTAAATATAAATACTTTTACAATTCGGATTAATATAGAAAATGTTATGACAAAAATACCGAAATAATTTAAAACTGTTAAAAATCCAAAATGGGCCATTTTTAAGATTAAGGTCAAAATACCACCAATATCATAAAACATGTAAATTTAACATAAATTAACACATTAGTGGGATTTAAATAAATTAAATTCAATATGAATTTATTGTAAATACTTTCTCTATAAATTCCCACACACTTAGCACTAGGACTTCTGGACAAGTACACATCAAAATCAAATCAAATCAAATCTAGAACACATACCCACGAGATCTACCAAATCCACAACAAGAAAAAAAATATATCATGCCTCATAAAAAACATTATTTAAAATTATAAATTTAGATCATTTAATATATTTCCACTTCATTTCATATCCCACGCACACAAAACACCTATCTCAAATGATTTTTCTCTCATCTCACAAATGTAAATGTCCAACAAGGCTTTTCTCATCCAAACACATGAAAGAGTCACAATTGGATTGATATATTCCTAATTATACACCATATGTGAGTAAATTACATGTGTTTCTCATGAATACTTTTTAGGTTTGTTATATGGCTTTGGGTTGGTAGGATTTATATGTTAAAAATTCTGAGTCTGAAAAAGGAGCGCTTGTCTCTTTCTGAATCACAATTGAAAAATTATAATTTTCACTCAAGTATGGTCTCCTTCTCTTACCCTATGTAGAAATTTCTCTTGATCATCATGAAAACTCAATGAAATTTCATTCCCCATAGCATTTCACCAGAAAAAAAAATTCTTCTTAGACAGAGTTTTTCTTGAAATCTCAAATAGGAATATCTATCTTTCTCCTTGGGAAGCTCCAAAAAGGCTTAAATTTTAACAAAATGAATTCTTTAGCAGAAACATCATCTCTTAAATATTTAATTTTCCACCAAATGTATCACTAAATAAGGTATCACACCACTATATTGCTTCCCCCACACTTAAGTTCAACTAGATCATGCAATTTCACATCAAGAGCAGGTTGGATTGGGAAAATTGGCTTGTGATGTGGCTAACATAACTTTTTGTTCATGGATTCTAAGGGACAAAAAGATTAATGTACAATGTATTTCATAATAAAAAGGATTATTTTCAAAATTAGGTAGATAAAAAACCAAATAAATTCCTCAATCATTTAAAACACTAGTACCTCGAATGCTTAAGTTTTGACCGGAATAAATAAAATTCTAGTTATATCAAACAAGGTCTGGTTCCCTCAAGATATGAGGTGAATTTAAATAATATGAAAACAATGATTTATAATCCTCACAGGAATGTATTTTCAAAAAATCAAGACAGTGATATTTGGAATAGGATTAAAATATTAGATTACTTTTCATGAAATTACAAAATATTTGAACTTGAAACAAAGTCATTTTTAGAATTCAATTAATCTAATTTTCATGGAATATATTGTATAATTCATTGAGATGGGTTTCAAAAAATGTCAATGATAATCATTTCATCTCAATGGTTTTAAAATCACACAAAAAATTAGAATAAACACACAATTGTTTTCGAAAAAATGCATTTAAAAATAATGAATAAATACAAACCACAATTGAAAATCCTAAACAACAGAGGAACCCTCCCCCACAAATAATTGATATAGTAGCCTCAATGAATTAAAATGGATTTAATATGTAAAAATATTTGAAAATGAATCACAGTAAAATCAAAAATGTAATGTTGAGCTATGCCCTGACTTATTCACAATAAAACATATAGTTAAGCTCTTAAGGGTAGAAAACTAAAAATCTACATGAAAAAGTAAAAATGATAACATAAGAAATATATTAAAAGCAAATAAAATATAAATAGAATGAGAAATGATGGATAAATATTGGTTTAATACCCCATGTGGGACCAGGGTCTTGACTGTCTCTAGATGGGCAGTTCTAATCATAATCCCAATATGATGGTGGGTTATGTTTCTTTCTCATGAACCAACTAATATTCTTCTTTCTAGAATAAACTTATTCATTTTTCTTGAGGAATCTATGAATATAGTATTTCAAATCCACCCTTATGGGAATGAGATAAAACTTTCATGCCATGGGTAGGACAAATAATGAGTGTGTCTCATTCTTGGTTTCCTCATTCAAGAATCCTTCTTTATTTTCTAGTGATTTTTCAAGGTATTATTCATAAATTGGATAATAAATGGGAATTTCAGAGTGTAATTTTATTTGAATTTTTTTTACCATGAATATCAAATGTCAAATTATTCCCTTTAAATGTAATCATCATGTGTCTTATATTCCTCCAAAAAAACCACATTGATCTGCTCATGTACTTCCTCTAATAAATATTCAAAAAGTTTGGGGAGCTCTAGATGTTCTTCTTCAGATGAATCTTTATTTTCATCAGCTGACTTCAAGAAATTACAAGTGTTTTCTAGATATAAACAATTAAAACAAGGGGAGGTAATACTCAATTCAGTTTCAACAAAATCAAAAGATAATGATTTCATGAAAATACTATAACCCTAAGTTTGTTCATATTGAATATATTCTACAATGGGATGTTCCTCTTGTAGTTGATTTTCACTAGATAGAGGTAGGTATTCAGACTCCTCCATATTCCCTTGAAATTCCACCATGTGAGTGGTTTCTCCCATCAATGGTGTTGGATCAAGTAGTTCCTCACACTCATTCCAAAATTTATCCATATCTTTCTGATCTCCCATATGTATTTCAGTAAGAAAATATTTTTCATCAATCTCCTCCAACCATGATTGTGTTGGGATCAATGGATCTTCTTTAAAATTTCAAAAAGGCCTCCATGCGTTCTTCAACTTGAAAGATAATTGGGGATACTTATTCCACCAAATTTTCATGTTCGGGTTCTTGTTCTTGCTCAAGTTGTTGATCCTGGGATACAGGAACATATTTCGCTAAATTCTCTATTGTGCTCTCCATGTTCTCACTATTATAATAATTCTTTAAAATTGGGCTTCTAATATCCTTGTGAACATCTTTTTCTTGGTTTTGGACCTGTTAAATCTCATTTTTTTCTCAACCATTTTTTGATATAATTGTGGAAAGTACTCCTGGAGATCAATTAATTCTCTAGAAAAAACCTCCAACACTTTGTATTCAAGGTTCTCTTAATGGTTTTGAATGAGATCATTGAAATAATCCTCCTTGATGATTTGGATTCGAGCTCCCCAAATATTTTTATCCAATAAATAAAAAATATACTCTGTAGACCAAGGTGATTCAATAATTTGTTTTTTTCACTTGTGGGTAAGTTTTCTGTGAACTAAAGAAATAATTATTTAAAAACATCATGGAAAAAGATATATTTTTAAATTTAAAAATGGACAAATATGTTCAGTTAGATTGTGGCACTACCTCCCCAACAATGACAACAAGTTTGATGCACACCTATCGTAGGGGATGGAAAAAAAAATTTATATTCCCTATGTGTATTCTAGTGATTAACCCCCGGATTTCTCCTAAATAAGAGTGCAAAAAAAACACTTTTTCCCTTTTAATCTGGGGTAAAATGTAGTGTTTTTAGAAGTAATCAATAAGAAAATGATTGAAATTAATTTTTCAATTCTAATGATTGGAAACTATGATATTATAATGGTGATTAGGTCAGGGTCAGTTTCCAGATTGTAATTATATCATTGTTCAATTCAAATTAAAACCCCTTCCTCAGAGTTGAGTAAAGTTATATTCTATAATCATTTCCACTCACTTCCTTGGTGAAATTGTGATGGTGAGATAAAACCTTACCAAGATCTCAGTTTGTTCTAATATCCTTCCATATGAAAAAGAGTTTAAATTAATATCCTCAATTAAATTGGTAAATACCTAATCAGGTATTGTTTATCCCAAACAACTAATAACATACACAGCCCCTTTTACATGTACTGATGATCACTAAGTACTTCACCACTAGTATCTGGTCTATTCAATTGTATATAAACTAGAAATCAGTGGATAGAGATAATGATTATTTACCAAAGAAAAAATCAATAATGGAATTAAAAGTCAAGAATAATATAAATTGATAATAAAATCCTCTATATCAATTTGAAAACAAATTTGAAGAAGAAATAAATATCATCCAATTATGTCCAAGAACTCAAGCATTAAAAAATAGAAAACCAAACCTTCCTCAGTCACTCAAAATTTTTAACCCATCATGGTATTGGTAACTAATATGGGTGGGGAAGAAGAAGACATTATAAATATATAAAAATAAAATAAAAGAGATAAAGTTAAAATGTTCTCCCCCTTGGTATCCCAAATTTAATGGGATGGAATGGGATTCTTTGTGAGGGAGGAGCTCCCCTCCTTTTATAAGAGGAATTTTTCCCTGAAAGTTGACTCATTTTAGTCCCAATAAATGAAATCTTCACACATTTAAACCGTATTTCATATTATTCATAATTATCTTTTCTGGTTCTCCTCAAAATATCAACATATTTGGACATGTATTACGAGTGTCATGCCCATTGTACTCTGACAATTTATTATATCCAGTCAGACTCTCCCAACTGAAAACCTCTAGATTAGAATGACCTAATGTCCATGAAAAATTCCATTTCATGCATTCTATCCTGCATTAAATATGTTTCAAAACTTGTTGTGCATCTACCTACTAAAGTTAAAAGTAATTGGGACCACCATGAACAAGATAGGGACCCAACACCAAAAATAGACAGATCTATAAGCAGTTTTCATGGTCTTACTTGTGAACTTCCTTTGAGCATCCATATGGTCAATTCAGACTTTGGTAAATAATGATTAAATGAATCTCTAGATGTTAGGAATTCTAAAAATAAATAATAGAAAAATTCTAATTAATATTGAAAATTTTATCGCTAAAATACATATATATTTAAAATATTTTAAAATTTGAAATGGGTGATTTTTACAATTAAGATCAAAATACCTTCAATGTCATAAAATATGGAAACTTATCTTAAAGTAACACGTTGGTGGTATTTAAAAAATGAAATTAAATGTAAATTTGTTGAAAATAATTTATCTATCTATCCCCCACACATAAAACTTGGACTTCTATACAAGTAAACATCAAAATTAAATCAAATCAAATCCAAAACAATACCAATGAGATCTATGAAATCCACACTAAGAAACCAAAATATATCATGCCAAAGAATTTTTTTTTCAAGTTCTCAATTTTGATCATTTAATATCTTTCCACTTCATTTCTTATCCCATGCACACAAAACACCTGCCTCACATGAATTATATCTCATATTTCAAATGTAAATTTTCAACAAGAATTTTTTCATCCAAACTCACACAAGTGTCACTATAGTATTGATAAATTCTTACTTCTTCACCCAATGTGAGTCAAGGACATGTGTTTCTCATGATTAATTTTTAGGGGTGTTTTGTGGCTTCTGGTTGGTATAATTTAGATGTTAGAAAATATGAGGCTGAAAAAGGAGGGACTATCTCTTTTTAAAGAAAAACTGTAAGATTATAATTTTCATTGAAGTATGGTCTAATTATCTTCCCCTATATAGAAAATTCGATCCATAGAAATGAAAATCCAAAGAAATTTCGTGACATTTATCATTTCACCTAAACAAATTTATTCTCAAACATTTTTTTTCTTCAAATCTCTAGATGGGCACATCTTTCTTTCTCCTTTGAAATATCTAGAAAGGCATTGTTTCTTTTATCATGAATACTCCAGAAATAAACAACATTTAACAAAATGAATTTTTCTACATAAACATAATCTCTTAAAATTTTAATTTTCCTCCAAATGTATCACAAAAATGATGTATCACACCATAACACAGCTTCCCCCACCCTTATGTTCAACTAGATCATGAAATATCACTTCAAGAGATGGTTGGATAGGGAAAATTGGTTTGTAATGTGGCTAACCTAACAAGATGTTCATGCATTCTAAGGGATACAAGGATTAATGTACAAGTTATTCCATAATGAAGAGAATTATTTTGAAAATAAGGTTCTTAAAAACTTAATAAATTACTAAATCATTTAAAAACACAAGTACCTCAAACCTCCATGTTTTGACAAGAATAAATAAAATTCTAGTTAAAGATATAATTGTATGGTTCTCTCAAGATATGAGGTGAATGTAAAGAATATGAAAACAATGGTTTGGAAGCCTCATAGGAAATTATTTTTAAAAAATAAAGATAGTGAGTTGTGCCATGAAATTCAAATATCATAGTACATTTCATGAAATTACAAAAGATTTTATCTTGAAACAAAATCATTTTTAGCATTCATTTAAGCTCAGTTTCATGGATTAGATTGGCTCACTCATTGAAATGGGTTTCAAAAATATCAATGATAATCATTTCATCTTAAAATTTTCAAAATAACACAAAATATGAAAAAGAAATACACAAAAAATTTAAAATGAAAACTCATGTTTTTTATTAAAAGTAGAAAAACAAACAACAATTGAAAATCCAAAACTAAAAAGAATCCATCCCCAAAACATAATTTATGTAGTGTCCTTAATCCATTAAAATGGATTTAAAATGTAATAAAATTTTAAAATGAATCACACCAAGAAAGAAAATGTAAATTAGAGGTATGCCTTGACTTTTTCACAGTGAAACATTGAGTTAAGCTCTTAAGTGTCGAACACTAAAACCCTACAAGAAACATTAAAAAATTCAACATAAGAAATTTATTAAATGAAAATAAAATATAAATAGAATGGGAAAATATGGATATATCTTGGTATAATACCACAAGTAGGACCTGGGTTTTTACCTCCTATAGATGGATAGTTCTAATCGGTTAACCCCAATTTGATGGTGGGTTATGTTTCCTTCTCACAAAACAACAAAAATTATTATTTCTAGGATAAAATTTTTCCTTTTTATTGAGGAATCCATGAATATAGTATGAAAAATCCTCCCCCATAGGAATGAGTTAAAACATTAATGGTATGGGTAGGACCTAGAATGAGTCTTTCACTTTATTGGTTTCCATATTCAAGGATTATTCTTCATTTTCTTGTGATTTATCAAGGAATGCTACATAAATTGAATAATAAAAGTGAATGCTAGAGTGTAATGTTATTTGAAAAAAATTTGACCATAAATATTCAATAACATATTATTCCCTTTCAATGTTAGCATCCAATAATTGGTTCTTACACTTGTGGGTAAGTATTTCATGAACTAAAAAATTGATTGTTTATTAACCGTAAATACATTGTTTGGAGTTCAGTTAGATAATATAAAATGATTCAGGGAATGTTATCTATGAATTTATGGTTATGATTTATTTTGGGAACAATTTATGCTGAAAATTAATGGCTATGATTTTTTCTGTAAATGTATTGAATAGCTCTGTACCAGGATCACATCAACTATTATAGGACAAGAGTAACATTTCATTCTGCACTAGGAGGAAACTATTTTCACAGGGGTGATAGGGGTCTCCATGTTGGCCACACATCTCAAATTTATTTAATATTGTATTTTCACATGACTTAGAAAGAATAACATTATATAGATTCTAGTGGAATGTGTTATAATACTTTTCCTCTACTCATAGACCATTTTTAGAATGTCTTTTCGGATGAGTTCTATGGCTTACCACTAGAGTGGGAGATTCAGTTCATGATCAAGTTGGTGATTATAGATGAGATAATTTTTATTCCATTATATAGTACAGAACCTAATATTGTTCAGGAGTTGAAAGTGTTGTTAGAAGATATAGAATGTAAGGATTTAATTTGGCCTAGTATATCACCACAGGGTTCTTCTATTATTTTCTCCAAGAATGTTAATGGGACATTACACTTGTGTGTGGACAATCATAGATTGATCCAGATGACTATATGGAATAGATATACCCTTCCATGTAACTCCCCAAGCTTCCATGGTACAGTTCCCTTTGAATAATGTTGTAGCTTGTGTTGAACGCAACTTGATGTTTTAACGCACCACGACCAATCAAACTAGCTATTACGAATAGTAATACTCATTTTTCGAAATTTTCAAAATTTTATTTTTCAAAATGGAGTTCATTTTTGAATTCATAATATCAAAATTTTCTTAGGGTGAATATTAGTTATTTTTCTGAAAACTTTCAATTTTTGATGAATAATGAAAAACACTACGTTATTGGTTAAAACCGAATTTTTATTTAAATAATTATATATTTTATTTAAATTTATTTTAGATCAAAATAGATACATAATACCTATATAAGTACAATGTATTTCATTTGAGTCATTTTATAATAAGTTTAGATATATATAAATTTTATTGAAGTTTTTACCGTCTTTTACCCACCTCCTAGGAGCATTTGCAAATTTGCATAAAAAATAATTTTACTGATTTTGTGAGTTGAATTTCAAAAATCCAAGAGACATGGTTAATATTTTTAAGTAAAATTTGGTTTAATAAGATGAAAATAATTTTTGGTGAATAGTACCTTTTGACTTGTATTTACCATGGTTAAAAGTAAATAGGGTGATTAAGGGTAAAAATGATATCATAATTACCCCAACACATGTCCTAATTCTATTGGATAAGTATTATTCAACCATAAAAAACCTTACGAATAATATATGATCCTATTTGGTCCACCTGGATTAGATTAAGACAATTATTATTATTTTATTTAAGGAAGAGTTAAAAGAGTTAAATTCAATGTTTAATAACTAAACCATTTTAATATAGAGTTACACACAATATAAATTCGACTATAAATATTCATTAGAAATATAAAATGATTTCCTACATAAATTTATTTTATTTTTAATTTTTAGACATTAAATAATGTAATTTATTTATGACACAATGTTGATGCAGTAATTACCTTATTAATGAAATATTAAAATAATTGATATTATAAATATCCAAATAAATGTAAACTGAGACTTCTAATGGATTAAAATTATATTTTAGGTCAATATGACATTTTAGGGTTAGTTAAATAAATTTTATTCGAAGTGATAATGTTTTTATGGCTTTCAAAAAAATCAAATACTAAATAGTGTCAAATTTGACATAATTGAGTTTTTAAAACAAATACAATATTATTAATTGATATAATTTTAATAAAAAAATATGGTTCGGGAAAAGGACATAGATAAGGTTATATATATTAATAATGAACCACTTGGGGTTCTATTTTCATTTTATAGTAAGTTTATTAACCATATAATATTATGTTACAAAGAGACATTGTAAATGTTAAACTGTTTAACTAAGAGTTAAATCTAATAGATAAGGTTAACATGGTGACCTAAACCTATCTAAAACCTATTGGTTGAGAGTTTTTGACCTATCCCCACCTTATTGTCGAAATAAATCTTCTTTGAGCCATTAGAAACTGAAAATTATTTTATTATAAAATAATATTTCAATCTTTTCCTACGGTTCCCCTCACCTATCTTATAAAAGGGAACTTCCCCTTCTCTCAAAATCACACCTCCCAAGCCATTTGGATCAGACACACCCTGCCCAAATATCATAATAATTTTACTAAATCCACCCTATAGGCCTTAGTTTTAGAATATAGACAACCTATGTAGACCTTTTGTTCAAATAAAAAGGAAGAACCTAAAGAAGAGGTAAATATTCCATCACATCTTTCAAGTTCTTTTACTTCTTCCACTTCCTCTTTCTTTGTTTTTTCCATTATAAAATACTAACTCATGTATATTCTAAATACTATGATGTTATTATAAAAATGGTACAACCATATTCATTATTCTATCCATCATATGAATGAAAAAGTCACCATACGTGCGTGCGAACAGCTTACCGTAACTAATTCATGGTGTAGTTTTTATTCAATACATTATTATTTTTAATGTGTATAACAATGAGTATGAATAATTTAAATAATAAATATTACATGTTTATCATATGGTATATATGATATACCATCAAATTACATACGATTTCCCCATCAATGTAATGATATTTTTGCTCGTGCATACGTACAGATTACCGTCTCTATCAACGTGATGAGATTCATTTCCCCATCGTAACCACCCAAGAATAATTTTCATTTGATGATTTAAAATAATTTTTAAAAACATAATATCATTATAGATATGATTCAAATAAATCCTATCTATAACAATCACAACTTATGTAACAAAACATATAAAGGAAAACAAATCAGTTAACACTCGAAATGATGATAATATTAAAATATTATTAAAAAAGCAATATTAGAAGATCATATATGGTATAATATTTAAATATATGGTTCTTTTATAATTTAATAAGAATTATTTAACTATTATACATGAGATTAATGTACCCTCGACCAAGGAAAAGTACAAGATAAGGGGTAATTTCACAATCACTCTATTATCTAAGGTTTTTTTTATGTAATTATCTACTCGGACCTCTTTATCATCCACATCTGTGTTTTCCTAAAACTATATTACAATTTTTTTTAATATTTACTAGACTATCGGTTAACTTCATTTATACCCTTATTTGACATTATATGTTTTCAAAGTAATCTTTCCATCATTTTCCAAACAAGGTACTTTATGACATTTTCGACAAAATTAAAGTAAGATTGTTTTATGAACTTAAACGGTGGGTGAGGCTATTTTACGCCATTATAAAATCATCGAAGCTTCACTTAAAAGATTATAAGAATATTTTAAAAATATTTTTTTTCTCTTATAAATATGTGACTTTTAAATGATTTTAAAATAGGAAGAGATATTTCTCTCAAAAAGTTTTTATTTCATCTATGTCCACATCCTTTGATAAGATTTACACTTGTTTGAAGTTGATTTATTATGATTCAAATATTCCATATTGTATTTATGGTTTTGTGATATTTTCAACTGTGAATGTGTTATTTTAATACCATTCATGGTTTATGGTTAATGTATTGATATTTTGTATGCTAGTTTTTGTACCAATGTTTATGTTATTCTCAACCTTTTTATATGAGGAATGTATTGGACTTAATATGTTACGGGTAGAGCCTTCTATAGTTCCTCGGTGCATCATTAGGTATAATGAGACAAATAGACAAGGAATTTTCTGAGGCATTTCCCAATTTGATATATTGTTTTGGGCGAGGCCTTAATCATTTTTAGATGTCTTAGCCATGGCCTTGACAAAATGTTTCAGAATGTCTGGCATTATACATTCCATCATTATGAAAATAATATTGATGGTTCATGGGGTTATTAGACTAGTATAATACCCATGACTATTTTTTATTATGGAATTATTTACTCAATCTCATATTCCTACAATAAAGTATTCAGGTCTATTATTTGTAAATGCATGTGTTTTCAATTATTCACCATGCCTAATGTTTATGTTATCTTACACTGTATTACTTACCCTTCCTAATCATTTGATCTCACCCCTTTCTTATGTTTCATTTTCCTAGGATATGAAGAATTTATCTAGGAGTGATATATAGGGAAATATAGTAGGCTTGGATGTTTATAATGGAATAAATTAGTGTTGTATTTCTTTTCAAGTTTTAATGTTGAACTCATGTATGTATATTGTTTCCAAGAATACTAAACTGATCAATCATTAGGGACTTGATTCATTATATCATGCCAATGTTATGTAATAAAGCACCGACTCTGGGTATCTGGGGTTGGGTCATTACAGTTGGTATCAAAGAACATTTATTACAAACCTTAGAAACTAGATTCAGAAAAACTCTAAATACATATCACTACCCTAAGATAGACTTTGAGGATTAGTATAGAAGAAAATAATAGAATTTTGGTACTATAGAGATTTTGTGAGTTTTCCATGAAATAAATCCATGTCTGGATACGAGTAGGAGAGTCAGCTATGGCACAGATGTACCTAGGGGTAAAACCTGAAAACACTACATTGAGCTAGACTCGAACGGGAACCGGTGCACGAAAATGGGCCTTGCTGCACTCTTGGTTACGAAACTCCCAAAGGATATTCTCAGGAAAATTCTCATTTTCTTTAAAAACCATTATTAAGGTTTTATGACTATATACTATCTCAAAGAAAACATTTTTATGATTATGGATTATATCCATAAATTTTTTAATTGATGTTAAGTGTTTTACAAATTTTTAATTATGTATCGTGATTCATAAACGAATCTAGTGTATTCCATTGTTTAGAAATGGATCCTAGTGGAAGGAATATAAATTGTATCAACAAGCGTAATCCTTTTAGGGTTTTCCATCAAACTCAAGATAATTATAGTGGAGCTGGTGATGAAACTGGTGTTGATCATCTTATCACCATAATGGGACAACTCACTCAGGTTCTGAATAACAACCTTACTCGTATGGAGCACCCTGATCCACAACGTGGAGGATCATTGTTAGAACTCTTAATGAGGCCATGACCACCAATATTCAATGGGTCTACAAATCCATTTGTAGTTGAGCAATGGATAAGTTCTTTAGAGAAAATATTTCATGCTTTGGAGAGTAGTGAAACAAAAAAAGTTTTCATGGAAGTTTATCACCTCACGGGAGAGGCAGATCGATGGTGGCCATTAATTAAAAACAAAAAGGGGGGTGAATAAGTATCAATAATGGAATGGATGGAGTTTTAAGAGGTTTTCTTAGAAAAATACTTTCCTCATGAAAATCGAGATGATATGGAAAGGTAATTTCTTAGTCTAAGAGAAAATAACGATGAGAATATTACAAAGTATGAAGCTAACTTTACGAGGATGGAAAGACATTCTGTAGATTATATAATTAACCCAAGAAGTAAGATTGATCATTTCTTTGATGGGTTGAAACCATTTTTTTGTCAAGCATTAGTCTCACAATCATTCTCGTCATATGAAGATATTGTCTCATGTGCTACCAAGACAAAAAAGGAATTATCTAAGTCTTAGGACTTTAAAGAAGAGAAAGAGAAGAAGAGCTCTCATAAACACGCTAGTAAAGTAAATAAGGAAATAGGGAAGAAGGGAAGAGTTGAATTTCCACCCTGTGATAATTGTGGAAGGAAGCACCCTGGTGGCTGTCTAAAAGGAAAAGGAGTATGCTACAAATGTGGACAGAAAGTCTATCTTTCTGGTCATTGTAAGGGGATTAAAGAAGCTACCAATGTTCAATGCTACAATTGTTGGGATATGGGACATTATGAAAATTAATTTCCTAAGCGTTAGAGAAACATACCTCATAAAAGGCCAAGGGATCAAGGCCAACTTATGCGATCACTACTTTTGAGGTTGAAGCTCCAAAATATGTGGTGCATTTAATTTAATGGTTTCCTCAAGTTTATCCAATGATTTATTTTATTATTTATCATTTCATTGTTTTATATCTTCCTAGTTTGCTAAGAAAATTAAATATTTCCAATTTTATTTAAAAAGGGAGTTGTCAATCAAAACATTTAAGGGAAGTATCATTGCAACAAAGTTTTGTGAATTAGACTCCATTAAGGCATATAAATGATATTTATTTGCCGATCTAATTGTCATAAACATGATTGAATTTGATATAATCCTCGGTATGGATTGGATTTCAGACCATGATGTGAAAATTTATTATAAGAAAAAGGAGGTTACAATTCTCGATGATGATAAGGAGAACCTTATTTTTAGAGAAGAAACATCACCATCTGATTCTTATCTAGATCAACCCCCATTATCTCTATAAATTCAATTATTGGGGGGGATGAGAATGAAATAATTATAGGTGAGGAAAAGACTATTTGAATAGAGGATGTACCTATTGTGCAAGAATATGTTGATGGGTTTCCGGAGGATTTACTTGGACATCATCTAGAACAAGAAATTGAGTTTTCCATTGATTTAATTCTTGGTTCAAGGCCCATATTGAAGACCCCTTATATAATGGTCACTATTGAATTAGTGAAACTAAAGAAAAAACTAGAGGAATTTAGTAATAAAGGATTTATTCTCACTAGTGTTTCTCTATGGGGAGCCCCTGTACTTTGTGTTAAGAAGAAAGATAGATCTATGAGGTTGTGCATTCACTACAGGGAGATCAATGATATAAAAATAAAGAACAAGTATCCCCTACCTCTCATTACTGATTTTCTCGACCAACTTCATGGAGCTCAATTTTTTTATAATATTGACCTTCGTTCTAGATATCAGCAGTTGTGTGTGAAGAAGGAAGAGATTCTGAAAACTACATTTCAAACTAGGTACGGGCATTGCGAGTTTACAGTAATGCATTTAGATTGACTAATGCACCCTTTGTCTTCATGGATTTAATGAATAGAGTTTTCAAGGAATATATTGATGACTTTGTAGTGGAATTTATTGATGATATCTTGGTATACTCAAAAAGCTATAGAGATCATGAAAATCACTTGAGCGGTATTTTGAAAACTCTCAGATGAAATAAATTATATGGGATGTTTAGCAATTGTGAATTTTGGCTTCAAGAGAATTCTTTTCATGGCCATATTATCTTTGAAGATGGAATATCTATTGATCCTTCAAATATGAAGGAAATCCAAGAATGTATAGCAACGAAGAGTATAACTGAGTTATGTCGTTTTATTGGTTTAGCAGGTTATTAACGACATTTCATCAAGAATTTTTCCCAATTGGCTAATCCATTAACCAAGATCCCATGTAATGGGATCAAATTTGTTTGGACAAAAGAGTGTGAAGAATGTTTTGAAGAACTGAATAAAAGATTATTCAACACTTCTATCTTGAATCTACTATCAGGGAATGGTGGGTTTGTTATTTATAGTGATTCTTCAAAGAAAGGACTTGGTTGTGTCCTTATGCTGAATGACAGAGTTATTGCCTATGCATCACGATGGCTAAAAATTAATGAGAAAAACAATCCCACTCATGATCTTGAGTTAGGAGCTGTAATCTTTACTCTGAAGATATGGAGACACAATCTTTATGGTGTAAAATGTGAGATTTATAATGATCACAAGAGTTTGAAGTATATTTTCTCACAAAAAGAACTCAACATGAGGCAAAGGAGATGGCTTCAAATACTCAAGGATTATGATTGAACTATACACTACCACATGGGGAAGGTAAATAAGGTGGAAGATGCTCTAAGTAGAAAGTATCCTGGAGTTTTGAACAAGATGAGATTTGAAAGGGATCCTATTTTCATGGATCTAGTAAAGATGGATATATGAATAACCAAGGAAGGTGAAACATCCATACTTTTTCAAATGGTTTCCAAACCATCTTTACTAGAAATGATAAAAAGTTCTCAGACTAATGATGAGGACTTTTAGAAGAAGATTATAGTTGTAAATGATGGGAGATTGATTGACTTCTTATATGAAGATGGAATTTTGAAATATGGGAAGAGACTCTGTGTTCCCAATATACTTGGTCTTAAATAGGAATTGTTGGATGATGCTCATTGCTCGTATTTATCTATACACCATGGGAGCACCAAGATGTATAGAGATTTGAAGGAACATTTTTGGTTGGACAACATGAAAATGGAGATTGCTGATTTTGTGTCAAGATGTATGGTTTTCCAACAAGTGAAAGCTCGAAGAAAACATCCTAGAAGAGTCATCTAACCTCTTCCCATACCTAAGTGTAAATGGGATGATATTATGATGGAGTTTGTCATGGGGCTACCAAAGACTCCTAGAAGGAATGATGCAATATGGGTCATTGTTGATCATCTTACCTAGTCAACACATTTTCTTACTATAAGAGAATATTTACCACTTGAAAGTTTAGCAAGTCTGTATATTAATGAAGCTATAATACTTCATGGTGTGCCTCTATCGATTGTTTTTTATTGTGATCCCCATTTTACATCAAGATTATAGAAAAGTCTTCAGGAAGCCATGGATACTAAACTTCATTTGAGCACTTCCTTCTTCCCTCAAACTGATAGAAAATCATAACAGACTATTCAAACCTTATAAGACATGTTAAGATATTTCTCACTTGACTTTCAAGGTATGTGGGATCAGTATTTACCTCTTGTATAATTTTCCTATAACGATAGCTTCCATTCAGGTTTTCATATGTCACCATATGAAGCATTGTATGGAAAGAGATGTTGCACACTAACTTGTTGGGATGATGTTGGTGAAAGAAAACTCATAGGCCCAGAATATGCTGATGAAACGATGGAAAAGGTAAAGGTTATCCAAACCCACATCAAAGCAACTCAAAGTAGGCATAAGAGCTATAACGATAATCAAAGGATTTGGAATTTTAGGTAGGAGATTATGTTTTCTTGAAGGTATCTCCATGTAAGGGAGTTATACAATTCGGTAAGAAGGGTAAATTAAGACCCAAGTACATCGGACCATTCGAAATTCTAGCACAAATTGGGGTTGTATCTTACTATTTGGAAATTCCACCAAGTCTCTATAATTTTCATGATGTGTTCCATGTATCACTGTTGAGAAAATACATGCCTGACCCAATGCATGTAATCACCTATGAGAAAATTGAACTGGAACCTGATCTGTCTTATTGTGAAGACCCTGTCAAGATTCTTGATACCAGATAATAAGTGTTGAGAGACTAGACGACTCGTCTGGTAAAAGTTCTATGGAGAAACCATAAGATGTTAGAGGTAACATGGGAACCAGAGGAACATTGGATGAAGAACTACCCGAATCTTTTTGTGTGGTAGTATTCAAGAAATTTTGAGGACAAAATCATTTGAAGTAGGGAAGAATGTAACACCCCAAGCTTCCACGGTACGATTCCCTTTGAATAATGCAGTAGCTTGCGTTGTATGTAACCTAGAATTTTAACATAACATGACCAATCAAACTAGTCGTTTTGAATAGTTATACCCACTTTTTGAAATTTTATAAATTTTATTTTTCAAAATTGTCTTCATTTTGGAATTCGTAATATCAAAGTTAGCTTAGGGTGAATTTTTGTATTCTTCTAAAAACTTTCAATTTTTGATGAATAGTGAAAAACACCGCGTTATTAGTTAAAACTGACTTTTTATTTAAATAATTATTTATTTCATTTAAATTTATTTTAGGTCAAAATAGATACATAATACATATAATAATTCAATGTAATTCATTGAAGTCATTTTATAATAGTTTAGATATATAAATTTTTTTATTGAACTTTTTACCGTATTTTACCCACCTCCTAGGAGCATTTGAAATTTTTTAATAAAACGTAATTTTACCGCTTCTATGAGATGAATTTAAAAAATCTGAGTGAGACAGTTAATATGAGTAAGTAAAATTTGGTTCAATAAGATGAAAATAATTTTTGGTGAATAGTAACCTTTGACTTTTATTTACCATGGTTAATAGTAAATAGGGTAATTAAGGGAAAAAATGATATCATAATTACCCTAACACATGTGATAATTCTATTGAATAAGAATAATTCAACAAAAAAAACTTTAGTAAAAAAATATGATCCTCTTTGGTCCACTTGGATTATATTAGGACATTTATTATTATTTTAATTAAAGAAGTGTTAAAAGAATTAAATTCAAAGTTAAATAACTAAACTATTTTTAATATAGGGTTACACACAATATAAATTCTACTATAAATATTCATTATAAAGCTAAAAAAATTCCTATATAATGGTTCATTATTTATAATTTTTAGACATTAAATAATTAAATTTATTTATGACACAATCATGATGTAGTAATTGCCTTATTAATGAAATATTAAAATAATTTATATGATAAATATCCAAATTAATGTAAATTGAGACCTATGATGAATTATACTAATTTTATAGGTTAATATGATATGTTAAGGTTGGTTAAATAAAATTTATTATAAGTGATAAATTTTTTATGGCTTTCAAAAAACCAAATACTAAATAATGTCAAAAGTGACACTATTTAGTTTTTAAAACAAATACAATATTAATAATTGATATAATATTCCTAAAAATATAAGGATAGGACAACCGACATAGATAAGGTTATATATATTTAGAATGAACCACTTGGGGTTCACTTGGAAGTTTATAGTAATTTTATTAACCATATAATATAAAAATACAAAGAGACATGGTAAATGTCAAACTATTTAACTAAGACATAAATCTAAACGATAAGGTTAATATGGTTACCTAAACTTGTCTAAAACCTATTGGTTGAGATGTTTTAGACCCATACCCACCTTAATCTAGAAATAAATGATTTTGGAGCCTTTACAAACCGAAAATTATTTTATTATAAAATAATATTCCAATTTTTTCCTAAGGAGCCCCTCACCTCTCTTATAAAAGGTCACTTCCCCTTCTCTCAAAATCACACCTCCAATGCCATTTGGCTTTTCCAAAACCTGCCCAAATATCCTCCCAATTTCCTTCACTTTAACCTAGAGTCCTTATATTGATCATAAGGCCATCCTATGGATCCCTTTGGATCAAATCAAAAATAAGAACATGAAGAATATGTAAATATTTCATCACCTCTATCAAGTTCTTTTTCTTCTTCCACTTCCTCTTTCTTTGTTGATTCCTTTATAAAATAATAACTCCAGTATATTCTATATACTATGATGTTATTATAAAAATGGTACAACCATTTTCACTATTCTATCCATCATATGAATTACAAAGTCACCATACGTGCATACGTACGGCTTACCGTCTCCATGTCGTGGTGTAGTTGTTATTCAATACATTATTTTTTTGGATGGGTATAATAATGAGTATAACTGATTTAAATAATAAATATAACATGTTAATGATTCTTTATATATGATATATCGTCTAATTACCTACGATTTCACCGTCAATATAATGATATTATCACTCGTGCGTACGTACAGATTACCGTCTCCACGAACACGATAAGATTCATTTCCCCATTGTAACCATTCAAGAATAATTTTTATTTGATGATTTAAAATAATGTTTAAGAAATTAATATCATTATGGATATGATTAAAATACATCCTACCAATAACAAACATGGATTATGTAACAAAACATATAATGGATAATGAATCAGTTAACACCCAAATGACGATAATACTAGAATATTATTAACAAAGCAATATTTGAAGATCATATATGATATCATATTTACGTATATGGTTCCTATATAATTTAATAAAAATGATTTAACTATTATAAAATAGGATAAAATACCCTCAAAGAAGTAAAAGCACAAGGTAATGGTTAATTTCACAATCACATTATTATCCAAGGTTGTTTTTACGTAAGTATCTACTGAGACCTCTTTATCATCAACATCCATGTTTTCTTAAAAATGTATTTCAACGTTTTTTTACTATTTACTAGAATATGGGTTAAAGTAATTTATACCCTTATTTGAACTTATATTTTTTAAAGGAATCTTTTTGTTGTTTTCCTAACAAGTTACATTATGGCATTTTCTTCAAAATTAAGGTAAGAATGTGTTTTTTACTTATACGGCGGGTGCAGATATTTTCTGCTGTTATAACATCGTCGAACCATACATTACAAGTTTATAATAATATTTTCAAAATAAATGTTTTATTTCAAAATTATGTGACTCTTAAATGATTTTAAAATAGAAAGATATTTTTCCCTCAAAAAGTTTTGATTTCATCTATGTCGACAACCTTTGATAAAATTTACAGTTGTTTGAAGTTGATTTATAATGATAAAAATATTCCATTTTGTATTTAAGGTTTTGTGATATGTTCGAATGTAGATGAGTTATTTTTATACCATTCATTGTTTATGTTTTATGTTTTGAAATTTCATATGCTAGTTTTAATACAAATGTTTATGTTATGTTTCAACCTTCTCATATAATGAATGTATTGGAATTAGTTTGTGATGGTTTGAGCTCAAAATAGCTACTTGGTTCATTGGTAGGTCTCATAAGACAATTAGGCATGGAATTGGTTGAGGCATTTCCCAAATTGATATATGGTTTTGGCCGAGGCCTTAATCATTTTTAGATGTCTTGGTCCGAGGCCTTGACAAAATGTTTCAGAATGTCTGGAATTATACATTCCCTCATTATGAAAATAATATTGATGGTTCATGTGGTTATTAGACTATTATAACACCCATGACTATGTTTTATTATGAAATTATTTACTTAGATCATATTTTTGCCATAAAGTATCCGTGTTTATTATTTTTAAAGGAATGTGTTTTCAATTATTCACCACCCCTAATGTTTATGTTTTCTTCTACTATATTGCTTACTCTTAATGAGAGTTTGAGCTCACACCTTTCTTATGTTTCATTTTCCTATGATATGAAGAAGTTAGTTATGATTGACTTTCACTACTGGAAAATAGACATATACCCACGGTTTAAGAAAACCGTGGGTATATGTTTAATTTGGGAACCTATACCCACAGTTTTGGAAAACCGTGGGTATAGGTCACCTATACCCACGGTTTTAGCAAAACCGTGGGGATAGAGTTTTTTCAAAGGCCTATACCCACACTTTTGTAAAACCGTGGGTATAGGTGTTTATTTCAAAGCCTACCCCTACGGTTTTTCAAAAACCGTGGGGATAAAAAAAAATTTTAAAGGCCAATACCCACGGTTTTTTAAAACCGTGGGGATAGCTTCCCCAAATTATGGTAGCAAAAAAAATGCACGGGAAAAAAAATTAATTTGGCAAGTATCAAATATATTTAGTTTTAATGAATATATTTCTGTTTATAGAAATTTATAAACAAATTATTTCGGCGGCTTGGTTAGTTAAGCATTTCATACATGTTGCAGCGGTTAAGGTATCGAATCCCGCTGACATTGTGTTTTTAAATACAGAGATGAGAATTAGTATATTATTATAAATATAGATATATATAGGACAAGCCAATTTAGCTTAGTTGGTTAAGCACTTGGAGCATGCTGTGAAAATGTGGGTTCGAAACCCGCTAGGATCTTTTTTTCATAATGCGGCCATATATTAATATATATTTACAAATATAGATGTATATTAATATAAATTCATTGGATGAAGTGGCGAAGGGTGTTGGAAGTTCTGCAGGTCGCGAGTTGGCGCGGGTTCAACACCCAGCGGCTTCATTTGGGTAATATTTTTACCCACAGTTAAAAAACTATGGAAACCGTGGGAGGAACACTCTTCCAGCGTGGAGGATGGGTTGACACGGTGGAAAAATAAGTATACCCACGGTTTGTCAACCCGTGGGGATATATCAAGACCCGTATACCGATGCCACTTAGCCCCACGGTTCCCAAAACCGTGGGTATAGGCTATACCCACGGTTTTGGGGGCTATACTCACGGTTTTGAACCGTGGGTATAAGTAGTTTTTCCAGTAGTGTTTCATGAATATCTATAAGGCTTGGTTGTTTCTAATGGAATAAATTTGTTTTGTATTTCTTTTCAAGTTGTAATGTTTAACTCTGGTATGTATCTTGTTTACAAGAATACTGAACCGGTCGGTCCTTCGGGACTTGATTCCTTATATCATGCCAATGTTATGTAATAAAGAACCAACTCTGGGTAACTGGGGTCGTGGCGTTACATTCCATAAATCGATGATATATTTTATCAGCTAAGAGGTTCTAAGATTGTCTCTATGATTAATATTAGATTATGTTACCACCAGTTGAGGGTGAGACCATCAGACAAACTTCAAAATGATTTTAAGAGAAGGTATGGATTTTATAAGTTAATAGTGATGCTATTTGGTTTGAGAACACATTGGATGTATTCGTGGACTTTATGGATCAGATCTTTCTTCCTATCCTGGATTAGTTTTCAATGGTTTTCTTCGAGGAAATCTTAGTGTAATAACATTTAAGAAATGATCATGCCCAACATCTTGACATCAAATTGAGTACAATTAGAGAGAATAATATTTATTCTAATCTATCCAAATGTATTTACTGGATTGATAATGGGAACTTATTAGGCCATTTAATCTTAGAGTATGGAGTTTAAGTATTACCAGAGAATATTACAACAATGTAATCTTAAGAGTACCCCATAAATGTCTTCATGATTCATAGTTTTCTGGGTTTAGTAGGTTATTATCGGTGCTTTGTCTAATAATTTTCCCATATCATAGCACTGATGTCTTGGCTAACCATGAATTGGGTAAAACAATTGTTCATATTCTTGTGAAAGAAATTTTTTGTAGCTTAAGGTTTGGCTAACCTCATCACCAATATTTACCTTACCTATTCTAAGTAAAGAATATACCGTGTACAACGAAACATTCAGAGTAGTGATGATGTAGGAGGAGAAAGTGGTTTCTTAGAGATTAAGATAGAAGAGAATTCATGAGATGAATTATCGTACTCATGATCTAGAGTCAGTTGTAGTGGTAGATGCCCTGAGATTCCGGAGAAACTATCTTTTGGGAAAGTGTTTTTTAGTGTACATGGAACACAAGAGACTCATATACATATTTTCTCAAAAGGACCTGATCCTTCGATAGAGGTGGGGTGTTTTGTACATACAATCATTGTACATTGAGTTTCTTTATTCACCGAGAAATCATAACTTCATTATTTATTCCTTGAGTTCAAAGATTCAAATTGAGGATTTTTGGGAGTCCTATAATGAGTGCCAGATAATGGAACTCCTTTTAGGAATTATTCTAGATATTTAGGAGTCTCTGGGATGAGTAACTCTGAATTCAACATCTTTTAAACCTATTATATTGCACCAAATCAATACTGAGAAGTTATTTGATCCAAATGGATTAGCATTGAAGTAAAACATATATGGTGGGGAGAAAAAACCAGGATGGTCTCTTTATAGTGAAAAATATATTCTTCCATGGATGAGTATGGGTTCCTATGGTATTTCCCAAGCATCTGATGAGATATTTTCATGCTTATAGAGAGTTTAAAAAAAGGTTTCAAAATCATTTTTAACTACATTTATATGTTTTCCATGTGTTTTGAAAAAACATATTTTCTAAATATTTTCAATATTCATTTTTAATTTTGAAAATTATTTTCAAATTAAAATAATTTAAAAATGATTAAAAACTTTATTTATAAGTTTTTAAAGTTTTTCATAGAAAAAGGTTTAAAAAATGATTTTTGATTTAAAAAGAGTTTTTTAATGAAGAAATAATATGTTCCATAAGAAATTTTTTAAATGAAATATTAATTCTTTCTTTATAATAAATGTATTTGTGAAAATTTTTTAGAAATGGGATTTTTAATGAAATTAGATTTTTCTTATGGAATGTTTAATGTGATTTTTCAAAATCTATCTCCATTTAATATGCCATGCTTTGAAATTGTTTATACATTATTATGGATATGATCCATGGTCACCATTATTATTATTTCTTTTAAGGGTTAATGTTTAAGACAGTAAGTTTTTTATGACACTAGTTTCTATTCCATGGGTAATATTCTTTAGAATCCAACTTATTTTTAGGGTTTATTCTTGGGTGAAATAATTATTAAACATTTATCTTTTCTATAGGTAATGATATGATAACCTGTTTATGATGCCCATTTCATTTCATGGGTTACGATCTAATGTTTAAGAAACCTATGTATTTTTATGGGTTATGATATGATGAAGGTTTTATTATATTATAGAACATGTCTGTATGATGTCAACATGTGATGGGTGGGACCTATATATCCTTATAATAAATTGGGTAGAGATTTAAATATCCTGAGATAATGATGGGAAACATGTTGAAAGGCTTGATCCAGAGTGGGAAACAGGGGAATCCTGATCCACAATGGGAAATAGATACATCATGATCCACTATGAGAAGAAGGGGAAACCCGATCAACTATGCGATGAAGGGGAAACTCAATCCACTTTGGAAAAAAGGGGAAACCTGATCTCCATTAAGGAAAGTATGACAACTGGGGATGGTGGTGTGTCCTGCCCAGTAGGTGAAGTCCCTGTGGGGTGCTGTAATTAATTTTGGAAATTATCCTTGGATTATAGGGAATGATATTACATGTTTGTGTGTCTTCCACAATTAGATGTCTTATTCCTATGTTATGGTTTCAAGGATTATGATCTTGATTCCCTAATGATTCATGTATTATGAATTTCCAGTAATTACTCCATGAATCTAAAATTAATCTTTTATATGGATGGAATAATTTTATAATGTTGTGATCATGTTATAATATCCTTATGATCATGTTATGCTTATTTGTCTCCCTTTTTTACCCTTACAGGGCATATATGCTAACCCTATTCTTATGTTTCCTTCCCTTAGGTTATGAAGAAAAGATTTAAGCAAGAGTATTAAATGGGAAGATTTAATGTCTCGGATTTTCCATGTAATGTTTTTTTAAATATTATACGGAATTATTACGAGACCAAGCATGGAGATGACACATCATTCTGAGGCCCAGTGGGCCCAGAATGGTGGTTTGAACCTTTTTTAAGGTAAGTGAGCCGACACATGTGCGCGATTACGGCAGTTTCAAAACGGATGCCCAGATTAAAAACCCAAGGGCACTATTGCGTCTAGAATGATGGCTTTACCTAAGAATGGGTCCGACCTATATTGGCATGGGTCAAGGGAAAAAGTTTATTTTTGGACATTTTTAGTAAAATAAAATAAAATAAATTGCGAAGTTTATTTTTTTTATTTTGGAATCATTTGTTGTAGTGCAGCGATTGGGAAGTTGTTTCAGTAATTAATGTCAGGTCATAATGAATCAGAAATATAAGCACAGACTCATTATTACCGCAGCATAATGAAATTACAAACATGTTTCCCTTTTTATTGGGATGTCACTCATTGACTATGATTGAGAGGAAACTCTGGAGAATCTGTGGTGCTTTGGAGAAGACTCTCAACGATGAACAATGACGAATCGATTCTGTGAATCACTATGCCAATGAACTTGAAGGTTCTCAATGATGACGACAGCACAACCCTTTCTTCAATGATCAATCCTTTCATAAAGGTATGGGTTGTTATTTATTTCCTCTTTCTCCATTTTTGAATTTAAACGACAAAAACAGATCAACCACGAACAAGTTGATCCGTGGATTCGTATGTTATTGCGGGAGGGCTTTATTGGGATGATTATGGGGATTTAATCAATGTTGATTATTGTTGTTGATTTCTGCTCCATTTAAGCCTACTAACGGGAGCAGATCAACACCTTGATGAATGATGGTGGTGGTTCGTTTCTCAAATTTGTTTTATTGGATTTTCGTTCCCCCTTTTATTCTTGCGCGTTCTTTTCATTCTCCACGTTCTTCATGGGGAGATGAACAACAGATCATTGTGCACCCATATTGTAATGCAACGATCCCAAACTGGAGATCCGATATCGCAACAACCCTACGGAGGTGTGACGGCTATGACAGGCGATGAATCGGCTCAGATCAGAAGAGGCCGTTCTTTGAGCATTTTCACGCGGGAAGATCAAAATATATTTTGGGATCCGATCTAAGGTTTGAAAACAATGGAAGCAGCTTCATGGTGTCAGGGCAACCAAAAACTTGGAGTTCCATGGTGATGGGAAGACTGGATCGACGAACGGGACATCACAGGAGGTGTGACGACGGAGGTTAGCGTTTCTAGAAATTTCCAGAATACATGATGCGTATCTATGAATAACATGCCGTGTGTACCGTCTCAGCGGCAGCTAGGGTTTTGGGAATCATATAGGTATCACACGGTGTGTGACTCCGGTCACTTGGTGTGTTGGAACTTCCCCGAAGATCTGCGTGTCTTTTGGAAATTACATCGACGCGGGAAGGACTACACGGCTTCGAGACACAGCGTGTACTCTCTACGCAGCTTGGCAGTAGTGACTACGTGGGAATCGACATGTATCAAGGGGATACACGAACACAGGGTGGAATACACAGTCGTGTGTTGCACCACACGGCTAGGCGAGGCCAGCAGCGCGGGTCACCCCGTGTACCGATTACACGGGTTGTCATACACGGGTTGATGCCATGTACTAGCACATGGCCAGCGTACACGGAGCTGACCCTAGGACACGATGTGTAATTCATACCACACGTTGTGTACTGAATTTTTTCTACACGACCAGCCTTATGACACGGGCCATTGTACAAGGGTAGTACCTGAGGTGAGAAGACACGGCGTGTGACTTTTCTACATGCCGTGTACTTTTTGGAAAATGGATTGGTCTTCTTGTCCAATATATCTTGGGCACGTTTCGTTTGGGTTAGTGCCCCTTCTTCTCATTCCCCTAAAGTTCAGGCATTGTTTCCTTTTTTAAGAGTATGATCCCTTCAGCAGGACTTTCTGTGATACAGTCAGGCGTCCCTCCTAGAGGCCCAGAGTGAGATCCTCTATCCATTCCTGAACCTTGGTAGAGTTAGGCATCGACGTGACCAACTGTACCGGGTGTTGATCCTCTACCTAGATGGTGAATCCAGATGAGTTTCGATATCTGCCATGGCCCTGGCAGTGATCCTCATATGTGCATCATGATCTTTCTCCACTCAAGAGTGTGTCTCCCATAATGAGTGTATCTATTTATCATGATCCTTCCACTTAGGAGTGTGTATCTATAATGAGTGTAACTACCTCTCGTGACATTTCCCGATGAACAGTACTTCCCGAATGGACGTCATCAGAGCTACCAGACTCATGGATTGTGTTCTCCTGAAATGAGTGCTTCATGGGATCTTCGAACTGAATTCCTAGCAGGGGTATGCGATTGTGTGACTTGCCTCTAGACCGTGGGTCTGGGTTTTGAGTATATCTGGTTTGTGTTTCTCTTTCTATATGTTATGTACACATATACTATGTTGAGATGACTATTCCTTTACTTAGTGTATTTCTTTGTGGTTTTCAAGATCCACTACTGAGTATTGTTATACTCGCCCCTACACAGGCTCTTCCCACACATGTGGTGTCTTGTGCAGAAGAGCAGCCTTTTGAAAGAACCCATGGCAGACCAAGAGAGGACAGAGCTTTCTGATTTCCTCACAGGTTGAGGTGTCCCAAAAGCTACGAGCAGCAGTTCTAGTACCTCTTTTCATTACAGGTTGGACTTTGTATTTTTCCAAATCTTGTTTTGGTGGTCTTGTATTCTGGCCCAGTTTACTTTCAGCACTTTACCTTACCTTGTACTCTGTTGGTTGGGTTTAGTTGTATGCATGCATTTTCTCCTCAGTAATTTTTTAACATTTCAGAATTTGTGGGCTTGGAGATGTGTACATGTGTACAGGTTCTTAGGAAATGTCTCCCATGTTAGTAATATGCCTAATCAGTGCTAGTCACCCGCCCCTGGCCTATTGGAGGCAGGCTTAGGGAGTCACAGCACGGGCCCCACTGGGACGGGTCTTGATGGAGTGGTATCATAGGTGGTTGGTTATACCTTAGGACCAAGAGTCTGTGAGATTGGTTTAGGGCAACAATGTTATGTTTTTTGAGATCAGATTTCAGGCTAGAGACACCAGTGTTGGTGCGGGCATCCAACGTATCCATACACCAGGAATCTGATAACCTACTTTTCAACTCAGTAGATGAAAACACCAGTTGTGGGGAAATAAAAATAAACATTCATCATATAGGAATGGGTTGTGTTTTCCATGTCCTTTTTGTCAGCTATCCAGATATAATCAATGACAATGGTTAATATTGTTTCTTTACTGGATGCCTCCACAACACACACCTTATAGGATTCAGCTGCACGATCATGAGGATGACCCCCTCAGTGATGAGGCTTCGATATAGGGACCAGTTCCCCAGGCATTGCCACCAGGGGGTGCACCAGTTTTTCCACCACCAGTGGAGCAGCCTGTGGTACCTGTAGTACCGACCGACGAGGGGCACCGGCAAAGTGCGCTCCATGAGTTCCAGAGATAGAGACCCCTCAGGTTCCAAGGCAATTCCGACCCTCAGGCAGCTGAGGAATTGCTTATGGTGGTGACCAGAGTTTTCCATCTAGTGAGGACACTGGCAGACTAGATGGTGATCCTTGGAGTGAGCCTTCTTTAGGGTTCGGCGAGATGATGGTGGAGTATAACTACACAGACTCACGACAAGGATACCCTTTCATGGAAAGAGATTGAGAAAATGTTTAGGTAGGAGTTCTCTCTAGTTACGCTGAGAGCGGTAGGCATCCAGGAGCTTCTCCAGCTCCAGCAGGGCAGTATGACAGTTTCTGACTATTCATCGAGTTTTACCAACCTCCCCAGGTACTCGATGGGTATGGTCAGAGATCAGTACATTAGATCTCGGACCATTGAGCGAGGTCTTATATGAGACATCCGAGAAAGTTTCATTCTTATATGCATTTTTACTAATTCTGGAGTGCTCGAGCGGGCCTTGGTGATCAAGATCTTCTTGGCGGAGAAGAGATAGGCGACGGCAGTATGCAGCATGCAGAGAGGACCGAATACCTCGACAGTAGGGATCCGACGTCGGACATTGGGATCGGTACGTGAGAGACGTTAGAGGAGGACCTAGGATAGGGGATCAACATTCTGAGGCTCTCAGGATGGTTCTGGTCATCCCAGGGAGAAGTGGTGTTATGCGTGCAATAGTAGGGTACATAACGTTAGAGATTGTCTGACCCGAAGAGATGCTGATAGGGAAGCAGTGGATGGACCAATGAGGAAGAGGTAGTGAGTTGAGCAGATGGATTTTCCAGGTGGTGGATGAGTCAGAGGAGGAGGGAGAGCCACAGGTGGTGGAAGACACTTCGACTTACTTCCACCACCACCCCTAGGTGGTCCGCACCAGGCTCAGGGAGCTGGGGGACAAGGGTGAGGATAGCTGGATGCGGTCGAGGCATATGGCCCAGGGGCTCCAGGGATGATTCAAGATTTTATCTGTGTCTTCTCCACCTTAGCTACCATACTTATAGAAATAGGTGCCACTCATTCCATCATAGACAATGTCTTTTGAGAAACTTTCAGATTCCTGTAGAACCGTTAACTCGATCCTTATGCTTGGAGACACCTACGGGTGGAGACTCGATGATCACGCACCTTTGCAGACAGTGTAATCTTACCCTTGGAGGTGAGAGTTTCAGTTGGAACTTCTTGGTGGTAGCGTTGAGGCCTTACGACATCATTATCAGTATAGATTGGTTATCTTCGGTCCATGCATAGATTGACTGTTTTAAGAAAAGGGTGTGGTGTGTCCGCAGTGATGGGATGAGGTTTTCTTTTTTCAGAGAAAGGGAAACATAGGCAGCACGGAATGGGCTCATGCATAGGAGGGTGCAGTCGGTCTCCCATGACTTGGCTAGCCTGGACCTCAGATCAGTAGATGTAATGAGCCCCCATTTCCTAGCAGCAGTGGCAGAGTACGAGGACGTCTTTCCCGAAGATGTTCCAGGACTACCTCCTCGCCAAGAAATTGACTTCTATAATGACTTACACTCCAGGACAACACCGATTTCCCTACCAGAATATCGAATGGATATGGAAGAGATTTGATAACTGAGGGTGAAGTTGGAGGATTTACAGAGCAAGGGTTTCGTAAGACCCAGTGTTTCACTCTGGGCGGCCCTAGTCTTGTTTTCCAAGAAGGAAGATGGGAGTTTGAGGTTGTTCATGGATTATCAGTTCCTGAATCAGGTAAAAGTTAACCACAAGTATCCACTGCTGAGAATTGATGACCTCTTCGATCAACTAAGAGGGGAGCAGTGGTTCTCTAAGGTTGACCTTCGATCAGTTTATCACCAGTTACAAGTACGAGGTGAGGATATATAGAAGATGGCTTTCAGATTCCGCTACGGTCACTATGAGTACCTGGTGATGCCTTTTGGCATGAAAAATGCCCCCGTAGAGTTCATGTGACTGATGAACCAAATATTCCAGCCATACTTGGACCGGTTCGTAGTGGTCTTCATCGACGACATCCTTGTGTACTCGACATCTGAGGAGGAGCATGCGAGACACCTACAGATGGTTCTGGATGTACTATGAGAGAACCAGCATTATGAGAAGCTCTCAAAATGCCAGTTCTGGATTCAGGTGGTCCACTTCTTGGGACATGTCATCTCAGCAGATGGAGTAGCTGTGGACTTAGCCTAGGTGGAGGCAGTGTTAGCATGGGAGCCACCTCGGAGCGTGATGGCAGTGCGAAGCTTCATTGGGTTAGCATGATATTTCAATAGATTCATTCCAAATTTCTCCGGAAAATCAGCACCGATGATATCCTTGACCAGGAAGGGGAAACCCTTCGTGTGGATGGAGAAGTTCCAAGAGGATTTTGAGCAGTTGAGACAAATTTTGATGAGCGCCCTAGTTTTGAGATTATCAGAGGAGGGTGTCTAGTACGTGGTTTTCTGCGACGTATCACGAACTAGGCTTGGCTGTGTCCTGATTTTTAGATAGGAATTTATTGCCTATGGTTCACACCAACTTAGGCCACATGAGCAGAAGTATGTGACCCATGATCTCGAGTTGGCAGTGGTAGTCTTTGCATTTAAGATATGGTGAAACTACCTTATGGGCGATCGATTCATCATATATTCTTACGAAAAGGGATTTAAGTACATCTTCTCACAAAATGATCTGAATCTGAGGTAGTGGCATTGGATAGAGTTCCACTAGGATTATGATTTCGAGATCATCTATACTCTTGGTAAGGGGAACAAGGTGGCAGATTCTATTAGCATAAGTTCAAGCTCACAGCTGTTGAGTGAGCCGACAGAGAAGTTGGCCACGTCGCTGTTTTCCTTTGTGGATAGAGAGAATGTAGCTTAACTATAGTCGATGGTTGTCACCAATTCTCTCTTACAATGAGGTAGGGAGGTGCAGTTCGGGGATGTCGACTGTGAGGCTTTACATGCTCAGTTATGTATAGGACATGCTCCTGATGGATATTCACAAGGTGGGGATCACATAAATCTTTTCAGAGGATGCACTGTTGTACTAGTAGCATTGTAGGAAGATGTGCTGAGGGAGTTACATACATCCTCCTTGGTGGTACATCCTATAGTGGCAAAGATGTACCAGGATCTCCGATGATAGTTTTGGTGGTCAGGCCTGAAGAAGGCAGTAGCAGAGTTCATTTCTCAATATCTTACATGCTAGCAGTTGAAGGCTGAGAACTAGCTTCTAGTAGGATTAGCTCACTCCCTGGAAGTTCCAGAGTGGAATTGGGATGGAATATCGATGGACTTCGTGATAGTCTTTCCGCAGACGTCCAACAGGCATGATTCCATCTGGGTGATCGTCAATCGACTCACCAAGTCGGCTCACTTTCTAGCCATCGGGGAGCATATTTCTGTTGAAAGCTTGGGATACTCTACGTGAAGGAGATAGTTCGGCTTCATGGAGTCCCCTCAATGATAGTCTCGGACCGAGATGCCCTCTTTACATCCCGATTTTGGAAGGGATTTACGGAGGATTTTGGGACTCAGCTATGCTTGAGCACGACTTTCCATCCACAGACTGATGGTCAGACGAAGAGGACCATTCAGGTTCTAGAAGATATGTTGCAGGACTGTATCATGGACTTTGGTCATAGTTGGGAGGACCACCTACCCCGGATAGAGTTTTCATACAATAACAACTACCACTCCACAATTGGTATAGCACCGTTCGAGGCCTTTTATGGGAGACCCTACCAATCACCACTTTGCTGGACTGACCATGATGAGTCAGCACCCATGGGTCCATAGTTGGTGCGATCTACTACTGAGAAGGTGAAAACAATCCGGGAGTGGAGGAAGACTGCACAGAGCTGGCAGAATCCTTATGCTGATAGATGACGGAGACCTCTGGAGTTCGAAGAGGGAGACCACATATTTCTTCAGGTCTCACCACGAAGAGGGTTGTGGAGGTTTAGCCAAGATAGCATGCTATCTCTGAATTCCATTCCAGATACTGTGCAGAGTTAGCGAAGTGGAATACTTCCTAGCTCTACCACCACAGTTGCATTAGGTACACGATGTCTTCCACGTGTCGCAGCTGAGGAGGTACGTGCATGACCCATCTAACGTCATCGACTATGTCGAGTTGGACATTGAAGATGGAGAAACCTTTGCTGAGTACCCGGTGGAGTTCAAGGATCGGTAGGAGAGGATCCGTAGTGGGAGATTGATTCCCTTGGTGCGCATCTCGTGGTAGCATGGGAATCTTTAAGAGAGCACGTGGGAGCAGGAGGCTCAGATCCGTGCCCAGTACCCCCATCTTTTTTAGTAGTCTTGTTTTGTCTTTTCAGGGATGTAAAGCCCCAAGGTAGGGAGAATGTAAAGTCTCAAATTTTTCATGTAATGTTTTTTAAAATATTATATTGAATTATTACGAGACCATGAGTGGAGGCGACACCTCATTCTGAGGCCTAGTGAGCCCAGAATGGTGGTTTGAACATTTTTTAAGGTAAGTGAGCTGGAACATGTGCGTGGTTGTGGAAGTTTCCAAACGGATGCCCAGATTAAAAATTTGAGAGTAACCTTGCATACGAAATGATTAATTTACCTAATAACGGGTCTATCCTTGACCTGCATGGGTTGAGGGAAAACGTTAATTTTCGGGCATTTTTATTAAAATAAAAAAAATTCGACATTTTTCTTTATTTTTGGAAACATCTGCTACAACTCAGCGACGAGGCAGCTGTTTTAGTAATTAATTTCATGTCATAATGACTTTGGAATAACAATGTTGACTCATTATTACCACTGCGAACATGTTTCACTTTTTATTGTGATGTCGCTCATTGGAAAGGATTGAGAAGAAACTCTGGAGAATCCGTGGCGCTTCAGAGAAGACTCTTAGTGACGAATGACGACGAATCGAAGCTGTGAATCGCTGCACCAATGAAGTTGAAGGATATTGAAGACAAAAATAGCATGACCCTTTAGTCAACGATCGATCCTTTCTTAAAGGTAGGGGTTGTTATTTATTTAATTTTTCCGTATTTTTTAATTTAAACGATGAACGCAGATCAACCACGAACAAGTTGATTCGTGGATTCGTATATTCTTGCGGGAGGGTTTTATTGGGATGATTATGGGAAATTAATCCATGATGATTATTGTTGTGGATTTCTACTCTGTTTATGCCTACTAATGAGAGAAGATCAATGCCGTGATGAACAACGACAGTGGTTCATTCCTAAAATTTGATTTATTGGATTTTCATTCCCCCTTTCATTCTCATGTGTTCTTCATGTTCTTCGCATTCTTCACGGGTTGACGAATAAAACATAATTGCGCACCCATCTTGAAATGCAACGATTCCAAACTAGAGATTCGACATCGCAACGACCCTATGGAGGTGCAACAACCATGATAGAAGAAAAATATCGTCGGATTGGAAGAGGCTGTTCTTCGAGCGTTCTTCACTCCAGAAGATAAAAACATGTTTTAGTAGCGTATAAGAGGTCCAAAAACAATGGAATAATCTTTGTGGTGTTGGAGTGACCAAAACCCGAGAGTTACATGGTGATCGGACGACTAGATCGATAAACGAGACATCACCGGAGATGCGATGGTGGAGGTTGGCATTTCTGGAAATTTCCAGAATACATGGCGTGTATCCTTGAAGAACACGCCATGTGGACCATCTCAGCAGAGACTAGGGTTTTAGGGATCAGACAGGTATCACACAGCATGTGACTTTGGTCCCACGGCGTGTTGGACCTTCCCCGAAACTCTACGTGTCTTTTGGAAAGTACACGGACGTGAGAAGGACTACACGGCTTCGAGACACGGCGTGTACTCTCTATGAAGCTTCGAAGAAGTGACTATGCAAGACTTGGTGTGTATTTAGAGGATACAATGACACATGGTGTAATACACAGCCGTGTACTGCACCACATGGCCCGGAGAGGCTAGTTGCATGGGTCACGTCGTGTGCCGATTACGCAGTTTGGCATACACGGGCTGAGGCCGTGTACGGGTACATAGCCAGTGTACATGGAGCTGAACCTAGGAAACAGTGTGTAATCTATACCACACACAATGTACTAACTTTTTTCTACATGTCTAGCCTTATGACATGGGACATTGTACAAGGGCAGTACCAAGGCTAAGAAGACATGGTGTCTGAATTTTCTACACGCCGTGTACTTTTTGGAAAAAGGTTTGGTCTTCTTGTCCACTATATCTTGGAAGAATTTCTTTTGGGTTAGTGCCCCTTCTTCTAATTCTCCTAAAGGTCAAGCATCGTTTCCTTTTTCAGGATTATGACCCCTTCAGCAGGACTTTCTGTGATAGAGTCAGGCATCCCTCTGAGAGGCCCAGAGCGAGATCCTGTATCCATTCCTGACCCTAGGTAGAGTCAGGCATTGACATGACAAAATCTACTGGGCATTGATCCTCTACCAAGCTGGTGAATCTGGATTAGTCGCGGTATCCTCCATGGCCCTGGCAGTGATCCTCATCTCTATATCGTGATCTTTCTCCAATCAGTATTGTGTTTCCTGTAATGAGTGTATCTATCTATCGTGATCCTTCCACTCAGGAGTGTGTATCCCGTAATGAGTGTAACTACCTATCATGAAGTTTTCTAATGAACAATACTTCCCAGACAGAATTCATCAGATCTACCAGACTCGTGGAGTGTGTTCTCCCGGAACGAGTGCTTCGTGGGATTTTCGAATGGAATTCCTAGCATGGGTATGAAGCTGTGTGACTTTCCTCTGGACTCTGGGTATGGCTTTTGAGTATATCTTGTTGGTGTTTCTCTTGATATATGTTTTGTAGACATATACTGTGTAGAGCTGACTGTACCTCTACTTCGTGTATTGCTTTGTGGTTTTTGGGGTCCCTTACTGAGTATTGTTATACTCACCGCAGCACGCGCTTTTCCTGCATGTGTTGTGTCTTGTGAAGACAACCGGCCTTTTGACAGAGCCCAGGGTGGACCAGGACAGGACCGAGCTTTCTGAGTTCCTCACAGGTCAAGGTGTGCCTACATCTACGAGCAACAGTTCCAGTAACTATTTTCATTACAAGTATGACGTTTTAGTTTTCATGCTCTTATTTTGGTGGGATTGTATTCTGGCCCAGTTTACTTTCAGCACTTTACCTTCCCTCGTACTCTATTGGTTGGGTTTATTTGTATGCATGAATTTTTTTCCTCAATGGTTTTTTTACATTTCATCATTTTTGTTCTTGGATATGTGTGTGTACAGGTTCTTAGGTAATGCCTCCCATATTAGTAATATTCCTACTCAGTGCTAGTCACCAGCCCCTGTCCTATCAGAGGTGGGCTTGGGGAGTCACGGTGTGGACCCCACTAGGATGGGTCATGACAGAAGATATTTAATGGTGATGTTGATGGTCTTTCACCAATTTATAAGATTATGTTCTAATGTTTCCAAATTTAGTAAGTGTTTACGATCCTTAGGAATTTATTTTTAATATGCTGAATATTCATTGAAAATGATGTAAAATCCATATTTTTAATCCTATGTCATTAAAGTTGGTATCAAAGGAAATCTTTATTCAATATTTGGGAATTATTATAAGAAAAATTTAGTTATATCACTAGTGATATTTCTAACTATATGTCTAGGGATGTCTCTAAATATAATCCTATGGTGTGAATGACTTAAAAGTATGTTTCAGAATTTATACACCCTGTAATGTAATTTTCCATGATTATGTAGTTCACTTCTATAAATTTTTTTAATCAAAATATGTTTTTTGGTCTTAGTAAATAGTAGGAACTAGAAATAATTGGGTTGAAATTGAATGATTTAAATTCGGAAGGTATTGAAATTATAAAATTCAATGTCCTAAGCTGAAATATAATTAAGATAATCATGACTGTGTTACAAGTATTGGTTATACTGCTAAAGATGAATATATCTTGAATGACTTGTGAATTGTATGATATTTTAGAACAATATTGTTTTCATTAAACGTAAGAAGAACAATTAGATTGAGGTTGAGTAACCTTAATACATGATTCATATTTTATATTTTAGGAAATGGGTAATAAGAAAAATGATGATGAAGCCCAAGTAACGGTTATGAGTAATGTTGGATGATTGAAGTGAGTATTTTTTGGAATTCAATGATTACGTTATAAGAATCTTGAAATATATAAGTATTTTCAGTATAAGTTTTTCATTAAGTATTGAAAAGGTTATACATAATGGTTCTAATGATTTCAAAAAGTAAATTTATAGAAAGGTGATATATTGTTTCATTTAAGGTTACCCTTAATTTGTTTATAAGTATAAGAAAATTATATATATATATATATATGGTTAAAGAGATGATGATAAGGATAGTGTAACTTGGAAATTATTTATGACCGTGGAACTGATATTGTATTTGTTGAAAATTGTTTTGAGATATCATGGATATAGATTATGAGATTTAAGAAATATATCAAATGATCTTTAAAATAATAAACCATGCATGTTTTCAATAAGGATTTATGGTAATTTAAGTTATTACAATATTTCAAGAGAAAACATAATAAAGGTATTCCCATGTTTCTAATGTGAAAACCAAGATATACTTTATGATATATGGGGTACTAATGTTAAGCTGATTTAGTGACCTTCTTTCTAATGTTTTGGATTTTCAGATTTCCGAATGTTTATAAGGTCAAAATTTATGAGATGGTTTAAGTTAAACATCAGATGATGTTTAAAAGATTAATGTATTAAATCTTCTTATGAGGATCTATACATATTGGAAAATATGTGATACCCATTTTTAAAGATAAATGGAATGACCTATGATTCTATTTATAAATCTCAATATATATTAATGCTTCAAGAGTGTAAAAATAACCTTCATTTCATAGAATAAGATATGAAGTGGAAATTGATCAAGGAAAAAATAAGGGTGATATTTTTCTAAAATCAAGTAAGTATATCTTCTCCTGAAAATTATTCAACAATAGAAAAATGGTATTGATATAAAATTCTATCCCATTTTCAACATTTTTTTTGATATCAATTAACTTTTTCATTCCCCTTTGGTTTATGGATTTTTTATCGATAAGTTTATCCTAACCATGTTCTCCATCAATCTATATCAGAACTTGATAGTTATATTTCACTTCCACATCGATGTTTTCACTTATCAAATATGTTCTCCTATGTGGAAACCTAGTTGATAGTTACATTAGGTAACCATGATGATTCCATCTTTCCCTTTTTAAAGGATATTTTAGTATTCATTTTTATAATGTGGGTTTCTATGAAAATAAATTTCTTGTATTAATCCTTTGATAACCCATATGAATTTTGATAGAGAAATTCATTTTAAGGGGGAGGGGGTAGAATGTAACACCCAAAGAATTTGTGAAATATTTTTTTTGAATTAATTTTATCTTCCTGATATTTTTTATTTCATGCAACAATAAAAATATCTTGTGTTATATTAAAGCACTATGTTTGGATTTAATTCCATGAAAAAAAGTTATGATTTTACTACCCACAAAACTAAGATTAGATTTAACAACACATAACACTATTTTTGGCTTATGTAACACATAATATAGAGTTCCTTCGATATCTCACATTACATGAAAGGCCTATTTTTACCAATCTACAACAAAATATTAACATTTTCATTAAAAAATAATATAGTTACCACCAATCCATTTTAAGGAAGATTATGAACAATATTAAATAAATTGTGAAAATATTATTTACACACATATATAAAATGAATCATTTGGTAATAAATTTTTTAGAAATGAAATTAAGAAATATTTTTAAATAATGAAAATCATTTTCAATGAAAATTATTTCCTATATATATAAAAAAAATTTATCTCAATAAATTAATAAAACCAATTTTGATGAATATAATTAATATCCTTTATATATAATATATTCTATCAAATGTTTTGACACTCATCCAATAAATTTTATAGTTATATGATAATAATAAAATCAACTTTAAGAATGAAAAATTATATTTCCCAATAAGGAATGTTTACCACCTTTTAATGGAGAACCCATTTTAAATATAATTTTTGAAAAAGAAATAATTTTATTTTTTAAAAATAGTCATCATTTTTGAAATAGGAATATCAAAACATACTTTTTTTAATATTTGGTTGTTTTTTGGGAATTTTTATTTTTTGATGAATAGTAAATAACACTGAATTTTAATTTTAAATGGTTTTCCATATAAATAATTCCTATAGTTAAATTATATTTTTTATTAGTATTAGATTATAGTTAGTTAAATTAAAAAAAAATTTATGTCATTGGAATCAATTCCCCATTGAAATTATATATAAAATTATTTAAATCATTTAAAGGTTTATCCTTAAAACCCCGTTATTACTACCCTTCATTTTATTACACACTTAGACATGTTTTTTTGCATAGAAAACCTCACTTGATACAACATAGAAGATAGATAGGTCAAGTGTATTTGGGTCTTAGGAACATTACATGACAACTTAAAACATAGGACAAAAGATCTTATTGAAAACATCCTTTACATGACCACTACATTCCCTCGTACATAGCATTGCATTGTATAACCTGAGGAAATGCATAAGAAAAGGGTGAGCTATAAATCCCAGTAAGGGAGTTAATAAGGAATGACATTAAAGATAAAATACATGTTAGGAAATAGGAATATCAATGTAGCATAAGATAAACATGAAGAAAAAGGCATGATATAACATGATTAACATAACGTGGAAATGTTGCAACAACTGTTAACATGATTTTAGCATGATCCAAGGATCATTGAACATGGATCACGTGTAAATACTCATTTCACTTGAATTAGAATGAGTAATCTGTCATTGAACGTGACATATCACGATACTAATCTTTACCCAATGCATTGGAGCGCTATCTGGGCACACCCTTCTTAAACATTTCATTTCATGAATAAGTGTGCCACATGGATCATATAACATGGAACCAATCAAAATCATAAGTCATTCCATGATTAATAAATGTATAATACATGCAAGAAATTAAAATTCAATATGTATATGTGCATAATGCTGAATACCCATGATTGAGTCATGGGTATTGTATTCACTACCAAATGATTTTGTGTTGGAAAATCATTGCGCAATTTCGGCAGCATAACGGCGTGACATAAAAATTCGTAAAAATGGTGGATGAGATAGAAATGGTTGTATAATAATATTTACATGAAATTAATAGTAAGGGTTTGATATAGAAACATGTATCAACATAAGTAAATGAATTTATATTCTCAATACCAAGGAATTGCTTGAATGTAAATGAGGAGATAGAAATTCCTTACGGAATTTCGGCATGGTAACTACTGTACATGGGAGGAATTAATGAGAGAGAAAGGGGTCTCCCATCATCAAAACATAAATAGGGTAGTATAGGGGAGGTTATAAATCATACCCCAACATTTTTAATTGAAAACAAAAGGCTATAACAACTTAAAGAACATTGGATAAAAATGAGAAAAGGAAGAAATCCCTTATTTGGAAGTGTGGTCCTAATGGCTTGGGAGAGGCTTGAGATATGCTTATTGGCTGCTTGGGGTGCCTTGTGAGGATTATAGAGAGAGTAGGTTAAAGGTTGGATGATATCCCAAATCCTTTAGTGAAGAGGAAGTTGGATCTTGGGAGGGTTTATATAGGAAAGGAGAGAGAATTTTTTATTATTTAGGTTTGGGTCACCACACATTAAACCAATCAATACAAAAAACCATCACATGGTTTTTGCCCAAGGTTTTTTCAAAAGGGGAGTGTGAAATAGTATTTTATAAATCCAATGTCCAAAATTCTAAAAATAATAGGGTTGCATATGTGGAGGTGATTCAAACACTCAAAGAAATTCATTTAAAAAGTTAAAATGTTTTATAACTCTTAGAGGGTGCACTAATGTTTTGTAAAATAAATAAAAAAACCTAAAACCACATTAATTTAAAGGTAAAAAATATATTAGAATAACCTATCATTTATAGTATTTTATTACCTCACTATTGGGTCATTATGATGTAATAAAACACATTATACATTTAAACAGTATTTAATTTTTACCCGAAAATTCCACTGTCTCGGAAAATTATGAAAAATTCACCGCTAGACAATTTCTGTGTCCTAATTAAAAAAATATTATTCATTTTATCTAAATAATTTTCTAAATATGTGAATTTTTACTTTTAAAATAAAAATTGACATTTATCGAAAATTCATGGGTTTTGACAAAAACAGATTTCAAACCGTAATAAAAATTACAATTGCATTTATGAAATTATTCGATCATTTATATTTAATAAAAATTAATTTAATAACAATAATATTTTACTAAAATAATATTTCATTCAAAAATCCTTTAATTCATCAATATTGATTTCTCAGTTGAATATTAACTAGAAATATCATTTGCGCTTTAAAAACAATTTACAAAGTAACAATAATAAAATGAATGTATATTCATTATTATATATAAAAATAATGAAAACAATAATAGTGCTATGGTATTTTTACACAACCCCTTATAACACCTGCATAAGACCGAAGGGTAAGGTGTGCGATGGTGAAAGACTCTTGGGGTGGATTAGATAACATTGCTTGTTTGGTAATCTCTATCAACTTCCACTTCTCTCATAGGCAGTTCTATTCTAGCTTAATATGTTGAATCTCAGCTTGGTCTTGGTAAAGAGAAAAGACCAATGATGCCACCTCCTTTACGAGCTCCGACAAATGGGCTTCATACTGGGAAAGTCTAATAGAGGAGGACATCGCTTCCTTTTTTTGAGTAAATTGGATTTGTTAAATCCCTATATTTATATTAATCACGTGATCACTGTTCAATGACTATATTAGCAACAATCACAATTAGGAATGGTATTTTAATATATTGAAACATAAATCCAAAGAATTGAATATTTTATATAACCATTTTACATAATAATACATTTAATTAGATCAAGGGAAATTTTTATTAATGAAAGTTTGGGTTGTTACAACCTTCACCCCTTAAGAAATTTCACCCTCGAAATTTATTATTCCCACACTAACAAAGATGAGGATAAATCTACTTCATTACTTCCTATGATTCCCACTTCGTTTCTTCAAACATGTGGTTTCACCACAACACCTTCATGAGGGGAATTATCTTATTTCATAGGACTTTTTCCCTACAATCTAATATCTTCACCGGTTTCTCCTCGTAAGAATGATCATCCTCTAACTGTACTACCTCTAAAGAGAGTACATGTAAAGGGTCTGGTATGTACTTCCATAAGAGGGATACATTAATGAAAAAATATACATTGGCTATGGAAGGGGGAAGTGCTAGTCGATTGGCCACAGCCCCGACACGATCAAGAATCTCGAAGGGGCCGATGTACCTAAGACTTAACATCCGTTTTTTTCCAAACCTCGTGACCTTCTTCCATGGATATATGTGTAGTAATACCATGTCTCTAACTTCAAACTCGAGGTATCATCAATGGTTTTCCACATAACTTTAATGACCTGAACTTTTTAATATTATTTTTTCCTGTATTTGGTGTTATTTAATTTTATAATCCACAAAACTATATCCATTAATTACTGAAGTGATACCGTTGGGTTTCGACTATTATATGATCATTAGTCAATATGAATGTTGGAAAATAAACTCTTAACTTTATAATTATTGTTTATAAAAACAAGTGATCTTGGTTAATTAATACATAAAGAAGAGTTTATGGCCTCATCCAGTAGACTTGGGCCATACGGAGCCCATCTATTAGAGCTTCAGAAGGAGGTAACATCTCTGGGCTTTGCTCTTGACCAATCCCAAGCTGAGCTTCAACATGTGAAGATTGAGCAGAATCACCTAAGGTAAATGTTCAAGCTAATAGAAATCACCACTCGAGAAATGTTGTCCGAGCCACCCCAAGATTCTAACACCATAGCTCATCTTACACTTAGGTCCTATGCAGGTTTTATAAGGGGCTATGTAATGAGACCTTAGTTACATTGTGTAATCCTTTTGTATAAATAAAATTGTTATTTCTTATTATGTTTAATTTGTGAATTTCAAATTTATAGATAAATGTTGGATGATGCTCCATATTATTGATTAATTTTGGAGAAAGTTGTATTTTAAAATATTTTGGTAAATTTTAATAATGTGGAATGATTTTCATAAAATGGTCTTCTACAATTATGGCCAGTAAAAAATTTAGAGTTTAATAAGATCAACATATTTTTGGTGAATAGTGATGTATGAATAGTAATGTACACTTATAAATAACAATGAATATTAAATCAGCAAAAAAATGGAAACTTCACCCATGAATGTATAAATATAATTTACACATCATAAAAGTGAAAAAATGGTCATAATATATGTATTGGAATTTTTATATGTCATAAATACTTTAATTAAAATTTTATGATTAAATTAATAAATTAAAATAAAAAATTATTTTCATAAAATTTAATCATAAATTTTTAATTTATTTTCTGAGGGGTATAAAAAAAATTTATAGGACCTTGATTACTTTTTCAAGGTGTTACAAAATAAGTTATTGATTTAGAAATGTTTTTTTGAATAAATAATGATTTTATTTAAAAAATAATTTAAAAGTATTTAGAAAATTAGTTTCATAAAATGGATTTCATTTTTTAATTCATAGCATCGATATTAGGTTAGGGTGAATTTTTGGGATTTTTTCTGAAACAGTTGAATTTTCGGTGAATAGTAAAACAATATTGTTTGAGTTTTGGGTGTTTAATGACATCACTGATCATGTAATCATGATGTAACAAATATGGTGGACTATTAAATAGTAAGATATGTTATGAGGTTCCCCAAGTGACCAATACCATGGGCAAGCCCATGGTTTTTCAAATACCACCGATGAGGTGTCCCTTGGAAATTAATTAAATATTCCCTCACTTTTCCTATAAATACCAAGTCATTACCTCATTCATTTATTCCAAAATTCTCCTCAACTAAGCTATAGTATTTCTACCTCCCAATGAGTCCTTCCAAGGTTCCTCAATCCTCCCAAGGTCCCAACCTTCACGCTTTCGAAGATACTCTTCAAGGTAAGGGAACCTTTCACCCAGCTCTTTTTAGTCATGATTTCCTTTATGTT
Organism: Viscum album; assembly: GCA_963277665.1. Classification (NCBI taxonomy): domain Eukaryota; kingdom Viridiplantae; phylum Streptophyta; class Magnoliopsida; order Santalales; family Viscaceae; genus Viscum; species Viscum album. Next base: position 1,352,872,148 of record OY728121.1, on the reverse strand, counting down.
GTGTCTTCTAGATTCAATTTTATTATGTAGGGGTATGTTATTATATATTCTCGTTACTTTTCATTTAATGTCCAAATGATGAGAGACCCTTTCCAATCTCATCAATTTATTTTCTGAATTTTTAAGCGACACTGTTACGCTACCGATTTTTTCGTAAAAGAAATAGTATCTTATCTTTTCTTTCTTGTTTACTTTTCATGTGGTATGTCATTAAAATATCCATACCATGATCTTATTCTGTACCCATACTGTATTAGGAATTATTTATGGGTGGTTGACCCTTGTAACCTCTCTTTTTAATGTTTTCTAAAACGACGTTATGTTGCTGTTATGCTGCAGAATTTTCGTCTCAAAATATCTCTCTTTTTCTCAAGAAATTCTCTTGTATTATTTATGTGGTTACCAAAATATATTTTCATTTATAGGTTTATTCATCAATACATAAAATTTATCTATTTTATTTTTTAATTGACATACATATATCTCTCACACCCTTTCCATGGGTTATAAATGAAATAATGATCTTATTTTTAAGAAATTTTTAAACGTCATGATTTTGAAATGAAACCCATTTCTTTGATTCTATTGGGGTTATTCATGAATTGTTTGATTATGATCTATGTGACTCACATGAAATTAAATACATATTAATGGTGTTCCTGGATAGCACTCCAATTCTTTGGGTAAGGAATTAATCTCTAGAGATGACATGTTTCACGATACCTTGGTGAATAACCATAGTAATGTTTTTATCACACCTTGGGAATGAACATTGGTGATATGTTCATGAATGTATAAATTAAATTTTGAAGCCACATATTCATGTTGCGATTCATGTTTTTTTTATTATGATATTCCACTTTTTTTGTTGCTCATGTCTTGTGGTTTTCATTAAGTTACTATTCATATCATAAGTATACTGATTCCATTGATTTCTTTGTTGGGCCTTATGCTCACCCTTTCCTTTGATGTATGTCTTCTGGTTATGAGATGAAGAAATTGTACTTAGGATGAACTTATGATGAAGCCTTAAATGTATATTAGAAGAATTTTTCATGTTGTTTTCATGTTTTGTGTTCTGCATTTCCATGACAGTAGACTTTAAAGGTCCTCTGTTTGTAAAAGGTAATGAAAAGTTATATAATTTAAAGGTGGGATGCTATAGTTGGAATCAAAAGAAAGTTTAGTTATTTATGGAAGTTAGGATATGAATACATTAGGAAGAATCCTATAAAAAAGCTTAAATATAGGAAATCTTCCTGGTATTTTGGTGAGTGTTGAGTAAGTGGGTTATCAAGAAAATACATCCATGTCTGGATACGAGAAGGGAGAGGCGGATCTGGCACAGATGTACCTAGGATTGAAAACTCCAACAAGGAGTTTCTAGCTTCACCTGGGGTATCCTGGTACATGACAACAGGCTTTGCTACACTCTTAGTTATGACACTCATGCGGGTTATTTTTGGTTAATCATAAGCTTTTTATGAATCATTGTGAAATATTTATAGAGAAATGTAATTGTTTAAAGCATGAAGATTTAAGACATAAAATACATTATATTCAAAGGATTCATAAATCAAATAAGTTTATCCCTATTATTTTATTATTTTATAAAATGGAGGGAAATAGGAGGAACCGTTCAAATGGTGAAAACAATGGAAAATTCACTGATGGCCCTCCGATGGACGCCATAATGGAAACCTTCATGCGAATTATGAACCAACTGACTCAAGTTAGGGAAATAACATGAATCATGTTGGGAGAGAAATCTCACCACAAAGGGAACAACTTTCTGTTGAATCCTTTATGCATCAACGACCACCAACCTTTAGTGGATCTACCAACCCATTGGTTGTTTTATAGTGGATCAACTCTATTGAGAAGATCTTTTCTATGATCCGTTGTTCAGAGAAAGATAAGGTCACCCTGGCTATCTATCGCTTAGAGGGAGAAGCTGACAAGTGGTTGGAACTGATTAAAAACACGAGGCCAATAGTGGAGGTTGAAGCTATGGAGTGGGAAGGGTTTCGAGGGATCTTCCTCAACAAGTATTTCCCTCGATCGATGAGAACAAGAATAGAGAAAGATTTTCTCAAGTTGAAGCAGAAAACTAATTAATCTGTGGGAAGCTATGAGATGAACATTACAAGACTTTCACGTTACACCTCTAGCTTTGTCATGGATCCAAATGGTATGGTTGATATATTCTTCGGTGAACTGAGACCTCATCTGCGGAAGAATCTACCAAACCAGTATTATGATAGCTATGAGAAGATCGTGCAAAGTGCAATGAAAGTCGAACTAGAGTTTAGTGACACACAATGGTCTCATAAATAAAATGACAAGAAAATATCGATGGATCCATGTGTAGGGCGACGCTTTGTTCGTGGAAGAGGAGGCAAGAAAGTGAAACATCCCACATGTAATAAATGTGGGAAGAATCATTCGGGGAACTGCCTGCTAGAGAGTGGGAGATGCTACTAGTGTGGAAGAGATGTCCATATCACACGTAATTGTCGTATTGAGGTGAAGCCACAACTTTCCAACACTAATGACAAAGGGAATATGGTTTATTCCATACATGATGTCCAATGCAATACTTGGGGACAACTAGGGCACTTTTCCAATCACAGTCCAAATTTGAGGGAAGTGGAGGGGAATCACCAGCAGCCTCAGCATGGGCCAAGGGATCACGGTAGTTCTTTTTCAATCACTACGGCTGAAGTTGAAGTGCCAAATAATGTGGTGGAGGGTACTCTGGTTGTTCTATCAAAGCTATAATGTACTTTTTTTATTCTGGTTCTACACATTCCTTTATTTCTTTCATGTTTTAAAGAATTCAGAATCAACCCCCGATTTTCTAAAAGTATAGTTATCAGTCAAGACTCCTAGTGGGATTATCCAAGCATGGTCAGTGTTTAGAAACTCTAGTATTTACTTTAGTGAGCACAATCTTATCACAAATATTGTAGTAATTCTCATGCTTGAATTTGACGTTATAATAGGTATGGACTGGCTCTCAAAGTATAATGCTAAGATCAAATGAAGAAGCAAGGAAATCTCAGTAGTCTTGAATGGAAAACCTACATTTGTCTTTCAAGGAGAGATATCTCAACCAGATATTTGTCTATAAGACCCACTAATTTCCTTCTTTATGGAGTTGATCGGTAAAGATGAAGATGGAAATGAGAGTTTGAGGATAGAAAATATTCCCATCGTCCAGGAATACATTGACGTATTTCTTGAGGAGTTACTTGGACCTCCCCCAGAGAGAGAGGTAGAGTTCTCCATTGAACTCATACCTGGGTCTCATCCGATATCTAAGACCCCCTATAAGATGGAAAATTTGGAGCTTGAAAAAAATAAAGAAACAACTCCAAGATCTTTTGGAGAAGGGGTTTATCTGACCATCTGTATCTCCTTAGGGAGATCCTGTTCTCTTTGTGAAGAGGAAGGATGGATCTATGTGACTATGCATTGATTATAGAGAACTAAATGGGATCACAGTGATGAAAAAAATACCCTTTTGCAAGAATTGATGAATTATTTTTAACAACTTAGTGGGGCTCAATTCTTCTTTAAGATTGATCTTTGATTTGGTTATCATCAATTTAGGGTGAAGAAATAAGATATTCCTAAAATAGCCTTCCGATCAAAATATGGTCATTATGATTTTGTTGTTATGCCCTTTGGGCTGACTAATACACCTTCTATTTTTATGGATTTAATGAATAGAGTCTTTAAGGACTATCTTGATAACTTTGTGGTAGTTTTTATTGATTATATTTTGATATATTTTAAAATTTTCACGGAGCATGAGGATCATCTAAGGGGTATTTTGAAAACTCTACAGAATGAAAGGATTTTTGGAAAGATTATAAAATGTGAATTCTAGTTGCAACAAGTTTATTTCTTGCGGTGCATTGTTACCAAATAAGGAATCACAATTGACCCTCTAAAGACAATAGTTGTAGAGGAGTGGCCTCAACTTACAACAATAACTGATATTCATAGTTTCCTTGGTTTAACAAGATATTATAAAAGGGTTGTGAATAAATTATCATGACTTTCTAATCCATTAACCATGTTAACTCAAAAAGGGGTCAAGTTCATCTGGACAAAGGAGTGTGAGGAATGTTTCCAAGAGCTGAAGAAGATATTGGTTACTGCACCTGTGATAACTCTTCCTTGATGTGGAGAAGGATTCATTATTTTTAGCGATGCATGTCTGAAAGGGATTGGGTGTGTCCTCATGAAAAATGACAAAGTCATTGCATATGAATCTCAATAGCGGAAGACTCATGAGAATAACTATCTATGGATGATCTGGAGCTGGTTGTGGTCATTTTTTCTCGGAAGATATGGAGGCACTATCTTTATGGATAAAAATGTGATATATACACAGACCATCAAAGTTTGAAGTATATTTTCACACAAAAGGAATTGAACATGTGGAAGAGGAGATGGTCGGAACTTCTCAAAGACTATGATTGTTCAATTCATTATCATCCCGAAAGAGCAAACAAAGTTGAAGATGCATTAAGCAGGAAAGACCCAGTTGTTCATTCCATGATGAGGATTCCAAGAGATAATTTGATCAATGAATTTGTAAAATGGAAATGGGAATTATAAGGTAAGGGACATCACCAAACCTATCCCAAATTATTTCTCAACCGTCATTACTAGAGAAGATCAAGAAAGCTCAGAAATAAGATCCTTTGTTATAGAAGAAGTTTGAGGCTGTGAAGGTTGGGAAGTTTCTTAAGTTAAATATTGATCAAGAAGGTGTACTAAAATTTTGTACAAGACTATGTGTTTCATCCTTTTAGGAAATAATGAAGGAGCTGATGGATGAAATTAATATCTCTACTTTCTCTACACATCTTGGAAGTAAAAAAATGTATATGGACCTTCGTGATCATTATTGGTGGGATAATGTGAAAAGGGAGATTTCTGACAACACTTCAAGGTTCCTTGTATATCATTAAGTATAGGAAAATAGAAATTTCTTAAAGGTGTATTGCAACCACTACCCAAACCATCATGGAAGAAGGAAAATATCACTATGGACTTCATCACTGGTATCCTGAGAACTTCCAAAGGAAAAAATGTGATATGGGTTATTGTGGACCATCTCACCAAGACTTTCCATTTTATCCCCATTCGGGAATATTTCACTCTTGATCAACATTCTAGGATTTTCATGAAGGAAGTGGTAAGGTTTCATGGAGTTCAAATTTCAATCATATCTGATCGTGATCCAAGGTTCACATCAAATTTTTTGAGAAGTCTTCCACATGCTCTAAACACTGAATTGAATTTCAGTATGACCTATCACCCCAAACTGATGGGAAATCTGAAAGGACTATTCAAAAAATCGAGGATATGATGAGAACATGCTCGATGGAATTTAAAGGTTAACAGGATCAACATCTCCCTTTAGTTGAGTTCTCTTACAAAAACAGCTTCCACTCAAGCATTCAAATGGAACCCTATGAAGATCTATATGGTATGCGGTGTAGAACTCCTACTTATTGACATGAATCTGGTGATAGAATGATTCTTGGGCCTGATCATGTGCAATAGATGACAGAAAAAGTCCCTGTTATCCAACAACACATTAAGGCTGCTCAGAGTCAGCAAAAGAGATATGCTAAGAACTGTCTATGGGACTTTGAGTTTGATGTTGGTGACAAAGTCTTTCTTCTAAATTCACCTTGGAAGAGAGTCACGAGGTTTGTAAAAAAAGGAAGCTTAGCCCTAGGTTCATTGGCCCCTATAAAATCCTTGATCGCGTAGGAGCAGTGGCCTATCGGCTTGTACTTCCTCTAAATCTAGCACAAGTTCATGATGTCTTCCATGTATCCCTCATGAAGAAGTACATACCTGACCCTTCAAATGTACTAAATCTGGAGGTGGTATAACTAGAACATGACCTATCTTATGATGATCAACAGGTGGAGATCTTGGATCATAGAGACAAGGTTCTATGCAACAAGACTACCCTCCTTGTTATGGTGTTGTGGAGAAACCACAATGTGAAGAAGCCACGTGGGAACCAGAGGAGTCTATAAGGCAGAAGTACCCACTCCTTTTCTCTTCTGAGGGTACGAGTTAAAATTTCGGGGATGGAATTTCTTAAGGGGGAAGAATGTAATGATCCAAATTTTTTAATAATATTTGTTTCCAAAATTTGTGTGTTATTTCGTTTTATACTCCACAAAACTAAATCCTTTAATTAATGAGGTGATATTGTTGGGTTTCAACTGTCATATGACCATTAGTCAATATGACCATTGGAAAATAAACTCTTGGAATTATAATTTTTATTTATAAATACAAGTGATCTTGGTTAATTAATATAGATTGAAGAGTCGATGGCCTCATCCAATAGACTCGGGCTGTACGAAGCCCATCTGTCAGAGCTTGAGAAGGAGGTAGCATCTTGGGGATTTCCTCTGCACGAATCCCAAGCTGAGCTTCAACATGTGAAGCTTGAACAGAATCGCCTGAGGGATAATTTCAAGCTAATAGAATAACCACTCGGGCAATGTCTTCTGAGCCACCCCAAGATTCTATCACCACAACACACCTTACACATAGGTCCTATGTAGGTGTTATAAGGGGATATGTAACGATACCTTAGTTATGTTGTGTAATTCGTTTTTATAAATAAAATTTTTATTTCTTATTTTGTAAAATTTGTGAATTTCAAATGTTCGGATAAATATAGGATGAAGTTCCATATTATTGATGAATTTAAGAAAAAGGGGTATTTTAAAATATTTTTTAAACTTTAAATAATTAATAATGATAAATGATTTTAATAAAATGCTCTTCTACAATTGTGACCAGTAAGAAATTTAGAGTCTAATAAGATCAACTTAATTTTTGGTGAATCGTAAAGTATGAATAGTAATATACCCTTATAAATAGTAATAAATATTTAATCAGCCAAAAAATATAGAAACTTCATCCTTAAATGTATAAATATAATTTAGACATCTTTAAAGTGAAAAAATGGTCATAATATAAGTATTAGTATTTTTCTATGTCATAAATATTTTAGTAGCAATTTTATTGTTTATATAATAATTTTAAATAAAAATGTATTTTCATAAAATGTAATCATAAATTGTTACTTTATTTTCTTATGGTTATATGATAATTTTATGGGACCTTGATTACTTTTTCAAGGTGTTACAAAATAAGTTATAGTTTTAGAGTTTTTTTTGAATAAATAATTATTTTATTTAAATATTTATTTAAAAGATTTATAAAATAATTTTCATAAAATGGGGTTAATTTTTGAATTCAGAGCATCTATATTAGGTTAGGGTGAAATTTTGGGATTTTTTCTGAAACAGTTGAGTTTTCGGTGAATAGAAAAAAATTCAGTTTTGAGTTTTGGGTGTTTAATGACATCATTGATGATGTAATCATGATGTAATAAATCTGGTAGACTAGTGAATAGTAAGATATTTTATGAGGTGTCCCAAGTGGCCAATACTATGAGAAAATACCATGGACAAGCCCATGGTTTTGCAAATACCACCGATGAGGTGTCCCTTTGAAATTAATTAAATATTCACTCAGTTTTCCTATAAATACCAAGCCATTAACTCATTCCTTTCATTCCAAAATCCTCTTAAATGAAGATCTGGTATTTGTTTCTTCCAAATAGTCCTCCCAAGGTGCCCTCAAGCCCCCCAAGGTCCGAACCGTCGAGCTCTCAAAGATACTCTACAAGGTAAGGGAACCATTCACCCACCTCTTTTTAGTCATGATTTCTTTTAAGTTATTTCTTCTAATATCCATATTTGGGGGTATGTTCTTATATATTTTTATTACTTTACATTTCATGTCCAAATTATGGGAGACCCTTTCCACTCTCATCAATTTATTTTCTGAATTTTTAAGCTACATTGTTAGGAAGCCAAATGTTTTGTAAAAGAAATAGCATATTCTCTTTTATTTCTTGTTTCATTTGCATGTGGTATGCCATTCAAATATACATAACATGATATTATTGTGTAACCATTCTGTATTATGAATTATTTATGAGTGTTTGACCATTTTCCCTTCCATTTTATGGTTTTTAAAGCGTTGTTATGTTGCTGTTATGTTGCAGAATTTTCATCTCAGAATATCCCTCTTTTTCGCATGAAATTATCTTGTATTATTTATGTGGATACCCAAATCTATTTTCATTTCCAAGGGTATTCATCAATAGATAAAAATTAACTAATTTATTTTTTAATTAATAACCATATTACCCTCACACCCTTTCCATGGGTTATAAATGACATAATGATCTTATTTTTAAGTACTTTTTAAACCTCACGATTTTGACATGAATCCCATTTCTTTGATTATATTTAGGTTATATATGAAATGATTGATTATGATCTATGTGTATCACATGAAATAAAGACATATTGAGGGTTCTCCCTGATATCTCCCCAATGTATTGGGTAAATAATTAATCTATAGAGATGACAAGTTTCATGATACCATGGTGAATAACCTTGGTAACGTTTTTATGACACCTTGGGAATGAACCTTGGTTATATGTTGATGAATGTATAAATGAAATGTTGTAGCCACATATTCATGTTCTAATTCATGTTCTTTTTATTATTATATGCCTCTTTTTCCATTGCTCATGTCTTATGGTTTTCATTAAGTTCCCAATGATATCACAAGTAAACTGATTCCCTTGATTTCCTTACTGGGCCTTTTTCTCACCCTTTCCTTTGATTTATGTCTTCAAGTTTTGAGATGAATCAATTGTTATTCAGATGAACTTATGATGAAGCCTTATAAGTGTATTAGAATAATTTTTTATGTTATTTTCTTGTTTATGTTCCAGATTTCCAAGACCCTAGACTTTAAAGGTCCTCTGTTTGTAAAATGTAATGTAAACTTATGTAATTTAAAGGAGGGATGCCATAATAACTCTTCTATCGTCTCTGGGATGCCTTGATATGATGCTGAATTGTTTTAACCTTATCCACCATTTCTTCGACCATTTCTGGTCTTATCAGCTTATGCTCACAGACTTCATCCCAACATGCCGGTGTTCTGCACCTCTTCCCATACAAGGCTTTATAAGGTGTCATTCAGATGCTTGGGTGGAAACTGTTATTATAGGATAATTTAACCAGATGAAGATTTTGATTCCATCCTCCTTTAAATTCCATCAAACATGATCTTAACATATCATTAGTGTCTGAATAGTTCGCTCATATTGTCCATGAGTTTGAGGATGATGGGTCGTACTGAAGTTCGGTTCAGTAACCAGAGCTTGTTGAAGACTCTTCCAAAACGTAGAGGATAATATTGGATCTCGATCAGATAAAATAGATAGTGGTACTCCTTTCAGCCTCACCACTTCCCTAATATATATCTTTACAATTTAATCCACTGATAAACTCTCCCGAATTGAAATGAAGTGTGAAAACTTTGTAAGACAATCCACTACAACCCAGATTACATTGTTGCCTTTGGGTGTTTTTAGAAGTCCGATGACAAATTCCATGGTGATTTTCTCCCATTTCCATGTTGGTATGGGAAATTGTTGAATAATTACATTAGACTTATACCTCTCTGCCTTCCCTTTCTGACACACCAGTATCATTGATGTATACTCAACGATCTTCTTCTTCATATTATCCCACCAATAATGCTCTCTGATATCTTGATACATCTTTGTGTATCCTGGGTGAATAGATAAATTTGAACTATGTGCATCATCCAAAAGTTCCTTCTTTAGCTCTGGACATGATGGAACACATAGTCTTTTCCCAAATCTCATAATTCCTTCTTAGTTAACATTGAACTCCAAGGATTTCCCTTTTCTGATAGCTTCCACTTTCTTCTGAATTCCCACATCACTCTTTTGAGCGTCCTTTAACCTTTCGAAAGGAGACGGTTGAGAAATCATTTGTGAAAGGATTGATGGTGTTCCCTTCTATTTGATTCCCATGTCCATCTTCATCAAATATAAGAAGATTGGATCCTTCTCAAATCTCATCAATGATAGAATCGCTGGGTCCTTTCTACATAGAGCATCCGCCACCTTGTTCTCTTTCCCAAGGTGGTAATGGATTGAGCACTCGTAGTCTTTGACAAGATCTAACCATCTTCGTTGGCACATGTTCAACTCTTCTTGTGTGAATATATACTTGATTCTTTTTTGGTCCATATATATTTAACACTTCTCCCCAAAGATATAATGCCACCATATTTTTAAATAGAAGATCACCGCAGCCAAATCCAAATCATGTGTTGGATAATTCTACTCATCAAATTTCATTTTTCAATAATCATAAGCAATGAATTTGTCATTTTGGATCAAAACATAGACCAGTCCCTTCTTTGAAGAATAACTAAATACCACAAAAAGTTCTCTACTTGTGGGTGAAGTGAGCACAAGTGTAGTGATAAGCCTCATTTTCAAATCCTTGAAGCATTCTTTGAATTCCTCACTCCAACCCAACTTTACTCCATTTCGAGTTAGCTTTGTAAGAGGGTTGTACAATCATGATAAATTTCTCACAAATTGTCTATAATATCAAGCTAACCCCAAGAAGTAATGTATATACGTTACCGCTGTTGGCCTTAACCATCCCTCAATTGAATCTGTCTTAGAGGGATCCACAAATATCCCATTTCTTATGATGATATGGACCAAGAATTAGACCTCCTTCAACCATAACTCACCCTCTATGTACTTTTCATAGATCATCTCCTTCTGCAAGGTCTCTAGTATAGTTCTTACATGCTCCTCTTGATCCTCTATGGGTTTTGGAGTATATTAGAATATAATCTATAAAGACTACAACAAATTTTTCAAGGTAATATCTAAAGACTCTATTCGGAAAATCCATGAATATTTCTGGAGCATTAGTGATTCTGAAAGGCATTACTATGAATTCATAGTGCTCGTATATTGTACGAAAAGCAGTCTTGGGGATATCCTCCTTCTTCACCCTTACTTGATAATATCCCAACCACAAATCCACCTTGGGGATGTATTGTGTCACATGCAGCTGGTCAAACAAGTCATCAATTTGTGAGAGAGGATACTTTTTCTTTACCATGATTTTGTTAATATAATTATAATAGATGAAAAGGTGCATTGACCCATCCTTCTTCTTGATGAAGAGGACTGGTTCACCCCATGGTGAAGCTCTTGGGCGTATAAATCCTTTATCCAGATTCTCATGTAGTTGTTTCATCAGCTCCTCAATATCCACAACAGCCATTCTATACAGAGTATTGGATATTGGCAACGCCCTAGGTGTAAGGTCAATTGACATTTCAACATCTCTTCTTGGAGGAAGATCAGCAAATTCTTTGGGAAACACATCAGCGAATTCCCTCACAATAGGCATGTATTCAAGGATGGGTGTTTCCTTGGACTCAAGCATTTGAGCCAGATACGCGTGCTTAGAGGGCAATAATATCCATGCTTGGGATGATGGAGATAAAGAATATTAATCTTCATCCTTGCACTTGTATAGAATCGGGGGTTGATTCTCCATATGGGGAGTGATTTCCCTCTAACTAAAATTTCTGTTGGCTATATATAAGGAAATCCAATCCATGTCGAGAATTGCATCAAATTCCACCATAGAGAGTATGGATAGGTTTTTTGGGAAGGTCACTCCACAAAAAATGACAGGGGAGGATTTATATTCATGGGATTAAATGATTTCTTCATTTTATGTACTCACCGACATCTTTACTTCCACGATTTTTTTGTGGTGTTGGGATTGTTCAACTAAAATTTCGAGATATAAAAGAATGTGTATAACTAGAATCAAAAGGTACATTTTCTATTCTTGAATGAATAACCATCGTACCTATCACCACATTATTTCCGAGGTTCACTTTGGAGGTAGTGATGGAAAAATCTCACCCTTGCTACCTTAGAGTTTGTTGGTTGCCTCCTAAAACCCCTGGCTTAGGGAACTAGTTTGTAAAGTTCCTCTGTTTTTTTGCAGTTGAAGCAATGAACAATGCATTGAGGCTCAAGAAGAAGTGTTCCTCTCCTCTCTCTCAGCCGAATTTTTTTTTCCGATAGTTAATTTCCAGGTGCCCTTCTCTTCCACACCTAAAGCATTTCCTTATCCCCTTTAGGAAATTTCCAAGGTTCTTCTTTCCACACCATTGGAAAGTGGGGTGCTGGATTTTCTTAGCACTATTGGATTTATCCATTAGATCACTAGAATTGAAGTCCACCTTATGATTATTATCCCCATGATACCCCTGAGATTTTCAGATCTCCATTATGGCCAAGAGGGCACATCAGACATTTTCCTCATAGCCGTTGAAGTCATGGATCACTAGTTCTTTACATAGGCCAGGTTTCATCCCACCAAAGAAGTTGTCAACCATGAATTTGGGGGTAACAAAAAAACCGGAGGTGTATCGTGCAAGCCTTATGATGTTTTACTTGTACGATTCGATATATTTGTATTCTTTTTGATTGAGGTAAAGGAAGTCCCGTTCCATCTTAAGTCGGAGGGTGCGTGGAAAATATTTATCAAAAAACATCTTCAGGAAATCCTTCCACTCCAACGCCTCGATCACCTCCTCAAGCATCATATTTTTTATCAATGTCCACCATTGATCAGCTTCACCCTCCATATGATAAGCATCTAGGAGAACCTTCTCTTTTTTAGATCATTTAGGAATGAATAAGATCTTTTCAATGGATTTGGTCCATTATTCAACGATTGAGGGATCATATGATCCATTAAAAGTATGAGGCCTTTGTCTCATGGAGCTCTCAATAGAGACTTGTTCTTTCTTAGGGGGTGTTTAACGTTCTTCTTGACCCATGTTTCTATTCAAATCTTGAGTTATCTAAGATAGAACTGTGAAAAAGTTTGTGATTCCTGCTCCCATCAGATTGGGAATCTCATTAGCACAGTCATCACAATGATCTTCACATCAGTTGTTAGCCTGAGCCATCCTATTATCAGATATTTGTTGGAATAATAGGAAAGTTAGGGGTAACACATAATGGGTAATCCAAGGACAAAACTGATGACTTATAAATAACTTTTATTTCCTTAACTTATGAATCCATAGGCTTCAATATATGTTATCCATGATGTATATTCTAGCATATATTCGTAGGTGAATACCCTTAATAATGGTTCATACTAAGATTGTGAATTTACCAATGCATATCCCCTCGTAGGGTCATAAGCAAGAGTGCAGCAAGGCCCATTTTCGTGTATCAGGATACCCTGGGTCAATCCTGAAACTCCTTGTTACAGTTTTCACCCCTAGGTACATCTGTGCCAGAGATACCTCTACCTACTCATATTTAGACATGGATTTATTTTCTTGATAAAACACTTACTCAATAACCACCAAAAATTAGGGATTTTTTTATTATACATAGTCTTCTCTCAAAGTCTTCCCTTGGGTTTTCTAATCCTAGTACCAAAAATAACTAAACCTATCCTCTGATACAAACTTTAACAACCCTTCAATTTTTTCACACTTAGACAAGATTTTTTACATAGAAAAATTCGCTTGATATAACATATAATATCAACAGGTCTAGTGTCTTTGGGACTTAAGAAAATTACATAACAACTTAGAACATAGGATGCAAAATCTTATTGAAAACTTCATTTACATGACCACTAAATTCCCTTATACTTAGCATTGCATGGGATAACTTGAGGACATACATAAGAGAAGGGTGAGCTATAAAGCCCGGTAAGGGAGTTAATGAGGAATGACATGAAATATACAATACATGTCAGGAAATAGGAATATTAATCGATCATAAGATAAACATGAACATAAAGGCATGATATAACATGATTAACATAACATGGAAATGTGGAAACAAAATTAAACATGATTTTAGCATGAGCCAAGGCTCATTGCACAAGGAGAATGAGTAAATCCTTAATTCACGTGAATTATCATGATTAATACCTCATTTCACTTAACATATCATGATTCTAATCATTACCCAATGCATTGGAGTGCTATTAGGGCACACCCTTCTTAAACATTTCATTTCATGCATGAGTGTGCCACATGGATCACATAACATGGAATCATTCAATATCATAAGTTATTCTATGATTAAGAAATGTGGAATGCAGACATGAATGTACCATTCAATATGTATATGTGCATAATGGTGAATACCCTTGATAGAGATATGGGCATGGTTTTCACTACACAATGATTTTGTCTTGTAAAATTGTAGTGCAATTTCGGCAGCATAACGGTCTGACATAAAAATTTGTAAAAATGGTTGATGAGAGAGAAAGGGGAGTCTCATAAAATTCACATGAAATGGAAAGTAAGGGTTTCATATAGAATCATGTCCCAACAAAAGTAAAAGAATTTAGATTCATAATACTAAGGAATTTTTTGAATGTAAAAGATGAGAGAGAAATTCCTTATGGAATGTTAGCATGGTAACAGGTGTACATGGGAGGAATTAATGAGAAAGAAAGGAGTCTCCCATCATCCAAACATAAAGAGGTCAGTATGGGGGAGGTGAGAAATCATACCCCAACATTTTTAATTGGAAACAAATGTCATAACAACTTAAATAATGTTGGACAAAAATGAGAAAGGAAGAAATCCCTTACTTGGAAGTGTGATCCCAAAGGCTTGGGGGAGTCTTGAGAGAGGCTTCTGGGGATATTTGGGTGCCTTGGGAGGATTCTAGAGATTTTAGGGCATATGTTGGAATAACTTAAAAGGATTTTAGTGAAGTACAAGTGGGATCTTGGGTGGGTTTATATAAGAAAGGGGAGGGAATTATTTATTATTTTGGTTTGGGTCACCACACATTAAACTAATCAATATCACAAACCAGACCATGGTTTTTGCCCATGGTTTTTTCCAAAGGGGAGTGGAAAAAAATATTTTATAAGTAAAATGGCAGAAATTATTAAAATAATATTTTTTCTTATGTGGAGGTGAGTCACACTCTCAAGAAAATTCATTTAAAAAGTGAAAATGTTTTATAACTCTTGGAGGGTCCAGTAAAGTTTTGTAAAATAAATCAAACAAACCTAAAATCAAATTATTTTAATGGTAAAACATATATTGGCTGAACATATCATTTATAGTATTTTATTATATCAATATTGGGTCATTATGATGTCATGAAACACATTATATATTTAAACGGTATTTAATTTTTACCCAAAAATTTGACTGCCTTAGAAAATGATGAAAAATTCACAATTGGATAATTTTCACATCCTGATTAAAAAAAATAATATTAATTTTATCTAAATAATTTTCTAAATATGTGAATTTTATCTTTTAAAATAAAAACTGATATTTTTTTAAAATGCATGGGTTTTGAAAAAAACAGATTTCAATCCTTAATAAAAATTACAATTGCATTCATAAAAGTATACGATCATTTATATTTTAAAAAATTTAATTTAGTAAAAATTTTATTTTATTAAAATATTATTTAATTCAAAAATCCTTTAATTCATAAAAATATATTTCTCAGT
The DNA here is from genome assembly GCA_963277665.1 of Viscum album. Taxonomy (NCBI): domain Eukaryota; kingdom Viridiplantae; phylum Streptophyta; class Magnoliopsida; order Santalales; family Viscaceae; genus Viscum; species Viscum album. The sequence goes on along the minus strand of OY728121.1, from coordinate 1,352,856,621 downwards.
TGAATATTAACTAAAATTACTATTTGTGCTTAAAAAACTGTTTACAAAGTAACAATAATAAAATGAATATATATTAATTATTATATACAAAAATAATACACATAATAATAGTGCGAAGGTATTGTTACATAGCCCCTTATAACATGCGCATAAGACCGAAGGGTAAGGTGTGCAATGGTGAAGGACTCTTGGAGTGGGTCAGATAACATTGCTCGGGTGGTAATCTCAATCAAATTCCACTTCTCTCGTAGAAGGTTCAATTTGATCTTAACATGTTGAAGCTCATATTGGGCATGGTCAAGAGTGAAGACCAATTATTCCACCTCCTTTTCATGCTCTAAAAAATGGGCTTCATATGAGGAAAGTCTACTGGATGAGGCCGTCGCTTCCTTTGTCTGAGCAATTTGGATTTTTTAAAGCCCTATATTTATTCTAATCATGTGATCACTTTTCAAGGGATATATTAGTGACGATCACAATTCATAATGGTATTTTAAAATCTAGAAACATAAAACAAAAGAAGTGCATATGTTATATAACCATTTTACATAATAATACATTTAATTTGATCAAGAGAAATTTTTCATTAATGAAAGTTTGGGTTGTCACACCCGCTGTCTCAAATCATTTGTGGGATTAATTTAAAATTAATTTTAGCCACATTAGGGAATTTAATTTTGAAAAAATATATATTTATTTGGAATTAGTATAAATTTTATTTTATAATAATATAAACTTAATTTTTTGACAAAAATGATTAATGAAAATAGTTAAAATTAATAACTGTGATTATGGTATGAACAAGCTTACTTAATGATTAATCTTAAAAAATAAGGTTTATAAATGACCCAAATATTATAAAAAACCAATTTTATATACATATTTAGACCATAAACACCATCAGATCAATTTTATTAGTTATTGGGACAATATTACATGAATCTAAATTATATAATAAGGTAAGTAAGGAGAAAGAAAAAAGGAACCTTCCTTACCTTTATCATGTATAAATACATGATATATGGACCAAGAACCACAACAGTTAGGTTGTACATATTATAATGAATGGTAAAGGATATTTTTTCAACATAAAAATTTATATTTAATTTTTTGAGATGAATTAGTTAGATAAAATTATTAAGGAATTCCAAATGCATAAATTATTTAGTTGAAAATTAACTATAAGAAATCATACTAAAAGTATTAAAAGAGAAATAAATTGATTAAATTATTGTATTTAATTTTATTTATATGCATATATCATCTTAGAAATATGTTAACTTAATCGATTAAAATTCTATAGTAGTCTTGGTATTTTTAAATTTAAAATATGTAAATAATGTATATATTGACATTAATTTTATTATAGAATAAATGATATTTAATTAAAAGATTTAAAATTTAATAAAAATATTAGATTAGTAAAAATGATTTTTAAATGTCAATAAATATAAAATAAGGACTATTTATGGACCAAATTATGTTTTTATAAGGAAAATATTAGACGTTAAATAATAAAAACATTGTTAGCACGTTTTGGTTTAATGTTGTGTTTTTTCCTGTTACATGTACTTGTTTTAAAATTAATTTCCAACACAAAAAGGATTAATTTTTTGTAAATTAGATATATTATTTAGAATTATGTGGTTAAATATTTTATAATTAATCTCACTTTGATTTAGTCTTAATGGTTAATTTATATTGGTTATAAAACTAGTAACCTTAATAAAAACAAAAATGATAAAAGTGGGGAAACATAGATGTTGAGGAAAATAATAAAAAAATACACTAATTTTTATGATGTGGAGGTTTTTATTGAACATAATCAACTTTAATACATAATTATTCAATTATTTGATCACATTAAGTAAGGTATACATCCCAAAAGTGTTAACTTTTGGTATTTATAAGAATACCACCCCTCCACCTATATAAAAAGTTATTCAATATTCCCATTATTTATACCTACCAATCCTATTTGTCTCATCCAAATCATGCATAAATAAGGTCCAAAATTCCTTCCCTTTATCCCAGATTCCTATATTTGGTAAGGAATCCAACCTGGGAATCCTGTTGGTGCAAACCAAAAATATTTACCCAATGAAAAGGAGACATCCTCCGACATGAAATTTTGTTTGGTTTTCTTTCTCCACCACAACAATTATTATTATTAATTAATTATATAATAACATAAGTATAATAAATATACATATTATTTATAGTAATGTGTTAAAATATACCTACACACACTTCCATCAAATGGGCATGGAACTTACCGTTCATGTGTACGGAAAATTACCACCTCATGAAACAATGTTGTTCGTTTTTCATTTACCACATCTCATGGTTGGTAATTATGATGGAAGAAATATTTTTTATATTATATTTATATGATATTTATTATTTCATTAATATTATGTAATTATTATATAAAATATACCATCATTCATTCCATTTTGTGTAAATATGATAACATCGTTTGTGTATGTGTGGACTACCGCCACCTCAAAGCGATGTGATTCGTTCACACATTACATGGAATGTATAATGGATGGGTTTAGTAAATATATATGTTATATATGAAATAATACTACTACTAGAATGATAATAGACACACACACACACATAAATTTCATTTAAATTCTTTCTTTCAATAGGAAAATAAAACAAAAACAACATTTATGCATACGTACAACCTAACGTACGCATCGATGTTGAAACTGTTATCCCATGCATTATTTCGAATAACATACACTGATGTCAATACCAAACACTCCATGTAATTTTAATGGATCGTTCCACAACCAACCAAACTGATTATCATGCTCCCACCCTATGCATCGATTCACCATTTTTATAACTCACCCTTAGATCACCTCAAAACCATCTCAAACTTGGTTCCAATGCACATACTCTATCAGATACCATATATTATACTTAAAAATGGTGTTCACTAAGGAATCAGATAAATCTAGGTTCACCTTCTCACTAATATCATAGTTTCAACTTGTTTATTCATTTACTATTATTATCAAACATATAACCCTTCCAACATAGGGTAATACCCATATTATCCATGATTCTTCCATTATCAAGCTTAATAATGGGACATGGTGATCTCCCACATACCCGAAAGCTAATTAAAAACAATAGTATTCAATCATTCCAAACTCACAAGGAAAATCCCCATAAAAATATTCTAAAATTTAATAATAACACGGTTCACACCCTCCTATGAACTATGGTTCAATCCCAATAATGTGTATTCACTTACACCTCTCCTCATGAACATCCTCTACAAGTTCTCATATCATACTAGTGTTACTCTTCTAGAGCTACAATCATCCATACAATAAACCCTCAACATAATACATCCACAATGTTATCATTATCATATAAGAACATTATCATCACTTCAAATATCAAGACAATAAAGATCTCAATCATTTTATCAAATCCTCAATTTTCCAGCACACACATGACCACTCACTGATCAATAATTAAATGTTTCCATTTTTAACCCACACATACAATCTCAATATAAGATAAAACCAATGAATTTATCCCCCCACACCAACCATTCACATAACCTTACTCACACTGCAATATTTCACATGCTGTCAAATCTAGAATCATATATTATACCCACCGACCATGTTCCTCATCCATGCTATCCTCATCTCATTAGAATTTCCCTTGATGCTCCACTTCATAATTGAGGGATTTTTACCTATTTCATGGTCTATCACATTTTCACCCTTCATCCCATGCATTATTTAAAAAATATAAGTGTAGATACCCAAAACGTGACATACATGGACATTTCAATACTTTTGCGGAATACTTATAACAAAAATAAACACTCAAGGACCATAATAGTATAGTGTCTTTGGAAACTTGGAATATAAACTTCTAATCATGTTGAAAGATCTACAACATCTCCCATAACGATCTTCCCCTTTTTGTTTCCTTACCTAAAACTTTTCTTTTAATCCTGGGGGAAAGAAAACATAAAAAGGGAGAGCTCAAATGCTCATTAAGGGTAATCATGGAGAAAATAAATCAAATCATATACATTTGAACTTAAAAAAAACATGAACATAATGTTTAAACATCAAAATCTTGAGCAATGAAATAAAACATGGCAGTACGTAAGGCATAGATCATAAAGGAACATTAATCATGATATAATAACATTGGAATAAAACATGTAATTGTGGAAACCATTAATCACATGATATGATTTCCATAGTAGCCAAGACATTACTACCAAGACTCTCTTAGTGGACAAAATTCTTTTTCGGAATCGAGTTCAATCCTCGTTCCAGTCCTGTATCACTGAACCAGATTAACTTACCATTCCATCCATGTCTATCTCATAAGATATAAATCTTTACCCAACACATTGGAGGGAGAAATAGGTCACACCCATCTCATAATGAAAACATTATTTCTTGTGCCACAAAATAAACATAAATCATTTATTCAAACCCAATAAATAAAATGGGTTTCATAAACATCATCCCATCATAAGATAATCCATATAAAAAAATGGATAGCATTTCATCATAAACAAAATAAAATCATGTAAATCATAAAGACATTATACTTGAAACATACACATATGAAATAATGTCATCTTATATGGAAAATAGTTTTGATAAAACACTTGAAATGAATTCATGAGGAAAATATTTTTTCTTCATCAAAATCATTTCCTTTTCAGAAAATTCCATGCAATTTTAAAAGAAAAGTATTTTCATGAAAATAGTGATTAAATATTTTAGATTAATCTTCATGAAAATAAAGCATTATTAAACTGTAAAAATCCATTCATTCCATATAAGTTAAAAAAATACATTCTTCTCGTACTTTGGACGAAAAAGTAAAAAAGAACCTTATATGGTAAAAAAAATAAAGAACCCTTACATAGAATGTAGTAAAAGTAAAAATGGGTAAAAAGGACTTTAAAAATACATGAAAACATTTTTAGAAAACATAGACATGGATGATAACAATAACCCCAGTAAATACTTACGAATAAACAATCTCGGGTAAAAACGAGATTGGAAACGTTATCCCTTACCTTATGTCCGATATGATTCGTATGCATCCAAAACTCCTGTATAATGATTTAAATAATGTCATTGAATTATTAAAGAATAATATTAATTTTTCTGATATCATATATAGTTTACTTATGAATTTATATTACCCGTTCTTTTGTAAAATTGATGTAAAAGCAGCGATTTGGGTAAAATCATTTCATTTATTGTATGTGTTTCGACTTGTTGTTCTTGTTATTATTAATTATATCATAATTTAATTAATTCCAGAATGTAAAAAATGATTTATATATTATATATATTATGTATATACATATATATATGATAGATCGATAAATTGAATGAAATACATCGTTTATGGAGATGGTAGGTCGTACGTACGCATGAACACTCTTTTCGTTTCCTTATTGAATTGAATGGAAATAAGTATATGACATTCATATATATATACCTAAATACAGTATCATTATTTTTTCATATATTTCATTATTATTCATTATATATACTTTATAATCATTCATGAATGGTTAACATGGAGAATGAATCTCATCGCATCGTGGAGACGGCAGTCCGTACGTTCGCACGAGCAGTGATATCAATATCATGATCACAAAATTGTATTGAAGTGTATGTAAAATATTTAAGAATAAATATCACTTTACAATAATCATATATAGTTATTTATTTACACCATTATACCCATCCAAGTAAGGTGGTGGTTGAAAACAGATTACACCACGGCGTGGAGACAGTATTTCGTGCGTACGCACGCGCAGTGATTTCATTTTCCGTAGGACGGATAGAAGGTGAAATAGGGTTGTTTAATATTTATAATAACATATCAGTATATAAGTAATACTGATGTATTACTTTATAATTAGACAACTAAATAAAAATAAGTATAAGAAGAAAGAAACTTGAGAGAATCAGAAGAAGAGATTACCTCTTCTTCGACGCACCTCCTTTAAGATCCCTCTAAAGGAAGTATTGTTGGTCTTTTGAGAAGACCAGAACCTCCAGAATGTTTCTAGGGAAGTGGAAAAGAAAAATGGGAAGGGTTTTCATGAGTTCCAAGCATCAAAAGGGTGTGAAGAGAAGAGTTAATGGGTACCCTTTTTAAAAGGGAGGAGGGGAACCTTTGAAAAAACTTAAAATATTATCTTATAATAAAGTCATATTAGGTTTAAAATATCTAAAAATTGATTTATTTAGAATATAAAGGTATCATGGGTCTAAATACTCTCAACCAATAGTTTTTAGACAAGTTTAGGTTACTCTTTTAACCTTATCTTTTAGATTTAACTCTAAGTTAAATAATTTAACTTTTATCATGTCTTCTTGTTTTCTTACACAATATGGTCAATAAACATACTATAACCAGAAAAAAGAACCCCAAGTGGTTAATTATTAATATATATAACCTTATCTAAGTCATTTGGCCGAAAATTAGATTTTTAGGAATATAATAACAATTAATAATATAATATTTGTTTTAAAAACTATTTTATGTTAATTTTGACACTATTTGGTAATTGAATTTTGTGAAAATCATAACAGCATGATTAGTTAGAAAACAGTTAATTAAATCAATAATAAAATGTCATATTAACATATAAAAGTAGTGTAATTCATAAAAAGTCTCAAATTAAATTTATTTGGGTATTTATAATATTAATTATTTTAATATTTCATTATTTAGGTAATTACTGCATCACCATTGTGTAATAAAAAACACAAATTATTTAATGTCTAAAATTTTTAAAAAAAATACAATTAGGTATGAAATCGTTCTATATTTCTAATTAATATTTATAGTCGAATATATCTTATTTATTAACCTATATTAAAAATGTTTTAGTTATTAAACTTTGATTTTAACTATTTTAACTCTTATTTAAATAAAATAATTTTAAATGTCCTACTGTAATCCATGTGGACCTAAATGGTCATATTTTATTACTAATGTTGTATTTGGTCGAATTAAACTTATCCAATAGAATTAGGACATGTGTTAGGGTGATAATAATATCATTTTTACCCTTAATTACCCTATTTACTTTTAACTGTGGTAAATAAAAGTAAAAAGTTACTCTTCACCAAAAATTATTTTTATCTTATTGAACCACATTTTACACCTTGATATTAACCATATTTCTCCAATTTTTTAAATTCCACTCACAAAAGCACTAAAATTATGTTTTATGTAAATTTTCAAATTCTCCTAGGAGGTGGGTAAAAGATGGTGAAAAGTTCAATAAAATTTTAATATATCTAAAATTATTAGAAAATGACTCAAATGAATTACATTGAACTTATATAGGTATTATGTATCAATTTTTACATTAAATAAATTTAAATAAAATAAATAATTATTTAAATAAAAAGTCGGGTTTTAAATAGTAACCTAGTGTTTTCACTATTCATCAAAAATTGAAAGTTTTCAGAAAAATACCAAAACTTCACCTGAGGCTAATTTCAATATTCTGAATCCAAAAATGAAGTCCATTTTGAAAGATAAAATTTATAAAATTTCAAAAATTGGTTATTACTATTCATAACGGCTAGTTCATAATAATATTATAATAATATCTCGTTTAGTGAAACTTGGTATTGCGTATAACACACGCTATCTTGGAAGGTCGCGGTTGCATGTAATGAAAGCCAAGTCAGGGTTGTGTGTAGTGAAATATTCATTTGTTTTTACATATAATAGAATTCAACCATATTTCATTTATACATTGAATATATATATATACACTCAAAGTTGCGTAAAATAACTTCTATCAAACGAACATAAAATTGTGTGTAACAAAATCCAAGATTAGTGTTGCTTATACTGAAAGCTAATACGGTGTTGCGTATAGAGAAAACTAATTTTGGTGTCGCCTACAACACAAGACATCAATGAAATTAAAAATAATAATTCTCATAAAATCTCGGGTTGTTACATTCTACCCCCCTTAAAATGAATTTCGCCCTCGAAATTTGTCGGGGTTATAAATCGTTTAATACATGAAATTTTCTTTAATAGAAACTCACATCGTAAAAAGTAATACTAAAGCTTAATTTTAAAAACTAATGTATGAAACGTAATGGTTACCAAAATTAACTTATCCCGGGGTTTCCATATAGGAGAACATAGGTGAAAATATGGATATGGAAGAGAAATCTAACCATCATGTTCTGATGGAGAGTGGTAGAGAACATGGCTATGAAAAATCCTACAATCACAAATCCATAAATTTGTGATGATCTAAGGTGCCATCTGGTTCATCATATATGAGAGTACTAGAACAACATTTTTGGTTTCCAAGATCATTTCCCTAACGTTGATGAACTTTTACATAAGGAGAAATACTTACTTGATTTTAGTGTAATATCATTGTTGGTCACTCCATGAACAATTTCCACTTCCTCTGTATTTAAAGAAATGAAGCTGAATTTTTTATTCATGAAGTGTTAGTAGATCATGAGATATAATGATAAGTCATCCCATCTGTTTCTATCACAAAAGGTTTAGCATAAGTTATTAAATATACATAAGTCCATATATGGTGAGATTAATCTTATATGATTCCAACAATGGACTTATACTTTATCTATCATACCGATTAATAAAATAAAACTAGTTTCTACTAACTAGGGACTTCCTGTAGGCCAGTGGTATACGATGAAGGCCTTTCACACATCAGTTGTGGGTTCGATTCCCATAGACTTGTCTGACGCGACGGGTTGTCGCCCGTCCTGCAGGTTGTCCTTTTTCTAAAACTACATTATTATTACATTCCATAAATAATATCAAAAAAAGTTCTAGCCTTAAAAAATTCTTTCTGATGTCCAACTTAATCCATTCCAACCTTTAAGCTTATCAAAAATACTTCTGCCCAATCTTATAGTATGAAGAAAATGATTACTAGAAATTTCATTAACCAAGCATGTGAATACCATCATTTATCCCCCATATAAGATATATCTTGTTGGTCACATTCCAAACATGTGAATACCTTAATCATGTACTCTCTTGAAAAATGAATACCCATTGAACCTTATTGAAAACTTGAATTCTGTCAAAAGTTAACTCTTTCCACATACCAAAATCTCAAAATATTTATATACTCAAACCATGTTATCACATTGTCCTTATATCATCCATGAGCTCATCAATACTATAAAACATATCATTATCTCCTAATCCATTCATTATTCGCATATCATCTACTTTCTAAAAATATAAGAATTAACCTTTCATGGTTACCGGTACCATTAAACATATACTTTCAAATACTTTAGGTAAAACAATTGTGTAACAATCCTTAGATGTGTCTTTATTCCATAGTACCATTAAATTACCTATACAACATAACTCTTGATCAACATAAAATCATTCCACTAACTTATTTAACCACTGACTGAGCTTCTTCATTTCTTTCATCTCATATATCATTTGCAGTCTCTTAATCATCATCAACATAAATACTACCCATACGACCATGCTGATTCTCTTCATAAGATTTTCCCTTAGGGAATTGGTTTGCATAATGCCCATATATTCCACATTTAAAACATTTAACCATTTTTTATGTCTTAAAAAATACCATTATCCTTATCCATGGTGTTAAATTAACCTTTCCTTTACAATTACTGGCTTTGTGTCCTTCTTTTCCACACCCAAAGCATCTTTCGGTTCCTTTGAAACATTCTCCCTGATGCCTCTTCCCACATGATTTATTTGAGGGGAATTGAACTTTCTTTCCTCTATGATCATCTTGAAACTCCATATTTCTCTTATTAGCTGAGTGTGGATACTTACCAAAGTTGAGATTATTGATCATATTATGATATTTCTGATTAGGCATAATAATGATTTTGGACTTCCATATCCAATTTCATTGTTCATCATATCCTCCATTATCGCGAATCTTCATGTTTCCATCCATATTCTAAAACCCAAAAAGAATAGTGTGAGTGGAAAAAATCATGCTAGGAAAACAGCATAATAAAGTGGGAGTACCTACACTATATAACACCTTAGGTTTAATTCTAATATCATTACAATAATTCTAAGACTATAAACTATACATATACTTAACCTTAGAGACATCCCTAAACATACCTTCGAAATATCTCCAGGGATCTCACCAAAGTTCTCACATCCTAGTTTCCAAAGGTTAACTAAACCTTCACTCTGATACCAACTGTAGAAACCCAAAGGTTTACATACATGGACATTTCAATACTTTTGTGGAATACTTATAACAATAACAAACACTCAAGGACCGTAATAGTTTAGTGACTTTGGAAACTTGGATTATAAACTTGTAATCATGTTGAAAGATCTTCAACATCTCCCACAACAATCTTCCCATTTTTGTTTCCTTACCTAAAACATTTCGTTTAATCCTGGGGGAAAATAAAACATAAAAAGGGTGAGCTCAAATGCTCAGTAAGGGTAAGCATGGAAAAAATAAAACAAATCATATACATTTGAACTTAAAAAAACATGAACATAATGTTTAAACATCAAAATCTTGAGCAATGACAAAAAACATGGCAGTACGTAAGTCATAGATCATAAAGGAACATTAATCATGATAAAATAGAATGGTAATAAAACATGTAATTGTGGAAACCATTAAGCACATGATATTATTCCCATAGTAGCCAAGGCATTGCTGCCACGACCATCTTAGTGGACAAAGTCCCTTTCTGAATCGAGTTTACTCCTCGTTCCAGTCCTGTATCACTGAATCAGATTAACTTAATGTTCTATCAATGTCTATCTCATGAGATATAAATATTTACCCAATTCATTGGAGGAAGATATAGGTCTCACCCATCTCATAATGAAATCATTCTTTCGTGTGCCACAAAATAAACATAAATCATTCATTCAAACCCAATAAATAAAATGGTTTTCATAAACATCATCCCATCATAAGATAATCCATATAAAACAATGGATATCATTTCATAATAAACAAAATAAAACCATGTAAATCATAGAGACATTATATTTTAAACATACATATATGAAATAATTTCATCTTAGATGGAAAATAGTTTTGATAAAACACTTGAAATGAATTCTTGAGGAAAATTTCCTTTCATTGTCAAAATCATTTTATTTTTACAAAATTCCATGAAATTTTAAAAGAAAAGGATTTTCTTGAAAATAGTCATTAAATATTGTAGATTAAGCTTCATGAAAATAGAGCTTTATGAAACCGTGAAAATCCGTTCATGCTATATAAGTTAAAAAATACATTCTTCTCGTACTTTGGCCGAAAAAGACAAAAAGTACCTTATATGGTAAGCAAAATAAATAATCCTTACATACAATGTAGTAAAAGTCAAAAATGGGTAAAAAGGACTTCAAACATACATGAAAACATTTTTAGAAAACATGGAAATGGATGATAACAGTGACCCTAGTAAATACTTACGAATAAATAGTCTCAGGTAAAAATGAGATTGGAAAAGTTATCCCTTACCTTATGTCTGATATGCTTCGTATGTATCCGAACCTCCTGTATAATGATTTAAATAATGTCATTTAATTATTACAGAATCATATTTATTGTTATGATATCATATATAGTATACTTATGACTTTATATTACCCGTTCTTTTGTAAAATTGATGTAAAAGCAGCGATTTGGGTAAAATCATTTCATTTATTGTACGTGTTTCGACTTTTTGTTCTTGATATTATTAATTATATCATGATTTAATTAATTACAGAATGTAAAACATGATTTATATATAATATATATTCAGCATATACATATATATATGATAGATCGATAAATAGAATGAAATACACGTCTCATGGAGACGGTAGGCCGTACGTACGCATGAATGTTGTTTTCGTTTCCTTATTGAATTAAATGGAATTAATAAGATGACATAAATATATATATACATAAATAAAGTATCATTATTATGTAATATATTTCATTATTATTCCTTATATATACTTTATATTCATTCATGAATGGTTAACATGGAGAATGAATCTCATCGTGTCGTGGAGACGGTAGTCCGTACGTACGGACGAGCGATGATATCATTCTCAGGATCATGGAATTGTATTGAAGTGTATGTATAATATTTATGAATCAATATCACTTTATAATAATCATATATAGTTATTTATTTACTTCATTATACCCATCTGAGTAAGGTGGTGTTCGAAAACAGATCACACCACGGCATGGAGACAGTATTCTGTACGTACGCACGCGCGGTTATTTCATTTTCCGTAGGATGGATAGAAGGTGAAATATGGTTGTTTGATATTTATAATAACATATCAGTATATAATTAATACTGATGTTATTACTTTATAATGAGACAACTAAATAAGAAGAAGTAGAAGAAGAAAGAAACTTGAGAGAATCGGAAGAAGAGATTACCTCTTCTTCGACGCACCTCCTTTAAGTTTCCTATTAAGGAAGTAGAGTTGGTATTTTGAGAAGAAAAAAACCTCAAAAATGTTTCTGGGGAAGTGGAGAAGAGAAATTTCCAGGGGTTGTCTGAGATTCAAGGCTCAAAAGGGTGTGAAGAGAAGAGGGAAGGGGTGCCCATTTTATAAGGGAGGAGAGGGGCACCTTTGGAAAAACATAAAATATTATTTTATAATAAAGTCATATTCGGTTTATAATAGCTCCAAATTGATTTATATAGAAGATATACGAAGGATGAGTTGTAATACTCTCAACCAGTAGGTTTTAGACAAGTTTAGGTTACTAATTTAACCTCATCCTTTAGATTTAACTCTAAGTTAAATAATTTAACTTTTACCGTGTCTTCTTGTTTTCTTACACTATATGGTTAATAAACTTATTATAACCAGCCAAATGAACCCCAAGTGGTTCATTATTAATATATATAACCATATCTCTGTCATTTGGCCGAACCTTAGATTTTTAGAAAGATAATAACAATTAATAATATAATATTTGTTTTAAAAACTATTTTATGTCAATTTTTTCACTATTTGGTAATTGAATTTTTTGAAAATCATAACAGCATTATTAGTTCGAAAATATTTAATTAAATCAATATTAACATGTCATATTAACCTAGAAAATTATTTTAATTCATAAAAAGTCTCAAATTACATTGATTTGGGTATTTATAATATCAATTATTTTAATATTTCAATATTAAGGTAATTACTGCATCACCATTGTGTCATAAATAACTTAAATTATTTAATTTATAAAAATTATAAATAAAATACAATTATGTATGAAATATCTTTATCTTTCTAATAAATATTTATAGTCGAATATATCTCATTTATAACCCTTTATTAAAAATGTTTTAGTTATTAAACTTTGATTTTAACTATTTTAACTCTTCTTTAAATAAAATAAATTTAAATGTCATAATCTAATCCAAGTGGACCTAAATGGTCATATTTTATTCATGAGGTTTTTTTGGTAGATTTAAACTTATCCATTAGAATTAGGACATGTGCTAGGGTAATAATAATATCATTTTTACCCTTAATTACCCTATTTACTTTTAACCATGGTAAATAAAAGTAAAAAGTTACTATTCACCAAAAATAATTTCTATCTTATTGAACCAAATTTTACTCCTAGATATTAACCGTGTTTCTCTGATTTTTTGAAATTCCACTCACAGAAGTGGTAAAATTAAGTTTTATGTAAATTTTGAAATTCTCCTAGGAGGTGGGTAAAAGACGGTGAAAAGTTCAATAAAATTTTATTATATCTAAAATTATTATAAAATTACTCAAATGAATTAAATTGAACTTATATAGGTATTTTGTATCAATTTTGACCTAAAACGAATTTAAATAAAATAAATAATTATTTAAATAAAAAGTCGGTTTTTAAATAGTAACCCAGTGTTTTCACTATTCATCAAAAATTGAAAGTTTTCAGAAAATTACCAAAAATTCCCCCTAGTGTAATTTCGATATTCCGAATCCAAAAATGAATTCCATTTTGAAAGATAAAATTTATAAAATTTCAAAAACTGGGCATTACTATTCATAACGACTAGTTCATAATAATATTATAACAATATATCATTTAGTGAAACTTGGTATTGTGTATAACACACGCTATCATGGAAGGTCGTGGTTGTGTGTAATGAAATCCAATTTAGGGTTGCGTGTAGTGCAAGATTAGTTTGTTGTTGCGTATAATAGAATCCAATCATATTTCATTTATACATTGATTATATATATATATATACACTCAATGTTGCGTAAAATAACTTCTATCAAACGAACTTGAAATTGTGTGTAACACGATCCAATATTAGTGTTTTATATACTGCAAGCTAATATGGTGTTTTGTATAGAACAAGCTAATTTTGGTGTCGCATACAACAAAAGACATCAATGAAATTAAAAATAATAATTCTCATAAAATCTCGGGTTGTTACATTCTACCCCCCCTTTAAATGAATTTGGCCCTCAAAATTCATCAAGGTTATAAATCGTTAACAACTTGAAATTTTCCTTAATAGAAACCCACATTATAAAAAGGAATACTAAATCTTAATTTTAAAAACTAATGTATGAAACGTAACGGTTACCCAAATTAACTTATCCTTGGGTTTCCACATAGGAGAACATAGGTGAAAATATGGATATGGAAGAGAAATATAACCGTCAAGTTCTGATGGAGAGTGGTAGAGAAAATGGCTATGAAAAAGCCAACAATCACAAAGCCATAAATTTGTGATGATCTAAGGTACCATCAGATTCATCATATGTGAGAGTACTAGAACAACATTTTTGGTTTCCAAGATCATATCCCTAACGTTGATGAACTTTTACATAAGGAGAAATACTTACTTGATTTTAGTGTAATATCATTTTTGGTCATTTCATGAACAATTTCGACTTCATCTCTATTTAAAGAAATGAAGTTGAATTTTTCATTTACGAAGTGTTAGAAGATCATGCGATAGAATGATAAGTCATCCCATCTGTTTCTACCACAAAAAGGTTAGCATAAGTTATTAAATATACATAAGTCCATCTATGGTGAGATTAATCATATATGATTCCAAAAACGGACTTATACTTTATCTATCATATCTCTTAATAAAATAAAACTAGTTTCTACTAAACAGGGACTTCCTGTAGGCTAGTGGTATACGATAAAGGCCTTTCGCACTTCAGTTGTGGGTTCGATTCCCATAGCCTTGTCTGACGCGACGGGTTATCACCCATCCTGCAGGTTGTCCTTTTTCTAAAACTAAATTATTATAACATTCAATAAATAATATCAAAAAAATTTCTAGCCTTAAACAATTCTATCTAATGTCCAACTTAATCCATTCCAACCATTAAGCTTATCAAAAATACTTCTGTCCAATCTTATAGTATAAAGAAAACAATTACTAGAAATGTCATCAACCAAGAATATGAATACCATCATTTATCCCCCATATAAGATATATCTTGTTGGTCACATTCCAAACATGTGAATACCTTAATCATTTATTCTCTTGAAAAATGAATACCCATTGAACCTTAGTGGAAACATGAATGCTGTCAAAAGTTAACTCTTTCCACATACCAAAATCCAAAAAAATTTATATACTCAAACCATGATATCACATTGTCCTTATATCAGCCATGAGCTCATCAATACTATAAAACATCTCATTATCTCATAATCCCTTCATTATGTGCATATCATCTACCTTCCGAATATATATGAATTAACCTTTCATTGTTACCGGTACCATTCAACATATACTTTAAAATACTTTAGGAAAAACAATAGTGTAAGAATCCTTATATGTGTCTTTATTCTACAATAACATTAAATTACATATACAACATAACTCTTGATAAACATACAATCATTCCACTACCTTCTTTAACCACTGACTGAGCTTCATCATTTCTTTCATCTCATATATCATTTTCAGCCTCTTCATCATCCTCAACATAAATACTACCCATACGACCATGCTGATTCTCTTCAGGAGATTTTCCCTTAGGGCATTGGTTTTCATAATGCCCATACATTCCACATTTAAAACATTTAACCATTGTTCATGTCTTAGAAATACCATTATCCTTTTCCATGGTGTTAACTGAACCTTTTCCTTTACAATTACTGGCTTTGTGTCCTTCTTTTCCACACCCAAAGCATATTCTGGTTCCTTTGAAACATTCTCCCTGATGCCTCTTCCCACATGATTTACATGAGGGGAATTTAACTTTCTTTCCTCTATGATCATCATGAAACTACATCTTTCTCTTATTAGCTGAGTCGGGATACTTACCAAAGTTGAGATTATTGATCATATTATGAGATTCTTGATTAGGCATAATAACGATGTTTGGACTTCCAGATCCAATTTCGGTGTCCATCATATCCTCCATTATCTTGAATCTTCCTGTTTCCAGCCATATTCTAAAACCCAAAAAAAAAATAGTGTGAGTGGAAAAATTCATGCTAAGAAAACAGCATAATAAAGGGGGAGTACCTTCAATATATAACACCTTATGTTTAATTATAATATCATTACCGTAATTCTAGGACTATAAACTATACGTATACTTATCCTTAGAGATATCCCTAGACATAACTTAGAAATATCTCTAGGGATCTCACTAATGTTCTCACATCCTAGTTTCTAAAGGTTAACTAAACCTTCGCTCTGATACCAACTATAGATACCCAAATCTTGACATACATGGATATTTCAATACTTTTGCGGAATACATATAACAAAAACAAACACTCAAGGACCGTAATAGTTTAGTGTCTTTGAAACTTGGAATATAAACTTCTAATCATATTGAAAGATCTTCAACATCTCCCATAACGATCTTTCCCTTTTTGTTTCCTTAACTAAAAACATTCTTTTAATCCTGGGGGAAAAGAAATCATAAAAAGGGTGAGCGAAAATTCTCATTTAGTGTAATCATATAGAAAATAAAACAAATCATATACATTTGAACTTAAAAAACATGAACATAATGTTTAAACATCAAAATCTTCAGCAATGACATAAAACATGGAAGTACGTAAGATATAGATCATAAAGGAATATTAACCATGATAAAATAGCATGTGAATAAAACATGTAATTGTGGAAACCATTAAGCACATTTTATAACTCCCATAGTAGCCAAGGCATTGCTTCCAAGACCATCTTAGTGGACAATGTCCCTTTCTGAATCGAGTTCACTCCTCATTCCAGTCCTATATCACTGAACCGGATTAACTTACCATTCCAACCATGTCTAGCTCAAAAGATATAAATAATTAACCAATGCATTGGAGGGAGATATAGGTCCCACCCATCTTATAATGAAATCATTATTTCATGTGCCACAAAATAAACATAAATCATTCATTCAAACCCAATAAATAAAATGGGTTTCATAAACATCATCGCATCATAAGATAATCTATATAAAACAATGGATATCATTTCATCATAAGAAAAATAAAACCATGTAAATCATAGAGACATTATACTTGAAACATACACATATGACATAATGTCATCTTAGATGGAAAATAGTTTTGATAAAACTCTTGAAATGAATTTTTGAGGAAAATATCCTTTCTTCTTCAAAATCATTTACTTTTCACTAAATGACATGAAATTTTTAAAGAAATGGATTTTCATGAAAATATTAATTAAATATTGTAGATTAATCTTCATGTAAATAAAGCATTATGAAACTGTAAAAATCTGTTCATGCCATATAAGTTAAAAAAATACATTCTTCTCGTACTTTGGCCGGAAAAGTCAAAAAGTACCTTATTGGTAAACAAAATAAATAATCCTTACATACCATATAGTAAAAGTCAAAAAATGGGTAAAAAGGACATTAAACATACATGAAAACATGTTAAGAAAACATGGACATGGATGATAACAATAACCCTAGTAAATACTTACGAATAAACAATCTCGGGTAAAAACGAGATTGGAAAAGTTATCCCTTACCTTATGTCTGATATTCTTTGTATGTATCTGAACCTCCTGTATAATGATTTAAATAATGTCACAGACTTATTAAATAATAATATTCATTGTTAGGATATCATATATAGTTTACATATGACTTTATATTACCCGTTCTTTTGTAAATTTGATGTAAAAGCGGTGATTTGGGTAAAATCGTTTCATTTATTGTACGTGTTTCGGCTTGTTGTTCTTGATATTATTAATTATATCATTATTTACTTAATTTTAGAATGTAAAAAATGATATATATATATATATATATAATATATTCAGCATATATATATATATATGATATATCGATAAGTGTAATGAAATACACCACTCATGGAGACGGTAGGTCGTACGTACGCATGAACTCTGTTTTCGTTTCCTTATTGAATTGAATGAAATTAAGTAGATGAAATACATATATATATATATATACATAAATCCAGTATCAATATTATGTAATGTATTTCATTATTATTCATTATATATACTTTATAATCATTCATGAATGGTTTACATGGAGAATGAATCTCATCGCGTTGTGGAGATGGTAGTCCGTACGTACGCACGAGCGATGATATCATTCTCATCATAGTGGAATTTTATTAAAGTGTATGTATAATATTTCAGAATCAATATCAATTTACAATAATCATATATAGTTATTTATTTACACCATTATACCCATCCAAGTAAGGTGGTGGTCGAAAACAGATTACACCACGGCGTGGAGATGGTATTCCGTACGTACGCACGCGCGGTGATTTCGTTTTCCGTAGGATGGATAGAAGGTGAAATAGGGTTGTTTCGTATTTATAATAACATATAATTTTATAATTAATACTGATGTTATTACTTTATAATGATACAAATAAAGAAAAAGAAGTAGAAGAATAATGAAACTTGAGATAATCGGAAGAAGAGATTACCTCTTCTTCGACACACCTCCTTTAAGCTTCCTCTTAAGGAAGTAGAGTTGGTCTTTTGAGAAGACCAGAACCTCCAAAATGTTTCTAGGGAAGTGGAGAAGGGAAAAGGGCAGGGGTTGGCCGAGATTAAAGGATCAAAAGGGTGTTAAGAGAAGAGGGAAGGGGTTCCCTTTTGGTAAGGGAGGAGAGGGGCACCTTTGAAAAAACATAAAATATTATTTTATGATAAAGTCATATTCGATTTATAATAGCTCCAAATTGATTTATTTAGAATCTAAAGGGAGTATAAGTCGAAATAAACTCAAAAAATAGGTTTTATACAAGTTTAGGTTACTATTTTGACCTTATCTTTTAGATTTAACTCTAAGTTAAATAATTTTACTTTTACCATGTCTTCTTGTTTTCTTGCACTATATGGTTAATAAACTTACTATAACCAGCCAAACGAAACCCAAGTGGCTAATTATTAATATATATAACCTTATATAATTTATTTTGATGATCCTTAGATTATTTGTAATATAATAACAATTAATAATATAATATTTGTTTTAATAACTATTTTATGTCAATTTTGACACTATTTGGTAATTGAATTTTGTGAAACTCATAACAGAATGATTAGTTCGCAAAAATGTTTTTTAAATCAATAATAACATGTCATATTAACCTATAAAATTAGTGTAATTCATAAAAAGTCTCAAATTACATTTATTTGTGTGTTTATAATATCAATTATTTTAATATTTCATTATTTAGGTAATTACTGTATCACCATTCTGTCATAAATAACATAACTTATTTAATGTATAAAAATTATAAATAAAATAATATTAGGTGGGAAATATTTTTAGCTTTATAATTAATATTTATAGTCTAATATTTCTAATTTATGACCCTATATTAAAAATGATTTATTTATTAAACTTTGATTTTAACTATTTTAACTCTTCTTTAAATAAAATAATATTAAATGTCCTAATCTAATCCAAGTGGACCTAAATGGTCATATTTTATTCCTAAGGTTTTTTTGGTCGAATTAAACTTATCCAATAGAATTAGGACATGTGTTAGGGTAATAATAATATCATTTTTACCCTTAATTACCCTATTTACTTTTAACAGTGGTAAATAAAAGTAAAACGTTACTATTCACCGAAAATTATTTTTATCTTATTGAACCACATTTTACTCCTTGATATTAACCATGTTTCTCAGATTTTCAAAATTCCACTCAAAGAAGCGGTAAAATTATGTTTTATGTAAATTTTCAAATTCTCCTAGGAGATGGGTAAAAGGCGATGAAAAGTTCAATAAAATTTTAATATATCTAAAATTATTATAAAATGACTCAAATGAATTAAATTGAATTTATATAGGTATTATGTATAAATTTTGACCTAAAATAAATTTAAATTAAATAAATAATTATTTAAATAAAAAGTCGGTTTTTAAATAGTAACCCAGTATTTTCACTATTCATCAAAAATTGAAAGTTTTCAGAAAAATACCAAAAATTCACCCTAGGCTAATTTCGAGATTCCGAATCCAAAAATGAAGTCCATTTTGAAAGATAAAATTTATTATATTTCAAAAAGTGGGTATTACTATTCATAACGGCTAGTTCATAATAATATTATAATAATATCTCGTTTAGTGAAACTTGGTATTGCATATAACACACGCTATTGTGGAAGGTCGCGGTTGTGTGTAATGAAAGCCAAGTCAGGGTTGCGTGTAGTGAAAGATTCATTTTTTGTTGCGTATAATAGAATCCAACCATATTTCATTTATACATTGAATAAATATACATATATATATACACTCAATGTTGTGTAAAATAACTTCTATCAAATGAACTTGAAATTGTGTGTAACACGATCCAAGATTAGTGTTGTGTATACTACAAGCTAATATGGTGTTGCGTATAGAACAAGATAATTTTTGTGTCGCATAAAAAATAAGACATCAATGAAATTAAAAATAACAATTCTCATAAAATCTCAGGTTGTTATATTCTACACCCCTTAAAATGAATTTCTCCCTCAAAATTCATCGGGGTTATAAATCGTTTACTACTTGAAATTTTCTTTAATAGAAACACACATCGTAAAAAGGAATAATAAAGATTAATTTTAAAACTAATGTATAAAACGTAATGGTTACCCAAATTAACTTATCCCTAGGTTTCCACATAGGAGAACATAGGTGAAAATATGGATATGGAAGAGAAATCTAACGGCCATGTTCTGATGGAGAGTGGTATAGAATATGGAAATGAAAAATACAACAATCACAAAGCCATAAATTTGTGATGATCTAAGGTAGCATCAGATTCATCAGATATGAGAGTTCTATAACAATATTTTTGGTTTCCAAGATCATTTCCCTGAAGTTGATGAACTTTTACATAAGGAGAAATACTTACTTGATTTTAGTGTAATATCATTGTTGGTCATTCCATGAACAATTTCCACTTCATCTCTTTTTAAAGAAATGAAGCTAAATTTTTCATTCATGCAGTGTTAGCAGATCATGCGTTATAATGATAAGTCATCCCATCTATTTCTATCTCAAAAAGGATAACATAAGTTATTAAATATACAAAAGTCCATCTATGGTGAGATTAATCGTATATGATTCCAACAATGGACTTATACTTTATTTATCATAATGAATAATAAAATAAAACTAGTTTCTACTAACCAGGGCCTTCCTGTAGGCCAGTGGTATACGATAAAGGCATTTCACACTTTAGTTGTGGGTTCGACTCCAACAGCCTTGTCTGACGCGATGGGTTTTCGCCCGTTCTGCAGGTTGTCATTTTTCTAAAACTACATTATTATAACATTCCATAAATAATATCAAAAAAAGTTCTAGCCTTAAAAAATTCTATCTGTTGTCCACCTTAATCCATTCTATCCTTTAAGATTATCGCAAATACTTCGGTCCAATCTTATAGTATAAAGTAAACGCTTACTAGAAATATCATCAACCAATCATGTGAATACCTTCATTTATCCCCTATATAAGATATATCTTGTGGGTCACATTCCAAACATGTTAATACCTTAATCGTGTATTCTCTTGAAAAATGAATACCCATTGAACCTTATTGAAAACATTAATGCTGTCAAAAGTTAACTCTTTCCACATACCAAAATCCCAAAATTTTTATATACTCAAACCATAATATCACATTGTCCTTATATCATCCATTAGCTCATCAATACTATAAAACATCTCATTATATCCTAATCCATTCATTATGCGCATATCATCTACTTTCCAAAAATATATGAATTAACCTTTCATGTTTACTGGTACCATTCAACATATACTTTAAAATACTTTAGGAAAAATAATAGTGTAACAATCGTTAGATGTGTTTTTATTCCATAGTACCGTTAAATTACCTATACAACATAAATCTTGATAAACATACAATAATTCCACTACCTTCTTTAACCACTGATTGAGCTTCATCAGTTCATTCATCTCATATATCATTTGCAGTCTCTTCATCATCATCAACATAAATACTACCCATATGACCATGATGATTCTCTTCATGAGATTTTCCCTTAGGGAATTAGTTTACATATTGCCCATACATTAAACATTTAAAACATTTAACCATTGTTGATGTCTTAGCAATACCATTATCTTTGTCCATTGTGTTAACTGAACCTTTTCCTTTACAATTAATGGCTTTGTGTCCTTCTTTTCTACACCCAAAGCATATTCTGGTTCCTTTGAAACATTCTCCCTGAGGCCTCTTCCCACATGATTTACATGAGGGGAATTTAACTTTCTTTCTTCTATGATCATCATGAAACTCCATCTTTCTCTTATTATCTGAGTCAAGATACTTACCAAAGTTGAGATTATTGATCATATTATGAGATTTCTTATTAGGAATAATAACGATGTTTGGAGTTCTAGATCCAATTTCATTGTCCATCATATCCTCCATTATCGTGAATCTTCCTGTTTCCAGCCATATTCTAAAACCCAAAAAGAATAGTGTGAGTGGAAAAAATCATGCTAGGAAAACAACATAATAAAGGGGGAGTACCTTCAATATATAAAACCTTAGGTTTAATTCTAATATCATTACCGTAATTCTAGGACTATAACCTTTACATATACTTAACCTTAGAGACATCCCTAGACATACCTTAGAAATATCTCTAGGGATGTCACTAAAGTTATCACATCCTAGTTTCCAAAGGTTAACTAAACCTTCACTCTGATACCAACTGTAGAGACCCAAAGCTTGACGTATATGGACATTTCAATACTCTTGTGGAATACTTATAACAAATACAAACATTCAAGGACCGTAATAGTTTAGTGTCTTTGGAAACTTGGAATATAAACTTCTAATCATGTTGAAAGATCTTCAACATCTCCCATAATGATCTTCCCATTTTTGTTTATTTACCTAAAACCTTTCTTTTAATCTTGGGGGAAAAGAAAACATAAAAAGGGTGAGCTCAAATGCTCAGGAAGGGTATGCATGGAGAAAATAAAACAAATCATATACATTTGAACTTAAAAAAATGAACATAATGTTTAAAAATCAAAATCTTGAGCAGTGACATAAAACATGGCAGTACGTAAGGCATAGATCCTAAAGGAACATTAATCATGATAAAATATCATGGGAATAAAACATGTAATTGTGGAAACCATTAAGCACATGTTATGATTCCCATAGTATCCAAGACATTGCTTCCAAGACCATCTTAGTGGACAAAGTCCCTTTCTGAATCGAGTTGACTCCTAGTTCCAGTCCTGTATCACTGAACCGGATTAACTTACCATTATAGCCATGTCTATATCATGAGATATAAATCTTTACCCAATGCATTGGAGGGAGATATAGGTCCCATCCATCTCATAATGAAATCATTCTTTCGTGTGCCACAAAATAAACATAAATCATTCATTCAAACTCAATAAAAAAATGGGTTTCATAAACATCATCCAATCATAAGATAATCCATATAAAAAAATGGATATCATTTCATCATAAAAAAAATAAAACCATGTAAATCATAGATACATTTTACTTGAAACATAAACATATGAAATAATGTCATCTTAGATGGAAAATAGTTTTGATAAAACACTTGAAATGAATTCTTGAGGAAAATATCCTTTCTTCTTCAAAACCATTTTATTTTCAATAAAAGCCATGAAATTTAAAAATTAATGGATTTTATTGAAAATATTCATTAAATATTGTAGATTAAGCTTCATTAAAATAAAGCGTTATGAAATCGTAAAAATCCGTTCATGCCATATAAGTAAAAAAATACATTCTTCTCGTACTTTGGCCGGAAAAGTCAAAAAGTACCTTATATGGTAAAAAAATAAAGAATCCTTACATACCATGTAGTAAAAGTCAAAAATGGGTAAAAAGGACTTTAAACATACATGAAAACATTTTTAGAAAACATGGACATGGATGATTACAATAACCCCAGTAAATACTTATGAATAAACAATCTCAGGTAAAAATGAGATTGGAAAAGTTATCCCTTACCTTATGTCTGGTATGCTTTCTATGTATCCAAACCTCCTGTATAATGATTTAAATAATTTCATTGACTTATTTCAGAATCATATTAATTGTTATGATATCATATATTGTTTAATTATAACTTTATATTACCCATTCTTTTGTAAATTCGATGTAAAAGCAGCGATTTTGGTAAAATCGTTTCATTTATTGTACGTGTTTCGACTTGTTGTTCTTGATATTATTAATTATATCATGATTTACTTAATTCCAGAATGTAAAACATGATTTATATATAATATATATTCAGAATATACATATATATATATGATAGATCGATAAGTGGAATGAAATACACCGTTCATGGAGACGGTAGGTTGTACATACGCATGAACGTTTTTTACGTTTCCTTATTGAATTGAATGGAATTAATTAGATGACATACATATATATATATATATATACAAAAATCCAATATCATTATTATGTCATATATTTCATTATTATTCATTATATATACTTTATAATGATTCATGAATGGTTAACATGGAGAATGAATCTCATCGCGTCGTGGAGACGGTAGTCCGTACATACGCACGAGCGATGATATCATTCTCATGATCGTGGAATTTTATTGAAGTGTATGTATAATATTTCAGAATCAATTGTAAAGACACGTAAAATTCCGGGAATTTTTTTTTCTTAATTTTCTTTGAAATTTTACAAGAACCAAGATTCTGACGGCACCTGATTCCGAGGCCCGGTGCGCCCGGAAACATTTTCTGAAGTTTGGCTCAGGTACATTCAGTGAACGAACAAGCGGGTTTTCCTAACTTTTGAACCAGTGCTCATAATCGAATATCAAGGGCACCGATGGAATTGTAGCGCTGGTATTTTCTTAGAAACAGATTTTTCAGAGTTGCGTTTTCTCGGGTGTGGTTTTTAGTTTTTGGGGTTAAATGAAGAAATAAAATAAAGTGGTGCGAAAACATTATTTTATTTCACTTAAGACACTTAAATCCACTTAAGCTGAGTTGAAGCGGATAGGGTGGAACCCAAAATATCCTACCCACTTGGTAGGATATTTGTGAGGTGGGGCCTACACGAGCCCCACCATTTCTATTCCTCTAAGTAACGCACCCGTGAAAACCCCTCTTAAATGAAAGTTAACCGATGTGTTTTCATAAATTCTTAACACCCCTATTAACTGGGCAGTTAAGTCGTTACCATTAATTCGTCGAATTAATGGTTCGTTTGTTAACTTGTTTTCCAAATTGTTGGCATGGAATAAAATAAGACCAACACACATTTTTCTTGTGGGTGACCTGTTGATAGGATTAACAGAAACTCTAGGCTCTTCATCCTCCTTCGTGAAGAACACGAAGAACACGAAGAACGCGAAGAACGCGAAGAACGCGAAGAATGCCGAACCCTCGGAGATCGACGACGCGACGCCGTGTACCGCGATGCCGACGATTCTCCTTCCGCGACGATCCTTCCCCACAAAAATCTCTGATCATCAACCGATTGAGGTAGGGGATTACGGATCTTTTTATTTTCTTTTGTGGATTTTATCCTCAACATGGGATTAAATGGTGCTATTAAATCTGTGTGTTTTCTTTAACCTTCGGAGATCGTCGACGCGACACCGTGTACCGCGACGACGCGACGCCCCCTTCCGCGACGCGACGATCCTCTTCTTACGCGACGGTCAATTCCACGAAGAACTCACGTTCGACGAAAACGATAAGGTAGGGTTTGATTATTTTAAATCATTTTGATTTATACCCACGGCGTACGATTAAAATTGTTGTGAGACTTTTAAACCCACTAATGTGGTGGGTGAAGAATAACAAACAAGTCTGAACCCACCACCCCTTTCGTTCTTGGTGTGAAAAATGGCAGACGTTGACAAAGCAGGCTGCACGGGCGACGCAGGGTCCTCACAGTGAAGTACATACCCCGGGAGGACCTTTGGTGAAGACGGCGTGAATTTCCGACCACCGGAACTCGTCCGGTGGTCTGCGGAGCGACCCGTCGGCGCGCCACGCCGGCACGGCGGCAGAAGGCGGCGGCGCCCGGCACGCCGCCGTGGAGAACCGCCGCGGTTGAAGCCACGACGGCGGCTCGGCCGCGTCCGCTGGCAAGGAAGGCCCCACGCGGGGCCGCGGTTCCCTCACGCGGGGGGCAGCACGCCCCCCGCTCCGCTCGGCCGTAACCGGCCGAGCCGACCCGCCGGTCGGGCCGGATCGCGCCCAGGCCGGGCCGGGTCGCGCCCAGGCCGGGCCGAGCCACCCTGGCCAGGCTGGGCCGTGCCGGCCGGGTCGGACGCAGACCCAGGTCAGGTAGACCCGGTTCGGGTCGACCCTGGGGGGGTTGGGTCGGGCCGGTCCGGGCCCAGACCCCCTGTTTTCGGACCTTTTCGGTATTTTGCTCATAACTTGAGCTATGAGCCTCCGATCGACGCACCGTCAGTGGAGATGTGATCCTTGGATTGAGATTGTCGTTTCGGTATATCTCATTCAATGTTTCGGAGTACTTTGGGTTCGGCTGGGTTGGTTCGTACACAAAACCAACCGGGCCCTCGGATCGGAAACACCCATAACTTGAGCTCCGGACGTCCGATTGACTTTCTGTTGACTTTGTTGGATTCCTCTAAGTGAGACGGAACTTTTGGATTACTCCGCTTGAGGTTTGGATGCTGTCGGAGCGTGGTCGGGTTGGTTCGCTCACGAAACCAACCGGGCCCCTGGGACGAAAAAGCCAATAACTCACAGACCGAACATCCGATTGACGTGCCGTCTGTCTTGTTGATTTCTTCTTGATGAGACAGAACTTTTGGCATACATCGCTTGAGTTTTGGATGCAGTTGTATATAGGCCGGCTTGGATTGCACCCGAAATCCAACCGGGCCCCTAGAACGAAAAAACTGATAACTCTCAGACCAGACGTCCGTTTGATGCGCCGTCTGTGACGTTGAGTTCCTGTTGACGATACAGAACTGTTTGATATATCAAATCTGGACTATGTGTCAGTTGATGTATCGAACTCATGGCTCGTGGAGTGGACTCTCCCGGAACAAGCATGCTATGTGCGGAAACCCTAGAGCCGGTTGAGAATTGACGACTGCTGATCGAACGACTTGGTGTGTTACGGATAACACAGTGGGAAGCACTTGGTTGTAGCAGTAGACCCACGGAGGAGGAGCGCTTGGTTGTAGCGGCAGACCTATGGTACTCAATAGAAGGATTACCTCTAGAGGCTATGAGGTGGAGTGCTTGGTTGTAGCGACAGACCCACGACGGAGGAGCGCTTGGTTGTAGCAGCACAGGGGAGCGCATGGTTGTAGCGGAAGACCCACGATGGAGGATCTCTTGGTTGTAGCGGCTGACCCATGGTACTCAACAGAAGGAGTACCTCTAGAGGCTATGAGGGGGAGCGCTTGGTTGTAGCGGCAGACCCATGGTGGGAAGCACTTGGTTGTAGAAGCAGGCCCACAGTACTCGATAGGTGGAGTAATACAGTAGTCCAAGGTTAGAGGGAAGCGCTTGGTTGTAGTGGAATAACCACTGTACTTGATGGAGAAGGAGTTTCCCAATGGCTATGGTTTCAACTTCATGATTGATCCTGTGTGGGTCATTGCGGGGGTTAGTACCTACCGATCCATTGTGGGTCCGACGGCTTAGATGAATCAGTGGCTACATCTGATCATCTCTATCGTCTTACGAAGTAGTATTCCTGTGTGAGCTGAATCCTGTTTTTCTTTCCTATGTGGATTGTGTTGTGCTATCCTGTGTGGATTTACGTTTTTCTTTCCTGTGTGGACTGGGTTTTACTTGGGCTCGGAGGTTGGAGCGAGTTGGAATTGATGACTTAGGTATATGTATGGGCATATACCTAAGCAGTGTCGGATGTTACTTAGGGATTGTATATTTCCTTTGTGGATTATCCTTTGTGGATTCTGGGAGACCTTCGGGGGTCACGGGGTCCCCACTGAGTAGCTTATACTCACCCCTGCACGGGCTATGCCCGCACTACGTTGTGTTGGTTGCAGACGACGGACAACGCTGATCGTGGTTGAGGCTTGCGGAGCCGGATGGTACCTGAAGGTGGACCACTAGGCGAGACATACTCGGAGCAGACGGTTGGACCTGAGGAGCTGTGGAGGCTATCTGTACTCACCCTTCAGGTGGGACTTCCAGTGGTCGGCTCGACTTTGCGGATTTATCTTCAGTTGCGGTTTTCCCTTTTTGAGTTGTACTTTACTTACAGTTTGGGTTTGTATACTGGCCCACTTAATTTTCTGCACTTACTTTGTTTTAGCTTTTACTTAGTGTTTACTTCTACTACTTGCTTGCTCTGTGGTGTTTGTTTAATTTTCAAAGGCAATTCCTTCCTTTTTTACCAGGATTTACGCCTTGGTGCTAGTCGCCAGCCCCTGGCCTATGGAAGGCGGGCTTGGTGTAGTCACATCACGGGCCCCGAGGATGGGTCGTGAAAAATTGGTATCAGAGGAGTTCGGTTCTACCGTAGAACTCCGGACTCTAATCATTTTCTATGTGAAGCAATAGTGTTGAGAGTATTGAGTGCGGTTATCAGTCCAGGGAGTCTAGTGTTGGTGCGGCGTCCGACGTATCCGTACACCAGGACCCTGACTTCTGATTTCCAACTTAATACACAAAAACATTGATTGCATGTGTATTTCAAGTTTTCTTTGTGATTACTTGTGTCAGCTCACCAGGTATACTATTCTAACCGTGGCGCACCTGTCTCTTTTCAGGATGGCCCCACGATGGCAGCTAGCTAGGGTTACAAGAGATGTGTGTGACGACAGCCCACCGAGCGACGAGGCCTCGGTACAGGGCCCTTTGATAGCAGAGGCACCGGCGGTACCGCTACCCACCAAGCCACCGATTCTTCCAGCCCTAGCCGCTGACGATGCACGTCGCCTTAGTGCACTGCATGAGTTTCAGCACCAGCGACCACCCAGGTTCCGCAGGGAGACGGACCCCCAGGCATCCGAGGACTAGCTGGAGGCAGTTGTATGAGTTTTCAGGTTAGTGAGGACACCAGCAGACCTCATGGTGATCCTTGTAGTGAGCCTACTACATGCGGTAGTGGGCCGATGGTGGAGCTTGATGCTCCAGGTGCACGATGAGGCATCTATTCTCTGGACGGACTTTGAGAGCATCTTCCACTCGGAGTTCTTCCCAACCACCCTCCGTGCGGTGCACATCCAGAAGCTTCTACAACTGCGGTAGGGTAGCATGACAGTAGCCCAGTACGCGGAAAGGTTTATCGATCTCTCACACTACTCGACAGACATGGTACATGACCCATTCTTCAGGGCCCAAACCTTCGAGCAGGGGCTCAGGCAAGAGACCAGAGCTTTAGTTTTTTCTCACAGCATTCCGACACAGACAGGGGTGTTGGAGCGATCCCTCTTAGTGTAGAGTTTCTTTGCTGAGCAGTCTCCAGCAGCAGGACCCACCACTAGCCGGAATGCGGCAGAGTCTTCTGTAGCGGGCAGTAGACAGATGACGCAGGGGTCCAAGAGGACTAGACCTACAGGTGGTCGACCGCGTGACACAGGACCGTTTGTGCGAGGCCCCAGGGGTGGACAACGACTTACCATGAACGGACAGTGTTACTCATGTGGCGGAGTTGGTCACATGGCTCGTGACTGTCCGACCTGCCATACGGATGACCAGCAGATGAACGAAGGACCTCCCAGGCAGAGGCAGAGGTTCGATCGAGGCGGACCGCATGGAGTAGGAGACCATGGTAGGGGAGCTGGCCATGCAGCTGGAGGTGGACGACGCTTCAAGGTGTTTCCACCACCACCACCAGGAGGTCCACCCTGACCACAGGGAGCTGGTGGACGTGGGAGAGCTCAGCTTTAGGCAGCTGAGGCCTACGATCATGGAGCTCCGAGAGCAGATGGACAGGAGAGGGACTAGCTCCAGGCCTGGAGACTTTTGTTTATGCTTCTTATAGCATTGTTGATGTTTTTCTATAGATGCTTTGTGTCTTTGTACTTTGAGATGAAGTAATAAAAGACACCCTTCTTTTGGCGTTTACCTTCCTGTCCTCTCTTTATTTTGTTACTAAGATGTTCCGGTTTAAAAACCATTGACTTGAACCTCACTTTGAGATACCTACTAGAGGAGACCCAGTGACCACACACTGATGCCGACAGTGTGACTCAACCCTTGGAGGCGAGAGTAACAGTTGGATCTCTTGGTAGTAGCGTCGAGGACTTACGACGTCATCCTTGGTATGGGATTGTATCATCCATGATGGGATTGACTGTATTAGGCGAAGAACGTGGTTCATCCAGGGGATGAGACCAGATTTCTCTTCTCGGCAAAGAAGAAATCTCAGCAGCTCAAGTGGGACCAGAAAGGTCCAAGTCATCCAAGAGTGGATAAGGATAGCTCAGAGCTGGCAAAAGTCTTGTTCTGACAGGAGGCGGAGACCACTAGAGTTCGAGGATGACGACCACGTTTCCTTACGGGTCACACCTCGACGTGAGTTACGGAGATTTGACCAAGGCGGAAAGTTGTCTCCATGCTTCATCAGACCATTCCAGGTCCTCAGCAGGATTGGCGAGGTTATCACCCAGATTTACCACCTCAGTTGCACCGGGTGCACGATGTCTTCCACGTATCTCAGCTGAGGAGATACGTGCATGACCCGACGCATATCATTGACCATGGGGAGATGGACGTTGATGATGAGGTGACTTTTATGGAGGTCCCAGTGGAGATCGAGGATCAACGGGAGAGGGTCCTTCGTGGACGGTCAATTCCTCTTGTGCGCATCAGATGGTATCACGGGAACCTCCAGGAGAGCACTTGGGAGCGGGAGGCTCAGATGCGTGCTCAGTACCCGCTTTTGTTTTCCTAGTTTATGATGTATCTTTATGAGGACGTAAATCCATGTGGTGGGAGTGATGTAAAGACCTGTAAAATTCAGGGAAATTTTTTTTCTTAATTTTTTTTGAATTTTTACAAGAACGCAGATTCTGACGGCACCTGATTCCGAGGCCCAGTGTGCCCGGAAACATTTTACGAAGTTTGGCTCAGGTACGTTCAGTGAACGAACGAGCGGGTTTTCCTAACTTTTGAACCGGTGCTCGGAATCGAATTCTGAGGGCACTGATGGAATCACAGCGCCGATATTTTCTTAGAAACGTCTTTTCTGGAGTTGCGTTTTCTCGGGTGTTGTTTTTTAGTTTTTGGGGTTAAGTTAAGAAATAAAATAAAGTGGTGTGACAACTTTATTTTATTTCACTTAAGCCACTTAAAGACACTTAAGTTGAGTTGAAGTGGATAGGGTGGAACCCAAAATATCCTACCCACTTGGTAGGATATTTGTGAGGTGGGGCCCGCACGAGCCCCACCGTTTCTTTTCCTCTAAGTAACGCACCCGCGAAAACCCCTCTTAAATGAAAGTCAACCGGTGCGTTTTCTTAAATTCTTAACGCCCCTATTAATTGGGCAGTTAAGTCGTTACCATTAATTAATTAAATTAATGGTTCATTTCTTAACTTGTTTTTCAAATTGTTGGTATGGAATAAAATAAGACCAACACACATTTTGCATGTGGGTGACCTGTTGAGAGGATTGACAGAAACTCTAGGCTCGTCATCCTCCTTCGCGAAGAATGCGAAGAACGCCGAACCCTCAGAGATCGATGATGCGACGCCGTGTACTGCAACGTCAACGATTCTCCTTCCGCGACGATCCTTTCCCAAGACAATCTCCGATCATCAACCGATTGAGGTAGGGGATTACAGATCTTTTTATTTTCCTTTGTGGATTTTATCCTCAACATGGGTTTAAATGGTGCTATTAAATTTGTTTGTCTTCTTTAACCTTCGGAGATCGTCGACGCGACGTCGTGTACCGTGACGACGCGACGCCCCCTTCTGCGACGTGGCGATCCTCTTCTTCCGCGACGATCAATTCTACGAAGAACTCACATTCGATGAAAACGACGAGGTAGGGGTTGATTCTTTTAAATCTTTGTGATTTATACCCGCAGCGTACGATTAAAATTGTTGTGAGACTTTTAAACCCGCTAACGCGGTGGGTGCGGACTAACAAACAAGTCTGAACCCACCGCCCCTTTCGTTCTTGGTTTTCAAAATGGCGGACGTCGACAAAGCAGGCCGCACGGGCGACGCGGGGTCCTCGCAGTGAAGGAAGGACCCCGGGAGGACCTTTGGCAAAGACGGCGTGAATTTCCGACCACCGGAACTGATCCGGTGGTCTACGGAGCGACCCGCCGGCACGCCACGCCGGCACGGCGGCAGAAGGCTGCGGCGCCCGGCGTTCCGCCGTAGAGAACCGCCGCGGCTGAAGCCACGGCGACAGCAGCGTGGTCCCGTGACCGCATGGGACCGGAGGAGCACGGGACGCGGTGGCCCGGCCGCATTCGCTGGCAAGTGCGGCCCCACGCGGGGCCGCGGTTCCCTCACGTGGGGGCAGCACGCCCCCCGCTCTGCTCGGTCGTAACCATCCGAGCCGGGCCACCCTGGCCAGGCCGGGCCACGACGGCCGGGTTGGACCCAGACCCGGGTCGGGTAGACCCGGTTCAGGTCGACCCTGGTTGGTTGGGTCGGGCCGGTCAGGGCCCGGACCCCCCGTTTTCGGACCTTTTCGGTCTTTTACTCATAACTTGAGCTACGGGCCTCCGATCGACGCAACGTCAGCGGCGATGTGATCCTAGGATCGAGATGGACGCTTTAGTATATCACACTCAAGGTTTCGGAGTACTTTGGGTTCGGCCGGGTTGGTTCGTACACGAAACCAACCGGGCCCTCAGAGCGGAAACGCTCATAACTTGAGCTCCGGACGTCAGATTGACATGTCGTCGACTTTGTGGGATTCCTCTAAGTGAGACGGAACTTTTGGCTTACTACGATTGAGGTTTGGATGCTGTCGGAGTGCGGTCGGGTTGGTTCGCTCACGAAACCAACCGGGCCCCTGGGACGCAAAAGCCCATAACTCACAGACCGGACGTCCGATTGACGCACCATCTGTCTCGTTTATTTCCTCTTGATGAGACGGAACTTTTGGCATACTTTGCTTGAGTTTTGGATGTATTTGGATAGAATCTGGGTTGGATTGCACCCAAAATCCAACCGGGCCCCTGGAACGGAAAATCTGATAACTCTCAGACCAGACGTCCGTTTGACGCGCCATCTGCAACATTCAGTTCTTGTTGACGATATGGAAGTTTTGGATATATCAACTCTGGACTATGTGTCAGTTGATGTATCGACCTCTTGGCTCGTGGAGTGGACCCTCCCGGAACGAGCATGCTATGTGCGGGAACCCTAGAGCCGGTTGAGACTTGATGACTGCTGATCGAACGACTCAGTGTGTTACGGATAGCCCAGTGGGAAGAGCTTGGTTGTAGCAGCGGACCCACGACGGAGGAGCGCTTGGTTGTAGCGGCAGACCCGCGGTACTCAACAGAAGGAGTACCTATCGTGGCTATGAGGGGGAGCACTTGGTTGTAGAGGCAGACCCACGATGGAGGAGCGCTTGGTTGTAGCAGCACGGGGGAGCGCTTGGTTGTAGCGGCAGACCCACGACGGAGGAGCGCTTGGTTGTAGCGGCTGACCCGTGGTACTCAACAGAAGGAGTACCTCTAGAGGCTATGAGGGGGAGCGCTTGGTTGTAGCGGCAGACCCATGGTGGGAAGCGCTTGGTTGTAGCAGCAGACCCATAATACTTGATAGGTGGAGTACTACAGTAATCCATGGTTAGAGGGAAGTGCTTGGTTGTAGCGGCATAACCACTGTACTTGATGGAGAAGGAGTTTCCCAATAGATATGGTTTCAACTTCATGATCGATCCTGTGTGGGTCATTGCAGGGGTTAGTACCTACCGATCCTTTGTGGGTCCAACGACTTAAATGAATCACTCGCTACATCTGATCATCTCTATCATCTTACGAAGTAGTATTCCTGTGTGAGCTGAATCCTTTTTTGCTTTCCTATGTGGATTGTGTTGTGCTATCCTATGTGGATTTACGTTTTGCTTTCCAGTGTGGACTGGGTTGTACTTGGGCTCGGAGGTTGGAGCGAGCTGGAATTGATGACTTAGGTATATGTATGGGCATATACCTAAGCAGTGTCGGATGTTACTTCGTTATTGTATCTTTCCTTTGTGGATTATCCTTTGTGGATTCTGGGAGACCTTCGGTGGTCTCGGGGTCCCTACTGAGTAGCTTATACTCACCCCTACACGGGCTATTCCCACACTATGTTGTGTTGGTTGTAGACGATGGACAACGCTGATCATGGTTGAGGCTTGCGGATCAGGACGGTACCTGGAGGTGGACCACTGGGTGAGACATACTCGGAGCAGACGGTTGGACCCGAGGAGCTGTGGAGGCTATCTGTACTCACCCTTCAGGTGGGACTTCCAGTGGGCGGCTCGACGTTGTTGCTTTACCTTCAGTTGCTATTTTCTGTTTTTGAGTTGTACTTAACTTATAGTTTGGATTTGTATACTGGCCCACTTACATTTCCGCACTTACTTTGTATCAGCTTTTACTTAGTGTTTACTTCTACTTCTTTCTTGCTCTGTGGTGTTTGTTTACTTTTCAAAGGCAATGCCTTCCTTTTTTACAGGGATTTATGCCTTGGTGCTAGTCGCCAGCCCCTGGCCTATGGAAGGCGGGCTTGGGGTAGTCACGGCACGGGCCCCGAGGACGAGTCGTGACATAAATATAACTTTACAATAATCATATATCTTTATTTATTTAAACCATTATACCCATCCAAGTAAGGTGGTGGTTGAAAACAGATTACACCACGGCGTGGAGATGGTATTCTGTACGTACGCACGCACAGTGATTTCATTTTCCGTAGGATGGATAGAAGGTGAAATAGGATTATTTCAGATTTATAATAACTTATAAGTATATATTTAATACTTATTTTATTACTTTATAATGAGAAAACTAAATAAGAACAAGTAGAAGAAGAAAGAAACTTGAGAGAATCAGAAGAAGAGATTACCTCTTTTTCGACGAACCTCATTTAAGCTTCCTCTTAAGGAAGTTGAGTTGGTCTTTTGAGATGACCAGAACCTCCAGAATGTTTCTAGAGAAGTGGAGAAGAGAAATGGGTAGGGTTTGGACGAGCTTCAATGCTCAAAAGGGTGTGAAGAGAAGAGGGAACAGGTGCCCTTTTTATAAGGGAGGAGAGGGGCACCTTTGGAAAAACTTAAAATATTATTTTATAATAAAGTCTTATTCGGTTTATAATAGATCCAAATTGATTTATTTCTATGATAAAGGGAGGATGGGTATAAATAATATAAACCAATAGGTTTTAGAAAAGTTTATGTTACTATTTTAACCTTAGCTTTTAGATTTAACTCTAAGTTAAATAATTTAACTTTTACCATGTCTTCTTGTTTTCTTACACTATATGGTTAATAAACTTACTAAAAACAGCCAAACGAACCCCAAGTGGTTCATTATTGATATATATAACCTTATCTAAGTCATTCGGCCGAACTGTATATTTTTAGGAATATAATAACAATTAATAATATAATATTTGTTTTAAAAACTATTTTTGTCAATTTTGACACTATTTCTAATTGAATTTTGTGAAAATCATAACAACATGATTAGTTCGAAAAAAGTTAATTAAATCAATAATAACATGTCATATTCACCTATAAAATTAGTTTAATTCATTAAAAGTCTCAAATTACATTTATTTACATATTTATAATATCAATTATTTTATTATTTCATTATTTAGGTAATTACTGCATCACCATTGTGTCATAAATAACTTAAATTATTTAATGTATAAAAATTATAAATAAAATACAATTAGGTATTAAATATTTTTATCCTTCTAATGAATATTTATAGTTTGATTTATCTTATTTATAACCCTACATTAAAAAAGTTTTAGTTATTAAACATTGATTTTAACTATTTTTACTCTTCTTTAAATAAAATAATATTAAATGTCCTAATCTTATCCAAGTGGATCTAAATGATCATATTTTATTCCTAAGGTTGTTTCTGGTCTAATTAAACTTATCCAATATAATTAGGACAGGTGTTATGGTAATAATAATATCATTTTTACCCTTAATTAGCCTATTTATTTTTAACCGTGGTAAATAAAAGTAAAAAGTTACTATTCACAAAAAAAATATTTTTATCATATTAAACCACATTTTACTCCTTGATGTTAATTGTGTTTCTCGAATTTTTGAAATTCCACTCACAGAAGTGGTAAAATTAAGTTTTATGTAAATTTTCAAATTCTCTTAGGAGGTGGGTAAAAGACGGTGAAAAGTTCAATAAAATTTTAATATATCTAAAATTATTATAAAATGACTCAAATGAATTACATTGAACTTATATAGGTATTATGTATCAATTTTGACCTAAAATAAATTTAAACAAAATAAATAATTATTAAAATAAAAATTCGGTTATTAAATAGTAACCTAGTGTTTTCACTATTCATCAAAAATTGAAAGTTTTCAAAAAAATACCAAAAATTCACCCTAGGCTAATTTCGATATTCTGAATCCAAAAATGAAGTCCATTTTGAAAGATAAAATTTATAAAATTTCAAAAAGTGGGTATTATTATTCATAACGTCTAGTTCATAATAATATTATAATAATATCTTGTTTAATGAAACTTGGTATTGCGTATAACACACGTTATCGTGAAAGGTCGCAGTTGCGTGTAATGAAAGCCAAGTCAGGGTTGCGTGTAATGCAAGATTCATTTTTTATTGTGTATAATATAATCCAACCATATTTCATTTATATATTGAGTATATATATATATAAACACTCAATGTTGCGTAAAATAACTTCTATCAAACAAACTTGAAATTGTGTGTAACACGATCCAAGGTTAGTGTTGTGTATACTACAAGCTAATACAGTGTTGCATATAGAACAAGCTAATTTTGGTGTCGCATACAACACAAGACCTCAATGAAATTAAAAATAATAATTCTCATAAAATCTCAGGTTTTTACAATAAGTATCAACCCATGCTATCAACACACCATCAGAAACATATCCAAAATCAATAGGTCTAAGATTCATATTAACCATTCCCTTTGAAATGTTCCATTATACAAATATCACCTTAGTTCTATTTATCAGAAATCTCAAGGCACCTCCTTGTTGATAACATATACTAGGTACCAACTCCATTTCATTGATCCACAAGTAGAAGCATATACCTTGATTCCCATATCTATAAATTCACAAGTCTTGGATAACCCTCTGATTAGGTTACACTACTTTAAATTTCACCTAATCCAACAATTTTAAACCATTTTAATTTCCTCTAAAAGAATTGGGATATGTTATCCCAATGATTTCATGAACCGTTGGTATGTGGGCTATTCCAATATCCCTATACCAATGGTTTCTAGAGAATTGTTGGTTTATCTGATCTGAAATTAGTCTTACCCAATGGTTTAAGTAAAACCTTTGGTATATATGTGTACCAATGGTTCAAAAACCGTTGGTATATATTTTATCCCAATAGTTTCATTGAAACCGTCGGGATATATGTTGTCCAGTATTTGAATACCAACAGTTCTGTGAACCGTTGGCATATGTTTCCAATGATATTAAATACCAACGGTTCTATGAACTGTTGGTATATTCTATACTCCCCATCACACATCAAAGTAGCAAAAAACACATCAAATCAGCCCAACACACATCAAATAAGCACAGATCAAAACTGGGCAGACCTATAACTCTACTCCCCACCAAACATCAAAGGTGGGAAGACCTGTAAACCCACTTCGAGCAATAAACCTGCACCTCTAAACCTGTAAAACCTAAGCTGGGAAGACTTATAAACCCACTTATAGCAATAAAGTTGCACCTCTAAACCTATCAAACCTGTACCTATAAACCACCACCTCTAACATACTTCCAAAGCACGCTTTAGACCTCTAAATGTTCACCTATAACTATAAACCTGCACTTCTAACAGTCTTCCAAAGCACCTGTTAACTTGCACCATCATACACCTCATATGGAAGTAGCTTCAAATGATGAGTGGGAAAAGATACTAAGTTTTTTCCATCTTGGATTATACTATTCAGAGTCTAAAAATGTTGAAGAAGATGCTAGAGATAATAGAGATGCTCAGGGTGGTTTTACTTTTGTAGAGGATGAGGTATCATGTAAGGGGGATCCCTCCTTTGGTTCCAAATTACCTGGACTATCCTATCTAGACTCATATGGAGATAGTGTTGGTGATGACCACAGTATTCCACCAGATCATGGTGGACCTACAATCTCATTGGGATTTGGGGCATATCCTAAGGGATCCTTAGTTAAGCAGATTGACCAAGCAGGTCAGCTTCAGGCTTTTCCCATAGATGTACCTACCAAATCATAACCTGCGGAGGCTGCTTTACCTAGTGTTAAGAGGTTTGTTCCCCCATTTCCTTCAGATTTTGTATCCATAATATCTTTATAATATTTTATAGAAATAATTCTTTTAGATTTCAGTGGAATTTTGAGTTATCTGGAACCTCCTGTCACTCAGCTTAGTGAAGCTGATGCAAGACACATTTTTTAGATGGTTCTATATCATATTCATACCAAGATGAGTTTTCATATTCAGGAAGTTATGATTTATAATTGAAGGTTGGATAGTGAGATAGGTATCATTTGATCTGTTATGGAGGAAATGAGGACCTCCTTTGTTTTCGGTCAGGATTCCATATGGAAGAGATTGGAGAATGTTACTATTGTTGCATCTACATCTAGTGCTCAACATCCCTTAGCTTTAGTTGATGCTGATTCAATCTAGTCTATAGTCAAATAGTATCTCCATGTTTTTCTAGGTGATGTACATTCATCTCATTTGGATTAATTGAGGCAGATTCTGTAGAATGGGTTTTCAAGGAATAAGCTGACCAGTTGAAAGTGATGAAAACTCTACTCAAGCTATTTATGGAAGAGAAGAATGATTTCTTTAGTAGTATGAAGAGATGAGGAAACATTATTAAGTACTTTTTCAATCTTATGAAGCCTTTACTATATTTATCCAATACTCTAGTGGCTTTTCCAGAGGTGATTCCCATTACATCCTTCACCTAGGATTCTTCTTCTTATCCTCTACCTTCTTAATTCTAGCCTTTTGGTATGTCTTCGGTTGAAGATCTCTGGAATCTCCAACCTATTGTGATCTTAAAACTTCTTACTTATACTTCTATACCTTTATCCTCTACCTTAGTGCCTCCTTCTTCTAGAAAGTGAAAGCGCCCTACTGATCACCGCACCTGCACCCCGCCCTGCAACCCCCCAGACATCCCTTGGACACCCCTGGACAACCCCTCCATGACACCCCACCTGAACCCTCCCCCTACCCTGTAGACCCCCAGCACCCCCTAGAAATCCGTTGGACACCCCACCTGGAAAGCCCCTCCAAGACACCCCACCTGCACCCTTCCCTATAGACCCCCCCCCAGATAGCCCTGGGACACCCCCTGGATATCCCCTCTTATGAATCTTGTTACCCAAGAATTATTGTGGGAAAACCATGTTGATTTTGGGGTTCCTAGGTGTGCCTTTAAGATCAATTTATTCAAGGATTTTGATTCAGTTAGGTGGGACTTCTTATGGGATTCTTTCGATCTGCCTGGCTTATAGGCTAGGTTCTCATCTTTGGTTAAAAGATGCGTCTCTACCCCAATGTTCTCGGTGAACATTAATGGTACTTTACATGGATACATTTCAGGTAATAGAGGGAACATGCAAGGGGATTCACTTTCGCCTTTCCTTTTTGTGATTTTCATGGAGTTTTTATTGTGCATCATGGACTCCCTTATTTTATCTTCAGATGCTTACAATTTTCATTTGAGATTTGCGGGTTGGAATTCAGGTGGCAGGGGGAAGGCATGGGGCTGGTGCAGGTTGGAATAGGTGGTATGGGGTTGTTTTTTTCGATGTCTAGGGGTTTGTGTGGGATAAAATGTAGGAGGCTGGGGCTAGTGGGGTGGATGGTGCTGGCTGGAGTGGCTGGTGTGGGCAGGAAGGCAGGCGGTTGGGGGATGGAAGGGGGCTGGTGCGAGTTGGAATAGGTGGTTGGGGGCTAGTGTGGGTTGGATTGCAGGTGATTGGGGCTATTGGGCATGTGGAAGGGGTCAGTGTGGGCTGGGGCTATTGTGGTGGCTGGTGCAGGCTGGAGTGGCTGGTGTGGGCAAAACGGCAGGCGGATGGGGGATGGAAGGGGGCTGGTGCGAGTTGGAATAGGTGGTTTGGGGCTAGTGTGGGCTGGATTGCAGGTGATTGGGGGCTATTGGGAATGTGGAAGGGGTCAGTGCGGGCTGGGATGTAGGAGGCTAGGGGATGGTGAGGGATAGAAGTAGTGGATGGGGTTATTTTGCAGGTGGCAGAGGGCAGGCATGAGTGTTTTGTAGGAGGCTGGGGGTGGGGTCTGGTGTGGTGGCTGGTGCGGGCTGGATTGCAGGTGGATGGGGGCTGGTGCGGGCTCGAATGTAGGTGGAAGGGTGCTGGAATGCTGGTAGAAGGGGGATGGTTGTAGGTGGTGGGGGGATGGTGTGGGCTGATTCGAAGGTGGCAGGGGGGCTGTTGTGGGCTGAAATGTCAGGGGCAGCGGGCTGAAATGAAGGTGGAAGGGGGCTGGTGTGGACTAGATGTGTCTGGTGTAGGCTGGATTGTGGTGGTTGTGGTGGCTGATGGTTTATAGGTGGACTGTGGTGACCTCTTTATGTTGGTAGTTGGGAGCGTGCGTTCGTGTGGTTGGGTGCGTGCATGTGTTTTTGAGTGTGGGACTGTGTTCTCTCCATGGGGTGGGTGTGTGGGTTCATGTGGGTGGGTGCATGAATTTTCCTCTTGGTTGTCGCTTGCGTCGAGTGGACATTGGTGATTTTATGATGGCGGGGCGGTTTCGTGTGATTCTCAGGTCTCCGGTTTGATGTTCGTTTGATGTTCGCGTGTTTCTTCTCTGTCTCTTCATGTGGAGGCTGCTTTTTTGCTGTTGGTGGTAGGATGATGGTGGTTGTTGCAGTCTAGTCCTAGATCAGGGCCAAATCACAACATTACCATGGAGAGACTGTGGCATGAATGTGGCTTGACCACGACGTGACCTCGGTGTGACCGCGACATGACCGCTGCGTGACCACGGTGTGTTGGCCCGGTCCAATGACATCTGCGGGGAAACATCTTTCGGCTAGGAGAGAAGGGAGCAAGAGGAGGAGGGGAAACATTCAGATTGTTGCTTCCCTCCCCATTATCTATGGGTGGGTAATGTATCTAAAACTCTATCTAGGTATCATACATCGTATTCTGACCGGACTGCGAACCGCCACGGGGTGTTGTCCTTGAGCAGGGCCAAATCACAGCATTATCGCAGCATGACTGCGGCGTGACTGCGGTGTGACCGCGACATGTTGGCCCAATCCAGCAAAATCCATGGGGCAGCATCTTCCGGCCAGGAGCGAAGGGAGTGGGGAGGAGTTTGGGAAAAATTATGGTCGTCGCCTCCCTCCCCATTTAACTATGGGTGGGTAATGTATCTAAAAATCTATCTAGGTATCATACATCGAATTCTGAGAGGACTGTGAACCGCCACGGGGTGTCATCCTAGATCAGGGCCAAATCACGGCATGACTGTGGTGTGACCGCTGCGTGTTGGCCCAGTCCAGCGACATCTGCGGGGCATCATCTTCTGGCTAGGAGTGAAGGGAGCGGGAGGAGGCGGGGAAACATTCCTACAGTAACCTCCCTCCCCATTAACTGTGGATGGGTAATTTATCTAAAACTCTATCTAGGTATCATACATCGAATTCTAACAGGACTGCGAACCGCTACGGGGTGTCGTCCTGGAGCAGGGCCAAATCACAGAATGACCGCGGCGTGACCGCGGTGTGTTGGCCCGGTCCAGCGACATCTGCGGGGTAGAATCTTCTGGCCAAAAGAGAAGGGATCGGGAGGAGGCGGTGCTACATTCCAGCCGTTACCACCCTCCCCATTAACTATGGGTGGGTAATGTATCTAAAACTCTCTCTAGGTATCATACATCGAATTCTGACATGACTGAAAACCACAGCGGGGTGTTGTCCTGGAGTAGGTCCAAATCACGGGATTACCGTGTCTTGAGCGTGGTGTGGTCGTGGTGTGACCGCAGCATGACCACGATGTGTTTTCCCAGTCCAGTTACATCTGTAGGGAAGCATCTTCTAGATAGGATTCCAAGTAAATCCTATGTAGTTGTCCTTCACATTATAGAAACCGATCTTATGTTATAAAAAATATACTCTTGATTCGGGATTGTGCTATGATAAATATATATATTTTATATTCATTGTTTTTAAAAGTGGTACTAGGTAGTTGAAACTACTGATTGAGAGTCAAATTGTGAAGGTGTATTACTTATCAATGGTATATTAATTTCTTGGAACTCTAATAACAAAGCTTCAGTCACATTGAGAACAATAGAATTTGAGTATGTTTTAACATCTCAGGATGCAACACAAATCTTATGGGAGAATTCATATATGTAAAAAATTTGATGTGCAGTGAGGTCAGGCAAACACCCCAAACTATGTTAAGATGAATCTTATGGTGGGGAGCACCATAATCCTGAAAAGTGTTAAACAATGACACCATCAGTGTTTTTAGATATATAGGCTTGGGTAAACACCGAAAGGGGTGGCCAAGAGGCTAGGAAAACACTCGAAATGGGTTTCTCCATAAGATAAGGTCACGAGGGACATGATAGAACAAATCAAATATTTAATATGTTATAACAAGGGATTGTCGAAAGTTTTTACTGAGCGGCACAATGATGCAATTTCTAAAGGGAAATGAAATGACGGAAAAGAATCATACACCCTAAACTATCACTGTGAGCTTCTGCAGACAGCGCACCTCCGTTGGAGGGGTTTTATTATAAAAACATGACTTTATTTATCAAATGAAACAATTATATTAAAGAAAACTTATTCAAGATATGCAATTCAATATAATTAAAAAGAATTAATAAAAAACTACATTTAATTTAAAGCATTCTTAAATTAAAGAGTCTACGAGAGGGACTCTACCTCAAGGTGGAACCA
The DNA here is from genome assembly GCA_963277665.1 of Viscum album. Taxonomy (NCBI): domain Eukaryota; kingdom Viridiplantae; phylum Streptophyta; class Magnoliopsida; order Santalales; family Viscaceae; genus Viscum; species Viscum album. The sequence goes on along the minus strand of OY728121.1, from coordinate 1,352,812,983 downwards.
AGCCATCCACTTCAGCTCTTGGAGATTTCTAACTAAAAGTTTCTACTCCTCCACTAGGTATGTGCACCTTCAAACACATGCAAGGACACCTATCCCCTATGCACACACCTGCATGCCCATGAGCATGTCTAAGGGGATACTTGCACATATGCTTATATGCATATACCAGTCTCCACTCACCTACGTATGCATTTATATATATATATATATACATGGGCACACCTAGCCCCATACGTTCATAATCACTACCATGAGTGACTATACATGTAACGGGGGAACCCACATACATATACTTACATACCTATGCACACGTAGGCGAGTCTCCCTTGACTTGGAGACTCGAAACCAACGAGCAGGGATCAACGCACTACATAAAGGATATTAAGAACCTTAAAACACATGAAGGACACTACATAACCAGTTAGTAACCAACCAATGCCATTAAATCCTTACCTAGATTGGAAGCGGAGAACCAAATCCACCCGAACCAACAAAAAATGATCTGACTCCATACCGAAAACATTATATGGTGTCAAAAACACTAAATCCCCAAATACATGAGGTTCGATACAAGTAGTAACAATAGATTCTTACCTCGGATCAAAGATGGTGGACTGAATCAATCTGAACTCTTTCTATCCCCCTTCACAGAATATAACTACCCTCTTTACATAGAAAGTAGTCAAAGATCTATGTGACCAATGTGATAAAGAAAATAAAATAAAAACTAAACTAAAACATACCTATCTCCTGTGACTATACATGTCACCGACCAATATATAATAACCACATCGCCCCATGGGTCAAATCATGTTCCTGCAAGAAAAGGGAAAACATATTAATGTTTCAAAATGATAATATCAAATATTACATTCCTATTAATTAACAATTAATCTTCCTATTAATAGTATATAATCAATTTTTCCCAAGTTTCGACTTAGTTTGGTTTTTTTTATACAAGGGATGAGGTCTTATTATTCGTGGTTTTTATGTTTACACTTGAGATATTTATTTAGAAATGATGCATGTATTTGGCATTATTATTTATGGATTTAGTTCTTAGGCTATTTCCATGGGGCCTATACACAAGAATAATTCTTGGAATGTAGGGTTCAGTTGACATTTATGCACCTTAATGTGATTGATGTCACTAACAATGTGGATTTAGATCAAGTAAAATATTCCTATGAGGATTGGGACTTTTAGTGATAGGTGTGGAAATTGTACATTTAGAGTTTGATGAGGAAATACTTATGAGGATGGATTGGAATCATGGAAGGTTATTAGAGTGGGATGGTCTCTCTGAGTATATAAAATGTATTATGAAAGGTTTTAATCCATTTAATGATTCAATATTTCAGCTAAAGAGATGAAGGATGAGAAGCTAGTGTGGGTATTGGGTATTTTCGGACTGATTGACTTTATAATGTCTAGAGGCTTGGTGTGATTTAGCATAGGATGGAACCTGGTTAGTGGGGATTTGTTATAATAAATGATTTTGATGAGGTTCTTGACCGGATTATTGAGAATATAACGTAGATGGGTTCGACATGGTGTTCTTTTGTGACTAGGACAATCAGAAGGGGAGTAATCCTCTTTGTCTAGTTGGATGATGAGATATGTAAAGAGGCATGGGATAATCCTCAAGAGATGAGTCTAGACTATGTGACTGAGAGGATAGACTATGTAGGTTTGATAGTATTGGGTGAGTGGCCAACCCATGCGAGGATGATACGATGCATGGAGACTCTTGGAGAAACTTGGGGTTATTTATGGTAACTCATGGAGATAGTTAGGGTTAGTTCATGACTCCAACATACTCCAGAAATATTCCCACACAATGTTTTAGAAAAAAAATCCATCTCATGGAAGACCCCAAGGCTCCTCTTACATCCAATGTTTCCTCACACGCAAACCTGATTGTATTACAGTATACAAGTGATCTATGTCAACTAGTCAGGATAGCATCACTACCCTCCATCCATAGAAAGAAGTAAAATACCTAAGTGGACACTGTGATAAGGAAAATAAAATAAAAAAGAAACCAAAACATACCTTTATCCTGTGACTATACATGTCACTACCCAATATATAATAACCACAAATCCCCATGGGTCCTATTATGTTTCTGCAAGCAAGGGGTAAACAGTTCCATTTAATAATCTCTTCATTTTTCATTATGTTCTTTATATAGAACATTGTTGGAAACACTATACTAGTACACATAGCCTTTGAATATGAACCTATGATACATTAGTTGAGTGGAATATTGTGCACATAACCCTCTTCACTACGGAAAGAACCTCATAAGGACCACAATCAATGTTTAGTAGTTGATCCTACTCTTGAACCAGGTTGGGCACCAGTCCATGAACCAGATCGTCTACTTGGTCGTGAGGGTGAAATTCATTTCATTATACTATACTAAGAATAATGTTTTTGGTATCTTTTCTACCAGAAATGGGAATTTCTCAAGGCTTTAATGCCAATCGACTTCAGTTCCTAAGTTAATGGACCCTTAACTATCTGTAGATGTCAAGAGGTGTCTCCCATGGGTGTCTTGTGGTGTGTTGTGTCTATCTATGTTTTCAGTGGTGCTTCTGTATTGTGGGAAATGTGTATTGGATGGTCATTTTAATAAATACATTGGTAAATTGGAAAATACACCCATAGTCAATAGACATATACCCACTTTTGATAAGAATACCATCCAAATAACTAACTCAGAAATCTGAGACCAACATTTTACTTTACCAATTCCAATTATATAATATATGCAACACCAAATTTTGTTTTAGGAACCAATTAATTAAATGGAAAGAAACTCCTCACAATAACCCATAAAATCTCATATAGCATCAATCACCTCCAATTAACTCACATCATTGCACATCTTAATGAAGATACCACCTCATCACATATATATCATGATTAACAAACAAATCCCACACAATATAAGGTCTAATAGGATTCTATATAGGAAAATATGAGGTTTTTAAAAAATCATTAACTTTTTATTGAATTCACTATTCGAGTGAATGAAATAAAACCTGTGAATCTAACCCTACATTTCTAGAAGACTCTAATTTGAAAAAATTTACAATTTACCAAATAATTCACCACACCTTGAGTTGGTTACTACCCAAAAATCTAGAAAATTAATGATTAATATGAATGGTTATTCTAAAGGTTAACCATACAATACATTCCTTATTGCCTCATTTTTTAAAAAATAAGACTAATTCTTACCTGGAAGTACCGATCAAGAACCCTGGTGGAAGGAGAGTGAGTTGAGAGAGGGGGAAATCCGTGGGGTGTTTGTCCATGGGGGGTCTCACGCGCAACTGGAGAGGGGGTCGGGGGACATCATCAGATGAGATTGAGCCAAGAGGGTAGGGGGATGTCGCCAGGAGAGGGAGATGAGAGGGGAGGGGGAATATCGTCGGGAGCCGAGAGGGGAGGGGGACGTCATCGTTAGAGAGGGAGCCAAGAGGGGAAGGAGAACGTCGCCAGAGGAGAGGGAGGGGGCCAGGAGGTAGAGGCAGAGGTTGGGAGGAGATCGAGATCGAGGAGGGGGGAGGGGGTCAGGAGGCGGAGGTCGGGGACGGTTCACCTGGGATGAGGATCCCTAAATTGGGTTTATTTTTTCCCTACGGTTAATAAAACCCATAAGTAAAATTTTTATTTCCCAACGGCTTTGTTAAAACATTGGGAAATACCAACATATAATACCCTATACCAATGGTTTACTAGAACCATTGGTAAAGGGTCTTTTTCCCAATGGTTTTTTAAACCATTGGGAAATAAGTGTTGGTATAGGCCCGAATTCCACTAGTGTTACCCTTCTACATAATACACGACTCACCAGTATTCTGATCTACATATGAAAAGGTCACTAATCTCTCCCACCATAACTATAAAACCTATCAAATATATTATAGAAGTCATGGGGATCATCCCTACTCAAATCTCAATTATCTCATGGATACTATCATTACAACACCCTATCTAGGGTTCCCACATATGTATATATAAATATGAAAACACACTCTTTGTCATATTTCTACTCACTGGTACTAATCCCCACTGGGAATTTGTAAATGAGACTATACCCTTGGGGTCCACAATATCATCCACACACACACAAATATATATATATATACACACACACATAGTTCAATTAAAATATGTATTGAATATACGATAATAAAATAGTTCAATTAATTACAATGGCATAAAGAATCTATAGGTAAAAACAACATATTGGATGTTATTGATTCATTAAAAATTCCAAACTATTTCCTAAACCCCCAAAATAAATGTATCATAAAGGAATCCAATTCCATTACCAAGCTATTAAGGTTCATTATGTATCCATACGTTAGAAGAAATATATTGTTATTTAGATGTGTATAATTTCACCTAAAAATTATACATGAAAACCCATAATTAGTTTTTGTTGAAACATTAAAAAACATAAACCTATGAATTAGTGATATCAATAACACACAAGAATACATTTTTCATGAGAATCCTACATTCCGTATAGAATTCATGAACACTAACCTTGTTCCATTAGGCCAAGATCGAAATACCAAAAATCAAAAATTCAAACACTCATTTGCATCAAGCCTGGTAAAATCAGAAAAATGTAACATATAAACCCATAACTAAAGTCCCATATCCCTTGTGACCTAAAATACTTATTGGAAATAGGGTTCATTATACACTTGTAAAATATTCATCACATGATCTAACACAACCATGTTCTGTATCTATCACATCCCAAATAGTAATAGAAATGAAAAATATTCTCTACTCCAAATTTATAATGAATTTCCACCCTTTACCACTCAATAAGTGTATGGAACCATTGTAATGATGTATCCTAGTTCATGCCTCCCCATATTCCAAAGGTTTTTTACATGTAGCGGGCATATAAGGTCGTCCCATGGAGAGACAATACCCCCATTTCAGAGTAACAAAAATAGAAGACATAAAAATTGGGATTTATATCAAATTTTATAGAGTATGAATAACATCATCAATAATGAAAATGAATATTGAAGCAAGAAGACATACAAAATCACTATCATGCTAGCACTCATTGACTAACCACCTACCATACCAATCAAAAATATAAATGAAATAAATAAATAAAATACAATGAGGCTCTATTAACATACCTGAGCTTACTCTCCTCTATGTTTGTAGCCCAATTCAATCCACCTCGCTCAATCATTCAACTCCAAACAACTACACAACATGAACCTATAATCATTGAAGTCTTATTAGGTACTCAATTGTAATGGAAGCCTTTTTAGGTAGTGAGTAAAACTCAGTATGAAACCACCAACACAATATCATATGTAGCTAGTAAAATCAGTATATGTGAATATGATATGGAAAAATATATAAAAAAATATCTTGTGAATTAATAAATAAAATTACCATAGTCGATCCTCAACTTCTAACATGACATTCAGAATTTACTATACCTAATTAATCTAGTATGGGGTTTCATTAATCATGTCAGATAACAAGTCCAAGTAATAAAAATCCCAAAAAACATTTAATAAGAGTTGAAAGTACATATTTTTAGGTGTATGACCCATGTATATCTAGTCGTATCAGGACCCTAACAAATTATTAGGTAAATGTTCATGAAAATACAATTTTAGGCATACAATTGATTCTAAGGAGCATGTCAAAGTAAATTATATATACCCAAATGTTGAATCAAAGTGTCTCGAGAATTCTATATAGTCCTATAGGATAAATCAATGTACATTCCACAATTCATTAAAAATAGATGTGTATCACAGCTGAATCTAATGGTATTTCTCAATGTTAATATATAGACCCATATATCAAATCACACATAAGCACCTGGCTATTCCATCACATTAATCATAAATATAAAATACTAGATAACAACCTAGTAAATCAATAAAAAAACCTTTCTTTATAAATTATTTGGGGAATCACATTCCTCCCATAGTATTTCAAAAAAATATATCCCATAAACAGGTGTCTATTTTACCAACACATTTCACATACCGGAGGTCAGCCTCTTAAGTGCACGACCTATCGTCTCTACTAAAACCTTAGTAGACTCACAAAATTATTCATGTTCTATGTTTATGCCCACAATAATCTATATTGTATTCAAAGAACATACCCTCTCTGGTGTTCAAATTTAACTAGGGTACCCAACATGGTCGCCTAAGTCTCATATTAATATAGTTAGCCAATATTGGTTCCTCAGTATCGATCTCATCACATGGGTCAACACCCCTATTTTAGATGATCTAGTGTCCCTTTCTTTTCAAATAACTGTACTATGTCATCATAATTATCATAAGAAGAAGACAATCAACTATATTATTATGGTTTGGTGTAAACACAGTCACTCCTCCATAGTCATCCTAGGTTATTGGGCTCATCCAATCTATGATCAAACTACATAGGTTCTACCTACAAATGTGTATTTATCAGAGTCATTGAGGAATATTCACCCCAATGCCATATCAACCTGACATAAGTCTTTAAGAAATGTCAATGGTCCCAAATGGAAAATCTATGTTTCATCTATCTTATTTCAATGGTTACTTACTCCTAGAGGTCACTAGGTACACCTATCACTGGGGATTCTACATCTTGATCATTTCATTATATTTATTGAGAACCCAAAATTTCTATAAATTCAAGGAACATATTAATAATAAAGGCCTCTCCCATTGGAGGCTAAGGTATCAAGTCTATACTCAAGGATCCATAGTGTCCTAAAATACATTGTTCAATCCATTTGAAAGAATTCAATATTTGATAAATAGTTAATATAAATTAAATAGGTTGATTTCCCTTAGTTTTGTGTCTTAAATCAGAATCCACATATCAATTTCATAAAAAGGGATTTTCTTGAGATTTCAACTACCATATTAATAATGTTATTCCCTTTTCAGTTCATTTACCAATAGTTCTCACATGTTCTCAAACAATTTTGAGCTATCCTTTTTCCATCGATACGAGGCCATAACTCAATCCGAAATGCAAAAATTAATTAATTATATCAATTTCTAATTAATTAAGAAATTCTAGATTAAATTCCAATAAAATAAAAAATAGGAAAAATTATTAATAACTCATTGAGAAACCTTGTTTCACTAAAAGGAAAACCAAACACTCATAGAAGGTTCATGGCTTACTCCCCGTGCCATCATGGGAAAATTCATAACAATCGTCACCAATGCAATTTCCAATTTAATTTAATTTAATAAAATTTTAAATAAAACTCTTGAAAAAATAAATATATAAACATACCTTCAATGTAATGGAAAACAACAATGTCCATTCATTGCATAAATATTCTCTCTAGTAATGCTATGAAAAATATTTATCATATCAAATGATTTCCACCATGATCTGGTTCAAATAATCCCTAAATCCTATGAGAAAATAAATATGTGGTCTATATAAGAGAATATGAATTGGGTAAATAGAATAGAATAACCATTTTGGAAGCATGATTTACCTTTAAAATCAATTTAAATTTAAAGGGATATAGATTGCAATCCCAGAGGTGACAATTAGATATGGTTGGGGATCCCCTTTAGAAGAAACATGAAAATGGAGGGGGAAAGAAGGAAAATACTATATAAACATTAATTGGGTGAAAACAGGGAAACCATAAAAATTTAAGACAGTGCATTGATAAACCATGGAATTTTACCTATCTATCATGACATGGTTAACCCCATTGATGCATCCTTGTGAGCCCAACACACCATAAAAAATGGTGAGGTACCTCACCCCTTTACATTTAAACATCATCCACTATATACTTAATGTTGTGGTAGTGAAACCATTTCCCACAAGGGAAACAACACAAGTGGAAAGATCATTAAAACACCCTATCTGAACATTTATTTATGCCCATTTCATATAGCAAGGTAGCCTTAGTATTGTGCCCACTGAAACGACTACCCATAGAGTTCCATTAATTTGTGGGTTTTCAAAGGAAACATACCCTATAAGGATCCACAACCTCCAACACTCTCTATAATTTATCCCATATATTGATTTCATATCCACCCATTATAGTCATAAAATCTCGTAGGTCCATATGTTTAAAATTCCCATCAACGTGACGTAGGCAGTCACCCTCCACCATTTTCCACCAATCCATATCTATGGAAATAGGAATTTTCCCTGATCATTTCGAATAGGGAAAAAAATATAACTATATAATTACTTAGTTTCTAATATCTCTAAAAAATGTGTTTTTACATCCACCACATGGTTTAAAATGACATAGTCTTAACTATGGTAGTTAATTTGTAGAGAAATTTAGTGGTATGTTCTTCCAGCTTCACTCCAACATCTAATTGAGCACTAAAAACACCTATTGGTCTTTAGTACACATCCAAAACAAATCTCCTTGATATATTAAAATAATCAAAATTCAACCCCAAACTCTGGTTCCAAAAAAACCATTGACCAAAAATGAAACATTCAAATTTATAAAACATTTCTTGACCTGGAAGAGTAATGTGTCTTTAAAATCATATATTAGAAGAAGTGTGTACAGTGAATATCAATATATCATAATAATACTCTTAGTTTAATCCATATATCCTCCAAAAAAATTGTAACTAACCTTTATAACTATAAATTTATTTTTAGTAAGGTCATCCCGACCCACCTAAGATGGATCGATTGGTTAAAAATACAACTTTGTTGGGAAAGGGTTGTTGGATGTAGTTATTGAATACCCACATAACACACCAATATTTTATGATATATTTATATATAAATAAAATTTATTTATTTGGAATCTTTATTTAGAGACACATCGAGTTTAAAAAAACCTTAATTCTCTAATATAATACTTTTTTAATGGTCTAGTTATCACATTTATATTGGATTTGAAGGCATAAATACACCAAACTAAATTATGAGAAGTTATTATGTACAAATGTATAAAATGAATTCATTTTTTATAATTTTATATAAATAAAATTAAGATGTTTTAACATAAAAATAAAAAAATTTCTAAAAAACTAGTTCTTATGCACAAAATGTGTTTTAATATAAATAACGTAAATTAATCGCTATTGATGAATTATTTAACTAAATAAGTAGATAACATATTCAATAAAAAACATAATATTGATCTAATAATTATTACATGTAAATTAATTATTATAATTGAATTTTTAGATAGTAAATTCAATCAAATATTTTTTACTTTCATCTTATAATTTTTATAAGTAAAGGAATGTAGGTAAACTTAGTTTTATAATTAAAAGTACATTTTTCTAAAAACTATATTGCTGGGATTTATGAACTTATTTTGAAATTAATTCTTGCCACATAATTTATTATTTTAAAATTTCTTCTATATTTTGAATAATCATAATTAATATTATATAATAAATTCAGTTGAAATTTCTGTCATTATGAATAGTAACCAAGGTAAAAGTTCATCACCTTTCTAAATGTTAAAAAAGGATTAAAGAGGGGTTAAAGTAACTTATAAACGTGAATAAATACTATTTTAATAGTATATTATGGATATATCACATCATAAATTCATACTTGATAAAATTGGATCCACTTTCTTGTGAGAGTGACATATTTGTGTTTTTATATTTTTAATATTTACAAAGGTGCATCCCCCCTCACTTATAAAAGGGAACCCCCAATACTCTCTTATACGCACCACTTGACACATTTTTCATAACCAAAATTTACCCAAATATCATGTATACTTATCGATCCATGACCTAGAGGTTTTTATATATTTAATATACAAAGACAATGGTCCGTAAGGGGAGGTTTATATGATATTTTTCAAAGAAAAGATAAAAGTTCTTAATGACCCTTTTCAAGTATAGTTGTTCACCTACATTATCTAAATATTTTGAATCTACCATAAAATAATTAATCTAGTATCATCAATATCTTTATATTTTATTATGATTATGGGACAACCATTTTCGACCTTCTTCCCATCAAATGGGAAATGAATGTATTGTTCATGCATACATATGGACTACCACCTCTACGCAGTGTTGTGATTCATTTCCACCCCCATAATTAATGTATGGTTATTATGTTGGCTTTAATTTTTAAATATTATATTTATGAAATAATTATTCTTATATATTTATAATTTTTTATCTTCCTTCTTACCTTCCCATCTTTTAGAAAATGATAACATTGCTCGTACGAGTGTGGGGACTACGACCTCCGTGAAGTGAGGTGATTAATTTTTCATTTATGATTTAGATTAATGGTAATAATGATATATTTAATGATTATATATTTTATTTATGATATAGTTATTATTATTTAATGACGAATTATAATTTAATATTCATTCTTTTCATCCATCATAATGTAGAAACAACACTTGTGCATACAAAAAGACTATAATCTATATGAAGTTATGTAATTCATTATTAATCACTACTTTATATAAATGGTTATAAATTTGTATATAATTAATAAATGTGATAATTATTTAATAACTAAGAATCTATATATTATTAAACTATTAACAAGTTTAAATTATTAGAACATTTGATATGGAAGAGGCATAGAAAACACACCCATTTTCACCGGAATGATTATTTTATGGAAAAAATCATTAAATGGATAATTGAAAATTATAAAGGAATGGTAAATAATATGTTATGAAAAATTATGGTTGTATGGTATATTTATAATAAATATATATTTATTATACATGACTTCTAATCAAATTTGAAGAAGTATGAGACTTGTGGTAAGAGATTTATGTTTCAATCACATTTTCATTCATGGTATTCTATGATAAATTCACATTGAGGTAAATTATATTGAAAATTATCCTTAAAATAACATATATATTGTTATAATATGATTAATACTATATTTTTTATTTAATATTACTATATGCATCATTTTCTACTAAGAAATAATCATAAAATGTTTTTTAGAAAAATTAGCCTTATTTCTACTTTATTTGATGACCCCATTCTTCCACATGCTTGTTAATTAATTTTGTTTTGAATAATTTAAATTTTTCTGATACATTTATTTATTGAAGTCAATTTTATAAATACATTAATTTCAATAAAATACTTAAAAATTATATTTTTTCTCCATTTTCCGGATGAGGTACTTTTACCAAATATGTGAATGAAATAATTGTTTTATCATATACCTCGTGAAGAAAGATTTTTTCCATAATGAATACTATTTTTCTTGAATATTCCATTATATGTTTCCCTAGTTATTTACAAATAATATTAATTTATTATTATGTTCAATATTTTTTTGAATATTTATAAGTGATTTCAAAATAAAAATTTTATTTTCCTCATGAAATGTTCATGTGACCTTTTAAATATATTTCGATTCATGAAACATCCATTGATATTACTTATGTTTCACTATAGACAAGGTCCAATGTTACCACAAATATTATTTATCTATATGGTTATCAATTTTTGAAATAAAATATTCATGAAAATATTTTTTCTTTCCCATGGGTAATTATATGAAATGTTTTAAATATCTTCAAGACCTTATTAATTACATGTAAATGGATTAGGATTATGTGATGGTACGGTCCATTATATTCCTCAAATGAAATGTATAATGAGATATATATATCTCATGTGGTGTTAAAAATAATCATGTATGTGATCGAGAATAACTATGTTCACATTTTTGTGTGAATATGAATTCTTATAGCAATGAACTCATGACTTGGCATAGAAATCATAAAGAATAGCTATTTTCATATTTTGATGCATGAGTCTGATTACTTCTTACTTTTCTCATAATATTATGTAAGGAAATGATTAATTATATCTATATTCATAGTTTAATGTGTGGCTATGATTTTTTAAGCTATACTCAAATTATTATACATGGAACTGATTTTTAATAGATGTGTTCAAAATGTTAGGATATTATATACTTATAATTCCACATTCCCATGTTATGAATATTGAATGATGGTTGTGGATTTTATAACCTTATTTTTCATTCTTCTGGATATGAATTGATTTTTGTGTTTATGATCTAATTTGTGATGGGTATGAATATTTTGTATTGAGAACATGCACATGATTATGTTATCAAACCCTTATGATTATCTTAATATATTATGATTCATATATCCCTTGTTCACCCTCACTGAGAATCTAAGCTCACCCTTTCATATTATATCCTTCCCAATGTTTTAATGCATTGTTTTAGGTATGATTTTTCTATAAGATTAATAATATAAAGATATATTTTTTGAGATGTTGATGATCTTTTAAAAAATATTTTTATTGTTTATCTAGTATCCAAAAACACTAATACTTCACGATCTCTGAGTATGTATAATTATATATATATATATATTGAATATTATTCTATAATGATGTAATGATTTTGAATGATATTCTCATGTTACCAAATTTTTTATCAAAGGATGACATAGTTATTTTTGGGGATTATGTTATGGGAAATAAAAGGATATTGTGAAAGAAAAAATATGGTGAATAAAAAGTTATATAAGGTGAACAAAACGAATCATTAATTAATAAAAAGTTATAAATTTTGAATTCATTGAAATTATTTTCTTATTATTTATTAATCTTTTTATTTGTTCTTTATACATATGTTAAATGTTTTTGTTAGTAGTAAATTAACGAAAATAGAAGTAATCAGGCTAATAATGAATTTCAAAGACAATGCAATCATCATCCTATTGAGAAGCTAAATGGATTTGGGGAAGGGATATAATATCTTGTTACAATTATCACCCAAATCACTCAATTGTTTTATAATAATGTGAAAAAAGTTATTTTATGAATAAACCAAAAATGGAGAAACATTCTACAGATTATTTTAGGATAGAACATGCCCCATAATTATATAAGAATTATGATATTATTGTTTTTCAAAAATGGATCAATTCTATGGAAAATATATTTTCCAGTATTCTATGATCAAACCATGAAAAGGTTTTTTTAGTGGTCAATCAAATGGAAGGAGAATTTGATCGAAGGTGGAATTTTACAAAAAATACAAGGAAAGAAGAGGAAATAAACTCAATTTAATTGGAGGAGTTTGAGAAGTTATTTTCAATAAATAAACCCCTTAAAATCTTCATAGTATAATGGAAAGTGAATTTATATAGATGAAATAGAAGAATAATAATTTCATTGGTACCTATAATGAAACATTTTCCACCAATGCAAGATATTATTCTAGGTTTATCAACAACCCTGTGGGAAATTTTAATAGATTATTTAGAATCCTAAAACCAAATCATCAAATGTAACTAGTCATAAGAGAATTTGTTAACCATGAAGAAATTAGTAAATGTGCACTAAAGGAACAAATGAAGATTGGGAACACTAGTTAATCTTTTGGTTTTGGTTATAATAATATAAAAATGGATCTTCATGGAATCTTAAATGGTAAATAACCTCATGGAATAAAATTCCAACAACCCTCAAGAAAGAAATTTGTTGGAAAATCACAGTGGAATTTTTCCAAAATGAATTGGTAAGTGCTTTTACTATGGAAATTTTCTCCATTGAGACAGTGTTTTTGATGAGGGTGAAAATTTAAATAGGGGAAATAGTGGAGAATATAGATTTAAATAATGAATTTAAATTTTTAAAATATAAGCATATTGGGAATTATTAAAATTATTTCCACATTTTAAGAGATAATGAGGATACCAGGACTCAACAACCCCTATGAAAAATGATAATTGTAAGGCCATTATTATCATGGATAAAATGGGTTAGAATAACGGTTTCTTAAATTTAAAACATACCGTACACTCAAGAACTATTAATTTCTAATTTTATTCTAAAAAAACTACTCTATTATACATGAAATTTTTTATAATAGTATCAAAACACCACTTGAATTATTAGATATTGAGTTTCATGTAAAAAATATTAATTGCATGTTGATCATGTATAAAACTTATAACTCCTCCCTGATAGAAGTTTTTAGAAATCTGATTCCTAAAAATAAATTTATTCACTCTCGAGATGAATTTGATTTAATATTGGGAATAAAATGAATTACACTATATATATACCATTTCAATTACCAAATACGGGAGGTTACATTTGATATTATGAGTCATCCTATGCTTGTTTATCGGTGTGAAGAAGAACATGATATTCCAAGGGTAATTATTTCTATTATATTTATATTACTATGAATTAATAAGGCATATTGATCTCAAATGATTAATAAAAAACACAAACATGAAGAGATTCCTATTGTTCAATAATTTTCTAATTCATTTACCAATTTTATTCCTAGACATCCTTTGAATCATGAAGTTGAGTTCTGAAGATAAATTATGCGTGGTGAAAAACTTATTTCAAATAATCCTTATATAATGGCCCTAGTAGAGTTACAATAATTTAATAGAAAACTCAAGAATAATATGGGTAATGAATTTATATGTTTGTGTACCTCCACATGGGGTTAAAATATTCATTTTATCATCAAGAAATTTGGTTGAATGCTTAATTTCATTGTTTATCATGATCTTGACAAGATCACTATAAAGAACAAGTATCATTTACCCTATTTTGAGAACATATTTTATTAACTTTTTATAGATCAATAATTTTCAAAAAGATTAAATCCATCCTATATATCATCAATTTAGTTTCAAGAAGTAGGATATACTGAAGATATCCATATATATGTGGTATGGTCATTATGATTATTTAGTAATTCCATTTTGATGAACCAATTCCCCCAATGTATTCATGGATCTAATTAATAGATTCTTTAGATATTACATTGATCTTTTTTTTCGTAGTCATTATAGATGATATTATTGTACATTCAATGATAAAGTAAGAGCATATATATTGTTATAGGATTGTATTAAAGACCTAGAGTAAGAAGAATATGTTTGAAAAATTCATAATGACTAAATTTTGGCTATAGAATGTTTCATTAGTTGGTCATATAATATCAAGAAAGGGTATATCAGTAGATCCGGAATAGACCAAAGTTATTAACCAATTGCCTATAACAAACATGGTGACTAAGAACCATAGTTTTCTTAGAATGAATGGATATGTCAATGCTTTGTAAATAATTTCTAATTTTTATCTAATCCAAAAACCAAGTTGACATAGAAGTGAGATATGTTTATGTGGATAGATGAATGTGAGGGAAATTTAAAGGACATTAACAAAGTCTATTAAAAAACACCTAAACACACTAACCTACAGTGGAGAGGGGTTTATGATCCATAGTGGTGCATTGAAAAGGGGATCGAGAATCATCCTCTTTCTTATTGATATGGTGATATATAATTGTAACATCCCAAGTAAGTAATGAATAATATATTTTCTTATCTATGTATATTTACGAATTAGATAGTGTTTTAGAGGCTTAAAATGAGAATAAATCCAATCTCAAGCATATAAAACACTAAATTTATTAAAAGATTGTTTTACTGCCTTTTGATGGAAAACCATTTTGAAATATAACTATTGAAAATTTTATAAGCTGTATTTGTCAAAATAAACTTATTATTTAGAATTGGGACATTGAAATTTACTTTGGATAAATTTTTGGAATTTTTCTAATAATGTTCATTTTTTAATGAATAGTGAAAAATTTTGTATTTTAATTCAAAACCTCATTTTAATCTAATTTATTTATATGGTTAGATTATCTTTTTAATTGGTTTTAAAGTTCAATTAGAATATGTTTTTACCATTTAATCCAATGGTGGACATTGGAATTAATTTCACTTTGAAATTTGACATAAACAATTGTCAATCTTTTGATATATATTGTTTCTTAAAAATACGCTATTTGATTTCACAACAGGAATTAATTATAAAATTAATTAATGAAAATTATATGTTTTGAATTTTTTAAAATATAAATCAATTTTGAATTCAGAATATCAAATATAGCTTAGGTGAATTTTTGGTATTTTTCTGAAAAACATCAATTTTTGATGAATAGTGAAACCACTAAGTGGTAGTTAAAAAAACCAATTTTTAGTTTAAATGAAACTTTACCGCTTCTGTATTTTTAATTTCAAAAAATACGACATACATGGTTATCATTAGTAATTAAAATCTGGTTTAATGGGATGAAAATAATTTTTGGTGAATAGTAACTTTTGAGTTTTATTAACCGCGGTTAGAGGTAATTAGGGTAATTTAAAGTAAAAATAATGTTATAATAATATGAAATTACCTTGAAAAATGTCCTACTCTAATTGGATGAGTCATTTCCAACCAAGAAAATCCATGGGTCAGTTTTTGGGACCCCATGGAGCCACTTGGGTAAGATAATGACATTAATACCTTTTATTTAAAGTAAAAATAAAAATATCACAAACATGTTTTGTTTTACTAAATCAATTTTTACAAGGGGTTATACAAGTTATATTTTCGACTTTAAATATTAATTATAAATATAAAAATATTTCCTAAAACATGGTAATTTTAATATAATTTTTTGACATCAAATAAATAAAATTATTTACGACACAATGACAATGCAGTGTTTACGTCAATAATGAATAAATTAAATAAATAAGAAGATAAAGTTTTAAACAATATACAAAACTTGTCCAATACCTATTGTATGATTTTATTTCGAACATGGGCCACCTTATTCTTGACTTTAATGATTTTTGGAGCTTTATAAACCGAATTTCATTTTATAATAAAATAATAGTTTCAAGATTTCAAAAAGAGCCCCTCCTCTCCCTTATAAAAAGACTCCACTTACTACCCATCTCTCACACTTTTCAAGACCTTTGGATCGCCCAAAATTGACTCAAATAAGCTCCCAGTATCCCTATCTTCATTCTATAAGCCTTACCTTATGCAGAAATCTCTTCAAGAAAACCTTTTGGTTCAAACCAAAGGGAGTTACCCGATTTAAAGGTAATGTCTTATCTTAGGTTCTTTTGTTTTATTTTGCTTCTCCAACCCCATAAACTATTTTTATTCCTTTATTTTGTAACAAAAACAGTATCTTAAATATAATAGGATGTTGTTATTTTAATTATTTTATTTTTACTTACACACACCTCCTTCTAATGGTTAAAGAACATACTGATTCTGTGAGTGGCGAAATACTGCCTCACAAAACGATGATTATTCAATCTTCTTTTAACACCTTTCATGGTGGCCATTAAGATGTCACTCTATTTATATATTATATATATTATGTTTATGTTTTCCTTATGATTCTTTATTTTTCATTTATGGCATACCTTTATGGTTTCCATTATGGGTAAACGAGATAATTTCATTTTAGGAAGTGCGGACTACCGCCCCCTCAAAGTGATTTGATTCGTTAATGAAATATGTGGGATGTATAAAGGATTGAGTTAATGATGTTATATATGATATTATTATGGAATTATAATATACCTTTATATCATTATGATTTCGTTCCATTAAATACGAAATAGAAATGAAAGTAGAGTTCATGTGTACGTACGGATTACCATCTCCATGAATGGTGCATTTCATTTCTTACCTCTAAATGTCATGTAATATTATAAATTCATGTATATACTAGATATATATGATATATATGATATCTAAATCATGAATATAATTCTGGATATAATGGATATCTTACAAAATGAACAACTTGTAATTATAAGAAGTTATTTTTGACTCAAGTACCAAAGATTGACAACACGACCGTTATTAACTTAAATAATTACATAATGTTCATAACATGGTAATAAGTGATATAAAAGGAATAATGAACTTGAAAAAGGTTCTTAAGAAAGTATAAATTAACTCTAGTTTATTATTCATGATATTAAAGAATGATCGTGTCAAGTCGGACACGAGGTAAGGGACTTCATCTCAATCTCCTTTCATGGAGCCATATTTTGTTTTATACACAAATTTATTTTATACGGTGTATAAACCCCTTTGCCTTTTACTTTTATTCAAAAGGATTATTTTTGTACGAAGCATTTTACTAAACGACAAAAGGAATTGTTTGTCTTACGTATGCGGTGACAATGACTTCTCCTCCACCGTGACCATTATTTGAGTTTCGACTTCCTCTACAAGTCATAACTTTTTAAAATGAAAAATAAATACCATGTTTTAATTTTTTTTTATTTTGGTATTGTAAATGGTTTTGGTAATGTTTTGATTATATCAATGTGTATTATTGATATCTTGCGATTGAATAGTGGAAATTTTATGTTTCCTTTATGCATGTTTTACAAGATACGATTATGTTATGGTTCTTGGGAATTGTTTATGAAGACAGGTGATTCTGTGATAATATAAGGTCGGGTGATCCCGATTTAGCTCTCTAATGCATCGGGTTATGCGGAGTTAAACGATAAGGTTTTCTTCGAATAGATTTAGGGAATATACAATGATGGGTATTCCAAACGTAACCATGAGGGTTACTCGCTACGAATGTTATGAATGCCTCAAGTTACCTTTATGTCTTATGATTCCTATGATTTATTTATAAATATTATGATTTCATGAGGCATGTTAAAGTGATTATGTTTTAAGAGTAAAGTATGATTTCATTGATTCTTATGTATACATGGACTTAGGTTTTCATTCTGTATTTTTATATCCCTTACTGAGATTTTTATGCTCATCCCATGTTTTTGAAATGTTTTTCACAGTTCAAGGGAAAGGTACACGGTGTGATGATAGTGTCAAGGAAGTGTCAATAAATAATCCATGTTTTATTTTAAATAAGTTTCCTTTGATGGGAAAAGTGAATATTGTCTTTGATGTAACAACCTTGTTTAAATGTGGAATGTAATGCATGATTTATGATCTAATTACATAAAAATCTAAACCTGAAAATATCCTCAATGTGTATTCTTGAAATAACTCAAGATTAAGAAATGTTTAAGGTTGGGGTTTTATAGTTGGTATCAAAAGTAGGTTTAGATAACTTTAGGATTTATAATTCTATTAAATGATTATCCAAAAATATTTGTTATGGTCAAATTGAAAATGATATAGCATTTGAAGATTACCATGTTGCTTCATCTAAGACATGTTTGTTCAGAATGGTTTTCCATAGAGGAAATAGGGAAGCATTGCTAGGAAGGCATACAGATGGAAATGACCTTCCAAATCATCATCCTCAGATGGTCAGAATTGGAACTGAACAGTTTGTTGCAGTAATGGCGCAGTTGACTCTATAAATAAATGGTGGTGGTATCCATGCTTGAGATCAGACAGATCAACCACAAAGGAACATGTTAGTGGTGGAACATTTCATGAGGCAACACCCCCATCATTCAGAGGATCATCTGACCCCGTGCTAGGTGAAGGGTGGATGAAATCACTGGAGAAGATTTTCAATGTCATGGGGTGTTTAAACAATCAAAAGGTTAGTTTTTTTGTTTACCGTTTGGAGGGTGAAGCAGATCAGTGGTAGTCGATGGTTAAAAATATCAGGGATGCTGATGAGATTGATGCTCTTGACAGGGATGAATTCAAAGGTATGTTTCTTGAGAAATATTTTCCTAAGGCTGTTCAACTTAGGATGGAAAAAAATTCTTGGAATTGAGGCAATAGGATGACTCAGTGGCTGCTTATTAAGAAAAGTTCACTCTATTGGCATGGTATGCTCCAAATTTTATCCAAGACCTTAATAGTAAAATCAGTCATTTTTACTCAGGATTAAAGCCAAAATATCGAAGGGAATTAGCTTCTCATGAGTTCAAAAGTTATGAAAAGATTTTTCGATGTGCTGAGAAGGTGGAAATGGAGTTTTCCAATGATCAAGTGTTCTATGACAACCAATAGAAGAAGAGATCGAGGTGGCAGGAGAAAGGGAAGAATCCTTTAAAAAGTTTTGATGGTAAGAAAAATAAGTTTTTAGTTTGTGATAAATGTGGTCAAAATCATGCTGGGGAATGTGTTTTGAATTATGGAAAGTGCTACCGATGTGGTAAGATGGGACATAAGGCTCGTGATTGCACTAGAAAAGATGAGGGTGATGGTAAGACCAAATTTGATTAACATTTAGTGAAATGTTTTAAGTGCAATGAGATGGGTTATTATGAAAACGAGTGTTTGACAAAGAGCTCGAATGATGGGAAGCAGTCAGACTAAAAGCAGAATGGGGTGGTAAAATCCATTGAAACTACTTTAGAAGATGTTTGGCCATCAAAAGAAGTGGTATCATGTACTTTTTTTGTTCAGATTATTCCAATGTGTTGTTTGATTCAGGGTCTACACATTCGTTCATCTCTGAAATATTTTCTAGTAAATTGGGAATTCCTTCTCAAGGAGTGACTTCTGAACATGTGGTGAAAACACATGGGGTAAATGTTGAGGAAAAAAGAATTTATACGAATCTCCCTATCATTATCCGTGGAAAGAATCTACTAGAAAACCTTATTGTTTTACCTCTAGTAGAGTTTGATGTTATCCTGGGTATGGATGGGCTCTCTGTTTGCCATGCTAAGATTGACTATAGAGCTAAAGATGTTTCTGTTCAGAAAGACTTTAATTTTATGTACAATAATGAACCATTATAGTGGATAACATATCAAGGGGCTGAGAAACTTGTAAAATATGGAAATGAATGTTACCTTTCACATATTGTTGAGAAAAAGGAACCGTTCAAATTAATGATGTGTCAGTGGTAAATGAGTATCCTGATGTTTTTTCTAATGAGTTTCCTAGAATAATACCAGATCGAGAAGTTGAATTTACTATTGAATTAGTTCCTGATGCTAATCCAATTTCAAAACCCCCTTATCGAATGGCTCAAATTGAACTTTTTGAGTTGAAGGAGCAATTGCAAGATTTATTAGATAATGGTTTCATTCGGCCAAGCACGTCACCATGGGGTGATTCTATCTTATTTTTTAAAAAGAAATATGGTTCTATGAGACTTTTCATTGATTATAGAGACTTGAATAACATCACTGTTATGAAAAAATATCCTTTGCCTCATATCGATGATTTGTTTGATTAGCTCCAGGGAGCTCAGTATTTTTCAAAGATTAAAATGAGATCAGGGTACCATCAGTTGAAGGTAAAGGACGAAGTTATTCTGAAGACTGCGTTTCTTACAAGATATGGCCATTATTAATTTTTAGTAATTCCTTTTGGGTTAACCAATGCACTTGCTATATTCATGGAACTTATGAATAGAATTTTCTCAGAGTTCTTGGATAAGTTTTTGGTTGTTTTCATTGATGATATTTTGGTGTTTTCTAAAAGTAAATAGGAGCATGAAGGTCATCTAAGGGTTATTTTTCAAACCTTAAAAGAAATGAAATTGTATGGGAAAATCAGCATGTGTGAATTTTGGTTGCAAGAAATTTCTTTCCTTGGTCACATTGTTTGTAAAGATGGAATAACTATTGATCCTGCAAAAACAAAAGTTTTTGAAGAATGTCCAAGACCCACAAATGTAACCGAGATTCGTAGTTTTCTTGGATTGGCTGGCTATTACCGAAGGTTTGTTAAAAATTTTGCAGGGTTGTTAAGCCCATTGACTAAGCTAACTATGAAGGGTGTTAAGTTTATCTGGACAAAAGAATGTGATGATTGCTTTCAGGAATTGAAAAGAAGATTGGTGAATGCTCTATTTTTGGCACTACCTTCCAGGAATGGTGAGTTTGTTATCTACAGTGAAGATTTGTTGAATGGAATTTGTTGTGTCCTAATGTAGAATGATCAGGTAATTGCTTATGCTTAACGTCAGTTGAAAACTCCTGAGATAAATTACCCTACACATGATTTGGAATTAGCTATAGTTGTTTTCGCTTTAAAAATTTGGAGGAATCATTTGTATGGTGTAAAGTGTGAAATATATAATGATCACAAAAGTTTTAAGTATATATTCTCTCAGAAATAATTGAACATGAGACAGAGGAGATGTCTAGAATTAATCAAGGATTATGACTGCATGATTCAATACCACCCAGGAAATGCAAATAAAGTGGAAGATTCTTTGAGTCAAAAAATTAATGCTTCATTAACAATGTTGCATTTGGAACGTGATCCTTTGGTTAAGGATTTGATGAATTTTGTCTTGGAAGTTGTTGGTGTAGGAAATTCATCTATTTGTTTTAGGTATTAGGGAAATCTTCTCTATCAGACAGAATTAAGAAAGCATAGAAGCAAGACAATGAGTTGTAGAAAAAGGTAAAGATGGTTCAGATGGGTTTGTTACCTGAATTCAACATTGATAATGATTGTGTTTTGAGATTTGGGAGGATATTGTGTGTGCCTTGGGATTCATAGTTGAAGAGAGAGTTGTTATGTGAAGCTCATAGTTCTCTATTTTCAGTTCATCCAGGTAGTACTAAGATGTAGAGAGATCTTTGGGAGTATTACTGGTGGGAAGGAATGAAAAGAGATATTGATGATTTTACTGTGAAGTGTTTGACATGTCAAAAGGTTAAAGCAGAGCTGCATTTACTGAAGGGGATGCTTCAGCCTTTACTAGTGCTAGAGTGGAAATGGGAGAATATATCCATGGACTTCGATGTGGGGTTACCGAAGACACCTCGAGGTAATACTGCAATCTGGTTTATTGTTGATCACTTTAGTAAATCTGTTTATTTCCTTGCTATACGAGATAATTTTTCCCTAGATCAACTTTCTCATTTGTGTCTTAAAGATATAGTCAGGTTATATGGAGTTCCCCTCACCATTTTATCTGATCGTGATCCCAGGTTCACTTCTAACTTTTGGAAAGGCCTTCAGAAGTCGTTGGGTACTGAATTAAATTTTAGTACAACTTTTTATCCTCAATTAGATGGGCAGTCAGAATGAACAATTCAGACATTGGAGGATATTCTACGTGCTTTTTCAATGGATTATCAGGGAAGTTGGGGCCTACATCTTTCATTGGTTGAGTTTTCTTATAATAACAGTTTTCATTCAAGTATACAAATTGCACCATTTGAGGCATTATATGGGAAGTGGTGTTGAACTCTAGCTTTGTGGGATGAAGTAGGTTAAAGGAAGTTGATGGGACCATAATTGGTAGAAGAGTTGGAAGAAAAAGTTCAGATGATACAGAAACTCATGAGAACAGCTTAGAGCAGGCAGAAAAGTTATGCGGACAACAGCATAAAGGATCTCTCTTTTGAGGTAAGTGATCATGTCTTCCTCAAAGTTTCACCATGGAAAAGTGTGATGCGATTTGGTAAGAAAAGAAACCTGAGTCCAAGGTTCATTGGACACTACGAAATTCTGGAGAGAGTTGGATCAGTTGCATACCAAGTGGATTTACCTCTGAGTTTATCTCAAGTACACAATGTTTTTCAAGTTCCAATGTTAAGGTAGTACATTCCAGATCCATCTCATGTTTTGAATCCATAGGTAGTTCAGTTGGAAGAGAATCTATCTTATAAGGAACAACCGATCCAGATTCTTGACCACAGGTAGCAAGTGTTGCGGAATAAGGTGATTCATAAATTAAAGGTTTTGTGAAAAAACCACATGATTGAATAGGCAACATGGGAATCTGAAAATGCAATGAGGGATAAATACCCCCACTTATTCGATAAGTAAATAAATTGTGGGGGAGTAATTTTCTAATGGGGGGAAGGATGTAACATCCCAAGTAAGTAATGAATAATATATTTTCTTATCTATGTCTATTTATGAATTAGATAGTGTTTTAGAGGCATAAAATGAGAATAAATCCAATCTCAAGCATAGAATACACTAATATTTTTAAAAGATTATTTTACTGCCTTTTGATGGAAAACCATTTTTAAATCTAACTATTGACAATTTTATAATCTCTATTTGTCAAAATAAACTTATTCATTATAATTGGGACATTGAAATTTACTTTGGATAAATTTTTGGTATTTTTCTGATAATATTCATTTTTTAATGAATAGTGAAAATGTTGTATTTAATTCAAAACCTCATTTTAATCTAATTTATTTATATGGTTAGATTATCTTTTTAATTATTTTTAAATATCAATTAGAATATGTTTTTACCATTTAATCCAATGGTAGACATTTTAATTAATTTCACTTTGAAATTGGACATAAACAAGTGTCAATTTTTTGATATATATTATTTCTCAAAAACACGCTATTTGATTTTACAATGGGAATTAATTATAAAATTAATTAATTCAACTTATATGTTTTGAATTTTGTAAAAAAGACATCATTTTTGAATTCAGAATATCAAATATAGCTTAGGGAGAATTTTTGGTATTTTTCTTAAAAACATCCATTTTTTATGAATAGTGAAACCACTAAGTAATAGTTAAAAAAATTGATTTTTCATTTAAATGAAACTTTACCGCTTCTCTGTATTGAATTTCAAAAAATCTGACAAACATGGTTGTCATTAGTAAGTAAAATCTGGTTCAATGGGATGAAAATAATTTTTGGTGAATAGTAACTTTTGAGTTTTATTAACCGCGATTAGAGGTAATTAGGGTAATTTAAGGTAAAAATAATGTTATAATAATATGAAATTACCTTGACACATGTCCTACTCTTATTTGATGAGTCATGGCCGACCAAGACAATCCATGGGTCAATTTGTGGGACCCCATGGAGCCACTTGGGTAAGATAATGACATTAATACCATTTATTTAAATTAAAAATAAAAATATCACAAACATGTTTTGTTTTACTAAAACAATTTTTACAAGGGGTTTACACAAGATATATTTTCGACTATAAATATTAATTAGAAATATAAGAATATTTCCTACAACATGGTAATTTAAATATAATTTTTAGACATCAAATAAATAAAATTATTTATGACACAATGATGATGTAGTGTTTACGTCATTAATGAATAAATTAAATAAATAAGAAGACAAAGTTTTAAACATTATCAAAAACATGTCCAATACCTATTGGATGATTTTATTTCTAAAATGGGCCACCTTATCCTTGAATTTAATGATTTTTGAATCTTTAGAAACTGAATGTCATTTTATAATACAATAATACTTTCAAGATTTCCAAAAGCGCCCCTCCTCTCCCTTATAAAAAGAACCCACTTCCTACCCATATCTTACACTTATCAAGCCCTTTGGCTCGTCCAAAATCTACTACAATAAGCTACCAATATCCTTATCTTCATCCTATAATCCTTACCTTAGGCAGAAATCTCTTCAAGAAACCATTTTGGTTCAAACCAAGGGAAGTTACCCAATTTAAAGGTAATGTCTTCTCTTATGTTCTTTTGTTTTATTTTTCTTTGCCAAACCCATAAACTCTTTTTATTAATTTATTTTGTAACAAAAAAATATATTAAATATACTAGGATGTTTTTATTTGAATTATTTGAATTATTTGAATTATACTTACACACACCTCCGTCTAATGGTTAGAGAACATACTGTTTCTATGAGTGGCGAATTACTGCCTCATGAAACGATGATTGTTCAATATTATTTTAACACATTTCATGGTGGACATTAAGATTTAAATCTATTTATATATCATATATATTATGTTTATGTTTTCCTTATGATTCTTTATTTTTCATTTATGGCATACCTTTATGGTTTCCATTATGGGTAAACACGATAATTTCATTTTAGGAAGTGCGGACTACCACCTCCTCAAAGTGATTTGATTCGTTAATTCCATATGTGGGACGTATAAAGGAGGGAGTTATTGATTTTATATATGATATTATACTTGAATTATAATATACCTTTATATCATTAGGATTTCATTCTATTAAATAAGAAATAGAAATCAAAGTAGCATTCATGCGTATGTTTGACTTACCGTCTCAATGAACGGTGCATTTCATTTCTTACCTCTAAATGTTATGTAATATTATAAATGCATGTATATACTGAATATATATTAGATATATTATATCTACATCATGAATATAATTCTATATATAATGGATAGTTTACCACATGAACAACCTGTAATTATTAGAAGTTTATTTTTGACTCAAGTACCAAAGATCAACAAAATGACCGTTATTAAATTAAATAATTACAGAATGTTCATAAATGGTAATAAGTGATATAAATTTAATAATGAACTTGAAAAAGGTTCTTAGGCAAGTAGAAATTAACTATAGTTTATTATTCGGGATATTAGAGAACGATCGAGTCAAGTCGGACATAAGGTAAGGGACTTCGTCTCAATCTCCTTTAATTGAGGCATATTTTGTTTTATACACAACATTATTTTATAAGGTGTATAAACCCCTTTTACTTTTAATTTAATTCAAAAGGAATATTTTTGTATGAAGTATTTTACTAAACGGCAAAAGGAATGTTTTGTATTACGTATGTGGTGACAATGACTTTTCGCCGCCGTGACCATTATTTGAGTTTCGGCTTTCTCTGCAAGCCACAACTTTTTTAAATGAAAAATTAATACCATGTATTACTTTTATTTTATTTTGGTATTGGAAATTTTTTTGGTAATGTTTTTATTATATCAATGTGTTGTATTGATATCTTGCGATTGAAAAGTGGAAATGTTATGTTTCCTTTATGCATGTTTTACGTGATACGATTATGTTATAGTTCTTGGGAATTGTTTATGAAGACGGGTTGTTTTGTGATAAAATAAGGGCAGGTGAGCCCGATATAGCTCTCCAATGAATTTGGTAATGCAAAGGAGTTAAACTCTAAGGTTTCCCCAAAGAGATTTAGGGAATATACTGTGATGGGTATTCCAAACATAACCATGAGTGTTACTCCCTACGAATGTTATGAATGCCTTAATTTACCTTTATGTCTTATGATTTCTCTGAGTTATTAATAAATATTATGATTTCATGAGGTATATTAAAGTGATTATGTTTTATGAGTAAAGTATGATTTCATTTATTCTTATGTATACAATGAATTAGGTTTTCATTCTGTATTTTTTTATCCCTTACTGAGCTTTTTATGCTCATCCCATGTTTTTTAAATGGTTTTCACAGGTCAAGGGAAAGGTACATGAAGTGATGATAGTGTTGATGAAGTTTCAAGGATGAATCCATGTTTTATTTTAAATATCTTTCCTTTGATGGGAAAAGTGAATATTGTCTTTAATGTAACCACCTTGTTTAAATGTGGAATGTAATGCATGATTTACGATCTGATTCTCTAAAACTCTAAACCTGAAAAGATCCTCAATGTGTATTCTTGAAATAACTCCAGATTATGTAATGTTTAAGGTTGGGGTCTTATAATAATTCCTTATTCTAATTTAAAATTAGTGAGAAAAAATAAATGTCTCGTGATTTTTAGTTGAAATCAGAAATTTTCACATTGAAAATGTTGAGGAATTACCATTATAGGGAAATATGCGATATATTTACTTATAATAAAAACATGAAGTATATATTCACACCAAAAGATTTTAATGTTAACCGAAGTAGATGGTTTGAATTGTATTAATTATTATGATTATATGATACAATAAAACCAAGGAAGCAGAACAAGGTTGTTAATGCACTAACTCAGAAGGACCACACTATTTTTTCAATTATTAGGATTGAATGTGGTCCAATATTTAGGTACTTTTAGAATATGGACCTTTAAATTAGGAGGAAATAGGATAGATCATATATTTATTATATGAATATTCAATTATCTATCATTGTGAGCATTTAAGAGGCATAGAGGGAGGACGTGAAACTATAGAAGAAGGTGATAAATATTCCTGATTTCAACAATAAGTGTGATCAAATTATATGGATTAGAAACTATGTATGTTTAATGTCAACACCAAACATGAGTAATGATTGGTTCGATAAAGATCATAGTTTACCATTCTCAATTCATCCATGAATAATGATGATGAGAAAATATATGAATGAGATTTTATAGTAGGATAAAATTCAAAGGGATATTTTAGTTTATGTATCTCGACTCCTAGTATGTGAAAAATTTAAGAATTAAATAATTAATTGTAAGTATATGTCAAATTAATTAACCATATCAAAATGTAAATATGAAAACATTTCCATGTATTTCATCATCAAACTCCCAAAAATATTTAAGGTACAGAAATCTATTTGGTTTGAAGTAGATCACCTCACAAAGTTGTAAAATTTAATTGCAATAAGAGAGGATTTATCTCTTAATAAAATGATCAGGATAAAAATTAAGGCAGTTGTATAGTTTCATGTAGTACAACATTATACTATATCTTATCATGATTCTAGGTTTACATCGATGTTTTAGATAACTCCTTAACAAGTTTTAAATACAGAGTTGAATGTTAGCATTGTATATCATCCCTAAAAAATGGTTATCCTAAGAGGACCATTACATACAAAGAGGATGTTCTAAGATATTATTATATAGACTTCAATGGTGTTTGAGACTGACACATCCCTTTTGATGGAATTTTCTTACAACAATAGGTTTCACTCAAGCATTCAGATGGATCCTTAGAAATCCCTCTATGGTTATAAGTGTGGAACACAAATCTAATCGGATAGATTTTGAGAATAGAATATTTTGGCTCTAGAACAAGATGATGAAATAGAAGATAATTTCAAATCAATTTATTATAACATCAGGGTAGTGCATAGTCGATAAAGAATTTATGAAAATAATAATCTATTAAATCTTGAGTTCAAAGTTGGTGAAATGGATTTCTTTGAATATCACTTTGGAATAAGGTTGTGAGATTCTAAAATAAGAGATATTTGATACATAGATATATTGGTCCCTTGAAAATTCTATATCTTATCGGAATAGTTTCTTATCATATGTTCTTCCACCGAATCACTATCTAGTTCATGATGTGTTTCATGTATCTCTCTTGAAGAAGTACATATATGATCTTTCACTTGTACTAAAATAATAATTCATTAAATAGGATAATGATATATCTTATGAGGAATAATATAATTATATTCTATATTTATGATACAAAGTGTTTCTTAAAAATACCACTCTCCTGGTAATTATTTTGTAGAGAAACCATAAATTTGAGGAAGCTTTAGGGGATCCTAATGGTTTGATGAGCCAGAAGTGTCCCTAGTTATTTTTATTGGAATGTCTAAATTTTTAGGGTGAAATTATTATAAGGGTTAGAATGTTTTTCCAAAATTTTATGATATAACTCTCTTTAAAAAATTGATTTATTTGATATATTTCATTACACATAACAATGGGTTTTAGAGATCATGGTTTACTATTGAAATAATTTTAATTATTGTTTCAGTTATTACACAATAGTTGGATTGGAAGGTATTAATTAGACAAAAATAATTAATAAAATGTATTACTTACAAAGGTATAAATTTATTTCATAGTTTTTCAATAATAAATTAAAACAAAATCATTTAAAGATAAAAGTGATGTTTTAATAAAAAATCATTTTATGTCCAAAATGTATTTTTATCTTAATAAATAAATTTATTCACTATTAAGGAATGTTTTTAGTAAAAAAATATTTAATATATTAAAAAAGTTATTTTAACACACATTTAATAATTTTTATATGATATTTAATGAAGGTAAACACAGTTCTGTACTTTTGTTTTTTTTAAAAGAGTATTGTTGTGTTTTTGACAATTATTTTAATATGAATTTCAACCTCTTATGTGAATTGAATTTTTCAAAATCAATTCCATAATTTGAATGAACATAATTATTATTATGTAATAATTTCAAATTAATTTTTTTTCATTATGAAATGTAATAGAGGAAAGAATTCATTACTACATTAAAGGTTAAAAATGGTTAATAAGGGGATAAAATAATTCCATGAGGTTTTAGATGACCAAAAACATCTATAAATCTTATTGTATGAATATATTTTGGTTCTATATCATCTTATATTTATACATGATCCAATTTAGAGCCTATTTATTTTGAGACTGACTTTATTATATTTTAATTTTCTTAATATTTACTAGTGTGCCACTCCCCTCACTTACAAAAGGGAACCCCTCTCTTGTCTTCTACACAAAAATTGTGCTAATTTTATTGAACAAATAATAACCAAATATATTTTGAAATTCCCTATCCATGTTCCTGAGGTTATTTTATTCTTAAAATACCCACCCAGGGGTCCTTAAGAAAAGATTGAAATGAGGCTTTTCAAAGAAGAGATATTTGTTCTTACTGGTCATTTTCATGTTTCGTTCTTCATATACTTATTATAAATCTATTTTATAAATCCTAAAATAATTAATCTATAATATTAAATATACTTATAATTTATTATGATTATGTTAAAACCATTTTATACCTTTATTTCATCAAATGGGAATTTGAAGTATCACTCATGCGTACATGTGGACTACCGCCTCCACGTAGCGATGTTATTTTTTTCTATAACAATAATTAACTGTAGGTAATTATGATGGATTTAATGATTATATATTTTATATATGATGTAATTGTACTTATATAATTATAATATCTGATTTAACTTCTTACATTACAGTCATATATAAAATGAAAATGTCTTTCATACATATGTGTAGACTACCACCTCAACAAAGCAATGTGATTAGTTTCTCATTTCCCCATTAGATGGATGGTAATAAAGATATATTTAATAAATATTTATTATAATCATTCTAAAACAATGATTATTTAAATTTGAATTATAATTTATCTTTCCTTCAATCCATCCATCAAAAAATAGAAATATCACTTGTTCGTATGTATGAACTTTTGTCTCTAGGATGTGATGTAATTTAATTTTCATCACTAGTTTATAATGTTTTTAAAAAAATTTATAATGAAAAATTATTACACTTATGTCATGATTTATAATATATTGATTATTAAACCATGACTAAGGTGAATTTACAAGATCTGTCCAACCGAAACATGCATGGAAAAAGAATCACTTTTCACATAAATGTCCATTTTAAGGAAGAATTGTTAATAAAAGGATAATAAGAAATTATAATGGAATCATAGACATTAATTTTTGATTTAATATTTTTATATAATAGATTTTTAATAATTATATATTTCATATATAATGTTTTTAATGTCTACTTATCAAGATGTGACTTGAGGAAAGAGGTTCAAGTTACAATATCATTTGCTGTATGATTTATCTATGATAAATTTACATTATGGGAAATTATATGGTTTATTATCCTTTAAAAATTATATATTTTCTTATCTTCTAGTTATTTATGATATTTTAATGTAATTTTATCAATTCCTCTCTTTGGTATATAAAACTATTGAGGAAATTATATTAAGAAAAACCAACATCACTACCTCTTTGGTCAATAAACATTCTCTTCCATGTCCATGTTCCTCAAAATATTTTTATGAATGTTATTTTTTATAATTACATGATTTATTTGTGTAATTGTTTGTATGTTTTATTTTAATAACTTTTTTTTAAAAAAAATTATTCATTTTCTGAATGTGGTAGTTTTTACCAAAGGTGTGAACAAAATCTATGTTCTACCATATACCACAAAAACTAATTTTCCCACTATTGTGAATAATATTTTATTTGAATATTTCATTATATGTTTTCATTTTTGTTTTCAATGAAATTGTTTTCCTAATATTTTAGGTATTTTAGATTTTAAATATGTGATTCTAATATGAAAAAGGTATTTTCCTTAAGAAATGTTCTCGTGATCTTGTAAAGGTATTTTTGTATATGAAAACACCCTTTGATGTTATATATTATTTACTAGGGACATGATCTTATACTACTATCTTTATTATTTCTATGTATTTTAATTTATTATTATGGTTAAATCTTGAGGAAACTTGTTTTATTTCCTATGGGTAAAGATATTATGAAATGGTAAATGTTTTTATGATATTTTGGAATACATATGAATTGATTATGATTATGTGATAGTTGGTTCTATTATAACCTTCCAATGAAATAGGTAATGTGATATAGATATCTCATTATATGGTGAATATAATCATGGACATGATTTTGAATTGTCATGTTCAGAGTTTTATGCATGATTATGACGGCTTCTACCGATGCTAACTAGATTATTCATGGACAGGACTGAAAATAGTTATGTTCTCATTTTGATTTGTGAGTTTGATTAATTTTGATAATTTTAATATAATTATTCATGGTCATGATTTTTAATAAAAAATTTCAAATTATTAAGATTTTCTGTGATTATAATTCCACATGACATTATTATAACTCATGAATAATTATTATTGTTTTGACAAACTTGTTAATAAATCTTATAGATATGTATTGATTTTGTAGTTCATGATATATTATTTCCTATGTAAGAACATTTTACATTTATAACATGCACATGATTTTTTTATCATACAATTATAATCATCTTATGTTCTTCTAATTGATATTTCCCATGTCTACCCTTATTAAGATTCTAAGGTTATCCTTTCTTATCTTTTACGTACCCATGTTTTGATAGAAGGATCTATGTATGATATATCTTGAGGGGTAATAAGAAATTTGTGGGATATGTTTAAGATATTTTATGAAATAAGTTAATTATGTTTCTATTTTTAAATTAAACTAAACCTTTATTTTCCTTGATAATTTATAATTTTTATATGCATTTAATATTCATATAGAACGATGTAATATTTATGTATTTTACACTTGAGACAACTAATATGGAATCATATAATGGTTTAGTTATTTTTGGAGATTAGTTTATTGGAAAAATAGGATATAACCTAATAAACCCTATAGTAAACCAAAAGTTATTTAGGATGAACCTAAATAATCATATATTGATCATAATGTTTCATAATTTAAGACATTTGGGAAATGGGTTTCTTATGATTTATTACACTTTTTATTATTTCTCAATACTGATGTAATATATATTTTTCTTTATTCAGTGTTTGGAACTGAATGTAATAATTACAATAATGAATGTGATTGGAAATTCAACAACCATCTACGAGATAAAAAATGTTTTTAGAGATTGAATGGAATATCTTGTGGTAATTATCACTCAACACTTTTAATCTATGATAAGTAACATGAACCATGGTGATCCCCCATCAACACTAAGGAATAAGAAATATGACATTGTTTATTTTTTATGAAAATATCCACCATCCATATTTGGGTCTTCTAGTCCACTATTTTTTGAGGAATGTTTCAATATGATGGAAAAGTTTATTTCCATTCAACAGTTCCCAAACAATGAGAAAGTTGTTTTAGCATTCCATCACATGGAATTTGAAGCTAATCAGTGGTGGAATCTTATCAAGAACATAGTGAATGGGGATGAAATAAACTCCTTGGAATGGGAGTATTTTTTGAGGGTATTTATCAATGAAAACATTCCAAAAAATTTTCATACTAATAAGTAAATGGACTTCCTAGTGACAAAACATAAGGATGATTAATCCATTAATAGATAAGAAGAAAACATCACAAGACATTCAAGGTATGAATCTAGCTTCATCCTGAATTGTGTGAGAAAAATTGTTTAATTATTTAGTGTCATGAAACCAATTCATCAAAAGGATTTATCGATAATAGAAATTAGTAAAAATGAGGAAATAATTTAATTTTATCTAAAGTTATAAATAGATATTGGGAACCCCAATTATTCTTATGGTTATAGTGATAATAAATTAAAAATAAAGATTTATATAAACATGAATGGTATACCCAATTTATGAATTAAATTAAAAAAATATATATTCCAAAATTATGGGGTAAATCAATCGTGATATTTCTTAAAATGAAATGGTAAGTGCTTCAATTGTGGAATGGTTGTCCATTGAGCTAGTAATTTTCGACGGGGGTTAAAAGTTTAGG
This sequence comes from Viscum album, assembly GCA_963277665.1. Lineage (NCBI taxonomy): Eukaryota > Viridiplantae > Streptophyta > Magnoliopsida > Santalales > Viscaceae > Viscum > Viscum album. The sequence continues at coordinate 1,352,779,243 of OY728121.1, read as the reverse complement.
AAATTTAATTGAGGTAAACAAGGATTCATCCAATGAAGGTTAATGATTCCAATTCAAGGAGATTAGGAATTATGGGAATAAATTTCCTAATATAGTATTGGATGAGGACAGTAGACCCAAAAAATACCCTAAATGATAAAGGGAAGGATTTTTTATCGCAACATAACTTGGTTATGAGAAATAAAATGTGAAAGCTACACTTATTATCCATTCTAAAACTATAAATTTCATATTGGATTCTATCTCTAAATAGTATTTCATTTATAATTAATCCTATTAAAGTATCACATCACCAACAATATCCCATCCAATAGCCCGAAGGCCTTCATTTTTTATTGATTTATGATAATCCACCATTCAAGGGGTGAGGTGGAACCCTTACAAGGCTTGTAGGCGTAAGTATTACATGGCCCATAGGCCCTAGAGGAATTAATTGCCCGTAGGCTTCAAACATTACATACAACCCAGACTAACTACTTGGAACTGCTCCTCCCTAGTATCTTCATCGTGAAATCAGCTCTCCACCTCATCATGGCTATTCAGCTAGGCATTCCTATGCATGCGCAGGCTTGTCCTAATGGAAGGTTCCAAACCCTCTCATTCTTGCAATCTGTTTAGCTTCTGGTTTGGTGGAATATCCTTGCTCATCCTCCTTAAAGAGCTTGTTCCTTTTAGGTTGTCTTGTTTTCATCTGCACTTTAAGGTGACCCGAAGGCCCTAAGGTGGCCCGAAGGCCTTACTGACCCAAAGTCCCGGGTGTCCTGAAGGCCTTAAAGGACTTGGGGACCAAATCGATGACCTGAAGGCCCAAACGGGGGAATATTCCTATATTCTACAGTGCCAAATAGTACCTTCTACTGATCCTACTACAGTACTGCACAGTCCCTGCTACATTACCGCTACAGTACCTGCATCAGTACTGCTACAATACCTATAAATTATGCCTCCACTTGGATTTGATCATTGGACTCTTGTATGCACTTACGAAGTCCTTACCAACCGGTCTAAGGCTCATGTGCTCACCACCAATATGATATGGTGTTTAGTTGGAAGTAAAAAATCATAACAACATGATGATCAAATCTCATGTTTATAGCTCCCCGTCGATAGAAGTTTATGGGATTGTGATTCATAAAAATATTATTTTTATCCAACTATTTAATTTGATATTATTTTGGGAATTTACTAAATTTATTTATATAAATCCCATATCAATTTCCAAATAAGGTAAGTAACATTTGATGTTCTAACTCTACCTTTGATTTTCGATTAGTGTGAGTACGATCATGAAATTTCAATGGAAATTATTTATATTGTATGAGTCTTACTACCTATTCATGAGGGATGTTTATATCAAATGGTTATGGAGATTCTCAAAATTTATGATATGTCTTTTCATTTGGATTATGTTGTTGTATTTCCTTAAGACATTCCTAGTATTCCTCTAAATTAGAATGTTAACGTTTCAATAGAACTCATATATGTTCCTATAACTATTTCAATGAATCCTTTTAGAATGGGCACAATTGAGTTTAATGAATTTAAGAGGAAACTCCATCAGATTCTTTGTAATGGATTCATATACCTAAGTGCATCACCTGGGGGTGTACATGTTATTTTTGTTATGAATAAATATGGGGAAAAACGTTTGTGTATTTATTTTAGAGAGCATAACAATATCACTATTAAAAAATGCATCCATTACGCCATATTGAGAAGTAGGTTGATCTACTTCATATATTTAAATACTTATAAATAATTGAATTTCATTCAAGATGACATTAATTTTGGGTTAATAACAAGGATATTCTAGTTATATCCAACCTTATGATGTGTGGTCATTTTGAATATATATTAATTCCACTTGGATATACCAATTCCATTGATATATTAATTGATATATCGAGAAGAGTCTTTAGTTCTTATGTTGATTAGTTTGTTGTAGTATTTATTGTTGATATTATTTTATATTTAATTGGAAAAGAAGACCATGGAGATCACTTAAATATTTTATTAAAAATATTGAGGAAGGATAATTTTTTTCTAAATTAAACAAACAAGAATTATAAATTAAAGATGTTTCAGTAGTGGTACATATAATATCAATTGAGTGAGTATTTGTAGATACTTTTATGATATAAGTAATTGTCTAATGTCCTATACCAACCATTTTGACAGAGATCCATATTTTTCATAGATTGGATGGACATTATCAATGATTTGTGAAGAATTTATTAGGGCTATCTATTCCACTAAATAATTTGATAAAAAAGTGAGAAATTTTATTTAGGAAACATTAATGTGAGTAAAATTTCAAGGATTTTAAAAAGAAGGTTTGTAAGTGCATTGGTGCACAAACTAATCTGCTTTGGAGAAGGCATTTTTGATCTATAGTAATTAATAAATGAATGGAATGTGATGTATCCTCTTGAATAATGATATGGTGGTATATTTTTTCCTACTCCAATTAAAATTCATCATAAACAATTACTCGATTAATGATTTAGAGTTATAAGTGGTAATTTTTTCCTTGAAAATATGAAGGAGTTATTACTATTCTAAAAGATGTGATAAATTTATACATCAGAAAATAATGAATTTCATATTTATAAAGAAATAGTAGAATATGTAACAAGGTATATAGGTTTAATTTATCAAATAATATGATACTAAATACCCTACTATCATAGTAAGGAGATTGATCGCGCCATGATTCACTATTTTATTTCACCCTTACACCATTATGTCAGAATAGTTTTCTATTGGAAATTATAAAATCAATAAAAAAATTATGTTATTTTTTGACTAAATTATTTTGTATTTATGAATTTTAAAAAGTTATATGTTGCCTTTTTTTAAATTAATTTTTGGGTGGAGAATATTTTGAGGCCCATGATGATGTTTAAGAGGAATGGGTCAAACAACACAGTATCCAAGCACACCAAGGGACTCAACCACAAACTTCTACTAATGAGTGCATCCAATTGGGTTGATATTTTGTGTAATTACCAAAAAATTAGTTATATAGAACTATTTGGAATGAACTGAATCCCAATTAATCTAATAAAAGGCACATCTGAACCAATCATTCTAGGGAATCAAATCTGAATAAAATCAAAAGTTGTGTTCTATAGTTTTGATTTATCTTGAGATATGGGCCTCCGAATGATGCCAAATGATCCGTGGAGTCATAAAAGAGGTTTTACAACATTTTTTAAGAGTTTAAAAAATCTAGATAATACCATCTAATAGCCTAAACCCATGTTGAAAGTGGTTTTATGAAATATGGGTTACCAAAACCACCATTTACTCTGGCTAAATAAGAGTACCCTGGGCACCCCATTTTGGAGTATGACCAAGAGGCAAGGTGATTCCATTTTGGAGTCCCAAACGATTCCTTTCATAATTACTAGCAGTTATTGAGGTTTTGGGAAGTGATATATCAACATATATGGCTTCCTCCCTTTCCACGGGGTTTTAAACGCCTTGTGATCTCCTGATGAGGAATGTGATATACTCCCAAGATTCATGTTTGTATTATTTTGAATGATATTTTTAATTCTAGGTTGTATGTTATTTTTCATCACCCTATATTATTATTTAATTAATTTATGTATTTCTATGTCATTCTCAAACTCATATGATCATGTTTTGGGGTACCCTTTCATGTGATGTTTCACACACCATTCACCACATCTTTCCCCCTTTCAATTGTGGTGTTTGTGGGGTTCGTATTGGTTAATTGAAATCACATAAAAACTGACATGTCTATGTAATTTTATTTTATGGTAAAACATTGAAATATAATATAAACCTGGACAAAACATAGAGTTTTTTGTGTGCTTCCTTGGTGAGTTTTGGTTATGAATTTGATCACAAATCACCCAATCATCATGGGTATATGGTGAATCATTGTGTCTTTCGACGGAGACCTAGAAGATATCCAAGTATAAACTTAGTAATATTAATGTTCTAGGTGCTAAAAACTGTTGATTAAAATATCACATCCTTAACACCTGAAGTGATGAAGGATGAGCAACATGATATTTCCCCAAACTGATCACTCTTAATCAAATCAGTTAATTTATGTTATCTTATATCACTTTATTTTATAATATTAAACTTGAATAAAAAAATAATACAATTTAATTAACCAATTTTTTAATAAAAAAATTCTTTTTAATTTAATTATCTAAGGCTTCATCGAGAGATGACATAGGGATCCAGCTATAATGCATAAATTCTAGTAAAAAATAGTGAACTAATTTGATGCACTTGACAAAACGATCCAATTTTAGAGCAATTATCGGGGATCCAGTGTAATTTTTTCGCTTTATTTCCTTTAAATTATTTATTTTACATCCAAATTATTACTACTTTTAATATCCACCGCCATTTTTATTTTTTGTTTTTGTTTTTACTTCTCTTTGTTTTTGTTTTTCTGTGTATTCTTCTTCTTATCTCTCTCTATCCATATCTAATCATATATTATAACATTGTATTTTATTTTTTCCTTTCACCCTTAAAAAATTATTTTATTTTATCCCTCTTAAATCATAAAAATAATCAAAAAATAGACAAACATAAAAATTTATTTTCCTGGCCCAATTAGAAAAGGAAAACTCTTTGAATTTGATTTAGAAATTGAGAAAACAATAACATAAAAAATTAGGTCATCAATAGTAAGAAAATAATGTAACATTGGGGATCCCCTTTTGGAACCTCAAGTGATCCCAAAATAATGAATAATGGATCCAAATCAAACTCAATAAATAATGGCTACAAATAACTGAACATTAAAATAAATGAAAACACCAGATGTGGAGTACCAACATGCGTACATCCAATATTCTGAGGAAGTATCCATATTTAAGATGATATCAGGACTAATCCACATACTTACTAAATTTCATGACCTTTCTCATGAGGATCCTAAAAACATCTCAATGAGTTTCATACAGTGTGCTCCACCATGAAACCCCAAAATGTGTTTGAGGACCTTACAATGTTTATGGCCTTCCCTTTATCACTTGATAGTGTATCCAAATTCTGGAAATACTATCTTCCAACCAAAATTGGTAGATAAAATTACTTTAAAAGAAATATTATAGAGAAATTATTCCCTACCTTCCAAACTAAATCAATTTGAAATGAATTATGAGGAATTAAGAAATCACAAGGAGATACCCTTCATGAATATTAGGAGAGATTCAAAAGAATTTTTTCATGTTTCCCCCTCCACCAAATTAGTGAAAATTTATAATTCGATAATTCTATAAGGGAATTTTCCCCAAGGATTATGGAATGATATATTCTACAGCTATTGGTTCCCTAGTTGATAAAACTCATTCTACCTCTCATCACGTAATTTCCAACATGGATCAAAATCCACAACAATTTGGTATATGAGAAATTTCACCAACCAAAGGAGTTCATGAAGTAAGTTATTCATACATAGATAAAAATATAAATACTAAACTTGATGAGATTCATAACCTTTTAAGGAAATTATCTCAAGCACTAGGTAACTCAAACTGTTCATTCATTCAATTGAATTGTGGTATTTGTTCTTATAACACTCATATTCTTGACTAGTTCCTATAACATCAGGATTCATCTGAGTCTTGTGTAGCAGGATTCCTTGGTATTTATTTTCATGAAGCACCACCCTTTAAGAAATAACCATTCATACCAAATCCAAACCCTAAGTGGAAATCACAACCATAGGACCAACATGTATCCAACTCAATCCACCCCATGAATAATTGGTATCAACAAGGACAATGTATGAAACATTTCTATCATTTAACTTCTATGAACAATAATACTACTACTACCAAGTCTTAACCAATCCTAGAGGACATAGTGAAGAAAATGGAAACCCAAAACCTCCCATTCCAACAGACCACACAATCGGCCAATCAAAACCTTTGGACACCAGTGGGACAATTGGAAAAATCCATAGGTGAGACTAAGATGCAAGGCTCTGGACAACTACCATCCCATCCTTTTTCAAAAAAAATGACAATGGTATTTTATTAATATTCACAAATTATAGTGTTAAATAATCTTCTTCTTCAAATTATTCTATAAAAAAGGTATTCCCCCCTCTAAAAAACTCTATTTCCCTATACTCAAAATATTCTAATGATGAAAATCCCAACAAAAATTCTAAGAAAAAATAATTGAGGATTCCACTGAACCATTCATTCCTCTACCATTCCCCCATATAATCCCTAAATATAATAAATTTTTTGATAAAGATATTGTTAATGAAATACTGGGTTGATTTAAAAAGGTGAAGTAATCATTCCTTTATTGGATGTAGTTAAAAAATCACATGCTATGCAAAATTTCTTAAATAAATTTTCACCCGTAAACCGAGAATAAAGGGGAATGAAAGAGTAAACCTTGGAAGGAATGTATCAACCTTAATTCAACAAGTAATTCTAACCAAATGTAAGGATGTAAGAAAGTTCACGATACCTTCAACCATAGGGGAGAAATTATTTTTAGATGATTTTTGAGATTTAGGTGCTTCAATTAATGTAATGTCTTACTTTGTAAACACTTATATATAGGTTGGAAAGATTAAACAAAGAGGTTTCATAGTTCAACTATCCAATCGGAGCATAACACACCCATCAAGAGTGGTTGAGGATATCCTCATAAGAGTTCAGAATCTCATCTTCCCTACTGACTTCTACATTATTGAGATGGAGGAGACCCATACCCATGAACATTACCCTCTCATACATGGATGTCCATTCATAAAAATAGAAAAAATGATCATCAATTTCCACAATGATACACTTTACAGGGACTTTAGTGGAGAAAATGTAAGTTTTAACATTTTGGATGCCATCAAATACCCTATTGAAGAGAACTCCACCCTTCCTGTCTATTTGATGGGTATTATCTCTAATGATAAAAACACGAAATTCTCTCCTTAAACCATAATATGATTCATTTTACTATTCTTATATCATAGATTATTTGAGATTTGATTCCTGTTTTGATTGTTGTGTGGGTTGAAAAATGTGTAAATTTTGTACTTTAATTGATGAGTGTGTTCATTTTTGGTGCCTATTAAAGTCGATGATTCTTCAAATCCAATTTCCATATATTATCTTTCAATAGAGAATAAACATGAGTATATAGATAATTTCATGGACCTAACTCCCCCTAAATCCCCTACATCAATCCAAAAACCACTGGTTTTGATATTAAAACTACTTCCTTCCAATTTAAAATACCCATCTCTTGAGGCTATTGACTAATTTCCCATAATTATTTCCAACAAACTCTCTCAATAGTTGGAATATGAATAGTTTGAACTTTTGAGAGAATGTAAAAAAAGGAAATTGGATGGACATTGGATGATATTTCTAAGTTTATCCTATCTATTTGTATGAACAATGTACTTTTAGATGATGTGGTAAAGCCCATAAGGCAAGCTCAATACCGGTTAAATTTCACTATACTAGAAGTGGTAAATTTTGATATTAGTAAATTAATTACTTCTAGGATAATTTTTCCTATATATGAGAGTAAATGGTTTTTCCCAATGAATATTGTTCCTAAAAAACTCAAATAATGGTAGTGTAAAATTAAAATAATGAACTAGTTCCAACACATGTTCCAAATAGTTTGAGAGTCTGTTTGGACTATCGTCGACTGAATCATCCCATATGAAAGGACCACTTTCCTTTACCATTCATTGAAAAAAATTTAGAAATAATGTATGGTAAGTCCCATTATTGTTTCCTTGAGGGATATTCAGGTTGTTTTCAAATCCAAATTTCCCCTAAGGATCAAGAAAATACTAAATTTAGATGTCCATTCAACACATTTTCTAATAGGAGGATTCCATTTGACCTATTTAGCACTCCTAGTACTTTTCAGTGATATATGTTGAGTATTTTTTTATACGTACATTATGATTTGTATGGATGTATTTATGGATGATTTCATTGTTTAGGGGACTTACTTTGATGACTATTTTGAATAATAAGGTTCTTTTCTCCTCCATTGCACTGAAAAAGATCTCATAATAAATTATGGGAAATGAAAATTCATGGTTGAGTAGGGGATTGTTGTTAGGAATTTAATTTCAAGTGAGGGAATTCAAGTGCATAGATAAAAAATTGAATGTATTTAAATCATTCCATATCCAAAATGTATTTTTGAGGTGTGATATTTCTTTGGTCATGATGGTTTTTACAATTGATTCAATAATGAATTTAGTAATATCACACTTCTCTTGTCTCAATTGTTGCAAAAGGATGTTGTATTAGTTTTTGATAAATATTGTGAGGATTCTTTCAATTCACAAAAAAGGAGTCTCACCTCACCTCCCTTCATTCAACAACCTAGGTGGGATATTCCCTTTGAACTTATGTGTGATGCCTCTAACGTTGAAGTGGGGGTAGTTTGGTCACAAAGGGATGAGAATTCTCATCATGTCATTGTGTATGCCTTGTGTACCCTTGACCCTACCCTAAAAAATTACACCAAAACTAAAAAATAACTCTTTTATATTGTATTTTCCTTATAAAAACATCTTTTTTATCTTAGTGGTTCAAAAATCATTGTCTTTTCTAACCATGATTCCCTTAGTATTCCCTTAAGGAAACCTGAAGCTAATCCCCACCTTATTTAGTGTATGCTCCTCCTCTAGGAGTATGACCATTATATTAGAGATAATAGAGGAGTGGAAATGTGGTAACTAAATAAATTATTTTTATTTCCCCAACACTAGGATGCCATGTTGAAACATCCATCCAAAATGTATAATTTTTCTCTAATGAGATCCTTTGTGATGTTATTGACATTCCCACTTGGTATGCATACATTGTGAATTTTCTTGGAACATCTCGGGTCCCCAATGATTTCATCACTTCAAAATCCTTGCAAATTAATCTGGATTCATAATGGTAGATTAGGTATAACCTATAATTGTGGTGAATTTGTGGGGACTAAGTCATTCGTTGGTGTGTCCCTGACAATGAGTTCACCTCTATTTCTATAATATGGCACATGTTGAATTGTGGGGGCTACATTGTATCTCAATGTATAGCTCTAAATGTCTATAACTCAGGAAATTATTGGACAACAATGAATAGATATTTCCATCAATTTGGTAATTCATGTAATAAATGTAAATTCATAGGTAATATATCCAAGAGGAATGGAATTCCACAAAATAACATGTTATTTTGTGAGATATTCAATGCATGGGGAATTGACTTCATGGGTCCTTTTCAAAAATAACTTGGATTTGTGTACATCTTATTAGATGAGGAATATGACTATAAATGGGTGGATGCAATGGCCACCAAGACCTATGACTCTTGAGTGGTTGATGATTTTGTGAGGTCCCAAAATTTCAGTTGGTTTGGTGAGCCGAGATTGATCAATAGTGATCCGGGTTCACTATTTTTCAAGTGTAACATGAAAATTTTTCATCGTAAGTATAGGGTTTTTTATAAATTCTATACTGCATATAACCCCAAAAATAATGTAAAAGATGAAATATCAAATTGGGAAGTCCATAGAATCTTGGAGAAAATGGTAAAACCCAATAGGAAAGATTATATTTTGTGCTTGGATGATGAACATTGGTCATATGATACATGTTTTAAATCCCCAATTATAATGTCATCATATAGGATTGTGTTTGGAATGTCATGTCATTTCCTGATAGAGGTAGATCACTATGAATATTTGGAGTTTAAAAAAGGTATTTTGAATATCTCATATGAAGGTGATCATATGATGTTTTAGATTTAGTATTTAGAAGAAATTAATAGAAATGCATATGAGAAAATGTGAAATTATAAAGACAAGACAAAGGATATCCATTATGGAATGATTCAATAGCTGATGTTTTATATCATTGAGATAGTTCTTATGTTAAATTATAGGCTAAATCTACACCAAGGTGAGATTTATTCCCTATGACTCTATTCTTACACTTTTACTAATGTTTTCACTTTTAGTGAAATACAAGTTTTTCATGAGTAGAGTAGCTGAACTATCACTGTTATTTGGCAGGTACACAAACACTTTTATGAATATTTTTTTAAAGAAACTTGTGGAGGAAATCCACCTTCATGAAGCAACATACCAGTAAATCCAAACTAGTTTTATCTTTCAATAGAATATTTTATTTTATTATAATGAGGACACTACATGATCTAGGTGTGGGGGATGGGTATATTCTTGAGTTAGTTAGAAATTTTCATCATCTTTCATGGAATTTTCACCATATTTATTTTTTTCTCTATTTGGATTACTGGATTGTATTTTCACTTAATCCCCATTTTTTCCCCGAAAACATTTGTGCTATAATTTTACTTTTTGATTCCCACTATATCGTGGGAAATGATTCCCTCTTAATCCGGGATGTTATTGAAAATGCATGAGGAATTTCCCTATTTCATGTTGTTTTAACAATTAAATTTTTTTTATTTCAATGATGAAATGTGTGTTTTAGCATGAATTTATCATTGTTATGTAATTTTTAGTTAAATTGTTTTATGATATTAATGGTTTTATCTCTTCAAAACCATTGAGAATAATGGTTCTCTTTGTGTGATTAGTTTATGGGAAATTGTGTCACTTAATATCTCCACACAAATTTTGCACCAAATCATAATGTATGAATATTTATTACTTAATATAAGGTAAATAAAATTTATGATAATATTTATCATCTTTCTAAAATGATTTTTCCATACGTTCAATCCTTATTCAATCTGTTTCATTTATGTATTAGATTGACCTATGCGTGTGTAACTATTATCTGACTATTGTATACCATAAAAAACTATAACTAAAAAAAGAAATACTACAAAACAAACTACACCAAAAGATTATTTGTGTCTTGTTAAGGTCAAAAAACCACTCTTCCTCAACCTTTAACCATATTATAACTATGACAATTAGTTTCATGACGAGTTAAAAATTGGTTTACGTGACATGTGTGAAATTTTTTCTAAGATAAAATTTTGAAAAAAAGTAATAAATGAGGGGAGTAATGAAATTTACAACATATGGGGATATTTAGGTTTGGAGATTAAGGTTTGACTTTGAGAAATGCTTAAGTGAGTGGGTTTTGAAATTTGATTACAAAGGATTTAGGGTAGGTTGGGTGGAAATAATCATATAAGAAGAAGAATATTAATGTAAACTATATTTACTAGATAGAAAGTGGAATGAATATAATCGAATGGTTTTCACACACATACATGGAGAGTTAGTGGCATGATTTAATTTTTAATTCCTTGCAAATATTTTTATCACGCGTCTATTTTAATTTCATTCTGATAAAATTTATGAGACAAATGTTTCCATGATCACTGAGAATAACTCCTTGGTGTGATTTTTTATTTGATCACATTTCATTCATGATTATAATTTTCATTTAATTCTCAATATTAATGACGTAGGGAATATATTAATGAGTATTTTTTTAATTGTGACTTTTCCCAACAGTGAAAATGCTCATGTGTGGGGGTGTGATCGCACTGAGATTCACTGTTTTATTTCACCCTTTCACCACTGTGTTAAAATAGTTTTGTATTGATAATTATAAAATTAATAATAACGTTCACTTAATTTTTTATTCAATTATTTTTTATTTATCAATTTCAAAAATGGAAATATTACATGTTTTGATAATTAAATTGTAGGTGGGGATGATTTGGAGGGCCCATGATGAAGTTCAAGTGGAATGGGATAAATTCTGCCAGATCCTAGAACACCAGTGGAATCAAGCACACATTTATACTAATACATGCATATAATTGGTTTGAGATTTTATTTAATGATCCAAAACATAGTAGGATAAAACTCTTCAAAATGAACCTAATCCCACTTAATTTAATAATAGGTCAATCTGAACTGATCAATCTAGGGAATCAAATCTGAACAGAGTCAAAAGTTGTATTCTTTATTTCAGATTTATCTAGATATGTGGGCCTCCAAATGATTCTAAATTTTTGGTCAAGAAATAAAATAGGCTTTATAAAATGTTTTTAGTTTTCTGAAAATAGAGATAGGACTATCTATTGGCCTAAAACAATGTTCCTAGTGGTTTTATGAAATCTGGGTTCCCAAACCCACCATCCACTTTTCCTATAAAAGAGTTGATTGGGAACCCCATTTTAGTGTTCAACCAGGAGGCTAGGTGATTCCATTTTGGAGTCCCAAATGAGTCCTCTCATCATTACTATATGTTCTTGAGGATATGGGAAGTACTACTTCAAAATGTATGCCTTCTTCCCTTTCCATGGGGTTTAAAACTCCATGTGACTGCTCGGGGAGGAACGTGATGTAATCCTAAGCTTCATGTTTGTATTATTTTGAATGATATTTTAAATTCATGGTTGTATGATTTTTTATTCACCCTATATTATTATCTAATTAATTTATTTACTATTATTTCATTCACAAAATAAAATGATCATGTTTGGGGGTACCATTTAATGTGATGTTTCACACATCGTTCACCACTTCTTATAGCCATTTAAATTGTTGTGTTTGTGATGTTTATATTGGTAAGTTGAACTAACATAAACACTATCATGGCCATGTAAATTCTTATCATGTTAACACATTGAAATAACATACAAACCTAGAGATTGAATCATGTTCTTCATGTGATTACATGATGAGTTTCAATTATGTAGTCAAACACAAATCACCCAATCATCAGAGGTATCCAATGAATCATTGTGTGTTCTGACTGAACCCTAAGAGGTATCCTATTGTAAAATTAGTAACATTTTGGTCTGTGGTGTCAGAAAACACATATTAAAATATCATAACCCTATGTCTTGATGTTATTAAGTATGAGCATAATGAGATTTTCCCAATTTAATCATGCTTAATCAAATTGGTTCTTTTCTATTTTCTTATATCAATTGATTTTATATGCATCATCATAAATAAACATAACCCATATTTAATACAATACCATTTCTCCATTTCATACAAAAATAATTCTTTTTAAATTAATTATCTAAATCTACACTGAGAGATGACCCAGGGTTCCTAGTATAATAAAAAATTTCTAGTAAAAACAAAACAACTATTTTGATGTGCCCGATAAAACAATCAGAGAACAAGGATGTTGATGCTCTATGTTCGAAGGATCACTCTAGTTTATCAATGATGAGGATTAAAAGTTATCAAATATTTATATATTTCCAAAATATGGACCTTGAAATAATGAGGACATAGAATAAATTATATACATCTTAGATGATTTTTTCTACCATCCGTCCATGTGAGGATTTAAAAGGCACAACGGGATGATATTGAACTTTAGATAAATGTGAGAAATATTCACTTGTTTAATAATTATTTTGATAGATTGAGAAGGTTTAAAAAAAATTTCCTTTCAATTCCATATGTTAAGAATTAGTTTTTTGGATGAAACTCATAGTTCATCATTCTCTATTTACCATGGAAGTAGAAGATGTGTAAAGAAACGAAAGAGTGTTTCAAGTGGGATAACATGTAAAGTGAAATTATATAGAATATATCTAGATTAACTATATTTTAGTGAGTTTAGGTTGAAAGGTATATGTCTATGTGATTGTTACAATTGTTATCCATACCACAATGGATATAGGAAAACATTACTAGGGTTTTCATCTTCCAAATCCCCAAAAAATAGATGTGTCAAAATGTTATTAGGGTTATAGTTAGTTGCCTTAGGAATTACACATGTTTCATTATAATAATATAAAATTTCTATTTTGATAAAATTTTCATGCTATATATAATGGAAGTGGTTTGGATGCATGGAGTACCACATTCTATTGTATCTAATCAGGATCTGATGCTAATTTTGATGATATAGAGAAGTATTCCACAGGCTATGGAATACATAGTTGAACTATAGAACTTCATATATTCCTCAAATAGATGGTAATATTGATAGATACATTCAAAACAAAGGGGATATTTTGAGATTCTATTCTATGAATTTAAAAGTTTGTTGGGATCAAAACATTCATTTAGTAGAATTTCATTACAAAAATAGATTTTACCCAATCATTAAGATGGATCCTTATTAGTATCATTATAGATGGATATACATAACTATAATGTGATGGGTTAAATATAGTGAAAAAAATCTATTGGATCCTAGTATACCCAATGAAATTATTAAAAAATTTAGATCCATTTATAAGAACATCAAGAAATCTCATTGTCAATATTACTTTTATATTGGAAATTTTTATTGAGATCTAGTGTAAGAACATAGTTACATGGTATTCCTAAAAATATATCCTTAAAGTAATTTTATATTATTTGGAAATAATGGATATATGATCCCAAAATATATCAGTTCTTTCAAAATTATTGATTGTATCATGTAGTTTCTTATGTATTCGAGCTTCCACTGGATCTCTCTCAAGTTCATGATGTGTTCTATATATCTCTCTTGTAGAAGTACCAAACTGATCATTCACATGAACTAAAACCAGAGTTCATACCAATGGAGTGAGATTTATCCATTGAGGAACAACTAGTGGTGACCGTAGATCGAATAGAGAATTGTTTTGTGGAGTAAGACTACTCACGTGGTCAAATTTTGTGTCAAACCCACAAATTTGAGGATGCTATATAGGATCCCAAGGATGTGATGGGGCAGAAGTACCCTCAATTTTCTATATCATAGTATTTGGTTTTTTTGGGAGAAATTATTATAAGGAATTATAAAAATAAACTTAGAGATTTTATGATATATTTTAATTTAAATGTATTTTATTTATTTGATGGCTTTCATTACACACAACAACAAGTTTAAACAGATCTTGATTTACTATTGAAATATTTTTATAAAATGTGATAGTCATCGCCTAGCCATTTTATTGGATAACATGAATTTTACTAACTAAATCATGAAAATAAATTTTATACAAAAATATAAAAATAATTCTCTATATTTCAATTGGTTGGAAATAAATATAAAATTTATTTAAAAAAGGGTTTTTTTCTAAAAAATTATTTTCATACACATAATGATTTTTTATCTTAAAAAATTAAATTAATCCATATCAGTGAATGGTTTTAATTAAATTTTAATAAAAATTTTAATAAAAAATTTTAAATTTCACTAAGTAATGTTTACAGAGATAAGAATGATGGTAAACTCAATTTTATGCTTAAATATGCATTTTCTAAAAATAGATTTGTTGTTTTCTATGCAAATTTTTAAAATATATTTCATCCACTTATGGGAATTGAATAATAAATATTTATTCTATATTTTTAATTATAATAATTTATATTATTTAATATATTCATCTTTTTTTGTCAATATGAATAGTAGCTGAGGTAAAAAAAATTTACTACAGTAATGGTTCAAAAAGTGTTAATGAGGTGTTCAACTATATTGATAACTATTAAAATGATTAAAAACATATCTAAATTTAATTGGATAAATATATTTCAAATATATACCGTCATATATTTTAAATTGAAACAATTATTATCTACTTTCTCATGAGAGTGGCTTTATTATATTTTAATATTGTTAATATTTACGAGTGCATCACTCCCATCACTTATAAAATACACCCCTTTCCTCTCTTCTCGATACAACTTGACCGATTTAGACAATAAAATGTTACAATTGACTTTTTCACATCTATAGAAACATCATAAAGGATCTTTTCTTCTAAAAATACCAACCAGATTGATGTTATTAATTGATTCAAATAAAGTTTCTCAAAGAAGCGGTATATGTTATTACTGATATTTTTCAAGTTTAATTCTTATTCTACACCATTAAATTATTTTTTATCCATAATACCATAATGAATAGAATATTATAAAAATAATCATATGTTATTATGATTATGTGACATCCATTTTACACCTTCTTTCTATCAAATGGGATATAAATGTATCACTCGTGTGTATATGTGGACTACCACCTCCAAATAGCAATGTGTGTCATTTTCAATCAAATTAACTAATTTTTTATGATATATTTAATTTTTATATATGAAATTTATTACATATTTATGATTATAAATTTATAATATATTTTCTACCTTCATACCTTCCTATATATTGGAAAATGATAACGTCACTTGTGCATAAGTGTGGGCTACCAACTACATAAAGCGATGTGATTAGATTTTCATTTTGGAATTAAATGGCTATTAATAAGGTCATATTTAATTAATATATATGATATTATATTGATTTTTTAATGGTTAATTATAATTTAACATTCTTCCATTTTTTCCATCGAATTTGGGAACATCACTAGTGCATACGTACAAACTACCATCTACATGAAATGATGTAAGTAATTTTTCATCACCAATATTTATTAGTAGTTATAAATGTGTAAATTATGAATAAATATGATAAATATTTAATTATTAAGGCTATGGATATAATGAAACCATGACTGAGGTGTACGTACTGGACCTATTGAAGGGAAACATATGTGGAAAATAGACAAATTTTCAACTTAATGACTGTTTTAAGGAAGAATTGTTATTAAATAGACAATTGTAAATTATAAATAAATGTTACATAGAATGATATAAATGACTATGGTTATATAATATAGGTTTATTTAATATATGTTTATTATATTGGATGTTTTAACGCATTTGATGTAAGATGATACTTGATTTATGGGATTTATATTACCATCTCATTTCTTTTTAGGATTATATATGCGATTTTTTTATTGAGGGAGTCATATGGATCATTATCCATTAAACAATATCAATTTTTTACAAACTTTCTATTCTTTTATTTTTATGTAATATTACAATTTTTTCTTATTCATTCAAAAAATTTCTAAGAATTGTTTTTATGAAAAACAACCATATTTTATATTTGGTTGATAAAATTTGTCTTCAATAATAATATACATTAAAAATATTCCAAGAATGGTCTATTATATGATAAAATTATTGAATAAGTACATTTTTTCCAATATTTGAGTTTTTATAAAAACATTTTGAAATAATATTTGATACATATTCCAAATGAGGTATTTTCTACCCATAGTTTGAAAGGAATCATTAATTTAATGTTTATAGAATAAAAGAAATTTTACAACACCAATACTACACATTCCCTTGAATCTTACTTTACAAGTTTCCTTGGTTTTTTTCAATGATTTTAATTTCATAATAATTTTTGAAATATTCTTATTTTAAATAAGATAGTTCAAAATGAAAAGGGTATTTTCCTCAAGAAAAGTTCGACTGACCTTTTAATGAAATTTTCATCTGTGAAGTCATCCTTTGATATTACTTATTCTTCACTAAGTACATGATCCAATTATATTGTATTTATTATTTCTATATATAGTTACTGGTTTTTTTATGATTAGATATTGATGAAACATGTTTTCCTTCAATAGGTAAAGTTATGATGAAGTGATAAATGCTTCCATGACCTTGTGGAATTCTTATGAATTCATTGTGATTATTTAATGGATTTATCTCTTATGTACCTACAATGAGATGGGTAATCATATATAGATATATAATGAGATGATGAAAATAAGTGTTTAAATTATTGAAAATAATGATGATCCCATTTTGATGCTTGAGTCTGACTTCTTCTATCTACTCTCGAATGATTATGCATGGTCCTAATTGTGAAGAACTATGTCCCTATTGTAATGTATAACTTTGATTACATATAGTTATTCTCACAATATTATGTGTGGACATTATTTTTAATACCTATGTTCACAAGATAAAGATTTCTAATTCTTATAATTCAACATGACTATGATATGAATATTGAAGGACGATTAATGCTTCAACACCCATATTAATCCTGATACTAGAGATGAGTTGATTTTGGAGTTTATGAACTATGATTTTCTTGGAAATAATAACTTTTTTTGGGAATACACCCATGATTATGTTATTAAATCCTTATGGTCATTTATTCTTTTATGATTGACATCTCCCATTTTTACCATTTCTGGGAATATGATCTCACCATTTCTTATGTTTTCCTTCCCCATATTTTGTTAGATGGTAATAAGTAGGAAATTTATAAAAGGGAAATAATATGTTAATATTTGTTTGATATGATGAATATATATTAAGAAATAATTTTATTAAGTATCTAGTATTTGAAGAAATTAAACCATTATATTTTCTAATCATGTATAATTGTGATATGTATTTAATATTCATCTAAAATGATGTAATAACTATATATATTATTCTTGGGTCACCCCAACCCATCTCACCATTCCATAATATTTCTAACTAGTAAAGTGGCTCATAAATATTCAAGAATTGTTTGATTGAATAACCTTACCTCCTTGATTGGATAGTTTATAACCATCAAATGATTACCATGTGGTCTATTCAATTGGTACACAAAATAACCTTAAAAAATCTATCGAACTATTTAAAAAACCATATACCCATATAGACCCTTTATGATTTAAATTCACCACCTTAATCCACAGCTACACATTTCTTCATGAAACCATAATGTTATATCTCGTCATTATCTCACACTCCATAATAAACAACACATGCCACATGATCCAGGCCCATAGATTATCATACATCCTAAAAATCATCTGTATATTGGTTGCATTTCATGGTGGCCCATTGGGACCTAAGAACATATTTTGTGGCTAAGTAGCTAATCAGGCACATTCCACACCCATTTGGTGAATGGTTAAGATGACCATTCAGTTCTTCATAGACACAAAATATATTATTTTATAAGTATTCATCTTTATTTGAAATAGTAATAAAATAAAATTTAGATAATCTAAAATTAAAATCAATTTATTCTACGAATATTGATCTATAATGAATAAAAATAAATATGATAACTAAAATGGGGTCTTAAAAATACTATAGAAAAATAAAATTCATCCATTTTCATCATAAGTTTATCATTATTCTATGTATTCAGAAATTTATATTATTACATAAAATATTAAACTACATGGAGAGATCATATTATTTAATAATAAAAGAGGATTGGTGTGATCCCAAATTATAATAATGTATAAAATTAATATTATTTATAACACACTAGCCAAAGTATTATGACTGTGATTGATTCCCCATTTAAG
Organism: Viscum album; assembly: GCA_963277665.1. Taxonomy (NCBI): domain Eukaryota; kingdom Viridiplantae; phylum Streptophyta; class Magnoliopsida; order Santalales; family Viscaceae; genus Viscum; species Viscum album. Next base: position 1,352,760,129 of record OY728121.1, on the reverse strand, counting down.
GATTTACTTTTAAGATATTTTTTCCCTCTTGGTTTCCTTGTTAATGAAAAATTCAATTTCAATATTTTATTTCCAAACATCACATTCAATCTCATTAAAACTGATAAAATCATAATTTTGAAAATATCATCACCATATAAACTAATAGAATAAAAAATGATCTAAAATGTCTAATATGAATATTAATTAACAAAAATTACTAAAACACTGCATTTTCACATTATTTAGAATATTTTATCTGAAAAAGTAATAACTTGCTAAATTATCTTTCAGTACTTTGCTTACATTTTTCTTTTGTACCCCTAAGTTACCTTATACTAACCAACAATTGAAAATTTTAATAATTAAATAATATAGAAACAGATTTAGGGAGGTTGGAAATTATGAAGCCTAAGGGATGCCCTTAAACAATGTTAACACAGTCTATAGAAGAGAACCCAAGAATGAATAGTGAATAAATGACTTTAAATGATTTTATATGTAAGAAAGGAGGTCGGTTGTTATATTATCCTCTCTCCAAGTGTGCACAATATCCATATACAAATTAAGAATATTTCTACAAGACATAAATATATAGGAAAATATTTAATTATTAGGATATATAAATATTAAATAATTGACCACAATCAACTAATATTGTTAGGATATTGAGACAGTAATGTTATTTAATTATAGATATTGAAACTAGTAGGAACTGTTAGATCATCCATCTTGATTGAGGATCCATCCCCAGAGTGTTGGGACCAAGTTGGATGGAGAAGTATGTAAGAAGAGTTTTCTATTATAGAGTGTTGTCTTTTGTTGTCAACAAAGATAATTCAATTCACTTTGTAAAAAACATACAATCTGACGATGCTAAAGCTGTTCAATCAAAGAATACATATCACGATAGTGGATTTTGTGATTAAATCTGAATAATAGTAATCATATACTGTGAAGAGAGAACATGACAAAGGAATGGATGATCTAGGGGTGCCACAAATGAACATTCTAAGGTGGCGATGTTTTCCAGTGTTTTCTAATTTATAGGGCCTAAAAATCAAGAGATGGAGAAATGTGTTTTGGAAAAGGATGTTTCGCGCAAGTTTGAAGATGGATTAGTATGTAGTGCACAAGCGGTGTTCTATGATATGAACATCAAAATCTAGAAAAGGAGAGGCTTGCGCGAAAGATTAGGGTTTTGCGCACAAGATTGGTTTTTGCACGCAAGATTGAAGGTATTTTGGAATCTTGCGTACAAGGCATGATTTCAAGTCCAAACTTTGGAAAATGGAAAAGGAAGGAAGTGCGGAAAAGATTCAATAAGTGTGCGAAAGAAGAGATTGGCGCGAAATATATTTACATGCCAAAGGCAACATAAAATGGGATTTTGCGCGCAATGCATGTTTTGAGGTCCAAACATCAAAAAATGGTAGGGGAATAAAGTGTGTGAAATATTCAAATAATTGCACGAAAGATGAGGCTGGCGCAAAAGAGACTTACACACCCAAGGCGAAGTCAAATGGGTATTTGCACGATGCGGGACATACATGCTCAGGGTGACGTCAGATGGGGTTTTGCGCGACATGTCATGATCTTAAGCAACACATAGGAATTTTTTCGTGTAGGGGTCAATGAGGTTCATAAATAAGAGGTGACCCCTCCCACTGGTTGTTCTCGACACATAGAGAAATCCCAAGCAATGTGGTGAGGAAAAATATTAAGAAAATGAGAGTGCGTGAAATAATTAGGGTTGCGTGCAAGAAGTGAGTTGTGCATAAGATTGAAGTTGCACGTAAGAGGTGTTTTGTGACAAAAGTTGAATCTTGCACACATGGAATAAAATTTCCGTGCAAGAGACCTAAAAAAGTGTGCAAAAGATTTGGGGCCTTCACACGTATTTGGTTGTGTGTAAGATAGTTCTTACTGGCTTCTGGGTAAGAAAGTGAAGATTTTTACTTCAAAGAATACACATGTTCAATTGAAAAGAAGCACTAAAATATTGTAATTTCCAATTTGTTCTAAGAGGGTGTACACACACTTGCTGATTATTTTCCTAGTGCAACACGAGTGTAAGGGTATATCCTACTTGTTGTATTCAGCATCAAAGGATTTTTTCTAGTGGATTGTGTGGTACTGGATAGTTTCTGTACCATACTAAGGACGTATCTACTCTTGTTGAGTGGTGAACCTTGTAAAAATTATGTTCCAATGGTTGATTGTGTTCAGCAAGGAATAAAATCTTTAAAAGGAGGCGAGGGTTGTTTCAAAAATAAGGAAACATAAAAAGAAAAATATATCACAAATTCACTCCTCCCCCTCTCAGTGATACTTGGATCCTTACTGGGATCTTCAATTAGTATCAAAGGGAGGTTGCCTTTGTTTGTTCTTTGCTGAAGTTTTGAAGAGAAGTTGTGATGGAGAATCTGAATTGCGTGAACAGTAAGAGGATTCTGATATACAATGGCAAGAATTATCATATCTGGAAAGATAGAATGATGCCTTATCTTAAGTCTCTTGGGTATGATGTTATTGAAACAACAACCGATGGATGTACTCATATTGATGATAAGGTTCCTCTTACACCTATTGATAAGAAGAATATTCAGAGTGATAGAAGAGATAAAAATGCATTACTCTCATCTTTTTTTGAGAGTGAGTTTTTTAGAGTTAAAGGTGTTGATACAGCTAAAGGAATATGAGATAAGCTGAAGAACATCTACAAAGGAAATACAAAAGTAAATAAGGAAAAAATAAAAATACGGAGGCTAAAGTTTGAGGACTTGAAAATGGGAGAGTCTGAATCTATTGGATAATTATTTACAAGGATCAATGATATTGTTAGTAAAATCAGAAGTATCGGTGAAAAGGTAGAAGATTCTACAGTTTTTGAAATGATCTTCATAATTATGTTGGAAAAATTTGATGCTAAAGTTTCATCACTGGAAGACAAAGACCCTAAAAAATTATATCCGGATTATTTACATAGAACTCTAATAACATATGACATTATAAAGGAGAATAATATGAAGAGAAAAGAAAAAGATGATAGAGAAATGTATTTCACGGCTGCAATGAAAGAGAAGTTGAAGAAACTTCATATTAAAGAAGCAGATGTTGAATCCGACTCTGAAAATGAGGTAAGTCAAAATTTTGATGAAATTGTATCCTTGATTTCTAAAAATGTTAAAAGAGGCATAGAGAAATAAAAAGGGAAACTCCCTTTTAAATATTTTGAATATGAAGATGTTGGACACTTTGCAGCTGTTTTCCCTCAAAAAGGGAAAGATGAAGACAGTGATGATGAAGATTGAAGAACAAGAAGGTTATGGAAGAAACAGGGTGGAAGAGATAAATATTCTGGCCTAGGTAAGAATAAAATTTTCTTCAAATCAAAAGGAAGAAGCTTTTTGTCGAAAGAAGAAGATGATGATGATTGCGAGATTGAATCTGAAAAATTTGTTTCTAAGAAAGCTAGAGTGAGTACATTTTTTTCAATAGTGAATAATGTTGTTTATGATATCCATAGTACTGAAGAAAAAGAATAAAATCAACTTGAACATTATCTGAAAGAAGAGATAAAGGAATGTTTGAGAAATATCATAAGGATTAAAAAGGAAAACAGAAAATTGACAAATTAGCACTCTTCATCAAATGACCAAACATGTTTTTTTGACAAGAAAGAAAAATATGAAAATGATTTTGATGATCTAAGAAAGTATCTAGAGATAGAGAAGAATCGTAATGATCATCTGGAAGTAAATATGAAGGCTAAATAACATGAGTTGGAATTTTTCCAACATAAACTTTCTAAAGATGAGGAAATGAACACAAGGTTCAAAAATTATGTTACAGAAATTGGTTAATGTTTTGCTAAAAATGAGCCTAATAAGGATCAATAAAGGTTGCCTTCAAATTTTGAAAAGAAAGATGGAATGGGTACTGATAAAATAAATTTTTGAAAGGCTACGTAGGTGGTCAAAGTTAGAAATACTTGAAAAATCAGAAGCATCATAAAATATTGAGTCCAAAAAGATCTCCACCATGTTTGGTTCCAGTAAGAAAGAACAGAAATCTGAGCTAAAGAGGAAAGTTACATTTGAAAATATAGAGGTCAATGTTCAGCAGAATTATGGTAATAATATTGTAGAGAAGCGTGTTCACAACTCTGGTCAGTATGGATTTTCCGAGGAAAATATTCATTCTATGGATACTACTGGTATTGTGGTGGATTTGGACACATGGAAAATATGTGTTGGTTCAACCTAAAATATTACAACTATTCTACATGTCGTGAAAGACAAGGATTGAGGGGAAGTCAATCATTTAAAAATAGAAAATCTCCAATGAAATTTTAGAAGATATCTAAGAAGTTTAGTGTGAAAGTTTATAATAGTTTCCAACCACTAGAAACAATTTGTGAAAGATGTGATCGACTTAGACGTCTTACTAATGGATTCATTAGTGTGTCGCCAGAGGAACACAAGTTTCTTTATAATCCTCCGAATCCAATGTTTTTAATATTCTAAAAGGGATAGGTCAGATATGTCCAATAAATAAAGAGTATGGTTGTCTTTCCAGAACACATTTACTAGGCTAAGAAATTGGAGGAAGCACAACAGAAAGTGGAAGAAAAGGAAAAAAAATCTCTCATCGGTGAAACTTCTTTGAAAGCTACAAATTGAGAATGCCCATGGATTCTTGATAGTGGGTATTACTCTCATATGATAGGAGACTTAAATATTATGAAGAATGTGAAAGAATTCAATGAAATAACAGTGACATTTGTAAATGATGAATCTTTAAGTTTCAAAGGTGTTGGATCAGACATCATTGGAAGAGAAAAGATGAAATCTAGGAAAACGCTATATGTTGATGGGCTAAAACATAACATGCTTAGTGTGTCACAACCCCATTACAATTTAAACAATGTTATCTTCAGAAATAATGGATTTTTTTAAAAAGTGAAAATGATGAAAATATAATTACTAGAGGCCAACGTACAAGAGGGAATTTGTTCCAAGTAGGTGAAGTGCAGAACACTTGTTACATGGGTGTGGTGGATGAAAATAAGTTATGGAATAAAAGGTTGGGACATATGTGTCAGAGAAATATATGCAAGTTGTCAAAGTGAGATAGTGTTCGAGATATACCTGATTTATCAAGAATAATATATTGGTGTTGCACTATTTGTGAAAAAGGGATGATTACAAACTCTATTCATAAGAGAGTTGAAAGTTGCTCAAAAAGTCCCTTGGAACTTATACACTCTAATATCTATGGAAAAATGAGAAAGAAATCTACAAATGGAGATAAGTACTTCATTAATTTCATTAATGACTTTACTCTCATTACTTGGGTTATGTACATGAGACATAAGTCAGATGCTCTAAAAATGATTAATATTTTGAGGTGGAAAGAAGAGAAGGAATGTGGGTATTCGGTGAAGAAGTTGAGAAATGATAATTGTAGAGAGTATAAAAATGAATATTTTGAATGTTACCTCAAGTGACATGGAATTTGGAATGAGTTCAGATCACCATACACACCTCAAAAAAATGGGGTTGCTGAAAGAAAGAATTGATGTCTGGTGGAAATGGGGAGAACTATGTTACTTGAACATAGTCTTTTAATAATTATTGGAGGTAAGCCATGAACACTATTGTGTATATTCAGAAACGATGTTTCTATAGGCCAAACACAGATATGAATTCATATGAAATGATCTATAGAAAAACTCCAAGTCTAAAACACTTAAGAGCTTTTGGGAGTCTATGCATTATAAAGAAGAAAGGTGGAAAATTTGGAAAGTTTGAGAAAAGAGTAGATGATGTAATTTTTCATGGCTATGCTCTAGAAGGAAGAGGATATAGATGTCTCAACAAATACACAAGAGGAATTATTGATTCTTCATATGTAAAAGTTGTTGAAAATTTTGAGAAATAAAATCAGTCATATGTTGATATGGAAGTTGAGAAGGATAGAGAAGATTTTGTTAATGATTCTGATAATGCAGAAAATTGTGTTAATCCTACTCAAGAAGATGAATCTGACTCAGAAATATCAAGTGATGAGGATGAAGTTCAAACAAATCATCCTGGGGTGAGGAAACAAGTGGAGGCTCAGAACATTACTGGAGGTAAACATCAGAGGGTTCAAACAAGAAGGACAACGAATGCTATAACACATACTTCCCATTATTCAAAAGTTGAACCGAATGATGTAAATGTAGAATTTGAGCATCCAGAATGGGTTCAAGCTATGAATAAAGTGCTTAATCAGATAGAGAATAATGATACTTGGGAACATGTTCCCAAGATGGACAATAAGAACATTATTGGTACTAAGTGCATTTTCCGGAACAGGTTGAATGATGAAGGCAAAGTAATAAGATACAAAACAAGATTGGTTTGAAAAGGGTATTCACATATTGAATGAATTGATTTTGATGAAACCTTTTCTCCAGTGGAAAGATTAGAAATAATCAAAATCTTTCTTACTATTACTACACAATGAGGTTACAAAATCATTCAAATGGATATAAAATCCGCATTTTTGAATGATGACCTTGATGAGGAGGTTTACAATGATCAACCTTTCAGATTAATTATTGGAAAGTATGAAAGTAATGTGTGTAGATTAAAGAAGGAATTGTGTAGACTAAAATAGTTTCTGAGGGAATGGTATTCTAAATTAGATACTTTCTTAAGGAATATGAAATTTATGAAAGGTAGAGTTTATAGAAATCTTTACATCAAGGAGTGTCAAGAGTTTTCACTGATCGTTATTGTTTATGTCTATGACATTATATTTGCTGGGAATGATGAAAGATCATGTGAATGATTTGCTGAGGAGATGAATAATTTATTTGGGATGTCTATGCTGGGAGAAATGAAATACTTTCTTGCGCTACAAATTTTACAGAAGAAGAATCACGTTTTTCTATCTCAAGAAAAGTATGCTAAAGAACATCTAAAAAAGTTTGGCATGGAAAATTAGAAACCAATTTCCACACCAATTTCAGTGGGAACCAAGTCGTCTAAATATGGAGAAGGCAAGGAAGTTGATCAGAAAGAGTTTTGAAAGCTAATTGGATGTCTGTTATATTTGGCTGCGTCAATACCTGACATCGTTTATGATGTCACTTTATGTGAAAGATTTCAGAGTGCTCCTAAAGAATCAAATATTATTGATGGAAAGTGAATACTCAGATATATCAAAGGAACAATTTTTTTTTGGAATTAGGTATGATGGAACAAGAAATATTGATCTATTTGGGTATTCAGATGCTGATTGGGCAGAAAATGTTGATGATTGAAGATCCACATCTGGTGGAGCGTTCCTTCAAGGGAAAATTTGTGTTAGTTTGCTTACCATGAAATAGAATTCAGTAACTCTCAGCATAGCTGAAGCTGAGTTTGTTGCTACTACTCAAGCTGTAACTCAACTAATTTGGATGAAGACTCAGTTGGAAGATCTACTTTTGAAGTAAAGCTACCCTTGCTCTTGGGTTGTGATAATCAGAGTGAAATCAATCTTACAAGGAATTTGGTAAAACATTCTCATTAAAAGCACATTGAAATAAAGTTCCACTTCATGAAAGAGTAGGTGGAGAAGAATGATTTAAGACTAGAGTATGTTCTAACAGCAGAACAAGTTGCTGACATATTCACAAAACCTTTACCGAAGGAACCATTTGCTAAATTGAGGTTGAATATTGGTGTCCAACCTCCTTCTCATCAAGGTTTATTTATGTCTTTATTTCACCACTCTCATCATAACTTTAGATAGTGATATCAAGGGGGAGAATTGTTTTATAAATCTATCCTTATGGAAGCATCCATAAAGAGGGAGTTGTGGGTAATCTGCAAATCCAACATGTATGTGAGTGAATTATTCTCACTGTTTGTTTGAAGTATTGATGAATTAATTTTTTTTTTGTATTATAGGAAAGATGAAGAAGTGATGAATGCTGAGGTAGATGATTAGAAGATGTTCTGAAGAAGGATTTCTGAGGAGATATAATAATTAAATTTCATATTCACTACTTTTGGCCAGCATGGTTTTGGGTGTCAAAAATTCTTGTTTCCTATAATGATCTAGCTCATGTAGGCTTAGAATTGTTGATAGGTGGTCCATTTCTCGAGGTTACAAAGTTCAGTGATTTATGAATCTTGGTTGAAAACAAAATCCAAAGGGTGTGATTTTGGGACCAAGTTGGATAGAGATGTAATTAGGAAGAGATTTCTGTTACAGAATGTTTTATTTTGTTGTAAATGAAGATAAATCAATTCACTTTGTAAAGGACATAAAATCTGATGATGCTAATGTTATTCGATCAAAGGATACATATCACAATAGTCTATTTTTTTTATGAAAGATGAAGAATGTTTATGATATACAGTGAAGAGAGAACATGTCAAAGGAACAGACGATCTGGAAACGGAGAGGTTTGCGTGAAAGATTGGGGTTTTGGGCACAATATTGGTATTTTCATGCAAGATTGAAGGTAGTTTGGAATCTGTCCCATAAGGCATGATTTGAGGTCCAAAAATTGAAAAATGGAAAAGGAAGGAAGCACGCGAAATATTCAATAAGCACATGAAATAAGAAATTGGTGTAAAAGAGACTTGTATGCCAAAGGAGAACTAAAATGGGGTTTTGTGTGCAAAGAATGTTTTCAGGTCCAAACTTCAAAAAATGGAAAAGGCATGAAGTACGCGAAAGATTCAAAGAAGTGTGTGAACAATGAGGTTGGTGCGAAAGAGACATACGCTCCCAAGGCGATGTCAAATGGGATTTTTCACGACACGAGACTTACGTTCCCAAAGCGATGTCAGATGGGGTTTTCCTTGACGCATCAGGATCTTGCGTGATGCATCAGGGTTTTTGCAGGCCGGGGTCAGTGAGGTCTATAAATAAGATGTGACCCCCTCACAATGGTTGTGTTTGAAACTCAGAGAAATACCGAGATCTGAGGTGTAGAAAAATATTAAGAAAACTATAGTGAGTGAATGAAATAGAGTTGCGCGTAAGAAGGAAAAATTGTGCGCAAGAAGTGAGTTGCAATAAAGATTGAAGTTTCACGCAAGATTTGTTTCACAAAAAAAGTTGAATCTTACATGCAAGAAACCTAAAAGGGTGCGCGAGAGATTTGGCGCCTTCACACATATTCAGTTGTGCATAAGATAGTTCTTACCGGCTTCTGGATAAGAAAGTGAAGGTTTGTACTTCAAATAATACACCTATTCAATTGAAAAAAAATCACTAAAATACTATAATTCTTTATTTGTGATAAGAGGGTGTATAATCTCTTGCGGATTGTTTTCTAGGTGCTACATGAGTGTAAGGGTATATCCTACTCATTGTATTCCACATCAAAGGATTGATTTCTAGTGGAATGTGTGACACTGGATCGTTTCCATACCATACCACGTACGTAGCTACTCTTGTAGAGTGGTGAACCTTGTAAATATTGTGTTACTGTGGTTTTATGTGTTCTTTAGGGAAGAAACTCTTCAATAGGAGGCCAATGTTGTTTCAAAAAGATGGAAAAATAAAAAGAAAAAGATATCATTGATTCACCCCTCCCCCTCTCAGTGATACTTGGATTTTAACTGGGAACTTCACATAGAAAGTCAAGAATACCAATATAACCAACCCTTAAATACCACAGATAATACCACCTTCACTCATAGATTATTTAATATAGGATCCATCTATATTGAGTTTAGGACCTAGTCATTGAACCTTCCATTACACCCAAAAACCAAGACACATACAGAGCCCTATTTTACCTGTTTAAAAATGGGTGGTGGAATTTGATCGAGTAAGAACTGAGGTTGGGTTTCCTCAATAAAAAATGAGATGAAGGAAGAAAATAGATATAGATGTTTTTGTATTTTATATGTTATAGTAGGATTCAATATTTACTGTTGATCTGCATTTCGAAACTCCCAATGCCTCCAAAATCTTATTGTGGTGAGAATATACTGGACAAGGGAATTTATGTTTGCACATATATGGATAACAAAACATGTTTGTATGAATATATCCACAAAATTATATCAATCATTGGATCATGAGATACCCATGATAGAATCTTAGATATATCTTTACCAATCATCTTTAAAATATAATGGATCACTAATTCTATGCAATCATTTTGTTAGAAAATACACTTATAGGAAATATGAATAAATATACTCCAAATGTGAAAATATGTTGATATAGACATTCTAGCATAGACCAAAAGCTATATAAATCACCCCCCAAAATAGATTTCTCCCAGTAATCCTCACTAGTAATTATATTCTATATTAATCTCACATCATCATATATCTTATGATATCCCTAGTTTACGATGGGTAATGTATACTATTAGGCCCAAAACAATGTTTCATTTCTTACGAGAGGGTGGGGTGATTCAATGGTCACCAAAAACACACTACACATAAAATTAATTTTCTTTTTCTTGTTAATGTTTTGGATCAATGATCAAAACCAATAGATAAAGAGAGAAGGAAATAACACACATTCGATAAGATTTTTTACAAGTCTCACATAATCTTTTTATCAAGAGTGTAATAATTTTTATTTGGTGGTTGTGTTCCTACTACTGATGTATTTTAATAATTTTAATTAAGTAATATGGGAAGGGTTTAGGATAAAGGTCTTGATCCTCTAGTATAAAAATGTTATTTTTTTAATAAGTGGATCATTCTTTTCTAGTTCTCTTCAGGGGACTCTATGGTTGGATTAAGAGTAAACCTTTATTTTCCCCCCGAATACCTACAAAAAATATCCCAATAATGATAAGAATATTTTGTAGACTGTCATAAAATCATTTTAAAATTTTCTAAAGAAACAATATTATTAAAATAAATATATTAATACTGTGGAATGTTGAGTATTTTCTAAGGGGTGGTTTTTCTTGTCAAATATAGATGTAAAAACCACTGGAAAAAAATATATTATCTTCTATGATTATTAGTGGTTATTTTTATTTTCATAATTATACCTTTAACATGAACAATGACATAGTGAAATTTATTATGAAATGTTTTCCTCATTCAATATTTCAAGAACTAGAATCATTAAAGAATTATGATTTTAAGACCCATTTTTTATCCACCATGTTTTTTGTTTATAATACCATTTTTAATCCTTGTGGTAATATTATATATATATTAATAATAATTAAGAACTATAAATATCTCAATTATGGGAATTTTCAACAAGAACCATGATATTTTAGTGATTACCATGCTCAGTGTTTACTTCTTTGCGGCCACCTTCCATACCTTTAGAAGACTGCGAGTACTCTTATGTTCATTTCATTGAACTCTTTAAATACAGTTTCATTTAACTCCAACCCTAACATGTATTTATGAACAATATGGCATGTTTTTTTTTCACATCCAAGATTTTCATTTTCATTATTTTTTTATTTATGCATTCGGTCTACCCAATTTTCCCATATGTTTCTTTTGAGGTTTTGGTGAAAAAAGAAAATTTTCAGGTATACAGACCGTGGAACATAGTTGGTGCATGGTTTTTGGTAAATATGTTACCTACCAAAATAATTGTGTAGTTGTTGTCTGGGTGAAATAGAACCTACCACACGACCATCACGCAGTTGTGCACCTAGGTCTAAGTACCCATACAGTCGTTGGTTCTTTGAGGTAGTAGCTACTGCAAGGCCAGTGCACGGTCAGTCATATTGTTCAAGGTAATTGTGCAGTAGGTTCTTCTTAGGAAGTGAATGTAGAATGGTTTCCATACATATTATCAAATTGTGTGGACTAGCCATACACCATTCCCATCTCATTAAAAATGTGGATTTCACCTTTTTTCCTTCTCAAATTTAACCCCAAATCCAACCGTCTTCTTCCCCACTAAATATTTTCTATCCCTATAAGCCTACATTTCTTCCTATTACCCTTATGGACCACCAATGTTAGGTGGATTTGGTGGGATGTCTTCATGATTCTTCAACTAAGTTATTTTTTACCATTCCCTCCTTTTCTATTATATGGGTTTCTTTCATTTTCTTGGTGTTCTTTTTCTCAAATGGCCAGGGTAACTTTTTTGGGGGTTCAATAATGATTTTTTGGGTTTAATATTCATGATTAGGGTTCAATATTTCATTCTTGTGGTGTGATAGAGGTACAGTTGGATATTTTATTTGGTTTTTAAGGATTTCGACACCCTAGGTATGTAATTTTGTGCTTAAACATTATTTGGTGAATTAATTTTGTTTTCTTGAGTAATTTGGAATGTTCTATGATTTATGTTTGAGGTGTTAAAGTGGTTTTTTATGTGATTTGATAAGAGTTTGGTTTAAATGGTTTTTCTATATGGAATTGTATTTAATTGTGGTGAAAATCCTTACTGTGCTTCTTGGAAATGTTTTATAAATTGTGTAAATGATTTATTAAGTTATGAAAGTGATTCAATTGATGTTTGAAAATGTTTTTGGCATGTGTCTAATTTTAGAAGGGAATTTGGGTGTGCATGTGATGACATTTTGTGTTTGTATTTCATTTTTTGTCTTTTATAATGTTAGAGTCTTTATTTATGTGAAATGTGGAACTTGATTGAGCACAAAGGAAATCCTATGTGACAAGGTGGGTGGACTAAGACCAGTATGATAGTGATTTAAAAGTGGATTAATCCTGATTTCACTTAGAGGGACTGATGATGAAAACACTTAGCAAATATTTATTATGATTTGATACCACTAGAATTTTTAATGTTTCTCATCTATAGTGGCTCGCTCATGAGAACATGGATTTTCGTGGTTGTTATACCACTTTACATCCAGATACAATGTCACTAGGTTCCCACTCTTACCTAGTTCCTATAGGTATATATCATGAAAAGTGATCATTTTTAATATCACACTTACCATCGGCATACAATATGACTTGTTGGCTATTTCAAAAGCAAGAATGTTTTCTTCAATGATGGTTTCCATAAAAGTTTCTTTCCATGAAATGTATCTATTTATGTTTTTATAAAACATGAAATTTATTTATATTATAATATCTATAGGATGGAATCATTTGATGGGTGTAATCCTATTGAGTGTTAGCTCAAACACTACATACACCATTGGGTGTAAGTAGACTTGATTATGTTTGATACAGGTTAAGGAATGTTATTTGGAGATCATGGTTTGGGTTTCTAGAATTCTTCCTTGGTATATTGTTGTTGAGATGGATTAAGGGAGATTCTTCTCTTTCCATGTTGTGGTTTTGGAGTTAGGTTTTGGTTTCTCCTTTTGAAGTATATTTTTTGGTTTTTTTGAACCTTGTGAAATGAGATCTAGATGTTTTTAAGGATTGTTTGGTTATAGTCTTCTGTTTTAATTTATTTAAATTTTTGGTTGTTTTAGGTTTATAAATTTGGGTAAATTATTCCCATGTCATATTTATGATACCAGGGTACTTTTTTCCATCCCATGGGGATAGGGATCTCCCTTAAGGCCATGACATGGACTCAATTGGGCATCTATTTGAATGAAAACGCAGCTTGGTTCGTGAAAAAATTGTTTGTAGAGCATGTTTTCTCTTTTGGGTCATTTTATTTGGGTAGAGTCTGGATAGAATGGAGCTTGGACTATCCAAGATTAGAATTATATTTTTGAGTAGGGTTCCTAGCCATCATACCTCATTACCGACCTTGAGTCACCCTGGTATATTGGGATTTCTTTTAGTTCTCCTTTATGTGGGGTTACAGGATATAGACTATACGTGGACACTGGGTGGGGTGAAGTGATTTGTTCATTGTGTTGGTGTGATAAGTTTGTTTTATTTGTGTTCATTATAATTGCTGAAATTTTTTAGTTTGTTTGTATTAATAATTTTTCATGTGACTGTTTCATTTTGTAGAAACATGCCTTGCCAGATAATTCCCTTGAAAATATGGGAAGAAGCCTAAGATAGTTCTCCCTTGGTGCTTGATCAGAGGTTAGTAGAAGTTATGGTCTTGGTTTTTCATGATATGTGACATGGAGTAGGTCCTGCTCCTTCTCTATTCACAGATACCGAATAATCTTCTGTAAAGGACAAGGCATTGGAGTTTCTCAAGAACAAGCCTTATTCCTTTCATGGAAATGTTGAGCCTCAGGATATAGAGGATTTTATTGAGAAGATCAAGAGGATCTTTGAATTTATTGACACTCCCGAGGAAGTTAGGGTGAAATGTGCCTCATCTTTTTTAGAGGGTCTTAGTCATAGGTGGTGGACTTTATAGTTTTAAATGGGAAGACTGATAAGATGATCTGGAAGGACTTCAAGGTGGACTTCAAGTACTAGTATTTACATGAGGTCTTGGTATATTCTAGTTCCCAGGAGTTTGTTAATATTATTTAGGGGGACAATTTAGTGTTGGAGTTTGCTTACCGCTTTGGGGAGCTAGTCTGGTATGCACCCGAAATAGTTTCCAATAAGCATATGAAGGATCAGAGGTTTCAAAGGGGATTTCAGCCGAAGATCTACTCTCAAGTATTCCTTATCAAGCTAATGACCTATGATCAATTAGTTTATCAGGCCTATATGGTAGAGATGGATTGCAAGGGAAGGTCTGTTTCTTATTGGGATATGTCTATTATGGGTAGTAGCAGTTCATTAGATAAAAATAGGATGTGATATTAGAAGGGGAAAAAGGGGGGTGGTAGTTCAGGTCATCCTTCCTCATAGTCTTCATTTGTGGATTCAGATGTGGGGTCTCTTGTGTTCCGTATGTTTGGGAAGGTATGGTACATTAGACCTGCATGTATATATCCTCCCAACCCCCTCCATCAGTGTGGAGCTATGAGACACCCACAAAAAAAATTCCGAATGATGTGTCCATATCAGAGTGGGGTGGGATTTGTTCCCTACAGGGGAATGTCATGTCATTCTATGTCGTCCATGATGGTGGGATCATAGTTTGGTGTTCGTGGTGGTAGGACCAGATATTCTTCTGGTCAGAGTCAGTTCAAGATAGAGACATAGGTTAGTGGTCATGTTCAGACTTAGCCAAAGACTAGGAATATTCTTGATGTGGATCAAGCACTAGTGGGATCATATGTAGGGCCCTAGATGGTTCGAGGTACCATTTGGTTGAATCTTCTATAGGAACTATTTTGTTAATACTATTGAATATGATTCTTTTATTTTTTTACCATCTTGTGAACCTATTGAACATGTCAACTGAGATGATGTCTTTTGCAATGGAGTTGGTGACGTTGTTGGGTAAGAAGAAGGAGGTGTGTATCCGGTGCCCCCCTTTAGCGCTTTTCTTGTCTAGTATTGAGCTGAAATGGAATTTCTTAGTCTTGGATATGAAAATTTTTTATGTATTACTGGGAAGGGTTGTATAGTTCACTTACAAGTGAACGTTTACTATTATAGGCGTCAGGTAAGCTTCAGGGAACTTGATGGAAGTGCTCAGGTGTTTCTTGGAGAATGGAATGCTATGTTGGGTCACGCTGGACCTCTACTCTTGTGGTTGGTAAATATTGATAACAATTTACTATCACCTACACTCGAGGATGGTGGTGATGATACTATTGGGGGATTATTTATTCTTGGGGATGAGTTACCATAGGTATTTCTAGCTGATTTTGCAGGATTACCCCTAGAGCAGGATGTGGAGTTTTTAATTGATTTGGCACCGGGGATACAACCTATATCACTTCCCTCATATCATATGGCCCCCAAAAAGATAATGGAATTAAAGATACAAATGGATGATATTGAATCTAAAGATTTCGTTTTCCAGAGCATCTCTCCTTATGTCACCCAGGTCTTGTTTGCAATGAAGGCCGACAGATCTCTTCAGTTGTGTATCGATTACCAAAAGATGAATAAGGTAACCATCAAGAAATGGTATCCTTTTCCCTGAATTGATGACTTATTTGATCACTGGAAAGGCAAAAAGTGGTTCTTCAAGATATACTTTCATTTTTTTAACCACCAAGTCAGGGTGAGAGAGGCGGATATCTCTAAAATGGATTTTCAAAGCAGGTAAATTTACTTTTAGTATTTTTTCATGACTTTCGGATTGATGAATGATCTAGTGGTCTTCATGGTTCCCATGAATTCGTTGTTCCACTAGTATCTCGAATATTTTATTGTGGTATACATGGAATACATCCTAGTTTATTCTAAATCTGAGTAGGATCATGATCATCATTTGAAGATCATGTTAATCACTTTAAGGGTTCATCATCTCTGTGAAATTTTTTCAAATTTCACTTTCTAGATTAAGGAAGAGATGTTTCTAATCCATGCCATCTTTGAGAATGGGGTCTTAGTGGACCCTAAGAAAATTATTATATCTATGTCGTGGGACATGGTGAAAATATGTTTGAGATTAGGTGTTTTCTTGGCCTAGCAGGTTATTACAGGCATTTTGTTTGGGATATCTCTAGGATGGCTTGACCTTTGATGGAACTCACCCAAAAATGGGAAAATATTGAGTGGGCCCCGGAATGACAAGTATCCTTTATGGTGATAAAGTGGTCATTGAATACCACACCCATGTTGATCTTTCCAGTGTTAGGAAAGAGGTACATGGTTTATTTCGATGCTTCAAGTATGGGTCTCAGTTTCATGATCATGGAGGATGATCATGTGGTGTCATTTGGCTCAGTCCAACTCTGACCACATGAAAATATCAACCCGACTCAAGACATGAAGTTAGCCCTGTTGATGAATCACTTGAAGATGTAGATTCATTATTTTTTTGGGAGAAATTAGTGTTCTATTTTGATAATAAAACCTTAGACTATGTCATCTTCAAAAAGGATCTACATTTGAGGAAGAACTGTTGGATCAAGTTTTTGTAGGGGTTCAACTTCGATATTGTCTATAATCAAGGAAAGGATAATGTGGTGGCTTAAACCATGACTAAAAAAGTTCATGTGTAGGAATTGAGGAAGTCCAATGATGATTGGATTTTGATGAGTCACTTTTCTCGACACATTTAGAGACCAAGGATCATAGTGGAGATGCATTTAGTGTGACTGCTTAGTTGGATCCTTCGCTTCTAGAGCTGATTCAACAGGTGTATCCTGGTGTTAAGTTATGTCAGCAGTTTATGTAGTTCCTTCATGGTGAGGAGACATCTTGTAGTTGGTAATGGACTGATAAGGGGATCTTGGGATTTAAGGGCCATTTCTTGGTGTCGGTGTCTCTGAGGAAGGTGGTGATGGAGGATAGACATCAGTCTCAGTGAGTTGTTCATCAGGGAGCTATCAAGATGTATTATTATATTCATCGGTAGTTCTGGTGGCCATGAATTAGGTGGGATACAGCTGACATCATATCTAGCTATTATATATGATAGTAGTTGAATGTATAGAATCAATGTCCCTCTGGTTTTCCTTAACCATTGCACATTCCTACATGAAAGTGGGATGAGGTTTCCATGGAATTTATTATTGGCTTTACTGGTACACATCAGGGAAGGAACTCCATTTGGGTGGTAATTTATAGTTTTACCAAATAATACAATTTGGTTCTAATAAAAAAATTAATAAAGGTGGATGAGTTAAGCTGATTATATGTTTAGGAATTAGTGATTCTTAATGGTGTTCTATTAGGTATTGTTTCTGATAGTGACCCATTTTTGATCTCTTAGTAATATTAAGGACATAAAAAGTAATTAGGGTCATAAATCAAGATGAGTATGGAATACCACACTCAAATGGATGGTCAGACGACATGGGAAAATCATATTCTAGAAGACATGATTTGTGCATGTGTCTTGTATTTTGGAAGATCCTACTATTACCATTTGGGATTAGTCATGTTTTTTTATAAAAACATTTAAAAATTATCTATTTGAATGGATCCTATTGAGGTTCTCTATGGTCGTCCTTGTTGGGCTCCTTGGTGTTGGGCTAAGGTAGGTTTGACCTCACTATTGGGACTTAGCCTTGTGAAAGAGACATCTGAGAAGGTCATGTTGATCGGACAAATATTATTGATAGTGCCAAGTCACCACAAATCTTATGTCGATCAGAGGAGAAAAGTTCTTGATATTTGTGGGTGACTAGTTGTTCTTAAAAGTGGAACCTCATTTGGGTTATCATCATTTGGGAAAGTATGGGAAGCTAACGTCGAGGTATATTGGACCTTTTTAAATCTCTATGTGGATTGGAAATGTGGAATACAAGTTACCTTTTAATTAAATATTCATGTCAATTAATGATGTGTTTCATGTATCCCAATTAAAAACGTACAATCTGGATGCATCTCAAGTGTTGAATTGGTAACAATTGGAGTTAGAACCTAATTTATCAATGTATGAATGACTAGTATGAATAGAATATTGCAAAGAAAAATTTAATCATGGGAATTCTTTTCCATTTGTCTGTGTTATTTGGAATAATGTGAAATATGTGAATGGGACTTGGGAGTGGATGTAATGGGTTGAGGAAGAATATAAATTCTTCTGATCTTGTTTCTAGTTAACTTCTCCAAGGTTGGAATGTTTTCATGGTGGGGAAAATTTTCAGATTTGTTATTTTCTATTAAGGAATTTTTTTCATTCTATTTTCAATATACCCTTTATTACCTTGTATTTCTTTTGAGGTTTGAGAGAAAAAGGAAATTTAGGGGTATACAGTCAATGGATTATGGTTGGCTCATTGTTCATGAATAGTTAGTAGTAACCATGAACCTTACCTAGATAATCATGTGATAGGTGTCTAGGTGAGAAAAAACCTACCACACGACCATCACATGACCATGCACCTCATCCCAGGTACCCATGCAGTCACTATCTGTTTGAGGAAGTAGCTACTGCAGGGTTAGTGCATAGTTAGTCAGACCGTATGGGGTAGTCATGTGGTTGGACCTTCATTGGTTGAGTGTGCATCACAATTGCTACACCGTTTATAAAATTGTGCTGACCAACTACATGCCCTATCCATCTCATTAAAAATTTGGATTTTAACTTTTTCACTACTCAAATTTTACCCCAAATCTTCCCCTATGTTTCCTGACTCAGGAATTTCTACCCAAGAAGCCTCTTTTTCTCCCTCTTGCCTCTTTGGACCTACATTTTTAGGTGTATTTTATGGGAGATCTATCCATATTGTTCAAGTAAGTGTGTTTGTCCTTTTCTTTCATCCTCTATTTTAGGGTTTTCTTTCTTTTTCTTGGTGTTCCATTTCTCCAATGGTTCGTGTTTTTTTGGGGTTTAATATTGACTTTTTTTTCAATCTTCATGTTTAGGGTTTTATCTTTCTTTCATGTTGTGCATTTTAAGTACTGTTAGAGATTCACACCAATTTTAAGGCAATTTTATACCTGATGTAGGTGATTCTGTTCTTAAACATTATTTAGTGAATTAATTATGATTTCATCAGTAATTTTTTATTTTCTATGATTTATATATGAGGTGAAAATTGGTTTTTGAAATTATTTAATATGAATTTGGTTTTAAGTTGGTTTTTCTATATGGAAATGGTTATAATTTTTGTGTAAAGACTTGTTGTTCTTCTTATACATGATTTAAAAATTTTGTAATGGATTTATTAAGGCATGAAAGTGGTTTTAATGATGTTTTTTAAAAAAATATGGTCTGTTTGATTTTAAAAGAGAATTTGTGTGTGTAAATGATGATATTTTGTGTGTATACTGAATTGATTTGTCTTGTATTATCTGAGAGTGGTGTGTTATGTGAAATCTGAAACTTTATTGAGAATAAAGGGAATCCTATGTTACAAGGTGGGAAGACTAGGACTAGTATACCAGTGAATTAGAAGTGGCTTCGGCTTGGTTTCACTTCATAGGATTGACAGTGAAAACCCTAACTAAATATTAATAATGATTGGAGACCACTAATATTTTGGATTTTTATCCTCTATACTTCCTTGTTCATGAGAATGTGGATTTGTTTTGTTGTTATAACACTTTACACCAAGATACAATTTCACTAGGGTCCCACTCTTTTCTAGTTCTTATATAGATCACCCATGACTAGTGATCTTTGGTTGTATAGCACTTACCATTGTCATACGTTATGAATTGTTGGTTATTTCAAAATAAAGCATGTTTCTTTAATGTTTGTTTCCTTAAAAGTTTCTTTCCATGAAATGATTCTAGTTCCCTTTTTAGAAAACTTGAATGTTATTTATCTTATAATGTTTGTATCATGGAATAATTTGTGGGGTGGCATCATCTTTTGTGTTATCTCACACCCTACTTATACCTTTGGTTGTAAGAAGACTTTATTATGTTTTATATAGGTAAAGGAATGGTATTTGGATATGGTAATTCGGATTTCTAGCAGTCATCCTTAGTGAAATGTTATGAAGATGTCTTGAGGGAGAGATCCTATTACCATGTGGTGGTTTTTGAATTGGGTTTTGGTCTCTCCTTTTATAGTATCCTTTTTGGTTTTTCTTTTTAACCTTGTAACACGAGATTTGGAAGATGTTAAGGCTTGTTTGGTTGTAGTTTTTAGTTTCTATTTATTTTAATTGTTTATTGTTTTATGTTTATAAATTTGGGTAAATTTTTTATATATAAAAATTATGATACCTGGGAACTTGTGTCCAGCCTGTGGGGATCAGGAACACCCTTCGGGCCATGCCTAGGACCAATTCGGGCGGTGGTTAAATGATGAACCAAGTTAGTCTGTGACATTTTTGAATCATAAAAAACCATCAATCCATTATAATTAACTCACCTATAATTTATCTCCCATTAATTAATTATAATTTTAAAAACAATACCAAATTAACTCACTAAAATAATATTGAATAATCACTTAAATAAACTAATTATTGTATATAAGAGTTTTCTAAACCCTATACCGTAGGATAGAGTGATTATTTTTGATATTTCTCAAATAATTAGTGTAATGATCAAGATAATATTGACTAAGATTCATGATTGGTCTTCTCGACTCTGTTTTTTTGTTCAATTCAATATAATATTCAATCCACCACATCTCAAATGAGATATATAATCTTTCTATCTACACATGATGTCTAAATATTAAGAAAAGTGTAAAAAATTATCCAAAATCTACATAAAAACATCTTATATCTCCCCCTCCAAGGAAACTCCGATTCTCTTTTCAACCTTTTTCTACTCCACTTGTAATAGGAGTCTCTCCCCTATAAAAACTGACATGCAAACATATTCACCCCATTTATAAAAAAATGAATTGAATAAAATATGGAAAATAATGGAATTAATTTAATTGGATTTTAGAATATAATTCATTTCTAATAGTACTCTCAATTTCAATAATGAATGTTTCATTTGTGTATTAATCGAGAATTATTCTAATTTCTCCTGTGATTATAAATATTTGGAATTGATACCTATACATTAAATTTTTTAATTTATAATGTTTTACTTTATTTCATTTTTTTCCAACCCTATTTCTTAAGATTCTATAAAATATTTATCAGGAATGGACTACCACAACTAATTCATAACATATATGATAATTTAGACCTCATATATTCAAGGATTTACTTTATCCACAACATATGAGTTATGAATTATGATTCCACAATACAATAAACATAAATTGTGTCCTATGTGATTGAATATTTATTATTATACATCTATAAAACACATCTTATAATGATAAAAAGTGAACAACCAGAATTAAACATATGGTCTGTGATGTCACTTTCATATTTAGTGTAATAATAACCATAAATTTATAATGGTAATTCTCCATCATTTTTCAAGAAAAAAATTGATTTCATTTCATGTGGTGGAATATATTTTTCTTCCAAAACACGAGACACCTTCAAATTGATTTGAAATTGATCACATAATGTAATAAGAAAACAATATTTTATATAGATTATTTATAAAAAAATTGGTTTTTGATAACATATTATAATTCATTTTTACCTAAAATCATTAATTCATTATGCAAAAGTGTTTAGTATCAAGTTCAATAGGACTTTAGAAAACTCTTTATTATTCTACTATTAATCCCTTTAATAACTAACAAGAATACCATTATTTTGAATTGAGAATTTAACATATTATGTTCAAGACATATAAATCCAAATATAATTTCTTCTCATAAATCACAATTCGTTCAAAAATATTTTTATTTGGGTAGAAATTTAAAAAGAAGCTTTTATTCACTTCTGAAAAACAACCTCATCATAAAACACAACCAAATTGAAATAAATATATGTACCTAATTTTCATTAATTGAAAATCATTCTCTCTAATATGATGTCATGTTTAAAATACCATGATTGTGTCACTTGTTTAATAAAATTTATTTATTTTCTAGCATAAAAACATGAGAACTATTTCCATCAAGGAAAAAAACACCTTGTTGTACAATGTAAACATATTCCTTAAGTTATACATTCAAGGATAATGAATTAAAATCTATTTCAATCACTTTTAATTTCCATTTAACACATATATAATGAAAACTGTAAATTTCTTCAGGACTATTTATCTTTATAAAATATCACATCAAATTTAAGACCCACAATCTTAGAGTAACACTTACAAATTATTCAATCCCCCTTATGTGATACATCTCACTTCACCTAGATATTATTCAAAAAAACATTTTATCCTAATAAAATTCATATATTTATGAAATTAAACAAATTTGTATGTTTTATTCTTCTTAATTTAATTTAATTCTTCCTCTATTAATATAATCCAATCATTATATTATAAATATTCTTAAAAAGAATGTTAACTCAATCCATGAAAGAAAGTTAAAATTATTAATATTTTTAAAATTAATATTGTTTTAAGAACCATTACTACTATCCCAAAATATTTTTTTAGACACTACTTGTTGTCAATATTTTTAGAAAAAAATTTCTTATCAAAATAAATTATTTTCATAGTTAATTTTCTATACCATTGAGGGGGTGGGAGGAATGGATGATATAGTTTTCTTTTTAATTTCTCTTATAAATTAACATCACATAATTTTAAATGTCATTATATAATATTCATTAAACTATTCATATTTAGTTTTAAAATTAAATATAAAAAATAAAATGATATAATAATTATTTTCATTGTTTTTTCAAATGGGGAACGTACTCCTTGCTATATGTAGGTTGCATTTGAGAAATTAAAAAATCAATAACATTAATTATTTTATATAAAAGAAAGAGGGAAATATTAATCCTTGATTCCTAGAATGTTTTCAAGGATATTAAAAGATAGGGTAAGTGTACTTCCATAAAATTTTGTAAAGAAATAAAAAAAATCTCCCTATTTAACTTTAGCCTCACGACTGGTGGTGATATTTTTATTTGGGATAACTCCAAACTCATAGTGGAAATCCATATGATATTGAGTGAATAAGATCCCCAATAAGTGTCAAGATGTCATTTCATCAAGACAAATGATATTCTTTGATTAACAAGTCCTTAATTCAGAAATAAATACCAATAAAATAGCATATGTGTAACACTTTCTCCATATGAATTTTGAGTGATTTTCATATGAAAAAGAGTTTTCATAAGAAATTTGATATTATTAATCCCTAATAGAGAGCCTCTATATGATAAACAATATACTCTTTATAAATCAACTCAAATAATGAATAATAGGTACATGACTATATTAGTATCTTTATTTCTCTCTTTATTTTATAAAACAAATTAAAAATAGTATACAATATCACTAAAACCACCTAATTATTCTCCTACATCTCTTTTTTTTATTCTCAATATTTAATATATATATTTTCATCTTTTATAATTATAAAAAATTTATTGGTATTGAAACTCATTTATAAATTGATATTACATCATCATAGTACTCTTCTTTTAAACTCACGTGATATCCAAATACTATTTCAAACCACTTTTTCATTTAACTCTTTTTAAGGACCTGTCATCATTATTTATTAAATATATAGAAAAAATCACATCCTCTTCTTCTATAAAAAATCCATATGAACATTTGAATAACATATCCGCATTAAAACATCCAGTGACTTTGACACAACATGAATCACTCATACAATCCTTATCTTTATTACGCACCATATTACAGCTTTATTTTCATGGTGAGGAAGAATTATCTTTAATTATTCACAATCCTCAGATAGAATCACAACTTAATAAATGGCCTATTATATATTTAACTGGGTAATTATATCTAATCATCGGGTTATGATGTTTCTAGAAATTTTCATTTGGTTGATCCTTAACAAATGTATTAGTCTTTATGTGAGTCTTACAAAGTACACAACTAGAACTTATGAAACACAATAAAATGTAACATTTTTGAAAATTAAAGTAAACTATTTCCTATGAAGAAAGATATATATACTCTTCACATCCCCAAGATGACATATAAACACAGGTGCATTCATGCCTTTAGAAATTATTCATCTTATAGATGAATCATATTAAGATTCAGATTACTCTTTTCAAATATTATAAGGACTCTTACACAACTAAATGATACTCGATACTTATCTAAATTAATTATCATATCAATATGGAACTTCTCTTATAAAAAAATTAATTTCGAAACTTTATAATATTTTAGCAATGAAATCAAGGGTTACATTTTCTAATTTGTTATAATGACTTATGTGAACTAGTTCGTTTATATTTTTCAACCTCTAACTCTATAATTTCATGTAAAATGAAATATATTTCTTGGGAAATCTAGATAAAGATCAAAAAAATTCTAAAAAAATATCAATCATCACCTAATTATTCTTCCTAATGGTTAACATCAATTATAATATACTTAAAATATTCACATTGGGTTTTCAATATACCCCTTTTGATTTATATTCTACACTTCCATCTATCAACAATAATCACTAAATAATATCCTTTCTCATAGTGAATTATATTTACACCACACCACTATATAAAGTATTTTTTTTAGAGAATTACTATAAGGCCCCAACCTTAAACAATACTTATTATTGAATTAAATGAATAATTCACATTACGGATATTTTCAGGTTTAGAGTTTTAGAGAATTAGTACATAACTATTACATCTCAAAGATTACAAAAATATACACATATAATCATCATCCATTTTTTCACAAAATAAAAACTCTTGAACAAAAGAGTCATGTCTAGTTCCTTGTTTTAGACAGCCTGACATTTCCTTGATCCCATCCTTGACCCTATTCAACTTTATGTCCTGTGAAAAACATTTCAAAAAAAACTTGGGATTAGCATAAAAAGATCAGTAAGGGTTACACAAAGAGTATAATAATGGGAAGTACATATAAAAATCAAAGGAAATTGTGGAAAATGTAGCATAAATCTCATGGGAATAAAAGTGAGATGAAAAATCCCTTACGAAAACTCAGCAGCCTAACGGCGCCACTTAAAAAATCCAAAAATGGATTGATGAGATCAAATAGGGTCTCTCATCATATTAACATAAAATGTACAGCTATAGGAATATAAAACAACATCCCCCAACATAACAAATAGGAGCTTAAAAGAAGTGACATAAAAGAGAGTACTTAAACAGAGAGAGATTGGATCTCTTGTGAAAATTCGGCAGCCTAACGGCACCACTCAAAACTTCCAAAATGGATTGATGAGAGAAAATAGGGTCTCTCATAATATGAACATAAAAATTACAGTAAGAGTAATATAAAATAACATCCCAATCATAAGAAATATTATCTTCAAAAGAATGACATAAAAGAGTGTACTTAAAAAGAAAGAGAGGGGTATGATCCCTTACCTCAAGTCCGACTTTCCTTGTTCGTTCCTTTATATTCCTGAATAATAAACTTTGGTCAATTTATAAATTCTTAAGGACATCCTTTAGATATTATTATTCAGTTCATATCACATATTATGATGTTATAAAAATTGTTTAATAAAGTGAGTTCATATCAGATGTTTTTTGTCGATGTTCGGTACATGAGTAAAAATTGAACTTGTTGGAAAAGAATTTTCCATGTAGTTATAGGTAAATCATATCTAGATTATTATTTATGTTTTAAATATCATATATATCCAGTATATATTAATTTTATACTATTACATAACATTTGGAGATAAAAAATTAAAAGCACCGTTCAAGGAGACGGTAGGTCGTACGTACGCATTAACGCTACTTTCATTTTTTTGTCATATTAATGGAATTAATGTTAAAAGAGATATATATATTATAATTCCATAATTATATCCATAATTTAGATGTAATATATGAAATATATATCCATTATATATATTTACTTATAATAGTACAAAACATTTGGAGATAAGAAATGAAAGGTACTGTTCATAGAGATGGTAAGCCGTACGTATGCATGAACGCTACTTTCATTTTTTTTGTATTAAATGGAAGGAAATTATAATGATATAAAGGTATATTATAATTCCAGTAGGATATCATATGTAATACACTTAATTACATTCTTTATAGATCCCACATATGGCATTAATGAATCAAATCACTTTGAGCTGGCGGTAGTATGCACTTCCTAAAATGAAGATATAGAGTTTACCCATAATGGAAACCATAAAGGTATGCCATAAATGAAAAATACATAAGATTAAGGAAAACATAAACATATTATATATCATATATAAATATAGTGACATCTTAATGGCCACCTTTGAAGGTGTTAAAAGAATATTAAACAATCATCATTTCGTGAGGTAGTAATTCGCCATCCACAGAAACAGCATGTTCTTTAACCATTAGACGAAGGTTTGTGTAAGATTAGCTCGAAAAATTCACATAAAAACATCATAGTATATTTTAGATACTGGTTTTGTTACAAAATAAAGGAATAAAAAGAGTTTAGAGGGTTGGAGAAGCAAAATAAAACAAAAGAACTCTAGTGAAGACATTACCTTAAAATCGGGTAACTCTTCTTGGTTTGAACCAAAAGGGTTTCTTGAAGAGAATTCAGCCAAATGTGAGGCTTCAATGATTAATAGAGGGATGTGGAGAGATTAAATGGGCAGGTTTTGGCAGAGCCAAAGGCTTGAGAGGTGTGGATAAGGTGGTAGAGGTGGGGGCCTTTTATAAGAGGAGAGGAGGGGCACTCTTGGAAAGTTAAGAGAAGACAATTTATTATAAAATGAGTTTCGGATTTTTAAGGTCCCACATTGATATATATCAACGATAAGGTGATAAGGGTTCTAAATCCTCCCATACAATAGGTTTTTGACAAGTGTAGGTCTTAGATTTTATATTATCGTTTTATTTTATTTAAATCATTAAATAATGAGGTAATCACAGCATCATCATGGTGTCATTTATAATTTAATTTATTTAATGTCTAAAAATTATAGAAAAAATATAATGATGTAGGAAATATTTTTATCTTTCCAATGAATATTTATAGTAAAAATTATGGCTTTTATAACCCCATGTAAAAATTGTTTTATCAAAACAATACATGTTTGTGGCATTTTTATTTTAATATTAAATAAAAAGTTATTAATGTCATTTTCTACCAAATTGGCTCCATGGGGTCCCCAAGTTGACCCATGGATTGTATTGGTCGGCCATGACACATACAATATTGGTAGGACATGTGTCTAGGTCATTTCAATATATTAAAACATTATTTGTTTCCCTTAATTTACACTAATTACCTCTAATCGCGATTAATAAACTTAAAAGTTACTATTCAGCAAAAATTATTTTATTCCCATTGAACCACATTTTACTTCCTAATGAAAACCATGTATGTCAAAATTTTGAAAATAAAATCACAGAAGTGTTAAAGTTTCATTTAAACGAAAAATCAGTTTTTTTAACTGCCACTTAGTGGTTTCACTATTCATCAGAAATTGATGTTTTTTAGAAAAATACAAAAAATTCACCCTAAGATATATTTGATATTAAAAATTACAAAATGATGTCTATTTTAAAAAATTCAAAACATATAAGTTTCATTAATTAATTTAATAATTAATTTCCGCTGTCAAAACAAATAGCGTGTTTTTATGAAACAATATGTATCAAAAGATTGACACTAGTTTAAGTCCAATTTCAAAGTGAAATTAATTCGAATGACCGCAATTGGATTAAATAGTAAAAATATATTCTAGTTGAACATTAAAACCAATTAAAAATATAATCTAATAATATAAATAAATTATATTAGAAAGAGGTTTTGTATTAAAATACAACATTTTCAGTATTCATTAAAAAATGAACTTTATCGGAAAAATACAAAAAAATTACACAAAGTAAATTTTGATGTACCGATTCTAAAAAATAGTTTTATTTGGTCCAATATATTGTATAAGAGTGACCAAAACTATATTTAAAGAGGGTTCTCCATCAAAAGGCGATAGTTCGACCTTTTAGTGAATTCTAGAGTATCTATGCCTAAAATTGAATTCTTTTCTTATTTAAAGCCTTTATCATATATTGGATAAATGTAAAAACATTTAAAAACATATATAATCATATTTTAGTTATTTCTATTCATTCACGCCAATACAACGGCTACGTGTTAACTACCATTTAAAATAATATTATTATATTACTATTGTGCAACGTAAGATTTCAAAGAAACTCATTGTTGTGTATCGGGTACGCTATCGAACATAGAAACCCCTTTAAAGTAAAATTAATATTTAATTATAAAATATTAATAAATATGAAAATTCTTTATTATTTATTTACCTGGGGTGTTACATCCTTCCCCCCTTTTGGGAATTGCGTCCTCGCAATTTTAAAATTGGGCTTGGAAACTTCATTGAAAATTCCAAATCGGAACAAGAGTCAGTAAAACTATCACTTTAAAATAAAGAAAGAGAAGTAAAAAGGTCACCCGAGTTAACCCATACTAGGATTCCATGTAGGAAAACATGGATATGGAGGAAAAAAACAAAGGTTCATGTTCTAATGGAGAGTGATAGAAAACATTTTTAGGAGAAAGTTAACCATAAGAAAATCACAAACTTGTGATGGGTTAAACGGTATTTGATTCCCCAGTAGGAAAAATTAACAGAATTGTTTTTTGTTTTAAGTTACTTTTCATTGAGGAATTAATTTATGAGCTCAACTAAAACATAAGGAAACATACTTACTTGTCATGTTGACATTCAAATTTTACTAGATTTCTTACACGAACTCATATTTTCTACAAAAGACAAGTATTTAGGATGACTTATTCACATTAAGAGAGCTATAATCAACTTATAGAGAATCTCCTAATCCAAAAAAGAGAACTATATACTTCCCATGTCTTTAGACCTTAACCAAAACTAAAACCAAAAATGTTAGTATGAGATCAGATAATACCCAAAAAGGATAATCCTTTATAAAAAAATCTATTCTTAATCTCCAAAATTTGTCAAACAATACCCAAAGCTCAACAAAGACCATTCAATAAACAATTGTCCATGATATTCTTCAAAGTAAACCAAACTAAGATTGAATCCAAAATATTTGAAGGATTTAATCACATAGTCTTCTAAGGAACAAATTAAAATTTATCTCTAAATAACATCAGTTTCTCTTAAAGTCTCATATTGAAAAGTAATTAACTTAATCACATATCCTCCATGATATGTTAATAATTTCCATAGATAACCCAAAATAAACTTATCCTAGATTCATAAGATCATCCAACTAAAAATAATTAGTCAAACTAACCAGGGACTTCACGTAGTCCAGTGGTAGGCGATAAATACCAGTCGCACTTTGGTTGTGGGTTCGATTCCTACAGCTTTGTCCGACGCGACGGGTTGTCACACGGTCTGCATGTTGTCCTTTTTCCAAAACTATATAATTCTTAAAACATACCCCAAAATGAGATAAAATCTCCAAAAATAATCATAACATATTTTAACCTCAAGTTTATCTCATGCCTTTCATTTTCCATCATAACATATAGTAACCCATAATTATCTCAAAAGTAAGGATCATATAAACCCTAATGGTTACCTTTATAATTATTACCTGAACTTCCACATCGAGTTGGTCATCTCGTACATGTGGTATTAGAGAACTTACCAAGGTTCAAGTGGTTTATCATGACTCCTGATAGTTGGTTTAGAATAACCATGATATTTCTCATTGAATCCACCATTTCATCCAGTCACTTAATCAGAGAACCACCAGAGTTTCCTTCAAACCCATTGTCACTTTGGTGCCTACTAGATCCACCCATTTACTAAAACCAAAAATGTCAGTGTGATTATATCAACAAAATCATCATGTACTAATGAGGAAGATAAAAACTAAGATATACGTACTCATTCACTTTATCAAAAAACTATGACTCTTTCTGAAATCCTAGCCATTATGGTAATGTCACTTATGCTTAAAGAATACCCTAACCTCTAAAGTTATCTAAACCGACCTTTGATACCAACTATAAGGCCCCAAACTTAAACAATACTTATTATTGAATTAAATGAATAATTCACATTGAGGATCTTTTTAGGTTTAGAGTTTTAGAGAATTAGGAAATAACTATTACATCTCAATGATTACAAAAATAGACACATCTACTCAGCTTCTATAAGGTCCCAGCCTTAAAACTTACTTAATATTGAATTAAATGAATAATTCACATTGAGGATCTTTTCAGGTTTATAGTTTTAGAGAATTAGGACATGACTATTAAATCTTAAAATAATACAAAGTAGAAACTTCTACTAAGTTTCCATAAAATAAAAACTCTTAAAAAGAAACATGTCGTGTTCCATGTTTTAGGTTGCATGACTTTCCCTTGATCCCATCCTTGACCCTATTACGCGTTAAGTCCTATGAAAAACATTTCAAAAACTTGGGATGAGAATAAAATGCTCAGTAAGGGATACACAAAGAATGAAAACTGTTATTTTTTCAAAACAACAAGTAAACCATGTATACTTTATCAAAGTAATACCTTTCACCTTTTCGAAGTAGTAAAAAAAACTCTTCAATGAATAAAAGATCATTACTTACCCTTTTGTAACCAAAATATAACCATAAAACCCATATAAAGAACACATAACATAAAAAAGGTAACTTGGGACATAAACATACTTAAATAGAATAACCATACGGTCGACTTCCACACATACTTAATGGAATATCCATACGGCCGACTTCCATACCCAATGCATTGGAGGTTATAACGTAACCACCCGTCCTGGTATTCACGGCACCACCCGTCATATGGTCTGTCACGTAACCACCCGTAAAATGTCCAAGTACCATCATTACACATAATATACTGAAAGTATAAAAATTTCAATAACAACATTTCATTTTCAATCAAAATAAGTAATTACAAGATATTTAATTAATCAATCCATTTTCAAAAATCATTTAAAAGAGATTTTTGAATCAAAGTGTCCCAAACCACTTTGAAGATTTTATTGGAATTATAATTTTAAAACATTAATGTCCATATAAATAAATACTGAAAACCATTTTTAAAACATGGGCATTAAAAATAAAGATTTAGAATAATAAATATTTAAAACATTTAAAACGATATTTTTGTTAAATATTTTTTAACAAAATGAGAGACTCTTGAATACAAATAATTGCGGAATAACATTTAATCCGAAATTTATAATATCATGAGAATAAAGGGATTCATGATATAATATTTCAAAGGACAGTAAAAACACCATATAATAGTGAACTGGTGCATAACAACAATGAAGTCTCAAAAGAAATGTAAAATGAGATGAAATTCATTATAAAGAAGGTATCCTTAAATTAAGGATAAATCAATCTCATAATTATGTGTGAAAAATATAAATACACCCAATATAAGTGGATATTAAGTGTAAAAAAATAAAAGGTCATTCACACATATTCAAAGGATGACATATTCAATAACTACATGTTGAACCCAAAGAAATCGAAATTAGGTTAAGAAGTTCCTTTGGTGAAATTCGACAGCCTAACGGCGTCACATAAAATTTTACAAAAAGGGTTGATGATAGAGATAAAGGGGATCTCATCAATTTGACATAAAATTTACATAAATAAGGATATATATGAACATATCCCAACATAATATTATGTGAATTAAAAGACATAACAAAATAATTCTTTTAAAAAAAAGAGGGTGAAAGGTCCCCTTACCGAGTTGGGTAACTTTCGAAACGTACACCCCATGGAAGAAGGGTCATAAAATGAAGATGTCAATACCCATAAATGAAATTATACTACACAAAGTGTATAATATTGGGCAGTACATACACCACTCAAAGGAAATAGTGGAAAATTTCGCATAAATTTCACGAGAATAAAAGTGAGATGAAAAATCCCTTACGAAAACTCGGCAGCCTAATGGCACCACTTAAATCTTCCAAGAATGGATTGATGAGATCAAATAGGGTATCTCATTATATGAACATAAAAATTAAATAATTTGGATTATAAAATAACATCCCCAACCATATGTAATATGAGCTTAGAAGAAATGACATAAAAGAGAGTACTTAAAAAGAAAGAGAGAGGTTGGATCTCTTACGAAAATTTGGCAGCCTAACTGCGCCACTCAAAACTTCCAAAAATGGATTGATGAGATCAAATAGGGTCTCTCATCATATTGAAATAAAATTTAAAACAAGAGGAATATTAAATAACATCCCCCATAATAACAAATATGAGCTTAAAAGAAGTGACATAAAGGAGAGTAATTAAAAAGAAAGAGAGAGGTTAGATCTCTTACGAAAATTCGGCAGCCAAACGACGCCACACAAAACTTCCAAAATGGATTGATGAGAGAAAATATGGTCTCTCATCACATGAAAATAAAAATTACAGTAGGAGTAATATAAAATAACATCCCAATCATAAGAAAGATGAGCTTAAAAGGAATTACATAAAAGAGTGTACTTAATAAGAAAGAGGGGAGTAGGATCCCTTACCTCGGGTCCGACTTGACTTGATCGTTCTTTAACATCATGAATAATAAACTTGAGTTAATTTATACTTTCTTAAGAACCATTTTTCAAGTTCATTATTCCTTTTATATCACTTATTTCCATGTTATAAACATTATGTAATCATTTACGTTAATAATTTTTGTTTTGTCGATATTTAGTTCTTAAGTCGAAAGTGGACTTCTTACAATTACATGTTGTTCGTTTGGTCAAAGGTTCATTATATCAAGAATGATATTCATGATTTGTATATCATATATATCATATATATCTATAATATAAAAGTATTTATAATATTACATAATCATTTAGAGGTAAGAAATGAAATGCACCGTTCATGGAGACGGTAAGCCGTACGTATGCATGAACGCTACTTTCATTTATATGTCGTATTAATGGAATTAAAACAAATTGAGATATATATAGTATAATTCTAGAATGATACCCATAATTTAGATTTAATATATTACATATATATCCATTATAAATATGTACTTATAACAGTACATATCATTTGGAGATAAGAAATGAAATGTACCGTTCATGGAGACGGTAAGCCGTACGTACGCATGAACACTACTTTCATTTCTTTTTTTGTATTCAATGGAATGAAATAATAAATATATAAAGGTATATTATAATTACAGTAGGATAAAATATGTAATACCATTAATTATATCCTTTATACATCCCAAATATGGTATTAACGAATCAAATCACTTTGAGGGGGCAGTAGTCCACACTTTCTAAAATGAAGATATCACATTTACCCATAATGGAAACCATAAAGGTATGACATAAATGAAAAATACAGAAGATTAAGGTAAACATAAACATATTATATATCATATATAAATATAGTGACATCTTAATGGCCACCTTTGAAGGTGTTAAAAGAATTTTGAACAATCATCGTTTTGTGAGGCAGTAATTCGCTATCCACAGAAACTGTATGTTCTTTAACCATTAGACGAAGGTGTATGTAAGTGTAGATAGAATAATTCACATAAAAACATCCTAGTATACTGAGGATACTGGTTTTGTTACAAAATAAAAGAATAAAAAGAGTTTATGGTGTTGGATAAGCAAAATAAAACAAAAGATCCCAAGGGAAGACATTACCTTTAAATCGGGTAACTTTCATTGATTTGAGCTCAAAGGCTTCCTTGGAAAAGATTATTCCCAACGTGAGGCATCAATGATGAAGAGAGGGATGTGTAGAGATGAAATGAGCAGGTTTTGGCCGAGCCAATGGCTTGAGAGGTGTGTGTAAGGTGGTAGAGGTGGGGGCCTTTTATAAGAGGAGTGGAGGGGCACTCTTGGAAAGTTACAA
The DNA here is from genome assembly GCA_963277665.1 of Viscum album. Lineage (NCBI taxonomy): Eukaryota > Viridiplantae > Streptophyta > Magnoliopsida > Santalales > Viscaceae > Viscum > Viscum album. The sequence continues at coordinate 1,352,725,982 of OY728121.1, read as the reverse complement.
AATGTTACTTTATTTTCAAATGATTTTCGGATTTTAAAGGTCCCACATTGATTTATTTCTATGATATGGTGATAAAGTTTCGAAATACACCCATAAAATAGGTTTGTGACAAGTTTAGGTCTTAGATTTTACATTATCCTTTCATTTTTATTTAAATCGTTAAATAATGAGGTAATTGCTGCATCATCATGGTGTCATAAATAATTTAATTTATTTAGTGTCTAAAAATTATACAAAAAATATCATGATGTAGGAAATGTTTTTATATTTCCATGGACTATTTATAGTCAAATATCTGACTTGTATAACCCCATGTAATTTTTTTTAGTAAAACAACTCATGTTTTTGTTATTTTTAATTTTACATTAAATAAAAAGTTATTTATGTCATTTCCAATCCAATGTGGCTCCATGGGGTCCCCAAGTTGACCCATGGATTGTCTTAGTCGGCCATGACACATCCAATAATGGTAGTACATGTGTTAAGCTCATCTCATATTATTAAAACATTATTTTTACCTTAAACTACACTAATTACCTCTAATCGCGATTAAGAACATAAAAGTTACTATTCACCAAAAAATTATTTTAATCCCATTGAACCACATTTTACTTCCTAATGAAAACCATCGATGTCGGATTTTTGGAATTCAAAACACAGAGGTGGCAACGTTTCATTTAAATGAAAAATCAGTTTCTTTAACTACCACTTAGTGGTTTCACTATTCATCAAAAATTGAAGTTTTTCAGAAAAATACCAAAAATTCACCCTAAGATACATTTGATATTACGAATTCAAAAATTTAGACTATTTTAAAAAATTCAAAACATATACGTTGCATTAATTAATTTAACAATTAATTCAGGCCGTCAAAACAAATAGCGTGTTTTTAAGAAACAATAAGTTTCAAAAGATTGACTATAGTTTAAGTCCAATTTCAAGATGAAATTAATTCCAACTACCACTATTGGATTAAATGGTAAAATATATTCTAATTGAACTTTAAAAAAAATTAAAAATATAATCTAATCATATAAATAAATTAGATTAAAAATAGGTTTTGAATTACAAAACAACATTTTTCACTATTCATTAAAAAAATGAACTTTATCGGAAAGATACCAAAAATTTACACAAAGTAAATTTTGATGTCCCGATTCTAAAGAAGAATATTATTTTGTCAAACATAACACATAAAGCATTCAAAAAGTGGATTTAAAAGAGGTTCTCCATCAAAAGGCGGTTAATCGACCTTTTAAAGAATATTAGAATGTTTACGCTTAAAAATGGATTCATTCGCATTTTTAATCCTTGAACATTTATTGTAAAGAGTAAAAAAAATATTTGACAAACATATATAACCATTTTGTCGTTATTTCTGTTCATTCCCACCATTACAACGGTTAGGCGTTAACTACCATTTAAAATAATATTATTTTATTATTAGAGTGCAACGTAAGATTTCAAAGGAACTCGTTGTTGTGTATTTGGTAAGCCATCGAGCATAGCATTCCCTTTAAATTAATATAGACATTTTATTCAAAAATAGGGATAAATATAAAAATGTCATATTCTTTATTTACCTGGGGTGTTACATTATTCCCCCCTTTTGGGAATTGCGTCCTCACAATTTCAAAATTGGGCTTGGAAACATCCTTGAAAGTCCCACATCGGAACAATAGTCGGTAAAACAATCACTTTAAAAGAATGGGAGAGAAGTAAAAATGTCACCCGAGTTAACCCATACTAGGATTCCAAGTCTGAAAATATGGATATAGAGGAGAAAACAACGTGTCATGTTCTGATGGAGAGTGATAGTAAACATGTCTAGGAGAAAGCTAACCACAAGAAAATCACAAACTTATGATGGGTTAAACGGTATTCGATTCCCCAGTAGGAAAAGTTAACAGACAACATTTTTTTTTTAATTTACTCTTCATTGAGGAATTTATTTTTTGAGATTAACTAAATCATAATGAAACATACTTACTTGTCACGTAGACTTTCATCTTTTACTAGATTCCTTAATCAAACTCATATTTTCTCCAAAAGATGAGTTTTTAGGAAGACTTGTTCACATTAAGAGTACTATAATCAACTTCCTGAGAATCACCTAATCCACAAAAGAGAACTATATATTTCCCATGTCTTTAGAAAAAATCCAAAACCAAAATTGTTAGTATATGATCAGATAACCCACAAAAGTATAATCCTTTATAAAAAGAAAATACATTCCTAAACTCCAAAATTTGTCCAAAAAACTCAAAGTTCAACGAAGACCATTCGATAAACAATTGTCCATAAAATTCATCAAAGTAAGACAAACTAAGATTGAAACCCAAATATTTGAAGGATTTAATCACATAGACTTCCAAGGTACAAATTAAATTTTATCTCCAAATAACATCAGTTGCTCTTAAATTCTCATATTGAATAGTAATTAACCTAATCACATATCCTCCATGATAGGATAATCATTTCCATAGATAACCCAAAATAAACTTACTCTTGATTCCTAAAATCATCTAACTAAAAAGAATTAGTCAAACTAACCAGGGACTTCACGTAGTCTAGTGGTAGGCGATAAATACCAGTCATACTTTGGTTGTGGGTTCAATTCCCGCAGCTTTGTCCAACGCGATGGGTTGTCACACGGTCTGCGTGTTGTCCTTTTTCCAAAACTATAAAATTCTTAAATCATTCCCCAAAACGAGATAAAATCTTAAAAAATAATCATATCATATTTTAACCTCAATTTTATCTCATTCCTTTCATTTTCCATCATAATATATAACAATGCATAATTACCTCAAATGTAAGGACCATATAAACCCTAATGTTTACCTTTATAATTATTACCTGAACTTCCACATCGATTGGTCATCTCGTACATGATGCATTACAGAACATACCAAGGTACAAGTGGTTGGTCATGACTCCTTGATAGTTGGATTAGAACAACTACAAGTTTCCTCATTGAATCCCCTATTTCATCCAGTATCTTAATCAGAGAACCACCACAGTTTCCTTCAAAACTATTGTCACTTTGGTGCCTGTTAGATCCATCCATTCACTAAAAACAGAAATGTCAGTGTGAGTATATCAACAAAACCATCATGTACTAATGAGGAGGATAAACACTAATATATACTTACTCATTCACTTTATCTAAAACTAGGTCTCTTTCTGAAATTATAACCATTATGGTAATGTCACTTATGCTTAAAGAATACCCTAACCTCTAAAGTTATCTAAACCGACCTCTGATACCAACTATAAGGCCCCAACCTTAAACCTTACTTAATATTGAATTAAATGAATAATTCACATTGAGTATCTTTTCAGGTTTAGAGTTTTAGAGAATTAGGACATGACTATTACATCTCAAAAGAATACAAAGTAGAAACTTCTACTAAGTTTCCATGAAATAAAAACTCTTAAAAAGAAACATGTCTTGTTCCATGTTTTAGGTAGCATGACTTTCCCTTGATCCCATCCTTGACCCTATTACGCGTTAATTCCTGTGAAAAACATTTCAAAAACTTGGGATGAGCATAAAATGCTCATTAAGGGATACACAAAGAATGAAAACTGTTAGTTTTTCAAAACAACAAGTAAACCATGTATACTTTATCAAACTAATACCTTTCACCTTTTCGAAGTAGTAAAAAAAACTCTTCAATTAATAAAAGATCATTACTTACCCTTTTGTAACCAAAAGATAACCATAAAACCCATATAATGAACACATAACATAAAAAGTTAACTTGAGACATAAACATACATAAATGGAATAACCATATGGTCGAATTCCACACATACTTAATGGAATATCCATACAGCCGACTTCCATACCCAATGCATTGGAGGTTACAATGTAACTACCCGTCCTGGTATTCATGGAACCACCCGTCATATGGTTTATCACGTAACCACCCTTAAAATTTCCAAGTACCATAATTACACATAAAATATTGAAAGTATAAACATTTCAATATCAACATTTCATTTTCAATCAAAATAAGTAATTCCAAGATATTGAATTAATCAATCCATTTTCAAAAATCATTTAAAAGTGATTTTTGAATCAAAGTGTCCCAAACCACTTTGAAGCTTTTATTGGAATTATAATTTTAAAACATTAATGTCCATATAAATAAATACTGAAAACCATTTTGAAAACATGGGCATTAAAGATAAATATTTAGAATAATAAATATTTAAAACATTTAAAACAATATTTTTGTTAAAGAGTTTTTAACAAAATGAGAGACTCTTGAATACAAATAATTGAGGAATAAAATTTAATCCAAACTTTATAATATCATGTGAATAAAGTGATTCATGATATAATATGTAAAAGTACAGTATACACACCATATAAGAGTGAATTGGTGCATAACAACAATGAAGTCTCAAAAGAAATGTAAAATGAGATGAAATTCATTATAAAGAAGGTATCCTTAAATTAAGGATTAATCAATCTCATAATTATGTGCGAAAAATATAAATACACCCAATATAAGTGGATATTAAGTGTAAAGCAATAAAAGTTCATTCACACATATTCATAGGATGGAATATTCAATAACTACATGTTGAACCCAAAGAAATCGAAATTAGGTTAAAAAGTTCCCTTGGTAAAATTCGACAGCCTAACGACGTCACATAAAATTTTACAAAAATGGTTGATGAGAGAGATAAAGGGGATATCATCACTTGGACATTCAATTTAAATGAATAAGGATATAGAAGAACATATCCCAACATAATATTATGTGAATTAAAATACATAACAAAATAAGTCTTTTAAAAAAAGGAGGGTGAAAGGTCCCCTTACCGAGTTGGGTAACTTTCGAAACGTACACCCCATGGAAGAAGGGTCATACAATGAAGATGTCAATACCCAGAAATGAAATTATACTACACAAAGTGTATAATAATGGGCAGTACATACACCACTCAAAGTAAATATTGGCAAACGTAGCGTAAATGTCACGAGAATAAAAGTGAGATGAAAAATCCCTTACGAAAACTCGGCAGCCTAATGGCGCCACTTAAATCTTCCAAGAATGGATTGATGAGATCAAATAGGGTCTCTCATTATATTAACATAAAAATTACATAATGATGAGTATAAAAGAACATCCCCAAACAAATGTAATATGAGCTTAGAATAAATGACATAAAAGAGAGTACTTAAAAAGAAAGAGAGAGGTTGGATCTCTTACGAAAATTCTGCAGCCTAACGACGCTACTCAAAACTTCCAAAAATGGATTGATGAGATCAAATAGGGTCTCTCATCATATTAAAATAAAATTTACAGCAATAGGAATATAAAAGAACGTCCCCCATCATAACAAATAGGAGCTTAAAAGAAGTGACATAAAGGAGAGTACTTAAAAAGAAAGAGAGAGGTTAGATCTCTTACGAAAATTCGGCAGCCTAACGAAACCAATCAAAACATCCAAAATGGATTGATGATAGAAAATAGGGTCTCTCATCATATGAAAATAAAAATTACAGTAGGAGTAATATAAAATAACATCTCAATCATAATAAAGATGAGCTTAAAAGGAATGACATAAAAGAGTGTACTTAATAAGAAAGAGGGGAGTAGGATCCCTTACCTCGGGTCCGACTTGACTCGATCGTTCTATAACGTCCTGAATAATAAACTTGAGTTAATTTCGCCTTTCTTAAGAACCTTTTTTCAAGTTCATTATTCCTTTTATATCAATTATTTCCTTGTTATAAACATTATGTAATCATTTACGTTAATAATGTTGGTTTTGTCGATATTTGGTTCTTAAGTCGAAAGTGGACTTCTTACAATTACATGTTGTTCGTTTGTTCAAAGGTTCATTATATACAGAATGATATTCATGATTTTGATATCATATATATCATATATATCCATAATATACAATTATTTATAATATTACATAATCATTTAGAGGTAAGAAATGAAATGCACCGTTCATGGAGACGGTAAGTCGTACGTACGCATAAATGCTACTTTCATTTCTATGTCGTATTAATGAAATTAAAACAAAATGAGAGATATATATATTATAATTCCAGAATGATACCCATAATTTATATGTAATATATTACATATATATCCATTATATATATGTACTTATAATAGTACATAACATTTGGAGATAAGAAATGAAATGTACCGTTCATGGAGACGGTAAGTCGTACGTACGCATGGACACTACTTTCATTTCTTTTTTTTAAAATGGAATGAAATAATAAAGATATAAAGGTATATTATAATTTCAGTAGGATAAAATATGTAATACCATTAATTATATCCTTTATACGTCCCACATATGGCATTGACGAATCAAATCACTTTGAGGGGGCGGTAGTCCGCACTTCCTAAAATGAAGATATCGCGTTGACCCATAATGGAAGCCATAAAGGTATGCCATAAATGAAAAATAAAGAATATTAATGAAAACATAATCATATTATATATCATATATAAATATAGTGACATCTTAATGGCCACCTTTGAATGTGTTAAAAGAATATTGAACAATCATCGTTTCGTGAGGCAGTAATTCGCTATCCACAGAAACAGTATGTTCTTTAACCATTAGACGAAGGTGTGTGTAAGTGTAGATATAATACATCACATAACAACATCCTAGTATATTTAGGATACTGGTTTTGTTACAAAATAAAAGAATAAAAAGAGTTTAGGGGGTTGTATAAGCAAAATAAAACAAAAGAACCCAAGGGAAGACATTACCTTTAAATCGGGTAACTTCCTTTGATTTGAGCTCAAAGGCTTCATTGGAAAGGATTATGCCCAAAGTGAGTCTTCAATGATGAATAGAGGGATGTGGAGAGATAAAATGGGCAGGGGTTGTCCGACCCAAAGGCTTGAGAGGTGTGTGTAAGGTGGTAGAGGTGGGGGCCTTTTATAAGAGGAGAGGAGGGGCACTCTTGGAAAGTTACAAAATGTTACTTTATTTTCAATAGATTTTCAGATTTTAAAGGTCCCACATTGATGTATTTATTGGATAAGGGGATAAGGTTTTGAAATCCACCCATAAAATAGGTTTGTTACAGGTATAGGTCTTAGATTTTACATTATCTTTCCATTATATTTAAATCGTTAAATAATGAGGTAATCGCTGCATCATCATGGTGTCATAAATAATTTAATATATATAGTGTCTAAAAATTATAAAATAACTATCATGATGTATGAAATCTTTTTAGCTTTCCAATGACTATTTATAGTCAAATATCTGACTTGTATAACCCCATGTAAAATTTATTTTAGTAAAACAACTCATATTTGTGTCATTTTTAATTTTACATTAAATGAAAAGTTATTTATGTCATTTACCAACCAAAGTGGCTACATGGGGTCCCCATGTTGACCCATGGATTGTCTTGGTCGGCCATGACACATCCAATAAGGGTAGGACATGTGTCATGCTCATCTCATATTATTAAAACATTATTTTTACCTTAAACTACTCTAATTACCTCTAATCGCGATTAAGAACATAAAAGTTACTATTCACCAAAAAATTATTTTAATCCCATTGAACCACATTTTAATTCCTAATGACAACCATGTATGTCAGATTTTTGAAATTCAAAACACAGAGGTGGCAACGTTTCATTTAAACGAAAAATCAGTTTCTTTAACTACCACTTAGTGGTTTCACTATTCATCAAAAATTGAAGTTTTTCAGAAAAATACCAAAAATTCACCCTAACCTATATTTGATATTACGAATTCAAAAATTTAGTCTATTTTAAAAAATTCAAAACATATAAGTTGCATTAATTAATTTAATAATTAATTCCCGCTGTCAAAACAACTATCGTGTTTTTAAGAAACAATAAGTATCAAAAGATTGACTCTAGTTTAAGTCCAATATCAGGATGAAATTAATTCCAATGACCACTATTGAATTAAATGGTAAAAATATATTCTAATTGAACTTTAAAAACAATTAAAAATATAATCTAATCATATAAATAAATTAGATTAAAAAGAGGTTTTGAATTAAAATACAACATTTTTCACTATTCATTAAAAAATGAACTTTATCGGAAAGATACGAAAAATTTACACAGAGTAAATTTTGATGTCACGATTCTAAAGAATAATATTATTTTGTCAAACATAACACATAAAATAGTCAAAAAGTTGATTTAAAAGAGGTTCTCCATCAAAAGGCGGTTAATCGACCTTTTAAAGAATATTAGAATGTTTGCGCTTAAAAATGGATTCATTCACATTTTTAATCCACTAACATTTATTGTAAAGAGTAAAAAAATATTTGACAAACATATATAATCATTTTGTAGTTAGTTCTGTTCATTCCTGCCATTACAACGGTTAGGCGTTAACTACCATTCAAAATAATATTATTTTATTATTAGAGTGCAACGTAAGATTTCAATGGAACTCGTTGTTGTGTATTGGGTAAGCCATCGAGCATAGCATTCCCTTTAAATTAATATTGACATTTTATTCACAAATAGGGATAAATATAAAAATGTCATATTCTTTATTTACCTGGGGTGTTACATTCTTCCCCCCTTTTGGGAATTGCGTCCTCGCAATTTCAAAATTGGGCTCGGAAACATCCATGAAAGTCCCACATCGGAACAAGAGTCAGTAAAACAATCACTTTAAAATAATGGGAGATAAGTACAAATGTCACTCGAGTTAAGCCATACAAGGATTCTATGTCTGAAAATATGGATATAGAGGAGAAAACAACAGGTCATGTTCTGATGGAGAGTGATAGTAAACATGTCTAGGAGAAAGTTAACCACAAGAAAATCACAAACTTGTGATGGGTTAAATGGTATTCGATTCCCTAGTAGGAAAAGTTAACAGACAACATTTTTGTTTTAAGTTAATCTTCATTAAGGAATTTATTTTTTGAGCTTATCTAAATCATAATGAAACATACTTACTTGTCACGTATACTTTCAACTTTTACTAGATTCCTTAATCAAACTCATATTTTCTCCAAAACACGAGTTTTTAGGATGACTTGTTCGCATTAAGAGTACTATAATCAACTTCCTAAGAATCACATAACCCACAAAAGAGAACTATATATTTCCCAGGTCTTTAGACAAAATCCAAAACCAAAATTGTTAGTATAAGATCAGATAACCCACAAAAGTATAATCCTTTATAAAAAGAAAATCCATTCTTAATCTCCAAAATTTGTCAAAAAAAAACTCAAAGTTCAACGAAGACCATTCAATAAAAAATTGTCCATAAAATTCATCAAAGTAAACCAAACTAAGATTAAAACCCAAATATATGAAGGATTTAATCACATATACTTCCAAGGTACAAATTAACTTTTATCTCCAAATAACATCAGTTGCTCTTAGATTCTCATATTTAAAAGTAATTAACCTAATCACATATCCTCCATGATAGGTTAATAATTTCCACAGATAACCAAAAATAAACTTACTCTTGATTCCTAAAATCATCTAACTAAAAATAATTAGTCAAACTAACCAAGGACTTCACGTAGTCCAGTGGTAGGCGATAAATAATAGTCGCACATTGGTTGTGGGTTCTATTCCCGTAGCATTGTCCGACGTGACAGGTTGTCACATGGTCTGTGTGTTGTCCTTTTTCCAAAACTATAAAATTATTAAATCATTCCCCAAAACGAGATAAAATCTTCAAAAATAATCATGACATATTTTAACCTCAATTTTATCTCATTTCCATCATAATATATAACAACCCATAATTACCTCAAAAGTAAGGATCATATAAACCCTAATGTTTACCTTTATGATTATTACCTGAACTTCCACATCGATTGGTCATCTCGTACATGATTCATTACAGAACATACCAAGGTACAAGTGGTTGATCATGACTACTTGATAGTTGGATTAGAACAACCACAATTTTCCTCATTAAATCCCCTATTTCATCCAGTCTCTTAATCAGAGAACCACCACAGTTTCCTTCAAACCTATTGTCACTTTGGTGCCTACTAGATCCATCCATTCACTAAAAATAGAAATGTCAGTGTGAGTATATCAACAAAACCATCATGTACTAATGAGTAAGATAAACACTAATATATACTTACTCATTCACTTTATCTAAAACTAGGACTCTTTTTGAAATTCTAACAATTATGGTAATGTCACTTATGCTCAAAGAATACCCTAACCTCTAAAGTTATCTAAACCGACCTCTAATACCAACTATAAGGCCCCAACCTTAAACATTACTTAATATTGAATTAAATGGATAATTCACATTGAGGATCTTTTCAGGTTTAGAGTTTTAGATAATTAGGACATGACTATTACATCTCAAAAGAATACAAAGTAGAAACTTCTACTAAGTTTACATAAAATAAAAACTCTTAAATAGAAACATGTCTTGTTCCATGTTTTAGGTAGCATGAATTTCCCTTGATCCCATCCTTGACCCTATTACACGTTAAGTCCTATGAAAAACATTTCAAAAACATGGGATGAGCATAAAATGCTCAGTAAGGGATACACAAAGAATTAAAACTTTTAGTTTTTCAAAACAACAAGTAAACCATGTATACTTTATCAATGTAATACCTTTCACCTTTTCGAAGTAGTAAAAAAACTTTTCAATGAATAAAAGATCATTACTTACCCTTTTGTAACCAAAAGATAACCATAAAACCCATATAAAGAACACATAACATAAAAAGGTAACTTGGGACATAAACATACTTAAATAGAATAACCATATGGTCGACTTCCACACATACTTAATGGAATAGCCATACGGCCAACTTCCATACCCAATGCATTAGAGGTTATAACGTAACCACCTGTCCTGGTATTCACGGCACCACCCGTCATATGGTTTATCATGTAACCACCCGTAAAATGTCCAAGTAACATAATTACAGATAAAATATTTAAAGTATAAACATTTCAATAACAACCTTTAATTTTCAATCAAAATAAGTAATTCCAAGATATTGAATTAATCAATCCATTTTCAAAAATCATTTAAAAGATATTTTTGAATCAAAGTGTCCCAAACCAATTTGAAGCTTTTATTGGAATTATAATTTTAAAATATTAAGGTCTATAAAAATAAATACTGAAAACCATTTTGAAAACACGGGCATTAAAAATAAAGATTTAGAATAATAAATATTTAAAACATTTAAAACGATATTTTTGTTAAAGAGTTTTTAACAATATGAGAGACTCTTGAATACAAATAATTGTGGAATAACATTTAATTCGAACTTTATAATATCATGAGAATAAAGAGATTCATGATATAATATGTCAAAGGACAGTATACACACCATATAAGAGTGAATTGGTTCATAACAACAATGAAGTCTCAAAAGAAATGTAAAATGAGATGAAATTCATTATAAAGAAGGTATCCTTAAATTAAGGATAAATCAATATCATAATTATGTGTGAAAAATATAAATACACCCAATATAATTGGATATGAAGTGTAAAACAATCAATGGTCATTCACACATATTCAAAGAATGAAATATTCAATAACTACATGTTGAACCCAAAGAAATCGAAATTACGTTAAGAAGTTCCCTTGGTAAAATTCGACAGCCTAACGGCGTCACATAAAATTTTACAAAAAGGGTTAATGAGAGAGATAAAGGGGATCTCATCACTTGGACATACAATTTACATAAATAAGGATATAGAAGAACATATCCCAACATAATAGTATGTGAATTAAAATACATAACAAAATAAGTCTTTTAAAAAAAAGGAGGGTGAAAGGTCCCCTTACCGAGTTGGGTAACTTTCGAAACATACACCCCATGGAAGAAGGGTTATACAATGGAGATGTCAATACCCATAAATGAAATTATACTATACAAAGTGTATAATAATGGGCAGTACATACACCACTCAAAGTAAATAGTGGCAAACATAGCATAAATGTCATGAGAATAAAAGTGAGATGAAAAATCCCTTATGAAAACTCGGCAGCCTAATGGCGCAATTTAAATCTTCCAAGAATGGATTGATGAGATCAAATAGGGTCTATCATTATATGAACATAGAAAGTACAGAATGAGGAGTATAAAACAATATCCCCAAACATATGAAATATGAGCTTAGAGGAAATGACATAAAAGAGAGTACTTAAAAAGAAAGAGAGAGGTTGGATCTCTTACGAAAATTCGGCAGCCAAACGGTGCCACTCAAAACATCCAAAAATGGATTGATGAGATCAAATAGGGTCTCTAATCATATTAAAATAAAATTTAAATCAAAAGGAATATAAAATAACACCACCCATCATAACAAATAGGAGCTTAAAAGAAGTGACATAAAGGAGAGTACTTAAAAAGAAAGAGAGAGGTTAGATCTCTTATGAAAATTCGGCAGCCTAACGGCACCACTCAAAACTTCCAAAATGGATTGATGAGAGAAAATAGGGTCTCTAATTATATGAAAATAAAAATTAAAGTAGGAGTAATATAAAATAACATCCCAATCATAATAAATATGAGCTTAAAAGGAATGACATAAAAGAGTGTACATAATAAGAAAGAGGGGAGTAGGATCCCTTACCTCGGGTCCGACTTGACTCGATCGTTCTTTAACGTCCTGAATAATAAACTTGAGTTAATTTATACTTGCTTAAGAACCATTTTTCAAGTTCATTATTCCTTTTATATCTCTTATTTCCATGTTATAAACATTATGTAATCATTTACGTTAATAATGTTTGTTTTGTCGATACTTGGATCTTAAGTCGAAAGTGGACTTCTTACAATTACATGTTGTTCGTGTGGTCAAAGTTTCATTATATCCAGAATTATATTCATGATTTGGATATCATATATATCATATATATCCATAATATAATAGTATTTATAATATTACATAATCATATAGAGGTAAGAAATGAAATGCACGGTTCATGGAGACGGTAAGTCGTACATACGCATGAACGCTACTTTCATTTCTATGTCGTATTAATGGAATTAAAACAAAATGAGATATATATATTATAATTCCAGAATTATACCAATAATTTAGATGTAATATATTACATATATATGTAATTATAATAGTACATAACATTTGGATATAAAAAATGAAATGTACCGTTCATGGAGACGGTAAGCCGTACGTACGCATGAACGCTACTTTCATTTTTTTTTGTATTCAATGGAATTAAATAATAAATATATAAAGGTATATTATTATTCCAGTAGTATAACATATGTAATATCATTAATTATATCCTTTATACATCCCACATATGGCATTAACGAATCAAATCACTTTGAGGGGGCGATAGTCCACACTTCCTAAAATGAAGATATCGCATTTACCCATAATGGAAACCATAAAGGTATGCCATAAATGAAAAATACAGAAGATTAAGGAAAAAATAAACATATTAAATATCATATATAAATATAGTGACATCTTAATGGCCACCTTTGAAGGTGTTAAAAGAATATTGAACAATCATCGTTTCGTGAGGCAGTAATTCGCCATCCACAGAAACAATATGTTCTTTAACCATTAGATGAAGGTGTGTGTAAGTGTAGCTAGAATAATTCACATAAAAACATCCTAGTATATTGATGATACTGTTGTTGTTACAAAAGAAAAGAATAAAAAGTGTTTAGGGGGTTGGATGAGCAAAATAAAACAAAAGAACCCAAGGGAAGACATTACCTTTAAATCGGGTAACTTCCTTTGATTTGAGCTCAAAGGCTTCCTTGGAAAGTATTATTCCCAAAGTGAGGATCCAATTATGAAGAGAGGGATGTGGATAGATGAAATGGTCAGGGTTTGGCTGAGCCAAAGGCTTGATAGGTGTGTGTATGGTGGTAGAGGTGGGGCCTTTTATAAGAGGAGAGGAGGGGCACTCTTGGAAAGTTACAAAATGTTACTTTATTTTCAAATGATTTTAGGATTTTAAAGGTCCCAAATTGATTTATTTCGAGGATATGGTGATAAGGTATCTAAATTCACCCATCCAATAGGTTTGTGACAAGTTTAGGTCTTAGATTTTACATTATCTCTTCATTTTATTTAAATCGTTAAATAATGTGGTAATCGCTTCATCATCATGGTGTCATAAATAATTTAATTTATTTAGTGTCTAAAAATTATAAAAAAAATATCATGATGTATGAAATATTTTTAGCTTTCCAATTACTATTTATAGTCAAATATCTGACTTGTATAACCCCATGTAAAAATTGTTTTAGTAAAACAACTCATGTTTGTGTCATTTTTAATTTTACATTAAATGAAAAGTTATTTATGTCATTTCCAAACCAAAGTGGATCCATGGGGTCCCCAAGTTGACCCATGGAATTTATTGGTTGGAAATGACACATAAAATAAGGGTAGGACATGTGTCAAGCTCGTCTCATATTATTAAAACATTATTTTTACATTAAACTACACTAATTACCTCTAATCGCGATTAAGAACATAAAAGTTAATATTCACCAAAAAATTATTTTAATCCCATTGAACCACATTTTACATCCTAATGAAAACCATGTATGTTGGATTTTTGAAATTCAAAACATAGAGGTGGAAAAGTTTCATTTAAATGAAAAATCAGTTTCTTTAATTACCACTTAGTGGTTTCACTATTCATCAAAAATTGATGTTTTTTAGAAAAATACCAAAAATTCACCCTAAGATATATTTGATATTAAGAATTAAAAAATGTAGTCTATTTTACAAAATTAAAAACATATAAGTTGCATTAATTAATTTAATAATTAATTCCCGCTATCAAAACAAATAGCGTGTTTTTAAGAAACAATATGTATCAAAAGATTAACTCTAGTTTAAGTCCAATTTCAAGATGAAATTAATTCCAACGACCACTATTGGATTAAATGGTAAAAATATATTCTAATTGAACTTTGAAAACAATTAAAAATTTAATTTAATCATATAAATAAATTAGATTAAAAAGAGGTTTTGAATTAAAATAAAACATTTTTCATTATTGATTAAAAAATGAACTATATCGGAAAGATAAAAAAAATTTACACAAAGTAAATTTTGATGTCCCGATTATAAATAAGAATATTATTTTGTCAAACATAACACATAAAATATTCAAAAAGTGTATTTAAAAGAGGTTCTCCATCAAAAGAAATGAATAAAAAGAGTTTAGAGGGTTGGAGAAGCAAAATAAAACAAAAGAACACAAGTGAAGACATTACCTTCAAATCGGGTAACTCTTCTTGGTTTGAACTAAAAGGGTTTCTTGAAGAGAATTATTCCAAAGGTGAGGCTTAACTGATGAATAGAGGGATGTCTAGAGATGAAATGGGAAGTTTTTGGCCGAACCAAAGGCTTTAGAGGTTTGGGTAAGGTGGTAGAGGTGGGGGCCTTTTATAAGAGGAGAGGAGGGGCACTCTTGAAAAGTTAAGAAAAGATACTTTATTATAAAATGATTTTCGGATTTTGAAGGTCCCAAGTTGATATATATCAAGGATAAGGTGATAAGGGTTCGTAGTCCACCCATCCAATAGGTTTTTAACAAGTCTAGGTCTTATATTTTACATTATCGTTTAATTTTATTTAAATTGTTAAATAATGAGGTAATCGATGCATCATCATGGTGTCATAAATAATTTAATTTATTTAATGTCTAAAAATTATAGGAAAAATATTATGATGTAGGAAAACTCTTTATCTTTACAATGAATATTTATAGTCAAAATTATGACTTGTATAACCCCATATAAATAGTTTTTTATCGAAACAATACATGTTTGTGACATTTTTATTTTAACTTTAAATAAAAAGTTATTAATGTCATTTTCCTACCAAAGTGGATCCATGGGGTCCCCAAGTTAACCCATGGATTTTCTTGGTCGTCCATGACACATCCAATAATGTTAGGACATGTGTATAGGTCATTTCATATTATTAAAACATTATTTTTTTCCTTAATTTACACTAATTACCTCTAATCGCGATTAATAAACATAAAAGTTACTATTCACCAAAAATTATTTTAATCCCATTGAACCACATTTTACTTCCTAATGAAAACCATGTATGTAGAAATTTTGAAAATCAAATCACAGAAGTGGTAAAGTTTCATTTAAATGAAAAATCAATTTTTTTAACTACCACTTAGTGGTTTCACTATTCATCAAAAATTGATGTTTTTCAGAAAAATACCAAAAATTTGACCTAAGATATATTTGATATTCCGAATTCAAAAATTCTTTCTATTTTAAAAAATTAAAAACATATAATTTTAATTAATTAATTTAATAATTAATTCCCACTGTCAAAACAAATAGCGTGTTTTTATGAAACAATATGTATCAAAAGATTGACACTAGTTTAAGTCCAATTTCAAAGTGAAATTAATTCCAATGATCACAATTGGATTAAAAAGTAAAAATATATTATAATTTAACTTTAAAACCAATTTAAAATATAATATAATCATATAAATAAATTATATTAAAAAGAGGTTTTGAATTAAAATACCACATTTTTCAATATTCATTAAAAAAGGAACTTTATCGGAAAAATACCAAAAAATTACACAAAGTAAATTTTGATGTCCCTATTCTAAACAAGAGTTTTATTTGGTAAAATAGAATGTATAAGAGTGACCAAAACTATATTTAAATAGGGTTCGCCATCAAAAGGTGATAGTTCGACCTTTTAGTGAATATTAGAGTATCTATGCCTAAAATTGAATTGTTTTCTTATTTTATGCCTTTATATTTTATTAGATAAGTGTAAAAACTTTTAAAAAACATATATAATCATATTTTCGTAATTACTATTCATTTCCATCAATACAACGGCTACATGTTAACAATTATTTAAAATAATATTATTATATTACTATTGTGCAACGTAAGATTTCAAAGAAACTCATTGTTGCGTATCAGGTACGCTATCGAACATAACAACCCCTTTAAAGTAAAATTAATATTTAATTCAAAAATATTAATAAATTTGAAAACTCTTTATTCTTTATTTACCTCGGGTGTTACAATTACATTAATCGAGTATAATAAAATTATTAACCAGTGATTTGGATGCTCTCCCACAAATCCATCTAATGAATTCTTAGCATTTGAATTAGAAAAACATCTATGGATTAAAAACACAAATACATATAGATTTGTTTCTTTTCTACCCCTATAATAATACATTATAATGGAGTGTGGGGTCAATCCAATGTGTCTCCGTTATATTGAACATTCTCAACATGAATGTTCAACCACAAAATCACAAATCTAAACTTAGTAATGGATTTTTGAAAATATTAACAAGTTGATTGAATACAAGAATTAATTTTATCATTATAACCCCATATGAAACATTCTTTAGGTTAAAGGGAAATATGATTTTAATGATTTCAGATTTTTAATGTTTCACTAGATTTTTATAGAGATCAATTAAAATTTTATATTCAAATTAAATTCTCAGTGGCTTCTAAATCTTCACCTTCATGTCCTCCAATATCTCATTAATTTGAATCATCTATGTTCAACTACTTATTATAGCAACATATTCTATCTCTATTATACTTAATGTAACTGAGTTATGATTATTTCAATTTAAATTAAAAAATCTAGTTCCTAAAATAAATATTCCACCTTAATTTTATTTTATATCATCACAATCACCTAACTAATCATCATTACTAAATCCTGAAAAAATCATGTTCTTAACCCCATTGTACATTTTTCCAAAAAAATCATGGATCCATTTATATACTTGTTAAATCATTTTAAATACATAAAATGATATATTCTATTATAAATTGGATATATTTCACAAAGTTCCACTACATAGACAATATCTAGTCTTGTTTCATAGAGATAAAGTAATCCACTAATAAGACTTATAAGGTTGTTTTTATTTATAATATTTCCTTCAATATCTTTTCCCTTATTAACTACAAAATGCAGGAATGTTTATACTTATTTATAGTCTTCCATGAAAAAATTATTCAATATCTATCTCACTTAATTTTATAGGAAAATAAATATATATTATTTTCTATTTAAAAATTGTCATCCAAATAAATATCTCATCTCACTTATTATGGAGGTCACAAAATAATTATACATCTTTCATAAAAATACTTAAAATAACTCTCTTTATTACCTGAAATAATTATATCATCAACATAGGAAATAAAAATAATAGTACTAAGTTTTATTTACTTCATATAGAGATTACTATCCACTCCCCTTTAGTGAACTTCAATCTCCTCATGTTTTCTTCCAACTTAGAATACCTAGCTCTATGAGCTTGTTTGAGAACATATAAATCATTATTTATCCTAGAGACCACAAATTAATATTTGTTATGGAAAACATTCCCTCATAATATTAAATATAGACTTTCACTTCAAGATCTCAATTTAAAAAATCAGACATCACATCCATTTGGAAAATTTTTATATTGTTTTTGATCTCTAACAACCGTGAACATTTTTCTGGCTTCATGTCATGAAATGAAGAATAATATTATTGAACGTAAACATCTGAAATGTTTGAGTATCCTTTGGATTCTTATTTTCCCATATTCCATGATACTTCCACTATAACATTTTCCTTATTTCTAAATACCCATTTTTTCTTACCCACATTATTACCTTTTAGTATAAGAATAAGATACCTAGTGTAAATCCATTATATATAATCCATCTCCCCTTTCTTATAATATATCCATTATTTATGTCTAACAGCCTCAATAACTGAATGTGGTAAAATTTGAGATAAAATTCACATATATTTATCAAACATAAATATACTTATAGTTTGGATAGATTTATTTTGGTTTTAATATCTCTATATTTTTCTTATTTAAATAGGTTCTAATTAATTTACAATTATATTTTTTAGTTATAAATGTTTCTTCCACATATGAAATTATTATTTATCATATTAATCAATCCCTTCTATATCACATTCTAGATTGGAATCATTTTTAGCAATGTGTGGTTTGTTTGTAGTGTGTTCCTCAATGATCTTCTCAATAATTATCTTATTTTATTTATTAAAATATTGAAAATGTTCTTCAATTTGATCATTAAATTTGGGTTTATTTTTAATGAATTTTACACCATGCCTATTATTAATATTATTAAGCCTCTTGTTTGGAAACAACTATCCTTTTTCATTAGATAAGTATCCAAGAAGGATAAATTCCCCATAATTATCATTAAACATTACTAGACTTCTGCTTTTAATCATCATCAAATATTAAATTATCAACACTATAAAGTTGATCAATATTATTTTTTTGTACCAAATATTATATGAATTCATATGATAATAAGGACCTAAATGGAACCTGTTATAAATATGTATAGTTGTAAACATTTCTTTCTTCCAGAAGAATTTTGATTCATTGAATCCCCCTAGCACAGTTCTCCCCTTCTCGATTATATTATTGTTCTTTCTTTCTGCCACACCATTTTTCTTAGGTCTATAATGATCACTATAATAAAATATAATTCCATTCTTATTAACATAGTATTAATTTTTTTTTAACTCAAATCCATTATCATATCTATGATTATTGATACAAATTCCAAATTCATTCTTAACTCTATGCATTAAAAATTTTAACATCCCAAAAAATATTGATTTTTTCATTATGAATATCACAATATTCATCCTTATAAATTCATAAATGAATTTAAATATGTAAATATCACTGTAGTGGATTTATATCCCATTGTCACACAAAAAAATATGTGTATTAATTCAAGGGGAATGTAAGATTTAACATCCACTTTTTTTTTGTATTTTTGTAACATTTTCCCATTTTTTTGAAGATTCAAAATTGTATTCAACTTCTCTATTGAATGGGTCAAGTATATTTCCACATATATTTCTAAAATATTTTTTATACATTTTTCGAAAGGGCTTCATAATCTTTCATTATTTAATCAATTATCAATGTTTGTGTTATGATAAAAAGATTTTTTTGATGCACTACTTTGGAAAATTTTACTTCTATTGATTTCACCAATATTTATAATTTTTCCTTTATTTTTTCTCTTGGAGATTTAATAATTAATTATAAAAATAAACTCATTTACTTTATCATAAATTCAAATCACATTCAATATGTGAGGCATAATGCAATCAATAAACTTAAAATCGCTCGACTTTAGCTTTTCTTATTCAACCTCACCCTTTCTAATTAATGTTATCTTCCTTGAGATCTCATTCCAAAATTTAACAACTTCACTATAATCTTATAATTTTTTTTTCAAGATCGTGGTGCATTTAATCATATGTAAATATCATCAACTTCTATGATTCTATGAATTTGTTACCCAAAATTCTATAAGATACACTTCAACAATAAGTTATTTTAGGGATTTACCATTCATAGATTCTTCATTTATATAATAGCTTGTTTAGTTTTTCCTAGATTAATATTCATGAATTAAATTTTACAATGACCTTGTTGGTCAAAACATCATCAAATTTTATCCATGAAATGAAATCGGTCTTCAATAGGTAGATTAGGTTGATTTTTGTTCACAACTTATTTCTTATCATACATAATCACTATGTTCCATAGATAAATCCCCCTTCATTAGTTCCCCAAATAACACCATGTTTGTGAATATTATACCAATAAATCTAGAATTTATTCTTCAATTCTATATAATATTAGAGGATTCCATTGAAAATTTTACTTCCATGAAATTTTTTAATCAATATTTGAACTCTAAATTTCTCACATTTTACATTTACATCACTATTTTTCATTGTATTTTGGTAAAATTTCATTCTAACGATGATATGAAAATTCTATGAAATTGAAGTGATCTTATTATTATTTTTATACACCCTAGATTCCTTAAATTTTCCCTTGAAACATGCAGAATTAGTTGAAATATATTTAAAACTTTTCCATGTCACATGTGAAATTTTTATCGAATATTGTGTAGAATATTTCACAGCATTTTTTCAAGAATATATTTATTTAAACATCCTCATTATCGTCAGCTATATTTTTTGGGGTCTTATTGTAACACCACAAGTTTTTTCTGAACTATTTTTTAGAATAAATTTATATTTTAATTTATATCTTGCAATGAAATAAGTGAATGAATTATTTCACATGCAACAATGACTTGGTGTACATTACACATAGTACTGACTTGGTGTACGAAGCACACAACACTGAGTTGGTGTACGATACAAGCAATTCTGAGATTCTATGAATCATCCGTTTTATTATTTTAATTATTGAAATAAGATAATTATTACCTAGCTGTTAAACATGGTAATTTTAATTTTAATAACTAATTTTAAAATATTTTTTATAATCTTATTATATAAATAAAACATATTGATAATAAATGATATGTTTTTTGGTAATGTTCTTTTTTTGTTTAAAAACATCGTTTTCTCGAATAAACTGATTATAAAAATGAAAGTAATTTTATACATATATAGATATTTAATCTGAAAAAATAATTATCAATTTTGAATTTAAAACATTTAAATTATCATAATATGGTTTTTTGGGATTCTTCTGAGAATCTTCATTTTTTGATGAATAGTGAAAAGACTGCTTTTTAGTTAAAAACATCATTTTTTCTAGTTAATTATTACTGTTAATTGATATTATAAATTAGTTTTAAGGTCAAATTGTATAAATAATACATCTAATATTACAATAAAATTCATTAGACTCAATTTGACTTTGAAATTGAATATAAAATCTTAATAAACTTTAGAATTTTTTCCTACTTTAAAACCACGTTATTTCGTTTTGTCTGCGAGATTGACACTAATTTTAATTTTTCTACTTATGTGATTTGAATTTAAAAAATCCAAAATATAACATTTTATTCTGTATAATATTTATATTATAATTATACCTTGTTAATTTTTTACCAAATGATTAGTATAATTGATTAAAAATAATCATAGTTGTTAAGGCCAAATAAAGCTTAATTGGGGACTAAACCATAAAATGAAGGACCCAAATGACCTAGAAACTTGTCCATAACCCATTTTATGTCCATATTTACTAAATAAACCATCTATTCATTATTTATTTATGTTTTTTTTAAAAAAATTAAGTAATAATGTGTGAACACCTAACTTGTTTCTAGAATTACCAAATGAGTCATTTTCCATCTCTATAAAAGGCCACCACCTCTACCCATTTCTCACACTTATAAATTATATTATGTTAATCCAATATCTACGAAATTATCATACCAAAAATCCTCATTTTTTCCTTTAATCCACATTTTAGGTGGAAATCTTGTCAAGGAATCCTTTTGGCACAAACAAAAAGGATTTACCTGGTCAAGAGGTAACATCTTCTCTCGAGCACCTTTCCTTTATTTGACTTCTTCACCCCTTCAAATCTCTTTATTACATTATTGGGTGAAAACACCAATATCATGCATATATTATGATGTTTTTATATAATGTTTCTTACCCACACTTACACACACCTCCATCTAATGGATGTTGAACATATTGTTTCTGTGTATGGCGAACTACCACTTCACAAAACCATGACTATTCATTTCTCACTTACCACAAATAATGGTGGACATTATGATGGAAAATCTATTTAAAATTTTCATATATTATACTTAATATTTATTTTATAATTTTATTCATTTTTAAAATACATATATTTTTACATTCCATTTGGTGTTAATATAATAATCTCATTTGAGGAAGTGTGGACTACCATCCCCTCAAAGCGATGTGATTCAATCACACACCACATGGAATGTTTTAAGTATGGTTTTAATGAACTTATATGTTTTATATAAAATATTAATGCTACTATAATAAATATATATATGTGTGTGTGTCATTTACATACTCTCTTTCCATACGACTATAAAAACAAAAAATAATGTTCAAGTGTACATACAACTCACCATCTCCATGAATGGTGTATTCCATTACGTACTTAATTATGCTATATATTATTAGAATATAAATATAATGGATGTTCATGATTTTTATATCTTGTTCTCAATTCTATAATCATAATATATGTATAAGGACCAACTATTTAACAAATTAAGATAAATGAAAAGAACAAATCCAATATTACCCGAAGTGAAACCTTAACATAGGATCATTAACAATAGGGTAATATAAGGTCATAATCAAATAATATATGTTAATATATATAATAATATTATTATGTAAAATATTTATAATAAACTTATATTTATTATACATGAATCTTGTATGAGTACGGAGAGAGTCAAGACACAATGTTTAGGGATTTTCATCTCACAATTAATTTTTATGAGATAAAAGAAATGTTTTCTAATATTTACATTTGTGTGGTGTATATAATTTAAATGATTTTATTATATTTATTTTTTACATAAATTTATGGGTATTAGCATATCCATTCTATGATCCTTCTTTAATGAGGATTAACTTTCAAAAGTTACCAAATCAGTAAAACAATTTTGTCTCAATTCGCCTTCATTGAGACTCCTATTTTGTTATGCACCTAAACTATTATTTTGATGTGTATATAATTATATTTAACATTTTTATCATTAATATCCATATTTTCATGATATATTAATCTTCATGTAATTCCCTTTTCTCACATGGATAGTATGATCCCATGTCACCAAGTTATAAGAGTTTATTGAGACAATCTCTTCATTTTTTCAAGATTGTCTGTGTTCCTGATTACTTTGATGAAATATTATGATTCATAGTTCCAGAATATTCATGATTTTCCTTATATTATGTTTATTTGAGATATCCTAATTTTTTAGTACCATTTTCCCACTCCTTTATACTTAAGATAATTTTTTTATGTAAAATATGAACGACTCTTTCTTCAGTCGAAAATATATTGTATTTGAAAACAATGTTTATGAAATTGTTCTCAAAAAAATATTCTCAAAATATAATTGAAGATAATTATCATGGAAAAATAGATTTTTAATTTTTTTTATTATTTTAAAATATTACTTCATATTATTTTAAAGATATTTTTAAAGAAAGGGTTTTTCAAAAGATTTTATGTAATAAAAAATAATATTTTAAAAATAACATATATTTTCCACAAGAAATTTTTTTAAAATATATTTCCAAATTATTTCCCATCTAAGATAACATCCATTGGTATTACTAATTTCTTTATAGGGATATTATTCAATTTTTCCATTTATATTATTTCTCTTAATGGATTATGTTTTGATGGAATGATGTTATGAAACATGTTTCTCTTTCATGGGTTATATGATTTTGAAACCCGCTTCATTTCACGAGTTATGTTTATGATGGAATGATTATGAAACATGTCTCTTTCTACAAGTTATGATATGTTTATATTTTTATGATACCCATTTTATTTCATGGGTTTTGATATGATTATTTATGATCATGTGGAACATGTATGTATGATTTCATTACGTGACGGGTGGGACCTATATCTCCCTTTAATGAATTGGGTAAAGATTTACATCTCTTGAGACAAAATAGGGATGGAAGGAGGGTTAATTGGTTCAGTAATACAGGGATATAACGAGGGCTACTCAGTTATATCATACAAGGCTAGAATGAGGGTCACTCAGTTCAGTAATACAGGGATGGAATGGGGGTTACCCAGTTTAGTAATGGACTTTTTCCACTAAGATGGTCATTGGAGTGATTCCCTGGCTACTATGGAAATCATTAAAAGATTATGTGTTTCCACAATTACATGCCTTGTCCCTATGTTATTCTTTCATGGTCTATGACCTTTATTTCATTATTATTCATGTCTTATAATCTTTATATCATTATGATAGGATATTTTATATGCAGTGTGTGATCATATTTTTCCATGGTCACATCATCATACCCTTATTATAATGTTTATGCTTACATGTATCCCTTTTTTACCCTTACTGATCATTTGATCCCACCCCTTTTTATGTTTCCTTCCCCAGGTTTTGAGGATATGTATTATGTTTGATGTTTCTAATAAGGGAGTTAGTAAAGAAGAACCTAGTGTGAGATAATGTTCCTTACTTTTGTATCAGGGTTTATGTATTCTAGGATTCCAAAGTCACTAGACTATTATAGTCTTATTGTTTCTGTTTGTTTAATGTTTAAGTGTAAAAAAATTATTTAATGTTAATATTTGTAAGGCATAGGTCTCAGTAGTTGGTATCAGTGGAAAATTTTAGTCAACCTTTTAAAACAAGGATGATAAAACCATGGTGAGAACCCTAAGGACATGACTAAGGTTAAGTATAGGGTTAAGTCAATGTATAGAAACATGTTTTTGAATTTTGGTGAAGTATAGAGTGAGTGGATTCCTAGAAATACATCCAAGTATACATACTACAAGTAGAAGTGGATCTATAATAGATGTACCTAGGAGTAATAACTCTGACAAGATATTTTGGGATTGACTCTGGGTAATATGGTATATGAAAATGGGCCTTGCTAAACAACTATTTTAGAACCCCCAGGGGATATGCTTTGGGAATTCACAAACTCATCAATAACCATTATAAAGGATTTGAATATATGATGGAGATAAATAACCTATGATAAAACTAGGGATTCATAGATTAAGTATGGTCTCATAAGTTAGACATCCTATATGTTATTTTTCATGATTATTTGGTTCCTCAAAATGATTACTATGTCTTACTGTATGTTTTTTGTTTTAGTCAATGGATGGAACCCAAAGTAACTACGTTAATGGTAATTGAGATAGAAAATGAAATGATTGTACTTTTGAACAACTGAATTCAATAGGATATGAAATGTAGAATCTTATTTCTATACTAACTTTTATTTCTCTGTCTATGAATCAAGGTAGACATCCAAATGAGAAATGGAGGGAACACAATTTTGATGAGTCTTTCATGACGCAACATCCATCTTATTTTAGAGGGTATTATTATTCAATTCTTTCTGAACAATGGGTTATTACCACTGAAAATATATTCTATATTCCTTAGAGTACAGAGCATTATAAATTCATTTTGGTTGTTTATTATTATGAATGAAAAACAGATTGGTGGTGGACTCTAATCAAGAATACGAGGCAACATGATGAGATTGAATCCATGATTTAGGATGAGTTAAATAACTTATTTTTTAATAAGTACATTCCTCATATTCTTTGTACCAAGATTTATAAATATTTCATTGAGTTTATGAAAAGATATGGGGAATTTATAGGTACCTATGAGTCCAATTTCACGAGACATGTGAGGTTGACATCAGGAATTATCATTCAACCGAAAAGTAAAGTTGATAGGGTATTTTTTGGATTAAAGCCAAGTCTCATAAGGTCATTGGACATAAGAGACTTAAGTAGTTATTAAGAGATTGTGAATTCTGAAATTAAGGTTTAAATGGAGGTTAGAGTGATGTATCAATCTCATGGATTTGACAAGAAGTGAAAGATGGAGTTTAAAGGAAACTCTAATGACAATGTATAAAAGAAGATAAGCATTCATTTATTATCTATATGTGGAAAGAATCATGGAGGTAATTTTTGTAGGGGGCCTAATAAATGTTTTAGATGTGGAATGTAATTCCATTAGGAAATTAATTACAGAGGAGATGGGGAAAATGTTTTCTCAAAATGAAATGGAGAAAAAGACTCACAGTATACACCTCCCATGGTTCAGTTCTTTAAGTGTGTGGTGAATGGGAATTATGTTAACCACTTCCAAAACCCAAGGTTCGGTGATGATGGTCAACATCATCAACCTCTGAAGCTGAGGGATAAGGGAAAATCCCATGAAATCCCAATATCTAATGATGCGTCAGATAACAACATGATTAATGGTACACCTACCATCCAATATAGAACTACTAATTTCATATTTGATTCTAGATATTCCTATTCTTTCTTATCTAAATAATTTTCTAAGGGTGTTAGGATTCCTAAAAAACAATTAGAGGTGGAAATAGTAGTGAAAAACCCTAATGATATGGTTATTGTATCTCAATTCCATGATTCCTCTTCGGTTGATGTTTTTGGGAATGTAATTTATTCAATTATTTTCTTTCTTCCTTTGGTCGAATTTTATGTCATCCTAGTCATGGATTAAATTTACTTTCATAAATCCCCCATAAACTGTAAAGTAAGGGAAGTTACGTTCAATATTTCTAACCCTCCTATGATTATCCATCAATGTGACGATAAGTCTGAACTTCATATGGGGACTAAATCCAGTTTATGGGTCTTAATTCACATTAAAAATCTTTTTTTATCTCAAATGGTTGGCTAGAAGATTGAAATTGATTATATGACTATTTTTCAAGATTTTTTATGTATTTCTGGAAGAGTTTCCTAGTCTTCCACCAAAACATGAAGCTGAGTTCTCGGTAGAAGTTCTTCCTGGTTCCACACCAATTTCAAAGACTCCAAATAGGATGGACGTAATTGAGTTATAGGAATTAATGAATTAACTCCATGAAAACATTGATAAGGGATTCATTTTTCCTAGTGCGTCACCATGGGGTGAACCATTTCTTTTTTGGGAAAAAAAGACAGACCAATGTTACTCTGCATTGATTATCAGGAGTTGAACAATATCACAACCAAGAAAAAGTGTCCTCTTCCCCATATTGATGGACTGTTTGATCAAATGTGTGAAGCTCAATACTTTTTCAATATTGAACTTCGTTTTGGATATCATTAATTGAGTTTCAAGAAGGGGGATATACCCAAGACGACACTTCATACAAGTTATGGTCACTATGAATATATAGTGATGCCTTTTTGTCTTACTAATGATCATGTTATCTTTGTGGATTTAAGGAATTGATTCATTAGAGAATACCTCAAACAGTTTGTGGTAGTATTTATAGACGATATTCCTATCTATTCTAGTAGAATGGAAGAGTATGAATATCACTTGAAAATTTTAATGATGACCCTAAGGAAGGATTAGTTATATGCACAATTTACAATGTATTAATTATGGCTACAAAAGGATTCATTTTTTGGTCACATAATCTCAAAATATGATATTGCTGTTGATTCGTCAAAGATGGTGGCTATTGAAAGCTGACCTAAACCAACCATCATGACTGAGATCTGTAGATTTCTTGCTTTAGATGTATATTATCAAAGGTTTGTGGATAATTTCTCACAACTATTTAATCCTTTGACTATGTTCACTCTAAAGGGTGTTATGTTCCTATACATATGAATGTGAGGAAAATTTTGTGGAACTGAAATGAATGATGGTCAGTGAACCTATGATTATATTACCTTGTAGTGGATAAGGGTTTGTAATTTATATTTATGCGTACAAGAATGGATATGGAAGTGTTATTATGAAAAATATCATAGTTATAGCCAATTCCACATGAAAGTTTAAGAATCATGAACAATATTACCCAAATAAGGATTTGGAGTTAATAATGTTAATCTTTTATTTAAGAAATAGAGGAATTATCTTTATGGGGAAAATTGTTATATATAAAATGATTAAAAAAGTTCAAAATATATATTCTCACTGAAGGAGTTGAACATGCACCACAGATGATGGTTAGAGTTGATAAAATATTAGGTTACTAAATATATTTCCAGCTAGGGAAAGGGAACAAGGTGGCCAATGATTTGAGTCTAAAAGATAATGCTAGATTATCTATGATGAGGATCATAAAAGATCCAATATTTCTATATTTGCAAAGGATAGATGTAGAATTATTAAAGGAAGGGTAAAAATATTATCTTTCTCAAATGATTGTTCTGCCCTCTATCATAGTAAATATTGAGGAGGTGTATATTGAAGATGAAGAGAAACGAAGAATGCTTATAAATGTTCCTGAGTTTAACCTTCATCAAGATAGAATGATAAGGTCCAGGAACCGTGTATGAGTTTTTTCCAAGCTAAATTCAAATAAAGATCTACTAGAGGAAGCTCATAGTTCATCATTCTCTATTCATCCAGTAAGTATAAAGATCTATAAGGACTTGAAATAATACATCTGGTGGGATGGAATGAAGAGAGAAATCATGGAGTTTGTATCTTGGTGTTTGGTATTCCAACAAATTATGGTTCAAATACAAAAGTCTAAAGGGTTTTTGCATCCATTACACAAACCAAAATGGAAATGCGAGAACATTACTATGGATTTTGTTGTTGGACTACCCATAACCTCTAAAGGGTTTAATGTTATATGGGTGGTCATTGATTTCCTTATTATGTCAACACACTTCATTGCAATCAGAGATGATTTTTCTCTTGATCAGTTTTCCAAGATATACATTAAAGAAGTGTTATGGTTGCATGGAGTACCACATTACATTATATCAGATTAGGATCCTAGGTTTACTTCAAAGTTCGGTAAAAGTCTTAAGAATGCACCTAATATATAACTGTGTTTCGACACTGCTTATCATCAAAAAAAAGATGATTAGTCTGAAAGAACAATTCAAACCCTATGTGATAAGTTGAGATCTTGTTCTCTAGAGTTCAAAGGTGTTTGGGATCAACTCCTTCATCTAGTTGAGTTTTCTTACAACAATATATTTAACTATAGCATTACGATGGAATCTTATGAATCCCTCTATGGGAAAAAATTTAGATCTCCAATATGTTGGGATGAAGTTGGAGAAAGAAAGCAATTTAGACTTGAGATCACTAAAGAAAATGGTTGAGATGGTTAGAAACATTAAAAAACATATCAATGAAGCTCAAAGTCTGAAGAAAATTTATTCTGATAACCTTAGAAATGATCTAAAATTGGATGTTGGTAAAAAAATCTATTAATATCACCCTAGAATAATTTATTGATATTCCATAAGAAAGATAAACTATGCCTTAGGTATATAGTCCCCTTTGAAATTCTAGATCGTATCGGGAAAGTACATTATCAGATGGAAATTACTGCAAATCTCACTGAAGACCATGATGTGTTCCATGTATCACTCATGATGTTGTATATACCTAACCCTTCACATGTACTAAACTCTGAGGCCATATATATGGGGAAAGATCTTTCTTAGGTGGAGCGACCTATTGAATTTTTGGACCGATCAGAGACAGTTCTATGAAACATGCCAACTCGCCTGGCCAATTTTGTATAGGGAAATCACCAGTTAGAGGAATCTATGTGGTAACCTGAGGATATGATGAAGAAAATGTATCCTCAATTGTTTTTCCTTGAGTGATTAATTTCAAGGGTAAAATTCATTTTATGGGGGGTAGAATTTAACACCATTAGTTTTTACAGACCTGTTTTTTTAATAAATTTAAATTTTCATTTCTATATTGCATGCACTAATTGAAATATTACTTTCACAAGAAACACCAAATTTATGTACATTACATGCAACATTGACATGGCATATTATTCATGCAACATTGAGTTGGTGTACGATACACGTAACATTGAGATTCTATGAAACATCTCTTTTTATTATTTTAATTGTTGAAATAAGATAATTATAACCAAGAAATTAAACCTAGTAATATTATTTATAATAAATAATTTCCAAATATTTTTTTATAATTTTTTTATATAAATGAAACATATTTATAATAAAATATAATATTTATTGTAAATTCATTTTTATGGTTAAAAATATCGTTTTCTCAAATGAAATACTTTGAATAATGAAATTAATATTAGACACATTGAGAAATTTAGTTTTATAAAATAAAAATAATTTTTGAATTCATAATGCTGAAATTATCCTTGGGTGATTTTTTTGGATTTTCTTGAGAAACATTATTTTTTTATGAATAGTGAAAATACTACTTTTTAGTTAAAACTGCATTTTTTCTAATTAATTATTGCTGTTAAATGATATTATAAATTATATTCTAGGTAAAATTAGATAAATATTACATATAATATTACAATGAAATTAATTATAATCAATTTCACAATGAAACTGAATATAAAATCTAAACAATCTTTTGTACAGTTTCCTACTTTAAAAACCCATTATTTCGTTAGGCCTGTGAGATTAACACTAATCTTAATTTGGAAGATTTTATGAATTTAATTTCAAAACCTCGACATAATCCATTGTATTTAATCTAATATTTATATTATAATAATACCATGTTAATTTTTGACAAAAATTATTAGTAAAAGTTATTATAATTAATAACAGTAGTTAAGGCCAAATTAGGCTTAAATATGGGCTAAAACGTAAAATTAAGTCCCCAAATGACCTATAAACATGTATAAAACCCATTGGATGACCAAATTACATATATAAACCTTCAAATCATTAGTTTTATTGGTTCGTTAAATCTATTTTTATGTGAGAACATGTTCACACCTAACATGTTTCTAGAAATTCCAAATGAGTCATTTTTTCTTCCCTATAAAAGGCCACCACCTAAACCCATTAATCACACATATGAAACCTTTTATGTTCATAAACTATCATAAATATTATACTCACAAAAATCCTCCCTTAGACCTTGAATCCTACCTTTTGGAATATATCTTCTCAAGGAATCCTTTTAGCACAAACCAAATGGTGTTACCCAGCGAAGAGGTAACGTCTTCTCATGAGCTCCATTACTTTATTTACCTTATTAAACCCTTAAAATATATTTATTCAATTATTTTTTGAAACAACCAGTATAATCCATATAATAGGATGTTTTTATGAAATTTTTCTAAACTAAACTTTCACACACCTCCATCTATGGATGTTGAACATACGGTTTCTATGTACGGTGAACTATTGCCTCAGGAAACGATGAGTGTTAATTGATCCTTTACCACCAATAATGGTGCCCATTATGATGTAAAATATGTTTATATATTTAATATATTATATTTAATATGTATTTAATATTATATATTCTTTTTTACAACACACATATCATTAATTTCCATTTGTTATTAATACGATAATCTCGTTTGACGAAGTGTGGATTATCGTCCCCTCCAAGCGATGTGATTCATTCACACACGACATGGAATGTATTAAGGATTTTTTAAGGGAATATATCTAATTTATATAACATATTCATGACTATGTAATAATAATATATATACATGTCATTTATATACTTTCTTTCAATACAACAATAAAAACAGGAAACAATGTTTATGTGTACCTACAACATACCGTCTCCATAAATGATGTATTCCCTTATGTACCTGATTATGGTATATAATATTATAATATAAATATACTGTAGGTACCTGATATTTATATCATGTTCTACATTCTGGTATCATGATATATGATTAAGGACCAACTATTTAACAAATTAAGACACTTGCAAAGAACAAAACAAATTCTACCTGAAGTGAAACCTTAACATAGGATCATTAACAAGTGGGTAATATAAGAGCACAATAAAAGAATATATAGTGTTATATATAAGAATAATTTTTTATAAAATATTTATCATAACCATATATTTATAATACAAGAATCTTGTATGAGTATGGAGTGAGTCAAGACACAAGGTAAAGGGATTTTCATCACACTATTAATTTATGTGAGATACAAGCTATGTTCGCCACTCTTTCCATTTTTGTGGAGTATGTACTACCCATGATTGTATTATATGTATATTTTAATTATATTTATATATATTAATATATCCATTCTATGATACTTCTATCATGGGGTTTAACTTTCAAAAGTTACCAAATCAGTAAAACAGTTTTGTCTAAATTTTCCTTCTTTGAGACTCATATTTTGTTATGTACCTAAACTCTTGTTTAGGTGTATATAATTACATTTTACATTTTTTTATCATGAATATATTTCCTTTAATGATATATTGAGCTCCATGTAATTTCATTTTCTTACATGGAGAGTATGATTCCAAATCACCAAGTTATAAGAGTTTATAGAGACATTCTCCTCATTTTTTTTTCGAGATTGTTTATGTTTAAGAATCCATTGATGAAATTTTAAAATCCATTACTCAAGAATATTCATGAGTTTCCTTATCCTATTTTTAATCAATATATCCTCATTTTTTAGTACCATTTTTCTTCTCATTGATACTTATAATAATTTGTTTATGTAAAATCAGACCGCCTCTTTATTTGGTCTAAAATCTATTGTATTTGAAAACCATGTTTTAAAAAAAATGTTTTCCAAAGATCCTTGTAGATAATTATTAAGGAAAATTTTATTTTAAAATTTTATTAATATTTCCAGATATTTTATCATATGATTTCAAATCTATTTTCAATGAAAAAGGTTTTCAAAAGGTTTTTTGAAATGAAAAGAAATTTTCAAAGAAGAAAGGATATTTTCTTCAAGAAATGTTTTGAAATGATCTTTACAAATTATTTACCATCTTAGATAACATAAATTGGTGTTACTCATTCATTTATGAGTAATTATTCAATGTTTCTATTCGTATTATTTATCTTAATGGATTATTTATGATGGAATGATGTTATGAAACATGTTTCCCTTTCATGGGTTATGTGCTTCTAAAACCCGCTTCTTTTCACAGGTTATGTTTATGAAGAAATGATTATGATACCTGTCTATTTACATAGGTTTTGATATGTTTACATGTTTATAATTCCCATTTCATTTCATGGGTTCTAATATGTTTATTTATGATCTTGTGGAACATGTATACATGATTTCATTATGTGATGGGTGGGACCTATATCTCCCTCAAATTCATTTTGTAATGATTTATATCTTATGAGATAAAATAGTTCTTGAATGAGGGTTACTCATTTCAATAATATAGGATTGGAATGAGGGTTACTAAGATAAGTAATACAAGGGTAGAATAAGGGTCACTCGATTATGTAATATAGGACTGTAACAGGGGTTACCCATTTCTGTAAAAGAATTTTTCCACTAAGATGATATTTGAAGTGATTCCTTGGATACTATGGAAATAATTATATGCCTATTTGTTTCCAAAATTCCAGCTATTATTTATATGTTATGATTTCATATCCTATGCTATTTATTTCAATATTATTCATTTCTTATGATTTTCCAATCATTTTTTCTTGACCATTGATATGCAGGATATGATCTTCTATTTTCTTGATCATATTCACATACCCTTATGCTCTTTTTTGTGCTTTCATGTCTCCCTTGTTTACCCTTACTAAGAATTTGAAATAATCCCTTTTCTTCCTTCCTCAGGTTTTGAAGATATGTGTTATGTCTGAGGTGTTTAATAAGGGTTCTAGTCAAAAAGAACCCAGTGGGATATAATTTAGCTCAATTTTGTATTAGTGTTTATGTATTCCATGTTTCTTAAGAAACTATACTAGTACGGTCTTCTTGTGTCTATTTGTATAATGTTTATCTATTCTGTAAAAGTTTTATAATTTTTATACATGTAACAAATAGGTCTCTATACTTATAAATATCAAGACACCTTGACTACATTATATTAATTTCATTTACCTTAGAAATAGTTTTTTCACAAACTCCTTTAGCATCCCATCTTGTTCAATAAGTTATGCTTTTAATTGATTAACTTCTTCAACATAGTTATTCTCCTTCTAATGAAAAACAATTTTATGTTTATTAACCTTATATCACTACCTTTTTAGGAATATTTTCCATATGTTTCTGAATAATTCATGCATGATATACTTTAATCTCATTATTTAGTATGTTCTATGTATAAAAACCTTCTCCTTCTTCCTCACTACTTGAAATTACATAATATTATTCAATGATATCCATGAAGGTACAAAAAATATAATCACTATGTTCCCCAGAGTGATTACATGAGAAAATTAGTCATAAGATTCCCTGATTAAAATACTTATTCTTTTTCTTATTGGATTTTTGTCCCTATTGTCAAATGATTTAATTCCATCTTTGGAACTCATATCAATTTGTTTCTCCTGAGACTTTTTTCAACTTAAAAATCTCCATACATCAAAAATTTCATTCTTTGAAATTCATCTAAAATTGTATTATTCACCAAATTTAATGAACTTTAGTGGAATAAATATTTTATATAGTCCCTTTAACCATTATTTATTTTTATATATGAGGTCCATTATTCTTTTATAATCCTCATATTTTCCCATGTATTCTTTTTATTCACTATAGCTATCAAACTTCATATATATTATCTTATATTTTATCAATTTTTTGAATGTTATTTTCTCCTTGGTATTATTTTAAACACAAGAGTCTTACTTGTCTCCTAAATGAGGTGTGTGTTATGTAAATCATCAAGATATATGTATTCCTTTTCCTCTAGAGTAGATATATTTTGTTGAATCCTATCAAGAAAATTTCTCATTAACTTGTTTATTATGGTTGAATATTATTATTCATGACCAATTTACATGATGTAATTGGATATATAATTTACTCTTGTGTAGTGCTCATCAATTCTATCATCCATTGTTATTATTATATCCTAGATAATATATTTACAGATCTGATGTATCAATTCATTAATTTTGAAAATTCCTTCATATATATTCTCTGTATTATCCAAAATTTACCTGAATTTTCATATACCAAATTTTTTTGTATACTTTATCTATTAAGTATGAAATAATATCATTAGTTCACATAATATTGGTTCTAAATTTGTATTATACGTAAATTTCATGGGAGAATCTATCCCAAGTGGTTTAAAACCCAATATCATTGAATCACTCATATCAAGGAATTTAGAAATAAGATATAGTAGAATCTTATTCTTTCATAAATAAAAGTGATGGTACTAGTGCGCACGGTGGAAGACAGTTTCCTAAGGATTAAAAAAAATTCACCTTAAGTTGACATAACAATGTCATAACTGTTAAATTACTACCACATTTTAAGCCCATGGATCATGAAAGAAAATGATTAATGACCAAATTAAACCATAAATACCTTGTTTGATCTGAAGCTACATGTAACGACCAGAAAAATTATGAATAAAATTACCTATCATTTAAAGACATATGGATATACAAAACACATGAACTATTTTTATTATTATTAATGGGTTTAAATGACAATTATTTATCATTACCATTTACAATATAGTTGTTGAATAGTGATCAAATGACTGATATAATTATAAGGTTTTCTAAAAAAATCTTTTCGACACAGAAAAATGAAAGGATGGCCTCATCTAGTAGACTCAGTCCATACGAACCTCATTTACCAGAGCTTGGAAAGGTGGTATAATCCTTGGGATTCTCTCTTGACCTATCCTAAGAGAAGATTCAACATGTTATCCTTGAACAAAATTGCCTATGGGAGAAGTTCAAGTTAATATATATTACCACATGGGTGATGTTATTTGAGCTCCCCCGAGAGTCTTTTACCATCACAAACATTATCCTTAGGTATTATGTGTGTGTTATAAGGGGTTATGTACCAAGGTTTTAGTTACTTATTGTGTAATCCCTTTCTATAAATAAATTTCTTATTACATCAATCTGTTTATAATAATAGTCTTTCTTAAAAAATGATGAATTTGATAAACTGACTCTTTGGGTAAAAATGGTACATTTGAGAAATATATACATTATTATATTAAACTATGGTTTTTATTAATAATATTATAAAAACAATTATTATAAATTATTATTATATCAGTTCCTAATCTTTAAATGATTTGGTAATCACTTTGATAAGAGTTATATTTTTTATATGATAAAATAGAAAGTATATTTTTGAAGAATTTATTAGAAGGAATTAATGAATTTTTGAGATAGTTATTATATTACCAAAATATTATTATCAAACTACTTTTATGAATAATAAATTATTATAAAAAATTTATGAATTCAAATGTAATTTGTATTAAGGTCTGAAAACTGTTTTTATCAAAACCCGTGAATTTTTAATAAATGTTGGTTTTCATTTTAAAAGTGACAATTATCATATTTAGAAAATTATTTAGATAAAATGAATATTATTTTAAGATTCAGGATATGGAAAATATCCAATGGTTAATTTTTCATAATTTTTAAAGATATTCAATTTTTTTATGTAAAAAGTGAATACCGTATAAATAAAATATGTGTTTTATGACATCATAATGACACCAAAATGATGTAATAAATACTATAATGGGTATTATCGGCCCAATATATGTTTTAACACTAAAATTAAGTGATTTTATATTTGTTTTACTTATTTTATTACTCCTTAGTGAATACTCCAAAATTTATAATATATTTTATGATTTTAAATTCCTTTCATTAATAATTTGACTCACCTCTACATAAGAAAGGATAATATATTAATAAGTTCATCAATTGGACTTATAAAATACTTTTTTCCACCCCTATTAGGAAAAAACCATGTGAAAAAACCATGGTATGGTTTGTGGTTTTCAATATTTAATTATATATATTCCAAAACCTATGTTTGTGAAATATTAAAGAATTCCCCTCTCATTTCCTATATAAACCCACCCAATCTCCCACCCATATTTAATAAGAATAATTTCATCATATCTCTAATATTTCCTACCCAATATATTATCCTAATAAGGTTCCCTAATATTTCAACAATCTACTCTTTATGCTTTTGAATTCACACACTGAACTAAGGGTTTCCTTCCTTTTTCATTTTTATCCATGTTTCTTTATATTATTACACCATTTTATTGTCAATTAAAAATGATGGGGTATAATTTAACAACTCCGCCACACATACCTTATTATTTTTTATTATTTGAGACCTATTTATCTCTTATTAATCCCCCCATTTATTCCTGTTACCATGTCAAAATTTCATAAGAGTTATTCAATATCTCATCTTTCTTCAAGTTTCTCTATTATGTTATACCATCTATTTCCAAATTCCATGTTCTGGGGAATGTATTTATCTGACCAAATTAATATCCATTTAATTTATATATGATTATATACCCATTTCTATCTCATAAACCATTTTTAAGTATTTTTTTCCATGTTATTAGGCTGTAGAAATTGCACAACGATTTTCCATAACAAAATAATCTTTTAGTGAATACCATGCCCATTTCACTATCAAGGGTATTCAACTTTATTCACATATAATTATTTATTATATAATTTCAGGTATTTATTCCACATTAATTTATCATGTAAAAAATTATGATTTTGGATGAACCCATGTTATATGATCTTTGTGGCACACATAAGCACGAGATTGAAATGTTTATGAAGGGTGTGCCCTGATAGTGCTCCAATGCATTGGGTAATAATTAGTATCATGATAATCAATTTCAAATGTGGTTTTACTCATAAAAATTCCTTTCCAGTTATGGTTTACTCATGCTAATCCATGTTTAATGAGCCTTGTCTCATGCTAATATCATGTTGTATATTGTGTCTACATTTCCATGTTATGGTAATCAAGTTATATCTTGCCTTTGTCTTCATGTTTCTCTTATGATCTATTGATATGAGTATTTCCTAACCTGAATTGTATTTTTCATGTTATTACTTTCTTACTCCCTTAGTAGGATTTATAGCTCACCCCTTTCTTATGTATGTGCTCCGATTATCTCATGCCCTGTTAAGTACGAAGGAATGAGTTGGTCATGTTAAATAAGTTTGAAATAAAGATGTTGTATTTCATGTTTTAAGTTGTTATGTAATGTTCCTAATATCCAAAGACACTAGACCTCTAGATCCTTAGAGTTGTATAAAGTTAATGTTTATGTAACAAATCATGTTTAAGTGTGTAATAATGATCCGGGTTGTTATACTATGTATTCATCATATGGTCATCGCTGGTGATCAATGCTCTTATAATATGATGTCAATTTCATTTTGATCATTCACACATGATTTAAAAATCTGAGGGAGGGTCTATCATTTAATTTTTTTTGCTAGCATGGAGATCTGATGATGCCTTCAACATTCCAATGATAACTATATCGATATTATTTCGATTATTGAGTGAGTTATTTATTTGATCACTTGGATCGAGAGATTCTCTATCTAGAAAGAGGGAGATTATAGAGAATATCTCAGGAGATCTCAGTGAATAATACACTATAAGAGACTCTCTTCTATATATAGTGGGTTATGTAATTACTCATAAAAGTATCCCATGCCCTAAATATTCTTTATTCAATGTATAAACTATAAAGGATATATATTTTGATTATGGTACTAAATCCAAAATATCATTTATATTTTTATCAATTACTTGTAATATAAAAAATAAAATACTTAATAAAATCAACTCATTAACTAAAATTTTAATTCTCAATAACATTAAATCAAACTAGAATAATAAAATAGTATTCATTTGAATAATTATATTCAAAAAAATTACCTTAATACCTGTAAATACATTTAATAAATAATTTCATTACTAATTATTCTAAAAATGAATAATACGAATTTTTTATTCCTTTTTGATCATTAATACTTGGAAAATTCTCCGAAACTTGTTGGTTCCCACTATGACTTTTTTACCAATTCACCATAATAGGGATGATTCTTGAATACACTATTGTGTGTGACAGTGTAGTCCATTTTCTCGATAGTAGTAAATTTTATTCACTGACTAAGATCGGAGCCTAGAAACCAATAAATTCTGCTAAATAAATACGGAGTAGTCCTATTAACGAAAAAAATTATCTGGACACACACTCTATAATATAATCTTTTTTTCTTTAGATATCTCATAAATTAATGTGTACACTTTTTTCATTATCCTTCCTTGAATTACTTTTTGTTGATCTAACTAGAAACATTGACCTACGATTACCTTGTCCAGTGATTTATAAAGGTTTTACCTTCCTAATCAACTAGGATCTATATATATTACTTCCTTATCTCAAAAGTGAAAAATTATATCTCGATCAATCAACCAATGTCATACCATCAGTGATGTACCCCGCATAGGCTACCTATGTGTGATTTCATTATCATTGTTTTTATCTTTCATAAATGTATATGATAGAATTTTACACAATGATAATGATCTCATTTCAGGTGACCAATACACATGCATGTAGATAAGAACTACTAGTGACACTGGAAACATGTGGTGTTCCTATTATAGGGTCTTTCCACTGGATCTAAACTACTAGAGATCACTAAGTGTTAATTTCACGAGAAGAATTATCAATGCTTATGAGCCCTGAGAACCAAATAGTCAAACCTGAAGAGTTTCCATTCTGTATGATATATCTAGACCATATGACATATATTTAAGATTAATGTCATAGTATCTTTATGTTCTCATTTTATCATATGATCTTCTATAAAATTTTGATACGATAATTAATACATGGGAATTAACTTTAATATAATTCAAGAAAAAATATATACACTATAATGATAAGTAAACATTATGAATTTATCACTGTATACATGAAATGGTAATCAAAAGTAATATTTAGTTTGTTCTAGGGAACCCACTATTAACACACTCACACTTTAACTAGATCCAACTTGCTAACCATCCTTATTAGATCTGACATGATTAATATCTTTTTTCTACTAAGTTACATCTTTTGTCGTTAGGTGAGCCACATCACCTCGTATGGCTATTATGCTATGTGAAACCATATTTCCTTGAGTAAAACATATCAACAGATGTAATCCCCAAGTGTATACCTTTTTCCACTGTAAAAAAAAGACTTATCGGCTATTAATAATACCACAATTTAAATTATCATACTACAATACATACAAGGTTAAATTCCATGAACTATTATAAATAGTTCTGTTTAACATACATTTTCTTAGTTTCCTTAAAATCTGAAACATACTTAGTATTTGTAGATATGTATACCACTTGTTTGAATGAGTGTTTTTTCATAATATTATCATGATTGTGCTATTATATCACATTTATCTTATAACAAAACTAGTTAGTTCCCACATGAAACTAGTGTCCCTTCCTCTCCACATACTGGGTACATATCTTTTGTAATTTCTCAAGTACAATGAGGTAGTTTTGGACTTAATCCCTTAAAGTTCTCCTAGACATAAATGACATTTTCCTAGATATTTTTTATGTTGGAAATATCAAATATTGTACATATATTATCATACATGATTGATCCAACACTAAATCATGTGGAATTTATCTCACTAAATTTATCAATTATCATGTAGATTCATGTCTTCTTGTAGATATTAATTCCATGTGAAACTAATGACAATTCCCCCAAAATTGTTCCATATTTCATTTTTTTAATACTAGTCTAGTATATTTATGATTTAATAGGTCTAAGAAACCATTATATCTACCTTATCATTTTTTTCCTTAGAACATAAGATTATATTTTAAGTCAATCATATGAGAATTGCTTTCATTTTTGTCATAACTAAATGTAAGACAAAATGTTTTTCCATATGTTAACAAACATATTTTACTTATAAAGAAATTTTGCTCCCACTAACCTTGTGTAGACATATAGAAAATATTGATTCCAAATTTATATTATATGATACTATTGCTTACATTAATCTGGAACTAGTTTTGATTAACGTGCAACCCTAATTGGAATTTTATGGGGTCATCATCCCCTTTTTGGTTTCTTTGTATAGAAACCTTCAATGATTGGTTGTATTCATATTAAATGATTAATAAATGATCATATAGATTAGATATTATAATAAAAAATCTAATATATTTAGACACAATGTTATGGTGTAAACAATCGAGCCTTATTGGTACCGTGCCTATACCACCCATGTATCGTCTCACCAAAATACCCACCATCGTATTTAAAATTACAATCATGTTGTAAATTGATACATGGAATCCATTAATCAATTTTAATTAATCTTTTAAATTTTAGATAATTACCATATACTTCCTACTCATAGGAATTATTATTCACAATGAATAATTTATCACTAGTCAAAGTTATTACCAAACAATCACCATGGTTATATCTATCCAATGCAGTATGTCTCTCTAGAACATCTCATCCACACCTCTTATGGAACCCATTATTATTTCAACTATTCGTACATCTCAGGAATTGAATAAACCCATGTAAATATGGTTTCCACTATCTTAAGTAGAGATATTCACCCATTTATAGAAATGTTTCCTATCACTTGACTACATTTTTTCTATCATAGAGATTCCAATAATATCCTTATGAAACTTTTGGATAATTACATTAGATGCAATATTTGTTTATTATGAATGTTTATTTAGATCCTAAAAAAACTCTTGGAATCTAAACACATTTTATTATGACATTATGGATTTCCATCATATTATAACTCATATGATATGTATTAATCATGATAGTTGGAATTTTGTTATTGGATAACACAATTTTTTTCATTGCATGTCTCGAAAATAATGGAATTCATTAAAATACATATATGTCTCAAAATTGATCAATGTTTTTATGTAAACCTCTTAACTAATCCTCCTTATTATAATCATAGATTTTATGTGGATAAGGTCACATGTGTTTATTAATTACTTTATGCTAGATTATTTGGATGTTGAATTCGTGGTCAAGATATTCTTCACATTTCACCTCGAAGAATATTATATCATTTTACCATGCATATAACATAATTCAATTTAACGTTCCATAGAAAAATAAAGGATTCTTATGAAGTATAGTTACCACTAGACTATCCTTGTAATTGTTCACACCCTTTGGCCGAACTAATTCTAAATGCCTTGTGGAGAACCTTTATTTATAATGGTTTCTTTATCCAAACTAAATAAGTATATACATCAATAATACCTATGATGTTTAGATGTGTTGTTTATAAATACCATAATGTTTATTTCCTTTAAATCCATTTTTTTTCTTGAAATTTAATTATCTTTCCACAAATGGATATATCAGTCTTAAATTTTTATATTCATCTTTTATTTCCAGTGATTCAAGTATTAATGAACTATTGGTTGAGTATTAACACCACAAAAAAATTCTTAATGAACTGGAATACTTTGTCCTTATTTATAAGGGACACATGATATTAATTTTTTTGTAATACTTATCAAAATTTCAAAATGAACCTTTTAAA
Organism: Viscum album; assembly: GCA_963277665.1. Taxonomy (NCBI): domain Eukaryota; kingdom Viridiplantae; phylum Streptophyta; class Magnoliopsida; order Santalales; family Viscaceae; genus Viscum; species Viscum album. The sequence continues at coordinate 1,352,683,058 of OY728121.1, read as the reverse complement.
AAGAAATATAGAATTTGTGTTCCTTTAACCGCTGACCTTAGAACCTCCCATTTTAGCCACTTGGAGAACATGTATAACTTTTTCTAATTTTTATATACATACTTGGTTACTATATTTATATGCACATATGAAATAAGAATATTATTTTTAATACCCAACAAGTATAACAAAAACATTACATACAATGATGCATATCCCTTAATAATAGGTCACTACTTGCTTCTTTGATTTAGTTCATTTCTTGTGAACTACACCAGATTTATTTCATGATATTTTGTGAAAATAAACTCTTTTTTAATACCTATTTTATGGACATTGAGAAAGTTCCTTTGGCTTCAAAATTTCTATTGTCCTTTTCTATTTGTCTGTCAAATTGTTCATCAAAATAGTTAAAGATTAATATCAATTTAATGTACTTATTTCTTAAAAAAAATTCCTAGAAGATAACACAACATTATCTCCATACTGTCTATTTTGTAAGAATAATTGAAACTAGTTAAAATGGGTGAAATGATATGATAAATGCGTCCATTGAAAGATCCTAATCCAACTTTCAATTTACATATATCTACTTTAGTCATCTCCTATTCATATCTACATGTTTTTTTCTCCTTATATGCTTCTCGGAGATGAGAAAACATGTAAAATCATCCAAGATCCATTATATTATCTAGAAATCACATTGAATGTTGACTATAGAATTAAAAAATACTAAACATCTGCATCATACTTGAGTCTCTTGTAACATTTTTTACACCCTTTCTTCCTAAGGTATATTAACTGGTATTGGGGACACCAACACATTGAATATCAGATATCATCGTAATGTGTGATAATGCTTATACTACTCTTTGGAAATAAGTACTAGATGATTACATTAACTTTTTCCATTAATTATCACAGTTTAATTGTGGTATTAAATTCCATTTTATACAAAAACAATTATTATATTTTTACTATAATCCTGATAACAGATTTAGACATTATTTAACCATTAATTAAATAATTAAATTTCTATTAATATTTTATCAAATTCTAGGAATCCATTGTACTAGAATTAGAATACTCATCATCATGAGTATTCTTGTGGAAAGTATTTTTGATCCTCTCCTCATAGTCTACAAGCTATGGATTTGACACAACAAAGAGAGTTCAAGCTAGGTATTTCTTAGGCTAATTGATTTAACTAATGACTCCTCGATATTTTGAGTGATGTCACAACTTCTAAAATCATAAAAATGATTTTTTCAACACATTAATCTGATCTTGGAACATAAAATATATGGATACAACTTTTCTTATAACATTATTTAATTCAACCGTTCGTTCACATAAAAACTCCCCAGTAGCAGAAGTCACCCTCAACTATGCTTGACCAAGAACCCTGAACACCTGATTGTGTTTAAATTAAAATATGGAAAGCATTTCTGATAAAATACTGCTTTTATTTTTTTATTGTTACATGAAGAAATGAAATAATTTCCTTTCTCATAAGCATGTACTATGGGATATCACTCACAAATGACCATGTAGTAAATAGAAAATATTCATCATATCACATGTTCATATTATTTTTGAATTCTTGTTATTTTATTTTATCATACCTAAAACTACACATACCTAAAATAATAACCCATATATCAATAAAATATAAATACATGATCATGAGTCAATACTAATTTTTGATCCATTGAGTTAATAATAGATCAATCCAGACACAAGTGGCTACATCTTGAGTTGTGTTGCTTGTAACTCATGTTGTAGTGCTCACCCATCCAATGTGTCACACTCCTATCTAGGGAAACGCCAAAACTCACTGCAAAGTACATCAATACTCATCGACATAATTATATAAAAATACTCATATGATGAGGGAGTGTGTTAAAAATGAGTAATACATATAAAACTTTTATATGGGGAGCATTAACTTATATATATAATGACAGAAATAAAAAATAAAGTTCTGTCATTTATTAAAATAATTATAACAAACATCACTTGCAATAAATAAATATATAAACACCATAAATTCATTGGTCAGTCTTTGTCTCATGACCAGTCAAAACAATTCAAAATCGGGTATATTAGGTAAATAAATAAATAAAATTAATATGAAAATAAATTATTATTGAGGGTGATTTTATTGAATTTGGAATTCACATTTATTTTTAATTCATTATTTTTTTCATTTACCCCCATTAATTAATTTTATTATATTGGAAAATTTATCTTTATTTGAAATATTACTTATTATACTAATTAATTTTAAGTTATATATATTTCAAAATATTACTTATATTAAATATATATATATATATACACACATTTTATTATGCAGTCCCCACACACCCCAGAATAGGCCAGAAGGGTCAGGAAGAACCCATCCTAACCAATCTTGGATCTGGATATACCGAACTAAACACATTAAGAGTCAGGGAGAAAGGGTAGGGATTCTTCGACTTGGATCACGAGACCTTATTGTGACTATTTCAAGGGGTTTAAAGGCCAAGAGGAGGGTCACCAAGATGTAGTGCCACTATAGGTGAACACCAGGAGGTGGAATACAGGGTGGCATCTAGGAAAGCGGAAGGGACGATCTGGAGGTTATTAGATAGCTGGTCTCAAGCAGGAACTATAAGGAGAATGTGGGGTGGAGTTAGCTTCATTAGAGGGTGGTCCTAGTTCAGAAGGGGTTTCTTGGATAGCTTACAGGGTAATAAAACTCATTTTTTAATTCTTTTTAAAATATATGACTGATATAGCTTTTTGACCCATCTTTTCTCTTTTGTTTTACTTTTCTTTAGTCTGTTAGACTTTTTTTATTATTTGAAAATTTATTGACCCAATTAACCCACCCAATAATTTTTTATAAATTTTTATTGGTATTTTTCAATAGCCTTTAATTTTGACTTATGGAAAAAATAAAATAAAATAAATAAAATAATTTTTATTTTCTCATTTTTTGTAAAATGCCTTGTAGGAGAAAATTTCTCTGGCCATAAATGGAAACAAATGGGTTAATCAGTTTAACATATGTTGTCTTCCATTGTATTAGTGAATATTTATTTAAATTTATATGTGATATCTGGAATAAAAATCCCACAAAAATAATTTCAATCCATATTTAAAAAAAAATCGTTCGTAGACTAGTCACCCATAAGTGAATTGAAACATCGTCTACATTGTTGGTAACAGAATATTTCCCACTTAATTTATTACAATTTCATTTTTTCCCTTGTATTAAAAATTTCCTGCATCACCCTAATACCAATTAATGATATTGTGGTACAAAGTGGATGTCTGTAGGACATGGATTTAAAATTTTTCACTGGTGATCGACATAATAACATCATCACTAGTGATTCACTTCCCCAGTTTAAGAATGATGATCAAGCATGAAAAATTTAAAGCACAAAAATAATTCATAAATACATGGTTCGATCTGAAACCAAATGTTTATTTTCCTCTCATCTTCAATGATTAGTACTCAATGAATCCAAATTCGAATTCTTCTAGATCATCCACTCAGGATTCAAAAATCAAGGGGAGCTTCAATCATTGAATTTTATTTCTAGAATGAGGATATGGCGATGCCTTCAACATAAAAATCATCAACACATCGATGTTCTTGTGAAGAACGATGGAGAGCTCGATCTGATCACTTCAATTGAGAAATTATCTCTCTAGAAAGAAGGAAATGAGATAGAATATCTCAAGATCTTGTAGTGAGTGGTCCCATGTGTGAGTCTCTCTCTTGGTATATATTGTGAGTTATGTAATCACCCAAAAAATGCTCCACAACATCAAAAATATATTACTCACTATATAAACTATAAACAATATATTTTATGATTATTGTACAAATTTATAAATTTCAATTATATTTTTATCACTTAATTTTAATATAATAAACATATTACTTGATAAAACCATGTCATTAAATCTACTCCTAAATCCCGTTAATATTAAATAAACCTATACTATTAAAATAATTTTTATTAGAATAATATTATTCCTCATATTTACCTTAATACTTGTAAATAGATGTAATAAATAAATTCTTTACTAATTATTAAAAACTGGAATAGTATGAATTGGTTTCTTCCTTGGTGAATGTCGATACTTGGATAATACTCCGACCTAATGGTGGTGCCCAAAATTTCCTATATACCTATTAACCATAATATGGAGAATTCTTAAATACATTATTGTGTGTTACCATCAATTCCCTTATCTCAATAGTAGTGAATACTATTAAAACCCGAGAGTGGAGTCTATAAACCCATAAATAACCCTAATGAGATAAGGAATAGTCATAACATTAATAGCCATCCTATAAGAACATCCTATATAATATAATCTAATTTTCTTTATATATTTCATAAAAAAAGGTGCACACGTGTTTCATTTTCCTCTCTCTATTTTTTTGTTTTCTATCGACCTAACTGGATGGAATTACCTTCGACTACCTTGGACTAGGATTTGTGTATATAATACCATCTCAATAAAATAGTCTATAGATATATTACTCCCTCAACTAAGAAGAAATAAATTATATCTTGATCATTTAACCAATTCCATGCCACCAATGACACACCTAAACCAAGCTACCACACCACAATTTCATTATCATGATTTTTCCATGAATAAAAGTATGATATCCAATGGAACAAATTGATAATGTTCTCATGTTAGGAGACTAATAAACATTCCCAATTACAGGAAATACTAATTATATTGGAATCATGTGGTTTTACAATTGGAAAGTCTATCCTTATGATCTAAATTATAAAGATCAGCAAAAGAAACTTTATGTGAAGAAGTCTCAATGCTTATGAGGCCCCAAAAGCTGATAATAAAGCATCAATATTTTCCATTATAAATGATACATCTAGACTATAGAGGGTATATTTAAGATTACTGATATAGTACCTTCAGGTTCTCACTAAAGACATGGATATTATATAACCTTTGGATATGAAAATTAATATGTTGAAATTACTATTTAAATATTGGAAGCAGAAAATTATCCAATATAATTTTAAGTGAAGAACATGCATAACTCACTTCATAAATGAAATTGTAATAAAAATAATTTTTAGTTTGGTATAAGGAACCCACTATTAAAAAAATTTATTTCCAAAAAATATAGAAACACCCATACTAAAAAGTTTTTTATTTTTTTACCTTCAACTAGGGATAGATCATTTACAGAACCTCACTATCATTGATACCACATGAAGTGTCCTGTCCATTTTATTTACAACTGAAAGGTGGCTAAGTAGTGGTATAGTTATTTTGTGTAATTTATTTAAAAAATTAAACTCTATGATGTTTTAAGGTCTTGATCCACTCTCATTTAAACTCTCTCTCACCTGTATGCAACTTAAATATAAAGAATAAAAGAACAATGGTATTTTTTCAATGTTTGGTCCCAATATTGGTGCTTACTCATTCTAGTGTCTATGTTGATTGTTGGGACACATAATAATGACTAATGTAGAATAGTGATTACAATTATAAGAGAGCATTGTTCGTCCAAAATTCCCCGAAAACTGTATAGAATATTACATGGTAATGGAAATATACTTTCTTAAACATTCCAAGGGAAACAAAAACTATCTCATTATCGTTCCTTAGTATCTTGAATGGTGGCGATATTAGCATATTATATCAATAAATTCTTCCAATGAAATTCCTTTGACACTTGAAAGAACAATATATTCTCCAAGGCTTATGAATTATTTTCATCACCGTATAAGATCATATTTACTTATAAAGTCTTCAAATTATAGAAGAATGTCAATAAAAAACATGAACATTAAGCATTCATCACAATATTTCAAAATGATTGATATATGAATGAGATTAGGAACACACATGTGGTTAATATTCCTTCCCAATAGAAATCCTATAGTGGGAAACAATAAATTTCTCATACATTGAAACTCTAAATATATAATATTTATAAGTCTTTTTCAATATATATATTTATCTCTTTCATTGATATATTATATTTTTGGCAGTATACCATATCGTAAAAACCACATTCTTCTTTTACACCTCTTTTTTATACTATCAATATTTGACCTTAATATTAACACATATTTTAATTATTCAACAATTTTAGTCATTATACATCATTTAATACTGATATTTTATCATCTTAATATTCAAATTTTAATCTCACTTGATATCTAGTTATTATTTAAACCTAATTTTTCATTTTACTCTTTTAATACTCAATATTAATTATCTATTGAATATATGGAATAATCAAAGACACGTTTTCTCCACAAAATCCATATTCTCAATTAAATAACACATATTTATTAAAACATGTAGTGAATTGGTCATGTAGTGCATATATTCCTAATCATTTCTATTTATCAAGCACCACAAGATGGACTTGTCTTCATGGAATGGAAAATTTCTCTTTAATTCTACACAAAACTTATGTTGGATCATAGCTTAATTAATAATCAATGATATTTTTAACATTTAAATAGACATTTATCTTTTTAATATCAATATTTCACAAAAAAACGAATAAGTGTCCCTTTAAAAATATTTTGGACTCTTCAAATGGATCTTATAGATCATGGAAATAAATCTTAGAATATTTACTAAATTACTAAATTTCCAAAATGTCTATAAAAATATTGTATTTTATAAAATATTTATTTACTCATTCACATCCTCAAGATGACTTTTACACATTCTTGTGGATTTATGCCCCTTTAAATTATTCATCATGTTGATGACTCATATGTAATGTCAAATTACTCTCATGGAACCTCTATTTGACTCTTACATGACTCATTTATACCCGAGGATTACACATGGTATTCATTCTATCAATTCCAAACTGCACTTCTAAAAACTAGTATGTTATGTAATTTTCCAAATTTTCTCAGTCTCTTCAAATAAGGAAGTTATGATGACCCATGAAAACCGATGCCTTTTTTCATTTTTCAACCATAAACTATTTAATTTATTTAAATATACTCTAATTTAGTAAAACTATCTCAATATAGTTATAAATAACATAGAAATTTCTTCAATAGCGTTGGAAATATTCTTAATAATAGTTGAAAACAAATACAACATACTTAAATAATTTACATTGGTTCTCAAATAATATTTTCCTATAACATTAAATTTTATAATAAACATGAGGGTTTTGAGACAAATTAATGTAATCAAATCTATCTAATGTTTTCCACATTGATCTCCCCAATATTCATCAATCTATTTATAAATTTCTAATGAAATTTTTTATATTATATGATCTTCTGTAATAGTCATAAAAAAATTCTAAATAATCATCCTAAAATTCTTGTTGTAACACATATAAATCTTTCCCATTGGTATTTATCTAATAATTATGACCTCATTAGCTTACTCATCAAATTTCCCTAAGTGCCTTCTTTTAATCCTGATATAAGACAAAAAATTTAATACCCTAAATAACATCATCTTTTTATTCTTCTTAAACCACATCTCATAAGGTGTATTTTTCAAATTTTTTTATGTAGGAACTCATTCATAATAATTAAACCCTCTATGGTAGTTTTTCTACAAACAAATTTTGATGTTTAAAGAACCAATACCATGGATCCCCAATATCCACAATAATATGTTTTTATTTTTTAGTACATCATTTTTTGGGGTGTGTCAGAAGAACTATTCTTATTCTTTGTCTCTTACTTATTAAGATATGATGCAATGTATTTATGATTGTATTTATTTCCATTTTTAAATAAAAACCATTAGATAACACATCTCATTTACATTTAACTATATGGAAGAAAATTTATAAACATCTCAAGGGATATTGATTTAATAAATATAGAGTAAAAGTAATTCATATGTGAAAATATAATAACAAAAGTAATACACTTCATATCTCCATAGGTTAATTTCAAGATCATTAAATGAAACACATCTAAGTGTATCATTTCAAGTGGCTTCTATGTTTTGGATATCTAAAAAATTGTGATATTTTCCACTATATTTACTTTATAGAATATATCACAATTGCTTCACCTCTCATGATTTATAATTTCATTAGTTTTATGGATGTATATAAGAAAAGTAATTCAATTTCATTTTTATTTAAATAGAAAAGTATTCTATGTCGAATCTCATAATCTTGCTCCATAACCATATAGAATGTGTTTGTATCATACCACAAAATGAATAAATTACTTCTTTTTTATCCCTTCATGGAGATTATGAAATTATTTATTATCTTAATTGTACACTCATTGTATTAAAATATCACATCATTCCCATATTCATAGAATTTAGAAACAAAATAAATCATATTCCTCAACCAATAGACAAATATAAAATTATTTTATTAAAATTCATTCTGAAACATTTTCATATTTCAATATCCTTTTTAATTAAATGATCCATAATTTTATAAATTTACACTCAATACATAATAAAAATTGTTATACTTTATAAGAAGTTTTCTTTCTAGGTATGTGTTATAATAAAATGCTAGCCAAGATGGATGTTTTCTACCTTTCAATAAATTTTTTACCAACTTAATAATAATATATTTCTATTGGTATATAATAGTGATATATTTGGAGTTTTCATTTTTCTATTACTATTTTGGTAGCAATGTATTAAATTTTAGCAGAAATATCTTGGTTTATAGAACTACTTGTAAGTTTACTCAATATGTTAAAAATAATTATGAAATTTCACCTTCATTTTTGGTTGTTTTATTTTGTGGGATTTCTTATCTTAATATTTTATAAAAATAAATTCATTGAATAAATTTGATAGAAGAATATAAATATTATATAAAAATATAAATTCAAAGCTTCCATATACTTCTAAAATACCACATATATTTTGATTTTCAATATAGGTATATAATGTATCAATGGGTGAAACATATTTCTTGGGTGAAGTAATCACTTTTTTCACCTATATTTAATAAATCCATCTATAAAATTATACATTATAGTGTCTAATATGAATTATTGTGGTTAAATAAGATAGTATAAAATATTACTATTGGAATCAAAAAACATAATTGCATATTTTTAGGATTCTACCATACCCTCAGTAGATTTTTTTAACTCAAACATATATTTGTGAATGAAATTTTTTGTTTCCCATGCACAGTATGTTTATAGGCTGGGGTGGGAGGAATAAATGAAAAATTATAGTTTAATTCCATTTATGATTTCTTATGAAATCAACCTTGAACAGTTATTATAGTGAGAGATCTCATTTATTCACTCACAGACACCAAGGAAGAAATAAAAGCAGGACACTCAATGTACAAAGTTCACTACTAAAAATGAGTAGCTAGTCATTGGAATTTTAGAATAACCTAGGGATATCCACTAAAATATCATTTTTTTAAATAATAAGAATATTTTATTAATGAAATTTTGTTACAAGATAATCTACAATGTTGTCTCTTGATAAAATTAGTAAGGTTTTCTCCTTGATCAATCATGTGGCACTGTTGTCTTCTTTTGTTGAGAAATGGATTATCCTTCTTCCATTTATAATTATATAATAAAAATATTTTAGTTTAATTGTATATATTAGCTATATATAATTGGTGTGACATCATTTTTTTACTCACCACATGACACAACTTTGATGATTATACACACAAACCAAACATGTGTTACTTTTATTCTTCTTATTTTTTCATCATACATAAATTATTGAATGTATTCTCATTATTTTGTTCCCACTACACAACACACACATATTATTATCTCTTTGGAATAGTATAATTGATTAATATTATCTCTCACTACTTCCAACTCATAAAAATCCCTATTCATATTTATGTCACTAAACAATGAAATTCTTCTTAAGTTAAAATATGAATTTCAAATTAAAAAGAGAAAAACCATATTCCTTAAATTACATTGAACTAATATTGTATTCTTATAAATTATTTTTTCTTATTTTGAACTATATAGGACATAATGTGGTTAGTGTGCATGTTATAGTATGACAAACTATTTCCACTAACTTATTTTTATTTTCTGCGACATCAAAAATTCCTTTTTGTTGAGAGATATTATTCTATTCTTCTCTAAGACATCATGAAAAACGAATGGAATCATGTATTATGGAATAATATATCTAAACAAAGTATAATAGAACAAATAATATTTATCACATATTCAAAACATGAAATGGATTACATTAAATCATAGTCCTATATATTTTATCACAATGTGAACAACATATTCATAGTGTGACCAATATTCTCCAATAATTATATCACAATTTTCCTTGGTGATGTTAATCTTGAAATTAAATGCTACTGAATTTAAATTTGATCTCTTAAAAAAAATTATTCTTTGAATATTATTTTTAATTACTTTTTATCTCCTAGAAATCTAATAATTTAACCATGTTTATAACATTTACATATCACTCTCGCAAAAAAATACATATCACCAAGTCCAACAAACAACTCATAAACATAGGGAAATTTATTGTTACATATTATAGAAAATACATTTCTTAATTCCGTTTTCCTTGAAGTGACATTTAAACATCATAAATGATACTTTTAGAGATAAAGGACTTATCCAATTTTTGCTATTCTATTTAGTGTTAACTTTACATATAAAAAGATGGTTACTCTTATAAATTCCATAATTGGAAAATATTCATCATTTTGTTTAGTGTTACTCTTAAATATCATAATTATTACACTTAAAAATCCTATAATCCTCATTATTTCAATTGGTATAATGATATGTAACTTTATTCATAAAGTAAGACTATTATTACATATTGATATCTTTCCAGAATTTAAATCCAATCTATATAAAGACCAAAAACCCTTCATATTTATTATAAAAAACTCAATACCTTATTTTAATACCTTTAAATATTAAAAATTCACCTCACAGAATAAAATTTATACTATGTGAATTTGAAGATGATTTATTTATTGATAAAGAAATTATGAATGTAAACCCTCCACCTCATATGTTCACATTAATTAATTATATATAAAAGATTCTATGAATGGAATTTATCATCATACCCTAATTTTAGAAAACAAATCACTTGATTTCATCAATATTCTTATTGACATTATCTCTTCTTCTAAACATTTTCGTCATGGGCTCAATAATCTCCCTTGTTGGATTTTCCTATCAAAAAATGAACGTAAATCACTTTCAAACTCAGTTAACATAATAATGAATCATTATTTATTAATTATAATCTAATATCATCAAACTCATTATAAAAATAAGAATATTGGACAATAATTTCATGTGGTACATAGCTTTGAATTATATTCAATTCCATTCATAATCCATTGTATGTTTTGATAAAAAATTAGAATAAATCCTATTTAATTTCAACAAAATTATCTATTTAACCTGTGTATAACATGTTTATGCATACATAATCACTAAACTACTAGAATATTTCACATAGTACCTTTAAATAATACCCCATTTAAAAACACTATACATATATATTATCATAAATAAGATAAATCTCTCATATTAGGTTTAAATTATACCATTATATAATCCCATGTGTCAATAAATTACAGGATTAAACATAAAGACATAAACTTCATCATTCTCCCCCTTTGAAATCAATAATAGAAAGAAGAATTCAGATAGGGCATGATATCATAATACATTATCCCTTTAATAATGGAATACTGGGGTTATTTTTCAACCTTAGTGGATTAGAATTCAACTATATCTTTAACTTAAAACCACATTGATCAGAAAAGTTATTTTTCAAATCCAATTTTATTTTTAGATAAATCATCGTCATTTATATCTCAAAAATATGGCATACAAATGATTCTTCCATCTTACTTATCATTACTTTTTTATTTTCAAAACATTAAAATTATTTTTCAATAAGGTAAATAAATTTATTTCTTTTCATTATATAACCTCTTCTTCTTAAAATCTCACCTTCATACTTTTTTTAAGTACAAAATATTTTCCACTCTCTTTATAGTCAATAATCACTAAACTCTTCTTAACATTTTTCATATTCGTCATACAAGTCCTATTTTTCTACCTTGCTTAAACAAAATAATAATCAACATTATTTATGTTTTCATCTAATTATTAAAATATATCTTTTAACTTATTCACAAAACATTCCATATTTTGAAATACCTCTTTATAGAATTTTTCATAGAGTCAAAACAAACATACCAATGTTTTTTCTACCCATCAATAAATAATGCGTTCATTAATTCCATCTTGTCTTATCTAATGTTTTTTATCCAATTCAACATAAATTATGTGAATTCAAATTATCATATGTCATTAATTATTTATATCACTTCAAAATATCGTACATGAGCTCCAAATATCTAGTCAAATATGATGAACTTGCACTATACAATATCCATGGATATTTCATTTGTGACCTTTTGTGTTCACCTTTTATAATCAAATCATTCTCTATTCATTTCACATTCCACAATTTGTAATTATTTTTAATAATAAATATTCATTAGTATAGGTAAAATGGTGATACAATCTTATGAAAGTTTTTATGGCCGGTCACATATTTATAAAACCTCATTCAAGGGTTAGAACTTGTTCTAAACCTCTAGTCCTGAAGTATAATATTTCATCTAAACATTTATTCTTTTAGTGTGTCTAGTTCTCCTCATAAATTTTCCCCCATAACCTATACACCTTAAATAATATAGGTATTTTAACTTATATCTTATTAGTATTCCCCAAAATCTATCAGAGTACCAAAAATATCCATGAAATTTATATTTCCCTATGAAAATAGAATATTATGTAAATAATGACACATGTTTTTGTTTAAATTTTTTTCCTTTATCCATGGAACCTTATTCTACATCAAAATTAGGTTATACTCCCAATAGTTTCCTCTCCGTTATATAATTCTTTCTATCCCTTTATAAACACTAATTATATTAATTTTTACATTATGATATGTATTCCAATAATTTTTTGATTTCTTATAATCCCATTGTTTTTCTATAAACATGACTTCATCCATTTATGAATTTTAATAAGGATTTTCCCCAACACTTCCAATAAATATTTGAATATTTGGTTTTACTATTTTTTGGAAAATTTAATCTAATAATTTTATGATTTTCAACTCCTTCAAAAATCTTCTTCTTTGATATTTCCAAAACATCTTGAATAAAATATAACAGTTGTATTTTTACTAATACTTTTACATTTTTACATCTACTAATATGGTTTTTGTAAAATATCAAGAACCTTCTATTTTTCATTAACCTTAATTTTCATGTCAATATTTATTTTTAACTCTTCATCCACAAACATCTTCAGTCCTTCAATATCATTTTTCAATATTGACTATTTATAACCATGTAAGATATTATTATTTATAGATAATTGAGAATAGTGATTCAAAATCTATTTTTACTTTTCCAAATGATAAATTTTCATGATAAAATCATTGAGATTACAATTTTTGATGAAATCAATTTCTATATTATCCTCACATTCACTATTTTATCTCTCGTCACATCATAATTATTCTTTATTAACCATTAAAATTTGTATCCTTTCACCAATATCGCTAGATGTTTCTATTTATTCATCATCCACATTATTATCACTACCTTAAAAATAAAATAAGATGATTATCATCTTTATTATATAGAAATTATTTCCTTTCCCCTTAGATGAGTACTTGGTTTATTTATTCTTCAATGAACTTATGGTTTCCACATTCTTATCATCTTTAACATTATCCTCCCATATATTTGGAATTTTTTTTTAAAATTCCCCAGCATTAAAAAAACATAAAAAATTAAAAAGAAATTGACCAAAAAAATATATTTTATTCTTAAAAAAAAATATAGATATGAGTTGAATGATCTTTTAAAAATTAATATTAAAATTCCAATCCAAGTCTGAGCTTCCAGCATCATTTACATATTTCCTTATCTTCTCTTCCTTTAAATATTTTTATGATATTTCACTTTCTAAATTTATCGTATTGTTAAATAAATATTCATTATATATTTCATAAGAAATAATATTAATATGTTGATAATACAATGGATGTGCAGCTAGATCAAAATTGATAAGCAACATGTTCTTCGCATCAAACATGTTCCAAGAAATATGTAGTATAATCTCAAAAAAAACATTGTGTCCTGTAACTTCTCACTAAAACCTCTGAGGGTGATCAAAATTTCATTTACTCTTTTGATGAATTCATCCAATGTTTCATAATCAGTCAATTGGATATATTTAGATCTAAACATCCAAACATGATACATATATTTCTTAAATTTAACATTTCCTTTATAAATATTATCTAATTTATCCAAAATGATTTTTTTATATTGATCCCTTTATCATTGATAAACTCATTCTCTAAAACATATGAAAAGCTGGCATTCCATGAATGGTCATCTGTCTGAATATATTTCCAGACAACTACAATTGGTGTATTATCTTCAGAATGGGTAACAAACCCATTGGTGGTAGCAACCAATGCATCTAAAGTCATATAAAGAAGATATGGTGTAATATCATAATTAAACATTTAATTATTTACCCATAAAAAGAAGGAATCCCATTATTGTTAACTAAATTCATGATTTCCATTATCAGTATAGAAACTCATTAACCGAATACTCAACTAGGTAGGCACACTTTCTCAATTATTATTGATAGAAGTGAACTAAAAATACAAAATGAGTTAAAAAATAATCTAAAATAAAATCTCCAAACTCCTTGATCATTAGAGGAAACATGGACTCATTGATAAAAATTATAGTTTCCCCCCCCCAGATCCACTCACCTAGAATATAGTTCTCACATACACCTTCTTACATACATTCTATTAAATGAACCAGCGAAACCTGATTTTTTCCATAATTAATTAAAAATTCACTAATAAACATTGATTCAATTACATCTGAATGACCTTTTAGGTTTAGAGTTTTATAGAGTTAAGAAAAACATTTAACTAACAAATCTAGTGTCTTTATCCTGAAATTGAAATTTTTTCTTCGATATACGAAAATAATTAATCAATAATTAAGCTTCCACATCTTCCTCAAATATCTCCTAAGATTCTACTCTTATAGACTTGTCATGTATTATACATTTCATTATAATATGTTTAAATAGAAATTTAAGAAGGGTGATCTAAAATGCTCAGTAATGGAAAATATATGTCATAAGTAATCAGGGAGTGGAATTAGCATGAATATTAAGGTATGAAACCAATTATAACCAAATAATTCCATATAACTAATCAAATTATCTTGAAATGGATCCATAGTTAAAAATATAAATAAACATGTAGTGAAATGTAACTAAATTCATCCTGATGGAATGAATAATTCTTCATATCATTTACCAGCAACACCTTTGCCAAGACATTAATCTTGTCTTCAAGTTCATTACTAAGATATCATGCTTGCATTGGGTAGTCATACGCCAAATACCCAAAAACATTTGTCTCATAATACAAACTTATTCTTTAAGGGTATATCTATAAATGGGATCCATCCCTCACTAATTATGTCCTATTCATAGAGGATATGAGAAAATGAATAAAAAATACATAATAAAATTTAAAATTAATCATCCACATTTTAATAACAACATACATAATACCGGTACTTTTCCCCAAGTCAATAAAATGAATAACATGAGTTTCTCAGGACATAAACTGGTTGGAGGAGCACCCAGAAAACCTAATTCCTTTGCATGTTAAAGATGGTACTATGATTCTGTATTTTCAACTCATGTAACCTCTTTTTTTGCAAATAAAATTTATCTGGCCTTTGGACCAAAGCTCCACCTTTCTTAAAAAAATGAATAACAAGATACTAAATCTTTGAGATAATGAAGGTGGATAGTTATAGATCACACAATAATCTTTCCAGAGTAATCAATAAAAAAATGTTTTGGGATAACACGTGTATGTATTTTCAATATATATATGATTAATCAATTTTTGGAATCTTTGTGAACATTATATAATATGGGATGTAAATATAGTGTCTTTGTATAGGAAATACATTTGAGGAAAAATTAATCCTATAATAGATGAAGATTTTGGAGAGATAAAATAAAATATGATTAATTTTGAGTATTATAACTAAAATTGAGTATTAAAAACATTAAATAATTTGAAAAATAAGATATGAAATATAAAAATGGTAGTATGTAGACCAATAAATTGAAAAAAAAAATAACATAATAATGTCTCAAGGAATTAAAATTTGATAGAAATATCCTTTAAATATTTTGAAATTTTTGAGTCAAAATACATCCTGAGAAAAATAACATGGAATATAACATTTAATATAATGAAATATAATAGAATCTTGAGACCAAATATTAATGGGTCATTTTATACAATATTCTAATGAAAAAAAGTGAATAATAATAAATATGTCTCAAGGGGAGAAAATTGAGACAAGAAACCCTTACGACACTAGATGCTCCTGAATCAAAAACACCATAAAGGACAATATTTTATATGAAACAATAAATATATAGAAAAATTTGATATCAAAGATTAAAAAATTAATGGGGATGTAGGTACACCATTCCAATTAAAACATGGTGTATAATATGAAATAAGACTCATGGTGTGAAAATTTAGAAAACTAGCCCATATGAAATAAGAATATTATGAATAAAAACCCCTTAAAGGATATAATTTCAATTGAAACGTTAAATATATTAATTATTGATAGAACCATTATACTTATATTTAAATGGTAATTAGGTACAAAATTCAAAATAAAACAAGTTGTATAATAGGAAATATTTCTTATTGGGTAAAAATTGAGACAAGAAACACTTTCATTATTCTAGATTCATTCTTCACATGTGTATCACTTCTAGAATAATGAAATTAATTCTATAAAATACCTTCTTAAGTCATAATTCATCAATGTTTCATTTAATATAGACCATTTATTATCAAATTATATTTACCTAATATAGATTATTTTTTTGGAAGTAAAATTAAATTTGTGTCAACTTATTATTTAAATTTTAGTGATAAAACTTCATATTTTAATAATAAGCTAAAAACTTCATATAACACATCAAAAACAATAATCCAAAAATTATATTCTTATTAATTTTTTATAATATTATTATTTGTGTTCCCTTATTCATCCATGATATATGTTAATGGAATTATTCAAGTAATTGGTTAATTCGAGTTCTAACATGAACACACTGTATCTCGAAGGGTTGGTATAGTTAAGGAAGGAAATTTTATCACTATAATATAAGAATATTTTTATTATTTTTATTTATTAAATTTGTTGAATTATATTTTTAGTGCATTGGATAAAAATGAAAATAAATAAGAAAAATGAAAAATATAACATTGTGTCGGTGGTAGTCTTTATAACATAAGACAAATGATTTTTTTATAAGTTGATAGAATGGAATAAATAAAGTGTTTCGATTAATATTATAATGAACCAACCAATTTCAACCCAAATCATCTCTCGAGTTGGCCCAACACATGGCTTGAAGCACAATCCTAATCGGCCCGGGAAGGCGACAAGCACCAAGCATAACCCACCATCACTTGGAAATGATTTTACCACCAGAAATATGGTATTACCCATCCATAAACCATGATATCCACACCAAAATTATCAAAGTCAATAACACAAGATAATTAGACACCATAAAAAACAACAAACCTTATTGTACAAAACATACCATAACTAGACATATAAATGGTATCTCAAGAAACATCCCAAACACAAAAGGTTGGGGAACCATTCAAAAAAACACCCAAACATACATCAAAAAATATAAAAAAACTACCAAAAAATACTCCATCAGTGTAAATATCTGTGATACCATGTCTCATTAATGGAATATTGGGTGATGGTAATCAAGAAGAGCCACCCCGGTACATGTTGTCGTTTCCTTTACTCTACAAAATGAAATCTATAAATTCTCAAAGGTGCAAGTAGGGTGTGAGGTAAGAATACAAGTAGGTTACCACGTTTAATGTTTTAAATTAATTTACCAATTATATACAATAATATAGTTTTAAAACATTTTCCAATCAAAACCACTTTGAAAACATACAATTTTTAAATAATCATTTGAAATTCCATTGGTTTTCCATTATAAAAAAATTATTTTTCTAAAATAATTTTGCAACATGGATCAGATAGATAAAAATACACATGTCCTATAATGATAAATATAACAAAAAAAGGATAAATATGGGTGATAACAACATCAAAAACATGTAACCACATCAATGGAAAATATGCATAACATATATTGTCACATAAAAATGGCACTAGTCATATGCATAAATAATATAAATAATTATGGAAAGAGTAATGTGAACCTAGTGATGCAACTATAAGGCCTATCATGAGTGAATAAACACATATACTAGCTTTCTAATACAAATATAATATTTAAAAGTCTCCCCTGAGTCCAACATGGAAGATCTCATTGTCTTTCTACCAAAGGCTCTCAAGATACCCTGGTAAAGAAATTAGTCTCCCACAAATTCCATCCTCCTATGGATTACATGGACACTCAGAAAAATAAAACTGTAATCTCTCACTATAATACCTCTAAATTATCACATGGTACCTCAATGAAACCCCTCAATCCTACCCCGGTAGACCCAAGTGTTACTCTATGCCAACACTGTAACAACCCAAACTTTCATTAATGGAAATTCCTCTTGATCTAATTAAATGTATTATTATGGTTATATAAAATTTTAAATTCATTGGTTTTATGTTTCTGGATTTTAAAATACCATTATGAATTGTGAATGGTGCTAATATATACCTTTAACAGTGATCACATGATTAGTATAAATATAGGGCTTTAAAAAATCCAATTTACTCAGACTATGGAAGAGATGGCCTCATCCAGTATACTTTCCCAGTACAAAGCCCATTTTTCGGAGCTCGGAAAGGAGGTGGAATCACTGGGCTTCACTCTTGACCAATCCCAAGCTGAGATTAAACACATTAATCTTGAGCGGAACTCAATATGGGAGAAGTGGAAGTTAATAGAGATTACTACCCGAGTGATGTTATTTGAGCCACCCCAAGAGTCTGTCACCATCGCACACCTTACTATTAGGTCTTATGCTGCTATTATAAGGTTTTATGTACAAATACCCTGGAAATATGACTATATACATTATTTTTGTATAAATAATGTGCATTCATTTTATTATGGTTACTTTGGAGATATTTTTTAAAGCAGCAATAGTATTTTTAGTTAATACTCAACTAAAAAATATATTTTGATAAATTAATGGATTTTTGAATTAAATAATATTTTAATAAAACATCATTAATATTATTAATTTACTTTTTATTAAATATAAATGATCATATAATTTTATGAATGCAATTGTAATTTTTATTATGGTTTGAAAGCTCTTTTTGTCAAAACCAATTAAATTTTGATAAATGTCGGTTTTTATTTTAAAATTAAAAAACATCACATATTTATAAAATTATTTAGATAAAATTAATATTATTTTTGGAATCAGGACATCGAAATTATCAAATGGTAAATTTTTTATAATTTTCTGAGATAGTCGAATATTTGGAGAAAAATTAAATACTGTTTAAATATATAATGTGTTTTATGACATCATAATGACCTAATAGTGATGTAATAAAATAATATAAACATTAAGTTCGGCCAATATATGTTTTAACATTAAAATAATTTAATTTTGGATTTTTTTGATGTATTTTACAAAGCTTTAGTGGACCCTTCAAGGATTATAAAACATTTTGTCTTTTTAAATTGCTTCCTTGAGAGCGTGACTCACCTCCACATAAGAAACCCTATTATTTTAAGAAGTTCGGCCATTAGCCTTGTAGAATATTTGTTTTCACTCCCATTTGGAAAAAACCATGGGCAAAAACCATGGGATGTTTTATGGTTTTGATTATTTTATTGTGAGGTGTCCCAAACCTAAATAATAATGAATTCCCACTCCTTTCCTATATAAACCCACCCAAAATCCAACTTCCTCTTCACTAAAAGCCTTTGTAGTTTGACCAACCCTGGAAATCCCCTCTCTAGAATCCTTCCAAGGTTCCCCAAGCTCCCAATAATCCTCTCTCAAGCCTCTCCTAGGAGTTTGGGATTACACTTCCATGTAAGGGATTCCTACCTTTCTCTTTTTATCCATGTTTCTTAATATTGTTATACCCTTTTATATTCAATTAAAAATGCAGGGGTATGATTTCACACCTTCTCCATACTTCCCTATTTATTTTTTGATGTTGGGTGATGCCTTTCTATCTCATTAATGCCTCCCATGTACACTCGTTACCATGCCAAAATTCCCTGAGGGATTTCAATCTCCTCTTTTACATCCAAGTAATTCATCTGTATTATGCATCTAAATTACATTATGTTTGTTGGGAAATGTATCTATATGACCCCCTTACTGTCCATTTCATGTAAATATTATGTGACACCCTTTTATCTCTCATCAACCATTTTCATGAATCCTTATGTCGCACCGTTATGCTGCCGAAATTGCACCGTGTTTTTTCAAGCCAAGATCATTGTGTATTGAATACCATACCCATGTCTCTATCAAGAAAAATCACTTTAATGAACATATACATATTGAATGGTAATTTCATGTATTTATTCCACATTACTTAATCATGTAATAACTTATGATTTTGATTTCTTCCATGTTATATGATTCATGTGGCACACTTATGCTTGAAATGAAATGTTTAAGAAGGGTGTGCCCTAATAGAGCTCCAATGCATTGAGTAAAGTATAGTATCATGATATTTCATTTGAAATGGGTGTTGAATCATGATAATTCAATTGAAATGAGGTTTTACTCGTGATTCATGTGCAATGTGGGTTTACTCATGCTCCATGTGCAATGAGCCTTGGCCCATGCTAATTCCATGTTATGTTTTGTTCCCACATTTCCATGTTATGATTATCATGCTTTATCGTGCCTTTATGTTCATGTTTCTATTATGCTCTATTGAAATTCCTATTGTCTAAAATGTATTTTATTCCATGTGTTATTCCATGTTTATTCCCTTATTGGGATTTATAGCTCACCCTTTTCATATGCATTTCCTAAGGTTATCCAGTGCAATGCTAAATATGAGGGAATTTAGTGGTCATGTAACGAAAGTTTTAAATAAATATGTTGTGTGTTTTAAGTTATATGGTGTTATGTAATGTTCCTAATCCCCAAAGACACGATAAATACTGATCTTCTATGTTGTATTAAGTGGCTATTTATGTAATAAATCAGGTATAAGTGTGTAATAAATAGTGGGGTTGTTATAAACACATTCACAAGAATGTTCCCATACCAAAAAAGATACAACTTAATCTATTTTAAAAAATTGGCATATTTCATTAAAACACATTTCCCAAGGTAAAAAAAATTTTAAAAACAGCTTTATATATCCTTTTAGAACCATAAGGACTCTTCAATACATTTGAGAAAACAATTGGTGTTCATAAAAGCCACACCCATTTGGAGGTCCCCCTTTTAAACATCCAAATTTCCAAACCAATCATTGATTAGAATCAAACCTATAATACACACCAAGAAAAAATAATTTCAATGAAAATAAAAATAAAACAACCCAAATGTAATGTTGAATATAAAGGTATTCCTTACATAATCATTTAAATAGGTACAACTACCATGGATTTGATGAAAAGTTGGTATCCTTAAGTGATGAAAACATATAATAGGAAGGCCATTAACTCACATCTAAGCCATAAGAAAACAAAAAATTTTCCAATTACACATACTACAGTTAGTCAAAATCCTCTCTAGGGTTACACATATCCATACAAAAGAGAAGAAAAAGTCTTGAGAATGTGGAAAGATGAAGATACCATGAGTATTGGGACTCACCTCAAGACATAAAAACCATGATTCGAAGGTTAAATCACCATCATCGGAGAGGGATATATCCACCACCTTGGAGGTGGAGCTTCAAAAAATTAGGGTTGGTTATCACCAAGACATAAAAATTTGACAGGGGTAAAAACATAAAATTTCATATTTTTAGTGAGATGGACAGGGCTACATTATTTGGTCGCATAGTTAGGAATAACATGATCCAGCCGTATGTGAGTTTATTTCCACTCAAAATGGCTACATGATTACCCCTAGGTGTTTCATGGTTTCAAAAAACATGATCATACTATGAAAACCCCACTAATATCCCAATCTATACCAACCTCACATTGTTATTTGTATTGTAACAAAAATCATGTGCTAACCATTCTCATTATTCTATCTTCCTGAAAACTCTTTTCTTCCAATCTCAAAAAATAGAAACACTAGGAATTCATCAAAAGATAAATATTCTAAAGAGGTATTTTCACCTTTTCAATAGTGCATGCATTACGATGGCATATTCCAGGTCATGGTTTGGATACTTTTTCTTCTGTAGGCATAGCTTTTGTGAGCCATAAGCCACTACATGGTCCTGATGATTCAACACACACCCTAAACCCATACCAAAATCATTAAAGACAATTCATAAGATATATTAGGATCATGAATAATCCAAATAGGTGTAGATTTTAGAAAATTATGCATCTAATAAAAAAGATCCCTGGCACTTCTCATCCCACTCTAATTTCACCCTTTTATTGGTTAAAGATGTCAAGGGAGATACTAGCAATGAGAAGTCCATGAAAAATTCATACAATAACAATAAAAGATAAAAAAAATTGGGATCTTGAACCCATTATTGGGTGACTCCCAAGACATGACTTCTCAAACTTTTTTCTAGATCCACTAAAATTCTAACCACATAAATCAATTTTCCTAGACAATCTAAAATTGTGGATCCAAAAATACATCTTGGATAACCTGGAATATAGAATACGATCTCTCAGAACACCCAAACAAACATCCAGATTGTTAATATGCTCCTCCATTATCTTGGAATAAACCAACATGTCGTCTACAAACACAACCATGAAGGAGTCCAAAAAGTAGTGGAAGATCCAGTTCATCAGTTCCATAAATGATTTTGGAGAAATGGTAATCCCAAAATAGTCACCAAATACTTAAAATTTCTACACAAAATTAGAATGGTTTCATTTGTAACATCCACTTTTCCAACCCTCAACTGGTGGTACCGTAATCTAAGATCGGTCGTAGAAAATGAAGGAGGTCCCCTGAGCTGATGAAACAATTAATCAATTACGGGATATGAGTATGTATTCTTCATAGTCACCTAGTTAATCATATGATAATCTTGAAAAATTAGAGGATACCATCCACCTTCTTTGAAAATATCTCCAGAGAATCCCACACAGAAACATTGGGATTGGTAAAACCATTTCCCTATATATCCTCTGGTTAATCCTTAAATTTATTCATCTCTGCTATATTCATCCCATAGATGATAGGGAGATCAGGATCATCCCAAAGAGAATATTAATGGTCAAATTACCATCTCCTTAGGGTTTCATTCTACATGAATCCTATGGAAACACATTTCAAAACATTTGAATGACCCCTAGAATCTCAAACAATAAACTCTACTCAACAGCCTCAAGATTCAACACAGAATGGTGGAATTAGATCAACCCCAACTCTAAAGGAATTTTTCCTTCCTTAATTGATCAAAAATCCCAATCACCCTAAATGATGTGATTGCTCCCATTAGGCATAAGAAACTGGACCCTATAAAAATAACATTCAACCAACACATTGAATCTAATCAACTAATCTAAACTGATAATGAGGTTGAATATATCTAGGTGAAAAACTAGGAAGGCACAAAAGACATATACACATGCTACCACAACATGGATCTCAGATAAATTGAAACCTCTCTCCTTTTTCCTATGAAAATGGTTTATAAAATCCATGACCAAAAGTATCAAATTAGATCGCATAACCAAATAATAAATCATATTAACTGAAATAGAAAAATTTAATGTGCCTATGTCAATCACATTTGACGCCATAAAAGAATAAATAAACACTATACCTCTAATGGTGGATAGCATATAATCTAATCCCTTTGAAATAACATTGATTTCAAGGAAATAACACAACTTAGACCTAACATTCATTTTCTCCCCATGGTGACAATATTCCTTACCATGAGGGTCAGATCCTACCCTCTTGGAAACCACTAACTACACATAAGTTCCCTTGGAAAAAGAGAATACCCCAATACTCCCTCATGGATAAAACATACAAAATAATTGTATATGACCTAAATAACTACACTATAGGCATGACCCCAAAGTCACTAAAAAAATAGGTTATGTGTCTAGCCTTCTCACACTAGTAACAAGAAACGTGATTGTGCCCCAAAGAAGCTACATCTAAACCTAATGACTACTGGACACTCTTTCCACTACCCCTGTGAGACTCATCATGCTTCCACTTCCATCCCAATAAAGAAATACTACTACCATCCATAGAAGTAACACCATGAAGACCTATCTTACCATTTAAATAGTCATATTTTAAATATTAATTTCTAAAAACTTTAAATATATTTTTACACAAAGAAGGATGAGAATAGATATAATCTATAGCCTCAATCCCATCTCAAAATACAGAGCCTTAAGGTAATAATTAATGAGGAGATCTAGAGAGACATGAATAATCTCCTTAAATTGGGTGGAATAATCCACCATGGAAAAATAACCCTCACTATCTTCAGAAATTCCTCATCCTATGCCACTCTTAATGTCTCCAGGTAGAACTGAAAATTAAGTTCCACTTTAAAAGTGGTCCACATGAGAACCTTGTTCCTCATTGAGGGAACCATTGAATACCACCATGTAAAATCATACTTTAGAGGTATCAGTGCTCTAAAATAACTCAACTATTTTATCAATATGATCTAGCCACTCCTTAGTCTCATCGGGTTTTTTGTCTCCATGAATCACTAGTGGATTTTACCTCAAAAAAATCTAGAGCCTGGACCATATTCTATGTCTACTTATGATCAACCACTTGACTAAAGGTCAGGATCATATGAACAATCAAATACACCAAAGTAGAATCAACATCTAGGTTAACTTGAAAGTTACTCCTAGAACCACAATCTATAGGACTATATGATGTTGGTTCTAGAGGAATTATCTAAAAGGAACAAAACAAAATCTTCTTCAAGAACAATTCAATAAAAAAAAACCATAGAACCAAAAATAATCCCCATCATGGGTAATAAAAAGAAAAACTATAATCACCAGAAACTCCAAATAAAATGGAAAAAACATCAAAGATCCATAGTATTTCCCTTTGTGAAAATTTGATAATGCATTTTACAAAAATACGCACCTATTGTGTTGGTTTCACTAGATTTAGAGGCATGGAATCATAGACTATGAATAGTTACTACCAACCATGTGCACTAATAGTATGACTCCTCTTGGCCTCCGTGTTCCACTCCCAAAGATAAAAACTTCCACTGGTCTCACCCCAATACTTGTCACCAACTAGGAAATACTTTGATATATCATCAAAACAACCCATAATAGGGCCCATTCCTTGAATAAAATCCCAACCCAACCATGGAATAATGTGGTTCTCCATGAAGAAGATCGATTGAGGCAATTCCCCATTATTAATTCTCAATTTCTAACTGTCCTTTTTCCAGTATACCAATAACACCCAGATAAAATGGTTATCATACCATTTTGTGATAAACCAACCTAGGTCAACCCAATTCTTTTACCATGTCTGCATGCCACAAGGCCTGAAGCACATTCTCGATTATCATGGGCTAGATAAAATCATCAGAAACAACCAATCATTAAATTAGAATGGTTTCTATACAAAAAAATTACCATAAACCATCCATAAAATGGGATGAAAACACCAACATCATTGTAGTCTACCTCATAGGATTATAATATACCATAAATAATGAAAAACATCATAGTTAAAAACATTACATAACTAGAAATATACATGGTATCTTAAGATAAGCACCAAATCTCCAAAAATTAGGAGAACCATGACAAAAATGTCCAAAACATATATCCCAATGGATTCACAATACCAAAAAAGACTCAACCTGACTCAATCCCTATGAGAACACATATCCTCCACAAAAAACTAAATGATGGTAATCATAAGGAGCTACTTGTGAACATGATTCCCTTGAATTTACCTATATTCTACAAAATACAGTCTCTAGACACCCAAAGCCCTCGGAAGGGTGTGAGGCATGATTTCCAGTAGGATACCAACATTAATATATTTATGGATTATAACAATGAAATATAATAAACTAATTTTAAAAAAACAAATCTAATCCAATTTTAAATCACAACATTTTCAAATAAACCTTTAAAAACCCTTTGGTTTCCCCTTCAAACAAAATTTGTTTTTGAAAATAAGTTTCCTAAATGAATAAAATATAAAAATAAAATAAAAGGAATAATATGATAAATATAATGGAAAACCATGCTCAAGGGTGAGAATATCATCAACAACATGTAACCACATCAATGTGAAATGTTTCTAATATATATTAACACATAAAAATGGAACTTCCAAATGTATAAATAATATAAACAAATATTCCATGTGTAATTTGCACCGAGGTATATAACCCTTAGTCCTATCATAAGTGAGTAAACATGTTTATAATATATCTATGAAAAATGGAATCTCTCATAGTCTTCCTTGATCCCATCATGGAATCTATTGGGGACTTCTTACCCATATTATATCATGATCCATTGGAAACCAAAGTGGAGGCTCGCACAACCCTCCCTCCCATGGATAAAATGAACACTCAAAAAACCCAATGTGGAAGATCACATTGACTTCCCATTGAAGGATCACAAATTCCCTTAAAACCCCTCATTTAGACCCCAGTTAACTCATTTTCCACTCCATTCAAAAACATTCACAAGAAACTACCAATACCAAACAAGCTACTATTTAAGACATTTGAAAAAATAGTCCCATTTTCTCAAAACACACATCACAAGGTAAAAAAATATATAAAAGGACTTCATAAATACTTTTAAACCTATAAAACCCATTTGATAAATTTTAATAAACACTTGGTGTTCATACAAGACACACCCATTGTGAAACCCCTTTTTAAGCACCTGATTTTCTAAACTAATCCATGAAGCACATCAAAAAAAGAAGACGCACCAAGAATAAATTATTTAAATTGAAATATAAAAAATAAAAAACAAATAATACTAGAAATTTAATGTTATGAAATGGAAAACACCCATAATTAGGGTCAAATAACATGGATTCTGTACAGAGATGCTCACCTTTGTTAATGGCCACCTGAAATTGGAAGATCAAGGCCTTATACACCTATGCAACAAGTAAACTAACAAGTTCCCCTCATTACACATACTATGTTTTGATAAATCCCCCTCTGGGGTCAAAAAAATCCACTAAAAATAATGTAAATGGATTTATAAGGGGAAAAGGAAAAAAAAGAAGAAGTTTTGCACATAACTCAAGATAAAACACCAATATTCTAAGGATAAATCACCACCAAAGGGGAGGGAGAGCTCCACCACCAAGGAAAATAGTCTGTGCAGGATGCAGGTGGAAATGATCCACAATAATATAAAAAACTTTTAGGGATAAGGAATAAAAAAAATTCATATTTTATGTTGGAATTATTGGGTCACATGGTTTGACTTCACTATTTGTCAAATCATGTTCCAACTGTGTGGGAAATATTGTCCACCTAAAACTGGTCAGATGGTTACCCCTGAACCTCACATGGTTTGAAAACCCATTCTAAAATAGTTGAGTATCCTATTATCCCAACCGGTTTCACCACTACATTATTATAGACACAGATAGGGAAACTATGCACTAACAATGCTCATTGGTCAGTCTTCATAAAAACTCTTGTTGTCCGCTTCCAACACTCAAGAACTCCAAGAACGCGTGAAAAGATAAATAAATATTAAAATTACTTGTACTAGAGTCCTGAAAGTTGTTGTAAATATAATAAAAATTTATTATACAAATTTGTTTAAGTGATCATATTACATGGTTTAGGGAACTATTTCATGATAAATTTTTTGAAGAAAAGGTTAAATAATATGTTATATTCATTTTGGGGAATTGAACATTATCTTGGATGACTCCTTTGAAATGAATGTATTAGGAGAATTAATAGACACAATAATCATATGAAAAATATGGAGGATTATAGGATGAGTAAATGGAATTGTTTTAAGAATATTTTATAGGGATTGGGTGTGGAATGAAGGGGTGGAATTTTCCCCATTCATAAGTAAAGAAAATGGAACTTTTTTTAATAATAATTATTTTTACAAAATAGAATGACACTATTAAATTGTCAATTGATCAAAAATTGAGAAATAATATATTTTTTGGTGATATTCAATTGATAATATATCATCCATGTGTTTCCAAAAATATTTTAAAATATTTGAAGTCATTTGTTCTAATATTTTTAATCTAACATTTTTTTACCAGTGTGACTAGTTTTTAACTAAGTGGATTTTGATTAAATAATCATATTAAATAATGCATCTTACCAAATTTGGATGTTTTCACCCTAAATTTAATTTCTAGTTAATATAATTAAACTCTCAATACATAGAACATTAACTTTTATATTAAAATAGTTTATGTATATAAAAAATATTGAGTATAATAATGTTTATTTCACCATTATGTGTTTTTAATCATATTTATTATTGATTACCAATTAGACGAATGATAATTTAGATAAATATTTAATTAAAAATTATATTTAAGTCAATTTTGAGAAGATATAATTTTTATTTTATTTTATTTATAAAAAATATATTATATTAATGAAACAATTCTTCGAAAATAACAGTTGTACCATTATCATCGTCGTTAACTTTAATCATAGAAATCATACTTTTAAACCCAAAAATATAAACTATCTTTGTTACATAATTTTTTCATGTTGATTTAAATTATTAAATCCATTTGCATTTTCAAATATAATAAGTGATGAAAACTACTTTATTAATATAATAAAATAAATCGGTTTTTATATAAAATATTAATTATGATTCTAAAACAATAAAAATATATTTTATAAATACAAGATAGTAAATTTAAATGATTAATTTACAATATATATGTATGTGTGTGTGTTTATATAGAAATAGTATAATTTTTTTTCAAAAAACTTTAATTTGTTAATTTATTTTTAAAAGTTCATTAAAGTGGTGGTGTTATAAATATTGGTATTCTTTCACTATTTACATAAAAACTAATGTTTTTAGAAAAAATAAAAACTATTAATAATTGGATAATATTAGGTTCATGAATATAAAAAGAATTTTATTTTTTCGATTTCAAATTCTTAATGATGGGTATTTATATTTTAAAAAAATATATATAATGAAAACAGTTTTCATTGGAAAATAAAATTTTAAAAATATTATGCAATGACCCTGACCCAATTAACCCAAAGCTATTAGTTAATTTATTAGATTAGAACTAGAAATAAGAAATCACATCCCAAAGAAATTAGTATTTTATTATTATTTTTTATATAGATACATAATTGAAATTAAAATTACATTTAAAATTTTAAAAACGTATTTTCTTTCAGATTCCCATTATTCGCCTTTAATTATCCCTGCATAATTGTCAAAAAACACATCATGTTATCTTGTTGAAAGTAAAACATAATAAATAAATGATATTAGATTCTAATTAAGGGTAATCATAAATTGGAATCTATCATGAATAAATTTTGATAATAAATATGTCAATGTAAATAAATAAAAAATGTTCCATTTAAAAAATAACATGTGTAGAATATGGAAATAATAATTGATGTCAAAAAACCATATAAATAGTCACATGAGCTTGAAAATTATCCTTGGAAATTATGACCAATATAATAATCACTTGGAAAATAGAAAATAATATAAAAATGATATAATTCATAATTTTAGACCTCTGAACCATACTGTCAAGATCTTTCATAAGAGAGTTTAAAATTATGGGTAAAATCCCACATAATTTGGACAACTGATTTGTCTCATCTGACCTATTGATGCTTTGACAGGCTATGTAATTTCCATCCCCAGTAAAACTGATCATAATAAATATTTTGAAATAATAATTATGTTAATATTACAACATATAATAAGTGGATCATAGGTATAATTAAGTGTTTATGTCGTTAATAAATATAAATACCATAAAATGTCATTGACACAATTCTTAAGGAAAATAATATTTTCAATTTAAAAAAATTCTGAAAACTAAAATTTCATAAAATATATTTAAAATAAAATTCATTGAAAATAAAATTTTAAAATTATAAAATAATATTTAAAACATTTATTTTTAATGATTGTGGGAAATTTTGTTTATGACTTACACATTGACACAAAGATTCCATTCACGTTTTTTGTAAAACCCAAATGGGACTTATTCGGGAAACACCATGAAGAATAATGTCAATTTTTTTTCTAAAAAGTAAAACATGGGTATAATTTTCTTTAATAAATATTTTTAGAATTTAAAAAAATTGAATTTTTTTAGAAAACAAGGTTTTGGAAGAAAAAGTACTTTTGACTGAAAAGAGAAATAAAGTAACCATTTCTTTCAAAAATATCAATCATTTTAGATCTAAAATAGTTAAAATGGTAATATTACTTGAAAAGTACATTAATAATCATAGGGGAATAATTTTTTTTATTTTATGATATAAATATTAGATAATTCCCCTAAGGGAGACCTAAACATAAGAAATTATGAATCGTGATGAGACTGTGAAATAATCCCTTACCACTTTGTTAATGTCTGAATCATAAGCCCCATGAAATAAATAAAATAAAACAAATACTTAAATACCATGAATATAAATATAGTAATGATATGATATATTAATGAATTAGTATATAAACCACATAAATGAATAAGTGGTGAATATTACATATGTCTCACATAAGTAAAAGTGAGATGAGAAACCCTTACCTCTGGTTTGAATTCCTTTACATATGCCAGATCAAAATGAATATTAAAGAGAATTTTATTATATATAAATTAAAAAACCATACCCATATAAATATTAACATATATAATTTACTAATAGTTTTTTATCCCCCATTTATTAAAAATTTATTGTTCAAATCACTATTTTCAGGTGAAAATTGCTTTAATTTTCATGTATGTTCTGGTTTATTAATATTTTTCATTTTACATTGATCAAAGAAACATCATATCCATAATGTTAACCATTATTTAAATATTAAAAATATTTACTATAAAAGTATTTATAGCAATTTATTAAAATTAAATATAGAAAATGGATTACAATGTTTATGGGGATAAGAGGTTGTACGTACGCATGAATGTAGATTCCATTTTTTTCGATGGATGGAATGATATGAAGGTAAATTATGTAATAAACTTATAGAGAAATTATTTTTCAATATGGGAAACATATATTAATTAAATTTATCCTTAGTTCCTTCAATGTAAATAGTTAGTGAAAAACGAGTCACATCACTTCAGAAGGTGGCTGTACTTCGTAAACAGGGGTGACACTATCATATTTTAAATAGAATAGAACAAAAAATGTATATGTGACGTAATAATAAAAAATGTAAAATTATTTTAAAAATATCTTATATATTCATTTAATCTATCCTTATTACTAACTAATTCAAATGGATGTAGGAAAAACACACCGCATCGGTTCATAAAGATGAAGTTTGTCGTACACACGAGCAATGCTATTGTTTTCCAACAGGTTGGAAGGTAAGAAGGTAGATGTGATATTATAATTCAATAATTATATTAATTCCATAAATATCATATAAATAATTTTAATCCATCATTATATTCAGTAGTGAGTGGCAGTGATGGAAAATGAATTGCCTCAGTTTGCGAGGTAGTAGTTCTACATACACACGATCTATGTTTTCATTTCCCATTTGACGAATGAAGATATATATATAGGTAATTAATTTAACATAATAATATAAATATAGTTTTTTGAAAATATTTTTATAATATTATAGTGAATTAATAATATGTCATTTATGTGTAAGAAGAAATAAAATAAAAACGCTTATTTGACAACACTACATCTTATTCAGACAACATCTTTATGTCATAACCAAAATAATTCCTAAGTTGTATTTTTTATTAAAAAAATAAATCTATGATGTTTTATATAATTAATTATGGTATTTTTTCATGTATTTTTTAAACCAAATGGATTTTTATGAGTGAATAGGGGAGGATAGGGGGTGGCATTTTATTAGTGGGGGAGGGGACACACATGGAATTTTGAAAATAAATAATGTGTACCCTTTATTTTCACATGAAAGGTGGATTAAAATGGTTAATTATCGTACATTATAGGATATAAGGTCTAAATATGTCTATAAAATAGTATTTTTACATGTTTTTAGGTCATTTTACCCCTTATCATTTTTAAACCCCCGATAAACTCATTTTAACCCTAAACTTGGTATATAATTGTAACTATTTTTACCATTAATTGTGAAAACAATTACATTGAAATAATATATAATATTTATTATTATGATTCTTAAAATGGAATCAATTTTTCCAAATTCAATTTATATATTTTGCATAATAAAATTTAAAATTAAACACACTCACACGTCGAAAAGAAGGTTTTTCTAAATAAAAACATTCAAAAGATTAAAAAGTACTTCTATCAGAATAAAATATTAAATTGATTAAAATGAACTAAATTAGTTAAATTATAATATTATATATCTAATTTTACATTAAAAATAATTAAAAATATCATTTATATTTGTAAATAATTAAAATGAAGGTTTAGATTTCAATAAAAATCTGTTATTTTCAATATTCATCAAAAAATTATTCATTCCATAAAATTATCAAAAATTATATCTAAGATAATTTTGAAATGTAAATTTAAAGAATGAAGTCTATGTTTTTAAAATAAATTTTATAAAATTGATTAAAATAAATTTTTAATTATTTGTGCAAATAACAACTAAACCCCCTTTTAGAATAATAATTTTTTTTAAAAAAAATTCATTTTCTTTTAAATGATTAATTTTTTATTTCTGATAAATAAATAGACATTTAATTTATTTTATAAATGTGAAAAACATATAGTTTTCATAATTTATTTCTTCAAATTCATATTTTTCAACCTAACGACTACGTTATAATGGCCATGTTTAAATAATAATATTTTAATCAGGTATCATGTTTCATTTAAACATGACACTGTGTGCATCACAATCAATCAAAGAGGTTTAATTTATTTTAAAAAATATATCATAAATTATCAGTGATAAATTAACTTCCAATCCTAGGTTTTTTGTGAAATATATGATAATGAACACGATGTTCCTCTTTAAAAATTTCTCAGTGTTACATATTAACTATTCATATACACATTTCACATAAATTTATAACCAATTGGTTTTCATATATAATTATTATAAATAATATATTTTATCCATAAAGTGTTGATATTTTTTGAAACATAAAAATAATTTTTTTAAAGGTTACTATTTAAATCATAAATTAGTTTAATTTATTATTTTTAAACAATAATGGAATTTTAATCAATGTATTGGTATTAATAATGACCTTTACATTTTATTTTTATCTATATTTCATAATTTAGTTATATCAATTTTAACGACCATTTTTACAGAAATGCTTGAATAGTTATATAATGTTCCACACTTTATTTTTTAACATATCTGTATAAATAAATCTATTGAACAAGTTAGGGGGGTTAATGGAAAATCAAATATATAATCTTTAATCATGGGGTGTTACATTTTCCCACCATAGATAAATTGCATGTGCATAGTGTGAATTTATTTGCCTCTACAGAGAAAATTAACGTATACACATGATAGAAAATATCCATGTTTAATTTATAATTACATATAAATCTTTCTGTTTTAGATTCTAAAGACTCATGATTGGGTATCATGATTTTTATGATATAAGTAATTTCCATAGAAGTTAATCTTCAATAACTTAGATGATAATTGGTTGATTTAAAAAATTTGTTGGGATTTCCCAACATAGAAGTTTATAAGATCACTTTATAATGAGAGCTAATCCATTTATAATACCACATCAAATTAAGGGGAAAACTACATCTGTTAGATGTAATTTTCTTATAAACCACAAATAAAATTAAATAATAATTATACCACCATGTTTTTTCAATAGTTAGTGAAAACATAAATGTTATAAGACATTAGTATATCTTGATTTACAAATCACTATCCTCTTCAATAATAATAATTGCGTAGTATTTTTCTTATTACCACATCCTAGGGAGTTCTTGGTGGATTTTCCCCATTGGAAATTTTTCTAGTGAATTGATTTACATACATACCAAATTCCATTCAATTGAAGTGATGATTTCTTAAATACTATATATTTCCATAGAACCCATGTGTTTTAAGACCATAATTTTAAAACATAGAGTGAATTCTCATTAACATTCTTCAATCCCTGAGTTGTTTTTCCCACAATCTTGACAAGTGAGAAATTGAATCTTCTTTACTTTATCATATTTGTCGCACAAACCTCAATGAGACATAACATTAATCATACTTTTATTATTTGGGGATTAAAGTATGTTCACATTTTTATCAAATTTTTTGTTATAGAGTTTTCATAATAATAAGATTTACTACTCATGTTTTTATCTTGTCAAGTTTATCATTGTTAAAATCTTCACATTTCCATTAGAATCTAATATTAACATAGTTTTTTCATCCAAGAAATCACTAAACCAAAAGGAGTTAATCGCGAGTCATGAAATCTGTAAGATAATTATTATAATATATTTAAATGATAAATTCAAAATAAAAATCTATTAGTTTTGAATATTATAATATTTCATTACATTTTAACCTAATTCACTCTCTTTTCAATCAGAGATTCTTTAGGTTGTGTCATATCATATTCCTTTACATAGTTCCATAGAATTGTAAATCCTTTATAATAGTTTATAAATATAGTGTGATTAATAAAATACTATCCACTAGCATTGTATATCATGGTTTATAGACTTAAGGTCACTCATTGTTTGATGGGGTAAAGATTTCATCAGTAGTAAAATAGCCTTTTTAGGTTGATTTATCCTATGCGTGTTTGTTTTATAGGCACATCCACTTTCTAGTATTTAGATAGGAATTTAATTTCATGGATAACTATATCATATTTACTTTACCCAAAATTCATAATGTTATCCTATATATAGGAATATCCCTTGGGTTTTCAATAGAGATATATTATCCCAATACCTAAATTATTCAATACTAACTCAACTATCCAAAAGGTTTATCTATTACTATGAAAATTTTAATAAAATTTAAATATAATCTACTTTAATGGTAACTAGAACACATATATTATCATCAACGGTTGATATCATTATAACCAAATTTATCCAAACCTATCGTTTATACCAACTTTGATTCCCTTGACTCGTGCTCTCAGAATCTACTACCCATAAACACCTTCATATATAACATCTTCTAATAGAAATTAAGTGAAATAATTTTAAACATCATTAATTAAGATATGAAAAACAAATATTGAGTCACCTATATCTGAAAGACCTTTTAGGATTATTGTTTTTTTTCTATTAGGGAGAAATAACAAAAAAAAATCATCATATTTCTCATCAAATGGATTTTTTTCCACTATATAAGAAACTACTTAATCCATAATAAATATTCAACATACCCAAAACATTTCTCCACACATGATACTATATGATACATTTAATTCATAAAACATTTATTCATAACCGATATGTTGTGAACTTCATTATTTTAATGACCACAAATCATGTTTCTTGTGTTTTTGATAAATTTAATGTTTTATGATAGTAAATCATTTTCCAACCTTGTTTTAAAATTTTAGCTATGTGTTGACCTACCATCAGTTAAGCCATTATAATACTTGATTATTAAGTTACTGCTAGATCAACTCTTTTATCATTAACTGCTTCTACTTCCAATTCAAGTTACCATAGAGTGAGGATACTTCCATAGTCAGTTGTACTACAACCATGGAAAATGGAATAAATTCTAGTTCGATATACTGTCAATAATATCTACCATTTATATATTCTATAGTGATATTATACTATAGTCGGTGAAAATAGATCTTACAGTATGCTACCAATCTACCTTTATATGGAACTACCACATCTACCACATGAATAATGCACCACTATTAAGGATCTACGGTCAATAAAGCTACATCCAGAGTTCTACTGTATCTATCCAAAATTAATGTTAAAATCAGTTATCCAAAGGATTTTTTATGCATTTAATGATGGATAAAACCATATGGGTTATGAATGTTTATTATTAAAAAACACTAAAAATATATTAA
This sequence comes from Viscum album, assembly GCA_963277665.1. Lineage (NCBI taxonomy): Eukaryota > Viridiplantae > Streptophyta > Magnoliopsida > Santalales > Viscaceae > Viscum > Viscum album. Next base: position 1,352,646,632 of record OY728121.1, on the reverse strand, counting down.
AGATAAATACACCCCTTTCTATAAATGTTGATTAGTGTAAGGATCATGATTATTAAAATAATATCTTTAAACAAAAATATTTACCTAAAGTTATATAAATTCATAAGAATCATCCACCTTTTCTAAGAGATAATTTCATGTGACTTAGAGGCACATTCACGAACAAAAAAAAATTACTTATTCTCATATTGAGACAAAATGGAATAGGATTCACAACTGTATGAAAGCTCTATGGAATTTTTTTTTGAAAATATAATCTTTTCCAGAATTCCCTAACCCCCTATTTTAATGCAATTCTTATGAAACATGTTTCAGTTCCTACTAAATGTGAATCTAAGAACATCAAAATAACTACAATAATTCATATTGAGAAATACCACATTTTGTCATCTCCAATATCTTTCTCTTTCTATTTAGGATATACATTAATGATGTTTTTTAGTTTTACTATGTATAGTCATAAAAAAATAGTTTCCAATGTTAAAATGGAGAGGTTGTGATACTCCCACAATTTTTATCATCAATATTTCCACAAACAATGGTGGAAGAGGTAGTGTGTGAACATCACAGGTTTTAGCCCAGAAAAAACTAGTAAAGAGGATCGATTATTGGATAGAATTGAGAGTTACTTATTGTAAAACCCAATATTGGTTTTAGATTAGTAAATTTAATAATAAACTTCTTGGATATAATTGGTTTTCAATTTAAGAAAATTAGGTCTCTACTTCAGACTAATCCCCCTCTTAAATTTCTATTGTCTTCAATATCTATTCTGTTTTCATTATTTAAAATAAATCATTTTTTGATATTCTTAACTTATAAAAAACACCCAATAATTATTGTTAACTTAAATTAGTGTTTATATACTGTATTCGGTACAAGTATTTTAGTTTCAAAAGTTTGGGTATTTTCAATAATATTTCCAACTAAACAGTGATTTAGGTTTTAATAAAATCTTCCAAATATTAAATTAAATAATATTTCAAATTTTTCTAACAGGTTTATTTTACCATATTGGGGGAATTATATTTAAATTTTTTAAAACAAAAAAATTCATTGGAAACTCAATTCATCCTTCTATTTAGTTTTCCACCCTGAACAACATTTGGAATATGATGAATTTCAAAATATCTTTTTAATGTGATCTAGTTTTATCAAATGATTAAAAAAATTATGTTATATATACATATTTATGGATAAAGATAATATTTAAGGAAATTTTACTGATCATCTTCCTTATCATTACAAAATAATTTATTCTCAATGTAAACTCAAAATGGAAATTCATTTAGAATGTATGGGCTATGATATCTGGATTATTATTGAAGATAAATATACAAAACCTCAAGCTAATAGATCTTATTGTAGTGATTCTACTATGGAAGCATATGATTGAAATTTTATAGCTATGAATTATTTATACAATTCTTTAAGGTAGGATGAGTTTAATAAAATATCATCATGTTCTGCTTCTTTTAGGATTTGGGATATCATTTTTATATCTTATGAAGGAACCTATAACTTTAATGAAATGAAGTTAATGGGTATACCATTAAATATGGTACATTATAGATGAATCATGGTGAATCTATTTCATAAATGTATCTCAGATTCAATAATATTGTTATCATAATGCATGCACTTGGAAAGAAAATTACTACTTCGGTTGAAGTCATGAAAATATTAAGTTGTTTACTTGAAAGATTTTGTGGAGCCAATGTTTCCATTTGGGAATCATGTGATATATGTATGTTACCTATAAAAGATATAATTGGAAAGCCCAGGATGTTTGATGTTGAATTATAAGTTATCAAAGAGGAAGTAGAAGAACCTAAAAGGAAGTTACTAGATTTTAATACTTTTCTCCAAACAAAAGGTGATGATCAAAGAAAAAGTTCACGTGATGAAGAATTAGAAACTGATATCAATGAAGAAATATCACCCATTTCCAATTTTTTTAAGAACTTTTATTTAATGAAATGGTTTCTCAAGAAATCCAATTACAATGGAATTTATGAAAATAAAGGGAATTAGAGAAAATAGTGAATAAAATAAGATTCTTAAAATGAAATAATCTTCTATGAATGTAAAATAAAAGGTCTTATAAAAGAAAAATATCCATATATAAAATATAATAATAAGTAAGAGTAAATAGGAAAATATACCCCCAATATTTCCTTAAAGGTCAGTTTAAGTGAATTGGAATCCAACATAGGTGACAAAAATGATATGGGTGATATGTGTTTTATGACAGACACGTCCGAGGTAATGAATGTTTTTATAAAATATTATATACATTTTTATATTACTTTTTAAAATAAGAATAATGATTAAAATATTTTAAAAAATGAGTTATTGGAATATTGTAACATGATGGAAGATATGCTCAATGAATTAAAATATAAATATAAAAGTATAATGAATAAGCTTATAATTTCTACTCACTTTGAAAATCGATCTTATAATAGAAAAAAGTTACAAATTTTCAAATTAATATGTAAAATAATTAATTAATGTTAACTAATGAGAAATTAAATAAATATCTATAGAGATTTACTAATGGAAGAAAAAATATTACCCAAATTTATGGTAAACAAACTACTCCTTGGTCTACTACTGGAATGAGATACCATCCTAAATAGAGAAATATATATATAAACATATTTTTACAAATTTATAGTTTTATAAGTTCCACTAGTAGTTAATATTCTATAAATCCTAAAAAATTCTAAAATATTAAGATCTTTATATATTAAACCAATTAAATAATTATGAATTCCTTAAAAACTTATTACTAATATTTCTGGACGTATGAAAAAATCGGTACCAAAACCATTTTTTGTTTAAATATATTCTATATGAATCATTCATGAGGAATTATAGTAATAAATTATAGAATTTGGACCATTATAATCTAGAAATATGACTTGAAATGAATCATGTTTCAAAAAACCAATCATGGCTGGTGGTGGACATGTCACCTTTGTTAAAAATTCCAATAGGAAGATTAATGGAAATGGCCAAATCAGTAACTCTAATATAGTTTTAATTTCTAAATATTTATTCATAGATGAATTTAAGTATAGTATACATCTCATTTAAAAATTATTTTATGATGGTTTTCATGTTATGTTTGAAAAAAAGGATTGTATCATTTTTGTTTCAAAATATGCTTTAGCTTTTACTACTATGAAAAATGAAAATGTTTTTTCTATAGATTTAAATTCATTATTTTGTGATAATGTTTCATGTTTGACTACCTTTCACAATTAATCGTGGATTTTTCATAACAGAATAAGTCAATGTAATATTTTCTCACTTGGAAATATAAATTAGAGTGGTTTAGTTAGGGTTCTACCCAAGAAAAAATTCAAAACAGAAAGATTTTGTAATCCCTATCAAAAGAAAAATTAGTATAAAATTTCATTCAATCCAAAGAATAAAGATTAAACTTCTTAACATTTGGAGTCAGTTCACTTGGATTTGATTAGACCTTCAATATATTTTAGATTATCATTATATCCTTATAATTATGTTATAGTGGATGATTATTCAAGATAAAAATTGGTATTTTTTCTTTTCTAATAAAAGTGAATCCATTTCCAATTTTTCTGAATATGGTAGATATTTAAAAAATCATAGTGGAAATAAAGTAAAGACCATAAGAACATTTCATGGTCATGAGTTTGAAAATAAATATTTTGAATCAATATGCTAACAAAATGGATAAAGTTAAACAATTTCTTGCCGTAGGACCCAACAATATAATAGTGTATTAGAGAGAAGAAATATAACCCTTCAATAAATTTCATGGAAAATGTTCATTGAGAATGATTTATGAATTTTTTTTATAAAGAAAAATAAATACATATTGTAATATAATTAATAGATTTTTAATTGGTCTACTATTAATGAGTACCCCTTACAAATTATGGAATTTTAAAAAAACCAAATTTAATTACTTTATATTTTTCTAGTTGAAAATCATTTATATTAAATAAAAATATATTTTATAAAAAAAATTCCCCAGATTAGTTATGTAGTTTCACTTAGATATTCTAAATATATTAAATCATATTGGTTTTTTGATAAGAGGACCAAGATTGTGGATGAAGTTTTACTAAACAAGTTATATGAGTTATATCCCCATGATCCTAAAATGACTTTATAAAATATAGATGTTGATCTTCCCATCCATAACATCAATGCCAAAAATAGTGAATATTATTCCATACCTCTTATAAATAACACTCCCAATTCTATTTAATATCCTAATCTTGAACCACTATATAAAAATTAAGTGTGAAATAATTCTATCCTAAGAGATATTAGAACTCATAGATATCATCCCATAGATTCATTTGTAGGTGACCTATATAAAGGAACTCAGACTATAGCATCTCTTTGAAACAAATTTTAATATCATGATTTCATATCACATCACCAACCTAAGAACATCAATTAGGAAATTCCTTATGAAATATAGATAATTATCATTCAAGAAGAGTTAAATAAATTTGAAATAAATCCAGTCTAAGTACTAGTTGAAAGATCTAAAGACTACATAACTATTCGAACAAAATGGTTTTTTGAAAGAAGGGTGATGATTCGGGAATAATAGTGAGTATTAAATAAATATTGGTTTCACAAAGATATATTCATGAATATGGTGTTGAATATGAAGAATCCTTTTCTTCAATAGCTATATTTGAAGCCATAAGAATGTTGTTAGCCTATATATCACATTGGAATTTGAAACTATATCACATGGATGTCAAGAGATCACTCTTAAATGTTTATAAAGTGGGGGATGTTTTTGTTGAACAACCCCCAGGATTTCAAAACTCTCAGATTCTAAATAATGTTTTTAAATTAAAAAAATATTATATGGTTAAAAACAATGTCCTAGAGCATGGTATAAAAAGTTCATTTGATTTTTGATTTCAAAAGGTTTTACTAATGGAAATATGACCCTAATTTATTTATTAAAAGAATTTGAAAATTTATTATAGTGGTATAAATTTATATTCATGATATTATTATTTCCATCATCAAGAAATTATTTTTGTACTTATTTTCCAAAAAATTTGTAAAGTTAATTTTAAATGAGTTTAATCGGTGAACTTAAATTGTTTCATAGTTTTAAAAATTTTCAAAATAAATATTGAATAATTTTAAATATAATAAATTACACTAAAGATATTTTAAAATGTTTTGGCGTGGATAATACTAAAGTTAGTGATATTCTCATGAGTACACGCTACAAGTTGGATATTGATGAGACTATGGAACTGGTTGATCTAACCAATTACATGGTATGGTTGGATATTTTCTATATATATCTACCAATCAACCTGAAATATTGTTTTGTGAGTTTATGTGTGATTATTTTCAATAATACCCAATAGAGTCACATTTACCTTATATCGAAAATGATTTTAAAATACCTCACAAGTAAAATAAATTATGTGTTTTTATTCTAAAGATCATGAATTCAAATTAATGAGTTGTTAAGATGTTGATTATTTTATGTAAATAAAATTCAAAACCCACCCCTGGAACATGTTAGTTTTTTTTAATTTATCTCATTAAATGCTATAGAGAAAAAAAAATTGATCAATTATCTACTACTAATTCTATGTACATAGATGCAGGAAGTTGTTGCACATAGGGTCTGTGGTTGAAACACACTTTACGTGACTATGGTAATCCATTTCATCATATCCCTATAAATGGAGATAATGAAACAGAAATTGTCATTTTTAGAAACTTTGTGTCTCATTTTATAACAAAACATATTGATATAATACATCACTTTTTGAGAGATCATTTTGAAAAGGGTGATATAATTCTTCCGTTAATTGGTTTTGAACATCAACTAGCTGACATATTCATAAGGAATTTGAAATTTGAAATATTTAAATATATCAAATGTGTACTTGGAATTATAATTTTTCATTAGTGTCTTATTCTAATATTAATGCTATATCTGGTGGAAAAATCAAAAATTTTGTGTACTATTGGTTATCTACTATTGGTGATCGACTATTGGTGATCTACCATTGAAAATTAACTATTCTATTTTATAGTTTAGTTACTAATACTATTGTTCCTCTGTTTGACTGAATTCATTCATATGACACCACCCTTGTTTCTTATCTATGTTTTTCTTCTTAATTGGGTTTATTTATTTATTTTATTATTATTGATTTTTATGATTTCAAATATATAAATTATATGATTTTACCCAAAATTGGATTTTGAAAAAAACTTTCTTTCATGAACCCCCTTTAAAACTTCCTTTCTCCTTTCTCTCTTAAACCATGATTGTCCGACATCCATCCTTATTATCTCTATCTAGTGTACAAATGGTCAGATCTAAGAATCCTACTAAGTTGTCTCTTGAGGAATCATGTCCCTAGAATAAGTCTCAAGGTGAATCCATCAAGACTATTGTCAAACTAAAGAATCCCCATCTCTCATACCAATAAATCACTATTGGGAAAAAGATAAATTTTTATTTTTTGGTTTTTGAGAAATTCACTTATTTTGATTGTGATATAGGAGTAGGGATGGGTTGAACGGTTCTCAAGTAATGATCATCCATTATTCCCTATATTGGTTCATGAATTTTATCGATTCATAGGGAATTATTTTAGCATGAAGAAAATTGTGGTTAAGAATTTGATTGATGTGAAAGAACTAACCTTTTCTTCTATTTAGTGGGAAATGTGCCTCAATGTTCTATATCTGATGGTTTTCAAAGCTCCATTTCCTATAACTATGACAATGTTGTGTATGTGGATTCTGTGTTGGATTTAACTGATAATGTATATGTTCGAAGGAATATAAATGTGTACCTTGATAGTTAGTGTCTTTAGATGTTCGATTTTATTCTTCGCATTATTTTTCCTAAAAATGGGTACTTTATCATTATGAGGTACAAATATGTTATTTTATTATTTCTTATGAAAATATTAGAAAAGATTAATCATTTTAGATATTGGATGGTCCATATGATGGAATTAATAAAGATATTTATATGTAAAATTCTTTTTTATACCCTAAGTTGATTTTGGGTATGTTATAAGCTAACGTTATTTTTCTTAAAGGTTAAGAGAATGAGACAAAATGTGGAGGTTTCTACCAAATTTGGGTGACTTTCAACATGATGTGGGTTAATTAGAACCCTTGGTTAATGAAATGGGTGGATAAAATGACAATATAAATGATAAGACTAACCCATTTCATCACCCTAATAGACCCAGAGACTTGGTTGAACTTGTCTTGGAGCCAGATAAGGTTGTGGTATATTCATCTGAAGAGGATGTTTAGACTAATGATAAGTATAAGTACAAATAACTGAGGAAGAAGCATTGGTGTCTAGTTTAGTTTATGTAGGTGGTGGCCTAGATGTGGCTTAGAGCTGAGTATTGTCCATTAGATCCACCAGTCCTCCACTTTCCCTTCTTACGAGGTCTCATACAAAGGAAGGAAGTTTATTCAGAAGAGAGATAAGTTTCTAGTTGTGATCTTATTGATAAGACTTATTCTAAGAAATCTGTTGATGTATAATTAATATCATATTCCTCTAATTATGATTCCATTTGAGGTGATGATGATGATCAACCCCATCATTATTAGATTTTTATTATGATTTGAAGATATTCCAGTTATGAGAGGTAGGGTAGAGCACCTTCTATTTCAGCCAGCCATACCTTTAGTAATAGAGGTGGTCTAGATTTTCATCCTTATAGAATTCATGTTGACATAACTGCCTCAGATAGTGATGAGTATGGAGCACTAACTAAGGGGTAGAAATCCCAAGTATTTTCTCATCTTCATTTAGACTATATAGATTTATATGATGATAATGATGATCAGATAATTCAACTAGATCATGTTGTATTTTACAATTTGATTGTATTGAGGGATCTTAAGAGATCATAAGAGAGAGAACTATTTTAGAAAGCTAGTTATAGAGATTTCATTTTTAAAATCCTTCTTTAGAGACTGGTCATGACTTTTTTCTATAGATAGCTTGGAGAGGACTCATCCTTCTCCTCCTACTTATCCTCCTCCTCTCAGTTATGTGACTAGATATGATTTACATTACTTTAATTCCATATTCTTGTCAGATATTTGTGGGATGATTAGGTCTTCTTCAATTTAGGAGACCAAGATCAATGAATAGGACACAAAGATAATAGTCACCTTGGTTATTTCTCATATCCAGCCAAGAATGTTCTTGAATATGGAATATCATTAGATTGAAAATAATATGATGGTAGAGAAGATGGATATCATTTAATGCACTATAGAAGCCATCCATGATAGTTTTACTAGGAGGGATATATATCTTTTGGATATGCTAAATATTTTCGATAATTATGAAGCATCTTATTCTAGAGATCCACCCCCTCATACTCCTACATTAGTATATGAAAATTTGATCGGATCCATTGTCAGAGTGGAGAAACATGCAATAATGGGTGGTCTTTCTTATTCTCTCCCTGATTATCTTCACCATATCAAGTTAAATGGTGATCATACTTATAATTGACTAATAGTATTTTTTAATTATGCAAGGATTTGTAGAGAAACTACTACTGAAGATGTAAAATATTACATGTCGACAATATATACCAATTATGAGCTTAATTAACAATTCAAATTCAGGGATGAAAACTTTAGGATGCCTCCTGTGACTATGGATTTCATAGAGAATGTGAATAAACAGATGTTCTTGACCCTAATATTAAATATTTTCATGGAAGGGGAATCTTATTTCATGAAGGATATGAAGCATGGTGTGTGATTCATCACTCAGTTTGTGGATCTATGGAACCCTTCTTGTACACCACATTGATTACAGTGATAGATCCAACAAATACTTGGCTAGCTATTCCATCAGATGGATCCATTTCTTCACCACTATATGTACCTTTTAGACTACCTCCATTACATTGAGCCACTTCAGCCTCACCTATGCTAATGTTGTGAGTCAACATAGACCCTTAGCATCTACCAGAATTGTTTTTTGGCCACCTATACCTCTAGACCCACCTTCCTTCACTTTTGTTCCCCCTAACACTGAAAAATGAAAAGCGACTATAGATCCTACGTCCCTCAATAAGAATTATGTCTCTTCATTCTCTTTATATATTTTGATAGTTATTTTTTTATTTTCCATTTTGGCTTGTAATCTATTTTTTGATGTAATCTACTGAAATATATATATATTAGCAATCCTTTATATTCATATTTATATCTCTTGTTGAATTTTCAATTCTATTTTTATTTTTGACAACCCCAAAAGGGTGAGTATAATTTAATGGGTTTTCATTTTATAATCATATGGAATATCAGATATGAATACTTGTTTGTCTTTAATAGGGAACATTGCGAATCTAATAGTGAATAGGACTGTTGATAAAAATATTTTTTTTAACTATATCATATCTGTTGAAGTTTTTTTTATATATACATGGTTATAAATTTCATTAATTTTGATCATTAAAATTTGGGATAATTTTTAGCACCTACTTATTTTAATGGTCACAAAACATGATTGTTGTGTTTCAAATGAGTTTAATGTTTTTATTATATTAAATCATTTTTTTGACCAATTTTTGAAATTTTACCATGTTTTTTATCTACCATCTGTTAAGTCTTTCTACTATTTTTCTATTTTTCTACTTCTAGTTAAACACTCCTATAGTACTTTGTTGTTACTACAATGTCAAGATACAATTTCGTGAAGATAGCACCATATTCTATGGTAATATAGTCAGTTAAAATGGAATGAATTCCCAATCGATCTACCTTCAATAAGAGATATTGTTTCTCTATTCTACTACTTCACTATACTACTGTCAATGAAAATAAACTTTTTCCAATTTACTATAGTGACTATTATATGTTTCTACTACTAAAATGATGTTATTATCTTGAAGAAATGTCGTTATATGGATCTACCACTAATGAAGTTCTATCGAGAGAATTATCTAAAACCAGTAAGGATATATCTCAAGTGATTCTACCTCTATAGTGCTATCATAGATATCCAGAATTTATGTTAAAATAAATTCTACAATTTCTAGTATAAGCATTTAATTTTGGAAAAAACCAACTGTATTTAAGAATGATTATTCCTATAAAACACCATTCTTTCCTTAAAGATAAATGTAGTATTTTTTAGATCTATTGATTAGTATGAGAATCCTAGTTATTATAAAATTATCAATCAAAGGGTAATTATACCTTAATAGATATAAATACATATGAATCATCCTTGGTCATTAAGGGAGACATTCATGTGAATAATAGGAACATTAATTAGTACAAAAAATCATTGACCCTTATGTTGAGAAAAAATGGAATAAGAGACACATGTGTGTGGAATATCTCATGATATTTTCATAAAGTAATTAGAGGATTTTACTAACTTCCACGAACCCATGTTTTTCTACAATTCCATTTCATCCTTTTCATGATCCATAAAATGATAAATCCAAGTACTTAAGAATAAATATATCTATTATTATTGATAAGAACTAGATATAATTATCTCCAAACTCTTTCTCTTTCTATTTAGTCTTTACATTCAAGATGTGTTTTTGTTTTACTCATTATAGTTGTGAAAAAATTAGCTAGTGCTAAACAAGAGAGTTCTTGAAACTCTCTCAATTTACTTCATATGTATACCTATGAAAAATAGTGGAAGAGTTGGTGTACAACCAATTATTTTTTTTCCATGCATAGGTAAGAAAAAGGATCTATTCTTGGAAAGCCTTCATATATTTTTTTGTATAACCTGATTAGGGTTGTCGATTTTTTTATTTAAAATTTTTTGTGAAAACGTCCCTCAAGGTAACATTACAATATTTTTGGGTTAATTATTTTTGTTGAAAAAGAGAGTTACCATGGAAATTTTTGAGGTCCAAAGAGTTTTTTAAATAGGAATGTTGACAATGATGAATGAAATAGGAATGGATGCCCTGGAAGCGGTATAGAAATGTGTGTACACAAGGTAATGTCGTTTATCGGTGTATGCCAAATTATTGTGGTCCAAAATTTGGAGTTTGGATATCATTTATAAAAGTTTATTTCCTTTTAAGATATGGAAAACTATGGTAAAAATGATTTTTGTGAATATGGGCTTCGTGGAGGGTGTTTCAAGAAGGATCAAAGAAAGCTAACAGTGATCTAGGCAACAATGACGATCATCGCGAACAATAGAGGTGAGGATCATCACGAGAGGAGCATCACGTTGATACATGTGTTTAGATGTAAATATTCTCAATTATTACATGAATCACAAATGAGAGTACCTAGAGCATCACTAAAAAGGGATATTCATGATGGAAACTAGGGATTATTAGGAAATGGTGATTACATGGTTGGAAGGTTCTAGAATCGGTGGAAAACATCAATAAATGTCCCTCAACCCCTTCAAAAAAGTAGTGAGACATAAAAAAACATATTAAGGCTTTAGAATCATAAAGGTGGTTTGAGAATGTGGTGCACAAAAGAGTTTCATGTGAAGAATTTTGTGAAGGCTATAAAAGAAAACTGAATGTGATGAGCATCGCAAAAGTAAGGAAATTCATGATGGCTAAGTAAGCTTCATAAAACAAAGGAGCTCTGTGAAGTCTATTTGAGCTTCCTGAAGGCTATGTGATCCTCACAGAAGGTATGATCTTTACAAATTCTATTTGAGATTTGAAAAATACGAGCTTTGAGAAGGCAATGATCATCTCGAAAGATGTTCAGAAGGAATTTCCAAGTAAATTTGTGGTATAGTGGTATTAATCAGTGGATGAAAGTTGATCTTTAATAGAGAATATATTTATAACTAAAGATTTATTCATTTGGGATAATGAAGGGACCTATAAGTACATAAATTGTGATTGGATCCTTTCTAAGTGTAGTGAAAAATGGAAGAGGAATATAGTGATCCCGTCCACTAATAGTGAGCCAGAGAGAGATCTATAGGGATTGAACCTTGGGAATGTTGTGAGTTGTCTCATAACCATGTAATGGTAGTGACCCTAGTTATAGATGAAATATATCCCAGTCCATCATTATTGGCAGTGATCCTTAGTGAACTTGGTATAATTGGTCTATCATCATTATATACTATTTTGATGTATCCTAGTGGGGGTAAACCATGTAAATGTAGTTTTTCCTTGTTCTTTCTTTCCTGCATTACATTCTAATCATCATCACGAGACAAAGAAGGAAGGAATAATATTATCATTAACACATAATTGAAAACAAATTGAACCATATAATTAAAAGGTCAAGATATAGAGGGAAAGGAGGGATTTAGAAAAGGATTTCCATAAACTAATTCACACCCCCAGGGTATCTAGGCCTATTATACTCCTAATAATTGGTATCAAAGTGTAGGTTTCTATTATCATATTTTTTTCTCTAACATAATTCAGTCAATTTTTTATAGTAAATATTCAGTATGCTCTTATCCTAGTGTACCATGGAAAATAGAATAACTTAAAAGAAGAATTAGAATATTGGTAGAATTCTTCATTGTGGAAGTTCCTATTGAAAGAGTTTGATTTAGTTGAATGAATCATGTAGTGAAAAGAATAATGATTTGGATAAATCATATAGTTTAAATACATACTCATTTAATGGTGATGTATGAATGAGATATGAACATGATATTCCATGTGATAATGGAACTAATAATCGTAAATAAATTCTAAGAAGGCCACTATTAGATTATGTCTATGTGACAACGGAATTGTATTAGAAATTAAAAGAGGAAAATAAGTACCAAGATATTAGAATCTAAGTACTGGAAATGGAAGTCAACAATTTTAAAGGCTTAAATTAAAGGATTATAGATGTGGCTACTGATCTGAGGGAAAAGAATGGTTCCCAAGTTATTGACCAGAAAAATATGTCTATAACGATAAAAAACTCAAAGCTAATGAAAAGGGAAAGAATATAAACCCGAAAGGAATTTAGAATCTGGAAGTCATAAATAATTATCCGGCTACATGTCTATCTAAACTAGTTTAGGAGAACCTAATATTACATAAGGACAATGAATACTCTAATGAATTTGATTCCCAAAATTATTCTAAAATAAAGGATCAAGATGTCATGAAAAATAATATCACATGTGAATTTGAAGATAAGATTTGTAGTGGGAAGAATCTCAAGAGATAAACTAATGATCAACATGAATCAAGGGATATGAAGATTCAACAATTGGGAGAAGAGATTGAATTGGTGAAGAAATATGTGTAGAAACTTAATGAAAAAGGAATGCCTAAATTGAAGGATTATTTGCACATAAAATTTGATTGTCCTTTGGCAGATAATAGTGAAATGAAAAGAAAATAAGATATTTCTGAAGAGAAATAAGATCATGTTCTCATCTCTAAGGCCATATAGTTTGGGGAAAACTGAAATTGGTTATGACAAAACCTCTATCTTGTATGATAGTATGAGATATATAAAGATTTCTAGAAAAATAAAAAATCATATATATACTAGAAACATGCCTACAAAGGATTTTATAGGAGGTAATGGTAACATGTGATATTTATATGGGATTAATGGTCAAACATCAAGCTTTTTGTTCTGATTATTTGGAATATATTTCATTCTGTGAAGATAGAAATATTTTAAAATCTTACAATAAGAAGAATAATATTGAGAAATCTGAAAGATGTGACTCTCAGAATGAAGTATCTAAGAAATGATTCTATTGAGGAAGAATGGGACACGCTGTGAGTATGTGTCATGAAGCCCTAGATAATGATGTTAGAATAAAAACTCAATATGTATCAATATCTCAACCAAAAAATTATGGCACAAGGATTGTTTTTAACTAGATATTTTTCCAATTTTCTAATCATGGGAATTAAGTTAGATATTCCAACAGGAAGAAAGAAGGGAAGGAAATGGAACTCAAATGGAGATCCCAAACTCCATGGTGCATAAGGAGAAATACAATATTGATAAGTCAAAAAATAGGTATAATTTCTTGGGGGATACTCAATAATCTCAATGTATGAATCAAGTCCTATGCTTTATTCAAAAAATTCACTATTTGAATGAATGTGAAAAAATGAATGAAAAATGGAAAAGATACTCCATTTGTGAGATAGAAGAATGTACATTCAATGAAGGACTCACCCCTAGTACATCTGAGTAATGTGACTCGGGTAACTAATGAAATAAGAATGAATAAATAATATCTCAATAAAGTCACATGTCAAGATGCAAGGAGAAATTTTAATGTAAGAGAAAGATCCCTCCAATGGGAGAAGAAGTAAGAGTTGAAGACCAGTGGAGATATTCGTGCTCAAAGAGAGGGTTCAGAAAATTGCTTTATTTGAGGACCCTTAAAAACAGAAATTTATAATAGTGGCCCAAAACCCAAAATTTTGAAAATAACAAGCCTACATAATGAATAATATCATAAGAAGACTCATCATGTCGGTAAATAATGTCTTATTATATAGCTAGAGTAGTTTACAATGATCGAGTAGTTGGAACAAGAATAAGAATAGTACAGTGCTTTGAAAGAAAATATCAAATCATTGATCCATGAAGATCAACCAAAATCCTCTTCTTGAGGATTCTAGAGGTACCCCTCTCTCTATGGATAATATGTTTATAATATCTACTTGAATTTTTATAGAAATAAAGGGGAGATACAATCCATGGGGTGTGTCTTCTAAAAGGGAATGAGTGCATAATTTGAATAGAGACATATAAAAAGAGAATAGTATGAATATTTGAAATCAAAATTTGTTATCAAATTAAAAAAGTGGTTTTACACAACAATTCTATTTTTAATAAATGAATCTAAAGTTTGTGTACTATTAAAAAGGATATGACATGATGAATAGACTAATTTGAAAATGAGGAGTCATTAAATCCATATATGGATAATCTAGTGGTACTATGTTGTATTGAATACACAGAAACTGGTATCATGACTATAATTAGGTGTTAATTTCCCACTAAAAGAATATACTAATGATTAACAGGAGTTTAAATCTATATCTTAATGAAATAGTGAAGATCCTAGGTGAAATAGTTAGGCATAACATCATTGGTGATTAGGAAATGCCAATGCAGACAAGGAAAATGATGATTCTATAGAAAGAACCATACTTCTCATAGTTGGAGCCTAAAGTTTTTGATGATGTAGATGAAGATGAAAATTGGGTTCAGTCTATGAATGAAGAGTTTGACCAAATTGTGATGAATCAGACATGGGAGATTGTTTTGAGGCGAACAAATTAGAATGTCATCAAAAGTAAAATACTATTTCACAATATGATGACTAAATATGGCATATTTATTCAACAAAAAGCCCAAATAATTTGGAAAGGGTCCTCCTAGATAGAGGTTATTTATTTTTATGAGACATTTTCACTCATTTTGAGGAAAGAGGCAATCATATTATTCATGTCCATAACATTTCAAAGAAGGTTCAAAATTTTCATGATGGATGTGAAATCATAATTTCTGAATGGGTATCTAGAAGAAGAAGTTTACAATGAGAAACCAAATGGTTTTATCACTCATGAATATGAGAATAGAGTGTGTCAGCTAAAGAAGGGACTTTATGGGTTGAATCAAGCAGCAAGAGTGTGATAATCAATGCATGATTTGTATTTTAAGATGCTATGTTATTAGCATGGTGAAGTTGATTACAATATCTAGGTAAAAAACTGTAATGAAATGATGATGGTGACATTTTATCTTTATGACATAGTCTTCATTTGATCAGATGAATTACAGTGGAGATAGTTTTTCAAATTCATGAAAGTGAGTTCGAAATGTAAATGAGTGGTGAACTAACATTTTTCCTTGGTGTATAGGTAACACAAGGAATAAATTGAACATTCATTTCCCAATCTAAATAGGCCAATATAGTTTTGAGAAGAATTATAATGGTTAATTCCATGGATATGAGGACTCTTGTGGATAACAGGTTGAAACTATCAGGGACAATGATGGAAAATCAGTTAATGTCACTAAATACAAGAAGATCATTGTAAGTCTTTTGTACTTGATCGCAACAAAACTGAATTTTTTTGCCCATGTCAATCAGAGTGGTATCAATGAAATCCAAATGAAATCATATTGATTATTATATAAATAATAATTTAGTATGTCAATGGAATAGTTGATTTTGATTTTATGTACAATGAAAAATATTAGTAGAAATTATTGGGATATTTAGATGAAGATTATGCTAATTCTGCAGAAGATAGAAAATCAATATCATGTGGTGCATTCTATCTTGGCGGATTATGTATTTTAAGGATAAGTAAGAAACATGATTTCTTTTCATTGAGCACTATAAAAGCTGAATTAATTGCAGCTACTTAACCATGGATTCAATTATTGTGGATGAAGCAACATCTTGATAACAAGGGAGTAAAAGTGAAGTTTAGGATCAGAATCCATTGCGATAATTAAAGTGCTATAAATCATAGAAAAAATCAATTACATCACCCAGGGACAAAGTAAATTGAAATAATGTATCATTTTATCAAGGATAAGGTGGAAAATGGGATTATGAATTTGGATTATGTTCCTATAGGCCCATAGGTTGCAGACATTCTAACAAAGGCCATAAACATAGAAGCATTTGAATGACATCAACTACTAACTATGGGAGTTAAATCAACTCCCTACACTTTAAAAAGTGTGGATATAAGACCCCCCATCTCTTAGGTTTGGTGTGTTTTCTTAAATATGATGATTTTTATTCTTTACCATGTTTCATACACAATGGAGTGAACTTTGGTTTCATTGAGAAATGTGGATATATTGGGATATCAATTGGGAGAAAATGTCTTAATGATGACCGAGGATAAGTTTTTTAGTGAGGCAGTGAGATAACCGGAGTTAAATCCAACAAGTGGACCCGTGATATAGGGGGAGTTTAAAATATGACGATTCTAGAAGAGGTTGATCAAATTATATATATCATAGTAGATGGTGCTTGTGATGAATGGAGTTGAGAGTTTTTTGGAATAAAGTGATTCATAGATGAACTTTCATGCTACTCTTGTTTGTCATGCTGTTCATGGATCATTTGGACTTAGAATGTGAGATTATTAAATCTTTTATTTCTATTTGATTCACATATAGAGATGATTGGTAGAATATGGAAGAATATTCAATAAACTTTCCAAATGTGAATAATTTTCAACAAACCCAAAAGGGGTGATTTTAGTGGGGAAAATCCCTGAAGGTAACACTGGGATATTATTGGGTTGATTGTGTTTGTTGATAAAGTAGGTTTCCAAGGATAGTTGAGGTGTCTAGAGATTTTTTTAACTAGGAACATTGACAAAGATCCAAGACAATGGAATGGATTCCCTAGAAACAATATCGATTACTACATTCACAAGGTGACACCATTTCCTAGTGTTTTAAAATAAAATTTGTCCAAAATTTGGAGTTTGGATAGCATTGATAAAAGTGGATATCCTGGGATCCCTTTTAAATCTACGAAAAAGGAATGATTTTCATAAATATGGGCCTTTTGAATTGTGTTTTGTGAAGGGTCAAATATAGATGATAGTTATCTATGTGACATCGACGATCATCGTGAACGATGAAGGTTAGGAGCATCACGAGTGTAGTATCA
The DNA here is from genome assembly GCA_963277665.1 of Viscum album. Taxonomy (NCBI): domain Eukaryota; kingdom Viridiplantae; phylum Streptophyta; class Magnoliopsida; order Santalales; family Viscaceae; genus Viscum; species Viscum album. The sequence continues at coordinate 1,352,628,973 of OY728121.1, read as the reverse complement.
TAGTGATGTGAAGGCTTTTATGGAAATCTCCATGATTATAATAGTAATCACTAATTGGATAATTTACCTAGAGCATTAAAATAGGTATCATCATGGTAGAAAAGAGGGAGAATATTTAAATAGGAATAATGTGGCCATAAGATTCTAGAATCAGTGGAAAACGCATATAAAAAGGCCTCTACCACCTTCAGAAAAGTAGTGAGACTTTACAAAAATCCCAAGGCTTTGGAATCACAAAGGTGGTTTGTGAAGAAGTTTCATGAAATTAAGTTCATAAAGGATATAAAATCCAACCAAATGATTTGAGCATCATGAAACTAAGGGAAATTCACAAAGTCGAAGTATGCTTCACAAAATAAAGGAGCTTAATGTGGGATAGATGAGATTTTCAAAAGAGGTATTCTTTATGAATTCTAAGTGAGCTTTGCGAATGGTAGGATCTTCATGAAGGTTATCTGGGATTCATGGAATAGGAGCTTCTCAAAGGTAGTGAGCATCATGAAAGTTGTTCAGAAGGAATTGCCTAGTAAATATATGGAAAAGTAGTATTCATTAGTGGATGAAAGTGGGATATCAACAGAGTGTCCATTATACCCATGGATTTATTAGTTGGAGATAATTAAGATACCTACAAGTCTATAAATTGTGAGTGCATCCCTTACAAGACTAGTGAGAAAAGGAAGGGGAAGATGATGATCCTTACCACCAGCAGTGATCCAAATAAAGAGACATAGGGACTAACACATGGGAATATAGTTATCTTACCCTAAACCTTATAGAGGCAGCGATCTTGGGTGTAGATGAGATCTAGCCTGAATCATCATTATTGGCAGTGAACCTTAGTGAATTCTGTACAACTGGAATGTCATCGTTGTATGCTCCTTGGATGTAGCCCAGTGATAGTGAAAAAAGTAAAAAATAGATGCTTCCTTTTGCTTTCCTTACTATATTACAATCCAAGCATCATCATGAGATATAGAAGGAAATAATAATATCATCCTTAACACTAAATTTCAAACAAATTAATTCTTATGATAAAGATATCAAGACCTAGTAGGGGATGATGAATTTAGAATGGAATATCTGAACCCCAATTCACCCCCTCTCAGGGTATCTATTCCCTTTTTGTTCTTAACATTAATAAACCACTTTATAGTAGGCGATTACCAAGTGGTGTGGATTAAGTCTCAACTTTAGACTGATCCCCGTGCTAAATTACATTGGTTTATATATTTATTTTGTGTTATTTATCTTAAATCAAACCCATTTCAATTTTAATGACTTCTAAACAATACTCTACTTTGATAGTTAAATTAATTTTGAGTTTTATATTATATTCTTGATACAAGTGGATTAGTTTCAAAAATTAGAGTATTTTCAATAGTTTTTTAATCTAACACATCATCTAGATTTTGAGAAACTTTTCAAAAGTTAAAATTATATATTTATAAATTTTTTAACATATTGTTTTTAACATATTGGGGTAATTGTATTTTAATTTTTTTTAAATACTAATTTCATTGGAAACTCAATTCAACCAAATTGTGAATTTCCCACTCCAAAAAACACAAAAGAAATAGAAATATAAGAAGGTTTTTCTCAAATTCTCTATAAGGGAAAGCTTATCTAATAATTTATCTAGTCATAAACTAGAAATGAATAATATGGTAGGATAAAATGATAAAAAAAATTCAATAAAACTGATTAAATGATCTTTAAAAAATCCTTAGTTAAAAATATTAAAAAATAGGTGGACATTAATAAATTAATTCATGGTGGAAGAATACATATTTCTTAAAATATTTTCCTATCATATCCTTAGCTAAGAAAAAAAATCTTTTTATCAATTTCATAACCATGAAATCAATATTTTAGTTAAGTTCCCAACCAATAATTCATTATATAATTGTTAGGTATACACAAAATACCAAAACCAATTTTCTAATGAGAGCAACAGATGCATCGGGGGGACATATATAGCCAATCCCCTCCATTCACTAATTAATTACAATACCATAATTATATAATAAAATTAATGAATAATATATCTTCAAATTTTCAAACAATATTCCATATTATAATAACAATGTATATAACACCAATACTATTCCCTATTTCAATAAAATGGTTAACATGATCCTAACTCATCCAGTGAATGAGGGTTTGTGGTTAAATATTACATAATCATCATCCCTACGTATTTAATATTCATCCATATTGAAAGGACATGAATACCAAAATTTTATTATTTCGTAAATCAATCGATGTATGAAATATAGGTGAACTCCCTTCAATCAAAATAAGTAAATATTGTGTGTCAATAGAGGAAAGTTATTGATAGTAAAAATATTCCTAAAACAGAGGAGGATTTGGAAGACAAAGGTAGAGATGGATTTATAGGATTTTAATCCCCCAATGGAAAATTTTATTATGGGTTTTAGAAAGTAAAACATGGGTAACATATACACCATAATAAAGGAAACAAGTGGAGAATACGAATCATATCTCAAGGAAGAAAAATTGATATTCAAACACCCTTATGGTAATAGTAATGCAAGAATAAAAGGAACATGGTAGGGATGCCATGAAATAAAAATATAATTAAATTAAATATAATAAATATAATTTCAGTAAATTAGGTAGTGAATTCACTATATAAAATAAAATATGTTCCCCAATATCTAACATGTTTTGGGGGAATGAAAATAGAGTCAAATAACACTAACAGATTTAGAAACATTCAAATGAAAACACAAGAAGGGTATAATTTCAAATGGAATATTAAATACCATGAAAAATTATAGATTAATAATATAAAATATCACATGGGTAGTACGTACAACATAAAATAGAAAACATGGAGTATAACATTATTATGCCTTAAGGAACAAAAATTTGAGGAAATTAAACCTTACAAATTTTGTAACATTTTCATTAAAAACTCATTAGAGAAAGACCATGGAATAGAAAATTGAATATAGAGAAATATAAGATAATAATTATACAAAAATATTAAAGGGGAAGTACCTATAGGATTCCAAAAAACAAGTTTCATGACAAAAAATATGTATCAAGGGGGGAAATTGAGACAAGAAACCCTTGCGACCTTAGATGCATTCAAATCAAACCCCCATTGCACGATTGAATATAAATTTCTACAATAAATATCCTAAATAGTGGTCGAATTATGATACAATATAATAAAGTGGTAGTATATACACCATTATAATGAATACATGGTGTGTGATATCTAATATGTCTCAAGGGATGAAAATTGAGACAAGAAAGCCTTAAGACATTATAGGTATTAGATTCAAAACCCCCTTAATGGATAAGAATTCAAATGAAATGATAAATATTGTGAATAATTAGAGAATAGTGATGAAAAATATTTAATATGATTTAGATAAACCCTTATATAGAAAACATGGTGTATAATAATAAATATGTCTCAATGGATGAAAATTGAGACCATGAATCCTTACCTTTTATCAAATTCATCATGCACATGCACCTATCTTCCCAAAAAATAAAATTAAGTATATTTAAACTCTTATTATGAATATAATTCATATATATTTCATTTAGTATGGGAAAATCACTTTTATAATATATTTAATAATTATATTGTTTTTTCTTACGATTTTGTGAAAATAGAATCGATTTTGGCCTATTTCAACAATTTTAGTGATTGAAGAAGGTATTTCACAAATATGTTAAGTATATTATAAAACCCTTAAAACCCATATAATAATTGTAACAACCCAAGATTTCGTGGTACAATTCTCTTTGAATAATACAATAGCTTGCGTTGTACGCAACTTCGTGTTCTAGCACACCAAGACCAATCAAACCAACTGTTATGAATTGTAATACACAATTTTTAAAATTTTATTTTTTGAAATGGACTTAATTTTTTGATTTGGAATATCAAAATTATCTTTGGTTGAATTTTTACTATTTTTCTGAAAACATTCAATTTTTGATGAATAGAGAAAACACTACGTTATTATTTAAAACCGACTATTATTTAAATAGTAATAATTATTATTTAAATTTATTTAAAATTTAAAATAGGTTAGTAGTACCTATATTAGTCTAATTTAATTCATTGAAGTCGTTTTATAATAAGATTAGATATATAAAATTTTATTGAACTTTTTTACCGTCTTTTACCCACTATCTCGGTATATTTGTAAATTTGCATAAAACCTAATTTTACTACTTCTGTGAATTGAATTTCAAAAATACAAGAGACACGATTGACATAATTAAGTTAAATTAGGTTTAATAAGATTAAAATAATCTTTTTTGAATAGTTACTTTTGAATTTTATTTAACATGTTTAAAAGTAAATTGGGTAATTAATGGTAAAAATAATTTTATAATTACCCTAACACATGTTCTCATTATATTGGATGAGTGTATTTCGACCAAAAGAAACCTTAGGGAAAAAATATGATTCTTTTTATCCACTTGGATTAGATTAGAACATTTATTATTATTTTATTTAAAGAGGAGTTTTAAGTGTTAAATTCAATGTTTAATAAGTAAACCATTTTTAATATAGGGATACACATAAGATAAATTCTACTATAATTTTTTATTACAAATATAAAAATATATACTAAATCAAGGTATTTTATTTATAATTTTTAGACATTAAATAATTAAATTTATTTATGACACAATGATGATGCATTAATTACCTTATTAATGGAAGATTAAGATATTTGATATTATAAATATCAAAATAAATATAAATTGATACTTTTTATGAATTATAATAATTTTATAGGTTAATATGACATGTAAGGATTTATTTAATGTATTTTATATGAAGTAATCAAGTTTTGTTTACTTTTCTAAAAACTAAATACTAAATAGTGTCAAAATTGACATAAATAAGTTTTTAAAAACAAATACAATATTATTAAATGATATAATATTTCTAAAGATATATGGTTTTTCCAAAGGACATATATAATGATATATATGTCATTAATGAACCACTTGAGGTTTGACTTTAATTTTATAGTATTTTTATTTACCATGTAATATAAAAATACCAGAAGACCTTGTAAAAGTTAAACTATTTAACTAAGAGTTAAATCTAAAAGATAATGTTAATATCATGACCTAAACATGTCAAAAATATATTGGTTGGGAGTTTTCAACCTAGTACTACCTTATCCTAGAAATTAATTTATTTGGATCCATTAGAAACCGAAAATGATTTTATAATAAAATAATATTTCAATATTTTCCTAAAGTGCCCCTCACCTCTCTTATAAAAGGGTAGTTCCCCTTCTCTTAATTTAACACCTCAAAATCCCTTTTTCTCGGCCAAACCCTACTGAAATTTCCTTCCAAATATCCTCACATCAGCCTAGAGGCCTTAATTTCATTATAAGCCAACCTAAGGATCCCTTTTGATCAAATAAAAAGAAAGAACCCGAAGAAGATGTAATTACTTCATCACCACTTTCAAAGTTCATTTCTTCTTCCAATTCCTATTTATTTGTTTTTTCCATAATAAAATAATAAATCTAGTAACTTATACATACTTAGATGTTATTATAAATACGGTACAACCATATTCATTATTCTATCGATCCTATGAATTTCATAGTCACCATAAGTGTGTACGTAAAACTTACCGTCTCCATGTCGTGGTGTAGATTGTTATTCAATAATTAATTATTTGGATGGGTGTAATAATAAGTATAATTGATATAAATATTAAATATAACATGTTAATTATTATTTATATATGATATACCATCCAATTATATACTATTTTACCATCAATATAATGATAGTGTCGCTTGTACGTACGGATTACCTTCTCCACGAATGCGATGAGATTCATTCCCCATCGTAACCATTCAAGAATAATTTTCATTTGATGATTAAAAATAATGTTTAATGAAATTAATATCACTATGGATATGAATAAAATACATCCAATCCATGAAACAATTTACTTACATAACAAAATATATAAAGGGAAATGAATCAATTAACTCCCAAAACAATGATACTACTGAAATATTATTAACATTGAAATATTAGAAGATCATATATTATATCATATTTATGTATGTGGTTCTTGTATAATTTAATATCAATTATTTAACTATTATACATGAGGATGACATACCTTCTACCAAGTAAAAGTACTAGGTAAGGGTTAATTTTACAAATTTTGTTATTATCTGAGGTTTTTTATATGTAAGTATCTAATGGGACCCCATTATCATCCACATATATGTTTCATAAAAATGTATTTCAAAACATTTTTTCTATTTACTATACTATGGGTTAAATTCATTTATAACAACATTTGAATTTTTATAAAATGGTTTGAAATGAATCTTTCCATCTCTTTCCAAACAATGTACTTTATAACCTTTTCAACAAATTAAGGAAAGAATGTTTTCTAACTTATACGGTGGGTGAGGATATTTTCTACCATTATGACACCTTTTAATCAACACATACAGGATTATAAGAATATTTTGAAAATATATGTTTTATTTTATAATTATGTGACTTCTAAAAGAATTCATAATATAAAGAGATATTTCCCTCAAATAGTTTTGATTTCATCTATATCAACATCCTTTATTTAATTTTATGTTTTTTTGAAGTTGATTTTTTATAATAAAATATTCCATATTTTATTGAAGGTTATTTGATATGTTTGACTATGGATGTGAAATTTTTATACAATTCATGGTTTATGGTTAAAGTATTAACATTTTGTATTCTAGTTTTAATATGAATATTTATGTTATCTTTCGAACTTTTCATATGAGGAATGGATTGGACTTTGTAAGTGACGGGTGGAGCCCACTATATCTCCTCGATGCATTGGTAGGTATCATGAGGAAAACTAGTGTCTTGGTAGAAGGCCTTGACAAAATGTTTTTTGTAGTCTTGGAACAAGGCCTTGACTATTTGGTTATGATGTCTAGAATTATTCATTCTGTCATTATGAAATTAGCTATTGATATTACACGTGATTATTCAACTAGCCGAATATCCATGTGAATAAGTAAATGGAATTATTTGATTTATATTTTCCATATTATGCTAAAGTTTAAGTTTAAAAGGATTTCATTTTAGTCTTATACATTGCCTTAAATTTTTATGTTTTTTATGATAGTTTCTGCTATGTAGTTTTCCTTACTGAGCATCTGAGCTCACCCCTTTATTATGTTTTCTTTGTCCCAGGATGGGAAGAAGTATATCATGATTGACCTGTAGCAATAGGTTAAGGGATATTAATGTTTTCGGAGGGAACAAAATGTTGTTGTTGTTTTTATTTCATGATATAATATAAAACTCATGTATCTATTTTGTACTTCCAAGACTACTAAACTAATCGGTCTTTCGAGATTTGATCTCTTTTGATCATGCTAATGTTATCTAATAATTAACCGACTCAAGGTAACCAGGGTTGGGCGTTATAGTTGGTATCCGAGGTAGTTTATTACAAACCTTGGAAACTAGATTAAGAAGAACTTTGATTAGAGAATATTACCCTAAGATAGACTTTGTGGATTAGTATAGAAGAACTTCCATGATTTTAGGTAATGTAGGTATATTTTGAATTTTCAAAGAAATACATCCCTATCTAGAAATGGGTATGTAGAGGCGGCTCTCGCACAAAATTCCCTAGGAGTGAATACTCTGACAAGGAGTTTTGGTCTTGACCCGAGGTATCCTGGTACACGACAATGGGATTTGCTGCACTCTTTGTTATGACACTCCTGGGGGATATGCTTCAGATAAAACACATTTTCTTTACAAACCATTGTGAAGTATTTATAAGTAAATACATCCTAAAAGAAAACATTTTTTATGATTAAAGATTATATGCATAAACTGTTCAATTTATGTTAGGTGTTTTTCTAGCTTGGAATTATGTAATTAGATTCATAAACTAATCTAGTGTATTCCATTGTTTAGAAATGGTTCCTAGTGTAAGGAATGGATACCATATCAATTAATGTAATACATGTAGGCATTTTCCTCCTAATCAAGATAATTATAGTGGAGATGGTGATGCAACCGGTGCAGAATAACATATAACCATACTAGGAAAACTCACTCAGGTAATGGATAATAATCTTCCTCATATGGAGCACCTGGATCCACCATGCGGAGGATAAATATTAGACCGCATCATGAGTAAAAAACCACAAAGATTAAATGGGACTATAAATCCATTTGTAGATGAGCAATGGATAAGTTCCTTAGAGAAACTATTTCATGATTTGGGGAGTAGCGAAATGGAAAAAGTTTCCATGGTATTTTATCTCCTCACGGGAGGTGCAGATAAATGGTGGTCATTAATTCAAAACACAAATGAGTATGAAGAAGTATTAAATATGGAATGGAGGGAGTTTAAAGTGATTTTCATAGAAAAATACTTTCCTTGTGACCATTGAGCAGATATGGAATGAAAATTTATGAGTCTTAGACAAAAGGAGGATGAGGATGTCACAATGTATGAGGATGCCTTTACAAGGCAAGAAAGTCATGTAGTAGATTATATACGTAACCAAAGGAGTAATATAGATCATTGATTTGATGTGTTAAAACCATTTCCCTATCGAGAATTAGTCCCACAATCCTTCTCAACGTACAATGAAATTATCTCATGTGCTATCAAGATAGAAAAGTAATTCTCTAAGTCTTATGACATTAATGAAAACCAAGAGAAGAAGAGATCAACTAAACACTCTGGAAATGGAAATAAGGGGAAGAAGGGAAAAGTGGGATTTCGATCCTGCAATAAATATGGGAGGAAACACCCTGGTACTTGAATCAAGGGAATATGAGTTTGTTATAAGTGTGGTGAAAAAAGTAACCAAGATTGTGATTACAACGGAAAGAAAGAGGTGGTCAATATTGAATGCTACAATTGTAGTGAAATGGGGCGTTATGAAAATGAATGTCCTAAGAGCTAAGGAAACTTACCTCAGAAAAGTCCAAGGGAGAAAATCCAAGCATATGGAATCACTAGTACTAAGGTTGAAGCTCTTAATGATGTGATGGAAGGTAATTTAATTGTTTCCTCAAATTTAACCAATGTTTTTTTGATTATGGATCATCACATTGTTTCATATCTTCCATGTTTGCTAAGAGAATTCAATATTTCAAATTTTATTTAACAAGGGAGTTGTTAGTCAAAAATCTTAAGGGGATTATCCTTGAAACTAGGTTTTTTGAATCAGTTCCCATTAGGGAATATAAGCATTCTTTATCTACTGATCTCATCATCATACCCATGATTAAATTTGATTTAATTATAGGTATGGATTGGATTTAGGACCATGATGTAAAAATTTATTATAAGAAGAAGGAGGTTACAATTTTTAATGATGATAATAAGTACCTTATCTTTAGAGAAGAAATGTCACCATATGATTCTTACCTATATCCACCCCTAGTAGCTCTACTAAATTAAATTATTCGGGAGGAAGGGAGTAAAATAATTATGGGTGAGGAAAAGAATGTTCAAATATAGGAAGTACCTATTGTTCAAGAATATGATGATGTGTTTCCATAGGATTTACCTAGACATCCTCCAGAATGAGAAATTTGGTTTTCCATTGACATAATTCCTAGTTTAAAGACTATATAGGGTACCCCTTATAGAATGGCCACTTTTGAATTAGAGTAACTAAATAAACAACTAGAGGAATTGAGTAATAAGGGATTTATTCACCCTAGTTTTTTTTCAAGGAGAGCCCCTATTCTTTTTATTAAGAAGAAAGATGGATCTATCAGGTTGTCTATTGACTACAGGGAGATCAATGCTATAACAATAAAGTACAAGAATACCCTACCTCCCATTGAATATTTATTCTATCAAATTCATGGAGATTAATATTTTTCAAAGATTGACCTTCGATATAGATATCATCAATTCTATCTGAAGAAGGAAGACATTTCAACAGACAACATTTTGTACCATGTATAGGTATTATGAGTTTACAGTAATGCCTTTTGGAATGACTAATGCACCCTATGCCTTCAAGGATCTAATGAATAGAGTTTTAAAGTAATATCTTGATGACATTGTAGTGGTATTTATTGATTATATCTTGGTATATTCCAAAATCTACGAAGATCATGAAAATCACCTGCGCACTATTCTAAAAACTCTTAAAAGAAATGAATTATATGGTAAGTTTAGAAAGTGTAAATTCTGGCTTCAAGAGATCTTTTTTCTTGGCCATATTGTCTTTAAAGATGTAATCTATGTTGATCCTTCAAAGAAAAATGCAATCCAGGAATGGCCAACACTGAGAAGTATAACTGTGGTACACAGTTTTATTGGTTTAGCAGGTTATTATTGGAATTTTGTATTGAATTTTTCCCTATTGGCAAACCCATTAACCAAGCTCACACGTAAAGGGGTTAAATTTTTTTGGAAAAAATAGTGTGAGGAATTTTTTCATGAATTGAGGAAAATATTAGTCAATTCATCTCTATTGACTCTAGCATCGCGTATTGATGGGTTTGTTATTTATAGTGATGATTCAAAGAAAGGAATGGGTTGTGTCGTTATACAGAATGATTGGGTCACTGACTATACATCATGGCAGCTAAAATTTCATGAACAAAACTATCCCACTCATGATCTTGAGTTAGAAGCTGTGATATTTTCTCTAAAGATATGGAGACACTATCTCAATGGTGAAATGTGATATTTATACTGATCACAAGAGTTTGAAGTATATTTTCTCACAAAAATAACTCGACATGGGGAAAAGGAGATGGCTCAATTTACTGAAGGATTATGATTGCACTATACACTACCACCAAGGGAAGGAAAATAAGGTGGAAGATGCTTTGATAAGAAAGGATCGTGGAGTTCTAAACTAGATGATAGTGGAAATGGATTCTATGTTCATGGATCTAGTAAAGATAGATATGGGAATAATCATGGAAGGTGAAACATTAATACTTTTTAAAACGGTTTCCAATCCATCTTTACTAGAAAAGAAAAAAAGTTCTCAGACTGATGATGAGGGGTTTCAAAATAAAATTAAATCTTTGAATAATGGGAGATTAATTGACTTCATATATGAAGATGGAATTTTGAAATTTGGTAAGATAATTTTTGTTCCAGATATAGCAGATCTTAAAAGTGAATTGTTGGATGATTCTCATAGCCCCAATTTATCAATACACCCTGGTAGCACTAAGATACATAGAGATTTTAAGGAACATTTTTTTGGGACAACATGAAAAGGGAGATTGTAAATTATGTGTCAAGATTTATGGTTTTTCAACAGCTTAAGGCTAGAATACAACATCCTGGAGGAGTCATTAAACCTCTTCCCATACCTGAGTTTAAATGGGATGATATGACGATGGACATTGTCATGGGGCTACCAAAGACTCCTAGAAGGAATGATGTAATGTGGGTCATTGTTGATCGTGTTACCAAGCAAGCACATTTTCTTGTTATAAGAGAAGATTTACCACTTGAATGTTTAGAAAGGATATATGTTAATGAAGTTGTGAGACTTCATGGAGTACCCCTATCAATTGTTTGTGATTGTGATCCCTACTTTACATCAGGATTCTGGAAGTCTATAGAAGGCCCTGAATACTGAACATTGTTTGAGCACTGCCTGCCACCCTCAAAATGATGGAAAATTAGAACAGACTATTCAAACCTTAGAATAAATGTTGATATCTTTCTCACTTGACATTCAAGATATGTTGAATCAATATTCACCTTTGGTAGAAATTTCCAATAACAATAGCTTCCATTCATGTATTCATATGGCACCATATGAAGCGTTATATGGAAAGAGATGTCACACACCAACTTGTTGGGATGATGTTGGTGAAAGAAAACTTGTAGGCCCAGAACCTGTTAAGGAAACAGTGGAAAAGGTGAAGATTATCCAAACCCACATCAAAGAATCTCAAAGTAGGAAAAATATCTATGTTGATAACCGAAGGAAGGATTTTGAATTTTAATTAAGAGATCATGTTTTCGTGAATGTATCTCCATGGAATTGTGTTATACGATTCGATAAGAAGGGTAAATTTAGTCCATGGTACATCAGACCTTTCGAAATTCTAGAATGAATTGAAGGTGTAGCTTATCATTGGGAAATGCCGCCAAGTCTCTACAAAGTTAATGATGTGTTTCATGTATCACTGTTGAGAAAAAAAATGCCTGACCCAATGCATGTACTCACCTATGAAGAAATAGAACCGGAACCCAATTTGTCTTATTTTGAAGTGCCTTTCAAGATTCTTGATACCAGAGAACAAGTGTTGATAAACTGGATGACTCTTCTGGTAAAAGTTCTATTGAGAAACCATAAGATGGAAGAGGAAACGTGGGAACCAGATGAACTTATGATGAAGAACCAGCTGAATCATTTTATGTAGTAATATTCTAGAAATTTTGAGGACAAATTTTTTTAAGGAGGGAAGAATGTAACACCCAAAACTTCCACGGTACAATTCACTTTAAATAATGCAATAGCTTGCGTTGTACGCAACTTTGAGTTCTAGCACACCATGACCAATCAAACTAACCATTATGAATAGTAACAACCACTTTTAGAAAATTTTTAAATTTTATTTTTTGAAATGGACTTCATTTTTGGATTCTAAATATCGAAATTAGATTAGGGTGATTTTTGGGTTTTTTCATGAAAACTTTCAGTTTTTGATGAATAGTGAACAACACTACGTTATTATTTAAAACCGACATTTATTTAAATAATAATTATTATTATTTAAATTTATTTTAAAGTAAAAATAGAAACATAATACCTATATTTGTCTAATGTAATTCATTGAATTCATTTTATAATATGTTTAGTTATATAAAATTTTATTGTACTTTTAACCGTATTTACCCCCCCCCCCCATTATAGGAAAATTTGAAAATTTTCCTAAAAAGTAATTTTACCGCTTCTGTGAATTGAATTTAAAAAATCCTAGAGACACAGTTTACATCAGTAAGTAAAATGTGGTTCAATAGGAGGAAAATAATTTTTGGTGAATAGTAAATTTTGAATTTTATTTACCATGGTTAAAAGTAAAGAGGGTAATTAAAGGTAAAAATGATATTATAATTACCATAACACATGTACTAATTCTATTGGATGAGTGTATTTCGACCAGAAGAAACCGTAGAAAAAAATATGATTTTTTATGCACTTGGATTAGATTAGGACATTTATTATTATTTTATTTAAAGAGTTAAAAGTGTTAAATTCAAAGTCTAATAAATAAACCATTTTTAATATAAGGTTATACATAAGATAAATTATACTATAAATATTAATTGGTAATATAAAATGATTTCCTACATCCTGGTATTTTATTTATAATTTTTAGTCCTTAAATAATTAAATTTATTTATAACACAATGATGATGTAGTAATTACCTTATTAATGAAAGATTAAAATAATGGATATCATAAATATAAGAATAAAATTAAATTTAGACTTTTGATGCATTACACGTATTTTATTCTTTAATATGACATGTTAGGGTTGATTTTATGTATTTGTTTCGAAGTAATCAAGTTTTGTTGACTTCTACAAAAATTAAATACTAAATAGTGTCAAAATTGACATAAATGTGTTTTTAAAACATATACCATATTATTAAATGACATAATATTCATAAAAATATATGGTTCCACCAAATAGCTTTTATAATGATAGATATGTCATTAATGAACCACTTGAGGTTCTCTTTTAATTTTATAGTATTTTTATTAACCATGTAATATAAAAATACAAGAAGACATTGTAAAAGTTATACTATTTTACTAAGAGTTAAATCTAAATGATAAGGTTAATATGGCGACCTAAACATGTATAAAACCTATTGGTTTTGATATTTTAGCACCATCCCCGCCTTAGGCACAAAATAAATCTTTTTGGATCCTTTAGAAATCGAAAATGACATTATAATAAAATAATATTTCAATCTTTTCCTAAAGTTCCCCTCACCTCTTTTGTAAAAGGGAACTTAACCTTATCTTAATTTCACACCTCTAAATCCTTTTGGATCAGAAAAAACCTACTCAAATATCCTCCCTACTACCGTCACTTAAACCTAGATTCCTTAATTGGATCGAAATCTAACCTAATGATTCCTTTTGATCAAATCAAAAGGAAGAACCCGAAGAAGAGGTAATTACTTCATCACCTCTTTCAATGTTCTTTTCTTCTTCCACTTCCTCTTTCTTTGTTTTTTCCATACTAAAATAATAAATACAATATCTTATATATACTGAGATTTTTTTATAAATATGGTACAACCATATTCATTATTCTATCCATCCTACGAATGATAAAGTCACTAAACATGCATACGTACGGCTTAAAGTATCCATGTCGTGGAGTAGTTTGTTATTCAACACTTCATTATTTGGATGAGTATAATAATGAGTATAATTGATGTAAATAATAAATATAACATGTTAATTATTCTGTATATAAGATATAATATCCAATTACATACAATTTTACCATCAATAGAATGATATTATCGCTTGTGCGTATGTACAGATTACTGTCTCCATGAACGTGATGAGATCCATTACCCATCATAACCATTCATGAATAATTTTCTTTTGATGATTAAATATAATTTTTAAAGAACATAATATCATTCTGGATATTAATAAAATACATCCTATCCCTAACAAAAATAACTTATGTAAGAAAACAAATAAAGGAAAACAAATCAGTTATCTCCCGAAACAATGATACTACTAAAATATTATTAACGATGCAATATTAGAAGATCATATATGATATCACATTTATGTATGTGCTTCTTGTATAATATAATAAATATTATTTAACAATTATAGAGGAGGTTAATGTACCCTCAACCATGTAAAAGTACCAAGGGTTAATTTTACAATTTCGTTATTATCTGAGGTTGTTTATATGTAAATATCTACTAAAACCTCTTTATCATCCACATCATTGTTTCTTAAAAATTTATTTCAAAACATTTTTACTATTTAATAGACTATGGGTTAAAGTAATTTATACCCTCATTTGAATTTTTATTTAATGGTTTGAAAGGAATCATTCCATCACTTTCCAAACAAGGTACTTTATAACATTTTGGACAAATTATGGAAATAATATTTTTTTATCATATATGGTGGGTGAGGATATTGTACACCATTATAACACCTTAAAAGATTCACCTACAATAATATAATAATATTTTGAAAAAAATGTTATTTTATCATTACATTACTTTTAAATTATTTCAAAATATAATGATATATTTCTCTCAAATAGTTTCGATTTCATCTATGTCAACATCCTTTATTGGATTTTGCGTTTGTTTGAAGTTGATTTATTTTGATACAATCATCCATATTGTATTGAAGTTTTTGTGATATGTTTTACTGTGGATGTTCTATTTTTATACCATTCATGGTTTGTGGTTAAATTATTAACATTTTGTATGATAGATTTAATACGAATGTTTATATTATGTTTCATACTTTTCATATGAGGAAGGCATTGGAATTAGTACATGACGGGTGGAGCTCACTATAGCTCCTAGAAGCATCAGTAGGTCTCATGAGACAAACTAGTGTCTTGGAACAAGGCCTTGAAAAAATCTTATTTGTATTCCTGGAACGAGGCCCTTACTATGTGGTTATGATGTTTGGCATTACGCATTCCATTATTATGAAATTAGCTATTGATATTAAATGTGAATATTCGACTAGTAGAATATCCATATGAATAAGTAAACGGAATTATTTGATTTGTCTTTTACATATTATTCTGACATTTATGTTTAAAAGGCTTGTGTTTTAGTCTTATACATTATCTTAAATGTTTATGCTTATTTATTATAGTTTCTGCTATATTGTTATCCTTTATGAGCATTTGAGCTCACCCCTTTCTTATGTTCTTTTGGATGTGAATAAGTATATTATGATTGACCTGTATGGATAGACTAAGGGATATGAGTTTGTTCTAAGGGAACACAATGTTGTTGTTTTTTATTTCATGATGTAATGTAAAACCTTTGTATGTATCTAGTACTTCCAAGGCTACTAAACTAATCGGTCTTTCGAGACTTGATCTTTTGTGATCATGCCAGTGTTATGTAATAATGGCTAGCTCTGGGTAACTAGGGTCAAGGAATTACAATAATCATTATATTATAATTATATAATAATAATACTATCTTTTATCCTCTCATAGTAATCAATGATAGAGTTTTATAATTTTGGTCAAGTAGGGGGTTATACCAACCCTGAAAACAAACAGCCAATATGTCAATGGGTGATTATGGTTAAGGAAGTGTACAATATTATTTTTAAAGAATAAAAACCATATTTTTTATATTTTTTTACATTTTTGAATATTTTCTGAAGTGGTTTGGATAATGAATTGAAATAAATATTAAAAATAGAATATGTTACTATGTGGATATTGTAGTTCATACAATGAATTATTTATATTCTTTTGTTTTTATTAGATTATGGAAACAAATACATAAGGGGGTTTCCATTAATCTTGGAGGATATAAATTAAGATTTTTAGTAATATTTTGTAAGGAATGGGTGTGGAATTAAGGGGTTGAATTAACCCCATTTTTAATGCTAGAAAAGGGCACTATTGGGAACATCCATTATATTTTAGTAATGGAAGTACACTATTCATGAATCATTGGTTAGAAAACTGAAAAATAATGGATTTTGGGTTGATTTTGGGAGGATAAATCTTAAAAAATTTCTTTCCACACTTGTTTTTAATATGTCTTAAGTCATGTGTTCAAATATAATTACTTATAGTTTTTTTCTTGACAAAGGTAACTAGTTTTAACATAAGTAAATTATGTTCTTTAAAAATATTAAATAATCCATATAACCAAATTTTGGTGTTATTAACATAAATTAAATATAGATTTAATATTATTAAATTTCTAATTAATTGAAAAATAACTTTTACATTAAAAAATTTTATATATAGAAAAACTCTATTGTAAAAAAATGTTTTTTAACCATTAAGTGTTCTTAATATTAATTTATGTTGACATTAAATTGAATGAGTAATAATTTATGTAAAAATTGGATTGAAAAATATAATAAAGTCTATTTTGAAAAGATATTAATTTATTTTTTAGATAAAAATTTAAAAATATTAATTAAAATTTTAGTTGAAAATTAAAAGTTGAACATTATTGTGGTTATTAACTTAAATATTAGTAATCAAAATTTTATGGAAAAATGAAATTCAACTTTTAAAATAATATGATAATGTTGATATAAAATTTTAAAATCATTACATTGGATTAAATTTTTAAGAGTTATGAAATCTAATTTCTTTAATATAAGTAAAGTAAACGATTTTTAGTGTAAAATATTACTTGTATTCCCAAAATTATAAACATGGATTTTAAAAATAATAGACATCAATATGAATTTATTTACTTTAAATATATAAATATATATATTTAAAAAATGTTTCAAATTCATTTAATTAATTATTTTATTATGATAATTTTATAAATTTGATTGTTTTAACAATATAAGTAATTTTCCTAATTGACCTAAAAGCTAATTTTTTCTAAAAAAATCCAAAAATTCATAAAAATATTTTACTCAAAAGTACTTCTAAAAAATGGAATTTTTTTTTCAAATTCAGATCCTAAAACAGGATAATTTTTCTTTTATATAGTAACATATATATATAATGAAAAATGTTTTTATAGTAAAATAACTTTTACAAAATATAACCTATTTTTTCTTATTTCTTGTCAATTAATAATAAAATTGGTATTAATATATTATTCATATTGACAATATATTTTTTCCATAATATTTTTAGATTCCTAAAAAACAAAAAAAATTACCTTTTAGAATGGTTACAATTTTAAAAATAAATTAGCCAAGTTAATTATTTAGTTATATTAATTGAATATTCATTAATACCTTGGTATTAATAATTCCAGTTGTTTTTATGTATACTTATATTTCATAATTTGGTTCTAGAAATATTTACCCGCCATTTCTATGACTACACATTAACTATTATATAATGTTTCACAATTCATTTCGGTTCGGTGTTGCATGTGCAGCTAGAAATTGAACACATTATATTTTTAAAGGAAAATAATATATATACTCTTTAATATTAGGGAATTAAATTGGTGTCCCCATTGTTGGTAGATTTATTAATGGGGTGAATTATTGAATAATATTATTTTATTTCCTTTTTTTATTTCTTTAAAATGCAACTTCCATCTATTGTTAAAGTGAGAAATCTCAATACTTAACTCACAAAGACTGAGGAAAGAAATGAAAAAAGGGAACCCAATGTACAAGGATCATTACTAAAAATGAATCTAAAATCCTTCACCAGTTTCCAAATCACAATATATTATACAATATAATTGAATCACTATTGTGGTTATAATAAGCAG
Source organism: Viscum album (assembly GCA_963277665.1). Classification (NCBI taxonomy): domain Eukaryota; kingdom Viridiplantae; phylum Streptophyta; class Magnoliopsida; order Santalales; family Viscaceae; genus Viscum; species Viscum album. Next base: position 1,352,610,492 of record OY728121.1, on the reverse strand, counting down.
GGTTTATCAATGAAATCATGTTACAAGATGAAAAATAATGTTATCTCCTATCATAACAAAATAAGATCCCACATTGATGAAACAAATTTCAATATTGTCTTATTTCTTTATTTAAAGATTATATATATTCCCATATTGATTGCCTCATGAAAATATCATAGTTATCCCTTACTTCCCCACTATATGAAATAGAATAGACTTCCAATTTCTTCATCATTACATGACACAGTTATGAGGACCACACCCAAAAATAAATCTTATGATCATTCATTTCATAATTTATACATAAACAATTGAAATAATTATTATAACACCCTTAGTTTTTATGAATTTATTTTTTAAATAAATTAAATTTCTTCGATAACTTTCGATACACGCAACACCATGTTTTAACGAACCACAATACAATATTATTATTATTATTTAAACATGAATATTATTACCTAGAAATTAAACATGGAAAAATTAATATGAAAATACAATTTTAAAATATTATGTTTAACGTCTTTATGTAAATAATTCAAATTTACAAAAAGTAATTAATTTTTGGTTAACTCTTTATATATTTCAACATATTATTTTAAAAAACATATTTTTTATTTAAATTTTTGAATGATAATAAATTACCTTTTGACACATTTGAAATATGAATTTGAAGAAACAAACTTCATTTTTTGTATTCATCATATCAAATTTATCCGAGGGTAAATTTTGGGGACTTTTTTGAACACATTAATTTTTTAATGAATAGTGAAAATGATGGTTTTTATTGAAAAAATCATTTTCATTTAAAAATATTTTATGGAAAATTAAATTTTTTAAATTGGTAATAAAAGTAAAATAAGTTCAATTATATATCTTTAAATCCAATTTAATTTATTTTAATCATTTTTATGTAGATTTTGTCTCTAAAACGATTTTAATATTTCGAACATTTTCCTTTGAGAAACCAAAAATCTCATCAAGATTGTGGTTTTAAAATTTAATTAAAAGTTTCCACATATTTGGATGGAATTTGGAAAAATGAATTCCATATTTGGAATTCAAATAATTTATATTATCTAATAATTTCAACTTCATTTTTGTCCATAATGAATAGTGAAATAAGTAAAAATTATTTATTGTGGATAAGGTAAAAATGGGTTTATTGAGGGTTAAAAAAGGATAGGGGATAAAAATGACCTAAAACATGTCTAGAAAAAATTATATATTCATATTTTGATCTTATCACTACTATGATCTATAATAGTCCATGTTTTATCCTTTTTTCATGTAAAAAATGTGGTTACACCATTTTATTTTCAAAAAATACCATTGTTTCACTCACCTCACATACAAAAGGACACCCCATATCATATCCTCTACACACATACATAACCCTTTGGTTTGTCCATGACCTACCCAAACCCCTTTCTTTAATTCCTACTATCATACTATAAGTATTATTTTGTTAAAAATCCTTCATCAGAATGTTTTTGGTGAAAACCCCTGGATGTTACCCAAATAATACATAATGTTCATTAATGAGGATATTTACTTTTATTTCTAAATAATATGAAATGGTCTTTAATGAGCATATTTACTTTTATTTCTACCTCCACATCTTCCAAGTATTACTAAAAATTTCTGATATAATAACCTCAGTATCAACAATATAATGAGTTTATCTTATGTTAAGGGCATGAGCTACATCTATATCTTCTTCCATAAAATGGGAAATGATAACATCAATAATTTTTATATCTAACTACCATATCTCATAGTTGGTTATTAAGATATATATAATATTTTTTAAAACTATTATAAGAATATGTCTTCTTAGTGGTTTCAAATTTCAATGTGAATTTAAAATTTATCCATTGGTGGATGTTTCATTTTTAAATGAAGCAATCAGAATGATGTTTAAGGAATTTAGGATTCCAAACAAGCTATGTTTAGTAAAGTTATATGTTTTAGAGGAATTCATAGGGGTTAGAAGAGAACTGGAGAAGAAAAGGGCATTATAGGAAACTAGAAATATCCCTAGGAGTAAATACAAGACATATATATGATTTATGATGTGAAAACTTTTCATGGGGTGTGGATGTAATGTTAAAGGATTTGATAATTAGATACTGGGGGTTCTGCCCAAATTTTCATGGCATGAAAATATGTGTCCTTCTATGAAACTATTTGGATTGGACCTGATATATCCTTCTTACAGTGTTTCATGTTGTGTATTTATTTTAAATTTTGTGAAACCTTGATTGATGTCTGGGGAGAAATTTTAAATGAATGGAGTAATTTATAAACCCCTAAAAACATTATCCCTTCAACCCCCTTACACATATATAGATGTGACATAGGGGATTGGGTTTCTGGGAACTCCTACAAACATGTATTTAATCTGATTAAAGTGTCATTAGTTGTGATGGATTCTTCTCAAAAATCCATATCCTTTTCAATCCTTATAATATTTCTCTTCTATTTTTTTTCCTCTTTTAGTTGTGGATAAATATTGACTTATAAATTGATCAGTGAATCGTCAATTTTCATCAAGAATTCCTTGAATCCATGAAAAAGGGATCCTGAGATGATTCCCATTTGTATTTTCATGTTGATCTATTGAGGAATAAATCTATTTTAACTTATCCAAATGGATTTTTCTTTAAATTCTTTCTATTGAATTTTTCATTTTTATAATTAAATGGGGCCTTTTTTTAATACCTCAATATTTCATAGTACGTTATCTCTTTAAATTAATTCAATAGCTCGCACTACACACAACCAGAGTTCGAGCGAACCATGACTTATCAAACTGGCCATTCAGAAAGTAGTTATGAATAATATTAACTCTATTTTGAATTTTATATACACATTATAATTTTAACATCAATATTATGTTTTTTTAGACATAATATAAGAACAAATTCAATTTTTCAGATAAAATAAGTAATTTTCAAAAAATAAAATTTTACCAGCTTTTAATGGAAAACCATTTTTAAATCCAATATTTGACACTTTTATATATTCAATTTGATAAAATAAAATTTTTCTATAGAAGTGGTGCATAAAATTTTAGTTTTTGATAAAGTTTTTATGTTTTTCTGATAACTTTCATATTTTGATGAATAGTGAAAGATACTAAATTTTAATTAAAAACAACTTTTTTAATCAAAAATAATTTATAGTGTTAGATTATAGATTTGAATGGTTTTTTAGTATAATTGGACTATATTTTTATCAATTAATCCAATATTAGTCATTGGAAGTAATTTCGCATTTAAATTGGACATAAACACATATCAATCTTTTGATAGTTTTTACTTATCAAAAACCTGCTTTCTGGTTTTGGAAATGGGAATTATTTTTCAATTAATTGAGGAAACTCCTATGTTTTTAATTTTTTAAATTAGACATAATTTTTTAATTTTTAATATAGAAATTACCTTTGGGTTAATTTTTGGTATTTTCAGAAAACATTCAACTTTTAATGAATAGTGAGAAACATTACATTATTGTTTAAAAACGAATTTTATTTAAATAATGTTTTTTTACATAAATTTATTTTAATGATAAAATTGATAAATAATAGATGTATTTTTCCAATATTATTCATTGGAGTCATTTTATAATAATATAAAATATTTAAAATTTTATTGAACTTTTAACGTCTTTACCCACCTTCTAGGCATATTTACAAATTTTCATAAAACATAATTTTACAGCTTCTCTGAAGTGAATTTCAAAACTCTGATATACATGGTTGAAATTAGTAAGTAAAATGTGTTTCAAAAGGATGAAAATAATTTTTTGTGAATAGTAACATTTGAATTTTATTTACCACGATTAAAAGTAAATAGGGTAATTAAAAGTAAAAATGATATTATAATTACCCTAACACGTATCCTAATTCCATTGGATAAGTGTATATCAACATAAATGAACCTTATTAATAAAATAAGATACCTTTTTATCCACTTAGATTAGATTAGGATATTTATTATTATTTTATTTAAAGAATAGTTAAAAGTGTTAAATTCAAATTTTAATAAATAAAACATTTTAAATACAGGGTTATAAATAAGATAAATTCTACTAAAAAAATTCATTAGAAAGATAAAAATATTTCCTACATCATGATATTTTATTTTATTTTTTTAGAGATTAAATAATAAAATTTATTTATGGCACAATTATGATGATGTAATTACCTCATTAAATAAATATTAAAATAATTGATATTATAAACACTAAAATAAATGTAAATTGAGACTTTTGATGCATTACAAGAATTTTATAGATTAATATGACATGTTAATATTGATTAAATAGTTTTTTTTCTAAGTTATAAAGTTTTTATGACTTTCAAAAATCCCAAATACAAAATATTTTCAAAATTGACAAAAATGAGTTTTTAAAACAAATACTGTATTATTATATGATATAATATTTCAAAAAATATAAGTATAATCCAAAGGACTTATAAAATGATAGATAAGTCATTAAGGAAACCACTTGATGTTCTCTTGGAATTTTATAGTCATTTTATAAACCATTTAATATAAAAATACAAGAAGACATGGTAAAAGATAAACTATTTAACTAAGAGTCAAATTTAAAAGATAAGGTTGATATGGTGACCTAAAAATTTCTTAAACATATTTGGTTGAGTGTATTTCTACCCATCCCCACCATATAATTTAAATAAATCAATTTGTATCCATTATAAACCGATTATGATTTTATAATTAAATAATATTTCAAGCTTTTCCTAAAGTGACTCTCACCTCTCTTATAAAAGGTTATTTCACCTTCTCTTAATTTCACACCTCCAAATCCATTTGGATCAGCCAACCCCTTCTCATATATCCTTAAAACTACACTAAATTCAACCTATATTCCTTAAATTGATCATAAACCCAACCTAAGGATCCCTTTTGATCAAATCAAAAGGAATCTTCCGAATAAGAGGTAATAATTTCATCACCTCTTTCAATGTTCTTTTCTTCTTCCAATTCCTCTTTATTGGACGTTTCCATACCAAAATAATTAATTTAGTACCTTATACATACTGTGATGTTATTATAAATATGGTACAATCATATTCATTATTCTATCCATTCTATGAATGATAAAGTCACCATACGTGCGTACGTACGGCTTACGGTCTGCACGTCGTGGTGTAGTTTGTTATTGAACACATCATTATTTGGATGGGTATAATAATGTGTATAATTAATGTAAATAATAAATATAACCTATTAATGATTCTTAATATCTTATATACCATCTATTTACAAATGATTTCACCATCAATAGAATGATATTGTCGCTCATGCGTGCGTACGGATTACCATCTCCACAAACATGATGAGATTCATTCCCCATCGTAAACATTCAAGAATAATTTTAATTTTATGATTAAAAATAATGCATAAGAACTTAAGATCATTCTTAATATGAATAAAATACATCCTATCCATAACAAACCTGACTTACGTAACAAAACATATAAAGGAAAATGAATCAGTTATCACCTAAAACAATGATACTACTGAAATATCATTTATAAAGAAATATTAGAAGATTATATATGATATCATATTTATCTCTATGGTTATTGTATAATTTATCAACAATGATTTAACTATTATACAGGAGGTTAATGTACAATTTACTAAGGAAAATGACAAGGTAAGGGTAAATTTTACAATCTCTTTATTATCTCTGGTTGTTTATATGTGAGTATCTACTAAGAATTCTTTATCATCAAAATCCATGTTACTTAAAAATGTATTTCAATTATATTAAATATTTCCTCTAATCTGGTTTAAATTCATTTATACCCCATTTTGACTTTTTATAAAAAAATTTGAACGGAATATTTCCATCTTTTTTCAAATAAGGTACTTTATGATCTTTTCAACAAATAAAGCTAAAAATGGTTTTTTTACTTATACGACCGGTGCAACTATTTTCCACCATTATAACACCTTCAAATCTTCCCTCAAAATATTATAAGAATTCGTTAAAAATAAATGTTTTCTTGTATATATATGTGAATTTTAAATGATTTCTAAATTGAGGAGATATTTCTCTCAAATAGTTTTGATTTCATCTATGCCAACATCCTTTGATGGATTTTACACTTATTTGAAGTTGATTTATTATGATACAATCTTACATATTGTATTGAAGGTTTTTAGATATGTTTGAATGTGGATGTGTTATTTTTAAACCATTCACAGTTTATGTTTAATGTATTAACATTTCGTATGTTAATTTTAATACAAATGTTTTTGTTATGTTTCAACCTTTTCATATGAGGAATGCATTGGACTTAGTAAGTGATGGGTGGAGCCCACTATAGCTACTCAATGTATCGGTAGGTCTCATTAGAAAAACTATTGTCTTTGCACATGTCCTTGAAAAAATCTTACATGTAGTCTTGACATGAGTCCTTGACTATGTGGTTATGATGTCCGACATTATTCATTCCATAATTATGAAATTATCTATTGATATTACATATGATTATTCTACAAGTATAAAATACATGTGAATATGTAAGTGTCATTATTTGATTTAACATTTCCATATTTTTTTGAAGTTTATGTTTAAAAGGATTGTGTTTTAGTCCTATACATTGCCTTAAATTTTCAGGCTTATTTATGATAGTTTCCACAATATTGTTATCCTTACTGTGCATCGGATATCACCCCTTTCTTATGTTTTCTTTTTCCCAAGATGTGAATAAGTATATTTTTATTGACCTACATGGATTGGATAAGGGATATGAGTGTGTTGAAAGGGGACACAATGTTGTGGTTTTTTTATTTCATGAGGTAATTTAAAACTTATGTATGTATCTAGTACTTCCAGGGCCACTAAACTAATCAGTCTTTCGAGACTTTATCTCTTATGATCATGAAATTTTTATGTAATAATGCACTGAATCTGGGTAACTGGGTTCGGGGAGTTAAATTTGGTATTATAGGATGTTTAGTATAAACCTTGGAAACTATATTTAGATAATCATTTATTAGATAACATTACCCAAAGATAGACTTTGAGGATTAGTATTTAAGAACATCCAAAAAATTTGGTTGTGTAAATATTATATGGGTTTTCCAAGAAACAACATTCCTTTCTATATACAAACAGGTAGAGGTAGCTGGGGAACATGTGTAACTAGGAGTGAAAACTCTGACAAGAAGTTTCAGGCTTGACCCGGGGTATCCCGGTACACGAGAATGGGGCTTTGTTGCACTCTTGGTACTGACACTCCTCGGGGATATGATTAGGATAATTCACATTTTCTTTACAAACTATTATGAAGGATTTATGAGTAAATACTTCCTTAATGATTTTTTTTATGATTGTGGATTATATGCATAAACTCTTCAATTTACATTAGAAATTTTACATGTTTGGAATTATGCATTATGATTCATAAACTAACCTAGTGTTTGCTATTGTTTAGAAATGGTGCCCAGTAGAAGGAATGAAAACTCTATCAATATTCATGATCCAAAGAGTAAATGTATCATTTATTTCATGGTCTTAAGAAAAAATTTAGAAGGGAAATAGTCTCCCATGTATTCTAATCATATGGAGAAAAAGTATCGTGTGTTAATAATATGTGTAAAGAATTATCTAAGTCCTGTGGATTTTAATGGAAGATAGAGAAGAAAAGGATGGTTTGGAGAAAGATAGATAAAAACAAGAATGGAAAGGAGGATTTTCCCATATGTGATAACTGGGGAAAAATCACCTTGGTAAATGATTGAAGGGAATAAGAGTTTGTTATAAGTGTGGAGAAAAAGGACACCAGGTATGTGATTGTAAGGTTAAGAAAAAGGTTTCAAATGTAAAATTCTTCATCTGCAAAGAGTTGGGACACTACATGAATGAATTTCCCAATCGTCATAGTATACCCCAAATGATGCTATTGGATAATAATAAAGTTTTGATACAACCATAGATGAAGAGGAATAATTAGTGTTCATATATTTTTATTAATTAATCAGGTCATTTGAGTGTGGTATCAATGCTGTAATGGTTATATTAATTATGGAAATAAATAATTACTGTACTATAGTACTCTTTCATCGAGGATTTGAGATTATATGGTACTATTAATACTGAATCCACAGTAAGTTAATTTTTTTGGAAAATACATTGTTGAAGGAAAGATAAACCTTAATATGGTCCTGATACTAAGGTATTGATTTTGGAATAAGATATGGTTGATTTGGATAAATTAGATTGTATATTCTAGACTACCTTATATCTGATTATTGATTTTTTTATTCCATCATTGTTGGAGTGTTCCAAATTTTTGGATATAAGGAATATATCTAGTATTCTATTTGGAATAATGGGCATGAATATAATCAATAAGTTTTTATGTAAATTCTTTGTGTTACTATATTTTAAGAGAATACATGATGAAGGAACTCACATGTTATTATGTGAAAAAAAGAGATATTCATTATGTTATGTTGACCTACCTTATAAATTGTTGGACTACGAGTTTAGACACAAGTATTTTGGATAAGTCTAAATGTTGTAATGGATTAATTTGGGCATTGGATACTATGGTTTAAGGTTAAAACATTTTTTAAGATTTTTTTTGGATTTTTTTTCTAAAAGGACAACCCGAAGGTTGGGCGAAAACCCGTCGCATCCGGAAAGGTCATGAGACAGGGACCCGCAACCGAAGGGCCACAAGGGTGCATCACCAACCATTGGCCAATGCGATGTCCTGGTTTTTATAATGAAGTCTTATAAAATGATATGATAGATGAAATATAAATTCATTTTCTTAAACCCTATACGATTAAGATAAATAGAATATTTTTGACTTCTATTATCTTTTGGAGTTAAAGATGAGTTGTGGTAGAAATTAGTTAAAGGATGGAACTATACTTTTCAAGTATTTTTTTTCTTATTCTATAAATAAATAACATCTTAAAATTTCGGGAAAGGATCTTAAAACCAAAAATGTGTTATCCTAATACCGTATATTTTTATGAACCAACAATATATTAAGTCATCATAGATTTATGGCTTTGAGTCCCTCAGTATTCTATTTATTGTTCACTTGTTTGTGATTAATGACCTCAATCACTCCCTATAAATATTTACATTTTTACTCCAATTATGTCTCAATTTTCCACTAATGTTCTCCTATTCTAAATCCTAATTTTGTGGTGAATTTTTCATTTCCCTTTTCCTCTTATTAAGACTAATTTTTATTAACTCTATTTTCGATGGGGGTTTTCTAAAAAGGTATTTTGTATTTTTGACCTTTTATTTTCGAAGAACAATTTAAAATTTTGAGCACACAATTTATTGATGAAATGGAGAATGTGACACCCCATGATTTCAAAGTATGTTATCTCTTTAAAGTAATTCAATAGCTTGCGCAACACGCAACACTGAGTTCTAGTGAACCATGAATTATCAAAATAGCCATTGAAAAAGCAGTTATGAATAGTATTAACTCCATTTTGAATTTTATATACTCCATATAATTTTAACATCCATATTTTGTGTTTCTTAGAGATAATATAAGAACAAATTCAATGTTTTAGAAAAAATATTTATTTTTTTAAAATTCAATTTTACCACATTTTAATGGTGAACCCTTTTTAAATCCAATATTTAACACTTATATATTCAATTTGAAAAAATAAACTTCTTCTTTAGAAATGGAAAAAAAATTAGTTTGGATAAATATTTGGTGTTTTTCTGATAACTTTCATATTTAGCTGAATAGTGAAAGATACATAACATTAATTGAAAAAATATTTTTTAATATATATAATTTAGTGTTAAATTATACATTTGAATGGTTTTGAAGTATAATTAGATTATAGTTTTATTATTTAATCCAATATTGGTCATTGAAAGTAATTTCACATTTAAATTAGACATAAACACATATCAATCTTTTGATAGTTTTTACTTCTCAAATACCCATTTTCTGGTTTTGATAATAGAAATTAATTTTAAATTAATTAATGAAATTCCTATTTTTTTAATTTGGTAAAATAGACCCAATTTTTTAATTTGTAATATCAAAATTATTTTTGGTTGAATTTTTGGTATTTTTCAGAAAACATTCAATTTTTGATGAATAGTGAAAAACACTGTGATATTGTTTAAAACTGACATTTATTTTAATATTTATTAATTTTAAATAAATTTATTTTAATGTCAAAATAGATACATAATACCTATATTATTCCAATGTAATTCATTGGAGTCATTTTATAATAAGATTAGATATATAAAATTTTATTAAACTTTTAACGTCTTTTACCCACCTTCTAGGAACATTTAATAATTTGCATAAAACGTAATTTTACCACTTCTGTGAATTGAATTTCAAAAATCTGGGAGAAATTGTTGAAACCAGTAATTAAAATGTGGGTCAATAGGATTCAAATAATATTTTGGTGAATAGTAACTTTTGAATTTTATTTACCACGGTTAAAAGTAAATAGGGGTAATTAAAGGTAAAAATGATATTAAAATTACCCTAAAACATGTCCATATTTTATTGGATGAGGTTATTTATACCTAAGTCAACCTTATGAATAAGGTAATATTCTTTTTGATCCGCCTATATTAGATTAGGACATTTATTATTATTTTATTTAAAGAGGAGTTAAAATTGTTAAATTCAAATTTTAATAACTAACCCATTTTTAATATAGGGTAATACATATGATAAATTATACTATAAATATTTATTAGAAATATAAAAATATTACACACATCATTGTATTTTATTTATAATTTTCAGATACTAAATAATTAAATTTATTTATGATACAATGATGATGCAATAATTACCTTATTAATAATATATTAAAATAATTGATATTATAAATATTAAAATAAATGTAAATTGAGACTTTTTATGCATTACAAGAATTTTCTAGTTTAATATGACATGTTACGATTGATTATATAATTTTTTTTCGAAGTGATAAAGTTTTTATGACTTTCAAAAAAACCAAATACTAAATAGTGTAAAAATTGATATAAATGAGTTTTTATAACAAATTCTATATTATTAAATAATATAATATTACTAAAAATATAATTATCTGCTAGAGGACTTATATAATGATAGATATTTCATTAAGGAAACCACTTGAGGTTCTTTTGGAATTTTATAGTAATTTTATTAACCATGTAATATAAAAATACAAGAATACATGAAAAAACTAAACTATTTAACCTAGAGTTAAATGTAAAAGATAAAGTTTATATGGTGACATAAACTTGTCTAAAACCTATTTGTTGAGCTTATTTCAACCCAACCCCACCTTATCCTCGAAATAAATCAATTTTTATCCATTAGAAACCAAATATTATTTTATAATAAAATAATATTTCAATATTTTTCTTAAAGTGACCCTCACCTCTCTTATAAAAGTGTACTTCCCCATCTCTTAATTTCACACCTCTAAATCCATTTGGATCGTCCAAAACCATCTCAAATATCCCCCCAACTACCCTCACTTAAATCTATAGGCCTTAATTTGATCATAAATCCAACCTAAGGATCCCTTTTAATCAAATCAAAAGGAAGCACTCGAAGAAGAGGTAATAATTTCATCACCTCTTTCAAAGTTATTTTCTTCTTCCACTTCCTATTTATTTGTTATTTCAATAAAAAAATCATAAATCTAGTACCATATACATACTATGATGTAATAATAAATATGTTACAACCATATTCATTATTTTATCCATCCTATGAATGATAAAGTCACCATACATGCATACATATGGCTTACCGTCTCCACGTCATGGTGTAGTTTGTTATTCAACACTTAATTATTTATATGTGTATAATAATGAGTATTGTTGATATAGATAATAAATATATACAATTTTTATTATTCTGTATATGTGATATACCATCCAATTACACACGACTTCACCATCAGTAGAATGATATTGTTGCTCGTCCGTACGTATGGATTATCGTCTCCCTGAACACGATAAGATCCATTCTCCATAATAACCATTCAAGAATAATTTTCTTTTAATGATTAAAAATAATTTTTATGAACTTAATATCATTCTGTGTGTGAATCAAAAACATCATATCCTTAACAGACATGACTTATGTAACAAAACATATAAAGTAAAATGAATCAGTTACCACCCGAAACAATGATATTACTAAAATATCATTAACAAAGAAATATTATAAGATCATATATGATATCATATTTATGTATGTTTTTATTTAATAATTTAATAAAAATGATTTAAATGTTATAAAGGAGGTTAATTTACCATCGACTAAATAAATTTACAAGGTAAGGGTTAATTTTACAATCTTTTTATTATCCAAGGTTGTTTATATGTGAGTATCTTCTAGATTTCTTTATCATCCACATTCGTGTTTCTTAAAAATGTATTTCAAAAAAAATTTACTATTTTCTAGAATATAGGTTAAATTAATTTATATCCTTGTTTAACTTTTTTTTAAATTTTTTTGAATGGAATCTTTCCATCGTTTTCCAAACAATGTACTTTATGACCTTTTCGACAAATAAAGGAAAGAATGTTTTTTAACTTATACGGTGGGTGCAACTATTTTCCACCATTATAATGTTGGGTCGGAAGAAGCAAGGAATGATGGCAAGAGGGGGGGAGAATTGCCTTTTTAAAAAATTGATTAACAATTAAAATCAAAGTTGAAGAATGCAGCGGAAATAAATAAGGCAAGACACAAGAAATTGATAACGGAGTTCGGCCAAAACCCGACCTACGTCTCCGTTCCCAACTCAACCGTTGAGAGATTCCTACCGCTTGCTTTTCAATGGTTTTAGCAAGAAACCCACTAGCCTTTTTAACGGGTGAAGGCTAGCTCACCGAAACACAAGCCTTTTAAAAGGAAAGGCTTGAAGAACCTCTTCACACCTTAATGGTGGTGTGAGAACCCAAAGAAAGGGAGATGAGAAAAGAGTTTGGGGTTTGTAGGCACAAACCCAATTTTAAAGCTAAAAATGAATAAAACACTAAAAACCGTAATTGGAGAAGTCTTGGGCGCCTTTGATTGATTGGAGATGTTGAAGGCCGCTTCCAAGCTTCTTTGGAGGAGCTCCTTGGGTGTGGAAGTTGTTGGAGCTAGGTGGGTTCCTTTGAGGAAGTCCGCCGGAGGTACGCCAAATGATCCAAAATATGTCCGTTGGCTTCGTATATGTTCCGGTGGGTGTCCGGGGCTTCCTTGGCCTTTATTTATAGGCATGGAACCCTTGGGGAGGCTTCGGAGCCGTTGGAGAGGCTTAAAGAGCCGTTGGGAGCCAAGTGGGCCAGCCTAGTCAAACTGCAACGGCTAGTTTGACTGGCTCCACCGGCTGGCCGGTACAGTCCCACCGGCTGGCCGGTGTGTGCAAAAAGGCATAGGATTCTTGTCCAGGGGCCACCGGCTGACCGGTAAAGCTCCACCGGCTAGCCGGTGCCTTGGTAGAGAAGAAGTGTCTTGATCCAGGCTCCACCGGTCGACCGGTGAGGAGCCACCGGCTGGCCGGTGGCAAGACAGTAGCAAACACTATTTGGGCTGGGTGCCACAGGTCGACCGGTGGGAAGCCACCGGCTGGCCGGTGGCAGGACAGTAGCAAACACTATTTGGGCTGGATGCCACAGGTCGACCGGTGGGAAGCCACCGGCTGGCCGGTGGACTGAATTTCAGTCCATTTCTTGTCCATTCTTGGGCCAATCCTTTGGCAATCTTTTGCCTATCATCCACAACACTTAAAAACAAAGTTAAAACACATATGAAAGTGATTGTGATCATGAAAATCAAAGAGTGTGGGGTACAACAATCTCCCCCTATTTTGATGATCACAATCACTTAACAAAGCAAAGTAAAAACTTAAATGAAAGGCATGCCTAAAAGATAAATTGAAAATAAATACTAAGCATGAGAGAAAAGATTCTCCCCCAATCAATCAAGAAATTTCTCCCCCTTTGTGATTATCAAAATAGAATGGGGCATAAAACTTGATTGAGGGAATATAGATATTTTAAAACAAATTGAAATTTCTGAAATTTGAAAGATTGAAAGTTTTGAAATGAAAAAAAAAATCGATACCAACTGTGGGGAAATTAGAAAAGAAAATTTAATAGAAAATTTTGAATTGAAAGAATTGAAACCAAGAGTTGAAAATCGATACCAACTGTTGGATATTTAAAAATGAAAATTTAATAGAAAAAAGAGAATTTCGAAGCCAAGTGTTGAGTTTGAAATGAAAACTTTTAATACAAAAAGGCTTAAAAAGTCCTAACTCCCCCTAAATAAAAACAATGAATCACCGGGGAGTGGTTTTTGAAACCGAAACAAATTTAGGCCCAGAGAGACTTGCCAATAGGGATTTTTCAATCCATACTTGCCTCATGGCGGGTCTTCTCCTATAAAATTCATCGGAATAGAAAATCGATTTGGGTTGGCCGTACCGGGCGTTTTTACAATTACATTCATAAATGAGATGCCCGGGTTTTTTGCAATAGTTACAAAATTTAAAGCTAGAGCTCCCCCTTACAAAAACAGTGGGAGCATGGGAGGAGGAGGCTTGGTTGGTATAGCCAAGTCCATTGGTGGTTCGGGAAACCCTTTGGGAACCAAGTATATTGTTCAAATTTTGTTCCCCTTGGGTGAACTTAGCTAGGGTCTCCTTTAGGTCTTTGATGGTTGATTCCATAGAATCAACATTTGGGAAATTTTGGATTTTGTGGGACATCTCCTCCTTCTCTTTGAGAAGTTGTTATTTTTCGGAGGAGAGTATTTTGAAAGACTTTTTCAAAGCAACAAATTTTGACGATAAAGTATGAAAACCTTTTTCAAGTTGGTCTCTAGCGTGAGAGAGTTCTTCATAAGATAAATGATTTAAAGAATTGGAATTTGAAGAACAAGAGGAGGAGTCGGAAGATGTTACCTCATGGAATGCCATTAGGAATTTTGTACCTTGGTCGCTCGAGGAGGAGGAGGAGGAGGATGATGAGGAGGTGTCACTCCATGTCGCCTTGAGGACCTTTTTCTTTCCTTTTTCCTTTGGCGTGGCCCGTTTTTTGTTGAGTGGGCAATCGGGCTTGATCTTTTCGTCGGGTTCTTGCTTTTGATCGGATTTTTGCTTTGGAGCCTTGCTAGTACCTTCATAGGTTAGTTCTAAAAATTTCCAAAGATCGTAAGAAGTAGAGAAAGTAGAAATGCAATTAAAAACATTACGGTCAAGACCACAATGAAGAGCGTTCATGGCTTTGCCATCAAGCTCAAAATAAGCAATGTCATTGGGGGTCCATTTAGACTCATCGGGGGAAGTGAGGGTAAAACCATGCATAACAATTCTAAAAATAGGATAGCCAATACTTTTAAGAAATGTGGTCATGCGGGTTTTCCAAAAACTATAATCGGTTCCATCAAAGAATGGAGCACGATCCAAAGAAAAGCCTTCGGGGGCGTAAGAGGTTGAAGCGGTAGAAGCCATCAAAAAAATAGGATCTTTAATTTGAAACCGGTTAGGGAATTATTCAAAAACCTCCCTCTGATACCAATTGTTGGGTCGGAAGAAGCAAGGAATGATGGCAAGAGGGGGGGAGAATTGCCTTTTTAAAAAATTGATTAACAATTAAAATCAAAGTTGAAGAATGCAGCGGAAATAAATAAGGCAAGACACAAGAAATTGATAACGGAGTTCGGCCAAAACCCGACCTACGTCTCCGTTCCCAACTCAACCGTTGAGAGATTCCTACCGCTTGCTTTTCAATGGTTTTAGCAAGAAACCCACTAGCCTTTTTAACGGGTGAAGGCTAGCTCACCGAAACACAAGCCTTTTAAAAGGAAAGGCTTGAAGAACCTCTTCACACCTTAATGGTGGTGTGAGAACCCAAAGAAAGGGAGATGAGAAAAGAGTTTGGGGTTTGTAGGCACAAACCCAATTTTAAAGCTCAAAATGAATAAAACACTAAAAACCGTAATTGGAGAAGTCTTGGGCGCCTTTGATTGATTGGAGATGTTGAAGGCCTCTTCCAAGCTTCTTTGGAGGATCTCCTTGGGTGTGGAAGTTGTTGGAGCTAGGTGGGTTCCTTTGAGGAAGTCCGCCGGAGGTACGCCAAATGATCCAAAATATGTCCGTTGGCTTCGTATATGTTCCGGTGGGTGTCCGGGGCTTCCTTGGCCTTTATTTATAGGCATGGAACCCTTGGGGAGGCTTCGGAGCCGTTGGAGAGGCTTAAAGAGCCGTTGGGAGCCAAGTGGGCCAGCCTAGTCAAACTGCAACGGCTAGTTTGACTGGCTCCACCGGCTGGCCGGTACAGTCCCACCGGCTGGCCGGTGTGTGCCAAAAGGCATAGGATTCTTGTCCAGGGGCCACCGGCTGACCGGTAAAGCTCCACCGGCTAGCCGGTGCCTTGGTAGAGAAGAAGTGTCTTGATCCAGGCTCCACCGGTCGACCGGTGAGGAGCCACCGGCTGGCCGATGGCAAGACAGTAGCAAACACTATTTGGGCTGGGTGCCACAGGTCGACCGGTGGGAAGCCACCGGCTGGCCGGTGGCAGGACAGTAGCAAACACTATTTGGGCTGGATGCCACAGGTCGACCGGTGGGAAGCCACCGGCTGGCCGGTGGACTGAATTTCAGTCCATTTCTTGTCCATTCTTGGGCCAATCCTTTGGCAATCTTTTGCCTATCATCCACAACACTTAAAAACAAAGTTAAAACACATATGAAAGTGATTGTGATCATGAAAATCAAAGAGTGTGGGGTACAACATATAACACTTTCAAATCTTCTCTTATAATCTAATGATAATATTTTCAAAATAAATGTTTTCTCTTATAATTACATTACTTTTAAATGATTTAAAAATATAAAGAGATATTTCTCCCAAATTGTATTGATTTCATCTATGTCAATATCCTTTGATGGATTTTTCACTTGTTTGAAGTTGATTTATTATGATACAATAATCCATATTGCATTTAATGTTTTTTGATATGTTTTATTGTGGATATGTTATTTTTATACCATTCATGGTTTATGGTTAATGTATTAACATTTTGTATGCTAGTTTTAATACGAATGTTTATGTTATGTTTCAACCTTTTCATATGAGGAATGCATTGGACTTAATATGTGATGGGTGGAGCCCCCTATAGATCTAAGATGAATTGGAAGGTATCATGAGAAAAAATATTTTCTTGGAATAAGGCCTTGACAAAATATTATTTTTAGATTTGGGACGAGGCCTTGACAATGTGGTTATGATTTCTAGCATTATGCATTCCATCATTATGAAATTAGCTATTGATATCACATGTGATTATTAGACTAGTAGAATGTACATGTGAATAAATAAATGTCATTATTTGATTTATCCTTTCCATATTATACTGAAGTTTAATTTTAAAATACATCTTTTTTCATCTTATACATTTCCTTGAATTTTTATGCTTATTTATGATAGTTTATGCTATATTTTTATCCTTACTAAGCATCTGAGCACACCCCTTTCTTATGTTTTCTTTTTCCCAAGATGCTAATAAGTATATTATGATTGAACCGTTTGGATAGGCTAAGGGATATGAGTATGTTCTAAGGGGACCCGATGTTGTTGTCGTTTTTATTTCACGATGCATTGTAAAACTTATGTATGTATCTAGTACTTCCAAGGCTACTAAACTAATTGGTCTTTCGAGATTTGATCCCTTATGATCATTCAATTGTTATGAAATAATGCATCGACTCTGGGTAACTAGTGTATAGAATTTATACTTTTGTAACCTAAATCCAAGGATGTATTAGGATTATAATGCACCCTAATGCATATGGTTTCAGTGTGTTGGAGTTTCATGGTGTGTTAATTGGAAATATAAAAAGTCTATAATTAATTAATTAATTAACTATAAGTGTAATAATTAATTAATTACTGATTATTGGAATGAGTTAGGAGAATGTGTTATTGTGATAGGTCTAGATGATCAAGGGTGAGATCTTGGATCTTCTTAAAGATAGAGTATCTTAAATTGATGAATATGATGTTGAAGGGAGATCTGTTAAATGGATTTTTTCCTAAGACAGAATTAAAGGGGTGAGGAATGCCACACTTTGATGGTTGGTAATTCTTTTATATTTAAATTGTTTTCTGGTAAGACTTTTGTTGTGTTTTTTCATTCACTATGTAGTATGAGGTTGCACGTGATAATTTATTAATTTTATTTTAATTATAATTAATTATTTATGTTTTTTGGAATGAGATAGGAACTCATAGCGCTTAAGGAGAGTCTAACTAGACTTGGGAAACATGGGAAGGGTTGACGGACCTTTCATGGCTTGGGATTAATTCCATTTGAGGTAGGTGTTCTATAACAAATCTATAATTTTGTTTTTAAAATTTTTTTGTTTGTGAAATATGTGTGATTATACAACATGTTTTGTGTGAAAACTATATAATTGATAAATTGATGTGTTTTACATGTATATACCTTCCTTTAAATAACTTAGATTCTATTAACATTAAGACCTAGACTTCTTTCCACCCAAGGGGTGTTTAGACACTTGACCCTAGGTTAAGAACATAAGTAGAAAGAAACCTAGATCCCTTCAATTTAATTAATAATTTTTTACACATGGGTTTAACTATGTTTCTTGGTTTGTCATGTAAGTGTTTTTATTTCATTGTTTTCATTAACTAAATAAATTGACCACCTTCGCATAACATGTAAATTATAGTTATTTCTTATGATTGAATCACATGGACTAAACAGGTTAAAATATGTGTACTCGTTTTGTTTTTTTAACATGATAATAATTTTATTTTTGGAATTTTAGAATCTTTGGAGACTATATTATAATGGAATAAATTAAAATTATTATGATAACTTGGGAACATGATTCTTTAGAATGAAATTCGGTAGATAAATTGTTATTTCAAAAAATGACCATGATGAATTTGGATGACATGTTATTATACTTGGTGCTTAGTCATTTTATTCTTATTATAATCAAACTTTTAGAAGATTTTGTTATGTGTAATGACTAAGGGAGTAATGTTTCATAACCCCTTTGTACTATGTCTTTTTATGACCCATTGTGTATGTTGGTCCATGTGGTCCAGGTTCATGGTTGTGGGCCACTTGATGTCTTGATGCATGGTTTTGACTTTTTGAGGGATAAACACATGATTACTCAATGCATGATGGCTAGGTATATATTTCCCTTGGTTCTTGTGGGTGAAGAGGGTGATTTATTATTTTATTCCAAATGGTGATATTGTTGATTAGGTATTTTCCTAAGGGAAATACGTTTTTAACATAATGCATGATATCAATGATTTATCAAAGGCAGGTGAATTATCCAAGGCCTGGGTGATCTTACCTAATATAGGTTGATCGACCACTTATCCAAGGTATATGGAAATGTGTTGATGTTTTTTTATTATGTTTATGGTTGTCAAAGTTCCATGACTTTCCCAAATATATTTGGGAATGTACCAAAGTAGGTTTGACTCACCTTGGGTGTTAACCCAAAACACCAGTGTCAACAGATTTATTTTTATATTATATTAAATGATTAATTAATTACCCCATTTATCACATTATTATATTAACTATTTTAGAAAAAAAATTATACATGGTGGAGTTAAGCTACTATGTTCTACACAAACCCTTCTTAGGCATAAATTTCACTTGGGTACCCTAGCATATTTTATATGTTTATTTTAGGAATATTGGGACATGGACTAGGATGTTAGGGTTGAGCTAGATAACAAAGTTAGTATTACGAGGTTGGATGAGGTTATTCTTAGAGATGTATAAAATCATTTATTTGATTTTTCTATTTTTCTCAGTATGTATTTGTAGCCAGCCCAATGGGTGGTTTAGTTTGTAAAGCCTGTTTTTTTGTCACTTTTCCACATTTCATTTTATTACTAAAGATATTTACTATTTTATGTGTACTCTAATTACTTATTCTCATGGTTGAATTTTTTTTTAATTTTTTATTATTTCTCACTCTGATATCGGTGGTATAGTATCCCCACTGTACTATATTACACCCCCACTACTAGTCGATAGCCTTCGGAATATGGGGAGGGGTTCCTGGGGTCATGTGGGGAATTATTTCAACCACTAGTTGTATAGAGATTCAGGAAAGGGTGTTAAAAACAAGTGTTCGGGGATTAATTTTTTATCTTAAGATTTTGGGATCTGGTAGAATATAGATTTAGGAATGTATCGGAGCCTGTGATAGATACATGGATGATGCATCAAGAACACATGTTCTGAAAGGATGTCCTGGTTACCAGAGATGGGATTTTTATTTTTATATAGTTTGTTAAAATTTTATTTTTTTTCCTTGGGTGGAACGCATGTGGTTTGGTTATTTTTATTTAAGAGAGATATCTGGGTCTAGTCCCATTGGCAAGATTCTAGTGAGTTTATTTTTTTTGACTGTGAACATATAGAGGGAAGAGGTGTTTTATTCATCATATCTAGAATGTAGTATTCAAATTATATTTATAAATTCTATGGTGTGATTTTACTGATGATAGAGGAACAATCATTTAATGTGTCCATAATTACTCATATGGAATTTTTGAATTAATTTACTTGGTGGAATTATACAAGGATGGGGAGACTTGTATACAGATTCCTTTTGATCTAAGGTTATGTAGATCTATGGTGAAATGAATGATGATTTTTTTTATGACTTAGTCCTCATGAATATGATGTGGAGTGACATCAATAAGGAAGGTGTGGAACATGGTTCCTATAACTATGACCCCTTGTGAGTAGTATTAATTTTGTTTTCATTGTGTGGCATGTTTCTTCCAGTGAATAGTCTGTTGTAAAGAAGCTCGGAGAGGATGGGTTCCCTAGGTATGAGAATTTTGTTTGTCTTTTGATGTGTATCATCTATGAGACCCATAGATGGATGTATTGATATCTTGATAACATGTGACCTGAAACATGATCATTCTTGATTACCTATGAGTTGTGACCATATGTTAGTTTGACCTTTGTACTAGGTGTTCAAACCTAGTGGATTCTTGAAACATGACTAGTAGAACTATATGGGAGGCCTAGATGCCCATATTTTTTTACTCAAATCATAGTGACTCTGTGTTTGGTTTATTTTTGGCTAAAACAAATGCATAGGAGGTAACTGGGTATTTGTGATGAGTACCATACATATTTCTTCTTTTAGAAATACATTATGGTCAGGAAGATAGGATTAGGGTGACATCTGGTCCTATGTATTGAGAACACTTTATCAGTAACATCAAAGAATAGATGGATGTTTATGACCATAAAAAGTGTTGGTTGATGGAAATGTGTTTGGATGATATTGACACTACATTGGCTAAGGATAAGCACTTGCAATGCTAGAATGATTTCATAGTGAATTTGGTCATGTGAATAGTCTTGGAACTGGTAAGGTGGCTATTTTTAAATAGTAATTCCAATGGATCTTCTGTAATGTGAAGGAATATGGATTAGGAGGCATGTTCAATTTTTGAATGGGTGTTTAATCTAAGTTTTGTATATGTATGTCTCATTGAATTTTCATTCGAGTTCATTGAATAGTCATAGGAAAACTAGAAACATAGGGATTTTTATTGAGGCAATGATGGATGACATGTATTGGGGATTGGAAATGTCAATTGGGGTGTGTGAATGGGTGTATAAGAAGTTTGTTCTTGTTGTTTTATGGGAGATAAAAGTGATGTGTGTTTATTATGTTATGATGATTTTGATGTGTTAAAATTTCAAATCATATGAGTTCTGATATGTGGTATTTGGTTGTGTGTTCGTGGTAGTTCCTCATAAATCATGTGTTCATGGATACTTCGTAGATATTCATGTGGAATTAATGAGTCTTGGATAACAAGCCCCTCTTGAAACCTGGAAACTGGGAACTGAGGAGATGGTTGTGGGAATGGAAGCCTAGGACAATTGAATGGGTTTTAAATGTCCCTTTAGTATGTGGGGATGTCACAAATGGATGGGTTTTTGGTTATAACTATTCGTGAAATCTTAGTGTACTCTTTGTTTAGAGACGATCATGCGTAAAATCCTGAGATCATCCTATGTATTATAAAAATTCCTTTCTTATACACCTAACCACCTAAATTTCATAATGGTTGGATGAAGGGACTCCTTGGTGTTATACTCACTGAGCGGTTTATGGAAATACATAGGTGGGGAGACCACTATGGGATTTTATAGGATAACCATCATGTGTGAAGTGAGATTGTCTTTGTTAAATTGACCACGAGATTTTATGGGTGGTGTTTGAACACATTTAAGTTGTAATGTATTATTTATCTAATATATATAAAGCACCATATTTAGGTTTCGAATAGGACATTGGATGGAGTTGGTGTGTCAACAACGAACTCGGAATGTTCCTATTTGGTCATAAGGTGACTCATGTGGTGACCCCTTTTCATGAGATGTTTCATTTAGTGACCCACAATTCATGACATGGTTCATGGGGTCTTCCATGTTTTGATTCATGGTTTTGGGGTGAACATGTTTCATCGCTTACTTCATGTAGTGAATCCATATTCCCTAAAATGTTTCAGGGGTGAAAATGAGATGAAATATTTTGTTACATGTTTCACAGGGTGAAACATACAATGAAAATTGAAAGACATTTTGTTTGTGGAGAAACACCTAGAAAATATTAGGAAGATGGTATCATGGCTTGGGAATATTATACATGGTATGATGGGATTCATCTAAGGTCCAGGTGAGAACTTCCTAAGTAAGGTAATCATATGTGTTCCCTATGTGTTGTAACACCCCAAGATTTCATAGTACGTTATTCTTCAAAGCAATTTAATAGCTTTCACTACTCCCAACACTGAGTTCAAGCGCACCATAACATACCAACCTAGCCGTTAAAATGTGGTTATGAACAGTATTAACAGAATTTTTAACTATATATAATCCATATAATTTTATAATCTATATTATGAGTTTCTTAGACGAAATTTATGAACTAATTCATATTTTTTCAGATAAAAGAAGTATTGTTTTAAAAATGAAATTTTACCGCATTTTAATGGTGAACCCTTTTTAAATCCAATATTTGAAACATTTATATATTCAATTTGACAAAATAAACTTCTTCCTTAGAATCAGGACATAAAAATTTAGTTTCAATAAATTTTTGGTGTTTTTCTGATAACTTTAAAATTTGGGTGAATAGTGAAACAAACTATATTTTAACTGAAAAGAACGTTTTTAATCAAAATAATTTATAGGGATAAATTATACATTTTAATGATTTAGAAGTATAAATAGATTATATTTTTACCATTTAACTCAATTCTGGTCATTTTAAGTAAATTCACTTTAAAATTGGACATAAACAAGTGTCAATCTTTTGATTGTTATTGTTTCTTAAAAATACGCCTTTTGGTTTTGACAACGAGAATTAATTTTAAATTAGTAATTCCAACATATATATTTTTAATTTGGTAAAATATACTTCATTTTTGATTTCGGAATATCAAAATTATCTTAGGTTAAATTATCGGTATTTTCTGAAAACTTTCAATTGTTGATGAATAGTGAAAAACACTAAGTTATTGATTAAAACAAACTTTTTATTTATATAATTATTTATTTTATTTAAATTTATTTTAGGTCAAAAGTGATAAATAATAACTATATATGTTCAAATTAATTCATTGGAGTCATTCTGTAATAATATTAGATATATAAAATTTTATTGAACTTTTCACCGCCTTTTACCCACCTCCTAAGAGAATTTTCAAATTCGCATAAAACATAATTTTACTGCTTTTGTGAGTGAAATTTAAAAAATACAAGAGATGCGGTTGATATCAGTAAGAAAAAATGTGGTTTAATAAGATAAAAATAATTTTTGGTGAATAGTACCTTTTTACTTTTATTTACCACGGTTAAAAGTAAAAAGTGTTATTAAGGGTAAAAATGTTATTATTCTTACCCTAACACATATCCTAATTCTATTGGATAAGTGTAATTAGACCATAAAAATAATTAATAATAAAATATGATCCTTTAGGTCAACGTGGATTAGATTAGGACATTTATTATTATTTAATTCAACGAAGAGTTAAAAGTGTTAAAATCAATGTTTAGTAACTAAAACATTTTTAATATAGGGTCATAAATAAGATAAATTAGACTATAAATATTCATTATAAAGATAAAAATACTTCCTATGTAATGGTATTCTATTTATAACTTTTATAAATTAAATAATTAAATTTATTTATGACACAATGATGATGCAGTAATTACCGTATTAATGAAATATTAAAATAATTGACAATATAAATTTCTAAATAAATGTAATTTGAGACTTTTTATAAATTACACAAATTTTATAGGTTATTATGACATATTAGGGTTGGTTATATCAATTTTTTTGAAGTAATCATGTCGTTATAATTAATAAAATCAAATACCAAATAGTGTCAAAATTGACATAAAATATTTTTTAGAACAGATATTATATTATTAATTGATATAATAGTCCTAAAATCCAAGGTTCGTCAAAAAGGGTTATATAATAATATATATGTCATTAATGACCCAATTGGGGTTATATTTGCATTTTATAGTAAGTTTGTTAACCATATAATATAAAAATACAAAGAGACGTGGTAAATGCCAAACTATTTACCTAAGAGTTAAATCTAAAAGATAAGGTTAATATGGTGATCTAAACCTATATAAACCTTATTGGTTGAATGTTTTTTGACCCATAACCATATTATATTTTAAGTAATTAATTTTTGATCCATTAGAAACAAAAAATGATTTTATTATAAAGCAATATTTTGAGTTTTCCTAAGGTGCCACTCACCCCTCTTATAAAAGGGCACTTCCCCTTCTCTAAAATTACCACCTCCAAAGCCATTTGTCTCAGCCAACCCTTACCCAAATATCCACCCAACTATCCTTCCTTCATCCTAGAGGCCCTCCTTTTGTCATAAATCCATCCTAATGAGCCCTTTTGATCAAATCCAATGGAAGAACCCGAAGAGGAGGTAATGATTTCACCACCCTCTTTCAAGTTCTCTTATTCTTCCACTTACTCTTTATTTGTTATTTAAATTCTAAAATAATAACTTTAGTATCTTATATATACTGTGATTTTATTATATACATGTCACAACTATATTCATTATTCTATCCATCTTATGAATGATAATGTCACCATGTGTGCGTACGTACGGTTTACTATCTCCACGTTGTGGTATAATTTGTTATTCAATACTATGTTATTTGGATGGATATAATGATGAGTAATATGAATATAAATAATGATAATAACATTATAATGTCTCTTTAAAATTAATATACCATACAATTCCCCACCATGAAGTAAATTATATTGTCGCTCGTGCATATATACGGATTATAGTCTCCACTATGCGATGAGATTCATTTCCACGTTTACCATTCATCGATGATTATAAAAATATATATTGCTAATAGTTATGTAATATATGACATAATAATTAAAATGGAGATATATATATATATATATATATATTTACATTTATCTTATTCACTTAGTTCTGTTCAATACGATATAAAAACGGAAACAACGTTTATGCGTACGTACGGACTACCGTCTCCAAAAATGGTGTTTTTCATTTCATACAGATGTCTATTATACATATTTATATTCTAAATATATATGGTATATAAATAATGTTTTATATTATGGAAGAATTTAAATCTTGATTTAAGTGATACAATCAAGAGTAGCAAGTTAAAACATGTAGGACAAAGAAAGTGATTATTACCCAAAATGTTAATTTAACATGGAAATTATTATTAAATGGGTAGTATAAAGTAATAAATGAATCATGTATGATTTCATAAATATTAATATGCTTCAGTTATAATTTAGTAGCATAATACGATCTTCATACAGGAGGTTAAACGTACCCTTTACTAATGGAAAGTGCAAGGTAAGGGTTAATTTCTCAATCTCATTATTATCTGAGATTGTTTATGTGTAAGTATTTACTAGGAAATTTTTATCATCCATGTCCATTTTTCATAAAAATGATTTCAAAAGGAATATTTTAAGAATTTTTTAAAGGTACTCTTTATCAAGATAAATTTTTTAAATATTTTAATTATTTATCTTACTAAATATTTTAAATTAATGTCCATGTTTTCAAAATGATTTTAAGGATTTATTTATATGGACATGAATGTTTTTGAAATGTTAATTTTTTCCAAAAGTTTCAAAGTGGTTTGGGACACTTTGATTCAAAAATATATTTTAAATTACTTCCTTTATAAATGTGTGACTTTTAAATCATTTTACAAAAAGGATATTTCTCTCAAAAGGTTTTACTCATCATTTTCAACTATGTCAGCATCCTTTACTGGATATTATTTTTGATTGAGGTTGATTTATTATAATAAAATCTTCCATATTGTATTGAATGAGTTTTGATATGTTTGACTGTGGATGTTCTATTTTTATACCATTAATGGTTTATGGTTAATGTATTAACATTTCATATGCTAGTTTTAATACAAATGTTTATGTTATGTTTCAGCTTTTTCATATGAGGAATGCAATGGACTTAGTAAGTGATGGGTGGAGCCCGCTATAGCTCCTCGATTCATCAGTTGGTCTCATAAGAAAAACTTGTTTCATGGCACAAGGCCTTGACAAAAATATTATTTTTAGTCTTGGCACAAGGCCTTGACTATGTGGTAATGATGTCCGACAATAGGCATTCCCTCATTATAAAATTAGTTATTACATGTGATTATTCGACTAGTATAATATCCATCTACATGTTTATATGGTAATGTTTGATTTATTTTTTCCATATTATGTTCATGTTTATGTTTAAAAAGTCTGTTGTTTTTATCACACATCTTTCCTTAAAAGTTTATAGCTTCTGCTAAATTATTTACCCTTACTGGGCATCTGAGCTCACCCCTTTCTTATGTTTTATTTTCCCAGGATTCCAAGAAGTGTATTATGATTGATATTAAGGGTTAAGCTAAAGGGAATAATGGCGTTCTAAAATGACTATTTATGCTATGTTTTATGTTAGAAATATTAATTTAATGTTAATTTATGTAATCTATTTTCCAAGACTGCTAATCCAATCGGTCCTTCAGGACTTGATTCCTTATAATCATGCCAATGTATTAAAATAATGAACCATCTCTGGGTAATTGGGGTAGGGGTGTTACATGTGTGGGAATTGAATAAATATCTGTTTGGATTTTATTCATAGATATAATATACCATCCATGGAAGGTGATTTTTTCATTATTTTGTATAGTGGGATGGAATTCATGTCGAGTGGTTCACTAGATCATGTGGTTTTTGTGTTGATATGATACCGTGATGGTGGGTAATGTCATGGGTCAGAAGAAGTCATGGAATGTCGGGCATGATGGTGAGGAGTATCATGAACCTACTAGTTAAATGGATAATGAAATAGTCATGTTTAAGAATGGACGTGTGTCAAGGAACACCGTCTAAGAGTTCATTAATGGCAATGAGTAGTGCTTTGGGTTTTTGTGAGTAATGGCCCTCATGTTTGTTGTCATGTAATAGAATATCATTCGGCACACCAAATTAGAGCATGTTGTTTTAATAATTTTTTTACATTTTATTTAGGATGTTTTTTCCTAGTAAATACTCCTTGAGTATTCCCATGGATGAGAATTTTTATTAGGGGGAGGCTGTAAGAAGCTACATTGTCAGGGTTTAATAATTTCTAATGGAATTTTAAATTTATATGTTTGTGGATGATATGTTTGAAAATATTGGAATTGAAACAAGGTTAAAGGTCTTTGGGATTCCAAATTTGGCGTTTTCAGGTATTTCATATGTTTCAAAGGAAGTCCTTGTGGTTATGGAGAATATTGAATAGGAAACAGGCTTGTCGGGCTACTGAATACATCCTCAGGAGTAAATACACATCACGAATATGATTCATGATGTGAGAAGATTTCATGGGGTGTAGATATAATATTTTATGATAGGAAAATTAGGGTTTGGGGTCATGTCATGAATTTTCAAGGCCTGACAGTATGTGTCATGTCATGACATAGGTTGGCCAAGCCTAGTAAGACACTTTTCCTAAGTTTTCATGATTTGAATTTATTTTGAATGTCTGGAAGAATTTATGGATGATTTTGATGAGTTTCTAAATTATGGGAGTATTTTGGAAACACTAGAAAAGTTCATCCCTATGATCCCCTATGTGTAATGTGATGGGAGACAAAATATTTAGACTTCTGGGACTCCTGTAAACTCATCTCTCATACAATTGAACCACCATTAGTTGTGATGGATTCCTCTCCGTGAGCCCTATCCTTTAAAATCATTGGAAGGTTTCTTTTAGCTTCATTTATTTTTTCATTTTTTGGCCATGGGTAATTCTTGATTGATGAATGACACTTTTTTATTTTTCTATATGGAATTTTTTACCTAAACTATTTTATCAGCAATTGAATTAGTATAATAAATTAGAGATTTTCTAAATCCTAAATTTATTATTGTGTCCAGATTATACATTCCCAAAATACGATGGTTTTTATATGTCCCCATCATTAAACATTACATAATATTTAATTAAGTTAATAATTCACATTGAGGATCTTTTCATGTTATGAGCATTATAGAGTTAGTCATAACAAATACATAACTTGAATATTATAAGTTGACACTTCTATGCACTATCGATTATTTCCGTATTTCAAAAACTCATTAAAAAAAGTCATGTCTTGTTCCATGATTTAATCAACATGGATTTTCCTTAATCCCATCCTTTACCCTATTACAGTTTGTGTCCTGTGAAAAACATTTCAAAAACATGGGATGATCATAAAAATCTCATTAAGGGATGTATAAAGAAGGTAAACTATTATTTTTTCAAAACAAAATTCAAACCATGAATACATTATCATAAAGTAATAATTTTCACCTTAAAGAAGTAGAAAAAAAACTTTACTAAATATATGCTCATTGATTACACTTTTTGTAACAAAAATATTACCATGAAGCCTATAGAAAGAAATATAGAGAATATAATGATAACTTGGGACATAAACGTACTTAAATGGAATAACCATATGGTCAACATCAACACATATCACTAAATTTAATAGCCATACAACTGACTTCCATACCCAATGAATTGGAGGTTATAATTTACCCACCCATCCATGGTTTATTATAGAACCACCTTTCATTTGGTTCATCATGTAACCACCTATCAAATGTCCAAATACCGTTATGTAATCATCACACATAAAATATTGAAAATATCAACATTTCAATCATAAAAATTTTATTTCCAATCACATGAAATAATTTCAAGATATTTAAATAGTAAATCAACTTTAAAAACCATTTCAATACCAAAACACCAAAAAGTGAAAAAGGGATTTCTTTTCCTTTTAAAAAAATTAAAGCTTATATAGGAAGCCAAATAATTATTTCATCATTGGAGAGGTCATTGTCGTAGAATAAGTTAAAATAATTACTTTTTCCCTTTCGTAAAATGCTTCATAGAAATAATATTCCCTTTGAATGAAATTAAAAGTCCAAGGGTTTTACCATACATAGTATAAAAGAAAGATGTGTATATTATCAAAACATGCCTCAATGAAATGAGATTGAGATGAAATCTCTAACCTCAAGTCCGACATGTCTCATATGTTCCTTGTTCTTCCTAAACAAAAAACTTCAGTTAATTTCTACTTTCTTTAGAACATTTTTCATGTTTATTAATCTTTTTAGATCTCATATTACCTTTATATAAGAATTAGTAAATTATTTGAGTTTATATCAGATATTTTGTCGATGTTCGGAACTTTAGTCAAAACTAAAATTTTTATAATTACAAATTGTCCATGTGGTCAAAAGTACATTATATTCAAAATGATATTAATGATTTAGATAAAATATATATCCTGTATATATTTATTTATAATAGTACAAATCATTTGTATATAAGAAATGAAATGCATCTTTCATGGAGACGGTAAGTCATTCGTATGCATGAACGCTACATTAATTTCTTTTTCATATTTAAAGGAATGAAAACTGAATGATAAATAGGAATATTATAACTCCATTATAATATCTATGTTATATAAGTTACAAAATTCATTAATTCCATCCTTTATATGATCCATGTATTTCATGAAAGAGTCAAATCACTTTGAGTGGGTGGTAGTCCGCACATCCTTTTATGAAATTATCATATTTATGCAACATAAAAAGCATAAAAATATGTTAAAAATGAGAATTACAGAAGCATAGATATAAAACAAATATCATAAATATCATATATAATTATAGTTCCATCATAATATCCACCATGAGAGGTGGTATGAGAATATTGAAAAATAATCATTTTGTGAGGCAGTAGCCCGCCCTCCACAGAAACAATATGTTCTATACCAATTAGATGGAGGTGTGTGTAAGTGTAGTTCGATTAATTCTCATAAAAACAACCTAGTATATTAAGGACAATTTTTTTATTTAAATAATAATAATAAGATAATAGGGTGTGGAGAAGGAAAAATAATGGAAAGGAACTTGAGATAAGACATTATCTCAAAGTGGGTAACTTCTTTTGATTTAAGTCAAAGGGATTTCTTGAATTTCCTTCATCCTAGGGGAATGATTCTAATAGTAAGAGAGGTATGTTGGGAGATTGGTGGAGAAGATTTTGGGTGAGAAAAGGGGATTTATATGTGTGAGTAATGCGTTATAGGTGGTGTCCTTTTATAAGACGTAGGAGGGGTACTTTTGGAATGTTTTGAAATATTATTTTATTAATAATTGATTTTCGAATTATAATAACACCAAAGTGATATATTTCAATGATTAGATGAGGATGGGTCAAAACCCTCTAACACAATAGGTTTTAGAGAAGTTTTGGTTTCAAATTTAACCTTATCATTTAGCTTTAACCCTTAGTTAACTAATTTAACTATTATCATGTCTTTATGTATATTTATACTATATGCTTAATATAGTTATCATAAAACTCCAATCGAACCTAAAGTGGTTAATTAATTATTTTTACAACATTATCTAAGTCATTTGGGGGAATAATATATTTTTAGGACTATTATATCATTTAATTAAATATTTATTGATTTAAAAACTCATTTATTTCAATTTAATACTATTTATATCATGACTTTTAAAAATATCCATAAAAATGTGATTAATTAAAAAAACAACATTAATTCAAATATAACAAGTAATAACCATAAGAAATTTCTTTTATGGCATAAATAATTTCAAAATAAATTTATTTTAATATTTATAATCTCATTTATTTTAATCATTCATTAATAAGGTAATCACTACATCACCATTGTGTCATAAATAAATTTATTAATATGATGTCTATAAATTATAAGTAAATTAACTTGATTTAGGAAATCATTTTATATTTCTAATGAATATTTGTAGTCGAATAGATCATATATATAACCCCATATAAAAAAATAGTAAATGATACATGTTTAGGTTATATTTTCCTTAACTTTAAATTAAATGTAATTAAATGTCATTTTCTCACACAAGTGGCTCCATGGGGTCCTAAAATCGAGCCAAGGACACCCATGTTCAGAAATAGCTCTTCTAATAGGGTCAGGACATGGGTTAGGTTAATTTAATATTATTATAATATCATTTTTTATACTTATTTACTAGATTTACCTTTTAACCATGGTAAATAAAATATTTACTGAAGATATTATTCATAATGTATACAAATAAAAGTTAACTATTTACATATTCAGTCCTCGTAATTATAAATATTGAATCCATTTTTCCAAATTCAAACCAAATAAGTTGCAGAAATTAATTTAAAATTAATTCCCATTGTCAAAACCAAAAAACATGTTTTTAAGAAGTAAATACTAAAAAAAATTACATTTGTTTATGTCCAATTTAAAAGTGAAATTTATTACAAGGGAAAAAATTGGACTAAATTATAAAAATATAATCTAATTACACTTTAAAACCAATTAAAAGGATAATATAATCATATAAATATATTAGATGAAATGACAGTTTTAACTTAAAATTTATTATTTTTCACTATTCATTAAAAATGAACTTTATCAGAAAAATACCAAAAATTTACACAAAGTAAATTATGTTGTCCTGGTTCTAAATAATAAGTTTATTTTTTAAAATAGAATATATAAAAATTAAAAAACTATATTTAAAAAGTGTTCTCCATCAAAAGTCAGTAAATCAACCTTTTAAAGAATATTAGAGTATTTAATTCTTAAAATCGGATTCATTCTTATTTTAAGACTCTAAAATTAATTAGATATATGTAGAAAAATTTAAAAAACTTATGCAATAATAATGTAGTTAGTTATGTTCATTCCTAGAAATACAATGAAAATGCGTTAACTACTCTTTAAAATAATAATAATATTATATTATTTTTCCATATAACTCAAAGATGTGTTCAACATAAGATTTCAAAGAAACTCGTTGTTGCATGTTGAGTACGCAATCGAAAAAAGTGTACTATTTAACATAAAATTAATATATTATTCATAAATATTAATATATATGAAAAATTATTATTTTATAAAAACCCGGGTCATTACATCTTTTCCCTTTTGGAAATTGGGTCCTCAGAATTTTAAATTTGGGCTTGGAAACTTCATTGATAGTCCCACATCAGAAAAAGAATCAATAAAACATTAATTTTAAAAGAAATAAAGAGATGTAAAAAGGTCACCTTAGATAAACCATAATAGGATTATATATAAGAAAACATGTATATGGAAAAGAAACTAACCATTAAGTTCTGATGGAGAGTGATAGAAAACATGATTAGGAGAAAGTTAACCACTAGAAAATCAAAGACATGTGATGGGTTAAATGGTCTTTGATTACTCAGTATGAAAATTAAGCAGAATTTTTTTTGTTTTAATTTAATTTTCCTAATGCTTAGGAATTTAATTTTGAGCTTGACAAAGAACATAAAGAAACATACTTACATGTCAGATAGTCTTCTATAATTTACTAAATTTCAACCACAAACTCATATTTTCTCCAAACGATGGGTATTCATGATGACATGGTCACACCTGAAGTGCTAAAATCAACTTCAAGATAATCACATGATCCAAAAAAGATTAACTATATATTTTCCATATCATTATACATTAACCAAAACCAAAAATGGTTAGTACGAGATAATATAATCCCCAAGAAGGATAATACTTTATATAAAGGAATACTACTCTAAATCTCCAAAATTCAAAAAAAATACCCAAAGTTCAACAAAGACCATTCAATACAAAATTCTACTTAAAATTCTTCAATATAATCCAAAATAATATTGAAAACCAAAACATAGAAGAATTTAATCACATAGTCTCCTATAGTAAATCTTAACATATATTTCCAAATAACACCGACTACTCTTAATGTCTCACACTAAAGTGTAATTAACCTAATCACATATTCTCTATGATAGGTTAATAATTTACATAGATATATGTATACAATAAAATCAAAGATTCTTCCCCAAAAAAATTAACCATTTCCCCTAAAATTAAATCCCATAGTATTCTATTTTCCTTAGCCATTTAGTGTCCCCCCAAAGATAGAACGTCTTCCAAAATAATCTTTAACACATAATCACCAAATCAATTTCATATACTATGGATATCTATTTAATAAAACATAAGGTCCCAAAATATACTTATTCGTGATCTATAAAATCATTTAACAAAAAATAATTAGTCATACTAACCAGGGAATTCACTTAGTCTAGTGGTAGTTGATAATTCTTAGTCACACTTTGGTTGTTGGTTCGATTCAAGAAGCTTTGTCTGACATGATGGGTTGTCACACAGTCTGTATGTTGACCTTTTTCAAAAACTCTATATCTCTAATAATAGTAAAAAATGAGATAAAATCCTTAAAAATATCAATTACATATTTTAACCTCAATGTTTATTTCATACCTCACATTTTGAATACCAAAAACTAATAACCCATAATTTCATCAAAATCAAAAGATCACATGAACCCTTAAGGTTATCCATTATGTCCACACAAGAAAATATAATTCTTACTTGAATAAAATTCTCACATACCAGACTTTAGGGTTACACAAACTTGAAAGAGTATCCCAAATTAATCATATCATTAATACATTTAAATATATAATCATCCATAGATCCAACATAACTCATCATTTCCCAGACATACTAATCATCAAAAATTATTCATGATCTTTTATCCATGTTTTTTCATATTATTATTTTATACTTATTTCTTACAAAAAATCATTTATAATATGAACAAGATTTAATTAATGTAAAAACATGAGCTAATAAATAATCAAAACCTTTTATAGGTAATTTTCAGTTTCCTCATCTTCAATTGGAATTGCATTAGGAATTAGTAAACATATATTTGTATGATCTTGGTTGTCCCATTGCCTAGCTCTTGATGAGGAAATTGCAGTGCTTATTTATGTTACAATGCTTGGAGTGGTTAACAGCAAGATGTTCATTTCACTGGTTCCACGTTATTTGGTGAAGATGCTTCTTGGGTTTCCGTTGAATTTTAGGTTTGTTTTTATCCAACATAATACATGGGTCTGCTTCAGATGAGGTCTAGAGCCTGAATATTTCACTTTTCATACCATTAGGATTTGGATGTTCGAGAGGGTATGGTTCTTCCATCGGTTCCAGGCTCGTGCATCTTTGCATGAGATAGCTAGCCGAGTGGTCTTGCACTGGTGAAGGCATGTCATCTAGTTGTATTTGCTGAGAAGGGGAAGATCTGGTTGTATTGACTTGGCATTTCTGTAATGTTTGAATATTTTGGTTTCTCACTTTTTCTTCAAAAGTGTTTTAATAATAAAAAAGATAATTTTCAATCAGTCAGATAGTTGGTTAAGAATAACCACAAGAGTTATCATTGAAACTCCCATTTGATTCGGTTTCTCATTCAGAAAACCACCATAGTTTTCTTCACATTCAATTTTACTTTGGTGGCTACTAGATCCATCCATTTACTAAAACCAAAAATGCCATTTTGAGTATATCAGTAAAATCATCATAAACTATAATTTGAGGAGGGTAAACACTAAGATATACTTATTCATGTTATCTTAAACTCATTCAATTTATCTAAAATAACTATGACTCTTTCTAATATTCTAATCATTATAGTTATGTCAATTATGATTAAATAACACCCTAACCTCTAATGGTATCTAAACAGAACTATGATTCCAACTTTAAGGGCCCAGCCTTAAGAATTACATAATCATGAATTTAGTTAATAATTCACATTGAGGATATTTTCAGGTTTAGATATTTATAGAATTATGTTATAACCTATACATTACAACTTGAATATTACAAGTAGACACTTCTACTAACTATCCATTATTTTTATAATACAAAAACTCTCTAAAAAAAGACATTTCTAGTTCCATGATTTAAACAGTGTGACATTTCCTTGATACCATCCTTCACCCTATTCCACTTTAAGTCATTTGAAAAAAAATTCAAAAACATGGGATGTGCATAAAAAGATCAGTAAGGGATATATAATGAAGTAAAACTGTTTGTTGATCAAAACATTATGTAAACCATGAATACTTTATCATAAAGTAATACATATCAACTTAAAGAAGTAGAAAAAACACTTCACTTAATATAAGCTCATTTCTTACCCTTTTTGTAACCAAAATATTACCATAATGCCTATAGAAAGAAACCTATAGAACATAAAGGTAACCAGAGACATAAACATACTTAAATTGAATAACCATGCGGTCGACTTCCATGCATATCAGTAAATGGAATATCCATACGTCCAAATTCCATACCCAATGAATTGGAGGTTATAATGTAACCACCCTTCCTTTGTTTATTATAAAACCACCGTTCATTTGGTTTATCATGTAACCACCCATCAAATGTCCAAGTAACATTATATAAACTTCACATATAAAAGATTAAAAATATAAAAATTTCAATAATAATCATTTAATTTTAAATCACGAGAAATAATTTAAAGATCTAGAAATAGTCAATCCACTTAAAAACCATTTTCAAAACCAAAACACCCAAAAAATGGAAGAAGGGATTTATTTTCTTTTTAAAACAATTAAGGCTTATAGAGGAAGCTAAATAATGATTACGGCGGAAGATATTTCATTGTCACCACATACATTAAAATTATTTGTTTTTTCCTTTAGTAAAATGGTTCATAGAAAAAATATTACCTTTGAATGAAATTTAAAGTCAAAGAGTTTTACTATACACCGTATAAAATAATGACTTGTATATTATCAAAACATTCCTTAATGAAAGGAGATCGAGACAAAGTCCCTTACCTCAAGTATGACTTGTCTAGTATGTTCCTTGTTCTTCCCTAAAAATAAAATTAAGTTAATTTATACTTTCTTATTAACCTTTTCCAAGTTTATTATTCCTTTTATATCACATATCACCATGTTATAATATTAGTTAAATATTTGAGTTCACATTGGACATTTTGTTGATGTTTGGAATTTGAGTAAAAAGTGAACTTGTTATAATTAAAAAAATTCAATGTAGACAAACGTATAATATCTACATAATGATATTAATGATTTATATATCATATA
This sequence comes from Viscum album, assembly GCA_963277665.1. Classification (NCBI taxonomy): domain Eukaryota; kingdom Viridiplantae; phylum Streptophyta; class Magnoliopsida; order Santalales; family Viscaceae; genus Viscum; species Viscum album. The sequence continues at coordinate 1,352,573,788 of OY728121.1, read as the reverse complement.
TATCATAAATATCCAGTATATATGTATTTACAATAATCCATATCAATTGGATATAAGAAATTAAATGCACTGATAATGGAGATAGTAAGATGTATGTGAGCATCAATGCTACGTTCATTTATTTTTCATATAGAAAGGAATGAAAACTAATTTATAAATATGTTTATTATAAATTCATTATAATATATATGTTATACATGTTACATAATTTCATTAATTCTATCCTTTATACATTCCATGTATAGCATGAATGAGTCATATAACTTTGAGGGGGCGGTAGTCCGAACTTTTTCAAATGAAATTATCATATTTACACAACATAAAAAGCATAAAGGTATGTTATAAATGTGAATTAAATAATCATATAGATATAATAAATATCATAAATATCATATATAATTACAGTTCTATCATAATGGCCACCATGAGAGGCATTAGGAGAATATTGAACAATCATCGTTTCATGAGGCAGTAGTTCGCAATAAAACAACAGTATGTTTTATAACCAATAGATGGAGGTGTTTTTAAGTGTAGTTAGAATAATTATCATAAAAAGATCCTATTATATTGAGAATACATGTTTTGTTATATAAAAATTTAATAAGATGAAAATAGGGTTTGGAGAAGGAAAATAATGGAATGGAACATGAGAGAAGACATTACCTCAAATCAGGTAACTTTTTTTGATTTGAGCTAAAGGGCTTCCTTGAATTTCCTTATTACTAGGGGAAGGCTTCTAGGATGAAGAGAAAAATATTGGTAGATTATTGGAGCTGATTTTGGATGATCCAAGGGGCTTTATAGGTTTTATTAGTGTGTTAGAGGAGGTTTTCTCTTCTGAGAGGGAGGACTGGCACTTTACAAATGTTTTGAAATATTATTTTATTATTAATTGATTTTCAAATTATAATAATAAAAATTGATATATTTATAATAATAGATAATTATGAGTATAAATACTCTCAGAAAATATGTTTTAGACAAGTTTTGGTTTCAAATTTATCTTTATTATTCAGCTTTAACCCTTAGTTAACTAATTTAACTATTATCATGTCTTCATGTATATTCATACAATATGGTTAATATAGTTTCAATAAAATGAAAATAGAACATAAATTGGATCATTAATGAAATTTACAACATTATATAATTAATTAGGACAAATCATTGATTTTTGGACTATTATATCATTTAATAAAATATTAATTTATTTAAAAACTCATTTATGTGATTTTTTATACTATTCATATCATGCCTTTTTTTTAATCCATAAAAAATTTATTAATTCAAAAAAACTACATTAATTCAAAGATAAAAATTCATAATAATCCAAAAAAATTTATGGCATAAAAAGTTTCAAAATAAATTTATATTTATATTTATAATCTCATTTATTTAAATCATTCATTAATAAGGTAATCACTACATCACTATTGTGTCATAAATAAATTTATTTATATGATGTTTAAAAATTATAAATAATATATCATGATGTATGAAATATTTTTATCTTTATAATAAATATTTTTAGTCAAATATATCACTTATATAACCCCATATAAAAAATTTTTGAGTAAAAGATACATGTTTAGGTTATATTTTCCTTAATATTAAATTAAAAGTAATTAAATTTCATTTCCACACACAAGTGGCTCCATGGGTCCTAAAATCGTCCCAAGTATGATCATAGTTGTAAATATCTCATAAAATAGGGTTATGACATGTTTTAAGGTAATTTAATATTATTATAATATTATTATCCACCCCTATTTATCAGATTTACCCTTTACCCATGGTAAATAAAATATTTACTAAAGTTACTGTTCATAATGTCTAAAAATAAAATATACCTATTTATAAAATTTGTAACTCATGATTCCTAATATGGAATCCATTTTTCCAAATTCATTACACATATTTTTTAGAAATTAAGTTAAAATTAATTTCCATTGTCAAAACCAAAAAAAGTTCTTTTAAGAAGTAAAAACTACCAAAAGATTGACATGTGTTTTTGTCCAATTTAAAAGTGAAATTACTTAAAATGACCAAAATTGGATTAAATGATAAAAATATAATCTAATTAAACTTTAAAACCAATTAAAATGACAATATAATCATTTATATAAATTAGATGAAAAGATAGTTTTGGTTTAAAATGCTGTATTTTTCACTATTCATTAAAAAATGAACTTTGTGAGAAAAATAAAAAAAATTACCCAAAGTAAATTTTTATGTTCCAATTCTAAATAAGAAGTTTATTATATAAAATCGAATATATAAAAGTGATAAAAAAAATAGATTTAAAATAAGTTCTCCATCAAAAGGTCGTAAATCGGCCTTTTAAAAAAATATTTGAGTATTTAATGCTTAAAATTGGATACATTCTTATTTTAAGACTCTAAAATTTATTGGATATAAGTAAATACATTTAAAAAACATGTGTAATAATAATTTTGTTTTTTATCTTCATTCCTAGAAATACAACGACTATGTGTTAACTACTATTTAATGTAATGTTATTATTATATTATTTTTCAGTATAACTCAAAGTTATGTGTAACATAAGATTTCAAAGAAAATTGTTATTGCATGTTGAGAATGATATGGAACAAAGTGTCCTATTTAACATAAAATTAATATCTTATTCATAATTATTAATATATATGGAAATTTATTATTCTATAAATACCTGGGTCGTTACAGTTTTGGAGTCATAGAGTTTACAGTTTATTTAATAAGATATATTTTTAATTATAGATTTATTAATTAATAGAATAATTATAAGGGTTATAATTAATTAATAATTAATTATTGAAATGAGTGAGGATCCTGTATTTTCGAGATTGGTCTAGATGATCAATTGGGAGATCCTTGATGTAATTAATGATAGGGTATCCTACATTGATTAACGTTACATTGAAGTGTGATCCATTTAAGGTTTTTTTTCCTTGGATAGAGTGGGAAGAACACTGCATACCACCCTTGTATGGTTTTTCATTTTTCTAGCTATACGTAATTTTTTGTTAATTCCTTTGGTGTTTGATTTCATTATCCATTAGGTGTGAGGTTCCTTATGATAATTAAATTAATTATAATTTAATCATAGTTAATTATTTGGGTTAATTTTTCATGATACAGAAACTCACGAAGCTTGAGGAAAGGATGATGTGACTTGGGAAATGAGAGTAGGGTTATCGGAACATGATTGGATTGGGGTTAAATACTTTTGTGGTAGGTTATCTAATACATATACATGATTTTCTACTTAAAACTATCATTCTATGTGATATATGATTGATTATGTTGATATTCCATTCATGCAACCTATGAAATTGGATATATTGATGTTTTTTACAGTTATATACCTTTCTTTGGATCCATTTGCATTCATTGGTGTTGGCTCTTGGGAATGTTACCACCCAAGGGGAATTATAACACTTGACCCAAGAATGGGAACATAATTTGAAAAAAAAACATATAGCTCCTGAATAAAATGAATTTTGGTTATACTTGGGTTAAACTATATTTATTGGTTTCACATGTAATTTTTTTATTTCATTGTTTTCATTAACATAATAAATTGATATCCTTGGAATAACTTGTAAATTTTAATGATTACTTGAGATAGGATCACATGGACTAAACTGAGTAAAAGATGTGTAATCATTTTTTTTGTATTTACATGATGATAATTGGATTTTGATATGTTAATAAATTTTTAGCCTCAATGATAAAATAATGGTATCAGTTCCAATTATTATGATAAATTGGGAACCTAGATTTATGGAATTAAAATGGGTAGATAAATGGTAGTTTGATATAATTTACATTTTGACTTACGATGACATGTTTTTATACTTGGTGCTTGGTCATGTGTTTTTCTTGTTATCTTTCTATTTTTAGATGACTCTGTTATGAGTAATACCGGAGAGTGGAATGTTTTATGACACCTTTGAGATCATGTCATTTTATGAATCATTTTTTATGTTAGATATTTAGGTACATGTTCATGGTTTTGTATAGATTGTGGGATAGATGAATGATGATGTACTTCTTGAGGGTTAAATTCATGGTATAGACTGTGTAAGGGCTAGATATGTGATTACTCGATGCCTCGTGGATAGGTGTAAATTTCTTATTCATGATTGAGGGTGAGGAGTGTGATTTATTATTTGATTCTTGAGGGTGGGATTCTTGATTATGTGTTTTCCTATGGGTAGGAATTATACACTTGGTACAAGATATTAGTGATTTATTCATGGCATGAAAATCTTCCAAGGGATTAGTGAACCATATTGATGTAGGTTGATCCACCAATTAACATACGGATCTAGAAATGTACTGATTCAAGTTTGATTATCTTTATGGATGGATTATTTCTTTAATGTGCTCAAAGATATCTGTAAATGTTCCAATGTAGGTTTGATTGGCCTCTAGTTTCAAGAAAAAACACGAGGTTCATCAGTTTTATTTATTATGAAATATTAATTTATTGATTAATTCCCCCATTTATCAGTTCATTACAAGATATATATTCCTTCGAATAGATTTTTTTAGAAAATATGGTGTCATGCTACTATGTTTTACTCACACCCAGCTCGGGCTACCATTTTTATTGGGTGCCTACGAAACCATTACATGTTCATTTTTGGTACTCTGTGTTATATCCAAGGATAGAAAGGTCGAGTATAAAATCTTATATGGTTTTAGGTGATTGTATAAGATTATCATTAGGGATCCAATAGTGAATTTTTTTGATTTGTATTTTACTTTGGGATATATTTGTAGAAATCCTAGTGGGAGGTCCTGTATGTACATCATAAATTTTTAGGCCTATTATTTCATTGTATTTCTAAAGATGTTCTTTAGTTTATGCATACTCTGGTTAATTATTTTCATGGATGTAATTTTGTTTTTTTATTATCTCACACTCTAATATAGGGGGTCTAGTCTCCCCATTGTAGCATCTTACACCCCAACTGCTATTCAGTCTCCTCTAGCATATGGGGATGCATGCCTGATGTCATGTGGTAAGCTGATCTAACAACCGGTTTTATATTTAGATATGGAGGGACATTAAAATGTTGTTTTAGAGTATTATTTCAATTTTTATTATGATTTTGAGACCTGTTAGACTAGGGATTTAATATTTTTTCAGAACCTATGATGTATACAGGGATAGTATAATCCCCCAGCCTTAAAAATTACTTAATCTTGAGTTATTTCAAGAATACACGTTGAGGATCTTTTCAGGTTTAGAGTTTTAGAGAATTAGAACATAAATAATGAATTACATTCCACATTTAAAAAAAGTGGTTACATAAACGATAGTACTCATTTTTACCATAAAAAACATATTTAAAATAAAACATGGATTCTTTCTTGACACTTCCTTGACACTATCATCACATCATGTACCTTTCCCTTGACCTGTGAAAAACATTTAAAAAACATGGGATGAGCATAAAAAGCTCAGTAAGGGATATAAAAGCATGAAATGAAAACATTATTCCATGTATGTAATCATACATTACTCATAAAACATAAGCATTTTAACATACCTCATCAAATCATGAATAAATCATCGAAATCATAAGACATAAAGGTAACTGGAGGCATTTATAACATTCTTACGTAGGGAGTAACCCTCATGGTTACATTTGGAATACCCATCACAGTATATTCCCCAAATCTCTTCGGAGAAACCTTAGAGTTTAACCCCTTCGCATTACCCAATGCACTGGAGAGCTATATCAGGCTCACCCTCCCTTATTTTTCCATGGAACCACCCATCTTCATAAACAATTCCCAAGAACCATAACATAATCATATCACATAAAACATGCATAAAGGAAACATAAAATTTCCACATTTCAATAACAAGATATAAATAAAACACATTGATATAATAAAAACATTATCAAAACCATTTTCAATACCAAAATAAAAGAAAAGTAAAACATGGTATTTATTTTTCATTTTAAAAAAAAGTTATGGCTTGTAGAGGAAGCTGAAATTCAAATAATGGTCACGGCGGCGGAGAAGTCGTTGTCACCACATACATACGACAAAAAACATTCCTTTTGTCATTTAGTAAAATGATTCGTATAAAAAAGATTCCTTTTGAATATACATAAAATTCAAGGGGTTTTAAACACCGTATAAATGAAAGTTGTGTATAAAACAAAATATGCCTCAATGAAAGGAGATTGAGTCGAAGTCCCATACCTCGTATCCGACCTGACTCGATCATTCTTTAATCTCCTGAATAATAAACTTGAGTTAATTTCTACTTGCTTAATAACCTTTTTCAAGTTCATTGTTCCTTTTATATCACTTATTATCATGTTGTGAACACTATGTAATTATTTAAGTTAATAACGATCATTTTTTCGATCTTTGGTACTTGATCCAAAAATGGACTTCTTATAATTACATGTTGTTCATGTGGTCAAAGGTTCATTATATCCAGAATTATATTCATGATGTACATATCATATATATCATAAATATCCAGTATATAAATTCATTTATAATATTACATAACATTTAGAGGTAAGAAATGAAATGCACCGTTCATGGAGACGGTAAGCCGTACGTACGAATGAACGCTAGTTTCATTTATATTTATTACTTAATAGAGTGAAATCATAATGATATAAAGGTATATTATAATTCCAATATAATATAATATATAATATCATTAACTCCCTCTCTTATACATCCCACATATGGCATTAACGAATGAAATCACTTTGAGGGGGCGGTAGACCGCACATCCTAAAATGAATATATCGTGTTTAACCATAATGGAAACCATAAGGTATGACATAAATGAAAAATACATAAGCATAAGGAAAACATAAACATATTATATATCATATATAAATATAGTTACATCTTACTATCCACCTTTAAAGGTGTTAAAAGAATATTGAACAATCGTCGTTTCGTGAGGCAGTAATTCGCCATCCACAGAAACAGTATGTTCTTTAACCATTAGATGGAAGTGTGTGTAAGTTTATCTCTAATACTTAATATAATAACATCCTAGTATATTGAAGATACTGGTGTTGTTACAAAATAAAGGAATAAAAAGAGTCTAGGGGGTTGGAGAACCAAAATAAAACAAAAGAACATTAGTGAAGACATTACCTTTGAATTGGGTAACTCCTCTTAGTTTGAACCAAAAGGGTTTCTTAAAGATCTTACTTCCCAAGGTAAGGCTTCTAGGATTAAGAGAGGGATGTGGAGAGATAAAATGAGCCAAGAATTGCTAAGCCAATGGCTTGAGAAGTGTGGGTATGGAGGTAGAGGTGGGGGCCTTTTATAAGAGAGAGGAGGGGCACTCTTGGAAAGTCAAGAAATGTTACTTTATATTAAAATGAGATTCGTATTTTAAAGGTCCCACATTGATATATTTAGAGGATTAGGTGATAAGGGTTCTAAATATACTCATCTAATAGGTTTTTGACAAGTTTAAGGCTTATATTTTACATTATCTTTTCATTTTATTTAAATCATTTATTAATGAGGTCATCACTGCATCATCATGGTGTCATAAAATATTTAATTTATTTAATGTCTAAAAATTATAAAAAAATACTATGATGTATGAAATCTTTTTATCTTTCCAATGAATATTTATATTCTAAGATATCACTTACACAGACAAAACTAATTTTTTTTTACTCGGGTGATACATTCTTTAGTGATATTCTCCTTTCTGTAAAAATAAAATGATAAAGTGTCACTTTCACCCAAAAGTGATTCCATGGGGTCCCTAAGTTTGGCACAAGGCATACCATGGTCGGCCTTGACACAACTAGTACAATTAAGACACATTTTGGGGTCATTTTGTATTATTATGATATTATTTTATTATCCTTAACTACCCGATTACTAATTAATCACGATAATTAAAGATAATTACCGTCGTTACTATTCATAATGTCCAAAAACAAAAGAGTATTAATTAAATAATTTGGAACCTTTTATTCCAAATATGGAATCTATTTTACCAAATTCCAAACATATAAATTGCAATAATTAATTTAAAAATAATTATCGTTGTCAAAACAAATAGCGGGTTTTTTGAAATAATATCTATGAAAAGTTTGGCACTTGTTTATGCCCAATTCCAAAGTGAAATTAATTATAATGACCACCATTGGATTAAATGGTAAAAATATATTCTAATTAAACATTAATACCAATTAGAAATATATTCTAACCATATAATTAAATTAGATGAAAAAGCAGTTTTGATGTAAAATGCAGTATTTTTCACTATTCATTAAAAAAATGAACATTGTCAGAAAAATACCAAAAAATTATCCAATGTAAATTTGAATGTCCCAATAATAAATAATAAGTTTATTTTGACAAATAGAGCTTATAATATTGTCAAATTTTTGATTTAAAAGATGGTTTGCATCAAAAGGCAGTAAAACAATCTTTTAAAAATATTAGTGTATTCTATGCTTAAGATTGGATTTATTCTAATTTGAAGCCTCTAAAACAGTATCTAATTCATAAAAAGACATAGATAAGAATATATATTTTTCATTACTTATTTGGGATGTTACATCCTTCCCCCCTTTAGAAAATTGTGTCCCCACAATTTATTTACTTATCGAATAAGTGAGGGTATTTATCCCTCATTGCATTTTCATATTCCCATGTCGCCTCTTCAATCATGTGGTTTTTTCACAAAATATTTACATGATGAATCACCTTATTTCGTAACACTTACTCCCTATGGTCAAGAATCTGGATAGGTAGTTCCTCATAAGATAGGTTCTCTTCCAACTGAACTACCTCTGGACTCAAAACATGAGATGGATCTGGCATGTACTTCCTTAACATTGAAAAATGAAAAACATTGTGTACCTGAGATAAACTCAGAGGTAAAGCCACTCAGTATGCAACTGATCCAACTCTCTCCGGTATTTCGTATGGTCCAATGAACCTTGGACTCAGATTTCATTTCTTATGAAATCATATCACACTTTTCTATGGAGATACTTTGAGAAAAACATGATCACCTACCTCAAAAGAGAGATCCTTTATTCTGTTGTCTGCATAACTTTTCTTCCTACTCTGAGCTGTTCTCATGTGTTTCTGTATCAGCAGAACTTTTTCTGCCAACTCTTCTACCAATTTCGTTCCCATAAACTTCCTTTCACCTACTTATCCCAAAAAGCTAGAGTTCGACACGGCTTCCCATATAATGCCTCTAATGGTGCCATCTGTATACTGGAATGAAAACTGTTATTATAAGAAAACTCAACCAAAGAATGATGTTGGTCCCAACTTCCCTGCTAATCCATCAAACAGGCACATAGCATATCCTCCAATGTCTGAATTGTTCATTCTGACTTCCCATCTGATTGAGGATGAAAATCTATACTAAAATTTAATTCAGTACCCAACGACTTCTGAAGGCCTTTAAAAAAGTTAGAAGTGAACCTGGTATCTCGATTAGATATAATGGAGAGGGGAACTCCATGTAACCTGACTATCTCTTTAAGATAAGAACGAGATAGTTGATCTAATGAAAAAGTATCTCATATAGAAAGGAAATGAGCAGATTTAGTCAAGTGATCAACAATAACTCAGATTGCATTATTACCTCATGGTGTCTTCGGCAATCCCACAACGAAGTCCATGGACATATTCTCCCATTTCCACTATGGTACTGGTAAAGGTTGAAGAATCCCTTTCAATAACTACCTCTCTACTTTAACCTGTTGACAAGTCAAACACTTCACAGTAAAATCAACAATATCTCTTTTCATTCCATCCCACCAGTAGTACTCCCGAAGATCTCTATACATCTTAGTACTGCCTGGATGAACTGAAAACGGAGAATTATGAGCTTCACATAACAACTCTCTCTTCAACTGTGAATCACAAGGCACACACAATCTCTTCCCAAATCTCAAAACACAATCATTATCAATGTTGAATTCAGGAAACTTACCCTTATGAACCAGCTCTACCATTTTCTACAACACACTGTCTTGCTTTTGTGCTTGATTAATTCTATCTGATAGAGGAGATTTCACTAATACGTGAAACAAAACAGAAGGACATCCTACACCAACATCTTCTATGCCAAAGTTCATCAAATCCTTAACCAAAGGATCACGTTCCAAACACAACATTGTTAATGAAGCATTACTTTTTCAACTCAAATCATCATCCAATTTATTTGATTTTCCCGGATGGTAATTAATTGTACAATCATAATCCATGATTAATTCTAGCCATATCCTCTGTCTCATGTTCAATTCTTTCTGAGTGAATATATACTTTAAACTTTTGTGATCAGTATATATTTCACACTTTACTCCATACAAATGATGCCTCCAAATTTTTAAAGTGAAAACAATAGAAGCTAATTACAAATTATGTGTATGGTAATTTACCTCATGATTTTTCAACTGACGTGAAGCATAAGAAATTACCTGATCATTCTTTATGAGGACACAACCAAGTCTCTTCAACTAAGCATCACTATAGATAACAAACTCACCATTCCTGGAAGGAAGTTCCAAAACTGGAGCATTCACCAATCTTCTTTTCAACTCCTGAAAACAATCTTCACATTCTTTTTTCCAAATAAACTTAACACCCTTTCGAGTAATCCTAGTCATTGGACTATATAACCAGGAAATATTTCTAACAAGCCTTTGGTAATAGCCTACTAATCCCAGGAAGCTACGAATCTCAGTTACATTTGTGGGTCTTGTCCATTCTTCAAAAACCTTTGTTTTTGCAGGATCAATAGTTATCCCATCTTTAGAAACAATGTGACCATGGAAAGAAATTTGTTGCAATCAGAACTCACACTTGAGGAATTTCCCATACAGTTTATTTTCTTTTAAGGTTTGCAAAATGACCCTTAAATGACTTTCGTGCTCCTCTTTACTTTTATAAAACACCAAAATATCATCAATGAAAACAACCACAAACTTATCCAAGAACTCATGGAAAATTCTATTCATAAGGTCCTTGAATACAGTAGGTGCATTGGTTAGACCAAAAGGCATAACTATGAATTCATAATGGCCATATCTTGTACAAAACGCGGTCTTCAGAACATCTTCTTCCTTTACCTTCAACAGATGGTACCCTGATCTCAGGTCAATCTTTGAAAAAAACTGAGCTCCATGGAGCTGATCAAACAAATCATCGATATGGGGAAAAGGATATTTGTTCTTAACAGTGGTGTTATTCAAGGCTCTATAATCAATGTAAAGTCTCATTGAACCATCTTTCTTTTTAACAAATAAAACAGGAGCACCCCATGGTGATGTTCTAGGTTGAATGAAATATTTCTCTAATAAATCTTGCAATTTCTCCTTCAACTCTAAAAGTTCAAATTGAGCCATTCGATAAGGGTTTTTGAAATTGGCTTAGCATCAGGAACTAAGTAAATAGTAAATTCAACCTCCCGATCTGGTATTATTCCAGGAAACACATCAAAAAAACATCAGGATACTCATTTACCACTGGCACATCATTAATCTGAACAGTTCCTTTGTTTTCAAAAATATGTGCAAGTTAACATTCATTTCCCTCTTTTAAAAGTTTCTCAGCCTCTTGATATGTTATCAAAATTAAGGGTTCATTATTATACACAAACTTATAGTCTTTATGAAAAGAAACTTCTTTAGCTCTACAGTCAATCTTAGCATGGTAAATAGAGAGCCAATCTATACCCAGGATAACATCAAACTTTACTAGAGGTAAAACAATGAGGTTTTCGAGTAGGTTATTTCCACAGATAAGGATAGGAAGATTCTTATAAATTCTTTGTGCCTCAACATTTACCCCAGGTGTTTTTACCACAAGTTCAGGAGTCATTTTTTAAGATGGTATTCCCATTTTACTAGAAAAGTTTTCAGAGATGAAGGAATGTGTAGACCCTGAATCAAACAACAGACTAGCATAATCTGAAAAAACAAACAAAGTACCTGAAACCACTTCATTTGATGGCCCAACATCTACTGAAGTAGTCGCAAAGGATTTCAACACCCCTTTATGCTTGTAGTCTAACTGCTTCCAATCACTTGAGCTCTTTGTCGGTCACTCGTTTGCATAGTGACCCATATCATTGAACTTGAAACATTTCACTAACTGTAAATCAAATTTGGTCTTACCATCACCCTGATCTTTTTCAGTGCAATCACGAGCCTTATGTCCCATATTACCACATCGGTATCACTTTCCAGAATCTAGAAGACATTCCCCAACATGCCTTTTACCACATTTATCATAAACTGGAATCTTAGTTTTCTTACCATTAGACCTTTTTGAATAATTCTTCCCTTTCTCCTACCACCTTGGTCTCTTCTTCTGTTGGTTGTTATAGAATACCTGATCATCGGAAAACTCCATTTCCACCTTCTCAACACATCAAAAAATATTTTCATAACTTTTGAACTCACGAGAAGCTAAGGACCTTTGATATTTTGGATTTAATCCTGTGTAAAAACGGTTGATTTTACTATCAAGGTCTCAGATAAAATTTGGAGAATACCTTTCTAATCGAGTGAACCTTTATTCATAATCAGCCACTGATTCATCCTGTTTCCTCAATTCTAAGAATTATTTCTCCATCCTAAGTTGAACAGCCTTAGGAAAATACTTCTCAAGAAACATACCTTTGAATTCATCCCAGTCGAGAGCATCAATCTCATCAGCGTCCCTGATATTTTTAATCATCGACCACCACGGATCTGCTTCACCCTCCAAATGGTAAATTTCAAGAATAACCTTTTGATTGTCTAAACACCCCATGACATTGAAAATCTTCTCCAATGATTTAATCCACCCTTCAGCTAGCATAGGGTCAGATGATCCTCTGAATGATGGGGGATGTTGCCTCACGAAATGTTCCACCACTGACATGTTCCTCTGTGGTTGATCTATCTGATCTTGCTCATGGATAACACCACCATTTATCGCTTGAGTCAACTACGCCATTACTGCAATAAACTATTTTGTTCCAATTCCGACCATCTCAGGAAGCTGATTCGGAAGGTCATTTCCTTCTGTATGCCTTCCTTGAACTACTTCCCTATTTACTATGGAGAAAACCTTTCTGAACTAACATGTCTTAGATGAAGCAACAAAGTAATCTTCAAATTCTATATAATTTCAATTTGACCATAAAAAAAATATTTTTGGATAATCATTTAATAGAATTCTAACTCCTAAAGTTATCTAAACCGACCTCTGATACCAACTATAAGACCCTAGCCTTAAACATTACTTAATCTTGAGTTATTTCAAGAATACACATTGAAGATCTTTTTAGGTTTATAGTTTTAGATAATTAGATCCTAAATCATGTATTACATTCCACATTTAAACAAAGTGGTTACATAAAATATAGTACCCATTTTTCCCATAAATGGAAACATATTTAAAATAAAACATGGATTCTTTCTTGACACTTTTTTGACACTATCATCACATCTTGTACCTTTCCCTTGACCTGTGAAAAACATTTCAAAAACATGGGATGAGCATAAAAAGAACAGTAAGGGATATAAAAGCACGAAATGAAAACATTAGTCCTTGTATGAAATCATACATTACTCATAAAACATAAGCATTTTAATATACCTCATCAAATCATGAATAAATCATTGAAATCATAAGACATAAAGGTAACTTGAGGCATTCATAACATTCTTACGTAGGGAGTAACCCTTATGGTTACGTTTGGAATACCCATCATAGTATATTACCTAAATATCTTCGAAGAAACCTTAGAGTTTAACCCCTTCGCATTACCCAATGCATTGGAGAGCTATATCGGGCTCACCCGCCCTTATTTTATCACAGAACCACCTGTCTTCATAAACAATGCCCAAGAACCATAACATAATCATATCATATAAAACATGCATAAAGGAAAGATATCATTTCCACATTTCAATAACAAGATATAAATACAACACATTGATATAATAAAAATATAATCAAACCATTTTCAATACCAAAATAAATGAAAAGTAAAACATGGTATTTATTTTTCATTTAAAAAAAAGTTATGGCTTGTAGAGGAAGTTGAAACTCAAATAATGGTCACGGCGGCGGAGAAGTCATTGTCGCCGCATACATACGACAAAAAACATTCCTTTTGTTGTTTACTAAAACTCTTCATATAAAAAAGATTCATTTTGAATATATTTAAAAGTTAAGGGGTTTATACACCATATAAAAGAAATTTGTGTATAAAACAAAATATTTCTCAATGAAAGGAGATTGAGACGAAGTCCCTTACCTCATATCCGACTTGACTCGATCGTTATTTAATCTCCTGAATAATAAAATGGGGTTAATTTTTACTTTTTTAAGAACCCTTTTCAAGTTCATTATTCCTTTTATATAACTTATTACCATGTTTTGTACACTATGTAATTATTTAAGTTAATAACGGTCATTTTGTCAATCTTTGGTACTTGATCCAAAAATGGACTTCTTATAATTACATATTGTTCATGTGGTCAAAGTTTCATTATATCCAGAATTATATTCATGATGTAGATATCATATATATCATATATTTCCAGTATATACGTGTATTTATAATATTACATTACATTTAGAGGTAAGAAATGAAATGCACCATTCATGGAGATGGTAAGCCGTACGTACGCATGAATGCTACTTTAATTTCTATTTCTTACTTAATGGAGTGAAATCATAATGATATAAAGGTATATTATAATTACACTATAATATCATATATAATATCATTAAATACATCCCTTATACTTCCCACATATGGAATTAACGAATCAAATCACTTTGTGGGGGCGGTAGTCCGCACTTCCTAAAATGAAGATATCGCGTTTACCCAAAATGGAAACCATAAGGTATGCCATAAATGAAAAATACAGAATCATAAGTAAAACATAAACATATTATATATCATATATAAATATAGTGACATCTTAATGGACACGATTAAAGGTGTTAAAAGAATATTGAACAATCATCATTTCGTGAAGCAGTAATTCTCCATCCACAGAAACAGTATGTTTTTTAACAATTAGACAAAGGTGTGTGTATGTTTAGCTAGAATCATTCTTATAAAAACATCCTAGTATATTGAAGATACTAGTTTTTTTTAAAAATAACGGAATAAAAAGAGTCTAGGTGGTTGGATAGGCAAAATAAAACAAAATAACATTAGTGAACACATTACCTTTGAATTGGGTAACTCTTCTTGGTTTAAACCAAAAGGGTTTCTTGAAGAACTTCATGCCTAAGGTAAGGCTTCTAGGATGAATAAAGGGATGTGGAGAGATAAAATGAGACGATATTGGACAAGCCAATGGCTTGAGAAGTGTGGGAAAGGAGGTAGAGGTGGGGGACTTTTATAAGAGGGAGGAGGGGCACTCTTAGAAAGTCAAGAAATGTTACTTTATATTAAAATGAGATTCATATTTTAAAGATCCCAAATTGATATATTTCGAGGAGAAGGTGATAAGGGTTCTAAATATACTCATACAATAGGTTTTGGACAAGTTTAAGGATTATATTTTACATTATCGTTTCATTTTATTTAAATCGTTTATTAATGAAGTAATTGCTGCATCATCATGGTGTCATAAAAAATTTAATTTATTTAATGTCTAAAAATTATAAAACAAATACTATGATGTAGGAAATATTTTTATATTTCCAATGAATATTTATAGTCTAATATATCACTTACATAGACAAAAATAAATTTTTTTTACTCGGGTGATACATTCTTTAGTGATATTCTCCTTTCTTTAAAAATAAAATGATAAAGCGTCACTTCCACCCAAAAGTGATTCCATGGGGTCCCTAAGTTTGGCACAAGGCATCCCATGGTCGGCCTTGACACAACCAGTAGCATTAGGACGCCTGTTGGGGTCATTGTTTATTATTATGATATTATTTTATTATCCTTAACTACCCGATTACTAATTAATCAAGATAATTAAAGATAATTACCGTCGTTACTATTCATAATGTCCAAAAACAAAAGAGTCATAATTAAATAATTTGGAAATTTTTATTCCAAATAAGGAATCCATTTTACCAAATTCGAAACATATAAATTGCAATAATTAATTTAAAAATAGTTCTCATTGTCAAAACAAATAGCAGGTTTTTTGAAACAATATCTATGAAAAGTTTGGCACTTGTTTATGCCCAATTCCAAAGTAAAATTAATTATAATGACCAACATTGGATTAAATGGTAAACATATATTCTAATTACACTTTAATAACAATTAAAAGGATAATCTAACCATATAATTAAATTAGATGAAAAAGAAGTTTTGATGTAAAATGCAGTATTTTTCACTATTCATTAAAAATGAACATTGTCAGACTAATACCAAAAAATTATCCAATGTATATTTCAATGTCCCAATAATAAATAATAAGTTTATTTTGAAAAATAGATCTTATAAAATTGTCAAAAGATTGATTTAAAAAATTGTTTTCCATCAAAAGGCAGTAAAAAATCTATTAAAAATATTAGGGTATTCCATACTTAAGATTGGATTTATTCTCATTTTAAGCCTCTAAAACACTATATAATTCATAAATAGACATAGATAAGAATATATATTATTCATTACTTACTTGGGATGTTACAGATAGTGCATCTAGAACTACTATTCTGATAAGAATTCCAAAATACTAGGGATGAGATTACTATTATGAATTGTTTCATTAAAATTATATCTGATTTTATCCTTGGGAGACACACATGTGGATTTTATTTTCTGATTTAAAATGTATATATAGATCCTATCCCATTGGAGAGAGGATAGTTAGTTGATTTTATTGGACTCTTGAACTATAAAGGCAAAAGGGTTCTCAAGTATCTTATTTGGATTGTAGGATTCACATGGAATTTAGGACAGATACAGTGAGATTTCACAGATGATATAGGTGTAATAATTTAAATTGTCCTAAATTAATCATATTATGTATTCATTTATAAGTACATGGTGACTTTATAATAATCTGGTCTTACATGTATACATATTCCTTTTTATGGGAGGTTATCTAGACTTATGGTTACATGCCAAAAGTTTGGGATGATGGCTTAGTCTTCATGAACAGGAGGTTAAGTGACCCTAGTAAATAAGGTGTGGAACATGGTACCTATTCATTGTACCCCATTCCAGTGGTATTTATTTGGGTTTGGTTGTGTAACATTTTTCTTGTAGGGAACAATTTGTTGTGATGATGACCATAGGGGAAGGGTGCACTAGTTGTGAGAAACCAGTTTATCTTTTGATGTGTATCATCTATGAGACACATCGATGGAAGTATTGAAATTTTGATAACATGTTATGTGAAATGAGATCATGCTTGATGCCCTGTAAAATACGACATTCTGTGAGTTTGACCTGTGGTCTAGGTGTTCAGACCTATTAGATTAATGAGAAATGACCAGTAAGGCTAGGTTTGAGGCCCAGATGCCCTTATTTTTTTTACTAAACTACTAGTGAGATGGTGATCAATTTGTTTGGGGTTGATACTTATGCCTGAGAGGGAATGGGGTTTTTACTGATGATCACCTTATGTGTTAGTTATTTAAGAATCAATGTGTGGTCTTAAGGATAGATCTTGGGTGACATCTGGTCTGATTTATTGAGAAACATATAGCGGAATAGTCAAAGCATAAGTGGAAACTCATGACTGGAGCAGTTCTATGTGATGGAAAAGCTTTTGGATGAGGTTGAAACACCATTGGCTAAGGATATTCTCCTACAATACTATAATGGTGTCGCGAGGTAGGAATTTGTGTGAATAGTCTTGGTACTGGTGAAAGGAATATTTTCTAAGAATATTTCCAAGGTATATTTTTTCATGTTAAGGAAAATATACCAGGATGTGTGGTAATTTGTTCATTGGTAATTTGAGCATAGTTCTTCAGACCTATGAATCATTGAATTTTTAGTCAGGATTAGTGAATGGCCATAGGAAGGTGAGAAACCCGGGGGGTTTATGATGATTATAACATGGTTGGTACATGTTAATGAAGTGAAATTTTGTTTGGGATGTGTGAATGCATGTCATGAGATTAAGTGACTATTTTTTTGAGATATTAATGTGATTCATGCTAATAATGGTGTGAGGAATCAGTAGGGTTATTATTGTAAATATTTTGAGTTCATATTTAGAAACTTGATTAGTGTGTTGGATGTGGTTTTGTTGTAATATTTCATTCTTGGATGCTTAGAAGATAGTCTTAAGGCATTAGTGATTCTTGGATAATAACACCCTATTGAATCATGGAATATGGTAACTAAAGAGACATTTTTGGGAAAGGAGTCCCAAGACCATTGAATGATTTTAACATGTCACTAATGTGAGCGGTGGCATCATAAATGGTTGGGTTTTTAGTGGTAACCATTGATGAAGTTTTACTATACTTCTAGTTTAGAGATGTTCATGACCATAATCTATGCATCCGTCTGAGTATTCTAATAATTATTTGGTTATATTATTATCTTACTAAAATTTTTACTGGTGGATGAATGCTCTCCTTCTGGTAACACCAATAGAGTGGTGTAAGGAAATCCATATGGTGTTGAGACCACCATAGAGTGTTCGGTGATTATCCTCATGTGTGAAGGGACATTGTCATTGCTAAATTTACCATTGGATGGTCTGGGTTGTGTATAAGAACCTATATGATATAATGTTCATTTTACCTAGTTTGAGTAAAACATTAGATTTAAGATTCAAATGATACATGGATGGAGTCGGTGTGTCGACATTGGGATCAAAATGTTTTGGTATGGCCAGAAGGCGATTCCTAGGGTGACCCCCTTTCATGACATGTTTCATGGGGTGACCCACTATTCATGACATTATTTATGTAGTATACCCTATTTCGTGGAATGGTTCATGGGGGGAACCCATTTCCTTACTTTATTCATATGGTGAATCCCTATTTTAGGACATATTTTTGGGGGTTGAATCATGTGCTGAAATATTTTTTACATGTTTCAATGGGTAAAAAGTGTGATGACAAGTGAGGAATATTTTTCTTAGGGTGGAATAATTATAAAAGATGATGAAGTTGGTACAATGACACGGGAATGTTATTCCAGTTAACATAGGAGTATTCTGATGTCTGGAAAAGACCTTATGAGGAGAGGTCTGCATGTGTGGGCCTTGTGTGTGGGGAATGAATACATGTCATTTTGGTTCAGTGTCAAAGATAGATGATAGTACCCAACTTGGAAGGTGTTTTGACAGTTCGGATCATGATGGGATAGAATCCATGTCGAGTGGTTTTTTAGACCATCAGGGTAATGTTTTGATATGCGAACTTGATGGGGGTAATGTCATTGGTAGGATGTGGTCTTGTAAATTTAGTTTCTATGGTGGGAAGCACCATGAACCTTATGGTGAAATGGATAATGAAAAAATGGTATTTCATAATGGAAATGTGCTAGGGAACAATATATATGAGTTCATTAATGGATATGAGCAGTGGATTGAGTATTGGTTAGTAATGCGCATAATGATCGAATTAATGCAATGGATGTAATTTTAATGCATTAGAGTAGAGATTTGTGTTTTGGATGTGTTTTTTTAAACATTTTAGGATATTTTTTCCTTGTAAATTCTTTTCGAGGCTTCTAATGAATGATAATGTTATCGTGGTTATATTTTAAGAACCCTATTTCAAAGGGTTTGAGAATTTTAGAGGAAATTTAATCTATATGGGTGGATGAATCTTTTCAAAATCCAGCAGTAAAAACTATGTTCATGGAATTTAAGCATCCAAAAATAGTTTTCTTGGGAAACTTGTATGTTTTATAGGATTTTTTGGGGATTTTAGAGAACAATAGAGAGGAAATGGATGCCTTAAGCTATTGATAACCACCCCATGAATAAAAAAATCATGAATATAATTTATGGTATGATAATATTTGATGGGGGTAGATATAAAGTTGCAGGACATGATGATATTGGCCCAGGGGTAGACTTATAATATTCATAATGTGAAGATATCCATGCTATGAAACTAGTTGGACTGACCCAGTAAGCATCATTTCTCAAGTATTTCATGACGTGAATATATTTTACACGTCGTGAGACCTTGATGAATGATTTTGGATTATTTTTAAATGACATGAGTATTTTGTAAACCCTCTATAATTTCATCCCATTTATCCCCTCACACATAAAGTGTTGGGAGACAGAATCTTGGGATTCTTAGAGCTCTTATAAACTCATCACTCATCCAATTAAAGAAATATCATTCTCAATTGTTTCCTCTCAGCAATTCATGTCCTTTAAATTCATTCGATGTTTCATTTTCTCTTAAACTATTATTTTTTTTGACCATGGATATATCCATATTGAGTTATGAATCCATTTTTTTCAATTGGGATTTCCCCTAAAAAATTATCAACTGTTGAACCTGTATAATTAATTGGGGATTTTTTGCTACCTATATATTGGGATGGATCATGAGTATAACACACTTTAATGTTGATATTTTTAGTGAAATTGAGTTACATAGTGAGTTAACCTATAATATTTCAAGCCCATATTAAATTAATTAAAGTATTATATTTTTTGTAATTAATTAATTAATTAATATTCAAATGATATAGGTGTCAATGTTGTTGAGACGGATCTGTATGATCAAAATCAAGATCTAGGATATTCTTGGTGATGGGGTATCCTGCATTGATGAATAAATCATTGAATATTGATATGTTAAATGTATTATTCTTGGGATGGAGTCAGAAGTATAGGGAAGACCACCCTTGGATGGTTGGTCATGGTTCTTCCCTAACGTCATTGCCCGATAAGTCATACAATGTTTTTTATTTCACGGTTGGATGGGAGGTTCCTTGTGATAATTTAATTATTGATAATTTAAATATAATTAATTTTTTGGGTTTCTTTTTCATGAGATAGGAACTCATAGTGCTTTAGGTATTGCTGAAAAAACTTGGGCAACATGAGCTAGGTTGTTGGATCTTTCTTGTCTTGGGGTTAACGCCATTTGAGGTAGGTGTTCTGAAACATATCCATGATTTCCTATTTAATATTATCTTAATATGTGAATTATGTGTGACTGCACTGGTAGGCCATTTTTCAACCTAATTAACTAGATAAAATAATGATTTGTACATGTATAGACCTTACTTGTGATCCCTTCAGGCTGGTTGGCATTGATCACTAGACTCATAGCCACCCAAGGAGTCTTCCATCACTTCAACCTATGTTTGAAACATAGAAAAAATAAACCAAAATTCCATAAATCAAATGAATTTTGGTTATAATTGGGTCTAACATGGTTTTCTAGTTGGGAATGTAAATTGTTTTCTTTCCTTATTCTCATTAAGTTGTTAAATTAACCACATGGGAATATCTATTTAATTATAGAGATTTCACGATATTGGACAACATGGACTAAACTGGTTAAAATTTGTGTTATCAGTTTGTTTTATTGACATGATAATAATTTGTAGTTGGAATGTTAGTGGATTTTGATCCTAGAGGATAAACTAACGGAATAAGTTCCAATTATTATGATAAATTGGGAAACTCAATTTATATAATGAAAATTGGTTGATAAATGGTATTTTGATAAAATGACCCTTATGACTAATTATGAATTTTTTTATATGTGGTGCTTGGTCATGTGTTTTTCTTGTTAGATTTAAATTTTGGGATGAAATTGTTATGATTAATTCCTGATGGAGGAATATCGCATGACCATTTTGAGATAATTTATTAGTATGACTAATTGTGTGCATTGGAGTTGGAGGGTCGAGTGAATGTTTTGTGAGACCCTAAGGGTTAGATGCATGATGATGTGACACCTACGGGCTATATACATGGAATATATAGCTTAAGGTCTAGACATTTGATTACTAAACTATTGAGGGATACAAGTATATTTCACATTTGTGCCTGAGGGTGAGGAGTACACTTGATTATTTTATTCTAGATGGTGAGATGCTTGATTAAGTGATTTCCTAAGGTAAATACACTCTTCTCTCAATGAATGATATCAATGATTTAGTATAGTAATGAGAATCTTCCATGGCATGGCTGATCTATCCTCATGCTGGAAAATTCACCACTTGATCAAGGTATATGACTATTTGTTGATACAGGTTTGATTATGTTTATGGTTGTTTTTGGTTCCATCATGTACTCAAAGATATATGAAATTGTTCCAAAGTAGGTTTTACTAACCTCGAGTGTTAAACCACAACTAAAGGGCCAATAGGTTTATTAATTGTTCAGTATTAATCAATTAATTAATTCCCCCATTTATCACTTAATTTCATGCACTATATTTCATTGTCCTGATTTTTTAGACTGGATGGTTTTTACCTTATGAGTTTTACTCACAGCCTACTTGGGCCCCCATTTCACAGGGGTACTTGAGGATCTTTCAGTTGTATATTTTAGGCTCCTTGGGTTGTGTCTCAGGATAGAATTTTCAAGTAGTATAGCTCATTTGGAGTAAGAATATTGGATTTTATTATTCTTATAGATGTAGTAGAACCTTTTTTTGTTTTTTTTCTTCACTCTAGTATGTATATGTAACTTATTTAGTGGGCAGTCCAGTAAGTATAGAATGGATGTTCAGTTATTAACATATTTCCATGTATTGCTACAAATGTTCATTATTTTATTCATAATATGATTATTAATTTCCATGGTTGAAATTTGTTTATTAATTAACTATTTCACCCTCTGATATAGGAGGTATAGTCTCCCCACACTACAATTTTACACCCTAGCTACTAGTTAGTAACATCTATCATATGGGAAGGTATTCTTGAGGTCATGTGGTGAAACGGTCCATCCACTGGTTATATAGTGAGCTGGTGAAAGTTGTTAAAACAATAATTTAGTCAATATATTATCATATACTCTTTTTATACTTTCAGTCTCATAGATAATACAATAACATCATTTGTGTTTATGGAAAACTATCACCTCTTGAAGCGATGTCATCATTTTTTCACTTATATTATACATATCATTTAATAAGGGATAAATTTAATCAATATAGGTGACATATATGAAATATCTTGTATTATATAATGTTAATATAATATTTTCCTTTAGTTTTATTTATCCACTGTGGAAATGAGAATATTTTCGATGCATATGTGCGGCCTACCATCTCCATGAAGGGTATATTTAATTTTCTATATCTAACATTTTTGGATTACTATAAATACATATTAATGAATATATATGGTATTTATAATATTTATAACATTGTAGAAATTATATAACCATTTTAAAATTATGAGGAAAAAAACATGTGAAAAACAAAGAATGTATTACCCAAATCATGAAATTAACGTGGAATTTTAAATAAATATGTCATAAAAGGTAATAAGTAACTTATATATGGTATAATATATATAATTATGATTACTTAATTTATTTATAAAATAATTATTTTTATTATATATGAGTTTTGAATCTGTACGAAGGAAGTTGGTTCTTAAGGTATGTGATTTTTGTCTCAACTTGCCTTATTTGAGATATTTGTTATGTTATGCATGAACCTATAATATTTAATGAGGTGTATATATATCAACATTGAAATTTTATATATTGTATATACATATTTTAATTATTTTAAATATTTTATTTTATGTTAAAATTTAATTTCACTTATGATTCAAAAGATACCAAAGTTGAAAAAAGTTAATGTTATAATTTCATAGATTATCTGGAATATTTATGATTATAATTTAATTGATGAAATATTATGATCAATATCTCAGGAAACTAACTAAATTTCCTATACAATAGTAAAATCATGATAATATATTTTTTTCCTTCATTTTCTTATCGTGATGTACTAGAAGATAAAAATAACATCCTTAAGAAAAATAAATTTTATTTCTATTTTCAATAGAAATCCCTTTTTCTTCCCAGACCATGTTTTCTGAAAATAATTTTATAATTTTTTTTTACATATTCTAATGATTTATTAAGGAAATATTTTCCAATTTTTTACCATTTAATTTTTTTTAAAAGAATATTCATACAGTTTTCCAAACCCAGTCCCATTTTTCATTTACCAAAAATGTCAAAGGAATATTTGTTTCAATGTCTATGGAATGAAAGGAATTTCTTCAATTAATTACCATTAATTAATTTAGATAATCCATTAAATTTTTTATGTTTATTTTCAATGAAAATTATTTCCACCATATTTTTTTAAATTTTTAATTTTTAAAAAATGTGATTATAAAGTAAATGGTAATTTCCCCAACAAGAATTCGAAGTTATTTTTATTTCAAAATAATTTTCCATCTATGATGACATCCTTTGATGTTACTTAATATTTATTGGGGATACTATCCAAATATGCCATCTTTATTATTTCTTGATATGATTTCTATTTAGGATGAAATGATTTAAATGAATCATATTTATATTCCACGGGTTATACCATGATGAAATGATTATGAAATATTTTTTTTCCATAGGTTATGAATTTATGAAATGATGAGATGATTGAGACAAATATTTTATTTTTAATATGTTTTATTATGATTCTTTTTTATGATAACCGTTTATTATCATGGGTTCTTATAACATGAACATTTCATGATATTATGTCACACTTTTGTATGGTTTTCATTATCAGACGATGGTTCTGTTATAACAAAATATGGGGGGACATATATCTCACTCTATTGAATTGGGTTTATATTGATATCTCGTGGGATAAATTGTATTAGAATGGGGAGTGAACCCATTTTAGTAATGGAATGTATGCACAATGATAGTATTTGGGGTGAATCATAAGTAATTTGATGTTTTGGGGAGTGTACCCATTCCACTATTCAAGTCTCACTAATGAGCCTTGAACTTCTATGGAAATTATTTTCTATGCTTATGTGTTTTCTGATATTCAATTTTCTATTTCATTTCAATACTCTAATTACTCGTGTTTTTTTATTCCCTTATGATTCATGTATTATGAATTGCAACACTTTATGCCACAGCTGAATATTATTGTCTTTGATATGAAAGGTTGGGTTTTAAAATGTTATTCCCATGTCATCATACCCTTATACTCATGTTGTGTTTATTTATCTCAAATTTTTACCCTTATTGAGAATTTATGCTCACACTTTATTAGTTTTCTTTTTTTCTTGACTATTGAGAAATTTATTATGTAGGATTTTTCTATGAAGGATTCTATATTTGAATAAAATAGTAGGAGATGATGTATTTCACCTATGAATCAGTTGTTAGTTCACTATAACTTTATAATACTCATGAATTTGTGTGTGTAATGTAATAAATTTCCATAAAAATGATAAAATATCTATGTATGAAAGGCCTAGTTCATCATATTATATATCAGAGTATAGGTTTTGTTAACTATTGAAAACTAGGATGAGAAGAACTTAGTTATAACCCTTATTATAAGACTATTTATAGTAAAACATCATATAGTATTTCTAAGGAAGGTATTATGTTTTTTTACTTATCAATAAATCTCTATCTATATACATTAAGTGGATTTGGTTCTGGAAAAGATTAAAAAAGGGTTAATAACTTCAAAAATGTTGAATTGAGCTTGACATGAGAATTACCTGGTATGTGACAACAAGCCTTACTATGAACATAGTTTTACATACATAGGGGAAATTATTTGGTTAAATTCCCATTTATTTACAAACCATCATGAATTATTTAATATACTATGATCATGGATAACCTAGGTTAAACTTAAGTTGTAATAGATTTAAAATAAATTTCCTTGATTTGGATATCCTAATTTATTTTTCACGGCTACGATGTTATCCACTATGATCGAAGTTTCTTACAAAAATATTTTTTGTTTTAGTCGATGGTTGGGACCCAAATAAATAATTTTAATGTTGAATGTTATGGAAAATTAAATGATGTTTCTCTTAAGATGCTGAATTTTATTGGAATTTAATTTAAATTCTCATTTCTATAATCACTCAAATTTCTCAAGAAATGAATCATAATGGATTTAAAAATAATAAAGTGAGGTAACACAATTCTATTGATTCAATCATGCGGTAAGGTCCACCTTATTTCAGGGGTTTACCAATCCACTACTTTCTAAGAAATGTATCAGAACCCCTGAAAAAAATATTTTCCATCCTCCAATACTCAGAGCAAGAGAGAGTCATTTTATTTGTCTACCATTCATAAGGTGAAGATGAGAAATGGTGGACTATAATAAAAAATACAAGGAAACAAGATGAAATTGACTCTATGTATTGGGGTAAGTTAAATAAATTAGTTTTCAAAAATTATATTTCCTATATTATTCATACATTGTTGGATAAGGAGTTCCCTGAACTAAAGAAAAAGGATGGTGAATTTTTTTGTACTTATGAGGAAATTTTTACAAGAATATAGATATGTTCTTCTAGTATTATCGTCCAAATTGAATGTAAGGTTGATCGATTCATCGGTGGATTAAAACCAATTATTTTTAGGGTTTTATCCATAATAAAAATCAGTAGTGATGGAGGATTTTTTCATTGTGTTTTCAAGGAGTAAATATAGGCTAGAGTTATATAAAAAATATCATAGTTTGCATATGAAGATAATGATGGAATTTAAAGGAAAGTATAAAATACAACAAGATAAGTAGATGATATTTCCTTTATTCTCTATGTGTGTGAAAAAACATGGTGAAAATTGTATAAAGGTGAATTGTAAATGATTTAATTCTATGAAGGAAGGTTATCTGGAAATAAACATCCAAAGTGATAGGAAAGTGTTATCTAATGATTTTAATAGAGAGAAACCACCACATAATGCTTCATCCACACTATAGTGTATCAAATGTAAGGAGTATGGAAAATATGCTAACCGGCCCCAAAATTCGAATGTTAATGTTGATGCTTGTTGTCAGAAACCTGTTAAGCCTTGGTACATGGGGAAATATCATGTGATCATTGTTTCTAAAGAGGGGTATGATAATTACATGGTAAAAATTAAATTTACCATCCACTCTAGAACTACTAATTTATTATTTTAATATAGATCTACCCATTATTTTTTATCTGAAATTTCTATAAGGGTAAAAATATTCCACTAAAATGGTTAGTTATTAAATTAGTTGTGAAGACCATTAATGGTATGATGATCACATATCTAGTATATGATTCCACTCTGGTTGAAGTTTTTAGGAATGTGCTTCCTGAAAATAATTTTATTCTTCCTCTAGTATAATTTCATGTTATCTTAGGAATGGATTAGAATTATATACATTAATATAACATAAATTTATGAAGAAGGTAGGTCATATTTGATATTCCAAACCCAAAAATGAACATTTATCAATGAATTGAAAAAATTTAACTTTATATGGAATTAACATCTATTATATGGGTCCTAATCCCTTTTCAAATGGTGAATTTATCTTTGAATGCTGGGGGAAACTCAACATCAATGATATTCCTATTTTAAGGGTGGGTTTTGATGTATTTTGGGAACAATTTCTTATATCTTCATCAAAACATGAACTTATGTTCATAATATAACTCATACCTAGTTTCACGACTATTAGAAATACACCATATAAAATGGTCTTGATTGAGTTTTAGGAATTTAAGAATGAACTATATTTTAATCCTGAAAAGGTGGGTCATTTCCCAAAGTGTGTCACAAAGGGGTAAAATGATTCTATTTTTCAAAGAGAAATATGGGATGATGATACTTTTAATTGATTTTTTGGAGTTTAATAATATCACAATGTGGAACAAGTATCCTCTACCCTATAATAGTGACTTCTTTGATCAACTACATGGAGATCAATACTATTCAAATATTGACCTTCATTATAGATATCTTAAATTAAGGTTTAAAAAGAATGAAATACCCAAGAAATCATTCCATACATGGTATGAACATTATAAATATATAGTGATATCATTCGATCTTATAAATTCCCCTTCTATCTTCATGAATATACTGAATATAGTCATTGTAAAATACCATGATCAGTTTATGGTTGTCTTTACATATGATTTCCTTTTACATTAAAATAGAAAGGATGAGCATGAATATTACTTTACTATTGTACTTAATACCTTGGGAAAAGGTAAGTTGTTTGAAAAACTTACACATTGTTTATTTTGGCTAAAAATGCTTCAAATTTGGGTCATATAATCTCAAGAGATGGTATATATGGTGATATATCAAAGGTGATGGTTGAATATTAGTCGAGGCCAACTATTGTGACTGAGATATGAGGTTTTCATGGTTTTGATGGATATTATCACAGTTTGCGGATAACATTTCGTGAATAAATAATACACTCCCTATGATAACTTAGAAGGGATCCAAGTTCCTCGAGAAAATGTGTGCGTGGAAAATTTCAAAGATATAAATAGAAGGTTAGTCAGTGCACCTACTCTTACATTTCCATATAGTGGAGAAGGGTTCACAGTCTACATTGATGAATCCAATATGGGATTGGGATGTGTTAATATGTATAATTACATAGTTATAGATCATGAAATGAGAAAATTACCCAACTCGTGATTTAGAGTTAGTTGCGGTTATTTTTTCATTAAAGATTTTGAATAATTACCTTTATAGAGAAAATTTTGATATATATACTAATAATGAAAATTAAAGTATATATTCAGACATGATGAGTTGAATATGTTCCAAAGAATATGGTTAGAGATGATATAATATTATCACTACACAATATAAAACACCCTGGGAAAGAAGACATGGTGACATATGTTTTTTAGAAAATAACATGCTAGATTATCCCTAATGAGGATCGCAAAAGACTAAATGATTCTTGATTTGAAAGGATGGATCAGTAAATCGTGATGGAAAGGATTGAATATTTTCTTAATCAATTTAATGATCAACCATGTATCCATGTGAATATTAAAGAGGTGAAAAAGGATTGTGTGGAGATAAAAAAATATGGTTGGAATGTTTCTAAGTTTAACCATGATCAGGGTGGTATTTTAATGTTAGGGAACTATGTAAGTGTTCCATATATACTATATTTTTAGAAAGAGTTATAATAGGAATATAATATTTCATCATTTTCTATTCATCCTAGAAATACAAAGATGTATAATGATTTCAAATAGTATTTCTAGTTGGATGGAATGAAGAGAGATATCACAAAGTTTGTATCTTGATTCTTGGAATGTTGCGAATTTGTGGCTAAGAGAAAAAATTATAAGGGGAATTTACTTCCACTACCTATACCAGAATGAAATGGAAAAACATAACCACTGATTTTTTCATTAAAATCTACAAAACATCTGAATGGAGTAATGAAAGATATGTTGTAGTCGATCATCTTACAAAGTGAGGAAAATTTATTAGGATTATTGAATATTTATCTCTGGGTCATCTTTACTGGTAATACATTAGGAAAGTGTTATGTTTCCATGGAGTAGCACATTAAATTTTATTTGATCGATATCTTAGGTTTTCCTCAAAGTTCTAAAGATGTATTCAAAAAAATATGTATAAAAAGTTTAGTTTTATCACTACGTAGTATCATTATAAATATGGTCAATAAAATAGAAAAATTAATACCCCAGAGAATATGTTTATATGTTTTTCATTGGATTTCAAATGTGGTTGGGATCAACACCTTCTTCTAGTTGAGTTTCCATACAACAATATATTTGACATGAGTATTCCGATGTATCCTTATGAATCCCTATATGAAAATTAGTTTGTAGATACAACATGTTGTGATGAATTCATAAAAATAAAACTATTTATAACTGAGATAGATTATGAAATGAGAGAGAAGTTTAGATCCATTTAATAACATATAAGGGATTCACAAACTCAACAGAAAAGTTTTGCGGATAATCGATGGTGTGATCTATAATTTTAAGTTGTTTATAAAGTTTTTCTATTAATTTTACAAGGAATAGGGTTTTGAGACTCCGTAATAATTGAAAAATATGACCTAGGTATATTAATCCCTTCAAAATTCTAGATCATATCGAGATGGTATCCTATCGAATAGTGCTTCCACCAAACCTCTCTCTATCCCATGATGTGTTCCATGTATCTCTCCTGAGGAAGTAAAAACCAGACCCATCACATGTACTAAACTCAAAGGTCATACCATAGGATAATTATCATTATTATGAGGAAAAACCATAAAGATAATAGATTGTATAATGAAAGTTCTACAAACCAATACCCCTCACCTGGTTATTTTTTTGTGAAACCACTAGTTTGGGGAAGCTATGTGGGTACCTTAAGATGTATTGAGGTAGAAGTATCATTGGTATTTTATACCGATGTGATGTAATTTTGAGGGTGAATTTCATTTTAATTGGGGTATAATGTAATATACTAATAATTTATAAATTTATTAGTTTTTAATAAATTAAATTTACTCATTAGCTTGTGCTACACACAACCCCAAGTTTTAGAGAACTGAAAAAACTATTAATTTTGTTATTTAAGTACTACTAACATTACCTAGTTGTTAATCATGGAAGAATGAATTGAAAGAAAATTAATATTATTGAAATTATTTTATATAAAGAAATAACATTGATATAAAAGTTCAATTTTTTTGGTAAAATCTGTATATGTTTCGAAAAAACTATTTTCCCAAAAAAATGTTTTTTATTTATTTTTTTCATAATAATAAATTAATATTTGGAGTATTTTTAAAAAATAATTTTGAAAAATAATATTTATTTTTACATCTTCGCATCATAATTACCATGGGTTAATTTTTGGTATTTTTATGGAATTTTTAATTTTTGGATAAGTAATGAGATATACTGGTTTATATTGAAAACTATCTTTTCATTTAAAAAATTTAAAACGATAATTTTTTTTAAAATGATTTTAAAAGTAAAATTAGTTAATATATATATATATGAATCTAATTTAGGTTTTTGGAATCATTTTCATATTGAATATTCCTAGAAATTTTATTAATACTTTTGAACATTTTCTCTTTGGAAAATTGAATTCTCATAAAGACTTCATGTTTAATTTTAAATTAAAATTTTCAAATTATAGGATTCAAATTTGAAAAAAAAATGTTTTATAGATTTTTAATTAGATAATTTTGAAATATATAATATGGTCAACTTAGTTTTTGTCCATAGTAAATAGTAAAAATAGTAAAAAAAATAGATCAACTAAGGTAAAAATGGGCTTACAAGGGGGTTAAAGTAAAAATATAAAAGTCTATAATGACTCAAAACATGTCAAAAATCCATTTTATAGAAATATTTATACCTTAAATCTTAAATTATGTATAATTTTACATTTTGTATCCTTGTGTAATGTGGAAAACATGGGTAAACATTTTTCTTTTCAAATATTACAAGTGTCCCACTCACCTCACTTATAAAAGTCCAACCCCTATTCTCTCCTATTCAAACTAAAAAACTTTTTTATGCCAATAAATACCAAAAAATCTTCCTTAATTCCATAATTTTTTATGGAATCCTTATTTTCATCATAAAACATTCCTAGAATGGGTTTTGGTTCAAATCCAAGGAGGTTACCTGAAGAAGTTGTAACGTTCTTCCACATGCATTTTAACATTATTTATTCCTCCACCTCATTTTAATATCATTAAAACAAGAATATATTATAAAATAAATATCATACATACACTATGATTTTATTTTTTTAAGGAAATTACCAACATCCATTGCATCTTCCCTCAAAATGGGAAATGATAGCCTCTCTCGTTTGTATGACGAACTACCCCTCGCAAACTAATGTGACACATTTTTCATCAACACATATAATGGTTGGGTATGATGATGAATATAATGTATAAATATGATATTTTTAAAATATATGTACTAATGTAAATATATTATGATATATAACTTTTTTACTTTCCATTCCATAGATAATATGATAACGTCATTCGTGTGTACGGCGGACTATCGCCTCACAAAGCGATGCGATCCATTTTTTACTTACATTTTACATGGAAGGTAATGAGAGATAAATTTAATTAATATATGTTATATATATAGAATATATAGTATTATGTAATTTTAATATATTATTTAGATTTTTTATTGTTCTGTCAAGGAAATGGAAACAATATTCTTCTGTATGTACGACATACCATCTCCCTGAATGGTGTATTTCAATTTTTTCTCAATTATTTATTGATTACCCTATATATATATATATTAAATATATATTGTATTTATATAATGTTTAGAATTTTGGATATTACATAAACATGATAAATGTAAGAGGAAAAAATTAACAAATAATAACATATAGGAAAAACAATGCAATTATTTCCTAAATCACAACGTCAATATGGAATTGTTATTAAACAGGTAATAAAATATCACAAGTAAATAATATATGGTCTGATATATATATATATATATATATTTATATGGTTCTATACTATATGTATAATAAACATATATTTATTATATAGGAGTTTTTAATGGGTACAATGGAAGTTGATTCTTAAGGTAAGGCATTTTTTCCAATTTTCCATCTTTGATGCATATGTAATGTTGTTCCACTATATTCTTTTAATATATATATATACAACCTACAAGAAATGTTATATTAGTAATGTAATTATTTAAATTATATTTAGTGTTTCATTTGATATTAATATTTATTGGTACTTTTAATTTAAAATGTAACAAATTTACAAGGATTTCATGTTACAAACACATCGATTATCAAGAATATTTATGATTTTGATTTTTATGATGAAATAGTATGGTCCTTATCTCAATAAACTAAATAATTTTATTATCCTATGGTTATTTAATGAGAATAAATTCTTAATATTTATTTTCCACTATTTATTTAATCAGGACAACCAAATATTTTTTTAATTAAAATCTTTCTTATTTCTCTCTTTGGTCGAAAACCCATATTATTCTAAAAGCATGTTTTCTAATAGTGTTTTAATTTTTTTTTTAAATTTTATAAATGATTTATTAAATAAATTTTTACCCATGTTTTACCTTTTAATTTTTTTTGAAAATAATATCTTTTTCTTTTTCTAAAATAAGGCATTTTTGGATTTTACCAAAAATGTGAAAGTAATAATTTTTTAATGTTTACAGAATGAACATAATTTCATGATGTTAGGACCATTATCTTCCTATAAGATTAATTTATATGTTTTCAGTGATTTCTTAAATGAATATTATTTTCACAAAAATTTATGAAGTTTTTTATTTTAAAAAAGGTGATTTCCAAAGAAAGGATATTTTCCTCAAGAAACATTCCAAGTTATTTTTCATTCAAAATAATTTTTCTATCTAATATAACATCCTTTGATGTTATATAGTCATTATTGGAGAATTTATCCAATGATACAATCCTTATTATTACTTTGGATGTTTTATTTTTATAATGAAAATATGTTTATGAAAACGGTTTCACTTCCATAGGTTATACCATGATAAAATGCATATGAAACCCACTTATTTTTTTCATCGGTTATGATTGGATGAAATAATTAAATGATTATAAAACCTATTTATTTTATATAGGTTAAATTTTGATTAATGTTTTCGAAAACCATTTTATTTCATGGGTTCTGATATTATGAATGTTATATGATCTTGTGGGAAACTTATGTATGATTTCCATTATGTGATGATAGATACGTTATAACCAAGGATATGTGGGACCTATATATATCTCTAATTAATTGCATAAATATTGATATCTCATGAGAAAAACATGATTGGAATAGGGAGTGAACCCATTTTTTGCATGGGACTTTAGTCACTATGATAGTCTAAGGAGCGAACCTTGACTGCTATGGTGGTTTTGGGAGTGAACCCAATCCACTATGATAGTCTCATCAATGAGGCTTGGCCTATTACAGAAATTATTTTATATGTTTATGTGTATATCAAAATTTCAAACCTTATTCCATTTTTATGCACCCATGGATAATGTTATTTATTCCCTTATGATTCATTTCATAGTAACAATATCTATTTATTCTATGATCCAAGAGTTTGACCTTTTATATATAAGGTATTATTTTAAAATGTTATTCTCATCTTCTCATACCCTTCTTGTGATGTTATGTTTATGTATCTCCCTTGTATAACATTTATGTCCATTTGATCTCACCCTTTCATATGTATCTTTCCTCGAGCTTATAATGAAATTTATTTTGTATAATTTCTATAATAAGTATTATATTTATGAATAACATAGTGGGAGATAATTTAATTCACCTATGAGCCAGTTGATATGTTTCCTTATTTTCAGAGGCATTATACCTTTATGATCTTCGAGTTTGTGTCTATGTAATGTAATGAATTTTCATCAAAAATAATATAATGTATATGTAACATCCTGGTCCCGAAAGCCACCCAGAGACATCCCGTACCCGGTTAGTTACATGGCCTCAAGTGCGTTTCCCCAAATTCTAGAGGCTACTGACTAGCAGCA
The DNA here is from genome assembly GCA_963277665.1 of Viscum album. Lineage (NCBI taxonomy): Eukaryota > Viridiplantae > Streptophyta > Magnoliopsida > Santalales > Viscaceae > Viscum > Viscum album. The sequence continues at coordinate 1,352,539,301 of OY728121.1, read as the reverse complement.
AGGGCCTTGGGTGTGATAGTGAGGAAACTATGCCCTCATTGGCCGAGTACCACAATGGAAGTAAAACACAAAGCAATAGCAGAAGTAGTAATATTACCATACAAAAAAGAAACAGTGGAAGACTGTAGAAATAACTAGATGGAGCACATATATAATGATTCATGATATATATGTCTTGTAATGAAACCCAATAAGTCACAATAGTGAAATACAATACCAAACCAAAGTACAAGAAAAATAGAAGACAACTCTACAACATCGGAAGCCCAAGATTGGTCCCATGCTCTCCAGCTCCAAAGTAGTAAATTACCTATAATATTAGGGTGTTTTCCCTTATCTATACCTGCAACAATATATTCTATTCAGACCTAAAATCATATCCCAAATAGTGTGTGAGACTAAATCCCATTAGGCAACCACCAAGTGATCTGTGCCTAATAGTCAGTGAATTTATATAGTAGGAAATAAACAAAATAAGCAGTAAACAATGAAGTACTCAACCGTAAACATTCCTATAGTTTCAAGAATTCAAATTCCACATATCAAGTAAGTAGATAATCAAAAATATGTAACCCTCTAGAAAATACTCACAGTCTATCCCCTCTGGTCCTACGTAGCTACCACATGAAACCCTCTGGGAAGCACACACGTCTCACCCCTCTGGTTCATCATTAGAATAGACTCTCGGAGGAAGCACTCATTGTCAATCCCCCCTATAGTCAAGTGTGATCAAAGAATCTCTGAGGAAGAACTCACTATCAATTCCCTGTATAGTCACTTAACGGTAACCGACAGGCACTCCGAGGAAGCACTCAACGTCAATTCCCCCTATGGCCTCGTAACGTAAATATAAACCCTCTGAGGGAGCACTCAACATCAATCCCCCCTATTGTCTCACAGTGTGATAATAATTACAGACACTATGGTGAATCCCTTACATCCATTCTCCCTATGGTCTACTGCACCAGGTTCTCACATCCCTGTGTAAGTCAAATGAGAATAACAATGCAAAGAATCCAAAGTAAACCTCAAAAACAACTTGGATAACCAGTCTACAAAATAATAGCATGTCAGATAAAAAATCACTCCATCCTAACAATACTAGGCTTTGGAACGAAACAACAGCCTAACAGGAAAACTAGAGAAAACGGTCAAAACAAGAAAATATGGGCAAAATCTCCATAGCATGGAGAAGTAAACCCTATTCTCAACAAATAACCTCTATCCAATCAAACTAGCACATATCTGGAAAAAAATAGGGATAAAACCGTAAACACGCAATACCCCATTCATTGGTATTGGGAACTATTGCACATAACACTCAAAGACTATCTAGGGAAAGGCAAAAATGACCTTCCTCGGTGTTCTAGGATCGTTATAAATGATCCTCAAGCCTTGAATCACCCAAGAACATCGTAGATCTAAAAAAAATCTCCAAACTCTCAACTGAAGATAACATGAGAAATAGGAGGAATTAGGAACCTAATCTCTATGAGAAGGAAGAGCTTACCGAGGTGATCCCAACACAATCGACATCGGTCGATTCAGAGAATGGGTGCTCGATCAGGGGCTCAGAGAAGTTTTGTGGTCATACGGTCTCTCTCGGTCAATCCAAACCTAGAAGGAGAAAGTTCTATCCATCAGATGAAAACTTGGTGTGCTTAATGAAAAAAAAAAGAAATTACATGGCATGTACTTTTAAAGTATAAAGCGTTTTCTTGCCTTAACCAGCCCTGCATTAGGTGTTCTCCAGGTCACCACACATGGTCGTGACATGGCTAGCACCCGGATACCTACGGTAACCAAGTACACATAGTGTACTCACAAAGTACATGGCCTGTACTCATAATTTACACATCGTGTACTTAAGAAATTTCTAGAAAACCCTATTTTTCTCAAAAACAACTAGAAAAGAAAAACATACCTGAAAAGAAGATCCGGGTTCTTACAAACTTCCCCCTTAAATAAATCTGTCCACGAATTTCCCTAACAAGGCAGAGTAGAAGAAGAATCCTCGAACAACTCCGGCCACTACAATCGTACATCGGTCTCCCTCTACCAAGTCTCATCTCGTACACGCACGTGCTGCCACAACACTCATACCAGAGGAACAGACCATCCACGAAGAACCTTCATACTGTGATCAATAATCTGGATTGGATGCTCCTCAAATGAGGTGTCCACCTCCAACTCAACCTCTTCGGGTTGAAGAACATGAGATGGGTCTGGGAAGTAATGTTGAAGCTGAGAAATGTGAAAGATGTTGTGAATAGCTGGATACAACTGATCCCTTGCAGCCTATAGGAAATCGGACCGACTCTCTCCAAAACTTCAAACAACCTGATATAACTCAACGAAATCTTAACCTATCTCCTAATCCTCTTGTGCCCCAACCTCGGTGTGACACGTAGGAAAAACTGATCCCCAACCTCAAACTCCAGAGTTCGTCTCTGCTGATCTGCATAAGACTTCTGTCAAGACTATGCAGTAGCCATCCTCTTCCAAATCAACTCTATCTCCTCTATAGTCACCTGGAAAAGATGAGATCCCAACATAGCTACATCTCCTACCTCCAGCTAACATAAGGGTGATCAGAATATCCTACCATACAAATCCACATAAGGTTCCATATGAATAGTTTCTTGAAAACTATTATTTAGGGAAACTCTACAAGAGGTATGTGCTTCTCCCAAGAACCTCAAAAATCAAGGATGCATGCTTTGTAATGACCCCGAATTTCCATGTAATTTTTTTTATGTATGGTAATTTTATGATTCTGTGAAAATTTATGGCGCCTGATTCCGAGACCCGGTCTGCCCGGAATGAATTTCTGAATTTTTTTGGGTACGTTCAGTGAAAGTGCGAGTGGGTTTTTGTAACTTTTGAACCGGTGCTTGGAATTGAAATCTGAGGGAACTGATGAACATGTAGTGCCGATATTTTCTTAAGAAGACTTTCACCTCGACAAAAGTTGGTCCAGGGTGAAAGTTAATATTTGGGTTTTTTCATGAAAGAATAAAATAAAATAAAATTGTGTAACATTTTATTTTATTTTTCTTTGGAACTCCCATTTCGATGTTGAGAGGTGGGGACCACCTAAACTAAAACCTCTCAACGTAGGTTATGGTGGTGGGGACCACCCGAGCCTAACCTCCCAGGTGGTTTAGGTGGTGGGGACCACCCGAGACTTAAACCCCCTTGAACTACCCTCTTAATGGGAAGAAACCTCTTGAGCTTCCCCACTTTAATGGTTCCAACCCCTATAATTAAATTTACCAACTGAATTAATTAATTAAACCAATTTGAAAAATTTTCCAACAACGTAATAGATAACATAATATATTATTTCGGATACCTCTTCATTTTGGTGGAATTGGGAGGAAGGAGCCTTGGGAGAAAGCTCTCCAACAAAGAACGCCAACGAAGAACGCCGACATCGACTCCGACTTCTTCCTCAGGACATTCTTTGATGAGGAACATCTTCAATTTCAATGAACCGATGATCGAGGAAATGCCGACATCACAGATTTCTGTCTATTCTCAACGACATAATCTCATTTCTCGTGGACAATCTTCAACGAATCGAACAAATGAGGTAGGGGTTGTTATTGAATTCTTGTAATTTCCTGGTTAAATTCCTCGTTCGTGGAAAGCATGGAGAACGTGGATCAACCAAAAAAAGTTGATCAATGATTCATATGAAATATTTTAATTTGACATTCTTGATTCAAGGTTTTTATTGAGTCGCTTGCTATCACAATAACGTGGAGGGTGCAGGCCAAACACACATGGCCCGACCCCGCCGCTGTTCTTCTTTTGGTGTGTTCTTGGCGATTGTGACAGTGACCGGTGCCGGAGTTTGGCACCGTTGGAACTCTAGAATGACGATCGGCCCCACTTCCAGCTATGAAGAATGTGACGGCACAACAGCGCCGCCCCGCGACCACCGCCGCCCCGCGGCCACCGCCATCCTGCGGCCTCCGCTGTCTGCGGCCCCCCGTGGCCCCCGCTGCGGCGCCCCACAACCCCCGTCTCCCCACAACCTCCACCTTCTGCGGCCCCCTGCCACCCCTCAGCCTTGCCGCGCCACCCCACGGCCTCGCCACATCGCCTCGTGGCCTGTCTTACCACCCTGCGGCCTCACTGTGCCGCCCCACGGCCTACCGCGCCGCCCAATAGCCCTCTGCGCTGCTGGCGGCCCTCCGAGGCCCCCTTGAGGCCTTCGTGCACCTCACAGACTCCACACCCCCCACGGCCCCTAGCGGCCCTGATGGCCACCACGCCGCTGCCAGGCCAGGCCAGCCATTGCGGGCCGGGCCCAGCGGGTCGGGCCGGACCCGATCCCAATTCGACCCATTTAAGCATTTTCGGCCATATATTTACACCGGACGTCCGTTTGAAAAACCACCTGTTGTGCCAGAAACCCTGGAGTGAGAAATTCCCTTTGGTATACTCCCATGGAGATTTGGATAATGTTAGGGAATGGTCGGGTTGGATTGAGCACGAATCCAACTGGGCCCTCAAGACTAAAAGGCTAATAACTCACAGACCGACCGTCCGATTGACGCACCGTCTATTGCATTGAGACCCCTATGAAATGGCGGTCATTTGGGATACTAATTTGTAAGACTTCGTGGTAGTTGGAGTATCGACCAGTGGATTTTGGAGAAGACCCTCCCGAAGACAAGCGAGCATAGTGCGGGAACCCAGTAGTTGGCTGTGACGAGATGAACGAAGAGCGATCCTGTGTGGGTCAGCCCCTAGAGATCTTTTTTGGGTCTGCATCAAGAGATACTATGTGGGTTCACATGTAGCTATCCTATGTGGGTCAGCACCGAGTGATCCTGTGTAGGTCAGAACCGAGCGATCCTGTGTCGGTCAGCACTAAGCGATCATGTGTGGGTCAGCAGTAGAGCCTCATAATAGAGTATTATGATTCGGTTTACATCTAATCATCTCTACTACTGTAATTAAGTTATACCTGGTGTGATCTGAGTCCATACCTGTGTGGTAAATTCCTTCATGGTAATACCTTGGTGGTATTTTTCTGTGTGGTACTTACCTTCGTGGTGTTCCTTCCTTTGCGGAACAGTTGAGCTTTGGGATTTTAGGTTGGACCCTATGTTTCCACATGGTTGAGATGGGTATACTTGATAACATAGTTATATGTATTCGAATATACCTATGTAAGGTTGTCAGTTGAATTCTTGCTTTCTGGTTTATCATTTATGGATTTTGTGAGACTATCGGTGTCTCGAGGTCCCTATTGAGTATCGTTATACTCACTCCTGCACGGGCTATGCCTGCACCTCGTTCTGTTTGGTGAAGACGATGGAAATAGCTGATCGAGGAAGAGGGAACCAGGAATAGAGTTATCTTGGAGGTGGAAATTAGACATGGTGTACCATAGAGGCGACCTGATCGAGAACTATACCTACCCATCAAGTAGGATCCTTGGTGGGTGTTCACAGGAGATGTTTTCAGTTATTCTTGTAATTTTCAGTTTTCTTGTACTTTAAGTTGGGCTTGTATTCCGGACACTTTTCCTTTCAGTACGCACTCTTTTATTATATAATTTACTTTTTGTTCATATCTTGTTGTGTTATTGGTTGTGTGTGTTTACATGTTATAAAGGCAATGCCTTCCTAGTTTTAGGGAATACTCCTTTTGGTGCTAGTATCCATCCCCTGGCCTATGGATGGCAGGCTTGGGGTTGTCACGACATGGGCCCCGGGGGACGGGTCGTGACATGCTCGTAGAATATCCTCAATCACCTGAATCGTACACTCGGATTGGCCATCTGTCTGAGGGTGGTAAGCTGTACAAAAAAGTACTTGTGTACTCATAGCCTTATGTAGCCCCTACTAGACCCGAGAAGTAAAACATGCATCATTTTCTGAAACAATGGAGTGTGGAGCTCCATGAAAACGTACAATCTCACAGATGTACAACCATCCCATTTCATCAATACTAGAGGTCTCATTGATCGACAAGAAGTGAGAAACCATTGTGAGTCTGTCAATGACAACCCATACTGCATCATTCCCTTGAGGCGACCTCGGTAAACATGTCACAAAATCCATCACGACATCATTCCACTTCCACTCAATAATGGGTAACTGCTGCAAAAGTCCCATGGGTCACTGATGCTCCACTTTCACCTACTGACAGGTGGTACACCTCATGACAAACCCAACAAAATCTTTCTTCAAACATGGACACCAATAATGATGGTGTAGATCACCATACATCTTGGTGACACCAGGATGAACTGCGCAAATTGAGGAATGAAAGTCTCGCATCAACTTCGTGTGTATGTCTGCTGTCACCCATACACGCCCCTAAAAATTCAAGATCTCATCCTCACCCATGGTCCATCCCAGAATAGGGTCCTCTCCTGAAAAACTCTCCCGTAGGACTGGGCCTTCAGAATCTGATAGATGCCTCGTTTTCACTCGATCAAGAAGAGTAGAGGTAATAGCTACAGAAGATAGAAACGTTTTCCCCTGACTGTCGTGCGCCTCCAAATTCATCTCTCATATCAGAGCCATAAGCTGCCTCTCACTACTGGCCTCTGGAATTACCTATATCTGAGTCCTCCTGCTCAATGCATCAGCCACAACGTTGACTTTCCCTGGTGTATAGGCAAGATCAATGTCAAAGGACTGAAGGTACTCAACCCACCTTCACTGTCTCAAATTCATGTCATTCTGTGCGAAGATATACTTTACATTTTTTTGGTTGGAGAAAACCACAAAATTCTCTCCTAGAAGATAATGTCTCCAACAACGTAAGGCATGAACACCTACTGCCAACTCAAGATCGTGTGTTGGTAATTTCTCTCACGTGACCTCAACTGCCGAGACCCGTACACAATGACTCCTTCTCACTAAATAAGCACTGCTCCCATCCCGGTACCTAAAGCATCACAATAAATAGTGTATCTCTTGCTCGGTTCTGGAAATAAAAGCATCGTTGTTAATGGTAACCTCCCTTTCAACTCCTGAAAGGCCAACTCACCAGAATACGACCACAAGTACTTCACACCCTTATTAGTCAGGCCCATCAGTGGTGATAATTAGCATGAAAAGTATTGTATGAAATTTATTTAGTATCTAGCTAGTCCTAGAAAACTCCATACCTCAAATAAATTCTTCGGATGTTCCCAGGAAACTACATCTCTCACTTTCTCTGGATCTACTAATACTCCTGTCTCTGAGATAACATGACCCATGAAATGAATCTGGTCCATCCAAAAGTGGCATTTTGATAGATTAGCATATAACTGATGCTCTCTCAGTGTAGTCAAGATGATATCAAGATGGGTAGCATGGTCATGTCCAGTGTGAGAGTACACCAAGATATCGACCATGAAGACAACCACAAAGGAATCCAATAATGGATGGAACAATCGATTCATCAGTGCCATGAAAATTGAAGGCACGTTCGTGAGTCTGAACGACATAACCATGTACTCGTATAGACCATACATACTATGTAAGGTTGTAATAGGAATATCAGTTGGTCTAACATGCAATTGATGGTAACCGGATCTCATATCAATCTTCGAGAACACTCGGGCTCCTCGAAGTTCATCAAAGAGATCATAAATCATCAGCATGGGATATAAGTTATTGACCATCAACTGGTTCAGCTTCTGATAATCTATGCAATGATGAAGGGTATCATATGCCTTCTTCATAAACAGGATAGAAGAACCCCAAGGAGAAGTACTGGGTCAGATGAAACCCTTTGCCTGAAACTCCTCCAAATGCTTCTTGAGCTCTTGTAACTCTAGTGTATCCATCCTATAAGGATTAATGGACATCGATACTGCTCCTAGAATGATCTCAATAAAAAATTATACCTCTCACTCTAGAGGTGAAACTTAAAAGTCCTCTGGAAAGACATCCCTGAAATGATCCACCAATAGAGGAAAGTCCAACTGTTATGTCCCTTGGTCATCCAGATATATACTAGAAATCTAGGCTATAACCCCTCCCAACCCATGATGCTCAGGTCTCGCTCTGCTCGACAGGACATGCCATTCTCCCTTATAAAGAAATGATCCACCCTCTGGTGATGAGAAACTCACCCTATAATGATTACTATCGACAATATCCTGGAAGGGAACTAACCAATCCCTTATGAGAATGACTCCATATCCTGTCATCTCTTTGACATAAAGGCCCCAAAATAAGTGGAATCCTATAACCTCAAGAGGGAACTTCCTGCACTGACGTACACCATCCTCTCAATCCCCCAACGGAGTGTCTAACGTCAAGATATCAGTAGAAGAAAAGATACAGAGCCCAAGGCTCTCCCCAACAGCAACAGATATAAATCTATGGAAAGCCCTTGTATCAAAATGTGAAGAATCTAAAATTGAGGCAACTAGGATCATACCTCAAACGATAGAGGTTTTGGGATCCTTCTCTTGCTGGGTGTACTCCACTACAAAAGTATGGCCTGTTCCATGATCCTATGACCCTGCATGACCACCTTGAGCTGATCCACCCTATTGTCGCTGAAAGCCTGGCGACTGGATACCTCGACCATGACCTCTACCTTGTCTCGAACGACTGGAAGAACTCCAGTTCCCAGACTTAGGAGAAACTGTTGGTGCTTCTCCTAAACGAGAAGTCATAGAATAACCCCTTTCACCAGCTGCTGGTGAGAAGATCTAACAGAAGCGCTAAAGATTAACCTTCTTGCCACAAGGTCGGCACTCCATTGGGTCTCTCGGGAAATGTGGTCTCGTATGCCCGACCTTCCCACAATGGTAGCATACCACCTGGCTACCTAAAGGTTCATTCTTCCTACTCGGATCTCTAAGTGTACCCTCCCTACGGTGCTTCCTGCTATCAATTGGTGAAGCACTAACTTTCAATGCTAAATCACCCTGGATCACAGCTCCAGAATCCCCCAGATTACGCTCTATGATTTTTTCCTGGTTGACTATAGAAGATATCAAAGTCAACATGAAGATGTTAACCTAAACCTGAATGTCATGTTTGAGATTATCCTCAAACATCCTTGCCAAGAACAACCCATCTCCCCCTAGAAAGGGTGTAAAGCACTACATCTCGGTGAATTGAGAAGAGTACTTCATAATAGAAGGAGTACTCTGCTGCAAACTCATGAACTCTCGGGCTCGATCATCCCTCAAGGTCTCTGGATAGAAGTAATCATGGAAGGTACACTGAAACTCATCCAAGTCCATATCCTATTGGTGTCCCTCCTGTGAGATCCCATCCCACCATATCTTGGAAGAATCATGAAGCATATAAGTTGAAATCTTGAACCTCCTCTACGGAGGTATCTCCAGGTACTCAATGATCGTCAGCATAGCCTCCAACCATGAATCTTCAGCCTGTGGTCCTCCTTCCCCTCTGAAGGTTGGAGGATGATGCTTCTAGAAAACCCACATCAGCTCTGCCATAGAAGGGGAAGGATGCAGTACTCATTAGAAGTTCTACATGAACCTCATAAATCCCTCTCAGAACAGTGCACCAGAACCTGTGTCTGAAATGATGGCTGGTTCGGAGACTGGTACAACTAGGGGATCTACTGTAATTCCTTGATAGACCATTTTCGGTGTCTGATCATTTCCCTATAACTGGCGTACAACTAGAGGACATCTCGGTGGCATGACTCTATAAGGTCAAACGAACACCTTTGATCAAGATTATCATGAACTGAAAACTGGAAGGGTAAGAAGGGAACAAGACAAATAAATAATTCAAGTTTTACAAAACATGAATACATGACATGTATACATAACTACATGGCGTGTTCCCTTAAGCCTTTCACATGGGCATGTACTTCCTCCAAAACTGGTCATGTAACACCCCAAATGCACGGTGTATTGTCCTAACACACGGCTTGTACTTGAATCATCTTCCCCAGCATGACCCCTTCAACACAACTATGCTACACGGTTCTCCTAGAACAAGACTACACTGTGTGTTTGTGCCAGACACAACGTGTACTAAACAAGAATCATCGGCCCATGTTGTTAGTGACACAACTGGATACATGGATCACACTACATGATGTGTTCAAGATGGACACGGTGTTTACTAAAGGATTTCCACCGACTCATGTTGTTAGATACACGGACAGATTCCAGGGATTACACTACACGGCATGTTCAAGACTGACATGGCGTGTATTGCTTATGTTTTTTATCCATTAGTGTCATTATTCACATGGGCAGACACATGGTCTAAACACATGGAGTGTACGCCCGGTACACGGTGTGTCCCACCAAAAATTTTCCTGACCCCATGTCTATGCCCACACAGCCAGCGACACAGTTAGAGACTACATGCCGTGTACATAGAGTACACGGTGTATACTTAAGAAAAATATTTTCTTCCAGAACAGAAGAACACAAAGCATGTATTCAAAACTACATGGTGTGTATTCTGGGTTTTTTCATACAGTATGCCTCGTAAACTACTCTAGAGCCCAGAAAAACACTAAAACGAACATTAAAGTTCCAAATTCCGATATGTGAGATCCCATACTCACTGTGAATCAAACCATGGAATCTATTACATGTCATATACAAGAAAAAAAGGCAATGACCCACCAAATTCTGATCCATGAGGGCCCATTACCCCTCACAAACCAAATTTTGGAATTCATTCAAACAAAAACTTACAGAAATAAATACCCTATCAAACAATAGATATTTTATCAAGGTAACTATCACAACAACATTCTTATCTAGCACAACATCTATTATAAAAACATTCAATTGCTAATACACCCTAAATGGCATGGCTAGAATGCATGACAAGTGATTTCTAGCAAGTGCCTATATGATGCATGGGATGGAATACCCCCATCTCATCAGGTTGTAAGTAAAATAGAACCTCAAAAATATTAAAAATAATAGCACAAAGCATGTAAATCACACAATGGTGAAATCAAATCAACAGTAAAATTGAGAAACCTGAAAATTGTAATAAACAAGGTAAATTGGATTTTCCCTATACATGGGTTAGTTACTCTCGGGCATAGCTTATTACCAATTGCCTATTTCCATCTTATCCCTGACTATAGACTCCAAATAGTAAGTCAAGAAGAAAAGAATCTCTTTGAAACCACTTTGTAATGTCCTAGTTCCGGAAGCCACTCAGAGACGCCCCATACCCAGTTGGTCACATGGCCTCAAGTGAATTTCCCAAAACGCCAGAGGCTACCGACTAGCAGCGAGCGACTTGGGTGTGATAGTAGGAAAACTATGCCCTCATTTCTAGAGTAACACAATGGAATTAAAACACAAAGAAATAGTAGAATCAGTAATATTACCATACAAAAAGAAAGAGTGGGAGACTGAAGAAATTACCAGTTGGAGCACATATATAATGATGCATGATATATATGTCTAGGAGAGCATCCAAAGAAGTCCCAATGCTGAAATAAAGTACCAAACCAAAGTACAACAGAAATAGTAGACAACTCCATAGCATCATAAGCCAAAGCTTGCTCCCATGCCCTCCAAATACAAAGTAGTCAAGTACTTGTAGTAGAAGGGTGATTCACATTATATATACCTGAAACAATATAATTTGTTTGGCCCAAAAGCATGGCCCAAAAAGGGTGTGAGACTAAATACCAGCAGACAAACACCCAGAGATCCATGCCTAACAGTTAGTGAATTTATATGGCAGGCAATAAACAAAAGAAGTAGTAAACAAGGAAGTAATAAACAGTAAACATTCCTACCATTTCAATAATTCAAATACCACATATCAAGTAAGAATATAATCACAAATAGGTAACCCTTTGGGATGTACTCACAGCCTATCCCCTCTGGTCCTACCTAGCAACCACAAGCAACCCTCTGGGAAGCACACAGAGTCACACCCCTCTGGTTCAACATTAGAATAGACTCTATATGGAAGAATTCATCATAAATTCCCTCTATAGTCAAGTGTGATCAAAGACTCTCTGAGGTTGAACTCACCATCAATTCCCCCTATTATCTTTTAACGGTAACCTACATGCACTTTGTGGAAGAAGTCAACGTCAATTCCCCCTTTGGCCTCATAAAAAACCTATAGACCCTCTAAGGTAGCACTCAACGTCAATCCCCCCTATGGTCTCACGGAGTGATAATAATTATAGAAACTTTAGGTAATCCCTTACGTCCATTATTCCTATGGTCTACAACACCAAGTTCTCACGACCCTGTGACTATCAAATGAGCATAACAATGCAAAGTGGCCAAAGTATTCCTGAAGAACCAATTGGATAACTAGTCTACAACATAACAGAATGTCAGATAAATAATAACAATTTTCTAATAATAATAGTCATGGGAAACAAACAGCAGCCTATCCAAAAAACAAGACTAAACAGTCAAAACAAGAAAAAAATGGGAAAAACCTCATTAACATGGAAAAGTAAACCCTATTCTCAACAAATAACCTCTAACCAATCAATCTAGAGAATAGAAGGAAAAAATAGGGCTAAACCCATAAACATGAAATACCCCATTCATGGGTATTGGGAAGTTTTGCACATAAAACTCCAAGACTATCTACAGAAAGGCACAAGCCACCTACCTTAGTGTTTTAGGATCGTTGTACGTGAACCTCAAACCTTGAATCACCTGAGAACATCATTTATCTACAAAAACACTCAACTGAAAATAACTCGAGAAAGAGGTGGAATCAAGAGTAGAAGATCTAAGAAAAGTAATAGATTACCAAGTCCATCCCAACATAATCGGCGGAGGTCGATTCGGGGAATGGGTGCTCGATCAGGGGATTAGGGAAGTTCTACGTTCGTACGGTCTCTCTCTGTCTAACTAGACCTAGAAGGAGACGGTTCTGTCCATCAGATGCGACCATAGTGCATTTATTGAAAAAAAGAAAGCACACGACATGTACTTTAAATGTACACATCGTGTACTTGCCTTAATTGGCCCCCTAATTAGGCGGTCTCTAGGTCACCACACACGGCTGTGTGCACGGCCGTGACCCGGCCAGCACCTGGCTACATGAGGTAACCAAGTACATGGCATGTACTCACAAAGTACACAACATGTATATAATAAATTTATAGAAACCATTCTTTTTCTCAAAAAAGACCGGAAAAGAAAAACATACCTGAAAAGAAGATCTGAGTTCTTACAATATAAGTAAAAAAATCTTGTGTCATTATAATTATTCTTATTTTTATGATTACTAAACTACACACACATATTATACTCTATATCATATAATCAACACATTTATAATTTATTATCTCTATTTCTTATTCATGCAAGACCCTATTAAATTATATCCCCCACAATAATATCATTTTTATTCCATTTAGAATTTTAATTTTAAATTTAAATTCCAACAATCAACATCCTTCAACTTATTTTAAATCATCTTTTCAACTTCTCCCTCTACTTATTATTTTTTAGAACTATCTTGGTCATCATAACCTCACTATTCCTATTTCATCTTGATATACTTATTCCAAAAATTTCTTATAAATTTCCATAGAATAATGCACTTTTTCACAACATGAACTATTATCCTCTTTTTCTGTAGGTTTTCATGAGCATGGCATGAAAACATGAATTAAAATCTGTAATATCTAATGGGATGAATTAATTATGAATCCCAACAAAATGTTTTCTTATTTTTATAAGGATAAAATATAGTACAATATCACGGTCAATATCATGGGGAGGCCACTTACACAAGTTGTTTCTCTATTATCCCTATATATTTAAAAAATAGATGACTAATAAAAATATAATCATAAAATGTGGTTTTAGGATAAATATTCAGCTAAATATATAATTACATGAAGAGAATAAACAATAGTATAACAAGTTTGCATACATGAAACTCCTATTATTGGGAGTTTATAATGATGCAATCATTTTTTTGTAAAATTTAATGCTCAGTATTTTATTCTCTATTAAGATCAAGAACTTTCACTCAATTCCCAATCATTTTAATGGATATTATAATAAATGGAGACCTCTTTGTACCAGATAATCTTTCCCAAAGATATATTTTGGAGAACTCTTCTCTAAACATTCTATCCTTAATACTACTCTGACATATGTAATATTTATGTGATGAAGGAAAGAGGATATTATTATTAAGTGGAATAAATAAGAAATAATGAATGAAGGGTGACCACACAAATAAAAAAATCTTAAGAACTACTAATATCATTGAATAATGTAATATAAAAAATTAAAGATTAATCAATCCATCAAAAATCACTCAATTCGTTGAATAATAGAGATATTAGATCTCCATTTTATTAATGATGATAATCACATATGTAGAAATAAAAATTGGTCACAATAGATAAGAATAAAATATAATTTAAAAATAATATATATAATAATTTATAAGTGTATTAAAAGAAAATACCCTCTATAAGTACTACAAATGTTTGAATTTATTGAAATAAAGAGGGGGTAAAAATTTATTGGTCGGAGGGGTGGCTGATATAGTAATAATTCTATTATAAAGACAGAATTTTTTTTTAATATTAGATGACTAAATATGGGAATTTAAATTTAACACTCTATGATTCAATGAAATATTATTTTTCAAATAATTTAATTTCTTTGATAAGATGTGGTACATCCAACATTGAATTTTAACGATCCCAGATATACTATTAATATTAATATTTAAATAGGAAAATTATAACGTAGTAAATAAACATGATGGTATGAATATGGATAAAAAATTAGAAAATATTTTTTATTGTTTTAGAAAAATAAAACTTATTTTTTAATGAGTATTCAGTTTTTGATAATTTCTTCATATGTTTCAAAAATACATTTTTCATATAAAATTATTTTTATTGCTTTTTGTCAAAAGATAATAAAATTAATTATTTCCAATTTTATAAATTTTTTGGTTAGAAAATTAATTACATTTTTGAATAAAAAATTCAAAATTAAATTAGGGTTATTTTATGGTATTTTTATGACCTGTTTATTATTTTAATGAATTTGGAAAAAATACAAATTATTATAAAAAACATCATTTTCTTTTAAAGGATTCACAGGATAAATTTCATTTAAATATGGTTATAAAATTGAAATTAGTCCAATTTTATCAAAATTAATCCAATGTGGGTCCTTATAAACAAATTAATATTGATTTTTTTATTTTATAACATTCTTTGTATATGAAAATATTTTTATTGTAAAACTAGTTTTTAATAACATTTGTGGGGTTAATTTTTAATTAATTTCTAAAAATTCTATGAATTGAATTTCATGAAATGAATTATATATTTTAAATCATCATAATTAATATTATATATTAATTTTATCATAATGTTTTCATAATAAATAGTCAAAACCGTAAAAGTTAATAAAAACAGTAGAGGTTAAAACGGCTTTTGCTAGGGGTTAAGATATAAAGATAAGGGTCAAAATAAACTAAACACTTTAAAAAAATATTTCATGGACATATGTTAACCTTATACCATCTATGTATTTATGAAGAACCATTTTGGACCTTTTTTATGTGAAAATCCTGAGTATAACTTTTTCATTTAAGAAATTCCCTGTGTGTCCTCTCCCCCACTTATAAAAGGGAACCCCCACTCGTCTCCTCTTCGCACTTCCAAATATTTTTACATCCAAAAATAATAACCCAAATATCTTATTTACATACCTACCTGTATCCTAGTGGCTTTATGTTGATTATAAAAGCCTCCAGATAAGGATTTCCATGAAAACATAAGGAAGTGGTCTGAAGAAGAGGTATCATTCTATATCTGGTGTCTTTATTTTACTTCTTATTCCACATCCTCCAAATATTTTTTTCAATATGCTAAAATAAAAATTTCATTATATAACATATAATTATATTGTATTTTATTAATTATTATAAACTTTATCTTTGTCCTCTTTAATCAAATGGGAAATGAAACTGTCAGTCTTGTGTATGACAGACTATCACCTCATGAATCAATGTAATTGTTTTCCATTGACACCTCTCATTGTTGGTTATAATGAAGAATATAATGTATTTATATGATATTTATGAGATAATTATACTTTTTAGTTACAATATCACATCTAACTTTGTACCATAATGTCTATTAGAAGCCAATAACATTTCTTATGCATACCTATGGACTACTGCCTCACTACTGAAAACATACCCTAATCCTATGGTTTAGAACCATGGGTATAGCCCATAAAACCATGGGTATAGGCTATACCCATAATTTTATGTACTTTGGATGGTGGATCCATTATTATAGAGCTATACCCATGGTTTATATAGTAACCTTGTCCATATCCTAGGATATTTTATCATACTCATAGTTTTAGTTAAAGGGTGGGTATATATCTAAAACCATGGTTAGGAGAACCATTCTTATATAATTTCCCAAAAAAATTCATATATGCACATTTCAATGAACTATGGGTATATGTACCTGATGCACACATGTTGTGGTAAATTTTTTAAAAAAAATTTACTACCTATGTATAGTCTAGTTATTAGCCCTAGGTAGTCTTTCAAAGGGGATTGAACACAAAATAGTTTTTCACTTTTAAATAGAGGAAAAATTGGGTGTTTTTAAAATTGTATATTTTTGAAAACAAATGAAAGAAAATAAAGAAAATAAAATAATTAATAAGGTGATTTAAAACTAACTAGACAATAAAGTTATTGAGAAGTATTGTATTAGAGGGTTATCAGGTCATGGTTGGTTTTTTAATTTCAATTATAACCTAGTTCCATTTTATCTATTCTTCTTCTTCTAATTCGATTAAAGTGTGATTTGATGATCATTTCATCTCACCCGCATGGTCAAATGGTGATGGGGAGAGAAAAATGGGCCACAATATTAGTTTGGTATACTCTTCTACCATGTAAGAGAGATTTTCATTGAGTATCCTTATTTTAATTAGGCAATAACTGATTGGGTTTTTAATCCCAAATAATCATGAATATCCACAACCGCTCCCACATGTATTGATGATCATTGTGTAATACACCACTATGACAAGGTTTATTCCATAATATATAATCCAAAACCTAGTTGAAGAAAATATTGACCATTAACCAAATAAAAATTCAATAATAGAATCAAGAACCAAATATAATCAAACATTTTTATAAATACATCGATATGAAATTGAAATCAACTTCTCAAAAAAGAGAAAGAATATTTATTCAATATGCTACATGAACTCAACAATTATAAAATAGAAAGCCACCCCTTCCCCAATAAATCATAATTTTACCCCAACATGGTAAGGGTAACTGAGAATAATGGAGAAGAAGATGTCATTACCAAACTGAGAAGAATAAAATAAAAAAAAGGAAATCAGAAAACTCTCCTATAGTATCTTCTCTCAAAACGTTTCCCTTATTTCACCTATCAGATTAAATAATCTCTTAATGAGTCCTTATTATTTGATGCTAGAAATTAAGTTTTTTACCCTAAAATTTTCAAGGTAAATGGATGCATATAAAAGATGTTGTGACATGATTACTGAATCACACTCTATCTGAAAAAATGTTTCCTAAATCTTCCTTCAATTTTTAGCAACCAATGACCACATTAATAAGGTAATATCTCCAAGATATTTAATTTTAAATTTCGAACTGAAAGATATATCCAATACAATAGGAATAACCTCAATTGGAGGTGTGTATCCCGAGTTATTATGAATTTACTAAGGTGGGGGTATACTCTGTTGTCCAAAAAAAAATTTCAACTTGATTTAATTTTTAGGGCATGGGGATGTTCAAATCAAATCCTGGTCTAAAAGAAGAAGTTGAAGCTCGTACATAAAATAATACAAAGAAAAATAATGGCTCGAATTGGATCAATAATTTCCACATTATGCTTTAAAAACCAAGGTGATTAAAATAAGATGAAATTCCAAAATTATACAATTTCACATTTTAAATGAAAAAACACCATAAATCCAAAATTGTTGCAAATAAGCTCAAATTGATAAATTGGTAGGGATTAAATATTGAAAAAATATAAAAAATGTTGAAAATATTATCTATATCAATTCCCCACAGTTATCACTTAGACTTCTAGATAAGTAAGAATCAAAATCAAATCAATGAAAACTCAAAAAACATACACATGAGATCCACCAATATTTCAAAAAGAAAAAAAGATTCCATGACACATCAAAAACCATTATTAAAAGTTTTTAATTGAAATATTTAAATATATTTCCTCTTTATTTCTCATCATATTCACACAAAACACCTTCCTCACATTAATTTCCTCTCATCACAAAAATATCAATTTTTCAATAATTCTTTTCTCAACCAAGCCCACGCAAGTCTCACCAAAGGATTGAAAAATTCATAAATCTCTAATCCATGTGCACAAAAACATGTGATTATCCTGATGACTTTGTAGGGTTATTATGTGGATTTTTTTGGAATGATTTAGATGTTAAAAATTCTGAGGCTGAATGAGGTGGTCTTGGCACTTTTTTTAAAGAAAAATTTCATGATTCATATTTTCACTCAAGTATAGTCTCCTCCTCACTCCAAATAGTATCTAGTGGGATAAAAAATAATATAAAATTCTATTTCCTAGGAATCCCATAAAATCTCCAATTCTTCGTCTTTATCACAACATTTTCATCCCAAAATTTTAGGTTTTTCTAATGATTCTAATGGTACATATTTACTTTTCCCTTTAGAAGGTCTAGAAAGGAAGGAATTATTTTATCATGAAAGATTTAGAAAGGAAAATAATTTAAAATAATTAAATGATAAGAAGTAAAATTATCTATTCAACATTTGATTTTACACCCAATTTATCACCAAGGGAGGTTTCACAACACAGGACAACTTCCCCCCACACTTAAGTTAAACTAGATCATGAAATTTCACTTCAAGAGTAAGTTAGATAGTGAAAATTTTCTTGTAATGTGGATTAAATAATTGGTTCTTATGGATTATAAGGTTTAAAAGGACAAAATGTACATGTAGGGATAGAATAAAAAGTATTTTCTTGAAAAATGGTGCTTTGAACTTGAATAAATTCCTCAATCATTTAAAACACAAGTACATCAAACCCTCGTGTTCTGATAGGAATAAATCAAATTTTGGTTAAATCATGCATGTATTTGGTTCTCCCAAAAAGTGAGGTTAATGTATATAATATGAAAAAAATATCAGAAACCTCAAATGAAAGTGATTTCAAATATAACGAAAGTGAATCGTGCTGCGAGATTCCAAAATCAAAGGGATTTTCATGAAATTCCCTAAATATTTGAACATAAAACAAAGTCATTTTCAGAACTAATTTAAGCTCCATATCATAGAATAAATTATTTCACTGTTATACCTATGTTTCAAAAAAATGAAAATAAACACACACAAAATTGAAAAACACACCTTTTAAAAAAATAGAATATCAAAAAGAAAATTAAAAAACCTAATCTACAAGGATCTCTCTGCCACACATAAATTATGAAGTGTACTCAACAAATTCAAGAATATATTAACATGTAATAATATTTTTAATTGAATTATAGAAATATTGAAAGTTTTATGGAGAGTTACGACCTGATGGATTTTATTGATAAAATGGTTGGAGGAGTGTAATATCCTCCCCTAGATCTGATGGAAAGTTCTCATAGAATTTCTTCAGCCTATGTCCATTAGCAATGACAGGATCCTACTCCTTATCCTTTACAATCATCACTACACTGAAAGGATATACATTAATAACAATAAATGGACCTTCCTGTATAAAATTATGTTTACCTGGAATTAGCTTGAGCCTTGAGTGGAATAAAAACATGGTTTCTCTAGGATAGAAGTCTTTTGGTTCAATCATCTTATCATGAGATACTTTTGTTTTCTCTTTGAAAATCGTGTAATTTTAAATAGATATCATTATAATTTCCACCATCACATTCAACTTCGATCTTCTCTCTTTTACACCACTTTCAAGATCCAATTTCATATTTCTCACATCCTAAAACGACTTATTTGAAAATTCTAAATTAAGGTGAATGATTTACCCATAAATTAACTTATATAGACTCTTTTCTAATGGTGTTTTTTAAGATTTATTAAAATCGCATAATGTATCCTCTAACTATTGGATCTAATCCTACTTATTTGGTTTAACATCCTTTCCAAAAATTCGTTTTGATTTACTTGTAAGACACTTAATCTTATTCATTAGTATAATAATGATAGAGAGTTTATGTTTTATGATGAACCCCAAAATTCATCATAAAATCATCTATTCACAAATTAAAATTTTGATTCCCTTAATCATTGATGATCACTCTAGGAACTCCAAGCCTACAAAATCTGTTAGCCATTAAAAAATCACAAATAAATATAGAATCATATGTTTTGGAGAATTTTTCATCCACCCATTTTGAAACATAATAAACTTCATGAAAGATATAAAAATTTTCATAATTTTTTTTAAAATTATCATAAAATCTATCCCCAAGGCTTCAAAAATATTTAAAAAAAATCGATGTCTTTTCAGACATTTCTTGTCTCTTGGAAATATTTCTATAAAATTTAAAATTTTCACACATTTTGAAAAAATAATGATCATCTTTAAAATGGATGAACCAATAAATTACAAATTAATAAAAATTCCTTGATATCCTTTCAGGTCTAAAGTGGACACCACATGATAAAGTGTGAAAAAAAACTCAAGGATTGATTTATACTCACTTTCAGGAAAACATCTTCTTGTCACTTGATCATTTCAAATCTTCCAAAGAAATTCATCTTCCCAAATGTAATATCTAGATTCATACTTTATTTTTTTGAATGTGGTGGAAATTTAAATGATATGGGACCAAATATGTTACTAGATAATTAACCATTTTAGCATACCAAGGCACTTATCCGTTAATAAAATAAAAATTTTCTCCTATAATGTGATCATCCAGTGATTCTTTGTCTAGAATTTCAACATCAATAGTGTTGGGAAATCTACTTAAGTAGTCGGGAACATAGTTCCAAGATCCTTTCTTTTATTTTATTTCAATATTAAAGTCCTGAAGTAGTATCATCCATCTCATTGTCCTATTTTTAGCATAATCCTTCTTCATAGAGTACCAAAGAGCTTCATGATCAGATAACACAATGATTTTAGTTCCAAGAAAATTGGATTTAATTCTTTCTAAAGAAAATAATATTTCTAAAAACTATGTTTATGTGGTTTTTTAATTTAATTGATCCACATATAAGATTTTGTATTCATGATTAATTACTTTTGGATAGCCCTCAATTTTCTTAGATAGGATTGATCTGACTACTTGGTTCGAAACATCACTATGTTGTTCGAATGGTTCTTCCCAATTTGGTGGATAAATATCTTATTCTATAATCAATATACTATTAAAATCATAAAATTATAACTACATGAACTATTTAATGAAATAAGAATATTTTCAAAGTAATCTATAGAGTTGGAGAGAAATATAAATATAATATTTGATAAACCTCATATAGAATCATGCATCTCCAAAAAAGGATCTAACATGATTCAAAGAAGTTGGGTATGGAAAAGAATTTATCACTTCCATTTATGATTTATCCACTTCAATTCCTTCTTGTTAATTGGAATTCCCAAAACAATTTATCTCTCAACCATGAAATTACACTTATCAATATTAGAAAAAAGATTCTTTTAAGTGTATTTTTTCAAAACATTTTCATGATTTTTCAAAAAAATGGTCATATTAATATCCAAAAACATTAAAATCATAAAATAAAACATCGATGAAATATTCTATGTTATCAGAAAATATGCTTAACATTTCCCTATAAAATGTACATTGATAATTACATAAACCAAATGGAATCCATTTATAGGTAAATTTTCCAATGGGATAAGTAAATTTAGTCTTCTCTTAATACATGGGAACAATGAGTACCTAGAAATTTCCTAAAAATCCACCAAAAAATGTATAATGAGTTCTCCCTTCCAATATCTATGACGTCTCATCAATGAGAGGGATGGGAAAATGACCATTTAATGTGATTTGGTTCAACTTCCTAAAATATATACCCACTCCCCAACCATTCCAAATTCTTATAGGGATTAATTCATTATTTGGGTTCCTCACATTAGTTATGAAGGTTTTTTTGGAAATACATAAATGGAACTAACCCATGATGAATCTAAAATGGGATAGATGATCCAAGTTTCCATTATCTTCTCAATATCCTTCTCCACAACCTCCATTAAGTTAGTATTTACTCTCCTTTGGTTTTTCTGATAGGTTTGGAATCTCCCTCAAGATGAATTTCATGTGAGGATATTTTTGGATTTATTCAAGGGATATCACAAAAATTGTAACTTATTACTTGTACATTCTCTCCCAAAATCATAATAAATGATTCTTCTATGGTTTTAGATAGATCATTAGTAATTATCACGGATAATTTATCCCCCTCCCAGAGGTACACATTTATAAAATTAGTGGAGAGTGGGTTTAATTATAGATTCGAGGGCTTCTTAAGGGATGAAACTAAATTTTTGTTCTCCATATCCAAAGGCTGGATCTTAAGTACACAAGAAATAAAATTATATTCTTCATCACATAACAAATCATCATAGAAATCATATTTTACCTCTTCTTCCCACATGAATATAAAATATCCAATGTGTTGTTAATTCACATGTTCATTGATATTTTAAATGAAAAAATTATATCCCAAGTCCAATAATTCATGGCACATAACTTATTATTTAGTTATTCTAGTACCAACTTCATAGGATAGTGAAAAGAGTGAGTGATCATATGATGGGTACCTGAGGGACTAAAAAATATTGAAGTGGGCAGTGATATCTCCCAAATCCAGGATGAGTGTACCTTTATGGACATTGATGACAGTTTTGGACATATTTAAGAAAGTTATACCCAATATTATGGGTGAGTGTGATGTAATCATATGTTCATCTATATTTTTCATATAGAAGTCTGTTGGGAATAAAGGATCTTTAACTTTTACACGGACATCCTTCAGAACTCCTACTGGGAAAACTGTGTATTTCTTTTCAATCTAGACTGCCACTATTTTGGGATTGAAGTCTCCCATCTATAAATAAGTTTATATGAGTGAGGAAATAAATTAAATAAAGATTATAGATCACATAATTTATTAGAGAAATTTAATTATAAAATGGTTCATGGAACCGAAAATTTCCCTAGATCTTGTCATTTTTCGGGAAACTATGGTGTGTTAAGGGAAGAGACACATATTCCCAAGTTGATCATATCATCCCCTTGAATTCTAATCTTCATGGAGAAAAAATCCTAAAAAAATCATACCAGGTAATTTTTTTGACTTATTCAAGTAGGAGAATATTAATTTCCACTTTCTAGAAGGTGTCCACAATTTATTTTTGATGTGATTATTCTTTCAATCTCTCAGATTCTATCATCCATGATTAAAATGGTCAGGATAATTCATTCCTCTCCCCTTTTCCCTTTTAAATTGTGTTTCTTGTATCTTCAACCTCAATATATCCATCTCCTCCACTTCTTCATTTTTTTCTTCTTGGTTTATTTTCACGTAGTTTTCAGAATTCTCAAATTCATTCTCCATCAACATAGGTTGTCTTATTTCATGTTCAATGGTGTCTGGTGGTGGGAGTTATTTTCCCATACTTTTTATTACCATGATTAAATTATCTATTATATTTGGAATTATTTTCATGGGTATTTTTCATTCATTATTTTTTATAATTTCTATAAAACATCTGAATTGATCATGTAACTTATCAATATTATCTTTCAGTCTAGAGTCTTTGGTATGTAGTTATTGCTCTTCATTTTCTGGTGAACTTGTGGATGTCTTCTCACCAGTACTTCGTCGTAAATTTGGCTTCTAAAAATGTTGTTCTGGTTGTAATGGTTATTTATAAGATTTTTTGAATGGATGGGGATATGGTATTGCTGTTGAAAAGAAGGTATCTCCATTTTTTGTAGGATCCCATATCCCCGTTGTGTTTTGGGATGATGTGGTAGATTTGGTTGAAATTTTCATTAATGATAGGTTATATCACAACATTTAATCCCCTTGAATTCTATAAATTGATCAATTTAATGATAAATAGAAGAGTATAAACCACATATCTATGTCGTTTCTTATTTTTACATAACATGGTTCATATAAAGTTTTCTAATCACAATGGTAATTTCATTACGTGTTAGTTACTGTAATGGTGAGGATGAATTATAAGTCCTTACCTCATGGATTCCTTTATTGATCATGCCTCTAGTGAATAGTTATTTTATGTTTCGAGTACTTTTCAAAATGAAAACTCAAAGTTTTACATATGGATTCTCAATTAGATATCCTTCAGAAGATCCATCTAACCAGTTTCAATAATTATTGAGCAACTCTTTCCATAAGAACACAAGGAATTGGTTATCTTCCATTTTATGGCGTGGTAAGCTTACATATATTTTCTTTAAATGTTCACAGTATTCACAGAGAGTCTCTAATTGAATGATGTATGATGTAAATCTATTTTTTATGCTCGTGGATGTCGGTAGGAATCTATGAAATAATTTTTTTTGATATTTTCACAATCACTAATATCCCATAGATTAATATTTTACAACCATTCCTTTTATCCCCCCTCAATTGAGAAGGGTAATGCCCTCTAATTTATGTTCTCTTTTGTGACTCCTCATTGATTAAAGCTGGAGCATACATAGGTGAACTCTTAGATGTGTTGATTTGGGCCTTCACCAACAATTCCATGAAATCTATGTAATATTTCGATCATGTTAATGAGTAGTTTAAAATAATTTTCTACTAAATGTATGGTGAGTAGGTTATTTTTATTAGAAAATTGAGGTTTGCAGATGTCACAAAAGGTTTGGGTGGGATTTCCAACCATTTTTTAATGTTATGAGTGAACACTAAAAGTGTTACTTGAATTTTAAAGGATTGTTTTCTAAAATTCCATTTGAAATTTTGTTTTTATGAGTTTATAAAGTGTTTTATTCTATTTCTGGATCAAAATCTACAAATTGTTCAGTTGAACTTCTGTCCATTCAAATTATTTTTTTTAAAAAAATTTGAGACACTATCTCCCCACCAATGGAACTGATATTTATGCATTCCTATCATGGGGCATGGGAAACCAATTTTTTTATATTTCCTGTATATAGTCTATTGATTATCCCTAGGTATTCTCCTAAATACAAGTGAATAGAAAATATCGTCCCACTTTTTATTTGATGAAACTTTTTTTGTTTTTTTAATTTTTTTTCTTTTGAAAAAAAAATATTGAAAATAAATAAATTAAGAAAAATATTGAAAACAAATTCGAAATAATGGTGATTAAAAATTTATTATATGAGATGGGTGATAAAGTCTAGGTCGGTTTTCTAATTTCAATGCAATCTTAGTTCTATTTTATCCATTCAAATTAAACTAAGTCGATTAAATTGAAATTCCATGATCAATTACTCTAACTCTCTTGTACAATGGTGATGGTATCTGAAAATTTTGATAAGATATTTTTTTCT
This sequence comes from Viscum album, assembly GCA_963277665.1. Lineage (NCBI taxonomy): Eukaryota > Viridiplantae > Streptophyta > Magnoliopsida > Santalales > Viscaceae > Viscum > Viscum album. The sequence continues at coordinate 1,352,513,773 of OY728121.1, read as the reverse complement.
TGACTCCTTCAATGTACAAGAGATTTGCAGCTAATATCCACAATTTACTTAGGAAATACCCCATCATGTTGTTTTATCCCAAAAAATCAAGAATATCTACTCCCCCTCCCACGCATACTGACGATCATCAAGTACTTCACCGCTAATCCATGATTTATTCCATCGTATATAAAACAGAACCTAGTGGTGGGAGATATTGATAATTTGTCAAATAAAAAATCAATAACATAATCAAAAACCAAATATGATCATACTTGATAATAAAACCCACTATATGAAATCAAAAGAAACTTCACAGAAGAGAGGAATAATTTTTATTCAATATAATAAAGTAACTCAAGCATTAAAAAATTGAAGACTACCCTTTTCCCAATCACTCAGAATTTTACCCCACAATGTTAAGGGTAGATGCGTAGAGTGGAGATGAAAAAGTAATTATAAAACTAAGAAGAAGAAGAGAGTTAAAAGGAAAAGTAGAAAGTTCTCCTTTGGATTCTATTCTCCAAAAACAATTATCCTCTTTAATCCACTATATGACTAAATCATCTTAATATTCCTTCTTATTAGATTCTTGAAATTTTGTTTTCTATTAACAATCCAAAATTAAATGTAATGGGATGTGTATATATGAATTTATGACACAATTAACAAGTCACACACTTATTGTCTGAATATTTCCAAAATAATCCTCCAATTTTTATTGTCCAATAGTCGCATTAATGAGGCAATTTCTCAATGATAATTAATTTTCAAATAAACCATTGAATTATCTTTCCAAAATTACTATAATCACCTAAATTGGAGGTTTGTATCTTAAGTTATTCTTCATTTATTGAGTTGGGGTCCACTCTATAATCTGGAATAATTTATCAATTTGATTTAATTTTGAGGGCTTATGGATTTTTGATTCATCACCCAGTCTAGAGGAAGTCGTTAATTCACAAACATCAAGTAATCCTTCAAAGAAAACTCAAATTGATTAAATATTATAAAATTTATGCTTGAAAATCCAAATTGATTAAAATATGTTAAAATTACAGAATTATGAAATATTCACATTTTATCCCAAAACACACCATAAATCAAAAATTGATGCAAATAATCTCAAATTGAAATATTAGTAGGGATTAACTCCTTGAAAACATATAAAAATGATGAAAATATTATCTCTATCAGTATTTGTCACTATTTGGTTGAAGAAACCCATCCTAAACCGATAAATAAAATACAAACCACAATACAAATTCAATTAAATACATATATTTTATATTTATCATTAAACCAACTACTTTTAATAATATTAAAATCCTTTAAAATACTATAACATACATATCAGTCTATACAACCAATAAATTCAAATCATTAAATTATATCCACGTGTCTCTTTACTTCTTAGTAAAAAATGTAGGGTATTAATATCTCCCCTATTATCAACACCCTCAACATTATCACCATTAGATACATCCTTATCATAACATGCATTATATGAAGCACTGACATCTTCATCATGATCATCACCAGCATCACCACCACTAGCACCACAACAATTAGATTGATGACCACTAGGAACCTCATTGACATCACTCAGGATATGAAGAGTTCATTGCTTCCATGCATGAATCAAAAGTATTAGCAGCCTCTAAAGGAAGTGATAGACTTATAATGGGCATAACTTTCATAAAATTATTAGAGATCATTTTACTTCATTCAAACTTCTATAAAGCTGTTTTTGGGCACCACATACTTCTGCACAAGAATTTTGAAGCTCAGTGTTTTGAGATGTTTGAGATATTCCTAATGATGTACAATACATAGTGGGGAAAGTATTTTTCTCGAGTCAACATAAGACTCTCCCCCAGTTCTCCTCGCATAATACCTTACACAAAAGATCATTTCGCTTGAAATTTTCATCTTCTTTCTCAATGAGGTCTTACAGGTCACTCTATTGACAATATAAACAATATATTTAATTATGAATTATGTATAAATATTTAAAATATAAATAAAAAAAGAATATTTTCATTTGTTTGACGATTTACAAAACATACAGACTATTTCTTCCTACTCGAGAAAAATAATTTTGATATATGAAGACGACCTTTGATCCCCAATTCCTTTCACTGAAAATGATATTTATTAGTATAATAATACATAATTGAATACTGTTAATGTGAAAAATCTATAATTAATTAAAATTTTATTTGTTGAAGAAATCTATAAAACGATGAATTGTCTAATTATACATTTAATTAGAAAATTAATATTAGTGGTATAACATAAAAATATATATTAATTTGAAATCTAAACATGGGAATTAAATCAATTCCTCTTATATGTTCATTTTGGTCCAATTTTATTTGTGTTAAATTATTTGGTTATTCTGTCACATGGTAATTTTGATCATGTGTTCATTGTATTCATTTCTATGTTAGGTTGTTTGATAAATTGATAATTTTTCATCTTTCCATTTGGTTATTTAGACCAATTAGGCTCATTATAATATATATTCCATTTAGGCCAATTAAGACATATATGCCAATTAAGACATATATTCCAATTATGCCAATTAGGGTAATTAGGTCAATTTGGCCAATTCGGAAAATTATTCCAATTATTATAATTAGAAAATTTGCGCCATTTAGTCTAATTGGGCCATTTAGGTAATATAGGACAATTATTCCATTTAGTACATTTACTCCAATTAGTACATTTTGGTCAATTTAGGCCTATTAGGCCAATTGGGACATTTATTTTCCCAAATTAAGGCAATTGGTCCATTTTGGAAGATTTATTTCAATAAGGCTCTTTATGCTCTTTAGGCCAATTAGGCCATTTTTGACAATTATTCCAATTATACCAATTAATATATTTTATCCATTTCAGACAATATTGGCCAATTATGCCATTTTTTTGTCAATTTAAGCCATTTAGGATAGTCTAGGACAACTCACAAAATTTTCATGGAATTTCATGAATCTTTTGGTTGTTTAGGCCAATTAGGATAATTTTCCATTAGGCCATTCATCTATTATCCCAATTGAACATTATGAAAATTGGTTGATTGTCCATTCAACCAACTAGTTCAATTTTTCCAATTAACCATATGTCTTAAGACCTAATTGGACATTATCCCATTGAGAAATTATCCTAATTGGTCATTAGGCTATTAGGCCAAATGGCCAACTTTCCACTCGACCAATTAAATCAATTAGGTTAATTCACTAGTTTTCCCTTATTTCATTACACAATTTGGGCATTACACCATTTTTTATTACACCATTTGGCCATTAGTAGAATATTCCAATTGGAAATTATTCCAATTCGATCAATTGCTAATTATGCCATTAGGCTATTATTCCAATTGGAAAATTGGTCAATATTCCATTATGTTAATTATGCCAATTTACCATTATACCATTTGAATATTAGGACATTTGGCCATTAGTCCATTAGTCCAATTGGAAAATTGTTCATTGGGCTAATTAATTCAATTGTTCCAATTTTTCTTTATGCTGTTAGGCCAATTGTCCAATTATCCATTTCTCCAATTGTCTAGTTGGACATTATTCCAATTGACTAATTTTTCATTATGGAAATTAGGAAATTTTACATTAGGTTATTATGCCATTATCTTAATTGTTCATTCATAAAATTAGGTCAATTAGTCCAATTGGCCCATCGTAAAATTCGTGTAATTAGTCCAATTAGTCAATTATCCCTTAGGCCATTAGTACAATTATCCCTTAGGATATTTCGCATGATTTCCAATTTTACATTAAGTCAATTAGTCCAATTGTCCCTTTTCCCATTAGTCTATTAGGCCAATTTGGCCAATTGGACATTAGTCCAATTTTCCATTAGACCATTATGTCATTAAGAAAATTGGCCAGTTGTTCCATAGGCCATTATCCTAGTTAGAAATTATGAAATTAGGCCATTATGAAAATCATTCAACTGGTTGTTATGTAATTAGGATAATTTTCCATTATTACATTATTCTAATTGGTCAGTTGGACTTTAGGTCATCTGGCCATTATGACATTTGGAAAATTGGGAAACTAGCCAAAAGGCCATTAAATCATTAGGTCAATTTGATAATTGGACATTTGGCCAATAATCCATTAGGCCATTATACCATAAGGCCATTAGGCCATTATTCCCTTATGAAAACTCTCCATTAGGCCATTAGGACATTACCCTAATAGCCCATTATAAAATTAAGCCATTAGTACATTATGACATTATGACATTAATCCATTAGTCCATTATGAAATTAGTCTATTAGGCCATTAGTAAATTAGTCCATTAGTCCATTGGGACAATTTTCAAATTGTCCCTTTGGCCATTAAGACAACTGGCCACTTGGACCTTTGGATATTTGACCATCAACCCAATTTTACATTAAGTCTTGAGTCAATTAGTTAAATTATACATTAATCCAATTATCCAATTTGTAATGAGGCTAACTAGGACAATATGACATTAGTCTATTAGTTTAATTGGTCATTGTTCCATCAGCCCAATTATCTATTTTTTCAATTTGTCTCTTTGGCCTTTTTTCCTTTGGTCAATTCGGCCAATTGGCCAATTGGCCATTAGGCTGCTGGGTCAATTGGCCATTAATCCATCATGAAAATTTTAAATTAGTCCATTTTTCCAATTTTTCAATTGGAAATTAGGCCATTAGTCCATTAGGTAAATTGGAAAATTATTACCTTAGGCCATTTTTCCATTTGGCCAATTGGCCAATTGTCCATTAGTGCATTTGAAAGGGGTATTTCCAGCATTATATTAAATGAATTAATGAAACTAAAACATAAATTTTTAAATGGAGATATATGTATGTAACAATATAAATCTAGATATTATTTCTAGTGATATAAAATTTCCAAAAACTTTTCCTGCTCAAGAATTTTAGTGCTCCCCAATGTGTGAAAATATGTCATTAAATATCTGTTCTTTTTACACCCATTGATTATTAATGATTTTCATTTGAGAAATAAAGAATTGGGACCAAAATCCAATGCAAATAATTCTTGTAAAATGAAGCCAAGAGGTAAAATCAATACTATAAATATATATGAATAATTAAATTAAATGAATATATATTTTTATGTTTATTAAAGTAATGGTCATACCATTTATTTCAACCAATATAGAAAAAAGTTTCTATGAAAATCCTCTCCCCTACTCAAAGTCAAAGAATGAAAAATGCTATATATAATTTGTTTATGTTCCATAAATAAAATTATAATAAAAGTTACAATTTTATGGGAAATTAAATATTATGAGAAAATATATAACTATATAAATTACTTACTTGATTTATTCATCAAACAAACCACAGTTAAATAGGACTATGTGACGTGTCATATCAAGCTCTTCATGGATAAATGTAGAAAATTAATATGAACCAATTATTACTTCTATTAATGGAAGAGTTAGAAATGAGGGTAAAATTTCCCTATACTTCTCATATTCAATTCTCATTGGCTGATTCTGTATTCTTCTCACATAAGAAAAATAAATTTAAATAATTTGTACATTATTAATCCACAAAATATATCATAATGGAACCTTTGGGTTGAAACTTATTTTAGATATAATATTTCATTTTGTGCATATTTTTTTCATTAGGATACATCTACTAAATAGAAACGGGTCCCCAAGAAGTGTTTTAGTAAGAAGATTAACTGTTAAATATAGCACTCAAGTGAAAAATAATGGACGAAATTTTTTCCAACTCACACAAAATTAATGGTTCCTATACCTTTATTTTAATCAAGAAAGAAATGGATAAAATTTTATCATAAAGGTATCAAAAATATGTCATAAGAGAATAATTTTCTCTCTTGGATAATTAAATAGAAAATGATGAATTGTTATTTGAATCAATTCATGAATAACAATGTCATAATCATATGTTTTTAAAGATTATTGTATTAAATACCTTATATTGAATCATTTAGATATGTTATTAGAATATCCATCAAGAACCTTGATATTCTACAATACTTAAAAAAAATGATTTTGTATAATTATGGAGTCACATAAGAAGAATAAGGAACATTACATTGTTTTTCACCAATACACATAGGATGTAGTTTTAGTTGAATACCCCAATGAAACCAGTACCAGAGATATCAAAAGTCATGTTTTGTTTTCCCCTTGATATTTAGATGAATTGAATGAAATATTTCACATATATTTTTCTCCATGTGCATTACTTATAAATAATTACAAAACAAATTGGTAGAACAATATAGAAACTCAAAAAAGATACTTCTATTTTTTCAATTATAAGTGGCTTCAGTCTCAGAATTCTTCCTATTTTTAGATTTCAAATGGAATTTCCCTAATTCAAATTGAAATCTCTACATTAATTTTGAACATTAGTTCCTGTAATACATTGAGGTGGATATTTTGATTCAATAGTATTATCAAACTTCTGATGATTCTACATGTATTGATGATCCATCATCAAGAATCGTTGATGCCCCATGAAACTGAAACTAAAATGATATTTTAGCCCTCTCGATGTGTAGTATTCATAAAAATAAGACATTATAGATTTCCCTTCATGATTAAATAAGAAATCAATACATATGTAGGAAAATCATTAGTTTCCTATAGAAGTGAAGCATGCGTATGAAATATATTTTTTGATGAAGAATCAAATGTATCCACACCCATATCCCAAAGTAGCTTCAACTCTCTTTTTAATGGTTTAAATTAGTCATTTATATCATATTATGGATCAGAAGGCCAAGATATTAGTATAATAAAGAAATTGAATGTTTTTTTCATACACATATATGGATGAATATTATAAATGTTAATAAAAACTGGCCACATGCTATGATCTATAAAAATCTATCCAAATAGATTAAAACCATCATAGGATAGGCCTAACCAAACATTACTCACCTCATCTACAAATTAGGATGGTGTGTATCAAATCCCAACCAATCTAATCGATCTACATGATGAGATAACTAATCATTAACTTTAATTATTTTAGAATTATTCCATTTCATTTTGGATGAAATTTCTACAGACATGAATAGATTTTGTTTCTTGGGAATCAATGAAAAAATACACATGATTTTTTGTGACAGAATAGATGGTTTTCCATCTACATTTTCATTCCATCAATATGTAACACAATATTTATAGTCATTAAGGATATTTTTTTCTCCGAATATAATCTTCAATATTTTGTACAAGTCATGATTTTATTAGATGAAAATCTAAAATGCTTAGTTGAATTTCATGACATATAGTTATTTAAATGATTATCTATATCATCCGGAAGAAATTCATTTAAAATTTCAAGAAATTAATCCACGAAAGTGTTAGAAATTCCATACAAGGTATTTTTATGATATAACCAAATTACAAATTCCATATCTTTCATTTTTTTACATTCCTGATATATAGGATTTTTGCTGCATCCATTGATTTTTTCACTCTCTCAACATCATCATATTTAGTCATTTACTCATGTGTATTGATTTAATTGTTTATTTAACATTCATAATATATTTATCATGATTATATAAAAATGGAAACCAATAAAATATAAAATTATACATTCAACTTATTTCCCTCAATCCATGAACAATATAATATTGTATCATCACTCCATTCTGAAAATAGACATGACAGTTTGTTTGAAATCTATCTTTCATTATATTGTAGCAAATTTATTCCTAGATGAACCATTTACTTCCAACACAATTATCACATGGACACTATATATGACCGATATCTAAAGCATTGTTAATTGAAAAATGTAAAAATATTTAATTTTTTGAAACTCGGTTAAAATCAGATTTGTATGACACATCCAATTTGTGTCCATTTTATTATAGTGGAAAACATTTATATTCCAGTCAACAATATAAACCATAGTTAAAATGGTACCCACATTGAAAGAAAAAATAAAAATAGAGTGTATATGAAATTAAAGAAGCTAATCATAAACAAAATTAAATACAATTCATGATGCAAGTGACCATTATAAAATACTATAATCGATTAATATAAAGAATAAGGTGTATCATAAGCAAAACACCAAGGTATACACTTTTAAATCCAAACAAGGTACATTTATTCAAATAAATAACAACTAAGGATTAATTATACCTACTTAGGACCATAATATATTTTAAACCATATATCATAGGATCAATACTTTAACTCAGAGGGATTTAATTAACATTATGTTAATATTTAATTTTGGTACCTTGGAGCGTCAGCCAGGGTTCTATATTAGGGATTCTTGGACCATCATTCCATAACTTTTATCATGACTACTTAGAGCATTAGTCTAGAACTGAAATTATGAGTACTTCGAGCATTAGTACAACACATGAATAAGGTGTACATGGAGGATTAGTCTAGCACCAAGATCATAGGTACATAGAGCATCAGTCCAGAATTGATTCCATTCCATCAGTCAAACATATCCAAGATCAACATCAATAAATATTTATCAAATAGACAACATGGTACCATTTCATTTAAAACATATCTAAATAACATAATTATTACCCTTTAGAAACATGAATGAGTATTCTATAAGAATTTATCCCAATTACCACCAATCTTCTAGCATCTCATTAACATGTCTATGTTAAGACAATAATAATTTTTAACAAGTTAACATTATAATTACATTTGAAAATGGATTATTTTCATAAACACTCTAATTCCCCATTATAATTCCATAATTATTATTTCATGGAAATTTTCATACCTCTTGGGTATCCATTAAACCCAATCTCATAATCTCAAACGGATTCAATAGGATTCGTGAAGGGAATAAAAAATCCATATTGATTCATTTGATTTTTATAATTCTAATTATAATTACACAATGTGGATATGAAATGTTACAACAACAAAAAAATATCATCATCAAGACAATGGGAATTAGCATATAGTCCCCTAACTATAGGTTCGTTGACAAACGCCTTCCTAATATTTTCACTTGATTCAAGGTAGAATGGATAAAAACAAAATAGTGAATTTGAAATAGGATTAAAACCTAGGATTAATGAAGAAAATCAAGATACATTAAAAATGGATCGATACCATCCAAAAGGAAAATATTCATACTTGTCTAAAGAGATAGATAGATATGAGGGAGAGATAGAACTGAAATCATGGAAGAGATCATATACCATAGGGGAGTTTATTTCATCTAATCAATATTTTTTAAACATAAAAAGATTTAGGAGAAAAGGAATCCTCTTAGGAGCCTCTACAAGAAAAGGAATTAAATTTAGGTCTAGTGGGGGAGATTATAAATAAAAAGTGGGGTTCTGGGAATTTTTAATAAAAATTTCATGGGTTTAAAAGTCCATGCACATGGTTTCTTGGATGGACCGAACAAATAGAAAAAACAACGAACCCTGACCATGAAAACCTACTATTTTAAGTTTATGATTTCTCTTAGGTAAGAACGTGGTTTTTTGAAATATGTTTCAAATGTGAAAACCCTTACTCCCCCAGGGTGCATAGTTTTATAAGGGATACCGCTTGGTTAGGGATTATCATATGTTAATAGTGTATTCCCCCCCAAGAATATCCAAATTCTCCATAACAAACCTAATACAATACCTAACAAAAATGAAGTTAAAACAAGCATAAAATGAACATGAAAATGTGTAATGGAAGGTCTCGAGAATGTTCGACATATTACAACTACTCCACCTTGTATCAACTCATCCTTGATATTCTCTCCCAAGAACCACTAAGGTTTCATGGAGAAATGGTCAAGACACTAGGCCCACATATCTTCTTCCATGTACCATGTTTCCTCTATAACATGACCATACATCCAAAACACTCAGTCTAATAACATGATATTTCCTTTCAAAACATTCTCATTGTGATGCACAACCCAAATTATGTGCTCCTCAAAAGACGCATTAGGGTCAATCTCAACATCATCAAAATCAATTAGATAAGAAAGGTCAGTGTGAAACTTTTGAATTTGTGAGATTTGGAAGTCATCATGCATAATAGTTTACCTATATGAAAGATCCAATCAATATTCCATTGGTTTGATCCTATCCAAAATCTCAAATAGTCCATCCAACTTTTGAACCAACTTTCCCCACTTCAAAATCTGAAGGTAACCCAATATCAATGATACCTTAAGGAATACACAGTCAAACACTAAATAATAAGGAGTTTGATGCTGTCAATCATTATATGTCTTCTGTTTAATCTGCTCTATATCCATACATTTTAAATCTACTGAACTTTATCTGATGTATCATGCAAGAGACTTGGTTGAAAAACATTGGACTAACCCACCTCAATCTTATTAGATTATGTTTAATAGAACCAACTTTTTTTAAATTGATTGTAAGAGTATTCAATGTATTAAATATTAAAAATCATATTTCATATTGTTCATTGTTCATCATGACCATAATGTAATAATTTCTTAGAGTATTTTTCGTATTGATAAGGTCTTACTAGTTCCCTACTATGATGAGAACCTTGATGTTTAAGACAATATTCCTAATATAGTTCTGTGGATGGATAATATAATATAATGGGACACATAGTATAAAGACTATTAGGTGATAATACTCGTAAGATGATGTGACTTCTTCCCATCAAGTTTTCACTTAGTAATCCCCAAAATTGGAGATTATGAAAATAGACCCACCAGTAATAATTTTTCATGTTTTGGTTTCATCATATATTCTTATCTATGTGTGTGTGTAAAGGTCCTTAGACATTTATATTATCATTAATACATGTCATGACTCACCCACTTTTATTTTCTAATTAAAATTTCCACGCTATATGTGGGAGGGTAATATGGTACATTGGGCGCATCAGGAATGAAATTTTATTAATGGATAAGTCAAGAACGGATTTTTCCCTACTATATTTATGGAAGTGGATATCTCATCCATTTTATTGAAATAGAACTGTCACCGTATATACCATGTCCATGGTGTAATGGAGTGTTTATTTCATATAGTCAAAGAATGATGTATCAAGCATATAGTTTGATGACATTGTTAGGCAACCTTCTTGATAAGATTATGTGAGAAGGGGATTATATTACACAATGAGTGTTTGTATGTTCTTTTCATCATTATGAATTTATGTTATTTCTATTGGGTTCCTTGACCCATTTCTAGATAGTAATATTATAATTTTGGAAATCCCACTCAATTCCAAGGAGAAAGAATCCTAAAGGGTCCCACAATAAGTGTTTTTGGTGGTCTTGATTAAATTATATTTGAATTAAATTAATGGAATAAATATTATTCTCTAGCCTGGGAAATAATTTTATTTAATTTACACTGATAACATAAAATAAATAAATATTTATTCACCGGAATTTGAATAAAATATACTTATTTATTTTATAGAGTATTTAATAGATATTTATTTACAAGTTTGTGAATAAAATATTTATTTAAGAGAATAAAATATTTATTTGGTTGTTTAATAAATACAAGAGAAGTTCAAATGGACCAAGAATGTTTCCAGTGATAAAATAAATATTTATGAGTCATCAAATATTTTATATAAATTTTTCATAAGACTGTAAACCACAAAATAATAATACTGTTTTTGTTATCATGTGGCATGGGATTTCACTAATTGTTAAAATTGAGTTTAATGGCTGTTATTTAATTAAATTTTGTAACTGAAATCTATGCCCTATAAATAGATGGATTAATCTATTGTGTAAATCATTCGAAACAAATTCCTTGTTTAGGAATATAGAATTGTTGTGCACATTGAATACTCTCTCAAATCAACCTCCCCTCTCCCTCTCAAGAATGAGAAACTAAAGGGATAATTTCTTCTAGGCCATGGAATGAGCGATCAAGACTGAAAGATGCAAGATATTTGATTCTCCATGATAACACCCAGAGAATGAGTGCCATATCTCGGATACTATTGGAGTACGTGTGAATCACTGCTTGATGTATTGAACACTTGGATCCTCACAAGTGCAATGAAGTCAATCTGTAAGGGTTTTTTGGAAAATCAATAATAATCGATGAAGATTTTAGCTAATCACATGTATTTATTTATTAATACATTAAAAAATTTATATATAAATTTTATGTGCAAGATCATAACTCATAGTTTCTGGAAATGATTATTAAAATAAATTTTAAAATATCACCCACCATTACATGCTTCCTATACACCATGAACTGACAATTGGTATTAAAGGGGTTATGTTTAAATTTATATTTATCTATTTTATTGTTGATCTATGTACAATAGTTGTTACATATTATTTCATGTTATTCTTTATGTAATCTGATTTGAATTAACATGTTATTGACATATTAATCATGTTAATTTGGTGTTTCATTTTCTTAATGGTTTAATAAAAAATTAAGAATGAATGGAAATGCCATCAGGAAATTCCAAATCATTGGATGGTAAAACTAGGTTACATGGCTTGCAGTCGGAGCACACATTGTATAACCATGCGCAATGTATATAGGTGCACCGAGTAATAAATTACATGGAATTATTTTATTTCACATCGTGTGTTGACCAAGCCAACCTAGTACATGACATGTGGACAAAAGGTGTGTAATTGGCATATACAAACTATGTAGTATGGCCGAGTCAACACACTAAAGCCCTAGGTGTGTGACTTGGATATACAACAATTGAGGTACATGATGTGTAGGTACATGTACATGTCCTGTAGTCTCTCAATAATGTACAAAATTAAAATTACATAAAATTTGAAATTTTTGCATCAAAACCATGTTTTATTGATAAGTACACTTTTGTGTGTTTGAAAATTTAATAATGGTTTTAAAGAATTTAAATTTTCAATTAATTTATTGATTTTAATATGTCATTATTGGTTCTACCTTATATTTTCCATAAATTTCATTAATGATGGGAATCATTAAATGAATTAAAACTATCATTAAGATGAAATATAATTAATTAATTAATTAATTAATTAATTAATGCAAATATGTTTATCTTAAATAATATAAAATGAAAAATAAAATAAATGATATCCAGTTAATCTTTCATATTCATTGCATGTGTGAGAATTAATGAGCTCAACTATGACCTATTTATGTGTTGGAATTTATTTAAATAAATTTATTGCATCGTTTTGAAATTATTTAATATTAAATTAAAATATGGAATGTGAGTTATCCCTCACTCTATAATTATGTAAGACCTATGTTTCCAAGGATATTTATGTAATTACCATTATTTAATCCATTTGTTAAACTCACCTGCATGTGAGTAATAAATATTTGTAATTAATAGAGCATCCCAAGGTGCACGGGGAGGGTCATGACAGAACTATAATGATTCCAACTTAGTGATACATAGGTGGACACGTGGAATGTTGTAACTCATACCATGTCCAGCAGAAGGTGTTATTTCCCCTAGGTTATAGATTTATTTAATCTCTACTCAGTAAATCAACTATTAGATAAGATGATGATTGGGTTATTTATTTAATTAATTATTTTATTTATAATTCATTAAAATTATATTTATTTATGAAAATCCATGATCACATAAATGAATGATTTAATATGAAAAGATGGAATTTAAATAATATTGATTGTGCATAAATGTTTTATCCAAACATGGTTAATTAGTTATATAAATATCCACATAATGTTAACAAGACATGTAAAGGATAAATCAAGATAATAGTTTGTGCATAATAAAATAAAAACCCTCAATTTAATATTAAGTAAGACTAAGCCTTTCGTTACTTTATTAGGAATAGAACTCAATAGAACTATGTGTTTGATCACCCCTTGTTTGGACACTTAATTTTATAAGGGGAGTTCTTATGAAGGTTTTAGGTTGACTTAACAATTTCACATCAAGAAGAGTAGCCCTGTCTAGACATGGTGCAATTTGGAGTAAGTGTTGAGAAAATCCATGTTAGGATTTTTGAATTGGGGAGTCCACTAAATGGATCAAGAAGCCACAAGCCCGCAGTTGGAAAAGACTTTCCTACCAAGATACCATGAAAATAGATTGACCTACCATTTTGGGGTTATGTGAAGGATAATATAGATAATTGTAACAATTTTTTCCTAGAAACTGGACATTCCAAGTTCAATGCTGGGGCTATTGGGATGTCATAAAATAGTATGATATTTAATAAAATCAATTAATTATTTCTCACAAAATCTGACAACAAGAAAATTAATAATAATTTTCTTTTATTAATTGTAGAATAAAATGAGAATATCACTATCCCTATGATCAATATTTGATTAAGAAAATATCCTCATAGGCAGTAATATCCGAGAGTGGTTTAGACGCCTTCAGGTTGTTCTACACCATGAACAGAAATCTTATATGATAGAATACTCAATGACTAATCCTCCTACTAAAAAGGTGAGTGATAAAGAGTTTATATTATAGGGAATACATTTAAACAATGCAGTAAACATTCATTTTTTAATGCTTCCTTATATGTCTAGTAAACTCATAAAGTCTCATGAAAACATGGATACGTATAGCATTCTTGAGAACCTCCATGGTCTTTACCAGGAGAGAGCTAGATAGGAATAGTTTGAGATTTCCAAGTCACTCATTCATAGTAATCATAGAGAGGGTTCCCTGGGTGGCCTCATGTAGTCCATCTCATTGGCTACATTGAGATCCTATAGGTTCTAGGGTTTAAACTCCCTAAATAATTGGGCATAGATATCATTCTTGCATAACTCCCTTAGAGATTCTCTGTTTTTTGTGAATTTTAATATGAAAAACATTGATAAGTGTATTCAAAACCTTCTTATCCTCAATCTCTAAGTAGGTAAGGATATGAAACATGAAAATCTTCTGTCATTATAGTGAACAAACTAAAAGGAATGGAAAAGAGCATTAATCCCAAATATTCGTCACACCCTTCCAATAAGTATAGCATTAAAGAGAAAGCAAGGGAATAGGATTATATCTATTTCTCATGTGTAAAGAAGGGCCACTGGAAGAAAAAATACACCCAGCTAAAGAAGTAAAGGGGAATATTCATGTGAATTTGTTATCAAGGGTAATTTATCTGTTTCTACAAATTGGATATTTGATATATCTTTTGGTGCTCACATATGTATTCAAATACAAGAACCATGTATATTTAGAAAGATTGACAAAGGGGAGGTAGATCTATGAGAATCCCACAGAGCTAATATTGCTATTGTAACTATCAGGGACTACCACCTCACATTTCTTACTAGGATGATCTTTTTTTAAAGGGTTTTCACTATGTTCCTTTAGTTACCAAAAACATTATTTTTTATCCAAACTATATACAGATTGATTCATTTTCAAAATTTGTAAATAAATTTAGCATATTTTATAAATATGGGATTTTTTATTGTACGGAACATTTAGATAACTATATTTACATGTTAGATTAAATAAACCAAGTAATGGTAATTGATAACAAAGTTACTTCATGTGACTCATACCACACCCAACTTTGGCATCACTATCTAGGTCAAGTAAAGGAAAAAATCTTAAAAAAATTACATCAAGATGGATATTTAGATTCTTTTGAATTAAAACCACTTAGGGTATGTCATGAATGTTTATAGGGAAAAATGACCTAATCCCATTTAGTAGGAATGGTGAACGGGCTAAAGATATTCTTGAATTAGTTCAAACTGATGTGTGTACACCATTTCCTGTTGAAGCAAGTGGTGGGTACTCATACATCATTACTTTTACTATTAATTTTAGTAGATATTAATATATTTTTTTAATGAGGTATAATTTTGATTATTTTGATAAATTCAAGGAATAAAAGAATTAAAATGAGAACGATCTTGGTAGGAATATTAAGAAGCACTGCTCAAACCGAGGAGTAGAATATCTTAATCAATACCTCATTGATTACTTATGGGATTTTATTGTCTAATCCCAACTCACTCCTCCTTACATGACTCAATTAAATGGTGTAATATAATGGATGAACCACACCTTGTTGGACATGGTGATATTAGTGATGGATCATGAAAGTCTTCAATTATCCTTTTAGTGATATGTATTAAAATAAGTGGCACAAATACTAGACCAAGTACAAACTAAATCAATAAATTGTATTATATATGAATTTTGAAGTGAAAAAATACCATTTTATCAAATTTACATGTGTGGGGAAGCAAAGTGTTTGTTAAGGCATCTTCAGGTAACAAACATTCACCCCAAGGAACAAAGTGTATGTTTATAGGATACCCTAAAGAAAAAATGCGATATTACATATACAAACCCTCAATAAAATGGGTTGTAGTGGAAAAAAATTATATATTCCGTGAGAGGGATAACATCTCCAAAAGAGATAGAGGGAGTGAGATGAACTTCGAGGATGTCGAGGCTCGAGGCACACAAGAGTTATAATATGATCAGATTCCACAAATCCCCATGGAAGAAGAATAGTTCCAGAGACACAAGAACTTTTTAGGTGTACAAGAGAGGTTAGAGAACCTGAACAATATGTTTTACTAGTTTCTGAGGATGGTGACTAATTATTAGTTTATAATAATGACACTCTAACCTACAACGATGTAGTAAGTGGAAGAGATATTTCCAAGTGGCCAGAATCCATGAATTATTAAATGGATTTCATGTACCAAAACCATGTTCAGATTTTGGTAGATCCTTTATTGGATATAAATCTTATTGGTTGGAAATGGTTATTCAATAAGAAAATAGAAATGGATAGAGAAGTTAGTAACTATAAGTCATTACTGGTTGAAAAAGTGTTTAAACAACATCAATGTATTGACTATGATGAATCCTTTTCACCAGTTTCAATGTCAAAATACATTGAAATTTGACTTTCAATTGTGGGTTACCATGACTATGAGATATGAAAAATGGATGTCAAAACATCCTTTCTTAACGAAAACCTTTAGGAAGATTACTACATGACACAACCTGCATGTTTTGTGACTCCAAAGAATTCTAATAAGATATTCAAGTTGAAAAAAAAAATCCAATTATGGATTAAAGAAAGCATCCAGGTCAGGGACCATTTGTTTTGATGATGGAATTATAGAATTTTTTTTATAAAGAATGAATGTGATCCTTGTTTCTACAAATAGTTTAGTGGGAGTTCAACCATTTTCATAATATTATATGTTGATGATATATTGGTTATTGGAATTGAAATACCAGTCTTACATTCTATTAATGTGTGGTTGAATAAATGATTTTACATGAAAGACTTGGGCTAGGTAGTATATATTATTGTGATCAAGATCAATCATGATAGATCTAAGAGGTTTCTCAACCTATGTAAAATTACATTGATTGAAAAAATACTGATGACATTCAGTATGGAACAATCAAAGAGGAGATTGTTGATAGAAACACATGGAATTCATATTTCCTAGAAAATGTGTCATTATAAACATGAGGAATGAAATAGAATGGAAAGAATTCCATATGTATCAGAGATTAGATCAGTCATGTATGTTATTCTATGTACTATCCTTGATGTAGGCTATGCATTAAGTGTGGTAGGAAGATATCAATCTTATCCAGGTGACTCCCATTGGATGGAAATCAAGATTATCCTTAAGATTCTTAGGTGTAATAAGGATATGTTCGTTATTTATATAGGTGATTAGAAGGTAGTCGTAGGAGGATATGCATATACTTATTTCCATAATGATCATGAGCACATGAAGTCACAAAAAGAATAATTCTTCACTTTGAATGGAAGTGTTGTGAGCTAGAAGAGAACAAATAAGGTTGTGTTCGCATATTCTATAATAGAGTCTGAGTATATTAAAGGTTCTAAGGTAGTTAAATAAGCAGTTTGGATGAACAATTTCTTCAAAGACCTTGATATGGTACCTATTAAAAAAGATCCCTCCACACTCTATTCTACTTATACTACAGTGGTGGATCCCGCAAAAGATCCAAGCTCACATCAGCAGATGAGTCACATACTACGGAAGTGTCATCTCTTGAGGGATTTTTCTCAGAGAGTTTAAGTTGTTGTGAGAATTATTTCCATGGAAGAAAAAACAGTGGACCCCTTGACGAAATCTATGAATCCACATAAACATGATTATAATGTGAGGTCTACTAGACTGAAATTCATAGGACGTTGGCTCTAGTCTAAGTGGGAGTTTATTAGAGTTGGTATCCTAGAACCAAGTGTTAGTACTTTGATTACTTGAATATTTTATGTATTAATTATTAAACAACTTATTACATATTGTTCATGGTTCTATATTCCAATAATTTAATAATGTCTTAGAGTATATGTTTCATTTTTAAGGTCATAGTAGTTCCATACTATGTTGAGAACCTTTAAGTTCTATGACAATATTATTAATATAGTTATACGATTGGATAAAATAATATTATGGGAAACATAGTATATATACTATAAGGTGTGAGTAATCTTAAGAATATGAGACTTATACCCATGAAGTTCTCACATGGTAAACTCTAAGACAAGAGATTAGGAGAACAGACTCGCCAGTAAGAATTCCTCAGGTTTTTGTGTCATCGGGTATTCCTATATGCGAGTGTGTGTAATGGTATATAGACTTTATGATTATCATTAATTCATGTCATGAGTCGGGCACTTAGATTTGATGACAAAAATCATCAGGTCATATGTTGGTGGGAAGTAGGGTACATTCAGTGCGTCAGGAATGATATGTTATTAATGCATATGTCAAGATATTGTTTTTACCTTCCATATTTATAGAAGTTGATATCTCTACTAGGGGTGTCCATACCTGACCCAACCACATGAGTTCGACCCACCCAGACCGAGTTGGGTCAGTTTGGATTGGGTTACGTAGAAAAAAACTCGGGTCAGTTTTATAACGGGTCGACCTGTATATGGGTTTTATCAGGTCTCAGGTTGGAGTCATTTATTCCCAACCCAACCCAAAACCCAATCGGTGCCAACCAAAAAAACCCTAATCTAATCTCTCCTCTCTCTCGGTCTCGTGAGAGAAGTCGTGTCATCACACGACTTCCCTCGCGCTACTCGCCCGACTGCTCTCCTCTCACCCGACCTAACCCCAACCATCCCTTGCAGCAAAGGAAACCATACTCCCTCCTTTTTCCATCATGATTGACAGGAGAAGAAACCTGAGCCTCAATCTCCTCCTTCCTTAATGATCTTCCCCAACCCCTCACCTTGATTCCTCCTATTTACTCTTTGGGAGAAATCCCTTGGCTCGCGTTGCCTCCTCCTCTATTCCTACCTGTTGTTGCATGTGCGGACTGGTGGTAAGATAAGAAGTTATTTTTTCTATCATGTTCTTTTAAATTATTTTTTCCATTACAAGTGTTCTCAATTTTGTTTTTCGACTCCAGTAAAATTTTGGTTTATTCACCGATTGACTGATTACCTCGACTCAACCTCTACACTTTCTACTAGAACTATTTCATTGCAATGAAATTGTCCCAATTTTGGTTTGGTTATGTGGTTTTTGTAGGGATTTTATGTAATTACCAGACCCCAAAAGCCCAATGTTAGTGAATTATTTTAATACATTGGCATGATTTCAAGGAATCAAGTCCTAAAGGACCAATCGGTTTAGCAGTCTTGGATAATAGATTACATACATGGACGTTACATTTCAATTTCAAACAAAAAAACTCAATAGATTGTTATTTTAGAATTCCATTATTCCCTTTAGCTTAACCATGCATATCAATCATAATACACATCCTGGAATACTGGGAAAATAAAACATAAGACAAGGGTGAGGTCATATATTCAGTAAGGGTAAATAATTTAGCGGAAGCTATAAACTTTTAAGGAAATATGTGCAATAAAAATAAAATCCTTTTTAAACATAAACTTCAACATAATAAGGGAAAAGTAAATCAAACATCACCATATAAACATGCACATGGATATTCTACTAGTCGAATAATCACATGTAATAACTAATTTCATAATGAGGGAATGCCTAATTCTAGATATCATTACCACATAGTCAAGGCCTTGTGCCAAGACTACAAAAACAATTTTATCAAGGCCTTGTGCCAAGACACAAGTTTGTCTCATAATACCTACTGATGCATTGTGGAGATATAACAGGCTCTACCCATCACTTACTATGTCCACTACATTCCTCATATGAAAAAGTTGAAATATAACATAAACATTCGTAATAAAACTGGCATATGAAATGTCAATACATTAACCATAAACCATGAATGGTAGAAAAATAAAACATTCACAATCACACATATCATAACTCATTCAATACAATATGGAATGTTTTATTATAATAAATCAACCTCAATCAACAATAATATCTAGTTAAGTATGCTGACATAGTTGAAAATGATCAGTAAATCATTTTGAGTGAAATATCCCTTTTGTGGAATCATTTAAAAGTCAAGTGTTTATAAAGGAAGTAATTTAAAAGGGATTTTTAAATCAAATTGTCCCATACAAATTTGAAACTATTTAAAATAATTATCATTTCAAAACCTTCATGTCCATATAAATAAATAAATAAAATCATTTTGAAAACATTGACATCAATTAAAAGGATTTAGAAAGATAAATCTTAAAACATTTAAAATGATGATCGAGTTAAATTGACCCTACCATAAAACCTTAAAAGATTTATTTTGAATTTTTTTTATGAAATATGGGTATTGATGATATATATGTCCTAGTAAAAATTTAAACATAAACAATCTCTGATAATAATGATATTGAGGAGATAACCCTTACCTTGCACTTTCCTTTGGTCGTAGGTATGTTTAACCTCATGTATAATAACCATAGTATGTTATAAAATTATACCAGAACCATATTCATATTTATTATAGCATACATGATGCATTTATGACTTTATACTACACATTTAATAATGATTTCCATGTTAAATTATCATTTTGGGTAATAATCGCTTTCTTTATCGTACATGTTTTAAATTTTTATTCTTGATCGTATCATTTAGATCATGGTTTAAATACTTAAAGAATATAAAACATGATTTATATATCATATATATTTAGAATATAAATATTTATAATAGATAAATATTGAACTGGATGCACTATTTATGGAGACAGTAGGTTGTACGTACGCATAAATGCTGTTTCCGTTTTCATATCGTATTGAACGGAAGTAAGTGAATAAGATATATGTAAGTACATACATACATATATATATATATATATCCAGTACCATTATTATTTCTTATATTACATACTTATTAATAATATATATTTTTATAATCATTGTTGAATGGTGATCGTGGGAATGAATCTCATCACGTCGTGGGGACGGTAACCCGTACGTACGCATGACCGAAAATATAATTATATTGATTATTAAATCATATGTAATTGGATGTTATGTCATATATAAATAATCAATAATTTGTTATATTTATTATTTACATCATTTATACTCATTATTATACACATCCAAATGATGATGTGTTTGAATAACAAACTACACCACGATGTGGAGACGGTAAGTCGTACATATGCACGTATGTTGACTTTGTCATTTAGAGGACGGATAGTATAATGAATATGTATGTACCATATTTATAATAACATAACATTATGTACAAGGTACTGGAGTTATTATTTTGGTATGGAGACAACAAAGAACGAGGAAGTGGAAGATGAAAAGAACTTGAAATGGGTGGTGAAATTATTACCTCTTCTTCGGGTGTTTCCTTTTGAGTTGATCAAAAGGGATTCTTAGGTTGGCTTTACGATCAATGTATGGACTATAGGTTGATGTGACGTAATTGGGGAGGATATTTGGGTCGGGTGTGTCCAAAACAAATGGATTTTTAGGTGTGATTTGGAGAGAAGGGGCGGTGCCCTTTTATAAGAGGGGTGATGGTCACTTTATGAAAAGATTAAAATATTAATTTATTATACAATAATTTTTTGTTTATATTGGCTAAAAATGAATTTATTTCTAGACATAGGTGGTTATTAGTCTAAATAATCTCAACAAATTGGTTTTATACAAGTTTAGGTTACCATTTTAACCTTATCTTTTATATTTAACTCTTAGTTAAATAGTTTAACTTTTACCGCATCTTCTTGTATTCTTATACTATGTGGTTAATACACTTACTAAAAACATACAAAATAAATTCAAGTGGTTAATTAAATAAATTTATATTATTATTTAATCACTTTTAATTAACCATAGATTTTTATGAATATTATATCAACCAATAATATAGTATTTTTTTAAAAAATTAATTTATGTCAATTTTGACACTATTTGTTTTTGTTTTTTTTTGTGAAAATAAAAAAAAACTTTATTACTTTAGAAAAGTAAATTAAATAAATAATAACATGTCCTATTCCCCTATAAAATTCTGGTATGGAATAAAAAATTTTAAATTATATTTATTTTAATATTTATAATATCATTTTTTGATTAATTAATTAATAAAGAAAATACTACATCAATATTGTGTCATATATTAATATATTTATTTTATGTCTAGAAATTATAAACAAATTATCATGATATAGGAAATATTTTTATATTTCTAATTAATATTTATAGTCGAATAGATCAACTATATAACCTCATATAAAAATTGTTTTACTAAATGATTCATGGTTTTGTTTTTTTTGTCTTTACATTAGATTATTTAATATAAAATGTCATTATCACTCTCAAGTGGCACCATGGGGTCCCACAATAGACCCAAGGATGACCATGGCCATAAATTTATCATCAAATAGTAATAAGACAAATGTTAGGGTAATTTAATATCATTATAATAATATTTTTTTACCCTTATTTTCCAGATTTACCCTTTAACCATGGTAAATAAAATATTTACTGAAGTAAATATTCATAATGTATAAAAATAAAAGTTATATATTTACACAATTTGGATATCCTGATTCCCAATATATAATACATTTATCCAAATTCAAAACATATAAGTGGCACAAATTAATTTAAAATTAATTCCTGTTGTCAAAACAAAAAATGTGTTTTTAAGAAATAATCACTATCAAAAGATTCACACTTGTTCACATCCAGTTTAAATGTGAAATTAGATAAAATGACATAAATTATATTAAATGATAAAAATTTAATCTAATTCTACTTTAAAACCACTCAAATTTATAATTTAACACTATAAATTATTTTGATTAAAAAAGTTGTTTTTATTAAAAATTTGTATTTTTCACTATTCATCAAAATATGAAAGTTTTCATAAAAGTACCAATAAATTATCCAAAATAAATTTTTCTGTCTCTATTATGAATAATAATTTAATTTCTTTAAATTTAAAATATAAAAGTTTCAAATATTAGTTTTAAAAAGGTTCTCCATTAAAAGGTGGTAAAATTGCATTTTTTTGAAAAATACTTCTTTTATCTGAAAAAAATGAAATTGTTCTTGTATTATGTCTAAGAAAAACATAATATTGATTCTAAAATTATATGGAGTATATAAAATTCAAATTTTAGTTAATACTATTCAAAACGACTTTTTTAACGGCTAGTTTGGAAAGTCGTGGTGCGCTCGAACTCAGTGTTGCGTGAAACACAAGTTATTGAATTACTTTGAAGAGATAATGTACTATGAAATCATGGAGTGTTACATTGTCTCTTACTTCAATAAATTGTGTCCTCACAATTTGAAATTTTTCTTTGAAAATAAAAGGTTAAAAATAGAAAAATATCATTGTGGAAAACCCACATCAAAAATTGGGTTAATAAAATTTAGTCACACTAAGAGGGAAAGGGAAATGAAATTGTCACCACCAAATTATGATCTTGATTTGGAGAACATTGGTGGAAATTTTAGACACATAATTGGTAGAAAACCTAAATATTTATAGGGAGTGATTGGGGACATGAATCACAAACAAGTGTACAATTGAGAGCCTCAAAACCATCAATCTATGATGATTTAAAATATCATCGGTTCAACAAAACATAAGGTATTATGATAACACATTTTTGTGTTTTAATATACCTTACCCAATGTTTAAGAATTAATTTATTCATATAATAAGACTAATATATATATATATATATACTTGAAAATTAGTGTTTCATCCTTCAACTAATTCCTACCACAAACTCATCTTTCACTCCAAAAGATACTAGAATTCAAAAATATTCTATTTATCCTAATCGTATAGGGTTCCAAAAATAATGAATTTATAATTAATTTTTCAGACTATTTGTAAAAAAACTACATTATACAAACCAAGACATCACATATTCCAATGGTAGGTGATCCACCCTTGTCACCCTTTGGTTGCGGGTTCAAGTCTCGCGGCCTTGCCGAACGTGATGGGTTATCGCCCGACCTATGGGTTGTCCTTTTTATGATAATCCAAAAATAATTTCAAGAAATGATTTAACATTCACAATAGTATCCAATGTCAATATTAATCGATTCCAACCTTTATAATTATCCAAAATACTTCATTCCAAACTAAGTGTCAAAGATTTATAAGAAAGGTAAACCAAATTAAGATCCTTTTTACCACGTAATAATATGTGAATACCTTCATCATGTGTTCTTTTAAAACACTGTAACACCCTAAATTACCATAAAACCTTATTGATTACATTCATTATCTCTTATTCCTTATAGAATACTATATATACTCCTTATATCCAAAAAAGTTGTAAACTCCAACAATGATGGAATATATGAATCCTTAATCAATTTCTTGGTAGTCAAGAATATCTAATATAAGTTATCCAAACCAATCATATATTATTCCAAAATCACTACCTCAGTATCAAAACCATATTATGATTTATCTTTCTCTCAACCATATATTTTCATAAAAAAATTAACATGATATTGAGTCAATTTTCTTGGTTCCACACAATCTCAAGTCCTTAATGAAATAGTACTGCAGTACAATCCTTATATAATCTGTAATTCTTATAACATGTACATCATTAATAAAAAACTCAAATGACCCAATACTTTAATAACAACGTAAGAACTCTAATCATTCCTCTTCATCTTCAGTTGTATCATAACTTAATTATTATCCAATAGAATCATTTGGGGTATACTCCAATGATTTGGACATTGATTCACATAGTGTCTCAACTCCTTGAAGATGAAGCATTGTACATTTGAAACCTTTTTCTTACCCTTAAAATCACATACTCGGTGTCCTTTTTCCCCACACATATAAAAAACTCACATTCCCTTAAATAATTTACCCAGGTGATTCTTTCCATAGTTATCACATATGGGAAAGTCCTTCATTCCCTTAGTCCCTTTATCTATCTTTCTCTCTACCATCCTTTTCTTCTATGGATTCCCTTCAAAGAAATAGGACTCAGAAAATTCATTAATTATCTTATTAACACATGATAATATTTCTTCATATGATGATAATACATGTGAGACTATTTCCTTTCTAAATTTCGTCTTAATACCATGAAAGATATGATCCTTATTACTTATTGGAGCATGCGTATTTTTGGGGTTCTCATTCCATATACTGGGCGCCATTTCTAAACAATGGAATACAATAAGTTAGTTTATGAATCATAATGCATAATTCCAATATTGTAAAATACCTAACGTAAATTGAAATGATTATGCATATAATCTATAATCATAAAAAATTTTCTTTGAGGAAGTATTAACTCCAAAATCCTTCATAATGGCTCGGAATGAAAATGTGAATTATCCTAAGCATATCCTCTGGGAGTCTCATAACCATGAGTGAATAAAATCCTGTTGTCATGTACCATGATACCTTGCATCAAGCCCGATACTCCTTATCAGAGTTTTCACTCTTAGGCACATTTATGCCAGAGTCACCTCTACCTGCTCGTATCCAGACAGGGATGCATTTCTTGGAAAATACACAAGATATCTACATTACCAAAATTCTAGGAAGTTCTTCTATACTAATCCTCAAAATCAATCTTAGGGTAATGTTCTCTAATCATAGAATATATAAATCTATTACCATGGTTTTTGTTAAACTTCCTCTGATATCAACTGTAATGCCCCGACCCTAGAAGCCCAGATTCAGTGCGTTATTTTAATACATTGGAAAGATTACAAGGAATAAATTCCCGAAGGAACAATCAGTTTAGAAGCCTTGGAAAATAGATTACATACAAGAACGTTATATTTCAATTTCAAACAAAAAAACACATCATAGATAGTTATTTGAGAACGCCATTATTACCTTTAGCTTAACCATGCATTTCAATAATAATACACATCTTGGAATCCTGGGAAAATAAAACATAAGACAAGGGTGAGCTCAGATGCTCAGTAAGGGTAAATAATTTAGCAGAAGCTATAAACTTTTAAGGCAATATGTGTAATAAAAATATCATCCCTTTTAAAAATAATATTGAAAATAATATGGAAAAAGTAAATCAAATATCACCATATAAACATGCACATGGATATTCTATGAGTTTAATAATCACATGTAATAACAAATTTCATAATGTGGGAATGCCTAAGGTCTAGCATCATTACCACATAGTCACGACCATGTTCCTAGACTACAAATAAAATTTTGTCAAAGCCTTATTCCTAGAGAATAGTTTGTCTCATGAGACATACTGATGCATCGAGGAGCTATAGAGGGCTCCACCCATCACTTACTTAGTCCACTGCATTCGTCATATGAAAAAGTTGAAATATAACATAAACATTTGTATTAAAACTAGCATACGAAATGTCAATACATTAAACATAAACCATGAATGGTATAACAATAGATCATTCATAGTCAAACATATCATAAATCATTAAATACAATATGGACTATTATATAATAATAAATCAACCTCAATCAAGAATAATATCCAGTAATGGATGCTCAAATAGTTGAAAATGAAAAGTAAAACTTTTTGAGAGAAATATCCCATTTTCTGAAATCATTTAAAAGTCCCATGTTTATAAAGGAAGTAATTTAAAAGAGATTTTTGAATCAAAGTGTCCCATTCCACTTTGAAACTTTTGAAAAAAAATTATCATTTCAAAATATTCAAGTCAATATACATAAATCCTTAAAATCATTTTGAAAACATAGACATTAATTAAAATGATTTAGAAAGATAAATATTTAGAACATTTAAAATGATGATCTAGTTAAATAGACCCGACCATAAAACTTTAAAATAGTTTTTTTCAAATTTGTTTTATGAAATATGGGTATCGATGATAAATATGTCCCAGTAAATACTTACACATAAACAATCTCAGATGATAATGAGATTGAGGAAATAACCCTTACCTTAAACTTTCCTTTGGCCGAGGGTACGTTTAACCTCTAGTATAATGACCATAGAATGTTATAAAATTATACCAGAACCATATTAATATTTATTATATCATACATGATTCATTTATGACTTTATAATACCCATTTAATAATGATTTCCATGTTAAATTAACATTTTGGGTAATAATCGGTTTCTTTATCTTATGTGTTTTAACTTGTTATTCTTGATCATATCATTTATATCATGATTTAAATACTTCCAGAATATAAAACATGATTTATATATCATATATATTTAGAGTATAAATATTTATAATTGATATATATTGAAATCGAAGGCACCTTTTATGGAGATGGTAGGCTGTACGTACGCATAAACGTTGTTTCTGTTTTCATATCGTATTAAACGGATGTAAGTAAATAAGATATATGTAAGTACATACATCTATATATATATATTTGAATTTTTATGTCATATATTACATACTTATTAATAATATATATTTTTATAATCATCGTTGAATGGTGAACATGGGAATGAATCTCATCGCGTTGTGGAGACGGTAATTCGTACGTACACACGAGCGAAAATATCATTATATTGATGGTGAAATCATATGTAATTGGATTTTATATCATTTATACAGAATTATTACAATGTTATATTTATTATTTACTATAGTTATACTCATTATTATACCCATACAAATAATTAAGTATTTGAATAACAAACTACACCATGACGTGGAGATGGTAAGTTGTACGTATGCACGTATGGTGACTTTGTCATTTAGAGGATGGATAGAATAAAAAATATGGTTGTACCATATTTATAATAAAATTTCAGTATTAAAGATGTACTGGAATTATTATTTTGGTATGTAAACAACAAATAGAGAGGAAGTGGAATATGAAAAGAAATTAAAATGGGTGGTGAAATTATTACCTCTTATTCGGGTGTTTACTTTTCAGTTGATCAAAAGGGATACTTAGGTTGGATTTTTGATAAAATTAAGGACTATATATTGATATGAGAGGATTTGGTAGGATATTTGTGTAGGGGTTGGTGGAGCCAAATGGATTCGGATGTGTGATTTGGAGATAAGGGTAAATTCCCTTTTATAAGAGGGGTGAGGGTCACTTTAGGAAAAGATTAAAATATTAATTTATTATATAATCATTTTCAGTTTATAATGGATCCAAATGAATTTATTTCAATAATTAGGTGGTTATGGGTCGAACTCATCTCAACCAATAGGTTTTAGACAAGTTTAGGTTACCATTTTAACCTTATCTTTTAGATTTAACTCTTAGTTAAAGTAGTTTAACTTTTACCGCATCTTCTTGTATTCTTACACTATATGGTTAATAATCTTACTCTAAAATTGCAAGAGAACCTCATGTGGTAAATTAATGACATGTATATTATTATTTAATCCCTTTGAACTAACATTATATTTTTAGGAATATTATGTCAACCAATAATATAGTATTTGTTTTAAAAATTAATTTATGTCAATTTTCACACTATTTGGTATTTGGTTTTTTTGTGAAAGTCAAAAAAAATTCATTAATTAAAAAAAATTAAATTACATAAAACCTAACATGTCATATTCACCTATAAAATTTTTTATGGTATCAAAACATTCAAATTATATTTATTGAAATATTTATAAGATCATTTATTTGATTCATTCACTAATAAGGAAAAGACTACATCATTATCTTGTCATATATTAAAATATTTATTTTATGTATAAAAATTATAAATAAATTATCATGAAGTAGGAAATATTTTTATATTTCTAATTAATATTTATAGTGTAATATATTAATTATATAACCTCATATAAAAATTGTTTTACTAAAAGATACATGCTTTTGTTATTTTTGTCTTTAATTTAGATTATTTAATATAAAATGTTGTTATCACTCTCAAGTGGAACCATGGGGTCCCCAATAGACACAAGTATTTCCATGGTCAGACATGTATTTTACAATAGGAATAAGACACATGTTAGGGTAATTTAATATCATTTTAATAATAATTGTTTTCCCTTATTTAACAGATTTACCATTTAACTATGGTAAATAAAATATTTACTGAAGTAAATATTCATAATGTCTAAAAATAAAATTTAACTATTTACACAATTTGGACCTACTGATTCCAAATATGGAATCCATCTTTCCAAATTCAAAACACAGAAGTGGAAGAAATTAATTTAAAATTAATTCTCTTTGTCAAAACAAAAAGCATGTTTTTAAGAAATAATAACTATCAAAAGATTGACTCTTGTTTATGTCCAGTTTAAATTCTAAATTACAACCAATGACCTAAATTATATTAAATGATAAAAATATAAACTAATTATACTTTAAAACCACTCAAATATATAATTTAACACCATAAATTATTTTGATTGAAAAAGTTGTTTTTAATTAAAATTTAGTATTTGTCACTATTCATAAAATATGAAAGTTATCAGAAAAGTTCCAAAAATTCATCCAGACTAAAATTTTATGTCCTGATTATAAATAAAAATTTAATTAAATTAAATGGAATATATAAAAGTGTCAAATATTTGTTTTAAAATTGGCTGGCCATTAAAAAGCGGTAAAATTGTATTTTTTTAAAAATACTTCTTTTATCTAAAAAATTGAATTTTTTATTATTTTATGTCTAAGAAACACATAATATGAATTATAAAATTATATGAATTATATAAAATTAAAAATTTCTTTAATATTATTCATAGCCCCTTTTTGAAGGGCTAGTTTGGTAAGTTGTGGTGCGCTCGAACTCGGTGTTGCGTGTAATGCATGTAATTGAATTATTTTGAAGATATAACGTGCCATGAAATATTAGGGTGTTAAATTTTAGGATGTTTTGGTAAATAATCCATAAATTCTTTTGAATTTGTGATGGTGATGATGTGGTCTGGTCTTGACTTCCATTTGTCTCGAGTTGATTCGAAATTGATTTGCAATTGTGTCTTCTGGTGGAAGGCATTGGGTTTTCTTGCCCCTCATTTTTTGTGATGTTCTAATAATAATAGTGGTTTTTAGTGCTTCATACTCCATGGTGTAAAAATTATTGTATTCATATTTGTGGTTCTAGTAGTGTAAGGTGTTGGGTTTTTTGAAGATGACCAGTGGTTGAAAATTAAATATTAACATTTGGGTGAAGCAGCCTTTGTTGTTGAGTAGGTGTCATGTTGGGATCAAGGCATGATGCACCTTATAATCCTTAAAAAATTGATTCTTAAATTTTTTTTCATTGTTTATCCTCATATTTTTAATTTCAAATCCATATATTGGTTTCAAAATTTATTCTCTTTATTCTGAGAGGGGTGTGTGTTCTACAACTAACAGTGGCTAGAGATTCATGGAAGGTGATAAATTAAGTGGTTTTAATCCTCCAGTTGGTGCAAAAACCCAAAGTCATATGGGGTCTACTCCAACTACACATTAAATATAAATAATGGTAGGATTAGTTGCATACCAGGTAGAGAAATTTAGGGTAATAGGCCTCCTAATAATAAGATATCAATTCAAAAACCTCGTGGTTATAGAATTTCCGATGCATGGGATCGTTTTCATAAGAAAAATCGAAGGGAGATTTTTAATTATTGTGGAAAATATTATACTTGCACATCTAGAAACACATGGAACTAGTAATTTGAATAGTTATTTGATAAGGTGCAACAAAAATCCCCACAAAAATTTGAAAAAAGTCAAACCACTCTTGGTCCTACAAATAAATGTGAAGATGAGAATGATGGGATGGTTAAAATTTTAGTAGCTCATTTTAACCAAGAAGAGTGCAGAGTAGCTCATGCTAAAATGATAATCATTGATGAGTTATCATTTAAATATGTTGAGAATCAAGGTTCTAGAGAATTAATTGAAGTTTTTCATCCTCAATTTCATGTTCCAACTAGAAAAATAGTTGTTCGGGATTTCTTGCAGTTATATTTGGATGAGAAAGAAAAATTGATGTCTATGTTTGATATGTTCTCTCACATGGTATATCTTAAAAATGACACATAGAATTCAATTCCTAATCAGAATATATGTGTGTGACTATGCATTTTATTGATGATAATCAGATCTTAAAAAAATCATCTGGTTTTGTCTTTTTGCGGATCATAAAATGGAAAAAATTGGCCATGTATTATAATTTACATTGAAAAAATATAGGATGGAATGGATTAATACTATCACTGTGGACAATGAAAGTTCTAATAATGTTTCGATCAGTTATTTAGTGAGGAAGGTTAATGATCAGAATGGGTATATTCTTAATGGAGAGTATATGAATATGAGATGTTGTGCACATATTTTAAACGTTATTATTAGTGATGGGATAAAGGAAATATCAACATCATTTTCTAGAATCAGAGTTTCCTACAAATTTGTGATAATTTCACCTTCAAGGTTGGCTATTTTCAAGATCATAGACAAGGAGTTAAAAATTCATAGTAAATAGGACATAATTATCGATGTGCATACTAGGTGGAATTCTTCTTACTTTATTTTAATGTTGTAGATAATTATTAGAATGTATTTATTCTCCTTGAGGAGGATGCAAGTTTTATGAGTGCACTTTTTTGTGAAGGTGGGGCTCCTACAACATATGATTGGGAGCGTGCACATGTATTTTTCAAGTTCATAAAAAAATTATTATAGCACTGTTGAGTTTTATGGTTCTATGCATGTGACATGCCACACTTTCTTTCATACACTTTGTGACATATATAGAAAAATCAAGAAATGGATAAAGTTTCCTGATATTACTAGGAGTGAAATGGATATTTCAATAAAGATTAACTTGGACAAGTATTGGGTATTGATTCAAATTTTAATTCTATTTTACTTGTGGCAGCTCTTCTTGATCCCCAGTATAAATTCGAATATATTCGTGATAGTTTTGAAATGATGTTTGATGATGTAGAAGACAAAAATTTGTTGATCAATAAATTAACAGACGTTCTGAATAATCTCAATAAGTTTTACAAATGTAAATATCTCATTCTAATGGTTGATAAATGTGAGTCAAGTTCCCATCAAGAGTCACATATTCATGGTTCTAGTATAGATAGTGAGGATGATGAGAAATGGAAAGATTCATTTAGATTAAAGAAAAGGAAAAGGTAATTAACACAATAAAGGAATGAACTAGAGAGATATCTTGAGATTTATGATTGTGAGGATGATTTCAAAGGATTTTATATTTTATGTTAGTGGAAAGGAAAGGAAAAAATATATCATGTTCTTTTATGCATTTCTAGAGATATTCTAGCAATTCCATTAACTATGGTATCATCATAGTCCACTTTTAGTACAGGAGGACGTGCCCTTGATCCGTTTCATAGTTGTTTGAATCCCAACACCATTGAAGAATTAATTTTCTGGAAAAATTGGTTTTGAAAGTATAAACTAATTGAAATTCGAAAGAAACTAGAATAAGTAGAATCGATTAAATCAGGTACCATTAAAAATATTATAATTTTTTTTATCATTTTTCATTTCACAATTATAATCTTTTGTTGGAAATAGTAAAATACTGACTTTTTCTTTCTTTTGTTGTGTTTTTTAAGATATCCCACCATCGGCCACAATTCATGACTAGGTTTTCACTGTATATTATACAATAAGAAAGGATGATAGATGGAACACTCTTCATTAAGGTATAAATTTATGATTGTTTTACTAATTATTTTCATAACACTGTCATGACATACATAGATCATCCCCAAAGAATCTATAGTTTCTTCCCATGAATTGATTCCTCATGTGAAGTTGTTTAATCTATCTATGTTTTCTTTTCGAGGAATATTTTGTGGATGAATCCTCGTGAACTACAACCATATGTTTTTCTTTGTTATTATAATTGGCTTGTGTTTTATTAAATTTTTAGTCTTTTCCAATTGATCAGGAATAAATAAACACTATTTCTTTGTTTGACCAATATTTTTGAGCATCTCACATGCCTTTTTAACTTCTTCCGTCTTGAATCCGTGAATTTTTCGGTGTTTTTTTGAGTTAAATTCCCTTTCATAGAACATGGACATTCTCCTATAAACATTCATTAAAACCTCAGATTTTTTACCTTCTTGACTATACCTTATACATATTTACAATGATGTAAATTTCATGTCATTTGTTTCTAAATATTGGAAAATGAAAAACCTGCTCAGTGAGAAATGGTTCATGCCATCATTTTGTGTGTCTATGTTTTTTAAGTTGTTTCATAAAATTCCAAGGTTGTTGAGACAAATATTTTTACTGGGTGATTGATGCCGGTTTTTTGTGTAGAGATGTAAGACCTGAAGGCTTCCAATTTTATATTATATGTTTCCTAAAATTGATCTAGGTGGTTGATTATTAACTTGTAAGTTAAACATGATTGTTATTCTTTTTTATTCCCTTATTCATTTTGTTCTTAAATTTTCAAAAACATTGAACTTATATAGGATGAATGATTGTGAAGTCTCTACTCTCATAATCTTGGATGTCGGATAATATATTTTTTCAATAGGATTTCTTACCTACACATAGCATATACATTTTCTAAATATCTAAACTTCTAAATCCTGATCTGAACCTTACCTTAATGACATTTGGGCCTAATTAGATAATATTTTCTGTTTTCTCCATGTTTATTTTTGTGATTTACTTCTCTAGGAAGTAGATTTATATGATAATTTTTATAAATAAAACATATTTATTATTTATTATTCTTCATTTAATACAAATAATTTTTTTAGTTTTTATTTAAATATATATTTTTTATTTTTTTTTTACTTTTAATTTTGTCTGAGGTATGTGTGGTTACAACCTATATGTGTTCACTGTTTAGTGTTGGGTCTAGTCTGGGGAAGGGGTGCAGCTGGTGCAGGGGGGGCTGGTGGTGGAGGGGTGTCGGGGGGGGGGGCATACTGGTTTTTAAGGGGGAGTGTGCAGGGGGGAGGGGGAGGCTGGTGTGTGTAGGGGGAGGGGTAGCGGTGCATGGGGGGAGGCTGGGTTTGGTGTGTGAAGGCATTGGATAGGGGGCTGGATGGCTTGTAGGGTGGAGTGTGCAGGGGGTGGGGGGAGGTCAGTGTGTAGGGGTGCCAGGGGGAGTGGGGGCTGGTGTGTGCAGGGGGATGGGGCTGGGGAGCAGGGGGTGGGTGACGTGTGCAGGCAGGCTAGGGGGAGAGGGGGGGGGGGCTGGCTAGTTTGTAGGGGGAGTGTGCAGGGGGGGCTGGTGTGTGCAGTGGGGGAGGGGGTGCAGGGGGGAGGGGTGTAGGGGAGATGGATGGGTCGGTTTGGTGTGTGTAGGTAGGGGGAGAGGAAGAAGGATGGTTTGAAAGGGAGGGGAGGTTGGTGTCTAGGGGGGGAGGTTTGTGTGATGGGGGAGGTGGTGGTGTGTGCAGGGGGGAGGGGGGAGGGGTGCATAGGAGGGGGAGTTTGGTATGTGCATGGGGGGAGGGGTGAAGGGGGGTGGAGGATGGGTTGGTTTGGTGTTTCCAGGCATGGGGGAGAGGGGGCAGGGAGTACAGTGGGGTGGGGGATGGGTTTTCTATATAGGGGGAGGGGTAGGCTAACGTAGGGTGGGGGTGGATGGGGTAGGTTGGTCTACTAGGGGAAGCGGTAAAGTCATACTGGTGTGGAGGGGGGAAAAGGGTTCCATCGATTTGGGCCTAGGGGAGGGGTGTTGGAGGGGGGAGGTTGGTGTGTAGGGTGTAGGGGGTAGGGGTGCAAGGAGGCTGGTGCAGGGGTGCAGTGTAGGGGTGGAGATATAACAACCCTTTTCTTAATTACACACTTAAACATGATTTATTACATAAAATCTTCACTTGATACAACATAGAAGATTGAGAGGTATAATTTCTTTGGGGATTAGGAACACTACATAATATCTTATAACATAAAACACACAACATATTTATTGAAAAATTCATTTTACATGACCACTAAATTCCCTCGTAATTAGAATTGCATGGGATAACCTGAGGAAATGCATAAGAAAAGGGTGAGCTGTAACGCCCCAACCCCAGCTACCCAGAGTCGGTGCATTACTTCGTAACATTGGCATGATCACAAAAGATCAAGTCTCGAAAGACGGATTAGTTTAGTAGCCTTGGAAACACTAGATACATTCATAAGTCTTACATTACATCATAAAGTGAAAAACTAATAACAAAGTATTCATAGTCCACACTCATATACTCTTATGACTAACCCTGCAGGTCATCCATAAAATACTTCTTCACATTCTGAAAAAGATTAAAACACTGAAAGGGGTGAGCTCAGATGCTCAGTAAGGATAACAATATTGCGGAAGCTTTCATAAATAAACATAAACATTTAAGGCAATGTATAACTAAAACAAAAGCCTTTTAAACTTGAACATCAACATAATATGGCAAAAGTAAAATGAGATAATGACATTTACTTCTTCACATGGATATTCTACTGGTCGAATAATCACATGAAATATCATTAACCACTTTCATAATGATGGAATGCATAATTCCAGACTATCATAACCACGTAGCCAAGGCCTCGTGCCAATACCACAAATAAGATTTTGTCAAGGCCTCGTGCCAAGACACTAGTTTGTCTCATGAGACCTGCCGATGCATCGAGGAGCTATAGCGGGCTCCACCCGTCACTTAATAAGTCCAATGCATTCCCCATATGAATAGGTTTAAAAATATCATAAACCATAACATAATCGTATCACATAAAACATGCATAAATGAAACATAAAATTTCCACATTTCAATCACAAGATATCAATACAACACATTGATATAATAAAAACGCTTTCAAAACCATTTTCAATACCAAAATAAAAGAAAGTTAAAACTTTGTATTTATTTTTCATTAAGAAAAAAGTGATGGCTTGTACAGGAAGCCGAAACTCAAATAATGGTCACGGCGGCGGAGAAGTCGTTGTTTCCACATAAGTACGGAAAGAAAAACATTAGCTTTTTTCATTTAGTAAAACGTTTTGTATAAAAACTATTCCTTTTGAATAAACATAAAATTCAAAGGGGTTTATACACCGTATAAAAGAAAGTTGTGTATAAAACCAAATATGCCTCAATGAAAGGACATTGGGACGAAGTCCTTAAAAAGATCATTTTTAAAATAAAATAGATATATTATGTGTATTCACTATAGGTACACATTAAGAAAGTAAAAATACAAAATAGGACATAATAATATCATGACATAATTTTAATGTAGGAGATTAACCCAAAGAATGGAAATTGGGTTAAGAAGTTCCCTTACCTTGCGTCCTGTCCTGACTCGACCGTTCTTTAACCTCCTGAATAATAAACTAGAGTTAATTTCTATTTACATAAGAACCTTTTTCATGTTCATTATTCCTTTTATATCCCTTATTACCATGTTATGAACATTATGTAATTATTTAAGTTTATAATGGTCATTTTGTCGATCTTTGGTACTTGAGTCAACAATGAACTTCTTATAATTACAAGTTGTTTATGTGGTAGAATATCCATTATCTCCGAAATTATATTCATTATTTAGATGTCATATATATCTTATATATACAGTATATACATTCATTTATAATATTACGTAACATTTAGAGGTAAGAAATGAAATGCACCGTTCATGGAGACGGTAAGCCGTACGTACGCATGAACGCTACTTTCATTTCAATTTCATATTTAATGGAACAAAATCATAATGATATAAATGTATAATATAATTCCAGTATAATATAGTGTATAATACCATTTACTCCATCCTTTATACATCCCACATATGGCATTAACGATTCAAATCACTTTGAGGGGGCGGTAGTCCGCACTTCCTAAAATGAAATTATCGCGTTTTACCCATAATGGAAATCATAAAGTATGCCATAAATGAGAAATACAGAAGCATAAGTAAAACATAAACATATTATATATCATATATAAAAATAGTGACATCTTAATGGCCACCTTTTAAGGTGTTATATGAGTGTTGAACAATCATCGTTTCGTGAGGCAGAAATTCGCCATCCACAGAAACCGTATGTTCTTTAACCATTAGATGTAGGTGTGTGTAAGTTTAGCTCTAATACTTCTTATAAAAACATCCTAGTATATTTAGGATACTTGTTTTATTACAAAAAAAATTAATAAAAAGAGTTTAGGGGGTAGGAGAAGAAAAATAAAATAAAACAACATTAGAGAAGACATTACCTCAAAATCGGGTAACTCTTTTTGATTTGAGCCAAAGGCTTCCTTGGGAAGAGTTCTGCCCAAAGTGAGGCTTCTAGGAGTAAGGTAGGGAATTTGGGAGAGTATTTGGGCAGAGTTTGGCCGAGCCAAATGGCTTTAAAGTGTGAATGAGGTGGTAGATGTGGGGGCCTTTTATAAGACGAGAGGAGGGGCACTCTTGGAAAGTAAAGAAATTTTACATTATTATACAAAGCTTTTCGGATTATAAAGGTCCCACACATATATAATTCGTGGATAAGGTGATAAGGGTTCGAAATATACCCATCCAATTGTCTTTGGACAAGTGTAAGCCTTGTATTGTACATTATCTTTTCATTTTATTAAAATCGTTAAATAATGAGGTCATCGCTGCAACATAATGATGTCATAAATAATTTAATTTATATAATGTCTAAAAATTATAAAAAAATACTATGATGTAGGAAATCTATTTATCTTTCCAATGATAATTTATCGTCAAAAATATGACTTGTATAACCCCATGTAAAAATTGTTTTAGTAAAACATTTCATGTTTGTGTCATTTTTTTACTTTAACATTAAATAAAAGGTATTTATGTCATTTTCTAACTAAAGTGGCTCCATGGGGACCCCAAGTTGACCCATGGATTTTCTTGGTCGGCCATGGCACATCCAATGAGGGTAGGACATGTTTCAAGCTCATCTCATATTATTAAAACATTATTTTTACCTTAAACTATACTAATTAGCTCTAATCGCGATTAAGAACTTAAAAGTTACTATTCACCAAAAATTATTTTAATCTCATTGAACCACATTTTACTTCTTAATGACAACCATGTATGTCGGATTTTTGAAAATCAAATCACAGAAGTGGTAATATTTCATTTAAATGAAAAATCAGTTATTTAACTACCACTTAGTGATTTCACTATTCATCAAAAATTGAAGTTTTTCAGAACAATGCCAAAATTTCACCCTAAGCTATAATTGATATTCCAAATTAAAAAATGATTTCTATTTTACAAAATTCAAAACATATAAGTTTCATTAATTAATTTTATAATTAATTCCCACTGTCACAACAAATAGCGTGTTTTTAAGAAACAATTTATATCAAAAGATTGGCAATTGTTTATGTCCAATTTCAATGTTAAATTAATTCTAATGACCACCATTGGATAAAATGGTAAAAATATATTCTAATTATACTTTAAAACCACTAAATAGTATAATTTACAACTATAAATTATTTTGATTAAAAAATTTGTTTTTAAGTATTTTTCACTATTCATAAAAAATTAGAAGTTCTCAGAAAAATACCAAAAATTCAACATAGGCTAATTTCGATATTCCGAATCCAAAAATGAAGTCCATTTTGAAATATAAAATTTCTATAATTTTAAAAAGTGGTTATTTCTATTCATAACGGCTACTATGATTAGTCGCGGTGTTTTAGAACTCGAAGTTGCGTACAATGCAAGCTATTGCATTATTGAATGAGAAGCGTATTGTGGAAGCTCGGCGTGTTACATTCTCCCCTCCTTCAATAAATTGCGTCCTTGCAATTTGAAATTTTTCTTGGAAAATAAAAGGTTGAAAATAGAAAATACCTTTGTGGAAAACCCACATCCGAAATAAGATTAATAAAATTTAGCCTTAATAAAAGGGAAAGGGAAATGAAAAAGTCACCACCCAATTATGATCTCGATTAGGAGAACATTGGTGGCAATTAGAGACATATAATTGGAGAAAAATGTAAATATTTGTAGGGAGTGATTGAGGTCATCAATCACAATCAACTGTCAAATTGAGGGCCTCAAAGCCTTCAATCTATGTTGATTTAAAATATCATCAGTTCAACAAGACATAAGGTATTAGGATAACACATTTTTTTGTTTTAATATCCCTTTACTAAAGTTTAAGAATTAATTTATTCATTGAATAAGAGATAGGTATATATATATTTATGCTTGACAATTAGAGTTTCAACCTTCAACTCATCTTTCACTCAAAAAGATAATAGAACTCAAAAATATTATACTTATCCTAATTGTATAAGGTTCCAAATGTTAACACATACCATTTAGATTAGTAAAATTATTTTGTAATAACCAGGGACTTCCTGTAGGCTAGTGTTAGGAAATAAAGGCCTGTCACACTATGGTTGTGGGTTTGATTCCTGCAGCTTTGTCCGACGTGACGGGTTATGCCCCACCCTGCAGGTTGTCCTTTTCCTAAAACTATAGTAGTATAATATTCCAAAAATAATCTTCATAAACTTTTTAACCTTAAACAATACTATCCAAATATCAACTTAATCCACTCCAACCTTTATAGTTATCCAAAATACCTCTGTCCAGACTTTCTCTAAAAGGTCTCTTAATTCCCAAATCAATTTATCAGATTCCCCAAACAAAGTAAAGTTTCTATTATTGTCACATACTAAAAATATGATTACCTTCATCATATTAAAACCTTACTGAAACAACAAGTACTGCAGTACAATCCTTATATATATATCAGATTATTCTAATAACCAGAATATAATCCATGAGTCCAAAAGCACCAATACATTAATTATTCAACTTCAACTGTAGTAACAGCATAAGCTTGGCCTTGATCCCTTGGCCTTTTCTGAGGTATGTTTTCCTGACGCTTAGGACATTCATTTTCATGATGCCCCATTTCCCTACAATTGAAACATTCAACATTGATATCCTTTTTCTTTCCCTTGCAATCACGAGCATGGTGACCTTTTTCTCCACATTTGTAATAAACTCCCATTCCTTTTAGGCAAGTACCAGGGTGATTCTTCCCACAATTATCACACAATGGAAAATCCTTCTTTCCCTTTTTCCTTTTATCTGTCTATTGTTCCACCGTTCGCTTCTTCTCTTGCTTTACTTTGTTGTCATAAGACTTAGATAATTCCTTTTCGGTCGTGATAGCACATGAGACAATATATTTGTATGTTGAGAAAGATTGTGATACTAAAGCTCTATGGAGAAATGGTTTTAACCCATCAAAGAAACGATCAATCTTACCTCTTGGGTTACGTATATAATCTGCAGCATACCTCGCCAGCCTTGTAAAGTTGGCCTCATACTTTGCGACATTCTCATCCTCCTTTTGTCTCAGACTCGGAAATTTCCTTTCCATATCTGCTCGATGGTCATGAGGAAATTATTTTTATAAGAAAAGCTCTTTGAACTCCCTCCATTCCATATTTGATACGTCATCATCTTCCTTTGTATTTTGAATCAATGACCACCATTGATCGGCATCTCTAGTGAGGCGGTAAACTGCCATGATAACCTTCTCCCTTTCGCTACCCCCCAAGGCGTGGAATATTTTCTCTAAGGAGTTTATCCATTGCTCAGCTACTAACGGATTTTTACCCCCATTAAAAGTTGGTGGTTTTTGACTCATGAAGCGGTCTAACATTGATCCTCCACGTTGCGGATCAGGGTGCTCCATACGAGTAAGGTTATTATTCAAAACCTGAGTGAGTTGTCCCAGTATGGTAATAAGTTGATCAGCACCA
This sequence comes from Viscum album, assembly GCA_963277665.1. Classification (NCBI taxonomy): domain Eukaryota; kingdom Viridiplantae; phylum Streptophyta; class Magnoliopsida; order Santalales; family Viscaceae; genus Viscum; species Viscum album. The sequence continues at coordinate 1,352,472,759 of OY728121.1, read as the reverse complement.
GTTGTATCTCCATCTCCACAATAATTATCTTGAGCAGGAGGGTAATCCCTACACGGAGTGTGTGCATTGATACGGTTTCCATTCCTTCCACTAGGCGCCATTTCTAAACAATGGCATAAACTAGATTGGTTTATGAATTAAAATACATAATTCCATATTTGTAAAACACTTTACATAAATTGAACTATTTATGGATATAATCCATAATCATAAAAAGGAATGTTTTCTTTGAGTAAGTATATAATCATAACCCTTCATAGTGGTTTGTAAAGAAAATGAGAATTATCCTAAGCATATCCCCCGAGAGTGTCATAACCAAGAGTGCAGCAAGGCCCGTTGTCGTGCACCAGTTCCCGTTAGAGTCTAGCTCAAAGCGGTGTTTTAGGGTTTTACCCCTAGGTACATCTGTGCTAGAGCCGCCTCTACCTGCTCGTATCCAGACAGGGATGCATTGCTCGGAAAACTCACAAAATCTCTATAATACCAAAATTCTAGGAAGTTCTTCTATACTAATCCTTAAAGTCTATCTTCGGGCTATGTGCTCTAATCAGAGTTTATCTAAATCTATCTTCCAAGGTTAGTACTAAACTGCCTCTGATACCAACTATAACGCCCCAACCCCAGCTACCCAGAGTCGGTGCATTACTTCGTAACATTGGCATGATCACAAAAGATCAAGTCTCGAAAGACCGATTAGTTTAGTAGCCTTGGAAACACTAGATACATTCATAAGTCTTACATTACATCATAAAGTGAAAAACTAATAACAAAATCTTCATAGTCCACACTCATATCCTCTTCTGACTAACCCTGCAGGTCATCCATAAAATACTTCTTCACATCCTGGAAAATATTAAAACATTGAAAGGGGTTAGCTCAGATGCTTAGTAAGGATAATAATATTGCGGAAGCTTTCATAAATAAACATAAAAATTTAAGGCAATGTATAACTAAAACAAAAGAATTTTAAACTTGAACATCAACATAATATGGCAAAAGTAAAATGAGATAATGTCATTTACTTCTTCACATGGATATTCTACTGGTCGAATAATCACATGAAATATCATTAACCACTTTCATAATGATGGAATGCATAATGCCATACTATCATAACCACGTAGCCAAGGCCTCGTGCCAAGTCCACAAATAAGATTTTGTCAAGGCCTCATGCCAAGACACTAGTTTGTCTCATGAGACCTGCCGATGCATCGAGGAGCTATAGCTGGCTCCACCCGCCACTTATTAAGTCCAATGCATTCCCCATATAAATAGGTTTAAACATATCATAAACCATTACATAATCGTATCACATAAAACATGCATAAAGGAAACATAACATTTTCAGATTTCAATCACAAGATATCAATACAACACATTGATATAATAAAAACGATTTCAAAACCATTTTCAATACCAAAATAAAAGAAAGTTAAAACTTTGTATTTATTTTTCATTAAGAAAAAAGTGATGGCTTGTAGAGGAAGCCGAAACTCAAATAATGGTCACGGCGGCGGAGAAGTCGTTGTCACCGCATAAGTATGGAAATAAAAACATTCCCTTTTTGTCGTTTAGTAAAACGTTTCATATAAAAAAGATTCCTTTTGAATAAACGTAAAAGTTAAAGGGGTTTATACACCGTATAAAAGAAAGTTGTGTATAAAACCAAATATGCCTCAATGAAAGGAGATTGAGACGATGTCCTTAAAAATATCATTTTTAAAATAAAATAGATCTATTATGTGTATTCACTATAGGTACACATGAATAAAGTAAAAATAAAAAATAGGACATAATAATATCATTACATAATTTTAAAGTAGGAGATTAACCCAAAGAATGGAAATTGGGTTAAGAAGTTCCCTTACCTTGCGTCCTGTCCTGACTCGACCGTTCTTTAACCTCATGAATAATAAACTAGAGTTAATTTCCATTTACTTAAGAACCTTTTTCATGTTCATTATTCCTTTTATATCCCTTATTACCATGTTATGAACATTATGTAATTATTTAAGTTTATAACGGTCATTTTGTCGATCTTAGGTACTTGAGTCAAAAATAAAATTCTTATAATTACAAGTTGTTCATGCGGTGATATATCCATTATATCCAGAATTATGTTCATGATGTAGATATCATATATATCATATATATCCAGTATATACATGTATTTATAATATTAAATAACATTTAGAGGTAAGAAATGAAATTCACCGTTCATGGAGACGGTAAGCCGTACGTACGCATGAACGCTACTTTCATTTATATTTCGTATTTAATGGAATGAAATCATAATTACATAAAGGTATAATATAGTTACAGTATAATATCATATATAATATCATTTACTCCATCCTTTATACATCCCACATATGGCATTAACGATTCACATCACTTTGAGGGGGCGGTAGTCTGCACTTCCTAAAATGAAATTATCGCATTTATCCATAATGGAAATCATAAGGTATGCCATAAATGAGAAATAAAGAAGCATAAGTAAAACATAAACATATTATATATCCTATATAAATATAGTTACATCTTAATGGCCACCTTTGAAGGTGTTATATGAGTGTTGAACAATCATCGTTTCGTGAGGCAGAAATTCGCCATCCAAAGAAACCGTATGTTCTTTAACCATTAGATGTAGGTGTGTGTAAGTGTAGCTCGAATACTTCTTATAAAAACATCCTAGTATATTGAGGATACTGGTGTTGTTACAAAATAAATGAATAAAAATATTTTAGGGGGTTGGAGAAGAAAAATAAAACAAAACAACATTAGAGAAGACATTACCTCAAAATCGGGTAACTCTTTTTGATTTGAGCCAAAGGCTTCCTTGGGAAGAGTTCTACCCAAAGTGAGGCTTCTAGGAGTAAGGGAGGGAAGTTGGGAGAGTATTTGGCCAGAGTTTTGCGGAGCCAAATGGCTTGAAAGTGTGAATGAGGTGGTAGAGGTGGGGGCCTTTTATAAGAGGAGAGGAGGGGCACTCTTGGAAAGTAAGGAAATTTTACATTATTATACAATGCTTTTCGGATTCTAAAGGTATCAAACTTATATAATTCGTGGATAAGGTGATAAGGGTTCGAAATATACCCATCCAATAGTCTTTGTAAAAGTGTAAGCCTTGTATTGTACATTATCTTTTCATTTTATTAAAATCGTTAAATAATGAGGTCATCGCTGCATCATAATGATGTCATAAATAATTTAATTTATATAATTTCTAAAAATTATAAAAAAATAATATGATGTAGGAAATCGTTTTATATTTCCAATGACTATTTATAGTCAAAAATATGACTTGTATAACCCCATGTAAAAATTGTTTTAGTAAAACATTTCATGTTTGTGTCATTTTTTTACTTTAACATTAAATAAAAGGTATTTATGTCATTTTCTAACTAAAGTGGATCCATGGGGTCCCCAAGTTGACCCATGGATTTTCTTGGTCGGCCATGGAACATCCAATGAGGGTAGGACATGTGTCAAGCTCATCTCATATTATTAAAACATTATTTTTACCTTAAACTACACTAATTACCTCTAATCGCGATTAAGAACATAAAAGTTACTATTCACCAAAAATTATTTTAATCTCATTGAACCAAATTTTACTTCATAATGACAAACATGTATGTTGGATTTTTGAAAATCAAATCACAGAAGTGGTAATATTTCATTTAAATGAAAAATCAGTTATTTAACTACCACTTAGTGGTTTCATTATTCATCAAAAATTGAAGTTTTTCAGAACAATGTCAAAATTTCACCCTAAGATATAATTGATATTCCGAATTCAAAAATGATGTCTATTTTAAAAAATTCCAAACATATAAGTTTCATTAATTAATTTTATAATTAATTCCCGCTGTCACAACAAATAGCGTGTTTTTAAGAAACAATTTATATCAAAAGATTGGCAATTGTTTATGTCCAATTTCAATGTTAAATTAATTATAATGACCACCATTGGATAAAATGGTAAAAATATATTCTAATTGTACTATAAAACCACTAAATAGTATATTTTATCACTATAAATTATTTTGATTAAAAAAGTTGTTTTTAAGTATTTTTCACTATTCATAAAAAATTAGAAGTTCTCAGAAAAATACCAAAAATTCAACATAGGGTAATTTCGATATTCTGAATCCAAAAATGAAGTCCATTTTGAAATATAAAATTTCTATAATTTTAAAAAGTGTTTTTTACTATTCATAACGGCTACTATGATTAGTCGCGGTGTTTTAGAACTCGAAGTTGCGTACAATGCAAGCTATTGCATTATTGAATGAGAAGCTTATTGTGGAAGCTCGAGGTGTTACATGAGCTATAAATCCCAGAAAGGTAATAAGAATGGAATAACATGAGGAATATAATACATTTTACAAAATAGGCATATCAATGGAGAAAATTAGAAACATGATCATAAAGGCATGATAAGGAATGATAATCATAACATGGAAATGTGGCAACAACAGTTAACATGGAATTAGCATGAGCCAAGGCTCATTTCACATGGAGCATGATTAAACCCTCATTTCACATGAATCATGCGTAAAACCTTTTTGAACCTGAATTAGCATGAGTCAACACCCATTTCACATGATGTGTCATGATATTATACTTTACCCAATGCATTGGAGCACTATTAGGGCACACCCCATCTTAAACATTTCATTCCATGCATAAATGCCCCACATGGATCATATAACATGGAATCAATCAACATCATAAGTTATTCCATGTTTTAGTAATGTGTAATAAATACGTTAAAGTACCATTCAATATGTATATGTGAATAATGGTGAATACCTTTGATAGAGACATGGGTATGGTATTCACTACAAAATAATCTTGGCTTGGAAAAACCCAGTGCAATTTCGGTAGCATAACGACGTGACATAAGGATTCATGAAAATTGTTGATGAGAGAGAAACTGGTGTCTCATCATATGTACATGAAATGGACAGTAAGGGGTCATATAGATACATGTCCCAACAAACGTAATGGAATTTATATTCATAATACAAAATAATTACTTGAATGTAAAAGAGGAGAGAGAAATCTCTCACGGAATTTCAGCATGGTAATGGGTGTACATGGGAGGCATTAATGAGAGAGAAAGGGGTCCCCCATCATCCAAATATAAGTAGGAATTTATGGGTAATGTTTTAAATCATACCCCAACATTTTTAATTGAAAATAAAATGGCATAACAATATTAATAAACTTGGATAAAAAGAGAAATGTAGGAATCCCTTACTTGGAAGTGTGATCCCAAAGGCTTGGGAGAGGCTTGAAAGAGGCTTCTTGGGAGCTTGGGGAACCTTGGGAGGATTCTAGAGAGAGTAGGGTAGGGGTTGGTCTAACTCCAAGGGCTTTTAGTGAAAAGGACGTGGGAGTTTTGGTGGGTTTATATAGGAAAGGAGAGGGAATTCTTTATTATTTAGGTTTGGGACACCTCACATTAAACTAATCAAAACCACAAACCAGGCCATGGTTTTTCCCATGGTTTTGGCCCAAGGAGATTAGAAAAAAATATATTTTATAATTCCAATGTCCAAAATTCTTAAAATAATAGGGTTGCTTATGTATAGTTGAGTCACACTCTTAAGGAAAACAATTTAAAAATAAAAAATGTTTTATAAGCCTTGAAGGGTCCACTAGAGCTTTGTAAAATAAATAAAACAGACACAAAATCCCATTATTTTAATGGTAAAACATATATTGGCCGAAAATAAGGTTTATATTATTTTATTACATCACTAATAGGTCATTATGATGTCATAAAACTCATAATATATTTAAACTGTATTTAATTTTCACACAAACATTCGATTATCTCAGAAAATTATGAAAATTTCACCATTGGATAATTTTGACATCCTAATTCAAAAAATAATATTCATTTTATCTAAATAATTTTATAAATATGTGAATTTTTTCTTTTAAAATAAAAACTAACATTTACCGAAAATTCATGTGTTTTGACAAAAACACCTTTCCAAACTTAATAATAATTACAATTGCATTAATAAAATTATATGATAATTTATATTTAATAAAAAGTAATTTATTAATAATAATATTTTATTAAAATATTATTTAATTCAAAAATCCATTAATTCATCAAATTAGATTTCTTAGTTGAATATAAACTAAAAATATTATTTGTGATTTAAAATGTATTTACAAAGTAACAATAATAAAATAAATGCACATTCTTTATAAAAAATAATGTACATAATAATAGCGCTATGTTATTATTACATAACCCCTTATAGCACCCACATAATACCGAAGGATAAGGTGTTATATAGTGACAGACTCTTGGGCTGGCTCGAATAACATCGCTCAAGTGGTAATCTTTATTTACTTCCACTTCTCCCATAGTCGGTTCTGCTCAAGATTAATGTGTTCAAGCTCATCTTGGGATTGGTCAAGAGCAAAGCCCAATGACGCTACCTCCTTTTTGATCTCTAAAAAATGGGCTTCATACAGGGCAAGTCCAATGGATGAGGCCATCACTTCCTTTGTTTGAGTAAATTGGATTTGTTAAAGCCCTATATTTATACAAATCATGTGATCATTGTTCAATGACTATATTATAAATTGTCACAATTTATAATGGTATTTTAAAATCAAGAAACATAAAACCAATGACAGTCAAATTTTATATAACCATAATAAGACATTTAATGAGATCAAGAGGAATTTCCATTAATAATGGTTTGGGTCGTTACAATCTTTCCCCCTTAAGAAATTTCTCCCTCAAAATTTCCTTTTCCCACACTAAAACAGATGTGGGTAACTCTCTTTCATCATTTCCTCTGATTCCCACATCGCTTCATCAAACTTGTGGTTTCAGCACATCACCTTGACGAGGGGCATTGTCTTATTTCGTAGAACTTTTTCTCTACAATCTAAGATCTTTACTAGTTTCTCCTTGTAAGAAAGATCTTCCTCTAGTTGTACTACCTCTGAAGAGAGTATATGTGAATGGTATGTTATGTACTTAATTTAGATGGATACATGAAAGACATCATATATTTTGGCCATAATAGGTGGAAGTGCTAGTCGATAGGCCACTGCCCCAACATAATCAAGAATCTCGAAGGGGACAATGTACTAAGGACTTAACATCCCTTTATTTCCAAACCTCATGACCTTATTCCATGGAGATTAGTGTATAAATACCATGTCTCCAACTTTAAACTAAAGGTCTCGTCAGCGGTTATCTACATAACTCTTCTGTCGACTCTGGGATGCCTTGATATGCTGCAGAATGGTTTTCACCTTCTCCACCATTTCTCTGACTATTTCTAGTCCTTGCAGCTTACGCTCACTGACTTCATCCCAACATTTATGTACTATGTACCACTTCCCAAACAGGTCTTCAGAAGGTTCCATTTTAATTCTCCATAGGAAACTATTATTGTAGGAGAATTCAACCAGTGGAAGATGTTGGTCTCACACTCCTTTGAAGTCCATAGAACACGCTATCAACGTGTCCTCAAGTGTTTGGATTGTCTACTCGGATTGGCCATCAGTTTGAGGATGATAATCCATACTGAAGTTTAGCTCAGTATCTAGAGCATGTTGAAGACTCTCCCAAAACATAGAGGTGAATCTTGGATCTCGATTGGATACAATAGATAAAGGTACTTCATGCAGCCTTACCACTTCCCTGATATATATCCATGCTAGTTGATCCAATGAGAAATCCTCCTGAATAGCAATGAAGTGTGCAGAATTTGTAAGATGATCCACAAAAACCCATATTTCATTTTTTTCATTGGATTTCTTTGGAATTCCAGTGACGAAGTCCATGTTGATGTTCTCCCATTTCCATATTGGTATGGGCAATGTTTTCATCATCCCCTTAGACTTATTCCTCTCTGCCTTCACTTTCTGACACACCAGGCACTTTGATGTATACTTAGTGATCTCCTTCATCATATTATCACACCAATAATGCTCTAGGAGATCTCAATGCATCTTTGTGTTTCCTAGGTGAATAGAGAAATATGAACTATGTGCATGATCTAAAAGTTCCTTCATCAGCTAAGGACTTGATGGAACACATATTCTTTTCCCAAATCTCACAATTCCTTCTTCATTAACATTGAACTCTGAGGATTTCCCTTTTCTGATAGCTTCCACTCTCTTTTGAATTCCCACGTCATCCTTTTGAGCATCCTTTAACCTTTCCAAAAGAGATGGCTGAGAAATCATTTGTGAAAGGATTGATGATTTTCCCTTCTTTATGATTCCCATGTCCATCTTTATCAAATCTAAGAAGATTGGATCCTTCTAAATTCTCATCAATGATATAATTGTTTGGTCCCTTACACTTAGAGCATCTTCCACCTTGTTCGCTTTCCCAGGGTGGTAATGGATTGAGCAATCATAGTCTTTGATCAGCTCTAACCATCTTCATTGGAGCATGTTCAAATATTTCGGTGTGAATATATACTTGAGGCTTTTGTGGTTCATATATATTTCACACTTCTCCCCAAGGAAGTAATGCTGCAAAAATTTTAAAGCGAAGATCACCGCAGCCAACTCCAAATCATGTGTTGGATAATTCTTCTCACGAACTTTCAATTTCCTTGAAGCATAAGCATTGAATTTATCATTTTGCATCAACACACAGCTCAGACCCTTCTTCAAGGCATCACTAAATACCACAAAAAGTTCTCCACTTGTGGGTAAAGTGAGCATGGGCGCAGTGATAAGCCTCCTTTTTAACTCCTTGAATCCTTATTCACATTCATAAATCTAAGAAAACTTTACTCCCTTCCGAGTTAGCTTGGTAAGAGGGTTGGACAATCATGAGAAATTTCTCACAAATCGTCGATAATATCTAGCTAACCCCAATAAGATATGGATATCCATTATCGATGTTTTCCTCAACCATACCTAAATTGCATCTGTTTTGGAGGGATCCATAGATATCCCATTGCTTTTGATGATATAGCCCAAGAATGAGTCCTCCTTTATCCAGAACTCACAATTGTTGTACTTTTTATTGAGATTCTCCTTTTGCAAGGCCTTTAGTATAGTTCTTAGATGCTCCTCATGATCCTCCTTGGTTTTGGATTATATCAGAATATCATCTATAAATACTACCAAAAATTTGTCTAGGTAATCCCTAAAGAATATATTCATCAAGTCCATGAAGATTCCTGGAGCATTAGTGAGTCCGAAAGGCATTACTATGAATTTATAGTTCCCGTATCTTGTACGAAAAGTAGCCTTGGGGTTATCTTCCTTCTTCACCCTTACTTGATAATATCCCAACTGCAAATCTACCTTGGAGGAGTATTGTGCTCTATGCAGCTGATCGAACAATTAATCAATTTTTGGGATATGATACTTGTTCATAATCATAATTTTTTTAAGCTCACGATAATTGATGCAAAGGCGAATTGACCCATCCTTCTTCTTGAGGAAGAGGACGGGTGCACCCCATGGTGAAGCACTTGGGTGTATAAACCATTTATTCAGATTCTCCGGTACTTGTTTCTTCAACTCCTCAAGCTCCACAACAACCATTATATATGGAGTCATGGATATTGGCAACACCCCAGGTATAAGATCAATTGAGAATTAAACATCTCTTATAGGAGGAAGACCATGCAATTCCTTGGGAAACACTTTAGCGAATTCCCTCACAACAGGAATGTCTTCAAGGATGGTTGCCTCCTTAGACTCAATCATTTGAGCTAGATACGTGTTCTCATAGGGCAATAATATCCACACTTGATATGTCGTAGCTAAAGAAGATTCATCTTACTCCTTGCAATTCTATAGAATCGGGGGTCGATTCTCCACATGGAGAGTGATTTCCCTCTCACGGCCATTTATGTTGGCTCTATATAAGGAAAGGCAATCCTTGCCAATCCTTTCATAAAATTCCACCATAGGGAGTATGAATAGGTTCGTTGGGACATTCAATCCATATATTATAATAGGGGAGGAGTTATATTCTTGGGATTAAATGATTGCCCCATTTTCTATACTCACTGATATCTTTACTTCCATTATTTGTGGTGCTGATTGGATTGTTCTACTAATATTTTGGGATATAAAAGAATGCGTAGAACCTGAATGAAAAAGTACATTCACTATTCTTGAATGAATAAATAGCATACTTTTCACTACTTTGTTTTAGGGGTTCACTTTGGCAGTAGTGATAGAAAAATCTCTCCCTTGCTACCATGAAAGTTTTTGGTTGCCTCAAAAAACCCTTGGCTTAGGGAACTGATTTGAATGAATCCCTAGTTCTTTGTAGTTATAGCAATGAAAAAACCATTGAGCTTTGAATAGAGTGTTCCTTTCCTCTGTTGTAGCTTCAGGTTTTTCTTGTTAGTAGTTAATAGCTAGGTTCCCTTTTCATCCACACCTAAATCATTTCCTCATCCCCTTCAGGCAATTTCCAGGGTGCTTTTTTTCTTCACCTTTGGCAAGTGGGGTGTTGGATCATCTTAGCACTGTTAGATTTATCCATTAGTCCTCCAGTATTGAAGTCCACATTACGCTTCCTATCCCCATGATACTCTTGAGATTCTATGATCTCCATTTTGACCTTGAGGGCACATCAGACAATTTCATCATATCTGTCGAAGTCACAGATCACTAGCGCTTTCTGTAGGCTAGGTTTCATCCCACCAAAGAAGTGGTCAATCTCGAATTCAGGGGTAACAACAAATCCAGAGGCGTATCATGCAAGCCTTTTGATGTTTTCCTCATATGCTCCCACAGATTCGTCACCTTTTTTCTTGAGGTCAAGGAAGTCCCTTTCCATCTTAAGTCAGAGGGTGCACGGAAAATATTTATCGAAAAACATCTTCTGAAAATCCTTCCATTAAAACACATCGATAATTTCCTTTGGATTCATATTTTTGATCAACATCCACCATTTATCGGCTTCACCCTCCATATGATAATCATCTAGAAGAACCCTCTCTTTTTCGGAAAATTGAAGGATGGAGAAGATCATTTCAATAGAGTTGATTCATATTTTGGCGATTGAGTGATCAGATAATCCATTAAAAGTATGAGGTTTTTGTCTCATGAAGCCCTCGATAGTGGATTTTTCTTTCTTAGGGGGGTTGAACGTTCCTCTTGACCCATGTTTCTATTTAAATCTTGAGTTAACTGAGAGAGAAGCGTGGAAAAGTTCACGATTCCTACTCCCATCGGATTGGGCATCTCATTAGCACAGTCATCACATCGGTTGTTAGCCCGAGTCCTCCTATTACTGGACATTGGATGGAATAAAAGTAAATTTAGGGGTAACACATAAAGGGTAATCCAAGGAAAAAACTGATGAATTATAAATATCTTTTTTTTCATTAACTTATTAATCATTAGGCATCAATCTATGTTATTCATGGTCTACTTTCCAATATATATTCTTAGGTGAATTTTTTTTAATTCCTTTAATAATGGTTCATAATAATCTTGTGAATTTACCAAATCAAATCCCCTAAGTGTGTCATAACCAAGAGTGAACCAAGGCCCATTATCATGCACCTATTCCCATTTGAGTCTAGCTCAAAGTGGTGTTTTCGGGTTTTACCCCTAGGATACATCTGTGCCAGAGCTACCTCTACCTGCTCGTATCTAGATGGGGATGTATTTGCTTGATAAACCACTTACTCAATACTCACCAATAATTAATAGGATTTTTTTATTATACTTATTCTTGTATCTAAGTCTTCACTAGGGTTTTCTAATCCTAATCCCAAAAATAACTAATCCTATCCCCTGATACCAACTATAACAACTCTGCTATTTATTACACAATTAAACATGATTCATTACATAAAATCACTACTTGATACAACATAGAAGATTGAGAGTTCTAGTGTATCTATGGATTAGGAACATTACATAACAGATTAGAACATCAAAAAGAAAACATCTTTATTGAAAACTTCTTTTACATGACCACTATATTCCCTCGTACTAAGCATTGTATGGGATAACCTGAGGACATGCATAAGAAAAGGGTGAGCTATAAAGCCTAGTAAGGGAATAAACATGGAATAACATGAGGAATACAATACATGTTAGACAAGAGGAATATCAATGGAGCACAAGAGAAACATGAACATAAATGCATGATACAACATGATAATCATAACATGGAAATGTTGCAACAACACTTAACATGGAATTAGCATGAGCCAAGGCTCATTGCACATAGAGAATGATTAAACCCTAATTTCCCATGAAGAATGAGTAAAACCTCGTTTCACATGAATTATAATGATTCAAAACCCATTTCAAATGATTTATCATGATACTATACTTTACCCAATGCATTGGAGCGCTATTAGGGCACACCCTTCTTAAACATTTCATTTCATGAATAAGTGTGCCACATGGATCAAATAACATGGAATATGTCAAAATCATAAGTTATTACATGATTAAGAAATGTGGAATAAATACATGAAAGTACCATTCAATATGTATATGTTCATAAAGATGAATAACCTAGATACAGACATGGGTATGGTATTCACTACACAATGAGCATGGCTTGGAAAAACGCAGTGCAATTTCGATAGCAAAACGGCGTGACATAAGGATTTGTGAAAATGTTTGATGAGATAGAAAAGGGTGTATCATCATATTTACATGAAATGGATAGTAAGGGGGTCATATAGATACATGTCCCAAAAAACGTAATGGAATTTATATTCATAATACAAAATAATTACTTGGATGTAAAAGAGAAGAGATAAATCTCTCACGGAATTTCTGCATGGTAACAGGTGTACATGGGAGGAATTAATGAGAGATAAAGGGGTCTCCCAACATCCAAACATAAATGGGTCTATATGGGAAAGGGGAAAAATAATACCCCAACATTTTTAATTGAAAATAAAAGGGAATAACAACATTATGAAACTTGGATAAAAAGAGAAAGGTAGGAATCCCTTACTTGGATGTGTTATCCCAAAGTCTTGGGAGAGGCTTGAGAGAGGCTTAATGGGACATTGGGGCACCTTGGGAGGATTCTATAGAGAGGAGGTCAGAGGTTGGTCGAACTCCAAAGGCTTTTAGTGAATAGGAAGTGGGAGCATGGGTGGGTTTATATAGGAAAGGAGAGGTAATTCATTATTATTTAGGTTTGGGACACCTCATATTAAACTAATCAAAACCACAAACCAACCCATGGTTTCTTCCCATGGTGTTTTACAAAGGGAAAAAATATATTTTATATGGAAAATGGCAGAAATTATTAAAATAAAAGGGTTTCTTATATGGAGGTGGGCCACACTCTCGAGGAAAACAATTTAAAAAGGCAAAATGTTTTATAAGCCTTGAAGGGTCCACTAAAACTTTGTAAAATAAATAAAACAAACCCAAAATCAGATTATTTTAATATTAAAAAATATATTGGCCGAAAATAATGTTTATATTATTTTATTACATCACTATTAGGTCATTATGATGTCATAAAATACATTATATATTTAAACGATATTTAATTTTTACCCAAAAATTCAACTGTCTCCGAAAATTATGAAAAATTCACCAGTGGATAATTTCAAAGACTTCATTCCAAAAATATTATTAATTTTATATAAATAGTTTTATAAATATTTGAATATTTACTTTTAAAATAAAAACTGATATTTACCGAAAATTTATAGGTTTTGACAAAAACTGCTTTCAAACCTTAATAAAAATTACAATTGAATTCATAAAATAATATGGTCATTTAAATTTAATAAAATGTTATTTAATTATAATAATATTTTAATAACATATTATTTAATTAAAAAATCCATTAATTCATCAAAATATATTTCTTAGTTGAATATTGAATAAAAATACTATTGGTTCTTTATAAACTATTTACAAAGTAACATTAATAAAATGAATGCACATTATTTATACAAAAATAATGTACATAGTCATAGTGTTAGGGTCTTGTTACATAACCCCTTTTAACACCTGTATAAGAATGAAGGTTAAGGTGTGCAATGGTGACAGACTCCTGGGGTGGCTCGGATAACATCGCTTGGGTGGTAATCTCAATTAACTTCCACTTCTCCCGTAGTCGATTCCACTCAAGCTTAACGTGTTCAAACTCATCTTGAGATTGGTAAAGTGAGAAGCCCAATGACACCACCTACTTTCTGGGCTCCGAAAAATGGGATTTTTGTGGGGAATGTCTACTGGATGAGTCAATCTCTCCCTTTTTCTTAGTAAATTGGATTTTTCAAAGACCTATATTTATACTAATCATGTGATCACTATTCAACGACTATATTAGCAACGGTCACAATTCATAATGGTATTTTAAAATCTAGAAACGTAAAACCAATGATGTTAAAATGTTATATAACCATAATAATAAATTAATTAGATCAAAATGAATATACATTAATCAAGGTTTGGGTTGTTACAAGAGGGGTGTTGTGCAGGGGTGCAGGAGGGGGGAGGTTGTTGTGCAGGGGGGAGGTGGCAGGGGGTGTAGGGGGGAGGGGTTACGGTTTTTTGTGGAAGGGGGGAAGGGCATGCGGAGGCATGGTGTGAGAGGGGGGATGGATGGTCTACAGGGGGGAGGGTACTGGCAGGCTAGTGTGTAGGGGGGAACTGGGGTCCATTGAGTTGGGTCTGGGGGAGGGGTGCAGCTGGCCGGTGCAGTGCAGTGTAGGGGTCCATCGGTTTGGGTCTAGGGGTAAGGTGTGAGAGGCTGGTTTGGGTCTATTGGATTGGGATGGGTTGGGTTGGGTTGGGTTTACACATATAACTCGTCCTGAATTGACCCTACCCACAGTGGGTTGGGTTGGGCAGGTTAGCTGCTCATGAAGCATCTGACCCGACCAGACCCGACCCAAACTTTTTTGTTCGGGGTAGGACCTGAAACGCCTTCGAACCGACCCAACCCGACCCATGGACAACACTAATCTCTACCTTTTAATTAAAATGTAATCATATCCCTAAATTCCATGGCCATGTTTTAATGATGTGTTTATTTTAGATAGTCAGAGAATTATGTATCAAGAATATAGGTTCATGACATTGTCATGCAACCAGCTTGGTGGGATTATGTGAAAAAAAGATTATATTAAACGATGAGCATTCGTATGTGGTTGTTTTCATTATGAAATTAAGTTCTTTTTCTTTGGTTCCTTGACCCCTTGCTACAAATTAATCTTCGACTTTAGGCAAGACCTCCAAATGACAACGAGAAAGAATCCGAGAGGGTCACACACTAATTGTTTCAAGTGGTCTCAATTGAATTATATTTTAATTGAATTAATTAAATAAATTTTATTCCAAATACCGAGAAACAATTTTATTCAAGTTATATTTATCTCATAAATTAAATAAATATTTATTCACAATATTGTGAATAAAATATATTTATTTATTATCATGAATATTTGATATGTATTTATTTACTAATTTTTTAATAAAATATTTTTTTAAGATAATAAAATATCTATTTAATAGAATAAAATATTTATTCAGGAGGTCAATAAATACAATAGGAGTTCGAAGGTACCAAGACCATGTATAGTGATAAAATAATTTTTAATGGGTTGAAAAATATTTTATATCCATTTTTCACAAGTTGGCGCACCACAAAATAATAATATTGTTATTATTATTATGTGGTATGGGATTTCATTAATCGTCATAATTATATTTAATTCATATTATTAAATTAAATTTTGTAACAGAAATCCCATCCTTATAAATAGACGGCTACGTTTTCTATGAAATTCATTCGAAACCAATTCCATGTTTGGGAAAAGATAATTGTTTCACACAATGAATTCCATCTCGAATCCCCCCTCTCCCTCTCAAGAATAAGAAACCCAAGATATAATTTCTTCATGACCAAAAAATGAGTGATCAAGAATGAACAATGAAAGACATTTGATTCATCACCCTAGCACCCAGAGAATGGCTGACATTTCTCGAAGACCAATGGAGCATGTGTGGATCACTGATAGAGGGATTTTACCCTTGGATCCTCAAAACCACAGTGAAGGTAATCCAAAAGGTCCTTTTTGGACAATCAAGAATCATCACTGAATAAAATTCCCAATCCCATGTATTTATTTCTTCATACAATAAACAAATTAATTAAAATTTGACATGTAAGATCCTCACTCTTTATTTGGGGCAACAATTATTAAAAGAAATTTTAATATATCACCGACCACCAAACGCTTCCACTGTGCCCAGAACCAACTCATTAAACATAAATTTGACCTATATGGCCTACCAGATAACACCTCAAATTCTGAATATTTACTTGATAAATATTGTTATTAGAAAAATAAACCAGGGATAATTGCTTCTCCCGAGATCCACTATGTCCAGAAGGTATGACCAAAACATGTCCTCCAACACCCAAATAGTATTATTTGATTACTCATTTGTCTGTGGCTGAAAATATGTACTCATAAGAACCTGAGCACCAAATGCAATCTACTAACCCTTATAGAAGCGTGAAGTAAATCATGCATCACAATAAAAAACTATACTTCAGGAAAGCCCATTAAAATACACTATCTCACAAACATATAAGTTTTCAAACTGATCAACTATGAAATTTTCCTGGATTGGAATGAAATGGGACACTTGGTTAACGAATGCACAATCACTCATATCACTTCATTATTTCTAGGTTTTCTTGGGAGACCTACAACAAGTACCATGGTAACATAATCCCATTGCCACATTGGAAGGGGAAAAATCTATAGAAGTATGACAGATCACTGAATCTTGGCCTTAAATTTCTAAAAAGTGTTTCATCATGCCATAAAATCATCAATATCACTTTTCACTCCGAGCCTCTAATATGATCTCCAAGGATCGTGATACATATTTTTCAATCCAGGGTGCACCACCAACTTTGATGAGTGAAACTCACTCATAAGCTATTTCCACATACAATTAGGCACAGCAAAACAACCCTTAACAATGATGATCTCATCCACATCTATATTCGAATCAGGAGATGGATCCACACCTTAAAAATATTACCTCAATTATAGACAGTCGAGATTGTCATACTAACTTGTCATCATTCATATCAAGAGTTTTGGATCAATAGATAATAGCACAAGGGTAATCAATTTCCATTCCCCTTGAACATCCATGTATATATTGGAAAAAAATTCCACCATCTTCCTCTCAAAACTAGACTCTTGGACTACATATTTTTGTGTTTTTTTCATAAAGTTTCAGTAAAACTATTTCTACTCTCTAGTGTATAGGCCAGCTAAAAATTGAAATATTTCATGTACTCGGTCCATATACACTATAGGATATTTAAATCCTTATGAGAAAAGATATACCTTAATAATTTTTTGTTAGTATAAATAATAAATATTTCACCAAGAAGGTAATGTATCTAGAATATTAAGGAATAAACCACCTCTTCTATCTCAAGATTATGTGTAGGATATTTCCATTAATGTGGTCTCAACTATCATTACCCATTCACCATGAATTGATCACTCTCCATTAAAACTACCCCAATTCTAATCCCATACACATCAAAAATCTAGTAATAATCCTCACGCCGCTTGGGTAGGATCAAAATTAGTGTAGTGGTAAAATGATTCATTAACTTCTGGAAGGAATTATCACATTATAAATGCCATTAAAACATGATACAATTTTCATTTATGTCAGAAAGTGGTGATTCCAATTGAGAAAATCCTTAAAACCCTTCTGTTATAGCATGTCAAACAAAAAAGGATTCATATATCAAAAAAATTCTTGGGCTACCCCATAAAATCATATTCTTGAACTATTTTTAGGTCCACCAGTTCACTATCCTCTAAGAATATGTGACATAATAAATAAACAATATCAATAAAGAAACTAACCATGGATAGCTTGGCATAATTCTTATAACATCTCAGTATACTCAATATGATTTCTAGATGTTTGAAATAATCATCATGAGTCTGGGAGTACACCATGTTTTTTTAATGAAGAAAACAACAAAATGATCCTTAAAAGGTGGAATATTTAATTCCTTATGTCCATAAATGTAGCATTAGTTTTTTTTAATCTGAACTTTATTGCAAAAAACTCATATAGGCCATACATTCTCTGGGAAGAATTCCATGTAATATCAAAATGTCTCACTCTCAACTGATGATTCCCTAACCTTAATTCGATCTTTGAAAACACACAATAATTCATTAGCCGGTCAAAAATTTTCTTGATATGTGGGAGGGGATATCCATTCTTTAATTTTGTCCTATTTAACTTCCTATAATAAATGTGCAAGTATAATGTTAAATTGTCATTCTTGGAAATCAAGAGTAGAGAACACTTTTATGATGTACTCGGAGGGATAAATCCACTATCGGTAAAGTATTCCAATTTATTATTGTGAATTTGAAGCTCTGGTAGTTCCATTCTATAAGTTGGAAGTGTCATTATTTTAGACAAAATAATTAGCTCAATCTTAAAATAAGCAACTCGATAATGTGGAATCCATGAGAAGTAATCATGAAACACATCCTAAAAACAATCCACAATAGATGGAAATACACTTTGTTTCACACCCTCGTCATCTAACAAAAGACTCACAACTCTAGCGATGAGCACCCTCATTTGTTAATTAATTGGCCCTACATGACCATCTTGGATATCTTATTCTCCACAATGAATATATAATAAAACCTTAAGAGATGTATAAGATACTCTCCTACAACGACAATATATGTGGGATTGGTACAATTACATCTATTCCATTCCCAAAAAAATTGTCACAGCATGAAATATTAGGTATGCATAGATACCAAAGTAAATAGTACTCACCATCCTTAAGGGAACACCCCTTTCATAGATGGATGTCCTTCTACCTTACAATAAATAGGGTTTCTATTTTCATAATTCCACACAAAAACTCCATTATTTGACCCAAACAATCCAAATGTTATGAAAATATAAAATAATGTGATTCTAAAATATCAAATAAATTTCTATAAATCATAGAATCTATAAGAATTGTACCTATGATTATATAATTCTAAATGGGTCCTGACATCATGACTAGCCCCTTTATCCCTAATCCTTCCCAAATCCCAACTTAGCAAACTAATATAGGACCTTTTCCCTTATCCTGACACAAAAACATGAAATCTACTTATATACCAATCAGTGGTCTGAGTATGGTGTGATTAAAACTTAGAAGGGCCCCACTAATAGTTTCTAAAGTAACATCCAACATATTAAAGTGTATGTAGTAGTATAAGTAATAGTAAATAGTTCAAAAATAAGTACAAATGTTTCAAATTTTTTCATAATATTATTTAATTAACTACATTGGCCCTTGGGTTCTCAGTGGAACTTGAGTAAATCATACTTGATATGAATCATGCTAAAGTCTAAAAAATATATCATAGGATTAACACTTTAATTCAAAATGTATTTCACTATAATTTTGTTCAAATTTATTTTTTGTACCCTCGAGATCCATTATATGAAATATACAATGGATGCCTGGAGTGTCAGTCCAGTATCATTATCATGGGTACCAAGAGGATCAATATAGAACCAAAATCATGAGTACATGGAGAATTAGTCAATCACCAAAATCATGGGTACATAAAGTAAAATTCTTGATGAAAATTGACAGGTACATGGATAATAATTCCAACAACAATTATGTTTCATTATTCACACATATCTATGCTCAAAACCAATGACATTTTATTAAATATAAAACACGTAACCATTTAATTTTAAACATATCCATTCGACATCATTTCTACCCTTTAGAAATATAAACATGTATTATTTGTTAATTTAACCAAATTATCATTAATAATCTCACATATCATTAATGTAGCAACCCAACACTATAAATCCTAGATATGATTTCTACTACCATTATATTGGTATAACATGAAAGTAAGTCGCATCTCAAATGACCGAACAGTTTAGTAGTCCTGGTAAATAGGACAGATATATGAGTCTTATATTACTAATTTCAACATATTATGTTTCGTTCAAGGATAATAAATTTATTCCTTCTAGATTATGCTTCTATATCTTTCATAGTAATCTTCGGGGAATCTTGGGGAAAGGAAACATAATAAGGGTGAGCTCAAATGCTTAGAATGGGTAAAGTACAATTGAAGAAATTAAAAATCATAGAGAATATTAAATATAGAAATTTAATAGCTAAAGAAACATGAAATTTAATCAATAAAATGTTATGGAAGTACATAAAAAATATTGCAAGGTAATATCTAGGAACATAGGGCATTCAAATAACCAGATAAGGAAAATAGATATTGAAAGGTAAAAAACAGAAACACATGATATTTAATAAATGAATCGAAATTGAAATGTATCCATTGATATATAGGAACATGATCTCATGGATGAATAATAAATGATTATAAATGGGGTAAATGATTAATTATTGGATGTCATGTTTTTGGAACATGAACCAATACCATCAAGACCTTTTATAAGATAGTTTAGAATATTAGAAAAAAAAACATCTAGCTCTAGTCAACATAGTCATCTCATGAGACTGTCAATGCATCTAGGGGATATATATTACCAATAACCACTCATGTTGTTCATATCCAAAGAATTCTTCATATTTTTTATAATCCATTTAATAATGTGCATTATCAAATATCTGTATGGAATTGAAGATACATATTTATCAATATTTCCTCAAATAATCAAACAATATTCAAAGAAAACACCATAAGAAAGATGTTATACGATTTAGTCAATGAACATATCCATGATAAATGATATGGATAATAAGTGGAAATTCAATGTTCAATGATCATAAGAAATTGAATACTTCAAGGGGAGTAATAAAGGAATCGATGAAGTGAATTTAAATACTATCCTTATCCCAATCAATCATAAACCATCCAAAGGAAAAAATAATGATAGTATAAATACAAAATATCCAAAGTGGAGTAAGGATAAAGGTTTTTTTGTTATTTATTAAATATAAGAATAAATTTAAAAAAATATTAAAGAAAATATACTATTGTTTCAAAAAACCCTTTGAAAAACATTTTCATTTTACAAAACTATAAAAAAAATAAAAAACATTTATAATGGGTGAAAATTAATTTGATAAATCATTTTGAAAAGGATTAAAACGTTATTGAATAAAGTTTTAGGAAACTAGTTTTTATGAGAAAGCATGTTCTATATCTTAAGAGATAAATGTAATTGGGATTTATTAAAAACATTTTATAAACCATTTTTATGTTCCCAAGAGTAGGAAAATGGTATAATTACTTGGTAAAGATCATGATTAACCAGAGGAGAAGAAAATGAAAGGGTTTAAAATATAATGATAAAATAATTTCCCTTTGTATAAATTCTAGTGGAAACAATCCCGAATAAAATGAGATTGTGAAGTATACCCTTTAAAATATTATAATGTTTAAGTGAGAATAAATCAATGAGTATATTGTGTGTTTCAAATATAAATCCACATAAATAAGTGGAAGTATATAATTTGATATTCAAAGTCATTATACTGGTAATCATATAATATTAATCACAATGAGAAAGTAGTATAACCCAATGAAGAGGAGTTGGGTTATGAATTGTATTTTCCACATGGGTAACTTTTAACTCAAATCTCTTATAATAAATAATTCAAATTGAAACTCAAAATAACCTGAAGAATAAATGAATCATTATATTACAATTAAAATTGATAGTATGTAAACAATATATAAGAAATTAAGTTCATAATAATAAATTTATTATTTCAAGGTAATGTTAAAAATCACAAAGGGAATTTATATTCCAAAGATAATCATTAAGAACATTCTAAGGGAAAATAATCATTAAAAAATCTGATGTGTCTCATACCACCGTGAAAAATTTTAATCATAATACCCTTGAAGAAATAAAATTAAATGAAACATAAAATATCATAAGAATAATTAGATTCAAAATATAACACATCAAATGGAAATATATACAACACATAAAAAAATAGGCACATAACATCAATGGAGTCTAAATAGAATGTAAATTGAGACAAAATCCCTTACCTTGCATTTAATTTTTTGGTGAATGTATTTTAACATGTTTTATATGGGTTTAAACATGTTAAAAACTTATTCCAAAACCATAATAATATTTCTGATATCATAAATGATCTTTTTATAATATTTTATTACTTGTTAGTTAGTAATCTTTCATTATTTTCATTATTTTTGGTGTTAATTTCCTATTTTTTCATGTACGTTTGAACTTGTTACTTGTTGTTATTATTAAGATGATAATTATTTCAACATATCCATGATTTAAACCATGATGTAATTATATATATTCAGTATATAAATATATTTATAATAATCTATATTATTTGGATATAAGAAATGAAATTTTTCATTCCAAGAGATGGTAGGTCATACGTATGCATGAATTCTACTTTCATTTCCTTGGAATATTAAAATAATTAAAATAAAATTGTATATGTATTTATATTATAATTACTGAATAATATATATTTTATATATGTTACAGATTTTTATTAAAACTACCCTTTATACATTCCATGTATCATGTGTAGGAATCAAATGGCTTAGAGGGGGAAGTAGTTCACACTTCAACCAACGATGTTATTGTATTCGAAATAAATGGGGAATAGAAATGTATGTGTTATATAAGAATTAAAGAAGAATGAATAAATTATATAAATTATATATATTATATATATATATATTCTATCATTTTTCCCATCCATGATAGCTAGTAAAGGGAAAATGGATAACTTCATTTCAAGAGGTGGTAGTTTGTCGTACACAAGAATGGTAACTTCATTATCTAGTAGATGGAGGTGTGTGTAAGTATAGGTAAAAAAATAAAATAACAACATATCTATATATTGAGGATAAATTTATTGTTTTATAATACTGTAAAAATATTAATTGAAATCATAGAGAACAAAATAAAATTAAAGAGCTTGAGGATGATGTTACATCTTAATCAGGTAACTCCTTTTGGTTTTCACCAAAGGGATTCCATGGTTGTCTTTATGACCATGTTTAGGATTATAGGATTCGGGGTGGTATTTTTAGGTTAAATTTTAGTAGATATTGGTCGATTGAAAGTGTCTTTATAGGTGAGAGTAAGTGGGAGGGGTGAGTTCCTTCTAATAATGGAGATGGACTATCACTCTTGTAAATTTTGGAAAAGGGAATTCCACCAACGTTTTTTCCGTTGAAAATGGATCCAATAATGGTAAGAGTTAGATAAAATAGAGCATAGGGTCTAAATATGGATAGATAATTGATTTTGGACAATTTCATAGGTCATTTTGGTCCTTATGTTTAAGTTATAGTCCCTTGTTAAGCTATTTTTTCTCTTAATTGATGTAATTGATTTTAATTACATTCACTAATATTTTTGGCCAAAAACAATTTTCAAAAAATTAGATATTATTTATTATAATGACTCCCTATATGGATTCCATTTTGTAAAATTCCAATCACATAATTTGAAGAAATTAATTGAAAATTAATCCCACAAACCGGGTGACTATGCTGGTTTTTAAAGTAAAAATGTTCAAAAGTTTTCTATGTTTTTATAAAAAAATCAAAGTTAAATTGATTAAAATTAACTAAATTCTTATAAATGATATTAAATTTATATAATTAAACTTTAAAACTAATAAGAAAATATAATGTTTCCTTATAAATAAATTATACCAAAAAATAGTTTTGAGTTAAAATTCATTATTTTTCACTATTTATTAAAAAATGAAAACAATACCATAAAATTAACCCAACCCAAATATTTATGTTCCAATTTAAAATATGAAGTTTATTTTGACAAATAAAATCTATAATATTTCCAGGAAATGGATTTTAAATTGGTTCTCCCTTAAATGGTGGAAGAAGTGCCTTTATAAAAATATTGATTTTTATACCTAATATTGGGTTTTTTCTTTTATTATACCTTTAAAATATATTGGATGAACATGAAAAACAAATATTGAATAAATAATATATATATATATATATATATATATTATACTAATATTACTAACCAATTTTAGTTAATTTATTTTTTTAGGATAAAACATTTTTGTGCACATAAAAATAGTTGTTTTATAAAAATATTTTCTTTATATTCAATGGTTCTTATATTCAATTGTATGTAATTTTTAACCAATGAATTCATTTTATATTGGTGTAAAAAATTTCCATAAGTTATTTAGTATTATTCATATCATCTAATTTAATGTCAATGTTATATCTTATTATATTAAATAATAATATTTTATTAATATATTATTTCCTAGTAAAAGTTGATCTTCCCTGTATCTTAAGTCATAGAAGAAACACATTATTGTGTGAGATGTAAAAAATCATAGTATCTTGTGAATTAAAATATATAGAATATATTAAATTTATTTAAAATAAAAATTATATTTTAAATCCTTGGGAAATTATATTCCTTTATGTGCTTGGTGTTTCTTGTCATACACGCTCTCAGATACAATGTTCTTATTTTAGAATTATGGGGTGTTAAATTATACCCACATTAATTAAATTTAATCCTCACAATTTAAACTCAATATTAGTAATATATTTTTTGATATTTCTTATGTTTAAATCCCACATCATTAGAAGCTTTCCAAAAACATCATCTTGAAAAGAGAGAATGGTATGTACGAAGGTCACATGGACTAACATATAACTAGGTCTCTAAGTCAGAGAACACTAGTGGGATGTGGAGATACAATCATGGATGAAAAGTGTAAATATTTAAAGGGATTGATTGAGATCAATGACCAAAAACATGTTAATGATCAATTTAATTTTTAGAGTCTCAAAAGTCATAATTTTTTTATTTATAAAACCATTGGTTCACTAAAAGTTAAGGTATTCAGATAAAATTTTTGTTCTAAGATACTATTCTTGATGTTGAGGAATCCTTTTATCAACCAACAATATAAGGATATTTACTTAATTTATATATATCTATAAACACAATTTGGTCCTTTGTTTTTGATTCTATCAATTTCTAATGCATCCATTACTTCAAGAAATTGATATCCAAAAATTAACATTGTTTCTTGAAGAACTAAAATATAATTTTAACATATCCTACATCCCATAAAACATGTATTACATTTTTATCTAACTATTTTCAAAAACTAATATGGTTGATACATTAATAAATAAACCTAAAAAAGAAACACTATAGGTTCATCAAGAATATTTATTAATTAAATTTTTTAACTAAAAACAATGACACATTTACCCGGAAATTGTGTAGTTCAGTGGTTGGCATTAAACCTATATCATCCTTCGTTCATGGGTTCATGTCTTGCGGCCTTGATGGATTCAATGGGTTGTAACATGGAATATATTTTTTCCCTTTCTAAAGCCATATTAATATAATTTCTAAAATTAATATGATAGATATCTTTGAAATTTAGTCATTAAATAATCTTTAAAGTAAGGTTCTCAATAAAACCTCAATATATAATTACATCATTCATTTAATTCCACATTGGTCATTCCTTTTTCTAAAGTTTATCATAAAAAATAGGGAATTTCTAAAAACGAAAATACATAGAATATGCATCAATTATCATATTGTAAAATCAATATAATCATTTTTATGATGTCAAAATCATGACAAATTACTTTCAATTTGAAAAAACACAGGTTTAACCTAGTTCATTAATTTTTTTATCTATAAAAATCCATTATAATGGTTTGTAAAGAAAATGTGAATTGTTCTAAGAATATACACCCTAGATTATCAAACCAAGTGTGTAGTAAGGTTCATTTTCATTTAATATGTTATGTTTAGTTGGGCCTGATGCACATTGTCTGAAATATTATGTCTGGGTACATCTGTTCCAAAACCACATCAACATGTAGTTTCTAAACATGGATGTATTTCAAGGAAAACTACATAATTTATATCTAAGAAAAACTTTTGAAATCCATTATATACTTTTCCTAAAAGTCTACCTAAGGGATATGTTCTATAATCTATGTTTCCTTAAATCTTGTTCCTATAGTTTCTTCTAAACATTATCGGATAGCAACTGTATCTACCCAACCCCATTAAGCCCGGAGCTAGTTTCTACTACCATTACCTTGTCATCAGATACAAGTAAATCGTGTCCCAAAGGACTGAATAGTTTAGAAGTCTTACTAAACCAGATACATACATGAGTCTTTTATTACTAATTACAACGTAATTTTTTTATTTATTGGATAATAACATTATTCCATCTAGTGTATCCTTTCATAACATTCTTATTACTCTTTAGAGAATCTTGGGTAATTTAAACATAATAAGGGTGAGCTCAAATGATCAATAAGGGTAATATAATGTGGAATAAATTATGAATAAATTATAATAGTCAATATAGAAAGGTAATAACTAAAGTCACTTTCCATGTAATGAATAAACTAATAAGGAAGTGTGTAAAAAATATGGTAAGGTAATAACTGGAAAAATATTCCTTTCAAGTAACAAGATAAGGAAAAATCTGTATGGAAAGGTAAGAAACTAAAAAAAATTCCATTTAATCAATAAACTGAATATAAAATGTCTCCATAGATATGTCAATGCAAGATCTCATGGATGAATAAAAAATGAATCTAAATGAGGAAAATGCTTAATAATTGAATGTCATGTATCTAAAACATGAAAAACTACTAGAAATACCTTTCAAAGGATGGTTTCACATATTAGGTAAAAAACCCATATAAAGATAACTGACTAACTCATCCTAAGATACTACATATACATCGAGGGGATATCTATAATAGGGCCCCATTTGATGTCCTGTAAATTCCATGAAATGTTTTTAAACTATTTGGGATTATTTCGAGGGCAAACGCTTTGATATCACCTGATTCTGAGGCCTAGTGAGCCCAGAATAGATTTTTGAACTTTTTTTAAGTTCATTTAAATAAACTTGTGAGTGGGTTTTTCTATCATTTAAACCAGTGCCTGGATCAAAAATACAAGGGAACTGTTGAACCCAGAATGTCGGGATTCACCTAGAAAGAACCTAAATTTGACTAGCTAGGGTTGACTGAAAAAATTAATTTTTGGACTTTTCGGGAGGAAAATAAAAATAACATAAAAGGTTATTTTTTTTGTTTCCTTTAATGGTGAGCGGTAACACATCCGCACTATAGAACGGTGAAAAAGAGTCTCATTAAATAGATCCCTTTAATGGATTGTTAATGTTTTGTGTAACAACTCATTAATCGAAGCATAACTGAAATGTTGTTTCACTAATTAAACAGTGTAACGATGCGACGACATAGCGTAATAGAAACATTGCAGTACATTTATTTTTTAAAGAGATAATGGGTTGGATAATCATAGTTAGAATTTCTATGATGAATGGAAAACGATTTCCTCTCTAATGAACACCGGTGAATATCTAACAAAATCAACTCACATCGAAGAAGGGGACCAATGAGCGAAAAACACCAATAACTTCGAACTCTTGAATACCCATGGATGGATCACCACTAAAAATTATATTCTCAACAACAACCAACCTTATCTAGGTAGGGGTTATTTTTTGTACTAAGTTTCCGCATTTTTCATTTTAAAACAACAAACTCGGATCAACCCATGAATAGGTGGATCTATGGATCTCTTGTTCTTGTAGGAGGGTGCTTATACTTGGGGATTACATCGAGGTTACCTTGTTGTTATAATCTTGAACCTCCCCTTGTTTTGAACTCTAAAGAAGAGGGTGTGGGCCGACATGAAAAAGGCTCGAGCCCCTCTGACTTTGTGTGTTCTTGTATGTTCATTGTTTCTGAACCACCAAGTTGATATCAAGGAGTGTTCAAGGTCGTTGAAAGAATGATGGCACCCCATAGAGGCCGGAGGCACAATCAGCTCGAAGAACAGACCACCGGAATGGACTCGGTGCACCACAATGGTGGAAGCATGCCATGATGGCCCACCAAGTCATGGTCGTGACCTTCTCAGGCTATATTGGACCAGCAGGAGCCACCGATACTCAGGTAGGCGGCTGGAGGTGGTGGATGTGGACACATGGCTCGCAGTGTGGGCCACGTTGCCGGTTTTCATGTGGTCTAGGAGGATTTCATGTGGGAAATGGGGCATCCGGCATAGCCGACCGTGGTGTACCACTAACCAGATTCCATCTGTGCACCCGATCTGGGGAAGGAAATGACGCACACTAGTGGGCCAAGATGGAGGCGAGCTAGGTCGAATTCGGACCAGGTCAAACCTTGGTTAGGTCGATGGACCTAGGTCGGGTCAGTGGACCTCGGTCTGGGTCGGATCGGTTCGGCCGGGTTGGACCGGGGCCAAACCCCACAAACCCATTTTCAGAAAAATAACCATTTCTTTCAGAACATGTGTCTGATTGTCAGATTGTTTGTAGCATTCGAGCCCTTGCGACACGGAAGTTATTTTGGAATACTGTAAGTGCGATTCTGTGATGGTCAGGATATGAAGAATGGATTTAGGGGTGGGTTATACCGGTATCAAGGGCACTACATGTGGGAATCCTATAGCTGGATGAGACCTGAAGAATGCTGGCAAGAGACCCAGTGTGGATCAGCTACAAGAGCCGCTATGTGGATCAGCTACAATGACCCAAGTGGCAAGTGACTCTATGTGACCTGGCAGGCCCATGATTGGGAGTATTTATTTGTGACACGACAGACCCACAGTACTCATTAGGGAAGAGTACCTCAGTATGCCTAGGTGGGAAGCGATTCTGTGTGACCTAGAATTCACATGGTGGGGAGTGGCTCTATGTGACCCAGTATACCCATGGTACTCATCAGGGATGAGTACCATAGCAGTCCTAGGTGTTCAGTATATGAAAAGTAGTTTTACATTACATACTTTATATTATACCAGCGTGATCTGACTCAGTATTTTGTTGAGTGTACTTGGAGTACTGTCCTCAGTGGAGTACTTATTATACTTGGCGTACTCTTCTTAGTTGTGTACTCATTGTACATGGTGCACTCTCCTTAGTGGACTACGGACAATTCCTTGTGTGTACATTCCTTTGTGGTTTTGGGCTTGTATTCCGGAACCTTTATACTTTCATTTTGTGTTGTGTGCATGTGTACAGGTTTAAAGGAAAATTCCTTCCCTTTTTTGGATATGCGTACTCAATGCTAGTCTCCAGCCCCTGGCCAATAGAATATGGGCTTGGGGTAGTCTTGAAATGGGCCCTGGGGATGGGTTATGACACCTAACTCGTGTCATACATGTCCAAATCATTCCTCATATATCAAATAATCAATATAATAATGCTCTTTATCAAATATCCGTATGAAGTAGAAGATAGGGATTTATCAATATTTCCCCCAATGTTCAAATAAAATTCAAAGTAAACATAGTATTAAAAATTCTATACCATTTTTGGAAATGAAAATATAAATGATAAATGATATGGATAGTTAGGGTATATTCAATGTTCAACGATTATAGGAAATTGAATATTTCAAAGGGACTAACAAAGTAATAAAGGAAGTGAATATTAATTATAGTGACTTTATATTTTCATACATATACATTACATAAATTTTTCATAATACATAAAAACATTTTAAAAATATACATTCAAATACCTTATTAGTTTAGTGCCTTTGGAAACACAAAAACATAAAAATTGGTACATAAGCATGTTACATTTTCTCTCACTAGGTTTTCTGAGACATGCACCCATATTATATATTTCATAGATGAAATATATCTTTATAACCTGGGGAATTTAGCTTAAAAATGGATAATCACATATGTTCAAAAAGAATGGATATATGTAAGAATAAACATGAACATAGGGGTATGATAACATTAGCATAACATTATAAGATCATAGCCTGCATATCAAAGATCATAAACATGATTTATGGGAAAAATCATTACAGTTCATTAAAAATGAATCATAATGAAATAAAAAACATGAGCCATAAAATCATAACAGTGAAATAAGACATTGAATTTGTGGAATACATAGAAGAATAGAAAATTTTATGTCAAGGCTAGCTACCAAGACGTTTATAACATGTTAGTCTTGGGCTATGCCCATGTACCTACTTTGGATTTGGGATAACAACATGTGTACCTAATTTGAGCTTTGGCTAATAATCCATGTACCCTAATACTTTTAGGCTTGGGCTACTACCCATATACATTGTTGTTTTTAGTCTTGGGAAACAACCTTTGTACCCTCTTACTTTTAGTATTGGGCTATAACCCATGTACATTCTTATTTTTAGGATGGGGATAAAACCCATGTACCTTCTTGTTTTTGGGCTTTGACTAAAACCCTTGTACCCCCAGAGTTCATATACAGTTTATCATTAACCAATGAATTTGAGGGAGATATATATCCATCAATATCATAATAAAATCATTCATACAAGTGTCACAATATAATAAAAGATTTATCATATCATGACCCATAAAATGAGATAGGTTTTATAAACATAAAATCATAAACCATGAAATGAAATTGGTATCATTAACATTTCATCACAACATAACCTATGAAAACATATAGGTTTCATAATAACTTCTTGAAATCATAACCTATGAAAATAAGAAGGAATTAAATGTATAAAACTCATGGAAGTGAAATGGGTGTCATTAGCATCATTCCATCAAAACATAAACCTTTAATAAAAGAATATTAATGGAAGCTTTGGAGCATTTCCTAGAAAGGAATGAGTAACATCAAAATATGTTATCTTATATGTTAAATAACATGGAAGGATATTTTTAAAACATTTATTGAGGTAAATGTCCTTTATTATTTGAAAAATACTCTTTAAAACATAAAATCTTTTGAAAAAACATTCCTTAAAAACATATAAAAGAAGCTTGATTTTTTTTTGATAAAAAATTCATTGAAAATTTCATGTAATAAATTTTTATTAAAAATTAACCTTTTAGAAAAAAATTCAACGAATCGAAAATTGGTATGTTCGTACATGGAATACATGGTAAAAACAACATTCCTTTTTCACTATAAATACATCAGAAAAATGACTTGTTAAGAAAGGGACAAGAATATTCCTTTAAAAACATTGTTAAAAGTCAAAAATGGTGAAAATTTAATTTAAATATTTTAGGATAA
This sequence comes from Viscum album, assembly GCA_963277665.1. Classification (NCBI taxonomy): domain Eukaryota; kingdom Viridiplantae; phylum Streptophyta; class Magnoliopsida; order Santalales; family Viscaceae; genus Viscum; species Viscum album. The sequence goes on along the minus strand of OY728121.1, from coordinate 1,352,441,606 downwards.
TATTATAATATTATTGGGAACTCTTTCTAGAAAACTTTTTTTTGAAGGAACCCATATTTCCTACCGAAGAGAGGGTAAATTCGGGCTTTCTGAAGAACACATTATTAAATATATTAGGTACAAAGGATTAAAAAAATGGTACCAATACAAAAATATATCATTAAAACCCATAATATAATAAAATTCATTAGTTTTTTTGAGATATGTATCATAATATTTCATCAATGGAAGCATAAACATTAATAATCTCGAAAAGTGATGAGATCGTTTCAGTAAACTTTTACCACTTGGTAACTTTGAACCATACTCCCCATTTTAGAAAATGAAATTATGTGAAGCTTAAAAAATCATTAAAAGAATAATATTCATTATATAACATTTCAAAGGCTATATATGAACCTCATGGAAAAATATAGGTGCATAACATGACATTTGTCCCAAGGAAGGCAATTTGTGGGGAAATTACTTTACTGAATTGGAAACTATTGAAACATAAAACCTTTAAGAGAAATATCATAAAATAGATATGTAAATACCCATTAATTTATTTTTATGAATTATATAATAAATCTATGGTCAGTACACACACCACACAAAAGGAATGAGAGGTGAATAATTCATGTATCTCATTGAAATAAAAAGTGAGAAGAAATTCCCTTACCTTGTGTCTTGACTCTCATCATACTCATAAAATATTCATTTATAATAAATATAAGTATATAATAATATTTTTATATATATTTCTATAAATTCTTTTATTATGAACTTATATTACCCACTTTTTATCAGTTCTATGTTATGGTTTCACTTCGGGTAATATTCGCTGTGCATGTGGATTAATTTTCTATATCTCTGATCGTTACACTTATATCCGGATTTTAATAATTTAAAATATGATATAAAAATCATTTACATTAATTATATTTGTATTATAATAATCAATAGAATATATAAGTGCCGAATGGAATACACTATTCATTGAGATGGTAAGTCGTACGTACGCAAGAATAACATTTATGTGTCATCTTGAAAAAAAGAAAGAAAATTGAATGTATGAATATATGAATATAAATAATTATTAAAATACAATTATTATTTTATTTATATCATATAATTTTACTAAAACCATCCTTAATACATTTCACGTAGTTTGGGAACGAATCACATCGCTTTGAGGGGGTGATAGTCCACACTCCCTCAATAAAATTGTCACATTTACACCAAATGGAATGTAAAAACGTTATGTGTTATATAGGGAATAAATATTCTTAAATAAATAATAAATGTAATATGTGAAATATATAAATATATATTCCATCATAATTTCCACCATGATAGGCGGTAACGGAAAATGAGCAATCATCATTTAGTGAGGTAGTAGTTCACCACACACATAAAAAGTATATTTTTACCCATTATATAGAGGTTTGTCTAAGAATAGCTCTATAAGATAGAATGAAAACATCATATTATATATAGTATACTGTTTTTTAATAACATCATCTAATATAGAGAGTGTAGGGGGTGGAGAAATAAAATAAAAGAAAGGATCCTCAGAGAAGTTGTTGCCTCTTAATTGGGTAACTCCTTTTTGATTTCTTCTAAAAGGCTTAATTGGATTTCATTATTCAAATTGGGTGGATTATAGTAGGTAGGTATGAATTTTTTAAATTATATTTTTTAGATATATTCCGATTATTACTAGTTTTAGAAGTGTGAATAAGAGGGAGAGGTGGTGGCCTTTTATAGGGAGGCAAAGGACACACCTGGAATTTGGAAAACAAGTTAGGTGTACCCATGTTTTTACCTAAATCAATTCATAAACAACCAACCAAAATAAATAAATTATGGTTAATGGGTGAATAATTTCCATCCAATGGGTTTTCGACAAGTCTGTATGTCTTTACTAGTATTAAATATAAGGTTTAGTACTTTATTAACCTATTTTTCCTCTTAATTGTTGTAATTAATTTTTATCACTTTCACTAATATTTTTGGTTGAAAATAATGTTAAACTTATTATGAAATATAAATTATTCTTAATCAAAATAAGTGATACATTTTTACAAATTATAATCTCATATGTGTACGAAATTGGTTAAAAAAATAATCTCACTAACGAGACGACATTGCGAGTTTTAAAAGTAAAAACATTCAGACTTCTGCTAAGTTTTTATACCCGATTTCATAGTGAAATTGATTCAAATGTACTAAATTGGATTAATTGATAAAAATATGATCTAATTAATTCTTTAAATTAAAATAAAAAAATTAACTTTATAAATAAATTAGATTAAAATACATTTTTGAATTAAAATCTGGTATTTTTCAGTATTCATGCAAAAAATATGTTTCTTAGAAAAATCCTAAAAATTATCCTTAATATAATTTTGACATTATAAATTCAAAATTTTATGTTTATTTTGTAAAATTAAATATATATAAATCTGGATAAAATTAATTTTATTTTATTTCAAAGAAGGACATGAAAAGTAGTTCATTTGAGAAAATAGTATTTTTGAACATATATGGAATTTATCAAAAAAATATTCCATTCATTATAAATGTGTTTTATTTATAGAAACCATTATAAAAATTATTTGAAAAGTATTTACCACTATTCATTTTACTATTTTTAATGGGTATATTATAATTACAACTTTTAAAAAAATATAACAATAAAAATTTGTTTTGTAGAAACTCAGTGTTGCGTGTAACCTACACCAAGTTGATATTTTGTGTTGCATATGCCAAGTTGTTGTTTCATGTAACATACACCATGTTAAAATTTAACCTTGGTGTTCCTTGTATAGTACGATAAAATCTATTTTGTGTGTAATGAATGATTAACTTGGTGTTTCATATAACACAAGCCAATCATCATACTTTAATATAAATTAAACTATTTTCATGTTATGTGAAATGAAAAATATCATATAGGTTAGATGAAGTCGAAAAAAATAATTCACAAAATCTTATGGTGTTACATTCTACCCCCCTTAAAATTAATTTCTCCCTTGAAATTCCTCTAGATTTTCAAATGTTTAATACTTAGAAGATTCATTCATAGAAACCCACATTATAAAAATAGATAGAAAAATTTCCCTTAGAAAAGGTGTTATGGAACCACAATGGTTACCAAATGTAACATATAACCAGGTTTCCAAATATGAGAACATAGGTTGGGAGTGAATATTGGACATGGAGGAAAAGAATAAATATTTATAGGTATGGATCGAGGTCATCAATCACAAAAAAGTGAATGTTCAAATAAATGTTGAGGGCATAAAATTAATAAATCTGTGATGATTTAAAAGTCCATCAATTCAAAAAAATTATTGCATTAGGAAAATAAATTTTCTTGTGATCATTATCCTAATTTTGAGTAATTATTTTATTGACAAATAATATAAGTAAATATACTTAATTGATATATTTCTACAATCAAAATTTGGTTATTTAGTTGTGAATTTATCAACTTCTAATTCACCCATTACTTCATGTAAGGGATGTCTATAATTTAGCCTTGATGCCTAAAATTCTAAAATAAAATTTTTGAAAATCTTAAGGACCATGAAATAATGAAAAGTATAACTATTTATCTCTAACTATTCTTTAAAATCTATATGTTTAATACATTAATCTGTAAATATAAAAATTAACTCTACTGGCTCATCGTTAAAAATTATTCGTAAATAATAATTACAAATTATCTAGGACATCGCATAGACTTGTGGTAGGAATTAAACCCTTATCATCTTTTAGTCATCGGTTCATGACCCACGGCCTTGCCGGACGTGATTGGTTGTTAGCTGACATACATGATGTCCTTTTCTAAAACCACACTAATATAATATCCAAAATATGATGGAAATAATTGAAATTAGGTTAATCACTAAATTTCCTTTTAACTAAGGTTTTCAATAAAACAATAATATATAAATAATTCATCTAATGTTTTTCTTAAACTTTTCATGAATTGTTAACCTTATAAACCTTCTAAAATATGAAAATCCTAAGTAGTAGAAATAAGGTTATGAAATTAGCTTGTCATTGACCCCCCATGTGTCATCAAATACCAAACATGTGAATACATTCAATGTATATTCTCTTGAAAACATGTTCATAATATTAATTTCCATAAATCCTTATCGAAAACATACATGCTTCCAAAAAAAAATTCACCATTTATTCTTTAAATCGAAACTTATCTTAAAAAACATATCTATTGGAATCTTGGGTTCATACTTGTAAATCTAAAAAATCAACATGATTTTGTTAATCCAAAATTCATGTAGAGAAAAATAATAAATTCTTAGACTCATAATATTTTTCACTAAAGGATAAATAAGTTTTTCATATATATTATTTTCTAAAAATTTCCATGTAAATTCCCCATAATAGAATTCCCCAATTATCATGTATCTCTTTATCCATTAAGATTACATATGATTTCCCTGTATCCTTTTTCTTCAGATATTTTTGGAACTGATCACCATTATTAACCCTTGTATTTGGATACTTTTAAGAGAAATACCCAAACTCCATATAACTGAAACACTAAAGTGAGTTAGGTTCATCCTAAGGAGATTTATCTTTATTTTAATAATTATATAATTTTTTTCCCATCACATCAGCATTCAGCTGCTTGAATTCCTTCTTTTACACACTTGAAAAACATACTAGTCCGATTAAGACAATTCCATCCATGCTTCTTTCCACATTTACAGCACAAAATAAATTTTATCTTCTTATCTCTATGGTTTTTTTATTATCCTTTGAAATCCATATTACTCTTCGTGTTAAACCCATGATATTGATTCATAACTTCAAGCTCAGTTTCGAAATTTATTATACAACAAAAAATCTCTTCATAGATAATAATTTCTCTTATTTCCAACAGCCTTCTTAGACTATGATTTAATCCAATGAAGAACCTATCAACCTTACTTTACAGTTGGATGATAATTCTAGAAGTGTTCCTTGAAAGTATTGTGAAATTCTCCTTATAGGCACTGATAGATTCCTCATCCTTTTTCTCTAACTCAAGGAATTCCTTTTCCATATTCTTTGAAAAACCATGAGGAAAGTACTTATTTAAGAAAAACTTCTTCAACTCATCCAAATCCAGGGATTCAATTTCGTCTTTCTTCCTCGTATTCATGATTAGAGTCCACCACTAGTATACTTCACCTTATAACTAATAAACATCCAAAATTACTTTCTCATTATTTGAACTCTAGAGAACATTAAATATCATTTAAATGGTACTAATTTAGTGTTCAAAAATAATTTTATCAAAATACCTACTTAAATATAGTGGTCATTGCCTCATGAAGGACTCAAGAGAACATTTTTTCCTCCTTTGTTTTTTTGGGAGTTCATCATGATTCATACCTTGAGAAATCTTTGTGAGCATTGTAATAAGGTTTTTCATTCCTTATCCCCAAGAATTTAGATCCAAAGGAGAACAATAATTCTATTTTCCCTCACATTCAACATTAATACAGTACCTTTGGGTTCCAACCATTTACTAAATCCAAAAGGAAAAAATTAAGAGATAATTATCAAATAGAGGAACCACATAATCACGAAATGTCACTTATAGTATTTCAAAATTATGAAACCTTCTATAACATATAAAAACTTAGGTTTATCCTAGGATAATAATATCCAACATCTTTTTAATTCCTTTATGATGGTTTTTGAAGAATTTTTGAATTTCCAAAGAATATCCCCTAGGAGTGTCAAACCATGTGTGTAGAAAGGTCTGGTTTCATGTAATAGATTACCCCATGTTAGGCTCAGAACATATTGTTAGAGTTATTACACATATATTCACCTATTCCAGACCCACATCCACTTGTAGTATACAGATGTGGAGGCATTTATAGGAAACCACTCACTCTATCCTTTACCAAAATTACAGGACATTTTCCTATACTTTTCTTTATCCTTGACCTATCCTTAGACATGTCGGGTTATTACTAAGGTTTTATCATAATATCATCCAATGTTTAACAAATACTTTTCTCTAATACCAACTATAGTGACTCTCTATTTTCATAAATATACATCACATAACTTGTTAAAAATATTTACAATCATTTTACAAATGGATTCCCAAAAAGCATATTAATTTAGTACCTTTGGAATCATGGAATCTTAATCACTAGTAAATAAGAAAGAAACATTTTCTAACACTAGGTTATCCAAGATTATAACCCCTCTTAGACACTTCAAACATGAAATATATCTTCATAACCTGGGGAAGTGAACATAAAAAGGAATGATCTCATATTATTAGTTAAGGTAAATAAGGGAGACATGTAACCATATACATGAACATAGGGGTATGATAACATGATGATAACATTAGAATATCATACAATGCATATCAAAGACCATAAAAATGAGTTATGGGATAAAGATTAGCGGTTTATAAGACATGAATCACATAAAATAAACATCATGATCCATGAAATAAAAACTTAGGAATAAGATAGATAATTTTTTTCATGCATATAATAATAGAAAATTTTATTTCAAGGATACCTACCAAGACCATTATAATATGTTAGGCTGGGCTATGACCCATGTATTTTCTTAGGTCTTGGCATAACAACTCATATACCTACTTTAGACTTGGGCTAACGGTCTATTTACCCTCTTAATTTTTTTCTTGGGCTAAAACCCACATAACTTTTGGTTTTTAGGCTTGGGCTATTACCCGTCTACCCTTTTATTTTTAGGCATGGGAAATATCTCATGTTCCTTCTTGTTTTTAGGATTCAGATACAACCCAAGTACCCTCTAGTTTTCAGGCTGGGGTTACAACCCATGTACCCTCTACGCTCATATACAAATTATCATTTCCCAATGCATTGGAGAGAGATATAGGTCCCACCCACCTCATAATAAAATCATTCATACATGCACCATAAGATTATAAAACATTCATCATTTCATGAGCCATAAAAAGAGGTAGGTTTTATAAACATAAAATCATAGCCCTTGAAATGAATATCATTAACATTTCACCACATCATAACCTATTGAAATTTATAGACTTCATAATCACTTCATGAATGTATGACCAGTGAAAAAAAGTGGGCTTCAAAAGAATAAAAATTATGGAAGTGAAATAGGTGTCATAAATATCATTTCATAAAAAACCCATTAAATAAAGAATGTGAATAAAATCTATGGATAATTTCATTTAAGGGAATGAGTAACATCAACCGATTTTATCTTATATAGAAAATAACTTGGAAAGAAATTTTGAAAACCATTTTATATGTAAGTATCCTTTCTTCTTTGAAAAGTCACTTTAGAATATAAAACCTTTGGAAAACCCTTTTTCCTTATAATCATATAAAATAAGATTTAAAAAATTTTGAAAACCATTTAATTGTAAATATATTTTAAATAAATTATTCAAAATTAAACTTTTATACATGAAAATAATCCATCAAATAATTGACGGTGGGAAAGTCCATACAGGTTGTACCAGGTAAAAAAAGACTCCTTTTGCAAAGTCAAAACATTAGAAAAGTGCCTCATTAAGAAGGTAACAAGATTATTCAGTTGAAAAAAACTAAAAAAGGGTAAAAATTTATTGTAATTATTTTAGGATATTAGTAGAATATTCCTGGGAACCCTTTTTAGAAATTTTTTTTTGAATGAACAGAGATTTTGGACCGAAGAGTGAGTAATATCTGGATTCCTTTAAAACAAATTCTTAACTACATTATGTTCCAAAGATTGGAAAAATGGTACCAATACATGAATATATCTTGAATAAAAATAATATTGTAATATTCATGAGTTTTCTTGAATATGGGCCTTAATATTTCATTAAATAATGTATAAACATAAACAATCTCGATAAGTGATAAGATTGTTTCAATAAACTCTTACAACTTAGTAAATTTTAACCATACTCTACATTTAATAAAATTAAATATCATGAATATTAAAATATAACTAAATTAATAATATTAATGGTAAAATATTTCAAATTTAGTATTTACACCTCATGGAAAAATATTTTTGCATAACATGGCATGTGTCTCAAGGATGGAAATTTGTGATGAAATTAATTTACACATTTTGTAACTTTTGAAACATAAACCCCATGATATAAAGATCATAAAATTGATATGTAAATACCCATAAAATTATGTTTAATAATCATTATATACATACATGTATAGTATACATACCACACAAAAGTAATGGGTTGTGTATAAAGCATGTATCTCACAGAAATAAAAAGTGAGATGAAATTCTCTTACCTTATGCATGGAATCTCATTGTAATCATACAAGAGTCCTATGTAATAAATTTAATTTTATTATAAATATTTTACAAAATAATATTATTATATTTATTTTCACATATGGTCTAATTATGACCTTATTTTACCCTCTTTTTAACAATTCTATGTTAATGTTTAACTTCGGGTAGTATCCACATTGCATGTGTCTTAATTTGTAATATCAATGATCCTTATACTTATATCATGATTTAAATAATGGAAACCATTGTATAAACATAATTTATATTCATTATATGTGTATTCAAATAACCTATAAATATAGATTTATTACATGGAATACACCATTTATGGAGATGGTAAACTGTACATACACATGAGCATTGTTTCCGTTTTTATAGTCGTATTGAAAGAAAAAAATAAAATGAAATGTATGTATATATATGTATATATATAATTATGAAAATATAATTATTAAATCATATATATCATTTAATTTCACTAAAACCATCATTAATACATTCCATGTAGTGTGTGCACGAATCACATCTCTTTGAGGGAGGTAGTCCACACTTCTTCAAATGAAATTATCGAATTTACGCCAAATGGAATTTAAAATATATGTTTTTGAAAATTAATAAATAATCATAAAGACAAAATAAATTTAATATATTTCATATATAATAATGTTCTATATCATAATTTCCTCTATGCGAGGCAGTAAAGGGGAAATGATCAATGATCGTTTAGTGAGGTGGTAGTTCTCCATACCAATAAATAGTTTGTTTGTTACCCATTAGATTGAGTTGTGTGTAAGTGTATGTTGATAAAGTAGAATAAAAGAAAATATTATATTGAATATAATTTTTTTATAAAATCATGGAATAAATATATTGTAGGGGGTGGTGAAGGAAAATAAAAGAAAGGATCTTAAGAGAAGTCGTCACCTCTTAATCGGGTAACTCCTTTTGGTTTGTGCCAAAAGGCTTCCATGGATTTATTTCTACCATCGTCGAGTATTATAGGAGGTATTTATGGATTTTTGGAAGTTTATTGGGAAGATATTTAACTAAACTATTTTCTTTTAGAGGTGTGAAGAACAGGGATAGGTGGTGGCCTTTATAGGGAAGGGAAAGGACGAACATGGTATTTTTAAAAAAAAGTTATGTTTACTCATGTTTTTTCCTAAAAAAAAGTATTAAAAAACCAAGAAAAATAAATTATGGTTAATAAAATAATAATTTCCATAAATTTTTTGTTGGAGAAGTTTATAGACATTTTTAGGGATTAAATTTAATGTTTCGTACATTATTTACCTTTTTTCTCTTAAACGTTGTAATGAATTTTAAGAATTATCACTAATATTTTTGGTCAAAAAAAGATGAATTTATTAGATGTTATAAATTATTATTATTATAAATATGTAAATAATTTTTTCAAATTCTAATCAAATAAGTTTTTGAAATTAGTTTAAAAATAATCCAACTTATGGGATGCCACTATAGGTTTCTAAAGTAAAAAATGTTCAAACTTTTACAACGTTTTTATACCCAATTTGAAAGTGAAATTGAGTGAAATGGAAAAAATTGGATTAATTGATAAATATATGGTCCAATTATACTTTTAAACAAAATTAAAATATAATTTAAACTTACATATAAATTAGAAAAAATGCTGTTTATTATTAAAATCCGGTATTTTTCACTATTCATCCAAAAATTAAGATCCTCATAAATATCCAAAAAACTATCCCTAATCTAATTTAAACATTATAAATTCAAAAATGAAGTTTATTTTATCAAATTAAATTTCAAAATTTTTCTAAAATTAATGTTATTTTTTTTTTCACAGAAGGACATGAAAAGTAGTTTATTTGAGAAAAATAGTATTTTGAAACATATAAAGACTTTACCAAAAATTATTTCTTTAATTGTAAATTTTTTTTATTTATATAAAACCATTATAAAAAATATTTCAATTTTTTTCACTATTAATATTACAAATTTTATGGTCTATATTATAATTATATCATTTAAATAATTATTATAATAAATAGACATTTTGTAGAAACTCAATGTTGTGTGTAATGTGTTCCAATTTATTGTTGTATGTTGTGTATTCCAAGTCAGTGTTGCATATAACATACCCCAATTCGAATGATAACTACGGTGTTCCTTTTAGATCAAGCTAAAATTTATGTTGTGTGTAGTACATGATTAAATTTGTGTTCTATATAACACAATACCAATATCATGATTTAATATAAAAAATAAAATTTTCAGTGTTACATGAAATGAAAATATCAAAAAGTTTAAATTAATTAAATAATAATAATTCAGAAAATCTTGGGTACATACATGTATAATATCCTTCTAAAAATCAATCATAAACTATCTAGGGGTGAAAAAGGACGATATTAATACCAAATATCCCAAGTGTAGTAAGGATAAAGGGTTTTTGTCATTGATGAAATAAAAAAACATCAAAAACATTATTGAGTAAAATATCCATTTGTTTTGAAAAACCTTATTTTAAAACAACTTTTAAAAACATAAAAAACATAGTGGGTGAAAATTTGTTTAATAAATCATTTTGAAAAGGATAAAAAAATATATGAAAATATTTTTAGAAAATAGGGTTTTTAGAAGAAAAAATTTACTACTAATAAAGAGAGAATTAAATTCGGGTTTTCAAAAAAAACATTTTTAATTCCAAAGAGTGGGAAATTGTACTGTTACATGATGGAATTATTCAATAACAAGAGGAAAATAAAATCAAAGGGCTTAATAGACAATGGTCAAACATTTTCTTCTGATGGAAATTAAATTATAAACAATCCCGAACAAAATGATATTTTGAAATAAAACCTTTAAATGATTATAATGTTGAAGTGAGAATCAATCAATTAGTAGGTTATGTGTATCAAATATACATCAACATAATGAAGTGGAATTACATCTATAGATAGTCAAAGTAAATATACAAATAATAATATAATATTAATGATAATGAGCAAGTAGTATAACCTAATGAAAAATAATTGGGTTATGAAATTTCATTTCCACATAGGTAACATTTAACTCAAATCCCCTTATAATAAATAATTCAAATTGAAACTCAAAATAGAAAAAATAATGAATGAATAATGATTTTATAAGTCAAAATGGAATTATTTACACCATATATATGATATTAGGATCCCAAAAATAATGTTATTATTTAAAGATAAATTTAATAATCAAAAATGTAAATGTGATTACAAAGATAATCATTAAGAACTTTATTGATGAAAATAATCTTTAAACATTCCAAAGTGTCCCATACCACTTTGAAATATTTCAATAAAAATACCCAATGATGTAATTATAATACATTAAACTTATAATATCATGATAATAAGTAAATTCATGATATAACATGTAAAATTTCATTATATACAATATATAAAATAAAATGTGTTCATAACAACAAATAAGTCTCACAGGAATGTTAATTGAGATGACATCCCTTACCTTGCATTTCCTTTTTGGGTGAACATTCTTTAACCTCGTGTATAAGTATTTTAAACATCTTACTAACTTATTTATAAACCATATTAATTTTTATGATATCATATATGATCTTATTATAATATATTATTACTCATTTTTTAGTAATCATTCATTATTTTCTCTATTTTGAGTGTTAATTTCCTAGTTTGTCAGGTATGTTTTAACATGTTACATGTTTTTATTCATAAATATATCATGATTTCATCATTACCTAGATATAAAATATGATTTAATTATATTTATTAATTATATATGTCTTTTTAATAATCTATTATATTTGGAGATAGGAAATGAAATTCACCGTTCATGGAGAGTGTATGTTGTACGTATGCATGAATGCTACTTTCATTTCTTGGTTGCATTAAATGAATGAAAATAATATTATATATATATATATATGTATATTTTAATTACAGTATCAAATATATGTCATATATGTTACATAGGTTTATTAAAACCATCCTTTTTACATTCTAAGTATAGTTTTAATGAATCACATCGCTTTGAGGGGTGGTAGTACAAACTTCAAAAAATGGTGTTATCGTATTCCAAAAAATTGATAACAAAAAGGTATGTGTTATATAATAATTAAAGAAGCATAAATATATTATAAATTTTATATATATCATATATAAATAGATTTTCTATCGCAATTTTCAACCATGAGAGGTGGTATAATAAAAATGTATAACATCATTTCGTGAGGAGGTATTTCAGCGTACACAAAAACATTAACTTTGTAAACCACTAGATAGAAGTGTGTGTAAGTGTAGGTAAAAAAATTAACATAAAAAATATCAGTATATTTAATATAATTTATTTATATAATTATGGAATAATAATATTTGAATGATTGGAGAAAAAAATAAAAAAAAAGAGCTTGAGGAAGGATATTACCTCTTAATCGGGTTACTCTTTTTGGTTTTCACCAAAGGGCTTCCGTGGATGGATTTCTGAACAAAGTTAAGACTATATTTTGATTTTTGAGGATTAAGAATTTATTTTTGAAGATATTTTTCATTAAAATTTTTATTTATAGGTGTGAGGAAGTTGGAGGGGTGAGTGCCTTTTTATTGTGGAGGAGGAGTGACACTCTTGTAAATTTTGGAAAAGGTAATTCCAACCATGTGTTTTTCATTGAAATAGGATCAAATAATGAAATATGTTTGTTAAAAGGTAATAAAGGAAAAATATATGTACATACAGTGGATTTTGGATAAGTTTCCAAGCACTTTTCACTTTAAAGTTTAAGGTTTAGTCCCCGGTTAAGTTAATTTTTCTGTTAATCAATTTATTTAATTTTAATTACCTTCACTAGTATTTTTGTCCAAATAAAATGTTTACCTTATTAGATATTATAAATTATGTTGATTATTAATATGTTATCCATTTTTTCAAATTCCAATCACATAAGTGCCTGAAAATATTTTAAAATTAATTCCATGGACGGGGCGACAATGTGGTTTTTTAAAGTAAAAGTGTTCAAAAGTTTCCTATCTTTTTATATACAATTTAATAGTAAAATTGATTCTAATGACCTAAATTTTATTAAATTATGAAAGAATTTTCTAATTAAGTTTTATAACTAATTAAAATTTAATTTAACCTCATAAATAAATTAGACAAATAAGAGGTTTGAAGTTAAAATTCATTATGTTTCACTATTCATTAAAAAAATGAAACCTCACTGAAAAATATAAATAATTCCCCCAAACATAGTTTTTATATTTTGTTTTCAAATAAGAAGTTTCTTTTGACATGATAAATCTATAAAAGATTAAAATGTTTTATATAATATAGGTTCTTAATTAAAAGGAGACAAAATTCCTTTATAAAAATATTGATCTGTATGAGTAATATTATGTTTATTATTATCTTAAGCCGATGAAATCTATTGGATGAATATGAAAAATATTTTATTGAATATAGATGATATATATTACAATAATATTACTCACTAATTTTTATTAATTTAATTTATAAGGATAAGAAAACTTTGTGGGAATAAAAATATTCTTCTATAAAAATATTCTCTTTATATTCAGTTGGTTCTTATATTTATTTATAATTAATTTGTAACAAATGAATTCATTTTATATTGGTGTAAAATATATTTTTTCATAAGTGACATAATACTATTCATAAACTATAATTTCACATCTTGGTTATATCTTATTTTATTAAATAATAATATATTAATAATATAATTTTTCTTGGTGATACATGGCCTTGAGTGTTATGGAAGTCATCGAAGAAACTTGTTGTTACATAAGTTGCAAGATAACTTAATATCATTTTTATTTCAAGTTGTAGTATCTATTGAATTTATTTATAATAGTAATTATATTGTAAAGCCTTGAGATATTATATTCTCTTATGCCCCTGGTGTTGTGTGTCTTACACACTATCAGACACAATGTTATTATTTTAGAATTTTGCGGTGTTACAGTTAACAATTCCATGTTAAGAAAATAATTATTCATAACAAGTTAACATGATAAAAACATTCAAAGATGGTTTCATTTCATAAACTTTCTAATTCCCCATATACAATTCACAATTATTATTTTGTGGAAATTGGGACACCCCTTGGGTATCCATTAAACATAGTTTCATATTCTCCAAATGATCCAATGGGATCTGTAAAGGTTTTTAAACATTCATAGGGATTCAATTCACTTTTATAATTTTAAATATAATTTTGAAACATGGATATATAATGATACAACTATAACACATTATCATCATCAATATTATTGGAATTACAATTTATACCACCTTCCATAGGGTTGTTGACGAACATCCTCAAAACTTTTTCCCTGATTCGAGGTAGAATGAGAAAAAACACAATGGGGAAGACAATCATGAGTGAAAAAATATGATCAAGATAAAAAAACAATATCTAATAAATCATGGATTTATACCATCAACAATGGGAGGATTCAGCACTCTCCTTAGAGAGATAAATAATGGATAGAGATAACCTAAATAAATTAAGAGATCATATACCAAAGAGGAGTTGATTTCATCCATGAGATCATTAATTCAAAGGTGAAAAGGTTCAAGGAGCGTATAAATCCTCTTGGGATCCTCCAAAAGAAAATAAATTTAATTTTGGTCAAGTGAGGGGGGGGGGTTGGAATAAAAATAGGGGGTCCATAAATTCTTAATTAAATTTTTAAAAGTTTAAAATTCCACATGCATGGTTTCATGGACAATTCACATGGTTAGAAAAACTATTCAAACTAATAATACACCCCTACTATCTTGGGTTCATAGTTTCTCTTAGGTTGGGGAAAAGTTTGTTAAACCATTAACCAACTATACAAACCCCCCACTATCCCAGGGTTCATATATTTTTTGGGGAGGCTGCATGGTTTGGGAAAATTATGTGCCAATTATGTATAGACCACCCCCCAAATTACAAACTCACCTGAACACACCAACGATAATACCCGACCAAAAATACATTAAAACTAGGGAAAAGTTACATAAAATTGCGTAACTTATGGTCCCATGAATGGTTGAGATCTTACAATACATATATGTATTTTTTCACAAAAAATGGGGGGGACATGGATTTTTTCACAATTTTTTCCTCGGATTATGTTTGTCCCACTACTTATATAAAATGATCCTTATTTTTAAACTATTCTAGTGATTTATAAAAATCCATATTCTAACGATATTATACTTTCTTATTTGTTGATTTCATGATCTTTATATGTTTCTAAGAATTATTTTTTTATAAATTTTATTTGGTCTTATGTTCCTATGTTGTGATGATTAATGATCAATAATGTATTCTATCACTTATTATATCATGAAATTTTTATCAAATATAACACCCATATTCATAATTTTCCTCATATTTAAGATCCAACCACTTGATTAGTTGATATGTTTCCCTTATTGAGAATTCATTCTCACCCCTACTTGTCTTTCAATTACCCAGGTTATGAAGATGATTATGTCATATGAGATATCTAAAAAAGGGTATAGAAGAGAATGTTTATGGAAAAATATTCACATGTATTCTAAAATATTAAATTTCTCTCTATAGTCTCTAAGATAGTAAACATTTATGTCCATATTTTTGTTACTATATTTGTAATTTATTATTTAAACAATTGAATCATTTTATTATTTATGTATGATTGTGTTTGGACTCTATAGTTGTTATCAAAGGTAAGGGTTAGTAATTTTAGGGATTAGTTTAGAAATATTTAGTCATAACTCTTGGAATTAGTCAATGTATTATATTACATTCTAATGTTTTGGTAAAGTAGAGTAATGCGGTTTTCTTATCATTACATACCTCTAAGGATATTGGAAAGTGGATGAAACTATGGAATAGAGGCACCTATGGGTAATCACACCAAAAAGGGTTGGTTGAGAACTACCTTAATCATCACCCTAATGCATGATGAGTGGGCCTAAGACTGAACACCTGGATAAAAACTCCATGGGCATATGAATTTGTTGACCATATGCTCTTAAAGGACCACCATGAAGGAGTTAAATCCTATTTACATTGAGTTATTAGTTATAGAAGTGTAAGATAACCCAAATTAAGGTAACCCAATTCAAACTAATATTGTCATCGATTGAAATGGAGGAACTATAGTCCAATTTTCCAATGTAAACGATCAATAAATTTTTGAATGTTGAAATTCTTTTTATGATCATTATAATATCCCCATATTTTAAATGTTTTATCACTCATGTAAACAAGTTTTGTTTTTAGAAATGGTTGAAACTAGAAAGAACCATGGGTGTGGAGAATAATGTGGATATTACCTCAGTGAAAAATGCATAAAAACAAGATAAAGAAATGTTAATATTGTGTTTATGTTAAAAAATAAATAATACATCATTATTAACAATATGATAATAGTGTATGACCCATACACACCATATAAGAGAGACATGGAGTCTTGTGAATGACAAGGTGGTGAATAAAATGAAAAAAAATTCCTACATTTCAAAAAATATTGATGAATTAAAAATGAAATTACCTTAATGGGACTATAAGAAGGTTTAATTGCGGAAGTGGAGGTCATAAAGAATAACACGGTCATAGGAAAATGAATTATTTGGTTATCACAATGGGAGTAGAAAATATGAATGAAATGACACCAATAACAATACAATTCCTTAGGTATAGAATGTTTTGACATTACCAAAGTTAGTGTCATAAATAAAAGAAAGATAAGAATGTTTGGTGTGAAAAACACCACAACTTTTGGGCTAAGGTAGAGCTTGTCCATTTACTTCTCAGGGTGTGTATTCTGATAACTAAATACTAAACTTTATCGATTAGGATATTAGATCAATATTCTAGTCACTATATGGTTACCATTTTATTTTCTAAGTGTACCATCATGATTTTTGTTTATTAAATTAAATATATAGTTGTCTGATGGTTCCATCACAAAATCTAAATTTATTAGAATGTAATTCTTATTATGGCCCTTTATATGGATTTTACATAATAGGACAAATATTTCAAATTTGACTCACTTTTCAAGAATTGTGGTTATATTATTAAAAACATCTTCCTTATTGTAAAAAATGGATCGGGATCTTCATTATAATCCATCAACACACTGCCACTATGTGTTTACCTCGATGTTCATAGGGAAGTTAAAATCATTGTGGCAATGGTGGATATAGAATACAACCCACTACCACCACCAATAGTAAAACATGTTATGATGGTCGAGTGAAATAGGGGGAGGCCACCCAATGATCTTAGAGCTATGAGCAGTTCGAAAATCTAGTTCAATTCCCCAGAGAAAAGGAGCCCATAAGGCTTATGTGTGAAATGGTTTCGGTCTTGTAAGGACCTATTTAAACATGTGAAATTCCGCCCAGAGTGGATGTGTGAAGTTGTATGTCCATCTTTGTAATTTATATGAGAGTGTTTTATGTAGGGGGTATAAAAATACTAGCACAGTAGGGGGAGAAGATATGGGAAGATATCTATTGAAGTTGGAAATGCAGGCAAGAGATAAGATTAAGAGGGAACATATCTATGCATTTGAGGCGACTACTCTAGAAATAGACAGGAATGGAATAAATGAGGATCTTAATGAACCATATAAATAGGAGGAGATTTTTTTGTGACTGCATCATTTGACCTCAACCTTCCAATAGCACTGTTATGTTGTGAAACCAAGGGGGAAAGAGACAAGTGTCTGTGGTGTAGATATTATAAAATATGGCATCACATTTCATTCTATAAACAAATTTCTGAAAACTTCCACTATAGGTACAAACTATGAACTCATGGAAAATTAAAATTACTCCTAACACCAAAACATGAGAGATATTTAATTTAAATGGTGGGGAAGAAATAAAATTTTGGTATTATGCTTGTTATAAGTAAACATACATGAATGAGACCTCATTAAAAAAATTAAATCATGATTCATCTTATATAAAATTTATTAGTATGTAATAAATAAGATTATGAATATGTAATTTAATTAATGGGTGATAAGTTTGTAACCCACGATTCCTCTATATATCAGCCTTCAAAAAAAATTTAATTAAATGTTTCACAGATAAAACCAACAAAAAAATGAACCTTGCGATATTTTGAATAATAGTTATTACTATTTAAGCTTATAGATTTAATTAATTGACATAAACTAATGTAACCTTATGAAAAAATGAATAAATATAGTAAGAAAAAATTGCACATGAAAGAATATTTAATCCTTGTAAAATCAATTTATCTGACCTCGGAAGGGTGGTAGCTTCATTAGGTATTTCCCCAGACCAAGCCCAAGCTGAACTCGAGCAATTACAATTTAGAAAAACTCTATATGAGAGAATTCCAATCACCTGGAGATTGTCATGAGAACTATGCTAGATGAATAGAAACCTAATACTGAAAAAAGATCTTACATAGTGTTTATTTCTTATGTAAAGATCACAAGAAGTTTTTTAATTATAAACATATATTATATAAAAATTTAATAAAAAATTATACATATATATCATGAATTTATATACTCTTCAAAAATTCATTTTTTACAAACTCACATTTTTCATTAAAATATATTTTCCACAAAAAGGTGTTTTATTTCAATAAAATATATTTATATTGATCGTAAAAAATCAAGATACACTAAAACTATAATAATTTACAATGACTAATATACCATAAGTCATTTTTTCAATAAAAACCATTTTCTCTATATTTTACATTTTAATTTGAAAAAATATAGAATCTTGAGTTAGTGAATTCGTTAAAATTAACATATGTTTTATTTTTATCAAATTTATATTAGATTAGTCTGAATTATTTGGATTTTTTGGGAAAAAATTAATTTTCAAGTGAATAATAAAAATACAGAATTAATTAATGTTGTTGCTTTTATAAAATTATTTTTTAATGTGAATAAATATAAATTTATAGAAACTATTTTATATAAAATTATATATTATAAATTAGAATAAATAATTTTAAAATAATATGTTAAATATATAAATCCATGTTCAAAATTTTGAAAATTTATTTGTCATTTTAATGAAATTTTTTTGATTATTTTTTAATTAATTTGATCCAGATGAATGTAACACCCCAAAATTCTAAAGTAATAACATTATATTCTATAGAGTGTATGACATATAATACTAATCATAAAAAGGAATAGAAAATTCGGAGACTTCACTCTATATTTTATATTTTAAATAAACTCAGTCTATTGTATAGATTGTAGTGCATGTAATATTGAGTTATCATACATTACAGGCAATAATGACTTTTTGGATGGTATATATTACACGCAAGACCATTTTTATCGAATAAAATTAATATTATTATTATATAAAATGAATGTTATTTTCTACCTATTAAATTGGGGGAAATTTATAGTATTAACTCACTTATGAAAATATATGGTTGAATTCATTTTTCTCTAATTAATTAGAAATTAATATAAAACCCAATATAATATAAATGAAATGTTTTTATAAATAACTATTTTTATTCACCAAAGGTGTTTAATCATAATAAATTAAAGTAACTAATATTATAAGATGATATTAATTCTATTTATATATTATATATTAAATAAAAATGTTTTTACATTCATTCAATATATTTTATGGGCATAAGATAAGAATAAATCCATTTTTATGCATAAAAAACTATATTTTTCTAAAGGCATTTTTCCCACCTTTTAATGGTGCACTTGTTTTAAAATTATATTTTAAAAAAATTAAATATTTTATTTGAAAATATAATATTCTTTATTAATTATTAATTTCAAAATTATATTAGGGGTTAATATTTTGTATTTTTATGGGATGTTTAATTTTTTGATGAATAGTGAAAAATACTGAATTCTAAATGAAAATAGACTTTTCATCTAAATAATTTATAATGATAAATTATATTTTAGATTGGTTTTAAAGTAAAATTAGATCAATTATACATCAATTAATACAATTTAGGTCACTGGAATCATTTTTACATTTAATATAGATATAAAACCTTAGTAAACTTTTGAATATTTTAACTATAAAAACCTTCTTCCTTGTTACATCAGTGGGATTATTTTTAAAATAATTTTTGTGATTTATATGAATTTAATATTGAAAATTAGATTAAATATTAGGAACAATAACAATTTATAATTTCTATTATGTCTAATTTAGTTATTAAAAATGCCATTAGTGAACAAAATTAAAATTAATTAAGCGATTAAGAGAAAAATGAGTTTACCAAGTAAATAAACATTAATCTTAAGGGGCCGAATGACCGAGAAATTTATCCAACACCAATTTTCCTAACATTTATAAACCTTATATCTTATATTATTTATATGTTTCAATTATTTTATCCACTTATCATGAAAAAACAAGGGTGGAATTCTCTATTTTTTAAAAAATTATGAAGGTGCCTCTCACCATCCTTATAAAAGGCCACCACCTCTCATGCTCTCTTCACATATTAAAAAGTGATTGGTTATTAAAAGAACTAGAAAAATAACTTATCAATTTCCCTCCCATAATACTATAATGATTATCTCTGTCATAATTCCAAATTATGAAGCAATTAGTGAAAAACTTAGGATACCTTAAGAAGAGGTAATGTTTTTCTAAAAGCATTTTTTATTTTATTTCCTTCAATACCTTCTTAAATTATTATTATATCATTATTATATAATAAAATTAATATATTAAATATAACTATATTTTTTATTTAAATTTTAAAACCTATAACTACACACATTTCTGTCAAATGGGTTTCAAAATCATCATTTGTGTGTACGGAGGACTACATCCTTACAAACCGATGTCGTTCGTTTTTTCATTACCACCAATCAATGTTGTTAATAAAGATAGAAATTATATTTTTGTATACTTTTTATGATTTATTTAATATTCTGGAATTATTATATAATTCATAACTTCATGATTTCTATTTTCTAAGAATTTGATAACATTGCTCGTGTGTACGGTGAACAACAACCTCGCAAAGTGATGTGATTTGTTCATGATTTATAGGAAATGTATTGAGGATGGTTTTAATAAAAATATGTGATATATATGAAATAATTATGATAATATAATGATAATATACCAGTATATAATTTTCTTTTATTTATTTCAACACGACAATAAAATGGAAAAATTGTTCATGCGTACGAACGACCTATCATCTCCATTAATGATGTATTTCATTTCTAATAACCAAATTTTATGGATTAATATATATACATATATAATGTATATATATTATATTTACATCATTTTTTACATACTTAAGATGATAAAATCATGATATACATAAGAGGAATTAAAATAAAAAGTCAATACATACTCGAAAAACAAGGCAATTAACACCCAAAATAATGAAAATAATGAATGATTATAAATAATTGTGTGATAATATGTTATAAAAGGATCATATATGATATTATAAAAATTAATATGGTTATTTTATAAGTTAATAAAAGTCATAAAATCATTATATATGAAGATAAAGAGTGCTCAACCAAATGGAAGCATAGGGTAAGGGATTTTGTCTCAATTTACATTCTATTGAGAATTATTTTTTATTATGAACCAATTCGTTTTTATGTGGTGTATATAAAATCATTTTATATTTAATATAATGAATAATTTATTCTTCATGGTACTTTTAATTATAATTTTAATTATTTCATCCAGAGGTATTTGATTTGAAAATTACCAAATCATAATAATTATTAAGAAATGTCACATTATTTTGTGATTGTTAACATTCTCTTGAAATAATCACATTATTTTTAGTAATTTTTCATTGTAAATTTAATTTATCTTATATACCCATGTTAATAAGTGATTTATATGATTATTACCAAAACCATATAATATTTTTACATATGGTGTTTACTTTGAATGTTATTTGATTAACTAGGAAAATATTGATAAATTTGTATTCATCACTTAATAAAGATATTTAATGATAAGGAACATTATTAAATCAATTATTTCATATATGAAGAATTATTTGTATATACATCCATTTTTGGGGACCAATTAATGATATCCCCTTAAGTCATTGGTATTCTCAAGAGACGAATTAGTTGGCCAAATTAGATGTCTTTTTACTAAGTAGTTTTAAACAGTCATGAGAGTAGATCTTGATGGTAAAGGTATCATATAACTAGAAAAAAAGATGTTAAAAAATTAATAATTTCATGCATTAAAAATTTATTTATTATTATCCATGATATTTTCACTATGAAAAAATCTACAGATTCATTTAATATAAGAATACAAACTAAATGGAATGTGTGTTCAGTTGTTTACCTTTCCATATTGATTATGACTTACCCAGTAATATAAATTGAATGTGTGCTTAGTTATTTATCTTTCCATATTTATTATGACAAGTCTAGTTATATAAATGAAATGTGTGTTATGTTATTTACCCTTCTATATTGATTATTCATTATTTATTCATGATATCTTCTACTGTATTTAACCCCTATGGAGTATTTGATATCATATTTATCTTTTTTCCTTTCCCTATATTATGAATTTTAATTTTTTGAATGACTTTTAAGGAGAATGAGATTTTTACTTTTGTTGTGATTTATTTTATTTCACAATGTAGTATGGTTATTATACCTGTAATGTTGTTTTCCAAAACATCTAATGTGGTTGGTCCTTTGGGATTTGAAGCTTGGATCTATACCAATTTAATAATGTAAGTCACTGAATCCCAGATATTGGGGTCTAGGTCATTATAATTGGTATTAGTGGAAGTTAAGTAGAAACCTTTGAATCTAGATTTACTAAAACATAGATTATGAAACATAACCCTAAGATAGACATTGATGATATGTATAGAGGAATATACTTATGTTTTGGTAGGGCAGAGATTATGTTGGTATTCCTAAAACACTTCCTTGTATGGATAGTAAAATTTGATTTGGTTTTAGAACAGATGTACCTAGGAATAATAAGTCCAAAAAGGGAGTTTCAAGATTGACTCAATTGTATCCAGGTACATGGAAATGGGTCCTACTTCACACATTGTTTGATACTCATGTAGGATATTTATAGGATAATGTGAATTTTCTTTAAAATCCATTTTGAATGATTTAAAATTAAATATTACCCATAAGAAACCAAATATTATTATTTTGAGATTAAAAATGCATAAATTTTTAATTTTTGTTAAGTGTTACACCATGTTTAGAATTATACAATATTCTTAATATTATGAGTGAATCCAATATATAAAATTTATTAGAGGTGGAACTTATATGAGATAAAAGTACAAATACTTGTGGACAATGTGGAGGTTTCCATATTGAGAAAGCCAATATAGATGGTATTGTAACATAGTATGTTATGGATATATTAGGTTAGCTTAATCACGTTATGAAAGATAACCTTCCCTGGATGGAGCGAACTTTTACCCAGTGATAATCTACTATGTTAGATCAATTTATGTGATAGAGGTCCCATCATTCAGTGGGAATACTAATCCAATATAAATCTAGATAAGGATTAAGTCTATAGAGAAGATATTTATGAGATTAAGATGTGGTGAAAAGGAAAGGGTTATAGTGTAATTGTATTGTCTCAATGGTGATGCAGATTAGCAGTGCTCGTTGATCCAGAATACTAGACAGGAAGATGAAATATAACTCAGGGAATGAGAAGTTTTTTGGAGACATTCTTTGAAAAATATTTCCCCCATGATCAAAAAACTAAGATAGATAGAAAATTGTTTATTATAAATCAAGAGGGAGAAGAAATTGTTGTGGTTAATGAATCTAAATTTACCATTTTAGCTAGGTTAGATATAGATTACAGACATAAGAATGAGTGCATGATTGAACACTTCATTAAAGGAAAATTAATAATACTTTAAAGTGTGTTTTTGTCTCAATATTTTCCTTTATACGATGAAATATTTTTATATGATATCATGAAAAATAAATAATTCTCCATGTACTATGGATTCAAAGGGAAGAAAGTGATGAATAAGATGGAAAAGAAAAAAATGGATAAATGGAATAATGGGATGAATTATTTTACCACATGTGGATAATATGGAAAGAATCACACATAGAAATTCTTGAAGGGATTTAGAGTTTGATATAGGTGAAAATAAAATGGTCACATGGAAAAAATGAAAAGGGATGAAAGAAAACATTTATATTAAGTGTTTCAATTACAAGGAGATAGGTAACTATGAAAATTAATGTCACAAACATCAAGGTAGTATACCTCAGAAGAATCTGAGGGATCAAGGACAAGAATATGTTATTGATACAACCTAAGAATAATGATTAATGTTCTTTAAGATTTGGATAAAATAAAAATGTTGTAAAAATGTTTTTTTATGATATTATCATAATAATAATTATGAAATATATAAAGATTTAACTTTAGTGATTTTTCAATAACTATTTAAAAGTGTGGTGCATTGTGTTGATGAATTAGAATATTTTTTTGGTGGTAAGTTGAACTTCTAGGAAAAACACATGATTGAGGGGAAGATAACCCTTAGTATGATCCTAATGTTGAGATAATGTTGTTCGGATAAATATATGATTAATATTAATAATTTAAATTGGATAGTGTTAACTACCTTGAAATAGATTAATGGTTTTTTAACAAAGTGGCATATTCCATCATTTATGGATTTTACAGAAGTTATGGATTTAATCCATATATCAAATAATATATGTTGTACTTAATTAATAAGGAAGCATGCATGTTTTCAATAGGTATTTACTGTAACTGATGTTATTAAAATATTTCAAGAGAATACATGATTGAGGTATTCACATGTAAGGTATGTGAAGATTTAGAGCTACTTCATATTTTTTGGATTAATGAAAAGTTCATTCTGAAAGTTTAGTGACCTTCTAAATTTTTGGATCATGATATTTTATAAGGTACATAAGGTTATCCATTTATGAAATTGTTTAATTTTATATTTGGAAAAAGATTAAGAGGTAATGGTATTACTTCACAATATGATGAAACTTATGCATATAGATGAAGTATAAATATTTAATTGCACAACCAAAGGATAATAATTTTTTTATGAAATATAAATGTATGAAGTATGTATATTTCATTATATTCCTAGAGAGTGAAAGAATTCCTCAACTCTTGGAAAAGGGTATTGAAACAAAAACATTTGTCCTATTATCATCATTTTTATGATATCAATGGCTTTTTTCACACCTCTAGTTTATTGGTTTGTATAAGGCTGCAGATTTAAACATTACATAATCATATGTTAAGTCAATAATTCCCATTGAGGATCTTTTCAGGTTTAGATTTTTAGAGAATTAGGCCATAACTATTACATTACATCTCAAAAATTACAATGTATACACTTCTAATCTATCCAATATCTTCATAAAAATTAAAATTAAACTTGGTTTATTCTGTGTTTAAATAGCATGAATTTTCCATGATCCCATACTTGACTCTACTCATCTTTAAGTCCTATGAAAAAAATTCAAAACTAGTGATGAGAATAAAAATATCAGTAAGGGATACACAAAGAAGTAAAACTCTTAGTCTTTGGAAAACATGAAAACCATGAATACTTTTTCATAAGGTAATAATTTTCACCTTTAAGAATTAGTAAATATACATCACTAAATATAAGATCATTTATTACCATTTTTGTATCCAAAAGATTACCATAAACCCATAGAAAGTAGCACATAACATATTAAGGTAACTTGGGACATAAACAAAATTAAATAAAATAACCATATGGTCGACTTCCGTACATATTACTAAATGTAATATCCATACAACTAACTTCCATACCCAATGAATTAGATGTTATAATGTAACCACCTGTCTTTAGTTTTTAACAGAACCACCCATCTTTGGTTTATCATGTAACCACCCATCTTTGGTTTATCATGTAACCACCCATCATTGGTTTATCACGTATGCAAAAATCTTGGGTATATCACACAACCACCAGTCTATTCCAATTACCATAATATAATCATAACACTTAAAACAAGTATAATGGAAAAAATAACATTTCCACATTTTAATCAAAATATGTAATTTCAATATATTGATATAATCAATTAATTTAAAACATTCAAAAAGGTGATTTTTGAATCAAAGTTTCCCATACCAATCTGAAACTTTTGAAATGATTTTACACTTTAAAAGAATCATTTCTATAAAAATAAATCCTTAAACTCATTTTGAAAAAATGGACATTAATTAGAAATATTTAGATGATTAAATAATTAAAACTTCTTAAACGATGTTTTAGGTAATGAGTCCCTTTCCACTTGAGAAAATACTTGAATACAAATAATTAAATAATAACATTAAAAAAACATATAATATCATGAGGATAAGATTATTCATGATATAATATGTCAATGGGCATTATATAAACAAAATAAAAATGAATTGGTTTATAATAACAAATAAGTCTCAATAGAATGGATATTAAGAGGAAATCCCTTAAAAATATCATATCTTTAGATTAAGGATAAATCAATGAAATAATTATGTGTGAAAAATATAAATACACTAAATATAATTGTATATTCATTGTACAACAATAATAAGTCATTCACACATATTCTTGGAAAAATAAAACTAATGACAAGTAAATTCAACTCAATGAATGGAGATTGAGTTAAGATTTCCCTTACAAAGATCATTTTGTTAATAAAATATATTGATTATCTGTATTCAATAAAAAACCCCATAAATAAAGTATAAATACTAGATAAGATATCAAAATTCATTTCTCACATAATCATAGCCGTACATTGTCTACTAATATAAGATCAACCCAAAGAATGGATATTGGGTTAAAAAGTTACCTTAAAATGTTCATGAAAATGACGTAAGAGTTTATCAATTGGGTGATTATGTGTAGAAATAGTATATCTACACAAAGGGAAGTGTAAATTAAAACATAATAAATAAACAGTGATTCCACACATAATATTGGCATAATATAATCAATGAAGTATGCATAAAACCCAAGGAGTGGAAATTACGTTAAGAAATTCCCTTACCTTGAATCTGACTTGACTGGTTCATTTTTTAATTTACTGAATAAAAAACGTAGGTTAATTTATACTTTATTTAGAATTATATTATATTTTATTATTATTTTAATATCACTTATTACCATGATGTAAAAATCAAATTATTTTTTAAGTTCATATCAGTCATTCTGTCGATATTTGATACTTGAGTTGAAAATGTACTTGTTTTGATGAAAATTGTACATGTGGTAAAAAGTACATCATATACAGAATATTATTAATGAATTAAATATCATATATATTATGTATATATTATTTTATAATAACTATTACATATATAGATAATAAATTAAATGCATCATTTATGAAGATGGTATGTTGTACATATAATGAACGCTACTTTCATTTCATTGTCATATTAAATAAATGAAAACTAAATGATACATAGATATATTATAATTAAAGTAGAATATCTATGTTAAATATTTTACATATTTTCATTAATTTTAACCTTTATATGTTCCATGTATGGCATGAATGAGCCATATCCCTTTGAGGGGGCGGTAGTCCGCACTTCGTCAAATGAAATTATCGTATTTACAAATTATGGAAAAAATAATGGTATGTTTTCAATAAAAATTTTAGAAGAATAAATAGAATAAAAATATAATAAATATCATATATAAATATAGTGCCTTCATAATAGAAACCATAGATGAGGTAGGATAAAATTAAACAATCATCGTTTCGTGAGACAGTTGTTCTCCATACACAAAAACAATATGTTTGTATCCAGTAGATAGAGGTGTGTGTAAGTGTAGTTATAATATGTGTAATATAAAAATCATAGTATATTTAGTATATTGTTGTTATTATGTAATCATGTGATAATAAGAGAATAGGGAGTGAAGAAGGAAAATAATGAAAAGGATCTTTAGAAAAGACACTGCCTCTAAAACGGGTAACTCCTTTTGATTTGAGACAAAAGGATTCCTTGAATTACCTTCTTCAAAAGTTGAGTCTTATAAGAAGAAGTTAGGGATGTTGGGAGATCATTTGATAAGAATTTTTATGAACCATGTGGCTTAAGAGGTGTGAGTAAGTGGGTACAGTTGGTGGACTTTTATAAGAGGGGTGATGGGAACTTTAGGAATGTCTTGATATATTATTTTGTTCTAAATTGATATTCAAATAATAATATTTCCAAAGTGATATATTTATAGGATATAATGATAATGGTTTTAAATCCTATAAACCAATTGGTTTTAGACATGTTTAGGTCCCAACATTAATCATAACTGTTAGCTTTAACCCTTGGTTAAAAACATTGACTCTTACCATGTCTTCTTGTATTTTCATAATATATGGTTACTGTAATTATTATAAAATTCCAAGAGAAGAAAAATCGAACTATTAATTAAATTTTTAACATTATATATATAATTTGGACTAATATTATATTTTTAGGATTATTATATCATTTAATGATATAGTTTTAAAAAAAACTCATTTATCTCAATTTTGACACTATTTAGTAATTAATTTTTTTAAGTCATAAAAACATTTATCCTTATAAATAAAGACATAAAATCAAATATAATATGTCATAATCAT
The DNA here is from genome assembly GCA_963277665.1 of Viscum album. NCBI lineage: Eukaryota > Viridiplantae > Streptophyta > Magnoliopsida > Santalales > Viscaceae > Viscum > Viscum album. Next base: position 1,352,412,639 of record OY728121.1, on the reverse strand, counting down.
CCATAAATTTTTTTAAAGAATGAAAATGTTCAAATTACATTAATTTTAATATTTATAATATCATCTTTTTGATTCTTTCATTAATAAGGTAATCACTACATCATCGTTATGTCATAAATATTTTTTTTATTTAATGTCTAAAAATTAGAAATAAAATACCATGATGTAGGAAATTTTTTATATTTATAATGACTATTTATTGTAAAATATATAAGTTACATAAATTTAATTAAAAATTGTTTTTTTAATAATATTCATTTTTATGTTATATTTCCATTTTCTTTAACTTAATTATTTTAATTTGTCATTTTCACACCCAAGTGGCTCTATGGGGTCATAAAATTGACCTTAGGATGATAATGGTCAGTAATTTGTTATAACATAGGATTAGATCTTGTGTTAGGGTAATTTTAAGTTATATTATATTATTTGTTATCCTTATTTACCTCATTTACCCTTTAACCATGGTAAATAAAAAGAATTACATAAGTTACTATTCCTAATGTACAAAAAATAAAAGGTACCTATTTTCAAAATTTGGAACTTATGAATCCAAATATGGAATAAAATTTTCCAAATTCAAAACACAATGTTCCCAGAAATTAATTTAAAATTAATTTCCATTGTCAAAACTAAAAAATAGGTTTAAAAGAAATTAAAACTATCAAAAGATTCACAGGTGGTTATTTCTAAATTAAAAGTGAAATTACATACAATTACCTAAACTGAATTATATGGAAAAATATCCAATTAAACTTTAAAATCAATTAAAATTTCAATCTAACTATATAATTAATTATATGAAAAGGCAGTTTTGAATTAAAATGCAGTATTATTCACTATTCATTCAAAATGAACTTTATCGAAAAATTACCAAAAATTTAAACAAAGTAAATTTTTATGTCACTATTATATATAATAATTTTAGTTTTTCAAATAAAACATATAAAATATACAAAAACTAGATTTAAAAATTGTTCTCCATCAAAAGGTGGTAAAACAACCTTTTAAAAATATTAGAATATGTTAAACTTAATCTTGGATTCATTCCAATTTTAAGCCTCCAAAATTAATTGGATAAATGTAAAAAAAATTAACAAATATGTCAAATAATAATATAATTAATTTTTTTCATTCCCTCCAATACAATGGCTGGGAATTAACTACCATTTAAAATAATAATATTATTGTTTTATTATTTTTCAGTATAACTCAGTATTGTGAGAAATTTAAGATTACCGAGAAACCCATTATTGTGTGTTGAGAACGCTATCATAAAAAGTGTCATATTTAATGTAAAATTAATATCTTATTCATAAATATTAATAGAAATTAAAATGTATTATTCTATAAATAACAGGGTTGTTAAATCATTCCCCCTTTTGGAAATTTCATCCTCAAGAATTTTAAAATTGGGCTTGGAAACATTATTGAAAATTCCACATTAGAAAAAGGGTCTATAAAAAATCACATTAAAAGAAAGAAAGAGAAGTACAAAGATCACATGAGATAATACATACGAGGATTCCATGTAGGAAAATAAGGATATGGAAGAGAAACTAACTATCAAGTAATGATGGATAGTGATAGAGAATAGGATTAGAAGAATGATAAAAACCAAAACACCATAAACTTGTGTTGGGTTAAATGGTCTTTGATTTCGTAGTAGGAAAATTAAACGGACAACATTTTTGTTTTAAGGTCCTTTTCATAAAGTTTAGAAATTTTATTTATGTTCTTGACTAAGAACACAAGGAAAAATACTTACTTGTCATGTAGAGTTTCATCCTTTAATAAATATCTACCAAAAACTCATCTTTTCTCCAAATGATGAGTATTCAAGATGACTTGGTCACAACTGAAGTTCTAGAATCAACATATAAAGAATCACATAATCCACAAAAGATGAAATATAAATTTTCCCTATCTTTAGACATTAATAAAAACAAATATTTTTATTACAAGATTAGATAATCCCCAAAGAGATCAATCCCTTTTAAAAAAACTACTTTTAATCTCCAAAATTAAACAGTAATACCAAATTTCCAACATAGACCATTCAACAAATAATTGTCCATAAAATTCCTCAAAATAACCCAAACAAGGATTGAAATCAATAAATCAAAAGGATTTGATCACAGAGTTTTCGAAGACAAAATTTTACATTGATCTCCAAATAACATCGACTACTCTTAAAGTCTCATACTTAAAAGTAGTTAACCTAATCACATATTCTTCATGATAGGTTAATATTTTCCCTAAATAACCCCAATTTTCATATGTCCACAATCATAACATAGATTATACCAAAATAAAATTCAACCATTACTCATAAAATGAAATCCCAGTGTATTCTATTGTCTTTAGGGATATAGGGTTCCTAAAAGAGCGAACTTCTTCCAAAATAACATTTATTGCTTAATCACAAAATCATTTTCATATACTAAGGATATCCATTTGATAAAAAATAAGTTACCAAAATTAACGTATTATTAGTCCATAAGGTCATTTAACTATAAATAATAAGGCATACTAACCAAGGACATCTTATAGGCTATTGGTAGGTGCTAAATCCTAGTCGCACTTTGGTTTTGGGTACAATTACAAAAGATTTGTCTGACATGATGGGTTTTCAATGTCACAAACCAGCCCGAGTCGACCCTGAACTGGTCACCCAGGCCCGCCTGTGACAAGTCCCAAGAGGTGTTCCCGGTCCTACTGGGATGAATACAAGCACCAAGGGTATCAATAGAGCACACAAAGAATTATTTTCCCATATATAAACAATCAAACAAACAACAGAAGTAAATGGATAGCCCAAAATACATTTATATAAAAATTGAACTGAACATTATTTGTACAATAAACCGAAAGTACAAATAAACCAACAACTCAACCGAACAAGCCCAATAACAAACTAACTCAACGTGACCCCACTGTTCAATATCCAACACAATGATCACACATCTCCCAAGGTGATCAAACTCATGTTGAACCCTGCAGAAGGAAAAAAACAGAAGTTAGCTATAGGTTTGAGCATTAAAACTCAGTAGGTTAGCTCGATATTCTATTCACAATGCACATAATTTAAAATAAAAGAAACATAAATTTCAAGTTTTAAATAAAAATATCAAGGTATATTTTCTAAATGAGGTCCCATGCTATAAAAAATTACCCTACCAAAACATTCATGTTTTATGAACAAGAATGCTTGTAACAGTTTTCAAAGAGGTGCAACTTCAAAATGAAAATAGTTTTCAAGGGGGATATATTAAATAATACACACTTATAAATAAATCACACAAACTATGGAATTCATCAACCAAACACACCATATGCTAACTATGAGTACAAAATATCCAATGAGAACAACTCACGGGAACACCCCTAGGCACTAGTTAGTTGTGATCCCCAGGTACCTCGTATCTTGGTGAAAGTAACCATAATAAATATCCTTTATAATGCACATGAGCCACTATCAGAGAGAATTCCCATAACCTAGTGGTCCCCCAACAACATCATCATCATAGTTTAGTTAGTGTTTTCATCGTCAATCTTGTTATGTGAAACATGGTCCAAACCCCATGGGATCACTAGCATACTAGTACATGTCCGCCCACTGAGATACTCAAGATTCTATTTAGTGCTAAATCAAGTTACACATGTTATAAAATTCAATTCTAACATCAAAATTCCTTTACCAAACCATAAACAGACAAAAATCCCACAAACATGCTTCACATCTCTTTCATGAATCAATAAACCACTAAAAAGTTTTGTAAAAAAATTTCATTGAGTATAACGAGGCCTCGTGCATAAAATCCATTAAAAATGATCTTCTAAGGCCAAAAAACCATAAATAACATAACAAACCAGATTTTACAGACCAAAACCCAATTAATTAATCAATTTCATGGACTTTGAAATGGCCGGAAAATATAGAACATGAAAAAAACATGGAAAACATTTTTACAAAAAAAATGTCGAATATGCATTTATACCATTCTCAAAAATGACATTTGACCAAGGTATTAATTTCACTTTTATTAAGGAGGAGTATACACAACATTTAAAGTAGAAAAGAAAATTCATAAATCCCTTAAAACACTCTGGTTACATATTCAAAACACAACCATTTTCATAAGGATGTGAAACATGCCATTTTCCTACAACTCGGGCCAAAACATATTGTAAACCAAAACCATTTTGTTTGTAAAACTAAATACGAATCATAAATCCATATAATTACCCCAAAATATCAATTATAATTCTTCAAATTCATATATAATTCCAAACTAATAATTTTTAAATCACACATAACACATAAAATCCTACCGGACAATTTATCGAACACAGGACATGCCCTTTTTATTGAAAACAATTTATTTTAAAAACATGAAAAGGAATAAAACACCAATTTCATGCCATATTTTATTTTAGCTACTGTAAAATGTTAAAAATACCAAAAACCAGGTTCTAAATCTTGTAAAGTAGTTGTGAAATATAGTGGAACATTTAAACAAACACTTGGTGTTCACTTTTTTGACAAAATAACAGTACCTTTCAAACAAAATGGATTAAACAACCATTTTTCACACCAAGAAAATTATACAAAGGCTGAAAAAAATAAACATATACATAATATTTTGAACATAATAAAATTATGAAACATAAATGATAAATGAACATGCAAGGGATATCCTACATAAATTCATTGGCGTAATGGAAACACACACCCAATATCACCATCTGAGGGTTTACAAACCCTAAACCTATGAAGAACAGCCCAAAATGAAAAACAACCCCACAAAAGTCATTGGATAACATAACCCTAGGTCTATCATGACTAGGTGAGATTATAAAACCATGAAATAATGAAAGGATGAAGAATAGGGAGGATAAAGGAGGAGGAATCTCACCTTTTCAACTAGAAAATTCATAGCCTTCCAATAGATCTGCACCCTTAGAGAAACTGGAATGGGTTAGAATATCTTGGAGTGGGTCCTAAGGTCTAGAAGAACTAGGGAATGTATACTTGTTTGAAAAATAGCACGAAGTGAATGATTTATATAAGAAACAATTTACTTTTTCAATTCTAGATGATTTGAGGAAACTTGAGAACTTTCACCCTAATATTCAATTCAATGATCTCCAAATGGGTAAAATAGATAACTGGGGTGAATCTAGGTATTTTTTATTCTAGTGGGATGTAGAATCAATGAAATATATTAAAAAATAAAAAATATATAATGGAAACAAATTACTTTTTTAAAACTGTAAATGGGCCCACGGGCTGGCCCAATACCTAAATACGTAACCCAAATTCACCATGATTATGAATTATTAAGGGGTAAAAAATGATATGGAGGTTTGGATATGTCATTGGAGGGAAACTATGAAGTGTAATGGGTGAAATATGTTGAAAAAAAATATTTATAAAAGAAATATTTTTTTAACTGGAAATGGGTCCACGTGACCCAAATCATGAAGTAACCACCCTCTCTCCAAAAACTATTAAAAAACAATGGGGAACCCAAATTAGGGTGATTAGAAATATGTGGTAGTTACAAACTCAAAATTAATCTCACCCAATACCCAATAAAATTATTGGTATTTTCAAGGAACAGGATCAAAACAACGACATGAAAAGAAAAAAAAACCAGGTGTGACAATTATCCCCACCATTAAAGCTTTCCACCACCAGAAAGCCACAACACTTTCAAATGACAGAACAACACCTATGGATTCATTATGAACATAATCCATACTCTAAAGTTGAGTAAATATCACTCACTAATAATTTAACTTAATACTCTTTCCCAAACAAAACACCAACTCGCAAACACTTCCAGAGAAGCAACAGAAAGATCATGCCACCACCTCCACAACCAAGCCAAGAACTAGATTGTTGGGCCTTCTCCCATTGAACCCAATGATCACCCAAATAATAGTTCACTAAAAAAATACAATGACTTGGGGTGGAGGATGGAATGGGATCCCCACCATTAAATCAAAACTACTATATGACAAATTATAAAGGAAAGATCTTCGAGACCCGTAGTGGGTCTCCCCACCATTAGAGACCAAATAGAAATGTAGAAAAAAAAAGAATATAAAATGAACTAGAATTGGGCCTCACCTGCATAGGACCACCAAAAATCTCCCACAACAATCTACAGACCCAAGTTAATAGGGTTATAAAATGATCATCTAAACCACCCACTCATGAATGAAGGAGACAAGAATAAGGCCAAAACTTTCAGCACAGATCCGGAACCCCAACACTTGGGGAGGGGAGGGAAGAGGACCCAATATTTAAGCCAATGAAACCACAAAAGAAACAAAGGAACTACCTAAAACTCTCCACATATGAACAGGAAACACCAGGACCAAACCTGATTTTCATAGGAGGTCCACACAGGTACATTGATCGAAAACCCACATCCATGAAGGCATAACCATAGACACTGTGTGATGGGTATGTCCACCAGGCTTGTTGTGAAAAAGGTAAATTCATAGTAATCAGTAACCAAAAGAGATAAATAGAAACTACCACACCACAATAGTGGAGGTAGGAGCCTGTCCTATCTCACCACACCTCTGTAGATTTCCTGAATATGTGAAAAGCATCACTCTGAGGCCTATGGATGGAGCCCTGAATCTTGAAGCATATGTTGCACTGCAGTCAGGTGTTGAGGATCACACCACTCCCAAAAAACTCACTTTCTCAAGAATAAAAATTCAACTAAATAGGAACTCATAGATACAAATAAAAATTATATCTCACTCAGAATGAGGAGAAGAATGGACAAGGAATACAGAAAGAAACATTAACATCACCGAACACAAATGCTATATCTAAAATAATTATCATGACCTGGAAGCATTTTAAATCAATCCCAAACAGCTCACTATTTCAACTAACGGGACGAGAAATTATTTGTGGAGGTGGATCTATCTTTTGAAACATGAGTAATAATCCCTAGGTTTATAAATTGTAAATCTTACAAACATAGAACTATCTGTGGAAACATCATAACATCCAACACATCTTTAGAAACCCACTGAACATTACTCCAAAACCTAGACACCAACAAGATATCTTCTCAAGATACAACAAGAGTATGACTTATAGATCACAAGGAATATTACTGAATAAAAAATTTCTTCCAAGACAAAGAAAAAACTATCCACATAACCATTGGTTTATAAACAAAGGCCATAATTTTTTATCTCAAAACACTTTTGAAAAAAAAACTAATTTGGTGGGTTTCCACATTCACCAATGTTGTTTCATCATGTCTCAACCACATGCACTTTTCCATGCCACCCAGGCACCCAACCACCATTCCATATAGGCTATCCTTCCAGATATCAATAAAACCATTCCTATAAGCACCCATGAAAATACAAAAGTCTAAAAAAATGTACCCCTTTTCATTTTTCACAAAACAAACCACATTTCATCAAGAAACATTTTCTAAAAAAATGTACCTCTTTTCATTTTTAATTACTTTTAAAACAACCAAGATACTCCAAACAACCGCTTCCCATTTTGTGAAATTCCAAAAAGTATATTTTCATAATCCGATGTCCATTGAGACCAATACACTTTCTAGGAAAACACCAACGGCTCAAAACAAATTTCCAAAACTAATTTATCAGATTCAAAAACTTTTCAACATTCCTGAACACCCCATTAAAAAAATGATTCAGAATCACGTTAAAATGATTCACACTTTCAAAACGTTTTATTCTAACAAACCAAAATTTTAGATTATGGATAATCCAATCCTGTTATATCATTTCCACTCCCTCCAAAAAAATTTCACAAAAACACAACCTCCCAAAACCATTCTTATATTTAATTTTTGAAAACCCCTTTTTCCACTTTTCAAAATCCAATCCTTCCTTTAAAAACCATTTACTCAATTCTCACATTGGGATTTTGAAAACAAAAATTCATAATTCAAGAATGTTCCAAGATACACAAAAAAGGGAACTAGTGTTGGTGGGTGACTTGACTATATGGTTGGTGGCCATATGTAAAACACAACACCGACATAGAGAGACTTATTAGGACCATGACCTGGCTATACATGGCTTTCCAGGCCCTATGATCTCATAGAGGCCATTAGTATAACTCCCCTTTTCATATCGCAACACCAAACAATCAACAAGAACAAAGGACACTAATATAGCTGGACATCCCGGGGAAACCTGCGGATCAGAACGAGCAAGAGTTTGAGACACTCTTCCCACACTTACCCCTAAAGTCCCAATAATCCTACTCCGTCTACCTTGAAGTCCCCCAAATAACAAGGACACTCTAAAAAGAGAGGTCAGCTAAGACCTGACCTCCTTTGATACCATTTTTTCATGAATCAGCTCGAGTCGACCATGAACTAGTCACCTAGTCCAGCCCATGACAAGTCCTGAGAGGGATTCTCGATCCTCCTAGGATGGAGACAATCACTATGGGAATCAATATAGTACACAAGAGAATTATTTTCACATATATAAACTATCAAACAAACAATAGAAAGAAATGGATAGCCCAAAATACATATATATAAAAAGTGAACTAAACATTATTTGTACAAGAAACTAAAGGTATAACTAAACAAACAAATAAACTAAAAAACCTTTATAACCAACTAACTCCATGTGACCCCATTGGTCACCCTCCAACACATTGATCACACGTCTCCCAAGGTGATCAAACTCAATTTGAAGCCTGCACCAGGGCTAAAAACAGAAGAAGATAGTAGGTGTGAGCATTATAACTCAGTAGGTTATCCCTATATTCTATTCACAATGCACATCCTTTAAAATAAAATGAAAATAAAATTCAAGTTTTAAAAAAAAATATGAAGGTATGTTTTCCAAATGAGGTCTCATGCTATAAAAAATTTTACCAGACAAAAACATGCATGTTCTGTAAACAAGAATTCTAGTAAAAATTTTCAAAGAGATGCAACTTCAGAATGAAAATAGTGTTCAGGAGGGCTGCATTAAAGAATATACACTTATAATTAAATCACACACACTACATAATTCATCAACCAAAAACACCGTATGCCAATGGTGAGTACAAAATATCCAGTGATCACAACTCACAGGAACACCCCTAGGCACTAATAAGTTGTGAGTCCCTGGTACCTTGTATCTCGTTGAATGTAACCATAATAAATATCCATTATCATCCACATGAGAAACTAGTAGAGAGCATATGTCACGACCAGTCCTCAGGGCTCGTGCCGTGACTACCCCAAGCCCGCCTTCCATAGGCCAGGGGCTAGCGACTAGCACCAAAGGCGAAAATCCCGATAACGGGGAATGAATTGCCTTTATAAAAGTAAACAAAACACCATAGAGTAAAAGTGGAAGCAAAAAACTAAGTAAAAGAGAAGTTCTGAAAAGTAAATGGGCCAGAATACAAAACAAAAAGAAAGTACAACTACAACGGAATGAAAGTACAACAGAAAAAGACAAACAGCTGGAAGAAGGAAGCAGCTCCTGGGTCGTCCTCCTTGGATCCAACCTAAAGGGTAGGTACAGATAGCGCAGCTCCTGGATCGTCTGCCACGGATCCTACCTGAAGGCTAGGTATAGATGGCGCAGCTCCTGGTCGTCCACCACAGATCCTACCTGAAGGGTAGGCACAGATAGCATCCTCCACGCTCTCGTCCTTCAACCTCCTCCGTGTGTCGTCTCATCATGTAGCCCACCTTCGGGTACTGACTCGTCGTGTAGTCCACCTCCGGGTACTAACTCATCGTGTATTCCACCTCTGGGTACCGTCCAGTCCTCGAACACTCAGCCACCGTTAGCACTGCCGTCGTCTGCAACCAACACAACGAGGTGCGGGCAAAGCCTGTGCAGGGGTGAGTATGACAATACTCAGTAGGGATCCCGAGACCCTCAGGGTCTCACTAAATCCAACAAGGATAGCCACAAAGAAGATCTCAATAGATAACTTCTACTTAGGTATATGACCATACATATACCTAAGTCATCAAGTATCCCATCTCAATCATGAGGAAACACAAGAATAATCAAATCAATGGATAACCACTACCCAGGTATATACCCATACATATACCTAAGTTATCAAGTGGCCCATCTCAATCATGAGGTAAACACAAAGGTCAAAAGATTCATCTCAAACCAGGATTTTCATTATCGAAACCATAACTGCTGAAGAGCTCCGTCTTTGGAGTGACAGTGGTCCTGTCACGACTCCGAGGTACTTCTCACTAACCTAAGACTGCTGAGGTACTCATCCTGTCGAGTACGCGGGTCAGCCACCCAGACACAGTAGTGCTTCCCGCTGAGGTATGTCACCCAAACACAGTAGTGCACACCCCCTAGTAGCCTGCTGAGGTACTCTCCGAACGAGTACCGCGGGTCTGCACTGTCACACAGGTAGTGCTCTGTCCGCCATGGGTCTGCACCTCAGAAAGTAGTGCTCCGTCCACTGGGCTAGTCGACTCACTCCAAGTCGAGTCGGTCAAGAATTCGTCAGGTCTCAGTCGGCTACACGGTCTCCGTACATCGCACGCTCGTCTCCGGGAGGGTCAGCTCCACGAGCTATAGGACAATACTCCAAGTATCTCAAAGTCCCACGAAGAAGTATCTCAAAGGACCGCCTCGTCATAGGGGTCTCAACGCAACAGACGGCGCGTCAATCAGACGCCCGGTCTGTGAGTTACTAGCCTTTTCGTCCCAGGGGCCCGGTTGGTTTTGTGAGCAAACCAATTCCGGCCGTATCTCAACTGTACCCCGAACTCTCATAAGGTATACTCATAGGGACCGTTTCTCAACGTGATCAACAATGCCGCTGACGGTTCGTCAAACAGACGTCCAGTCTGAAAGATATCAGCTTTTCCGTTCCAGGGGCCCGGTTGGATTTCGGGTGCGATCCAACCTAGCCACCATCTAACTATATCCAAATCTCGGGAGAAGTATGCCAAAAGTTCCGTCTCATCAAGAGGAATTCAATGAAACAGACGGCGCATCAATCAGACGCCCGGTCTGTGAGTTATTGGCTTTTTCGTTCCAGGGGCCCGGTTGGTTTCGTGAGCGAACCAACCCGACCGCACTCCGACGACATCCAAACCTCGAGCGGAGTAAGCCAAAAGATCCGTCTCACTTAGAGGAATCCATCAAAGTCGACGACATGTCAATCGAACGTCCGGAGCTCATGATATAAGCGTTTCCGCTCCGAGGGCCCGGTTGGTTTCGTATCCGAACCAACCCGGCCGAACCCAAAGTAATCTGAAACCTTGAGTGCGATATACCAAAACGGCCATCTCGATCCGAGGATCGCTTTTCCACTGACTGCGAGTCATTTGGAGGCTCGTAGCTCAAGTTACAGGCTTTTGACTGAAAGTGGTCCGAAAAAGGGGGATCTGGGCCCGGGGAGACCCGGCCCGACCCCCCCCCCCCCTCCGGGTCGACCCGACCCGGGTCCGACCAGGCTCGGTCCGGCTTGGTCCGGCCCGACCGGTCGGCCGTGGCTCGGCCAGCATGGTCGAGCCGAATCGCAGAGCGGGGTGTCCCCCGCCCGCCGCTAATTGACGCCGGCGGCGGATCCGCCGGCCGCCAACCCTCCGGCGGCGCGCCGCCGCCGCCTTCTGCGGACCACCGGACACGCTCCGGTGGTCCATTCCTCCTTCCGTCTTCGCCTATGGTCCCCCCGGGACCCCACCTTCACTGCTAAGGGATTCAAATGCCCAAACGGCCTGCTTCGTTGTCGCCCGTCAATCTGCATGTCAAAACGAAACGCGCCGTCTTAGTGGTTCTCCGGCATGGCGTGCTGGCGCCGCGCCCCTTCGCTGTGGCCTGACTCCGTCCGCAGATGTCTTCGGTTTCTCCGACACGGCGCGACGGCGTCGCGTCCTTGTTCTTTCTTTTCACGGTGCGGCGCGACGGCGTCGTGTAATACTTGCCGTGTGATTCTCGCGTGGTGCGACGACACCACGCTATTCCGTTCCATCCACAAGAATCAAACATGAACATAGGAGGGGGTTCGGCCGTGTTTGTGCGGTCCGGCCCCCCTCTCGTTAAATGATAACATCTAGTCGAAAAATCCACAATGATTGATAAACTAGAATCATGAATGGAAAATAATTAAATAAAATAATCCCCTACCTCGGTTCAGGAACGGTGCACGTTAATCGAGCCGCGGAAGATGAGCATTGCGGAAGTCGGGCGTCGTGGAAAACGAACGTCGACGTCGCGAAGCGAGGACTCAAAGTCGTTGACGGAGATTTAGTCGCAGGAAAACCATTGCGGAAGAGATGACGCGGAAGAAGGACGTTGTTTCGCAGATACGGCGTCGCGGAAGAACCGTGTTCTTCGGCGGAGAATTTCTTCATTGAGGAACGGTGTTCTTCGTGTTCTTCGTCAAGGAAGAAGGTGTTCCCTTAGCTTTTTCTCCAAAAAGCTTTCAAACAAACCAACACCAACCCCTAATAAAATAAGTTCTAAACTTATTTTATTAACACAAAAAAGCATTTGAAATTCAATTGTTTGAATTTCAAAAACCTACATGTAACTCACCAAATTAATTACAACAAGTTGTCAAATATTAATGAAGGTGAGTTAATGGGGAGTTAGGAATGTGAGGGGTTAAGAGGGGTTAGGGAGTTAGGGGAAAATTGAAAAGGTGGGGGGTTCGTTTAGGCCCCACCCTTTTAATTATCCACACATGGGAAGTTGGGTGGATGTGGGCCCCACCACCAACTTCCCATTAGAGAAACTAACCACCTTTAAAAGGAAATAAAATTGATTTAACAATTTTATTTACTTTTTAATTAAACCCCATTAATTAACTTCTTATCCCGCACAAACGCAACTATGGTAAAGGTTCCCTTAAACGATTACCGGCGTTGCGAGCTCATCGGTGCCATCGTATTTCAATTCCGAGCACCGGTTCAAAAGATAGAAATTCCCGCTCACTCGTTTACTGAACGTACCCATACCAAACTTCGGAAAATGATTCTGGGCACACCAGGCCTCGGAATCAGGTGCCGTCAGAAACCGCGTTCTTGTCAAACCCCAATGAAAATTTAGAAAAAATTTCCCATGAATTTTACGGGTCTTTATATTACTCCCACCTCAGGGATTTACGTCCTCGTAAACCTTTAACACAAACTATGGTTACAAAAGCGGTACAGAGCACGCATCTGAGCCTTCCGTTCCCATGTTCTCACCCGGAGGTTTCCGTACTGCAAGAGAAAGTGCACCCGAGGAATCGATCGTCCTCGTAGGATCTGCTCCTGTCGATCCTTGATCCCCACTAGAACCTCTGTGGAAAACACCTCATTGTCATCGTCCAGCTCCTCATGGTCAATGATATGCGAAGGGTCGAGCACGTATCTCTTCAGTTGAGATACGTGGAAGTCTTCGTGCACCCGGTGCAACTAAGGTGGATGGGTCAAGCGGTAAACCACCTCGCCTACCCAGCTCTGGATCTAGAAAGGTCTGTTGAACCTCAGAGTTTACTTGTCGCCTTGGCCATAACTCTGTAAACATAGTCTAGGTGAGACCCGTATAAGGACGTGATCGTCATCCTCAAACTCTAGAGGTCTCCAATTCCTGTTAGAACTGGAACTCGAAATGACTTCCGCCACGAGGGTAATGTTGGCCGACTCAAGAGTGATCGGTCGCACCCTCCCGTGTATGAGTTTAACATGTGCTGCCCAGGGTTTCCTTTTCGCCGACCAAGGAAAACCCATCCCGACGTTTGCCTAAAACCATCAATTTGAGTATGAACAGTTATTGCCCATTCCATACTCAAACTAACGTCGTAAGGCCTCGATGCTTCCACCAAGAGATTTCCAACCAGAACTCTCGCCTCGAGGGTTTGACCACACCGTCGGCGTAAGTGTGATTATCAAGTCTCGTCCCAAATTATCTCCAGACGTGAGGGTCATGTAAACGGCTTACCAGAAACTCTAAGTCTGGAACAAGATTTGTGAAAGCAAGGAATGATTCATATCGATGTCCGTTACTACAGCAGCTAGTATTGGACACATATTGTCCCTTGAATCATTTCTAGAGCCATTTGGTCACACTCCTTGACCGCAAGCAGCCACACTCTTCCACCGCCCTCCAGCTCCCTGAGCCTGGCGGGGATAACTAAGGCGGGTGGTTGTAGCATGTTAAGATGTACACCACCTCATGATGCTCTCCTAGCTCTGCCTCCACGTCTGCTGCTCCGCAGACTCATCTCTCCCTAAAGCTTCCTCTTCTTTAAACATTTAACATGCTCGAGTCTCTAAGACTGGAGCCGGTTTCCTGTTTCTTACTGCACTCTGCAGTCTTCATCCGCTCCTGGATGATCTGTACCTTCTTTTCATATGATCTGAAGAGCTGCTAAAATTTATCCTTTGCCGAAAAGAGAAACTCGGTCTCATCCCCTGGATGAACCACGCCTATTTCCTAATACAGTCAATCCTGACATGAATGATGCATTCATGCCTTGGATGACGTCGTAAGGCCTCGACATAACTACTAAGAGATCCAACTGTCACTCTCGCCTCCAAGGGACGAGTCACACTGTCGGCATCAGTGTGAGGTCACTGGGTCTCCTCCAGTAGAAATCTCGAAAGTGAGGGTCAAGTCAACAGTTTAACCGGAACCACTCAGTATCAACCAAACAAAAGGACAGGAAAGCAAACAAAGATAAGTGTATTTTTATTATTGCAGCTCATAGTACAAAGACACGAATACAAAAGAAACATGGAACTAGAAGTACAAAGGATGTATCCACTAGTTCCTCTCCTGTCCACCTGCTCTCGGAGCTCTACTGCCTTGTCCACTGCTCGGCTGTTGTTCAAGCAGTCGTCGCTGCTTCTGTCTCGGTGGCTCCTCCAACACCCGCTGATCAACCGTACGAGGATTCGGACAGTCATGTGCCAGGTGACCCTTTCCGCCGCATGAGTAACACAACCTGCTTCTGGCACGCCTAGCTCTGTTCCCACCCCGGGTGCCCCGCACCACCGGTCCTAAAACCTGAGATCGTCCAACTGCTGTTCTGGTCCTCCTGGACCTCTGCATCATCTGTCTACTGCCCACAGATGACTCAGCTACTGATCGAAAAACATGCGGAAAAGGCAGAAGCTCCTGTACACGCTCGGGGTGTAGAGCTACTGGCAAAAACTCCTCCCAAAAGAAGGTCTCAAAGTCTTCCCATCCGAAGGTCATCCCGTCGTAAAACTGAAACAAGTGGCTCCACCACCTGCCTGTTGCTTCCTGAAGGAGGCTGGTAGCAAAGATCACCATGAAGTATGAAGGCGTCCCCACTAGCATGAAGACTCTCACCACAACCTCCAGCCAAACCTCAGCTGCCTGTGGGTCCGTCTCTCCCCGGAACCTGGGTGGCCTATGGCGCTGGAACTCGTGCAGTGCACTCAAGAGACGTGCACCCTCTACTGCTGGGGCTGGTGACATCGGTGGCCCAACGGGCAGTAGTACCGCTGGTGCCTCCGCTGGTGTCTCAACTGCAAGAGGGCCCTGTACCGAAGCCTCGTCGCTCGGCAGGCTGTCAGTACGAACATCCCTCTGGGCTATAGCTGGTCGTCCGAAAAAAAGGCATCCTGAAAGAAACAACGTGACACAGTCAAACGATTATACCTGGTGAGCTAACCTGGTTTGAGCTGATATTTAAATAAAACTTATGGAAACACACATGCAATCAATGTTTTCGTGCACAAAGTTGGAAATCAGTTGTCAGGGTCCTGGTGTATGGATATGTCGGCCGCCTACACCAACATTAGACTCCCTGAACTGAAAACCACACTCGGTACTCTTAACACTATTTATTCACAGAAAGAAAATATCGGAGTTATAAGTTCTGCGGTAGAACCGACTCCTCTGATACCATTTTGTCATGACCCGTCCTCGGGGCCCGTTTCGTGACTACCCCAAGCCCGCCTTCCATAGGCTAGGGGCTGGCGACTAGCACCAAAGGCGAAATCCCGATAACTGGGAAGGCATTGCCTTTATAAAAGTAAACAAAACACCATAGAGTACAAGAGGAAGCAAAACACTAAGTACAAGAGAAGTGATGAAAAGTAAATGGGCCAGAATACAAACCCAAAAGAAAGTACAACTACAATTGAACGAAAGTACAACAGAAAAAGACAAACAGCTGGAAGAAGGAAGAAACTCCTGGGTCGTCCTCCGCGGATCTTACCTGAAGGGTAGGTACAGATAGCGCAGCTCCTGGATCATCCGCCACGGATCCTACCTGAAGGGTAGGTACAGATGGTGCAGCTCCTGGTCGTCCACCACGGATCCTACCTGAAGGGTCGGCACAGATAACATCCTCCATGCTCTCGTCCGTTAACCTCCTCCGTGTGTCGTCTCGTCATGTAGTCCACCTCCGGGTACTTAGTCATCGTGTAGTCCACCTCTGGGTACTCACTCGTCGTGTAGTCCACCTCTGGGTACCATCCAGTCCTCGAACACTCGGCCACCGTCAGCACTGCTATCGTCTGCAACCAACACAACGAGGTGCGGGCAAAGCCCGTGCAGGGGTGAGTATGACAATACTCAGTAGGAATCCCGAGACCCTCAAGGTCTCACTAAATCCAACAATTATATCCACAAAGAAGATCTCAACAGATAACTTCTACTTAGGTATATGTCCATACATATACCTAAGTCATCAAGTATCCCATCTCAATCATGAGGAAACACAAGAATAATGAAATCAACGGATAACCACTACCCAAGTATATACCCATACATATACCTAAGTTATCAAGTTACCCATCTCAATCATGAGGTAAACACAAAGGTCAAAAGATTCAGCTCAAACCAGGATTTTCATTATCAAAACCGTAACTGCTGAAGAGCTCCGTCTCTGGAGTGTACAGTGGTCCTGTCACGACTCTGAGGTACTGCTCACTAACCTAAGACTGCTGAGGTACTCCTCCGGTCGAGTACCGCGGGTCATCCACCCAGACACAGTAGTGCTTCCCGCCGAGGTATGTCACCCAAACACAGTAGTGCACACCCCCTAGTATCCTGCCGACGTACTCTCCGGACGAGTACCGCGGGTCTGCACTGTCACACAGGTGGTTCTCTTTCAACCATGGGTCTGCACCTCATAAAGTAGTGCTTCGTCCACTGGGCTAGTCGACTCACTCCAAGTCGAGTCGGTCAAGCAGTCGCCAGGTCTCAGTTGGCTACACGGTCTCCGTACTCCGCACGAAGAAGTTCTTCGTTGAAGAACAGTGTTCTTCGTGTTCTTCGTCGAGGAAGAAGGTGTTCCCTTAGCTTTTTCTCCAAAAATCTCTCAAACAACCCAACACCAACCCCTAATAAAATAAGTTCTAAACATATTTTATTAACACAAAAAATCATTTGAAATTCAATTGTTTGAATTTCAAAAACCTACATGTAACTCACCAAATTAATTACAACAAGTTGTCAAATATTAATAAAGGTGAGTTAATGGGGAGTTAAGAATGTGAGGGGTTAAGAGGGGTTAGGGAGTTAGGGGAAAATTGAAAAGGTGGTGGGTTCTTGTAGGCCCCACCCTTTTAATTATCCACACATGGGAAGTTGGGTGGATGTGGGCCCCACCACCAACTTCCCATGGGAGAAACTAACCACCTTGAAAAGGAAATAAAATTTATTTAACAATTTTATTTACTTTTTAATTAAACCCCATTAATTAACTTCTTCTCCCACACAAACACAACTATGGTAAAGGTTCCCTTAAGAGATTACCGGAGTTGCGAGTTCATCAGTGCCATCGGATTTCAATTCTGAGCACCGGTTCAAAAGATAGAAATTCCCACTCGCTCGTTCACTAAACGTACCCGAGCCAAACTTCGGAAAATGATTCCGGGCACACCGGGCCTCGGAATCAGGTGCCGTCAGAAACCGCGTTCTTGTAAAATCCCAAAGAAAATTTAGAAAAAATTTCCCTTGAATTTTACGGGTATTTACAGCATACCCATAACCTAGTGGTACACCAAAAACATAATCATCATATTTTAGTTAGTGTTGTCATCATCAATCTTGCTATGTGAAATAGGGGCCAACCCCCCCCCCCCCCCCCCCGAGATCACTAGCATACTAGTACACATCCGCCCACCTAGATAATTGAGATTCCCTTTAGTTATCAATCAAGATAAAAATATTATCAAATTCATTTTTCACATAAAAATTTCATTACCAAATAATAAACACACAAAAATCCCACAAACATTCTTCACATTTCTTTCACAAATCAATAATCATCTAAAATGTTTTGTAAAAAAATCTCAAGGACTATAATGAGGTACTTCACATAAAATCCATTAAAAATGATCTTTTAAGGCAAAAAACCCATAAATAACAAAACAAACCAGATTTTCCAGCCCCAAAAAAAATAAATAATCAATTTATTTGACCATAAAATGGTCCCAAAAGATAGAACATGAAATACAAAAGGAAACCATTTTTACAAAAACAAATGTCAAATAGGCCTTTAATCCTTTCTCAAAACTAACCTTTGACCAAGGTATGAATTTCAATTTTATTAAGGAGGTTTATACACATCATTTACAGTAGAAACCCACTTTCATAAATCCCTTTAAACACTCGGGATACATATTCAAATCACAACCATTTTGATAAGGATGTGAAATAGGCCATTTTCCGACAACTCGGGCCAAAACATGTTGTAAACCAAAACCCATTTGTTTGTAAAAGAAAATCCCAATTATAAATCCATATAAGGACCCAAAATAAGATTTATCATTCTTCCGATTCATTTATAGATCCAAATAAATAATTTTTAAATCACATAAAAGCCGATCGGGAAATTTACCGAACACATGACATGCCCTTTTAAACAAAATAATTTTTTTAAGAACTTGACCTGGAATAAAACACCAATTTCATGACATATTTTATTCTAGATACTGAAATAGGTTTAAAATACCATAAAATAGGTTCTAAAATTTTCAAAATAGTTTCTAAAGACAGTAGAACATTTAAACAAACACTTGGTGTGCACTTTTATGACAAAACAACACTACCTTTCACAAAACAAGTTTTAAAAAACCATTTTCACACTAAGGAAAGTATCAAAAGGCTGAAAAACAATAATAAACATATATATCAGATGTTAAAAATAATAAAATTATGAAACTTAAATGATAAAGGCATGTGCAAGGGATATCTGACCTCCAATCCTTGGTGTAATGGAAACACACACCCAATATCACCATCCGAGGGTTTACAAACCCTAAAACTATGATGACCAGCCCCAAATGAATAAAACCCCAACCACAAATCATGGTATAATAGATCCCTAGGTCGATCATGACTAGGGGAGATTATAAAACCAAGAAATAATGAAAGGATGAAGAAGAGGGAGGATAAAGGAGAAGGAATCTCACCCTTTCAACAAGAAAACTCTTCATCTTCCATTAGATATTCACACTTATAGAAAATATAATAGTTTGTAATGTCTTTAATAGGCTCCTAAGTTCTAGAAGAACCTGGTAAATAAGACTTGTGAGAAAAATAGAATGAATTGAATTATTTATTTATGAAACAATTTACCTTCTCAATTCTTGACGATTTGAGGAAACATAAGCTCTCTCACCCAAATATTTGATTCAAATGAGCTCCAAAGAGGTAAAATACATAATTGGGGTGAGTCTAGGTATTTTGGATTATAGTGGGTGCTAGAATCACCGAAAAATATTAAAACATTAAAAATATATATAGGAATCAAATTATTTTTGGAAAACTGAAAATGGGCCCACGGGCTGGCCCAATATCTAAATAAGTAACCCAAATGCATCATGATTATAAATTATTAAGGGGTAAAAAATTATATGGAGGTTTTGATATGTTAGTGGAGGGAATTTAAAAAGTTTAATGGGTAAAAAATGTAGAAAAAAGAAGTTATTAAAGAAACAAATTTGGTTTTTAAAACTAGAAATGGGCTCACGGTTGGACCAAATCATGAAGTAACCACCCTCTCTCAAAAAACTCCTAAACAAGAAATGGGTAACCCAAATTATGTTTATTAGAAATATATGGTAGTTAAAAACTCAAAATTAATCTCACCCTATACCCTAGATAATGATTGATATTTTCAAGGAACCGGATCAAAACCATGACATGAAAAGAAAAAAACCAGGTGTGATAGTCAAGCAGTTTGTGTGTTGCCCATTTTCAAAAACAGTACAATTATTATAACTTTAAAAAAATGATAAAAAATTATCATAAATAACCAAAATATGTTTTAACCTCAAAGGTTATTTCTTAACACACATTATTCATTCTAATAACCCATAATTTCCTTAATGTTGAATGTCTCAAAAAACATTGTTCATCACCTAGAAATTTCATAACATAAGCCTAAAAATGGTTTACTAAGTAATTGAACTTATAATATACCTAAATATTATTGACCCATGATTATATCACTAACCCTTAAGATAACATCCTAATCTCAAAATTTGTCTAAACCGACCTCTGATACCAACTATAAGACCCTAGACTTAAACAATACATAATATTAAGTCAAGTCAAGAATTCACATTGAATATCTTTTAAGGATTAAAGTTTTATAGAATTAGGTCATTGCAATTACATTAAATCTCAAAAATTACAAAGAAGACACTTCTAATCTAACCAAATATTTCATAAAATAGAAACTTTTTTTAAAAGAAACTTGGTTCATTCCATGTTTAAACAACATGAATTTTCATTGATCCCAACCATGACTTTACTCTTGTTTAAGTCCAAGGAAAAACATTTCAAAACATGGGATGAGTATAAAAATCTCAGTAAGGGATACACAAATAATGGAATCTATTAGTCTTTAAAAAATATGAAAACCATGAATACTTTTTCATAAGATAATAATTTTAACCATTAAAAAGTAGTAAATATACATCACTAAATATAATCTCATTTCTTTCCCTTTTTGTAACAAAATGATTACCATAAATCCCATAGAAAGAAACATATACCATATAAAGGTAACTTGGGACATAAACATACTTAAATGGAATAACCATATGGTCTAATTCCACACATATCACTAAATGGAATAGTCACACGGCTGACTTCCATTCCCAATGCATTAGAGGTTATAACATAACCACTCATCCTTAGTTTATCATGTAACCACTCGTCTTTGGTTTATCACGTAACCAACCATCTTTGGTTTATCATGTAACCACCTATCTTTGGTTTATCATGTAAACACATGTATTTGGTTTATTATGTAACCTCATATATTGACCAAATATCATTATATAATCCTAACATATCAAACAAGCATAAAGTAAAAAAACACTTCCACATTGCAATCACAATATATCATTTCATGATATTGATATAATCAATTCATATAAAACATTCAAAAAGAAGAGTTTTGAATCAAAGTGTCCCATACCACACTAAGACATTTGAAAGTAATTTACACTTTAAAATACTCATGTCCATGTAAATAAATCCCAAAACCCATTTTGAAAACATGATCACTAGTGAGGAAGATTTAGAAGATTAAATATTTAAAACATTTAATATGAGGTTTTAGTTAAAGAGTCCATTACCACATGAGAAAATACTTGAATAAAAAATAATAACATTAATTAAAACTTATAATATCATGAGAATAAGAAGATTCATGATATAATATGTCAATGGAAAGTATATACACAATATAAATGTGAATTGGTGTATAACAACTAATAAGTATCAATGGAATGTAAATTGAGATGAAATACCTTACAAAGATCGTATACTTAGATTATGGATGAATCAATGACATAATTATGTTTGAAAAACATAAATAAACTCAATATATGTGTTTATATAGTGTAAAACAATCAGAGGTCACTCACACATATTCTTGGAAAACAAAACCAATGACATGGATATTTAACTCAATTAATGGAGATTGAGTTAACATTTCCCCCACAAATATCATTTTTATAATCAAATGGATATTTTATTTTTATTCAATATAAATCCCCATAAATCAAGTATAAATACATTATAAGGTATAAAAATTCATTTCTCATGTAATCATAGCACGACATAATCATGTAGTATAAGATCAACCCAATGAATTGAAATTGGGTTAAGAAGTTCCCTTACAAAGTTTTCATAAATGGTGTAAACATTTATCAATGGGGTTATTATGCATAGAAATAGTATATCCACACAAAAGTAAGTGTAGATTACAAAATAAATAAATAAACAGTGATTCCACACGCAATCTCGGCATAATATAATCAATTATGTATGTATAAAACCTAATGAGTGGAAATTGAGTTTAGAAATTCTTGTACCTTGAGACTAACTTACTCCGTTCATTATTTAACATCTGTAATAATAAACTTCGGTTAATTTTTACTTTCTTGAGAACCATTTTCTATTCTATTAATCTTTTTATATCACTTATTACCATGTTATAAAAATTACATAATTATTTAAGTTCATATCATTTGTTTTGTTGATATTCAATACTTGGGTAAAAAATGTACATATTTTGATGTAAATTTTCCATGTGGTAAAATGTCCATTTTATCTAGAATATTATTCATGATTGAAATTTCATATATATCCTGTGTATATTTATTTATAATATCCATAATATTTGGATATAATAAATGAAATTCACCGTTCACGGAGACGGTAGGCCACACATACACGTGAACGCTACTATCATTTCATAGTCATATTAAAGGAATGAAAAATATATGATACATAGGTATATTATAATTCAAGCATAATATCTATGTCATATATGTTAAATAATTTCATTAAATCCATGCTTTATACATTATACTTATGTCATAAATGAGTCATATCACTTTTAGGGGGCGGTAGTCCGCATATCCATAAATGAAATAACCTTATTTACACATTATGTAGAGAATAAAGGTATATTAGAAATATAATTAAAAAATAATAAATATAATATAAATACAATATATATAATATTAAAATATGTTTCCATCATAATGGACCCCATGAGAGGTGGTTGGAAAAAATTGAATAATCATCATTTCGTGATGCAGTAGTTCGTCGTACACAGAAATAATATGATCATATCCATTAGATTAAAGTGTGTGTATGTATACTTTTAATCCTTATCATATAAACATACTAGTATTATTTTGATATTATTTTTATTCGGTAATCATATATTTAGAAGATAATATGGATTTATGTGGAAAATAAAGTAAAGGATCTTTCGACAATACGCTACCTCTAAAATGGGTAACTCCTTTTGATTTGAGCCAAATGGCTTCCATTAATTTCTTTATCCCCAAGTTAAGGCTTCGAAGATTAATTTATGAATTTTGGGAGATTTTTTGATAATAATTTTGATTACCCATGGGGATTTAGTGGTGTTAGTGAGTGGTTAGTGGTGGTGGCCTTTTATAAGAGGGAAGGAGGGGACCATTAGGAAAGTCTTGAAATATTGTTTTATTATAAATTTAATTTAGAATTATAATTGTTTCAATGTGATATATTTCGACAAAAAAAATTTAATGGGTCGAAATACTCTCATCCAATATGTTTTAAACAATTTTAGGTCACAATACTAACCTTATATTTTAGCTATAACCCTTAGTTAAAAACATTGACTCTTACCATGTCATCTTGTATTCTCCTAATATATGGTTACTATAGTTAATATAAAATTCCATGGGAACCAAAAGTGGACCATTAAATAAATTTTTAACATTATATAAGTCAGTTGTTTGAGTCTTATATTTTTAGTACCATTATATAATTTATTAAAATAGTCTTATTTTAAACTCATTTATGTTAATTCAGACACTATTTAGTAATTTATTTTTTGTTAAAGTCGTAACAACTTTATTACTTTGAAATAAAGTCATTAAACCAAATATAATATGTAATAATCATCCATAAAATTCATGGAAGGAATAAAACTGTTCAAATTACATTTATATGAATATTTATAATATCATTTATTTGAATCTTTTATTAATATGGTAATCATTACATCATCATTGTGTCATAAATAAATTTATTTATTTAATCTAAAAATAATAAATAAAATACCATGATGTATTAAATATTTTTAGATTTATAATTAATATTTATAGTGAAATAGATCATTTATATAACCAAAATTAAATTTTCTTTTGTAATAAGATACATGTTTGTGTCATATTTTCCTTTACATTAAATTAATTATTATAACATATCATTTTCACACCCATGTGGCTCCATGGGGTCCTAAAATCGACATAAAGATGATAATGTTCGTTCATTTATAATCCAATAGTATTATAAGACATGTTAGTGTAATTTTATATTATTATAATATTATTTTTACCCCTATTTACCTAATTTACCCTTTAACCATGGTAAATAAAAATAATTACAAAAGTTACTATTTATAATTTCCAAAAATAAAAAATACATATTTAAAAATGAATCACCTTATGATACCAAATATGGAATCCATTTTTTCAAATTCCAAACACATATTTTGTAGAAATTAATTTAAAATTAATTCCCGTGATCAAAACCAAAAAGCTGGTTTTTAAGAAATACAAACTATCAAAAGATTGACATGTGTTTAAGTCCAATTTAAAATTTAAATTACATAAAATGACATAAATTTTAATATATGATAAAAAATAATCCAATTAAATATTAAAACCAATTAAAATGACAACATAACTATATAAATAAATTAGATGAAAATGTAGTTTTGAATTAAAATGCAGTATTTTCATTATTCATTAAAAATAAACTTTATCAGAAAATTACCAAATATTTAACAAAATTAAATATTGATGTACCTATTATATTGAATAAGTTTTTTTTCAAATAGGATATATAAAAGTGACAAAAACTAGATTTAAAAAGGGTTCTCCATTAAAAGGTGGTATAATGACCATTTAAAAATATTCAAGTATTTTATACTTAAAATTGGATTCATTCTAATTTAAAGCCCCTGAAATTATTTGGATAAATGTAAAAACATTTAAAAAATAGGTAAAATAATAATATAGTTAATTTTTTTCATTCCGTCCAATACAATTTCTAGGCATTAACTACCATTTAAAATAATAATATTATTGTTGTATTATTTTTCGGTATAACTCAATGTTGTGTGCAACGTAAGATTTCAGAGAAACCTGTTGTTGTGGGTCGAGTATACTGTCGGAAAAAGTGTAATATTTAATGTAAAATTAATATATTATTAATAAATATTAATAGATATGAAAATGTGTTCTTCTATAAATACCTAGGCCATAACATCATTGCCTCATTTTGGAAATTTCATCCCCACAATTTTAAAATTGGGCTCAGAAACCTTATTGGAAATACCACATCAGAAAAATGAGTCAATAAAAATATCACATTAAAATAAATAAATATAATTACAGAGGTCACTGGAGATTACACATACTAGGATTCCTTGTATGAAAACATAGATATGGAAGAGAAACTAACCATCTTGTTCTGATGGAGAGTGATAGAAAACATGATAAGGATAAAGTTAACAACCATAAAACCATAATCTTGTGTTGGGTTAAACAGTCTTGCATTTTACAATATGAAAAGTAAATGGAAATTTTTTTTGTTTTAATGTCCTTTTCATTATTTTAAGGAGTTTTATTTATGATCTTCACTAAGAACATAAGGAAATATACATAATTTTCAAGTAGATTTTCTACTTTTAATAAATATCTTCAACAAACTCATCTTTTCTCCAAAATATGAGTATTCAAGATGACTTGGTCAAACATAAAGTGATATGATAAACTTATAGAGAATAAAATAATCCGAAAAAGATAGACTATATATTTTCCCTACCTTTAGACATTAAAAAACAAAATGGTCTGTACAGGATCAGATAATCCCCAAAAAGAATAATCCTTTATAAGAAAAAATGCTACTTTTAATCACCAAAAATCAAAAGTAATACCCTAAATCCAACATAGACCAATCAGAAAACTATTGTACATAATATTCCTCAAAATAATCTAATCATGGATTGAAATAAATAAATCTGAAGGATTTGATCACATAGTTTTCAAAGATAAATTTTAACTTTTATCTCCAAATAACATCGAATACTCTTAAAGTCTCATAATTAAATGTAGTTAACCTAATCACATATTCTCCATTATAGGTTAATAATTTCCATAAATAACCCCAATCTCCATATTTCCACAATCAAATAATATATTCTTCCAAAATAAAATTCAACCATTACTCCTCAAATTAAATCCCATAGTTTTCTATTTTCCTTAGTGATATAGTGTTCCCAAAAGAGCGAAAATCTTCCAAAATAAAATTTATCACTTAATCCCCAAATCATTTTCTTATACTAAGGATATCTATTTGATACAACATAATTTCATAAAATCAACTTATTCTTAATCCACAAAATCATTTAACTATAATGAACAAGTTTTACTAATTGGGGACTTCATGTAGGCCAGTTGTATGTGCTAAATCCCAATTCCACTTTGGTTGTGGGTTTAACTACTGCAGCTTTGTCTGACATGATGGGTTGTCACACGGTCTTCATGTTGTCCTTTTTTAGAAATTTTTTAATTTCTATAACATTAAAAAAATGTGATAAAATACAAAGAAAATAACCATAATATGTTTTAAAATCAATGTTTATTTCGTACTTCACATTTTTTATCCTAATAACCAATAATTTCCTCAAAGGTGAATGTCTCCAAAAATACTAATAATCACCTTGAAAATTCATAATTTATTTCTTAAAAGAGGTTTCTATGTAAATGAACTTATAATATACATTAAAATTATAAATCCATGATTATATTACTAACCCTTAAGAAAACATCATAATCTCAAAAGTTGTCTAAATCGACATTAAATACCAAATATAATGCCCACACCTTATACAATACATAATCATAAGTTAAATCTAGAATTCACATTGAGTATCTTTTCAGGTTTATATTTTTAGATATTTAGTCCCTAACTATTAATTTAAATATCAAAAAATACAAAGTAGAGACTTCTACTCTATCCAATTTTTTCATAAAACAAAAAAAAAATTAAAAAGAAACTTGGTTCATTCCATGTTTAAATAGAATGAAATTTTCTTAATCCCATACTTAACCCTACTCTTCATTATGTCCTATAAAAAACATTTCAAAACATTGGATGAGAATAAAAATCTCATTAAGGTATACACAAAGAAGGAAAACTGTTAGTCATTGGAAAACATAAAACCCATGAATACTTTTTCATAAGGTGATACTTTTCACCTTTAAAAAGTATTAAATATACTTCACTGAATATAATCTCATTTCTTACCCTTTTAGTAACCAAAATATTACCAAAATTACCATTGAATGCAACATATAACATATAAAAGTAACTTGGGACATAAACATACCTAAATGGAATAACAATACAGTCTACTTCCATACATATCACTAAATAGAATAGCCATACAGCCAACTTCCATACCCAATGAATTGGATGTTGTAACGTAACCACAGATCCTTGTTTTATCATGGAACCAACCATCATTGGTTTATCACATAACAACCTGTCTTTGGTTTATCACATAACCACCCATCTTTGTTTTATCATGTAACCAACCATATTTGGTTTATCACATAACCACCCATCTTTTCCAAGTACCATAACATAACAATAACACATAAAATAGGTATAGAAGAAAATAACATTTCCACATTGCAATCACAAGATATCCTTTTTAGATATTGATATAATCAATTCATTTAAAACATTCAAAAATAAGATTTTGGAATCAATGTTTCCCATACCAATATTAAACATTTCAAAGGAATTTACACTTAAAACACAAATTTCTATATAAATAAATTCTTAAACTCATTTTTAAAACATGAACATTCATGAGAAAAATTTAGATTATTAAATCATTAAAATATCTAAAACGATGTTTTAGTTAAAGTGTCCCTTACAACTTGAGAATATAGTTGAATAAAAATAATTAAAGAATAACATTAAAAAAAATTATAATATCATTTGAATAAGATTATTCATGATATGATATGTCAATGAACATTATATAAACCATATAAAAATGAATTGGTTTATAACAACAAATAATCTTCAATGAAATGTAAATTGAGAGGAGATCCCTTACAAAGATTGTATCCTTATATTAAGGATAAATAAATGACATAATTATGTGTGCAAAATATAAATACACTCAATATATGTGTATATTAATTGTAAAACATGCAGTGGTCATTCACATATATTAATGGAAAAATAAAACCAGTGACATGAAAATTCAACTCAAAGAATAGATATTGAGTTAAGATTTCCCTTACAAAGATCATTTTGTAAATAAAATAGATTAATTATGTGTATTATATATAAATATGCATAATGAATTATAAATACAAGATAATATATCAGAATGAATTTCCCATGTAATCATAGCATGACATAGTCCTGTAGTTGAAGCTCAACCCAAAGAATGGAAATTGGGTTAAGAAGTTCCCTTACAAAGTTCTTATAAATTACATAATAATTTTTCAATAGGGTGATTATGTAATGAAACAGTATATCCACACAAAGGGAAGTTTAAATTACAAAATAAATAAATAAATTGTTATTACACACATAATCATGGGATAATATAATCAATTAAGTATGCGTAAAACCCAATGAGTGGAAATTGGGTTTAGAAATTCCCTTACCTTGAGTCCAAATTCTCTTGTTCATTCTTTAATGTCCGGAATAATAATATTAGTTTAATTTTTAAATTATTGAGAACCATTTTAGAGGTTATTATTCCTTTTAAATCACTTATTACCATGTTATTAAAATTACATAATTATTTAAGTTCATATCGGTTGTTTTGTCGATATTCGATACTTGAGTCAAAAATGAATTTTTTATGTAAATTTTCCATGTGGTCAAAAGTCCTTCATATACAAAATATTATTCATGATTTTAATATCATATATATCTTTTATATATGTATTTATAATATCCGTAACATTTGGAGATAGTAAATTAAATTCTCCATTCATGCAGACTATAGGTCGTACGAACGCATGAACGCTACTTTCATTATATTACCATATTAAATGAATGAAAACTAAATAACTAATAGGTATATTATAATTAATTTATAAAATATATGTTATATATGTTTCATAATTTTATTAACTCTATCCTTTATATTTTCCTTTAATGGAATGAACGAGCCATATCACTTTGAGAGGGCGGTAGTCCGCACTTCCTCTAATGAAATTATCTTATTTACACATTATGGAGAGAATAAAGGTATGTTGTAAATAAAAATTACATAAGAATAAATAAAATATAAATAAAATATATATCATATATAAATAAAGTTTCATCATAACAGACACCATGAGAGGTGGTTGGTGAAAATTGAACAATCGTCGTTTTGTGAGGCAGTAGTTCGCCGTACACAGAAACAATATGTTTGTATCCATTAGATGGAGGTGTGTGTAAGTGTAGTTATAAATATTATAATATAAAAATCCTATTATATTGGGGATACATTTTTCATTATGTAATAATATAATAATAATTTCATAGGGAGTGAAGAAGGAAAATAAACTAAAGGAACTTTAGAGAAGATGCTACCTCTAGAACGGGTAACTCCTTTTAATTTGATCCAAAAAGGCTTCCTTGAATTTACATCATTCCAATAAAGGATTATGGGAGTAAGGTAGGGATTTTTGGATATTATTTGATCATACTTTGGACAATCCATTGGGATTTATAGGTGTTAGTATGTGGGTATAGGTGGCGTCCTTTTATAAGAGGGATGATGGGCACTTTCAAAAAGTCTTGTAATATTATTTTATTATAAATTGATTTTAGAATCATAATAGTTAAAAGTGTTATATTTAAATTATAATATTATAATGGGTCAGAATAATCTCAAAAAATAGGTTTTATAAAACTTTAGGTCACAATATTAACCCTATCCTTTAGCTTTAACTCTTAGTTAAAAACATTAACTCTTACCATGTCTTCTTGTATTTTCATAATATATGACTACTATAGTTTTTATAATATACCAAGAGAACCAAAAGTGGATAATTAATAACATTTTTAAAATTATATATTTCATTTTCTTAAATCCTATATTTTCAGGACTATTATATCATTTAATAAAATAGTATTAGTTTTAGAAACTCATTTATGTCAATTTTGACACTGTTTAGTAATTCATTTTTTTTAAAGTCACAACAACTTGATTACTTCAAAATAAAGGGATTAAATAAAATATAATACGTCTTAATCATCCATTAAATTATTTTATGGAATCAAAACTTTCAAATTAAATTTATTTTAGTATCTATAATATCATTTATTTGAATCATTCATAAATTAGGTAATCAATACATCATCATTGTGTCATAAATAATTTTTTTTATTTATTGTCTAAAAATTATAAATAAAATACCATGATGTAGGAAATATTTTTATATTTATAATTAATATTTATTTTTAAATATATCAGTTATATAACTCTAATTAATTTTTTAATAAGAAACATTTTATGTTATATTCCCCTTTACTTTAAATTAATTATTATAACATGTCATTTTCACTCCCAAGTGGCTCCATGGGGTCATAAAATCTACCTAAGGATGATAATGGTCTGAAATTTATCATAATATATGATTATTATATGTTTTAGGGTAATTTTATATTATTATAATATT
This sequence comes from Viscum album, assembly GCA_963277665.1. Lineage (NCBI taxonomy): Eukaryota > Viridiplantae > Streptophyta > Magnoliopsida > Santalales > Viscaceae > Viscum > Viscum album. The sequence continues at coordinate 1,352,381,905 of OY728121.1, read as the reverse complement.
ATATTTTACCCTTATTTACCAGGTTTATCTTTTAACCATGGTAAATAAAAATAATTACTGATGTTACTATTCATAATATCCAAAAATAAAAGGTAATTATGTACAAAATATGGAACTTATAATTAAAAATATAGAATCCATTTTTCCAAATTCAAAACTGATAGTTTTCAGAAATTAATTTAAAATTAATTCTCGTTGTAAAATCCAAAATGTGAGCTTTTAAGAAATAAAAACTATCAAAATATTGGCATGTGTTTAATTCCAATTTAAAAATGAAATTACTTCCAATGACCTACATTGGATTATATGATAAAACCTAATCCGATTATACTTTAAAACAAATTAATATTACAATGTAACTATAAAAATAAATTATATGAAAATACAGTTTGGAATTAAAATGCAGTATTTTTCACTATTCATTAAAAATGAACTTTATCAAAAAACATAAATAAAATTCCCAAAGTAAATTTTGATATCCCTGTTATATAAAAGAATTTTATTTTTTCAAATATAACATATAAATGTGTTAAAAAATAAATTTTAAAAGGGGTTTCCATTAAAAGGATGTAAAATGACCTTTTAAAAATATTAAATTGTTTTACACTTAAAATTAGATTCATTCTCATTTTAAGAATCTAATCTTAATTGGATAAATGTAAAAACATTTAAAAAATATGTAAAACCATAATATAGTTAATTATATTCATTCCTTCTAATAAAATGGCTAAGAGTTAACTATCATTTAAAATAATAATAATATTGTTGTATCATTTTTCAACATAACTCACTATTGTGTACAACGTAAGATTTCAGAGAAACTCATTGTTTAGTGTCGAGTATGCTGTAGAAAAAAGTTTCCTCTTTAATGTAAAATTAATATATTATTCATAAATATTAATAGATATGAAAATTTATTATTCTATAAATACCTGGGTTTTTACAGTTTGTGGACATTTACTTCCCCTCGAACATGGTCTCTATCTCTCTCCCTTAGTATCTGAGTGTTCATTTACTATTCCATTTCTATATCTTAATTTACCAAATATATTCTCCTATATGTAAACCTAGTTATGGTATTGTTCCAGATGACTTTTTCACTACACGTTAACTCTTACTTTAAGGTTTTTTATTTACCATTTTATGATCTAGTTTTTTCAACAATATAATTTTTAAATATCAAACTGTTAATTTATAATATCAATTTTAAATTTCGAGGATGAAATTTTAATAAGAATGGTATAAAGTAACACCCTAATATTATAAAGTAAGAACATTTTATTTGAAAGTGTGTATGACACAAAACACTAAGAGTGGAAGGAAATATAAAAACCCTATAAATTAAAATATATTTACTATTTCAAATAAATTAAATATATTATATAGCTTTCAATGAACTCAATACTAAGTTATCTTTCATTACATGCAATAATAACTTTCTTTAATGGCTTAAGTTACATGCAAGATCGAGTTTTACTGAAAACTATTAATATTATTTCTTAAAATGAAAATTGATTCCAATATATTAAATTGAAAGTTATAAACATGATTATAAAAAATATGAAAATATAAATTTGAATTCATTGGTTACCAATTAATTATAAATTAATATAAATACCAATATAATATAAAAGAAATTTTATTATAAAATACTATTTTTGTACGCCAAAGGCATTTTATATTAATAAATTAAATTAATTTATATTACTAGATGGTCATAATTAAATTTATATATTTTATATGAAATAATTTATTTTTAAATTCATCTAACTATTTCGATAGGAATAATAAAAGAACAAATCCAATTTTATATATACAAAATTGTGTTTCTTCTAAAGTTAGTTTTGTCAACTTTTAATGGCACACTTATTATAAAACAAAATTTTAACACTTTTAAAAATTATATTTTAAGAAATAAACTTTATTTTTTAAATATTAATTTCAAAATTATCTTATGGTGAATATTTGGTATTTTTTTTAGAAGATTCATTTTTTGATGAATAGTTAAAAGTAATGAATTTTATTTGGAAATTGACTTTTCATCTAAATAATGTATAACGTTAAGTAATATTTTTTGTTTTTTTAAGTAAATTTATAAAAATTATAAATATATTAATCTAATTTAATTAATTAGACCCATTGTTTCGTTGAATTTAGATATAAATACTTAGTAAATGTTTGGAAATTTTTACTTTAAAAACTTGTTTCCTCGTTCCATACGTGAGATTAATATTAAATTAATTTATGTGAATTATGTGAGATGAGTTTAGAAAAATTGTTTCCATACATTGAGTCATAATAATTTATAATTTATAATAATTCCAAAATGGTTTTTGGCCCATGTGATAAGTGAAAACAGATAAAATTAATTACAGTGATTAATAGAAAAATGAGTTTACCAAGTGACTAAACATTAATCTTAAGGAGCCAAATTCCATATAAATTTTTCCAACACCCATTTTTGTAAATATTTTGATATTATAACTTATAAAATATATATTATTCTATTATTTTATCCATAATACATGAAAAATATATTTTTGTAATTACCTCTTTTCAAAAAAAAATCAAAAGTTCCGCTCACCTCCCTTTTAAAAGGACACCACTCCCTCCCTCCCTTCAAACCTTAAAAACCAATTACATCCTCCAATAACTACCCAAATAACTTCTTAAATTAAATCTATTCATTCTAGAATCATTATATTTGTCATAAATCCATGTTAGGAACGAATTAGTACAAAACTAAGGAGGATACCCAAAAAAGATGTAATGTTTTTCTAAAAGTGTTTTTATTTTATTTCCTTCTCCACCACATTAAATTATTATCATGTCATACTTATATAATATCCTTTTTATATTAAATATTATAATTTTTTTTATCTAAATGGTATGTTCTATGATCACACAAACTTCTATATAATAGATTATGAAATCATCATTTTTGTGTACGGAGGACTACCGCCTCGTGAACCGATGTTGTTCATTTTTCCATTACCAACAATCACAATTGGAAATAATGATATAAATAATTTTTATATATGATATTAATTATATTAATGATTTTATTATTCTTATTAAATTATTATATAACATTTCTCTTCAATCTTTTAATTTTGTGGGAATACTTTAATGTCGCTCGTGTGTACGGTGGACTACCACCTCACAAAGCGATTTGATTCGTTCTTGCATTACATGGAAAATATTAAGCCTTTTTTTAATAAAAAAATTTATATAAATGGAATAAAATTTCTAATTTAATGAAAATATACATAAATATCATTTATATCTCTTTCATTCAATATGACAAGAAAATGGAATAAACGTTTATGCATATGTATGGCCCACCGTCTCCATGAATGGTGTATTTCATTTCTTATCACAATGTTTTATGAATTAATATAAATAAATATATAATGAATATATATAATATTTAAATAATTTTTTACATTCAGGATATGATGAAATCATGATCAGTATAATAGGGAAAAAATAAAAAAGTCATAACATAGTCAAAAAACAAGGAATTTAACACCCAAAACAATGAAAATAATAAAAGATTGTTAAAAAATGGGTGGTAATATATTATAAAATAAAATATATGATAATATAAATATTAATATGTTTCTGGTATAAGTTAATAAAATTCTTAAAACCATTATATATGATGATAAATAGTGTTCAAACAAAACGAAGCGTAATATAAGAGATTTTTTCTTAATTTACATTCTAGAGAGACTTATTTGTTATTATGCATAAATTCACTTTTATAGGGTGTATGTACTACCCTTTCAAGGGAAATGTCATGAATACATAATTATTCATCATATTTTATCTTCCAAATTTAATTATTCCATCAAAGGGGATTTGGTATTAAAATTACAAAGTGGTAAAAGTTGTTTTGAAATCTCACTTTATTTTTTGATTCGTAACTTTCTCTTGAAACAAAAACCATATTATAATCATATTTCATTGTAAATTAAATTTCTCTTAGACATCCCTATTATTGGGTGATGTACATGATTATTTTCTAAAACATATACCATTTTTATAGATGTTTTTTACTTTGAATGTTATTGGATTAACATGGGAGATTTTTATAAATCAGTATCTTTTACTCAATATAGATATTTGATGATTAAAAACATTATTAAATCAATTATTAAATATATGATGAAGGATTTGGAGTTATTGATTTGGGTGGGTCTAATTAATGACATCCGCTTAATGTATCATTAGTCTCATGAGATTAATCAGTTTTCCAAATCAAATGGGTTTTTAACTAGTAGTTTTAAACTTTCTTGAGAACATGTATTAATGATAAAGGTGTCATGTGCCTCAGAAACATGATGTAAAATAATTTAAAAATTTATTCCTTCATAATTCAGTTACTTTAATCTATAATATTTTAACTATAATAAAATCTATAGATTCATTTCACTCTCATCTTATTGATTGAATGGCATGTGTGTTCTGTTATTTTTCATCAGAACCCAATTCTTTCTTGAGGAACAGATCATTTACCTTCCTTCATCTTTCAATTTAAATGTTTAGTTATAACCTTTTATGAATTCCCTTGGAGTTAATAAAGGTAACTAGTGTGCCTGGGGCTCGTTCAAACTCCATATCCCTTCTTTTGTGGGGAAATATTCCTGGTTCACAGTTAGCACAAACTATGCAGGGTATTCCACATTGTCTAAAAAATATGCAAGAAAGGGGAAGAGAGCATGATAATCTTGCACAGTTAGAATAAAATGTGTTATTTTTGGTTCATGACTATGCGACCATGTCTTTAATTTTTAATGATGATTATTTCATGATTTATGCATAGTTAGTCAAAATATGCATATAAACCATTTAATCTGCCCTTCCTTATAGCTAAGTGTTCACGGTTGGCATAAAGATTGGCCAATTGTGCGACCAAACCATGTAACCCTATGTTTTGGTGTATTTTAAAACATCCCCTTATTAAATAAATTTATAACCTATCCTCCCACTTTCTCCAATGCTCAAAAAACCCAACCCTTGGAAGCCCTCTTCGGTGACTATTCCATGAATTGATAGATAATCTTCATCTGAGGTCATATTCAATAAATTTTTGTATCATTAGATCAACACTGGAAAGATATTAATTACATTTGTGTCATTAATTGTGTAGTTTTATATTAGTTGTGGCATTTAGGTGAAATATAAGTTTCCCAATTTGTAGTGTTCTCATCCATTCTTAAATTTTCTAACGATTTGAGTCAAATCAGGAGTTGATACTAGATGAGCTATCCTCTACATACCTAATATAGGTGGTCCCATTATTTTCATTAAAATTTGAAGTATTTATATATATTTAATTTTACAATGATCCCAATTCTCACGTGATGCCTTGAAATTAATTAAAATCCATTAATTAAGTGTTAGGCACATCCTATGTTCTAAAAGAGGCTCATTGATAAATGGTTATAGGTTGAGGACCTTGAAATTGGAACCACCCATTTGGTTGTGTTGTTTAATTAAATATAAAAGTATGATGGTATGTTTTTTGGATACCTTTGAGGTGTTCCCTTTACCCCTTCACAATGGATGTTCATTATTTAATTGTAATTTAAAATTGAAATGATAAATTAAAATGATAAATAAATGGGAATTAATTCCAAGACCCTAGACCCTTTCTATGGGTTGGTTTTTAAGCATGAGATGATTTTTATAATGAATTTACCACACCAGTAGTTAAGAGGCCAGCCTTTTGAGTTTGTATAATTCCTTGTGTCACCTTTGGAGGTGAGTTTTAATTGAAATTTTCTTGTTTATAACATTGAAATTTTTAAATTAAATTTATTAAATGATTTTAATTAAATTTTATTGATTGATAATGAAATTTCCTTGGGTGAAACATTGATTAAATGATGAATCCCATGGATTGATACATTTGTATTTTACCTTGTTTATGCTCAAGTTATACTTAGACTACCATGGACGGACTCATAGGGGATGAATATTAAATTATGAGTGATAATTGGATTCCATATGTATTTTCCAAGTATGGACTCAGAGGAAATTTGATTGTATATGCTCTAGGTGAGACTTGGGATCCCTTAGTAGACCGCTATGGATGGAATCGAATAAAAGGGATGTTATACCACACCAAGAGAAATACCTGGGTTATTGAGAGTATTTACTTGGACATTCTTATAGGGAGTTGTTTTATATTATACTTGGAGCGATATCAGGATTCCAACTCAGGAATGTCATGAATGGGATGAGGTTCATGAATGAATAATGAATAAAATGAGTTATATGATGTGTCTTCCAATACAAATCACAAGCTTGGATTATAATTTTTTTTATACTTTGTGGAAGGCATATTTAGGAACCCTTGATCATGTTATTAGGGGGGACACTAGGCATCACGACTTGTGTCAAGACTTAATTAAATGAATTGAATGATTAAATGAAATTTTTTATAAATGAGAACCTGCACTTTATGGGATTTTTACTTTCATTTTCTTATTATATTGAAACCTACACAATATGATTGTTATATACTCACTGATTGGATGGAACTTGAACTTGGGTGGTTTCTTAGTGGGATTTAGTCTCACACCCTATTCAGGCCCCCTGGGGTACCTGAATAGATTATATTATTTTAGGTATTGATAATGGAAAAAATCTGGATACCGGTTCTTGATTACTTCTTTGGAGCATGGGATCATGGGACAGAGTTGAGGCTCATGATTCTAGCTAGGATACTATTGGAATTTTTTATGTTTTTAACATTAATTTTACACCTTTAATTTATACCTATTTTGGTTGTTTTGTAGATACTTATGAAACGTATCATCATCATCATTATATATGGACTTACTTTTGGTATTGTTATCTATTAGTTTTGGTTATCTATTGTAAGAATGATTGACTAATTTTTCTACTTTTCTGTCATTCTATATTCCACTATATTCCACTTTTGTGATGAGGGTATATTTCCCCATAGACACACCCAAGCCTTCAACAGCTAGTCAGTAGCCCCTAGAATTTGAGGAGATGAACTTGAGGCCATGTGTCCAACCAGGCTCAAGGAAGCCTTGAGTGGAATCTGGATCAAGGATGGTAAAAGTTGTGTTATATTGTTATTTTCTGGCATTATTTACTATCTAGGGAAAATATAAAGGTACTAGAAGGAATATGATTTTGGTAACGAACGGTGCTCTGTTGTAGCTACCCCATATACAAGAAATATCAAAATTACATTGAATAAATTTTTTGCTTTTGGGATTTTTACTTTTACATTTGATTTGATTCCACTATCTGGTGATGCACCTAAATTTTGATGTTTACATTAATATACTTGGGGGTTTTATTTTTTTCAACCTGATGAGGTGAGGTTATGCCATCTCATGCATCATATTAGGAACTTTATAGGTATCACATGGCATACATTATGCAATACCATTTACAATGCATTACTTGTTGTGGGTTGTTGTGATAGGTTTCAGGATATATATACATGTTATTGTGATAGGTATTCTAGAATGTGTTATGGTGTGGATTAGGTGGACGTCATACTTTAGATCATGTGGAGTATGGGCCCTCATGGATCAGAATTTGTTGAACCATTTTTTAACCTATTTAATGTTAACGGTATATAAATGTGAAATGAATGAAATGGAAAATTAATATAGGAATAAATGTAAACTAAAATTATTATAGCAGAGAACATAACCAAGTCCGAACCTTAGTTATTAGTTTTAGGCAGTATCTATTGCTTATATATGATTTGAATGATGCCCTTACCTGACTCTCTGAGCAGGAAGAGGGGTGAATTATTATATTGGAAGGATTTTACCTATCTTATTTTAATCTCAATGATTTTGAGCTATGAACTATGATAATGATCTTGATATTTGGGCATATGTTTGGAATTGTAGATTAATTCCACAATGATGAACTCTAGTCATATTCCATGAAGGGGGTGATAACAAAAATCTTGAGGTGGTGGGGCATGGGATAATAGTGGATACTTCAGTCATGTTGGATTTGGAATAGGTAGTTGTACCAAAAAAAAGTGTCATTGTATATTTTTGTGAAGGCTTTATACAGTTCCTGCAAACCATCCAAGGGGCACCACAACCTGCCCCAACTATGGAATAGTTAATGCATGAGTTTCCACAGTATAATCCGCCCATGTTTTTGGGGGATGGTGGACCATAAGCTGCGAATTCATGGTTAGAGGTCATGATATCTATTTTCAAGCATCTAGAGATTCCCCCTAGTAGGAGGGTAAAATCTAACTATGTATACATTGCGTGATTCCTCCAAGACATGGTGGGATGTCATTTATCTTAAGGATCATCATCCGGATATGCCTTGGAGGTATTTCCATACAACCTCGAATGACAACTTCTACCTTGAGACATTGAGGTTCGATATAGCCTAGGACTTCTTCCACCTAGAGAAGGAAGTGTTATCAGTTATAGAATATTTGTCACAATTTTTTGAGCTCTAGTGATTTTAAAAAATTCAGATGGTTTATGAGATATCTAAATCTAGGAAATTTGAGGATTTTATAAAGTACAATATCTGATCAAAGATTAATGTATTTAGTATAACTAAAATTTTTGGAATAAGGATTTATGTGCTTATCATATAGAATAACCTAAGAGAGCTTGGAGTTTCGAGCTAGGGTGGTTTGGAATCTAGGTCTAGTATTGCATTGATCATAAGTAGGAATAATCTTATGAAGCTTCTGCATGGTGATATTACTATCCACAACACATACATAGGTATCTAGTTGGGTTTCTACAACTACGGTAGGTCGGGACATATGAGGACATAGTGTACAAGGGACCCCATTGAGTGCTGATCCAGTGGCAAGATGATCCATCTACAGTGTTATGTGGAACCTTTCCTTTGAAATACTATGAGAGAGGTTCTGCACTAACTCCATATTTATTAGTGGGGTTAGAAGCTTCTCATTATGTAGAGATCTGGAGTACACATGGTCGATCAGGCTGGGGTGGTTTTCATTATCATGGTAGTGAAACCCCAATTATTCAACAACATTAGGTTGGATCAACTCAGGGTATCTAGGTAGTATCACTGAGTTGTGGTTCAGGATAGATATACATAATGCAACAGACCCTTGAGGAACAGGAACCCAAACCTTCTATTATCATTGGTACTATTCCAATAACCTCAAATTAATTTATGCTCTTTTTGATACAGGGGATTCTAATAGCTTTATATTTTTTCCCATTAAGGAGAGACTTGGGCTCAATGTTTATACTTATAATGGCTTCATGACACTTGTAACTCTTTTGGGACTAGAATGGAGGATTTATGTCAGTTTAGGGCATCCCCCCTTGATATTGGATGGTGTCACATCATATGGGACCTATTTTCCCTTGTGATGATGGGTTTTGACATCATTTTCAAGATGGACTAGTTGGTTCCATTTCATGATTTTATTGATTTTTATCATTGTAGGGTGACCTTCACATCACCAGAGGGTGGAGAGTTCATTCACAAGGGTGAATGGGATGTCTAGGCGAGCTACACTAGACTTTAACATCATGGGATGGGTGGTAAGATGAAAAAGATTGCAATTTTATATCTAGATGATCCGTGAACACAACAGATATACTTCAATCCATTGGTTGATCATTCTCAGATGTTTTCCCTGATTATTTTTCTGGATTACGTTTAATGAGATATGTATAGTTATATATGGAGCTAGTATTAGGAGCTGCACCATTATCTATTCCTCCTTATATGATGGATACTACTGATATACAAGAGATCATTAGGGTGTTAGTGGATTTAGAGAAAAATGGTTTTATCTGACCCAGTACGTCTCAGTGGGGTTCACCAGTCCTTGTTAAAAAAAGGCTAACAAAACTCTAAGGCTATATTTCGATTAAAAGATGTTGAAACATCTAATAATTAAGAACCGATATACTTTGACATGGATAGAAAATGTCTTCGATCATATCTGAGGATCATGGGTTTTCTTAAATATTTATTTCAGATCTGGTTATTTACATGTTCATTTTAGACTATTATACATACCTCATACAACCTTATGTAGTAGGTATGGTCTCTATGAGTATTTTTTGATTTCTTTTGTTCACAAAAACATGCCAATAATCTTCATGGGACTAATGAACTGAGTCTTCCATCCTTATCTGGATTCATTTGTAGTTATTTTCATGGAAGATATCATGGTGTATTCTCACAATCGACATGACCATGAAAAACATCTGGATATATTATTGGATACATTGATGAAGAATTAGTTATATGATAAGATCATAATGTGCATCTTCTAGATGCAACAAATTCACTTCCTAGGTGACATCATCTTAGATATAGGAGTACTAGTTGACCTAGATAAGGTTAGAGTTTTAGTTTCTGGGAGGATCCCAAGAATATCATTGTGGTACGAAGTTTCTTGGGGATAAAAAAATATTACAAGAATTTCATACAAGACATATAACACTTAGATTCACCGATGATGGGGTTAATAAGGAGGGTTTGAAGTTTGTTTGGTATGATACATGTGATACGGCCTTTCCGGATCGGAATAGGAGATTGAATTTATAGGCGATATCGATTTTTCTAGAGCCATACAAGAGTTAAATAGTGTATTGAAATGCATCAGGTATCTGGCTAGGAGTAGTTGTTATTCATGGGGATAGAGTCCTAGTGTACAGGTCTCAATAGTTGAGGACATGTGAGAGGAATTACTTGATTCAAAATCTCAAGTTATCTAAGGTTATTCATGAGTATCACTATTGGAGGTTCTACTTACCTGGAGAGAATTTTGTGGTGGGCATGAATTACAAAAGCCTAATGTACATATTTATACAGCATGATCTGAATCTGAGACAGTGAATTTGGGATGAGTACCTAAAGTATTTTGATTTCAATATTGTCAACATGAATGGTAAGGGAAATGAAGTGGATGATGCACTAAGTAGGAGGACTCAAATATGGGCAGTTCAGTAGGCCAGTAGCGATTGGTAGCTCATGGATTTTTTCTCTGAGATGCACTTGAAGGTTTAGGAAAGTCAGGGTAATACTTATCTTTCATCATTAGATATTACCTCTTAATTATAGGATTGATTAATTATGAGGTATCATTTGGATTATGGATTCATATTCCTATGTTAGAGTGTGATGGTTGAGGACCTTCCTCCTGGTTGCACTGTACACGAGGATGAAATTCTATGTGTTCATGGTAACATATGGGCTTCAATAGACATGTGCGATGAGATTGTGTGAGGATTTTATGGATCATCTTGGGAAGTTTATCCTATCATCACCAAGACGTATTGGGATTTACATCACCAGTAGTGGTCGCTAGGTATGAAATGAGATGTAGTTGGTTTCTTCATTAGGTGATCCACTTGTCAGCAAGTGAATGTGGAACACCAACAACCAAGAATACATTTATAACAATTACCTATCCCTAAGTGGTGTGGTTTGATGTCTCAATAGATTTTATGATAGGTTTAATGAGGTATCCTTGATGTAAAGATTTTTTATGGGTTATTGTTGATAGGCTCATGAAGGTTTCACATTTCCTTCCAATTAAGGAAACCTTTAGTGTTGATGAGCTTGAGATATTTTGAATTCATGAGATAGTATGACATCACAAGGTATCACATATTATCATTTTAGATAGGGATTATATGTTTACTATAGAGTTCTGGAATGGGATACATAAGGAATTGGGTATACAGGTGCTTCTGAGCATGGTATACCACCCCCATAAAGATGTATAGTCAGAGCACATGATTCAGGTGCTTGAGCATATGATGTTACCATGAATCCTTGAATTATAGGGATTATAGGAGAGGCACAAACCCCTTTCTATGTTCTCCTATAAAAATAGCTTTCAAGAAACTATTCATATGGAACCTTAATGGGATTTGTATAGTAGGCCCTAATGAGCACCCATTCGTCGGTTAGAGGTAGGAGAGGTAGCTAGGTTTAGACCTTGTCTTGTTTTGGATAACATAGAGTAGGTTTAGTTGATTTTAAAGTAGATGTATATAGTGTAGTCTCAATAAAAATTAGACTATGATCACCACATACAACCTCTATTGTTTGAGGTTAGAGATTGTGTTTTCTGGTTTGTTTTAATAAGGGTGGGATATAGGAGGATCTTGAGGTAGGGTAAGCTTCCGCTGCATTATGTCACATCATTTGAGATCCTGAAGAGAGTTGGTCCAGTAGCCAATTGGTTGAAGTTACCTCAGAGGTACTGATCCATGAATGACTTATTCCATGTATCGCAGTTACACCACAATTATTCAAACCTGTCCCATATAATTTCACCTAAGTAGTTTTAGTTACATGTAGATGATCCCATTGAGGAGAAACCTATATGTATTGTCGATCGTATCATGAACGTTACCTAAGTTTGGGTCATTCCTTTAGTACGGGTGCAACAGAAGCATGGAAGAGTGTAAGACGAGTCCTGGGAGTGGGAGGCTGATGTATGATCAGAGTGTTTGGATTTGTACTGATACATTATTGACCACCCTTGAGAATAAAATATGATGATGAATTGCTTTAAGGGGGGAAGTTTATAAGAACCCAGTTCTTTCTCGAGGTACGTATCATTTCTATTCCATTATCTTCTAGTTTAAATATTTAATTATTGTCGATAATGAATTCTATTGGTGTTAATAAAGGTAATGGGGGTGTCAGTGGCTCATTCAAAGCCTAGAATGTATCTTTTGGGGTGAAAATGGCCTTGTGCATGGTTAGTGAAAACTATGTGGGGTAGGCCGCACAATATGAAAAACAATGAAAGACATGGACAGAGAGGCGGTGAAGCTCACATTGTTAGAATAAACCATGCGATTTGTGGATCAAAGCTATGTGTCCATGTCTGCAATTTTTACCGAGGATTTTTTCATGGTTTTTGAATAGTTATTCAAATCATGCATACAAACCGTGCAATGTTCCCTTCACTATAGCTAACCATGAATGGTTGCCACATGATTTGGAAAATGGTGCATCCAAACAGTGTGACCCCATGATTATAGTGAACTAACAAAACTACCCTAATTAAATAAATTTCTAACATATCCCCCCATTTTCTCCAACACACAGTAACCCCAAACATTGGAATCCCTCTTTGGTGACTATTCTAGGAATTGAGAGATCGTCCCCATCTAGTGTCAAATTCAAGAACCATATGTCTCATTAGATCCACACTGGTAATATATTGATTGATTTTGTTTCATTCCACATTTAGTTTTATATTGTCTCTTCTATTTAGGTGCATGTTTATTTTCACAATTTTTAGGATTTTCATCTAATCATTGGTTTTCTCCTGATCTGGGTCGAATCAAGAGTTGATACTAGATGAGCTATCCTCTACGGACCTAAGGTTGGTATTCTTGTTCTTTTCATTAAATGTTAAAGTGTTTATATATATAACGTTGTTACACATTCCCAATTCTTGGGTGAAACCTTGAAATGAATTTAAATCCTTCAATTAAAGTGTTAGTCATATCCTACATAATTAATGAGTCTTGTCAATGAATGTTTATAGGTTGAGGACCATGAAATGGGAACCAACGCTTTGGGTGTGTTGTTTAATTAAAAGGACCATTATGATGATATGTGTTTTGGATACCTTATAGGTGTTCCCATTAACCCTTGACATGGGATGTCCAATAATGAATTTTCAATTGATTTTTAAAAGACATATTAAATCGATAAATACTTGGGAATTGATTCCATGACACTATACCCTTTCCATGTATTGGTTGTTCAAGAATGAGATACTTGTTATAATTAACTTCCCAAATAAGTAGTTAAGAGTCAAGACTTCTGAGCTTGGACAATTCCTTTAGTCACCTTTTGAGGTGATTTTGAATTGAAATGTTCTTGGTGATAACCTTGAAATTTTTGAATAAAATTGATTTAATGATGCTGATTAAATTTTATTGAATGATTATAAATCTTCTTTGGTTGAAACATGGATTCAATGATGAATTCCATGGTTGAAATCAATTAGATTTTACATTTCTTCTACCTAATTGATACTTGGATAGCCAAGGAAGGACTCATAAGAGATGAATATTGTATGTCGTGTGATCCTTATATTTAATATGGATTTTAAAAGGATAGAGTGGAAGGTAATTTGATAGTATATTCCATGGGTGATACTTGTGTAACATCCCGGATCCGGGTGCCACTCAATGGGTGCCCCGAACCCGGTTGGTCACATAACCTCAAGTGCATTTCCCCAGATGCCATAGAATGCTGACTAGCAGCGTGGCCCCAGGTCTTATAGTGGGGAAACTATGCCCTCATTTGTAAAAGTGTAGCGCAATGGATTACAAGATAAAACATACAACAACAGTGGAAGTAATAAACCATACATATTTAATATAAACAACTATAGTAAAAGATAACCAACCAGTTATATAGATATGATGTAACATGTCTCATGTTCTAAGAAAATAGCCAGAACATGTTACACAGTAGTAAAATACAATACAGATTACAACAAAGAAAAATAAAACAGTTGGCCGCATCGAGAGCCTAAGCTCTGTCCCATGCTCCCCTACTCCTCAGCAACAATCATGTACCTGTATAAGGACACTTGGCCTTATCTACACCTACAGAAACGTAATCTATTTGGGCTGAAGACTTGACCCAAACATGGTGTGGGAAATAAATCCCAATAGGAACCCACCAAAGGCCCGTGCTCAACTGTGTGTAAACATGCAACAACATTGATCAAAAGTAAATGCAATAAACTAAGAAGTACTCAAAAGTAACTAAATTTACCAGTTATATTTCCATTTCCATATTCATTTAATCATTAATTATTAAGAAAACACCATAGTGAATTTCTATGTAAACATTCAGTGTCCTCAGTCACACAAACCCTTACCCTCGGGTAATCAGAATCTCACCCTCAGGCATAACAGATATTGCCCTTAGGCGTACGAAGTGTCTCCATCAGGCACAGAATTCACTGCCCTCAGGCATAAGAAAATTTCCCCTCAGGCGAAATAGAACATTGCCCTCAGGCTAAGCAGTACCTTTCCCTCAGGCTAAACAGACAATACCCTCAGGCTAAAAATAAAACTTCCCTCAGGCGCAAGTAATTGGGCCATGCCCAACATGTAAATAAGAAATTCACATACAATTCCTCTCAAGGAAATTTAACAAACATTATTACAATGGAATACCCTCGGGTATCATGGCCAAATGGCTAAACAGAGGAATGCACCCCCGGGGTGGTCCTGGATCCAAGCAGTGATCCGAAAAAATAGTTTATTATCACATTTAATTACCTTTACAAATCTAGGTATTTAAAACCGCTAAGTCCTTAGCCACACAACACCCAAACAAGGGCTCGTGGCACAACGATTCACGCAAACGCACCACCGTTGGAAATTAACCACCAAGCCACCTACCTTAAACGCCCATGATTAGTATACTCGAACAATGATCCTCGAATCATCCAAGAATGAAGTAGATCTATGCGGTTCCGACGAGATCGTCAGAGGTGAAAATGGATTCCCAACGCTTGATCTGGAGATCCTCGAAGGTCCGGCCTCCTCTCCCGACTCCTTCCTCCGGTTCTAAGCTAGTCCTGTGAATAGGGTTTGCTACTGCCCATTTTAAACAAAAAAAAATACACGGCGTGTACTTATCAAGTACATGGCGTGTACTTTTCTCATTTAACTATTCTTATGAAGGTACCACCAAACTTTTTATCCGTCGACATGAGTACACGGCATGTATTCCCAACTACACGGTGTGTATTGTCGCTCAGCTGGAAGCTGCTTCCACCACCTTACTATTTTCATGCCGACTAACTACATGGCGTGTAAATACCCACTACATGGCGTGTAGTCGGTTTTTACACCCTACATCACCGACATGGCTACACACCCTGTGTACTCATCCCACACGGCCAAAGTACATGGCATGTGGAATAGTACATGGTGTGTAGTCCCAAAATTTTGGATTTTTTCCCATTTTTCTTATTTTCTCAAAAACACTTAAGGAAAAGTGAAAAGAAGAAACCCGTACCTCAAAAATAAGAACTGGGTTATTACAAACTTCCCCCCTTAAAGCAATTCATCCCTGAATTTCCCTTCCAAGGGTGGCAAAGATAATGCTCAGAATAGCTCTAGCCACGGAGCATGTATGTCGGTCTCCCGCTCCCAAGTTTCTTCATGCACTCGGCCATACTGGCATAGCTCCCGTACGAGAGGAACTTACCGGCCTCAGAGAACCTTCGTGCTCCTATCAACAATACGAATCGGATTCTCCTTAATGGATGAATTGATCTGAAGCTCAACCTCCTCGGGCTGAAAGAAATGAGACAGGTCTGAATGATAGCGGCGTAACTGAGATACATGGAAGACGTCGCGTATCGCCTTGTACCTATGTAGTAAATGCAACCTATAGGCAACCAGCCTGACTTTCTATAGAATCTCAAATGCCCCTACATACTTCTGTGAAACTTTACCCTGTTTCTTGATCCGTTTGGGTACCAACCTCAGTGAAACATGTAATAAAACCTGATCACTGATGACCAACTCCAAGGGTCGTCTGCGGCGATCATCATAAGATTTTCGTCAAGGCTGTGTTGTAGCAATCCGCTTCTGAATCAACTAGACCTACTCAGAAGTCTCCTGCACGAGACGTGGTCCCAATAAAGCTGCCTCACCTGCCTCTAGTCGGCACAAGGGTGATCGGAGTGGCCTACCGTCTAAATCCTCTTAAGTTGTTATCTCAATAGTCTCCTGAAAACTTTTATTATGGGAAAACCTGACCAGGGGTATGTACTTCTCCCAAGATCCCCCAAAGTCTAGGATGCATACATGCAGCATGACCTCAAGCACATGTATCATACGCTCTGACTGGCCATCGGTCTGAGGGTGGTAAGCTATGCTCAGAAGCACCTATGTACCCAGTGCCCTATGAAAAATCTGCCAAAAACGGGACATAAAGTGGGTGTCCCTATCAGAAATGATAGAATGGGGGACCCCATGAAGACATATGAACTCTCAGATACATATCTTCCTAATCTCATCAACACCAAATATCTCCTTGATCAGCAAAAAAATGAGCTACCTTCGTGAGTCTGTCCACAACAACCCACATGACATCATTGCCTCAAGGTGACCTCGGCAATCCAGTCAAGAAATACATCGCGACATCATCCCATTTCCACTCCGGGATGGGTAACTACTATAACAGTCCATCTAGCCTCTGATTCTCCACCTTCACCTACTGACAGGTGGAACACCTTGTAACAAAACTAGCTATCTCTCTCTTCATATCTGGCCACCAGTACTGACGTCTCAAGTCACGGTACATCTTGGTAACCCCAGGATGAACTGGCCAAGCTGAATCATGAAACTCCTGCATTAAATCCTCGTGTATATCCCCGGGAACCCACACTCATCTATGGAAATGTTTAATTTCATCATCGCTTATCGTCCAACCAGGAGAAGGGTCCCCACTTTCCACCGACTCTCATAGAACTAGGCCTTCTGAATCAGATAGATGTCTCATCCTCACTTTGTCCAGGAGGGTAGAAGTCACAGCTAAAGATGAAAGATAGTTCTGCCCCTGACTGTCATGCACCTCCAAATGCATCTCAGAGAACAAGGCCATGAGCTTCCACTCACCACTGGCCTCCTGCACAGCCTGTATCTCAGTCCTCCTTCTCAGCGCATTGGCTACTGCATTACCTTTACCAGGTGTATAGGAAAGCTCGAAGTCGAAGGACTGACGGTATTCGACCCACCTTCTCTATCTCATGTTCAAGTCACGTTGAGTAAAGATATACTTGAGACTTTTTTGTTCGGTGAAAACCACATAATGCTCTCCCAAGAGATAGTTTCTCCAAAATCGCAACGTATGAACAACTTCAGCCAACTCGAGGTCATGCATTGGGTAATTACTCTCATGTGGCCTCAACTGCCGAGAACCGTACGCAATAACTCAATCGCCCTGCATCAATACTGCTCCCAGCCCAATACATGATGCATCACAGTAAACTGTATAGCTCTTTCCTTGATCTAAAAGTATCAGGACTGTTGTTGATGTCAACCTACCCGTCAGGTACTGAAAGGATGTCTCACAAGCTTCTGACCAAAAGAACTTCACACCCTTCTTAGTTAAACTCGTCAACGGCACTGAAATGAGGGAGAAGTCCTGTATAAAGCGTCTATAGTAACCATCCAGCCCTAAGAAACTCTGTATCTCAAAAAAATTCTTAGGATGCTCCCAGGAAACTACTGCTCTCACTTTCTCTAGGTCTACTTCAACTCCTACCTCTGAGATGATATGACCCAGGAAGTGAATCTGGTCCATCCAAAAGTGGCATTTTGAGAGCTTAGCATATAGTCGATTCTCTCTCAGTGTACTCAATACGATCTCAAGATGGGTGGCATGGTTTGGTCGAGTGTGAGAGAACACTAAGATATCATCCAAGAATACTACCACGAAAGAATCTAGATAAGGATGGAACACATGATTCATCAGAGCCATGAAAACTTCTGGCACGTTCGTGAGTCCGAACGGCATAACCAAGTACACATATAGACCATATCTGCTCCGAAAAGCTGTAAGCAGTATATCTGATGGTCTCACGCACAGTTGATGATATCTGGATATCAAGTCAATCTTTGAGAACACTCATGCTCCACGAAGTTGATCCAAAAGATCATCAATACTCGATAAGGGATATCGGTTCTTGACTGTCAGCTGGTTCACCTTCCGATAATCCACACAGAGTCTAAGGGTATTATCCGCCTTCTAAGCAAAGAGGACTGGCGAACCCCAAGGAGAAGTACTGGGTCGGATGAAACCCTTTTCCTGTAACTCCTCCAACTACCTCTTGAGCTCCTGCAACTCTAGTGTAGCCATCCTATAAGGAGGAATGGACACTGATTCTACTCCTGGAACATGCTCAATATAGAAATCCACCCCTCTCTTCAGTGTTAGACCCAAAACGTCGTCCGGGAAGTCATCCCTGAAACGATCAACCACTGGAGGGAAATCCTTCTGACAAGTCTTGTAGAGACCCTAATCTTGACGTACATGGACATTACAGTACTTTAGCAGAATAATTAATACATAACAAAAAGCCAACACACAAGGACCATAATAGTTTAGTGTCTTTGGAAACTCGTAACATAATCTTCTAATCGTGGTGAAAGATCTTCAACATCTCCCATAAAGATCTTTCCCTTTTTGTTTTCTTACCTAAAACATTTCTTTAAATCCTGGGGAACATAAAACATATAAAGGGTGAGATCAAATGCTCAGTAAGGGTAAGCATGTATAAAATAAACAAATCATAAACATTTGAACTTAAAAACATGAACATAATGTTTAAACATCAAAACCTTGAGCAATGACATAAAACATGGCAGTACAAAGGGCATAGATCATAAAGAAACATTAATCATAATAAAATATCATGGGAATAAAACATGTAATTGTGGCAACCATTAAGCACATGATATGATTTCCACAGTAGCCAAGGCATTTCTGCCAAGACCATCTTAGTGGAAAAAGTTTCTTTCTGAATCGAGTTCACTCCTCGTTCTAGTCCGGTAATACTAAACCGAATTAACTTACTGTTCCATCCATGTCTATCTCATGAGATATAAATCATTACCCAATCCATTGGAGGGATATATAGGTCCCAACCATCTCATAATTAAATCATTCTTACTTATGCCCCAAAATAAACATACATCCTTCATAATAACCCAAACGAATAAAATGGGTTTCATAAACATCATCCGATCATCACATAATCCAGATAAAAGAAATGGATATCATTTCATAATAAGAAAAGTGAAACCATGTAAATCATATAGACTTTATACTTGAAACATACACATATGAAATAATGTCATCTTAGATGGAAAATGGTTTTGATAAAACACTTGAAAATAATTCTTGAGGAAAATATCCTTTCTTCTTCAAAACCAATTTATTTTCACAAAACATCATGTAATTTTAAAAGAATAAGATTTTGTTGACAATATTCATGAAATATTTTGGAGGAATATTCATGAAAATAAGGCTTTAGAAAACCGTAAAAATCCTTTCATGCCGTATAAGTTAAAAAAACATTCTTCTCGTACTTTTGCCAGAAAAGTAAAAAAGTGCCTCGTAAAAGAATGATTCCTTACACACCATGTAGTAAAAGAAAAAAATGGATAAAAAGGACATTAAACATACATGAAACCATTTTTAGAAATCAGGGACATGGCTGATAAATATAACCCCATTAAATACTTACGAATAAATAATCTCGGATAACAACGAGATTGGAATAATTATCCCTTACCTTAGGTCCAATTTGCTTCGTAAGTGTCCTAACCTCCTGTATAATGTTTTAAATATTGTTATTGACTTATTATATAATCTTAATCATTGTTATGCTATCATATATGGTTTACTTATGACTTTATATTACCCGTTCTTTTGTAAATCCCATGTTAAAGCAACGTTTTGGGTAAAATCATCTTATTTATCGTACGTGTTTGGACTTATTGTTATTGATGTTATTATTACATATATCATGATTTACTTACTTCTAGAATGTAAATAATGATTTATATATCATATATATTCATTATATATCCATCATATACATGTATTTATAATAGTACATAACATATGGAGGTAAGAAATGAAATGCACCGTTCATAGAGACAGTAAGCCGTACGTACGCATGAACGCTACTTTAATTTCTATTTATTATTTTAATATAATAAGTATATTATAATTCCAGTATAATATCCTATATAATATCATTAACTCCATCCTTTATACATCCCACATAAGGCATTAACGAATCACATCACATTGAGGGGGCGGTAGTCCGCACTTCCTCAAATGAGATTATCGTATTTACCCACTATGGCGACCATAAAGGCTTGATATAATTGGGTAGTAAAGAAGAATAAGGAAATAATAAACATAATATATATCATATATAAATACAGTTCCATCATAATAGACACCATGAGAGGCGGTATGAGAAAATCGAACAATCATCGTTTCGTGAGGCGTTAGTTTTCCATCCACAGAAACATTATGTTCTTCATCCATTATACGGAGGTGTGTGTAAGTGTAGTTAGAATCCTTTTCATAATAACATCCTAGTATACTTAGGAGAATTTTTTTGTTACAAAATAAATGATTAAAAAGAGTTTAGGGGTCATAGAAGTAGAATAAAAGAAAACAATTTAAGAGAAAGTGTTACCTTTAATTTGGGTAACTTCCTTTGGTTTGGAACAAAAGGACTTCTTGGAGTGCCTTCTGCCTAAGGTAAGGCTTATAGGGGGAGGATAGGGATGTAGGAAGATTAATTTGGCAGAGGTTGGACGAGTCAAATGGCTTGAGAGGTGTGAGGAATTGGATATAAATGGTCTCCTTTTATAAGGGGGAGGAGGGGATCTTTTGGAAAGTGTGAAAATATTATTTTATCATAAACTTATCTTTGGTTTCAAAAGATCCAAAAATAACTACAGATGAAGATAATTTGAGCCATGGTCAAAATAAAATCATCCAATCTGAATTGGACATGTTTTAGATTATATTTTAATCATTATAATCTAATTTATTTAAATCATTTACTAATGAGGTAAATACTACATCATTATTGTGTCATAAATAATTTAATTTATTTGATGTCCAAATATTATAAAAAAACTACCAACATGTAAGAAATATTTTTATATTTCCAGTTAATATTTATAGTTGAAAACATAATTTATATAGTCCATTATAAAAATAAATTACTAAAAGATTTTTGTTAATGCCAATTTTGTCTTTACATTAAATCAATTAATCTAATGTGTCATTGTCTTTCATAAGTGGATCCATGGGGTCCCAAAATAGACCCAAGGATTCCCATGGTCGTCCATTACTCATCCAATATGGTTTGGACAAGTGTTAAGTTAATTATGAATTATTATAATATTCTTTTAACCTTGAATTACCCTATTTACCTTTAACCGTGGTAAATAAAAGTAAAAAGTTACTATTCACCAACAATTATTTTTATCTAATTGAAACATATTTTACTCCTTGATATTAACCCTTTCTCTCGGATTTTCTAAATTCAACTCATAGAAGTGGTAAAATTACGTTTTATGAACTAATGCAAAAGCTCCTAGCAAGTGGGTAAAAGATGGTGAAAAGTTCAATTCAATTTTTTTAAATCTAAAATTATTATAAAATGACTCCAATGAATTTTATTGAAATTATAGAAGTATTATGTATCTATTTTGACCTAAAATAAATTTAAATCAAATAAATGATTATTTAAATAAAAATTCGGTTTTAACCAAAAACTCAGTGTTTTCACTATTCATCAAAAATTGATGTTTTTCAAAAAAATACCAAAAATTCAGCATAAGATATATTTGATATTCCGAATTCAAAAATGATGTATATTTTTCCAAATTCTATACATAGAAGTGGAATTAATTAATTTTTAAATTAATTCCCATTATTAAAACAAATAGCGTGTTTTTAAGAAACAATAAATATCAAAAGATTGATACTTATTTATGTCCAAATTCAATTTGAAATTAATTCCAATGACCAAAATTGGATTAAATCGTAAAAATATATTCTAATTAAACTTTAAAACCAATTAAAAATATAATCTAACCATATAAATTATTGTGATGAAAAAGTTGTTTTTAATTAAAATATAGCGTGTTTTTACTATTCATCAAAATATGAAAGTTATCAGAATAATATGGAAAATTTATCCAAACTAAATGTTTATAACCTGATTCCAAGGGAGAATTTTATTTTTTCAAATTGAACTTATAAACATGTCAAAAACTAGATTTAAAGTGGGTGCGCCATCAAAAGGCGACAAAACTACATTTTTTTTAAAATTCTTATTTTACTCGAAAAATTGATTTTGTTCTCATACCATATTCTAGAAAATGTGTAAGATGAATAATAATTTTATAAAATTCAAAATTTAGTTGATACTATTCATAAAGGCTAGTTCATAATAATATTATAACCATATATCATTGTTTAGTGAAACCTGGTATTGCGTAAAACACACGCTATCGAGGAAGGTCTTGATTTCATGTAATGCAAGTCAAGTCAGGGTTACGTGTTGTTCAAGACTCCTCCATTGTTTTGTATAATAGAATCCAACCATATTTCACTTATACATTGAATATATAGATATATATACAGTCAATGTTTTGTAGAATAACTACTATCAAAATTGTGTGTAACATGATCCAAGAATAGCGTTGCGTATACTGCAAGCTAATACGGTGTTATGTATAGTACAAGATAATCCTGGTGTAGTGTATAATAGAACACATAAAATAAATTAAAAATAATATATCTCATAAAATCTCAGGTTGTTACATTCTACCCCTCTTAAAATGAATTTCTCCCTCGAAATTCATTGGGGTTATAAATGGTTTACTACTTGAAATTTTCATTCAAAGAAACCCACATCGTAAAAAGGAATACCAAAATTGAACATTAAAAACTAAATTATGAAACGTAATGGTTACCCAAATTAACTAATCACTGGGTTTCCACATAGAAAAACATAGGTGAAAATATGGATATGGAGGAGAAATCTAACCATTAAATTCTGATGGAGAGTGGTAGAGAACATGGCTATGAAAAAGCCAACAATCCCAAAGCCATAAATTTGTGATGATCTAAGGTACCATCTGATTCATCAGATATGAGGGCACTAGGACAACAGTTTTTGGTTTTCAAGATCATTTCCCTAAAGTTTATGAATTAAAAGAAATACTTACATGATTTTGGTACCATCTCACCGTTTTTTGTGTCATGAAAAATTTCCACTTCATATCTTAAAGAAATGAAGTTGAATTTGTTATTCGTGAAGTGTTAGTAGATCATGTGATAGAATAATGGGTCATTCCATCTATTTCAAACAAAAGGTTAGAAAAAGTTATCAAACATACATAAGTCCAACTATGGTGAGGTTAATCGTAAACGATTCCAAAAATGAACTTATACTTCATCTATCATACCGCTTAATAAAATGAAACCAGTTTCTACTAACCAGAGACTTCCTGTAGGCCAGTGGTTGGCAATAAAGGTCTGTCGTACTTCGGTTGTGGGTTCTATTCCCACAGCCTTGTCCAACGTGACGAGTTGTTGCACGTCCTGCAGGTTGTCCTTTTTTCTAAAACTACATTATTATAACATTCCATAAATTATATCGAAAAAAGTTCTAGACTTAAACAATTCTATCAGATTTCCAAATTAATCCATTCCAACCATTAAGCTTATCGAAAATACTTCTGTCCAATCTTATAGTATAAAGAAAATGATTACTAGAAATATCATCAACCAAGCATGTGAATACCATCATTTATCCCCCATATAAAATATATCTTGTTGGTCACATTCCAAACATGTCAATACCTTAATCATGTATTCTCTTGAAAAATGAATACCCATTGAACCTTAGTGAAAACATGAATGCTGTCAAAAGTAAACTCTTTCTACATACCAATATCCCAAAAATTTTATATACTCAAACCATGATATCACATTTTCCTTATATTAGTCATGTGCTCATGAATACTATCAAACATTTCATTTTCTCCTAATCCCTTCTTTATGCACAAATCATCTATTTTCCAAAAATATCTGAATAACCTTTCATGGTTACCAGTACCATTCATCATATACATTGAAAACTCAAGCAAAGGCAACGGTGTAACAATCCTTAGATTTTTTTTGTATTCCATAGTACCATACATTATTCTTGATAAACATACAATCATTACACTACCTTCTTAAACCATTCACTGAGCTTCATCATTTCTTCCATCTCATATATCATTTGTAGTCTCTTCATCATCATCCACATAAATACTACCCATATGACCATGCTGATTCTCTTTATGAGATTTTCCCTTATGGAATTGGTTTTCATAATGCCCGCACATTCCACATTTAAAACACTTAACCATTTTTGATGTCTTAGCAATACTATTATCCTTGTCCATGGTGTTAACTGAACCTTTTACTTTAAAATTACTAGATTTGTTTCCTTCTTTTCCACACCCAAAGAATCTTCCAGTTCCTCTGAAACATTCTCCTAGATGCCTCTTCCCACATGACTTACATGAGGGAAATTGAACTTTCTTTCCTCTATGATCATCATGAAACTCCTTCTTTCTCTTATTATCTGAGTCAAGAAACATACCAAAGCTGAGATTATTGATCATTTTATGAGATTGCTGATTAGGAATAATAACGATGTTTCACCTTCCAAATATCATTTCATTTTCTTGATCATGAAGAATATCATTCCATTGTCCATCATATTCTTCACTATCGCAAATCTTCCTATTTCCAGCCATTTTCTAAAACCCAAAAATTAATTGTGTGAGAGGCAAAAATCATGCTATGGAAAACAACATAACAAAGGGGGATTACCTTCAATATATAACATCTTAGGGTTAATTATAATATTGTTACCATAATTCTAGGAATATAACCTATACTTATACTTAACCGTAGGTACATCCCTAGACATACCTTAGAAATATCTCTAGAGATCTCACTAAAGTTTTCACATCCTAGTTTCCAAAGGTTAACTAAATCTTTCCTCTAATACCAACTGTAGAGACTCAAATCTAGATGTACATGGACATTACATTACTTTAGCGGAATAATTAATACATAACAAAAACCAACACACAAGGACAATAATATTTTAGTGTCTTTGGAAACTCGGAACATAATCTTCTAATCGTGGTGAAAGATCTTCAACATCTCCCATAAAGAACTTCCCCTTTTTGTTTTCTTACCTAAAACATTTATCTACATCTTGGGGAAAATAAAACATATAAAGTGTGAGCTTAAATGCTCATTAAGGGTATGCATGGATAAAATAAAACAAATCATATACATTTGAACTTAAAAACATGAACATAATCTTTAAACCTCAAACCTTGAGTAATGACAAAAAACATGGCAGTACATAAGGCATAGATCATAAAGAAACATTAATCATGCTAAAATAGCATGGGAATAAAACATATAATTGTGGAAACCATTAAGCACATGATATGATTTCCATAGTATCCAAGGCATTGCTGCCAAGACCATCTTAGTGGACAAAGTCCCTTTCTGAATCGAGTTCACTCCTCATTCCAGCCCGGTAATACTAAACCGGATTAACTTACCATTCCAACCATGTATATCTCATGAGATATAATTATTTACCCAGTTAATTGGAGGGAGATATAGGTCTCACCCTTCTCATAATGAAATCATTCTTACTTGTTCCACAAAATAAACATACATCATTCATAATAACCCAACGAATAAAATGGGTTTCATAAACAACATCCCATCATCACATAACCCATATAAAATAAATAGATATAATTTCATAATAAGAAAAGTGAAACCATGTAAATCATAGAGACTTTATACTTGAAACATACACATATGAAATAATGTCATCTTAGATGGAAAATGGTTTTGATAAAACACTTGAAATGAATTCTTGAGGAAAATATCCTTTCTTCTTCAAAATCAATTTCTTTTCACAAAACATCATGCAATTTTAAAATAAAAATATTTTGTTGAAAATATTCATGAAATATTTTGTAGGAAACTTCATGAAAATAAGGCTTTATAAAACCGTAAAAAGCCTTTCATGCCATATAAGTTAAAAAAACATTCTTCTCTTACTTTTGCCGGGAAAGTTAAAAAGTTCCTCGTAAAAGAAAGATTCCTTACACACGAAGTAGTAAAAGTAAAAAATGGGTAAAAAGGACTTTAAACATACATGAAAAAATTTAGAAATCAGGGACATGGATGATAAATATAACCCCAGTAAATAATTACGAATAAACAATCTCGGATAAGAATGAGATTGGAATAATTATCCCTTACCTTAGGTCCGATTTTCTTCGTACGTGTCTGATCCTCCTGTATAATGATTAAAATAATGTTATTGACTTATTCTAGAATCATACTCATTTTTATGATATCATATAGTTTTTACTTATGACTTTATATTACCCCTTCTTTTGTAAAACCCATGTTAAAGCAATGTTTTGGGTAAAATCATCGTATTTATCGTACGTGTTTGGACTTGTTGTTCTTGATGTAATTATTACTTATATCATGATTTACTTACTTCCAGAATGTAAATCATGATTTATATATCCTATATATTCATTATATATCCAGCATATACATGTATTTATAATAGTACATTACATATTGAGGTAAGAAATGAAATGCACTGTTCACGGAGATGGTAAGCCGTACGTACGCATAAACGCTACAATCATTTATATTTATTATTTTAATGGAATATTTATATTATAATTCCAGTATAATATCATATATAATATCATTAACTCCATCCTTTATACATCCCACATAAGCCATTAACGAATCACATCACTTTGAGGGGGCGGTAGTCCGCACTTTCTCAAATGAGATTATCGTATTTACCCACTATGGAAACCATAAAGGCTTGATATAATTGGGAATTAAAGAAGCATAAGTAAATCATAAACATAATATATATCATATATAAATACAGTTCCTTCATTATGTCCACCTTGAGAGGCAGTAGGAGAAAATCGAACAATCATCGTTTTGTGAGGCGTTAGTTTTCCATCCACAGAAACATTATGTTCTTCATCCATTTTATGGAGGTTTCTGTAAGTGTAGTTCGAATACCTATCATAATAACATCCTAGTATACTTAGGATTATGTTTTTGTTACGAAATAAAGTATTAAAAGAGTTTAGGGGTTGGAGAAGTAGAATAAAAAACAATTTATGAGAAACTATTACCTTTAATTTGGTTAACTTCCTTTGGTTTGGACCAAAAGGACTTCTTGGAGTGCCTTCTGCATAAGGTAAGGCTTATAGGGGGAGGAGAGTGATGTAGGAAGATTAATTGGGAAGAGGTTGGACGAGACAAATGTCTTGAGAGTTGTGAGGAATTGGATAGAAATGGTCTCCTTTTATGAGGGGGAGGAGGGTCTCTTTTGGAAAGTGTGAAAATATTATTTTATTATAAACTTCTCTTCAGTTTCAAAAGGTCCAAAAATAATTAAAGAAGAACATAGTATGACTCATGGTTGAAATAAAATAATCCAATTAGAATTGGACATGTTTTAGATAATATTTTAATCATTATAATCTAATTTATTAAAATCATTTATTAATGAGGTAAATACTGCATCATTATTGTGTCATAAATAATTTAATTTATTTGATGTCTAAAAATTATAAAACAAATACAAACATGTAGGAAATAATTTTAGATTTACAATTAATATTTATTGTAGAAAAGCTAATTTATATTAACCCTTATAAAAATTAATTACTAAAAGATTTTTGTTAATTCCAATTTTGTCTTTACATTAAATCAATTAATCTAATGTGTCATTTTATTTCATAAGTGGATCCATGGGGTCCCAAAATCGACCCAAGGATACCCACGGTCGGCCACTACTCATCCAATAAGGTTTGGACAAGTGTTAAGGTAATTTTGAATTATTATAATATTCTTTTAACCTTGAATTACCCTATTTACCTTTAACCGTGGTAAATAAAAGTTAAAAAGATACTATTCACCAAAAAATATTTTTATCTAATTGAACCAAATTTTACTCCTTGATATTATTTTTGTCTCTCTGATTTTCTAAATTCAACTCACATAAGCGGTAAAATTATGTTTTATGAACAAATGCAAAAGCTCCTAGGAGGTGGGTAAAAGATGGTGAAAAGTTCAATACAATTTTTATAAATCTAAAATTATTATAAAATGAATCCCATGAATTTCATTGAACTTATATAATTAGTATGTATCTATTTTGACCTAAAATAAAGTTAAATCAAATAAATTATTATTTAAATAAAAAGTCAGTTTTAACCAAAAACTCGGTGTTTTCACTATTCATCAAAAATTGATGTTTTTCAAAAAAATACCAAAAATTCAGCCTATGCTATATTTGATATTCCGAATTCAAAAATGATGTCTATTTTTAGAAATTAAAGACATAGAAGTGGCATTAATTAATTTTAAAATTAATTCCCATTATCAAAACAAATAGCATGTTTTTAAGAAACAATAACTATCAAAAGATTGATACTTGTTTATGTCCAATTTCAAAGTGAAATTAATTCCAATGACCAACATTGGATTAAATGGTAAAAATATATTATAATTACACTTTAAAACCAATTAAAAAGATAATCTAACCATATAATTTATTGGGATGAAATAAGTTGTTTTTTATTAAAATATAGCATGTTTTTACTATTCATCAAAATATGAAAGTTATCAGAATAATATGAAAAATTTATCCAAATTAAATTTTTATATCCTGATTCCAAGGGAGAATTTTATTTTGTCAAATTTAACTTATAAACATGTCAAAAACTATATTTAAAGTGGGTGCTCCATCAAAAGGTGGCAAAACAACATTTTTTGAAAAATACTTATTTTACTCAAAAAATTGATTTTGTTCTCATACCATGTTATAGAAAATGTGTAAGATGAATATTAATGTTATAATATTCAAAATGTAGTTGATACTATTCATAACGGCTAGTTCATAATAATATTATAACCATATATCGTTGTTTAGTGAAACCTCGTATTGCGTACAACACACGCTATCGAGGAAGGTCGCGATTGCGTGTAATGCAAGCCAAGTCAGGGTTCTGAATTGTGAAAGACTCCTTCGTTGTTTTGTATAAAATAATCCAACCATATTTCATTTATACATTGAATATATATATATATATACACACACTCAATGTTTCGTATAATAACTAATATCAAAATTGTGTGTAACTTGATCCAAGAATAGCGTTGCGTATACTGCAAGCTAATACGGTGTTGCTTATAGTACAAGATAATCTCGGTGTAGTGTATAATAGAACACATCAAAGAATTTAAAAATAATATATCTCACAAAATCTCGGGTTGTTACAAGTCCCCTGATCATCCAGATACAAACTCGCAATTTGGGCTGTGACTCCACCTCGCCTACGATGCTCTGGTCCAGCTCGACTTGCCTAAACATCTCACTCACCTTTGTATAGAAAATTTCTGCCCTCTGGTGATGTGAAGCTCACCCTGCGGCGATAGCAGTCTACAAAAGCTCGAAAGGGAACCAACCAGTCCATCCCGAGAATGATATCATAGCTCGTCATCCTTAAGACATAGAGGTCCCATAGAAGGTGACACCCACCAACCTCAAGGGGAACTCCTTGCACTGATGCAGACCAGTCGTTCCAGTTCCCAACAGAGTATCTAGCGTCATAATAATAGAAGAAGAAGAAACACAGAGCCCAAGGATCTCCACAACGAGCACAGAAATAAAGATATGTGTAGAACCCTTATCAAAAAGTACAAAAGATAAAACAAAAGCTTCTAAAATAATACCTCTGATAGTAGAAGGTCTGGGATCCTACTCTTGTTGGGTCTACTGCACTGCATATGCCTGCCCAGTGTCGCAGCCCTGCGACACAGCCAGGCTACCCTGAGTTGTCCCACCCTGCTGCCTCTGAGATTCTGGTGTCTGGCTACCACAACCACGACCACCATCTCTGCCTGCACGCCCTGACGTATTCCAGTTTCCTGACAAGTAAGAAGATATTGGTTATACTCCTACACACAGAGTCTGCTTAGAACCCCTCTCATTATCCACTGGTGGGAACGCCCTGCAAAAGCACTGCAGATGATCCATCTTGCCACAATCTCGGCACTCCACTGGGTCATGTAGACAGTGCGGTCTCTTATGCCCCTCTCTACCGCACTGGTAGCAAATGACCAGGCCACCTGAAGAAACTGCTTGGCTTGTACTTCCACCGTGAGAGAAACTCATTTGACGCTTCCTCTTATCAGAAGAAATAGTATCTTAAACGGGTGCTAAACCTCCCTGGTCTGGACCACTAGCCTTTCAAAGGTTCCTCTCTGTAATCAGCACCTGGTTCATAATAGCATGTACTGAAGGCAACCTGAAAACTTTCACCAGTGCTCAGATATCATATCGAAGACCATCCTCAAAGCGTTTCGCCCTCAACGTCTCATCACCCACCAGTACGGGTGAAAAACTCTAAATCTCGATAAAACAAGTAGAGTAATCCATCACTGACATAGCTCCCTGCATCAGATTCGTGAACCCTCGAGCCCTATTTTCCCTCAGCGTCTCTAGGAAGAATAAATCGTAGAACTCTATCTGAAAATATTCCCACACCATGTACGTGTGATGCTCTGACTGAGTGGTAACATCTCACCACCTCTTGGCAGAATCATGCAGCATGTAAGTCACGAGCTTGACCCTCTGCCCTGGAGGCATCTCAAGATGCTCGAAAACAGTCTGCATAGACCCCAACCAAGGCTCTGCAGCCTATGGTCCGCCATCCCCTGTAAACGTAGGCAGATGTTGCTGCAGGAAGATACGAGTCAGCTCAGCCATAGATTTGGCAGCCGGTGGTGCTCCCTAAAAGGTATGCGTGAACCGCATAAAGCCTTCACGGAACTGCGCCTCTGTGCCTGTGTCTGGTATAACGGCTGGCACTGCATCTGGCTCTATTAGAGAATCCACTTTTAGCCCAAGTCCTACCATTACTGGAGTATAATCGTCACTGCTCTCTTGGAAAACAATGCGTGGTCGTCTCGACGGCATGATACTACAAGGTCAAAAGCACACCTTAGATAAAAATTTATCACAGTTCGAAAAACAAGGGGACCAAAAAGGGAACAGGAGGAAGAAGGAATTTCATGATTTTCAAAACAAATCTACATGGCATTTATATTGACTACACGGCATGTACCTGACTTCTCTTCCCCTACCTGGGTCCTTCTACACGGCTAAGCCACATGGCTCCCGTTAAACAAAACTACACAGTGTTTATATCAACTACATGGAGTGTATGGTGTAATTTCCAACTGCCCGTGTCATTTGTGACATGGCCAACTACTCGTCTTGAAACTACACGGCGTGTTACACCCGCACACGGCGTGTACACCACACCATCTTCCCAGCCACACGGCTAACCCACACGGTCTCTCACCGGTCAAGACTACATGGCATGTCCCATAGGTACAGGGTGTGTTCAAGAAGAGGTGACACCGACCTGTGTTTGTTAGTTACATGTCCGAGTCCCCAGGTCACACTACACGGATTTTTCATCATTGACACGGTGTGTTCACAAAAGGATTACACCGACCCATGTTTGTTAGTTACATGGCCGGATCCTAGGTCAGACTACACGGCGTGTTCTACAATGGACATGGCATGTATGTCTTAACCTCTCCTCTATCCGTGTTGTTAGTTACACGGTAGGACTCTGGGTCAACACTACACGGCGTGTACATCCGGTACACGACGTGTTTTTCCCAAGTAATTCCCTTCCCTGTGTCCCCGCCCACACGGTCTATGACACGGAAAGCTACTACACGGAATGTAATGAGGGTACACGGCGTGTACTCAAAAAGTTTCCTTTTCTTCCCGAACATAAGATCACACGGAATGTGTCCGAGGAACTAAATGGTGTGTATCCTGGGTTTCTAGACAGTAAGCCTCTGAAACTACTCCAGAACCCAGAAATTACTGAAAACAACACTTAAGTGCCAAATTCCGATCCGTGAGGGCCCATACTCCATGCGAATCAAAGTTTGGAATATTATATGTGTTATAACAAAATAAACAGTCAATGATCCACAAAATTTCGGTCAATGAGGTCCCATACTCCCCAAAAACCAAAGTTTGGCATCCATTTTATTAAAAGGCTCACACAAAAATACCCTATCACATATAAAATATTTATCAAAGAAGCTATCACAACAACATGCAATTTCTAATGCACCTACATGGCATGTAACTATGCATGGCATGTGATTTCTAGCATGTGCCTAAATGATGCATGAGACGGAATACCCTCAACTCATCAGGTTTCAACTAAATAGAACCCATGGATAAATTATAAATAGTACAATCACAAGTGCATCACCCAACGGTGAAATCAAATCAACTGTAAAATTTTCAAAATCAGTAGAATTGCAAAAATACAAGGTAGACTGGATTTACCCTGTACACGGGTTAGCTATGCCCGGGCACAGCTTATTACCAACTACCATTTCCGTCCAATTCATGACTAAGGATCCAAATAGTAATTCAAAGAAAATAACTCCTTTGATACCACTTTGTAACATCCTGGATCTGGGTGCCTCTCAACGGGTGCCCCGAACCCGGTTGGTCACATGACCTCAAACGCATTTCCTCAAAATCCAGAGGCTGCCGACTAGCAGCGAGGGCCCATGTATGAGAGTGGGGAAACTATTCCCTCATTTGTCAAAGTGTATCGCTGTAGATTACAAGATAAAACATACAACAACAGCAGAAGCAATAAACCATACATATTAAATATAATCAACTGCTGTAAAAGATAACCAACCAGTTATATAGATATGATGCAACATGACTCAAGTTCTAAGAAAATATCCAAAACATGTTACACAGCAGTACAATACAATAAAGAGTACAACAAAGCAAAATAAAACAGCCGGGAGCATCGCGAGCCTAAGCTCGGTCCCATGCTCCCTTACTCCAAAGAAACAATCATGCACCAGTATAGGGACCCTTTCCATTATCTATACCTGCAGAAACGTAATCTGTTTGGGCCGAAGACATCACCCAAGCAGGGTGTGAGAAATAAATCCCAGTAGGCACCCACTGAAGGCTCGTGCTCAACTGTGTGTAAACATGCAACAACAGTGCTCAAAATTAAATTTAATAAACTAAGAAGTACTCAAAAGTAACTAAATTTACCAGTTATATTTCCATTTCCATATTCATTTAATCATTTATTATTAAGAAACCACCACAGTGAATTTCTATGTAAACAGTCAGTGTCCTCAGACACGCAACCCCTTACCCTTAGGTAATCAGAATCTCACCCTCGGGCATAACAGATTTTTCCCTTAGGCATACGAAGTGTCGCCCTCAGGAACGGAAGTCCCTACCCTCTGAAATATGAAAAGTTTCCCTCAAGTGAAATAAATCATTTCCCTCAGGATAAGCAGTACCTTGCCCTCATGCTAAACAAACAATTCCCTCAAGCTAAAAAACGCTGCCCTCAGGCGCAAGTAACTAGCCTATTCCCAACATGTAAATAATAAATTCATATACAATTCCTATCAAGGCAATTTAAGAAACATTATTAAAATGGAATACCCTCAGGTA
Organism: Viscum album; assembly: GCA_963277665.1. Classification (NCBI taxonomy): domain Eukaryota; kingdom Viridiplantae; phylum Streptophyta; class Magnoliopsida; order Santalales; family Viscaceae; genus Viscum; species Viscum album. Next base: position 1,352,347,620 of record OY728121.1, on the reverse strand, counting down.
TCTTGGCCAAACAGCTAAATAGAGGAACGCACCACCGAGGTGGTCCTGGATCCAAGCAGCGATCCCAAACAATAGTTTATTATCACATTCAATTACCTTTACAAATCTAGTTATTTAAAACAGCTAAGGCATCATCCACACGACAACCCAACATGGGTTTGTGGAAAAATGATTCACGCAAACGCACCACAGTTGGAAATTAAACACCAAGCCTCCTTCCTTAAAGGCCCCTGATCAGTATACTCGAACGATGATCCTCGAATCGTCCAAGAATGATGTAGATCTGTGCGGTTCCAACGAGATCGTCTGAGGCTAAAATATATTCCCGACGCTCGATCTAGAGATCCTTGAAGTTCTGGCCTCCTCTCCCGATTACTTCCTCCAGTTATAAGCCAATCCTATAAATAGGGTTGGCTACTACCCATTTTAAGTGAAAAAACAAACTACATGGCATGTACTTCTCAACTACACGGCGTGTACTTTTCTCATTTAACTATTCTTCTGACGGCACTTCCAAACTGTTTATCCATCGACATGAGTACACAGTTTTTATTCCTGACTACATGGCCTGTGTTGTCTCTTAGCTGGTAGCTGCTTCCACCGCCTTACTATTTGTCTGTCGACTGACTACACGGTGTGTAAATACCCACTACACGGCATGTAGTCAGTTTTTACACCTTTCTTCACCGGCATGGATACACACCCTGTGTACTCATCCCACATATCCAAAGTACACGGCGTGTGGAATAGTACACGGCATGTAGTCCCAAAATTTAGGATTTTCCCCATTTTCCTTATTTTCTCAAAAACACTTAAGGAAAAGAGAAAAGAAGAAACCCGTACCTCAAAAATAAGAACCGGTTTCTTACTACTTGGGATCCCTTAATGGGCCGCCAAGCATAGAATTGAATGGAAATGATGTTATACCACACCAAGAGTGATACATGGTATCTGTAGAGGGTCAACATGGACCGGCTTGTAGGTTGTTGAATAATATTATACCTAGAGTGATACTAGGATTCTAAAATATTAATTCCATGGATGGGCTCTGATTCTTGAATTAATAATGAATGATATGAGTTGTATGATGTGTTGTACATTTCAAAGCACAATATTGGATTTAGTATTTATTTATACTTTATGGATTACTTATTTATACATACTTTATCATGTTATTACAAGGTAAGTTGGGCATCTTTCTATGTCTCAAAACTTACTTAAATTAATTGAATGATTAAATGAACTTGATTTTAAATAAGAACATAGAATTTATGGGATGTTTAGTTTTAGTACTTCCTTTTCTTATTGTATTATTTCCTGCACACTTTGACTATTATATACTCACTAACTGGATGGAACTTGACCTTGGGTGGTCACCTACTAGAATCTAGTCTCACACCATGTAAAGGACACCTTGGGTACTGGAACATATTATATGATTGTAAGTATTGATAAGGGGAAATTCCATGGTATTGGTTCTTGATCGCTGCTTTAGATTAGGGGATCATGGGACTAAACTGAAGCTCAGGATGTTAGATGGGATACTTTTTCTCTTTTTTTTACTTTTTTAACATATATTGTACATGTTACTTGTATATATTTAATGAATTTTTTGTAGAGAATTATGATAAGTATCATTATCATCATTGTATATGATATTCTATTTAGTATCATTATATATTCATGGTGGTTATTAATTTTTTGTATGATTTACAACTTTCACTACTTGAATTTATTTCAATATTCCATTGTTTTCCACCCTGGTGATGAGGTAATTGTCTCCCCACAGACATGCATAGGACCTCACTTCTAGTTGGTAGCCTCTGGCATTTGGGGAGATGTGCTTGAGGCAATGTGGCATACCTACCTCAAGGAACCTTTGAGTGGGATCTCGGCTCGGGACATTACATTTTCCATACCATATTGAAGATTTCATTATCTAGTTATACAAATGGAATGTTTGTTAAGTTATTTACCTTTCTGTATTGATTATTCCTTGTCCATTTATATCAATGTAATGTGTGTTCAGTCATTTACCCTACCATATTGATTATTAATTATTGATTCATGATAGATTATGTAATACTGAACCCTTATCGATCATTTTAACTCATTGTTATTTTTTCCTAGGATCTGAATATGAATTCTTCTAATGTATTTCAAGGATTCATATATTTTACTTTTTTTTAAGATTTATTTTTTCCCCAATGTAATATGGGTCGCATGTGGGTAATCTTGTTTTCGAAAACTGCTAAATTATTTAGTCCTTTTTTATATTAATATTGTATAAATGAAAATGTAATAAATTAAGGCCCCAACTATCAATTACTGGGGTTGGTTCAATACATTTGGTATCATATGAAGTTTGGTATAATCCTTGGAAACTACATTTAGGAAAACATAGATTAGGTATTGTAACCCTAAGATAATCTTTGTGGACAAGTATAGAATAACATCATAATTTTTTTGTAAGGAATAGATTATGTGGGTCATCCTATAAATAAATTCATCTCTGTATACTACAAGCAGACATGGTTTAGGAACAAATGTACATAGGGATAATACCTCTGAAAAGGACATGTTGGTCTTGACTTGAGTGTAACTCGGTACACAACAACAAGCCTTACTGTACACCTGGTTTGACACTCCCAATGGATATGATTAGGATAATTCAAATTTTATTTAAAAAACATTATAAAGGATTTAAAAGTAAATATATCCACAAAGAAACCAAATTTTATAATAATGATATAAATAATGAATAAATTATTAATTTATTTTGAGCATTACACCATATTTGGAATTATACATTATTCATAATCTTACGATCTAATCTAGTATATTCCTTTTTTAGAGATGGAACCTGGAAGGTATAAAGGTATCAATACTTGTGAAAAATTTAGATATTTCCTTACTAGGGAAGCCAATATGTCAAGTATTGGAACTGATAATTTTATGGACATTTTATGGTGGCTTAATCAGGTTAAGACACATAACCCTTCCTAAATGGAGAAACCTTGTAGATACCCAAAGATTGACGTACATTAAAATTACATTACATTAGTGGAATAATTAATACATAAAAAAAACCAACACACAAGGACCGTAATAGTTTAGTGTCTTTGGAAACTCGGGACATAATCTTCTAATCGTGGTGAAAGATCTTCAGCATCTCCCATAAAGATCTTCACCTTTTTGTTTTCTTACCTAAATAATTTCATTAAATCTTGGGGAAAAGAAAACATGTAAAGGGTTAGCTCTAATTCACAGTAAGGGTAATCATGGATAAAATAAAACAAATCATATACATTTGAACTTAAAAAGATGAACATAATGTTTAAACATCAAAACCTTGAGCAATGACATAAAACATGGCAGTACATAAGGCATAGATCATAAAGAAACATTAATCATGATAAAATAGCATGGGAATAAAACATGTAATTGTGGAAACCATTAAACACATGATATGATTTCCATAGTAGCCAAGGTATTGCTGCCAGGACCATCTTAGTGCACAAAGCCCCTTTCTGAATCGAGTTCACTCCTCATTCCAGTCCTGTAATACTGAACCAGATTAACTTACCATTCCAGCCATGTCTATCTCATGAGATATAAATCTTTACCCAATGCATTATAAGGAGATATAGGTCCCACCCAACTCATAATGAAATTATTCTTACTTGTGCCACAAAATAAACATACATCATTCATAATAACCCAATGAATAAAATGGGTTTCATAAACATCATCCCATCATTACATAATCCATATAAAAGAAATGGATATCATTTCATAATAACAAAAGTGAAAACATGTAAATCATAGAGACTTTATACTTGAAACATACACATATGAAATAATGTCATCTTAGATGGAAAATGGTTTTGATAAAACACTTGAAATGAATTCTTCAAGAAAATATCCTTTCTTCTTCAAAATCAATTTATTTTCACAAAACATCGTGAAATTTTAAAAGAAAATTATTTTTTTGAAAGTAGTCATGAAATATTTTGGAGGAAGCTTCATGAAAATAAGGCTTTATAAAACCGTAAAAATCCTTTCATTCCGTATAAGTTAAAAAACATTCTTCTCGTACTTTTTCCGGGAAAGTTAAAAAGTACCTCGTAAAAGAAATATTCCTTACACACCAAGTAGTAAAAGTCAAAAATGGGTAAAAATGAAATTAAACATACATGAAACCATTTTTAGAAATCAGGGACATGGATGATAAATATAACCCCAGTAAATACTTACGAATAAACAATCTCGGATAAGAATGAGATTGGAATAACTATCGCTTACCTTAGGTCCGATTTGCTTCGTATGTGTCCAAACCTCCTGTATAATAATTTAAATAATGTTATTGACTTATTCCAGAATCTTACTCATTGTTATGATATCATATATGATTTACTTATGACTTTATATTACCCGTTCTTTTGTAAATCCCATGTTAAAGCAACGTTTTGGGTAAAATCATCTTATTTATCGTACGTGTTTAGACATGTTGTTCTTGATGTTATTATTTCTTATATCATGATTTACTTACTTCTAGAATGTAAATCATGATTTATATATCATATATATTCATTATATATCCAGCATATACATTTATTTATAATAGTACATAACATATGGAGGTAAGAAATGAAATGCACCGTTCATGGAGACGGTAAGCCGTACGTACGCATGAACGCTACTTTAATTTCTATTTATTATTTTAATAGAATAGGTATATTATAACTCCAGTATAATATCATATATAATATCATTAACTCCATCCTTTATACATCCCGCATATCGTATTAACGAATCACATCACTTTGAGGGGGCGGTAGTCCGCATTTCCTAAAATGAGATTATCATATTTACCCACTATGGAAACCATTAAGGCTTGATATAATTGGGATGTAAAGAAGAATAAAGAAATAATGAACATAATATATACCATATATAAATACAGTGTCATCATAATGTCCACCATGGGAGGAAGTAGGAGAAAATAGATCAATCATCGTTTCGTGAGGCGTTAGTTTTCCATCCACAAAAAAATTATGTTCTTCATCCATTAGATGGAGGTGTGTGTAAGTGTAGTTCGAATAATTCTCATATTAACATCCTAGTATACTGAGGATAATTTTTTTTGTTACAAAATAAAGGATTAAAAATAGTTTAGGGGTTGGAGAAGTAGAATAACAGAAAACAATTTAAGGGAAACAGTTACCTTTAATTTGGGTAACTTCCTTTGGTTTGGACCAAAAGGACTTCTTGGAGTGCCTTCTACCTAAGGTAAGGCTTCTAGGGGGAGGAGAGGGATGTAGGAAGCTTAATTGGGGAGAGTTTGGACGAGCCAAATGGCTTTAGAGGTGTGATCAGTTGGACATAAATGGTCTCCTTTTATAAGGGGGGAGGAGGGGCTCTTTTGCAAAGTGTGAAAATATTATTTTATTACAAACTTATATTCGGTTTCAAAAGGTCTTAAAATAATTAGAGATGAAGCTAAGATTACTCATGGTCTAAATAATATCATCCAATCAGAATTTTACATGTTTTGGATGATATTTTAATCATTATAATCTAATTTATTTAAATCATTTATTAATGATGTAAATACTGCATCATTATTGTGTCATAAATAATTTAATTTATTTGATGTATAAAAATTATAAAAATATAACAACATTTAGGAAATATTTTTATCTTTCCAATGAATATTTACAGTCAAAATGATAATTTATATATCCCCTTAAAAAAATTAATTACTAAAAGATTTTTGTTAATGCCAATTTTGTCTTTACATTAAATCAATTAATCAAATGTGTCATTGTCTTTCATAAGTGGATCCATGAGGTCCCAAAATAGACCCAAGGATTCCCATGGTCTGCCATTACTCATCCAAAACGGTTTGGACAAGTTTTAAGGTAATTTTGAATTATTATAATATTCTTTTAACCTTAAATTACCCTATTTAATTTTAACCGAGGTAAAAAAAAGTAAAAAGTTACTATTCACCAAAAAAAATTATTTTTATCTAATTGAATCACATTTTACTCCTTGATATTAACTGTGTCTATTGTATTTTTAAAATTCAACTCAGAGAAGTGGTAAAATTATGTTTTATGAACAAATGCAAAAGCTCCTAGGAGGTGGGTAAAAGATGGTGAAAAGTTCAATACAATTTTTATAAATCTAAAATTATTATAAAATGACTCCAATGAATTTCATTGAACTTATATAAGTATTATGTATCTATTTTGACCTAAAATAAATTTAAATAAAATAAATTATTATTTAAATAAAAAGTCCGTTTTAACCAAAAACTCAGTGTTTACACTATTCATCAAAAATTGAACTTTTCCATAAAAATACAAAAAATTAAGCCTAATCTATATTTGATATTCCGTATTAAAAAATGATTTCTATTTTTCCAAATTCAAGACATATAAGTGGCATTAATTAATTTTAAAATTAATTCCCGTTATCAAAACGAATATAATGTTTTTAAGAAACAATAACTATCAAAAGATTGATACTTTTTTATTCCCAATTTCAAATTGAAATTAATTTTGATGACCAACATTGGATTAAATGGTAAAAATATATTCTAATTAAAATTTAAAATCAATTAAAAAGATAATATAACCATATAAATTATTGCGAGGAAAAAAGCTGTTTTTAATTAAAATATAGCGTGTTTTTACTATTCATCAAAATATGAAAGTTATGAGAATAATATGAAAATTTTATCCAAATTAAATTTTTATATCTTTATTCCAAAGGAGAATTTTATTTTGTCAAATTGAACTTATAAACATGTCAAAACTAGATTTAAAGTGGGTGCGCCATCAAAAGGTGACAAAACTACATTTTTGGAAAAATATTTATTTTACTCGAAAAATTGATTTTGTTCTCATACCATGTTCAGGAAAATGTGTACGATGAATAATAATGTTATAAAAGTAAAAATTTAATTGATAATATTCATAACGGCTAGTTCATAATAATATTATAACCATATATTGTTGTTTAGTGAAACCTGGTATTGCGTACACCACACGCTATCGAGGAAGGTCGTGATTACGTGTAATGCAAGCCAAGTCAGGGTTGCGTGTTTTGCAAGACTCCTCCATTGTTTCGTATAACAGAATCCAATCATATTTCATTTATTCATTGAATATATATATATATATACACTCAATGTTTCGTATAATAACTACTATCAAAATTGTGTGTAACATGATCCAAGAATAGCGTTCCGTATACTGCAAGCTAATACGGTGTTGCATATAGTAAAAGCTAATACTGGTGTAGTGTATAATAGAACACATCAAAGAAATTAAAAATAATATATCTCATAAAATCTCGGTTTGTTACATTCTACCCCCCTTAAAATTAATTTCACCCTCAAAATTCGCCGGGGTTATAAATGGTTTAATACTTGAATGTTTCTTTCATAGAAACCCACATCGTAAAAAGGAATACCAAAACTGAACATTAAAAACTAAATTATGAAACGTAACAGCTACCCAAAGTTACTAATCACTGGGTTTCCACATAGAAAAACATAGGTGAAAATATGGATATGGAAGAGAAATCTAACCATTAAATTTGATGGAGAGTGTTAGAGAACATGGCTATGAAAAAGCCAACAATCACAAAGCCATAAATTTGCGATGATCAAAGGTACCATCTAATTCATTGGATATAAGGGCACTAGGACAACATTTTTTGGTTTTCAAGATTATTTCCCTAAATTTGATGAATTAAAAGAAATACTTACATGATTTTGGTACCATCTCACTGTTGTTCGTGCCTTGAACAATTTCCACTTCATCTCTTAAAGAAATGAAGTTGAATTTGTTATTTGTGAAGTGTTAGTAGATCATGTGTTAGAACGATGGGTCATCCCATCTGTTTCTAACAAAATGTTAGCAAAAGTTATCAAACATACATAAGTCCATCTATGGTGAGGTTAATCGTATACGATTTCAAAAATGAACTTATACTTCTTCTATCATACAAATTAATAAAATAAAATCAGTTTCTACTAACCAGGGACTTCCTGTAGGCCAGTGGTAGGTGATAAAGGCATGTCATACTTCGGTTGTGGGTTTGATTCCCACAGCCTTGTCCGACGCGATGGGTTTTCGCCCGTCCTGCAGGTTGTCCTTTTTTCTAAAACTACATTATTATAACATTCCATAAATAATATCGAAAAAAAGTTCTAGACTTAAACAATTCTATCAGATGTCCAAATTAATCCATTCTAACCTTTAAGCTTATCGAAAATACTTCTGTCCAATCTTATAGTATAAAGAAAACAATTACTAGAAATATCATCAACCAAGCATGTGAATACCAACATTTATCTTCCATATAAAATATATCTTGTTGGTCACATTCCAAACTTTTGATACCTTAATCATGTATTCTATTGAAAAATGAATACCCATTGAACCTTAGTGAAAACATGAATGTTGTAAAAAGTTAAATCTTTCTACATACCAAAATCCCAAAATTTTTATATACTCAAACCACGATATCACATTGTCCTTATATTAGTCATGAGCTCATGAATACTGTCAAACATTCCATTTTCTCCTTATCCCTTCTTTATGCGCATATCATCTATTTTCCAAAAAATCTGAATTATCTTTCATGGTTACCAGTACCATTCATCATATACTTTCAAAACTCAAGCAAATGCAACAGTGTAACAATCGTTTGATTTTTCTTTATTCCATAGTACCATACATTATTCTTGATAAACATACAATCATTACACTACCTTCTTAAACCATTGACTGAGCTTCATCATTTCTTCCATCTCATATATCATTTGTATTCTCTTCATCATCATCCACATAAATACTACCCATATGACCATGCTGATTCTCTTTATGAGATTTTCCCTTAGGGAATTGGTTTGAATAATGCCCACACAATCCACATTTAAAAGACTTAACTGTTGTTGATGTCTTAGCAATACCATTATCCTTGTCCATGGTGTTAACTGAACCTTTTCCTTTAAAATTACTAGCTTTGTGTCCTTTTCCACACCCAAAGCATCTTCCAGTTCCTTTGAAACATTTTCCTTGATGCATCTTCCCACATGACTTACATGAGGGAAATTGAACTTTCTTTCCTCTATGATCATCATGAAACTCCATCTTTCTCTTCTTAGCTGAGTCTGGAAACATAACAAATCTAAGTTTATTGATCATATTATGAGATTCCTGATTAGGAATAATGAAAATGTTTCACCTTCCAAATCCCATTTCATTTTCTTGATCAGGAAGAATATCATTCTATTGTCCATCATATACTCCATTATCGTGAATCTTACTGTTTCCAGCCATTTTCTAATACCCAAAAAGAATAGTGTGAGCGGAAAAAATCATGCTTGGGAAAACAGCATAATAAAGGGGGAGTACCTTCAATATATAACATCTTATGGTTAATTCTAAGATTGTTACCATAATTCTAGGACTATAACCTATATTTATACTTAACCTTAGGGACATCCCTATACATACCTTAGAAATATCTCTAGGGATCTCACTAAAGTTTTTGCATCCTAGTTTCCAAAGGTTAACTAAACATTTCCTCTGATACCAACTGTAGAGACCCAAAGCTTGACGTACATGGACATTACATTACTTTAGTGGAATAATTAATACATAAAAAAACCATCACATAAGGACCGTAATAGTTTAGTTTCTTTGGAAACTCGGAACATAATCTTCTAATCGTGGTGAAAGATCTTCAACATCTCCCATAAAGATCTTCCCCTTTTTTTCTTACCTAAAAAATTTATTTAAATCATGGGTAAAAGAAAACATATAAAGGGTGAGCTCAAATTCTCAGTAAGGGTAAGCATGGATAAAATAAAACAAATCATATAAATTTGAACTTAAAAACATGAACATAATGTTTAAACATAAAAAACTTGAGCAATGACATAAAACATGGCAGTACATAAGGCATAGATCATAAATAAACATTAATCATGATAAAATATCATGGGAATAAAACATGTAATTGTGGAAACCATTAAAAAATGATATGATTTCCCTAGTATCCAAGGCATTGCTGTCAAGACCATCTTAGTGGACAAAGTCCCTTTCTGAATCGAGTTCACTCCTCATTCCAGTCCAGTAATACTGAACCAGATTAACTTACCATTCCAGCCCTATCTATCTCATGAGATATAAATCTTTACCTAATGCATTGGAGGGAGATATAGGTCCCACCCATCTCATAATGAAATCATTCTTTCTTGTGCCATAAAATAAACATACATCACTCATAATAACCCAACGAATAAATTGGTTTTTATAAAAATCACCCCATCATCACATAATCCATATAAAAGAAATGGATATCCTTTCATAATAAGAAAAGTGAAACCATGTAAATCATATAGACTTTATACTTAAAATATACACATATGAAATAATTTCATCTAAGATGGAAAATGGTTTTGATAAAACACTTGAAATGAATTCTTGTGGAAAATATCCTTTCTTCTTTAAAATCAATTTCTTTTCACAAAAAATCATTCAATTTTAAAAGAAAAATATTTTGTTGAAAATAGTCATGGAATATTTTGGAGGAATCTTCATTAAAATAAGGCTTTATAAAACCGTAAAAATATTTTCATGTCATATAAGTTAAAAAACATTCTTCTCGTACTTTTGCCCGAAAAGTTAAAAAGTACCCCGTAAAAGAAAGATTCCTTACACACCATGTAGTAAAATTCAAAAATCGGTAAAAAGGAATTTAAACATACATGAAACCATTTTTTGAAATTAGGGACATGGATGATAAATATAACCCTAGTAAATACTTACGAATAAACAATCTCAGATAAGAATGAGATTGGAATAATTATCCATTACCTTAGGTCTGATTTGCTTCGTACATGTCCGAACCACCTGTATAATGATTTAAATAGTGTTATTTACTTATTCCAGACTCTTAATCATTGTTATGATATCATATATGGTTTAATTATGACTTTATATTACCCGTTCTTTTGTAAATCCCATGTTAAAGCAACGTTTTGGTTAAAATCATTTTATTTATCGTACGTGTTTGGACTTGTTGTACTTGATGTTATTATTACTTATATCATTATCTACATACTTCTAGAATGTAAATCATGATTTATATATCATATATATTCATTATATATCCATCATATACATGTATTTATAATAGTAAATAACATATGGAGGTAAAACATGAAATGCACCGTTCATGGAGACGGTAAGTCGTACGTACGCATGAACACTACTTTCATTTATATTTATTATTTTAATGGAATAGGTATATTATAATTCAAGTATAATATCATATATAATTTCATTAACTCCATCCTTTATACATCCCACATAAGTCATTAACGAATCACATCACTTTGAGGGGGTGGTAGTCCGCACTTTCTTAAATGAGATTATCGTATTTACCCACTATGGAAACCATAAAGGCTTGATATAATTGGGAAGTAAAGAAGCATAAGGAAATCATAAAAATAATATATATCATATATAAATACAGTACCATCATAATGGCCACCATGAGAGGCAGTAGGAGAAAATCGAACAATCATCATTTCGTGAGGCGTTAGTTTTCCATCCACATAAACATTATGTTCTTCATCCATTATATGGAGGTGTGTGTAACTTTAGTTTGAATATTTCTCATAATAACATCCTATGATACTGAGGATAATGGTTTTGTTACAAAATAAAGGATTAAAAGGAGTTCAGGAGTTGGAGAAGTAGAATAAAAGAAAACAATTTAAGAGAAACAGTTACCTTTAATTTGGGTAACTTCCTTTGTTTGGACCAAAAGGACTTCTTGGAGTGCCTTATGCATAAGGTAAGTCTTCTTGGGGGGATTATAGGGATGTAAAAAGCTTAATTGGGCAGATTTTGGATGAGCCAAATGGCCTTAGAGGTGTGAGGAATTGGATAGAAATGGTCTCTTTTTATAAGGGGGGGGGGAGGGGCTCTTTTGGAAAGTGTGAAAATATTATTTTATTATAAACTTATCTTCGGTTTCAAAAGGTAAAAAAATAAATAAATATGAATATAATATGACTCATGGTCGAAATAAAATCATCCAATCAGAATTGGACATGTTTTGGATAATATTTTAATCATTATAATCTAATTTATTTAAATCATTTATTAATGAGGTAAATACTGCATCATTATTGTGTCATAAATAATTTAATTTATTTTATGTCTAAAAATAAAAAAAAATTCCAAAATGTAGGAAATCTCTTTATATTTCCAATTAATTTTTATAGTCTAAAAGATAATTTATATATCCCCTTATAAAAATTAATTACTAAAATATTTTTGTTAATGCCAATTTTGTCTTTACATTAAATCAATTAATATAATGTGTCATTGTCTTTCATAAGTGAATCCATGGGGTCCCAAAATCGCCCCAAGGATTCCCATGGTCGGACATTACTCATCCAATAAAGTTTTGACAATTGTTAAGGTAATTTTGAATTATTATAATATTCTTTTAACCTTGAATTACCCTATTTACCTTTAACCGTGGTAAATAAAAGTAAAATGTTACTATTCACCAAAAATTATTTTTATCTAATTGAACCAAATTTTACTCCTTGATAATAACCTTGTCTATCATATTTTCAAAATTCAACTCACAAAAGCGGTAAAATTAAGTTTTATGAACAAATGCAAAAGCTCCTAAGAGGTGGGTAAAAGATGGTGAAATGTTCAATACAATTTTTATAAATCTAAAATTATTATAAAATGACTCCAATTAATTTAATTGAACTTATATAAGTATTATGTATCTAGTTTGACCTAAAATAAATTTAAATCAAATAAATTATTATTTAAATAAAAAGTCGGTTTTAACCAAAAACTCAGTGTTTTCACTGTTCATCAAAAATTGATGTTTTTCAGAAAAATACCAAAAATTCAGCCTAATCTATATATGATATTCCAAATTAAAAAATGATGTATATTTTACCAAATTCAAAATATAGAAGTGAAATTAATTAATTTTAAAATTAATTCCTGTTATCAAAACAAATAGCGTGTTTTTAAGAAACAATAACTATCAAAAGATTGATACTTGTTTATGTCCAATTTCAAAGTGAAATTAATTCCAATGACCAAAATTGGATTAAATGGTAAAAATATATTCTAATTACACTTTAAAACCAACTAAAAAGAAAATGTATCCATATAAATTATGGCGATGAAAAAAGTTGTTTTTAATTAAAATATAGCGTGTTTTTACTATTCATCATAATATGAAAGTTATCAGAATAATATGAAAAATTTATCCAAATTAAATTTTTATATCCTGATTCCAAGGGAGAATTTTATTTTGTCAAATTTAACTTATAAACATGTAAAAAACTAGATTTAAAGTGGGTGCGCCATCAAAAGGCGGAAAAACTACATTTTTTGAAAAATACTTATTTTACTCAAAAAATTGATTTTGTTCTCATACCATGTTCTGGAAAATGTGTGAGATTAATAATAATGTTATAAAATTCAAAATTTATTTGATACTATTCATAATGTATAGTTCATAATAATATTATAACCATATATCATTTTTTAGTGAAACCTGGTATTACGTACAACACATGCTATCGAGGAAGGCCACGATTGCGTGTAATGCAAGCCAAGTTAGGGTTGTGTGTTGTGCAAGACTCTTCCGTTGTTTCGTATAATAGAATCCAACCATATTTCATTTATACATTGAATATATATATATATATACACACACTCAATGTTTTGTAGAATAAATACTATCAAAATTGTGTGTCACATGATCCAAGAATAGCGTTGCGTATACTGCATGCTAATACGGTGTTGCGTATAGTATAAGCTAATCCTGGTGTAGTGTATAATAGAACACATCAAAGAAATTAAAAATAATATATCTCATAAAATCTTGGGTTTTTTACAAAACTTTTCCATAGTGAGAATCTTTTATGTTTGGTTGAATTATGCGAAAGAGGTCCCCATAATTTAGTGGGACTAATGATCCAATGCTAACTGAGAAATTGATTAATTCTTTGGAGAAAATCTTTATGGAATTAGGATGTGGTGAAATAGAAAAGGATACAATTTTAGTGTATTGCGTCAATGTATTTATAGATCAATGGTTTTAGTTAATGCATAATACTAAGGAGGAAGAAGAAATAGAACTCATGGAATGTAAATCATTTATGGAGATATTATTTGTCAAATATTTCCCTCATGAGAAATAAACTGATATGAAGATAAATTTACCTAGTTTAATGAAAATTGAATAATAGAGTGTTGTAGAGTATGAATATACCTTTAAAAGGTTAGATAAGTATGATACATATTATATAAGAAACAAGGAGTGCATGATTGACCAATTTTGTGGAGGGTTTAACACAATTCATTGAATTGCGCTAGTGTCTCAACCATTTTCTTCTTACGATGATATAGTTTATGTGCAATGAAGATAGAGAAATAATTATCTAAGTCTTATGGTTTCAATGATACGAAATTAAATAATATTATAGAATATAAAATAAAATATAACTGGAAGAATGGAAAAATGACTTTCCCATATGTGATAACTGTGGAATGAATCACCCTAGGGAATGTTTGAATGTATTGGTAGTTTGTTATAAGTGCATAGAAAAGGTCTTCCAAGGAAAATAATGCAAAGGAAAGTAGTAAAACACTTATATTAACTATTTCAACTATAAGGAGATGTGGTAATATGAAAATAAATCCCCTAACTATCAAGGAAATATAGCTCAGAGTAAGCTAAGGGATCAAGGATAGGTATATGTTATTAATAAAACTGTAGTAGAATGATAAATTTTCTTATCTATCTTGATCCAAGAAATCTATTGTACAACTATTTCATTGATTATATTCTCATCACAAGAATTATGAAATATAATAGTATTGTACTAAATTACTATTTTATTAAGGATTTAAAATTGTTTGTTGAGTGGTACTGATGAATAATAAAAATTATTAAGTGGAAAGTTGAACTTCTTAGAGAAACATGTGATTGAGAGAAATATAACCCTTAATACATTTCTGATGGTGAGATAATTATTTTGGTATATAGAGATTATTGATATGGATAATGTATATTAGATAGTGATGACTTCCTTGGAACTGATGAATGATTTATTAGTAAATCTATTTATTCCATATTTGATAGATTCTACAAGATTTTTTGATTTTTGAAATATATCCAATAATCTATGTTTTCCGTAATTAATAATGTAGCATTAATATTTTCAATTAGGTTTAATGGTAATTATAGTTATTACCGTGTTTAAATAGATTACATGATGAAGGTATTATCATGTTGGGTATGTGATGATTTAAAGATTCTTTAGATTTTTTGGATTAATGATAAGTTTATTTAGAAAATTCAATGACATTTTAATGTTTGGGATCTTCATATTTTAGAAGGTACATAAGGATAACAATATATGAAATTGTTTAAGTTTATATTTTGAAAATGTTTTAGAGATTAATGTATTACTTCACCATATGATGTAACATGTGTTAAGATATGAAATAAAAATAGTTACAAGAACAACCAAATGATAAGATTATTTTAATGAAATAGAAATGTATCAAGTATATATATTTCCTTATATTCTTAGTGAGTGAAATAATTCCTCATATCTTGGAAAATGGTCTATAAACAAAAACCTTTTCCTATTATCATCATTTTTAATGATATTAATGACCTTTTCCACACCTATGGTTTATGGATTTGTGGTCATTAACCCTCTCCTAAATATGTTCTCTATCACTCTACATCAGAAATTGAGTGTTAGTTTTCTCTTCCATGACCATGTTTTCATTTCCATCCTATGTTCTCATATCTAGAATCCTAGTTATTTGATTGTTCCAAATGAATTTTTTACTTTAATTCCAATCATATTAAGAGTTCGTTTTGTTAACCCTTTTATGATTTTGTTTTTTCAAAAAATGAATTTTCAAATTTCAATCCTTGGATTTTTATTATAATGTTTAAATTTTGTGGATGAAATTTAATTATGGTGGGTATAATATAACACCCTGAAATTCTAAATTAAGAACATATTATTTGATAGCGTGTATGGCACACTTCACTAAATGTGGAAATAATTAAAACATCCCAAGACATTACTATATATTTAATTCTTTATATGAATTAAATTTATTTTATATTTTTAAATTCTTGAAACACTATTTTATCTTTCATTACAGGCAAAAATGACATTATTTAATGGATTTAATTACACACCACTAAAAATAAATTTTTATTTGATTCCACTATGAGGGAGAAGTGGGGAACCATACAAGAAAAAATAAGTTACACTACGTTCTGAAGGAACTAATAGATTTATAAAGAATATAGAAAAGATTTATAGAATTAGTAAACCTATATAATTCATATTGAATTGTAGTTATATTCATATCTGGTTCGTTGTTGGTAATTTGTTCAAAATGTTTGGTCATTATATCTCATGACTATATAAATTCCTCCACATTGATTTTCTGTTCGTTGAAACCTCGAGCCAAAATTCAGTTTTATTTTTCAGTGAAAACCTTATATATATAAAAAATAATATTCTAAATAATATTTTCAAAATTATTTTAGGGTTTGTTTTCTGTATTTTTCTAGGAAGTTTTATTTTTTTGATGAATAGTGAAAAAATTGTATTTTAATTAAAAATTGAATTTTCATCAAAATAATTTATCACGTTAAATCATATTTCAGATTGGATTTAAAGTAAAAAAAATTAAATTAGTAATATATTCATATATTTTACATCATTATAACAATATTTATATTAATTATATAAAACTTATTAATCTTTTAAACATTTCCTCTATAAAAAATCACTTTTGTGTTCCGCCTATAAGATTAATTCTAAATTATTATTTTTACACTTATGTGAATTAAATTTGGAAAAATGTATTCCATATCTAAAATCAGGGTAATTTATAATTTTTAATAAGCCTAACAGATTTTTGACCCAATATATGAGTAAAACTATGTAAAATTAATTACAATAATTAAGAGAACAACAAGTTTACCAAATGAATAACATTAATGTTAAAAGGCCAAATGACTTGAAAATTTTTACAACACCCATTATATGGAAAAGTTTAGACATTATCCCTTAATTAATAAATATTTTTACACTATTGGATCAAATTTAAATTAAAAAAATGTGTGGAAATCTCTCATTTCAAGAAAATTACAAAAGTGCCACACACCTCCCTTAAAAAATGCCACCCACTCTCCCCTTATATTCACACCTTAAAATAAATTATTTCAACTAATACTATTCCAAATAACTTATAATATTCCATAAAAACATCCTAGAATCATTATCTTAGGTAGGAAATCAACTTAGGAATTTATTATTAAAAACCTAAGGAGGATACATGAAGAATAAGTAATGTTTTTCTAAAAGAGTTATTATTGTATTTCCTTATCCACCTATTGAAATATTATTATATCATAATTAAATTATATAAATATTATATTCAGTATATTAATACGTTTTTATGTTAAGGTAATCACTTGAAACCACACATACTTCCAAAAAATGGTTATGAAATCATCATTCGTTTGAACGGTGAACTACCGTCTCATGAACTGATGACATTCATTTTTTATATTAAAACCAATAAAGGTTTGGAATAATGATGAAAATACTATTTAAATATTATATTTAACAAAAAATTATTATATTATTATTTTTTAATTTTTATATAACACATTACTCCAGGTTTTCCATTTTTTGGGAATACGATGGCGTTGCTCATGCGTACGGTAGACTATCATCTCACGAAGCAACGTGATTCATTAACTCTTTAAGGATGGTCTTAATAAAGATATGTGATATATATGACATAAAAATATAATATAATGATAATATATATATATAATTTAATTTTATTCAATTCAATGTGATATGAAAATTGAAACAACGTTTATGCGTATGTATGACATACTGTCTCCATGAATGATGTATTTCATTTCCTATATCCAAATTTTTATAGATTACTTTAAATAAATATACAATGGATATATATTATATTTAAATTAAGATTTACATCATAGAGATGAGGTAATCTTGATCAATGTAAGAGGAACAAAAAATAAGAAGTCAAAATATACTCGAAAAACATGGTAATTAACACCCAGAATTATGAAAATAATGAATAATTATTATAGACAATTGATAAGATATTATAAATGGATCATATATGATATTATAAATATTATTATTGTTTTTTTAAAATTTAATAACATTATTAAAATGGTTATACATGAGGGTAAAGAGTGTTCAACCACAAGGAAGTGTAAGGTAAGGGATTTTGTCTCAATTTAAATTTCATTGAGACTTATTTCTTATTATGCACCAATTAACCTTTATGTGGTTTATATACTTCACTTTGAAATTTAATATTAGGAATAATTCATTATTTTAACAACCCAAGATTCCATGGTATGTTTCCCTTTGAATAATGCAATAGCTTGCATTATACATAACTTCGAGATTCTAACACACCGTGACTAATCAAACTAGCAGTTATGAATAGTAATACCCACTTTTTGAAATTTTATAAATTTTATTTTTCAAAATGGACTTTATTTTTTAATTCGTAATATCAAAATTAGCTTAGGGTGAATTTTTGGTATTTTTATGAAAACTTTCAATTTCTGATGAATAGTGAAAAACACTGCGTTATTGGTTAAAACTGACTTTTTAAATATTTATTTTATTAAATTTATTTTAGTTCAAAATAGATACATAATATTTTTATAAGTTCAATGTAATTCATTGGAGTCATTTTATAATAAGTTTAGATATTTAAAAAATTTATTGATCTTTTTTCCGTCTTTTACCCACCTCCTAAGAGCATTTGCAAATTTGCATAAAACATAATTTTACTACTTTTTTGAGTTGAATTTACAAAATTAGAGAGACATGGTTAATATCAATAAGAAAAATTTGGTTCAATAAGATGAAAATAATTTTTGGTGAATAATAACTTTTGACTTTTATTTACCACGGTTAAAAGTAAATATGGTAATTAAGGGTAAAAATGATATCATAATTACCCTAACACAAGTCCTAATTATATTGCATATGTATAAGTCGACAAAATAAACTTTAGTAATAAAATATGATCTTATTTGGTCCACTTGGATTAGATTAGGACATTTATTATTATTTTATTTAATGAAGAGTTAAAAGAGTTAAATTAAAAGTTTATTAATTAAACCATTTTTAATATAGGGTTATACATAAGATAAATTTGACTAAAAATATTTATTATAAATATCAAAATATTTCCTACATAATGGTATTTTATTTATAATTTTTAGACATTAAATAATTCAATTTATTTATGACACAATGAGGATGCAGTAATTACATTATTAATGAAAGATTAAAATAATTGATATAATAAATATCCAAATAAGTGTAATTTGAGACTTTTGATGAATTCCACTAATTTTAAAGGTTAATATGACATTTTATAGTTGATTAAATAATTTTTTTTCGAAGTAATTATGATTTTATGATTTTCCCAAAAACCAAATACTAAATAGTGTCAAAATTGACAAAATTGAGTTTTGAAAACAAATATTATATTATTAATTGATATAATATTCAAAATAAATATATGGTCCATCCAAAGGACTTATATAAGGTTATATATATTAATGATGAACAAATTTCTGTCCTCTTGTCTTGTTATAGTAATTTTATTAACCATATAATATAAAAATACAAAGAGACATTGTAAATGTCAAACTATTTAACTAAGAGTTAAATCTAAAAGATAAGGTTAATATGGTAACCTAAACCGGTCTAAAACCTATTGGTTGAGAGTTTTTAGACCCATACCTACCCCATACTCTAAATAAATCATTTTGGAGCCATTAGAAACTGAAAATGATTTTATTATAAAATAATATTTCAAGATTTTCCTAAAGTGACCCTCTCCTCTTTTATAAAAGGGTACTTCCCCTTCTCTTAATTTCACACCTCCAAGTCCATTTGGCTCGGCCAACCCCTACCCAAATATCCTCTCAGCTTTCCTCCCTTAATCCTAGAGGCCATAATTTGGTCAGAAAGCCAACCTAAGGAGCCCTTTGGATCAAATCAAAAGGAACAACCTGAAGAAGAGGTAAATATTTCATCGCCTCTTTCAAGTTCTTTTCTTCTTTCAATTCCTATTTCTTTATTATTTCCATTCTAAAATAATAACTCCATAATATTATATATACTTTGATGTTATTATAAAAATGGTAAAACCATATTCATTACTCTATCCATCATATGAATGACAAAGTCATGATACGTTCGTACTTACGATTTACCGTCTCCATGTTGTGGTGTAGTTAGTTATTCAAACACTTCATTATTTGGATGGGTATAATAATGAGTATAACTAATGAAAATAATAAAAATAACATTTTATTGATTCTTTATATATGATATACCATCCAATTACTTACGATTTCACCATCAATATAATGATATTGTCGCTCGTGCGTACGTACGGATTACCGTTTCCACGAACGCGATGAGATTCATTTCCCATCATAATATTTCAAGAATAATTTCCATTTTTTGATTAAAAATAATTTTTAAGAACTTAATATCATTCTGGATATGAATAAAATACATCCAATCCATAACAAACATGGATTACCTAACTGAGCATATAAAGGAAAACAAATTAGTTAACACCCGAAACGATGATATTACTAAAATATAATTAACAAAGAAATATTAGAGGATTATAAATGATATCATATTTATGTATATAGTTTATTTATAATTTAATAACAATTATTTAACTATTATATAGGAGGTTAACTTAACCTCGACAAAGGAAAATGTAAGAACCCGGTTCTTATTTTTGAGGTACGGGCTTCTTCTTTTTCCTTTTCCTTAAGTGTTTTTGAGAAAATATGGAAAATGGGGAAAATACTAAATTTTGTAACTACATGCCATGTACTTTTCCACACGCCGTGTACTCTTGGCCGTGTTGAATGGGTACACGGGGCGTGTATCCATGTTGGCGATGAGGGGTGTAGGAACCAACTACACGCCTTGTAGTTCTCCTTTACACGCCGTGTAGTCAGTCAGCAGGCCTAAAATGTAAGGCGGTGGAGTAGCCGCCAGCTGGGTGACAGTACATGCCGTGTACTCGGGAGTACATGCCGTGTAATCATGTTGATGGATGAACAGTGTGGTGGTGCCGCCAGAGGAATAGTTAAATGAAGAAAGTACACGTCGTGTACTCAGAAGTACACGTCGTGTACTTTGTTTTTTCGGCTTAAAATAGGCAGTAACCTCCTCATTTGGTAGAGGAGGCATTTGAGCTATTTTGGAGCCAAATGAGGAGGCCAAACATTTGAAGATCCGCTGAGTGTTCGTCTGGAATCCGATTCGGCTTCGGATGATCTCACTGGAACCACACAGGTAAGCCCTCTACTCTCCTGGTATGGTTCTTACCAATTCATTCCCTAACGGAAGTTATTTATTTTCGAATGGGTTTTATTCTTCGTAAGATCTACACCATTCTTCAGCGTTTATGGAGTCGGTGTTCGTTTATAATGCTCGTTGGCATATAAGGTAGGGGGCTTGGTGTAAATTTCCAACTGTCGTGTGTTTTTGTGTGTTTTTGTGCCACGAACCCATGTTGGGGTGTTGTGTGGCTGAGGCCATTGCTATATTTAATGCCTAGAATTTCATAGGTGATTAAATTGTGGTAATAAAATCCTGGTTGGGATCGTTTCTTGGATCTAGAACCACCCCGGGGGTGTGTTCCTCTATTTAGCCATTTGGCCAGGATACCCGAGGGTATGCATTTAATTTAGTAATTGTAGAATTTATTTAAGAGGAATTTATTGTTTACTGCATTTTGATATGTTGGGAATGGCCCGGTTACCTGTTCATCCTGAGGGCGTTGTTGTGATTAGCCTGTGGGCACTGCACTATTTAGCCTGTGCACAGTAGTTATTTCGGCCAGAGGGCAACTTCTTCCGTGCCTGTGGGCAGCTGATTCTGTGCTTGTGGGCGACACTACCTATGCTTGAGGGAAAACTCTGTTATGCCTGAGGGTAGATTCTTGTGTTGGATACTTGTTACCTTAGGGTAGGAGTTTACGTGTCTGAGGAAACTAGTTTTTTACTTAGAAATGCACTGTGGTGATTTCTTATATTAAATGGATTAAATGAGTATTAAAAATTGTAATATAACTGGTAGTTTGTTACTTTTGTGTATTGATTACTTTATTGCATTTTACCACAACAAACTATTGTTGCATTCTTACACGTAGTTGGGCACGGGCCTTTGGTGGGTGCCTACTGAGATATTTTTCTCACACCCTATTTGGGTCATGATTTTAGGTCCAAACAGATTACGTTGTTGCAGGTGTAGATAGGGGAAGAGTCCCTATACAGGTACTTTATAGTTGCTAAGGAGTAGGAGGGCATGGGACCGAGCCTAGGCTCACGATGCCGATGCCAGCTATTTTTCTTTGTTTTGTTGTACTCTGCTTTTTTTGTACTGCATTGATGTATAACATGTTCTGGCTGTTTTCTTAGAACTTGAGACATGTAGCATCATTACTTATATACTGTTGGTTATATCCACTACTTTTGGTTATTTTAGTTGTGTATCTTTTACTGCTTCCACTGTTTGTTGTATGATTTATTTCCATTCTGTAGCATTACACTTTGACAAATAAGGGCATATTTTCCCCACTATCAGACTTGGGCCCTCGGTGCTTGTCGGCAGCCTCTGGCGTTTGGGGAAATGCGCTTGAGGTCACGTGGCGAACTGGGCTCGGGGCACCTGTTGAGTGGCAGCCGGACCCGGGACGTTACAAAGTGGTATCAGAGGAGTTCTTTTCTTTGACTTACTATTTGGATCCGTAGTCATGGATAAGATGAGTGGTAGTTGGTAATAAGTTATTCTCGGGTGTAGCTAACCCGTGTATAGGGAAAAACCAGTCTACCTCGTATTTTTTCAATTTTACTTATTTTACAATTTACAGTTGATTGTTTTCACCGTTGGGTGACACACTTGAGATTGTGCTATTATATTTTATTCTGGGGTTCTATTTAGTTTTAACCCGATGAGATGAGGGTATGCCATCTCATGCATCATATAGGAACATGCTAGATATCACATGCCATGCATAGTTTCCATGCCATGTAGGTGCATTAGAAATTGCATGTTGTTGTGATAGTTGTTGTGATAATAAAGCATGCTGTTGTGATAGCTTCTTGATAAATACATGCTTTGTGATATGGTATTTTTGTTTGAGACTGTTTATAGAATGGACGCCAAACTTCGGTTTTTGGGGAGTATGGGCCCCCATTGACCGGAATTTGGTGGATCATTGACTGTTTATTGGTTATAACACATATGAGATGTCAAACTTTGATTCGTGGGGAGTATGGGCCCCCACTGGTCAGAATTTGACACTTAGGTGTTGTTTTTCGGTATTCTCTGGGTTTCGGGGAAGTTTCTGAGGCATACTGTCCGGAAACCCAGTATACACGTCATTTAGTATTTTTATACACGCCGTGTATGTTCTTCTGTTCGGGAAGAAAAATAAAATTTTTGAGTACACGCCGTGTACCCGGAGTACACGCCGTGTAGTCTCTTCCCTTGTCACAAACCGTGTGGGAGACGACACGGGGTAGGGAAAGGCTTGGATAAACCACGCCGTGTACCGAATGTACATGACGTGTAGTGTGACCCGGAGTCCGGCCGTGTAACTAACAACACGGGTCGGTGAGATCCAGTACATAACATGTCGTGTCAATGATGAACACGCCGCGTAGTGTGACATGAGGACTCGGCCATGTAACTAACAACACGGGCTGATGTCACCTCTCCTTGAACACGCCGTGTACCCGTGGGACATTCCATTTAGTCTTGTCCGAGGACAGACCATGTGGTGTTAGTCGGGTGTCTGGGAAACAGGGTGGTGTACATGCTGTGTGTGGGTGTAACATGCCGTGTAGTTGTAAGCCGAGTAGTCGGCCGTGTCACAGACGACACAGGCAGTTAAGAAATTTCACCATACACACCGTGTAGATGTTATACACACCGTGTAGTTTTTGTTCAATGGGATTTGTGTGGCTTAGCCATGTCGAGGGACCCGGGTAGAGGAGGATAAGTTAAGTACACACCATGTAGTCAGTATACATGTTGTGTAGTCTTGTTTTTCAAAATATGAAATGCCTTCTTCCTCTTGTTCCTTTGTGGTTCCTTCGCTTTTCAGTCTCGATAATCTTGAATCTGAGGCTTGCTTTTGACCCTGTAGTGTCATGCCGCCAAGACGATCGCGCGTTGTTCTCCAGGAGATAAGCAACAAGTATACCGCGGATATGGTGGGCCATGGTCTACTAGTTGATCCTGCAGCAGATCCAGATGCGGCACCAGCTACTATACTAGACACAGTCATGGAGGCATAGTTCCATGAGTGATTTATGCGGTTCATTCAGACCTTTCAGGTAGCACCGCTGGCTACTACATCTATGGCCGAGCTGATGCGTATCTTTCAGCAGCAGCATCCGTCTATGTTTTTAGGGGATGGCGGACAACAGGATAAAGAGTCTTGGCTGGGGTCGATGCATACTCTTTTAGAGCATCTTGAGATGCCTCCAGGGTGGAGGGTCAAGCTCGCGACTTACATGTTGCGTGATTCCTCCAAGAGGTGGTGGAATGTTTCCACCCAGTCAGAGCATCACAGAGACATGGCGTGGGAATATTTTCAGGCAGTCTTCTATGACTTCTTCTTTCCCGAGACACTGAGGGTAGATAGAACTCGAGAATTCATGAATCTGCAGTAGGGAGCTATGTCAGTGATGGACTATTCTTCTCGCTTCACTAAGCTTCAACGTTTTTCACCCGTGCTGGTGGGTGATGAGATGTTGAGAGCTTGGCGTTTTGAGTATGGTCTTCGTTATGACATCCGAGCGCTGGAGAATATTTTCAGGTTTCCTACTGTACACGCGATTGTGAACCAAACGTTGATTACAGAGAGGAACCTGTGGGAATCTAGTGGTGTGGTCCAGGGCAGTTCAGCACCAGTGACTGGTATTATTTCTATTGGCAAGAGGAAGAGACAGATGGACTTCTCTCAGGGCGGCAGTACCAGTCAGAAGAATGCTTCAGGTGGCTAGGTTATGTGATACTAGTGTGGTAGAGAGGGGCACAAGAGGCCACAGTGTCCATGAGACCCATTGGAGTGCCAAGCTTGCGGCATGTTGGGTCATCTTCAGCACATTTGTAGCGCATTTCCACTAGTGGCTAGTGAGAGGGGTTCTGTGCAGACTCCACGTGCGGGAGCAGAACCAGTGGCTTCTTACCATTCGGGGAACTGGAATACATCAGGGTGTGTAGGTAGAGATGGTGGTCGTGGTCCTGGTATCCAAACACCAGGATCTCAGAGGCCGCAGGGCGGGACAGCTCAGGGTAGTCAGGCTATGTCACAGGGCCACGACACTGGGCAGGCATATGCAGTGCAACAGACCCAGTAGGAGCAGGATCCCGGACCTCCTACAGTCAGAGGTACTATTCTATTAGCTTCTGTCTTATTTTCAGTACTTTTTGGTACAGGTTCTACGCATATTTTCATATCAGTACCCGTTGTGGAGAGCCTTGGGCTCTGTGTTTCTACTTCTTCTGATATCTTGATGCTAGACACTCCGTTGGGGACTAGAACGGCTGGTGTGTGTCAGTGCAAGGAGTGCCCCCTTGAGGTTGGTGGGTGTCACTTCCTATGGTACCTCTATTTATTATAGATGACAGCTTATGACATCATTCTCGGGATGGAATGGTTAGTTCCCTTTCGAACCTTTATAGACTGCTATCATCGCAGGGTGAGTTTCACGTCACTAGAGGGAAGAGGGTTTCTATACAAGGGAGAGTGGGATGTTCAGGCGATTCGAGCGGACCAGAGCATCATGGGAGAGGTGGAGTCACGTCCAAGATTGTGAGCTTGTATCTGGATGATCAGGGGAATTGTCATAAAGATTTCCCTCCAGTGGTTGATCATGTCAGGGATGCCTTCCCGAATGACTTTTCGGGTCTACCTCCAGTGCGAGAGGTGGATTTCTCTATTGATCTAGTTCCAGGGGAATAACTGGTGCCCATTCCTCCTTATAGGATGGCTACACCTGTGCTGTAGGAGCTCAAGAGGTAGTTAGCGGAGTTGCAGGCAAAGAGATTTATCTGACCCAGTACTTCTCCTTGGGGTTCTCCAGTCCTTTTTGCGAAGAAGGTGGATGGTACCCTCAGACTCTGTGTGGATTTTCGAAATATGAACCAGTTGATAGTTAAGAACTGATATCCCTTTCTGAGGATAGATGGTATGTTTGATCAACTTCGTGGAGCATGAGTGTTCTCGAAGATTGACTTGAGATCCAGATATCATCAGCTGCGCGTGAGACCATCGGATATACCGCTTACAGCTTTTCGGAGAAGATATGGTCTATATGAGTACTTGGGTATGCCATTCGGACTCACAAATGTGCCAGTAGTTTTCATGGTGCTGATGAATCGTGTGTTCCATCCGTATCTTGATTCTTTTGTGGTAGTATTCGTGGACGACATCTTGGTGTACTCTCGCACTCAACACAACCATGCCACCCATCTTTAGATCGTATTGATTACACTGAGAGAGAATCGACTATATGCTAAGCTCTCGAAGTTCCACTTTTGGATGGACCAGATTCACTTCCTGGGTTATATCATCTTAGAGGCAGGAGTTGCAGTGGACCCAGAGAAGGTGAGTGCAGTAGTTTCCTGGAAGCTTCCTAGGAACGTGTTTGAGATACAGAGTTTCTTAGGGCTGGCGGGTTACTACAGAAGCTTCATACAGGACTTCTCCTGCTTAGCAGCACCATTGACGGGTCTGACTAAGAAGGGTGTGAAGTTCGTTTGGTCAGAAGCTTGCGAGACAGCTTTCCAGGACCTGAAGCGAAGGTTCAAATCAGCACCGATCCTGATACTCCCAGAGTAGGGAAAGAGCTATACAGTGTATTGTGATTCATCAGGTATTGGGATGGGAGCAGTATTGATGCAGGGCGATCGAGTTGTTGCGTACGGGTCTCGGAAGTTGAGGCCACATGAGAGTAATTACCCGACGCATGATCTCAAGTTGGCTGCAGTTGTTCAAGCGTTGCGCTGTTGGAGACATTATCTATTGGGAGATCATTTTGCGGTTTTCACCGACCAAAAAAATCCTCAAGTATATCTTTACTCAGCATGACCTGAATTTGAAGTATAGGAGGTGGGTCAAGTACCTACAGTCCTTCGATTTTGAGCTTTCCTATACACCTAGTAAAGGTAATGTCGTAGCTGATGCACTAAGCAGGAAGACTCAGATACAAGTAGTGCAGGAGGCTAGTGGTGAGTGGGAGCTCATGGCCTTGCTCTATAAGATGAATCTGGAGGTGCATGATAGTCAGGGGCAGACTTATCTTTCATCTTTAGCTGTGACATCTACCCTCCTGGACAGAGTGAGGATGAGGCTGCTATCGGATTCAGAAGGCCTAGTTCTATAGGAGTCGGTGGCAAGTGAGGACCCTCCTCCTAGTTGGATGATAGGTGATGATGAGGTCCTCCATTTCCATGGACGAGTATGGGTTCCAGGGGATGTACGCAAGGAGCTGATGCGGGAGTTTCATGCTTCGGCTTGGGCAGTTCATCCTAGGATTACCAAGATGTACCGTGACTTGAGGCATTAGTACTGGTGGCCAGGTATAAAGAGAGATGTAGCTGGTTTTGTTACGAGGTGTTCCGCCTGTCAACAGGTGAAGGTGGAGCATCCGAGATCAGCTGGGCTGTTACAGCAGTTTTCAATTCCTGAGTGGAAATGGGATGATGTCGTGATGGATTTCATGACTGGATTGCCGAGGTCACCTCGTGGAAATGACGTTGTGTGGGTTGATGTGGACAGACTCACGAAGGTAGCTCACTTCTTGCCGATCAAGTAGACCTTCGGTGTTCAAGATCTCAAGAGGTTGTATATTCGAGAGATATTACGTCTTCATGGGGTCCCTCGTTCTATCATTTCATATAGGGACACCCTCATTACATCTCGTTTCGGGCAGAGTTTTCAGAGGGCACTGGGTACACAGGTTCTTCTGAGCACAACATACCACCCTCAGATAGATGGCCAATCAGAGCGTACGATACAGGTTCTAGATTAAATGTTGTGTGCATGCGTCCTAGACTTTGGGGGCTCTTAGGAGAAGCATATACCCTTAGTCAAGTTTTCCTATAACAATAGTTTTCAGACGACTATTGAGATGGCACCATATGAGGATTTATATGGTAGGTTATGTCGTTGACCTTTGTGCTGGTTAGAGGCAGGTGAGGCAGCTTTACTGGGACCACAACTCGTGCACGAGACATATGAGTAGGTCCAGTTGATTCAGAAGCAAATGGCTACTGCCCAGTTTTGTCAGAAATCTTATGCTAATCGCCGTAGATGACCTTTGGAGTTCGTTGTCGGGGATCAGGTTTTCTTGCATGTTTCGCCGAGGCTGGAACACAAGCAGATCAGGATAAAGGGTAAGCTTTCACCGAGGTATGTGGGGCCATTCGAGATTCTGGAGAGAGTCAGGCCGGTTGCCTATTGGTTGCAGTTACCACAGCGATACCGATCCATGCACGACGTCTTCCACGTGTCTCAGTTGCGCCGCTATAATTCAGACCTGTCTTAGGTTTTTCATCCTGAGGAGGTTGATCTTGAGGTAGATGCATCCTTTGAGGAGCATTCGATTCGTATCGTTGACACGAGCATGAAGGTTCTCGGAGGTCGGTCAGTTCCTCTCATACGGGTGCTATGGAAGCATGGGAGAGTGCAGGATGAGACCCGGGAGCTGGAGGCCGATGTACGTGCTCAATGGCCAGAGATGTTCTGAGCTTTATCTTCACCACCCTGGGAAGGGAAATTCGGGGATGAATTTCTATAAGGGGGGATGTTTGTAAGAACCCAGTTCTTATTTTTGAGGTACGGGCTTCTTCGTTTTCCTTTTCCTTAAGTGTTTTTGAGAAAATAGGGAAAATGGGGAAAAATCCTAAATTTTGGAACTACACGCCGTTTACTTTTGGCCGTGTGGAATGGGTATATGGGGTGTGTAGCCATGTCGGTGACGAGGGGTGTAGGAACTAACTACACACCATGTAGTGGTCCTTTACACGACGTGTAGTCAGTTGGCAGGCCTAAAAAGTAAGGCGGTGGAGTAGCCGCCTGCTGGGCGACAGTATACGCCATGTACTCGGGAGTACATGTCGTGTACTCATGTCGACTGATGAACAGTGTGGCGGTGCCGCCAGAGGAATAGTTAAATGAAGAAAGTACATGCCGTGTACTTGGAAGTACACACCGTGTACTTTGTTTTTTTGGCTTAAAATAGGCAGTAGCCTCCTCATTTGGAAGAGGAGGCATTTGAGAAGTTTTGGAGCCAAAGGAGGAGGCCGAACCTTTGAAGATCCGTCGAGTGTTTGTCTGGAATCCGATTCGGCTTCGGACGATCTCGTTGGAACCGCACGGGTAAGCCCACTCCTCTCCTGGTATGGTTCTTACCAATTCTTTCCCTAATGGAAGTTATTTACGTTTTAATGGGTTTTATTCTTCTTCTTCAGATCTATGCCATTCTTGGGCATTTCTAGAGTCGGTGTTCTTGTATAACGCTCCTTGGCGTATAAGGTGGGTAGCTTGGTGTAAATTTACAACTGTCGTGTGTTTTTGTGCGTTTTCGTGCCACGAACCCATGTTGGGTTGTCATGTGGCTGAGTCCGTTGATATATTTAATGCCTTGAATTTCATAGGTGATTAAATTGTGATAATAAAATGCTATTTGGGATCATTGGTTGCATACAAAACAACCCTGGGGGTGTGTTCCTCTGTTTAGACATTGGGCTAGGATACCCGAGGGTATGCCTTTAATGTATTAATTGTAAAATTTCCATGATAAGAATTTCATGTTTACTGCATTTTGATATGTTAGTCATGGCCCGGTTACCTATTTAGCCTAAGGGCATTGTTGTGATTAGCCTGTAGGCACTGCACTATTTAGCCTGTGGGCAGTAGTTATTTCGGCCTGAGGGCAACTTCTTATGTGCTTGTGGGAAGCTGATTCTGTGCCTATGGGCGACACTAACTATGCCTGAGGGAAAAATCTATTATGCCTGAGGGAAGATTCTTGTGTTGGATACTCATTACCCGAGGGTAGGAGTTTACGTGTCTTAGGAAACAATTTGTTTAATTAGAAACGCACTATGGTGATTTCTTATATTAGATGGATTAAATGAATATTAAAAACGGAAATATAACTGGTAGTTTGTTACTTTTGATTACTGATTACTTTATAGAATTTTACCACTACACACTATTGTTGCATGCTTACACGCAGTTGGGAATAGGCCTTTGGTTGGTGCCTACTGAGATATGTTTCTCACACCCTGTTTGGGTCACTCATTTCATCCCAAACAGATTTCATTGTTGCAGGTGTAGATAGGGGAAAGAGTCCCTATACAGGTACTTGACAGTTGCTGAGGAGTAATAGGGCATGGGACCGAGCCTAGTCTCGCGATGCCGCTGCCATCTGTTTTTCTTTGTTTTTATGTACTCTACTTTTGTTGTACTGCATTGATGTATAACATGTTCTGGCTGTTTTCTTAGAACTTGAGACATGTAGAATAATTACTTATATACTATTGGTTATATCCATTGCTGTTGGTTATTTAAGTTGTGTATGTTTTACTACTTATACTTTTTGTTGTATGATTTATTTCCATTCCGCTACGCTACACTTTGAAATATGAGGGCATAGTTTCCCCACTATCAGACCTGGTCCCTCGCTGCTAGTCGGCAGCCTCTGGCATTTGGGGAAATTTGCTTGAGGTCACGTGGTGAACCAGGCTTGGGGCACCCATTGAGTGGAACCTGGACCCGGGACGTTACAGAAAAGTACAAGGTAAGGGTTAATTTCACAATAACATTATTATCTGAGGTTTTTTTTACGTAAGTATCTACTGGGAACTCTTTATTATAAACATACATATTTCTTATAAATGTATTTCAAAACATTTTTACTATTTACTATTCTATGGTATAAATTCATTTACAGCCTTTTTTTTAATTTTTATAAAATGGTTTGAAAGGAATCCTTCTATCGTTTTCCAAACAAGGTACTTTATGACCTTTTTGACAAAATTAAGATAAGAATGTATTTTTTTAACTTATACGGAGGGTGTGTCTATTTTCTACTATTATGTAATTATAGAAGCCTCCCATAAAAGCTTATAAGAATACTTTTGAAATAACCGTTTTCTTTTATAATTATATGACTTTTAAAAGATTTCAAAATAGAAAGAGATATTTCTCTAAAAAATGTTTTTATTTCATCTATTTAAACATCCTTTTGATGGATTTTAAGCTTATTTGAAGTTGATTTATTAGGAAAAAAATCATCCATATTGTATTGAAGGTTTTGCGATATGTTTGACTGTGGATGTGTTATTTCATACCATTCATGTTTTATGGAAAAATTATTAACATTTCGTATGCCAGTTTTAATACAAATGTTTATGTTATGTTTAAACATTATCATATGAGGAATGCATTGAACTTAGTAAGTGACGGTTGGAGCCCGCTATAGCTCCTCGATGCATTGGTAGGTCTCATAAGATGAACTAGTGTCTTGGAAAAAGGCCTTGACAAAATATTATTTTTAGTCTTGGCACAAGGCCTTGACTCTGTGGTTATGAAGTCTGGCATTATGCATTAAATCATTATGAAAGTATCAATTGATATTGCATGTGATTATTCGACTAGTAGAATATCCATATGAATAAGTAAAAGGAATTATTTGATTTTCTCTTTGTCATATTATTCTGAAGTTTTAGTTTAAAAGGCTTTTGTTTTAGTCTTATACATCACCTTAAATGTGTATACTTATTTATGAAAGTTTCCGCTATATTGTTATCCTTACTATGCATATGAGCTCACCCTTTTCTATGTTTTATTTTTTCCAGGATGTGAGGAAGTATTTTATGGTTGACCTATAGGGATAGGCTAAGGATATAAGTGTGTTCAAAAGGGGACAAAATGTTGTTGTTGTTTTTATTTCATGATGTAATGTAAAACTTATGAATGTATCTAGAACTTTCAAGGCTACTAAGCTGATTGGTCTTTCGGGACATGATTCCTTGTATCATGCAAAAGTTATGTAATAATGCACTAACTCTGGGTAACTATGGTTGGGGAATTATAGTTGGTATCAAAGAAAGTTTATTACAATCCATGTAAAATAGATTTAGAAAAAATCTAATTAGAGAACACTACCCTAAGATAAACTTTGAGGATTAGTATAGAAGAACTTCCTAGAATTTTGGTAATGTAGAGATTTTGTGATTTTTCTAACAAATAAATCCTTTTCTAGATTAGAGTAGGTAGAGGAGGCTCTGGCATAGATGTACCTAGGGGTAGAACCCGAAAACACTTCTTTGAGCTAGACTTGAATGGGAACTGGTGCATGACAAGGGGCCTTGCTACACTATTGGTTATGACACTCCTGGGGGATATGCCTAAGATAATTATCATTTTCTATAGAAACCATTATGAATGTTTTATGAGTATATAATTACTCAAAGAAAACATTTTTATGATTATGGATTATATCTATAAAATGTTCAATTTATCTTAAGGGTTTTACAAGTTTAGAATTTTGTATTGTGATTCATAAACTAATCTACTATATGTCATTTTTTAGAAATGAAACCTAGTAGAAGGAATGTAAACCATATAAATGCATTTAATCCATGTAGGTATTTCCCTCCTACTCAAGATAATTATATTGGAGATGGTGATGCAACTGGTGTTGATCAGATTATCACCATACTAGGACAACTCACTCATGTTATTAACAATAACCTTAACCGTATAGAGCACCCTGATCCACAATGCGGAGGATCAATGTTATACCACATCATGAGGCAAAAACAACCAACATTTAATGGGAGTACAAATCTGTTAGTAGCTGAGGAATGGATATGTTCCTTAGTGAAAATATTTCATGCTTTGGGGAGTATCAAAATGGAAAAAGTTGTCATGGCATTTTATCGCCTCACGGGAGATGTAGATCAATAGTGGTTATTGATTCAAAACACTAAGGAATATGAAGAAGTATCAAACATGGAATGGAGGAAGTTTAAAGAGGTTTTCATATAAAAATACTTTCCTCATGACCATCGAGCAGATATGGATAGAAAATATTTGAGTCTAAGGAAAAATGATGATGAGAATGTCACAAAGTATGAGGCTAACTTTATAAGGATAACAAAGCTTGTAGTAGATTATATATGTAACCCAAGGAGTAAGATTGATCTATTATTTTATAGGTTAAAACCATTTCTCTGTCGAGAATTATTCTCATAATTCTTCTCATCATACGAAGATATTGTCTCATGCACTATCAAGACAGAAAATGAATTCTCTAAGTCTTATGACTTTCAAGAAGAGAAAGAGGAAAA
This sequence comes from Viscum album, assembly GCA_963277665.1. NCBI lineage: Eukaryota > Viridiplantae > Streptophyta > Magnoliopsida > Santalales > Viscaceae > Viscum > Viscum album. The sequence continues at coordinate 1,352,314,004 of OY728121.1, read as the reverse complement.
TAGATCTTTTGAACACTCTAGAAATGGAAATAAGTGGAAGAAGGGAAAAGGTGAATATCCATCATGTATTAAATGTGGGAAGAAACACCCCGGTAATTTCCTAAAGGGAATGGGTGTCTGTTACAAGTGTGGTGAAAAAGGCCACCAAGCTCGTTATTGTAAGGGAAAGAAAGAGGATTTCAATGTTGAATGATATAATTATAGGGAAAAGGGGCATTATGAAAATGAATTTCCTAAGCTCCAACTGAACATACCTTAGAAAAGGCCAAGGTAGAAAGTCCATTCTTATGCGATCACAGGTACTGGGGTTGAAGCTCCGAAAGGCATGGTGGCAGGTAATTTAATGGTTTTCTCATGTTTAGCCAATGCTTTATTTTATTTTGAATCATCGAATTGTTTCATATCTTCCCAGTTTTCTAAGAAAATTATATATTTACAATTTGATTTAACAAGGGAATTCCCAGTCAAAACTCCTAAGGGAAGTATCATTGTAACAAATTCTTGTGAATCAATTCCCATTTGGGCATATAAATGTTATTTATCTACGGATCTCATATTATACCTATGATTTAATTTGATATAATCCTTGGAATAGATTTTCTTTTAGGACCATGATGCAAAAATTTATTTTAAGAAGGAGGAGGTTATAATTCTCGATGATGATAAAGAGTTCCATATCCTTAGAGCAGAAACGTCACCATCTAATTCTTATCTAGATCCACCCCCAATAGCTCTACTAAATTCAATTATTAGGGAGGATGAAAATGAAATAATTATGGGTGAGGAAAAGAATGTTCGAATAGAGTAAATACCTACTGTGAAAGAATGTGATGATGTGTTTCCAGAGGATTTACTTGGACATCCTCCAGAGCGAGAAATGGATTTTTCTATTGATTTTATTCTTGGTTCAAGGCCCATATCAAGGGCCCCTTATAGAATGACCATTATGGAATTAGTGGAACTAAATAAAGAACTAGATGAATTGAGCAATAAGGGATTTATTCTCCCTATTGTTTCTCCATGGTGACCTCCTGTCGTTTTTGTTAAGAATAAAGACAGATCTATGAGGTTTTGCATTGACTATAGGGTGATCAATGCTATAATAATAAAGAACAAGTTTCCCCTACCTCGCATTGATGATTTATTTGACCAAATTTTGGAGCTCAATATTTTTCAAAGATTGACCTTCAATCTGGATATCATCAGTTGTCTGTGAAGAAGGAATACATTCTGAAAACAACATTTAGAACCAGGTACAGGTATTACGAGTTTACAGTAATACCTTTTGGATTGACTAATGCACCCTTTGTCTTCATGGATCTAATTAATATAGATTTCAGGGAATATCTTGATGACTTTTTAGTGGTATTTATTGAATATATCTTGGTATACTCTAAAATCAACTAAAATTATGAAATTCACTTGAGCATTATTCTAAAGACTCTTAGAAGAAATGAATTATATGGGATGTTTAGTGAGTGTGAATTCTAGCTTTAGGAGATTTCTTTTCTGGGCCATATTGTATCTAAGGATGGAATCTTTGTTGATCCTTCAAAGACCAAGGCAATCCAAGAATGGCTAGCACCAATGAGTATAACTGAGATACACAGTTTTATTGGTTTAGTAGGTTATTATGGATGTTTCTTCTAGAATTTTTCCCGGTTCTCTAACCCATTAACCAAGATCACAGGTAAAGGGCTTAAATTTTTTTGGACAAAAGAGTGTGAAGAATGTTTTGAAGAACTGAAGAGAAGATTAGTCAATGATCCTATCTTGAATCTACCATCAGGGAATGATGGTTTTTATATATATAGTGATGCTTTAAAGAAAGTACTTGGTTATTTCCTTATGCATAATGATAGAGTTATTGCCTATGCATCATGACAGCTAAAAATTCATGAGAAAAACTATCCTACTCATGATCTTGAGTTAGGAGCTATAATATTTACTCTGAAAATATGGAGACAATATCTATATGGTGAAAAATGTGAGATTCATACAGATCACAAGAGTTTGAAATATATTTTCTCATAGAAAGAACTCAACATGAGGCAAAGACGATGGACTGAACTATTCAAGGATTATGATTTCACTATACACTACCACCTAGGGAAGGAAAATAAGGTGGTAGATGCTTTGAGGATAAAGGATCATGGAGTTTTTAACAAGATGAGCGTTGAAAGGGATCCTATTTTCATGGATCTAGTAAAGATGGATTTGGGAATAACCATGGAAGGTGAAACATCAATACTTTTTGAAGTGGTTGAAAAACCATACTTACTAGAATGGATAAAGAGTTCCCAGACTGATGATGAGGAGTTTCAAAAGAAGATTAAAGCTGTGAATGATGGGAGATTGAGTGACTTTGTATATGAAGTTTTAATTTTGAAATTTGGTAAGAAACGTTGTTTTCATAAAATACCTGATCTAAAAAAGGAATTGTTTGATGATGATCATAACTCCAATTTCTTTATACACTATGGGAGCACCAAGATTTATAGATATTTGAAGGAACATTTTTGGTGGGACAAAAAGAAGAGGGAGATTGCTGATTTTGTGTCAAGATATATGGTTTTTCAACAAGTGAAAGCTGGAAGGAAACAACCTGGAGAAGTCACATAACATCTACCCATACATGACTGGAAATGGGATAATATTACAATGGACTTTGTTATGGGGATACCAAAGACTCCTAGAAGGAATGATGCAATATGGGTTTTTTTATCATCTTACCAAGTCAGAACATTTTTTTATAGAAGAGAAGATTTACCACTTGAACGTTTGGAAAGACTATATATTAATGAAGTTGTAAGACTCCATGGTGTACCACAATCTATTTTTTCTGATCATGATTCCCATTTTACATCAGGATTCTGGAAAATGTTTAAGAAATCCCTCGATACTGAACTTTTATTGAGCACTGCCTACCACCCTCAAACCGATGGAAAATCAGAACGGACTATTCAAACCTTATTAGACATGTTGAGATCCTGATCACTTGACTGTACAGGTTTGTTTGATCAATATTTACCTCTTGTAGAATTTTCCTATAACAATAGCTTTCATTCAAGTATTCAGATGTCACCATATGAAGCGTTATACGGAAAGAGATTTAATACACCAACTTGTTAGGATGATGTTGGTGAAAGAAAACTCGTAGGCCCAAAACATGGTGAGGAAACAATGGAAAAAGTGAAGATTATCCAAACCCACATCAAAGTAGCTCAAAGTAGGCAAAAGATCTATGATAATAACTGAATGAAGGATTTGAAATTTCAGGTAGGAGATCATGTTTTCTTGAAGGTATCTCCATTGAAGGGTGTTATACATTTCGGTAAGAAAGGTAAATTGAGTCCCAGGTACGTTAGACCTTTTGAAATTCTAGAACGAATTGGAGTTGTATCTTACCGTTTGGAAATTCTTCCAAGTATATCTACAGTTCATGATGTTTTCCACATATCGCTGTTGAGAAAATACATGCCTGGCCCAATGCATGTACTCACCTATGAGGAAATTGAACTGGAACTTGATCTGTCTTATTGTGAAGATCCTGTCAAAATTCTTAATATAAGAGAAAAAGTGCTGAGAAATCGGATGACTCGTCTGGTAAAAGTTTTATGGAGAAACCATAAGATGGAAGAGGCAATGTGGGAACCAGAGGAACTTATGATGAAGAACCACATAAATCTTTTTGTGAGGTACTATTATAGAAATTTTGAGGAATAAATTATTTAAAGGAGAGAAGAATGTAACACCTTAAGCTTCCACGATATGTTCCCCTTTGAATAATGTAATAGCATATATTGTACGCAACTTCGAGATTCTAACACACCGCGATTAATCAAACTACCCTTTATGAATACTAATACCCAGTTTTTGAAATTTTATAAATTTTATTTTTCAGAATGTACTTTATTTTTGAATTTAGAATATCGAAATTAGCTTAGGGTGAATTTTTGGTATTTTTCTGAAAACATTTAATTTTTGATGAATAGTCAAAAACACTACGTTAATGGTTAAAACTGACTTTTTAATTATTTATTTTATTCAAATTTATTTTTGGTCCAAATAGATACGTAATACCTATATAAGTTCAATGTAATTCATTGGAGTCATTTTTATAATAAATTTAGATAAATAAAAATTTTACTGAACTTTTTACTGTCTTTTACCCACCTCCTAGGAGCATTTACAAATTTGCATAAAACATAGTATTACTACTATAATGAGTTGAATTTAAAAAATCCGAGAGACACGGTTAATATCAGTAAGTAAAATGTGGTTCAATAAGATGAAATTTTTTTGGTGAATAGTAACATTTGACTTTTATTTACCACAGATAAAAGTAAATAGGGTAATTAAGGGTAAAAATGATATCATAATCACCCAAAAACATGTACTAATTATATTGTATAAGTATAATTAGACAAAAAACAACCTTAGGAATAAAATATGTTCATCTTAGGTCCACTTGGATTTGATTAAGATATTTATTATTATTTTATTTAAAGAAAAGTTAAAAGAGTTAAATTCAATATTTAATAACTAAAACATTTTGAATATAGGGCTATAAATAAGATAAATTAGACTATAAATATTTATTAGAAAGATAAAAAGATTTCCAACATAATGGTATTTTATTTATAATTTTTAGACATTAAATAATTTAATTTATTTATGACACAATGATGATGTAGTAATTACCTTATTAATGAAAGATTAAAATAATTGATATTATAAATATCCAAATAAATATAATTTGATACTTTGGATGAGTTCCACTAATTTTATAGGTTAATATGACATTTTAGGTTTGATTAAATATATTTTTTTTAAATTAATCACACAGTTATGATTTTCAAAAAAACCAAATGCTAAATAGTGTCAAAATTGACATAATTGAGTTTCTAAAACAAATACTATATTACTAATTGATATAATATTCCAAAAAATATAACATTTAGTGAAAGGACTTATATAAGGTTATATATTAATAACAAAACACTTGGGGTTCTCTTTTCTTGTTATAGTAAGTTTATTTACCATATAATATAAAAATACAAAGAGACATGGTAAATGTCAAACTATTTAATAATGAGTTAAATCTAAAAGATAAGGTTAATATGGTGACCTAAACCTGTCTAAAACCTATTGGTTGAGAGTTTTTATACCCATACCCACCTTATCCTCTAAATAAATCATTTTTGAGGCATTAGAAACCGAAAATTATTTTATTATAAAATAATATTTCAAGATTTTCCTAAAGTTACCCTCACCTCTCTTATAAAAGGGTACTTCCCCTTCTTTTAATTTCACACCTCCAAATCCATTTGGATCGGCCAAAACATAACCAAATAACCTACCAAACTTCCTCCCTTAATCCTAGAGGCCTTCCTTTGGTCATAAACCCAACCTAAGGAGACCTTTTGATCAAATAAAAAAGAAGAACCTGAAGAAGTGGTAAATATTTCATCACCGTTTTCAAGTTCTTTTCTTCTTCCACTTCCTCTTTATTTTTTGTTTCCATTATAAAATAATAACTTCAGTATCTTCTATATACTATTATTTTATTATAAAAATTGTACAACAATATTCATCATTCTATCCATCATATGAATGACAAAGTCACCATACGTGCGTACGTACGGCTTACTATCTCCACGTTGTGGTATAGTTTGTTATTCAAACACTTCATTATTTGGATGGGTATAATAATGAGTATAACTGATTTAAATAATAAATATAACATTTTATTGATTCTTTATATATTATATACCATACAATTACATATTATTTCATCATCAATATAATGATATTGTCGCTCGTGCATACATACGTATTACCGTCTCCACAAACGCGACGAGATTCATTCCCCATCGTAATAAATCAAGAAAAATTTTAATTTTATGACTAAAAAAATGTTTAAGAACTTAATATAATTCTGGATATGAATAAAATAAATCTGATCCATAATAAAAATGGATTATGTAACTGATCATATAAATGAAAACAGATCAGTTAACACCCGAAACAATGATATTACTAAAATATTATTAATAGGGAAATATTAGAAGATAATATATGATATCATATTTATTAATATAGTTTTTGTATAATTAAATAACAATCATTTAACTACTATACAGTATATTAACATACCCTCGACTAAGGATAATTACAATTTAAGGGTTAATTTCGCAATCTCTTTATTATCCGAGGTTGTTATTACATAAGTAACTACTGGGACCTCTTTATTATACAATCCTTGTTTCTTAAAAATATATTTCAAAACATTTTTACTATTTATTAGATTATTGGATAAATTCCTTTATAACTGTGTTTTAATTTTTATAAAATGGTTTTAAAGTAATCTTTCTGTCATTTTCCAAATAAGGTACTTTATATCCTTTTCGACAAAATTAAGATAAGAATGTCTTTTTTTAACTTATATGGCAGGTGTGGCTATTTTCTGGGGTTATATCATTGTCGAAGCTTCCCATACAGGTTTATAAGAATATTTTCTATATAAACTTTTTCTTTTATAATTATATGACTTTTAAATGATTTCAAAATAGAAAGGTATATTTATCTAAAAACAAGTTTTTATTTCATCTATGCCAACATCCTTTTGATGGATTTTAATCTTGATTAAAGTTGATCTATTATGATACAAACCTTTCATATTGTATTGAAGGTTTTGTGATATTTTTGACTATGGATGTGTTATTCTTATACCATTCAATTTTTTTGGATAAAGTATTGACATTCCCTATGCTTGTTTTAATATGAATGTTTATGTTATGTTTAAACCTTTTCATATGTGGAATGCATTGGACTTAGTAAGTGATGGGTGGAACCCGCTATAGCTCCTCAATGCATCGGTAGGTATCATGAGACAAACTAGTGTCTTGGCACAAGGCCTTGACAAAATCTTATTTCTAGTCTTGGCACAAGGCCTTGACTATGTGGTTATACAGTCTGGCATTATGCATTCCATCATTATGAAAGTGGCTATTGATATTGCATGAGATTATTCGACTAGTAGAATATTCTTGTGAATATGTAAATTGAATTATTTGAGTTTATCATTTCCATATTATGCTGATGTTTAAGTTTAAAAGGAATTAGTTTTAGTCTTATACATTTCTTTAAATGTTTATGATTATTTATAAATGTTTCCTCTATATTTTTATCCTTACTGACCATCTCATCTCACCCCTTTCTATGTTTCATTTTTTTTCAAGATGTGAAGAATTATTTTATAGTTGACCTACAAGGATAGGCTAAGTATATAAGTGTGTTCAAAAGGGGACAAAATGTTGCATATGTTTTTATTTCATGATGTAATGTAAAACTTATAAATGTATCTAGTACTTACAAGGCTACTAAATGGATCGGTCTTTCAGGACATGATTACTTGTATCATGCCAAGGTTATGTAGTAATGCACCAACTCTAGGTAACTGGGGTCAGGTCGTTACAATTATTCATGGTATTTTGAGTTCCAATATGAATTATTTCATCTAATTTTGTTAGATTTCAAAATTACCAAGTAATAAATGTTGTTGTGAAATCTCACTTCCTTTCCTGATTTTTAACTTTCTCTTGAAAAAATCAATTTACACTAATAATTTTTCATTAGAAATTAAATTTATATTTTTTATCCATATTATTGAGAGATGGACATGGTTATTTCTTAAATTGTATACAATTTTTTACATATGGTTATTTCTTTGAAAGTTATCTGATTAACTAGGGAAATATTGATAAATCGACCTTATTTACTCAATAAATATATTTTATGATAAGGAACATTATTCAAATGATTATTAGATTTATGAAGAATGATTTATACCTACATAAATGGGTGGGTCCTTCTAAATGATATCCCCTTGATTCATCAGTTGTCTTATAAGACGAATCAGTTGGCCAAATCAACTGGGGTTTACCCATTAGTTTTAAACTTCCCTGAGAATATATCTTGATGGTAAAGATATCATGTGTTTGGGAATCGTGAAATCCAATAATTAAGAATTTAGTTCATTTAGAATTTAGTTATTATTATCAATGTGATTATAATTATGAAAAAAATATGGATTTATTTCATTCATATCTTATTGATTTAATGTATTATGTGTTCAGTTATTTACCTTTCCATATAATTTTTTCCATATATGGTTATCTAAATTGAATGTGTGTTCTGTCATTTACCTTTCTATATTGATTATTACGTATCTAGTTATAAAAATGGAATGCTTGTTTTTTTTCACATTTCTACATTAGTTATTCATTGTTGATTCATAATAGATTCCACTGTACTTAACCCTTACTGAAAAATTGAATGCACCCTAATTTTGTTTCATTTCACTGGGATATGAAGATGAATTATTGGAATAAGTTTCTATGATTTTGATCTTTTTACTCTTTTATGTTTTACTTTATTTCCCAACTTAATATGGGTATCCTGTATGTAATCATTTATTCCAAAAATACTAAAATATTCAGTCCTTTGGGATTTGAATCAAGTATCTATGCCAATGTAATAAAGTAAGGCATCGACTCTAGGCTACTGGGGTATGGGTTGTTACAATAAAATTTTGTTTCTAAATTATTTTGTTTTCAAATAAATAATATTTTAATGATAATATTTATTTTATATTATTGTAAATTAGTTAAATTTATTATTTTATTCTAAACATAAATCATGTAATGTCACAGATTTTTTCATATATTATTTCAATATTATATTGGAATTAATTCGAGAATAGGCTCTGAGACGGCGTGCAGTTCAAAGGCCCTGTGATCCCATAACAAATGATTGAATTTAATATAATAATTAAATTATGCGCGCATGTGGTTTTCATGAAAAAGTGGATTAACTCCCGAATGGGTGTTTGGATTAGAAATATGAGGGCACCGTAGCGTTCGGAACAATGATTTTACCTTTGGTAAGGCCTAACTTCGGCCGGCACAGGTAGGTGGTGAAATCTGGTTTTTGGATGTAAAAATAATAAAATATTTAATTAAAATATTTTATTTAAATCTTTGTTGCGGCGAAATATATCTTTCCCTTTTTAAAAGATATTTCGTAGGGGATCCTGGATACTTTTCTCATAACCTCGAATCTCCCTAGAGAGCTCTGGAGGAATCCTCCTAACACGGCGACGGTGTTCTTGACGAGCTTTGCCGGTGACGACGACACAACGACTGAATCATCACTGACGAACACCACGGAATCCATGTAGGATGTTTGTTTTTGATTTCTTTCCCCATTTTTTATTTCCACGATGAACATGGACTAATACACGAACAGATTAGCCCGCAGATCGATCATTCTTGCAGGACGGGTTTTTTGCGAGGATTTTGAGGTTTTGATTCTTGAGGTTGTTTTTATTTTGATCTAACGACGACGAACCGATATCGTCATGAACAACGATCGAGGTTCTTCCCTCTTGTTTGGTTATTATTTTTATCCCTCGCATTCTTCGTTGCGTTCTACACATTCTTGGAGGAAATCGATCGTTGCGCATTTTTTTGTTGGCGCAACGATCCGAGATTGTAGATCCAACCTCGGAGAAATGTCACGGATGTGTGACGGCGGTTTCAGTGGAGGATTCAAAGCGGATTGAGAGTTATGATTTTTTGGGTGTTTTTCTTCGGATAGATCGTTCAAGGTTTTTGATCCATTTTAAGGACCGAAAACACCCGTTACGGTGTTCGTATGATGAAACGAACCAACCCTTGGAGTATCGGGGTGAACAGATGAGAGATCGTGGATACAGAAGATCGGCCGAAGCGTGAGGAAGAAGACGACATTCTAGAATTTCCCAAATACACGCCGTGTAGTATGGGATACATGGTGTGTGTTCATCAGCGAGATTACATGCCATGTACTCCGGGAGTACATAGACACGGGCAAGGTAAATGGACAAGGACACGCCGTGTATACCCCTCCCCGGCCAGACCTGGCCAGATACACGGGATACCCATGTACTGGTACACAGGTAGGGTACACGGCTAAGGACACGCCATGTATACCCCTCCCCAGCCAGACCCGACCAGATACACGGGATACCCCGTGTACTGGTACACGGGAAGGCGTGACGGACACGGACAGAGGTCGTGTACGGGCACATGGCCAGCGTACACGGAGTGAGCCCCAGGTGCTCAGACACGGCATGTGTTTATTCTACACGTCATATAGTTACTTTCTATCTAAAAAGCCGAATGACACGAGCCGGTTACACAGGCAGTACCGGGGGTAAAGGAACACGACGTGTACTTTTTCTACACGCCCTGTAGTTTGGTTTTAGAGAGCTTGAAAGGAGGACACTGGTCCTTTACATGGGCAGTACCTGGGGTCAAGGAACACGGAGTGTAACCATAATACACACCGTGTAACCTGTCTTAAATGACATGAGCCACTTGTCTTATGTGAATTGGACTAGTTTTCTTAGGGTTCGTACCCTTGTCCTTTTCCCTGAAGGTTCTAGTCTCATTTCCATTACACAAGAGTATGGTCCCATCAGCAGAACATCCTGAGTAGTGTTGCTGGAATCCCCTCCATGAGACTTAGAGCTGGATCCTCTATTCATTCATGGAACCCTATGTAGAGTTCTTGGTATCTAAGTGACCAACTGTACCAGGGCGTCGATCCTCTACTTAGCGGATTAGCTCAAACTGAGTTGTCAGAATCACTCCATGACTTGGTTGTGATCCTCATCTGAGCATCATGTTCTCAAGGTACTTGTGGAGTGTTTTCTCCTAGAACGAGTACTTCGTATCTCTATCTTCAGACCAAGGAGTGTGTTCTCCCGGTTGCATGCTTAGTGGAATCTTCGAGCTGGATCCTAATGCTGGTATTCATGACAGTCGATCGTGCATGAGTATATCTGGATATTCTTGTTATATGTTCGGTAGACATATACTGTGTAGATCTTACTATACCTTTCTATTGTGGTATTTTATTTGTTGTATTCCTTTGTGGTTTCAGGGTGTCCTACTGGGTATTATTATACTCACCCATGCACGAGCTTTTCCCACACATGTCGTGTCTTGTGCAGACAAGTGAGCCTTTGACATGATTCTAGGCGGACCAGGACCAGACGGAACTCAGTGAGATCAGATAGGCCGAGGTGTGTTCCTACGGCTACAGACTATAGTCCCAGCACCTTTCTTTACAGGTTGGACTTTGTAACAGACTCTATTTTTGGTGGGATTGTACTTTTAGCCCAGGGTTTTACTTTCTTGTACTTTACTTTCATGTCCTACTCTGTGGTTGGGTTTTAGTGTATGCATGCATCTTTTCATTTTAGTAGTTTTTACTTTTCATATTTGTGGGATTGGAGATGTGTGTGCGTGTGTACAGGTTTATAGGCAATGCCTCCCATATTAGTAGTATTCCTACTCGGTGCTAGTCACTAGCCCCTGGCCTATTGGAGGTGGGCTTGGGGAGTTTCGGCTCGGGCCCCACTGGGATGGGTCATGAAAGAGTGGTATCAGAGGTGGTCGGTTCTACCTTAGGACTGAGAGTCTGTGAGTTAGTTTGGGACAATAGTGTTAAGTGTTTCGAGTTCGGCTTTCAGGCCAGGGACCCGAGTGTTGGTGCGGGCGGCCGACGTATCCATACACCAGGACTCAAATAAATTTCTTTTCAACTCAGAACATGAGGAAACTAGTTTCATGGGAAGAAAAATGGTATATGCATCATATAAGAATGGATTGTGGTTTCCATGTCCTTCTTGATTTATCTCTCCAGATATACTCACTGACTGAGATACATCTTGTTTCTTTACAGGATGCCTCTGTGACGCGCACCCAAAAGGATCCAGAAGCTTGATCACGAGGATGACCCCCTCAGTGATTATGCCTTGATACAGGGATCAGATCCCATAGTATTACCATCACGTGGTGTGCCAGTTATCCCGCCACCTGTGGAGAAGTATTTAGTGTCTTCTGTACCAGTGTAGGAGGAGCGCAGGCTGAGCGCACTCCATGAGTTTCAGAGATAGAGGCCCCTCAGTTTCTGAGGAGAGCCTGACCCTCAGGTAGTAGAGGACTGGCTTGAGGCAGTGGATAGAGTCTTCCATTTGGTCAGGACACCATAAGACCAGATGGTGATCCTAGAAGCGAGCCTTCTGTAGGGCTCGGCAAGATGATGGTGGAGTTTGGTTATCCAGACTCACAACGAGGCGACCCTGGCATGGTCAGAGTTTGAGTGTCTCTTCAGAGAAGAGTTTTCACTGGTTACCCTGAGATCAGTACGTATACAAGATATTCTTCAGCTCCAGCATGGGACCATGACAGTGGCTGACTATTTGTCGAGGTTTACCAACCTCTTGCAGTACTCGATGGATATGGTATGAGATCAGTACTTCAGAGCTCAGACTTTTGAGTGGAGCTTTCTCAGAGATATTCGAGCTAGCATCATCCCTATGAGAATTCCTAATTATGCTGGGGTTCTCGAGTGGGCATTGGTGGTAGGGAGCTTCTTTGCAGATCAGAGACAGCCGACAATTGTCAGTAGTGGGCGAGCTGGAGCAGAGACCTCAGCAGCAGGGAGCTGACATCAGGGACCCAGGCGTGGGAGACATTTCCAAAGGAGATCCCATGACAGGGTATCTTCCGTACAGGGTTCTCAGGTCTCATCTAGCTATCCTCGAAAGAGGCAATGCTACTCATGTGATGGCAGGGGAAATCTCTCTTGAGATTGTCTGACCCGCCGTACTACTGACATGGGAGCAGTGGATGGACCACCGAGGTAGAGGCAATGTGTGGAGCAGACAGATCCGCGGGGGGGGGGGGGGGGGGGACGTGGTATGGGAGCTAGGAGAGTAGCTAGAGGTGGTCGGTGTTTTGACCTTTTACCACCATCACCCACAGGAGGTCCACCCCAGGCTCAGGCAGCTGGTGGACAGAGGTAGGGACAACTGTAGGAAGCGGAGGATTATGACCCATGTACTCCCAGAATGATTAGAGGTACTATCTGTGTCTTTTTTACTTTGGTTGCCGTATTGATAGACACAGGTTCTAGTCATTCCTTTCTGGATGCTTATCCTGTTCGAGACCTTGATATTTCAGTTGATCCATTGACTCGACCCTTACGCTTAGAAACACTGACTGGAGATGATATAGAGATCACACACCTCTGTAGGTAGTGTGACCTGACCCTTGGAGGCGATAGTTTCGGTTGGAACCTCTTGGTGGTAGCGTCGAGGCCTTACGATGAAATTCTTTGTATGGATTGGATATCCAAAGTTCATGCCCAGATCGACTGTTTTAGGCGAAGGTTGCGGTGTGTCCACAGTGATGGAATGAGGTTCTATTTTTTCGATGAAAGAGAGACCCAGACAGCATAGGATGGACTTGTGCATAGGAGGGAACAAACGATATCACATCAGTTGGCTAGCCTATCCCTTGGTGCAACAGATGTTATGAGCTTCCATTTTCCAGCAGTAGTGGCTAAGTACGAGGACGTCTTTCCAGAGGATGTCCCCGGGATACCTCCCCGTCGGGAGATAGATTTATGCATTGAGTTGAAACCTAGGACGACATCGATATCAGCATCAGTATATCAGATGGATCCTGTAGAGCTTCGTGATATAAGGGTGCAGCTGGATGACTTGCAGAATAAGGGCTTTGGGAGACCCAGCATTTCGCCCTGGGTGGCCCAAGTGTTGTTTTCCCAGAAGGCGGACGGGAGCTTTAGGCTATGTGTGGATTACCGGAGCTTGAATCGGGTGACTGTGAAGAACCGGTATCCACTACTAAGGATCTATGACCTCTTCGACCATTTGAGAGGGGAAAGATGGTTCTCGTAGGTTGATCTATGATCAGGCTATCACCAGTTGCGTGTATGGGAAGAGGATATACCGAAAATAGATTTATGATGTCGCTATGGTCACTATGAGTACTTGGTGATGCCCTTCGGTGTGACGAACTCCCCGGTAGTGTTCATGGGAATCAGGAACCGGATCTTTTAGCCCTATCTAGACCGGTTTTTAGTGGTCTTCATCGATGATATCCTTATGTACTCTGCGTCCAAGGAGGAGCACGTGAGACACCTAAGGGTGGTTCTGGACACCCTCTGAGAGCACCAGTTGTATGGGAAACTCTCAAAGTGTCAATTCTGGTTATAGGAGGTCCACTTTATGGGACACGTTATCTCAGCAAATGGTGTAGTAGTGGACCCAGCCAAGGTGGAGGCAATACTATTATGGGATCCACCTTAGAGCGTGACGGAGGTGCGGAGTTTCCTTGGGTTGGAAGGCTACTATCGTAGATTTATCCTTGACTTCTCCAAGATTGCAGTGCCCATGACTGCTTTGACCTGAAAGGGGTAGCCTTTCGTGTGGGCCGAGAGATGCCAGCAGACTTTCCAGCAGTTGAGACAGAGTCTAACGAGTGCCCCGATCTGGAGATTACCAGAGGAGGGTGTGGAGTACGTAGTGTTCTACGACGCATCAGGAACCTGTATTGGTTGTGTCCTGATGCAAAGGCAAGCAGTTATTTCTTATGGCTCACGTTAGTTGAGGCCACATGAGAAGAACTACGCAACCCATGATCTTGAGTTGGCAGTGGTAGTCTACGCATTGAAGATGTGGTGGCCCTACCTATTGGGCGAGAGGTTTACCATCTACTCTAATCACAAGAGTCTCAGATATATCTTTTCTCAGAAGGATATAAATTTGAGAAAAAGACGATAGCATGTGTTCCTCCAGGATTACTACATTGAGATCGTTTATAATCCTGGGAAGGGGAATGTTGTGGCAGATGCTCTCAGCAGGAAATCCAGTTCACAGTTGATAGATGAGGCAACAAGGCAGTTGGCTTCATTACAGTTATCCTTCGTGGATAAAGATGAGAGAGCCTACCTTCAGTCGATGGTTGTTACCCCTCCACTCCTACAACGAGTCAGGGAAGCACAGCGTGACGATGCTAGCTGTGATACTCTACGTACTCAGATATCCACAGGTGATGCTGCTGATGGATATTTAGAAGGTGGGGGCATGTTGTTCTTTTTAGAGGGCGCACGGTAGTACCAGGGACGTTGTGGGAGGATGTTCTGAGGTACTTCCATACATCTCTTTTGGAGGTGCATCAAGGCATGGAAAAGATGTATCAGGACCTCCGACGTCAATTCTGGTGGCCAGGAATGAAGAAGGGTGTGGCAGAGTTTGTCTCTCGGTGCCTTACTTGTCAGCAAGTAAAGGCTGAGCACCAGGTGCCAGTAGGTTTGACTCATACCCTTGAGGTGCCAGAGTGGAAGTGGTACGGGGTATCCATGGACCTCATGATGGGTTTACCACGTACTTCAAGGGGACACGATTCCATCTGGGTGATCGTTGATCAACTCACCAATTCGGCCCACTTCCTAGCCATACTGGAGCAGAGTCCAGTAGAGAGCTTGGGACGCCTCTACGTGCAGGAGATATTTCGACTTCATTGAGTTCCATTCACGATCGTATCAGATCGTGATGGTCGTTTCACATCCCGGTTGTGGAAGGGATTATAGGAAGCTTTTGGGACTCAGTTACGCTTGAGCACAACGTTTCATCCCCAGACTGATGGTCAGACAGAGCGGACCATCCAGGTCCTGGAGGATATGCTTCGAGCTATTATACTTGAATTTGGTCATAGCTGGGAGGATCACCTACCACTGGGGGAATTTTATTACAACAATAGTTATCATTCCACTATTGGTATGGAACCATTTGAGGCTCTGTACGGGCGAACTTGCAGGTCACCACTTTGCTGGAATGACCAAGGAGAGTCAGCACTCATGGGCCCAAAGATGGTGAGAGATAATACAGAGACGGTTCAGGTCATCCAGGATTGGATGAAGACTGCACAGAGTCGGCATAAGTCATATGCCGATAGAAGGCAGAGGCCCTTGGAGTTCGAGGAGGGAGACCATGTGTTCCTTCGGGTCTCACCTCGACGGGGATTGCAGAGATTTGGCCGAGGTGGCAATCTATCTCTAAGGTTCACTGTCCCTTTTCAGATTCTAATTAGAGTAAGAGAGGCGGCGTATCACTTGGATCTACCTCCTCAGATGGACCGGGTACACAATGTCTTCCATGTGTCGCAGCTACGGATGTACGTGCACGATCCATTGCAAGTTATCGACTGGGGCGAGCTGGACATCGATGATGGGGTGACCTTTGCAGAGTACCCAGTGGAGATCGAGGATCGATAGGAGAAGATCCTCCGTGGATGAGCTATTCCCTTGGTGTGTGTCTGGTGGCAACACGGGAATCTCCCAGAGAGAACATGGGAGCGGGAGGCTCTGATTCCCGTGTAGTACCCACATCTTTTTCAGTAGCCCTTGTTTTGGCTTTTTGGGGACATAAAAGTGCTAAGTTCGGTGTGATGTAATGTCCCATATTTTTCCATGTATTATTTTAGTATTATATGGGAATTAATTAAAGACCAGGCTCTGAGATGGCATGAATTTCCGAGGCACGATGAGCCCGAAACAAATGTTAGAATTTAATTTAATAATTAAATTACACGCGCGTGCGGTTTTCCTGAAAAAGTGGAATAACTCATGAATGGATGCTCGAATCAGAAATCCGAGAACACCATTACGTTCGGAACAACGATTTTACCTTAGGCAAGGCCTAACTTCGACCGACGCAGGTCAGTGGGGAAATATGGTTTTTGGACGTGACCGTATTAAAATATTTTATTAAAATATTTTATTAAAATATTTTATTTAAATCTCTGTTGTAGCAAAATATCTCTTTCCCTTTTTAAAAGAGATTTTTCAGGGGATCAAGGTTACTTTTCTCATAACCCTGAATCTCCCTAGAGAGCTCTGGAGGAAACCTCCCAATGCGGTGATGGTGTTCATGATGATCTTCGCCGGCAACGACGACACAACGACAGGATCATCGCTGATGAACGCCGCAGAATCCAGGTAGGATGTTTGTTTTTGATATCTTTCCCCATTTTTGATTTCCATGATGAATGTGGACTAATCGACAAACAGATTAGCCCATGGATCGATCTTTCTTATGGGACATGTTTTTTGTGGGGATTTTGAGGTTTTGATTCGTGAAGCTGTTTTGGTTTTGATCTAACAGCGATGAACTCGGATCGTCACAAACAACGATCGAGGTTCGTCCCTCTTGTTTGTTTCTTGTTTTCTCCCTCGCGTTCTTCGTTTCGTTCTACGCATTCTTAGAGGAAATTGATCGTTGCACATTCGTTTTTTGGTGAAACAATCCAAGATTATAGATCCAACCCCAGAGCGATGTCACAGAGGTGCGACGGCGGTTTCGGCGGACGATTCAGAGCGAATCGAGAGTTATGAGTTTTCGGGCATTTTTCTTCAGATAGATCGTTTGAGGTTTATGATCCATTTTAAGGACCAAAAAAACCCGTTACGATGTTTGTATGATGAAACGAACCAACCCCTGGAGTATCGGGATGAACGGATGAGAGACCGTGGATCCAGAAGATTGGCCGAATCGTGAGGAAGAAGACGACATTTGGGAATTTCTTGACTACAGGCCATGTAGTATGGGATACACGGTGAGTGTTCATCAGAGGGATTACATGGCATGTACTCCGGGAGTACACGGACATGGGCAGGGTACACGGCCAAGGACACGCTGTGTATACCCCTCCCCGGCCAGACCCGGCCAGATACATGGGATACCCATGTAATGGTACACGGGCACGGTACACGGCCAAGGACACACCATGTATACCCCTCCCCGGACAAACCCGGCCAGATACACGGGATACCCCATGTACTGGTACACAAGTAGGCGTCACGGACACGGACAGTGGCCGTGTATAGGAACATGGCCAGCGTACACGGAGCGAGTCCCAGGTGCTCAGACACGGTGTGTGTTTATTCTACATGCCGTGTAGTTAATTTCTATCCGACAATATGAATAACATGGTTCGGTTACACGGGAAGTACCCGGGGTCAAGGAACACAGTGTGTACTTTTTCTATACACCATGTAGTTTGGTTTTACACAGCTTGAAAGGAGGACACGTGCTGTTTACACGGGCAGTACCCGGGGTCAAGGAACACGGTGTGTAACCATACTACACGCCATGTAACCTGTCTTAAATGACTTGAGCCACTTGTCTTCTGTGACTTGGACTAGTTTTCTTAGGGTTCTTACCCTTGGTCTTTTCCCTAAAGGTTATGGTATCATTTCCTTTACACAAGAGTATGATCCCTTCAGCAGAACTTCCTGAATAGAGTTGTTGGAATCCCCTCTGTGAGACTTAGAGCAGCATCCTCTATTCATTTCTGCAACCCTAGGTAGAGTTCTTGGTATCGAAATGACCCACTTTACCTGGGCATCGATCCTCTGCTTAGCGGATTAGCTCATACTGAGTTGTAGGAATCACCCCATGGCTTGGTTGTGATCCTCATCT
Source organism: Viscum album (assembly GCA_963277665.1). NCBI lineage: Eukaryota > Viridiplantae > Streptophyta > Magnoliopsida > Santalales > Viscaceae > Viscum > Viscum album. Next base: position 1,352,295,601 of record OY728121.1, on the reverse strand, counting down.
AAGCATCATATTTTCAAGGTACTTGTGGAGTGTGTTCTCCCGGAATGAGTAATTCGTATCTCTCTCTTCAAACCTAGGAGTGTGTTCTACCGGTTGCATGCTTAGTGGAATCTCCGAGCTGGATCCTAGTGGTGGTATTTGCGATAGTCGATCGTGCATGACTATATCTGGATATTCTTGTTATATGTTCGGTAGAGATATACTGTGTAGAGATGATTGTACCTTTCTGTTGTGGTATTTTCTTTGTTGTATTCCTTTTTGGTTTTGGGGTGTCCTACTGGGTATTGTTATACTCACCCCTGTATGGGATTTTCTCACACGTTTCGTGTCTTGTGCAGACGAGCGGGCCTTTGACATGATTTTAGGCGGACCCGGACCGGACGGTACTTAGTGAGATCAGACAGGCCGAGGTGTGTTCCTACGGCTATAGATTGCAGTCCCAACACCTTTCTTTACATTTTGGACATTGTTACAGACTCTCTTTTTGGTGGGATTGTACTTTTGGCCGAGGGTTTTAATTTCTTGTACTTTACTTTCCTGTCATACTCTGAGGTTGGGTTTTAGTGTATGCTTGCTTCTTTTCCTTTTAGTAGTTTTTACTTTTCTTCTTTCCGGGCTTGGAGATGTGTGTGCATGTGTACATGTTTATAGGAAATGCCTCCCATATTATTAGTATGCCTACTCGGTGCTAGTCACCAGCCCCTGGCCTATTGGAGGTGGACTTGGGGAGTTGTGGCTCGGGCCCCATTGGGACGGGTCGTGACAAATCATTTTTCTTAGAAATAAACTTTTTCAAAAAATGGGTTTTTGTTTTTTACATGAACCTATGTTAAAAATAATTCCATTTCCTATAGTAATTTTATTTGATAAATTATATTTAATTTTTAAAATCATAAGGTTAAAATTAGGCAAAAAGATCCAATATTAATTTTTTTTAATAATGTAAAATTCTAAGAATAAAAATTAATTACCAATGTACAAGTTAATTTGTACAAAATGATGAAAGTAAAAAAAAGGCTTAAATACTCATAAATTTTCATTAAATAAATGTATGATAGTGGTTTTTATGTAATATTATCTTACAATCCCTCTTTTTCACTTTTTAGATATTGACCCTTGAATACTGTCATGGAATTATTAAAAATTATGTGTATTCCCTAAATTTTAATTTTCAGCTATTATAAAATGTTACAACTTAGAATATTTAAAGATACACTTAAACTTATATTTAATGTTTATGAATCTAAAAATTTTATACTCCTAGAACCCTCTCCCACCTAAATATGCATCAGGTCATCTTATTTTTTCTTAAGGCCTTCACTTCCAGGGTGTTTTCCAAGAGAAAACTCAAGCTTCCAACATGAATATTACCTACTATTAGTCTTTTGTTTTATTTTACTCCTTAACAAGATAATTTATAACGTTTTAAAAATAATTAAACTAGTTAAATTATTATACTAAATTTTAGTTATACAAATTAGAGAACAAATTTTCAATCCTTCCCATGTACTAAGAAAATAAAATAACATCAATCGTTCAAATGCGTAGAATATCGGTTCCACGTCATGATGATGTTTTTCCATCATTGTATCTAAGGTATAGTACACTGGATTGATTTTATGAATAAATTGGTTTTATATGTCACATGTAAAATTCTGAAATTAATATGTTTTATATACCATCATTCCATACATTCACTACAAATTGAGATTGTTAATCATGCATATGTGCATACTACCGCCTCCACGAACAACGAATTTCATTTTCCCAACCACTCATCATGGATGGTTCTAATATTGAGCTAATTAATATATATTATTCTTTTCCAATATTCAGTATTATGAAAAATACATATTAACATTATGTAATAATGATCTCTTACTCATTCAGTCATTATAACACACTTTTTTCTAGGTCATTTTTACCACATATATGAGTGATTTTGCATTTTTTATCTCAAGGATGATTAAAGAATGTTATATTCTAGTAAATAATAATAATAATTTATTAATTATTTATGAATGATTATGTATTCATATTATTATTATCTAAATATTTTATTAATATATCACCTTTTATTAATTAAACTCCCTAATACAGGCTCGCCCTTGATTGATCATCACAAAGCTTCTAAAAACAAATACGAAATGGAATTAAATATTTATTAATTTTTTAAAACATCTATTGTGGTACTTATTATTATCTTGTAATAATGAAATTTTGGATAATAATAATGAAACATATAGCTATTACAATACTAGATCAAAAAGATCTAGATTTCTTACACCCATTTTTGAAAATAGATGATAACTAACAAATAAAATTGTATTGAATATTTATAATGTAATTTCATAAAATTTCATAGAAATTAAGAGGGTTCTGAAATAAGATATTAATATAGTTATTTTTGTGACATATTAGTTTTGAACGAATTTGACTAATCGGGAGTAATGGTAAAGGGTTTTCGTGACTCGAATCATTCACTTGGGTCATAATAGATTCTTTTTTCCAAAAACTTTTCTAGTATGATCATTTATAACCTATGTAATGATATATTTTATTTCCAACTTATTTTTTTGTAAAAATCATGTTTCACACCAATTAATTCTTCCTTTATTAATATATTATTTTTTGGAAATAAAATCTCGATAAGAATAATTATCATTATCTTTTAATGTATTTTTCCTCTATCAACTTTTTTAATTGCTTGCAATGTTATCCTTTCCCTAATGGAATCTCAATTTTTCCATATGATTATAATAATATTTCCCTTTATTTTAAAAACATGGTTTTAATTTTATTTTAATGATTTTTTGATCAATAAATCCATTTTCAAATATTAAAAATGATATTCCTTTAAATGATCCTTTGTTTTTAACCTATACATTGTATTTATACATATGATTTATTTATTTTCATGGAATATTTATTAGAATTTTGTTTCAATGAATTTTTTTAATATTTTTCCTCTTTATTTTCAAAAACAATTAATATTGGAATGTTACTCGAAGACCCCAACTCTCTAAAATGATATTAAGAATAAATTTTTAAGAAAAATTCATTTTTTAGTTTCTTATTCTCTTTCAAATACAAATTCTATAATAAAGTAACCATTCATAAATCATATGATATAATATATTTTTGTGTGATCAAGTATTTGGTTTCAAATAAACATGTTTTTTATTCATGTGAATCCATTTGGAAAATTTATGAAACTCATTTTCTACCCATGGGTTATTTATGAAAATATAAATGATTGGATTTTATTTGAAACTCATATATATATGTGATTATGGTTGGGGTCTAATATCACCCCCCCAATCCATTTTATATGGTTTTATATCTAACAAGATAATGATACATGGTCATATATGTATTTTTCTAAAAAACTAAAGGTTATACTAACTTGGATTTGTTTATAATATTAAATGGTGTTTATTCTTGGATTTGTTAAAAAAATTCAAGGATTATGTTTGCGAAGATCGTTTTTAAAAACATTCCTTATTTTTAAACTATGAAAAAATGTTTTGATATTCCCTATTTTTAACATATTCCACATTCATATATATTTTTTTCATGTTTGATATATATTTATAATCCTTATTATTGCTGAAATTTATTTTTACTTATGTTCCTATTTCTTAATAATTAATGACCAATCATGTCTTGGTCACTTCTTGTCACGTGATATATTTTTTATTACTACCTTACTCAATTTTTCTATCATATTTAATATATTACCCTCATGACATATTGATATGTTTCCCTTATTGAGAATTCAATCTCAACCCAACTTATGATTCCAATCCCTTTGTTTTTAAGATGATTTTGTCATATGTGGTTTATTGAAGAGGTTATAGAGGAGAATTGTTATGGGGAAATTTTTATAAGTTTTGTAAAATAAGATGTTTACATAGCTAGTGTCTAAGACACTAAACCATTCAATGATTTGTTTCTGTGAATGTTTGTAGAATATAGTAATTAAACCATGAAATTAGTGTATTATTATTTATGATTATTTTTGGTCTCCATACTACTTGTATCATAATTTTCCTTTGTAATATTAATCCATAGAATAATAACTGTAACAATAATATTTCATTTCTTCATCCAAATTCTTCTTTTAGTAATTGAAATTTTTAATTATATGTTTTCATTTAGAATTATAACATTTCAACCAAGTTATGGGCATTTACATTTCACATTTATTTGTCTTTTATGTATAATGAAATCCAAAAAATTAATCTTTCATGTTGGAAATTTAAACATTACGTATTAGTAGAATTACTTTTGAAAATTATGATTTTCATAGAGTAATATTTAAACTCAAACAATGATCCTTTTAAATATTAAATACTTATCCAATTATCATTGATCTATTCATAGTTACCATTAAATATACATGAAATTTTACTCTTACACATTCAGGACTATAAAAATTTTTACAGGTCTATTTATAGTTACTCTTATACATTAGAAAGACCACCCTTACACATTACATAATATTCTATATTTACATCGGTCTATTAAAATTTACCAATATTCATATATTAATATTTATCTTACGTATTGAGACATAACCAAAATTTTGATCCAATCTATAAAAAAAACACAATATTACTTCCAATAAATGAAAAAAATATTTGAAATACCTCCAATTTTTTTAAAAACAACCATGTAATGTAATAAATATTATGATATGGTAGTTTGAACCTGATTTATGTAATGAGAAAAATCTAAAACACATAGACACATCCAATAAATATGTGAGTGTTACCTCAGGAATATTTCTAAAATATAGTAAATATTTCATAATTTTGAGAGTTTATGAATAATACCTTTCATGGTTATTTATAACTGACTGAATGGCCAGAAGGCCTCAATTTTTATTAATTCTAGATAAACCCACTTTTAAGGGAAAAGGGGAAAACCTCACAAGACTTTAAATAAATGGAGACATAAAAACAACCCAATACCAAAACATGACTGTAAATATGGTAAAATAGAGAAATAAAAACATATAGAATGTTGAAATGAGATCAGATGATTAAAAATCTACCATTTGATCTAATTTCAACATTATACATGTTTTTCTTTCTCTATTTTACCATATTTACAGTCATGTTTTGGTATTGGGTTGTTTTTATGTCTCAATTTATTTAAAGTCTTGTGAGGTTTCCCCCTTTTCCATTAAAAGTGGGTTTATCCAAAAATTAATAAAAATTGAGGCTTTCGGGCCATTCAGTCAGTTATAAATAACCATGAAAGGTATTATTCATAAACTCTCAATATTATGAAATATTTAATATATTTTAGAAATATTCCTGAGGGAACACTCACATATTTAACAAATTTTATATCTTGATAAATCATCAACTCATTTGGATAAATAATATTTGATCTAGTAATCTCAATAATGGTATATCTCACTTCAATTATTGCATTAATATCACAAAAAACCCGTTTGAACTCTAACGATTTATTGAAAATATCATTTCTATTTAAAGTTTTAGTGGATTTTTTTCAATGAATTTAAATTTTTCATGACTATTGTTTCCTCTCTAGATTCATTTTTTCCTTCAAATATAACAAGAGATCCATTATCAATTATAACTCTTTTGGAGTTTATTCACCACCATTCTCTTTTCTATATTATTCTAATTATATATAAGATTATTTTGACTATATTAATTCAATCATAATTTATTGAGTACCTTCATCCATTATGTATTCTAATTCATATTAAAATTAATTATCAAAATATATCATATAATGTTTTGAGAGAGGATGATTTTTATGTGAATAAATACACATTCCCTTTACTTTATAGAAATTTTCTCCACATGAGGTACTTTCAACATTTTTTCTCTTAGATTGTCTATTAGGTTAATAATCCTCTTCATCTCCGTGATCCATATTTAGGGTAAATGATAAAAAGTTTCCAATATTTCTATAATAAGCACACTAAAATCGTAGTTTTCATTTTTATTTTCCTTTTTCTAAAAATATATCATTTTATATAAATGGAATGATCTCATTAAAATTAAATAAATCATCCATGACTTAAAATTTCTCTTTATGGGACCTTTTAATTTCAATTTTCTATGAATCTTTTAAGGGATTGAAAGTTATATTGTTCACATATTTTTTCTTCCATCTTCAAGGATACCTCCATCCTTATCTCAGAGGTTGTGATGATATAATTAAGATTACCAATGGTAAACTCATCTAACTATTGATCCCTAATGGTATTGATTTTTTGAATTGAAATTCCCTAGTATAATTCTTTTTAATTTATTTGAAAATAATGAATCATCAATGACATCTGCATAAATTTAATTCAGGAAAACTATTTTATTCACCAGAATAAGGAACTTATCCACAGATTCATCTTCTTCGACTTGGATATCCTAATATTGAGTAGGATATGTTTAAAATTAAGATTCCTTGAATTTAATATCTAATTCATGAATATCATAATGCTTTACCTAAATTGAACTTATTATTTTAGATCTCATTTCTCAGGTAAACTATTTCTATTAGCATAATGTGATTTTCACATTGTGTTTTCTCCCATCAACTTCAATATTCATATTTTAATCAAATATAAATTTTTCCCACACATTATAAAGATATAAACCATTATTTATTAGGTGAGTAATGTATAAGTAAAGTGATATGACTTATTAGATGATCATTTCTATCCATAGATGAAATAATTTTTTATTCAACATGGGAAGGCCACTATTTTAGCAGAATTAATATTCAATATATAAAATAAAATAAAAATATGAAATAATTATAAAATAACTAAAATAATGGGGAATAACACAAATAACTAGTAAAAATATTCACATTATTAACACTTATTTGATAATAATTTATGGGTATAAAATAATTAAAATAAAAATTCATAATATTATGAAGATTTATTATAAAATGATAGTCTTATTTAAGATATTCAAGTCCTATAAAAGGGGGTGCATAAATCAATTGTCACAAAAACATATACCACTTTTAAAACAAATTATTCTTTTGGTAGATAAATAATGGTATATTTAATTTAAAAATTAAATTAATGATTAAATATAAAAAATAATAAATAATACAAATAATATAAATTTTTTTTACAAGGTTTGCACACACTTTTTTTTAATTGGTTAATCCTTCAATTACAGTTATTATAATCATGTTACCCATATTCATATCATATGTTCAATATGGAATACATGACTGATGAAAAAATTTAATCATGAACACCAGGTACAACAATGATAATAACACACATAAATAAGATGATACATCTTCTATGATCCACCATAATATCCTATAAGGTTATATCGATTGTGACCCTTTATTATTTTCAATAAACCTAAAAAAAGTTCTAAGAAATATCCCTTGAATATTTTATTGGATATGAAAATTCCTTGTAAAATTTTTCCCAAAATAACTTATCATTTAAATTATCCTTTCATCATATGTTTTGTCCAAGTTATAGTGAGTGTGGTCCAAGACAGTTCTAAAAAATACGAATTTTTTTCCATTTTCAATGAAACAGGGTTCCCATTCCATGTTAAAGGGTTGAATCATTTAATTTACCCTTTAAATTTAATATTGACAACATTGTGGTTAGTTCATTCAAAATTTAAATAATTTGTACCATCAATTAATAATGATTAGAATTACTATTTTAAATCAACATTGATGTGTTCTTTTTGAAAAACACCAACTTTAATCCATTTGGTTACATTATTTCTTAACCTCTAATTCCTAAAAACCATGAAAAAATCCACCATGGACATTTTAAATATGTTCCACAACATAAAAGTGTAGAACATACCCAATTTTTTTATCCTTGTGTCTACCATCAATACTTATATAACACCAAGAGAACCATCATTGTCATTTTCCATTAACTCTTCAAGAATTTTTTTTTGCATTACCCAAACCATGATATGTTTTATTAAATGAATTTTTTGGTTTTTTCCTCCTTAGGAATTATTCATTCCATTACCGAACTCTCAATACCAATTGATCTTTTATCAATTCATTATCATGATGATAATAAAATAATAATAAATCACTTAAGAAAACTCATGAATGATATTCTTAAGAAAATATTCATAAAAATTTCCCTAGTGGGAGTTATATAAACACCACACCATTAGATAAAATCAATTTTAGAGCCTCTCAAAACCTATGTCTAAAGATAAATACCATATTCTCTAAGTCTCAGTTGAGGCATTCTAATCCCCCAATTTTTTATTTAAAATCAAGAGGGATCTTCATTCTCCACTGTATCCATAGATCTCTTAAAATAATTCACATTATTATTATTTTTTGACAGATAAAATATGTTTTTCACCTGATATAAGTTATATGGATACATTAGTAGATATAAAACCAAAATTACTCAATATAATATAAAAAATTGTCTAATTAATTTTGGATACTATTTCCATCCATGACTATACCTCCTCTAGAAAGTGTTTTGGAAAATATTAAGGAGTAATATTTCTTATTTATCAGACATCAGTGTTTTATGTCTCTGATATTCAAAATATAATTGGAATATTTTCACCATTATCATCAACTCATGTATCACCAATACCTTTTATATGTTATGTTTTACATACTCTAGTAAAATTATCAATGGCTCACAAAAATCCATCTAAAAAAGTGGAGACTAATAGTATCTCCAATATAAATATTTAAAATGATAAATGGTAATCAAGAAGTGTAAGATATCATTTTTTGAGAACTCAATTGGATAAAAATAACCCGCCGCACCTCTTGTGAGATATATCATGAACACTCAAAAATATTCCTTGGCCACCAATGTTGTTCACCATTTTGAATGTTGGTACGGGGTTATAATTCCGTACATAACATTAATTATTTTTTAATGGCCACCAATTAAATTCTCAAAAATTGATATGTAAAACATTTATCCCAATAAAATATGATTGAAGAGGGATCTTTATGAATTCCCTTGATATGATACAAGTACAAGAATCCCAGAAACATTACTAAACACTTCTACCATATTGCAATGAAAAGGGCATACACACTTTTTTATTAATGGTAAATCAAATAACATCATGATAATATACTAATAATGAATATCTAGTTAAAAAATACCTTGATATATTAACCCACATCCACTTTGGTATTCTCAAATATTAACTCAATCATGAGGGAACATGGTTTATAGACATAACCGATTTTATTGTAAGGAATATATAAATGGACTAACTATTTCCATATTTCATCCCACATGCTAGAAATTTCTATGAAGAATCAAATAAATCTTCCTTATACGATGGGTGTATGGGACATAAATGGTAGGATGCATTTTATTTTCTTGAAATTTATTATAATGGTGTCTAATTAAATGCTGATAATGGGTAAAAAATGAATTAAAATGTAAAATTATGATTAACCCAAATGTATAATTAGTAAAGATGTATGAAACTCTTTCAAAAACTAATTTATGAGATCATCTGGATATAACATTCCACCCCAAAATATAATATCATTCATTGAACCATAATTAATTATTTCTAGGTAGTTTCTAATGAAAAAATATCCCTTCTAGGTCCTATAGTTGATGTCCCTAAGTAGTGAGTACTTCACTTGACAATCAATTATAGGAGTCTCTATCATTAACCATAGATAATAAATATATCACTAATCCACCATTTATAGTTGTCCATTATTTGACACTCTTCATATTCCTCATCCCCATTTCAATTTCTATTGTTTTTACTTATTGTATGTGAAATAATGTTTCCTTTACCATGTCTGTATGAAATTTCATTATCGTGGTCCTACAAAAACATATACCACCACAAAATTATCACTTTAAAAAACATCAAATAGAATATATTCTAGATACACTTATTTTTTATATAGATAAAAAATCACTTCTTGAGTAGTTAATATATCTATCTCATAAAAGATAAGATCAACATTGTTTTCTCTAGGTTTTCCATTACATAATTCGTCTCATAATGCCTCCGCTGTAAGGATCCATATAAAATAATAACTCAATATTTTATCAAGAAACATATGAATCATGAAGAGAAACATGATATTATATTTTATATTTTGTACCCTTTTAAATTTTTCTAAGAGTCAATGAATTTGTCAACATGGTCTTCAAATTTGAGATCACTTGTTTGAATCAATTTAACAAACATAGGTCTACCCATTTTTTATGTTATTTAGTATAATTAATTATCTACAAAAAATATTTTATAAATATCTTATAATATTATGTTGAAATAATATAATTACATTCCTTTAAAAAATTCTTTAGTATATCCCAAGAAGTTACATATGTAACCTTTATAGGATCAAATGATACTCTACCCTCTATAATGATGTTACACAATAAAAATACCACCCAAATATAGAAATATATTATTGATAGTTTTCCATAAATATATTTCTCTAGTATTATATCGAAGATAGATCAAATATATTATACATGATGAAACAACACATGAAAGGATGAAAGATATAGTTCATGTTATCCATTAACACCATATGAATGTTTCTCATCCCAAAGGGAATCCTAATAAAAATGTTGGAAATATATTGACATTTGAAATTATCCTTTTGAATATAATCATCCCTAATATTAGCTAATATTAACCTAAAAAATGTTTGAACCTTGAGAACCATACTAATCCCTTCAACTGGTCAAAGATATTATTGACCATTAGTAGTTGATATATATTCATCATAGTCACTTGATTTTAGGATTGATAATTAATTTATAGTATCTACCTCCCATATAAGATATTATATAATAGGTCTATAGAATAATGGAGTTGACAATAAGGTGAAAGGGATCCTATGTATATGATATTTACCAAATGTATCCTCAATGTCCTGGTCTCAAAAGGTTTCATCTATTAAAAACATAATATGAATATTGTAGTTATTAGACGCATATAAGTATAGAAGTTGATCTCCCATTAGAGATGTAATTAATGAAATTATTAGGGGAATAAAACTATTTATTTACTAATCCCATTAATATTTTCTTAAATTGTCTACTCAATTCAACAGGTGAGAGGATCATTAGCTGAAAAGTGATTTTCTATGAATCTATATTCCTCAGATTTGTATGACCAGTATTAGAAACTCGTACTCATGTAAAAAATAGGATATATAAACTCATAGATACGTTAATAATTATTGAAATGAGTTTCCCCAAGGTAGAACATATAAAAATTAATATATCTAGTGAATAAAATCATATGGACTAAGGTTTCTAATGGTCATATACTAGGTGAACTGTTCATTACAAAATGTTAGTTTTCATCATTGGTTGAGATAAATTTGTCAATGATTTACTTTAGTGAGAGTCACTTACTATATTTCTTGGACTATATGATCTATTTGAATTTCAATATCATGGGTAATGGGAATTTAAATAGTTGAGTGTATAGAACATGTGTCTTTGAGAACATGTGTTAACATATCTAAGATCTAGGTTATACGTTGAATGAGATCTAGTATAGTGTAGTCAAATCTATCCATATCATAGATTTATTAATTCTTTAATGATCCATTTCGCTATCAGTAGGAATTTACATACATATGATATTAGAAACGAAGTGGTATTTGTTCTTAGGATGGGTTAAATTGAGAACCAATTCTAGATAGACTTATACCTCCCTCTTACCCTACACCTCTTGGTGCTCCACCACAACCTCTTACCTGAGGTCCTCCATCTCAATGTGGTCACTAACATAATGTTAAATCCAATGAATCACTCTAGGATAACATCCATGTTGGTAAATTTGTGTCTATTTAAATATAACATCATTAATGATAACAAATAGTTTAAATCCTTTTTCTAGATGTCCCTCAAGATCCCATTGCTGTGAATCTCTAGGATGGTTCTTACACTATTTTAAGTCATCTAATTTTTTTAATATAAAGGAAGGGGTTACCACTACCTATGGTCTTTGTATGATGATATTAGACCCTAATTAAGGGGAAATACCTCTAATCTATGTCACTGAACATACAAGAAGTTTTCAATGATAATGGAACACTATAGGGCCCCTAGATATAAAGGTATGTAGTGGGAAACCAATTTATTTTTATTAGCTATTAAAAAAATTAAAAAATTATTTGATATAATATACTCATCATGTTCCAAGATCTTTTAATAATTATTTTGAGTTTATAAACCAAGAATAATAGATATATATGGTCATGTATTTCTACTTTTTTTTGAAATAATTCTACATTTACACCACCCAAATGGCTTTTATGTTGAACTATAAATTAATTATACTCTAAAAATTAGAAAAAAAATGATATCTCATCTACTATCCTATCAATTAATGTTACACTAGTGGCTCACCAACACAATGAAAATAATTTACACCAATAATACCTTCTACACCATAGTTTTCACAATTATCTCAAAAGTTTTTATATTGAACTCCATTCAGTCATTTTTCATTTACAGGTTTCACTCAGAACAAAATTTGGATGAGTGTTGATTCCAAAAATCTTATAGTGAATCTAGAATATGGGAAATATATTTTATGACCATGGGGTGAGAATATTTATATACCACCATTGCTGGTTCACTATGGATCTATAGATATAATGTAATAGATTTACCGTGGGCATCTCTTTTGGTGTTTGAAATGAAAATCTCAAGCATAACACGTGCCACCACTATTGGATGTCAATGAAATGGTATACTGATATAATGATTAACACTAATAGAATAAAATTTTAACAATTTATATACAATTAATACTTGAGTTATGGAAAGAATCACATCCCTACAGTCCATAACTAAGAAAATTTTGTTTATATTGGAATGTTTTATCAAAATCAAGGATTAACCACTACATTATGCTTATACCATCCAAATTAAACTGTGAAAATAGTGTAATAAAAATTGATATGGTTAGTAAATGATTATATTATTTTGACACGAATAATTTTTCTATGATGCCCTATTATTATTTTCTCTACAAAAAATGAGTAAAGTCAAATGGATAAACACTACTAACATTTTATAAAAACCAAAATCCCATATGTTCTTAACTAAAAAACCCATCCCTAAGAAAATTATTATATTAATACATTAACTTTATCAAACACTTATAGGACCCCACTTAAGATGAAGAAATGTATGGGAGTTCCTATATAATCATAACATTAATTATTCATTGCCTAGTAATTATCACCGAAATCTAATACAAACACATATAAGATTCGTTAACACAAGAAAAATTATAAAAATACAACTCGAATTCCATAATGGAATAATATATATGGTGTGGGTAGGTTATTTTTTTTCTTGTATGTGTATGTGTTCAATTGGTATACATGATCATGAATTAATTATATATGAAGATCATATGTCATGCTCTCAAAAAAATGTTATCCCATGAAATTCAAATTTCCATCCAAAAATCTTTAAACTCATAAATTAAAAAAAATTAAAATTACACACACAATAAAACTAATTTAATTAGAAAAATAAATTAATATGAAGGATAAAAACCATCAAAACCTCTTCTAATTAAAATTTCACTTAAAATAAATTCCATATTCCTGGAAATAAGTACATTACCTCGCTAATTATCTTACATGGGTGAGTAAAAAATATAGTTCGGTTATATCAATTTATAATAAATACTAACTATAAATTTATCCAACTATAATAATAAAATTAAATTAAAACCATATAATGGAATTAATTAATCACCCTAAATCATATAAAATTATGGAAATATAAAATCCAATTATGTGAAGCAAGTATAGATCTAAGCATTAGACCACACTATAAGAGTCTCCTTACAAATGAGAATATTTCATAAATAATCACACACAAAATACTGAACATATGTCTATTTCATTATAAATGTATGAATCCTACAAACATATATTGATTATTGTTAGTTTTTGTATTAATTTTACAAATTAATACTAAACACCTGTAAAGATGACCATATAATGTTGATAATGGTATTATTAATGGAATAAAAAAACATAATGAATCCATTGATGAAGGATCACATAGTGATGATGTAATGTCCCGGTTCCAGGTGCCACTCAATGGGTGCCCTGAGCCCAGTTCACTACGTGACCTCAAGCGCATTCCTCCAAACGCCAGAGGCTACCGACTAGCAGTGAGGGCCCAGGTCTGATAGTGGGGAAACTATGCCCTCATTTGTCAAAGTGTAGCGCATCAGAATTTAAATAAAACATACAACAAACGGAGGATGCAGTAAACCTTGCAGAACTGAAATAAACAACTCCAGTGGATATAACCAAAATTATATAAGTAATGATTCTACATGTCCCAAGTTCTAATAAAAGGGCCAAAACATGTTATACATCAATACAGTACAACAAAATACAGAATACTGCAAAATAAAGCAAAATAGCTGGCAGTAGCATCGCGAGCCTAGGATTGGTCCCATGCCCTCCTACTCCACAGCAAGATTCAAGTACCTATAAAGGGACTCTTACCCCGATCCACACCTGCAGAAATTTAATCTGTTTGGGCCGAAAAACATGACCCAAATAGGGTGTGATAAACATAACTCAGTAGGCACCCACCAAAGGTACGTGCCCAACTGTGTGTAAACATGCAACAACAATGTGCAGTAGTAAAATGAAATAAACTAAGAAGTAATCAATAGTAACTAACTTAACAGTTATATTTCCATTTAATTATTCATTTAATCCATTTAATATAGTAACATTCTATGCTCAACATCACCAAGCCCTTAGGCCAACCAGAATCGTGCCCTCAGGCTAAAATAGTAAACCACGCCCTTAGGCTTTCCCTCAGGCTATACAGAATCCAACCCGCAAGTATTGCCCTCAGGCATAATAGAAATTGCCCTCAATCGTAGGAAGTGTCACCCTCAGGCACAGAATTCAAGCCCTCATGCACGAAAGGTTGCCCTCAGGAGAAATAACTACAGCACTTGGGCTAAATAGTGCAGTGCCCACATGCTAATCACAACAACACCCTCAGGCTAAACAGGTAACCAGGCCATGCCCAACATGTAAACAAGCAGTAAACAAGAAATTCCTCTCAAATCAATTCTACAATTACTACTTTAAAGGCATACCCTCAGGTATCCTGGCCAAACAGCTAAATAGTGGAACACACCCCCGGGGTGGTTCCAGATCCAAGCAACGATCACAACCAGCATTTTAATATCACGTTTAAATCACCTATTCAATCTAGGTACATAAAATAGGTATGGGCTCAGCCACATGACACCCTAACAGGGGTTCGTGGCATGAAAATGCACAAACACACAGTAGTTGGAAGAAATTAACACAAAGCCACTTACCTTATACGTCAACGAGTGGTATACACGATCGTCCATCCCAGAAACGCCCAAGAACGACGTAGATATGAGGTAAGAAAACTTTCATTCAACCTCAAATAACTCCCGTTAGGGAAATAATTGGTAAGCAACACACTAGGAGAAGGGAGGTCTTACCCGTGCAGTTCCAAAGAGATCGTCCGAGGCGGAATCAGATTCCTGGTTCGCGATAGACGGATCTCCAAAGGCTCGGCCATCCACTCCCGCTCCTCTCATCCGGTTCTAAGCCTTCCCTGTGAACAGGGGAGGATACTTCCCATTTAAGTGGAAAAAACAAAGTACACAGCGTGTAATTCCTTTATTTAACTGTTCCTTTGGCACCACTGCCACACTGTTCATCCGTCGACATGAGTACACGGCATGTATTCTCAGGTACACGACGTGTACTGTCGCCCAGCTGGTAGCTGCTCCACCGCCTTACTATTTTGGCATGCCAACTGACTACACGGCGTGTAAAGGACCACTATACGGTGTGTAGTCGGTTCCTACACCCTTCGTCGCTGACATGGCTACACGCCCCGTGTACTCATCCCACATGGCCAAAAGTACACGGCGTGTGGAAAAGTACACAGCGTGTAGTTCCCAAAATTTAGAATGTTTTCCCATTTTCCATATTTTCTCAAAAACACTTAAGGAAAAGAGAAAAGAAGAAGTCCGTACCTCAAATATAAGAACCAAGTTCTTAAAAACTTCCCCCCTTATAGAAATTCATCCCCAAATTGCCCTTCCAAGGGTAACGAAGATATATCTCAGAACAACACTAGCCAATAAGCATGTACATCGGCTTCCCGCTCCCAGGTTTCATCCTGCACTCAACCATGCTTCCATAGCACCCGTACGAGAGGAACTGATCGGCCTCAGAGAACCTTTGTGCTCCTATCAACGATATGAATCAGATGCTCCTCAAAGGACGCATCTGCCTCCAGCTCAACCTCCTCAGGCTGAAATACATGAGACATGTCTGAATGATAGTGATGCAACTGAGATGCGTGGAAGACGTCGTGCATGGCTTGGAACCACTGCGGTAACCAAAACCGATTGGCAACCATCCCAACTCTCTCCAGAATCTCGAATGGCCCCACATACTTCGGTGAAAGTTTACCCTGTCTCCTGATCCGCTTGTGTCCCAGCCTCGGTGAAACACACATGAAAACCTGATCCCCAACAACGAACTCCAAAGGCCGTCTTCAGCGATCAGCATAAGACTTCTGACGATACTACGTGGTATCCATCCACTTCTGAATCAAATGGACCTGCTCAGAAGTCTCCTGCACAAGCTGTGGTCCCTATAAAGCTGCCTCACCTGCCTCTAACCAGCACAAAGGTGAACGACATGGACTACCATATAAAGTCTTGTATGGTTCCTTCTCAATAGTCGCATGTAAGCTATTGATATAGGAAAACTCAACTAAGGGTATATGTTTCTCCCAATATCCCCCAAAGTCTAGGACGCATGCCCAAAGCATGTCCTCTAGCACCTGTATCGTCCGCTCTAACCGGCCATCTATCTAAGGGTGGTATGCTGTGCTTAGAAGCACATGTGTATCCAGTTCCCTCTAAAAACTCTCCACGAAACGAGACGTAAAGTGGGCGTCCCTATCTGAAATGATAGAACGAGGGACCCCATGAAGACGTACGATTTCCCAGATATACAACCTTCCGAGATCGTCTACACCGAAGGTCTCCTTGATCGGCAAGAAGTGAGCTACCTTCGTGAGTCTGTCCACCACAACCCACACGACGTCTTTGCCACGAGGTGACCTTAGCAATCTAGTCACAAAATCCATCGTGACATCATCCCATTTCCACTCTAGAATGGGTAGCTTCTGTAACAGTCCAGTTGGTCTCGGATGGTCGGCCTTCACCTACTGACAGTTGGAACATCTCATAACAAAACCAGCCACATCACTCTTCAATCCCGTCCACTAGTACTGACGCCTCATGTCACGGTACATCTTGGTAACCCTGGGATGAACTGCCCAAGTTGAAACATGAAACTCCCGCATCACCTCCCCGTGTATATCCCCTAGAACCCACACTCGTACATGGAAATTAAAAACCTCATCATCGCCTATCGTCCACCCAGGAGAAGGGTCCCCACTTTCCACCGACTCCTGTAGAACTAGGCCTTCTGAATCCTATAGTTGTCTCATCCTCACTCTTTCCAAGAGGGTAGAAGTCACAGCTAAAGAGGAAAGATAAGTCTTCCCCTGGCTATCATGCACCTCCAGATGCATCTCAGAGAACAAATCCATGAGCTGCCACTCACCACCGGCCTCCTGCACTGCCTGTATCTGAGTCTTCCTACCCAGTGCATCAGCAACTGCATTAACATTACTAGGTGTATAGGCAAGCTCAAAATTGAAGGACTGTAGGTAATTGACCCACCTCCTCTGTCTCAGATTTAGGTCACGATGAGTAAAGATATACTTGAGGCTTTTGTGGTTGGTGAAAACCACAAAATGCTCTCCCAAAAGATAATGTCTCCAACAGCGCAACGCGTGCACAACTGCAGCTAACTAGAGATCATGTGTCGGGTAATTCCTCTCATGTGGCCTCAACTGCAGAGACCCATACGCAACGACTCGATAGCCCTGCATCAACACTGCTTCCATCCCAATACCGGATGCATCACAGTAAATGGTCTAGCTCTTCCCATGTTCTGGGAGTATTAGGATCGGTGCTGATGTCAACCTTCCTTTCAGGTCCTGAAAGGTTGTCTCACAAGCTTCCGACCAAACGAACTTCACACCCTTCTTATTCAGACCTGTCAACATATCTGCTAAGCAGGAGAAGTCATGTATGAAGCATCTGTAGTAACCAACCAGCCCTATGAAACTACATATCTCAAACACGTTCTTAGGATGCTCCCAGGAAACTACTATTCTCACCTTCTCTGGGTCTACTACAACTCCTTCCTCTGAGATGATATAACCCAGGAAGTGAATCTGGTCCCTCCAAAAGTAGCACTTTGAGAGCTTAGCATATAGATGATGCTCCCTCAGTGTACTCAATATGATCTCAAGATGGGTGGCATGGTCATGTCGAGTGTGAGAGTACACTAAGATGTCATCCACGAATACTACCACCAAATAATCAAGATACAGATGGAACACACGATTCATCATAGCCATGAAAAATGCTGGCACGTTCGTGAGTCCGAACGGCATAACCAAGTACTCGTACAGACCATATCTGCTCTGAAAAGCCGTAAGCGGTATATCTGATGGTCTAACATGCAGCTGATGATATCCGGATCTCAAGTCAATCTTCGAGAACACTCGTGCTCCACGAAGCTGATAAAAAAGATCGTCAATCCTCGGAAAGGGATATCGGTTCTTAACCGTCAACTGGTTCAGCTTCTGATAATCCACACAAAGTCTGAGGGTACTGTCTGCCTTCTTTGCAAAAAGGACCGGCGAACCCCATAGAGAAGTAATGGGTTGGATAAAACCTATCGACTGTAACTCCTCTAACAACCTTTGAGATCTTGCAGCTCAGGCGTGGCCATCCTATAAGGAGGAATGGACACAGGTGCTGCTCCTGGCACAAGCTCAATAGAGAAATCCACCTCTCGCTTCGGAGGTAGACCTGAAAAGTAGTCCGGGAAGACATCCCTGAAAAGATCAACAACTGCAGGGAAATCCATCTGGCAAGTCCCTTGATCATCCAGATACAAACTCACAATCTGGGCTGTGACTCCACCTTTCCCATGATGCTCTGGTCCAGCTCGACTCGCCTGAACATCCCATTCCCCCTTTTATAGAAACTCTCCACCCTATGGTGACGTGAAACTCAACTTACGACGATAGCAGTCCCAAAAGGCTTGAAAGAGAACCAACCAGTCCATCCTGAGAGTGACGTCATAAGCTGTTATCTCTTTGACATAGAGGTCCCAAAGGAAGTGACACCCTCCAACCTCAAGGGGGCACTCCTTGTACTGATGCACACCAGTCGTTCTTGTCCCCAACGGAGTGTCTAGCGTCATGATATCAGAAGAAGAAGAAGAAACACAGAGCCCAAGGCTCTCCACAACGGGTATAGATATGAAACTATTTGTAGCACCCCTATCGAAAACTACTAAAGATAAGAAAGAAGCTACTAGAATAGTACCTCTGACTGTAGAAGGTCAGGGATCTTGCTCCTGCTGGGTCTGTTGCACTGCATATGTTTGCCCAGTGCCGTGGCCCTGCGACATAGCCTAGCTACCCTGAACTGTCCCACCCTACTACCTCTGAGATCTTGGTGTCTGGATACCACATCCACGACCACCATCTCTTCCTACACGCCCTAACGTATTCAAGTTTCCTGACTGGTAAGAAGCCACTGGTCCTATTCCCACACATGGAGTCTGCACAGAACCCCCTCACAATCCATCAGTGGAAACGCCCTACAAATGTGCTAAAGATGACCCATCTTTCCGCAAGCTCGGCACTCCATTGGGTCACGTGGACACTACGACCTCTTCTACCCCTCTCTACCACACTGGTAGCACCTGATCGGGCCACCTGAAGAAGCTGTCTGGCTGTTACTGCCTCCCTGAGAGAAATCCATCTCTCTCTTTCTCTTGCCAGAATAAATAGTACCAGTAACTGGTGCTGAACCTCCATGGCCGACAACACTAGATTCCCACAGGTTCCTCTCTGTGATCTGCGCCTGATTCACAATATCATGTACTGAAGGTAACATGAAAACATTCACCAACGCTCGGATGTCATAACAGAGACCATCCTCAAAGCGCCTGGCTCTCAACATCTCATCACCCACCAATACCAGTGCAAAGTGAAGAAGCTTGGTGAAACGAGCAGAATAGTTCATCCCCAACATAGAGCCCTACTGAAAATTCATGAACTCTCGAGATCTATCTGCCCTTAGCATCTCTGGGAAAAATAATTCTTAGAAGACTACCTGAAAATCTTCCCACGCCATGTCTCTATGATGCTATGACTGGGTGGTAACATCCCACCACCTCTTGGCAGAATCACGCAGCATATAAGTCGCAAGCTTGACCCTTCGCCCTAGAGGCATCTCAAGATTCTCAAAAATAGTCTACATTGACCCCAACAAAGACTTCACAGCCTGTGGTCCGCCATCCCACGAAAACGTAGGCGGATGCTGCTGCTGGAAGATACGAGTCAGCTCGACCATTGATGTGGCAGCCTGCTGTGCTCCCTGAAAGGTCTGTATGAACCACATAAAGGTTTCACAGAACTGCGCCTCCATGCCTGTGTCTGGTATAATAGCGGGTGCCACATCTGGCTCTTCTGGAGGATCAACTGGTAGCCCACGGCCTACCACCTCTGGAGTATACTCGTTGCCGCTCTCCTGGTGAACAACGCATGGTCATCTAGGCGGCATGACACTACAATGTCAAAGGCACGCCTTAGATTCAAGATTTATCAAAGACTGAAAGCGAAGGAACCACAAAGGGAACAAGAGGAAGAAGGAATTTCAATATTTTCAAAACAAGACTACACGGTGTGTACAATAACTACACGGCGTGTACTTGACTTCCCTTCCCCTGCCTGGGTCCTTCTACACGGCTAAGACACACGGCTCCCATTGAATAGAACTACACGACGTGTATATAATCTACATGCTGTGTATGTTGTTATTTTCAGACTTCCCGTGTCGTTTGTGACATGGCCGACTACTCGGATTGTAACTACACGAGATGTTACACTCGTACATGGCATGTACACTACCCCGTCTCCCAGCCACACGGTTAAGTCCACACCATCTGTCCCCAGACAAGACTACACGGCATGTCCCACAGGTACCTGGCCTGTTCTAGGAGAGGTGACACCGACCCGTGTTGTTAGTTACATGGCCGATTCCCCAGGTCACACTACACGGCATGTTCTGTACAGGATTTCACCGACCCGTGTTGTTATTTACACGGTCGGACTCCGGGTCAACACTACACGGCGTGTACAAAAGCTACACGGCATTTTTTACCCAAGACTTTCCCTACCCTGTGTCACCACCCACATGGTTTGTGACACAGGAAGAGACTACACGGTGTGTACTAAGGGTAAATGGCATGTACTCAAAATGGTCATTTTTCTTCCTGAATAGAAGAACATACACGATGTTTATAAATTACTACATGGTGTGTATACTGGGTTTCCGGACAGTATGCCTAAGAAACTTCCCCGGAACCCAAAAAATACTAAAAACCAACACCTAAGTGTCAAATTCTGATCTGTGAGGGCCCATACTCCCCATGAATCAAAGTATGACAACTTATCTATGTTATAACAAATAAACAGTAAATGATCCACCAAATTCTGGTCAATGGGGGCCCATAATCCCTAAAAACCGAAGTTTGGAATCCATTTTATAAACAGTCTCAAACAAAAATACCATATCACAAGCAGGTATTTATCAAGAAGCTATCACAACAACATGATTTATTAGCACAACAACTATCACAATGACAAGAAATTTCTAATGCACATACATGGCATGGAAACTATGCATGGCATGTGATATCAAGAATGTGCCTATATGATGCATGAGATGGAATACCCTCATCTCATCGGGTTTCAACTAAATAGAACTGACAGATAAATTATAAACAGCACAATATCAAGTGCGTCACCCAACGGTGAAAACAAATCAACTGTAAATTGCAAAATCAGTAAAATTGCAACACGAGGTAAATTGGTTTTTTCCTGTACATGGGTTAGCTACACCCGGGAACAGCTTATTACCAACTATTGTTCGTCCTATCCCTGACTATGGCTCCAAATAGTAAGTCAAAGAAAATAACCCCTTTGATACCACTTTGTAACGTCCCGGTTCCAGGTGCCACTCAACGGGTTCCCCGAGCCCGGTTTGCTACGTTACCTCAAGCGCATTCCCCCAAACTCCAGAGGCTGCTGACTAGCAGTGAGGGCCCAGGTCTAGTAGTGGGGAAACTATTCCCTCATTTGTCATAGTGTAGTGCAGCGGAATTTAAATAAAACATATAGCAAATAGTAGAAGCAGTAAACCATGCAGAACTGAAATAAACAACTATAGTGAATATAACCAACATTATATAAGTAATGATGCTACATGCCCCAATTTCTAAGAAAACAGCCAGAACATGTTATACATCAATACAGTACAAAAAGTACAAAGTACAGCAAAATAAAGTAAAACAGCTGGCAGCGGCATCGCAAGCCTAGTCTCGGTCCCATGCCCTCCTACTCCACTGCAATAGTCAAGTACCTGTATAGGGACTCTTACGCCGATCTACACCTGTAGAAATGTAATCTGTTTGGGCTGAAAAACATGACCCAAATAGGGTGTGAGAAACATCTCTCAGTAGGCACCCACCAAAGGCCCATGCCCAACTGTGTGTAAACATGAAACAATAGTGTGCAGTAGTAAATTGAAATAAACTAAGCAGTACTCAACAACAACTAACTTAACAGTTATATTTCCATTTAATTATTCATTTAATCCATTTAGTATAGTAACATTCTGTGCTCAATATCACCAATCCCTCAGGCCAACCAGAACCATGCCCTCAAGATAAAATAGTAAACCACGCCCTCAGGCTTTCCCTCAGGCTATACAGAATCCAACCCGCAAGTATTTCTTTCAGGAATAACAGAAATTTCCCTTAGGCATAGGAAGTGTCGCCCTTAGGCACAGAAGTCAATCCCTCAGGCACGAAAGGTTGCCCTCAAGCGAAATAACTACAGCCCTCGGGCTAAATAGTGTAGTGCCCACAGGCTAATCAAAACAATGCCCTCAGGATAAACAAGTAACCGGGCCATGCCCAACATATAAACAAGCAGTAAACAAGAAATTAATCTTAAGAAAATTCTACAATTACTACTTTAAATACATACCCTTGGGTATTCTGGCCAAATGGATAAATAGTAGAACACACCCCCATGGTGGTTCCAGATCCAAGCAACGATCACAAACAGAATTTTAATATCACATTTAAATCACCTATTCAATCTAGGTACTTAAAATATATATTACCTCAGCCACACGACACCCCAACATGGGTTTTTGGAACGAAAATACAAAAACACACGGCAATTGGAATAAATTAACCCAAATCCACCTTCCTTATACGTCAACGAGTGGTATACACGATCGTCGATCCCAGAAACGCCCTAGAACAGCGTAGATCAGAGGTAAGAAAACTTTCATTCAACCTCAAATAACTCTCGTTAGGGAAATAATTAGTAATCAAAATTATAGGAGAAGGTAGGGATTACTCGTGCGGTTCCAACGAGATCATCCGAGGAAGAATCGAATTCTTGGTTCGCGATCGATGGATCTCCAAAGGCTCGGTCGTTCACTCCCGCTCCTCTCATCCGGTTCTAACCCTTCCTTGTGAACAGGGGAGGCTACTGCCCATTTAAGTGGAAAAACAAAGTACACTGTGTGTACTTACTTAATTTAACTGTTCCTATGGTGGCACCGCCATACTGTTCATTCGTCAACATGAGTACACGACATGTACTCTCGGGTACACGGCGTGTACTGTCGCCCAGCTGGCGGCTGCTCCACCGCCTTACTATTTTGGTCTGCCGATTGACTACACGGCGTGTAAAGGACCACTACACGGCATGTAGTCATTTCCTACACCCTTCGTCGCCGACATGGATACACGCCCCGTGTACTCATCCCACACGGCCAAAAGTACACGGCGTGTGGAAAAGTACACGGTGTGTAGTTCCCAAAATTTAGAATTTTTTCCCATTTTCCATATTTTCTCAAAAATGCTTAAGGAAATGAGAAAAGAAGAAGTCTGTACCTCAAATATAAGAACCGAGTTCTTACAGATGACCAGTGTATGAGTAATAAAATAGATATATTTGAATATAAATGTTTACAAAAAATTTAATGTAAATACTAAAATAACAAAAACCACAAATGGAAACAATCAACAACCATTTATAGTGTAACCATCACCATTACAAATATGATACATATAATCATCTATCATGGTGAAATTCTATTCAATAAGATTACTATACCCCACATGTTCTTGAATGTAATAAAATAATGAGATAGATGTTCATGTTTAGGTACACCTCTTATTTGGGCAAACTACACATCTGTACAAAAAAATAGAATGTAAAATTAAATTTTCATGTCATAGAGTACTATCATTCTTAGTGAGTCATTATAGTTATATGATCACATAAGGATTCCACTAGAATCTCCAAATAAATCACCATCACTAAATACTATTATCAATATTCATTTTGTATATATGTTTCTAAAATATATATTAATTCTAAATTATACATTAAGAGCATCAAATGAGAGGTAGAAATACATTTTTTTCTACTTGAGAAAATGATTCCAAATGTACTCTCTATATTTTCCTTAGAAATTTCATCACAAAATTTAGGGTATTAATATTTAAAATATTGAAAATATACCTTATTAAATATCATATGGTTCTTATATCATAACCTGTAACATTCATGTGAAAAAAAATCTAGAAATAGTCTCTTCATAAATCCAAATTGATCAATGGGGAAAATTTTATGTATAATGTAATTATAATATTGAAAAGAGCCCTTGTGGAAGCCTGAGGGAATAAAATGTATCATTTCTAAGTCTATTCATGCATATAATAATGCCTTTAACTTGCATCTAATGATTATATATAAATATTTGTTTGTCTACTGTGAGTCTCCATAAACATGATTAATTCCAAACCACTAATATAAAAGTGTGTTTGATCTTGTACCACATAGACTAAAATAATATAGGTTGAAGAGTCTTCCAAATTGGGCTAGGATAATGGGTCACTAATCCAAATAAAATATATCATTATGTTAGCACAGTTTTTCGTAATGTTGTTAGTAAAACCACATGACTAAGTTGATTCTTAGAGTATCCCTATTGGATTTAATGTTTTTGACTATTCAATATTTTTTTCATGGAATTTAATATCAATATGGAATCTCCATCATAGATACCTAAAATTATTCAAGAACTCTAGGCCACCACAACCCTATTTGGTCTTTATGTACCTCCTCTATACACCAATGCATGCTAAATTACTCTATTTTCATAAATCATTACGACACATGTGCACTATCCCTTATTCCACCATCATGCTTCCTCGTGTCTCCACTATGAATCAAATGATATATTGTACATGCCACTAGATCTAGTCCAACATATTTTTTTAAATAATGGACAACACCATTATAGTAGTGTTATTTTATAGAATCCTTTAGTTATACAAAATTATGAGTGTCTTAGTTTCATAGATGATAATAGATAACCAACAGCCATGTGGTTGTGGGTGAAGGTGGTTATACCAGCTTCCAACTACTATGGATTACGTTATTAAATAAATAATTAGTTTTTATACAAGAATGTGATAACAAATAAAATCAATTTATAGTATCTGAAGTATAATTTTTTAGATTCTCGATACAAGGAATTTTAGTGATTAACATAATTTTAATAAACGAATATTGAATCTAAGTGATCATATTTAAAAATTATAATTATCTTTGTCCCCCCCCCCCAACTCCCTAATTCATCGTTATCCATTCAAATATAGATAGTCATTTTAAATAAGAAAAAGTGGGAATGTGTAAATTATTAAAATTCCAAAATATAGTCGATATGGTCATAGTTATTTATAAGACATAAAAACACCCTAAGATTAAATTTATTTTTCCAAGAAGTTTTACATTGATGTATTTTCCATTCCATTTATGTAATTATAGATACATAAATTATTCCTCTATGGAGATTTCCTTATAATAATTTTTTATTTTTTACCCTTTTTAAAATATCCCACGGTATCAATTTAATACTTTGAGAAGACTAACATTGAAATATAAGAATCCTTTAAGATTATAGAGTGAAAAATAGAGCTCAAATGTACAACATTTTTAGTTATTTATGAAAGGATCTAGGATTTTATTAGAAAATTATTATACAAAATTAAACTGATATTCTCTTTCATTATATATCACAACAAGGGATATCCCCATATTATAAACCTCTTAATTATTTTTATGTTCCTTTTTATTTAAATTAT
This sequence comes from Viscum album, assembly GCA_963277665.1. Taxonomy (NCBI): domain Eukaryota; kingdom Viridiplantae; phylum Streptophyta; class Magnoliopsida; order Santalales; family Viscaceae; genus Viscum; species Viscum album. The sequence goes on along the minus strand of OY728121.1, from coordinate 1,352,269,171 downwards.
TTGACACTTCTTTTAACTTCAATATACTAATGGTAATGTACACAAATATACATGGATTGGGCATGAAAAAAATATTATTTGTGGTTTAGATTAATATTTTATGTTCATAAACATATAATTTTTAGAAGTAATCAATTTATAAGATTTCCCTAAAGACATTGATTACCAAGGATTCATGTTTTTCCATAATTGGGAACATTGATTAAATATATGTAAGGTAGCCCATAAACACTACTTTAATTTAATATTAATTTTGTGTTTGTAAGATCTATTTGGTCTTAAATGTTCACAAAGATACATAGAAAATTTTTATGAATTTTTGGAATCAATAATCAAATGGGAGTGAATTATAGATGGATTGAAAATTGGAAAATTATGTGGAACCCCAAAGAATCCATTTCCTTCATTCATAACTCACATGTTATGTAGGAGAGCCTCTTCAAATGGATTCTTTGAAAATTATTCTCATTTGTAGGGAGAGGTAGTAATATCATTCCCTCGAAAATGATTTTTGTTTGCACGGATAGGTGGTAATATTATCCCCCCACCCAAAACAAATTCTCATGTTCAGCATGATACATTAGCCTGACCACCCTCACAAATATATTTTTTTTACAGACTATGGAGGTGACTCAACAGACCCCAAATAAAAAGAAATTCTAATGAGGTTCCATTTTTATTACCCTCAACATAGCGCTCAGTTTTCTAGGTAGCTGACCATCCATTTCAAAAAAATTGTTATTCATGTTAACTATAAATACATAATGTTCCCAAAAGAAAGTGAGAAGATGAAGATAATATTATAAGTATAAACAAAGAATAAAACCATGAGTATTTTGGGACTTGGGTTGTATTCCATTCATTTTCTAGTACTTTTTTATTGTACTTGGGGTTTATATACTGATTTGACTTCTGGTACTACTCTCCCTATGGAGTTTTATTTTGATCATGCTAACTTTTATTTGTTTCTTCCATTGTTTTTTATGAAAAATCATTCCCACAATTATCTTAAATGATTCCAGGTGCTAGCCACCAACCCGTGGGGATCGAGAACACCCTTCAGAACATGTTAGAGCCATCTCATGTATCAGAGTACAAGGGTATCCAATATAGTTTTTGACATTTAATAACTAGTGTATATGTTCATCATTAAAAAAAATTGTATATAAATCCAACACCTCAATACATTAATCATAATGTTGAGATCAATTCTTATCAATAAATTGCACAATTTCATCACACCCACCAAATAACAACATGTACATATTTATGTATAATATAATCACACTTCTATATATAAAATAATAAGGAATTAACCCTTTTATATAATCCTAATAACGACCCACTTGGTTCTCATAGCTCTAACTAGTAGTCTTCTCATTGTTGAGAAGATCATGGCTGTAACCCTCTGGAAATTTGTTCACACCATATCCTAGATGTTCAAAATCATCCACCCGACATGTAATGCCCCGAACCTAGTTACCCAGAGTCAGTGAATTATTAAATAACATTGGCATGATCACAAAATATCAAGTCTCTAAAGACCAATTATTTTAGTATCCTTGAAACACTAGATACATTAATAAGTTTTACATTACATCATGAAATAAAAACTCCAACAACATCTTTTCCCCTTTGAACACACTTATCCCTTAGACTATCCCTACAGGTAATTCATAATATACTTCTTCACATCCTAGGAAAAATAAAACATATAAAGGGGTGAGCTCAGATGCTCAGTAAGGATAACAATATAGCATAAACTTTCATAAACAAGCATAAACATTTAAGGAAATTGTACAACTAAAACAAAATCCTTTTAAACTTGAACTTCCGAATAGCAAGGAAAAAATAAAATGAAATAATGCCATTTATTTATTCACATGGATATTCTTCTAGTCGAATATTGACATGCAATATTAATAACCACTTTTATAATGATGGAATGCATCATTCGAAAATATCAAAACCACATAGTCAAGGCCTTGTGCCAAGACTAGAAGTAATATTTTTTCAAGGCCTTGTGCCAAGACACTAGTTTGTCTCATGAGACCTACCGATGCATCGAGGAGCTATAGTGGGCTCCAGCCATCACTTACTAAGTCCAATGAATTCTTTATATTAAAATGATTAAACATATCAAAAACAATTCCCATGAACCATAACATAATCGTATCACATAAAACATTTATAAAGGAAACATAACATTTCCACATTTCAATCACATGATATCAATACAACACATTGATATAATCAAAACATTATCAACACCATTTTCAATACCAATATAAAATAAAAGTAAAATATGGTATTTATTTTTCATTTAAAATTTTTTTATGGCTTGTAGAGGAAGCCGAAACTCAAATAATGGTCACAGTGGTGGAGAAGTCATGGTCATCGTATACGTAAGACAAAACATTCCTCTTGTCATTTAGTAAAATGCATCATATAAAAATATTCCTTTTAAATAAAATTCAAAGTCAAAGGGGGTTTATACACCGTATAAAAAAAGTTGTGTATAACACAAAATATGCCTCAATGAAAGGAGATTGAGATGAAGTCCCTTACCTCGTGTTTGACTTGACTCGATCGTTCTTTAATCTCCTGAATAATAAACTATAGTTAATTTATATTTGCTGAAGAACCTTTTTCAAGTTCATTATTCCTTTTATATCACTTATTACCATGTTATGAACATTATGTAATCATTTAATTTAATAACGGTCTTTTTTTCGATCCTTGGTACTTGAGTCAAAAATAAACTTCTTATAATTACAAGTTGTTTATGTGGTAAAATTTCCATTATGTCTAGAATTATATTCATTATGTATATATCATATATATAATATATATCTAGTATATACATTCATTTATAATATTACATAACATTTAGAGGTAAGAAATGAAATGCACCGTTCATGGAGACGGTAAGCCCTATGTACACATGAATGCTACTTTCATTTCTATTTCGTATTTAATGGAATGAAATCATAATGATATAAAGGTATATTATAATTACAGTATAATATCATATAAAATATCATTAACTCCATCCTTTATATGTCCCACATATGTCAGTAACGATTCAAATCACTTTGAGGGGGCGGTAGTACGCACTTCCTAAAATAAAATTATCGTGTTTTCCCATAATTGAAATCATAAAGGTATGCCATAAATGAAAAATACAGAAGCATAAGGAAAACATAAACATAATATATATCAGATATAAATATAGTGACATCTTAATGGCCACCATGAAAGGTGTTAAAATAAGATTGAACAATCATCGTTTCGTGGGGCAGTAATTCGCCACTCACAGAAATAGTATGTTCTTTAACCATTAGACGAAGGTGTGTTTATGTGTATATCAAATACTTCTCATAAAAACAACCAAGTATATTTAGGATACTGGTTTTGTTACAAAATAAAAGAATAAAAGGAGTTTAGGGGTTGTAGATGTAAAATAAAAGAAAAGAAGTTAAGATAAATCGTTACCTTTAGTTTCGTAACTCCCATTGGTTTGAACCCAAAGGACTCTTGAAGGGCCTTCTGCCTAAGGTAAGGCTTCTATGATGAAGGGAGGAAATTTGAGAGGGTATTTGGGTAGAGTTTGGCCGAGCCAAATGGCTTTGAAGGTGTGAATAAGCTGGTAGAGGTGGGGGCCTTTTATAAGAGGAGAGGAGGGGCTCTTTTGGAATGATTGAAAATATTATTTATTATAAAATGGTTTTCAGATTATAAAGGTCCCAAAATGATTTATTTTAAAGATAAGGTGATAAGGGTTCTAAATCCATCCATCCAATAGATTTTTTACATGTGTAATTTCAATATTTTACCTTATCTTTTCTTTTTATTTAAATCGTTCATTAATGAGGTAATCGCTGCATAATCATGGTGTCATAAATAAATTTATATATTTAATGTCTATAAATTATAAAAAAAATTACCATAATGTAGGAAATAGTTTTAGCTTTCCAATTAATATTTATAGTCGAAAAGACAACTTGTATAACCCTTTATAACAATTGTTTTAGTAAAAGAATCCATATTTGTGACATTTTTATTTTTACTTTAAATAAAAGGTATTAATGTCATTATCTTACCCAAGTGGCTCCATGGGGTCCCAAAAATAGTCCCGTTATTTTTATTGGTCGGCCATGACTCATCCAATAAGAGTAGGACATGTGTCAAGATATTTTTATAATATCATTTTTACCTTAAATTACCCTAATTACCTCTAATCACGGTTAATAAAACTCAAAAGTTACTATTCACCAAAAATTATTTTCATCCCATTGAACACCATTTTACTTAATAATGATAACCATGTATGTTGGATTTTTTAAATTCAATTCATAGAAGTGGTAAGGTTTCATTTAAACGAAAAATTGGTTTTTTAACTACCACTAAGTGGTTTCACTATTCATCAAAAATTGAAGTTTTTCAGAACAATACCAAAAATTCACCCTAAGATATAATTGATATTACAAATTCAAAAATGATGAATATTTTACAAAATTAAAAAAATATAAGTTTCATTAATTAATTTTATTATTAATTCCTGTTGTCAAAACAAATAGCATGTTTTTAATAAACAATATCAATCAAAAGATTGACAATTGTTTATGTCCAATTTCAAAGTGAAATTAATTATAATGACCACCATTGGATAAAATGGTAAAATTATATAGTAATTATACTTTAAAACCACTCAATAATATAATTTATCACTATAAATTATTTTGATTAAAAAATTTGTTTTTAATTATTTTTCACTATTAATCGAAAATTGGATGTTCTCAGAAAAATACCAAAAATCCAACTTAGGCTAATTTAGATATTCTGAATCCAAAAATGAAGTCAATTTAGAAATATAAAATTTATATAATTCAAAAACTGGGTATTACTATTCATAACGGCTACTTTGATTAGTCGCGGTGTGTTAGAATCTCGAACTTGCGTACAATACAAGCTACTGCATTATTGAAAGAGGAGCGTATCGTAGAAGCTTGGGGTGTTACATTCTCCCCTCCTTAAATAAATTATGTCCTCGAAATTTGAAATTGTTCTTCGAAAATAAAAGGTTGAAAATAGAAAATACCTTTGTGGAAAACCCACATCGGAAATAAGGTTAATAAAACTAGTATTAATAAGAGGGAAAGGGAAATGAAAAAGTCACCACCAAATTATGATCTTGATTAGGAGAACATTGGTTGAAATTAGAGACACATAATTAGAGGAAAAACATAAACATTTGTAGCGAGTTATTGAGTTCATCAATCACAAACAAGTGTAAAATTGAGGGCCTCAAAGCCTTCAATCTATGATGATTTAAAATATCATCATTTCAACAAAACATAAGGTATTAGGATAACACATTTGTTTGTTTTAATATATGTTTCCTAAAGTTTAAGAATTAATTTATTCATAGAATAAGAGATAGTTATTTATATATATATATATATACATACTTGACAAGTAGAGTTTCAACCTTCAACTAATTTCTACCACAAACTCATCTTTCACTAAAAAAGATAATAGAACTCAAAAATATTATATTTATCCTAATCGTACAGGGTTACAAATATTAACACATACCATTTAGATTATGAAAACTATTTGGTAATAACTAGGGACTTCCTGTAGGCTAGTGGTAGGTAATAAAGTCCTGTCACACTATGGTTGTGGGTTCGATTCCTGCAGCTTTGTCCGATGCGACGGGTTATCCCCTGACTTGTAGGTTGTCCTTTTCCTAAAACTATAGTATTATAATATTCCAAAAATAATCTTCAGAAATTTTTTAACCTTAAACAATACTATCTAAAGTTCAACTTAATCCATTACAACCTTTATATTTATCCAAAATACCTTTGTCCAGACTTTCTCTAAAAGGTCTCTAAATTCGAAAATCAATTGTAACATCAGATTCCCCAAACAAAGTAAAGTATCTCTTATTGTCACATACTAAAAATATGATTACCTTCATCATATTAAAACATTAATGAAATCAAAAAGTACTACACTACAATCCTTATATATATCAAATTATTCTTATAACCATAATATAGTTCTTGAGTCTAAAAATTCAAATACAACAATTATTCAACTTCATCTGTAGTAACAACATAAGCTTGGCCTTTCTCCCTTGGCCTTTTCTGAGGTAAGTTTCCTTGGTGCTTAAGGAATTCATTTGACCAATTCCCCATTTCTCTATAATTTTAGCATTCAACATTGACAACCTCTTTCTTTCCCTTGCAATCACGAGTCTGGTGACCTTTTTCTCCACATTTATGACAAACTCCCATTCCTTTAAGGAAAGTACTGGGGTGTTTCTTACCTCAATTATCACATAATGGAAAATACTTCTTTCCCTTTTTTCCCTTTATCTGTCTCTTGTTCCATCATTATCTTCTTCTCTTGCTTTACTTTGTTTTCATAAGACTTAGAGAATTCTTTTTCTGTCTTGATAGCACACGAGACAATATCTTCGTACGATGAGATGGACTGTGATACTAAATCTTGACAGAGAAATGGTTTTAACCCATCAAATAAATGATTAATATTACTTATTGGGTTACGTATATAATCTATAGCATGCCTCGCTAACCTTGTAAAGTTATACTCATACTTTGTAACATTCTCATCCTCCTTTTTCCTCAAACTCAGAAATTGTCTTTCCATATCCGCTCAATGGTCATTACTAAAGTATTTTTCTAAGAAAATATATTTAAACTCTTTCAATTCCATAATTGATACTTCTCTATCTTCCTTTTTATTTTGAATCAATGACCACCATTGATCAGCATATCTAGTGAGGCGGTAAAATGCAATAACAACTTTTTCCCTTTCACTACTCCCTAAAGCCTGAAATATTTTCTCTTAGGAATTTATCCATTGATCACCTACTAATTTATTTTTCCCCCCATTAAATTTTGGTGGTTGTTGACTCATAAAGAATTATAACATTGATCCTCCACATCGTGTATCAGGGTGCTCCATACGAGTAAGGTTATTATTCATAACCTGAGTGAGTTGTCCCAGTATGGTGATAAGATGATCAGCACCAGTTGTATCACCAACTACACTATAATTATCTTGGGAAGGAGGGAAATCCCTATATGGAGTGCGTGCATTGAAACAGTTTTTGTTCCTTCCACTAGGTTCCATTTCTAAACAATGTCATAAACTAGATTAGTTTATGAATCGAAATACATAATTACAAACATGCTAAATACTTAACATAAATTGAACAATTTATAGATATAATCCATAATCATAACAATGTTTTCATTGAGAAAGTATATACTCATAACCCCTTAATAATGTTTTTTAAAGAAATCATGAATTATCATAAGCATATCCCCCCGGAGTGTCGTAACCAAGACTGCAGCCAGGCACGTTGTCATGCACTAGGATACCCCGGGTCAAGCCCGAAACTCCTTGTCGGAGTTTTCACTCCTAGGTACATCTGTGCCAGAGCCGCCTCTACCTGCTCGTATCCAGACAGGGATGTATTTCTAGGAAAATACACAAAATATATACTTTACCAAAATTATAGGATGTTCTTATATACTAATCCTCAAATTCTATCTTAGGGCTATGTGCTCTAATAAGAGTTTATCTAAATCTAGCTTCCACGGTTATTACTAAACTGCCTCTGATACCAACTATAACACCCTGACCCTAATTACCCAGAGTCGGTGCATTATTAAATAACATTGGCATGATCACAAAAGATCATGTCTCGAAAGACAAATTAGTTTAGTAGACTTGAAACACTAGATACATTCATAAGTTTTACATTACATCATGAAATAAAAACTACAAAAAAATATTGTCCCCTTTGAACACACTTATCCCTTAGACTATCCCTGCAGGTCAATCATAATATACTTCTTCACCTCCTGAAAAAAAAACATAGAAAGGGGTGAGCTCAGATGCTCAGTAAGTATAACAATATTGTGGAAACTTTCATAAACAAGAATAAACATTTAAGGCAATTGTATAACTAAAAAAATCCATTTAAACTTGACCATCAAAATAACATGGAAAAAATAAAATGAAATAATTCCATTTACTTATTCACATGGATATTCTACTAGTTTAATATTCACATGTAATATCAATAACCACTTTTATAATGATGGAATGCATAATGTCAGACTATCATAACCACATAGTCAAGGCCTTGTGCCAAGACTACAAATAATATTTTGTCAAGGCCTTCTGCCAAGACACTAGTTTGTCTCATGAGACCTACTGATGCATCGAGGATCTATAGTGGGATCCACTTGTCACTTACTAATTCCAATGCATTCCTTATATGAAAAGGTTTAAACAAATCATAAACAATTCCCAAGAACCATAACATAATCGTATCACATAAAACATGCATAAAGAAAACATAACATTTCCACATTTCAATCACAAGATATCAATACAACACATTGATATAATCAAAACATTATCAAAACCATTTTCAATACCAAAATAAAATAAAATTAACACATGGTATTTATTTTTCATTTAAAAAATTTTTATGGCTTGTAGAGGAAGCCGAAACTCAAATAATGGTCACGGCAGCGGAGAAGTCGTTGTCGCCGCATACGTAAGACAAAAAGTTCCTTTTTTTTGTTTAGTAAAACACATAGTATAAAAATATTCCTTTTGAATAAAAGTAAAAGTCAAAGGGGTTTATACACCGTATTAAATAAAGTTGTGTATAAAACAAAATATGCCTCAATGAAAGGAGATTGAGACGAAGTCCCTTACCTCGTGTCCAACTTGACTCGATCGTTCTTTAATATCCTGAACAATAAACAATTGTTAATTTATATTTTATTAAGAACGTTTTTGAAGATCATTATTTCTTTTATATCACTTATTACCATGTTATTAACATTATGTAATCATTTAATTTAATAACGGTCGTTTTGTTGATCCTTAGTACTTGAGTCAAAATAAACTTCTTATAATTACAAGTTGTTTATGTGGTAAAATTTCCATTATCTCCAGAATTATATTCCTGATGTATATATCATATATATAATATATATCTAGTATATACATTCATTTATAATATTACATAACATTTAGGGGTAGGAAATGAAATGCACCATTCATGGAGACGATAAGCCGTACGTACGCATGAACGCTACTTTTATTTATATTTCGTATTTAATGGAATGAAATCATAATGATATAAAGGTATATTATAATTCCAGTATAATATCATATATAATATCATTAACTCCATCTTTTATACATCCCACATATGGCATTAATGATTCAAATCACTTTGAGGGGGCGGTAGTCCGCACTTCCAAAAATGAAATTATCGTGTTTTCCCATAATGGAAATCATAAAGGTATGCCATAAATGAAAAATACATAAGAATAAGGAAAACATAAAAATAATATATATCATATATAAATATAGTGACATCTTAATGGCCACCATAAAATGAGTTAAAATAATATTGAACAATCATCGTTTCGTGAGGCAGTAATTCGCCACTCACAGAAACAGTATGTTCTTTAACCATTAAACGGAGGTGTGTTTAAGTGTAAATAAAATAATTATCATAACAACATTCAATTATATTCAGGATACTGGTTTTTTTACAAAAGAAAATAATAAAAAGTGTTTAGGGGTTGTTGAAGTAAAATAAAATAAAAGAGGATAAGAGAAATCGTTACCTTTAGTTTGGGTAACTCCCTTTGGTATGAACCAAAATGACTCTTGAAGTGACTTCTACCTAATTTAAGGCTTATAGGATGAAGGTAGGAAAGTTGAGAGGGTATTTTGGCAGAGTTTTTCCAAGCCAAATGGCTTTGATGGTGTGAATAAGGTTTTAGAGGTGTGGGCCTTTTATAAGAGGAGAGGAGGGGATCTTTTGGAAAGATTGAAAAGATTATCTTATTAAAACATGGTTTTAGGATTATAAAGGTCAAAAAATGATGTATTTATAAGATAAGGTGATAAGGGTTCTAAATAAACCAATCTAATAGGTTTATGACAAGTTTAAGTCTTAGATTTTACCTTATCTTTTCATTTTATTTAAATCGTTCATTAATGAGGTAATCGCTGCATCATCATGGTGTCATAAATAAATTTATTTATTTAATGTCTAAAAATTATAAAAAAATTACCATGATGTAGGAAATATTTTTATATTTCCAATTAATATTTATAGTTTAAAATATAACTTTTATAACCCTTTGTAAATTTTTTTTAGTAAAACAATAAATGTTTGTCACATTTTTATTTTTACGTTAAATAAAAGGTATTAATGTCATTATCTTACCCAAGTGGATCCATGGGGTCCCAAAAATCGACCCATGGTTTTTCTTGGTCGTCCATGACTCATCCAATAATATTATTACATGTGTCAAGATATTTTTTATATTTTTATAATATCATTTTTACCTTAAATTACCCTAATTACATCTAATCGCGGTTAATAAAACTCAAAAGTTACTATTCCCCAAAAATTATTTTCATCACATTGAACCACATTTTACATAATAATTACAATCATTTATCTTGTATTTTTGAAATTCAATTCATAAAATCGGTAAAGTTTCATTTAAACAAAAAATCAGTTTTTTTAACTACCACTTAGTGGTTTCACTATTCATCAAAAATTGAAGTTTTTCAGAACAATACCAAAAATTCACCCTAAGATAAATTGATATTATGAATTCAAAAATAATGTATAGTTTAAAAAATTCAAAACATATAAGTTTCATTAATTATTTTTATAATTAATTCCCGTTGTCAAAACAAATAGCGTGTTTTAAGAAATAATATCAATCAAAAGATTGACAATTGTTTATGTCCAATTTGAAAGTGAAATTAATTCTAATGAACACCATTGGATAAAATGGTAAAATTTTATTCTAATTAGACTTTAAAACCACTCAATAGTATAATTTATAACTATAAATTATTTTTATTAAAAAAGTTATTTTTAACTATTTTTCACTATTAATCGAAAATTGGATGTTCTTAGAAAAATACCAAAATTTCAACTTAGGATAATTTTGATATTTTGAATCCAATAATGAATTCCATTTTGAAATATAAAATTTATATAATTCAAAACGTGGGTATTACTATTCATAACAACTACTTTGATTGGTTGCGGTGTGTTAGAATCTCGAACTTGCATACAATGCAAGCTACTGCATTATTGAAAGAGAGGCGTATCGTGGAAGCTTTGAGTGTTACACCACATGTGAATGGTATTACTGAAATATAAATAGAATCTCCAAATTAATAATATTCTTTCACTTCTTTTCATGGTTTTCTCTCTTGATATTTCACTATAGATACCACATCCAAAGTTACTAGAGGAATACACATCTCCACCAACATCATTCGAGAGATGCTAGAGGAATAATGATTTCTTCATATATCCTAATAAATATATATTAGAATATCAATTATTCGCCAAACCTAGTACTACGGATGAAAATAATTGAGTTCCCATTTAATTTTTATCCACCAAATTCCTAGAATTGTATGAGAGAAACAGTATAAACACTCAGCTAAATCAACATCTACCTTATTCTTGTTTGTTATCAATATAATTTAACCCATAACTATTGGTGTTAATGAATAGATAACCTTATAGTTCATTTCTAATTTCTATCCAAAATAAATGTTGATGAGAGTAAATACTTAGAGGTATGAATTGATCTCAGACCCAAGTCATGATTTTTGAATATAACAATCTCAGCAGTTCATCAATGTTATCCACAAATACTAATCATTATATTGCATCATATTTAAAAGTAGAAGAATAAAGACCGGAAATCATACTACTCAATCAATGACACTTTTATCAGTCATGTAAACAAATTCCATATAATATTACACAATACCATCATATCCACTTTTAAGGACTTCAATTGCCTTATCTCATTGAAATCCAATAATAATTAATGGTTTGATATTTGATTATTATTCAAAATATATTATAACAACTTAATGTTAACCCATATAATATATAAAGAGCACATCTTCTTAAGTGAAATGAAGTTTCATCATAACATTCTCTATCATTTTCATATTTCATCTGATTTTATATCTAAAGGAGATATTCCACTATAATTAATATATTTCAAGTTATCCTTATACACATATTTCTACAAATCTAAATTCAACAAAAAATACTCATATTATCATAAAATAAGGTTTTTAATCTTCACTGGAATATTATTTTATGTTGTTTTAATTTAATCTTGCATTTCTACATTATGGATTACAATATTGATATCCAACACATTCATTACATAGTCATTTTTTTAATTTCTATTAACCTTTTTTAATAAATAAAATTTATAAATATATATGATAACAATCTAACTTAAATGGTTCCATCTTTGTAAAACTATTAAAATAACCAAGCCTTTTAGAATAATTACCTTTAATTCATTAATTAATTCGTGTACTCCATACAGTTTAATATTTTCATAAATCATATGGTGACTCCCTTTATAAATCCATTAATTATTAAATATATTATTTTTAAAGTAAAAAAAGTATAGGAATCATTTTTATTCACTATGTTCCATCATATAATAATATTTTATTATGTTTTAGTATCTCTTATCAATAATATATTATCTTAAACTTATTTATAATTATGTCAATATTATAATCATAAATATATCACCTCCATTTGTCTAAATAATTATAATAATTTCTTTTTAATCACCCATTAAAAAATTTAAAAAACTTTTTTGATATTAAAATGTCCTACCATATATTAATTCCATTACATGAAACTAATTTCATTAAAATGAATTAATATCTACAATTAATCTCATAAAAATTTCATAAAGAAAATCATTATTAATTTTAATGATTTCTTTCATTTGTTCCAAATATTATTCATAGGTATGAACATAACTTCAAAACCATCAACATAATTTATTTCATAAGACAAAAAAAATATCTAACAAGGAAATTAGTAATACATTATAGATTTATCTTTCTAATATATAATTAATATTTAATTGTCATAAACATATGCTTATATTATCATAATTACTTAACATCCTTCATGTTTAATGGATTATCATCATAACTCTTGGTCTTCATAAATAGCTCGAGCTCCTCGTTTACAATCTGTAACATCACATTATATTATTTTAAAAAACTATCTGAATTCATATATTTATGTAAAAATATTATTAACTAATATTAATGTTTTAAATATTTATCAATAAATTAAATTCACTATGGGGAATTCATTAATAAAATACTTCAATATATCAATAAAAAAATATTATTTTTTAAATAATAATAGTGTTCATAATATTCATTGTTATTAACTAATTTATTTGTCCAATCATCTCTAAAATGGCTCTAAATTTATTTTATTTGGTCTAAAGTGTTTATAAAAGTATAATGAACATTTTTTACTTTGGATTTTAACCCCACGTGGGCGCCGATGATCCCCATGATGTATTAGTAAATCAAGGTGTTCCATGTGGAACCCATAAGTTCCCTTTAATCCTCCCCAATCCATCCTAACCATTTTTATCACATATTAAACTATCCTGACTATGAAACTCAGCTCCAATCATGAATTCCTCCACGTTCCCACAAAGTCTATAATTTGATCAAAATGATCTGATGGTCATGTGAGTCCCACATCATGCTAAGTGAACCTGTACCCCTGAACCAAGGTATGGATATATCACATGCTTAATTCACTATAATAATTGATCATATGGATATCTTATTTAACTCATAACTTTATAATGGAATTTTAGTCACTACCAAAAACTATCATACATGATGGTTTTGTGGAAGGAAGGAGAGAAATTATACAATTTATTTCATAATTTCAATTGATGTTCATCTCATCATGAAAATCATAAAAATGTAAGTTTCAATCCATGAATAAAAACATATACTTTTAAAAGTTATAAGTGGGTGAAAATGAGAGAAACATATTTCTTCATTAATTTGTGATTTTCATGTCTGATTACCACTTTCTTAGTCATGTTATATTTACTTCTTTATAACCTTTACAATGGTATATTATTTGAAATCATAATCTTCCTGGATTTAAGTAAATTAATAAATTATTAATAAATACATTAAAAAAATTCTCTAAAATATCCCTAAAACCATAGATCCAAATTTTATAAACATTATCTTATTATATTTTTATTAAACCCTGTAATAAATATATATCATGTTTTAATCATTGATTTTAGGTATCAGCCTTCAAATATTAATGATATTTTTTGCAATTAAAATTATCTCAAAAAATAATGATAAAAAAAATTTATTGAATATTTTATTAATAAAAAATTATATAATTTCCTCACATTATGACAAATATGTTTAATTATGGAATATTTCGGATTAGATCATTCATTTTCAAATTTGATGAAAATTCCAGTTTTACACTTTTAAACTTCATTGTAGTATTCCTGGAATAAATATTGTTCTATGAGTTATTTTGACTTAATATTTTGTAACTATGTTGCTGACATAATGGGATAAAAATTATATTCAGGATATGAAATCTGGATCATGCATTTGAGTGGATTAAATGGGACATGAAGGAAAAGATGGACTGAACTATCCAGATCGGAAATCACTTCACTATTTTGGACCTATAATCTTCATCCGGACTTGGATTGGGACAAAATTTTGAGGGAATCTCTGGGAAATTATTATTAAAAAATAATCCTACTATAAGGCCAACTAATAAGTGAGTTTTGGATGTCAACGATTCAGTACAAGTGGAATTATATAATTTGGTGGAATTTCCCTTTCACATTTAAATTTTTTTTGTACCCCTGGCCCTTACCAACTCTATTCAAATGGAGTTTTAACTCTTTGGGAGGGCTGGTAGAGGCTATGGGAAGGTTTTGAAGAAAGGGTGTGTCTTGGGAACACCTCAAAACCCTTGGAAGAAGTAAGTCCTGGTGAAAAGTTCTCTTCCAAGAAGGCTCCCCTCTCCCACCTCCTCTTTGTTTTCCCTTCTTTTTATGCATGTAACGTGAATTTTCTTCAATAAATCGTCTATATTATTCTCTTATAATCTTCTTATTTTTCTTCTTGGGATGGAATATATGATTGGAGATGTGATTGGGTGTTCCCCAATCAATCCATTTCTTATGCAAAACGTCTCCATGATGACAACTATGCCCATGGAAGAGTGATTTATTTCGTATTTGATCTAATCCATAATCCCTTAATTTAATTATTTTGAATCCATAAACATAATATAATTTATAAATTTTGATAAATTAATTTAGTTTTAATTTCTATGTTACTCAATCGAGTAGCACTTGACCGCATGGTTGGGCTTCTGTAAATTGTGTGAGTGAAACCTCAATCAAAAAATATAATGAACGTGGGATAGAATTATAGGGTTCAAGTATCATCCCAAACTAAATTTATTCTCAAATCTATGGAAGAGATACTGCCCTAATTTTCAAATTACCATAAGTTGGATTTTGGATCACCATCAAAGTAGGGTGTTAAGATTAGAGGTCCTAAAGTTAACCTAGGTCCAGTTTTCACAAATACTTGTGGTTGTCTTAATTTCTATAGGGTTCAGAGGTTTAGAAGGTTAGAGGATCATAGTTGAATGAATTATAATTATATGGGATAATAATAAATGAATGTTTAAGGGGTTAGATTAGATTAACTACGTCTTCTCATATAAGTGTTTTTAAAGAAACTATGGATTTGGTTGTTCTGTTATTTTGTTAGGTTTATTGTTCGAAAGTCACAAAACCAACCCCCATATTGTGTTTCATTTGTTTTCACTTATTTTAATTTTTTGTTTTCTTAAAGCCTATTAAGGGTTGTTTAATTCACTTCCACCTTGATAGAATGACCTAGGTCAGCCACTATGCTGCACGTAGCTAAATCACAAACATTTTTTTGGAACGTGTGTGACAACGCTCATTAAATTGGTGACGTTTCCAGGGATGCAAGTAATTATTTAAACCATTTAGAGGTATTTATTTTATTTTACATTTTATTCTCTTCCTCTCTTCTTTGTTTCTTCTTTACCCAATATTTTTTTTCTTCTTCTTTTATTTTCTTCTACTTCTTTTTGCACAATCAACTCAAAATTCCCATTTTTATTTTACTATGTTACACTTTCCTTCTTTTAATTTTTATTTGATTTATGACATGATATAATCCTGAGGATATTTTAGATCCTGACCCTAATATTGAACGTAGCCTTGGATCTCAAATTATACATTCTCAGTCTATGGGATTTTTCAACATTAAACCAATTGGAGAATTCCTCCACTACAAGAACATTGAAATTGGAAACACTTCTATGTCCAACTTAAAATAAGAACCAATGGATGAAGACAATAACAATGAACTTAATTTAACCATTCAAGAATTGGTTGAACATGATATTAACTATCAACCAAATTGTATTGCATACCTGAATCTTGAATCAGACTTTGATCTAAAATCTGGGTTAATTCACCTTCTTCCAAAATTTCATGGATTATCTGGTGAGGATAAAAAAACATTTAAAAGAATTTAATGTGGTTTTCTCAACCATAAAACCAGAAAATGTTTATGAAGATCAAATCAAACTAAGATAATTCCCATTATCACTTGATAGAGCTACAAAGGATTGGATGTATTATTTACTACCTGAAGATGTAACACGTTGGAACGATATGAAACATCTTTTCTTGTAGAGATTTTTTCTAGCATAAAGGACCACATCCATTCTAAAACATATTTCAATGATCGAGACAGCATAAGGGGAGTCAATGTATGTGTACTGGGATTGATTCAAGAAGTTGTGTGCAAGCTTCACATATCACCAAATCAGTGAGAAAATCATCATCCAATACTTCTATGAAGGACTCATGCCTTTGGAGAGGAGCACGGTGGATTCCGCAGATAGAGGAAAATTGGTGGAAAAGACACTAGTAGTTTAATTTTCATTGATAGACAAGATGGATCAAAACTCCCAACAATTTGGTGATCGGGGTATACCACATATCATGGGAGTACATCAGGTAAGTCCTTCTTCTATTGAGAGTCATTTAATTGATAAAAAGTTAGTAGAATTGACCACTATGGTGAGACAGATTTCTTTGGATCAAAAGACATCCCAACCCCCTCCATCAAGGCCTTGTGGAGTTTGAACTGAGACATGCCCCTCAACTGATTGTTTCCCTTAAGTACAAGAGATAGAGGATTGTGGAATAGTATTACCCGGGAGGCCATATCAGCAGTAACAACAGACATATCCCCAAAATATTTTTGATTCATTTTCTCCAACATACAACCAAGGGTGGAAGGATCAATCATACATGAGGTATGGCTCTGGACAACAACAAAGGCCCCCTTTTCAACAAAACTTCCATCAGTCTCTGCCTTACCAATAGGGTTTCTAACAAACCTAAAGGATATTTGAAGCCCATGAATCCACAAGCCAAAAAAAGGGAATCCCCCACCCAAGGTAGATTCTAACACTGACGAAATTTTGAAGAAAATTATTCTTAATCAATAGAATGAGATGAAGAGTTAAGGTTCAGAGTTGAGGGAGTTGAAGACACAAATGAGCCAGATTGCCACTGCCCTCCATGAACTGGTAAGTAAGAACTCTGGAAATATTCCTTCAAAACCTACTCCAAATCCCAAAGGGAATGTTAGTTCCATCATATTGAGAAGTGGGAAGAAAACAACTGATACATTTTCACCTATTGTTCCACTGGGATTCACCTCAACTCTGAAGAAGCCCCATTCCATACCAACTAATGAGAAACCCAAGGAGAAAGATGAAGGTAAGAAAAATATTGATGATGTTCCTCCTTAACCCCTTTCATTTCTAAATAGAGTTGTAAAAACCAAGAAGATGGTTGTATAGGCGATGCAAAAAAGAAGTTTTGGACACATTCAAGCTTGTGGAGATCAACATCCCTTTAGTTTAATCCATTAAAAAAATACAAAGGTATGCCAATTTCTTAAAATAACTTTGTACCAATCGAAGAGGGATCCAGGGAACGAGAGTATCAATCTTGGAAGTAATGTGTCAGCACTCATTACACCAACTATAGCAATGACAACAAAGTGCAAGGATCATAGGACATTCACCATCCCATGAACCATATGGGCATTACACTTTTCTGATTCTCTTTTTGATTTAGGATATTCCATAAATGTGATTCTTTACTCCGTATTCTCTTATTTATTGGTTGGTGAGTTTAATCTGATGAGAGTAGTGGTGTCATTGGAGAAAATATCTACATCATATCTCGTGGGAGTCCTTAAGTATGTACTTGTTCAGGTAAGAGACATGATCTTCCAAGTGGATTTCTATGTGCTTAAAATGGAGGACGATTGGGTATGCTCACATGCTCCCACTGTATTAGGTAGGTCCCTCCACAAAACTGCAAAAACTATCATAAATTTCAATGAGGGTACACTTTCCATGGAGTTTGAAGTTGAATTTGTGATATTTAATGTTATGGACTCCATTAAGTACCCCTTATAGGACTATTCTGCATTTTCTATCTCCCATTTTGAAACACCAAGTAAAAACCACATGGTTTTTTATTATCCTATGCTTAGGGAGATTATGAGCATTGGTTCAAGTTTGATGTCTAAGAGTACTTCCACACCTATTTTGAATGCAAAAGACTCTCTTAGATTTGATTTTGAAATGGATTCATATTCTGATTTTGATCATGTTCACTCTGATTATGACGTGGCTGTGGAGTATGCTGATGGATTTGATGATTTATTCTCTGATTTTGATGATGTATATTATGATACTAATGTTCATTGTGCACATATTTCAGTTCCTTCAATTTCTCCATCCATACACCACCCCCTACACAGGAACTCAAGCCATTTCCACCAAATCTCAAATACTCATACTTGCAGAGTGGTGAGAAATTGCCTATTATCATTGATAATAATATCCCTTTTGAACATGAAGAAATTTTTTTGAACATTTTGAGGGAGAAAATCAGGGAAATTGGGTGGACCTTGTCTAACATATTAGGTATTATCCCCTCCATTTACATGCATTGGAATATTTTGGTGGATGGTGATAAACTAGTTGCGCAGCCACAAATGAGACTCAATCCAACAATTTTGGAGGTTGTTAAAAAAGAGGTTAAAAATTTTCTTGAGGCAGGTACAATCCTTCCAATTTCATATTCTCAGTGGGTAAGTCCTATTCTGGTTGTTCCTAAGAAAAGTTCTGTTATAGTTGTTAAAAATGAGAAATATGAGTTAGTTCCAATGAGGGTGAAAAACAGTTGACGTGTGTGTGTTAATTATAGGAAACAAAATCAGTCCACTCGCAAATTCCATTCCCCCCTCCCATTTATTGATCAGATACTTGATAGACTAGCTGGGAAAACACACTACTATTTCTTGGATTGATTTTCTCGATATTTTCAGGTTCCTATTGCTCTAGAGGATCAGGAGAAGATAACATTCACTTGTCCATTCAGTACGTTTTCCAACTTAAGGATTCCATTTGGACTTTTCAATTCCCCAGGTACCTTCTAGAGATTAATGGTGATTTTTTTTAATTTATTAAAACCTGCATGGAGGTATTCATGGATGGTTTTATAGTGTATGAGTCTTATTTTGATGATTCTATTTCTAGTTGGGGAAAGGTTTTGAATCATTGTATTGAGAAGAACATGGTCTTAAACTTTGAAAAGTGTCATACCATGGTAGAGTGTGTGTGACGCCCAGACCCCAGTTACCCAGAGTCGGTGGGTTATTACATAACATTGGCATGATACAAGGAATCATGCCTGGAAAGACCAATCAGTTTAGTAGCCTTAGAAGTACTAGATGCATTCATAAGTTTTACATTGCATCATGAAATAAAAACATCAAAAACATTTTGTCCCCTTTTGGACACACTTATATCCTTACCCTATCCCTGCAGGTCAACCATAAAATAATTCTTCACATCTTGGGAAAAATAAAATATAGAAAGGGGTGAGCTCAGATGCTCTGTAAGGATAACAATATAGCAGAAACTTTCAAAATTAAGAGTAAACATTTAAGGCAATGTATAAGACTAAAACAAAAGTCTTTTAAACATCAACTTCAGCATAATGTTGTAAATATAAAATCAAATAATTCCATTTACTTATTCACATGGATATTCTACTAGTCGAATAATCACATGCAATATCAATATCCACTTTTTAATGATGGAATACATAATGCCAGACTTCATAACCACATAGTCAAGGACTTGTCCCAAGACAAAAAATAAGATTTTGTCAAGGCCTTCTGCCAAGACACTATTTTGTCTCATGATACCTACTGATGCATCGAGGAGCCATAGCGGGCTCCACCTATCACTTAATAAGTACAATTCATTCCTTATATGAAAAGGTTTAAACATAACATAAAAATTCGAATTAAAACAGCTTATGAAATGTCAATAATTTATCCATAAACCATAAATGGTACAAAAATAACACATCCACTGTCAAACATATCACAAAACCTTCAATACAATATGGAATATTTGTATCATAATAAATCAACTTCAAATAAGTTTAAAATCTATCAAAGGATGTTGACATAGATGAAATGAAAACTTTTTGAATGAAATACCTTTTTATATTTTGAAACCATTTAAAAGTCACATAATTATAATAGAAAACATTTATTTTTAAAATATTATTATAAGCTTGTATGGTAAGCTTTGACAATGTTATAATGGGAGAAAATAGACTCACTCACCATATAAGTTAAAAAAATCATTCTGGCCTTAATTTTTTCGAAAAGGTCATAAAGTACCTTGTTTGGAAAATGAAAAAAATATTCTTTTCAAAATATATAAGGTCAAATAAGGGTATAAATGAATATAAACCATTATCTAGTAAATAGTAAAAAAAATTTGAAATACATTTTTTAAGAGTACACGGATGTGGACGATAAAGAGGTCCCAGTAGATACTTACATAAAAACAAACTTGGATAATAAAAAGATTGTGAAATTAACCCTTAACTTGTACTTTTCCATGGTCTAGGGTAAGATAACCTTCTGTATAATAGTTAAATAATTGTTATTAAATTATAAAAAAACTATATGCATAAATATGATATCATATATGATCCTCTAATATTTCTTTGTTAATAATATTTTAGTAATATCATCATTTCGGGTGTTAACTGATCTGTATTCCTTTATATTATTAATTATGTAAGACATGTTTTTTATGGATATGATGTATTTTATTCATATCCAGAATTATATTCTGTTCTTAAAAATTATTTTTAATCAAAAAATGAAAATTATTCTTGAAATATTACGATAGGGAATAACTCTCATCGCGTTCGTGGAGATGGTAATCTGTACGTACGAACGAGCGACAATATCATTATATTAATGGTGAAATATTATGTAATTTGATGGTATATTATATATACATAATCAATAACATGTTATATTTATTATTTACATTAGTTATACTCATTATTATACCCATCCAAATAATTAAGTGTTTGAATAACAAACTACACCACGACGTGGAGATGGTAAGCCGTACGTACGCACGTTTGGTAAATTTTTCATTCATATGATGGATAGAATAATGAATATGGTTGTACCATTTTTATAATAAAATCACAGTATATAGAAGATACTGAAGTTATAATTTTATAATGGAAACAACAAAGTAAGAGGAAGTGGAAGAAGAAAATAACTTGAAAGAGGTGATGACATATTTACCTCTTCTTCGGGTTCTTCTTTTCACTACAAAATAATTATCTTTTTCCAACATGGGTATATCTATTGGTAAAAGTGCTTTTTCTATTGGTAAAACTTTTTACCAACATAAATTGTCTTGTCACTAAACTGTTTGTAAAAACTCTGTCGCTAATTGTTATTGCGACAGATAAAATAGTTCTGTTACAATTATAATAATTCCAACAGATAATATATATGTTGGTCAAAGTGTGTAGCAACATATTCATATGAAAAATATATTTTTTGGTAATAATATTACCATCATATAATATATGTTAATAAAATACATTTAAATAAAAATTATTAATTTTTATTGATAGTAAAATTTCAAATTATATTTCTTAATTTATGATATATAATACACATGTTTTAATTATCAACCCAAAGATAATTTTCACAAATGTTCAAACTTAGAAAAATATTATTTATATTAATAGTAAAATCTAATAAAAAATGAATCAATACATAGTTAATGTTGATTGATACCTAAAGACCCTAAAAAAACAAAAACCCAGGATCCATCTGTGCAGCCACTGCTGGCGCACCCCCCCCCCCCAAATGAAATATGTGCATGTAGTCTATTGACTATAATCCTCAAAAACCCATCATGATAGAAAAATAGTCAATTCCGCCAAAGATCTCTCATCACCCCCCAAATAGGCCATTAAAAGAAACAAAGTGAACTCTGGCACCATTGAGGAACCTCATGTTAGTGTTATTCCACACCATTTATCTCCAAGATCTACACCACACACAACCAAAGAGAATAACCATAAATTAGTGAAAAATATCAGAATGAATTGAAAAAAAGGAGATGAAAGTATAGAAAAAACATCTGCATAGAATGACCATTCTTCATTAATCATCTCTATTGACATCTCAACAAATCAAGTCACCTCAAGTACTAGTGAGGAACCTCAAGTCACTATTTTTTCACACAATTCATCTCCAAGATCTACACCACACACAACTAAAGAGCATACACAAAAATAAGTGCAAAATATCTACATGAATTGAAACCAAAATATAAAAAATTGAAAATATAAAAAATTGACCTCCATAGAGTAGGAATTTTTCATTCACCATCTCTGTTGACATCTCAACAAATCATGTTACCTTCAGTACCAATGAGGAACCTCATGTTTCTTCTATGTCACACCCTTTAACTCCAAGATCCAAACCACACATAGCCAAAGAGTATACCCACAAATCCGTACAAAATATCTACATCAATTGAAGCCAAAATATAATAAATGAAAATATAAAAAAATTAAGTGAGATTGAATGATATAATAAGCAAGAAAACATTGTAGAACGTTTTTAGTTACCTAATTGAAAGTGTTTTTAAAAGGAAGTGGATACAAAATATGGGAATGAAAATTTAATTTTAAAATAAATCTAATCAGTGTTTTCAGTCTTCATTTTATTCATGTTGCAATCTATATTAAGTTGATTTGGATTTCCTTTGCATCTTGAGTTTCTAGATGTGAAACCTATTACAACAGTATCATTTTATATAAATGTTTCATTAAAGACTCATAGAAAATTTATATGAAATAAATATATAGTTTTATATAGTGAATATAGTAAAGAATATTTTTTTAATCTAAGGATACAACAGATATATAAATATGAATAATTGGATTTCATAAAATTCCTCAATTCTCATAATGTATAATGGGTTTTGAAGAAAATCCTTAATTCTGAAAAACCTGCATACCATTTAAAAACCAATTATTTTAATAAAAATTAAACATTAAAAGCTACCACCTTTCTAGTACACTACATATATAACACAAACAACATCATAATAGTAGTATGACACTCAAGGGTAACAAATATTTGATCTCACCTCCTAACGTAGGATGTTTTTCACGGCCTTGTAGAGATTCTTACAAACATTCGTATCTTAAAAAAATTCATCCTCATTGGATAATTCTTTTGAAATTTGAATCATCCCATGTGAATCTATGTATCTTGACAGTGAATAAATGTATGTTGATTCTAACATGCCAAATTCATTAACCATAAATTATAACAAGAAAGAATGAACATTGAATTGGGAATGAACCATGAGAACATTACATGTGATTGAGGACTCAAATAAAATGAGAAGAATGAAATATTTAACATACTAGTTGCACCAGATGTGGGAGGATAATCAATATTCAAGGAATGATAATGTTTTAAGTGCACAACATCTAGAGAGTATGTGTAACCATCAAAATAAAAAGAGAAATAATACATGAGGCCAAGATCCGAAAGCATATAATCCAACAAAGAATGATAATCTCAAATCAAGATAATGATACTAATATACTTATATTGAATAAATTTTTTAAATCATGCAGCTAAAAGTAGAGAGTGCTGAAAATTATACATTTCGAAAGATATTTAATTGCACTTGTAGTTAAATTTTTCAATGCATATTATAAATAATCACATAGTAATGCATGGTAAGACTTTATAGTTATATGTAGGAATATTGAAACTGTACATTAAAAAGGCTATTGAATGCATAACATATCATAGTAGTCAGATTGAAAGTGCATATTGAACCTGCATATTACAATTTTATTGAAATTTCATAGTGGTATCAGAAACTATATATGAGAAATACTACTGAATCCAGAGTATAAAAACATTTTTAATGTATAGTATATATAAGTATAGTATATAGAAGCATGAAGATTGAATGCATGTTGAAACTAAATATAAATTCAAAGTGACATAATATGCATTTGTGATAAAATTGCATAATTATATGAAAAGTTTTTATTGCATACACTTAGTCAGGTATGATATCTGCAATAAATTTCTCCGCAATAAATATATAAACCAATTAGTTTGTAATACTGAAAACATTGAGGTATAGAAAAGAATATATATATATACATCAATAAATAACATCAATATGAATTTATAAATAATGTTAATAAAGTTAGTGAAATGTAGAGAATCTATGTGATGCTTAGAATGTTCAGCATTAATATGCAAAGAAAAAATGTGTTTATGGCATTGAGATGTAAATTTTCATGTAGAAATAAAGGATAATTTCTATAGTGTATGTAATACCAATAATTATTAGAATCCAAATATTTGTTATCAAATATATGTTATATATAAAGAGTGAACTTCATGACATCCAAGGTAGATTGAATATAGTTATAATCTACCAAAAAATCTTCTAACTTTACAGTGATTTGAATTTTTTATACATTGCACAGAGAAACTCCAGCCTTTAATTTTGTTTCGAAGTTATTCTCAATGTAAGCATCCTAAACAACCGATTCCATCATGCAGAATAGAATTTCAATTAAAAATAACAAAAAACATATATACATAATACAAGATCATCACCTACTTCTAAACCGATAACATACCAGATCAGTACCAATAATTTCCTCAAAAGAACACCCCCTTAGTCAGTGAAGATATCAACTGTTGCCTCCAATCCAGATAAGATAAAACCAACTTAGAATCAATTCCATCTTCATTTATTTGTGTCTTATTTGAGTAAAATGCTTAAAAATCAGATATCAACAGACTACATTAAGTATTCCAACCAAAAGAACAGTTGAAAACCTTGAAAGTCAACACACATCGAAACAAAACCAGACAAACCTTGAACAAATACACCATCATATAATCTATCTGAATCAACTCCTTTTTTTCAAAAAAATAATAGAGAATAAATAAATTAATAGATGTTTCATGTCTTTAAGATTGCAATATACTATTTTCTATAAGAAAAACTACAAGAAAAAATACTCATGCAACAATCCGTGGATATCAATATTATTCTCCAGAAATGTTGGACATGTATTGTAACCACAACATGCACCTTTTCTGACACTAATCTAAAAAACAATATCATCAATCACTATTATATATAAAATGATGATTTGAGGTAGTTATTATCAAAAATATATATCCTTGGGTCTTTTTCATCTTCATCAAAAGGTATTCCTTTGATGTTTTATAGCTTCTTCAAACTGAAAAAGCACATCATACATGTTATCATGGGCTATTAATTCATTCCACACAACTTTCCTAGCTTCAAGATAAAGCCCTCCAACAATTAATCCTTCCTCAAAAAAATTATAGCTTGTTACAGCAGGATTCAAGCCACAGAGGCCACGGTACAGGGTTAGTAGCAATAGATCTAGGGTGAGAGCTGGTGGCAATGGCCGCACAGGGCGGCTGGCGATTGCAGATGGTGGGTGGCAGAAAATCTAGTGTGAGAGGGGATGGTGATGCAAGGAGATGCAGAGTTGGGCTATGACGACGGTGAAAGGTGAGTTGTGGTAGGGTTCTGCAGGGATGTCAGTGATGGGGGTGATGGGATGCCGCAGATGGAGCGTTCAAGGGGGGATGCCGAGGTGCTGGGACACTGAGTACCGGGGGTCGTTGAAGGATTTCGGTCGAGCACAGGTAAGGGGTTCACGTGATGTCAGCGGGGAAAGTCAGAGACAACGAAGGATCTGGTGATGATGTGGGTCGCGCTATTGAGGGAAACAACTGGGACTGGGGGAGAACGAAGTGGGGAAATGGGATGTGAGGCCGGAGGAGGGAATGGAAAAATGTGAGGCCAGAGAAAAGGATGAGAGGCACGACAGCGGTAGGCAGGGCCGGACACAGGACATGGGGCGGTGATGGCCATGAGAAAATTAGGCTTTCATGGTGTTATGTTTTTTATAAAAAATATTTAAATTTTTATTAAATAAATAATATTGACAGAAATAAAAGCAGTTAATATTTTGAGAAAATTGAATAAAAAATATTGAAAAATATAAAAACATTAAATATTTCAAGAAAATTGGAAATTAAAATCAATTATCAGATGTTTTTAATAAAAATACAGGAAATAAATATTTTCTTTGGTCATAAAAAATAATACACAAACACACACTATGTTTCTCTTGATTGGTTATTGATAAGATTTTTTTTTTGTTGTTGAATAGTTTATTGTAAATTTTTTTATTGACAGAAAAATATTTATTGGTAATAGTGTTATTAGTAACAGATTCACGTGTTAGTGAAAAAAATGTTGGTATTTGTATGATAAATCAGTAGATTCAACTGTTGGTAAATGATATGTTGTTATTGAATGATCAATATCAACAGATATATTTTTTGTTAAAAATATGTGGTGGTATTAAAAATTAATACCAATAAAACATAATATCTATTGGAATTGTTCATTTTTACCAGCAGATATATTATCTGTCAATACATTTCTGATGGTATAAGCCATTTCTTTTACAGTGTTTTGATTTGATAAAAAGGCCTCTTTATGATGGATTTCTGACCAAAGGAAGGCATCTAAGATTAAGGGAGGAAAGTTGGGAGGTTATTTGGGTAGGGGTTTTCTGATCCAAATGGATTTGGAGGTGGGAAATTAAGAGAATGGGAAGTACCCTTTTATAAGAGAGGTGATGGTCACTTTAGGAAAAGCTTGAAATATTATTTTATAATATAATAATTTTCAGTTTCTAATTTCTCAAAAAGGATTTATTTAGAAGATAAGGTGGGTATGGTTTGAAAACCTCTCAACCAATAGGTTTTATATAGGTTTAGGTCACCATATTAACCATATCTTTTAGATTTAAATCTTAGTTATATATTTTGACATTTACCATGTTTCTTTGTATTTGTATATTATATGGATAATAAACTTACTATAACAATCCAAGAGAACCCCAAGTGGTTCATTATTAATATATATAACCTTTTTTAAGTCCATTAGACGAAACTTATATTTTTAGGAATATTATATCAATTAATAATATAGTATTTGTTTTAAAAACTCAATTATGTCAATTTTGATACTATTTAGTATTTGGTTTTTGTGAAAATCATAATTGCATGATTACTTCGAAAAAAAATTTATTTAATCAACCCTAACATGTCATATTATCCTATAAAATTATTTTAATTCATTAAAAATCTAAAATTACATTTATTTGGATATTTATAATATCAATTATTTTAATATTTCATTAGTAAGGTAATTACTGCATCATCATTGTGTCATAAATAAATTAAATTATATAATGTATAAAAATTATAAATAAAATACCATTATATAAGAAATATCTATATCTTTCTAATGAATAATTATTGTCGAATTTATCTTATGTATAACCCTATATTAAAATGGTTTAGTTATTAAACATTGAATTTAACTCTTTTAACTCTTCTAACTCTTCTTTTAATAAAATAATAATAAATATCCTCATCTATTCCATGTGGACCAAAGAGGATCATATTTTATTCCTAAGGTTGTTTTTTGTCGAATTATACTTATCCAATAGAATAATGACATGTGTTAGGGTAATTATGATATCATTTTTACCAATAATTACCCTATATACTTTTAACTGTGGTAAATAAAAGTCAAAAGTTATTATTCAACAAAAATTATTTTCATCTTATTTAACCATATTTTACCTACTAATATTAACTATGTCTCTTGGAGTTTTGAAATTCAACTCAAAAAATATGTAAAATTATGTTTTATGCAAATTTGAAAATGCTCCTAGGAGAGTGGAAAAAGACAGTAAAAAGTTCAATAAAATTTTTATATATCTAAAATTATTTTAAAATGAGTCCAATGAATTACATTGAACTTATATAGGTATTATGTTTCTATTTTGACCTAAAATAAATTTAAATAAAATAATTAATTATTTAAAAAAAGTCAGTTTTAACCAATAACGCAGTGTTTTTCACTATTCAAAAAAATTGAATGTTTTTAGAGAAATACCAAAAATTCACCCTAAGAAAATTTAGATATTCTGAATTCCAAAATGAAGTCAATTTTGAAAAATAAAATTTATAGTATTGAAAAATGTGGGTATTACTATTCATAACAGCTAGTTTTATTGGTCGTGGTGTGTTATAATCTAGAAGTTGCACAGAATGCAAGCTATTGCGTTATTCAAAGGGAACCATAACATGGATACTTGGGGTGTTACAGAATGGGATTGTCTTGGGGCATGTAGTGTCAAAACATGGGATAGTGGTTGATAGATCTATGGTAGATATCATTTAATCTTTATTTTATCTTTCATGTGTGCGTGATGTTAGATCTTTCCTAGGTCATGTAAGATTTTATCGGTGCTTCATCAAAGATTTTAGTAATATTGCTCTTCCTATGTCACAATTACTTCAAAAGGATTCTGATTTTGTGTTTGAGGATTCTTGAAGAACTTCCTTTGATGATCTAAAAAAGTATCTAACCACTACACCGATCATACATCCCCCATGGTGGGAGCTTCCTTTTGAGATTATGTGTGACGCCTCCAACTTTGCAGTCGGAGCTGTCTTATCTCAGAGGGTGTAGGGAAGTTCACATGTGATTACATATGCAACAATGGCATTGGATTCACCTCAATCAAAATTTACAACCTTGGAAAATTGAGTTTCTTTCCATTATGTTTTATTTAGATAAATTCCATTCCTATTTATTGGGCTCCAATGTAGTTGGTTTTTCTAACCATGCTGCTCTGAGGTTCCTATTGAAGAAGTTTGATGCAAAGCCCATGATAATCTGATGGATTATCCTTCTTCAGGAATTTGACATTAAGATAAAGGGCCAGAAGGGGTCAGAAAATCTAGTGGAGGACCACATGAGTGGGCTTACACACACACTAGAGGATGACACCTTATACTAGGTACCACTTCGGGACACTTTCCCCGATGAGTATCTTTATTCCATCTTTGGTACGCATCCTTGGTATGCTGGTTTAGTGAACTACCTTGATTTATATGAAATTCATGAAAATTTAAATAAACATCTAGTCCAAATGTTAAAGAGTGAGTCTAGATTTTATGTGTGGATTGATCCCTATTTATGGTGCATGTGTAGTGACCAAGTTATTATGAGGTGTGTTCCTGATCATGAGTTTGAGTCTGTTCTATAATTCTGTCATACACTTTCTTGTGGTGGACACTTTGGACCCCAACGGATAGCTAGGAAATTTTTGTACTCTCAATTGTATTGGCCTAGTTTATTCCATGATTTCATGTGTATTGTAAGTCGAGGTCATGTTGCTGACACATGAGAAACATTTCTAGGAGAAATGAGATGCCTCAACAACCCATATTATTCTGTGAGATTTTTGATGTGTGGGGGATTAATTTTGTGGGTTCTTTTCCTAGTTCATTTGGTTTTTTGTATATTTTGGTTGTTACTGATTATGTGAGTAAATGGGTGGAGGCTAAATGAACCAGGACTAAGGATTCTCATATTGTAATAGACTTCATCAAGACACAAATTTTTTTTAAGGTTTGGAGTACCAAAGGCCCTAATCAATGACCAAGGGACACAAATCTATAGTTGGAAATTTTGATTCTCTCCTTCAAAAGTATGGGGTGACACCCAAAACATCAACACTATACCACCCTCAAACAAATGGCCAGGCTGAGGTTTCAAATCATGAGTTGAAACAAATTTTGGAGAAAACTGTGAAGCCGAATAAGAAGGATTGGAGAAAGCGCTTGGATGATTCTCTTTGGGATTATAGGACAACATATAAGACACCCATTGGTATGTCCCCATTTTTTATTGTTTTGGAGAAATTGTGTCATCTCCCTATGGATGTTGAGAATCAGGCTTATTGGGCTATAAAGAAATGCAACATGGATTTGGAACAAGCTGGAATCCAAAGGAAGTAGAAAATTCAAGAGGTTGAAGAGATTTGATTGTCATCACATGAGAACTCGATGCTCTATAAGGAAATATCAAGATAAGCTCATGATAAAATTATCCAACAAAAGGAGTTTCATGTTGAAGATAAATTCCAACACTATAGTTCACGACTGAAGCTGATGCCTGATAATTTTTGTTCTAGATGGTTGGTTCCTTATATTGTATCTAATGTTTTTCCTTATGGTGCAGTGGAGATCACACAAGAGGACACTGGAAGGAGCTTTACTGTAAATGAGCAATGTTTGAAGAAATACATTGAGGGACTTTCTACTGATGCAGTAGATTTCATCACACTACATGACCCCATTATCACTTGAGAATATCAGGTTGTTCCTAACACTTTAACTTTTATATTATTTTTCTTATTTAAAATTCTGATTTTCATGTGCACATATCATTTGATATGATAACATGAAGGACATTGCAATATTTTAAGTGGGGGGGGGGTCAAAATTTTGGGGTAGATATTTAGGACGTTCATTTGTGTGTTTTGTGTGTATTTTCTATTAAGTTTTTTATTAAAATTTTCAAAAACACCAACGAAACAAAAACATTAATATATATATATATATATATATCATGTAAAATTCTCATGTGGAACATATGGAAAATGCATGTTTTGACAATTCATTGGTAGAATGATAAGCATGAGTAAGATTTCATCATCAAGTGTTGATTTTTATAAATATTGAAGTCGTCAATGATATGAATGGTTGTTCCATTATAAATCCTTTTAGATTTTGGCATCATTATTTGTGATATATGTTCATGGTAAATTGTGTCATTGATTTTTCCACACAAATTTTATCTCAACCATGACTTGTGAAAATGTTCCTACTCAATTGAAAGTATAGTCATGTTAGGTAAAAAAGATCATTGGTTGATCCATATGTTTATTTCCTTTCTGATTGGTTTCATTACTATACCAATTGGACCTATGCATGTGTATCTGTTATCCGACTGTTGTACGCCCTCAAAAAAATGGGGTGTGCCTTAGACCGGTCAAAACCCACTTTTCTTTTACCTTTGATCTTGTTATAACTATTATAATTAGTATCGTGAGGAGATCAAACACGGGTTGAGAGTTGAGTGTGATACTTGTTCCAAATGAAACATAAAAAAACAAAAAAAAATGAGGGGAGTTATGAAATGTACAACATATGGGGATATCTAGGTCGTGAGATTATGGTTTGACTTTCAGGAATTCTTATTTGAGTGGGAATTGAAATTCGATTGCAAAGGAATGTAGAACCAGTTCAGTGAATTAAACCAATTTAGATAAATTATTTTATAAGACCTAGATATACTGAATAATGGTGGGATTTATGAGCTTTGAATGGTTGGCACACACACACGTTGAGAATTTTTGTCATGGTAGACCCATGAATTTTGTTTCTATTATTAGTGTTATGAATCTCACTAGATATTTTTTTGACACAATTTATGATAAAATGACTTTAAAATTTATTAATATTGAATTTTATATGGGATTATTACTTTTCCTATATTTCCACTGTGGATTGAGAAATATGAACAGGCATATCTTGTGAAAATTTTCTCGAATACAAGATATGATGTTTTTCCAAGGACCGCAAAAGGGTAAGTGTGAGGGAGTTGATAAAACACAATTTTATTGAATATTTTATTGAAAATAAATGATATAATTTCCTCAAATTATGCTAAATATGATCAATAATGGAATATTTGGGATTAGATCATTCATTTGAAAATTTGATGAAACTTTTAGTTTTACAGTTTTAAACTTCACTATAGTATTATGGGAATAAATATTGTTTTGTAATTTATTTTGACATAAAATTTGGTAACTATGTTCCTGACTTAAGGGGATACAAATTCTCTTCAGTATAGGAGAGCTGGATCATGCATTTGAGTGGAGTAAATTGGCCATGAAGACAAAGATGGACTGAACTATCCAGATTGGACATCACTTCACAATCTAGGCCATATCTTCTTCATTCAGGCTTGGATTGGGACCAATGTTTGAGTAAAGCTCTAGGAAACGATTATGAACAAATAATCCTCCTATAAAGATATCTAATTAGCGTGTTTTCGAGGTCAAATATACGGTGAAAGTGGCATTAACTAATTTGGCCGAATTTCCCTTTCACATTGAAAAATGTTTTGTAACCATAGACCTCTACTCCTCTATTTAAAGGAATTTTTCACCCTTTGAGAGAGTTTTTCATGGGTTTGGGAAGGTTTTTATAAAAGGGTGTATCTTGGGAACACCTCAAAACCCTTGGAATAAGTAAGGCCTTGTGCAAATTTCTCTTTAAAGATGGCTCTACTCTCCCACATCCTCTTTGTTTTTCCTTGTTTTTTATGCTTGTAATGTGAATTTTCTTCAATAAATATTTTATATTATTCTCTTTTCATCTACTTATTTTTCTTATTGGGCTGTAATCTTTGAGTGGAGACGTGATTGGGTGTTCCCCAATCAATCCATTGGTTTTGCAAAACGTCTCCACAATGACAACCCCGCCAATGGAAGGGTGATTTATTTCGTAGATTATCTAATCCCTAATCCTTTAATTTATTTATTTTGAATCTATAAACATACTATAATCATAAATTGTGATCAATTATTTGATTTTTAATTTCTATGTTACTCGATGGACTTTCACTTGACCGCGTGGTCGGGCTTGTGTAAATCATGTGAGTGAAACCTCAATAAAAAAATCTAATGAACTTAAGAAAGAATTGTAGGTTTCAAGTCTCATCCCAATCTCAATTAATTCTCCACTATAGGGAGGAGATTCTACCCTAATTTTCCACTGACCATAAGTTGGCTTTTGGATAACAATCAAAGTAGGTTGCTACGATTGGAGGTCCTAAAGTTAACAAGGGGCCAATATTTACAAATATTTGTGGTTGTGTTTATTTATGTAGGGTTCGGAGGTTAACAAGTTTAGGGGATCATAGTTGAATGAATTCAAATTATATATAATAATGATAATTTTTTTTTTAAAAGGTTGGGGCCGAAACTTCATTTTTATTAATAAAGCAAAGAAAAGACCTCTTTTAACTGTGTAGAGGGAGACCCATTACATAGCCCTAAGGCCCAGTGGGCTTGTAGCCCATTACATATCCCGTAGGCCCATATTTTTAGCTCAATTCACATTCTGTGAACAGTAACCTAGCTGCTACAGTGCCCGCACAGTACCGACACTGCTATAGTGTCCTGCCGCCTCTACAGTACCCGCCGATCAACAGTGTCAATGCTGCTACAGTACCGCTACAGTACCTGTGCCCAATGGGTTTTGAACCCCCATTTTTCATGTACTATTATAGGGTGCTTACCACTAAGACAAACCCCAACTACATATATAATAATGATAAATTAATGGTGAAGGGTTTAGATTACATTAACTATATCTTCTCATATAAGTGTTTTTAAAAAAATTGTGGCTTTGGTTGTTCTTGACTGTTGTTTAGTTTATTGTTCGAAAGTCACAACCCCCCCCCCATATTGTGTTTCATTTGATTTCACTTATTTTCCTTTTATTGTTTACTTTAATCCTATTAATGGCTGTTTAATTCACTCCCCCCTTGAGAGAATGACCTAGGTCAGCCACTGTGTTTCACTTAGTTAAATTACAAAAAAAATTGAGAGTGTGTGCAACAAACCTCATAAAATAACCTCAATATTTAACTTTTATTGATATCATTCCGATTTTATTGTTGACTTTATTTTTTAATCATAATTATCCTTGAATTTTAAATCCAAATTTGGATCATTCAAAAAGTGAAATAGAATTTAATTTTATGAAACATGATTATCATAAGGAAATATCGAAATCAATGAACTAAACCCATTTTTTTATTCCATGTTCTTTGAAGAACTCTCTAATTCTAATGGTGGCCTATTTATCAAGAGAATCATCTAACACTATCTATATTTTACTTCATTTAATTATTAATTTAAAGAAACATTTTCTAATAAAAATATTATTTTTAAAAATATTATTTAGTTTGGAAAACTCTCTTCACTATTTCCAAAAAGTCACACAAAACAAAAAAAATTATAAAATTACAATTCCAAAGGAAACACCTTGTTCTAGAATCAACTGTGAAGTCTTTTTTCATTCCAACACTCCATTAATAAGGAAATAAGTATTTTCCTATTTCTAACAAGAAAACTATTTTTCTATTCCTAACATGATGTGTTGTTCAACTAAACTATTAGAATTCATCATTTAATTAAAATGAGTATCATTAAATATAATAAAACTAAAACAACTTTCAAAATCCAAGCACATCAAAAGTAATTATTAGAATAACACTTGTAATATTACATTTCATCTCTAATTTAATAAAAAATAAAAACTATATAATATTTATTTATTTAATATATGTGTTAATTTAATATTTATTTGTGATAAGTAAATATATTTATTTGATTGAATGAACATAAGTATTTATTGGTTCAAGATTTTTAAAAAATCATAGGATAATTCAGATTAGTTAATGGTAAAAGAGATATATTTTTAATTTCATTTAAAATAAATAAATATTTATTTATTTAAGAAATGATATTAAATGAACATGTCACTTAAAATGAAATTTATTTATTATTATTATTAAATAAGTGAAATGAATTATTTATTTAGATTAAATTAAAAGTTAGGGCCTTCACAAAATTATTTTATGTCTAAACTAAAAATAAAAGTAAAAATATGTCAATTTATTTTGAGAAAGATTTAATTTTTCCAATTTCTTCACTCAATACCTTGATAAAAAAATAAAGAAAATCCTTTCCAATATTTCAATTTCCAAGGGAGATAATGTTACATATTTATCTATATAATCAAGAATGCACAATGTGATGCACTTGATTCCCTTACTCTAGAACATGTGATATCAACAACAGCATTCAGAACTATATGAAAAAAATGTCAATATTTATAGATGAATTATCATTTGGATTATTGAAGTAATGATATCATCAAAATAATAAGTGATTGATTCAGAAACATCAGTAATAAGTTGCGATCAAATTGAAAACAAATTAATCATGGTAATTATTAATTTAAATAATTAAATATTAATTATGTGTGATTATATTATTAAATGATTCAAAATAATTTCATTAATTTTTAATGAAAATTTATAAATGGTCATCACACTTCATTATTTATGCTATATTAGTATTTTTGAAGTGGTATTTGAGTGATTGTACTAATTTTAAATAAGTAATTTTATTTGAATTATAAAAATTTATCTCTGGAGTAAGATTTTGGTACCAACAGTTGAGACCATGTCTGAATAAAAGTATTCATGGTAAAAAACAAACCAAAGAGGGATATAAATAATTTAAAATAATTCAATTATTTTATTTATTTTAATTTTTTTGTTAAGGTAAAATAAAATAAGTAAAATAAAATATTGTTTTTTTGTTCTCGTTCAAATTAGGTTTTACTTTTTCATTTATTTTGAATATTTTTTTCTAATATATATATATATATATAATACACCAAATTTTCTGTTTAGTAGTGGTTTATTAGAAGTGGTTTAATAAACCAAAACTAAAAATAATTATGAGAATTTAGTGGTGATTTTTCATTAACTAATTATAAATTTTATCCATTTACTAAGAAAACATTCTCCCCTATCCCCCCAACCCTCCCCAAAGCATGACACCACCCCTCTCTCCCATGCACCCCCTACCCCAAGCCCTCATCGCTGATGAATTTACCCCTCGTCAGCGCTCTAGTTTCCACCCCCCCCTAAGTTCAATGCCCTAGTTTCTCCTGAGCCCCCCCAATAATATTCCCTCATCGGTGCTCTAATTTCCCCTGAGCCCCCCTAACCCTTACTCTTTCCCTTGATGGTGCTATGGTTTCTCTCAATCCCCCCTCACCCTCATCCTCACGATATTTTTGGTTTCCTCTGAGCACCCTCTCACCTTAACTCTCACCACCTATAACCTCTTATCGCACAATCCATCCTCATCAAGAGGTCATCAGTGATGATATAATCTTCTAATAATTTGGATTCCTTCCAATATAACAACTAAAAAGGTGATGCTTAAGTGGATATAAGGTAATATTTGGGTTTTTTTCCAGTATTTGTTCTCCTAAAGTTCCAATAGTGTTTACCTAATTCCAATCCCTCGATAGGGGGTTGAGATTAACTTCTGGGTGAAATATCTCTTATTCTTCTTGAGGCCTCAAAGAGACTATCTATAATTAAATTGGTAGGTTTCTACCCTTTTATTCTCATATCTAGATAGAGTTAACCTAAAACTAGTATAGGGGTGGGGGAACCATATTGAGACTAAGTGTTTAAAGCCGGTAAGTGTTTTCACTGAAACCTTCATGGTTAAATTATTTGTTTTTGAGACTCCTAAAAGGGTTTTATATGTTTATAATAATTTTTTAAATAAATTACAAGTCTTTCTTTCTACAATAAGCTTTCTTGATATGCTTACTACATTTTTATTCATAGAGAAGTATGTAATTTTAGAAATTCATCATGTTTTACATTGTTCATCATTTACAAAAGTGATCTCATGGTTTTATTTCATTCCATAATTTATAGTTTTATCTTGAAACATTCCATTTAACTTATTGGACATGTTCAAGAATTTAAATACATATTTTTTTTTTATGAAACCAAATCCTATTATATTCCTATTCTTTATTTCATGTCTTAGAAAATGTTTTTCATGCTATTAGTATGTATTATTAATGTCCTGTACCATGTCTCATAATGGTTTTGGTTTCCTAAAATTATGAATTGGTTGTTTCCTAATCAATATCTTATGCTTAATTTGTAATTCTACTAGTATGAATTAAATATTTCCTTTTATATCTCTTATCATTTGTTTAATTTTCTATTAGTATGTTAATTTGTCTCATTTTACATCTCTTATATCCTTTTTGTCTTACTAATAGTTTTAATTAGTTGATTCTTATGCCATATATTATTCATTGTTTAGTGTATTATTAATGTGAATCATTTATTCCCTGTTTGGCCATTTTAATTTTCTTGGATTATTATTAGTTTGGCCTAGATTTCAGTTATTCAATTCCATATGCATTGTTTATATTAAAATTAATATTCCTTAGTGGAAAAATATATCATGCATTGGGAATTTTTTATATCTCTCTTAGTATTCCAATAGTTTTAGTTATTCCATACCTTATACATAACATGAACCTAAGAACATGTATCAATTCCCACTTTCGTCTTAAAATTGTGTCAAATGGTTCAATGATTAGGCATATAACTGGTTCACATGAGAAGTGGTTTTTAATATTCACTGTGCATTTTCTAACGTTAATTAACTATTTAAAAGGGTGTTCAACACCAATTTTGTCTTTAAAATTTGCGTCTGTTTTTTATAGGTATGTTTTAGGAATTGAAGGTAGCTATCCATTGATTTTTTTAAATGGTTTTCATACCATAATTCCCTTGGTGGATTCCAAATTCTTTAAATGGTGAAAGTTTGGTCTTAAGAGAAGGTTCTTCACACCAGCTGACATCCTTTAAAGAAGGGTGTCTTTCCTTAAAAAGTGATTTTATGTAAATAGATAGATTTATTAATTGGTTTAAAATGTTTGGTTTGATAAATTATTTTCAAAAGTAAATTGAAAAGTTATTTTCTTAATGATTATATGAATTTTATCTTTCTTATATTATATATAATATTATCCCTGATTGATTTCCTTTTTTTTCTATGAATTTTTTAGTAATAATATGGATCCTTTTATAAATAATTGGGTTGTGTTTTTTTCACTTCTATTTATCACTTTTCATACTGTGTAAGACTTTTGTGTTTTAATTGTTCTTAATAATGTGTAGTCACATTATGATATATATGGATAAAAGATAGATCACATTACCAAGGAGAACACCTCAGTGCGCTAAGGGTTTAAGGGAGTTTTTATTTTTTTCAATTTTCAATCGATCATTTGATAGGAAAATTATATGTCCATGTCTTAAATGTAAATTTAGCATATGGTTGAGGATATATGAAGTTTATGAACACTTGATATTAAAGATATTACATTCTCAACATTTTTCTAGATTTGGAATGGGGAATAGAATGTCAGATATAGTTTGAGTATTTATTTCAATCAACAAAATGTGCTCCCAACTTCATCAAAAAATGGATGATGAAATGAAAAAATCTTAATAATTCTTTTTTCATTAAAATTGAACAATATAAATATCAAAATATATCATAACAAACAGTTGTGGGTGCCACAAATAGTAACTTGAAAAGTGTTTTTTAGACTATAGGACAACTAGATCAAGATTTTAACATATCTTTAGATCCTCCTCTTGATTCTCATAGACTGATGTAAGATAGAAATTCACTGATATGAAAGATGAATTTCCTAATTTAGTTGGTGATGGAAATAAGGAGTTATATGGTGGATGTCTAAAATATTCCAAAAATTATTTTCTATTAAAGTTATACCAAATAAAAACCCTTAGAGTAATTACAAATAAGGAAATATTCATGGTATTGTAAGTGTTAAATGGTTCATTTCATAAATTTAAGATCCCTAAGTCTTTTTATAATATAAAAAATATTGTTAACAAGATGGGTCTGAATTTTAAAGAACTACATGCTAGTCCCAATTATTGTATTCATTTTTAGGGAGAGGACTTAAGTAGACTGGATTGAAAGAAAAAATCTTCTTATAGATGGAATTCAATGGGTGATGTTGGAAGTCAGAATCAATATACTACTATTAAAAGAGGAAGAAAAAATACACCTACAAAGTTTTTTTGTTACTTCCCTTTAAATCCTAGATTGTAACGATTATTCATGTCATATAAAACTATTGAGCACATGAAGTGGAATTATATATATAATAATAATGATTGTTTAATGAGAAATACAAAATATTCTCAATCCTAGAATAAATTTGGTTCATTACATAAATATTTTTCAACTAATCCTAGGAAAGTGCGATTAGGATTGGTTGTTGTTGGATTCAACCCATTCGGGACATTGAGTACCAGTAATAGAATTTTATAGATTATTTTTATCCCTTACAATCTATGTTAGTGGATATGTATGGAACAAGAATATTTTATCATTTCGATGTTTATTCCTAGAGAAAAATGTTTATAAATAATATTGATTTATACTTACATACTCCAATTGAATAATTACAGGAGTTATGGAGAAACAGTGTTGAGACATATGATGCATATTCTAGAAAAATGATCAAAATGTGCGTTGCACTAATGTGGACCATTAGTGACTTCAATATACTTTGGAACTTATCTAGTAGGCACACATACATAGGTTTTTCTTATCTTATTTCTAACATTGAGTTTGAGACCAAATGAATAATTTATGGAAAAAATGGTGCTTCTTGTGTTATCGAAGATTTCTTGATGAATCTCATAGATTTCAGTTGAACATATCAAATTTCAATTCTTCTATTGATCATAGACTACCACCAAATTTTTTGATAAGTCCAAAAATATTGGAACAATGTGAAAATCTTGAAACCGGATTTGGGAAGGTGTATCATTTGAATGATAGTGGGAAAAAAATTCAAAGTGAATCATCAAGTGAAATATGGAATACAACAATGGAAGAAAAAAATATATTCTTAAAACATCTATATTGGGAATTTAATTTTTTGTGGAGTAATATTGAAGTTTTGAATATTGAGAAGATTTTTTTTACAAATTGATCTTCACATTTCTAAATGAGAATACAAAATCAAAGGGCCATCTCAATTCTTGGAAGGACTTTCCAAAAATGAACATAAATAATGATCTCTAGCCAGATAATAATAGAAATTATGATCTAAAAGTTTTTACAGTGAAAAATAGGGATAAAGATACATCCATTCAAATTTTAAAACATGTGAAAGTATTTGATGTGTATTCTAGTAACATCTTAAGGTTTTTTGACTTAAAGAATTGTAGGTTACATGGATTGAAAAGGCATGTGTCACATATTTTGTTACAATAGTTAATACCATTGTATTTTCTTACATTATTTCCTAAAATGGTTATTTCAATTGTACTCTAATTTTTCACATTCTTCTGAAAATTATGTGAGACATCTTAATAACTTGCTATGATTGAAAACATTTAGGAAAGATTTTTATTGAAACTTTGTGAAATTTAAATGATATTTCCTCCATATTTTTTTACATTCATGATGCATTAAAGTATGTGTTTGGTCAATGAAAAAAAATTAAGAGTCCTT
Source organism: Viscum album (assembly GCA_963277665.1). Lineage (NCBI taxonomy): Eukaryota > Viridiplantae > Streptophyta > Magnoliopsida > Santalales > Viscaceae > Viscum > Viscum album. Next base: position 1,352,228,486 of record OY728121.1, on the reverse strand, counting down.
CTACGTTATCGGTGGATGCATCTAATTAATAGTTACTTTATTTATATGTTTTTCATCTTAAGTAAATAATTATTAGAACCTCATTAAATACATATATATATTTTTTATTTTATTTCACATATATCTTAGTCATTTCAAATCACATGTGAAAATAAAATATCAACCTGAATGCTCTATTTATGAGGTCTATTTAGTATATGAGTTCCTTACTTTTTTCTGGATACATAGATGATAAAGAGACAAGATTAAATTGAGTTGGACATGTTGATAACACATCAACTCATTTATAACTACATGGGAAATATAAAATCATTTCTACTATTGGTCAATCAGTTGAGAGGATCAAAAATTCTACACTAAAAGAAATGGAATTATTGCAGGAATATATATGTGTTGTTGAATAGTGAAATTGAAGATCCATTTATTTAATAGATCAAGATATAAACAATGAGTTGAATGAGATTCCGAACATGAAATGAGAAAGATATAAAAAATATATTAATAAAGATGTTGAATAATGGTTTTAATGTAGTCTAAGTTTAAAAATATTTCAATCAATATGGATATTTGGTTGACACATATTTTTTAAACCTAACCATGTATATTATTTTTTTAGATCATGAATATTGAAAATCGAGATGAGTTTTTAGAATATTTAAAGTTTATATCTCAAGGTCCTATAAAACGTGCTATAAAATTTGATGTTCACATTATCAATGGATTTAAATTTTTTTAAAATATATTTGGAATAGGGTTTAAGAACATAAAATAGTGGTATATTTATTGTTTCTGAACTGTAATATTATGGAAAATTGATTGATATTATCAAATTGAACTACCAAATTCATTTTTTTAGTTTTATTATTCAAATTCAAGTGGGTTGATATTATAAAAGGTATTAAAATAGATTCCATTCAATTTAGTTCTGCGAAATTATATTTCATGATGGATGTTGTTGATCAATAATTACATAATCTATATATATTGTCATCATAACCGAAAATGGTATATTATGTGGAATATGTCATGGATGAAGGGTGGAGTGTATTTGTTCATATAAAACAAGGAGACTTATATGATATGGGTGATGAAGTTAAAGGTTTGTCATCTGACATTGAATCTCAACAAAAATAAGAAACAAAATTATTTTTACATTATAATATTAGAAATATTAGTCTTGAAAGGGTGGATGATGAAGATGGAGTAATCAGGGAGTAGGAAAATGTCATGATTGAAAGAAAAAATGATTTTATCTATAATAATACTTTAATTAATAAACCACTTATTTTATATGTGTAGTCATTAATTTTCATATCTATGTATATTTTTTTTGTTAGTAATGTACATCGGTTATCATTTATAAAAAATATATGAATGCCTTTTTTTAAATATATGATTTGAAATTAAATTTGTTTGATTAAATTGTATTAATACCAAGGAATAAGAATTTAAATTATCCCCATCTACTCCAAGATGATGTTCCCATGACCATACCAATAGATGATCATCCATTTTTGACCCTCTCTACAGTATATAAGACACCCTTTATCTTCCCCCATTTAGCGTCTCTCACAGCCTCCATTTCGTCAGTGTCTGGCACACCCTCCTTCCTTATCCCATCAGTATCTAGGAAAATTCTTACCCATTCATAAAGTTCAATAGTGAGGGAACATGTTATCACTCTTATTTCTTTGATATTATATTGTAAGGTTATAGTTATAGGTACAAATTTTAATGTTAATTTTTTTATTTCTCTTTTTTATACTATTAAATGTTTAATAAAAGATGAAAACAGTGTTACTATGGAGGGAAATATGATCAGTTCATATGTATGGAATCTCAACGGATTGAAGATAGTTGTCTCATTAGACTATTATAAGGTTTCCATGGATGATCATGTGGGTCTATTTTTCCGGATTCTAGGCCTGCTGGCAGTGGAGGTGATTACCCTTCTGATTACCTATACTGATTGGAGTCAAGTTCCTCAATCTTGAAAAAATGAAATATATGATTCCTAGATAATGGAAATTTTAATAAATTATGGTTTAATTGAATTTAATTATATTATTTAATTCTAATATTTTAAAAATTATTCTATTTTTACAGTTTTTATTCAACTTTATCATTACTGATCTTATCATATGAAAGTGGACATTGGGAATTTTGGGTAAGAAATAGAATGATTTTAAATGGAGATTTTGGAATTGATTCAATGATACATCATTGGACACTCAACAAAAGTTTGATAAGGTACCTGAAGGGGTACCTAGAGAGTAGTGCTAGGTGTTTATTGATAGCCATAATCATGAGAATCACATGTTATTCAAATATATATTATTATATTAATCACATTTTACAAATATACATGTATATGAAAAAGAGATGACATTTGATAAATTACTATTAAATTGTATATTATTTATTCTAGGATGTTTCAAGAAAAAATTCATCAATTCAAGCTAAACAAATCATACCCCACACTGTCGGGTCAAAGATTTTTTATAAAAAATAGATCGAATTTGGTAATATTTTCATTAGTATAATTATTTATAAGATAAAATTATTTGTTTCATGTATTAAATTTTTTATTTATCTTTGTCTATTGTAGTAAAATAATTTAGGGCACCAAGTATAACAAAAAAAACATTGGTTGGATATTTATATAAAATCTGATCGATGTTATGTTAATGTCCCACCAAAGAAGTTAGGGGTATGAAATTCTTTTTCATTGTAATGGATTATTATAATTGTTCACTATGTCAATATTTATTTCTTCAAATATGATTAATATTTGATTTATAGGGAAAAAATAAAAGAATTATGGGATTTAAATCCAACGTAGTACTTCTCGGTCACCTAAGATGATCTAGTTAGTCACATCCTTAGGAAGGAGTATCTTGGTCACGTGTGTGAGAAGGGTTGGGGACCATTACCATATGAGGAATTTTATAAGATACTAGTGATTATAGTAGCATTTACTCCTATTTTTATTTACTCCTTACTCCTAGATGCTCCTAGGGTGTTTTTTTGCAATGCAAAGAATAATTGTGGAATAAGGGCCTCATAATAAGTTGCATGATGAAAAGTTCATTGCTCTATAGAATGCTTTGATTGAATGATATAATAAGATGAGTATATCTATCCCCAATGATATTGTGTTTATGGATGTTAGAGAGTAGGTAAATCATGAAAATTCATATTTATTTAGTACACAAATTGTTTTATGTTTTCAGTTTAAATTTTAATATACAACACTATTTATTTTTCAAGAATATTTTCATGTAGGTTCTAGTAGTCGGGAGTAGAGGCATAGATAGATAGGGTGTAAATAAAAGTTCATCAAGAAGTGATTAGTGTTCACTTTTTACTCATCACTGATGTGTAACTAAACTTATGTTAGACTAACAGTAATATGGTGATTTAGAAACTATGTTGCAGTTTCTAGTTGGGAAATCTTTATTTCACTTTCATTGCATGAAAAATATACATGCTTTGTCCATTTTATATGTTTTATTCTAAATGTAACCTTATTCTAACCATTATTAGTCTCTTTATGTTTTTTCTTGTTTTAGGGATCCTTAGAATTTGACCTCTAGTTGTTCTATTCAAAATCTATAGTCTCTTTTAACAATTTATGAACATTATTAAGTTCTAACTTCTTCTTGGTAATTCTCCAAGTAATACCTAGAAAACTAAACATGCTGGACATCTTTCATCTATACATCCCACTAGTATTATGATTTTTTATATTTTTATATTCACTCTCCTCACAAATAGCATACCTTAAACAAGTTTATTCAAAGCTATAAAATTTCCATTAGTCTATAAACTCAAAAAAAAAACTCTTCACTAATTTTCATGTTACCTTAAAAATTAGTTGATGCAATAATATAACACAATAATTCTGCTTAATGATTATCTTGTATATCTTCATGCTACAAGGTGAAACAACAACATCATCTTTATCCTAATTTTAAAAATGATTATTCTTCATGTATTATTATTAATCTTATAGACTTATTCAATCATATTAACTTCTATTCATTATTAATGAACCAAGAGAGGATATAAAATTCTATTATGATCAACATTATTGGGATCTCTAAACCACTTTATATATGTTCTCTATAATACAAATTGAATTCATACATATTAAATTAATATTTATAGATGAAAAATAAAATAAAAACTTTGTGGGTTCAATATTTATACACAATGAATCACCACACTCAACTATGGAGATTTTTTATCCCACCCTTAGAGATTATGTGAAGGTATTTTTTGTGATTTTCAAGTACACTTTAAGATGTTATCAATATATAAATTTAAAAGTGAAAAATTCTATTTAAAATATATTGGAACCATGTCAGATAAGTTATTGGGTAAAAGAGTGCATGACCTTTCTTTATCATTTATCTATTTTTGTGCCACTTCAACTATAAAACTATAATACTTATAGATTAAATAATTCATATTTTCATAAATTCAAATCATTCTTGTCTATAAAAGGGGCCTTCTTATACCTATAGAAAGATACAAATAACCTTTGGTTGTTTAGAAGTTCATTGTCTATATTCCTCCACTAAAAATTAAATCTCATGTTTGGAATCTTTTTATTTTAAGTTGAAACTATAAGTACTCCAAATAAGGAAGGTTTGGAAGTGGGAAATCAAAGTTATTATTTATAAGTAATAAATTATTTTAATTAATTTTGATGTATCCTCACATAGTCTTTCATGTTGGTTCTGATTTAACTCTTCTATAACATCTAAATAAAATCATTATACTTATATATAAAAACTTATTATAATAAAATCACATCATATGAATTCACATCAACTATAAATGTACATGCTGATATAACATGGTATATAAATCAGATCCATGGTTGTAATGCTTTTTATTCTCTCATCATAGAGCCAAATATACCACAATGTTTATATCTGTGGTTGGAATGAATGCCAGAACCAAGAAACACAATATGTTTGATAACATCTCAAATGTCTATGTTTGACATGAACACCCAACCCATATTTCCCTTAATGCTCCTAACATCATTGGAATCATCATCCAACCCAATGCATGTAACCATTATATAAAATGAAATTCCAACAGTTGTCATGCTAACCCAACTCATGTCACAAGGCACCCATATAAAATCCAATCATAGATAATATTAATACAAAATTAATTACTCACAATTCAAAATGATAGTATTAAACATACCAAGAATAAACATAAAAGGCCAAGGGTTCTCATAGGTTAGAAAAATACCTAACACTAAGTGTTATACAAGAACGAGTAACTATAGTGACACACCTTGCCACATTCAAATTCTAAGTAATTCATAATGATTTTACCACTTTTTCTTTACCTTAACATTCAATAATTTAGCCTGGAGGGATCCAAGGTATATATAAATTAGTTCACTAGTCCATGGAATGATTATAAACACCCCACTTGGGTTACATTATATCATTTACGTAGCATGATGGTCAAATTAATTGTAATCTGTGACCTATCCATCAAAATAAACTCAAGAAGAATATCAAATAACATTATTATTATTAATTAATTTCTAGTTATTATCCTTGTGATGTTAAGGATTTTTTGTATTATGGATTTGTATAAATTTAACTTGATATGTTCTGATTGTGTTATTATTATACTATAATAAATTTTTTTACTATTTGTATATTGTGATATCGTTTTTTTGTTCTAGGACTGTAGTTTCTATAGTTGTATTTTTTAAGGGATGTTTAGTGGGGGTTTAAACCACTACAATATATTCCAAATTATTGTTTAGATTTGTTTTAAATCGTGACTATATAAGGATGAAATTTGGTTAATGGTAGTTTTTTTGGATTTAGCAGCGGTTACCCTCCTGTAATATGTTTAGGGGATAACGGTAGTTTAAAATACATCTATATCAGTGAAATTTTTTAGAGGGGAAACCACTACTAAACAAAAATTCTATGATGGTTCCTAGAAACCATTTCTAAATGGAATGAACTGACATGAGTTGGATGTTAACACAAACTTCAGTGATAGTTTTAGGAAACCGTCGTGAAACCATACTGAGATAGTTTAAACTGCTACTATCATTTGATTTTTTTGTAGTGGTATATGTATATATATATGCACAAAATTCCACATAATTTATATTTATTTATTTAAAAATAATAATAATAATAATAATCTGGGGGATTCTACTCATATCATGTAGATCCATGCCCCTTTTTTGTGGATTTTGTTTTAATAAAAAATAAACAATTACACACACACGGAGATATATATATATATATATATATATATATATATATATTACCAAAGAGGGAGGTTGGTTATCCACCACCCTCTCCCTACCACCCTCACATCCCCTTATATGTGTGAATATGGGTGTGTGGTTTATAAATATAGTTAAATTACTAAAATTTGAAAAATAAATTTTAAAAGATAAATGGGAATCAATGACTATAAGGAATCAGAAAAAACAGAAAGTTAATTTCTAAATTTAAAATTATTTAATGATAATTGAAATTTATTTTAAAATTTTAATTCATTTTAAAAATTCATTTCATTGTGAATAATCATGATTTGAACTAAAATGTATATGTTTGTATTTAGTTACTTGTTTTAAATTAATTATTTCATGGTTTAAATTTCAAATAATTATTATAAAATAAAATTTTATGATATGTTCATCATCCCTCCTTTGAATTGAATAAGATAGTACATGTCCAAATTTAGCTATTAAAAATAATTTTTTTCATGTTAACCTTTCACTTGTTTGTGGGTATACCATTTAAAATATGGGGATTACCTAATATGGTTATTCAAGTTATGAGTTAAAGTTAAATTCAAAAAATATAGAAACATAGTAGAATAGATGATACTATAACTCATGTCAAGCTAGACTTAAGGATTTACTACCCATGTGGTCTATATTATTTTATTATAGCATGATAAGACAACCACTAATTAAATCTCATGATCATATCACATATTTTTATCTTTTCATGGTTAATTATTAATTTTGATTTCAAACACATGATTTATAATAATTAACATAAATTCTTAGATTAGAAGGGATTATTATACATAAGAAATTTTTATAGTGTATGTTTAATTATTTATATAAATGTTTATATAGGTTGATTTACAAGCATGTTAGGTAAAATTATATTTCATAATACTGTTTAATTAAAAAAATTAAAAAAATTATATGAAATCAAAAAATACCTTCCATTATTTGTTTTAGTATTAAACCATGGATTGAGGTGATTTTATTTGCATATTCATAAAATATTCTATTTATCCATGATTTATAAATACAAGTGTTGTATTGAATTAAAAAAGTTGGAATTAAGGGTAGTGACCATATTATACTTTATGAAATTTCGAATAAATAATTAGGTATATGTGAGTATAGAATTTAATGATTTGTGAGTACACTCAATAGATCCAAGATATGTGAGATGGTATGGAATCTACCATCAGTACCAGGAACCATGTATCTTTTTAGGGGGGATTTCTAGTTGTGCATATTACCAATTGTTGATATCTTGATTTAAAATATATATATCAATTATCTTTAGAAGGGACTATTATGTGGTTGTAGGTTCTTGTAACCTTCTAGCTCATGTACTCAGTCCTTGTTCCTTTGGACCTGTTGGTCATGTAACAGTTCCCCCAAAACCCATTAAAAATGAGTATAGTAAGTGAAAATTGAATTGAATTTGGTATTGGAGGTACCTAAATAAATTCTAGTATCATCATTATAATATATTATATAAGAAGGGAAATATGGATCATCTCTACTTGAAAATCCTGGTTACTATATATTCTGATTCTAATGGTATGGGGTATTTGAATTTTATAAAATACTCAGTGCAAAAACAATTAAATTTAAATAAATTCTAAATTGGTAATCACTATAAAGTACCAAATAACTATTTTATTTTTTCTAGATAATTTAATGTAACACGATAAACTCCATATCTTGGGAATAAATTTTAGAAAAAGAGAATTAAAAGGAATTTTACTTTTCATACATAGATATCACAATATAATAGATGAATATTCATAACATAAAATATCAATCCATACAAAAACAATTAGTTCTAGTATCTTTAGAATCATTTAAATAGAAAAAACATGTTCATAAAATATCTTGATTATCTCCCACTAATTTTTCCATAATTATAACCATTAATAGACATATAATAATTAACACATTTCTTAATAACGTAGGGAAAGGAAACATAACAAAAGTTTGAGTTCAGATTCATAGTAAGGGTAAATAAGGAAGATATTAATAATCTCATAAGCATAATATGTGCATAAGGGTATAAGAATGTGGTATTAAGATTTAAAAACTATACCCTACATATAAAAGATCATAATTTTAATTCATGGAATAAATCATGGTAGTTCATAAAACATGAATCCAAATAGAAAAAATTTTCAAGAACCATTAAAGCCTAACATAGGAATAATAAATTGATTCGTGCCATATAGATAAGTATAGAGACCCATTTCCCTATTAGTGAAGGCTTATTTCCAGGGCATTGATATTGGAATTAGATCACTCCCAAAACCATCATATTATTCAAGGTTCACTCCCAAGACTATCATAGTGTACATAGTCCCTTACTAAATTGGGTTCACTCCCCATTCCATTCCTATTTTTCTCATCAGATATCAATATTTACCCAATGAATTTTAGGGAGATATAGATCCCACCCATCAAATATTGAAAATAAAACATATATGAGACATAATATTATAAAACATTAATCATATATGAACCCAAGATAAAATGGGTTTCATAAACATTTCATCATAGTGTGATCCATGAAAAAAATAATGGGTTTCATAAAAATTTCATCATAGTATAATGCATGGAAAAAAATGAGTTTCACAAACATGTCACCAAAACATAGCCCATGGAAAATAAATTGGTTTCTTAAACATCTTGTCATAATAATAATAAACCATAAAAATAAATAATAATTATGGTTTTACTAGATTATATCCCTAATAAAACATCAATTAAATCAAGGTTTGTTGTCTTTTATTAATAGAAAACCCATTAAAATATCATTAAAATATTCTTTAAGAAAATAACCTTTCAATTTATTAAATAACTTATTTCAAAAATCTATGAAATTATAATGGAAGAATACTTGAAAATATACTTTTAATATTTTAAAGTAATCATCAAAGAAAATACTACTCATGATGGTGGAAAAATCCATTCATGTAGTATAATTTAAACAACATTCCATTCACACTGTTAGAAAATAAAAATATAATACCTCATTTGGAAAATGAAAAGAAGATTCCTTTAATACTATTTTTAAAAAAGTTAACCATGGATAAATATTACTTTTTTAATCATAGTATAATATTAAAATATTTCTTTAAAACATTTTTATAAATCATGGATATGGATGAAAATGTTTTTCCCAATGAAGTGAGAAATGAAATTGTTTTTCATTAAAACATATTTTTGGTCTCTTCTGTACATAATGTGAGTGAAATTAAAAGAAAACATGTATTTTCAACAAAAATATGTATGAAAATTAATTATTATATTGGTATCTTGATCATATTTTTTCATCATCAAAACTTAATCACAAACAATCCCGATAAATATTGAGATTGTAACCTAAAACCCCTTACCTCGAGTTTGAATTGCATAGAAATCACTCTAACGTCCTATATAATAAGTTTAAATTTATTATAATTATATATTTGAGTTTTTTTCATACTTATAAAATCATATATGATCCCTTAGTAACATTTAAATACCCCCATTTTGTCAGCAGTTCTATAATAAAATCAGTATTTTTGGATTTTAACTGTTTAGTATATCATATCTGTTTTATAACAGTAGTTATGATACTTGTAAATTTATATTTTCTAAATAAAATAAATAATATTAATAATAATATAAATATAATATATATATATATTTTATAAATGTTTAGAGTCATTCAAAAAAGTTAGATATAGAAAAAGTAATTACACCATTCTGGGAGATAGTAGGTCATACATACATCTGAACACTGTTTTAATTTTTTGATGGATGGAAAAAAGGAAAGGTAATTATTAATTCACCATTAAATGATAATTATTTTATAGTATATATAATATATATTCATCATATTCATCCTCATTAACATCCAAGTAAAATTTAATTGGAAAATGAATCACATCGCTCTAGGGAGGTGGAAGTCCACACATACGCAGGAGTGACATTATAATTTTCCGAATGATTGGATGAAAAGGAGGTATACATGATATTATTATTATATAAGTATAATTGTTTCATATTATCATATATAAATATTTTACCCACCATAATACTCATCTATAAAATAAGGTGATGACAAATTAACTATATCACTATGTGGAGATGGTAGGTCGTACATATGCACGAGTGATAATTTCGCTTCTAAGTTGATGGAAAAGGAGTGTATATTGGTGTTTTAATTATCATAATAACATTAAATTATATTTAGGATACTTTATTTATTATCTTATAATAACTACCAAATATTTAGAGGAGGTAAATAAGAGTACAAAAGAAAGTAAACAGTTAAGGTGAATTATTGTTCTTTGAAATGAATCATTTTTTCTCCTCTAAATGGATCTAAGGATGGTATTTTGGGAAGAAAAAACACTATAAGATGTGTATAGGGAAGTTTATAATATAACTTTTTAAATTTTAGTCAATATATAAGGTTAAATGTGGTTAAAATAAGTGATGTTTGAGGTTCCCTTTTACATTTTAGGGGAGGATCACATTTGGAATTCCACAATGAATTAAATTATAATAAATTAATTTTCATGAAAAATGACTCGAAATGGATAGATAATCAAGGATAAGGTAGTATAGTGTTGTAATGGCACTAAAAACATAATTTAGACTTGTTTTCATGTAATTTTTAACCTTATCATTTTGATTAACCCTTAGTTAACCAATTTTAATTTCAACTATAGTAAACAATTATTATTAAAGGGTTGTAATTTTTACTTATAAGGGGAAAATTTTCATATAAATGGATAATATATGAAATTTTAGACCATATAAAATCTAACTTTTCTTATTTAAATTTTTTTAAGATTTCCAAATAATTTAATAAAATATTATTTTGATAAAATATCATTATTGTGAATTTTTTATATTATTCATTTAATTTAACTTAAGGCATGAAGACAAATTTTTAATTTGAATAAAATATTTTAAAACAACACTAATAAATCATATTAAAATATAAAATTTTTATAACATTGTAATTTATTTTAATTATACAACTTTTTATATTATCAAAATCATTTATATTATTTTACCATTAATTGAATAAATATATTCTTAGCATTGTGTAAGAATTGAAGTTAATTATATAATATCGAAAAATTATATATAAACTCAATTCAGGAATATAATTTAATTATGCACAAAATTAACATTAATATTCATTAGTAAGCTATTTTTTCCTATTTAAACACATACAGGATACTTAAAATTAAGAGAGTGTCATTTTTTAACTTTCTTTGATTTAAATAATACACAAATAATTTTCAAGGATATATGAGCAATAAAATGACCAATTTCAATCCAATGTTAATGAAGTTATAATTTACTTAATCTAATGGTAATATGATGAATAAATTATGACCATATCACTTATTTTTAATCAATATTAACCAGATTTACTCTTTACCAAGGTGATAAATTTTAACACAATTACAATTCATATTGACCAAAAATAAAAGGGCATATTTAAAAAAAATTAACCTCATGATTCTAAATATGTAATTAATTTAATATAATTAAATATCTATAAATGGAAGAAATTATTTTTAAATTTTTTGTGCAAAATGCATCAAACTCAGTTTTTAGCAAAAAAACAATATTTATTCTTATCATATGCTTGGAAAAAATTGTATGATTAAATTTTTGTTATAAAGTATGTAATAAATAAATTTCATTAAAACAATTCACAAATATGGTTTAATTTAATTTGTTAAAATAAAAATATATCACGCACAAAAATACATCACTTTTATTTCGGAATAATATTTGTTATTAATTATAATCATTAAATAAATAAAGAACACATTTTATTAATTTTTACACCATAGATTTTTCATAATTTAGTTATTACTATTCATACCCTTCAATATAATTGATATGAGATCACATAAACATAATATTTTATTAATTTTATGTGTTTAGTTTAAAATCACTGTTATCCGTAACACAAGCTATTGATTAAATAAATTTTTTTAAAGAGAAATACTTCACAAAAATATTGGTGTGTTACATTCCACCCCTTAAAGTTAATTTGTCCCTACAAATTCATCTCCCTTGTAAAAAAAATGAGGATATTTTTACTCATTATATCCTCATGTTCACACGTAGCTTCCTCAAATTGGTGGTATCGCCGGAAAAAATTCTGACCAGATGAGTGGTCTTGTTTCATATCATTTTCTATCTACAATCCAAATTGTCCACTGGTTTTTCATTATAAGAAATATTTTTATCATATGGTATGACCTCTGAGTTTACTACATGTTATGGATCAGGCATGTACTTCCTCAGAAGAGATACATGAAACATATCCGGAACTTAAGAGAGAATCGATGGAGGCCCCAATCTATAAGTTGTTTTCTTGATACGATCAAGAATTTAAAAAGGAATGATATACCTAGGTCTTAGAATTCCATTACTTCTAAATATAATCACACTCTTCTAGGGAGAGATTCATAGGAAAACCGTATCTCTAACAACAAACTCTAGATATTTCTATCGAATGTCAGCATAACTTTTTTATAGACCTTGAGTTGCTATTATATATTATTGAGTGGATCGAACCTTCTCTACTATTTCATAATTCATATCATGTCCTAATTTATTTATTTATCCGTAATAACTCTTTCAAATTTCATTTCTATCCTTCCTACCATATACAACTTTATAAGAAGCCATATGAATGCAAAAGTGAAAGCTATTATAGTAAGAAAATTCCACCAAAGGAAGGTGTTGTTCCCAAACACCATTGAAATCCATAGATAAAGCTATAAATGTGACTTATAGGATTTTAATAGTCCTCTCAGACTAGACATCTATCTCAGTAAGATAAGTAGTTATAAAAATTACCTTTTTATCCAGAGCCTACAGAAGACTTCTCCAAAACATCAAGGTAAACCTCATATCCTTATCAAACGCAATTGATAATGATAAACCATGAAATTTTACAACATAAATAATGTATAATAGAGTAAGTTGATAAAGATAGAAATATTCTCTAAGGAAAATGAAGTATTCTGAAATCATAAGGTGATTGACTATATCCCCAAAATAATTATGCCCTTTGGATGTTTTGGGGAGTCCATCAACAATATCCCTGATGATGTTTTCCCATTTCCATTCCGGTATGGGTGATAGTTTTAACATCTCATTAGAATAAATTATCTCAACCTTAACATTCTAACATACCAAAAATAGATAAAAAAACTCTATAATATTTATCTTCATTCCATCCCACAATAAATACTCTTCCAAATCACTATAAATTATTCATAATTCTATGATGAATAGAGAATTAACAACTATGAGATTTATCCATCAGCTTCTTCTTTGATTATGGTTATGAAGGGAAACTTACATTATTACTAAACATTATTATTCCATCATAGTCAAGGTTGAACTCAAGAACATTTCTTAACTTATTTATTACCCTTATATATTTCTTATACACTTATTTATTCATCACTTCGATTTGTTTTTGAAAAACCATTTGAGAAAGAAAATATCTCTCCCATTCCATCAAGATTTCAAGACCCATACTTTTCATGTCTATAAATAATTGATATTTTGGGATCTTCATCATGGATAAGCTAGCATGATCCTTTCGACTCAGAGCATCTTCCACCTTGTTCATCTTCCCAGGATAGTAATCTATTAGGAATTCATAATCTTTAATCAACTCCATCCATCTTCTTTGATTCATTTTCAGGTCATTTTTAGTGAAACTATACATTAATCATTGTTTATCAATATATATGACATACTTTTTTCCATATATATAATTCCTCCATATGTTGAATGAAAATATTACCACAACTAACTCTAAATGATGATTTGGGTATTTTTTCTCATGGGCCTTCAATTTTCATGAGGTATAATCTATAACTATATCATTCTTCATGAGGACATATCCTAGTCCTTTATTTTATACATCACTATAGATTAAAAACCCTTATCCAATATAGGGTATTGAAATCGTAGGTTCACTTACTATCCATGCCTTCGGTTCATTAAAACATTCCTTATATTCATCTGTCCAAAGGAACTTTGATCACTTACATGTTTAATTTGTGAGAGGATTTGAAACCAATGAAAAATTATCCACAAAGCTATGAGAATATCTTATAAAACTAAAAAACTATGAATATTAGTCTAAGTGGTCGGTTTGGGCCAATGTTCAATAACTTATATCCTCGAATGGTCCACTGATATACCATCACTTCAGATTATATGACCTAATAATGATACTTTCCAAAATAAAAAATTCACACTTGGTAAAATTTTCATAAATATTGTATTTCCTTAGGGTCTTTATCACAATCCTTAAGTGATATTCATGCTATTACATTATATTTGAATAAATAATAATATCTTCTAAAAATACTATAATAAACTGATCAAGGTAATCTCTCGATACTCTAATCATTAAATCCATAAAGATAATGGTGGAATTTGTAAGACTACATGGAATAACTATGAATTCATAGTGTCCATACCATGTATCGAATTTATTGTTAGGTATATCCTTCTTATCGACACTAAATTGATGATATCTAGAATGAAGATTAATCTTGGAAAAGTATTGATCTCCATAAAGCTGATCAAACAATTCATCAATATGAGTTTGAGGACACTTGTTATTTAATGTGATTTTGACAACTTCTCCATAATCAATGTATGGTTTAATTGATCCATATTTCTTCTTAAAAAACAAAACAACTACACCCCAAGGTGATTCACTTGGTTTAATGAATAAATTTTCAATATTATCCTAGTGTTTCTTCTTCAATTATTTTAAATCAATAGGGGTAATTCTATATAGAGCCTTAGAAAAGGTTGTAGTACTAGGTATGTGTTATATTGAAAACTCAACATCAATATTTAGTGAAATAACATGAAAATATTAAGTAAGGATATCAATAAACTCTTGCACAATAGTCATATAATCAATATTGAGTTTCTCTCAAACCATCTGAGATAAACTCTCCTTTTTAATAAGAATCATGACCCATTTGACGGATGTAATTTCTAGTTGATGTTCATTTTTCCATCACTAAAATAGGATAGCATAAGCTAGTTTAGAATATCCAACATAACATCCCCTCCACAAAAATTTATGTGGGATTTATGTAATGAAATCTAATCCAATCCAAAAATAAAATCAAATTCAACTAGAGGAAGAATGATAATATTTTCAAGAATCTCGTTCCCACAAACTTCAACTATAGAAGAATAACATACTTGGGGTGTGATCATTGTACAATTATGGGTTTTTAATACTAAGAAAACATCTAATTTTTTATTTGGTGTTTTGATACCACTGTAGAATACTTATCTGTAAAATATTGGGAAGATCCATGATCAAATTGGACATTGGTAGTTCTATATTTGATGATAATTGTATATTTCACCACATTATTATGCTACCCATCATTAGAAACAGTGATTGCATGGTATTTAACTTTTTCTCTAGGATTAAGAGGTTGTTTATGTTTATCAATATCATTAAACCAAAAATTAGGGAACTGGTCAGTAAAATTTCCATACTCTAAAGCATTGCAGTGTGGGTATTCTATGGATATTTTTCACTATTTATATCATACGCTAACTTCTTCCCATCAATTTATCATATGATTTCCTTATGAAATTCCATTCTCTGCTTGAAACATTTACCATTTCCCTTAAGGAAAATTCCCCCATGTTTCCTAGAACACATCAAGCATAATGAAAGGATCATATTATTTTCTTTATGGTTTTTATAATTTCCCTTGAATTCCAATTTTATTTTCTTAAAAACCATGAGATTGATAGGTAACTCCAGTCTCCATCCTTACCTTGATAGTACATCGGACAATTCCTTTATATCTACTAAAGATTATTTTGGATAATTCCCATTAGAGAATTGGTTTTGAGAAAATAAATAATCAATAAACCATAATTTTAGGTCTAATGATTATACCAGAAGTGCTCGTCATATATTTTTTTAAGATTTTCTCCTAAGTACCAATAGAATCACATACTTCTTCTTTAAATCAAGGAATTATTTCTCTATTTTTGTATGAAGAATATGATGAATTTATTTTTTGAAAAAAAAAATCTTTTAAAATTTTCTAACTCCATAGATTAAAATTATTCTTATTCTCTCTTATTATATATAAGAGTCCACCACTGATTTTCTTTTCCTTCCAAATGATAAGAATCCAAAATAATCTTCTCACATTCTGAACACTAATGAATAGAAAATAATTTTTTTGTTGTAATGATCCATTTCTTAGTGACTATTGGATCAAAGGACCCACTAAAATAAGGTGGGTGTTACCTCTTAAAGGAATCAACAGAATATTTTTACCTTCTTTTCTCATTTGGAAGCTTAGTGTGATTCATAGAATGAATTTTATTTAACATAAAATGATATTTTTCATTATAGCTCCCACAAAAATTGGTTTTTTATTAGGAAAATCCTTTCATTTTCCATTACATTTAGCATTGAAATGATTTCTCTTAGTTTTAACCATTGACTAAAACAAAAATTCAAACTATGAGAAAAAATAATCATGTTGGAAACCATATAATCATGAAAACTCTTTTATAGGATGTCTAAATCATGAAACCTTCTTCTATGACACCTTAGGTTTAACCTGGTTCATTCATGACCATTACCAAAACAATGGGATTTTATCCTATACTTATAATTATCTCTTGGTTTCATAATAAATTTTTATTATCCTATTTTCCAATGTTTAACTAAAACATAAATTATTACCAACTATAATAACCCTAACTTTTCATACATTTATATCACATCTTAATAAATGAATATTCATTACATAAAATTCTGATCCACACAAGATTCCTTTTGGATGAGTATATTTAGAAACATGGAAACACAAAAAACTTAATCATAAAATATCTACCTTTCCTCACACTAATTAATTCATAACTAGAAACCTTTTTATACATATAAAACTTTACACCTTTCTTGATAATCTAGGATACGGAAAAAAGAAAAGGGTGATCTCAAATTCCCAGTAAGGGTAAATAAGAAATATATAAATATATTCATAACATTAGCATGAGTGTATAAGAACATGATCATTATGTTTAAAAATCAGACCATGCAATTCAAATATCATAATCATTATTCATTTAATAAATCATGGTAGTTAATAATAAATTAATCATAAGGGAATCAAAAAACATGAATCATGAAAGATTAACATAGGCATAAGACATTGATTTGTGGTATACATATAAGAATATAAAATCATTTACTTAATATTCAAGTATCATTTCCAAGTCCATCATAGTGGAATGTATTCACTACCCAAACCATCATAGTAGTCATATTTTACTCCCAAGCCTATCACATTAGACATATTCCCTTAATAAAATTGGTTCACTCCGCATTTTAGTCTTGTTTATCACATGAGAAATCAACCTTTGACAATGAATTAGAGGGATATATAGGTCTCACCAATCAAATATTGAAAATTATACATATTTCATATATAATATCATAAACTATTCATCATATTAGAACCCATTAAAGAAATGGGTTTCATAAACATTTCATCATAGCATAACCCATGGAAACGAAATGGGTATCATAAAAATATCATCATACCATAATACATGAAAAATAAATGGGTTTCATAAACATATCTTAATCATAAAAATAAAATATCTATAGAAATAATAATGATTGTATCATTGGATCATATACCCAGTAAATCATAATTTAAATAAAGGATTGTTCTCTTTGATGAATAGAAATATGAATAAAAGATCATTAAAAAATTATTGAATAAAATAACCATTACATTTTATAGATCACTTAATTAAAAATATTCAATTATGAAGGGAAAAAATTACTTTAAAATAAAAGTGTAATATTATAGAGGAAGATTAATATCAAATATTACTCATGATGGTAGGAAAATTCATTCATGTTGTATAAGTTAAAAAAACATTCCTTTTGAACTGTTGGAAAAAATTAAAAACTGCCTCATTCAGAAAATGGTAGGAAGATTTCATTAAAACCATTTTGAAAAATTAAAAAATGGTTGAAAATTAATTTAAAAAATCCAAGGAAAATATTATAAAACTTCTTTTTTTATAAAACATGGATATGGAAGGAAAAGTTTTTTTGACCAAAGAGAGAAATGAAGTAGTTTTTCCTTAAAAACATATTTTCTATCTCATGAGTACATAAGGTGAGGAAACTGAAATGGAAAAAATATTTTCATGAAATAAGAAAAGTATAATAAAACTAATTTTTATGTTGAATTTTATTCATAATATTTCATGACCATAACTTAATCATAAACAACTCTGATAAACATTGAGATTATAACATATAACCCAGTAACTTGAGTTCACCACACTTAAAAACCACTATAACCTGATATATAATAAATTAAAATCTATTATAATTAAATATAATATAAATTTTCATATTTATAATATCATATACGATCTCTTTATAACATTTCCATACCCCCTTTTATCAATAGTTCCTTATTAGAATTGTTGTTTTTTGGTGTTAACTATTCCATTTATCATGAGTATTTCAGTTCATTGGTTCTATTATTTGTACCTTTGTCTTGATTCCATCACCTCAAGAAAATTAATATTGAAATGAATATAATATACAATAATTATATAAAAATTTATATTTATCTATAAAAGTTATATATAGACATATTAATTACATCATTCATGGATATGATAGGTCGTACGTATGCATGAATGTTGTTTACATTTTTTGATGGATGGAAGGAAATAGTATTAAATATTAATTCACATTTAAATTATCATTATTATATCATATATTTCATATTTATTCATAAAATTAATCATAAATTACATACACATAAAATTTAAATGAAAAACGTGTCACATCACTTCATGGAGGAGGAAGTCCACAAGCACACACCAGCAATGTTATCGCTTCTGAAAAGATTCTATGGTAGGAACTTAGACATTATATTATAATTGTATAACATTAATTACATCATAAATATCATATATAAATATTAAAAACATTATAATACTCTTCTATAAAATATTCTAATGAAAAACTGATTGTATTGCTACCTGGAGACGGTAAATCGTACATATGAAAAAGAGATACTGTCACTTCTCATTTAATTGAAAAAGAGTTTATAATATTATTTTCATAATTATAATTACATTTCATAGTATCTAGGATTATGAAATTATTATATTATGATAAATATCATAGATTTATATGAGGTAAAGAAGAGTATAAAATAAAGTTATCGGTTAAGGCGATGACCACTTATTTGAAACAACTCATTTAGGTCTCCTCTAAGTTCTCTTGGACTGGTATTTTGGGAAGACCAAAACTGATAGGATTTAAATATGGATGTTTAGAAGGAAATTTTTACATTTTATTTGAACTATTAGGATAAATATTTTGTAAATAAGTGATGAAGGAGGTTCCATTTTATAATTGAGGTGAGGGACACATATGGAATTACTGAAAATATTAAATTATAATAAATTTATTCTCAAGACAAATTTCTCCAAATGGAAAGGAATTAGATTATAATTTATTATATGATTGTAAACCCATAAAACAATAAAATTTTGATAGGTTTTTTTTTAATTTTAATCATTGTCAGTTTGATTAAACCATAGTTGCCCAAATTTAATTTTAACCACTGTAACAACATTTTTAATATTAAAGGGTTGTAATTTTTTTATAAAGTGAAAATTGGCCAATATATGGAAATTTTATAACATTTTAGACCATAAAATATCCACATTGTATTATTTCAATATTTTTAAATTTTTAAATAATTTAATTTAATATCATTTTGATAAAATATCATTATTTTCAATTTCAACACTGTTAATTTAATTTGACTTTAAAATCATAAATATAATGTTTTAATTCAAATATAGTATTTTAAAACAACACTAATATGTCATATTCCACTATAAAACTTTTGGAATGCTATTACTTACTAAAATTATATCACTTTTAATATTATCAAAATCATTTAGTTTATTTTTATATTAATTGAATAAATAATGTTTTAGCATTGTGTATGTGTTTAACTTAAGTAAATAATACCTAAAAATTATAATTAAATTACCATCATTAATATTTAATTATAAAAAAATAATTTTAATATTATTTCATAACTAGTTTTTTCCTATGTGAACACTTAAAGTATATATAAAACTAAAAAAGAGATATTTTGTAACTTTCTTAGATTTAAATAATATATAAATCATTTTCATGGAAAAGTGTCCATTAAACTAATTAATTTAAATCCTTAGGTGATAAGTGCAATGACCCCCTCTATCGAAAGATTCCCCTCATATGATAGAAAAGAAAAAAGGGAGATAATGACTCCTAAGACCTACCTCTAGTAGGCCCCGAAGTAGCGACTACCACCAAAGGGTATACCAATCTCACAGTATGGAAGGAATCACCTTTTTTTAAAACAAGATCAAGAGATATGATAGATCATCTAAAAAAACTCTAATATATATATATATATATATATAATAAATCCAAAAAAACAATCCCACAGTAATGTATAAAATTGACTAGAATAGGTAAAAAAGTGTCCAAGTAAATACCAAATGTAAAGCTAAGCAAAGACATAAAAATCTTCCCAATACCAAACTAGTAAGGTCCAGAACGGTGCAAAAAATCCTTCGGGAAACCTAAAAGCATTTTTATATACATAGGGTGAGCATATATGTATACTCAATAGGAAAACCAAAGTCTCTCGTACACATGTGAAAGAAGCATACTAATTCCCCTGTGAGAAACCAGCATAACCAAACTGCAACTAATAGGTATACTAACCATCCCAAACTCACCAAGGCATACTCACCAAATAACACAAGTCAACAAAATGTAATATAATTCACATATATGATAAGGTACATCATGCCACTTCTGACTGATTAACTACTCTTTCCTCTTGGAAAATGTCCTCACACTCCCTCCTATTTCGAAATTACCATGTCAAAACCCACCCATAAACAACCAGGCCACAAACCACATCACATCCCGCCTATAGAGACCTAGGCCACAAACCACACCACATCTCACCCATAGAAACCTAGGTCACATACCACTTCACATATTGCCTGAGGAAACCTTGGCCATAAACCACATCACATCCCACCTGTAGACACATGGTCTATATACCACATATCATCACGGCTGCAGGCACCTGTGCCACAAACCACACCTCATCCCAAAGACAACTAGGAAAGAAAAACTCACCCACACACACCTGGGACTCGAAAACCAAAACCTTCCAAAAGAGTCATATGATATCACCACCAAGAAGAGGGACCAAGGAATAAAGGTTGGCTAGAAATCCATACTCCTACTAGGATGTTTGGAAAAGTCACCATCCCCCATGAGGATGGGGGTGTTCAACTCATAGTTCTCAACTAGGGTGGGGTGAATATAGAAATAAAAAGGAAAATACAAGTGAATACATCTATGATATGAAACACTCAAGCTAATCCTATGGTTTTCCAAATAGATAACATCTCACAGCTACCAGATTTGTTGCCACCTATAAATTCACAACCCCATAAAATGATCCACAAAACCTGATTCTCATTCCCAACCAATTTATTTAACCAAAATTAATTCTTTGTTAAAAATTTCATTTATCCATTCCACCACTACCATGGAAACTACTAATAAAAACACACAATAGGAGAAAAATTTATCCAAAGGTGAAGAGTCCTAATAAACTAAAGGGACTTTACATTTTCTCTATATTTAACTCCCATTCCTGATATATCATATTTTGATCTCTGGATATGGGGTGTAGATTTATGCAAGTTACTCATGGAGAAACTTCAGGTGAATTACCCATACCAAAAAACTATTTTCCTCCCCCAATATCAGTCTACTCGGGTCATGTGCCATAAAAATCAACCCCCAAATCACAACTGAAACTAATAACACAATACCTCACAACTACTTTCAAAGACCCACTGCACAACGCTTCTCAACCATTCTATAATCAAAAAAAAATTCTCAACCTGAGATTCCATTACAACACCCAATCCATCCCACATCACACAACCATGTTCACAACCATACTACAACAAAAAACTAGGGCAAACCCACTCATTACATCACCCCATGTACCAAGGAAAAATACAAATTTCCAAATCTGATAAGGAATCCTTTATTTAATTGAACATTTTAAAATATAGGGGTTATTAAATAACAGTACGATCACAGGGAATCCATTCATTATCTAGATATTCTTGATTAACCAATTTACATTTTTGGGAGATGCAAAGCAATCTTGATCAAGAATCAACCACAGAACACCTACCCAATATATGAAAATCCACCAACGGTAACATTTTTTAGTGGGGCATTTAGCCCGTATAGTGACAATATAAAAATAATTAATATCAAAACTATAAGGGTGTGAAAAAATAATCCATCTATCCCTTTAAATTCCATTTAACCAATTCTTAACTTTTATTAATTTTTAACAACCAAAATCCATAGGTAAAAAAAAGTGAACCCCTCCTCAAGGATGTGCAGTTAAGAGAAATGGAGGAAAACCAACTTCGAAAGGGTTTCATTGATCCTCGCACAAGAAAGTCCATACAAAATATCTTTGGTAACCTCTCATACAAGATCTAAAATCATTCAAGGATGTCATAGTACAACCACACCAACAACAACCGAAGAGAATCCCATTTAGATCCATGGGAGATCATCTCCCATCACATGGAAAGAATAAATAGTAGGAGAAAAATACCAAACTAGATGAAACCAAAAGAAAAAAAACACATCTTTTATTGATGATGGATCGCTGTGGATCAAAGGAGGTAACCTAGGAATCACTCCTCGATGAAGGAATCCTCAAAACACAAAAGTGGGTTCGCCAGCTCACTTGGGGTCATGGAAGGGTTAATATGGATATAGGGTTTGACAACCCGAGTGGATGTTAAAATACATAAAAGATATATAATTGGGGTATTACATGACGTGTGATACTATTTCACACAAAGTAATTCCCCATGGTCAACTAACACTAAAAAAAACTCGCCTCTCAAGTTATTTTTTTTCATACCTCAAAACATAACACATTGGGAAACCCTCTTTCATGGTGAGTAAAATGTGTACACATCGTGAAACCCTCAAGAAAAGTCACAAAACAAAAATTCACATCTTGTAATTAAATTACATGACATGTAATCCTCTTTCTTCCAGCTTTTAGCAACAGACCTTCTCTAAACTCATTTGAGCCTCCTTCAAACACCTCCAATAACAACAAATGGAAAACGGACCAAAAGGGCATGGAATATTACATAAAATATATCCCAAAATATTCTTACCCTTGACAATCCAAAAACAAACGCAAAAAATGGGGTCTGAACTACAACCCCACTAGATATGTCTCAAGGATCTGGTCATACCTAAAATGTTACTACGAGCCAAATATGCCACACCAAACAACCAAATGCAAACAGAAAAACCTCACCACCATGACCACAAGTTTATCCTCTCTCACAACCACTACACAACTGTATCAACCTCTATACATCCCAAACAAAAACCCATTACAACTAATGAACTAAACTATCCTGAACACCTAAATTAGGGAATTTTATCTTCCATGTCAAGATACTATCTGCTTTGGGTAGAACTTATGCACCCTCACGGGTTTAATCATATCTTAGTTAATGTGTCTCTATTTGGAATTTGATCCCCCTCCCCTTTTTATGATCGGAATTTATCATATATAACATCGCTAACACATCACAACCCAAAGGAAAATAGCTTGTCTTATAAAAGAAGGTTTAAACATTGCAATTAGAACAAAATAGTGCAAGGAAAAACTCAAATCAACTCGGGGTACTAGGAATGCATATACATTTCTCACTCACAAGTACTCTCCTCCAGACCACCATGCATCCACAACACATGAACCAAGGAAATGTTCCACCCACACAGCTCCTTCTCTTGATGATCCTATATTTCTATTGGTTTCCCAATGAACATCGCATCGTCCTCCATATCCATCTCTCCCTAGTAAAGAATATGGGAGTCATCATGTACATACTAATGAATCTAAGGGATGTGGAAGGTGTAATGGACTCTCTCCAACTGTAGTGGTAACACCAACTGGTATTCCACCTCGCTAACTCATCCTAACACCTCAAATAGTCTAAAAAACCTGGGAGAATGCGTACTCCCTCTACCAAACCTCTACTAACAATGTTGTGGGGAAATCATCAAGAACACATGATCCCCAAACTCAAACTCAAAGGGCCTCCTCCTATGATTAGAATACGAATTCTTCTAGTCATTCACTTCCTACATCATCTCATAAAAAAGATGAACCTTCTATATAGTTCTCTACACTACCTCAGGACCAAGAACAGCTATCTCCCCATCTTCTATCCATACTAATGGTGAATGACATGGTATTCCTTAAAATCTTCAAATGGAGCCGTTCTAATAGAATAGTGATAGTGATTATTATAATAAAAATATACCAAGTGAAGGATTCATACCCAAGATCCACCAAAGTCTAAGATTTTTGCTCGTAACATATCCTCCATTGTCTAGATAGTCTGCTTTATCTACCAATCTATCTAGGAGTTGAAAGAAGTTTTGAAGCATAACTAGGTGCCAAAAGCATGTTGTATTTCCCTCTAGACTCATGAGGTAAAGACTGTGTCCTGATCCAAGAAAATAGATATCATAAATCCATGTATCTGAACTACGTCATCCACTTACCTTTTTTTCAAGGCATCAATTGTGCCTAACTCCATGATCGCTATGAACTTAGCTGACTTTGTTAGTCAATCCACTACTACCCAGATAACATCACAACCTCCCTAAGATATGGGTAGCCTTGTAATGAAATCCATAGATATGTCATCCCAATTCCACTTGGGAACATCCAAGGGTTGTAACAAACCACTAGAAACATGGTACTCAACCTTTACCTATTGGCAGACCAACCATCTTTCCATAAACTCCACTACTTCCCCCTTCAGCCTAGGTCACCAAAACTATATCCTCAAGCCACATTACATATTAGAAACTTCTGGGTGTTCCACTAAATATGAGTTATGAAAATCATGAAGGACTCCCACACATATCTCTACCATAATGAATATCTTACCACATAACAACATCTGATTCTGAGCATCCTCTGACCACCCCTCCAGTGGATCACCATGGCCAACACGATCACACAACACACCTACCTCTGAGTCTCCCCACAGAGACTCCTCCACCCCCTACATCAAGGAATATTTCACCATTATCTAAAACAAATTATCTCTTCCTCCATCCTCTCATGCATCCAATTGAAAAATAGTCAACTCCTTCATCGCTCTCTAAGCATCCATAGATTCTCGAACAACCTCCTTCTCTGACTTTATGCTCAATGAATTTCCCATGAAATTCCATTCTCTTAAGGTGTAGGAGATCTCAAATTCATTTTCCTGAGGAAAATAAATCCACCACCATTATTTCAAGTTTAGATCTCACTATGAAAAGATATAACTCAAACTCTTAGGATTATGAAAACCAAAAAATGCTCCCTAATTAGGTAATGTCTCCATAAATTTAGTATTAAAAACATCACTCCCAACTCTATATTGTGGGTTGAATAGTTACTCTCAAGGGTACGTAACTTTATGGACCCATAAGAGATCACTTCTCACTGATTCATCAAGATGCATCCCAATCTCAAGTGGGAAGCATCACAGAACATCTCAAACATCATCCCTTCCTTAGGAAACTGAACCACTAGAGAACTAACCAAATTCCCCTTAAGGTTGCGGAACACTACCTAATATTTCTCACTCCATACAGAATCTTGGTCCATCTAGGTTAAATCTCTTAATATGGCTGAAACTCAAGAGAAATTAGGAAGAAAACTTCGATAATAACCTATGAGACCAAGGAAACTACAAAATTATATGATGTTCTTGGGTAATTCCCATGAAACAAGTACTTAAACATTTAATGGTTCTACTTATGAACCCTATTGGGACACCACATACCCATGTAAATTTACCTCTCATGTTCAAAACATACACGTGGAAAAATTTCCATAGAGTTGGTGGCGTTGAAGAACCTGCAAGATAGTTATGAGATTCTCACCATGATCATCCTCTTACTTTGATTAGATTAATATATCATCAATGAAAATGATGATGAAACAGTCTCGGAACTCACAAAACACATAGTTGATAAGCCCTATGAACCCAGATGTTGATTTTGTATCACCGAATGACATGACTACAAACTTGATGTGGACATACATGAAACAGAAGGAAGTCTTCAGGATATCACTCTCCTTCACCTTCTACTGGTGATATCCATACCGTATATTGATATTGGAGAACCAAGTCACCCCTCTTAGCTAGTTTAAAATATCATCTATTCTTAGAAGAGGTTAGTGTTTCTTGATCGTTACTTGATTCAGCCTCTCATAGTCTATACATGGCCTCAGACTACAATCCCCCTTCTTGATGAACAACGTCAGATAACCCAATAGTGAAACACTATGCTAGATAAAACCCTTCTTCATCATATCATCTATCTGAAATATCGACTCCTGCAGTTCAGAAGGTTCCATCCAATAAAGTTCCATAGATATCAAAGAGTCATTGGGCTACAAGTCTATCCCAAACTCCACATCACATCATGGGTTTATAATAACAACCTCATCAGGTAAAACATCCATGAACACCCCAATGACTCTGGTAACCTCTACTATCTCAGTATACAATGATTCTATTAACCGCTCAACCAGTAAGGAAAGAAGAGGATCTACAAGCTAACTGACCACCTAACAAATCCTCTCTCCAAAAAAAATTACATGCTGGCCATCTAGGTATGAAAACATGACTCTCTTCCAGAAAGAGTTTATAATGTCATGCATGTAATACAAAAATTTGATTTCGAGGATGACATCTTATGGTTTCATCTGAAGTAAGAAGAGATCTCCATGGGACTGATGTGGTCCCATCATCTATCTACATCCCTGACACAAATCAATTAAACTAGTTTGTCATCAGACTAACGTAATCAGTATTAGGGGCATGAGAAGCTTATATTTTTCTAGTACAAGAGCATGGGCTAGATTGGGAGAAACAAAGTATTCTGAATCTCTAGAATAAAAAAATAAAAATCAAAAGAACTGAACAAACAGATCGTACCTATAACGATCTCTAGACCTACTAAAAACCATTCCCTCTGTTGTGTAAAACAACCCATGCCAAGATCTTATACCTATATGTTGATGAATTACACCATAGAAATTCCTATATCAAGGCCCCTAAACATGATTAACATCCTAAGTTCAGCCTCTACCTACTCCATCTCCCCTCAGTGGAGAAAAAGTTTTTTGTCTCTACTGCTGAAACTGTCTCACCAAAAACTACTACTGAGGCTAACACTGAATCTATCCACCTCAACCATACTGAACTCAAATATCTGTTGGAAATTGGTTTTTAATATGTTTCTAAACTCCAAAAATTAAACACCCAGGCCCCATCACCATAGGAAGGGAATGAAGAATTGAAGGTCGAAAATGGAATAGTTGAGGTCAACTCCCAGTCGGTCGAAACCTTGAAGGTTTTGGTGTCTGACACCTTCCACCGGTAACCATACCTCTTAAATAAGTCTAATGGATCCCCTATCGTGGTGGTCCTCCTTGAGAGTGAATCCACCCAATCACCTCTACCTTTTTCTGAACCTCCAAGTATGTTGGAAACCAAAAAGGAGTAACTGCATACTGGATCAAAGGATGAAGTGACTCCTCGAGATTTCTTGCTAGGGACTCCTTGTTTGAAAAGATATTTGGCGAAAAATTAAGGAGGTCCTTGAAAATTATCCCAAGATACTACACTGATATAGTCTCCCTCTAAATGGATATTAACTCCTTACTCTTCTCAATATTCATGGTCAATGAAATGAACTCTTCTCAAAATTCCTTCCCAATGTCAACCCACAATACATCTACTTCCTCCCACTCCCCCAGATAATGTTTCCACCACTAAACTGCATCTCCTTACATATGGATGACATCCAAAGGAACCCAGTACTTTTTTGGGAAACAAATCAAACTAAAGGTGATCTCAAGATATTTGATCCATATTTCATTCTCCATGACTGAAACACTTCCATCATACATTCACAAAGCTCTCTGCTAGAAGGCACGCAATGTCCTATGCCACTGGTAATCCTCCTCAACTAGATTAACCCTCCATCGATCAAATGGATCAGCCTATTGAGTCTCAAATGCAAGATCCACACACGGAAGATAACTAAAATCCATAGCTAAAAAGTAAACAAAGAGTACCTAAGCCTAAGTAGTATGTATTTATTATTTAAGATTCATTTTCACTCATTTAACACAATTTTTATTATTCCCATATTTCCAAAAACAAACCAATTCATACAAGGAAAGAAGTTGTTATGATGTATGTACCTTTATTGGGTCTCTATCCTGTAAATGGTGTAGCCTCACTATGTCATTTGATAGGCTCAAAGTCCTTGCATCGGATCATCGGGGCCCTAAAATATTTCATCCTATTTGGTCTTCCCTAGCCTATACCATGCACTAAGATAACATGACACTATTTCCCAACCAACCCATGTAATCCTTATTGATCCTAACCCCAACTCCATCCTATCTCTCAACCATCATCTCTAATACCATTCTTTTTGGACCCCATCACTCCAAAGATGCCCCTTCTGGGATGGTAATGAATAAAGGGAGATAATTACCCACGATTCTTTCCTTTAGTAAGCCCTAGGTTGGTGACTAGAACCAAAGGTGTATATATCTCAAAATATGAGTGGAATTACCCTTTTTTTAAAAGGATTAGGAGATATGATGGATTTCCCAAAAAACAACTCCAGGACATATATAAAACAAATAGAAAAACACCATCCCATGTGTATGTTCTAAAATAGAATTTTTACAAGTACAAAATTCTCAAAGTAAATATAAAAATTAAAGCTAAACAACAACACCAAAACTGTCCCATGCCCAAAATAGTAATGTCAAGCAGCATCCACAAAAACCTCCTAGAAACCAGAAAATGGTTTATATACTTTCTGTGAGCATATAGGTATTCTCAATAGGAAAACCAAAGTCTTGCATGCACATTTCAAAGAAACATACTAATGCCCTTGTGAGAAAAATAGCAGAACCAAACATCACCTAACAGGTATACTAACCATCCTAACCTTACCAAGGCATGCTCATTAAATAATGAAAGTCAAGTAATAAAATATAATGCACATCGATGATAGGGTACCACACGCCCCTTCCCACTGATTATCCACTCTTTCCTAATAGAAAATTTCCTCTCACTCCCACCTCTTCCAAATGTACCATGTCATAACCCTGCCGCACACACCTGGGCCATAAAACCCATCACACCTTTCTCGTAGGCACCTAGGCCATAGACCACATCACATCATTCCCACAGACACCTAGGTTACAAACCACATCACATCCCCCTGTAGACACCTGGGCCACAAACCACATCACATCCCACCTGCAGACACCTTCATCACAAACCACATCACATCCCACATGTAGACACATAGGCCACATACCACATCTCATACTACCCGCAGACACTTGGTCCACAAACCACACCTCTTCCCAAAGACACCTGGGAAAGCATAACTCTCCCACACACACATGGGACTCACAAAACACAACCTTCTTGAAGAATCTTGGGCTATCACCACCTAGAAGAGGGAGCTGGGAAGAGCGGCTGACCAGCCATCCATCCTCCCACCAAGATGTTTGGGAATGAAACCCTCCCCATACCGATGTGGGTGTTCAGTATATAGTTCTCAAAAAGGTTTGGGTGCGTATATAAATCATGAGGAAAATAAAAGTATGTACATATCTGATACCAACCACTGAATCCCAACCTATGGTTTCCCAAATAGAGAACATATCACAACTATCACCTTTGCTACCACCTCTAAATTCACAACACCATACAACAAGACACAAAACCTGATTCTCATTCCTAGCCAATTTATTTAACCAAAATTAATTCTTTATTAAACTAGTTATTTATTTGTTCCACCACTACCCGAGAAACTACTAATAAAAACACACAATAGGAGAAAAAGTTCTCATAAGGTGAAGAGACCTAATAAACTAAAGGGAATTAACATTTACTCTATGTTTAACAAAAATTCATGATATATCATATATCTATCTCTAGATATAGGGTGAATCTTTCTGCATGTTACTCATAGAGAAACTCCAAGAGAATTAACCATACCAAACACTACTGTCCTCCTTAAAACTAATCCCACTCATGCCACATACCAACAGAACAAACTCATAACTCAAAACCCCAACCGACAACACACTACCTCACAACTAGTTTTATAGCCCCATTATACAACACTTCACATCCATTCCATAATTAATCAATCTTTGAACCTATGATTCTGTTACCCCACCCAAGACATACCAAAACACACAAATATGCTCACAACCATACAATATCACAAACCATATCAAACCCACACATCATATCACCACATGTA
Organism: Viscum album; assembly: GCA_963277665.1. Classification (NCBI taxonomy): domain Eukaryota; kingdom Viridiplantae; phylum Streptophyta; class Magnoliopsida; order Santalales; family Viscaceae; genus Viscum; species Viscum album. The sequence continues at coordinate 1,352,197,566 of OY728121.1, read as the reverse complement.
CCAAGAAAAACACAAATTTTCAGATTTGACAAGGCATCCCTTATTTAATTCCACTTTTAAAATTTTGGGGTTATCACAGAACTTTATGATCTAGGGGAATCCATTCATTATCCAGATAAAAGTGATTAACCAATTTTCATTTTTGGTGGATACCAAACAATATTGATCATGAAACAAACACAACACACATATCTAGTGCAATTAAATCTAGTAAATACAAAAATTTTCAATAGGAACTTTAGCCCGTATAGTCACAATATCATAATCATAAATATCAAAAAAAAATAATGAAAAATGAATCCTTATACCCATTAAAATTTCATTTAAGTGATTCTTATCATTGATTTATCTGGAATAACCAAAATCTAAAGGTAAAAAAATAAAACCCCTCTCCCAATAGGAACAATTTAGAGGAATTAAGCAAAAACTACATTGAAGGGGTGTCAACTATCCTCGCACAAGAATGGTCTATGCAACATATCTCCAATCATCTCTCCTGCAAGATCTTCATTTATATGAGGATTTCCCAACACCACTGCACCAAACAAACTGAATATAATCCCATTTAGAATAATGGAAGATCATTCTCCATCACATGGAAGGATGAAACAGGAGAGTAAAGAGACCAAAATCGAAAAAACTGCAAGAACAGAGGAAGAATATACCTTAGATCAAAGATGGATCACTATAGAACGAATAAGGGAAGATAAGAATCAATACATGATGAAATAAACCTCCCAACACCGAAGAGGGATTGTTGGTTCACATCGGGTTGAGGAAGGGTCACCACAGTCGTAGGTATTAACAACCCCAGTGGATGTAAAAACACTTAAAACTTATAGCAGTGGGGTATTACATGATATTTAATACCCTTTCATGCTATGTAATGACCATCGATCGACTTAGATCGAAAAACCCATTTCCTCTTCTATTTAAAAATATGTAATTAATTTCACCTAATCCAATACCTATAAATCTAAGAAATTATTTTAATATAAGTGCTAAAAATACGTAAAAATGACTTTTAAAAAAACATTTTTAAGCATAAAACAGGATGTACTCTTATCCTATACTTTGAAAATTATTTATTTAATTTTTAAAACATTTTATTAATAAAATAATATATAAATATACTTAAAATAATTAAATAATTTAGATTAATTTAATTTATTAATATAAAAATACATCATGCGCATAAAAAACTTATTTTTAAAAGAAAAAAATCACTTTTTTTCAAATAATTTTGTTTAATTTTAACCATTTGATAACTAATGAATTAATTTTGTAAATGTGTAGAATATATATTTTTCAAAATTTAGTTATTAAAATTCATACTCACTAATAAAATGGTGAGGTATTAATGGAAAGATCATATTTTATGAATGTTATGAGGTTCATTTAAACTCAGTGTTGTCTGTAATGAAAGTAATCGAATAATTCAAGTTATTTAAAGAGAAATATTTCATAAAAATATTGTCGTGTTATAAAAATTTCCATATTGGTGAAAATTTATAAAAGTTATATAGTTTATAACACGTCATACTATGATAATAAAATAAATATCATGATTTTACATCTCCACTATAGATACCACATCTTAATTATTGAAAAAGGTATTGAATTAAAAATTCCACATGACCTACAGTGCACTTCCCTATATATCGAAGGCTACCAAGTAGAAGTAAGGGTGTATAAATAATTTTAAGAGAATATACCCTCAATAAATTACAATAAATATCAATAGTAACAATATAAAACCATCATCCACAATAAACATCCTAATATAGATATTACAATAAAAAGTTAACCACAATAGTGCTTCATATTCTATAATAGGATATGAGCCAAATATAATTTTATATAGTCATATAAAATATATAGGATCACCTTATGGGTTGATCATATAAATTTAATAATCTAAAATATATACTATAATGAAGATAATAAACAAAATATGGGTTTTAGGCTTCCCTTAGCCCCCATCTTCTAATTTAGGTTTCTATCTAGCTCAACCATTGATCATGGGGACTTTTCCATTACATATATCCCAAGACATGATTTTTTTATACCCACGAAAGTAATCCTATAGAGTGTAAGAAATATAATCATTATCCTACCAAAAATGGTATACCTAAATAAATCTAGTACAAGTGGGTGAATATATGATATGATATGAAATCAAAACAAAAAACAAAAACAAAACCCCATCAGATTACTGAGTGCTAATCATCCCCCTAGATAAGTGAAGCTATCTTCTTTATCGAGTGTAATAATGGGATGATGATCCCATGGTATGTCATAGTTGGAGGGTGAATGATACATCACCACTGATAATAACCTGGGTTACTAATACTTCATCATATAAAAAACATAGGTGATTAAGGAATCAACTAATAGTAATAATAATCAAAGGTGAATGGGACACCACCATACTAAAATACTAGGTTTAATGATTTGTCACCAAGTAAAAAACTATGTTGAATGATGCATCATTATATAAATAAACATAGGTTAATAATGTATCATCTTATAACACATATGGGTGAAGGAAGCATAACCATTATAATAATCCTAGGTGAACTGGACATCACCTACCTGTTAGGAATGAGTGAATGGTACAACACTATAACCATAACAATGGTGGTGATACATCACTAAGTAAGAAACGAGGTTGGATGTTATATAACCAATATACTAAATAAGGTATGTGAAGAATCACCGTAACATTAAAAGGGGTGAATGATATATCCCTATACTAATAATAAAAGTGAACAGTGTATTAAAACCCCAATAGACAATGGTGGATGTTTAGCCACTGATATGATAATTAAAGTAGATGATATATCACTAATAACCATCATGGAGGAAACCTATACAACACACTATCCAAATTATAAAATTCTCCACAAAAAGATACACATGTCCTGAGTATTGCATACCATATCTCATATAACACAAGACAATACTCCATCAGTATAACATCAAGATTTCCACAACCATACCTCTCATAAATGATGTGTCATACCAACCACTAATTATAAAAAAATAGTATAACAAATCCAATTCATTGATATCCAAACTCATAAGAAATCCTATTATCATCAAGGAATAATCAAGACACCTCAAAAGGTCCATTAACTTAAGTTATAGAAAATGACTGTTATGGATCATGTCCCGGTTTTGGTGATTAAGATGATTTTATGGTCTTGAGAGGATCTCTTGGAGAATTATATTATCAAATCATTTAAGCTTTGTGTTTTTCATAGGGATCAATTTCTATTTTGGGATTAAAATTCGTTTATGGGTTTTAGGGGATGAATAATTATGTATTTTTTAATTGTTATAAGGATGAAGATAATATTAATAATTTTTGGGTACCCATGGAGAGGTTCCACCCAATAGATGTGAGACCAAGTAACCATTGTATGGCCATTGACTACCATCTGAATCTGGTAGAAATTTAGGTGTTTTTTGGGATCCACTAGGTACCCATTGGAACTGAAATAGGTACTTAATTGACTAAATTGGAGTTTCTTAAGTGAGGTAATTTTGTTCTTTTCATCCCAACTCTATATTCCTTCTCATCTAATTCTCCTTATAATTCACTAGATTATTATTCAAGGATATCCCTACCAAGGTTCCTATGAGGACTCCCTCTTCCCCTCCACATGGCTCTTGATTCATGGGAAATCGAAGATTAATATTTTTTACCTAAATCAAATTGATGATCCCTTCCTAATATCCTCTTATCTTCTATATTTTCTTGTAATTTTATTTACCTCAGTTGGGGATTATAATGTGAATTTCACTGGATCAAGGAAAAATTCTCTGAAGAATTTGAGTTTTCCTCTTATATTACATTAAGGAGGCTCATTTTAGTACATTTTTCATCATTAATAAAAAAAATTATTGAAATTGATTCAGGTATATTTGGGTTATAGATTTGTTTCGTGATGTTTTAAGATGATTTCTCATGGGATATTTAGGGATTGGGACTACTATATTTTTAAAGGAAATTATGAAATTGATCATATTGGTTTTCTTTTGTTTTTTTTATTTCTCGTTATGGTAGTTTTGGTTTTGGTTTCATTAGTGACTGAATTATGGTTAAATGGACTTTAGGTGTATCTTGGATATGGTTAGCAATTAGAGATATCTTCATTAATGATAGTAGGTGGTCCTGAAACACTGAGTGATATTTAGGCTATGCCTGAAATATGTATTCCTTTAGTTTTAATAAATTAACAATAATGATCATTTCAAATTTTTATAAATATAAATTATTTTATTACCAATGATATTTTTTATGAAGAACTGTTTATTTTTTTCAAGGGTATCGGTTTTTACGATTTAATGGAACCTATTACCTATTGATTTTCTTGTGAAATTAAATAAGCTCAATGTACTTTGAACACTCCTAGTGAGTCTTGATCCATGTTGATTAGTTTATATTGATATATGATTTTTTAACCCTCTTCAAGGAAATATCACTAAACCCAAATGCATTAATGTGTTAGATGCCTTCTTTAAAAAAGTATGATTGGAATTGAAACCATAGATGTGTCAAGGGTAACTAAACCATCTTGAGGTTGAATTATCAATAAAGAGTCACCCTTTAGATTAAAAATTATTGTCTTAATAATATATCACTATAGTTCAATCCCTTTATTCCCACCTATATTATTTAGTTTAAATCACTTATTCTCTCTATAACCTAAATTATCTATAATCCAAATAAATTCGCGTATCCTCTCGTTATGAGAGTTCTTCAGCGGTGATTTTGTGGCTGGGTCTTCAAGGTTAAAATAAGTTATTCAACATACAAAAATTCTTGGCTTTGATAAATATCTAATATCAACAGTTGAAAACTTAAATGGTTTTTAAATGAGTCTATTAAGTTTTATGAAAACCTAATTTTAGAAATTTTTCTTTTTGTAAAATGACTTATAAATTATTTTCTTAATTATTTTCTTTATTGTTATTTTTATTTAACAAAACATGGTTTCCAAAAATTAATTTTTACTCTTTTTAAGCCAGACTACTTTATTTAAACCATGTTGCATCAAGTTTCGGTTGTAAATTTTAAATTATAGATTAGGTTTTAAAATAGAAACTTGAACTAATTAGATTGAAGTAGATTGTCTTTAACTAACATATTCCCTTAGATATAGGCTATTCTATTCCCATATTATCCCATTTAATACCAGTGTTATTCCATGTTCTAGAAAAATGTTTCTTTAATTTATATTTTGTTGGAATTAATATAATAAATGATATACAATTTTAATTGGTTCCTACTTAGTATGTATTGGGGGTTGAGTGTATCAAACCCATTTGGTCTCATCAGAATGATCCTAATATTATTTGACTACTTATGAGTTGTTTTAAATTAATGAAATGATAGACATATTTTCCATGATAGAAATCTATATTGGTTACTTACATAGTTGTATAAATTTATGCATGGTTGAACTAAACATGTTTACTACTTTATGTAGTGAAACTAGTGATGAGTGAAGACAATGGTTTTACTTCTTTAGATTATCTATAGTTTCAATATACTTAGTATGTTATTACTTTGTTAGGTATGAATGTTATTGGTGTGTCTAGTTTTGATATTTTGAGCATGAATATTCCCTCATGTATTATTGGATAACTACATTAATGTTATAAATGTGGATTTATCAGATATTGTATGCTGTACCATTTGTATCATGATGAAGTACTTATCATATAAAAAATAATTATAATGTTATGGTATGGTCTTTCCATGCCATGAAACATTCTTGGGATGGGATTCAATTTTTTATAAACTCATTATAACAATTTCCATTTTCCCTACGATGGGTTACAAGATTGACCTAACTGAATATGTATCATTCCTATACTTAGGATGAGTCCATAGTACCCTAAATTCATTACATACATCTACTCATATATGTGGCTAAATTTGTGTAGAAGTGTAAAAAAATTATAGGTAATGAAGTTTACTCCCATAGGGGTGGCCTTAGACTATTATCTCATATCTCAAGATGAGGCTTGAAGTAGGTAATATACTTATTGATCCTCCCAGCATAGGGAGTTATCAATCACAACTAGTATGGATCTATGAAATTATTCCTTGTTGATCCATTTATATACCTTTTCTGACAGATGAAAAAAAATTATTATTTTTATGTAAATGGGTAAACATGTACATGCATAGACCATTATATCAATACTATATTGGTAGTTGTCGGATCACCTTAGTAGATTTTTCAGGTCTATTATAGAAGAGGGATTCGTTCCCATTTCATATTTGGAGTTACTGGTGGTGATTATAGACTATGTTAGGCTCATCACTGGATATATCTACTTTATCCTTGGTCTTAGGAAAAACTTTTCCTCAAATTATATTTTCAGACTATTTACACTCTATTATTCTTTTTTTAGCATGTCATGAATTCATGTAGTAAGTTTTGGGTTTTAACCTTTCTTTATTAAGTAAAGACCTATTTGGTTTTCTAATATTTTTTGGTTTATGTTTAGAATGTCTTATATATGGATGGTTTATGTCAGTTTCCTGGGAATAACCATTCATCGCATATCATATAAGTCAAGAGGGAAAAAATTTCCCCAAATTCTTCTTTGAGACTCTTGATTCCAGTTTCCAGTCCCTAGGGATCGAGGAGTTCTTCTGGGGTAGTATTTCATATGATCCATGTGTCGTATGGGTATTCAAGTAATAAACGTTATGAAGTTGCATCAGAGTAGTATTTTTAGGTTATCTTGGATCTTTTATTTTGAGGTATAGATGGTTGCTAAGACTATCAAGACTTGATATGTAACATATAAAAAGGAAAAATGAATCTCTTTTTTGGGGGGGATCAGGATAATATCAGACATACGAGTACTTATTAGGAACTACAAGTCTAAGTGAGGCTTCAGTTTATTTATATTGAATTTTATGGAATGAAACTTGAGGAATTAATTTTGGAATTTATTGGTATTTGACCTCTATTTTGGGTTCATGCATTATGTTAAGAATAAAAAGATAGGCACACAAAGGATTTCATTCCATATTGAATGTTTTTTGTGGTTGTTATACTATGGTTGGAAAAAAATAAGGTTTGTATTAACTAAAACATCTATAATATGTATAGGGTTTTCCTATATTTATATATATATTAGTAAAGAATGGCTCCATATGAACCAACTACTGATTTATTTGATATAGATATGTATTATTGTTTCTTTGATATTTAGTAATTCAAGTTTAATGTTTTTTCTTCCAAATCATGATTTTGTTTCTTTATCTTTATTTTTTTAGAATGATCCATGTTTTCAACTTATATATTTTTACCAATCATGATACATATTGTTTTGAGCTATATTCTGAGCATATCATGTGTCTTATATTTATACTTTGACTATTGATCACGTTCTATGTTACTAATTTCCTCATGTTACTGAGTATGATACTTTATTCCTTAAAAATATCTTTTATTCCTGAAAAATATATTCTAAGTGTGGTATGAAATTCCTATTTGGAATTAATTTCTAGACATATTATATATTATCTCTATTTAGTAATTTTCTATTAATAATATTACTGTTTTTTTATTTTAATACATTATCCACCATGTATGTTATTAACTTTGTTGATCTTTAGCAATTGATAATGTAGTTATTTACTTTTTTATTGATATGATAATGTGGGTTTTTTAAAGGAATCCATTAACTATGCAATTAATTTCTTATTATTTATTCTAAATGAGAGCCTATGTCATCTTGTACAAGTGAGTATAAGAAGTCTTTTAGTACAATCATAAAGAAGTAATCTATTTAAAATTATATGTTTTACAAATTAGGGAGAGTTATTAGATATAATAGTGTTTTAAATGGGGATATAATTTAAAAAAATAAATTTTTATTTATTTAAAACTATTTCTCATTCCATTAATAGAATTTAGAAAAAACTCATTATTTTAAAATTGAAACATCCTTTTTTGAGTTTAAACTTGGTGAAAACATAAAAGTTAGTTTTGAAGATGAAATTAAAAATTTATTGTGGAATGTAAATCATTTTTAGTTTTAACAAGAAATAGAAATTCACTATATTCCTATTTTATAATTTACCTTTTAGAGAAAATAAGGTTTTCAAAAAGAAATAGGTGGATTTTCTTATTTAACTACAGATTAATAATGAATTGGGTGTGTAAAATTTACCATTTTTAAAATAAAATAGTATGTTGTTTTTCAAATAAATAAAGGTTTTATGTAAACATTTAGTTGGTGAATCAATTTGGATAAACTGAAATAAAATATTCGGTTAGGAATAGATGAACTTGGTAGATTCCTACCATTAAGTGAACCAAAATATTTATTTTTATTCATTAATGGTATATATAGACGATTATGTTGAGTCAATAATGTTTTCCTTATGAATTTTCCATTCCTTCATGATTGAGGAGATTTTTATGTCAATAAGGTTTCCTTATGACTTTAACATTCCTTCTAGTTTTGAAAATCACAAACACCTTATCTCAAGGAAAATTTCATTTTACCCTGTGTTTTACTTCTATAAGGAAACTTTTCCCTCCCCAAGAAAATTTATCCTCACCATGTTTTTCATTGTTCATTATTTTCTCTAAGTGTAAAATTTGGTTTCATATCTAAATCTCAGAATCAAATAATACTTAGATATATAACATTCTATTTTCAAGATCCAAATTTAGGTTCTGAGTTCTCTAAATTTAGACTCCAAACTCTTCTGAGTTTTGACTCCAAGTTCTCTGAATTTAGACTCCGAACTCTTCAGAGTTCAGACTCCGAGTTCTCGGAATTCACACTTAGAACTATTCTGAGTTCTGACTTCGAGTTCTATGAATTCAGACTCCAAACTCTTCTGAGTTCTTACTCTGAGTTCTCTGAAATCAGACTCCAAACTCTTTTGAGTTCAGACTTTGATTTTTATGAATTCAAACTCTGAACTCTTCTGAGTTCTTACTCTGAGTTCTCTAAATTAAAACTCTAAACTCTTATGAGTTTTGACTCCTAATTTTCATGAATTATGACTCAGAACTTTGTAAGTTCAGGTTCCAAATTCTTGTGAATCCAGATTTTTAATTTCCTTGAATTTCAGACTTCAGAATTTTATAGAGTTCCGGTTTCGAATTCCTTATAAAACAGAATCTGAATAGCCTTGTATTATAGACACCGAATATGTTTTTGGTTAGACTCTGGACTTTTATTTTCTGACATTCCGAATATCTGATTTTGTTTATGTAACCATATTTTTCCCTACACATGATTTTGTTATAAAATAATGTTGTGATTTTAGTTACTAACTAACCATTGTTTGAGTGACACATGAATAGGTCCCTCCGAAATTCAATGAAAGAAATGACTGTTGGAGGAGGGAGTTGACTGTTGGTGTTGTACCTATAAATAGGAGTTCATTTTAAAGAGATCACAGGAAGTTGATCAATCTAGAGATTACATGCTGTTGAAGTGATTTCTAGAGAGAGAAACTTTATTGCTTTGTGTGTACTGAACTTCTTCTTCAGATTTTCTTTGTGCGACTCTGATTGTTGTTTTGTATAATCGAGGGCTTCCAGGGATAGGAAGATAGAGGTGCCGACTAAGTTGAAGTTGAGGGATTGCGGGTATAGCAAGACAGACTCCGATCTTCATATCGAGGGCTTACTCTGGTGTAGGTAAGACAGACTTTCTTGAAAGTATAAATCAAGGGACCTTTATCCAAGGTTATTGGATACCCTTCTCTTTGGGTTAAAAGATTTACTACTTGTTACTTGTTTTGTTACAATTTTCCCACTTCATTTTTTATTGTTGAGGAAAGTATAACTATCTTATACTTCCTTATTCTTGTACTTTGTTTTAGTAAGATTCTATATGCTTTAAGGTAGAATAATTATCTTTGTAAACATTCATTAAGTTTTTTCCCGAAACCATCTTTTCTGGAATCACTTTCTCAGAATCATATTTCCAGAATCTAGCAAGTGTGTAGAACTAGAGATTTTGTGAATTCCCTTGTTTAACCTTGTTAAACAATAGGAAGGTTTCAAACCAACTTAAAAGTTCCTATAGAATTTTTAAAGTATACAATTCTCCCCCCTCTTGTATATTGAGCATCATATGATCTTACATTTGGTATCTAAAGAGAATATCATTCTACATACCATCTCAACAGATTATAGTGATGTAGGTATATCCCTTGGTATAACTTTTTCTCAAAAATTACTTTTTTATTTTTCATTTTAGGAGTCACGTAGACAGAAAAAAATGGGGATTTTGGGGATGTTCTAAAAGATAGTGGTTGGTATGTCTATTGGCTATTAGAATTTTATTATATTGATGTTTATAGATATGGAATTTTTTTTATTTGATGGATTGTATTATATTTTCGAGCTGTGAATTTGAAATGAAATTGATGATTATATGTATGATTCAAGGTTCATATTGGGTCTTTTATATGTTATGTGGTCATGGATTAGTGATTAAAGACTCGTAATATGTATGTTTTGATGACATGTGATAGATTTTGTGATTTTACATTCTAGTTTTGATAAATACTTAATGGAATACCTTAGTGTTTAAATTGGAAACTTAAGATTAGTGTTTCTTAAGATAAATTCCTTTTGGTACTTCTTAAGGATGAGAATTTATATGGCAGGGATGATATAACAACCTATGTATTGAATATAGTTATTGTGGTGTTATTAAATTCATGAGAAGATCATTTAGAGATTAAATCATGAGTTCATTTGAATTGTTATGATTTTTATAGGGTTCAATTTTGGTTTGACGATTCAAATTCTATTCTTGGTGTTTGAGGATGATTTATTATTCATTTTTAGATTATGTTTAAGGCTTGGGAGAAGTTTTAGATGTTTTTGGTAATTACAAAGGGGTTATACCTATAGTTCACCACTATAGATGAATCTTGGTACCCACTAGACCTAGCAGGGGCATGGGTAGCTTGAGGGTGCCACCAAGTACCCTGTAGTGGTTGACTAGGCACCAACTGGATCACCCAGGAGTTTTTTTATGAGGTTGTTTTGGAATTTTAACACTAAATATATGTTAAATCTCCTCTCCTTCTCCTTCGAATTCACTTACTTAAAGCTAAAGGAGTGCTCTCCCATGGATCCTTTAAAGACCCCCACTCCCCCTCCTCTTATCCCATTATTCAAGGGAAATACTTGGGTGATTTTCATAAAAAAAATAAAAGTTAGCTACATTCCTCATCTCTTACCCCCTATTCTCTATTTTCTTATAATTTTCTTTACCTTAGTTTGGGATTATAAAGTGATTTCCACCCGAGAATGGGGAATTAACCCTAGAATTTTGGGATTCCTCTTATCTTTCATCAAGGAAGATCATATTGTTTTATTTATCTTTATTTGTGATTTTTTCGATTGAATGTGATTGAGGTACATTTAGGTTAGAGATTTATAGAATTTGGGTTGATGTTTTAAGTTAATTTCTTAGAGGTTATTTAGGGATTAGGGTAAATATATATTCTTTAGAAAATTTATATAATTGATAACATTGGTTTTTTTAGGTTTTTTATCTTTCATTATATTTGTTATGTGTTTAGGTTTATTTAGTGATGAAATTATCGTTTAATTTATTTTAGGTGCTTCTTGGAGATGGTTTCAAGTTAGAGAGATTTCCATTAATAATGGTATGTTGTGTTCACTAATCAGTTGATTCTTGGGAAATGCCTATAACATGCCTGATTTTTCATTAACTAAATTATTAATATAGCTTATTTTTTATTTTGGGAATATAAATGGATGTTTTATCAATGGAATTTTTTTAAGAAACTTATTATTTTTCTAAGGAGATATGTCGAACTATGTAATAGAACCCATTCCCTCTTGATTGTCTTATGAACTATAGTAAATCTATTATACATTAAACAATCTTTCTGAATATTGACACATGTTGATGAGTTTGCACTGGTAAGTGAGTTAGTAATCCATGATAAGGGAATATCACTAAACTAAGATTTCTAAATTTGATAGAATCATTCTTTACAAGAAAAAAGGGTTTTGCGATAGGCTATAAGTGACGGGTATGACGCTCATCACAGATAGTCCTTTTTAAGGGACTATTTATTATGGTAAAAACCTTGTATTAGATTGTTTTTTATTAAGGACTATTTGTGATGGGAAAACTGGTCTATTTCAAATACCTTTAGCACGCTTGTGCACCAAACTATAGGAAAGGTATTTTCATTGGGAATACGCCCCAACCACGAATACCTTCCATCGTTATTGTTATTTATGATGTTAATTAATCCCTGTTAGAAATAAATTGTCTACAGAAGGGTATTTGTGACGAGACCCGTTATAAATACCTTTTTAATCTCTAATAGGGTTATTAATTGTGGGTATTAGTTGTGATGAGAAACCCATCACAATTTCTTTCATCGCTAGTAATCTGACCTATATATACCACCACCCAATTTTTTTTGTTCTCTTCTCCTTTGATATCCCTTCTCTTCCTTTCCTCTGCTCTTTTTCTCTTTAAACATTTAAGAGTTTAAAATTTCATAGGGAAGAAAATGTTCCTCTTTGCATCTGATAAGATGTTCAATTTTAAGGTTCTTATTTAATGTTTTTAATTTTTAATTAATTTATTTTGTATGTTAGTAATTATTATAATTAATTAGAAGTAATTCGTTTTAATTAGAATTACTTAGATTTATTTTGTAAAAATTAGTGTTATGTTGGAGTAATTATTTTTATTTACAAGTATTTAGTTTTAATTTTCAAAAAAATTTATATTTAGAAGTAATTAGTTTATATTTGTGTAAATTAATTTTAATTATTAGTTCGTAATTAGTACTAATTAATAATAATTTTTAATAATTTTTAATAATTAGTGGTAATTAATAATAATTAATGGTAATTAGTGATAATTAGTGGTAATTATTAATAATGTGTGGTAATTAGAAATAATTAGTACTAATTGGTAATAATTAGAAATAATTAGTGGTATTTAGTAATAATTTGTAAAAATTAGTAAAAATTAGTAATAATTAGTAATAAATAGTGATTATTAGTGTTAATTAGTCATAATTAGTAATAATTACTAATAATTAGTCGTAATGAGTAATAATTAGAAATAATTAGTAGTTAATAGTAATAATTGGTAATAATTAGTAATAATTAGTCGTACTTAGTAATAATTAGTAATAATTAGTGGTACTTCATAATAATTAGTAGTAATTAGTAATAATTAGTAGTAATTAGTAATAATTGGAAATATTCATTAATAATTCATAATAATTAGTGGTACTAAGTAATAATGAGAGGTAAATTGTATTAATTAGTATTAATTTGTAGTAATTATAATTAATTAGCAATAATTAGTTATAATTAGTGGTAGTTAGTAATAATTAGAAATAATTTGTGGTAATTTGTAATAATTAGTAATAATCCATAATAATTAGCGGTAATCCATAATAATTAGTAATAATTAGTAATAAATAGTGGTAATTAATGGTAATTACTAATAATTAGTCAAAATTAGTAACAATTAGTGATAATTAGTGGTAATTATCCATAATTAGAAATAATTACTAATAATGCGAAATAATTAGTAATAATTATTATTATTTTTAAAAAATTAGTAAAAATTAGTAATAATTAGTAATAGAAATTAGTAATAATTAGTTGTACTTAATAATAATTAATAATAATTGTTAATAATAAGTTTTAGTAATTTGTAATATTAATTTTTAATAATCATTATTGATAATAATAATTTGTAGTAGTTAGTAATAATAATTAGTTGTAATTAGTGGTACGTAGTAATAATTAGCAGTAATTGGTAATAATTAATATTAATTAGTAATGATTGGTTATACTTAGCAATAATTAGTATTACTTAGTAATAAAAAGTAATAATTAGTAATAATTATTGAAAATTATTAATAAATAATAATAATTAGTAATAATTAGTGGAAATTAGTGGTACATAGCAATAATTAGTGGTATATAGTAATAATTTGTGGTGATTAGTAGTAATATGTAATAATTCGTAAAATTTTGTAAAATTTTGTCTCTAATTAGTATAATTAATAAAAAAAGAATAATTGAGCACAATTTTATTAAAATACTATATTTTGCGAAGAAATCGTGAAATTAATAAAAAATTATAAATTTAATAAAAGTTGTTATAATTAATAAAAATTCCTATAAATTAATAAAAAATAGTATAAATTATAATAAATTATTATATATTAGTATAAATTAATATAGATTCGTATAAATTTAAAAAAATGCTAAATATTTTTAAAAATTAGTATATATTTAAAAACTAGCTTGAATTATTATAAATTTGTATACATTTATAAAAAATTAGTTCAAATTATTATACATTAGTATAGATGAGTATAAATTATCATAAAGTTTCCTTTAAGTAGTATAAGTTATCATAAATTTTAGAAAAGTTTACAAATTTTTATAATTTAAAAAAAAATATGAAGTAATAAAAATTAGTATAAATGAGTAAAAATTTAAAAACAAATTAATATAATTTATTATAAATTTTTATAAATTAAGAAACTTTACTAAAAATTATAAATTCAAATAAGTTACAATAGATTGATATAAAATAATATAATTTAGTATAAATTATTATAAATTTATAAAAAAATGTAAATTTATAAAATAAATTTAAACATATAAAGTATCTATAAATTAATTAAAATATTTGAAATTAGTATAATTTATTATAATTTATTATGAAGTAATATAAATTATTAAAAATTACCAATATCGTGAAAATGAAATAGGTCTTTAATTTTCATGTCATGATCAATGAAAATTTTAGACATCGTTTACAAAAATTGGTAATTTGTCAAGACCTAGAGATTATAAATTCAATTATTTACACCTTATTAGTAATTTATAATATATTTTGTTGACTTACATTGTGATTTTTACATTATTTACGTGTTTATTAAGTTATAATTTATATGGAAATACTTTTCATATTATTTTTTTTATTTCAGATGTTTAAAATTTTATTTATTATATTTTTTTTATATTTTTCTTTTTTCTTTTTCTCCATTATTCTTATATTTATTTTTAATTTTTGAATCTTATTTGAAATGGGTTATAGTTCCATCGAAAATAATTTATAGGTGTGGGTCATGTGACCCATCATAATAAATAATGTGTTTTAAAATTATTTGTAATGGGGACATTTCCGGTCACAAAAGATCTATTTTTCAACAGACCATCACAAAAAACATCTTTTGCAACATTGTTTTTTGTGACGGGTTATTTTTGATGGGACCCAGTCATAAATAATTTATTTTTCCATTTTGATCCCTTGAAAATAATTAAGAGAAGAATTAAAACCTTAGATGTTCCAGGGGTTATTAAACCATATAGACTAATCCTTGTAAATAAAATGTCCCAATCAGCCTAGGCATTTATGAAATATTAACATATTACTAAGGTGTACTCCCTTAAGTCCAAAAAATATTCAATAATTTGAATACCCTACTCTCACCCTATCCTAAACAAGATATAAGACAAAGAACAACACATAACCTATAGTTAAGAGAGTGCTTCTATGATGATGTGAAGGTTGGGTCTATGAGGTCGGAAGAAGTGATTCAACCTATAAATCCATGTTTATTTAATAAATACATAATCTAAAACTTGGAAACAATCAAGGATTTTTTAAGGGTTTATGATTTTTTATGAAAACCCTATTTTAGAAATGATCCTTTTTGGAAAAATATCTAGATAAGTTTACACTTCTTCTTATTCTAATTTATTCTTACTTTAAATTTTTACTAAAAACATGTTTTCCATGGAATACACCTTTAATATTTTGAAACTTGGTTACTTCATTTAAAAATAGTGATATCAATTGTTATATTTAAATTTTAAACTATGGGGTGGGTTTTAAAGTGGAAACATTGACCAATTCCGATGAATTAAATTGTCTTTCACAAATAGACACACATGGTTATTGAATATGTATTTTTATTAATATCACAATAAATACCACCTATATGTCATAGTCTATAATCAAATTTGGTTCATGTAGGTTTTTCAAAATTAATATAGTGAAATATCTAAGATATTAAGTGGTACCACCCAAGTATGTCTTGGTTGTTGATGTATCAAACCCATGTTGTTCCTTTAGAATGACCCTAGTAATATTTTAATTCTTAATAGTTGTTTGAAATTTGTGAAATTTATGATTTCTATCCATGATTGATATCTATGTTGGTCACTTCCATAAATGAGTAAATTTTTAATTGGGTTATGTGATCATGGATGTTGTTTAATGTTGTTCAAAGCATGATGAGTGATAACATTAAGAGTTATTCTTCAGTATTATTATAGTTTTAATATGTTAAATATGTTATTTATTTTTTAATTATGTACATTATTGATGTAACTGGTTTTGATACTATGAGTATAAATATCATTTCATGTATAAAATGATAACTGCATTGGTAGTAAGAATGTGTATTTTCGGGATATTATATATTATGCCCCTAATTTCATGAGAAATTACTTCTCATATAATGAATAGATCTGATGATTTGGGGTGGTTTGGAAACACCCCTCCATGTTCTTGGGATGGATTGAAATATTTCCCTATCATGTTGTTCCCATTTCTCTATTCACAAGGGTATGTTGCAAGATTACCCTGAATCGCTAGGACTAATTCTTATACTTTGGGTGGATTGTTTGAACCTTGAATTATTTGCACACAACTAATCATATGTATGGGTTTATATCTATACATATTTGATCTATTTAAAAGTATTTAAGTTTCCTGTCATAATTAATTTCCTTGTATTTTCATCTTAGATCCCTATATGAGGCTTGAATCTTATGGCATGGGTATATACCATCCTGGTATATGGAGTTATTGGATGTATCTAGTATTGATCTATGATATGACACCATGTTGATCTATTAATTATGAATTTTATAATTACTTCAAAAACTATTTTATATAGTTTTTTAAATGAGTAGATGTGTATATGAATACACCTTTATGGCACTATAATGTTGAGACTCCATTTCTGGTGATGAAATGAGTATTTCATGCTCACACCCCTCATTGACACCTCAGTGGGAAAAAATAACCTCTATTTTTCTTTTTTTAGGTACTAATCGGTATCAGTGTTTATTGGATCACCATAGAGGATTTTTTGTGTCTATTATTTAAGAAGGATTGATTCCATCTTTGAAGTTAGATATAAACAAGTGGTTGAAGGCAGCATAATGTTTGGGTTTGCACTATTTTTGGGTTTATTTTTATAACAAACAACATATGGATGGTCCATGCTAGTTTTTTGGGAATTATAAGTTGTGAATTATCATATAATTCAAGTAGATAAATCATTACATGGATCTTCTTTAGAAATTTAGTGCTGATTTTCAACCCCTGGGGATTGGGGAGTGATCTAAGGGTTATAGATCACATGATCTGGTTTCCATATATTTATTTGGTTTGTATATATTATAATAACTCTATTCAGGGGTCCCAATTACAAGACATCATTCCACTTTTTTGTTAGTTTTGGAGTGATAATTTTTTCTCAGCTAAGTGTTATAATATCTAGAAGTTCCATCCCCAAAATTTACATTTTATGACCCTGATGGAGATAGTACATTAGCAACATGAGACATCCAGTTCTATGTGGTATAATTGAGTTCACCGGATGCATAAGTTTTAGTAAAATAGAAGTTTGATGTGATATTTATTACATAAAATCAGTGGAAGCACGTTGGACCACACATTCACCATATAGTGATTCCAGACGTAGGATAATGAGATCATTAAAAGGTTATTTTAGTGGGTGAAATTAGAAGAATTTAGTATAGTATATAGAGTATAGTGGAGTCCATGTGAAGAAATGTTGAGGAGGATCTTTAAATGGATGCTCTCATGGTGTTACTAATTATTTAAATGATGCAGTGAAGTAGATTGAGGGGGTATCTTCTAGATGCTGAATGAATTTTTAAATATGATGAAGTGAAGAATTTTTTGATTTCTATGAACTATGATGACATGAAGTGGAAATATTTACTATAGGATTTGGCAGAGATATATTTTTCAAATTTAGTGAAGTATAAATGAAATTCACTATTCATTGAGTGTTAACGTTCAAATAAATGGATGCTATAGGGAAACAGAGGTTTTGGATTACAACATAGGATCTCCTATGAATATAAAAAGGTTATGATGACTGGATGACTACCTAGGGACTAATATAGATGTGGTATTTTTCTATATGTGAAAATTGTATTGAAAATTTTATGAGTGCTGATATGATTAATAGATTCGGATGGGGAAACATAGAGGTGTGTCCAAAAGGATCATATATAGGGTAAATATGGTTTTAGAGTCTAAAATTTAGAAGTTTGAAGACCAGGAGGAGGAGTAACAAAAGATGCAATGGAAGGTGTTGGTGATGCTACTTCCAGCTATTTTGAGTAGGGTTGTTAAAAGATTGATAATCCTTGTAAGTCAGATGTACTCTATTTCTAATGTAACGAAAGTAATATATTTATTCTCAAATTGATGTAGGAAAATATTCCGAAACCATTTAATCCTTTCATGCATGATTTTTTGGGTCTATGCATGCATTTTTTTTGTGTGTGTTTCATGTACTTATTCACATGTTCATTTCATTAAAGGAAGATCCTGATATGAACTAAAATATCGGTATAAGATGAAAAAAATGGAATCTATGGTGCTTTAACTTATCAATTTTATATGGTAACTCATGGTGGGTGTTAAATTAGAAGTACGAGTTTATTCTGGTGGATAAATTTCGTCTATGTTATGTTACTGAAATAAGGTACTTATGAAAATTTGAATCTATTCCTTCAACCCCAGAAGTGGTATCAAATTTTTGTTATGGGGTTTAGTGGTAGACAATGGTGTTTGTATTTACATTGGATTAGTTAATCAAGTACTATAGAAAAGTGACCCTTGGATAGCAGTGGTACTATTGAAGGAATTCTATAATATCTATGTTCTCTTGACTGGACGCTACCGTGAGGTTTGTTCCATTACTTATGTAGCTTAAATATCTTGGTTGGGAAAATTGTTGGGTAATCATGATCAAGTTGCATATTAGGTTACCAAAATAATGTCACAAGAATATGGATATGGTACTAGCAGTGTTTCTGAGAATATAGAAAGTCCAATTGACCAAAATGAGTCAAGTGACATATTCCATTTATTGGGTTGAATTTTGGAACGTTGTGGAAGGATACTAAAATAATGAAGGAAGATAATGATTCCTTACTTTGCCTAGATTTAGTGGTAAATCAAATTTTAGTGTACAGAATTATAATGGTCTAGGCATGGATTTGATTATCTTATTCTGTGAGTTTCAAAAGCTTAATGAATATTGAGTTTTCTACTCTAGAAGTATTTATAGATCTATTATATGGAGATATTATCCAAAAGTAGGGATTATAAACTATAAGGAAATTGAAATAAAAAAAAGGAGTGTTACAATGGTTATAGTAAAGCGATAATTGAAAAATATTCCAGGAAGAAGTTTTCAAAAAAAGGAATTCAATTTTTTGTTCAAGACCATTAAAATAATTAGAGAACAACTAGTTCTTGGAAGTAAAAATTCTAGAGGTTATAAAATTATAAAACAAATAGGGGTGACTAAAAGAGTTAGTTTGTTTTCATGAGATCCCATGTGGAGTTAGGTTAGATGACTCTAGGGTTTTACCACTAAATATTTGTGAAGGTAAAATCATGTTTTTTTAGGAACCTCATCAATGTTGGAGATGTTTTGGTCTATCTAGAAGATTTGAAGATATAGGTGTGGTGTAATATTGTCTTATTTCATTAGAATATAGTTAGGTAGAAATGGTATTAAATTTTTGAAGGGTATGAGGATTTCATGTTGGGGGGATTCTTGATAATGGTATGTGTGGACAAGGTTTGTTCTCTTTGAGGAGAGTTGGAATTTAAATCATCAGATGATAGAAAAATGGAACATTAGGCATCATTATCATGAGAACATGGAATTTATAGAGTAAAAGGGATGAAAATTATAATTCATGCAAAGATTTAATGGAACTAAAATATAGTGACAAAAATATTTCTCGGAAATGGATGGTGTTCAAGTACCAAGGGTTTTCTCATGGAAATATATTGTACTTCAGTGTCCATTTATCAAAAATCAAGAAGAACAATGATATATGTGGACTAAAAGTTTGTCCAAAAGATGATAGGTTGTATAGAAAGATGGTGTTCTGAAATATTGTTGGTTGAGTTTGCCTATGTTGAAGAACGCTGACCTAGAACACTAGAATAATGGTATTTTAGAGTGAATTTATGTTTAGGGAGGATATTTTATAAGATACTCTAGATTTACATAAGAAGTACTGGTGTTGTTCTCTCATATGAAATTTTTATGGAATGTGTTAACCTTGTCCATGAAAAATACGATATAATTAAAACCAAAATTCTTGGTGTATATTTCTTTGTAAGGGATTCTAACACTATGTAAATGAACATTAAATGATTTTAAGAGCCTCAGAAACACATATAGAAAGATTTTGGATCCTCAAATGGTCGGAACTGATGCTAGGTGTAGTGAAAGAAAATGACCACACATTTCTTGATTACACTGATCAGAATTTCAACAGGAGTTCATCATGGTAATTAAATTAGGATTATCCAAAGTTTTATATATATGTCATTATCAATGATATTATGATAGTTTTTTTACTAGAAATATCTAATACTGCATAAATATGAGAATTATAGCATCATAAGTAGATGTAAGGAAGAGTGAGGCTATGGACCTATTGTAGAGTGTATCTTATTGATTGAAGTTTAAGTAATCTAAAGGATATAGTATTGGTTCATATTTTATTTAAAGGAATTTCAAGGGAGTAATTCAGGTGAGTTTTCGGGTTTTAGAGAACTAAGGATAAATTCATTCAGTATTATCCTAGATGACCTGAATAAGAATAGAGTGGAGAATCATGTTTATGCTCCAAAATGAGGGTGAATAGAAGTTGGTATAAGGGACTTTGGTATAAGGGTAAGAGTAGTATTTGAGGGGAATATTATTTTAACTAAACCTATGAAAAATATTCTTAAGTGGGAGACTATTGAAATTGGTGTTATAATTTTTTTTGGGTTACATATTGGAATATATGGGTGTTTAATCAATGTATGTTACAATTGATTTCCCTGATTGAGACAACACATTAGCACCATGGGAAATCTGGTTTTAGGATACATAAGTGAGTTCATCAGAAGTAGAAGAATTAGTTGAACATAATTTCATATGTTTCTTGTAATTTTAGGTTAGTATATGTACATTGAACCATATATTAAACAAATGTGAGTCTTGGTATTGGATAGTGAGATCACTGGAAGGTGCGTTAAGGGGGAGAATTTGGACGGATTTAGTCCAGTGGATGGAGAAAAGTGGTGTTTGGGTGAAACAATTATGTGGAAAATATTTAGATGAATTTAATTAGGGAAATATTAATTTTCTGTATTATCGGGTGAAGTAGACAAAAGGGGAGCTTTTGGATTCTGAATGAATTTCTTGAATATTTGAAAGAAGTATTGAAGGTCAAGATTTCCATTAAATCTAATTAAAGAATGGATAATCATTCCAATACGATTCAATAAAGGGAGATTTTTTGAATTCATTAGAGTGATGTTGAGATGATTTGAATTATTCATTATATTTTTGTGGAAAAAGAAACAAATCCAATAGGGAAAAGGATATTTCACATTTAAATGGAGGATTTCCCATGAATATTGAATGGTGGTTCTCATTGGATGACATAATAGGGACCACCATAAAAGTGGGATTGGATCTTAGGTCAAAAGAATACCTAAAATGGTTTGAGGACTTAGAAGACAAACATATATTAATAGGTAAAGGTAGAGGTGGATCTGGAAAAAATAAACATAGGTTCATCTAGGTGTCGGTGATTGAAATGATTATGGAAGAAGACCAAGAGGAGGCATAATGAATTATGTAATGGAAGGTATAGGTGAGACTTATTTCAGTTTTTTTCTATAGGGTTGTCAAGTTGGATTATCGATATATCCCTGATGTACTCTTTTTTCATGTGGAATAAAATTTATGCTATCATTATGTTATGGATATAGTAAACATTTTATAAAGCACATAATCCTTTTGTGAACTATATCTTTTTTTGGGATTGCATGTGTGTGTGTTCATTGTGTGCTTTTTTTCTTGTACATTACTTTAAATGAATATCATGAGTTGATTGAAACCAAAAGTGGAGGATGAATTTATTTTGTGTCTGGGTTTCTTTGAATTCTTATTTTTTTATTTTGATATCATTGGGGTATTCAATTTAAATTAAGAGTCTTTATGGTGGTTTAGATTTCACCGCATGGGATTACCAGAATAAGGAAAATTTAGCAATCAAAACTTCTTCCCTCATCCCCTAAATTTCTCATGGGTATATGACCATTAGTAACCATGAATTTAAATTATGAATAATTTATGAGATATCATGATCTAGAGAGTCCATACACCTCACTCTCACTTTCCCTCCTACACTTTCACTTGCGATATGAAATAAGAAATCATATAAAATAATGGAATGATTTATGGACCACCTATCTAATAGTCACGGAAGTATACTCAACCAATATTATCATATTAATGAACATAAATCCGAAAAATCTAAGAAATATATCATAATTCACTAAAATAGATATTTTACATGAAAAATTGTTAAACAATGTGGAAAATATCAAATATATTGAAGAGGAGTGTTAGATTTACCTCTAAAAATATAACGCGAGGAACGATGCTCAAATACACGCTAAAAATAAGAATAATTTCCACTTAAAAAGAGAAAATAAAATAGATGGATGGATAGTCAATATAGTATACCATAAGAAGTGTAGTTTGGTCATTTATAAAATTTTAAACCCAAAACATGTACTTATTAAAAATTAAATATTGGAGTGGAGGTCATAAGGTACCCCATGCAGGTATATAGTATCACATAGACCACTTGGTAGGGCCCACCTTCTAGTAGGTAGTCCACCTAGGAAAATCATCCCTATGTTTTATCCATCAATTAGCCGGTACCCAGTTATCAGGTGCCCGATAGTATCCATCATATTTGATAGATTTTCTACTTCTGAACATTTTCCTCAAATCTCGACCCCAACCTCCACCAACCACTCTAATAGTTTAAAGAAACAATAATACACATGGAATGATTAATTTAAATAAAATTCATACATCATCATTTTTATGTCACTTTAACACATATTTTCTCATTCTTGGGATTCTCATTGAGACTTGTTGGAAGAAATCTCCAACTATTAAGCTTGCAAATCCACCTCCCAATACTAATTATCTTCTTAAATAAAATTATGATTCCACCACACATGCACTAGGTATACCATATCCTAATTCAAGATATTCTTACTCTGGACCACTATTCATACTAGTTATTCCAAAAAACACATCAACTTCTAACTTGACATCATCAACACAAATCACAAGAGACAGGTTTGGATGATATCTCAAAAGTTGATATATATATATATATATAATACATTATACATCATATTGTCTCTCTAAGGAACTGATAACCAGTTTTTCATTTTATCAATCTTCATAACTATCATGAATAGTCTCATGAATCGGGGTGTTAACTTACATTATCTCCAAAACATTTTGTTCCCTAGCCATGGTGACACTCTCAAGAAAACTTGTTCACCAACCTATAACTATAGAGGTTGATTTTGATGATCTATATAGTTATTATTCTTTCCCTATGTGGTATCCAACAACTTTTGAATCAATTAAATATACTCTCATGTCTACATTACAATACATACCCAACCCCAAATGAATCATCAATGTCTATCTAGCATAGAGAAGATCAACATGGAATCCCATAAATATCCCCAAAAGACTCCACTAGAATATATTTCTAATAACTATTATTATAGAAAAACTGTATTAATATAATTTTTATCTCCCTATACCTTCAAAAACATAAGACATAAACATAAATCATTTCCTCAAAAATTTGTATCATGTAATAAAACTACCAATCACTCTCAAGATGAAACTAGTTTGGTCATAGAGAGTGTCCATTGATGTCTATAGATATATAATACCTTGTTTTTTCAATACTTGGTAGTAATGTGTGATTTTGGGTTCGAACCATAATGAATGGGTTTTGTTGAATGAATTAATGTGTTGAATTAATTTTAGATAAATAAAAATTCAATTACATTATTGAGAAAATTATGAACAAGGGGAATGGAATGAGTATTAGAAATACCACGATGTAGTTGAAAGTGAGGCTTCATGTTCCATTCAATATTAAATTTATTTATGTTTTAGAATAATTTTTTCATTCCCATTAATAAATTTTTAATTTATATATATATATAGATAGATAAAGATGTATGATTCCTACTATATTGAACAATCCTAATCACCAAGACTCAATTTCCTAGTATTTTCAAGGTGATGACATATATAATAATAAGAACAGAACTGATCAAGAACTCATTAAAAATAATTTTTTTCATTAAATTAAAACATCTTATATCATAAATATATAATGCAATAAATTTAATAATAGAAATTTATTATCCATTAAACTTTTTGATCAAACATTGATTTTAATTTTATACTTGATGTCAAGTGTATTTGTTGACCAATTTTATGGCTAGAAGAGATACAATGCATGATATATTTCTAAGCACAACTTCCATTTTCTAATTTCAACCCTAAATTATTTAAATCATCTTCTATGTTGTAGATTTTTCCTTATCTGAATGAATATATTAAAAATTGACTATAATTCATCCCTATTTATTGAATTCCCCACTAATGATCAAATTGATTTTGTTTTTTGGAATTATAACATGGTGGAATTATAATGTGGCATCGAGCCATGCCTTATTCAATAACGTAAGTCAAAACACATATTATATTAATTATTTTATCTCTAGATAGTTTGTACTATATCAAATGAATCAAGAAATTTTGTCCTAGTACCCATGTGACTCACTTCCTTTCAATTTTATTCTCCTCATTCTATAGGGTTTGTCTATAAAACAATACTATAGCCTAGAATCTTTTTTCCATATTGCTTACTTTATTAAAAATCAATCTAATAAAGGTGATTTTTGAAAAACAAAACAATGGAAACCTAAAATCATACATGTTAGTTTCTAAATAAAATTCAAATGAACTACAAAACTGTACAAAATTAGTCAAAGATATATAAACATAAAATTTACCCACACTTAAACCATTTCACTCCAGATCAAAGACACACAAAAAGATGAAACATGTTATATTAAATCAAAGGACATTATTATCAATTAAAAAATTATTTATCAAATCTCCCAAAAACACCTTTCCTCTTTTAAAATAAAATTTTCAAAAATAAAATCACCACATGTTTATTCTTCTCAAAATAATACCATTATCTATACATCATTTTAACATGCCTCAGGATTACTCTCATCCCTCAAGATTAAAAATTTTTCAATTTAATTATCAATTCTCAAAAACAAAGTTTCTTACCATCAGACTATAATGAATTTCATAAGTAAACTACTTAAAATTTAAAGGTTACATAAAATTATGAGGATTTATAAAACAAATATCAACAGTTTTACTGAGATTATGGGGGTAGAGGAATTTTATTAATTATATTATATCATTAATGTTTATTATTAACTCCCAAATTATCACTCCCACACACATAAATATGTGTATAACCCTAAGAATAAAATTTTACATCCAAAATACCACAACTGAAGAAAAAAGTTCTCGAAATCTTCTAAAATGATTAATATAACTCTATTTGGAGAATTAAGTTATGGGTTACTACTTTTATAGTTATCAATAAATATTAGTTTTAACACATAATTACCCATATTATTTACATAATATTATATCCAAAAACAATTTTATTCCTTAATAAATTAGATAGTGGAAATGGACTTTTATATAAAATAAATCAGGAGACAAATAAAATTTAATTCCCTCAATTATCCTTTTCTACACGAATTATTTACTCTCTAATTTTTAATTTAATGGTATGGGTAGAAGTAAAAAATAAGTTATATAATAAAAATTAGGGATGGAATATAAGGGCTTTCAATTTATGCCTCTTTTATTAAATGAAGTGTGTTAAAGTTCCAGTTGTATTGGTAGAAAAAAACCAAGAAAGTTATAAAATACAAACATTGTTTAAATTTTCTCTCAATAATCATTTGATAATTTTAGTGATGAAATGGGGTTATATTTTTCTTAGGTATGTAATTATGATTTCATGTTGGAATAGATTAGAATTAATGTTAATATAAGTTTAAAAAATAAAAATAAAAAATAAAAAATCTAAAACTAAAATATATTCAGAAGAAATAATTTATTAGTGGGTGTGATGGATCAAATAATTTTAAAAAATAAACATGTGTGAGATAATCACTATATATATGATTTTATTTCATGTATACTTCACTAATGAAATTTTTTGGTTTGGATGTGGGTTCTTTTGATATTCTAAGAGTTAATTCTTTGGAATATTAAATTAAATAAAAAAATAAAAGTAAATATATATTATAATTTTTTAAAAAATTATTATATAGAGACATCTCTTAATTTAATTTTGTTTCCTTCATACTCACTCACTATAGCGATGGTTGTGGTGGTGATTGAGGATATGCCTATATCTAATCATTAATGTAAATTAGTAATAAGTTAAAAAATGAGGGAATGTCTAGTTGAGCGCCCTTAAATATCTTCAGGAAAAAGTTTATGTGATAGATGTATCCTCTAGGCTCATGAATAACCCTTATATGCTCATAAAAAACTCATATAAACCTATGGACCCTATGACATATCTCAAGCCTCATAATCAAGTCATAATCATCTTTGAGGGATAGTTGGGGTGTAAGTTGTAGTAGTTAGATTGTAATTTCTATCCCGAAGTTATTAGGTGAGTGGTCTAATGGTAATTGAATAAAGCGAGGTTACTGAGATATCTCCTCATATTATTTCTCCTCTTGTGGTGTTACACTTTCTTATGAGACTCCTCCTCCTCCCCTTTAACTAGATACTGGAATTCTGGTGTTTGAATCCCCAAATGTCAAATCAACACTTCATGAATGACCTTGATCAAACTATTGTTCTTAAAAGTAAACATTACATCTTTTATACTAGTACATTTGAAACTAAATTTATAAACCTTTAAAAATGTATCTATGATCATGTGTTTTCATGCCATTTAAGTGTTATAAAATGAAAATTTTAGTGTTGACCAAGATACCTTTATCTTTGAATTGATGAAACAAAATATATCACCATACATAAAAAAATTTCTTATCCCCTTTTGAAAATATGACCATATACATTAGATGATGCAGGTGTTAGTGAAAAAGTTACCTCATCATTTGTGTGTTCACCTGCCAAATCTTATACATAACCCGATTGGTCAATCTCCCCCATATGGCTGGAAGAATGGGCCTTATCATAATTTTGATCATCATTCCAAGTGGTAGATGCACCATATATGCAACATTGTTCATCATAATAGTGTGTTCGTGGAAAAAAAATTTGAAATTAAATGGAAGGATGTTGTATATCAGGCTCATCCATATCTCCCTCATTGTCCTCATCATCAGAATTTTCAAATGACTCATATAGGGATATCATAAACTCAAATGTTGGTGTAGCATAAACCTGATCCTAGAATTCTGTGAATGGATTCCTACTAATTGTTTTAAGAAATTGATTGATCATATAATAAAATAATTTTTTCACAATTATTCGATGACCAATGTAGATAAGAAGTCCCAACAATCTCTTTTTTATCATTGTACATCTCTCTATCTAGTGTGGAGAAATATTCATCAGTCAATAATTTTTTTAGTAGTCCTCACATGCCTAAGTCTCATATTCCACCTTATAGAATGAAAGTGTGAGCCCCATGATAATAAAAAGGAAGATAATTGGATGATTTGGATATTTTTTTATCAGAAATTAGGGGTGGGGGACCTTATTTTAAGTAATAGAATTTAGAACAAGACTATGATATTTTTTCATGGTACTGTGATATTTTGGCATGGACTAGTGATATATTCTAGAAAAGATCATTGATTTGAGTTTCATTGAAGAGATCTAACTGCACGGATCTAAATTTTTCATGACACAATGTGAAAATGATGCATCTAAGTGCGTTTTTATGGAATTTTGTGTAAAAAACAGCATGAATCATATCCATTGTTGCATGTGTTGTATACCATATTGGTTCATTTATTTTGGAATTCAAGATTCCCAACGTATGAATTCCCAAGAGTAGAATAGGTTTTCTCCTAAGTGTCATGATCCAAATATAAAATTTATGGAAATATGTGTCATTATAATATAATTGTTTTCTAAATCTATAAAAATATAAAAAATTACCTTTCACGCTGATTTGACTCTTTAGAACTATTTCTTCATAATCATTATCATGAATTCATCAATTGGATTCATCCACGACCTATTTGTGTCCCTAGTGAATCCTTCCATTTCTAAATACACTTTTCCTTTACTAATGATATCTTATTCTTTTTCTTCTCCAATTCTTCATCTTAGATCTTGTTTCCATCACATCCTTATCATCATTTTCACAATGGTTTTCTTAAAATGTGAAAAATTTATTGATTAAATTCAACATTTCAAGAATATAATCTTCCTCTTCATCATATTTCAACTCCAACAAAACTTTAACTTATTTAAACACCTTCCTTTATTATTTTTTCAACAAATTTCTCCTCTTTTTTACCTAACTTCTCCCCTAATTCCCTTTTTGATCTTATTTCCTAGAAAGGTTTGCTTTCATTTTTTTCAACCATATTTGTATTATCAATATCATTCCCACTTCTCAAAACAAAATAATTTTCATCCTCATTAGGGTTCCTTTCAGTTTTTTAGGAATTATACCCATTTCTATTTCAGTCATCTCAGTTTCCATTTTCAGTAGATATATATCTAAATTATGGGTAAATTCTTGTTTATTTGATTGAATTTATGATAAATATTTACTAAGTGATTATTTAACATTAATAAATTATTGAATAAACTCATAAATTTATATTTTTACGTATTGCGATTGTATTATAGTATTAAAATGATGTTTATTTTTATTTTTATAATTTGTTTTCTAGGTTGATAAAACATTCGAAGCAGTTGAACTCATCCTTACCCTAAATTTTAATCTCTCCAACTAAAATCTTATTGATTATAAAATATTTATTTATAAAAGTAATACCTTATTATTATTTTTGTTTCCTTACATTACCTATATAAATTTCTTCTAAGATATATGAAGATAATTGATCAAAAATTTAGTAAAATTCTATTAGAACCTGACTCCTCTATATCCATGATAACTTGTTTAGATCATATTGACCTTCTACCTTGGTGTAATTTTTAGGTCATTAATATTCTTCTACATCTTCTATATAATTGACTCAAATATCACGATTTGATATACATAGTGTACTCATCTCTTTTCTGGTAATAATTCCATGTTACATTGGAAAACGCTCATGGATATCACATCAATAAAGTCAAAAATCTCCTTCGGTGACTTTTTATAATGGTTACCTAAGTAGATATATCCAGAATCATTCTTGTTCTAGTCATAAAATCTATATAAAACAATTGTACATTGATGCATTTTTTAGAACCATAATGTTTACATTTCCAAATAATTAATTAAAATCATTCTTGATATTCATAAAGTGATTTATATTTATATTATTATAAATTTTGGGTAATATTCCACATTTTAACCATCATAGATGGAGAAAAGAACATTTTAAGAGATCTCTAAATGAGGTAATCCCATTTTATGATTAATTTCTAAGGTATAAAATTAAACTAATCTATTTACTTTTCCCTTAATGAAAAGGGGAAGATACATAACCTCATTGCATCATCAGAAACACAATTGATTTTAAAGGTGTCTCATATTTCTAGGAATTTTTAAATATGTGAATTAGGATAATCAGATGAAATTCCTCAAAAAAAATTTGTATCATATGAATGACACTTTGTGTAATATAGAGTGTATGTGTGAGAATGTTTGTCCAAATGGTGATCGTGTATGTTTCTCTTATCAATGGACTTCTATAATACATCAACATCCTTTTATTTTCATCTTCTTGTGGTTATGAGACATAGAAAGGACTTTGATTTACCCTTTATAATCCTTTATCTATATTCCATTCTTTATGGATTCTTATTAATGCTTATTCAATCTCAGTGTTTAAGAAAACTAGGTCATCCTCTCCTCATTATGACCAATTTTCTTTCCTGAACATCAACTATCACATTTAATTGAAATTTCTAGAGAATAAAATATGTCATGGGATATAAAATTAAAATAAAATATAAATAACAAAATAATATACATTCCACCATAAAAAACATTCTTTTTATACTAAGTCTAAACACATTTCCCCAACAATGGTGATAAAAAATAGTGTAACATCCTAGGAATGCATTGGTGTTTAAAAATTTATGATCCATTAATCTTATAATACTTTGTAGTATCATGAGAGTTTAGGTTCAAACCATAAGGAATAGGTTTTTCTAAGTGAAAGTATGTGTGGAATTAATTTTTTTGTGATATTGATTTGACTACTTTCATAATAAAATTCTAAACAATAACAATTGAAATAGTTTTAGAAATACCAAGAGATTAGAGATTTCAATTATTTAATTTCCACTCAACATTCTAATTTTTTAAGTATTGGAATAATATTTTGGTTCCCATAAATATATTCATAATTTTTTGATGAAGAGAGATCAAGGGGGTTATTCCCAATATATTGAATATTCATTATCACATAGAGTTAATTTTACATTATTTTTTATGAGTCAAAATTTTAAATGATCAATTATGAAACAGATCAGTAATACATTTAATGTAATTTTTATTACGTAAATAAAACACATTATATCCTCAATACCACTTAAAAATCAATTCAATAATGTAAATTTTTTATTTATCAAAATTTATAATTAAAAAACGAGTTTCATCCTATCTTTAACATCACATGGATTACTCATCCATTGATACATCTACGAGAGATGATAAAGAATAAAAATTATAAATCACAACTTCTATTCCATCATGTTAATTATCTGTTAACAAAGTCATCTTTCCTCTATCATATTTTTTCTTATTTGAATGAATTTATTCCCAAAGCGAGTGAATTTTATCCCTATTTTTTAAAATACAAAACTAATGATCAAGTTGATTAAATTTTAGGAATTATGGAATGGTATTTCTCCAATGTGGCATGGAACTATTCTAATTTCCATAACTCAATTAAAAATGAATCCTTTCTTAATTCATTAATCCAATGGTGGTTTTTACTAGAGGTATGACCTGTGTAAGTTTGGAATGAAACCCATGTGACTCGCTACTATTTTATTCTATTCTCCTCAATCTATATGGATGGGTTGTAAAATGACACCTCATCCTTGAATCATGATACCAAGTTGTTTATGTTTTTGAAAATCATCCTTCCAAAGTCACTTTCATAAAACCTAACAAAATACCGAAATGACATAAGTTATTTTATAAATAACATAAAATAAACGGAAAAAACAATAAAAAATTACTATCAAATTTATAAAAATAAGTTATAATATACTCAATTTCACTTAGGTTGTTAAAGGTCATTGCATCCCATACAAGGAATAAGATGTGAATAGGGTATCACATTCTAGAACAATTCTCTTTATTACACCATCGAGCTACACCACATCCTATATGTACAATCTTACTATCTTGTCAATAAACTTAATATCCAAAATCAATAATAAATATTCCACCTTGTTCAACCGAGTAATAATAACCCATATAGAATAACTTCCCAAATACAACCTTGGTATCCACATCATGAAGTCCATGGTGACCTCATCCCATATCCAAATAGGAATCATTTGGATCTAGATAATTCTAATAGGACTATGCTGTCTGGGAATCTCCTATTGATAGGTGGGGAATTATGATACAAATCTTTTTATATCTTTCTTCATACATGACAACCAATTGTTTTAGTGGATTTCATGATACATTTTAGTCAAACATAGAATAAATACCCATTTGTGGCATGTGAGTCCTATATCAGCTCATCATGCATTCTCATTAGGACCACAAGTATACCTAGGAAAAATAATACTTAATCCTTATTTTGAGTCCAATATGGTAGTGTATACCTTTGATAAATATTATCCCTCATCACCCAATGTTATGATTCCAACAACTAAATATCATTCACCTTATCAAGAAGTTACGAGGTGATAATTAGAGTAGTGAGTTGGTATCCCTACCCTAATTCTCCTAAATATCAAAAAGACGCTTAGAGAATATGATCATTAACTACTACTCACTATTAGACTATCATACCACATGGGCCTTAGTCTAGAAACTCAGTGTGTCTATCATTGTGTTTCTCCTTTTGGGGGTGTACATTGTATAAAATTCAATAAACTAAGTACTAATTCTACCATTTCCATAAAAATTTCAAGTTACACTATGATAATAAGCTTTTTTGGATCTTTTAGTTTGTGTACACCATAAATTTCTCACCCAATGGGTAGAATCTCCCACACTTCAGCGCAAACACAATCATAGAAAACTCTAAATTGTGTGTTGCATAATTTTACTCTTGTAACCTCAATTTTCTAGAATAACTAGTGACTAATCACATGTCTTATATCAATACCCCCTCCCACTATCCAAGTCAAAATATCGATTAATAATAGTAAAATGTGTTGTGTATGTAAGGTTAAATTTACACTAGTGGAAGTAATTAAAAACCCTTAATCCCATGATCATCATGCGTGAAACCTAAAACACTACATAAAAAATGGACAACTTTTTGTTATGTAACTTACACTGATGATAAGATATTATAATTGTCTCCATCAATATGTTTGAGGAAGATCACATAATAGAATCTATCACACTCTATTCTCTATAGTGTATCAATGGGATAAACCAAATCCCCTGAAGATTGGTTGGACTCTCTTTCAATCCAATATATTTTAGTATATCTCAAGGTTAGGGATGAGATAGTAAATATATCTATGATGAGAGAGTATTTTGGTTTGTTGCAAGAAAGAGTATCACCCAGTATCCCAAGGTAAGTGTCCCTCAATGACACTTCCAAAGTGTTCATACATTCATTTATACATTATGAAGTGTATTAGTGAATGATACTTTAAATACCATTTATTTAAATTCTATAATAACTATAATCTCCCATGTGTCGTATTTAATTAAACATGGATAATATCTTATAATTTTGATATTTGAATGTTAACTTGTAAATATTCAATTGTAAATAGCTTGATATCATATATTATTGATTTACAATAATCCCAACACTAAGGCATACAATATTCCTTGGATACACACATTTCATATCATACAATTTGAACCTATAATACAAGAATATATGGTCAAATTCCTAGGATTTAGGGAAACTATCTAATAATATATTAAATATTCAAAACCTCTTAGACTTTGGGTCATTTAATCTTATATTGTATCATATACAATAACTTATAAAGTCATATAAAAAACTAATTGTAGGATATATTTCAAAAAAAAATTAAATATATCATTAACTTCACTTTTTTCACATCATATGTAATACCTTATTAATACACATCCAAAAATTCCTTTTGGATAAATTATAAAACACTTTTAGAAAATATCTCATAGTGAAACTCAATCAAAATTTATTCAACCAAATAGTGTGACCCCAAGGGATTTGGTAATTTTGGAAACAAATATGAATCACCAAATCCATAAATGTAAGAAAAGGGAAGCCTTAAGAAAATCATTAGTGTTATACATGCTATGATAGGATCTAATAAGATCTCATTCAAACAAATATATCTCTAAACTTGTTTCCACCAATTATATCATATTAAATAATTCAATTACATCATATGAAATAATTCAATTTCATATGATCCATTTTCTTTAAAATATATAGTTACCCTATATACATATTTTGTCAATACCATATATAAAAAGTCTATGTTCTTGATTCTCTAAGTATAGACTGACCAGTTTGATTAATTCATTTCTAACATACAATATCTTAATCAACTCATAATTACATGATTTATAACTAGTGTTGAATTTTATTATATCTCTATGATATTTTAGGTTTATATTTCTAGAGAATTAGGAAAAAAATCATAATAAAGTTGATATTTCTACACATTTTTCACTTTTTCCACAAAACAAGTTCTTATGTTTACACTCCTATTTCATTCATGGATGTTTTTATTTGTTAAATATCTGTCAGCATTACCATTTATATAATACAAAAACATCACTAAATAATGTGATTTTTTTAAAATAAATGTGATTATTAAAATAAATCTTAGTAAGGTGTTTAAAAATAAATAAAATCTATTACTCCATTTTAAAAATATTAAAATCCATAATGAAGTTTTTTCTTACAAAATAAACAGTGAAATCAAATAATAATTTAAGTAATAATGAAATAAAATTCAAATAATAATGTTTTCATAAATAATTTAGAATCAATGATGAAGGAAAAAAACCAAAACCATGATTGTTTCTTGAGAAAATGTAAGTACATATGAAATACTTATCCTTGAAAAACAAATCTTTCATCTTTATAATGTCACTAACTTTCATAAATTCATTTACCTAAAATAAGAAATCAAGATATTTACATTAAAAAACATATAATTAATTTGAAAATCATGTATTTATATTGTTAAAATGTCCTTATAATCACCTTTATATAAACCTGTATAAAGGAATAACCTTCATGGTTAATTCCACATATCTCTTCTCAGGAACATATCATTACCCAACCAATTTTAGGGATATATAAGACCCACCCATCATCATATAAAATTTATAAAGTTCTATAATATTAATAAACCACATAAAAACTTTTATTTACATTATAACACTCACAAAAATTGGTATTTGAGTCTGTAAGGAAAAGCACATTCAGCTATCTCATAAAATGAGAATAAATATCTTTTTCCATAGGAAAAATTTTAAAGTTAAAAATTCCTAGAAAATGGGAAAAAATGATATTATTTGAAATACTAGATCATTTTAGAATAATATTTAAAATAAATATTTTAAATGATGGTGGGAAAAGGAAACCATGAGGTAAACAATAAAAAAATACTTTTCACTTTAGTAAAGAAAGTAAAAAATAACTCATGCAGTAATATTTGAAAATATTTTGTTCTAAACATTTGTAAAAAAAAGTAGAAAGTAGTTGAAAATGATCTTTAAGAATAGTTTAATAATAAATAAGATCATTATTTAAACATTTTAAATTTCATGTATATATAAGAGACATATTTTTAAAGGAGAACATTCAAACAATGTTTTAATAAAAATCCCTTACATCATGTCTCGACTCATCACATATGTATTTTATTTTCCTGAATAATAAAATTATATTAATTATATAATTTCATTATATCCATTTTCAATTTTATTACATTAATATTATTTATCTTACTTCATTTATTTCGTTCATTTATTTAGTTACTATGTTTTTCAAGTTCACATTGAAGGTTTTAGGGTTTTCTGATCCAAAACTACTTTGGTGTGGTGGTCATGGTCAAAGGAGTCCAAGTTAAATTATTTCAAAAATATTAAAAATATTTTAATTATCATTTTTATACTTTAAATATACTTTTGAAATAATACATTATGTTTTTAATGAAAAATTAAATGCAACATTTCATAGAGGCAGTAGTCTGCACTTACACATGAGCGACATTTCCATTTTTCTAATAGATGAAAAGGAAATAAAGTATATAAAGTGTTAAATTTATATAATAATAATAATATTTTAAAAGTTATATTTATTTATTAAATACATCCTCATGACCAACCTTATGATTCATAAATAAAAAAAATTACATCACTTCGAGGAGGTTGTAGTCCACATATATGCACAAGATACATTATCATTTTCAAACATATGGGGGTAATAAGGTATATAATATCTTATATTTTTATAATAATAAATATTTAATAAATATAATATATGTTTTTTAAATCTGTATTTATAAATATTCATGTGATTTAGTGATGGAAAATAAAATGCATCAGTTCGTGGAGGTGGTATTACTCCCGTACACATTAGCAATCTTTTCATTTCCCATATGAAGGAAAGATGATAAAAAAATAGATGTTACATAAATATAATAAAACTTTAGTTTATTAATGTTACAGATTTAATTATATTAGTATGGTTATATTATATTTTAATTAGGTATAAGAAAAATAAACTTTAAATAATTCAATTAAGACTTATACCTCCCCTTTGGATATATTCTTTTGGCTTACACCATAATCCTTCTAGGATTGGCCTTTTGGTGAGAAAAAACATCTTGTACATAGAAATAAAATCATAGGATATATTTTTGAAAATATATTATGATATAGTGCTCAAATTTTGTGCAGGAGTGATGATATTAGGTTCCCTTTTATAAGTGAGAGGAGTTTAACCATTATAAATATTAATAAATTTAAATATTACAAATGTATTTCATGAGGAAAGTGTCTCCAATTTAGTCAAAATTTAAAAGATATGATAATTTAAGGTATTAAAACCTTAAAAAATAGGTTTTGTTATGTTTTATAGATATTTTTATCCTTATCTCTTAGTTTAACCCCCCTCTTTAACCTTTTTAACCTTTACCATGCTGATAGGATTTTACCGTGGTAACTATTCATTATGAATAAAAAAGAAATTGACCTAATTAACTACTTTGAACATTAATATTACAAATATGAAATACATATTTTAAGATTAAATTTACATAATTGGTAAAAAATACTTTTAATATAATTTTACAAGACACACAAAAAAACATTTTTGGTGTAAAAATGATTTTACCAGAAAATAAAGTATAATGTTGATTACCATGAAATTAAATGAATTATATTAAATAAAATGGGACTTATTTTAATTTAAAACAAAACCAAAACACAAAGTAACCTTGTGAATTCAATATTAAAAGATAATATCAATAAATAGTTTTTATTAGAATAAAAATATTACTTAGATTTCCAAAAAAACCACATAAGACATGGAAACAATTTGGTTATAATAAAACTATTATTTTCATTTGAAAAGTTATTCATAATTATTATAATGAATATGACACTATAAAATAATATAATATATACTAATATAAAATTAAAATTATTTATTAATTTCATTAACTATGTTGTCACATGTTTCCCCTCTTATAAAAATTATGTCCTCATGATTTTATTCATTGGTAACCAAGTGGGTATACTTTTCTTAGATTAATTTTTTAGATTCACATGTTGCCTCTTAAATCATAAGGTTCTCAATAAAACATTAACTAGGAGAGTGGCCTAATTTCATAACACATGATATCTATGGTCTATAAACCATAATATATTTTCCTTATAATAAATATTAATTATAACTAAAATACTTTGGGGCTCAAAAAATGACATGCATTTGGTATATTTTTCCATATCATTGAAACATGAAACTGAAGGTTCTGGGGTGAAGTGGAAGCGGGTGTGCCTCATTCCCAATTAAATTATTCTATAAACTTCTTTATACTTATCCTTGGAACTAGATAAGAAAGCATCCTCATAATTCACAAGAATATGATCCTTTCACATATAATTTATAATATATTTATTTAATTAAATAATTATCTTTCATTGAATTATTTTTATATCAAAAAACTGGTATACCGATATTGTCTTAACAAAATTTTATCAGAGGAATAATGTATAGTCTAACTCTATTAATTATCCACATGTGCACTGTAAACCATTTATCTTTACTGTATAATTATCATGGTGCTAACACAAATGAATATATTACTTACGATGATCAGTGTTGATCAGAAACTGAATCCTTCAAGGGAGATGAAATTCACTCTAGTGGAAGAGGAGAATTACTCTATGTTTTTCTGGGAGATCTCTAGTACTTGAGAGGATTTTCTCTAGAACTCATTGTTCACATTGAAATAATGTGTTTATAACAACACAAAATTTCCTAATCAGGTTTATATATTACTAAGATTATAAAATAAATAATTTTTCAAGGGGTCTTATTATTTTATTAATTCCAAATGAACCCCATGTCTAAATAATATTATTTTTATTTTTATTAACATGACCTATTCTAAAATCATGGATAAAATAAATATTATTTTTCATGAATAAAAATATTAACATTTATTCAAATAATATTCATTATGACATTTCTCACCGAACCATTAAACATGTTCTTCCAATCCTTCTCGATATTTATCGGGGCTTAACTATTTACTATTTATTTAATTAAATAAATATAAATGCATTATTTTCAAATAAATAAATAATAATTAATTTTACCAAATTATTGAATATTTATTTATTTAAATATTCACATAAAATATAAATATTTTGTCACCTTGTGAATAAAAAAAATAAAATAAAAATCATATTCACATAATTAATTAAATAATCACTTTTTGAATAAATATTTATTAAACATTTAACTCACATATATATATATATATATTCTATTGATGAATTAGTGGTTGAATATTTGTGATCTAACCAACCTGAAAAAATATTCAACAATGTATGAGAATAATATTTATCCATAATGTTAAACTCCTAAATAATTTAATTTAGGTTCTGAATAAACTTAGTGTGTGACCCTCTAGGCCTCTTTCTCGAAGGAATTAGGCTACTATGGCTAAAATACAATGTTAACATCACACAACACACTAAGGATCTCATACAAGAATATGTTATTGTTGAAATGACATGTAACCTCTTATGAATGTACACCATGTAATATAATTCCATTATCTCTGTATCTCCATTCAAAATAGTTGTAATCTAGTGTCATCAACCAATATACATGATGTAATTTTCTTTGACTTTTTGAAATGAACTTGTCAACAACACCTCTATGGACATGGACATAATTAGGCAGTTCATTTCTCATCATAGGTATTGATATATCTACTTCTATTAAATAACAGAAGGGATAAATCCTTTCTTTCATTATTCATTACTACAACATCACTCATGACGCACCAAATGTATCCTACCTCACAAAGAGGATATGTTGGCATGGATTTCATCAATATATAAAATTACATGACATATGAATGTAATAATAATATTATTATTTTTCAATGATAATTACACACGTACATGGACCTAAATATCCAATGAAACATATACATGTGGATTTCTTATTAGCATACCATGTTCTCATAACCTCCTGAACTGGAGATTACCAAGAGCATACAACTAGATAATGTTTCTCAAAGTCCTGTGAGAATCCACCCATGATTTGTTGTTTCATTTTTGTCCCATATAATGATATCATACAGATATATGGCTTATATTTAGAAATACAATTATGTCACTTAATGGTTCTCATTATGGCAGGGAACTTCTATGGCCTTTCAATCCAATAATTACACTTAAGGAATTATAATATACTATTTTATATAGAATAAAAATAAATATGTGATAAGAAATTTTATAAATATTGAAATACATTAATAAAAGTAACCATAACTTATAAGTTGGTTATATGGAACTAACACCAACAGACTCCCACTTTCACTTGATCCAACTGCTGAAACCTTTATTCCTCTAGTTCTCAAGTTATGTTTATTCTTGTGCTGAGATAAATATTTAGTCAATGGGTCTACCACATTTTCCTCCATGGAAACTATTCTTACAGAGACTTCACCCCTTTTATAAAATCCATAAACAGGTGATATTTTCAGAGTATTCCATTTTTTCATTGATGTGACCTTATAAAATTTATGATATCCACCGCTTTTGCATTATCGAAATACAATGTGATAGGATCTATACATATAAGAATAAAATAAATATATTAAAAAAAATTCTGAATTGAAATGGATTTTTTGGATACATCATAAGCCTCTGTATACTCATAATTCAATATTGAGTCAGCAACAACTGACTTCTTTTAACTCTTTCGGCCCACAACTCCTTCATTGATACTGAAGAAATATCTTGACTGTGACATTAAATCATTCTGATATATTTTGAAACTATCATTAGTATAACCTCTAATGACTAGTTACACATATCCTCCATATACCTAGAACATACCCCTAGTATGCCTCTAATACTTTGGGATAGTCTTAACAGTAGACAAATGATGTTCTCTGTAATCATCATGATATCTACCTACCATGATTAAATTATAAGAAACATCAATCCTTTTACATAATATGTAATACATCATAGATCATGTTGTAAATTTTTATGAGATTATACTCTCACTCACTCTCTCTTCCTTGGTGTCTGAGGGTACATTTTTGGAAGAGATGTATACGAGGTGACCTTGGAACCGATCCTCTCTTGGATTAATCCATACTAAATATATTTAGTATCTGTTCAATTTATGTTCTTTGAAATACTTCAATAACCCTTTTGATCTATCACAAATAATCTTAATTCCAACGATATATATTTATTCACTTTAGCAATTCATGGATAAGCATTTATTTAACTAGTATTTAACTTACTATAAGACGAGCATGTCATTTAAAATAAGTAATATGTAATCAATATATATTATAAGGAATAAGGCCACACTCCCACTAAACTACTAGTAAACACATGGATCACATTCATTCTTTATAAAACCAAATTATCTTATGGAATCATTGAACATAATATTATATGACCTAGATTCATTCATTAACCCATAAATGGATATTTGTAAGTTTAATATCTTATTGTAATTTACTAGAATCAAAAACCATTCAGACATTATTATATACTCATCTTCCTAAAGGTTTATATTATGTAAATATGTTTTTACATTCATGTTCCAAATATCATAGTCATAGAAAAATATTATGTCAAGTAGAATTCTAATTTATTTGAACATTGAAACTAGAGAAATTGTTTCATCATATTCAATTATTTTATTCTATTAAAACCATTTATCAATTACAAAAAATTTATTGCTGCATACTTTACCTTCCATGAAAACTTTTTTCTTAAATAACAATTTGTACCAAATTGTATTTACATCAACTTGAAAATCTACTAAAATCAACACATGGTTCTAATACATAGAATTTATCGCATAATTCACGCCTTTTAAACAACATGTTACTTATAGGATCTCTACTACCGCGTTTTAGGAAAGAGGGTAAATATTTTCAACCAATAATGAGTCACCATATTTGTTATAAGAAAACCACATCATTCTTGTTCTCTAACCTCTCTTGTGCTCTAACGCAAAAAATGTGTTTCAGGAAAAAAGATCTTCAATGGGGACTTTTTTAATCTATTACTATACTAACATGTGCGTAACTGGATCAAAAAATTCATCAAAGTAAATCTTTCTCCCAATATCCTTATTGAGAATATTCTCTCTATTATGAAAAATGTCTTCTCTTATGAGAATCACCTTCTTTTCTGAGGGTTTTTATAGGTAGTATCCCCATTTTTTCATAGGATACCCTATAAATATACACTTAGTGCCTTAGGGTGCTAGTTTTTTTCCAGATTTTTGCTTAAAAATGCATCATAACACCATGTATTAGAATGTCATAACATGGATTTCTTTCCATACATTAACTCATATGATATCTTGTCTTCCACCTTAATTGGTACTTGGTTTAAAATGTGTGTTATAGAATGAAGTGGATATCCCCAAAAGGATAATAGAAAAATATCATGGATCATCATTAACCTTACCATTTCAAGAAATATATAGTTCCAACTTTCATTAACAACATTCCATTATGGTGTATAAGGATTACTAAGTTGGGATAAGATCATATATTCCCATAGAAATTCTATGAGTTCTTGGTTATGATATTCACTTCCCTGATCAAATCA
This sequence comes from Viscum album, assembly GCA_963277665.1. Taxonomy (NCBI): domain Eukaryota; kingdom Viridiplantae; phylum Streptophyta; class Magnoliopsida; order Santalales; family Viscaceae; genus Viscum; species Viscum album. The sequence continues at coordinate 1,352,155,552 of OY728121.1, read as the reverse complement.
AAGTTTTTTTATCTTCATACCAAGTTAAATTACTACTTCATTCTTGAATTAATTAAATTTATCCAAAAATTAAAGTTAATGCCTCATTAGATTGACATATAAATGTCTACCCAAGTCATATTTAAAAGAAATTCAGTAATAATACCCACCTTTAGCTTCAACTATAAGTGGTCTACACATATTTGTGTGTCCATTTCTAGAAGTTTTATAGCTCTTTCACCTTGTCTCCCAAAAGGTGGATTGTTCATTTTTCCTTTAAACAAGCTTGGAATTTTTAAAGTTCTTTGATCCCAAAATATAATAAGTATCGATCTTGATATATCACTTTCATATGTTCTAATTTACATAACCGAGATTATGGTTCCAAAATAAAGTGTAAAATCAGTCATACAAACTTGATTTTTTTATCAATTTCTGATACTTGGTTTTCATAATTTAATACATAAGGACTTGTATTTAAATATTTTATTCCATAAAATATGTTTTATTTGTAAAATAAACAGATTTTTTTATAAAAATGAAAATAAAACCACTTATATCTCATCTTCATATAGAAATTATGTTATCAGAAACATTTGGTAAATAATAAAAATCTTTTAAAAACAAGACCATCCCTATTGGAAATGGAATGTGGTAATATTCAATTTCTAGAGTAGCTATCCTCACACCATTATCAACTGCTAAATACACCAATCCTCTTGGAATATTTCAACATATACTTGGTTCCTTAATTTGAATATATATGTGAGAACCAAAATCTTTATCTAATACCCAAGTACTATAAATAGAAAGATCTCACTCGATAATGAACACAACTGAAGATTCCCATCCTTCTTTAACTAGGTTCAATTTTCCCTCTAGTGGCTTATATTTCTGCATGAAAAACATACAATATTTTTTTCCTTTTCTATCTTTGGATATTCCTTTTCATGAAAGTATAGCGTTCAGGTGTCTTAGTCTTCGTATTATTATTTAAACTCTTATAATTTTATTACTTTTCTTATTCACCATATTTAACATGTGATTTTTATAAAATATGTCCTTATCAACAAGGAAAATAAATTTAAGTAGTTTTGAATGAGTTTTATGACCATTTTTCACATTATAATCAATAATAAAACTAGATAAACTCTTAGGTTGTGAGGATAGATTGATATCAATGTGCATCTGATCATGGATTTTAAACTCCAAGATTTATAAGCACTCAATGAACACAATTAAATTGACTATGTGAGGCCCATATGGTTCCAAATTTCTAATACTTCATGTGAACAATGCATTAGAGATCTCATATTTGTATAGTATCTCCTTATATTAAAAAATATACTAAAGGAGAGAAATTATTCTATACTTATTCATCTTCTCATGTTATATTAAAATATCACTAGACATGGAAGATAACCTAATAATGTATACATCTATGTCATCATCAAAATGTTTCATATAAATAGATATTTCTTCCTCACTGATCTCGTTATCAAGAACCTCAATAATTGGATTATTTATCATGAACTAGCCTGGATACCCTGGTACTCTGATACTCGATATGGATCTTACGTGGCCCAAAGGGTGTTCCCGATCCCCATGGGTTGGCTACAAGAACCTAGCATCATACAAGATAAAGGTGGGAACAATTTTTCCACACAAATAGTGGAAGGAATATATACAAGTCATTATTCTCAAAAGAAAACTCCACAACGAGAATAGTACTATAAGTCAAATAGGTATATGAACTCAAAGTACAACCAAAAAGTATCAAAAACTAAAAAATAAACAACCCATGTCCCAACGAACAAATCACTTCAAGCCCAAAGATAAAACAACCACCACCTCCAGGAGATACTTTTCCCTTTCTCAAACCTAGGAGAAGGAAATCTATAAACACCCAAAGGCACAAGTAGGGTGTGATCTAATAGCCCAGTATGGTCTCTCCAAGGATTCCATAATTAGATTCCAATAAAATAAACCAATACATGCTTTTAATTTTCAAATAAAACATGCATGGAAATATAGTTTAATATTTTAAAAATAACATGCTATTCATTTCAATTGATGGAAAAATTTCAAAACAATGGCTTCATAAACATTTTATATAAAATATTTTATAATAATTCACAAGTCATGTATAAACCCATTTTATTAACAATGGAATATATATCAAAATAATCACAAATGATAAACATGGTCATTTACCAAGAGGTATGATAGTTCCATGTTATGGGATCCTTACACACTCATATAGTGATAATTTCAATGTGAACATGCATTACTCCAACATTATCCAAAGAGGAATAAACAACACCCCATTAGGGATAATATCTACTAATAAGTTTATGTTATAGATTTAATGAATTAATAATTCTATAGAAATTCCAACATAGCATGTTTTCCCAAAATAAATCACTAACTACCAAAGATTTCATGTTCTTGAACAGTAATCAATAATGGGAAAATGATTTCAAAACTATTCAAAATAAAATTTACCCATTTCCTATTTCAATATTCTAATTTCTTTTTAAAAACCATTACATGGGTTTTTAATCAATTTTTTCCTTTTTCTTGGATAAAACAAAGGGGTTCTTATCCAAAAAATAATGCCATTTTATAAAAATTAATTTAATAATTCAATTTCCATAAATCAGATTCCATAATTTACATCAAATCTAAATCACACCCCAATTCACTGGAATTGGGGGTTTTCACCAAATTTTTTGACAAAAAGATTTAAAATCATAATTTAAAATGAATTGTACTATAACAATTTAATTGAAAGAAACTAAAAGAGTTAGTAAATTCTAGGTTAAATTAATTAAAGAATTTATGACGGAAACACCTACCTTGGGATCACAGGATCGCGAATCACAATTCCCGTAATGGGAAAATAAAATGAAGAAAGCCGGCAATGAATATCCAAGATTAAAACCTAGATATAATATCTATGATAATGTATATTATATCATCCACAACACATAGGTCTAAAAACCCTAAGGAGGTCGTGAAATAGATAGAGAGAGAAGTAATTGGAGAAGAACTATTACTCGGGAGAGATCGAACAACGTTCTCCTTACTTCAATCCACTTAGAAAAGGGTTTGGATGAGAAACAATAACCTATATGAAGACTCCAAGGAAGAATAAATCAAGTTAGGGTCAACTAGTATCTTTGGTCAGTTAAAATGGGGTTTTGGGATTTTAAAGAAATCCTAATTATAAATTATCGTTCACACGGTTAGCTGGGCATGGCCACACAGTTTTTTAAACGGTTTGCCATAATCGTGCTCCCCTATTGTGGGGTGCATAGTTTCTCCTTGGTTAAGCATGTTCTTTCAAACTGTGAACCAACTGTACAAACTTTCACTGCCTGGGTTTTCACATTTTTCACTAGCAGGCTGTAGGGTTTGGGACAACTATGCACTAACCGTGCAGAGCCCAAGATCCTTCTAAAATTTTCATAATTTCACCTGAATCACCCCTAAATGATACCCACCCAAAAAATAATTAAAAATATGGTTTTAGGAATACCTAAAAACAATAACAGTATGTTATGACCTTCCTACTATTGGAACATTCAGTCCCCATAAACCCTATCAAAAATCTTATATTCCAAAAATATTAGGACACTATTATCTCATCGGTGCCTCTCTCTATCAAGTATCTTGTGTATCAGAACCATGATCCCATATCACTTAAACCAAATGTATCTTCCTCCCATGAAGTACTTTAGTCTCACAATCAACTATCCTGACTTGATTCTTAGTCACAGATAAATCAGGCTCAATATCAAGATCACTCCAACTCAGATCATGAGATGGATCATAAAGCTACTTCATCAGCCAAGATACATGGTTACACATTATGTATTGATGTAAACTATATTGGTAGTTTTAAATGAAATTCCACTTTCCCAGCCATCACAACAACCTCAAAAGTTCCCACAAAATTTGTAGCAAGCTCCCCTTGCCTCCTAATCCCTTAATAAACCAAATGGGTTGAAACATTCAAGAACACCTGATCACCAATTGAAAATTAAAATAGTCTACAACAATGATAAGCATATGACTTATATTTTCTTTGTTTCATCAACATAATCTAATGAATCAAATGAATATTTGTTTCCATCTCTTGAACCAAGTTCAGTATAACCAAGGAAATTTCACCAATCTCTATCCAACATAGCGGATATTTACATGGATGACCATACAAGGCCTAAAATGGGAAATTATGATCATGTTATTGTAAATATTATTATCGGTAAACTCAACCATTCCCAAATATTCATCCCAATCCCCACCAAAGTCAAGAACACGGGTGCAGAAAAAATCCTCAAGAATCTATATTTCCCAATCTATATAGTCATCTGATTGTGGATGGTATGTCATACTCAAATGAAATTGATCTCTCAGTTCCTCCAGAATTCCTCTCTAAAAGTGAGATGTAAAATAAGGATCTCTACAAGAGACTAAAGTAGAAGAAACTCCATTCAAATGAACAAACTATTTTAAATATAGATTTATCAACTTCTCAACTTTGGTAGCATCTCAAATGGGAAAGAAGTGAAAAAATTTAGTTACCCTATCTATCACAACCCAAGTTTCATTATTCTATTTTTAGGTCAGTGGAAACCCAACCAAAAATCCCATTGTGATCTCATTCCACCTCCATGTTCCCACTATAAGTCATAGAAGTAAACCTGAAGGTATATGTTTCTTGTCCTTTACATGTTGGAATATATAACAATGTGAGACAAAATCAGTAATGCTCCATTTTATACCTAGCCACCAAAATCATCTTTGTATGTCATAGAACCTCTTTTTGGTTCATGGGTGAAATTTTCAATGGGAATTATGGAAATCACCCATCACAGTTTTCCTCATAGTAAAAGGTATGATATAGTAGTTCTAGAAACATAGGATACCCTCTATGGAGAACAACTACTCATCCACAGTATCCCCACTATAAATAGAGTGCCAAATTCTATTGAATTCATCATTGAGATATTGTTCTGGAAGTATCATCTCAATAAGAGAAGAGTTCAACGGAGCACTGTCTAAGGAATTCTTGGCCCCAGATTCTTGGAATCATATATGAAACTATCCAAAAAAACACCCATCATGTTCCACTTTTCTGAAGATTATTTTATGGCCTAGATTACAAGCTTCCTACTCAAAGAATCTGTGATGACATTCCCTTTCCATGAGGTATAAGAAAATTGAAAGTAAAAAATATTTCAGGTATTTCACACAACACCTCTAGTGGATATCCAAATATTTTAGAGAATTTGTAACCCATGATCTTGTGAGAAAAATACATGGTAAACCTTTCTCTAAAAAGGTAATGTGACAAATATTAAATGCATGAATCATAGCTGTGAGTTCATGCTCATGGGTTGGATAATTATTCTCATGTTCCCTAATCTACTAGGAGACAGAGGAAACAACATGATCACCCTGCATACAAACACATCCCAAATTAGAACCTAATGTGTCATAGAAGACCGCATAGCCCTACCTGACCTCTGATAGTGTCAACACTATTGCAGTTGTCAAAATAAATTTCATCTCAAAAAAGAACTTTGGAATTTATCATCACAAGCTAACTTTACTCCATTATGATTTAGAGCAGTTACTAGAGAAGATAACTTTGAGAAATCCTTTACAAACCGACTATAATATCCAACTAAACCCAAGAAGATCGAAATCTCAAAATCATTTCATGGTTACTACCATGTCATAATAGCTTAAACTTTATCATGATCAATAGACATACTATATTGTGAAATAACGTGTTCCAATAACTTTACTTATCAAATCCAAAAAATACATTTCAATAGATTGGAATAAATTTGGTGATTTATCATCAATTCCAGAACTTCTCTATGATTAATCACAGGATCCTCCAAAAAATTAGTAAACAAGGATTTTATCCATGAAGAATACAATGAAGGTATCATGATAATCATAGAAAATACTATTCATTGAATCTATAAATACTAAATGATCATTGGGTATACTAAATAGAAAGACAATGTAGTCATAATGGTTATACCTGCTCAAAAAGGTGGTTTTATGAATGTCATATTATTTAATTCTCAACTGATGATAATGAGATCAAAGATTAATCCTTGAGAACCACTTTTCCCATTTCAAATATTCAAACATATCACCAATATGTGGAAATGGAAACTTTTTCTATACCATGAATCTATTTAGTTTTGAATAATCGACACTAAGGCGAAGTGACCCATCACTTTTCTTAGCAATGATAATAGGTTCCGCCAAAAGTGGCACACTCGGGAATATAAATAATTTATATAAAAGGTAATCTAAAAGAGTCTTAAACTCTATAATTTCAACTGGTTTCATGGGGTAATAAGGAATTGATACTGGATGGTCACACATCACTAAGTCAGTAGAAAAATCTACCTCCCTTATCTATGGAAAACCAGAGATATAAGAAGGAAAAATATTAGGAAACTCAATAATAAATGAAGGGAGATCACCAGTCAAGGATTGTCTCTATAGATAAAAAATAAAATTGATATTACTTTCCCCAAATCTATATAAGAAGTTCTGGCTCTACTCAACCTCAAGTCATGTTCTCCTTAAAAGATATGGCACACTCCATCAGGTATATTAAAGGGGGCCCGTGGAGATAGCAGTCAATTCATAATTTGATTACCAATGATCCAAACCACCCCAAATAGGATTTCAAGATGTTTCATATTTAGAATAAGAAAATCCCAAGAAAAATTAATCTCTAATAGAGGTAAGACACAAGAAGGAAAATGGATACCCTACTCTCTCTTTGTTCCAAGGGTTGTAGTAATATCCATCACATAAGCTAAATTCTCCATAGAAAGATTTAGTATACTTACAAAATGGGTTTAAATGAATTAATTATATGCATCAGTAAAAATAAATAAATCACTAAAGATTAAGAAATGCTAATGATACCTCTCATTATCATGGGACTCGTATTTACTTTCTCTGGAAACCCTACTACATTCTGACGAAGCTTTCTTCTGGATGCCTATGTCAGGAACCCCTTAGTCCTTAAAGCATCTGATTGCACCATACTACTATTTAAAACATATGATATTGTTCCAATACATGGATAATAATATATATAATTTAAAATATTCAAGTGACATGAGCATCCATAGGAACCACATACCTTGGGTGACCCAGTGAAAACCCGTTTTGAGTGCACTGGATTTCTGTACTACTAGCAAGTCAAAGGGTCTTAGCCATGTACTGCTGGAGGTTTAGAAGAGACGTACTATTGAAAACCAATATGAGAGTAATCATTATTCCTATTTACTTTTAAGGAACTTATTGAACTACCACTAGGAGAAAAATGAACTCCTTTTAACCCCAAATTTCCATCCAGGTCCATCTCAACCATCAATTCTCTATCCATCACATTCGAAAAGGAAGGTAGATTTAGTAAGAAAACATGAGAAGGAATATCATATCAAATTCCCATATTGAACAATAAAGTTTTCATATTATAATTAAATATAATCTCAGATAAAAATAACACAATCTCAAAAAATTGATTTGCATATTCTATTATGGTCCTGTCAGCTTGCTTGATTTTGAAAAAGCTCAATATCCTTAGCCAGCACCATAAACACTGGATAGATCTAGTAGTAGAAAAGTGCTTTAAATTATTTATAATATAAACCCTCAGACTTATTTTCCATCAACATCATGTCTCACAATCTCCTTTTTGGTCCCTCTAGCTTAAAGGTGGCACATTTCACCTTGATAGAATCAGGAGTCTCCAAGAACTAAAATAAAATTTCAACCCTTGTTAACCAATCCTTTGCCTCTTGAGAATTATTTGAACCTTGGAGTGCCAATGGATTTTGGTGAAGGAATTTAATACCATGAATTATAAATTCATACCTCTATGGTTTCTCAACTGGATCCTGGATGGGAATAGGTGTAGGTGCATGTCCCAGAGTTTAGACAGCATGCACAACAACTTCAACCAGATTTTGTCCAATAAGAGGATTTCCTCACTATGGTTCATCAGCAACTTCCTCCTGAATCATATTCACTTGTATTATTAGTGGAATGATGCTACAAAACATCATCATACAATAAGGAAGATGGTATAATGTGACACATATCAACACTCTAACAAGATCAATAGGGAAATTAATCACGTTAGATAGATAAAAAATATTTTTATTTAAAACTATTGAAATAAAACGTAGGGAAAAGGAAAGAAACTATTACTCAATGAATCTTTCCCAAAACACCCGCTATGCCTTAAGGATCATTACTATGATATCTGGATAGGCTGTCACTCATTACCACCTCCTAATTCTTGATAATATTAAACAACTACATACTGAAATCAAGGAAATATGATTAACCTACACATTTGATACCACATTGTCACGAACCAACCTAGATACCATAGTACTCTGATACCAATGCTATATTTGGAATTTCCCCAATGGAATTCCTGGTCCCCATGGGTTGGTGACAAGAACCTAGGATCATACAAGATAAAGGTGTGAATGGGTTTTCCATAAAAACTGTGCAAGAAACAGATTCAAGTTGGTATTCTCAAAAGAAAATTCCATAGGGAGAATAGTACCAATAGTCAAACAGGTATATGAACCCAAACTACAACCTCAATGTTCCTAAAACTTACACGTAAACAACATGATTCCCAACAAACATAATACTCCAATCCCAAATATCAACAACCACTGCCTCTAATATGTTCTTTTCCATTTCTCAAAACCTAAAAACACATAAAGGCATAGGTGTGGTGTGACCTAAAATCCCAGTAGGGTCTCACCACGGATTCCATAATAATATACCAATAAAATAAACTAATACATAATTTAAATTTTCAAATAAAATATGAATGGAAATACAATTTCACATTTAATACAAAACATGTTATTCATTTCAATTGATGGAATCATTTCAGAAAAATTTCTTATTAAAAATTTTATACAAAATAATTTATATGAATTCCCATGCCATGTGTAATGCAGTTTTACAAAAAATGGAATATATGTAAAAATAATAACAAATTAGATAAATGGAAATCTTCCAATAGATAATATAGTTTTAGGTTATGGGATCCTCACACACTTGGTTAGTGATAATGGAAATGTGCACACATGTCCCTCCGACACTGGCCAAAGAGGACTAACCAATATCCCACTGGGGATAATATCTGTTAATAAGTTTATGTTAGAGTTTAAAATCATTAATACCATGCTAGTAAAATTCCATCCTCACATGTTTTTCCCAAATAACCCACTAAATACCTTGGATTTCATATTCTCAGACAATAATCAATAATAGAAAAATTATTTCAAAACTCTTCAAAATACAATTTCCCTAATTTTCATTTCAATATGAAAATTTATTATAAAAAGAAATACATAGTATTTTAATAAATTAATGCCTTTTTATATGATAAACCCAATGGGTTCTTATAAAAAAAATAAATCATTTTCTAAAAATAAATTTCACAATTGAATTTCCACCATCAAATTCAACAGTTTCCATTAAATTTAAATTAAACCCCAGTTCAATGAAATTGGGGATTTTTCCCAATTTCATGCCAATTAAATTTAAAATCCCAATTCAAACCAAATTATATTTTCACAATTTAATTGAAGGAAATTAAAACAATCAAACAATTCTATGTTAAATTGATTTTCTAATATTATACAGAACCACCTACCTTGGGATCACAGGATCACAAATCACAATTCCCGTAAAGAGAAACTCCAAGAACACTAGAAATGAATATACAAGAATAAAAACTTGATTCATGATCTAAAAAAATGAAGATTATATCCTCTAACAACATGGATTCCAAAAAAAACCCCAAAGAAATAGAGAGAAAGGGATTGGGAGAGAAGGAATGGGTGAATAACACTTACTAGGGAGAGATTTAATGATGTTATTTGAGATTCTATACACTTTTTAAATGGTTTTGAGGAGGAAAAATCACCTCAATATATCCTATAATGAAGAATAAATTGAATTATGGTTGAATGGGCTTGTCGGAAACTTAAACAGGGACTTTTGGGATTTTTTTTAAATAAGAATTAAAAATTATTATTCATGTGGTTAGCTAGGTAGGGCAGAATAGTTTTTCAAACAATGTTCCCTATCTATGTGACCCTACTATGGGTGCACATTTTCTCCTTGCAGGGTTCAACGTTTTTCAAATCATGTAAACCCCCACTGCATGAGTGTACACGGTTTGCATTAGTAGGGTACACAGTTTTGGCGAACCATTTTCCAACCATGCACAACCTAAGAGCTTTCAAAAAAATTCACAATTTAACCCAACACACCAATAAATGAGACCCAAAAAAAGAATGATTAAAAGGGGGGTTGGGTAGTATCTGAAAATATTAATAGGATGATACATTCTCCATTACATATAATTTTTGTTAATAGAATAGTATAACACATAAAAACCTATACTATTCCTAGAAATTCATACTGGTGAGAAGGTTATCCTTCTCTATTATATATCACATTGATATTGTAAAACTCATGTAGGTTTCCATTTCTATAATAATTAAGAATATAATATTTATTAATTTATCTGAATTACAATTATATAATAAATTTAATTTAATTTATTAATCATCCATTATTTTATTGAAACCCAATGTCCCTTAACATTAGTTTTAAAATATAACATCACCCAGATATCCTAGTGGAAAGGATACTTATATCCCTTTTCATAAATCATATAGAGGGTTGTAAGGATACTCAAATGTATTTAGGTAGATGTAACTTTCCAACTTCCTTAACTTTTGGGTACTTGATCTGTTGAGTGGACTCCACATTCCTAAAATCCAATATTTGGATTTCCATAATACTTTTGATCATAGTTTCACTAAGCCTCATGAAGATGATAAAAAAATAAATATATATAGTTTAAGTAGTTCCAAAAAAACAATATAAATATTCCACAATAATTAAAACAACCCCAAGGGAGGTTGTTTAAGAACGTTGAGCTATATTTCGATTTCAACCCAAGTAGTAGAAGGTTATACTATCATAATATTTTATTTGATGGATTTTTATCTTTATTTTTAAACTATTCATTTTATATTATCACATTCTGGTTAATATTAAGTGGATTTTTCTTAAGTTATTAACCCTTTCTATATAATGTTTACACATATTTTAATATTTATTTAACTTTGATCTTGCATACTTGTTAATTTTTATATGAAATTATTTAAATATACATAAATAATATACCATGAAAATGAATGAAATAAAATTTAAAAAGTTGACTAACCATGATCTTTTCTAATGGTTGTTTTTCCTAGGAAATGATAAAATGGCCCTTAACCCTAGGGAAATAACTTCTTGAACCACACTTGGTTTGATTTTTATCATCCAACTTATACACCTGTGTACTTTTTTGATTTCATTTTCCTCAAATCCAAACATGAACCAAATCCACTAGTCTGGGAGATCCATACCTTAAATAATATTTACTCACATGTATGCGTGGATAACAAATGAATTGGTTAGTGGGTTTATATAAAAGAAACCATGGACATGTAGGCCCTTACATAATGAGAGGAAAGTAATTACATGCTATCCATTATTTGATTAAATAAATTTTTACAAAAACCATGCAATAATAAATTAAATAAACCAATCACATACATATGTTATTTTGAACTCGTTTTTATCCACATATATGAAACATATAAACAAAATTATACAAACCATTTATTTTATTCATTTTATTATCTAAAATTAATACAAATATGATTGAATTAATTCAATTAATTAATTAATTCCCTTAATAATATTGATCATCTGATGTCTCTTGGATATTCCCATCCTAAAATTAATATGGTAAATAAATAGCTTAAACAATAATTATAGATAGTTACATGGAATTAATTAAGCATTTATAAATTATGAAAAAATTTATTACATAGTAAACACATTAAATGAAAATATTGTAATTAGGTTTTTATTGTTGTAATTAATTATTCATTATGTAATTTAATTTTTTTCTTTAATAAGATACTATACAATGTGTAATAATTAGATAAACATCATTTTCCTCACTTTTGATGTATTAGGGATAAGCTCATTGGGAATCAGCACATATCATTCCTGGATTATACAATATGTACTAACAAGCTACATGTTATGTGTCCCACATGTCATGTGTTGTGTAAACCATTTGTTGAATCAGTGTGTTTTTTCGATGTAGGGATTATTATGTTACATCTTGTGTATGATAGATACTCATCATGTATTGCGTTAATTATTTAATCTTTAAGTCTGACGGGGTGTTATTCCAAGTATTTTACCACACAGTTAGCACAAATTTCCTACACCAACCCTTATAAATGACATTACATGTACACCAACTACATGCTGTGTAATCCAACCAATTGTTTTTAGGATTTCAAAGTTATAGTGTAATGTGTAATAAGTACACCATGTGTTGTAATGTTTTAAATTATCATGTATCCCATGACATGTCTAAGTGCAGTGCACTTGGGTACATGGTGTGTAAATTGATCGAACGCTGCGTAACCCATTCTTCTATCAAGAATCCAAAACACTTCCTAATGGAATCCATGATCATTCATCATCTGATCTTAACCTATTTTAAATTATATGAAACTTGAACAAAGAGAATTAATGTGTAGAAAAAATTTTAATTAACATTTGGTTTATATAATGAATAAACTAGAAGATAAAATAAACAGAAATTGTGTATTCTAAATCAATGAATAAAAAAGATAATAAATTATTATGTTACCCCTATGATACCACATGAAGGTTTAATGTCATGGTGGAAATAGTTCGGGCTCATTCCCAACAAAGGTTTTCCATTAACGTCTTTAAATTTATCCTTAGAACTAGATAGTAATGTGTTTCTGGAATAAAAAAACACAAGATTTGTTCACATATAACTTATTATTTAAATAAATAATTAAATAATTACCTTTCATTGAATTATTTCTTCATCGATCAACTGGTAGATCACTCTTTTGATACCATTGTTGAATCATAGGAATCATTTATAGGTTCACTCTAGGATTGATTCACACATTCACTGCAAACCTCTCATTATCACCGTAGAATTATCCAGGTTCTAGAATGGATGAATATATCACTTGGTATGATCAATATTTATCAAAAACTGAGTCTTTAAATGGAGTATAAATTAAATCTAGTGGAAGAGGATAATTTTTATGCATTCATCAAAGGGATCTAAAGAGTGATATCTCTAGGGATTGAGATGATATTCTCTAGAACTCATTATGCACAATGAAATAATGTTTCTATAGCATCACAAAATTTCATAACTATGTTTACATAGTGATAGGGTTGGAAAATAAATAATTGTGTAATAGATATTATTATTTTCATAGTTCCTCAAAAAACCCATGTTTAAATAATAATAATATTATTATTATTTACTTAACATGAACTAAACTGATGAATAAAATAAATATTACTTTTCTTGAATAAATAAATTAATATTTCTTCAAATAATGTCTATTATAACATTTCTCACCGGACCATTAAACTCATTCCTCTGATCCTCCTTAATATTTATTGTTCCCTGAATAATGATTTTTTGTTTAATTAAATATGAATTCATTATTCACTAATAAAAATATAAATATTATATTCACCAAATTAGTGAATAAATATGTATTTAAATATTCATGTAAGTAAAAAATACTTTATTATCTTTTGAATAGACTATAATAATTTAATATTTTATATTCACATAATTAAATAAATAAATACCTGGTGGATAAATACTTACTAAATATTTAAATGACATATATATGTCATCTTGAATAACTAGTGCTTGAATATTTGTGATTAAAGAAACATGAATAATTGTTAAACCATGTAAAAGAAAAAAATATCCTATATGTTAAATTAATATATACTTTAACTAAGTATCTAAATAAACATAGTGTGTGAACCACTATCACCCTTTTTCAGTGGAATTATTCTACACTTTCTAAATGCCAAAGTTAGAATCTATTAACATGCCAAGGCACCCATAGATTAATAAGTTAATGTTGCATCAACATGTAATAACCTAGAAAAATAAGCCATGTAATATAATCATTTTATCTTGATATCTCTAATAAATTTTGTTTAATTCTATTTTCATCAACCTATATTCTTGATGCCTCTTTCTTTGAAATCTCAAAAATAAACATTCTAGCGAAAACATCATAACCATCGACTTAATTAGCCAGTTCACTTTTGATGCGCCCAAAGTATCCTACCTATTCATGAGCATATTTATTCATACTTTTCATTTATACATCAATATATTTGACTTATGAAATGTATTCATAATAATATTAATGTCTATCGATAATTACACATGCCTGAATATTGTAATATCCAATGACAAGTATAAATTTTTATTTCCTATTAGTGGTCCACGTCTTCCTAACATCTTTCATAAGATATTACTAATGGTGTACAACATTAGAAAGTTCCTCAGTGTCTTATGAGTCTCCACTCCTGATATCCTATATAATTGTTTTCATCAAATGATATCATCTAACTATAGAACTTTTATTTAAGAATATTTTCATGGAACTTTTGGGTTCTCGTCGTAGAGAGTAACTTATTTAACCTTTCAGAGTGATACATACAATTAGAAAATTATCACATACAATGCCACACTAATGAAAAATAATGATGTGCTATGATATATTATAAATATTCAAATACAAGAAAACAAGTAACTATAAAGTACATAAAATTTGGTTCTAAGGAACCGACTCCAATAAGAACGCATCATATAACCAATATAAACTTAGAGGTAAGGATACCAAGTAGTTAAATGATCCAAACATACCCAAAATTTCATACAGTATAATAGAAAATGGACTTGATTTTCTTTTTCTTTCGAAAAACATAACACCTTTCTAAGGATATATAATAAGAAAAACATTGTATCCAATATCAAATGAAAGATCTTTCCTCTAGTAATCTTCATAACACTTATGCCTACTCACAGCTTCCCTCATATGGTGTTGAATTATATTTTCCTTCTAAACCGTATATTCTATCATCTCTAGTCCCATCAACTTTCATTCAATGCCTTTTTCCCAACATTCTAGGGTTTAACATCACTTTCCATATAATTCCTTAAATGGTGAAATTTATATTATGGAATGAAAAATTATATTATTAGAAAATTCAACAAAATAAATATTTTGATACAAACTTTACTAGTAAATCGGTGACAAAGAATAAATAATATCCTCTAAAGTTTAAATTTTCTTCTTGTACTATCCATTATATTGAGGGTGAAAAGTCATAAAAAACATAACTCAATACCCAATGATGTCAAAATTACATTCCAAAAATTTTATGTGAATTTGAAATCGTGATGATATAAAATAAAGAGGGGGTCACCATGTAACCTGACTATTACTTTAACAAAGACTCTAGTAAGACAATCCAAAGACATAGTATCTTGAATTGGAATAAAATTTATAGATTAAGTCAACCAATCAAAAATAACTAAAATCGCATTATTAACTTGAGATGTATTTGGTAATACCTCCATGAAATCTATGGATATACTCTCCCATTTACAATCATTCACTAACAATAGTTAAGTAATACCCTTAAGTAATTTTTTTAGCCTTTACCAGTTGAAATTTCTAAAATTTCATGGTAAAATCAAAAATATATTTCTCTATTCTTTCTCATAAATAATATTCACAAAGATATCTATGCATCTTAATACCGCTAGGATGAATGAAAAATGGAGAGCTATGAGTTTCACTCAATAATTATTTCTTAAAGAAAAAAAGTCAAACTGTAACACTCTGAGATTTTATGATAGTGTTCTCTATAAATAAATTTTATTTAATTTATAGCTTCCTTTACATGCAAAAACAAGTTTAAATGAATTGTGTTATACTAATGAAATCTTATTATGTAATGTGAAATTTATTTTCATGTCATTAGATTGGAGAGTATGAATAGGAATAACTATATTATAAAAAATGAAGGGTTTAAAAATGTATAAAATTTATTCATTGTTTATCAATTGATAATAAATTAAAATAAAAATAATTTGAAAGTAAAAGATATGTTTTTTAAAAAACATTATACATGCATTGTGTCTTTTATATTAATGAATTAATTTAATCCCTATATGTGAATGGTTTTAATGAAATGTATATATTATATATTCAATATATAAATTTAACATCCATTAAATATTTTTTATGGGAATTGGATAAGAATAAATCCAGTTTTATGATTAAACATTCACTTTTCTAAAAAAATATTTTTATCATGTTTTGCACAATTATTTTAAAATGAATTTATACCACTTATATAAATTTAATCTTTAAAAATGGATTAAAATTTTTTTATAAGGAGGATAAAATTTGTAAAATATTTATCTTTTATTTTTGGTCACTCAATGTTAACCTTGGTAAATATTTTTCACTACAGAAAGGGTAAAATGGGTTTAAATGGGTTAAAACATTGGTATAATGCTTTAAACTTTTTGTGGCACTCAAATGTATCCTATTTTATGAGTGGATTCAATCCAGTATAATCATGTTCTTTAAATATGGTAACATTATTCCATTTTTCTTTGATTATAACTTTATATTATTTCCAGAAAAGAATAAATACAAAATATTTGTCTCTTTAGTTTAATATCTCATATATATTTTCATAAGGATAAAAAGATTTTATGTTTGGTTAAAAATATTTATTTTAAATATAAATTATTATTTTATCATGGTAATTTATTTTTAATTTTTAGTGATGGAATAGTTACCTTAAATTCATATGCAACACCGAAATAGTGTTTATTCAATTAATAAAAAATAAACTAAATAATTTTAAAAATATTAAAAGTAATACAATTTGGATGAATTATTGTGTTCCTTGCATTTTCTAGATAAATATTACATATTATAAATGTGTTAAATGTTTATATTTTGAATTATATAACTATATTCATTACTTTAAAGTCAAATTAAATAAATATTTCTAGAAATGACATTAACGTTATTTTATAATAAAAAATATTTTATTAAATGATTTAAAATTAATGAAAATTATATATTAATCCAAGTGAATTTTATATGGTTTTCAGTATCAAAAATTGTCTATTTATGGGTCAATTTTATTTTTATGGTAACATTCTTGACCCTTAAATAGTAGAAAACTTTAATATTGTTGTAATTTTCAAAACGATTAATTGGTGTTAAAACAAAAGTTATGGGTTAAAACATAACATAAAATTATCTAAATATTATTTTATGAGATTACTCTTAATTATAATAATCATATTTTCTAAATATATCAATTTTGAGTCACTTTATTATAAAAATTAATTTATATTAATTACATAATTTATGTAATTCCAGGAGATACTGTCCCTTCACTTATAAAAGGAAACTTCCTATCCTATCTTCCTCACACATTTTGAGGCATATAACTCAAAAAAGTCCTGAATAATACCATCCTAGATTCCATGACCACATCCTAGATCTATTTTTCTTTTCAAAAACCTTCCCTTTAGGGTATAATTTGTAAGCCAAAATAGGTTTTTCAACCAAGAGTTATGACCCTTAACTGAGTTTTTTCAATTATATTTCTTATTCTACCACATCTAAATACATGGTATCTATTATAAAATAATTAATTAAGTATCATAACAATAATGAAATGTTATCAGGATTATGTAACCACCATTATTCACCTTCTTTAAAACCTATGGAAAGGGAAACTTCACTCATGTGTACGTATGGATTACTGTCTCCATGTTGCGGTGTAATTCATTTTTCATAATCATATCTCATGAATGGTTATTATAATGTATTTTTTAACACCCCTATGATTTTTTGAAATATTTTTTTGAAATAATTAATCTTTTTTATGTTTTTTATTTTACGTGACACTAGAAATAGTCATATATATATAAATATATTAAAACATTAAGTCAGACACTCTTTTCATCAGACACCGACATGGATTATGCTACACACAACACTAACTTGGATTTCTCTACATGAAATACGGACTTGGACTGAACTAAATGCATCACCGACTTGGTGTACGTTACACGCAATACTGAGTTTCTATGAAATATCATTTTATTTTTATAACTATTTAAATGAGTTAATTATATCCTAGTAGTAAAAAAATTGTAATATGAATAGTAATAAATAATTTCCAAACTTTTTTAAAATGCTTTTATATAAATAATACATATTTATAATGAAAAATATAATGTTTTTAAAAAATTTTATAGCTTTAAAAGTATTATTTTCTAAAATGTAATGATTTTTATTTTTTTTTATAAATAACCGAATAACTAATTTTAGACACATCTAGAAATTTAATTCAATAAAATAAAATTCATTTTTTAATTTAGAATGCATAAATTAGCTTAGGGTTAATTTTTGGGATTTTTCTGAGCAACTTCATTCTTTTATAGGTAGTGAAAAATAATGCATTTTAGTTGAGAATTTTCTTTTTCGTTTAAATAATTATTATTGTGAAATTATAATTTAAAATTTTTTAAAGTAAAATTAGATCAATTATACATATATTAATAAAATTTATATCCTTATAATCAATCTCACTTAGAAATTGAATATAAAAACTTAATAATCTTTTGAACATTTTTCTACTTTAAAAACTCGTTATTTCATCCCGTCTACGGGATTAGCATTAATATTAATTTTACTTATTATATGAATTTAATTTATGAAAATTTAAATAAACCATTTTATTAAGTATAATATTTTTATTCTAATTATATCATGTTAATTTTTTTTCCAAAAATATTAGTAAAAGTGGTTAAAATTAATCACAATGATTAAAGTCAAATTAAGCATAATTAGGGACTAATCCTTAATCTTATAGTGCCAAATGGCCTATAAAATTATTTAAAACTCATGTTATGTACATATTTAGGCCATAAAACTTCAATATTTTTTTGATTGTTAGGACTTTTTTTAGGTAAGAACATGTGTACACCAAACTTGTTTTCCAAAAGTTTCAAGTCAGTCCTTTTCCTTCCCTATAAAAGTCCCCCACATCTCCCTATTCTTCACACCTCTAAATAATATTATGAAAATAAACTTCTATAAATCCCTCAATTCCTCCTATAATCCACTACTTGTTTATAAATCAATCCAAGTAATCCTTTTGGCACAAACCAAAAGGAGTTACCCGATTAAGAGGTAACCTCTTCTCTCAAGCTCCTTTCTTTTATTTTCCTTCAACACCCCTTCACTATCTTTATTATATTCGTGTATAAAGACACAATTATATTAATTATAATATTATTTTTTATTCTAAGGGTTATACCCTCACTTACACACACATCCATATAATTGGTAACACACATACTGTTTACGTGTATGACGAAGTACCACCTCACTAAACGATGATT
Source organism: Viscum album (assembly GCA_963277665.1). Lineage (NCBI taxonomy): Eukaryota > Viridiplantae > Streptophyta > Magnoliopsida > Santalales > Viscaceae > Viscum > Viscum album. The sequence goes on along the minus strand of OY728121.1, from coordinate 1,352,136,081 downwards.
GTTCATTTTTTCCTTTACTGCCCCTCATGATGGAAATTATGATGCACAATCTATTTTAAATGTAATATATTATATTTATTATGTCTTTAAGTTTATTTATTCCTTTTAAAACACATATCTATTTACATTCCATTGGGTGTAAATACAATAGTTTTGTTTGAGGAAGTGTGGACTAATGTCGCCTCAAAGCGTCGTGATTCATTCAAACACTACATGGAATGTATTACGGATTTTTTTAGTGAAACTATATGACATATATGATATAATAATTATACTTTAATAATATATATAAATATATTTCATGTACTTTTTTCTTCCAATATGACAACAAAAAACAGAAACATCGTTCATGCGTACATACTACTTAATGTCTCCACGAACAGTGTATTCCATTTCATACTTATATATGCTATATATTATTATAGTAAAACTATACTGAATATAAATTATATTTATATAATTTTTTATATTCTTTAAATCATGATATAAGTGTAAGTACCAATGATATAAAAAATTAAGATACAGGTGAAAAACGAAGAAAATGTTACCTGAAGTGTATCCTTAACATGAAATTGATAAAAAGTGAGTAATATATAGTCATAATAAAACAAAATATAGTATTATATATAATAATATTATTTTTTAAAATATTATAATAAATTTATATTTATTTTATAGGAGGTTTGAATGAGTATGATGTGAGTCAAGACACAAGGTAAGGGGATTTCATCTCACTTTTTATTTCTGTGAGATACATGCTTTATTCACCACCCATTCCTTTTATGTGGTGTGTATACTACCCATGTATTTATTATATCATCCTTCCTTTTTAATACATAACTTTCATTAAATTTTACAAACAGAGGATCTTTAAAGTCTAGTGTATTGGAAATCAGGAATAAAAACATAAATACAAAAACACTCCTTTAAATACACTTAAAAAGATTCTTAAAAAGTTCATCCTATTTAAAATTACTACATCTCATAACCTGGAGACATTCAATCAAAGGAAAGGGTGAGCAGAGGGCCTAGTTAGGAAATCTAGGGAATTAGTTTACTTGTGATATCAATAAGAACTTGATGAAAAGCATAAATACATGAGCAATGGTAAAAGTTGTATATAATGATAAAAGTACATGAATAATTACTTGATTATGTGGATAAAACATTTCATTTATACATTCATGAACATATCAGAAAGTTCCATCCCCAAGGTGTCATAAAAATTACCAAGGTTATTCCCTAAGGTATCGTGAAACTTGTCATCTCTAGAGATTAATTCTTTACCAAATGAATTGGAGCACTATCAGGGTGCACCCTTAATAAGTATTTACTTTCATGTGATCCACATATATAATAAACAAACATTTCATAAATAACCCATATATGATAAAATAAATGGGTTCATTTCAAAATCGTGACGTTTTAAGAGTTCTTAAAAAATAGACCGTTAAGTCATTTATAACTTATGGAAAGAGAGTAAGGGTTACATGTATGTCAATTGAAGAATAAAATACATCATTTTTTTATAAATATTAACACTAATAGAAACGAAATAGGTATGTGTATTCAAATATATTAAATAAGATAATTTCTTGAGAGAAAGAGAGAGAAATTTTGAGACGAAATTTCTACAGAATAACGGCTATATAACTTGGTATAGGAAAATAATAAAAGAGAGGGGAAAAAGGTCTCCCATCCATAAATGGATAATTTTGAAGTATAGGGACAGAATAGAAAATAAATTATATCATGGTGTGAATATTTTAATGACACACCACATGAAAAGGAAACTTGAAAAGAAAGAGAAAGCGTGATTTTTTTTTCGAAAATTCAGCAGCCTAACAGTGTCACTTAATAATTCAGAAAACAAATTGATGAGAGCGGAAAGGGTATGTCAAAAATTAGACTTGAAATGGAAATTAATGAGATTATATAATAACATACCCTCAACATAAAGATATGGAAATTATAAGACACGACATAAAGAAAGACATGGCTTAAAATAGGAGGGTGAAAGATTCCCTTACCGATTTGGTAACTTTTGAAATGTACACCCCATGAAAGAACCATCATATAAATAATATGTAAATACCCATAAATTAATTTATATTACACAAATATTACAATAATGGTCAGTAAATACACCACACAAAAGGAAATAGTGGCTAATATACCTTGAATCTCATAGGAATAAGAAGTGAGATGAAAATCCCTTACCACGTTGCATTCAATCGAATTATATGACCAAAAATTACTAACCATCAAAAATAATTACATAATACCATGAATATAAAGATAATAATTATAATATATATCCAATGGCATTACAAAATACACCACATGTTATAAAAAAGTGATGAACAATGGAAATCTCGCGGAATTAAAAGTGAGATAAGAAACCCCTTACCTCGTTGTCTGTCTTGACTGGCTCGTATATTCCTTGTTTTTACTGAATAATAAACATAAGTTACTTTATACTTGCTTAAGAATATTTTTCAAGTTTATTATTCCTTTTATATTACTTACTACCTTGCTATAAAAATTAGTTAATTATTTGATCTCATATCGGACATTTTGTCAATGATCGGAAATTGAGTCAAAAATTAACTTGTTATAATTATAAATTGTATGTGTGGCCACACATACATTATCTAAAGAATGATATTAATCATTTAAATGTAATATATATCATATATATCCAGTTTATATATTTATTTATAATATTAAATAACATTTGGAGATAAGAGATGAAATGCACCGTTCATGGAGACGGTAAGTCGTACGTACCCATGAACGCTACTTTCATTTCTATTTCATATTTTAATGAAGTGAAAACATAGTGATTAATAGGTATATAATAATTTAATTATAATATTTCTGTCATATATGTTACATAATTTCATAAATTCTATCCTTTATATGTTCCGCCTATGGCATTAGTGAATCATATTACTTTGAGGGGGTGGTAGTTCGCACTTCCTCTAATGAAATTATCGCGTTTACCCATTATAGAAACCATAAAGGTATTCTATAAAAAGGAAAATATAGAATCCTAAAGAAAAATAAATATAATATATATCATATATATATAGTTCCATCATAATGGCCACCAGGAGAGGCGGTATGAGATAATTAAACAATCATTGTTTCGTGAGGCAGTAGTTCATCGTCCACTGTAACATTATGTTCTTTACCCATTAGATGGAGGTGTGTGTAAGTGTAGCTAGAATACTTCTCATAACAACATAATTTTACAATTAGTATACTTGTTTTGTTATAAAATAAGTAAATAAAAAGAGTTTAGGTGGTCGGAGAAGTAAAATAAAACAAAAGAACTTAAGAGAAGTCGTTACCCTTAAATCGGGTAACTCCCTTTGGTTTGAACCAAAAGAGTTTCTTAAAGTGATTTATTCCTAAGGTAAGGATTCTATGATGAATAGAGGGATCTTTTGAGATTATTGGAGCATAGGTTGGATGAGACAAGGTCTTGATATGTGTGATAAATGAGTAGGAAGTGAGGGCTTTATAGGGGAGAGGAGGGGCTCTTTTGGAATGTTTGAAAATATTATTTTATTATATAATTATTTTCTATTTCTAAAGGTCCAAAAATAATTAAAGTCAAAGATAAGGTGTCCAATGTTATAAATAAAATCATTCAATAAAAATTTCACAAGTTTTGGATAATTTTTTTAATTTTTATCTTCTTATTTATTTAAATCATTTATTAATGACGTAAAAACCGCATCATCATTGTGTCATAAATAATTTTATTTATCTGATGTATAAAAATTTTAAAAAAATACCATGATGTAGGAAATATTTTTAGCTTTCCAATTAATATTTTTAGTTGAAAATATAACTTATATAACCCCATGTAAATGTTTTTTAGTAAAACAATACATGTTTTGGACATTTTTATTTTTACTTTAAATAAAAAGTTATTAATGTCATTATCTTACCCAAGTGGATCCATACGGTCCCAAAATTGATCCATGGATTTTCTTGGTCAGACATTACTCATCCAATAAGGTTAGGAAAATTTTCAAGGTAATTTTTTGTTATTATAACATTATTTTTACCTTAAATTACCCTAATTACCTTTAATCGTGGTTAATAAAAGTCAAAAGTTACTATTCACTAAAAAATATTTTCATCCCATTGAACCAGATTTTACTTAATAATGACAACCATGTATTTCATATTTTTCAAATTCAATTCATAGAAGCGGTAAAATTTCATTTAAATGAAAAATTCAGTCTTTTAACTACTACTTAGTGGTTTCACTATTCATCAAAATTTGAAGGTTTTCAGAAAAATTCCAAAAATTCACTCGAAGATAAATTTGATATTCTGAATTCTAAAATGATATCTATTTTACCAAATTCAAAACATAGAAGTTTCATTAATTAATTTTATAATTAATTTTCGTCGTCAAAACAAAAAGTGTGTTTTTAAGAAATAATAACCATCAAAAGATTGATACTTGCTAATGTCCAATTTCGAAGTGAAATTACTTCCAATGTCCAAAATTGGGTTAAATAGAAAAAATATAATATATTTTCACTTTAAACCCAATTAAAAAGATAATCTAACCATATAAATAATTTAGATTAAAAGGCGGTTTTGAATTAAAATATAGCATTTTCACTATTCATTAAAAATGAACATTATCGGAAAAATATCAAAATTTCTTCCAAAGTAAATTTTCATGTACCGATTCTAAATATGAAAATTATTTTGTCAAAAATAATATTTAAAAGTTATAAAAACTATATTTAAACAGGGTTCACCGTCAAAAGGCAGTAAATTTCCCTTTTAAAGTAAATTATGCTAAAAATTAGATTCATTTACATTTTAAGCCTCTGACTTTTATTGGATGAATATAAAAACATTTAACAAACATATATTATAATATATAAGTTAGTTCTATTAATTCCCACCAATAAAAAGGCTAGGTGTTAACTACCATTTAAAAAAATAATATTATAATATTAGTGTGCAATGTAAGATTTCAAAAAACTCATTGTTGTGTGTCTGGTACGCCATTGAATATAAAATATCATTTAAAATAAAATTAATTTTTAATTCAAAAATATTAATAAAAATGAAAATGTCATATTCTTTATTTTCCTGGGATGTTACATTCTTCCCCACTTTTGGAAATTGCGTCCTCGAAATTTTAAAATTGGGCTTAGAAACTTCATTGAAAGTCCCACATCGGAAAAAGAGTGAGTAAAACTATCACTTTAAAAGAAAGAAAGAGAAGTACAAAGGTCACCCATGTAAACCCATAATAGGATTCCGTGTAGGAAAACATGGATATGGAAGAGAAAACAAACGGTCAAGTTCTAATGGAGAGTGATAGAAAACATGATTAGGAAAAAGTTAATCACCAGAAAATCAAAAACATATAATGTGTTAAACGGTCTTTGATCACCCAGTAGGAAACGTAAACCAACCATGTTTTTGTATTATGTTCCTTTTCATAATTTTGTGGAATTCATTTACTACATAGAATAAAAAAAATAAGGAAATATACTTACCTTCATGTAGAGTTTCATCCTTTAATAAGTTTCTACCAAAAACTAATCTTTTCTCCAAACAATGGGAATTCAAAAAGACTTGGTCACATCAAAATCACAAGAATCGTCTTCTAGAGAATCACATAATCCACAAAAGATGAACTATATATTTCCATTGTCTTTAGAAATCAATGAAAACCAAAATGGTTAGTACGAGATCATATAATCCCCAAAAAGGATAATCCTTTATAAAAAGAAATACTACTATTAATCTCCAAAATTCAACAAAAAGTACCCAAAATTCAAGAAAGACCATTCAATACACAATCTTCCTTAAAATTCTTCAAAATAATATAAACTAAGATTGAAACCCCAAACTTAGAAGGATTTAATCACATAGTCTTCCATAATAAATCTTAACATGTATCTCCAAATAACATCGACTACTCTTAAAGTCCCATACTAAAGTGTAATTAACCTAATCACATATTCTCTATGCTTGGTTAATCATTTTCCAGAAATAACCCAAATCACCATATTTCCAAAATAAATACATAGATTCTTACAAAATAAAAATTTCAACCATTCCTCCACAAATTAAATCCTATAGTAGTTTATTTTCCTTAGGCATATAGTATTCCAAAAGAGGAAACATCTTCCAAAATAACCTTTATCATTTAATCACCAAATCATTTTCCTATAATAAGGATATCCATTTGATAAAACATAAGTTCCCAAAATTGACTTATTCTTGATCCATAAAATCATTTAACTAAAAATAATACGTCATACTAACCAGGGACTTCACATAGGCTAGTGGTAGGCAATAAAACCCAATCACAGCTTGGTTGTGAGTTCGATTCCCATAGCTTTGTCTGATGTGACGGGTTGTCACACGGCCTTCTTGTTGTCTATTTTAAAAAACTCAAAAATAACCCTAACATGTTTTAACCTTAACTGTTTTATTATACCTTTCATTTTTGTCCAAACATATTAAGATAGTTCTACTCGTATCTACATATGGATGTATTTGCTTGATAAACCACTTACTCCATGCTAACCCAAATACCAAGAGGTTTTCCAATATTTAAACTTTTCTATAGGGTTATTCCTAATTTTTTATTATCCTAATTTCCATAAATAACTAAAATATCCTTTTATATAAACTATAGAATCCTACCTTTTTAATGCATAACTTTCATTACATTTTACAAACAGAGGATCTTTAAAGTCTAGTGTCTTGAAAATCGGAAATAAAAACATGAAAACATAAAAAATCCTTTAAATCCCCTTGAAAATATTCTTGAAAAGGTTATCCTATTTACAATTACTGCATCTCATAACCTGGAAACATACAATCAAACGAAAGGGTGAGTAGAAGGCCAAGTAAGGAAAACAAGAGAATTAATTTACTTGTGATATCAATAAGAACTTGATGAAAAACATAAAGACATGAGCAATGGTAAAAGATTCATATCATAATAAAATAACATGAATCATAACTTGATTATGTGGCTAAAACATTTCATTTATACATTCATGAACATATCACCAAGGTCCATCCCCAAGGTGTCATAAAAATTACCAAGGTTATTCACCAAGGTATTGTGAAACTTATCATCTCTAGATATTAATTCTTTACCCAATGTATTGGAGTGATATTAGGGAGAACCCTTAATATTTATTTACATTCATGTGATCCACATATATCTTAAATAAACATTTCATAAATAACCCATATATAATAAAAGAAATGGGTTGATTTCAAAATCGTGACGTTTTAAAAGTTCTTAAAAAATAATATTGTTAAGTCATTTATAACCCATGGAAAGGGAGTGAGGGTTTTATGTATGTCAATTAAAAAATAAAATATATCATTTTTTGTAACTATTAACACCCATAGAAACTAAATATGTATGAGTATTCACATATATAAAATAATATAATTTCTTGAGAGAAATAGCGAGAAATTTTGAGATGAAATTTCCGCAGCATAACGACTATATAACTTGGTTTTAGAAAATAATAAAAGGGTGGGTAAAAGGGTCTCACATCCATAAATAGATCATTTTCCAGTTTAGGGGTATAATAAAAAAGAAATTAGATCATGGTGTGAATATTTGAATGACACACCACATGAAAAGGAAACTTGAAAAGAAAGAGAGAGCACGATTTCTTTTATGATAATTCGGCAGCCTAACGGCGTCACTTAAAAATTCAGAAAACAAATTGATGAGAGCGGAAAGGGTCTATAAACAATTATACATGAAATTTAATGTAATTAGAACATATAATAACATACCCTCAACATAAATATATGTAAATAGAAGACCCAAAATAAAGGAATTCATGTCTTAAAAGAGGAGGGTGAAAGATTCCCTTATCGATTTGTTAACTTTCGAAACGTACACCCCATGAAAGAAGGATCTTATATATAGGATGTAAATACCCATAAATTTAAGTATATTACACAAATATTACAATCATGGGAATCACATACACCAGAAAAAATGAAATAGTGGCAAACATACCCTGAATCTCACAGGAATAAGAAGTGAGATGAAAATCTGTTACCATGTTGCATTCAATCGAATCATATGACCAAAAATTACTAACCACAAAAATAATCATAGAATACCATTAATATAAATATAATCTTGATAATATATATCCAATTGAAGTATAAAATACACCACATTCTTTAAATAAATGGCGAACAATGGAAATATCGCGGAATTAAAAGTGAGATAAGAAACCCCTTACCTCGTTGTCTGACTTGAATCGCTCATATGTTCCTTGTTATTCCTGAATAATAAACTTAAGTTACTTTATACTGGATTAAGAATATTTTTAAATTTTATTATTCCTTTTATATTACTTATTACCTTTCTATTACAATCATTTAATTATTTGAGCTCATATCGGACATTTTTCCAATGTTCGGAACTTGAGTAAAAAATGAACTTGTTATAATTATAAATTATCCATGTAGTGAAAATTCCATTATCTCCAGAATGATATTAATTATTTATATGTCATATATATCATATATATCCCATATATATATATATATTTATAATATTACATAACATTTGTAGATAAGAAATGAAATGCACCGTTCATGGTGACGGTAAGCCGTACGTACGCATGAACGCTACTTTCATTTCCATTTCATATTTTAAGGAAATTAAAACATAGTGATTAGTAGGTAAATTATAATTTCAGTATAATATTTATGTCATATATGTTACATAATTTCATAAATTGTATCTTTTATACATTCCACGTATGGCATGAACGAGTCATATCACATTGAGGGGGAGGTAGTCCGCACTTCCTCTAATGAAATTATCGTGTTTACCCATTATGGAACCATAATGGTATTATATAAAAAGGAAAATAGAGAATCATAAAGAAAAAATAAATAAAATATATGTTATATATAGATAAATTTCCATCATAATGGCCACCATGAGAGGTGGTAAAAGATAATTGAACAATCATCGTTTTGTGAGGCAGTAGTTCGCAGTCCATAGAAACAGTATGTTCTTTACCCATTAAATGGAGGTGCGTGTAAGTGTATCAAGAATACTTCTCATAAAATAATCCTTGTATATTTCGGATATTGTTGTTGTTATAAAATAATGGAATAAAAATAGTTTAGGGGTTGGAGAAGTAAAATAAAACAAAAGAACTTAAGAGAAGACGTTACCTTTAAATCGAGTAACTCCCTTTGGTTTGAACTAAAAGAGTTTCTTGAAGTGCTTTCTGCCTAAGGTAATTCATATAAGATGAAGAGAGGGATCTTGGGAGCTTATTGGATCAGAGGTTGGATGATCCAAGGGCTTGAGACGTGTAAGAAATGATTAGGAATTGAGTGCTTTTTATAATGGAGAGGAGGGGATCTTTTGGAAAGTTTGAAAATATTATTTTATTATATAATGATTTTCGGTTTCTAAAGGTCTAAAAATAATTAAAGTAGAATATAAGGTAGACCATGTTCGAAATAAAATCATCCAATAAGAATTGGACATGTTTTGGAGATTTTTTTAATTTTTATCTTCTTATATATTTAAATCATCTATTAATGACGAAAACATTGCATCATCATTGTGTCATAACTAATTTTATTTATTTGAGGTGTAAAAATTAATAAAAAACTACCATGGTGTAAGAAATATTTTTAAATTTCTAATGAATATTTATAGTCTAAATTATAACTTATATAACCCCGTGTAAATTTTTTTTAGTAAAACACAACAGTTTTAGGACATTTTTTATTTTTACTTTAAATAAAAAGTTATTAATGACATTATCTTACCCAAGTGGCTTCATGGGGTCCCAAAATTGACCCATGGATTGTCTTGGTCGGCCATTACTCATCCGATAAGTTTAAAACAACTTTCAAGGTAATTGTTTATTATTATAACATTATTTTTACCATAAATTAAACTAATTACCTTTAATTGTGGTTAATAAAAGCCAAAAGTTACTATTCACAAAAAGTTATTTTCATCCCATTGAACCACATTTTACTTTTTAATGAAAACCATGTATGTCGGATTTTTTAAATTCAATTCATAGAAGTGGTAAAATTTCATTTAAATGAAAAAGTCGGTTTTTTAACTACTACTTAGTGGTTTCACTATTCATCAAAAATTGAAGGTTTTCAAAAATGGTCCAAAAATTCACTCTAAGCTAAATTTGATATTCCGAATTCAAAAATGATTTCCATTTTACCAAATTCAAAACATAGAAGTCTCATTAATTAATTTTATAATTAATTTCCGTCGTCAAAAAAAAAGCGTGTTTTTAAGAAATAATAAACATCAAAAGATTGATACTTGTTAATGTCCAATTTCAAAGTGAAATTACTTACAATGGCCAACATTGGGTTAAATGGTAAAAATATAATCTATTTAAACTTTAAAACAGATTAAAAAGATAATATAACCATATAAATAATTTAGATTAAAAGGCATTTTTGAATTAAAATACATCATTTTTTTCACTATTCATTAAAAATGAACATTATCAGAAAAATATCAAAATTTCACCCAAAGTAAAATTTGATGTCCCGATGCTAAAGATGAAAATTATTTTGTCAAAAATAATATGTAAAAGTGACAAAAACTAGATTTAAAAAGTTTTCTCCATCAAAAGGTGGTATATCGCCATTTTAAAGTAAATTATGCTAAAAATTAGATTCATTTACATTTTAATCCTCTGAAATTTATTGGATGAATGTTAAAACATTTAAAAAACATATGTTATCATATTTAAGTCAGTTCTATTAATTCCAACCAATACAATGTCTAGGTGTTAACTACCATTTAAAATAATAATATTATATTATTAGTGTGCAACGTAAGATTTCAAAGAAACTCATTGTCGCGTGTCAGGTACGACATTGAATATAGAATCCCCTTTAAAATAAAATTAATATTTAATTCAAAAATATTAATAAATATGAAGGTTTTAAATTCTTTATTTTCCGGGGATGTTACATGTATTCTATGATTATTATGATTAAATTTATGGGTATTTAAATATCTATTATATGATATTTATTTCATGGGGTTAATCCTTCAAAGGTTACCAAATTGGTAGAGTAGTTTGGTCTCAAATTGCCTTCTTTGAGACACTTGTTTTGTTATGCACCTATGTTTTTTAACGAGGTGTATATGATTCAAATTGAAATGTCATATAATTAATATCTTTATTTTCATGATATTTTATTCATCAGGTAATTTTATTTTCTTACACTAATAGTTTGATCCCAAGTAACCAAGTGGTAATAGTTTATTGAAACAATCTAATCATTTTTCTGATATTGTTAATGATTATGCTTATTTTGATGAAATATTATGATCCATCTCTCATGAAAAATAATGTGATTCCTCATCCTCTATTTATTAAATATATATCCCTATATTACTTCCATTTTTCCACTCTTTGGTACATAATATAATTAATAAAATGTTTTTAAGAAAAATCTGATGGTATCTCTCTCTTCGGTCAGAAATATTTTTTATTGCAAAAACCCTGTATTAAAAAATGTTTTCAATTTTTTTTCAAATAATCCTTGAAAAAAAATTCAAGAGAAAAAGATTTTAAATTTTTTATTGTTTTCGAATATTTATTTATATGTTTTCAAATATATTTGAAAAGAAAAAGGTTTTTAAAATGTTTTGAATTGACTTTTATATGTTTCAAAGGAAAATAGTTTTAAAAATGTTTTCAATATTATTTTATAATTTTTAAAAGAAAATATATTTCAAAATTTTTGCAATCTTATATTATAATTTCTCATGGAAGAATGTTTTTTAAATGATTTCTGGTGTTATTTATAATTTCTCAATATATTTTCTATGAAATTGTTTTCAAAACATTTTCAATGTTTCTTTTAATGTTTTGAAAGTGTTTTCAAAGAAAAAAAAATTCAAATTTTTTGAAGCTTATTCCATAAGATTTCAAGGAAAAATGATTTCAAAATGACTTCTGGTCTTCTTTATAATTTTCTAAGTTATTTTCTTTGAAAATAATTTTCAAATGGTTTTATGCATTAAAATTCTTTTTACAATGAATAAAATATATTTTTGTTAAGAAATGTTTTTAAAAGATCTATCAAAATTATTTTCCATCTAAGATGAAATCCATTGATGTTACTCATTCCTTTATAGGAAACAATCTAAAGGTTTCATTCACATTATTTCCCTAAATGGGTTATTCTTGATATCATGGTCTTTATGAACCCGTTTCTTTTTTCATAGATTATATTATTAGAACCATGTTTCTCATTCATGGTTTATATGTTTATGAAACATGTTTCTTATTCACAAGTTATATTTTTATGAAACCCACTTCTATTCATGGGTTATTTCTGGATGAAATGGTTATGAAACCTATTTATTTTCTATAGGTTATACTGTGATGAAAAATTAATGATACCCATTTAATTTCATGGGTTAGGATTTGATGTTTATAAAACCCATATCTTTTCGTGGGTCAAAATATGATGAATGTTTCATATCACATGATTGTATGATTTTATTATGTGATTTGTGGGTCCTATATCTCCCTCCAACGCATTGGGTAATGATAAATGTTTTATGAGCTCAAAGGGTACACAGGGGGCATCCCAAGCCTGAAACAGGAGGGTATATGAGAAAAAATACCAAGCATTAAACAAGAGGGTACATGTGAGGGCATCCCTATCCCAAAATAAGAGGGTATACAGGAGGACATCCCAATCCTGAAACAAGAGGGTATATGGGATCACATCCTAAGATCAAAATAACAGGGTACGTTGGAAGACATCCCAAGACGAAAATTAGAGGTTATACAGGAGGACATCCCAATCCCAAAGAAAGAGGGTAAATGGGAGGTAATCCCAAGATCAAAGCAGGTACATAGGTGATTAACGTAAGCCTAAAATTTTAGAAAGTCCTTTGTAGGAAACCTTGACATAGGGTTTCTATATGATTATGTGTTTTCAACATTTCCATGTTTTATAATTATGTTATGCTTTCATGGATCAAGTTCTTTATTTCCTTATGATTCATTTATTACGAGCTATAAATATTTATTATGATATCTAATATGTAGTGTATGATCTTTAAATGTTATTCTCAAGTTCAATACACTTTTTTTCATGTTGTACTTACATTTCCTTTATTTACCCTTATTGATCATCTGAGGTCACACCTTTCTTATGTTTCATTTACCCAGGTTATAAAGAAATAATTTAGGTAGAATTACTAAATGTGGAGATATTTATTGGAGATGATGAATATATTTCACTAGGATAGAATATTTATTTTCATTTTTCCAAATACACTAAACTATTATGGTCATTGGGCATGTATTTCTTCTGATTACTAAATATTCATCTAAAATGATGTAATATCCATGTATGTTAAGACTCGGTCAGTATAGTTGGTATCAAGGGAATGGTTTAGTCAACCTTTGGAAACTAGTATGATAAAACTTTTGTGATATCCCTAGGTATATTTCTAAGGATATGTTTAGGGATGTCTCTAAGGATAAGTATAGGGATGAGTTAATATATAGAAAAATGTCATATACTTTTGGTATAGGATCGATTGAGTGGTTTCCTATATTTATATCCATGTTTATATACTACTAGTGTATTTGGATCAGGTATATATGTACCTAGGGGTAACAACTCAGACAAGATGTTTCAGACTTGACGTGATATACTATGGTACATGAAAACGGGCCTTATTACACACCTAGTTTGACACTCATGAGGGATATGTTTTGGAAATTCCTAAACTCTTAAAAAACCATAGTGAAGGATTTAAATATAAGTTGGTTATGAATAAAATAGAACAAAAGTAAGTTTCTATAGATTAAAAAAGTATGATCCGTGATTTCAGTAGCCTATAAGTAATTTTTCATGATTATATGGTATCCCAATATGATAAATGTTTCTCACACTATGATTTCTTGTTTTGGTCAATGGAGATAAATAGAAGGAACATGGTTAAAATTTAATGTTTTATATGTGGAAATTATGGTAAATTTTCAAAGCGATTTCCCAAGTGGAAATCTCCTAAATATAATTAGGAAGGTGCAATGAGTATTGGTTATACTTCTAAAGATAAAGAGCCAATAATGACATGTAAAAGTTATGTGATGTTCTTCTAGTATTGTTTACATTGATCATAGGAATCATGATTAGATTGAGATTGAGTGACCATAAGAAATAATTTATATTTCATATTCTTTGGAAGATGTATTAAGGAATAAGTTCATGAAGCCTAAGTAATGGTTTAAGAATAAAATTGGATGAATAAAGTACTTATGTTTTTGGAATTCATAGATTATATTATATGAATCATGAAATATATAAGTATTTTCATTATAAGTTTTCATTAAATTTTTAAAAGGATATTTTTAATGGTGATGAAGGCATAGAAAATTTATATTTTCATTAAGGGAAGGTAACTCTTAATGTGATCAATATGTTGATAAAATTTTGTTTCTCTTGGATAAAGAGGTGATTGATTTGGATAATGTAAATTTTATACCACTGATTACACTGAATCTGATTATTGATTGGTTAAAAAATTAGTCTATGTCTTCATTTATTAATTATATAACTTATTGGATTATTGAATATATCTATTGAAATTTAGAATAAGTAATCATGAATGTTTTCCTAAAGTTTATATGGTTTTTCAGGTTATTATCATGACTCAAGAGAATATATGATGAGGGTATTCACATTTTTTGAATGTGTCAACCAAGAGATAAATTGTGATATACATGGGATCAATATTAAGCTTATTTTGTGACTTATTTTTAATGTTTTGTATTTTCATCTTTCATAAGGGTTATATGGTAGACCATTTATGGAAATATTAAGTTAAATGTTGGATGAAAATTGTGAGAAAAAAGTTTTATCTTACCACGTGAGGATTTAAGAATATTGGATAATCAGTTATAAAAATGTGGTGTTTATGATAACTGATGATAGATGGTATGACATATCATGGATCTCATGATCTTTGAGAATGAAAAACTCATCTTCCTTTTTAAAGAAATAGTTTAAGTGGGTCATGGAACAACAAAGGGAGAGGTTTTCTTGAAATCATGAAACTATATATTTTCATGAAAAATATTTAACTTTATGAAAAAAGATCTTAAAAACAAAACTTTTATCATAGTACCTCTATTTTTTATGAATCAGATAGTCCCTTATTTCATCACATATTTATGGATTTCATATTGTCAAATTTCTCCTAACCATGTTCTCTATCACTCTCCATTATAACTTGATAATTTTATTTTTCTTCTATGTCCAGGTTTTCACTTCTCACCTATGTTCCCCTATGTGGAAACCTAGTTATATATTACTTCAAGTAACCACTATGTTTCTAACTTTCCCTTTTTAATTTATGTATTAGTATTTATTTTTACGATGTGGGTTTCTATGAATGAAACTTTAAAGTATCAAACCTTTGATAAACTAGATGAATATTGAGAGTGAAATTCATTTTAATGGGGGTAGAATATGAAACCTCCAGATTTTGTGAAATATTTTTTTGAATTAATTAATCTTTTTTATATTTTTCATTTCATGAGACACTGGAAATATTTGTATATATATACAAATATTAAAACACTTAGTCAAAAATTCCTTTCACATTACACCAACATGGATTGTTCTACCTGCAAAATTGACTTGGATTTCAATATACGCAAGACCGAGTTGGAATGTGCTACACACAACACCAACTTGGCGTACGTTATATGCAATACCGAGTTTCTACAAAGCATCATTTTATTGTTAAAACTATTAAACGTGTTAGTAATAAACAATATGTTAAAACATAGTAATATGATTGTTAATAACTAATTCTAAAAAAATTATAATTATTTTTTATAAATATAAGATTTTGATAATGAAGAATATAATTTTTTTAGAGTCATTATATGTTTAAAAGTATTATTTTCTCAAATGAACTACTTTTTATTTCCTTCTGTTTAGAATAAAAAAATAATTTTAGACACATAAAGAAATTTAATTTGAAAAAATAAACTTAATTTTTGAATTTACAATTCCTAAATTATCTTAGGTTGAATTTTTTGTATTTTTTAGAAACATCATTTTTTATTTATAATAAAAAATACTGCATTTTAGTTAATAATTTCCATTTCATTTAAAGAATTATTAATTTCAAATTATAATTTAAATTTTTTTAAGGTCACATTAGATCTATTATAAATCTATTAATATAATTTAGGAAATTATAATAAATTAAAATTTGATATTTAATATTAAAACTTAACAATATTTTTATCATTTTTCAACTTTAAACCCCCATTATTTCGTCCCATCGACGGGATTAGCATTAATCATAAATTCTTCCACTTCTATTAATTGAATTTTCAGAAATGTAAATACCCCATTATAATCAATATAATATTTAGAGTCTAATTATATCATGTTAATTTTTTACCAAAAATATTAGTAAATGTGATTAAAATTAATCACAATGTTTAAGGTCAAATTATGCATAATTAGGGATTAAATCTTGATCTTTGGGGCTCAAATGACCTATAAACTTTTCCAAAACCAATTATATGGCCATATTTTTTCCATAAACCTTTCATTATTGATTTTTGGTTTTTTTGTTATGATTTTTTTAGGAAATAACATGTGTATACCTAACTTGTTTTCAAAAAATTCCAAGTTGGTCCTTTTCATTCCCTATAAAAAGCCACCACTTTTCCCGGTTCTAAATACCTCTAAAACCTCTTAGTTTTAGAAAATATATACCAAATACACTTCAAACAATCCCTAAATTCCTCCTAAAATCCTCTCCTTGTGAAAAAATAAATCCAAGGAATCCATTTGGCACAAATCAGAAGGAGAAACCCGATTAAGAGGTAACTTCTTCTCTCAAGATCCTTTCATTTATTTTCCTTCTACACACCCTACACTCTCTTTATTCCATGACTGTATTACAAAAAAAATATATTCAATATACTAGGATTTTTTTTGATTATTTTTATACATATACTTACACACACATCCATATAATGGATAACAAACATATTGTTTATGTTTATGGTGAACTACCTCCTCACTAAATGATGATTGTTCATTTTTCCTTTACTTCCTCTCATGGTCGAAATTATGATGAAAATTGTGTTTATATATGTAATATATTTAAATTTATTATTTATTTGAGGTTATTTATTCCACATAAAACACATATTTTTTTAATTTCCATTTGATTTAAATATGATAATTTCTTTTGAGAAAATGTATACTACCGCCCCCTCAAAGCGATGTGATTCATTCACACACTACATAGAATGTTTTAAGGATGACTTCGTGAAATTATATGATATATATGATATAATAATTATACTATAATAATTATATATATACATATATATACATATATATACATATATATACATAGATATATATGCATATATATACATATATATATATATATATCATGTACTTTTTTCTTTTAATACGACAATAAAAAATGGAAACAGCGTTCATGCATAGGTACAACTTACCATCCACATGAACGGTGTATTCCATTTTATAATTTTATATACTGTGTATTATTATAATAAAAATATAAAAAATATAAATGATATTTATATAATTTTGTACATTTTTGAAATCATGATTTTTGTATAAAGACCAAATATATAACAAATTAAGACACAAGCGAAAAATCAAGCAATTGTTACCCAAAGCGTAACCCTGACATGAAATTGCTTACATGTGGGTAATATAAAGTCATAATAAATCCATATATGTATTAGATATAATTATATGATTATTTAATTTATTTATAATAAATTTATATTTATTATCCATAAGTTTTGAATGAGTACAATGAGATTCCAGACACAGAGTAAAGGGATTTCATCTCGCTTTTAATTCTATGAGATACATGCTTTATTTACCACTCATTTCTTTTACGTGGTGTCTATACTTCCCATCTATGTATTATATGATTCTTATACATAAATTTATGGTTATCTAAATATCCATTCTATGATATTTATTTCATGGGGTTAATGTTTCAAAAGTTACCAAATCGATAAAGTAGTTTTGTCTCAAATTGCCTTCTTTGAGACACATGTTTTGTTATACACCTATGTTCTTTAATGAGGTGTATATGATTCCAACTAAAATGTGTTATAATTAATCTAAATATTTTACTGATATTTTATGCATAATTTAACTTCATTTTATTACATGAAGAGTATGATCCCAAGAAACCAAGTGGTATGTCTCTGTGGAAACAATCTCATCGTTTTTTGATATTATTAATGATTATTATTATTTTGATGAAATATTATGATCCATCTATAAAGAACGCTCATTAACTTCATCAATATTTATTTATTAAATATATATCCATGTATCAGTACCATTTTCCCACTATTTGTTACCTAACATAATTAAGAAATTGTTTTTAAGAAAAATATGACTCTATCTCTCTCTTCAGTCAGAAATTTGTTTTATTTCGAAAACCATGTTTTACAAAAAAAAATCCATTTTTTTAAATGATACTTGAAGATGATTTTCAGGGAAAATATATTTTAAATTTTTTTATTGTTTTCAAATATTCCTTTATAAGTTTTTAATGATATTATCAATGAAAATGTTTTTTAAAATATTTTGATTCATCTTTTATATGTTTTCAAGGAAAATGGTTTTCAAAATGTTTTCAAGATTATTTCATAAGTTTCAAAGGAATTTTTTTAAAAAAAAATCAAGATTACCTTATATGTTTTCAAGGAAAAAGGATTTCAAAATGATTTTGGGTCTTCTTTATATGTTTTTAATGCATTTTCAAGGAAATGGTTTTCAAAACGTTTTCAAGCTTTCTTTTAAAGTTTCAAATTGTTTTCAAAGAAAAATGTTTTTAATTTTTTTTAATATTATTCTATAATTAATCAAGGAAAATATTTTCAAAATTATTTTTGGTCTTATTTATAAGTTTTCAATTTATTTTCTAATAAATTTTTTTTAAATGGTTTTATTAATTAAAATTCATTTTTTAATGAATAAAGGATATTTTCATCAAGAAATGTTTTTAAATATTTATAAAAAATATTCTCCGTCTAAGATGACATCCATTGATGTTACTCATGCCTTTTTAGGAAACAATATAAAGGTTCCCTTAACATTTTTTCCTTTAATGGGTTATTCTTGATTTCTTGGTCTTTATGAACATGTTTCTCTTTCACAGGTTATATGTTTATGAAACATGTTTATCATTCATGATTTATATATTTATGAAATCCATTTCTCTTTCATGGGTTATATGTTTATAAAACCCACTTCTTTTCATGAGTTATTCTTTGATAAAATGGTTATGAACCCTAAATATTTTCAATTGTTTATACTATGATGAAATGTTAATGATACCCATTTCATTTCATAGGTTATGATTTGATGATTATAAAACTCATATCTTTTCATGGGTCATAATATGATGAATTTTTTATATAACATGAATGAAAGCTTTTATTATATAACGGGTGTGTCTTATATCTCCCTCCAACGCATTAGGTAATGATAAATGTATTTTGGTCTCAAAGGGTACATGAGAGGGTATTCAAAGCCTGAAATGAGTGGGTATACAGGAGGATATGCCAAGACCAGAATAAGTGCATACACGAGAGGACTTCCTATGACCAAAAAAAGAGGGTACATAGGAGGGCATCTCAATCCTGAAATAAGAGGTTATTTAGGAGGACATCCCAAGCCCGAAATAAGAGGGTACATGGGAGGAAATCCCAAGCCCAAAAAAAGTGGTCACATGGGAGGAAATCACAAGCCCGAAAAAAGAGTGTACACAGGAGGGCATCCCAAGCTCAAAGTAGTTACATGGGTGATTAACACAAGCCTAACATGTCATGAAGGACTTGGTAGGCTTCCTTGACATATGGTTTTTATCTGCTAATGTGTTTTCCACAATTCCATATTTTATTCCTCTGTTATACTTTCATGTATTATGTTATTTATTTCCTTATGACTCATTTCTTATGAACTAAAAATATTTATTATGATCTCTAATATTCATGGTATGATATTCAAATGTTATTCTCAAGTTCCAAACCATATTTTCATGTTATACTTGTGCATTTCTTTTATTTTCCCTTACTGAGTGCTCACCCCTTTCTTATGTTTCATTTCCCAATGTTATGAAGAATGGTTTTAGGTAGAAGTAATAAAGGTGGTGATATTTATGGGAGGATTTGAAGATCTTTCACCAGGATAGAAGATTTTGTTTATATGTTTCCAAAGACACTAATCTATTATGGTCCTAAGGCATGTATTTTTGTAATTAAATGAATATTTATCTAAAATAATGTAATATCCACATATGTTAAGACTAGTTCACTATAGGTTTAATGTTTATAGATTATATTTATGATATAATTACTGTTTTTTAATTATAATTGCATATCTTACTTCTTACCTTATAATCCATTGAAAAATGATAACGTCACTCGTACGTACATGTGGACTACAACCTCCATAAGTTAATATTATTTTTTTGGATTTTTATTTTAATTAATGATAATAAGGATATATTTATTGAATATATAAGATATATATGATATAATAATGATTATTTAAATGAAAATTTTTATTTAACTCTTTATTCCATTCGTTGAAAAGTGAAAACAACATTCATGTGTACGTACGGTCTGTCATCTCCATGAACAGTGTAAATAATTTTTATATATCTATATTTTATGGATGATTATAAATATATATATTCAATATATATGATATTAATATCATTTTTAACATTATGGATTTTATTGAACCATGATCAAAGTACAAGGACCAAAACTTCCAAACCAAAATAATCTTGAAAAACCAAGTAGTTGTCACCTGGAATAGTGATTATGATAAAGAATTGTTAATATAAGAGTGATAAAATATTATAAGTGAATCATATATAGAATGATATATGTAATTATTTCTATTTAATAAATGTATTATAAATATATATTTATTATAAAATATTTTTGAACATGTATAATGTGAGACAAGACTTTAGGTAAGAGATTTATGTTTCAATCCCATTTTAATAGGGTTTGTTTATGCTTGAATTCATGTTGAAGAAATATATGATCCTTATCTAATAAATCCATTTAATTTTTTTAACCTCTACCTATTTCTTGAGAAAAAATGTATTGGTTTCATTTTCCCCGCATCAAGTATTCAAGAGGATGAAAGAATATTTTTACGGAAAGATGACTATGCTTTACTATTCCATCAGGAATATTGTTCTTACATGGCTTCGATTTAGGAAAAATATTTTCAACATTTTTTTAAAATATCATAAAATTATTATTTAAATTCATTTTTATCAATGATTTTATTTTAACAAAATGGTTTAAAAGGAATCCACTTTCCATTTTCTAAATGATGTTCTTTTAATTTTTACTGAAAATGTGAATGGAATATTTATTTTAACTTGAATGACATAGAAACATTTCCCACCATAATGAAAATTAAAAGATTTGAAGTTTCATTTTAAATATTCCAGAGTTATTTTCAAATAAAAATTTTCCCATGATATTTTTTAAATTCTTAATTTTTACATAACTGGTTCCAAAAAGAAAAGTTTATTTTCCTTATGAAATATTTCATGTTATATTATAAATGATTTATAATTTATGATAACCTAATTTTATGTTAATTATTATTTAATAAGGATACAATCCAAGGATACCATCATTATTCTTTCTCAAGAAGGATTATTAATATTTTCACGAAATTTTTATGAAACCCATTTAGTTTCCATAGGTAATGTTATAATTAAATGTTTAAAACTTTAGGAAACTTGTTTTATTTCCATGGGTTATTACGTTTGATGAATGATTTATGATTTCTAGGAGCAAATTATGTGATGGGTGGCCCCATAATTATATATCCCATTAATTAATTAGGTAAATGTGGATATATAATAAGATAATAAGGGACTATAATGGGGATTGAACCCAGTTAAGTGAGGGAATATGTACACTATGAAAGTATTAGGAGTGAACCTTGACTATAAATATAATGTAATGGGGATTGAACCCAATCCTATGATATTCTTAGCAGTGTCAAATAATTTTATTTGATTATGTGAATTTCACAAACGTATGTCTTATGCCAATGTTTTATATCATGGATCATGTTATTTTATTTATTTATGGCCAATGTCTACAGAATTAAAAATATTTCTAACATGATTTAATACTATGAAATATGATATATTGGGTATGGTTTTCAAATGTTAAGATCGTTTTATCTACCATTATTTGGATTTTATTCTTAATTTACCATTTATATCTTCTTTTTTTACCCTCACTAATTATCTGATCTCACCCATTCTTATGATTTCCTTCTCTATAATGTGAAGAAATTTTTTGTGTATGATATTTCTATGATGGGTGAAAGTTGTGAAGAACTAGGTGGTAGATGATGTATATCTATTATGAAAAAAAATTATGTATCTAATTTAAAAAAATACACTAAACCTATACATTATGTAATAGATCATAATTTTGTATAATTAATATTCATCTATCAATATTTAATATATATGTATAAAAAGTATGGGTCTCTATAGTTTGTATCAAAGTGGGTTTTAGTTAATCTTTGGAAATTATGGATAAAAAACTTCTATGAAAACCATGTTGATTAGTATAAGTAAAAAATAAAATCCTAATGTTTTTTTAATAACCATGGATAACCTAGGTTGAATATGAGGTTCCATATATTTAAAATAAGGTGTCATGATTTAGACATCCTATGAATTATATTTCATGATTATATAATTGACTACTCCAATTAACATTGTATTATGATCATGAAAATCATTTTGGTTTTAGTAGAGGATTAAATATTAAATGATGAATTTGAGGTGATAATATGCCTTCTCAAATATTTAACTACCCTAGTTTATCATAGTTATATCAATTTTTATATATCAGAAAAATTTCAAGGAATGTTAATTCAAATTATCAATGATTAGATTTTTATTTAGTGGAAAAAATCCTAAATGTATGATAATCACATCTAAATTTTATATCTCCTCTATAATGGATGTTTGTGGGAATTTACTTTCTAAAAATCTTATTAATATTCCTTTAGTTGAAGTTCATATTATAATAGGCATAGATTTCATTTCATTACATAAATATCACATTAATTATCGAGGAAGGGAAGTCACATTTGATGTTCTGAACCAACCTACAATTATTTTTTGGTACGATTATAAAACAATGATATTTTTTTGTATATTGAATCTATTTTATGAATTTTGATTCTTATTCAAAAGGGTTTTTTATCTCATATGGTTGGTGAGAAACTCAACATCAAATATAAGCCTATTGTATGAGATTTGTTTGATATTGTTTCAAAATAGTTTCATAACCTTCCTATGAATCATGATGTCAAGTTTTCAATATAACTCTTACATGGTGCTATACCTATTTCAAATAATATATATAAAATGTAACTAATTCACTTTAAATAATTTTGAATCTACTCCAATATAATATTGATAAGGGATTCATTCAGACAAGAGCGTCACTATGAGTTTCACCTGTTATTTTTTTAAGAATAAAGTTGGATCAATATGATATATCATTTATTATGTTTACATTAGATTAAATAGTATGTAAATTCAATAAATTTCCACCCTATTAAGGAGAACAATGGGGATTATGCTCTGAGTTAGAAAGATCATGCTAGTTTTTTTATGATGAGGATTGAAAGAGAGTCAATACATATGTATTTTTAGAATATAGAACCTCAAATCCTGAGGAATGTGGATAGATTTTATCTTTCCCGGATGAATGTGAAACCATCCATCCATGGGAAGATTAAAGAGGTATAGAAGGAATATGTAGAGCTACAAAATAATGTGAGAAATTTTCCTTAGTTAAAATTTTATTTTGTTATAATGATAAGGTTAAAGAACCTTGAAGGTGACTCATCAATTCCAGACTTGAAAAAGGATCCGTTGGATAAAGTGCTTAGTTTTCCATTCTCAATTCATCTTGGAAGTATGAAAATGTATATATATATCAAAGGGTATTTATAGTGGTAAAACATGAAGATATATATTATAGAGCATGTATCATAGGGATTATTATATCATCAAGTAAATGCTGAGATAAATAATTCTAAGGGGATATAACAACTGTTACATATACCAAAATGGAAATGGGAAAACATTTCCATGGATGTATTATCAGACTCCCCAAAACATCTAAAGGCCATAATTCTATTGTGTTTGTTGAAAAAGAAGGTTTCTAAGGTGAATTGTCAAGTTCCATAGATGTTTTTGACAATCCATGTTGACAAAGAACTATGACAATGAAATGGATGATCCAGAAGTGTTACAAAAGAACAGATAAAAGGTGGCGCCATTTTCCTGTGATTGCCAAATTTTTGGGTTCTAAAATTTGGAGTTTGGTGAGCATCGTGAAATATGGATTTCCTTGAATATCTCATCAAAATATGGCAAAGTCGTGAGTTTCACAAAGATAGGCTTCATGGATTGGATTTCACGAAGACCAGAAGAATGTTGATGGTGATGCTTCGCGATTACAATGAGATTCACGAACAACGGTGTTGAAGGAAAATGTGAGGGAGATTCGCGGTGGCGGTGCAAAATAAATAACGGAATGCTCTATGATTATTATGAGCTCTGCGATTAGAAAATTGTTGTGGTGCTTCACGATATTGAGAGAATTTTGGTAGAAATTTCATAGCTTCGTGATTTGTGATGACGTGGCATTGAATTCACATGGAAGGTTTGAGGGTCGGTGGAATCGCCTATAAATAGACCTTAACCCCATTGGGGGAAGTAGAGAGTTTTCAAAGAAAATATTTTTCTCTTGGTTCGCGAACGTAGTTTGCGAAGGCAGTGGGATTCACGAATGGAAGGAGCTTCGTGGGGGCTATTCTAGCTCCGGGAAAGTTGGGTGCTCTGTGTTGGGTCAGTGAGCTTCGCAAGGTAAGTCGCTCTACAAAGACTTGAGCTTCACGATAGTGCTTCGAAAAAAGGCAGGAGCTTCACGAAGGCTTGTTTGAGCTTCAAGAAATTGCGAGCCTCGCGAACTATGGTTCTTTGCAAATATTTTTCTGCAGGAATTTCCAAGTGTTCAAAGGAAAATGGGTATTCATTAGTGGATGAAATTTGGACATCAATAGAGCATCTACATATAGTGCAGGATGCATTCATGAAAATGAAGATACCTATAGGTCTATAAACTATGAGTGGATATTCTGAAGAAGCAGTGAGCTCAATTTAGTTGAGAGAGTAGTGATTTCTCAAATTGTGAGTGGTTGTAAACTAGGAGGGATAGTGAGTTCGCTTCGAACTTGTAAACAGTAGTGCACTTATATTGGATTTGGTACATCGTCACACTACCAGTGTATGCTCCTTGGACGTAGCCCAGTGAGGGTGATCCAAGTAAAATTCGTTGTGTCCTTTGCATGCTTTAAGGTTTGTTCATACTCTGCATCAGGAAGGATAAAGAAGAGGGTTTTGTCTAAAAGAAAATCAAGATCAAAAGGGGCATTCATTTTAATCTGTATTACCCTGATTCACCCCCCCCCCCTCTTAGGGTAGGACCTAACAATTGGTATCAGAGAGAAAGGTTAATATCAACGTTTCTATATCAAATGGAGGTCACTAATCATAAAGGGATTCTGATCTTCGATGGGAAAAATTTCCAGCTATGGAATAATCGGATGCAACACTAATTCTGATCATTATGAATGGATGTGTTCACAGCAGCAATGCATGTCATAACAGCTGATATTAATAGTGGTGCATTATCATAAGCTGAGCATAGAGTGTTGTATTCTAATTCCAAATGAATTAATGCCTTAGGGGTTGCCCTATCCAATCCAATCTATACAAAGGTGATGTCATGAAAAAAGTCACATTCCATGTGGGAAAAGCTATTGAATATATATGAAGGGGATACAAAGGTCAGAGAGGCAAAGTTTCAAGTGTTGTGGAACATGTATGAAGATCTGATAATGAACCCTAATGAGTCTGTTGATGCATTTTTCGATAGAATAAATATTGTAGTGGAAGACATGCGAGGTCTTGGAGAAGTTATTGAAGACTCTCAGGAAGAATAAGAGATAGATGAGGTGATGCCATTCCTCTCCTCAAACCTTCAAAGAGGAAAAAGAAAGTTTAAAGGTAAGCTTCTACTTGCTTGTTTTCGATGTGGAATGGTTGAACATCTTGCGGTAAGGTTCCCCAAAAAGTTCCAAGAGGATGATGATGTTGATGAAATCAAAAATCCCAAGATGAAGTTTCCACCCTATGGGAAAGGCAAGAAATAGTTCAAGAGAAATTTCCTTAAGAAGAAGAACCTTATTTCAAAAGAATATTACAGTTCAAATGAGTCTAAGGTTGAGGAGGCTGAAGAGATAGAGAACTACAGAGATTGTGTAGAAAATTCTATGGTGGTAGTTTTCGGTAGTTCTCAGAATAAGAATGAAAATGAAGATGATGAAGAAGAAGAAGAAGTTGAGGGAAGAGTTGATATGCAAGCTGAGTTAGAGGCTTCTCTTGAGGAGATAGATGTTTGGAGAGCCAAAACAAAGAAAGAAAACAAAGTTGTTTGTGAAGCCAAACTTTATATGCAGAAGCAGGAAGAAGAGACATCTGAGTTGATAGAAGAAATTGAGAAACTCAAGTCATCAACACCAGAGGACTCTGAATTAGTTAGTGAGTATAAAATAAAAATTGAAAAACAAAAAAGGGAGATTGATAGCTTGAATAACTCAAGGAAAGATCAAATCAATTGTATTAAAGAACTTGAAGTAAAAGTTGTTGGTTTGAAGAAAAATGTTAATGATCAAGAAAAGATCTTGACTCCGGATAGGTCATCAGGAAAGCAGATCACTCAAAAAACCGAGAAGCTGAAAGTAGAGAATAGTGGTTCAGAAGAAAAGAAGCATCAACTATGTTCAGATGCTAAGACTGATGGGGGGCTTGATCGAAAACAAAAAGCTGTAAAAATTGAGGTCAGACCGCAAGTACCCACTCTAAGATTGAAGGTTGATTTGGGCACAAGGCAGAATCAGAATATTCAGAGATCCCAAGGGGAAACTCACAGTGCAGAAGTCACACAAAGGAATGCACCTCATATAAGGTGTTATTGTTTTGGAAAGATGAGATAATAACAGTATGTGTGTTCCATATCCAATACATATCGAAGGGCACAAGAACAAAGGTGGAAGCTAAACCGAGAACGGTTCTCCAGAACATATTTATAAGGTAATTGCTCTTGGTGCAGAGGATTTTGGAACATGGATAGTTATTATACTTCGACCATATAGAGTAATGTGCCAAAGGAGAATCAAAATGTTCTCAAGAAGCATATCAATGAACCAACAGGTGAGTTGAGAATGAAAAATATATTTTCATCTTTGAAAAATGAATTTGGTCCATCATACTCTGATAAATATCAGAAGCCTCAATCCATGTAAAGTATGAAGCCAAAAATATGGACCAAGAAGAAAAATTATGAGAGGGCAATGGTGGAAGAAATTGCCCTTAGGGCATCAGATCGCTCTGGTGTGTAGATCCTTGACAGCCATTGCACATCTCACATGACAGGTAATAAGGATCTTGTTACTAGTGTAAAATTTGACAAAGAAATAGTTTTCAAGTTTGAAAAAGATGAAGGCCTGAAGATAATTGGCTTAGGAAAGTCCAAGTTTGGGGGAAAAGAGATTAGACGTGCTGATTTATTAGTAGTAGAAGGCCCCAGTCACAATTTTATCTGCATTAGTCAACTATGTTACTCAGGACATTCTATATGGTTTACTAAGATGGTCTGTATCATCAAATTAAGAGATGGGGAAGTGGTTCTACAGGGAAAAAGGAAAAATGGAAATTGGTACCTGTTAAGTGGAGAAGAAGATATGTGCTTTCTATCTAGAGAGGAAGAAAAAAATTTGTGGCATTAACGACTTGGTCATCTATGCCAACCATCCCTGGAAGATCTTGTAAAGTGTGATACAGCAAGAGACCTCCCTAAGCTATCACGAGATCGTACTCACATGTGAGATGCATGCCAAAAAGGAAATCTCATCAAAAATACATATAAATCAAAGGAAAATAAGTCAACAAGAATGCTCGAATTGTCGCATGCTGGTGTATGTGGGCCTATCACACCAAGAGAAATTGACGGAAAGAGGTAATATGGTATTTTCATTGATGACTATAGCAGAATGGCAAGGGTATTTTTTATTTCCCATAAGTCTGATGTGTTCAGATTCTTAAAATAGTACCAGAGGGAGAGCGAAAGGATGCTTGGATAGAAAATTCTGAAGTTTCATACTGATAATGGTACAGAATTTACAAACATTCAGGTGGAAGACTATCTCGAGAAACACGAGATATGGCATCAAATTTACACAGTGAGAACTCTACAATAGAATGGAGTGGTTGAAAGGAGAAATTAGATCATCAACAACATGGCCAGAATGATGCTTATAGAAAAATACCTCCCAGAGAATATTTGGAAGGAAGCAATTTTGACATCATTCTACATTTCTAATAGGGATTTGTTGTGTCTAAAGGAAGGAAAGACTCTATATGATATGTGGTATGGAAAGAAGCCAATGGTGAAATAATTTCAAATATTTGGAAGTAAGTGCTTCAGCCTCAACAAGGAGAAACATATGAAATTTGAGTTGTGTGGAGATGAGGGGATATTCCTGGGCTATTGAGGAAAAATAAAAGCATACAAATTCTTTAACAAAAGGCTGGGAAAAGAAGTTGAGAGCAATGATGTCACTATTGTAGAGAATGAAGAGATTATTCCACAAAACAGTGAACAATTTCTAGATGAATGTAATGAGGAGGAAAGTAATGCAGGAGGAGAAGAAGTGGATGATGCTAATTCAGAAGAAGATATTGATGATGAGTATGAAGAAGAAAAATTTGTATCTGCATAGAAGCAAAGGAGTCGAGCTGAAATTGACAGGAAAAATATCATTGGAGATCAATTAGCTTCAGTTCAGACAAGAAGAATGAATTCACTACACCAGATATCTTTCTTATCTCAGGTAGAGCCTAAATGCTTTGCTGATGCAGTTGAAGATAAAAACTAGGTTTAGTCCATGAATGAAGATCTAGATCTGATTGAGAAGAATTAGACATGGGAGATTGTTTCGAGACTAGCAGATAAGAATGTCATCGAGACTAAATGGGTCTATCACAACAAGATGAATGAAGATGGAACATTGATTCGGAACAAAGCACGACTAGTGTTCAAGGATACTCCCAGATAGAGGGAATAGATGTTGATGAGACATTTGCACCATTTTCGATACTAGAGATATTAGATTATTTCTAGCCATTATAGTGAAACGGGAGTTCAAAGTTTTCCAGATGGATGTCAAATATACATTTTCGAATGGGGTTCTATTGGAAGAGGTGTATATTGAGAAGCCAGATGTTTTTCTCATTCATGAGGATGAGAAAAAGGTTTGCAGGCTGAAAAAGGTGTTATATGGGATGAAATAAGCACCAAGGGCATGGTACTCAAGGCTTGATCGGTACTTGAAGAAGATTGGTTACCAGCGTGGGGGAGTTGATTACAATCTCTATTTCAACAACAATAGTAATCAAAGGATGATGGTCTTGGTTTATGTCAACGGAATAATATTTTGCGGATCTGATGAAGCTCAATGTAGACAGTTTTCTAAATTCATGAAAAGTGAGTTTGAAATGTCAATGATTTGAGAGCTAACATTTTTCCATGGTCTACTGGTGACACAAGGAAGGAATGGAACATTCATTTCTCAATCCAAATATTCCAAGGAGGTTTTGAAAAGGCTTGGAATGGAAAATTCCAAGGATATGAAGACTTTGGTTTCTACCTAGATGAAATTATCAAAAGATGATAATGGAAAGGTAGTTAATATCACAGAATAATGGTAGATTATTGGGAGTTTACTGTACCTGATAGTGATGAGACCTGATAATGTTTTCTTCACCTACCAAGCAGCATGATATCAAAGAAATACCAAGGAAATCCACATGCTTGTAGTAAAAAAGAATACTTTGGTATATCAAGGGCATGGTGGACTTCTACTTGATGTATAATAGAAAATATCAGACTGAGTTATTGGGATACACTAATGCAAATTGGGCCAGTTCAGCAGATGATACAAAATCAATGTCAGGAGGTGAATTATCTC
This sequence comes from Viscum album, assembly GCA_963277665.1. Classification (NCBI taxonomy): domain Eukaryota; kingdom Viridiplantae; phylum Streptophyta; class Magnoliopsida; order Santalales; family Viscaceae; genus Viscum; species Viscum album. The sequence continues at coordinate 1,352,105,781 of OY728121.1, read as the reverse complement.
TTGGTGGACTATGTATTGCTTGGCTAAGCAATAATCAAGATTAAATCTCATTAAGCACCGTAGAAGCAGAGTATAAAGCGGTTGCTCAAGTATGCACACAGTTATTGTGGATGAAGCAGCTGCTTAATGATATAGGAGTCGAAGTGATGTCTCCAATCGGAATCCAGTGTGATAAATCAAGTGTTATCAATATCAGTAAAAATCTAGTCCATCACTCAAGTAAAAATCACATTGAGATAAAGTATCATTTTATCAAGGAGAAGGTTGAGCAGGGAATCGTGATGTTGGAGTATATGCCTACAGAACTACAAGTTAGAAACATTATGATGAAGGACTTACCCAAGGAAGATTTTGAGAGGCATCAACTGGCTCTAGGAGTCCAGTCGACTCCCCACACCTAAAAAAATGTGGATGTGGGACCCCCCCCCCCCCCTCTCCTCGAGGTATTGTGTGTTTTTCTTTAATGTGATAATATGTGTTCTTTCTAATGCTTCAGACCGCAAAGGGGTGACCTTTGGGTTCATTGACTAAGGGGGAGAAATACTTGCTCTTCAAGGGAGAGAAACTGTGGCTAAGGAAGGGAGAAAATGTCTTAGTAAAAGACACAGGGAGAAGCTGATAGGTGGAGTAGTGAGATAGGGGAGAGCAATGAGATAGTGGGAGTGTTTTAAATATGGCGAGGATAGAAGTGATCGATCAAAGATTAGATATCACGATAGCTAAGGATTGTGATAAAAGAATAAGAGTGACGTTGGAATGGTGTGATAAGGGTTCCAACGATCATCAATTGGTATCAATTTGGAAATTGGTATCAGTTTGGTGTCAACAGATGGTGTCTGAAATGAAGTGATTCATTGATTATCTTTTCATTTACTCTTGTTTCTCGTGGTGAGAATTTCTCATGTGGGATTAGAGTATGTGGTAAGTAAATCCTTGGTCACTATCTGAATCACAAGAGGTGAGGGATGGTTGATAATGGAAGGAAACTCAGTGAGGTATCAATGGGCAGAAAATCATTCTGAGAATAGTTTTCAACAAACCCAAATGGAGAGATTGTTGGGAAAAAATCCCTCAAGGTAACATTGTAGCATTTTTTGGTTGATTGTGTTTGTTGATAAAGAAAGTTTTAACAGTGAATTGTCAAGTTCTAGAGACTTGTTTGACAATCCATGTTGACAAAGAACTGTGATAAAGAAATGGACAATTTGGAGGTGGTATAAAGGAGTAGATATAAGGTGGCACTGTTTTCCTGTGTTTTCTAGATTTTTGGGGTCCAAAATTTGGAGTTTGGTGAGCATCGCAAAATATGGATTTCCTTGAAGATATCATCAAAATATGGAAAAGGCGTGAGTCTCTCGAAGACAGGATTCATGGATTTGATTTCATGAAGACCAAAAGAATGTTGATGGAGATGCTTCATGATTACGACGAGCTTCACGAATGACAGTGTTCAAGGGAAATTCAAGGGAGATTGGCGGTGGTGGGGTGAAGTAAATAACGGAATGCTTCGTGATTACAATGATCTAAACGATCATAAAATTGTCGTGGTGATTCGTGATATTGAGATAATTTCGGCTGAAATTTCAGAGCTTCATGATTTTTGATGATGTGGCGTTGACTTCGTGTGAAAGGTTTTAGTGTTGGTGGAATTTCCTATAAATAGAACTAAACCCCCTCGAGAGAAGTAGAGAGTTTTTAGATAAAATATTTTTCTCTCAGTTTGCAAAGGTAGTTCGCGAAGGCAGTGTGCTTCATGAAAGGAAGGAACATCACGACGACTATTCTAGCTCTGTGAAAGTTGGGTGCTCCGCGTTGGCTCAGTGTGTTCCATGAGGCAATTCGCTCTGCGACGACTTTTGCTTTACGAGAGTGCTTTGTGAGAGTGCTTCGCGAAATGGCAGGAGCTTCGCGAAGGCTTGTTTGAGCTTCGCAAAATCAGTAGCTTCACGAAGTAGGGTGTTTTGTGAAGGTTTTTCTAAAGAAATTGCCCAGTGTTTGGGGGAAAGGGGTATTCATTAGTGGATGAAATTTGGACATCAATAGATCATCTACATACAATATAGGATATATTCATGTAAATGAAGAGACCTACAAGTCTATAAACTGTGATTGGATATTATGAAGAATCAATGATCTCACTTCAGTTGAGAGATCAGTGAGTTCTCAAATTGTGAGTGGTTGTAAACCAGGAGGGACAGTGAGTCTACTTCTAACTTGTAAACAGCAGTGCACTTATAGTGGATTTGGTACATCGGCACACTACTCATGTATTCTCCTTGGACGTTACCCAGTGAGGGTTAACCATGTAAAAATCAATGTGTCATGTTCATGCTTTAAGGTTTGTTCATACTCTGCATCGGGAAGGAAAGAGAAGAGTGTTTTGTCTAAAGAAAAACAAGATAAAAAGGGGCAGTCATTTTAATATGTCATACCTTGATTCACCACCCCCCCCCCCCCTCAGGGTATCTAGCCTAGTGGACCAAACAAAAATGTATAGATATTTAAAAGGGTATTTATAGTGGGAAAACATGAAGAGATATATTACAGAGAATGTATCATAAGGATTGTTATATCATCAAGTGAATGCTGAGAGAAATAATTCTAAGGGGTGTAACAACTGTTACCTATACCAAAATGGAAATGGGAAAAAATTTCCATGGATGTATCATCAAACTCCCCAAAACATCTAAAAAACATAATTCTATTTGTTTATTAGTCGATACCTTAATGAATTCAACACAATTTATTAATATCATATAAAATTTATATGTTTATTAGTTTTCTATAATATACATTAAGGAAGTGGTATTGTTTTATGGAGTACCACATTCTATTGTATCTGATTGAAATCTGAGGTATACCTTGATGTTATGTTTAACTCTTCACCAAGCTTGATATTTAGAGTTATATTTAAGTACTACTTATCATCCTAAAACATATTTTCAACATGATAGAATAATTCAACCCCTAGGGGAAATACTAATATCTTTTTTTGTGGACTTAAAATATGGTTGGGATTATCATCATCAACTGGTCAAGTTTTATTACAATAATAGCTTTTACTCGAGCATTAAGATGGCTCCTTATGAAGCCCTCTATGGATGGAACTGTAGAACTCCAATGTACTGGAATGAAGTTAAAGAAATAAAGATATTGAGACTTAATCTAGATGAGTTAATAGCATCAAAATTCAAATCAATTTAATAGAACATCATGGTAGATGTGAGTCGACAGACTAGTTATTCTTACCATCATCAGTGAAATCAGGAGTTTTGAATTTGTTGAGAAGGTATTTTTGTGAATATCTTCATGGAATATTTCATGATATTCAAAAATAAGGTAAATTTGAGCCTTAGGTATATTGTTCCCTTATATATTCTTGATCGATTATGAATAGTAGCTTATTGCTTGGTCCTTCAATTGTAACCTCTCTCAAGTTCACGATGTGTTCCATGTATCTCTCTTGAGGAAGTACATACATGATATTCACATGTATTTAACTCAAAGGTTGTATTTCTAGAGTGTGATCTTTCTTATGAAGAATGAATATATAAATATTGGTTAATATAGATAAATTTATATATAATAAGACTACTAAACTAATTAATGCTCTCTAGAGGAATCAAAAATTTGAAGAAGATACATAGGAACCCAAGGATGTGATGAAATAGAGATATCCTCATTGGTCTGTATCATAATAATGTAATTTTAAGGGAAAATTTAATTTTAATGGGGATATAATGTAATAACCTAATATTTCTTAATATAATAATCTATAAATAAATTTTATTTCTTTGATAGATCTTTTTTATATGAAATATTGAGTTTAAATTTATTGTGTTATGCAATTGAAATATTATTATTTTACATGATGGTTACGGTCATTCCTTTGGATTAGAGGATACAAATAGTACTAACTAACTTATGGAAAATGTATGGTTTTAAGATTCTAAAAATTAATTCATTGGTTATCAATTGATTAAAAATCAAAATAAAAATCAATTGAAAGTAAAATATATGTTTTTATAAAAAAAATATTTTTAATTGCACAATATATTTTTATCTTAATAAACTAAATTAATTTGTATTACTTAATCTTTTTAATTAAATATATATATTTTATATTTGATAAAAATTTAAAATTCATCAAATGTTTTTTCTAGGCATGATATAAGAATAAATCCAATTTGATGCTTAAAATGAACTTTTCTAAAATACATTTTTCATCGTGGTTTGTGCACTTATTTTAAAATGAATTTATACCAATTATAGAAATTTAATATTTAAAAATTTATTCCAAATTAAGAATTTTTAGGATAAATTTTTTTAAATAGGTATCTTTTATTTTTTTGTCATTATGAATTGTACCCTTAGTAAATATTTGTCATCTCGGTAAGGGTAAAATAGAAAAAACAAGTCAATATTTTTTTATAAGGCTTCAAAAAATCTACCACACATTAATTTATCCAATTTTATTAATTTTTTAGACCATTGTCATCCAATTACTGAAATTATTTCCACTTTATTCCATTTTTTTTATTATGACATGAATTTTCTTTTATGAAAATAATAAATACCAAATGTTGACTTAAATATCATTAATAAATTTTTATATGGATAAAAAGAGGTTATGTTTGGTTATAAATTAATATTTTAAATATAATTATTCTTTTATAATGTAATTTTTTTTAGTTTTTAATAATTTAATAATTAAGTTAAATTCTTACGTAATACCGAAATAATATTTATTCAATTAATAAAAAAAATGATTTTTAAAATATTCAAAGTAACACAATTTGGATTAATTATTGTGTTCAATGAATTTTTTAGATAAATATAACATATTAGGGCTATTTAAATTTTTTATTTTAAAATTACATAACTATGTTGATGACTTTAAACTCAAAGTAAATGAATAGTTCCAAAAATGATAATAATGATATTTTAAAATAAACAATATTTTATTAAATGATTTAAATTTCATAAAAATCCTATATTATCCCTATTTAATGTTATATGGTGTAAAATATTAAATATCTCCATTTATGGGTCACTTTTCCTTTTATTCTACCATTATTGACCATTAAATATTATAAAACTTTGACATTGTGGAAATTATCAAAAGGGTTAACAGGGGTTAAAACTTAGATGTAAGGGTTGAAACAACACTTAAAATTTTATAAATATTATTAGATGAGAGGATTTATATATATCCATATCATATATTATAAATATGTCAATTTTTATTAGCTCGTTTATAAAAATTAATTTATATTAATTTAATACATTAAGTAATTCCAAGAGTGCCCCTCCCCCATCTTATAAAAGGGAAACTATTCTCCTCTATTACTCACACATTTTGAGCCTTATATATCATCCCAGACATACTATAATACCTTCCTAGATTCCTTATCCACATCCCAAATATTTTTTTATTTTCAAAATATCTTCATAAAAATTTTGAGTCACTTATAAAAATTAATTTATATTAATTTAATAATTTAATCAATTCCAAGAGTTCCCCTTCCCTCACTTATAAAATGGAACCCATTATCCTCTATTACTCACACATTTTGATCCATATATATCATCCAATACATACCATAATACCTCCCTAGATTCCTTATCCACATCCTAAATATTTTTTTATTTGAAAAATATCATCACTTCAAGGCTTAAGGTGTAAGCCTAAAGAGGTTTCTCAGTGAAGAGGTATAACTATTAACCAAGTATTTTTTATTTTATTTATTCATATAACTACTATAAATACATGGTAAAAATTATAAAATAATTAATTTAGTATCTTAAATATATTTAATTTTTATTATAATTATATAAAAAACATTATTCTCCTTATTTTCATCATACGGAATGTGAAAACATCACTCGTGCATATGTACGACTTACCATCTCCACATAGCGGGGTAATTCATTTTTCATCACAATATTTCTTGGATGGTTATTATTATGGGTTTAATTTTTATATATTATATTTATTATATAATTATTATTTTAAAATTATAAAATCATATCTTCCTTCTTACCTACAATTCCATTGGAAAACGATAACATTTCTCATATTTATATGTGGACTACCGCCTCCATGAAGCGGTGTGATTCTTTTTTTAGTTACTATTTTCATAGATGGTAATAAGGGTATATTTAATGAATATATATGATATATATGATATAATAAGTATTATATATAGGATATTTATTATGTACCTTTCTTTCATTACATCCCTCAAATAGTGAAAACAACGTTCATGTGTATGTACAATCGGCCGTCTCCATAAAACATGTAATACATTTTACAATATATATCTTTTATAGATGATTATAAATATATATATAATGAATATATATCATATTTATATCGTGATTATAATTTTTTATATGATGGAACCATGGTGAATGTAAAAGGACTAAAACTACCAATCCAAAATATACATGAAAAATGAAGCACTTATCACCTAGACCTGTGATTTTAATAAAGAATTATTAATACACAGGTGATAAAATTTTATAAGTGAATAATACATGGTTTTATGTATATAAGTTTGTATTTTTAATTTATTTTTAATAAATATATATTTATTGTACAATAGTTTTGAACACATATGAAGTAAAATGATACATGAGGTTTGGGATTTATGTTTGAGTACCGCTATAATCGGGAATATTTATGCTTGAATTTATTTTGAGAAAATTATGTGATAATTATCTGATAAATCAATTTGATTTTTCTTATAATCAATTTATTTCTTGAGAATAAAAATTCCCCTTTTATTTTACTAACTTTAACTACTCAAAAGGAAAAAAGAATATTTTTAAGGAAAACTGATTATGTTTTACTATTCAGTAAGGAAAATTGTTCTTACAAGGCCACGATTTATTTTAAATATTTTCAAGGATTTTTTTCAATATTCACCAAATATTAGTTAATGTAATTTTTACATATGATTAAAATTTTTAAAAATGGTTTAAAATTAATCTTCATTTAATTTTTCGAATGAGGTTCTTTAGAATTTTTATTGAAAATGTGAAAGAAATATTTATTTTCACTTACACAGAATGAACTAAATTTCCTACCATTATGACCACTAAATTATCTAAATATTCATGTAAAATTTTAAATAGTTATTTGGAAAAAAAATATTTTTGAAAAATTTTGATTTTAAATGATTGATTCCAAAATGAAAAAGGTATTTTCCGTAATAAATATTCCAAGTTATATTTTGAATTTATGATAAAATCCATGGATTTAATTTATACTTTACTGGGTTTATAATCCAAGGGTACAATCATTATTATTTATCTGGATGTTTTATGATTATTTTGATGAGATGATTATAAAACCCATTTTTTCCCAAAATATTTTATGACGAAATGTTAAAATCATTACAAAACATATTTCCATTCAATGGGTTATGATATATGATGAATTATTTGTGATATTATGGAACACATAATAATGGATTATGATTATATGATGGGTGGGCCCAGAATTATATATTATTCCAATACATTGGGTAAAAATGGATACCACCTGAGAAAATAAAAACTAGAATGGGGAGTGAACCAAGTTCATCAAGGGACTCTATCCACTATGGTATTCTTGGGAGTGAACCATGAAAAATAAATATAATGGAATGGGGAGTGAAACCAATCCACTATGATATTCTTGGAAGAGATTCTTGACTATATAAATGATTTTCTATGATTATGTGTATGCCAAAAACTTGTGTATTATTTTATTAAAATGATTTCATGGTTTAGGCTCTTTTATTCATTTATTATTCTTGTATTATTAACTTCTAAGATTAATTCAATGATTTATGATTAGGATCTATGATATGATGGGTATGGTTTTAAAATGTAACATTCAAGTTCTCATAACCTTATGCTCATGTTATGCTTAAGTGGTCTTTGATATCTGCCTTTTTTACACTTACTAATAATATGAGCTCTCCCTTTCATATATTTTCCTTCCATAAGATATAAAGAAATATTTTGTGTGTTATGTGTGTAAGAATGGTTCTAGTTGGGAATAACTAAGTAGGAGATGATGTAGATCTCTTATGAACATGTTTGTATGTATCCAAGTTCCAAAGGAACAAACCTATATGGTTATTGTGTGGATAATAATGTTATGTAATGAATATTCATCTATTTAGTTTTAATATCTATGTATAAAAATTATGGGTCAATATACAAAGAACATAACCTCTTAACAAATATAATAAAACAATCTTTGTTAATATAAAACATAATAAATTTACCTCCATTAACTAATTCTAACATTATTTGAAAACAAAAATTTTTCTTATGAGCCTTCTTAATTATTTATTGAAAGTATTATTGTACTAATTATTAATATGAAATAGATGGATTTTTCATATATACCAATTCAAGTACAACATTAATCAAATTATTAACCAATGGTTTCTGTTCTTATCATAACATAGTTAATATGATCTTTTCAACTTAAGGTATCTATTAACTTGTTGGATTTACCAAGATGATAGTGAATCACGAAATCGTAATACTTTATCAATTTTATCAATATGTTTTCCTAATTTTCAACAATTTTTGGTGAATATATAATTTAATCATTTATGATCCATATATATTTCCCATTTCTCCCCATATATAAGAGGACAAAATTTTTTAAATCAAAAACCACTACTCTATAAATAAGTTCATAAATTATATATTTAACCTCATGGAGTTTCAATTAGCATGACTCATATACAATTACTTGATCATATTGTATCAAGTCAAAATCATTTCCCTTTAATGAAGCATCACTGTAAATAAAAAAAATTCAACATTACTTTATAGTAGGGATAGTGATGTGGAATTAAACAATCTTATTTTTAATTTTTGAAAAAAAATCATCATATTCCTTTATCTAGATAAATTTAAATCCCTTTAGAGTTAACTTGGTTAATAAGCTAGGTAACTGATTAAATTTATCAAAAAAACTATCAGTGGATACCCACTAATCCAATATAAATTATAATATCAGTGACATTTGTACATCTTGGAAACTCTCTCAATAATTTAGTTTTATTAGGATCAACAGTTATACCATTATCAAAAATAATATTCATAATGAAAGAAATTTATTATAACCAAAATTCATATTTTCTAAATTTTCCATAATGTTTTTTCTCTTTTAAATTTAACTGAACATTACTTAGATATTTCTCATGTTCCTAATAAATTTTAGAATAAATAAAAATACCATTAATGAATACTACTATAAACTTATCCAAATACTTATAGAAAACTCTATTCATAAGATCTATAAATATCATACACACATTTGTTAACGTAAAAGGAATAACCACAAACCCATAATATTCATACCTAGTATGAAAAATCTGTTAGGTTGGTTTGATTATTAATAAGACATAATCGTGGTTAATTGTGATTATTTAATATAAGGCCCCGACCTTAAACCTTACTTAATATTGAATTAAACAAATAATTCACATTGAGGATCTTTTCAGGTTTAGAGTTTTAGAGAATTAGGTCATAACTATTACAGCTCAAAAGATTACATAGTAGACACTTCTACTAAGTTTCCATAAAATAAAAAAACACTTAAAAAGAAACATGTCTAGTTCCATGTTTTAGATAGCATGTCTTTCCTTGATCCCATACTTGACCATATTCATCTTCAAGTCATGTGGAAAACATTTCAAAAACTTGGTATAAGCATAAAAAATCCCAGTAAAGGATACACAAAGAAGGAAAACTGTTAGTTTTTCAAAACAACAAGTAAACCATGAATACTTTACCAAAGTAATACTTTTCACATTTATGAAGTAGAAAAAACTCTTCACTGACTAAAAGACCATTACATACCCTTTTCTAACCAAACGATTACCATAAAACCCATATAAAGAACACATAAAATATAAAGGTAAATTGGGACATAAACATACTTAAATGGAATAACCATACGGTCGACTTCCACACAAACTTAATGGAATATCCATACTGTCGACTTCCATACCCAATGCATTGGAGGTTATAACGTAACCACCCATCCTGGTATTCACGGCACCACCCGTCATATGGTTTATCACGTAACCACCCGTAAAATGTCCAAGTACCATCATTACACATAAAATATTTCAAATATAAACATTTCAATAACAACATTTCATTTTCAATCACAATAAGTAATTCCATGATATTGAATTAATCAATCCATTTTCAAAAACCATTTAAAAGAGATTTTTGAATCAAAGTGTCCCATACCACTTTGAAGATTTTAATGGAATTATAATTTAAGAACATTAATGTCTATTCAAATAAATATTGAAAACCATTTTGAAAACATTGACATTAAAGATAAATATTTAGAATAATAAATCTTTAAAACATTTAAAACGATATTTTTGTTAAAGAGTTTTTAACAAAATGAGAGACTCTTGAATACAAATAATTGTGGAATAACATTTAATCAGAACTTTATAATATCATGATAATAAATGGATTCATGATATAATATGTCAAAGGAAAGTATATACACCATATAAGAGTGAATTGGTGCATAAAAACAATGAAGACTCAATGGAAATGTAAATTTAGATGAAATCCATTATAAAGATAGTATCCTTAAATTAAGGATAAATCTATCACATAATTATATATGAGAAATATAAATACACCCAATATAAGTGGATATTAAGTTTGAAACAATCAGAGGTCATTCACACATATTCATAGGATGACATGTTCAAGAATTACAAGTTGAACCCAAAGAAACTGAAATTGGGTTAAGACGTTCCCTTGTAAAAATTCAACAGTCTAACGGCGTCACTTTAAAATTCAGAAAATCAGTTTATGAGAGATAAAAATGGTATCTCATCACTTGGACATAAAATTTACATCAATAAGGATATATAAGAACATATCCCAACATAATATTATCTGAATTAAAAGACATAACAAAAGAAGTCTTTTAGAAAGAGGAGGGTGAAAGGTTCCCTTACCGACTTGGGTAACTTTCGAAACGTACACCCCATGGAAGAAGGGTCATACAATGAAGATGTAAATACCCATAAATGAAATTATATTACACAAATAGTATAATAATGGGCAGTACATACACCACTCAAAGGAAATGGTGGCAAACGTAGCATAAATGTCACGGGAATAAAAGTGAGATGAAAAATCCCTTACGAAAACTCAGCAGCCTAACGACGCCACTTAAAACATCCAAAAATGGTTTGATGAGATCAAATAGGGTCTCTCAAAATATGAACATAAAAAATTACAGTAAGATTAATATAAAATAACATCCCCAAACATAAGAAATATGAGATTAAAGTAAATGACAAAAAAGAGAGTGCTTAAAAAGAGAGGGGTAGGATCTCTTACCTCAAGTCCGACTTGTCTTGTTTGTTTATTTATATTCCTGAATAATAAAATTTGGTCAATTTATAATTGCTTAAGGATATATTTTAAATATTATTATTCAGTTCATATCAAATATTATAATGTTATAATAATTAGTTAATAATGTGAGTTCATATTAGACGTTTTGGTCGATGTTTGGTACATGAGTCAAAAATGAACTTGTTTGAAAATGATTGTCCATGTAGTTATAAGTAAATAATATCTAGAATAGTATCAATGATTTAAATATCATATATATCCATTAAATATTCATTTTATACTACTCCGTAACATTTGGAGATAAAAAAAATGAAATGCACCGTTCATGGAGACGGTAGGTCTTACGTACGCATGAACGCTACCTTCATTTATTTGTCATATTAATGGAATTAAAAATAATTGAAAGATATATATATTATAATTAAAGTATAATATATATGTTATATAGGTCACATATGTTCATTAATTTCATTCTTTATACATTCCATGTATTGCATGAACGAGCCACATCACTTGAGGGGGCGGTAGTCCACACTTCCTCGTATGAAATTATCTCATTTGCACAACATGAAAAGCATAAAGGCATGTTTTAAATATAAAATTCATAAGAATATAGAAAACATAAATACCATATATATCATATATAAAATATAGTGACATCATAATGGCCACCATGAAAGGTGTTTAGAGAATATTGAACAATCATCGTTTCGTGAGGCAGAAATTCTCCATCCACAGAAACAGTATGTTCTTTAACCATTAGACGAAGGTGTGTGTAAGTTTAGCTTGAATACTTCACATAAAAACATCCTAGTATATTTAATATACTGTTTTTTTTACAAAATAATTGAATAAAAATAGTTTATAGGGTTGTAGAAGCAAAATAAAACAAAAGAACACAAGGGAAGACATTACCTTTAAATCGGGTAACTCTTTTTGATTTGAGCTCAAAGGAATCCTTGGAAAGGATTCTGCCCAAAGGTGAGGCTTCAATGATGAATAGAGGGATTTGGAGAGATGAAATGGGCAGGGTTTGGCCAAGCCAAAGGCTTTAGAGCTGTGGTTAAGGTGGTAGAGTTGGGGGCCTTTTATAAGAGGAGAGGAGGGGCACTCTTGGAAAGTTATAAACTTTTACTTTATTATAAAAATGATTTTCGGATTTTAAAGCTCCCAAAATTATATATTTCGAGGATAAGGTGATAATAGTTCTAAATACACCCATCCAATAGGTTTTTTACAATTTTAGGTCTTATATTTTACATTATCTTCTCATTTTATTTAAATCGTTAAATAATGAGGTAATCCCTGCATCATCATGGTGTCATAAATAATTTAATTTATTTAATGTCTAAAAATTATAAAAAAAATTTAATGATGTAGGAAATATTTTTAGCTTTCTAATTAATATTTATATTCAAAAATATTACTTGTTTAACCCCATGTAAAATTTTTTTATTAAAACAACACATGTTTGTGACATTTCAATTCTAACTTTAAATAAAAAGTTATTAATGTCATTTTCCAACCAAAGTGGCTCCATGGGGTCCCCAAGTTGACCCATGGATTGTCTTGGTCTTCCATGACTCATTAAATAAGGGTAGGACATGTGTCAAGGTCATTTAATATTATTAAAACATTATTTTTTCCTTAATTTACACTAATTACCTCTAATCGCGATTAAAAACTTAAAAGTTACTATTTACCAAAAAAATATTTTAATCGCATTGAACCAAATTTTAAATCCTAATGAAAACCATGTATATTGGATTTTTTGAAAATCAAATCCCAAAAGTGGTAAAGTTTCATTTAAACGAAAAATCGGTTTTTAAACTACCACTTAGTGGTTTCACTATTCATCTAAAATTGAAGTTTTTCAGAAAAATTCCAAAAATTCACCCTAAGCTATATTTGATATTCCGAATTCAAAAATTATGTCTATTTTACAAAATTCAAAACATATATGTTTCATTAATTAATTTAATAATTAATTCCCGGTGTCAAAACAAATAGCGTGTTTTTAAGAAACAATATCTATTAAAAGATTGACACTAGTTTAAGTCCAATTTCAAAGTAAATTAATTCCAATGACCACTATTGGATTAAATGGTAAAAATTTATTCTAATTTTACTTTAAAACAAATTCAAAAGATAATATAATAATATAAATAAATTATATTAAAAAGAGGTTTTAAATTAAAATATAACATTTTCACTATTCATTAAAAATGAAATTTATCAGAAAAATACCAAAAATTTACACAAAGTAAATTTTGATGTCCCGATTCTAAAGAAGAATTTTATTTTGTCAAATATAACACATAAAATTTTCAAAAAGTGGATTTAAAGAGGTTCACCATCAAAAGGCGTTTAATCGACCTTTTAAAGAATATTAGAATGTTTACGCTTAAAATTGGATTCATTCGCATTTTTAATCCTCTAACATTTATTGTAAAAAGTAAAAATATTTGACAAAAATATATAATAATTTTCTAGTTAGTTCTGTTCTTTCCCGCCATTACAATGGCTAGGCATTAACTACCATTTAAAATAATATTATTTTATTATTAGAGTGCAACGTAACATTTCAAAGGAACTCGATGTCGCGTATTGAGTATGCCATTGAGCATAGTGTTCCCTTTAAAGTAATATTAATATTTTTTTCACAAATAGTGATAAATATAAAAATTTCATATTCTTTATTTACCTGTGGTGTTACATACTTCCCCCCTTTTGCAAATTTCTTCCTCGCAATTATAAAATTGGGCTCGAAAACATCATTGAAAGTCCCACATCAGAACAAGAGTCGGTAAAACAATCACTTTAAAAGAAAGAAAGAGAAGTACAGAGGTCACCCGAGCTAACCCATACTAGGATTCCATGTAGGAAAACATGGATATGGAAGAAAAATAAAAGGGTCATGTTCTTAGGGAGAGTGATAGAAAACATGTTTAGGAGAAATTTAACCACAAGAAAATCACAAACTTGTGGTGGGTTAAACGGTATTCGATTACCCAGTAGGAAAATTTAACAGAAAACATTTTTTTAAGTTACTTTTCATTGAGGAATTTATTTTTGATCTTAAGGAAACATACTTACTTTTCATGTTGACTTTCAATTTTTACTAGATTTCTTACACAAACTCATACTTTCCCCAAATGATGTGTATTTAGGAAGACTTGTTTACATTAAGAGTACTATAATAAAATTCTATAGAATCACCTAATCCACAAAAGAGAACTATATACTTCCCATGTCTTTAGACTTTAACCAAAACCAAAACCAAAAAGGTTAGTACATGATCAGATAATCCAGAAAAGGATAACCCTTTATAAAAAAAATCTATTCTTAATCTCTAAAATTTTTCCAACAAAACCCAAAGTTCAACGAAGACCATAATTAAACCAAACTAAGATTGAAACCCAAATATTTGAAGGATTTAATCACATTGTCTTCCAAGTTAAATTGTATCATTTATCTCCAAACAACATCAGTTACTCTTAAAGTCTCATATTGAAAAGTAATTAACCTAATCACATATCCTCTATGATAGGTTAATAATTTCCATAGATAACCCAAAATCAACTTACTCTTAATTCATAAAATCATCTAACTAAAAAGAATTAGTCAAACTAACCAGGGACTTCACGTAGTCCAGTGGTAGGTGATAAATACCAGTCACACTTTGGTTGTGGGTTCGATTCTCACAGCTTTGTCTGACGCGATGGGTTGTCACACGGTCTGCGTGTTTTCCTTTTTCCAAACTATATAATTCTCAAATCATTCCCCAAAAAGAGATAAAATCATCAAAAATAACCATAACATAATTTAACCTCAATTTTATATCATTCCTTTCACTTTCCATCATAATATATAGTAACCCATAATTACCTCAAAATTAAGGATCATATAAACCCAAATGGTTCTTTATAACTATGTCCACAAAAGAACAGATAACTATTCCTTGAATAAAATTTTCATATATCAAACATCAGGGTTAAACATACTATAAAAACGTCTTCTAATGTAACCCCATCATCAAAAGAGACTCAATACTCTTAATAATTTCACCATAACTCTTGAAGCCCTTGTATGTTGACTTCTTACTCATTCAACATTCTTCATGATCCATTAACGATTCATTTCCAACTTATTCTGAAATAATTCTTTCCAAAAAACAAAATCATGAATCATATCCTAAGATTCCAAAATAGGAAAAAAATGTTAAGAAATAATCCATACCTTTGATTGGTCATTTTCAGTTTCATCATCCTCAATTAGAATGGCATTAGGTATTGGTAAACGAATATTTGTACGATCTTGGTGATCCCATTCCCGAAACTTCTTCATAGGACATGTGTTTGCATAATGACCATGCACACCACATTTAAAACATTCAATTGATCCCTCAGAAATAACTTCTTTCCCTTTCCTCGAGTCAACTGGATGCTTTCTTTTTCCATGGTAGGTTCTTGCTTTATGACCTTCATTTCCACATCTATAGCATATTTCTGTCCCTTTGAAACATTTTCCTAGGTGTTTCTTTCCACATCGTTGACACATAGGTTTTTGAACACACTTACCTTTATGATTATTACCTGTAGTTCCGTAGGGATTTGTTTCTCGCATATATTATGCCTTATAGAAATCACAAAGGTTTAGGTGGTCAATCATGACTCCAGATAGTCGGTTGAGGATAAACACAAGAGTTCTCATTAAAGCACCCATATCATTCAGTTGCTCACTCAGAAAACTGTCACAGTTCCTGTAACACCCTAGGTAAATAAAGAATATGACATTTTCACATTTATCCATATTTGTGAATAAAATAATACTATTACTTTAAAGGGGACGCTATGCTCAATGGCGTACCCAATACGCAACAACGAGTTTCTTGGGAATCTTATGTTGCACTCTAATAATAAAATAATATTATTTTAAATGGTAGTTAACGCCTAGCCATTGTAATGGAGGGAATGAACAGAACTAACTACAAAATGATAATATATGTTTGTCAAATATTTTTACTTTTTATAATAAGTGTTAGAGGATTAAAAATGCGAATGAATCCAATTTTAAGTGTAAACATACTAATATTCTTTAAAAGGTCGATTAACCGCCTTTTGATGAAGAACCTATTTTAAATCCAATTTTTGACAATTTTATGTGTTATATTTGAAAAAATAAATTTCTTCTTTAGAATCGGGACATCAAAATTTACTTTGTGTAAATTTTTGGTATTTTTCCGATAAAGTTCATTTTTTAATAAATAGTGAAAAATGTTGTAATTTAATTAAAAAACTCTTTTTAATCTAATTTATTATTATGAATATATTATCTTTTGAATTGGTTTTAAAGTGAAATTAGAATATATTTTTACCATTTAATTCAATATTGGTCATTGGAATTAATTTCATCTGGAAATTGGACTTAAACTAGTGTCAATCTTTTGATACTTATTATTTCATAAAAACGCGTTATTTGCTCTGACAACGGGAATTAATTATAAAATTAATTAATGTAACTTATATGTTTTGAATTTTTTAAAATATAAATCATTTTTGAATTAGGAATATCAAATATATCTTAGGGTGAATTTTGGGTATTTTTCTGAAAAACTTCAATTTTTGATGAATAGTGAAACCACTAAGTGGTACTTAAAAAACTGATTTTTCGTTTAAATGAAATTTTTCCACCTCTGTGTTTTTAATTTCAAAAATCTGACATACATGGTTTTAATTAAGAAGTAAAATGTGGTTCAATGGGATTAAAATAATTTTTTTGGTAAATAGTAACTTTTAAGTTTTAATCGTGATTAGAGGTAATTCGTGTAATTTAAGGTAAAGATAATGTTATAATAATATGAAATGATATTGAAACATGTTATACCCTTATTATATGAGTCATGGCCGACCAAGACAATCCATGGGTCAACTTTGCGACCCAATGGATCCACTTTGGTTGGAAAATGACATTAAAACCTTTTTATTTAAAGTTAAAATTAAAATGTCACAAACATGTGTTGTTTTACTAAAACAATTTTTACATGGGGTAATATAAGTCATATTTTTTACTATAAATATTCATTAGAACTCTAAAAATATTTCCTACATCATGATATTTTTTTTATAATTTTTAGACATTAAATAAATAAATTTATTTATGACACCGTGATGATGCAGTGATTACCACATAAATGAACGATTTAATTAAAATGAGAAGATAGGGTAAACAATAAGTCATAAACTTGTCACAAACCTATTGTATGGGTGGATTTAGAAACCTTATCACCTTATACTTGAAATATATCCTTTTGGTACATTTAAAATCCGAAAATCATTTTATAATAAAGTAATATTTTATAACTTTCCAAGAGTGCCCCTCCTCTCCTCTTATAAAAGGCCCCCACCTTTACCACCTTACACACACCTCTCAAGCCTTTGGCTCGGCCAAACCCTGCCCATTTTGTATCTCCAAATCCCTCTATTAACCATTTAAGCCTCACTTTGGGAATAATTCTTTCCAAGTAAGCGTTTGAGCTCAAATCAAAGAGAGTTACCCGATTTAAAGGTAATGTCTTCCCTTGTATTCTTTTGTTTTATTTTTCTTCTACAAACCCCTAAACTCTTTTTATTACTTTTTTTTAACAACAACAGTATATTAAATATACTAGGATGTTTTTATAATAAGTATTCTAGCTACACTTTCACACACCTCTGTCTAATGGTTAAAGAACATACTGTTTCTATGGATGACGAATTACTGCCTCACGAAACGATGATTGTTCAATATTCTTTTAACACATTAAAAGGTGTCCATTAAGATGTCACTATATTTATATATGATATATAATATGTTTATGTTTTCCTTAAACTTCTTTATTTTTCATTTATGTCATACCTTTATGGTTTCCATTATGGCTAAACGCGATATCTTCATTTTAGGAAGTGCGGACTACCGCCCCCTCAAAGTGATTTCATTCGTTAATGCCATATTTGGGACATATAAAAGATTTAATTAATGGTATTACATATGATATCCTACTGGAATTATAATATACCTTTATATCATTATTATTTCATTCCATTTAATACAAAAAAAAGAAAGAAATGAAAGTAGTGTTCATGCGTACGTACGGCTTACCATCTCCATGAACGGTACATTTCATTTCTTATCTCCAAATGTTATGTACTATTATAAGTACATATATATAATGGATATATATATGTAATATAATACATCTAAATTATTTATATCATTATTGAATTATAATATATATATCTCTCATTTTGTTTTAATTCCATTAATATGACAAAAAATGAAAGTAGCGTTCATGCATACGTACGGCCTACCGTCTCCATGAACGGTGCTTTTAATTTTTTAATCTCCAAATGCTATGGAATATTATAAAATGAATATACAATGGATATATATGATATTTAAAACATCAATACTATTCTGGATATTATGTACCTATAACTACATGGAAAATTCTTTTCCAACAAGTTTGATTTTTACTCATGTACCGAACATCGACAAAAACGTCTGATATGAACACACTTTATTAACCAATTATTGTAACATTATAATATGTGATATTAACTTAATAATAATATTTAAATTAGGTCCTTAAAAAATTATAAATTGACCAAATTTTATTATTCAGGAGATTAAAGAACGATCGATTCATGTCGGCCACGATGTAATGGATCATACCCCTCTCTTTCTTTTTAAGTACACTTTTTTATGTCATTCCTTTTAAGATCATCTTTCTTATGATTGGGATGTTCTTTTATATTACTCTTACTGTAATTTGTTTATGTTCATATTATGAGATACCCTATTTTCTCTCATCAATCCATTTTGGATGTTTTGAGTGGCGTCGTTAAGCTGCTGAATTTTCGTAAGAGATCCAACCTCTCTCTTTCTTTTTAAGTACTCTTCTTTATGTCACTTATTTTAAGCTCTTCTTTGTTATGTTGGGGGGTGTTATTTTATATTCCCCTTTATGTACATTTTATGTTAATATGATGAGATACCCTATTTTATCTCATCAATCCATTTTTGGAAGTTTTAAGTGGTGTCGTTAGGCTGCTGAGTTTTCGTAAGGGATTTTTCATCTCACTTTTATTCCCGTGAGATTTATGCTACATTTTCCACCATTTCCTTTGAGTGGTATATGTACTGCCCATTATTCTACTCTTTGTGAATTATACTTTCTTTTATGAGTATTTACATCAATTTTTTATTGTCCTTTCATGGGGTGTATGTTTCGAAAGATACCCAAGTCGGTAAGGGAACCTTTCACCCTCCTCTTTTTAAAAGACTTATTTTGTTGGGTCTTTTAATTTACATATTGTAATGTTGGGATATGTTATTATATATCCTTATTGATGTAAATTTTATGTCCAAGTGATGATATACCCTTTTTAACTCTCATCAACTCATTTTCTGAATTTTGTAGTGACGCCGTTAGGCTGTCAAATTTTTGCAAGGGAACTTCTTAACCCAATTTTGATTCTTTGGGATAAACTTGTACTCCTTGAATACGTCGTTCTATGAATATGTGTGAATAACCTCTGATTGTTTTGCACTTAATATCCACTTATATTTTGTGTATTCATTTGTCACACATAATTATTAATTGATTTATCCTTAATCCAAGGATATCGTCTTTGTAAGGGACATCGTCTCAATATCCTTTCATTGTGGCATATTTTGTTTTATACACAACCTTCTTTTATACGGTGTATAAACCCTTTTGACTTTTATGTTTATCCAAAAGTAATATTTTTAATACGAAGCATTTTACTAAACGAAAAAAGGTAATGTTTTTGTTGTATGTATGTGGCGACAACGACTTCTCCGCTACCGTGACCATTATTTGAGTTTCGGCTTCCTCTACAAGACATACCTTTTTTTAATGAAAACTAAATACCATGTTTTACTTTTATTTTATTTTGGTATTGAAAATGGTTTTCATAATGTTTTTTTATCAATGTGTTGTATTGATATCTTGTGATTGAAAAGCAGAAATGTTATGTTTCCTTATGCATGTTTTATGTGATACGATTACGTTATGGTTCTTGGAAATTATTATGAAGACGGGTGGTTCTGTGATAAAGTAAAGGCGGGTGAGCCCGATATAGCTCTCCAATGCATTGGGTAACACAAAGGAGTTAAACGTTATGGTTTATCCGAATAGATTTAGGGAATATACTGTGATGGGTATTCCAAACGTAACCAAGAGGGTTACTCCCTACGTAAGAATGTTATGAATGCCTCAAGTTACATTTATGTCTTATGATTTCTATGATTTATTCATGATTTGATGAGGTATGTTAAAATGATTATGTTTTATGAGTAAATTATGATTTCATACATGGACTAATGTTTTCTTTTCATACTTTTATATCCATTACTGAGATTTTTATGCTCATCCCATGTTTTTGAAATGTTTTTCACAGGTCAAGGGAAAGGTGTATGATATGATGATAGTGTCAAGGAAGTTTTAAGAAAGAATTTATGATTTATTTTAAATATGTTTCCGTTGATGGGAAAAAATGAATACTATCTTTTATGTAACCACTTTGTTTAAATGTGGAATGTAATTCATGATTTATGATCTAATTCTCTAAAACTCTAAACTTGAAAAGATCCTCAATGTGAATTATTCATTTAATTCAATATTAAGTAAGGTTTAAGGTCGGGGCCTTATAGTTGGTATTAGAGGGCGGTTTAGATAAATTTAGAGGTTAGGGTATTCTCTAGGCATAAGTGACATTACCATAATTGTTAGGATTTCAGAAATAGTCCTAGTTTTAGATAAAGTGAATGAGTAAGTATATCTTAGTGTTTATCTTTCTCATTAGTACATGATGGTTTTGTTGATATACTCACACTGACATTTCTGTTTTTAGTGAATGTATGGATCTAGAAGGCACCAAAGTGACAATAGGTTTGAAGTAAACTGTGGTGGTTCTCTGATTAAGAGACTGGATGAAGTGGGGAATTTAATGGGGAAACTCGTGGTTGTTCTAAACCAACTATCAAAGAGTCACGATCAACAACTTGTACCTTGGTATGTTCTTTAATGCATCATGTACGAGATGACCAATCAATGTGTAAGTTCAGGTAATAATTATAAAGGTAACCATTAGGGTTTATATGATCCTTACTTTTGAGGTAATTATGGGTTATTATATATTATGATGGAAAATGAAAGGCATGAGATAAACTTGATGTTAAAATATGTTATGATTATTTTTGAAGATCTTATCTCGTTTTGGGGAATGTTTTAAGAATTATATAGTTTTGGAAAAAGGACAACACGCAGACCGTGTGACAACCCGTCGTGTCGGACAAAGCTGTGGGAATCGAACCCACAACCAAAGTGCGACTGGTATTTATCGCCTACCGCTGGACTACGTGAAGTCCCTGGTTAGTTTGACTAATTCTTTTTAGTTAGATGATTTTAGGAATCAAGAGTAAGTTTATTTTGGGTTATCTATGGAAATGATTATCCTATCATGGAGGATATGTGATTAGGTTAATTACTTTTCAATGTGAGACTTTTAGAGCAACTGATGTTATTTGGAGATAAGTGTTAATTTGTACCTTGGAAGACTATGTGACTAAATCCTTCAAATATTTGGGTTTCAATCTTAGTTTGGTTTACTTTAAAGAATTTTATGGAAAATTGATTATCGAATGGTCTTCATTGAACTTTGGGTTTTTTTTGACAAATTTTGGAGATTAAGAATAGATTTTCTTTTTATAAAGGATTATACTTGTGTGGATTATCTGATCTCATACTAACAATTTTGGTTTTGGTTTTTGTCTAAAGACATGGGAAATATATAGTTCTCTTTTGTGGATTAGGTGATTCTCAGGAAGGTGATTATAGTACTCTTAATGTGAACAAGTCTTCCTAAATACTCGTCTTTTGGAGAAAATATGAGTTTGATTAAGAAATCTAGTAAAAGTGGAAAGTCTACGTGACAAGTAAGTATGTTTCATTATGATTTAGTTAAGATCAAAAAAATTCATCAATGAATATTAACTTAAAACAAAAATGTTGTATGTTATCTTTTCCTACTGGGGAATTGAATACCGTTTAACCCATCACAAGTTTGTGATTTTCTTATGGTTAACTTTCTCCTAGACATGTTTACTATCACTCTCCCTCAGAACATGACCCTTTGTTTTTTCCTCCATATCCATGTTTTCTACATGGAATCCTAGTATGGGTTAACTCGGGTGACCTTTGTACTTCTCTTTCTTTATTTTAAAGTGATTGTTTTACTGACTCCTGTTCCGATGTGGTATTTTCAATGAAGTTTCCAAGCCCAATTTTAAAATTGCGAGGATGCAATTCCCAAAAGGGGGGAAGCATGTAACACCCCAGGTAAATAAATAATATGAAATTTTCACATTTATCCATATTTGTGAATAAAATATTAATATTACTTTAAAGGGGATGTTATGCTTGATGGCGTACCCAATACGCAACAACGAGTTTCTTGGGAATCTTACATTGCACTCTAATAATAAAATAATATTATTTTAAATAGTAGTTAAAGCCTAGCCATTGTAATGGCAGGAATGAACAGAACTACCTACAAAATGATTATATATGTTTGTCAAATATTTTTAATTTTTACAATAAATGTTAGAGGATTAAAAATGCAAATGAATCCAATTTTAAGCGTAAACATTCTAATATTCTTTAAAAGGTCGATTAACCGACTTTTGATGACGAACCTCTTTTAAATCCACTTTTTGAAAATTTTATGTGTTATATATGAAAAAATAAAATTCTTCTTTAGAATCGGGACATCAAAATTTACTTTGTGTAAATTTTTGGTATTTTTCCGATAAAGTTCATTTTTTAATGAATAGTGAAAAATGTTGTATTTTAATTCAAAACCTATTTTTAATCTAAATTATTTAAATGATTAGATTATATTTTTAATTGGTTTTAAAGTTAAATTAGAATATATGTTTACCATTTAATCCAATAGTGGTCGTTGGAATTAATTTCATTTTGAAATTGGACTTAAACTAGTGTCAATCTTTTGATACTTATTGTTTCATAAAAACACGCTATTTGCTATGACAGTGGGAATTAATTATTACATTAATTAATGTAACTTATATGTTTTTAATTTTGTAAAACAGAAATCATTTTTGAATTCGGAATATCAAATATATCTTAGGGTGAATTTTTGGTATTTTTCTGAAAAACTTCAATTTTTGATGAATAGTGAAACCACTAAGTGGTACTTAAAAAACATATTTTTAGTTTAAATGAAATATTACCACCTATGTGTTTTGAATTTCAAAAATATGACATACATGGTTTTCATTAAGAAGTAAAATGTGGTTCAATGGGATTAAAATAATTTTTTGGGTGAATAGTAACTTTTAAGTTTTAATCGCGATTAGAGGTAATTAGTGTAATTTAAGGTAAAGATAATGTTATAATAATATGAAATGATCTTGACACATGTTATACCCTTATTGGATTAGTCATGGCCGACCAAGACAATCCATGGGTCAACTTGGGGACCCCATGGAGCCACTTTGGTTGGAAAATGACATTAATACCATTTTATTTAAAGTTAAAATTAAAATGTCACAAACATGTGTTGTTTTACTAAAAAAAAGTTTACATGGGGTTATATAAGTCATAGTTTTGCCTATAAATATTTATTAGAAATATAAAAAGATTTCCTACATAATGATATTTTTTTATAATTTTTAGACATTAAATAAATTAATTTATTTATGACACCGTGATGATGCAGTGATTACCTCATAAATGAACGATTTAATTAAAATGAGAAGATAGGGTGAAATCTAAGTCTTAAACTTGTCACAAACCCATTTTATGGGTGGATTTAGAAACCTTATCACCTTATCCTCAAAATATATCCTTTTGGTACCTTTAAAATCGGAAAATCATTTTATAATAAAGTAATATTTTATAACTTTCCAAGAGTGTCCCTCCTCTCCTCTTATAAAAGGCCCCCACCTCTACCACCTTACACGCACCTCTAAAGCCTTTGGATCGGACAACACCTTCCCATTTTGTATCTCCACATCCCTATCTTCACCATTGAAGCCTCACTTTGGGCAGAATCCTTTCCAAGGAAGCCTTTGAGCTCAAATCAAAGAGAGTTACCCGATTTAAAGGTAATGTCTTCCCTTGTGTTCTTTTGTTTTATTTTTCTTCTCCAAACCCCTAAACTCTTTTTATTACTTTTTTTTGTAACAACACCAGTATATTAAATATACTAGGATGTTTTTATAAGAAGTATTCGAGCTACAATTTCACACACCTCCGTCTAATTGTTAAGGAACATACTGTTTCTGTGGATGGTGAATTACTGCCTCACGAAACGATGATTGTTCAATATTCTTTTAACACCTTAAAAGGTGGCCATTAAGATGTCACTATATTTATATATGATATATAATATTTTTATCTTTTACTTAATCTTCTGTATTTTTCATTTGTGGCATACGTTTATGGTTTCCATTATGGGTAAACGCGATATCTTTATTTTAGGAAGTGTGGACTACCGCCCCCACAAAGTGATTTGATTCGTTAATGCCATATGTGGGACATATAAAGGATGTAATTAATGGTATTACATATGATATCCTACTGGAATTATAATATACCTCTATATCATTATTATTTCATTCCATTGAATACAAAAAAAAAAGAAAGAAATGAAAGTATTGTTCATGCGTACGTACGACTTACCGTCTCCATGAACGGTACATTTCATTTCTTATCTCCAAATGTTATGTACTTTTATAAGTACGTCTATATAATGGATATATATATGTAATATATTACATATAAATGATGGATATCATTCTGGAATTACAATATATATATATATATATCTGATTTTGTTTTAATTCTATTAATATGACAAAAAATCAAAGTATCGTTCATGCGTACGTACGGCCTACCATCTCCATGAACGGTGCTTTTAATTTTTTTATCTAAAAATGCTATGGAATAGTATAAAATGAATATATACTGGATATATATGATATTTAAAACATAAATACTATTCTGGATATGATGTACCTATAACTACATGGAAAATTCTTTTCCAACAAGTTCGATTTTTACTCATGTACCAAACATCGACAAAAACATCTGATATGAACTCACTTTATTAACCAATTATTATAACATTATAATATGTGATATTAACTGAATAATAATCTTTAAATTAGTTCCTTAAGAAATTATAAATTGACCAAATTTTATTATTCAGGAGATTAAAGAATGATCGAGCCATGTCGGACACGAGGTAAGGGATCCTACCCCTCTCTTTCTTTTTAAGTACACTTTTTTATGTCATTCCTTTTAAGGTATTATTTCTTATGACTGGGATGTTCTTTTATATTACTCTTACTTAACTTTTTTTATGTTCATGTGATTAGAGACCCTATTTTTCCTCATCAATCCATTTTGGATGTTTTGAGTGGCACCGTTAGGCTGCTGAATTTTCATAAGAGATCCAACCTCTCTCTTTCTTTTTAAGTACTCTTCTTTATGTCACTTATTTTAAGCTCCTATTTGTTATGTTGGGGGATGTTATTTTATATTAATCTTTCTGTAAATTTTATGTTAATATGATGAGATACCCTATTTTATCTCATCAATCCATTTTTGGAAGTTTTAAGTGGCGCCGTTAGGCTGCCGAGTTTTCGTAAGGAATTTTTCATCTCACATTTATTCCTGTGAGATTTATGCTACATTTTCCACCATTTCCTTTGAGTGGTATATGTACTGCCCGTTATTCTACTCTTTGTGTATTATACTTTCATTTATGAGTATTTACATAAATTTTGTATTGTCCTTCTTTCATGGGGTGTATGTTTCGAAAGATACCCAAGTCGGTAGAGGAACCATTCACCCTCCTCTTTTTAAAAGACTTTTTTTGTTGGGTCTTTTAATTTTCATATTTTAATCTTGGGATATGTTCTTATATATCCTTATTGATGTAAATTTTATGTCCAAGTGATGAGATAACCTTTTTATCTCTCATCAACTCATTTTCTGAATTTTGTAGTGACGCCGTTAGGCTGTCAAATTTTTGCAAGGGAACTTCTTAACCCAATTTTGATTCTTTGGGATAAACTTTTACTCCTTGAATATGTCGTTATATGAATACGTGTGAATAACCTCTGATTGTTTTACAGTTAATATCCACTTTTATTTGGTGTATTCATTTGTCACACATAATTATGTAATTGATTTATCCTTAATCCAAGGATATCGTCTTTGTAAGGGACATCGTCTCAATCTCCTTTCATTGAGGCATATTTTGTTTTATACACAACCTTCTTTTATACGGTGTATAAACCCATTTGACTTTTACATTTATCCAAAAGGAAACGTTTTTATACGAAGAATTTTACTAAACGACAAAAGGTAATGTTTTTTTGTACGTATGCGGCGACGAAGACTTCTCCGCCGTCGTGACCATTATTTGATTTCCGGCTTCCTCTACAAGACATACCATTTTTTAATGAAAACTAAACACCATGTTTAACTTTTATTTTATTTCGGTATTGAAAATGGTTTTCATAATGTTTTTTTATCAATGTTTTGTATTGATATCTTGTGATTAAAAAGTGGAAATGTTTTGTTTCCTTATGCATGTTTTATGTGATGTGATTATGTTATGGTTCTTGGAAATTATTATGAATATGAGTGGTTCCGTGATAAAGTAAGGGTGGGTGAGCCCGATATAGCTAACAATGCATTGGGTAATGCGAAGGAGTTAAACGTTAAGGTTTCTCCGAAGAGATTTAGGGAATATATTGTGATGGGTATTCCAAACGTAACCAAGAGGGTTACTCCCTACGTAAAAATGTTATGAATGCCTCAAGTTACCTTTATGTCTTATGATTTCTATGATTTATTCATGATTTGATGACGTATGGTAAAATTCTTATGTTTTATGAGTAAAGTATGATTTCATACATGGACTAATGTTTTCTTTTCATATTGTTATATCCCTTACTAAGCTTTTTTTGCTCATCCCATGTTTTGGAAATGTTTTTCATAGGTCAAGGGAAAGGTTCATGATATGATAATAGTGTCAAGGAAGTGTCAAGAAAGAATCTATGTTTTATTTTAAATATGTTATTTGAAAAAAAAAATATTTTTGAAAAATTTTGATTTTAAATGATTGATTCCAAAATGAAAAAGGTATTTTCCGTAATAAATATTCCAAGTTATATTTTGAATTTATGATAAAATCCTTGGATTTAATTTATACTTTACTGGGTTTATAATCCAAGGGTATAATCATTATTATTTATCTGGATGTTTTATGATTATTTTGATGAGATGATTATAAAACCCATTTTTTCCCAAAATATTTTATGAAGAAATGTTAAAATCATTACAAAACATATTTCCATTCAATGGGTTATGATATATGATGAATTATTTGTGATATTATGGAACACATAATAATGGATTATGATTATATGATGGGTGGGCCCAGAATTATATATTATTCCAATACATTGGGTAAAAATGGATACCACCTGAGAAAATAAAAACTAGAATGGGGAGTGAACCAAGTTCATCAAGGGACTCTATCCACTATGGTATTCTTGGGAGTGAACCATGAAAAATAAATATAATGGAATGGGGAGTGAAACCAATCCACTATGATATTCTTGGAAGAGATTCTTGACTATATAAATGATTTTCTATGATTATGTGTATGCCAAAAACTTGTGTATTATTTTATTAAAATGATTTCATGGTTTAGGCTCTTTTATTCCTTTATTATTCTTGTATTATTAACTTATAAGATTAATTCAATTATTTATGATTAGGATCTATGATATGATGGGTATGGTTTTAAAATGTAACATTCAAGTTCTCATAACCTTATGCTCATGTTATGCTTAAGTGGTCTTTGATATCTGCCTTTTTTACACTTACTAATAATATGAGCTCTCCCTTTCATATATTTTCCTTCCATAAGATATAAAGAAATATTTTGTGTGTTATGTGTGTAAGAATGGTTCTAGTTGGGAATAACTAAGTGGGAGATGATGTAGATCTCTTATGAACATGTTTGTATGTATCCAAGTTCCAAAGGAACAAACCTATATGGTTATTGTGTGGATAATAATGTTATGTAATGAATATTCATCTATTTAGTTTTAATATCTATGTATAAAAATTATGGGTCAATATACAAAGAACATAACCTCTTAACAAATATAATAAAACAATCTTTGTTAATATTAAACATAATAAATTTACCTCCATTAACTAATTCTAACATTATTTAAAAACAAAAATTTTTCTTATGAGCCTTCTTAATTATTTATTGAAAGTATTATTGTACTAATTATTAATATGAAATAGATGGATTTTTCATATATACCAATTCAAGTACAACATTAATCAAATTATTAACCAATGGTTTCTGTTCTTATCATAACATAGTTAATATGATCTTTTCAACTTAAGGTATCTATTAACTTGTTGGATTTACCAAGATGATAGTGAATCACGAAATCGTAATACTTTATCAATTTTATCAATATGTTTTCCTAATTTTCAACAATTTTTGGTGAATATATAATTTAATCATTTATGATCCATATATATTTCCCATTTCTCCCCATATATAAGAGGACAAAATTTTTTAAATCACAAACCACTACTCTATGAATAAGTTCATAAATTATATATTTAACCTCATGGAGTTTCAATTAGCATGACTCATATACAATTACTTGATCATATTGTATCAAGTCACAATCATTTCCCTTTAATGAAGCATCACTGTAAATAAAAAAAATTCAACATTACTTTATAGTAGGGATAGTGATGTGGAATTAAACAATCTTATTTTTAATTTTTGAAAAAAAAATCATCATATTCCTTTATCTAGATAAATTTAAATCCCTTTAGAGTTAACTTGGTTAATAAGCTAGGTAACTGATTAAATTTATCAAAAAAACTATCAGTGGATACCCACTAATCCAATATAAATTATAATATCAGTGACATTTGTACATCTTGGAAACTCTCTCAATAATTTAGTTTTATTAGGATCAACAGTTATACCATTATCAAAAATAATATTCATAATGAAAGAAATTTATTATAACCAAAATTCATATTTTCTAAATTTTCCATAATGTTTTTTCTCTTTTAAATTCAACTGAACATTACTTAGATATTTCTCATGTTCCTAATAAATTTTAGAATAAATAAAAATACCATTAATGAATACTACTATAAACTTATCCAAATACTTATAGAAAACTCTATTCATAAGATCTATAAATATCATACACACATTTGTTAACATAAAAGGAATAACCACAAACCCATAATGTTCATACCTAGTATGAAAAATCTGTTAGGTTGGTTTGATTATTAATAAGACATAATCGTCGTTAATTGTGATTATTTAATATAAGGCCCCGACCTTAAACCTTAATTAATATTGAATTAAAAAAATAATTCACATTGAGGATCTTTTCAGGTTTAGAGTCTTAGAGAATTAGGTCATAACTATTACAGCTCAAAAGATTACATAGTAGACACTTCTACTAAGTTTCCATAAAATAAAAAAACACTTAAAAAGAAACATGTCTAGTTCCATGTTTTAGATAGCATGTCTTTCCTTGATCCCATACTTGACCATATTCATCTTCAAGTCATGTGGAAAACATTTCAAAAACTTGTTATAAGCATAAAAAATCCCAGTAAAGGATACACAAAGAAGGAAAACTGTTAGTTTTTCAAAACAACAAGTAAACCATGAATACTTTACCAAAGTAATACTTTTCACCTTTATGAAGTAGCAAAAACTCTTCACTGACTAAAAGACCATTACTTACCCTTTTGTAACCAAACGATTACCATAAAACCCATATAAAGAACACATAACAGATAAAGGTAACTTGGGACATAAACATACTTAAATGGAATAACCATACATTCGACTTCCACACATACTTAATGGAATATCCATACAGATGACTTCCATACCCAATGCATTGGAGGTTATAACGTAACCACCCATCCTGGTATTCACGGCACCACCCGTCATATGGTTTATCACGTAACCACCCGTAAAATGTCCAAGTACCATAATTACACATAAAATATTTCAAATATAAAAATTTCAATAACAAAATTTCATTTTCAATAAAAATAAGTAATTCCAAGATATTGAATTAATCAATCCATTCTCAAAAACCATTTAAAAGAGATTTTTGAATCAAAGTGTCCCATACCACTTTGAAGCTTTTAATGGAATTATAATTTTAAAACATTAATGTCCATATAAATAAATACTGAAAACCATTTTGAAAACATGGACATTGAAGATAAATATTTATCATAATAAATCTTTAAAACATTTAAAACGATATTTTTGTTAAAGAGTTTTTAACAAAATGAGAGACTCTTGAATACAAATAATTGCAGAATAACATTTAATCAGGACTTTATAGTATCATGAGAATAAGGGGATTCATGATATAATATGTCAAAGGACAATATATACACCATATAAGAGTGAATCGGTGCATAACAACAATGAAGACTCAATGGAAATGTAAATTGAGAAGAAATCCATTATAAAGATGGTATCCTTAAATTAAGGATAAATCTATCACATAATTATATGTGAGAAATATAAATACACCCAATATAAGTGGATATTAAGTTTGAAACAATCAGAGGTCATTCACACGTATTCATTGGATGACATGTTCAAGAATTACAAGTTGAACCCAAAGAAACCGAAATTGCGTTAAGACGTTCCCTTGTAAAAATTTGACAGCCTAACGGCATCACTTTAAAATTCAGAAAATGAGTTGATGAGAGATTAAAATGGTATCTAATCACTTGGAAATACAATTTAAATCAATAAGGATATAGAAGAACATATCTTAACATAATAGTATGTGAATTAAAAGACAAAACAAAAGAAGTCTTTCAGAAAGAGGAGGGTGAAAGGTTCCCTTACCGACTTGGGTAACTTTCGAAACGTACACCCCATGGAAGAGGGGTCATACAATGAAGATGTAAATACCCATAAACGAAATTATATTACAAAAACAGTAGAATAATGGTCAGTACATACACCACTCAAAGTAAATGGGGGCAAACGTAGCATAAATTTCATGGGAATAAAAGTGAGACGAAAAATCCCTTACGAAAACTCGGCAGCCTAACGGCGCCACTTAAAACTTCCAAAAATGGTTTGATGAGATCAAATAGGGTCTCTCATAATATGAACATAAAAATTACTGTAATATTAATATAAAATAACATCCCCAAACATAAGAAATATGATATTAAAGGAAATGACATAAAAGAGAGTGCTTAAAAAGAAAGAGAGGTGTAGGATCCCTTACCTCAAGTCTGACTTGTCTTGTTTGTTTCTTTATATTCCTGAATAATAAAATTTGGTAAATTTATAATTTCTTAAGGAAATATTTTAAAGATTATTATTCAGTTCATATCAAATATTATAATGTTATAATAATTAGTTAATAATGTGAGTTCATATCAGACGTTTTGGTCGATGTTTGGTACATGAGTCAAAAATGAACTTGTTTGAAAATGATTGTCCATGTAGTTATAAGTAAATAATCTCCAGAATAGTATTAATGATTTAAATATCATATATATCCATTAAATATTCATTTTATACTACTCCATAACATTTGGAGATAAAAAAAATGAAATGCACCGTTCATGGAGACGGTAGGCCGTATGTACGCATGAACGCTACTTTCATTTCTTTGTTATATTAATGCAATTAAAAATAATTGAGATATATATATTATAATTAAAGTATAATATATATGTTATATAGGTCACATATGTTCATTAATTTCATTCTTTATACATTCCATGTATTTCATGAACGAGCCACATCACTTGAGGGGGCGGTAGTCCACACTTCCTCGTATGAAATTATCGCATTTGCACAACATCAAAAGCATAAAGGCATGTTTTAAATATAAAATTCAGAAGAATATATAAAACATAAATACCATATATATCATATATAAAATATAGTGACATCATAATGGACACCATGAAAGTTGTTAAGAGAAGATTGAACAATCATCGTTTCGTGAGGCAGAAATTCTCCATCCACAGAAACAGTATGTTCTTTAACCATTAGACGAAGGTGTGTGTAAGTGTAGCTCGAATAAATCACATAAAAACATCCTAGTATATTGAATATACTGTTTTTGTTAAAAAAATAAAGGAATAAAAATAGTTTAGAGGGTTGTAGAATCAAAATAAAACAAAAGAACACAAGGGAAGACATTACCTTTAAATCGGGTAACTAATTTTGATTTGAGCTCCAAGGCATCCTTGGAAAGGATTCTGCCCAAAGGTGAGGCTTAAATGATGAATAGAGGGATGTGGAGAGATGAAATGGGCAGGGGTTGGCCGAGCCAAAGGCTTGAGAGGTGTGGGTAAGGTGGTAGAGGTGGGTGCCTTTTATAAGAGGAGAGGAGGGGCACTCT
Organism: Viscum album; assembly: GCA_963277665.1. Taxonomy (NCBI): domain Eukaryota; kingdom Viridiplantae; phylum Streptophyta; class Magnoliopsida; order Santalales; family Viscaceae; genus Viscum; species Viscum album. The sequence goes on along the minus strand of OY728121.1, from coordinate 1,352,072,787 downwards.
TGAAAAGTTATAAACTTTTACTTTATTATAAAAATGATTTTAAGATTTTAAAGGTCCCAAAATTATATATTTCTAGGATAAGGTGATAAGAGTTCAAAATCCACCCATACAATATGTTTTTGAAAAGTTTAGGTCTTAGATTTTACATTATCTTTTCATTTCATTTAAATCGTTAAATAATGAGGTGATCGCTACATCATCATGGTGTCATAAATAATTTAATTTATTTAATGTCTAAAAAGTATAAAAAAATATCATGATGTAGGAAATATTTTTATCTTTCTAATGAATATTTATAGTAAAAAATATGACTTGTATAACCCCATGTAAAAATTGTTTTATAAAACAACACATGTTTGTGACATTTTAATTTTAACTTTAAATAAATCGTTATTAATGTCATTTGCCAAACAAAGTGGCTCCATGGGGTCCCCAATTTGACCCACAGATTTTCTTGGTCTTCCATGAATCATCCAATAAGGGTAGGACATGTGTCAAGGTCATTTCATATTATTAAAACATTATTTTTTCCTTAATTTAAACTAATTACCTCTAATCACGATTAAAAACTTAAAAGTTACTATTCACCAAAAAAAAATTTAATCCCATTGAGCCATATTTTACATCCTAATGACAACCATGTATGTCAGATTTTTGAAAAGCAAATCACAGAAGTGGTAAAGTTTCATTTAAACGAAAAATCAGTTTTTAAACTACCACTTAGTGGTTTCACTATTCCTCTAAAATTGAAGTTTTTCAGAAATATACAAAAAAATCACCCTAAGATATATTTGATATTCTGAATTCAAAAATTATTTATATTTTAAAAAACTCAAAACATATTAGTTTCATTAATTAATTTAATAATTAATTCCCGCTGTCAAAACAAATAGTGTGTTTTTAAGAAACAGTATCTATTAAAAGATTGACACTAGTTTAAGTCCAATTTCAAAGTGAAATTAATTCCAATGACCATTATTGGATTAAATGGTAAAAATATATTCTAATTTAACTTTAAAACAAATTCAAAAGATAATATAATCATATAAATAAATTAGATTAAAAAGTGGTTTTGAATCAAAATATAACATTTTTCACTATTCATTAAAATATGAACTTTATCGAAAAAATACCACAAAGTAAATTTTGAAGTCCCAATTATAAAGAAGAATTTTATTTTGTCAAATATAACACATAAAATTGTCAAAAAGTGTATTTAAAAGAGGTTCTCCCTCAAAAGGTGGTTAATCGACCTTTTAAAGAATATTAGGATTTTTACGCTTAAAATTGGATTCATTCGCATTTTTAATCCTCTAACATTTATTGTAAAAAGTAAAAATATTTGACAAACATATATAATCATTTTGTATTTAGTTCCGTTCTTTCCTGCCATTACAATGGCTAGGCATTAACTACCATTTAAAATAATATTATTTTATTATTATAGTGTGACGTAAGATTTCAAAGGAACTCGTTGTCGCATATTGGGTACGCCATCGAGCATAGCGTTCCCTTTAAAGTAATATTAATATTTTTTCACAAATAGGGATAAATATAAAAATGTTATATTCTTTATTTACCTGGTGTGTTACATTTAAAAACATTAACAAACTCAAAATTACCCTCTTGATGTGCAATGCATCTTCTTTAAGTGAGTTAAATAGTGTATAAATAGAAGTGAAGAACACAAAAAAAATTATAGTAGAAGGGAGCTTAAAGATCCCCTAGTCCACTCCACCAAAGCTCTCTCAAAGAGCTTGATGACCTTCATTAGTAAGTCCTATTACCAAGGAATTCCACAACTAAGTAAAGGTATTTGATACCTTTATAATAAGGGTTTTACAAGGTCTTATGGTTCTTTTATAGGGAGCCATAAATCCATACCTTAATCTGAGAAGATGGGACTCCTTCGCCTCCATGACTGAATCCAAGCATCTGATACTCCAATAAATCAATATAGATTGATTTGTTTTGAGAAAACTTGTTTCACTCACTGTTGCAGCATGAAACTAACAGATCTAATAGATCTTCAATATAGTATAGAATCAGCATAATAAATCATCAATATCAAATAGGATTTACTTAAATAGCAGCATAGAAAACACTAGACAAATGTTTAACATGTATGTATCCAAAGTGTATATCTATAAAATAATTGTTCAATACTATAGAAAAATATGTAACAATTAGATAAAATAGCAGAAAGTCGATCAGATAGATCAAAACATGTATATCTCTAAAGTGTATCTCTAGCCGCATCAATACCATGTTTCTCACTTCTGTGTGTGTGTCTATATATATTCCATTTTTTTATGATGAACATATGTATAGTTATAGATGATAAATATATCATTACTTATCATAATGAGCAAATGATTCTCCAGGTCAAACGATCTCCAGAAATACCTCATAATAAATCACAATTATTTTCATTCAAACCATTCTAGGAGAGTTATAAATTCCCTTAAAATAGAATATATTTAATCTATTGAGTACAAGCCTTTGAATCAGTCCCAAAACAGATTTAAAGATATATTTACTCCTGGAATGACCATTTTAGAAAAAGTGGGTAATATCTTAAATTTAAAACTCCATCATAGACCAATCAATGATAGGGTTCCTTTATATAGTGAAAAAACATGAAAGTAGGATGTACAACATACAGTTGTTTACCAAATTAGGGTTGATGAACCATAAATTTATTCCTTTAAAAATAGGGTTTATTCCAAATGTAGGGTTGTTGATCCATTATTTTCCAATAGTGTAGGGTACGTGATCCATACATTTCATTTGAAATGCAGGGTTTTCAAACTGTATCTTACACTTACAGATGTAGGGTATGAATAGTGTTTCTAGAATATTTTAAAGCACATCTAGAATACATAATCAATTAGTCTCCCATTGATTAATGACTTATATATTTTTCCAGAATAATAAATATTCTAAAAATATAATCTTCCTAAAATTAAATTAAAATAAAATTTATTAGTAACATAATATGAGGGTGTTTTTTAGAATCATAATCAAAAATAAATTAACGAAATTATTGATTCAACACATGATCAACCACAACATCCTCCAAATGTATTCCTATTTCACATTTAGTGGATGATACCCAAACATGACGTCAGTATTTGAAAAATATTGGGAACCCAGGAGTCTATCAAACAATTCATAAATATGAGGAAATAGATACTTTCTCTTAACAGTAATTTTATTGAGTTCTCTATAATCAATTAAAATACTCATAGAAGCATCCTTATTTTAAAAAAAATAAAACTAGAGGACCCTAAGTTATATTTATAGGGTGAAAAATACCCTTATAAAGTCATTCTTATAACTAATTTTGTGATTAGAATAGATCCATTAGATCCCTTTGATAAGGAGGTTTTAAAATTGGATTAGTATTATGAACTAATTCAATAGTAAATTTAACATCTCAGTTAGGAATAAAACCAGGAAGATTATTAGGAAAAACATCAAAAAATTATTTTACCATAGGAACATCACTAAGCTGAATATTTCTCTTCATTTAAATGAAATGTTCTAGATAAATTTCACCCATATATTTAAGAAATTTCTCAACATATTAATATGTTATCAGAGGTATGAAGTCATTTTAATATACAAATTAAAAATCACAATGATAATTGAAGATCAATTCTTTAGCTCTAAAATCTATCTTATCATGATAAACTAAACTCAAATACATACAAAAAATAACATCAAACTACACTAAGGTTAATATAATAAGATTTGAAGGAAAAACCATTCCACATATGATAATAAAATAATTTCCTATAAATATATGCTTCTATAATACTTCCACCATGAGTGTTTACCGAAATTTTACACCATATTATTTTAGGTGATATTTTAAATTTATTAGAAAATTTCCCAAAAAAATAATATATAGACCCAAAATCGAACAATACATTTGAATAATATGAATAAATAAGTAATTTTCTTGACACTACTTCATTTGATGGTCTAGAATTTTATGAGTTAGTAGAAAATGATCTTGTCACACCCAACTACTTATGGTCTAGATGATATCCACCCTTCAAAATTTTATTTAGAAATTCACATGAATAATTTATTATCTCATTCAATTAAATCACTTTACTAATAAATTTCCATCATTTATCATAGCATTCCCATTTCAATTTTTCTTATAGTCATAAGCTAGATGTCTTAATATACCACATTTGTAACAATTTCAAAATATCTTAAGACATTCACACAAATTATTTTTACCACACTTATCATATGAAGGTAGTTTAATTTTTTTATCTTCAAATTTATTCAATGGATTCATTCCCATTTCTTTCAACCTTGACCAATTCATATATTTATTGATATAAAAATCAATAAACATCATTTTTTCCTTCTCATCACAAAAAATAAAGTCTTTATGAATTTCAAAATGAAGAGTAACAAAATCCCTTTGTAAACATGGTTTCAATCCTAAGTAAAATATTTCAATTTTACTACCACAATCCAGGATAAAATTTTGTTCCTTCTTGGTTAAAAAAAGAAAACTCACTTTATTGGAAGAAACTAAGTCCTTCTCCTTCTTATTTTACTCTAGAAACGACCTTTCAATTATATGTAAAAAATAGTAAGAAACTATTTCTCAAGTAAAATAACCTTCATTGTTTTCCACTTAGTGGAATCAATATCACCTTTATCCTTGATATTCATAACTAGTTAACACCACTAATTAGCTTCACCTTTAAAATGTTAGATATAAACAGCTACCTTTACATGATCTGAATATCCCAAAAAAGAAAATATCTTTTCCAAAGAATTGGTCTATCATTCAGATACTGCTAGTACTAAAGATACACCAAATGTTATAGGATACTGGTTCCTCTGATAATTTAGTATCTCTCTATCATGGGTACCACCATTAATATCTTGTGTTAATTATTTTAACACATCCAAAAATTGATTTTTTCCAATTTGAACCATTACTGATTATGGATTTGGAAGGATATAATTCTCTTATTTCCTTCTTAATCCTTTATCCCCATTTCCTCAATAGAAAATCATTTTGTATATACATGTATTAGATGAATCAAAAATTATGTCCCCAAAACCTATCTCATAATAAAATAACCATAAATTATAATCTCAAAAATGTGTCCTTAAATATCATTGTAACTTAAGAAGTTATCTAAACATTCTATTTGACCCCAACTATAACATATCATATCATAATAAACCCATTATTACATGATTTATAACAAGATTCACGCTTTTTTAAATTTCCAAGACCTTTTAAGTTTATAATTTTAGATAATTAATTAATAAATTATATAAAAAAGTGTACATTTCTATACAGTGTATATTTTTTTCCAAAAAATAGGTTCTTATTTTTACACACCAGTTTCATTCATGAAATTCTTTATTCATTCAAGAAACATTAATATTAACCTTTTTATAAAACCTACACATCCTTAAGTAATACGGAAAAAAACATTTGAACAAAAGGGATGAGAAAAACAAAGCTTTGTAAGGGATATAAAATAAATGAAACTCATTTTTCTATTTAATGAGTGTGAAAGTCCATAAGGAATTTTTATTTTTACAAAATAAACTTTGAGCTCAAATAATTATTTATTTAATTATGAAATAAAATTCAAATTCCAATTTTTTCATAAAATATTTAGTGTCAAGTAAAAACAAAAAATCATAACCATTATAATTTATTGATAAAACATAATAACTCATGAAAACCATTTCCATGAAAAACAAACTTTTCAACTTTAGAAGATCAAGACCCATTATAAACATATTTACATACCTCATGAAGTCAAAATATATCCCTTAAAAGTCGTATAAATAATTGAAAACAATGTAGTAATACAAGGACATTATCCATACAATCACCATTATAAGAACACATATATAACCCTTGTAAAGTAATACCCTTCATAGTTAATTCCACATGACTATTCTTGAGAACATACCATTACCCAATACATTGAAGGGATACATCATACCTACTCATCGTCATATAAAATTTAAAATTATCATAAAATGACTAAAACAAATGAAATCTTTTATTTACATCATAAAACTCATAATAATTGGAATTTCATCGTTAAAATAAAAAGCACTTTCAGTTATCTCATAAAAATTGGAAGAAATGACTTTTTCTCCAAAAACAAATTTAAAATTTAAAATTCCCAAAACAAATAGAATAGAAAATTATTTAAAAAAGCATATATTAATTTAGAGGAAGATTAATAATGAAAAATGGAAATTAAAGTTGTAAAAGGTACCCATGTAGTAAATGTTAAAAAACATTTTTTTCAATTTTTAAAGAAATTCAAAAATAATGTGTATGGTAAAATTTTAAAATATTCCATTAGAAAACATTATAAAAAAGTAAAAAGTAGTTTGAAATGAACTTCAATAAATTTAAGTGCAAATAATAACATTATTGAAACATTTTAAAGAATAATTATATGGAAGATAAATATTTTAGATGGACTTTAAAACAAGGTTTTAAAGAAACTGTCATACCTCATATCTCGACTCGTCACATACATTTTTAATTTCCTAAATAATAAAATTGTATTAATTATATAATTTAATAATATCATTTTTCGTATTTAATTGTTTATTATTATTCATTTTATTTTATTTATTTACTAAGTTGGTTAAGTTCATGTTGGACATTTTGGTCGCTCGGTGCAAAACATCGTTGGTGTGTTGATCATGGGGAAAGAGATCATGGATACATTATTTAAAAAATATTAAACTTTTTTTAATATAATTTTTATACATTAAATATTCTTTTAAAACCATAAATGAAATATGTTCATAAAAAAATTAATACATTTGTTAATGGAGGTTGTAGTCCACATAGAAACATGGGCGTCATTTCCATTTTTCTAATGGATAAAAAAGGAACAAATTAGATAAATTTTTATATTTAAAAGTCAAGATAATATTATAAATATTATATTTATTCATTAAATCGTTTTTTATTACCTACCATATGAGTCATAAATGAGAAAATAATGACATTGGTTCGTAGAGGTGGTAGTCCACACATACACACAAGAGACATTATCATTTTCCAAAGGGTGGGTAGGTAAGAAGGTCAAAAATATATTATCCATAAATAATATTTATTATTTAATAAATATCATATATATTCATTAAATTAATCATTATAATTATCCATGTGATGTGGTGATGAAAAAAAACATATTATTTCATGGTTGTAGTATTTCATACATACACTGGAGCGACGTTTTAATTTCCCATATGGTGGAATGGTGGTAGAAAATAGTTTTTCCAAAAACAAAATATCATTAAATTATAATAATGATATTTATATAATTATATTATTATGGTTATAATATTTTTAAGGAATTATAAAAATAAATAAACTTAAAATAATTTGGTTAAGACTTATACCACAGCCTTGGATATCTTCCATTGGATTACACCTTAAGCCTTATATGATTGGTATTTTGGTGGGACCATGACATATAAAGACTGGGAAGGATCATTATGGAGGTATTTTGGTTTATTTTTTTTAATCTATAGAGCTCAAAATTTGTGGATAATAGAGGATGTTAAGTTCCCTTTTATAAGTGAGAGGAGAGGCACCCTTGTAAATATTAAAAACATTAAAATATAATAAATATATTTCTCCAGGAAAGTGGATCCAATTTAGATCAGTTTAGAAGATACGACAATTTGAGGTCAAACTACCTTCAAACAATAGTACATATACATTTTTTATAGATATTATATTCTTTATATCTTATTTTAAGTCCCCTCAAAATCCCTTTTAAATTTTACCGTGGTGACAAACTTTTACCTTGGTAACTATTCACTATAATTAAATTCCAATTTAAATAATTACCAAATTTGAACATGTTAATTAAAAATATAGTTTTTATTTTATAAGATTCAATTTCTAGAACTAGTAAAATTTAATTTTAATAAATGTTCACCAAACATAATGAAAACCAATCTTTATAAAAATGACCTTTTAAGAATTAAAATGATTTTACACCAAAATAAAGTGTAATGTTGATTCCAATATAATTAAAAGGATTATTTTAGATCAAATAATACTATTTTACTTTAAAATTAAACAAAAAAATAACCATATGAATACTTGATTAGAATATATGATCCAAAAAAAGCATTTTTCAAATAAAAACATTTCTTGGATTTCCAAAAATGACAATCATAAATCTATAGGTTCAACATTATACTTTTAAATGAATTAAATTAATTCATAAATATATTTTTTTTATTAAATAAATCATAAACATTCATTCCATTTTTATATCATGATAATTTCAAAAAAGTGACAGATTTGTAAAATCTGTATTTTTCACTATTCACCTTAAAAAAATATTTCTAGAAATCCAAACAAATAACACTAGGATAATTTTGAAATTATTATATCAAAAAAATCCATCTAATTAAATTATAAATCTAAAATTTATTACTTAACTTTGAAATAAAACTAAATAATTCATGGAAAAAAATTTACAATAAAGCTATTTATTTTTTGATTGAATACTCACTTAAAATTATTAGAGTGAATATGACTCCAAAAAATCTAATAATTAATATTATTATGAAATTAAGTTGATTTATTATTAGCATGACATGGTTTATCACAAAATCATATTTTTTTCACCTTTATGGATGAGCACATCACATGCCCCTCACTCGATAGATAATCACATCATTTTTACTATCTAGGTATGGCCATACACTTCCTTAATCTATCTCAATCGAGGGCCCATATTTCTTACTCTTATTATAAGAGGAAGAATTATGTCTTGGTTAAGTTCCAACCAATGACATGATCATAAAATTACCTACACATCCCTTAATTAGTTAAGCCTTCAGTTTTGCAGAAGGTAGGTGTCAAATTATAAAGGTTCTCAGGCTATTTATATTTCCAACTTCATAAATTGGGTACTCTAAATATGAACCATACACCCAAAGTATATTAATGAAATAGTGTATAAAACTATATGTGGTATATACTTAGAAGATCATCTAGTGTATAAAATTCATTTTGTGCCTCATGAGAATCATCTATATCCTACTACAAGAATCCTACTCATGATAACCTTGAAATTTCATCACAACCTACAATACTCCATTAAAAAAATTAGTTTGGTATAAATCAATGTCATACTTTTAGTGGTCAATTATCATTTCACTTCTTTAATATATTATATTATATATACATATAGATATATATTTTGCCAATGTGAAATAAAAACCAATTGGAAATTTAATTTTTTTAAAAATGATATATTTTATATTCTTATATCTTTTAAGAACATTAACAAACTCATGGATAAGTTTCTGTCAAACATATCACAGGTGAAATGATTTCATATCATCCTTGTGTTTCCTTCACTTTCAGGTATATTTTTAAACTTGTTAAATCTCTATATAATTCATACCACATATTTATATGACCACTTGATACAACCCTACCATTATACTATTTAATGAATAAAATCTATGAAGTAATCCAGTTTGAATAATGGTGAGAATTATGAATCATATTCCTAATTTTTAAAGCTTTAAACATGATATTCAATCTCTTTAACAACATAACATTAAATATTAGGATGTTAATAGATTTTTTATTACATAGAACTATTTCTAAGTTCATCATTATCATTATTGGAACCCTTCCCCTCAATTTGTCTCGTTGATTTCTTTTGGTAACTATTGTAACTCATTCAATTACTTCTTTACCAACATCCCTTAAAACGCTTTTAGATATAATGTGACATTTAATTTTTATTTTTATCGATATAATAATTTTTTATTATAATTGAACTTCTATAAGTCAAAACATACACTTATTAGTCTCATAGACACTATATTAACTTCTGAATATATTGTTAAGATACTCATACTCATTTTTATTAAAAATATCACAATTTTACTCTTAGTAAGAACATTTAATTAAACTATTTTATCCATATAATATATGATACTCTATGAGTTTGTATCATTTTCCAAAAAAGAATATTATTCTTTATAATATGACAAGGAAGCTAGTGGGATCAAATCTATCATATATTAATAAAACTATGGATAAACTCATTTATCTTAGATAAAACGTTTTTATAATTATATTATTCTCAAAACATGGTATTGAACCTAATAAAGTATAAAAGTTTTTAATTCTATCAATCATGTAATTTTATTCATAAAAAATATTTTCTAATATAAAAATTCTCTAATCATATCAAATAAATTAGATAAAGATACACATCCATTACTTATATACATATGAGCTTCATATATTTCATTGAATTCAAATATATGATTTAAAAATAGTTTTCCTCATTATTTAAATACAAATTATTATCCTTATCAAATTTTCCCTTGATTTTGAACTCTTTTATATTTAAAATATTTGTAAAGTATACACTTGGGATCATATACCCTTCAAAATAGTATGATTAAATTCTATAACACCCATATCTAACATAAAAATTACATAGAGTTTCTCCAAAACCTTCAATTATACTAGAGAATTTAATCATATGGAATCATTAATCTTCCATTTTGATAACTCTAGGTCTCAATGACCTTTAATAGATATTGTAAGTAATATTATTAGACTTCCCAACTAACTTTTATTCTTTCTTATTGAACTATTTTCCAATTGTATTGTTGATATATCTCCATAACCTTTATATCACATGCCCTATTCAATATTCCCTAAAACATTTAGAAAATTACTTAAAATTATCTTTAAATCCTTCACAAAATTAGAAAAATTCAAAAATTACAACATAATGAATTATTTAACTAGAATAAACATTATAAAACAACCTTTGGTCTAACCAAATCATTATCACACTCATTTATATAGAGTATGTGAGTGGTGACTAAATTTTCATAGGTAAGATTGTAATTAATTCCTTTGAAACCACAAGTGGATAATTTTATACTTCTCATAAAAATCTTGAATCATTTTTTGAACTAATTCAATAGTTGGTTGCTTGGGAAGGTGTTTCTCTAACACTAGGATTTTATCTTAATTAATAACTTTTCTTAAGTGACCAGTCTTATGATTTTTTTTATAATAAGCTTATCTAATTAATGGATTGATCTTGAATTTTATATTTATTATGATGATGTTTGTCTAAAATATATACTTTTATTATTTGAATATCATGTTTAACATTCCTTTAATAAGGCCTTTTATTAAATATGCTTCTACTAGAATGATGACCCCTTTTAAATTATTCATATCCATTTGTGGGCCAAGATACATATTTCAATAATATTTGGGTAACTTTAGTGTTTCTCCCATTACATAGATACTAAGGTAGGGAATGATCTTAATCATATCATATATTACTCTAGGATATTTGAGTAGAAAATTAATTTCCCAATCCATCATATGGATAACCCCAACTCTATTCCTCTTCTAACCTAATCCTATTAGGGACTCCTGACTAAGTGTAACTCAAATAAAATTATTATCAAGATAAAAAAATATTATTATGTCCCCCCCCCCAATACATTATTTACTTACCCAAGATAATCCAATGGCACCCATATTTAGTATGACCTACCCTGTTAGATGATCATATTCTTAACAAGTGTTTACTTTGGAATGAAAATTAAACTATTTATTTTTAATGGATTTAGTCTCTCTATAATATCTTATATATTTCATTTATAAATTAATGGTTCTAGTGATTTAGTTTTAAATATTATTTCTTCTACCAAATCGATATGTTCATACCATTTTGATGTGTAACTCTTTACACAACTCGTATCATGAGTTATTAACCCAAATGCAGAAACAAATGTATTCATGCATATAGAAATGCATGTTATGAAAAAGGTACATGAAACCCTTTTATGTAAATATATAGAATCATATTAAATCAACAATACACAAATGAATAGTCTCATATTCATGGATATTCATCCCTTACTTTTCGTAATAATGCATAATCCTCTAAGCCAGTTCGTTATCTGGCCCAAATCCACTCTACCTTGTGATACTTTACTCAAAAGAGATCTCAATTTCAGCATAATTTTAATACCTAAAATATATAAACTATAACTAATTTCTTAATTAAATCTTATAACTTGGTATAATCAGAGTCAATGTATAATAAAAACTAAATCCATTATCATACATAGATTGTAACTATTTAGATTCACTTATTAAAATTTATAGAATTATATTACCAACATTAAATTAAAAAGTATATCATAATTCATAATATAACATTTATATTCAAGAATAATAAACATCGAAATAAACTAAATAAATGAAAAATTCATAAATTTACACATGATAGACCTTACATATGAACAATTCATACGTAAAAATAATTATAAACATTTTTATATTTCTCCATTCATTTTGGGCATCTCATAATTTAAATAAATATAAATATATTATATTTATTTCTAATATAAGTTCTTTCAAATTGTTTATTATATGTAATTTTCATTAAATATATTATATTAATTGAATTATAAACATTGTATAATCCAATTTATATTATGTAAAAAAATTTACATAATCTAAGTATCAAACATTATTAATATTTAAACCCTGATTAAATCAATCATTAAAACTCCATTTGATGTGGTTTAAATTATTTCTCAAATAAGACCTTTAATTTGAACAATTCAAATTATATAAATATGAACAATTCATAATTAAAATATAAAACCCATTATATTTAGCCATTATTTTTTAATTTATAAACATTCTATAAGTAATACTTATAATTTCAATATAATCATTTTATATCTAAACTATAATTCATGCATACAATTTTAAAAAAAAATCAATATAAAAAATAATATTTATAAAAAATTATTTACTAAATTTTTAATAAACATTTAATAATTAATTATAACCATTTTATAATTAAGTAATTTATAAAAAAAATAATAGATATATAAATATCAAATTATACATTTTCCATAATTAAAAAAACAATTTATAAATTATTTAAATCAATTCATAATTGAAATTAAAAAAAACTTTTTCCAACTAAGTCATATTCAATGAATTTTGATACCTATGTCAGAATAAGCCCAGGTGTTTTGCATAAGAATAACGTATGAAAAATTTTCCTATCACACATAATGATAAAACCATATGTACTGACATATAGAAGGTGAAACTAGCACTGGGGGTCTCACATAGAATTAGCTCATCATGTATCATATACATAAATGTCATGGCTTATGATATAGGCCCCTACAACAAATTAAAACCTACAAAGAATGATCTATAAAGGAATAGTGATATAACCCTCAAAAGAGAGATATTATTTATCAAGATATATTGTATATCATAAATACAAAATGGTGCTCTTTTTTTATAGTAGCATTTGAATCTTTATTTTATAACATAATTTTTAGAAACTAAATCCATGGTAAATATTTGATGCCATTGTTGGGGTAGGATCACCTTCCCAAAAAATGACATTTCCAATATGACATCTATATGAACCTATCAAAAGAAACTATTACCCCAAAACATGTCATATAAAATTATTTTCATTATAATGGAACCCCTAGGTGGATAGTTTCACTTATTCACCACTCATGTGTAATATTTCTTTAGAATCTAATAACCTTTTAGCCTATTCTATGATACAATATTTGATTTATAAGGATATATTAAAACTTAAACTTACCATCAAAAGAAATTAGAATCCCTTAACCCCAAGATCACCATGCATGAAACATGAAAACATGGATAAATATAAAATAAATAACTCTTTTATGTGTACCTTATGTATATGATAATTTAGTATAATTATCATCATCATAATTCTTTAGTAATATCACTCATGGGAAACCATCAGACTCCCCTATCCATGGTGTGTCCATAGGTTGTAGAAAATCACCTGATTTTGGGTGAGACTATCCATCCATATAATATATTCTAGTATCTCTCAAGGTTAAGAATGGGGGAATAAAGACAACTATATTGAGAAATAGTTTTGATTGGTTGCAAGAAAGAGAAGCAACCAACATATAAATGGTTTTGGCACTTTAAATAACCCTCAAGAACACTCCTTGATTGTTTATTAATTCATTCATGTGTTATAAAATGTATGAGTAAAATTTATTTCTCGTTGAAACTATTATAACTGTCAGCTAATCTAAGATCCAGACCTTTTTTGGAGATGTTTCGAGCATATTTATAGGTACTATTTTCCATGTTTTAAGTATATCTTGTTTAGGTTTTACCTTGGGGTCTTTTGGGTGAAATTGGATAATTTTAGAAGGAAGTGGTCTAGTGCACAGTTGGTGCACATTTTTTCCAAATTGTGCACCCATGCTAGAAAACCATGTGAACCCAAATAGTGGGGATTCACGCAGCTGGCGCATAGTTTTTCAAACTGTATGCCCTTTTAGTAGTAACTTTGTGGCCTCTTGAGAGGATTTTCATGGTTTGGCACAAAGTTAATGGAAACTCGTATGCCCTATATAGGAAACTATGTGCGCCAAAAATTTAACCACTGAAAATTAGATTAAAACTTCCTGAACCCCCAGGAATTCACCCTAAGTTTACCCAACTCGACCATAAATTTTTCCTATAATTTTTAGGGGATACCAAATAGATTCGAAGGCATTATAACACCCATTATTGATGAATCAAAGCCTAAATTAATGATCTTCACCTACCCTAGTAATAAATTCACATCCTTAATAGTTTCCCCAATCACTCTCATCCTTCTCCCATAATTTGAAGGGAGGTTTCCCTCTATAGATAATGGATCTAGATCTAGGTTTTATAGATCTTGATTCTTTTAGTCTTGTATTTAGTTTTTGGAACTAGATCTTGTTCTTTATCATGATTTCGTATGTTCCACTTCAATTCAAGTTTTTGATTGGTGATAATTCATCAATTATATTGAGGTAGGTGGTAAAAATTCATTTCCGATATTCCTCAATTTTAATTGGGTGTATGTATTATATTATTTCAAATAGTAAATTTGAAAATTGAATCATAAATTGAATAAATTAATTGATTAATTAATTTATGGAATCATCGAATTTATTAATTGAGTTTTCATGTGAATATGAGATGAGTTGAACATGATAAAATTGATTTGGGTTATTGTGAATATGAAATTGGTGTAATTGGATTAATTAATTGGTTAATTAATTAGTGGAATGTTGTGATTAGGGAATGTAGGTAAAATTAGGATTGTGCAATTTTTCAATTAACATTATTATTAATTAATTGAAAATGGGGATTATGAGATGGTTTAATTGACCTTATTAGGTTAATGGGTTGTATTATTTGAATAATAAAAATGGTTTAACGGTGAATTTCTCATTATATTCCATCTAATTAAAGTATTGAACTATGATTTTTTTATAATTTAAATGGTATATCATGATTTTAAATTTGATAAGAGGTTTAATGTTGATTAATCATGATTAACCTTGATTTTTGTGATATATGTTATATATGTGTGATATGTGATATACAAGTGGGGGTAGGGACTGAGGCTCTAAATACCCATATATGATAAATGAGATTGGGATATGGACTAAGGATCCAAATTCCCATATGTGACATTATGGTTTGGGATAGGGCTTGAGGCTCCAAGTACACATAATTGATTGAAAGTGTGGGATGGGGAGGCTCTAAATACCCATGGGGTGTTAGTCATGACATTCTATGCCAATGATATTTCCATTGGATTATGGTTCAAAATGACCATGATGTTAAATGGAATGAAATTGAAAGTGAAATCCCATGTTTTATAATTAATTATGAATTTTCAATGTTATATGGTTTAGACTCTATCATGGGATGAAGTAGGTATTGAGGGTTCAGGTATCCTAGTGAACCTAGGGGTTTATGTGGTTAAATAAAGAATAATTGAATTTGTAAATTTTTTACCTTATTTCTTGTACTTTATTCATTATAAAACTGTATACACTATTATTGACTGGATATTGTTTTAGACACTGTTGGTGGTGACCTACTGAGTTATAATCACACCCTACTTGGGATGCTTGATCGGTACCTGAATAGACATCATTTTTTCTAGATAGGATAAGTGAAATAGTCCTATGTTAGATAGATGAGTTGGGATAGAGCATTGATGATGGAACCATATTTGATTCAGGACCTAGTTGGGAGTTTTCAGTGTCCTTTTTTATTTTTTGTTTTTTCATATTCACACTTGACACATATTTTGGCATTAAATATCTATTGTTTATATTTGGATATTATATTTCCTATTTTGGTCATCATGTGATACTGGTTTGGTTATTAGTTATATAATTTGGTTATTTTTATTTATTTAAAATGTTGTTCTACTTTTATAAAGGGGTTATAGTCTCCCCATGATCAATAACAAGACCTCACTACTATTATGAAGCCTCTAGCATATGGGGAGGTGCACCTGATGTCATGTGACTGGTTGGATCGGGACACCGGTGTGTGGAACCCTAGTCGGGACCTTACAAAGTGGTATTAAAGGTAGTTTTATTTTATTTTATTTTTTCTTACTACTTTGTAAAGGTAGACAAGGAGAAATTTTGAGTCAATCCTTAGTTAAGTTCTCTTGAATGGGTGTATCTAACCCATGTATGAGGGTAAAATACAAGTACCCCAAGTGGGATGGTTGTTATGGTTAGATGTTATTTTACATTGGGTGATGTACTTATTGTGTGATGTTATTTCTTTTTGAGATTTTATAAGTTTTGACTCATGGACCAAGAAAGCACAAGACTTGTGTATATATGCATCATTATAGTAACTCAAGCTAATTATGTGACATTCATCATGTTAATCATGCATAGGGAAAAGTAGGTTTTGAGTAATTTGTTGAAATTGAAATATTTTTCCTTGCTCGAGTAATTGTACTGAAAATGGTGCCTGATTTTAAATTGGAAGTTGTAAAATGATATAAATTTAAATAATTAGTAGACTAATGAGAAACAAGAAAATGATAATGAGTTTACCCTTTGTTAACCATGACCAATATATAGGATGGTTAAAGGTAGTGATAGTACCTTGGTTTTGAGCGTGTGGAAGGAAGGGAGGAATGAATTTTAATTTAATTATGTGAATCTATCTTGCACTCATGTATTGATATTGTGAATTGTGTATTATGGTCTGTGTTTTTCATTCTAGAGATATACCTCCGTGAAGATTTTTTCTGATAGGATGACATGAGGATATGGATGGAAATGATCCCCCAGTAATGGAACCTAAGGAACTGATAGTGCTGAGTGAAGGAGCTGGAGAGATGTTTCATGAGAACCTTTCTCTCTTCATATAATTTATGGAGAGAGACTTTGAGTAGGTTGTGAAGAGTATGTTTAACCTGACAAGGGAGTTTCCATTGCAGCACCCTCTGACTTTCATCACATAGGGTGGACCTGAGGCAGAAAAGTTCTAGATTGATTCCATCCAAACAAACTTGAAAATTTTGACTCCTTCTAAGAAGATGGTCAAGTTGGATACTTATATGTTATGAGGATCAGTGAATCACTGGTGGGATTTTTAGGATCCAACATGCTAGGTAGATGGAATGGTATGGAAGGAAATTTTGGAGAAGTTTCTAGAGAACTTTTATCTAGAGACACTGTGACTGGAGAGAGCAGCTGATTTCATGTGGTTGACTTAGGGGAGCATGTCTACGATAGAATATGATGGTCACTTTACTGACTTGTAGGTATTTTATCTATCACTAGAAAGGGATGAGACAGTTTTGGAAAGGTGTGTCTAGGATTGGATTAACTGTGAGATTATGTACCAAGTTAATATCTTTTAGCTAAAATTTGTTTCTAAAGTGGTGGATCAAGCTATCATATCTGAGGGGAACCTGAAGGAAGCTTCCATTAGAAGATAGGTGGTTTCTGTTTCATAGTCATGGGGTATATCTTCCAAGGGTAGGAAGTTTTTTTTATGATAATTTTGACTGGATATTTTGAAAGAATAGTGGATAGGGATAAGGATTAGTTACTCAGGATCTTAACCGAGTGCTTTTACACCAGTACAGTAGACTAGGTCACTTTAATAATCATTGTCTGTGAACATCGGTATAGTGTCGGTCTTGTGGAAGGATGGGACATCTACAATGGTTTTTAGGAACCCATGATAGACTGGTAATGATGGGGTAGATAGGATTAAAAATGTTATTGGAAGGATATCTTCTACATTTTATTAGTATTGAATTTTAAGTTACACTAGTTTTGGTAGTAGAGACAGTAGATGTGGTGCTTCTGGTCAATAGTGTATATATCAGTAGAGGGTGTAGCTCAGGGGATTTAGACTACATCATTGGAGGTTAGAGTAGGATAGTTGCATGCAGTTTATCCTATAATTGTGTATAACAAGGATAGACCACTGGTAGTTAGAGGTACTATTCTTGTGGCTTCTACACGTTATTATTCAATATTTGCTACAAGTGACTCTTATTCTTTTATATCTTCCAAACATGTTAGTGGATTGATCCTGGTAGTGTATTTTATAAGAGGGGTTATGAAAATATATACACCTCTGAGAGTATGATCTAGAGACATCTATTTTTGAAAAAAAAATTCTATCAAGGTTGGGGAGTATTATTCCTTGGGCATATTTTTATTTTGTATATATCAGGCTTTAACCTAATTATGGGTATGGACTGGTTGGTGGTGTAGTGAGCCCACATATATTGTTACCAAAGGAGAGTGAACTTTGCATCTCCTTAGGATAAAAATTATATTCCCCATGGTGAGTGGGATATCATGGAGGGATGTAGAGGGATAGTTCATCAATAGCTGGGGGAGCTCACTTCCCAGGTTACTAGTCTATTTCTGGATGATGGAGGTGTAAAGAAGGACGAATTTCCATACATAGTGGATAGATTCCAGGATTTTTTCCCTAAGTAATTCTTATGGCTTCTACCTGATAGAGATGTGGAATTTAAAATTGATCTCATTCCTGGATTTGGACTAGTTTCTATTCCACCATATAGAATAGCACCAATAAAGCTTCAAGAGATTAAGACTCAATAGTAGGAGTTGATGGATAGGGGGTTTATATGTCTGAGTACATCACCTTGGGGTTCTACCATCATGATATCTAAGAAGGATAATAGAACATTGTCCTTATTTTTTTATTACTGTAAGTTGAAATAGATGATTGTAAAGAACCGGTATCCTCTCCTGTGTATTGACAATCAATTTGGATAGTTTATGGGTGATTGTTATTTCTCCAAGAATGAATTGAGATCAGGGTATCATTAGTTGAGAGTTTGACCTTCTGGTATACTGAGGACTACTTTTAGAAGAAGGTATAGACATTACGATTTCTTTGTGATGTTATCTGGGTTGATGAATGCACTAGTAGTGTTTATGGATTTGATAAACAGAATCCTCTATTCATACCAAGATCATTTTTCGGTTGTGTTTGTTGATTATATCTTGGTGTACTCCAAGACTCATGATGATCATTCCCAATATCTTGACATCAACCTAAGTATGATAAGAGAGCATTGTATATAAACCAAGATATCTAAGTTTCAGCTATGGATTATTTGGTTAGACTTATTAGGTCACATTATCTCAGAGTAATGTTTGTCAGTAGACCCATAGAAAGTTCATGTAGTGGTTTCTTACAATAATCCTAAGAATGTTTTCGATATCCATGGTTTTCTAGGGTTAGTGGGATATTATCAGAGGTTAATCCTTTACTTTTCCTAATTTAAAGAACCACTTTATACCTTGACCAAGAAGGGGATAATGTTTAAATGGTCTAGAGAATGTGAGAGAACTTTCTAGGGGTTGAATATGTGTTTGAAAATTTCACCAATATTAATCTTAGAAGAGTCAGGTGAGGATTATATGGTGTTTTGTGAAACTTTTTGGGTTTGGGATTAGAGCGATGTGGATGCAGGGAGACTGAGTTGTAGTGTATAGGTCACGAAATTTTTGGTCACATGAATGGAATTACCCTATGCGAAAACGTAAATTAGTTATAGTGTTTTATGCTTTAAAGTGTTGGAAAAAATACCTTTTGGGTGAAAATTATACTATGTATACTGATCACAAGAGCTTAAAGTGTATCTTTTCGTAGATAGATTTTAATCTATGGAAGAAGATATTGGTTGAGTATATGTAATAATTTTAATTTGAGCTAGAATATAAACTCGAGAAGGGAAACTATTTTTATAACAATTTAATCATGAAAACTTTGGAGTCTAGAACTGAGTGAAAAATGATAATTTTACTGGTTGAGATACATGTTGTAGTTTGGGAGGTCTAGAAGTAGATGACTCTCATATCGGTTTTAGTGGAGTCTACACTTTTGAGTCTAATAAGGGATAGGTAATATGAGGATCTGGAGTGCCAGGAGATGAGGTTAATCCTTGAAGATGGGGAGTCACCTTCAGTTTTGACCATAGATGAGGATGAGATTATATATGTTGGGAATTTTTTTTTGTGCCTATCAGTATGTTGGGGTAGATGATTCATGAATTTCATGCCTTGAATTGGGTAGTGCATCAGGGTTTTACCAAAATGTACCGTGATCTATGATGACAACATTGGTGGAAGGGAATGAAAAACGATATTTCAGGGTTTGTGACATGATGTTACACCTATCAACATGTGAAGGTTGAGCATTAATGACCTGGTGGTTTACTATAGTTATTTACCAATCTGAAATGGAGGTGGGATGACATTAATATGTAATTTTTGGTGTGTCTCCTGAGTATTCCTTGAACTAATGATTCTATTTGGGTGGTTGTGAACCAACTAATGAAACTAGAACATTTCTTTCCTATACGAGATACTTTCTAAATGGATCAATTGGGAGATATGTATGTTCATGAGATTATTTGTCTACATCGGGTGACATGGATTATTGTTTCAAACTATTAATCATTTTTTACTTCTTGATCCTAGGAAGGTTTACAAAAGTCACTTGGTACACAGGTACTACTTAGTACTTCTTTCCACCCACATACAGATTGAAAGTAGGAGTGTATTATATAGGTTCTTGAGGATATCCTATGAGTTTGTATTCTTCACTTTAGTGGGTCTTTGGATAATCACTTAGCACTCATTGAATTCACCTATGACAATATTTATCGGAAACACTATATAGATGATACCATATGAGGCTCTTTATTGTAGGTCGTGCAGTTCACCTCTATGTTGGATGGAGTCATGTGAGTTAAAGTTGATTGAATGAGTCATGTGCGGGATACATCGAAGCAAGTTCAGCTGGTTTGGAAATGTATGGATATTGATCAGAGTAGACATAATTCATACACTGATATACATCAATGACCACTAGAGTTTTTTTAGGGTGATCGTGTGTTCCTTCAAGTGTCGCCTAGGTTTGGTCGCCATAGGATTTAAAGATATAGAATGTTAGCACACAGGTTTGTTGGACCATTAGATCATGTGGAGAGAATCGATTTGGTGGCATAGTGATTGGCTCTTCCACAGAGGTATAGTGTCATGCATGATGTTTTTCATGTGTCACAACTTCAACGGTATCATCCTAACCCTTATCACGTGATCTATTTGGATGATGTTGAGCTTAAGACCGATATTTCATTTGAGGAGAATATGATACGTGTGTTGGATAGCAGTGAGAAACTATTTTGGGGAAAGTCTCTCTTGATAGTTCTTGTAGTGAGGAAATATAGATGTGTTCAAGGGGAAACATGGGAAATATAATCAGATCTTCTGGATCAATGTCCCAACCTTTTTACCTCGGAATCTTATATATGCTTGGTAGTAAAGTTCAAGGATGAGTTGTTATAAGGTGGGGAGTTTGTAAGATCCCAACCTCTTCTAGAGATGTCTCAAGCTCTTTTACAGGTACTCTTTTACCTTTTTTTGAGTATATCTTGTTTGGGTTTTACCTTCATGAGTTTTTCTGTAAAATTAGGGAATTTTGGAAGGATTTGGGGTAGTGCACGGTTGGTGCATGGTTTTCCCAAACTGTGTGCCTAGGCCAAAAAACCGTGAAAACTCAAACAGAGGGGATTCACATGGATGGCATATGATTTGTCAAATTCTATTCCCTTTTAGTAGTAACCTTTCATCCCCCTAGTTTGACATTCATGGTTAGTGTAAATTGTGCACCCTATACAGGAAATAGTAAATGAATAAGATTAAACCACCAAAAATTAAATTAAAAATTCATGAAGCCCCTATACTTCACCCTAATTTGACCCAACTCAACCCTAAATGTTTCCTCTAATTTTTTTAGGCTCTCAGATGGATTAAAAGGAATTATGACCCCTGTTATTAACGAATTAAATACTGGATTAAATATTTGTACCTCTCTTGATAAGATATTATCATCCCAGTTAGTTTCTCCTCTCTCTCATCATTTCATCATTATTTGAAGGGATGATTTCCTATGTTGGTAATGGATTTAGATATAGTTTTTAGGGATATTGAATCTTTTTTAGTGGATCTAGTTGTTGGATTATATCTCATTCTTCATTGTGGTCTTAGTTGTTCCGCTTTAATTGGGGTATTTCGTTGTTGAGCGGTCATCAACAATGTTGAGGTAGGTTGTCTAAATTCATTTCTCAGGGTCCTAAATTCCATTTTCATGTATGTATTGTGGAATTTCAATTGGAACATTTGAAAATTGAATCTTTAATTGAATAAATAAATTAATTAAATAATTTATGGAATAACGGAATTTATTTATTGAGATCACGTGTGAATATGAGATGATTTGAGCTTGGTAAAATTTATTTGGGAAATTTTTAATATGAAATTATTGGAATTGGATTAATTAATTCATTAATTAATTATTTAAATGTTGTTATTGTGGAATTAATGAGACATTGGGATTGTGTAATTGGTCAATTAAAGTGATTATGGATTAATTGAAAATGAGGATTATGAGATGGTTGACTTGACCTTAATGGGATAATGGGTTATATGATTTGAATATTGAAAAATGGTTTAATAGTGAATTTATCATATTTTTCCTTGTGATTTCTTTTTTGAACCATGATTTTTTTTATAGTTGAAGTGGTATATAATTATGTGAAATGTGACAAGAGAGTTAATGTTGATTAACCTTGATTGGTGTGATATATGTGATATATGTGTGATATGTGATATATGAGTGTGGGATGGGGGTTGAGGATCTAAATAGCCATATGTGATAAATGATTTTCAAACTATGAATGAGGCTCCAAATACCTATATGTGACATTGAGATTTGGGATGTGGACTATGGATCCAAATACCCATAAGTGATAGAAAGTGTGGGATAGGTATAGAGGCTCCAAATATCCATGTGAAATTGAGGTGTGGAACTGGGATAGAGGATCTGAATACCTACGAGGTGTTAGACACGACATTCTACACCCATGACATTGGAATTGGAATATTTTTTTTCAAATGACTATGATGTGAAATGTAATGAAATGGATAATAAAATCCCATGTGTTATAATGAATTGTAAATTCCCAATGTGATATGGTTCAAAATCTGGCATAGGTTAAACAAGGTATTAAGGGTTCAGGATTCCTAGGGAACCTAGGTGTTTATGTGGTTAAATGAAATAATTGAATATATAAATTGTTTACTTTATTTCATGTAGTTTATTCTTTATACAACTACATATATTGTTATGGACTAGATATTGTTTTAGACAACATGTGTGGTGGCCTACTGATTTTTACTCAAACTCTACTCAAAATTCCTGATCAGTACCTGAATAGACTTCATGTTTGTAGGTTAGGATAAGGCATAGTGTGTTATGTTAGATGGCTGAATTGGGATAGAGCATGGATGAGGGAACTAGATGTGATTCATGGCTTAGTTGGGAGTTATATGTTTCCTTGATTATTTTGGGTTTTTAATATTGACCCTTGACATGTATTTTGACATGACATATCTAATATTTAGATTTGGATATTTTATTTCCTATTTTAGTCATCATGTGATACTGCTTTAGATTGGTTATTGGTTATATCGTTTGGCTATTCTTATTTATTACCGCTATTGTTTAACTTTGATAAAGAGGGTATAGTCTCCCAATGATTGATATTATACCCTCACTGCTAGTCAGCAGCCTCTGGCATACAAGGAGGCATTCTTAAGGTCATGTGACCTACTTGCTTGGGGAAATGGTGTGTAGTACTTGGGTCAGGACATTACAGCTAACCACATTATCCCTTATGTTTCATTTAATGAAACATGAATGATAACTTATGTGGTTGATATTCAAATTTAAACTCATTAACATTAAATTGGAAGTATAATGATATTATATATTATATATTTATGATAATACCTACACCAAGTCCTATGATATTCTTTTGATACATGTATCTCATATCATACTATTTACACCTATTTCAAAATATGATATGGTAAATTGTATGGTATTTAAGTAATATCTCCAACATAATTTATAAATTATAGATGGCTATAATATGATTAGTATTAGTATAGAATTAAATATCTCACTAATTAGTTCGAAGTATCTATCACAAGTTTGGGACTACTAAAAATTCGCCCCTTTTTGTTCAGGGTTTTCTTTGGCACTGCCAATTTAGAGAAATTCTAAATGAATCTCCAGTAATAGTATACTAATCACCAAAAAATTTATATTTAAAAAACATTCGTAAGTAATAACAAATAAATCATTCAATTAGACTTATTGGGGTCTAGTAATATACCCAACATCAATATCACATTCCCCAAAAAGTGCACTTCCCTGATCTTGAGGTGAAACTTTGTCATCTTGGCATAAAAAAATGTACTCTCAAAGTTCTTAATAATATTTCCAAATAATAATCACGGTCCTATAATTTTTTAGATCATACTAGGATATCATTAATGAAAATCACCTTGAAAGTATCAAGATATAGGGTTAATCTTATTCATCAGGGCCACAAAACTATTAGAAGATTATTTTTTATGAATGGAATCAAAAGGAACTCATACTAGACATACCGACTTCTGAAATTAATCCTTGTAACATCCTCCACTCACACAGAATGATAGTGGTTCCTTGACCTTATATTGATCTTGAAAACCCATTTATATCCTCTTATACGATTTAATAGGAAAATATTAATCATATGAGGATATCTATTCTTGATCATCACCTTATTCAACATCAAATAATCTTTATATAAAAGAAAAGTATTGTCACCCTTCTTGGTTAATATAATAGAATCACCACATGGTAAAGTACTTGGGTAAATAAAAAACATAACCTCTAGGTCCTCTAACTATACCTTCAACACTCTCAACTCCTAGAGTTCCATCCTAGATAATAGGTTCACGATGGGATATATACTAGGTACCCAATAGATCAAAAACATAAACTCCCCCTTGAGATACAATCATAATAAATCATCTAGATAGATATCTTAATACTAATTTATTACAAGAATAAAAACCAAATTTCTCATCAGATAATCCCATAAATTGATGCTCACAAAATAGGACATTATAAACCCTAGAAATTGATGTCCAGGTCCAGTATAACATGCCTATAAATCCTATTTTCCAACAATAATATAACAATTACCAGTAGGGGATGTGAAATATACTCACTAATGCTAGAAATTAATGATTATTCTATAACAACTTAGTTAATCCATCTCTAGGATCATACTAAAGATAATCATTTTGATCATCATGAATTCCCATGGATTCACATACTTGTTCTATATAACAATACCTCTAAGGAATCTTTAAATACCCTTATATTTCTTTTCTAATGGCATGTTGATGATCATTATAAGGTGATATGAGCATAAAAACCTGAATATTACATAATCTTTTATGAATATTCATTATATCTCATAATAAATCACACCCAAGAATCTAAAATTTTTGTGACTTTGGAGACTATATACATAATCAGCATATTTTACAAAAACATCAACATATCCCACAATAGACTACTCACAAGATACTTATTTATGCATATCATACATAATATTCTCATTTATAACCTTGTTAATTGAAACATAAGAAAGGGTGATCTCATATTCTCATTAAGGGTAAACATGAGATAAAACAATCAAAGATCATAATTGAGAATAAGATAAAAATGTAGTAATGAAAACATAATCAAGGTTCATAAATATAAAATTATAAAATCATAACCAACAAAGAATATATCATAATTCATCAGTCATTTATTAAGGCTTTTTGCATAACATAATACATGAGCAATCAGAATTTATAAATTTGAGTTAAAAATCATGGTCCACAAAAACATTAAATAGGCCTACGAATGTGACATACACATAAGGATAAAAAAATACTTTTTCTTAGGATCACTAAAATAACCATAATAAAATAGTAAAGAAAGTTCTATAGAGGATTAATTTTTCTCCCCAATCCTTGACATGTCAGCTCATGATATATAGGTCTTTACCCAAAGCATTATAGGGTTGTAAAATTATAGGATCACATATCACTTAGTAGATAGATTTTGTTTAGTGATTGGTTTCACTCCTCATTCCTAGTCATCTCAAGAGATAAATCATCACCCAATTCCTTAGAGGGATATATAATTTCATACCAACACATCACATAAAAAAACATACATATTCATTCACATGAAAATGAAAAAAAAAATCTTAATAACATCATAGATTGATTAACCCATTTGAAAGAAATGGGTTCCATGAAAAATTACATAAGATATTATTATAAGATATATAGAGAAATAGGGTGGATAATTACAATATATAATATTCCTAGTGAATCATAATAAATATAAAAGGATGTAGATATATATTAAATGAACTTTTATAATATAATTAAAATTTACTTTTAGAAATAAGAATATATTCCCTTGAAATTTGTGATACCCTTAAAAATTTTAAAAAATATATTTTTTAATAAAAGGAAGAGAAATTTATTTATAAAAACAATAAATATTTGAGATTAATTTTATTAAATAAAATCAATGAAGATGTTGGGAAAATAAATTAGTATAGAAAAAGTTTACAAAGGATATTCCATTAAGACTTGTTAATAAAGAAATAGATGGCGTTAAACGACTATACAAAAATGTAAAATGAAGATTGATTTTGTAAATAATGTCATGAATACTGAAAAATAAGTAAAAATCATATAATTAAAGTTAATTACACCTATAAAAAATATAAAATATAGATATGAAGAGAAATATCCTTGATCTAAAATATGAGGTTAATTCAGTTTCTCTTACAAGAATTGCTTCTAGTAAATTATAAACCATAGGGGAGGTGAAATGCTAAGAAGACATGTAAAAAACATGAAAACCCATAGATAAAAAAAATATAGATGTGTTTAGATAGAAAAATCATACATTTTTCCTCAATTTTAATTTAATCATAAAAATCTCGAATTCAAATTGGGATTAGAAAGAAAACTCTGACCTTTAGTCATGACTTCCATGAAAGAAATTTAACCTCCTGTATAATAAACATAACCAGATTAATAACTTATTTAATAAACTTATACATATATATTAATTTTTATACTATTCAATTATAATTATTTATTAAAAATATATTATTTACTTCTATTTATTTTCATCATTAAATATTAATAATTTTGATTATTTAATCCATGTTTCAAAATGGTTATGTCGATCATTCTTATTTCTTACCAAGTTCATCATTCTAAGATTATTCAAGGTTGTGGAATCATTTTGTTCCAATTATTTATTTAGTCTAATTTTCATTTGATAGAAATTATGGTATGGTTTTCAAGAATGGAATCCATAATAATAATGTTTTAGATAATATACCGATAATAAATGTTATTTTATATTTATCATTCATTTTTATTTCATATATAAAAAACCATATTAATGAAATATATTAATCCATAAGATCATATATTACCAGTATTAATGTCTTTATACTTATTCTTGATGAAACTTTTATGATTTCTGTTTAACATATTTATTGAGGGTGGTTGAAACAACCAAAACAAGAACATGTTATACTAGTGAACGTGTCAAAAGTTATAGTTATATAATCGAATTATCATTTTCTTAGAAGAATAATGATGTTAATAAAACAATATTATAGTGGAGGATGATATCTAAAGAGATTCTATATGAAAAGTCAATTGAAAAATTAATTGAAGTACATAGACACTAACTTGATGAATACACTATTTATCAACATGAGTTCCTTTGATATGAAGGATTTGGGATTCCTTCTTGGAAACAGAAGCTTCCTAACCTCTTGTAAGGATTTATAAAATGAGAAATGTCTAGGTATTCAAGATTCTATTTAAGTAATAGAGTGTTTTGTGTGTGTGACACCTCCTTATCATTTTTCTTTATTATTTTATATTATTTTATCTTAATTTGATGTAATTTATGCTTTTAGAGACATTCAGTTCATAAATTTAATGTTTTTAAAAAATTCCTAGGTTTTAAAATTTTTCTATGGTCATTTTATAGTTTGGTAGACCATGTATATTACCTTTATTTGGGGGTTTCCTTCGGCACATGGACTGAACAACCGTGCAGATTCAGCTTTATGTATAGGTTTTGGATACCATTACATTGGGGACCTTTTCATTTTATTTTGAACATTCATAGTTTTTTTCATTGTAAGTATATGATTTTGTCTAAATTATTCTGGTTATGGTGTAAACCATGCTATTTACTTTTTGTGGGGGGGTTATGGCATATGGCTTGGGAAATTTTTGGAGTAATCGTGCGACAACCATACGGATTTCTGCATTTTTTAACTGAATAGTTTTGTATGGTTAGCACATGCTTGATAAACTAAGTAGTAAAACCATGGGAGTGTGTTTTACTTAGTTAGTTATATCTCTATATATGGTGGATTATTTACCAAACTATGTAGAAAAACAGTGTGAGTTTTGCAGATTCCATTAAAATTTGAAAATACCTTTCTACCCCCAATGGAACGTTTATGTTTTCCCCTCTTCTTTATCCCATATCATTAATCCAAATTTAGAGGTTTTTTGGGAGCTTTTTTAATTCCTCATCTAAGGGTTTAAATCCCTCCATTATTGTTTTCAATTGGATTCTCAAGGTATTTCTCTTCCTTTCCTTTTCCCTGATTCTTACCTTGCTCTCTTCCTATTTTAAAACTTATGAAAATCCTAACCATTATTTGGGTTTGTATTATGGATTAAGATGGTTCTCATTAGTGATAATTAGGTTTTTTAGGGTTTAGTGGGATATATTCATTCCTGGTTATACATTCCCCACCAAAAGTGACATGTTTCAGATGCATTTCTTCTTGAATGATTTAGGTGATTATTTGTAATTATTTTATAATGCCTGTAATAAAATTATTGAATGTTTTTAGATTCATTTCCTTTAAAATTAGGCCTCTATATATTACCCTTGAGGGGTTTATAATGTTTTCATGTTATTTCAAAACCATTCATGGAATTTTTATATGACAAGTGTTTTTCAACATTCTCAAGTGACTCTTTTAAAAGGATGTAAATGTTTTGAGGGGGTGTTACACACTAGTTCCATTTTTAATATTGATTTGTTATGTTGTTAGGTATATTTTATAAAAAATTAGGGGTTTCCCTTTTTTAAAATTGTTTTGATATTATTGGATCTCGATGGTGTTTCAAAATCATTAAAAAGGGAATTATGGAGGATATTGGTTTCCAAATTAATTTCAAATGGGTTATTTGACAATTTAATTTCAAGGAATGATTTTTAATGAAATATAAAATGGTGTGAAATGGCATGGAATCCTGAGATTCATTTTTAAAATCATGTTTGGAACTGTTAAAGAATTTGTTTCTTTACCGAAATTTGTGAGACCCTTAATTGAACCCCCCCCCCCCTTCTTTTATATTTCATTATATCTTGTGAGCCCATTGGGGTATGTTTAAAATTATTATTCCTTTTTTAAAAGCATATAGATGAATGTGAAAAGTTTTTATTTCATTTTAGTGTATATGAGGTGAAATGAGATTTAATTTAAATAACTTATAATTAATTCATGTAATTTTTCATTTTTTTTCTCATCTATTTTTAACATGCTATGGGAATCTTAGGAGACTAAGTAGAGGTCTAGATATGTGAAATCATATAGTGTTAATTTTCCTATTTCTAGGGGCTCATTCCCTTTAGAGCTGAGTGATCTGAGATTGTATTATGTTCATTGGGAATCTTTGTGCTCATGGAATGGTCATAGAGCCTAGATCCTTCGATGGGACTACCATGATAGACAGGTTATTTAGTGTTAGACTTAGAATTATTTCCTCGGTTCAGATCATGGTACATGATTTTTTTAGATTTTTTTCTTGTTGCATAGGTACTTATTAGAACATTTTAGGGGATCTTGTTTTATAATTTAATTGAATCCCCTAGTTTATTATTGTATGGAAGTTATTCTTAGTTGAGATTACTTTTGTTTTTACATTAATCATATCTTGGTGAATTTTTTTTATTGTGTCACAAATTAATTTTATTTTGATTTACTCTAAGGTAATTTCTATAATCGATTGGAAAGTGTGTTCAAAAAGTAAATATTTAGTTGTTTATTAAATGGGTTTTAATAAAAGGGTGTTAAATGTGGTTTTTTATAAAAAATAAATTTTCAAGAAATGTTTTGGGAAATAGAATGAAAATTAATTTTTTTATTTCTAAGTATTTTAAACATCCCCTTTATATTATATAGATAAAAAATCGATTAACTGTAATTCTTTTTCATCCTTATTTTATTTGAAATGTTGGTTGTTTTAGAAATTTTATTGTTGAATGTTACTGGATTTATTTTAAAATCACATAAAAAATATATTTTATACTATATATTAAGACAATGATTTTATAGACTGTCATATAAAGGGAATTTCATATATTCCTTAGTCATATCATAATGGGAATGTTTACATCAAACCATATATTTTCCTAGGTGTCCAAGGGTGTATGAAGTTGTTTTGTTTCTCTTCAAGTTCCCAGTTTTATCTCTATTTATTGGATGATTGAGAATCTGTGGATGGATGAGTGGGATGTGTTGAGTGACTATGGGACACTGATGGTGATTTTGGAGCTGTTAGGGTTATTTTTTTATTTTGGGTTGTTGTATCAAATATTTAAACCTAATGTATTTTATTTGGTACTTAATATATCTTCTTACATTGTATTCTTCTATTTATTTCAGTTTCATGTTCTGGATATAGTTTATTATTTCTTAAGACTTTTTTAGTTTTTTTATTATTTTGTTCTTACTTATTTCATATGCATGGATTTCCAATGACTGGATAGGTCATGTTGGATTCATGGTAGTTTATGCTACTAGTTTATATGTTTATTAAAGGGTGATATCAATACCATTGGTACATTATAGATACCCATAACCTATTTTACATACCATGGGGATCTAGAATGACCTTCGGTCCTAGTGAAATGTTGGGTTAGGTGACATGTTCAGTCAATCCATGTCAGTTCATTAGAAATTTTATAAGAACCAACACCCTGCTGAAATTGTAGTGGCACTTCCAGGGTTTGAGATGTTGGGTCCACAACAAGGATATCATGATTTAAAGGGGTGGAGAGTGTAACAACCCTAGAAATGTAATAATTAAAAGACTAAATGGTATAACCCATGTTAGAAACTTGAAATAATATTTTTTGGATCCTATTAGATAATAACTCCACATTAAATCATGTTATTCTTGGAGTGGTGTTGGGAGGGATGACCTTCTGGGGAAGTTTCCTATGGTGTGTACAAGTGAGGAAAATGCACACTAAGAGAAAATGTGTTGTCTTATGGTGTAAATAATTATTTTGATAAGTTACCTCGATGGGTAATAATATTTGGTGTGTTGGGAAGGCATACAAGGTATTATAAAAGACCCATGGGGTTAGATGACTAGGTTCTTGTCTCATGAAGGTTGGTTCATAAAAAACGATATCACAACCTAGGTTTATCAGTAGGGGTATAGGTTATTGAGATTATTCTCTAAGTATTTAGGTTCCCCGTGGTAGGATTAATTTAATATTTTCATCGGGACTCAATATTTTTTAAAGAGTGGGCAATTGGTCACCAATATTGATGAAAGTTCTTTAGTTACCATGGGTAGTGGGATTTAGATTCTGTTTTGTCACTCTCATTCAATATATATTTTAAATTTTGTCTCTATTTCTCATTAGAATTTGATGATTTTCCTTTAGGTTCACTCTTTTTATTTGGGGTGAAGTTGAGAAAATGAATCAATAAAGTGAGGTTAGCTTGCACGATATAATAAATTAGGTAGTGATTAAACATGTGATCTTGGAAACATATGAGGACTTTTTTCATGAATGAAACATTGTTTATCAAAAAATGTGGCTAAGCCAATAATGGTTCCACATCAAATTTAGACTTTTTATTTGGACCCCTTGATTATTGGTTTATTTAAAATGTTTATCATTAATGGGAAATTAATCAAGTGGTACTTGTGATATGTTGATGATATGGATAGGATTTTATTTGGATTTGTGGCATGCCTCCTTTAATTATGATTATTTTGGAACTTGTTTTGTGTGTGGAAAGTGAATTTTCCAAAAAATATTTTTTTGGGTTGAAATAAAACCATGGGGCTTGTTTATAAAATGGGTTTAGTTATTGTGAAATGTTATTTAATGTGGATAATTTCATTATGAAATTTTTAAAATAATTTTTTTAACCAATTATTTACTTAATTATAATGATATTTACCCTCTTTGAGTATGTTTCCTAGAATGGTTAGTTCTAAAATGATAACTAAGAGGTGTTTTGAAATATTTTAAAATACAATGTGTTTAAAATAAAGGATACCTTTAAAAAGTTTGAATAAATTTTTATTTTTAAATAAGTTTAGTTTTTTTAAATAATTTTTTTGGGTTCCATAGTTTTTAACCCTTTATGGGGCTTTAAACGGTGGTGGGTTTTAATAATTTTAAATTAAAAAATACTTATTTTAATTTTTGGTGGTTGGTAAAATGTAATTTTGTTTGGTTTTTAAAATTTTCAAAGAGTACTTAAAGTTTTTTCCTATGTTTTAAAGATGTATTTCCCTTGAAACAAGTTTTATACCTTATTAGGGGGTTGTGAATTTAAAAAGGAAGGTTTTCTAAATAATTTTTCCTATTTATTGTAGTATTTGTTGATTTTTTCCATTAATTGACTTTGGAACTACTTGGTTTTTTTAGGAATCATTACTAGGTTGGGTTCAAATTTCACATGATTCATAGCGTTACTCCTATAAATTCCTTGAGTTAAGGTTGATAATCTAAACTTAGGTGTAATCTCTATTTTTCTTAGATCTTCCAAGACTTTGAATGGAGTGGAAATAATTTTTCCTCATTTTGTTGGGGATGTATGAGCCTTGGAAAGTTAGTTGTGTTTTTTAGAACTAATCTTCTTAGATTTTAGAAGATTCTCTATTTTTTAGGATTCATGCTTGAGGAGTTTAAACACCTTTTAGATCTTGGGTTTATTTTTTGAGTGAGTTATTTGGATGTATTTTGGTTTGTCTTATATGATCAATGGTTTATTGGGAATACTTATACATATTTTATTTCACCTTGAATGACTATTATTGCAATTATAGCTTGGGGTTAGGGCTATGAATGACTTTTAGTTTGTTGGTTATGGCATAGGAATTCCATGCAGGTGTTGTTTAGATAACTCTGATAAATATGGAACCATTTGAGCTTATACACTAGAAAGTTTCAGTTAAAATCTAATTGGGTTCAGTTTGAGATGGTGACTTTGGTGTAAGGCCTTAGTTAACCGCTTCCATTTAATTTTGTAACAAAATTTTAGATCCCATATCATTCTCTTATTTAGGCATGACTCCATTTGGTTTTTAATATTAATTTTTTGGGATGTATTGCTTTTAATTCATTCAGGGTAACCCAATCCTATGATCTTCGATGTTTCCTAGATAGTGTTTACTTTTTAGAGATTGAGCTTGCCTTGTTGTATGTCCATGGATGGTGGAATACAGTTGTTTTATTTGTTGATTTGTGTAATTGTAGTTATCTTGATATAACTATTATTTGAAGAGTGTTCATTGTTGTTCTCCATTTTAGATAAATTATAAATAGTGGGTAGACATATGTTTATTCTCCAATATAATAGAGTTCTTGTTTGAAACCCAAGGTTATATTCTTTCTTGAAGTTTCTTGATATGGTTCAGGTATTTTTATAGACCCCTAGAGGATATTTATTGTTCTATATTTTCTTAGTCATAGGATTATTGTGAGTTTTACTATACCCTCCCACCTATGATATAGGTGATGAAGTTTTTATTTTTCCCATGATTTTACTTTTTTTGATGACTTTCTAGAAGAAGCAAGGGTAATAGTGGGGGTAATTTTACCACCTATGTATAAATTTTTTATTAATTTATATTATTTTTTCTTAATTTTAGGTAATTTAAGCCTTTGGAGAGATTCATTATAAAATTTTAAAGTTTCCATGAATTTTACTCTATTGCACAGTTTTTGTATGGTCATATCATTGTTTATTAAAACATATAAATGACCTTTACATGGTTATTTTCTTCTACATACAACTTGATAAACCAAATTGTGTCACAATTATAGATAGGTTTAGGTTACCATTACATAAAGTCCTTTTTTTAGTTTATTTTGAACATACATGGATTAATTAGTATGAGAAGCTCACTGTTTATTCTAAATCATGTGAGTTCAAGTGTAAAATCTATTATTTACCTTTCAATTGGAGTTATTTGGTGTATTGATTGCACACTATTAGGAGTACCAAGTTAAAATTAGGTTGAGTTATTAATTTTTTAAAAGATCATTTTTACTTAGTCAAAACATAGTTGGTAAACCGTGTATCCAAACCATGCAAGTGTATTTTACATAGGTAGTTGAATCTGCACAGTTAGTGAAATGTTTGAATAACTATATAGCGTAACCATATGAGTTCCCTAGATTTCATTAAAATGTGAATATTTTTTTCTACCCCCACTTGATTGTTATATTTTCCCCCTTATTTCTCCCCTATATTTTGGCCAAATATAGAGGTGTGTGGGATTTACATCCCTTCCTTATCCATGGATTTCAATCCCTCATTTCTTAGTTTTAAATGGATTCTCAAGGTATTTCTCCTCCTTTTTTCTTCCCCTCTTTTTCCTTTTCTCCCCTTCAATTTGTAACATTTCATGAACACTAAATATTATTTGGGTTGGGATTAGGGTTCATAATGGTTATAATGATAGGATTATGGGTTTTTTCGGGTTGATGAGGATGTCTTCTTTCCTATTTTTATGGTCATCGTCGAAGGTGACATGTTTCATATGCGTTTCTGCTTGAATGAGGTAACTAATTCTATGTAGTTTCCTTATAATACCTCTGATAAAATAATTCAATGTTTCTAAATTAATTTAAT
The DNA here is from genome assembly GCA_963277665.1 of Viscum album. NCBI lineage: Eukaryota > Viridiplantae > Streptophyta > Magnoliopsida > Santalales > Viscaceae > Viscum > Viscum album. The sequence continues at coordinate 1,352,037,409 of OY728121.1, read as the reverse complement.
TTCAAATTAAACCTATATGTATTACCCATGAGGGTTTTAGTGTGGTTTTAAAATGGTTTCAAAACTTGGCAGGGGTTGTCGCATGCCAAGTATTCATCAAAACTCTTCAGTGTCTCTTTTAATAGAATGTGTAGGTTTTTAATTGGTTCTTGAAACTGGTTTCGTTTTTAAATGGTGTTTGTGGTGTTTTTATGGATGTTTTATTAAAAAAATAAGGATTTCCCTCATTTTAAATTATTTTGAGACCATTTGGTCTTAGTGGTGTTTGAACTACATTAAAAAGGAAATTATGGAGGTTGTTAGCTTCAAAATTATTTTTATTAGGGTGATTTTATAATTTAATATCAATGAATTATTTGAAATGAGATTTCAAAAGATTTTAAATGGATTAGAATCCCTATATTCTTTACCAAAAGCTATGTTTTTACCTTTAAAAAAGGGGTTTATTTTATAAAATGTTGAGACCCTCAATTGATCCTTATTGTCATTGATATGTTGTTGAGCCTTGTGAACCTCTTGGGGGATGTTTAAATTTTTTATTCAATTATAAAATTATTATTCCTGAATGTGAAAAGCGGATGTTTTATTTGAGGGTGTAGGAGGTGAGACAGGTTTAATTTAAATGATTTATAATTGATTCATTTGATTATTCATTTGTTTTCTTACTCTTATTTAACAAGTCATTGGAGTCCTGGGAAACTATGTAGAGGTATTTATAAGTGAAACCCCATAATTTTTATTTTTATCTTGCTAATGGGACCATTTCTCATAGAGCTGACTGTTCTTGGGGTGTATAATATTCCCATATAATCTTCAAACTCATGAGATGTTCATAGGGCATAGCTAGTTTAACATGACTATTAGGTGAAATATATTCTTTTGTTTCAAACTAGGGAACATGTCTCCAGTTTAGATCATTTTACTTGACTCCTAAACTGTTTCCCATGATGTATAGGTCCTTCCTATAATGATTTAGGGAATCCCATTATATACTTTGATTTCAAACCTAATTTTTTGATTCTCTGAAAACTATAAAACATTTTAGTTTAATTTTTCTATGTGTTATTCATACCGAGGTTACTATTTTTGATTTTATCTTAGCTTGAGTGAATATTTTTTACTCTAATATAATTTCAAAAATGGTTTGGAATGTTTGTTTTAAAATGGAAATATTTGGTGGTTTTTTAAATGGGATTTAAGAAAAGGGTGTTAAATGAGTTCATTTATTAAAATAGTATTTTTAGGAATTTTTTTGTAAAAATAATGATAAGTTAATTTGGTTTTTTACAATGACTCTGAATATTCTCTATCATTGTTTTAGATAAAAATAGATTAACTCATATATTTTTTCACTAGTGTTTTATTTAAAAGGGTAGTTTTTTATAAATTTTAGTGTATAATGTTATTGAATTTATTTTAAACTCATATAATAAAAACCAATTTTATAATTTATGTTCAAACTTTAATTCTATGGAATTTCATATGAAGGGAATTTCATTGAATCCTTGGTGATATCTTTTTGGGCATGTTTTCCTCACACCCTACATATGCACTAATGCTCAGGTGCAGATGTTGCTTTTATATTTCCCATAATATTCCTAATTCTAATTTAATTCATTATATTCCCATGATGATATGTATATATGTGTGGGATGTTATAATTTTCCATTGGAGTAACACCTGATCTTTAATTATGGTAAGTAAACTTTTCTTTCTAAAGAAACTATAGCATAATGCAAATAAATTTATTCAATATTATTTTCAAAACCTAAACTCGAAAATGTTTTAAAATTAATTTAATGAAAATAATTTCATTTTTTATTTAGAATATCAAAAATATCTTAGGGTAATTTTTTGATATTTTTTGGAAATACTTAATTTTTGGGTAAGTAGTGAAAACTATTAATTTAACAAAAACAATCACTTTTATAAAATTATAATGATATAAGAATAACTTGGAATATTGTGAATTTTTTCTATAAAAAAATTATATTTAACAAGTAATATAATTCATATATAAATTTAATGATGAACTTATTAATATATTCTAAACATTTTCACAATCTAAGTAATTACTTTCAAATAAAAATTTATTTTCGTTCTTCTCTCTTAATCAAGTATATACAAGGTTAATTTGAGGATTATATTTTTTGAAATAAAATAATATTCATTTTATTTAAAATAATCCAATTTATTCCATTTTAATCAATTTTATACATTATTTTTTTAATAAAATCATTATTATGCTTAAAATAATCATTTTTAAAAAATAGTTTTCATTGCATTTTGTGCACCTATATTAAAATTAATTTTTGTTACTTATCTTAATTTAATCTCATAAAATGGATTCCATATCTGAAATATTAATAATTAATATTAGTTAATAATTTCAACTTAATTTTATGTCATAATTAATAGTAAAACAATTAATAAAAATATCACAGTTACGGTCAAAACGGGTTTCTCAGGGGTTAAACTAAGAGATAAGGTTAAAAATACAACTTAAACTTGTCTAAATATTATTATTTCTAAGTTATTTAGACCATATATTATATTAAATTGTAATACATTTCCATTTTATCTACTTTAATAATAAAATGAAATTATATTATTTAAATGTTTTATGTAATTCCATGTGTGTGTGTCCCCTCACTTATAAAAGGGATCCTCTTATTCTCCCTTATTAACAAACTTGTAGCCATCTAGTGTGTCCAAGACAAGACCAAAACCTTATTAGATTCATTCCCTTAGTTATTCAACTTCTTTTCTTCTCTTAATACCATCATGATAAGGCATAAGGTGTAACCCAAAGGTGGTCTCTCAAAGAAGAGGTTATCATCTTTACCAACTCTTTCAACATTTATTTCTTCTTATAATTCCTATAAAAATATTGTACACATCCTAAAATAATTCATACAGAATCATAAATATATTTATATGTTATTATTATTATGGTAAAACCATTTTCCACCTCTTTTGCATCCTATGAAAAATGAAAACACTGTTCATTTATACGTACAACCTACAGTCTCCACATACCAGTGTATTTCATTTTTCATTGCCACTTTAATTATATGGTTATAAAAATGGTACTAGTGAATGTATATTATATTTATGACATAATTATTCTTCTATAATTATAATACATTTTCTACTTCTTTATCTTCCTATCTTTTGGGAAATGATAACGTTTCTCATACATACATGTGGACTACCACCTCTATGATGTGATGTGATTCATTTTTGATTTATGCTTTAACTGGATAGTAATAATGATATATTTAATGAATATAAATTTTACTTATGATATAATAATGATTCTAAAAAATTTATTTATTATTTACCTTTCTTTCATTCCAACCATTAAAAAGTGGAAACATCACTCCTATGTACGTACAGATTATTGTATCCACGAAATGAGGTAATTCATTATTCATTTCCACTTTATATTAATGGTTATAAAAGTATATATATATATATATATATTAAATAATATAATTATGATATAATCAATTTTCTATAGTTGATTTAACTATGATCAATATATAGGGACCCAAACTATAGAACTAAATGTTATATGAAAAAATGAAACTATTAACACTTAAAAATGATGATTTTAATATAGAGTTTTTAATAAACTATTTTTGAAATGTTATAAGTGGGTGATATGTTATACTTATGTATAATTTTATGGAATATAATTATATTTAATTTAAATTTATTATATAGGAGTCTAAAAGTACATAAAAGGAAAGGAGAACATGAGGTCAAGGATTTATGTCACAATATCACTTTTTACAGTGATTGTTTGTGCTTAAATTTACATTGATGAAATTATAAGATATATATCTTAAAACAATTATTCATTTTATTTTCCTCTAATTATTTATAGTAATTAAAAGTTTTAATTTCATTTTCTCTCTCTCTATGTACTCAAAATTCCTAAAAATGTTTTTAAGGAAACCCAAAATTTCCTTTCAATTCAGTCTTGAATATTTTCTTTCATATCCACATTTTCTTTAAAATGTTTTCAAGAATATTTTTAATATTATATAGTGATTGATTAAATTAATTTTTACCAATATTTAACTACACAAAATAAGGGTTAAAATGCATCTTCTTTTCATTTTCAAAATGATGTAATTTTTAAAAAAGGTGTTAACAAAATATTTATTTTAAAATTTACTATATGAATAGTTTTTCACACCATAATGAAAATTATTTTCATTTATGATTCCTTTACAGGTTTACATGGTTATTTTAAAGTATTTTATTTAATATTATAGATGATTTAATATTTTAAATAAGTGATTTCAAAATGAAAAATGGTATCTCCTTCAAGAAATATTCTATTAATCTTTTTCAAGTAATTTCATTTATTTTAATATCCTTTGATAAATATTACGATTTAATAGGGATATAATATAATAATATCATCCACCGTATTTATCTGGATGGATTATGATCATGTTTTTCTATTTATTTACTGGGGAAATATTAATATTACTTATGGTATTTATTCAATATGAATGTTTATGTTGATTATATACTGAATTTTTATTCATTTCATTCATATGATGAATGCATTAGACTTACCGAATAATGGATGGGGATTTTTATATCTCATTGATACATATCTATGTCTTATTAGACAAACCAGTTTTGGAATTTTTCATGCATCATACTTATTTATATATGATTTCATAGCACAGGGAATTGACAGTATGATTATGATGTCTAGAATTATGCATTCTATAATTATGAAACTAGTTATTTTTATCCATGTGATTATGTATATTTTTATTTTATACATGAATATATTTCCCTTTTTATGATATTAGCTATATGGAATATTTGATTATTGTTTACATATGTCGTATTATTCATGATATATTTATCCTATAATATCTTCTATTGTTTGTTTTCCCTTATTGATAATATGAGATTATCCTTTATCTTGTTTTACTTTCCCCAATATACTAAGAAGGTATTTAAAGATGATTTTGTGGATATACTAAATGAAATGATAAATCTCTCAATAAAATATTAAGTTTTATTTCATGATTTCAAATATATTTTGAGAATCATGTATATATCTAGTCTCCCAAGACAAATAAACTATATGATATTTTGGGATGTGATTTTTTAATCTTGTTCTGATATAGTAAAATAATCATCATCTTTAAGTAACTGGAGCTAGGTTGTTATGATTATTATTAAATAAATTTTGGTATAAATATCGATAACAAGATTTAGAAAAATATAGATTAGAGAGCATAACCCTATGATAGACTCTATGTGTAAGTACTAGTATAGGATAATTTCGTAATGTTTTCTTGAAGTAGATATTGTGTGGTTTTCCTAGAATATACATCCTTTTGTGGATAATGGAAAGTAGATACGGTTATAGAACATATTCACCTAGGTATAACAACTCTGAAATGGGTCGATTGATTATTAACTTGATAACCAATGGTGCATGATTAGTGGGCCTAAGACTACACACCTGGCTAGACACTCCTTGGGGATATGATTTGGTTGATTCACATTCAATTTATGAACCATTATGAAAGATTTAAAAGTATTTTTATAATTTTGGGATATTTACAAAGATACTATGTTTATGATTCTAATATTATCTACGCATAAATTTTCAATTTATTTTAAGCTTTACTCCATATTTATAATTATATACTATTATTTAAAAATCCATAACGTTATGAGACAATTTAGTATATGCCATTATTTATAAATGGTTCCAAGAAAATTGAATGGAAGCTATATCAATGAATATAATCTATTTAAGGATTTTTCTATTAGGAAAGATAATGAAGATGGATCTTGAGATAAAAAAAATTATAACAATATTGGGGAAGTTGACTTAGGTTATGACCAATAACCTTGCATGTTTATAGAAACCATCTAAACACCAACTTGTTGAAACAATTTTGGATCGCTTAATGTGACAACAACCTCCATCGATCAATTGGATTTCTAATCCATTATTAGTGAAGTAATGGATCATTTCCAAGGGGAACATATTTCTCACTATAGGATGTAGTGAAATAGATAATGTTATCATGGTAGTTTATCATATTAAGGTAGATGTTGATCAATAGTGGTTATTAATCCAGAACACTAAAGGGTTAGACGAAATAAATAGTTCGGTGTGGGAGAATATAAAGGATACATTCTCTAACAAATACCTTCTTCATAAGAAATGAGATGATATGGAGCCTTAATTCCTTCACTTAATAAAAAATGAATGAAGAAATGTTACTGAATATGATGTTATATTTATAAGATTAGGGGCTCATACTATGGATTATATATGTAATCCCAGGATTAATGTTGATTGTTTAATTTATTAGATAAAATCAATCCTTATAAGGGTATTAGTCTCTCAAAAAAATAGTATATAAGGATATAGTATCAAATTCCATCAAAACAGAGAAAGAATTCTCCAAGTAATATGTTTTCTTGAGAAAATAAGAAAAGAAGGGGTTGGATGAGTAATCTAAAAAAATAAATATGATAAAAGGGAAGAAGTTAAGGGTGTAATTTCATACGTGTAATAATTTTGGAATAAAATTCCATGAAATAATATTAATGAGAATGGGATTTTGATTTAAGTGTAGAGAGAAATTCCACAGAGTTCGTGACTACAATGGAAAGAAAGAATCTACCAATGTCCAATGCTTGAACTATAATGAGATGGGGTAATATTTGAGTGAATTCCCAAATCATCAAGGTAATTTTCCCCATAAAAGTACAAGGGATCATATCTAAGATTATGAAGTCACTACAGTTGATGTTTTTTTTCTTAAATATGTAGTGGAAGGTTCATTGATTGTATCCACAAATTTAGCTGATTATTTATTTATTTTTTAGATATTCATTCAATTTTATAACTTCCATGTTTTCAAATAAAATTATATATTTTACTAGAACCATAATAAAGTAGTTTGGAATCAATATTCCTAGTGTAAATACAGTTGTACAAGGGATATGTTAGTTAGTTCCCATTATAACACATAGACAACCCTATTTTCAAACTTGATTATTGTACTTATAGTTGACTTTGATATAATAATTGGTATAGATTGGTTTTAAATTTATAATGAAAAAAATTGTTTATGAGAGAAGTAGATTATGATTTATGTTAGAGATATGGAATTCCTATTCCTCATAAGGGAGAATAATTCATATAACTCATGTTTGGATCTACCTCCAATGTATCTTCTTAAATAAATTATTAGAGAAGAAGAGCATACATAACCTATTAATGGGAAATAAATCCTCATAATAGTGGATATACCTATTTTATAGGAATATATTTATTTGTATCCTAAAGAACTTTTTTGACACCCACTTGAGCATGAACTTGAGTTCCCTATTTATCTCATCCCTAACGAAAAAAGCTATATATAATACTCCCTATAAGATGGATATAGTGGAATTATTGGAACTGAAGAAACAATTGTAGGAGTTAGGTGATAATGGATTTATAAACCCTAGTGGTTATTTTTATTTAGAATAATGATGGTTATATGTGGTTGTGAATCAATTATTGGGAAATCAATTTCATTACAGTAATAAGAAACTATCCTCTACCTCTAATTGATGATGTGTTTGATCAACTTGAAAGAGCTAAATATTTTTAAAATATTTACCTTCATTCTATATATTATCAAATGTGGATAAAGAAGGATATTATTCCAAATTTGGAATTTTTTATGGGGTAAGGACATTAAAAATTTACAGCAATTCCCTTCGGATTGAGTAATACACCCTCTATTTTTATGGATCGGATGAATAAATTATTCAAGTATTGTCTTGATAAATTTTTTTGTTATTTATTGATGATGTATTGATATTCTATAAATTTTGTGATGATAATAAGAGTCATTTTTGAATCATTCTTAATACCCTTGTAGAGAAGGATTTATATTGAAAATCTTACAAATGTGGATTTTGGATTCATGAAGTTTATTTTCTGGGACATGTTGTCTTTATGTATCAAATATCAATTATTCCTTCAAAGATTAAGGCAATTATGGAATGACCAATTCCAATAAATATAACAGTGGTATGTAGTTGTTTTTGGATTAGCAGGTTTCTATTGATGATTTTTTCAAAAAAAGATTGTTTATTAGATAAATCATTAAACAAGTTGACACGTAAAGGGGTTATGTTCATATGGTCAAAAGAATGTAAATAATGTTTTGAATAATTAAATTGTGAGTTTTTAAATTCACTAATATTTAATTCTCCATCAGGAAGGGATTGATTTGTGATATGTATTGGTTCATCAAAGAATGAAATTGGGCGTGTCCTTGTATAGAAAAATAGGAATTTTTCCTATGCATAAAGGTAGTTAAATATTCATGAACAGTTTTATCCAACCAATGATCTTGAGTTGGCAGTCTTAATATTTTCATTGAAGATATGTTAGCATTACCATTATGCATAAAGATGTGAAATATATATAGATAAAAAAAGTATAAAATACATAATCTCATGGAAGGATCCCAGCATGAGGAAAATTTGATGGTTAAAACTACTCAAGTATTACGATTTCTCAATACACTTCCCACTAAGAAGGTAAATAAGGTTTTGGATGTATTGATTCTAAAAGAACAAGGATTTATGATTAAAATGAGGATTTAAAAGATTATATATTCATGGATTTAGAAATGTTTGATATGGGAATCATTAAGGAATTGAAAATATAATATTTATTCCAAATTACTTCCAAATCATCCTTATTCCAGAAAATAAAAAGTTTTCACATTGATGATAATAATATTCAAAAAAATAAATATCGTGAATGATGGGTAGTTGGTATTATTCATATATGATTATGGTATATTGAAATTTGGAAAGATTCTATGTATTCCATATATGACTGAGCAGAAAAGATAGTTTTTAGATGAATATTATAGCTCAAATTTCTCTATACACCCAGGTAGAACCAAAATGTATCGATATTTGGAGGAACAACTTTTTTGGGATAATTTGAAAGAGGAAAATATTGATTACATATCAAGATGTGTGGTTTTTCAGTAGGTAAATACTAAGATACAACATCCTAAAGGAGTCATGCAACCTATACATATTCCATTATATAAATGGGATGATATTACTAAGGTATTTTTAACTATATTACTAAATCCTCTTAGAAATAATAATTCCATATGAGTTATTTTTGATCGCCTTACTATCTTTAAACATTTACTCCCTATAAGGGAAGATATACCTCTTGAGAACCTTACAAAGCATTATATTAATGAAGTTGTGTGACTTCATGGTGCACCTTTTTCTATTGTATCCAATCGTGATCCATGGTTAACAAATAAATTATACAATATTATTCATAAATCTCTTGACACCGAGTAATATTTGAGCATCTCGTACCATCCTCTAACTAATGGGTATTTTGAAAGGATTATTTAAACATTGTAATGCATTTTGAGGTAGTTTTCACTTTAATTTTATGGTATATTGGATAATTATTTATCTTTGGATAAATTATCATATAATAATGTCTTCCATTAAAGAATTAAAATGTGAAAATAGGTATTTTATGGAAAGAGGTGTTTTACACAAATTTTTTTTGATGAATTTAGTGGAAGGAATATTTTTGGACCATATAGTATTGAGGAGACAATAATGAAAGTAAATACTATACAAAACCATATTATGCTATCTCAAATTAGATAAAAAGGTAATGTTGATAACCAATGTAAGGATTTATAATTTTAAGTGGGACATTATAATGACCGTGGCTCTAGTAACCTAGAGTTAGTGCCTAATTTATTACATTGGCATAGATAAAAAGGTTAAAATTACAAAGGACCAGTCATTTTAGCAGTTTTGGAGAACTAGATACATATATTATACCCATTTTACATTGTTAAAAGAAAATAAAACATAAAAAATAAAATTCTCAACATCCATGAAACTCATTTAAAGGATTTATCTTCAAAACTCAGGGAAATGAAAAAAAATTAGGGTGATCTCAAATGTTTAGTAAGGGTTACATAAAGTTTAAGATGTCATGAGTAAAAAAAGAATATTCAATATGTAAGGTTAAATAACTAAAAACATGTTCCATTTTATCAAAAACATTAACATAAAATAATTCATAATCAATATGGCATGGTATCTAACTAAGTATATATGCCATTTAATCAATAAAATGAGAATGAAATTCATCCAAAGATAATATCAATGAGAAAATATCATGGATAATAAAAATAACTAAATTCTCAATTGAGGAAATTCTTAATTGTTGTTTTTTATGATCTTGAGTGTCATGGTTCCCCTATTAGCATGAAGTTCACAAGACAATTTAAAACTATAGGTAAAAACCCATCTGATTTGGCAAACTAATTTTTCTCTTGAGACCTATCGATGCATTAAAGGGATATATATAATCAGGCCCCACCCATAAATGTATTTCCAAATCATTCCTCATATATCATATAATTTATTTAATTCATGAATCGATATGTCTTATCATAAAATATCTGTATTTAGTAAAGGATATGGATTTATCAATGCTTCACTGGTTAATAAAATAACTTCCAAAGTAAAAACTGTATGTAAAAATAATATATGGTTTAGGAAATAATAATATCCAACATGAAATAATATGTATATTTAGTATAAATTTTGTTTCCAATGAAATATTATCACATAAAATTGATTGTTTTAAGAGAAATTAAACAATGACAAAAAAATGTGACATTAAACATTAATTTCGTACCTATTTGGTAACCTTTAAATTGTAACCCCTTGAGGAATAAACTTTATAGGAAACATTAATCATAATTATTAAATATGTATAAATTTGAAATATATAAAATTGGTATTATATACACCACATAAAAGTGAATAGATTTATATTAACAAATATGCCTCAATAAAATGAAAATTGAGATGAAATCTATTAAGTCGTGCTTTCCTTTAGTTGAATAGGATTTAACCTCATGTGTAATAGTTTTAATCATGTTATTAATTTATAATATAACTATAATTATAATTATAATATCATATATGATCCTATTATATCATTTTACTTTCTGTTGGTTAATAATATTTCATTATTTTCATTGTTTCAGGTGTTAATTGCCTTAATTTCTCTTGTGTTCTTTTTCATGAATGTTCTAGTTATTATGAATGAGATATAAATATATCATCTACATAATGAAAATAATTTTATAAATATAATATTTTCTCATTATATACATTATTATAACCATTATAAATAGTTGGTCATGGAAAATGAATCTTATCATTATGTGGAGATAGTAGGTCATACATACGAATGAGTGGCGATATCATTATTAGGATGGATTTTTAATTAAAAAATGGTATATAGGATTTTTTAGGGGATAATGAGGTTATTTTTTAGTTAATGGGTGAAAAAAAAGATTTTTAAGTGTGAATATGAGACAAGAGGGGATGGCCTTTTATTAGTGGGGGAGAGGACATATATGGGATATTTTAAAAGAGTCAATTACACCTATGTTTTTATCATGAATAAACCCTAAAAAATGGGTGGTTTTCAACCCTTATAGAATATATGGTATAAATATGTCAATAAATTTTATTTTTTAATAGTTTTTACGTCGTTTAAACCCTTACCATTTTATTTTAATCCCATAGTAAATCAGTTTTCATCTTGACTATAGTAATTAATTTTTACTGATTTTAATATTCATTATCGTAACAAATTATTTTGACCTTATTAGATAATATAAATTATTATAATTCAAAATTTGGAATCCATTTTTAAAAAAACAATTCACATAAATTTCACAATCCAATTGAAAATTATACTCACATGTGCGATGAAAAAGCGGGTATCCAAAGAGAAAATTCTCATAAGGATAAAAGGTTTTAATATAAAAATTAAATGTGAAATATATTAAACTACAATTAATTATATTCATTATAATATAATTTATCTAATGTTACATTAAAACAAATTTAAAATATAATTTAAATTTGTAAATAATTTAAACAAAAAAGGTTGTTTTCAATAAAAATACGTATTTTTCATTATTCATCAAAAAATTAAATATTTCAGAAAAATTCAAAAAATTCACACTAAGATAATTTTTATATACATATTTGAAAAATTAAATTCATTTTATAAAATAAATTATCTAAAATTGGTAAAAAAAATTATGTGCATAAATTGTGACTAAACTTCCTTTAATAAAAAAATAGTTTTCTATAAAGCATTTACTTCTCTTTCTAATGATTCTTATTTTATTCATAATCAAAAGATATCCATTAAATTTATTTTTTACATGTGTAAACTATATAATTCCCATAATTTAATTAATCCTATTTCACCCAAAAAATTAATGGATATCTTATAATGGTCATGTTTAAATAATAATTTAATAGAGTATTGTGTTTTTTTAAACCTGGGGTTGCATTCATAAAAAGATATCAAAGAGATTGAATTTATTTAAAAGAAAATAAATCATAATGTCTCGAGGTGTAACATTCTTCCCTATAACAAAATTTTCATCATCAAAATTTTGTGGATATTACCTTTAAAATGGATGAGGGTTGTTCTTCTTCATAACATCCTCTAGTTCCCATATTACTTCCTCCATTTTATGATCTCTAAAAATTATGTTTACCAGTAAAGTCATCTAATTCATTTATATTTTCTCTCTAGTATCTAGAATATGTATGGGTTCTTCATAGTAAGATAGATTGGGTTCCAATTATAATTTATCAGAGGTGGGTAAATGTGTTTGGTCTGGCATGTACTTACTTAAAAATGATATATGAAACACATCATGTGTGTTTAGAGGCTTGGTGGAATTTCCAAATAGTAATAACATGTCATTATTTCAATGATTTCAAAGGGTTAGATGTACTTGGGTATCAATTTCACTTTATTTCTAAACCTTATTATACCCTTCCAAGGATATAATATCAATAAAATACAATATCCCATATTCAATTGAAAATCCTTCCTATTATTTTTATTATAACTCTCTTTCCTACTTTGAGATTCTTTAATATGAAATTAAACAATATTTTCCATTGTTTTTGCCTATTCAAAACTTTCTTATCCAATAATTTTCCTTTCACCAACTTCATCTTAGAATGTTGGAGTATAAAATCTCTTTCCATATAATGCTTCATATGTTTCTATTTGAATACATGATTGGAAACTGTTGTTATACTAAAACTATACAAAAGGTAAATAAAAATCCCACATTATTTGAATGTAAAGTGATAATGACATCAATATATCTTCCAATATTTGAATAGTATATTCAGATATCCCATCAGTTTGAGGATGGTAGGTAGTTCTCAAATAAATATTATAATCAAGAGCCTTCTGAAGACTCATCCATAATTTTGATGTAAAATGGGTATCATGATCATAAATGATCGAAATAGGTGTGACATGAATACTTACAAACTCATTAATATAGAGCCTTACAAGTTTCTCAAGGGATAAATCTTCTCTTAAAGAGATGAAATGTACAGATTTGGTTAGGCAATCAAAAATATCTCATATTGCATCATTATTTCTAGGATTATTTGGTAGTCCTATGAAAAATTCCATAGTAATTTCATCCCATTTCAAAATAGGAATAGGAAGAGGTTGCATGAATCCAATAGGATATTATCTCTCAGCCTTAACCTATTGACAAAACAAGTATCTTGATACATAGTCTGCAATTTCCTATATCATTTTATCCCACCCAAAATGTTCCCTCAAATCCTAATACATCATGGTGTTACCATTGTGTATAGATAAATTTGACCTATGATCATCATCAAATAATTCTATTCTTATATTAGGTACAGATAGAACACGTAATCTCTTTCCAAATTTCAAAACACCATCTTTACAAATGGAGTCTTCTAATTTCCCATCATTTTCAGCTTAAATTTTCTTCTAAAAGTTCTCATAATCAGATTGAGAACTTTTAATATTTTCTAAAAAAGATGGTTTTTTGATCATTTGAAAAAGGATTGATGTCACTCCTTCCCTAATAATTAACATATTTATCTTTACTAGATCTACAAATAGATGATCTATCTCAATCCTCATTTGGGTATGAAATCCATGATCTTTCTTACTCAATGCATTTTATACCTTATTTTCTTTCCCTAGGTGGTATTGTATCGTGTAATCATAATCCTTGAGTAGCTATATTTATCACCATTGTCTCATATTGAACACTTTTTACGGAAATATATATTTAAGATTTTATGATCCATGTATATCTCACATATTTCACCATAGAGATCATGTGTCTATATATTCAAAGAAAATATTATAGTGCCAAATCAAGATCATGTGTTGTATATTTTTATTCATGAGTCTTTAATAACCTTTATGAACATGAAATAACATTATCATTTTTCATCAGTACACAAAAAAATCCCATCTTTGACGCATCACTATATACCACAACCTCATCATTTATAGATGGTAGATTTAAAATCAGGAATTAACCAATCTCCCCTTTATTTCATCAAAAAATTCCTCCAATTCCTTTTCCCAAATGAATATAATCCCTTTATGTGTAATCTTGGATAATGGGTTATCTAACAAAGAAAAATGTTGAACGAATCACTAATAATAACCTTCCAAACCAATTAAATTGTTTACATTAGTTTTTTCATTGGTGTAGCCCATTCTATGACTACCATTGTCTTAATAGGATCAATTGATATTCCATCCTTATAGAAAATATGGCTAAGAAAAGAAACTTATTAGATCCATAAATCAAAATTACTAAATTTACTATATAACTCATTTCTCCAAAGAGTCTCAAAAATGATTCACAAGTGATTATCAAGGTCCTCTTATCTTTTATAATAACCCATGATATAATTAATGAATACTATAGAAAAATTAGCAAGATATTCATTGAATACTCTATTCATTATATCCATAAAAATAGAGGGTGCATTAGTCAATCCAAATGGAATAACTGTAAACTCATAATTTCCATACATCATTAAAAAAAATTTATTTGAAATGCCTTCATTATTTACTCATTATTGATAATACCCAAAACGAAGTTCAATATTTGAAAAATATCGGGCTCTATGAAGTTTGAATTACTCGTCAATGTGAGGTAGAGGATAAATGTTCTTTAGTGTAATCGAATTTCTTTAACTATTACCAATGAATAGCCTCATGAATCTATATTTCATTATAATGAATAGAATAGGGGCTCCCCATGGTGAAACACTAGGTTGAATAAATCCCTTATCACAAAAATCGTCTAGTTTTTTCTTCAACTCCACTAATTACACAGTTATTCTATAGGGATTATTTGATATTATCCTTGTATCATGGATTAAATCTATGGATAACTCAACTTCATACTCTGTTGGATGTCTAGTTAATTACTTATAAAATACATCAATGTATTCTTATATGTTAAGTGTATCCTCAATTTTATTCTTACCTCCTCAATCCCTATATTTTGTCTACTCCACTTCCCCAATAATCTCTTCTAGTAGAGCTACTAGTGGTGGATATGGAAATTTTTGCATCATGTCTTGAAATTCGGTCCATACAAAGGATTATATAAAATCCATACATTGGTATAATAATATGGTCAGTAAATAAATCACATGTATGTTTCATAACGAGGACTGGCTGATACATCCTTGTTATTGTGAGACTTCCACTATGAGTTTTGACTAACAACTACCTTCTTAAAGTGCTAGGGAAATATATAATTTTCTTAGAAAAATTGGATTATATAAAAGAGTGTGAGGATCCATAATAAAATAAATAATTTTCTAAATTTTAATATAAGATTTAAGTATCTTTTATTACATCTTTGTGAACGTCAAACTCAGTTGTAGTGATCACATAATCATGGTGTTCTTCCCTTGGCCTATTATGTTGTAGATTCCCTTGATGCTTGGGCATTCGTGTGCATAGTTCCACATCTCACTATAGTTGAAAAAATGAATAGAAGAGTTTTCTTTTTTACTTTTCATTATTTATCATGATGACCCTTATCTCCAAACTTATAAAAACTCTCAATACCTTCTATTATTTCATAGGATAATTCTTTCAACAGTTCTCAAAAGATGGAAATTACATTATTCTTTATCGATACATTTCCTTTTTCTCATTATTAGTAGAAATATTTTTTTCTTTATTTTACTTGAACATATAGGATCTATAAAAATAATTATTTTTTTATGGCACATAAAACTATTTAATTATATGTTAAAAAAGTTTTAGAAACTAGTACCCTTCAGATACTTGACTAAATCCCTTTAAAATAAAAATGATTGATTAAGAACGTTTCCCCTTCTTCGGATAACCTCTTTAGGATTTCACCAAAATCCTTTCAAGGATGGATTTATGATCATAACATTGTCTCTAGGATTTTTTTAGGGTAGTACGGATGTGATTTAGGTATGTATTTTCCAAACCAAATGTCTTTGTAGTGTGAATAGGGTAGGATAGTTAGTGGCCTTTTATAAGTGAGGGAGAGGGCACACATGGCATTTTTGAAAAGAACCAACTAAAAACATGTTAATATTATTCCAAAATCCTCCAAAATTGGTCATTATCAGCCATTATTGGGTATAAGGTATAAATATGCATCTAAAATTAGTTTTTGACAAGTTTTTAGTCCATTTTAACACTTATATTTTTAATTTAATCCCCCTGTAAATCAGTTTTTACCTTAATCGCGGTAATTAATTATTACTTATTTTACTATTCATGATGGTCAAAAATTAAGTTAAATATATTATATAACACAAATAATTATGATTATAAATATTTACTTCATTTTTTAAGAATTAAATTTATAGATTTTTCAGAATAAAATTTAAAATTATACGTGCATATGCAACAAAAAACAGGTTTCAAAAGAGAAAATTATCATAATTATAAAAGGTTTTAATATAAAAAATCAATAATAAATTGATTAATATGAACTAATGTGTATATATTATAATATATTATTGACTAATTTTACTTTAAAATAAACTTAAAATAAAACTTAACTCTAAATAATTAAAATCAAAAGGTAGTTTTCAATAAAAATCGATTTTTTCACTATTCATTCAAAAATCAAACATTTCTATAACATCAAAAAAATACCCTAATATAATTTTGATATAATGAATTCAAAAATATATTTAATTTTATAAAATTTATTATCTAAAATTTTTAAAATTAAATTTTGAATTATGTGGGAAAAACATGACTAAACCGCCTTTTGGAAAATACCGTTTTTCAAAAAACATTTCCTTTTATTTTAAATGATTCTTATTTTATTTAAAATATATAGATAACCATTGAATGTTTTAGTAAATTTGAAAACAATATAAATTTAATAATTTATTAGGTATTATTTATACCCTCCAACTTAACATCTGAGTTACAATGGTCATTTTTAATTAATATTTTAATAGAGTATCGTATTTTGTTTAAGCCCTGTGTTACATGTATCACAAGATATCAAATAGATAGAATTTATTTTAAAAGAAATAAATCATAAATTATTATAATGTTACATATATCATATTTTATTTAAGTTATCTCCATGTAATTGTGTTATGAGGCTTGTTAAGAAAAGGAATCTAAGACCTAGATACATCTGGAATTTTGAAATTTTGGAAAGAATTTGAGTTATATATTACCATTTGGAAATACCACCTATATTCTATAAATTTCATAATGTTTACAATATCTATTTATGGAGGATGAACATGATAAAACCTTAATATGTAATAGCCTATGCGGAAATAAAATTGGAACCTAATTTCTCTTACTATGAATAGCCTATCTAGATTTTTCACACTAGAGAACAAGTGTTACGAAATGAGTTGAATTGATTGTCGAAGTAAATTTGGATAAATCATAAAATAAAAATGGAAAAATGGGTACTTAAAGAATTTATGAAGAAAAAAACCCAAATATGTTCATGAGGTGATATTGTAGACATTTATTGGATGGAATTTTTGAAGTGGGGAAGAATTTAACACCTAAGGTTCAATTATATTAAGTAAACTTTTCTTTCTAAAGAAACTATAGATTATTGAACATATATTTATTCAAGAATTTGATTTAGAAAATTTAAAAATATTGAAAATTAAATTTATTAAATTAATTTCATTTTGGAATCCATAATTTTAAAATTATCATAAGTTAAATTTTTCATATTTTTCAAAAATAGTTGATTTTTAGGTGACTAGTGAAAAGTACATATTTTACAAAAAACTATCACTTTAATGAAATTATATTGATATAATAATTGATTGAAAGACTAATGAACAATTTTTATATAATAAATATATATATAATAATTAATATAATTCAAAAAAATATAATATTGAACTTAGATTTATATGCTTAATATTTTGGAAATCAAAGTAATGTTTGTGTTCAAATAAAAACTATTTTTAGTTATTCTCTCTTATTCAAGTATATACAATTTTCCTTTATCTTTTGGTATAAATTGAAATAAAATACATATTATTTTATTTAACATAATCCAATTAATTCTATAGGAATTAGTGTTATAGTTTATTTTTATGCAAAATAATTTTTATGCTTAAAATAAATATTTTCTAAAAATGCTTTTCGTTGTGTTTTGTGAACTTATATTAAAATTAATTTCATCCACTTATAAAAATTGAATATTTTATAATGGATTTAAAATTTTAATAATAATATTTAATATTATTTATTAATTTCATTTTAATTTTTTGTCATAATGAATAATAAATGCATAAAAAAATTTTCCACTATTAGTATTGAAATGAGAATATTGGCTTTAAACTAAGAGATACGCGTAAAAATTGCATTTAAAATTACCTAAATCTTATTTTTCTAAGATATTTAGACCATATATAATCCTAACTTAAAATTTAAGTTCATTTTTTCCACTTTATAAATAAAATGACTTCATATTATTTAAAATGTTTAAGTAATTACATGTGTGTCCCTCAACTCACTTATAAAAGGGAGCCTGTTCTCCTCTATTATTCAAAAATATTGATCTCTCTATCACATCAAATTACTTCCTAAAAACATTTATAGTTTAATTACCTTCATTATTTATATTATTTTATTCTCCCAAAACTATCCTAAGAAGTCTTATTGTGTATTCCAAAGGAGATCTCTCAAAGAAGAGGTAATATCTTTACCAACTCTTTCAAAGTTTATTTCTTATTCAACTTCCTCTAAATCCATTGTACCAGTACTAAAATGATCATTTTAGTATAATAAATATATTTTACTATTTTTATGATTATGGGCCAACAATTTTCCTCTGCTTTTCCATCTTATGAAAAATGAAAGCATCGCTCGTTCGTACGTATGACCTACCATCTCCATGAAATGGTGTAATTTGTTTTTCATAACCTTTTTACTCGAATGGTCATACATATGAAAATAATTAATAAATATTATTTTTATAATGTATTTTTTATAATAATATTTTAATATCTTATGTACCTTATTAACTTCTCATCCTTTGGGAAACGATAATGTCACTAGTGCGTACGTGTGCACTACCACCTCCGCAAAGAGATTTGATTGATTTTTTATTTCTATTTTACATGGATGGTAATAATTATATATTTAATGAATATATATGTGATATTTATAATATAATAATTATTTTTAAAAAATAAATTATTATTTACCTTTATTTTATTCCATCCATCAAAAATTGGAAACAAAACTCATGCGTACGAATGGACTACTATGAAGTGATGTAATTCATTTTACTTGATCACTTCATATTAATTGTTATAAAAGAATATATAATGATTAAATATTATAATTATTACATGATTAAGGTTCTGTATATGATGGAACTGGGATCAAGATGAAAGGACCAAGATTATTGAACCATAACTTACATGAAAAACAAAATATTTAATGCTAGAAAAGGATGGTTTTTACAAATAATTATTTATAAATAGGTATTGAAATGTTATAATTTGATAATATATTATAATTATGTATATGGTTCTAGTATAAAATTATAATAAATATAAATATATTCTATTTTATGTTTAAATCACTTATAAAGAATGTTTAACTTGAGGTGAGGGTTTTATGTTACATAATCACTTTTCAACTGAATTGTTTATACTTAAATTTAAGATGATGGAATTATATAATATATATCTCAAACAATTAGTTTATTTTATTATTATATAGTTATTTTTAGAAGTTATAATGCTTCTTTTCATCTCTCTCCCAATAATTACTCAAAATTCCAAAAAAAAGTTCTTAAGGAAAATTATCTTTTTTCTATCCAATCAAGAATATTTTCTTCCATATATATATTTTCTTTAAAATGTTTTCATAAATTCTTTTCATATTATAAAATGACTTCCACCTACCACCAAATATATATTTTTATTAAAGACACTTTTTTAGAAAAAGTGTAGAAAACCATATAGTAAAACCCATCCATTAGACACTATAACACATAACAAAAATTATTAAAGACTAGCTTGAAACCACTTGACTTAAATTCCTTAAAAAATTTCCAGGAAAGATTTGTTACCTTTTTTCGGGGTCTTCCCTGATAATGTTCTTGAAACGAGAAGCCATCTTACTCCATGCTCTCAAGAACTCCTCCTCAACAATTTTCTTATTATTAAAACCTCTGACTAGAATTAATTGTTGTTTGCCAATCCACACAGTTTTTTCCTTGTTTATGTTTGCTTGAATAAATCTTGGTTTCATCTGTTCCACAACCTCTACAGAAGCACGTATGGGTATCTCCTTTTCTTCCATTTCTTCCTCAGATTTTAATAGCAACTCCCAAGGATCTTCCATGATCACAACATCTCCTTCCGGCTCCACATGCATCCCTCTCACTCCTACCTTAGAAGTTGAGACTAGTTCCATCTCTTTAACCTATTATCCCACTGCACCAACCATAAAAGTTCCTTCCTCACACCACGGACCAAGGGTGACCGCTGGTGTCATCTCCTCTGTGTTCAATTGCAACTCCTCTTGTTGATCTCCTTCATTAGGGGGATCATTCTCTTGCTTTGGATATTCAGAGACCAATGCTTTCTGGCTTTCTACTCCCTCTACTGGATGAATCTTGAGCTCCTTGTGTGTCCCCCATTTTTTGGCCGACCGAGTATCTTATAAATTGACTGATTAAATTCATTTTTATCCAAGTTTTAATTTCAAAAAAGAGGTTTAAAAGTAATATTCTTGTTATATTTTGAATGTGGTACTTTTTACAAACGATTTGAATAGAATTTTTTTAAAACATTTACCACATGAATATATTTTCCTTACATCATGAATATTATTTTCCTTGAAGACTCATTTATATGTTTACATGGTTTTTTGAAGAAAATTTCTTTACAAATATTTTCAAAAATTTTATATTTCAAATAAGTGATTTTAGAATGAAAATGGTATTTTCTACAGAAAATGTCCTGATGATATTTTAAAAGTATTTGCATATATGTCAACATCATTTGATGAATCTTATCATTTACTAGGAATATACTATAATGATAATATCCACCTTATTTATTAGGATGTATTATGACCATGTTGTTATATTTATAGACTCAGGAAAATATTGACAGTTATTATGCTATTTTTTAAAATAAATGTTTATGTTGACAATGTATTGAATTGTTATTAATTTCTTTCATATGAAAAATTAATTAGAATTAATATGTGACAGGAGAGTCCCTTTATATCCCCTCGATGCATTTGTAAGTCTCATGAGGCAAACTAATTTGGGTATTTGGTGTTTGCCTTACCTATTTATGTATGATGTTTTCGCATGATGCCTTGACATTGAGATTGTGATGTATGTAAGTATGAATTATATCATTATGAAATTAATTATTTTTTCCATGTGATTATTTATGTTTTTATATCATACATGGATATATTCCCATTTTTATAATATCAATTATATGTCATATTTGATTATTGTTTATTGTTGTCTTATTATTCATGATTTATTTATCTTGTGACAGTTTCTTTTTTACAGTTTCCCTTACCATGAATTTGATCTCACCCTTATTATGTTTTTATTTCCTATGGTTATAAAGAAGGTATTTATGAATGATTTTGAGGATATACTGGAAGAAATGATCAATTTTTCACTAGAATATAAATTTGTATTTCATGTTTTCAAATGTAATGAGAGAATCGGGTATATATCTAGTCTCACAAAACTAAAAAACTATTTTATACTTTGGGATGTGATCTCTTGTATCTTTTGAAAATGTAGTAAAATAAAAAATCATATCTAGGTTATAATATCCAGGATGTTATAGTGGGTCACTAGTGGTGATGTTGGAGTTGTTCAGGTTTTATTTTTTTATTTTTGGTTTTTGTATATTTTGTTTCAGTATGATGTATTTTATTTTTTACCCATGGTGTCTGCTGCCATTTTATTATTTTATTTATTCCAATATTATGTATTGAATGAATATTTATTATCAATTATTCCTTATTGGGATGTTTTATTATTTCGTTCCTGGTTATTTCATCTGCATGGATATCCAACACATTGAAAAGTCATTCCTGATTCCCAATAGTTTTTATTTCTAGTTTATATGTTTATTCAATGGTGAAATTATTCCCATAAATACATTATAGATACCTAGGTACTAGTTTCTATCCCGTCAAGATAAATAACACCCTTCAGTCCAAGTAGTGGATCAGGTATGGTGACTTGTTAGGTCAACCATGGATAGTTTGTTGTTGGGTGGGGTAGACGATAGCTTCTTTTATTAGTGAAAATGAGGGACATTGAATTGGAAACTTAAGTTATGTGAAGGGTTAATATATAATCCCAAGGGAGTTAGGTAATTTGGGTGAGAAAAGTTTGGTAAGATATTTAATTTTTCTCCCATATCTAACAAAGGACTTATATAATGCATAAATATAATTTTAATTATCCAAAATTTTATCCACATTAATTTACTCTTTCTAACCCCTTTTTACATTGTATAATTATCTACCATGAAAATTATTTTTTTAATAAGAATATTATATGGACCTCATACCAAATTTCAATGATATGATTTTAAATTTAGACTCTATTTAATCTAATTCAATTTCTAAATATAATAAATTTATCTTTCAAATGAAAATATTATATATATATATATATAAGAAATATTTATAGAAAAATACCATTTTTGAACATTAAGTTTTCATATTATTATTTCATATCAACTACTATTTTTTTACTGGTTTTTTATACATTGATAAATAAAATTACATTCATCATTTAAAAGTGATCAATTTATTTTATTAAGATAAAAATACCTAATAACTAAAAAAATTCTTTGAAAAATTTCATTTTTTACAATAAATACATTTAACCACCTCCTATTAAATTTAATTATTCATATTCTAACCATTTAATATTATCAATACATTGGTATTAAAAAATTTATTTTAATTTTATAAATACATCAAATAATTATTTAATATTATTATTAGTAATAAGTAAAACATATAAAATATATTATTATTGTAAAATATTTTAACAAAACATATTCATTTTATTATATTATTATTATTTTGAATTATATTATATTCAATTACAAAATTTACCCACTGATTATACCCAAATAACATGTATCAAATGACTATATTTATAATGGACATATTTTCAATAACTATTTTCTCAACAACCATATATATAGTAATCAAATTTCATTACCATATATAGCCTTAAATACAATATTAGAATCATTCTTCCTATTAATTTAATTCTCTTTTAACATTTATATTATATTTATAATTCTTTTAATTATTTACATATTTTCAATAAATGTGATAATCCTCATGGAAAACCATGAGGATAAATATTTTATGTTTTCCATATTTTTTTAGCAGATGTTATTTTCCACTTTCACTTTTCTTAATGATTTTGCATACTACATTATCATAATTTATTAATGTTTTTCCTAGGTTGTAATATTTCATTTTAATAAAATGTGTCACAATTATTTAGTTTACTATTTCTTGTGAAACAATATATTAGATATGTTTTTTATTCTAACAGAAATAATGCACTTTAATGTCCTAGGGTGTTACATTTTTTCCCATTAAAATAATATTTATCATAAAATTACATTTCTCTAAAGAAAACAAATGAGTATAATTCCACCTCATTACATATATAGGTCCCCACATTGTTTCCTCAAACTTAAGATTCCTCAATAAAAATTCAATCATTTGAGTGTTCTTGTTTAATTTTACTTTATCTCTACTATCCAAGATTTCTACTAGTTGTTCCTTATAAGGGAGATCATGATCCAATTTTACAACATATGAGTTCAGTAAATGTTATGGGTTAGGTATATACTTCCTCAAAAGTGATACATGGAACACATCATGCACTTTGAAGAGGTTTTATGTAACTAAAAGGTGATAAGATATTATCACCACGTGGTCAAGGATTTTAAAGGGGACAATATATAAGGCTCAAATTCCTTTTCTTATCAAATCTCATAACCCAATTCCATTATGAAATTTGAAGGAATAAATTTTCTTTAACATAAAATTCAAAATATCATCAATAATTATCAGCATAGCTCTTCTTCTAAATTTTCATAGATTTAATGTGACATTTAATGGTTGGAATCTTCTTTGCAATTTCTTGAGCAAGATTCAGTCACATCAACTTACTCTCTCCAACTTTATCCTAGCATGTTATAGTTCTAAACCTCTTCCCATACCGATCCTTATATGGTTCCATTTGAATTATAGAATTAAAATTGGTATTATATGAGAACTCTAACTGGGAAGGGTGTTAATTCCAACCTCATTTGAAATCCACTGAATAGGATCTCAGTGTATCTCCCAAAGTTTGAGTGGCCTTTTAAGATTAACCATCAATATGTGGATAATAAGAAGTGATGAAGCTCAAATCTATATCTAATTATTTTTTAATACTTCTCTAGAACATTGAGGTAAACCTTGATTCTCAATAAAATACAATTAAGGGAATTACTCTATAAAAACATACCACATTCTTTATATATATCCTGGATATTTGATAAAGAAATAAATATTATCAAATAGAAATGAAATATATAAATTTCATAAGGTAATAAACTACAAAAAATGGAATTATAGTATTTTTAGGACTTATAAAATCCTTCCATAAAATAAAAAGTGGTTTTGTCTCATTTCCATATAGGTATGTGTAATGGTTTCATCATCCCCTTAGACTTTTATCTTTCCACTTTAACTTGATGGAATACCAAGTATCAAGATAAATTCTCTGGAACTTCCCTATTCATTTTTTCCCACCTGAAATGATTCTTTAGATATCTATAAATCATTATCATTCAAGGTTGGATAGAGAATAAAGAGTTATGTGCATCATCTAATAATTATTTCTTAAATTTTGGAATTTATGTAATACATCTTTGTTTCCTGAATATTATAATTTCATCACTATTAATGTCGAGCTCAAAAATATTCATTACATTATTCTATATATATATATCATCCTAATGTGCCTCCTTGATCATTAAATTGATGTATAATTGATCTTTCATTTGTAAAATATATAATCCCCCTTCCTTTATGACTTTAATGTTAATCCTATACAAATCCATGAGTATTGGGTATCCTTTAATCATCATCATGGATATGGTATCATGATCCTTCCTACTAAAATAATCAGACACGTTTTTTCCTTCTGGATGTGTAAATTTATTGATAAGTTATATTCTTTGATCAAATAAAACAATATCCTTCGGTTTATATTTAACTCCTTCTATGCGAATATACACTTTAAGATATTTTTATCAATTTATACTTCCCACTTTTCACCCGATAGATAATACATTTATATCTTTAATGAAAATATCACTACTTATAACACTAAATCATGTACCGGGTAATTTTTATTTTGAATCTTTAATTTACTTGAGGAATAGGATTCCACCTTGTCATTATACCTGAGGACACATCTGAATCCTTTATTTGATGTATATCTATATTTTAAAAACCCTTCTCCACTGTAGGGTAATGTGAGTACGGGTGTAGTTACCAGTATTTTCTTAAGATCCTTGAAATAATTTTACATTAATATATCTATTGGAACATGACTCCCTTCCGAGTTAACTTGGTTATTAAATTATATAATCATAAGAAATTTCTCACAAATCATAAATAATATCAATAAAATCCCAGAAAATTATGGGTCTATGTTATATTGGTTAGTCTATTAAATTATTTAATCACTTATGGATTTTAAGGATTTACAAATATACCCTCTATTGAGATTACAGGACTTAAGAATGATACTTTCTACATTTAGAATTCGCATATGCTAAATTTTTCAAAAAAAAAATCCATTCTAAAGTTTTTTAGCACAATCCTCAAAAGATATTTGTACTCTTACTTACTCATTGAATATATTATAGTATCATTTATAATGAATACCATAAATTGATCAAGGTAATATCTAAAGACTCTATTCATAAAATATATGAAAATGATAAGTGAATTCATAATTCCAAATAGAATTATTATGAATTCATAATGGTCATATATTAGATATAATGATGTATTGGGAACATCCTCTTTGTTCACACTTCATTGATTACATCCAGATCGAAGGTCAATATTTGAGAAGTACTGATCCACTCATAGCTTATCAAATAGTTCATCAATTTTTGATAGAGGATAGTTGTTCTTGATCGTGATTTTTTTAAGTTCAGGAAAATCAATGTAGAGATGAAATTATCCTTCTTTCATCTTTTCAAAGAGAACTGATGCACCCTATGGTGAAGCACTTGGGAATATAAAACCCTTATCTAGATTATTTTGGAGTTTCTTCTTAAATTAATTCAATTAAAAGGGGGTTATTTTATATAAATTCTTTAATAATGTTATTGTACCATGTATGAGCTCTATTGAAAATTAGACATCATTATTTTGGGGAATATAAGGGAACTCTTATTGAAACACATAATCATATTCCTACATAATAGGTAGATCGTTAATATCAATTTTTTCCCTCAATTGTTTGAGATAAACACCCCTTAGTATTATGTATTAAGACCCATATATTAGTTTTATTTCCTTAGGTTGTTCATGTTCATCATTTCATCAATATATTATCATATGTTCGTTTGAGATATAAAACTTGAATTGCCTATCCTAATGATAATATGAGCTCTATTTATAGAGATTTAATCCATTCCCAATATCACATCAAATTCCACTAAAATTGGAAATGTAAGATTTATATGAAGCATAATCCCGTAAACTTATATCATAGAGGAGTTATTAACATGGGATGAAATAATCATACCACTAGGAGTATTCACCAATAATTCAATATCTAAATATTGAGGTTGGGATTTGATGTCCTTAGAAAAATTCACCGATATGAAGGAATAGTAAAATCTAGAATCCAATAATAAATTTTCACTTATAGAGTGGATGATATGTGTGACTTAAAAAACTTTATCTTTCTAACCCACTTCAACAATTTTGGTTTCGTAGGACTTACCTTTCTCCATTGTATTTATTGTTTGATGATGTTGATTGTCATCAATAACCCTTGGATTGGTGTACCAGTTGGAAAAAATTCTATACTCCTTATAATTAAAGCATTGGAGTATGGGTGGTGCATTAGGATGAGATTCCTTTTCATCTATTTCATTAGTGGGCCTCTTTATATCTCTTCAATAGTTATGTGATTTATGGATTTCTCTTAACCTATTTAACTATTTCCATATTCCTTTGACACAATCCCCCCCATGATTATTCCAACATATTCCACATATATGAAGATATTACATATTTTCTCTATGGTTTTTATCATTTGAGTTTCCTCAAAACTATATTTTCACTTCCTGTCCCTAAAACCATTAGAATAATGGAGCCCCTAGTTTCTATTTCCTCCATGATATCACATCAAAACAATTATTTGTAGATACTAAAGTACCATATAGCTAACACTTTTCAAAGACTTTTCTTAAAGTCACTAAATATTAAATGTCCTAAGAATTTTTCCTCATAGGTAATAATGAATTCATCCACCTTTTATTTCATCTCCATTAATTAATTTTCCATTATAGTGAAAAGAATTTCATGGAATTGTTTTTTTAAGAAATACCATCTTAAACTCCTCTCATTCCATGGAAATAATCTCTTCCACCAACCTCATATTCTTAATAAGAGTACATACTTCTCCATATTCACCTTACAAATGATAAACAACTAAAAAATATTTTCATGATATGAGAACTAGATAAGGTAAAATACCTTTTCTATGGATTTGATTCACTAATCTATAATAAGTGGGTTACAAGACCTGATAAAGGAGGGTAGATTTTGTTTCATGAAGGACTCAATACAGAGTTCGTTCCTCATTTGTGCATTAAGATGTTCAGTGTGATTAATTTTATTTTTCATAGATTGAGAGATTTGGGTGATCATGGTCATGAGATTTCTCACTATATCTCCTAACCTATTTGTTTTTTTGGGGTACAATCATTTCATTATCCACAACACTCATTATTAACCATTTTACTCCTAGTTCTAGCCATTAACTAAAGCCAAAAAGGTTAGTGTGAGTATCAATCAGTGATAATAAAATTATGCATTTATAATATAAATAAAATCAATCATAATATGACATAAACTATGGAACTTTAAATTCAAAATAGAAAATTTTAGGTTTATCCTGCATTACCTTTGGTTCATTATAGGTTGTTTTATTTTTTATCCTCTTATTCCTAATATCTTAAACCCCAAAAATAAATAAACCTTAGTCTAATATCGACTAAGGTTACATGATCACAACATACAATCATATTACATAATTTTTATTAAATATTCATTAAATCTAATAATAAATCACATCCTATAAACTAAAGGTTTAGTATCTTTAGATACTAGATACATAATAAACTTATTTTACCACATCTTTAATATATCCCCTAAATAATCTTCCCACGTGATACCCATTTAAACATATCATATATAATAATATCCTTTATAACCTAGGGAATAGAAACATAAGAAAGGGTGATCTAAAATTCTCTATAACGGTGAACATGAGAGAAAACAATCAAAGATCATAAGTGATAATATGATATGAATATGGGTATGAGAACATAATTTAAGTGAATTGACATAAAATAACATAATTATACCCAAAAAATAATAGATTTTAAGTCAACCGTCATGGAATAAGAATTTTAGCATAACATAATACATGAGTAATAAGTCTATGGAAATATGAGTAAATAATCCTGATCCATGAAAACATAACATAAGCTTAATACTGTTACATATACATAATCATACAAATTCATTCCTTTTTTTGTGTAACACTACAAAGACCATCATCACATAGTGTATAGATTCCAACAATGTATTGAGTTTTCTCCCCAATCCATAGCATGTTAGCACATAAGATATAATTCCTTACCTAATACATTGGAGGGCTATATAATTCTGGACCCACCTATCATTTTGTGTAAATAGTCCCTTAATGATTTGGATTCACTCCCTATTATGAATAATCACATAAGATAATTATTTACCCAATACATTATATGGATATATAATTATATACCCACCCATAACATAATTATAAAACATTCATATGTATACCATGTGAACATGAAAACTTTACTAATTCAATCATATATTAATTAACCCATGGAAAACAAATGGGTTCCATGAGAACTTCCATAACACATTATTATAATCCATCCAGAGAAATAATGTGGATGGTAACATTATATAATATTCCTAGTTAACTAAAAGAAACATTGAATTATTTTTACACATATGAAAAAAACATGTTTATAAGAGCATTAATATTTACTTTGAGAGAGAATATGAAATAATCTTTTCATTTTATATGTTTTTTAATTTAAAAAAATATGTTATAAAAAGGATTATAAATTTCTTTATAAAATTATTAAAAATTATAGGGTAAGTTTCATAATTAAAATTGATGAATATTGAGGGAAATGTGTTAGTAATGAAAAATTTTAAAATAGAGATTCCTTTCATAATTTGTAAAGAAAGAAAAAATTAACGGAAAACACCCGCACTAAAAATGTTAAAAGATATTCCTTTAGTAAATAAAGTAAAGTGAGTTTAAAAATAATTAATAAATTATATAATTAGATATATGTACATCCATAAAACAAAATAAAAAATATATACATGAAAGTGAAAGATTCTCAATTGAAAGGAAGCAGTAAGGTTTATTTCCCTTATAAGCATTTTTTTCACGTAAATTATGAACAATAAGGGAGGTGAAATGGTAAGAGGACATGTAAAACTCATGAAAAACATAGTATAAGAAAACAGAGGTATTTTTAGAGATAATTATCATGCATTTTCCCTCTATGGATATTTATTCATAATAATATCAAATTCAAAGTGACATTGGAAAGAAAACTCTTACTTTTACTACTGAATTCCATGATAGGACTTTTAAATATTGTACAATAAGCATAAAAATGTTAATAAATTAATTAAAACCTTAATCAAATATATTAAATTTTATATTTTTTAATTATAATTATTTATTACACATATATTAGTTGGTTATTTTTTATTTTAAACAACAAATGATAATAATTTTGATTTTTTCCCAAGTTTCATAATGGCTATGTCAGTCCCCATTATTTGATACCAAGTTAATGATATCGAGATTATTTATAGTAGTGGAATCATTTTTTATAGTGATTTATTGATTCCCATTTTCATTTGATGGAAATTATGGGTATGTTGTGGAAGAATGGAATCCATGATGAGCTTATTTGGGGTAATTTAATGATAATAAAAAAGTTAATTTATATTGATCATTAATTTTTATTTAATCCTTATATAAACATATTCATGAAATATATTACTCCTTAATATAATATATTATCATTATTAATGTCATTATACTTATTCATAATGAAACTTTTAGGATTTTGGTATAGCATCATTCATGTGGGTGGTCGAACCAATCCAAACAAAAACATGATATACGAGTGAATGAGTAAGAATTAAAAGTTATATAATTTCATTAACATTTTAAAAGTAGAAAATTTATGTTAATATAAAATAATCAAAGTAGATTATGAGGTCTATAATGAGTATATAAGATATGTTAATTGAAAACATCAGATAAAAACTTAGATTTTTACTTGATGAATTCTCTTCTTCTCGACACAGGTTCCTTCTGAATGAAAGACATAGGTCTCTTTCTTGGAACCATAATCTACCTAATGTAATAAAAAGATTTATAATATGGTAAATGGGTAGGTATTTAAGAGAGTTTCGAATGAATAGTGGGGTTTGTATGGTGTAATGTAGATATCCTTTTATAGTTGAAAATATAACACCCAAATATTTTATGGTATGTATCTTCTTAAATAAATTAAATTTATTTGATATCTTACATTTCTTACAATAATAAGCTTAATATAACCCTAATATACTATTAAATATTAAAATTAATGTTTGAATAGTAATTTGACCATTAGGAATAGTAATCTAGCCATTAGAATAATAACTTCACCTTTAAAATTATAAATAAAATTAACGTATCTCATAAATGAAAATATGATATATTTATATAAAGTAATATGTAAATAAATGTTTTAAAAATGATAATTAAGTGTTGGTATTTTTGTGAAACATAAAAGTTTACTTAAGATTTTATGATTAATATTATGATTTAAAAGAAAATTTATTTTCATAAAAGATATTTATAAATTAATATTTTTTTATAATGATTATAAGATAATTTTATGAGACCATATTTAATTTTTCAAAGTGTCCTAAAATAATTTATAATATTAAAATAGTTATTTTTTTAATAAATAATGATTTTATTTAAAAATTAAATTGTGAATATTTATAAAATTTATTTCATAAAATTTATTCTATTTTTGAAATCTACACATTGACAAATGTTTAGGGATATTTTTTGGGATTTTACTAAAACAGTTGAATTTTAGATAAATAGAGAAATATGATAATTTACAATATTAAACATTATAAATTAAATACATGAATTTTTGAGTCATTTATGATGTAATAACCCACTAGTTCTAACTCACATTAACTTGTTATTTTACTTCATCTCAAGAATCAACATTGTTTATAGTCTTGGGCCAAAATAATAAATAGATGAATAAAATAATCAAAAAACTCCCCTCTCCACCCCTATAAATACCTCCACTTCTCCTTGCTCCTTATAAGACTACAATATTGTCTAAATTATACCTAATTACATTCCCAAGCCTCATTACCATTCCCAAGGTCTTATTGTATAATAAAAAGACCAAATCCAATTGTCATAAGGAGGTTCCCAAGGAGACGATATTCAAGAGGTAAAATCTTTCTTATTCAGCTTTTAATTTATTTTATATTCTTATCCTCTCCTAACCTCCCATATAAAAAGTGTCATGATAACTCTAGAATCATATATATATATATATACTGTAATTTTACTTTCCTAATGGATTATCTATCATCAAAATTTCTTCTCCTCTCCTTTTGTTTTAAAAATGAAAACATCATCTGTGATGTGTCGATTCACCGCCATTATGGACGATGAGTTTTCATTTTCCATTACCACCTTCAAGGCTAGTTAAAAAAACATTATTATGGTCAAATAAGATTCTAATATACATATTATAAGTTATATAATTTTCTATAACCAATATATATAAACATGATATTAAATAAAATGACATAAGTTTGTGATGGTCATAAAAATCACTAAAATAAATTAAGAGATTTTCATCGGCATTTTATCTAATAAATCAACCTCATACCATATAACCAACTAATATATGGGACCATATAAACTTTTTAAATTTCATTCATGTTAAATAAATTCACTTATATATAATTTATTCCCATTTTACAATAACTCCCATATTTATACTCAAGGAAACCGACCATAAATCCATGAAATGAATGTTCTCAGAACAACGAAATTAAACATTACAACTCATTTAAATGGACATAATATAACTTAATAAAATTATAATAAATATAATATATGTTTAATAGGTTATTAATTAAGTTATTAATTAATCTATATTTATTATTCATAACATTAAGTACAAGTGAAAAAAATTTCAGACATAACGTAAGGGTTTCTCATCTCACTTTTACTTCTATGGGACATATTCTTTTTTCAACCCTTATTTATTTTGTGTATTGTAAATAATATCATTTAATATATCATATCCTTAATATATTTATTTTTATGGAATTAAATGTTTAATTTTATGATCATTAATTTTATGGGGAATTCGATTCGATTGTTTACAAAGTGGTAAGGGAATTCTTAACCCAATTTCTATTCTTTATGTTAAAATTATACTCCATTGATTATTTCATGATATGATTATGTGTGGAATAAATTTATATTATATTATGTTGTATTTAAACTTATTTTCTGTACATTTACATGTGATACTCATAATCTATTCATTTAGTTAATGCTCACACTTTCTTTTAAAAATACTCTTTCAAAAGTTACTTTCTCAAAATTTAAAAGGAATGTTTTTTAATACTGCATGAGATTATTTTCCTAATTTCATGATGCCTTAATGTCTTGAGGAATAATTTACAAGTTTACAAGGTTATTTTCAATGAAAATTTTTTCTTTTATAATTTCACAAATTTTTAAATAAATGATTTCAAAGTAAAGTGGTATTTATCTCAAGAATTTATCAATGATTTTATTAAAGTATTTTCATCTATGTTAAACCCCTTTGTTAGATCTTATGACTAATTTAGGTTGATATATTATGATACCATCAACCATATTTTATTTTATTTTATTTTCTTATTTTGACTATCGAGGTGATATTTTTATACCATTCATCATATTACATTTTATGTATTATGATTTTTTTATTTATTATAGAATGTTATTTTATATGCTAGTTTAAATAAGAATGTATATGCTGATTATTTTCACCCCTTTAATACGAGGAATTATTTAAAATTAATAATTGATGGTATGGGTCTACTATATCCCCTCGATGAATTGGTAGGTCTTATGAGACAAACTAGTTTGGTTACTAGCTGATGTCTTACCCAATTATGGTGTCTTGGATAAAGCCTTGATGGTATATTTATCATTTCCTACATTATGAATTACCAAATTATGAGATTAGTTATTAATAATATATGTGATTATTTAACAAGTATAATATCCAGGGTTGCATTTCATTTTCATGTGATTATTTAAATGGTATTATTTGATCACCTTTTAGTCCTACCATATTAGGCTCAAGATTATTTTTTTATGGAATTTTTTTTAGTTATTCACCTTGACTTATTTTTTATTTTTAGTTATGATAGATTTCACTATATTCTTACCCTTACTGAGCATCTGATATCACCCCTTTATTATGTTTTATTTTTCCCTAGGTTGCTAGATGTATGTTATAGTTGACATGCAGGGATAATCTATGAGAATAGGGGTGCTTACAATAGAGTTACTATGCATTATTTCTTTTCAAGTTGTAATATAATACTTTTATTTCTATATATTTTTTCAAATATACTAAACTATTTGGTCCTTTTGTATGTAATCACTTTTATTTAGTACCAATTTAATAATGTAAGGCATTGACTCTGGGCTACTGGGGTCAGGATCTTTACAATTGATGTCATAGTAATTTTAGTAGAAACATTGGAAAGTAGATTTATAAAAACATACATTAGGGGAATATAACCATATAACTAACATTGAGAATATTCCCAAGGTAAAAAAACTAATTATTTTTAGTTTATTTATGCATAAATTTCATAAGTGTTTCACTATTTTTAAAATTTCATAATCTAATATAGTGTTTTCTATTGTTTGTAAATGGTGCCTAGTTGAAGGAATGGAAACCATATCAATGCATGTATTCCATCTGTGGATTCCCCTCCAATACAAGATAATTATTTTGGATATGGATCTACAAATAGATATTAACAAATTATAACTATACTAAGAAAAATGACTTAGGTTATGAGTAATAACCTTACTCACATGGGGAACCCCAATCCACAATGCAGTGTAACAATGTTAGACTGCTTCATGTGATAAAAACCTCCATCATTCAATGGGGCTACAAAACCATTTTTAGTTGAGTAATTGATAAGTTCCTTATAGAATATATTTCTCACTCTGGGTAGTAGTAAAAGGGACAAGGTTATCATGGATGTTTATTATCTCTTAGAAGATGTGAATCAATGGTGGTCATTAATTCAAAACAAAATAGAGGAGGAATAAATTTCAAATATAGAATGGAATTATTTTAAGGATATTTATTGGAAACATATTTCCCTCGTGAATATCATGTGGATATGGAGAGATAATTCTTGAGTCTTAGATATAAATATAATGAAAACATTTCTAAGTATGAAGCTAACATACAGGGTTATAAATGCATTCCACTATCTACATACGTAATCCAAAGAGTAAGATTGATCATTTTATTGATGGTATTAAGCCAATTTTATGAATTGAACCAGCCTCAAAAACATTCTCATTATATGAGGATATAGTATCATATGCCATCAATATAGAGAAATAATTTTCCAAGCCATATGGCTTCAAAGTGATGTAAGATAAGAAGAGGGATACATAGTACTATAGAAAATGAAATAAGAAAAAAGGGAAGAAGGGAAGAATAAAATTTCTAGCTTGTAATAAATGTGGAAAGAAACATCATGGAAAATTCCTATTTGTAATGGGATTTTTTTATAAGTTTGGAGAAAAATACCACCCGTATTTTGATTTAAATGGAAATAAAGAAGTCGTCAATTAGAAATACTTCAGCTGTAAGGATATGGGACACTATGCACTTTATTGTCCTAGATATCAAGGAAACTTTCCTTATAAAAGGATAGGTAACAAGGCCATGCTTATGTAGTCACAATATCTAAGTTTGAAGTTCCTAATGATGTGGTGGTAGGTACATTAATTGTCTCCTCAAATTTATCAAAAACATTTTTTGATTCATCAATATATTCCCAGATTGCTATAAAAATTAGATATTTCCAATTCACCTTAAAAGGTGAGATTCCAATAAAAACTCCTAGTTGAAACCATATTGCAACAAAGATGTGTTAATTAGATCATGTTATGAAATATAAACATGCACTAATGTCTGATTTTATTATCATACCTATGGTTGATTTTGATATAATCCTTGAGATGGACTATATTTCAAAATATAATGCAGAAAAATATTGTTAAAAGAAGTAAATTATGATTCATGAATAAGATATTGAACTTCTAATACTTAGAGGGGAGACATTATCATCTGATTCATATTTGGATCCACCTATAGTAGCTCTTTTAAATGAGATTCTTGGAGAATAAGAGAAGATCAATCCTACTGATGAAAAAGGTGATCTTTAAATTGAGGATGTACCTATTGTATAAAAATATATTGATTTATTTATAGAGTAATTACATGGACATCCTATAGAGTGGGAGGTTGGGTTTTATATTAATTTAGTCCTACATTCATGACATGTATCATAGAATCCCTATAGAATGTCCATGGTGTAGTTAATAGAGTTGAAGAAAAACTAGATGAATTAAGTGGTAAGGGATTTATAATCCCTAGTGTTTCACCTTGGGGAGATTCTGTTATTTTTGTTCAAAAGAAAGATGGATCTATGAGGTTGTGAATTGAATATAGGTATATCAATGTTATGATGATAAAGAAAAAGTATCCCCTTCCTCGCATTGATAAATTATTGGACCAACATCATGGAGCTTAATATTTTTCAATGATTAATATTTGTTTTGGATATCCTGAATTTCTTGTAAAGAAATAATATATTCCAAAGACATTATTTCATACAAGGTATGGACTTTACAAGTTTACAGCAATACCATTTGGACTAACTAATGGACCCTCTATTTTTATGGATCAAATGAATATAGTATTAAAGTAATTTCCTAAACTTTTTTGTGGTGTTTATTGATGATATATTAGTGTACTACAACAGCTATGAGGACAAATATTACCACTTTCAGATTTTTTTGGACTCTTGGAAGAAAAGATTTAAATGGTAAGTTTAGAAAGTATGAATTCTGGCTTGAAAAAGTTTCTTTTCTTGGCCATATTATCTCCAAGGATGGAATCTCAATTGATCCAATAAAGATAAAGGAAAAATAGGAATGGCCTAAATCAATAAACATAACTGAGGTATGTATTCCATTGGTTTAGAAGGTTTCTATTTTCATTTCATTCATAATTTTTCCTGATTAGATAGTACGTTAACCAAGCTTACTCATAAAGGGGTTAAGTGTATCTGGACAAAGGAATGTGAAAAATTATTTGAAGAATTAAACTGGAGAATAGTGAATGTTATGATCTTGACTCTACTATCATGAAATAGTGGATTTTTGATTTATAGTGATGCATCGAAGAAAGTAATTGGTTGTATCACTGTATGGAATGATAGAGTTATTACCTATTCATCAAGGTAGTTAAAAACTCATGAACATAACTATTGAACTCGTTATCTTGGGTTAGAAGCTGTAATATTCATTTTAAATATATAGGGACACTATCTCAATGTTGAAAGATGTGAGATATATACAGATCACAAGAGTTTGAAATATCTATTCTCATAGAAAGAACCTAACATGAGGAAAAGGTGATGGCTCAAGCTACTCAAGGATTATGATTTTTCAATACACAACCACATGGGGAAGGAAAATAAGGTAGCAGATGCATTGACCAGGAAGGATCATGGAGTTATATACAAAATGAGGATTGATAGGGATCCTATGTACATGGATCTAGTAAATATGGATATGGGTATTATCAAGGAAGGTGAAACATCACTACTTTTACAAATGTTTTCCCAACCATATTTATAAGAAAAGATAAAATGTTCTTAGTCTGAAGAAGAGTATTTTCAAAAGAAAATTAAAGATGTGAATGATGGGAAATTGGTATAATTCATACATGAAGATGTAATTTTGGAATTTGGAAAGATTATTTGTGTTCCCTCTATATCTGAGCGAAAAATAGAATTATTAGAGGATTCTTATAGCTTAAATTTATCTATACACCCTAGTAGCTCTAAGATGTATAGATATTTGAAGGATCGTTTTTGTGGGATAATATTAAGTGGGAGGTTGATGATTTTTTATTAAGATTTCTAGTTCGTCAATAGGTGAAGTCCGAAAGAAAACATCCTAGATGATTCATGAAACCTCTACCAATTACTACATGGAAATGGGATGAAATTACTATGGATTCTATCACTATAATACCAAAGACTCTAAGAAATAATGATGCAATATGGGTATTTTTTATCAACTTACCAAATATGAACATTTCCTTGCTATAAGAGAGGATTTTCTACTAGTGTTTCATGCAAGACTCTATATAAATGTATATTTAAGACTTAATGGTGCACCTCTAATGATTGTTTCTATTCGAGATCCCATTTTTACATCGAAATTTTGGAAGAGTATTCAAAAGGATTTTGATACTAAGCTTTATTTGAGTGATACTTATCACCCTCAAACATATTGATATACTGAAATGACTACTCAAACATTGGAAGACATTTTTAGATCATTCCCATTTGACTTTCATGGTATGTGGTATTAGTATTTACCTTGGGTAGAGTTTTCCTATAATAATATTTTCCATTCTAGTATTAAAAGGGCTTCGTATAAACCATTATATGGAAAGATATGTTGTACTACAACCTGTAGGGATGAAGTTTGTGAGAGGAAACTTAAAAGCCCTTAACATATTGATGAGAGAAATAAAAGGTTAAATGTTATTCAGGATCATATTAAAGAGTCTAAAAGTAGGAAAAAGATTTGTGTTGACAACTGGAGAAAGGATTTTGAGTTTCAAGTGGGTGATCGTGTCTTTATGAAAGTATCTCCATGGAAGGGTGTCATAAGGTTCGATAATAAAGGTAAACTGTTCCCTAGGTGAATCATACCATTTTTAATTCAAGAAATAATTGGATGTGTGGCTTATCAATAGGCGATGCCACCTAGCCTTTCTAAAGTACATGATGGGTTCCACATCTCATTATTAACAAATTACCTGCTAGACCCAAAGCATGTACTCGCATATGAATAAATAGAAATGGAACCTGATTTGTCTTACTTTGAGGATCATATTGAGATTATTGACACTAGAGATCAAGTATTGATAAATCAGATTACTCAACTGGTAAATGTACTTTGGAGAGACTATAAAATGTAGGAAGCGATGTGGGAACCTGAGGATGCTATGATGAAGAACCATACTCATCTGTTTAGAAGGTAATACTCATGAAATTTTTGAGGATGAAATTTTTCAAAGTAGGGAAGAATATAACACCTCAATATTTTATGATATGTATCTTCTTAAATAAATTTAATTAATTCAATATATTACATTACACGTAACACCAATCTTAAACGAACCCTGATATACTATTAAATATAAACATGACCATGGGAATGGTAATGTGACCATTATAAATAGTAATCTAACCATTATAATAACAAAATAACCTTTGACATTATAAATAAAATTTAGGTATCTCATAAATGAAAATATGATATATTTTTATCATGGAATAAGTAAATAAATTCTTGAAACTGATAAATTAAGTGTTAGTATTTTGTAAAAAAATGTTTATTTACAATTTTATAACTAATATAATTATTTAAAAGGAAATTTATTTTCATAAAAAAAAGATTCATAAATTAATATTTTTTTCATTATAATTATAATATAACTTTATGAGACTATATTTAATTTTTCAAAGTGTTGTAAAATAAGTTATAATATTACAAATGGTATTTTTCAAATAAATGAAGATTTTATTTAAAAATTAATTTTCTCAAATTTAGAAAATTAGTTTTATAAAAATTTAGGCCGTTTTTTGAAATCTACACATCAAAGCATAGTTGGGGATAATTTATGATATTTTTCTAAAACAATTGAATTTTTATGAATAGTGAAATATGGAAATTTACGGTATTTAAAATTATAAGTTAAATTCATGATTTTTTGAGTCATTTATGATGTAATAACTTATTATTTTGAAATTACATGCAATAGTTATTGTACATAGTCATAATAATCTACAATATTTATATTCATGAGCCAAAATAATAAATAAATTAAAAAACACCCCTCTCCTCCCTATAAATACCACTCCTCACTGCCCCTTTTCCTCACAACTTATAAGCCTTTAATCCTATCTAAATTATACCCAATTCACTTACCAATACTCTTAATCACATCCAATACCTGATTTTATTACCAAAAGACCAAATTCAAGTGTCTTGAGGAGTTTCCCAAGGAGATGATATTCAAGAGGTAAAATCCTCCTTCTTTCTCTTTTACTTTATTTTCTTTTCTTAACCTCTACTCACCTACCATATAAAAAGTGGAATGGTAACTCTAGTATAATATATATACAATAATTTTATTTTTATAATGTATTATATTTGATCAAATCTCTTCTCTACTCCTTTTATTTTAAAAATGAAAACATCGTCTCTGATGTGCCGATTCACCGCCTTCGTGAACAATGAGTTTTCATTTTCCTTTACCGCCTTCAGGGATGGTCATAAAAAAATTATTATGGTTAAATAATATTTTAATATAAATATTATTAGTTATATAATTTTTTGGGACCAATATATATAACCATAATATTAAATAAAATGGCACAAGTTCGTGATGGTTTTAAAAACCGCCAAAGTAAATTTAGACTCTTTCATCAAAATTTTATCAAATGAATCATCAAATTAACATATAACAAAATGAAATATGAGATCATATAAACTTATATAATTTCATTAATATTAAATAATTTAACTTTGGATAATTTATTCTCATTTAATAATTAACTCCCATATTTATACGCAAGGGAACCAACCATAAAACCTTGAAACGAGCGCTCCCAGAACCACGAAATTAAACATTATAACTCATTTAAATGGCCATAAAAAATAGAATAAAATTATATTAAATAAAATATATTTTTAATAGGTTCTTAATTATGTAATTAATAAATCTTATTTTATTATCCAGGATAATAATTACTAGTGTAAAATAGTTTTTCGAACAAGGTAAGGGTTTCTCATCTCACTTTTACTTCTATGAGATATATTCATTATTCAAAATTTATTTCTTTTTTGTGGTGTACATAATTCAATTTAATATATCATATCATGAATCAATTTATCTTAATTTCATTCAATATTTCAATTGATGATCATTATTTTTTTGGGGTATACAGTATGTCTGTTTACAATGTGGTAAGTGAATTCTTAACCCAATTTCTATTATTTGGGTTAGACATCTACTCCATTCATTACGTCATGATATGATTATTTGGGAAACTAATTTTGATTATATTATGTTTTATTTCAACTTTTTTCTGTGGATTTACATCTGATACACATAATTGATTCATTTGGTTAACACTTGCAAATTATTTTAAAAATACTCTTTTAAATGATTCTTTTTCAAAATAGAAAAGGAATGTTTTTAAAAACATCATGATAAGATTTTCCTACTTTCATGATTCCTTAATATCTGGACGAATCATTTTCAAGTTTAAAAATTTGTTTTCAAAGAAATATTTTTGTTTTATAATTGCTCATTTTTTTAAATAAATGATTTCAAAGTAAATTTGTATTTCTATTAAGAATTTTTAAATGATTTTATTGGAGTATTTTCATCTATGTAAACACCCTTTGTTGGATATTATGATTAATTGAGGTTGAAATATTATGATACCATCTATTATATGTTATTGAATATATTATGATCAATTTGACTGTGGATGTGTTATTTTGATACCATTCATCATATTACACTGTATGGTTTGTGATTATGTTTATTGCTTTGGGAAAGTTATTTCATATGATGGTATTAATATGACTATATATGTTGATTATGATTTATCCCTTTAATTTTAGGAATTAATTTAACTTACTAAGTGATGGGAAGGTCCTGCTATATCACCTTGATGCATCAGTAGGTCTCATGAGACAAACTAGTTTGGGTACTAGCTGATGTCTTACCCGATTATGTATGGTGTCTTGGACAAATCCTTGATGGTATGTTTATGATGTCCCACATTATGAATTCTCTCATTATGATATTAGTTATTTATAATACATATTATTATTTTACTAGTATAATATTCATGGTTATGTTTCATTTTCATATGATTATTTCTATGGAATTATTTGATCAGCTCATATTCCTACCATATTACGCTCAAGATTATATTTTAATGACATGTGACATTTGGTTTATGATTATTTATGATAAATAATTTTTTATGCTTACCCATACTAATTATCTAAGATCATCCCTTTATTATGTTTGATTTTTCCTGAGGATGAAAAGATGTATATTATGTTTGACATGTAGGGATAATTTTGGAGAATAGGGGTGTTTCTAATGGAGTTATTATGTTGTATTTCTTTTCAAGTTGTAATGTAATACTTATGTTTGTATCTAGTTTTCCAATGCTACTAAAATATTTGGTCCTTTGGGATGTTATCTCTTATACTTAGTACCAATGTAAAAAATTAAGGCACTAACTCTGGGCTACTAGGGTCGGGGTAATTATAGAAAATGAGGGACATTTATTTAGAAATGTAAGTTAAGTGATGGGTAAAGATGGAATCAAATGGTAATTATGTATTTTATGTGATGAAATATTGGTAATATATTTATTTTTAACTCCCACACCTAGACAATGACCTATAGAATTTATAAAAATCATTTTAATTATCTTAAAATTCATCCACTTCAATTTACATTATTTTACTGCTTTTTACCATGTTTAATTTTTTCCCATGGTAATTATTTTTTTAATAAAAATATAAGATAATACCTATTGAAAATTTTCAAATTTATGATTCCAAATTTAGACTCTATTTAATCTTCTATATATGAAAATTTTAACTTTTAACTGAAAATATAATATATATATAGAAAAAGTTGTATTTCTAAAAAAATGACTTTTTTAAACATTATGTCTTCTTAGTGTTATTTCACATCAATTACTCAGTGTTAAAAAAATTATAAATTAAAAAATAAAATATATTTATCATTTTTATTAATATAAAAATACGCAATACTTAAAATAGACAGTTCTTTGAAAAATATCATTTTATAACATTAAATAATTTTAACAACATACTTTTAAATTTAGTTATTCATATTATAACTATTTAATATTATCAATGAATTGGTATTAAAATATTTCTTTAAATTTTATAAATACATAAAATAATAATTTAATAATAATAATTTGTAATTCATAAAAAATATTTTAATTAAATATTATATTTTTATTTAATTATTTTCATTGTAAATTATATTATTTTCAATTATAAAAATTACCCATTGGATATACCCAATGACCACATATCCAATGAGAATATTTATAATGGACATGTTTTCAATGGTCATATTCTCAATGACCATATATATAACCTTCGTATTTTATTCTTATATATAGCCTTACATATATTCATAGAATCATATATCCTGTTATTTTAATTTTCTCTCATCATGTATATTATATTTATAATTACTTATAATATTTATGTAATTGAAATTAGGGTGACAGTATTTATAGAAAAACAAAATGATAAAGATTTTATGTTTATGGTGTTTTTATTTACTTCTAAATTTATTTCACTTTTAATTTTCTTAATGATGATTCGTATTGAATACTCATAATGTATTAATGTTTATCTTGTATTGAAATATTTTATTTAAATAAAATATATCATAGTTCATTTTAGTTTTTTGTTTCATGTGA
Source organism: Viscum album (assembly GCA_963277665.1). Taxonomy (NCBI): domain Eukaryota; kingdom Viridiplantae; phylum Streptophyta; class Magnoliopsida; order Santalales; family Viscaceae; genus Viscum; species Viscum album. Next base: position 1,351,993,554 of record OY728121.1, on the reverse strand, counting down.
AATAGTATATTTAACATAGTATTTATTTAAATGAAAAATATGAAATAAAATCTTAGGGTGTTATATTCTACCACTTAAAAAAATTCTCCCTCATAATTTCATTACTCTGAAAAAGACAAATGAGAGTACATATGCCTCATTATGTCTTTGGGTTCTCATGTTGGTTCCTAAAACTTATTATTCCCCCATAGAAGTTTGATGAGGTGAGTGGTCATGTTTCATAGTAGATTAACTCTATAATCCATGATTTCTACCTATTTTTCCTCATATGAGAGGTCATGTTCCAATTATACTTGATTTTATTTTAATACATGTTAAGGGTTACACTTACTCAAAATTGATTCATGGAACACATCACACACATGGAAGATGTTCATAGAAAGTATAAGAAAATAATATGTTTTCCTCATTTGATCAAGGATTTTAAAAGGGTCAATGTATTTTGGTCTCAACTTCCATTTATCCTATATTCTCATACCCTCTTCCATAGTGATATTTGAAGGAATACCTTGTCTCTGAACTAAGGCTCTAAATCTCGTTGATGATTATAAATAGGGATCTTTTGTATACTTTATGTATTTCTAATGTGATGTTTAATGTTTTTAATCTTCTATGTAATTTCTTGAGAAATATCTAGTCTCATTAGCTTATACTCACTAACCACATCCCAAGATGTTGGATTTCTATACCTATTCCACTACAAAATAATTAGCTTTTTCCAATGGGGGTATATCTATTGGTAAAAGTGAATTTTCTATCGGTAAAACCTTTTACCAACAAAAATTTTCCTATTACTAAACTATCTATAAAAACTCTATTTCTAAATGTTATTACGACAGATAAAATAGTTTTTTTACTATTATAATAATACCAACAGATAATATATATGTTGATCATAGTGTTCAGCAACATATTCATATGATAGATATATTTGTTGGTAATAATATTGCCAACATATATTATTTTTTTATAAATTATATTTAAATAAAAATTATAAAATTTTATTTCGATTAAAATTTCATATTATATTTATTAATTTTTCATATATAATATACATGTTTTAATTATCAAGCCAAATACGATTTTCATGCATGTTCAAATTCAGAAGAAGATTAATTATATTAATAATTGAATTTAATACAAAATGAATCAATACATTGTTGAAGTTGATTGATAAGACCATAAAAATACAAAACCCCAAGATCCATCTATGAAGTTGTCCACGCCGCACCCCCACCACACATGTCATCTTTGAATGCAATCCTCCAGCACTGTCATCTCTTGACTACAATCCTCCATCACCCATCATGGTTGAATAATAATTACATCCTCAAAAGAACATTCATCACCCCCAAGTAGTCCAATAGAAGAAACAAACCAAGTCAACTCCAGTACCATTTAGGAACCATAAGTCGATGTTATATGACACCCTTTACCTCTAAGATCTATACCACACACAATCAAAAAGCATACCAAAAAATTAGAGAAAAATATCGGCATGAATTGAAACCTAAAAAACTAAAGTATAAACAATTAATGCCACATATTTAAGAAATTGAGTAGAAAAAAATTGTACATAAAAAACCAATTACTCCCCTAAAAAGTAAATCTTTATCATCCAGGTTGAGTCAACAAAAATATCCACCTTTTTCTTGAACGAAACAATATGTTTAATTACTTCAAATCACCTACACAACAGATTATTGAACAAACAATGCATCAATAGTATTATAATAAAGGAATACAACCATGTTAGATATTAAAGAGGGAAGTGAATCCAAAAATATCATAGTAGTAGCTGAGGATTGATCATTGTACATGTCCATGTTGAGGAGGGAGACTTCTAACAACAATGGATTTTGTTCCAAGAACTATAATTCTAAAAAGAGGAACCTGTCATCAAGCTTTGCAATCTAATCCATAGAGCTCAAAATATAGTAGACCATCATTATGACAAGAATGATCCATAATTATCCTATAATGAAGAGTATTGACTACAAGATGAACTCCAACAACAATTGAAAGAGACAAATATTCACCCATAGAAATTATACATGAAGTTGTGCCACCAGGTGCACTCATAATGCTAAATATTTAATGTTCAAAAAACATTATTTTAAGGAAAAAGGTTGAGAATTAAACACTTATAAAGGAAAATTCATAGGTAAACCCATCTTGGTATAGTTTAATCTCAAAAAAAATGTTAAAATAAAATCAAAATCATGTTATGTATCCCTTAAGACAGAAAACAACTAGAATATCAACAACTTAGATAAATTAGTCAACAAGAATATTTTATCTCAAAATTCAACAAAACTTGACCAAAAATCAAAGCATGAAAACTAATATTTCACCACAAATAAATAAAAAACCAGTAATCAAAGCATACAAATAAACCAGCATGAAAATCAATACTGCACTAACTAGACAATCTGCAAATTTCCTGCAGAGACTTCACTGAGTTAATGATCATGAAAAAAGAGTGATAAAAACATCATCCATTTTAACTGTATAAGATCTAAAAATTACATGAAAACAATAATAATATATTACACTCTTGAAAAGAGAATTTATCATCAATGCACTGGGTTATTGTCCTTCTATTAAATTAAATCCAATAGTATCATCCCAATTTCTATTTCTTAAAAGTTAAACCCAGTTGGTCCATTCAACACCTACAAGTAAAATATGATTAAAAGAATTAATTTCATCATCGATATTACTAAAATAATGAGCATAAATCTCCAGGATAAGAAAAAATGATCATTGAAGCTACCCCTGTTTTAGAAAACTCTAAGCATCATTCTTGAGACAAATTTCGACAGATTTTTCAATGAGATTAGCATAAAATTTAGCACAAAGGAATCTATATAGTTCAAACCCATCAACAGTTGAGAAAAGAATCTAAGGAAAGTATTGCATGTTATAATTACAGCTCACGAGTATATCCAATAAAAATGGATTCATCATGAAATAAATTCTCTTTACCATACAGATCACATTAAATCAGCTTGTAATAGTGCGCTACAAGCATGCAGGAAGATAGTTCAGTGTACATGATGTTAACCAATGAATATTCAATCCGGTTTTCAACAAACAACCAATGAAAAATTCATGTAAAAAACAACATCATGCCTTTAGACTCAACACCCAGAATATATTAAAAGAAACCATGAAGTTATGTAATAACCAATTTGTACATACTTAGTGCAATGATTATTTTAATGAAAATATTTAGCATCAACACACATACATCATAACAAAGAGAGTTCCAACAAGTAACAAAATGAATGAGAAGTTTGATTAAAAGTAAAATCAAATTAAGAAAGTATTTCCCTATAAGGAGAGGGTTTTATCCTCTAGAAAATGATTAACCATCCATCCTTCTCTTTTTTAAATTGCAAAAAACCTGATTTTTCTCATTAAAGTACCTAAAAAAGAAAAAAATTCGATATCAGATTAAATAATTTTAGTTCAAGAAGGATAAAACCATGTAAAAAGTGGGAAAGTACAAATCTAGTCGAGGGTCGATCTGAAATGACAATAAAGAAACTCTAAATATAAACCACCAAAAGAAACATAAATAATGATGAAATAACTATAGAAGACCAACCCCTAATATCATTATAAGAAGAAGAATGCCTCCAAATGTGAGTGAAGAGAGAAGTGAAGAGGTAGTGGGATTTATTAAAACATATGTGATGTATCAAACTCTAATAAGGACTCCAGGATATTCCCTGATAACAACAGTCCCCTCTTGAAAGATCATTGATCTGTTCCATCTCTAACATTAGGTCCACCAAGATACACCTATAGCAAAAAAAATTCAATCACGCCACCTCTCTAAAAGAGTTGAAATAAATCTATGTTTGGTTTTGTAAAACATTTAATAGATAACTTCTTTGGAGAAGCTATAAACATTGAAATGGGCACACCTCTGGATCTTTAATGAGTGAATCGATACTAAAAATATAGATGAAGTCACAAGTCCATGAATACATTGAGAGTGGTTCACACCTATCAACATTTATATACCAAAAAAGATCATTTATGAGCAGAGTGAGACCCATAGAGTCAATTAACCTTGACCAGGAAAAAATTTAACTAGTAACTTAAAAAAAATTGTTCGTGAATTTTTGAGACATAAAAATAGTAAAAAATCTTACTAGTCATAGTAGACTCTAATAAGGCCATGATAAAAAATATCTCCTAGTGACAAAAAAAAGAGGGTTATCTAACAAGTGGAATCAATAACCATAATATAATCTAACTAGATACCACAACAACCAAAAAATTATCTATACAGTGACCACAAAAATAATATATAACCAATGAACACAATAACTTCCATAATGCATGATATAAAAAAGACCATTGAGCACAAAAAAAATGATGAGAAGAACTAGTGACTAAAATAATTACAAGTGACCACATTAGTAGAAGATAATCAGTGACCACAACAACTGAAAACAACAACGCATTATAAAAAATAACAAGAAAATTATCTAACCTGTGACCACAAACCATTGATAATGACACTAATTTCAATTAAGAGTGACCCATAACTCAAAATTATATAATATAGTAACACTAAATGAAATTATATAATAAAGTAAAGGTGTTTTCAATTTATAATGGAAGTACTTTTCATTTTATAATGACACTACTTTTCAATTGAGAATGACACTTAATCCAACAGTTGAAACGCCATTTAGTATAATGAAAAACCTTATCCACTAAGGATAGAGTTGAAAATATATTCTTGAAGGAAATTTACAAATTTTATCAATATAATTTGGATCAATATTTGATCAAAGATAAAAATGTTTTAGAATCTCCATCATAAATGGAATTTAGATACAATCAAATATGAAACTTAATGTCGTGAAATGTCAAGCGATAAATCTAAAAATATCATAAAGACCAAAACTTTAGTAAGTTTAGGACATGAAATGTTTGATTCTATGTATAAATCTGATAAAAATAAAAAATTAAATACCAAAATTGAAAACATTATATTCATTATCATAAAATTGACAGTAGAATCTAAAAATTAATTCCTATAATTGGAATCTTGATACTTCTATTCATAAATATAGGAACTTGATATTTGGTATTGGAAGCTTCTTTGAGTATAAAAGAGTGAATTAGATATGAGGGGGAATTAGAGACTCCAAATATTCTATGAATTAGATTTACTAGATGCTGATTAGTCTAACCTTGGGATGAATACCATCCAAGATAAAGAAGTGATGAACACTGAGTGAACTTGAAGGCAAGTGGGAATCATATCTGGTATGGAGGAGGAGTGGTAACTCAGTGATGCCAATTCCAAATGATCTCATCATTCCATTAAAATATCTCCATGTGAAAATTCTCCATGGATCCAAAATTTAAAAAAAAAACATACATCTTCCTAATAACCACAGACACCAAAAATCCACTGATGAGATGAATAGAACCTGGTATGATATGAAAACAATAACGATAAAGAAAAATTCAATCCTTAAAGAATTTATTTGGAGATTTCTTGGATTTAATTGGAGATTTTTCCTCTTCCCATGCCTTCTCAGTTTTCTTGGGAAACAGTACCAGATTGATGTTAGGAAGAATGCTGCCAGGAGAAATGTTCACTCCAGCAAGAAGCTTACCAAGCTCCTCATCATTCCTCATGTCCAGTAATAGGCATCTCAGAAAAATCATTTTCTTCTTGTTATCACGAGCCTCATTCCCATCCAATTTAAGAAACTCGGTGGCTAGGTATTTGAGAATGGAGGCCTGATAAACCAAATCACCGGTACCAACGCATTGCGAGTAACACCATTTCCTTAGGAAATGACTGATCCTACCTATGGGAAATTTCAGACCCACATTTGAAGTGTGGGAAACATGATTCTTCTTTGGACCACCCACCTTCCTACCCCCATCACCCTTATAAATTTTCTTAGACTCTATATCTTACTACTACTTGGGCAGTAAAACATCGAGAACTTTAAATGAAAATGAGACCTCTGGCTACTGCTAACAGATTCGGTGATGCTAATTGACCAATGATACATGAACCTAATTGAGAAATATCAAATGAATCATGAATAATGAATTGATGGTATTAGGTTTGGCTAAAAAATATGACAAAGGTGGGGAGATTGAAAAAAAATGGCGGGTGAGCTTTGGTGTCTTCGATATTCAGAGAGGTGGGGATGCTCAATTAGGGTTCTAGAAAAGAAAGAGGGTGTTGGGGAATGATGGGGTTGGCTTCCATTTCAGATATTGGGGGAGAGGCAATCCGATTATTTTTTTTCTATAATTTAAAATAAAATTTCTAAATGTAAATTTAGTTATTAATAAAATAATAATAGCTAATTTACTTTTTTTACTTTTTTTACTTTTTTTACTTTTTTATTTTTTAATGTTATATTAATAATTTATTGTATTTATATTTATTGATTTTATATATTTAATATATTTAATTATTAAAAAAGTACCCTCAATAACATGATATTTTAGAAAAACATCCAAAAATGATAAATTGAATATCATCATTGGTCTTAAAATGATAATATAAAAAAACAGTTTTCAAAATTGGTTAATGATGAAATATTTTTTATTAAATGGTTTATTACAACATAGTTTTCTAATTTTAAAAGATCTATTGGTAATAATTGTTATTAACAATTGATTCATGTGTTGGTAAAAAAAATATTGGTATGCATCTACTAAACTAACAGATTTAACTGTTAGTAAAAGAATTTTTGGTATTGAACAATTATTATTAACAGATATATTTTTTTGGTAAAAATATTTGTTGGTGTCTTAAATTAATATCAACAAAACATAATATCTATTGGAAATAATCATTTTTACCAACATATATATTATTTTGTACTAAATTTTTGTTGGTATAAGTCATTTTTTTGTAGCATTCCCATACAGATACTAATATGGTGTCATTTTAATACTATAATAGAAAATGTAATTATATTATAACTCTATGAGAGGATTTTTTTTATACCAACCGACTTTAAAATTCAATGAATAATATATCATTACATCTTATAGAGTTTAAATGGTTCTTTTATATTGACCATTAGTTTGAGGATATGATAATCAGTGATGAAGATCAGCATTATATCCAATTATTGTTAAATACTTCTATAGAACATCATTGTAAACCTTGGATATCGATCAGATACAGTTGGTAGTGGTTCTCCACGAATCCTAACCACCTCTATTATATATATCCTAGAAATTTTATTGAGTGAGTAATATTCTTTAATTGAAATGAAATGTGATGATTGTGTAATAAAATCGACTACAACCCATAAAGAATTATTGCCAATAGATGTCCTAGGAATGACTACCATGAAATCCATGGTGATTTTTTACCATTTCCATATAAATATGGGTAATTATTGCATTATCACCATATAATTATATAATTTTACCTCAACTTTATGGAATTACAAGAATCGATATATATTATCTTTAATCTTCGTATTCATGTTGACCCAACAAAAATGATTCTTGAGATCCTTATTCACCTTTGTGCTTCTAATATGGATATAGAATGATGAGATATGTGCAGAATCCAATAGATATTTCTTAAATTGTGGTATTAATGGATCACATATTCATTTCCTAAATCATATAATTCCATCACTATTAAATTTTAACTCTGAAATATTCTCTGGTGACTTTTATAGCTCATATCCTCATTTTCTACCAATTTGATATTTACTTGGATGGGTAGTGGAGAAATCATTTGGTAAAGATTGGATTTCTCCCCTTCCCTTATAATTTCAATGTTCACCCTCTACAGATCCATAAGTATTGATACTATTCCATTTCTTATCATAGATAAGGTATCATGATCCTTCTTTCTCAAAGCATCATCCACTTAGTTTATCTTCCTGGGTGTTAATTTATTAATATTTATTATCATTAATAAAATACAACGATATCCTTAAGAATGTATTCAACTCATTCTATGTGAATATATACTTAAACCTCTTATTATCATCATATATTTCACACTTTTCACCATAGAGATAATTCCTCCATATCATCAATGAAAATATCACCACTACTAGATCCAAATCCCATATAGGGTGATTTTCCTCATAAATATTTAATTAATGTGAGTCATAGGTAACCACCATGTCATTTTACATGAGGAAACATCGCAATTATTTCTTTTATGTATCACTATGTATTACAAACCCATATCTACTATAGGGTAATGTGAGTATAGTTATAGTCATCAATCTTCAGTTGAGCTCCTTGATATTTTATTTTTATTTATTTTTTCAAAAGAACTTGATTCCATTTTGTGTTAACTTGGTTAGTTTATTGGAAATTCATGATGAAATTATACAAAAAAGAATAATTAATATCCATCATATCCAAGAAACTATGGATATTCATTATATTATTTGGTTTTTTTATTCTTAAATCAAAAATATCTTTAAAGGATCCACATATATACCAGAGTTTTTTATTATAGGATCCATGAATGACACTTTCTACAATCATAATTCACACATGATAAATTTTCAATATAACTTCTCCTTTAAAAAGATTTTTATAAAAATCCTCAAATAACCTTTAGGATCTTAATCAATCCTTTAATATATGTGTAGAAAAACTATAAATACTATCATAAGTCAATCAAGGTAATATCTGGAGACATTATTCGTAAGATAAATAAAACTATCAGAATAATTTTTTATTCTAAATGTTATTACTATGAATTCATAATGACCATATCTTATATATAATGTTGTATTTAGTACATTCTCTATTTTCACATTTAATTGATGATATCTAGGTCAAAATAAAATCTTTTAGAAGTATTTATCCCCTCAAAAATTATAAAACAATTCATCAATAACAGCTAGAGGATACTTGTTCTTGATTTGGATTTTGTTAAGTTCATAATAATCAATTCAGTGAAGCATTGATCCATATTTCTTCTTAACAAATAGGATTGGTGCACCCCTTAGTGAAGAACATGGAAATATGAAACCCTTATCTATATTTTCTAGGAGTTTCTTCTTCAATTACTCTAATTTAATTAGGGTTATTCTATATGGAGTTTTTGATATAGGCATAGCATTAGTTATGATCTATATTGAAAATTCAACCCCCCAATTTGTGGTAATACCAGGTAACTCTTATAGAAATACATCAAAATATTACCAAACAATAAGTATATCATTAATATAAGGTTTTTTCCCAATCATTTGAGCTAAATACCACTCATGGTTAGGTATTAATACCCTAAAATTGGAATTAATTTCATAGGGATTTTATAATCATCATTTGATAGATAATCCTAATTTAAATACCACTCATGGTTAGGTATTTGTGCATTAAAGCCTAGATTCCTTTGTAAGTTCCTGTTCTTGATTGTTTTTATTAGATCTTTTCTTCTTCCCTATATTGGATTCATAGATATAATATATTGGGGATATATCTATGTTCTTTTATTCCAATATTGATGATATATAGGTTTTTTTATGTTAAGGAATGAGATCTAAGGCGATTTTTTGGAGTTTCAACCCATTTTTCACCATTTTTGTGTCATACTTCATTTTTTTCCTAATTTTGCGAGGTAGGTAGCTTCACTCTCGACTCCTATTATTAGAACTTAAAGGATTTATTTCAAATTGGTTAAATTTCCAAAAAATGATTATGAAATTGTGGTGAAAATCTTGGTAGAAACCTTATTTAGTTATGTTTTGTGGAATTTTTGTACAAAGTTCTTTGTTTGAATATGTTAAAATGATGATTTTAAAATAGTTTGATGGTTTTGATGCATAGAAAATTGGTTTAAATTCTTTCTAATAAAATAATTTCTTTATTGAAATGGGTTTCACAATTTTTTTGGCATGGATTTTTGAAAAAATAGTTGGTGTATGTTCATGTTCATTTAAGATGGATAAGGGTGCAAAGTTACCATCATCAAAAGAATGGGATGGATAAGGGTATAAAGATTCCCCTATGAAAATGGTTCACTAATTGATAGCTTATTGAAAGGATGTCTCATTACTCATGAGTATAGTGAGTTCCATGGTTTCATGCATGGTCGGATGTGTGGGTATGTGGAATGGAATGGGTTATACCAACATGGGATTTGAGAAATGGTTTCAAATAATTTTTTGTTTGTTTTACTTGGAAATGTTTTTGTTTGGAAAACCATTTTGGTATGAAAATAGTTTTTCTTAGAAATGGTTTAGATTTTATATAAAATAATTTAAATTGTTTTATATAAATTGTTTTATATAAATTCGATAATATTTTCTATAATAGTGGAATGAGTAGTGAGTTCATTTAGGGAAAACCAACTGAGTTTCATTACTCACCCCCCATTTAGGCACTTTAGTGTGTTTTCATATATTGTTTATCGAGACACAAGTAAAGGCGAGGTATCTCATTTCTTTAGTGATGCATCATGATACCTTGGGCTTGGATTTTGGATTTTCATCTTGGAGCATGTTGGGATCTATAGAGTTATGTATTTGGATACTTTGAGTGTTGTTCATTTTGTTTCTTCTTTATACTCTGATGTTGGTTTTTTTCCCTTTATACTCTAGTATGGTATGTGGTTTAGTTTTTTACCTTGAGTTGTATTACATTGTTATCATTCATCCTATAGTGTTTATTAGTTATGATTATCTTGGTTTGGTTGTTTTATTTTCAAAGGTAAAATCATCCCCCAACTATTTATGAATCCCTTGGTATTTATTTCCAGCATTTGGTGTCTTGGGGATGTCACCTAAGGCCAAGTAATATCCCACTACCTTTCCAATCCAATAAAAATGGGAGAGATATTATATTTTTGGTTTCCATTTCCTTCTTTAGTCAACTCCCTTAATATTCTCTTTGACTGTGGTACATCTTGTTTATTTTAGAATGCCTCTGTGAAGACATCCCACTAGGATTCCATTGTATGATCATGAGGATGACCCGCCGAGTTATGAGGCTTCAAAATAGGGGCATGTACTAGAGATAGTACCTCTATGTGTTTTATCGACTATACTAGCACCCATTGAGAAGTTGTTAGCACTAGATGTTATGACTAAGGATGCATGCAAACTGAGTGTGCCGCATGAGTTCTAGAGGTGATGTCCTCCCAGATTTTGGGGCGAGGCAGAAAACCATGTGGTTGAGGACTATCTAGAGGTAGTCATTGAGTATTCCACCTTATGAGGATGCATGTGGATCATATGGTGGTCCCTGCAGTGAGACTTATTCAAGGATTTATTGGGAGATGGTGGATTTAGTGACTCAATTGCATGATGAGACACCTAACTCCTATTTATACTTCAAGCATCTCTTGAAGGATTAGTTTTATTGAGCCACATTGGTATTAGTGTACATCCAAGAGATTATGTATCTTCGGTAGGGTAGTATGATTGTGGAGGAGTATTCAGTGAGATTTATTGATCTTTTTTTATATTCCATGGATATGGTATGGGGTTCATTCTTCAGGGCACAGACCTTAAAGCAGGGCTTACATAGATATATTAGGGCCTCAATGATATCTCTTTCTAGTCCCACTTATGATGGAGTGTTGAATCAAACCTTAGTGGTGGAGAGATTTCCGGTTGAGTAAATACCAACATTGGGTGATAGTAGTGGTCACACGGGATATGAGACTTCATAATATGGTAGATGACACCATTCATAGGGATACAAGAATGCTAGATTTTCAAGAGATGATACTAGGACAGAAGATCAACGATGGAGGGCTCTCTAGATGGCTCAAGTCAGCCGAGGGAGAGGTGGTGTTTCTCCTATGATGATCAAGGAAATATTTCATAGGATTGTTTGACTCGTCGTACAGCTGGTCAGGATGCAGTTGAAGGACCATTGAGGTAGAGATAGAGGAAGTATTAGGGTGGTCTGTAGGGTAGTAAAAATGGTAGAGGTTCTGATAGTGTAGTAGTATGTGTTTAGAGGTTTGACCTATTACCAAAACCACCCCTAGGTGGTCCACACCAAGTTCAGGGAGATGGTGGTCAGGTACGAGGATAGTTGTAGGATATAGAGGCCTCTGAACCTAAGGCTATAGGGATGATACGAGGTATGATATGTGTCTTTTCTACCTTAGCATTAGTATTTATAGACATAGATGAGATCCATTCCTTTATTTTCACTTCTCTAGTTCAGGACTTAGAGATTTTGGTTGATCCTTTTTCTTGAAACTTGCACTTTAAGACTCTGACCCGAGGTGACTCAATGATTTCACACATCTACCGATAGTGTGATCTGACACATGGATGTGAGAGTTTTGTATAGGATCTCTTTTTAGTAGTGATGAGTCCTTAATACTTCATCTTATGTATGGACTATCTATCTAAAATTCATGAAAATATTGACTATTTTAGGTGGAGGTTGAGGTGTGACTTCAAGGATGTGATGTGTTTTTCCTTTAAGGGTGAAAAGGAAACCTTGGAAGGGAAGTATGGGCTTAGTCATAGGAAATTATAGTCAATAAATCACCATTTTTTCTATAATGACTCTTGGAGAATTGAATTCTATTTGCTAATACTTCCCTATGGTGGTGGCTGAGTATGAGGATGTATTTCCTAAGGAAATTCCAAGATTTCCTCCCCACTAAGAGCTAGAATTTTTCAATGACTTACTCCCAGGGGTTGGCCCTGATATCTACACTACCATATTGGATGGCTCCCGCGGAGATTTGTGAGATGAGGGTAGAGTTATATGAATTATAATAGAAGGGCTTCTTGAGGCCCATTATTTCTTTCTGGGAAGCCCTAATTTTGTTCACCAAGAAGGAGGAATGGAGATTGAGTTTATGTGTGTATTATCGGTGCGTAAACCGGGTGAATGTGAAGAATATGTATCCACTACCCAGGATCAACTACCTATTCGATTAGTTGATATGGACATGATGGTTCTCAAAGTTATAACTCAGATCAAGCTATCACAAGCTAAGAGTACAGGGTGAGGATATATTGAGATGAAATTTTGATTTTTCTACGGTCACTATGAGTACTTGGTGATTCCTTTCAGTGTGAAAAACTCCCCAGGTATTTTCATGGGACTCATGATACATATCGTTAATCATTTCTTTGACTAGTTTTTGGTGGTCTTCCTCAATGATATCCTATTTTACTTTGCTTCCAAGGAGGATCACACAAGAAACTTGAGTATAGTCCTAGATACATTTTTATAACACCGACTTTTAACGAATCTCTCAAATTATCAATTTTTCATTTGATAGTTCCACTTCCTAGGACATTTCATCTTAGAGGTAGGAGTGGTAGTGGACCCAGTAATGGTTGACGCATTGATAAATAGGATCCAACCAAGAGTGTTATCAAGGTGAGGAGTTTCCTTGGGTCGGTAGGGTAATATTAGAGGTGTTTACCTGATTTCTACAAAGTAGAAACTCCATTGACAACCTTAAATCAGAAGTCTAAAGCATTCATGTGTACGGAAAGGTGCTAAAATTTTCTTAGGAGTTGAGGAAGAGATTGATGAGTACCCAAATCTTGAGGATCCTAGAGGAGGGTGTCAAGTATATAGTGTTTTGTGATGCCTTAGGTACTGGACTTTTGTTTCTTGATGTAGAGGAAGATAGTGTTGAATATAGGTCTAGGTGGTTGAGACAACATTTTCATAACTACGTGACCCATGATCTTTAGCTAGCAGTGACAGTCTTCACCCTAAAGATGTGGTGACACTACCTGATGGGTGAGTGGTTTATCATCTACTCTAACCATAAGAGTATCAAATATATCTTCTTACATACAAATATTAACTTGAAATAGAGTTGATAGATATAGTTCCTCTAGGACTATGAATTCAATATTTTTTATACTCTTGGGAAGGTGAACATGGTGGTAGATGATCTCAACAAGAGATATTTTTCTCAACTATTATCCAAGGCATCAAATCAGTTATCCTCATTCCATTTGTCCTTATTGTATAAGGATGGCTCTTCATATCTTCAGTCATTTGTTTTTTTTTCACCACTTTTATAGTGTGTTAGAGATTCTCGGCATGGAGATACCGACCATGATACCTTACATACTCATGTATCCATTGTACATGCTCTTGATGGACAATCAAAAGGTGGGGATCATGTTATTCTTTTTAAAGGATGGAATATGATACCATTTATGTTGTGGGAGGATGTGATGAGGGATTTTCATACATCCCATTTATCAATATATCTAGGTATGTAAAATATGTATCATAACCTACGATGTTAGTTTTGGTGGCCTTGCATGAAGAGTTGTGTTACAAATTTTGTCTCTCAATGCCTCACTTGTTAGTAAGTGAAGTATGATCACCAAGTTCAGAAGGTTTATCTCAACCAAATGAATTTACATAGTGTAAGTTGTATGAGATATCCATGGACTTCATGATAGGGTTTCCATGTAAATATAGGGGACACAATTCTATCTGGGTGATCATATACCGACTCACCATGTCGGCCCACTTCTTAGATATTCAAGATAAAAGTTCATTAGAGAGATTGGGACACTAGTACATACAAGATATAGTCTAAATCCATGGAGTTTCATCAATTATCATTGTAGACCATGATACTAACTTCACATTGTGATTATAGAGAGGATTATATAAGGCCTTTGGGACTTAGTTGAATTTCAGCATAGTGTTTCACCCCCAGACTAACGAACAGGCTGAGTGAAACATTCAGGTCTTGGAGGACATGCTACAGGCTTGAATGTTGTATTTTTTCCATAGTTGTGAGGATCACCTACCCTTGTTGGATTTGGAATACAATAACAGCTACCATTACACCATTAGTATGGCACCATTCGAGTCCTTGTATGGGAGACCTTTTAGGTCACCAATTTTTTGGAATCATCCAAGTGATTCAACACTCAGGATCCCAAAGTTGGTGTGAGCTATGATAGAGAAGGTGAAGATCATCCTATATAGGATGAGGACTACACAGATCCATCATAAGTCCTATATGGATAGATGATATAGGCCTCTAGAGTTTGAGGAAAGTGACAATGTGTTTCTAAGGGTCTCTCCTCAATATGAATTATGTAGATTTTCATGGTGAGGAAATATATCCCCAAAATTTATTTCCCTTTAAAAATAATACCTAGAGTTTGTTTGGTTTCATGCCACTTAGCTCTACCACCATAGATAGACCAGGTGCATTACATCTTTCATGTGTCTCAAATGAAGAGATATGTGCACAACCTATTGCATGTTATCACCTAGTGTGATCTATATATTGAGGATTGTGCTACCTTTGTTGAGTACCCCATGGAGATCAAGGATCAATAGTATAGGATCCTTTGTGGGTGATCTAGTACCATATTGCATGTCCAGTGTAACGTCTTGGTTTGGGAAGCCACCTAGAGGCACCCCGTACCCGTTTGGTCACAAGGCCTCAAGCGCATTTCCATGAACACTAGAGGCTGCAGACTAGCAGCGAGGGCCTTGGGTGTGATAGTGGACAAACTATGCCCTCATTGGCAGAGTACACAGTGGAAGTAAACAATACACAATAGTAGAAATAGTAAATATCCAACATTAGTAAACAATGGAAGACTGATAAAGAAATAACTGGAGCATAAATATATATAAATGATGCATGATACATATATGTCTAGGAAAGTAACCAAACAAGTCATAATGCTGAATACAGTACTAAACCAAGTATAAAAGGGAAACACATGAGCAACTCCTCAGCATCGCAAGCCTCATATTGGTCATATGCTCTCCATCTCCAATTCAATCAAATACCTGAAGTCGAAGGGCACTTTCCCTTAACTATACTTGCAGCAATATAATCTGTTTGGGTGCAAAAGCATGGGCCAAACAGGGTGTGAGACTAAATCTCATTAGGTAACCACCCAAAGATCTATGCCTAACAGTTAGTGAGTATATAGAAGGTAAAAGTACAGAAAACAGTTAACAAGGAAGAACTAAGCAGTAAACAATCCACAGTTCAAGCATTCAAAACACCACACAGCATGCCACAGTAAAACAGATAACACAACAGGTAACCCTCTGGGAAGTACCCAAAGCCTATCACCTCTGGTCCTACCTATCATGTACAAGAAACCCTCTGGGAAGCACACATAGTCTGACCCCTCTGGTTCAACTATAGTATAGACTATCTGAGAAAGAACTCACCGCCAATTCCCCCTATAGTCCCATATAATTCTAAAGGAATTCTTGGGAAGCACTCAATGTCAATTTCCCCTGTGGCCCATGTCTTGGAACTACAGACACTCTGGGGAAGCACTCAATATAAATTCCCCTTGTGGTATTTCATCGTATAATTATAAAGACACTCTGGATAATCCTGCAATGTCAATTCTCTCTATGGTCTATACACCAGGTTCTCACGGCCCTATGTAAGTAAAGCAAGTATAGCATCGCGTAACGGCCCAAGTAAACCTCAAGAACTACTTTTCAAGCATTATAAAGCATATCAGCATAATATAACAATAGGCACACCATCCTATAATACTAGGCATGGATAGTAAATATCATCTTATAGGCAAACAAGACCCAAAGGTCAAAATGGGGAAAACATTCATGGGCAATACGTCCAAAGCACAACAATTCACCCTATTCAGATTCAATTATAATCTACTCAGGCGTACCAGCATAGCAGAGAAACAATAGGGATAAATGGTAAACACGCAATACCTCATTCATGGGTATTGGGAGAAATTGCACATATAACTCAAAGACTTCCTTCAGAAAGGCACCAAACACCTACCTCAGGTTTAGGAGATCAATATACTTGAACCTCAAAGCTTGAATCTCATTATAACTCCATATATCTATGAAAATGTCTAAAATTTTAAACCCACGATAACATGGAAAAGAAAATAAATCATGAAACAATGTTCTAGAATAAGAGATAACTCACTGGTGTGATTCCAACACAATCAACGGTGTTAGATTCGAAGGACGGACGGAGGCTCGGGGGCTCGTTGAAGATCCACGGCTTCTCAGCACTCTCAGATGAACGGGACCTAAAAGAAGTTCGATCTGGCGATTATACATGACCCCAGTGTGTTTAATGAAAAAAAAGTACACAGCGTGTACTTTTGAATTACACGGCGTGTACTCGCCTTTCCCGTACTCCGCTTTAAGCAGCCTCCAAGTCACTCTCACACGACTGTGTGTGTGGCTATTACACGGCAAGCACACGGCCTACTGTAGGAAGGAAGTACACGGCGTGTACTCATAAAGTACACGGCCTGTACTTAGAAAATTTCCAGAAAATCCTCTTTTCTCAAAAACTCCAGGAAAAAGAAAAACATACTAGAAAGGAAGGTCTAGGTTCTTACAAACTTCCCCCCTTAAAGAAATTTATCCCTAAATTTTCCTAGTGTAGCGTAGAAGAAGAAACCCCAAACAGTTCCAGCCACTGTGCTCACACATCGGTCTCCCTCTCCCAAGTCTCGTCCTGCACCCTCTCGTGCTTCCACAACACTGTTACCAAGGGAACAGGCCGACCACATAGAACCTTTGTACTATGGTCCACAATCCAGATAGAATGCTCCTCAAATGAAGCATCCACTTCTAGCTCAACATCCTCAGGCTGAAAGACATGATATGGGTCTGAAAATTAATGTCGGAGCTGAGAGATTTGAAAAACATCTTTCTTAACTCGGTACCTATGAGGTAACTGCAACCGATAGGCAACCGGCCCAACTTTATCCAACACCTCAAACGGCCTGACATACCTTGAAAAAATCTTACCCTGTCTACTAATCCTCTTGTGTCCCAACCTCGGTGTGACACATATAAAAACCTGATCCCCGACCCCGAACTCCAGAGGTCGTCTCTGATAATCAGTATAAGACTTCTATTGAGACTGCGTAGTATCCATCCTTTTCCGAATCAACTCTATCTGCTCTGTGGTCTCCTAAACAAGATGAGTTCCCAGAAAATCTACCTCTCCTGCCTCCAACCAACATAAAGGTGATCGGTATGGCCTACCGCACAAAGCCTCATAAGGTGCCATATGAATAGTTGCTTGAAATTTATTGTTGTAGGAAAACTCCACAAGAGGTATATGCTTATCCCAAGAACCTCCAAAATACAGAATGTACGCTCAAAGCATGTCGTCAATCACCTGAATGGTTCACTCGGACTGGCCATCTGTCTGGGGATGGTAAGCTATACTCAAAAGTACATGTGTGACCAAATCCTTCTGAATCCCCTTCCAGACCTGAGAAGTAAAATGTGAATCCTTGTCTGAAACAATGGAGTGTGGAAATCCAAGTAGATGTACAATCTCTCAGATGTACAACCATCCTAGCTCATCAACACTGAAGTTCTCCTTGATTGGAAATAAGTGAGAAACCTTCATGAGCCTTTCAATGAAAACCCACACTGCGTCATTCCCTTGAGGCTGCCTCAGCAACCCTATCATGAAATCCATCGCAATGTCGTTCCACTTCCACTCGGGAATGGGTAACTATTGTAGAAGCCCTGATGGTTGCTGATTCTCTACTTTCACCTGCTGACAAGTGGAACACCTCATGAAAAAACCATCAACGTCCCTCTTCATACCTGGCCACCAATACTGACGGTGTAGATCACAATACATCTTGGTGACCCCAGGATGAATTTCCCAAACTAAGGAATGAAAATCCCGCATCAGCTCCTCGTGTATGTCTGCTGGAACCCATAGGAACCCATGGAAATGCAAGATCTCATCCTCACCTATGGTCCACCCAGGAATAGGGTCCTCTCCTAACACGCTCTCCCTTAGGACTAGGCCTTCAGAAACTGATAGCTGCCTCATTCAAACTCGATCTAGAAGAGTATAGGTAACAGCTACAGAAGAAAGAAACGTCTGCCCCTGTCTGTCGTGCACCTCCAAATGCATATCAGAGAATAGATCCATAATCTTCCACTCACTGTTGGCCTCCTGAACTACCTATATCTGAGTCCTCCTGCTCAACGCATCGGCCACTGCGTTGCCTTTCCCAGGCGTATAGGCAAGCACAAAGTCAAAATACTGTAGGTACTCAACCAACTTGAGCTGTCTCAAATTTAGATCACGCTGAGTGAATATGTACTTGAGACTCGTGTGGTCCGTGAAAACAACAAAGTGCTCTCCCATAATATAATGTCTCCAACAGCATAATTCATGAACAACAGCTTCCAACTCAAGATCGTGTGTCGGGTAATTCCTCTCATGTGTCCTCAACTGTCGAGACCCGTACGCAACGACTCTATCACCCTGCATAAGCACAGCTCCTAGCCCAATAACTGAAGCATCACAATAAATAGTATAGCTCTTGTCTGGATCTGGAAAGACTAGTATCGGTACTGAAGTCAACCTCCCTTTTAGCTCCTGGAAGGCTGACTCACAAGAATCTGACGATAAGAACTTGGCCCCCTTCTTAGTCAGACCTATCAGTAGTGCTGCTAATCGTGAAAAGTCCTATATGAAATGTCTATAGTATCCATCCATCCCTAGAAAACTCTGCACCTCAAATACTTTCTTCGGATGCTCCTAGGAAACTATAACTCTCACTTTCTCTAGGTCTACTGATACTCCTGTCTTTGAGATAACATGACCCAAGAAGTGAATCGAATCCATCCAAAAGTGGAATTTTGAGAGCCTAGCATATAACTGATGCTCTCTCAGTATACTCAAAACAATCTAAAGATGTGCCGCATGGTCGTGTAGATTGTGATAGTACACCAAGATATCATCCATGAAGACCACCATGAAGGAATCCAAGTATGTATGGAACATTCGGTTCATTAGTGACATGAAAACTGCAGGCGCGTTAGTGAGACCGAACAGCATAACCAAATACTCGTATAGACCATACCTTCTCTTGAAGGCTGTAAGAGGTATATCTGAAGGTCTAACACACAACTAATGATAAACGGACCTCAATTAAATATTCGAGAATACTCGGGCTCCTCGAAACTGATCAAAGATATCATCAATCCAAGGCAAGGGATATTAGTTCTTGACCATCAACTGGTTCAGCTTCCGATAATCCACACAAAGCATAAGGATATCGTATGCCTTCTTCGCAAATATGATAGGTGAATCCCAAGGAGAAGTATTGGGTCAGATTAATCCCTTGGCCTAAAACTCCTCCAACTGCTTCTTGAGCTCCTGCAACTCAGGTGTGGCCATCCTATAAGGAGGAATGGACACCAGTGCTGATCTTGGAACAAGATCAATAGAAAAGTCTACCTCATGCTCTGGAGGCAAACCTGAAAAGTCCTCTGGAAAGATATCTCTGAAACGATCCACCACTGGAGGAAAGTATAACTATGAAGTCCCCTGGTCATCCAGATAAAGACTACCATTCTAGGTTGTAACTTCTCCCAACGCATGATGCTCTGGACCCACTCTTCTTTCCTGTACATCCCACTCACCCTTATGAAAAAAATATCCACCCTCCGGTGATATGAAACTCACCCTGTGGCGATAACAGTCAATGACTACCTGGAAGGGAACTACACAGTCCATTCTGAGAATGACATCATAGCCTGTCATCTCTAGTACATAGAGATCCGAAAGGAAGTGACACCCACCAACCTCAAGAGGGAACTCCTTGCATTGACGTAGACCATATGTTCTTGTTACTAACGGAGTGTCTAGTGTCAAAACATCAGCAGAAGAAAAGATACAGAGCTCAAGGCTCTCCACAACAGCGATAGATATAAATCTTTGCGTAGCACCAATATCGAAAAGAGTTGAATATAGAACTGAGGCAACTAGGATCGTACCTAAAACTGTAGAGGGGTCGAGATCCTACTCAAGATGGGTCTGCTCCACTACAAAATCCTGGCCAGCTCCGCGGCCCTGTGACCCTGCCAAACTACTCTGAGCTGATCCACCCTGCTATCATTGGTTTCCTGCTGACTGACCACCACATCTGCGACCTCCACCTCAGCCTGAACGGCCGGAAGAACTCCAGTTCCCAGACTGGTGAGAAAGTGGTGGAGTTGCTCCTGTATGGGGGGTCATAAATGAACCCTGGTCACCGGATGCTGGTGAGAAGACCTGACAGAATTTCTGAAGGTGTCACAACTTTCTGCAAGATCAGAACTCCACCGGGTCTCTCTGGCACTATGACCTCATATTCCTGCATCTCCTGCACTGATATCACACCACCTGGCAACCAGAAGATGCATCTCGCCTACTCGAATCTCCCCGTGTAGTCTCCCTGTTGTGTTTCAGGATATCAGCTGGCGAGGAACTAACTCTGGATTTCGAGCCGTCCTGGCTCACAACTCCTAATTCCCTTATATTTTTCTCTATGATCAATGTCTGGTTGATGATGGAAGCGATGGAAGTCAACCTGAATATATTCACCTGAGAGCGAATGTCCTGTCTGAGGCCATCCTCAAACTTCCTTTCCAAGAATAACCCAAATCCTTCCAAGAATTGTGTGAAATGTAGAATCTTGGTTAAATGAGAGGAATAATCCATAACAGAAAGAGTACCCTTCTCCAGAATCAAAAACTCCTAGGCTCGGTCGGCCCTCAGGGTCCCCGGATAGAAGTAATCATAGAAGATGCACTGGAACTCCTCGCAAGCCATAACCTGCGGACGTCCCGCCTACGAGATCATATCCCACCACCTCTTGGCGGAGTCCCGAAGCATATAGGTAGCGAGATTGACCCTCCTATCTGGAGGCATCTCCATATTCTCAAAGATCATCAGCATGGATTCTAGCCATGACTCTAGAGCCTGAGGTCCTCCTTCCCCTGAGAAAGTGGGAGGATGCTACTGCTGGAAGACCCACGTCAAATCAGCCATCGACGGGGGAGGAGGTGGCGCTCCTTGAAAGTTTTTTATCATCCTCAAGAATCCCTCCTTGAAATGTGCATCAGCACCTACGTCAGGTACAATGGCTGGTGCCAAGGTTGTCATAACTGGAGGATCTACAGGTAGTCCCTGATCGGCCATGTCTGGTGTCTGGTCACCGCCTGGAAACTGACGTACAACCAGAGGACATCTCGGTGGCATGACTCTGCAAGTTCAATCACACACCTTAGATCAAGATATAAAGGAATGAAAAAAATTAGTGTAAGAATGGAACAGGAGGAAGAAATCACTCAAGTTTTACAAAGCATGACTACACGGAGTGTACATTTCTTACACGACGTGTTCCCTGAAGTCATTCACATGAGCATGTACTCTTTCCATAACTGGTCATGTAACACCCCAAACACACGGTGTGTTCTCCAAACACACGGCATGTACTTGAATCATATTCCCCTACCCAGGTCCTTCTACACGGTTAATCCACACAGCTCTCTAAAGACAATACTACACGGCGTGTTCAAGATAGACACGGCGTGTACTAGACAAGCTTCACCTGGACCATGTTGTTAGTGACACGGACTGACACTACATGGCGTGTTTCGGACAGACACGGTGTATACTTGATGGGATAACACCAACCCGTGTTGTTTATGACACGTCCGGGTTCCTGGGTCAGACTACACAGCGTGTTTAGATGGTGCACGACACTATTAGACACGACTCGGCCAACCTGTGTTGTTAGTGACATGGGTGGCACGGGGTCGACATGACACGAAATGTAGGGAAGATACATGGTGTGTTCACTCTAGATTTTTCCCATCTCTTGTCTCTGCCCACATGGCCTACACCATGGTCAGAGACTACAGGGCGTGTACATAGAGTACACGACGTGTAATTAAGAAAAATTGTTTCTTCCCAAATAGAAGAACACGTGGCATGTACTTAACATTACACAGCATGTATTCTGGGTTTTTTCTGAACAGTAAGCCTCGAAAACAACTCCAGAACCCAGAAAACACTTAAACATGCATTGAAAGGGCCAAATTCCAATCTTTGAGGGCCCATACTCCCCGCGAATCAATGTTTGGAATCTTATACATATTATATCACGGAAAACAAGGCAATGATCCACCAAATTCCAGTCCATGAGGGCCTATAACTCCTAAGAACCAGAGTTTGGCATTCATTCAAGCAAATCTCTACACAAAACAACACCCTATCAAATAGTAGGTATTTCTATCAAGGAATTTATCATAACAGCATGCATATTCTACACAACGTCTATCACAACAACATGCAATCTCTAATGCATACTAGATGAAAAGGAAATAATGCATGGCATGTGATTTCTAACAAGTTATTATATGATGCATGAGATGACATACCCTCATCTCATCAGGTTTCTATAGAAATAGAACCTCAATAACATCAACAGTAACCGCACAAAACATGTGAATCACCCAACGGTGAAATTGAATCAATTGTAAAATTGCAAACTAGAAAAATTTAAATAACGAGGTAGATTGGCTATTCCCTGTACACAGGTTAGCTACTCCTGGGAACAACTTATTACCAAGTACTGATTCCATTCTATCTCTGGATAAAGGCTCCAAACAGTAAATCAAGAGAAAAGAAATCCTCTGATACCACTTTGTAACGTCCTAGTTCGGAAAGCCACCCAAAGGCGCCCCGTACCTCGTTGGTCACATGGCCTCAAGCACATTTCCCCAAACGCCAGAGGCTGCCGACTAGCAGTGAGGGACTTGGGTGTGATAGTGGGGAAACTATGACATTATTGGTAGAGTTAAAATAGGAATTAAACAACACACAATAACTAAAACAGTAAATATCCAACAATAGTAAACAACGTAAGACTGATAAAGAAACAACTGGAACATAAATATATATAAATGATACATGATACATATATGTCTAGGAATGTGGCCAAACAAGTCACAATTCTGAAAAAGGTACTAAACCAAGTACAAAAGGGAAACAGATGGGTAAATCCATAACATCGCAAGCCTCGGTTTGGTCACATTCTCTCCAGCTCTAATGAAATCAAATACCTGAAGTTGAAGGGTGATTTCCCTTATCTATACCTGTAGCAATATAATATTTTTGGGCCCAAACGCATGGCCCAAAGAGGGTGTGAGACTAAATCTTAGTAGGCAACCACCTGAATAATTGTGCCTTATAGTCAGTGAGTATATGGCAGGTAAAAGTACAGAAAGAAGTAAACAAGTAAGCACTAAGCAGCAAACAATCCATAGTTCAAGCATTCAAAACACCACACAGCATGCCACAAAAAAACAGATAACACAACAGGTATCCCTCTGGGAAGTACCCACAACCTATCCCCTCTGGTCCTACCTATCAAGTACAAGCAACCCTCTGGGTAGCACACACAGTCTCACCCCTCTGGTTCAGCTAAAGTATAGACTCTATGAGGAAGCACTCGCCGTTAATTCCCCATATAGTCTCGTATCGTACTAAAGGCACTCTCGGGAAGCACTCAATGTCAATTCCCCCTATGGCCCACGTCGTGGAACTACAGACACTCTGGGGAATCACTCAATGTCAATTCCCCCTATGGTCTCGCATCGTATAATTATAAAGAAACTCTGGAGAAGCCCTCAACATCAATTTTCCCTATGGTCTATACACCAGGTTCTCACGGCCCTGTGTAAGTCAAGAAAGTATAGCATCGCATAACAGCTCAAGTAAACCTCGATAACTACTTGGCTACCATTCTATATAATATCAGCATAACAGAACAACAGACACATCATCCTATAATACTAGTCATGGATAGTAAACAACGGCCTATAGGAAAACAAGACCTAAAGGCCAAAACAGGCAAAACATGCATGGGAAATACATCCAAAGCACAAAACTTCACCCTATTCACAATCAATTATCATCTACTCGGGCGTACCAGCATAGTAGAGAAACAATAGGGCTAAATGGTAAACACACAATACCTCTTTCATGGGTATTGGGCGAAATTGCACATACAACTCAAAGACTTCCTACATAAAGGCACAAACCACCTACCTTGGGTTTAGGAGATCATTATACTTGAACCTAGAAGCTTGAATCTTCTTAGAACACCATAGATCTATGAAAATGTCTAAAACGTTCAACCCATGATAACTTAGAAAAAAAAAATCTTGAAACGAGGTTCTAGTAGAAGAGAGAACTCACCGATGCGATTTCAACACAATCAACGGTGTTCGATTCGGTGGAAGGATGGAGGCTCAGGGTCTCATCGAATATTTGTGGCTGCTCGGTGCTCTCGGATGAATGGGACCTAAAAGAAGTTCGTTCGGGTGATTAGATGCGACCCCAGTGTGTTTAATGAAAAAAAAGAAAGTACATAGCTAGTACTTTTGAAGTACATAGTGTGTACTCACCTTTTCTGTACTCCAATTTAAGTGGCCTCCAAGTCACTCTCACACGGCCGTGTGTGTGTCTATTACACGGCTATCACACAGCCTACTGCGGAAAGGATGTACACAGCTTGTACTAATAAAGTACACTGCGTGTACTTAGAAAATTTCCAGAAACTCCTCTTTTCTCAAAAACTCCAGGAAAAAGAAAAACATACCAGACAGGAAGGTCTAGGTTATTACATCCAGTGGAAGAATGGGAATCTTTAGAAGAGTACCTGGGAGTGGGAGACCTAAATGTGATCCCAATACCCTCATATTTTTTAGTACATTTTTCTCTTTTTGGAAGGAAAATCACTAATATGGGTAGAATGTAACGAATCAAATTTTACCATATATTTCTTTAAAATATTATATGGATTATTTTCATTTCTAAGTGCTGATACAGAGTGAGAATATGAGGCTCGGTGAGCCCGTAATTAATATTTTAAAGATATTAAAGATAATAATATCAAGTGCACATAGTTTTCCTAAAAAAGTTGAACAACTCTTAAACATGGAATCATATAAAAAATTTGAGGGCAATGTTGATTTCATCATGTGATTTTTACCCTATATGTGACATAATCTATTTTGGCATCAGATATTGGGATTGAGAACGTTCATGGGTGAAAAATAAAATAAATTTAATTATATTTATTTAATTTCTTGATTAAAATTATAACCTAATAATATTCTATATATGTGATTTTATGGATAATTTACAAGTTTATTTCCATAAACCTACAAATTTAGAGGAACCATTATAGAGGATCATTGGAGGAGATCTTGGAGAATGATATCTTATTGAGGAATATTATGCCATAAAACTTTATGGATCTCACCAATGATAGCAACGTATGAGCGTTCTTCATCAATGATTGATCCAAACTCTATATAGGATGTTAAATTTTTGTAATCCTATCTCGTTCTATTATCTGATTCGAACATGGATCAATTCCACAAACAAGAATTGATTCATGCATCAATGGTAGATTTTTTTTGGAGGATTTATTTTTTCATTGTCTATTTTCCTCTCTATTTTTATAATTCTTCAACAGTAGATCATGGCTGAAATGAACAAAGTTCATGGTTCATTCCTCACATTTTTTGGTTTATAGATTTCTCCCTTTTTTTCTTTATACGTTCATCGTGGGAAATTTATTTATCCCATGACTTGATCAAATACCTAGTATTTGATCATTACACAACTGTTATTTAGTGTAACAGATCAATATTGTAGGTGTGGATCATGATCTATGGTGTCATCGAAGTACAAAGATGATGGAGGATGATCATAGGTAGAATAGATGGATCGATGATTTCTAGTCTACCAATTTTTGACACACAGTAGTGATAGATGGATCGATGGTGATGTTTTGTAAGAAAATATGAACCTAGATCCTAGTGATTAGTGATGGTAGGGGTTGACTGACCTCAGATATGTGATTTTAAATGATAATTGTGGTGGTGGTGATGTGGAAGATAACACGGAGAAGAACCAGTGAGATCTGAAAAATCCTAGGTTATAGGGTGTGTAATCCAAAATTACAGATTGTGTGAGAGAAAAAACATAACATGTTTTATGACACCTTTCACACATTCTGTGAACCATGTTGGTGGATCGGTGTGTAACTTAGAGGACACTTGGGCATGGGCATGTTGGGGTACACAGACACAGCCATAGTACATGGAAAGATCTATGTACTCAGACACAACTAGAATTCACGAGAAAGGTATTGTAATTCCTATATATGTCATCTATACCTAATTACATGTTTTGTACTTTTAGTTTTACATTTCATGTGATATATCACCACACGGGAAGACCAGGGGTTTGTTGGACACGTTGTTCACCCTAGTACACATTGTGTACCCCCTTAGAGGGTGTTTGGGGCCCTTCCTTTCATCATTTTAAAATAGTATCAGTTGAGTGTATTCCCTTGGTCCATACCCCCAAGGTTGTAGTGTGTAATTATGTACACATATCTTTATTTTGATACTCTATGTAGGATAATTATCATACTGATTTTTTTGTGTCCCTCCGAGAGAACAGAGTGTGATCCTCTAACATTTATTCTTATACCCTATGTGGGTTTGGGGAATCGGTATAACCTCCATGTGTGGGTAATTTATCCTCTGTATATAAAGGTATTTTATTAGGGTTTTTGGTATCATTTGAAAATTATACCTTGTATATATTTTTGATCAAGATTTGGTTTGTGGTGTCCCCTAGTGTTCCTGGGTGTGATCCCATATTTGAGTATCAGGATCTTCAGAAAGCAGTGAATTTTCATGGGTGGGGACAAATGATATTGATATATAGGAATAGTTTCTATAATTATATCATGGCTCATGGATTGGGTTATCCTATAATAATATTTTTCTAGAATCTTTGAACAGAATCTTATGGTTAGAAATCTAGTTGTGACCACCTGGAGGAGTAGTGTCCTTCCTGAGTATATCTGGGTTTTGTTTGTACATTGATTTCTATATCCTTGTTATGAGATGAAAATTATTGATGACATGGGTTTAGTGTTTTTGGGGTGTACTACTGGGTATTTTTATACTGACCACTTCATGGTCTCTGCCCGCACATGTCATGTCTTAGGTAGATGACGTCCCTTTTGACAGCATCCTGGGAGTATAGGGAGCTAGTGGAGTATAGCTTCAGCTAGACATACTGAGGAGTTTTATGGGTGGTTTCATTTGATAATAATCATTTATTTATGAGTAGGTTAGACTCTCTGTAGTATTTTTGGGATTTTATTTGTCCCCTTTATCTCTTTCATTACTTTATTATCATTCTCTTATTATGGGATCATAGAATTATTCATGCATTGATTTCAGTTTTTTTATATTTCATCATTGTATGGACTTGGATATGTTTTCATTTATACATGTACATTAGTCTAATTTCTCTCATGTGAGTGATATTCCTACTCGGTACTTGTCTCCATCCCCTGGCCTATTGGAGGTGGTCTTGGAGTAGTCGTGGTTTGGGCCCCATTGGGTCGGATCGTAACAAATAGGTTCCATGAAAACTTATAGAATACATTATCATAATCCATCCAAAGAAATAAGGTGGATGGTATGATTAGTTAATATTCCTAGGTAATCATATTAAACATTAAAGTATGTTGTAATAGATGAAAAATAAAACTTTTATAAGAGCATTAATATTTACTTTGATAAAGAAGAATAAATACCTTATATATTTTTTATAGATTTTAATTTAAAAAAAATATTTTATTAAAAAATGAAACCTTATAGGGGAGATTTATTAATATAAAATAAAAAATACAGTGGGGAAATGGATTATTTTGGAAAACATTTAAAAGGATATTCCTTTCAAAATTTATACAAAACTGAAAAGTTTGCAGAAAAAGACCGTAATGAAAATATTAAAAAATTATTTTGTAAATATAGTCAATTAAATTGAAAAATAAATTAATAAATCATATAATTGTAGATAAGTACATACATAAAGAACAATAAAGATTATGGACATGAAATATAATGATTCTCATTCAAAAAGGAGTATGTTCGGTTTCTCTTACAATAATTACTTTTGGTGAATTTGAACCATAGGGGAGGTGAGATAGTAAGAGTATATTTATAAATCATTAAAAAATAAAGGATAATAAAATATGTGTGGTTTTAGAGATAAATATCCTAAATTTTCCCCAGATGGAAATTTAGTTACAATAATCTCGAATTCAAAGTGAGATTGAAAGGAGAACTCTTACCTTTACTCATGACTTCCACAAAATCACTTTTTCCTCCTATATAATAAAAAAACGTTCTCAATAACTTATTTTATAAACTTATTCATATGAATTACCTAGTATACTCTTAAATTATAATTATTCATTACACATATAATCATTAGTTATTTTTTATTTTCATCATCAAATATTAGTAATTTTGATTGTTTCATCCAAGTTTCATAATGGTGATATTGGTCCCTATTATTTGAGAACAATTTCATCATTATCATATTATTCAAGGTATTGTAATCATCTTTTTATAATGAATTATTTAGATCCTTGTTCGTTTTATGGAAATTATGGGTTTGGTTTGTGAGAATGAAATACATGATGAGCATCTTTCGGGTAATTTATCGATAATAACATTTTAATTTATATTGAATGTTCATCTTAATATCATCCCTACCGAACCACATTCATGAAATATATTAAATCTTAATATCATATAATACCATAATTTGTGTCCTGATACATATTCATGATTAAAATTTTATGATGTTGGTATATGATAGTTCATGTGGGTGGTTGAACCATCCAAAAAACGTGTTATACAATGAGTAAAAATTTAGAGTTATATAATAGAATTATCATTTTAATATAATAATAATGATGTTAATATAACATAATTATAGTTTATTATGGGTTTTATAAAGAGTTTATATGATAAGGTAATTTAAAAATTAAGATGACAACTTAAATATTTACTTCATGAATTCACTCCTTCTCAACATTGGTTCCTTCAAAATGAAGGATTTATACATCCTTATTAGAAGCAAAATATACCTAATTCCTTATAAGTATTTAAAAGATTTTAAATGGGAAGTTATTCAAGATAATTTTTATATAATATAGTGGTTTGAATGGGGGTATATGAGAGTTCTTTTTATTGGTAAAAATGAGGGACATTTCTTGGGAAACATAAGTTAAGTGAAAAGCTAAAGATAGAATCACATGGGAGTTAGGAAAGTTGGGTAAGGAAATGTTTTTTAGACATTTCAGTTTGACTCCCACACATAAAAAGGGACTTAAATAATGAATATATGTCATTTTAATCAATAAAAAATTGAGCCACTTTAATTTACTTATTTTTACCCCTTTTTAACTTGTATAATTATTTACCATGGTAATTATTTTTTACCAAAAATATAAGATGGACCATCGTACCCAATTTTTATTTTTTAATTAAAAATTTGGAATTTAATCTATTTCAATTTCTAAATATGGTAAATTTAACTCTTAAATGAAAACCTAATATATATATATATATATAATGGTATTTATTAAAAAATGACTTTTAAAAAATTTAAGTGTTCATAATATTATTTCATATAAATTATTAAGTGTTAAACTATTTATTAAAATTGAGAAATAAAATTATATTCATCATTTAAAATTTATAAATTTAATTTATTAAGATAAAAATACACAATACTTAAAAAAAAGTTTTTTGAAAAATATCATTTTTTTCATTAAAAAAATCTGAACCACATTTTATTAAATTTAATTATTCATATTCTAACCATTTAATTTTATCAATAAATTGGTATTAAAATATTTATTTTAATTTTATAAATACATCAAATAATTTTATAATAATAATAATATATAATGCACAAAAAATTGTTTGTATATAAAAATATTTTAATTAAATATTATCTTTTAATTTAATTATTTATTATTGTGGATTATATTATTTTACATTACAAAAAATACCCATTAGATATACCCAATAAAAATATATCTGACAACCATATTTACAATGACTAGATTTTCAATGGTTATATTCCCAAAAACCATTTATAAAATGGTCAAATTTCATTTTTATATATAGCATTACATACATTTCTAGAATCATAAATTACATTAATTTACTTCTCTTTAAAATTTATTTTATATTTATAATAACTCTATTTATTTTCATTGTTGGAATCAGGATGTTGATATTTGTAGAAACCCAAAAGCATAATGATTTCATGTTCATGGTATTCATATTTCCTTACAGGTTTATTACACTTTTACATTTCTTAATGATGTTTCATATTTCATTATCATAATATATTATTTTTTATATTGTGTTGTAATATTTTATTTCAATAAAATGAATCATGGTTCATTTTAGTTCTATGGTTCATGAGAAACAGTCTATTTAACACTGTCTTTATTTAAAGGAAAAAAATACATAGTAAAATCATGGGGTGTTACACATAATTCCCTTAAAAACATCTGATTCCAATCCCATACCACTAACCTATTGAGAATAAAGGAAAGAATTTATATCACAAAATGTAAATTAACATTGAGGAAAAGGTAGGTTCTACTAATGTCATAACTTTAATGGAAAATGGTCACTCTCTATCATATTGTGGAGTTTTCTTGGTCATAAAATGATAGCCTAACACTGCACCTCAGTCATTAACACTAGAAATATAACTACCCTAGGTGAACCACCATATTTCATTGGTGAACCCTATGAACCACATCCTATACCATATCTAGGACATCTTGATAAACCACAACTACCACTCTATGGTGATCCTCTTATACCAGCTCTGCTCCATGATTTCATCCAGCACCTTTCTAACTACTAGTCTAAGATATGTTCTAATCGAATCATTATAAGTGTCTTATTTTCCCATGTGAAAAATACTCCTTCGATGATATATCATAATTAGTCCAAATATTCCATGGTTAATCACACAAAAATCACTTAAGGGTAGTTATTCCTTTAGGTCGGAGAGATTACACATGGTATTCCCTACCCTACCTATCATATCACTAATGAGAACCATAAAATATTCACTCTCTATAGCCTCAATAACTACTCCAACTCCTAAAAGAATAATTAAGTTTCCCTAAACATCCAACCTTTATTATATTTTTCTCAATTATGGGGGCCTGGTTCACCACCTCTAAAAAAGTTGTTAGGTGAAATAAGTTCACCTGAACCGATATAGAGTACCTCAACCCATCCTAAGAATGTCTCACCCTAGAAAAATAATCCCTATCCAACAAGGGGGAAAACATAACTCTATGAAATGTATGTCATATTATATTATTTACATATCCTATTGTGTGATACGTATAAAATCCTAAGAGATAAACCTATTTGGGGACTCAAGGAAGAGATTCTCATAGAACATAGCTTAAAATACCTTCAAGGATTTCCCTTGGTGTCGAACCACCATGATCTAAACATACCACCAGCACTTGGTTGGTCTATGAAGCACATATGTTAGTATCTTCGCCCTCTAATCAATGAGCGTCTCTATCTGGTTAAATATTATCTATAAAACTCTATCCATAACATTGTGCCTTGTAGAACACCCTCACCTAGAAAGAGAGGTGGATGTTGTATTTGAAACTCCCTTTTATGATTAGATATTGGTGGATCATCCCTCAAATTCCCATAGTTCATAAACTATATAATGTTAAAAATGTTCCCATAGATAATGATCTATAAAATGTTCCAGTTCCACTATAGTGGATCATGCATATCCTTTCCTTTCTAGCACTAAATTGGAGATCTTCATGGTGTAATATGACTAAAATTACAAAATTCATAACTCAATACACATTTATCATAGTTCTTGATATCATATATTCAGAAAATAAATAACAGTAAATACATCCTACCACTTTATACACACCCTAACCACATAAGGGTATCAATGAATTGGGTAACCTCTTACTCAGCCTCCCCACTCTCACAATTAGGTATATAATAAAAATAATGTCTAAAAACTTCCACTAGATAATAGTAATAGAATAAACCAATATCCTTGGGTTCAGTCAAGAAAAATTCCACCACTAAGATTTGTTGTAAAAAAATTTATAAATAATTTTTAACACATTAAATGACCAATTATTCCTTTTGTAACTAGATTCTTAGTTGCATATAAGCATACACAAGACATGTGATTCCTATATACTGAATATAATGCATGAACACATAATCTCTTTACCCTAGTCAAAAATAAAAGAATAAACCATAAATAATACATCATGATCCTTGAAATCACAAAATTATTACACGAAAACCCCCCAAAAAATACAGTCTCAGCTCATTGGTAACTTAGGTATTCCCCATACATGTGTTAGATAAGTATAAGAATAATTTTATCCCAAGTTTTGGCCACTTCTATCTCCCTCCATGAGTTAAATATTAAGACATATAAAAAAGGTTATAATTCCATTTTATAGCATCCTTGGCCTAGTTACCCATAAAAGTGTTTAGACAAAAATTCCACACGGTGCTCCTCCTCATATTCCAACAACTTATAACTAGAGGAAATAATCTACCAATAATGTGGTTAGTCTATATAACCTATATTATATAACCATAAATAAAAATAATAATAATGAGAAAACATTATCAATGATAAAATTATTAAGATGTACATTAAACTGATAAGACAACCATAATAAAACATCACAATCAATAATAGGATATGATCCCAATGTAACATCGTATAGTCAAATAAAATAAATATAGGATTACCCAATTAGTTGATCATATACAAATCATTATCCAAAATATATAAAATCGTATATATAATAAACAAAATTTAGGTCCAAGGCTCTACATAGTCTCATCTCTAAATCTAGATACATGTTTAGCTCAACCATTGATCATAGGGATTTTCCCTTGCCTATATCTCTGACCATTAAATCTACACACCCATCATGGTTTAAATGTATTTTTCGATCAATATAATTGATATTTTATCACAAATAGTTTTTTTAGATAAATATAGTATATATAAGTTCATGAAAAATAATATATGACATCTAAATAAAACATAAATATAAACTTGTCACATCTTTATGCTCTAATCAACCACTCAGATACACGACCCTTCCTACTTAGACCATTGTTGGAATAAGATGATTATAACATGGTTTAATCACAACTAAAGGATAAATTAGATATCACCACTCATAATAATAACCTATTTTAATGATTCATTATCATATAAACAAAATATAGGTGAATAAGGCATCGGTTAATTGTAATAATAATCAAAGGTGATTGAGTCATCATTGTAATAGACAACTAGGGTGAATGATTTATAACTGAATAAAAATCTAGGTAAAAAAATACATCACCATATAGATAAACATAGATAAATTATGTATCACCTTATAAATAACATGTTTTAATGGGGTATCACAATTATTACATGCTTGTGTGAATTATACATTTTATCCAAGATAATCATTGGTGAAAGATTCATCACCATAAACACAACAAGGGTGAATGATATATCAACAACTAAGAAATGAGGGTGAATGAAGTATCAACAATATACTAAAACAATTAATTAATCACTATATAAATAAAGAGGTTGAATAATATATCACCATAATATTAATAATGGTGACTTATTTATCACTAAACCATTGGGAAAGGAAAGAAAATAAAATGCTAATATAATAAGAAAATTGAATGATATATCACTAAAAACCATCATATAGGACACTTACACTACACATAGGACAAATTAGACTAATCTCTGCAGTAATTATACACATTCCCTAAGCGTTGTACACCTAATCTCACT
Source organism: Viscum album (assembly GCA_963277665.1). Classification (NCBI taxonomy): domain Eukaryota; kingdom Viridiplantae; phylum Streptophyta; class Magnoliopsida; order Santalales; family Viscaceae; genus Viscum; species Viscum album. The sequence continues at coordinate 1,351,958,993 of OY728121.1, read as the reverse complement.
TGACTAAATCCTAGACCCACTTGGTATGTCTTAAAGATTCCCATAATGATCCATCTAATAAGGGTTGTTTCATATTAACTAATAACTATAGAAAAACCACATAACAATGCTAATTTATCACTATCCTAACTCATAATAATGATACCCATCACCGAAACATTCTCAAGACACCTCATGTAACATCCTGACCTAAACCACTAAGTTTGATCTGGAAGGCCACATGACCTCATGCATGCCTCCCCATACGCAAGAGGTTGTCGACTAGCAGTGAGAGTATAAATATAATAGTGGATAGATTATACACTTTCTATCATGTCATCGAGTAGGACAATAAATAATAATAATAGGATAATGAATAAATAATCAGGGTAAATAATGAAACTAAAGATAGAATATACGATATATAAATAAGAGCTCCCAAATTGGAAAGTCGTCCAGAGTACTGAAAGTATATAATAAATAAAATAATTGCAGGGTCATCTAGTGTCTATCTCGATCCACTCCAGCTTCATGCGCTTCCTTCTTAGCTATCCACCACAAGGCCCTTTCCCTTTATCGGGTTTCTCATGGAATCTATTATCGCATCGAAATGCCTAAGTATGATGTGAGTATAAGACTCAATGGGACACCAACAATGCATCCTTACCTGGTGTGATCAAGTGTACAATTTTATTCCATACTAATAATCAATGAATAACAATAATATAAACATTCAAATCAAAACCAAGTGGTGGTACCCTAACCAAGCCACCACTATACCTCCAGTTTTACCTTCTTTGGCTCCATACTGGAAAGATAATCATGGAATGTCTCAAGGAGCCTACACTAGTGCATGGTGCTCGGAATGTATATCTTGGAAAAGTCTTTAGTAACCAAACTAGCTACTAGGATATGACATTTTTTGCTTAACAACTTCATGGAATCATGTGTACCTAAATCTCAGTTCACCCTAGGCCTTAAGTATGGAATGTTGTTCGACATCTAGGCATCGAGGGTTTCACTCGCAAATCAACTAGTCATTGATCATGCTTCTCATAGATCAACTAGGAATCAAGTTCACTACTCTCAAATCAACTAGACATTGACCTACCTAATATTTGGATTTTAGTTTCCTGATTTCATCCTCAACACGGATCCATAGGGTCATCATATCTATAGCCTCAAGTATATAATGTTTCTCAAAAAATAACTAAGCTTCAAGTACATCACTCGCAAATCAACTAGGCATCGAGCAGATCGATATGTATGTGTTAAGAACATCCTAAAAATGGAATTCCATCATATATCTACCCTATGATCAGGTCCATCATTGGAAACAACAAAATTCAAGCATACTTTCTCACTAATAAGTAAAAAAGTCACGATAGTCCACCTATTCCGAGCACCAAGAATGGAACCTCCAAAGCAATGCAACATACAAACAGGGTATAGCATACAATAGAAATCATATCAAAATATATCATCTTGTGAAATAAAGTAGGAAACATAACATCATATGATAATAATAGAACATATAAAATGCTACATTAATATCACTCATGAAATAATAATAGGTCTTATAGGCTACACACACCCACATGTGATCACAATCAAGCAAAGTATGAAATAAGAACAAACATAAATCAATCATGAAAATATGTGTAAATGAGATCCCATGATGGTAAGGAAATTCTTACCTCATGGTTTTCCAAGTTGATGTTGAGGTTTACAATGTTTTTCATTACCAGAACCATGGTCATACCCAACTGTAAGACGATCACCCATGAACGACTCCTTGAACCATCCTCATTTCAACATTATTTATAATTATAGTTATTTTGATAATTTAAATGATTAAATTAAAAATGAACATATTATGTATCTACTTTCAAAAAAATCACAATAATAAATTTTTACTCGTTGAGATGAATCCAATGGCACCAACGGTGCATCAATGTGAACAATATCACAGAATATATTGACATTTGAAGTTTTGAGAAATAATAAAAATAAAATAAAAAGAAGAAATGAGAGTGAGGGATAAGAGAGAGGGATAGAGGGATATGAGAAAAATGAAAAATGGGGTAGAGGAATGCATGTGCACCTCCAAGGCACCTCCCCTTTAATATCCTTCTCTCTCCTCATGCAATACACTCAAACTCATTAAAAACCTCCATAACAAAACTCCATGCAATGTCCCCATATCCTCTTCAAGAATTTATTTTATTTTAAATTCAATAAATCACATTTAATCATGAATTTAAAAAATATATTAAATTTTATCTATATATATACAAATATATTTATTTATTTCTTATACTCATGCATATCCGTATATATATTTTTTTAACTTATATATACACATTATATACATACACATCAGTATATAAACCTGTGCATATATACACATATATATATATTTATCTCCTCTATATTTAATTTAATTTTACGCACATAAATATTATTTTTTACAATTTAATAATATTAATAATAATAACAATTATTATTATTATTAAATATCTCAAATAACTTCCATTATTATCAATTAAAATACCAAAAATTGAAAACACCTATTTTATCAATGATTCAAAGTACAGTTAATGATAGAGTTTCTAAATTCATCCATTAAGGGCATTACATATTTTAAATTGATCAAAACCATTGTATTTTGAAGCTTCTGGATTGATTTGGTGTCATCAATGATGGTCTCCACAATGAAATGTTGAAGAATGTAAATTAATTTGAAAATAAATTAATTTTAATTAATTAAAATTGGAAAAATAATATAATTAAAATTTAAAAGAGTGTTATCTTTTGTGATGTTGTAAAACACCTTATGCACATAAAGGTTATACCCTTATTAGGGTAAACCCTGTGTCCCGAACCTAACAGTGGTCTCAGATTTCTCATGCAATGCACCATTTTTGAGTTATTAATTATTTATTATTTAAAAAGCAATGAATTAAAGTTATTAAATAAATTATCCTTGCATGTGATATAACCAAATGCTCAATGCTCACAAAATGTTATACCCCGCCTAGGATAAACATCGCATATCAGACTTAAAGGTTGTCTCAAATTTCACATACAACATACTTTTTGGGAGCTATTTCGTAATTTTGGATAAATCGCATGCACGTAATATAATATATTTAATATTTTTATTCTTTTTATATAAAGGCTCTATGGGCCTTGAAATCTTGATTTAACTTAGTGATTGACTTCGAAAATATACCATAGAATATTCCAAATTTATAAGTGGGATTTTACCCAAACACAATGCCTTACAAACATTTATTAAGTAATTTTTTTTTGAAAAAAAAATACATTTTAAAATAAAAATAATTCTAAATTATTAACAAAGTATTATCATAAAAATTCAAGATATTAAAATTTTTCTCCTCTATCAATCTCTAATCCTCGAGAAATATCCTTACCGATCTTGCTCGAACAACGTAAACAACTGATTTTGAACATCAGACTCCCACTCTCCTGATAGGAGGAAGATTAGGAAAATAAAAATACATTATCCAGTCTAAGGGATCACACAAGGTTCATTTAGGAGTTTACCCTTATCCCAAGGAATAACCCTCCTATAAATAACTATAGTCTTTATCTCTTATCATCAGTCACAATCATCATATATATAATAACACAACATCATGGTCATTTCAACTAATTATTACCAAAAATATATATATCACAACTGTAAGGAAAATGGATATATCACACAATCAGAGACACTATCTTGAACATATGGCACAAATGCAAGGCATTCAATTAATGAGTTACTATATAGCACAACAATATGTATATATATGGAATGTGAACCTATGTTCCTAGTCATGATGCAAGAACGCACCCAAAATCTCATAAATCACTTATCAACATCATGTTCATCACAAAAGGTGAGTTTAATAAATATTAATAGAAAAACATAAATTCCACACATTATGGAAACTCAAAGGTCCATTTTGAAGTGCTGGACAGACACTAGCATAGTTCCCTTACCTGATTCCAAACAATCATATTTTCTGTCTATCATGTCACATCCCAAGGCAGGATAAGAAACAAGTTTTTGAGTCCTGGTGCTCTGATACCATTTTTTAGCATCCTAACTTGAACCACAGAGTTTTATCCGGAAGGCCACATGACCTCATACCCACCTCCCCATATGAAATAGGTTGTTGACTATTAGTGAGGGTCTAAATATGATAGTGTGGAGGCTATACCCTCATTTACAATTTTGTAACAACCCCACTCGAACAACCAGGTCCGAGCTAAAATTCCAAGTTACCTAATATGTATCTCTCCATATTCAAGAGGAATCTGACTCGTAGAAAGTTTATAAGTCTATCAGTGAGGAGACTATACCCTCAATAACATGTCATAGGATCAATAATCAACAATATACATTATAATAAATAATCATATTAAACATGTGGAAAAGTAAATATGGAATACATGTAATACAGATAAAGAATCTCTTGTAAGTGGAAAGCATGTCCAAAGGAAATAAAGCAGATAAAGTAAATAAATTAATAGAAAATCCTTCAAATTGTATCATGGTCTACTACTATCTTCGCACTCCTCCACTTAGCTATCCCCCACAAGGCCCTTGTCCTTCACCAGATCCCTCATTCAATCTAAAAGCGCATCAAAATTAATGATTAGGGTGTGAGTTCAAGACTCACTAGAACACCACCAATGCATCCTTACCTTGATGTGATCAAGTATAATAGTTTATTCAATAATAATGATCATTGTGTAACAAGAATAAAAATATAATCCAAAACTGAGTGGTTATGCACTAAAAAAGATACCAAAAACCCTCATCCATACTTGATTTTGATATCAAACAAGTTGAAGTTGGCTTTTATGTTGATCCATTCCCATTATTGTATATTTTTTCCAGCATGGATTCGAAGCAAGTATAGTCGGGGGGATTTTTCTAGCTTTGTTAGCACATAGCTTCTCTATTTTGGATTGTATGTTTATTCTTGTTACGCATTGATCATTATTAGGAAATACATTATTATACTTGGTCACTTCATGTTAAGGATGCATTGCTGGTGTCTTATTGATTCTTTCACTCACACATTGCTCTGTAATTTCTATGTTCTTGTAGATTTAATGAGAGATCTAGCGAATGAAAGGGTCCCTATGGTGGATAGATGAGTGAAGGAACATGGAGCTAGTAGAAGATCAGGATGGACTCTATATGATATGATATTTATTTACTTACTTTATCTTCTTTATTTCCAATATACATGCTTTCCATTTATGGGAGATGTTTTATTTGTATTAAAAATATTCCATCTTTACTTTTATACATGTTTACTCCGACTATTTATTATATTGTTTATTGTTGATTATTGATACTACGATATGGTGTTGAGGGTATAGTCTCCCAAATGATGGACTTAGACCCTTGCTACTAATCGGTAGACTCTTGTATGCAGGGAGACATGGATGAGGTCACATGGAATTTCTAATTATTCCTGATGGTTTGGTTCGGGATGTTACACCTCACAAGTCCCACCAATTCATTTCATAGGAAAAAACACCCCTCACGAGTCCCAATTACAAGACATGTCACCACTTTATCATAGATGCATATACATTATAGGCCATGAATATAAAACATAAGGTTTGGGTGACCTATCATATGCTATATAGTCCATAATTATCTCTCAAGACATGAGGAAACACAAATTGTGTTCCTTTCAGGTCATTCACGCCCACCTACCAACACTTGTATATGTCATATGGTGCAAGAACATGTATAAAATGATGGAAATATTTAGGGACCACCTACCTAGGATTTTCTTGAATCTAATATTCCAAAATTATCAAAAAAATCAACCTTAATTTAATGAAATTAGAAAATTTTACAAAACCCCAAAAATAGGAATTTTTTATGATGAATGATGAATCGTTGAGAAAAATATCGTATAAATGGGAGAGGAGTTATCATGACCCATCGTAGGGGGGCCTTATCATGACTACCCCAAGCCTGCCTCTAATAATCCAAGGGCTGGGGACTAGCACTGAGTAGGTATATCCCACAAATAGAAGGCATTTTCCTAAGTACCTATACACATGCACCCATCTCCAAGCCCACAATGCTGAAATGTAAAAGCACTGCATACAAAATGTATGAACACACTAAGACACCAATCACAGATTATGATAGTAGAAAAAATGGAAAGTAAGCAGGGTCATAATACAAGCCCACCCAAAAAGGAGTCAGCAATAATGAATATACAAGTTCCTTAAACTCATCCCTGGAAAACCCTACATGAAGGGTAGGTATTGGATAGATGTTTGAAGCTATAGGATCACCACACATCCATCTAATCACCCTAAGTACCACCTATTCCTAGTCCCCTGAGGACTCCATCAAATAGTAGATCATATGCACAAGACATGACGCTTGCGGGAAAATCCTATTCATAAGTGATTAAAACAATACTCAGTAGGACAGCCCAAAACCACAAAGAAATACCACTAATAAATATATGTAGCACACCATAGAGAAATACATGAAGTATAACACTAAGAAATACATGAATTATACCATAAAATAAAACATAATAAGTACAGTTAGCTCACATAGGTATAATTCTAAAGCATGAAGAGAAGAATTTTCAGTTGTATTCCACTGATCTTAGAGTTTTTGTGACACATGGAGTGTCGATGGTGCATGGAGCTTCGATGGCACATGGAGCATTGATGGTGCACAGAGTGTCGATGGTGCACAGAGAGTCAATGGTGCATGGAGCATTGATGGCGCCTGGAGAATTTATAGTTTATAGAGCATCAATGGCATATGAAGCATTGATGGTGTATGGATAATAGATGGTGCACAGAGTGTCGATGGCACACAAAGTGTCGATAGTTTATGCATCCCCTAAGTAATGTAGTCACTAAGTCACATCCATCTGCAAGATTCCACTTATAGCGCACTTATTCCGGGAGAACCTACTCCTCAAGCCATTAGGTCATAAACCAAATTCCACAAAAAACTAACTTAGAGTACTTCAAAAGGACCTCCTCATAACAAGGGTTCCAACGCTGCAAATATGTTGTTAAATGGATACACAGTTTGAATGATATGACCATTTTTGAAAAACTGTTCGGCCCAGGTTCAGTCTGAACATAACCCGACCTGTTGGGTCACTAGGTCCATCCCACTGGGCCACTAGAGTGTACAAGACACCCCAGTCCATCCCACACTATGGGCTAGTTTACTCCACTAGACATGGACCACCCTGGATGCTCCCCCTGAGTCCACGCGGTCCACCCTAACCACATAGCTCCCCCATGTCACCCAATCAATGTGGCGATGAGCCACATTTCACATGGCTCGCCTACCTCCTCTACACATCACATGGCATGCCATCATGGGTTCCTTCTATGTGGATTTGAGCCACATCCATCTCACCATCATGACCCCTGGTCACCACCCATAGCTTCTGTCGTCGGGGGCTCCACACGGTCCGACCGCCGCCACCTTCTCCTGAGGTCATCATCACGAGTGAACCCCACCCTCCACCGCACCCATAAGAGGCCTCCACCTTGTGTTTTTGTACACCACCACTGGCACTAGCTATCAGGGCCCTGGTTCTGTAGGTCTCCCCTATTTCTCTTGTACTCTGTTTTTAAAAACAGATCCACATCTGTGATCCTCAGGTCGCGACCTTCACTACCTTGGGCTTTGATACATCTTGCTCGCACTCCGAGGGGTGATCACCTTCGGAGCCTCCCAGTAAATGTTTTCATGACCATGAGGGTCCAATAGTAAATAAAACTAATAACAAAGATAGTAAAAACACATATAACACCCGAATAATGTATCTTAGACTTGTTCATGTCGTCCTTGATCTATTCATGTTATAAGGTTTAACAAGAACAAGAATAGATAATCACAAAGATCTATCTCCCTTTTTAAAACCCTCAATAATTTATCCATACCTCAGGAACATATGAACTATAGATCAACCTGTTCATGGGTTGGTCTGCGTTCATCATTTGAATCTAATAAGGGAAACGAAATAACAAAGATATCAAGCACCCTACCTCATTACTGGATTAGTCATTGATGATGAATGGAGGTATGTGTCATCATCGATCCTCAATCTGCATACATTCATCATCAAGAGAGTTTCCTTCCATGCCTAAGAGAAATTTTAGGGTTATGGGGATAATCCTAATTCCTAACAAAGGTTTAATTAAAAAGAAAAAATAGGTTGCATCCAATAAAATATTTTTATTAAAATATTTTAATGACGGTTACGTCCAAATTCTAACTTTCACATTTGACCGTTGGTGGTTGATGTTAGGACCCACCTAAGATAATGTCAATTCTCTGAACACAAAAGTGCCCTAATATTTCTAATTTGGGTACCTGTTTAGATATTATTCCCATTTAAAAGAAAAATCGCTCATGCGCTTTATTAAAAACATAACATTTTTCATCAGGCAAACCGGGCCTCAGAATCATATTCCATCTCAATACATGGTCTTGGAATTTTACCAATTAATTTCTAAAAATAATACTAGAGAAAATTTGAGTCATTAAATTATCTCCACCTTAGGGATTTACATCCCTAAAATCTAAAACAAGGGCTACTCAACAAAAAGATGAGGGTACTGGGCATGAATCTGAGCCTCCCACTCCCAAGTGCTCATATGAAGATTCATGTGCTTTCACCTGATGCACATCAGAGGAATCTATTTCCCATGAAGGACTCTCTTATATCGATCCACCATCTCTATTAGGTACTCCACAAAATTCTACCCATCATCAATGTCCATCTCTCCCTAGTCGATAATGTGTGATGGTGGAAGAAATTAGGCACACAGTGCAACTGCAGGGGTAGATCTAGGTGATATGCCACCTCACAAACTCTACTCAGAATATGAAAAGGGTTGATGTATCTCAGAGATAACTTTTCATCCTAACCAAATATCTGTAATCCTCATCGAGGTGAGACCCAAAGGAACACATGGTATCCCTTATCAAAATCCAAGGGCCTCCATTTACTATCTTTATACGTCTTCTGCTAGCTCTGAGTAGTCCTCATCTACTCCTGGATGATCTGTACATTTTCAATGGTATCCTACACCAACTCTATCCCCATGAGTGCTAACTCTCCTCAGTTCATACAGTAAAGTGGTGACCTTCATGGTCGCCCGTATAAGGAATCACACAGTGCAATACAAATGGTGGAGTGATAGCTATTGTTGTATGCAAACTCCACCAGTGGTAGGAGATCCTCTCAATTGTAGCCAAATTCTAGGATGTAAGCACATATCTTTTCCTCAAGAACCTATATGGTCCTCTCTATCTGGCCATCCATCTGAGGATGAAATGTTGTGCTCAAGTGAAACTGAGTTTCAAATGCCTCCTACAAATTCTTCCATATCCAAAAATTTAAAATGAGCATCATGTATTGAAATGATCATTGATGGAACTCTATGAAGATTAACTATTTCCTACATGTAGAGGCCTCCCGATCTATTTACTAAAATCTTCTCATGAATCGGTATGAAGTGGGCCGACCTAGTGAGTTGGTCAATAATCACATAGATATAATCATGGCCCCTGGATATCCATGGTAAACCCATCACTAATTCTATTGATATCCCATCTCACTTACACTCTAGCACCTCTAGGGTTATGAGTCAAACCCACTAGAACCTGGTGCTCAGCCTTCACTTGTTGGAAAGTGAGGCATCAAAAAACAAACTCTGCTACTACCTTCTTCATCTCTGGCTGATAGAACTAACATCATAGGTCCTGATACATCTTTTCCACTCCTAGATGTACCACCAAATGGGATGTATGGAACTCCCTTTAGACCTACTCTCGCAATGTCACTAGAACCATTGTGTGTCCTCTGGATAGAAAGATGTGCTCCCACACCTTTTGAATATCCATCAGGGTCATGCCATGTGGACATCTAAGCATGTAAAGTCTCATAGTAATTGTATTTGAGCTATGCCTCCCTGACTCACTATAAGAGTAGAGGGGTGATAACCATCGAATAGATATAAGTTTCCCCATCTCCATCCACAAAGGATATCTACAACGCGACCAACTTCTCTGATTCCTCACTCAGGAACTACAAGATGGATCTTTTATTGAGATCATCTGCCACTATGTTCTCCTTCCCAGTAGTATAGAAAATCTAAAAGTCATATTCCTGGAAGAACTATATCCATTTCCTCTATCTCAAGTTTAGATCCTTCTGAGAGAAGATATACTTGATGCTCTTATGCTCAGAGTATATGGTAAGTTGCTCACCCATCAGGTAGTGTTGCCACATCTTCAAGGTGAATACTGCCACTGCCAAATCAATATCATGGGTCATGTAGTTATACTAATGTGGTCTAAATTATTGTGAACCATATTCAATCACCACTTACCCCTACTTCAGGACACAACCAAGCCTGGTCCATGATGAATCACAGAACATCATGTACTCAACACCCTCCTCTAGTAATCTTAATATAGGAGTACTTGTCAATCTCTACCTAAGCTACTAAAAACTCTCTTGGAACTTCTCCATCCACATGAAAGGTTTCCTTTTTCATGTCAAATCTATCAAGAGTGCTGCTAATATAGAAAATTCAGGCATAACCCACTGATAGTATATAGTCAATCCAAGGAATCTCCATACCTCGGTAACACTCTTGGGTGGCTCCCTAACAAGCACGACATCAGTATTTTCTAGATCCACTGAAAATCGAGCCTCTGAAATGACGTGTCCTAGAAAGTGGACCTCTCATATCCAGAACTGACACTTCGAGAGCTTCTCATAAATCCAGTGCTCTCAAAGTATGTCCAGGACCATCCTTAATTGTATCGTGTGCTCCTCCTCAGACACCGAGTACACTATGATGTCATCAAGGAAGAACACGATGAACCGATCTAAGTAATGATAGAAGATACTATTCATGAGCCCCATAAACAGTTTTGGGGTGTTTTTTACACCAAATGGCATCACCGATTACCCGTAGTGGTTGTACCTACATCTAAAGGTTGTATTCGATACATCCTCATCTCGTACTTGAAGCTGGTGATAGCCATATTTGAGATCTATCTTTGAGAACCACCTCACACCCTTTATCTAATCGAAGAGGTCGTTAATCCTTGGTAGTGGATACTTAATCTTCACAGTCTCCTTTTTTAGGTTCTAGAATTCCATACATAACCTCAAGCTCTTATCCTCCTTCTTGGAAAACAAAGTTGGGGTCACCTAGTGTAAAACACTAGGCCTAAAGAATCCCTTCCTCTTAAAGTCCTCTAGTTTTACCCTCAACTCACAAATCTCCATGGGAGCCATCTGATATGTAGGTTTAGATATTGGTTCTATTCTAGGGCACAAGTCAATATAGAAGTCAAAATTTCTATGAGGAGGTAATATGGGTACATCCTCAAGAAAGATATCCCCATACTCTTCCACCGCTATAGAAAATTAAGGACTCCTATAATCCACTACACCGAGGGTGAGACTACCCAACTAATGCGTAATCAGCTGCACCCTCATGTTCTTGAGTCTGTCCTACATTTTATGTGTTTCCTTTTCCCTAATAAAAGAAAAATTGGTCCCATCACTACATACACACCACACTCTGCGCCTAAAATAGTCAATCTGGGCATGAACTGTGGATAACCATTCCAAACCAAGAATAACCTTGTAAGGCCACGATGCTACAACCAAGAGATCCAAACCAAAACTCTCACCACCTAGCGTAAGGGAACATTGTTGGAACCGGTGTTTGATCATCAAATCTTCCCCCTTATGAGTTTCTAAGTGTAGGTATTGAGTCAACGGTTCCACTGGAATCTCCAAGTCTATAACAAGGGTTGTGGTGAGAAAAAATTGAATGACATATGTGTATATAAAAACTACAAATAATGTGGAAAATACATAGATTGTACCTCTAATCATCTTGGGATCCTTAGGTTCATAAGCCTCTATCACCATATTCTGGCCTCATCCATGTCCACCAGCTCCATGAGCCCATGGTGGACCACCTAGGGGTGGTGGTGGTAGTACCTCAAACCTTCACCCACCTCATGATTCTATAATTTCTCCTATTATATGCCTTATTCCATATAAAACACCATGATACTTCCTCCAACTCTGTATCTGAGGTCCCTTGAGACCGTCTCCTGATCAGTCATACGCTGGGTCAGGCAATCTCTAGCCAAAAGCCCTCGGCCACTGCACGAGTAACACAGCTTATCATTAAGCTAATCTACTTTCCCTTGGGACCCCCAAACCACTGATCTTGTGTCCTGGGGATGTCCCTTGTAGTTTCTAACCTTCTCAGGTCCCTATATCTACTGTCATTTACCCACTTTCTAAGACTCAACTACTTGGTGCCTACTGGTATCTCCCATTGTTGGCGTCTACTCCACCAGAAATCTCTCCACTAGAAGAGATATCTCTAGTACCCCAATAATATATAGGGATACTAAGGGATATAATCAACACCCTGATCTCCTAGTGTATCTCTTTCCTAAAGTTCTGGTCCCTAAACAATGGGTCTTATAACATATTAGTCGAGTAGCGAGAAAGATCTATAAATATTGTCGAGTACTCTTCCACTGTCTGACTGTCCTACTGCAGATGCAGAATATCCTATATGCACACAAATCATAACATCATTATAAAGAAGTCCTACCTAAAGAGGAACTCAAATTTGACCCAAGAGTGATTCATCTCTTCATGCTTCTGGAGTACTAAGCTCCCCCATCGCCCCACTGAGCCCTGAAGAAGGCTCGCATCTAATATTGCCATTTGGCTAGAAGGTGTCCTCACAAGGTGGAAGACACATGTAACTACATCCAAAAAATACTCAGCATCCTATGGGTCTATCTCTCCCTAAAAATTGGTAGTTTGTTGCCTCTGGAACTCATGAAATGCACTCAACCTTCATTCATCCTCTACCGTTAGCGCTGGTAGTAACCACTACTCAATGGGTGGTGGCATCACTGGTACACCACTCAGAGGTGTTATCCCCAGTACCGGTCCACGTACCAATTCCTCATTTCAAGGTATATCATCCTCGTGATCATGCATCGGAATCATGGATGGTTGTATGCGTAGAGGCATCCTAAAACATATCAAGATGAACCACGGTCAATAGACTATACCTGGTGAGCTGAATCAAGAAGGACATGAGAACACACCCAAATCCTATATGATGTGTGTACCATTAAATTCCCTACAACTATTTTTTTTATGTACTGAGTTGGAAAGAATAATTCAGAGTCCTGGTGTATGGATATATCAGCATCTTCACCAACACTTAATTCCCGAGCCTAAAATCCGAACTCAAAACACTCGACACAATTTCCCCAAACCAACCTCACATACTCAGGATCCTTTAAGTATAACTGAACACCTCGGATACCACTCTATTATGACCCATCCCAAAGGGGCCCATGTCTTGACTACCCCAATCCCACCTCTGATGGGTCAGGGACTGGTGACTAGCACCGAGTAGGCATATCCCAAAAACACCAGGTATTTTCCGAAGTACATGTACACACACACCCATATCCAATCCCACAATGCTGAAATGTAAAAACACTAAGTAAAAAATGTATTCAGACACAAATATACCAACTAGAGAGTGAGATAGTAGGAAAACTATAAAGTAAATAGGGCCAGAATTCAAACCCACCCAAAAAGGAGTTTGCAACAGTGAATACACAAGTTCCTGAAACATGTTCGCAAGAAAACCCTACCTAAAGGGTAGGTGTTGGACAGATGTATGAAGATGTAGGAGCACCACAAGTCTGTCTAATGTCTATAATCACCACCTAGTCCTGTTCCACCTAGGACTCTATCAAAGCATCGATCGTCTATACAATAAATGACACTTATAGGAAATTCTCGTGCAATGCTCGTTCAGGGGTGAGTAAAAAAATACTCATTAGGACACCCTGAAACACTACTGGAAAACTAACCTATACCAACGGTTTGGAACCGTTGGTATTGGACTCCAAACTGTTGGTATAGCCTATACCAAGGGTTTGGAGAACCATTGCCAAGTAAGCCGTTGGGACAGGTATATACCAAAGGTTATGGGAAAACTATTGGTATAGACCTATACCAACGGTTTTGAAAACCATTGGTATAATTAATATGAAAATCTATACCAAAGGTTCCATAAAACAGTTGGTATATGTATTTCAAAAAAAAAACATTTGCTGGGATTTGATCCCAGGACCCCTATTTTATCATTGAACGGCTTAACCACTAACCTAACATGACTTTTGTGAACATAATTTCATAAATATTTATATTTATTCTCATAATTATTTTAAATTTTGATTTATATAATGTTCTTGATAAGAATATCCGATAAAAAATCAAAGGACCTATACTAACGGCTGTCAAACCTGTTGGTATAGACCTATACCAATAGTTTTGACATCTGTTGGTATAGGTCCTTTGATTCTGGGAGCGACGTTGGTATATGGGGGAACTATACCAACAGTTTGGCCAAACCTTTGGGTTAGGTACCCACCCTTTATCAACGGTTTGGCCAAACCATTGGGAAAAGGGGCCACAAAGTGGACTTTTCCCAATGGTTTGTCTAAACCATTGGGAAATCCATACCCTTTCCCAACAGTTTTGGAAAACCGTTGGGAAAAGTGGCCACAAAGTGGACTTTTCCGAAAGGTTTGGCCAAACCATTGGGAAAGCCATACCCTTTCCCAACAGTTTTGGAAAACCGTTGGGAAAAGTGACCTCAAAGTGGGCTTCCCAATGTTTTGGCCAAACCGTTGGGAAAGGGGACCTATACCAACAGTTTTTACAAACCGTTGGTATAGAAGCGTTGGGAAAGGTCATATTTGCAGTAGGGAAACCACAAAGTAATAACACTAATAAATACACATAGTACACCAAAAATAAATATGTGAATTATACCACTAATAAATACATGAATAATACCACAAAGTAAGCACATGAAGTATAGTCATCTCACACGGGTATAATTCTAAAACACAAAGAGAAGGATTTTTAGTTGTAGTCTACTGGTATCCCAGTTCTCGTGACACATGGAGTGTCGAGGGTGAACATAGCATCGATGATGCACAAATAATTAATGGAACATGGATAATTAATGGAATATAGATCATCAATGGAACATGGAGTGTTTATGGTTCATGCAGCCCCCAAGTCATGTAGTCACTAATTCATATCCAGTCGTAGGATTCCGCTCATAGCATGCTTATTCCAGGAGAACCTACTCCTCAAGACATTAGTTCATAGAATAAATTCCAAAAAATATCACTTAGAGTATTTTAAAAGTAATGTCTCATATCAAGGGTCCCAACATAGTAAACAGCTTTTCAAATGGGCACACAGTTTGAAAGATACAGTAGTTTTTGTAAAACGGTCCGACTCGGGTTTGATTCGGAACCAACCTGGCCCAGTCTAGTTCAGTCTGAACTGGCCCATCCCACTGGGCTACAAGGTCCTGACTTCTAGGAATTTGGTGTATCCTAGCCACACAAGTTTGACTTACAATGTGTGCTAGTTTACTCAGCCAGACACGGCCTGCCCAGGTTGCGCCCTTTGGTCCACTTGGTTCACCCAAACTGCGTGGCTCCCCTATGTCGCTCAGTCAACACGGCCAGCTCGCCTACTCCGCATGCCCCACGGATTTCCACCATGGGTCCCTCTGGGGTGTCTTCGAGCCTCATCTCATATCACCATCTTGGCCTCCTTCTACATCCCCCGGTCACCACTCACAGCTTCCACCACTACGGGCGACCATCGTCCGCTACCTCACCCGCATGTGATAGCCACCGAAATCCACTAGGCACTATTATTCACCATATGTGGCCCTTGTTCTATAGGTCACCCCATTTTCTCATGTGCTTTGTTTTTTTAAAAGAATTCACATATGTGATCCTTGAGTCGTGACCTTCACCCCCTTGGGTTTTGATCCATCTTAATAGCACTCCGGGGGCTCGATCGTGTTTGGAGCCTCCCAGAAAATTGTGTTATGACCATGAGGATATAATGGAAAATAATTCCCAGAACAAGGATCGGAGAAACACATAGAATGACCGAAGAATGTAACTTTTTCTGGTTTACGTTAGCCATGATTTGTTCATGTTAGAAGGTTTAACAAGAACAAGAACATATAACCACAATGATCTATCTCATTTTTTAAACCCCGCAACAATTTATCCATCCCACAAGAAGGGACGAACCATATATCAACTTGTTCATGGGTTGGTCAGCATTCATCATTTGAATATAAGAAGGGAAAGTAAATCACCAAGAGATAAAACATCCTACCTTGTGGCTGGATCAGTCATTGACGAAGAATGAAGGTCTTTGTCATAGTCAATCCTCGATCCGCCTGTATTTGTCATCGATAGAGTTTTCTTCCACGCCTAAGAGGAATTATAGGGTTATAGAGATAACCCTGATTTGTTGAAAAAGGTTTCATTGAAAAGAAAAAGTCTATTGAATCTAATAAAATATTTTTATTAAAATATTTTAATGAAGGTTATGTCCAAATTCTAACTTTCACATTTAACCTGCATCGGTCGATGTTAGGCCTCACCTAAGTTAAATTTGTTTCTCTGAACACAATGGTTCCCTCAGATTTCTAATCTAGTCACCCGTTTAGAATTTATTATCATTTTAATGAAAAATAATATGCTTGATTTATTAAAAACATATAATTTTTCATCGAACTATTTCGGGAACATAGGGCCTCAGAATCATAAATCATCTCAGCGCTTGGTCTAGGAATTTTCCAAATTAATTTATAAAAATAAAATCAAAGAAAATATGATCCATTATCGGAGATTTATCCTTGACTCTAGAAATAAAATAGGATAAACATTCATTAAATACAATCTTGAACAAAGAATAATATCCACTTTAAAGGAGATAAAATGGAAGGGGGATATAGTTTATGTGGTTATCCATATGAAGAAGGTTTCATTTTTTTATAAAATTTTAAACTATAAATTAATTTAATTAAAATTTTAAAAAATAGAAAGTTTCCACCAAGCACCTTTTTCACTCCCAATGGGTATCCAGTATCACGTATTCTAATAATACAAGGGCCACTAGCTATATAGTGGTCCACCTAGGCTTACTACCCCATAATTTTAGCTAGTGAGTTCATGGTACAAGACACTAAATACCTAGTGGTATTTTTTATCCTTGAAATATTTTCCACCACTGAATTATTTCCTAAAATATTGACCTTAAGCCTTTATCAACCACTCAAATGTTTAAAACTATCACAATATACATGGAATTATAGGATTTAAATTTAATTTTTACTTTAATGTATGTGGTTTGTTACACCCACTACTTGCTAAAACTCCTCTAAAAACTATTAAGGATGAGAAAGTTGTACACTAGACACACATGGATGTAATATTGGATGTAAGATGGATTATTTTATCATCAATGTTAAGGGATACACAAAATTATAATGAATAAAAATAAAAAAAAATTCATGTTATATCATATCTAGAATTTATACTGGGATATACTTAGATAAGAATGATATTAGATCTATAAAGAACTTTTTACAAGAATTTTGGGAGAATAAGTCCATGTAAAACCTCATTTACTCGATATGATATATTTAATTTATAGTTTGGAAAAATTGATATTCAATATATACAAGGATCTATCCACATATCTCATTCTCATATCTCTACCACCTAGTTTCTCTATTTTTATTATTAATTTCAATATGAAAAACTAAGGGAAATTATTTTTGAATGTTTTGATAATGATTCACTAGGATGAAAAAGACATGAATAAAGACATGTATTTAAAATTTATGGTAAATTAGAAGAATAATAAGGATAATAGAACAATGTAATGATCAAATCCAAATACACCTATAAAATAGTATTCTAATAAAAATAAGGTTTAAATAGAAAGTAATAAGTAGGAGGTTATTTTTTATGTATGGAAAGAATATTAATAGGAAGAATAACTATAGTATGTTGAAGAATAAATGTGAAGCATCGATATTATTAAACTGATTATTTCAATTTATAGAATTTCGGTCTTAGATACTTTTTATTACTCATACATTTGAATTTATTTACATGAACTAAATAGATTATGAATGATTGTGAGAAGTGAGGGGTCTCTTTAAGTTATTAATAAAGAAAATCTTACTACATTAATTATAGAAGAATAAAATTTCAAAATTCCTAGAGTGATTATTATTTTATTATTATTTTTTTATTATTTTTTTATCATTACCGTAACATTATTTATATATCATGTTTAAACACAAGTGAATTTTATTTTATTATTTGACAAATAAAAGGTTATTTCATTTATAAGGATAGCATATGTTATGGTATGAAAAATTTATATAATGGTTTAAATAAATAATTGAATTGGAAAATACTAAATTTTCAATAAATGGTTAATTAAATTCAAATGAATCTTGGTACATGCAGTTGTGGCATGTTCATATTATTAATGTAAACTATAATCATTTAAAAAAAGTTAAACCATGAAGAGTATTTGAATTATTCTAATTTAAAACCCTTGGTTATTTTCCATACTTGTTTACATGAAAAAAAGGAACAAATAATATTTATAGTTAAAGTTAAAATAGTTATAAATATTATAGAATTAGTTTATACTGATTTATGTGGACTACTTCTAGTAAAATATAGTAGCAGATTCTCAAAATTTGTTACTTTTCAGATGGAATCAATAGATATGGTTATATTTACTTAATGAGGAATAAATTAGATTTCTTTGAGATATTAAAGGAATATAAAATTGAAGTAGAGGATCAACATGGTAAGAATATATAGAAACTCTAATAAGATTGATGTGTATAATTTCTTAACCAAGGCTTCATAAATTATTTAAAAGATTGTGGGATAATATTCCTACTCAATTCGTATCTTATTAGACATGGTGAGATATATGTTGATCCATGTAATTATTATATAACCCTTTTATGAATATTCTTTTTAATCATCATCATACACACTTAAAAAAGTGTACCAATCAAGAAAGTAAATGAGATCTAATATGAGTAATATTATGGAAATAAAACCTAGGCTATCACATATGCATTTATAGGGATATAGAGTATTTGTTGAGGATATTCATAGAAAACATATTGAATCGCAAGGAAAAGAGTGTGCCCTTATTTGATCTCATTGTTAAAAGAGTTGGTTTGAAAATAAAATCCATATATTTATAAATTTATCATACCTTCAAAAGAGATAGTGGGAGAAATATATAGTTCAATGAATCTAAGGCTCTAGATGCACAAGAGTTGGAATAAGAAAAAAACTCTACAAGACTTAGTGGTATAAGTTATTCAAGAGGAATAATATTACGTAGATAAACTAAGGAAGATAGAGAACCACATATATATAGTTTTCTTATCACCATGGATGGTGATATGTTATTAGTTGTGGATAATAAACCCTTATCCTATAAGATTCAATAAATATTATATTATCATTATTATGTGATTTATTATATAAATACATATATAGATTAAACCAAGAATCAAAATAATGGTATGGTAATTTTAATGAAACCACAATAGAATTTGGTTCTATCAAAAATGAAATTTATTTGTGTCTCTGTAAAAATTTTGATGACCTAGACCTAGTAGCCTAAATCCTAAGGTTGGTCAGGATTTCCAAATAGTCTCAATTGTATTCCTTGATCATTAGAGGTAGGATAATAGTATCGAGGGATAAAACTATTTCTTGATGAATAATTTACCATAAGATAAACAACCAACTAAATGGGAAAAATTTAGAAAATTTATTATAAACCAATCTTTAAAATAAACATTTTAAATTAAACTAAAAACCAAAAAATGTACTGCATAAATAAAAAATCACAAATCCTAACACAACATGAAGAATGGAAGAAAAATACACTTATCCAATGTGTATAGTCTAACTCCTCCAACAAAACAAAACCAAAAACCACCAAATTCAAAATGATTATAGATCCTAATATCTGTCAACAATGACCATCAAAGCTTATACCTCACATGCATCATATGACATTACTTAAAAATTTAGATATAAGGCAGGGGTGAGTATGAGAATACCCAATAGGATTTTCGCATTGAATCCAATGAAATATCATGGAATAACTATTCTAAATCTTGTAATCATTTTCATTCAAAATAGATTAACAAATTTCTTAAAAAATTTTAATCACATAACCAGATAAATCCAAAACAATACATGAAAATAACTCATGCAATTTTTTTATAAATAAATATAAACATGCCCAAAAAAATAAAATCTAAAATAAATGAGTAGAAATAATGAAATCATCATGAATACCTTCTATATTCATATCATACAACCATTTTGGATCATCACCTACCCGAGTGTTTCCCAAATCCACGTCCCTCCTCATCTAGATTTCCCACATGATTTAGAACTTCCAATTAATTTTAATTACCTGATAATTATTTTTATAAATGAAACTTCTCAATAATTTCTCATACTATAACAATTAATTTCCCATACACATTTTAATTCTAAAAAATGGTTTAGCAATAAAAGTCCATCAAACTGGTTATCTTAAATAAATCCTATTTAAGATACTAAAAAATAGTTTTCTAAAGTCATAATTTTAAAACCCACTCCCATGTTTTAGATTTAAAAGTCTCAAATTCTTAATTTTTTCAAATCTAGAAAAAACCTATTTCATAAAATAAATTTCATATGATAAACTTGTAATGTTGGAAAATTGTCTAAAATTATACTAATCACGCAAAAAATGATTCAATAAAACCACCTACATTAGATTATGTATATATGAATATTCTAAAATCTTAGATCTAATGTTAGAAGTAATGAAATGATCCTTAAAACCCTATAAAAAATAACTTGTTATCATGATTCTTTCAGGTATGATTTGAAATTCATAATCCCGATTCCCTAAGTCTACCCCAAAAAATATAGATCTCTAAGATATGATGAAATAGAAAGATAGGGAAACTTATTAATCAAATAATTTATGAAATCCTTGAGATTAATCCTTTAATTAAATGTAAATATGATCAATATTATATAGAATAACATCATTAGATAGTGGAGAAGCCCCAATTTTCTCTCAAGAATCCCTATAGTCATAGAAATTCAATTTTAGTATTCTAATTAGGGTTATAGGAGGCTAATTATGATATTAAATTTTATATAATATAACCCCAACCTGACTGCAAAGTTAACCTGCATGGTCCCTATGATGGTACATAAGACTATGTAGTCCTCCCTTACTATAAACACAAAATTCATATTCCTATGAAAATATCCCAAATAATATGCACTGGTCATTCATTCCTCTCACATTGGTAGGAAGATAGGCATAGTTTAGCTGTATGGTCACCAAGACCATGCCCAAGGCTGTGAATTATTCATTGGGCCTTCAAAAACTCTAATTTTTACCAATAAAACCCCTAAATCTAAAAATATGGATTACCTATAAAACTCAAGTAATTATAATCCACCTCAATATTGGACTTTTCATCCCTTAAGAGTGATTGGTATTCATTCTACAGGACAAAATCCATCAATTATTGTCACATCATATCCTCTATTTTCTACATATACTATAGAATCATTTTATGCTACCATACAACTCTCACCAATGGAAAACTCCAGCCACTCTGGATAGAATCCCACCTATCATAATTCCTCATCATACATTCTATAAAGGTCTCAAATGGTTCCAAATCCATCACATAATAGGAAATAAAATGAAATAGATTGGGTTCAAACTTCCATTTTTTATAAACATGAAACACATTAGGCATTATAACATACTTTGATGTAAAATCTAAATGATAATCCACATATATAACTCACTAAATGATCTCAAATAAAACCAAGTACTTAGATGAAAACTTACCTTTCTTCTTGAATCATCGATGTCATAACCACAGTGAACTCATAAGAAGACTCGGTCTCTAACCACAAATTCTTACGGTCATCAAAGATAATTAGTGTAAGACTTATACTAAGTCCATGATTTCATTAGTCACTTAAAAATTAGATGAAATCATTCTCTAATATCCTATAAAAATATAAATCCCATAATATATCTTCCTCCTACTTCTACCCAGCATAAAAATGATCAACACAGTCATCCATATAGTGATTTAAGTAGATCCATCCAAATCGATTCTTGTTAACAAATTTTATATAAAAACTATGCAAAAAACCATGATCTCAGAGAATCCATCACATAAACTTAAAAAAATCCTCTAAATTATATAAGGTATATTCTGATTGTCTTCATATTTAGGTATTATAATACTTACTCATTCTCAAATAAATGCCCATTATTTTCTATAATCTTTTACAAAACGTCAAACTAAACCAAGGATCTCTATAAATATTGATAGATGAAGGATGCCCATGAATCCTAACCATTTCCTTGACATAAAACTTACCTAGGTACTCTACCGATAATATATCATGAATAAGTAATAAGTGGTATGACTTCATAAGATGATACATAACCACCCATATCATATCATTCTTCTATGTAAATCTAGGTAACTGGCCATGAAATCTTTGATGATTTCTTCTCACTTCCATGGTGGTAAGGGTAAAGGCTGTAAAAGTCCCATAAGTTACAGGTGCTCTACCTTTACCCTCTGACAGGTCAAAATCAAGATATATAATTGTCCATATCCCTTTTTATCCCAACCCATTGGAATTTTCATCTGATTTCATGATACATGCTTACCACTCAATAATGAACATTCCAACTAGAGTTATAAAATGAACTCATAAAATCATTTTTCAAAATTAAGAGAACCATCACTCTATATTAGAAATAGAGTGTTGAGTTAGCTACTATAGGATACCCTTTAATGGTACCATATCTATATAAAGCATCACTAATATTATTTCATTCATCATTGGTTATCTTTCCTTCCTTTACTCAGTACACAAGTATAGAAGTGACAAAAAAACGATGTGCAACCATGATAATTCCCTGTTCATGAATCTTTAGAAACAAACTTATCCTTAAGACCATAGAATTAAATTATCCCACTATTTCCTTAGCCTATTAACACTTCTTACTCAATGTTTCTACTACAATATTACCATTTACTAGTGTATAGGATAAATCAAAATCAAAATTCTAAATATATTCCACCCACCACTATTTCCAAATTTTAGATCTTACTAGGAGAAAATATTCCTTGGAATTTTATGAACTAAATACACCATAAAAATCTTACCAAATAGCTAATGTCTCAAAATCTTCAAGATATAAAAAATCACCACAAAATCTAGATCATTTTTTTGATAGTTCTTATAATATGGTTGTAACTTCATTGATCCATATGTAACCACATTATCCCTTTTCCAGAACACACATCATAGTCCTACTATTGAGGCATCACAATACACTAAAAATAATTCACTAATATATGGAAAGTTCATCAGTAGCATATAATTAATCCTTATCTTAAACTCATTAAAAGATTTCTATAACTTCTCATACAAATAAAAATTAATTACTTGTTGATCTAGTTTCATCATCGAGAATTCTAACATTGAAAATTGTTAAATGAAACGTTTACAATAAACTACCAATCCATGGAAACATTGAATATCAAACACATTCTTAGGACTCTCCTGGGACATCATTGATTTGAATTTCTCTGGGTCAACTAATACACCCTTTTTAGATATCATTTTCCCCAAAAACATCACCTCCCTCATCCAAAAATGACATTTTTATCGCTTCACATATACATTTTTCTTCCGCAAAATATCTATAACACTCCCTAAATTCCATCCAAGATCCTTCTCTAGTCCCGAATAAATCAAAATATCATTAACAATCACAATAAAAATGAGTCAAGGTATCTATAGTAGACATGATTCTTCAAGGAAATGAAAATAGTGTGAGAATTAGTAAACCCAAAATGCATCAATAAAAACTCATAATGCATGCACCTACTCCTTAGAACTATCATTGGAATATAAATCTATTTCACCCTTAGTCGGTGATACCATGATTATAAATTGATCTTCAAAAACCACCTATATCCCTTTAATTAATAAAATAGATCATTGAATAGAGGTCAGGGTATTTATTATTCACTATTACCATATTGAACTATTGATAATTGATTCACAACCCCAAGATATCATCAACCTTATGGGAAAATAGAATTGGTATTTCCAAAGGAAAAAATTATATCAAATACATATTTTTCCCTCAAAATCATGAAAGGGAATCTTTAGCACTTGTAACTCTATAGGATCCATATGATATTAAGGTAAATAGATCATATTGGTTCCATGAAATATGTTAACAGACAACTAGAAATCTTTCTCTGATGGTATTTCCAATAATTATTCAAGAAACACATTTAATAAATTATTCACCATTCCTAGTAACTAAAGTAAATCCTTGGATTTTTTTAATCCAAGAAAATACCCAGCTAATTGAAATGTAAAATCTCTAAGTTCATTAATTACCAACCTCACTAGACTCACAATAATGTATCACTACCCTTGAAAAGTATAAACAATTCTATCATGTAACTTAAAGGAAAATATACAATCATAGAAATCAAAAAGGGCCTTGAACCTCTCCATCCAATCAATTACAATTATGACATCATACATGTTCATCTATATAGTCTAGAAGTATCATAATATTTCCACATCACTAATAAAAATAAAATAACATGGACACCTAAACCCATATTCTATACTTTATATGAGAGGTATCTTGATATTTAAGGAATAACACATCAATTACACATGTAAGTTCATCTAGTTTATACCTTGTGCACTTATAAATGGATGATATTCATCTGTATCAAACATAGAAGATACCATAGTAGAAGCAATAAGTATAGTACCTCTTACTATAATGGTTCCTTCCTTATCTTCATCTGGTGCATAATTTGTAGTGTAAAGTTTTCCTTGGTTCTTCCAAACATAACCCTATAGAGGATTACATCTAGCCCTCACCTATGATTCAGAACTAGCCTGCTTTGATTTCTCTATAGACGTCCTTGATCCCTTTTATAGCTGGAATGCCCAAAACTATATTATTGGGAGAGATAATTGCATAACATATTAAAATTAACAAGCTTACTACATGAATGAAATGTCCTGGGATAATTAATATGGTATCTATAATGAATATATCCTAGTATCCTAGAACCTGAGACTCATACTAGGTTATTGATAAGCCTTAGGCACGTTCCTTGATAAAACAGGGTAGGAAACTAGTGCTGAGAGATAGACATAACAATTGGTAATAATTTTATATCAAAATAAACATCCAAATACATGAGATATATATATATATATACATGATTTTATTTCAATAAAAACAAAAAAAATATTAAACAAAACATTCTAAGAAAACCCAGAACCAAATAGAGGGAAATAAAAACAAAACCCAATAACCACAATACTAATAGCACATGACAATTATCATAGTCATTTTTGATCCAATGTTACTGGTCTAACTGCTCCTAAAATACATCCCCAAACACCTCCATTTTCACCATGATCATAGTTCCTAATATCCATCGCCAATGAACATTGAAGCATGTTCCTTACCTACATCATGATATCAAACATCTATACACACACTGAGATGTGTGGGTATGGGTGAGTATATAAATACCTAGTAGGATTTTTCTATATCACTCTCATGAAATAATATGAAATTCATATTCAAAATCATTTAACCAATTCCATTAAAAATGTGTAAATGTGTTTTTTTAATAATTATTTTCCATAATAATGAAATAAAAACAACATATGAAAATAATAAAACTATTATTTTCCAAAAGAAAGGTAACCCTTATTGGTTTTACCCAACTTCAATACATTATATAAAAAATGTAAACCAAGGAGGAATGAAGAATTAATAAATTACTAAATATAATTTTCTACCTATGATCGAATCATATGCCCATTATAGTCATAACCCACCTAAGTGTTTCCCAAATATCATGGCCCTCCTTATCTACATCACACAAAAGTATGAATCTTCCCAACCATCATCATTACTCATACCTTCTTTCTATACTAAACACTTATCAATCATTTATCACACCCATATCTTTCAATTTTCAAAAAATCATTTTTATTTCTAAAAATAGTTTACCTCAAAAACCTTTCGAATAGAATCTTAAACATAACCATTATAAGATTACCTAAAAATATATTTTTTTTCTAAAAACGAAATTTTAAAACCAAATCTATTGGTTTACATCAAATAAAAAAAAGTACCAAACTTTTTCAAATATAAAATAAAGGAATTATCATATCAATTTAAACCAAATTATTCGATAATCACACAATGTAGGAAGAAAAAATAAAATCACATCAATCCAATTAAAATGAAACATAATCCACTTATGAGTGAATAAAATCCACCTATCCTAGATGAGTGATATGAAAATATTAAAAACACTAGTTATAATGTTAGTAATAGTGATCTAACCTTTGAACCCTGGAAAAAATAATATGAAATTAGGATTATTTCATTCATGGTCTAAATCCAAAATTATAAAAACTTGGACCTAATATAATTGGACATATCAATCCAAAGAGATATAATTTAAAGAGATGGTAAAATACAAGTCAAATAATGTGAGAGAACATTATGGTTTATCCTTTGATCTGATGTTTATCTAATTAATATTAGAGAGAAAGGTGACATTCATCAATGGAAACCCCCCAATTTCACTCTATAGATGCCTTAGGATCTCCCAAAGTTGAGTTAAGGAATATAAAGGGGTTCACAATAGGAAAATTGGGATTTTAAATTTCATATCACATGAATCAAACCTAACTTCATGTTCAAAATATATGGTCCTCGGCACCGTCCAAGCTACCCTACCCACTAAATTTAAAATTCAAGGTCATGTTGTGTAGTCCATGGGGATATGAACTAACCATGAATCCCACACTTCCTCACCCAAAAGACTGACATAGTCCTATTGCATGGTACCTGAGATCATGCACCTGATCATGAAACCTTTACTACTTCTATAAAAACTCTAAACTCAAGTAAAAATCACCAAAAATATAGAGGAATCATACCTATAAAACCTAGAATTTTACAATACTCTCCAAAACATACATTTTAATACATGAAAATCATAATGTTTTATTATCCAAAAACAATAATGGCATTTTCTATGGAATCAAATCTTGTCTCTTCTACTTCTCATCCTGAATTCGTCTATGCTTCCTAAACACTGTCACCTATAGAATACTTCATCCTCTCATTATATATTTTGTGTATAAAAAATATTTAATGGACTTTCAATAATGGTCACATTTGTCTTCAATTATACTATATCAAAATATAAAATGTGAGATATATCCAATTGGTGCTTCCTCATCTAAGAGACTTGAAATACTTTATGCATAGTGTTATGTTTCATTGTAAATCCCAAATGATAATCCATGTAACTAACTCAATCGAATATCTCGAATGGACCCATATATCAAGGTGTCAACTTCCATTTCTTCCTGAGTCATTGGTGTCCAAGAAATTGTAACACGCACAAGAAGACTTGATTCCCAATCGAAAACTCTAACAATAATCGATGATGGTCAGTGTAAGGCTCATAAAATTTATTATTTTTTCACTAATAACTTCTATATTAGGGAAAATTGATCCATCATATCCCACACAAAACTAGGTCTTAAGATAGATCACTCTCCCACTTCATCACAACACAATGGTGATCAAACCGATCTTCTATACAACATTTTGAATAGATATGTCATAATAATGATTGATAGATGTTGTTATAGAAAAACTTAATCAAAGAAATTCAATCCTCACATGATCTATCAAAATCCATCACACAAACTCATATAAAACCCTAAAAATTTTCTATGGTCTATTCTGTCTACCCATCAGACTAAGGGTGGTATGATGTACTCATCATCAACTGAGTACCCATAACTTTTTATAACCATTTCTACAGTCTTTATGTAAATCTCAAAACATTATCTAATATGATAGATAAAGTAAATATATTATTTCTAACCACCTCATT
The DNA here is from genome assembly GCA_963277665.1 of Viscum album. Classification (NCBI taxonomy): domain Eukaryota; kingdom Viridiplantae; phylum Streptophyta; class Magnoliopsida; order Santalales; family Viscaceae; genus Viscum; species Viscum album. The sequence goes on along the minus strand of OY728121.1, from coordinate 1,351,930,904 downwards.
CACATATAGCTTATCCAGCTCCTCTAATGAGAACATATCTTGGGTATAAAATAAGTAGGCCAACTATGTCATCCAATTCAGATGATACATATAGAATCATAATTAAATGGTGATCTAGGTAATCTAATTATAAAATCTATCATAATTTCTTCTCACTTCTAATTCATCATTGAAAAATACTGCAAAAGTCTGTAGGTCATTGATGTTCCACCATCACTCGCTATCAAATCAAACATTGAGAAACATTATCATCCACATACATCTTTATCCCTACTCAATAAAACAATAATCTAATATCCTGATACATATTTTACACTCTATGATGAACTTCCAAAAAATATTTATAAAATTTACCCATAACATCCTTCTTCATACTCAAGGGAACCACAACTCTATCTCAAAAATAGAGCATCTAGTCAATCACTAGTAACTAATATTCCATTGTCTCCCCACTATATAAGGCACCACTAATCCTCTTGAATTTTACATTGATCATTTTTCCTCTTTTAATTAGTTCATAATTTCATAAGAAATATTAAATTATATAACACTACACAAATTCGTTCTTTGTGATCTTTCATATTAAAATTTTCTATCAGTCCCATTAACATTCATTATTCCTATGATCTTCTCACCACTCAAGTATTTCTACTCAAGGAATATACTATAACATTACCCTTACCTAGATTATAGAAAATTCAAAATCAAAATATCAAAATACTCCATCTACCATTGTTTCCTAAAATTAAAATCCCTCTAAAAGAAAATATACCTATTCTTTTATGATTATAATATAATGTGAATCTTTCCATAGCCTATTAATCCCTTATACTCTTCAAAGAATTGAAAATCACTAATAAATATATGTCATTATTATGATAGTTCATATCATGTGGTCATAACTTCCATGATCCATATGCAACCACATTATCCCCTTTCATGAGATTACACCCCATTTCGGCTCAAAATTCATCACAATGTATAGAAAACCCTTCATTGTACTCAGTAAAGATCAACACTAGAATAGAAGTTAGCCAATTATTAATTTTTCAAAATCACTTTTATGGTTCCCATTCTCTATAAAAGGATTTATTACTTCTCAATTTCATTATTTTCATTTTTATATTTCATGATTTTCTTGGATTTGTCTTGGTATTACGTTATATCATTGTTTCTTGATGTCAATGACCTTGTTTTCCCTCTCACTTCTCTATTTTGTCCTAAAATAGTGCACTAAAAACCATATTTGGTCTGATTTAATGGATATTATAGTGGATTGATCCCATTTAAGTGGTGATAGTATCATATGTTTCCCTTTTTGTTACCTCATTCTAATTCTTAGGGTTTTTTCCTAATTGTTTATCTTGGTAGTTGTTTCTCACATTGAGGTTCTCTTTTGGTTACTCCTCTAATCAGGATTTTTGAACCATCATGATATACCCCATTTTGGTCTAGCATGATTTTTTATATGGTAGTTTGGGATTTTTTGGTGGAATTATTGTTAGTGTATCTAGTGGTATGAGTTTGCAGCAGGTCATGGGTTTTTTTGTCTTTGTTCTTATGGTTTAATGGTTTCGATGCTTTCTTGTTTCAACCACATGCCAACACACTATAAGAAGGGTTGAATTGGTGTGTGTATTTTCTATTATATTTTTCATTATCTTTCTTTTTTTTAGAATTTGAATCATGAATTTATTAATTTTTCATGAATGTACATAATATTCAAATGTAGAATAATAAATGCAGACATAAAGGGTTTTACTTGGTTCACTTCTAAGGTTTAATCCAAGAATCCTATATTGATGGTATGTTAACCTATCATGAGCTAAAAATATTCACTAGTGTGTTATAAATATTTAGGAAGGACACACTATCAATCCCTGGATCACTCTCTATTATTATATCTCTAATCACTATTGTGAGCTAAGTTGTACATAAGTTTGGAGATTCACATATCAATTATAATATTTTCTTTTCAAAAGAAAATAAAACAAATAGATCAATGGGTGTCATCATTTAGTTCCTCCTTTTTTTACTGATCTCTAAGGATTATTCATAATAGTCTCCTTTCTCCATTCTTCTTATATATGTATTAGTTATATTCATCACTATCCATATAGAGAGAAGCAATAGAAAAATAATCATGTTCTTCCTCCATTTTTTTTATTCTTATATTCTCCTGAGAAAACAATGCATGATAATCTCTATACTTTGAATATATAAACTATGTGTAGTTAATTCCAAGAAATACTCCCTTTTAAGTCTTTATAATATTTAATAAGAAATTTTGACCAAATCATTATGTTAATTTGTAAATAACTAGATATGAAAACTTTATCCAAATCGCATACTTAAATCACCAAAGAATCAAAAATCAATCCTCCCTTAAATATTGGAAATAAAATTTTCATCATAATTTGAATAAAATATTAATATTATTTTTATGATTAATGTGTGGATCATAGTTTTTTTCTTTAATATAACTCTTTGATACAGAAAAATCTAAGGGGATAACCCTTACACGTCATCTCTATGTTGAAAAAGTGGCGCTTCTGCATAACCTTGAGTCACAAAAAATGACTCTTTTTAACATCAAATATGACCCTTATATTTCACCATTTTTTCATGAAATGAAACTTATGCATCACTAGAAATAACTCTTAGGTATACTGGTACTTTCAAATTTTTTGATCCAGCCTATTCTTGGTGACTCTTATGCATACATGTAGATATTCCATCCTATTCCATCTTAGTGTGAACTCTTAGTAGTTGACTCTTACGAACCAATTAAGGTTAATTTTATAAACATAGTGTAATTTCTTTGAGATTATTTTATTCTATAGTAGTATATCTTGGTGACTCTTATATACACAAGGAGACTCTAGAACATTCCCACTCTACAAAATGATTCAAAAACTCCTCTAAGTGCATCCAAGGCTGTTCCAAAACCATAGTATCCAAGAATAAATACAATAACCCTTATAAACTACTAATTATGACATATCTCTTTAAATAAACATAAAAAATAATTTTATAGTTATAATACTTCCAATTGAAAGTAAATCCAAAAAAATAAGTTATGGTTCCAACATTATTCCCCCATGGATTTTATTATCAATTCCTTATTGTCAATTATTCTCCAAAACTCTTCCAAATTTCCATATATGTTCCCCCAACATTTTCACTCTCCATATGATGTCATTATCCCCCTTTGATAAAAAAATTAAAAGGATTATTCCTCTAGGTATGATTACTTTTTATGATCTTATTAACCTCTCCCTTCAAAAAAAGATGGGCAATGATTCATCAGAATATTCTCTAAGCTTACGTGAGTCAATTATTGGTGAAATAAAAATGTGGATAAGATAATTTTTATAGTAATCTCGATATAATTCAAACCAATCCTTTATTATTATTCTAGATTTATAAAAAGATATTATATCCCTATTTCTTATCAAACTTAATATAACATAATCCAATAATAAACACAAGAAACAAGAAAGTAAAGTATCATATATAATAAGGAGAGGAAGATTTTAAAACCTACTCAAGTTGAAGGAGGTGTTTAAACACCCAAGTTTAATAAGTGCTTCTCTAATTCTAGAGTATCCAAGGGCTTATTCATGATATCTATAACTTTTTTATTATTCCTAACATACTCCATCCTGGTAACTCTTTGTTTCACCTTTTCATTAATGGAGTGATGTCTGATTTCAATGTTTTTAGTTTGAGAGTGCTAAATTTGATTCTTTATGAGTTCAATATAACTCTTATTATCACACAATATGACCATAAGTTTTTTAAATTATACACAAATAACTTCCAAATATTATTTCATCCACTAATTTTTATGGATTATTTGGTTACTATAATATATCCGTCCCTATCCATACTTAGATATGTACTCTCTTATTTCTTACTCATACATCCAACACACATTGTGCTAATGAAAAAGGCACCACTTCTTGTGGACTTTTAGTCCACCACATCCCCAAACAAATTAAAATTGGAAAAATATGATAACCTATGTTCCATTTATGTATTAAAGAGTAAACCATGAGTGAGAGTACCTCAGATGTACTTCATAATTCTCTTCACTGTTGTGAGATGCTCCTCTTTGGTATTTCTTTTAAAATGGTCCACTAAACAAGTTTTATTGGAAATATCTTGATCATTTTCTAATATAAACAAAAAACATATAATGATCCTTTTATAAAAGATAAAATCCATGTAATTTCCATCCTCATACTTCTTATGATTAGTTCTAGCTGAAATTGGTGTTAACATGGGTTTTAAATCATGCATGTAAAAATTATTCAGTATCCCACATGCATATTTACCCTATGAGATAAAAGTGTATATATATTTTTAAATAACATAAAACCCCGGAAAATAATTAATTTTACCAATCATAAAAATTTAAAATTTAGATACTTTAAGATTAGTAAATGCCTCCACATACTTTTATTCAATTCCATTGAATATTATATCATCCAGATAAACCAACACCATAAATTATCCTTACTTTGATGTATTTACATAAAGTTTGTGATATAAAACAACCCTTTCGAATTCTATTTTCTTTGGATATGAGTCAAGTTGATCATAAAATTATTATGTAACTAGTTTAAATCTATATATGGACTTCTTCAACATGAATACATTTTTTAATCATTACCAATTAGGAAATATGATTAGTGTTAAATATAAACTTATTCCTTAAGAACAATATTCAAAAACTCTATGTTTTCCTCTTTTTGTAAAATAATGAAACCTCTTTGTATTTACAATACTAAGAAAAGTATGATTTAATAAATCTGATCATCTGATACAAAATATTCTTCAATATACACACCATCCTTTTGAGAATAGCCTCTACAAAAAAATATGCTTTATTTTGGATTACACTAAAATGTTCACTAAATTTATTCTTAAAACCCCAATTTGTGTTGATCGCATTGTAATGTTTAATCCTTTCTATGAGTTCCCAAGTTTTATTTTTATCAATTAGATACATCTATCTATTCATGGATCTAACCCGTAACTCATCCTTTGATGCTTTTTCAAATGATGTTGGATCCATCGTTGGAAATAAATAAGTATTATCTACTGCCCTCATTATTCACGTATGATTTTTTGTAGATATATATTATATTATATTGGATGGATTGAATTAAATCCTCATTCCTCTTCCATAACATATAGATTTAATTCATTCAAGGGTTATTTCCTCATCTAATCCAGCTTCCAATTCTCCATAATTTGAAGAGCCTTTTACAAGTTTTGAATTTAAACTGATTTCATTATCTTTTTCAGTCAGTTAAAAATTTAAACTCCCAAAATTCCTTCTATATTTCACTTAAATAACATTAACATCATTAATTTTAATAATTTTACTGAACCTTTTTTTATAGTATTTTTAGTCCTTATTCTTTGTTGAGTGGCCTAATAATTCTCTTTCATCAACCTCGTCTTCATATTTATCTTGATGTTATTTTTTTATTACGGATATAGTATATTCTTCCAAAAACATGAAAAATTTTGAGTGAAGGATTTCTTCCAAGCCACATCACAAGGTTTTTTTTCCTCCTCAGGGCTTACTAATGACCAATATTGAGTGTACACTAAAACCTGATCTCTATATTTCCAATAGTGGTAAGAGATATCACTCTTTATAAGAAATGTTTTGTTCATATTGATTACCATATGATTTCTCTATTAAATGAATTCATTCAATTATGTAGTCCTTACTAAAGACAATTTATGTTTAATTCCATATTTCTCAAGGTAATTTTCCACTTCAATGGAAGTGAAATTGGTTCTATTGTTTTACTGAAGTATCTTGATGGTGAAACCAGTCTCATTTTCCACTCTCATTATGCAACTCTTTATGTAATTCATGAATTATTTTTTTTCTATGAACATAATGTGTTCCATTCAACTATGATCATCCATGAAGAGGATTAAGTACCACTTTTCTCATGTTCCAGGATAGTTCGTAGAACTACAAATGTTAGTGAGAACTAAGTCAAGTAGATTGGATTCCCTTTTATTATTTTTTTGATAAGGGTTACATACCATATTTCCTTTAATGCAAGAATAATATTTCCTCTCTCAATCACATGTCATAATTCGGACATTGAATACTATTATAATCTTAGATAGGTTTACTATACTTTTTGGAGGAATTTTTCTTAGCCTCTAATGCCATAAATTTTATCCCTCTTCCATAGTAATAAGGCATATATTTTAATTTATATCTACTTGGTAAAGATTAATGTTCATCCACCAACCTTTAATAAGATAATTCTCAGCCTTACCTTTGATTAATAACCCTTTTTAGTTAAAGGTAACCTTAATCCTAGGGTCAATAATTTTACTCATTCTTAAAAGGTTTTTCCACAATCCATCCACATGAAGTAATATTATGATCTTTAGTTTATCACCATATAACCTTGTTTTCCCACTCCCTTTGATCTTTAGTGCTCCCTAATTTGAAAAATATATGGTTCTATCAACCCTATACTTTTATTCATTCAATATGTTCATATTTTCAGTATTGTGGGATAAACCCCCACTAGAAAGTAACTAATTACTTTTATTATTTATACTTTTTAGTTAAATTTCATCTAGGTTTTCCTTATCTATTTTCTTCTTCTATTTCTAATAAATTACAAAATTAGTTGAGACATAAGGTTTTCATTACTTTCTTTCTCCAACTTAGGGAGTATTATTATACTCTCTTTCTTCTTCCAGTAGAGATAATCTATTTTTTAATGGAATTTTTTGTTGTTGTCTTTAATTCATCTTTATTTAACTCCTAAAGTAGTTATTTACAATTCTTATTTTCTTGTATCCAATGCACCTATTCCCAATGATAGAGTAGTGAAAATAGTTTCCATAGACAAAACTTATTCTTTGAGATAAAGGATATGGTATCATCGTTCTTTGATGAATATCAGGTGCTTCTCCTCTTAGGTAGCTTTATATCTCCTAGTATTAGGGAATTGTGTGACCAAGATACCCACAAAATTGTAACTCATTAAGGCTAATATAATTTCAAATTCATTCCTCCACATGTCTTCCATATTTGAGATATTATTTAGTTAATGATAATTACTTGAGGAATAAGAACTATCCTCAACCATATAATTTTATTAATTATGTATTTTTATTGATCCTTATTTTGATGTCTCGGTATCATAGAAAACTTTTATTTTACCCATGTGTCTGGGTCTTTGTTTGGACAAAATTATCTCAACAATTTATGAGCCTTTATTAACCCTTTCAAATAATTATACATCTGAGAATTTTCAAAACAATAGATACTACTTTTGATCACTTGAATTTATTTTATACTCAAATTTACATCTCAAATTAACTAAATCTTCTTCAATTTCTCCAACCCTTTTTTCTTTATCCTTTAAAAAAATTAAAGTCATCAATCACCATATATTATTCCTAAATTTTTATCTTGAAATATGATACTCCTCCTAATCAATATTGATTTGTTGATTTCCCTTTTAATTATTTTTCTTATCAATAATTCTCAACTTTAATATGATCAACATATCCATATGACACTTTCAATAATCCACCAATCTTTCAATTTTTATTTCTTTGAATACCAGGATCTTAAATTTCCCACTCAAGTTCAAAATTAATATCAATATCACCTTTAGATTGATTTTTATCTTCTCTCTTAGTATTTTATTTTTCAAAAACATCCATCATGGAATATTTTGTATCTGATTTGAATTTGGTTTCTTTTTCCTCCAAATATTCTTCATTGGATTCATCTTCCTTTCTCACAGGTGACTTTCTTTATAACTTTATTTTTTGATGAACATTATGGTGTAAATAATCTTTTAGGGTGAAATTTACTTTATGGTTTTTTTATATTTTCAACCTTAAATTATCCACTATAAAATATATTAGGTTTACTTTCTACAATATATCAATATTTGACACACCAAAAGAATACCAGTAGTATCTTTCCTTCAAACCTACCTTTTCCTCTCTTGAATTTTTTTTGATACAAGTGATAGAAATTCATCACTAACAACTTATTCCTCATTTCCATCTCTATTTATTTCATGTATATCCATGGATTTCAAATTTATCTCTTTATTTGTGTGATTTTTTACTCCCTTTGACTTTTCAAAAATTTCATAGGCAACCAAATTACTATGAAAATCATCCAGTGATATTCTACTAGATTTATCTCATTAAGATAAGATAATTTTGGGTTTTATAGACATGTAAAACTCATCAATAAATTATTTACTATATTATAATACTTTATCACTTCACCAATTCCTCTAATATATCCAACCAATTCAATATTATAATTGAAAAACCCAGCAGTGTTATCATATGGATTCATCTTTAAATCATCAAACATTTTATGAAAATATTAATTTTTCCTCTTTGACCTTGCTATAACATTTATATGTATTATAAAACTAATCCCATATATCCTTTTAAGTAGTGAAACTTTTAAAATTCATATAGAACATAGTTTTTTAGATAACTAGACATGGAATCATAGTCTTTTTCATTAGCATCGAGAAATTTTGAATTTTATTTTGTTGTGGATAATTCATAAACACCACACATATGTATCCTATGCACAATGGATGAGAATAATTTGAGATAAAGAGGAGATAGGTGATATCTCATACATTTTTTCTATAATTGGTAGTTCTAACCATCAAATAGAGGGATTCCTTTAATATTCATAGTATTCTCCATAGTATCATATTACTGATGAGATATTCTTCAACTAGAACATTTGTCTTTGATACCACTTTTTATAACCATATCTTATCACACCCTAAGAGAGAAGATTAATTGGGTATGTATTTCATCTTATATTTTTTAAGATATTTCTATCATATTAGAAAGAGTTTCATGGATCTGTTAATTCTTCATGCATGCACACAATATCAAAATACATAAAAATAATCATAGAGACAAAGGGTTTTACTTTCTTATCCAATAAGATCTAATATAAGAAGAATATTTTGATGGTGTGTTGAAATACTAGGATATGGCACTATTAAATATTTTAATACAAAAATTTATAAAGGAGACATTTTTTATCCCAATATCACCCCCTATTCTTATCACTCTACTCAATTATTCGTGAAAAGGTGTACATAAGTATGGAAATTCATAGATCACTTAAATCATTTTATTTAAAAAATAAACTAACACCAAGCTAGAAATGAGTGTTATTATTTAGTTCCCCATTTGGTTCTTAATCTCTAATGATTATTCAAAATAATATCCTATCTCCCTTATTCTTCCAAATTTATCAATTATATATTTCACTAACCGTGTAGAGAGAATAATTATTTGAATAATAATTTTCTTCCTCCCTTAATTTTATTCTTATATTCTTCTTGAAATATCCTGGATGATAATCTCCATATTTTTAATATAGAAACTCTATGTAGTTAATTCCAAGAAATATTCTCCTTTAATTATTTATAATATTCAATAATTATCACTAATTGAATCTTCCTGTTAATTTAGAAACACCTATATTCACAAACTTTGGACAAATATCATACTTAAATCACAAAAGAATCACGAATTAATCCTCTATTAAATTTCAAAAAGACTTTATCCATCATAGATTTACGTAAATATTAATTATATTTTTATGGTTAAAAATGAATATCATAATATTCTACTACATGTTGACCCTTCACTCTAAAAAAATCTACAAGAATAGCCCGTATATATCCTCTATGTGCTCCAAAAAATAATGACACATAGCCTTGAGTTATAGAAATAAATATTATAAACTTAAGGAATAACCCTTATGTTTCACCCTCTTCTATAAAATTACTCTTATGCATTACTAGAAATGAATCTTACACATACTGGTACTTATCTAGCTAGTTCTCGATGACTCTTAGGCATACAAGTAGATCTTATATTCTTTTACAACTTAGTGTAAACTATAAGTAGTTGACTCTTACGAACCACTTCAGGTTACTTTTATGAATACAAGGGGATTCCTTTAAGACTATTTATATTATCTAGGTATATATCCCAGTTACTCTTACACACACAAAGAGACTCTAAGACTTTTATATTCTTTATAATGATCCCAAAAACTTCTCCAAGTACATCTTAGAATCCTCTAAAACTATAGTATCCATGAATAAAGATAATGCATCCCTTATACATTACTGATTATCCTATATCTCTATAGAAAAACCTACATACTCCATATCTAGTAAGAATTATTCCATTTGAAATTAAATCTAACAATATAAGTTTTTTTTCCATTTTTTCTTTTTTGGTATCTCCTAGCCTCTTAGTTTATACTTATTAGTCGGAGTCACTATTTTTCCCTTTATCTTCATGAACTTCCTAATAACTCTAATCCCAATATAATTTTAGGGAATATATTAGAAAGGTACCACCATTTTGGTATTCTATTGTTTTTATAGAGCATTCACTCATTGTGTAATCCTTCTATAGAAAAAGTTATTTTGTTATGGATATTAGTTGAGCTGTGAAATTTCAACAGTCAATATGAATCTTTGGGTGGATTTTTATATTTGGGTTATGTCATGATGGTGTATCATCTTAGAAGTTTTTGTATAAGAACCCATATTTATAATACATTTTATTTAATTATTTTTAATATAAATATTCTTATAATACAATCCTAAAAAAATCGATAGGTGTAGTGTTTTTAGGAAATTAGATACAAAAAACCGTTAACATAAAATAAAATACATTATCATTATTTAAAAGTCCATAATGTGATCTTCATTTCCTTTGAAATATTAATACTACACAAGTTAACCTATGGATATACATAAAAAGGGTGTGTTTTATAAATCCTATTAAGGGAATAACAAATAATATAATAATAAAAATTAATACATGAAAGTCAATAGGTATTTCATGATAAAAAAAAGGTGAAAATCATAAAAAGTGAAACCTAACATGAGAGGATAATGTCATAAGATCAAGGTATCATAGTAATTTGTCAACAAAATAAAATGTGATATCATAATCATAATTTGAGTCTAACCTTAAAGACATCATAATATATTTTTCTTAGGATTACCAATTTTTCACCATACATGGTATCTTATAAGATGAAAACATTACCCAATACATTGGATCTCTATCAAGTTGTTCTCTTAATATTTCTAACTTTATATAGTACACATCAATCATATAACATTATAACATATTTTATCATTTTTATCCCATTACTAAGAAATGTAGGTTTCATATATGGAAGTAAACGATAAATGAATTATAGTTATATCTAATTGAATATCATTAAATGAAATTAGGTTTGGGTATTCACACCACAAAGGTATGGCATGGAAAATCAAGGGATAATTTTGGCAGCATAATGGGTGTACATAAAAGTGCATGGAAGGGATAAATAAAAAGGGAAGGTAGTATATCATTATTTATGAAAATTTAGGTAGTAAAGGAATGTTCTTAAAAAAATACAACATGATCAATTGTGAATGAAAATGAATATTACAAAGGAAGTTATTGAATTGAAAAGATAAGGGAAATAGTCCCTTACCTTGAGAGGTTTCTTCTTGAAGCATGGGAGGAGCTCCTTAAAAACTTATAAACTCTTTATAAGTGTTCTAGGGTGAGAAAGTGAGAGGAACTTTGGTTATGAAGTCTGTTGATTGAAGATTAATGGTAGAATGGGTGGTTCTTTATTACAAAAGAGATATTATTGTTTATTAATTTTTAAAATTATTCCTTGGAAACCTAGTTAATAAAAATAAAAAACCATTGGACATACCATGGTATTTTCCAAGGAGGAGTGGTTTTTAATATTTTATTAGTTTATGAAGAAAACGTCTTAAAATAATATCATTCATAATGTGTGATTCATGTTCATAAATTATTATTTTTTAAATATTTAAATATTAATTAGGTTATGGAAGGTTATTTATAGGTTTTATAAAATAATATTATCACATTAAAGTACCTTATTTAATGAAAAACAAGATTTTTTGTTGAGAAAAGGATTTATATTATTTATTGCCTCACTTTTAGGTTTTTATGGTGTTGTAATACTTATCGTATATTCATATAATATTTAATTTTTACCCAAAATTAAAATTATCTCAGGAAATTATGAAATATTAACCATTAGATGATTTTAACCAGATAATTTCAAAAATGATATTTATTTTATAAAAATAATTTTCTAATTATGAGGATTTGAACTTTTAAATAAAAAAACTTTATTTATTGAAAATTAAAAGTTTTTATGAAATAATAAACTTTATAATCATTATAAAAATTATCTATGACATTAAAAAATCATATTCTTATTTATATTTAAATAAATAGTGTTTTATAAGGCTATTTTATAACACTAAATGTTATTTAAAATTATAAAATTTATCATAAAAGTGTAATATAATTGAAATTATATTTTTTCCAAAAAATAAAATTTTGTTTTCTTTTCACACAAAAAAATATTTATCATATTCATATTATATTCATGTGCATTTTATTATATAAAATAATTATGAAATTGGGATTGAATAATCCACTATTTCATTTCTAAAAATAAAATTACTTCCTTATAATACTAATCTTTAGATACATAACACCTTATTACAGTAGCATAAGCCCTAAGGGTATGGTGTTAAATTGTGATACTTTTAGGGGGTAGCTCAACTAACATCGATCTAGTAGTGATCTCTACTAACTTGAAATTTTCCATTAGGAAGTTCCTCTTGAACCAAAATTATTTAAGCTCTACTTGGGATAGGTAAAGGTGAACCCTGGTGATGCAACCACCCACCCAAGCTCTAATAAATGGACTTCATGAAGTATGATCCTATTAGTTAATTCCATGGTATCTACCATATATATTAACTAGTTCTCATTATTGATTTTAATATAAAATAATCTCAATGGTCACTTTATAACGGCTATATTGCCAACAGTCACAATTCCCAATGGTTATATTGACTAATGGTCACATTGACCAATGTTCAAGTATCGATCAGGTAACAGTAAAATCCTAATGTTAAATTTTCCCATTACACAAAATATATAAATATATATATATATATATATTACACTATTCTCAAACATTCACTTCAATTATATACTTCCCTTGATAAAGTATATTGTATTCCTAATGGTTTTATTTCTTCAAACATTATTTATAGCTTGAGTGATTTTCATGGGAAAACTCGAGCTGTGGAGTTTACCCAGGTGTGCACGCTATTATTTGGTATTTATCATGATGTAATATTCCTAAATACTATAATATATATTATTTAAAAAGTTTTAATTAAATTTAATAGTCTTTTCATGTTATTTTATTATAATATAGAATAAAATATTCATTGTGAAACATAAGTTATTTTATTAACAACTAAAGGAAATATTTGGTCGTTGCATTCTTCCCCCTTTGAGTAATTTCACCATCAATTTTCATTTCATACACTAAGGTGATAAAAAATGATCATACTTATATTTTATAACTTCATATGGTTCCTATGTTTCTTTTTTAAATTTATAGTTCTTTTAAATAAATTTTATGAGGTGAGTTGTGTTGTTGCACATAACTTTTTCTATATGGTCCAAGATCTTCACTAGCTACTCCTCATTAAAAAGATCATTCTCTAGCTTTCCCACCTATGGATTTAGTACATGTGAGGGATATGGTATGTAATTCCTCTTTAGGGATACATGGAACACATCATATACTTGTAACATGATTGGTAAAAGTTTTGGTCAACACGTTACAACTCTGATGTGATCAAGAATAGAAAAGGATCCATTATATCTAGGACTTAACTTTCCATTATTCCAAAACCTCATGAAACTCTTCCAGTGAGATATATAAAGGAACACTTTTTCTCCAAAATTTAACTCCAGTTCTCATTGAAGGTTATCAACATGAATCTTATGTCTACTTTGTACTACTATGATGTGTTACTGAAGGGTATTGACCTTGTCAACCATTTCTTCTACTAGTTTGGGTTCCAATTTCTTCTTTTCTCCAACTCCATCCTAACTTGTTAGAGTTCTACATTTATTTCAATAGATTACTTTATAAGGAACCATATTAATTCTTGAGTGAATTTTTTTTTCTTTGAGAACATAACCAAAATAATATGTTAATATCAACCTACTTTCAAGTCCTTTGAGAAAGATATCAAGATATCCTATAGTTCCTGGATAGTCCATTCAGATTGTCCATCAATCTAATAGAGATAGGTTGTGCTAAAGTTTAACTCTATGTTCAGAGAATGTTGAATACTTTTCTATAATTTTTAGGTTAATCTCATATCTCAATATTATACAATTTATAGTGGTGTTCCATGCAACCTCACTACTAATCTAATATATATCCTTACAGATTGATTGAGTGGGAATTCCTTATAAATGGAAATAAAATGAGTAGTCTTTTAAAGGTGATTCACCACAATAAATATGGAATTTTTTACTTTGGTTGTGTTTGTAATACTTATGGAAAAATCTATAGTGATATTCTCCCATTTCCACATAGGTTTGGGTAGTGGTTGTATCATCCCTTTATAATTTTTCCTTTCTTACTTCACTTTTTGATATACCAGGAAATTTGATTTATATTCTGAAATATCCCTCTTCATATTTTCCCAAAAATAGTGATATAATAGATCTATATACATATTTTTTATCCCTGGGTGGATGGAGAGTGTTGAGTTTTTATCATCATTAAGAATATCCTTTTTTATCTCAAGTTCTTATGGTATGCATAGTCGCATCCCAAATCTGAAAACTGCATCTTTATAAACATTGAATTATAAGGCTTTCCCCTTCCTCATAGAATCCACCTTCTTCTATATCTATACATTATCCATTTTATCTTCCTTAATCTTCTTCAGAAGGGATGGTTAAGAAATTATTTGATAAAGGTAATATGATGTTCATTCCTTTATGATTATCATGTCTATCCTTTGCATATCAAAGAAAATTAGATCCATCTTGATCCTTATCATGGATAAGGTTGCAGGATCCTTTCTACTTAGAGAATATACCACTTTATTTTAATTCTCGGTATGGTAATGGATTGAATAGTCGTAATACTTTATCAAATATAACCACATTCATTGGTTCATGTTAAGCTCTTTGGTGTGAATATATACTCGAGGCTCTTATGGTCCATATATATGTCACGCTTCTACCCATAGAGGTAATGTCTCTAAATATTTAATGTGAATATCACTGAAGCTAACTCTATATCATGTATAGTATAATTCTTCTCATTCACCTTTAGAATTCGAGAGACAAAGGCTATCAATTTATCATTTTTCAAGAGTACACGGCCCAAAAACTTATTCAAATCATCACTTCATATCAAAAAATCTTTCGTCATAGGTGGGTAGTGTGAGTAAAGGAGCAGTGATTAGTCTCTTCTTAAACTCCTCGAATCTCTCTTCACATTCATTAGTCCAGAAAAACTTTACACCCTTCTAGTTTATCTTGGTTAGTGGGTTTGAAAATAATGAAATATTTCTCAAAAAACACCAATAGTACCCAAAAAATTCAAGGAAACTATAAATATCAGTTATAGATTTTGGTTTGGGCCATTTATACCTCCTTTTTCTTCAAAGGATCTACATATATCCCTTTGCTTATGATAGAATTCCCCAAGAATAATACTTTCACCATCAAAAACTCACATTTACTATAATTTCATTTAATTTATCCTTTCTCAATGTTCTTTTTACAATACTTAAATACTCCTCATGTTACTCCTAACATTTAGAGTATATGATAATTTCATTTATAAATAATATGAAAAACTTGTCAAGGTAATACTTAAACACTCTATTCATTGAGTCTATGAATATTATTGGAGAATTTTTTATTCTGAATGGAATAAATTTGGACTCATAGTTTATGTATCTTGTACAAAATTCAGTCTTGGGAATATCCTCCTTATTCACCATTAATTGATTATATCCTAACAAAATATCTAATTTAGAGAAGTATTGTTCCGCATATATCTTATCAAATAAATCATTAATTTATGGATGGGAATACTTTTTCTTTATCATGTTCTTTTTAAGCTTGTGGTAATCAATGCATGGACACTTTGACCCATCATTCTTCTTAAAAAAAAAAGAGGATTGATAGACCACACGGTGATGCACATGGGTGTATGAATACCTTTTATAAATTCTCTTATAGTTTCTTCTTTAGTTCCTCTAGATCAATTGGGGATATTCTATAATGAGTCTTGGACATTGGCAGATCTCCAAGAATAAGTTTAACTAATAAATAAACCTCTCGATTAAGGGGAAGGACAAAAAACTATTTGGGGGATACATCAGAAATTCCCTTATAATGATCATGTATTCAGGAGGGAACCTCTCATTTTTATCAATAATTTGATAAATATATTCTTTCTCATATGGAAACATTATATAGAATTGTGAAGAGGTTTCCAAAGGAGACTCATCCTCTTCTTTGTGCTTTTATAGAATCATAGGATGACTTGGGATATGGAAGGTGATTTACTTTAAAAAAATTAATGTTAGCTCTATATATAGAAAATCAATCTAAGAGGACCACTTTGGGATATACTGAACACTGAGAGGGGGTGAGTTACAGTTGGTAACTTTTTCACCAATTATAACTTTTATCCCTTTAACCATTTAGACCCATTAGGATCTTGATTATCTTATTCTTTTTTTTATTTTCACATGCAATTATAAGAAAGTAGTAAAGGATAGAACATGATGTTTTTACAAGGTTCACTTATCAATAAGAGTAGATAGTCCTTAGAATGGTCTGGAAATAATCCCACCACAAAACCACCATAAAATAATCCATTAATCATGGTTTTAGTAAGTAGGGAATAATCATTCACTTGTGTTGCACTATGATCAAACACCAATGAAATTTGTAAATCTCCTAGATGGTTCTTTATAATACCTCTATATATATTATTCTCATGTTAAGGTTATTTGTAACACCAAGAAATTAATACACCTGTTGATACTTCTGATGGATTCCATAGTTCTTTTTTTCTTCTACTAACTTTTTCACGGGTTACTTGCACAGCATCAAGCAAGCAACTCTTCTTCTTCTTCATAGTAGCAAAATGATATGATAATTTATAATGACCTAAAACTTTTTCACATATAATTACATGATTTTAAGAATAATTAATTATCAAATTACATGACAATGATCATAAATTCTAATGTCTTGGGGATTAGGTACATAATTAAACATCATAATTTCAAAATAAGAACATCATTTATTTAATATTCATAAAGATATCCTAACATACTTTGAGCCCTTACATATTAATAGAACAACATGGGGATAACATGAAAAAATAGATGAGATAAAATCTCAATAAGGGAATAAAGATAATAATAAATCTTAGAACATGGGTTAGTGGTATAACAGAATGATATAAAAAGGCATGGAACATGATTAAACATAAGGAATCATAACATGGGATCATATAATCTTGGATTCATAATACTGTGGATGAAACATAAAATAGTACTTTATCATGATTCAAGGATCATTTCACATAGGGTATCATGATTCAAGGCTCGTTGCACATAGAGGAGAACGAGTCAAGGTGAACCACCTAGACCATTACACATGGAGCACGAGTCAGGCCTAACCACCAAGACTATTTCACATAACATCTCATGAGACTAAATATTACCCAATTCATTTGAGTATGATCTGGTCACACCCATCATAAAAATTTTATAAATATGTTTTCTAGATAAATAATCATACATAAGAAATCAAACAAAAACATAAGGGTTACCCATGGAAAGAATTGGGTATCATAATCATGTCAAAAGCATAATAAATGGGAATATTATAAAAGTGTCCATGAAAGAAAGAAATTAAATCATACATGTACATTCATAAATTAATATAAGAATATATCATGATAATTTATGTAAAAATTAAGTGAAAATAGTGTTTAAGAAACTTTATAAATAAAACATTTTAGTACGGTTTAAGGGAAATTTTTCAAGATTTTTAAAAATGGAAAAGAAAAACTTGTTTGAATAAAACAAAAATTTAAAAAATGTAGTTTTTCATGATAAAATGAGTTATTATATAAAAATAATGGTTTCTTAAAATATATTATGTATCACACCTGAAAATGGGTAAGAATTCTGGAAGTTCCCTTAAATCATTCTTGTTTATTGGGGAGAATTATGTTGGGAACCTTTAAAAAAACATGTATATCCCAAAAAATAAGGATTAATGGAAAATGATACATAATTTAGGAACATATAAATAGAATTTATAAGATATAAATAAAAAATAAAATATAATTTCATTTGGGTAAAAAGAAAGAAAGAGTTACCTGAAGGAATAATGGAGGTTCGGATATAACCCCTTACCTTATGTATGAAATGATTTTGTACTTGATCTTAATGTATTAAATAATAAAATTAGATTCATCAATGAATAATTAAAAAATCATTTATACATATATTTTATTTATTAAAACTTTATTAAGTTCTTTTATGGCCTTTTTATGGGTTAAGAGATTCAATTTCATCATTTGGGCGCATTGATTTCCTTGGTTTTCATGATCAGTTTACATATATAAGTGTATCGAAACTCATGTAGAATGAGTTTAGTTGTCTAGAACTTAAATTATATGTTATTAATGAACTTATATAATATTAAAATACCATTTTTTCATAATTTAGGATGATTAATTAGTTAAATCATTAATGATTATTGTTTATATTAATTTAGTATTTTTTACCACAACGAACTCATTTTGTTTTATAAATTTATATCATGTTTAAAAAATGATTCAATAAAATTAAATAAGATATAATACATATATTATAATCTATTTCAACCATAAAAATATTTTTGTGATAATCAATGAATGTGGAATTGAGATATGAAAGCACGTCGTCCATGAAGGTTGTAAATCGACACCTCACGAACGATGTTTTCATTCTTAAAATAAAAGAAACAGGAGAAGAGATTTGATGAATAATTAAACCAAAAACATGATAAAATTATATTATATATATATAACTAGAGTTTTCATGCCACATGGACAAGGGTATATGAGTATAAGATAATAAAATAAAGGAACTTCAAAAAGAAATTGAAAGAAAACGGAAGAGGGTTTTACCACTTGGTTATTTCTTCTTGAGAACCTCTATATGGGACTAGCTTTGCTATTTTATTAAGGCCAAAATCTTCTGGTCATGGGTAAGGGGATTGGGTAGATATTTTAGTAGAATTTCGACAAGACTCAAGTCTTGAGAGGTGTGAATAAAAGAGGTGTTGAGGGTGGTGTTTATAGTGGAGTGGGGTGTTTTCCCATTATTTTACTAAATATTCTATCATTTTTCTCAAGAAAAGAAATATTTCTGATTCCTGAGATTAAATACAAAAAAAAAATTCATGTTAATTAGAAATAATGGTCACTTATATCATCCATGAGTCAATAATGACTCAAAAATTAATTTATTTACATATTCTGTAAATTATCATATTTCACTATTCACCAAAAAGTCAAGTATTTTAGAAAAATCCCAAAAATTCACCCAAATAATTTTTCAACATTTATAATTCAAAAATGTACTCTATTTTATGAAGATAATTTTCTAAATATGATAAATTTTAATTTTAATTAAAATCATCATTTACTTAGAAAATACAGATTTTTAAATTATAATTGCTTTTATAACACTTTGAAAAAATTAATAATGTCTCATAAAATTATCTTATAATCATAAGACATCAAAATACTAATTTATGAATAAATTTTATGAAAATAAATTTTCTTTTAAATTACTAAATTATTCATAAAATTGTAATTAAATATTTATGACTTACAAAAATACCAACACTTGATTAATAATTTTTCAAATATTTATTTACATATACTATTATATAATTATATCATATTATCACTTTTAAGATGGATAAATTTTATTTATACTTTAATTGGTGAGGTTACTATTCAATTGGTTGGTTTATTATTCCTAAGGGTTACACTACTATTCAAATGGTCAAGTTATTATTTCATCGATATAGGTTCCTTAACCTATATAAATACTTCTTATTTCATTCATTAATAATTTATAAATACTGTATTGTGTTCTCCATATGACCTAATTATAAAAAGGGAATATCTATATATTAAACTTTGGGTCATTACATTCTTCCCCCTTATGAAATTTTTCCCATGAAATTTTCATTTTACATACTAAGGTGAAAATAGGTGTGGGTAATTTTCCTTGATCACTTTATCCAGATCACATGTTGACTCTTCATAGTTATGGTTATACCATATTAATTTGACTAGGTGAGTAGTCTTGTTGTGTGGAACTTTATCTCTATGATCCAATATCTTCACAGTTACTCCTCATAACAAAGATCATTCTCCCACTATATCACCTATAAAGCCAGTGCATGTGAAGGATCTCTTATTTACATCCTTAAGAGGGATATGTGAAATAAATTGTGTACTTGAGACATCATTGGTGGAAGTGTTAGTCGATAGGCCACAGCTCCTACATGATCAATGATCTTGAAGGGGTCGATGTACATAATATTGGGCTTCCCTTTCTTTCTGAATCTCATGGTCCTCTTCCATGGAGATATATGGATGAATAACATGTCTCTAACTTTAAACTCCATGTCTCATCGACAATTGTCTTCATATCTCTTTTGTCGACTTTGGGATGATTTGATGTGTTATTGAACTATTTTCACCTTCTCCACCATTTCCTTGTCCATTTTAGGTCCTAGCAGCTTATGTTCACAAAATTCATCGCATCAAGCTGGTGTTCTTCACATTTTCCCATAAAGGGCTTCATATGGAGCCATTTGGATGCTTGAGTGGAAACTATTGTTGTAGGAGAATCTGATCGGTGGAAGATGCTTGTACTATCCTCCTTTTAATTCCATAGAACATGATCCCAACATGTCTTCTAGTGTCTGAATATTCCACTCACATTGGCCATTAGTTTCAGGATGATAGGCCATACTGAAGTTCAGCTCAGTTCTTAGAGCATGTTGGACACTTTTTCAGAACATCAAGGTGAATCTCGTATCTTGATTGAATACAATCGATGGAGGTACTCCATACAGCCTTACTGCTTATTTTATATATATTAGTTCAACTTGATATAGTGAGAAGTCCTCTTGAATTATGATAAATTGATCTATCTTTGTAAGAAGAACCACTATAACCCATATAGAATTGTTTCCTCTGGATATATTTGTAACTCCAATGACAAAATCTATGGCGATGATTTCCCATTTACATGTTTTTATGGGTAATAGTTGCATCATCCCTTAATAATTTCTCTTTTCAGCCTTCACTTTCTAACATACCAAGCACTTTTATGTATATTCAGCGATCTTATTTTTCATATTGTCCCACCAAAAGTTCTCCTGAAGATCTTGATACATCTTTGTGCTCCCTGAGTGAATAGATAATGTTTTATGTGCCTCATTTAGAAGATCTTTCATTGTCTATGGATTGGATGGTACATATAGTTGTGACCCAAATATTATGACTCCATCCTCACTGATATTCAACTTGTAGGATTTCTTATTTTGGATATCTTCCACCCTTTTCTGAATTTCCACATCATTTCTCTGAACATACTTTATTTTCTCCACAAGGGATGGTTGGGAAATCATTTGAGAAATTATTGAGGATGTTCCTTCTTTAAATATTCCCATGTCCATCCTTTGGAAATCTAAGAAGATTGGATCCTTCTTAATTCTCATTATTGATAAAGATATAGGATGCTTTCTACTTAGATCATTTTCCTCCTTATTTTCCTTACCATGATGGTAATGGATTGAGCACTCGTAATCCTTGATGATCTCTAACCATATTCATTGGAGAATATTAACCTCATTTTGTGTGAATGTTTTTTTGAGACTCTTATGATCAGTATATATCTCACACTTCTACCCATAGATATAATGTCTCCATATTTTCAATGCAAATATCATAGCCACCAACACTAGATCATGTGTATGATAGTTTTTCTCATGAATTTTAAACTTTCTTGAGGTGTAGGCTATAAATTTATCATTTTTCATTAGTACATATCCTATGCACTATTTTGAAGCATTTCTGTACACCATAATGAGTTCTCTACTTTTTAAGAGTGTGAGTACTGGCATAGTGATAAGCCTCTTTTTGAGGTCCTTAAAGATTTCCTCACATTCTTGAGTCCAAAAAAACTTCACTCCCTTCCATGTTATCTTGGCTATTGGGTTTTAAGATCATGACAAGTTCTTTAAAAATAATAGATAATACCTAGAAAGACCAAAAAAGCTACAAATCTCCATTAAATATTTCATTTTTGGCCACTCTTCAATTGTCTTTGTCTTGGAAGGTTTGACAGATATTCTTTTACTGGTGATAACATGCCCTAAGAATGATACTTCCTCCATCTAAAACTCACATTTATTATAATTTTCATATATTTTATCCCTTTTCAAAGTCTTCAACTCTATATTCAAATGCTCATCATGTTCCTCCTTTCTCTTGGATTATATTAGAATATCATCGATAAAGACTACAAACAATTTATCAAGGTAATCTATAAAGACCCTATTCACTAAATCCATGAAAATTTATACATTATTTGTGAGTCCAAAGGACATCAATATAAACTCATAGTGTTCATACCTCATTCGAAAGGCAGTCTTTGGAATATCTTCCTTCCTCACCTTTAATTACTGATATCTCTACTGAAGGTCTACCTTATAGAAATAACTGGGCCTACATAGATGATCAAACATGTAATCTATCTGAGGAAGGGGATACTTTTTAGTTATCATGAGTTTATTGAGATCATGATAATCAATGCATAAGCACATTGATCCATCCTTTTTATTGATGAATAGGACTGGATCACCCCAGGGTGAAGCACCTGAGCATATAAAACCCTTGTCTCGATTCTCTTATAACTGTTTATTTAGCTCTTTTAACTCAACAGTGGCTATTCTATAAGGTTTCTTTAATATAGGAAGAGATCCAAGAATAAGTTCAATTGATAAATCAACCTATCAATCAGGTGGAAGACTAGGCAATTCTTCAGGGAATGCCTCAATGTAATCCCTCATGATGGTTATATCTTCAAGTATGATCATCTCCTTTTTCCCAATAATTTGTGTGAGATATTCTCGCTCATAAGGAAGTAATATCCATAATTGAGATGATGATTTTGAAGGAGATTCACCTTTCTCCTTACACTTATAAAGAATTGGAGGATGCTTTGAGATTTGAAGAGTGGTATCCCTTGCCCAACATTTTATGTTGGATTTGTATAAAGATAGCCAATCCATGCCCAATATATCATCAAAACTATAACAAAGGAAGTATTACAAGATTTTATGGGAGGTTCAATCTATAAACATTAATCAGGGAGGATTTATGTACCTTGGACATAATAATTTCCCCATTAGATGTTCTCACAGATAACTCAACCTCCAAATTTTGATGTGGTATTTGAATATTTCTACTAAACATTAAAGATATGAAATAATTCATAGAACTATAATCAAATAGTATGTTTTCTATTCTTGAATGAATAACCAGCGTACCTGTCGCCACATTGTTATTAATCTCTACATTAGCAGTAGTGATATAATAAGGCCTTTATTATTTCCTTTGAGGTTCTTGTTTATTTCCTCATAAAATCCTTGAATTAAGGAATTGGTTTGATAAATTATCATGTTCCATGTAGTTGAAACACTACACTACAGGATGAGTGTTGATCTGAATGTTTATTTTTTCTTTCACGTTAGTGGGATTCTTCATATCCCTTCAGTATTTCTTATCCAGATGCCCCATTCTTCCACATTTGAAGCATTTTCTGGTTCCCTTTATAAATTTCCCAAGATTATTCTTCCATAATTTTGACACGTGGGATATTCATTCTTCTTTATTTCATGGTATTTATTTATAGATCCACCCATATTAGACTCCATTTTTCACTTCTTTTCACTAAGCCCATGAGACCATTGAGAGTCTTCGATATCCATTTTTACCTTGAGGGAACAATGGACAATATCCTCATAGCCTTTAAAGTCTTGAATCAAAAATGATTTTTATATACTTATCTTTAATTTTATAAAGAATCGATCCACCTTGCTTCAGTGTTCATGACTAAGTCGAAGGCATATCTTGCAAGCCTGGTAATGTTTTCTTCATGCACCCTAATAGACTCATATTATTTCTACTTAAGTCTAAGTAACTCTCTTTCCATCTTGAGATAGAGGTTTCTAGGAAAATATTTATCGAAAAGCATTTTCTTGAATTCCTCCTAATCCATGGAATCAATTTCCTCCTTATACTTCTTGTTTTTTTATCAGTTTTCACCACTAATTAGCTTCCCCATCAAAACGAGACACCAAAAAAACTTTCTCTTCTTCTGATCACTAGTGGATAGGGAATATCATTTCAATAGAGATAATACATTGTTCCGTGATAAGGGCATCGAAATATACACTAAACATGGGAGACCTTTTCCATATGAATGATTTTATGGCAATGTTCTCTTTCCTTGGATAAGGAGGGAGTTCCACATGATTCAAGTTATTATTCATAACTTGTTCTAGTAGTGAAAGTACTATCATAAAGTTTTGATCACCTGTTCTCATTATATTTTTCATTTCATTAGGTAAATCATCACATTACCTATCACATTGATCATTGTCACATGTTATTATATCTCCATCAATTAACTAAGAAAAAGAAAGTACAATTATGGGGCTTTCATACTAAGCTGATAATCATAAAAAGGAAACTTTAAACATAAAAGGATAAACTCTTAATGGAAAAGTATGTCCTGAATTTTGATTCCCTGTGATTAAATCTAATTTATCCAGGATTGGTTTCCTAACATATATTTTTATTGGTTTTTTTTTGTTCCCTTGATAATGGTTTGTAATGAGCTTATGAATTTACCAAAGCATATCCCCTGAGATTGTCAAACCAGGTGCACAATAAGGCTTATTGTCATGTACTGGGTTACCCTGAGTTAGGCCTAGAACACCTTGTCAAAGTTTTCAATCCTAGTTACATCTATTCCATAAGTCCAATTGTATTATCCAGACATAGATTTATTTTCCTAATAAACTACTTACTCTATACCTACCAAAATTTAGGTATGTTTTATTTGACTTAGTATTATCCCTAGTGTACTTACTAAAGTTATCTATTCTAAGTCTCCAAAAATAATTAAAATTTTCCTCTCATACTAATTATAGTGACCCAAACCTTTTGCACATATCATTACACGATTTTAAGAATAATTAATCATTAAATTACAAGACAAGGATCGTAAAGTCTAGAGTCTTAGATATTAGATATATAATTAAACATCATAATTCCAAAATAAGAACATATTTTATTTAATATTCATAAATATCTACTAACTTAATTTGATCCCTTACATATAGATAGGATAACATGGGGATAACATGAAAAAATGGATGATTTAAAATCCTAGTAAGGGAATAAAAATAAGAATAAATCTTAGAACATGGGTTAGAAGGCATAATATAACGATATAAAAAAGGCATGGAACGTGATTAAACATAATGAATCATAACATGGGATAATATAATCATGGATTCATAGTAATGTGGAAGAAATATAAAACATTCATTTATCATTATTCAAGACTCTTTTCACATAGGTGATCATGATTCAAGGCTCTTTTCACATATAGGAGCATGAGTCAAGGCTAACTACCATGACCATTGCACATGGAGCACGAGTTAAGGTTAACCACCAAGACCATTGCACATAAATTCTCAAGAGACTAAACATTAACCAATTAATTAGAGTGATATCTAGGAACACCCATTATAACATGTTCATGAATATGTTTTCCACACAAAGAATTATACATAATCTATCAAACATAAACATAAGGGTTACCCATGGAAAGAATTGGGTATCATAATCATGTCAAAAGCATAAGAAATGGTAGTATCATAAAATTATCCATGAAAGAATGGAATTAAATAATTCATGGACATTCATAATGGATTATAGGAATATATCATAATAATTTATGTCAAAATAAATTGAACATGGTGTTTAAGAAACTTTATAAATAAAACATTTTAGGACGGTTTAAGGGGAAACATTCAAGATTCGAAAAATGGAAAAGGAATAACTATTTGTACAAAACTAGAATTGAAACAAGGTTTTTTTCCATGATAAAGTGAGTTATTTTATAAAAATAATTTTGGATTAAAATAGATTATGTATAATACTTGAAAATGGGTAAGAATTTGGGAAGTTCCATTAAATCGAGCTTGCTTATTAGGAAGAATTTAGTAGGGAGCCTTTAAAAAAACATTTATATACCCAAAAAAATTAGGTTTAATGGGCCTTTATAAATCATTTTATAACATATAAACATTATTTATAATATTTAAATAAAAATATAAGAGAATTTAATTTGGGTAAAAAGAGAAAAAGAGTAACCCGAAGGAATAATGAAGGTTCGGGTAGAATCCCTTACCTTATGTCAGAAATGATTCTGTACTTGATCTTAATGTCATTAATAATAAAATTAGATTAATTTATTAATAATTCTAGAACCATTTATACATTTATTTGATTTATTAAAACTTTATTAAGTTCATTTATGGCCTTTTTATGGGTTAAGAGATTCAATTTCATCGTTTGGGGGTGTTGATTTCCTTGGTTTTCATGATCAGTTTACTTGTATAAGTGTATAGAAAATCATGTAGAATGAATATAGTTTTCCAGAACATAACTTGTATGTTATTAATGAACTTATATAATATTAAAATATTTTTTTTCTATAATTGAGGATGATTCATTAGATAAATCATTAATGATAATTATTTAAATTAATTTATCTTTTTTTATCACAACGAAGGCATTTTGTTCTATAAATTAATATCATGTGTAAAAATTGATTCAAGAACATTAAATGAGATATAATAAATATATTATAATCTGGTTCAACCATAAAATGGTTTAATGACCATCCTTGAAGGTGAGATTGAAGTATGAAAGCATGTCGTCCATAAAGGTGGTCAATCGGCACCTCACGAATGATGTTTTCATTATTAAAATAAAAGAAAGAGGATAAGAGATTTGATGAATAATTATTCAAAATAAATGATAAATTCTAGTATATTTATGATATTGGAGTTTTCATTCTACTTGGATAAATGGATGTGAGTATAAGATAAGAAAATAAAAGAACTAGAAAACAAAATTGAATGAAAACGGAAGAGGGTTTTACCTCTTGATTCCTTTTTCTTGAGAGCCTCCATAGGGGATTGGTTTTGGTATTTTATCAAGACCAAAATTTATTAGTAGTGAGGAAGGGAATTAGGAGTATATTTTAGTGGAATTTTTACATAGATCAAGGCTTGATATGTGTGAAGAGAAGAGGTGGGGAGGGGTGGTACTTATAGTTGAGTAGAGGGGTGTTTCCTCCTTATTTTAATAAATATTCTATAATTTTACTCAAGATAAGAAATAATGATGATTATTGAGACTAAATATAGTAATATTAATTATAAAAAATGGTAACTTACATCATCCATTACTCAAGCATGACTCCAAAATTCATTTATTTATATATACTGTAAATTACCATGCTTCATTATTCACCAAAAATTCAAGTATTTTCTAAAAATACCAAAAATTCAACCTAACCATTTTTTGGCATGTAGAATTAAAATATGAACTCTTTTTTATGAAAATAATTTTCTAAATATGAGAAATTTTAATTTTAATTAAAATCATCATTTACTTGGAAAATACAGTTTTTAAAATTATAACTGCTTTTATAACACTTTGATAAAATAACTAATGTCTGATAAAATTATATTATAATAATAATACATCAAAATCATAATTTATAAATAAATTTTATGAAAATAAATTTTCTTTTAAAATTTTAAATTATTCAAAAAAAAATTAATTAAATATTTATGACTTACAAAAATACGAACACTTAATTAATAATTTTTAAAATATTTATTTACATCACTTTTAAGATGGAAAAATTTTATTTATACATTAATTGGTGAGGTTACTATTCAATTGGATAGTTTACTATTCATAAGGGTCACAGTTCTATTCCAAATGTCAAGTTACTATTTCATCAGTATAACATCCTTAACTTTTATAAATACTTATTATTTCATTCATTAATCATTTATAAAGCTTGTATTGTGTTCTCTATATGACATAATTATGAGAAGGGAATTTATATAGATAAAACTTTGGATCATTACATACTTCTTCTTCCTTATTCTGAATTCACTCACAATAATATGAATGTGTAGTAGACTAAATATATAATAATTCTTATTCAGACCAAAATATAATTTGTAGTTATCAACCTGGTCACCAACTCTTCTTCTTATTTCTTGTGAAAATATTATTTACAACACTTTCTTCCTTTATTATCTTATTCTATCTTTCTTCTTTAGTATAAAATTGATTTCACTGGTTCGTATTATTTCTATATCAAATAAAAACCATCCTTTTTGAATATTGAAATAATGAAATATTGGCTTATCATCATCAAAAATCTTTCCTTATTCTTTAATACAATATCAACAATGAATGCAGTATAAATTCACACTTCCTAATCTAACCAATACTTTTATAACTGAACTAAACAATGTTTTAAATATTGTTTCATGAAAGAATAATCTTTTATATACAGATATTTTTATCTTCTTTAATTATAAACACGATTAGATCATATATACTTCATGAACGTAATTCATGGTGCTTGACATGTGGAATCCAGACACATTCATTCATTTGTATTTTTATTTTATGTGACATATTTAGACCTATTTTGGGTACCTAAAATGTTTATGAATTCATGTGAGCATGAGTATTCACATATGCATGAAATTATCCACACATTTTTTACTTAATTTTTGTTTCTTTTAACACACTGTCTTCTTATGTTCAAAAATGTATGACAACACCTATCCACTTCAAGATCACTACCTTCATGTTATTTCCTTAAGCCCAACCATTCATGGTATATAAGTGTTATCAATGATTTTTTATACTATCTTCTTTGCACAGACCCAAATGGGTGTAGTTGTTACTATTTATTTCGAATGCACATGACCTTAATGACGGTGCATCATGTGGCTTCCTCTTCCTTCATACAACACAATAGTGCATAATAGTTCTCACTATCCATCATGTATCAATAGTTTGCACGAATGGTGTGCTCTTCGCATAACACAGTGGGAGTGTAATACTCAATCACTAGTTCAAAAAAGTGTCATTATTTTTGAATCACATTGAGAGTGTTTGAATACAAGTTGTGTGTTCATGGTTCTCCTTCTTTGCGCAAATTAGTGTACATTTCTTCCTCACGCTATAGATGAGCATGGAACTCCTCTATTTGTATATCCTAGAAGGCTCATGATTATTATTCCATTTTTATAAGATAAAACATGATGATACTCTAGTTTTATGAAAAATGAAATCTCACATGTTTAATGTGAGTGACAACACCCACTCTCAGGTTGGGTACTTCAGTATTATTAGACGAGGTCTACACTGCCTTACACTACCTCAAATCCTGCTTTTTATTCCATGTGGATCAAATTTTTGAATTCCTAAAGATCTTATATTTTATTCTTAGAATGTGGTTCATTTTACACTGATAATTGTGGTGTCCTTTCTTACATAAATATGCCTCACATTCATGTGATGAAGATCTATGCTCCTCCTTTTATAAGCTCGAACTTATTCATGCATATCAGATGCATAGGAATCCTTCTGTAAATCTGTATGATCCTTGACCAAATGACCCATCTTTGATTATTCATGAAAATGAAGTTTCATGATTCCTATATCATATTTTAAACTCCAAGATGATCAAATGGAACTCAAATGCATAGTTGGATCATCTAGACGTCATGGAATGAAGAACACCCAACATAATCCAACATATGTAGGTATCCTCTAATGAGGATAGAGGTTGAAGAAGAAAATAATTATAGTGATCAGATGACTTATAATTAATTTATTGGGCAGTGTTCATATTTCCATAAGTTTTTAACATGGAGGAATAGTCTAAACACTTCCACTATCCCACGTCAATCAGCGCATCATTTGATCACTACTATATAATATCTTCCATGTCACTGAGATTTCGAGCAGGAACTGAGGTTGACACCTAGATGAACTTACACCTCACACCCACATGGTTCATGCCGCACAATTACACAATCCATAGAAACACCTTGGCATGCTCTGCTCACCTCATGCATGCCTCATGTGGCTACTTAGCCAGACCATTCTCTCCCTTCCCATGTTATCCCTGCCTGTCTAGGTGCTTTCCGCCATGGTTTCCCATGAATGGTATAGCTACCATGTGGGTTGATCCTTTCTACCCATATGTGGTTGAGCTACCCCCTTGGGTGGCTATGGTTGGCCCTTAATTTTTAATAAAGTCCTCACATATAATTTATTAATCCAACCCAAATGATTACGAACATTCTTTATGCAACATGAAATGTCTATATATGTCTTCTATGATTCTAATGGACATATTGCATGGTATTCAAGTAATATTCATCATTAAAAATGATATTTTTCATTATCTTCATTAAATAATTATTCATGAAAATCAATATTTTTTTGGTCTGCAAATAAGATATTGCATTGTTCTCATGAAATAATAAAATATTACATGACATTCTTTAATATTGCTCACTCAACTTCCTAAAGCATCATCCAATCAAGAAACAATATTAGATGGATAATCATACTTCTTCATTGTTATAAAAAAATTCATCTCAAATCATTTAGTGACCCATGTTCTGGACTTAAATAATAGTGCAACAATCATCATAGTTATAAAATCAAAGTCTTTAAAGGATCTTACATAAGAAAATAATTCTTGAGTGCATTCTTCTTCATCCATTTATGCAATAAATATTCATTATCAATCTTATATATCTTGGATACTTAAGAAACTTCATTATTTCAAACTTATTCAATATATTGGCATCAATTAAATATTTCTATTTCATTTATAACCTTTGAAACCTAATAATAACCATTGAAAAAAAAATACATCTCATGCAAAAATTTGGATCTTTAATCTCCCCCTTTTGTATTTATTGGTAATTCCATCAATGTTCTTTTCAAATGGATGCGTAAATATATGAATCTATTTCTTCTTTCTATCCTCTTTACTTTTCCTAACTTTCATTTCACTTTCTCTCCCCCTTATTGATAAGAAATAAAAATTTCATGGAAAAATGGTGTCATTAAATACTTAAGTAATGATTCATCAATAATTTCACTCAAGTCCACATGATCCATTATTGGTGTAGATTAAAAGAGGATTTTATTTATAAAACAAAGTTACCCTTTACCAACTGATCTTGATACATCATGAAATGAAAACTTGTGTACTTATATTCTAGGGTTATCAACTTTTATTACTAGATTAAGATTATAAATGTGATATGGAAATTTTAAGAACAATAAACCTGAAACTCATGCACTCATTTCAAAAAATAGATCAAAAACATTCAAGTGAAATAAGTAGGATAAGTGGTTGTGGATAACTTCCATACTTGCACATTTATTATTCTATTGATTAAATAAATTACTCCCCATTTGTATTAAGTTTATTATTTTTGATAATCAAGTATGATATATTTATAAAAACATGCCTTTTACAATGACATGATCATAAAGAAACATCCAGAATAATCAGATTTGATGTCAATTTAGATAATGATTCTGGTAGCAAATTCAACTTTCTTTATTTTTCTCCCCATAAAGGGGAACACTCCTCATTATCTTCATAATGGTGGATATATTAAATAATTTATTTTAAGATCTTAAAATATAAAGAATACACCATAATGGATATTCAACTTGTGACTATCCAGATTTCACAACTTCCACAACTTCACCAAGGATGACCTTCTTCATACTTGTTCTTCATGATACTAAATATTTGATCAAACCAAGTTGATATATATATTTTATCCTTGTTTTTTGGGATATGAAAAAAAAGTCTTCGACTTCATCAAAGATGACCCTCTATCATATTTTTATTTGAATACCAACTAAGGAATCATTTAAGGATGATGACTTCTTCTGCTTTACTATCAATAATTGATAGCACTCACTAATTCTCAGGTTCTCCCCATAATAAATTGATTTACCTTTAATTCCATGAATTATAATCATAGATAAAATACACAAATATTATGGTAATAATGTAGATATTCCTTTCTTCTTAATGTGAATAGCAAGTTTGAGATAGTTTTCTTAACCAAGATGTTCCATTTCTTTTAGTCTTCATTCTTTCACATATGGACTTTCGTTCAGATTTATGTTGGGAAAGCACAGATATCTTCACATTGTCATCGAATTTGTGTGTATAATTCTTCTTCTAAATATCCTTCATGTATTATTAAATATTTATACTCTTAATGACCTCTTATTGTTCCCATATAAGGGTTAAAGAACCTTTTGCAATATGACTAACTTTCTTACATCTCTCACATAGAATTTCATTAAAACAAGAATTTTATTTTATTAACAAACTCTCATGTACTTTTTCTTAATTATGGGTAATATTCTATTTTACTTTTTGACTATACTTATCTTGTACATTTTTTATTTTCTATATTCTTTCAAAATATGTTGGACAAATAACTAACAATTCATTAGGAATTTTTGCAATAAGTTTAGATATTCCACATGGATTCTTATGATTTTTATCCATATTAGTAGTTATTTTTTATTTTGTACCTTTATTTAGCTTCTTGGATATGGAATCCAAGGTATTATAAACATTATTCTTAGGATAAATTTTGTTTATAACACTATCCTATTTTCTTCACAAGGTTTCTTCTTCTTTCTTTACCAACTTTTCTGATATTCTTTTCTTAATGTCTTTTGATACATATTGAGATGATAATGTACCAATATTTTGACCAACATCATTTCATACATAATAGATATTTTCAATCTTTATAAATCTATTTATATTATATAGATTTGTATTAAAATATGGATGTTTCTTATTATTCTCTCACTTACTTTCCCTTAACATGGGACTTATTTTTAATTTAGTATTTAGAGGATTGTACCAATAATCTAGTGAAAAATGCCCAAATATGTTGCAATGACAACATTGACCCACAAACATTGATCTTATGATTTCTTATATATGAAGTTTTTAGGTATTATTCATAGATTGTTGGGATCTATATGGGGGACCAAACTCCACTCTCTTTTACCTATCCACCCTAGTCATTGAGGTAGGATTCCTATCTCCTTTATTCATACATACCATTTTATATTTTTTTTTCTAACTTTTATTATCCATGATTACATATTTAGAAACATTATTACAAGATGGTATGGATAGTACCTATTTATTCACATCTACTTGAGATATATCATTGAATAAATTCATGATCTTTTTATCATGTGTTGGAGGTATTATAACCATAGATTCCTCTAGGGGGAATTGAGTACCAACAGAAACTGTCTCCTTCTTTTATGAAGTCTCAGTATGTTTCTTATCAAGATTGGACAAATAAACTTCCAATTCTAGACATTTCATTTTGGGAATGATTTTATGATCATTAATCTTATTCTTATTCTCTTCACAATCATTCTTCATTACTTAAACTTCTTATTCATGTAGCTTAACTATTTTTGTAACAAAGAGTCAAGTTATACAATCTTCTTGGATTTTTATTCCAATTTTAAATCCCTGACATCAATGTGTTTTTTCAATTTCTCTTCAGGTGAATGGATATTTTCTTCTATATTCCTCTTGACTCTCTCATTATCAAAAACCTCTTTGATCCATTTAGAGGAACTTGCTTTAAGCTCCCTCTTTGTTGCTTCAAAGGGTCCAACCTGTCTGGAGAATTTTGAAAATTATTGAAATTTTTCTTTTAAATCATTCTCTATTAATTATGAATTCTAATCAAGATGAGTGATATCTTCATGCATGCTTTAAAATATCCCATATAGAGTAAATACCAATTCTTTGGGATATCCATTCATCATATTATTTAATGCATCAGTTGATAAATAAATTGATATACTATCACTACCAATTATATTTAAATATTCTTCGGGATAGTATTGAAAGGAACTAACACATACCTCTTGATCACTTGGGGTAGATAGATTTTCCATCTCTGTGGTGGAAATTTTAGCCACTTGTTATTCACTTTACAACACTGATATGTCTTCATCATTATCAAGGCATGGAGATGCAGATAATTCCTCTTATTTAGATAAGAGGGACTTCTTCATCAAATTCATCTTCTCTATATTTCTCCTATTCATCATGTTCTTTATAGATATAGACTTCTTCTCAAAGATAACTGAATATTCACTAAAACTACACTTCACTATTAACATATGAAAGAAACTCAAATATTCAAAAGAGAATAACTATAAAGTAGAAAATATAATTGAGGTTAACATGGATATGATACCAATTAAAAAGTCCACTTTGATTCATACTGAACACTGAGAGGGGGTTGAATCAGTATTGGGAAATTTTTCACCAATTATAACTTTTATCCCTTTTACCTCTTATACCTATTAGGATCTTGATTCTCCTTTTCTATTTTTATTATTTCATGAAAGTATATGAAATAAGAAAAGGATATCACATGATTTTTTATAGGTGTCATTACCAAATAAGAGTAAGTGGTTCTTGGAATGTTCTGGAAATAAGTAAACTACACCGCCACTATAAAATAATCATTTAATCGTTGTTACGAAAAGTAAGGAATAACCATTCACTTGAATTTCACTATGATCAAACCCATGTGTAAGTTTTACTAATCCTATATGGTCCTTTATACTACCTCTAAATACATTATTCTCTTGTTAATATTATTTATAATACTAATAAAGTCATCTACCTTTTGAGACCTTGAATTGATGTCATAGTACTGCTTTATTCTTATACTAACTTTTTTTGTTGTTAATTTAACATCATCAAGAAAGAAACTCTTATTCTTCTTCATAATATAAATCTGATATGCTACTTTTTCTTCCTTCTTCTGGCTTCAGTCACAATAATATGAATGTGTGGTATACTAAATATATTATAATTATTCTTCACCTCAAATGAAAATTACCAGCTATCAACCTGGTCACCAACAATTCTTCTTTATTTTGAAAATAGAGATGCATAATACGTTCTTCTTTTCTTAACCTATTCTCACTTTCATATTCAGTGAAAAATAAACTACCCTGGTTCTTCTTATTTCAATATAGAATCTCATACTTCCTTTTTGAAAGTTGAAACAATGTAATGTTATCTTAGCATTATCACAATTCTTTCTTTATTCTTATTTACAATTTCAATAGTGAATGTAGTATCGGTTTACACTTCTTGTTGTATCCAATACTTATGAAATTGAATCACACCACACTTTCAATATTGTTTCAAGAAAAAATAATCTTATACAAATAGAGACTTTTCTTTTTTTGAATTATCAACCTAGTAAGATAATATTTAGTTCATTCATGTAATGAATGGTTCTTGATAAGTGTAATCATAACATAATAATTGATTTGTATTGTTATTTTATGTGCTATATTCGGGTCTCTTTTGGGTACCTAGAATGTTTATTCATTCATATTTTCATGATTATTCACGTATACATGTAATTATTCATGCATATTTTTAGTTCCTTTTTATTTCTTTCACACAAAGGTTTGTGCACACACTATCATCATATGTTCACAGATGTACGACAAGACCTGTCCACTTCAAGCTCACTATCTTCATGTTATTTCCTTACATGTATCCATGCACGGTATATAAGTGTTCTCAAGTATTTATTGTACTATATTATTTTCACAAACCTAAATGGGTATATTTTTCACTATTTTGTTCTTATGCATAGGACCTTTGTGATGGTGTATCACATGGCTACCTCCTCCTTCGCAAAACATAATAGTGTGTACTAGTTCTCATTGTCTATCATGTATCAATATATTATATAAATAGTGTGATATTTTCATAACATATTGGGAGTGTATACTAAATCACTATTTCATGGAAGTTTTCTTATTCACAAATCATGATGAGAGTGTGTTAACACAAGTCAAGTGTCCACAGTTCTCCTTCTTCACATAAATCAGTGTGCAGATCTTCCTCACACTATGGATGAGTGTGGAAATCTTCTATTTTCATAGCCTAGAAGGATCATGGTTCTTATACCATTATCATAATATAAAATTTTATAATACTCTATTTTATGAAAAATGATATCTCATATATGTAATGTGAGTGGCAGCACCTGGTCTCAGGTTTGGTGATTCAGTATTTATAGTTGAGTTAACTGCAACCTTGAACTACCACAAATCATGATTTCTATGTCATGTAGATCAAAGTTTTTAAATCTCAAATATCTAAAGTTTTAATTCTTTTAATGTGGGTTATTTGATACTGACGATCAAGGATTCCTTTCTTATGTAAAGATTCCTTATGTTCAGGTGGTGATGATTTCATGATCCTCCTTTTATAATTTGGAACTCATTCATGCATATTGGATTCATAATAATCATTCTACAACTCAGTATCATCCTTGACTAAATGAAAATTCTTCAATTATTCATGAAAATTAATTTTCATTATTTCTATATCTTATTTGAGACTCCAGGACAATCAAATGGCACTCAAATGCATGGCTATATCATCCAAACATCACGGAATGAAGAACACCTGATGTACTCAGATGCATGTAGGTATCCTCCAACAAGGATGGAGGTATAAGATGACGATGTTTCAGATTTTTTTAATCATACGATGCTGATATATCTATATTTTTTTAAAATGGAGGAACATTATGCAGACTTTTTCTGACCCATATCAGCTGATGTATCATTTGAGCATTGATATATAATAGTTTCTATATCACCATTATTCTAATTTGGAATCAGGGCTAGCACCATAATACACCTACATCTCAATCCCATAAGTGTATTGACACAACATTGTGCATTCCATGAGAACCACTGTGCATGATCTATGCACCCCATGTGTTCTCCATATGGGTGCTTAGCAAGCTCATTCTCTGTAGAGACCCGTATCTTGACGTACATGGACATTACATTACATTTGCGGAATACTTAGTATATAACAAAAACACACACTAAAGGATCGTAATAGTTTAGTGTCTTTGGAAACTCGGAACGTAATCTTCTAATCGTGGTGAAAGTTCTTCAATATCTCCCATAAAGGTCATCCCTTTTTTCTACCTAAAACCTTTCTTTATATCCTGGGTAAAAGAAAACATAAAAGGGTGAGCTCAAATGCTCAGTAAGGGTAAACAAAGGAAATATCAATCACATAATTTTCATAAGAACATAACATTTTTGGAAATCTTAACCTGCAAAAGAGAGCATAATTTCATAACATGGGATAAATCATAGTAGTGAAATGAAATCATAACTTAAAACATTACTCATTGTGGCATACACACATAATCATAGAGAATCATTTCTTGTTAGTCAAGACTCATTGCCAAGACTATCTTAGTGGACAAAGTCCCTTTCTGAATCGAGTAATCCTCGTTTCAGTCCTGTTTCACTGAACCGGTATAACCTACCATTCCAGCCATGTCTATATCATGAGATATAAAATCTTTACCCAATTCATTGGAGGGAGATATAGGTCCCACCCATCTCATAATGATACCATTCTTATGTGTGCCACAAAATCATAAATCATACATCATTTCATAACCCATGTAATAAAAATGGGATTCTTAAAACAACATGACATCATAAAACCATTCATATAAGATAAAGGAATTCATAAACATAATTCCATCACAACATAGTCAAATCAATGTAAAAATATGGATAGAAACAAAACCCTTTATTATCTTAGATGGAAAATAATTTTGATAAAACACTTGAAATGAATTCTTGAGGAAAATATCCTTTCTTCTTCAAAATCAATTTCTTTTCACAAAACATCATGCAATTTTAAAAGAAAGAGATTTTATTAAAAATAGTCATGAAATCTTTTGGAGGAAGCTTCATAAAAATAAGGCTTTATAAAACCGTAAAAATCCGTTCATGCCGTTTAAGTTAAAAAAAACATTCTTCGTACTTTTGTCGGAAAAGTCAAAAAGTACCTCGAATGAAAAAGCGACAAAAGATTCCTTTCATATTCTTTACTAAAAACTCACCGAAGAGTAAAATTTGATTTAAAATATTGTAAGTGGATGGAAACAATATTACATATTGAAGGAACATGGATGTGGATGATAAAATACACCCCAGTAAATACTTACGAATAAACAATCTCGGATAAAAATGAGATTGTGATATTTCCCTTACCTTAGGTCCAATTTGCTTCGTATGTGTCCGAACCTCCTGTATAATGATTTAAATAATGTCATTGACTTATTACAGAATCATATTCATTGTTATGATATCATATATGGTTCACTTATGACATTATATTACCCGTTCTTTTGTAAATTCCATGTTAAAGAAGCGTTTTGGGTAAAATCGTTTCATTTATCGTAGGTGTTTTGACTTGTTGTTCTTGACATCATTATTACTTATATCATGATTTACTTACTTCCAGAATATAAAATATGATTTATATATCATATATATTCAGTATATATATATATATAATAGATAGATAAATAAAATGAAAAACACCGTTCATGGAGACGGTAGTCCGTACGTACGCATGAACGCTGTTTTTCTTTCCCTATTGTCTTGAAATGGAAGTAAGTAGATGACATACATATGTATATATATATACATAAATCCAGTAGATTTATAATGTCATGTATTTCATTATTATTTCTTATATATACATTATAATCATTCTTAAATGGTTAACATGGAGAATGAATCTCATCGCGTCGTGGAGACGGTATTCCGTACGTACGCACGAGCGATGATATCATTTCTATAAATATTGAATTGAATTGGAGTGGATTATAAAATATATCAGAATCATTATGATGTTGTAATAACTATGTATAGTTATTCTTTACACCATTATACCCATCCATGTAAGGTGGTGGTGGAAAATAGATTACACCACGGCGTGGAGACGGTATTCCGTACGTACGCACGCGCGGTGATTTCTTTTTCCGTAGGATGGATAGATGGTGAAATAGGGTTGTTTCATACTTATAATAACATATCAGTATATGAGTGATACTGATGTTATTACTTCATAATGAAACAACCTAAGAAGAAGAAGTGGAAGAAGAAATAAAGATGAAAGAATTGGTAACGGTAATTACCTCTTCTTTGAAGTGCCTCTTTGAGACCTCCTCTTAGGGCACTAGAATTGGTCTTTGAGGAAGACCAGAACCTCTAGGATGTTGCTAGGGAAGTGGATAAGGGATTTTGGCAGGGGTTGGCCGAGCTTGAGTGCTCAAATTGGTGTGAGGAGGAGGGGGAGGAGGTGTCCTTTTATAAGGGAGGAGAGGGGCACCTTAGGAATTCTTAAAAATATTAATTTATAATAAATATAACCCCACTTAAAAACCTCCAAAAATGACTCATATTAGAAGCTTAGATGAGATAGGGTTGTAATCTCATCAACCAATCAAATTTATACATGTTTGGATCTTATTTTAAACCTTATCAATTAGATTTAACTCTAAGTTAAATAATTTAACTTTTACCGTGTCTTTTTGTTTTCTTTTACTATATGGTTAATACACTTACTATAACATGCCAAACGAACCCCAAATTGTATATTATTAATACATGTATCCTTATCTAAGTCATTTGGACGAACCTTAGATTTTTAGGAATAAAATAACAATTAATAATATAATATTTGATTTAAAAACTATTTTGTGTCAATTTTGACACTATTTGATATATGATTTTTTTGAAAGTCATAACAGCATTATATATTCGAACCAAGTTGATTAAATCAACACTAATATATCATAGTAACCTAGAAAATTAGTGGAATTCATAAAAAGTCTTAAATTACATTTATTTTGGTATTTATATTATCAATTATGTCAATATTTCATTAATAAGATAATTACTGCATCATCTTTGTGTCATAAATAAATTATATTATATGCTGTCTAAAAATTACAAATAAAATACCATCATGTAGGAAATCTTTTTAGCTTTCTAATGAATATTTATAGTCGAATTTAGCTTATGTATAACCCCATATTAAAAATGATTTACTTATTAAACTTTGATTTTAACTATTTTAACCCTTCTTTAAATAAATTAATAATAAATGTCCTAATCTAATCCAAGTGGGCCTAAATGGTCATATTTTATTCCTAAGTTTGTTTTTGGTCGAATTACACTTGTCCAATAGAATTAGGACATGTGTTAGGGTAATATTAATATCATATTTACCCTTAGTTACCCTATTTACTATTAACCGTGGTAAAAAAAGTAAAAAGTTACTATTCACCAAAAAATTATTTTCATCTCATTGAACCACATTTTAGTCCTTGATATTAACCGTGTCTCTCGGATTTTCGAAATTCCATTCACAGAAGCGGTAAAATTAAGTTTTATGCAAAATTCCGTTTTTAACCTACCACTTAGTGGTTTCACTATTCATCAAAAATTGAAAGTTTTCAGAAAAATGCCAAAATTTCATCCTAAGCTATATTTCATATTCCGAATTCAAAAATGAAGTCTATTTTACCAAATTCATAACATAGAAGTTTCATTAATTAATTTTATAATTAAATCCCGCTGTTAAAACAAATAGCGTGTTTTTTAAGAAACAAAATCTATCAAAAGATTGACACTTGATTATGTCTGGTTTAAATGTGAAATTACAAACAATGACCAACATTGTATTAAATTGTAAAAATATATTCTAAATATACTTTAAAAACACTCAAATTAATAATTTATCACTATTAATTATTTTGATTAAAAAAGTTGTTTTTAATTATAATTTATTAATTTTCACTATTCATTAGAATATGAAAGTTATCCGAAAAGTACCAAAATTTCACCTTAGGCTAAATTCGATACTCCGAATCCAAAAATGAATTCCATTTTGAAAAATAAAATTTACAAAATTTCCAAAAAGTGGTTATTACTATTCATAACGGCTAGTTTTAATAATATTTTAATAGCATATCGTTGTTTCGTGAAACTCAGTATTGCGTACTACACACGCTATCGAGGAAGGTCGCGATTGCGTGTAACGGAAGGAAAGTCAAGGATGCGTATTGTGAAAGCTTCTTTTGTTGTAGCGTACAACACAAGACATTAATGAAATTAAAAAGAATATTTTTCATAAAATCTTGGGGCGTTACATTCTACCCCCCTTAAAATGAATTTCGCCCTCGAAATTCGTCGGGGTTATAAATGGTTTACTATTCAAAATTTTCTTTTATAGAAACCCACATCGTAAAAAGGAATACCAAAACATGGCTTTAAAAACTAAAGTATGAAATGTAACGATTACCCAAATATACTAATCACTGGGTTTCCACATAGGTGAAAATATGGATATGGAAGAAAAATCTAACCATCATGTTCTGATGGAGAGTGGTAGAGAACATGGCTATGGAAAAGCCAGTAATCACAAATCCATAGATTTGTGATGATATAAGGTACCATCTGATTCATCAGGTATAAGATCACTAGGACAACATTTTTGGTTTTCAAGATCATTTCCCTAAAGTTGAAAATTTGCTTAGAATAAATACTTACTTTATTTTGGTAAAATATCACTTTTGTTCGTGCCTTGAACAATTTCTACTTCATCTCTTAAATAAATGAAGTTGAATTTGTTATTCGTGATGTGTTAGCAGATCATGTGATAGAATGACAAGTCATTCCATCTGTCTCAAACAAAAGGTTAGCAAAACTTATATACATAAGTCGATCTATAGTGAGATTAATCATATATGGTTCCTAAAATGGACTTATACTTCATATATCATACTGCTTAATATAATAAAACTAGTTTCTACTAAACAGGGACTTCCTGTAGGTCAGTGGTAGGCGATAAAGGCCAGTCGCACTTCGGTTGTGGGTTCGATTCCCACAGCCTTGTCCGAAGCGATGGGCTGTCGCCCGTCCTGCAGGTTGTCCTTTTTCCAAAACTACTATAACATCCCATCAATAATATCGTCCAACACAATCCATTCCAATCTTTAGGCTTATCCATAATACTGCAGTCCACTCTCATAACATAGTGAAAACAATTACCAGAGATTTAATATCATCGTTGATCCCCATATATCATAAGATATGTTTTTTTTTTTGGTCACATTCCAAACATTCAAAGTCCTTAATCATGTATACTCTTGAATACCCATTGAACCTTAGTGAAAACTTGAATGCAGTTAAAAGTTAACACTTTACACATACCAAAATCCTCAAAATTATTTATACTCAAACCATGATATCACTTAGTCCTTATATCAATCATGAGCTCATGAATACTATTAAACATTTCATTTTCTCGTCTTCATTATGCGCATATCATCTTATTTCCAAAAAAAAAAATATCTCAATCACTTTGAATACCACATCAATAAATATTGCAATACTCAATGATACAACATTATTTTGGAATCCCATTACATAAACACTTA
Source organism: Viscum album (assembly GCA_963277665.1). NCBI lineage: Eukaryota > Viridiplantae > Streptophyta > Magnoliopsida > Santalales > Viscaceae > Viscum > Viscum album. Next base: position 1,351,888,232 of record OY728121.1, on the reverse strand, counting down.
ATCATTCCACCACATCGTTGTCATATTCAACATTGCCAATAGTGATCGCATGTGATTTCCCTTTGTTCTTTGCCTTCAGTGGTTGCTCATGTTGATCATCACTAACCCTTGGATTAGGGCAATTATTAGCATAATTCCCCATTTCCTTGCACTTGAAGCATTGAAGTGTTGGCGGTGCGTTCTCTGCAGTGTTTGCTTTATCATTAGAAACCTTTTTTCCATTACTTCGACACTCAGCTGCTCGATGACCTTCTTTTCCACACTTAAAACATTTTCTAGTCCCTTTTAGACAATCTCCACCATGCTTCTTTCCACACTTTGTGCATAAGGAAACATTCATCTTCTTTTCACCATTATTCTGAGATTTCTCCTTGAACTCCATCTTTCGTTTCTTGTCAAAACCATGAGATGGATATGTAACACCAACTTCCATTTCTACCTTGATAGCACAACGCACAATTTCTTCATAGCTACTGAAGTCTCTTATAGCTAATGCCCTTCGAAGACTTGGTTTTAAGCCACTGAAAAATCGATCAACTTTACTTTCAGGTTGGATGATAATTCCAGAAGCATACCTTGCAAGTCTTGTAAAATTTGCTTCATAGGTACCAACAGATTCATCATCCCTTTGCTTCAGTTCAAGAAACTCTTTCTCCATCTTTGTTCGAAGAATACGAGGGAAGTACTTATTGAAAAATAAGTTCTTGAACTCGTCCCATTCCATAGACTCAATTTCATCCCTTTGCCTTGTATTCTTAATAAGATTCCACCATTGATCAGCATCTCCTTCCAAACGATACACTGCTAGGATGACTTTATCATGTTCAGAACATTGAAGAACTGAAAATATCTTTTCAGTAGTACTAATCCATTGTTCAGCAAATAATGGATCAGTAGACCCACTGAAAGAAGGTGGACGCTGCCTCATGAAGGATTCAACAGAATGTTGCTCCTTCCTTTGCTCGTTTGGAAGTCCTGCATGATTCATAGCTTGAGAAAGTTGTGTGAGCATGGCTACAAGATTTTGCATTCCAGCTCCTATATCGTTTGGTTGCTCAGGGGTACAATCATTGCATTACCCATCACATTCCGCATTAACACGGTTCCTTCGGGTTCCAGCCATCGTCTAAAACCCCAAAAGAATTGTGTGAGAGGCAAAAATCATGATAGGGAAAACAACATAATAAAGGGTTAGTACCCTCAATATCTAACATCTTAGGTTAAATTCGAAGATCGTTAGCGTAATTCTAGGACTATAACCTATACGTATACTTAACCTTAGAGACATCCCTAGACATACCTTAGAAATATCTCTAGGGATCTCACTAAAGTTCTCGCATCCTAGTTTCCAAAGGTTGACTAAACCTTTCCTCTGATACCAACTGTAGAGACCCGTATCTTGACGTACATGGACATTACATTACATTTGCGGAATACTTAGTATATAACAAAAACACACACTAAAGGATCGTAATAGTTTAGTGTCTTTGGAAACTCGGAACGTAATCTTCTAATCGTGGTGAAAGTTCTTCAATATCTCCCATAAAGGTCATCCCTTTTTTCTACCTAAAACCTTTCTTTATATCCTGGGGAAAAGAAAACATAAAAGGGTGAGCTCAAATGCTCAGTAAGGGTAAACAAAGGAAATATCAATCACATAATTTTCATAAGAACATAACATTTTTGGAAATCTTAACCTGCAAAAGAGAGCATAATTTCATAACATGGGATAAATCATAGTAGTGAAATGAAATCATAACTTAAAACATTACTCATTGTGGCATACACACATAATCATAGAGAATCATTTCTTGTTAGTCAAGACTCATTGCCAAGACTATCTTAGTGGACAAAGTCCCTTTCTGAATCGAGTAATCCTCGTTTCAGTCCTGTTTCACTGAACCGGTATAACCTACCATTCCAGCCATGTCTATCTCATGAGATATAAAATCTTTACCCAATGCATTGGAGGGAGATATAGGTCCCACCCATCTCATAATGATACCATTCTTATGTGTGCCACAAAATCATAAATCATACATCATTTCATAACCCATGTAATAAAAATGGGATTCTTAAAACAACATGACATCATAAAACCATTCATATAAGATAAAGGAATTCATAAACATAATTCCATCACAACATAGTCAAATCAATGTAAAAATATGGATAGAAACAAAACCCTTTATTATCTTAGATGGAAAATAATTTTGATAAAACACTTGAAATGAATTCTTGAGGAAAATATCCTTTCTTCTTCAAAATCAATTTCTTTTCACAAAACATCATGCAATTTTAAAAGAAAGAGATTTTATTAAAAATAGTCATGAAATCTTTTGGAGGAAGCTTCATAAAAATAAGGCTTTATAAAACCGTAAAAATCCGTTCATTCCGTTTAAGTTAAAAAAAACATTCCTCGTACTTTTGTCGGAAAAGTCAAAAAGTACCTCGAATGAAAAAGCGACAAAAGATTCCTTTCATATTCTTTACTAAAAACTCACCGAAGAGTAAAATTTGATTTAAAATATTGTAAGTGGATGGAAACAATATTACATATTGAAGGAACATGGATGTGGATGATAAAATACACCCCAGTAAATACTTACGAATAAACAATCTCGGATAAAAATGAGATTGTGATATTTCTCTTACCTTAGGTCCAATTTGCTTCGTATGTGTCCGAACCTCCTGTATAATGATTTAAATAATGTCATTGACTTATTAAAGAATCATATTCATTGTTATGATATCATATATGGTTCACTTATGACATTATATTACCCGTTCTTTTGTAAATTCCATGTTAAAGAAGCGTTTTGGGTAAAATCGTTTCATTTATCGTAGGTGTTTTGACTTGTTGTTCTTGACATCATTATTACTTATATCATGATTTACTTACTTCCAGAATATAAAATATGATTTATATATCATATATATTCAGTATATATATATATATAATAGATAGATAAATAAAATGAAAAACACCGTTCATGGAGACGGTAGTCCGTACGTACGCATGAACGCTGTTTTTCTTTCCCTATTGTCTTGAAATGGAAGTAAGTAGATGACATACATATGTATATATATATACATAAATCCAGTAGCTTTATAATGTCATGTATTTCATTATTATTTCTTATATATACATTATAATCATTCTTAAATGGTTAACATGGAGAATGAATCTCATCGCGTCGTGGAGACGGTATTCCGTACGTACGCACGAGCGATGATATCATTTCTATAAATATTGAATTGAATTGGAGTGGATTATAAAATATATCAGAATCATTATGATGTTGTAATAACTATGTATAGTTATTCTTTACACCATTATACCCATCCATGTAAGGTGGTGGTGGAAAATAGATTACACCACGGCGTGGAGACGGTATTCCGTACGTACGCACGCGCGGTGATTTCTTTTTCCGTAGGATGGATAGATGGTGAAATAGGGTTGTTTAATACTTATAATAACATATCAGTATATGAGTGATACTGATGTTATTACTTCATAATGAAACAACCTAAGAAGAAGAAGTGGAAGAAGAAATAAAGATGAAAGAATTGGTAACGGTAATTACCTCTTCTTTGAAGTGCCTCTTTGAGACCTCCTCTTAGGGCACTAGAATTGGTCTTTGAGGAAGACCAGAACCTCTAGGATGTTGCTAGGGAAGTGGAGAAGGGATTTTGGCAGGGGTTGGCCGAGCTTGAGTGCTCAAATTGGTGTGAGGAGGAGGGGGAGGAGGTGTCCTTTTATAAGGGAGGAGAGGGGCACCTTAGGAATTCTTAAAAATATTAATTTATAATAAATATAACCCCACTTAAAAACCTCCAACAATGACTCATATTCGAATCTTAGATGAGATAGGGTTGTAATCTCATCAACCAATCAAATTTATACATGTTTGGATCTTATTTTAAACCTTATCAATTAGATTTAACTCTAAGTTAAATAATTTAACTTTTACCGTGTCTTTTTGTTTTCTTTTACTATATGGTTAATACACTTACTATAACATGCCAAACGAACCCCAAATTGCATATTATTAATACATGTATCCTTATCTAAGTCATTTGGCCGAACCTTAGATTTTTAGGAATAAAATAACAATTAATAATATAATATTTTATTTAAAAACTATTTTGTGTCAATTTTGACACTATTTGATATATGATTTTTTTGAAAGTCATAACAGAATTATATATTCGAACCAAGTTGATTAAATCAACACTAATATATCATAGTAACCTATAAAATTAGTGGAATTCATAAAAAGTCTTAAATTACATTTATTTTGGTATTTATATTATCAATTATGTCAATATTTCATTAATAAGATAATTACTGCATCATCTTTGTGTCATAAATAAATTATATTATATGCTGTCTAAAAATTACAAATAAAATACCATCATGTAGGAAATCTTTTTAGCTTTCTAATGAATATTTATAGTCGAATTTAGCTTATGTATAACCCCATATTAAAAATGATTTACTTATTAAACTTTGATTTTAACTATTTTAACCCTTCTTTAAATAAATTAATAATAAATGTCCTAATCTAATCCAAGTGGGCCTAAATGGTCATATTTTATTCCTAAGTTTGTTTTTTGTCGAATTACACTTGTCCAATAGAATTAGGACATGTGTTAGGGTAATATTAATATCATATTTACCCTTAGTTACCCTATTTACTATTAACCGTGGTAAAAAAAGTAAAAAGTTACTATTCACCAAAAAATTATTTTCATCTCATTGAACCACATTTTAGTCCTTGATATTAACCGTGTCTCTCGGATTTTCGAAATTCCATTCACAGAAGCGGTAAAATTAAGTTTTATGCAAAATTCCGTTTTTAACCTACCACTTAGTGGTTTCACTATTCATCAAAAATTGAAAGTTTTCAGAAAAATGCCAAAATTTCATCCTAAGCTATATTTCATATTCCGAATTCAAAAATGAAGTCTATTTTACCAAATTCATAACATAGAAGTTTCATTAATTAATTTTATAATTAAATCCCGCTGTTAAAACAAATAGCGTGTTTTTTAAGAAACAAAATCTATCAAAAGATTGACACTTGATTATGTCTGGTTTAAATGTGAAATTACAAACAATGACCAACATTGTATTAAATTGTAAAAATATATTCTAAATATACTTTAAAACCACTCAAATTAATAATTTATCACTATTAATTATTTTGATTAAAAAAGTTGTTTTTAATTATAATTTAGTAATTTTCACTATTCATTAGAATATGAAAGTTATCCGAAAAGTACCAAAATTTCACCTTAGGCTAAATTCGATACTCCGAATCCAAAAATGAATTCCATTTTGAAAAATAAAATTTACAAAATTTCCAAAAAGTGGTTATTACTATTCATAACGGCTAGTTTTAATAATATTTTAATAGCATATCGTTGTTTCGTGAAACTCAGTATTGCGTACTACACACGCTATCGAGGAAGGTCGCGATTGCGTGTAACGGAAGGAAAGTCAAGGATGCGTATTGTGAAAGCTTCTTTTGTTGTAGCGTACAACACAAGACATTAATGAAATTAAAAAGAATATTTTTCATAAAATCTTGGGGCGTTACATTCTACCCCCCTTAAAATGAATTTCGCCCTCGAAATTCGTCGGGGTTATAAATGGTTTACTATTCAAAATTTTCTTTTATAGAAACCCACATCGTAAAAAGGAATACCAAAACATGGCTTTAAAAACTAAAGTATGAAATGTAACGATTACCCAAATATACTAATCACTGGGTTTCCACATAGGTGAAAATATGGATATGGAAGAAAAATCTAACCATCATGTTCTGATGGAGAGTGGTAGAGAACATGGCTATGGAAAAGCCAGTAATCACAAATCCATAGATTTGTGATGATATAAGGTATCATCTGATTCATCAGGTATAAGATCACTAGGACAACATTTTTGGTTTTCAAGATCATTTCCCTAAAGTTGAAAATTTGCTTAGAATAAATACTTACTTTATTTTGGTAAAATATCACTTTTGTTCGTGCCTTGAACAATTTCTACTTCATCTCTTAAATAAATGAAGTTGAATTTGTTATTCGTGATGTGTTAGCAGATCATGTGATAGAATGACAAGTCATTCCATCTGTCTCAAACAAAAGGTTAGCAAAACTTATATACATAAGTCGATCTATAGTGAGATTAATCATATATGGTTCCTAAAATGGACTTATACTTCATATATCATACTGCTTAATATAATAAAACTAGTTTCTACTAAACAGGGACTTCCTGTAGGTCAGTGGTAGGCGATAAAGGCCAGTCGCACTTCGGTTGTGGGTTCGATTCCCACAGCCTTGTCCGAAGCGATGGGCTGTCGCCCGTCCTGCAGGTTGTCCTTTTTCCAAAACTACTATAACATCCCATCAATAATATCGTCCAACACAATCCATTCCAATCTTTAGGCTTATCCATAATACTGCAGTCCACTCTCATAACATAGTGAAAACAATTACCAGAGATTTAATATCATCGTTGATCCCCATATATCATAAGATATGTTTTTTTTTTTGGTCACATTCCAAACATTCAAAGTCCTTAATCATGTATACTCTTGAATACCCATTGAACCTTAGTGAAAACTTGAATGCAGTTAAAAGTTAACACTTTACACATACCAAAATCCTCAAAATTATTTATACTCAAACCATGATATCACTTAGTCCTTATATCAATCATGAGCTCATGAATACTATTAAACATTTAATTTTCTCGTCTTCATTATGCGCATATCATCTTATTTCCAAAAAAAAAAAATATCTCAATCACTTTGAATACCACATCAATAAATATTGCAATACTCAATGATACAACATTATTTTGGAATCCCATTACATAAACACTTAATCATTCCACCACATCGTTGTCATATTCAACATTGCCAATAGTGATCGCATGTGATTTCCCTTTGTTCTTTGCCTTCAGTGGTTGCTCATGTTGATCATCACTAACCCTTGGATTAGGGCAATTATTAGCATAATGCCCCATTTCCTTGCACTTGAAGCATTGAAGTGTTGGCGGTGCGTTCTCTGCAGTGTTTGCTTTATCATTAGAAACCCTTTTTCCATTACTTCGACACTCAGCTGCTTGATGACCTTCTTTTCCACACTTAAAACATTTTCTAGTCCCTTTTAGACAATCTCCACCATGCTTCTTTCCACACTTTGTGCATAAGGAAACATTCATCTTCTTTTCACCATTATTCTGAGATTTCTCCTTGAACTCCATCTTTCGTTTCTTGTCAAAACCATGAGATGGATATGTAACACCAACTTCCATTTCTACCTTGATAGCACAACGCACAATTTCTTCATAGCTACTGAAGTCTCTTATAGCTAATGCCCTTCGAAGACTTGGTTTTAAGCCACTGAAAAATCGATCAACTTTACTTTCAGGTTGGATGATAATTCCAGAAGCATACCTTGCAAGTCTTGTAAAATTTGCTTCATAGGTACCAACAGATTCATCATCCCTTTGCTTCAGTTCAAGAAACTCTTTCTCCATCTTTGTTCGAAGAATACGAGGGAAGTACTTATTGAAAAATAAGTTCTTGAACTCGTCCCATTCCATAGACTCAATTTCATCCCTTTGCCTTGTATTCTTAATAAGATTCCACCATTGATCAGCATCTCCTTCCAAACGATACACTGCTAGGATGACTTTATCATGTTCAGAACATTGAAGAACTGAAAATATCTTTTCAGTAGTACTAATCCATTGTTCAGCAACTAATGGATCAGTAGACCCACTGAAAGAAGGTGGACGCTGCCTCATGAAGGATTCAACAGAATGTTGCTCCTTCCTTTGCTCGTTTGGAAGTCCTGCATGATTCATAGCTTGAGAAAGTTGTGTGAGCATGGCTACAAGATTTTGCATTCCAGCTCCTATATCGTTTGGTTGCTCAGGGGTACAATCATTGCATTGCCCATCACATTCCGCATTAACACGGTTCCTTCGGGTTCCAGCCATCGTCTAAAACCCCAAAAGAATTGTGTGAGAGGCAAAAATCATGATAGGGAAAACAACATAATAAAGGGTTAGTACCCTCAATATCTAACATCTTAGGTTAAATTCGAAGATCGTTAGCGTAATTCTAGGACTATAACCTATACGTATACTTAACCTTAGAGACATCCCTAGACATACCTTAGAAATATCTCTAGGGATCTCACTAAAGTTCTCGCATCCTAGTTTCCAAAGGTTGACTAAACCTTTCCTCTGATACCAACTGTAGAGACCCGTATCTTGACGTACATGGACATTACATTACATTTGCGGAATACTTAGTATATAACAAAAACACACACTAAAGGATCGTAATAGTTTAGTGTCTTTGGAAACTCGGAACGTAATCTTCTAATCGTGGTGAAAGTTCTTCAATATCTCCCATAAAGGTCATCCCTTTTTTCTACCTAAAACCTTTCTTTATATCCTGGGTAAAAGAAAACATAAAAGGGTGAGCTCAAATGCTCAGTAAGGGTAAACAAAGGAAATATCAATCACATAATTTTCATAAGAACATAACATTTTTGGAAATCTTAACCTGCAAAAGAGAGCATAATTTCATAACATGGGATAAATCATAGTAGTGAAATGAAATCATAACTTAAAACATTACTCATTGTGGCATACACACATAATCATAGAGAATCATTTCTTGTTAGTCAAGACTCATTGCCAAGACTATCTTAGTGGACAAAGTCCCTTTCTGAATCGAGTAATCCTCGTTTCAGTCCTGTTTCACTGAACCGGTATAACCTACCATTCCAGCCATGTCTATCTCATGAGATATAAAATCTTTACCCAATGCATTGGAGGGAGATATAGGTCCCACCCATCTCATAATGATACCATTCTTATGTGTGCCACAAAATCATAAATCATACATCATTTCATAACCCATGTAATAAAAATGGGATTCTTAAAACAACATGACATCATAAAACCATTCATATAAGATAAAGGAATTCATAAACATAATTCCATCACAACATAGTCAAATCAATGTAAAAATATGGATAGAAACAAAACCCTTTATTATCTTAGATGGAAAATAATTTTGATAAAACACTTGAAATGAATTCTTGAGGAAAATATCCTTTCTTCTTCAAAATCAATTTCTTTTCACAAAACATCATGCAATTTTAAAAGAAAGAGATTTTATTAAAAATAGTCATGAAATCTTTTGGAGGAAGCTTCATAAAAATAAGGCTTTATAAAACCGTAAAAATCCGTTCATGCCGTTTAAGTTAAAAAAAACATTCTTCGTACTTTTGTCGGAAAAGTCAAAAAGTACCTCGAATGAAAAAGCGACAAAAGATTCCTTTCATATTCTTTACTAAAAACTCACCGAAGAGTAAAATTTGATTTAAAATATTGTAAGTGGATGGAAACAATATTACATATTGAAGGAACATGGATGTGGATGATAAAATACACCCCAGTAAATACTTACGAATAAACAATCTCGGATAAAAATGAGATTGTGATATTTCCCTTACCTTAGGTCCAATTTGCTTCGTATGTGTCCGAACCTCCTGTATAATGATTTAAATAATGTCATTGACTTATTACAGAATCATATTCATTGTTATGATATCATATATGGTTCACTTATGACATTATATTACCCGTTCTTTTGTAAATTCCATGTTAAAGAAGCGTTTTGGGTAAAATCGTTTCATTTATCGTAGGTGTTTTGACTTGTTGTTCTTGACATCATTATTACTTATATCATGATTTACTTACTTCCAGAATATAAAATATGATTTATATATCATATATATTCAGTATATATATATATATAATAGATAGATAAATAAAATGAAAAACACCGTTCATGGAGACGGTAGTCCGTACGTACGCATGAACGCTGTTTTTCTTTCCCTATTGTCTTGAAATGGAAGTAAGTAGATGACATACATATGTATATATATATACATAAATCCAGTAGCTTTATAATGTCATGTATTTAATTATTATTTCTTATATATACATTATAATCATTCTTAAATGGTTAACATGGAGAATGAATCTCATCGCGTCGTGGAGACGGTATTCCGTACGTACGCACGAGCGATGATATCATTTCTATAAATATTGAATTGAATTGGAGTGGATTATAAAATATATCAGAATCATTATGATGTTGTAATAACTATGTATAGTTATTCTTTACACCATTATACCCATCCATGTAAGGTGGTGGTGGAAAATAGATTACACCACGGCGTGGAGACGGTATTCTGTACGTACGCACGCGCGGTGATTTCTTTTTCCGTAGGATGGATAGATGGTGAAATAGGGTTGTTTCATACTTATAATAACATATCAGTATATGAGTGATACTGATGTTATTACTTCATAATGAAACAACCTAAGAAGAAGAAGTGGAAGAAGAAATAAAGATGAAAGAATTGGTAACGGTAATTACCTCTTCTTTGAAGTGCCTCTTTGAGACCTCCTCTTAGGGCACTAGAATTGGTCTTTGAGGAAGACCAGAACCTCTAGGATGTTGCTAGGGAAGTGGAGAAGGGATTTTGGCAGGGGTTGGCCGAGCTTGAGTGCTCAAATTGGTGTGAGGAGGAGGGGGAGGAGGTGTCCTTTTATAAGGGAGGAGAGGGGCACCTTAGGAATTCTTAAAAATATTAATTTATAATAAATATAACCCCACTTAAAAACCTCCAAAAATGACTCATATTCGAAGCTTAGATGAGATAGGGTTGTAATCTCATCAACCAATCAAATTTATACATGTTTGGATCTTATTTTAAACCTTATCAATTAGATTTAACTCTAAGTTAAATAATTTAACTTTTACCGTGTCTTTTTGTTTTCTTTTACTATATGGTTAATACACTTACTATAACATGCCAAACGAACCCCAAATTGTATATTATTAATACATTTATCCTTATCTAAGTCATTTGGCCGAACCTTAGATTTTTAGGAATAAAATAACAATTAATAATATAATATTTGATTTAAAAACTATTTTGTGTCAATTTTGACACTATTTGATATATGATTTTTTTGAAAGTCATAACAGAATTATATATTCGAACCAAGTTGATTAAATCAACACTAATATATCATATTAACCTAGAAAATTAGTGTAATTCATAAAAAGTCTTAAATTACATTTATTTTGGTATTTATATTATCAATTATGTCAATATTTCATTAATAAGATAATTACTGCATCATCTTTGTGTCATAAATAAATTATATTATATGCTGTCTAAAAATTACAAATAAAATACCATCATGTAGGAAATCTTTTTAGCTTTCTAATGAATATTTATAGTCGAATTTAGCTTATGTATAACCCCATATTAAAAATGATTTACTTATTAAACTTTGATTTTAACTATTTTAACCCTTCTTTAAATAAATTAATAATAAATGTCCTAATCTAATCCAAGTGGGCCTAAATGGTCATATTTTATTCCTAAGTTTGTTTTTGGTCGAATTACACTTGTCCAATAGAATTAGGACATGTGTTAGGGTAATATTAATATCATATTTACCCTTAGTTACCCTATTTACTATTAACCGTGGTAAAAAAAGTAAAAAGTTACTATTCACCAAAATATTATTTTCATCTCATTGAACCACATTTTAGTCCTTGATATTAACCGTGTCTCTCGGATTTTCGAAATTCCATTCACAGAAGCGGTAAAATTAAGTTTTATGCAAAATTCCGTTTTTAACCTACCACTTAGTGGTTTCACTATTCATCAAAAATTGAAAGTTTTCAGAAAAATGCCAAAATTTCATCCTAAGCTATATTTCATATTCCGAATTCAAAAATGAAGTCTATTTTACCAAATTCATAACATAGAAGTTTCATTAATTAATTTTATAATTAAATCCCGCTGTTAAAACAAATAGCGTGTTTTTTAAGAAACAAAATCTATCAAAAGATTGACACTTGATTATGTCTGGTTTAAATGTGAAATTACAAACAATGACCAACATTGTATTAAATTGTAGAAATATATTCTAAATATACTTTAAAACCACTCAAATTAATAATTTATCACTATTAATTATTTTGATTAAAAAAGTTGTTTTTAATTATAATTTAGTAATTTTCACTATTCATTAGAATATGAAAGTTATCCGAAAAGTACCAAAATTTCACCTTAGGCTAAATTCGATACTCCGAATCCAAAAATGAATTCCATTTTGAAAAATAAAATTTACAAAATTTCCAAAAAGTGGTTATTACTATTCATAACGGCTAGTTTTAATAATATTTTAATAGCATATCGTTGTTTCGTGAAACTCAGTATTGCGTACTACACACGCTATCGAGGAAGGTCGCGATTGCGTGTAACGGAAGGAAAGTCAAGGATGCGTATTGTGAAAGCTTCTTTTGTTGTAGCGTACAACACAAGACATTAATGAAATTAAAAAGAATATTTTTCATAAAATCTTGGGGCGTTACATTCTCTCCCTTCTCATGCTATCCTTTTCTATCTAAGCACTTTCCATCGTGGTTTCCCATGAATGGGCTAGCTCCCACATTGGTTGATCCTTTCTCCCCATATGTGGTTGATATGGCATTATTGGGGGGTCATTATTGGACCTTAATTTTTAATAAACACCTCACATATAATTTAGTAATCTAACCTAAATTCTTACAAACATTTTTCATGCAATATCAAATTTTTATATTTGTCTTCCATGATTTACATGGACATATTTCATTGTATTCAAGTAATATTCATCATTAAAAATGATATTTTTCATTATAATTATTAAGTTTTTCTTTATGAAGATCAATATTTTCATGGTCTTCAAATAATTTATTGCATTGTTCTCATGAAATAATGAAATATTGCATGAACTTCTTCAATGCCTCTCACTAAACTTTCTTAAGTATCATCCAATCAAGAAACACCATTAGATGGATCATATTCCTTCTTTATTTTTATAAAAAATGTGTCATCCCAAATCACTTAGTGACACATTTTCTAGAAATAAATAATAGTGCAATAATATTTATAGTTATAAACTCAAAGTATTCAAATGATAATCCTTAAGAAAATAAGCCTTGAGTACATTATTCTTCATCCATTTATCCAAGAAATATTTTTTATCAATCTTGGATATCTTGGATACTTTAGAAACTTCATTCTTTTAAACTTGTTCAACATATTTACATAAATGAAATATTTCTATTTCAATGAAAAACATTGAAAAAAAATATAACTCATAAACAAAGTGGGGTCTTCACAATCCATTCCCAAATTAGAATTGATTTCCACTAAAGGGAGTATGTCATGTTTTTTTGGGAGATTTAGTCTATAAAGATTAATTGAGGAGGATTAATATGATTGAGATATAATAATTTCCCCATTTCATGTTTTCATTGATAACTCAACATCCATGTTTTGATGTGGTATTTGAATATTTCTACTAAACATTCATGATATGAAATAAATAATATAACCATAATCAAATAATATTTTCTCTATTCTTGAATGAATAACTAGTGTACCTGATACCACTTAATTATTAGGATTCATATCAGAATTATTGATAGAATACACCTTCCCTTTTTCCCTTGTGTTTGGAGGTTGTTTTCGTCAGTTATCTTTCACATCCCTTCTCTTAGGGCATCAGTCTATATATTTTCTATGTTCCTTGTAGTTGAAAAAATGGACCTTAGGATGAGGATTTATGGGGAACTTATTTTTCTTCATCCCATTACTGAGATTAATTATTGTAATGTCTAATTTCCTATCCTAACTGACCACTAATACAGTATCCGGATCGGTGGGTCACATGGCGTCAAGCACGCCTCCCCATATTTGAGAGGCTACTGAATAGAAATGAGGTTCTAAGGAGGTGATATTGGGGAGAATATACCCATGTGATCAGAGTAGCACAATGATAAATTGGAAAGTAAATTGAATAAAATAGTGAAATCAATAATAAATGAAAGATAAGAAGAAGAAGAAGAAGAAGAAGAAGAATATAATATCTGAATAAAAGTGGCCAATTCCAAATTACAACAATGCATGTGTGTCAAGATGCTAATAAAAAAGTGAAACTTAAGATATACAGAAGGAGGGAGTATATAGTGTACTACAAAATACAGAAAATAAATAAAATAAAGTTCCCATGGGTGATATCCACAAGCATATTGAGATCTAGCTCGATCCTCTTATCCTAACCCCTTGGTACAAGTGAAACATCACAAGCTATAAACCTTGGTCTTGCAAATATAAGGTCTACTCGGGTACCCCAGTGAAATGGAAGCCTAAGAAAGGTGTGAGATATAAATCCCAATAGGTTACCACTCATGGTGTCTAAAACATTAACTTGGATATGTATAATGTAAATTGGTGTTGGTAATAAAGAAAGAATAAACATTACTGAATAAATAAACATCCCACTCTTATTCCTAAAGGACACTCAACGGCTCTACCTTCTTCAGCTCACAAACAGAATGAGATACTAGATCTATAACTCTATATATATTAATATATATATATATATATATATTAATATATATATATATATATATTGGTCATATATTTCATCTACCTATATGAAACAAGTTTGTTTGGATGCTTAATGGACATAAACCTGGAATATTAGTTACCGGATGGACTGGGGCGTAACTCAAAAATCCATCGCTAGTCTAAACAAGCCTAAAATATCAAGAAATTGGGTGCATGACCTAAATCCCAATAAATTTATATACACAATGATACAACACTTAGTATGGCAAGTGAGGATCCATGGAAACACTCTATTATGGAATGTGGAACCTCAGTTTATCACCCATATAATATCACTAGTGTGAGATGTCATACTCAACACCCAGTATAAGGGAGCATGATGCGCCATGCTCAGAAGAACCCTTACCATCATCCATATCCAATTTATAATGCATAATCATATTTATAATAAATTTTCATGAGGAAATACCTCTCATGATTTATATTTATCAAGCCTATTTAAATGTATAATCATGTTTATAATACAATCCATGAGGAAATACCTCCAATGTTTTTTATTTAATAATACCTATATATCAATGGTTTTCTATTTATAATAATTCAAAATAATCATGTGCTCAAGAAAGCTCTAAATAGTGTGGCCTTACCACCCTTTACATTTCATTTAACATTAACAATTTAAGATAAAAAGTCATGTCATTTAAAAACATCAAATCATTTAGTGAAAAGAAAACCATCATGCATATGTTATTCCATTTAAAACATTCCATCAAATTAAATAGAATATGAAAATAAATTTTATGTGGTTAAAAGTTATACTTATAAGGTACCATGGTCTAACTGGGAAGTTTCCTACACTGTTAATTCCTTTCATTTAGAAATTCAATACTTTAGGAAGAGCTTGGTTCATTATCCATTTAGATATGAATGATTAAATAGATGCACTTAGAAGGTTCAACAGTTCCATTTAACATTTATAGGGGAGGGTGGTTCCATTTAATAGCATCAAATAGTAAATTTCCTAGACATTCCATAATTATATCCACAACCAAATCATAAGTGACCCCAAAATCTATAAAGGCCAAGAATTATTCAAAACAATAATCACGGCTTTTTAGTTTAGAAGATAGTGGGCCTCATTCAAGGGGTTTTATTACAAAAACATGAAAAAAATTATCAAATAATCCATTTAATCACAACTATGCATTTCAATAAAGAAAAAAAACTCAAATCATAAAAATAAGAATTTCATAAAGCTACTACATATGAAAATTCCATTTGTAAATTTTTACATGGAACCTAAGAGGTTCAATTATCTATTGGTAAAGTGTTATAAGGGGGAAACCATTATCAATCCAAGATAAATTCTTATAGGAAATTATGATCATTTTAAGAATTTAATTCTCAAGGTAAATTCATGTCGACACACACTAGAGGTGTCCTTGATCGAGGTTGGCAACCTCAAACTCCTAAAAACGGTCACAAGGAGTGTATCAATATGCAATGATCAATTTAATATGAAGTAGTCAAATAATAGGCGATGCTCAGAAAAGTAAAGTGCACAGTGCAACAACACTACTTATAAAATGAATGTAAAATGAGGAAAAATACATAGACCACCTACCACGTACTTAGGATGACCCACTCATCCAATATCAATATTTGATTTGATCAGGTTTGGAAGAAATATAAGAAACAGACCTTCACCTTGAAAATAGAGCAAATGAGCTCACTAATAAATAGTGTAGCTGAGAGCATATTAAACAAATAAATATTCAAAAGGACTCGAGAGCTTACTGATGTGGATCCATAGAAATTTATGGTGAACAATTAGGAAAATAGATGGAGGAGAAATCAAGAAGCCTATATTAGGCATGAGGAGAAGCCAAAGGTGACTAGAGAGGAGGATTCATGTGGGTGGAGGGAGAGAAAAGAGGAGGATTAAATATATTAACCTAATTAAGGGAAAATGGTAGTTTTTTCTGAAAATCCAAGTCACACGGTTTGTCCGCAATGCTTGGAAAAACCTTGCACCAATCATGCGGAATCCTCTACCTAAGGAACCCATCCTGCATGGTTGTGCCACACGGTTTTCCTAACTATGCACCAACCATGCAGTGAATAGTGTTCAGGTACTTTCTATTTGGAACTACCTATGTGGGATTGGAACATGGTTTGGAAAAACTAGGAATATCCCATGTTCTTCACCCTTTTTCACCTATTGTAGGTCACATGGTTTGTTTTTGAGGGCTGCACAATTTTAGACAAACCATGCGCCCTGTTCAGAGCACCCAAACCTTATCTTTTTGGGACCTAGTGCTCCTAAAACTCAGAAAAACAACAAGGGAAGCTATCAGGAATTTACCCAAGTAAAAAAAACAACACATTAAAGTGTTCCAACTCTTTTAATTCCATTCTAAAGCTCGGTTTTCAAAATGGATCATCCAGTAAATGAAAAATTGAAAATTCCCTTAGAATCTCATCCTAGATCAAAACAAGGGTCACTAAAACATCACCACCATATAACTACTCATCCCTGATAAGCCTTCAGGAAC
Organism: Viscum album; assembly: GCA_963277665.1. Lineage (NCBI taxonomy): Eukaryota > Viridiplantae > Streptophyta > Magnoliopsida > Santalales > Viscaceae > Viscum > Viscum album. Next base: position 1,351,871,148 of record OY728121.1, on the reverse strand, counting down.
AATGAAAACATCACCCTACCGACACAGGTTGTGAAGTCTCATTCAAATATTTGTGTTTTGTTTCCAACTTCCCAGATCATCTTCAACCATTACTTAATATTATGGTACTTAAGCCACCAAGACTCGAGCCATCACACATTTTCCACTGAGAAACCTAAATGGATCTTACTCAAGCCTGTTTAAATACAGACACAACCATGTCATCGTCTCATCAAACAACTAACCAAATGTGCTCCTCACTTTATGTCTTCAACACCGAGAGGGGGAAATTCCGAACCAAGGCGCCTCCACCATCATAATTTCCTTACAAGAAACACACCTAAGAATTCTAGCAATGTTCCTAGTGTGGCTTCTTTAACAGGTTGAACCCAATCACATCTGAGGCCAGATTAGGGATTTCACCTTAAAGGGATGGTCTAATCCTGATATATCTAACTAAAACTAGTCACACAAGATTTCTTGGAAGACATTGTTGACCATTAAACCGTACCCTACTTAACCCAAAGGTGTGTTTTAAAATGGTTTCCTCACCAATATTACTTGAAAAAAATAAGATAAATAGGTTGAGATTCCCTAGCTGACTTTCTCAAAAATGCCCATCTTAGACAGGCATTTATTTTATAAATTGAATTGCATTGCCTTCTTCTAAGGCATTCTGTGTTTATAATAGGCACATTCACCAAAGTCCATACCCAAATTCCAATGATGTTCCATGGTCAAACCATAACATGTACATTTAATCTATCATTCCTCCACATGAATGAGGGTGCAACACATAACTATCCAATTGGAATCTTCACACCTTCTTAAAAAACAACTCTAAGCCCAACATAAGTCTGGGATAACCTCAAATTCATCAAACTGAAGTCCAAGGAACTAACCAAGGTAGCCCATACTCCATAGTCACAAGTGATATGTGAATACAAGACCACAAAATCCAACTCTGTTCATTGACTGATCCCAGATCAACATCCGCATTGAAATCGCTTCAGGAGAATATGGATAGCGTACAAGAGTCTTACCAAGGCTTTCCCACTTGGAAACCTAAGGTCCACCCAAGACTAACCATTCCTCAAGAAGAACTTTGATTAGTATTAAACACTAAGAAAACCACCCAAATATTCCTAACAACCTTTAAAAAATTAGAATAGTGTAATACCATGCTCTCTTAGTGTATCAAGGACAATGTTAAGATAGGGGACATGCTCGTCGCTAAGATAGAGTGCGATAAGAGGATTTGAATGGATTCCAATCAAACACATACAACCACTAGAAAGAAGAATAGTTTAACCACAACTGGTCAGATTCTTGGAAGAATCTTATATTCACCTACCTAAACATCTCCATTAACTGATCACAAGCCTTTACATCCCCAGAAATTTTATGATCGTTCAATCTTTACCATCGATGTCTATATCAGACCAAAGGTTTTTCTTTGAGGTTTCATACAAATCCAACCACTTCAAAATACCTGATACTCTTAGAAATTCATCTTGTACATTGGTAGGAACATTATTATTTTAAATCCCAAGCTACTCTACTCTGGGGATGACCTTTGACTATACTCAATATCTCAAGGATCAATAATTTCATCGAAATCAACTACTTCATTACATCATTTAGAAACTCAACGGGTGCCATATATATCAACACATACTACCCAAAGATTATAAGAGAAACTAGAAAAACCATAATACTATTCATATGCTATATACCCTATGCATTCAAGTTTCATATGGCTAATGAAAAACAATTGGACCAAGGAGCATTATCCCAAGTGGTGGTGAAATAGATTGATGACCTCTTGAGTCACCCAAAGAAAGAGATAGTGTCACAAGACATACTAAGCGGTCGACCATTCCTAAGGAATGTCTAACCATTTAAAACTAAGGATTACTTGATGCTAAAACCTATAATAAGGGCCCAGGATACAATGGTCACCTATCTGAAAAAGGGTGTCATTTAGAATCCTAGATTCCTACAAGGGACAACGACACCCAAATGGTACAAAATTTCAAAAAAATCTGAAGTATTTAAAAAGGAATTTAATATCTAAGGGTGTTACCTACATAAGACTAGCCCCTTACGAGATAAAAACATAAACCTTATCACTACATCATGGAAAATAGATAGTCACTGGGCTCAAAAAACATATTATTAATCCATTGCTAAAAAGGAAAAAGTCTTATAGAAAATGTTCACATTTCAATTCCAATCCTACTCAGTGAGAAAATTTAAACTACCCCTACATGAGGGTTTTCAATGAAGGAAACTACCTAGGGATCCATTTTAAGTTTATTACATTGATTCACATCAATCTTTAAACATTTAAAATATTTTGAGAAAAACAACAAGGAATATTAGGAAAGTATTATCAAACATCCTTTTTAAACCTTAAACATTTCTTGATATCCCATCTTTATTAGGAAATTTATCGTATAAATTCCTTTATAATAGATAAGGAAGCCTACAAGGGTCTCGATAATCCAACCTAGGTTCATCAAAATGCAACCCTATAACATTTTCTTAGTTATTAAAAGTTATAAAACACCCATGGAGGGTTATTTCATAAGAAACATGCCTCAACTGACCTACTTGGGTCTATTTTCACATTTTAGAAGGTAAAAAAATTCATTTCAGATTAAAATTAAATAGATTTTACATTTATAACCATTTCAAGATATACACATGGTCATATATATAAAGGTTATATTATATGGATTTCCATCTCCCAATCCTTAAAGTTCCAATACACTTCATCGATTGAAAATTGGATTCTATTAATCACAACAAATTTTATTTAAAATTCGAAATCTTGTATCTTTTCCATTTACAAGAATTTAGAAAATATACCATCGTCGTATATGATGGTCTAGTTACATGGGTGGCCATCTACCAACCTCTAAAGAACCCATACACTTTATAGTTTGTCATTTGGCTCCCATTTACTGACTAGTACCCTATAGAATTTGAAATTTAGAAGCCTTTAAATCTTAAAAAATGGTTTGTAGGTATATATAAAATCTCAAAATATGGTTCGAGTATACATGATACCTTTTCTAAATTATAAAGTGCACATACACCTTAAAAATGAAAAGTGGATCATGTTTAATCACAACCAATAATTTTATCCCATAAAACCATTTATATATTAAACAAAACAAGCATTTCATTAACAGTAGTAAACACAAAGATCATGAAAATAAGAACAAAATCACCGAACATAGGAAAGGCGTGCTAAATAAATCAGATTGCATGGAATTTAATCAAGTAAGGCATCCTAATAAATACCTAAAAATGGTACAAAGCTAAGCATCACACAAAACACCTAACATGTCATATAACAGGCATTCTAGTAAACAAAATTATGGTATAATTCCAAAGGAACACAATTAAAATAAAAAGGAAAGCCTATAAATTCTTCTACATGGCATGGAATATGCATGGAATGCTAATTTCTATGTTCCTATAATGATGCATGTAATGCTTCTTCTTTTCCATACTAGGCCAAGGGTAAAATACCATAAATTTCATAAATCCATAGGCATTGAAAATTACACTAATCGCTCAAGGTGAAATCAAATCGACCATAATAGCATATAGCATAAACATCAAACCCATCCCTAGACACTTGGTTATTTCCCCATGGGTGGGGTGATCAGTCCCATACACAGTTATTTACCATGCACCGAAGCACTATTAGTCTCTTATCTACCATGAAAAAATAGTAATACAAAGTAAAATAAAGGATCTAATAACACATTGTAATGTCTCATCATGACTGAACACTAATATGGTAGCTAGATCGGTGGGTCACATCGCCTCAAGCACACCTCCCTATATATCAGTGGCTATCGACTAGTAGTGAGGGACTAAGGAGGTGATAGTGGGGAGACTATACCCTCATGATTAGAGTAACACAGTGGTAAATAAGAAAGTAAATAGAATACAAAATTAGAATAAATAATAAATGAAAGAAAATTAGTGGAAGTATAATATAATATTTGAATAAAAGTGGCCAATGGAAAATTACAACAATACATGCATGTCCAGATGAAAATAAAAAAGTGAAACTGAATATATATAGAAGGTATTAGTATACAATATATTACATGAATACATAAAAGAAATAAAATAAAATCTCCATGGGTGATATCCATGAGAATCCGGATCTCCAGCTCGATCCTCTGCTCCTAACTCCCAGGTATAAGATAAATGACACAAGTGTGTGAAGATTCCTAATAGAAAATTACATTCACTACGTTACTTTATAGATGGATTGGTTAAATTTGTAGACACCATGGGTGGTAACCTACTAGGATTTATATCTCACACCCTGCTTGAGCCTCCATTGCATTGGGGTAACCAAGTATACCTTATATTTGTAGGACTATGTTTCATTGCGTGTGCTATATATATATTTATATCTATATACATATAGTTTATTTATATATAGAATCCACCTATATGAACTATGTTTGTGTGGATTCCTAATATCCATATACCTAGAATACTAATTTCTGAATGGACTGGGGTGTAACTCAGACATCCATAACCAGTCTAAATGAGCCTAAAATATGAATCAATATGTTACATGCCCTTCATCCCAATATAGTGAGATATTTCATGCTACAACAATTAGGATGGTGAGTGAGCTTCCATGGAAACACTCTATCATGGAATGTGGCACCTCATCCTATCACCCATATAGTATCATTTGTGTGATATTCCATACTTAGTACTCAATGTAAGGTAGCATGATGTGCCATGATAAACATAACCCTTACCATTATCTATAGCCAATGTATAAGGAAAATCATATTTATAATAAACATACATGAGGAAATACCTCTCATGCTTAACATTTATCGAGCCTATTTAAAGGCATAATCATGTTTATAATAAAAGCCATGTGGTAGTACCTCTTGTGATCTATATTTAATAATCCCAATATATCAAGGGTGTTCCGTTTATAACAATTCAAAATAAGCATGTTCTTAATCAAACACTAAACAATGTGGCCATACCACCCTTTACATTTCATTTCACATTAACAGTTTAAGATAAACAGGTCATGTCATTTAAAACACTTAGAATCATTTAGGTAAAATCAAAACACCATTCATATGTTATTCCGTTTAAAATGTTCCATCAAATTTAACAAAATATGGTAATAAATTTTATATAGTTCAAATTGGTACTTATAAGGTACCATGGTCTAATTGGGAAATTACCTACATGGGTAATCCCTTTCATTTAGAATGTCAAGCCCTTTTTAAGAGCTTGGTTATTTGTAAATTTAGATAGTAATAATCCTAGACATGAAATTAGAAGGTTAAATGGTTCCATTTAACATTTATGGGAGGTAGGTGGTTCCATTTAATAACATAAAAGAGACAGTGTCCTAGACATGTCATAAATCTATCAATAACCAAAGCATAAGTAACCCCAAAATCCATAAATGCCAAGAATGATTCAAAACACTAATCACTACTTTTTAGTTTAGAAGATAGAACACCTAATTCAAGGGGTTTTATTATAAAAAACATAACATTGTTTATCAAATAAACCATTTAATCACAATTATGCATTTTATTCAAGAAGAAAAACTCAAATCATTAGAAGAAGAATTTCATAAATCTACTACACATGTTAATTAAATTTATAAAAGTTCACATGGATCCTAATTGGTTCCATTCTCTCTTGGTTAAGTTTCTATAAGGGGAAAACCACTATTATTCAAATATTAATGCTTACAGGTCCTTCTAGGTATTTTCATCATTAAATTCTAAAGGAAAATTCATGTCAGCAAACCCTCAAAGTGTTTGTGATCAAGGTTGGAAACCTAAAACTCCTAAAAAATGGTCACAGTGAGGGTATCAAGGTGCGATGATCAATTTAATATGAATTAGTCAAAAATAGGCGACACTCGGCAAAGGTCGGTCGGTAGCGCAATGGCACTACTTCTAAAAAATGGAAAATTAGGAAAGGTTATATACCACCTACCTCTTTCTTAGGAAAACCCACTTTTCCAATATCAAGCTTTGATTTGATTAGGTTTGGAAGAAATATAAGAAATGGACCTTCACCCTAAAAATTAGGAAAATTATCTCACTCCTAAATAGCACATATGAGAGAAGATTAAACAAATAAAGATTCAAAAGGACTTAATAGATTACCAATGCAGATCTATAGAGATTGATGATGAACAATTTGGACAATAAATATAGGAGGAATCAAAAGGCCTAGATTATGATTGAGGAGAATCCAAAGGCACCTAGAGAGAAGACTTCACATGGTTGGAGATAGGAAAAGTGGAGGAGGAAAGATATTAACCTCATTAAGGGGAAATAGTAATTTTTCCCTAAAAACCATGTTGCGTAGTTTGGCCGCACGGATGGTCAAATTGAGTGACAACCATGCGGCATCATATGCCTAAGTAACCCACCTCACACATCTATGCCGAACAGTTTACCTAACCATGTGTCAACTATGTGGTGAATAGTGTTGAGTTACAATCTATTTGTAACTACCCATGCGGGCATGGTGAACGGTTTGGGAAAACCGTGTGCAGCCCATGCGCTTCATCCATATCCACCTGTTGTAGTTTAAACGGTTTTCTACTAAGGGTCACAAAGTTTCAAAAAAAACCATGTTCCTTATTCAAAACATCCAAACCTTATATTTTCAGGACCCAGTGCTCCCAAAACTCGACAAGACACTTGGGGAACTTATCAGGGCTTTACCCAAGTCCAAAAACAACACATTAAAGTGTTCCAACTCTCAGAATTATATTCTAAAGATTGGTTTTCAAAACTGATCTTCTAGTAAAAGAAATGTGCAAATTCCCTTAGAATATCATGTTGGAACAAAACACAAGTTGCTACAATTATCACCTTCTAGTATTCATTAGCTTTATTCTGTAACCTTTTTCACTTGGAACTCCTCCTTATTCCCTTGAGGTATTTTCTAGGTTTCTTCTTCCCACATTTACGACATGTAAGAAGATAGATTCTCTTGTCTACATGAATCTTATCCAATGATCCTCCATATTTAAACTTTATTATCCTTTTATTATCAAAATTCCCATTTTACCACTAAGAATCTCCAATCTTCATCTTGATTTTGGGGTCACATTGGACAATTTACTCATAGTTATCAAAGTCTTGAATTGCTAGTTCTTTTTAAAGATGTGGATTTAACCCAATAAAAAATTGGTCCATATTACTTTCAGTATGCATGACAAATCCAGGGGTGTGTTATGAAATCTTTGTGAAGTTTTATTCATAATCCTTGATATATTTTTCCTATTTCTTATTAAGTCTAAGGAATTACCACACCATTTTAAGAGGGTTAGTGAGGGGAAAATATTTATTGAAAAATATCTTCTTAAATCCAACTCATTCCATGGATTCAATGACCTCATTAGGCATTGTATTCTTTACTAGTGTCTACAACTAATTAGCTTCTCCCTCTAAGCGATAAATAGCCTGAATGGATTTCTCTTTCTTAGAGAATTTAAGGATAGATAATATCATCTCAAAAGATTTAATGTATTTCTCCATAATTAGGAGATTATAAAATCCACTAAAACTAAATGGTCTCTGTGTATAAAGTACTCAATCAGGAATTTCTCTTTCTTAATGGAAGTAGGATTTTTGACGTGATTAATGTTATTAATCGTAACTTGATTCATTTGGGTTAGTATTACAAAAAAAATTGACTCCAACTGACATCATATTATGTATTTTATTAGGTAAATTATCACATTTCCCATCACATATGTTGTTGACATGATTCTGCCTATTTTTTGTCATTTTCTTAAATAAATTAGAGTTTAGGATAATGAGACAAGATTTAATGAGAATAAAAAATGGAAAACTACTTAACTTAGAAGTAATGGAATATATACCCTAACTTATGATTATTTAAGTTTCAATATAGTTTATCCATGGTTTATTTTTTATTAATCTCTCTAACCTAACATCGTATATAAATCCTTCATGATGGTTTTGTAAAGATAATATGAATTATACAATACATATCCCTTGGGAGTTCCTAGCTAAGTGTGAACTCTTAGGCCCACTCATTATAAACCATGTAACACCCCGAGATTTTATGAAATATATTGTTTTTAATTTTTTTGATATATTCTATTATACACTACACCAAGATTAGATTTTACAATAGGCAACACCGTATTAGCTTGCAGTATACGCAACACTATTCATGGCTCGTGTTACACACAATTTCAAGTTCGTTTTGTGGAAATTATTCTAGGCAACATTAAGTATAGATTTTGTTTAATGTATAAATGAAATAAGTTTTGATTATATTATATGCAACACCAAACGGTGCTTTCACTACATGTAGCCCTGACTTGGCTTGCATTACACACAATCAATACATTCTTCGATAGCATGTGTAGTACGCAATACCGAGTTTTACTAAACGAGATATTATTATAATAATATTATGAACTAGCCGTTATGAATAGTAATACCCACTTTTTGAAATTTTATAAATTTTATATTTCAAAATGGACTTAATTTTTAGATTCAGAATATCGAAATTAGCCTAGGGTGAATTTTTGGTATTTTTCTGAAAACTTTCAATTTTTGATGAATAGTGAAAACACAGGGTTACTATTTAAAAGCCGACTTTTTATTTAAATAATTATTTATTTTATTTAAATTTATTTTAGGTAAAAATTGATACATAATACCTATATAAGTTCAATGTAATTCATTGCAGTCATTTTATAATAATTTTATATATATATAAATTTTATTGAACTTTTCACCGTCTTTTACCCACCTCCTAGGAGAATTTGAAAATTTACATAAAAATTAATTTTACAGCTTCTGTGAGTGCAATTTTGAAATCTGAGAGATGTGGTTAATATCAAGGAGTAAAATGTGGTTAAATTAAGATAAAAATAATTTTTGGTGAATAGGAACTTTTTACTTTTATTTACCACGGTTAAAAGTAAATAGGGTAATTAAGGGTAAAAAATGATATTATTATTACCCTAACACATGTCCTAATTATATTTAATAAGTGTAATTTTACCAAAAAAACCTCAGGAATAAAATATTACCCTTTAGGTCCACTTGGATTAGATTAGGACATTTATTATTATTTTATTTAAAGAAGAGTTAAAACAGGTAAAATCAAAGTTTAATAACTAAAACATTTTTAATATAGGGTTATACATAAGATAAAATTGACAATAAATATTCATTATAAATATAAAAATATTTCCTACATAATGGTATTTTATTTATAATTTTTATACATTAATTAGTTTAATTTATTTATGACACAATGATGATACAGTAATTACCTTATTAATGAAATATTAACATAATTGAAGTTATAAATACCCAAATAAATGTAATTTGAGACTTTTTATAAATTAAAATATTTTTCTAGGTTAATATGACATATTAGTATTGATTGGATTAACTTTTTTCGAACTAATCATGCTGTTATGATTTTCACAAAAATCAATTACCAAATAGTGTCAAAATTGACATAAAATAGTTTTTAAAACAAATATTATATTATTAATTTATATTCTATTCCTAAAAATCTAAGGTTCAGAAAAATGACTTAGATAAGGTTATATATATTAAAAATGAGCCACTTTGGGTTCTTTTGGCTTGTTATAGTAAGTTTATTAACCATATAGTGTAAGAAAACAAGAAGACACAGTAAAGGTTAAATTATTTAACATAGAGTTAAATCTAATTGATAAGGTTAAAATAGTAACCTAAACTTGTCTAAAACCTATCAGTTGAGAGGATTTGGACCCATACCCACTTTATCTTAGAAATAAATCAATTTGGAGCTATTATAAACCGAATATGACTTTATTATAAAATAATATTTTAAGTTTTTTTTAAGGTTCCCCTCTCCTCCCTTATAAAAGGGCACCTCCTCCCTCTCCTATTTACACAACTTTGAGCCTTCAAGATCAGAAAAACCCTGCCCATTTCTCTTCTACAGTTCCCTAGAAACATTCTGTAGGTTTTGTTCTTCTCAAAAGACCAACTATATTCCCTTAAGAGGAAGCTTAAAAGAGGTGCGTCGAAGAAGATGTAATCTCTTCTACCGATTCTTTCATGTTTTCTTTCTTCATAAAATTCTTCTTCTTTAGTTGTTTCATTATAAATTAATAACATAAGTATCACTAATATACTTATATGTTATTATAAATATAAAACAACCTCATTTCACCTTTTATCTATCCTACGGAAAACGAAATCATCGCGCGTGCGTACGTACGGAATACCGTCTCCACGTCGTGGTGTAATTTGTTTTTCCACCACCTCACTTGCATGGGTATAATGGTGTAAGAAATAAATATATATAGTTATTATAACATCATACTGATTCTGATATATTATATCATTCACTCCAATTCAATTCAATAATTATGGGAACGATATCATCGCTCGTGCGTACGTACGGATTACCGTCTCCATGACGCGATGAGATTCATTCTCCATGTTAACCATTCAAGAATGATTATAAAGTATATATAATTAATAATATTTAAATATATGACATGATAAAGCTACTGGATTTATGTATATATATATTCCATCTACTTACTTCCATTCAAGTCAGTAAGGAAAGGAAAACAACGTTCATGCGTACATACGGCCTACCGTCTCCATGAACGGTGTATTTCATTTCATTTATCTATATTATATATATATATACTGAATATATATGATATATAAATAATTATTTACATTTTGTAAGTAAGTAAATAATGATATATGCAATAATAATATTAATAAAAACAACTCCAAACACGTATGATTTATAAAACGATTTTACCCAAAATGCTGCTTTAACATGGAATTTACGAAAGAACAGGTAATATAAAGTCATAAGTGAACCATATATGATATCATAACAATGAATATTATTCTTTAATAAGTCAATGACATTATTTAAACCATTATACAGGAGGTTCAGATATGTACGAAGCATATCGGACCTAAGGTAAGGGATAACTTTTCCAATCTCGTTTTTATCCAAGATTGTTTATTCGTAAGTATTTACTGGGGTTATATTTTTCAGCCATATCCATAAAAATGTTTTTAATAAAGTGTTTAATATTCTTCCATGTATGTTTAAATTCATTTTTACCCCTCTTTGGCTTTTAAATTGTTTTATGGAATGAATCTTTCTTTTATTTACCATACGAGGGACTTTTTGACATTTCCGGCAAAAGTACGAGAAGAATGTTTTTTTAACTTATACGGCATGAAATTAGTTTTACAGTTTCATAAAGCCTTATTTTCATGAATCTTACTCCACAATATTTCATGATTATTTTCAACAAAATCCTTTTCTTTTAAAATTTCATGGCATTTTGTGAAAAGAAAATGATTTTGAATAAGAAAGGATATTTTCCTCAAGAATTTATTTCAAGTGTTTTATCAAAACCATTTTTCATCTAAGATGACATTATTTCATATGTGTATGTTTCAAGTATAATTTCTCTATGATTTAAATGGTTTCTCTTCTCTTATTATGAAATGATATCCATTTATTTTATATGGATTATGTTATTATGGGATGATGTTTATGAAACCCATTTTATTCTTTGGGTTATGATTAATGATTTATGTTTATGTTGTGGCACACGTAAGAATGATTTCATTATGAGATGGGTGGGACCTATATCTCCCTCAAATGCATTGGGTAAATATTTATATCTCATGAGATATACATGGATGGAATGGTAAGTTAATCCGGTTCGGTGATACAGGACTGGAATGAGGAGTGAACTCGATTCAGTAAGGGACTTTTTCCACTAAGATGGTCTTGGCAGCAATGCCTTGGCTACTATGGAAATCATAACATGTTCTTAATGGATACCACAATTAAATGTTTTATTACCATTCTATTTTATCATGATTAATGTTTCTTTATGATCTATGCCTTACATACTGCCATGTTTTATGTCATTACTCAAGATTTGGATGTTTAAATGTTATGTTCATGTTTTTAAGTTCAAGTGTATATGGTTTGTTTTATTTTCTCCAGTATTACCCTTACTAAGAATTTGAGCTCACCCTTTATATGTTTTCTTTTCCCCAGGATATAAATAAAGGTTTTAGGTAAGAAAACATAAGGGGAAGATCTTTATGGGAGATGTTGAAGATCTTTCACCATGATTAGAATATTATGTTCTGAGTTTCCAAAGACACTAAACTATTACGGTCCTTGAGTGTTGGTTCTTGTTATGTATTAATTTTTCCATAAAATTAATGTAATGTCCATGTACGTCAAGCTTGGGTCTCTACAGTTGGTATCATAGGAAAGGTTTAGTTAACATTTGGAAACTAGGATGCGAAAACGTTAGTGAAATCCCTAGATATATTTCTAAGGTATGTCTAAGGATGTCCCTAAGGATTAGTATAACTATATTTTACAGTACCAGAATTATGTTGACGATCATGAATAACCTATGGTGAACCTAAGATTTCCTGGATTAAAGAATGTGTGATAAGTTAGACATCCCATAAGTGAATTTTTATGATTATGTGGTTCCCCGTTATTTTAACTTTTTCTTACACCATGGATTTTGGTTTTAGTCAATGGAGGGAACCAGAAGGAATTGGGTCAAAATTGAATCCAATGGAAAAATTGGTGACTATGAGCAATGAAATTGTGTAATTCCTAGAAAGAAAGATTTTTTGATTATGCTGAATCAGTCATCACGATATATGATTAACAAGGTGAACTTTAGTGGTGTTCCTAATTAATCAAATAAGAGGAAGATGGACTTTTATGCATGTTTGCATGGTGAGGATCATAGATAAAGGAAGATTGATATTTATAAAGAAGGGAAGAAGAACCTTGATGAATACATCAAATGTAGGGGAAGATGTTATCTGTGTGGAGAGAAGGGTCATAGAGTGACAGACTATTATAGAGTTCAATGTATTATCTGTGGAGAACATGGGCATTACCCAACTCATTGTCCTAACCTAAGAGGTTACTTCTAAAACAAGGAAGGGATTATTCCATGAAAATCATTGAAGATGATGGATTGAAGTGTTTATGTATTGGTATTAAAGAATAATGTTGTTGAGGTACTTTTATGGTATATTGGAATATCTATGTATTGGTCCATTGTGGTTTTCCATAAGAATATGGCATCGGTAACCATGAAAATTGATTGAAATATTTTTGGAAAGAAGATGATATGCGCATAATGAAGGGATAAAAAGAAAATAATATGTTTAATAGTATTCATGATCTCATGACTAATATAAGGACAAAGTGATATCATGGTTTGAGTATAAATAATTTTTCAGCTTTTGGTATGTGGAAAGAGATAACTTTTGACAGCATTCATGTTTTCACTAAGGCATAATGGGTATTCATTTTTTTCAAGAGAATTCATGATTAAGGTATTAACATGTTTGGAATGTGACCAAAAAGATATATCGTATGATATATAAGGGATAAATGATGGTATTCACATGATCAGTAGATGACATTTCTTGTAATTGTTTTCTTTGTACTATGAGCTTAGACATAAGTATTTTGGATAAGCCTAAAGATTGGAATGGATTATGTTGGACATAAGTTAGTATTGTTTAAGGCTAGAACTTTTTTCAATATTATTGATAGGATGTTATAATAATGTAGTTTTTGAAAAAGGATAACATGTAGGATGGGCAAAAACCCGTCACGTCGGACAAGGTTGCGGGAATCAAACCCACAACCGAAGTGCGACAGGCCTTTATCACCTACCAATGGCCTACAGGAAGTCCCTGGCTAGTAGAAACTAGTTTTATTTTATTAAGAGGTATGATAGATGAAGTATAAGTTCATTTTAGGAACCATATATGATTAATCTCACCATATATGGACTTATGTATATAACTTTCACTAACCTTATGTTTGAAACAGATGGAATGACCTATCATTCTATCGCATGATCTGCTAACACTTCACGAAAGACAAATTCAATATCATTTCTTTAAGAGATGAAGTGGAAATTGTTCAAGGAACAAACAATAGTGAGATTGTACCAAAATCAAGTAAGTATTTCTTTTAATTCAAAAATTCTTCAACATTAGGGAAATGATCTTGAAAACCAAAAATGTTGTCCTAGTGCCCTCATATCTGATGAATCAGATGGTAACTTAGATCATCCCAAATGTATGGCTTTGTGATTGTTGGATTTTTCATAGCCATGTTCTCTACCACTCTCCATCAGAACATAATGGTTAGATTTCTCTTCCATATCCATATTTTCACCTATGTTATCCTATGTAGAAACCCAGTGATTAGTTAATTTGGGTAACCATTACGTTTCATAATTTAGTTTTTAAAGTTAAGTTTTGGTATTCCTTTTTACGATGTGGGTTTCTGTTAAAGAAACTTTCAAGTAGTAAACCATTTATAACCCCGATGAATTTCGAGGGCGAAATTCATTTTAAGGGGGGTCGAATGTAACACACCGAGATTTTATGAGATATATTCTTTTTAATTTCTTTGATATATTATATTATACACTACACCAAGATTAGATTTTACTATACTCAACACCGTATTAGCTTGCAGTATACACAACACTAGTCATGGCTCGTGTTACACACAATTTTAAGTTCGTTTTATGGAAATTATTCTATGCAACATTAAGTATAGATTTTGCTTAATGTATAAATGAAATAAGTTTTGATTATGTTATACGCAACACAAAATGGGTCTTTCACTACATGCATCTCTGACTTGGCTTGCATTACACGCAATCAAGACATTCTTCGATAGCGTGTGTAGTACGCAATACCGAGTTTCACTAAACGAGGTATTATTATAATATTATTATGAACTAGCCATTATGAATAGTAATACTCACTTTTTGAAATTTTATAAATTTTGTCTTTAAAAATGGACTTCATTTTTGTATTCGGAATATCGAAATTATCCTAGGGTGAATTTTTGGTATTTTTCTGAAAACTTTCAATTTTTGATAAATAGTGAAAACACTGGGTTACTATTTAAAACCGACTTTTTATTTAAATAATTATTTATTTTATTTAAATTTATTTTAGGTAAAAATTGATACATAATACCTATATAAGTTCAATGTAATTAATTGGATACATTTTATAATAATTTTCGATATATAAAAATTGTATTAAACATTTTACCGTCTTTTACCCACCTCCTAGGAGAATTTGAAAATTTACATAAAACATAATTTTACCACTTCTGTGAGTGGAATTTCAAAAATCTGAGAGACACGGTTAATATCAAGGATTAAAATGTGGTTCAATAAGATAAAAATAATTTTTGGTGAATAGTAACTTTTTACTTTTATTTACCACGGTTAAAAGTAAATAGGGTAATTAAGGGTAAAAAAATGATATTATTATTACCCTAACACATGTCCTAATTCTATTTAATAAGTGTAATTCGACCAAAAACAACCTCAGGAATAAAATATTACCCTTTAGTTCCACTTGGATTAGATTAGGACATTTATTATTATTTTGTTTAAAGAAGAGTTAAAATAGTTAAAATCAATGTTTATTAACTAAAACATTTTTAATATAGGGTTATACATAAGATAAATTCTATTATAAATATTCATTAGAAAGATAAAAATATTTCCTACATAATGGTATTTTATTTATAATTTTTCAACATTAAATAATTTAATTTATTTATGACATAATGATGATGTAGTAATTACCTTATTAATAAAATATTAACATAATTGAAGTTATAAATACCCAAATAAACATAATTTGAGACTTTTTATAAATTAAAATATTTTTATAGGTTAATATGAAATGATATTATTGATTTAATTAACTTTCTTCGAACTAATCATGTTGTTATGATTTTCACAAAAATCAATTACCAAATAGTGTCAAAATTGACATAAAATTGTTTTTAAAATAAATATTATATTATTAATTGATATTATATTCCTAGAAATATAAGGTTCTTCCAAATGACTTAGATAAGGTTATATATATTAATAATGAACCACTTGGGGTTTTTTTGGCTTGTTATAGTAAGTTTATTAACCATATAGTGTAAGAAAACAAGAAGACACGGTAAAGGTTAAATTATTTAACGTAGAGTTAAATATAATTGATAAGGTTAAAATAGTAACCTAAACTTGTCTAAAACCTATTTTCTGAGAGGATTTAGACCCATACCCAATTTAGCTTCTAAATAAATCAATTTGGATCTATTATAAACCGAATATTACTTTATTATAAAATAATATTTTAAGTTTTTCCTAAGGTGCCCCTCTCCTCCCTTATAAAAGGGCACCTCCTCCCTCTCCTCTTTACACAACTTTGAGCCTTCAAGATTGGAAAACCCCTGCCCATTTCTCTTCTCCAGTTCCCTAGAAACATTCTAGAGGTTTTGGTCTTCCCAAAAGACCAACTATAGTCCCTTAAGAGGAAGCTTAAAAGAGGTGCGTCGAAGAAGAGGTAATCTCTTCTACCGATTCTTTCAAGTTTTCTTTCTTCCTCAACTTATTCTTCTTTAGTTGTTTCATTATAAAGTAATAGCATAAGTATCACTAATATACTGATATGTTATTATAAATATAAAACAACCTCATTTAACCTTTTATCCATCCTACGGAAAATGAAATCACCGCGCGTACGTACGTACGAAATACCGTCTCCACACCGTGGTGTAATCTGTTTTTCCACCACCTCACTTGGATGGGTATAATGGTGTAAAGAATAACTATATATAGTTATTATAACATCATACTGATTTTTATATATTATATCATCCACTCCAATTCAATTCTATAATTATGGGAACGATACCATCGCTCGTGCATACGTACAGATTACCGTCTCCACGACGCGATGAGATTCATTCTCCATGTTAACCATTCAATAATGATTATAAAGTATATATAATTAATAATAATTAAATATATGACATGATAAAGCTACTTAATTTATGTATATATATATGTCATCTACTTACTTCCATTCAAGTCAATAAGGAAAGGAAAACAACGTTCATGCGTACGTACGGCCTACCGTCTCCATGAACGGTGTATTTCATTTCATTTGTGTATTATATATATATATATACTGAATATATATGATATATAAATCATGATTTAAATTCTTGAAGTAATTAAATTATGATATAAGTAATAATAATATCAAGAACAATAAGTCCAAACACGTACGATAAATAAAATGATTTTACCCAAAACACTGCTTTAACATGGAATTTACAAAAGAACGGGTAATATAAAGTCATAAGTGAACCATATATGATATCATAACAATGAATATGATTCTTTAATAAGTCAATTACATTATTTAAATTATTATACAGGAGGTTCGGATACGTACGAAGCATATCGTACCTAAGGTAAGGGATAACTTTTCCAATCTCGTTTTTATCCGAGATTGTTTATTCGTAAGTATTTACTGGGGTTATATTTTTCATCCATGTCCATATAAATGTTTTTCATAAATTGTTTAATATTATTACATGTATGTTTAAAGTCATGTTTACCCCTCTTTTACTTTTACATTGGGTTATGGAATGAATCTTTTATTTATTTACCATACGAGGAACTTTTTGACTTTTCCAGTAAAAGTACGAGAAGAATGTTTTTTTTAACTTATACAGCATGAAAGTATTTTTATGGTTTCATAAAGCCTTATTTTCATGAAGATTCCTCCACAATATTTCATGATTATTTTCAACAAAATCCTTTTATTTTAAAATTTCATGGCATTGTGTGAAAAGAAAATGATTTTGAATAAGAATGGATATTTTCATCAAGAATTTATTTCAAGTGTTTTATCAAAAACATTTTTCATCTAAGATGACATTATTTCATATGTGTATGTTTCAAGTATAATGTATCTATGATTTACATGGTTTCACTTCTCTTATGATGAAATGATATCCATTTATTTTATATGGATTATGTTATGATGAGATGATGTTTATGAAACCCATTTTATTATTTGGGTTATGATGAATGATTTATGTTTATGTTGTGGCACACGTAATAATGATTACATTATGAGGTTGGTGGGACCTATATCTCCCTCCAATTAATTGGGTAAATATTTATATCTCATGAGATAGAAATGGCTGGAACGGTAAGTTAATCTGGTTCAGTGATACAAGACTGGAACGAAGAGTGAACTCGATTCAGTAAGGGACTTTTTCCACTAAGGTGGTCTTGGCAGTAATGTCTTGGATACTATGGAAATAATAACATGTTCTTAATGTATACCACAATTCAATGTTTTATTCCCATGCTATTTTATCATGATTAATGTTTCTTTATGATCTATGCCTTACGTACTGCCATGTTTTATGTCATTGCTCAAGATTTTGATGTTTAAATGTTATGTTCATGTTTTTAAGTTCAAATGTATATGGTTTGTTTTATTTTCTCCATGCTTACTCTTACTGAGAATTTGAGCTCACCCTTTATATGTTTTCTTTTCCCCAAGATATAAATAAAGGTTTTAGGTAAGAAAACAAAAGGGTAAGATCTTTAGGGGAGATGTTGAAGATCTTTTACCATGATTAGAAGATTATGTTCCGAGTATCCAAAGACACTAAACTATTACGGTCCTTTAGTGTTGGTTCTTGTTATGTATTAATTTTTTCACAAAAGTAATGTAATTTCCATGTACGTCAATCTTGGGTCTCTACAAACCAAGTAAAAATCGATTCAAATCTTAAAAAGCCTTTTCTAGGGTTATTACCCTTAGGTGCATTTGCACCACAGCCACATCCACTTGTTATTATCTAGATAGGGATGTAATTTTTAGGAAACCACATACTCTATACTTTATTAAAATTTAGGTATTTTTCCTATATATAGACTTATCCCTAGTATTTTCACAAATTTTTTATCAATCTTAATCCCCAAAAATAATTAAACCTTTCCCTAATACCAAATATAACAATCTTTATTTCTAATATATTTTATTTCGTGATTTTTAACATAAATATCCATATAATACATTGTGAAAAATTTGTGTGGATTAGTTTCTTTAATAAATTATATACAAAAAAAATAACTTGGAATAATATATAACATTAATATTTAAAACTCCATAATGTACTCTTAGTTTACTTTGAACTCTTGATACTACACAAGATAACCTAGGGACATACAAAATAAAAGGGGTGAGATGTAAATCCTAGTAAGGTAGTAATCAAATTTTCATGATAAAAATTAATACATATGAGTCAAGATGCATATCATGATAATATAAAATGGTGAAAATCATAAACATTGGATCATAAAATTATAGTATTATATCACAAGATCAAGGCATCATAGGAATGTGGAAACAACAAAAAATGTGACATCAAAAACAAAAGTTGAGGTTAACCACAAATAAAACATAACATAGTGTACTTAGTCTAACATTATATGCACCATAAATGGTATCTCATGAGATGAAAATATTACCCAATTCATTAGAGTGCTATCGAGGCACACCATTCATATGTCTAACTTTATATGTGCCACATTAATGATATAACATAAGAACCTATTTCATCATTTCAATCCTATGATTAAGGAATGTGGTTTTAATACATGGAATTCCCAAATAAATTAAGGATATTTATATCTTCGTGAACACACTTGAATAAAAATAGGGTTGGGTATTTACAACACAAAGGTATGTCATGAAAAATCAAGGGAACATTTAGGCAGCATAAAGGGTCTACATAAAAGTTCATAGGAGGTATAAATGATATAAATAGGTAGTCATTAATTATTTGGGACATATTTTTATATTAAATGAATTTTTATGAATATAATACTACATAATAAATTGTGAATAAAAAGTCTTATTACAAAGGAAGTGTTTGAATGGAAAAGAGGAGGGAGAGAATCCCTTACCTTGAGAG
The DNA here is from genome assembly GCA_963277665.1 of Viscum album. Classification (NCBI taxonomy): domain Eukaryota; kingdom Viridiplantae; phylum Streptophyta; class Magnoliopsida; order Santalales; family Viscaceae; genus Viscum; species Viscum album. The sequence continues at coordinate 1,351,851,210 of OY728121.1, read as the reverse complement.
GTTGCTTCATAAAGCATGAGACGAGCTCCTCAAAACATTATAAATTCATTGGGAGGGATATATATATATAAAATGAGAGGAATTTTTTGATTCAAGGATTTATAGTTAATTTTAATGGGATAATTGGTGGGTTTTTATAGCTAAAGAGAATGGATTTTTTATTAATTTTCAAAAAAAAATTCTTAGGCACATGGTTAATAAAAAATAAAAAAACATTACCCTTCCCATGGTTTTTTTCCAATGTGGAGTGTTTTTTAATATTGTACTAGTTTAATAAATTAACTCCTTAAAATAATATCATTCTTGATGTAGAAGTGATTCATGTTAATCAATAATTGTTTTTAAATTCATAAACTATTCTTTAGGTTTTGGATGGTTCTTTATAGGTTTTGAAAAATAATATTATCATATTAAAATAAATTATGTTAATTAAGACACTATTTTTTCTTGATAAATCCATTTATAAAATTTATTAAATCACTTTTAGGTTATTATGATTTCATAACACTTACTATATATTCATACCATATTTAGTTTTTACACACAAAAAAACGATTATCTTAGAAAATTATAAAAAAAATAACCATTGGATAATTCTCCCATGATGATTGTGAAAGTTATGTTTATTTATCATGATAAATTTCTAAATATTATAATTTTAATTTTTAAATAAAAATATATATATTTTAAAAAATAATAGTTTCTAGAATATAATCATCATTCTATCCATTATAAAAATTACCTAGGACATTATAAAACTATATTAACATATATATTTAAATAAATAGTGTTTTATAAGACTATTTCATGAAAATAAATTCTATTTAAAATTTTTGAATTTATCATAAAGGTGTTTTTTAATTGAAATTATATATTTTCCAAAAATAAAATTATGTTTTATTTGATCTAAAAAACTATTTAGCATATTCACCTTATATTAATGTTTATTTTATTAAATAAAGTAATAATAATAATGGGATTGAAGAAACCACCATTTCATTTATAGAAAATAAAATTACACCTTTATAGTACTAATCTCTAGATACATAACCCCTTATTACATCGGCATATGCCCTAAAGGTAAGGTGTGTGATGGTGGTACTTTCATGAGGTGGATCATATAACATGTATCTAGTTTTGATCTCTACTAACTTCAAATTTTTCCATATTTGGTTCCATTAGACCCTCACTTATTCAAGCTATACTTGGTCTTGGTCAAGGGTGAATCCTAGGAATGCAACCTACCACCCAAGCTATGATAAATGGGATTTATAAGTCATGATCCAACTGGTTGAGGTTTTAGTGTCTTCTTTCTACATTAACTAGGTCTTGTTATTACTCTCAATATATAACAATCCCAATGGTCACTTTATAATGGATACATTTTCAATGGTTACGATGCCCAATGGTCATAAGGACCAATAATCAAGTTTCGATCGTGTGACAGTCATATCATAACAGTTACTTTTCCCATTACACACTATATATATATTCGACCATTCTAATACATTTAATTTAGTTATATACTTTCCTTAATAGTGTCTATCATATTCCTAACAATTATATTTCTTCTAACATACTTTGTGGATGGAGTAATTTTTATAGGAAAACTCAATCCTATGGAGCTTACCCTTATGTCCACACTATTCTTTAGTGTTTATCTTGATCTAATATTCCTAGTTGCTATAGTATATATCATTTAATGAGTTGTAATGAAACTTAACAGTTTTTCTATGTGATTCTATTATAGGACATAATAAAACAATAATTTTGAAACATTAGTTATTTTATTAACAAAAAAATTAAATTTTAGGCCATTATAGTTTGTGTGGTGGTGGTTATTTTTAGATCCTTTGATCAAAGATTGGTAGTGGTTTTAGTGTTGGATTTTATTTTCTTTTTTTTTCTAATTTGGTGGGTTTTATCAGTGTTCCATCCTTAAAAATGATGATGTTGAAGGTTCCGGGTGCAGTAGAAGAACCGATTGGTGGGCATTATATTCAAATTTCTTTTAATATTTAGTTTCCAGAAACCCCGAGCAAGGATCTTTCATGTTAAATTTATAATTGATCTATTTATATATGAAGATAATGTATACCTTTTCTTTGGATCCTTTCTTTGATGATGATTTTGATCTTTCGAAATACCCTTTTTGGATTGCCTTTATTGCAATGTGAGTATCCAAGGTTAGAATCCCTCTAACAGTGATCCACACATGATCCTTTGATCTCTGAGAAATGATAATTGAGTTCTAGGTACTAGCATGGTGAATAAATTTTCTTGATTCATTCATGTTGATCTCTCATCATTCAATATTGATGGAATTTCTCTTGTGATTCTTGTTCTTGAGAGGGATAGAGAAAAGGTAATTTGATATAAAATTCATTATGCCCAAATAGTCTATATATCTCTATTAACCCTACACAATAGACATAAACATCTATTTATAGAGCTAAGGTTTAGGTTAAAAAATTATTTAATTTCATACCATCACTTAAATAATATAATAACCATTATAAAACCCCATTCTATAAAATATTATTATTATTATTATTATTTATAGCGTGCACTAAATTTCATAGTAGTGAATATTATTTATAGGCTTACAAATAAATATTCATCATTGGATGCAACCTTGGTCTATTTGAACTCATTATAATTTATTTAATAATTAAATAAAATATTTTATTCTCTTAAATAAAAATTTTATTCACAAATCATTAAATAAATATTTAATAAATATTAAATAAAATAAATAAATATATTTTATGCACAATCTGGTGAATAGATATTTATTTAATTTATGGGATCAATAAAACTTGAATAATATTATTAATTGCTCTTGAAAATAATATTTATTCCATTAATTATATTCAAATATAATTTAATCGAGATCAATGGAAAAAACTTAGTGTGTGACCCATTAGGATTCTTTCTCATTGGCATTAAGTCATCTTGCATAAATTCTAATATTACTATCTAGCAAGAGGTTAAGGAAACCAATAGAAATAACTTAATGTCATAATGAAAAAAGTCACATATGAATGTTTGCTATGTAATATAATTCCTTTGTCACAATATCTCATCAAGTAGGTTATACATACGTTTCATCAACCTATGTGCTCGATACGTCATTCTATGACAATTTGAAATAAACGTCATTACACCATGGCCATGGAAATTAATGAAAAAATTATATTTTAACCAAAGGGTCGAGATATCAACCTCCATAAATATGGAATATAAAAGTACATCCTTGAATTATTAATTAACATCATGTCATTCATGACGTACCCAACGTATTCAACATCACCATGAACTATTATAGTCATTTTTTACGAAATACATCTAATTGTGTGAGTGATAACATGCATTAATAATAATATTAAAGTCTAAGAACCAAATGAATAATATTTTATTATTCATAAAAATGAAGTTTCATATGCCTCAATTATATTTGAAACTCCAAGATGATCAAATGGAACTTGAATGCATAGTTAGATCATCTAGACATCACAGAATGAAGAAAACCCAACATACTCTATCATATGTAGGTATCCTTTAATGAGGATGGAGGTTGAAGATGAAAATAAGTGTAGTGATCAGGTATCTTATATTTAATTGATTGTGAAGTGTTCATATATCCATAAGTTTTTAACATGGAGAAATAGTGTGTGCACTCCCACTATCCCACATCGACCGGTGCATCATTTGAGAACTATTATATAATAGTTTCCATGTCACTAAGATTTTGAGCGGTCCCTAGGGTTGGAACCCAGATACACTTACATCTCACACCCACATGGGTCATTCAATACCATTTCACGGTCCACATGAACTCTTGTGCATGATCTATGCACCCCATGAATGCTCCATGTGGCTGCTTAGCTTGCCCTAGCTCTCCCTTCCAATGTAATCCCTGTATGTTTAAGTGGTTTCCACCATAGATTCCCATGTGTTTGATAGCTCCCATGTGGTTTGATCCTTGCTACCCATATGTGGTTGAACTATCCCCCTTGTGTGGCTATGGTTCGCCCTTAATTTTTAATAAAGGCCATACTTATAATGTAGTAATCCAACCCAAATTATTACAAACATTCTTCATGCAACATGAAATGTTTATATATGTATTCCATGATTCTCATGGACATATTTCATGGTCTTCAAGTAATATTCATCATTAAAAATGATATTTTCATTATATTCATTAAATTATTCTTTGTGAAAATCAATATTTTCATGGTATTTAAATAAGCTCTTGCATTTTTCTCATGCAAAAATATAATATTGCTTGACATTCTTCATTGTTGCTCACTTAACTTTCTTAAGCATCATCTAATCAAGAAACATCATTGGACTGATCAAATTCCTTATTCATTGTTATAAAAAATTCTTCATCTCAAAGCACCTAGTGACACATGTTATAGACATAAATAATAGTGCCAAAATCATCATAGTTATAAAATCAAAGTCTTTAAAGGATCTTTCTTAAGAAAATAAGTCTTGACTATATTCTTCTACATCCATTTATCCAAGCAACAATTGTTATGAGTCTTAGATATCATGTATACTTTAGAAACTTCATTCTTTCAAAATTATTCAATATATTGAAATCAATAAAATATTTCTATTTCATTGATAACCATTGAAAACCAATCACAACCACTGAAAACAAATACATCTCATACAAAAAGTGGGATCTCCAATCTCCCCCTTTGTATTTATTATAAATTCCTTCAAAGTTATTTTCAAATGGATGTGTCAATATGTGAATATATTTATTATTTTTATACCATTTACTTTTCCAAAAATTAATTTCACATTCTCTCCCCCTAATTGATAAGAAATACAAATTTCATGGGAAAAGGTTGTCATTAAATACTTATGAAATGTGTCATCAGCCTGAATGGCCCGAAGGCCTTATTTTTTATTTTATTATGGATAATACCCCTTTTAAGGGTTGAAGGGGAACCCATACATGACCCGTAGGCCCAAGGCACAAGGCCCAACACACCCGCAATACATGACCCGAAGGCCCAGAGGCATACCATGCCCAATACATGACCTGTAGGCCCATTCCACTTGAACTTCCCCTCCCTATATTTCTACATCATTGATAACCTAGCTCCCCACCTTGCATTGTTGATTAGCTAGCATTGCCCCGTACAAAGCTGCATGGTGCCTGGTCTCGATGGTGGCTATCATACCCTATCATTCTACCAATCCTGTTAGCTTTGCATCTGGTGGATGCTACTCTTGTTGCTCTGATCCTCTTCTGTCACATGTTCTATGTGAACTGGGATACTCCATGGTCTACATGACACGAAATCCCTATGGCCCGAAGGCCTTTGATGACCCGAAGGCCCTGGAGACCCATAGGCCCAAACCGGTGGCCCGAAGGCCTTTGATACATCATGAAATGAGAATTATAGTACTTATCTTAATGTTTTTTCACTTTTATTACTATATTAACATTCTAAATGTGATATAAAACTTTTAAGAACAATCAACCTAAAACTCTTTCACTCACTTCAACAAATATATCAAAAACATTCAAGTGAAATAAGTAGGATAAGTGATTATCCACTAAAATAGGATAATATTCATTGTTTATATTATAATATTAATGTGATTCGTTATTCATAAACACCAATTTTAGTGAATTTTACAATTTGAACATTATTTCACATTATGATTGTAATTCTTTGTAAAAGTGCACTATTACTTGGTACATATTTGAACACCTCCTAATTCAAAAAATGGTCATGATTTTATTTTCATATTTTATTTTCAGTTCTACCATGCTATAATGAACAATTGATTCTTTTTGATAACTTGTAAATTCGCATTAGAATATGAGAAGAGAGGTATTTCATGCCAACACATTCCAGGAAAATTAAACTGGATAGAAACACAATAAAGAGACTTTAGTGGTCAAGATCCAAGCCCAATTATTCTAAAAATTGATATTAAGATAGATAAAATCAAGGGGAACCTTTAATAAAATAGTTATAAGAGATAATTTGGAGTTTCAAAGGGAGTTACATGCAGCCCAAGTTGGGGATAAAATTCTGGGCCAGATTCTATGGCCCAAAAAAACAGCCCACCATTTTATACATATCTCACAAACCAAATATCCATTTGGGATGAAATTTTATATAATATAAGGGGACATCATTATATTAATTTTTTTATTCTATTTAAAAAATAATTTGTGCCATATATAATATGATTTCAGTGCCTTTGTTTAGTGGATTCAAGCTGGCTCGGATTTTTTTTCAAGGGTGGAAAAGTCCACTCTCCCTTAACTTTCCACCCACCTAGGCCCACCACCATTAATTGAGGTGACTTACACTATTGAAGAATCTTCCAAAGGATTAAAAAATAATATTTAAGGTAGTGGTTTTTTAAGTTTTTATCATATTTTTTACACTGTTTCATTATATGGTTATGCTGCCAATTTGACGTTGTAATCGTTTTTCTTCAATTTGTAAGTTATTCGAATCACCTTAGATTCTTAATAAAACTTCTTATTCATCTCATTTTATATTATTTTTGTTTTCACTTTGATACCTTTTTACCATGGTGTAAACTTATTCATACCAAACCTTGTGAAATTATTCACACAACGGTGGAGTGATCATTTTCTTTTTATTGTTTTTTTACTTCTTCAATTCCTCCCTCATGAGTCTACTTACCACTTCCATTGAAACGATAGAATCAATGGAGGGATAACCCGCTTATGGGTTGATCTAAGAGAGTAGAAAAGGGCTGGATTGGATGTTATTTCTCACTCAATTAATGTATAATCACTTATTTTAATTGATAATTTTGTTTGATGATCTTTAAACTCCTTCATCCTTGTTGAATTTAAGACCACATACTTCAAGTGTTAATACGAGCCTTTACCTTGGAGTGCTCAAAATATTGATCCTCAAAGTGTATAGGTGATTAGTATTAGGGTGTGTAGTTATTAAACCAGTAAGTGATTATTTTTTTATCTTATTAAATGAACCCATCTCAAATATAAGAAATTGAAATAGTTGAAAAAGGAATGCATCCAATCCACCCTAAGTGATAACCTAGGATCAAGTCATTCTTTTAAATTGAATTAATTAAAGTCTATTAGTGTTAACTTAAAACTATCTAAAATAAACCCAAATTTATCCACTTAATATCTAAAAATATTCAATAAAATTTACATGTATATGGGTTTCTTCTTAGGTCTCTAAGGATTTGACCACTCAAGCTAAACTGCAAGTGACCGCTTAACCCTAAAAACATGGGAAAATTTGGGCGAGACCAATAAGTGACCTTAGAGAACTTCCATACTTATACATTTCTTATTCCATTAATTAATTAAATTAATCCCTTTTTTATTAATTTTATTATTTTTGATAATAAAGGATGAGAGATTATAAAAACATACCTTTTTCAATGACATGATCTTTAAGAAACTTCCAGAATAATCAGATTTGATATCAATTTGTATACTGATTCTGGTAGCAACATCAAATTTATTTATTTGTCTCCCCCTCAGGGGGAACACTCCTAATAATATTCATAATTATAGATCTATTTAATAATGGATTTCATTATCTTACACTATAGAGAATACATTATAATGGATCTTCAACTTATGACTGTCTAGATTTTAGAACTTCCATAACTTCGCCAAGGATGACCTTATTCATACATTTTCTTTAGGATAATAAATATATAATCAAAAAATGTTGATATATAATTTATCATTATTTTCTAGTATATGAAAACATGATATTCAACTTCATCAAATATGATACTTTATCATATTTTTATTTGAATACCAATTGAGGAATTATTCAAGGATAATAAATGCTTCAACTTTACTATCAATAATTGATAGCACTCACAACTTCTTAGGTTCTACCCATGATAACTTTTTTCTCCTTAAATTACATGCATTATAATAAAAAATAAAATAAACAAATATTATAATAATAAGGTGGATCTTCCTTTCTTATTAATGTAAACACCAAGTTGGAGATGGTTTTCTTATCCAAGTTTCTCCATTTCCTTTAGTCTTCATTCTTTCGCATATGGAATTTTGTTCTGATTTATGTTGGGGAAGCACAGATCTCTTCACATTATATTATAATTTATGTTTATAATTCTTCTTCTTAATATCCTTCATGGATGATTTGTTATTTATACTCTTAATGACTGCATACTGTTCTGGTATAATTGTTAAAGAACCTTTTACAATATGACCATATTTCTTACATATATCACATAGAAGTTCTTTAACAAAAGAGTTGTATTTTGTTAACAACCTCTCATGTACTTTGTCTTCATCATGTGGGATATTTTCTTTTACTTTTTCACTAGCCTTATCTTATACATTTTTCATTTTTTAAATTCTTTCAAAATCTTCTGGCCAAATAACTAAGAATTCATTAGGAACATTTGAAATAAGTTTAGATATTCCACATGGATTCTTATGAGTGTTATCCATATTAGTAGTTCTTTTGGATTTTGTACCTTTCTTTAACTTCTTGTATTGGTAATCCAAGGTATTCTCACCATTCTTCATGGGATAAATTGTTTTTACAACACTGTTCTATTTTCTTCCCAAGGCTTCTTCTTCTTTCTTTACCAACTTTGGTGAGACTCTTTTATTAATATATTTTTATACATTTTAGGATGATAATTTACCAATATTATTACCACCATCATTTCATACATCATATGTATTTTCAATCTTTATAAATATATTTATAGTGTATATATTTTTATTAACCTATGGATGTTAATTCTTCTTCTCTGGATTATTTCCCCTTAGCATCGGACTTATTTTTAATTTAACATTTAGAGGATTTTACCAACAATTTGATGCACAATGCCCAAATATGTTGCAACACAAACATTGAAACACAAACCTTGATCTTATGATTTCTTTTATATGATGTTTTTAGGTTGTCTTCAAATATTATTAGGATCTATTTGTGGGACTAAACCCCACACTCTTTTTTCTATCCACCCTAGTCATTATGGTAAGATTCTTATAACCTTTATTCATCCATAATTTTTTAGATTTTATTTTCTAACTTTTATTATTCATTATTACATAATTATAAAAATTATTAAAAGATGGTATGGATAGTACCTATTTATTCACATCTACTTGAGATATATCATTAAATAAATTAATGATCAAATTATCATGTGTTGGAGGTATTTTAAACTTAGATTCCTCCGGTGATCATTGAGAACCAACAGAAATTGTCTCCTTCTTTTGTGAAGTCTCAATATATTTATTCTCAATATTGGAAAACTAAATTTCTAATTCTATACATTTCATATTGATAATGATTTAATGATCATTAATCATAATAATCTTCTCTTCACAGTCCTTCTTCATTATTTCAACTTCCGCTTCATGTAGCTTAACTTTTTGTGTAACAAAGATTCAAGTTCTTTGATATTATTGAATTGTTCTTCCAATTTTAAATCCATAACATCAAAAAAAACAATTTCACTTCAGTTGAAAGGATATTTTATTCTATATTATTCTTGACTTCCTAATTCTCAACAACTTCTTTGATCCACTTAGAGAAACTTATTACAAGATCCCTCTTTGTTTCTTTAAAGGATCCAACCTGTCTAGAGAGCTTTGAAAATTATTGAATTTTTTATTTTTAATACTTTTCTATTACTTATGAATTATCCTCAAGATGAGTGATCACTTCATGTATGCTTTAAAATATCCCATATATAGTAAAAACTAATTCTTTGGGATAGCCATGAATCATATTATTTAATTTATCAGTTGATAAATAAAATTATATTTTATCATTGTAACTTATATTTAAATATTCTTCAGGATAGTATTGAAAGGAACTAACACATACCTCTTGATTAATTGAGGTAGAGAGATCTTACATCTCCATGGTGGAAATTTTATCCACTTTTTATTCACTTTCCAAGCCTGATACGTCTTCATTATTAGAAAGGCATGGAGATACAAATACTTCCTCTTCTTTAGATAAGATGGACTTATTCATCAGCTTCCTATTATCAATATTTTCCATGTTCATCACGGTATTTTAAGATATATACTTATTATTATAGATAAATGAAGCTTCAATAAAACTACACTTCATTATTAACACAAGAAAGAAACTCAAATCTTCAAAAGAGAATAACTGCAAAGTATAAAATATAATAGAGGTTAACATGGATATGATACCAATTGAGAGGAACACTTTGGGAGATACAAAACACTGAGATGGGGTTGAATCAGTGCTGGGAAATTTTTCACCAATTATAGCTTTTATCCCTTTTAACTATTATACCCATTAGGATCTTGATTCTCCTTTTCTCTTTTTATTATCTCATGAAAGTAGATGAAATAATTAAATGATAGCACATGATGTTTTTATAGGGTTCTCTACCAAATAATAGTAGGTAGTTATTGGAATGTTATGAAAATAATTAAACCAAACCACCACTAGAAAATAATAATTTAATAGTAGTTATGAAAAGTAGGGAATATCCATTCACTTTCATTGCACAATGATCAAACCCTGGTGTAAGTTTTATTGCTCCTATTGGATCATTTATACTACCTCTAAAGACATTTTTCTCTTGTTAAGGACCTTTGTAACACCAATAAAGTCCTCAACCTTTTGATACTTATAATGTATGTCACAATGCTTCTTTATTCTTCTAATAATTTATTTACTTGTTACTTTCACATAAGAAAGCAATCAACTCTTCTTCCTCTTTATAGTAAAAAACTGATATGATACTTCTTCTTCCTTCTTTGGAATTAAGTAAAAATAATATTAATGTGTGGTAGACTGAATATATTTTAATTATTATTCATCTCAAATGATAATTATCACCTATAAACCTGGTCACTAACACTTATTCTTTATTGTGAAAATAGATATGTATAATACTTTCTTCTTCTCTTCTCTTCTCTTCCTCTCACTTTATTCTTCAATTCAAAATAGACTACACTGGTTCTTCTTCTTTCTATGTAGAATATAAAACTTCTTTTTTGAATGTTGAAATAATGTAACATCATCATATCATCATCACAATTTTTTCCTTCTTCTTCGATACAATGTCAATAGTGAATGTAGTATCGGTTTACACTTCTTGTTGTAGCCAATATTTATGAAACTGATTCACACCACACTTTCAAAAAAAATTCATGAAAGTATAATATTATATAAATATAGACTTTTATATTATTGAATTATCAACCTGGTTAGATCATATTTACTTCATTCATGTAATGAATGGTTCTTGATAAGCGGAATCATAAAACAATAATTTATTTGTATTGTTATTTTATATGTTGTCTTCAGGTCTCTTTTGGGTACCTAAAATGTTTATGGATTCATGTTTTCATGAGTATTCATGTAAGCATGAAAGTATGAATACATTTTTTCACTTACTTTTTGTTTATTTTCACACAAAGTTATATGAACACGCTATCATCTTACATTCACGTATGTAGGATAGGACCTATCCACTTCATGATCACTATCGCATATTATTTTTTTACATGAAACCATACATAGTATCTAATTTTTATTCAGGATTTATTATACTATATTATTTTTAAAAACCTAAATGGGTGTAGTTTTCACTATTCTGTTCTTATGAACAGGACCTTCATGATAATGTATCACATGACTACCTCCTCATTAGCACAACATAATAGTGTGTGATAGTTCTTATTTCCCTTCATGTATCAATAAATTATACAGATAGTGTGATCTTTTCATAACATATTGGGAGTGTAATACTCAATAACTGGTTCATGGAAGTGTTCATATTCGCGAATCAAGATGATAGTGTGTTACCACAAGTCAAATGTACATGGTTATCCTTCTTCACACAAATTAGTGTACAGTTATTCCTCAAGCAATGGATGAGTTCAGAAATCCTCTATTTTCATAGTCGATAGGGATCATAGTTCTTATAAAGTTAACCTAATGTAAAATGTGATGATACTCTATTTTTATGAAAAATGATATCTCACATATGTAATGTGAGTGGAAGCACCTGTTCTCATGTTGGGTGATTTGGTATTTATAGATGGGGAATACATTACCTTGAACCACCATGAATCCTTCTTTTTATATTGTGTAGATAAAAGTTTTGAGTACCCAAATATCCCAAAAATATATTTTAATGCGGTTTATTTGAAACTGATGATCATGGAGTCCTTTCTTATGTCAAGATGCCTCATGTGAAGATCGCATGCTCCTCCTTTTATAAAATCAAACTTATTCATTCATATTGGATGCATAAGAAGACTTATGCAACTCTATATCATCCTTAACTGAATGAAAATTATTTAATTATACAAGAAAATTAAGTTCCGTGATGCCTATATCATATTTCAAACTCTAATACAATCAAATCAAACTCGAATGCATGGTTGGATAATCCAAACATCACATAATCAAGAACACATGGCATACTCTAATTGATATAGGTATCCTCCGATGAGTCTAGAGGTATAAGATGACATGTAGTAAAGAAATTGGATGTCTTGGATTTTTTTTTCATGCGACTCTAATATATCTATAAGTTTCTAACACATAGGAACATTGTGTGCACTTTTATTGACCCACATCAGCCGGTACATCATTTGAGCAATGCTATATAATAGTTTCCAAGTCACTGTGATTCTGAGTCGAAATAGTGGCAAGAACCAGAATACACTTACACGTCAATCCCACATGGTCATTCCACAACATTGTGAGATCCATGACAACCCTTGTGTATGATCTATTCACCCCATGTGTGCTTCTTGTGGGTGTTTAGCTAGCCTATTCCCTCCCTTCCCATGCTCTCCCTTTCTGTCTAGGATCTTTCCACCATGGCTTCCCATGCATGGGCTAGCTCCCACATTAGTTGATCCTTGCTCCCCGTATGTAGTCGATATGGCATCATTGGGTGGTTGTGGTTGGAACTTAACTTTTAATAAAGTCCTCACATATAATTTAATAAGTCAACCCAAATTCTTACAAACATTATTCATGCAATACGAAATGTTTATATATGTCTTCCATGATTATCATGAACATATTTCATGGTATTCAAGTAATATTCATCATTAAAAATAATATTTTTAATTATCTTCATTAAATTATTCTTCATACAGATCAATATGTTCATGGTATTCAAACTATGTATTGCTTTGTTCTCATGCAATAATGAAATATTGCTTGACCTTATTCAATGCTTCTCACTTAACTTTCTTAAGTATCATCCAATCAAGAAACAACATTGGATGGATCATATTCATTAATTATTTTTATAAAAAATGTGTCACCTCAAATCAATTAGTGATATATGTTCTAGAAATAGAGAATAATGCAATAATATTAATATTTATAAGCTCAAAGTATTCAAATAATAATCCTTAAGAAAATAAGCCTTGAGTACATTATTCTTCATCCATTTATCCAAGAAACATTTTTTATCAAGATTGAATGACTTAAAATTAATTTTTTTATTATAAAAGACTTTTAAGGGAGAAGTGAGAAACCGCATACAACCAAAGAAAACTATCGGACTACCCCATCCTAGCAAGTGATCCAACAACAAGCCTTCGCCAACACAGGACCCCTTGGAAAGCAGTCTCATGAAGAAGCACTGGCACGAAACTGATGGAAAATTCATACCCTCTCAAGAATCCAATTCCAAGAGACCTGTATAGATGAAGACTTAATGCTCTAATCCCCTTCCAGAGCAGGTCCAAGTAACATGCTAAAGACAAGAAAAAACTGAACTACAATGAAAAATAATAGGTGACCCAAAGAAACCATAGCTCACACAACTGATTCAATCACGCCCGCCAACCAAAACCACCAACTTAAATTATGTCGCTAACAAGGAGTTTAATATTACTGGAGTCTATCTCCCTAAATAGTTTCCAAGTTAAGGATGATAACTTTAAGTCTGATTCTTTCAATATCTACTTCTCAAAAACAGAATCTAGTTGGTCCCAAGTCTGAATGTACTCCTCAACACTGATCTTTCCATGGATGAAACTCCCTACCAAAATTGAGTCATGTTTTTCAATCCAAAAATATTGCTCCTCACTAAGGGACACCTCTAGAGACCTCCCCATCATTTTAGTTTCCTCATCCTCAGTATCGTTGAGCAATATGACATGTTCTATCACTTATTCTTCAGAGCTTCAAAAAAGAACCAAGGACTAACAATCATGCTCCCCTAGCCTCCGATGTCTCGGAGGATCCATAGTAATCCTCTTGTCACTCATCTTCTTTGTTGATAGAGTCTTCAGAGGAGGAGGTAATGATGAATAGTCTTTCCTCCCCTTCCTCCTCCTAGAACCCCTATTACTCTTTAGGCTTAGATCCTCATCAACAGAGTGGTCATGCACACTCCATTTGGAAAATGTCACACCAACTCCATCTCCCTCACCTAGAATAGTAAAATCCCAACTCAAAACATCCTCTGAAAGGCCTTCAAACATGTTTCTCAAAGCAATTGATCTCAATCCCCCTTCCTTCCCACCTCTATTTGGAAAATTCTTATCCATATCAGGCCCCTACCTCCCCTTACTCATATCCAAACTGCCAACCCATGTCCTCTCAGCCACCGAACCAGAGAGGTTCAACATCCCTTCATCTAACGTCTGATCCAATATTGTTTTACCCCCCTTCCTCTGGACTTACACATGAAACTCCTCAAGCTGGTATTCTCCCTCTTCATCTTGTGCACCACGGCTGGAAGAACTCGCCATATCCCTTTTCATCCTGCTGAACACATCCACCACCATCGGGTTAACATGGAGTGCTACCACATGAGTTCCAAGGGTCTCCACACCCGCTGCAATGATGCCCTATGCCTCACTAACTGTTCGAACCTCCTCCACTAGATGCAACTAATTTCCCCTAACTCTAACCTCTTCACCCGCTGTATACAGACCTGATCTCGATGTCTCATAAACCAGAGGAACTTTGTCATTGACACTGACCGTCGTCTGAGCCGCGTCCTTCCCATCCCTAAGTAAATCATCCATCAATTGAGGGCCAAATCCCCTACCCTCCAATGATGCTGGTCTCCATCAGTAGAGATCATAAGCGTTCCCCAACCACTTACAAGATCAACATCCATGTTTTGAGGTGGTGTTTTAATAGTTCTATTAAACTTTCATGATAGGAAAGATTGAATATAACCATAATCAAATAATATTTTCTCTATTATTTAATGAATAACCAGTGTACCTATTACCACTTTATTATTAGTATTCACCTTAGAAGTAGTGATACCATATACCTACCTTTTATCCCTTGTATTTGGTGGTTTTTTTCATAAGTTATCATTCAAAATCCTTTCCTTAGGGAATCAGCCTATATAGTGTCTATGTTCCTTACAGTTGAAAATTTATACCTTAGGATGAGGATTTATGGGGACCTTATTTTTCTCCATCCCATTAGTGAGATTCATTATTTTAATGTCTAACATCCCGACCTGAATGTCCACTAATACAATAGATGGTTCGGTGGGCCACATGGCATCAAGCACACCTCCCCATATGCTAGAGGCTACCGAATAGAAATTAGGGTCTAAGGAGGTGATATTGGGGATATTATACCCTCATGATCGAAGTTGAAGAGTGGAAAATCAGAAAGTAAATAGCAGACAACAGTGGAATCAATAATAAATAAAAGAAAAGCAGAATAAGAATAATATAATATCTGAATAAGTGTCCAACACCAAATTCATCAATGCGGGGAGGAAATATGTGTAGAGAATTAACAAGATAGTTGAGATTTATTGTCACTAGAGTGGCCAAATTATCAATAAGGAGAAGAGTGAATTCTATATGTTCAAATAATGTAATGCGATTAGGGTGATTACTTTGGGTACAAGGCTATGTATGAGGTGAGTTACATTTCCCATAGAGTATCTCGGTACCCCTATGTCTCCAGGAATAATGTGTATCAGTGATTTTGACTGTGTGGTGAGCAAAATTTCGGGGTGTATACTGAATTGGAAAAACCACTATTTATCCTTTGGAGGCCACATTTATCTTGTGAATATCATTCTTTTGGAAATACCAGTGCATTCCCTATCATCCACCAACGTAAAAAAGTGGGTTATAAGATTCATTGATAAGATTCTTGCTCATTTCATATGGGATGTGTCATTAGAGGGGAAGAGACAATGGGTCTCCTGGGGGAAGATGGCTCGGCCTGTCATGGAGGGAGGGATTAACGTTAAAAGCTTAGAAACCATTGTCCATTGCATGCATGAGAAGTTATATTGGGTGGTAATGGAATAACATACATTGTGGGGGATTATTATGTCTCATAGGTACATAGAAAATACTGAATTCCCATTGGAAAGAGGATCTCCCCTCTGGTATTCGGTCTGCAGCATGATTCCAATTATTCTCTAACATTCGCAATGGATAATTGGGGAGGGAAACATTAAATTTTGGCACTATAATTTGTCAGTAAGGATCCTTGGGTTCCCAGGATGTCCATCCCCAATGATCAAATTCATGGAAGTAGTACAGTACCCTTCATTCTTAAGAGGAATTTTGGACTCACCTCAACGTGAGGTTTTCAACGCTATCCTCATCAACTCAGAGTGGGATCAGTGTTTCTTCACTCCATCGGCCTTGAGAAAGTTTAATTCGAAGGATTTTTGTAGGATTAATGTGTCTTAGGGACAACAAGAAGGGTGTAATGGCATGGATTGGTGTAATAGGATACCTACAAAGTATAATTTCCTCACCTGGAGGATCCAAAACCACGCGCTGCCCTTCGATGACAATATCAAATGTCTTATAATCGGCTTGGCCTCATGCTTCCATTGATGTATGAACAAGTGTGAAGAAACTATGAACCATATTTTATTTGAAGGGGACTGAGCTCGCCAGGTATGGGGATTCTTTGTAGAGTTCACAGGGTACTCCCCCCAGGCTACAAGCTTTGATGCCTTCATGGAGTGCTGGTTTCATGGAGTTGATGGTGCAGGGAAGGGAAAAATAGTGAGATCAATTGTATTTAACACCGTTTGTTGGTGCTTATATAAAGATCAAAATTGGGCAAGGTGTGAGGGGATCAAATCCATGGGAAGATCCGTTATAATCAGAGTAAGGTGCATCTTGGATGATATGTTTGCACTTTATGGAAGCTGGAGAGAGGCCCCCTACCTACGAACGATGTACACACTTCAAGCCATGGACCAGTAGATAGGACCCAGGCCACAAGGGAAATGGGTATGGTGGAGACCTCTAGAAGATGGACTGAAATTAAATACATATATTTCTTGTATCTAAGGTGGGATGTGAGGGTGAGGGGTGGCCCATGATTCAAGAGGCAGTGTGATCCTAGATTTCACGGTGCATTATGGGAGTGGAAATTCTATACAGGCATAGGCTAATGCTATTCTTGCATGCATCACCATTTGTAGGCAGAGGGATATTTACATTTTTCAAGTGGATACTAACTCAATGATAATTCATGATGCCCTTCATGACAAAATTAACATACCATGGTCAATAACCTATACCATCAAGAAATGCAAAGTCCTTCTTGACAGAAGCACCAGTGTCACCCACACTTAGAGAGAGGGGAACAAGGGGGCAGATCACTTGGCCTCTCTTGTGTCCCCTAGTGTTCCTCTCATGTGTCTGTCTAATGTTTTTCAATTTAATCCTAAGGGGGTGAATCTAATTTGGGGTGATTCCCTCAGCCTCCATTATTTCTGGCCTCCTTATACTTTTCCCCTTTTTATTATCCTTTTGAATAAAAATAGTAATGTTGTTGATGATGATGATGATGATAGTACAACACAAGAATATATAAAAGAGATAAAATAAAATCTTCATGGGTGATATCCAAGAGTATCCTAAGCTCCATCTTGATCCTATGCTCTTAACTCCGAGGTACAAGCTAAACAATACAAGCTATCAACCATGGTCCTGTAAATATAAGGTTTACTCAAGTACCTCAGTGTAATCTTGTCTTGAGCAGAGTGTGAGATATAAATCTCAGTAGTTTACAACTCATGTTGTATACAACTTTAACCTAGCTATGTATAGAGTAAATTATTTCTGGTAATAAAGAAATGATTAATAGTACTGAATAAATATAAATCCCACTCAGGTTCCTAAAGGACACCTGATAGCTCTACCTTCTTTCACTCATGTCCAGAATGAGATGTTAGATCTGTAAATATATATATATATATATATATATATATATATATTCATTATATATTTCATCCACTTATATGAACCAGGTGTGTGTGGATGCTTAATGGAAATAAACTTGGAATACTAGTTACTGGATGGACTGGGGCATGATTCAAAAAACCATAACTAGCCTAAAAAATCCTAAAATATCAATCAATAGGGTACATGACCTACATCCCAATAAATTAAGATACTTCATGCTACAACACTTGGGTTGGTGAGTGATCCTACCTGGAAACACTCTATAATGTGATTTGGTGCCTCATTCCATTGCCTATATAGTATCACTAGTGTGACATGCCATACTCAACACCCAATATATGGGATTGTGATGCGCCATGCTCAACAGAACCCTTACCATTATCCATAGCTTATGTATAAAGTGTAATCATATTTATAATAAATTTTCATGAGTAAATACTTCTCATTCCTTGAATTTATCTATCCAATTTTAAGGCATAACCATGTTTATAATACAATCCATGAGGCAATACCTTTGATTCTTTGTATTTTATAATCCCAATATATCAAGGGTGTTCCATTTATAAAAATTAAAAATAAGCATGTGCTTAAGAAATCACTAAACGGTGTGGAATTACCACCCTTTACATTTCATTTCACATTAACATTTTAAGATAAACTAGTCATTTCATTTAAAAAACTTCAAATCATTTAGTGAAAATCAAACAATCATGCATATGTCATTCCATTTAAAACATGCCATAAAATTAAAAAGAATATGGAAACACATTTTACGAGGTTAAAATTGGTACATCTAAGGTACCATGGTTTAATTGGGAAGTTACATACATGGGTAATCCCTTTCATTTAGAAATTCAATCCCTTAAGAGAAGCTTGGTTCTTTATCCATTTATATAGGAATGATCCAAGCCATGCATGTAGAAGGTGAAATGGTTCCATTTAAGATTGATAGAATTAGTTCGGTTCCATTAAATAACATAAAAGAGGAAATTTCCTAGAGATGCCATAATTATATCAACAACTGAAGCATAAGTAACCCCAAAATCCATAAAGGCCAATCATGATTCAAAACACTAATCACTACTTTTTAGTTTAGAAGATAGAAGACCTCATTCGAGGGGTTTTATTACTAAAACATGACATTTTTTATCAAACAATCTATTTAATCACAATTATTCATTTCATTCAAGAAACAAAACTCAAATCATAAAAAGAATCATTTCATAAAGCTACTACACATGGAAATTCAATTTATAAAAGTTCACATGGCACCTAAGAGGATCCATTATCTATTAAGAAAGTGTCTATAAGGGGAGAAACCTTTATCAATATAAGATGAATTCTTATAAGGAATTTTAAGAATTTTAAGAATTTAATTCTCAAGTTAAATTCATGTCATCACACACTTGAGGTGTCCTTGATTGAGGTTGGAAACCTCAAACTCCTAAAAAATGGTCACAAGGAGTGTATCAAAGTGAAATGATCAAATTAATATGAAGTAATCAAATAATAGGTGATGCTTGGAAAAGGCCAGTGCAAAATGCAATAGATCTACTTATAAAATGAAGGCAAAATGTGGAAAAAGAAATAGACCACCTACCTCCTACTTAGGATGAACCACTTGTCCAATATCAAGTTTTAATTCGACCAGGTTTAGAAGAAATCTAAAAAATGGACCTTATCCCTAAAAATATGTAAAATGAGATCACTGCTAAATATCACAGCTAAGAGGAGATTAATCCAAGAAATGTTAAAAAGGACTCGAGAGATTATGTATGTGGATCCATAGAGACCAACGGTGAATGATTTAGACAACGGATGGAGGAGGGATCAAGAATCCTATATTTGAGGAGAAGCCAAAGGTTCCTAGAGAGGAGGCTTTATATGGGTGGTTGGAGAGAAAATAGGATGAGGAAATATCTTAACCTCATTAATAGAAAAATATTAATTCTTCCCTAAAAACCAAGTCATGTGGTTTGGCCACATGGCTTGGACAAACCATGCACCAACCATGTGGCATCCTCTACCTAAAGAACCCACCTGGCATGGTTGTGTTGCACAGTTTTCCCAACTATGTGCCAACTGTGTGGTGATTAGTGTTGAGGTACTGCCAATTTGGAACTATGTGTGTGGGATTAGCATGTGTTTTTGGAAAACCATGCACATCATGTGTGCTTCACATCAATCCACCTATTGTAGGTTGCATAGTTTTCTGCTGAGGGCTGCACAGTTTTAGACAAATTGTGTTCCCTATTCAGAGCACCCAAACCTTATCTTTTTAGGACCCAGTGATCCTGAAACTCAAAGAGACGCTCAGGGAATCTATTGGTCCTTTACCAAAGTCTAAAAACAATACATTAAAGTGTTTCAACTCCTGGGATTTTATTCTGAAGATTAGTTTTCAAAACAACTCATCTAGTAAATGAAAAAGTTCAAATTCCCTTGGAATCTCATGCTAGCTCAAAACACAGGTCACTACAACATCCCCACGTTAGAACTTCCCATCCCTGAGAAGCCTTTAGGAACAATGAAAACATCAACCAACCTAGAAGGGTCCTGAAGTCTCATTAAAATAGTCAGGTTGTGTTTCTGAATGCCCAGCGCATCTTCAATAATAACTTAATCTTATGGAACTGAAGCCACCAAGACTTGATCCCACACTTTTTTTCCAACTGAGACACATAAAAGGAGTTTACCTAAGACCTTTTAGTTACATACATGATCATGTCGTCGTCTCACAAAAAACTAACCAAATTTGTTCCCCACCTTACGTCTTAAACACCATGAGGGGGTAATTCTGAACCACGGTGCCTCCACCGTCATAATTTCTTAACAAGACACACACTTAAGAATTCTATTGATGCTACCAGGGTGGATTCTTTAACAAGTTGAACCTGATCACATCTGAGGCCATATTAGAGATCTCACATTAAAGGGATGGTTGAATCCTGATCAACCTAACTAAAACTAGTCCCACAAGATTTCTGAGAAGACACTACTGACCTTTACACGAAATCCTTCTTAACTGTATGGTGTGATCTAAAATTCTTTCCACACCAACTGTACTCCCAAAATAAGAAGAACAATAGCTCGAGATTCTCTAGCAGACTTTTTCAAAAATTCCCGGCTTAGATGGCCGGTGAGTTTACAAACTGAACTACAACACCATCTTCCAAGGCATTCCATGTTTACAACAAGAATTTTCACTGAATTCCATACCCAACTTTCGATGACATTCCTTGGTTAATCCAACACCTGTACATTTAATCTATAATTCATCAGCATGAACAAAGGTGAAACCCATAACCATCCAATTGGAATCATCACCCCATCTTAAAAATAACTCTAAGCCCGATATAAGTCTGGGATAACCTCAGATTCATCGAACTAGATTCCAAGTAACTAATCAAGGTAGCCTATACTCCATAGTAAAAAGTGAGATGTTGATAAAAGGCCACAACATCCACCTATGGTCATTGACTGATCCCAGAGTGACATCCTCCTGGTGGTCATTTCAGAAGAAGAAGGATGGTGTAAAAGAGTCAAACCAAGGAATTACCACTTGGAAATCCATGGGTCACTCAAGACTAACCATTCCTCTAGAAGAACCACAAGTTAGCATGAAAAACTAATAAAACTTCCCAAACAAGCCTAAAATACTTTAAAACATTAGCAAAGAGTAATACTGACACTCTCTTAGTGTATCAAGGATGACATCAAGATAGGGAAAATGCTTGTCTCTAAGATAGAGTGAACTAAGAGGATTTGAATGGATTCCATTAAAACACATCCAACCACTGGAAAGAAGAATAGTAGAACCACAACTAGTCGACTTCTTGGAAGAAGTTCAACTTCACCCACCGACACACCACCATTCACTGATCACAAGGCTTTACCTCCCAAGACATTTTGTGATAATTAAATATTTACCATTGATGTCCATACCAGAATAATGGTGTTTCTTCAAGGATTCATACATATCCAACCACTTCAATGTCATGTTGTCAAAAAATCACTGACACAATTTAAACTTGCAAGCTTCTATGTCATTCGAAAACAAAAGTAACCATTTTAAATGTTATTCCTCAAATTTGTTACTTCTACCCAGAAGGATACATTTAATATAACTGATGTGATTATCCCCACCTTAAGAGTGTCCTAGTCATCAAAAGAAGAGATGGACCAGCTGCTCACAAGAACACTATATCTGATTAACCATAAACGCACGTGTTTCGCTCCCCTGAGTCACAATCACCACATCATAACATTTAGCATTAAAGCCATAACCAACCTGAACAGCATGTTAAAACACCATATAATCTTTTAAATTCATCTTTTACATTGGGAAAAATATTATTCTTTTAAATCCCAATCCACTCTACTTCAGAGATAACCCATGACCATACTCAATAACTCAAGACTCAACAATTTCATCGAACTCAACTGGTTTGTTACATCATTTAGAAACTCAACAGGTATCACATATATCAATGCATGATACCCCAAGATTATAAGAGAAACTAGAACATCCAAAATACTATCCATATGCTATATTCTCTATGCATTCAAGTGTCGGATGGCTAACATAGAAAATTGGACCAAGGAGCATCATCTCGAATGGTTGTAAAATAGACTGATGACCTCTCGATTCACCCAAAGAAAGTGACAGGGTCACAAAACATACTAAGTGGTCGACCATGCCCGATGAATTTATAACCTTCTAAAACCAAGCATTACATGATGATCATGCCCGTAACAAAGGTCAAGGATACAATGACCACCCATCCGAATAAGGGTATCATTTAGAATCTAAGAGTCCTACAAGGAAAAACGGCACCCGAATGGTACCAAAAGTTAGAAAAATCAAAGTATTTATCAATTAATTTAAGATATAATGGTGTTACCTACCTCGGGTTATCCCCTTATAAGATAAAAACATCAACCCAATTACTACATCATAGTAAATAGATAGTCACTAGGCTTAAAATCATATTATTAAGCCATTAATATAAAGGATAAAGGCCTACAGAAAATGCTCACATTTCCTTTCCAAGTCTACTCAGTGAGAAATTTTAAACTAACCTTACATGAGGGTTTTAAACAAATGACACAACCTAGGGATCCATTTTAAGGTCGTTACATTGATTCACTTCTATCTTTAAACATTTAAAATATTTCAAGCCAAACAACAAGGAATATCAGGAAATTATTATCAAACTTCCTTTTTAAACCTTAAATATTTGTTGACATCCCATATTTATTATGAAATTAATTATATAAATTCTTTTATAATAGATAAGGAAACCTAAAATGGTCCCGATGATCCAACCTAGGTTCATCAAAATGCAACCCTATAGTATTTTCTTAGTTATTAAAAGTTATAAAACACCCATGGATGGTTATTTCATATGAAACGTGCCCCAAATAACCTACTTGGGTTTAGTTGCACATTTTAGAGGGTTACCAAATTCATTTTAAATTAAAATTAAATAGCAATTACATTTATAACTATTTCAGGATATACACATGGTCATATATATAAAGGTTCGATTATATGGATTTTCATCTCCTAATCCATAAAGTGCCCATACACTTCATCAATTGAAAATTGGATTCCATTAATCCCAAACATTTCTCTTTAACATTTGAAATCATATAGCTTTTCCATTTACAAGCATTTCAAAAATATACCATGGTTATATGTAATGGTCCAGTTACATGGGTAGCCATATACCAACCTTTAAAGGACTCATACACTTTATAGTTTGGCATTTGGATCCCATTTACTAACAAATAACCTTTATAATTTGAAATTTAGTAGGCTTTAAATCTTAAACAACACTTTTTAGGTATATATAATAGCTCAAAAGATGGTTTGAGTATACGGGTTACCTTTTCTAAATTATAAAGTGCACATACACCTTACAAATAAAAACTAGATTCTATTTAATCACAACCAATAATTTTAACCCATGAAGCCATTTATATATAAAAAACCATCATTTCATTACTAGTAGTAAACAAAAAGAGCATGAAAACAAGCACAAAAGAACCGAACATAGGAAAGGCATGCTAAATAAATCAGATGGCATGGTATATAATCAATCAAGGCATGCTAAGAAGTACCTAAACATGGTACAAAACTAATAATGGCACTAAAAATCTTACATGACATATAACAGGAATTCTAATAAATAGAATTGTGGTATAACACCCCATTAAAAACAATCAAAATTAAAAGGCAAGCCTATAAATGCATCTATATGGAATGGAATATGCATGGAATGTAAATTTCTATGTGCATATAATTATTCATGTAATTATTCTTCCTTTCCATACTAGGACAGGGGTAAAATACAATAAATTTCATAAATCCATAAGTAGTAAAAATCACACCAATCACTTGAGGTGAAATCAAATCAACCATAATATCGAATAACAAAAACATCAAACTCATCCCTGGCCACATAGTCATTTCCTTGTGGGTGGGGTGATCGGTCCTAGACATGACTATTTACCAAGTGTTGACACATTCCTAGTCTCCTATCTACCAACCCAAAATAGTAAGACAAATTAAAATAAATTATCTGATACCACTTTGTAATGTATCATCCTGACTGACCACTAATATGGTCGTTAGATCGATGGGTCACATAGCCACAAGTGTACCTCCTCATACGCCAGTGCCTGCCAACTAGCAGCGAGGGACTAAGGAGGTGACAGTGGGGTGACTATACCCTTATGATCAGAGTAGAACAGTGATAAATTTTAAAGTAAATAGAATACAATAGAAGAAGAAATAATAAATTAAATACAAGTAGTGTAAGAATAATATAATATCTGAATAAAAGTGGCCAACGGAAAATTAAAACAATTCATGCATGTCTAGATGAAAATATAAAAGTGACATTGAAGACAAACATCAAGAATTAGTATACAGTATAGTATAATAATACAAAAATGAAGTAAAATAGAATCCCCACAGGTGATATCCACAAGCATCTCAGTCTCCAGTTCGGTCATGTGCTCCTAACTCCAAGGTTCAAGCAAAATAGCACAAGAAATCAACCATGGTCCTTTAAATATAAGGTCTACTCGGTTACCCCAGTGCAATGGCGCCCAAGAAGGGTTTGAGATATAAATCCCAATAGGTTACCACCCATGGTGTCTACAACTTTAACCAGGCTATCTATATATAGTTTAGTTATATATTACACCCACCTATATGAACCAAGTGTGTGAGAATGCCTAATGGACATATACCTGGAATATTAATTTTTGGGTGGACCAAGAAGTAACTCAGACATCCATAACCAGTATAAAAACTCAAAAAATATGGTACATGCCCTACATCCCAATATAGTGATATATTTCATGCTCCAACACTTAGGATGGTGAGTGAGCTACCATGGAAACACTCTATCAAGGAATGTGGAGCCCCATCCCATCACCCATTTAGTATCATTGGTACGATATTCCATACTCAACACCCTATGTAAGGGAGAATTATGTGTAATTCTCAACATAACCCTTAACATTATCCAAATCCAATGTATAAGGAAAATCATATTTATAATAAATTCCCATGAGGCAATACCTATCATACCTTATATTTATCGAGCTTATTTAAAGGCATAATCATGTTTATAATACAATCCATGAGGCAGTACCTCTCATGATTTATATTTAATAAGACTAATATATCAAGGTCATTCCATTTATAAAAATTCAAAATAATCAAGTTCTTAATCAATCACTAAATTGCATGTCCTTACCACACTTTACATTTCATTTCACATTAACAGTCTAAGATAAAAAAGTCATGACATTTAAAACACTTAGAATCATTTAGGTAAAATAAAAACTTCATGAATATGATATTCTATTTAAAAAATTCTATCAAATTTAATAGAATATGGAAATACATTTTACAAGATTCAGACCGGTACTTAGAAGGTACCATGGTCTAATTGGGAAATTACCTACATGGGTAATCCCTTTCATTTAGAAAGTCAAGCCCTTAGAAGGAGCTTTGTTTTTTATCCATTTAGATATAAATGATCCAATACATGAACTTTGAAGGTTCAATGGTTCCATTTAACATTTATGGTAGGAGGGTGGTTCCATTTAATAACATCAAAGGGGAAATGTCTTAGACATGCCATAATTCTATCAATAACCAAAGTATAAGTAACCCCAAAATCCATAAAGGCTAAGCATGATTCAAAACATTAATCACTACTTTTTAGTTTAGAAGAAATAAAACCTCATTCAAGGGGTTTTATTACAAAAACATGACATTGTTTATTAAACAATCCATTTAATCATAATTATGCATTTTATTTAAGAAGAAAAACTCAAATCATCAAAATAATAATTTCTTAAAGCTACTACACATGGTAATTAAATTTATAAAAGTTCACATGGAACCTAATAGGTTCCATTATCTCTTTTTCAAGTTTCTACAAGGGAAAAACCACTATCAATCCAATCTTAATGCTCAGAAGGAATTATGGGTATTTTAATCATTTAATTCTATAGGGAAATTCATACCGACACACCCTCGAGGTTTCCGTGATCGAGTTTGGAAACCTAAAACTCCTAAAAATGGTCACAGGGATTGTATCATGGTGCGATGATCAATTTAATATAAATTAGTCAAATAATAGGTGACACTCGATAAAGGTAGGTGGGCGGCACAATGGCGCTGCTTCTAAAATGATGGAAAAATGAGGAAAGTCCATAGACCACCTACCTCTTACTTAGGACAACCCACTTGTCTAATATCACTCTTTAATTTGATCAGGTTATGAAGAAATCTAAGAAATAGACCTTCTCCCTAAAAATTGGCCAAATGATCTCTCTCTTAAATAGTTCAGACAAGAGGAGATTAAACAAATAAATATTCAAAAGGACTCGAGAGCTTACCTATGTGGATCCATATAGAACGACGGTGAACAATTCAAACAATGGATGGATGAGGAATCAAGAAGCCTAGATTAGGATTGAGGATAATCCAAAGGCACCTGGAGAGAAGGATTCACATGGGTGGAGGGAGAGAAAATAGGAGGAGGAAATATATTAACCTCATTACGGGAAAAATAGAAATTTTTTCCTAAAAACCAATTCATGTAGTTTGGCCGCATGGCATGGCCAAACCGTGTGCCAACCATGTGGCATCCTCTGCATAAGGAACCCACCCCACATGTTTGTGCCATATGGTTTACCTAACTATGCACCAACCGTGTAGTGAATAGTATTGAGGTACTCTCTATTTGGCACTACTCATGTGGGCTTAGAGAAAAATTTGAGAAAACTGTGTGTTGCCCATCCACTTCACCCCTATCCACCTGTTTTAGGTCAAACGGTTTTCTACTGAGGGTCATACTATTTTAGATAAACTATGTGCCCTATTCCAAGCACCCAAACCTTATATTTTTGGAACCTAGTGCTCCCAAAACTCGACAATACACCTAGGGAACCTATCGAGACTTTACCCAAGTCTAAAAAAACACATTAATGTTTTCCAACTCTCATAATTCCATTCTGAATCTTGGTTTTCAAAACGGACCATCCAGTAAATGAAAAAGTTCAAATTCCCATAGAATCTCATCCTCGATCAAAACATCGGTCACTACAATATTAACCTTATAATATTCATTAGATTGATTCCCCTACCTTTTTCACTTGGAACACCTCCTTATTCCCTTGAGGTATTTTCTAGGTTGCTTCTTCCCACACTTATGACACGTAGGAATATGGATTCTTTTGTCTCCATGAATCTTATCCAATGATCCTTCATACTTAAACTTCATTATACACTTCTTATCTCTATTCCCATTGGACCATTGAGAATCTCTAATTTTAATCTTTGTTTTGAGGCCACATTGGACAATTTACTCATATTTATCAAAGTCTTGAATTTCAAATTCTTTTTGAAGATGTGGCTTTAACCCAATAAAAAATGGTCAACTTTACTTTCAGTATCCATGACAAATTTTGGGGTGTATTTTGAAATCTTTGTGAAGTTTTATCCATAATCCTTGATATGTTTTTCCTCTTTTTTCTTAATTCCATGGAATTATCTCTCTATTTTAAGAGAGGGAGTGATGGGAAAATATTTATTGAGAAATATATTCTTGAATCCAACATATTCCATAGATTAAATGACCTCTATGGGATTTGTATTCTTGATCAATTTATACAACTAATCATATTCTCCCTCTAAGTGATAAACACCATGTATGATTTTCTCTTTCCTATAGCATTTAAGGATATATAATATATTCTCAATATATTTAATCCATTTCTTCATAATTAGGGTATTAGAAGATCCACTAAAACTCAACGGTCTCTGTGTATAAAGGTATAAAGACCCGTACAATTCAAGGGAAATTTTTTCTTAATTTTCTTTGGAATTTTACAAGAACGCAGTTTCTGATGGCACCTGATTCTGAGGCCCGGTGTGCCCGGAATCAATTTCCGAAGTTTAGCTCGGGTACGTTCAGTGAACGAACGATCGGGATTTCCTAACTTTTGAACCGGTGCTCGGAATCAAAATCTAAGGGCACCAATGGAACCGCAGTGCCGATAATTGCTTAAGAGTACTTTTACCGAAGGTGCGTTTGCTTAGGAAGACCTTTTCTAGTGTTGCGTTTGCTCAGGTGTGGTTATTAAAATAATGGGTTAAGTAATGAATAAAATAAAATTTGTGCAACCAATTTTATTTTTATTCTAAATAGTTTAAACCTACATATGGAAGTTGAGGTGAGACCCACTATATCCAAAACCCTCATGATGGGATATTAGTAAGGTGGGACCCACACGAGCCCTACCCTTTCAACTTCCTCAAACCCACATTAATTGTGTAACACACCCGCACCCCCCTTAAAGGAAAAGTCAACTCTCGACTTTAATAGGAATATTAAACGCCTTCAGTTAAGTCAACTAATTAAATGCGATCTTTTGAATTTCAAAAAGGGATTGGCATGAGAAATAAAATAAGGCAAAGACTTATTTTATTTGGGGGTTGATTCGTTGTGCAGAAACAAGGGAGGACTCTTGCGCTCTTGAGGAACTTCATCTTCCTCCTTGAAGAACGCGAGGAACGCACCGTCACCGACGAAGAACGCTGGCCTCTGACGAAGGACGAAGAAGAACGCCGAATCCTCAGAGATTGACGATGCAATGCCGTGTACCGCAATGTCGATGATTCTCTTCTCCGTGACGCCGACGACGCTTACGGAACCTTGTTCCGCGATGTCGTCTTCCGCGATAATTATTTCCCGCGACGAACCTTCGTTCGACAACACTGTAAGGTAGGGGTTAATTGTGTTCATGGATTAATCTTTTCCGTTCTTCATCTTTTATTTGGGGCCGCTTGTTATCAACTTAATCGGAGGAGGCCGGACCGCACGAACACGGCCGACCCTCCTCCCCCTTGGTTGTTGTGTTTGTTGCGGCTTGAAAGAAGGCGGCACGGTGCAGCGACACCGCGCGGAAACATGGAAGAATGCTGCGAAGAAGCGCGGAGCCATCGTGCAGTGATGTTGAGGCCGAACAAAGTCGCGGCGCCGTTGCACCGCGCCAGAGAACCTCGAAGAGGCCGTGACCGGAGCGGGGTCGCGGCGGAGGGGCGCGGCGTCGCCGCGCCGCGCCGGTCGGACAAGGTCGTGGCTCGAAGCCGCGGCGGTGCAAGGCGGGGCGGCCAGAACCACCAGTCGTCGGCACCTCAGAGGGGCGGCACCGTGGCGGTCCTGCGGCAGCAGCACTGGCTGGCCAGACCGGGTCGGCCGGCTTTCGAGAAACCGGGGGTCGTAACACCCGGCTGGCAAGAGGAGTGGCCCCCACGTGGGGGGGGGGGGGGGGGGGTTCAATCAAGGGGGGCATCCCCCCCCCCTTCCGCTCGGATCGGCCATCACCGAGCTGGCCATTTGGGGCGCGCCCGCTCCAGGCCAACCGACCGCCCAGGCCGCACCGGACGCACCGGGTCGGGCCGCCCAGGTCGGGTCGTGCCGCGCCGGATGGGCCGGGCCATGCCGGTTGGGTCGGGCCGCGCCCACCGGGCCGGGCTGCGCCCTAATGGGCCAGACCCGGACCCGGTTCGGGTCGACCCGGTTTGGGCCGACCCAGGGGGTCTCGGGCTGGGTCGGTCCGGGCCCAAAAGCCCCTAAAACCAGACAGTTTTGTTCTTTTGCCCATATCATGGGCTACGGACCTCCGATAGATGCACCGTCTATTGCGTGGAGATCCTTCAAACAAGACGGTCGTTTCAGTATACTAAACTCAAGGTTTCGGAAAACTTTGGGTATGGCCGGGTTGGTTCGAACACGAAACCAACCAGGCCCTCGGAGCGGAAACGCTTATAACTTGAGCTCCGGACGTCTGATTGACGTGCCGTCGACTTTGTTGGATTCCTCTTAGTGATATGGACCTTTTGGATTACTATTCTCGAGGTTTGTACACAGTTGGAGTGCGGTCATGTTGGTTTTGACTTAAAAACCAACCGGGCCCCTGGAACGAAAAAGCCAATAACTCTCAGACCGGACATCCGATTGACGCTCCGTCTGTCACGTTGAGTTCCTCTTGTCAAGACGGAACTTTGAGATACATCAACTCCGGACTATGTGTCAGTTGATGTATCGACCCCTTGGCTCGTGGAGCAGACCCTCCCGGAAACGAGCATGCTGTATGCGGGAACCTTAGAGCTGGCTGCGACTGCGACGACGATGATGACTGCACTGAAATCCTTCGTGGGTTCGGCAGTGATGACGACTGCACTGAAATCCTCCGTGGGTTTGGCAGTGATGACGACTGCACCGAAATCCTCCGTGGGTTCGGCATCGATGAAGATCGTACTGAAATCCTTCGTGGGTTCGATGGTGATGAAGACTGCACTGAAATCCTCCATGGGTTTGGCAGCGTTGAAGACCGTATTGAAATCCTCTGTGGGTTCGACGGCGATGAAGACTGCACTGAAATCCTCCATTGGTTCGGCAGCGATGAAGACCGTACTGAAATCCTCCATGGGTTCGACGGTAATGACTATTGTTCTTGTATCCTACGTGGGTCTAGCAGTGTTTGACTTTGTTCTTGCTATCCCACGTGGGTCTGGCAGAGTAGCTAGTTTGTATCCTATGTGGGTCCGACAGCTTGGCTGGTTTAGTATCCTACGTGGGTCCCAGCATAGATGAATCAGTGGATAAATCTGATCATCTCTATCACAAAATAAGTATACCTGTATGAGCTGAGTCTTGACATTCAATCAATATCTTCGATATGATTGACTTGCTTTCCTATGTGGATTGGGTTGTGTTATCCTGTGTGGATTGGGTTGTACTATCCTGTGTGGATGTGATCGAACTTGGGCTCGGGTGTTGGAGCCGAACTGGAACTGATGACTTAGGTATATGTATGGGAATATACCTAAGTAGTGTTGGATGTTACTTCGTAATTGTATCTTTCCTTTGTGGATTATCCTTTTTGGATTCTGGGAGACCTTCGGGGGTCTTGGGGTCCCTACTGAGTAGCATATACTCACCCCTACACGGGCTATGCCCGCACTACGTTGTGTTGGATGCAGACGACGGACAGTGCTGATCGTGGTTGAGGCTTGTGGAACAAGTCGGTACCTGGAGGTGGACCACTGGGCGGAACGTACACGGAGCGGACGGCTGGACCTGAGGGGCTGAGGAGGCTTTCTATACCCACCCTTCAGTTGGGACTTCCAGTGGACGGCCCAAAGTTGCTGATTTACTTTTAGTTGTTGTACTTTCTTACCAGATGTACTTTACTTTCACTTTGGGTTTGTATTCTGGCCCACTTACTTTTCCGCACTACTTTTGCACCCAGTTTTACTTAGTGTTTACTTCTGCTTGCTTACTCTATGGTGTTTGTTTACTTTAAAAGTCAATGCCTTCCCCTTTTTTCGGGATTTATGCCTTGGTACTAGTCGCCATCCCCTGGCCTATGGGAGGCAGTCTTGAGGTAGTCATGGCACGGGTCCTGAGGACGGGTTATGACAAATTGGTATCAGAGGAGTTCGGTTCTACCGTAGAACTCAGGGCTCTGATCTTTCTTCTATGTGAAGCAATAGTGTTAAGGGTATTGAGTGTGGTTATCAGTCCAGGGAGTCCAGTGTTGGTGCAGCGGCCGACGTATCCCTACACCAGGACCCTGACTTCTGATTTCCAACTCAATGCACGAAAACATTGATTGCATGTGTGTTTCAAAAGTTTTCTTTGTGATTACTTTATGTCAGCTCACCAGGTATACTTTTTGACCGTGGCGCACCTGTTTCTTTTCAGGATGGCCCCATGATGGCATCCATCTAGGGTTTCGAGCTTTGTGCGAGACGACATCCCACCGAGAGACGAGGCCTCGGTGTAGGGCCCTTTTTCAGCAGAGGCACCGGCGGTACTACTACCCGCCGAGCCACCGATGCCACCAGTCCCAACTGTTAAGAGTACACGTCGCCTTAGTGCACTGCACGAGTTTTAGCGTCAGAGACCACCAAGGTTCCATGGGGAGACTGACCCTCAGGAAGCTGAGGATTGGCTGGAGGTGGTTGTTCGAGTTTTCAGGTTAGTGGAGACACCAGCTGACCTCATGGTGATCCTCGCAGCGAGCCTCCTGCAAGCGGTAGCAGGCAGATGGTGGAGCTTGATGCTCCAGGTGCACGACGAGGCATCAATCCTCTAGATGGACTTTGAGAACCTCTTCCGCTCGGAGTTCGTCCCAGCCACCCTCCATGCGGTGCGCATACAAGAGCTTCTACAGCTGCGGCAGGGCAGCATGACGGTCGCCCAGTACTCGGAGAGATTTACCGATCTCTCGCTCTATTCAATGGACATGGTATGGTACCCATTCTTCAGGGACCGGACCTTCAAGCAGGGACTGAGGCATGAGATCAGGGCGTTGATGATCTCCCTCAGCATTCCGACATAGGCAGGAGTACTGGAGCGAGCTCTTCTCATAGAGATCTTTCTTGCTGAGCCTACGCCAGTAGCGAGACCTACCGCAGGGCGTCACATAGCAGAGTCGTCTGCAGCTGTCAGTCGACGGATGTCACAGGGGTCCAGCCGGACTGTACCATCAGGAAGACGACCTCAGGACACTGGATCAGAGGTGCGGGGCACACGGCACAGAACCAGGCTTCTGAGGAGCAGACAGTGCTATGCATGCGGCGGGCAGGGCCACATGGCTCGTGACTGCCCGACCCACCGTGTAGAGGAGCAGCAGACGGTTGAGGGGCCACCCAGGCAGAGGCAAAGGTTCGACCGTGGCGGTCCACCAAGAGCAGGCAGATGAGGCAGGGGAGCTAGCCGAGCAGCAGGTTTTGGGCGACGCTTTGAGGATTTACCACCACCACCATCAGGAGGTCCACCCCGACCACAGGGAGCTGGCGGGCAGAAATAGGCTCAGCTTCAGGCAGCAGAGGCCTATGACCACGGCGTTCCAGAGATGATTCTAGGTACTATCTGTGTCTACTCAACCCTTGCTACAGTTCTTATAGACACATAAGCGAGTCATTCTTTTATTGTCACCGCCCTTGTTCGGAGCTCGGAGATTCCGACAGAGCCGTTGGCTCGATCCTTACGGCTAGAGACTCCTACGGGAGAAGACTCGACGATTACGCACTGGTGTCGGCAGTGTGAGCTTACTCTAGGTGGCAAGAGCTTCGATTGGGATCTTCTTGTAGCGGCGTCGAGGCCTTACGATGTCATCTTGGGCATGGATTGGTTATCCACAGTCCATGCTCAGATCGACTGTATTAGGCACAAGGTGCGGTGTGTATGCACCGATGGGAGCAGGTTCACCTTCACCGGTGAGAAGGGAGACTTTGCAGAACAGGATGGACTCACGTAGAGGAGAGGACATACCATCACTCATCAGTTGGCTAGCCTCATCCTAGGAGCAGTTGACGTGCAGAGTCCGAGTTTTCCTATAGTGGTGGATCAGTATGCAGACGTTTTTCCTGAAGACGTTCCAGGACTACCTCCTCGCAGAGAGGTAGACTTCTATATTGACCTGTATATTGGGATAGCCCCGATATCCAATCCAACATATCGGATGGCTCCCACTGATCTTCAAGAGCTACGGGTACATCCGGAGGACTTGCAGGGAAAGGGATTCATCTGACCCAGTGTTTCACCCGGGGCTTCCCCGATATTGTTCACCAAGAAGGCGGACGATAGCTTGCGACTGTGTGTCGACTATCGTCGCCTGAACCAGGTGACCGTGAGGAACAAGTATCCGCTACTGAAGATTGACGACCTCTTCGATCAGCTCAAGGGAGCACGGTGGTTCTCAATGATAGACCTTAGATCAGGCTATCATTAGCTCAGAGTTCGAGATGAGGACGTGCAGAAGATGGCCTTTAGATGCAGGTATGGACACTATGAGTTCTTGGTTATGCCTTTTGGCGTAACCAACACTCCAGTAGTGTTCATGGGTCTCATGAACAGGATATTTCAGCCATACCTCAATCGATTTGTCATGGTCTTCATCGACAACATTTTGATATACTCAACCACTGGGGAGGAGAACGCATACCACTTGCGGGTTATACTAGACACCCTCAGAGAGCACCAGCTTTATGGTAATCTCTCAAAGTGTCAGTTCTGGTTACATGAGGTCCACTTCTTGGGACACATCATCTCTAAGGCGGGAGTTGCGGTGGATCCTGTAAAGATCGAGGAAGTGCAATCTTGGGAGCCACCCAGGAGCGTGACGGAGGTGTAGAGTTTCTTGGGGCTAGCTGGGTACTACCGGAGGTTTGTGCTAGACTTATCCAGAGTTGTGGTACCACTCTCAGCTTTGAAGAAGAAGGGGAAACCCTTCGTGTGGTTAGACAAATGTCAGCAGAGCTTCTAGGAACTGAGACAGAGATTGACCAGCGCACCTATCTTGAGGCTACCGAAAGAGGTAGTAGGTTATGTAGTCTACTGCGATGCATCATGGACCGAACTCAGATGTGTCCTGATGAAGGAGTGGGAAGTGATCGCCTATGGATCACGTCAGTTGAGGAAGCATGAGCAAAACTAAGCTACCCATGACCTGGAGTTAGCAGTAGTGGTCTTCGCTCTGAAGATGTGGTGACACTACCTGATGGGCGAGCGCTTTATAGTCTACTCTGACCACCAGAGTCTCAGGTACATATTCTCGCAGAAGGACATGAATCTGAGACAGCGGTGATGGCTCGAGTTCCTCCAGGACTATGACTTTGAGATATTCTATACTCCTGGAAAGGTGAATTTAGTAGTCGATGCTCTCAGCAGGAGGACGGGAATTCAGCTACTCAGGGAGGCGATGGAGCAGCTAGCTGCTT
Source organism: Viscum album (assembly GCA_963277665.1). Taxonomy (NCBI): domain Eukaryota; kingdom Viridiplantae; phylum Streptophyta; class Magnoliopsida; order Santalales; family Viscaceae; genus Viscum; species Viscum album. Next base: position 1,351,815,652 of record OY728121.1, on the reverse strand, counting down.
TGAAGATATCCTTCGTGGATAGAGATGGAGTAGCCTTCCTTTAGTCACTCACAGTAAATCCTATACTACTGCAGCGGGTCAGAGAGGCACAGCGTGGGGACGCTGACTGTGAGACGCGGCGTGTGCAAATATCCTCAGGAAAAGCACCTGATGGATTCTCTATAGGAGGAGAGCACGTCATCCTTTTCAGAGGATGTACCATGATACTAGTTTCTTTATAGGAGGAGGTGCTGAGAAAGTTTCACACTTCCCCTTTAGCGATACATCCAGGAGTGGCGAAGATGTACCAGGATCTCAGACGACAGCACTGGTAGCCGGGTATGAAGAAGGTTGTGGCAGAGTTCGTTTCTCGATGCCTCTCCTGTCAGCAGGTGAAGGCAGACCACCAGGTACCATCAGGCTTGGTGCAGCCCTTGGAGGTCCCGGAGTGGAAGTGGGATGGAATATCTATGGATTTTGTGACTGGACTTCCACATACTTCCAGAGGTCACGACTCCATTTGGGTGATTGTCGGCCGACTCACCAAGTTGTCCCACTTCTTACCCATTAGAGAGCAGAGCTCAGTAGAGATCTTGGGATGCCTCTAAGTTCAGGAGATTGTAAGACTTCATGGTGTGCCATCATCTATCGTCTCTGATCGAGATGATCGCTTTACTTCCTGGATTTAGAAGGGGTTGTAGGAGGCATTCGGGATGCAGCTACATCTGAGCACCGCCTTTCACCCTCAGAAGGATGGTCAGACAGAGATGACCATTCAGACTCTCGAGGATATGCTTTGTGCATGTGTCCTCGACTTTGGTCATAGCTAGGAGGACCACCTACCCTTGGTGGAGTTCGCGTACAACAACAGCTACCACTCCACCATCGGGATGGCACCATACGAGGCATTGTACGGCCGACCTTGAAGATCACCTCTGTGATCGATAGACCCTGGGGAGTCAGCACTTGTGGGACCAAAGATGGTCCAGGCCATGACAGAGAAGGTCCAGGTCATCCAGGAGCGGATGAGGATAGCTCAGATCCGGCAGAAGTCTTATGCTGACAGGAGGCAGAGTCCACTAGAGTTCAAGGATGGCGACCACATCTTCTTGCGGGTCTCACCTCGATGTGGATTACAGAGATTTGGATGGGGTGGAAAGTTATCTTCGTGCTTTATTGGACCATTCCAGGTTCTCATAAGGATAGGTGAGGTGTCTTATCACCTGGCTCTACCACCTCAGTTACACTGGGTGCACGACGTCTTCCACGTATCTCTGCTGAGGAGATACGTGCACGACCCGATGCATATCATTGACCATGGGGAGCTGGACCTTGACGATGGGGCGAATTTTGCAGAGGTCCCAGTGGAGATCGAGGATCGACAGGAGCGGGTCCTACGTGGGAGGTCGATTCCTCTAGTGCGCATCAGATGGAAACACGGGAACATCTAGGAGAGCACTTGGGAGCGGGAGGCTCAGATGCGTGCTCAGTACCCTCATTTGTTCCCCTAGTTTTGTGTTGTAACTTTACGGGGACGTAAATCCCTGAGGTGGGAGTAATGTAAAGACCCGTAAAATTCAAGGGAAATTTTTTCTTAATTTTCTATGGAATTTTTAAAGAACGCAGTTTCTGACGGCACTTGATTCCGAGGACTAGTGTGCCTGGAATCAATTTCCGAAGTTTAGCTCGGGTACGTTCAGTGAACGAACGAGCGGGATTTCCTAACTTTTGAACTGGTGCTCGGAATCAAAATATTAGGGCACCGATGGAACTGCAGCACTGGTAATTGCTTAAGAGGACTTTTACCGAAGGTGCGTTTTCTTAGGAAGACCTTTTCCGGTGTTGCGTTTTCTCAAGTGTGGTTATTAAAATAATAGGTTAAGTAATGAAAAAAATAAAATTTGTGCAACACATTTTATTTTTATTCTAAGTAGTTTAAACCTACATATGGAAGTTGAGGTGGGACCCACTATATCCTAAACCCTCATGATAGGATATTAGTGAGGTGGTCCCCACATGAGCCCCACCCTTTCAACTTCCTGAAACCCCCATTAATTGTGTAACACACCCGCACCCCCCTTAAATGAAAAGTCAACTCTTGACTTTAATAGGAATATTAAATGCCTTCAGTTAAGTCAACTAATTAAATGTGATCTTTTGAATTTCAAAAAGGGATTGGCATGAGAAATAAAATAAGTCAAAGCCTTATTTTATTTGGGGGTTGATTCGTTGTGCGGGAACAAGGGAGGACTCTTGCGCTCTTTGGTAAATTCATCTTCCTCCTTGAAGAACGCGAGGAACACACCGTCGCCGACGAAGAACGCCGGCCTACGACGAAGGACGACGAAGAACGCCGAATCCTCAGAGATCGACGATGAGACACTGTGTACCACGATGTCGATGATTCTCTTCTTCGTGACGCCGACGACGCTTATGGAACCTTGTTCCGCAACGCCGTCTTCTGCGATGATTATTTCCCGTGACGAACCTTCGTTCGACAACACCGTGAGGTAGGGGTTAATTTTTTTCGTGGATTAATCTTTGTCGTTCTTTATCTTTTATTCAGGGCCGCTTGTTATCAACTTAACGGGAGGAGGTCGGACCGCACGAACACGGCCGACCCTCCTCCCCCTTGGTTGTTGTGTTTGTTGCGGCTCGAAAGAAGGTGGCGCGGTGTAGCGACACCGCGTGGAAACATGGAGGAATGCGGCGAAGAAGCGTGGCGCCATCGCACCGCGCTGGAGAACCTCGAAGAGGCTGCGGCCAGAGCGGGGCCGCGGCGGAGGGGTGCAGCGCCGTTGGGCCGCACCGGTCAGACAATGCCACAGCTCGAATCCGCGGTGGTACAAGTCGGGGCGGCTGGAACCGCCGGCCACCGGTACCTCGGAGGGGCGGGACCATGGCGGTCCTACAGCAGCAGCACTGGCTGGCCGGACCAAGCCGGCCGACTTTCGAGAAACCGGGGTCTGTAACCCCCGGATGGCATGAGTAGAGGCCCCCACGTGGGGGGCGTGGTTTCAATCAAGGGTGGAAGCCCCCCCCCCCTTTCCGCTCGGATCGGCCAGCACGGAGCTAGCTGTTTGGGGCGCGCCCGTGCCAGGCCAACCGGCCGCCCAGGCCAGACCGGCCGCACCGGGCCGGGCTGCCCATGTCGGGTCGGGCCGCGCCGGCGGTGCCAGGCCACGCCGGTTGGGCTGGGCCGCGCCCACCGGGCCGGGCCACGCCCTAATGGGCTGGACCCGGACTCGGTTCGGGCTGACCCAGGGGGTCTCGGGCCGGGTCGGTCTGGGCCCCAAACCCCCTAAAACCGGACAGGTTCGTTCTTTTGCTCATATCTTGGGCTACGGACCTCTGATCGATGCACCGTCAGCTGCGTGACGATCCTTGGAACGAGACGGTCGTTTCAGTATATTACACTCAAGGTTTTGGAGAACTTTGGGTATGGACGGGTTGGTTCGAACACGAAACCAACCGGGCCCTCGGAGCGGAAACGCTTATAACATGAGCTCTGGATGTCCGATTGACGTGCCGTCGACTTTGTTGGATTCCTCTTAGTGAGACGGACCTTTTGGCTTACTCCTCTTGAGGTTTGGATGCATTTGGAGTGCGGTCGGGTTGGTTTTGACTTAAAAACCAACCGGGCCCCTGGAACGAAAAAGCCAATAACTCTCAGACCGGGCGTCCGATTGACTCGCCGTCTATCACGTTGAGTTCCTCTTGTCGAGACGGAACTTTGAGATACATCAACTCCGGACTATGTTTCAGTTGATGTATCAAACCCTTGGCTCATGGAACGGACCCTCCAAAAAACAAGCATGTTGTGTGCGGGAACCTTAGAGCTGGCTGCGACTGCGATGACGATGATGACTGCACTGAAATCCTCTGTGGGTTCGGCAGTGATGACGACTGAACTGAAATCCTCCGTGGGTTCGGCAGTGAAGATGACTGCACTGAAATCCTCCGTGGGTTCAGCAGCGATGAAGACCATACTGAAATCCTTCGTGGGTTCGACGACAATGAAGACTGTACTGAAATCCTCCATGGGTTCGGCAATGATGAAGACCGTACTGAAATCCTTCGTGGGTTCGATGGCGATGAAGACTGCACTGAAATCCTCTGTGGGTTTGGCAGTGATGAAGACCGTACTGAAATCCTCTGTGGGTTCAACAGTAATGACTACTGTTCTTGTATCCTACGTGGTTCTGGCAGTGTTTGACTCTATTCTTGCTATCCTACGTGGGTCTGGTAGAGTAGCTGGTCTGTATCCTATGTGGGTCCGACAGCTTGGCTGGTTTAGTATCCTACGTGGGTCCCATCTTAGATGAATCAATTTCTATATCTGATCATCTCTATCACCGAAGAAGTATACCTGTGTGAGATGAGTCTTGACATTCAATTAATATCTTCGATATGATTGACTTTCTTTCCTATGTGGATTGGGTTGTGTTATCCTGTGTGGATTGGGTTGAACTATCCTACGTGGACGTGATCGAACTTGGGCTCGGGTGTTGGAGCCAAACTGGAATTGATGAATTAGGTATATGTATGGTCATATACCTATGTAGTGTTGGATGTTACTTCTTGATTTTATATTTCCTTTGTGGATTATCCTTTTTGGATTCTGGGAGACCTTCGGGGGTCTCGGGGTCCCTACTGAGTAGCATATACTCACCCCTGCACGGGCTATGCCTGCACTACGTTGTGTTGGATGTAGACGACGGACAGCGCTGATCGTGGTTGAGGCTTGTGGAACAAGTCAGTACCTAGAGGTGGACCACTGGGCAGAACATACACGGAGCGGACGACTGGACCCGAGGGGCTGAGGAGGCTATCTGTACCCACCCTTCAGGTGGGACTTCCAATGGACAGCTCGACGTTACTGCTTTACTTTTAGTTGTTGTACTTTCTTTCCTGATGTACTTTACTTTCAGTTTGGGTTTGTATTCTGGACCACTTACTTTTCCGCACTACTTTTGTACCCAGTTTTACTTAGTGTTTACTTTTGCTTTCTTACTCTGTGGTGTTTGTTTTCTTTATAAAGGCAATGCCTTCCCCTTTTTTCGGGATTTACGCCTTGGTGCTAGTCGTCATCCCCTGACCTATGGGAGTCGGGCTTGGGGTAGTCACGGCACGGGTCTCGAGGACGGGTCGTGACAAAAGGACTCAATCATGAATTTATCTTTCTTAATAGAAGTAGGATTTTTGATGTGATTCAAGTTATTAATCATAACTTGAGTCAGTTGTGTTAGTACTTCTATAAATTTCTTGACTCCAACTCACATCATATTAGGTATTTTATTAGTGAAATTATCACATTTCCCATCACATATGTTGTTGATAGGATTCCTCCTATTTCTTGTTATTTTCTAAAATAAATTAGGGTTTAGGATATTGAGACATGGTTTAATAAGAATATAAGATTGAAAACTACTAAACTTATAAGGAATGAAATATATACCCTAACTTATTATTATCTAAGTTTTAATTTGGGTTATCCATGATTTATTGATTATTAATCTCTCTAACCTAACATTGTAAGTAAATACTTCATGATGGTTTTGTAAATATAATATGAATTATCCAATGCATATCCCTTGGGATTTCATAGCTTGGTGTGTAATCTTAGGCCCACTCATCATGCACTAAGGGAAGATCGGGAAAAATCTCAACAAGCCTTTCCCATGGTGATTACACTTAGGTGTATTTGTGTCATAGCCACGTCCACTTATTAGTATCTAGATAGGGATGTAATTTCTAGGAAACCAAAGACTCTATACTTTATCAAAATTTAGGGATTTTTTACTATATTTATACTTATCCCTAGTATTTTCACTAATTTTTTCTCAATCCTAATCCCTACAAATAATTAAACCATAACCTAATACCAACTATAACAACCCATATTTCTATTACATTTTATTTCATGATTTTTAACATAAATAACCATATAATACAATCCCAAAAAATTGGGAGGATTAGTTTATTTAATAAATTAGATACATAAAATATTAACTTGAAATAATATATAACATCTTTATTTAAAACTCCATAATGTGCTCTTAGTTTAATTTGAACTCATGACACTGCACAAGATAACCTGGGGATATACATAATAAAAGAGGTGGGATGTAAATCCTAGTAATGGAATAATCAAGTTTATCATGATAAAAATTAATACATGTGAGTCAAGTGGCATATCATGATAACATAAAATTGTTAATATCATAAATGTTGAATCGTGAAATGAAAGTATAATATCACAAGATCAAGGAATCATATGAATGTAGAAACAACATAAAATGTGACATCATAAACATAAGTTGAGGTTAACCGCAAAGAAAACATAACATAGTGTACTTATTCAAACTTTACATTCACCATACCTGGTATCTCATGATATAAAAAAATTACCCAATGCATTAGAGTTCTATCAGGGCACATCCTTCATATGCCTAACTTTACTTGTGCCACATTGTTTATATAACATAAGAATGTATTCCATAATTTCAATCCCATGATTAAGGAATTTGGTTTTAATACATGGAATTCCCAAATAAATTGAGGATATTTATATCTAGTTGAATACACTTGAATGAAAATAGGGTTGTGTATTTACAACACAAAGGTATGTCATGGAAAATCAAGGGAAATTTTCGACATCATAAAGGGTGTACATAAAAGTTCATGGGAGGTATAAATGAGAGAAATAGGTTTTCATTAATTATTTGGGAAATATTTTTATATTAAATGAATGTTCATGAATATAATACTACATAATCAATTGAGAATAAAAAATATTATTACAAATGAAGTGTTTGAATGGAAAAAAGGAGAGATTGAATCCCTTACCTTGATAGTATGCTTCTTCAAGCATGAGAGGAGCTCCATAAAACATTATAAATTCATTGGGAGGGATATAGAGATATAAAATGAGAGGAACTTTGTGGTTAAATGATTTAGAGTTAATTTTAATGGGATAATGAGTGGGTGTTTATAGCTAAAGAGAATTGATTGTTTATTAATTTTTAGAATTTGGTCTTAAGAACCTGGTTAATAAAAAATAAAAAAAACATTACCCTTCCCATTTTTTTCCAATGTGGAGTATTTTTTTAATATTTTATTAGTTTAAGAACTTAACTCCTTAAAATAATATCATTATTGATGTCAAAGTGAGTCATGTTAATAAATAATTGTTTTTAAATTCTTAAAATATTATTTAGGTTTTTGAAGGGTCTTTATAGGTTTTTTAAAATAATATTTTCACATTAAAATACATTATTTTAATTAAAAACACTATTTTTGGTTAATAAAACCCTTTATATCATTTATTATATCACTTTTAGGTTATTAGAAGGTTATAATACTTACTGTATATTCATACCATATTTAAATTTTACCCAAGAAAATCAATTACCTCAGAAAATTATAAAAATGAACCATTGGTTAATTTTTCCATGATAATTTTGAAAGTTATGTTTATTTATCACGATAATTTTCTAAATATGATAATTTTAACTTTTAAATAATTTTTTTTTTTGAAAAATAATAGCTTCATGAACATAATCATTTTTTTATCCCTTATAAAAATTACCTAGGAAATTATAAAACTATATTATAATATATATTTAAATAAATAGTGTTTTATAAGACTATTTCATAAAAGTAAATTCTATTTAAAATTTTTGAATTTATCATAAATGATTTTTTTAATCAAAATTATATATTTTCTAAAAATAAAATTATGTTTTCTTTGTATCCAAAAATATATTTATCATATTCATCTTATATTCAGGTTTATTTTATTAAATAATGTAATAATAATAATAATAATGGTATTTAAGAAAACACTATTTCATTTATAAAAAAATTACACCTGTATAGTACTAATCTCTAGACACATAACCCCTTATTACACTGGTATATTCCCTAAGGGTAAGGTGTGTGATGGTGGTACTTTCATGGGGTGTATCAACTAACATATATCTAGTGGTGATCTATACTAACTTTAACTTTTCCTATATGTGGTTCCATTAAAGCCTCACTTGTTAAAGATATACTTTGTCTTGGTCAAGGGTGAATCCTAACAATGCAACCTACCTACCAATATATGATAACTGGGCTACATAAGGCATCATCCAACTTTTTGTGGCCATAGTATCTCCCTTCTACATTAACTAGTTCTTGTTATTACTCTTAATATTCAGTAATTCCAACGGTCACAATATAATGGATACATTTCCAATGGTTACAGTGCCTAATGGTCATATGGACCAATGATCAAGTATCGATCATGTAACGGTCATATCCTAATAGTTACTTTTCCCATTACACACTATATATATATTTCACTATTATCATACATTTACTTTAGTTCTATAATTTTATTTATAGTGTCTATCATATTCCTAACAGTTCTCTTTCTTCTAATAGAATTCATGGAATGAGTGATTCTCATAGGAAAACTCAAGCATATAGAGTTTACCCTTGTGTGCACAATATTCTTTAGTGTTTATATTAATGTATTATTCCTATCTGTTATAGTCTATGTTATTTCATGAGTTTTAATGAAATTTAATAGTTTTATATGTTATTCTATTATAGGAGATGATAAAACAATCATTGTGAAACATTAGTTATTTTATTAAAAACAAAATTAAAATTTAGGACACTATAGTTTGTGTGGTGGTGGTTATTTTTGTATCCTTTGATCAATGATTGGTAGTCGTTTTAGTGGTGGATTTTATTTTCTTCATTTTTTCTAATTTGGTTGGTTTTCTTGGTGTTCCATCCTTAAAATGATGATATTCAAGGTTCCAGCTGTAGAAAAATCACCAGTTGGTGGACGTTATATACAAATTTCTTTTAATATTTAGTTTATTGAAACCTTGAATGAGGATATTTCATGTTAAATTTATAATAAATCTATTTATGTATGAAAAAAATGTATACCTTGTCTTAGGATCCTTTCATTTATGATGTTTTTGATATTTAAAAATTCCATTTTTGGGTTGCCTTTATTTCAATGTGAGGATCCAAGGGTAGAATCTCTCTAAATTTGGTACAAACATGCTCCTTTGATCTCTGAGAAACATAAATTGATTTCTAAGTTCTATCATGTTGAATAAATTGTCTTACATCATTCGTGTTGATTGCTCATCCTTCGATCTTGAAGGAATCTCTATTGTGTTTCTTGTTCTTGAGAGGGAGAGAAAAAAATGTAATTTGATAGAAAATTAATTGTACCCAACTATTATCTATATCTCTATTAAACCAACACAATAGGCATAAAAATATATTTATAGAGCTAAGGTTTGAGTTAACAAATTATTTAATTTCATATCATCCCTTAAATAATATAATAACCATTATAAACCCCCATTCTATAAAATATTATTATTATTATTTATGGTGTGCACTAACTTCTGTAGTGATGAAGATTATTTATAGGCTTTAAAATAGATATTCATCACTGGACGTGACCTTGGTCCATTAGAACTCATCATTTATTTAATACATGAATAAAATATTTTATTCTCTTAAATAAATATTTTATTCACAAAATAGTAAATAAATATTTATTAAATATTAAATGAAATAAATATATATTTTTTATTCACAGTCTGGTGAATAAATATTTATTTAATTTATGGGGTCAATAAAACTTGAATAATATTATTCTTTGGTATTTAAAATAATATTTATTCCATTAATTATATTCAAATATAATTTAATCGAGATTAATGGAAACACTTAGGGTGTGACCCAGTAGAATTCTTTCTCATTGAAATTAAGCGATCTTTCATAAACTCCAATATTACTGTCTAGAAACAGGTTAAGGAAACCAAGATAAAGAACTTAATGTCGTAATAAAAGAACCATATATGAATGCTCACTATGTAATATAATCCCTTTGTCACAATATCTCATCAAGCGGGTTACACATCTATTTCATCAACATATTTTCTTGATACATCATTCTTTGACAATCTGAAATAAACATCATTACACCATGGCCATGGAACTTAATGCAGCCATTATATTTTTACTAAAGTGTTGAGATATCAAAGTCTATAAATATGGAAGATACAAGTACTTACTTGAATTATTAATTAACAGCATGTCATTCATGACGCACCCAACATATCCAACTTCTCCATGAACTGTTAACATCATGGATTATGAAATACATTAAGTGTGTGAGTCATGACATTCATTAATAATAATCTTAAATTCTAAGGACCATTACACACACTCACAAATAAGAATATTCTATGACACCAAAACATGAAGAATTCATATTAGAGGGTCTGTTCTCATAATCTCATATCTTGAAGATTACCAAATGCGAACTTCATGAGAAAAATCATCATCTTCATATGAGTACTTACACCTAATAGTCTATGTGCTATGTTCCCAATCATAGTACATTATTTTAATATAGGCCTATATTTAAAATATATTGTCATAGCATCTAAAGGTTCTCATCATAGTGATGAACTTTTATGACCTTATCAATGCAACAGATACTTTGGGACATTATAACATCAATGTTATGTAGAAGAACAATAAATATATGATAAGATATTTAAATTAATATTTTATTCTTTTAATACAAATTTAATCCAAAGTAAAAATTATTTGGTTATAGAGAACCAAATCCATCAAACCCCCACTTTCATTAGATCCAAATGCTAACAGCTGGTTAGTCCTCACATATTAAATATTATTCTTCTGAGTATGGCTATAGTTCCTAGGCCTACCATGTTTTTGTGGCTACGTTTGGAAAATCCACATGTCTATGTGGTCAATCTGTTTACCACAACATTAATATCTTGAAAAAATCCCTTAATTAGTGTTATAATTGAGTATCAACATCTTGTTTCCATGTCAAAATCCTAACACCCAACCTAAACTCATAGTCAAATATTATCATAAAATGATAAATCTATTTCTTTTGGTATAAACCAAACTTGGAATAGGGTGTTGCTAAACCACTTCTTAAGTTGTATCAAAATCTATAAAAACTCAGATATTATAGTTATGGAAACCGCTAGATCTAATATGTTTTTTCTTGAATATTACATTATCCATTTTTTAATGATACTAGATCAAATATAACTATGTATATACATGATTTAGATTCTATTTATCACTAATATTCCCACTTATCCAAATACCATTAACTCATCCAATTCTACATTTCTATGTATTGTTGGATAGTTCTAACTACAAGTCTATGTTGTTATGTTAGATACATTTGATATTCACCTTTTATGATTTATGAATCATTAATATCAAACATTAGTACATATCATGGAACATGAGATGAATTCCTAGCACTTAAGCTTGTGAAATTATTTTAATCTCTATAATCGATTCCTATAACCATTCATTTCCTATTATAAGGATTATATGACAATAAAAAATTTTCCTTTAATTATTCTGACATTTATTTTCCAATACTTTGTTAATATATGTATTATGACTAGATTCATAAAACTCATAGATCTATTTTTTAGATATTTTTCTCAAGAAAACAGTTGTTACTTTAAGTCATACTTGGAGAAATATCATTCCTTAGTCTTAAAAAACTCATAAGACATAAAAAAAATCCATATGTTATCAACATATTTATATTGAAGACTAATAACACTTTCACTAACTAGTAAGAGACACATGTCACTCATTTTTTTCCAAATTAATATTATATGATCACCATGCATGATTTATTCATAAATGAATGTATGAAATATTTATATATTATTGGAATTTATTGATGTCATCAACCCTTTAAAAGTTATTCCTAGTAGATATATACCATAGGGTATCCTTTTTGAATGCATCATATAGAAATCTTCTATAAGGAATACTCTAAATGAGGTGGCCCTGAAAATAAATTTCCAAAAATTATTATCATAGAAATATAATTCAAAATTATAATTCAAAAATTATTTTAGTCATGATGAGTAGTGGATAAGTTTCATCATAGAATAAACTTTTCAATAATCAATCATGCTTTATTGGTACTATCGTATACCATCTATTTCTAGTTTCTCTTAAATACTCACCAATATTATCAAGTCTTAGAAACATTCAAAATACATAGTCTCTGAATCTTGATACATGGAGTCTGTTACTTGAATTTATATATATACTTTTAAATATTATCATATTACCATTTACTACTTATTTATTGAAATTATTATTCAAAAATAATAATACATGTATCACCATTTATGTTAAATATAAACCACCTATTTGGTTATAAATTCATATACAATATGTGTCTTTGAAACAACTCCTCCCACTAATCTTAGTGATGTATAGTATTCCTAAGACAACTTATGTGCATCAAGATCCTTAACCTATATAATTTAAGTTTGTTCCCACTATCTTCAAATACATAGGCTTACTTTATGGAAATATAGTCGATATTGACTATTTTTTAATATAATTAGTCACTATAGTATCATTAACACATATACACCTTAATTTTTTTATGTTCTCCTTTAGCTAAGGCCAACTTTTAATAAACAGTTTTCAACAAACACTTGTGTTATTTTCCTAATAGATTCTTATGATATAACAATTGATATGATATCCATTATAAAATATAGTGAGAATATGTTTAGTTGTTTCTATTTGAAAAAAAAAATATGTCTTGGAAGTAATAATGGAAGGTTTTCAATATATATAAGACTCATTATTGATATTCCTTTTACTACCATCGTGGAATTGATGTATATAATAAATTCTGAGTTAGGGATAACCTTTACCTCATATGTATGATTAATGATTACTTGGATAATATATACTCCAACAAGTCAAATCTTAAATTCCTTTTATCAAGTGAACTCATTTACTTAACTAATCATTTCTATAATTTCTACTGAAGTATATAAAGTTACCATTAGCTTTAGAATACTTCACATGGATATGTTAAACTAACTCTAATATTTTATGTATTTACTTTTTTTAAAAATATTTATTTATCTAAAACAATATAATTAGTTTGTTTTTATATCTAGTATCTTAGCTCAATTGATAAAAAAATACTTTAATATAAATAAATAAGTAGACTGATTTTAGTTTTATTTGAAAAATAATTATATTTCCATAATCAGGTAAGAGTCTTATTATATAATCATCATTCATTGTAATGGATATTTATAATACAAGATTTACTAAAATATTAGTTTAGTATTAAAGTACCATAACAACATTTATTTTAAAAATAAATAATGTCTCATTGTGTTTAGACAAACTCTAAGATAAATGTTTTGGTAACACTTATTACAAACTTGAATCAATCCAAACTGGTGATGAAAAATAGTGATCACCCCTTGGATAAAATAGAAATAACCTTTCTCAGATCCTTTTGAGTTCACTCAATAGCCTTTCTATTCGATCTCATTCCCTTTACTTAAATACATTTCTATCATAAGAACATTGTATTTAATACACAATCAGTGAATAAAAACTTTATAAATATACCTGAAGTGGTTAAAACTACTTTCTTCTTCAATTAATTATAATTTATTTTCTAGTGTCCATTAATTCTACAAAAGAAGCAAATATTCTCATGTTCATTCTTTTGACTTTGAATATTTTGTCTCTTTTAAGGATGTCATAAAGGATCTTTTGGATTTATATTATCCATGGTATATTCAAACCTATCTTTTAAACTTTTCACTATAATGGGTGGATAAATAGGTTTCAACTAATCCTTATCATCTTAGTGAAGTATGGAAAAAGTTTCCTAAGTGACTTATATATTTCATTTGTCTAGGATTTTAAAAATAAGGATAATTTTGGTGGTAAGGATGATAAGATAAGATTAATGGATAATTTATTATCTAAGTGGATACCCAATTTTTCTAACTAATCAATATACCCTAGTATTTTTAAATCATGATCAATAGCTATGTTTCATTCTTCCAGTTTACACTGATATAGTGCATTGATGATCTTGTTTATCTCAAGCCTATCTTTATCTTTCTTGAGATAAAGAAGATGATATATTATAGTGTAATCATCCATGTATTTATGCTATATCATAAACTATCTAGAAATAGTTGATGATATAATACAACGAATATATGAATCACCTTAACATATCTTTGGAAAGCAACCTTTTCACCTTTGATCACTTACTGGGGTGTAAGAATAAGAGCATGGGATTCCAATACATAATAAAAACTTTATGATAATAATGAATTTCATAAATGATTATACCAGATCCATAAATTTTTATTTGTAAGGACATACTCTGAGTTAAGGAGTAATAACACTGTTTTTGGGGTTTTTCATTACATTTTCTATAATAATTAAAATAGATTATTAGTACTTTACTTGATTACAAATTATTTTAGAAATAATAATAATAATAATAATTTTATTTTATTAATTCCCCCACTACTTTATCAAGTACCAATATCCATCACTATTGAACTCAGAATGTCTATTTTCTAGGACATTCTAGTGGAATGGATCTATATTCCCCTTTGAATAAGCTCAACAAGGGTTGGTCAAGCTATTTGAAGGTATTTAGGTTGGTAGGCCTTTTCCAATAGTTGGCTTACATCTCCTTGATCTGTTGAGTGGATTCCCCAATCTTGAAATCTTGACTTGGATTTCCTCAACACTTGTCTCGAAATTACACCAAGTATAGGAAGGGATACTTACCTTAATTTAAAATGGTTTAGTCAACCGAAAATCTAAGAACTCCCCTTATAAAAGTCTGTGTCCCAACAAGGGTTGTTCAAACACTTAGTTATATTTATTTCATTATAAATCAATTAATGGAAGGATAATTATGACTTAATATTTATTTGAGGGGTTTTATTTTTATTATGCCTAAATTTTATCTATTTTTATCCTTTACATGTATTTTTCATATTAAATGGATGGTACTTAATTAATTAACCATGATGGATAAAACATTTATGCATAATCTATTTATTTAAATTTCATATTTTCATATCAATTCATTTATTTATGTGATCATGGTTTTGCATCCATAAAATAAACAATGAGTAGAAATAAATAAATAAATAATAAAATGACCTAGTCATGATCTTATCTAACAGTTGATTTAATTATTAGGAATTAAATCATCCTATGACCTAGGGGAAATAACTCCTTATGCTAGACTTGGAACGAGTTAAAACATTCCTCTTTTCCACATGTGTATCACCTGAGTTGGCATAATAATGGTTTTTTCTTGAAAAACCAACACATTCCTTGGGAAAATCTATTAATTACATGTCTTTATAACTCACATGTAGGTGAGAGAAACCAAATTATTGGTTAAGTGGAATTACATAAATAACCATAGATAGGAAAGTACTACATAATAATGGTGGGGGGATGACTCACAGGTCATCATATTTAATTTAATAATAAATAATTACAAACTAATGTAATAAATTATATTAAAACATCCAATACATACAGAGGTCTTGGTCAAGCTCATGAATGGTCATACATGCAACATATATGAAAAATTAAATGGATAACATTAATTTATTATTTATTCATTATTGTTAAGATTAACATGCTTTCATTAATTAATTAATTAATTAATTAATTCCCTTTTATCTTAATGACCATATGATTCCTCTTTAAGGTAACCACAATAAAGGAATTAATGAAAATTAAATAGCAGAACCAATAGTTACAGATTTGTTACAATAAATTAATTGAGCATTTAAAATTATTTAAAATCCTTATTAAATTTTCAAACACTTAAAGATCCAATCAAATAAATAATATTTTAAAGATGAATTTTTTAATTTAATGTATTTTTTAATTCTTTCATTAATTGGGATACTACACTGTGTATACTTCCCAACTATACACCATGTACCTCAGTTTCTGTGTATCTAGGTTACTCACATGGGGATTTGTCTTGTTTAATTGATTAGGCTACACAACATGTACTTTTCATCTACACACAGTGTATCCACTTGTCGTGTTCCCAAGATACTTTCCTATATCTTTAGAAAATATCTCAATGGGATTTCATGGCCTATATAATCCATCTGCATGCCATGTATCCCTTATTTTGTGTGTATGTTGTTGTCACTAAATGGATCGGTGTGTATTTAGGATGCAAGAAATGATGAACTACATGGCATGTACACTGCATAAAATTCATTTATATCACAAATTATCTAGGTTTTTAGTCTCACGTGGTTTGACCATGTATAATGACCACACAAATTTCACTATTTACACCGCTATCTCCTGCAGACTACAAGGTGTTTACAACAACTACACGTTGTGTAATCTGACATCATATGTTCCATGTTGGCCTGGTCTACATGTGGTGTATGACAAATGAACTATGTTTAATTAACTTCTCAGTATGCCTTGTATCCCTCGATTCATTCAAGTGCAGTGCACATGGGTACACGGTGTGTACTCTGGCTACACACTATGTAACATAGTTTTACTAGAAAAAAATTGGAACTTCCCAATGGCATCTTCAGTCATTATTCATCTATTTTTAGACATTTAATAAAGTGAAACAATAAAAAAGGTTAATATTTCAATACCATGTTAATTCAAATCATATTAAATAAAGAACAATATTAAATGAAAACATGAAACCATGATTGTGTATAGACGAAAAATCAAATAAATAATTATAAATCCAAAATGTGACCACTCTGATACCACTTAAAGGTTTTGGGAATAGCTGAAGCATAGGTCCGTGCGATTTGGTTTCCAATCTTGACTTTTTCGTCCTCATTCTTCTTCCATGGTGGTGCTGCTTTCTTGGCGTTTGTCTCCAGGGTGTTCCTGTGTCGGCCTGATCTCAACCTTTTTTTGGCTTTTGGAATCGGTCTTGCCGTGATGATTTGGAACCCTCGGCGCTCAAATCCCTGCCCTGACCTCAATTCCTTCTACTTCTCTCTGAGTCGGATCCTAAGCGGTGGTTCCTCGGAGGTTTTGGGAGGTGGGATTCGGTAGACGACAGTGCTCCTCGTACGGTCTGTTTTGATTTTTGGTGAATTTTTGTTCACTCCTTCATTAGTGGTTGATATTCTAGATGATTTCTTGGTGTAGGTTCTTTTGATCTTTTTGATTTGGTTGTGTTCAGTCTTGATTATGGCGGTGGCCTTCGGTGATGTTCTCGACGGTGTCATGCCATTGATTTCATAGGCTGATGTGGTTAGTTCATTCTGTACTGGTGATTTCAATATTTCTAGTTTGTGACGACACGGTTATGTTGTTTTACGGTGGCTAAGGTAGTCTCTAACAATCTCTGGTGACTGGTGTGAAGTTCGGATGGTGAGGTTGCAGTTCTCGGCGATGATCTTGACTCTCTGTAGGCTCATTTCCCCTCTTACTCTGCCCTGGCTTCGTGTACCGTCTCTCCCCCCCGGGTCGGTCTGGCGATATGGTTTCCACGGGAGCTATGGTAGGTGCTGTTAGAGGGGATTTAGGAGTTCCAAGAGGCTTGATCCTCACTCGACGGCATTGATGGTGTCTACGACAGACTCTGTTGGTCTCTGGTGACTGGTGATGTTTGGTTGGTGACGACAGCAGCAATGTTGGTTTTCTGGTGGTTCAATGATTCTTGATGGGATCTGGTGCTAGTTGGTGATGTCAATGGTGGTGATTGTATGGTGACGACAAAGGTTCCATTGATGATTTTGGTTGCAGATGATAGGATTTTGACTGACGGCATGGTGATGATGTTCTACGGCATGCTTGGTTGGTGACTGGTGTGATGATCTGATTGTATTGGATTCTATGTATCATCAGTCTCTTTTTGAATTTTGAATGGGGAATGTTTTGATTTTGTATCATTTGATTTTGAATCCCATCGGTTACCACTCTCCCTTAAAGCGGCTTCTTATAAAATCAAATAAAAAGTATTTTTCAGTCAATTAAGGAATATCTCTTGTGTTTCTTTATTTTTTTTAAGAGAGAGAGAGATAAATTAATTTGAGAGAATTCATTGTGCACAATAATTCTTTATATCTCTATTAACCCTACACAAAAAACATAAACATATATTTATAGAGCTATTTGGGTTAAAATATTATTTAATTGCATATCGGCCCTTAAATAATATAATAACCATTATAAAATCCCATTCCATAAAATAATAATATTTTTATGGCATGTTCTAACTTGTGCAATGATGAATATTATTTACCATCTTACAAATAAATATCCATCACTGGATGCGGTCTTGGTACATTTGAACTCTTCAATATTTATTGAATAACCATATAAAATATTTTATTCTCTTAAATAAATATTTTATTCACAAACTAATAAATAGATATTTATTAAATATTCAATAAAATAAATAAATATGTTTCATTCACAATATGGTGAATAAATATTTATTTAATTTATGTGATCAAAAAAACTTGAATAAAATTATTCCTTGGTCTTGAGAATAATATTTATTCCATTAATTAAATTCAAATAGAATTAAATCAAGATCAATTGAAACACTTAGTGTATGACCCTATCATGAACCAGCCTGGATACCCGGGTACCCTAATACTGAAGATGGTACCAACATAGCCTGAATGGAATTCTCAATCCCTGTGTATTAGCGTCTATCACCTATAATCATATAATACAAAAGTGGGAATGAATTTTCCTCAAACACAACGTAAGAAAAAGATACATATCAGTATGCTAAAAATATGCAAAGGGATATAGTACTAGAAACCAAACATATATATCAAAAATCTAAACACTACATCATCAAAGTACTAGAGAGTCTAACAAGACAAATCCACATCCCATAGGACACATCACTCTATGCCCCAAGGGATCAAAAACATATACCTCCTCTAAGATGCACCTTCCCTTTACTCAGACCTAGTATGAGAAAATATATAAATTCACAAAGGAAAAGATAGGGTGTGAGTTACAAATCCTAGTAGGTTCTCACCAAGTGTTCCATAATAATATGTCATAATAATAATAAACCAAATCATGCTTTAAATTATCATAAAAATATGCATAGAATTACACTTTCATCTTTAAAACAAAACATTCTTTTCATTTCAAATGATGGAAAACATTTCAAACATGGCTTAAATAAACAGTTTATATAAAATAGTTTTATAAATCATTAGTCATGAGTAAATTAGTTTCAAAAACATTGGAATATATATCAAAATAATTGCAACATCAACATGGTAATCTACCTTAAGGTCTAATAGTTCCAAGTTATGGGATCCTATCACATCTCCTATCAGCGATCATGGAAAATATGTGTACACACATCCTTTGGTCTCACACCTAATAGGACCCATCAACATCCCATCAGGGATAATATATACCAAAATTTATTTTTGTTAAATTTTTAAATTTTCAATAAATTTATATTGAATTATCATCCTAGTGTATTTGTCTTAAATAACCCACTAACTACCCAGGATCTCATGTACTCAATCAATCAATAGAAAATGGGAAAATCATTTCATTTCAAAATACTTTACAATCACTAACTTTTCCTTTTTTACAATGTAAATTCACATTCAAAACCAAAACATAGGTTTTTTCATAATTTTATGCCTTTTCAATTCAAAAACAATCTTATGTTTTTACCAAATCAATTTAATCCATTTTCTAAAATCAATTCTCAAATCAATTTACAAATTCCATCAATTTCAAATTTCACCCCAAATCCCAATTCCATAAAAATTGGGGGGTTTTACCAAGATCCATACCATATAAATTTTAAATTAAAATTTTCATCAAATTGGGTTTTCATAATTAAATTGAAATAGAATTCAAAAAATGATCAATTCAAGGTTTAATCAATTGGGAAATCTTAAATGAAACCACCTAAACTTCTCACAGAATCACAACACCCTCAATGGAACTCTATAATGAATACATAAGGCACATAAGTTCTAGAAACTCAACCTAGAAACAAGATTCAACAACATGTATTTTAGATCCATCAATTCCAAGATGATCTATTAACCCCAAGAGAAAAATAGAGAGAGATACAGAAGATGCAGGAAGATTTATTACCCAGAGAGATGCACCATAGCCGTAACAATGATAAATCACTAAAAGAAATTATCTAAAAGGGTTGGATGGCTCCATAATTTCCTTGGTATGGATCTAGGTTGAGAGATAAGACTTGAAGGTTGGATGGAAATAGAAAATTATCCAAGTAGCAGGATTAAAAATGCATGCCCCGATACTTATGTGGTGTGTAACCTTGGTTCACATCGTGTAAATTCTCGATTTATATATATGCTAAAAAAGGAATTTCATTTTATTAAAATAATATTTCTAATATTTAAAATGTGTTTGAACTTTATGCAGCATGTGGACTTTCATATTTTGAACCAATTTTACATCATATTCTATGTGAGGATTGCACATCGTGTAACACCATTACATGGCGTGTAAATCCCCAACACGCTAAAAAAACTGGTGGTTTATGCAGATAATTCCAAAAAACTACCTGACTTCACCATTATAGGTATCTTATCAATTCCTTATAGGCCTTACCCAACCAAAGAAAATGAAAACCGAAAAAAAGTTTTAAACATACCTTATTGAAAGGTAAAGGGTGTTATAGGCTCCACACTATAAAAACATTCTATATAAAGAAATCCTATCAAGAATGTTCCATATCAAAAAGAAGAGGCCACTACTCTCTCATCAGTGTCTTATAATCCTATGTTTCATGAGAATCAGAATTGTTCTTCCATATCACATGTACCAAAGGTATCATCCTCCCACTAAGTACCTTGGTATCAGAATCAACTATCCTGACTGGATGCTCAGTCATGGATAAATCAGGTTCAGCATCAAAATCACTCCATCTCAAAAAATGAGATGGATCAAAAAGATACTTCCATAGCTACAATATATAAAACATGTTATTTATCAACGTCGAATGTGGTGGAAGTGATAAATAATAATCCACTTTAACCACTAGCTCAACAACCTCAAAATTTCTCATAAAATGAGGAGCAAGATTCCCTTGCCTCACAAGCCGTCAATGACCCAAACGAGGTTAAACTTTCAGGAACACCTGATCACCAACTAAAAATTCCAATGGTTTTCACTAATGATAATCATAATATTTATATTGGATTTGTTTCATCAACAACCTTTGATGAATAAACAGAATCGTTACCTTCATTTCTTGAACCAAGCTCGGTCCAACCAAAGAACTTTCACTGATATCTGACCAACATAATGGGGATTTACACGGTCTTCCATACAATGCCCCAAAGTAGATATTTTTATTGCATATTGGTAACTATTTTTATAAGAAAACTAAACCAGTCCCAAATGGTCATCCCATACTCCACCAAAATCAGGGACGTGGGCATGAAGCATATCCTCAAAAATCTATATAGCTCTCTCTATCTATCCATATATCTATGGATGGTATGCCAGAATCAAATGAACCTAAGATCCCAGTTCCTCATAAAGGATTCTCTAAAAGTGAGGAGTAAAATGGGGATCTATATCATAGGATGTAGTAGATAAAACTCCATGAAAATGAAAAATCTCTCACATATATATATTTATCAACTCCTCAACTTTGGTTGAATCAAGAATGGGTATAAAGTGAGGCAATTTGGTCAGTCTATTGATCACAACCCATAACATTATTTTTTCTCTAAGTATGTAGAAAGCCAATAAAAAAGTCCATATGAATCTCATCCCACTTCCAAGTCGACACTGAAAGTGGCTGAATAAAACCCAAAGGTATCAGATGCTCGGCCTTGACTTATTGGAAAGTATAATAGTGTGAAACAAATTCATAGATGTCTATGCTTATACCCAACCACCAGAATCACCGTTATATGTCATAAAACAACTTTTTGATTTCTGGGTTCACTTCCATGTGGGAGTTATGGAAATAAATCATCGCATATTTCCTTACAATAAAAGGTAAAACATACCGGTTCTGGAAACTCAGGATACCCTCCATGGAGAATTACCACTCTTCAGTAGTATCCCCATTATAAAGAGAGTTTCTATTTTCACAAAATTCATCATCCAACTGTTGTTTCTGAAGAACCATCTCAAGAAGAGTGGAGTACAACTGAACACTAGAAAAAA
This sequence comes from Viscum album, assembly GCA_963277665.1. Lineage (NCBI taxonomy): Eukaryota > Viridiplantae > Streptophyta > Magnoliopsida > Santalales > Viscaceae > Viscum > Viscum album. The sequence continues at coordinate 1,351,793,590 of OY728121.1, read as the reverse complement.
TAGCATCTATCCCTATTTGCTAAACTCTAATATGAAACTGTGTAAAAATATCCATCAAGTTCCACTCTTTTAATGATTCTTTCAAATTTTGGTTTGGAATTTTCCTTCTTATAGAAACTTAAAAAACATTTCCTTTCCCCAAGGTCTAGTAATATCGAAATTAAAAGATTATAGATATTCCACCCAACACCTTTGGTAGAGATTAAAATATTTTTTAGAGAAGATATAACTGAATTTCTAATGGTCATAATACATGGTAAACCTTTCTCTGAAAAGGTAATATCGCCAAGTCTTAAGTGAATGCATCATAGTTACAAGTTCAAGTTCATGGGTCAGATAATTATTATCATATGGCCTAAGATAACGAGATTCATAGGAAATGACATGATCACACTTCATAAGAACACAACCCAAATTTAAACCTGATACATCACAGAAGACCACATAGCCATGCCCGACCTCTCAAAGATCCAACAACAACGTTGAAGTCAAAATATGTTTCAGATCAAAAAAATAACTCTAAAATTTCTCACCACAAAAAATATTTACCCCCTTCCAATTGAGATTGGTCATTAGAAAATAAAACTTTGGGAAATAATTTACAAATCAGTAATAATATCCAGCTAAACACATGAATCTCTAAATCTCAAAAACATTTTGTGGTTGCTCCCATGTCATAACAGCTTTAAACTTCTTAGTATCAATATAAATACCATGTTTTGACACCTTGTTTCCCAATAACTTCACTTCCTGAATCCATAAATTACATTTTGATATCTTGGAAAAAATTCAGTGATCTATCAAAAGTTCTAGAACTACCCTTAAATGATTCACATGATCCTCCTTAGACTTAGAGTAAACCAAGATTTCATCCATAAAAACCACAATGAACATATCAAGATACTCCTGGATAATCATGTTCATCAAAGCCATAAATACTACAAGAGCATTGGTTAGACTAAATATCATGACAAGATACTCATAATGGTCATTCCTACTCCAGAAGGTAGTTTTATGAATGTTATATTCTTTTATTCTCAACTAGTGATAACTAAATCAAAGATCAATCTTAAAAATCCAATTTTCCCCTTTCAACGGATCAAACAAATCATCAATCCATGGAAATGAATACTTGATATTTACCATGACTTTATTGAGCTTTTAGTAATCAATGCATAGGAAAATTTTTCCATCATCTTTCTTATAAAAGAGGACAGGTGTCACCCAAGGTGACACACTCAGGCATATAAATCCATTATCTGATGGATAAAACAACTAATTCTTAAAATATTTCATTCCAACTGGTTCCATGCAGTTGGAATAAATAGATACTATTTGAGTACTATGCACTAAATCAATAGAAAACTATACCTACCTTACTTGTGGAAAACTAGAGAATTCAGAAGTAAAAAACATCTAGAAACTCGATGAAAACTGGAGGGAGATCACCACAAAATATTATTGCTCCAGATCAAAATAATAAACTGATATTACTTTCCCTGAATATGGATAATAAAGTCCAAATATTATCAAACTTAGGTCTCATTATCCCTGTAAGTTATTTCACACCCCATCAAGTGCATTAAATGAGACACGTCGAAGATAATAATCAATTTGGGCTTTATTATCAAAGTGAAAATCAATCCCAAAAATTAAGTTAAGAGGTTTCATTTCAAGAACCATAAAATCTCAAGTAATCTTGATATTTGATAATAAGAAAACACAATCATAAAAATGAATACCACGCTCTCTATTCATTCTGAGGGGTTTAATAATATCCATCACATAAGATAAAAGGTTCGTATGAAGGTTTATAAGATTCAAAATATGAGTTGATATAAATGAGTGTGATTAATTAGTATCAAATAAATCAATCACTAAAGATGAAGTTTTAGTAATGGTACCTCTCACAGTCATTGGACCTATATCTGCTTCTTATGGAGACTCTTACACTGCATGAAGAAGCTTCATTCCAGATTACTATGGTTGAAACGCCTTAGATCTTGAAGCATCTTATTTCACTGTAGTACTTTTTGGTACTGATGATCTCATTCCACTACATGGAGTATAGAAGATATAACATAATTTTTTCAAGTTTCCTGAATTTCCAAAGGAACCAAATATCTTGGGTGCCTCGGTGAAAACTTTTTTTTGAATTCCCAAGCTTACCACATTGGTAACAAGTCAAAGGGCCTCTGTCAGGCACTATAGGAGGTCAAGAAAAATCCTACTATTGAGATCCACCAAGATACTCATCAATATTTCTTTTCCCTTTATGGGAACTCATGGAATTTCCACTAGGAGAAAAAGGAACTCCCATAATCCCTAACTTACCATCCATATCAAGTTTAATCATCGATGCCATATCTAGTACATCAATATAAGAGGATATCTTTATCAAGAAAACCTAATAATTGATATCAGATCGAATTACCATCTCTAACCATAAAGTATTCATATTCTTATTTGATAAAATATCAGTTGAAAACTACACAAGCTCTATGAATCGGTTCTCATATACTTTCATGGTCCTATCAACCTATTTGAGTTTGAAAAACTTCATAGCCTTAGCTAGTTCCATAGACTCTGGATAGAACTAGTTAGTGAAAATAACTTTAAATTCCTTCCACTATAAACCCTCGTGATTCTTCATCATAACCATGGAATCCCACCATCTCCTGTTAGGTACCTCAATCTTAAAGGTATCACACTTTACCTTAATATATTCAGGTGTTTCCAAGAAATCAAAGAGAGTCTCTATCTTTCTCATCCAGTCATTAGCCACTTGAGGGTCATTAGAGCCTTGGAAAGAAGTTTGTTTATAATAAAGGAACTCCTAAGAATGATTTCAACATTAATCCCTATAAGGTTACATAGCTATATACTAAACATTAATGGGTTTAGGTGCCTATCCTAAAGCTTGGATGGCACGCACAACAACCATAACTTGATTTTGGTCTATAAGAGGATTTTCTCATTATATTTCATCAACAGTAGCCTCTTAGATCCTATTCATACATCTTCTCAAATTCATGATGCTACACAACATCAGAAAACAATATTTAATACATTAAAAGAGTACTTATATAAATAATCAAACAAGATTAACAAGGGAAATTAATCCCACTAGATAGATAAACTAGATTTGGATTTCATCCTATCCAAATCAAAAGTAGGAAAAATAGTAGAACTAATCCTAGAGTCTTCTTTCAAAAACCACCCATGGTTACTTAAAGCTCACTACGATGAGAGATATCCAAGAAATCACTTGTTACTACATCCTAAGTCCCAACAAGATTTTTCAACTACATACTAACATCAAGACAATATGCTTAACCTACACCTTTGATACCACTTTTTCACATACCAGCCCAGATACCCTTGTACCCTGATACTCAAGCTGGAACCGACATATCCTGAAGGGAATCCCTAATCCCCATGGGTTGGTGAATATCACATAGCATCATATAATGAAAAAGTGGAAATGAATTTTCCTCAAACAGTGTGGAAGAAAAAGATATATATCAGTATGCTTGAAAAATCAAAAGGAAGATAGTACCAAAAACCAAGAAGGTATATCAAAAACCCAAACAGTACATCATCAAAGTACCATAAAGTCTAACAATAAAACTCCATAACCCAAAGGAGACATCACTCCAAGATATAAGGGATCAAGAACATCCACCTCCTCCAAGATTTGCCTTCCCTTTACTCGGACATGGTAGAAGAAAATATACAAACTCCCAAAGAAAAGGTAGGGTGTGAGATAAAAATCCTAGTAGGGTCTCACTATGTGTTCCATATTAAGATACCAAAATAATAATAAACTAAATCATTCTTTTAATTCTCATTGAAACAATCATGGAGGTATATTTTTATATTTAAAACAAAACATTATTTTCATTCCAAATGATGGAAAACATTTTCAACATGTCTAAAATAAGAAATTTATATAAAATAGTTTATATAAGTCATTATGAATGAGTAAATTAGTTTCACAAACATTTTCATATATATCAAAATAATCACAATAGAAAAATTGTCATCTACTGTAATGTACAATAGTTCCAAGCTATGGGATCCTCACACATCTCATGTTAATGATCACATAAAATATGTGTACATACATCCCTTAGGCTCGTGCCAAATAGGACCCATCAACATCGCATTGGTGATAAGATATGTCAAACTATTTTCTTTGTTAGAGTTGTAAATCATCAATCCATTGATAGGGTATTACCATCCTAGCATTTTTGTCCCAAATAACCCATTAACTACCCATGATATCATGTTTTCAATCAATCAATAGAAAAAGGTGAAATCATTTCATTTCAAAATACTTCACAATCACCCACTTTTCCTTTTTACAATTCCAATTCACGTTCGAAACCAAAGTATAGGGTTTTTCATCATTTCATACATTTTCAATTGAAAACCAGTCATAGGTTTTTATTAAATTAACTTAATCCATTTTCCAAAATCAATTCTCAAATCAATTTATAAATTTCATCAATTTCAAAGTTCACCCCAAATTCTAATTCCCTTAGAATTGGTGGTTTTCCCCAAAAATCCATACCATATCAATTTTAAATTCAAATATTCATCAAATTGTGTTTTCAAAATTCAATGGAAATTAATTTCAAACAATAATAAATTCAAGGTTTAATCAATTGGTAAATCTTAAATGGGTCCACCTAGCTTTCTCATAGAATTACAACACCCACAATAGGACTCACCAACAAAGAATGACAGCACATAAGTTCTAGTAACTCTACCTAGAAATAATATTTAACAACACATAGTTTATATCCATCAATCCCAAGATGACCTACCAACCCTAAGAGGAAGTGAGAGATATATATTTGTAATATATAGGAAGTCCGCTTACCCAGAGAGACACACTAAAACTCGAACAATGGTCAATCACTAAAAGAAATGATCCTTAAGGGTTGGAGGGCTCCAAAACAACATTGGGATGGATCTAGGTTGAGAGAGAAGAGATTAAATTTAGATTGAAATGGAAATTCATCCAAGAAGTAGAATTAAAAATTCATTCCCCGATACATATATAGTGTGTAACCCTGGTTCACATCGTGTAAATTCTCGGATTCCATATATGTCAAAAAAGGAGTCACCTTTTATTAAAATATGATTTTCAATATTTAAATAGCATGTAAACTATACATGTTGTGTGACCTTTCACATTGTGAATTAATTTCACATCATCTTCTAGGTGATAATTACACGACATATAACACCATTACATGGTGTTTAAATCCCCATCATGTTGAAAAAACTGCTAGTTTATGCTGAAACATCCAAAAAATCTCTAACTTCACCATTATAAGTATCCTCCCAGTTTGTTCTTATCCTTACCCAGCTAAAAAAAGGAAAACCAAAAAAAAAGTTTAGAACATACATTATAGAAAGGTAATTGGGTGTTACATACCCTCTAGGATTCTTTCTCATTGGAATTAAATGGGCTTGACTAAAGTTTAAGATTACTATCTAGAAATGGGTCAAGTCACCCAAGATAAAGAACTTAATGTAGTAATGATTAAAACCACATATAAAATCTCACTATGTAATATAATCCCTTTGTCACAATATCTCATCAAGTAGATTGCACATCTATATCATCAACCTATGTTCTCGATACGCCTTTCTTTGACTATCTGAAATAAACATCGTTACACCATAACCATGGAATTTAATGAAACAATTATATTTCAACCAAATGGATGAGATATAAAATTCTATAAATATGGAATATAAAAATCCTTCTCCTACTTATTATTTAACATGTCATTTATGATGCACCCAATATATCCAACTTCACCATGAACTGTTATCATCATGGTTTATGAAATAGATCTAAGTGTGTGATTCATAAGATTAATTAATAATAATATTAAATTCTAAGGACCATTACACATGCTAACAGATAGAAATATCTGATGACACCAAAACATGCATAATTCCTTTAGGCGGTTTTGTACTCATAATCTTCCATCTTATAGATTTCTAAATGAAAACTTTATGATAAAAAAGATCATCCACTTACAAGTACTCACACCTAAAAGTATATGTACTATATTCCGTATCATAGTATATTATCTGACTTTATAACTATATTTAATAGATATCATCATAGCATCTAAAGGTTCTCATCATAGAAGGGAATCACTATGAACTTATCAATGTTAGATATACTCTATTACATTATCACATCAATGTTATCAAGAAGAACAATCAATATATGATAAGATATTTAAATTAATATTCACTTATTTTAATATACATGTAATACAAAGTAAAAAAGTAGTTGGTTCTAGGGTTCCAAATATAATAGATTTTAAGTGATTTTAATCTATTTAATGGTGATGTTTCTGATGATATGATGGATTTTTTGATGATATATGGTGATTTGTGGAAATAATCCAGGTGATGATTCTACAATTTTCATATATTTTTGGGGCTTGAGGCATTAAATTATATCCTTAGGTTCCTTTTCTACCTATCTATTTTAAATTTTTATTTCTATTTTTGATTATGGGTTTGGTTTTGTTTTTGAATATATGGGTATTCATTCTTTTGATGGTCGGTTGTTATGTTTTCTGGTTTGTAGGTGAAAGGGTTACAACTAAACTTAAAAATTGGGTTTATTCTAAAATAAAAAAAATGAGAGAGAGAGAAACATTCATTGGATACTCCCATGACATAACCACTTCAAATTTCTATAGGAACACTGAGAAGCCATTTTTTGAAATCACACACCCCATGAATATCGCCTTTGATATCTATAACCAACACTTGTATAGCTTTGTATACAACTTTTGAACTCATAAAAACTCTATTAAATACATAAAACGCCTTCCATGATCCTCCTCTAATACAAAATAAATTAGAATATCATCCTCAAACACCATTAAAAATTAATCAAGGTAGTTTTAGAAGACACAATTTTCAAGGACATAAAAATAAAATGATTGTTAGTAACACCAAATGATATTACCAAAAATTAATAATGATCATGATTGTATATAAAATATATCTTTGGAATATTCATCTTATTAACCCACAATTGGAGGTATCCCAATCACAATTTGATCTTTGAAAAAAACTTACAATGTTTCAGTGGATCAAATGAATCATTGATACATTGTAGGGGTATTTATTCTTTATTATCACCTGATTCAGTTTTCAGTGGTTGAGGAAAAACTATAAGATATTGTAAGAATTATTATAAAATATAACTTGAAATACTAAATCAAATAATTACTTTCCCCTTGAACTTATCTAACTAAATCTTCAGGTTTCATAGCTCTAGAAGCGATATGAGATAAGAACTAAATGAGATTCGCTCATCCAAAGAAAAAAATAAATGGAGCACTCTATATCTCTATTTAGAATAAGACCATATAAGTATTCTAGGAAAACATACAAAAAATATTCCACCGTTATCATCAAATAAAATAAATTCTCAAATTCTACTAATCTAATAACTTACCGTAATAATTTACATGTCAGAAACCCAATTCGTTTGACAACTAATCCTAGCTAACTAGAATGAATTCCCCACTCTCCTTAAAATATGTGAATACTTCCATTAGGTGAATTAAATGAAATTTTATGTTTGTAGATATAAAAATGGGCATTAAACTTCACCATAAAATTCATCCCAATTATGGCATCATACATGTTCATCTATAGAACCAATAAGTCCTATAATATTTCCACATCACCGCTCATAATGGAACAACACAAACACCTAAGACCCAATTTTACCATTTTTCTAGGGATGTATTGATATTAAAAGAATTATATATTAACCCCTTTAGAAAATTTAGTTGGGCTTCTACTTGTGAAAATATAAATGAATGGGACGAACCCATATCAAACATAGTAGTGATCATGGTAGAAATAATAATAAAATTGAATCTCACTATCATAGGTCCAACCTTAGATTCTTCTAGTGAATGCTCCACAAAAAAAATATCCTTGATTCTACTAAAGCTAACACTTTTTAGGATTATCACCAATCTTAACCTGATATTCATCACTAACTTTCTTTTATTTGTTCATAAACATCTATGATTCTATAATCTAGTTAGAATCTCCAACACTAGCATTCTAGTAGGGAAAATTGTAGAACTTCTTTAGATGCATAAACATCACACACTGATGAAAAGTCGTATTTTTATTAGTATAATCTCACTTCAAGTGTATCATGATTCCATCCTGGTAACACCCAAGTTTTCTCCTCAACTAAGTTTAACCTAACCTCATGAACTTATTCAGATCACCTCCTTGCTAGGATTCATCTCAATTCCTCTTCTATCCACTATAAAAAATCTTACCTGCCCTAGGTTAGGAATGAATTAAATATTTACCCTTTATATTCATCATATTCACCTAAGTCATAGCTTCCTTGTTTACCATTGTCTTATAGGTAGGTAAATCAAGAAAAATCACCCTTGATCGGATATCAAGTTGAAGAGACATAGTGAAACTTTATTCCTTGAGACTATTTTTGGTGATCAACTCTAAGGAAAAATGAACCAACTCCCCAAAGTGAGAAGTATACTCTAACACTATTATATTAACCTTTTATATATCTAAGAACTCTCATTATTTCTTCAAATTTGAGATCTTTGGATAGAAATTTTTTTTGAGCATCTTCTGGAATCTAATCCATATTATGACCTCATACAACTTCACTTTCATATCCATATCCCACAACTTACAAGATAATTCTATAATGATATAAGTATCAAACTATGCTTATAATTCCTTAGGGATATAAAGAAATTAAAAGATTCAATTGATAATTTCAAACCAATATTTGACATTCTATAACCCACCATTTCCCTAAAATATGGGAGGATTTTTCCTCTAGATTTTTAAATCATGATCCACTTCCTTAGGTTTATCTTGATATGGTTCCTTCTTAGGTACTTATATAACTTGGACTAGCATATTCAATATTTTAGGAACACTCTCCACATTCCTAGAACCTTCCTCATAATAGGCTCTCTCTTTGATTTTCAAACCCCTTCTATTCTAATAGGCTCTCTATACAGAGGAATCTCTATAATACCATAAACCAAAAGATAAATCACTTGAGTCACTATTTAAAAATTCCATATACCTAAATCATAAGGCCTAATAAATAGGATCTCATCTCTATATCTAAGTTTCTCTATTTATATTATAATGATGTATTCCTTCATAAAAAATCATTCAAACAACAAAAAAGAATTGAAAATGATTCTTTATCAAAACCATAACATCTCAAAAAAAATTAGAACCACATTTAAAATAAATAAACTATTTTGGAAATATGATGCACATATATGTCATCTCTACACATGTATATCATGATGCATTAACACACTAACTATCTCAACCTATCATGGTTGTAAAAATCCATGGGAAAAAACTTAATAACACCTTATAAAAGATCATATGATCACATTTCCTAATTGAACTCCTTAGAATGTAAAGTTTTACCAAAAATAGGTTAGTTATTCTTTTTTATGGATGTCGATTGATTTTTGACTATCATATTCTCCATTCCTACCAATTTCCCAATACTCAACCCTTAAAACCACTTTATGATACCATTTTTAATATCCAAGACATACCACACCATGATATTATCTGTTTTAGGACTCAAACATATGTTTTTTTATTAGAATACCCCTTGAAAAGGCCTCATGATGGAAAAGGTATACATATCCCCTTAAGAGGTATTATTTGTGCTCCTATTCTATAAAATCTATACCAGACTCACTCTATAGTAACTAGATCTAAGTGCCACTAGACATTAAGCACACCTCCCCATATGAAAAATTTTGATGACTGGCAGTGAGGGTCTAATAGGATATAGTAAAGAGTCTATAACCTCTAATGATAAATAGTAATAATAACATTAAAATAATGAAAGTAACTAAAAATAACAATAATATTAAGTCGGGATATACATATGGTAAGCCATAAAAACAATTAAAATGGTAATCCAATTATAAAAAATTCAATAAGATTGATTATATGTCAATCATATATATAAAAGATCAAAAGTGATCAAGATCAACGGCTAACCAACATTGAGGAACTACCTGACTGATGGAGATGATATACCCTCAAGCCTAAGATTAAGGATGTTTAGCCTCTTACATGTCCTTAATCATAATATTGAGAATACATTAATACCAATGTATTCTCAAAAAAGGTCTTAAGTGTACATTTTTATTAATGTGTTATTATATGAATGAGATGCATATCATAAGAATGTGTTGTCTCAATGTATGGTGGGTTCACAGTTTGCATGAGATGTTATCATTATTTTTTATCATTGGTGGTTGAATGGTGATTGTTATAATTCCAAGATTTTTTCACATTGGCTATCATTTAAATGAATGTTACATAAGAGGTAACATAAAGGAATATTAATTCATGCATACGATGCATGAGATCCTTGATAAATTTACTCGTGAGTTATAACACATGAGTAAATGAGATAGTACCCAAGGAGCATCATTGAGGGATTTATAAATATCACTACTATGTGATTTTAGTGTGTGAAAATTCTTCATTCTTTGTCAAAACTACCTAGAACCCAAATCTCTCTTCATCTTCCTCATTATACCTATGAAGTATTATGATCTTCTTCAAACTCATTAGAAGAAGTGGGATATTTTTTATCCTTCTTTGATGTAATTTATGAACTGGGTTATATTGTTCTTCATTTCTAGTATACATATTTTCATTTATTCTATGCACGGTGATCTTAGGATTGGGATTTCAATCAATATTATTTATTTTATTAATTGTTAATAGACCCCTATGAATTCCATTGGGGTTATCAAATATTACCATATTTCCATATTAATGAAATAATTTTTTTAAAATGAATAATTGTGGCATAACATTAGGTTAAGCATGTAACATCCTGAAAATCTAAAGTAGGAACATTGTATTTGATAGCGTGTATAGAATACAACATCAAGCGCGTACGGGAATTTAATATCCCAAAACATTAAAATGTATTTAATATTTTAAATAAATTCAATATTTGATATAGAATGCAATGCATTTGGTACTCAGTTAGAATCTGTAGCACACAACAACGAGTTTCTTTGATGACTTTCATTATATATAAGACCATGTTTTATCGAACAACAATATATTATTAAAATATTATTATTTAATATAATAAGATATGACCTAGCCATTAAATTAGAAGTTATAAATATTATTAACTAAATTATAGAAATCTATGGTTTACAAAAATATAAAATGAATTCATAGGTTACAAATTAATTATGAATGAATATAAGAACCAATTTAATATAAATAGAATATTTTAATAGAAAACTATTTTTATGCCCACAAAGTTGTTTTACCCTAATAAATTCAATTAATTACAATTATTGAGTAATATTAATGTAATATATATATTTATTTATTTATATTATTTAATCAAATATTTTTTATATTCATCCAATATATTTTATAGGCATAAGATAAGAACAAACCCAATTTTATGCATAAAATACTATATTTTTATTAAGGCACTTATACCACCTTTTAATGAAGAACCTATTTTAACTCCAATTTTTGGAAATTTTATAGATAGAATATGTTAAAATAGACTTAATATTTGAAAGTGGAAAAAAATTATCTTAGGTTTAATTTTCCATATTTTTTGTGAAGTTTTATTATTTTAATGAATAGTGAAAATATTGAATTTTAATTCAAAAATGTTTTTTATCTAATTTATTTATAGTCACAAATTATATTTTTAATTTTCTTTAAAGTAAAATTATATAAAATATTTATCAATTAATCAAATGTAGGTTATTTTAATCAATTTCACTTTGAAATTGGGTCTAAAAACTTAGCAAACTTTTGAATGTTTTTACTTAAAAACCCATCATTGTAATCTCAACTACATGATTAATTATAAATTAATTTCATCCACATAGTGATTAGAATTTGGTAAAATAGATTTAATATTTTTAATAATCATAATTTATAATATCTAATAATTTCAACTTAGTGTTTTATGAAAAATATTAGTGAAAGTGATGAAAATTAATTACAATGATTAAGGACAATTAAGCTTAACATGGGACTAAACCTTAAACTTAAGGGCCAAAATGACCTAGAAACTTCTCCAAAATCCATTTTATAGATATATTTTGACCCTATAATCCTTTTTATTTATTTTGGTGTGTTTTGTTAAGCCAATATTTTAGTAAAAACGTGGGTACACCTAACTTCTTTTCAAAAATACCAAGTGAGACCTTTTCCTCCCTTATAAAAGGCCACCACCCCTACCACTCCCTCAAACCTCTAAAACCACCTAGGTTTGGAAAATATCTTACCAATTAACTCCTTAAAATACCTCCCCTAAAACTATAACCCTAACCTTTTGTATAAATATATCCGAGGAATCCCTTTGGTGCAAACCAAAATGAGTTACCCAAAGAAGAGGTAACATCTTTCCTTAAGATCCTTTATTTTATTTTCATTATCCACCCCCCTAAAATATCATATTCCATGATTATATAACAACACTATTATGATAAATATATTAAAAAATATATTTTAAGGTTTATACCTGAACTTACACACACTTCCATCAAATGGGTAATGAACTTACAGTTTATGTGTGTAGAGAACTACCGCCTCACAAAATGAAGTTGATCATTTTTCATATACCACATCTCATGGTTGAGAATTATGATGGAAACTCTATTTATATAGTTTATATATGATATTTAAAATTTCTTTATACTTCTTTAATTCTTTTATAACACATAACTTTATACACTTCATTTTGTGGGAATATGATAACATTGTTTGTGGAAGTGTGGACTACTGCCCCCTCAAAGAGATGTGATTCGTTCACACTATACATGGAACACATAAAGGATGTTTTTAATAAAAATATGTTACATATATGGAATATATATGATGGTTTAATTATAATATAAATATATATAATTTTATTTTCATTCTTTTAATATGAAAAAGAAATGAAAGTAGTGTTAATGCATACGTATGGTCTATCGTCTTCATGAACGGTGCATTTAAATTCTTATCTCTGAATATTATGAATTATTATAAATAAATATATAATAGATATATATGGTAATAAAATAATCATTTAAATTACTTATATGATTAAAACATAATGTTAACAATAAGTAACAAGTTAAAACATACTCAACAAACTATGCAATTAACACTCGAAATAGTGAAAATAATGAAAGATTATTAACAAACAGGTTATAAGATATTATAAGAAGTTAATATATGATATTATAAATATGAGTATGGTTCTATTATAGGTTAGTAACATGTTTAAAAACATTATACATTAATTTATAGTATTTTCATCTGAAAGGAAATGCAAGGTAAGGGATTTCGTCTTAATTTACATTTCATTGAGACTTATTTGTTATTATGAACATAGTTTCTTTTATATGGTGTATATACTGACCTTGGACATATTATATCATGAATAAATTTATTATCATGATATTAAAAGTTTCATTTATTTTATTCATTCATGAGTCTTAAGATTAAAAATATTTCAAAGTGGTATGGGATACTTTTTAATGTTTAAAGATTATCTTCCTCAATAATAATTTTAATGATATTTCATTTCCATTTGAGGAAATTATATGACCATTGTTCAATAAACCCTTTAATTTTACTATCCTCTATTTATTCATGATCATTTTAAAGAATAAGTACCATTTTTTCACTCTTTGGTACTCAAAATGTTTTATAAAATGTTTTTAAGAAAACTCGACTTCATTTCTCTTTTTAGTGAGAGAACCTATTTTCTTCTAAAACCCATGTTTTCTAAAAATGTTTTAAAAATGTTTTAACCTTTACAAAATTATTTATTAAAGAAATTTTTAACCTTTTTCTTTTATGAATGTTTTCAAAAGAATATTCTTTTCTCTTTATAATCAAGCCCTTTTTATAGCCTTTATACCATGAAAAAGGAATGTTCTTTTTACCTCATATGACAAGTACATATTTACTTGCCATCATTTCATTTAAGTTTCTTTTTAATTTTTTAAATGTTAATTTTTAAATAAAAATTTTTCAAAAGTGATTTTCAAAGAAAAGGTTTTTCAAAACAAAGTATATTTTCCTCAAGAATGTTTTTAAAGTTCTTCTTCTATTTCATCAATGACAACAACCCTTTATTTCACTCCACTTGAGATATTTTGTATTGATACCATAATTATTCTTCCTCTAGATGGTTTATTATTGATTTTTCCAAGGATAGTATTCACATTCACATCATTTATTCCTTTGTTATCCCCCTTTAAATATTCAATTTTCTATGATTAAGGAACATTGAATTTCCCTTAATTATCTACATCATTTATCATGGAAATTTTCATTGCCTAAGCCATATACCATTTTTCATACAGTGTTTACTTTGAAAGTTATTTGATTATTTAAGGAAATATTTATAAATATCTATCTTCTACTCTATACAGATATTTGAGAAGTCACATTGTTAAATCAATTATTTGATATATGAGGAATAATTTAGACAGGTACGATATGGGTGGGGCACAATTATAGTTAGCCCATCGATACATCGGTAGTATCATGGGATGAGGATGTTGGCTAGCTACCTTAGATGGTTTTTTACCTAATATGATAAATCGTCTTGTGATAGGTCTTTATGGTAATGTTTCCATATACCTATAAAACATGGCGTCCAATAATTAGGCATTTCCCTCATTTAGTTTCAGTTGTTACTTATTCATGATATTTTTCATTAACATATATATAGATGAATTTTATTCTTAGTTCATTTATTAAGTAGAATGTGTTTCAGTTTTTTACCTTTCCATGTTTATTAAGTATTATCTAGTTATTTGAGTGGCATGTATTTTTAGTTATTACCTTTCCAGGTTATTTATCCATTCAGTTTATTGATTACATGGAATGTGTGTTTCATAATGTACCTTCCATAATGATTATTCTCATTGATTAATTATTTATTCCATTTTACTTTACCCTTACTAAGAATTTATCTCACCCTTATTATTTTTCCTTTCCTCAATATTCCCAAAAGTTTACAAAGAAAGATATGCGATGATATTCTATGTAGAATAAAGTTATTATCCTAGAAAGAAAGAAAATATGTTTTAATTAGTGTATTATATTGTAATTCAAGATTCATGTATGTATCTGGTTCACCAAGACTACTAAAATATTCGGTCCTTTAGGATTCAATTTACTAGTATCGTATGCCAATGTAATTGATAGCAAACACTGGTTCTAGGATATCTGGGGTCGAATCACTATAGTTGGTATCAGATCTAGGCTTAGTATAAACCATGGGAAATAGATTTAGTAAAACAAATATTAGAGAACATATCCCTAAGGTATACTTTGATGATAATTATAGAAGAACATTATAGAATTTTGGTAAGGTAGAGAATATGTGTGTATTCTTATAAATACATCCTTGTTTAGATACTAAAATTGGAATTGGTTCTGGAACAGATGTAGCTAGGGGTGAAAACTCTAACAATGTGTGTTGGGCCTGACTCGGTGTAACTTGGAACACAACAACGGGCCTTACTATGCACCTATTTTAACACTCCTGAGGGATATGCTTAGGATAACTCACATTTTCTTTAAAATCATTATGAAGGATTTGAATAGATGTTGAAAATGAGTAACCTAGGATAACCCTTAGACCATAAAAGGACATGTGTGGAAATAAATTGATGGTGAGTTTATGTATTAGGGTTTTATTAAAAACCTTAAAATGATATTTAGTGATTAATCTTATTTCAACGTTGTCCATCATATTTATTTTGAAAATTATATTAATTTTGTTTTATAAAAGGGAAACTTGTATGACATGTGACAACCAATAAAGTTCAGTAGGTCACCAATATTGAACCTATGACTGAAGGATGATAAGGGTTTCTCGCCAACCACTAACATATTTAATTTCCTAGTTAATATGACTTTATTTTTAGTTAAAAATTTGACGAATAAATATTAACAATAAATCAGTAGTGTTAATTTTTAGGTTTATATATTAATGTATTAAACCTATTAGTTCTATAAAATAGTTAGAGACAAATGTAAAGACTTGTTTTATAGGACTTATGATCCAGTAAAAGTTTATTTTAGTGCTTCAGGACTCAAATTTTATTTTTGGATATCCATTTATTGAAGTAAGGGATGAATTAGAATTTGATCAAATAAAAAAAAGGATATAAATGATTATATGAAATTAAAACATATAATGTAAGTAAATTTCCTTATATTCTTAGGCAGTAAAGGAATTTCTCAATATGAAGAAATGGATCTTAAAAAAAATACTTATACCTTAATTTTTATTGAACCAATGGTCTTCCAAATCATCAAATATTTATGGATTTGAGTCCCTCAACTTTCCATTTATCTTTCACTTGTTTATTATTGATGGCCTTAATCACTCCCTATCAATATTTATACTTTTACTCCATGTACGTACCTCCACTTTCCACTAATGTTCTCCTACTTAGAGACCCAATTATATGTTAGTCCATGTGACTTTTTTACTTCCCATTATCTCTTTTCTAGAGGATGTTTTTTGAACCCTTCTCACGATGAGGGATTTAAATATAGGAAATATCAAACAATATATCACTAAAATAGAGTTTAAATTATGAGGACGCAAATTAATTAAGGTGGGAAGAATGTAAATATAACACCCCCAAGGTTTTCTAAAATAAATTTAAATTCATGAAACTTTTTTTAAGTATATATTTAAAACTGGCCTTTAAACAAAATTTTCCCACTTCTATGTTTGGAATTTCGAGAAACGGTCATCTATAATTGTGATCAGTAAGTTATTTCGAGTCTGAAAGAACCAACTTGTTTTTTAAATAGTAACATACCCTTATGAATGGTAATATGAATAGTAATATGACTCTTATGAACAGTAAATAATATTATTATTTTATTTTCTTAAGGATATAAGATAATGATATGTCGATCACTTTTTCAAGGTGTTAAAAAAAGAGTTACATATTTAAAATTGTTATTTTGAATAAATAATTACTTTATTTAAAAATTAAATTCATAACATTTAAAAAATTATTTTCAAAAAATGGAGATCATTTTTTAATTCAACACATCAAGAAATGGTTACGGTGAATTTTTAGGAATTTTCTAAAATTCTAGAATTTTTTATGAATAGTAAAATACGATAAAATACGATAAATGCTAAATACTTGATTTACTGCATCATAGGTGATTCAAGGATGATGTAATACCACTTGGTTATAAATAACATGACATTATTACTAATTGGGGTCACATGAATTAACACTATTCATAGTCTTGGGTAAAAATATTATAATAATGATTAAAATAATGTAAAATACCTCCTCTCCTCCACTATAAATACCACCCTCATTCCCCTATTCCTCCCACACCTCTAAAGCCTTGATCCTTACCTAAGTTCAACCCAATATTCCTCCCAAGTCTCTTACCCACGTCCTAGAGCTTCTGGTCTCACCAAAAGGCCAAAATCAAAGGCCTTAAGAAGGATCTCAAGGAGAAGAGATCAAGAGATAAAAATCCTCTTTTGTTTTGTTTCTCTTCTTTTCATTTTCTTTTCTATTATCATTTATTCCTCATCCCCTTGCCCAAGAGTCATGAATGATCCAGTATCTTACATATTCTGTATTTCATCATGTTTATGGAAGACCCACCATTATACTTCTTCTCCTCTCCCACTTATTAAAGAAATTAAAACACTGTTTGTGATGTGTCGATTTACCGACATCATAGATGATATGATTCCAATTTCATTTACTTTCTTAAATACTAGTCATGAAACCATTTTTATGGTTGAACTAGATTAGAATTTATTTAATATATATTATATAAGGTTCTGGAATCGTTTTTCACACATGTTATTAATTTATGAAATAGAATGAGTTCTTTATGATCAAAGAATCGTCAAAATGACCTAAACAAATATAAATAATGTTTTAACTTATGAATCATCCTCATATAATAATTAAAAATATTAAATGGTATAATTTATGGTTCTGGAAATATTTAAATACCATTTCATTCCAATTCTGTAGTTTCACTTTCAATCGACAAGAATATCCATCATGAACTGATCATGGAAATCATGTAAAGAACGCACCCAAAACAATGCAAGGAACAAAATACTAACAATTAAATGGTGAAATGAAGTAATGAAATGATCATATAAGGTATTATAAAGATGAATATGATTATTTAAGATATTAATAACACTCTTTTAACCATTATATAGGATTTTTAAATGAGTTTGAAGTAAGACAAACCCAAGGTAAGGGAATTCATTACCTGGTTTCCATTCTTTGGGTTAACATTCTAATTCATTATTTATGTCATATTAAGATTGTTTGTGTGATGAATTTTGTTTATATTATGTTTAATTATGTTTATTTATAGTGTATATACATTTTATATCCACTCTATTAAGTCTCACTTCATTTATATGATGTTTGTAAGGGACTTTCCTTTGAGGAACCTCTTTTAAAATTCTGTTTTACAAAATTCAAAAGTAATGTTTTTATGAAATTATTCATGTTGTATGATTATGTTATGGTTATTGTGAAATGATTATGATAAAGGGTGGGACTTATATCTCCCTCTAATGCATTGGGTATGTGTAATTTGGAGTTCGGGCGTATGGTTACTCTAAGTGTAACTGTGATGGTTACATAAATTATAAGGTAGCCATAAGGGTTAAAATTTATAAGGTGGTCAAGAGGGTTAAAAAATTATGTATGTAATTCCCCAAGATACATTTATGGTTCTATTTATGTTCATATATTTTGTGGGAATCTTTTGGAAATATCATGTTTCACAAATTAACTATATATATGGGTGACAAGTATGTCTTTTGAAAATGATTTCATACGTTACAAGTATTCATGGACTAATGTGTTCTTTACTTATTTTTATATCCCTTAATGAGCTTTTTGTTCTCATCCCAAGTTTTTAAATGATTTTTATAGGTTATAAGGATGTGTAAGACAAATATGGAATCCAAGTTAAATGTTTTAATTATTTTCAAAGAAATCATGTTTTATTTGAAAAGTTTTATATTTTAGAAGAAATGAATACTGTTTTTATGGTATAAAATCTATATTAACGTGTAATGTTATGAAAGTATTGTGTACAAATTATATAAATATCTAAACTTTAAAAGATCCTCAATGTGATAGAAATTGATTTCTTGACTAAATTCAAGATTATGTAATGTAATAAGGACGGATCCTTATAGTTGTTATCAGAGGATGGTTTAGATAACTTTAGGGGTTAGGGTGATGTTAATAGAATACCATAAATTTTTTTTAATTTATGAATAATTTGAAATGTTATAGAATTTAAAGATTACCATATTGATTTGACTAAGATATGTTTGTTCAGAATGGTTGTCCGCAGAAGGAAGAGGGAAGCGGAAGAGGAGAGGCACTAACAGAATGATATCCTTCTGAATCTGTAGCCCGGAATGGTAGGGATTGGAACTGAGCAGTTTGTGACAGTAATGGATTAGCTAACATGTGAAATAAATGGTGGTGGAATATATGTAAGAGAACAACCAGAGGTACCAAAACGTAACATGACAATAGTATAACATTTTCCAATACAACACCCTCTTGCTTTCAATGGATTTTCTAACCCGGTAGTGATTGAAGGATGGATTAAATCCATTGAAAAGATATTTAATGTTATGGGATGTTCAAATAATAAAAATTTAAGTCTTTCCATTTATAATTTTGAATTTGAATCTAATTAGTGATGGTAAATGGTAAAGAATATCAGGGATAGAGAGGATATTGATGCCTTATAGTGGGATGAATTTAAAATTATTTTCCTTGAAAAATATTTTCCTAAGGTGGTGAGACTTAGGATGGAGAAGTAATTACTTTAATTGAAGAAAAAAGAGGAATATTTAGTGGTTTTTTATGAAGTGAACTTCACCCGACTGGTGAGGTATTCTCCAAATCTTATTCTAGATCTTGATAGAAAAGTCAACCACTTTTACTTAGGATTAAATTCAAGGTATTGAAGGGTGTTGGCCTCCCATGAATTAAAAAGTTATGAGAAACTTATCTGATGTGCTGATAGGGTAGAGATAGAGTTTGCTTATGATCACATGCATTTTGGAAACATGGATAAGAATAGGTCCATATGGAAAGTTATGGGTAAGAATCAACCAAAGAAATCTAATGGTAAGAAAATCCAGTTTCTAGTTTGTGAAAAGTGTGGCAAGAAGCACCCTGGGGAATGTCTTACCAAAACTGGGAATTGTTTTTGATGTGGTCAGTTTGGACATATTTCCCAAGATTATAATGAAAATTATCCTAAGACTAATCCTGATAAGAAAACGATTAAGTGTTTTAAATTTGGTGAGATGAGTCATTATGAAAATGTCTTCCCAAAGAGAGATCCAAATGATTCAAAGAATCTAGACTATAAGAAGAAACGTGTAGTGAGATATCTTGCGACCACGTCAGCAGATGTTGAGCAATCCAATGAAGTTGTATCAAGTAGTTTTTTTTGTTTACTTTGATTTTTCTAAAGTTTTCTTCGATACGGGGTCTACACATTCCTTCATTTCTGAGAAATTTTCTGGAAAATTAGAAATATCACCTCAACAAATGAGACCATAACTTATTGTTAAAACACCAGGGTAAAATATTATAGAAAAGATAAATTATAAGAATATTTCTATTGTGGTATGTGTAAAGACTTTACCTGTAAAACTTTTTTTTTCTTAGTTGAGTTTGATATTATTCGAGGAATGGATTTACTTTCTATTTATCATGCTAAGATTAACTATAGAGCTAAAGAATTTGTTTTTCAGAAAGAGTTTTTGTTTGTATACAAGAACGAACCCATACAATTGATAACATATTAAGAAGCTGAGAAACTGTTGAAATATGGAAATTAAAGTTAAGTTGATCATATTGTTGAAAACAAGGGAAATTTTCAGATTAATTATGTGCCAGTGGTAAATGAATACCTTGATGTTTTTTTTATGAGTTACTCTATGTCATACCTAATCGGTAATTAGAATTCACAATTGACTTAGTTCTTGATACTAATCCAATTTACAAACCCCCATATCAAATGGCTCAAATAGAACTTATTGAATTAAAAAATTAGTTGTAGTATTTTCTTGATAAAGGATTCATTCATACTAGCACTTCACCATGGGATGCTCTTATTTTGTTTATTAAAAAGAAAGATGGTTCCATCAGACTTTGCGTTGATTATAGAGTTTTGAATAAAATCATTGTTAAGAAAAATTATATTTTTCCTCACATCGATGACTTGTTTGATTATCTCTAGGGAGATCAATACTTTTCTAATATTGATTTGAGATCTGGATAGCATTAGCTGAAGGTGAAGGATGATGACATCCTGAAAACAGATTTCTGTACTAGATGTGGGAATTATGAATTTGTTGTTATTACATTTTGGTTAACTAATGAACTTGATGTATTCATGGATCATATGAATAGAATATTTCATGAGTTCTTGGATAAGTTTTTGGTTGTGTTTATTAGTGTCATTATTTTAATTTCTAAGAGTAAATAAGAGCATGAAAAATATATAAGGTTTTTTTTATAACCCTTAAAGGAAAAGAAACTATATGGAAAATTCATCAAGTGTGATTTTTGATTAAAATATATTTATTTTATTGGGAACATTATAACTAAAAATGTTATAATTGTTGATCCTTCCAAAACAAGAGTGGTTGATGAATGGCCAAGACCCAAAAATGTTACAGAGATTCATAGTTTTATTGTATTAACAGGGTATTAACGATGGTTTGTGAAAAACGTTGCACAATTATCTATCCTTAAAACTAATTTAATGTGAAAAGGGGTTAAATTTTTTTGGATAGAAGAATGTGATGTTTGTTTTCAAGAACTGAAGAAGAGATTGGTGAATGCTCCAGTTTTTTCCTTGCCTTCCCGAAATGGTGAGTTTTCCATCTATAGTTATGCTTATTTGAAGGGACTTGGTAGTGTTTTGATGCAGAATGATCAGGTAATTGCTTATGCTTCATGACAAATAAAACCTCATGAATTAAATTATCTCACACATGATTTGGAATTGGCAGCTGTGGTTTTTTCTTTGAAAATTTGGAGGCATCATTTATACGGAACCAAATGTCAAATATATACTGACTATAAAAGTCTCAAGTATATATTCACACAGAAGGAATTAAAGATGAGGAAAATAATATGGATTGAAGTGATAAATGATTATTATTTCATGATTAATTACCATTCAGGAAAAGAAAACAAGGTGTTGGATGCCTTGATTCAGAAACATCATGCATCATTAACCATGTTACGTTTGGAACATGATCCCTTGATTAATGATTTGATGGATTTTGGCATAGAAGTTGTTGGTGCAGGAAATACCTCCATTTTGTTTTAGATTTCGGTGAAATCATCATTATCATACATAATTAAGAAATCCTATAAGGAAGACCATGAGCTATAGAAAAAGGTAGTATTGGTTAAATGGGTAATTTTACAGAATTTAACCTTTATAAAGATTGTGTTTTAAGATTTGGAAAAAGGTATTGTGTGCCTTGTGATTCCTAGATGAAGAAAGATTTGTTGTGTAAAGCTAATAGTTCTCTATTTTCAGTTCATCCTGGAATTACTAAGATGTACAGAGACCTTCAGGAGTATTACTGGTGGGATGAAATGAAAAGGGATATTGCAAAATTTACAATGAAATGTTTGAATTGTCAACAGGTTAAAGTAGAGCATCAGTTTCCGAAGGAGATTCTTCATCCTTTGCCAGTGTTAGAGTAGAAATGGCTGAATATATCCATGGACTTCATGGTGGGACTACCAAAGACTTCTCTAGGTAACAATGCGCTTTGGGTTATTGTTGATTGGCTGAAAAAATCTACATATTTTCTTTCTATTTGAGATACAATGTCGTTAGATCATCTTTCTAGACTATACCTCAAAGAGATTGTCAGGATACATGGAGTTCCTATTTTCATTGTATCAAACTAGAATACTAGGTTCAATTATAACTTTTGGAATGGCCTTCAAAAGTCATTGGGAACATAATTAAATTTCAATATAGATTTTCATCTTCAATTAGATGGGAAGTCAGAATGAACGATTCAGACTTTAGAGGATATGCTTCAAGCTTGTTCAATGGACTACCAGGGAAGTTTGGATCATCATATTTCTTTAGTTGAGTTCTCTTATAATAATATTTTTCATTCTAATATACAGATGGAACCTTTTGAGTCATTTTATGTGAAGTGGTGTCAAACTCTAGCATTTTGGGATGAAATCGGTGAAAGAAATTTGATGGGGTCAGAATTAGTAGAGGAAGTGGTTGAGAAAGTGAAGATGATCCAGCAGCACATGAGGAAAGCTTAGAGTAGGCAGAAAAGTAATGCAGATAATAGAAGGAAATAATTCTCTTTCAAGGTAAGTGACCATGTTTTCCTTAAAATCTATCCTTGTAAAAGTGTGATGTGTTTTGGTAAGAAAGTAAATCTAAGACTGCGGTTCATCAGTACTTTTGAAATTCTAGAGAAAGTTGGACCAGTAACCTACTGAGTAGCTTTGCCTTTGAATTTATCCCAGGTACACAATGTTTTTCATGTTTCGATGTTGAGAAAGTATGTCCTAGATTCAACTCATGTTTTGAGCCCATAAGTATTTTATCTAGAAAAGAACCTTTCTTATGAAGATAAACCAATTCAGATTCTTGATCTAATGGAAAAAGTATTGCAGAATAAGGTAATCCACCAGGTAAATGTTTTGTGAAGCATCCACATGGTTAAAGAAGCAACATGGGATTCTGAAAATGCTATGAGGTAAAGTTACCCTCACTTGTTTAATAACTAAATAAAATTGTGAGGATGCAATTTCCAGAAGGTGGGGATAATATAACACCCCAAGGTTTTTTAAAAATATATTGAATTGCATGAAACTTTGTTTTGAGTATATATTTATAACTAGCCTTTAAAACTAATTTTTCCAATTTTATGTTTTGAATTTCAAGAAACAGGCATCTTCAATTGTGATTAGTAAGTTATTTTAAGTTTTAAAGAACCGACTTGTTTTTTTGGTGCATAGTAACATACCCTTATGAATAGTAATATGAATAGTAATATGACCCTTATGAGTAGTAAATCATATTATTATTTTATTTTCTTAAGGATATAAGATAATGAAAAGTTGATTAATTTTTCAAGGTGTTAAAAAAAGAGTTATAGATTTAAAACTCTTATTTTTGAATAAATTATGATTTTATTGAAAATTTAAATTGATAATATTTAGAAATTTATTTTTGAAAAATGGAGTTCATTTTTTAATTCTACACATTGATAAATTGTTAGGGTGAATTTTTGATAATTTTCTGAAATTCTAGAATTTTTTATGAATAGTAAAATACGATAAAATACGATAAATGCTAAATACTTGTTCTAATGAATCATAGGTGATGCAAGGCTGATGTAAGGCCACTTGGTTCTAACTCACATGCCATTATTAATATTTGGGGTAACATGAATTAATACTATTCAAAGTCTTGGGAAAAAATATTATAATAATGATTAAAATAATTTAAAATATCTCCTCTCATCCACTATAAATACCACCCTCATTCCCCTCTTCCTCCCACACCTCTCAAGCCTTGATCCTTACCTAAGTTCTGCCCAATACTCCTTCAAAGGATTTTCCCCACTTCCAAGAGATATTGGTCTCACCAAAAGTCTAAAATAGAAGGCCTTAAGAAGGATCTCAAGGAGAAGAGATCAAGAGGTAAACATCCTCTTTTATTTTCATTCACTTATTTTCATTTTCTTTTCTATTATTATTCATCCTTCACCCCCCTTATCCAAGAGGAATTAATGATCCATTATCTTACATATTATTTATTTAATCATGTTTATTTAATACTCACCATTATACTTCTTCTCCTCTCCCACTTATTCAAGAAATTAAAACATTGTTCGTGATGTATCGATTTACCGACATCATGGATGAGGTGATTTCAATTTCATTTACATTCTTCAAGACTTGTCATGAAACCATTTTTATGGTTAAACCAGATTATAATTTATGTAATATATCTTATATAAGGTTCTGGATTCATTTTTCACACATTTTATTAATTTATGAAACAAAATGAGTTCTTTACGATTGAAGAATCGCCAAAATAGCCTAAACAAATATCAATAAAGTTTTAACTTATGAATCATCCTCATGTAATAATTCAAAATTTTAAATTGTATAATTTATGGTAATATAAATATGTAAATATCATTTCATTCCAATTCTAGAGTTTCACTTCCAATCAACAAGAATATCCATCATGAACCAATCATGGAAATCATGTAAAGAACGCACCCAAAACAATGCAAGGAACAAAATACTAACAATTAAAGGGTGAAACGATGTAATGAAATGATAATATAAGGTATTATGAAGATGAATATGTTTCTTTAAGATATTAATAACACTCTTTTAACTATTATACAGGATTTTTAAATGATTTTTAAGTAAGACAAACCCAAGGTAAGGGAATTCATAACCCGGTCTCCATTCATTGGATTAACATTCTAATTCATTATTTATGTCATATTAAGATTGTTTGTGTGGTTAATTTTATTTATATTATGTTTAATTATGTGTATTTATTTTTTATATACATGTTACATCCACTCAATTAAGTCTCACTTTATTTATATGATGTTTATAAGGTATTTTCCTTTTAAGAACCTCTTTTAAAATTCTGTTTTACAAAATTCAAAAGCATTTTTTTATGAAATTATTCATGTTCTATGATTATGTTATAGTTCTTGGGAATTTATTATGATTAAGGTTGGTACCTATATCTCCCTCCAATGCATTTTTTATTTTTAAGTTGGAGGTCGTTTGTATGTTTACTCCAAGTGTAACTGTGATGGTTACATAAATTGTAAGGTAGTTGTGAGGGTTACAAATTATAAGGTAGCTGAGAGGGTTACAAGATTATGTATGTAATTACAAAAGATACCTTTATGGTTATATTTATGTTCTTATGTTTTGTGGTAATATTTTTTAAATCTCATGTTTCACATAGTAATTATATATATGGGTGATGAATATGTCTTTTGAAAGTGATTTCATACCTTACAAGTATTTATGGACTAATGTGTTCTTTCCTTCTTTTTATATCCCTTAGTGAGATTTTTGTACTCATCCTAAGTTTTTAAATGATTTTCACAGGTTATATGGATGTTTAAGACAAAGAAGGAAGTCAAGTTAAATGTTTTACGTATTTTCAAATAAATCATGTTTTATTTGAAAATTCTTATATTTTGGAAGAAATGAATGCTATTTTTATGGTATCCACTATGTATTAATGTGTAATTTTATGAATGTATTATGTCCCAATTCTCTAAAAATCTAAACTTGAAAAGATCCTAAATGTGAAAGGAAGTGATTTCTTAACTAAATTCAAGATTATGTAATGTAATGATGTTGGGTCCTTATAGTAACAACTCAAAAATCTAAAGTAGGAACATTGTATTTTTTATCATGTATGACCCACAACACCAAGTGTGTAAGATAATTTAATATCATGAGACTTTAAAATATATTTACAATTTTAAATAAATTAAATATTTAATATAACTTAAAATTCACAGGATGCTGAGTTAGAGTGAGTATCACACAACAACAAGTTTCTTTGATGACTTGCATAACATGCAAGCCCATGTTTTACCGAACAACAATATATTACTAAAATATTATTATTTAATATAATAAGATATAACCTAATCATTAAATTAGAAGTTATAAATAGTATTAAGTAACTTATTAAAATTTATGGTTTAAAAAAATATAAAATTAATTCATAGGTTACCAATTAATTATAAATTAATATAACAACCAATTGGATATAAAGAGAATATTTTTATAGAAAAATATTTTTATTCCCACAAAGCTGTTTTATCCAAATAAATTAAATTAATTAAAATTAGTGCATAATATTAATACAATATATATATTATATATTCAATAAAAAAAATTTATATTCATCCAATATATTTGATAGTCATAAGATAAAAACAAACCAAGTTTTACGCATAAAATACTATATTTTTATTAAGGCACTTTTATCGCCTTTTAATGGAGAACCTCTTTTAAATCCAATTTTTTAAACTTTTATAGATCTTATATGTGAAAATAAACTTAATATTTTAAATAGGAACATAAAAATTATCTTAGGGTAAATTTTTCATATTTACCTATGATGTTTCATTTTTTTAATGAATATTGAAAATATTGAATTTAATTTCAAAATTGATTTTTTATCTAATTTATTTAAGGTCATAAATTATATTTTTAATTTGTTTTAAATTAAAATTAAATAAATTATTTACCAATTAATTCAATTTAGGTGATTGGAATCAATTTCACTTCAAAATTGGGAATAAAAACTTAGAAAACTTTTGAACGTTTTTACTTTAAAACTCAGCTTTGCCATCTCGATTGCGGGATTAATTTTAAATTAATTTATTGCACTTATATAATTTTAATTTGGTAAAATTGATTCCATATTTTGAATCATCATAATTTATAATGTATAATATTTTCAAATTAATTTTTTACCAAAAATATTAGTGAAAGTGATTAAAATTAATTATAATGATTAAGGAAAAATTAAGCATAACAAAGGACTAAACCTTAAACTTAAAGGAAAAAATGACATAGACACTTGTATAAAATCAATTATATGTCCATATTTAGAAACTATCCTCATTTTTATATATTTTTTTGTTTTTTTAATCCACTTGTTAGGTGAAAATGTGGGTACACCTAACTTCTTTTCAAAAATACCAAGTGAGTCATTTTCCACCCATATAAAAGGCCACCACCCCTCCCACTCTCTCACAAATCTCAACCCACTTAGTTTTGGCCAATATGTGCCCAATTAATTCCTAAAAATCTCTCACTCAACCTATAATCCTACCCTTATGTATAAATCCATCCAAATAATTGGTTTGTTGCAAACCAAAAGGAGTTACCTGAAGAAGAGGTAACATCTTTTCTCAAGCTCCTTTATTTTATTTTCATTCTCCACCCCCTCAACTCTACTTATTCTATGATTATATAAAAAATATTAGAATAAATATAGTTATATTTTTTTATGTTAATATTTATATCTATACTTACACACACTTCCATCTAATAGGTAATGAACTTACTGTTTATGTGTACGAAGAACTACCACCGCATGAAAGAAAGTTGTTCATTTTTTCCTTTAACAACTCTCATGTTTGGGAATTATGATGGACAATATATTTATATATGTTATATGTTTAATTTATAATATCTTTATACTTATTTAATTATTTTATAACACATACCTTTATGCTCACTATTTTGTGGGAATACGATAATATTGTTTGTGGAAGTGTGGACTATTTCCCCCTCAAAGGGATGTGATTCATTCACACTATACATGGAACATATAAAGTATGTTTTTAATAAAAATATAAAACATATATGAAAATATATTATATTTTAATGATAATATACATATATATTATTTTCTTTTCATTCTTTTAATATGACAAAGAAATGAAAGTAACATTCGTTCATATGTATGGTCTATAGTCTCTGTGAACGGTGAATTTCATTTCTTACCTCCAAATGTTATTATTTATTATAAATACATATATACTAGATATATATTATAATAAAATCGTGTTTTAAATTTTGTATATTATTAATCCATGATGAGAACTACAAGTAACAAGTTAAAACATACTCGACAAACTCGACAATTAACACCTGAAATTGTGAAAATAATGAATGATTATTAACAAATAGGTTATAAGATATTATAATAAGTTAATATATGATATTATAAATATGATTATAGTTATTTTATGGGTTATTAAAAAATTTAAAACCATTATACATGAATCTAATGGATGTTCACCTAAAAGGAAATGCAAGATAAGGGATTTCGCCTCAATTTACATTCCATTGAGACTTATTTGTTGTTATGTACATAGTTTCTTTTATATGGGGTATATACAGCCCTTTTAAATTTTATATCATGAATTTATTTATTCTAATGATATTAAAATTCTCATTTAATGGTATTTCTTCATGAGTATTATGATTTAAAATTTTTCAATGTGGTATAGGACACTTTGGAATGCTTAAAGATTATCTTCCTCAAGAATAATTTTAATGATCTATCATTTCTATCTGAGGAAATAATATGACCATTGTTAAATAAAAATTTTAATTTTCTTTTACTCTGTTTATTCATGATCCTTTTCAAGTATTAGTACTATTTTTCTACTCTTTGGTACTCAAAATGTTTTAGAAAATGTTTTTAAGAAAACCCGAATTCATTTCTCTTTTTAATCAGAGAACCTATTTTCTTCTAAAACCACTATTTTCTAAAAAGGTTTTCAAAAATGTTTTAACATTTACAAAATGATTTATAAATACATTTTTATTCTTTTTATATTTTATAAAAAATTTCAAATTAATCTTCGGGTCGCTTTCCTATTAAGACATTTTTATAACCATTATATTGTGCAAAAGGGATGTTCCTTTTACCTCATATGACATGTATGGATTTACCCACCATTATTTCTTTGAATATTTATTTGTATGTTTAAAATTTTAATTTTTAAAGAAAATTTTTTCAAATGTGATTTTCAAAGAAAATGTTATTTAAAAGGTTTTTCAAAAAAAAGGATATTTTCCTCAATAATTTTTTAATGTTCTTCTTATATTTCATCAATGACAACAACCCTTTATTTCAAACCTCTTTGGATATTTTGTATTGATACCATTCTTATTCTTCCTCTGGATGGTTTATGATTTATTTTTCCAAGGATAGTATTCACATTCACTTTTCAGATTCCTTTGGTAGTCCCCTTGAAATATTTAATTTTCTATGATCATTAAACATTGAATTTCTCCTAATTGTCCATATCATTTATCATGGATATGTTCATTACTTAAACTGTATACTATTTTTCATGCGGTGTTTACTTTGAAATTTATTTTATTATTTGGGGAAATATTGATAAATATATATCTTCTACTCCATATCAATATTTGATAAGAAATATTATAAAATTGATTGTTTTATTAATGAGGAATGCTTTAGACAGGTGGTACACAAGTGGGTCCCAGTTATATATATCCCCTCAATGCATTGGTAGTCTCATGGGACGAGTTAGTTGGATAGTATCCTTAGATGGGTTTTTAACCGATGTACTAAACCTTCTTGTGAAAGGTCTTGACGGTAATTGTTTCATGTACCTAAGAAACATGGAGTCTAGTAATTAAGTATTTCCCTCATTTAGATTTATTTATTACTTATCCGTGATATTTTAAATTTATATATCTATGGATGGAATTTATTCTTAGTTAATTGATTCAGTGGAATGTGTTTGAGTTTCTTACCTTTCCATATTTATTCTGTCTTATCTAGTTATTTTAGTGGAATTTGTTTTAAATTATTACCTTGAAATGTATTGTATCCATTCATTTTATTGATCACATGGAATTTGTGTTCAGTTATTTACCTTGGCATAATGATTATTCTTGTTGATTAATTATTAATTCCAATATAATTTACCCTTACTGAGCATTTTATCTCACCCTTATTATCTTTCCTTTCCCCTGTATTCTCAAAAGTTTACTAAGAAATATATGTAAGGATATGCTACATGGAATAAAGTTATTATCCTCAAAATAAAAAAATTATTTTGTAATTAGTGTATTCTTTTTTAATATAAGACCTGTGTATGTATCTGGTTTACCAAGAATACTAAATTGTTTGGCCCTTTGGGATGAAATTTACTTGTATCTTATGACAATGTAATTGATAGAATACACCGGTTCCAATATATCTGGGGTCTGGTCCCTACAGTTGGTATCAGATTGAGTTTTAATAGCAAACTTGGGAACTATATTTAGTAAA
Source organism: Viscum album (assembly GCA_963277665.1). Lineage (NCBI taxonomy): Eukaryota > Viridiplantae > Streptophyta > Magnoliopsida > Santalales > Viscaceae > Viscum > Viscum album. The sequence goes on along the minus strand of OY728121.1, from coordinate 1,351,762,516 downwards.
ACATATATTAGAGAATCCCTGGGGTAGAATTTGAGGATAAGTATAGAAGAAGATCCTAGAATTTTGGTAAGGTAGAGAATATGTGTGTCTTCCTATTAATATATCCATGTCTCGATACTACAAGTGGACTTGGTTCTAGAATATATGTACCTAAGGGTAACAACTCTCATAAGGTGTGTCAAACTAGACTCTGCATAACTTGGTACAAGACAATGGGCCTTATTGTGCACCTGGTTTGACACTCCCGAGGAATATGTGTAGGATAACTCACATTTTATTTATAAAAAATTATGAAGGTTTTTAATAGATGATGAAAATGAGTTACCTAGGATAAACCATAGACCAAGGAAGGACCTATGTGGGAATAAAAGGATGATGAGTTTATGTATTAGGGTTGTGTTAAAAACCTTATTTAAAAGGATATTTAGTGATCAACCTTATCTCAAGGATAAACATCATATTTATTTTGAAAATTATATTAATTTGGTTTTATAAAAGGGAAACCTCTATGCCAGGTGACAACTAATAAAGTACGGAAAGGTTGTGGGTTATAAACCCATGACTGAAGGACAATAAGGGTTTCACGCCAACCACTGACCTATGAAATGTCCTAGTTAATATGCCATTATTTTTAGTTAAACAATTTGATGAATATACATTAATGATAAACCAATAATGTTACTTTTTAGGTTTAGAGATTAATGTATTAACCATATTAGTTTTGGAAAATAGTTAGAGACAAATATAAAGACTTGTTTTATAAGCCTTATGATCTGTTAAAAGTTTATTTTAGTACTTTATAAATAAAATTTAATTTTTGGATATCCATTTCTTAAAGTAAAGGATGAATTAGAATTTGATCGAAGAAAAACAAAAGGATGGAATTATTTATATGAAATTAAACCATATAATTTAAGTAAATTTCCTTATATTCTTAGGAAGTAAATTAATTTATCAACATGAGGAAAAGGATCTTAAAAAAATTCCTAATACCTTAATTTCTATTGAACCGATGGTCTTTTAAATCATTGAAGATTTATGGCTTTGAGGCCCTCAAATTTCCATCGATCATTCATTTATTTGTGACTGATGACCTCAAACACTCCCTATAAATTTTTATGCTTTTCCTCTATGTATGTATCTCTACTTTCCACTAATTTTATCCTACTTAGATACCCAGTTATATGTTATTCCATGTGACCATTGTACTTCCCATTATCTCTTTTATAGAGGATGTTTTACAAACCATTATCTTGATATGGGATTTCAACATAGGAAATATCAAACAATATATCGCTAAGATCGAGTTTAAATTACGAGGAAGAAATTTAATTATGGTGGGGATAATGTAACACCCTAAAAATCTAAAGTATGGATATTGTATTTGATAGTGTGTATGACACGCAACACCAAGCGCGTAAGGGAATGTAATATTCCGATACTTTAAAATATATTTTCTATTTTAAATAAATTAAATATTTGATATAGCCTGAAATGAATGAAATATTGAGTTATCATATGTATCATGAAACAATTATTTTCTTCGATGACTTTTGTTACACACAAGATCAAGTTTTAGCGAACAACAATATATTATTAAAAAAAATTTATTTAATATAATAAGATATGACCTAGCCGTTAAATTAGAAGTTATAAATAGTATTAACTAAATTATAAAAATAAATGGTTTAAACAAATATAAAATTAATTTATTGGTTACCCATTAATTATAAATGAATATAACAACCAATTGAATATAAATAGAATATGTTTATTGGAAAACTATTTTTATGCCCACAAAGTTGTTTTATCCTAATAAATTAAATTAATTAAAATTAGTGAGTAGTATTAATGTAATATATATATCATATATTCAATCATATATTTTTTTATATTAATCCAATAGATTTTATTGGTATAAGATAATAACAAACCTAGTTTTATGCATAAAATACTATATTTTTATTAAGGCACTTTTACCACCTTTTAATGGAAAACCTATTTTAAATAACAATTTTGGAACTTTTATATATCTTATATGTAAAAATAAAATTAATATTTGAAATAGGAACATAAAAATTATATTACGGTTAATTTTTAATATTTTAATGTGAAGTTTCATTTTTTTAATGAATAGTGAAAAATATTGAATTTTAATTCAAAAAAAATTCATCTAATTTATTTATAGTCATAAATTATATTTTTAATTGGTTTTAAAGTAAAATTATATAAAATATTTATCAATTAATCCAATTTTGGTGATTGGAATCAATTTCACTTCGAAATTGGGAATAAAAACTTAGAAAACTTTTGAACGTTTTTACTTTAAAAACTCGCATTATCATCCCAACTACGGGATTAATTTTAAATTAATTTATGCAACTTATGTTATTATAATTTTTTAAAATTGATTCCATATTTAGAATCATTATAATTTCTAATTTCTAATAATTTTAATAAATTATTTGACCAAAAATATTAGTGAAAGTGATTAAAATTAATTACAATGGTTAAGGAAAAATTAAGCTTAATAAGGGACTGAAGCTTAAACTTAAGGGCTAAAATGACCTAGATACTTGTCCAAAAGCCATTTTATGTCCATATTTAGAACATATACCCATTTGGATCTATTTTTTTTTGTTTTTAATCCACTTTTTAGGTAAAATTTTGGGTACACCTAACTTCTTTTCAAAGATACAAAGTGCATCATTTTCCTCCCTTATAAAAGGCCACCACCAATTCCACTCCCTCACACCTATAAAAACACTTATTTTAAGCCAATATATACCAAATTAACTACTAAAAATACCTCCCCTAAACCTATAATCCTCCACTTTGGAATAAATCAATCCAAATAATCCTTTTGCTTCAAACCAAATGGAGTTACCTAAAGAAGAGGTAACATCTTTCCTCAAGCTCCTTTATTTTATTTTAATTATACACCCCTAAAATATAATTATCCCATTATTATATAAAAAAACCATTATTAAAAATATACTGATATGTTTTTATGTTAAGGTTTTTACCTACAATTACACACACTTCCTTCTAATGGGTAATGAACTTACCATTTATGTGTACGGAAAACTATGGCCTCACGAAAGGATGTTGTTCATTTTTCCTTTACCACCTCTCATGGTTGGTAATTATGATGGACACTATATTTATATATGTTATATATGATATTTATAATTTATTTATACTTATTTAATTATTTTATAAAACATACCTTTATGCACTCCATTTTGTGGGAATACGATAACATCGTTTTTTGATGTGTGGAATATTGTCCCCTCAAAGCGATGTGATTCTTTCACACTATACATGGAACATATAAAAGATGGTTTTAATAAAAATATGTAAAATATTTGACATTTATATTATATTTTAATTATAATATACTTATATATAATTTTCTTTTCATTCTTTTAATACGATAAAGAAATGAAAGTAGTGTTCATGCGTATGTACGGCATACCTTCTCCATGAACGGTGCATTTCATTTCTTATCTCAAAATGTTATGAATTATTATAAGTAAATATATAATGGATATATATGATAATAAAATAATGGTTTACATTATTAATATGATGAAAACATGATGGAAATGATATGTAACAAGTTAAAACATACTCAACAAACTAAGCAATTAACACCTGAAATAGTGAAAATAATGAAAGATTGTTAACAAATGGGTTATAATATATTATAAGAAGTTAATATATGATATTATAAATATGAGTATAGTTATTTTATAGATTATTAATATGTTTAAAACCATTATAAATTAATTTAAAGGGTTTTAACCATAAAGTAAATGCAAGGTAAGGGATTTCATCTCAATTTACATTCCATTGAGACTTATTTGTTGTTATGCACCTTGTTTATTTTATATGGTGTATATACAGACCTTCTAACTATTATATCATGAATATATTTTTTATAATGATATTAGAAGTTTCATTTAATATTATTCATTCATGAGGCTTGTGATTTAATAAATTTCAAAGTGGTATTGGACACTTTGGAATGCTTAAATATTATCTTCCACAAGAATAATTTTAATGATATTTCATTTCCATTTAAGGAAATAATATTACCATTATTCAATAAACACTTTAATTTTATTCTCCTATGGTTATTCATGATAATTTTCATGTATTAGTACCATTTTTATACTCTTTTATACTCAAAATATTTTATAAAATGTCTTTAAGAAAACCCGACTTCGTTTCTCTTTTTAGTCAGAGAAACTATTTTCTTCTAAAAACCCTATTTTCAAAAAAGGTTTTCAAAATTGTTTTAAACTTTAAAAAATTATTTATTAAACAAATTTTTACCCTTTTATCTTTTATGAATGTTTTAAAAGGAATCTTCTTGTCTCTTTCTAATCAAGTCATTTTTATAACCTTTAAACTGTGCAAAAGGAATGTTCATTTTACCTCATACGACATGTACATATTTACCTACCATAATTTATTTAAAGCTTCCCTTGCATGTTTAAAAGGTTAATTTTTATAGAAAATTATTTCAAAAGTTATTTTCAAAGAAAATGTTCTTCAAAAGGTTTTTAAAAACAAATTATATTTTCCTAGAGAATGTTTTTAAAGTTCTTCTATTTCATTAATGAAAACAGCCCTTTATTTCACTCCACTAGGGATATTTTGTATTGATACCATCCTTATTCTTCCTCTGGACATTTTCCAAGGATAATATTGAAATTAACTTCCTTGATTCCTTTGTTATACCCCTTCAAATATTCAATTTTCTATGATCATTGAACATTCAATTTCCCCTAATTATCAATATCATTTATCATGGATATATTCATTGCCTAAACCACATAACATTTTTCATGCAGTGTTTACTTTGAATGTTATTTGATTATTTGGGGAAATATTGATAAATATGTATATTATACTCCATGTGTATATTTTATAAGGCACATTGTTAAATCGATTATTCGATATATGATAATGCTTGGGAAAAGTACAACATGGGTGGGGCCCAATTATAGATATCCCCTCAATGCATTGGTTGTCTCATGGGAAAAGTTAGTTGGCTAGCTACCTTAGAGGGGTTTTTACCTGATATTCCAAACTGTCCTATGAAAGGTCTTGACAGTAATAGTTACATGTACCTAGGAAAAATGGAATCCAATAATTAATCATTTACCTCATTCAGTTTTTATTATTACTTATATATTATATTTTTTGTCAACATATCTATGGATGAATTTTATTCTTATTTCATTGATTAAGTTTTATGTGTTTAATTTTCTTACCCTTTCATATGGATTATGTCTTATCTAGTTATTTTAGTGGCATGTGTTTTCAGTTATTACCTTTCCATGTAGTTTATCCATTCAGTTTATTGATCACATGGAATGTGTGTTCAATTATTTACCTTTACATAATTATTATTCTCATTGATTAATTATTGTTTCCATTTTACTTTACCCTTAATGGAAATTTTATATCACCCTTATTATGTTTCCTTTCCCCAGGATTCCCAAAAGTTTACTAAGAAATATATGTAAGGATATTATAGATAGAATAAAGTTATTATCCTTGAAAGAAAAAAATATGTTGTAATTAGTGTATTCTTTTGAAATACAAGACTCATGTATGTATCTGGTTTAACAAGACTACTAAACTATTTGGTCATTTGAGACGCAATTTACTTGTATCTTATGCCAATATAATTGATACCAGACACCACCTTCGAGCTATCTGGGGTTGGGTCACTATAGTTGGTATCAGATCTAGGTTTAGTAGAAACCTTGGGAAATAGATTTAGTAAAACATATATTAGATAACATATCCCTAAGGTAGACATTAAGGATAATTATAGAAGAATGTCCAATAATTTTGGTAAGGTGTAGAATATGTGAGTCTTACTAGAAATACATCTCTATCTGGATACTACAAGTGGATGTGGTTCTATCACAGATGTACCTAGGGGTAACAACTTTGACAAGATGCATCGAGATTGATTGAGTATAACTTGGTACACAACAATAGGCCTTATTATTCACCTAGTTTAACACTCCTGGGGGATATGCTTAGGATAACTCACATTTTATTTGCAAACCATTATGAAATCTATGAATATATGATGAAAATGAGTAGCTTGGGATAAACCTTATACCAAGGTTGGACCTATTTTGGAATAAATGGATGATTAGTTTATGTATTAGGGTTGTATTAAAAACCTTAGTTAAAAGGATATTTAGTGATTAACCTTATTTCAAGGATATCTATAATATTTATTTTGAAAATTATATTAATTTGGTTTTATAAAAGGGAAATGTGTGTTCCAGGTGATGACCAATCAAGTTAGTAAAGGTAGTAGGTCTTAAACCTGTGAAATAAGGATGATAAGGGTTTCATGCCAACCACTGACCAACACAATGTCCTAGTTAGCATGTCCTTATTTTTAGTTTAAAAAATTGATGGATAAATATTAATGATAAACCAGTAGGGTTACTTTTTAGGTTTAGATATTAATGTATTAACTATATTAGTTTTTTTAAATAGTTAGAGGCAAATTTAAAGACTCATTTTATGGGCCTTATTATCCATTAAAAGTTACTTTAGTGCTTTAAGAATCAAAGTTAATTTTTGGATATCTATTTCTTGAAGTAAGGGATGAATTATAATTTGATTGAAGAAAAAAAAGTATATGGAATTATTTATATGAAATTAAAATGTATAGTATAAGTAAATTTCCTTATATTCTTAGGTAGTAAAGTAATTTCTCAACATGGGCATGAGGATCTTAAAAAATTACTAATACATTAATTTATGTTGAAGCGATGTTCTTCTAAATCATATAAGATTTATGGATTTGAGGCCCTCAGCTTTCCATCGATCATTCACTTACTTGGGATATATGACCTCAGTTACTCCCTATAAATATTTATGATTTTCCTCTATTTACATATCTCCACTTTCCACTAATGTTCTCCTACTTAGATACCCAGTCATATGTTAGTCCATCCGACCCTTTTACTTCACATTCTCCCTTTTCTAGAGGGTGTTTTACAAACCCTTCTCATGGTGTGGGATTTTAACATAGGAAATATCAAATAACATATCACCAATATTGATTTTAAATTGTGATGAAGTGATTTAATTAAGGTTGGGAGTATTTAATTCCCTGAAAATCCAAAGTAGGAACATTGTATTTGATAGCATGTATGACACTCAACACCAAACGTGTAAGGGAATTTAATATCCTGATACTTTAAAATATATTTAATTTTTTAAATAAATTCAATATTTAATATAGCTTTAAATTTATGTGATACTGATCTAGCATTTTTATCATGCAACAACAAGTTTCTTTGATGACTTGCGTTACATGCAAGACTGCGTTTTACCAAACAACAACATATTATTAAAATATTATTTTTTTAATATAATAAGATATAACCTAGATGTTAAATTATTAGTTATAAATAGTATTAAATAACTTATGAAAATATATGTTTTACACAAATTTAAAATTAATTCATAGGTTACCAATTAATTAGAAATGAATATAACAACCAATTGAATATAAAGAGAATATTTTTATAGAAAACAATTTTTTTCCCACAAAGATGTTTTATCCTAAGAAATTAAATTAATTAAAATTAAAGAGAAATGATAATGTAATATATATATTATATATTCAATAAATATTTTTTATATCCATCCAATAGATTTTGTAGACATGAGATAAGAACAAACCCAGTTTTATACATAAAATACTATATTTTTATTAAGGTACTTTTGCCGCCTTTTAATGGAAAACCTATTTTCATTCCAATTTTTGGAAATTTTATAGATATTTAATGTCAAAATAAACTTAACTATTAAAATAGGAACATAAAAATTATCTTAGGTGGAATTTTTCATATTTTTCTGGGCAGTTTCATTTTTTTAAGGAATAGTGAAAAAAATTGAATTTTAATTCATAATTGATTTTTCGTTTACTTTATTTATAGTCATAAATTATATGTTTAATTGGTTTTTAAGTATAATTATCTAAAATATTTATCAATTAATCAAATTTAGGTGATTTAAATCAATTTCAATTCGAAATTTTGTATAAAAACTTAGCAAACTTTTGAACGTTTTTACTTTAAAACCCCGCATTGTCGTCCAGATTACGAGATTAATTTTAAATTAATTTTCGCCACTTATGTTATTTTAATTTTGTGAAATGGATTAAATAATTATTATTATCATAATTTATGATATTTAATAAGTTAAACTTAGTTTTTGACCAAAATTATTAGTGAAAGTGTTTAAAATTAATTACAATGATTAAGGTAAAATTAAGATTAACGAGTGACTAAACCTTAAAAATAAGGGTAAAATTTGTCTATAAAATTGTACAAAATCCATTTTATGTACATATTTTGAATATTTACTCCTTTTTATTGATTTCTGTGTGTTTTTTAAGACACATTTTAGGAAAAACGTGGGTATGCCAAACTTCTTTTCAAAAATACCAAGTGAGTCATTTTCCTCCCTTATAAAAGGCCACCACCCCTCCCACTCCATAACACCTATAAACCCACTTAGGTTCAGAAAATATATACCCAATTAACTTTCAAAAATACCTACCCTAAACCTATAATTTCCCCCTTGTAAAGAAATCCATCCAAAGAATCCCTTTGGTGATATCTAAAAGGAGTTACCCAAAGAAGAGAAACATCTTTCCTCAAGCTCCTTTATTTTATTTTCATTATACACACCCTAAAATATTCTTATTTCATTATTATATAACAAAAATAGTATCCTAAATATATTTATATGTTTTTATTTTAATTATTCTACCTACAGTTACACACACTTTTATATAATGGGTAACGAACTTACCGTTTATGTGTACAACGAACTACCGCTGCACGAAAGGAAGTTGTTTGTTTTTCCTTTACCACCTATCATGGTTGGGAATTATGATGGAAAATATATTTATATATGTTATATATGATATTTATAATATATTTATACATATTTAATTCTTTTAAAACTCATACCTTTATGCACTCTATTTTTTGGGAATACGATAACATCGTTTGTGGAAGTGGGGACTACTGCCCCCTTAGAGTGATGTGATTTGTTCACAATATACATGGAACATATAAAATATGGTTTTAATAAATATATTTAAAATATATTAAATATATATTATTTTTTAATTATAATATACATATATATAATTTTCTTTTCATTCTTTTAATATGACAAAGAAATGAAAGTAGTGTTCATGTATACGTACGGCCTACCGTCTCTAAGAACAGTGCATTTAATTTATTATCTCCAAAATTTATGAATTATTATAAATAAATATATAATGAATATATATTATAATAAAATCATGGTTTAAATTCTTTATATGATTAAATCGTGATGGGAACAACAAGTAAAAAATTAAAACATACTCAACAAACTAGGAAATTAACACCTGAAATAGTGAAAATAATGAAAGATTGTTAACAAAAAGGATATGTTATTATAAATATAATTTTGGTTATTTATAGGTTATTAACATGTTTAAAACCATTATAAATTAATTTAAATGACTTTCACCTAAAGGGAAATGAAAGTTAAGGGATTTCGTCTTAATTTACATTCCATTGAGACTTATTTATTGTTATACACCTAATTCCTTTTATATGATGTATATACATCCATTTGACATGTTATATTGTGAATATATTTATTCTCATGAAATTAAAAGTTTTATTTAAAGTTATTTCTTCATGAGGCTCATAATTTAAAATGTTTCAAAGTGGCATGGGATACTTTGGAATGTTTAGAGATTATATTCCTCAAGAATAATTTTAATGATATTTCATTTCAATTTGAGGAAATAATATGAAAATTGTTTAACAAACCCTTTCATTTTCCTATCCTATGGTTATTCATGATCTTTTTCAAGTATTATTACCATTTTTCTACTCTTTGGTACTCAAATTTTTTTTTAAAAATATATTTAATAAAACCCAACTTCATTTCTATTTTTAGTCAGAGAACCTATTTTATTTTAAAACCACTATTTTCTTAAAATGTTTTCAAAAATGTTTTTATCTTCCCAAAATGATTTATTAAATATATTTTTACCCTTTTTCTTTTATGAATTTTTTCAAAGGAATATTCTTATTGTTTTCTGATCAAGGAATTTTTATAACCTTTATTCCATGCAAAAAGAATGTTATTTTCATCTCATATGACATGTATATATTTACCTTCCATCATATCTTTGAATATTTCTTTTCATGTTTAAAAGGTTTAGTTTTAAAGAAAATATTTTTAAAAGTTATTTTCAATGAAAAGGTTTTTCAAAACAAAGTATATTTTCCTCAAGAATGTTTTTAATTTCTTCTTCTATTTCATCAATGACAACAACCATTTATTTCACTTCACTTGGGATATTTTTTATTGATACCATCCTTATTCTTCATCTATATGGTTTATGATTGATTTTTATAAGGATATTATTCACATTCACTTTCTTGATGGGTTTTTACCATATATGTTAAACCTTATTTTTAAAGGTATTGACGGTAATGGTTCCATGTACCTATGAAACATAGAGTCCAATAATTAAGCATTTATATAATTTAGTTTTAGTTATTACTTATCCATGAGATTTTTTGTCGGTATATATATGGATGCATTTTATTCTTGGTTCATTTATTAAGTGGCATGTGTTTTATTTTCTTACATTTCCATATTTATTATTCCTTATCTAGTTATTTCAGTGGCATGTGTTTTTAGTTATTACATGTCCATGTTTTTTATCTATTTAGTTTATTGATTATATGAAATCTGTGTTCAGTTATTTACCTTGCCATAATGATTATTCTCATTGATTTATTATTGATTCCACTTTACTTTACCCTTACTCAGCATTTTACCTCACCCTTATTATTTTTACTTTACTTAGTATTCCTATAATGGTACTAATAAATATATGAAATGGTATGCTAAATAGAATAAAGTTATTATCCTCAAAAGAAAAAAATTATGTTGTAATTAGTGTATTCTTTTATAATACATGACTCGTGTATTTATCTGGTTTACCAATACTACTAAATATTTCAGTCCTTTAGGATGAAATTTACTTGTATCTTATACCAATTTAATTGATAACAGACACCATCTCTGGGCTATTTAGGGGTAGGTCGCTACAAAGTATTAACGTGATCTCAAGTGAGGACTTGAAGTTATAATTATGTGATAATGTTACATGAACTAGAACATAACATTATGTTATTTTGATAATGTATTTTTTATTGATAGACCTTGATAATACATCATGTGATAACATATTCTCAAGATATCATCTTACATTATAATATTTTAAAAATATAATTTTCATTGGGTCTCAAAATTATGATATACCAATAATATAATATAGACTTTAAGGTGTAGCATGCATTATTTGATAATGTAGCTGACATCCCATTCCATTTAAATAGAGTATCATAAATCCATTAATTAAAATTTCGTTATGATATATAATAGCATAGAGTTCCTCCTTGAAAATATGTTAAGCATTGATGTATTATCAAGTGGTCAAAATTAAAGTAATTTAATATTTTGGCATATTTCTCATGTAGTTTATAAATTTTTTATAAATGATAAGGGTTAGTTATTATAAAATAGTATTTTTCAAGCCTAAATTAAATATAAAAATAAGGCCAAAATATAAATTATTTATATTTAATTATGATTGGTTCATAATTATTAATTAGAATTGTGAAAATTAAATCCTTATTTTGATAAATTATTTAAACCTCGTCAAATGGTGGTTTGATGAATGATATGAGCAAGGTTTAGATATTGTTAAGTATATGTTTTCTTTTTTATTATTTAAAATGTTTACATAATATAAATTATATTATAAAATATATATAATTCACAAAATATCTTATATTTAAATTAAAATTTACTACAATTTATAATATGAAGGAGTTCATATGAAATGAATATAAACTGTTTATATTCAATTTTATGGAATTTCTATAATTATTAGATAATTTATAAAATGTTTTTATTTAGCTTTTGTTTATGAAATGTTCATAAATATTTATCTCATGATTAGATATATGAAAATTTTATTTACTTAAATTTTATTTCCTTGTTATTCATAGTTATAAATTTATTATATATTGTGAATAAGTTTATGTGTTAGTTTAAGTTGTTAAACTACTTAAAAATCCCAAGCCCTGCATTACATGCTAGATATGTTAATATAAGAATTATTTTTCACTTAACTTGACCTTGGTTTGTGATTAAAGTTAAAATCTTAAAAATAGTTGTTGAATATAGTTTTTTCTATTAGGTTTTAGAGTTATTATGAATTAGATTACCTCTTTAGTAAAGTATCAATGGGGAGAGGTACTTGGGGTCAGACTTCCCACTAGCCTAGTGGCTATAACTTGTTATGTAACTATGGGTGTTGTCTATTTTTAACTTTGAGCATACTCATGTGGAGATTTTCAATCTCATATAACTCCAAAAATTAACATGAATAGTTCATGTACCTTATTTATGATATATACTTGGATATATATTAATATATTTGGATTCTATTTTTGGGTGAGTAACGCAAACTTATGGGTTGTGTAAAGAGTTACACATCAATATGGGTTGAACATATTAATTTTTTTAATGGAATAACATTCCAAACTAAATTTTTACAATCATTTATACATAAAAGGTAATAACCTAAGATAATATTATCAGATTAAATCCTCTTCAAAATATTATATTTTAGAATTCTTCCAAATAATCACTATTCAATACCACGATCATCCAACCAAGTAGTTTTACTCCAAAGTGGGGTTCCCTCGCATTATAATGTGTAAGGATAGAAATTAATGGGTGTCCATATATTATCTAATGGGTAGGTTCTTCCAAAAGTAGGGTACCCATAGAGTATCCTATATTAGCTTATTCTTGGAATTTTATTTGTGTTACACTTAATTAGGAAAGCCTAAGGGTTAGAATAATAGAGGAATATAGTTTGGATTATCTATTTAATGTATTGGGTAAAGAGTTACCAACTCAATTACCCAAAAATTATATATGATATGATTGGGATAATTAATTACCTAAATAGTTAAGTGGTGAGAGGAATTATAAAATGAACTCATTGTTTAGTGAAATGTGGATATTGACCCACTAATGTGTATGATGAATTCAAAAGGGGTTATCATTTTAGTGGGAGTCCATTTTAATAAAATTCCTTATTAAGTGGTAATAAAACATTATACTCATATAATTAAAGATATTTTTGAATGTAATATAATTATCATTATCAAACTTAAGTGTTTAGATTAATTCTTATAAAGGGGAATATTAATGTAAATAACTCATGTGACTAAAAACATATAAATAATTCTTAAGTAAGGAGTAATTATATATGTTAGAGAAATACCCACCTGAGTAACCAAGTGTTGAAATTGTTAAACAAGTGAATCTAAATTTTTACAAAGCATATAATGGTTCACTTGGGGTTTAAAAGGAATTAGATGAAAAATAAAAAAATAGTCTCCATTCATATATTCAATATGATTGGATATGTAAATGACTTGGTGTGACTTTTACTTTTTGGTTTATTCAAGTTAATGAATTCATCCTGTTTTCATTTATGGAAATGTTTCTACATAATGACTGAGTTCAAGAAAAGTATAAAAAACATTCTCAAGTGTTGAGACTAGATAAACTAGGCATGTGATGTCTAGTTTATAGTGTTTTGTAGACAATACAAGTGGGTAAAAGTTCAAACCAAAAGTTGAAAATTTATTTTTAGAGTCCAATGTTTTTTATTTTGGTATCCAATAAAGGTCACTAAAACCTAAAAGTGAAATCCATAAGGAGGAGTAATTATTCCATTAGATTGAATTTTTATAAAAACCTAAAGGGATTTTTGAAACTCTATAAGAAGCCTATATTAGGTATCAAAATTATAGAAATAAATTCTAGGATTTTGAAGGGTATGTGACACTAAGTGTGTACTTTACAAGTGTTGTAAATATACAAGAGTTCAAAATTGAGAGAAGAGTTAATAGAGATTATAGTTTTCATTCAAGTGATTAATCAAATATTTGTTACATCACAAATTAATATATAAAGGAATATGTAAAGCTTAGATGGATCTTAAAAGGATGTGTATCTTTATCTCATTTCACATATGTGATAATAGAAATTGTTCATTAACAAAGAGTTATTATGAAAAAAATGAGATGTCTAATTGTATACACATGGTTTGTGATTCATTGGATTATATATCATGTTTTGAAAAGGATAAAAGAATAAAAATGGTTTACCCATGATAAATTTTTTATCTGTATATTTGTCAAAATATGAGGAAATATGTTACCACCATCCATAAATGTCATACTTGGAATAGTAATCTTATTTTTAGAGTAAAATTCTCTAAATGCATAGAATAATATATATGATATGGAAAAAATAGTTTATTTGTTAAATATTCCTTATAAAAAGAAATAAGAGTTTTCACTTGCATAAAGGATTTTTTGTTACTTAGCATGATATTTTAAATATAATATAGTGTCTAAGAAGCTAGTGGTACTATTTTTTTAACTTAAATAAGTTCAAATATAACAAATAAAATATTATACCGGTCTAAAATTAGATTGGTTTCCAATTATTATCCTAAAGGGTATAGGATATGATGGTAAGGAAAAAAATTAAAGAGTTTCTTTTAGTTACTATGAAAATTTAATATCACTATTTTCTAAAGGATTATGTCGGTCAAAATAAAAAATGAATTTCACTTTATCCTAAAAGAGTTTATGATGTTTGGGTTAACAGTAATGAAAATAGTTACATTACTATTCAAAAAAACAATTGATGGACTAAGTGTAAAAGATGATAGTGTTAAACTTAGAAATATTTAAAGTGGACAACAGAAGCTAACATATAAACATTTGATATTATTATGTTAAGGAGTTTTAATATGTTTAAGGAGTTGAATATTAGGAATATGATTCCTAAATCTCACCATTATTCAAAAATTATTTCTTCATAGATATTACTCACTAAGGAGTTTAGTGAGATGATTTTATCATATGAAAACATAGAAATGTGGAAGGAATTATGTATATATGTTAGTTAATAAAACCCATGAAAGTGCAAGAAACATAAGTCATATTCAACAACCTTTTATATATTATATGTTATATATGTTCTTATATAGGGTTTTTTATGTATTCCTGAAGAGTTTAAGTATATAAAATGTTTCATATTAAAGGAAACCACCCTTTTATCATTCATCCATGTAGGATACATAAATGTATATATATATATATATACATTTTGTGAAGTTAAATGATAATTGAACTCACAAATTATGACTTTGAGTTATCCATAACTAATGGTTATCATGAACTATTATATGTTATGATGAAATATTAGGGTTAGAAAAAGTAAAATTTCCTTATAAGATACAAAATATCCTATGGGGGTGCAAAAAGTTTTTTTATGAACTGGATGACCCACTATGCATACCACATGGAATTTTATACACTATATATTTGGTATACTATGGGTACATAGATCATATAGTATTTCCCACTTCCTAAGGTTATAAAGATACCTAACATGAGAACATGTATACTCCAATACCTTTCTTACACAAGCCATTATGGATTAGCTAATCAGGGGTGGTTAGGTATGTTGATGATCATGTATTCGATTGGATCTCAACCAAGATAAGATTTTTCCTCTCATATAAAGAGTATGACATCTAGTCCCTCAATTAAGATATACTAGAGAGTGGGTAGACACATGTAGATAGTAGATATGATGTGCTTATCTATTTGGATTAGGTGAATGTGATGTGATTATCCATAAAGACGAATGACATGTGGTTTATTTATCATCTAGGTCAATCTATACTCATATATTTTAGAATTTATGAGTTGGCTATATGGGATTAACATACTCCATGTTCCATGGTCACTCGATGCCTTGGGAAAAGGTGATGTATTAGAATGAATTCTAGTAGAGAATGCATCTGGTGGATATGGGTATAAATATGCATGTATATTATGGAAATCATTCCAAATCCCTTTCTAGCTTGACTAACATTGAAGCTTTGATGTAGGTTTAATACTACAAAATCGTCCTTTAATAGTACTAAAAATGGCCTTTATTAGCGTTAGATAAGCGCTAACTACTGGAGAAAAATTAAAAGTCCAAGTCTTTTATCAGCGCTTTTAAAAGCACTCATAAAGAAAACCTTTATCAATTCTTAAAAAGGTACTGATAAAGGGGCATACTACAGTGGGCTGTTATAGCACACTACAGCCCCAGTGCAGTGGGATGTTAGAGCACACTACATCACTAGTGTAGTGTGCAATAATAGTACACCACAGCACCAAAAACACCATAATATTATAAAAATCAATTAAAAATACATAAATTAAATGAATATAAAACAATATAGGCTTTTTTCTCAGTTTTGGCAATGTAATGTGCGTTTTAAACTAAAATGATGCTTATATATTGAAAAAAACACACTTGGAGTCATACCGGTCACACCATGCATCGGATTGAGGTGAGGATAATTCTTACATGTCTAAAATGACTTATGGATCATTTTCTTAAATTATCAAAACAATCCAAATGTGCTTTCTTGGTTTTGAGTACATCGCTTATCTTTTTTGCAAAAAATGTCATTTTAAATAGGAAACACACACTTTAACTCATACTGGTTACATTGTGTACTGGTTTGATGTGATACCAATTAATACATGTCAAAAATGACTTATGAATTGTTTTCCTAAATTATAACGACAATCCAAGTGTGTTTTCTTTGTTTTCATTGAGTGATACTTTTTGAACTAAAATGTTGATATTAAACTGACAATGGACACATTGAGTCAGACCGAACACATAGTGTATCAGATTGAGGTGTGACTAATTCATAAATGTCAAAAATGACTCATGGGTTGTTTTTTTAAAGTATCAAAACAATTGTAATTTTTTTTCTTGGTTTTGAGTAGGTGAGTTGTCTTTTTTACTAAAATTGATGTCAATTTTAAATAAAAAGAAGCACTTGAAGTCATATTAGCCACACAGTTACTCGGATTGTGGTGTGGATAATTATTACATGTAAAAAATGGATTATGGATCATTTTAATAATGTATCAAAACAATCCAAATGTATTTACTTAGTTTTGAGAATATCACTTGTCTTTTTCACTAAAATGTCATTTTAAACTGGAAACACGCACTTTAAATCATACTAATCACATCATGTATCAGTTTGATGTGAGACTGATTCTAACACATCAAAAATTACCTATGAATAAATTTCCTAAATTATAAATAAAATCCAAGTGTTTTTTATCAGTATTCAATAAGTTACATTTTTTTAACTAAACTGCCGATTTTAAACTGATAACGGACACATTGAGTCATATCGGGAAAATCGTGTATCGAATTGAGGTAAGTTTGATTCCTACACATCTAAAATTACTTATAAATAATTTACCTAAATTATAAAAACAATATTGATGCATTTTGTCGATTTTGAGTTGGTCAGTTTTCCTTTTTATTAAAATTGATGTCATTTTTAAATAAAAAGACGCACTTTGAGTCATATTGGCCACACTATGTGTCAAATTTAGGTATGACTGATTAATAAAAATCTCAAATGACTTATAGATGATTTTATTAAAGTATAAAAATAATACGAATGTGGTTTCTCAGTTTTGAGTAGTTCATTTTTCCTTTCTATTAAAATTGATGTCATTTTTAAATAAAAAGATGCACTTTGAGTTATACTGGTCACACCATACATTGGATTGAGGTATGAATGATTCCTACATGTATACAATGAATTATGGATCATTTTCCTAAATTAATAAAACAATATGAATGTGTTTTCTTGGTTTTGAGTAGTTCGGTTTCATTTTTATTAAAATTGATGTCATTTTTAAATAAAAAGACACACTTGGAGTCATACTGGGCACAACATGTGTCGGATTAAGGAACGGATGATTCCTACAGGTCTCGAATGACTTATTGATATTTTTCTAAAGTATAAAAACAATATAAATTAATTTTCTCATTTTTTAGTAGTTCAATTGTCCTTTTTATTAAATTTGATTTCATTTTTAAATAAAAAGATGCACTTAGATTCATACTGATCACACCATGCATCAGATTGAGGTATGGTTTCTACATGTCTCAAATGACTTATGGATCATTTTCCTAAAGTATTAAAACAATATGAGTGTGTTTTCTTAATTTTGAGTACATCATTTTTTTTTTACTAAAATGTCATTTTAAACTAGAAACACGTACTTTGACCTATACTAATCATATCATGTATTGGTTTGACATGAGACCAATTCCTACACATAAAAAATGAATTATGAATTGATTTCCTAGATTATCAAAAAAAATATGAGCATTTTTTATTTATTTTCAGTGAGTTGTATTTTTTTAACTAAACAATCGATTTTAAACTGATAACGGACACATTGAGTCATAGCAATCACATCATGCATTGAATTGAGGTTCCACTAATTCCAAAATGTCTCAAATTACATATGAATAATTTCCCTAAAGTATAAAAATAATAGGAATATTTTTTGTCATTTTTGAGTATGTTTTTTGTCCTTTTTACTAAAATTAATGTCAATTTTAAATAAAAAGAAACACTTAGAGTCATATCGGTCACACCATGTGTTGGATTAAGGTGTGGTTAATTCCTACACATCCCAAAGTCTCAAAACAATCACAACTACCAATGTTACCTCATTTACATTATATTTATATATCAAACTTCTAGCACTGCGTATTGACTCAATTTTCTTATATGAAAATTTTTTCTCATTTTTGAAAGTCAAAAGAGAAGATACTTTCAAAAACAATAAAAAAATTTCAGCTAATAACATCAAATCAATATGAATTATTGGAAGGTAGAAAAAGAAAGGAAATGAAAATGGAAAACATGGTAAAATTAGAAAAAAGAATCATTTCACCTCTTTTTTGGCTTATTATAGATAGTTGAAATCAAAATATAAATTCCCAAAAGATATTTGAAAAAAACTAAATAAGTATTGGATAAAAATGATAAGGAAATTAACTTACAAATATTAGATAAAATGATTAAAGAATTTATTAAATAAGTAGTAGGAATTTAACTTCTACTAATGGTTTTATTCATTATTGATTCATTTCTTTGTTGTTGTTATCTCAGTTGTAGGCTCAAAGTCCAATCCCTCACAAGTATGAGCAGATTCGAACAAACCACCCCAACTCAAACAAAATAATCTAATTGTATGAGAAAACAATTATTATATGAGTAAAATTAAAAATAAATAAATTAAACCTAAATAGGAAACCTTAAATTAATTCTATGGATAATTATTTTGCTTTGAAAACATTGTTGAGCATAGGAATTTTCTTATGGTAAAGTAAGAATGATGATAAAAAACACAAATAGATCTCACAAAACAATCAATCAACGAGTGAGGAGGATGAAGAGGAAACAAGAAACATTTGATTGAATCTTTTAATCATTTGAGAGAAATTAAATATATCCTATTGGGTTTATAAAATATTCATTTTGTATACTAAATAAATAAATAAACAAAAGATATTCATTATAAAAGGTGAATGCCTCCCATTTGTGAGAATTACATGGATGGTAATCAGAGATTCATAAGGGTGAAACCAAAAGGAAATGTTAAAGAATGATGTGTTTTTAGATGGATTAAAATAAATCATAAATAGTTTTTATTAGATGTGTGGTAAAATAAATAAAGTGATTTTTAAGAAGTATTAATGAGTAAGTTATCATTTCAAAGATTGATATATTTTTATCAACTACAAGAAATACAAGTAAGGATGAAATCAATGAATAAAATTTCATTGGTTATTGAAAAGTTTTAGTGGAAACTTGAAGGAGTAAGAATCTAAAAAAACCTTATTTTTTACCAATAATAACCTAAATAATTTAAAGAGGTTGACAAGGATTGTAATTGGATCAAATAAATGCATGAGGATCTTGATCTGAATAAGAACAATGTGACCTGAGGAGATTGATCTGAATAAGAACAATGAAGGATTCTTATGGATAAAGTTTTTCATATATTGTTCCAAAAATGTCCATTAGTTTAAAAATACATGAGGTTTTTAGTTAATTTTTTGTCCTAATTTTTTAAAACTCTTAACATAAAAGGTCATGGTAATGCATTGTAATGAAACATTTTTTTATGTTATGTAATTGATATGGTCTCATCTATGGGGAATCATATTTCCACTAGAAGAACATAAAAATGGATTTTATTTTATGTTGGTAAACCATAAAATTCAATAGAATTAATAACCCACAGTGAACATAGAATATCATTAATTTATTAAATCAAAACTAATAAAGTTGACTTGAAGCGGGCTTCTAAAGGTGAAATGATTTTATCCATGAAAAATAATTTTTATTTCAACAAAATATATTATATTAAAACTTGTTTATTAAACTTATATCAATCAATGTTAATATTTTATTTTATCAAAATTAGTTAAATCTAGTTGTATAAGATTTATTCTTCAATGATTTAAAATATTCTTTAAAATTTAAATAATAGAAAATTTTCCCATTAAATAAGTTACTTTTCAAATAAAATATCAAATTTAGAAAAAAAAATTGATCAAACCTAAAGTATTTAGAACAATAAATTCTATCAACAATTTAATCTTCTTCTGTACCACATAATGAAATGGTATTTTGTTTCTTAAAACACTATGATGCTAAGGATTTTCCTAGAAAATAACTCATTCTAACTATTTATTTTCTTAAAATATTTCAACAACCAAAATCAAAATTTCAATTACATTTTATCTCAAAATAATTTTTTCCTATAAAATATAGTCTAAGTATTGTAGAACCTTAAACCTCTTTGATTTTTATTTTTAGATCATTTAATTCATATTATTTAAATTTAGATTAAAATATTTCAAAAATAAAAACTAAAAAGATTATATTTTTCACAAAGTGGTTAAAAAAATAAGACAACAAATCAAACATATATAATTTTTTTTATCATCTAATTTTATAGATTCATCATAATCATTTGATTGTTACATTTCATAAGGGAAACCTAAATCTATCTAGCCTTATGAAATAGTTCACAATCATCCTAAATAAATCTATTAATTTTACACCATAATTCAATGATCATTATCCTCGGAAAAAATTTCATGAAAAAATCATTATATAATTGTTCCCATGTGTCAAATATTTCAATATCCATTTTTTAGAAACAACTTCTAGAATTAACTTTCAAATATAAGGGGATAACCCTATATTTCAGTTCCTCCTCACTCAACCCTCTTGATGCAAATTTTTTCACGACATAATATAAGACCCCAATGATGTCATATATTTCATTATCCAAGTGATTTGCAATGAAATATTCCAAACCAATGACAACACCGACCATTATATGGATGAATTTTTTAAAAGTTGAAAATTGAAAAGAGGTATATGTCATGAAATATAGGTATCAGGAGCCTATTATACCTCAAAAAAACATGAACCAACATTGTGTTTGATATATTTCAAGTCACACAATACCAAGGTTGTCCCAAGGAGACCCACGTGATATCGATGAACATGATATGTTAATATATATAAAAAATAGTGAATTTTGGGTTTTTTATTATAGGATAGTGAAACTAGACTTGTTAGGATACAAGGATGTGGGATGAGAAGGTTCACTGGATAACTGAGGGAAATTAGAGATATAGAAAAACCTGGATTTTGTTCAAGACGTGGTTGTGTTCAACCCTTTAATTTCTCAAGAATTCGATTCAAGCCTTGGAATAGTTGGAGACTTGATTCTGGCCTAGATTCAACAACAAGGAG
Source organism: Viscum album (assembly GCA_963277665.1). Lineage (NCBI taxonomy): Eukaryota > Viridiplantae > Streptophyta > Magnoliopsida > Santalales > Viscaceae > Viscum > Viscum album. The sequence goes on along the minus strand of OY728121.1, from coordinate 1,351,740,600 downwards.
CTCCAGCAGTAGTTCACTTCCGCAGTGGGCTTTGGATATCGTGAACTGGTTCGCGATGGTTAGGGTTATTAAAATAGATCGTGACACTTTTATCAGTGCTTTAAAAAAATAACTGATAAAGATACCTTTTATCAGCACTAAGTTAATAAGTGCTGATAAAATGAATCTTTATAGGCTCATTTTTTAGTGCTGATAATGATAGAGGTTTATCAGCACTTTTTTAGCACTGATAAATCTCTATGTTTATAAGCGCTAAAAAAATCATTGATAAATACTTATAATACTTTTAAAAAAATAGTTTTTTAAAAAAATAATTATTATATATAATTATAATACTTATAATAATACTTTTTATAAAATAATAATTTTAAAATTCTTTGAATATATAATTATTTATTTATAACTGTAATTAATTTTTTAAAAATAATATTTATATCATTATATATATTTTTATAATTATATATATATATAAACATAGTAAAAATATTCATTATTTAAATAAATTTATTATAATTTTTAATTATTTATTTATAATTATATAAATACTTTTTTTAAAAAGTATTATTTATTTATTTATAGTTATAAATGTATAAAAATAGTAAATATACATTTATAAATATATTTATTTATGAATATTTTTTTACAAATGTATTTTTAACATTATTAATGAATATTTAATCTTAAGTTCATGCATATTAAAAATGAGTAAAATTGATTAATTAAGAATGAGTACAATATATTGAAAATTTGGATAAGTTTGATTAATATAAATAATTAAAAAATGGATATATATTAAAATAAAGATGAATAAATATTGAAAATATTAATGACATATTAAATAAATATATGTAAAATAAATAATATAAATTGATTAAATTTCAAAAAAATATTTGTGTGTGTACGTATGTATATGAAAATGCATTAATTATGTACATGTGAAATTAATATAATACATTTTATCTATGTTATAAATTAAAAAATCAAACTACATTCAATTATGTTCATTACTCATTGAAATTAGTTAGTATTTTTAATTCATATTAATTTTTAATTATAAACCATTATTAACTAAATACATTATTATTTAATGTAAAGCATAGATAATATTTTTTATTATATAAATCATATTTATATACATTAATATATATTTATATATTTAATATATATTATTTTTTTGACATTATCAATAATCATCTAATTGATAAAATGTTTAATATTTTTCTCAATTTACTTATTTTTAATTTTAATTTGTTTAATTTTCATTTTTCATATATCTATATATTTAATACCTACTATTTATTAGTATTTATAATTTATATATAGTATAATCAATTTATTTATTTTATCAATAATTATTTAATTAATATTATTTGTAATATTATTTTTAATAAACTCGTTTTTTATTTTTTATTTATTTCATTATTTTATTTTATTTATTTGGATATTTATCAGTGCTAAAAATCATTCATAAAGGATTCATTTATGAGTGCTAAAAATATAGTGTTGATAAAGGGTGTCATTTTTGAGTGCTAAAAATAAAGCACTGATAAAGGTTTCCCTTTATTAGCGCTTAAAATAAAGTGTTTATAAAGGGTTCAATTTATCATCACTTTTTTAGTGCTGATGAAGATTTCATTTATCAGTGCTTTTTTCTAGCACTGATAAATTACAACGCTGTTAAATGCCTCTTTTGTAGTAGCTGTTTTTATTTTCTCACATTTATAGATCTGGTGATTCAAAAAAAATCAATGCTATAAAGGGTTGTAGGGACACACTTTTGGATGATTGAATGGGGATGAGTTTTACTTGGATAGATTATATAAATGTATTTTATAGTTATTCCAAAAAGATTTTGGATGGGTATTCACAAGGTATTTCATATGATGTGATACACGGTGAAGTAAATGATAGATTTCCAAAATTGTTTTAGAAGATATCCAAAATATTTTTTTGATATGTTTTCATTATTTATTATATATGATAAAATATAATTTGAACTAATACAATGTCCTTTAGGATTTATTTTAATTGGGAGATTTAAGGATATGATATACCATAAATCCTAGGCTTAAGGATATATAGAATTTAATTTATCCCTAAGAAAAATCATGAGAATACATTTCTTCCAACATATTCTTAATCAAAGGCTTAAGAGTATGTTATTACCAATGTATTTTGAAATTAATTAGATTCCTATATTGAGAATGTATTGGCTTAAATATGGTGGTATTATAGTTTACATGAGATGTTGGTGTTATCTTCGATCGTTGGTAGGTGAATGGTAACTATTATCAATCAAGGATTTTGTCCACACTGGATATCATTTAAAAAAACCTTATATAAGATGTAACGTGAATGGAGATTAATTAATACATATAATGAATGGATTTTTGATTCATTTAATCATGAATTATAATTCATAGGTAAATGTGATAACACTTAAGGAGTATCCTCAAGGGATTTATAAATCCCACTACCATGAAATGGCGGTGTGTGTGTGTGTGTGAATGATTCATGCTTGGAAAAAACTCCATGGGGCCTGAATCTCTCTTAATTAGCCTCCTTAAACTTTTTAGGTTATATCACATCATGGATGTTAGTGGATTCTGCTCATATGATGAGTGATTTAGTAACATAATATTGATACCTATAGAGGTGGGATGTCCTTTAGTTGTCACTCTTGTGATATTCTTCAAACTCATAGAAATAAGATAGATTTTTATGAGGCTACTTAGATGTATGGTACTCACTAATTTATAATGTTCTTTATTTAAAAAATGCATATTTTCATTTATTCTATATGTGGTGATCTTGGGATTGGGATTTCAATCACGTTTGTTTCTTCTAATAAGTGTTAATAGACCCCTATAAATCCCATCACTAAATTTTCTATCAAACCTTATCATCTGACCCATACACTATTTGCACCTTCACCTTCACTATACTTCTGAGGAAGATCCCTTACCCTTACCTATACCATGAGACATAAAGTGTGAACACGTCTTAGAGGGATTGTGTAGGGTGTGAGTATGAACTCAGTAGGCCACTGCCAATGGTTTCCTTATATAGTGTCTATATATATACCAGTGTATCTAAAACACAATAAACATGATCCAAACATGCTACACATCCTTCTCCACCCGTTCTTAACTAGTCCCAAGAGAGTATTTTCCTAACTCATCTAATGATGAAGTGGAACTATGCATCTATATTCTGTTATACTATAAGTTACCTTGGACTTCCCACCAACTTCATATCACTTATCATTACACAGTAGCCCAAAACTAACAACTATTCATATTCAACCATGATACCCCTGTAGCACATCCATAACTCACATCTCAAGTCCCATGGTCATCTGGAACCATTAATAACCACCATATTAGTATACCAAACAAACCTCACATGTCTAATTATCTCCCTTATCTTATTTTTTTCATCATTATCCCCTTATGTGTTCAACTACAGCATATCCCTCCTCTGTATTGATGTTTAAAACCATCACCCCTAAGCTGCTCAGACTATGGATTATACCACCCACTATGGGGGGTAAAAACCACCTTATGGTCCTTGTCTTATGTATACACAACCTCAACTACCTTATCCCTATAGTGATTGGATATCTCCATCCCTATGTCCAAAACTTAGTGGAGCTTTATCTCCACTGTAACAATGACCAATAATATCTCTATCACACTAACAACTCTAAAATCACACATACAAGAAATCCAAGCTATACCAATACAAACCCATCATTTCCTTTATAATATTACCCCTATGTATCTCCTAAGAACAAATAAAACCATAATTGATTCTATTTCTTATCATATACATACAACCCTACCCTCTCTAGTTTATCACATAATTCATATCACATGTATAATATAGGAAAAATATTGGCACCACCTACTTAGAATTGGAATGAATCCACTCATCAAAGAACTCTTTCATGCATCTTTAGCCTAAAGGAATTCATAAATATAGAAAAATAACTAATTTAGGACACAATCGATATAAAGTAGTGATATAGTGAGATAATCTAGAAATAACAACCTAGGGATATCTACCCTTACCCATGGACACTCCATACAATAGTTGGAATGAATATCCAAAAATAATCAATGAAGAAATCCAAAAAATATTGAAGGAATTAGAGAGAGATAGAGAGAGAGAAATAGGGTACCCCCATATATTTATTGGAGTTGGTGTCCTATAACCAACTATTTGTACATTGATAACATGAATATTTAATGTTTTTAAATATTAAACATCTTATTACATATTTTTCATTATTCTACATGACTATAATGTAATAATGTCCTAGAATATTCATCACTTTAATAAGGTCATAGTTGTTCCCCACTATTATGAAAACCTTGAAGTGCTATGATAATATTCTTAAATATAGTTTTGTGTTTTGATGACATACTATGATGGGACACATAGTATATAGACCATCAGGTGTGAGTACTTGTAAGAATATGAGACTTCTTCTCATGAAGTTTGTACTTGGTAATCTCCAATATTTGAGATTATGATAACAGACCCACCAGTAGGAATTCTGCATGTTTTGGTGTCATCAGATATTCTTATCTATGAGCATGTGTAATAGTCCTTAGAGTTTAAGATTATCATTAATACATGTCATGACTCGCTCACTTATATTTGCTGATGAAAACCATCACACCATATATTGGTGGGAAGAGGGTGTGTTGGGTGCATCACAAATGACATTTTATTAATGGATAAGTTGAGGAAGGATTTTTCCCTTCCATTTATGGAAGTTTATATCTTGTCCCTTTGATTTAAATAGGACTGTCACCCTAAATTCCATGTTCATGGTGTAACAACGAGTTTATTTTAGGTAGTCAAGGAATTATGTATCAAGCATATAGGTTGATGACACTATTATGAAACCTAATTGATGAGATATTGTGACAAAGGGATTATATTACCCGATGAGCATTTTTATATGGATGTCATCATTGTGACATTAAGTTCTTTCTCTTGGGTTCCTTGACCCATTTCTAGACAGTACTCTTGGACTTTAGGCAAGCCCGCATAATGCCAATGAGAAAGAATCCTAGAGTGCCACACACTAAGTGTTTCTTATGGTCTCGATTAAATTATATTTGAATTTAATTAATGGAATAAATATTATTCTCAAGCCCGTGGAATAATTTTAGTCAAGTTAAAATGATCTCATAAATTAAATAAAATATATTTATTTTATTGAACATTTAATAAATATTTATTTAATAGTTTTTAAATTAAATATTTATTTAAAGAATAAATTATTTATTTATTCGGGTGTTCAATAAATGGAAGTGGAGTTCGAGTAGATCAAGGCCGGTCTAGTAGTAAAATAATTATTTTCAAGATGGTAAATAATTATTTAACTAGTTTTCACAAGATAAAATAATAATAACATAGTTATCATTATGTGGCACGGGATTTCATTTGTGATTCCATTTTGCGAAAGTTGGCACGCCACAAATAATGGTGTTGTTATTGTTATTATGTATCATGGTTTTTATCTAAGGTTATTATTGTATTTAATTGCTATTACACAATTAAATATTGTAACTGATACCCGTGTCATTAAATAGATAGGTATTTTTATTGTTCCATTATTCCTGGTGAATCGAATTGCTAGTGGTGAGATAATTGTTGAGCCAAAACGATTTCTCTCTTGAATCCTCTCCTCTCGCCTCTCAAGAATGAGAGACGTTCTTTAAGACTGAATAACAGTTGATCAATAATGACTGATGTAAGACACTTTCTTTACTACACTATCACCTAGAGAATGAGTGGTGTTTATCGGAGGCCATTGAAGCATGTGTGGATCATCGCTAGAGGGATTCTGGTTTGGATCCTCACAAGCATAACAAGACAATCTGGAAGGGTTATTCTAGATGATCAACATCATCAATGAAGAAAGTACTAAATATCTAGGTATTTAATTTCTGCATAAATTATTTAAATTAATTATAAATATGATGTGCAAGATCCTCTTTCTCTAGGATCTGGTTCCCTTTTCTTCTTTTGTCTAGATCTTTGATTTTAATCCATGGATACTAACATTTATCATCATATCGATCTCAGATTGTTCATCGATTATAGAAAAATCAAAGTTGGATCCTCCCAACTGCCACACTTCTACTATGTATAGATCCTTCAATATTATGGTTAAATAACCTTTATTTCCTCTTTTATAGTCAAATTTCCCAATTAATTTTTCATTTTAATTTTTTTTTTTGAAAAATTCTGGAAAATTCATCATATTCAAAAAATTTTAAAACATTTGGAAATTCATGACCCTTATGTATAGTTCCCTTACATATGGGACCCTTACATATCACCCCCTTTATTACCCTTACACGTCACCATTATACATTGAAAATACCCTTATATATCACAAGGACCTCAAACACATTACTATATTTTTGAAATTTATATATTAAAAAGTTACTTATATATATATACTAAACCAATTCTTGATCCTTTTGTATCACAAGGATTACTCTCAACACTTTACCAAATTTTTCAGCTCATCCCTAAATGAATCTAATATATCAAGGATTTTCCCTTATGTATTATAGGGTTCCCAACACTTATCCAAATTTCACATTACAGGATGACCTTAACTTATCTAGAATATACTTCTTTATATACCCTTTAGAAAATATTTACTCTTATACATATAGGGTGACTTAAATGTTTATCTTATGTATTACTTAACTATTTTTTCAAATTCTTGACAAAGTTACATTTATATATGAAAAAATTACTCATACACATGAAGAGTTTACTTTTACATATGGGGATTTTACTCTTTCATATTACCTTAGCCATAGATTTACTTTTATATATATAGGGTGGATCTAGAGTTAACAATATGCATACACTTAGCCATATTACAACCCTTCACAGAGTGAATCTTACATATGATGAGTTAAATATTACACATTATAGTACTCTTCCATTTTTTCCAAACACCAAAACTCTTATGCATGGGAGTTGGCTAAAAAATCAGAACCCATATCACTAATAGCCTATGAATTCATCTAGTTGTATCCTATGACTAAAAACCAAAAAATCCTATAATTTTTCTACAACTTTAAAAAAAATTAGATTTAACCAAGAACACTTATAGATTTAAAATTATATCAAATCATGACCAAAATTGACCTCCAACTTATTAACCTATTACAAATAATATCTATAAAAAAATCACACAACGTTAACCCCCATGCCCATGCTAGTTACTGAGACTTTTTCCCCATCCTATATTGACACCTTGATAGATTTTAAATGCACAAATTTGATCCATGATCCAACCTGAATCACCCTTACCAAATACTCTGGACATTGAATCTTCCAACCAATGTGGTAATATACAATCCACCCCCTTAAGGCCTAGTATCCTTACTGGAACATCGATCTGAAACCTAGATCTAATTCCATTTCTTGATGACCCCAACCTTGTATCCTAGACCCTAAGACCCATGTCATGATCACCGTAATGCCTCATTTTAATTACCTGGTCATCAAATACTATAAGTTCATGTTGGGGGATAAAAAATCATTAGGGAATGATTTTATATTAAAATAAACATCCAACCATATGAGATATAGATACAAAATTTTATTTGAAAACTGAAACTAAATCTTTTAAAAAATCATTTTAAGAAAACTAGAAACCAAATAGAGTGTAGTGAAAATAAAAACCAAGATTTAAAATCCTAAAATTTCATGATAACTAACATAAATGATTCCCAACCAATGTGGATAGTTCAAATACTCCTACTATATGTGGTCAAATGTTGTTATATCGTCCATTAACTCAACTACTAAGATAAAATAACAATGAACATTGGTGCTTTGACCATACCTATATCATGACATAAGACAAATAAATGTACACTAAGATGTGAGAGTATGGATGAGTATAAAAATATCCAATATGATTACTCTATGTAACTCTCATGATGTCCTAATAAAAACTACTTCTAGCCACATACACAATGTAAAGACCCTGAACCTAGTATCCTAGAGTCAGGGGTTACTTTATTGCATTAACAATACATACAAGTGATTGTATCCCAAATGACCAAATAACTTAGTACTCTTTGTAAAATAGATGCATACTGGAATCTCATATTATATTTGAAAACATAAAATAAAACATAGTATTTTCTTTGAGAACATAATTATTTTATCTAGAATATTCTTGCATATAATTCATAATAAACATCTTGAGATCTTGGGGAAAAGGAAACATCATAAAGGTGTGATCTTAGAAGCTCAGTAAGGGAATGCATACAATATAAGATAACATAGAATAAATAAGGAATGAATAATATGGAAGGAATAAATGATGATAAAATAATATATTATAAATAATCACATGATCTTGAAACTTATCCATGGATTACGTAACTATTTGAATAATCATATATAAATCAATAACTTATTTCATAATAATGGAATGCATAATGTCGGACATCTTAAACTTACCATCGTGACCTCGTTCCAATAAATCTTACATAAATGGGTAAGTCCTTGGTCAAATAACCAACCTATTTCGTATCATGAGACCTACCAATACATTGAGGGGATATGTAATTATGGGACCCACCAATCACTTAACAACCCAATTCATTAATCATATGAATAAACAATACAACTTAATCAACATGGATTAAAATTCAATAACTATCTATATTAGAAGAACTAGTATAAGGAATGTCAATAATTTACCCAATCAAACTAAAAATAAACCTTACAAGGAAAAATGGTGGATGGTATCATGAGAATATATCCTTATTAAAGAATAATATTCAACAAATAATGTTAACATAGATGAAAATACTTTAAAAATATTGTTGGAAAATTTCTTGAGGAAAATAACTTTTCATTTTAAAATCATTTATTTAAAATTTAAAAATATTCAAAATATTAAGGAAAATGTTTTATTTTAAAATAAACTTGAAAATTTTAAAACAATATTTAAATAATTTAACAATCATGATGGTGGTAAATTTCATTCATTCTAAGTACATTTAAACAAATATTAATTTCATATTTTTGATAAAAATTCAAAATTATATCATTCAGAAAATGATAAGAATATTCCTTTGAAACAATTTTATAGAAAGTAAAAAATGGGTAAAAGTACTTTAAATAATAATAGGATAATATTAAAAACATTCTTGAAAATTTTTTGAAGAAAACATGGAAATGGAATAAAAATATTCCCAACCAAATAGGAAATAAAATATGTTTTCTTAAAAATAGTTTCTTGAATAATTTAAGTACCAAATAGGAAAAAATGCTAATATCATGTGAAAAATTTATGGATATCAAAATTATAATAAAATTAAATGGTTTTATCATTAATGTTTCATATAATTTACTTCAATGTAAATTCAAGCATAAATAATCCTAATTAAAATGAGATTAAAACATAAATCTTTTACCTCAGGTCTAACTTACTTTATAAGTGATTTTAACCTCTTGTATAATAAATTTAAATTTATTATAATTCTATAAAATCATAATATAAATACTTATAATATCATATATGATCCACATATAACATTTCAATACTTTTTATTAATAATTCTTTATAAAAATCATAGTTCCTGAGTGTTAACTATCTCATTTTTCATGTAAGTTTCGGTTCAGTAGTTTTGGTCTTTATATATTTATCATAATTAAATAATCTCTGGTATTTTATTAAATATATAAATATAATATATATTCAATATATATATATATATAATTATAATTATCCATAAAAGGTAGGGATATAAAAATGAATTACGTCGTTCATGGAGACGGTTGGTCATACGTACACATGAACATTGTTTTTATTTTCTAATAAAAAGAAGGAATGAAAAATATTATTTTATCATTAAATAACCATAATTAATCATAAATAACATATATATACCTTAAATATATCCTTAATAACATCCAAGTAAAATATAAATGAAAAACAAATCACATCACTCCATAGAGGTGGTAGTCCATGCATGCGCACGAGCGACATTATCATCTTCCAATGAATGATAAGGTTTAGAGGTAGATATGATATTATAATTCTATAAGAATAATTATTTTATAAATATCATATATAATATTTAAACCAATCATAATAACCATCCATTAAATATGGTAATGGAAAATAAATTGCATCATTATGTGGAGGCGGTAGTCCATACGTACGCACAAGCGATATTTTCACTTCCCATTTGATGGAAAAGAGAATGAATAATGGTGTTTACATAATAATAATAATATTTAATTATATTTTGGATACTTAATTTATTATTTTATGATGAATACCATAGATTTATAGGATTTATAATAATAAATAAATTTAAATAGGTCAAGTTAGACGATTACCTATTCTTTGATAGACCTCCTTTAGATCCTTTCTTAAAAACCCTTGGAATATTATTTTAAGAAAAAAAGAACCTGTAATTAATTTATAGGGAATTTTAAAAGAAAATAGGTCTGGTTTTGGTGGATCTAGATGGCTCAAGTTGTTGTAAAGAAGATAAATTATGGGTGTCCTTTTATAAGGGATAGAAAGGACACATATGGAATTAGTAAGAAGATTTAAATATAATAAATTCATTTTCATGTTAAAGTAGAAAATTGTGGATATAATTTAACATATAAGGTATTATATGGTTTAAATACCATAAAAAATAAATTTTTTATATTCTTAAGTGGTATTTTAAAACTTATCCTTTGGTTTAACCCCTTAGTTAACCAATTTTAACTTTAACTGTGATAACGACGTTTTCAAACTTAAAGGGTTATAATTTAACTTATAAGGTAAAAATTGGCTCAAAAATGGGAAAGGGATGATATTTTTTACCATTTATCATCCTAATTTTCCTATTTTAATATTTTTATTATTTTTAAATGATTTAATAAGATACTATTTTTCATAAAATATCATTAATGTCATTTTTGACAGGATTAATTTAATTTGAATTTAAAGACATCAAGATTACAAATAAATTGGAATATAATATATTTAAACATAACTTATACATTATAATTAACCATAAATTATTTTCTATGCAATAATACATCCAAAAATATTACTTTTGATATTTTTAAAATCATTTACTTTGATTTTTCTACTGCTTGCACAAGCACTGTGACAGTTTTGTATAAGCATTTAAGGAAATTATATATTAACTAAAAATTATAATTAAATTAATATAAAAATTTTAATTTCATTATTATAAAAATAAACTTTTAAATTCATTAATAAATTATTTGTATTCTTATGTGAACATATGAAATGAATTTAAAAGCAAGAGAGTGACATTTTGTATTTTTCTTTACATAAAATAATATAAATACCATTATTAGGGGAAAATGACACAAAAATGACATATATTTGAATTTTTTATGTCTATAGTAAAATTACCAATAAAATAATGGAAATATTTTGGTTGATTTTGTGACCATATCTCATAGTTTTAACCATGTTTTACTCATTTTATCCTTACCTAGGTGAAAAATAATTACCACAATTACTATTCATAATGACCAAAAATAAAAGGGAACTATTTATAAAATTTAAATATATTGATTCCAAATATGATATAAATTTTCAATATTCAATCTCTATAATTTTTATAAATTAATTTTAATATAAATTTGTAAAACGTAATGAAAAAAATAGTTTTTAGACAAATGCATTTTTAAGCATAAAAATTAACTTATATAAAAATCATGAATATTACTGATTCAAATGGAATTAATTAGATTATAAAAAATAAAATTTATCATATTTAATATTAATTCCAAATCAAAAATATAATGGGACTTTTAAATTACTTTATTTAATTAAAAGAAATGATAGTATTTGAAAAATTGGTATTTTGCACTATTTAATGAAAAATCAATCATTTCAGAAAAAATCCCAAATTTTACACTAAGTTAATTTTGATATACTGATTTAAAAAAAATATTTTAATTTTATAAAATAAAATTTCAAAAAGTTTCATAAATTAATTATAATTTCCACATAAAAAATGTAATAAAATCATTTTTGAAGAAAATACATTTTTGAAGCATAAAATGACTTCACTGAAAATTAGGTTCCTATTTCCTAAGAATTTATTAATACATTTTTATATACTAGGTACATTATACATATATTTCATAATGAAATAACTCATATTAATACCCACCAATTAAACAACTAGGTTAAAACGATCACATTTAAATAATAACATTTTTATAATATATCTCAATTCGCTTAGAGCTCAGTGTTGTGTGTTAATAAATCTATAGAGATTGTTATTATATTAATATAAATTTATAGGGTGTTACATTATACCACCCCCCCCCCCATAAATAAAATTGTGCCCTAATAATTTTATCTCAGTTATCAATGGTTTAATATTTGAAAATACCTTTACTGAAAACTCACATCATACAGAGGGATAATAAAAATTCTTTTAAAATAGGGGATTGGGAAGGATAAAGGTTGCCTAAAATAACACCTAGTCATGTTTCCAAATAAGGAGAAGAATGGTGGGAAGTTAAAATATATACATAGAGGATAAAACTATCATCTAAGTACTAATAGAGAGTGATAGAGAACATATTCATGGGAAAGTTAATAGCCACAAAACCATAATTTAGTGAGTGGGGAAAAGATTATAAATTCATCGAAAATGAAGATAAGAGGATAAATGTATTTAAATATATTTTTCCTAAATTTTAGGTATTCCTTTACTTATAAGATTTATAACTTGAGAAAATTACTTACTTGATTTCTTTCCATTTTAAAAACACAAATTCATCCTCTAGTTGTGCTTCAATGAATTTCCACTTCATATCTTATTCTAAGAAATGAATATACAAGATGAATTTTTTAGGATTGAAGAACTATAATTAACTTTTAACTAATCATAAGATCCATAAAATATTGATAGTTTATTACTTATTTATCTAAATATTTAACAAAACAAAAATGGTTAGCACAAGTTATCAAATATGGATAAATATAACACATTATTCTCTAAAAACTCATCAATAAAACCTAAAGTTAAAATTAATCCATTAAATAAATAGTTAACTATAAGAATCCTCTAGAATATTTCTGATCAAATTATCAAAACCCAAAAATCAAAAATACTTGATCAAACATTCTTTTAAGATCAACTTTAACATTAATCCCCAAAAAAACTTAGTAACTCATAATTTCATGTACTAAACATATGAATACCTTGATCATATATTCTCTTAAAACATATCAATAACCAAAATTACCATAAAAACTCAATGAAAACATATAAACTTAAAAAAATTAAAAAAATCATTTTCCTAAAAATAAAACCATAAACTATTGAATATATTCTACAAATCCAAAAAAATGCAATAAACTTCATAAAAATTACATAAATCACTTTAACATCAAATCACTTTAACATCAAATCACTAACCAATTTCAAGGTCACCAATACTATATAATTTACTTTATAAATTTTAATAATATCTTTATCCCAACTAAATATTATTAACTCAACATCAGGAACATATTGAGGTTTATCTTTCCCTTAATCATGTGTTCTTCAAAAATATAACATTACTACTAAATCACTTTTCTTATTTATCGATACTAATCAACATGCGCTTTCAAATACTTAGTGAAAACTATATTTGGAATAATACTAAGATGTTTCATAATTATTATAACCATAATATCATATATATAACACTTATACAATATAATTCTCAAATCCCAATACATAAACACTTTAATCCTTTCACTTCAAAGATTGTCATAGTATAGGTTGTTATTTTGGCTAGGATTTAACCCTTGGATTAGGTCATTAAATCAGATAATTCCCGATTTCCCCACACATAATACATTGAATTACTTAGAAATTCATTGCTCTATGACCTTTATTTCCTTAAAAAAACATCTTCCCCTTCCTTTGATACATTCTCTTGGGTGCTTCTTACAATATATTTGACATGTAAAAAATTAAATCTTCTTCCCTCTATAGTCTTCAAGAAACTCTATTTTTCTCTTATTAGGTGTGTTAGAAAAATCACCCCAATTTGATATTATTAATAATATTATGAGATATATTATTAGGCATAATCACAAGGTTTCACCTTCTATATCTCATTTCATTTGGTTTTTCATGAGGAAAATCATTCCATTGTCCATAAAATTCAGTGTTAATATGGTTCCATCTATTTATATCCATTGAGTAAAACCAAAAATAATAGTATGAGAAATAATAATCATAGTGTGAAACCATATAATCATGAAAATCATTTATAGTATGTCTAAATCATGACACTTTATTTTCAATATAATAAGCCTTATGCTTAACCTAGGTTATTCATGGTCATCATCTATTAAAATCCTTCATAATGGTTCATAAATAAAATGTGAGTTCACCCAAGCATATCCCTTCGGGGTGTCAAACAAGGTGTGTAGTAAAGGCTCATTCACCATGCACCAAAATGATGGTTGAGATATACTTTACCAACTCTTTTTGGATTTATTACCCCTAGATGCATCTGTTCCAAAACCAAATCCACTTATAGTATCCAGATAGAGATATATTTCTAGTAAAACCACATTATATAAACCTTACCAAAACTATTATGATATTATTCTTCAATTATACATGTCTTTAAAGTCTATCATAGGGTTATGTTCCCTAATCTATGTTTTTATAAATATAGTTCCCTTGTTTTCTAATAAACATGTTCTAGAACCAAATATAAAGACCCTAACCCTAGTAGCCCAGAGTTAGTGGTTACTTTATTATATTGGCACTAGATACAAAAGATATCATACCAAATGACTGAATAGATTAGTAGTCTTGGTAAACTAGATATATACTTGAATCTCACATTATATTTGAAAATATAAAATATAATGTAGTATTTTTTTGATAAAATCATTATTCTCTCTAGAATATCCCTACATATTATTCATATTAAACATCTTGGGATCCTGGGTAATGGAAACATAAGAAAGGGGTAAGCTCAAATGCTCAATATATAAATGTGTACAGTAGAATCTATCATAGAATAAATAAGGATTGAATAATATTGAGGGAATAAATGATGATAAAATAATACCATATAAATAATCAAATGATCTTGAAACTTATCCATGGAAAACATATTTATTCAAATAATCACATCAAAATAAATAACTGATTTCATAATAATGGAACGTATAATTCTGGACATCTTAAACTTACTATCATGGCCTCGTTCTAAGATATATTATATAAATGGATAAGGAATTTTCCAAATACTCAACCTATATTGTCTCATGATACATAATAATGTATTGAGTGGGTATGTAATTATGGACACCATCCATAACTTAATAAGTAAAATTCATCCATTATATAAATATTCAATACAACTTAATCAATATACCATAAAATTCAATAATTATCTGTATTGGAAGAACTAGCATATGAAATGTCAATACTTTCCCCAGTCAAATTGATCATAAACCATCTATAGAAAATTATTTGATGATATCATTAGAATATATCCTTATTGAAGTATAATATTCAAAAAATTATGATGAAATATATAAAAATACTTTAAATGGATCACTGAAAATCTTATTGAGTAAAACACCCTTTTCATTTTTAAAACACTTATTTTCAATATAAAAATTTTAAAAAAATTAAGGGAAATTTTTTTTTTGAAAATAAACTTGGAAAGTTTTAAATTTATATTCAAAACATTGATTGGTCATGATAGTAGGAACTTTCATTCTTGTCAAGTATTCTAAAACAAATATTCCTTTCACATTTTTGGTAAAAAGATGGAATTACCTTGTTTGAAAAACGATAAGAATATTCCTTTTAAAAACATTTATACAATGTAAAATATGATTAAAATTTACTTTAAACATTTATAGGATAATATTAAAACCATTATTTAAAATATTTTAATGAAAACATGGACATAGAAGAAAAATATTCTCAACCAAAGAGAAAATAAAGTCTGTTTTTCTTAAAAATATTTTCCTGGATATTTTAAGTACCAAAGAGAAGAAAATGGCAATATCACTTAAAAATTTTATGAATAACTAAATTATAAGAAAATTAAATGGGTTTATTAGGAAAGTATTTTATAATTTTTATCAATGTAAAATCAAACATAAACAATCCCCATTAAAATGATATTGAAACATAAATCCCTTACCTCTGGTTCCACTTTCTTCATAAGTGATTTTAAACTCTTGAATAATAAATTTAAATTTATTATACTTATATACCATAATAATATATAAACTTATAATATCATATATTATCCAATTATAACATTTAAATGCCTATTTATTAATAATTCTTTATTAAAATCATCTTTTATGAGTGTTAACTATCTTATTTTTCATGTTAGTTTCAGTTCGATAGTTTTAGTACTTATGTGTTGATCAAGGTTACATAATATACAGGATTTTACTAATTTTATAAATATCATATAGATTCAATATATACATATTTATATTTATCTATAAAATGAAGATATAGAAATATTATTTACACCGTTCATGGAGACAGTAGATTATACATATGCATGAACATTGTTTTTATTTTCTAATGAAAATAATGAAAGAAAGATAAATATTATTTTATAATTAAATAACCATAATTATATCATAAATAAAATATATATTCCTTAAATATATCCTTATTTACCATCCAAGTAAAATATAAATGAAAAACAAATCACATCGCTTCGTAGAAGTGGTAGTCCACACGTATGCATAAGCGATGTTATCGTCTTCCAACGGATGAGAAGGTAAAAAGGTAGATATGATATTAAAATTATATAAAAATAATTATGTCATAAATATGAAATATAAACTTTAAAACCATCATTATTTCCATCCATGTAATATGGTGATGGAAAATTAATTGTATTGTTGCATAGAGGAGGCAATCCACATATACGCACGAGCAATACTTGAACTTCCCATTTGATGGAAAAGAGGGTGAATAATGGTGTTTACATAATCATAATAAAAAATTTGTATATTTATGATAATGAATATATTATTTTATGATTAATATCATAGATTTATGGTAGTTAGAAGAATAAATAAATTGGAAGAGGTTGGGTAAGGCGATTACCTCCTCTTAGGTAGACCTCCTTTATATCCTTTCTTAAAGACCATTGGAATGGTATTTTAAGAATAAAAAAACATTTAATTCATGTCTATGGAAGTTTATAAGAGAAATTTTTAGGTTTTGGTTTGTGGTATATGGCTCAATGTGGTGTAAATAAGATAAAGGTGGTGACATTTTATAAGGGAGGGAAAGGTAACATATAGAATTAATAAAAAGATTTAAATATAATAAATTAATTTTTATGTGAAAGTGGAACCATGTGGCCAGAATTTCAAATATAATATTTTTTTTAAATCCATTCAACCAAAAAAATTTATTCAAGCTTAAGTTATATTTTAAACCTTATCGTTTAATGTAAGCCCTTAGTTAAGCAATTTTAACCTTAACCATGTTAATGTCTTTTTCAATCTTAAAGGTTATAATTTTACTTCGAATGTAACAATAGGATCATAAATTTACAAGGGATGATATTTTAGATCATTATCAACCTAATTTTACTCTTTCAAGATGTTTATTATTTTTAAATTATTTTTCATAAAATATCATTAATTCCATTTTTGACACTATTCATTTCATTTGACTTTAAAGACATTAAGATAAAAATGTAATTAGAATATAAATATTTAACCATAAATTATATAATATTATTTACCATGAAATTTTTGTGACACCATAATTCATCCAAAAATATTACTTTTAATGTTTTTAAAATCATTTACTTTGATTTTTCTACTACTTTCATAGACATTGTATCAACATTGTATAAGCATTTAAGGTAAATATATATTCACTAAAAATTAAAAATAAATTTAAATAATAAATATAATTTCATTATTCTTAAGGTAAAATTTAAGATTCATTCACCACTTATTTTTATCCCTATTTGAACATACAAAATAAATTTAAAAGTTATAGAGTGACATTTTTTATTTTTCTCTACTTAAAATAATATAAATGTAATTATCAAGGAAAAATGTCCCCAAAATATAGTATATTATAATTTTGTATGTTTATCATACAATTACTCTCATATAATAAAATAATGGAAAGTTTTGTGATGATTTTGAGACCTTATCTCATAGTTTTAACCTTGTTTTACCCATTTTACCCTTACTGAAGGGAAAAATATTTACCATAGTTTCTATTCATAATGAACTAAAATAAAAGAGTTTTATTTAACAAATTGGAAACTTGTAATTCCAAATGAATTGTTCAGATCAGTGTGAATCACTGAGAGGGGAAGGGGTGAATCATTGATCCCTTTAAATCTTTTTACTAATTGATTCTTTTCAATTAAACCTTTATGGCTAGTTAAAGCCTTGATACACTCTTCTTGTGTCTCTCATATTTACCTCAAATGGTGTAGTAAATTTAAAGGCATTGAACACAAGGATTTACAAGGTTTGGTTCAAATACATACTCCTTAATGTGTTGGTTATTCTCCCCAACACATATTATCCACTATAATCATATGAGTAATTACAATGGTCAATACAGAGTCACATTGTATCTCTCCTGAGTCCCACAGGAGGTTCTTTATACTGCTTCCCATAGTGTTACCAGAGTCTCACTGGCCTGCTTCAAAGTCCCACTGAAGAATTATTCCTCCTGGCTTTCACAAGATATTCTTCTTGATTCATTATGGATGGATCTTCTGATCTTCCCTCATGAGCTTTCTGAATCACACTTTCTCGTGAATCTCTTCAAGAATCTTCAACAGCCTTTGATAAGGTCTGTTGGCCTTGCTCAATAACTCTGATCACTTTTCTGATTAGTCCTCAGTCTCAACAATGCTCGGGAAATTCTTTCTTCTTCTAATGAATACCCAACCTCACTTAGATGTGTGCAAGTGATGCACACTACTTCTTCAAGAATCTTGATAGGAAATAATGATCTTGTACTATGTTAGTTTGATCTGTCTTCTTGAATCATGAAACATTGTAAACTCGGATAAAATATCTTCTTTAACTCTCTCTAGATTCAGTCTCAATTCAAATAAACTTCATGCATGGATTGCATGGAATCCAAACTTCTTGTATTAGATATCTCAATTAATTATGCTTCAATCATGAGTTCCATGGAATTTCTTCTTCTTGATTACACACGTTCACTCAGAATCTTGATTCTTCTTTTAAGTGTATTCATGTGTGCATGTCCATGCATGAATGCATGAACAATCACCTTCTTCTCTCTTTCTTATGTGAAAACCCCATTGGGTAAAACTTTTTGAGCACACACATTTTCTCTTTCTTTTCCTCACTTAATATTACACACAATTTCTTTTCTTTGATTATTTACACACACACACTTATTATTTAGTTTAGGTTCAACATAAGTGTGTGTTTATTCAAACCCAAATGGGTGCATTCATTTTTGTGTGTTATTCCTTATTTCTTCCTTCTATTTCTTTACATGTGCACATGCACTATCTTCTTTTGTTTTCTTTGTATGCAGGTGGTTTCAACTCATGCACATGTATGCATGTGCATTATGAATGACCTTCTTCTTATTTTTTTCCTCACAACCCGAATGGGTGTAACAAGGGTGTGCATGGGTTTTTCGTCTTCTCCAAGGGCAGTGTATGTGTAAATTTTTCATTTATGAACTCTCCTTCTCTTTGTGAAACCAAGGAGGTTCACAGCTCGGGTACCTTCATAGGGTATCACAAGGGTGCATGCACTGGTTGTGTACCCGCAGGAATGCATCCAAAATGCACAATGAGGGTTTATTAAAACCGGTCATGTGTTTATGGGGTTACTTAATACATAGGGTGCACCTTCTTTCATGAACTAAGGGGTTCATAGTTCTTCTCTTTGTGAACCATGAGTGGTGTGTAGCTCTCCTTCACACAAGGGGAGCATGTGAATTCTTCTTCACGAGACCCTTTGAGAGTGTGTAGCACTTGTCAAAGGGCAGTGAGATCCTCTTCTCCTTCGTATAGCAAAGTTGCATGGAAAACCTTCTGCCTTTCATGAACCAGAGGGGTTCATGGTATCTCTGTTTCTTCAAAGAAAAAAGATCTCATTTTTATGAGAATGGTAGCAAAATATTTTGCCTCAGGGATACTCCTTTTATAGGAATAGGATGCTCATTCAAATCTGTATATATGACATGAAGATCGGGGCTTTGAATTCCCGAGATCCTTGGCTTCAAAATTTCGAATCCGCAAGTCTCAGATGTTTCCTTTTCAAATATGGTCTTCTTCTTCATGGTATTATCCTTACGTTCATGTTATTAGGATCACGTGTATCTTGCTTTTAAATCCTCCCTTGAATATCGAACATCTAGTGTGACCTCAGCAACTTCATTTGCCTCAGACTTCTCTGAATTTCTTTATTTCGATGCATGCATGAAAGTGTAATTGAATGCATATATTAATTTTGTTCGGATGGTCCTGATGCATGAGTTTGATCATCAATGGTGGTTGGAGTACGATCATGTAGGTTTGGCTATGCTCCGGTTGTACAATGGCATCGGGTGACTCGGAGGTTGAAGCCAGCACTGCTAAGGGGTCATCAAATGGTCTTGGTTCAAATAGATGCGGAGCAGATGGATGGACGGCTCGGACTTTATCGCGGGACGCAGGATGCGATGTGCGGTTGAGATCTCACGCGTGATCAGATGGATAGTAAGGATTGCTTCTGTGGGTGAAAATTTTGTCCCACATCAAAACTCAGATGCAGGATGCTTGCGGTTTAAGTATCAAGTTATGGAAGCCAACACTCAGAATTCTATTCCTCCACTCATGGTACCGCCCTGTACTGTGTTCACCCTGTGGGTTCGCACTGCACCCAATCTTTTCTTCTCACGCACACTCCTAGCTCCCACTATTAACCCTGCCACATGGGTTAGTCATCGTGTGTGATCCTATTGGCTTATATATGGCACGCACTCCTACGCCTCTTGCGAGGCTGGCTTGAGGCTTCCCTCAGGAGAGGTTGACCCTTGGGTCGCACATGTGCCTGTGGTTGAGGACCTTGGCTGGCCCTCTTGGTTGGCCTATATTTTTTAATGTAAGGCCTACTTGGTTAGAAAACCAAGTGTACAAAAGTTCATGGCCACCTTCCTACAAAACCCATGCATGGGAAATGCACTTATTAGATTCCATAATAAGCCCATGAATGCTTCCTTTCTCATTTTTTGTCTTCAAACATCATCCTTCTTTTCCTTTTGGAATAAAAAATCCAAGATATTCAATATTCCTCCTTTGATTCAATAATAGATGACGCATAGAACTCTTCTTCATCTCATGCATTAAATCATAATGCACGGAATCATTGTTGTGAGTGATGTGTTCTCTTTTAAACACAAGTATTATTCTTTGAGGATCAGAACAAACAATAATCTGAGTTTTTTCACCGACTTCATCCAATTAGAAGATATTGGATGAAACTTCTAAAGTCAACATGCATTCAAGTATTGCATGGCCTTCTTTAAATGGTGTAACAAAGTGTCATCTAATTACACATGTCTTGGAACTTAGGATCTGATCAACAATCATCTGAATTTTATATAGAGAATGTCCAAGCATGAAATATAATGTCATTTCATACTGATTCTCCAAGAGACATAATCTTTGGAACAACTTCTCCTCTTCAATCATCATCATCACTTCATCACTACCTTGACATACACATATTGACATCTTATTGACAAAAAATGCAACACAATGCTCTAAACCAAATATGGTATCAATTTTTCAATATTAAATCTATATAAGTGTCAGAATTCAATTTTAATATAAATGCATAAAATGTAATGAAAAAAATAATTTTTAGAAAAATCCATTTTTAAGCATAAAAATTAACTTATATCAAAATAATGAATATTTCTGAGTCAAATGGAACTAATTAGATTATAAAAAATAAAATGGATCATATGGAACTTTAATACCAAATTTAAAAATACAATGGAACTTTTAAATTACTTTAGTTAATGAAAAGAAATGATAGTACTTGGAAAAAATTGGTATTTTTTACTATTCATTGAAAAATCAATAATTTCATAAAAAGCCCAAAATTTCACCTTAAATTAATTTTTATATTATGATTTAAAAAATTATGTTCATTTTATAAAATATAATTTCTAAAATTGGTATAAATTAGTTATTATTTCCATGCATAAAATGCAATAAAACCATTTTTTAAGAAACTCCATTTTTGAAGAAACTCCATTTTTGAAGCATAAAATGACTTCACTAAAAATTAAGTTCTTATTTCCTAATAATTCATCAATACATTTGAATTGAGTAGAGTCAGTATAAATATATTTCATAATTCGGTCACTCATATTCATACCCGTCAATTCAACATTTAGGTTATAACGAGCACATTTAAATAAAAATATTTTTATAATATATTTCAATTATCTTAAAGCTCAGTGTTGCGTGTTAAAAAAAATATCAAGATTATTATTATTTTAAACTAAATTACTGAGGTATTTCACACAATGTCATTTAAAATAGGTTAACACATTCTAAAAACAATATAGTTATTATCCATAAAAATTTAATTAAATCAACAGATGAAAATAATAAAACTATTATTTTTTCAAAGGTAACACTTAATGATTCCATGATAACATCCATTCATTAGATAACTAATGCAAACCAAAGAAACATGAGTAATGAATAAAGCATTAAACACAACTTCCTGCTAGTGATCATATCATATACCTATTGTGGGTCATCACCCACCTGAGTTTTTCCTGAATATCATAGCCCTCTCCATATGCATTATATAAAACTATGGAAAGTCCCATACATCGCTATTACCCCACCCTTTCATCCATACTTAACACTTCTTGGTTATTACTAAAACCCAATACAATCAATTTTACCAAAACCATTTTACTTTGTGAAAATATTTTTCCCAAAATAACTCATCGAACAAAATATTAAACTCAATAAATTTAAGATTACATTCAAACACAAGTTTTTCCTAAAAACCCAATTTTAAAACAAATCCCATGGTTTACACCAAACAACTCAAAAGTGTCAATATTTTTCAAATCTAGGAAACATTTATTATTAAATCAATTTTAACCAAATTATTTGATAATCACACAACATGGGAAAATAGACAATCAATACATAAATCACATTAAAGTAATCATAATCCATTTATGAGTGAATAAGAGACACCTACCTTAGATGATGAATATTCAATGATTTAAAAACCATGTATCTGATGTCAAAAACAATGACTTGATCCTTTTAACCCTATAAATAAGAATAGGAAATCGTGATTCCTTTATTCATGATATGAATCCAAAATTACAATGACTTAGATATAATCCAATGGGATATATAAAATAAAAGTGATAGTATATAAGGATAGGGTAAAAGATTCTTTAAAGAATGAATGATATTATCAAGATCTAACATTTGATCTGATGTTGATTAGGTCAATCCTCGATATAAAAGTGTCATTTGTTGATTTAAAATCCCCAATTTCACTCTGGAGAATCCCTAGGATCACCCAAATTGATGTTAGTGTTTTTAATTGGGTTTATGGGAGGATAATATGAATTTTAAAAGTCATATTGTGTAACCCAAACCTGACCGCATGGTTAGGTTTCATGATCCCAAGACTATGCACCAACTATCTAAGCCTCCCTACACACCAAATTCAAAATACATGATCATGTTTCAAGGTCACCAAGACCGTGTATCCCCCACCTCCTTACCTAGAATACATACATAATCCTGATACATGGTCACCGGGACTATACACATAACCATGCAACATTCATCAATCCTCCAAAAACTCAAAATTCAAGTAAAAAAATAAATAAAAATAAAATGGGGGGCTTTTTATAAACCATGGGACGTCACAATCATACTTTAAGTGTACCATGCTACAATAATGGTAACACCCAAGTTTCTTCTCCCTTGAGAAGAAAATGATATCATAGATTTAATTTTACTAGCTCCCAATGGATATTTTTCTCCTATTCTCTTATGTCCTCAAAAAAATTCTTACCTTTATCCAGTTAGGGAGGAAAAAAACTCACCCTTTGCACTTATCATGTTTTCCTCATCCATACTTGTTCATCACTATGGAATAGGTCAGTATACCAAGAAGGGTCACCCAAATCAAATAATAGGTTTAAATTTCATCTAAAACATTCACCCCATGATACTATTATTGGGGATAAAATATAATGAAAAAATAAATAACTCCACAAAGCCAATTGGTCCCGCCCAAATTTACCCATGTTTTTAGGGTTGAAGTGGTCACTTGTAGTGTATCTTTGTTTTTATAATCCTTATAGAACTAAGAATAACCTATTTAAACACATTATATTGATACCTAAGTGAATTAAACTTACAATAAAGGGTTGATCCTGGGTTATTAAAAGAGATGTACTAGTTGAAATTCCTTTCTAATGATTTAAATTTCTTAAACTCATGAGTGATTAATTTAAATAGATAAAAAAAATCATCACTTATTGGTTTAATACCAACACAAAACTAATTATAATCATCTATAAACTTGGAGGATAATTTTTATGAGCACTCCAAGTTAAAGGGTTGTATTATCACCTAAAGTTTATGGCCTTAAAATTCAACAAGGCTGAAGAAGTATTAAGATCATCAAACATGATTCTTAATTAAAAGAAGTGATTTAACATTAATAGAGTGAGAAATAACATCCAATATAACCCCTTTATACTCCCTTGGATCAATTAATAATATTTTTATATGTCCATTTAATCTATTCTCTCAATGGATGTGGGAAGTAGACTCATGAGGGTGGAATTGAAGAAGAAAAATAGTGAAATAATGATCACTCCACCATTGTGTGAAAAAAAATTCACAAGTGTTGTTGTGAATAAGTTCACACCTTGAAGAAACAATATCAATGTGATATAAATAAGAACATAATAATAGGATAAGAAAAAAAATTATTAAGAAACTAAAGTGAATTAGAACAACTTACATAAGAAATAAATGTGATTATAACATCAAATTGGAAGCATAACATTTAAATGAAAAAATACACAAATTACTCTAAATCCTTCACTAAAACTACCTTAAATAGTAATTTTATAAGACTTGGGTTGATCTCCAAATATTTCAAGTCCTACCAATTGATTATGGTATGCCTATGGTGGTGGAATGTTTTGTGGAATGTGGACTTTTCCACCCTTGGCTTGAAACGAGAGCTAGCTTGCATCCACCCAACAGAGGTGACAAAATGAGGTTTTCGATAGTCAGATTTGGATGGTCAATAGAAGAATAAATTGAATCCCTAAATGTTTCATAACTTTTTATAAAATTTCATCAAATTTGGATTTTTTTTTTGAGATATGATCGAAATGGTGGGATGTTATTCTAGGCCATAGAATCTAGCCTAGAATTTCATCTTTAAATTAGGCCACCTTGAAATCCCTTCAAAACTCAAAATTAGATCTAGTAACTATTGAACGAAATTTTCTTAATGATTTCCTATATCTACATTACAAATTTTAGCTTTATTGGATCTTTTAAGTGGTTGAAACATTCAAATAATTTGATTGTGGTCGAGTTTGCTTCACCCAGAATTTATTGGCATGAAGGCCTATTTTGGTGGTCTTCCAAACTGATCCTTCATGTTCTAAAAAAAGATAAAATATTCCAAATGGAATGGTAAATATGAAAATTAAATATTAAATTCAAATCAATAGTACTGTGGGATTTATGAGGTGTTCAAAAATGTACCATGTAATGGTGTATTTTAAGAAGGAATTACAATCATGATGTGAAATAATGTTCAAATTGTAAAATGAACTAAAATTAGTTTTTATGAATAATTAATCACATGAAAATTATAATATATAAAATTAATATTATCCTCTTTTATTGACCAATCACACCCCCAACCTTAGTGTTTTTCTACTCCCAATAAAAATGTATCTCGCAAAAAATAAAATTGAATTCCATTTTCCAAGAACATTTTAATACACAATGCTCACCAAAAGAACTCATACCAAAAAATTATGAAACCCATGAAAATAATTTAATGAAATATAGTTTCATAAGAATATCTCAATCCCAATCTCATTCCTTTGTTTAAATCCATTGTCACATTTGATCGTACCATGATTCATTGTGTCATTTTCACCCTTACACCATTTTATTAAACTGGATTTTTATTATAAATTCAAAATATAATAACAAAATTAAATTCACTTTTTATTCAACTATTTTGTTTTTATCACTGTTAAAAAATTCAATGTTACTTGTTTTGATAATTTCATTGAATCTGGAGGTGATTTGGAGGACCCATGATGAAGTCCAAGAAAAATGGGCCAAACTGCGCAGGATCCAAGCACACTAGTGGATTAATACGCTCACATATACTAGAACGTGCGTCCAAATGGGCTGAAATTTTGTGTTCTGTTCCAAAATTTAATATTATATATTTCATCTCAAGTAAAACAATCTAGATTCTATATATAAGGGTCCCATAAGAACTGATCTGTCCAAGCCACCGAATATGTACATAGTCAAAAGTGGCGTTCTATAATATATCCATATCTCAAGCTTTGATTGTCCAAATTATTCCAAAATTTCGGTTGTGATAGTCAGGAAGTGGGGATAAAACTTTCCAATTATTTAAAAATGGATATTAGACTATATATTAGCAGAAAACCATCCTCCAAGTGGTTTATCAAAATATGGGTGACCAAAACCACTTCCCATTTTGCCTATAAAAAGGCACCTTGGGCACCCCATTTGGTAGTTCGAACCAAAAGTGAAGTTCTGAAAATTTTAAGTTCTAGAGGATTTATTTCATCACCTTTTAGTTTCTTTAGGATCCTATCCTCATAGGGGGTTCAAGGATGAAGGCGAAGTTCCACCCGAGCCTTCTCCTCCTCTTGATGGAGAGCTAAACAGTGGACAATCATTTCGAGGGAGCTACGCATACTTGGGAGGGAGTTCCAGAACTTGATACTCTACTGGTTTTGTGTAATTTTTGTGTGGATTATTTCAATTATTTTTTATCTAAACATGTTTCTCCTCTGAATTCATTTCTTGGGTTTAATTAAGTAACCCACTTTTCATTTCAACACCGATTGGGTGGAAATTTCAAGTGGGAAACTTGGGTTGTTCTGATTGGGAAAAACAAGGATCCTCTTTATATCACACATAAAAAAGATATTATTATGATTTTGAAGCCTTTAATCTGTTCTTTAATTCCAAACCTTGACAGCATGATTGTTGTGTCAAGGGTTGGTACTTTGTGCAACGTTTTGAGAGGCAAGAGGGGAATCAAGATCTTGACAACCCTCAACCAAAGAATTAAACAAAACCATGTGAAATTTTCAGAACAATGAACTATCCAAGATGTGTAGTGAACATGAAGTGATATCCTTATCTCATAATTCTTAAATCACCACCTTATTATATCAACTATTAAACTCTTTAAGTTAAGTCATTTTCTTAAAACTATTTTCAAAATCACCTCCATCTTTTAGTAGTCTTTATTAAAAATACACACTATAAGATACCAATGCTCCTTGAGAGAGGACCTAGGGTCTTCACTAGACTACAAAATCTTCTTTAAATTGCAATCAATTTGACGTGTCATGACAACATGGTCAAATTTTGGCACCATTGTCGGGGAACGCTTTGGTTTTTAGTGCATGTTTTTGATAATATTTTTTGTAAATTTTATGAATATTTATTTGTTTTGTATTATACCTTTACCTATATTTTAGTGTTATGATTTATTTATTGTGAAGGTTTTTAGCATGAAACATTCTAATCTGGGAGATTTATCACCTTTAGAACCCAAACCGAAGAGGATCTTACTTCAGCAACACCGAGACGCGCAAGAGAACCCTTTGATGGAGGACACACAAGACAACAACACTCTTCTTGATCATTCATCTTCTTCTTATGGAACCAATATAAAAACTTAAATAAACTTTTATAACATGGATGAAAACAATAGAAAACTAAAATAAATAACCTCACCTAATGTCGATATTCAACCCACATACATTCAATTACAAGGCAGGGCACCCAATTTTGAACTAAAATCAGGTTTAATTCATCTATAACCAAGATTCCATGGACTTCCTAGAGAGGATCCACATAAGAATTTAAAAGAATTTCACACTATTTGTTCAACATTAAAACCTGCTAATGTGGATGAGGAAAAAGTAAATCTTAGAGAATTCCCCTTTTCTTTAGAAGATACTGCAAAAGACTGGATTTATTATGTTAATTCTCCAATAAGAGGTTGGGTGGACATGAAATGACTTTTTCTTGGAAAATATTTCCCATCCTCTCGAACTGCAACAATAAGGAAAGAAATATGTGGTATAACACAATCTCAAGGGGAAACACTTCATGAATATTGGGAAAGATTTAAAAGATTATGTTCAAGTTGTACACATCACCAAATAAGAGATCAACTTTTAATATAGTATTTTTATGAAGGTTTAATTCCAATTGATCGTAACATGATTGATGTTGTTATAGGTGGTACACTAGTAGATAAAACCCCAAATGCTACAAGAACCCTAATTGAGAACATGGAGAAAAACACTCAACAATTCATTACAAGGTCTATTGTACCCATTCAAGGTGTCCATGAGGTGCAAAGTACTAAATTTGATAAGAAGGTGGACACAAAGTGTGAAGATGTAATTACCCTTTTACGACAACTCGCTCTCTCCCAAGGAAAATCTCAATCTCCTCCTCCCATCCATTGTGGAATGTGCTCTTCTAACACCCATTATTCTTATCAATGCCCCTAATTGAGAGAAACTTCTTAGAGTTGTGAGGCAATCTTTCCAGGATTCCCCTATAACCAACCCTTTAGGCACGAACCATACTATTCATCCAACTTTGGGTGGAAATAAAACCAATATTATAGGCAAGGGGGTATTCAAACTAGCCTCATCAACCATGGAACCAACAAGGGAAGAGTATTCATCTACCACCACCACCTATAAATCCTCAACCACCCCAAAGGTCTTTCCAATCACCCCTCCTAAACCCAAGCCTAGCCTAAAAGATATGATGAAACAAATGGCTTCCAAAAATCTCCAATTCCAAAAAAACCACCCAAGCTGCCATACAAGACCTAAAAACCCAATTAGGCCAACTAGCTAGCTAAGTAAATGAAATCCAAATCCATGGGTATGGTAAACTACCCTCTCAACTAGTAGTTAGCCATAGGGATAATGGAAATGTTAGTTTTATAACCCTTAGGAGTGGGAAACAACTTAAAACCCAAATGAACCCTCCCTTAGATTCATCCACTCCTGAGGAAACCACCATCCCAACTGCCGAAAATGGTCCAATAGAAGAAAATCATTATCCTGAGAGAAGACCTTCTAAAGGAAATAGTGTGTATGTTGATAAGTCTATTATCCCAACCATTCCTCTTCCATTTCCCCAAAGGGCCATCTAACCAAGAAAACAAAAGGAAACTGAAATTTATAAGGAAATATTGTAAACTTTCAAAAAAGTGCAGGTTAACATTCCTTTGATTGATTTTGTGAAGAAAATTCCAAGATATGAAAAGTTTTTAAAGGAGATGTGTACACATAGAAGGAGAATTTATGGTGATGAGAAGATAATATTGGGTAGGAATGTCTCAGCATTGATAGAACTATCACTGCCTACCAAATTCAATGATCCTAGAACCTTCTCAAGTCCAAACACCATAGGGGATTATTCATATTCCAATGTTATGCTTGATTTAGGTGCTTCCATAAATGTGATGCCTCACTCCATTTACTCTTCATTGTAGGTTGGAGAATTGAATCCAAATGGGATAGTTGTTCAGCTAGTAAATTGGAGTACAACACATCCTTCTGGTTTGTTAGAGGATGTTCTTGTGAGGGTGAAAATTTTAATTTTTCCTACTGATTTTTATGTGATAAAAATGGAAGATGATAGGTTGAATGGACATTCCCCAACTATATTGGGGATACATTTATTGAAAACCACAAAACTCATAATTAATGTCCATAATGGTATATTATCTATGGAATTTGGGGGTAAGATAGTCCATTTCAACATCCCTGATGCCATGAAGCACCCCTCAGAAGAACATTCCTCTCTCTTAGTAAATTCAATTGATGTACTCTCTTCCCCTGGAAACACTTTTTTTCATTCCTCCGATCCCCTTTCTGATTTTTCATCCTTGATTGAAATTCTTGGTAATGAGTCATCCATTAATTGTTGTAGTAGTCTAGAAAAGTGTCATGAATGTTTATTAATTAATAATTTCTTGAACACTGAGGATCTCATGACCATCGATGATATTTCTAAGCTTATAAAAGCTCATTCCTTATCTTATGATGATACCATTAAACATTTAGATGAGATTAGTGACCTCTAACTTTCACACACAATCCCATCAATCCAAAATCCACCTGAATTGAAACTAAAACAACTACCTCAAGATTTAAAATATTCATATCTTGAGAATGGAAACAAGTTGACTATCATCATTGCTAGTTCACTCCCTCCTGAGCATGAATTTTATCTACTTAAACTTTTGAGGGAGTATAAACAAGCATTGGGATGGACACTTTCTGACATTCCTGGTATTAGCCCATCAATTTTCAGTCATCATATTTTATTAAATGATGAGGATAAACCAATGAAGTAATCACAACGTTGATTGAACCCAAACCTCCTAGAAGTTTTGAAAAAGGAGGTAACAAAATTATTGGCTGATGGAATCATTTACCCCATCTCTGATAGAAAATGGGCCATTCCTGTTCAAGGATGAAAATAATAAATTGGTTCCAACTCATGTGGAGAATAGTTGGTGTGTCTGCATAGACTATCACCGACTAAACCAACACACTAGGAAGAACCATTTCTTATTTCCATTAATTGAAAAAAAATTAGAGAGGCTAGTGGGGAAGTCCCATTACTATTTTCTTGATGGGTATTCTGGATACTTTCATGTCCATATTTCCCCTGAGGATCAGGAAAAGACAACCTTTACTTGACCCTTTGGCACATTTCCATATAGGAGGATGCCATTTGGTCTGTTCAATGCTCTAGGTACTTTACAGCGATGCATGGTTAGTATTTTTTCGAATTTCCTGGAGAACTGCATAGAAGTATTCATGGATAATTTCACTATTTATGGATCCTCTTTTGATGAATGTTTGTGTAGTATTGCTTCAGTCCTACGTCACTGTATTAAAAATAATCTCTTATTAAATTATGAGAAATTCCATTTCATTGTGCGACAAGGTACAGTTTTGGGACATGTCATTTTTAGGGATGGTATCCAAGTAGATAAATCAAAATTGGATGTCATTTCTTCCCTACCATTCCCCAAAAATGTACAGGATGTGCAGTATTTCCTAGTTCATGCTTTATTTTATCATTGTTTAATTCGTGAATTTAGTAAAATTTCACTCACCCTCTCCTGATTACTCTAAAAAGAAAAAGAATTTATTTTTGATAAATAATTTGAGGAATCTTTTAATAAGTTAAAATGGAGTCTCACGCCACCCCTGGTAATCCAACCACCTCGGTGGGATTTACTATTATAGATCATGTGTGATGCCTCTAACTATACAGTTGGGGTAGTCTTGTCACAAAGGGTTAATCAAACTCCACATGTCATTGCCTATGCCTCACGTACATTGGACCCTACCCAAGAAAACTACACCACAACTGAAAAAGAATTTCTTTCTATTGTGTTTTATTTGGATAAATTTAGGTCATATATTTTAGGGTCTAAATTTATTGTGTTCTTAGACCAAGCATACCTTCAGTATCTCCTTAAGAAACCAAAATCCAAACCACATCTCATTCGCTGGATGCTCCTCCTTTAGGAATTCTATTTAGAAATTAGAGATAAAAAAGGAGTAGAGAATGTGGTACCTGGCCATATCAGTAGGATTCACCCATCCTCGGACATTGACTCATCCCCCTATATTCCCATAAATGATATGTTTCCTGATGAGAAATTGTACCGAGTGCAAGATGTTATTCCTTGGTTTGATGAAATTGTAAATTATTTGGTAGCATCTTGAATTCCTACTGATTTCAACAAAAACCAGGTCGACCCTCTAAAAAATGATTCTCTTTGGTATATTGGGAAATACCCCTACCTTTGATGCACCTGTAGTGATAAATTCCTTAGGCGTTGTGTTTCTGATAGTGAGTTTCAATCTGTCCTTAGGTTTCACCACACTCTTTCTTGTGGGGGCCACTTTGGTCCCCAACGGGTTTCTCACAAGGTCCTCGATTCGGGTCTCTTTTGGCCCACATTGTTTTGATATTCCCATGAATTCTATAAATATTATACTCGCTATAAAATAATGGGGAATGTATATAAAAGAAATTAGATGAAAAAAACCCCTTTCTCTTCCATGAAATTTTTGATGTTTGGGGAATTGACTTTATGGGACCATTCCCTAATTCATTTGGTAACCTATACATTATATTGGCAGTGGATTATGTTTAAAAATGGGTAGAGGAATGAGCTACAAGGAATGATGATTCTAAGGTAGTTGTATAATTTTTTAGAACCCAAATATTCTATAGTTTTGGGTTTCTTAGGTTCATCATCAGTGACCAAGGTTCTCATTTCTGCAACCAAACAATGAAATCGCTTTTGCATCGGTATGGGGTAGGTTATAGAGCATCTATTGCATATCACCCATAGACCAATGGTCAAGCTGAGGTGTCAAATAGATAGGTAAAACAAATTCATGAAAAAATAGTTCAACCTAATAGAAAATATTGGAGTCTTAGAATTTATGATTCCTTATGGTCTTACAATACTTCTTTCAAAAATCCCATTGGCATGTCACCATATCAGCTAGTGTTTGGAAAGTGTTGTCACCTCCTGTTGAGATTGAGCACTGGGCCTACTGGGCCATCAAAAAATGAAATTCTAATATTTCTGGTGCAGGTGATCAAAGGAATTTCTAGATTCAAGAGATGGATAAAATGAGAACATATGCATATGAGAACTCTGGGATTTATAAGGAGCGAACCAAGGGTACCCACGACCGTCTCATCCTTCATCGTCAGTTGCACATTGTGCAGAAGGTCCTACTCTACAATAAAAGGCTGAATTTTCATCTAGGTAAGCTTCGTTCCCGCTGGTTTGGACCATACATTGTTACTAACATCTCTCCATTTGGTGTTTTCCAAGTTTAAAATGAAGAAAGCAATCAAAACTTCACTATCAATGGGAAGTGACTGAAGCACTTCCATGAATCCATTCTGGAGTCCCCGATGGAGGAACTCCATCTTCAAGAAGAAATATATGAATGAAAATCACTAGGTTTTATCCTTCCTTCCCACATTATCTTTTATTACAGTGAGGAAACTGCACACTTTAGGTGTGGGGGGATGGTTATATTCCTGAGTTAGTTAGGAATTTTCATCATCTTTCTTATTTTTCTCTTTTTAGCTTACTGGATTGTATTTTAACTTTCCCCCCTTCCCTCCCCCTCACCTTTGTGCTAGAATATTACTTTTTTTATGCCCACTTAATCATGGAAAATTGTGACTGTTTAATCATGGAAGCTATTGAGAATTCATTTGGAATGTACATATTTCATGTTGTTTTAACATTCAAAAAAAATCTGATGAAATGTGAATTTCAGCAAGAATTCAATATTGTGGTGTGACTTTCATTTGAAATTTAGTTCTTTTTCGATGATATAAATAGTTGTATCATTTCAAAACCTCTGAGAAGAATGGTACCCTTTTTGTGAATAGTTTAAGGGGAAATTGTTTCACTAATCACTCCACATATTTTTTCACCCATACATGAAGTGTGAAAATTTATTACTTAATGTAAGGAAAATATAAGTTAGGTTTATTTTTCTCTACATTACAAAATCATTTTTCCGTTCATTCTTTCCTTATCTAATATATTTCATTACTATACCAGATTGACCTATGTTTGTGTACCTATTATTCGACTGTTGTATGCCCTCAAAAAAAGGGGTTGTATATTGGGAAGGTCAAAATCCACCCTTCCTCGACCTTTGATCTTGTTATAATTATTACAATTAGTGTTGTGAGGAGATCAAACATGGGTTGGGATAAGAGTGTGAGATTTTTTCCAAGTGAAACTTTTGAAAAAAATGAGGAGAGTGATGAAATGTGAAACATATGGGGATACCTAGGTTGGTAACTTATGGTTTGACTTCTGGGAATGCTTAAGTGTGTGTATCTTGAAATTTTATTATAAAGGATGTGGGGAAAGTTCGATGGAAAGGATCTTGTAAGTATAAAATTATTAAAATAACTTATATTTACTCAATAGAAAGTGGAAAGAATAGAATGAAATGGTTTTCACATACACATATGGAGAATTAGTGACATGATTAAATTTTGAATTATTTTCTTTTATTGGTATCATGCATCTCTTGAAATTCATTTGGATACAATTTTTGAGATGTATTTTTCAATGATCATTGAGAATAACTCCTCGGTGTGTGTGTTTTTTCTTTGATCAAATTTCTATCAGGAATTAAATTTTTATTGAATGTTAAATCATTATGAATTTTTAAATATTCACATAAATAATTTTTGGAAATATGACTTTTCCCAAGAGTGAAAATGTTTAGGTGTGGGGTGTGATCATACCACGATTCACTATGTCATTTTCATCCTTACACCATTGTATTAAACTGAATTTGTATTGTAAATTCCAAATATAATAAAAAATCACTTCATGTTTGATTAGATTATTTTTTTATCAATATTAAAAAAGGAAATGTAACTTGTTTTTATAATTTCATTGAAGGGGGATGTGATTTGGAGGACCCATGATGAAGTCCAATAAAAATGGGTCAAACTGCACAGGATCCAAGCACACTAGTGGATTAATCCGCACACTTCTACTAGACCGTGCTTAAAAAT
The DNA here is from genome assembly GCA_963277665.1 of Viscum album. Taxonomy (NCBI): domain Eukaryota; kingdom Viridiplantae; phylum Streptophyta; class Magnoliopsida; order Santalales; family Viscaceae; genus Viscum; species Viscum album. The sequence goes on along the minus strand of OY728121.1, from coordinate 1,351,705,563 downwards.
GGGATGAAATTTTTTTTCCTGGTACAAAATTTAATAGACTACATTTCATCTCAAGGAACCCAATCCATATTCGGATTCTAATGGGCCCATACGAACTGATCTATCCAACCCATCTAATATGCACAAAGTCAAAAATGGCTTTCTGTAATATGTCCATATCTCGAGCTTTGATTTTCAAAATGATTCCAAAATTTCTTTGGTGATATTTAGGAAGCATGTATACAACTTTACAGTTTTTTCAAAAGGTATATTTGACTTCCTAGTAGCTGAAAATCATCCTCCAAGTAGTTTATCAAAATTTGGGTTCCAAAAACCACTTCCCATTTTGGCTATAAAAAGGAACCTTGGGAACCCCATTTAGTAGTTCAAACCAGAAGTGAAGTGCTGCCAATTTTAAGTCCTAGAGGATTAATTTAATCACCTTGGAGGTTCTAGAGGACCCTATCCTCATATGGGTATCAAGGATGAAGGAAAAATTCCACCCGAGCCTTCTCCTCCTCTCGATGGCGAGCTAAATGGTGGACGATCATTTCGAGGGAGCTACACATACTTGGGAGGGAGTTCTGGCACTTGATAATCTAATGTTTTTGTGTAATTTTTGTATGTATTATTTCACTTATTTTTTATCTAAACATGTTTCTCCTCTGAATTCATTTCTTGGGTTTAATTAAGTGAACCACTTTTCATTTCAACACCGATTGGGTTGAAATTTCAAGTGGGAAACTTGGGTTATTCCAATTGGGAAACACAAGTATTTTCTTTATCTCACCTATAAAAAATATATTAGTATTATTTGGTAGCCTTTAATATATTCTTTAATTCCAAACCTTGACAACACGATTGTTTTGTCAAGGGTTGGTACTTTGTGGAACGTTTTGAGAGGCAAGAGGGGAATCAATATCTTGAAAACCCTCAACCAAAGAATTAAATAAGTACATGTGAAATTTTCAGAACAATGAACTATTATAGTTGTTTAGTGAACTTGAAGTGATCTCCTTCTCTCATAATTCTTAAATTACCACCTTATTCTATCAACTATTAAACTCTTTAAGCTAAGTTATTTTCTTAAAAAAAATTCAAAATCACCCCCCTCTTTTAGTAATCTTTATTAAAAATACACACTATAAGCTACCAACTCTCCTTGAGAGATGACCTAGGGTCTACCCTAAACTAAAAAATCTTCTTTAAATAACTATCAATTTGATGTGTCATGACAACATGGTCAACATTTGATCCAATTTCGATTAATCATGATGATGTGTTGTAAATCACAATAAATGTGGGGTTTAATTTTTATTCAAGGGGGAAAAGATGGAAGAACTAGGTGAAATAACATTTTAACCTTAAGATGAGTATTCATGTTTTTTTGTGATTTCTTTTCAATTTTTTCAATGTAGTTGAAATTTCACTCAATCAAGTGAACACTTGTATCAAGAATTTGACAATGACTCCTGGATCAAAGATCTTAGGGAACCAAGTGAAACTCACATACTTGGGAATCATCTCAAGTTAATTCAATCAAAAACAAATTAAAATTACCAAAAATAGAGATAAAATTTTAAACTCTAGGACATAAAACTATTGATTTGAGATCCCCAAGTGCATAAAGTCATGAATTAGGTCAATCCATTTATCTATATGCAATTGTATCATTTTTATTTAAATTTTTAATGATTTTTTTAATAATAATGTTAAAATTAAAACTGTCACCAAACCTATGCTACTTATTATGGGACCCCAAGAACTCAAACTAATACCCCACAATAAAAATTATATGTATTGTGAATTTTTTATTAAATTTATGGAAATTTAAATGGTGAAAATCGCATTAGACAACCACAATTTCCAAAATCTGTGCTCATAAACTTAAACTTGGATTAAAATCAAAATCAAGTAATGAAAAATTATTTTATATTCAGTTTCAAAGTTTGAAATGTGTCTTTTTATTTTCAAGGTTAAATAAATTTTTCCTTTCATTTATTCACACAAAATTTTATTTGATGAGGATTTTTTTATTTATTTTCACATCCAAAATAAAATAACATTTTCCCAGATGTTTAAAGAAAAGAAAATTAATAAGGGGGTAGAGGTGGGGTATAATAGTTATAAAAGTAAATTGAAATAAGAAACATGGAACAAAATCATCCGGTGTTTGAATTTTAAGTTCATTATGCTCTAGATTACTCCTTTGAACTCCATGTCACTTGAAGACACCTAATCAATGAAGTAAGATTGTGTTTGAACTCTTGGAATGAATATGATTTTCCTAAAAATACATCAACCTCATTATCACATAAATCTTACATGGAAACACAATTAGAAAAAAAATGTAAACCCACTGAGGTTCCCTTAACTAAAAACAAATAAATAAAAAAGTTAAATGGTAAAAAACTATACCTCTTTATTTTGGAACTCCAATTACTTAGTCAATGTATAGGTAAAATTCAGGTTACCTCACATAAAGTTCTTTGTTTAAAGTAATTAGGTCAACTTTGACCCCCCCCCCACCCTCCCTCCCTAACTTATCCAATACCATCTTTCATCATTTTAAGGTTTTTATTTCAAAACCCTTCATTATATTGTTATTGAGTCTCCATTGAGGTTGGAAGTAAGGTTCTACAATTTATTTAAGATAAATCATATATTTTCCAATGAGTTGGATAATCCCAGAAATACTTAGTAGGGTCAGTCCAATTTCTTCTATACTTTTACCTAAAACATCAACGATCATTCCTGATTTTTTTTGTTTCAGGAGAAGAATGAATGAAAACCACAAGGTCATGGTTATCACCTATGGAATGATACTTGATTAGGGAAGGAAGGACCATAAGTTTGAGTTTGGTTTGATTTAAATTTCCTAAAGCATATTGAAAATTTGAATCAAAATTATTTTCTTCTTAAAAAAATTTAAAATGAATTAGTTCTTTATTAAAATTTGTTTCAACTGCCAATTTTTACATTTTAGTGTGAGGGGTTAGTGAAAACTTAGAGTTGACTATTTTTTCAAATAGTTTAGTGATTTTTGGTTTTGAAAAATCAATAATAGAGAAATATTTAGTAAAATCAATTAATGATGTCAAATTACCATATTTTGAATATATAAAATCACTTTTTCCTTATTTAAGCACCCATAAAAAATTCCATCATGTTACTTAGGCTGAATTTCAACATTAATTGACCAATTCACCTCATTAGACTTCTCTAATTTCTCAAATTCTAAAGTCAGTTGACTTCTCTTATTTCTAAAATTATAAAGTCATTTTTTCATTATTTTCTTGTGATTTAAAAACCTTTGATGGTTTTGGAATCAATGGTTTAGGTTTTTCATTAGTTTTCCCACTCTTGGAAATAGTCACAGCTTTGAGTTTTTCATGTGAAGTTTGTGTGTAACAATATTCTTCTATCAATATTTAGGAGGGGATAACCTGAGTGGGAATGGGTTTTATAACCATTTCAATGCTTTGTAGTTATAATATTATTGATAAAACCTCATAATTCATTTTATCCAATTATTGACATAATTTCTCAAGAAATGATTGTGGATGAGGTTGGAAAAGGGTTTGAGCTAGATGATTTATTCCATGAGGATAATTAAGTTGTTGTAATTGGATGGGAGGATATTTAGATTGCCCCTATTGGGATTAAAAATCATTATAGGTTGGAATGTTTTATGAAGCATAGGAGTTCAAACATTTTTGTTGGTTGGGTTTCTTATTATCCCACCAATAGGATCTGATATTTTCATTGTACATCACACTTGGTGTGGGGTATTCAATATAGGTATGGGTTCTCCATGTTGGGTTTTGTTCAAAAAGGCCTTCTATGGGAGTGAAATCGGAGGTGAGAACAGAGAAGTAGGATAATAATAAGATATGAGTGTATAAGATAACTTACTTAGGTCCCTAGAAACAGAATCATAATTTGGTATCACCCAAATTTACCTAAGTTTTTAGGGTTAAATCATGCTCTTGTAGTGTGGCTTGGGTTGTTGAATCCTCATAGGCCTAAGAAGAACCTATGGACACACATTTTATAGAGATGGGTTTTGGCTATGAAGTAGAAAAATTTGGGGTTGAATTTATGTGGGTTATAAAAATAATAAGATACCTAAGAAAATTAAACTTTTGAGAAATGCTTGATCATAGGTTATTATAATGGAAGGATTGGTCGAAATTCCTTTTTTATGATTTAAATTTCTTAGACTCAAGAGTGATTCATTTAAAATAGATCAAAAAAAATCATCAATTATTGTTTTAATACCAACACAAACCTAATTATAATCACCTATAAACTTGGAGGATCACTTTTATGAGCACTAAAAGGTAAAGGTTTGTATTATCACTTGAATTGTGTGGCCTCAAAATTAAACAAGGACAAAGAAGTATTAAGATATTCAAACAAAATTATCAGTTAAAAGTGGTGATTGAACATTAATAGAGTGATAAATAACATCCAATACATCCACTTTATTCTCCATTGGATCAATAAATAATATTTGTATCCCTATATTTATTATATGATCTCAATGGAAGTAAGAAATTGACTCATGAGGGTATAATTGAATAAGTAAAACAGTGAAATAACGATCACTCCACCGTTGTGTGAAGAATTTCAAAAGTGTTGGTGTGAATAAGTTCACAAATTGATGAAATGGTATCAAAATGATATAAAGAATAAAAAAATAGGGTAATAATAATTTTTATTAAGAAACTAATGTAAATTAGAACAACTTACGTGAGAAAGAAATGTGATTACAACACCAAATTGGCAGCATAACATTAAAATGAAAACATACACAACTTCCTCTAACTTCTTCACAAACACCACCTTAAATAGTAATTTTAGAATACTTGGTTATATCCTCCTATATTTCAAGTCTTCCCAATTTATTATGGTAGTCCTATGGGTTAGAATTTTTTTGGAATGTGGACTTTTCCACCCTTGATCCGAAATGAGAGCTAGCTTGCATCGACCCAAAATAGGCACCAAAATGAGATTCTATATGGCCTAATTTGGGTGGTCCATAGAATAAGAAATTTAATACCATTATTTTACCTAACATTATGTAAAATTTCAGCCCAATTTAATTTTTTATTTTGGAGATATGATCTAAATGGTGGGTTGTTATTCTAGGACACAAAATCTGGCCCAGAATTTCATCTTCAAATTGGGACACCTTGAACTCACTTAAAAACTCATAATTAGATCTGTTAACTATTTAATGAAATTTTAATAATGATTTCCTATATATATAGTTCAAATTTTATCTTCATTGGAGCTGTGAAGTTTCTATATAATGAAGATAATTAGACTGTACTCGAGTTTGTTTCACCTAGAATTTGTTGGCAAGAAGGCCCATTTTAGTGGTCTTCCAATGTGATTATTCATGAGATCCAAAAGTTTTTAATATTACAAATTTCATTATAAATATTAAAATGAAATATTAAATTCAAAGCAATATTAATGGGGTATTTTAGGAAGTGTTCAAAAATTTACCATGTAATAGTGCATTTTAAGAAGGAATTATAATCATAATGTTAAATAATGTTAAAATTGTAAAATTCACTAAAAGTGGTGTTTATGAATAATTAAGTAAAATAAAATTATAATATATAAAATTAATATTATCCTAATTCAATGGATAATCACCATAAGTATAATAAAATACTTTCATGTTCCCCTACTTTAACTCTAGGAACACTTAATATTTCCTCATATTCAGAATCTCTGGATAAAATTAATGACTAAACATATTCTAGAATCTAACCCATGTCAAATACTCATGTATATTCCCTTCCACAATTATCTCCCAACACTTATGATCTTTTTATTTGAGAATATAATTGGTGATATCTATCTTTGATTTCTCTAAGGTATGAAGAAACTAGAATATTTTATTTATACTCTCTAACCAATCCTTGGATTCTTGCATTCTACCATTACCACTAAATATAGTAGGATTATGCTTTGGGAAGTTAAAATCATGATTCACTTCCTTAGTTTATTCCTAATCTAATTCCCACCCAAGTTTTTGGATCACTTGGACCAATTAGTTTAATATTTTAGGAACACTTTTCACATTCTTAGCTCTTTCCTCATGAATAAGCTCTCCCTTTACATTCCAAGATCCTTCCACATGAATAGCCTCTCTATATATAGGAATCTCTATTATACCATAATCCAAAAATAACATGAAATGAACCATGTATAAATTATCTTTTCCTATATCACAAGGCTAAAAACATAGCATCTTTAATATACACCTAAGTACCTCTATTCACTTTATAATGATTCATTCCTTCATAGAACATGTTTCACATAAATGATTTAAAAAATATATTTTCAAAATCATAACACATTAAAATTTAATTTGAAATCACCTTTAAATTAAATAAATCAATTTATAAAAAATAAATTCATATTTATCTCATCTCTACACATGTCTGTCATGATACATGAATGCACTACCCATCCCAACTCATCGTGGGTGAAAACACCTATAAGGCATAACTGGCCAATATCCTATGAGGGATATTTTGATCACTTTTCCAACCTAAACTCCCAATAAAATCAAGTATAACCATAAAGAGGTTAACTATGACATTTTATGGATACCCCTTGAGTTTTTTATACACTAATATCCACTCCTACCAGATTTCCCAAGACTCAATCTTTAAAACCTTTCTATAATCTCATTTTTTAACGACTCTGACCTAGGATCCTGAATCTTGATGTTGGTTTGGGATTTCCACATGGCCTCAAGTGAATTCCTTAATTGTATAAGGCTATAAAATATTTCTAAGGAATAAATATAATCATTGGAGAATAATTTTACCTCAAGATAAATGACTAACTACATGCTTCATAAATACAAAAAAATTATTTCAAAATAAATCTTTAAAACAATCCTTTTAAATAAAAATCAAATAGTGTGAAGTGGAAATAAACTATCATAAATCTTAACATGACATGAAGAAATAAAGTAGACGATGCCTATCCAATGTGGATAGTCTAACTTCACCAACAACACATATCCAAACATCGCCACTTCCACCATGATCACAAATCTTAGGATCCATAATCAGTGAACATTGGATCCTTTCCCTTGTTTACATCAGGACATAAGACATATACATGAACACTGAGATGTGCAGTAGGGGTGAGTGCATGAATACCTAGTAGGTTTTTCTTATATTATTCCCATATAATCCCATGAAAGTATTATTCCCAATCATTTAATTAATTTCATTAAAAAAATGTTAACACATTTAAAAAACAAAACAATTTATAACATAACCAAATAGAGATAAAACAACACATGAAAACAAGTCAGGTTATTATTTTCCCCATAGAAATCCTACCAAGACCAACCAATGAAAATATAGGAGACATGATAAATACTAAAGAAATTAACATGAATGTCCATCTATGATCATAGTGTACACCAATTTTGGATGATCACCCACATAAGAATTTCCCAAATATGTGGTCCTCCCCTTATGTATTACACACATAATATAGAACTTCTCATCCATATTAATTACCTAGACCTTTTATCCATACATGACACTTCTTAGACATTGATCATACCCAAACCAATTAAATTCCAAAAACTATTTTACTTCATAAAAATAGTTTACCAATGAAAAAATGTTAAACTAGTTATCTTAAATTCTATCAATTTAAGATAATAGATATCCAATTTATCAATTTATTTATTTTAAAATAAATTCCCCTGGTTTAGATTCCAAAGGCTTAAATTCTAAATTTTACCAAATTTAAAAAAAAAATTCATAAAATCAGTTTTAAAAAAATACTTGATAATCACACAACATAGTCAAACAACTTAAAAGTACACCAATAGCACAAACTAGAATAATAATTCATAAATAAGTGAATAAGAGCCACCTACCTTATATGATGAACAAGTGATGATTCTAAAACTATAGATTTGATTTCAGAAGCCATGGTCCAATACTTCAAAACCTAGAAATAAGAACACGGGATCATGATTCTTCCATTAATGATGAAAAATTCATAATATTTATGCCCTAAGTATAACCTAATAAGATAAATATCTAATAGAGGAATAAATATAAATAGATATAAATATATTGATCAAATAATTAATGAGATCATCAAGATTAGAACTTTGATCTGATGTTAATCAGATCAATCCTAGATATAATCACATCATTAGTTGATGTAGAAGCCATAATTTTAATCTCAAGAATCCCTAGAGTCATCCAAAGTTGAGTTAGGGTGCTTAATGAGGGTTATAGGTGGCTAATTAGGATTTTAAAATTCAAATAATGGAACCTGAACCTGGATGCACAGTCTACCATAAAGGTTCTTGAGAACATTCATGAGACTATTTTGATATACCTATACATAAACCTATAATTCATGGTTTATGGGACCATGCACCATTAATTCACTCATCTCTAACTCGGTCATAATATATGCATAGTAGAGTAGCATGGCCACCAAGGTCATGCACAAGGTCATGTATTCTTCCCTAGGCCTCTAAAAACTCCTATTTTCACCCAAACAGCACTCAAAACTCAAAATATGGATTACCTATATAATCCATGGCATCAAAAAAATTAGTGGACATGCCAAAGCTTTCCTAGTAATATATATATCAAATAAATATTATTAATAGAAATAAGATATCAGTCTTATAATTGGTTAAGACTTGGTTAAAAAAATGTTTCTCCATGAAAGACTTAAATGAAATAGCCTATAATCTAGGGATAAATATATAAAAATATTTATCTAATAGGATATTTAAATTAATTAAAATTATATACATTGATAAGGTATTGAAAGATATAAGGCGTAGAAATCAAGAGAGAAACATTGGATCTATCACATGACATAAAGAATTAATAGAATTAATTTTTCTTCAATGATTGGATCTATCATATATATATCATGAAATGTATTAGTAAATCCATGATATTTTTATTTAGAAGAAGTTAAAACTATCTTAATGTACTTGAGTTATATGGAGGATATGGTTCTGGTGAATAGAGAAGATAAGGAACTAGTTATAAGGGGATATGTATATTGTAAATGTATATTAAAGGAAATATTATGGTATGGTGGTTTAAACCACATCATATTCTATACTTGGATGCACCATGGAATGGTGAATGTCACCATGTCATGGTGGTGTAAATGGTAGTTAACATGATACAATCTATCTCTTTTCTTAACTTCTTTCTTCCGCTCTATCTATCATGATTCATTTAAATCATCATGTAATGATGATTTGAGGAGTTTGAATGTCTAGTATGATTATGTAGATGTTAAATAGTTATTATGAGGATTGAACCAATAGTTTAAAAAGTTTTAATGTTTTTAAATTTGAGAAATTTTCTATCAATATGGAATAATTTTTCAAGTCCAAGGAGTATCCTTGGGTGTATATATAAATAGGTTCAATATTTTTGTGTTTTTGGGTGTTGAGACTATTGGAGTTAGTGTGTTAGGAAAAATTATTTTTACTTTGATTACATGTATATTTTATGTATTGAATATTAATAAAAATTCTTATTACATATTTTTTGTTGTTATACATAACTCTAATTTAATAATGTCCTAAAGTATACATTACATTGAATTGGTCATAGTAGTTCCCAACTACGATGAGAACCTTTATGTTCTATGATGATATTCTCAAAATATGTTTTGTGGTTGGATAACATACTATGATGGGAAACATATTACATATACTGTCAGGTGCGAGTACTTGTAAGTTGATAAGGCTTCTTCTCATGAAGTTCACACTTTGTAATCTCCAAGATGGGATATTATGAGAATAGACCCGCTAGAAGGAATTTTTCATGTTTTTGTGTCATTGGATATTTCTTTCTATGAGCATGTGTGGTGGTCCTTAGACTTTAAGATTATTATAAATTAATTTTACAACTCAGGTACTTAGATGTATTTCATAAACCATGACGATAACAATTCAGGGAGAAGTTGGATATATTGGGTGCATCATGAGTGAAATTTCATTAATGAATAAGTTGAGGAAGGATTTATCCCTTACATATTTATAGAATCTGATATCTCAGTCATTTTATTGGAATATAATAATCGCATTAAATTTCATTGCCATGGTGTAATAATGTGTTTATTTTAGATAGTCAAAGAAATACATATCGATCATATAGGTTGGTGACACAGATGTGAAAACTTCTTGATAAGATATTGTGACAAAGGTATTATATTATATATTGATCATTTGTATGTGGTTGTCGACGTTGTGACATTAAGTTATTTATCTTGAGTGCCTTGACCCATTGCTTGATAGTAATCATATAATTTAGGAAATCTCATCTAAGGACAATGAGAAATAATTTTAGAGGGTCACACACAAAGTGTTTCTGTTGATCTCAATTAAATTCTATTGGAGTTTAATTAATGAAATAAAAATTATTCTCAAGTCTGAGGAATAATTTTATTCAAGTTATATTGATTATATAAATTAAATAAATATTTTTTCGTCATCTTGTGAATAAAATAATTATTTTATTTATTAAATATTTTAATAAATATTTATTCTCTAGATTGTTAATAAAATATTTATTCGGATGTTCAATAAATTCTAGAGGAGTTTGAACGGACCAAGATCGAGTCCAGTGATAAATATTAATTAACAATATTGTTATATAATATATTCTATTGCTCAAGTTGGCATGCACCACAAAATAATAATTATATAATTGTCATTATACAGTGTGAGATTTATTAAAGGTAGTAAATGTTATTTAATGTTCAGTATGCAATTAAATAATATTTTAAATTAAATCCCAACTCTATAAATAGATGGTTATGCCTATTATGTAGATAATCCAAAATTAATAATAAAGAATTATTTCACAAAAAAAATTATATCTCAACTCTTCCTTATCTATATTTCTCTCTCTCAAGAATGAAAAGTGTAAGAGAGATTTCTTCAAGATTGAAGAATAAGCGATTAAGAACGAACAATGCAAGAAATTTGACTCGTCGTGCTAGCACCCAGAGATCGAGTGGTGTTGATCAGAGATCATAGGAGCACATTTGGATCACTACTAGAGGTATTATATCCTTGGATACTCATAATTCAATGAAGGTAATCCGAAAGGGTCTTTTCATAAAATCACCTTTCACCAATGAAGAAAGTTCCTAAGCCTAGGTATTTATTTCTTTATATATTAAATAAATTAATTATAAATTTGATGTGAAAGATCCTCACTCTTGGTTTTTAGAAATTATATATTAAAATAAATTTTTATATATCTCCCACCTCTTCATTCTTTCTCTATACTCGAAACCATCAAGTGGTATCAGAGAGGTCATGTTTAAATTTATAATTATTTCTTTGATTGTTGATCTATGCGCAATTGTGGTTATATTTTCATTTCATTTTATTCTTTCTTTGATCCGATTTTAATTAAAATTTTATCAACATATTAATCATGTTCATTCAGTGTTTAATTTTCTTAAAGGTTTAAGAATAAATAAAGAATGATCAGAGATGATATTGAGAAGTTCCAAAATCATTGTATAGTAAAAGTGGGTTATACAGTGTGTGGCTGAAGCACACGTCGTATACCCATACAAATTGTATCTAGATACATTGAGTAATTAATTACACATGGTGATTTTATTGAACACTTCATGTTGACCAGACCAACCTGGTACATGGTAAGAGGATACATGGTGTGTATCTGGCATGTACACATCGTGTAGTCTGTCCGAGTTAACACACCGAAGCTCTAGGCATGTGACTTGGATATACGGAAATTATGGTACATGGTTTATAGCTATATGTACATGCCATGTAGTCTCCCATTAATGGAAAGAATTAAAATTACATTAAATTTGGAAAATTATAGCACTAAAACCCTATTTTATTGATTGGAACACTGTTGTGTATTTAAAAATTTAATAATAGTTTTATAGAATTTTAAATGCTAAATTAATTTATTGTAATTAATATGTCATTGGTTCTACCATTTATTTTTCATGAATTACATTAATGATGGGTATATCCAAATAAGATCATATGATCATTAATATGAAAGGGAATTAATTTATTTATTTATTTATTAATTAATGTAAGTGTGTTTATCTTAAATAATTAAATAACAAATAAAAAATGAATGCTATCCATTTACTTTTGTGTATTCATTGCATGTATGATTGTTCATGAGCTTGACCAAGACCAATGTATGTGTTAGATGTTTTAATTTAATATATTACATGAGTTTTCAATTATTTAATATTAAATTGAATGATGGTCTGTGAGTCATCCCTCCCTCTATTATTATGTAGGACCTACATGTCCAAGGATATTTATGTAACCCCATTTTAACCAATCCTTTGGTTCCTCTCACCTACATGTGAGTAATAAATATTTTTAATTAGTGGAGCATCCCAAGGTTTGTGGAGGCAATTCAAGATAGAACCATAATAATGCCAACCCAGTGAGACATGGGTGTACAGGTGGAATATTGTAACTCATTCCAAGGCCAAAAATAGGAGTTATTTACCCTATATCAAAGGTTGATTTAATGTCCACACAATAAATCAATTGTTATATAAATCTCATTAATGGTTCATTTAATTAATTATTTATTTTTGTCTATGTAATTATTTATTTTATGGATCTAAGTGTGTGATCACATAAATAAATAAATTAATGTGAAAATATAGAAATTAAATGAATGAATTATGTGTAAATTTTTTATCCAATATGGTTAATTAATTAAGTAGCATCCACTTAATATTAACAAGATGTGTAATGGATAAAATAAGATAAAATTTATGTATAATAAATTAAAATCCATCAATTAAATATTAAGTCACGCTAAGCCTTCCATTACTTGATTGGGAATGAAACCATAGAACTAAGTGCAGTACATGGACAAAGTTTGAAAACTTACTTTTATTGGGGAGTTATCATGAGAATTTTGGGTTTAATTAACCGAAATTGTATTGAGTTTAATGGACAAAGTTTGTTCAATACAAATTTTTAGGAAAGTGTTGAGAAAATCCAAGTTGTAATTTTAGGATAGGGGAATCCACTCAATGGATTAAGGATATGCAAATCCATAGTTGGTAAGAACGCCTACTGAATTACTTTATTATGGTTTTCATGTCCAAAGTCTGGATCATTAAGAAAATTAATGGGGATCCCTATCACTAAAATGTTAAAGTAAATAGATATTCCTAGTTAAATGGTGAGGTATATTGAGACTTGATAAAATAGTGGTATATTTAATAAATAAATAAATAAAAAACATTTAATTTATTATATCTCACTTATTTTTTAATCAAGAAAAGTACTAATAATATGATCCTTTTAATTATAAAATAAAATGAAAATTTCATCATCCACACTATCCCTATGATCAATATTAGAGAAAGATAACCTCCTAACTAGAAGTAACTTCTAGGATTGATTTAGATGTCTTTGGGTTGTTCTATGCCATGAACGGAAATCTTATCTGTTAGAATCTTCAATGCTCAATCCGCTTGCTAAAGAGGTGAGTGATGAAGAGTTCCTTGTCTAGGAAAAACATTTTAGTGACACAGTCAACATTCAATGTTTGATGCTTTCATCAATGTCTAGTGAACTAATAAATTCTCATGGAAACATGGATGTGTATAGCATGCTTGAGAACCTTTGTGGTCTTTACCAGGAGATATCTAGATAGAAATGGTTTGATATTTCTAAGGAATTATTTCAGAGCAAGCTTAGAGAGGATTCCCCAGCTGGGCCTCATGTAGTCAAGATAATTGGCTATGTTGAGCACTTAGAGGTTCTAGGGTTTAAATTTCCCAAAGAACTGGGCACTGGCCTCATTCTAGAATCACTTCCTCACAGCTTCTCTATCTTTTTGTGAATTTCAATATTAACAACATTGAGAATTATCTACCTAATCTTATTACTCTTCTTCATAAAGTAGATACATATATAAAGCATAAAAAACCTTTTGTACTTATGGTGAAAAAATAGAAAGGGAAGGAAAATATCTTTAATCCCAAAGCACCCTTTCAAGAAGAGAAAGATCAAAGAGAAAGTAAGGGGAACAGGATGATGTCTGTTTCGCATGTGGTAAGAAGGGTCACTGGAAGAAAAACTGATCCCATCCAAGGAAGCAAGGGGAAGATTTAGGTGCATTTGATATCAATATAAATTTATCTATTTCTAAAAAATTGGTATTAGATACATATTTCGGTTCTCACATATTTATTCAAATATAAGAACCAATTAGATTCGGAAAGATTGAATAAGGAGAGGTAGATCTTCAAGAAACCAATGGATATAAACTTGCTGATGTAGCTATCAGGGACTACCACCTCACATTTCTTAATGGAATGATCTTGGTTTTAAAAGGTTTTTATTATCTTCCTTTAGTTACAAAAAACATTATTTATGTATCCATAATTGATACAAATGGATTTATTTTCAAATTTTTTAATAAATGTCACTTATTTTACAAAGATATCATTTTTTATGGTAATGAACATTTAAATAACAGTCTTTATGTGTTGTATTACATGAACCAAATAATTAAAATTGATAATGAAGTTACTTCACATGACTCGCACCACATCCAACTTTGGCATCATTGTCTAGGTCATGTAAATGAAAATCACTTGACTAAATTTTTAACACCCCGAGCTTCCACGATACGCTTCTCATTCAATAATGCAATAGCTTGCATTGTACGCAACTTCGAGTTCTAAAACACCGCGACTAATCAAAGTAGCCGTTATGAATAGTAATAACCACTTTTTAAAATTATAGAAATTTTATATTTCAAAATGGACTTCATTTTTGAATTCGTAATATCGAAATTATCCTAAGTTGAATTTTTTGTAACTTTCTGAGAACTTTCAATTTTTTTATGAATAGTGAAAAATACTTAAAACAACTTTTTTTAATCAAAATAATTTATTGTGATAAATTATACTATTTAGTGGTTTAAAAGTATAATTAGAATATATTTTTACCATTTTATCCAATGTTTGTCATTATAATTAATTTAACATTGAAATTGGACATAAACAATTTCCAATCTTTTGATATAAATTGTTTCTTAAAACACGCTATTTGTTGTGACAGTGAGAATTAATTATAAAATTAATTAATGCAACTTATATGTTTGAAATTTTGTAAAATAGACATCATTTTTGAATTCGGAATATCAATTATAGCTTAGGGTGAAATTTTGGCATTGTTCTGAAAAACTTCAATTTTTGATGAATAGTGAAACCACTAAGTGATAGTTAAATAACTGATTTTTCGTTTAAATGAAATATTACCACTTCTGTGATTTGATTTTCAAAAATCCGACATACATGGTTGTCATTAAGAAGTAAAATGTGGTTCAATGAGATTAAAATAATTTTTTGGTGAATAGTAACTTTTAAGTTCTTAATCGCGATTAGAGGTAATTAGTGTAGTTTAAGGTACAAATAATGTTTTAATAATATGAGATGAGCATGACACTTGTCCTACTCCTATTGGATGATTCATGGCCGACCAAGACAACCCATGGGTCAACTTGGGGACCCCATGGAGCCACTTTAGTTGGAAAATGACATTAATATATATTTATTTAATGTTAAAATTAAATTGACACAAACATGAGTTATTTTACTAAAACAGTTTTTAAGTGGGGTTACACAAGTCCAAATTTTGATTATAAATATTCATTAGAAATATAAAAATATTTCCTACATCATAGTATTTTTTTATAATTTTTAGACATTAAATAAATTAAATTATTTATGACATCAAGATGATGCAGCGATGACCTCATTTTTAACGATTTAAATAAAATGGGAAGATAATGTAAAATCCAAGTCTTACACTTGTCCAAAGACTATTTTATGGGTATATTTAGAACCCTTATCACCTTAGCCACGAATTATATAAGTGTGGGACCTTTATAATCCGAAAAGAATTGTGTAATAATGTAACATTTCAATCTTTTCAAAAGAGCCCCTCCTCTCCACTTATAAAAGGCCCCCACCTCTCCCACCTTATTCACACCTTCAAGCCATTTGGCTCATCCAACCTCTGCCCAAATACTCTCCCAACTTCCCTCTCTTACTCCTAGAAGCCTCACTTTGGGCAGAACTCTTCTCAAGGAATCCTTTGGCTCAAATCAAAAAGAGTTACCCGATTTTGAGGTAATGTCTTCTCTAATGTTGTTTTGTTTTATTTTTCTTCTCCAACCCCCTAAACTCTTTTTATTCATTTCTTTTGTAAAAACACCAGTATCCTAAATATACTAGGATGTTCTTATAAGAAGGATTCGAGCTACACTTACACACACCTACATCTAATGGTTAAAGAACATACGGTTTCTGTGGATGGCGAATTTCTGCCTCACGAAACGATGATTGTTCAACACTCATATAACACCTTCAAAAGTGGCCATTAAGATGTCACTATTTTTATATATGATATATAATATGTTTATTTTTTACTTATGCTTCTGTATTTCTCATTTATGGCATACTTTATGATTTCCATTATGGGTAAAACACGATAATTTCATTTTAGGAAGTGCGGACTACCGCCCCCTCAAAGTGATTTGAATCGTTAATGCCATATGTGGGATGTATAAAGGATGGAGTAAATGGTATTATACACTATATTATACTGGAATTATATTATACATTTATATCATTATGATTTTGTTCCATTAAATATGAAATTGAAATGAAAGTAGCGTTCATGCGTACGTACGGCTTACCGTCTCCATGAACGGTGCATTTCATTTCTTACCTCTAAATGTTATGTAATATTATAAATGAATGTATATAATGTATATATAAGATATATATGACATCTAAATCATGAATATAATTTTGTAGATAATGGATATTCTACCACATAAACAACTTGTAATTATAAGAAGTTTATTGTTGACTCAAGTACCAAAGATCGACAAAACAACCGTTATTAACTTAAATAATTACATTGAAAATGGTTCTTAATAAGGTATATATTAACTCTAGTTTATTATTCAGGAGGTTAAAGAACGGTTGAGTCAAGTCAGACACGAGGTAAGGGAATTTCATAACCCAACTTCCATTCTTTGGGTTAATCTCCTACTTTCAAATTATGTCATGATATTATTATGTCCTATCTTGTATTTATACTTTATTTATGTTTACATATAGTGAATACACATAATAGATCTATTTTATTTAAAAATGATCTTTGTAAGGGAACTTCTTAACCCAATTTCTATTCTTTGGGTTAATCTCCTACTTTCAAATTATGTCATGATATTATTATGTCCTATCTTGTATGTGTACTTTATTTATGTGTACTTATAGTGAATACACATAATATATCTACTTTATTTTAAAAAAATGATATTTGTAAGGGTCTTCGTCTCAATCACCTTTCATTGAGGCATATTTGGTTTTATACACAACTTTCTTTTATACGGTGTATAAACCCCATTGACTTTTACGTTTATTCAAAAGGAATATTTTTTATACGAAGCGTTTTGCTAAATGACAAAAGGGAATGTTTTTCTTTCCGTACTTATGCGGCGACAACGAATTCTCCGCCGCCGTGACCGTTATTTGAGTTTCGGCTTCCTCTACAAGCCATCATTTTTTTAATGAAAAATAAATACAAAGTTTTAAATTTCTTTTATTTTGGTATTGAAAATGGTTTTGAAAGCGTTTTTATTATATAAATGTGTTGTATTGATATCTTGTGATTGAAATGTGGAAATGTTATGTTTCCTTTATGCATGTTTTATGTGATACGATTATGTTATGGTTTATGATATGTTTAAACCTGTTCATATGAGGAATGTATTGGACTTAATAAGTGACGGGTGGAGCCCGCTATAGCTCCTCAATGCATCGGTAGGTCTCATGAGACAACTAGACGTGGAATTGGCCGAGGCCCTTTCCCAATTTGATTTATGGTTTTGGCCGAGGCCTTAATAATTTTAGACGTCTTGGTCGAGGCCTTGACAAAATGTTTCAGAATGTCCGGCATTATACATTCTCTCGTTATGAAAGTGGTTATTGATATTTCATGTGATTATTCGACCAGTAGAATGTCCATGTGAAGAAGTGAATGGCATTATCTCATTTTACTTTTGCCATATTATGTTGATGTTCAAGTTTAAAAGGCTTTTGTTTTAGTTATACATTGCCTTAAATTTTTATGTTTATTTATGAAAGCTTCCGCAATATTGTTATCCTTACTGAGCATCTGAGCTCACCCCTTTCAATGTTTTAATATTTTCCAGGATGTGAAGAAGTATTTTATGAATGACCTACAGGGATAGTCAGAAGAGGATATTAGTGTGGACTATGAAGACTTTGTTATTGTAGTTTTTCACTTTATGATGTAATGTAACGTTTACGAATGTATCTAGTGTTTCCAAGGCTACTAAACTAATCGGTCTTTCGAGACTTGATCTTTTGTGATCATGCCAATCTTACGAAGTAATGCACCGACTCTGGGTAGCTGGGGTCGGGGCGTTACAGTTGGTATCAGAGGCAGTTTAGTACTAACCTTGGAAGCTAAATTTAGATAAACTCTGATTAGAGCACATAGCCCAAAGATAGACTTTGAGGATTAGTATAGAAGAACTTCCTAGAATTTTGGTATTATAGAGATGTTATGAGTTTTCCCAGCAATACATCCCTGTCTGGATACGAGCAGGTAGAGGCGGCTCTGGCACAGATGTACCAAGGAGTAAAACCTGAAAACACCGCTTTGAGCTAGACTCGAACGGGAAATGGTGCACGACAACGGGCCTTGCTGCACTCTTGGTTACGACACTCCCGGGGGATATGCTTAGGATAATTCCCATTTTCTTTACAAACCACTATGAATGGTTATGAGTATATAATTCCTCAAATAAAACCTTTTTATAATTATGGATTATATCCATAATTAGTTCAATTTATGTTAAGTGTTTTAAAAGTATGGAATTATGTATTTTGATTCATGAAATAATCTAGTTTATTCCATTATTTAGAAATGGCGCCTAGTGGAAGGAATGGAAACCGTATTAATGCACGCACTCCGTATAGGGATTTCCCTCCTGCTCAGGATAATTATGGTGGAGCTAGTGATACAACTGGTGCTGATCAGCTTCTCACCGTACTGGGACAACTCACGCAGGTTGTGAATAACAACCTTACTCGTATGGAGCACCCTGATCCGCAACGTGGAGGATCAATGCTAGACCGTTTCATGAGGCAACAACCGCCAACCTTCAATGGGAGTACAAATCCTATAGTAGCTGAGCAATGGATAAATTCCTTAGAGAAAATATTCCATGCCTTGGGGAGTAGTGAAAGGGAGAATGTTGTCATGGCAGTTTACCGCCTCACTGGAGATGCCGATCAATGGTGGTCACTAATTCAAAACACAAAGGAAGATGATGAATTAACAAACATGGAATGGCAGGAGTTCAAAGAGCTGTTCTTAGAAAAATACTTTCCTCGAGACCATCGAGCAGATATGGAAAGGCAATTTCTGAGTCTGAGGCAGAAGGAAGATGAGAATGTCGCAAAGTATGAGGCTAACTTTACAAGGTTAGCGAGGCATGCTTCCGATTATATACGTAACCCAAGGAGTAAGATTGATCGTTTCTTTGATGGGTTAAAACCATTTCTCCATCGAGCTTTAGTATCACAATCCTTCTCATCATACAAAGATATTGTCTCGTGTGCTATCAAGACAGAAAAGGAATTCTCTAAGTCTTATGACAACAAAGTAAAGCAAGAGAAGAAGAGAACGGTGGAACAAGAGACAGATAAAGGGAAAAAGGGAAAGAAGGACTTTCCATTATGTGATAATTGTGGGAAGAATCACCCTGGTACGTGCCTAAAAGGAATGGGAGTTTGTTATAAATGTGGAGAAAAGGGTCACCAGGCTCATGATTGCAGGGGAAAGAAAGAGGTTGTCAAATTTGAATGCTACAATTGTAGGGAAATGGGGCATTATGAAAATGAATGTCCTAAGCGTCAAGGAAACTTACCTCAGAAAAGGCCAAGGGATCAAGGCCAATCTTATGCTGTGACTACAATTGAAGCGGAATAATTAATGTATTGGTGCTTTTGGACTCAAGGATTATATTCTGGTTATAAGAATAATGTGATATATATAAAGATTGTACTGCAGTACTTTTTGATTAAGGTAATATGATTAAGGTAATCATATTTTTAGTATGTGACAATAAGAGAAACTTTTCTTTATTTGGGGAATCTGATGTTACAATTAATTTTGGAATTTAGAGACCTTTTAGAGAAAGTCTGGACGGATGTATTTTGGATAACTATAAAGGTTGGAGTGGATTAAGTTGATCTTTGGATAGTATTGTTTAAGGTAAAAACATTTCTGAAGATTATTTTTGGAATATTATAATACTATAGTTTTAGGAAAAGGACAACCTGAAGGGTGGGGCATAACCCGTCGTGTCGGACAAAGCTGCAGGAATCGAACCCACAACCATAGTGCGACACGCCTTTATTTCCTACCACTAGCCTACAGGAAGTCCCTGGTTATTACAAAATAATTTTACTAATCTAAATAATATGTGTTAACATTTGGAACCTTATACAATTAGGATAAGTATAATATTTTTGAGTTCTATTATCTTTTTGAGTGAAAGATGAGTTGATGGTTGAAACTCTAATTGTCAAGCATAAATATATATATACCTATCTCTTATTCAATGAATAAATTAATTCTTAAACTTTATTAAAGGGATATTAAAACAAAAAATGTGTTATCCTAATACCTTATGTCTTGTTGAACTGATGATATTTTAAATCAACATAGATTGAAGGCTTTGAGGCCCTCAATTTGACAGTTGATTGTGATTGATCACCTCAATCACTCCCTACAAATATTTACGTTTTTCCTCCAATTATATGTCTCTAATTGCCACCAATGTTCTCCTTATCGAGATCATAATTTGGTGGTGACTTTCTTATTCCCATTTCCCTCTTATTAAGGCTAAATTTTATTAACCTTATTTCCAATGTGGGTTTTCCTCAAAGGTATTGTCTCTTTTCAACATTTTATTTTCAAAGAAAAATTTCAAATTGCAAGGACGCAATTTATTGAAGGAGGGGAGAATGTAACACCCCGAGCTTCCACGATACGCTTCTCATTCAATAATGCAATAGCTTGCATTGTACGCAACTTCGAGTTCTAAAACACCGCGACTAATCAAAGTAGCCGTTATGAATAGTAATAACCACTTTTTAAAATTATAGAAATTTTATATTTCAAAATGGACTTCATTTTTGAATTCGTAATATCGAAATTATCCTAAGTTGAATTTTTTGTAACTTTCTGAGAACTTTCAATTTTTTTATGAATAGTGAAAAATATTTAAAACAGCTTTTTTTAATCAAAATAATTTTTTGTGATAAATTATACTATTTAGTGGTTTAAAAGTATAATTAGAATATATTTTTACCATTTTATCCAATGGTTGTCATTAGAATTAATTTAACATTGAAATTGGACATAAACAATTGCCAATCTTTTGATATAAATTGTTTCTTAAAACACGATATTTGTTGTGACAGCGAGAATTAATTATAAAATTAATTAATGCAACTTATATGTTTGAAATTTTGTAAAATAGACATCATTTTTTAATTCGGAATATCAATTATAGCTTAGGGTGAAATTTTGGCATTGTTCTGAAAAACTTCAATTTTTGATGAATAGTGAAACCACTAAGTGATAGTTAAATAACTGATTTTTCGTTTAAATGAAATATTACCACTTCTGTGATTTGATTTTCAAAAATCCGACATACATGGTTGTCATTAAGAAGTAAAATGTGGTTCAATGAGATTAAAATAATTTTTTGGTGAATAGTAACTTTTAAGTTCTTAATCGCGATTAGAGGTAATTAGTGTAGTTTAAGGTACAAATAATGTTTTAATAATATGAGATGAGCATGACACTTGTCCTACTCATATTGTATGAGTCATGGCCGACCAAGACAACCCATGGGTCAACTTGGAGACCCCATGGAGCCACTTTAGTTGGAAAATGACATTAATATATATTTATTTAATGTTAAAATTAAATTGAAACAAACATGAGTTATTTTACTAAAACAGTTTTTAAGTGGGGTTACACAAGTCCAAATTTTGATTATAAATATTCATTAGAAATATAAAAATATTTCCTACATCATATTATTTTTTTTATAATTTTTAGACATTAAATAAATTAAATTATTTATGACATCAAGATGATGCAGCGATGACCTCATTATTTAACGATTTAAATAAAATGGGAAGATAATGTAAAATCCAAGGCTTAAACTTGTCCAAAGACTATTGTATGGGTAGATTTCGAACCCTTATCACCTTATCCACTAATTATATAAGTGTGGGACCTTTAGAATCCGAAAAGAATTGTATAATAATGTAACATTTCAATCTTTTCAAAAGAGCCCCTCCTCTCCACTTATAAAAGGCCCCCACCTCTCCCACCTTATTCACACCTTCAAGCCAATTGGCTCGGCCAACCTCTGCCCAAATACTCTCCCAACTTCCCCCTCTTACTCCTATAAGCCTCACTTTGGGCATAACTCTTCTCAAGGAAGCCTTTGGCTCAAATCAAAAAGAGTTACCCGATTTTGAGGTAATGTCTTCTCTAATGTTGTTTTGTTTTATTTTTCTTCTCCAACCCCCTAAACTCTTTTTATTCATTTCTTTTGTAACAACACCAGTATCCTCAATATACTAGGATGTTGTTATAAGAATTATTCGAGCTACACTTACACACACCTACATCTAATGGTTAAAGAACATACGGTTTCTGTGGATGGCGAATTTCTGCCTCACGAAACGATGATTGTTCAACACTCATATAACACCTTCAAAGGTGGCCATTAAGATGTCACTATTTTTATATATGATATATAATATGTTTATGTTTTACTTATGCTTCTGTATTTCTCATTTATGGCATAATTTATGATTTCCATTATGGGTAAAACGCGATAATTTCATTTTAGGAAGTGCGGACTACCGCCCCCTCAAAGTGATTTGAATCGTTAATGCCATATGTGGGATGTATAAAGGATGGAGTAATGGTATTATACACTATATTATACTGGAATTATATTATACATTTATATCATTATGATTTTGTTCCATTAAATATGAAATTGAAATGAAAGTAGCGTTCATGCGTACGTACGGCTTACCGTCTCCATGAACGGTGCATTTCATTTCTTACCTCTAAATGTTACGTAATATTATAAATGAATGTATATACTGGATATATAAGATATATATGACATCTAAATCATGAATATAATTTTGGAGATAATGGATATTCTACCACATAAACAACTTGTAATTATAAGAAGTTTATTGTTGACTCAAGTACCAAAGATCGACAAAACAACCGTTATTAACTTAAATAATTACATTGAAAATGGTTCTTAATAAGGTATATATTAACTCTAGTTTATTATTCAGGAGGTTAAAGAACGGTTGAGTCAAGTCAGACACGAGGTAAGGGAATTTCATAACCCAACTTCCATTCTTTGGGTTAATCTCCTACTTTCAAATTATGTCATGATATTATTATGTCCTATCTTGTATTTATACTTTATTTATGTTTACATATAGTGAATACACATAATAGATCTATTTTATTTAAAAATGATCTTTGTAAGGGAACTTCTTAACCCAATTTCTATTCTTTGGGTTAATCTCCTACTTTCAAATTATGTCATGATATTATTATGTCCTATCTTGTATGTGTACTTTATTTATGTGTACTTATAGTGAATACACATAATATATCTACTTTATTTTAAAAAAATGATCTTTGTAAGGGTCTTCGTCTCAATCACCTTTCATTGAGGCATATTTGGTTTTATACACAACTTTATTTTATACGGTGTATAAACCCCATTGACTTTTACGTTTATTCAAAAGGAATCTTTTTTATACGAATCGTTTTGCTAAATGAAAAAAGGGAATGTTTTTCTTTCCATACTTATGCGGCGACAACAACTTCTCCGCCGCCGTGACCGTTATTTGAGTTTCGACTTCCTCTACAAGCCATCATTTTTTTAATGAAAAATAAATACAAAGTTTTAACTTTCTTTTATTTTGGTATTGAAAATGGTTTTGAAAGCGTTTTTATTATATCAATGTGTTGTATTGATATCTTGTGATTGAAATGTGGAAATGTTATGTTTCCTTTATGCATGTTTTATGTGATACGATTATGTTATGGTTTATGATATGTTTAAACTTGTTCATATGAGGAATGTATTGGACTTAATAAGTGACGGGTGGAGCCCGCTATAGCTCCTCGATGCATCGGTAGGTCTCATGAGACAACTAGACGTGGAATTGGCCGAGGCCCTTTCCCAATTTGATTTATGGTTTTGGCTGAGGCCTTAATCATTTTAGACGTCTTGGCCGAGGCCTTGACAAAATGTTTCAGAATGTCCGGCATTATACATTCCCTCGTTATGAAAGTGGTTATTGATATTTCATGTGATTATTCGACCAGTAGAATATCCATGTGAAGAAGTGAATGGCATTATCTCATTTTACTTTTGCCATATTATGTTTATGTTTAAGTTTAAAAGGCTTTTGTTTTAGTTATACATTGCCTTAAATTTTTATGTTTATTTATGAAAGCTTCCGCAATATTTTTATCCTTACTGAGCATCTGAGCTCACCCCTTTCAATGTTTTAATATTTTCCAGGATGTGAAGAAGTATTTTATGAATGACCTGCAGGGATAGTCAGAAGAGGATATTAGTGTGGACTATGAAGACTTTGTTATTGTAGTTTTTCACTTTATGATGTAATGTAACGTTTACGAATGTATCTAGTGTTTCCAAGGCTACTAAACTAATCGGTCTTTCGAGACTTGATCTTTTGTGATCATGCCAATGTTACGAAGTAATGCACCGACTCTGGGTAGTTGGGGTCGGGGCGTTACAAAATTACATCAATATGGATATTTATATTATTTTGAACTAAAACCACTTGGTGTATGTCATGTATGTTTATAAAGAAAAATGACCAAATCCCCATTTAGTGGGAAAGGTGAAAGGGATACATAGCTTCTTGAATTAGTTCATACTGATGTGTTTGGACCATTTCCTATTGAATTAAGGGGTGGTTAATCATACTTCATAACTTTTACTAATGATTATAGTAGATATGAATATGTCTACTTAATGAGGTATAAGTCAGACTCTTTTGATAAATTAAAGGAATACAAGAATGAATTTGATAACCATCTTGGTAACAATATTAAGAAAATTCACTCAAACTGTGGTGGAGAATATCTTAATCAATACTTTATTGATTATTTATAAGAGTTTGGGATTTTATCTCAACTCACTCCTCCTTATAATCTTTAAAAGAATGGTGTAAGCGAAAGGAGGAACCACACCTTTTTTAACATGGTGAGATCAATGATGAGTAATGTGAGTCTTCCATTATTTTTTTGGGGATACGTGTTACAAACAACAGCATACTTACTAAACCAAGTTCCAACTAAAGAAAAAGATGGTATACCATACCAATTATGGAATGAAAAGAAACTTGTGTTGTCTTACTTACATGTGTGAGGTTGTGAAGAATTTGTTAAGGCCTCTTTAGGTAACAATATTTCACCCTAAGGCACGAAGTGTATCTTTATAGGATGTACTAAATAAACAAAGGGATGTTGCATATAAAATCATTATGAAAAAAATTTGTGGTTGACATATGTCCCGTGTTTCTTGAGGAGGATATTATCTCTAAAAGATATGGTGGGAGTGATATAGACTTCAATGAAGTCCAATATGAAGATACATAAGAGTTTGAACAAGAAAAAATTCCATAAACCCCATGGAAGAAGGAATTGTTCCAGAGATACAATTACTATGTCTGAGTACTGGAGACGTTAGAGAACCAAAACGGTATGGTTTTCTAGTCACTAAGGATGATGAATCGTTATTAGTTGATAATAATGATCCTATAACCTAAGGAAGGAGTAAGTGGAATATATGTTTCCAAGTGGAAAGAATCCATGAATTCTGAAATGGATTACATGTACCAAAACCAAGTCTAGATTTTGGTATACCCCCCAGTAGATTTAAAGGTTATTGGTGGTATTTAAGAAGAAACTGGACATGTAAGGACAAGTCAATACCTATAATTCATGACTGGTTGCAAAAGGGTTTAAACAGCGTCAAGGCATTGACTATAAAGAAACCTTTTCACCAGTGCCAATGTTGAAATCCATCATAATTCTACTTTCCATTACAACTTTCCATTATTATGAGATTTTATAAATAAATTTAAAAATATCTTCCTTAATGGGAACCCTCAGGAAGATGTCTATATGACACGTCCTGAAGGGTTTGTGACTCTAAAGTTTTCCAATAAGGTATAAAAGTTTCAAGGAAACATTTATAGATTAAAGAAAGAATCCATGTCATGGAACATTCATTTTAATGAGTCCATAATGTATTTTGGTTTAATAAATAATGAATGTGATCCATGTGTCTATAAATGGTTTAGTGGGAGTGCAGTCACTTTCTTAATATTATGTGTTGATAACATATTACTCATTAGAATTTAAATACCAGTCTAATATTATATTTAGGTATAGTTGAATAAATGTTTCTCTATGAAGGAATTGGGTGAGGTAGCATATATTCTTGGCATCAAGATCCATCATGATAGATCCAAGATATTTCTCAGCCTAAGTCAAAATACATACATTGACAAGGTATTGAATAGATTCAGTATAGAACAATCCAAGAGGGTATTATTGCCAGTGTCACATGGCATTCATCTTTCTAGGAAAATGTTTCCTTAGACACATGAGGAAAGAAACATAATCACAATTATTACATATGCATAAACGATTGGTTCGGTCATGTATGATTTTCTATATACTAGGCTAGATGTTTCCTACACATTAAGTGTGGTGGGAATATATCAAGTCGGTCCAGGTGACCACTATTGTATGGCAGTCAAGACTATCCTTAAGTATCTGAGGAGTACTAAATATATTTTCCAAGTTTATGGAGGAGATGAGGAATTATTCATGAGAGGATATTCATATTCTAGTTTCCAAACTAATCAAGATGATATGAAGTCACAAATAGGATGAATCCTCACTTTGAATGGAGGTGTTGTGAGATGGAAAAGCTCAAAGCAGGCTATAGTTACATATTCTACAATAGATTCTGAGTATATTAAGTCTTCTGAGGTAGATAAAGAAGTGATGTAGATTTGAAACTTTATCCAAGAGATTGATGTGATATCTAGTGGTAAAGATTCTATCACACTCTATTGTGATAATACTACAACAGTGGCTCTTGAAAAAGCTCCAAGGTCACATCAACATACGAAGCACAAACTTCATAAGTATCATCTCTTGAGGTATTTTTATGAGAGAGGTGAGGTTGTAGTGAGCAGTATTCCCATGAAAGAAAACGTGGTGGACCCCTTGAATAAATCTTTAACTTAGCAGAAACATGATTATCATGTGAGGTCTAGTGGACTAAAGGTTGTAAGCAGTTGGCTCTAGTCTAAGTGGGAGTTTTTTGGAGTTGGTGTCATAGGACCAACTATGTGTACTTTGATTACATGTATATTCTATGTATTGAATATTAATAAAACTTCTTATTACATATTTTTTGTTGTTCTTTGTGACTCTAATGTAATAATGTCCTAGAGTATACATCACATTGAATTGGTCATGGAAGTTTCCTACTATGATGAGAACCTTGATGTGCTATGACGATATTCTCAAAATATGTTATGTGGTTGGATAACATACTATTATGGGACACATAGTACATATAATTTTAGGTGTGAGTACTCAAAATCATATGAGGCTTCTTCTCATGAAGTTTGCACTTGATAATATCCAAGATGAGAGATTGTGAGAATATCCCCACCAATAGGAATTCTTCATGTTTTGGTGTCATAAAATATTCTTATCTATGAGTGTGTGTGATTGTCCTTAGACTTTAAGATTATTATTAATGCATTTTACAACTCATGTAATTAGATGTATTTTGTAAACCATGACGATAATAGTTCATGGAGAAGTTGGATACATTGGGTGTGTCATGAGTGACATGTCATTAATGAATAAGTCGATGAAGGACTTGTCCCTTCCATCTTGATGGAAGCTGATGTCTTGGCCCTTGTATTTGAATAGAACTATAACATTAAATTCCATGTCCATGGTGTAACGACGTGTTTATTTCAGATAGTCAAAGAAATACATATCGATAATATAGGCTGGTGACACGAATGTGAAACCTACTTGATGATATATTGTAAAAAAATAGATTATATTACATAGTGATCGTTTGTATGTTTTTTTCAATGTTACGACATTAATTTCTTTCTCTTAGGTGCCTTGAACCATTTATATACAGTAATCTTGGACTTTAGACAAGCCTGCTTAATGCCAATGAAAAATAATCCTAGAGGGTAACACACTAAGTGTTTCAGTTGATCACAATTAAATTATTTTTGAGTTTAATTGATTAAATAAATATTATTCTCAAGTCTGATGAATAATTTTATTCAAGTTATATTGATCTCATAAATTAAATAAATATTTATTTTCTAGTTTTTGAAGAAAATATTTATTTTATTTATTGAATATTTTAATAAATATTTATTCACTAGATTGTGAATAAAATATTTATTTATGTATAAAATATTTATTCAGATGTTCAATAAATACTATAGGAGTTCAAAAGGACCAAGACCGAGTCTGGTGACCAATATTAATTAACAATACCGTTATATAATATTTGTTACTACGCAAGTCGGTGTGCACCACAAAATAATAATTATATAATTATTATTATGTAGCATGGGATTTATTAAAGGTAATAAATGTTATTTAATGGATGGTATGCAATTAAATGATATTTTAACTTAAATATTAACTCTATAAATAGGAATCTATGTCTATTGTATAGAGCATCCAAAATTGAGAATAGAGAATTGTTGCACACAAAGAATTCTATCTCAACTCCTCCTCTCTCTCTCTATCTCTCAAGAACAAGAAGTGTAAGAGAGATTTATTCAAGACTAAAGAACGAGTGATCAAGAACGAGGAACTCAAGACATTTGACTCACCGTGCTAGTGCCTAAAGATTGATTGGTGTTACTCAGAGATCATAAGATCACGTGTGGATTTCCTCTAGAGGGATTCTATCCTTGGATCCTCACAGTGCAATGAAGGTAATCAAAAAGGGTCCTTTTGGGAAATCAGCATTCACCAATGAAAAAATTTCATAAGCCCAGGTATTTATTTCTTCAGATATTAAATAAATTAATTATAAATTTTACATGAAATATCCTTGCTCTTGGTTTCAGTCAATGATATATTAAAATAAATTTTCATATATCACCCACATTTACACACTTCTATTGCACCTAGAACCAACAGAGACACTGTGATAACTCCTCAAACCAAAAAAATCCAAAGGTAAAATTTTATTCAATACAATATTCTAGTAAACCATAGATTTAAGGAGGTTCTTCACAAATATTGGTAGATTCTTACAACCTTTTTATTCCCTTAGAGGCATGGTGAAGAGCTTAGAAAAATTCAAAAAATATGAGAATAAGGTACTTCATTCTTCATTTTATTTATTTAAGTCCAAATGAGTGGAAAGATCTTGTAGTGGAATAGGTTTTGGTTGATTATTTCTACTAAGTTTTAATAAGGTATTCCATTCTTCAATTCATTTATTCTTTATTATGTTGTGGTGAACTGATCACTATAACAGGGTGGAATACTCCAATAGAATAGACTATTCCATGGTAGGTGTTAATATACTATGGCCTAAAATAGATTTCACCTCACCATAGTCCCCCCCAAAACATTATGTTAAAGAAAAAATGGATTATACCTAAAATTGATTCACTTCATGAGAAATGGTTCTAGTCTTCCCATTTAAGGATTTGACACTATGGGGAAGGTCATGCCATGGTTAATATCATAACAATCCATGGTCTTTAAAATTGTAAAGTATAATAGTTGTTTTTAACTCTCAAAACCAAACCAAAAACATTTTTGAGAAATGTGGTCTAGGTTTAAAGTGTATTTACATGGTAGAATAATTTATAAAGTGTTTATAAATTATAAAATAAGGAAAATATAAAAAAAATATTTATTTATGGATTATTCATAAATGATAATATAATTTTTATATTAGTAGTCCTTATTTGAAAATTTATTTAAACCATTTCAAATGGGGTTTTTGAATAATTTTATCAAAGGTTTAAATAAAATAGAATATGTGATATTTAAATTATGTAAAATATTTACATAATTTATGAAATGTTCATATTTTTATAAAAGTGTTCATAAAGTATCTCATGTTTTAGAATATTAATTATTTCATATTAAATTTTGTGTAAACTAAAAATATAAGAGTGTTTATATTAAAATAAATATGAAATTTTCATGCTTATTTATTTTATAGACTATCCATAGTGCATGTTAAATTATAAAATATTTATAAATTTATTTATTTATCATTTGTTCCTAAATGTTTATCTCATGTATAAAATTTTGAATTTTTCATTTATTTAGTTTATTCTATTCTTTGTTCATATATATTTTTTTTTATGTTATGAATTGTGATGTATGATTTAGTTTACATGTGTTTAAACTACTTCTTTAAATTATCATACATGTATTTAAGATTTATATGCTATTTATGATAATTGATTTAATTTTTTTTTACCCTGAATTTTGATAATTCATGGGTTATGAGCCTAAATTTAAAGGTTGATTATAGTTTATACATGTTATGTGTTAAAATTATGATGTAATTGAGTTGTATCTTAAGTAAAGAACCATGGTTAGAGGGACTTTGGATCAAACTTCTCACTATCTTGAGAGATTGGGCTTTATCTAGAAATGTGGGGGTTAGATACCTATCACTTCATGCTTACTCTTGTGGGGATTGTTGATTTCATATGATTTAAGCCTTTAAAAAATGGGTTTCATATACTTTATGCATGTGATGAATTTGAA
Source organism: Viscum album (assembly GCA_963277665.1). Classification (NCBI taxonomy): domain Eukaryota; kingdom Viridiplantae; phylum Streptophyta; class Magnoliopsida; order Santalales; family Viscaceae; genus Viscum; species Viscum album. The sequence goes on along the minus strand of OY728121.1, from coordinate 1,351,674,464 downwards.
TATGTGTAAATATAGTTGAATTTTAATTTAGGTTAGTAATAAAATAAATGAGTTATTCAAATGGTTGCACATAAATTTGGTTTGAACATATTGGTTTATTGGAATAAATAGAAATTCAAAAACTAAATCACTAAATGGATTCATATATGAAAAGGAATACATGATATAATATAGTAATATTTTAAATCCCTTTATAAAATAAAAATTGACAGATTCCTTCCAATGCGAACACTTTTCATGACCTCAATCATATAAATGGTTAATTCATGAAAAAGTGGGTTCCTGTGGATTATCTTTTATAAGGAAAGTAGGATAATGGTGAGCATAATGGTTATGTGCTTATTCTTGGCATGATTTTGGGTTACACTTAGTTGGTAAACCCTGACAGTTAGGATACCAAAGGAATAGGGTTAAGATAATCCATTTATTATATTCGATAAGGATTTTTCCATTTGATTATCCAAGAGTCATATGTGATATGATTAACATGATTTTATAACAAATATAGTCATGGATTATGTTATTAGCTTGGATGGTAAAAGTCATGATGAAATATGGATCTTGGACAAGTAATAGATATGTGTATATTTAAAAGGGGTCATCATTTTAGTGGGATCACATTTAATAAAAAACCATATTAAATAAATGTAAAACATGATAATCATATAATAAAAGATTCTATTGTAGATAAAATAGAATTTTCATCATTAAACATGGATTTGAGATCAATATTTGAGAAGGAAAAGCTTACTATTAGTAAATTTTTAGGCTTTTATATAAATGTAGGAATTTTTCTAAAGAAATAAGGAAGGTTTTATGTGTTAGAGTAAAAACATCCCAATAAACCTCATGCTGATGAAGATAATAAAGAAGATAAAGGTTATTATAGTATGTATAGTAAATACTCTCTTGATGACCCTATGATTATTCTTATTTAAATGGATCCCAAGATACAAAATTAACATGAGAATATGGATGATTTGGGTATGATAAACAACCTAAAAAGGCTATATCAAGAAAAATCTAGAAATTAGAGACATGAATTTTCAAAATCACTCGTTTAGATTAAGATGGATGAGTGTATTTCCATCTCAACACATATAATCGATATAATTGGGTGTGTAAATGACTTGGAGAGACTGGGGTCACCAGTTAAGCTTGATCTTCCCATGAACTTCATTCTGCAATCACTATCAGAAATGTTCTGGTAGTTTATTGTGAATTAAAATTTGAATAATTTCAATAAAATCTTACTCGATCTTCTTAATATGTTGAGGAATGCTAATAATGACATGGGAGGTCCAATCACAAGTGTCATGATGATGGAAAAATAAGGAAAAGATAAAATATATGTACATGATGAATATATTCCATGAATCCTTATATATAATATATATATATATAATCTATATTTCTAATTACATGAAAATTATTATTTTCATGCATAAATAAGGTGTGTTATTCCATTCATCCTAGACACCCAGGACATATTCGACCAAAGCTGTCATTTATAAGGTCATTTTATAGGATGAAATTTTTGTGAGGAGTTACATTCATGTGATGAATGTATAAATAGGTTGTTTCATTTACTCATGCATTATAAATTCATGAGTAAATTCAATAAAACTAAGTAACATTTTGATAAGATATATAAATCTATTTTCATGTGATGGAAGTATGTGTGTGTGATTCCTTATACTTGGTTGAACCTATTTATAACCCTAAGATCACATATTATTTATCCTTTTCACTAAAAGTTTCAATAACACCATGAGTGGAGAAGGATCCCTCTCGTATGATGAGAGACTCGGTCTACTTATGGATACCTCTAGAGGTGGAAATATTTGCTTTCCACTTTTTGATCTTTATCAAACTCACCAGAAAAATATCAACATGTTGTAGTAGATTCTTCAGTGAATAGTATATGTTTTTACAATGTACTTTGTTTATGTTTATATATGTAGTTTTTAGATATATTTCATGGTGATCCTCAGGTAATGGATTTTGATTGCTTTCGATTTATCTAATAATTGATATTATATTTTGTTAAGTCCAAAAAATACATAAGGATAAGAAGATAATTCATGGAGAGTCTACAACAACCACTAAGATGAAGAAAAGAGCTTCTAAGGAAGGGAATTGTCTTCACTGTGGGAAAACTGTACATTGGAGGATAAATTATACAGAATACCTAAAGGGGTTCCATAAATTCCATAGATATTCCACTTCAGGTATTAATGTTATAGAATTTAATTCTTCTAATTTTAAGGATATATGATACCAATTGTATATTATACAAGTGTTGTAAATATGTACATAAGTTAAAAACTAAATAAATATTTATTCTTAGATATTAAAGTATGAATTAAAGTGATATGGGAATGGATTTTTACATCAAGGAGTTAAATGTAGTGGATCATTTTAAATCTCTAGTGGATTGAAATAAAGGATTTTTTCTATCTAATTTCTATAATGTGGTAGGAGAGTTTTTATTCTAAAAAATGGTTATTATAAATAAATGAGATGATTTTTTGATACACATAGTGTATGATTCATTATAATATATAATATGTTTAAAAAGGAGATAAGGATAAAAATATTATCCAGGATAAAAGAGTTTATCCATATTTATTAAAATTTGTGGGAATGATTTCCCACCACCGAACGATGACATATTTTAAAGAATAATATCTTATTTTTAGAATATTTTTCTATACACATAGAATAATATATGAGATATGGTAGTTAATAGTTTAATCCTTAAATATTACCATGGAAGGAAATGATTGTTATTTCCTAAACACATAGGATTTTGTGTATCCTAGTGTGATATTCTAAGAGAGTATAGTTTCTAAGAGGCTAGTGGGAGTATGTTTGGACTTAAATAAGTTCAAAGTGCAATAAATAAATTATTTAAAATAGTAAAATTTGAAGTGAATTTCACTTGATATTCTAAAATATTTTAGGGTATATTGGTAAAGAATATTAATTTAAAGAGTTTCATTTATTTATAAAAAATATATCAAGGAAATTTTTAAATGGAAAATGTTTTAAGATGATGATAAAGAAATCATAAAGTGTTATAAATAAACAAAAAATTGTTATTAACATCATGAAATTTTATGTTGTGAAGTAAAGGAGTTTGAATATGGTGTTAAAAGAGTTTAGCATTAGGAATATGATTCCTGAGTCACACCATTATTCAAGAAAACATTCTTCATATAGTTTATGCAATTAAAGAGTTTAGTGGGAGATTTTATCGGATGATCACATAGAAATATGGTAGGAATTTCATAGTGATGTAATGAGTTTAATAAAATCCTAAAATCACGGAAAGCATAAGGCATATTTAGTGGTTTATCATATGGGATATTATTAAACAAGTTCTTGTATTTGGTTTTTTTATTATTCTTAAAGGAGTTTAAGAATATAAAATGTATCTTTTTATAGAAAAGGTAGTATTCACTTTATCATTATTTAATGTTGGATTCATATATTCATGAAGTGAAATGATAATTAATCTCTAAAAGTATAAGTTTGAGTTATCCTTAGTTGATTCTTTTCATGGAGTATTATAGGTTGTCACAAGATATTAAGGTTATCATGGGTAATATTTCTTATAGAGATACAAAATATTCTCACAAGACAAAAATAGAGTTTTGTGTGCTAGATGATCCACCAAGTATACCATGTGAAGTTTCATACATAGATTCAGTGCTGGGGTAATCTCAACAAGCCCCTAGACTAGGGAATGCAATGGGAAAGGGTAAAAATGAAATTTTTTACTTTAGATACATTGTAGTTGTCTGAGAAGGGGAAATATTGTCGCAATTGGGCTTAGGAAACAAAATTCCCAAGGATTTCCAAGGTCATATATGGTCATATACTATGTTTTTGGCATACTAGGGGTGCATGTTTCATATTTAATCCCTTTACCTGAGGTTTTAAAGATACCTAAAATGAGAACATTCATACTTTGAAACCATTATTATGTAACCCTTGAGGTTGGGCTAATTTGGGGGTTGTTGGGTATGTTGTTGATCATGTTATCGGTTAAGTCTTAGACAATATGGGATTTTTCCTCCCGTATGATGAGTAAAAAATATGGGGTCTCAATTGAGATATACTAAGGAAGTGTATATCTATTCATAGATAAGGTATATTTTATGTTCTTATCTATTTGGATGAGGTACATGTGATGTTTTCATCCTATTAGGTGAATGACATGTGATGCTTTCATCCATATGATTGGTTTATACTCAAATAATTGAGAACATATGAATAGGCTATATGGGATTGACATGCTATGTGTCCCATGGTCACTCTATGTCATGAATAAATAAATTATATGATTATGAATACTTATATATGTTACATATGTTGGACATGAGTATGGAGATACATGAGTTTGATAGAGATTGTGTTAGATCCATGTGTAGCTTGAGTAGCATTGGAACTTTTATAAAGGAAACGATTTACTTATAATTTTGGATTGGGGAATTTATAATTGTTTTCAATTCTATAAAGGATCATGGGGTAAAACTTTGTGGTTGTGTGAATTAGGTTTAGGTTTTGTTTTAAAGTGTCTATAAAAAACTTTTAGATCTTACTAAAAATTATTTTGGAAGATATAAAAAAGAAGTTTTAGATGCATTTTCTCAAGTTGTTACATATGATGTATCATGTGGTCAAAATAAATGATAACTTTTCCACACAAAAATGAATGACTATTCAAAATGATTTTGGGGTATGGTTTTGTTGGTTGGAGTGAGAATCTCAAGCAGGAGGTGAATTAAGTACCCAATAAAAATTTCTATCTAAAATAGGTCAAAATAAAATCCCCCAATTTAATTAAAATAGCCCAGTTAATCAAAATAGCAAATTGATATAATTTTTGATGTTTTAAAAGATTTATCAAAGATTTATTAAGTCTCAATTAAAACAATTATGGAAACTAATTTAACTTTTGAAATCAATTTTCTTAATCAAAACCTTATATAAACACTAATTAAGACAAACTATACAATTAGTGGATTTGTTTATAGTTTAAAAACTAGTTCAATTTAAATAATAGAAACAAAAAAGATACAAAAATAAATGAATATAATAGGTTCAGTCTCAAGATGAGACTTAATCCTCTTTACTTGGAAATCACCTTCTTCCAAGCATATTATATAAAATAATCTTTGATCCACAACCTATATCAGGTACACAATATAAAACAAACTATCCCGGCCATACAGGGAACTCTTCCACAATAAGAGTGGAAAAACTGATACACAGGCCACATAAGAGCCTCTTCCATAATAACCATGGTTAAACAAGTGTAAAGAGAGTTTGATAAGATATCTAGTATCTTCCAATTAAGGTTCAGGAGTCAGCGTGGGTTAAATAAACAAGGTAAACCACACTACTCATAATGTAAAGAAAATAGGAAGAAATAGAAAATAAAAAATATATAGAAATATTGTGTTGCTCTATCTAATATACTCTATAGATTACGACTACTTGAATGTATCTTGAAATTAATATTGAGTTGTGTTTCTGAAAATTATAGTAGAAAAGAGTGTCATGAACTCTTTGTTCTAACTGTGAGAAGGAGAGTGTTTTAGGAGCTTTAATATTCCATAGTTGGTTGTAGGTAAGAATGCTTCATTTAAGATCATAGTAAGTGGCACTCTTTGGGTTCTTGAAAGCCAACAAGCCCGTACCCAAGTGGTAAGGTCTCCTGCTTGGCATCCAAGAGACCCAGGTTCAAAATCGGGTGGAGGTGAATTTATGGTACTGTAGGGCCTTTGGGCCACCGGTTTGGGCCTATGGGTCTCATGGGACTTCGGGCCATCAAAGGCCTTTGGGTCGTAGGGCCTTCGGGCCATTCAAGACCATGAAGTAGCCCAGGTCACACAAAGAAGGCCCTAGAAGAGGATCAGAGCAACAGTAGCAGTCACCAGAAGCAGAGCTAACCGAATTGGAAGAATGAGAGGGTATGGAAACCGCCATCAGGACCAGGCACCGTGCAGCTTTGTACGGGGTAATTCTAGTCGATCAGTAATGCAGGTGGGGAGCTAAAGGCAATCAATGATGCAGAATCTGGGGAGGGTAGTTCTAGTGGGCTAGGCTTACGGGTCATGTATGGGCATGGTATGCCTCTGGGCCTTCAGGTCATATATTATGGGTCATGTCAGGCCATTTTCCTTGGGCCTATGGGTCATGTTCAGGTTCCCCTTCAACCCTTAAAAAAAGTGGGGATTATCTATAATAAAATAAAAAATAATGCCTTCGGGCCATTCAGAGTGTTCTTGCAATATTTTTTTAGCTCACTTCACATATGTATGTATCTATCTATCTATATCACTTTTATCGCTATTTTTTGCATGAGGGGGTATTTTACTTCATTTAATAGCAGCATGTAGGAAGATTCATCTAGATCCTTTGCTCCTCTGCTCCTCATATTGGTTGACTAACACACACATTAATGCATCTCTGCAATAATTTTAATAACAATCATTAAAATAACTTTCTGCATTAAATTTTATAATATATCTATTAGAAATATTTGATTCAAAATAATCGTAAATAGTGATGGTGAGTCTTATTGAATGATGAGATAATTCTGGTGGTGACTTGAGCTAGTGGTAATTCAGTCTCAACAGTGACTCAATCTTTGGTGGTAGGTCATCTCAACACTTTTCCAAATTTGGAGGTGAATGAGTTCTGACGGTGAGTCATCCTATAGTGACAGGTCATCTCAACGGTGACTTTTTTCTAGCAATAGGTCTTTCTAACACTTATCCAAATTTTTATATTGATGGTGACTCATCCCCAATAGTGATTCATTGCTGGTGGTGACTCTACCTCAATGGTGACTTGTGTCTAGCGGTGGGTCTTTCCCATACTTAGTAAAAATTTCACTAATGTGACTTATATCATAAAATGATATCATAACATATAAAACTCATTAATATCATAAGAAATGTGATTTTTTTTATCATTAAAACAAGGATATTCCAATAGGTTTCACATGTTATTAAAAATGATGTGACATGTGGTGAAATTGCATTGTCTTTGAGGTTTTAGTGAAAGTGAGAGATTTTTATAAATATACACTAAAGGAATCACTATGGTGTGGTGTTTTTTACCACATCATGGTATATTCTAGGATGTACCACAGTGTGATGAATGTCACTATGTCATTGTGGTTTTCATGGAATTTAACATGATATAAGATGTTGCTTTCTTTAGTTTTCTTCTTCCACTTCAGCTATCTTGATTAGTTTGAATCATCATGTGATGATGATTCGAGGATTTTTAATATCTAGTATGATTTTTTAAGAATTAAAAAATTATTATGAGGATTGATTCATGCATTTTAAAATTTGTAACACTTGAATGTTTGAGAAATGTTCCATCAATATGGTTAAACAGTTCAATTCCAAGGAGGTTCCTTGGATGGTTGTATAAATGGGTTCAATCTTTGATCATTAGTGGGTGTGGAGTCACTGTGATAACTCCTAAAACTAAATAACACCAAATATCTCATTTTCTATAGGCCTTTAAACCAAATATTCAAGTAAATCATATCTTAAAGGATGTTCATCCCAAATTTTGGGAGATTCACACAACTCATGGACACCCTTGGAAGGAGTTTGTTGGATACTTCTCAATGATCACTATCAAGATCTTGGTGAAGTTCTTGGATATATTCATATGATCGGAGAATAAGGTACACCATTCTTCATTTTATTTATTTCATTTCAAACAAATGGAATGGCCATGTGGTAGAACAGGTTTTGGCTGATGTTTTCCACGAAGTTTGGATTAGTGTTATCCCCTCCATAACCCTTCACCATATACAATAGTTTCCATAATTATTATTTTTATTTGATATCATAGTTAGGATAATGTAAATGTAATGATAAATATAATCATAGAGTATATTGTGGTTTCCATTTCTACAAAACCCAAGTATATCATAGCTTTTGATATAGCTAAAGAAGTAGTACGCATATTTTTTAGAAATGTCATCTCTTAAAAAGTTTTTCTCATGGATATAAATTTGCGATTAGTAGTATAACTAAAAAGATAAATGTGATATTCCTAGTGACTAAATAACTTACCTCATAAAAATCATGAATATCATGTGAGAGCTAACGAGTTAAGAAATGTTATCAGTTGGCTCTAGTGTAAGTGGAATTTTTTTGGAGTTTGTGTCTTATAACCAACTTTATCATGTACTTTTGATTACTATACCATGTATTATGTTTATACATGTTATATAATTATCACATGTTGACTTTACTTATACATGTTTTATGTGATAATGACCTTAGAATATATGTTGCATTAATGGTTTATAGTGGTTTCTCATAATAATTAGAACCTAGATATTTCGTAATTGTAAGGACCTCAACCACAGTTTCCCAAAGCTGGTGTCTTACTTTATTAAATTGGTAATATTATAAGGAATTGCATCCTGAAGGACCAAATAGTTTGGTAGAATTGGAAAACCAGATATATACATAATTGTTACATTACAACATGAAATGAAATACAACATATCAATTTATTTTGAATCACATATAAACTCCTAGATTATCCCTCCAGGTCATTCATAATACACATATTCACATCCTGGGGAAAAATAAATCATAAGAAAGGGTTGAGATCAGATGCTCATTAAGGGTAACTAAATACAATGGAATTTATCATAAACATAAATATTAGGCGTGGTGAATAACAAAAAAACACATTCCATTAAAAATAAACTTAAACATATATGGTAGGAATAAAAGATGAGTAAATAAATCCATATAACTAATCATAAGAGAATGAACCTTATTCATGGATATTATAATAGTAAAATATCACAAGGTTTATCAATTGATAATATCATAATGAGGGAATGAATAATTCCAGATATCAGAAATATATCCTCAAGGCCTCAGCCAAGATGTATAAAAATACTAGGGTACGGTCTAGACCAAAACCCAATTCTATTTTGTCTCATGAGACCTAATGATGCATCGAAGGGCTATATTAGGCCCCACCAATCACTTGATAATTCCAATTCATTCTTCATATGAATGGGTCTAAACATAAAAAACATGAACATATGATATGTAAATAACTTTCCCCAATATTTAAGCATAATCACTAACCAATCTGGGTAGAATGGTGAATGGTATCAAGATAGAACATCCATAGTCAAACCATTCATAAACCATTTAATAGCATATGGTAGATGACAATAATAAGTGAACAATATCAATAAATCATAAAATTAAATAGAGGTGTTGAAATAGATGAAAATACTCTAATAAAATGTAATGTATCATATTTTTCTATGAATTATTTTTCTATTAAATATTATATGGAATTATTTCAAGACCAAGAATGAATACGACATGTCATTCTGAGGCCTAGTGAGCCTGGAATGGTGGTTTGAACTTTTGTAAGTTAAGTGAGTCGGTGTGTGTGCGTGGTTGTGGTAGTTTCCAAACAGATGCCCGAATTAAAAATATGAGGTCACTATTGCGTCTGAGATTATGACTTTACCTAAGAACGGGTCTAACCTCGACCAGTGTGGGTTGAAGGAAAAAAGTTAATTTTTGGACGTTTTAAGTAAAATAAAATAAAATAAAATAAATTGAAAAGTTTATTTTATTTTATTTGGAAACGTTCATTGTAGTGAAACAACAGGGAAACTATTTCAATAATTAATTAAATAGCATAATCACTCTAAAATATCAACATTGAATCATTAATGCCACAGTGTAACAGCAGTGACTCGGCATGATAGAATTTTGAAACACGTTCCCTCCTTTTAATGGGTTAATCGAATGTTGTTCGTTGGAAGAAGATTGAGAGAAACTTTGGAGAATTATTGGATCTTTGAGAGAACTCTCGAAAATAAATGATGACGAATCAAAAGTGTGAATTTTTATTCCAATGGATTTGAAGGATCTCAGCGATGATGGTAGCATGATCCCTTCATCAGCGATTGATCCCTCATCGAGGTATGGGTTCTGTTTTAAGTTGTTTTTCTTCCCCATTCTTTAATTCAACAACAAACTCAGATCAACCCACAAACTAGTTGATCCATGCATCATTTTTATTATGGGAGGGCTTCATCAGGTTCGTTCCTAGTGAATTTATTATTCCATGTTTTATGATTTTAATTTACCCCATTTAAGCCTTCTAGAGGGAGTGGATTAACACTGTGACAAACAACATTGGAGGTTCGTTCCTATTTTGTTTATTAGATTTCTTCCTCCATCTTCCTTGTGTTCTTCATTTTCTTCACGAGGATACGAAAAAGGAATCATTTCACACCCATTACTCAGCGCAACGATCTCAAATTGGAGATTTTACATCGTGACGACCCAGTGGAGGTGTGATGGCGATGGTGACGAACGAATCGACATGGTTTGGAAGTTCTCATTCTTCGAGCGTTCTTCATACGGGTGGATCAGAATTCATTTTTGGGGCTGATTAAAGGACCGAAACCAGCAGAATCAGCTTTAGGGTGTCAGGGTGACCTAAACCCTTGAGTTTCTTGGTGATCGGATGGCCGGATTGAATAATGGGCATCACCAGAGGTGCACTGATGAAGAACCAATGATTCTGTAAATTTTCGAAGAATGCGGCGTGTAACCCGAATAACACACTATGTGGGACCATATCTATGGAAGCTAGGGTTTGGGAGACATACAGGTATCATAGGACATGTTACCCCTATCACATGGGCCCTTCCCCAAAGCTCAGCGTGTAATCTGGGAAGTAAACGGACACGGGATGGACTGCACAGCTTTGTAACACGGTGTATAGACCCTACATGGAATGGAAGTGGCGGCTACATGGGAATCGGCATGTATCTAGGGGATACACAGACACAGGGTGGAGTACACAGCCATGTACTCCACCACACGGCTAGACCAGGCCGGTTACGCGGGTTACCCTGTGTACCAGTTACACGAGATGGACCACATGGGATGAAGCCGTGTATAGGCACACGTCCGTGTACACAGAGGGAACCCCGGTTACTCAGACACAGTGTGTGGTATGTCCTACATGTTGTGTACTTACCCCCCCCCCCTTCAACACAGCATGCTCTTCTAACTTAGGCTATTTTACACGGGTAGTGCCCGGAGTCGAGAGACACGGCGTGTGACCCTTTTACATGCTGTGTATATCCTAGAACATGGCTTGATCCTCTTTTACACCATTCCTTGGAAAATTTTCATTTGGGTTAGTTCTCCTTTTTTTCTCATTCCCCTTAAGCTCATGTATCATTTCCATCCACAGGAGTATGATCCCTTCACCAGGACTTTCCGAGATATAGTCAGGTATCCCTCTGAGAGGCCTGGAGCAAGATCATCTATCCATTCTTGACCCTAGGTAGAGTCAGTTATCGACATGACTAATCCTATAGGAAGATGATCCTCTACTTAGAAGGTGAATCCATATGAGTCGCGGTATCCTCCAAGGCCCTGGAAGTGATCCTCATATGTGTATCATTGTCTTTCCCCACTAAAGAGTGTGTTCTCCCGGAATGAGTGTATCTATCTCTCATGCCTTTTCCCAACAAACAATACTTCTCAGACAGACATCATCAGAGCTATCAGACTCCTTGAGTGAGTTCTCCTAGATAATTTCTTCGTGAAATATTCGAACTGAACCCCTATCATGGGTATGTGATCATGTGACTTGTCTCTAGACTATGGGTCTGGGTTTCGAGTATATCTAGATGTGTTTATCTTGTTATATGTCCAGTAGACATATACAGTGTAGAGCTAATTGTACCTTTACTTTGAATATTGATTTATGATTTTCAAGTTCCTCTACTGAGTATTGTTATACTCACCCTTTCACAGGATTTTCCCGCACGTGTAATGTCTTTTACAGATGAGCATCCTTTTGACGTAGTCCAGGGCGGACCAGGACCGGACTGAGCTTTATGAGTTCCTTATAGGACAAGGTGTTCCTATGGCTATGAGCAGCAGTCCCAGTACCTCTTTGTGCTTATAGTTTATACTTTGTAGTTTGTATACTTTTTTTGGGTGGGATTGTATTCTGGACCAGTTTACATTCCACACTTTACTTTCCATTGTACTATGTTGGTTGGGTTTAGTTGTATGCATGCATTTTGTTCCATAGTGGTTTTTTTACATTTCATCATTTTTAGGCTTAGAGATGTTTGCATGTGTATAAGTACTTAAAAAATTCCTCCCATGTTAGTGATATGCCTACTCGGTTCTAGTCACCCGCCCCTAGCCTATTGGAGGTGGGCTTGGGGAGTCGCGGCATGGGCCCCACTGGGACGGGTCATGACAGAGTGGTGTCAAAGTGAGGTCGGTTCTACCTTAGGACCGAGAGTCTATGAGATTTGGTTTGGGGAAATAGTGTTAAGTGTTTTGAGCTCGTCTTTTAGGCCAGAGACTCCAGTTTTGGTGTGGGCGACTGACGTATCCATACACCAGGACTCTAATAACCTTATTTTTGACTCAGTACATGAAAAAACTAGTTACAGGGAAGTAAAATAATGGTACATGCATCATATAGGAATGGGTTTTGTTTTCCATTTACTTTGTTTCAGCTATCCAGATATACTCTTTGACCATGATACATCTTGTTTCCTTACAAGATTCCTCTGCAACGCATACCCACTAGGATTCAGTAGCTCGATCACGAGGATGACCCCCTCAGTGAAGATGCTTTGATACAGGGACCAGTTCCCCAGGCGTTACCTCCAGGTGGTGCACCTACTATACCACCACCAGCGGAGTAGCCCGTGGTACCTGCAGTACTAACAGATGAGGGGCACAGGCTGAGCATGCTCTATGAGTTTTAGAGACAGAGACCTCTCAGGTTTCGAGGCGAGCCCAACCCTTAGGTGACTGAGGATTAGCTTGAGTCAGTGACCAGAGTTTTCCATCTAGTGAGGACACCAGCAGACCATATGGTGATCCTAAGATCGAGCCTTCTTCAGGGTTCGGCGGGATGATAGTGGATTTTGACCACGCAGACTCACGACGAGGATACTCTTTCAGGGACGGAGTTTGAGAAACTCTTTAGAGATGAGTTTTCTCCGGTTACACTGAGATTAGTGCATATCCAAGAGATTATTCAGCTCCGGTAGGGTAGTTTAACGGTGGATGACCATTCATCGAGGTTCACTAACCTCTCCAGGTACTCGATGGATATGGTTAGGGATCATTACTTTAGAGCTCAGACCTTCGAGCATGGTCTACAATGGGACATCCAAGCTAGTGTTGTGCCTTTATGCATTTCTACTTATACTAGAGTGATCGAGTGGGAATTGGTGATCGAGAGATTCTTGGAAGAGTAGAGATAGTCAGTGGTAGTCAGTAGCAGGCAGATAGGTGCGGAGACCTCGGCAGCAGGGAGCTGATGTTAGGAACAGGGTTTGGTACGTGGGAAACATCATAGGAGGACCCAGGACAAGGGATCGATAGCCCAAGGCTCTCAGTTTGGATCCATACATACTAGGGATATTTGATGCTACTCATGTGATGGTAGGGGACATATCACTAGAGACTGTCCAACTTGTTGAGTTTCTAATAGGGAAGAGGTGGATGGACCGCTGAGGAAGAGCCAGAGAGTGGATCATACAGACCCGCCAGATGGCAGACATGGCAGAGGAGCAGGGAGAGCTATAGGTGGTGGCAGACACTTTGATCTACTCCCACCACCACCCCTAGGAGGTCTACACCAGGCTTAGGGAGATGGGGGACAGGGGCAGGGGCAGCTGCATGCGGTTGATGCGTACGACTCAAGGACTCTAGGGATGATCTTAGGTATGATCTATGTCTCTTCCACCTTAGCTACCATACTTATAGACACAGGTTCTAGTCATTCCTTCATCGCCACATGTCTTGTGCGAAACCTTGAGATTCCAATAGATCCATTGACTCGACCCTTACACTTGGAGACACCTACGGGAGGAGATTCAATGATCACACATCTTTGCAGATAGTGTGATTTTTTCCTTGGAGGAGAGAGTTTCGGTTGGAACCTATTGGTGGAAGCATCGAGGCCTTATGACATCATTCTCAATATTGATTGGCTATCTTTGGTCCATGACCAGATTTACTGCTTTAGGAAAAGAGTGCAGTGTGTTTGCAGCGATGGGACGAGGTTTTCCTTTTTTTGGTGAAAAGGAGACCCAGGTAGCACATGATGGGCTAATGCGTAGGAGGGTGTAGCTGATCACTCATGATTTGGCTAGCCTTACCCTCAGAGCAGTAGATGTTGTGAGATTCCATTTCCCAGTAGTAGTGGAAGAGTACGAGGATGTCTTTCTCGAAGATTTTCTAGGGATACCTCCCCATCGGGATATTAACTTCTACATCAAATTACACCCCGGGATGGCACCGATATCCTCACTAGTGTATCGGATGGATCCTGTAGATATTTTCAAGCTGAGGGTGCAGTTGGAGGATCTATAGAGTAAGGGCTTCGTAAGACCCATTGTTTCACCCTGGGTATCCCCAGTTTTGTTTTCCAAGAAGGTAGATGAGATTTTGAGGTTGTGAAAAGATTACCGGCACCTAAACTAGATGAAGATGAAGAAAAAGTATCCATTGTAGAGGATCAATGACCTCTTCGATCAGCTAAGAGGGGAATGTTGGTTCTACAAGGTTGACCTCAAGTCGGGTTATCACCAGTTTCGGGTACGAGATGAGGATATGCTGAAGACAGCTTTTGAAATGCTGCTATGGTCACTACGAGCACTTGGTGATGACTTTTGATGTGATGAAATCCCCCTCAGTGTTCATGGGACTTATGAACCGAATCTTCCAGTCATATTTAGACCAGTTCTTAGTGTTCTTCATCGACGACATCCTTGTATACTCGGTATCAGAGGAGGATCATGTGAGACACCTACAGATGGTTCTAGATGTACTCCGAGAGAACCATCCTTATAGGAAGCTCTCGAAGTGAAAGTTATGGATACAGGAGGTCCACTTTATGGGACATGTTATCTCAGAAGATGGGGTAGTAGTGGACCTGGCCAAGGTCAAGGTGGTGTTAGCATGGGATCCCCCTCAGAGTGTGACAGAGGTGTGGAGCTTCCTTGGGCTGGTAGGATACTACCGGAGATTTATCCTTGATTTCTCTCAGATATAATCACCGATGACAGCCTTGACCCGGAAGGGGTATCCTTTTGTATGGACGGAAAATTACTAGCAGGCTTTCCAACAGCTGAGGTAGAGTTTGACGAGCGCACCAATCTTGAGATTACCAGAAGAGGGTGTTGAGTACGTAGTTTTTTGTAACGCATCAGGGACCGAGCTCAGCTGTGTCCTGATGCAAATACAGGTGGTGATTGCTTATGGTTCACCCCAACTTAGGCCACATGATTAGAACTACGCAACCCATGATCTCGATTTGGCAGTGGTAGTCTTTGCATTGAAGATGTGGTGACACTACCTTATGGGTGAGTGATTTATCATCTACTCTGACCACATGACCCTCAAATACATCTTCTCGCAGAAGAATATGAATCTGAGGCAGAGGTGATGGCTAGAGTTCCTCCAGGACTATGATTTTGAGATCATCTATAATCCTAGGAAGGGTAACAATGTGGAAGATTCTCTTAGCATAAGATCAAGCTCACAGCTGTTAAGTGAGGTAACGGAGTAGTTGGCCTCGTTATAATTATCCTTCATGGACAGAGAGGATGTAGCTTACCTTCAGTTGATGGTTTTCACCCCTCCACTCTTATAGCTAGTTAGGGAGGCACAGCTTGGGGATGTCGACTGTGAGTCTTTACATTCTCAGTTATCTGCAGGAGATGCTCCTGATGGATATTCATAAGGTGGGGATCACGTTGTTCCTTTTAGAGGATGCATGATCATGTCAGTGGTGTTGTGGGAAGAGTTTATAATGGAGTTTACATATCACCCTTGGTGGTACATCCTGGAGTGGTGAAAATGTACCAGGACCTCTGGCGTCAGTTCTAGTGGATAGGTATGAAGAAGTTAGTAGTAGAGATCATTTCTCGGTGCCTTATGTGCCAGTAGGTGAAGGCTGAGCACCAGGTTCTGGTAGGGTTAGCTCACCCCATGGAAGTGTTAGAGTGGATGTGGGATGGGATATCAATGGAATTCATGATGGTATTACCGCAAATTTCCAAGGTACATGATTCCATTTGGTTGATCATTTATCGACTCACCAAGTCGTCCCACTTCCTAGCTATCAAGGAGAAGAGTTCTATAGAGATCATGGGATGCCTCTATGTGCAGGAGATAGTTCAGCTTCATGGCATCCCTTCGACGATAGTCTCATATTGTGATGCTCATTTCACATCCCAGTTGTGGAAGGGATTACAGGAGGTGTTTGGGACTCAGCTATGCTTGAGCACGGCATTCCATTCCCAGACCGATGTTCAGACAGAGATGACCATTCAGGTTTGGGAGGATATGTTGCGGGGATGTATCTTGGACTTTGGTCACGGTTGGGAGGACCACTTAACACTGGTGGAGTTTTCATACAATAAAATATACCACTCCACCATTAGCATGGCACCATTCGAGACCTTATACAGGTGACCCTGCAGGTCACCGCTTTGCTGGACTGACCCTGGAGAGTCAACACTCATGGGTCCAGAGTTGGTGCGAGCTACCATCGAGAAGGTGTAGATCATCCAGGAGCGGATAAAGACTGCACAAAGATGGAAAAAGTCTTATGTTGATAGGTGACGGAGACCTCTGGAGTTCTAATAGGTAGACCATGTCTTCCTTCAGGTCTCACCTTGATTAGGGTTGTGGAGATTTGGTTGGGGTGGAAAATTGTCCCTAAGGTTCATTGGTCCTTTTTAGATTCTGCATAGAGTTGGAGAGGTGGCGTACTGCTTAGCTCTACCATCACAGTTGCACCAGGTACATGATGTATTCCACATTTCACAACTAAGGAGGTACGTGTATGACCCATCACATGTCATAAACTGGGGTGAGATGGACATTGAGGATGGAGTAACCTTTGATGAGTACCCGGTAGAGATTGAGGATCAACAGGGTAGGATCCTTCATGAGGAATTGATTCCCTTGGTGAGTGTTCGGTGGTAGCACAAGAACCTTTAGGAGAGAATGTGAGAGTGGGAGGCTCATATCCATGCCCAGTACCCATATCTTTTTTAGTAGCCCTTGTTTTGTCTTTTCAAGGACGCAAATCCCCAAGGTGGGGAGAATGTAATGTCTCATATTTTTCTGTGTATTATTTTTCTTTTAAATATTATATGGAATTATTTTGAGACCAAGCATAGAGAAGACATGGCATTCCAAGGCCTGGTGAGTTTGGAATGGTGGTTTGAAATTTTTTAAGTTAAGTGAGTCGGCGTGTGTGTGCAGTTGTGGCAGTTTACAAACAGATGCCTGAATTAAAAATATGAGGGAATTGTTGTGTATGGAACAATGACTTTACCTAAGAACAAGCCTAACCTCGACCGACGTGGGTCGAGGGAAAAAGTTAATTTTCAGATTTTTTAAGTAAAATAAAATAAAATGAAAAGTTTATTTTATTTTATTTGGAAATGTTCATTGCATCACAATGATGGGGTAGTTGTTTCGATAATTAATGACACAGCATAATTACTCTGAAACAACAACGTTGACTCATTAATTCCACAACGTAACAGCAATAACTCAGCATGATGGAATGTTAAAATGTGTTCCATCCTTTTAATGGGTTAATCGAATGTTGGTCATTGGAATAATATTGAGAGAAACTCTAGAGAATTATTGGAGATTTAGAGAGAACTCTCAACAAAAAACGATGAAAAATCAAAAGTGAGAATCGTTATGCCAACGGAGTTTAAGTATCTCAGTGACGACGGTAGCATGATCCCTTCTTCAGTGATTGATCCCTCCTCGAGGTAGGGGTTATTTTTTAAGTTGTTTTTCTTCCATGTTCTTTAATTCAACGATGAACGCGGATCAACCCACAAACCGGTTGATTCGCGCATCGTCGTTCTTGTGAGAGGGATTTATCAGGTTTGTTCGTGGGGAATTTATTATTCCATGTTTTATGCTTTTAATTTACCCTATTTAAACCTTCTGATAGGTGTGGATTAATACTGTGATGAATGATGGTGGAGGTTCATTCCTATTTTGTTTGTTGGATTTCTTCCTCCCTCTTCCCCGCATTCTTCATGTTCTTCATGGGGATACGAACAAGGAATCGTTGTGTGCTCATTCCTTGGCGCAACGATCCCAAACTGGAGATCTGACATCATGATGACCTAGTGGAGGTGCAATAGTGATAGCGGCAGACAAATCGACATGGTTCGGGTGTTCTCATTCTTCGGGCGTTCTTCATACGGGTGAATCGGAACGCATTTTTAGGGCCGATCAGAGGACCGAAACCAGCAGAATCAGATTTGGGGTGTCAGGGAGACCTAAACCCTTGATTTTTGTGGTGATCGTATGGATGGATTAAATAACAAGCATCACCGGAGGCACGCCGGTGAAGAACCAGTTATTCTAGAAATTTCCAAAGAACACGGTGTGTAACCTGAAGAACACGCCATATGGGACCGGCTCTATGGTGTCTCGAGTTTTGGGAAACATATAGGTATCAAACAGTGTGTGACCCCTGTCACGCAGCATGTGGGCCCTTCCCCAAAGCTCAGCTTGTATTCTAGGAAGTACACGGACATGGGATTGACTACACAGCTTCTCAACACTATGTGTAGACCCTACATAGCATGGAAAAGGCGGATACATTCAACTCTCCATGTATCTAGGGGATAAACGGACACGGGGTAGAGTACATGACTGTGTACTCCACCACATGGCCAGACCAGGCTGGTTATGTGGGTTACCTCATGTATGAGTTACACGGGATGGCCCACACGAGTTGAATCTGTGTACGGGCACATGGCTGTGTACATGGAGGGAACCCTGGTTACTTGGACATGGCGCATGATCCTTCCTACACATAGTGTACTTACCCCCCCCCCCCTTTCAACACGGCATGTTCTTCTGACTCAGTCTGTTTTACACAGGCAGTACTCGAAGTTGAGAGACACGGCGTGTGACCCTTCTACATGTCATGTATATCCTAGAACATGGATTTATCCTCTTGTACACCATTCCTTGGACAAGTTTTGTTTGGGTCAGTTATCCTTTTTTTCTCATTCCCCTGAATGTCAAGTATCATTTCCATCCATGAGAGTATGATCCCTTCAGTATAACTTTCCAAGATAGAGTTAGGTATCCCTCCAAGAGGCTCAGAGCAAGATCCTATATCCATTCTTGACCCTAGGTAGAGTCAGGTATCAATGTGACGAATCCTACAGGATTTATATCCTTGACTTATCATGTGAATCTAGATGATTTTAGATATCCTCCAAGTCCCTAGAAGTGATCCTCATCTGTGTATCATGATATTTCCCCACTCAAGAGTGTGTTCTCCCAGAATGAGTGTATCTATCTCTCATGGATTTTACCAACGAACAATACTCCTTAGAAGGACGTCATCAGAGCTATCAGACTCATCGAGTGAGTTCTCCCAGACAATTGGTTCATGGAATCTTCAAACTGAACCCCTAGCATGGGTATGTGGTCATGTGACTTGTCTATAGACTATAGGTCTGGGTTTAGAGTATATATGTATGTATTTCTCTTGTTATATGTTCAGTAGACATATACTTTTTAGAGATGATTGTACCTTTACTTTGCATATTTCTTTTTGGTTTTCAGGGTCCTCTATTGTTTATTATTATACTCACCCTTGTACGGGCTTTTCCCGAACGTGTCATGTCTTGTGCAGACGAGCGGCCTTTTGGTAGAGTCTAGGGTGGACCAGGACCAGACTGAGCTTTCTGATTTCCCTACAGGCCGAGGTGTTCCTATGTCTATAAGAAGTAGTCCCAGTACCTCTTTGTGCTTACAAGTTGGACTTTGTAGTTTGCAGAATCTTGTTTTTGGTGGGCTTGTATTCTGGCTCAATTTACTTTCTGCACTTTACATTATGTTGTACTATATTGGTTGGGTTTATTTGTATGCATTCATTTTTTTCCTTAGTGTTTTTTTTACATTTCAATATTTGTGGGCTTGGAGATGTGTGCGTGTGTACAGGTACTTAGTAAATTCCTTCCATTTTAGTGATATGTATACTTGGTTCTAGTCACTAGCCCCTGGCCTATTGGAGGTGGGCTTGGGGAGTCGGGTGCGGGCCCTACTAGGATGGGTCGTGACATAAAATCTTTGATGAATTCTTGAGATAAATACCCCTTTTACTTTGTAAAGAAGAGTTCTTTTGGAAAATTCATTTTTATTTATCATAATTATTTGTACAAAACTAGTAATGAACAAATGTAGTTTTTCATGACAAAATTAGTGATTTTATTAAAATAATGGTATCTTAAAACAGATTATGGATGGTACTTGAAAATAGGTAATAAATCAGGATGTTCCCTTTAATTGGGCTTCCGTATCAGGAAGAATTGAAAAGGGGAACCTTGAAAAAAACATGTATTTATTATAAACAAAAAATGAAATGATTTAGAAACATGATTTTGGAATGTATACACAGAATTTAGAATAATTATATAAAATTAATGAAGAATTGTGTTTGTGTGTATAGGGAGAAAGCGTAATCTGAATGAAAATGGAGGTTTGGGAAGAAAACCCTTACCTTATGTCTGAATGTGTTCTGCACTTGACCTTAACGTCCTGGATAATCAAATTAATAACATTAATTAATTAATTCATAATATTATATACATTTATTTGATTTATTATAATTTTATTAAGTTTATTTATGGTCTTTTTGATGAGTTATAAGATACAATTTTATTGCTTGTGAGCGTTCGTTTCCTTGGTTTTCACGATCGGTATACTTGTATATGAGTATGGAAGTTCAGGTGGAATGGGTATAATTATTCAGAATTGAATTAATATGATATTAATGAAAATAAATAAGTTTAAATGGTTATATATTTCATTTTATTATATGGTATTAGGATGAATCATTTGATAAGACATTTAGTGATAATCATTTACATTATTACGGCGGTTATTGATCATAATGAACTCATTTTGTTTTATCATTTGGTATTATGTAAATATATTACTTCCAGAACATAATAAGGTTTTAATACATATATTATAGTCTTTTTAACTATAAAAATGGTTTCATTTCTATCCTTGAAGGATAAATTGAAGAACGAAAATTTGTCTTCCATGAAGGTTGTAAATCGGCACCTCACAAATGATGATTTCATTTTTAAAATAAAAGAGAGGGAGATAAAGGAGGTTGATGAAGGATATTCCATTAAAATGATATAATTCTATTATAGAGATGATAATAGAGTTATAATGATCATTTAGATAGAGGATTTGAGTATAGAATAATAAAAGAAAAGAACTTTAAAAGAAAATAAAAAGAAAAGATAGAGGATTTTACCTCTTGAATACTCCACCTAGAGAACCTATTTAAGGGGATTGGTTTTGGTATTTTGATGAGAACAAGATATCCTAGACATGGGGGTGAGTCTTGGTGAGAATATTGGGCATAAATTTTACATGGCTCAAAGATTTTAAGGTGTGAGGAGAAGGGGTGGTGAGGTGTGGTGTTTATAGTGGAGGTGAGGGGTGATTTCTCATTATTTTATTCATTATTTTATTATTTTTCTCAATACACGCAATAGTGTTGATTTGTGTGACTAAATTTAGTAATAAGTACATGTGATTTCTAACCAAGGGTTATTACATCATCCAAACATCACCTATGGCTCAATAAATCATATATTTATCATTTATCATAAATTATCGTATTTTACTATTCACCAAAAATTCAAGTATTTTAGAAAAACCCCAAAAATTCATCCTAACCATTTTTATACATGTAAAATTAAAAAATTAACTCCATTTTATGAAAATAATTTTACAAATATGATAAATTTATTTTTTAATTTAAACCATCATTTACTCAAAAAATACAGATTTTAAATCTATAACTGATTTTATAACACTTTCAAAAATTAACTAAGTTCTCATAAAATTATCCTATAATCATAAGAAAACAAAATATTAATTTATGAATACATTTTATTAAAATTAATTTTCTTTTAAGTCATTTTATTAATTATAAAATTGTAATTAAATATTTATGACTCATAAAAATACCAACACTTAATTAATAATTTTTAAAATATTCATTTACCTATACTAGGATATAATTATATCATACTTTCATTTATAAGGTGCCTAAATTTTATTTATACTTTCATGGGTGATGTTACTGTTCATTAGTCTAATTTACTATTTATAAGGTTCATATTAATATTCCTAAGGTCAAGTTACTATTTCATTGGTGTAGGTTCCTTAACTTATAGGAATACCTCTTATTTCATTCATTATTCATTTATTATGTTTTTATTATGTTCTATAAGTGATCTTATGTGATATATACTATATGAAATAAATATAAGGAGGAAAATTTCATTGTAAGAGTTTTGGGTTGTTAAATTCTCCCCTCCTATAAAAATTTTGTCCTCAAAATTTCTAGATTGTCACCCCACAAAAAGATTTGGGTAGTTATTCATCATAAGATCCTCAGGTTCCCATGTCACCTATTCAATTTTATGATTTTTTTCAAATTACCTTTACCAGCTGAGTCATATGATTCCTCAACACTTGTTCTTTAGTGTCCAGAATCTAGATAGGCTCTTCATAGTAAGATAAGTCAGGTTCTAATTCTATTCCTTCAAAAGTGAGTACATGAGTTGGGTCTGGCATGTACTTCCTTGATAAGGAGATGTGGAACACATTGTGTGCCTTATAAAGGATACGTGGCATTTTCAAATGATAATCCACAACTATAATTCTCTCTAGAATTTCAAAAGGACCAATGTACCTAGGGATCATTTTTCCTTTCCTTCCAAATCTTATAATACCCTTCCATTGGGATACTTTCAAGAAAACATGATCTCCCAATTGAAATTACAAATCCTTTCTTCAATTATTAGTATAGATCTTTTTCCTACTTTGAGATTCTTTGATATGGTCTTGAATAGTCTTTAATTTTTTTGTTTTTTCCTCCACAAGCTCTAGGAATACAAGATTGCTTTCACTAACTTCATCCCAACATGTTGGTGTATGAAATATCCTTCCATACAACACTTCATATAGTGACATTTGAATATTTGAATGGAAATTATTACTGTATGAAAACTCTACCAAAGGAAAATATTGATCTCGCATACCTTGAAAATTAATGGAGCATGATCTCAACATGTCTTCTAATGTTTTAATTGTTCTTTCAGACTGCCCATCAGTTTGAGGGTGATAAGTAGTATTAAAATGAAGCTTAGTATCCAAATATTTCTAAAGACTTTTCTATAATTTTGATGTAAATCATGGATCATGATTAGACACAATATAAATAAGTGCTCCATAAAGTCTTAAAAATTCATTAATATAGAGTCATTCAAGGTACTCTAGTGGAAAATCCTTCCTTATAGCGAGTAAATGTGTAGATTTGGTAAGTTTATCAAAAATCACTCACATTTCATCATTCTTTCTTAGTTTTTTGGTAATTCAGTGAAAAAATCCATAGTTATGTCATCCCATTTCCATGTAGGAATAGGTATAGGTTTCATAAAACCTATAGGATTTTTTCTTTCAGCCTTCACCTGTTGACAGACTAAACATCTTGATACATAATCCCTAATTTCTTGCTTCATATTATCCCACCAAAAATGTTCCTTCAGATCTCTATACATCTTAGTTCTATAAGGGTGTATAAAGAAATATGAGTTATGGGCATCATCCAATAACTCCCTTTTTAGATAGGGTATAAAGTGAACACATAAACGCCTCCCAAATTTTAGAATTTCATCCTCACACACGAAGTTTGGGGACTTCCCATCATTCACAATATTAATTTTATTTTGAATATTCTCATCATCACATTGAGAAATTTTAATTATTTCCAATAAATATGGTTGGTTAAACAATTGAAAAAGTAATTATATTTCACCTTCCTTGATAATTCTCATATCCATCTTTGCTATATCCAAGTACACAGGATCTTTTTCATTCCTCATTTTGTTCAGAACTCCATGATCCTTCCTACTCAAAGCATCTACTAACTTATTTTCCTTACCTAGTTGGTATTTCATTGAACATTCATAAACCTTGAGTATCTTGAGACATAGCCTTTTCCTCATGTTGATTTCTTTCTATGAGAATATATATTTAAAACTCTTGTGATCTGTATATATCTCACATATTTCACCATAGAGATAGTGTCTCCATATCTTTAGAGAAAATATTACAACTACTAACTCAATATCATGAGTTAGATAGTTTTGTTCATGATTTTTTAACTTCCTTGATTCATAGGAAATAACTCTATCATTTTGTATAAGGACACAAACAAGTCCTTTCTTTGATGCATCACTATAAATCATAAACCCATCATTTCCCTATGTTAGAGTTAGGATTAGATCATTCACCAATATTCTCTTTAATTCTTCAAAACATTCTCCAAATTATTTTATCCATATGAACTTAACTCCTTTATGAGTAATCTTGGTTAACGAGTTAGCTAATTGGAGAAGTTCTAAATGAAACGCCGATAATAACCTACTAAACCAATAAAACTATGTACCATGGTAATTTTCATTGGTGTAGTCCATTCTTGAACTACCTTTTTCTTCACAAGATCAACTAAGATTCCATCCTTATAGACAATATGTCCAAGAAAAGAAAATGTTTGAAGCAAGAATTCATACTTTCTAAACTTCCCATATAACTTGTTTCATCTAAGAGTCTTCAGAATAATGTGCAATTGATTCTCATGATATTAGTATCTTTTAGAGTATACCAAGATATTATCAATAAATACCACAAAAAAGTCGTCAAGGTATTCCTTGAAAAATCTATTCATTATATCCATGAAAACAAAGGGTGCATTATTCAGTCCAAATGAAATTATTGTAAACTCATAATTCCCATACCTGGTTCAAAATTTTGTCTTTTAAATATCTTCCTTACTCACAATCAACTGATGATATCCATATCAAAGGTAACTCTTCGAAAAATATTGATCTCTGTGAATTTGATCAAATAAATCATCAATGCGAGGAAGAGGATACTTGTTCTTTATCGTAATAACATTGATTTCCCTATAGTCAATGTACAGCCTCATGGATCCATCTTTCTTCTTGACAAATAGAATAGGGGATCCTTATTGAGAAACACTAGGGAGAATAAATCCTTTATCACTCAATTCATCTAGTTTTTTCTTTATCTCCACTAATTCAACTGAGTATATTCTATATGGAGTCTTTGATATAGGACTTGCACTAAGAATTAAATCAATAGAGAACTCAAATTACCACTCTAGAGTATTTTCAAGTAAATCCTATGGAAATACATCAACATATTCTTGCACAATAGGTACATACTAAATTTGAATATTTCTTTCCTCTCCCTAGATATTGTTTTCTTTTTCTCTCCAAGAATTGAATTCAAAAGAGCTATTGGGGGTGGATCTAGATAATAATCATATGGTGAGGTTTCTACTCTAAATATAAAGGACTCTACACCTTCCTCACAAATCATAATTTCCTTCTTCTTGAAATAGATTTTCGCATCATATTTTGAAATCCAATCCATATTGAGGATTTTATCAAAGTTTACCACAGGTATGATGATAAAATCAGTAGATAAAGCACATTTATATGCCATAATAGGAAGTTTCTAACACATCTTTGTTGCAATGAGACTTCCCTTAGGGGTTTTGACTGAAAACTCCCTTATTAAGGAGAATTGGAAATATCTAATTTTTAATAAAAACTCGGAATATATAAAGGAATGCAATGATCTATAATAAAATAAAGTAATTTTCTAAGTTTGAGGAAATGATTAAAGTACCTACCAACACATTATTAATAACTTCAACCTCAGCAATTGTGATCACATAATCTTGTCCTTACTCTCATGGCCTTTTTTGAGGAAAGTTTCCTTGATGCTTCGAACAATCATTTTCATAGTGTCCCATCTCCCTACAATTTTATCATTGAAAATTGGTAGATTCTTTCTTTCCCTTAAAATCACGGGATTGGTGGTCTTTCTCTCCACACTTATAACAAACTCATTTTCCTTTTAAGCAGGCTCTGGGGTGTTTCCTTCTACATGTATCACATGTTGTAAAAGCTCCCTTTTTTATTCTTCCCTTTATCTATTATTTCCTCTTCCACCCTATTCTTATCTTTCTTTCCCTTAAATTCATAAGAATTATATAATTCTTTTTCTGTATTGATATCACATGATACTATATCTTTATATGATGAGAAATTTTGGGGCACTAGTTCCCTTGAGAGGAATGTTTTTAAACCATAAAATAATCGATTAATCTTGCTCCTTGGATTATGTATGTAGTCCGCAACATGCCTTAATAACCATGTAAAGTTGGACTCATACTTGGAAACATTTCCATTCTCTTTTTTTCTTAGATTCAATAATTTCCTTTCCATATCCACTCATTTTTCGTGAGGAAAATATTTTTCTAGAAAAAATTACTTAAAATACCCCCATTCGATATTTGTAATTTCTTCCTCCTTTGTATTTTTAATTAGTGACCACCACTGATCTACATATCCTGATAGATAATAAACTGCCATGGAAACCTTCTCCCTTTCGTTACTTACCAAATAGAGAAATATCTTCTCTAAGAAATTTATCCACTCCTCAGCTAAAAATAGGTTTTTATTCCCATTGAATTATGGAGTTTTTTGTTACATAAAGCAGTATAACAGTGCTCCTCCACATTGTGGGTCTGGAAGTTCCATATGGGTAACATGGAGGCTTTGGGATTGTGGTTCGGTGGATGTAGGGTTTCCAGATGCTACCGAAGTTGGTCTTCATCCTTGGCCTCCCAAACCCGCTCTGATCTAGGGTTCCACCGCTCCTCTCTAGGTCGGAGTTGGAGCGATGGATACACAGTTTTTTGGGCTTAAGGTTTGCGGTTGTCGAGGTTTCTTTTAGGGTTTCATCCCTGGCTCTATTTAGGGTTGATTTCCCGGTCTTCTTCAGTGTTCTTCCCTGGTTTCATGTTCCCTTTTTGGTCATTTTTTGCAATTGTGGATTTATTTTCACCAATGGTCTCTCTTTCTGGTGCGGGATGCCTACGGCTTCTATCTATAGGTTCCGTCGTTCTGGTTCTATATAGCGACGATGGTTGTGATGGTGTAGTGGAGTCGGTGAACTCCAGACGGTGACTCAAGATGTTGTGATATCAATATAAGTGGAGCAACGGTGGCGCGTCATGGTACCGGTGGTGATGACATCTTTGTTTGGTGATGATGATGTTCGGTTCTGGTGGCATCATCTTTTTACAGGTGGTGGACGTCAAAGAAGAGGCGGGCGGCCTTGCTGATGCGTTCATGTTGACGGTGAAGGTGTTTGGCTGGCGTCGTGACAATGGCGGTGAAGTGATGGATGGACGGTGTCTCGGTCAGAGTGTGGCACATGGTTTATGATGGATTTTTTGGGTGACTTTTTGGTTTGAAATCTGAAAATTTTCAGGCGTGTTTTTAAATTTTGAAAGGGGCGGGTTTTGTGGCAGTTAAAAACAGTGGTGGTACTCGGTTAGGGTTTGTGTGTAGTGGAATTTGAAATTTGAACTTACTATGCTGGTGATAGTCTAAATGGGGTTAGTACCGGTGGTTTGTGGAGGTTTTTTATGGTTCCCACTTACCCAAAAAGTGGCTTCTTAAAATAAAAATAAAAAATGGATGGAAGGAAGGTATAGTCTCAAATTAGAAAAAAACTTAACATAAATTGAAGTTTTATACATAAATAATCTCATAATCATAAACATGGTTTATTTGGGGACATTTACTTTTAAATATTTCATAATTATTTATAAAGAAAATTTGAATTATCCTAAACATATCCCATGGGAGTGTCAAACTAGGTGCACAGTAGGGCCCATTGTCATGTACCAGGTTACCCCGAGTCTACCAGGTTACCCCGAGTCAAGACTATGACACCTTGATGGAGTTGTTACTCATAGGTACATTTGTGTTGTAACCACATCCACTTGTAGTATCCATAAAAGGATGTATTTCTAGGAAGATCCACATAATCTCTACCTTACCAAAATTCTAGGATGTTCTTTTATTCTTATCCTCAAATTCTATCTTAGGGTTATGTTCACTAATATATGTTCTATAAATCTAGTTTATAAGGTTTCTACTAAAAGTTATCTGATACCAACTGTAAGGACCCCAACCATAGTTTCCCTAAGCCGGTGCCTTCCTTTATTACATTGGTAAGATTATAAGGAATCATATCCTGAAAGGCATAATAGTTTAGTAGCATTGGAAAACTAGATACATAAATAATTGTAACATTACAACATTAAATGAAATACAATATATCAACTTCTTTTGAATCACATGTAAACTCCTAGATTTTCCTTACAGGTCATTCATAATACACATCTTTGAATCCTGGGGAAAAATAAAACATAATAAATGGGTGATCTCAGATGCTCAGTAAGGGTAATTAAATATAGCAGAAGTTATCATAAACATAAACATTATGCATGGTGAATAACAAAAAATAGATTCCTTTAAAAATAAACTTGAGCATGATATGGCAAGAATGGAAGCTGAGTAAATAAATCCATATAACTGATCATAAGAGAATGAACCTTAGTCATGGATATTATACTAGTCAAATATCACATGGTTTATCATTTTCTAATATCATAATGAGGGAATTCATAATTTCGGACATCTGAAACATATCATCAAGGCCTTGGCCAAGATTTTTGAAAATACTAGGGTAAGGCCTCGGATAAAACCCCATTTAGTTTTGTCTCATGAGGCCTACCGATGCATCGAGGGGTTATAGAGGGCCCCACATGTCACTTTCTAAGTCCAATGAATTCCTCATATTAATTGGGATAAAAATAAATAACATGAACATATGATATGTAAATAACTTTCCCCAATCTGTAAACATAATCACTAACCAATCTAAGTAGCATGGTGAATGGTATCAAGATAGCACATCCATAGTCAAACCAATCATAAAACATTTAATAACATATGGTAGATGAAAATAATAAGATATAAATATCAATAAATCATAAAATTAAATAGCAGTTTTAAAATATATTAAAATACTCTAATAAAATCATCAAGGAATTCTTGAGAGAAATACCCCTTTTACTTTGCAAAGAAGAGTTCTTTTGGAAAATCATTCTTATTTTTCATAATTGTTTGTATAAAACCAGTAATGAAAAAAATTTATTTTTCCATGAAAAAATTAGTAATTTTAGAAAAATAATTGTGTCCTAAAATAGATTATGGATGGTACTTGAAAATGGGTAAAAAATTAGGGCATTTTCTTTAATCGGTCTTGCGTGTCGGGAATAATTGAAAAGGGGAACCTTGAAAAAACATGTATTTTTTATAAACGAAAAATGAACTGATATGGAAACATGAGTTTGGAATTTATACACATAATTTATAATAATTATATAAAATTAATGAAGAATTATGTTAGTGTATAGATAGAGAAAGCATAACCCGATTAAAATGGAGGATTGGGAAGAAAACTATTACCTTATGTCCAAATGTGTTCTGCACTTGACCTTAACATCATGGATAACCAAATTAAATCAATCAATTAATTAATTAATAATATTATATATATTTATTTTATTTATTATAATTTTATTAAGTTCATTTATGGCCTTTTTATGAGTTATAATTTACAATTTTATTGCTCGGGAGCATTCGTTTCCTTGGTTTTCACGATCAGTATACTTGTATATGAGTATGAAAGTTCATGTGGAATGGGTATAATTCTCCAGAATTTAATTTATATGATATTAATGAAAATAAATAAGTTTAAATACTTATATATATCATTTTATTATATGGTATGATGATGAATCATTAGATAATACATTTAGTGATAACAGTTTACATTATTACAGCGGTTATTGATCATAACGAACTCATTTTGTTTTATCATTTAGTATTATGTAAATATATTACTTAAAAAACATGATAAAGGTTTTAATACATATATTATAGTCTTTTTTATCCATAAAAATGGTTTCATTATCATCCTTGAATGAGAAATTGAAGAATGAAAATCCGTCATCCACGAAGGTTGTAAATCGGAACCTCGTGGATGATGATTTCATTTTTAAAATAAAAGAGAGAGAGAAAGGATTTTGATGAAGTATATTCCATTTATATGATATCATTAAATTATATATATTATACTATAGTTATCATGATCATTTGGACAGATTATGTGAGAAGATAATAATAAAAGAAAAGAACTTGAAAACAAAATAAAAGGAAAAGAAAGAGGATTTTACCTCTTGAATACTCCTCCTTGAGAACCTCCTTAAGGGGATTGGTTTTGGTATTTTGATGATACCAAGATATTTTATATGTGGGGTAGTATCTTGTGGAGAATATTTTGTATAAATTTTACAAGAATAAAATCTTGGAAGGTGTGAGGAGAAGGGGTGGTGAGGGTGGTATTTACAGTAGAGGAGAGGGGTGATTTCTCATTATTTTATTATTTTTCTCAAGACAAGCAATATTGTTGATTATTATGACTAAATATAGTAATAATTGTATGTGAATTATAACTAATGGTGCTTACATCATCCAAAAATCACCTATGAATCAATAAATCATGTATTTATCATTTATCGTAAATTACCATATTTTACTATTCACCAAAAAATCAAGTATTTTAGAAAAAACCCCAAAAATTCACCCTAACCATTTTTCAATGTGTATAATTAAAAACTGAAGTCCATTTTATGAAAATAATTTTCTAAATATGAGAAACTTAATTTTTAATTAAAACTATCATTTACTCAAAAAATACATATTTTAAATCTATAACTGATTTTATAACACTTTCAAAAATTAAATAAGGTATCATAAAATTATCTTAAAATAATAATACAAAAAAATATTGATTTATGAATACATTTTATGAATATTAATTTTCTTTTAAATCAATTTGTTAATTATAAAATTGTAATTAAATATTTATGACTCACAAAAATACCAACACTTAATTAATAATTTTTAAAATATTCATTTACCTATACTATGATATAAGTATATCATACTTTCATTTATAAGGTGCATAAATTTTATATATATTTTCATGGGTGATGTTACTATTCATTAGTCTGATTTACTATTCATAAGGGTCATATTACTATTCCTAAGGTCAAGTTACTATTTCAATGGTATAGGTTTCTTAACTTCTAGAAATACCTCTTATTTCATTCATTCTTCATTTATGATGTTTTTATTATTTTATATAAGTGATTTTATGTGATCTATACTATATGAAATAAACATAAGAAGGGAAATTTCATTAGTAGAGTTTTGGTCGTTATAGTAATGATATTCTTAAAATTATGTCTTATAGTCTAGATACATTTTTCTGATATGACACATACGATGTTTGATTATAAAGTATTAGGGGCTCATAATCATTGAGACTTCTTCTCATGAAATTTTCACTTTGTGATCTCTAATAATGGATTTCATGAGGAAAAACCTACAAATAGAAACCCCATAAAATTTATGTGTCATTGGATTTTCATATTTATGGGTGTGTATATTGATCCTTAGACTTGAGAATATTATCAATTTGTATAATGATTAATTTACTTATATGCATGGAGAAAACCATGATGTGTTTACTTGTGGTGAATTAACTTGTGTTAGAGGGGTTTATGACTAGTATGATATTAATTGAATGTTCAAGATATAATTTTTCTATTCTGAGTTAAAGAAGATGATATCTTTAGCCCTTTAATTGAGATAGAAGTGTCTGACTAAAATCCATGTCATGATAGTTTATAGGAAAGTTCATCTCAAGGAGTCAAATAAAGATAAATTAAGTAGAATAGATAATGACATGTGTATACATCTTACTTGATGTGATATCAGTTGAAAAAATGATTATATTACATAGCAGTGTGTAGCATCCCAAACCTGGATGCCACTGAACCGTGCCCTGAGCCTGATTGGTCATGTGGCCTCAAGGGCATCTCCCTGAATGTTGGAGGCTTTCAACTAGCATCTAGGGCCTAGGGTGTGTCTTTGGGGATACCATGTCCTTGTAGATCTAGTATGCATAGTGGTCAATAGTGTATAATAAATAACGAAAGCATATGTGAAAGTAGACAACATCAGAAATAGTGCAGTAAGAAATGTAATATAAATGACAACTAGTGGAAGCTGAATAATGATAACAGAAACAATAACGATGCCAATTTCATGATACTATACAAAAATTGAATTCAGGGGATCAGGGGTGCAAGCATATACCGCATGTTATCAAAAACTACAAAAGACCAAAAACTGCTACACAACATCTTGAGCATAGACTCGGTCCTTTTCCCCCAAAGCTCCATTCTAAGTAGCAAGAAAATCAAGTATTGGAAGCATCCCTATTCCCTTTATACGTACCTATGATCATAAAGTATAATTGGGTACCAAATAGAGCCTGAGTAGGGTGTGAGATATAAATCTCAGTAGTTCGGCACCCACGGTGTCTAGACCTTTCTATTTCATATTGTAAATAATATTTAGTGTGTCAGATAAAGTAAATGACAAAGCAGTAAATAAATAAACAATTTCATCTTGGTCTGATTTCCTAAATAGACACTCGTCTCATACCACCTGATTTGACCTATGTCATAAGTATTAAAAGTATACCTGTGCAAAGTATAATATATATACATGGTCTAATAATAACATGGAAAACCAATGAAATCATATCCCCAAGCTTGTGCTTTGGCTTGGGGTCTAATTCCCAAGTCATCACATAAGTATGCTGGAAAGCAAAGTAGAAGTGTCACAAATGCATAATCATGCTCATATAGTCATAAAGGATTCATCTCATATGATTCAAAAATAAAACATACAATGCAATCCAAACATTCCATTAAATCCATAGGTGGAGTTTTGTTCCCATCCAAGGTGATCTAAAAAGAATCCCAAGTATTGCAATGGAAACATCTGATATAATCCAATACCACTGAGCCCGTACAAGGAAACCCTTATAGTATCCCAAGTATCCCTATGAGGTATGGTAACTTCTGAGTCCATCTCAGGTATCTCACAAGGGGACTGAGTATCACCCAAGGCATGGTGTATCCAGCTTTCCAAAAGGCATGTTTATAGTTTCTCCCCTAGGGAATCAGTATCGCTCAAGAGTATAAGAAACCACCCAGGAATCCCTCGACTGGAAATCCAAAGCATCGCCCCCAACATGTTGGGTTGTAACCCAAATGAGCATGAAAATTCCATCCATGGATACTTAATATGGAATCTATGTTCTCTTCTAGTCATATAAAGATCCATAAAAACAAGGCATGTATAACTAGGTAATGCATTTATGACTACAATCTAGCAATAACATCTCAATACCACATGATTTCCATTTTACCAATATATTCAATTCAAGCCTAATAACAATGGCACATTTTATATAGAAAGGAAATAATAATTAAATAAGATCAAGCATAGTGTGGGGTAAAAGATATGAGGCGTAAGATTTAATCAATTTCATGTCATCACATGAAATTTAATAGCACAAGATAACTAGCTTACCAAGGAATCTCATATAGTTCAAGCCATTAAACAAGGGTATAATCATAAAGAAATTTTCATGAGAAATGAATTGCAAGTTAGGATTATGGAATCAACATGCATCTATTTACATGGAATTCATGACATTCCAAAGTCTCAATCTATCAATCTTGACTAAGCATCACCATCCATCGACCCATT
This sequence comes from Viscum album, assembly GCA_963277665.1. Lineage (NCBI taxonomy): Eukaryota > Viridiplantae > Streptophyta > Magnoliopsida > Santalales > Viscaceae > Viscum > Viscum album. Next base: position 1,351,640,623 of record OY728121.1, on the reverse strand, counting down.
TAAATGGATCAAGCAAAGATCACATACAAGGCATAATCATTAACATAGTGCATAAGTAATAATAATGGGAATTTGAGTACAATACCACTAAGCAAGGCACATTTCATAAGGTATAATATCTTATCACAAAGCATAAGGATTTCATTATAAGGAAAGGTACTCATGTAACTTGAAATGAGAAATTTATAATGTAAGGCATATTGCATTTAAATAATACATATAAAATGTCAAAGGTATAAGGCACTACACCTAATCCAAATAATTATGATCAAGATTATGCATTATCAAGAGGGACCCAAATCATGGTTAATTTCTAATTCTAAGCCCATTAATCAGTTTAAATCATTAACAAGGTTCCACACACACCCAAAGACAATTTTTCACATTTAAAAAAAGTGAAACTTAGTCCATTTTGGTTGGACACACCCAAAGGGGTTTCCAAAAGAAATTAGGACACCCACGGATGGGTTTCTCCATGATAGATAGTTACTACGGACATGGTAGACTATCCTAGTTGATTTAATATATGATAACAAATATTTGCCGAAATTTTTTGGCTAGTAGCACAATGGTTCAATGCTAAAAAGTGATGAAATTGAAGGGAAAAGAGGAGACTCTCTACCTCATGGTTTTAGTACTCCACACATTCGGCAATAAGGATCGATTCAACCTAGAATGGGATAAATCAAGATATTTAGAAAAACCCCCCAAAATGGGTCTAAAATCCATCACATGGAAATAACACAACAATAAGGGGAGGTACCAAGAAATCAAGGGGTGTGGAAGGAAGAGCATACTGAGAGGAGTCTATAGATTATAACGAAGAAGGAAACATAACACTATTGATGGAGAAAGATCAAAAACCCAAATGAGGAGAGGGGGGATTTTGTGTGCCTAGAGGAGGTGTAAAACCTGAGTGGAGAGGTAGGGTATAATGGAAAATGGGTTTAAAAAATCATTAAAATAACATTTGAATTTTTACCCACACAGTAGGGGTCACACGGTTTGGCCACATGGTTGTCCAAAGTGTGCGCCAACCGTGCGGAAGGTTCGGCTTCTCTAGGGCATATCGCACGGTCTACCACACGGTTTGACTAACCATGCACAAACCATGTGGTATATCTCTATCTAGGTCCTAAAAATGGTTGCATGGTCATGCACTTGGTACCACATGGTTGAAAACTAACTGTGAGGCCTATAGGTGGCCACTGTCTACTACCGCACGGTTTAGGGAAATCGTGCAGCCCAATCTACCTCTTATATTTGTAGGGTTCTGGGCTTCAAACAAGCCTCAAATTCACTCGAGGCATCTATGTTAAGATTAATCTTTGATATTAGGTCTTTTTTAAGGGATTAAATCAAAAAAATAAATGGTCCATGCCTTTGGATAAAGTTGAGACATTACAACATCCTCTCCTTAAAGAAAATCATCCCTGCGTTTCCCTTCTGAGGGTGGTACGATGTCATCTAAAAAGAGTTTTGGCCACTTTGCACATACATTGGTCTCTCATTCCCAAGTCTCATCCCGGAAAATTCTATGCTTCCATAGTACCCGGACTAAAGGAACTGACCTACCTTGGAGAAATTTTGTGTTATGATCAATGATATGAATTGGATGCTCCTCAAAGGATGCATCTGCCTCCAGATCGATATCGTTAGGATAAAATGAATGAAATGGGTTTGGATGATACTTCTAAAGATGAGATATGTCGAAGACACCATGCATGTCATGGTACCACTTAGGTAACAACGACCTATAGGCTATTATCCCAGCTCGCTCCACTATCTTGGAAGGCCTAAAATATCTTAGAGATAACTTTCCATGTCTCCTGATTCGTTTATGTCCCAAATGAGGTGACATGCACAAAAAGACCTGATATCCCACCTCAAAATCTAGAGGATTGTGGTGATGATCGGTATAAGACTTATACCTCGAATGAGCTATATCCATACAGTTCTGAATTAGATGTACTTGCTCAAGTCTCCTGAACAATACGAGGACCCAGTAGAGCTGCCTCCCCTACCTATAACCAGAACAGAGGTGAGCAACATGGTCTACCATAGAGATCCTCCTATGGAGCCATCTAAATTGTTTCCTAAAAGCTGTTATTATAGAAAAACTCAACTATAGGAATATGCTTCTCCCAGGAACCTCCAAAATCAAGGATATAGGCCCTAAGAATATCCTATAACATCCGAATAGTCTACTCAGACTACCCATTGGTCTGAGGGTTATATGCAGTACTCAAGATAACCTATGAACCCAGTGCCTTTTGAAAACCCTTTCTAGAACTATGAAGTGAACTGGGCATCTCGGCCGGAAACGATAGAAGGGTGCATGCTATTAAGTTGCACTATCTCTCAGATATAAATTCTACCTAACTCATCAACATAGTAGGTATCTTAGATCGGTAATAAGTGAATGAATTTGGTTAACCTATCGATGGTCACTCATACTGCATCATTGCCTTGAGGAGATCTCATAAATCATATAACAAAATCCATTGTAACATCATTCCATTCCCACTCAAGAATGGATAGAGGATGTAGAATACCATCAAGTTGTTTATGCTTTTACTTCACCTACTAATAGGTGTAGCACTGAGTAATAAATCATATTATCTAACTCTTCATACCTAGCCACCAATACTAACGATTCATATCTCGATACATCTTGGTAAGCTCAGGATGAACTTCCCAAATAGAGGCATGATATTCCCTCGTCAAATCTTCTCGTATATCATAAGGCACCCAAATACACCCACAGTAGAGTAGGGTCTCATAACTATCAACAACCCAACTAGGAGGTGGGTTCTCTCCTGTGATAATCTCTCTCAAAATGAGGCCCTTGGAATCTAATAACTAGCACATCTAAACTCATTCTAGAAGAGAATATTTCACTTTTAGAGCTACTATGATTGGTTTACCATGCTGATCTTGAACCTCTAGATGCAACTCAAAAAATATTGCTATAATCTTCCACTCACTGCTATATAATTGAACGGCTTGTGTCAGAGTCTTACAGCTCAATGCATCAGTCACAGCATTTCCCTGACTAAGGGTATAAGCAAGCTCAAAATCAAAAGGCTATAGGTATTCAACCCACCTGTGCTGCCTCAAATTCAAGTCCCACTAAGTGGAGATATATTTTAATCTTTTTTTATCCATGTAAAAAATGAACCACTCACCCAAAATACAGTTTCTCTAATAGTGAAGAGCATGAACCATAGCTACTAGCTCGAGATCTTGTGTAGGATAGTTTATCTCATGTAGCCTTAACTGGAGAGATCCATATGTAACAAATTGATCACCATGCATCATAAATACACCCAGCCCTATTCCTAAAGCATTATAATAAATTTTATAACTACTACCCAACTCAGACAGAATCAGAATCAGAGCTAAATTGAGTATTCATTTTAAATCCTGAAAGGCCTTATCACAAGCATTAGATCATAAGAACTACACCCCCTTCTTATTCAGGTTTTTAAGAGGCATTTCTAAGTGGGATAATCCATAGATAAAACATATTGAATATCTATAAATCCCAAAGAATCTATTTATATCAAACACATTCTTAGTATGCTCCTGAGAAACCACAATGCTCACCTTCTTTGGGTCAACAGATATGCCTGCCTCTAATATAATGTGACCCAATAAGTGAAACTCACTAATCCAGAAGTGGCATTTACTAATATTCACATATAGTTGGTGCTATCTCAGTGTACTCAGTATGATTTCAAGACGGGTTTCATTGTCATGTCTGGTACGTGAGTACACCAAGATTTCATCTATGAAGACTTCCATGAAGGAATCAAGATACATGTGGAAAACCTAATTCATCAAATCCATGAAGATTGTCAGTGATTTTTTCAAACCAAACGGCATAACCAAGTACTCATATAATCCATACCTACTATATAATGTTGTACGTTGTATATATATAATGGTCTCATATGAACCTAATGGTATCCTGACTGCAAATCGATCTTAGAAAAAATAGTTTCTCCTTATATTTTTTGAAGAGGTTATCTATATGAGTCGATGGATAACAGTTATTTACTGTAATCCGATTAAACCATCTATAATCCATTCAAAATATGAGGGTAATTTTCACCTTCTTGGAAAAAAAGATAGGTGAACCCCATGGTGATGTTATGGGTCAGATAAAACCCTTATCCTAAAGATCTTTAAGTTTATTTTTGAGTTCATGGAGCTCTGTAGGTTCCATCCTATATGGAGGAATGGACATTATCACCACACCTGGAACTAGATCTATAGTGAACTCAACCTCTCTCTTAGGAGGTAAGTCATAGAAACCTTCAGGGAATCTATCCATGAAATGATCCACAACTGAAGGGAATTCCATGAGTCACATTCCCTGATCACTAATAAAGAGACTCACTGGCTGAGTTATCACTATACCAAACCTAGTCTGCTTGGGTCCATCTTGATCTTCTTGGATACCAAATTTTCCCTTATGTATATGTGTGTTGTCATCATGTGATGTAAAAGACACTCGATAATGATAGCAATCCACTTGGGCATGATAGATCACAAGTCAGTCCATACCGAGAATGATGTCGGAGTTGGTTATCTTGAGGATGAAGAAGTTACAGAAGAAAATACACCCACATTTCTCAAGGGGGAACTCCTGAAACTAATGAATTCCCTCGGTTTTGACCCCTAGCAGATTGTTGAGAGACATAACGCTATATAAGTACTCAATATCAAGATCAAGGATTTCCACACACGTAGCAGATATAAAAGAGTGTGATGCACCTGTATCAAAAAAGGGAAGAAACTAAATTAGAGGTTACCGGGATGGTACCTCTAATCGTAGATAGTCCTAGACTCTACTCCTATGGCATTGTCCACATTGGATACATATGGCCTAAACCACGACCCTGATATACAGCCTAACTATACTGAGCAGATCCACTCTATTGTCAGTGATGATCTAAAGCCTGAATGCCTTAGCCACTACCACTACTACCTCATCCTGATCAGCTAGTAGAATACCAACTCCCAACCTGATATGGTGTCGTATATCCTATACCAAATAGAGGTGCTCATACAAATCCCCCTCCACTAGATGTTGGAGGAAAAGAACAGCATAAGCACTGTAGATGACCCATCTTGCCACAAGATCAGCATTCCATTAGATTCCTCGTGCACTGAGGATTCTCATGGAATATCATTTCAAATTGGTGACATAGTATGGAACTGTCAGTATGGGTCACCTATCTATAATTGGCCCTACGTGCACCCTCAAATCAGCACTTTCTACTACTAGAAGAATTGTCGCCCTGACACAGAACAAAACTGACCTAGATCACAAGACCAGCTTCTCTAAGATTATTCTTTGTGATAAAGGCTTGGATCACTATATTTGTAGTGTTAGTCAACAAAAATATGTTCACCTATGATTGGATAGTTTATCCAAGCCCGTTCTCAAAAATCGTCTCACAGTAGTCGATTTGTCACTCATCATAGATGGAGCAAAATGCTAAAGCTCAGTGAAATGAGTAGAATAATCAAGTACTATCATAGATCTCTACTGAAGATTCAATAACTCTTTAGATCAATCCACTCTCAAGGTCTGTGGAAATAAGTGATCAAAGAAATTCATTTGGAATTCTACCCAGATCATGTCTCAGTAATGCTCTGGCTGAGATACGACATCCCACCAATTCTTGGTGGAGTCACGAAGCATATAAGTAGAAATATTGAAACTCCTATATATATGCATATAAAGATGGTCGAATATGGATATAATAGGTTCTATCTATGACTCTACAGTATGAGGACCACCATCCCCCGATAAGGTAGGAGGATGTTGCTACTGAAAGTCCCGTGTAAGCTCTTCCATAGTCGAGGCAGGCCGAGGAGCACCATAAATAGTCTGCATAAACCTCAAAAAAGTATCCCTAAATAGAGCATCGTCACCCAGTGGAATATCAGCAGGAGGTTCCATAGGAGTCACTACAGGAGGTACAACGGGTGGCTCATGGCCCACCACCTCCGGAGTGTGCTCATCAACACTCTCTTGGAGTACAGCATGAGGACGTTGTGGTGGCATAGCTCTATAATTGTTAAAGTCATGCCTCGGGAAAGATTTATAATAGATAACACAAGTAGATAAGGAAATAAAATAAGGGTAGGCACAAAGCTTCCCTGATCATGGAACAATAGATAAGGAAAGTGATAAAGAGGACATGAGCATGGATTTCTCTGAGCATTATACAACTGAAAGTGTAATTCCCTAGACCTTTGTGGTCCATTAATTTGTCAAAATATAGTTTTTGGGGTGTTATAGGAGGAAATGGTAGCTCATTTCAATAATTTTTCAAATTTCTAGTTTTTCCAATGGTAGGACGCATCGGTAGGTTGACATGTCGATAGGTTGAGCCGTCGGTAGGTCAAGCCATCGATAGGTCGAGGCGTCGGTAGGTCAAGGCATTAGTAGGTCAAGGTGTTGGTAGGTCGAGGCGTCGGTAGGTCGAGGCTTTGATAGGTCGAGGAGTTTGTAGGTTGAGGTGTGGGTAGGTTGGAGAGTCGTTAGGTTGGTCCTTTGTAGTTCAAGGCATCGATAGGTTGGGTGTCAGTAGGTCAGGTGTTGATAGGACGAGAATCAGTGAGTGGTGTTGGTGAGTGGTGTCGGTGAATGGCATTGGTGAGTGGCGTTAGTGAGTGGCATCAGTGAGTCACTATTGGAAGGTCACATTGGTGACTCATGTCAGTGATTCAGGCATCGCTGACTCGCATCAGTGACTCACTGTCAGTGACTTGTGTCGGTGACTTTCCCATCAGTGAGTCATTTCCAATTTTTCCCAGATTTTCCAGTTTCGCCCCTCTAACATTTTATTTGACATAAATCAAGTTTAAAGCCTTGTTTGACCATTTATAAAGGTTTTTCAAAGGATATTAATTATATCCTTAATATCCTAACACTCTGGGGACTTTGAAATAGTCAAACGACATGGTCTTGGCCACGATCTAATTTTAATGTCCCTTGGAACCATTTCCTTCTTTTGATACAGGATCTGGATTTTCTAAAGCTGAGATCCTCTCTTCCTTTGGACCCTTCCATTTTCTCTTGGTGTGCCCATAACTTTTATTCTCTGAGGAGTCATGCACATGTGTTATAACAGTCTATTCGATTTTCCCCTAGAGTCTTTATTGTTGCTCGCACGACCCCTTGTTTTTAGTGCAAGGAAGAATCATTGGTCATTTGTTATTCGAGGTAGGGATTCCTTAGTCTCTCTTTCTTTTTTGAATCATACGGAGTGGTTTTCTCATGTCCCCTTGTGAATATGATCAGACCCAAACTTAATGAAGATAATAAGAAGTAATAAATGAGGGGTTGGGAAGATAATGATGATTATGACTTTGTTTTATATGTTATCCTTGATCCTTTTTGTGAATTGTATGGGTTGTCTTCTCTTGAAAATAATGGTCGTTGGTGGTCTGTTTTTTCGCACAATACTCATGAATACTTTTTTTTAATCTTCTGTTGAATAGTTTTGAACATGTAAACTTGATTTATCATTTATACCCAATTAAATAAACATATTCCCTTGGAATTAACTTATTTTGTGATCATAGATGAATAAGGAAAGTGGAATTAAATAATTAGGGTTTCTAAATATGAATACTTATTTTTTGGTGTGGTTGTTTTTTGTGTATGATCTGTTCAAACGTGTGTTTTGTATTGGTCATGTGGGGTTATGGCTGGGAGTGTGGTTGTGAGTATGGGGTGGTACAGGTGGTGTAGTGGAATCTCAGGTTGAGATATTGGTTGATTGAGAAATGGATGAACTTGTTATGCAGTGGGACTACATTTGGGCAGTGGTTGGGTAGAAGGACCGTAGGTTTGGGTTGTGTTATTTTTACATTACTGGGTGTGTTGGGTGTGGTGTTGTTATGCCACGGGGCTTCTGAGTGTGGTAGTGATGAGTTTTTTTGGGGGTTTACTTGTTGAGAGGAAGGACAGAGCGGCATTACATTGAAGAGTGAAAGTGGAAGTGGTTGAATGGGTGTCTAATAGAGGGGAGTGTGCAGTGGGACTACAAGTTGGGTGTGTTTTTTTTCTTGATATGATGTTTTTTGTGAAGTGGGGCTGCTGAGGATGGTTTAGGAGGGATTATTTTAAAGAAGAATGGTGTTACCTTATGTGTTCCTTTTTCCCATAGTTTTTAGGGACCTTTTTAAGTATGTGTGGGTTATGATGCTACTTGTGGTGTGATTTGTTTGGTAGTTTCCCAGGTAAGGATGGAATAAATAAATAAATAAATTGATAATGCAGAATGAAAATTGTTTAAATGAATTGGATGGGGGTATGTCTTGAGCTGTGGCTTTTAGTGAAGCGACGTTCATTTATCAACTTACATAGGTGACCATCGTTCATGGTGGTACATGCATGTAGGGTTGGCATAAAGGGTAGTTTTGGTGTGGGATGGTTGTTGTTTTGAAAACACATAGGTTGGTATAAGTGTTTAGTACCTATATATATACATGTAGTTCCTTGTGATTTCTATATACACCCCGCCCATGTTGAGCACTACGTGCCGAACACCCCCATTGTTATGTGGGAGGGTGTCCTTTCCCAACATCCTGGTGGGAGGATGGATGTCTGGTTATTGTTTCTTATTTTCTCCCTCTTCTAGGCATTGGTAGCCCTAGACTCTTCGGGCGGGTTGTGGCATGGTTGTGAGGCCCAGGTGTCTACAGGAGAGGTATGTTTCCTAGGTTTCTTTAGGATGAGGTTGTGGTTTTTTGGCCCAAGAGTTTTTCAATGGGATGTGATGTGGCTGTGTCCCAGGTGTTTGTGGGCGAGAAGTGGTATGTGGTCGAGGTGTGTGTGGGCAGTTTGTAATAGTGGGGCTTGTGGAAGAGCGTGGTGGCGTCAAGACATTCACTGTTAGGTATGAGCAGTTAACCAGTGGGAAGTGGTGTGGGGCACCCAAATATCGATGTGCTTACTACTTTACTTTACTTTACTTTCGTTATTTGGTGAGCGTGCCTTGGTGAGGTTGGTGGTGGATTTTATACCTTGTTAGGTGCTTTTGAGTTTTTTTATTTTCTCACAGGGGCATTAGCATGCTTCTCCCACTTGTGCATGAGTGACTTTGGCTTTTTCTACTGAGTATACTTGTATGATCACCCTATGTATATAAAACTATTTTTGGGTTTCTAGGGATATTATGCGGACCATGTTGGACCTTACTATCTCAAACGTTGGGGACGGTTTCGGTGTAACTACTTAGTTTTATTTTGGTACTTAATTGAATTTTTCTTTGTATTTCTAGCAGTTTTACTTTAAACATTCATGTGGGATGGATTTTTGTTTCTTTATATATATGTATTGAAGTTGTTTCGAGGTTGGTACATCTTGTCTCATGATCTTGGTTACTATAAAAAGAGTAATTCCTCCCATTTTTTGTGAGATTTCTATACCCTTGGTGTTGGTCACCACCCCAGGGCCTACTGAAGGTAGGACTCGGGAGTCATTATCTCTTTCTCATCTTGAAGAAGGAAGGTCATGGAACTTTTTCATCCCTTCCCTCATCTTGAATAAGTAGGGTTGTGAAAGAATGGTATCAGAGCTGATGGTTGAGAGATAGAATGGAGTTTGGAGTTAGGCACAGAGAGGATTGGATGGGATGGTAGGGTTGTAGTGTTAGGCGATATTAGTGCGTGACATAGGCTAAGGAAGACCAGCTAGGAGACGAGATTTTAGGGGGCCTTGTGATCCATTGTAAGGAATCTAAGCTTACCGAATGACCAAGTGAGGCTACACTGTTTGTGGGGTAGAGACCCTAGGAAAGGTACATGCATCATGATGACTTGTGTTCTTGTTTTTTTGGAATTTTGGGAAAAATTAAATAAACAATGAGTTAAAATGAATCCTAAATAAATTCCATACTACTCGATCTTATGAGTTCCTTGTTTAACTTTTATCTATGGCACCCGGTCATCGTACACAAGTGGTTCGAGCAGTAGAGGCTCAACAGGCTGACCCGATCGACCAATAGAGGGTTGACCCAGTGGGGTAGGATGATCAGTGGTGGAATACCCTTTGTGCTTTTCAGTGGTAAAGTCTGGGAAAGTGCGAAGGCAGCATTTTAGATATAGATATAGAGTTGGCTTGAGGAGCTGGTGATCACTTTCAGCTTGGTTCAGGATCCGACGGAGTACTGGGTTCTGTTGGTGATTAGTCAGGTGAGGGGAGTTGTGCATCAGTGGTAGATGTTGTACCTGGGGGAGAGAAAGGAGGGTGATGTTATGTGGATCGATTTTGAGAAGGAGTTCTGGAAAGAATTCCTTTCTTCAACCATAAAGGTCGAGAAGAGGTAGGAGCTACTCTCCCTCCAGTAGGGGAGTATGTCGGTGAGGGAGATGGGGATCAAGTTTAAGGATCTCCTTCACTTTTCCCTAGACCTCTTTCTAGATGAGGAGTCTCAAGCGATATTCTTAAAGGAGGCACCTCATCCCTCTCTCCAGTATGCAGTTACTCCCATCACCTTACCGACATACTTAGAGGTTCATAAGAAGGATGAGGTGGTAGAAAGGATGCACTTGTGAGGAGTTTTACCGTGAGAGGGGATTCATCCAAGTTCTTCAAAGGAGAAGGTAGTTAGCAGCAGGTCTCCAGCACCAAGACCTTCTAGGTTTTGACCAGTAGGGAGCCGACCCGAGCAGTTTCAGTTCTGACCTTCTGGTCCTCATCCTTTTCCCATAGGCCTGGGACTGAGGTGTTTCTCTTGTGGAGGTTGCATGTGCCTTCCAAGTCAGTGCCCATTTTGAGCTCATTATGGTGGAGGTGGGCAGGTTCAGCACCCATCTCAGCAGTAATTGATGGCCAAGCCATTTCAGCAGTAGGGACAGTAGGCTCCTGCTCCGTCGAGGGGAGATGGAGTAGGCAGAGGCCAACCTCAAGGTGTTCCTCAGGGACCTCAACCCAGGCGTGGTCAGGAAGTCGGTTGACAGCAAAGTGGCAGAGGAGTTGGGCATGGTCAGTTGCATGCTGCAAAGGTAGTATTTCCGATAGGTTCATAGATCATTCTAGGTACAATAATATTGTTTAGTATTCTTTTTTGCGCCTTGTTTGATTCAAGAGTTTCTAACTCCTTTGTTGAACCCAGTCTAACCCATGCTCTGGGACTAGACATAGAGAGACTTTGCATGCCCTTAGTGTTAAGTACACCAGTCATAGGTTATAACATATTGTTTGATGTTTTCTAGGGATGTGGACTAATGTTAGGGATGCATCAGTCCAGTGGGGATATCTTTCTGCAACAAATGAGGCCATACGGTGTTATCCTTGGCATAGAATGGTTTTAATATATGCATGTTATTATCAACTTATTCTAGAGAAGATTCATGTTTTTAGATGTAGATGACCAATGTGTGGCTTTCGTTGGTAAGTGGAGTTGTCTGATGGGAAGTCGGCATGTGGAACCTTTTCTTTCCTTACTGGCCGAGATGTCAGTAGAGTTGATGGATTCTAGGATGGTGGGGGTTCCCAGAGTTGTTGGGGAGTTATTGTATGTTTTCCCTGAGGAGGTTTTGACTCTACCTCCTCGACGTGATGTTGAGTCTGGGATAGACTTACAACCCAATGCTAGTCTGATTTCGATGGCTCTTTATCAGATGGCACCTTCTGAGCTATGAGATCTAAGGATTCAGATTGATGATCTGATGAATAAGGGATTTATCTGACCCAATGTGTTGTCGTGGGGTGCTCCAGTATTGTTTTTGAAGAAGTAAGATGGTGGTATGAGGTTATTTATAGACTATCAGAGGTTGAATCAGGTGATGGTCAAAAACCATTACCCTCTCCCGAGGATAGATGACCTTTTCGACCAACTGAGGGGAGCAAGTTGATTTTCCAAGATCGATCTATGTTTTGGGTATCACTAGTTGAGGGTGAAAGAGGATGAAATCCTGAAGACTGCTTTCAGGTAAGGGTATGGGCACTTCGAGTTCATAGTTATGTCGTTCAGTGTTACAAAGGCATTGGTCGTGTTTATGGGAATTATGAACTCCATCTTCCATGAGTTCTTGGACCGATTCTTCATCATGTCCATCGATGACATCCTGATCTACTTGAAGTCAAAGGAGGAGCATATCAAGCATCTCATAACCATCTTGGAGGTTCTTTGATGCCACCATCTCTATGGGAAGTTGTCCAAGTGCGCATTTTCTACACAGTAGGTCGAATTCCTTTGATATGTGGTGTCTCAGCAAGGTGTATCATTGGACCCATCGAAGGTTGAGGTAGTTGTTTCTTGGGTAGAACCCAAGAATATTCCATAAGTTCATAGCTTTCTCGGTCTGTTAGGTTATTACCATAGATTTGTACCCTATTTCTCTCGAGTAGCAACTCCATTGATGAATCTGACCAGAAAAGGCCAAGATTTTGTGTGGAGTGAGCAGTGCTAGGTGGCATTCAGCTATCTAAAGGGGAAGATGGTTAGTGATCCAGTGCTTAGGTTTCCGAAGGGAGGGGTGATGTTTAAGGTGTTTTGGGATACTTCCATACTAGGCTTGGGATGTGTGTTAATGGAGCAGCAAGGAGTGATCTCTTATAGGTATAGGAAGTTGCATCCCCACAAACATAACTATTCTACCCATGATCTGGAGCTAGTGGCGGTTGTGTTCATGCTGAATTTGCGACGACATTACCTCATTGGAGAGTGATTTGTGGTCTTCATAGATCACAAGAACTTTAGGTATATCTTTTCCCAGTGAGACCTGAACTTGTGGAAGTATAGGTGGATAGATTTTCTCTAGGATTACAATTTTGAGATCTACTACACCTTAGTAAAGGGTAATGTTGTGGCCAATTTTTTGAGCAGAAAGTCGCAGAAGGAGTTGGTTTGGGAATCTGCGGATGCTTGGAAGGCGATAGAGGAGTTGGCTTCCTTGCACTTAGATGCAGGAATGTATGGCGGTGGTGATTGTCTATTTCTAATGATGGTGTAGTTGTCTATGAGGTAGCAGGTGGAGGAGTCTTAGTAGAGAGACTTGGAGTCAGAGGTAATGCGTGATCACATTTACTAGGGTGATGCTCTAGAGAGATGGTCATAGGATGGTCAAAATCGGATACTATTACATGGAAAGATGCTTGTTCCAGTGGCGATGCATGAGGGAGTTCTCTGTGAGTTTCATAGATCACCCCTAGCGGTACACTCGGGAGTTTCCAAGATGTATTGTGGCTTGAGGGAACAGTTCGGGTGGCTTGGGATGAAGCGGGAAGTGGCGGAGTTTGTGGTAAAGTGTCTGGTGTGCCAGTATGTGAAGGTTGAACACCGTGGTCTCAATGGTTTTTTGCTACCCCTAGATGTCCCTAAGTGTAAGTGGGATGAAATATCAATGGATTTCATCATAGGATTACCTAGGTCTCAGGGGGGGATGCGGTGCAATCTACATAGTAGTGGATTGGTTGACGAAATCAGCTCACTTCTTAGCGATCAAGGATTTGAGCGTAGTAGATTCCTTAGCGCAGAGGTATGTGGATGTGGTGGTGCGGTTGTATGGGGTTCTGAGATCCATTGTCTTAGATCAGGATACGCATTTTACCGTGCAAGTCTGGAGGGGATTGTGGTATGCTTTTGGCACTCAGTTACACCTCGGCACTGCTTTCCACCCTCAAATAGATGGGAAGACAGAGAAGAACATCCATGCGTTGAAGGATATATTGCAAGCATGTGTTCTGGACTTTGGCAAGTCGTGGGTATGACACTTTCCCTTGGTAGATTTCACTTACAATAATAGTTGTCACTCTTCCATTGGCATAGATTCATTTGAAGATTTATATGGAAGTTTGTGTCATTCACCTTTGTATTGGATGGAATTTTGGGAGGCGGTTGTTCTTAGTCCAGACATGGTGCAGATTACGGCAGAGAAGGTGCAACTTTTCTGTGAGAGGATGATGGAAGCATAGGACTGGCATAAGTTGTATGTCGATTGTAGGAGAAGACCCTTGGAGTTAGAGTTTGAGGACCATGTGTTCTTGAAGGTTTCCCCTTGACGTGGGTAGCGGAGGTTCAGTAGAGGGGGGAAACTTTCTCCCAGGTTCATCGAACCATTCGAGGTGTTGGGGAGAGTTGGCGAGGTGGAATACTAGTTGGCATTTCCACTGTAGTTGAGGAGGATCCATGACGTCTTTCATGTCTCATAGCTTCGTTGGTATCTTCATGATGACTCCCATGTCATTGACTGGGGAGAGTAGGATATCAAGGATGATGCAATGTTTGTGGAGTGGCCGGTAGGGATCTAGGATCATTGGGAGAAGGTGTTTCATGGATGTACCATTCCTTCGGTTCATGTGTTGTGGAGGCATAGTGGCATGGAGGAGAGTACTTGGGAGCAAGAGACGCAAATGTGTTCCTAGTACCTGGAGTTGTTTTGAGTTTTTCTTGTGTGTTTTGATTTGTGATGTAGTGCTTGATCCTTGATTGTTATAAGATGGGTTGATTCCTTGTTCCATAGTGTGTGATGAAGTCCTAACATGTGAAAAGTAGGAGAAATGATTCTTAATCGAGAAACGTTAATTGATATGCGATTAAACCCGTGCGGACGAGTCAGTGCCACCAAGAGCAGATAGTATCTTGACGTGGAGGAAGGAATTCCCTAATTCATGTGTCTGGATAGTTGGTTCTTGAATTGGGTATCTTGTGGATGTTTGGTTTAGCGGATGTGGTAGGAGGTGTTCTTGGATGTTGAGGTTTCACTCCAGCTTTCGAACAACACAAGGTGGTTTATCCTTGAGAGGTATCTTATGGGGTGGTTGTTCGGACCCCTCTTTCTTCTGGGTTTGGTTTTGAATTATCGAGGGCAAGAATAGTTTGAGAGGTATCTGATGTAATGTCTCAGACCTCCTTGGTCCATTACTTTGTCAAAATCTAGTGTTTGGGGTGTTCTGGGAGGTAATGGTAGCTTATTTCAAGAGTTTTCCAAATTTCTAGTTTTTCCCATGGTAGGACGCATCAGTAGGTAGAGGCGTATGTAGGTCGAGGAATTGGTAGATCAAGGCATCGGTAGGTCGAGGAGTCAGTAGTTTGAGGTTTCAGTAGGTTGAGGCATCGGTAGGTCGAGGCGTCAGTAGGTTGGGGTCAGTAGGTCGAGGTCGAGCGTCGGTAGGTCGGGCGTTGATAGGACAGGCATCGATGAGTGGCGTCAGTGAGTCACTATCGATAGGTCATGTCGATGACTTGTGTCAATGATTCAGGTGTTGGTGACTCACATCGGTGAGTGAGGCATCGATGACTCACTTTCAGTGACTCATGTCAGTGACTCACCCATCGGTGAATCATTTCCAGTTTTTCCTATTTCGCCCCTCCTACATTTTATTTGATGTAAATTGAGTTTAAAGCCTTATTTGAGCGTTTTTAAAGGTGTTTCAAAGGATATTAATTATATCCTTAATATCCTAACGCTCTGGGGACTTTGAAATAGTAAAACTTCATGGTCTTGGTCATGATCTGACTTTAATGGCCCTTGGAACCGTTTCCTTCCATTGATATAGGATCTGGATTTTCGAAAATCGATATCCTCTCTTCCTTTGGACCCTTCCATCTTCTCTTGATTCACCCAAAACTTTTCTTCCCCAATGAGTTGTGCACCTAAGCTATAGAAGTCTGTTCGGTTTTCCCCTGGAGTCCTTCCTATTACTCGTGTGACCCCCTGTTTTTGGCGCAAGAAAGAATCATTGGTCGGTTATTGTTCTGGGTGGGGATTCCTTCGTCTCTCTTTCTTTTGTGCATCATGTGGGGTGGGTGTACTCATGTCCCCTTGTGAATACGGTCAGACCTAAACTTAACAAAGATAATAAGAAGTAATAAATGTGGGGCTGGGAAGATAACGATGATGATGACTTTGTTTTATATGTTATCCTTGATCCCTTTTGTGAATTGTATGGGTTGTCTTCTCTTGAAAATAATGGTCATTGGTGGTCTCTGTTTGTGCACTGTACTCATGAATACTTGTTGTTAATATTCTATTGCACGGTTGTGAACATGAAAACTTGATTTATCATGTATACCTAGTTAAATAAATGGATTCCCTGGGAATGAACTTATTTTGTGATCACCCCTGAATAATGAAAGTGGAATTAAAGAAAGAGGGTTGCTAAATATGAATACGTATTGTTGTTTTGTGTGGCTATGTGTTGTGTATGGCTATGTCTGACCGTGTGTTTTGTGTTGGTCGTATGGTTCTATGGCTGGGAGTGTACTTGTGAGTATGGGGTGGTACGGGTGGTGTAGTGGAATCTCAGGTTGAGAGATTGGTTGATTGAGAAATGGATGAACTTGTTATGCAGTGGGAGTGCATCTGGGTAGTGGTTGGGCAGCGGGGCTACAGGTTCAGGTTGTGTTATGTTTATGTTACTGGGTGTGCTAGGTGTGGTGTTGTTATGCAGTGGGGCTACTGAGTGTGGTAGTGATGAGGTGTGTTGGGGTTTACTTGTTGAGAGGAAGGACAGGGTGACATTTCTTTGATGAATGATGGTGGCAGTGGTTGAACAGTTGTCCAAGAGAGGGGAGTGTGCATTGGGACTGCAAGCTGGGTGAGTTTTGTTTCACTGGATATGGTGTTTTTCATGCAGTGGGGTTGCCAAGGATGGTTTAGGAGGGATGATTTTGAAAGATGGTGTTACCTTGTGTGGGCCTTTCACCTGAAGTTTTCAGGGACTTTGTGAAGTATGTGTGGGTTATGATGCTACTTGTGGTGTGTTGTGTTTGGTAGTTGTCCGAGTAGGGATGGAATAAATAAATGAATGAATTAATAATGTAGAATAATGATTGTTTAAATGAATTGTCTTAGGGTATGTCTCGTATCGTGGCTTATAGTGAAGCGGCGTTCATTTATCAACTTACAGAAGTGACTGTCGTTCGTGGTGGTACGTGCATGTAGGGTTGGCAGCAAGGGCGGTTTTTGTGTAGGATGGTTGTTTTGAAAACTTATAGGTTGGGCTGAGTGTTTGGTACCTATATATATACATGTAGTTCCTTGTGATTTGTATACGCACCCCACCTATGTTGAGAACTACATGTCGAACACCCCCATTGTTATGGGGGAGGGTGTTCTTTCCCAACATCCCGGTGGGAGGATGGATGACTGGTTATTTTCTCTTCTCTGCTCCCTCTTCTAGGCATTGGTAGCCCTAGACTCTTCAGGAAGGTTGTGGTGTGGTTATGAGGCCAAGGTGTCTGTGGGCGAGGTGTGTTTCCCAAGTGTCTTCGGGATGAGGTTGTGGTTTTGTGGTCCAAGAGTCTGCAGGCGGGATGTGATGTGGTTGTGGCTCAGGTGTTTGTGGGCGGGATGTGGTATGTGACCCAAGTGTGTGTGGGCAGGTTGTGATAGTGGGGTTTGTGGAAGAACGCGGTAGCGTCAGGACGTTCGTCGTTAGGGGTGAGTAGTTTACCAGTAGGGAAGTGGTGCGGGGTACCCAAATATCGATGTGCTTACTACTTTAGTTTACTTGACTTGCGTTATTTGATGAGCGTGCCTTGGTGAGGTTGGGGGTGGACAGTATACCTTGTTAGGTTCTTTTGAGTTTCTGTTGTTTTCTCAGAGGGGCCTCACGGGGGCATTAGTATGCTTCTCTCACTTATGTACGACTGGATTTGGTTTTTCCTGCTGAGTATACTTGTATGCTCACCCTATGTATATAAAACTGTTTTCAGGTTTTCAGGGAAATTACGCGGACCGTGTTGGACCTTACTAGCTCGGACGTTGGGGACAGTTGTTGTGTCGCTGCTTAGTTTTATTTTGGTACTTACTTGGAGTTTTCTTTGTATTTCTAGCAGTTTTACTTTAAACATGCATGTGGGATGGATTTTGGTTTCTTTGTATATGTTTCTTGGAGTTGTTTGGAGGTTGGTACCTCTTATCTTCTTATCTTGGTTATTATAAAAAGGGTAATGCCTCCCATTTCTGTGAGATTTCTATACCCTTGATGCTGGTCGCCACCCTGGGGCCTATGGAGGCGAGACTCGAGAGTCATTATCACTTTTTCATCTTGAAGAATGAAGGTCGTGGCACTTTTTCATCCCTTCCCTCATCTTGAAGGAGGGTCATGACAGACAGCCTGCTCCAAGAGCCAGGTCCAGATAAGAAAGAAGATGCCTCAGAAAGATCACTAAGGCATGACCTACAAGCCATGCCAAGGTAAGGTCAAATTCACACATTGCCATATAAGGTGGTCATTGCATTTTTAACATGTGGTTTCCATTTTAAATTTAAGGATTTAACCCTTTTCGTTTGGCTAAGTTAGGTGGATCACCATCCCAATTCATAAGGGCTCATACACCTCGTGAGTTGAAAGTGGCGTCCATTTAACCCAAACCATAACATATCCCTGCAAGACAAACTAGCACACTTCTATCTTTATAACAGTCAACACTGCTAGATATAACAACTAAGCACAGAGGCAATCACATGCAAACATGCAAATGCATGCTGAAAGTAGACGTGACATGACATTAGGCATGAAAATTCATTCCTTGTGGTTCCTAGTATGATGCATGCTATGCAGTGCACTCATATCATCAGGCTAAAGTAAAATAAACCATCATTTCAATCATACGAATATCAATAGTAGCACAAAACAAGTGTGTCACCCAACGGTGAAGTC
Source organism: Viscum album (assembly GCA_963277665.1). Classification (NCBI taxonomy): domain Eukaryota; kingdom Viridiplantae; phylum Streptophyta; class Magnoliopsida; order Santalales; family Viscaceae; genus Viscum; species Viscum album. Next base: position 1,351,621,977 of record OY728121.1, on the reverse strand, counting down.
GTATCAACCATAAATGACATAATCAATAATTGCAATTTCCAACCCATGTAATTTGGGTGTACCCTGTACATGGGTTAGCTACATTCAAGCACCGGGTCAAGTCCAAATCCATATATTCTAGTCTCATGTCTAATACTCAAATAGTAAGACAAGAAAAATAGTATTCGGGTACCATTTGTTGATCATGTGACCTCAAGCGCATCTCCCCGAACGCCAAAAGCTTCCAACTAGCAGTGAGAGCATATGGTGTGTTTGTGGGGAGACTATACCCTCATATATCCAATATGCACAGCGGTAAACAACATATAATAAATAACAGAAGCATATGTGAAAGCAGACAACAACAAAAACAGAGTGATAGACAGTGTAATATAAATGACAACTAACAGAAGCTGAATAAGCATAACAGATACAATAATGATTTCAATGTCATGATACTATACAAAAATGAGAATGCAGGGGGTCAGGGGTACAAGCATATACTGCATGGTATCAAAAACTACAAAAGATCAAAAACTACTACACAACATCTTGAGCATAGGCTCAGTCCTCTGTCCCCAAAGCTCCATCCTAAGCGGCAAGTAAAACAAGCATCAAAAGCAACCTGCTTCCCTTTATTCATACCTTCGGTCATAAAGTCTACTCAGATACCAAACGATGCCCGAGCAGAGTGAGATATAAATCTCAATAGGCCGACACCCAAGGTGCCCAGACCTTTCCATTTCATTTTGTAAATATGAACACTGTGCCAAATAAAGTGAATGATAGAGCAATAAATAAATAAACAATTGCATCTTGGTTCGGGTTTCTAAATGGACACTCATTTCATACCACCTACTTCGATCTATGCCGGAAGTCTGAACATCATACTTGTACAAAACAGAATATATATACAAGCGGCCAAAAATAACATGAAAAACCAATTAAAGCATAACCTCAAACTTGTGTTTTGGCTTGGGGTCTATTACCCAAGTCATCACATAAGTATGTTGGAAAGCAAAGCAGAAGTGTTACAAATGAATAAGTTCCTGCCACCTCTAAGCACCACTAAGCTCCTACTCCACCAACACCATGTCCACTTAAGTCTCCATCACTGTCCATCATTTACATAAGACACGACGTGTAGTTAAAACGCTCATGCAGAGGTAAGTATATACATCCCAGTAAGATTTCTCAAAAACCACAAATGAACAAATAAATAAAAGTCCAATCGGCTCAAAACCATAAAGGTAAAAAGATAACTCACTCAAGTAGGAACACAAAAATGAAAAACAAGTATAGATATACTTTCAAGTCAAATAATTGGGGACACCGAGTCTCACTCATCAACAACCCAACCTCAAGAAAAAATGTTACCTCAAGCAACCCAAGAATCCAAACTACCTCCACCTCACTAAGATAAGCATATCGGTAAAGGTGAGGGCAGACTTCTAGCCATCCTTTTGTGCATCGGTTCCTTTTTCTGCTCTATCCTCCACCTTCAACTGTGACAAAAGGCCGCCATCCTTCTGTGCATCGGTTCCTTTTTCTGCTCTATCCTCCACCTTCAACTGTGTCAAAAGGCCTGCAGCTCCAGACGCAGCTGCATCACTCGCCTCGTCTCTCTTCTGCTGCGCCTCCGCCAACTCCTGCACCATTTCCCTGAAGGTTTTGCAGTCTGCCCACAAGCCACCATACCAATCGAGTGAGCAATAAGAAGACGCATTTTCTAAAACCGAACACATGATTGTCATAGAATAAACATATCAGCAGCATCATATTATTCTAAAATCCAATAAAACCTATGATCATTTATGAAGTATATCAAAACCAGACAATTATAGAGGTCACAGGCATTCGATAAACTTTGCATCAAAAAGGAAGTTAGATTCAACCAGTGACCGTTGAAACTCAAAACACTTTTTTCAAACTCATTTATATGGATTTTTAGGGGCATGCTACCAGCTCAAAAAGCTAAATTATTTGATAAATAGATGCAATGTATTGGACGGTTCAACAGCTTTCACGGCAGCGCAAAAATTTAAACATTGAAACAGTCATCTCTAAAAGGAATGACTTTATTAATATTTTTAAGGGATCATCATGCATATGGTTTGTGAACTGCTAGAATTAGTATAAAATGGATCCCATTGATCTAGATCCGAACCAATTAATCAATCTAAAATCAGTTCCTGGCTTCTATTTTTTGCTTAGCAAAGAACAATCATTGCATCGATACAACATCTTTGAAACTAGCATTGAGCATAAATCCAACGTATAAGCATGATATCAGCATTGATAATCCACAGCATCATCAAGCTTAGAAAAACCAGGAAGCAGGTCGACAAACAATTGGAATCAAAATATTAACACATGTTTATAAATGAAGAAAAACATGACATGGTTTTTTGTGAATCCTTATTCAAATTTATTGTACCCATGCTCTCGCAAGGCCACAAAACTGTATCAAGAGCAACTGGAATGTTTTTTTGTCTTCTATTCCACTTACCATCAAAATTAATCTATATTTTAACCAATTTTCAAAATTAACTACTGCTTAACTAGTCCAATGTATATCTGTTCGAAACAAAACTGCAATAAGTACGACAAATCAAATTCTATTAGGGCAGCGTACATCAAGCTATCATCCACGTAGCAGATCCAGTGACGCAAGTGACAAGTTGGAAAGGGAATACTTACTTTCTATGGATCCAAACCGCATACAGAACAGTTCATCTTTCAATTCTCCATCGGCAAAATCAGAGGCATGCCAGACACACGATTTATCGTTGCCCGCGTGTTCCTGAACAGACATGGTTGGTATAACTGCAATGGAGAAACATTTCACACGCTGAGTTCCAAATGGAATACACCAAGATGTTGCGTAAAAAAATCCGTGGACAGAAGGGTGGATGAAATCGCATACTGAGATGATTGGCGCAGATCTTAAGAGTTTTCGATTGGCGCATGAGAACCCTAACTGTACCCTTCACTCCGTGCCTCAAAAGCTTTACGGTACCGGCGCCTCTCTCCTTCCATTGATTCCCATCTTTATCGAATCGATAAAGCTTCGCCTTCCTGCAAATCGCACCGATCATATGAAGGAGGTAAGCCTAAAATTAACCGATTAAAGAGGAAGAACGAGAACTGGAAAAGTAATTGAGAAGCTTACAGATCGAGGATGGCAACTTCGTCTTCTTCACCGGTGGTGACTAATACCTCTTCGAGCTTCACAATAGGGGCCACCTGAGCACCGGTATCCTCGTCATCTCCGGCGGAAGGAGTCTCTTCCTCCTCTTCTCTCAGCTTGGTAGGCTCTGTGGTTGCCATTGCGTCGAACAGCAGGGGCGTCGAGGGTCGTCGGGGGCGTCGAGGACCGTCGGGTAGGTTTTGGGGACGAATGCGGAGGAGCCACAGCACAAGTAAAGGGCATTTTATAAGGATAAGGGGCGGTTGGGCTTACCATCGGCCCAAATTAAGTACGCAAAAATCGGCAAGGCCTATTCCGTGCTATTGGGCTTATTACCAATTTAAATTAAGTAGGTAAAAATCTATAAGGCTTGCCCATTCTATGGGTTTCCCACCTTATGTTTCTTCCGCAGACGTCTGGCCCATCTGGAAAAGAATTGCACAGCCAAGGTAACTGCTAAAGATGGAAACTTCATCCCGCAATATGTGTCGTGGTTGAGGGCAAAACGCCCCTATGTGTCTGAGTCTGAAAAAGAAAAGGCTATAGAGAAAGTTTTGAAAGTGGCAATCCACTATCCTGCACTTGTGAAGGAAAATGTAATCATGTTTGGTCCACCCACCTTTGTCTCAAAAACGATAGGTGCCTTGAGGACATCCCATAGCCACGTAGATAAACACTCATCGAAGGCCACCTTCCACTTTTCAGGCTCTCCACTAACAAGCGATAGTCTATCGACCCCCACAAACCCAAAACCAATCTATTTTGAACCACTGGACCCTTTGGGACCTCCCCCTTGCCCTTATCGCCCCCACCTTTACCACCTGTACCCATAGAAAACCCATGCAACCCGCCTTCACATGTCCCCAAGTTGCACCGTACCTGGAAAAGGAAACACTGAAGTGAACAGGGCATCACCCTCTCTACATCGGAGCCCAAAGAAACCAAAAGAAGCCCTGAGAATCTGCTCATAGGGGAACGATTACCTAAGAGATGGAAAACGAAGGACGATGGTTCTTTCATTGAATGCACAAAGGTGGAGGTTGACTTGAATCAACTCCACCTATCCCAATGAATATATTATGTCGGAACTGTCATGAGCTTGGCAACCCATGCATAGTTCATATGCTTCAGCGCCATAGCACTAAAAATGGTCATGGCGTGGTTTTTTTGTCTAAAACCATGCTCAAAAGTAAGGACATGTGTGGTATCACTTCCAAGGTGGGTTTTCATGGATGTCTTCCTGTGGCTCACCAAGGCCATGCAGGTGGCCTCTGCCTCTTATGGAAGGAGGGTTGGAAGTTAGAATCTTTAGCTTCTCTTCAAACCATATTGCAGCCTCTATCCACCTTCCTAGCATGCATGTTCGGGCATTTGTGGGTTTCTACGGCTGACCTTCCCAAAACAAAAAAGTGGAAATCCTGGGATCTCCTAAAATCCATTAGGAATAGTCTTTTAGGCCCTCTTCTCATGGGAGAATACTTCAATGAGATTATGTTCCAAAGAGAAAAGAAGGGGGGAAACAAAAAAGCCTCTACAAATTTGAATGACTTCCAACAGGATGTGCGGTGCACAAGCCTTTCCGACCTTGGATATTCTAGTTACCCTTTCACATGGTTCCATGGGTCCTCCGAAAGTACCCACATTGAGGAACGTCTGGACAGATACCGGGCTTCTTCTGAATGACTCTCTATTTTCAACCGCTTCCAGGTCTCTCATTTGACTCCAGCCATGTCAAACCATCACCCGATACTCATTAACCTTTTACCTGGATGTAGGAAGTTGAGAAGTGAAAGGAAGTTTAGATTTAAAATTTACTAAACAAAGGGAAAGGATTGTGAAAACGTTGTTAAATCGAGATGGAATATGTCTGCATTAGGCGTCCATAATAAAATATCAAAGGTTGCATCCTCCCTTAAAAAATGGAGTTGTCAAAAGTTTCGCCAAACGAACAGGGAATGTGATGCTTTAGAAAAAAGGCTTGAAGTTATTTATTCCCTCTCACCCACCAGCATGACCCTGTCAAATATTACAATGCTGGAAAATAACCTCAATGAATCCCTCAAAAGGAAAGAAAACTTATGGAATATGTGGGCTCGAGACATTCACATCAAGGAGGGAAATACTAATACACATTATTTCCACCAAAAGGATTTAGGGTAGAACCACAATAACTTCATTGACAGCCTCACCACTTCTGATGGAAGAGCCGTTTTGAATGAAGATGAATTATAGGGCCACATTGTGGATTTTTTCTAGGATCTGTACTCAACCAGTGAGTCTATCATCCCTATCGAGATTATGTCATGCATTAAACCAGTGGTAACAGAAGAAATGAACCAAAATCTCACCCTCAACATCATTGATGAAGAGATCATCCTTGCACTAATACATGTCCACCCTACTAAAGCCTCAGACCCTAATGACTTCCACACTATCTTCTTCAAGAAGTATTGGCATATTGTAGGGCCCGATGTGTCAGGGTTGATCAAAGATTTTTGGCAAGGAAAAGAATCCCTCTCATATATCAATGATACTCTCATCACTCTCATTAAAAAGTTTAAAATCCCTCTCCGATTTCTGAATTTAGGACTATAAGATTATGCAATGTCACTTAAAAAATCTTCTCCAAAATCTTGGTTAACCACATGCGCACTTGGGTTTCTTCCATAATTTCAGAAAACTAAAGTGAATTTGTCCCAAACAGGTTGATATCGGATAATGAGTTCATCATACATGAAACATTTCACTCCATGAAGACCCACTCAGCTTCCAAAAGAAGTATTATGTCCTGGAAATTAGACAAGACAAAAGCGTTTGATAGAATGGAATGGCCTTTGCTCCGGTTTGTGATTAACAAGATGGGTTTTTTCCTAGATGAGTGGAAAAAATTATGAATTGTGTATCTTTTATTTCTTTCAAGATTCGTGTCAATGGTGGTTTCCCACATATCTTCTCCCCCACTATAGGCCTTTGATAGGGAGACTCCCTCTCCCCCTTCCTCTTTATCTTAATGGCTAAGGTTTTCTCTAAACTTATTTCAGCAGTAGCAGAGAATAATCCAATACATGGAGTACAAACCTATCATCAGGGACACCCTATATCCCATCCATTCTTCACAAATGACTGCCTCCTATTTTCTAGGTCCACCTTGGAGGAATACAACCATATCACTCTTCTCATCTATATCTATGAGAAAGCATTAGGACAAGTTTTCAACCTCTCAAAATCCAAAATATCCTCCAGTTATGTCATGCTCCACTGCAAGAAGAACAAACTTTAACTTGTCTCAGGAATCTATATGGTTGATAAGCACCATAATTATCTAAAACTCCCCATGATCTTCAGCCGATCAAAGAAGGAATTTTTTTCTTTCATTCTAGACAGAGTGGACAAAAATATTCAAGGTTGGAATTTCAAAAGGGTCTCCAAAGAAGGTTAATAAACTCTCATTAAATCGGTTTCTCAATACATACCATCATACTTTATGACCCTTTTCAAGATACCAACACCATTTTAGATCTGATCCAATCACAACTCACCAATTTTTTGTGGGGTCTCAACAACGGGAAAAATAAAATTCACTATATTTCTTGGGACAAATTATGCAGACCCAAATTTCATGGGGGAATAGGATTAAGAGATCTGCATCTGTTTAATGAAGCCCTTCCTTCTAAATAGGGATGGAATTTTATCCAGAACCTAGAGTCCCTCTGTTCAAAAGTAATTAAGGCTAAATATTTTCCCCACACATACTTTTGTAATTCTGCTTTAGGCCCCCTGACCTAGATTCATCTGGCGTAGTTTTTGGGGAGCTCGCAAGCTCTTAAGCGGGCTTTACTAGAGTTTTGGGGATGGTGATTCTGTCAATATCTGGTCTGACCCATGGTTGGTCGATGAGTGCGGTCTCAAGGATACTTCCCCCATCCCTGAAGGCCTTGAATATGCATCAGTCATCTCCCTTCTTAATGAGGTTGGAGATGGATAGTGTGCCAAGAAGCTCTTTATCGGGTTCAAAGAAAGGGATAAAGGCATTATCCAGAGTATCTCATTCATGAGGGGTATGGTAACTGATCATCTCTACTAGAGTAGGACTTGCACATGGGCTTATTCAGTAAAATCGGGATATCATATGGCCACCGACTCACTGGAGCCGGAGGATGGTTTCTCTTGGAAAGTTTTATGGTGACTCCTAATACCCCCTAAGGCATGGCATTTCTAGTGGCAAGTATACATGGGGATCCTCCCTTATATGGAATTTCTCACCCATCTCCACATAGTGGAAAGACCATCATGTCCTCTATGCTTTTCCACTTATGAATCTTACATGCATGACATCCTCAGCTGCCCATGTTCTAGGAACATGTAGCGCACCTTCAGGTCTGGCATTGATCACCTCCTATATTTGGCCCCCCAATTTAGCTTCTCTTCTCACCAAGTGGTCATCACTTCTCTCAGCGGAAGACCTGAGCACCCAGTGCACTTTGGCATAGATTATTTGGGAAAGGAGAAATGACACCCTCTTTAATAATGTTTTTAAAACTTCCACATTCTGGGCTGATCTCACCTCCCACCGGCTTTCCTCATGGATCCACAATGATCGCCTGTTGGAGGGCCCTTCAGGACTCCCTTTCACCATTGCTTGGAGACCTCCCTCCCCAGGAACCCTTAAAATTAATGTTGATGCATCAATCTCAGTAAAAGGCATCACCGGCTTCGACATCATTGCCCGTGATGCTTTTGGTTCGATCGCAACTGCATTCCAGAAATATCTCAGGGTTTCCTTCCTGCCAGTGGTTGCAGAAGCAAAAGCTATCATTTTGGGAATGTATTTCTACTTAGAGAAAGGATGTTACATGACCATAATGGAATTAGATTGCCTCACCATTATTAATGTTATCGTTGCACTAGGGCCTTGCCTCCAACCTTCTAATCTCTTGGTCTCTAAGATTCTTTCCATGTAGCACTGCTTCGTTGTCTTCTCCTTCTCCTTTTGTAAAAAGGACGTGAATAGAGTGAATCATCATTTGGCTACTAGGATCCTCTATAAGGAACCTCATATTTGGTTGGATTTTTTCTCCAGTTGGCTGATGTCTCTTGTATTTCTTGATCTTGGTACTCTTAATATATGGCCACTTCTTCTATTAAAAAAATAGAAAAGTTAGAAATATGAAATTGATTTAATTTTCATGAAATCATGAGCCTCTCTTGAAAAAAAATAAAAAATAAATAAAAATATTAAATTGAAATATAAAAAAACAAATTAAAAACATGAATTTAAAGGAAAGGAAATGGGTATTAAGCATAAATTATTGGAGAATTAAATTAGTTAAACTTATTGGTATACGTGCATCCAATTAGATCCTTTTGTATTTAACCCTTTATTCATGAAATAATTTTTTTTATTCATTTAATATTAAGAGTAATATGGTCAAAAAATTTGAAGTCGCTATTAATATTATACTCTCAGATAAAGTTTTTTGGAGGTATATGAATTGGAGAATGAGATTTCCTTTGATTTAATGAGGATTAATGTACAATTATGGAAGATCATGAACAATCAATTTGAGTAGGGGTGTTTAATACCTAATCTAACCAAAACTCACATAGATCAAGTTTTAATAGGTTTAGAAAAATTACTATTATTTGGTTTGCATGTGGAATAGTTTGATTTGTGAACAATCATGGATATTTAACTATTACAAAAACCTAAAACAAAGATTAAAAATTTAAAATAAAATAATTACACCTATTAATTAAAAGGAAAAAACCGAAGGATACAAAACTATAGTCAAGTTCTATTTTCTACACCATTTTTATAATCATAAAAAATTATATATATATATATAGAGAGAGAGAGAGATTGCATGGGGGAGAGAGAGAGACACTTACACACATACATGCACACCAACACTCACACACACACATGCACAAAGGGAAGTGTGTCATGTTCATGTAATACCACATATAGGGCCATAGTCAGTAGTAGAAATAACCATTGTCAGTGCTAAAAAATGTTGACAACCTAAGAATCTTAAAACGTATGTGGAAATTATCAGTGCTTTATTTTAGCACCGATAAAGGTGGTATTTATCAGTGCTTTTATTGGTATTGATAAATCTCATATCAACTGCTATAAAACTGTAGCCCTACAAAAACCTTAGAATAAAACTAGAAATTAAAGAGTTTCATATATAATGTTTGCATTGATATAATATTTTCAATTAATAAAAAAACATCACAACCTAATACAAAAACAAATCTCTTATAGTATGCTTTTTCCAACGATCAATCGAACTCGGTAAAAAATGACGTCTCTATAATAAAACCAATGTTTATTTTTGTAACAATACAAAAAAATAAAAAAATTGTAATTGTAATGTTATATAATATACATATGATAAATTACATTGTTAATTATCGAATATATTAAAGATATTATCAGGTATACTATTAATTACATTATTAATGATTATATTGTTAATTGTATTATTAATGATTAATTATACTATTAATTAATAATTAAATTATTAATTATCAATTACATTGTTAATTAAAAATATAAATAAATTTTATTGTTAATTACTGAATATATTAATGATATTATTAATTACTAATCATCCTAATTAGTTAAATAGTTCAATACCACATATCACGTTTTATGGAGCGCTGACTTTTATCAGTGCTAAAAAAAGCACTGATAAAAGGGTAATATTTATTAGCATTAGCTAAAATCACTGATAAAAGTAACTTTTATCAGTTATAAACAAAGCACTAATAAAATTGTACCCATTATCAGTGCCTCTTTTAGCACCGATAAAGGTGTATCCTTATCAGTGCTTTTATTAGCAATGATAAAAACTTTTAATGAAAAAATATTATCAGTATATATAAAATTATCATATTTATATTAAAAAATTAATGTCTATTTATAAATTTTAATTAAAAAATACATGTGTATAATTAATATAAATATGACATATGAATATATATGTGTGTATATATATTAATAATTTAAGCAATATAAGTATAAATGGTGCATTGTTTATATGTGATATTTGAATTTATATATTTATATCAATGCTTATGTACATATATGTGTATGCATTGTGTTTTATGTGTGTGTGTGTGTGTGTATAGATGTTGTACATGTACAGATATATATGTGTGTGTGTACATATATATCTGCACATGTACGTGATATGTACATATATGTGTATAGAACATGTCTAGATATGTATGTATGATATGTACTTATTTCACATTTGATGTATATTTTTTTCCATTTTTGATATAATATTTTTGAAATTTATTCATTTTTTTACATATTTATATTTTACCAAGTATCACTTTTAACATATTTTTAATTTATATGATTGGTATTGATTCAATTTTATTTATGTAACATCCCAACTCAGCTCACCTCTAAGACAGTAGTAGGACTGGTCACCACATGGCCTCAAATGCACCTCCCTATACACTAGAGGCTGCTGACTAGCAGTGATGGTCTATTGATGGTACGGTGGGAATACTATAACCTCTAGATCATAGTATCACATCAATTTATCAAATAATAAATAAAAAAAATGAAGTAGTAGTATTGAAATAAAGACAAGCAGTAGAAGAATAATATAATATCTAAATAAAAATAGCAAACGCCAATTTACAAGAATGCATGTATGAAAAATGATGCCATAAGTGTAAGTGGAATAAATTAAAATAGAAATACAATATAATAAAAGAAAAACTACCCAACGACTAGCTCCATGAGCATACTAGAATCTAGCTCGGTCTCTTGCTTCTAACTCCCAAGTAAAAGCTAAACAACATAAGCAATCAACCAAGGTCTTAAAAATATAAGGTCTACTCAGGTACCCTAGTGTAATGATATCCCAAGTAGGGTGTGAGATAATAATATCAATAGATCAGTACCCATGATGTCTAGACCAATCCATTACTTGATATATAATGTAAATAAGTCAGTAGGTATGAGTAGAAAAATAAACAAGCAGTGGTGAATAAATAAACAACCCACCCAGGTTCCTAAGGGACACCTGGTGGCTATACCAACTTTAGCACCCTACTGGGTATCTATGTATATGGGTAGATACTCCTGCATCAGGATGGATCACCCAAATCGGTGGTAGATTCTCCTGTCAAGGATGAATCACTCAGAATATACCATAAACATATGACCTCTGCCCTTATGATAACCAAAATCTTTCCCTCAGGAATAACTAGAATCTCGCTGATTATCCAATAAAAATACATATTTTAATTACATTTTAATGGTATTAAATTTTCATTTTTGATATTATGGGCCTGAGTTAGTGGATTTTAATTTTGAACATCCATTCTCATCATTCGTGCACTTCATGCCTAATGTACACCAATTTAGGCCCAATGATTCATCTGATTTTAAGGAATGTAATTATCCATATTTTAATTTGATATTTTGTGAAATTGATATAAACTTCAATATGAACATTTTTCATTCAGGTATTAATGGATGATTCATAAATACAGATGGGGATATTTGGTGATGAAAGGAAACAATTCTGGAGAAGGCAGATTGGACACCAACCCACTGATGAGAATTTGGAGCCCAACATACAGGCCCAATGAAGCCCAATTTTTGTAATATTCTAGAATACATGTAGAGGAACAAATAATTCTTCATTATCCAGTGCTAATTCAGCCTCCATGGTGGTTATTAAGGCAGCCCAATTTGAAGATAGAATTCTGGGCCAGATTCTATGGCCCAGAAAACATCCTACCAATCTAATCATATCTCGGAATACACAACTAAAAATGGGCCCAAATTTTTCAGGAGGTTAGGAGACATCTGGGGATCTATTTTCTTCTTCAATGTCCTACTCTAATTAAGCCATATAGAAAGTCTTCCAAGCACGTATGTTCGGTGGTTGTAAGTTGTCTACCACCTCAGGTCAAGAGTGGAAAAGTCCAAGTTCCACAAGCTTTCCACCACCCTAGGCCTACCATAATCAAGTGGAATGATTTTTACTGTTGTAGGATCTACCCAAGGATCAAAAAATTCCTATTTAAGGTAGTGGTTATGGAGTATTTTTTTCATATTTTGATCTTTTTTTCATTGTAATGTTATGCTGCGATTTTGTTGTCTCAAGTTTGTCTTCCACATGTAAGTTGTTTTAATTCATCCTTGTTTCTTAATAAAAGTTCTTATTATCTTATTATTATTTTCTTATACATATCACTTTGATATCATTGCCTCAAGGTGTGAATTTATTCACACCAAACCTTATGAAATTATTCACACAACGGTGGAGTGATCATTTTCTTTTTATTGTTTTCTTTACTTCTTCAATTCCTCCCTCATGAGTCTACTTCCTGCTTCCATTGAAACCATATTATCAATGGAGGGATAACCCACTTATGGGTTGATCCAAGGGAGTAGAAATGGGATGTATTGGATGTTATTTATCACCCCATTAATGTCTAATCACTTCTTCAATTGAAATTTTTATTTGATGATTTTTAAACTTCATCATCCTTGTTGAATTTAAGGCCACACACTTCAAGTGCTAATACAAACCTTTACCTTGAAGTGCTCAAAACATTGATCCTTCAAGTGTATAGGTGATTAGTATTAAAGTGTGTAGGTATTAAACCAGTAAGTGATGATGTTGTTTGATCTTATTAAATGAACCCATCTCAAATATAAGAAATTGAAATCATTTAAAAAGTAATTCATCCAATCCACCCCAAGCGATAACCTAGGATCAACTCATTACCTTAATTTGAATTAACTTAAATCTATTAGTGATACTTTAAAACCATATTAAATCAACCAAAGTTGGTCACTTCATATCCAAAAACAATCCATAGAATGTACGTGTCTGTAGGTTACTTCTTAGGTCTCTGAGGATTCGATAACCCAAGCTAAACTACAAGGACCATTCTACCTTCATCTCTTGGGTAAATTTGAGCGTGAATCAAAATTTGGAACCATTTCCGGGGACCTAAGTAAGTTATCTTAGACACTATCATCCTTTTTTTCATCTCACTTATCTTATCTCATCCCCAATTTCATTCCTATGGAAAACCCTTTTGAACAAATCCAAACATGGGGAACCTCTCCTTACTTTGATCACTCCACACCAAGTATGATGTACAATGACCATCCTAGTTTCTACTGGTGGGATCATCAATAACCTAATGAACCATGATGTTTTAACTCCTATGATCCAAAAATCATTCCAATATATAATAAGTTTCAATCCCCACAAAGCCAATCTGAACACCCTCCTGTGCAATTCCAACAACTTAATTATCCACCTGGAATAGACCATCTTTATCAACCCCTTTCCCATCATGATCCAAAACCATTACTTGAAAAATTGTGTCAAAAAATGGAGAAAATGAATTTTGAGGTTTCATCTTTGAGTTTAGAACTACAAAGCATTAAAACTTATGAGGAACACATCTCTACACCAACTGTCCCTTCCATAACCTTATGTGACGTTTCTTGTTTCCCACAAACCCCACAAGAATTTATTGAAGAACCAACCTTTGGATTTGGGATAGATGAGGAGGATTAAGAAATTGTTGAAGGGTATTTAAATCAGGAGGAAATTGAATTTTTGAATTCAAAAGAGGAGAATTTGACATCATGGATGGAGTATCCTAATTATAACTCCATTGATGAATTTTCAAAAACACCAACCAATGAACCATTGAGAGAAATCACAAACATTGAGTCCATAACCATTCCTAAAATTGATCTTTCCAATTTTTTGGTTGAATCTTATATTCAAAAGGAACCAATTCTGTTGAGAAATTTTAAAAATGAAATTGAGTTTGATTCAAAATCCCAACCTATGTCTTAAAGTGTTAGCCTACCTGAACTTGAACGAAAGGAGTTTACATCCACCATCAAGTTTCCATTCATTGGGGATAGCCAAAAACTTCCAATTTTCACAATTTCTCATCTTGAAACCAATAAAGAGGTAATGATTCTTAATGTATTTGGAAAGACTAAAAAAATTATACTGTTGACCTGTTCTTCTATTATGAGTATGGATGGGTATGAAAGGGGAGCACCATATTCATCTGTGTCACGTGGTGTGGTGCTTGATTAATACCTTACCCATAAATTTAAAAAGAAGACAATGTATCATCAATTCATTTTATTTTTATGTGTTTGTAGGTTAAAATAAAAAAATATAATAATAATAATAAAGTTAAAAGGCCACATTGTAGGTCGTGGGGCAAACCTCGTCACAACCGGTGAAGCTGCGGGGACTCGAACCCGGGACCGAAGGGAGACAGGGTCGCGCGCTTACCACTGACCTGCGACTTATTGTGCTTTTTTATTCTATAATTTTTATATATATACTTATATTTTATTTTATTTTTTAATATATATATATATATATTGTTTTGTTTTGTTTTTCTTTCCTTTTTCCACTAGGGAACTCTGCAAGTGACATGGATATCAAAGGACTAAATTGGAGTTGCAAGAACTTCAACTTCAACCATTAGGTGACTTCATTCCATGATCCTCATATTTCAATTTCCTTTTTGAACTTCCCTAATCTGACTCTACTCCTTCTAAATTTTATTTTCTTAAAACACTGGGGACATTGTTATTTTAAGTTGGGGGGGAGATGAAATAATTTTTTTTTGCTTTTGTGTGAAAAAAAATGATTTGAAAAAAAGTGTGCCTTAATGGAAGGAAAATTTTCTTTAACCTTGAACATGATAATAGACATTGTACACTTTGAAACTGAATATCAAATAATTTAGCATTCCCTGATTCTGATTTTAGTCCATGTATATTTCATGAGCATATATTTTGGAAAGTGTGGTTGTCTAATGTAACATTTCATTGTTTATATTTTCATCCAAATAAAAAAAAAGAATCACAACACACGTCCTTTGGATAGTGGGGTATTAGTTTGAGTTCATGGGTTCCCCCAAATAAATATCATAGGTTTGGTGATCATTTTAGTTTTAATATGAGTATTTAATAAAAAAATTAAAAAAGACAATAAATTTGCCCGTAGAGCAATGAAATGACCTAATGTGTGGCTTTCAACACTTGGGGATCGTGACTCCATAGTTGTCTAGACCAGAATTAGTAATTTTATCTCTATTTTTGATAATTTGAATTTGTTTTTGACTGAGTTAACTTGAGATGATGCCTGAGTATGTGAGCTTCACTTGGTTCCCTAAGGTCTTTGAGCTTGGGAGTCATCGGCAAAGTCTTGCTACAGGGGTTGACTCTTTTGAGTGCAATTTCAATTACCATGGAAAAATTGCAAAAAAAAATACAACAAAAAAATTTGAATACTCATCTTAATATTGAAATTTGATTCCACCTAGCGCTTCCATCATTTCCCTCTTGAATAAAGATGAACCCCCGCATCTAATGCGATACACAACACATCATCACTATTAATTGATGTTGGATGAAATATGGAAATGAATTTGAACAAAGGAATGGGCTTGGGATTGTGATATTCTTATGAAAATATCTTGTATTAAAATATTTTTATGGGTTTCATGATTTTTTGGTATAAGGGTTTTTGGTGATCATAGTGTATTAAAATGTTTTTGGAAAAGGGAAATCAAATTTCATATTGTTGAGATACATTTTGCTCGAGACTAGAAAATCTCAAGTTTGGGGGTGTGATTAGCCAATAAAATTACATATTTTAATTACATTTTAATGGTATTAAATGTTCATTTTTTTATCTTATGGTCCTGAGTTAGTGGATTTTAATTTTGAACATCCATTCTCATCATTCATGCACTTCATGCCTAATGTACACCAATTTAGGCCCAATGATTCATCTGATTTTAAGGAATGTAATTATCCATATTTTAATTTTATATTTTGGGAAATTTATCTATACTTAAATATGAACATTTTTTATTCAGGGATAAATGGAGGATTCATAAATAAATATGGGGATATTTGGTGATGAAAGGAAACAATTCTGGAGAAGGTAGATTGGACACCAGCCCACTGATGAGAATTTGGGGCCCAACATACAGGCCCAATGAATCCCAAATTTCTTGGTATTCTAGAAGACATTTATAAGAACAAATAATTCTTCAGGAGCTAGTGCTAATTCGGCCTCCATGGTGGTTATTAAGGCGGCCCAATTTGGGGATAAAATTATGGGCCAGATTCTATGGCCCAGAAAACATCCTAACAATCTAATAATATCTCGGAATCCAAAACTCAAAATGAGCCAAAATGTTACAGGATGTTAGGAGACATCTGGGGATCCATTTTCTTATTCAATGTCCCACTCTAATTCGGCCATCTAGAAGGTCTTCCAAGAGCTTTTGTTCGATGGTTGCAAGTTGGCTGCCACCTCGGGTCAAGAGTGGAAAAGTCCAAGTTCCACAAGCTTTCCACCACCCTAGGCCTACCATAATCAAGTAGGATGCTTTTTATTATTTTAGGCTCGACCCAAGGCTCCCAAAATTCCTATTTAAGGCAGTGGTGATGCAGTAGTTTTTGATCTTTTGAGCTTTTTTTCATTGTAATGTTATGTTGCGATTTTGTTGTCTCAAGTTTGTCTTCCACATGTAAGTTGTTTTAATTTATCCTTGTTTCTTAATAAAAGTTATTCTTATCTTATTATTCTATTCTTATCCACATCACTTTGATACTGTTTCCTCAAGGTGTGAATTTATTCACACCAAACCTTGTGAAATTATTCACACAATGGTGGAGTGATCATTTTTATTTTATTGTTTTATTTACTTCTTCAATTCCCCCCTCATGAGTCTACTTCCTGCTTCCATTGAAACCATATCATCAATGGAGTGATAAAACACTTATGGGTTGATCCAAGGGAGTATCAAGGGGATAGATTATATTTTATTTATTACCCCATTAATGTCTAATCACTTCTTCAATTGATATTTTTATTTGATGATTTTTAAACTCCATCGTCCTTGTTAAATTTAAGGCCACACACTTCAAGTTCTAATACAAACCTTTACCTTGAATTGATCAAAACATTGATCCTTCAAGTGTATAGGTGATTAGTATTAAATGGTGTAGGTATTAAACCAGTAATTTATGATGTTGTTTGATCTTATTAAATGAACTCATCTCAAATATAAGAAATTGAAATCATTTAAAAAGGAATTAATCCAATCCACCCTGAGTGATAACCTAGGATCAACTCATTACCTTAATTTAAATTAACTTAAATCTGTTAGTGATCCTTTAAAACCATCTTAAATCAACCCAAGTTGTCCACTTCATAGCCAAAAAAAATCTATAGAATGTACGTGTCTATAGGTTACTTCTTAGGTCTCTGAGGATTCGATAACCCAAGCTAAACTACAAGGACCATTCTACCTTCATCTCTTGGGTAAATTTGAGCATGAATCACTCTTCCTCAAGCATCATGTGGCTATGTATCTAGCCCTCATGCATCCAAAATAATCACATAATCAGCCCTCAGTCATTAAGTATCAGTGTGTCTAGCCCTCAGGCATCCGGCATAATCATATACTCTGTCCTCGAGTATTTAGTACCATTGCGCTTAACCCTCAAGTGGTACAAAAACATGCACCAAACCCTCAGGAATCAACACCAATCATGATTTGTATCCA
Organism: Viscum album; assembly: GCA_963277665.1. Classification (NCBI taxonomy): domain Eukaryota; kingdom Viridiplantae; phylum Streptophyta; class Magnoliopsida; order Santalales; family Viscaceae; genus Viscum; species Viscum album. Next base: position 1,351,604,186 of record OY728121.1, on the reverse strand, counting down.
TAAAAACTCAACATTCCATCAGCATCAAACCCCCAGGTGTCAATCACATTGATATCACATAAGCTCAAAATCTAAGTATGCAAAATTCACAATTCTAGTATCGAGCACACCAGATTTATCATCATTATACACAACAATCAATTTATAAAAATTACCATCTATCAAACCAATTCATTTCATTAATCCAGATTCCTAATTATCATCATAATTATATCAAACCTTCTTAATTAATCATTCAACCCTAAGATTGTTAATATATTAATTAACCAGATTAGCCAAGGTGATTCTACCATAAGAAATCACACAATTTATTATTATGCCAATTTAAAAGTCTAAGTTAGTAATAAAAAAATTTGTCCAATTTATATAAGGTTGTAAAGTCAAAGAGACCAAGTCTTAATAATGTCCATGGTTGACACACTAATCGGGTGGTCCCAGGTCCAAGTCTTCATGCCCATAGACCCAAAGGGGTCCAAAGGACAGTTTGAAATGAACAATTATAATTTAATAGGGATTATTCAATCTATTTGGTCCTGTGCAGTGTGCCGGTGTGATCAAATATATTTCAAATACTTGAATAATTAAATTGTACAAAAAGGTATTAGGTTTATACCACCCAAATCAATTCCTTTCAAGGCATGCAATGTACATTAATCATTCCATTGAATATATTCAAGTCATATCATTGAAACATTTTATATAAAATATGCCTTTTTAATCATAAGAAGAGGTGTGGTCATACCACCCTAATAAGTTCAATTTAAATTAATTCATGCAAAAAATTCAAGGATGGAAATCCATCATGTCAAGCCATTCCATTCAATTCATGCCATTTAGTTAAACAAGTCAAGGAAATTCATTTATCGAGGTTCAAGTGGTACTTAGAAGGTACCATGGGCAAATAGGGAGAATTCCTACACGAGCATTCCATTTTTATGAATAATTCCAAGTCATTTAATTTATAAGATGGTCCAAGCACATAGACGATGCCTTGGTTCTTCAAATATTTTAAAAAGGAAACTCCTTTTTCTAATGCCATTAGAAACCATATCCTAAACATGACATATATCAATAATAACCTCTATTCATAAAGAAGCACCAATTTAATAAGTCAAGCAATCATAAAGGTCTAATCACTAGTTTTTATCTTAGAAGAGAGCGCAACTCTGTTGGAGGAGTTTTATTATAAAAACATGACTTTTTTTATCAAACAAATCATTTATCATATTGAATCATTTCATTCATGGTCTGTAGTTAAATTTATAAAAAAAACATAATTCAACTTATTTAAAGAAGAACTTAAAGCGTTTTTTAATTTAAAGGGTTGAGGATAGGGATACTACCTCAAAGAGGAACCAAGCCGAACACTCAACACTTTACACTTTGATGAAGATCTCTCCACGCTTACATGCACACACATTCCTATATCTATATATATACCCCTAATCCAATATACACATTCCCCTTTCCATGAGGGAATATATAAAAGGATGATATATATATATATATGAGTGTAAGCCTTCAAGGATCCACCAAATGCACTACAAATAAAACCAAGAACTCAAAAACACCACGACAAGGACCAACGCACCCAAGGAAAATTACCAGCACCTTAAAAATTACAAAATACCCAATTATAAATTGAGTAAAAATTAAGAATGATGGAAAACCTTACCCCAAATTGATGGTGGTGAACCAAAACGCTCTAAACCACTTTGCCTTTGTCAGGGGTTGCCAGAATATGACCAAAGGAGTCCCGAGAGACCCTTCACACACCCTAACACTGGAAGAAAACCAAAAATCAGATTAAACCCTAACCTAGTGTTCAAACAATATGAAATAGGGTGATAAACGAGGAAAAACCACCAACCAATGATGGATATGATAGAATAAGGTCTCACCTCGAAGGATTAAGTGAGATTTGTGAAGGATCGAGGTGAAATTGTCGAACAGAGAGGGAGCTGGAGGAGAGGGGGCCATGCGCTAGGGGGTTGTGTCGCATGTGGCTGGAGAACCCCAGGGAGGGGGGTGCTTCATGATGAAGGAGGGGGAGAAATGGGGAGAATACTTGGGTCTCTAAAAAAGAAACTAACATAATAATAATAATAATAATAATAATAATAATAATAATAATAATAATAATAATAATCATTATCATCATAATCATAACAACAACAACAACAATAATATTATTATCACTAAAACTTTTCTTTAATTTTTTATTCCCCATTTATTTTCATTTAATTTATTTTTATTTTTATTTTAATTTAATTAGTTAATTTCTTAAAAAGAAACCGCGTGTTTTTCTACTGAGGGCCGCACGGTTTCATACTAACTGTGTGCCCCTGTCATCTCCTCCTGACTTGAGGTTTTAAATCCCAACATTCCTAAAACTAGAAAGAACCTCCAGGGCACCTCCAAGCCTTGAACCACATCCAAGAAAATCACATTTAAATATTGAAACTCTTAAAATTAAGTTCGAAAGCTTAGTTTGTAAAATGAACCATCTGGTAAATGAAAAAATTCAAATTCCTTTGGATTTTCATTTAGTTCAAAACACAGGTCATTACAACCTCCCCACCTTAGAACCTCTTGCCCCCAGGCTTCAGGAACAAAAAAAATACCCAATTTACACGGGTCATGAAAATTCATTAAAATGGTCACTTTGTGTTTCCAAATTCCCAACGCACCTTCAAGCATCATTTAAGTTCATGACACTTAAGCCGTCAAAACTCGATCCAACACTTGCTTTCCAACCGAGCCACCAAGATGGTGCTTACTTGAGCCTGTTTAGCTAGAGACATGGTCAAATTGTCATCTCATTAAACATATGTCCAAATACACATCCCACCTTAGGCTTTAACATCATAAGGGTCCAATTCTGAGCCACGACATCTCCACCGTCAGAATTTTCGTAAAAATCACGCCACTAAGTGTAATGACCCGCTAATTCTCATTGGCTTGAGAGTCCAACGAGTCATTACTTGGCCTTAAGCTACATCCACAAGATGAAAAATGCTATCAATAAATGCCTAATGGTTTCAAATACAAGTGGGGGATGATTTACCCTTTAAGAAATAAACCAACAAGCCAACAACCAAACCTTTCACTGATGATCCATGAACAAGAAAGACAACTAAAAAACTTTGTGTATCTCAAAATCACATCAAAGTACACAACATTGAAGACCAAAAAAGTATCAAAGTACACAATGGATAAACAACTAAAGAATATCAAGAGACTACAAGACTTCATGCTCCACAACTTCCAAGCTCCACAACCACCTAATATCCCAAACATCACAAGGTAGTGCTAAACATGTGTGAAACATTACCATTTCCCCTGTTTCGAAAGATAGCATCTTCAAAAGCACCAAAGTTCCAAAGTAGGGGTGAGTATAAAACTCAGTAGGTTTTCCACCAATGAATTCCCTACTCACGCCACTAGGATATAAGAGTTAGAAACATTTACATAAAACAGTTTATATAAAACATTTCCTCAAAATAGTTTATAACAAAATATAAACAAGTTTCCAAAACCATTTTTAACCAAAAGCATACGAGTGCGATTAAAACCAATTTTTCCAGAAAGTTATTTTTACAGAAAGTTATTTTTCCAGAAAAATAACTAAAAAAACCTTAAAACCATTTCTCAATTTTCCTTTGGCATGCACAATACATTCCACACATCCACACAATAAACCATGCATGCTACGTTATGACAGTTCCATACTTATGAGCGGTTTCTCGTTGATCTACCAAGTCGTCACAAGGTAATTGTTTCCCATGTTCCATTAAACCTTTGGCACCGAGAACAAGGTAATATTTCAACCAATCCCAATATATTAAACATGATCACACACTACATATTCCCAATGATCATGGTAAAACATCCCTTTCAATAAAAACACCTCTTTATTGAAAACCATTTCCGTCAAAACCATTTCAATGCCAAACCATTTCGATGTCAAACCATTTCAATAAGACACCATTTTTATTGAAAACCATTTCTATTGAAAAAAACTTTTTCATAAACCATTTATCAATTCCATAAAATCCATAATTTAAAATTATCATTTTAAATTCAAGAAACTAAACCCCCTTTTCACAACAATTCACCAAGATCACACAATTTCTCCAAAATTATAAACCATCACTAAAGAAGATTTATTTCATGATTTTTACAATAAATTTAATTAAAATAAACCAATTTGAATATAATCTAATCAATTCTAGAAAGTGGAGTCGAGAGAGAATCCTCCTACCTTGAAGGTTTTGATGAAAACCCCAACGGACGAAGAACGCACAAGCAAACCAGGTCGATTCTCCAAGAACCCAACTTAGATATCTTCTCCTAGCAAGATCAAGACCAAATATCATCATATTTTCCATCCACACACCTATATCTACCCATAAAAAATGTAAATATAAGAAACCAAGGGAATAGGATAAGTAGATCTAAGTAGATCTAACAAACCGATCAAGAATGAATAAGAATGATCACATACCTCAAGAATCCAGCTTCAATTCACCAAGGGAAGCCTTCGGATTGCCTTCAGACCGATGGGAGAACCTTCTTTGGCCTTAAGAGAAGAAAATTCCAGAGTTATGGCCACTTAGGAGAAAAAAAAAACCCACTTAAAGGCAAAAAAATTTGAGATACACTTTTTTAGGATCTCACTTAAACCATCTGCATGGTTAGATCGCATGGTTAGAAAAATTGTGCGCTAACCGTGAATTATCTACTGCCTAGGAAGACCCTCGCACAGTTTTTATAACTGTTAACACACCGTGCTGAAGCTCTCTACCTCAAAATTTCCATTTCACATGGTTTGGATACATGGTTAGACAAATCGTGCACCGCTCGTGCGACTTCCCTTTAGCTCCAAAAAACATTTCCAAAGTTCTCCCAAATCTCCCAACTATCACCATTACACTTTATAATTATAAAAATCATTAAGTAAGGGTTACATAATAGAAACTGAGGGTATTATATTCTCCCCACCATTGGTCTTTCCGTCTTCAGAAAGTAGAAACCCTCACCCATATGAAAGAGTTATGGCCACTACTCTTTCATCTCCTTCTCGCGTTACCAAGTCTCTTCCTGAATCCGACCATGCTGCCATAAAACCCGCACTAGACTGATGATCATTCCATGCAATACTTTCTCTTTCCTATCCACAATTCGTTTGGGTATATGTATCAACAAAGCATCTGACTCTAGGTCAATGTGATCCCATTTGATCACATGGTCAGGATCAGGATAATACCTTTTCAACTAAGATACATGGAACACATTATGCACCGAAGTGAACCGTGGTGGTAATGCCAACTGATATTCCACCTCTCCAACCCATTCCAGTATCTCAAAAGGGCCAATGTATCTAGGAGATAACTTACCCTGATTCCTGAAACAATGATGTCCAAGTCTTTGGAGAGATCCTCAAGAACACATGATCACTCACAGAAAACGACAACAACCTTCGACGGTGATCCACATAATATTTCTAACAACTCCGAGCCATCTCCATCCTCTTTATGATTAACCGGATCTTCTCTATTGTTTCTTGGACAAGGCTTGGACCAAATAGTGAAGTTTCACCTATTTCCACCCAAAACAGTGGAGAACAACAAAGACGCCCATAGAGTGCCTCGAACAGAGCCATGTGTATCGAGGCATGATAGCTGTTATTGTACGATAAATCCACTAAGGGTATATGTTCCTACAATGATCCACCAAAATCCATTACACAAGCCCAAAACATGTCTTCCAATGTTTGTATCGTCCGCTCAGATTTCCCATCTGTTTGTGGATGATACACCATGCTCATAATCAACTGAGTCCCAAGGGCTTGTTGTAAGGATTTCCAGAAATGATATATGAACCTTATATCTCTATCTGAGACTATTGAAACTAGTACTCCATGACTCTTTACCACTTCTTAGATATAGATTTTTGACAGATCCTCTACTGTATGAGTTTCACAAATTGGTATGAAATGGGCCAACTTGGTAAGACAATCCACTATCACCCAAATGACATCATGTTTCTGAGCCATTCTTTTAAATACATGTAACAAAATCTATTGCTATCTGCTCCCATTTCCACACTAGGATGGGTAAAGAGTGCAACATTCCCACTGTTCTCTGATGCTCTGCTTTAACCTGCTGATAATTTAAGCACCGCGAGATGAACTCGACCACCTTATTTTTCATGTCGTTCCACCAAAACTGAACCTTTAGCACCTTATACATATTCTATGTACCTGGATGTATATCCCATATCTAATGGGGGTAAGCATGAAGGAGTTGTTTCTGAAAAGACATAGGTACAACCATCCGATCTCTAAAACACATAATTGAACTCCCATCAAGTTCCCAACCCTCAATGATCTCCCCACCATTGAGTTTTGAACTCACAACTAGACATTATGCATCAGATGTTTGTGACTCTTTGACCATTTTTACCAAATAAAGAACAAGCATAGATAAAAAGAAAACTGCAACATCACTTCAGTCTTCACATTCCACATGCATGTCAGCTAAGACCGACACCAACTGTCATTCCTATGAAGCTTATTTCACCAACTGAGCATATGAATTTCTACTAAATGAATCTTCCACTAAATTTCCTTTACCTGGTGTGTACATCAAGTCAAAGTCAAACATTTGGAGATACTTCATCCATCTCCTTTTCCTCAGATTCAAATCTCGCTGTGAGAAAATGTGTTTCAAGATTTTGTGATCTGTGAACACAGTAAATTTCTCACCAAAGAGATAATGTCTCCATGTTTTCAAATCATGGATGACTGCAGCTAACTCCAAATCATGTGTTGGGTAATTCTTCTCATGCACCCTCAACTGTCTAGAACTATAAGCAAAAACATGGTCTCCTTGCATGAGAACACATCCCAAACTTGATCCGGAATCATCACAGTACACCACATAATCCTGTCCTGATTCTATCAAGATCAAGATAGGTGCTGATGTAAGATGAACCTCTAGTTTATGGAAGAATTTTTGGCATTCCTTTGTCCATTAGAATGGGTCATTCTTCTTTGTCAGAGCTTTCATTGGCGAAGCTAGTCGTGAGAAATCATGCACAAAGTGTCGGTAGTAACCAGCTAGATCCATAAAACTTTATATATCAAAAACATTATTCAGTGGTTTCCACAATATAACGAATCTATCTTTTCAGAATCAATATAGATTCCCTTCTTAGAAATGATATATCCAAGGAAACATACTTCCTGTATCCAAAAATCAAACTTTGATAATTTTGCATACAAACGGTGATCTCTCAAGATTTGTAACATTGTTTTTAGGTGCTCTTTATAGTCAGCCCTTGTATTTGAATACACCAAAATGTCATCCACAAACACCACAAAAAAGAGTCTAGATATTACTGAAATATCCAATTCATAAAATCCATGAAGATCGCTAGTGTAATCATTAGACCAAAAGGCATGACTACATATTCGTAGTGGCCATATCTGCTTCTGAAAGCTATCTTCAGAATATCTTCCTTCCGAACTCGCAATTGGTGATATCCTGATCGCAAGTCAATATTGGAGAACCAATGAGATCCCCTAAATTGATTGAACATATCATCAATGCATGGAAGTGGATATCTATTCTTTATCGTAACTTGGTTAAGCTTAATATAATCAACACATAGCTAAAGAGTTCCATCTGCTTTCTTCATGAACAAAACCGGTGCTACCCATGGAGACGTACTTGGTCGAATGAAACCCTTTCTTTACAACTCCTCTAACTATACTTTAAATTACTGTAACTCTGTTGGGGCCATCCTATAAGACAAAATATAAATAATACTTGTCCCCGAAAGGAGAACAATCGTAAAATCCACTTCCCTTATAGATGGTAACCCTGAGAAGTTCTTGGGAAATATATCTGGAAATCGATCTAAAACTACTAGAAAAATAATTCTCTCGATCTCATATATAGATTCAGAAGTCAATGCCTCCAACTGGTAAGATATTGTTCCCATAATTTGTGCCACCAAGCTCTTTTCACCTTTCGTTACCATCATCTCTCCTCTAAAGAGATGCTCGATGCCATCCTTAGTCATGAAACTCACTGTTCTCCTATAATAGTCGATGTGAGCCTTAAATGTTGTCAACCAATCCATACCCATGATTACATCATAGAAATTCATGTCCAACACTAAGAAGTCCCATTTCATCTCAGCTCCATCAACAATTATAGCACATTTTCTACACATGAATGCTTGACATTCTCTTTCACCAAGAAGAGTTTTCAGTTTTAAAACAGATGGCATCATTTCCAAATTTAAACATAGAAAATCAATAGCATGAGAAGAAATGAAAGAATGCGATGAACCAGTATCGAAGAGAACTTTCACAAGGGTAGAATTCAAAAGAATCATACCTCTCACCATAGATGGTCCATCCTGATCATCGACAATAATTTTATCAGCTCCATACAATTGCTTCATAGCTGCACTGTTATCCTTGTTTTCTTATTGAGATTTCCCTGGTTGAGGAGTCATGGTATTCCTACAATCACCATGGGTAGATCTACTCTATTGATGATAATGATTTTTCTGTCCTTACCCTGTCAAAGCATACGATGATTGCAACGCTTGATAAGTGTCTCGAGCACCCGACCTTGGAGCACTGCGATAATAGCGCTGAAGATGTCCCATCTTGTTGCAATTATGACATGCTCTTGGTTGTTCTGTACACTCTCGTTTTATATGGTCCAATGATCCATATTGAAAGAAATTAGATTTGATCTGGGGTCTTGGAGGAAGGTTCACTGATCCATCCATCTGATTCTTATTTCCACTTCCACCTTGGAAATAGGTTTCCCTTTTCCGCTTGTTCCCAACGGTTGAGTTCCCACCATTTCCTGTAGATATCATCATACCTCCTCCCATAGATCCCAAGGTATCACGTTCATCCACAGTCACTCTGTTCACCATCTTTGTATAATCTATAATATAGATCACTGTAATCTTCGATTGAATCTCCCGTTGTAGCCCCAATTTGAAGATTCATGCCTTCAAAGAGGCACTTGCCACAACCTCTGGTGTAAAACAGACTAAATTCCTGAATTTAGCTACATAATCTATGATAGAGAGACTCTATTGTTTCAAGATGAAGAAGTCCATCATTTTATGGATCTTGAACATGTGAGGATAGAATTTTTTGTTGAATAGTTCCTCAAAATCCTCCCATGTAAGGCCTTCATCTAATTTAGCCTGCACCGCTAAATCCCACCACTAGCGTGCATGATCCTCGAGCATATACGTCACCAGGTTTACCTTTAGATCTAATGGTGTGTTGATGAAGTTGAAGATATGATTCATCCTACTCAACCACACCTCCACCTTCTCGGGTTCAGAATCTCCCTAGAAGTTAGGTGGATTCTCCTTCATGAACTAGATGGTATGATTCACATGCCTTGGATCATTCCTCTAATTCCCTGTATCCACGACTTTAAAATCTTGGACAATACTTTGAACCAGCTCTTGGTTCACCCATGGTTCAGGTGCAACCACATTCTCCACTGCTTCTTCAGGTTGGTTTGACGACGCCTACCTGATGCCATTTTTCTAAACCAACAAAAAACTTTGTCAATCCCACTTTGTAGCAACTGATGGCTTAGTATTTCAAATTATATCACATCAACATTCACAAAATTGATTTCTAAAACAACCTTTTTCCATGTTAAACCATTTTTGAAAACATTCAACATGATTTTGAAGATTAAACCATTTTCAAAAAACCATAAGAATTCCCTTTTTCAAAATCTTTCATTTGAAAAACAATTTCATACGTTTTAAAAAATAAATAGTTTTTCACAACATGAATCATTCCTCGAAATTATGTATGCATCACTAGTGGGAAGTCATTCCTATACAATGCATGTCATGCATGTCACATTGGCTAAACCCATGACAATGAGATTCATATATCCTGGAAGTGTATCCAAACACTTATGTACCCAACTTTTGGTAACTTGAAGTTCAACATAAAAGGGTTAGCTACGTCTTTTTATGTTATACATTTTAAGTTCCAAAAATCCTACTCCTGTATATGATTTCATCCCAAAGGATATACAAGAAGGAATTTCAACTCCAAGACAAATAACACTAGTGAATACTGTAATGCCTTGACCCTAGTTACCCAAAGTCGGTGCATTATTACGTATAATTGGCACGATCACAAAAGATCAAGTCTCTAAAGACCGATTAGTTTAGTAGACTTGTAAGTACTAGATACATTCATAAGGTTTACATTACATCATAAAATGGAAAACTAAAACAACATTGTTTCCATAGAAAACACTGAGATCCCATAGACTATTCATGTAAGTCAGTCATAATATACTTCTTCATATCCTAGAAAAAATAAAACATAGAAAGGGGTGAGCTCAGATGCTCATTAAGGATAACAATATATCAGAAGCTTTTATAAATAAGCATAAACATTTAAGGCAATGTATAAAACTAAAACAAAAGCCTTTTCAACATAAAATTCATCATAATATGGAAAATATAAATTAAAATAATGCCATTTACTTACTCACATGAATATTCTACTAGTCGAATAATCACATGCAATATCAATAGCCATTTTCATAATGATGGAATGCATAATTCCAGACTTTCATAAGCACATAGTCAAGGCCTTGTACCAAGACTACAAATAATATTTTGTCAATGCCTTGTGCCAAGAAACTAGTTTGTCTCATGAGACATACCGATGCATCGAGGATCTATAGTGGGCTCCACCCGTCACTTACTAAGTCTAATGCATTCCTCATATGAAAAGGTTTAAACATAACATAAACATTCGTATTAAAACTAACATACGAAATGTCAATACTTTATCCATAAACCATGAATGGTGTAAAAATAACACATCCACATTCAAACATATCACAAAACCTTCAATACAATATGGAAGTTTTGTATCATAATAAATCAACTTCAAATAATCTTAAAATCCATCAAAGGATGTTGACATAGATGAAATCAAAACCTTTTTAGAGAAATATATCTTTCTATTTTGAAATCATTTAAAAGTCATTTAATTATAAAAGAAAACATTTATTTTGAAAATATCCTTATAAGATTGTAAGGGAAGCTTTGACGATGTTATAACGACATAAAATAGCCACACCCGCCGTATAAGTTAAAAAACATTCTTACCTTAAATTTGTCGAAAAGGTCAAAAAGTACCTTGTTTGGAAAATGACGGAAAGATTCCTTTAAAACCATTTTATAAAAAGTCAAAAAAGGGTATAAATTACTTTAACCCATAGTCTAGTAAATAGTAATAATGTTTTGAAATACATTTTTACGAAACATGGATGTGGATGATAAAGAGGTCCCAGTAGATAATTACGTATAAACAACCTCGGATAATGAAGAGATTGTAGAATTAACCCTTACCTTGTACTTTTCCTTGGTCGAGGGTAGGTTAAACTCCTGTATAATGGTGAAATAATTGTTATTAAATTATACAAGCATCATATACATTAATATGATATCATATATGATCTTTTAACATTGCTTTGTTAATAATATCTTAGTATTATCGTCGTTTCGGGTGTTAACAGATTCGTTTTCCTTTATATTATTTATTATGTGAGTCATATTTGTTATGGATGGGATGTATCTTATTCATATCCAGAATGATATCAAGTCTTTAAACATTATTTTTAATCATCAAATGAAAATTAGTCTTGAATGGATACGATGGGGAATGAATCTCATCGCGTTCGTGGAGACGGTAATCCGTACGTACGCACGAGCGACAATATCATTATTTTGATATTAAAATAATATATAATTGGATGGTATATCATATATAAAAAATAATTATAATGTTATATTTATTATTTACATCAATTATACATCATTATTATACCCATCCAAATAATAATGTATTGAATAACAATTACACCACGACGTGGAGACGGTAAGCCGTACGTACGCACATATAGTGACATGTCATTCAAAGGATGGATAGAATAATGAATATGGTTGTACCATATTTATAATAACATCAAATTATATAGAATATACTGGAGTTATTATTTTATAATGGAAACAAAAAAGAAAGAGGAAGTGGAAGAAGAAAGGAACTGAAAGAGGTGATGAAATATTTAACTCTTCTTCGGGTTCTTCCTTTTGATTTGATCAAAAGGGATCCTTAGGTTGGATTTATGACTAAAGGAAGGCATATAGGATGAAGGTAGGATAGTTTAGAGGGTATCTGGGTAGGGTTTGTCCGAGCCAAATGGCTTTGAAGGAGTGAATTAGAGAGAAGGGGGAGTTCCCTTTTATAAGAGGGGTGAGGGGAACCTTAAGAAAAGCTAGAAATATTATTTTATAATAAAATCATTTTTGGTTTATAAAGGCTAAAAAATGGATTATTTAAAGTCTAAGGTGGGGATGGGTCTAAAAACACTCAACCAATAGGTTTTATATAGGTTTGGGTCACTATATTAACCTTATCTTTTAGATTTAACTCTTAGTTAAATAGTTTGACATTTACCATGTCTCTTTGTATTTTTATATGGTTAATAAACTTAATATATACTTCCAAGTGAACCCCAAGTGGTTAATTAATGATACACATATCATTATATAATTATTTTGGCCTAAACTTAGATTTTTAGGAATAGAATATCAATTAATAATATAATATTTTTAAAAAAAACTCTTTTATGTCAATTTTGACACTATTTGGTATTTTGTTTTTTCTAAATTCATAACAGCATTATTACTTCAAAAAAAAATTCATATAACCAACCCTAATATGTCATATTAACCTAGAAAATTAGTTGAATTCATAAAAGTCTCAAATTAAATTTATTTGGATATTTATAATATCAATTATTTTAATATTTCATTAATTAGGTAATTACTGCATCATCATAGTGTCATAAATAAATTAAATTATTTAATGTATAAAAAATATAAATAAAATACCATTATTTATTAAATATTTTTATATTTATAATGAATATTTATAGTTGAATTTATCTTATGTGTAACCCTATATTAAAAATGTTTTAGTTATTAAACTTTGATTTTAACTCTTTTAACTCTTCTTTGAATTAAATAATAATAAATGTCCTAATCTAATCCAAGTGTACCTAAAGGATCATATTTTATTTCTAAGGTTGTTTTTGGTCGAATTAAACTTATCCAATAGAATTAGTACATATGTTAGGGTAATAATAATATCATTTTTACCCTTAATTACCCTATTTACTTTTAACCGTGGTAAATAAAAGTAAAAAGTTACTATTCATCAAAAAATATTTTCATCTTATTGAACCACATTTTACTTACTGATATCAATCTTGTCTCTTGGATTTTTGAAATTCATCTCACAGAAGTGGTAAAATTAAGTTTTATGTAAATTTGCAAATACTCCTAAGAGGTGGGTAAAAGACGGTAAAAAGTTCAATAAAATTTTTATATATCTAAAATTATTATAAACTGAATCCAATTAATTACATTGAACTTATGTAGGTATTATGTATCTATTTTGACCTAAAATAAATTTAAATAAAATAAATAATTATTTAAATAAAAATTCGGTTTTAAACTATAACTAAGTGTTTTTCACTATTCATCAAAAATTGAAAGTTTTCAGAAAAATACCAAAAATTCACCCTAAGATAATTTCGATATTCCAAATCCAAAAATGAATTCCATTTTGAAAGATAAAATTTATGAAATTTCAAAAAGTGGGCATTACTATTCATAACGGCTAGTTTGATTGGTTGTGGTGTGTTAGAACTCGAAGTTGCGTACAACACATGCTATTGTATTATTCAAAGACAAGCGTAACATGGAAGCTTGGGGTGTTACAAATAATTATTAGGAAAGGACCAAACAAGAATATATCATTTGTACCACCAAGGAAGGACCGGACTGATACCATTTGTAATGACCCACTAATTCTCGCTGGCTTGAGAGTCTAACGAGTCATTACTTGGCCTTAAGAAACATCCCCAAGATGCCAAAGGCTGGCAATAAATGATAAAGGGTTTCAAATACAAGTGGGGGATGATTTACCCTTTAAGAAATAAACCAAAAATCCAATAACAAAACCTTTCACTGATGATTCATGAACAAGAAAGACAACTAAACAACTTCATGTATCTCAAAATCACATCAAAGTGCACAATAGCGGAAGACCAAACAAGTATCAAAGTACACATCAGATAAACAACTAAAGACTCTAAAGATACTACAAGAGTTCATGATCCACAAGTTCTAAGATCCACAATCACCAAACATCCCAAACATCATAAGGTAGTGCTAAACATGTGTGAAACATTACCTTTTCCCCCGTCTCGGAAGATAACATCTGCAAAAGCCCCAAAGTGCCAAATCAGGGGTGAGTATAAAACTTAGTAGGTTTTCCCTAATGAATTACCTACTCACACCACTAGTATAGAAGAGTTATAAACATTTACATAAATGGTTTATATAAAAAATTTCCTCAAAACATTTTATAACAAAATATAAACAAGTTTCCAAAACCATTTTGAACCAAAAGCATACGAGTGTGATTAAATCCAATTTTTCCAGCAAGTTATTTTTTCCAAAAAAATAACTAAACAAACCTTAAAACCATTTCTCAATGTTCCTTTGGAATACCCAATCCATTACACACATCCACATAATCAACCATGCATGCTATGTTATGATAGTTCCATACTCATGAGCAGTTTCTTGTCGATCTACCAAGTCGTCACATGGTAATTGCTTCCCATGTGCCATTAACCCTTTCTCACCGAGCACAAGGTAATATTTTAACCAACCCCCATATATGCAACATGAAAACACACCAAATATGACCAACGATCATGCCAAAACTCCCCTTTCAATAAAAACACCTCTTTATTGAAAACCATTTCTGTCAAAACCATTTCAATACCAAACCATTTCGATGTCAAACCATTTCAATAACGCACCATTTTTATTGAAAACAATTTCTATTAAAACCCCCTTTTTCATTAACCATTTATCAATTCCATAAAATCCATAATTTAAAATTATCATTTTAAATTCAAGAAACTAAACCCCCTTTTCATAACAATTCACCAAGATCACACAATTTCACAAAAACTATAAACCATCACTAAAGAAGATTTATTTCATGATTTTCACAATAAATTTTATTTAAATAAACCAATTTGAATATAATTCAATCAATTATAGCAAGATGATTCGATAGAGAAGCATCCTACCTCGAAGGTATTGACAAAAACCCCAATGAAGGAAGAACACACAAGAAAACTGGGTCAATTCTCCAAGAACCCACATTAGATCTATTATCCTAGCAAGATCCAGACCAAATATAATACTATTTGGAATCCACACACCTATATCTACCCATAACATGCATATATATAAGAAACCAAGGGAATAGTAGAAGTAGATCTAAGTGAAGGTTTTTGGCGCAACGGAAGCGTGGTTGGGACAGAACCCAACTTTTATTTTTACCACGATCAATGATTATTCCGAGAACAATATGATGATGAAATCCAGTCTCCATGGAATAGAATAAAAGATTTAGATAAATAAGTAAGAGGCCCAGAACTTTTAGAGAGGATCTTTCACATCATGTTTATAATTAATTTAATTAATTTCATAAAGAAAATAATACCTGGATCTTCATTATTTTCTTCATTGGTGATGTTGACCATTTGGAATGACCCTTCTAGATTATCTTGTTACACTTGTAAGGATCCAAACTAGAATCCCTCTAGCGGTGATTCACACGTGCTCTGATGGTCTCTGATCGACACTGCTCGTTCTTCGGGTGCTAGTGCGGAGAAGCAAGTGTCTTGTGTCAGTCGTTCTTGATCGCTTGTTATTTGGCTATGAAGAACATCTCTCGTTCTTGAGAGGGGCGGGAAGAGGATTCAAGAGAGAAATTGTTCAGCTCAACAATTCTCAATTCACCAGGTGTGCAGTTTGGTACATTGCATAATATATGTATTTGTCTATTTATTGATATGAGGCTTCAGTTACAATATTTAATTGTGTAAAAGAAATTAAATACATTCATAAACTTAGAGAAAACCCATGCAATTAATAATAATACCACATCATTATTTATGGTGTGCCAACTTGTGCAAAACAGAATTATAAATAAAATTCCGCATCACAAAATAATAGCAACGTTATTTTAATTTATGCCAACTAGTTAAATAATTATTTATTATCTTGCAAATAATTATTTTACTACCAGACCGGTCTTGGTCCTCTAGAACTCCACTTCCATTTATTGGACAGCTGAATAAATAAATAAATAATTTATTTTCTTAAATAAATATTTTATTTACAAACTAGTAAACAAATATTTATTAAATGTTCAATAAAATAAATAAATATATTTTACCCACAATCCGGTGAATAAATATTTATTTAATTTATGTGATCATTTTAACTTGAATAAAATTATTCCATTGTATTGAGAATAATATTTATTAATTAAATTCAAATAGAATTTAACTAAGACCACTGGAAAAACTTAGTGTGTAACCCTCTAGGATTTTTTCTTGTTGGCATTATACATGTTTTCCTAAAGTCTAAGAGTACTGTCTAGAAACGGGTCAAGGAACCCAAGAGAAAGAAATTAAAGTCACAAAAATGATATCCACATATGAATGCTCAGTTTTTAATATAACCCCTTTATCACAATATCTCATCAAGCAGGTTTCATGATAGTGTCATCAACTTTTATGCTTGATACGTCGTTCTTTTACTACCTAAAATAAACTCATCATTACACCATGTGCATAGAATTTCATGCAAAGGTTATATTTCAACCAAAGGGCCGAGATATCAACTTCCATAAATGTAAGAGACAAATCCTTCCTCGAATTATCCATTAATAACATGCCACTCGTGACACACCCAACATACCCTACTTCCCACCAACTGTCTGCGTAACAGTTTTTGTCAGTAAATCAAAGTGCACAAGTCATGTCATATATTAATGATAATATTAAAGTCTAAGGATCATTACACATGCTCGTAGATAGAAATATATGATGACACCAAAACATACAGAATTCCTACTGGTGGGTCTGTTCTCATAATTTCCTGTCTTGGAGATTACCAAGTGCAAACTTCATGAGAGGAAGTATCATCTTCTTACGAGTACTCACACCTGATGGTCTGCATGCTATGTGTCCCATCATAGTATGTTATCCAACTGTAGAACTATATTTAAGAATATTTTTATAGCATTTCAAGGTTCTCGTCATAGAGGGGAACTACCATGACCTTATCAATGCAACAAATACTCTAGGACATTATTAAATCATAGTCATGTAAAACAATGAACAATATTTAATAAGATGTTTAATATTTAAATACATTAAATTTACATGAAATAAAATTACAACCAATTGGTTCTAGGACACCAAATCTTACAAACTCCCACTTGGACTAGAGCCAAATGCCTACGACTTTCAGTCCGCTAGACCTCACATAGTGATAATGTTTCTACTAAGTCAAGGCTTTAGTCAAGGGGTCCACCACGTTGTCTTCCGTGGAAATACTTCTCACTGAAACTTCACCTCTACGAGAAAAATCCCTCAAGAGATGATACTTCCGAATTATGTGCTTCATCCGCTGATGTGACCTTGGTTCTTTTGCGAGATCCACCGTTGCAGTATTATCACAGTACAGTGTGATAGTATCTTTACTGCTAGGTATCACATCCAACTCCTGGATGAATCTTCGCATCCAAACTGCTTCTTTAGCTGCCTTAGAAGCTACGATATACTTAGACTCTTCTATAGAATATGCGACCATACTCTACTTTGAGCTCTTCCAGCTCACTGCACCTCCATTAAAAGTGAATATGTATTCTATTTTCGACTTCATGTAATCTTGATCAGTCTGTAAACTAGCATCTACATATCCTCTGATGACTAATTTCGTATCTCCTCCATAAACCAGGAACATATCCTTAGTACGCCTCATATATTTTAGGATAGTCTTGACTGTCATTAGCTTGATATCTGCCTATCGCACTCAATACGTAGGTGACATCCAGCCTAGTACATAGCATGACATACACGATTGACCCAATCGCTGATGCGTATGGAGTCATTGCCATTATCTTTCTTTCCTCATGTGTTTTAGGACACATTTTATTGGAAAGATGAATGCTATGTGATGCTGGCAACAATCCCCTCTTGGATTGTTCCATACTGAATCTCTTCAATATCTTATCAATGTATGTACTTTGACTTAGGCCCAAAAATCTCTTGGATCTATCATGATGGATCTTGATCCCAATAATATATGTTGCATTTCCCAAGTCCTTCATGGAGAATCATTGATTCAACCATGCCTTAACAGACTATAAGACTGGTATCTCGTTTCCAATAAGTAATATTGTTGAAATAGTGGGTGCCCTAGACCCAACTATTCAGTGATTTTGATTACCATATTGTGTATACAGTTAGATACACATGATTTCATCTTACCATTATAGTGTAGACTTTTCTATGTCCGCTATTGAAATGGTAATGTCCAAAGGTTAATTGTCATATTGAAAGGTTATAGTAGTTCCCATGCTATAATGGGAACCTCTAAATATTATGACATTAATATTAAATATATGTTCTATGGTCTAGATACATCTTACTGATTGGACACAGTAGATGTTTGACCATCAGGTGTTGGGGGCTCATAAGCATTGAGACTTCTTCTCATGAAGTTTCTAATTGGTGATCTCTAGTAGTGATATCATGAGAACTGGCCCGCCAATAGGAACTCCACATGTTTTGGGTGTCATTGGACGTTCCTATCTACGATCACGTGTAATGGTCTCCTAACTTGAGATTATTACCAATGCATGTAATTTTATTGCATACTTTGATGCAAGACGAAAACCATGAAAATGAAGTCGTGGTGAGGTAGATTGTGTTGGGTGTGTTGTTGGTGGCATGGCATTGGTTGGATGGTCAAGAAAGGATTTGTCGCTTCCGGGTTATGGAAGTAATATATCTTAGGCCATGTTGATATGGATGGAAGTACCTTTATAAGACCATGTCCATGGTAGTCAAGGGTAAATATGTCCAGTTAAATCAACAAACTATAAAGTAAGAAAAGGGCGATGACACATGAGTGCGTCCTGCTTTATGAGATATTATAGACAGAGAGATTATATTACACAGTACGTGTTCGTAGGTTGGTTGTCGCTGCCGTGACAATCCTTATTTCTTCAGGGGCCATGATGGGTTGCTAGATCCCGCTCTTGGTCTGTGAATACTATTCACTACTATCGAAATAAGGGCCTAGAGGGTCACACACAATAGTGTATTCAAGAGTCTGCCCTATTTAGTTGAATAGGAGTTTGGGAGATAGTGGACCCCGCCACAGGGGTCTAGAATTTTTCCAAAGTTAAATGATCACCAATGCAATAAATAAATTCATATTATTCAAGTTTAGAATAATGAGTATTGAATTTATTTATTAAATGTATTTATGAGTTTTAAGTAAATACATGAAAAATATTAATTGAATAATACTAAATTATTCAAGGTTTAATTAATATTTATGAGGGCGATGAGTAGAGTTCATGACTCAATTATTATCATGTAATATATTTTAATATATTACAATTGAGTGATAATAATATTTATGACTCATATTAGTAGTCATAAAATGTCGTTGATAGTGCGTTAAGTATCCAGGGCCGATGAGGATATACCGTGTATTTTAATTAAGCACTATAAATAGAAGAGGAGGGGTATTTGCCAAATACTATTCATGGAGCTTCTCTCTCATCTCCTCTCTCCCACACTCTAGAGTGAGATGCTCTGGATCCAAGGAGCTCGGATGAAGCTCTCTCTCGGGCATTGCTAGTGAAGTGATGTGGTGATCGTTGGAACATCGATGACATCATCGGTATTCTATGCTCGCACCTGGACTATGATGAACGGTGCTCTCGCGGATTCCTTGAAGAGCGTGTGGATGATCTAGAGGAATTTGACTTCAGATTCTTTGAGTAGTGATCGCCAACGACGAGCAGACGTCATGCACGACTTCAGATCTAAACCAGGTATTTTACTGTTTATGTTTGTGCTTAAAATCCTCCATGCGTGGTCCTCAGCTAAGACCGGGCTGCTCTTCTCCAACTTCGACAAGTTTACATCGATCGTCAGTGGAAATTTTTTAAAAACCAACCTGTTTGGGGCTTCCGCAGCATGCCCGGTTCCAACAAGTGGTATCAGAGGGATGCGTGTTGATTTTAAGCCAAGAAAAATTAAATTTTCATTAAAAAATAAAAGAGGGTGTCGATACGGTCCCAACGCCGCAAACAGAATCTGAATCGGATGTTGGATGTCAAGTCTGCGGACATCTGAAGTTACAAATTCGGATTGAAAAAAATCGTGGGTCACTAGAATAGTATTTTTTGGCGATTCAAATAATTTTTATTATAATAATTGTTCTGTTATAATAATAATTTTATTATTATAATATTTTAATATCATAAAATTATTATTATTTTTTCTTCCAAAGCCTATTTATTAGGTTCTTGATTTTTTTTTAAAAATAAGTCTTTTATTTAAAAAATAAAAGGGGAAGAAAAACTTGCAAAAGTCTAAAATAAAAAAAAATAAGGGGGGTGATGACCTACATGTGTAGGTCGTGAATTTTTTTTAAAGGAAGTGGAGGGGTTGTAGTAGGTCAATAAAAATAAAAATTAAAAAAAAGGAGGCAAATGGGGCGACCTGCACAGCAGGTTGCGCAAGAAATTAAAAAAAAGGGAGACCCGATCGGGTCTCCCTCATGCACCGCACAAGATGGCCAGGCTGAGCCGGCGCATCCATCACCGAGGACACTCGAAGCCTCCTCTCCTTCCCTGTGGAACCAGCTGCCGTCCATCTCTGCCTCCGCACAGGTGCCTCCCTCTCAACCCACAACTGGCGCCGCCTCACGGTGAGACTCTTTCACCCAATACGGCACCACCGGTTTGCCTCCTTCCTCCCGGAGCAAGCATGTGCAGCCCCATGCTTTTCCTCTGTCTTCTTGCGATGCAAGCAGACCCAGCAAGCCTCCCTGGGCCGCCCCTGCTTCACCTTGTTGTTCCGCCAGAGCCACCAGCTACCTCCTCTCCTACCTGCGGAGGCAAGCCGCACCAGGCCAGGTGCAACAACCCCTGTGGCCCTCCATTTTTTTCTCTCGTAGCATCGCAGAATAAGGGTGCGCCCCCCAGGTTGGCAGTCTCCCAACCGCGGAGACCCGCTGATGCTTGCCGGGCATGCCGCCATCGTCCCGGACTTTTGGCCTCCCACCTGCCAGTCATGCTCCCTATACCAGCACCTCCTCCCATGTGTTGCACACAGCCGCCCAAGGTAGCGCAGACAGCCCGCCTCGACCCTGGCTACCCTGATCTCTCCGCACCCTGGCCCCCTCCCGGTACCCGGTCGACCAGGCGCCACCGCTATAGGCATAGCCCCCTTCCGTATCGATCTTTGCTGGAAGCCGTGCCCGCGTGCTGCCCTGCTGTGCCCTATTCTGACGTGCACCACTGGGAGGTAACCGCTTTCACTTATTGGATTTGCCTCATCAGGTGACCGGGCGGGTTTGCCCAGCCAGAAATGAGCGTGGGCGGGCCTTCTCAGTCTAGAAAAACCTCGCACAGGGTTGGCACAACCCCGTATGGGCCTGCGTAGGTTCGCCCTAACCCGCACAGGCCCTGCACAGGGTTTATGGGGCTCAAGTAATTTATTTGAATCAAAATTAATTAATTTCATTAATTTCATTTCGGTCCAGAATTAAATTAATTAAATATTAATTTTGGTTTATTTTTTTATGCGGCGTCATTAATTTAATTGGTGTTTAATTAAATTAATTAATTAATTAATTTAATTTTAGTTTTAAAATTAAATTAATTAATCGGGACCGAACGACGTATTAATATTGAATTAAAATTAGAGTGAAATTTTAATTCAATAAAATAACACCCTCAAGTTTATATTAATGCAAGTTTAATTTTATTCTGCATTTAGTTTATATATATGCAAGTTAAAGCGTATATTGGTCATGATCTACGGACCTACCGATGTATATTTGGTGCGTTTATTTAATTTATTTATTTAATTATTACATGGTATTATAATAATTAGTTTAATTAATTTAAAGGTGACCTATGTATCATCTCAATTTCATTATATGTATAAGGACTTGCGTGTCCACTTCTCAGAGTTGTAATTTTATACCCCAAGACCCCCTCGCCTACGTGCGAGTATATTTGTATAATGACGAGACGAGCTATGACGCATTTCACGCCAAGTGACGACGACACACCAGACAACAATTAGATGTATTGGATGAGCAGACAACACCTTTCAAGTTGCAAGTCACGCGACTTAAGGTACTTACCCCTAGGGTTT
The DNA here is from genome assembly GCA_963277665.1 of Viscum album. NCBI lineage: Eukaryota > Viridiplantae > Streptophyta > Magnoliopsida > Santalales > Viscaceae > Viscum > Viscum album. Next base: position 1,351,581,738 of record OY728121.1, on the reverse strand, counting down.
TGGTTGGTCCGTTATTCACTCAATGGATCAACCAATAGTATCGGCTCATGATTAGGTTTTTCATTTTATTTTTGCATGGTTTATTATTTTTGTGTATGTGTAATTTATTTCATGATCACATAGTATAATAATAAACAAGCATTCAAGATAAAATGAACATGTGACGCGATGAAATTTCTATTTCTTACACGGTCATTTTTGAGTGCGATAACATAGCACATGCTTATAAAAATAGAAAATGATTTCATTCGTCACATTAAAAATAATAAAACCCTAAAAAATATATTAAGTCATAATCGCCTTCCGTCATTCAAGTTTGGACAAAACTAGCTGTTTGAGGTGTCGGTCATGCCATAGCTGAGGGTACCTCTTACTACCGGGGAGTCCTTATAAGAATGATGGGTTGAATTAACTAAAATTGCAACAATGAAATAGCCATATCTAGCTTGTTGTAATTTTAGAGACAAGCATTGAGTAAATCAAGTTATGATTTTAAGAAGCTGGGACTTCACTCAACAGATCGAGGAGCCGCAAGTTAAAGCGGTCGGCCAGCCAAAATCCTACCTAGAACCCTCCAAGTAGTGGTGTAGCCATAGCTTGTAGACTATAAAGGGTGGTTTCAGGATCCTTTCCACTAGAATAGTCAAGCGACAGAGTATTTCGATTCTAGCATAGAGGGTTCCTAGAATCCGATAAAATAGTGGGAGACATTAAATGATTTAAGTAATTAATCAAAAATGTCTAAATCAGTAATCTTGATAAAAGGCACTCATCCGTAAAAATTTATTTTTTTAGAAAAATGGAAAGTTATACCACAATATTAAAACTGTGATATTATATTGGACAAAGTAAATGTCCACACTGACATGAGTATCCATGACTAGTACAGGCGCGTGCACATAGTACTATGATATAGGAAACTCAGGGTGCCAGTGTCCCCAATACTATTAAACTACCTAAAGAAGCGAGGGTGAAATTGCTTATAGGAGACTAATGTATAAATCATATGATAGTCATATCATTATGCTTCAATAAATGTCTGGTGTTAGTTGCAGTTGCTACACCAGGACATAAATGATACAACATAAAGTCTCATCTCTGAGAAGTTTGCAAGGAGAAAGCGAAGCAATGATATGAATAAGGCTAAGCTTACACCGGCATGTGTAAATTGAAAGATCGATCATGATCTTTAAATATAATTTTCACCACATTACTCAAGTCTCGTTTTAAGTTACAAAACAAACAAGTATTGAGTAAACGCTTCATTACCAATTTAGGTAAGGTTCTCCAAGTGAATAAGAATAAAAGACAATTAAACTTTAATTCTTATGGCAGATAAATTGAAAGACAATGTGAAAAGGTCAAAGGCATTTAATTCTAATTACATATTCATGGCGTCCTTCAATTAATGAGGTATTAACAGAGGTTATTTTCATTTCATATTATAAAATAATACTATGGAAGTTTAAAAGTAATAACCTGGTTTAAAAGAGCAAGTTGTCGCTTCTACATCAAGCGTATTCATCAATGTAATGTTTCCATTTTACTACTTGGGTATTAAATACAATATTCTGGTAACATATGTGTATTCTAATATGATAAACAAGTTAGAAACCTTACTAGAAGTCAGGTGTATTCTCTAAGTGGTTGTGAAAGGGTGATACCTAGGCCAGTGGTGAGAAGTACACGACTTCTTTAATTGCCAAGTGAAAGATTCATGTTGAACTATTATTGAGTATAACCACAAACATTAATCTCATGTATCCTTGGATGCAAGGAGACATTCTTTCAGTTTCTGGATTGAATGTTGTTTTTGGTAAACTCAATCGCTAGTTCAGTAATACATGAATTATAGGCAATTAATGATGAATATAAATGTAAGACTTATACCCAGTTGTGACAAGATAATTCTTTGTCAATTAATACTAAAAGTGAACGTCATAAATATACCAAGTATGGTATTTAGGTTCAGCACAACCAAATACTTTTGGTATTATCAATGTCTTTAGTTTGGACAAAGGAGCCTTTAGAAATAAAGGTACATCACAAAGCTTTTGGAAATGGTTCAACATGTAAGAGTGAACTATTCCAAGTATAAGATAGAGGTATATATGCTTTATAAGATTCCTTTAATCAATTAAGGAATAATAAAGTGAAGTATTTGCATGGTCAGGAGAAATGAGTTGCTTCGGGTTGGGATACCGAAGAATATCTCGACCAAGTATTCATCAATCATGATAATGTAGCGTGGAGTAATTATTAAACTCACATTACCTTATCGACATCACGACATTGATGTTAAAGAGGAGGATTGATGATCAAGTCTTACATATCAACATTGATAAATAAATATATAGCATGGATCAATTCCTAAATGCACATTTTATACATCAAAATTTTGATGTAAGTAATATCAATGTTGCAACTAGCAAAAGCTTCCATTATATTTCATGAAATGATTTGCAAATAACAATGATATCCTACAACCATATGCCAACTATAATGAAAAATGGATATCATATGAGTCATAGTATGATGCAAACCCATTATGTCATAAGAACATGTGTTTGTATGCAAAGAGTTTGTGAGGACATAAACAAACTTACATCAATATAAACACATTGTGCATCTAAGGTACTTATCCTAATGATTGCTTGTGATATTACATAAATCCCTAAGATAGAAAAGTTGTAGTCAAGTAAGGGACTACATATCTATATAAGGGTTCAAATATATATTGGAGATAGTGGGAGCTATATCGACTTGTTTTTAGTCAATGCTCAAGATGCACAAAATAGTTGGCATATGAACTAGTTACACAAGCGCATGTGGAACAAAGTATGTTCTAGAGACACATACTGCATAGGGAGGATAAAACCATGGTGATGGTTTTTATATTCACTGTGGTCGGTGATCTATTATTCAATGTGAATAATATTTCCTACAATTAAGTAGTATATGGAAATTAGCTAAAATTGATAATACCAACTAAAATTCAATGGATTCCATGTATCAAAGTGAAAAGGGGATTATTATTTTGAATACTGCGGTGGGTAATCAAGTGATTTGGTACATGGATAGTACAAGTGTAGTACCAATAAGGCTCGATTGGTTTCACCAAGTTGTTATGCCTAAATCTGTTAGAATTTTACTTATCATAGCTAATATCTATGATCAATTTATTTATCATTGGATTTTATGAACACCAATCGTGGATGGTGTCTATACGACGCAACTAGAAATGGGTGGTCACATCACAGAATGATAATAAAGGTTGCAAGTTACTGAAATCCAGTTTAGGATTAATGTAAGCAACATGATAATAGTATATACATTTGTAAAAAATGATTTCCATGTGTCTACCAGAGGTTAGTGGGAGCACCAATGTTTTCCAAGAAGAAATATGTTCAGAAACATATCAAAAACAGACATTGGTCTCACAGTTAGTTAAGACGAAAATAAAATTTATTCTCCAATGATTGACTTAAAGTAGCAACATAATTTCTAGGGAATGATATCTACTGAGGTAGATCTATAGGTTGCTTGGTCCTAGTCAATCGTACATATAGTGACATTGTATCGAAAAATACAAGTTGGAACAATTCAATAGATGAATTGTTGCCTATGTCATAGGGAATAACCTCTCCATGTTGACCTGTCTGTGACATGGGAAGAGATAAATGTGGTGAGTTGAAATCCATACGTCGAAGCAATGGATCAATCATATATGCCATGATATGTACAAGAAATGATATTTCCAAGGTATATTTTACAATAGGCAAATATCAGTTATATCCAGGAGCACTACAAGGGATGTAGTCAGAACTATCTAATTTTACTTCAGCAAGTACAAAAGATATGTACCTGTTAAGTGGAGACGAAAGGATACTAGTTTTCAGGGATACAAACTAGTCTTCCATAGATCAAGAGATCTACTATCGTAGTTAGAGACGATGAGCGAGACAAGCTCATATAATCCAGTGGTAACCATACCTACAAAGACCAAGTACATTGCAGCTTCTAAGGCAGCTAAGAAGCAGATATGCAACAATTTGTTCCAGTTCTTGGAATCTCACTTGGTAAGAAAAGTATTATCATAATCTAAATTATGATATTCTTACTAGCCAAGATGTCATGTTATGACAGTGGAAAAAAGGGATATACTCAAGATACCATCTCTTGAGAAGTTTTACTCAAGGAGATGAGGTCGCTATAGCAGAATAGCTACGCGGTGGAACCGTGGTGGACCCAGTAGCTAAATTAATTACTCAGTAGAAAAATTATGTTCATCATGTGAGTAGCTAACAAGTTTGGTTAGAAAGTTGGATCTAGTGAAAGTGGGAGTGTTGAAATAGTGGGTTCCCTAGACCCAATTATTCAGTGATTTTGATTACCATATTGTGTATACAGTTAGATATACATGATTTCATCTTACCATTATAGTGTAGACTTTTCTGTTTACACTATTGAAATGGTAATTTCCAAAGGTTAATTGTCGTATCGAAAGGTTATAGCAGTTCCCAGGATATAATGAGAACCTCTAGATACTATGACATTAATCTTAAATATATGTTCTATGGTCTAGATACATCTTACTGATTGGACACAGTATATGTTTGACCATTAGGTGTTGGGGGATCATAATCATTGATACTTATTCTCATGAAGTTCTCACTTGGTGATCTCTAGTAGTGAGATCATGAGAACTGACCCGCCAATAGGAACTCCACATGTTTTGGGTGTCATTGGACGTTCCTATCTACGATCATGTGTAACGGTCTATTGAATTGAGATCATTACCAATGCATGTCATTTGATTTCATACTTTGATGCAAGATGAAAACCATGGCAATGAATTCATGGTGATTTAGTTTGTGTTAGGTGCATCGTTGGCGGCATGACATTGGTTGAATGGTCAAGAAAGGATTTGTCGCTTCTGGGTTATGGAAGTAATATATCTCAGAACATGTTGATATGGACGACAGTACCTTTATACGACCATGGCCATGGCAGTCAAGTGTAAATCCATCCGGTTAAATCAACAAACTATAAATCAAGAAAAGGGAGATGACACGTGAGTGTATCCTGCTTTATGAGATATTACAGAAAAAGAGATTATATTACACATTACATGTTCATAGGTTGGTTGTCGCTGCTGTGAAAATCCTTATTTCTTTAGGGGCCATGATGGGTTGTTAGATCCCACTCTTGGTATGTGAATACTATTCACTACTGTCGAAATAAGGGCCTAGAGGGTCACACACAATAGTGTATTCAAGAACCTTCCCTATTTAGTTGAATAGGAGTTTTGGATTTAGTGGGACCCACCACAGGGGTCCGGGATTTTTCCAAAGTTAAACAATCACCAATTCAATAAATAAATTCATATTATTCAAGTTTAGAATAATGAGTATTGAATTTATTTATTAAATTTATTTATGAGTTTTAAGTAAATACATGAAAAATATTAATTGACGAATATTAAATTATTCAAGGTTCAATTAATATTTATGGGAGCGACGAGTAGAGTTAATGAATCAATTATTATCACGTAATATATTTTAATATATTACAAGTGAGTGATAATAATATTTATGACTCAGATTAGTAGTAATAAAATGTCATTGATAGTGCGTTAAGTATCCGGGTCCGGTGAGGCTATACCAGGTATTTTAATTAAGCACTATAAATAGAAGAGGATGGGTATTTTCCAAATACTATTCATGGAGCTTCTCTCTCCTCTCCTCTATCCCACACTCTAGAGTGAGATGCTCTAGATCCAAGGATCTCAGATGGAGCTCTCTCTTGGGCATCGCTAGCGAAGCGATGCGGTGATCGTTGGAATGTCAAAGGCATCGTCGGTATTCCGCGCTAGCACCCAGACTACGGCGAACGGAACTCCCACAGATTCCTTGAAGAATATTTGGATGATCTAGAGGAATTTGGCTTCAGATTCTTCGATCAACAATCACCAACGATGAGCAGACGTTGTGCAAGACTTCAGATCTAAACCAGGTATTTTACGGTTTATGTTTGTGCTTAAAATCCTCCACGTATGGTCCTCGGCTAAGACCGGGATGCTCTTCTCCGATGTCAACAAGTTTACGTTGACCATCGGTGGAAATTTTTTAAAAAACCACCTGTTTGGGGCTTCCACTACATGATCGATTCCAACAAATATATCATCAACATATACTATTAAGAATACAACCGCACTCCCACTAAACCGTTTGTAGACACAAGGATCACATTCATTCTTGATAAAACCAAATTTCGTTATGGCTCTATCAAAACAAATTTTCTATCAACTGGATGCTTTCTTTAATCCATAAATGTATTTCTATAACTTTCATACCTTATTGGAATCCTTTGGAGTCATAAACCCTTTAGGTTGTGTCATATAGACATCTTCCTGAATGTTCCCATTAAGGAAGGCTGTTTTGACATCCATTTTCCAAATCTCATATTCATGGTAAGTGGAAATGTGAAATAGAATTATGATGGATTTTATCATTTCAATTTGTGAAAAGGTTTCATTGTAGTCAATTCCTTGATGTTATTTGAACCCTTTTGCAACTAGTCATGCCTTATAAGTGCTAAATTGTCCTTACATGTCCAGTTTCTTCTTGAATACCCATTTTCAACCAACATGATTTACATCAACTAGAGGATCTACCAAAATCCAGACTTGGTTTTGGTACATGGAATCCATTTCATAATTCATGGTTTCTTTCCACTTGGAAACATCAGTGCCACTTACTACTTCCTTGTAGGTTAGATGATCATTATTATCAACTAATAATGAGTCACCATCCTCGATAACTAGAAAACCACACCGTTCTAGTTCTCTTATCTCTCTTATACTCCTATGCAACTCTTGTGTCTCTGGAATGGTTTTTTCTTTCACAGGGCTTTGTGGAATCTATTCCTGTACCAACTCTTGTGTACCTTGAGCCTCAAATTCATCAATGTCTATCTCTCTCCCACTATCTCTTTTAGAGATGTGCTCCCTATCAAGTAATATAACGTGTCTTTCCACTATAACCTTTTTGTCTGAGGGGCTGTATAGGTAATATCCCCTTGTTTCCTTGGTGTATCCTATAATGGTACACTTTGTGCCTCGGGGTGTAAGTCTGTTACCTGAATAGGCCTTAAAAAACACATCTCTTCCCCACACATGTAAATTCAATAATATGACTTTCTTTACACTCTAGAACTCATATGGAATACCATTTATTGATTTAGTTGGTACTTGGTTTACTATGTGTGTCGCTGTTTGTAACGCATATCCCTAAAAGGATAATGGAAGACTCGTATAACTAATCATTGATCTCACCATGTCCAACAGGGTGCGGTTCCTCCTTTCGCTCTCACCATTCCACTGGGGCATGTATGGAGGAGTGAGTTGGGATAGGATCCCAAACTCCCGTAAGTAATCAATGAAGTCTTGATTAAGATATTCTCCACCTCGGTCTGAGCGGAGTTTCTTAATTTTCTTACCAAGCTGGTTCTCAACTCCATTCTTGTATTCTTTGAACTTATCAAAAGAATTTTACTTATACCACATTAAGTATATATATCCATATCTACTAAAATAATTAGTAAAAGTTATGAAGTATGAGTACCCTCCCCTTTCTTCAACTAGAAATGGTCCACACACATTGGTATGAACCAATTAAAGAAGTTATTTAGCCCTTTCACCTTTCCCACTAAATGGGGCTTTGATCATTTAGCCTTGTAAACATGCATGACATACACCAAGTGGTTTTAGTTTGAAAGAATCTAAATATCCATCTTGATGTAACTTTGTCAAGCGTTTCTCATTTACATGACCTAGCCGGTGATGCCAAAGTTGGGTGTGGTATGAGTCATGTGAAGTATCTTTGTTATTGATTTCCATTACTTGGTTTGTGTAATCCAACATGTAAAGACCGTTGTATAAATGTGCCCTACCAAAAAAAATGCTATCTTTTTAAAAGAAACAACATTCATTTCCAAACTTGAAAACCAATCCATATGTATCTAATCTGGATACAGAAATAATGTTTTTAGTAACAAACAACACATAATAACAACCCTTTAACACCAAGATCATCCTAGTTGTAAATGTGAGGTGGTAGTCCCCAATAGCTACAACAACAAGACTGGATCCATTGTCTTCTCGTAGATCTACCTCCCCTCGATCAATATTCCTAAATCTACTTGGTTCCTATATTTGGTTATATATGTGAGAACCATAAGTTGTATCTAATACCTAATTTTTAAGATAGATTGCATTTGATAACAAACACACCTAAAGCTTCCCCTTGCTTCTTAGGCTGGGTGGAGTTCTTCTTCTAGTGGACCTTCTTTCCACATGTGAAACAAACAACCTCTTATTCCCTTTCCTCCCCTTTGATCTTTCCTTTCTTGGAAGGTCATGAAGAAGCTTTGGGCTTAAAGCTCTTCGACTTCCCTTTCCTCTTATTCACCATAAGGAAATAAGTATTTTCACGCTTCATATCTTTTTCCACTTGGCGAATGAGGATAATAAGATTAGATAGAGACTTCTCAATGTTGTTCATATTGAAATTGACAACAAAGTTAGAGAATATATGACAGAGTGATGCAAGAATGAGATCTGTACCCAGTTCTTCGGGGAGTTTAAACCCTAGAACCTCCAGGCTCTCAATATATCCAATGAGCTTGACTATATGAGACCCAGTTGGGGAACCTTCTCCAAGATTACTCTGAAAGAGTGCCTTATATATCTCAAACCTTTCATATCTTTATCTCTCCTGGTAAAGACTACATAGGTGCTTGAGCATGCTATAAGCATCCATGTTTTCATGAGATTTCATGAGCTCACTAGACATTGATGATAACATCAAACATTGAACATCAACCGCATCATTCATATGTTTCTCATAAACCAGTAAATCCTCATCACTTTCCTATTTGGAAGATAGATTAGGTAATGCTGACTGTAACATGTAAGACTTCCGTTCATAGTGTAGGATAACCCGAAGGCATCTAAAACATTCCTGGAAGTTACTTCTAGTGAGGATGTTGTCTTTATCCAGAATTGATCACAAGGATAGTGTGGTTGACAAGATTGTCATTTTTATTCTAAAATTAAAAGAGTTGATCATTAGTACTTTATTTATTACATTTTATGAGAAATAATAAATTTTTATTAAGTCTCCCACTATTTTATCAAGTCCCAATGGCCCTTACCATTGAACTCAGAATGTCCAGTTGCCATGACATTCTAGTGGCAAGGATCCATATTCCCATTCACATAACCCCAAAAAGGGTTGGTCAAGATATTAGAGGGTATTTAGGTAGGTATGTATTTACCAACTGTGGGCTTTCAACTCCTTGATCTGTTGAGTGGACTCCCCAATCCTGAAATCATGACTTTGGATTTCCTCAGCTCTTGCCTCCAATATTACACCAATTCTAACAAAGGATACTCCTCTTAATGTAATATGGTTAATTCAACCCGAAACCTTTCACAAGGGAATCCTGTATAACAGTAAGTGTCCCAACAAGGGTTGGTCAAACACATAGTTTTATTGATTTTTTCCCTTAATCAAGTAACTAAAGGCTTGGTCTGACTTAATATTTTATTTGAGAGATTTTTATCTCTTATGCATGAATTTCTTTTTATAATTATCACATGTTTGTTAATATTAAGTAGAACTTACTTAAGTGATTAACCATGTCTTGATAATATTTACGCATAAGACTAGTTTATTTTAGTTATATATTGCATGCTTGTTTAATTCATTAATTATGTGATCGTGAAAACACATCCATAATGATAAACCATGCAACTGACAGAAATAAAATAAAGAGAATGATCATGAGCTTTTCTAATGGTTAAATTATTTAGCAGTTGATAAACTAACCCTAAACTAGGGTAGAAACATCTTGAATCTTTTGGGTTTGTGTTTACATCTTTCCACCTGTCCACCTTTTTATCTCCTAAGATTGGTTTCATCTCAGCTCCATCTTGAACCGCCTCCACTAGTTTGGGAGTTCCATCCATTACATATGACCTTTTTTAACTCACATGTAGGGGAGGGGTAAAAAGGGGTTTTACATAAAAGAAACCTTGGGCACGCATGCTCTATATGTTAATGACGAGAAGGCTCATATGCCAACAAATTTAATTTAAATAAATAAATTAAAAGAAACTATCCACATACAAAGGTCTTGGTCTAGCTCATGATCATCCATACATGCAACGATATTTATGCATAAATAAAACTAGAATTCAATTATTTAATTGTTATTGTTTAAGATAAATCATGCTCGAATCAATTAATTATCATATTTAATTAATCAATCCTTTTATCTTAAACCCTTTTATGAATTTCTTTGAGATTATCATCCATAATAATTAAAAAAACAAATTCATTTAAAATTATCTTTGAACGTAACTTGTACCTTGGAGGCAACCTAGTGAATTCCTATTCATAACTACCCAATGAGTAGAAATTAACATTATACAGATGTTAAATTAAATACATATATATAAAACACCCATCACATGTTGTGCCTCAGCTTTACACCTGCATGATGGTACATGTCTCAAGGGTTTTTATAATATAATAATAAAATTTAATAAATCTTCATAACTTGGATGAGTACACGATGTGTAGTTCCAACTACACAATGTGTACTATTTTTCACCGCCCATCCGAAGTACACGCCCGGGGAAACAACATGTGAGTGTACTTCAGAAATCTTTGGAGTACACGGCGTGTCCAGTAGGCCACACGCTGTGTAGTTCCTCATTACATGGTCTCCAGTCAGGCAAGCCGTGTACGGGGTACACGGTCCAACCCTAACCCGAAGGGACTACACGTCGTGTCTAGTGGGACACATGATGTGTAATCTAGAAACTACATGCCACATGTTCCTGGTCAACACACAGAGTCATTAAGACTTAGAAAAAATCCAATGACACGACTTGGTTTGGCGGACCAGACCCGGTGCATTGAACCTTGGCTAGACGACGTGTACTGCCGAATACACATTGTGTGTTCTTGTGTTGTATGTCTAGGAATCTTTGACACCTCAAGATGAGATACTCTATTTTATTTTAATCAAAATTAAAAGAAAAGATCATTTCTGTAAGGTGAACAAGAAACGAAAGAGGAGAAACAGATCCCGAGATTCAGATTTATAGAACGATTAACTTGAATTGAAACAACTAAATTATTAAATGTGTAAATCATCAATGAAATATTTAAATAATTATAAACTATGATGTAACCGCTCTGATACCACTTGAAGGTTCTGAGCGCAGTGGAAGCATGGTTGGGACGAAACCCAACTTTGATTTTTAGCATGATCAATGATTATTTTGGGATAAATATGATGATGAATGTTGGTATCCATGGAATATAATCAAAGATTTATATAAAGAAGGAAGAGGCTTGAAACATTTAGAGAGGATCTTTCACGTCATGTTTTTAATTAATTTAATTTATTTTATAAAGAAAATAATACCTGAATCTTCGGTATTTTCTTCATTGATGATATTGATCATTCGGAATGACCCTTCCAGATTATCTTGTTGCGCTTGAAAGGATCCAAACTAGAATCCCTCTAGTGGTGATCCACACATGCTCTAATGGCCTCCGATCGACACTGCTCATTATCTGGGTGCTAGCACGGTGAAGCGAGTGTCTTGTGTCAGTCATTCTTGATCGCTTGTTCTTTGGCCTTGAAAAACATCTCTCGTTATTGAGAGGGGATAGAAGAGGATTCAAAAGAGAAATTGTTCGGCTCAACAATTCTCAATTCACTGGGTGTGCGGTTCGGTACATGGAACAATAGATGTATGTGTCTATTTATTGACATGGGGCTTCAGTTACAATATTTAATTTTCTAACAGAAATTAAATACATTCATAACCTTATAGAAAACCCATTCTATTAATAATAATACCGCATCATTATTTATGGTGCACCAACTTGTGCAAAATGGAATTATAAATGAAATTCCACGTCACAAAATAATAGCAGCGTTATTTTAATTTGTGCCAGCTAGTTAAATAATTATTTATCATCTTGAAAATAATTATTTTACTACCGGACCGACCTTGGTCCCCTCGAACTCCACTTCCATTTATTGAACACCATAATAAATAAATAAATAATTTATTCTCTTAAATAAATATTTTATTTACAAACTAGTAAATAAATATTTATTAAATGTTCAATAAAATAAATAAATATATTTTAACCAAAATCCGGTGAATAAATATTTATTTAATTTATGAAATCATTTTAACTTGAATAAAATTATTCCATTGTCTTGAGAATAATATTTATTAATTAAATTCAAATATAATTTAACCGAGACCACCAGAAACACATAGTGTGTGACCCTCTAGGATTCTTTCTCCTTGGCATTAGACTGGTTTGCCTAAAGTACAAGAGTACTATCTAGTAATGGGTCAAGACACACAAGATAAAGAACTTAAAGTTGTAACAACAACATCCACATATGAAAGCTCACTATGTAATATAATCCCTTTATCGTAATATCTCATCAAGCAGGTTTCATGATAGTGTCATTAACTTTTATGCTTGATACATCGTTTTTTGACTACCTGGAATAAACTCATCATTACACCATGGCCATGGAATTTCGCATGATGGTTCTATTTAAATCAAAGGGTCAAGATATCAACTTCCATAAATGGAAGGAAGACATCCTTCCTCGACTTATCCATTAATAACATGCCACTCGTGACGCACCCAACGTACCCTACTTCCCGCCAACTGTCTGCGTGACAGTTTTCGTCAGTAAATCAAAGTGTGCGAGTCGTGACACATATTAATGATAATATTAAAGTCTAAGGATCATTACACATGCTCTCAGATAGAAATATCTAATGACACCAAAACATGCAGAATTCCTACTGGCGGGTCTGTTCTCATAATCTTCTGTCTTGGAGATTACTAAGTGTGAACTTCATGAGAGGAAGTCTCATCTGCTTACAAGTACTCACAACTGATGGTCTGCATGCTATGTGTCCCATCATAGTATGTCATCAAAATGTAGAACTATATTTAAGAATATTGTTATATCATTTCAAGGTTCTCATCATAGAGGGGAACTTCCATGACCTTATCAATGCAACAAATACTCTAGGATATTATTACATCATAGTCATGCAGAATAATGAACAATATGTAATAAGATGTTTAATATTTAAATACATTAAATTTACATGTAATCAAAGTACAACCAGTTGGTTCTATGACACCAACTCTTATACTAATTGGATCTAATAAAATTATCAAGAATTAAGAATAACAATCACATACCTCAAGAATCCGGCTTTGATTCACCAAGGGAAGCCTTAGGACCGATGAGAGAACCTTTTATGTCCTTAGGAGAAGAAAAATCCTGAGTTATGGATACTTAGAAGCAAAAAAGACCCACTTAAAGGAAAAAATGTGTGAGATCTACTTTTTTAGTATCTCACTTAAACTATCCGCATGGTTAGTTCACATGGTTAAACAAACTGTGTGTTAACTGTGCATTAGCTACTGCCTAGACAGACCCTTGCACAACCTCCTTGCATGGTTTCAATAACCGTGCACACACTGTGTTGAAGATATATGCCTCAAACTTTCCATTTTTCATGGTTTGGCCGCACGGTTAGACAAACCGTGCACCGCCCATGCGACTTCCCTTTATCTCCAAAAAACATTGCCAAAGTTCTCCCAAATCTCCCAACTATCACCCTTACACTTTGTAACCATAAAAAGCATTAAGTAAGGGTTACATACCAGAAACCGGGGGTACTACACTAAGCGTTATAATGACACTCCTAGATTGATTTATTTATCTAGGAAAACCCAATTACATCTATGGTCATAATAGATACCATTTTTAAGGAATGCTTGAATTCCGATGGACCTAACTGAAACTAGTCGTGCAAGCTTTCCTTAAAAACACTACTGACCCTTAAACCATACTTGTCTTAACCTGGTGACGTTATTTTAAATAGTTCCTCACCAACCATACTCACATTTAATAAGAATGAAACTAGTCAAACCATTCCAGTCAACCATTGAAGAAGATTCTCAACTTAAGATGACTGACATTTTACAAACTAAACTATGATTCCTTCTCCCAAGGCATCTTGTATTTTCCATGAACACACTCACTGAAGTCCATACCTGAATTCCAGTGATGTTCCTTGGTCAAAACATCACCTCTAAGCCCAAAAAAAAGTCTGAGATAACCCTGGATTGAAATGACTGGAGTGTAAGGAACTAACCCAAGGTAGTCCATACTCCATGTTTATGAGTGAGATGTTGCTACAAATCCAAGGAGTACACATTAGAACATTGATTGAGACCAGAACGACATCGACCTGGTGGTTGAGTCAAGGAAAATGGATGGAGTCCAAAAGTACATTCAAGATGTTCCTACATGGGAACCCAAGGATCACTCAAGACTAACCATGCCTCGATAAGAACTACACATCCAGTGTGTAACCAGATATAAATTACCCAACAACTAATAACTTTTAAAAACTTAGTGCAACATAAAACTGATGCTCTCTTAGTGCATCAAGGAATATTTCATGATAGGGGACATGCTCATCACTAAAATAGAGTACACTAAGAGTATTGAATGGTTTCCATTCAATCATATCCAATTATCAGAAATAAGAACAGTCAAACCACAATAAGTCGACTTCAAGGAAGAAGCTCGACTTCACCTACCCATGCACTTTCATTAACTGATCACTATACTTTTCCACTCGAGGCATTACATGATAGTCTAAAATTAACCAAAGATTTCCTCCAAGACTAACAATGTTCCGTTGTATACAAAACAAACCAAATCAAAGTCATGATGTCGATAAAGCACCGACACAATTCAACACTCCCCAGCCCCAAGATTATTTAAGAAAGTTCAACCATTTCCAAATGGTCCTTCTTAGTGTGTTAATTTTACTTGGAAGGGCACATACCCACTAAAATTGACATGATTATTCCAACCTTAGGAGTGTCCTAGCCATCGAAATAAGAGATAGACTAGCATCTCATAAGCACACTAGGTCAGATTTACCTTAAACTCAAGTTTAAAGCATTTGGCATGAAAACCAAAACCAAACCGACCGGTGTGTCAAAAAATTTGAGTCTGAGAAATTCATTATGATTATTGGGACAAGTTGATTTATTAATTCCCTAGACACTTTAATTGGAGATAACCTGAGACTACACTTAACAAAACAAGGATCAATTACTACACCAAACTCAACGAGTTCTTTATACCATTTAGCACTCGATGGGCATCACGTACATTAATGCATGCTACCCTGAGGTTTCAGAAGTAAGACAACACATCTTGAATACTATTCATAGGATATACTCCCTATGAATTAAAGCATCATATGATCCATGCAAGAGATTTAACCCAAAGTCATATTTCCCCATATGACCATTAACCTGGATGATGCCATACCAAGTCATCCATCACTGATGAAAGAAAGGGTCAAGTGACCTATGAAGAGATTGACCATGCCCAAGGCATGTCTAACCTACTTGAACCGAGAATTACCCGATGTTCACGCCCATAACTAGGGTCAAAAGAAAACATGACCACCCATCCAAATAAGGTTTTCATTTAGAAACAAAGAGTCCTACTAGGGACAATGACACTCGAATGACACCAAGCGTCAGAAAGATCATAGGATTTAGCAAGGAATTTGAACTCAAGGGTGCTACCTACCACAAGATATCCCCTTACAAGAGCATAATAATCGACTCTAATACCATGTCACACAAAAATATAAGGTCACTAGGCTCAAGATCCTACCATCTAATCCATTTATAAAAAGAAAGAAGTCCTATGAAAAATTCTCACATTTCTATTCCAAGGCAACTTAAAAAAGTAAAGCTCAAGCTACCATTACATAAGGTCTTAAACAAAGGATACCACCTAGGGTTCCATGTTATAGCCATTAAATTTATTCACATTTAAATATTTAACCATATAAAAGATTTAATTTGAAACATCAAGTACCATTTCAAAACAAAAACACAAGGTGCTTGATTTTTAACCAATGACCCAAGGGAAAAATAGGAAAGTTATATCAAAATTCCTTTTTAACATTAAACATCCACTAAAATCCTATATTTATTAAAAAAATTATCATATAAATTACTTTCAATAGAAAGGATACCTATAGGGGTCCTGCTAAGCCAACTTGGGTTCATCAAAATGCAACCAAATAACAGTTTCTTAGTTATTGAATTTATAAACACCCATAATGGGTTATACCATAAGATACATGTCCCAACTGACTTACTTGTGTCCATTTGAAAATTTTATAAGTTAACCAAGTTCATTTCAAATTAAAGTTGAACATCCTTTACATTTAATACAATTTCATAGTACAACATGCTCATGTTCAACAATCCAGTCATATGGGTGGCCATGTACCAATCCATAAAGCACCCATACACTTTACAATTTGACATTTGGATCCCATTTAATCAAAACCAATACAATTTAAAATATTCACTTTACCTTTCTTTTACATTTTTCAACAACATACTTTAATAATTTTTAAAACTCAAAGATGGTTTGAGTATACGGGTTACCTTTTCCCATTTGTAAGGTGCCTATACACCTTAAAACTAAAAAAATGGCTCCCATTTTAATCAAAACCAATTAGATTTATCTCATTCCATAAATTACATATTTAAAAAAAGTGAAGCATGTCACTACAAACAACTAACACAAAGAAACAAATTGTAATCATAGAAGTGTGACATACTAAACAGGGAAGGCATGATAAGTAGTCAGGAAACATGGAATATAAACAGCTAAGAATGTTATACAATCAAGAATTTCATAACAATCAAGGAACACAAATCATATCAGTAAGCATCCTACATATGCAACTACATAGCATGACATGTGAATTTCAATGTGCCTATAATAATGCATGAACTGCTTCATCCTTTCCATACCAGGCCAAGGGAAAAATACCATAAATTACAAAAATAAATAAGCAGTGAAAAATACACCAGTTACTCAAGGTGAAATCATATCAACTATAATAACAAATAGCATGAACAACAATCCCTACCCGGACCACTTGGTCATTTCTCATACGCGAGGTGATCTGTCCCAATCATGACTATTTAACAAGCGTCGACACATTACTAGTATCCTATCTACCAACCCCAATCAGTAATAATAAGGAAAAATAAAGCTTTGATACCACTTTGTAACATCCCAACCTAGATCACCTATAAGACGGTAGCCGAACTGGTCACCACATGGCCTCAATCATGCTTCCTCATATGCCAGAGGCTGCTGACTAGTAGTGAGGGTCTATTGATGGTATAGTGGGGAGACTATACCCTCTAGATCAGAGTAGCACAATTATTTATCAGATAATAAATAACAAAAAAAATTATGTAGTAGTAATAAAATAAAGACAAGCAATAGAATAATAATATAATATCTGAATAAATATGGCCAATTCCAATTTATAAGAATGAATATATGAAAAATGATGCCACAAGTTTCAGAAATATAAATTACAATAGAAATATAATGTAATAAAAGAAAAACTACCCAATGATAAGCTCCATAAGAATCCCGAGCTCTGGCGCAGTCCTATGTTCCTAACACCCAGGTACAAGCTAAACAATACAAGCAATCAAACAAGGTCCTGCAAATATAAGGTCTACTTGGGCACCCTAGTGCAATGGAGGCATGAGAAGGGTGTGAGAGATAATAATATCAGTTGGCCTAAGTAATGGATCGGACCTTCCCGGTCCATTCATTTGTGAAAATCTAGTGTTTAAGGTTTTCTGGAAGTCACATTGGCTCTTTTTAGGAGTTTTCCAGTTTTTCTATTTTTCCAACAGTGAGTCAGGATTGGTAGGTGGTTTCGGTAGGTGACGCCAGTGAGTGACATCGGTGAGTGGTGTCGGTAGGTGGTGTCAGTGAGTGGCATCAGTAGGTGGCATTGGTAGGTGGGATTGGTGAGTGGCATCAGTGAGTGGCATCAGTAGGTGGAATCAGTGAGTGACATCGGTGAGTGGTATCAATGAGTGGCTTCGGTAGGTGGTGTTAGTGGGTGGTGTCAGTGAGTGTAATTGGTAGGTGGAATCAGTGATTAGTGTCAGTGAGTGGCATCAGTGAGTGGTGTCAGTGGGTGGCATCAGTGAGTGGCATTGGTAGGTGGCGTCGATGAGTGGCGTCGGTGAGTAGCATCAATAGGTGGCTTTGGTGAGTGGTGTCAGTAGGTGGCATCGGTGAGTGGAATCGGTATTTTGTGTCAGTGAGTGGAATTGGTGATTCGTGTCGGTGACTCGGCCATCGGTGACTCACGTCGGTGACTCACCCAAGGTGAGTCATTTTCCAACAGTTTGTCAAAATTCTAGTTTTTCCAAATTTTCCCCTGTAATGTTTTATTTGACGTGAAATGAGTTTAAAACCATATTTAAGTGTTTTTGAATCTTTTTAAAAGGATTTAAAATATATATTTAATTACCTAACACTTTAGAGGCTTTAAGTTAGTAAAAATGCATGGAGTTGATCATGATTTGACTTTAATGGATTTTAAAACCATTCCTCTATTGATATAGGATCTGGCCTTTCTAAAGCCGATATCCTTTCTCCCTTGTGTGTTTTCTATTTACTCTTGATACTAAGTGTCCCAGAACCTTTCTTCCCCAATGAGTCATGTATCTGTGTTTCACCCTTGGATCACATTTCCTTGGAGCTGTACACACCCCCTATTTTGGCATTATGAAGAGTTTCCAATCATCTATTCTTCCAGGTAGGGATCCCTTCATCTCTCTTTCATTTGTGCATCATGTAGGGTGGGTGTACGAATGGTTCCCATGTGAAGGAAGTTGAATACAAATTAAATAAATATAATTGAATCAGCTTTAAACAAATAAAAATGGGTTGGGGGAAAGTGGCACATGCTTCTATTTCATTGTTTATTGATATTTTGATCTATATGGGCTATATGCCTACTGAAAATCATGGCCATTGGTGGTATCTATTTGCACACTTGTGATGTCTTGTGGATTTTTATTGTTGATCCTCTACGAATGACCATATGAATATAAAATTGGTTAACTATGTATATTCAATTAAATAAATGGATGCTTCAGGATCAAACTTTCTCTGTGATAACCCCTAAATTATCAAAGTGGAATTAAATAATGAGTGTTTGCTAAATATGAATACACCTTTCTTTGTTGGTGTGGTTGTGTGTTGTGTGTGGCCTTGTTCTATTTTGTACCTTGTTTGGTTGGGTGGTACTGTGGTTGAGAGCATGACTACTATTGGGGTGTGATGGGCACGATGTTGCTATATAGCAGGGTTGTCAGGGTGGTTGTAATGAGGTGTTTTGTGGGGTTTGGTAGTAAGTTGGGGGTTTTCTTGTTAAGCGGAAGGATTGGGCAGAATGAATTTGAAGAATGATGATGGCAGTGGTAGGTATGGGCATTGTACAAAGTGGAAATATGAAGTGAGTTGCTTTACTATAGTTATTTTTCCTCTACATGGTTTATGCTATGTGGCTTATTGTATGTTGTGGTTGGTAGTTTCATGGGTATGGATGGAATGAATAAATGTTATCCTTAATAAATAATTATAATTGGTTAAATGAGATAGATGGGGGTACGTTTGAGTTGTGGATTGTTGTGAATGGATTTCATTTATCAACTTCTGAAGTGACAGTTGTTGGTGTTAATAAATGCATTTAGAGGTAGTAGCAGAGTTGGAGGTATCATAGGGTGGTTGATAGTTTGATTAAGAACCCATAGGTTGGGCTTGAGTGTTTGATAATATATATACATACCAGTATTTTCCTTGTGTTTTATATATTCACCCCACCCTACTTGAGAACTATGTTCCAAACACCCCTATTGTCATAGGGGAGGGTGTTTTTCCCAAACATCCTGGTGGGAGGATGGATGGATGGAAACCCGCTATTCCCTGATCCCTCTTTCAGGCAGTGATAGCCTAAGATTCTTTGGACAGGTAGTGGTTTGTGAGGCCTAGGTGTGTGTGGGCGAGTTGTGTTTTCCCAGGTGTCTTTAGGATGATATGTATTGAGCTTTATCAAGTGCTTCTAGGATTTGAAGTGGTATGTGGCCCATGTGTTTGTGGGAAGGTCATGGTTGTGAGGCCCATGTGTGTGTGGCGAGATGTGATGAGCTTCATTTTCCCAAGTTGTGGGACTAGCTGTGAGGCCCAAGTGTGTGTGGGCAGGTTGTGACGTGGTACTTTCGGAAGAGGTAGAAGTGCAAGGACCTTTGTTGTTAGGGTGTTAGAGCGGCTAATCAATGGGAAAGTGGTGAGGGGTACCCTATCATCAATGTGATCTATATTAATTTACTTGACTTTCATTATTTGGTGAGAGTGTCTTTGGTTAAGTTGAGGTGGATAGTAAACCTTGTTAGGTGTTGTTGGTTTCTGCTGTTTTCTCACAGGGGAATTATTATGTTTCTCCAATTTTGCACGAGAGACTTGGGTTTTTCCTACTGAGTATACTTGTATTCTCACCCTATGTTATAAAACTTCTTTCAGGTTTCTAAGAGGACTACATGGACCATTCTGGAAATTACTATCTCAGACTTGGGGACAGTCGCCATGTTACTGTTTAGATTTTTTCTTTTTGTATTTACTTTGGATCTTTTCATTGTATTTCGACCAGTTTTACTTTAAACATGCATGTGGAATGGATTTGGGTTTTTCTTTTATATACTGCTTAGAGTTGTTTTGATATAGTACATCTTATCTTCCGATCTCATTTTCTTATAAAAAGGGTAATGCCTCCCATTTTGTGAGATTCTATTCCCTTGGTGCTGGTCACCACCCCAGGGTCTACTGGAGGTGGGACTCAGGGTTCATTATCTTTCTTCCTTCATTACCATCTCAGGAGGGGCATCTTTGGAGGGAGGGGGTCATGATAGAATAGTATCAGAGGTGATATTTGAGATATATGATGGAGTTTGGAGTTAGTCACAATAAGTATTGCATGGGTTGGTAGGGCAACAATGTTAGGTAATCTTGGTGTGTGACATAGGCCAGAGAAGACCAGCTAGGACATGGGATTTTAGGGGCACCCATGATCCGATGCAAGGACTCTGAGCCTACATAATGACCAAGTGAGGATACACCATTTGTAGGGTAGAGACCCTAATAAAGGTACATCCATTATAATGATTTGTATTCTTATCTGAATTAGGGTGTTTTGGGGAATTTGGAATGGATATAGAAGATGATTTAAATGAGTTAAAATTAATCTTAAATAAAATTACATACTACTAAGGTTTGATAATTCCTTGTTTACCTTTCATTTATGGCACCCAGTCATCATATGCGTGTGGTATAGGTAGTGGAGGCTCAGTAGGCCAACCTGATTGATCGGAGGAGGATTGACCCAGTGGAGGAGGATGACCAGTGGAAGAAAAAATTATGTGCTTTTTAGCGACAGACTCTAGGGAAGTATGAGGGCAGTGTTTCAGACATGGTGATAGAGAGTTAGATTGAGGAGCTTTTGATCACCTTCAGCTTGATCCAGACTTTGATAGAGTATTGGGTTCCCTTGGCAGTGAGCCAGATGTAGGGAGCTATGTGTTAGTGGTAGATTCTTTACTTGGGGGAGAGGAAGGAAGATAACATTCTATGGGTTGATTTTGAGAAGGAGTTCCAATAAAAATTCCTTTCTTCGACCATGAAGGCTGAGAAGAGGCAGGATTTACTCTCCCTCTAGTAGGAGAGTATGTCAGTACAAGATATGGGGATCAAATTCAAGGATATCCTTTGTTTTTCTCTGGATCTCTTTTTGGATGAAGAGTCTCATGCGGGATTCCTAGAGGAGGCACTTCATCCTTCTCTCTCGTATGTAGATTGTTGGGAAACAATCCCTCAAGGTATAATTGAAGCATTTTGAGGTGATTGTGTTTGTTGACAAAGTGGACATCCGAGTGGTGATTGTTGAAAAAGAAAAACAATGTCATACAAATTTGTTGACAAAGGGGGTTTCATGGTGGAATGTCGAGTTCAAGAGTTGTGGTTAATGATCCATGTTTGATTCAATAACATCGACAAATAGATAGATGATCTGGAGGTGGTACAAAAATAATAGATACAAGGTGGCGTCGTTTTCCAGTGTTTGCCAAATTTTTGGGCCTGAAAATCGTCAAATGAAGAAAAGTGGTTTTTCGAAAAGGGACTTGCACTCCATGTAATTGAAGGCTTGGAAACTTGTGCGCCATATGTTTTTCAAGATCAGATCATCAAAATATGGCAAAGGGATAAGGGTTGTGCAGGTATTGGTGGTGTCGCGCAGGTGACTTGCGCGCCATGAAGATACTTGCGCACTGAGGCCTTGGATGCTTGAGAACTTGCGCACCTATTGTTTTTCAAGATCATAACTTCAAAATATGGAAAAGTAAAGATGTTCACTCAAGTTTGGAATTGGTTCGCGCAAGTGACTTGCAGGGGAAGAGACCTGCGCGCTGAGACTTGCGCGCCGAGGGTTGACTTGCGCGCTGTCGCGCATAGTGTTCAAAATGCCTATAAATACTGGACCACCCCTCTTCATTTTCAAAGGAGTTCAATAATTTGAAAAATCATAGATCCCATCGTGCGGGTGTGGTGGTCGCGCAAGTGGTGTGTGGTCGCGCAGGTGTAGTTGCGCGCCGGTGTTTGAAGTTGTGTGCCGGTTGGTAGTTGCGCGCCAATATTGGTTTAGGCATAAAAGGAAGTGTGTCGCGCAAGTTTGGAGTTGAAGAAGCTTGTGTCGCTCAAGTGTGTGAGGTGGACTTGCGCACTAGTTGTGACTTTCACACCAATACTTGCACGCCGAGTTAGACTTGCGCGCCAAGTAAGGTTGATTCCCCAGCCGTATTTTCGGGCTGCGTGGAAGCTGGAAATTTGCTCGATACCTTCGGTGCAAAGAGAGATTCATCTACGGGTGAAAGTTGGGCTTCAACAGAGCATCTATATAAAGAGAAAGATGCATTCCTTCATGATAATGAAGAGACCTACAGGTCTATAAACTGTGAGTGGATTCCTTCCAGAGCAGTGAGCAAAGGAAGAGGAAGAAGGTGATTCTCTCCACCGGCAGTGAGCCAGAGAGAGAGAAATAGGGAGTGAACCTTGGGAAAGTAGTGAGATGACCCTAAACCTTGTAAAGGCGGTGAGCCTGGGACAGAGTGATTGTGCCCAAACCTTGTAATCCACAGCTAGTGAATTTTAGTGGAATTTGGTACGACCGACAACCTTTCGGCGTATGCTCCTTGGACGTAGCCCTTAGCGGTGAACCGAGTAAAAATTGTTGTGTCATGTTCTTTCTTTACTTTCTATTTATATTGTGCAATAGGAAAGAGAGAATAGTGTTTTTCTTAACAGTGAAACAAGATCAAAACGGGCTTTAATTTTAAATTAGTCATACCCAGATTCACACCCCCTCTCAGGGTATTCATCCTTGTTGACCTAACACGATTACTCCCTTTACCTTTACGACATACTTGGAGGCCAATAACAAGGCCAAATTAGTTGAGAGGATGCACGTGTGAGGAGTTATACTACAATAGGGGAGTCAACCAAGTTCTTTTAAGGGTATGGTTATTAGAAACATGTCTTAGGCATCGGGGCCTTTGAGGTTCTGACTAGTAGGGAGGCAACATTGGTAGTTACCGTTTCGACCTTTTGGTCCTAGTGCCTATACTGTGGGCATGGGGATGATGTTTTTTATCTGTGGAGTCCATGGTAATCTTCAGAGTCAGTTCCCATCATACATTCAAGCTTAGTATAGTGGAGGTGGGAAGGTCCAACGCTCACCTTAGCAATAGTTATCGGTAGGGAAGTTCCAGCAGTAGGGACAATAGTCTCACGTTCCACTAGGGGGAGATGGAGTAGGTAGAGGATGAACCCAGTGTGTTACTCAGGGAACTTATCCCGAGCATGGTTTAGGAGGAGATCATCAGTATAGGGGCAGAGGAGTTAGGTGTGGTTAGTTACATGCTGCAGAGGCAACAGTTCCAGTAGGGTCGGAGATCGTTCGAGGTACAATTAGTTTTTTTGGGAGTCATAGGTCATACCATCTTGTTTGATGTATGCCAGATATGTAGACTGATGATGGGTCCACATCAGTACCCTGGTGTTGAGTGCACTAGTCAGAGGTTAGACCATCTTGTTTGATGTATTCCAGAGATGTAGACTGATGATGGGTCCACATCAGTCCCATGGGTATATTTTCCTGTTACAGATGCAACCCTACAATGTCATCCTTGGCATCAAATTGTAGTACTCTATGCATGATGTTATCGACTACTTCCTAAGGAGAGTCATGTTTTCATATTTGGATGGGCATCATGTCGCTTTCGTTGGCAAGCATAGTTATTAGATGGGCGGTTTGTGTATGGGGCCCCTTCTTTTCTTATTGGCCGAGCTGTTAGTGGAATCGGTGTATGATAAGATGGAGGAGGTTCCCAACATTTTTTGAGATTTATTGGATGTCTTCCCTAAGGAGGTTGTGAATCTACCCCCTTGGTGTGATGTTGAGTTCAGGATAGACTTGCAACCCAACACTTTTTTGATTTCAATGGATCCTTATCAGATGACACCTTTAGAGCTATGAGAGTTGAGGATTCAGATAGATGATCTGATGAAGAAGGGATTTATCTATCCCATTGTGTCATCGTAGGGTGCTCCAGTCTTGTTTTCGAAAAATGAGGATGGTGTTCTAAGGTTGTGCATAGACTACCGGAGGTTGAATCAGGTAACGATCAAGAACCATTACCCTCTCCCAAGGATAGGAGATCTTTTTAACCAGATGAGGGTGGAAAGTTGATTCTCTAATATTGATATGTGGTCTAAGTATCACTAGATGAGGGTGACAGAAGGTGATATCTCGAAGGAAACTTTTAAGTGAAGGTATGGGAACTTTGAGTTCATGGTTATGTTATTCGGTGTTACAAAATCACCAGACATGTTCATGGGGCTCATGGACACTATTTTCTATGAGTTCTTGGACTGGTTCATCATCATATTCATCGATGACATCCTGATCTACTCAAATTCATATGAGGAGCATACTGAGCATCTCAGGACTATCTTGGAGATTCTTCGATGCCACCAGCTTTATGGGAAGTTTTTCAAGTGTAAGTTCTAGAAAAGATAGGTACAATTCCTCGTACATGTAGTGTCTCATCAGGGTATAGAAGTGGACTCATCGAAGGTTGAGTCAATTTTTTCTTTGGTAGCACCCAAGAATGTTGCATAGGTCCACAATTTTCTCAGTTTGGAAGGCTATTACTGGAGATTCATACTCGATTTATCTCGAGTAGTAGCTCCATCGACATCCTTGATTAGGAAGGACCAGGACTTTGTGTGGATTGAGCAATGTTAGGCAGCATTCAGCTACCCAAAAGGTAAGTTGGTCAGTTCTCCAGTGCTCTGGTTTCTAGAGGAAATGGTGATGTTTGAAGTGTTTTGTGATGCTTCCCATATAGGTTTGGGATATTCATTGATGCGATAGTGAGGAGTGATCTCCTATAGGTCTAGACAATTACATCCCCATGAATGTAACTATGCCACCCATGATTTGGAGATAGCGGCGGCCGTGTTCGTGCTAAAGTTGTGGTGACATTACCTCATTAGAGAGTGCTTTGTAGTCTTCACGGATCACAATAGCTTGAGGTATATCTTTTCTCAGTGAGATATGAACTTGTGATAGTGGAGGTCGATGAAGTTTCTTAAATATTATGATTTAAAGATATCTTACACCTCATGAAATGGAAATCTTGTGGCTGATGCTTTGAGTATGAAGTCGTAGAAGGAGGTTGTTCAGGAATCAAGAGACACTTAGAAGACAATATAGGAGTTTGATGCCTTGCACTTAGATGCAAGAATTTATAGAGACAGAGGCTATCTATTTTAGATGATGATATAGTCTACTCTGATGCAGCAAGTGGATGAGTCTTAGTGGGGAGAATTAGAGGTGTAGGTGATGCATGATCACATTGACCATGGTGATGCTCTAGAGGGATGGTCTGAATCAGATGTTATTTCATGGGAGGCTATTTTTTTCCAGTGAAAATGCACAAGGGAGTTCTCTTTGAGTTTTACATGTCACCCTTAGTAGTACACCTGAGAATTTATAACACCTACCATTACTTTAGAGAACATTTTTGGTGGCCTAGGATGAAGTGGGCAGTGGCAGAGTTTGTGGAAAAGTGCTTAGTGTTCCAGTAGGTTAAGGTTGGGCACTATGTTCTATGTGGTTTGTTACATCCCCTAGATGTCCCTGAGTGAAAGTGGGATGGCATATCGATGGATTTTGTCATAGGGTTACCCAGGGATTAGGGAGGATGTGATACAATCTGGGTATTAGTGGATCGGCTGATGAAATCAGATAACTTCGTAGTGATTAAGGAGTCTGACACAATGGGTGACTTAGACAAGAAGTATGTGGATGAGGTGGTGCAGTTGCATGGAGTTACAAGATCCATCATATCATATCTGGATGTGAGTTTTACCTCTCTAGTCTAGAGGGGATTGAAGCATTCTTTTGGAACTCAGTTACGCCTTAGCACTGCTTTCCACCCTCAAATGGATGGATATATAAAGTAGACCATCCGGACGTTGGATGACATGTTGTGGGCGTGCTTATTAGACTTTAACGGATCTTGGGAGTGACACTTTCCCTTGGTAGAGTTTCCTTACAAAAATTTATATCACTCTTACATTGCCATGGCTCTATTCGAAGCTTGGTATGGAAGATTGTGTCGTTCACCCTTATGATGGACAAAAGTTGGGGAGGCAGTTGTTCTTGGTCTGGATGTGGTGCAGAGTATGTCTGAGAAAGTGCAACTTGTTCGTGAGAGGATGAAGGTAACATAGAACTGGTAGAAGTCATATGCTGATCGTAGGAGGAGGCCCTTAGAGTTTGAGCCTGAGGACCATGTGCTCTTAAAGGTTTCCCCTCGACATGGGCAGCGGAGGTTTGATAGAGGGATCAAGCTTTCTCTGAGGTTCATTGGACCCTTTGAGGTGTTGGGGTGAGTTGGAAAGGTGTCATACCAGTTGTCATTGACATTGCATTTGGAGAGGATCCATGACATCTTTTATGTCTCTTATCTTCATCGGTATCTTCACGATGACTCTCATGTCATTGACTGGGGAGAGTTGGATGTTGAAGATGATGCGATGTTCATAGAGCGACCAGTATAAATCCAAGATTTTTGGGAGAAGGTGATGCATGGGAATACCATTCCTTTGTTTTGTGTGTTGTGTAGGCATGATGGCCTAGAGGAAGGTACTTGGGAAAGGGATACACAGATGTGTTCCCAGTACCCATAGTTTTTTTGAATTTTTACTTGTTGTTTTTCCCTTTTTAATGTAATGTTTGAACCTTGTTTGTTATGAGATGAGTTGTTTTCTTATTTTGTGATGTGTGATAAAGTCCTAAAATGTGGAAAGGGGAGGACCTGATTCCTAATCAAGAAAAATTAATTGAGATGTGATTAAACCCATTCAGGTGAGTTAGTGCCACCCAGAACAGATATTATCTTGACATGGAGGAAGGAATTTCTTGATTCGTGTGTTTAGGACAGTGTGGTTTTTGTACTTGTGTGGTGTGTCTTTTGGTCAATTGGGTTGGTAGATGTCGGAGTTGTTTTGGGATGTTGAGGTTTAACTCCATCTTTCGAACAATATAGGGTGGTTATTATTGAACTTTGGTGTGCTTAGTCAGTAGCGGTGTTTCAAGCATAGCGGGAACCTTGAGAGGTATCTCACAGGGTGGTTGTTTGGACCCCTCTTTTCCTTTTAGGTTGGTTTTTGAATTCTTGAGGATAAGAATGGTTTAATAGGTATCTTATTTAATGTATCAGACCTTCCTGGTCCATTTATTTATAAAAATCCAGTTTTTAAGGTGTTCTGGAAGTCACGATGGCTCCTTTTTAGAGTTTGATGGTTTTTTTAGTTTTCCAACGGTGAGTCAGGATCGGTAGGTGGCATCAGTGAGTGGCGTTGGTAGGTGGATTCAATGATTAGCATCAGTATGTTGCATTAGTAGGTGGTATCAGTGAGTGTCATCGGTAGGTGGCATCAATGAGTGGCATCAGTGAGTGGCGTCGGTGATTAGCGTCGGTAGGTGGCGTCGGTGAGTGGCATTGGTGAGTGGTGTCGGTAGGTGGAGTTGGTGACTAGCATTAGTATGCAGTGTTGGTATGTGGGATCGGTGAGTGGCATCGGTAGGTGGTGTCAGTGAGTGGCGTTGGTGAGTAGTGTCGGTGAGTGGTGTCGGTATGTGGTGTTGATGAGTGGCATCGGTAGGTGGCGTCGGTGAGTGGTGTCAGTAAGTATCATTAGTAGGTGGCATTGGTGAGTGACATTAGTAGGTGGTGTCATTGAGTGGAATTGATAGGTGGAATCGGTGAGTGGAATCAGTGAGTCATGTCAGTGACTTAGCCATCAGTGACTTTCATCAGTGACTCACCCAACAGTGAGTCATTTTCCAACAGTTTTTCAAAATTACAGTTTGTCTAGATTTTCTCCTTTAACATTTTATTTGACATGAAATGAGTTTAAAATAGTATTTAAGAGTTTTTGAAGCTATTTAAAAGGGTTTAAAATATATATTTAATTCTCTAATGATCTAGAGGCTTTAAATTAGTCAAAATGCATGGTGTTGATCGTGATCCGAATTTAATGGATTTTAAAACTGTTCCTCCATTGATACGTGATATGGCCTTTCTAAAGCTGAGATCCTTTCCCACTTATGTGTTTTCTCTTTACTCTTGCTACCAAACATCCCAAAACCTTTATTCCCTGAGGATTCATACGTTTATGTTTCACCCTTGGATCGTGTTTCCCTAAAGCCATGTGCACCCCCCATTTTGGTTCTAGGAGGAGTTGTCAATCATCTATTCTTCCAGGTAGGGATCCCTTCATCTCTCTTTCAATTGTGCATCATTCGGGGTTGGTGTATGAATGTTTTCTATGTGAAGGCAGTTGAATAAAAATTAAATAAAGATAATTTAATTGGCTTTAAACAAATAAACAAGGGCTAGGGGAAAGTGGTGCATCTTCTGTTTCATTGTTTATTGATATTGTGATCTATATTGGCTATATGATTACTGAAAATCATGGTCATTGGTGGTATCCGTTTTCACACCTGTGATGGCTTGTGGATGTTTATTTTTGATTCTATGCGAACAAGCATATGAATATTAATTTGATTAACCACATATATTCGGTTAAATAAATGGATGCCTCGGGATTGAACTTGCTCTATGATAACCCCTAAATTATCAAAGTGGAATTAAAGAAAGAGTGTTTTCTAAATCTGAATACACCTTGCTTTGTTGGTGTGGATGTGTACTGTGTGCGGCCTTATTCTATTTCATGCCTTGTTTTTTTGGGTGGTGTTGGGATTGAGAGCACAATTGTTACTGGGTGTGATGGGTATGGTGTTTTTATACAACGAAGTTGTCGGGCTAGTTGTGATGAGGTGTGTTGTGGGGTTTGGAAGTAATTTGGGGATTTTCTTATTGAGTGGAAGGATTGGGCAGAATTACTTTGAAGAATGATATTGGTAGTGTTTGGTATGGGTTTTGTACAAAGTGAAAATATGAAGTGAGTTTCTTTACTATGGTTATTTTTTCTCTATACGGTTTATACTATGTGGCTTGTTGTGTGTTGTGGTTAGTATTTGCCTAGGTAGGGATGAAATGAATAAACAGTCTCCTTAATAAAGAATGATAATTGGTTAAATGATATGGATAGGGGTATGTTTGAGTTGTGACTTTTTGTGAATGGATTTCATTTATCAACTTCTAATGTGACTGTTGTTTGTGTTAATAAATTCATTTAGAGGTAGTAGAAAAGTTGGTAGTATCATAGGGTGGTTGATAGTTTGATTGATAACGCATAGGTTGGGCTTGAGTGTTTGATATTATATATACATACAAGTATTTTCCTTATGTTTTATATATGCACCCACCCTAGTTGAGAACTATGTGCAAAACACCCCCATTGTTATGGGGGAGGGTGTTTTTCCTAAACATCCCAGTGGGAGGATGGATGGATGGCCACCCACTTTTCCCTACTCCCTCTTCCATGTGGTGATATCCCAAGATTCTTTGGGAAGGTAGTGGTACATGAGGCCTAGGTGTGTGCGGGCGAGTTGTGTTTTCCCAGGTGTCTTCGGGATGAGATGTGTTGTGCTTTACTAGGTGTTTTCGGGATGTGATGTGGTATGTGGCCCATGTGTCTATGGGCAGGTCATGGTTGTGATTACCAGGTGTGTGTGGGCAAGATGTGATGAGATTTGTTTTCCTTGGTTGTGAGACTAGCTGTGAGGCCCATGTGTGTACGAGTGGGTTATAGACATGGTACTTTTGGAAGAGGTGGGAGTGCCAAGATGTTTGCTGTTAAGGTATGAGAGTGGCTAATTAGTGGGAAAGTGATGTGGGGTACCTTATCATCTATGTTCTCTATATTACTTTACTTTACTTGCGTTATTTAGTAATAATTCCTTTGGTGAGGTTGGGGTGGCTAGTATACCTTGTTAGGTGATGTTAGTTTCTGTTGTTTTCTCACAGAGGCATTAGTATGCTTCTCTACTTGTGCACTAGAAACTTGGGTTTTTCCTACTGAGTATACTTGTATGCTCACCCTATGTTATAATACTAATTTCAAGTTTCCAGGAGGACTATGTGGACCATTATGGGCATTACTATCTTGGACTTGGGGAAAACTACCATATTGCTATTTATCTTTGTTCTTTTGGTATTTAATTTGGAGATTTTCATTTTATTTCTAGTAGTTTTACTTTAAACATGCATATGGAATGGATTTGGGTTTTTATTTTATATAGTGCTTGGAGTTGTTTTGATATGGACCATCTTATCTCCTGATCTCACTTTCTTATAAAAATTATAATGTATCCCATTTCGTGTGATTCTATTCCCTTGGTGTTGGTCACCACCCTAGGGCCTACTGGAGGCAGGACTCAGGGGTCATTATACTTCTTCCTTCATTTCCATCTCAGGAGGGGCATATATGGAGGGAGGGGCTCATGAAAGTCAGCACCCATAGTGTCTATCCCAATCCATTACTTGATATATAATGTAAATCACTGAGAAGGTATGAGGAGAAAAATAAACAAGTAGTGTTGAATAAATAAACAATAACCCGCCCAAGTTCCTAAGGGACACATGGTGGCTATACTTACTTTGGCACCCTACCAGGCATCTATGTCTGTGAGTAGATCCTCTTGTATCAGGATGGATCACCCAAATCCATGGTAGATTCTCCTGTTGAGGATGAATCACTCAGAATATACCATAAATATATGACCTATGCCCTCAGGAAAACCAAAATCTCACCCTCAGGGATAACTAAAATCTCACCCTCAGGCATCGTGTGACTACGCATCTATCCCTCAGGCATCTGACATAATCATATACTCTGCCCTAAGGCATTAAATACTAGTTCACATAGCCCTCAAGTATCTTACATAATCATATACTCTGCCCTCAGGCATTTCGTACCAGTTCACCTAGCTCTCAGGTGGTACGAAAACATGCACCAATCCCTCATGCATCAACACCAATCATGATTCGTATCCATAAAAACTCAACATGCCATCAACATCAAACCCTCAAGTGTCAATCACATCGTTATCACAAAAGCTCAAAATCTAAGCAAGAAAAATTCACAAGTCTAGTATTGATCATACTAGATTTATCATCATAAGACACAATGATAAATTTATAAAAATTACCATCTGTCAAACCAAATCATTTCATTAATCTAGGTTCCTAATTATCATCATAATTATATCAAACCCATTTAATTAATCAGTCAATCCTATGGTCATTAATATATCAATTAACCAGATTATCCAAGGTGATTCTCCCATAATAAATCACATAATTTATTATTATTCCAATTCAAAATTCTAATCCAACAATCAAACAATTTATCCAATTTATTGTAGGGATTTAAAGTCAAACAGACTGAGTCTTAATAATGTCTAAGGCCGACACATGAATCAAGTGGTCGTAGGTCTGAGTCTCCATGCCCATAGACCCAAAGGTATCTAAGGGATGGTTTAAAATAAACAATTATAATTTAATAGGGATTATTCAATCTATTTGGTTGCATGTGGCGTGTCTACACGATCAAATATATTTCAAATACTTGAATAATTAAATCATAAAAAGAGGGATTAGGTTTAGACCACCAAAATGAATTCCTTTCAAGGCATGCAACCTCCATGAAGCATACCATTGAATACATTCAAGTCATATCATTGAAACATTTTATATAAACCATGCTTATTTAATCATAAGAAGAGGCATGGTCGTACCACCCTAATAAGTTCCATTTAAATTAATTCATGTAAAACATTTAAGGATGGAAAGCTGTCATATCAATCCATTCCATTCAATTCATTCCATTTAGTTAACAAAGTCAATGAAATTCATTTATCAAGGTTCAAGTGGTACTTAGAAGGTACCATGGTAAAACAAGACAAATGCCTACATGGGAATTCCCTTTTTATAAAGCATGCCAAGTCATTTAATTTATAAGATGGGCCAAGCACATTGACGGTGCCTTGGTTCTTCAAATATTTTAAAAAGGGAACTCCTTTTTCTAATGCCATTAGAATCCATATCCTAAACATGCCATATTTCAATAATAACTTCAACACATAAAGAAATACCAACGCAATAATCCAAGAAAGCATAAAGGTCTAATCACTACTTTTTAGCTTATAAGACAACACACCTCCATTGGAGGTTTTTTATTATAAAAAAATTATTTTGTTTATCAAACAAATCATTTATCATATTGAAGCATTTCATTCACGGTCCGCAGTTCAATTTATCAAATGAAAACATAATTCAACTTATTTAAAGAATCAATTAAATAATTGTTAAATTTAAAGGGTCAAGGATAGGGATCCTACCTCAAAGAGGAACCAATCCAAACACTCAACACTTTAAACTTTGATGAAGATCTCTCCACACTTTCATGCATATAAATTCCTATATATATACCCCTTAATCCAATGTACATATTCCCCTCACCATGAGGGAATATGTACAAGGAGGATGTGTGTGTGTGTGTGTACATACCTATATATATGAGTGCAATCCTTCAAGGAGCCACAAAAAACACTACAAATAAAACCAAGAACTCAAAAACACTACGAAAAGGACCAACCCACCTGAGAAAAATTACCAGCACCTCAAAAATTACAAAATACCCAATTATAAATTGAGAAAAAAAATGAAGAATTGTGAAAAAACTTACCCCAAATCGATGGTGGTGAACCAAAATACTTCGGACCACTTTGCCTTCGATGATGGTTGCCAAAATATGGACAAAGGATTCCCGAGAGACCCTTCGTACACCCTAACACCAGAAGATAACCAAAAATCAGATTAAACCCTAACCTAGGGTTCGACCAATTTAAAATAGGGAGAGGAAGAGATGAAAAACTGCCAACCAAAGATGGAGATGAGAGAAAAAGGTCTTACCTCGAAGGATTGAGTGAGATTCGTGAAGGATCAAGGTGAAATCATCGAGCGGAGAGGGACCAGGAGGAGAGGGGGTCTTGTGCTAGGGGTGCATCACGCGTGGCTGGAGAAACCCAAAGAGGAGGGTGTATCGTGCTTAAGGAGGGGGAGAAAGGGGGAGACCCCTTGGGTCTCTAAAAAAAGGAAACTAACCTAATAATAATAATAATAGTAATAATAGTAATAATAGTAATAATAATAATATTATTATTATTACTAAAACTTTTATTTATTTTTTTATTCCCTATTTATTTTTATTTAATTTTTTTTCCTTTTAATTTTAATTTAATTAATTAATTTCTTAAAATGAAACTGCACGGTTTGCTGTTGAGGGCCGCACGGTTTCTGGATAATTGTGCACCCCTGCCAGCTCCACCCGACTTGAGGTTTCAGAGCCCAATGCTCCCAAAACTAGACAAAACACCCAGGGCACCCCTCAGGCCTTGAAACACATCCAAGAATAACACATTAAAGTGTTGAAACTCTCGAAATTAAGTTTTGAAACTCGGTTTGTAAAAAGGCATATCTCGTAAAAGCAAAAATCCAAATTCCTTTGGATTTTCGTCCGGTTCAAAACACGGTTCATCACAATTTATTAAGTTTTGATATTGTTAAAATGTTTGAAATTTATATAATTAAGTTATTTATATGCACTTTTTTATATTTCCTTTATTTCTGTACGTGTTTATAATTGATGTAGTTAATCTTATATGAATTCATTTTTAAGATAGTTTTGCCTATTAAATTATATTTGTTTATTTTTAATATTGATTTCATTTGATATTATTTATTCATTTTGAATATTTAATGATTTTTATATTTGTTGTAATTTAATCATTTTGTAATATTTATTTTTATATATATTTATTTACTATACATGTAATATTTTAAATATGTTTGTAATTTATATGAATAATATTTATTCATTTTTGTTTATTAAGTTTTGACATTTAAAATATGCTTGAAATTTATATAATTAATCTATTTAAATGTTTTTTAAACAATTTTATAATTTAAATAGTTAATATTTTTGCAATTTATTTAATTTTATTTAATAATTTTTAATATTATTTCAGTTAATAATATTTTTTTTCATTTTTTATGTTTTTGGAATTTACTAATTTCTTAAAATTTATACATATTTATTTAATAAGTCTTAATATTTTCAATATGTATTCATCTTCATTTTTATATACATTCATTTTTAGTTTTTTTAATAATTTTTATAATTAATAAAACTTATCCGTTTTTTAATATTTTTAAAGACTCTTTATTTTTTATTTTTCAATTTCACTCATTTTTAACATTCATGCATTTAAGTTTATATATTCATTAATAATGTTAAAAATATATCTATAAAAATATATTTCTAAATAAATATTTGTAAATAAATATTTATAAATGTATATTTACTATATTTATAAAATTATATATTTATAATTATAAATAAATAAATATTTTTTTAAAAGTATTTATATAATTATAAATAAATATTTATATATTTAAATAAATATCAAATTACAATAAATACATTTAAATAATAAATATATTTATTATATTTATATTTTTATATATTTATATATATATATATAATTATATATAATTATATAAATATATTTAAAATTATAAATAATATATATATATATATATATTTAAAAGTATTTATATAATTATTTTATTTTCAATAAATTTCGGAAGCATGGACGAGCCCATGCTTCGCACCGTCTTGGTTATATTTATATATTAATATATATATATTAGGTGTTTGGGGGTACAATTACATTAAACACACACACACACACACCACTCACACAGGTTGGAAAGGCAGACCATCAAGCCTTATTTATTCATTACATGCACTACGGGAAAAACGACTATTTGCGACAGGTTATTTGCGACGAGATTTCGACCTGTCGCAAATACCCGTCCAGGAAGCTATTTGCGACGGGCAAAGTTGCCCGTAACAAATAATTGGTTATTTGCGACGGGATTTCGTCTCCCGTCGCAAATAGTTTGGCGCGACTTGCGCACCAAACCGCGCAGGGTTATTTGCGACAGGTCCCGTCACAAATACCCGGCGGCGGTAAATACCTTTTTGCGGCGGGATGTCCTCCCGTCACAAAAAGACTGTCGGCAGGTACTATTTGCGACGGGTCCCATCGCAAACAACCTTTTAACCGCCGACTGTAATTAATGCGGGTTAGGGTAATTGCGACGGGCCCCGTCGCAATTACCACCATTTGCGACGGGCTGCCCGTCGCTAATAACCTCGTCACAACTAATCTAACCTATATATACCCCCATCCGTTTTTTCTCAAATCATTCACATCTTGCTTTCTCTCTCTCTCTTCATTCTTCAGTTTCAAAGAATTTTTTTTAGTTGAAGTTTTTTAGACGAGAGCAATCGGAGGACGTCAATATCTTCATAATATCAAAGTTTAAGGTATTTATATTTTATTTTTTTATATTAATTTTAATTGTTGTTTATTAGTTCTAATTTAATTAGATTTCAATTGATTTTTATTTATATTTAGTTTTACAAAGTAATTGATATTGTTAGTTATAATTATAAATAACTAGTTATAATTAATATTAATTAGATATAATTAGGAATAAATAGATATAATTAGCAATAAATAAATATAATTAGTAATAATTAATAATAATTAGTAATAATTAGAAATAATTAGTACTAATTAGCAATAATTAGGAATAATTAGCTATAATTAGGCATAATTAGCTATAATTAGGAATAAATAGATATAATTAGGAATAATTAATAATAATCAGGAATAATTAGTAATAATTAGGAATAGTTAGTAATAATTAGTAATAATTAGTAATAATTAGTAATAATTAGTAATAATTAGTAATAATTAGGAATAATTAGTAATAATTAGTAATAATTAGTAATAATTAGGAATAATTAGGAATAATTAGCAATAATTAGTAATAATTAGCAATAAATAGCAATAAATAGTTATAATTAGGAATAATTAGATATAACTAGGAATAATTAGCAATAATTAGCAATAATTAGGAATAATTAGCAATAAATAGGTATAGTTAGCAATAATTAGCAATAATTCGCAATAATTAGGAATAATTAGCAATAATTAGGAATAATTAGCAATAATTAGGAATAATTAGCAATAATTAGGAATAATTAGATATAATTAGGAATAATTAGATATAATTAGGAATAATTAGATATAATTACGAATAATTAGTAATAATTAGTAATAATTAGTAATAATTAGTAATAATTAGTAATAATTAGTAATAATTAGTAATAATTAGTAATAATTAGTAATAATTAGTAATAATTAGTAATAATTAGTAATAATTAGTAATAATTAGGAATAATTAGGAATAATTAGGAATAATTAGGAATAATTAGGAATAATTAGCAATAAATAGCAATAATTAGCAATAATTAGGAATAATTAGGAATAATTAGGAATAATTAGGAATAATTAGGAATAATTAGCAATAAATAGCAATAATTAGCAATAATTAGCAATAAATAGCAATAAATAGGAATAAATAGGAATAATTAGGAATAATTAGGAATAATTAGGAATAATTAGGAATAATTAGGAATAATTAGGAATAATTAGGAATAATTAGGAATAATTAGGAATAATTAGGAATAATTAGCAATAATTAGCAATAATTAGAAATAATTAGAAATAATTAGGAATAATTAGAAATAATTAGCAATAATTAGCAATAATTAGGAATAATTAGGAATAATTAGCAATAATTAGGAATAATTAGGAATAATTAGGAATAATTAGGAATAATTAGTAATAATTAGGAATAATTAGTAATAATTAGGAATAATTAGTAATAATTAGGAATAATTAGAAATAATTAGGAATAATTAGGAATAATTAGTAATAATTAGTAATAATTAGGAATAATTAGCAATAATTAGCAATAATTAGCAATAATTAGTAATAATTAAGAATAAATAGCAATAGTTAGGAATGAATAGCAATAATTACCAATAATTAGCAATAAATAGCAATAAATAGCAATAATTAGCAATAATTAGCAATAATTAGCAATAAATAGCAATAATTAGGAATAATTAGGAATAATTAGTAATAATTAGCAATAATTAGGAATAATTAGCAATAATTAGCAATAATTAGGAATAATTAGCAATAATTAGGAATAATTAGGAATAATTAGCAATAATTAGGAATAATTAGGAATAATTAGGAATAATTAGGAATAATTAGGAATAATTAGTAATAATTTGGAATAATTAGTAATAATTAGGAATAATTAGTAATAATTAGGAATAATTAGAAATAATTAGGAATAATTAGGAATAATTAGTAATAATTAGTAATAATTAGTAATAATTAGGAATAATTAGCAATAATTAGCAATAATTAGCAATGATTAACAATAATTAGGAATAATTAGCAATAATTATGAATAATTAGAAATAATTAGGAATAATTAGCAAT
The DNA here is from genome assembly GCA_963277665.1 of Viscum album. Classification (NCBI taxonomy): domain Eukaryota; kingdom Viridiplantae; phylum Streptophyta; class Magnoliopsida; order Santalales; family Viscaceae; genus Viscum; species Viscum album. The sequence goes on along the minus strand of OY728121.1, from coordinate 1,351,543,637 downwards.
AATTAGTAATAATTAGTAATAATTAGTAATAATTAGGAATAATTAGTATTAATTAGAAATAATTAGCAATAATTCGTAATAATTAGTAATAATTGGCAATAATTAGGAATAATTGGCAATAATTAGGAATAATTGGCAATAATTAGGAATAATTGGCAATAATTAGGAATAATTGGCAATAATTAGGAATAATTGGCAATAATTAGGAATAATTGGGGAAATAATTAGGAATAATTAGAAATAAATAGTTATAATTGGGGCAATAATTAGGAATAATTGGCAATAAATAGGTATAATTGGGGAAATTAGCTACAATTAGCTACAATTAGCTACAATTAGCTAGAATTAGCTAGAATTAGCTACAATTAGCTACAATTAGCTAGAATTAGCTAGAATTAGCTATACTTAGCTAGAATTAGCTACAATTAGCTAGATTTAGGAATAATTAGGAATAATTAGCTATAATTTGGAATAATTAAAAATAATTAGGAATAATTAAGAAATGAAATCTACTTGGATAATGAAGGGAAAATTTGTAATCATCTCCACAACGATGATTACCAAATTTCCTTTCATTATTCAAGCAGTTTTCCTTTTGCTAAGTATTTCTAAGTATTGCTAAATTAGTAATAAATAGTAATAATTAGTTATAATTAGTAATAAATTGTAATAATTAGTAATAAATTGTAATAATTAGTAATAAATTGTAATAATTAGTAACAATTAGTATTAATTTGTAATAATTTGTAATAATTAGTAATAATTAGGAATAATTAGGAATAATTAGAAACAATTAGCAATAATTAGTGTGATAAAGATGCAATTAAATGAGCTGTCAGACAAAAGAGTAGACATCAATCCACTGGAAATTGTATCGCCCTTAATTAATGATAATTATTAAGTAGTTGTAATTATTTATCTTCTTTTTCAGATAGTGTTTTTATAATTTCAAACTATTCAAAAATAATGATGATTTCATATTTTATGTAGAAAAATATGGATCAAGGAAGTCGACATCAGTCATTATTAGATGATTGATCTTGGATAAATCAACGTAGAAATCCAAATGGTTCTGGTTTAAATCCTATATATATTGAGGGTGTTGAAGTTTTCTTAGCATTTGCATCATCAAAACCAGAATATGATTCAGAAGGCACAATTAAGTGTCCTTGTAAAAAATATGCTCTGAGAACATTTGACACATTTGACAAGGTTGGGGGACATCTCTTTCAGTTTGGTTTTCAAACAGATTATGTTTTTTGGTATCAACACGGTGAACACAGTTCCAGAGAAGATCTTAATAACTTGATTCTGGATCCATCACAGTTTCAAAATTTAGTACATGATGTTGCAGGTCCATCTGTGCAACAAACTGAAACTCACGGTGATATTGATTTAACTCCTGAGTTGGCACCATCCGAATTTTATGAGTTGTTGAGGTCTGTTGAGGATGCATTATATTCTAGTTGCAAGATAAGCAAATTAGAAGCGGTTAAAAAATTTATGGCTATTAAATCAGATAATGCAATTTCAAACAACTGTTTTGATCAGATATTTTATTTGGTTAAAACTCTGTTACTTGAAGGAAATGTGTTGCCTATAAATTACTATGAGATCAAAAGGATGATTCGAAATCTAGGACTTAGTTATCAGAAGATTCATGCATGTCCAAAATATTTCATCTTATATTCTGGTGAAAATGAGTCATTGGATATTTGTCCCACATGTGGATAATCGAGGTATAAAGAAGCTCAACTAGGGAAGTCTAGATCAATTCCAGTAAAATAGTTGTGATATTTCCCCCTTACACCCAGGTTGCAATGTTTATTTATGTCTCAGAACATAACGTCAATGATGTCATGGCACAAAACCAAGATTTCAACTGATAAAAGCTTGAATCATCCATCTGATGGTGATTCATGGAAAAATTTTGACCGTCTGCATCCGTCTTTTGCTATAGAAGCCTGAAACGTGTGATTGAGTCTTTCTACTGATGGGTTTTGTCTGTTTGGTTCTTATGGTAGTCAATATTCATGTTGGATTGTCTTTATAACTCCATACAATTTGCCTCCATGGATGTTGATGAAGAAGCCTTATATCTTTTTGACTCTATTAATCCTAGGACATCCAAAAAAGAATATTTATGTTTATTTGAAACCATTGATTGATGATTTAAATGAATTGTGGAGTGATGGTGTTAATACATATGATGTTTCTGCGAAACAAAATTTCATATTAAAAGCTCCATTGATGTGGACGATTAGCGACTTTTCGGTATATGGCATGTTATATGGTTGGAGTACACATGGTCCGAAATCATGTCCTTACTGCATGAAATAAAAAAAAGCCTTTATACTAGTTAATGGAAAAAAACCTTGCTATTTTGATTGTCACTGTAGATTTCTTCCAACCGATCATCCTTTTTGGAGGAACAAATCTCATTTCAGAAAAGGTACAATTGAAAGGGATGAACCTCCAAAGATGATCTCAAGTACAGAGTTAAAATCAGTTGTATTTTCATTACCCCCATCACATTTGGACCAACAGTCAACCAACAAAAAATTCACGGCTTTGGGAAAGAACATAATTGGATAAAACAAAGAATTTTTTGGGATCTTCCGTATTGGTATGATTTGTTGGTCCACCACATGTTGGATGTTATGCATATTGAGAAGAACTGTTTTGATAATTTATTTCATACAATTTTGGATACACCAGGTAAGACCAAAGATACTGTAAAGGCACGATTAGATCTTTCCCAAATTTTCAGGCGACCAGAACTTGAATTATTTGAAAATATCAGATCACAGAGGTTAATGAAGCCAAAAGCAGCTTATACACTGTCCAAAGAGAGTCGGTTATTATTTTTTCTGTGGATTGCAGATTTGAGACTTCCAGATGTCTATGCTTCCAATTTGGGCAGATGTGTTAAGAATGGTTATATTACTGGATTAAAAATTCATAATTTTCATGTTATAATGGAAATAATTATGCTGATTGGATTCATAGGTTTGTTGAATTCTATGATTTGGTATTCGATAACAGACATATCATATTTTTTTTGAGACATTTGTGCAGTGAAAATAGACTACGATGCGCTAAGAAAACTGGAAGAAGATGTTGCTGTAATTATATGTAAACTGGAAAAAATATTTCTGCCAGATTTCTTTGACTCAATGGAACATCTGATATTACATTTTCCACATGAATCTAAATATGGAGGTCCAGTATAGTTTCTATGGATGTACCCATTCGAGAGATGCATGCAGAAATTGAAGAAAAAAATACGTAACAAAGCATCAGTTGAAGGCTCAATTGCTGAAGCTTATTTGTAAGAGGAAATTGCTTTATTCTGCTCTTATTATTTTGAATCTTAATATCCCTCAAAACAGAATCACATGGGACAAAACGAGGGGAATGTTAATGATGAAATGGAAAATAAATTAACAGTTTTTAATCAGCCAAATCTTGGTTTTGGTGGAGTTTATGAACGATGGCTTTCAGATGATGAACATCAAAGAGCTCATACATACGTTCTGCTCAACTGTGAAGAAATGACATCATTTTTCCTGTGAGTGCTTCTATCACTTATTCTATAATTTATGTTATAATATTTAAACTTATTTTATTTGTAGGTTATATGATAATCATATCAAGAAACAACTTCCACAAATTACAGCAGTTGCTCTTGAAGAACGCAGACAATTTTTTTTCTCAATGGTTTCAAAAACTGGTAACATAAATTATTGATGGTTTAATATCAATTCTGTTTATTATTTATTATATTGATAATTGTTTTGCAAATTTTCAGGTGTCTCAATATGCTGATAAAATTGATAAGAAACTGTGTATATTGAGTAACCCACCATCCAAAATGGTTAAATATTATAATTCATATGTGGTGAATGGTTTTAGATTTCATACACATGTATACAGGGAATAAAGAAAACAACGAACAATGGATTTTTCTTGAGAGGATCACATCACAGAGAAACTGAAGTTGACTTTTATGGCATTTTGGATGAAATTATTGAGTTGTGTTATCTAGGACAGAATTACATAACAATGTTTAAATGTCGGTGGTTGGATACTGAGAGAGGTTTGCATGTTCATCCGACTCATGGAATCGTCGATATTAAATATAAAAGTCTTATTACAGTAAATGAACCATTTTTACTGGCTCAATAGGCACATCAAATTTATTATGAAAAGTACTGTGCTACTTCAAGAGACTTGAGCAATTGGTGGAGCATAATAAAAATGAAATCTCGGGAAAATCAGTTTACTCAAACTAAATGTGGTTCCGCTGAAGTGGAAGGAATTGAAATTTTTCAAGAGACGTCTCAAAATACATCTGATTCACAAAGAGACGCGAATATCGATGATGACACCCCACAATTAAGGATTGATGGTGATGAAGATGTTAATGATGTTACAAATGAATTTGAAATGATAAGAGATGCTGAAAATGAAACTCATATGGATATTGATGATGTTGAGGAGGAAGATGAAGACATTGAAATTGACAGCTATGGAGAAGAGGATGAAGATGAACATTGACATAGTTAAATGCTTGTCATAATCATAACTAATATATATCTATATATAATAGTTATTTTCAACTATCTTCTATCAATAATCATTTTGTGTTTCAGATGGACTCTGATCTATTGTGTGAGTTAGAGGAGGCTGAGCTACCTTTGGATGATGCGAATGTGGGATCATCTGACCCTCAGCCTACTGGTGGTTCGGGAGGTACGCTGAGGGGGCACAGTCTTACGTGACTGATGATTCCTGACCCTATCCCCGAGCGACGTCCACATCTTGGTTTTGATCCATGCACACAGAGGTATGGTAACCTGTATATTTTAGTTAGATTTCAATAATTTATTTATATATATACTAATTGTTTGATTGTTTATTCTTTTTTCACAGTTTTCAGCATGTAGCTATTGGACAGGAGAGCACTATATTGCGCAATTATTTTTCTCATCCATGGATCACATGGGAACAGATTCCCTTTGATGTGCGACGCGACATGTTCCATCATTGGCTGGTACATAAATAAATAATATTTATTTTGAAATTTATTTTATTAAAAACTTGATATTATAAATTATTTTTAGGGTTTATGGCATCCTATCGATGATATCACGCATGACTCTATCCACACGACATGGCAGGTTTCTATGCGTGACCGTTTCCACCAATTTTTCCACAATTTGAGAAGGACGACCATTAAGAAAGTAGGGGTGACAAAATTTGATGAGTCGTATAGAGCCCACCGACCAGAGTACATTTCATCTCACGTTTGGGATGGATTATATTTACACTGTTTGGGTGGTGGATTTCAGAGGAGATCTTCAGTGGGACGACAGAACCAGGGGAGACAGGAGGTGATGCATCGAGATGGTAGCCGTACATTCAGTTCACATAGAGAGCATCTGGTAAGTATATTTTTTAAATATAATATATAACTTTAAATATAAACATTTTATTTTAAATTTCTGTAGGCATTCGAGCATCCCGATATTATGGAGTTTGACATTTATCGGAGGATGTACAGTGATCCAGCCACTGGAGAGATTATAGGTGATCGTCAGCGACAGATTGTGGTTAGTATTATTTTTTCAGTTTAACAATTAACTTCATATAATATTTTTACAATTTTAATTTTAAATTGGAATTGAAGGAGTCATATGAGGCTGAGACCTCTCAGACATAGGCTAAGGGTCAGAACGAGACGACTAAGCAGACCAGTGCTCACCATTTCGATGAGGCGACATGGATGCAGGCGACTCAGTATGGCTTTGAGAAGGGCAGAGTAGTTGGAATCGACTCTCATTTGACTCCTGGTACTTATTATAGTACTGCTGCGATGTCGGCGTCCAGCTCAAGAGGAGCTCGTGGAGATGCATCATCTTCTGACTCACAGTATCAGGAGCAGTTGTGAGCTCAGGTTGAGCATATAGAGATTTTGTAGAAGCAGCAAGAAGAGATGTGTTGGCAGCAGCAGCAGCAACAACAGCATGAGGAGGGGATGCTTTGATGGCAGCAGCAGCATCACGAGCAGATGGAGTACATGCATCGTCTGACTCGTAGTTTAGGGATGAATTTTCCTCCACCAGCTCCTTCAGCTCCTCCACCTTCTCCACCTCCTCCAGAAGACGAACCCCCAGTGATTTTTTTATGTTACAAACATTTGAATTTAACATTGTAATATGAATTATTTACATTTTCTGTCTTTTATATCGGTACAAATATTACATAATTTAATTTTTAATATTTTAATATTTTTTTTATATTTTTTTGTGAATATTGAGAATTTTAATATTTTTTATTTTTTATTGTTTTAATAATAGTAATATTATTTTTTGATTAATCATAATTTTATAATTTTTTTTTTAAAATTAATTCATTATTTGCGACGAGACCTTTTGCGATGGGACCCTGTCACAAATAGCCTAACTAAATATTTTTAAAACCATATTTGCGACGGTCAAGCAGTCCCGTCGCAAATAATTAGTTGCGACGGGCCCGTCGCAGAAAGCTTTATATATATATATTTTTTGCTCCGGGACAATAGCCCGTCGCAAATAGTTTTTGCGATGTGCCCATCGTGAAAAAATTTATGTATATATAATACATATAATTGGAGCTTATTTGCGACATAGATTTTTACCGTTGAAAATAACATTTTTTGTGATGGGCCCGTCACAACTAATTGTATTTGCGACAACGTTTTCTGCAACGGGCTATTTGCGATGGAGCCCCATCGCTAAAGCCTATTTGCGACGGGATCCCGTCGTAAATAGCCCGTCACAATTACCAAGAATTCCAGTAGTGATGGACTGGAGGCCCAGTAGGCATGATACCCATTACATGGCCCAAAGACCCACAATCTGGCCTGAAGGCCCAGTGCAACGTCTTGCATGCATCACTGTCTGTCCGCGTCATGCCCACGTCATCGCCTCCTTGTGTCATGTCCACGTCACCGCCTCTCTACGTCATGACTACATCACCGCCTGCCTACGTCATGTCTGTGTCACCACCTGCCTATGAAAATTCACTCCCACCTAGATTTGAACCCGGGTCTGATGCAGAATCATGGGGCACCTCTACCACTGAGGCACACCCCAAATGCTATTAATAAATAAATAAATATATTTATTTAAATATATTTATAACTATATAAAGATGTTTATAAATATATTTATTTATAATTATAATTATAAATATATATCTATAATTATATTTATAAATATATATTTACAATTATTTTAATATATTTTTAATTATATAAATAATTATTTGTTTATAATTATATATATTTATAATTATATTTATAAATACATATTTACAATTCTTTAAATATATTTATAATTATATACATTTAATTTTTTATATTATATTAATTATATTATTAAAATTAATTATATAGGTTGTTATCAGCACTAAATATAAAGTGCTAATAAAATATATCTTTATTAGCTCTAAAATTATAGAGTTGATAAATATATGTTTTATCAAAGCTTTTTTATTTTTGATAAAGAGGGGTTTTATCTATGTTTATTATTTTAGCACTTATAAAACCACTCTTTATCAGTGCTTTTTTAAAAGTGTTGATAAAAATTTTCCAGATCTTTTAAATATAACTCTAACAGAGTTCTCTATTCTCGTACCATTCAAGCTCTCATGGAACTGAAACTTTATCGTCTCCCTCTATCTAACATCTTGGGAGAATCAACACTTTCAAAACCAAAGGTATGTGTGATATGTTTCTCCCCCTCAAACATCATTGTGTGTATTAAATTTTCCCAAAGGGTTTGAACAACTCGCACAAGTGAGTGATCTTATTTTTCCTCAACCTACCTTGCTGATTCTCCACCCAATATCTCCCATATTGAGCCATAATTGTTTCATCCTATCTCTCACCCTCACATTCATTTCACTCATTCAACATAATTTCTCACTCCGATCTCATGGAGCACCTAGCTGTGCACTGTAAACAACTCTGCCTACTTATCATATAAGTTGGTGAATGTAAATGATAAGTAGGCATAGTTTTTTTAGTGCATATATGGTAATCCGCTCTAAGTTCCAAGTATCATTCACACTATCATGAATTAAAATCAGACAATTCTTCCCATTTTCTTCCATTACCAGGCAGAGGAACCCCAATCATCTTAATATCTTCTAATTTGTTTATACTTTTTATAGAAATTATAAAATGGGTTTAATTTAGTTTGTATGATTTTATCCAATTTTTTTATATTTATAGTGATTAATAAAAAATTATTTCATGATACTTTTGATAATTATAAAAATATACATAGATATAAATATAGTTACATTATTTCATATCTTCACACAATGATGTGTGAATGTGTGCAATTATATGAGTGGTATCTATATTTATAAATTCATACATGTGTAAGGAAAAAGGTTGGTTTAGGAACTCAAATTATATATCATGAACTTAGTTTTTAAATATTATTCTTAAAAATGGGATTATCCAAATGGTATTTTCAAAATCTAGTAGCTATTTCAAATTAAAATGCCCTAGTTGTCTTGTTTTACTTTCATGCCATGTTTTATAAAAGTCTAGTTAATTGTTTAAATCCCTGTTATGATGATAGTGATTGTTTTTTATACCTCTTGGGTTGTTTAAAATTTATACTTTGATTTAAGAAATGTAATGTTTTAAAGTGGCATGTGGTGTTTAATGAATTGAATTGTTTAAAATGGGTTATTGAAAGACACCTTTGATAAAATGTGAACTATCTAAAATGGGAATGAAACATGGGAACCCCATCCTGAGACTTATGGTTCATTTGATTTAAATTCAAGTGTTTCTTTAAATATTGGGTTCTCAAGACCATGTGATTGGCCCTATCAGAATTTTTTTCATCTAATAAAATACCAAAATTGGATCCTAAGAATCTTTTCACTGAAAAACCACTTGGATCACCACGTATCGATTGAAGAAATGAATAAACATAAACCCCTACCTATTGTTGATTTCAACCACTCGCTGTTGTTTTGGATTTTTTCTATCTATTTAATCACATGAGATATCATCAAATTAATCCTACATGAGATCTTATTTTGAAAATTTCTCTCTCTGATTACATGGAGCTCTTGACTGAATGATGATGTTGATGAAAGGACCATCTATGCACTATAAAAACCCTGTCTGCTTATCATGTAAGGTAGAGATTTCAAATGATAAGTAAGTAGGGGTTTTACTATACAAAAATGGAAATACGATCCAACTTCCAAGTATGATTCCCTCTCCCATGGATTAAAATCAAACAATTCTGCCCATTTTCTTCTATTACTAGGTAAAAGATCCCCAATCCTTTTTATATTTGCATTACTGTGAAAATTTATGATAAGAATTTTTTAACACAAACTGCTAACTATTGGTTTTAGGCATAGCGAAATCATGCTGTGATGGGTGATATATTAAAAATTCTTTTAATAATAATTGCTCGAAACCATGAGTGAGGATATTTCACATCAAATTTATAATTAATTTATTTAATATCTGAAGAAATAAATACTCGGGCTTAGGAACTTTCTTCATTGATGAATTTTGATCATCCAAAAAGACCTTTTTGGATTTCCTTTTTTTCATTATGAGGATCCAAGGATGGAATCCCTCTATTGATGATCCACACATGCTCAAATGATCTCTGAGAAACACCACTCAATCTCCTGGTGCTAGCACGGTTAATCGAATGTCTCTCATTGTTCGTTCTTGATCACTCATTCTTCAGTCTTGAAGAAATATATTTTGTGTTTCTCATTATTGAGAGGGAGAGATAAGGAGGATTCAAGAGATAATTTTTTGTGTTAAAAAATTCTATATTCTCAATTTTAAATGTAATACACAATAGAAATAGTCATCTTTTTATAGAGTTAATATTTAGGTTAAAATAGTATTTAATTACATGTTGGCCATTAAATAACATTTATTAGAATTAATAAACCCCATTCCACAAAATAATATTATTATTATTTTGTGGTTCACCACCTTTCAAAAATTGATAAATAATATTTACCATCTTATAAATAATTATTTTATCACTAGATACAGTGTTGATCCATTTGAACTCTTTGATATTTATTGAATATCTAAATAAATATTTCATTCATCAATAAATATTTTATTCATATATAGGTGAATAAATATTTATTAAATATTCAATAAAATAAACAAATACATTTTTATTCACATTGTCACGACCCCCTTCTGCCAAAGATAAAACAATGAGGGGAAAGAGATAATAACCCTCCGAGTCCCGCCTCCAGTAGGCCCTGGGTTAGAGACCAGATCCAAGGGTGTAAAAAACTCAAAATATGGGAGGAATTACCCTTTATATGGAAACAAGATCAGGATATAGGATGTATCAACCATAATCAACTCCATGAAATATATATAAGAAAAACCAAAAACCATCCCACAATGCATGTGTAAATAAAACTGATACAAATAAAAGTCTCTAAGTTAAATACCCAAAAACAAAACTTGAGTAGCAATGTAGGAACTGTTTAAAGGTTTGATCTAGTGATGTCCAACAAGATCCATGTAATCCTCCTGGAAACCTGAAAATAGTTTTTATATATGCAGGGTGAGCATATGGGTATACTCAATAGGAAAACCAAAGTCTCTCATGCATAAGTTGATTGAGAATACTAATTCACCCGTGATAAAACAGTAAAACCAAACAACACCTAATAGGTAGACTAACTATAACCCCAAACTCACCAAGTATTTCTCATCAAATAACTCATCCAAGTAATATAATATAATATAAATCACATCGATGATAGGGTACCCCACACCACTTTCTCTCTGATTAGCTTCTCTCACACCCTAATGAAAAATGTCTTGACGCTCCCACCTCTTTTGAATATATCACATCACATCCCACCTGCACACACCTAGGCCACACCTCACAACACATCTCACTTGTACACACCTGGGCCACACATCACATCATGTCACATTGCATCCCGGCCATACACACCTAGGCCACACATCACATCTCATCCCAAAGACACCTAAGAGCACACATCACAACTCATCCCGAAGATACATGGGACCACACATCACATCTCACCTGAAGACACCTAGTCCATTATCGCATAGAAGAGGGAGTATGGAAGAGAGGGGGGCCATCCATCCACCCCCCCAATGGGATGTTAGGAAAGAAACCCCCATGTGAATATGTGGGTGTCGACACATAGTGCTCGATGTGGGTGGGGGTGCGTATAGAAATCACAAGGAAAATACAATGTATACATACATATATATAAATCCACACAAACCCCACCTACAGGTTTACAAAAAAATCACCAACCAACTCACAATGCCCCCACATCTGCTGCTAAGACTAAATGCACAACCCCACACAATAAGAATGCAAGCCACGATTCGTTTTTAGTATTTAGTTAATATTAAACCATTTTACAGATTCTACATTATCAAACCATTACACTAAAACATGTACATTGATTTATATTCCAATCTCATTATTATCACCATCTATACCAGCCAGGAACCTAAAACAAAACAACACACAACAAACAACATTTTGAAATAGATCAACAACCACATGAAACCCCACTTCCCAACCATATCATGTCCACTACCCCCCCACATCATATCTCATACAACATATTTTTAGATTTATCCAAGGGTCTATTTTCAATTTCAATTCATTAATTTAGGGTTTTATCACACAATCCATTAAATTTTGGGGCGTTTAATTCATTAATTGACTATACGTAATTAGCCAATTACATATTACATGTTTTTCAGTAACCAAAAAACATGAATTCCATAGTTCACAAGATATAATCACAAGCAAGGACCACTAATGACCATGATTTCTAGTGGGTAATTAGCCCATACAAATTCATAACTTCAATAAATAACAAAGATGTCGTAATAACATAATCACATTCCCCTGCCCCCTTATATTTAATTTAAACCAATTCATTTATCCTTCTCAGTCTCTATTCAACCATATCCATAAGGGTAATAATTATAAACCCATACCGCATGATACACATGAAAAGAAATTAAGCAAAATCCTACTTAGAAGGAAGAAGACTTTTTCATAGACTTGTTGCGCCAAAATAGGGGGTGCGTACAAGAGGAAACTACTTCAGGGAAGGACTCAAACCAACTGCAAAACCACGTTATAGGACTCCAAGGAAGAATGATTTGGAACCTCCCATATCCAAAGAAGGAAGAAGGATTGAATGAAGGGAATATCTCCACCTTAGAAGGATTATATTAAAAAATAATGGGATTTGAAATGGCTTAGTTGACTATTAAAGGTAGATCTCATTAAAACCATGAATTTTAGATGTTTTAAAGGTATCCAAACTTTTTATAACTCAAGATATGATTGATACATTTTGAAAAGGATTTAAAAATCATTAATTATGCTATAAAAACCATTTCTCATTAAAAAAGACTTAAAAAGGAAAAAACTGAAAAATTATGGAAAAATGGAAAATTGTTATAACAAGTCACCGCCAGAGATGAGTCATCACCATAATGAGTCACCGCCATAATGAGTCACTATCAAATATGAGTCACCGTTAGAGATGAGTTGTCTCCAGAATGAGTCACCACCAGAATGAGTCACTGCCAGAATGAGTCATCGCCAGAGATGAGTCACTTCCTGGATGAGTCACTATCAGAGATGAGTCACCAGTAGGCTGAATCACTACCAGTGATGAGTCACTTCCATAATAAGTCACCGCTAAGATGATTCACTGCTAGGATGAGTCACCACCAGGATGAGTCACCACCAGGATGATTCACCACTAGGATGAGTCACCATTGGAAAACAATAAATTTAGAAAACTGTTGAAATGAATCACCATTGGAATGAATAACATGTCCTAAAAACACCCTGTAATCCCCCCAGATACCTCAATTATCAAATATTTGGGAAAGTAATGGTCCATAAGGTTTGATTCATTACAACATATACCTCTCAAACCATTATTTCCCTTGATAATTCAAAACCAACCTGGAAGGAATGAGAGAAAAGGTCCAAAAAACCATCTTTAGAGATACCTTTCAAGGATATCATCACACCTGAAACACTACCATAAACCAAACCTATTATCCCAAACAATAAAAACAAATGAACAAAACATACTTCCCTAAACATAGTAATAAGGTAATTCCATCCTCCATGTTAAGATATTATCCACTCTAGGAAGCAATGACTTGCCCGTATGGGTTTAATCACATCATAGTAAAATACGTCTTGATTAGGAATCAGGTATTCCATTTTTATCATGTCAAAACACCATCACACATCACAAAATGCACATAAAATTAAGGGAAAACAACATATCTCATAAAACACCAAGGTCTAACCAACACATCACAATGAGAATAGATAAGGGAAAACTCAAAATAACTCTGGGTATTGGGCTCACATATACATCTCATGTTCTCAAGTACTCTCCTCTAGGACACCATGACTCCATAACACACAAACTAGGGGAATGGTCCATCCTATAAACACATTTTCTCTATGGTATTGTATCTCTACTAGTTTCTCAATGAACACCATATCATCCTTAATATCCAACTCTCCCCAGTCAATGACATGGTATCCATCATGAAGATATCGATGGAGTTGAGTGACGTGAAAGACATCGTGGATCCTTCCAAGCCGTGATGGTATAACCAACCAAGATTCCACCTCAACAACTCGCCCCAACACCTAGAAAGGCCCAACAAACTGGGGTGAGAGTTTACTCCCCTTATCAAATCTTTACTGCCCATGTTGAGGGGAAACCTTCAAGAACACATGGTCTCTAACTTCAAACTATAGGGTCCTCCTCCTATGATAAACTTAATAATTTTTCCAATCCTGTGATATTTTCATCCTCTCTTGAACCAACCAAACCTTCTCTATTGTGCTCTGAACCACCTTAGGACCAAGAACTACTGCATCCCCAACCACCGTCCAATACAAGAGAGAATGAAAAAACCTTCCATACAAAGCCTTAAATGGAGCCATGCCAATGTAAAAGTGATATATATTATTATAAGTGAAATCTACCAAGGGTAGGTGTTGTGCCCATGATCCGTCAAAGTCCAAAACACATTCCCATAACATATCCTCCTGCGTATGGATAGTATGCTATGTTTGCCCGTTCTTCTGAGGGTGGAAGGAAGTGTTGAGGCATAAATAGGTTCAAAAAGAATGTTGAAATCCCCTCTATACTCATTAGGTAAAACATGAGTCCCAATTTGAGACAATGGAACTTTGAACTCCATGCATCTACACTACTTCACATGTATAACTCTTTTCCAAAACATACACCACACCTGACTCCTTGATCACTAAAAAAGTGGGATGATTTTGTCAACTAATATATAATTACCTAGATATAATCACAACCACCCAGAGCTTTGGGTAAACCTATGATGAAATCCATAGATACATCATCCCAATTCCATTCGGGAATATCCAAGGGATACAACAGACCACCCAGAACAAGATGCTTGACCTTCACCTGCTGGAAAACCAAGAACTTTTCCACAAACTCCTCCACCACCCAATTCATCCCAGGCCACCAAAACTATTTCCTCAATCCATGGTAAATTTTGGAAACTCATGGGTGTACCACCAAAGCTGAGTTATGAAACTCATGAAGGACTCCCTCACTCATTGCTATCGTAACAAAAAAACTTCCTTGAAACAACATCTAGTTTAGACTATCCTCTGACCATCCCTCTATAGAATCACTGTGGAAAAAATGATTGTGAAAAACCTTTACCTCTGAGTCTCCCAACTTAGACCCCTCCACTTAATACATTAGAGAAGACTGAACCATCATCTGGAACAAACAACCTCTACCACCATCCACCCTTGCATCTAAGTGCAGGGTTTCCAACTCCTCCATATCTCTCCAAGCATCCACAGAATCCTAGACAATATCCTTCTGTGAATTTTTGGTCAAATCATCAACCACGAAATTCCCCTTTCCCGAGTTGTAAGAGATCTCAAAGTCATAGTCCTAAAGAAAATCCAACCACCTTCACTGTCGCTGATTTAGATCATGCTGAGAAAATACATACCTCAAACTCTTATGATTTATAAAGACTATAAAGCGCTCCCCAATGAGGTAATATCACCACAAATTTAACAAAAACATAACTACCACTAACTATAAATAATGGGTGGCATAGTTACTTTCATGAGGGCGCAACTTCCTAGAACCATAAGAGATCACTTCCTTCTACTACATCAGGACACACCCTAAACCTAAATGGGATGCGTCGCAGAAAACCTTAGACATTACCCCTTGCTCTAGAAACTGGACCACTGACCAATTTCCCCTTTAGTTAAATGAATGCTTCTTGGAACTGGTTAGTCTACACAAAATCCCAATCCTTCATAGTCAAAGATATCAATAAGGATACAACTTGAGAGAATTCAGGCACAAACCTCCGATAATATCCCGTGATATCAAGGAAGCTATGAACTTCTTCAACATTCTTGGGTGCTTCCCAAGAAACAAATACTTCAACCTTCAATGGGTACACAACCACACCTTTCCAGGACACAACATTCCCTAGTAAATGCACCTATTGTGTCCAAAACATGCACTTGGACAAATTTCCATAGATCTGGTGGTGAAGGAGAACCTAAAAAATAGTTCTAAGATGATTGGCATGATCCTCTTTAAAATTTGACTAGATCATTATGTCATCGATGAATACAATGAAAAAATGGTATAGTAACTCATGGATCACTGAGTTCATAAACCCTATGAACACGGATGGTGAATTTGTAACACTTAAAGGCATGACCATAAAATCAAAGTTCCCATACCTATATCTGAAGGTAGTATTTGGGATATCGCCCTCCTTCACCCTTAACTGAAAATACCCATACTGTAGATCGATCTTGGAGTACCAACTAGCACCTCTTAACTGGTCGAAAAGATCATCGATCCTTGGAAGAGGATAATGATTCTTGATCATCACCCGATTTAACCTTCGATAATATATAAACAAACTTAGACTACCATATGGCTTTTTGGTGAACAATAATAGAGTGCCCCATGATGACACACTATGCTATATGAAGCATTTATAAATCATATCATCAATCTAAATCCTCAACTCCCATAACTTAGATGGATCCATTCTGTAGGGATCTATGGAAATCAGAGAAGCACCAGACTGCAAGTCTATTCCAAACTCAACATCGCGTTGAGGGGGTAGTGTAACAACCTCCTTGGAAAAAACATACATGAATTCACTAACAAACTTAGGAGCCTCATCTTTCTCTATGTTTAATAATTCTATATAAAAATCACCCACCAAATAAAGTAGGGGATACAAACACTAACTTCCCACCCAAAAACCCCTCTCACCGACAAAAACCATGCATCAACCATCTACATATGAGAACATGGCTCTTCTATGGAAGCAGTCGACAACAACACACATAGAATAAAAATAGTAGATGCCAAGGATGAAATAATATGACTTCATATCAAGAAAGATAAGGTCCAAACATGACTTACATTTCCCCATCATCAGTGCACATCCCTGAAAAACATTAGACCAGATGGTATGGACTACAAATGGCATAGTCAACACCAGAGGCACAAGAATACTTTATACATCTATTCCCAAATAACATAATAGAGTGGGTTCCAAAAAAGAGTGAAAAGATCCAAAATCAAAAAAATTACATACAAGTGTAGATGAAAAACTGATAATACCTCTAATGATATCCAGAACATCTAGTTCTGCTATCTCCGCTGCATGCAATAGACCACGCCCAGCTCCACTACCTCTTTGATGATGACTGAATCCATGAACATGCTCAAGTCGAGGTCCCTGAGCTCAAGGAATATCCTGAGGTTGGCCTCTACCCACCTCATCTTCCCTATATGGACCATAAGCCTGCTTCCCATACTATTGGAATGACCTCGATGGTAACTAATGCTGAGGATACTATTGAACCTATCTACCTTGGCCAAAATGAGCTCAAGAATCCATTAGGAACTGGTCCTAAAGATATTCATGAACCCCACATAGGAAAAACATTGGCCCCAATACCACAGGAAAGGTATAGAAACGAAAAGTTCTAAATGGAAGATGCTGAGGTTGACTCCCAGCTGGTCGAAACCTCGAAGGCCCTGACACCTGAGGCCGAATACCGACAACTACGATCCTTATGGAACCATGTTGGTCTCCCTCACACGTAAAACCTCCTTGTGAGTGTATATAGTTGATCAGATCTTCTTTATTCTAAACCTCCAGATACATTGGCAATGTAAAAGGTGTTACTGCATACTAGATAGAAAGACAGAGTGCTTCCTCAAGACGCCTCACTCAGGACTCCTCATCTAGAAAAAGATCAGGGGAAAAGCGTAAAAGGTCTTTGAACTTGATCCCAAGATCCCACATAGACATGATTCCCTACTGAAGGGAGAGTAACTCCTACCTCTTCTCATCCTTCATGGTCGATGAGAGGAATTCTACCCAAAACTCCTTCTGAAAGTCGACCCATGAAACTTCTTCCTCCCTCTGCTCACCAAGGTACAACTTTCACCACTAACATGTAGATCCTCACATATGACTAAATACCAAAGGGACCTTGTACTTCTTATAGGCTCAGATCAAACTGAAAGTGATCTCAACATCCTATATAAAACTCTATATTTCCATATCAGAAACTCTCCCCTCACACTTTTCCAAAGCTTTCTGCTGAAAAGTGTGCAACATCCTATGCCACTGATCATCATCCTCAGTCGTATTAACCCTTCATCGATCAATTGGGTCAGCCTACTGAACCTCCACTGCCTGAGCCATATGAGGATGACAACTAGGATCCATAACTGTAAGAGAAACAAAGATTTACTAAGATCGATAGTATGTATTTTCATTATGATATATTTTAATTAACTTTAATACATTTAATTAATTTTATCCATTTAGATTTTCCCCAAACAACCCAATTCAAAAAATAACACACAAGTCATCATGATGCATGTACCTCTTTTAGGTTTCTACCCCGCAAGCAGTCCTATCTCACTTGATTCTTCAATATGGTTAGAGTCTGTGAACTGGATCATGGGGGGGGGGCTAAAATCCCATGTTCTAGCTGGTCACCCTATATCATGTCATGTACCGAGGTCAACTGAAACTAGTTCCTTACCAACCCATGCATTCCTCACTGATCCTAACTCCAAACTCTATCCTATCTCTCAGCCATCAGCTCTAATACCACTCTATCATGACCCCCTCCTTCCAAAGATACAATAATGAGGGGAGAGAGTAATGGCCCCCAAGTCCCACCTCCAGTAGGTCCTAGGTTGGAGACTAGCTCCAAGGGTGTAACAATCTCACAACTCATCCCAAATACACCTGGGACCACACATCACAACTCACCTAAAGACACCTGGGCCATTATTTCCTAGAAGAGGGAGTAGGGAAGAGCGGGTGGCCAACCATACATCCCCCCACCGGGATGTTGGGAAAGACACCCCCCGCGTGACTATGTGGGTTCCAACACATAGTGCTCGACATGGGTGGGGGTGTATATAGAAATCACAAGGAAAATACAATATATACATACATATATATAAATCCACACAAACCCCACCTATAGGTTTATAAAAAGATCACCAAAAAACTCATAAGGTCTCCCATGTCTGCTTCCAAGACTAAATGAACAACCCCACACAAGGAGAATGCAAGCCACAATTCGTTTTCAGTCTTTAGTTAATATTAAACCATTTTCTAGATTCTCCATTATCAGCCTGATCCACTAAAACATATACATTGATTTAAATTCCAATCTCATTATTATCACTATCCATACCAATCAGGCACCTAAAACAAAACAACACACAACAAGTGACGTTTTTAAACATCCCAACAACCACATGCAACCCCACTGCCCAACCATATCTTGTCCTCTCCCCCCCACACATCATATCTCATACAACATATTTTCAGATTTATCCAAGGGTCTCATTTAAATTTTACTTCATTAATTTATGGTGTTATCACACAAGCCATTAGATCCTGGGGTGTTTAATTCATTAACTGACTATATGTAATTATCCAATTAAATATTACATGTTTGTCAGAAACTACACATCATGCACTCCATAGTTTACAAGATAGAAGTGAAAGCAAGGACCATCAACAACCATGATTTTCAAAGAGTAATTATCCCATACAAACTCATTACATCAATAAATATCAAATAAGACATAAGACCATAAATTACATTCCCCTAACCCTTTATATTTAATTTAAACCAATTCATTTATCTTTCATAGTTTTGATTCAACCATATCCATAAGGATAACAATAATAAACCCATTGTAACATCTGAATGTTTTTATAAAATATTTTCTTTAAATAATTTTAATTCTTTAATAGCTTGCATTGTATGTAATTGTGAGTTTAAACAAACCACATGATGCCCTTGGAATAAAATAACCATTATAACCTAGCCATTAGGTTAGCAGGAATAAATATAACTAACTTATGAAAATTCATGGTGAATTCATTGGCTACAAATTATTTATAAAAAATATAAATCAATTATATATTTGTGTTTTTTGTAAATTGATTGAATTACTATTAGTAAATAAAATTAATGAAATATATATTTTATATACTTAATAAAATATTTTTTATATTCATCCAATATATATTTTTGCCATTGGGTATGAATAAATCCTATTTTATATATAAAAACCTATATTTTTCAAAAGGGTAATTTTATCACCTTTTAATGGAGAACACTTTTTATAGTAAATTTTTTGACACATTAATAATTTTTATATGATATAATAAAACTATTATTTGGAAGTGGGATATAAAAATTTACTTTGAATGAATTGTTGATTTTTTTGATATCTTTCATGTTTTTATGAATACTAAAAATACACTAAATTTTAATTGAAAACAAGTTTTTTTCATAAAAATAATTTATATGGATAAATTATAACATGTTTTCTCATTTTGACAATGAGATTAATTTTAAATTAATTACTAAAAATTATTTGTTTTGAATTTTGAAAATTGGATTCCATATTTGGAATTAGTAGGTCCAAATTATGTAAATATATTTATTTTATTTTTTGGATTTATGAATAGTAACTTTAGTAATTTTTATTAATACAGTAAAAGGGTAAATCAGGTAATTAAGGGTAAACATAATATTATAAAATTACCCTAACACTTGTACTAATATCATTGGATGAGTGTATTTAATCCTTTGGTCTAAATGGTGTCCTTTGGAATCCACTTGAATGAGATTAGGACATTTAGTTTATTTTATTTAAAGAAAATTTAAATATGTCTTACTCAAATTTTAATAACTACAACAATTTTAATATAAGGTTATAAAGAAGACAAATTTGATTATAAATAATAATTTTAAATCCAAAATGGTTTTATTTATCATGATAATTTTTTTTAAATTTTTAAGAAATAAATAATTACCTTAAAGACTTATACTTTAATGATGCAAAAATTATTTAATTAATGAGAAATCAATAAAATAATTATTATTAAAGTGACAATAACCATTAAAAGACCCAAATTTAGTAAATATTATTTTTCAGGTATATTTCGATCATAAATATCCAAGGGTCTAGTTATTGACCATTTTTAGACTTATATAAGAGATTATGACACTTATATTA
This sequence comes from Viscum album, assembly GCA_963277665.1. NCBI lineage: Eukaryota > Viridiplantae > Streptophyta > Magnoliopsida > Santalales > Viscaceae > Viscum > Viscum album. The sequence continues at coordinate 1,351,522,898 of OY728121.1, read as the reverse complement.
TTTTATTTATAAACTTGTCACATTCATGTTTTAATAAGTATAAATTTTTTAATGTTAGATTTTATAGAAGATATATTACACTAAAAGTATTTTTATCAAATATAGTATATTTATATTCATTATATATTTTTATTTTTTATTTTTATTCAATAATTAAATGTATTAAATAATTACACAAAATTGATTTTGTAATTATTTTATTAATGGAGATAACAAATAAATGTTATTAAAATATTAAAATAAATATAATTTTGGATAATTAATATGTAAAATGAATTTTATATATGACCTTGACCTATTAGAAATATAATTTTTTTTGAATTTATCTTATTATTTTAATATTTTTAAAAATCAATGAATTGAACAGTGTCAAAATTGACACTATTGATTGTATATCAAAAAAATGTTTTATTAAATTGTTTAAAAATCATATTTTTTTAAAAATATATATAATAATTATTATATGGTCTAAAATGTTATAAATTATTTATTTATGGTATAAGTGACATCAAATAAGTAAATATTGCACCCTTTTAATATTGAAATATTTGTTACCCTAGTTAAAAATTAAATAGAATAACTAAGTGTTAATTAAAATGATAAGGTTTAAATTGACATAAAAACTTGTCTAAAACTTGTTGGTTTATGATATTACAACCCTATATCATCTAATATTTGAAATTTGGAAATATTTGAGGTTTTTGGATGGGGTTTTATTTTATTATAAATTAATATTTTTGGAGATCCCAAAAGTGCCCCTCACCTCAATTATAAAAGGGCACCTCATCCCTCACCTCATCCCTCACCTCCTCACTTAACTTTGAGCCTTAAATCTCATACAACCCATAAAAGTTTTCTTTATAAACTTCCCTAGTTATATTCTATAGTTTATGGTTTTCTTCAAAGACCAACTCTAGTGATTTATGAGGAGATTTAGAGGGAGCATGTTGAAGAAGAGGTAATCTCCTCTACCGATTCTTTCAAACTTATTTCTTCTTATACTTCCTCTTCATGAGTGGATTCATTATAAAGTAATAAATTTAGTATCAATTATATACTTATATGTTATTATAATTATGAAACAACCATATTACATCTTCTATCCATCCTATAAAAAATGAAATCACCACGCGTGCGTACGTACGACTTACCGTCCCCACGTCGTGGTGTAATATGTTTTTCACCACCAACTTACTTGGATGGGTATAATGATGGAAATAATAAATATATATGATTATTATAACATTATATTGATTCTTAAATATTATAAACCATCCACTTAAATACCGTTCAATAATTATGGGAAATGATATTGTCGCTCGTGCGTACGTACGACCTACCATCTCCATGATGCGATGCAATTAATTATACATGATATTCATTAAAGAATGATTATATAAATGAATATAATGAATAAATGTGATATATATTATACTAATTTAATTATATAAATGATATAACTATAACCTAATAATAGTAACAATAACTTATCTGACAAAACATGCATAAGAAAATAAAGAAGTTAACGCCCGATGGATGAGTAATAATGTTACTAAAAAATGGATGATAATATGATCATATATGATATCATAAAAATGACTATGATTCTGAAATAAGTTAGTGAAATTATTTAAATCATCATAAAGGAGGTTCAGATATAGATAAAAGAAATCATACCTAAGGTAAGGGATAATTTTTCAATCTCATTATTATCTAAGATTGTTTGTATATAAGTATTTACTGGGGTATATTTATCATACACATCCATGTTTCCTAAATATGTAATATTAATTATATTATTCCAAAATTGTTTAAAATCAATTTTAACCATTGGTAAATTTTTATTAAATGGTAACAAAAGTATGAGAAGAATGTTTTATTTTAACTTATACAACATGAGGAGTTTTTATGTTTTCATAACACCATATTTACTTGAAGATTCCTTTATAATATTTTAGGGTTATTTTCAAATAAATTATTGTATCTTAAAATTTTGTGGAATTTTGAGAAAACAAAATTTTTTTGAAGAATAAAGGATATTTTCCTCAAGAATTAATTTCAAGTGTTCAATAAAAATTATTTTTCATCTAAGATGACATTATTTAAAAGGGTTATGTTTCAAGTAAACTATTCATGTTATTATATTTTTTTATTATATTTTTTTATGGAATTATATTTATGAAATAATTTTTTTTACATGGATTATGTTATGATATAATGATGTTTAAGAAACCCATTTTTTTCCTTAGGTTATGCTATGATGAATGATTTATGTTTTTGTGGCACATGTAAGAATGATTTAATTATAAGATGGGTGAGACCTATATCTCCCTATAATTCATTGGGTAAATATTTATATCTCATGAGATATATAGGGTTAGAATGGGAAATGATCTCAGTTTAGTAGTATAGGGATGGAATGAGGAGTGAACTAAGTTCAGTAATGGAATTTGTCTGCTATGATGGTCTAGGAAATTATCTTTGACTAATATGATATTATTTTCTATGATTGTGTGTATGCTACAAAATTTCATGTCTTATGTCATGAATTTTGGGATTATGTTCATTGATTCTTAAGAACTTTTATGATTTATCCCATGGTATGAAATCACGATCTTTCATGTGTAAGAAAAGATTTTCAAATGTTATGTTATTATGTATTATAATTATGATATGATTTATATCTCCCTTGTTTACCCTTACTGAGCATCTAATCTCACCCTTTAATATATTTCTTTTCCCAAGGTCATGAAGAAGGGTATTAAATAAGACATTTCAAAAAGGGGTCTAGTTATGAAGGAATAAGCAGGAGACAATGAATGTGTCTTATGAACTGATTGTTTATGTTTCCTAGTTTCTAAAGACACTATACCTATATGGTCCTATCATGTATTTGTTATATATTGTAATGAACATTATTCAATTTTGAATTAATATCAATGTATGTAAAATATGGGTCATTATAGTTGGTATCAGAGGAAAGTTATAGTTAACCTTTGGAAACTAGGATGAGAAAGCCTTAGTAAGAACCCAAAGGATATGTCAAAGTATAGGCTACAATCCTAGTGTTTTAGAAATGATCGTGAATAACCTAGTATAAAACTTAAAATGTCCTAAATTGAAATTTTATTCTTGATTATGTTGTTTTCCCATTATGATTAGTGTTTCTCACACTATGCTTCTTGGTTTTATTTAATGGCTGGAACCTAGAGGAACCACGTTAATGCTAAATGCGATGGGAAATGAAATTATTTTCCTCCTAAGAAACCAAATGTTGTGGGAGTTAGAATGAAAAATATTTTATCTATGCTTATAAAAAATTCTCAAGCTATGAATCATTCAAGACTTCCAAATAAGAAAAAGAGGGAACAACATTCTGTTGAGTCCTTCATGAGGTAGCATCCACCTTCTTTTAGTGGTTCTTCTGATCCATTAGTGGTATAACAATGGTTAGTACCACTGAAAAGATATTTTCAGTTCTCCGATGCTCAAAACATGATAAATTCATCTTATCAGTCTATCATTTGGAAGGTGAAGCTGATCAATAGTGTAACCTTATCAAGATAAAGAGGAAAAGAGATGAAATTGAATCCATAGAATGGGATGAGTTCAAGAACTTATTTTTCAATAAGTACTTTCCTCGTATTCTTTGAAAAAAGATGGATAAGGAGTTCCTTGAGCTTAAGAAAAAGGATGATGAATCCTTTGGTACCTACGAATCAAAATTTACAAGACTTTCAAGGTATGTTTATGTAATTATTATCCAACCTAAGAGTAAAATTGATATATTCTTTAGTGTATTAAAACTAAGTCTCAGAAGGGAATTATACATAAGGGACTCCAATAGCTATGAGGAAATCGTTCAATGTTCTCTCAAGGTTGAGATGGAGATTATAGAAACCCATCAATCCTATAGGTTTGATAAAAAGATAAAAGTGGAATTCAAGGGAAAATCTAAAGACCACACTAAAAATAAGATGAGTTTTCCCTTATGCTCAAAGTGTGGAAAGAAACATGGAGGAAATTTTCTTTAAGTGACTAGAAAATGTTTTAAGTGTGGAAAAGAAGGAAATTGGGCAGTTAAATGTCCAAGTGATGGAAAAAATATGTCTAATGACGCGAATAGAGAAAAGGCTACATATAATGCACCTCCTATACTTCAATGTTACCAGTGTAATGAAATGGGGCATTATGCAAATCAATACCATAATCCAAGGGTTATTGATGATGATCAATGTCAGAAAACTCTTAAGGCCAAAGACAAAGTTAAGTCACATGCGATCACTATTGGTGATGTGGAGTACGACAATTAAGTGGTGAAAGGTAAACTTACCATCCACTCTAAAGTAGAAAAAGTTTTATTTGATTCTGGATCCACCCACTCTTTTATTTCTGAAGAATTTTCAAAGGGTATCACCTTATTACCTCAACAATTAGATGCTGAGTTAGCTGTGACAACTTCTAATGGCACAACAGTCACATCAAAAGTTTATAATTCATCTTCGATTGAAGTTTATGGTAAAGTGATTCCTGAAAATCTTATGATCCTTCCTATAGTGGAATTTGATGTGATTATTGGCATGGATTGACTTTCTCTATATGGATCTCATATCAATTTCCAAGGAAGGGAAGTCACATTTTATATTTTTGATCAATCTATGATCATCTATCGATGCAAGGGTGAATATGAACTTACAGTATAAATTTATTCCATCATATGGGTCTTGATTCCTATAAATGAAGTTTATCTATCTCAAATGGTTGGGGAGAAACTCACAAGTAAGAATACACCCATTGTACATGAGTTTGATGATGTCTTTCTGGAATAACTTTCAGGTATTCCACCAAATCTTGAATTTTAGTTTTCAATAGAACTCACACCGGGTGATATGCCTATTTAAAAAACACCTTATAGAATAACCCCAATTGAGTTGTAGGAATTAAATAAGAAACTCTAATATAATATTTACAAGGGATTCATATGACCTAGTTCATCACCTTGGGGAGAACCAGCTCTATTTTTTAATAAGAAAGAATGATCAATGAGACTCTAAATTGATTATTGAGAACTTAACAAGATCACTATCAAGAACAAATATCCTATTCCCTGAATTGATAACTTATTTGATCAACTACATAGAGCTAAATACTTTTTCAAGATTGATCTTCATTCAGGATATCATCAACTAAGGGTTAAGAAGGAGGATATACCAAAGATGGCATTTCATACAAGTTATGACCACTATGAATTTATAGTGATGCCTTTTGGTCTTACTAATGACCCTGCTATCTTCATGGATCTAATGAATAGAGTCTTTAGAGACTATCTTGATCAGTTTTTGGTGGTCTTTATAGACGATATTCTTATATATTCTAAGAGTAAGAAATAACATGAATATCACTTGATAATTGTACTGAAGACCCTGATAAATGAGAAACTTTATGAAAAATTAACCAAGTGTGAATTTTGGCTTCATAAAGTTTTATTTTTGGGTCACATAATCTCAAGAGAGGGGATATATGTGGATCCATCAAAAAAAGAAGTTATTGAAAGTTAGTCGATACCAAAAATGGTAACTAAGATCTGAAGTTTTCTTTGTTTGGATGGATATTAGAAACATTTTGTGATTTTTTTTAATATTATCTAATCCACTCACCAAGTTGACTCAGAGAGGAGTTAAGTTCATGTGGACAGAGGAATGTGCAGAGAATTTTAGAAATCTAAAAAGAATGTTAGCCAGTGCACCTGTGCTCACACAACCTTGTAGTGGAGAAAGGTTTGTGATCTATAGTGATACATCCAAGAAGGGAATGGGTTGTTCTCTCATGTAAAATGATATGGTGATAGCTTATGTCTCATGAAAATTGAAAATCCATGATAAAAATGACCCAAATCATGATTTAGAATTAGCTGTGGTGATCTTTGCACTAAAGATATAGAGACATTATCTTTATGGTGAAAGGTATGATATTTACACTAATCATAAAAGTTTAATGTATATTTTCAGACAAAATGAGATGAATATGTGCCAAAGAAGATGGTTGTAGTTGATTAAATATTATGACTTCTCAATACATTACCACCTTGGGAAAGCAAACAAGGTGGTAGATGCTTTGAGTTGAAAGGACCATGCTAGCCTATCCATGACGAGGATCATAAAAGATCCCATATTTATGGACTTGAAAAGGATAGATCTTGAAATTTTAATGGAAGGGGAGAAATATTATCTTTCTCAAATGAATGTTTAACCATCTATACAAGTGAAGATTAAGGAGGTGCAAAAGGAAGATGTAGAGCTACAAAAGAAGGTGAGAAATGTTCCTAAATTCAACATTTATTGTGATAGAATAATAATGTTCAGGACCCAGGTTTGTATTCCTCCCATACTAGAATTAAAGAAAGAGATATTAGATGAGGCTCATATTTCTTAATTCTTTATTCACCCTAGAAGTACAAATATGTACATGGACCTGAAAGAGTTTTTATGGTGGGATGACATGAAAAGAGATGTTTCCAAATATGTCTCTTGTTTCTTGGTTTGTCAGCAAGTTAAGGCCGAGAGACAGAAGTCTAAAGGGATTTTACAACCATTACCCATAACAGAATGGAAATGAGAAACATAACTATGGACTTTGTTGTCAGCCTTCCCAAAACATCTAAAGGCCATAATGATATATGGGTTATAGTTGATCACCTTACAAAGTAGACACACTTTATTGATATTAGAGAGGATTTCTCTCTTGATCATCTTGCTAGGATATATGTAAAGGAAGTGGTAATATTTAATGGAGTACCACTTTCCAATATATCTGATTAGGATTTGAGGTTTAACTAGAAGTTCCGATGAAGTCTTTAACAATCTATGGATACAGAGTTAAGTTTCAACTTTTCTTATTATCCTCAGATAGACGGTTAATCTGAGAGGACAATTAAAACTCTAGAAGCCATGTTGAGACTTTTCTCTATGTATTTCAATGGTGGTAGGGATCAAATCCTACCTTTGGTAGATTTTTCATACAATAATAGCTTTCACTCCAGTATTTAGATGGCTCCTTATAAATACCTCTATAGAAATAAGTTCAAAACTTCAACTTGCTGGTATGAAGTTGGGGAAAGAAAGTTATTAGGACTTGATCTTATTTATGAAATGGAAAAAAAGGTTAGATCTATTCAACAACACATAAGAGTAGCTCAGAGTCGACCAAAAAGTTATGCTAACAACCAATGGAAATTTCTAGAGTTTGAAGTGGGTGAAAAGGTATTTCTATGAATATCTACCTTGAAGAGAGTAATGATATTTGGAAAGAATGACAAGTTAATCCCTAGGTATATCAGTCCTTTTGAAATTCTGGATCATGTTGGGAAGGTAGATTACCAATTGGTGCTTCCACCGAATCTCTCTCAAGTCCATGATGTATTCCATGTATATATCCTAATAAAGTAAATACTTGATCCTTCACATATAATAAACTTACAAGTCATATCGCTGGAGAAATATCTTTCTTATGAAGAACAACCGATAGAAATTTTGGATCATAGCAAAAAAGTTCTATGAAACAAGTCCACCCGTTTGGTTAAAGTTTTATGGTGGAACCACCAATTTGAGGAAGATATGTGGGAACTTGAGGATGTGATTAGGTAGAAGTATCCTCAACTTTTTGTATCCAAGTGATGAATTTTAAGGGTGAAATTTAGTTTAAGGGGGGTATAATGTAACCCCTGGATGTTTTTATGAAATATTTTCTTTAAATAAATTTAATTCTTCAATAGATTGCATTGTTTACAATCGTGAATTTAAATGAATTTTGAGATTCCATTAATATAAAATGACCATTATAACTTAGCCATTAGGTTAGTGGGAATAAACATAACTAACTTATGAAAATGTATGGCGAATTAATTAGCCACCAATTATTTATGGAAAATATAAATCAATTATATATTTGTGTTTTTTGTAAATTGAGTGAATTACTATTAATAAATGAAATTAATGAAATATATATTTTATATACTTAATAAAATATTTTTTATATTCATACAATAGATATTTTTTCCATTGGGTATGAATAAACCCTATTTTATGTATAAAAACCTATATTTTTCAAAAGGGTAATTTTACCGTCTTTTTATGGAGAACCCTTTTTAAAGTAAAATTTTGAAACATTAATAATTTTTATATGAAAACATAAAACTATTATTTGTAAGTGTAATATAAAAATTTACTTTGGATGAATTTTTGACATTTTTCTCATAATTTTCATGTTTTGATGAATAGTAAAAATACACTAAAATTTAATTGAAAAAAACTTTTTTCATCGATGTAATTTATATAAATAAATTATATTATTGAATGGTTTTAAAGTATAAATAGAATATATTTTTATCAGTTAATATAATTTAGGTCATTGACATTAATTTTATGTTGAATTTAGATGTAAAAACATTTGAATATTTTGCAATGTTTTAACTTTTAGAATCATATTTCTCATTTCGAAAATGGGATTAATTTTAAATTAATTACTTCAACTTCTGTACTTTGAATTTTGAAAAATGGTCTCCATATTTTTAATTAGTTGGTGAAAATTAGGTAAATATATTTATTTTATTTTTGGGCTTTATGAATAGTTACTTTGGTAATATTTATTAATATGGTAAAGGGTAAATCAGGTAATTAAGGGTAAAAATAATATTATAAAATTACCCTAACACTTTTCCTAATATCATTGTATGAGTGTGTTTTGACCTAAATCATCCTTGGGTCTAAATGGTGTCCTTTGGAAGCCACTTGGATGAGATTAGGACATTTAATTTATTTTATTTAAAGAGAAGTTAAATATGTTTTACTCAAATTTTAATTACTATACCATTTTTAATATAAGGTTATACAGAAGATAAATTTGTTTATAAATACTCATTTTAAAGCTAAAATGTTTTTATTTATCATTATAATTTATTTTTAATTTTTAGGAAATAAATAATTACCTTAAATACTTATACTTTAATGATGCAGAAATTATTTAATTGATAAGAAATCAATAAAATAATTATTATTAAAGTGCTAAAAAACTTTCACCTATCACTGAAAAAATTGTATCCTAGAATAAATTTGGGTTTATTAAGGTTAGATCCATTCAAAATTGCATCTGTCTTACTTCAGAGTGTATTAACACCTTAAACAAAGCTACCAGAGGTGGTAGTATTGCCATTAAATTGGACATCAAAAAAGCTTTTGATACCATGGATTGGAGTTTTATTTTCAAGGTGATTCATTCTTTTGGTTTTAATGACACCTTTATCACTACTATTAGAAAATTTTTCAACTCGGCCTCCATTTCTATTCTTGTCAATGGCTCCCCCATGGGCTACTTCAAATGAACCAAAGGTGTTAGACAAAGTGACCCCCTCTCTGCCATCCTTTTCTCTATTGTGGAGGACTATATTAGCCGCTTACTCAATTGTCTTGTTGATCAAAACAAACTCAATCCCATTCATGTCTCAAGAAATGTGAATGTCCCCACCCACCTTTTGTATACTGATGACATTATTCTTTTTCTTCAAGGTGATAAAAGAAACATTAAAAACCTAAAAAATGCTCTCGCGCACTATGAGGAGATTTCTAGGCAAGCCATTAGCTGGAACAAATATTCTGTCTTCTTTGGAAAAAAATATCCCCCAAATAGGAAGTGCAATATTATAAATGACCTAGGTATTAAAGAGGGCTCTCTCCCTTTTACATACCTAGGTGTCCTAATATTTTGGGGGCGACCCAAATCCTATCATTTCTTTACTATTGTTGACCAAGTTCTTACCCAGTTAACCTCATGGAAAGGCAAAGCTCTATCTATAGAGGGTAGAATATGCCTTATCAAATATATTATTATTTCCAAATTGGATTACTCTATGATGGTCTACAAATGTAATGCTAGTCTAATAAAAATAATTAATATCTCAATAAAAAATTTCGTTTGGACTAGAAGCACTGTGGAAAGGAAACTTTTAACCGTCCCCTAGTCGACCTATTGCAAACCCATCGATAAAGGTGGTATAGGCATAAAAAATATTAAGTACTTCAATGAGGCTCTTCAATCCAGGATCACTTGGAATCTTCTCTATAATAATTCTAACTCCATTACTTTTCTAAAAAATAGATTCCTTGAAAAACTTAAGAAAGGAAACTTGAATTTTATCACATCCTCTATTTGGCCATCAATAAAGCAATCCTTTTCCTCCATTATGAACAACGCTAGATGGATGGTCTCTAGAGATTATTCTATGAACTTCTGGTTGGATAATTGGACTGGCGCTCCTTTAATCTCTATGGTCCCTCCTGACCAAAGACCTGTGAATTCCACCCTTTATATCAGAGATGTTCTTAATTCCCAAAATGACTAGCTCCATGACACCATTACGAATTCCATTGACAACTACCCTTTCTCTAATAATGATGATTTCTTAATTTTTGAACCTTCTCATAATGGTATGCTCAATTATAAAAACTTTTACAACCACTATATTTGTAACTCAAAAGGTGATTTTGGTTGGCTTAAAAACTTTGATAAACCTTGGATCAAACCTTCTATACTTACTCCTATTTGGCGTCTGGATCACAACAGGATCCCCACGCATGATCGCCTTCAATTACATGGAATTCAACTTTTCTCTAAATGTAGCCTCTGTAATCAACAAAGAGAATATATAAACCACCTCTTTCTTTCTTATTCCACTAATTCTACTCTTTGGAACTATGTGTTTAACATCTTTGACTGCATGGTTGACTTATGAATTTTTCAAATCTCAAATAAAGAGATGTGCAGATATGGATAGCTCTCAATAGATTAAGAACCTTTTTCTTTCTACTGTTTCTAATCTTCTTCATGTGATGTGGTATGATAGAAATGCTATTATTCCTAAAAATTTATCATTTATCCATAATTAAGGTCGAATGTAGATCCTAATTGCCATACATGAAGTTTCTTTGATCCAAAAAGGCCATTGAAACAACACGGTGAATGATTTTAGCATTCTGTGATGTCTTCATGTTGATGGAAACTTCTTCCAACCCCGACATACCTTTAAAGTTTTCTGGTGCACTCCTTTCCCTGGCTGGATTAAGGACAATGTGGATGGTGCATCAAAAGGAAATTCGGGACCTAAATAATGTGGTTCCATCTTCAGGAACTTTCTTGGTCAGATCCTCGGCTGCTTTTATGGTAGCTGTGGATTTGCTTCTTCATTGGAGGTGGAGATGATGAGTGTGATTCATGCCGTTTCTTTTTCCAAGCATCATGGTTGGAACAACCTCTGGATCGAGAGCAACTCGAACACCATCATGTAGGTGATATGGAATGGTGTGATACACCTTGCGTGGACGATCACCACACGTTGGATGGAATTCACTCACTCGCTTCTCGACATCAACTTCATCATCACTCATATTTATTGTGAATCCAACATGTTTTCTTATGGCCTTGCCAACAAGGGGATCAATCAAAATATCATTTAGCTGGAAGATCTTCCTGCTGATTTAATACCCCTTTATAATAAGGATTTTAATATGTTTCTGTCATTTAGAATTTTGTAATCTCTTTCTTTTATAATATTTGTGCCTTGGTTTTCTAGACAAGGCACCATCCTATTCAAAAAGAAATAATTATACAAAATTTATGCTGTAATTATTTTATTAATGGAGATAATAAATAAATGTTATTAAAAAATTAAAATAAATATAATTTTGGGTAATTAATATGTCCAATGAATTTATATATTATATTTACCTCTTATGAATATAATAAAATATTTTATTTTAATTTATCTTTTTATTTTAATATTTTTAAAAATCAATGAATTGAAAACTATTCAAATTGATACTATTGATTTTATATCAAAATAATGTTTTATTAAATTATTTAAAAATAATAATTTTTTTAAAAAATATATAATAATTATGATATGGTCTAAAATGTTCTAAATTATTTATTTATGGTCTAATTTACATCAAATAAACAAATATTTCACCCTTTTAATATTTAAATATTTTTTACCCTAGTTAAAAATTAAATAGAACAACTAAGTGTTAATTAAAATGATAAGGTTTAAATTTATAGATAGACTTGCCAAAAATTTATTAGTTTATGAAATTACAACCCTATTTCATCTCATCTTATAAATTATGAAATTTTGGAGTTTTTTACGGGGTTTGAATTTATTATAAATTAATATTTTTGGAGATCCCAAAAGTGCCCCTCACCTTAATTATAAAAGGGAACCTCCTACCTCACCTCTTCACTTAACTTTGAGCCTTAAATATTGGAAATACCCTTCCATTTTCCTTTATAAACTTCCCTAGTTACATCCTAGATGTTTTGGTCTTCTTCAAATCTAACTTTAGTGATTTACAAGGAGATTTAGAGGGAGCACGTCGAAGAAGAGGTAATCTCCTCTACCGATTATTTCAAACTTATTTTTTATTATAATTCCTCTTCATGATTTGTTTAATTATAAAGTAATAAATACAATATCACTTATATACTGAGATATTATTAGTATTATGAAACAACCATATTCCACCTTTTATCCATCCTATGAAAAACAAAATCACCACGCGTGTGTATGTATGACTCACCGTCTCCACGCCGTGGTGTAATCTATTTTTCACCACCACCTTAATTGTATGGGTATAATTATGGTAATAATAAATATATATGATTATTATAAAACTATATTTATTCTTAAATATTATACACCATCCACTTAAATACCATTCAACAATTATGGGAATGATATCGTCGCTCGTGCATACGTACGACCTACCGTCTCCACGATGCGATGTGATTCATTCTACATGATATTCATTAAAGTATAATTATATAAATGAATGGAATGAATAAATATGATATATATTATTCTAATATAATTCTGTAAATGATATAACTATAACCTAAGAATTGTAATAAGAACTTATCCGATAAAACATGCGTAGGAAAATAAAGAAGTTAACACCCGATGGACGAGTAATAATTTTACTAACAAAAAAAAAATGATAACATGATAATATATGATATCATAAAAATGAATATGATTATGAAATAAGTCAATTAAATTATTTAAATCATTATATAGGAGGTTCAGATACATACAAAGGAAATCACACCTAAGGTAAGGGATAATTTTGCAATCTCATTATTATCCGAGATTGTTTATATGTAAGTATCTAATAGGGTATATTTATCATCAAAGTACATGTTTCTTAAATATGTAATATTATTTCTATTTTTATAAAAAAATTTAAAGTCAATTTTACCCATTTTTTAATTTTTATTAAATGGTATGAAAGGAATCTTTTGTCATTTTTTGATACAAGGTACTTTTTGACTTATCTGAAAAAAGTACATGAAGAATATTTTATTTTAACTTATACAACATGATGAGTTTTTATGTTTTCATAACACCGTATTTCCATGAAGCTTCCTTGAAAATATTTTAAGTTTATTTTCAAAGAAATTATTTTCTCTTAAAATTTTGTGTAATTTTGAGAAAAGAAAATGTTTTTGAAGAAGAAAGTATATTTTCCTCAAGAATTAATTTCAAGTGTTCAATCAAAATTGTTTTCCATATAAGATGACATTATTTAATAGGGTTATGTTTCAAGTAAACTATTTATATTATTATTATGGTTTTATTATTTTTTTATGGAATTATATTTATTAAATCCATTTGTTTTACATGGATTATGTTATGATGAAATTATGTTTAAGAATCCCATTATATTAATTGGGTTATGCTATGATGAATGATTTATGTTTTTGTGGAACACGTAAGAATGATTTCATTATGAGATGGGTGGTACCTATATCTCCCTCCAATGCATTGGGTACAAATTTATATCTCATGAGATAGATGGGGCTGGAATGGGAAATGATCTCAGTTCATTAGTACATGCTAGAATGAGGAGTGAACTCTGTTCAGTAATGGAATTTGTCTACTATGATGGTCTAGGAAATGAGCCTTGACTAATATTAAATTATTTTCTAGGATTGGGTGTATGCCAATTTTTTTTATGTATTATGTTATGACTTTTGGGATTATGTTCATTGATTCTTAATAACTTTTATGATTTATCCCATGGCATGAAATCACTATATTTCATATGTAGGAAAAGATTTTCAAATGTTATGTTCTTAGGTCTTATGATTATGATATAATTGATATCTCCCTTGTTTACTCTTATTGACAATATGAGCTCATACTTTCATATATTTCTTTTCCCCAAGTCATGAATAAGGGTATTAAATAAGATATGTCAAAAGGGGTCTAGTTATGAAGGAATAATTGGGAGACAATGAAGATGTATTATGAACCAGTTGTTTATGTTTCCCAGTTTCTAAAGACACTATACCTATACGGTCATGTCGTGTCTTTTTTATATGTTGTAATGAAAATTATTCAATTTTGAATTAATGCCAATATATGTAAATCATGGGTCATTATACCAATCCCTCATGATAATCATGAAAAGAAACGAAGGAAAATACTACCTAGAAGGAAGAACCCTTTTTTGTAGACTTGTTGCACCAAAATATGGGGTACGTACAGGAGGAAACTACTTCATGGGGGGGGGGGGGTCGAATCAAATACAAAAACACATTCTAGGACTCCAAGGAAGAAGGATTTGGAACCTCCCATATCCAGAGAAAGAAGAAAGAATGAATGAAGGGAATATCTCTGCCTTAGAAGGATTAGATCAGAAACTAATGGGATTTGAAATGCCTTGGTTGACCATTAAAGGTGGATCTCATTAAAACCACACATTTTAGAAAATTTAAAGGTATTTGGACTTTTTAGAACTCAATATATTGTTGATCTATTTTGAAATAGATTTAAAAATCATTAATTATGTTATTAAACCCATTTCTATTAAAAAAAGATGTAAAAATGACAGAAGTGGAAAATTATGGAAAAATGAAAAACTGACAGAATGAGTCACCACCAAAGATGAGTCACCAACGGAGATGAGTCAGCACCAGATATGAGTTACTAACAGAATGAGTCACTGCTAGAATGAGTCGCTTCTAGAGATGAGTCACTGCTAGGATGAGTCACCGCTAGAGACGAGTCACCGCTTGGATGAGTCACCACCAGAGATGAGTCACTTCCAGGATGAGTCACCGCTAGGATGAGTCGCTACCAGAGACAAGTCACCACCAAAGATGAGTCAACAATAGGATGAGTCACCATTGGAAAATTAAAAATTTGGGAAACTGTTGAAATGAATCACCATTTTAATGACTCACATGTCCCAAAAACACCCCAGAATCCCCTTGGACGCCTCAATTATCAGATTTTTGGTAAAGTAATGGTCCAGAAGGTTTGATCCATTACACACATGCTGGTGAAAAAATGTTTATTTAATTTATGTGATCAATATAATTTGAATAAAATTATTCCTTGGTCTTGAGAATAATATTTATTCCATTAATTAAATTCAAATAGAATTTAATAGAGAACAACAAAAAAACTTAGTGTGTGACCCTCTAGGATTATTTCTCACTGGCATTAGGCTGGCTTGCCTAAAGTCAAAGATTACTATCTAGTAATGGGTCAAGGAACCCAAGATAAATAACTTAATATCGCAATTATGACAACCACATATGAATTACCACTATGTAATATAGTCCCTTTGTTATAATATCTCATCAGGTAGGTTACACGATGGTGTTGCCAACCAATTTTTTCGATACGTATTTGTTTGACTATCTGAAATAAGCACATCATTAAACCATGGCCATGAAATTTAGGTGATAGTTATATTCCAATCAAATGGATTAGATATCAACTCCCATAAAAATGTAATAGACAAATCCTTCCTTGACTTATCTATTAATGAAATTCCAATCATGATATACCTAACATACCCTACTTCCCATCAACATATGGCATGAAAGTTTTCATAAATAACTCTAAGTGCATGGGTAATGAAATGAATCAATGATAATATTAAAGTCTAAGGATTATTACACACGCTCATAGATAGGAATATCTGATAACACCAAAACATGCAAAATTCCTACTGGAAGGTCTATTCTCATAATCTCCTGTCTTGGAGATTACCAAGTGTGAACATCCTGAGAAGAAGCCTCATCCACTTATGAGTACTCACAACTGATGGTATAAATAATATGTGTCCCATCATAATATGTTATCTAATTGCAGAATTATATTAATAATATGGTCATAGCACTTCAAGGTTCTCATCATAGTGGGGAACTTCTATGACCTTATTAATGTGAAAAATACCCTAGGACATTATTACATTAAATCCATGCAGAATAATAAACATGATGTAATAACATGTTTAATTAATATTCAAGTCATTGAATATACATGTAATTAAAGTACAATCAGTTGTTCCTAGGACACCAACTCTAAAAAACTCCCACTTGGACTAAAGACAAATTCATTTAACTTTTAGTTTGATATACCTCACCTAATAATAATGTTTCTGTTGAGTCGTGGATTTAGTCAAGGGGTACTCCACACTATCTTTCATAGAAATACTACTCATTGTAACCCCATCTCTCCAAAAAATACCTCAAGAGATGATACTTCCGATGTATGTGCTTTGTCCGCTTATGTGACCTTAGATATTTTATGAGAGCCACTGCTATAATATTATCACAATAGAGTGTGATAGGATCTTTATTTCTAGGCACCACATCAATATCTGGGATGAATTTTTACATCCATAATGCTTTCTTAGCATCATCATAAGCTGTAATATACTCATACTCCACTATGGAATCTATGACCATATCTTGCTTTAAGATCTTCCAGCTCACAACACCTCCATTAAAAGTGAAGATGTATCCCGTTTGTGACTTCATATCATCTTGATCAGTTTGGAAACTAGCATCTGCATATCCTCTGATGACTAGTTCCTCATCTCCTCCATAGAACAGGAACATATCCTTAGTAAACCTAAGATACTTAAGGATAGTCTTGACTTCCATCCAATAGTGTTTACTTGGATTATCTTGATATCTTCCTATCACACTCAATGTATAGGAAAATTCTTGTCTAGTACATATCATAACATACATGAATGATCCAATAACTGGCACGTATGGAATTATTACCATTATATTTATTTCCTCATGTGTCTGAGGGAACATTTTCTTGGAAAGATTAATTCCACGTGACACTAGAAATAATACCCTCTTATATTGTCCCATATAGAACCTCTTCAGCATCTTGTCAATGTATGTAAATTGACTTAGGTTGAGAAACCTCTTGGATCTATCACAATGGATATTGATCCCAAGAATATATGTTGCCTCACCGAATAATTATTCAACCATGTCTTAACATGCTTTAAGACTAATATTCCATTTCCTATGAGTAATATGTCATCAACATATACTATTAAGAAAATGACCACACTTATACTAAACCGTTTATAGACACATGAATCACATTCATTATTTATGAAACCAAATTCCATTATGGATTCGTCAAAATGAATTTTCCATGACCTAGATGCTTTATTTAATCCAAAAATGGATTTTATCAATTTTTTATCTTATTAGAATCATTTTGAGTTACAAACCCTTAAGGTTGTTTCATATATACATCTTCTCAAAGGTTCCCATTAAGGAATAATATTTTGAAATCCATTTGAAAAATATCATAGTCATGATAATCTTTAATAGAAAGTAGAATTCTGATGGATTTCATCATTGCAGCTGGTGAAAATGTTTCTTCATAGTCAATGCCTTGATGCTGTTTAAACCCTTTTGCAACCAGTCATGCCTTATAGGTATTAACATGTACTTTCATGCCCAGTTTCTTCTTGAATACCCAATTTTAACCAATGAGGTTTACATCTATTGGAGGGTGTCATGACCCATCCCCTGGGGCCTGTGCCGTGACTACCCCCGGCTCGCCTTCCATAGGGCAGGGGCTGACGACTAGCACCAAAAGGCGTATTTCCTAAAACTGGGAAGGCATTGCCTTTATATCCTGTAGACACACTCAACCAAGTACACAACAAGATATGAACACAATTAAACTGTATAGTAAAAAAAAGTGTGTATAGTAAGTAAAAGGGGCTAGAATACAAGCCCAACCAGAAAGTACAAGAAAACTGGAAAGCTCCTGTGAACACCCACCAAGGATCCTACCTCAAGGGTAGGTACAACTCTCGAATGGTCATCTCTGTGGTATGCCTCATCTAAGGTCCACCTCTGAGCTACCTCTAGTCCTGGTACCCTTGTCCCCAGTCATAGTTGTACGCCATCTACACCAAACACAACAAGGTTCGGGCATAGCCCGTATAGGGGTGAGTATAACAATACTCGATAGGGACCCCGAGACCCTCAAAGGTCTCACAAAATCCAAAAAGGATAAACCAAAAAGCATTAAAACATCTGACAACCCTACTTAGGTATATCCCCATACATATACCTAATTTATCAAGTATACCCATCTCATTCATGAGGAAACTCAAGGCCCAAATCCTTAGCCAAAGTATAATTGTTCCATGAAGGAAGGGATAACACGAAGGTAACACCACAAAGGTAAGTACCACAAAGGTAACACCACACATAAGAATACCACAAAGGTATCACCACGAAGGTAAGTACCACGAAGGTAACACCATAAAGGTAAGTACCACATAGGTAATGCCACACAGAAGAATACCACAAATGTATCACCATGAAGGTAAGTACCATAAAGGTACGCCAGATAAAAGATTACCACAAAGGTAAAGACTCAGCTCACACCAGGTATAACTTAGGTATGGTAGTAAATATTATTAGATGTAACTACTGAATCATATTACTCTTTTAAAAGGTAGACCCATGTAGGATCCTAAATCATCAGACCCACGTAGGATCCTAATACAGCAGACCCACGTAGGATCCTAGAGTAGTCCCATGTGGATTTCCTAGAGCGGATCCAAGTGGGACTCTCGAACAAAGACCCACGTAGGATCCCAAAGCACAAACCCACATAGGATCCCAAAGCACAGACCCACATAGGATCCCAAATCATAGACCCACATAGGATCCCCTTTCTCATGTTACAACTAGCTATAGGGTTCCCGAACTAATCTTGGTTGATTTCGGGAGAATCCGCTCCTCAAGCCACATGTTGATACTCCAACTGCCATGAAGTCCCACGAAGAAGTATCCCAAAGGACTGCCACATGATAGGGGTCTCAACGCAACAGCCGATACGTCAATCAGACGCCCGGTCTGTAAGTTATTAGCCTTTTAGTCCCGAGGGCCTGGTTGGATTCGTGTTAGATCCAACCCAGGAATACACCAACTTTATCTAAAACTCAAGTGGGGTATACCAAAATGACCACCTCGATCCAAGGTTTTCGGCACCATAGATGGTTCGTCAAAAGGATGCCCGTAACTCAAGTTATAGCTGAAAGAGAGAAAAAGGTCGAAGTTAGTCCGAGTCCGGTCCGACCCGACCCGGTTCGGGTCGACCCGGTCCGACTCGGGTCTGGCCCCTGTGTCCAACCCAGCCCACTGGGTCTGACCCGACCCACTCGGTCCGACCCGGCCCGCTGGATCTGACCCGGCCCACTGGGTCCGGCCCGGCCCGCCAGCGCGGCCCGCGACTAGCCGAATGGCCAGCTCTCCTCCACGGCGTGGTCGTGCGCCACGCGCCGTGCCACCACCAGTGGATAGCAGCGAGCCAGCTGCCCTCCCCTCGCCGTCACGACACAAGGCCGCAGCTCCTGCATGCCCGGTGGCGTGAACACGTGCCGTCGCCTCCCCTTCACACGGCCGGCCATGTGCCGGCCTCCGCCCTTGCTCCGCTGCGGCTGAAGGGCCACGATCCTTCTATGGTAGTGCGGTCGCACTACCGCCGCCATCGCGGCCAGCCGGGGTGCTGGCCCTCACTCCCGAGCCCTTCCGGAAACGTTCGTCGGGTCACCGGGCATGCCCTGGTGGCCCATTCTTCATTCTCTAGACTCCCGCACTCACCTCGGGATGTCTCCATCGATTCAAGACCATCAAAATCCCACAAAGGTTGCGTAGAGTTTGGGCCATGTTCATTTGGCCTTCACCCTCCTCGTGAGAACGGTAGCATGCAGCTTATTTGTTCTTGAATCAAGAAGAATATAAAAATTCTTAAATTAAGATGAACGTCAAAAACGGGGAAAGGGATAAACAAACAACAATCCCTACCTCGATTTCTCGTTGGAGGTGTCGTGAGAAGAAGTCGGTGAAGGCGATGAGGGTGCCAATGATCGTCGCTTCCACAACATGCTTCCAAAGTCGGGCTCGTGCGTCGTCCTCGTTCTTGATCCTGAATTATGTTCTTCGTTGGAGAGGGCGTTCTTTGTTGGAGAAAGAGTTTCTCCAAAGTTCTCCCCAATCCTCCCTTTCGCTAACAATTTCCCTAAAGAAACGAGGAGATAAAAAATTAAAATAGGTTTATCAATTTAATTTACGTTGGCATAATTAAAGTTCGCACAATTAAATGGCACAATTAATTGTATTGCATTGGTAAAATTAAATGGGAGGATTCCAAGGGAATTCCCCACATTAAAGAGGGGTTCGGGTGGTCCCCACCACTAGAATTCAAAATGGGGGTTTTCTAGTTTGGGTGGTCCCTACCCCCATAACTCAAAAAGAGGGGTTTCAAACGAAAAATAAAATGTTAAATATTTTATTTTTCTTCTTCCATGAAAAACTGAAAAAATATCTTCTACCCTCGACCTACTGCGATCGAGGTAAAAGTCTCTTTAAGCGAATATTGGCACTACGAGTTCAACGGTGCCCTCAGATTTCAATTCCGAGCACCAGTTCAAAAGTTAAAAAAACCCGCTCACACGCTTATTGAACATACTTAAAAAAAAGTTCAGAAATTCATTCCAGGAAAACCGGGCCCCAGAATCATGCGCTTTCAATTTTCAAAGACTCATAAAATTCTCATATAATTTAAAAAAATTACATAGAATTTCCGGGTCTTTACATTCTCCACACCTCAGGGCTTTGCATCCCTGAAATCCACATTACAAAATCTAGGAAAACAAGTGGGGGGTATTGAGCACAAATCTGAGCCTCCCGCTCCCATGTGCTCTCCTGGAGGTTCTCATGCTGCCAAAGTACACACACCAAAGGTATAAATTTCCCACAAAGGACTCTCTTCTATCGATCCTCAATCTCCACTTGAACCTTTATAAATATCGCCCCATCGTCGATGTCCATCTCACCCCAGTCCATGATGTGTGAAGGGTCGTGCACATATCTCCTTAGCTGGGATACGTGGAAGATGTCGTGCACCTGATGTAGCTAAGGTGGAAGTGCTAAGTGGTAAGAAACCTCGCCAACTCCGCTGAGGACCTGAAAAAGTCTGATGAACCTCGGAGATAACTTTTCGCCTCAGACAAATCTCTGCAAACCTCATCGAGGTGAGACCCATAGAAAGATGTGGTCACTACCCTCGAACTCCAGAGGTCTCCATCTCCTGTCAGCATAAGACTTCTTACTGCTCTGTGAAATTTTCATCTGCTACTGGATGATCTACACCTTCTCTGTGGTAGCTAGTACCATCTCTGGTCCCATAAGTGCTGACTCCCCTGGGTCAGTCCAGCACAAAGGCGATCTGCAAGGTCGGCCATACAGAGCCTCGAAAGGTGTCATCCCAATGGTGGAGTGATATCTGTTGTTGTATGAAAACTCCACCAGGGGAAAGTGTTCCTCCCAACTGCGACTGAAGTCAAGGATACAATCACGCAACATGTCCTCAAGGGTCTGAATGGTTTTATCAGTCTGGTCATTTGTATGAGGATGGAAGGCGGTGCCCAAACAAAGCTGCACCCCGAAAGCCTCCTGCAACCCCTTCCATAGATGGTAAGTGAAACGTGCATCATGATTGGATACAATCATCAAGGGTACTCCATGTAGCCGCACAATCTTCTACACATAGAGGTGTCCCAAGATCTCTACTGAACCCTGTTCTCTGATCGGTAGGAAGTGGGCCAACTTGGTGAGTCGGTCGACGATCACCCAAATAGAATCATGATCCCTGGATGTACGTGGAAGTACTATCACGAAGTCCATGGATATTCCATCCCACTTCCACTCTGGAACCTCTAAAGGCTACACTAAGCCTACTGGTACCTGATGCTCCGCCTTCACTTGCTGACAAGTGAGGCACCGAGAGACAAACTCTGCTACTGCTTTCTTCATTCCCAGCCACCAGTGCTATCGTCGGAGATCCTGGTACATCTTCACCACTCTTGGATGTACCTCTAGAGGGGATGTGTGGAACTCCTACAAAACTTCCTCCTGAAGCGACACTAGTACCATGGTATGTCCTCTGAAAAGGATGACGCGCTCCCCACCTTAAGAAAATCCATCAGGTGCCTATCCTATGGATATCTGAGCACGTCGAGCCTCGCAGTCAGTGTCCCCATGTTGCACCTCCCTAACTCACTGAAGAAGTGGGGGAGTGACTATAAGTGACTGAAGAAAATCTGCTCCATCTTGTTCCATAAAGGATATCCGTAAAGTGGTCAGCTGCTCCGTCTCCTCACCTAGCAGCTGTATACCAGATCTCCTGCTGAGTGCATCTTCTACAACGTTCCCCTTCCTAGGAGTATAGACTATCTCAAAGTCATAATCCTGGAGAAACTCGATCCAATGTCATTGTCTCAAGTTCAGGTCCTTCTAAGAGAAGATATACCTGAGACTCTTATGGTCTGAGTAGACTGTAAAACGTTCACCCATCAGGTAATGTCGCCACATATTCAAGGCGAAGACCATTGCTGCTAACTCCAGGTCATGGGTAGAGTAGTTATTCTCATGTTGTCTCAGATGTTGAGAACCATATGCGATAATTGCTCTCTCCTACATCAGGATACATCCGAGCCCGTTCCCTGATGCGTCGTAGTAGACTACATACCCAACGCCCTCCTCTGGAAGACTCAAGATATGGGCACTAGTCAGTCTCTACCTCAGCTCCTGAAAACTCCATTACAATCTCTCCGACCACACGAAGGGTTTCCCCTTCTTTGTCAATTCCTATAAAGTTTCTACAACTCTAGAGAAATCTGGCACAAATCTCCGGTAGTATCCATCCAAACCCAGGAAACTTCGTACCTCCATCACACTCCTGGGTGGCTCCTAAGCAAGTACCACCTCAATATTCGTTAGATCCACCGAAACTCTAGCATCTGAGATGACAAGTCCCAGAATGTGAACCTCTCAGATCCAGAACTGGAACTTAGAGAGCTTACCATAAAGCTGGTACTATCGGATTGTGTCCAAAACTATCTGCAAATGATAAGAATGCTCCTCCTCGGCAGCAGAGTTGATCAGAATGTTGTCGATGAATACTACTACAAAGAGATCAAGGTATGGATGAAAGATTCTATTCATGAGTCCCATGAACACTACTAGAGTGTTGGTCACACTGAATGGCATAACCAAGAACTCATAGTGGTTGTACCAAAATCTAAAAGTTGTCTTCTGCATATCCTCGTCTCGTACTCTGAGCTGGTGATAGCTTGATCTGAGGTCTATCTTCGAGAACCACCATGCTCCCTTCAGCTGATCAAAGAGGTCATCAATCCTCAAGATTGGGTACTTTTTCTTCACGGTCACCTGGTTCAAGTGCCGATAGTCAACACAAATTCTCAAGCTCTCATCTGCCTTCTTGGAAAACAAAATCAGGGCTTCCCAAGGAGAAACACTGGGCCGGATGAACCCATTCCCCTGTAAGTCCTCTAGTTGCACCCATAGCTCACGAAGCTCCGTGGGAGCCATCCGATATGCTGGTGTAGATATTGGTGCCGTACCAGGGTACAATTCAATGTAAAAGTATACCTCTACAAGGAGGTAGACCTGGAAAATCATCAGGGAAGAAATCTGCATACTGGCCCACCACTACAGGATAACTCAGACTCTCCACATCAACCACTATGAGGGTAAGGCTAGCCATCTGATGAGTGGTCAGCTGCACTATCATTTGGGTAAGTCCATCATGTGCTGCAAAGGCTCCCTTCTCTCAAGTGAAGGTAAACCTAGTCCCATCCTCATGGATACACCACACTTTTTTCCTAATACAGTCAATCTAAGTATGGACTATAGATAACAAGTACATACCCATGATGACATCGTAAGGCCTCGACGCTGCTACTAGGAGATCCTAGCCGAAGCTCTCTCCTCCTAGAGTAGGCTCACACTGCCAACACTAGTGCGTAATCATCTAATTCGCTCCTATAGGAGTCTCTAGACGTAAGGATCGAGCCAATGGCTCCGTCAGAATCTCTGAGCTCTGAACGAGGGCAGTGGCAATAAAATATTGACCGAAACATGTGTTTATAAGTACTGCAACTATGGTGGAGTAGACACAGATCGTACCTCGTATCATCTCCGGAGCACCATGGTCGTAGGCCTCAGCTACCTAGAGCTGAGCTCGCCCCAGTCCACCTACTCCTTGTAGTCAGGGTGGACCACCTAGTGGTGGTGGTGGTAACACCTCAAATCATTTCCCACCGTTAGCTGCATGGCCAGCTCCTCTGCCACATCCACATGCTCCTTGCGGACCTTCTTGGTCGAACCTCTGTCTCTTCCTAGGAAATTCTTTGACCATCTGCTGATCATCCGAATGGAGGGTCGGACAGTCTCAAGCCATGTGACCCTGCCCGCCACATGTGTAACACTGTTTGATCCTAGCATGAATGACTCTATCTCTGGTGCCCCACACAATTGACCGTGAATCCTGCGGTCGTCCACCTATAGGTCTGGTCCTCTTGGAACTCTGTGACATCTATCTGCTTCCAGCTGTAGAAGACCCCGCTATGTGGTGCCTGGTGGTGGGTCTCACTGATGGTGAGTTCTCAACAAGAAAACTCTCCACTAAGAGGGCTCTCTCTAACACCCCTAACTACGTCGGGATGCTG
Source organism: Viscum album (assembly GCA_963277665.1). Taxonomy (NCBI): domain Eukaryota; kingdom Viridiplantae; phylum Streptophyta; class Magnoliopsida; order Santalales; family Viscaceae; genus Viscum; species Viscum album. The sequence continues at coordinate 1,351,497,966 of OY728121.1, read as the reverse complement.
AGAGAAAGCATTGAAGCCCTAATATCCCACCTGAGTCCCTGCTTGAAGGTTCGAGCCCTGAAGAATGGGTCCCGCACCAAATCAGTGGAGTAGCATGAGAGTTCAGTGAACCTCGCTGAGTATTGAGCCACAGTCATGCTACCCTGCTACAGATGAAGAAGCTCCTGTATTCGCACTGTGCATAGGGTCACTGGGACAAACCCTGCCTAAAACAGGCTCTCAAAGTCTACCTAGAGAAGTGTCACCTCCTCGTGAACCTGGAGCATCAAGCCCCACCATTTGCCTACTGCTGCCTATGGAAGACTGGTGGCAAGGATCACCATGAGATCAGCTGGTGTCCCTACCAGCCAGAAGACTCTCACCATGACCTCCAACCAATCCTCAGCCGTCTGTGGGTCCATCTCACCCCTGAAACTAGGTGGCCTCTGGTGCTGAAACTCATGCAACGTTCTCAAGTGGCGTGCACCCTCTACTGCTGGGGCTAGTGGAATCGGTGGCCCAATGGGCAATGGTACCACTGGTGCCTCTACTGGCGCCTCTACCGATAAAGGGCCCTGCACCGAGGCCTCGTCGCTCGGTGGGATATCCTCGCATACTATACCTGGAACCTTAGATGGAAGTCTGCATGGAGGTATCCTGAAAAGAAATAGGTGTGCCACAATCAATAAGTTATACCCGGTGAGTTGAATCAAATATTTCACAAAGAAAACTTTTCAAAACACACACGCAATCGGTGTTTTCATGCACTCGGTCATAAATCAGAAGTCAGGGTCCTGGTGTATGGATACGTCGGCCGCCGCACCAACACTGGATTCCCTAAACTGATAACCACACTCACTAAACTTAACACTATTTCCATTAAAAAGATTAGAGTCCAATGTTTTATGGTAAAAATGAATCCTCTGATACCAATTTTTCATGACCCGTCCCCCGGGGCCTGTGTTGGGACTACCCTAAGCCCGCCTTTCATAGGCCAGGGGCTGGTTACTAGCACCCAAAGGTGTATTTTCTAAAACCGGGAAGGCATTGCCTTTATATCTTGTAAACACACTCAACCAAGAACACAACAAGATAGGAGCACAAGTAAACTATATAGTAAAAAAAGTGTGTACAGTAAGTAAAAGGGGCCAGAATACAAGCCCAAATAGAAAGTATAAGAAAACCGGAAAGCTCCTGTGAACACCCGCCAAGGATCCTACCTGAAGGGTAGGTACAACTCTCAAGTAGTCATCTCTGCGGTACACCTGATCTAAGGTCCACCTATGAGCTACCTCCAGTCCCGGTACCCACGTCCTCAGTCAACGTAGTCTGTCGTCTACACCAAACACAATAAGGTGCGGGCGTAACCCGTGCAGGGGTGAGTATAACAATACTCAGTAGGGACCCCGAGACCCTCAAAGGTCTCAAAAAATCCACAAAGGATAAAATACAAATTATGAAAACATCTAAAAAACCTACTTAGGTATATGCCCATACATATACCTAAGTTATCAAGTATACCCATCTCATTAATGTGGAAACTCAAGGCCCAAATCCTTAGCCAAAGTATAATTGTTCCACGAAGGAAGAAATACCACGAAGGTAACACCACAAAGGTAAGTACCAAAAAGAAAACACCACACAGAATAATACCACAAAGGTATCACCATGAAGGTAAGTACCACAAAGGTAACACCACAAAGGTAAGTACCACATAGTTAATGCCACACAGAAGAATACCACAAAGGTATCACCACGAAGGTAAGTACCACAAAGGTACGCCACAAAGAAGATTACCACAAAGGTAAAGACTCAGCTCACACCAGGTATAACTTAGGTATGATAGTAAAGATCATTATATGTAACTATTGAATCATCTTACTCTATTAAGAGTTAGACCCACATTGGATCCTAAATCATCAGACCCACGTAGGATCCTAATACAACAGACCCACATAGGATCCTAGAGTAGTCCCATGTGGATTTCCTAGAGCGGATCCAAGTGGGACTCTCGAACATAGACCCACGTAGGATCCCAAAGTACAGACCCACATAGGATCACAAAGTACAGACCCTCATAGGATCCCAAAGCATAGACCCACATAGGATCCTTTTCTCAGGTTAGAGCCAGCTATAGGGTTCCCACACTAAGCTCGCTTGATTCTGGTAGAATCTGCTCCTCAAGCCACAGTTCGATACACCAACTACCACAAATTCCCATGAAGAAGTATCCCAAAGGACCACAACATGATAGGGGTTTCAACGCAACAGACGGTGCATCAATCGGACGCCCGGTCTGTAAGTTATTGGCCTTTTAGTCCCGAGGGCCCGGTTGGATTCGTGTTCGATCCAACCCAGCTGTACACCAACTTTATCCAAAACTCAAGTGGGGTATACCAAAATGACCGTATTAATCCAAGTTTTCCGAAGCCATAGACTGTTTGTCAAATGGACACCCGTAGCTCAAGTTATGGCTGAAAGAGCAAAAAGGGTCAAAGTTAGTCCGGGTCCGATCCGACCCAGTCAGACCGACCCGACCCAAAAAGGCCTAGGCCGACCCAACCTGGTTCGGACTGACCCTACCTGACCTGGATTGGGACAACCCGACCTGGTTCGGACTGACCCTGCTCGACCCGGTTTGGGTCGACCCGGCCCGACCCAGGTCCGACCCAGTGTCTGACCCGACCTGCTGGGTCCGACCCAGCCCGCTGGGTCTGGGAAGGCCCGCCGGCATGGCCCGGACCATGATGGGAAGCTTGCGGTGTGGCCTGTAGTGTGCAGCCCGCGCTGGGCGGCCATCCCTCCTCCGCAGCGCGGTCGCGCGTTGCGCCACCACCGGCGGCCAACAGCGATCCGGCCGCCCTCCCCTCGCCGCCGCGACACAAAGCCACGGCTTCTGCACGCCTGATGGCACGGACGTGCGCCGTCACCTCCTCTTCATGCGACCGACCATGCACCAGCCTCTGCCCTTGTTCCACCGCGGCCGACGGGCTGCGACCCTTCTCCGGCGGCGCGGTCGCGCTGCCGCTTCTGAGCCCTTCTAGCGACGTTCCTTGGGTCACCAGGCGCACCCCGGTGGCCCGTTCTTCATTCCGTAGACTCCTGCACTTGCCTCAGGATGTCTTCATCAATTAAAGACCATCAAAATCCCACAAATATTGCGAAGAGGTCAGGCAGTGTTCATTCGGCCCGCACCCTCCGCATTAGAATGGTAGCAAGCAACTTATTTGTTCTTGAATCAAGAAGAATATAAAAATTATTAAATCAAGATGAACATCAAGAATGGGGAAAGGGATAAACAAAAAAGAATCCCTACCTCGATTTCTTATTGGAGGTGTCATGAGAAGAAGTCGGTGAAGGTGATGAGGGTGCCAATGATCATCGCTTCTGCAACACGCTTCCGAAGTCGGGCTCGTGCGTCGTCCTCGTTCTTGATTCCAAAGTATGTTCTTCGTTGGAGAGGGTGTTCTTCATTGGAGAAAGAGTTTCTCCAAATTTCTCCCTGAGCCTCCCTTTCTCCAATGATTTCCCCAAGGAAATGAGGATCCAACAAATTAAAATAGGTTTATCAATTTAATTTACATTGGAACAATTAAAGTTGGAAAAATTAAATGGCACAATTAATTGTTTTACGTTGGCACAATTAAATGGGAAGATTCCAAAGGACTTAGCCACATTAAAGAGGGGTTTGGGTGGTCCCCACCACTAGAATTCAAAATGGGGGGTTTCTAGTTATGGTGGTCCCCACCCCCATAACTCAAAAGGAGGGTTTTCAAAAGAAAAATAAAATGTTAAATATTTTATTTTTCTTCTTCCATGAAAAACTGAAAAACTATCTTCTACCCTCGACCTGCTGCGGTCAAGGTAAAAGTCTCCTTAAGTGAATATCGGCGCTGCGAGTTCAACGGTGCCCTCAGATTTCAATTCCATGCACTGGTTCAAAGTTACAAAAACGCGCTCACATGCTTACTGAATGTACTTAAAAAAAGTTCAGAAATTCATTCAGGGCACACCGAGCCACGGAATCACGCGCCGTCAATTTTCGCAGACTCATAAAATTCCCATATAATTAAAAAAATTACATGGAATTTTCAGGTCTTTATAGAGGGTCTACCAAAATCTTTACTTGGTTTTGGTACATGGAATCCATTTAGGAATTCATGGATTCTTGACACTTGGAAAATTCAGTGACACTTACTACTTCCTTATAAGTTAGAGGATCATTATTATCAACTAATAATGAGTCACTATACCCAGTTACTATAAAACCATAATTTTCTGGTTCTCTAACCTCTATTTTACTCCTACATAGTACTTATGTCTCTAGAACAGTTTCTTATTCCATGGGTCATTGTGGAATTTTTTCCTGTACCAACTATTATATGCCTTTATCTTCAACTTCAAAGAAGTCTATATCAATCCCACTATCTCTTTTAGATATTTTACCCCTCTTATGAAATATGGTATGTATTTCCACTGTATCATTTTTTATGAGGGTTTGTATAGGTATTATCCCATTGTTTCCTTGGGGTATCCTATAAAGTTACAATTTGTGCCTCAAGGTGCAAGTTTATTATCTGAAGAGGCCTTAACAAACTCTTTTCTTCCCCACATATGTAAATTTGATAACATAGTTTTTATTTTACTCCAAAATTAATATGGAATACCATTTATCAATTTAGTTGGTACTTGGTTTAGTATATGTGTTGTTGTTTATAATGTGTATCCCCAAAAGGATAATATAAGACTCACATGAATCATCATTGATCTCACAGTGTCCAAAAAGGTGTGGTTCCTCCTTTTTTTTACACCATTACACTGAGGTGTGTAAGGAGTAGTGAGTTAGGATAGGATCCCAAAATACCATAAGTAATCAATGAAGTCTTGATTAAGATATTATCCACCACAATCTGAGTGGAGTTTCTTAATCTTCTTACCAATTTGGTTCTCAAATTAATTATTTTATTCCTTGAATTTATCAAAATAATCTGACTTATACCTCATTAAGTAGAAACATACATATCTATTAAAATAATTAGTAACATTTATGAAGTATGAGTACCTGCCCCTTACTTACGACCTACACACATCAGTATGAACTAATTCAAGAATCAGTTTAGCCCTTTCACCTTTCCCACCAAATGGGGATTTGATCATTTTTACTTGTAAACATGCATGACATACACGAAGTGGTATTAGTTAAAAATAATCTAAATATCCATCTTGATGTAATTTATTCAAGATAATTTCGTTTACATAACCTAGTTGGTGATGCCAACGTTGGTTGTGGTATGAGTCATGTAAATTAACTTCATTATCGATTTTTATTACTTGGTTCATGTAATACAACACATAAATACCATTATTTAAATGTGAATCACCATAAAAATTCTATATTTATAAAATAATCTACATTTATTCCCATAGTTGAAAATAAATCCATCTATATCTAGATTGAATATAGAAAAAATGTTTTTGGTAACTGAAGGAACATAATAAAAACCTTGTAAAACTAAGATCATTCTATTTTTCAATTTGAGGTGGTAGTCCTAGATAGCTACAACAAAAATTTTAGCTATGTTGGTTGCTTATAGATCTACCCCCTTAGTTAATATTTCTGAATCTACTTGGTTCTTATATTTAAATACATATGTGAGAACCACAAGCTGTATCTAATACCCAATTTTTAGAAATAGATAAATTTCACTAAAACATAAACACACCCAAATCATACCCTTGGTTCTTTGGATGGTTACAATTTTTCTTCCAGTGTCCCTTCTTACCACATGTGAAATAGAAAACATCATATTCCCTTGCTTACCCCTTGATCTTCCTCTTATTGGAAGGGCATGAAGAAGATTTGGGCTTAAAGCTCTTTGTTTTCCCTTTCTGTTTATTAACCATAAGGATAAAAGGATTTTCTCACTTCATATCCTTATATACTTGGAAATGAAGAGTGAGAATATCCAGTAGATAATTCTCAATGTTTTCAATATTAAAATTCACAACAAAGCTGGAGAAGCTCTAAGGGAGTGATGTTAGAATGAGATTAGTGACTAATTATTTGGGGAGTTTAAACCCTAGAACCTATAGGTGCTCAATGTATCTAATGAGCTTAACTACATGAGGATCAACTGGGGAACCGTCTCCAAGATTTCTTTGAAAGATCACCTTGGAAATCTCAAATGGGTTCCAATCTAGATCACTCATAGTAAAGAACACAATGGTTCTCAAGAATGTTATATTTATTCATGTTTTCATGATACATTACGAGTTCACTAGACATAGAAGAAAGAATAAAATATTGAATGTCAAAAAAATCATTCATATGTTTCTCATAGACTAGGAAATCTTCATCACTCACCTCCATAGTAGGCAGATTAGGAAATGAGGATTCTAGCATGTAATATTTCTGTTCATGGCATAAGACAAACCGAAGGTGTTTATATCATTCCTAGAAGTTACTTCTAGTTATAAGGTTTCTTTTATACAATATTGATCATAAGGATAATGTGGATGAAGAAATTTCCATATTATTCTACAATTAAAAGAGTATATTATTAGTACTTTTCTTGATTACAAATTGGGTGATATATTAATAAATTAATTGATTTTTATTAAATATCCCACTATTTTATCAAGTTCCAATTGACCTCACTATTGAACAAAAAATTTCTAGTTGCTCTAACATTCTAGTGTAAAGGATCCACATCCCCCTTCACATTACCCAAAAAAGGGTTGGTCAAGATACTTTAAGGTATTTAGGTAGGAAGGTCATTGCCAATTATGGGCTTATATCTCCTTGAATCATTGCGTGGACTCCCTTATCCTGAAATCCTAACTTGGATTTCCTCAACACTTTCCTCCAAATTACAATAAGTCTAGCAGGGGCTACTCCTCTTGATGTAAAATGTTTAATTCAACCCAAAACCTTCATTAAAACTCCCCTTATAAAGGCAATTTTCCTAAAAAGGGTTGGTCAAACACTTAGTTTTATTGAGTTTCATTCCCAATCAAGTAATGGAATGCCAAGTTTGACTTAATATTTGGTTTAGGTATTTTAATTAAGTATGAATAAATTCTATCTTGTTTTATCCTTTACATGTCTTTTTAATATTATCTGGATGTTACTTAATTAATTAACCATGTTGGATAAAACATTTATGCATAATTCATTTTTATTTGTTATGCCTAAATTTTATCATGTTTTATCCTTTACATGTCTTGTTAATATTAAGTAGATGTTACTTAATTAATTAAACATACTGAATAAAACATTTACACATATAGATTTATTTAAATTCCATCTTTTCATATTAATTCATTTATTTATGTGATCGTGCCCTCACATCCATAAAATAAATAATTGCATAGAAAAAAATAAATAAAAAATTAAATGACCTATTCATGAGCTTTATCTAATAATTGATTTAATGTGCGTACATTAAATCAAATTATGACATAAGGGAAATAATTCCTTTTTTAAGTCTAGGAAAGATTTATAGAATTCCACCTTTACACTAGTGTATTACTTGAGTTGGAATCATTATGGTTCCATCTTGAACAGCCTCCATACGCCTTGGGATAGTCCATTAATTACATGTATTTATGACTCACACATAGGTGAGGGGAACCAAAGGGTTGGTTAAAAGGGGATGACATAAATATCCTCAAACACACAGGTCCTATATAATAATGGAGGGAGGGATGACACACATATCATCATATTTAATTTAATAATAAATAATTGAAAACCCATGTAATAAATTAAATTAAAACATCCAACACATACACAGGTCATGGTCAATCTCATGAATGGTTATACATGCAATGAATACAAAAAAGTAACTAGCTAGCATTCATTTATTTATTCATTCTTTATTATTAAGATAAATGTGATTGCATTAATTAATTAATAAATTAATAAATTAATTCTCTTTTATCTTAATGATTATTTGAACTTAATTGGAGATACCCATCATTTACTACATTCATGGAAAATAAATTGAAGAACCAATAATGACATATTTTTTACAATAAATTAATTGTGCATTTAAAAATATTTAAAACTATTATTCAATTTTCAAAAACACAATAGGTGTCAATAAATAAATTAAGGTTTTAATGCTATAATTTTCAATTTAATGTAATGTAATTATGCCATTAATTGAGATACTAAATGACGTGTACAACCCAACTACATGTTTTATACCTCAGTTTCTGTGTATCTGAGTCACATGCCTGGGGCTTCGATGAGTTAACTTGGATGGATTATAGGACATGTACACGCAAGATATATGCCATGTATCTGCTTTCTGTGTGCTGTATTGGCTTAGTCAACATGCAGTGTGAAATAAATTCATTGTGTGTAATTAATTTTTCAGCGTATCCATCTACAATGTGCATGGTTACATGATGTGTGCTCTAGCTACACGCCATGTAACCCAGTTTTACTTGAAAAAAATGGCACTTCCCAATGGAATCTCCAATTATTCTTCATTTATTATTAAACCTTTAATAAAATGAAACACTAAAAGAACATGATTAATATGTCAACCACATGTTAATTTAAATAATATTAAATAACAAATAACATGAAATAAAAAATATATGCACAATTTTACATAAATCAATAATTAAATAAATAATTATAAATTTAAACGTGACCGCTCTGATACCACTTATTAGTTTCGAGTGCAGAAAAAGCGTGTGATGGTTGGAGACATATTAGAATTTATTTTAATAATCGTTACCTGAAACCATGAGTGAGGATCTTTCATGTCAAATTTTTAATTAATTTATTTAATATTTGAATAAATAAATACTCGGGCTTAGGAACCTTCTTTATTGATGAATGTTGATCATCCAAAAAAACCATTTCGAATTGAATTCATTGCGTTATAAGGATACAAGGATGGAATCCTTCTGGTATTAATCCACACATTGTCCAATGATCCCCGAGAAACACCACTTGATCTTCGGGTACTAGTGTGGCGAATCAAATGTCTTGTGTTGTTCGTTCTTGATTTCTCGTTCTTCATTTTTGAAGAAATCTATCTTGTGTTTCTCATTCTTGAGAGGGAGAGAGGAGGAGGAGTTGGGAGAGATTTTTTTGTGCCAAAAAATTCTCTATTCTCAATTTTAGATGTAATACACAATAGACATAGCCATCTATTTATAGAGTTAAGATTTAGGTTAAAATATTATTTAATTATATGTTGTCCATTAAATAACATCTATTAACTTTAATAAACCCCATTCCACATACCAATAATAATAATATTATTTTGTGGTGTGACAACTTGCGCAAATTGATAAATAATATTTACCATATTGTAAATAATTATTTTATTACTGGATGCAGTCTTGGACCATTCTAACTCCTTGATATTTATTTAATATCTGAATAAATATTTTATTCATGAATAAATATTTCATTCTTATACTGAAAAATAAATATTTATTACATATTCAATAAAATAAAAAATATATTTTTATTCATATGCCAATGAATAAATATTTATTTAATTTATGCAATCAATATAACTCGAATAAAGTTATTACTCGGTCTTTAGGATAATATTTATTCTATAAATTAAATTCAAATATAATTTAATTGAGATTAATGGAAACACTTAATGTGTGACCCTCTAGGATTATTTCTCATTGGAATTAGGTGGACTTGCCTAAAGTCCAAGATTACTATCTAGTAATGGGTCAAGGCACCTGACATAAATAATTTAATGTCTCAACAATGAAAACGACATAAGAATTATCACCATGTAATATAATACATTTTTCACAATATCTCATCAAAGAGGTTTCATGATGGTGTCATCAACCTATTTGATCGATACATCTTTCTTTGACTATATAAAATAAATGTGTTGTTACACCATGAACATGGAATTTAGGTGATGGTTATATTAAAATCAAAGGGATGAGATATCAACTCCCATAAATATTGACGAGAGAAATCATTCCTCTACTTATCTATTAATGACATGTTAATAATGACACACCCAACATACCCTACTTCTCTCCAACATATGGAGTGAAAATTTTCATCAATAAATCTAAGTGCATGAGTCATGACATGTATAAATGATAATATTAAAGTCTAAGAATCATTACACACTTGAAAATAGGAATATACAATGACACCAAAACATGCGGAATTATTACCGGCAGCTCTGTTTTCATAATCTCCCATCTTGGATATTTCCATGTGTAAACTTCATAAGAAGAAGCCTCATCCACTTACAAGTAATAACACATGATGGTATAAATACTATTTTTCCATCATAGTATGTTATCCAACTATAGAACTATATTAAGAATATTTTCATATCATTTAAAGGTTATCATCATAGCGGGGAACCACTATGACCTTATCAATGCGAAAAATACTCTAGGAAATTATTACATTAAATCCATGCAGAACAGTGAAAATTATCACCAATCATTTTTTTTAATTTTATAAAAGCCGGATTATGGGTGACCGGTGCCCAACATACAACGCTAAACCGGTACAACAGTAACCAAAACAACAAACAACCTAAACCAACATAGAATTAAACATCATAATAACCACAGTCATCCCTGTATCCCATACAGGATTCATATTCTCCTATAGCCGATTCCCATTCCGGATTTCTCCAAAAATTGGCACTTTGAACCCAATTGCCAGGACTTTCTAAATTAGTCATAACAGATGCTGCCTTCTTAACCCCACTTCCCTTTTTGATATCAAGGACCACCTGACTCTTCCTTTTAGAAGCAGACCTTGTCTGCATTGGGCTCGGGAGATATGAGTAGTCTCTTCTTGGCCTCATTGTTGAGGTTGCAGATGGAGGTCTAACACCAGTAGACCCATTATGGATCCCATCTTGAACAATATATCTAAAAGAGCGGCCGTCAGGGGTACTCCAGTTCTCCTTTCCTCCCTTGGAACTCTCCTTCCCCACCCCGGATTGTTCCTTCAACCCAGCTTCATGACCTCCAGCAGAGCCGCCCAGCCTCTGTTCAACAAGATGACATTCCATTAAGTGTTGTCACCCCTCCTGCATGGGAAGTTCCTCGCCAGCGATAACTTTTGCCTCCTTCCCCTTACTCTCAGCCATATGGACCTTAGGGGTCTTATCCCCCCCAAAAAATTTCATAGAAAGAACCTGATCAGCAATTTCCACAGGGCCTGTCACCAGTTCCTGCCCCAAGCGGTCCTCCTGCCTATTCTCCACCAACATAACATCACCCTCGCCCCCTTAAAGGGCCTCCTCCTCCAGAACCTCAACCACATTGCCCTATGTCAGGATATAAAACCTATTATTAAAATCCATAAAAGGCTTGGCCAAAGGATCCAAACCTTTCATCGGTCTGGCTGTGTTAAACACCTCCACAGAACTGCCTTTCCATTCCTTTCCAACCTGTTCGGGACCCGCAGTAGTAGGAGACTGAACAGCTCTCTCCTCACCCAGGTTCATCCCAATGCTGGTATTTCCAATTGTTTAATCTTCCTCCAAGGAAATAACACGAGAACCAGAGCCAAGGTTTTCCCCAGCTGAAGGATTCATCTGAGGACCCCTCCCTCCTTCAGCTACCCCCTTCATCTTCGAATCCAGACCCATCCTCAAATCTTTGCCCAGTTAATTGTGTCGTATACCCTCATTAGATCTTATCCTAGCCTCCTTTCCACTGTAACAGTCCCTCCTCGCACGACAAAATTCAATCGGATTCCCCAACCGCTTGCAGCAACCACAAAAATCCATCCAACTTTCACATACAACCCTCTGTTTAAATCTATACTCCTCTCCGATTGTAATCCAAATATACTCAAAAGGGACGTGCGATGCATCCATTTCAACACACACCCTGGGAATTACCGGATGGAAAACCGCTTCTATGTGACAATCAAAACAAAGATATCTTCCTACCATGTTTCCCAATAAATGAATAACAGAAGGGTTTTGAAACGGTAAAGGTAGTTTAGGAAAACTAACCCAAACCATGATAGAGGGAGAATCCCAGTTCATATGAAGATCAAACGACCATCGCAAAAGCATAAATAGATTGCCTTTGAATATACGAGGCACCCTAGAACACGCCTGAATGAGATCTATCTCTGACTCGAATCTAATCATAATTTACTTGTTATCCAGTAAACCCACAACCACTCGTTCGCGAAGATCCCACGAACCAAATACAAAACAATAAAAATCATCCACCGAAGGTCTTCTGTTCCTGAAACGAGCCACCAGGGTGAGATTTAGCAAGGCCTAAGACTCCGTGAACTCAGCTAGTGAGAGAGGAAGATTCGATGCTCCATCAATTAGGTCAGGCACCTTAGGGTTAATCAAAGTTTTCGGAAAAGGAGTTAGATACTCCAGGTTGGAGAAAGGACGAAATGACTGAGCTCTCCCATGAGACAGTGAATCCCCCTCCCCCATCAAGGGGGGAGGAGCCGGCGCCATGGCCGCAATAATCACCAGAGGTAAGAGAGCATCGCGAGGTCAGGGAGCTGCCTCCATCAAAACAGTGAACATTATATAATAATATTTTTAATTAATATTGAAGTCATTTAATATACATGTAATAAATGTACAATCAGTTGGTACTGGGACACCAACTATAACACTAACCTCACATTCTGTTAAAAATTCCTTCTTGTAAGAATGATACAAAAAGTGATTATACACAATAGAAAGTTTCAGATAATTATTAAGCAGGTTAATTCAATTGTTTTCCATTCATAGTGCCCTATTTATAAATTTTTTCACTCATAATAGTTTCTTCCCCCTGATAACTCTATTTAGGACTCCATCAAATTTCATTTCAACCTTAGTTCTAATTAGAAAGTGGGTTTTTCTTTTCAGTGTGTTATTTATATTTTTCCCCATTTCCACTCTGTAAATTTTCTAGATTTTATTCTCTTTTTTGGTTCTACTAGGATTGAGTTTTTTTTCAAGTTATCCATGGTATTTGGGCATATAATCCAATAATTAGTGTGATATAAGGATTTCTATTGATCCAATTGGGATACTTATTCAACTTGTGTTGAAGTTGATTGTCCCTTTCAACCCCAATATGAATTTACATTTCTATTATTTGAGGATTCATCCCATCCATTTGAATTTTTGAAATTTGAAGCATTCATGAAACCCCAATTAGATTGTTCATTTGTTTTTCTAGTATCTTGAAAACCCCAGTCTTTTACTTAAGGTTCATTTAATTTAAATTGAAGAGTTTCTTCAAAAACTGGGTTCTCAAGACCATGTGATTAGTCCCTATTATTGTTTTTATCATCTGAAGAAAGGTAAAATTCATCTCTTAATCATCCTAGCACTAAAACACCACCTAACCCTCCACATACCAAGTAAATAAATGAAAAAACATCAACTCCTCCCTCATGTTTTAATCCCACCTAACAAAGTTACAAAATCCATCCTTGATCTCTGTGTTTTGTAGTAGATGAAAATTTAATTAGATTCTTTGTAACTTTATATATATCACACATTTCTTTCCTTATATGATTTCCACCACTAAAAAAAATATCAATATGTATCATTTTACCCTTATTATCTTAGAACAATGGATTCATATAGCTTAAATGGTTCTCTAAGAATGGCCTTTTATGGGTTATAAACTCATAATTTTTTTGTGTTTATTAATTTTGTTAAATATTAATATTAATGAATCAAATAGGATGGTTATGAATTGAAAATGGATGGATACCAATCATGTGAAAAAAGAGTATGAGGATGTATTGAAAGAGTTCATCAAGTTTTCAAAAGATAATACATATGACCCTTCTCAAATCCATTATCTGTGTTTATGATGTTTTTATTCAAGACTAATTAGTCTAGAGGAGTTGGAAGAACACATGATATGTTATGGAATAGATCTAAGTTATAAATATTAGACTAAACATGGGAAAAAAGTTAACGTAGCTAGTGACTGAGACAACACTACTTTTTACGGATGATCTGATATGATTATAAGTGTGAACAGTGAAGAAGATTTCATCAAGGATATGATTATTGGTGTGAATATTGATGAATATCATATTGAGGAAATTATAATGATAGTTCAAGATAGACTCCATGAGTTTCCAAAATTGTTTGAGAAGTTAAAGAGTTGTTCAAGGACACCATCTTTTGTTGGTTGTACTAAATATAATGCATTATCATCCATACTGAAGCTATATAATATAAAATCTAGAAACAGATGGAGTGAATATAGTTTTACTAAACTACTTGCTTTATCGAATGATATGATCCTAGAAGAAAATGAGTTTCATTTCCAAACAAAACCCTAAATGAAGGCTACGTTCAATGGGTATGATCTCTGAAAGAAGACATGCTTGTCCAAATAAAAATATATTGTTTCACAAGGACTAATAATCACTTAAAAAAATAACCAAAATGTGATGCGTCTCGATACAAGAAAGATGAATCAGGTTATAAAAAAGTTTTATGGATCTTTTCAATCATTATAAGTTTTAGGCGTCTATATGGAAGTGTGGATACTGTAAGGTAATTGAAATGAAATGTTGATACAAGAATTAAATATGGGAAGATTCATCACTCTAAAGACCCTCCTAAATGGAATAAAATTGATCTCAAGTATCCTAAATTTGGAAACGATCTAAGAAACCTCCATCTTGACCTATATATAAATGGAGTGAATCCTTTTGGTTTTCAAAGCTTCACTAATAGTACATGGCCAATTATATTGGTAAATTATAACTTTCTACCATGGTTATACATGAAACAAAAATACATTATGTTATTTCTAATTATACCAGGACTAAGAAAACTAGGTAATGATATTGATGTTTATTTTTCTCCATTGATCGAAGATTTGAAATTACTGTGGGAGTCAGGTTTTATATTATATGACGCTTATAGAAATGAATATTTCACATTGCGAGCCATTTTGTACAAGAAAATAAATTACTCTCCTGCTTACGAATTTTTTTTAGGATATATAATTAAAGGAACTCAAGGCTATACCATTTGTGAAAAAGGTTCAAAATCAATTAGGTTGAAACATTCATCAAAGACTTTTGGTTTTTGGACATCACATATTTCTACCCTGATGACATAAATACTAATCTTGGATGACATCAATAAATAAGAGTTTAGAAGAAGGTATAACACTATCTCCACTAACATGTGATCAAATATTTGAGAAAGTGAAATATATGGACACTGATTTTGGTAAAACTTTTTAAAAAAAACATTAAAAAACTGATTGGAAAAAGAGTTCAGTTTTTTTTTGAATTACTATTTTGGAATTGTTTGTACATCAAAAAATTTCTTGATGTTATGAATATGTGAAAAATGTATGTGATAGTGTTATTTACACACTACTAAATTCACCTAGTAAAACAAATAATGGAATTAAGGCTCAATTGGACATGATTTACATGAGGATACATGAAGAGTTGGCATCAATGAAGAGTGAAAAATAGACTTTTATTCCTCCATCTACTTACACTCTTTCTAGACAATAGAGATATTAGTTTTACAACTTATTGAATGATATAAAGGTTCCAAAGGGGTATTCATCAAATATAAATAATATCATGTCAATGACTAATTTAAAGTTAAAGGTTCTGAAATCACATGGCTATAATGTTTTTATGAAATATTTAATTCTTGTGGATTACCATTGTATGTTTCCCAAGAATTTCTATCATACATTAATTAATTTATGTTTCTTTTTCAGAGCTATATGAAACAAATTTATAAACCTGATGAAATTTCCAACTATAGAAAAGGAAATTATTGTCATATTATGTGAATTGGAGATGTTATTCTTGCCAAAATTCTTTGATATGATGACTCACTTGGTAAGATATATTAAAATATTTTGTCATGAACATTATAGGTGGATGTACCCCACTGAAAAATATATGAAGATTTTGAAAGGGTATTTCAAAAATCAAAGTCGAACTAAAGGTTGTATTGCA
Source organism: Viscum album (assembly GCA_963277665.1). Lineage (NCBI taxonomy): Eukaryota > Viridiplantae > Streptophyta > Magnoliopsida > Santalales > Viscaceae > Viscum > Viscum album. Next base: position 1,351,482,014 of record OY728121.1, on the reverse strand, counting down.
GAGCGATATATTGTTGAGTAATCCATTGAATTCTGTACTGACAACCTGTATGATGTGGAAATCATTGTTATACTAAAATATCATCACATTGGGTGGCTTATGGGTAAAGTAATTTTATTAATAAATGTTATCACAATTACTATTATAGAGCGGGAGCAGGCTCACCTTTGCGTTTTTATGAAAATCTAGTGGTTGTTCCATATGTTAAAACCTACAAAGTAATTCTTAATCATTTAAATCCATCAAGGAATGAAATTTGGATATTAAATATACATAATAAATAGTTTATAATATGTTTTCAATATCATATTTTTAAGGAGTCAACTGCAAATCCGGATTCAATTTCATAATGAATCTGATGGTTATCCTAAAGAGAAAGTGTGCATGTATTATCTTTTAATGGTTATGTATTAATGGTTATATATTCTATACAAATGAACATGACAAATAAAATATCATGAAAAATAGTGGAGTTACACTTGTGGCTAAAGTGATGCATGTATCTAGTACTAAGGATATAAATCCAATTTATATGAATATGTAATACTTTGGTATCATCAAACAAATATGGGATTTGTATTATAAAACATTCCAAGTGATGTTTTTTCAATGCAAGTGGGTTGATAATAAGAGTTTAGTTAAAATATATGAATTATGACTCGTGAAAGTGGATTTTAGTAAGGAAGGGTACAAAGATGAACTGTTTATAATGGAATCATAGGTAGTATAAGTATTTTATGTTCTAGATCCTATAAATAAAAATTGGTCAATTGTTCTATTATCGACCAAAACTACTGAAGGTATAGATGTTAATTCAACTAAGGAAGACCCTTTCATTGGGACATCATAACCACTTCACAGTGGCCCCAATATCGACAGGGTATTGTATGTCATAGGAGACTGTAATGAGGGGATTTGGATACTCGATAGAGGGGTTAAATCTCTAAAAACTTTTAAAAAAAGAGAGTTCAATAATCAGGTTATATATATTTTTTGTAATATACATTATGTTACCTAATATTATTATATGTTCACTACTATATTTATGTAATATAAATTAAATGTTCAACAAATTCTATAGATAATGACTTCTATACATATTGATGCTCTCAATCCTAAGGGACAATAGGTTTCTCAATATCCTGATGCTCCCAATATAGAGGAACAACAAGATTCTGTACATGCCAATGCTACCAATCTATTGGAAAAACATATTGATGATGTTGAAGTAGAGGAATTGGTGGAAAATGAACAATCCATTTCCTAGAAAAAATAAGAGCATAATAGTGTGGTGGTGTTAGAAAAAATTATTAAGTTAAAAAACAAAGGTATAAAATTCGAGGTTGGATGGAATGCATGTGGCCAGCCTGTTAACCCTAACAAGGCCATGTTTAGTAGTTACATTGGGATCACTATTTGAATACACATGCTGGTTGATGTATATTCATGGAATAATATTGTGCCCACACTTAAGGCAATAATTTGGGAAGAGATTAGGGTAACATTATGATACAATTTTTTTTATTTTACTAAAAAAATAACGAAACATTGATTCAATCTTCATTATTCCTTATAGAGTTTATTTATAATAGACGAATCCTGAATGAAATTTATATTAATACATGTTGGAAAGGATTATAAAGTCTTTCAAAAATTCTTAAGAATTATCATCTCAAATATAATGAAGGTAAAATAAATCCACATGCACCATAGATGTATGCACACCTGATAAACCAAAAAAATATGGAATGTGTTTACTAATATTTGTGGGAATAAAATTTTTTAGGTACATTGTGATTAGTAATAAATTGTTTGACAATATGTGTATTAATCACATTGATTAAGAATTATTAATTTATGAAACAACAACTGAGTGCTGAAAATAAGCAATGTGTAGAAAAACCAATGTTCCCCTACCATAAATCAAGGATGGGGTACACTTCACTTGAAAAAAATGGTATGTATTTTAAACCTATAATAATAATTTTATGTGATATGAAATAAAAACCTAATTATGATCCTTTATTTATATATTGATTGATGAATCAAAATCCAAAGCCACTTCCATCCCACATCATTTTCCATGGAAGGGGGCATGTTTTAATAAAGACAAGAAACTAATAGATGAAAATAAAGAGAAAGTGTGCGAAGCATGTGTAAGTATGACACAATAACATTTTTTCCCTTTAAATCATATTTACATAATAATAATTACTTATTTTACTATATTTTTATCTGACTTAGAAACAATAATAATCATCAGATTTACCTGATGAATATCTACTATTAGTGGGATTGAAGTGGCCATAAAAGTATGGGAAAGTTAGAGGTGTAGGTTTTGGGGTGTCACCCTGAACATATTTTGATAAAAAAATAAATAGGGGATAAATATAAGAAAATGGAAGAAATGCATGAAAGATTAGCTTATTTAGAAGAAAAACCTAATTAACAGTTCAAGTTATTTGAAAATGTTATGTGAAAAAATAAAAGAGAATAAATAACAAAACAACAACCACTATATGAAGATCCCCCACCCCCACTAACTTTGAGGTGAGGGATTCCCCTCAATGGGCTATCTTTGAAGAGGCAATAAATATTTTCATAATTGTTTCTATGAAATGTGAATCGGAAAGACATTGATACCTTTTTTGTACTAATATTTTATATGGTGAAAATGATTGTGATTTATATCTATCAACACCCACCCATCACCTTATTGTAAGGGGTACTGTGTAAAATATCCAAGGAGATATTCTACACAACAAACAATTTCCAATAGGTTATTTGAGAGTGGGGATTCATGTAGCTCACGAGCTGCATTCCGAGCTACCTATTCGACTTGATGATGTAGATATTCATATAGTTTATCTTGATATTATAACTTTCATATCATGGTCATTTTATTTTTTAAAAATACATGTTGACAAGGAGGTATTACTTTCCAATTTTTTTGATGAAAAATATTTAGCAATTAATGAAAAAGGCCTGAACTGATGAATATTATTATAGACAGACAAAGGGAAGGGAGTGAAATGGAAGGCTGAATCAAAATAATCTAAAGGATCAACCAACCAATCAAAATGATCTAACATTAAAGGTTTACGAGGATACAACATTAAAAATGGTGATATGATCATAATTAATTTTGAAGAACATATTTATTAAGGGGACATTATAGACTATATTGGTCTTAAGAATCTAAATAAAATCATCAAACATGAATGGATAGGATTATTAGTTGTAAATGTATGCATGAGGTATGTTTTTATAATTTGTTTCTCCTATAGCTGATCTACTATGTTAATTATTACTAGATACTATTAATAATTTTTATAGGTATATATATATCAATACTATTTGAAGGGAAAATACTATAAACATAAACTTGGACTCATTATTCCTCACATAACTTATACATAACTATTCTCATTGGAACCAAATAAATATGAAGTAATAGTGTAAAAACTGGTGACAATGTTTGAAAGAAAACTTATAGATGATAGACTATTAATAATACCCATTATGTAGGGGTAAAAATCAATAATTTAATTATATAAAATATATTTTCATTTTTTTATTACTTATTATTTTTTGTTTTTAGGCAATATTAGTTACTCATTGCAATCAATTTGAATAATCCAAAGATTTATTTTCTAGATTTAATGAATGAATACCCAACAAAACGACCACACATGAAAGAGTTTATCCATTTTTAATACACTACAAGAAACATTTTACAAATAAACTTCAAGTTATAAATTTTATATTATGTTTTAATGAAAATTTTGTTATGATAGTGTAGTGTTTATAAATCATCAAAATCTTATCAGGAGGATAGTCCATAAGTATAAAAAGTCTATTGAATTCTAAAAATGGTTAATAATTATATTATATATATAATAAAATTCTATTATCAAACATATATATAAAAAAGTTTCTTATTTTTCTCAATGTTTTTGTAGTTCCTAGAAAAAACTAATGGTAAAGATTGTGGTTATTATGTTTGCAAATTTATGAAAGATATCATATTCCATCAGCAAACTAACATCCCCAAAGAGGTATTTCTAATGATAACTACAATTTCATTTAAAATATTTATTAATCCTTTGTTTATTTATATTTTTCTAATACTACTAGGAATATCAACAGTCCTCATATTCAAAAGAGGAAATAGATTTGTTTAGAAACAAATGAGTAGAATACATGGTGTTAGAATGTATAAAAACACCATGAGGAGTTGAATTCATACTACTTATTTAGTTAATTTTATCCTTATTTTATCAAAAAAAATAGTTAATTTTCTTATCATTTTTATTTAATACTTATTTTGTTAATTTTTACAGAGATCATGAAGAAATGAATTCATCTACAAGGATTATGCACTCATGATGATGGAAATTTATTTTTATTCTATAATGCATTCAACATTCCGGGTTGTAAAACAATAATATTATTAGATAAACCAAAATGTTGAATTTATTAAAGAATAAAATGACATGGTGTGATGTGTAGGAATCAACTAAAACTCAATATGATACACAGTATGCCTAGTATGACTCAAAGTTTATGGTTTTAGTTTATAATTTACATTTTTGTTCAAAAAAACATCACATACTCAAAACTAAGCAAATGTATTAATATTATTTTTATAATTGAGTAAAATGATCTAAAAATCATTTTTTATATGTAGGAATCAACCACACCTCAATTAGATACACGGTGTGCCCTGTATGTCTCAAAGTTCATGTTTTTAGTTTAAAATCAACATTTTAGTTCAAAAAACACATTACAAACTAAAAAATGAGAAAAAAATCATATTTTATTGACACTTTAGAACAAAAATACATAAATAATTTATGGCATGTAGGAATCAACTGCACCTCAATCTGATACACAGTGTTCCCATTATGACTCAAAGTGTATATTTTCGGTTTAAAATTGACATTTTAGTTCAAAATATGTTTCTCTCACTAAAAAATGAGAAAAATTGCTCATATTTTCATGATACTTTTAAAAAAGTATTCATAAGTAATTTTTGACACGTAGGAATTAGTCACACATAAAACTAACACACGATGTGACTATTATGACTCAAATTTCATGTTTTCAATTTAAATTGACATTTTAATAAAAAATAAATGTATTCAAAACTGAGAAAAAACATTTAGATTGTTTTTATACTTTAGTAAAATGATCCATAATTTATTTTTAATGTGTATAAATCAACCACACATCAATTTGACACATGATGTAACTGGTATGACTCAAAGTGTATTTTTATTTAAAATTGACATTTTAGTTTAAAATATAAGTCACATACTCAAAACTGATCAAACACATTCACATTGTTTTGATAATTTAAAACAATGATCCATAAATAATTTCTGATATTTAAGAATCATATGCACCTCAATATGATACATGGTGTGTCTGTTATGACTCAAAGTGTATATTATCAGTTTAAAATTGACATTTCAGTTTTAAACATGTGTCACTCACTGAAAACTGAGAAAAAAATACTCATATTATCTTGATACTTTATTATAATGATTCATAAATAATTTGTGACATATATTAATTAGTCACATTTCAAACTGACACACGATGTGACTGATATGACTCAAAGTTCATGTTTTTAGTTTAAATTGACATTTTAATAAAAAAAGTCATGTACTCAAAACCAAGAAAACACATTTGGATTATTTTTATACTTTAGTACAACAATCCATAAGAATTTTTTGACATGTATTAATCAACCACACGTCAATATAATGACCGGTGTGACCAGTATGAATCAAAGTGTGATTTTATTTAAAATAGAAATTTTAGTTCAAAACACAATTCACATAATGAAAACTAAGAAAACAAATTCATATTATTTTGATACTTTAAAAAAATGATCCATAAATAATTTGTGACATGTAATAATTTGATGAAAATTAATTTGATACATGGTGTGTATGATATGACTCAAAGTGTATGTTATCAGTTTAAAATTGACATCTTAGCTCCAAAACTTCTATCACTTACTGAAAAATGAGAAAACGCCATCATATTTTCTTAATACTTTTGGAAAATGATTCATATGTCATTTGTGACATACAAGGGTTAGTCAAACATTAAACTGACACATGATATGACCGGTATGACTCAAAGTGCATGTTTTAGTTTAAATTGACATTTTAATAAAAATGGAACGTGACATAATCAAAACCAAGCAAACACATTTGGATTATTTTGATACTTTAGGAAAGTGATCCTTAAGTCATTTTTGATGTGTAGGAATTAACTTCTCATCAATATGATGCACGATGTGACTGGTATAACTTAAAGTGTGTTTTTATTTAAAATTGAAATTTTAGTTCAAAACACACATCACATACTTAAAACTAAGACAAAACATTTAGATTAATTTAATACTTTAGGAAAATTATCAATAAATAATTTTTGATGTGTAGGAATCAACCACACCTCAATCTGATACATGGTGTGCCCAATGTGACTCAAAGTGTATGTTATCAATTTAAAATTGACATTTTAGTTCAAAATGTGTGTCACTCATTGAAAACTAAGAAAACATGATCAGATTATCTTTATAATTTATGAAAATGATTCATAAGTCATTTTGATGCTTAAGAATTAGTCTCATGTAAAACCAACACACGATGTGAATGAAATGATACAAAATGTATGTTTTTAGTTTAAATTAACATTTTAGTAAAAATGGAACATGAAATACTCAAAACTAATAAAATGAATTTATATTATTCTTATACTTTAATAAAATGACCCTTAATTCATTTTTTATGTTTTGGAATCAACAACACATCAATCCAATGAACAGTATGACCAGTATGACTCATATTGCATATTTTTATTTAAATTTGTTATTTTAATTCAAAACACACATCACATACTCAAAACTAAGAAAACACATTCAGATTGTTTTAATACTTTAGGATATTAATAATTCACTTGTGGTGTTTAGGAATCATCTGCACCTCAATCCAATACATAGTGTGACTGATATGACTCAAAGTGTCTGTTATCATTTTAAAATTGACATTTTAGTTCAAAACATGTGTCACAAACTAAAAACTAATAAAAAATGCTCATATTGTCATGATACTTTATGAAAATGAATCACAAGTCATTTTTGATGTGTTGGAACCAGTCTCACATCAAACCGACATACAATGTGACCAGTATGACTCAAAGTGTGTGTTTTCAGTTTAAAATGATATTTTAGTAAAAAAGGCACATGACATACTAAAAAACAAGAAAAAACATTTGTATTGTTTTACTACTTTATGAAAATGATCCTTAAGTCATTTGTGACATATAAGAATTAACCACATGTAAATTCGACTTACCGTGTGATCAATATGACTCCAAGTGCATATTTTTATGTAAAATAAATATTTTAGTTCAAAACACACATCACATACTCAAAACTGATAAAAACATTCATATTGTTTTAATACTTTATAAAAATTATCCATAAGTCATTTGTTACATGTAGGAATCAACCACACCTCAATCTGATACACAATGTTCTCAGTATGACTCAAATTGTGTGTTTTGAGTTTAAAAATAACATTTTAGTTCTAAACACATGTGACATAATAAAAAATGAGAAACCACATTCATATTGTTTTGATACTTTAGGAAAATAATCCATAAGTCATTTTCAATATATAGGGATCTACTACACCTCAATCCAATACATGGTGTGACCGGTATGACTCAAATTGTGTGGTTTTAGTTTAAAAATGACATTTTATTGATGTATTATTTCATATTTATGTCTTTTTTTTCTTTATAGTATTACTAACATAATAATTGTTTTCTTATATAGGTGTATTATTTTTATTGAGTTGAGGTGGCTTGTTTGGAAATTGATACCATGATTGGGCTTTTTTAAGAGGGGGTTGGGTTCCAAAGACAATGAAACCATTGATGTTTTTGAATGTTTGTGATAAATTTTAATTTCTAATGAAATTTTACAAAATAATGCTTGAAATGTATATAATATATTATTTTTTTCTTGTATCTGTGATGTAATTTTTATTTAAATTAAATTATGAATTTGATATATTTTCTGCTGCAGTGTGTTATAATTTTAACAGAACACTGCAACAGTATGACCTTTATCAGCATTTTTAGCACTAATAAAGGGCCCATTTATCACTGCTTTTTTAACACTATTAAAAATGACCCCATTTTAACGGTGTAATAACAACACTTCTTTAGTACTGATAAATGCCTTTTTGCAGCACTGACTTTATCCCAATATGTAGTAGTTTTTAAAAATTATATCATTAATTTCTAATATTTTACTAAAATTATTAATTATCAATTGTATTATTATTTATTAATTATATTAATTAATTATTTTTTTTATTTTTAGTTATTGATATAATTGATTAAATTAATTGTATTATTAGTTATTACAAATTGTACACTAGATGTGAACGTGGTTCACACCTTCTGTTGGGGGTCTCCATTCATGCTTACCGAGACTCTTTTTTCTAAATATGGATCACTGTCATAAAGTTTGAAAATAAACTAATCTTTATTTCTTGGTTTTGACAATGTGAGACATGTTTTAAACTAAAATGATACTTTTATATTGAAAACACACACTTTTAGTAATATCAGTCACATCATGTGTTAGATTGACATGCGATCAATTTCTACATGCCAAAAATAAATTATGTATCATTGTCCTAAATATTCAAGATAATTGGAGACCATTTTCTTGATTTTGAATATGTGAATCTTATTTTAGACTAAATTGGCACTTTTATATAGAAAACATTCATTTTTAGTCATATCAGACACATCGTGTGTTGGATTAATGTGTGGTTGATTCCTATACACCACAAATAAATTATGAATCATTTTGCTAAAGTATTAAGACAATCTGAGTTCATTTTCTTGATTTTGGATATGAAAATTATGTTTTAGACAAAAATGACACCTTTTTATTGAAAACAAGCATTTTAAGTCATACTAAACATGTCAAGAGTCAAATTTATGCGTGGAAAGTGTGTCATAATGTTCAAAAATTTTCAAATTTATTAATCTACCAACTACTATAGAAGTGATGTGAAGAGTCGAAACATAGGGAGAATATGCGTAGACCCTTGGGATATCCTCTTAAAAGAATGTTTAATCATATGGTTTTTTAATGTGATTAAGAAATAAAAATTACAAAAACTTAATAAATATTTAAAATCAATTAATTAAATTAACAAAAACTATCTAAGTGAACTAAATTAATCTATGGAAAAAGAGGTAAAGATGGAAGTGTCAGAGTTGTGACATCCATTGAGGTGCATGAAATCCCAATTATTTAATTCCCACATCTGAATATTTATTTATTCAATTATCACTGATTCCAAATTCAATCAAAATACTATCATATATCATCCTATGATGTTAGATAGTATTCTAATTTTGACATAAATCATCCATAATTTTGTTATTTGAGTTGATGAATAATTTGCGCATCCTTTTAACATTGAATTACTTGGTGAAATTAAATGACCTATTTCTCACAAAGTTGAAGTATCTATCTATTTTTTGTTTTCTTTCATGATATTTCTTATTATGTATCACTCATGCAAGTTTGAAGGATAATTCACACAAAATATTGATTTTTCAATTAATATATTTATTTATTCAGAATTCACTTGTGCTTGATTTAGGATTATCTCACGTGCATGATCGACTTCTGGATAAATAAATTCTCTAATGATCTCCCATCCCTAATTGATTATAAGGTATCACATGAATGAGAACCAAAACATGTGTTCAGTCTTAGTAAAAATTAAGGCAGACACAAATATAATTAAATATTTAAACATCTAATTAAAAACATTAATTAAAAAGTCAACCAGACATGTAAAACATCAATGACATGCAATTACTGTCACGTTTATCACAAACTCGACACCAAGAATATTATCCACCCATATCACAAACATGAAACATAAAATAATTATTAGATTATATCACCATGTTCATGTTGATGTGAATATCACCACAAGCTGATGATGATGATCACCCAATAATAACCATCACTTCGTAGATCACCGCAATATCAATGCGAACCCTGAAAATTGCTATGCACATGATGAAATTCCCAAAAAAAATCATCTAACTCATATTAGGATGGAGGTAGTGCATACAGTGAGACACTATAGGAGGCCAACACTACATTTCTAATGGAGAGAGTGGCGTTCCTGGTGTAATCTTACAGAAGGAGGGAGGTGTCGCGACAAGGGTGTATAGGTAGAAGGCACACCTAGTAGATGATGTGCAAGAGGCGATTGGATAGGGGAAGTTTGGTGTTCCTGATGGTGTGTGTTGCATGGATACAACCTATTGGTGGTGGTGAGGCCTTAGGGTGGCTCACGAGTAAGAGGTGAGAACCAGGAGCGATTATGGGGCCTTACCTACCTTAGGATGAGGCATACGAGTAGGGGGGGTAACTACTAGTTTTGGTGTGCAAGGGAAATAGGTGGTGCACCTGGTAGTGTGTGGTGCAGGGAGACACTAAATGGAAGTAGTGCCTCGAGAAGGTCCTTCACAGATGGAGTACCCCTGGATCCGCTGCCCGAGATAAGGATTTCAAAATTTAAAACAAAAATTGAAAATAATAAATTTAATGTCATAAATAATTAGAATAAATGTTAGATTAAAATAATAATAATAGATATAAAAATAATTATTAGATATAATTATATATATATGCATATAATTAAACATACTATTATAATATATAAAATATAATTAGTATTTATAAAATATTAAAATCTATAAACATAATGATACTACTATTAAATGTTAATTTAATTTATTGGAAATAAAAATTAATAATATTAATACTACTATTATTTATAATGAAATGTAATGCTAATATACATTAGAAAAAGTAATATTAAAAATAATAAAATACTAAATCCTAGTTGTAATACTAATATTAATATTAAATAATATTTCAAATATAAATATATAAATATATAATTATAAATAATAAGGTTACAAGTTAATTAAAATTAATTTAATTATATAATTATACACATAATAATAATAGTAATAATATTAATAATACTAAAATTAATAAAATAATAATAATAAATAACTAATATTAATACAAAATTAACTAAAATATGTAAAAATACCCAAAACACTAAAAAACTATAAAAAGAACCTAAAAAACTAAAGGAAAGTAGAAAAATTAATTAAAACTAAGTGAAAAAATTATAAAAAATGTTAGTAGAAACATGTGAATCAAATCCCCCACACTTAAAAATTTTCACTCCTAGGGAAAACAATCAGAAATAATACATAACTGGACCCATAGATAAATAAAAACATCAAAATTACATGCTCAAAATATTTCAATCCATTTTAACCACAAAATATCATGCTTCATTTAAAATTCCAATTTTCAAAAATAGTTTCCCTTCCTCTTGCATTATTTCCAAAACACATACCTACACTCATGCACCAAAGTGACCTACCTCTCCATCATTCACATCGCTCGAAACAATTTGATCAAAGTTATGCTCAATTCTCATACACATGCACTATTACCAAATAATTGCCATGAATTTTACATATCCACTCGTTGAAATAAAAATAAATCACCAATATTGTGTATTTCACATTAGGTTCAAATGTCTATAATGTTGTAGGGTGGTGGGTCATAAAAAAAATTGAAAATTTGTTGTCAAATGAGGGCTGAATCTTGAAATAAATTCATAATAAGTGTCATTCTGAATGTATTTCTCAAAATATTTTCCCCACACTTAAAACATTTCCTGTCCCCAAACATATTATAATCCATTATATCTCTCAAAAAATTAATATTGTTTTCTCTCTCTCATTTTTAAGGACACAACTCACACAGATATAATGGATTGGTAAACAGGTGAGTAATAGCTCCCAAACCCCATGAAATATAAATAATAAAATATCCCAATAAAAGGTACATATGTAGCTCATAATTAGTTGAATCTTAGTGAAAGTAAGTCACATAGAAAACTTTATAGCTCCTGAATTAACGAGTCATCACTTTTATAGGTATCCCCAAAAGCAAGGGTTACTACATAATGATCACAAATGTACTCATTGTTGGAAGAAAAAATAATCTATATTCCAAAATAAAAAAACATGTAATAGATGTGGATAATTTTAAATAAAACACATATAATCATGACAGGATAATGTCAATCCATGTGCATCAAATGACTCAATGTCCATCAAACAACCCTCTCCATGAAGAAATCTCTCCCCAACACTTAAATTGAAAATCATCATGTAAATATTCAAGAAATGGTAAGGGAAGTTTATTGGATGTGGTATTATCCTAAAAAGGATTCTTCATGGATTCTAAAGGCCACATGATAGATAAAATTTATGGGTGGATCAGTGGGTCAAAGGGGATAAATAAATCAAAAAAAAAATGCCTCAATTGTTCTTGTGAAACTTTCAAAATTCCTACCATGTTGATAGAAAAACATGACAAGTTATAGAAGACATAACATAAAAAAGATTCCCTAAGAAAAATAAAAATAATATATGATGAAAAAATGTACTAGAATCCTCACAGGTATAGAAATAAAATGTTGGACAACATATATGAGCATGAGTGAAAATAAGTATCTCAAAAATATACAAGTTTCCAAAAAAAATATTTTCGAAGCATGGAATAATATCAGCAATCATCTAAGTTATGAGATTAGATCAAATAAATCTAAATAGTAACCATTTTCTCAAACTTCCCAGGGATATAAGTGGTTGGCCTCTGATCGTGTTACGAAAAAATACAACAAATTCCATGTGGTTTCAGCAATGAAATTAATGTTTATTTTTTTTTTATTTTTTTTTAAATTTTTAAATTTAATTTTTTTAGTTATTTATTTTATATGGTAGTTTTAGAAACATAAAATATAATAAAAAATAAAACACTTCCTTGAGTAAGTGAAGATAGACCCAGGAAGGCTGACTGTATCTGATGAAGCTCTAGAAATGATGTAACCTATAAAATCTATATATAGAAAACACGCACCCACATCATATCAAAGTCATAAAAACAAAATAAAATTAACATGTTGATAATAAATATATGTATGATGAATTAAAATCCACTATGGTGATAGGAGAAAAAAAAATTTGATAAATAAATGACATTTTATTACTTAAAAACCAAATAAATTGAAACTAAATGTAGTGAAAGGAAAAAAACTAATTATTGGATTCCTACTATTGAGTGATAAGTTTACCTCATCTTCAGAAAGACATTGATGAAACTCCACTAGGATTAAACATAAATGTATACCATACATCTTCTTCTTTTTCATTAAAAGTGTGGAATCCATTTGTTGAAAAAAAACCCTGCAAGCTCCATAATATTTCAATGGAAACTTGTTAGTCAAATGGATGTGTAGAATGAAATGAAAATAGATCAAATCACAGGGAAATGAATATACCTCATCTGAAGAAAAACTCACAAAATAATTGAATTTTTTGAAAAGGGTATCAGTGGAAAGAGTAAGAATATTATATTTTTGAATTCACACAAGAGAAGAAATGAACTTATCGGAATCTTTCAGTGGATGGATTATATCAATCATATACTTGAATACATTATCTTATTTGATGATGTATCCTAATTAATTTTCACCACCAACTACTAGTACAGGAAAATCCACTAGTTTCTAACTCAATTCATGCTCTATGGTTTCATTGATTGTACCAAGGTCAAGAGTATTACTAGAATATTTGGGAATTTCAAGTGAAGTGTTTTTAACCTTGATATATAGAGCAAGTGGGGTGGGCTCAATTAGATTAGGTGACTCCATTGTGTCAAGAATTCCATATTTTTCAAAAGTTTTTTCTTTAGATCCCTCTTCTTATTTCTCCATTGGAACATGCGTGACTACAGACTTAGGATCCTCTAGGAAATCCCATTATTCTATTATTTCTTAAAAATTATGAGTGTTCTTAACTGCCATCACTGACTAATTTTCTAACTTTAGAATTTTGTTAGATGTATCCATTTTGGAAAAAATTTCAGACTCACGCATATTTTCAAAAAGAATCGATTCAATGTCATTTGAATTGATGATCTCTTATATGTGGAAATCCATGGTGTATTGGTTCAATTATGACTCTATAATAGTAAATAAGGGACCAATTTCATTGTCCTATTCATCCTGAAAAGGTGTGATTTGGTAGACATTGAATGCAACCTTTTTCACTTTGGGGTGGATGGGTTGTGAACTCGTAGAATAAGGACATGAAATCCCATTTTCTTAGGGACCATTATATTTAATAGAGTGGAAAATTTAACTATAATATTATTGAAATGTGATTATATTAGAAGAATAAAAATTGTGATGGATAGGTGTCATCAATGGTATGATAATAAGGAGGACTAATCAAAGTAGTCACATTATTAGAATTGAGAAATGGTTGTTGTTTAAATGGAATCTCTATTTCACTTTCCTCAAAATAATTATTCTTAATTGGATCATTAAGTGTTAATGAGGTGGATATTTTTTCATGAACCAAACTAGGTACCCCAATAACCCGATAGTCAAGCCGGTCCTGACATAACCTGAAGGGTGTTCCCGATCTCCATGGGTTAGTGACTAGCACCTAGAATCATACATAATGAAAGTGGGAATGGTTATTCCAAAAAAATTACAGAAGTAAAAGATAAAAGACAATATGTATATCAAAAGAATATCCACTTGGAGTAATGTACTAGAAATAAAATAGGCATAAATAATCCCAAGCACTACAACTAAGTACCAAAAAACAAGAAAAACTTCCCCAAGTCCCTAAGGATTAACTCACCATGTCCACAGATCAACAGCCAGAACCACCTCCAAGTGGTGCTTTACCCCTTATTTAACCTAAAAGAAGATAATATACAAACAACCAAAAGCACACATAGGGTGTAAGACAAATCCTAGTAGGATTTCACCCAAAGATCCCATAACAAGATTCCAATACCAAATTAACCAAGAAAGTGCTTTCAATTTTCAAATAAACATGTTTGTCATATCAAAAGCATATTTACACAAATCATGATTTACAATTAAAAAGATGGAAATAATTTATTAATTCATTCTTCACATTTAAATTGATGGAAATACTTTTAAAACGGTGTAATTAACTTTAAATAAAAGGTGATTTACACATTTGGTACTTTTTACAAATGGATAAAATAAACACTTTTATATAAAATAGTTTATATAAATTCACAAGGAGTATAAAATAGTTTACAACAATATAATATATTTATTTGAAATACAAAAAAGTGAGAAATATGTTTATATTCCTAATAAGGTATGATATTTATAGGCTATAGGGACCACACACTCAAGGTGAACTATAATATGTACATAAGTACCTTTGAACCAAGGCCAAATAAGACTCATCACCAATGCTTTAGGGATGTGATATGTTGATATGATGTTTTATAATGTTTCAAATCATAAAGTGTTGTCCAAATAACTCACTAACTACCTAAGGATTTCATGTGATCTTATAATAAAACAACAATGAGAAATTTATTTTATGACTACTTAAAATACAATTAAATCCCATTCCCCATTTCAAATATTCCAATTTTCCATTTAAAATCCATAATAGGTTTTTAATAAAAAAACATACCTTTTCACCAAGATAAAACCCTATGGTTTCTATCAAAAACATTTTTAATCCATTTTCACAAATAGGGATTTGAAATGAATTCACCATTAAATTTCATAATCCAATTCCATAATTAAATTCAACAATTTAATTTTCAAACTAATTCCATCAATTTCTAAACAAACCCCCAATTCAATGGAATTGAGGTTTTTCACAATTTCCCTTCAAATCTACTTCCACAATTAAATTAAAAAAATTAATTGAAACAATTTCCATCAAATCCACAATTTTAATTAAATAAAAATTTCAATAATTTCCATAAACACATCCCAATTCAATGTAATGGGGGTTTTCCAATTTCATGCCAAAAATCCATTTTTCTTAAAAACCCCAATTCAATGGAATTAGGGTTTTCCAACAAAAGAATTGAAATCCATTTATCCAAAACCAATAAATTGCATTTAATTTAAATAATTGAAATTAAAAAAAGCAATTTAGGGTTAATATAAAACAGACATTGTAATGAAACCACCTACCTTGGAATCAATGAATCTCAAATCACAATGTTGTATATAGAAAAATCCAATGGAGAATGACGAAAACAAGGATATATGAATCAAACATAGGTTTAGATCCAAAATAGTTGGTATTGGATCCACAATTCAACATGGGGATCCATGGAGACCTAGAGAGGAGAAGAGAGATCGTGGTAGAATGATATTGGGAAAAGGAAACTAACTCGAAGAATATCGAAGGGTGTTATTCAAGATTTGAATCACTTCTGGGAGGGATCTGAGGGTCCAAAAATCCTTCTTCGAAGCTCCAAGGATGGGATAAATCGTTTTTGTATCATACTGTTCCATCAGAGACACTAAAAAGGGGTTTGGGATTTTAAAAATTAAAATTTTATTAATTAAAACCTATATGAATGGTTTCCTGGGCAGACCCACATGGTTAGACCAAATCATGTGGCCTGGTTGTGCACCTATTTTAAATAGGCCACACAATTTCTCCTAAGAGGGAACACTAATTGAATAACATTACACCAACCATCTAAAATCCCATTACCTTGGGTTGCATGGTTAGCTCTTATAGGGAACAAAGTTTGGAAAAACTGTGCACCAACTGCGCACTAGCCCAGAATGTTCAAAACTCTTAAAATATAAACCCTAAATAACCCCAATGAGACCCAACCAAAGATCAATAAAAATAGGGGTCTAGGGATACCTAAAAATAGTAATAGGATGTTACAACCTCCCCACTATAGAAAATTTCTATCCCCAGAAATCCTACAAAGAAGTTTCAATTCCAAAAAGATGAAGTCACTATTCTCTTATCAGTGCCTCCCTCTCCCACATATCATGATTATTAGAAATGTGAAACCATATCACATGAACCAAATATATCATCCTCCCAAGAAGTACCTTTTGTACCTCTCGTACCCCTCATGGTTTAATTTTCATGATCACAATCACTCTCTTTTTTATCTAATCTTGTTTTAAGTGTTTTTGGATGATAGGCATGATTTCAGGTTGGCAAGGAATTGGGCCAAGAAATCCAGAAGGCAAAAGTGGACTGATTTCAGTCCACCGGCCAACCGGTGGATGACCACCGGCCAGCCGGTGGAATCTTGACAGAAGGCATCCCCTCTGTCCAGACCACCGGCCAACCGGTGTCCCATCACCGGCCAGCCGGTGAAACCCAGACAGAAGGGACACCTACTGTCTCACCACTGGCCAACCGGTGGCCTCCTCACCGGCCAGCCGGTGGTGCCTGGGCAGAAGGCCTCTCCATTTTCCAAAGCACCGGCCAACCGGTGGCCAAGCACCGGTCAGCCGGTGGATCCAGTCAAACTAGTCGTTGGGCTTTGACCAGCCTGCTCCCAACGGCTCCGAAGACTTTTCCAACAGCTCTGAAGACCCCGAACGGCCATATGAGGGTTCCCCCTCTATAAATAAAGGACTAGGAAGCCCCGGAACAAGTGTGGAACTATAACCAAGCCAACAGAAGCCAACAGACACATTTTTCATCATTTGGCAAACCTCCGGCGGATTCCTTCAAGGAACCTCAATTGCTCCAACCCATTTCCACATCCAAGGAGCATCACCATAGAAGCTTGGGAGCACTCTTTATCAACTCCAATCAATCCATTGGCGCCCAAGACTTCTCCACATTACGGTTTTTCTTGTTTTATTATTTTGAGAATCAATTTGGGTTTGTGCCTACAAACCCCTCTTTTTCTCATCTTCCCTTTGTTTGGGTTTTCACACCACCTTCAAGGTGTGAAGAGGTTAGTCAAGCCTTCACTTTAAAAGGCTTGAGTCATAGGTGAGCTAGCCTTCACCTGTAAGAAGGCTAGTGGGTTCTTGCTCAACCATTAAAAGCAAGCTGTAATAGGTTCTAGACTACCTTAAAGTCTAGTGGGTTTCTTGCTAAAACCATTAAAAAGCAAGCGGTAGTAAATATCTCAACGGTTGAGTTGGGAGCGGAGACGTAGGCTTTGGTTTAAGCCGAACTCCGTTATCAAGTTTTGTGTCTTTCCTCTTTTATTTCCGCTGCACTCTTTACTTTGATTTTAAATTGTTAATTTTTTTTTAAAAGGCAATTCACCCCCCTCTTGCCATCACTCTCCGTCCCAACATTTGGTATCAAAGGAAGTGTTTGAGTAATACCTTAACCGGTTTCAAATTCAAGATCCATTGTGATGACTTCATCTTCTTTCGCCCCCGAAGGTTATTCATTGGGTCATGCTCCATTTTTTGATGGAACCGGCTATACCTATTGGAAAACCCGCATGATCACTTTTCTTAGAAGTATAGGTTATCCTATTTATAAAATTGTCATGCATGGTTATTCTCTTTCTTCTCCCGATGAATCCAAATGGACTCAAGCCGATATTAAAAATTTCGAGCTTGATGGCAAATCCATGAACGCTCTTCATTGTGGCCTTTATCGTAATGAATTCAATCGAGTTTCCACATGCACTTCATCTCATGAAATCTGGAAACTATTGGAGGTTACCCATGAGGGGACCAACAAAGTTAAGGATACTGGATTGGATATGTACCGTCAAGATTTTGAGTCTTTTACCATGCATCCATATGAAAATATAACTGAAATGTTTACACGTTTTACTGATGTTTGCAATGGGAGAAAGTCCCTTGGTGATGATGTGTCTGCAGAAACGATGGTCAAGAAGATCCTTTGGATCCTACCAAGCTCATGGGCACCAAAAGTGACCGCAATTCAAGAAGAAAAAGACATCAAGAACATGCCGGTCGAAGAGCTCATCGGATCCCTCATGACCTACGAGATCACCATGAGGAGGAAAGATGAAAAGGAAGGAAAACCGATCAAAGTTCCAAAGAACATCGCCTTCAAAGTTCAAAAAGAAGAAAGCTCCTCCTCCTCATCGTCTTCCTCTTCAAGCGGCGATTCAGAAATGGAGAATCTTTCCCGCAAAATGCACAAATTCATGAAGAAGCACAAGAAGAAGAAATCCCGCAAGGCTCAACCCAACGAAAATTCCGAGCCCGAGGTAACATGTTACGGGTGTGGCAAGAAAGGCCATTACAAGCCCGATTGTCCACTCAACAAGAAAAAGGCCAAGCAAAAGGAAAAGAAGAAGGCATTCAAGGCCACATGGAGTGATATCTCCACATCCTCCTCCTCCTCCTCCTCAAGTGACAACGGTAAAAAATGCCTAATGGAATTTCATGAGGTATCCTCTTCCGACTCCTCATCCTCTAGTTCTTCAAATTCTTTCAATCATTTATCTTATGAGGATCTCCAACATGCTAGAGATCAATTGGAGGAAGGTTTTCACGAACTTTATTCCAAATTTATTGCTTAAAAAAGAATTTCAAAAAACTTTCGTCCGAAAAGGAACAACTTCTCAAAGAAAAGAAGGAGTTGTCCCTCAAGATCCAAAACCTTCCCGATGTTGATTATATGGAATTAACAATCAAGGATTTAAGGAAATCCCTAGCTAAGTTCACCGAAGGTGAACATAACCTCTCGAAGCTCCTTGGTTCCCAATGCGTATCTAGAACCACCCAAGGGCTTGGCTATTCCAAGCAAGCTTCCTCTTCCCATGCTCCAACTATTTTTGTAAGGGGGAGCTCCCAATATAAATTTTGCAACTATTGTAAAAAACCCGGGCACTTAATTTATGAGTGCAATTGCAAAAATGCCCGGTATGGAAGGCCCAAAACCATTTCCTTTAACGATGAATTTCATAGGAGAAGACCCGTCACAAGACAAGTATGGATTGAAAAATCCCTTTTAGCGAGTCTCTCCGGACCAAAATTTGTCTCGGTTCTAAAATCCTCTCCCCGGTGATTTGTTGTTTTTATTTAGGGGGAGTTAGGATTGTTTAAGACTTTTTGCTTTATTTTCAAAAATATCAATTCAAAACTTTCAATTCAAATTTCAAAAATTTCAATTGGTTTAAAATCTCTATCTTGTTTTTCAATCCTTTCCCTCAATCAAGTTTTATGCCCCGTGCTATTTTGATAATCACAAAGGGGGAGAAATTCTTGGTTGATTGGGGGAGAAATCTTTCTCTCATGCTTTGCTTTACTTTTCAATTTATCCTTTAAAGAATGCCTTTCATTTCAGTCTTTTACATTGCTTGTTTTGGTGATTGTGATCATCAAAATAGGGGGAGATTATTGTACCTCTCGTACCCCTCGTGGTTTAATTTTCATGATCACAATCACTCTCTTTTTTATCTAATCTTGTTTTAAGTGTTTTTGGATGATAGGCATGATTTCAGGTTGCCAAGGAATTGGGCCAAGAAAGCTAGAAGGCAAAAGTGGACTGATTTCAGTCCACTGGCCAACCGGTGGATGACCACCAGCCAGCCGGTGGAATCTTGACAGAAGGCATCCCCTCTGTCCAGACCACAGGCCAACCGGTGTCCCATCACCGGCCAGCCGGTGGAACCCAGACAGAAGGGACACCTACTGTCTCACCACCGGCCAACCGGTGGCCTCCTCACCGGCCTGCCGGTGGTGCCTGGGCAGAAGGCCTCTCCATTTTCCAAAGCACCGGCCCACCGGTGGCCAAGCACCGGTCAGCCGGTGGAGCCAGTCAAACTAGCTGTTGGGCTTTGACCAGCCTGCTCCCAACGGCTCCGAAGACTTTTCCAACGGCTCCGAAGACCCCGAACGGCCATATGAGGGTTCCCCCTCTATAAATAAAGGACTAGGAATCCCCGGAACAAGTGTGGAACTATAACCAAGCCAACGGATGCCAACAGACACATTTTTCATAATTTGGCAAACCTCCGGCAGATTCCTTCAAGGAACCTCAATTGCTGCAACCCATTTCCACATCCAAGGAGCATCACCATAGAAGCTTGGGAGTGCTCTTCATCAACTCCAATCAATCCATTGGCGCCCAAGACTTCTCCACATTACGGTTTTTCTTGTTTTATTATTTTGAGCATCAATTTGGGTTTGTGCCTACAAACCCCTCTTTCTCCCATCTTCCCTTTGTTTGGGTTTTCACACCAGCTTCAAGGTGTGAAGAGGTTAGTCAAGCCTTCCCTTTAAAAGTCTTGAGTCATAGGTGAGCTAGCCTTCACCTGTAAGAAGGCTAGTGGGTTCTTGCTCAACCATTAAAAGCAAGCTGTAATAGGTTCTAGACTACCTTAAAGTCTAGTGGGTTTCTTGCTAAAACCATTAAAAAGCAAGCGGTAGTAAATCTCTCAATGGTTGAGTTGGGAGCGGAGACGTAGGCTTTGGTTTAAGCCGAACTCCGTTATCAAGTTTTGTGTCTTTCCTCTTTTATTTCCACTGCACTCTTTACTTTGATTTTAAATTGTTAATTTTTTTTAAAAGGCAATTCACCCCCCTCTTGCCATCACTCTCCGTCCCAACATTTGGTATCAAAGGAAGTGTTTGAGTAATACCTTAACCGGTTTCAAATTCAAGATCCATTGTGATGGCTTCATCTTCTTTCTCCCCCGAAGTTTATTCATTGGGTCGTGCTCCATTTTTTGATGGAACCGACTATACCTATTGGAAAACCCGCATGATCACTTTTCTTAGAAGTATAGGTTATCCTATTTATAAAATTGTCATGCATGGTTATTCTCTTTCTTCTCCCGATGAATCCAAATGGACTCAAGCCGATATTAAAAATTTCGAGCTTGATGGAAAAGCCATGAATGCTCTTCATTGCGGCCTTGATCGTAATGAATTCAATCGAGTTTCCACATGCACTTCATCTCATGAAATCTGGAAACTATTGGAGGTTACCCATGAGGGGACCAACAAAGTTAAGGATACTCGATTGGATATGTACCGTCAAGATTTTGAGTCTTTTACCATGCATCCATCTGAAAATATAACTGAAATGTTTACACGTTTTACTGATGTTTGCAATGGGAGAAAGTCCCTTGGTGATGATTTGTCTGCAGAAACGATGGTCAAGAAGATCCTTTGGATCCTACCAAGCTCATGGGCACCAAAGGTGACCGCAATTCAAGAAGAAAAAGACATCAAGAACATGCCGGTCGAAGAGCTCATCGGATCCCTCATGACCTATGAGATCACCATGAGGAGGCAAGCTGAAAAGGAAGGAAAACCGATCAAAGTTCCAAAGAACATCGCCTTCAAAGTTCAAAAAGAAGAAAGCTCCTCCTCCTCATCGTCTTCCTCTTCAAGCGGCGATTCAGAAATGGAGAATCTTGCCCGCAAAATGCACAAATTCATGAAGAAGCACAAGAAGAAGAAATCCCGCAAGGCTCAACCCAATGAAAAATCCGAGCCCAAGGTAACATGTTACGGGTGTGGCAAGAAAGGCCATTACAAGCCCGATTGTCCACAAAACAAGAAAAAGGCCAAGCAAAAGGAAAAGAAGAAGGCATTCAAGGCCACATGGAGTGATAGCTCCACATCCTCCTCCTCCTCCTCCTCAAGTGACAACGGTAAAAAATGCCTAATGGCATTTCATGAGGTATCCTCTTCCGACTCCTCATCCTCTAGTTATTCAAATTCTTTCAATCATTTATCTTATGAGGATCTACAACATGCTAGAGATCAATTGGAGGAAGGTTTTCACGAACTTTATTCCAAATTTATTGCTTTAAAAAAGAATTTCAAAAAACTTTCGTCCGAAAAGGAACAACTTCTCAAAGAAAAGGAGGAGTTGTCCCTCAAGATCCAAAACCTTCCCGATGTTGATTCTATGGAATTAACAATCAAGGATTTAAGGAAATCCCTAGCTAAGTTCACCGAAGGTGAACATAACCTCTCGAAGCTCCTTGGTTCCCAATGTGTATCTAGAACCACCCAATGGCTTGGCTATTCCAAGCAAGATTCCTCTTCCCATGCTCCAACTATTTTTGTAAGGGGGAGCTCCCAATATAAATTTTGCAACTATTGTAAAAAACCCGGGCACTTAATTTATGAGTGCAATTGCAAAAATGCCCGGTATGGAAGGCCCAAAACCATTTCCTTTAATGATGAATTTCATAGGAGAAGACCCGTCACAAGACAATTATGGATTGAAAAATCCCTTTTAGCGAGTCTCTCTGGACCAAAATTTGTCTCGGTTCTAAAATCCTCTCCCCGGTGATTTGTTGTTTTTATTTAGGGGGAGTTAGGATTGTTTAAGCCTTTTTGCTTTATTTTCAAAACTATCAATTCAAAACTTTCAATTCAAATTTCAAAAATTTCAATTGGTTTAAAATCTCTATCTTGTTTTTCAATCCTTTCCCTCAATCAAGTTTTATGCCCCGTGCTATTTTGATAATCACAAAGGGGGAGAAATTCTTGGTTGATTGGGGGAGAAATCTTTCTCTCATGCTTTGCTTTACTTTTCAATTTATCCTTTAAAGCATGCCTTTCATTTCAGTCTTTTACATTGCTTGTTTTGGTGATTGTGATCATCAAAATAGGGGGAGATTGTTGTACCTCTCGTACCCCTCATGGTTTAATTTTCATGATCACAATCACTCTCTTTTTTATCTAATCTTGTTTTAAGTGTTTTTGGATGATAGAAATGATTTCAGGTTGCCAAGGAATTGGGCCAAGAAAGCCAGAAGGAAAAAGTGGACTGATTTTAGTCCACCGGCCAACCGGTGGATGACCACCGGCCAGCCGGTGGAATCTTGACAGAAGGCATCCCCTCTGTCCACACCACCGGCCAACCGGTGTCCCATCACCGGCTAGCTGGTGGAACCCAGACAGAAGGGACACCTACTGTCTCACCACCGGCCAACCGGTGGCCTCCTCACCGGCCAGCCGGTGGTGCCTGGGCAGAAGGCCTCTCCATTTTCCAAAGCACTGGCCAACCGGGGGCCAAGCACCAGTCAGCCGGTGGAGCCAGTCAAACTAGCCGTTGGGCTTTGACCAGCCTGCTCCCAACGGCTCCGAAGACTTTTCCAACGGCTCCGAAGACCCCGAACGGCCATATGAGGGTTCCCCCTCTATAAATAAAGGACTAGGAAGCCCCGGAACAAGTGTGGAACTATAACCAAGCCAACGGAAGCCAACGGACACATTTTTCATCATTTGGAAAACCTCCGGCGGATTCCTTCAAGGAACCTCCATTGCTCCAACCCATTTCCACATCCAAGGAGCATCACCATAGAAGCTTGGGAGCTCTCTTCATCAACTCCAATCAATCCATTGGCGACCAAGACTTCTCCACATTAAGGTTTTTCTTGTTTTATTATTTTGAGCATCAATTTGGGTTTGTGCCTACAAACCCCTCTTTCTCTCATCTTCCCTTTGTTTGGGTTTTCACACCACCTTCAAGGTGTGAAGAGGTTATTCAAGCCTTCCCTTTAAAAGGCTTGAGTCATAGGTGAGCTAGCCTTCACCTGTAAGAAGGCTAGTGGGTTCTTGCTCAACCATTAAAAGCAAGCTGTAATAGGTTCTAGACTACCTTAAAGTCTAGTGGGTTTCTTGCTAAAACCATTAAAAATCAAGCGGTAGTAAATCTCTCAACGGTTGAGTTGGGAGCGGAGACGTAGGATTTGGTTTAAGCCGAACTCCGTTATCAAGTTTTGTGTCTTCCCTCTTTTATTTCCGCTGCACTCTTTACTTTGATTTTAAATTGTTAATTTTTTTTTTAAAAGGCAATTCACCCCCCTCTTGCCATCACTCTCCGTCCCAACAGTACCTTGGTTTTAGAAACAACTATCCCAACTGTCCATTCAGTCATGGATAAATCAGGTTCAACCTCAAGATAACTCCATCTTAGAACATTAGATATATCAGATAGATACTTTACTAGCTATAACACATGGAACATGTTATGTATCTAAATCATCTATAGTGGAAGTTCTAGATGGTATGGAACTTTCCCCAACTACTCAACAACCTCTAAAGGTCCCACAAAACTAGGAGAAAGTTTCCCTTTCCTCTTAAGCTGTTGATGAACCAACTAGGGTGAAAATTTCAAGAACACTTGATCACCAACTGAGAATTCCAAATGTCTATGATGACGATCAAAATAAGACAAACATTCTATATTGAATAAACTAAATCTTCATTATTTTCTCTTGCACCAAAATTGGTATAACCAAGGAAATTTCACCAAAATCTGACCAACACAACAAAGATCTATAAGGTTGACCATACGAGGCCTCAAAAGGATCCATTCTGATAAAAAAATGGTAACTATTTTATAAGAAAACTCAACCAGCCCCAAATGATCATCCCAAGCCCCACTAAATTCTAAAACACAAGTGCAAAGCATATACTCAATAATTTTTATAGCTCTTTATATCTATCCATCTAACTGCATATGGTTTTCCATACTCAAAAGGACATGAGATCCTAGTGCTTCTTGAAGGACTCTCCAAAAATGAGAATTGAACTGAGGATCCCTATCAGATACTATAGCATATAGAACTATGTGTAAATGAACAATATTTTTCACATAGATATTTTACAACTCCTCAACTTTGGTTGTATCATGAATGGGTATAAAGTGATCTTATTTCTTTAGTTGATTCATCATAACCCATATCACATTCTTTATTCTCTGGTTACACAACAACCCAACCAAAAATTCCCTAGAGATCTCATCCCACTTCCAAGTAGAGACTAGAAGTGGATGAAGAAAACCCGAAGGTTTTTGGTTCTCGAACTTAACCTGTTGGCATGTGTAATAATGAGATACAAACTCAATAATGGCCCATCTCATACCTGCACACCAAAATTGCCACTGTATATCATAGAACATCTTTGTGGTTCTTGGGTTCCCAACCCATTGAGAACTATAACAATCCCCCATTATAGATTTCCTTACCAAAGATGGTACCACAAAATAGCTCTAAAATCATAGAATCACTTATTTGGATAACGACCAATCAAGCATGGTCTCCCACTATTTAGAGAGTCTCTAATGCTACAAAATTCATCATCAAACTGCTGATCCTAAAGAATAAATTTCAGAAGGGAGGATTTCAACTAAATTCTATCAAGGAAACCTCAACCCCTTTTTCCCAAACTCTAATATGAAAATGTGAAAATAGAGAAATCAAGTTCCACTATTCTAATGATTCATTTACTACTTGGGTCATAATTTTCCTACTCAAATCATTTTGAATGATATTCCCTTTCCCCGAGGTATAAGCGATGTCAAAGTTGAAGGATTTCATGTATTTTGCCCAATGCCTCTGGGGTAGATTCAAATCATTTTGAGAGAAGATATAACTCAATCTCTTATGGTCTGAAAACATATAAAACCTTTATCTATAAAGGTAATTCCACCAACTCTTAAGTGTGTGCATCACAACTGCAAGTTCAAGGTCATGGATTAGATAATTCTTCTCAGGTGGCCTAAGATGATAGGATCCATAGGCAAAAACATGGTCACCATGCATAAGAACATATCCCAAGCCTGGGCCTGATGCATCAAAAAATACCACATAGTCTAACCCGACCTTTGGAATAGTCAACACCAACATAGTAGTCAAAAGGTTTTTTAGATCAAAAAAATAACTCTGAAGTTTATCATTCCACGAAAACTTTACTCCCTTATGAGTTAGAGTAGTCATTAGAGAAGCCAAATTTGATAAGTCTTTAACAAAGCAGTGATAATACCTAGCTAGACACAAGAATATCCAAATCTTAAAAACATTTCATGGTTATTCCCATGTCCTAAAAACCTTCACATTATTAGGGTCAACTGAAATACCATGTTCTAACACCACATGTCCCAAGAATTTCACTTCCCAAATCTAGAAGTCACACTTCGTAATCTTGGTATAGAGTCATTGGTTTCTCAGAAAACTCAAAACTATTCTCAGATGATGCACATAATCCTCCTCAGACTTATAGTAAACAAGGATGTCATCTAAAAAGACCACCATGAAAGTATCAAGATACTCATGGAAAATCCTATTCATTAATCCCATTAAAACTGTAGGAGAATTTTTTAAACCAAATAGAATAACAAGGTACTCATAATGGTCATACCTACTTCGAAAGGCAGTTTTTTGAATGTTATATTATTTTATCCTTAACTGATGGTAACCAAAGAAAAGATCAATCTTCGAGAACCACTTCCCCCCTTTCAACTGATCAAATAGATCATCAACCTTTGAAGATAGATACTTGTTCTTTATCGTCACTCGATTGAGCTTTCAGTAATCAACACATAGGTGAAGTAAACTATAATATTTCTTAGAAAAGAGAACTGGTGCATTCCAAGGTGACACACTTGGGAGTATAAATACTTTCTCAAGAAGATCATCTGACTAGGAATTTAACTCTTTCAATTTATCTCGTGCCATGCAGTAAGAGAGAATTGAAACTGGTTGAGTACCATACATTAATTCAATGGAAAACTCAACCTCCCTTACTCGTGGGAAACCAGATAAGTTATAAGGAAACATGTTGGGAAAATCGATGACAACTAGAGGGTCATCACCACACAAGGATTATCACTCCATATCAAAATAAAGCACTGATATTACTTTCCCCAACTTTAGATAATAAGGTCTAGATCTTCTCATCCTTGGGTACCATTATCCTTGAAAGACACAACACACACCATTGGTGTAGCAAAGAAGACCCATAAAAGATAAAAATCAATCCATTATTTATTGGAAATTATCCAATCCACCATGAATATGACATCAAGAGGTTTTATGTCAAGAACCAGAAAACTCCAAGTAAGCTCAAAATCAAATAGAGAGAAGACAGAAGTAGGACTATGAATACATTTCTCTCTCTTCATACTAAGGGGTGTAGTAATATCCATTTAAAAATCAAAAATATCCATAGGAAGATTAATAAGATTAACAATATGAGTTTAAATAAACAAATAAGATGCACAAGTATTAAATAGAGTAGTCACTAGTGATGAAGCTATAATAATGGTACCTCCCATGGTTGTTGGACCCAAATTCGCTTCCTCTAGAGACTCTTCTATGGGTGAAGTAGCTGTGTTCTAGATTCTTGTGGCTAGAACCCTTTTGTATATAAATCATATGATTGCCCCATAGTTTTAGGAGGAGATTATAATCCTATTACACTATGTAGAGTATAAGAAACATGAAAAAATCTCTGTAAGTTCCCTGAACATTTGCAAGAGCCACAATTTTTGGGTGCCTCAGTGCAAACCCTATTTGAATATCCTAGATTACCACACTGGTAGCAAATCAAAGGACCTCTTCTAGGTACTACAAGAGGTCTAGAACGAACCTTATATTGAGAACTACTACAAGAATCATCACGCTTCCATTTTCCTTTGAAGGAATTCACATTGCCACTGGGAGAGAAATAAACTCTTGATAACCCTGACTTTCTAGCCAGGTCTATCTCGACCATCAGTTCTCTATCTAGAATATCAATATAAGAAGGAAACTTAAGTAAGAAAACATAAGAATGAATATCCTAAAGAATTCCCAACTCAATCCTTATAGCTTTAATATTATCATTTGATACTATCCTAAGAGAGAAATGTATGAGCTTAAAAAAAGGTTTTCATACTCTTTCACAGTTCTATCAGCCCACTCAAGTTTGAAAAACTCCATAGCCTTAGCCAAAAATATATATTCTGTATAGAATTGGTTAGTGAAAAGAACCTTAAAGTATTTTCACTCTAATCCCTCATGCTTCTTCACCATTACCATAGTGTCCCACCATCTCCTACTCGGTCCTTCTAGCATGAAGGTGGCACACATCACTTTGATTTCATTGGTTGTGTCTAAGAACCCCAAAAAATCTCTCTATCGTTCTAAACCATTACTCAGGCTCTTGAGGATAATTTGAGCCTTTGAACGATTCTTCTTTCTAGAAAAGTAACTCTTGAGAAAAAATCTTGAGAACGTCCCTCTGAGGTTCCATAGCTGGAGACTGAATGAAAATTTGAGGAGGTTCCTATCCCAGAGATTGGACAGTGCACACAATCACCTTAACTAGATTCAGGTCCATAAGAGGATTTGCTCACTGAGGTTAATCAATAGATTCCTCCTAGATCTGATTCATGTGTCTTCTCAGAATAATGATACTACACAATATCATTGGACAACAAGGAAGACCCCAGGTTAACACTCAACAGAGAAACATGGGGAATTAATCCCAACTGATAGAATATACAAGACTTAGATTTCACTCTATCCAAATCAAAATAGGGAATAGACTAGAACTAATACTCAATTAATCTTTATTTAACCACCCCTAGTGAATTAAGTTTCATTGCAGTGAGAGATGGTTAGACACTCAATCGCAACTACCTCCTAATTCCTAACAAAATTTCACAAATGCATACTGACTTCAAGACAAAAGCTCAACTTGGAGCTCTGATACCACTTTTTCATGAACCAAACCAAGTAAACTGGTAACCTAATAGCTGATCTGGTCCTGAAATTTCCTAAAGGTCATTCCTAATTCCCATGGGTTGTTGACCAGCACTTGACATCATACATAATGAAAGTGAGAACATTTTCACCACAAAAATTGCGAAAGTAAAAGATACAAGACAATATGCATATCAAAAGAGGATCTACTAAGAGTAATGTACCAGAAGTAAAACATGCATAAACAAGCCTAATTACTATAACCAAGTAATATAAAATAGGAAAAACTTCCCAAGTCCCTATGGATGCAACTCATAGAGTCCACAAATCAATAGCTATATCCACCTCCAAGTGGTGCTTTACCCCAACTTGAACCTAAAAGAAGATAATGTATAAACTCCTAAAGGAACAAGTAGGGCATGAGCCAAATCCTAATAGGATTTCAACCAAAGATTACAATATCAAATTAACCAAGAAATTGCTTTCAATTTTCAAATAAATAGGTTTGGAATATCAAAATCATATTTACACAAATCATGATTTACAATTCAAAAGGTGGAAATACTTTAGCAATTCATGCTTCACATTTCAATTGATGGAAATAATTTTAAAACTATAGAATTACCTTTAAACAAAAGGTGCTTTACATAATTGGAACTTTTCAAAAATGGATTAAAGAAACACTTTTATATAAAATAGTTTCTATAAATTCACAAGGCATGTAAAAGAATTTAAAACAATATCATATATTCATTTGAAATAAAAACAAGAGAAAAACACATTCATATGCCTAATAAGGTATGATATTTACAAGCTATAGGGACCCCACAATCAAGAATAACTGCATTATGTATATAAGTCCATTTGAACCAAGGCTAAATAGGACTCATCACCATCACCTAAGGGATGTGATGTACTGATATGATGTTTTATAACAATGTAAATCATAAAGTTTCATCCAAATGATTCACTAACTACCTAAGGATTGAATGTACTCTTATAAAAAAACAACGATGAGAAATTTATTTTAATAATGCTTAAAATAAAATTAAATCCCATTCTCCATTTCAAATATTCCAATTTTCCATTTAAAAACCATAACAGGTTTTTAATCAAAAACATACATTTTTACCAAGATAAAACCCTAAGGTTTATTATCAAAACAATTTTTAATCCATTTTCACATATAGGGATTTGAAATCAATTCACCATTAAATTTCACAATCCAATTCCATAATTAAATTCAACAATTTAATTTTCAAAGAAATTCCATCAATTTCTCAACAAACCCCCAATTCAATGGGATTGGGTTTTTTCACAATTTTCCATCAAATCCATTTTCACAATTTTATTGAAAAAATTTACATCAAATCCAAAATTTAAATTAAAAATTTTAAATTTCACAAATTTATATAAACACACCCCAATTCAATGGAATTGGGGGTTTTCCAATTTCACGTCAAAAACCCATTTTTCTTAAAAACCCCAATTCAATAGAATTGGGTTTTTCCAACAAAAAAATTGAAATCCATTTAAACAAAACCAATAAATTTAATTTAATTAAAATAATTGAAATTAAACAAATAAATTTAGGGTTAATATAAATTGGGCATCGTAACAGAACCACCCACCTCGGGATCAATGGATCTCAAATCATAATGTCGTACATGGAAAACTCCAACAGATAATGACTACAATAAGGATCTATGAATCAAACCTAGGTTCAGATCCAAAATAGTGGGTATTATATCCACAATCCAACATGAGGATCCATGGAACCCAAGAGGGGATAAGAGAGATAATGGGAGAATGAGATCGAGAAAAAGAAACTAACTAAAAGAAGATTAAAGGGAATTCCTCAAGATTCAAATTGCTTTTGGGAGGGATCTGAGGGGAAAAAAACTCCTTCTTGGGAGCTCTAAGGATGGGATAAATCGTTTTTTAATTATATTGGTCTGTTAGAGACCCAAAAAATTAGGGTTTTAGGATTTTAAAACCTAAAATAGGATTAATTAAAACTCATACACAAAGTTTCCTAGGAAGACCTGCATGATTAGACTAAACCGTGCGGCCTAGCTGTGAACCTATTTTAAATGGGATGCATAGTTTCTCCTAAGAGTGCACACAACTTGACTAACCATGCACCAAATATGCAAAATCCCACTACCTTGGGTTTCATAGTTTTCTGTGATAGGGCACACGGTTTGGGAAATCTATGCGCCAACCGTGCACTGACCCAAAAATTTTAAAACTCTTAAAATATTAACCCAAAATAAACTCAAATGAGATGCAACCAGAGATCAATAAAAATTGGGGTCTAGGAATACCAGAAAATAGTAATAGGATGTTACATAGTTGGATAAGATGAATCATTTTAGTTTCCAGATTTTTTAGTTGATTTTATAAATCTTTTATTAAGGAAAAAAACCTTGAATTATGTTCAACTTGAAATTAAAACATTCTATTTATCTCAGTGATAGAAGAAAATGACATGTTCCCAATTATTGAATCATTTGTTTCACATGAATTATCCTGTTCTATATTTTCAATTATTCTTTGACTTTGAAAACAATTAAAATATGTATAAGGACTTGTATCACAACATGGTGGAGCATTCTCATATGGATCATAACATGGACTTGAATAAAAATCATTACAATAAAATAATTACCTAGATAACTCATGATGGGGAATAATTATAATTCATATCATGAGTTGTGGTCATATAGAGAGGGTTTTAATTATAGCTATATGGTGCTGACCACACCATTAAGAAATTTTGTGTGTCTTGAAAGTCCCTTCAATAAAAAATTCCCAGAGTAATAAACTAATTTTTTTGTTTTGTTTTTTTGTGTTGTGTTTAATTTTAAAACTAAATCAATATCTTTGAGGGCTTCATAATACTACCATTCTCCCAAAAAACAACACAAAAAATTTGGTATACACAATGAAATGAATGACCATTCTCAAATTTATAAGCCTACCAACTACTTTAGAAGCGGTGAGTAGGGTCATACCACAAAAAGAATGTGCGTAGACATTTGGAATATCCTTTTGGAATAATGTTCAGGTTGGTGAGTTTTTAATGTGATTAAAATCTAAAAATTATAAAAACTAAATAATTATTTAAAAAATAATTAATTAAATTAACTAAAACTATATAAGTGAACTAAATTAATCTATGGAAGAAACTGGTGGAGATGGAAGTTTGAGAGTTGTGACATCCGTTCAGGTGCATGCAATGCTAATTATTTAAATCCCACCGATGAATAATTATTTATTCAATTATAACTGGTTAAAAATTCAATAAAAAGATATCAGATATAATTCTCCGATTTTATGAAGTATTATAATTTTCACACAAATCATCCATCATTTTTTTCTATGATTTGATGAAAAATTTGCACATCCTTTTAGCATCGAATCACTTGGTGAAATGCAATAACCTGTTTCTCACTAAGTCAAAGTATCTATTTGTACCATGTTTTCTCACATGATATTACTTATTAGATATCACTCATATAATTTTTAATTAGAATTCACACAAAATATTGATTTTTCAATTAATATATTTATTTATTCAGAATTTTCCCGTGTGTGATTTATGATTATCTCACATGCGCGACCGACTTTCAGATAGATCAATCCTCTAATGATCTCCTACCCATAATAAATTATTAGGTATCACATAGACATATACTAATAAATGTGTGAAGACTTAGTAAAAATTAATGCATACACAAATATAATTAAATATTTCAACATCCAATTAAAAAATCAATTCAAAAGTGAATCAGATGTGGAAAAAATTAATGACATGAAATTAGAATCAAGTTCATCACAACTCTGACACCAAGAATATTAGCCACCCATCACGTAAACATAGCACAAAAAAAATAAATAGAAGATATCACTGTGTTCATGTTGATGCGAATATTACCAAAATCTGATGGCGACTATCGCACAATAATAACCATCACTATGTTGATCACCGCAATACCAATGTGAACTATGAAAATCACTATGCACATGATGGAACATCTGCCACACATGATCTAACTCATATCAAGATGGAGTAAGTGTATACAAGGAGGCACTAGAGGAGGCCAACATTGGACTAGGAATTAAGAGAGTGGAATTCCTGGTGTGATATTTCATAAGGAGGGTGGCATCGCAGTGAGGGTGTGTAGGCAGGAGGCACGCCAGATGGATGATGCATAGGAGGTGACTAGAGAGGGGTGGTCTGGTGTGCTTGGTAGTGTGTGCTGTATGGAGACAGCCAGCTAGTGGTGGTGTGGCCTTGGGATTTCTTGCAATCAGGAGGTGAGGACTAGGAGTAGCCATGGGGTATTTCCAGTTGCAGGATGAGGCATGTGAGCAGATGGAGTTCATCACTGGTTTTGGTGTGCAGGGGAAATTGGTGGTGTGCCTGGTGTTGTGTGTTGTAGGGAGAAGCAGGAAGGAGGTGGTGCCTCCTAGGGTTTCCAACCGATGATGATGGATCCCCTGGTGTTTTTTGGATGATAAGAAAAAGGCCCTCCGTAGATGGAGGAGTACCCCTAGATCCAATACATGAAATAAGGATTTCAACATTTAAATCAAAAATAAAAAATAATAAAGAAAGTTAATATCATAAATAATTAGAATAAATGTTAGATTAAAATAATAATAATAAATATAAA
The DNA here is from genome assembly GCA_963277665.1 of Viscum album. Taxonomy (NCBI): domain Eukaryota; kingdom Viridiplantae; phylum Streptophyta; class Magnoliopsida; order Santalales; family Viscaceae; genus Viscum; species Viscum album. The sequence continues at coordinate 1,351,447,883 of OY728121.1, read as the reverse complement.
AAAATTATTATATATAATTATATATATATATATAATTATACATACTAATATAATACATAAAATATAATTAGTAGTTAGAAAATATTAAAATATATACAAATAATAATACTGATATTGAATGTTAATTTAATTTAATGATAATAAAAACTAATAATATCAATACTAATAATATTTATAACGAAATGCAGTGCTAATATAGATTATAAAAAGTAATATTAAAAATAATAAAATACTAAATCCTAGTTATAATACTAATATTTATATTAACTAATATTTCAAACAAAAATATATAAAGATATAATTATAAATACAAAGGTTACAAGTTTATTAAAATTAAATTAATTATATAATTAAATAAATAATAATAATAGTACTAATGTTAATAATACTAAAATTAATATATATGAAAAATAATAATAAATAACTAATATTAATATAAAATTAACTAAAAAATTTAAAAAAACAAAAAACACTACAAAACTAAAAAAAGAACCTAAAACGCTAAAGGTGTGTAGAAAAATTAATTAAAACTAAGTTAAAAAATTATAAAAAAATGTTAGAGAAAACATGTGCATCAATGTGTGATCAATTTCTACACATAAAAATGAATTATGGATCATTGTCCTAAATTATCAAGATAATCCAAGATTGTTTGCTCTATATTGTCTATCTGAATCATGTTTTAGACTAAAATGACACTATTATATTGAAAACATACAATTTGAGTCATACCAACCTTATCGTATTTCAGATTGATGTGAGGTCGATTCCTGAATGTCACAAATGAATTATGGATGATTTTCCTAAATTTTAAAAACAAACTGAGCTTATTTTATTGGTTTTAACAATGTGACACACGTTTTAAACTAAAATGACACTTTTATATTGAAAGCAAGCACTTTGAGTCACATCGACCACATCATGTGTCAGATTGATGTGCGGTCAATTATTACATGGCATAAATGAATTATGCATAGTTTCCCTAAATATTCAAGATAATTTGAGACTGCTTTCTTAGTTTTGTCTATACTATGTGTGCTTTGGACTAAAATGACACTTTTATATTGAAAACACACACTTTGAGTCATATCAGCCACATCTTGTATCAGATTGATGTACGTTCAATTTATAAACATCATAAATAGATTATGAATCATTTTACAAAAGCACCAAGACAATCCAATCTTGTTTTCTCAGTTTTGGCTATGTGGATCATGTTTGAGGATAAAATGACACTTTTATATCGAAAACAAGTACTTTAAGTCATACCAACCACATTGTGTTTCAAATTGACACACGGTAGATTCATACACATCAAAAAGAAATTATGGCTCATTTTACTAATGTTTGAAAACAAACTGATCTCGTTTACATGATTTTGACAATGAAACATGCATTTAAAACTAAAATGGAACTTATATATTGAAAACATGCATTTTGAGTCATAATGACCATATTACGTGTCAAATTAACCTATGGTTAATTTCTACATTCAAAAAATGGATTATTTATAGTTTTCCTAAAGTATAAATACATTTTGATCTTGTGTTCTTAGTTTTGGCTACATGAAAATGTGTTTTAGAGTAAAATGACACTTTTCTAATGTGACAACACACACTTTGAGTCATACCAGCCACATCTTGTGTCATATTGATGTGTGGTCAATTAATACATGTAAAAAATGAACTATGGATCATTTTATTAAAGTATTAAGACAATACAAGATCATTTTATTGGTTTTGGATATGTGAATCATGGTTTAGACTAAAATGAATCTTTTATATCGAAAACAAGTACTTTGAGTCATACCAGCCATGAAGTGTGTCACATTGATGTACGATAGTTTCCTAAACATAAAAAATCAATCATGGATCATTTTAATAAAGTATTAAGACAATCCGAGTTTGTTTTCTTGGTTTTTAAAACTTGAATCATGTTTTAGATTAAAATGACACCATTATATTAAAAACATTCACTTTGAGTTATAATGACCATATCATGTGTTATATTTATGTGTGGTTTATTCCTACACATAAAAAATGAATTATGGATCATTTTCCTAAATTTTCAAAAAAACCAATCTTATTTTCTTGGTTTTTACAATATGATACACTTTTTAAATTAAAATGGAACTTTTATATTGAAGACATGCACTTTGAGTCTTACTAGTCGCATCATGTGTTAAATTTATGTGCGGTCAGTTATAACTCTCCAAAAATGAATTATGTATTGTTTTCATAAATATTCAAGACAATTGGAGATTTTTTATCATCTTTGGCTTTGTGAATTGTGTTTTATACTAAAATGGAACTTTTATATTGAAAACATGCACTTTGACTCATACCAAACACATTGTGTGTTACATTGATATTCAATCAATTATTAAATGTCAAAAATAAATTATGGATCATTTTTCTAAAATATCAAGATAATTCAAACTCATTTTCTCAGTTTTGGCTATATGAATCACATTTTAGACTAAAATGACACTTTTATATTGAAAATAAGCACTTTGAGTCATACCAGCCATGTTGTGTATCATATTGACATACAATTGATTTCTACACATTGTAAATGAATTATGTATCATTTTTCTAAAGTATCGAGACAAATTGATATCTTTTTAATTTTTTTGGCTATCTAAACCGTGTTTTAGACTAAAATGACACTATTATATTGAAAACATGTACTTCGAGTCATACCGATCGCATCATGTGTTAGATTGATGTCTAATCGATTCTTACACGTCAAAAATGAATTTTATATCATTTTCCAAAAGTTTGAAAACAAAAAAATCTTATTCACTTTACAATGTGATGTATGTTTTAAACTAAAATTACACTTTTATATTAAAAACATGCACTTTGATTCATACCATCCACATCATATGTCAGATTGATGTTCCATCAATTCCCGCACATCAAGAACGAATTATGGTTCATTTTACTAAATTATCAAGATAATATGAGCTTTATTTCTTGATTTTGGATATTTGAATCATGTTTTAGACTAAAATGATACTTTTATATTGAAAACATTCAATTTGAGTCATACCAGACATATCATGAGTCAGATTGATGTGTGGTCAGTTCCTATATGTCAAAAATGAATAATGGATCATTGAACTAAAGTATCAAGATAATTTGAGTTTTTTTTCTTGGTTTTGGATATGTGAATAATGTATTAGACTAAAATGACATTTTTTTAATGTGAAAAAACACACTTTGAGTTATACCGAATACATCATGTGTTAAATTAACTTGAGGTTGACTCAAATATTACAAAAATTAATTGTGTATAATTTTTTTAAATTATCATGAAAATTCGAGCTTTTTTTCTTGGTTTTGGCTTTGTGACACATGTTTTAGAGTAAAATGACACTTTTCTAATGTGAAAGCATACAATTTGATCCATACTAGACACATCGTGTGTCATATTGATGTGATATCAATTCCTAAATATCAAAAATAAGTTAAGGATTGTTTTCATAATCTATAAAGACAATCCAAACTCATTTTCTTAGTTTTGGTTGTGTGAATCACTTTTTAGACTATAATAATTATTTTATATTGAAAACAAGAAATTTAAGTCATACCAACCATGAAGTGTGTTAGATTGACTTGAGGTAAATTACTACACATCAAAAATTAATTATAGATCATTTTCCTAAAGTATCAAGACAATTATAGCTCATTTTCATGGTTTTGGATATATAAAATGTGTTTTAGAGTAAAATGAAATTTTTTATTGTGAATGTACACTTGGAATCCTACTAGTCACATTGTGTATCATATTTACATGTGGTAAACTAATTATAATCTATTAGAAATAAAAAAATCACAAACATAATAGGTAATCACCTCAACTTTATGCCGACAAACACTCTATCACCACTTACTCTGCCCTCTCATATCTAAAAAATCTACTTCTTTTGAGTACGCAGACTCTTATAAATCTTTTTAGTACAAAAAAAATATATAAAATAAAACAATTTAAAAATAATTTAAATTAATTTCTAATTACCTTTAAAAATACATGTTCAGGGATGCTACTTTGTTGATGGTATATGATATATTTCATAAATTTAAAAAAATAATATACATAATTATTGTATTTATTTTCTTTCATACACTATATTTTAAAAAAAAGTAAATTGTTTTGAAATATTATTTATAGTTAAATATCACTATATATTCCTTAATCTATCTCTATTTTTAGAAGTCCATAGGCTTTTTTTGTCCATTCGCTGACCTCATACCATGATATAAATGATATTTATAGATTACCCTATCATAAAAAGATTCTCATTAAATCATAAACTAAAATTTATAATTTTATCTTTATCTATAAAATTTTTATTGTAGTGCATTAAAAATTCACAATGGATATCATGTGTGGTCAATTTGTTAGAAATCCATGATTTGTATCCAAAAAATAAACATTTAGGGTATCCAAATTGAGTGTGATGAACATCCGGTTCTTCCTAAAAGACAAAAAAATAAGTATTGAAAAAAATAAAAATATATTTTATATGATTTGATTATATATTTTTACCCCTACATTTTAGGCATCAAGAAGAGTCTTTCACATGTTATTTTATTTTCAAAATCCATGAGTAGTTCATCTATTTTTTTATAAAGATCCCAATTTGTGCATGTTGTATTTTTTGTTAATGATGGATAAAGGTTGTAAATGAAATAGAAGGATTTAATTGATGTGAATACAATGAAGATGTTGTAAATAAGAAGTTTTTTAGAAGTTTGGTTGAAGTATCCAAGCCTATAAATGAAGAATATGTAGCTTGTATGATTGAATATAGATATTGATGATAAATTCTTGACTATGAAGAAGATAATATGTTTGAATCAAAGATAGTTGAATACAAGAAGTTCCAAAGTTATGTTATCTTGGAAGAAGATAAATGGTGTTATTACCTTGAGAATATTTAGTATATACTCATTACTTGAAGGTGAAATTTTATTTGAATACTTTGAATAATTTATAATTATTGGTGAGTTGGTATTAATATTTATAACATGTGCAATGATGTTTTTTGAAGAATTTTTGTTAACAAAATTATGATATTTCTAGATGGAATGTTCCAAATAGAGATGGATGAATCAAACATATAGAGAAAGTTGAGTTGAACAAACGAGGAGATTAGATGAAGGGTTCAACCAATTTTTTATCAGTTTGTATTCACAGTTACATTAGATATAGAATGGTCAGATAGAGAATATCAGACAATTCTTAGTGATATATTCCTCATTTCTTATACATCACAATGCCTTGTCATTGTGATTCAATCTGAATATTGGAAAAAGAAAATCCTCTGTAAAATATAGGTAAATCAGGTAATGCTTTCCTGATCTCCAAAGTAACAAATATCATGACCATATTAAAGAATTCATGATTCAAGATAAAGTTGGTTGATAGAAGAAGTTAGTGAAATTTGGTGGAACTATGGTTTATAAAAAGGGATATCGAATAGAGGTTTCCTAAAAATTTCCATCAAATGATGAATGTGTGTAAGATCATCCGATATAGAGGTTCAATATTTCAGATAGAAGTTTCCAAGGAAATGCGTCAGACAAAAGTTTTCAAATGAATCCATCATACTGAGTGTTATAGACAGAATCCACTAGACAAATAAGAGTTTACCAAGACACCATAAATAAGTCCATTAGAAGAATAATGTCTATAAGATCATCAGATACATAAGTATGTGTTTTCAGAAATAAGTTTATAAGAAAATACATCAGATAGAAGTTTTTTAGAAAATCCATCATACAGAGTGTTCCAGACAGAATCCAATGACAGATAAGATTTTATGAAGGCAATATACAAATGTTTCCAAGTAAATTCATCACAAATAGGTTTCCAAATGATTGGGAAAATAATTCTAGAAAAAATAAATTAGATAGAGGGTTAAATATATCTATACTAGAAAATATATTTAAAGAGAAAAAAATCCTATGAATAAGTAAAAGATGAATTTTTGAAGATATTTAATTTTTTTAAATTTATTCATTATGATAATGTTGAGCTGTACTTTAAATGTTTGTAAATCTAGCTTGGTTTTGAGGAAGTTTTGATGAGATCATTGATGTCGTGATATAAGGAAGTTACTATGAAAATTATTGAATCCTATTCATGTGGAGATTTTAATGTGGTCAAATGAATAATTATTTTAGTGAGAATTCAAATTTGGTTGAGGAAGTTCAAATTTGAAGTTTGCGCTTTTCCCTTAGTTTTTGGAGAAACTGTTAACTATATAAATGGTAGAAAGAGCACTGAGATTTGGTGATTTATATTGAAGAGGATATATTATCATAATTTTATCATGGAGATTATAATAAGGAAGCTTCCAAGATCTTTTTTAGGTTGAAGTATCAAACATGGTTCTAGACAAAGATACCAAATGGAGAAAAAGGTACTAGATAGAGAGGGAACTAGATGAAGTAGTTAGATATAGTTCGAATAATTGAGGTTTTGGTTGAAGATATTGGTCTGAGAAATATATAAAGAGATTGGTGTGGGTGAACATCCTTTTAAAAATTAAAGTAATAAATGAAAACAATAATTTTTAAATGAAACGATTTTGAAAAGATAAAATGATTAAAGCGATGAAATTGATTAAGTGATAATTGATAAATTCAATCTGAGTAAAATAGATAATATCAAAGAAGATTAATCACAAAAAACAATCATATTGAATTTATTCAATTATGTGTAATGATATAATAAATTATGTAAATCATAAATATAAAATTGAGAGAACATGATTTGATAAGGGGTTAAACAATAGAACACAAGGTGTCACTATGTCTCCACCCCTCAATTAGAGATATATGTATTATAAATACCTTCCCTTGGTTTTAATGGAAACCCAAGAACTAACTTCCCTTGGTTTTAATGGAAATGTAAGAATTAACTTCCCTTGGTTTTAATAGAAACCCAAGAAACACTTCCTTTGGTTTTAACATAAACCCTAGAACTAAGGATATAAGGAGGTTTGAGAAAAATAGATTTTATAGATAAAAATAATTTATATCTTTGGTGTTCAATATCTATTTAAGGATGGATGAAAATAGAGAGTCGTAGATAGAGACAAGGGTGATATCCTTTGAGATTTGGAAATGGAAGTTTGGCTCTTTGAGAGGATCAAGAAATTTGGCATCAATTCATTTGGAGAGTGTTGATGGGAGCAAGTTCATTGTTGAGTGCCTCCTTGATACTCAATTTATAATCTTTAAAAACCTTAAGAAATTTTATGGAATACTCTTGAAGAAATTAATAATTTGAAGACTATATTTAAGAGAGGTCTTACAAACATTAATGAATTCCAAGTTCATCATAGAATAAAACGGATTGCACTACTCCCTAGTGCACAATTCCTATATTTTTTTCCTTAAAAACAAAAAATCCCATGTTCACCATTCCCTATCACTATCTTTTTTGGCTTTACATCACACCTATCTACCCCGACCAGGTTCACCACACCCTAGAATTGGTCGTTTTGGATAGTTTTTCATTAAACTTAAACAAGAGGCTCCTCTACTCCAAATAATGATCTTCTAAGGTTATTCTATACTCCTTAAAAGGCTTCAAAAATTCCATTATGATATCTTTAAGAATATTTTAGGGTTATTAAAAGAACATAACATGATTCTATCATAACTAACTTCGCATCACTTAAATGAAATAATCAGTAATATAGGTGAGTGTTTGTGATCAATAAAATACCATGAGAGAGAGAGAGATGTACTACAATCTCCCCCATTTTTATGAACACAAAAACTTTACATAAAAAATATATTAAATGAAAATCAAGAGTTTAAAAAAATATATCAATAAATTCAAGAAACGTGCTTAACAGAAAAATATATTCAACATTCTTAAGAGTTAAATAAGATAAACAACATACTCAAGAAACAATAAATGACTCCCCTTTGAAAAAAAAACATTTCTTCCCTTTGGACCTAATAAAATAATTTTCATACTTTAAGAAAATAAAAACACCTAAAACTTCTCTGAAATACAAAGAACCTAAAACATATCCTCTTTGTGATTATAAAAAAGGAAAACAAGGAGGGGGAGTGAGAAGATCATTCCATGAGATAGAAAATATTTAAAACATTATTTTAACAAAATATAATAAAGATAACACATTATTAGATAATACATTAAGACCATGCTTGGATAAGGGATCAAAGGAGAAATTATCTTTAAAATAACCCCCCCCCCAATATAAAAAATAGAGAATATAACAATATTGAAATAAGTAAATCATTTGAGAAAAAAATAGAGATAAAAAATTGAATATCACATCATCATAATTAAAAAGTAAATAAGATATAATCTCAATAATTTTAAAGATAAAATATCTAAAAAATAAATTTTAAAAAACATAAGAAAAAGAAATTTTGATAAAGAACATTCTTATACTATTGGAAAATATAGACAGGAGTGAGAGGAGATATTTTGAAATTAAATTCAATATAGAACTAAAATAAAAAAGGATCATAAAACCCTCTTCGTGTTTAGATCAAGGTTAATGTCCAAAATTCCCCAAAAAGGAAATATCTAGGATTCCCCTCAATTCATTCATAAAAAATGATCTCAAGATAGTAAGATTTGGTCAATTATTTCAAGGGGTTTTTGAAACACCATCTTTTATAAAAACCACTATTAAATATATCAATGAAGTTTTATGGTGATTTCCAGAAAAATATAAAAAAAAGTACAATTTGGTAACCTTGAGGGTATGGGAATATGAGGTAATAAAGCTTGAGAAGTAGAAACAATTTTTGGTCTACTTTGATTAGCCAATAAATATTTTGGTACCCAAACTTGTTTATATATTTGAATTATATTAGAAGAAATATGGATTGATTTGGGTGTTCACTATCTCACATTTTTCTAATCACATTCATATATTAAATGACCAAATTTTCTATAATATTTGAAAAAATTATTTTGAGAAACACCTTTCAAAAAAATAGTGTTTTCCAAAGAGATTTCATTATTCAAAAAAAACCATGATTATTTATTTTAATACACTGAGAACCAAGGATAAAATTAAGATTTGTTTTTCACTTTGGGTGAATTTAGAATGAGATATTTTGTAATATTTGATTTCAGTTTGGAAAATTTTAACATTGGGTTGACATTTTAATTTTCAAAATCAAATCAATTTTTATCCTTTGAAAAAAATATTTTTAATTTAAAACTTGTTTATAATTATTTTCCAGATCTTTGAATAAATAATCAAGTTAATGAAAACCGTTTTTAAGTTGATCATGAGAGTATTCAAGGTCTTCATAGCTATGGTTCTTGAAGAAACATATCGAGGAGAAGAGTTGTTAGAAGATTCATAATTTAAATTTCTATTTACCTCAATCTCCACCATAAGAAATTTCAGGCTTGAGTCACTTGATGAGGATGATTCACTATAATTAAAAAATTTAATTACTTTCTTACCTTTATTATTGCCTTTCAATCTATTTTTTAGATTGAGAATTCTAGTCTAATATGACCTTTTTTGTTACATTTGTAGCACACCACATCTAACACTTCAATTTGATCTTTCTGTTAGGCATGACGATTGTTTTTTTCATCACCATCAATTTTTTAAGAGTTTTCATTGATTGTATTAAATTATATGGTCTCTTTTAGATCTTTAGCTTCCACATATTCATTTATACCTTCATAATATATTTCTAAAATCTTCAAATTTCATGAGCCATTTTTCATAAGGAAATGTTATTGAATTAATTTCTATTTAATCCACAATATAAAATATTATTATCTTTTATATAAAGTTTAAAAAGGGTTATGTCATCAAGAGTCTAATTATCCTATAAAATATTTTAAAGTTTAAATCAATGTATACAAAATTTATAAATAGGATATCTCATACTACTAATAAATGTTGACATTCAACTCTTCCAATAGGAATAATAAGTTCCATCAAAGATAGGATCATGAAAATAATATTCCATTGAAAATTTGATCTTTGAAATAAATTAATATTTGAAAACAAAATTTTGAAAAACAAAATTTGAAAATAATAGAGCTTTGATAAAAAAAAATCACTTATTTGATACCAATTTTTGGTATCAGAGTAAAAAAAATTCAAAAATAAATCTCAACCTTTGATACTAATTTTTGGTTAATAAATATGGCATGAGGTGTGGGGGGGGGGGGTAAACTACCTTTTAAGAATTAAAGTGATAAACAAAGATGAAAATTTTAAAATGAAATGATTTTTAAAAGATAAAGTTATTAAAGAAATAAAATTAATTAAGAGATAATTAATAAATTCAATCCTATTAAAATAGATAATATCAAATAATATTAAGCACGAAAATTATCATATCGAATTTCGGAAATTATTCATAACGATATAAGAACTTATGAAAAGTGGAAATTTAAAAGATATATCACATGATTTGATAAGGATTTCTACAATAACACACAAGGTTCCCCTATTTATCCACCTCTAAATTAGAGAGATATGTCTTATAAAGACCTTCCTTTGGTTTTAATAGAAACCCAAGAACCAACTTCCCTTAGTTTTAACTAAAACCCAATAACCAACTTTCCTTGGTTTTAAAGGAAACCCAAGAATCACTTCCCTTTGTTTAAAATAAAATAAAATAATCAAATATAGAAGGAGGTTTGAGAAAAGATAGATTTTATATATGAGAATACTTTATAGATTCATTATTTGATCTCCCTTTAAGGATTAATTCAAATAGAGAGTTATAGATAGAGATAAGGGTGAGTGACTTTGAGACTTAGAAATGGAAATCAATCTCTTTGAGAGGATCTAGAAATTTATCATAAATTAATTTAGAGATCATTTATGGGAGAAAGTTTATAGTTAAGTACCTCTTTGATACTCTATTTATAGCCTTCAAAAACCTTCAGAAATCTTCTAGAATCCCCCTAAATAAATTAAGACTTTGAAGAATAGTTTTAAGAGAGTTTTTTCTGATATTAAATGAAGTCCAAGTTCTTCACAGGTTGAAATGGATTTCAAAACTCCATGGTGCACAATTCATGGATATTTTGGGCTTTAAAACACCCAATTCCATGTTCACCATTCCTTGGAACTAGCTGTTTTGGAAAGACATCCCACCTGTCCACCACTCCCATGTTTACTATGCCCTGACAATGGTTGTTTTGGCCCATTTTTCTTGAAAATTCAATAATAATATCCTATACCTAAAATAATGATCTTCTAAGATTATTATAGACTCCTTATAAGGCTTTAAAACTTCTATAAAGACATATTTAAGAATATTTTAATGTTGTTAAGAGAATATAACATTATTTCATCAAAAATAACTACACATCACTTAAATGAAATCATTAGTAACATAGGTGAGTGTTTGTGATCATGAAAACATCATGAGATAGAGAGAGGTACAACATAAGAAGGTTTCAAATAAATAGTATTAGATAAATAATTTATGTATGAATTGTATTATATGATGAAGTTCTGAATGAATAAGTATCAAATAGAGAAGCAGGTATCAGAAAAAATGGTATCATATGGATAACCATTAGATAGAGAAATTTTGGATGAATAGTATCAGTCAGAGAAGTGAAATTCTAAATTAATAGTATATGATGGATTAGTTAATTATCATAAGAACAAGTACCAGATGAAGAAGTTATTGAGTGAATAGTTTCCAGACAGATAAGTTAATAATCAGATGAATAGGTACCAAATTAAGAAGTTACCAAGTAAATAGGTACCAAACAGATAAGTGAAGAATTATATGGACATGATTTGGATGGAGGAATAAGAGAAGGAAATAGAAAATTTTATTTTATTTACTATAAATAAGAAGAACAATATAATAATAATTAATGAAACTAGTGCAAGAAAAGAAGCATTCCAGTTGTTGCTATGAATAAGAAGAAGTTTTTGTGCACTATGTTTCATACAAGAGAAGAAGAATAGTTTCTTTCATGCTACTATGAAAGTAAAATAATAGGAATATGAAAAAATAAATACTGTAACATTCAATAGAAGTGACATTGGTGTAAAAATTTCTTGGTGTTATAAATAACTCAAAGAAGGTGAAGACTATCTATACATTAAGTATAAAGATCCTACAAGGCACTATAGTTGGAATAGGATTTCACCAGTATATGGAATTAGTATCATTTTATATCCCCCTCCTAAAGTGTAGGGAACCACACTTGGATTCAATATTTTTTTGTATCCAAAACACTATATTTTTTTATCTCATTATAGTTGATAATCTATGTACTAGTCACCACCATACACAACAAGGACTAGCTACTCTTATCGAGTAGTGAACCTTGTAAAAATATCACGTGTCGTCCTTTACTTTATTTTATATACTTTCATATGAAAACAAAGAGAGATAAAGAGAACCAAGATCCTTATATCCTAATTGGAAAAGTGATAAAAAGTATTAACTGTTTAAAATGTCTCCAACACCTATTCACCCCTAAGTGTTGAGAATATCCTGAAGTGGTTCCTATAACTAGTATCAGAGTAAGTTCACCTATAGTGTATTATCTACTTTAAGTTATTATATTTTGAATATTTTAGTTCCTTTATTGTTTTAGAATGAATTTTAGTTTTAGTGAATAATTTTATGTATTATATCAAAATTCTATCTCTAACAAGACCATGATGAATAAGATAAATAAAGAGATAATAAAGTTGGAGAATATGTCTCTTGAGCCAATAAGAAGAAGGTAGTTTAGTTTCCCCATGCCATGATAACAAAGAAGACATATTTGGATTGTAAAATGAAGAAAATTTGGTTCAAATTACCATTAATGAGAAGGAAAAATTCCTACCCCAATGGGATCAAGGTTAATTAATTATTAGGTATGTGAGAATTCTTCTACAAACCATCCTCAATAAGAAGAACCTAGAATATGCGGTGATAATGATTTATACAAAACTTCTCAAAATATATTAGTTAATAGATAAAAAGGTATTCTACATTGCTTTTCTAAAGAAATAATATCTCTTATTTGTGGAGTCTTTGAAAGTATGTAAGAAGAAATCACCCAACTTGAATATGAAACAAATAACATGGAGAAGGATTTACAAGAAAATGTTCTAATATACATAATGCTCTCTAATCAGGTTGTAGACTTTGAGACAAAAAATTTGGATCTTGAAATAAGTTCCTCAAAATCTTAAAATAAATGGATTAAATAATTTGAAGAGAAAGATGGATTAAATAAGTCACTTGAAGAGAAGATCTATGCACTTGAAGAAAAGTTGAGAAATAAAATTTTTATCATGGATTTTCAATTATAAGTGAAGTATAAGAAGATCAAGGAACTTGAATCATTATTAGAAAGAAATATTAAGACTCATGGTGAAGAGGTTAACAAAATTAATAATTTTTGTAAAGAGAAGGTGATTTTTATTTAGGATAATAAAATCACCCATAATATGTGGTGTCTAGAATTGGAAGTAAAATTATTCAATCTTAAAAAGGCACAAATTGGGACTTCACAAAATAAGGTGAAGGTTTCTTCTAATACACAATGATCAATAGAGGATTATGATGATAAAATACCTCTATCATATGGGAAGAAGACCATGGAATCATTTAATGTTCTATATCAAGTAGATTTAAAGAAATATGTATCATCCATATCTTCTTGTAAGAATTTATCTAAATCAATTTTCATGAAAAATGTAAGTTTGAAAAAGAAATATATACAAGTATGGATGAATAAAATTTATTATAATTCTACCACCATGTTTGGGGTGGATAAGAAAATTAGAATTAAAGTTGTTTACCCATGAATAACCCAATAAGTTGTGAAGAAAACCAAAAAAAAGCATGCCCATTTTCTATAAATTTTAGAAAACATGCATTAGAAATAAGAAGATAAAAGTTTGTGGGTCAATTTTGGTGTTACAATAGGTTCAATCATTGTGCATTGGATTGTTGGTACAATCCTATAAATGTTAAAGTATAAAGGAATACCATGTAAAGGGGAAAAAATCTAGATATGAAGAAGAAAAATTTATAGATTAAGAAAAAAAATTATACTTCAAACAAATTTAAAAATCTTGAAAATATATATGATGTATACACTAATGGTGATTATAATATTAGTTCATGATCATCTCAACATGTATCAAAATATTATGGGAATATAATACCATGGAATTTGTTAAAGGAAGAATAATAATCCTTGGGAATTAAGTAGAATAATGTTGAAAATAAAAGTTTTCCCAAGAAGATATCATGAAGGATATGTTAGAGATCATTGGATATCAATATAAATGAAAATTATATATAAGACAAGTCCAAGAGGTTTGAAAAGAGTGTATCATCTAAAAGAACTACTAAAAAAATGTACTTAAAATAATCCATGTAGATACTCTAAGAAGGTTTCCAATGACCCTAAAGATATATTATTTGCTTGGACAAAAAATCTAAAGAAGGAAATAAAGATGAATGAAGTACAATAAGAATACATTACAAAGGGAAAAAAGAATATTTCACATGAAGATATCAAAATTCATGACAGTTTTTCAAAAAATGATAATCCTTGTGTTGAAGAAGTTCTATGTGTGAGGTGAAACATGACTAGACAAACTCCTATAGATTTCTATATAACAAATCCAACACAGAAAGAGTTATTAATGAATATGAAAGTTGTATTAGGTGATATAAGTGAATTAAAGGCTCTTGATAAGATAAATTTAACATATAAATAAATTAAATAATTGATAAGATCTATGTTTCCCCAATAAAAATTGAAGATCACATATACAAGAATTAAAAATGGAGGAAATATTGAAACTTGGTTTAGAAAATCATCGCAATATTTCTATTCACGTTAATAATAAAGGAAGAGCCACCTTATTCCCTTAAACTTTATGTAATGCTTTTAATGTAGGGAATCGAAGGTGAAGGATGATCTTAGGGGGAGAACCTAAGATAGTGGATGGGATATCAAAATTGGATAACATTCCTTAAAAGATTTATCATTTTTGAATGATTCCAAAGTTGGTACACTGAAAAATATAATGATAGGATCATCCTTGATGAATCTAAAGTGGTTTATGTTAAAAAATTATTAAAAATTTAAGGATATCCCATCTTGGTTTGATCAAACATTTTGAATTACTAAGTAATATATTGAAAAATATCATCCTTGGTGAAGTTGTGGAATTTTTCAAATATATACAACCACAAGTAAAAGATCCATTTTGGTGTGTTCTAAATAGAGAGACCCTAAAGAATATTTATTGAAGAGTCTTATCACTGTAAAGATCATGAGAAATGTCTCATTGAGGTGGATACAAGTAGAGTATGTTGAGGAAGCTGGCGAAATTATTATTTCATACAAATCTAATTACTCTGGAATAGTTTTAAAGGTGTGTCATTGAAAAAGATATGTCTTTCTTAATCTCTCATCCTTGGTTACTAAAAATAAAAATATTAACAAAAAATGGTAGAAATTTAATTAATCAATTATATGAGAAATTTGGAATAATGAAAGTGTATCAAGGCTTCTTATATAGTTGTTTATAATCAAATTCTTTTAATATATTTTTTGAAGTGAGTGCAGTAGTTTCAGGTTAATTCATTCTATAACTATTCTTGATCACAATTAGTATCTCCATCCTAGAATACAAGTGGACAACCCTTGAATACAATATTGCATGTTCTTATTTTATGTGTTATCAAGATCAATTGGTAAAAGAAAACTTTTTTGTTTAATCAAATCCACTTTTTTTCTACACCGAGCATAGATCATGTAGTCTTTGAGTGAGATGATTGATGGAACATTTCTTAAGAATGATTTGATACCATTTTCCTAAGGAATTTTTATTTATTTTAAATAATAGGGATAGAGATTGAAATGAAACTTTGAAAATATATGGGGAGTTAAAGAATAAAGATTCACATATTGACATGTTCATTATAAAGGTATTGCCAGAAAATACAAATGGGGAGATTAAAGAGCCCACTTTGTGTGTGTTGTATTTTTTTCAATGATGGATAATGGTTTTCAATGAATTAGAAGTATTTAATTGATATAAATATATTAAATAGGTTTTAAAGAAGACATTTCTTGGATTTTTGGTTGAAGTATCCAAGACTGTTAATGAATAAGATGTAGCTTGTATGATTGAATGGAGATAATGATGATAAATTATTGACTATAAAGAAGAGAAGGAGTTTGAATCCAAGTTGGTTGAATATGATAATAAGTTCCCAAGTTATGTTATATTGGAAGAATATAAATTGTGTTCTTACATTTGTAAGATTTTATATATATTCATTACTTGATGGTGAAAGTTTTTTTAAATACTTTAAATAACTTTTAGTGATTGGTGGGATGGTCTTAATATCTATAACATGTGCATTGATTTTTGGAGAATAATGTTTGTTGAAAATATTATGAGATTTCTATATGGAATATTTTGGAGAAATATGGATTAATTGAATGGATAAATAAATCTAAGTCGAATGGGATGATGAGATTAGAAAAAGGGTTCGACTAAATATTTGTCTATTTTTATTCATAATTACATTTGATAGAGAATAACTAGAAAAAATACCAGTAAATGATTGGTGATTTATTCCTCATTGCTTAAAAATCATAATGCATTTTCACTATGATTCAAGATAAATATTGGATGAATAAAATCCTATGTTAAATAGAGTCAAATAAGGAAATGATTTGATGATCTCCAAAGTACCAAAAATCATGACCATTCTAAGGAATTCATGATTATATCTAAATTTGGTCAATGGAATAAATTAATGGAACTTGGTGGAACTATGGTTTCCAAAAAAAGGATACCAGATAGAGGTTTCCTAACTAATTCCATCAGATGATGAATGTCTATAATATCATTAGATGTAAATGTTTAGTTTTTCAGATAGAAGTTTTTAAGTAAAGGAATCATAAAGAAGTTTCCAAGTGAAGCCATTAGATAGATTGTTCCAGACAAAATCCACTAGATAGATAATATTTTATAAAGATTGTGAAAAAAATTACATTAGATGAATAATATATGTAAGATCATCAGATAGATAGGTCCAAGTTTTCATATATAAGTTTCTGATCAAAGGCGTTAAAAATAAGTTTACAAGATAATCCATCAGATATATTGTTTTGTATAGAATACAATAGACATAGAAGATTTTATGAAGACAATAGACTGAAGTTTATGAGTGAGGCTATTAAAAAGAGGTTTCTGAATGATCAGACTAAGGATTCTAGACATAAGACATTATATAGAGGGATGTGAATCTTTGTATTGGAAAAAATATTTATAGGCTAATAAATATCCTATGAATAATTACTAGGTGAGGGTTTTAATATCTTTACAAAGTTTTTTGTAAATTAATCCATTATTATGATGTTGTGATGTACTTTCAATGTGGATAAATCTAGCCAAGTTTTGAGGAAGTTTTGAAGAGACTTTTGACAACATGATATAAGGAATTTCCTATGAAGATTGTTGAATTCTATTCATGTGGAGATTTAAAGGAGGTCAAATGAAGAATTATTTGAGTGAGAATTAAAATTCAGAACGGGAAGTTAAAATTTGAAGTTTATGATTAGCCTTAGTTTTTGAAGAAACTAAAAATATATAAAGGGGATAAGGTGTGCTGAGATGTAGTTGTAAATTGATCTCGAAGAGGAGTTATTATCATATGTTTATCATGGAGGTTCTAACTAGGAAGCTTTAGAGATTTTTTTAGGTTAAAGTATTGAACAGGGTTCCATACAGAGATACCAGAAAAAGTGACGATGTGGTAATTGAGTGTGCACAAATTTTTCTTTCAATCTAGAGGTGTCTTAGTTTGGTTCTATCAATCTATGATGATATAGAGACGAGCATATCATGCTAAGATCATTTTTACCATCTAGGTATCATCTTTATCATTTTTGATTTCATTATTCATACATAAATTAAATCTCACAAGATCTACTAATGAATCCATATACTGGTATGTTAGATCTAGTGTTTTTATGATGTGTTCATTGAGCGTGCACAAATTTAAAATTTATAATCCTACTTACCACCTATACTAATACTGTGGTAAGAGGGTTGAACCACAAGTAAGTACTGATGGTGTGCTAGTGACCAAAAACAAAGAAAAACAAAAACAAAAACTAACAAAAACACAAACAAAAACAATGGATGATGGTGGAGAAATAGTTCAAAAAATGATTATTTGTGTGTGATAGTGAGAGTGAATGTGAGTGCAGAAAAGTAGGAAAATAGACGAGCAGAAAAGACAGTGAGAAACTACCAAAATGAAGGGAAGGGGGAAGTCAGTTGTTTGACACTTAAAATGATTTCCCCTTTTCCATGCATTAGAATTAAAACTTCTGGATCTGATTGAAAGAGGCTGAAAATATGTGTCGTCTGGTCAACCTGTGATAGAATAATCCCTACAGGTTATCAACTGTAGAGTTCATTAAATCACTAATTGGGAACAAATCAGTAATCAATGAGTTCAAATTTTCAGCTGAACATAGTGATCCTCTCTCTTTTGAGCATGATTCATTTTTCAATGAAACACTCAGATTGAAAAAAAATGAATTTAAATCTGATCAAGATTAGTTTTCACTAATTCTTGATGTTTTTTAAAAGATGATTGTCTGAAGAGTGAGATAGAGAGGAATTCCAGTATAAGAAACATGCATGAACAAGGGAAGACTAGATTTAACCAACTCAGCCTATTATCCCAAAAGAGATTATCCAAGCATCATAATGGAAATAAATATATAAATATAATTTAAAACAAAGTAGTTCATGTTGAAAGAAAATGAAGAAAAAATAGATAAATAGAGAAAAAATTCTTGTCTCTCCCTTCTCGATCTCCAAAAGCTCTGAATGCTTTGATCTATATCCTCTGATCCTTCCTAAATGGTGCCTTTAATGGTGTATCAAATGATGTTCTCCCACCCCAGGAATGGTGAAGTGAGAAGTATAATTTCTCCTGGATTTCCCCTCCTAGAAGTGGTGGTATGGAAGTGCCTCCTTATTACTGGATGGTTCTTGAATGTTAGGGAAGTGAACCCGATGGTGATCAGCTGCCTCTCCCCTGACGGTCTCCCGTGACTTCTGGATTCTTCTATCCTTAATGACGAGTACCTATCACCACTATTGGATCACTTTTATGGCCTCTGTATGGAAATTTCATAGTGTCTCTTCCTCTCTATTGGTCACTAAAGCAGAAGTTCCCCAAATAGAATGTTCCCACACCATGCAGCACAATACCCCCTGAATCAATAAAAAAATCAAAAAAAAACAGGCATTTATAAATAAATAAATTTTACTTAATTATATTATATTATAAATATAATTGCTATTATATTTACATTAAAATATATATTATATTTATTATAAAAAATAATAAACTTTTAATATGAAAAAATAATACTTATTAATATATTTTATAAGAACCTATTAATATTATTAATACTATTATAAATATGTTCATATAAAATTAAAATTATATTTATACTTTTATAAAAATATTAATTGATTTAATTATATATGTATATTAGGTGCTTGGGGGTACAATTATAATCAAACACACACACACGTCACACACACATACCAAAAAGGATGGCCATAACCCCCCAAGGGGATAGCCCACCCATCAAGCCTTATTTTTATTATTAATTACATGGCTCATAGGCCCAGTGGTCATGAAGCCCATTACATAGATAACTCGATGGACTAACCCGTAGGTCCATCAACCATCTGAACTATGCTTGGACTTTATCCATAGATGTCATGCCTTTCTGTGCACACCTTGCCTGGACCACTATCAAGAGCACTACCCGGCGTCACCCTCATCCGCCTAGGGTGGAGGCCAGACCACTGTCATGCCAATCCTGCCTGTTGGAGTTCGCCTGACCATCACTGGATGTCGCCTGCACATCCCGCCTCTCGAAGGTTGTCACTGATCTTTCTCACTGGAGCCACCTGGATTGATCTTGCACCCACGCCTTGAAGACCGTTTCCATACCTGCCTCCATAGACCCCACTTGCATATATCACATGCCACACTACACATTCCTCTGCTCTGCGATCCTTGGATTCTTACTACAATACCTCAATCAGGAGAAGACCCCCAACCACCCAAATTGGGGGCAAATTTTTGATATGCCCATGATTTTATCCCTGGTTTCCTGGTGTGGTGGCACAGACTGAGAACCACTCAGCTATGGTGTTTTCCACTGTCACGACCCGTCCTCGGGGCCCGTGCCATGACTACCCCAAGCCCGCCTTCCATAGGACAGGGGCTGGAGACTAGCACCAAGGTGTAATTCCCGATAAAAATGGAAGGCATTGCCTTTATAAATTAAACAAACGCACATAGTCAGCAAGCAGAAGTAAACACTAAGTAAAACTGGGTACAATAGTAAGTGCGGAAAAGTAAGTGGGCCAGAATACAAACCCAAACTGAAAGTAAAGTACAACTGGAAAAGAAGTACAGCAACTAAAAAGTAAAGCCGCAACGTCGAGCCGTCCACTGGAATTCCCACCTGAAGGGTGGGTACAGATAGTCTCCACAGCTCCATGGGTCCAGCCGTCCGCTCCGTGTATGTCCCGCCCTATGGTCCACCTCCAGGTACCGTCTCTCTCCAAAAGCCTCAACTGTGATCAGCATTGTCCGTCGTCTGCATCCAACACAACGTAGTGCGGGCATTTCCCGTTCAGGGGTGAGTATATGCTACTCAGTAGGGACCCCGAGACCCCCGAAGGTCTCCCAAAATCCACAAAGGATAATCCACAAAGGAAAGATACAATCACGAAGTAACATCCCACACTACTTAGGTATATGCCCATACATATACCTAAGTCATCAATTCCCATTCGACTCCAGCATCCATGCCAAGTTCGATCACGTCCACATAGGAGTACAACCCAATCCACACAGGATAACACAACTCAATCCACATAGGAAAGCAAGTCAATCATATCGAAGATATTGATTGAAGTCAAGACTCAGCTCACACAGGTATACTTCTTCATAAGATGATAGATATGATCAGATGTAGCCATTGATTCATCTAATCCGTCGGACCCACACAGGATCGATAGGTACTAACCCCCGCAATGACCCACACAGGATCGATAGGTACTAACCCCCGCAATGACCCACACAGGATCTGACCCACACAGGATCGGTATGCGCTGGCCCACACAGGACCGATGAGCGCTGACCCACACAGGATCGGTAAGCACTGATCCACACAGGATCGCTGAGTGCTGTAGTCGTCGCTGTCGAACCCACGGAGGATTTATGTACAGTCGTCATCGTCGTCGTAGTCGCAGCCGGCTCTAGGGTTTCCGCACACAGCAAGCTCGTTCGGGGAGGGTCCGCTCCACGAGCCGATGGGCTGATACATCAACTGACACGAAGTCCGGAGTTGATGTATCCCAAAGTTCTGTATCGTCAAAAGGAACTCAACGTGACAGACGACGTGTCAATCAGACGCCCGATCTGAGAGTTATTGGCTTTTTCGTTCCAGGGGCCCGGTTGGTTTTTAAGTCAAAACCAAACCGACCACACTCCATCTGTGTCCAAACCTCGATCAGAGTAATCCAAAATGTCCTTCTCACTAAGTGGAATCCAACAAAGTCGACAGTACTTCAATCGGACGTCCGGAGGTCAAGTTATAAGCGTTTCCGCTCCAAGGGCCCGATTGATTTCGTGTTCGAACCAACCCGGCTGAACCCAAAGTTCTTCAAAACCTTGAGTGTAATATACCTAAACGACTGTCTCGATCCAAGGATTGCATATCAACTGACGGATCATCAATCAGAGGTTTTTATCCCAAGTTATGGCCGTTTGAACAAATTTGTCCGAAAATAGGGGGTTCAGGCCCGGTCTGACCCGACCCGATACCCCCCCTGGGTCGGCCCGAACTGGGTCGACCCGAACCGGGTCGACCCGAACCGGGTCCGGTTATGGCCCATTAGGGCACGACCCGACCCGGTGGGCGCGGCCCGGCCCGGCCTGGGTGCGACCCGGCCCGGCCTGGGCGGCCTGACGACCTGGCGCGCTCGGGCGGCCCACGTAGCCAGCTCGGCTGGCTGAGCTGAGCGGAACAGGGGGGGCGCGCTACCCCCCTAATTGAAGAACCGCGACCCCCACGTGGGGGGCCGCTCCTTCGGCCAGCCGGGGGTTATGACCCCCGGCCTTCACGGTAACCAGCCGGCTTGGCCGGCAGGTGAGTCACTGCGGGACCCCCTGCGGGTCCCTCCCTCCTTGCTCCAGCGGCCGGCGGTTCCGGCCGCCGCACCCTACACCACCGCGGCCATAGGCCGTGTCCTTGTCCGATCAGCGCGGTGCGATAGCGCCGCGCCCCTCCGCCGCGGCCCCGCTCCGGCCGCGGCCTCTTCGAGGTTCTCCGGCGCAGCGCGACGGCGCCACAGCTTGTTCGACTTCAACGGCGTCGCGCGACGGCACCGCGCTTCTTCGCCCATTCTTCATTGTTTTTGCGCAGTGCAACAGCACCGCGCTGCCTTGGCTCGCGCCGCAACAAGTTCAAACATCAAGCGGGGGAGGAGAGTCGGCCGTGTTCGTGCGGTCCGACCTCCTCCCGTTATTGCAATAATAGGCGGCCCAATTTAGAAAATGATGAACGACGACGAAAGTATTCAAAAACAAAAACAATTAATCCCCTACCTTGAGCGTTGTTGAACGAAGGTTCGTCGCGGGGAAGGGACGGCGCGGAAGATGGCGTCGCGGAAGGAGGATCGTCGGCGTCACGGAGAAGAGAATCGTCGGCGTCGCGGTACACGGCGTCGCGTCGTCGATCTCTGAGGATGGCATCTCTCACCGGCTGCGGAGAGGGAAGAAGACGATACGGCGAACTCCCCTTTGCGGTGATGAAGTTCTTCGTCGAAGGCTCGACGTTCTTCGCGTTCTTCGACGAGGAAGAAGAACTTCAAGACTTAGAGGTTTCTTCTCCCAATTCTCTCTCAACAAGCTAACCAAATTAAAATAAGGTCACCCCTTATTTTAATTGTTTATTCCAAGCTTTTCAAAATTACAAAATTCAAAAACGAAACCACTTAATTAATTAAACTTATGTTGACAAATTAAATGGAGAGTTAAGGGAGTTAGGGAATATGAAGGGGTGGGGTTCGTGTGGGCCCCACCCCACTAATATCCTACCTAGGAGTTAGGTTATCAGTGGGTCCCACTCCAACTCCCTTTCATAGAATATAACCACTTAGTAAAAAGAAATAAAATTGTAGCTCAATTTTATTTTACTTTTCATCTAATCCACAATTTTTAACAACTCCTCCCAAGAAAATGCAACCCCAGTAAAGGTCTTCTTAAGAAATTACCGGCGTTGTGGTTCCATCGGTGTCCTTGGATTTCGATTCCGAGCACCGGTTCAAAAGTTAGGAAAATCCCGCTCGTTCGTTCACTGAACGTACCCGAGCTAAACTTCAGAAAATTTATTTCGGGTGCACCGGGCCTCGGATTCAGGTTCCGTCAGAAACTGCGTTCTTGTAAAATTTCCAAGAAAATTAAGAAAAAATTTCCCTTGAATTTTACGGGTCTTTACATTACTCCAACATCAGGGCTTTACGTCCCCGTAAAGATACATCATAAACTAGGGAAACAAATGTGGGTACGGAGCACGCATCTGAGCCTCCCGCTCCCAAGTGCTCTCCTAGAGGTTCCCGTGCTGCCATCTGATGCGCACTAGATGAATCGACCGTCCAAGTAGGACCCGCTCCTTTTGATCCTCAATCTCCACTAGGACCTCTGCAAAAGTTTCCCCATCATCAATGTCCATCTCCCCATGGTCAATGATATGCGTCGGGTCGTGCACGTATCTCCTCAGCTGAGATACGTGAAAGATGTCGTGCACTCGGTGCAACTGAGGTGGTAGAGCCAGGCGATAAGCCACTTTGCCAATCCTGCTGAGGACCTGGAATGGTCCAATGAAGCGCAGATACAACTTTCCGCCTCGGCCAAATCTCCGTAATCCACGTCAGGGTGAGACCCTCAAGAAGACGTGGTCGCCATCCTCGAACTCTAGTGGTCTCCACCTCCTGTCAGCATAAGACTTCTGCCGGCTCTGAGCTGTCCTCATCCGCTCCTGGATGACCTGGACCTTCTCCGTCGTGGCCTAGACCATCTCCGATCCCACAAGTGCTGACTCCCCAGGGTCTGTCCAGCACATCGGTGATCTGCAAGGTCGGTCGTACAACGCCTCGTATGGTGCCATCCCAATGGTGGAGTGGTAGTTGTTGTTGTACGCGAACTCCACCAAGGGTAGGTAATCCTCCCAGCTGTGAACACAGTCGAGGACACATGCACGGAGCATGTCCTCGAGGGTCTAAATGGTCCTCTCCGTCTGACCATCCATCTGAGGGTGAAAGGCGGTGCTCAGACGTAGCTGCGTCCCGAATGCCTCTTACAACCCCTTCCAAATCTAGGAAGTAAAGCGAGCATCTCGATCGGAGATAATAGATGATGGCACACCATGAAGCCATACAATCTCCTGAACGTAGAGGCGTCCCAAGATCTCTGCTAAGCCATGCTCTCTGATGGGTAAGAAGTGGGCCGACTTGGTGAGTCGGTTGACAATCACCCAAATGGAGTCGTGACCCCTGGAAGTACATGGAAGTTCAGTCACGAAATCCATAGATATCCTGTCCCACTTCCACTTCGGGACCTCCAAAGGCTGTACCAAGCATGCTGGTACCTGGTGCTTTGCCTTCACCTGCTGGCAGGTGAGACATCGAGAAACAAACTCTACTACAGCCTTCTTCATACCCGGCCACCAGTGCTGTCGTCTGAGGTCCTGGTACATCTTCACCACTCCTGGATGTACCGCTAAAGGGGAAGTGTGAAACTCCCTCAGCACCTCCTCCTGTAAAGCAGCTGTTACCATGGTACGTCCTCTGAAAAGGACGACATGCACTCCTCCCACAAAGAATCCATCAGGTGCATGTCCTGAGGATATCTGTGCACGCTGCGTCTTATAGTCATCATCCCCACACTGTGCCTCTCTGACCCACTAAAGAAGTGGAGGAGTGACTGAAGAAAGGCTGCTCCATCACTATCCATGAAGGATATCTGCAAAGCGGCTAGCTTCTATGTCACCTCCCCAAGTAGCTGAATGCACGTCCTTCTGCTGAGAGCATCGGTTACTACGTTCCCCTTTCCAGGATTATAGACTATCTCAAAGTCATATTCCTGGAGGAACTCGAGCCATCGCCGCTGTCTTAGGTTTAGTTCATTCTGCGAGAAGATGTACCTGAGACTCTGGTGGTCAGAATAGACTGTAAAGAGCTCGCCCATCAGATAGTGTCGCCACATCTTCAGAGCGAAGACCACTGCTGCTAACTCCAGGTCATGGGTAGCGTAGTTCTGCTCATGTTGCCTCAACTGATGTGATCCATAGGCGATCACTTCCCGCTCCTGCATCAGGACACATCCGAGTCCGGTCCCTGATGCATCGTAGTAAACTACGTACCCTACTCCCTCCTCCGGTAGCCTCAAGATAGGTGCGCTGGTAAATCTCTGTCTCAGCTCCTAGAAGCTCTGCTGACATCTGTCTGACCATACGAAGGGTTTTCCCTTCTTCATCAAAGATGAAAGTGGTGCCGCAACTCTGGAGAAGTCTGGATCAAATCTCTGGTAGTACCCATCTAGTCCCAAGAAACTCCGCACCTCCATCACGCTCCTAGGTGGCTCCCAAGCTAGCACTGCCTCGATCTTCGTAGGATCCACCGCAACTCCCAACTCAGAGATGACGTGTCCCAAGAAGTGGACCTCATGTATCCAGGACTGACACTTCGAGAGCTTACCATAAAGCTGGTTCTCTCGGAGTGTGTCCAGTACAACCCGCAAGTGGTAGGCATGCTCCTCCTCAGTCGTCGAGTATATCAATATGTCGTCGATGAAGACCACGACAAATCGATCGAGGTAAGGCTAAAAGATCATGTTCATGAGGCCCATGAACACTACTGGATCATTGGTTACGCCGAAAGGCATAACCAAGAACTCATAGCGGCCATACCGACACCTGAAGGCCATCTTCTACACGTCCTCATCCCGAACTCTGAGCTGATGATAGACTGACCTAAGGTATATCTTCGAGAACCACCGTGCTCCCTTGAGCTGATCGAAGAGGTCGTCAATCCTCGGAAACAGATACTTGTTCCTCACGGTCACCTGGTTCAGGCGACGGTAATCGACACACAGTCGCAAGCTCCCGTCCGCCTTCTTGGCGAACAAAATCGGGGAAGCCCAGGGTGAAACACTGGGTCGGATGAATCCCTTTCCCTGCAAGTCCTCCAGTTGTACCCATAGCTCTCGAAGCTCGGTGGGAGCCATTCGATATGCTGGGGTGGATATCGGGGTTTTCCTGGGGGTACAGGTCAATATAAAATTCTACCTCTCTACGAGGAGGTAGTCCCGGAATGTCATCGGTAAATACGTCCGCATACTGATCCACCACTGTAGGTAAGCTCGGACTCCGCACGTCAACTGCTCCTAGGATGAGGCTAGCCAACTGATGAGTGATCGGCTATCCTCTCCTCTGTGTGAGTCCATCCTGTGCTGCAAAGGATCCCTTCTCGCCGGTGAAGGTGAACCTGCTCCCATCGGTGCAAACACATCGTACCTTGCGCCTAATGAAATCGATCTTAGCATGGACTGTAGATAACCAATCCATGCCCAAGATGACGTCGTAAGGCCTCGACGCTGCCACAAGAAGATCCCAACCGAAGCTCTCACCTCCTAGAGTAAGCTCACACTGCCGGCACCAGTGTGTAATCGTCAAGTCTACTCCTGTAGGAGTCTCTAGCCGTAAGGATCGAGCCAATGGCTCCGTCGAAATCTCCGAGCTCCGAACAAGGGCAGTGAAAATGAAATAATGACTCGCTCCTGTGTCTATAAGAACTGCAACAAGGGTGGAGTAGACACAGATAGTACCTAGAATCATCTCGGGCGCACCGTGGTCGTAGGCCTCCGCTGCCTGAAGCTGTGCCTGCCTTTGCCCGCCAGATCCCTGTGGTCGGGGTGGACCTCCTAGTGGTGGTGGTGGTAGAGCCTCAAAGCGTCTCCCACCACCTGCTTCTCAGCCAACTCCTCTACCTCGTCCGCCTGATCCCTGCGGACCACCACGGTTGACCCTCTACCACTACCTGGGTGGTCCCTCAATCGTCTGCTCCTCCTCCGCACGGTGGGTTGGGCAGTCACGAGCCATGTGGCCCTGCCCGCCGCATGCGTAGCACTGTCTACCTCTCAAAAGACTGGCTCTGCGCTATGTGCCCCGCAACTCTAAGCCAGTGTCCTGAGGTCGTCCGCCTGAGGGTCTGGTCCGCCTGGACCCATGTGTCATCCATCGACTGCCAGCTGCAGAAGACTCTGCTATGTGCCACCCTGCGGTAGGTCTCGCTGTTGGTGTAGGCTCAGCAAGAAAGCTCTCAATGAGAAGGGCTCACTCTAGTACCCCTGCCTATGTCGGAATACTAAGGGAGATCAGCGATGCCCTGATCTCATACCTCAATCCCTGCTCGAGGTCCGGTCCTGGAAGAATGAGTCCCCTACCATGTCCGTCAAATAGCGCGAGAGATCGGTAAATCTCGCTGAGTACTGGGCGACCGTCAAGCTGCCCTGCCGCAGCTGTAGTAGCTCCTGGATGCGCACCGCACGGAGGGTGGCTGGGACGAACTCTGAGTGGAAGAAGCTCTCAAAGTCCGTCCAGAGAAGAGATGCCTCGTCATGCACCTGGAGCATCAAGATCCACCATCTGCCTGCTTCCGCGTGCAGGAGTCTCGCTGCGAGGATCACCATGAGGTCAGCTGGTGTCCCCACTAACCTGAAAACTCGCACAACCGCCTCCAGCCAATCCTCGGCTGCCTGAGGGTCCATCTCCCCATGGAACCTAGGCGGTCTATGACGCTGAAACTCGTGCAGTGCACCAAGGCGACGTGCACTCTCAGCGGCTGGGGCTGGTAGCATTGGTGGCTTGGCGGGTAGTGGTACTGTAGGTGCCTCCGCAGTAATAGGGCCTTGCACCGAGGCCTCGTCGCTCGGTGGGCTGTCGTCACGTAAAAAACTCAGAACCCTAGTTGGCTGCCGTTGTGGGGCCATCCTGAAAAGAAACATGTGTTCCACGGTTAATACAGTATACCTGGTGAGCTGACACAAAGTAATCACAAAGAAAACTTGAAACACATATGCAATCAATGTTTTCGTGCACTAAGTCGGAAATCAGAAGTCAGGGTCCCGGTGTATGGATACGTCGGCCGCCGCACCAACACTGGACTCCTTGGACTGATAACCACACTCAATACTCTTAACACTATTGCTTCACATAGAAAAATATCAGAGTCCTGAGTTCTGCGGTAGAACCAAACTCATGTGATACCAATTTGTCACGACCCATCCTCGGGGCCCGTGTCGTGACGACCCCAAGCCAGCCTTCCATAGGCCAGGGGATGGCGACTAGCACCAAGGTGTAATTCCCGATAAAAAGGGAAGGCATTACCTTCATAAATTAAACAAACACACCGAGTAAGCAAGCAGAAGTAAACACTAAGTAAAACTGGGTACAATAGTAAGTGTGAAAAAGTAAGTGGGCCAGAATACAAACCCAAACTGAAAGTAAAGTAAAACTGGAAAAGAAGTACAACAACTAAAAAGTAAAGCCGCAACGTCGAGCCGTCCACTGGAAGTCCCACCTGAAGAGTGGGTACAGATAGTCTCCACAGCTCCATGAGTCCAGCCGTCCGCTCCATGTACGTCCCGCCCTGTGGTCCACCTTCAGGTACCGTCTCGCTCCACGAGCCTCAACTGTGATCAGCATTGTCCATCGTCTACATCCAACACAACGTAGTGCGGACATTGACCGTGCAGGGGTGAGTATACGCTACTCAGTAGGGACCCCGAGACCCCCGAAGGTCTCCCAAAATCCACAAAGGATAATTCACAAAGGAAAGATACAATCACGAAGTAACATCCAACACTACTTAGGTATATTCCCGTACATATACCTAAGTCATCAATTCCTGTTCGGCTCCATCATCCATGCCAAGTTCTATCACATCCACATAGGAGTACAACCCAAACCACAGAGGATAACACAACTCAATCCACATAGGAAAGCAAGTCAATCATATCGAATATATTGATTGAAGTCAAGACTCAGCTCACACAAGTATACTTCTTCGTAAGACGATATAGATGATCAGATGTAGCCACTGATTCATCTAAGCCGTCGGACCCACACATGATCGATAGGTACTAACCCCCGCAATGACCCACACAGGATCGATAAGTTCTAACCCTCACAATGACCCACACAGGATCTGACCCACACAGGATCGGTATGCGCTGGCCCACACAGGACCGCTGAGCGCTGACCCACACAGGATCAGTAATCACTGATCCACACAGGATCGCTGAGTGATGTAGTCGTCGCTGTCGAACCCACGGAGGATTTTTGTACAGTCGTCATCGTTGTCGTAGTCGCAGCCAGCTCTAGGGTTTCCACACACAACAAGTTCATTCGGGGAGGGTCCGCTCCACGAGCCGAGGGGATGATACATCAATTGACACGAAGTCCGGAGTTAATGTATCCCAAAGTTCCGTATCGTCAAAAGGAACTCAATATGACAGACGGGGCGTCAATCAGACGCCCGGTCTGAGAGTTATTGGCTTTTTCGTTCCAGGGGCCCGGTTGGTTTTTAAGTCAAAACCAACCCGAACGCACTCCATATACGTCCAAAACTCAAGAGGAGTAATCCAAAAGGTCCGTCTCACTAAGAGGAATCCAAAAAAGTCGACGGTACGTCAATCGGACGTCCGAAGCTCAAGTTATAAGTGTTTCCGCTCCGAGGGCCCGGTTGATTTCGTGTTCGAACCAACCCGGCCGAACCCAAAGTTCTCCGAAACCTTGAGTGTAATATACCTAAACGACCGTCTCGATCTAAGGATCGCATATCAACTGACGGCGCGTCAATCGGAGGTCTGTAGCCCATGTTATGGGTGTTTGAACGGATCTGTCCGAAAATAGGGGGTTCGGGTCCGGTCCGACCCAACCCGATACCCCCCCCCCCCCGGGTCGGCCCGAACCGGGTCTGGGTCCGGATCATTAGGGCGTGGCCCGGCCCAGCCGACGCAACCCGGTGTGGCCTGGGCGCGACCCTTGATGTTTGAACTTGTTATGGCACGAGAAAAGGCAGCGCGGTGCCGTTGCACAGCGCGGGAACAATGAAGAATGGGCGAAGAAGCGTGGCGCCGTCGCGCCGCGCCGTTGAAGTCGAACAAGCCACGGTGCCATCGTGCCGCGTTGGAGAACCTCGAAGAGGCCGCGGCCAGAGCGGGGCCGCGATGGAGGGGCGCGGCGCCGGCGCGCCGCGCCGATCGGACAAGGCCGCGGCCTATGGCCGCGGTGGTGCGGGGTGCGGCGGCCGGAACCGCCGACCGCTGGAGCAAGGAGGGCGGGACCCGCAGGGGGGTCCTGCGGTGACTCACCGGCTGGCCAAGCCGGCCGGTTACCGTGAAGGCCGGGGGTCGTAACCCCCGTCTGGCCGAAGGAGCGGCCCCCCACGCGGGGGCCGCGATTCTTCAATCAGGGGGGCAGCGCGCCCCCCCTGTTTCGCTCAGCTCGGCCAGCCGAGCTGGCCACGCGG
Organism: Viscum album; assembly: GCA_963277665.1. Taxonomy (NCBI): domain Eukaryota; kingdom Viridiplantae; phylum Streptophyta; class Magnoliopsida; order Santalales; family Viscaceae; genus Viscum; species Viscum album. The sequence continues at coordinate 1,351,417,189 of OY728121.1, read as the reverse complement.
GCCGCCCGAGCGTGCCAGGCCACCGGGCCCCCCAGGCCACGCCCACCGGGTCGGGCCGTGCCTTAATGGTCCGGACCCGGACCCGGTTCGGGCCAACCCGGGGGGGGGGGGGGGGTATCGGGTCGGGTCGGGCCGGGCCCGAACCCCATATTTTCGGATAGATCCATTCAAACACCCATAACTTGGGCTACAGACCTCCAATTGATGCAACTTTAGTTGATATGTGATCATTGGATCAAGACGGTCATTTCGGTATATTACACTCAAGGTTTCGGAGAACTTTGGGTTCGGCCGGGTTGGTTCGAACACGAAATCAACCGGGCCCTCGGAGCGGAAACGCTTATAACTTGAGCTCCGGATGTCCGATTGACGTACCGTAGACTTTGTTGGATTACTCTTAGTGAGATGAACATTTGGGCTTACTACGCTTGAGGTTTGGACGCAGATGGAGTGTGGTTGGGTTGGTTTTGACTTAAAAACCAACCGGGCCCCTGGAACGAAAAAGCCAATAGCTCTCAGATCGGGCGTCCGATTGACGCGCCGTCTGTCACGTTGAGTTCCTTTTGACGATACGGAACTTTGGGATACATCAACTCCGGAATTCGTGTCAGTTGATGTATCAGCCCCTCGGCTCGTGGAGCGAACCCTCCCCGAACGATCTTGCTGTGTGCGGAAACCCTAGAGCTTGCTGCGACTACGACGATGATGACGACTATACAGAAATCCTCTGTGGGTTCGACAGCGACGACTACAGCACTCAGCGATCCTGTGTGGATCAGTGCTTACCGATCCTGTGTGGGTCAGCACTCAGTGGTCCTGTGTGGGCCAGCGCATACCGATCCTGTGTGGGTCATTGCGGGGGTTAGTACCTATCGATCCTGTGTGGGTCATTGCGCGGGTTAGTACCTATCGATCCTGTGTGGGTCTGACGACTTAGATGAATCAGTGGCTACATCTGATCATCTCTATCATCTTACGAAGAAGTATACCTATGTGATCTGAGTCTTGACTTCAATCAATATTTTCGATATGATTGACTTGCTTTCCTATGTGGATTGAGTTGTGTTATCCTGTGTGGATTGGGTTGTACTCCTATGTGGACATGATCGAACTTGACATGGATGTTGGAGCCGAACGGGAATTGATGACTTAGGTATATGTATGGTCATATACCTAAGTAGTGTTGGATGTTACTTCGTGATTGTATCTTTCCTTTTTGGATTATCCTTTGTGGATTTTGGGAGACCTTCGGGGGTCTCGGGGTCCCTACTGAGTAGCGTATACTCACCCCTGCACGGGCAATGCCCGCACTACGTTGTGTTGGATGCAGACGACGGACAGCGCTGATCACGGTTGAGGCTCGTGGAGCGAGACGGTACCTGGAGGTGGACCACAGGGCGGGACGTACACGGAGCGGATGGCTGGACCCGTGGAGCTATGGAGACTATCTGTACCCACCCTTCAGGTGGGACTTCCAGTGGACGGCTCGATGTTGCGGCTTTACTTTTTAGTTGCTGGACTTCTTTTCCAGTTGTACTTTACTTTCAGTTTGGGTTTGTATTCTGGCCCACTTACTTTTCCACACTTACTCTTGTACCCAGTTTTACTTAGTGTTTACTTCTGCTTTCTTACTCTATGTGTTTGTTTAATTTATAAAGGCAATGCCTTCCCTTTTTATCAGGAATTACGCCTTGGTGCTAGTCGCCAGCCCCTGGCCTATGGAAGTCGGGCTTGGGGGTAGTCACGGCACGGGCCTTGAGGACGGGTCGTGACACAAAGAGTTTGAAAACACAACCACATCAAGATCCTCCACACTTAAACGGTTGTTTTTTCCACAAAAAAATGCATGATTTTGTCTTTATAAAATAGAAGGAATGATTTTATAGTGAGCTAAAGATTAATCATGTATAGATTTTAAGAGTAGAGGCCTAGAACCAAGTAAAGCTTTTAAAAAAATGTGTTCATAGAAAGTCCTACCTAGATTCAAAAACACACTCAAAATCATGGGAACACAAATTCATTCACTATCAAGGAATTCATGCCTCATATATGAAATCACTTACTACCTTACTTCATTTACAATTAAAGTTTTAATTCTAAGAGTGATAATAGGTTATATCAACTGGAATTAAAACCTTAACCAAAGGCACCTTCAATTTTCACTTTCTCCTAGGTTCCAAAAATTTCAAAGTTAATTTTTTTGAATCACTTCATTGATACAAATAAAATTATTTTCATACAAGTAAATTTTCCCCTTCTTTATCTTGATTCAAAATTCCCCTCACTTTAATGAACTTATTTGTGGCCACTAAACACTTTATTTTTTTCTTTTTTTAAATTTTTTTACCCAGCCATATAACTTGTGTCGAGCAGTATGTAAATGCACTTATATGATATGTATAGAGTGATAACACACAAAACCAGTGCCTAGAGTCTCATATGTTTACTGTGGGATCCCATTTTCCCATTTTAATTTGATTTCAAAGGACTTAAAAGATTACCATTTGAGTTGGCTCCCTAAAGTGATTAATTTGATATTAAAATATGAGACCACTAAGTTCAAGTTCAAAAATATAGTTTCCTAAATTAATGATCATAATTCCATAAATAACTATCCTATCTCACTCCCCTCCTCAGTTCCTAAATAGAAAATCCATAAGAACAGTGTGTTACTCCACTCAGCAATCATACATCCTCAACAGTTTCAGACTTAGTGAAACCCTCAACACCCAACAAGTTGTTATCCACTATGAATGACTAAATTGATGCGCACATTTAATCCTAATAAACCTTAGGTTATGAAAGAATTTTAAATTGTTCTGAAATAATTTGAAAAAAAATTGATCATTTTTTTCTGACAAAAAACAAAGGGGAATGAAGTGACTAAAATTTCAGTATAGCAGCCCAGAAAGACCCCTACCCCCACAATTAAAACTCAAAAATGTCCCCATTATTGAATAACAAGGTAGGAGACAACTTATTTCAAAAAATATGGGAAATTAAACATGAAAATAATTATGAAGGGGGAATTCATTAAAGTTCAAAAATTACTTTCCACACAAAAAATGAAAAAGAAAAAAAAAACAAAATAAACCTGAAAATCCACCATCAGCAAATAAGTTCAATATTTTTTAAAAAATAATACTTTTATGTTTTAAAAACGGATATATGATTTTTATATATAATCCAAATAGTATCATGATAAGTAATAAAGTGAAATAGTATCAGAATGAAAGTGAAAAAAAGGGTGCAATATGTTTCACAATTTAGTTAAACTAAAATTTTAAAATCAATAGATTCTAGAAGCTAACACCTAATAAGGGAAAACATATTCAAAATTTTAAAAGGAAATAGAGGACCCCTGTAACGACCCGAAATTTTGAATAAATCTTGTTTCCTAATTTTGTGTGTTATTTTGTTTTATACTCAACAAAACTATTTCATTTAATAACCTGAGTATAATTAAAATGAGACTGTTGGGTTTCGACTGTTATATGACCATTGGTCAATATGACCGTTGGAAACTAAATGTTGCGATTTGTCTCTAAATACAAGTAATCTTGGTTAATTAATATAGAAATAAGATTTGATGGCCTCATCCAGTAGTCTCGGGCCAATCGAAGCCCATCTAACAGAACTTGGGAAGGAGGTAGCACCACTGGGCTTTTCTCTGGACCAAACCCAAGCCGAACTTCATCGTGTGATGCTAGAACGGAATCGCCTTCACGAGAAGTTTAAACTGATAGAAATTACTACTCGTGCGATGTTGGCCGAGCCTCCCTCAGATTCTCTCACCTTAGCACACCTTACACTTAGCTCCTATGCTGGTGTGATAAGGGGATATGTAACGAGACCATAGCTACTTTGTGTAATCCTTTGTTATAAATAAAATTGTGTTTTCTTCTTATGGTGAAGTTTGTGAGTTTACAAATGTTCAAATGAATATAGGATGTATTTTGTTGATGAATTTTGAAAAAAGGATATTTTAAAATTTTTATGTAAACCTTAAATAATTAATGATGTGTAATGATTTTCAAAAAATGTTCTTCTGCAAATGTGTTCAGTAAGAAATCTAGAGTCTAATAAGATCAACTTAATTTTTGATGAATAGTAAATTATGAATAGTGATTTTATGCTTAGGATTAGTAATGTGAACAAATTGATTAGTAATTTTACTTAAAGAAAGTATTAATATAATTTAGGCACCTTGATTAAGTAGTGTGATTCAATAAAATAGGTAAATAACTGTTTCATTAATTTTTAGTCAAGTATTAGTTTTTTTGGGTGAATAGTGTTTTTTATTTAAAAATTAAATTAAAAATATTTAGAAAAATATTTTTATAAAATGGACTTTATTTTTGAACTCAGAGCATCGATGTTATGTTATGGTAATTTTTGGGGTTTTTTCTGAAAAAAATGAATTTTCAGTGAATAGTGTTTTTATTTAAAAATTAAATTAAAAATATTTAGAAAATTATTTTTATAAAATGGAGTTTATTTTTGAATTCATAGAATTGATATTATGTTAAGATAAATTTTTGGGAGTTTTCTGAAAAAGTTGAATTTTCAGTGAATAGTAAAAATACAGTTTTAGGGTTTCGGTATGTTTAATGACATCATAACTGCATCATGATGATGTGATGAGATATTTTAAGGGATGGTAGACTTGTGAATAGTGATATAAGGTGTTAGGTGTCCCAAGTGGCCAATACCATGAGGAAACACCACTTGTTTTGCCAAAACCACCAATGAGGTGTCCCTTGGCCATTAATGCCTTGTCCCCTCACTTTCCCTATAAATACCAAGCCATCCTCTCATCCATTCGACTCCAAAATCATCCTCAATGAAGTTTTGGTCTCCTTACCTTCCAAGGAGTCCTCCCAAGGTGCCCCAAGCCCTCAAGGTCCCAACCTTTGAGTTTTAAGAGTTACGTTTAAGGTATGGGATCCTACCTCTCTCTTTCTTTTCAAGTAATCTCTTTTATGTCATTTCTTTTATGCTCCATGATCTTATGTTGGAGGATGTTATTTTATATTCCTCTTAATTCCCTTTTCATGTTCATATGATGATAGACCCCCTCTTTCTCTCATCAATTCGTTTTAAGAATGTTCAAGTGGCGTCGTTAGGCTGCCGAATTTTTAAGGGATTCTTTCACCTTTCTCATTTTTCAAAGTTCTACTTTCATGTCAAGTCTTTCAAGTTCCTTTTTATTATGTTGGGGGTATGATATCTATATCTATCATACTGATTTTTTATGTTCATATTATGATAGACCCTATTTGATCTCGTCAATTCATTTTTTTTGAAGTTTAAGTGGCGCCGTTAGGCTGCCGAATTTTTAAGGGATTTTTTCACCTTTCTCATTTTTCAAAGTTCTACTTTCATGTCAAGTATTTCAAGTTACTTTTTATTATGTTGGGGTATGATCTCTATATGTATCATACTGATCTTATATGTTCATATGATGAGAGACCCTATTTGATCTCGTCAATTCATTTTTTTGAAGTTTAAGTGGTGTCGTTAGACTGCCGAATTTTTAAGGGATTCTTTCACCCTACTCATTTTCAAGTTCTATTTTCTTGTCAAGTATTTCAAGTTCCTTTTTATTATGTTGGGGTATGATCTCTATATCTATCATACTGATCTTCTATGTTCATATTATGAGAGACCCTATTTGATCTTTTCAATTCATTTTGTTGAAGTTTAAGTGACACCGTTAGGCTACCGAATTTTCATAAGAGAAATCTTATTATTGTCTTCCCTCCATGTTTTTCATTTCATATGGTATGTATTTCAAATATCATTACCATGTTATTATATCCATTATATTCTATCCCTCTACTGTTCTTTGGATCATTTATGAGTGGGTGACCTATGTCCCCTATCTTTTCAATGTTTTCTAAAACCCTGAAGCATAGCCGTTATGCTGCAGAATTTCCGTCTCAAATGTCTCTCTCTTTTTCTCAAATTATTTTATTTTATTAAGTGAATACTCAAAGATCTTCCTTATAAAGAGGTATTCACATATATACCAAAATTTTCTATTTTAAATTCTGGGATTTACATACATGAGACCCGCTTTCCTTTTCTGTGGGTTTAAAGTGACATAAAGATCATGTCTTTAAAACAGTTTTTAAAACGTTATGATTATGAAATGAAACCCATTTATTTTATGATATATGGGTTGTTTATGAAATGATTGATGATGATATATGTGTCTCACATGATAATAAATACAAATTAAGGGTGCTCCCTGATAGCGCTCCAATGCATTGGGTAAATACTTAATCTCTAGAGATGACCATTTTTAACGACGCCTTGGTGAATAACCTTGATAATTTTTAATGACACCTTGGGGATGGACCTTGGTGAAACGGAAATGATTTTCAATGTTAAATGTTGTAGCCACATCTTCAAGTTATAAAGCGCATTATTTTTATTATGATATTCCTCATAAACTCTTTCTCATGCCTTAAAGTTATTTTTCATGACTTTTGATGTATCTCAAGTTCTCATGTAAAAGGTTTCCCTTGTTTCCCTTACTGGGCCTTCTGCTCACCCTTTCTTTTGTTGTATGCTCCTAGGTTATGAGATGCTGTAATGAACTTAGGATGAACAAATGAAGAAGCCTTTCAAGTGTTTAAGAATAATGTTCTTGTTGTTTTCATGTATTAAGTTCCTGGTTTTCAAGACACTAAACCTTAAATATCATCGGTTTTGTATAATGTAATGAAAGTTTATGTGATAAAAAGGCGGGATGTTATAACCCCCACACTTAGAAATTTGCAGCAGGAAAAAAAATGACTAGAAAATAGAAATGGAAAAGAAGAACAACACTTCCCTGAATATGAGTGATTTGACCATTAATGTGAATTGAAAATATCCCCCCAAGTGATCTAGTTGGTCTTCTAAGTTTTCTAAAAAGTTATGAAAATAATTATAAGAATCTAGAATTTAGAGAACCAAATATTGAGTAGAAGATGTTTTATCCATATGATGCATTGGATTGCTCCCTTGGATTTCCTTTGATGAGTTTCTAGCAGCAACGACTATCTAGCAGTAACAAGTCAAGTGTCACCAATAGACAAAAAAGATAGAAAAAGACTAGATAACCAAGTAGAAGCAGGTGTTATCTTTATTGAAAAAGATAATTAAAAAGAAAACTAAACAGAAACCATGGTTTAGTTCCCATGAAACACTGAGTTTATAGTCCTCAGTTAAATTGGAGACATAATCATTCTTCAAGCAGATAAATGACAACCAATACCTTTGGATACCCTTCAAATAAATGTTTGATCCTTTTTTCCATTGACCAAGAATGGTTTGTTTTCCTCTCCAACTAACTCCATAGCTCCATTAACCAGAACTCTAAAAATGGTGAAGGGTCCTGACCATTTGGTATTCAATTTTCCCGAGAATATTTTCAGCCTAAAATTAAATAGTAGGACCCTTTGGCCAACCTTGAAATATCTATTTTCAATTATTGAATCATGAAAATCATTTTTCATTTCTTTTTAAATTCCATCATTCACATAAGATTCCATCCCAATTTCTTCCAACTCACTCAACTCTAACAACCTTCTCTCACCAGTAGACTTAAATTCAACATTCAGTGCCTTCATTTCCCAATAATATTTTTGATGCAATTCCACGGGCAGATGAAAAGTTTTGAAAAAGAGAATCCTATATGGTGACATCCCTATATGAGTCTTGTAAGTAGTTCTATAGGCCCATAAAGCCTTATACAACTTTACTAACCAATCTTTACTAGAGCTAGAAACTATCTTCTTCAAAATCTACTTGATCACCCTATTAGACACTTCAACCTACCCACTAGACTTTGGGTGGTAGGTGGTACCTGTTCTAGAGAGCATCCATACTTTTCCATTAAATTATTGAACGTGTAATTCTTAAAGCAAGTTTCATTGTCAATAATGAATTCTCTAGGCACTCCGAACCTAGAAAAATGTTTTTCTTTATAAAATCCACCACACTGATAGTAGAATTGTTGGGCAGAACCACTACCTCAACCCACTTGGACACATAGTCCACAATAACCTGAATATATTCATTCCCATAAGAGTATGGGAAAGGTCCCATGAAATCCAATCCCCAAACATCAAAAAATTCAACCTATAGAATTCCTTTTTGAGGAAACTATTTCATTATTACAACATTTCCAAGCATCTGAAACTTATCACAGTCAATGAGAAAACTTCTAATATCTTTGAACAATGTTGTCCAGTAAAAACCAGTTTGTAGAACCTTTTGAGAATTTTTCTCTCCTCTATAGTGGTCACCCTAAGGTGATGAATGAAAACTCTCAAATATGGGAAAAATTTCTTCCTCAACAATACATATCCTCAAAATACCATTAACACATCGCCTAAAAAGAAGAGGTTCATCCCAAAAATAATATTTCAACTTAGATATAAACCTCTTCCTTTGTTTTTGTAAAAGGTCCTTAGGCATGACACTAACAACCAGAAAATTGGCATAGTCTGCAAACCAAGAAGACTACTGAACAGAAGCAGTAAACAACTGTTCATTTGGAAATGAGGAATTTATCTCTCTTGGTTCCTCACTTTGGGTGTTGGGTATCCTTGAAAAGTGACCCACCAAAACATTTTCACCCCTTATTATACTTGATAACCAGATCAAACTCTTGCAACCGCAATGTCCACCTCATGAGCATGGGTTTTGATCCCTTTTTATCCAGAAAGTACTTGAGGGCTACATGGTTAGTAAAAAAGACAAATTTGGACCCAATCAAGTACTGTCAAATTTTTTCCAAAGCAAACATCATAGTATCCACTTCCTTTTCAGTGGTGGAATAGTTCTTTTTGAGCATCATCCAATAACTTGCTAGCATAATAAATGACATGCATCTTCCTTCCTTTCCCCTGACCTAAAACAACAGCTACAATTAGATCACTTCCATCACACATTACCTCAAATAGTATATTCCATTATGGGTTAGTGGTCACTGGTGAGGTGGTTAGTATCTTCGTAAACAAATTGAAGGACTCTGAACATTTCTCATAAAAAACAAAGGGAGTGTCCTTAACTAGCAGTGAGCAAAATGGTCCTGTGATCTTAGAAAAATCCTTAATGAACCTCGTGTAAAACCTATCATGTCCTAATAAACTTATAATTCCCTTTAAATTCTTAGGTGGGGGAAACTTTTGGATAACCTCAACCTTGACATTATCAACCTATAACCCCTTCTTAGACACCTTGTGACCCAACACAATTCCCCTAGTATCCATGAACTGATGCTTTTCTGAATTTAAGACCAGATTAGTCTCTTAGAATCTATCCAAAAAAGTTTCCAAATTTTCAAGATAGTTTTGAAAATTTATCCCCATAACTAAAAAATCATCCATGAAAACTTAAATTATTATTTCAATCATATTTGAGAAAATTTTCATCATAAATCTTTGAAATGTGGCTAGAGAACCACACAAGCCAAATGACATCCATTGGTAGGAAAATGTCCCAAATGGACAAGTTAAGGTGGCCTTCTCTTGATCCTCAGGAGAAATGAAAATTTGGTTATAGCCTAAATATTCAACATGAAAATAGAAAAACTTATTGCCAGCTAGAATCTTTGACATTTGGTCCAAAAATGGCATTGAAAAATGTCCCTTCCTTATGGTAGTATTAAGTTTTCTATAATCAATACAAACCCTCCATTTATTCGCAATTACTGTTTGGATTTTCTCATTTTTCTCATTTTTCACCACAGTAACACCACTCTTTTTGGTGACCACCTAGATAGGACTTACCCAGGGACTATCAGAAATGAGAAAAATAATCCCAACATCAAGAAGTATGATAACTTCTTCTCTAACCACTTCTTCCATGTTTGGGTTAAGTCTCCTTTGGGATTCCACTCTTAGTTTAACTCAGGTTACATTGGAATTTTGTGCAAGCAAAATGATGGACTTATACCCTTTATGTCAGTAATTGTCCAGCCAATCACAGACTTGTACTTCCTAAAAACTATAAGTAGGTTATACTCTTGACTTAAATCCATCTTGGATCTACTGAAAAAATCAACAAACCTCATCTCCACTCAATGCATGACCAATTACACATAACACACATCTCTCTCACCTAAACAATGAACACTCAAACACCGAAGGTCTTTAGTGCTCGAGCATTCCTCCAAAATGCAAGGTGAACCACTCAATAGAGTTATCCCATCCAAGAAGTCCCACAAGCCAAAATGATCATGTTGAGATCCTTAGATCGCAAAACCCAACCCAATTTCTGAGTCGAGAAAATGATAAAGGGGAAAATAAATGAGGTGAGAAAGTATCAGAACATTCTTGTGCAAGGGTGCACTCTCACTCACCCTAATTCACAGTCGCAATCCACAAATGCAGAGAAGAAGTGATGATTGCAATGAAGATTAAACCTCCAGGTAGTATCAGGTTTCACTACCTGAATCGAGCCTCACAAATTAGCTCTCCATTATTGGAGATTCAAGATCACAATACAAAGCACAGAGAAACAAACAGAAAAACAAACAGAAAAACATTGAAATTGATTAAACAAAACAAATATTACACCACAATATTTACAAAGATAAAAAAAAATGAAAACAAAGAAGCAAAAGATGAAGGAGCAACATGGTTCCTGTCTCTAGGTCGAAGACGGTTCCTATGTCCAGGTGGGTTGGAAACCTGAGAGGAGTAAATGCTCCTCTTATTTGGAAAACATGAAAAAAATAGAGATGTAGTGAAACTCTAACTACTGACAGAGTCATTCCGAGTGGCGTCCCTTGATGTGCTCGTCACCAGCCTTTAGTGATATCTTTGTGAGTGCAGTCGGCCTCTTAAAACGACCCTCGCCTCTCATTGCATATGCGATGAAGTTCCCACAATCACCTCCCTTGTACCAAACAACATAAAACAAAAACGTCAAAGAGTTCTATAATATGTAACAATTATTATATATAAATAAATAAATATATATATATATATATACATATTAATATCATTACTTATAAAAATATTAAAAAGCAAATGTACTTATTAAAATATAATATATATTTACATATTACTATAATTACTATAATTATATTTTATGATATTAATATAAATATAAAATATTTATTATAATATTTGTTTATTTATGTTTAATATTATATATATATATATATATATATATATTACTTAATTTAATTAAAAACATGCACATAAACAAAAGTATTTACATATTAAACATACCTAATATTATTAATAAACTATTAATATTTATTTTATTATTATTATTACTATTATTATTATATATGTTATATTATATTAAAAAAATAAAAGAAGAAAGAAGTGTGTGTGCGTGTGTATGAGTGGGGGGGGGGATCAGCGACTGTTGCGGTCTTCTTCCTCATGGTGACGGTGTATTTCTTCTGCGGCTGTTTTTGGAGTTGATCGGTGGCAGCTTCAGGAGGAGTGGTGGCGGCATGGCCTCTTAAGATTTGGTGTGACGGTGGCGCAACAAGCTCCGACGGTTTAGGAGGTGACTCGAACTGCAGCGGTGGGTGGAAGTGGAGCGGAAGGAGGTGGTGTCGGTGGCCAGAGGTGGTGGTGAGTTTAGCGGTGGGTAAATGGGGAGCTAGCAGTGACTTGGGAGTCACTACTGGGTCCAACGATTACTCGCATAGCAGTGAGTCCACGACTTGCCGCCGTCATAAACTGCGTCCTTGTAAAATTCCAAAGAAATTAAGAAAAAAATTTCCTTGAAATTTCCGAGTCTTTACACTCCCTTATTTGCACACATCTGAAAATGCGTTGGCTTCATGATAAGTGTGTATGATGTAGTTCATTGATGAGAGATGATCAATACAATTGATCCATTTCGCTGTCTGTTTTCAAGAAAGGTGTGGCTGTCCAGCTCTGACCACCTGGATAATGACTGTGGAGTCACACTCAAACCAGATGCTGTTCAAGTTTCTTTGCTGAGCAATGAAAATGAAGTTTATCAGACCACTCATCTCAGTTTCCAAGGCCGTTGCGACGCCACAAGAACCATACTGGTACTCAATAACATCCCCTGCACAGTCCCTAAAACCAAATCCATAACTTGCTGGTCCTGGGTTCCCTTTCGAGGCCCCATCAGAATTACACTTTATCCAGCTATAAAAGGGAGGAATCCAGTAGACTTCAATCATGTAGTGTGGAGGGGGAAAGCAGCCATGGACCTTCAAATGCCTCATTACAGAAAGTTCCTTTAACCGAGTTGCTTCATTGTTCAGAGTGCTGCGAGTTGGCGTGCTGTGATGCCATCAAAATTTCATCCAAGGAAGCGTTAACACTGAAGCGGGCCTACTCATGGATGGCCTTGTTGCGTCCTTCCCAGATGACATGCACTAACTCAACACAGGCCGCCTGTAAGAGAATGGTGAGCTGCTTTGACATTGGGATGTTAAGCAGTGGGGGTATCAAATCACTAATTGCGTTATCCTGTGGTGTCCGAACCTCAAAAATATAAAAAATGGTTTTCCAGAGAGAGGATGTCGTTTAGAAACAAAGAAATAGGCGATCCACATCCTCGCCGTGCTGGTGGAAGAGCACACACCTAGAGCAAAGAGAGATACCAGCTTTCTGCAGATTTGCCTCCACCGGGATTTTGGTGTGGGATAATCTCCAAATCAGAGTAAACCTGGAGGGAAGAATCCAGTTTTTTGAAGTCCCCAATCCACTTGCAAGGGCCCTGGAAAAGGTTTTTGTAAAACATTTTGGAATTAAGCTTCCCATTTAAGGCTGGATCCCAGATTGGCATGTCATCCTGGGTTGAGAAATCATAGCTGGAAATAGTTTGAAGGATCTTAGGTGGAAGAGAGTTCATATCTTCCATTTGATCTCTGATAGATATATCATAATCAATGTCATGATCCACGGTGGCAATCCTATCCACAAGAGGGCTTCCAGTCCAGTTGTTAGTCCAGAATTTAAGTACGGAGTTGGCACTGACCAACCAGTGGGAGTTCCTGAAGATCTTGTGGAAAACTGCCTTGAGTCCAGGCCAGATCGAGGAGTCCATATAGGAGGTATATATTGTTTTCAGTTTCTCAAAAAACCTGGATCCTAGAATTTCCATGGCTTCAGATTTATAATTGAACAATTTCCAGATAAATTGAGCCTAGAGGGGATGGTTGAAGAGGGCCAAATTCTTGATCTCGAGTCCCCCAAGAGCATACGACATACAACAATGCTTCCATAAATCTGTAAATAGCTTCTCTCCAAAATACCCCCACTCCAAATGAAGCTTCTCATCATGGAATTGATCGATTTAATAACTGAGGTAGGCCTAGAGTAAACCATAAAGGAGTAAACCATCTTTGAGATGATGACATGTTTTACAACGCATGCTCTTCCGGCCAGTGATAGGAGTTTGCCCTTCCAGGAGGTCAAAGTTCTTCTAACTTGGACCAGAATATTGGTAAAGTATGAAGCCTGTAGCCTTCCCCAAAACATGGTCACTCTAAGATATATAAAAGGTAAGGATCCCTCCTTGATTCCAAAATTATTGATCATGTTAAGCTTTCAGGAGGTTGGAATGTTCTTACCAAAGTATATGAAAGACTTGCCCCAACCGACTTCCTAGCCTGATACACATTCGTAATGGAGAAGAGTCTTCTTGATGTTTATAATGTTCCTCCTGTCTCTAGTAAAAATGATAATGCCGTCATCAAAAAATAGATGAGATGGAGCTGAAATACCTCATGCTGCCCTGGTGGTTTTCAGATCACCATTGTTCACCATATGTAGAAAGAGCCGGCTGAGAGAGTATTCTACAATGGAAAAAATGACAGTCGAGAGGGGGTATCCTGGTCTCACCCCTCTTGAACACCTAAAATAGCCCTATGGGGATCCATTAATTAAAATAGAGATGCGTGCTGACCCAAGAAGAGCTTCGATCCAGCTAATAAATTTTTCATTGAAGCCAAAACTTTCTAGAACCTTGCATATAAAGCCCCAATCAATAGTGTCAAAGGCTTTCCTGATGTCAAGCTTGAGAGAAATTTTACCCCCCCAACTTGACTTCCTAAGGAGATTCACACATTCTGAGGTAGAAATCAAGAAGTCTTGAATGTTTCTTCCATGAACAAAGCCAAATCGATTCCAAGATATAATCTTGTTTGAGATACGAGTCAGTCTGTTATCCAGTATATTTGTAATGATTTTGTGAATTGTATTGAGAAGAGAAATTGGTCAGAATTGACTAATGTCGCTAGCATTCTCAACCTTAGGAATGAGGGAAATAAATTGGGAATTAATGCCTTGAGTAAGGAACCACCCTTGGAAAAATGCTTAACTAGTTTGCAGACATCTAGCTGAATGATATCCCAAAAATACTGAAAAAAGTGGTTGGTGAAACCATCCAGTCTAGGTGAACTTCCCTTGTTTAGACCAAAGACTACTTCTCAAATTTCAAACTCACAAGGAGTAGAAGCGAGGAGCAGGTTTTTAGCCTCAATGACCAACTTCGGGATAATACCATCTTTGAGGTCCACATTCTTCTATCAAAAAGATTCTTATAAAATGAGATAATGTGAGTAGTAAGAGCTTGCCTTTCATTCAGAATTTGATCACCATCTTTCAAGAGGGAAAGTGTCTTATTTTCCTTTCTTTACCTTTGTAGAGCATTGAAAAATTTGGTATTCCTATCCCCATTAATAATCCACTTGGTTTTAAAAACATTTTTCAGAATAGAGCCTTTGAGCCTAATTAGATCCTGAAGCTTGGAATCCATCCCAGCCTCTTGAGTGATACCCCCATGGAAATTATGCATGGTGATTTCTTCCTGAATGGAGTGTAGAGAGTGTTCCAAAGCATAGATTTCCTCATCAAGGTGACTGAATTTTTTCCTACTCTAGTCCTTCATAATAACTTCCAAATTTTTCAGTTTGTAGATGCAAGCAAATGGATTTTCATTCCAGTCAGATCCGGCCCAAGTATGCTGAACAATACTATGACACTCAGGGAGGTCAGTCCAAGCATTGTTGAACCAGAACGGAATGAGAAACTTTCTGTCATTTCCAATTAGACTCACAAAAATAGGATGATGATCAGAGTTGTGGTTTTCCAAGGTGACACATGAGATAGCTCTCCAATGTTGCAGTGAGACATCATTCACAAAGGCTCTATCAATCATGCCAGCTCTCACGTCATTTAGGAGTCTCCTGTACCAAGTATATTTGGAACTAGTAAGATTGACCTCGGTTAAGTTAGAATCCTCAACACAAGCATTGAACTCCTTGATGGATACCAAGCTGAAGACAGATCCCATTTTCTCATCAGCATGAAGAATGGAGTTGAAATCTCTGAAAATAATCCATGGATCCATAATATAAGACAAGATCTTTAACTGAGTCCAAAGGGGTATCCTATCAATATATCTATTAAAGGCATACAAAATAGTGTAGAAGATTTTTGTGTTCTCCTTATAGAAGCAACAAGTAATGAATTGGTCTTCCTCATGAACCATTAAGGGGCTGTCAAAAGAATTATGAAATAGGAGCCATAGTCTGTCATGAATTGCAGGGACCTGAGTTTTTTCCAAGAGATGATATCCACTGCTAGCAATAAATTTGTCCTGCTTTATAATATTTTTTTGGGTTAGCAACACCAATAATATCAGGTTTATACTTACCTACAAGTATCCGTAAGGAACTTTCAGTGCCAAGGTTGGCAATGCCTTGGCAGTTCCAGAACAATATCCTTATTTTGACCTTATCTTGGGGGTGCATGCCCCCTTTTCTTTAGCCTCCATCTTCTTGGGTCTACCAGATCTTACGGTATTTGTCTTTGAATCTGGCACAGACATAGCATCAGTGACCCCTGAATGATCATCCATATGCTTGTCTTCTTTAATCTTAATAGGTGTTTCCCTTTCTATGATGATGGATGTCTGCTGCACCTGTGGCATTGAAATATCTTTTGGACTCTACCCAGATTCATCCAAATCATTGGTAGCCTGCTGAGTTAATAAGACTTGCTGCTCCAGATTCAAACCGAAGTCCATCATGGTGACTATCTTCTGTTCTATCCCATCCGGACCATCAAGCTCTAGAAGGGCTGTGTTAATATCAAAGGATAAAAGCTCAAGTAGGAATTCCTCGGATTGAAGAGAAGATACAATGGATATAATCTCTGATGAGAGGAAAATCCATTCAGCATTATCACACTCTTTTAAAGAGCCCTAATCAACCCCAGGCTATTCCTCTAGTTATGGTGAAGCTTGTTGCTGCTCCTCCTCCTCAGCCAAGTCAGCCCATGAATTGCTAGTGCTAAAAACCTTGCCCCACCTTGACTGATTTGGCATGATTAGTCCGATCCTTGCTGATAAATTCCACTGATTTGGCCTTCTTACCCTTTGGTACTTCCTTCCAAGCCGTGGCACTAGGGACTGGCTCTACCAGTTTCCGAACCACTCTGCAATTCTTGATTTCATGCCCCACCATTCTTCAATGCTCACAGAAAGGTGGTAGATGCTCAAATCCAAGCCTAACCTCTAATTTATGATCATTTACAGTGAAGGATATTTTCTCTAGTGGGGGAGACTCCATGCTAATTTCAACAAGAACCCTCGCATAGAGACCAAGATCCTCATTGAGGGTTCTCTGATCAATTTTTAGAGACGTTCCAAAACCCATGGCCAGGTCATGTAGTATTTTAGGATGCTAGTAAACCGAAGGGAGCCCACGGATTCTAGTCCACACCTACGCATTTGTGTGTTTTTGGTTGTAGGGATTGAAATTGGGTTCCCATTCTGATAGGCGCAGAATGCCAGGCTTCAGGTTGAGATTCCCTGCTCTCCATACCGAGTTGAGATCCTTCTGCCTCTCCAGAATGATGTGAAAGTATCCTTTACTGATTGGAATGAGCCTCCATTTGAAGATATTTCAGTATTGAGAGATCCTGTTCTTGAGATCCATATATGACCAAGGCCTAACATCTTTTTCATAGGAAATACGACCAAGAAATGAAAACTTGCATAGATCTATCCTTTGTTTAATCGCATCTAGATCCGCAACAACTGAGATTTCACCATCATCCATTCAATTTATAATAGGCGAACCACTCAAATCATTCAAAGATCTCCTAGATCCGGCCAGTGCTTCTGCGAATGAAATGATCTTGTGGTCCATGGGTGAGGATTTGAATCCTATGCCAGAATCATTGAGAGGGGACTTTCCCATTCCGAATTGAATGACTCCATGAAACAAAAAGATCAGAATCAAAGATGAGTTTCTCCATTCTTGATTCGAAAACAGTGAGTTCCCGCCTCAAGTTTCGCCATCCTACATTTCTTCATCTTATTTTGATATTGAGATGATCAGAGCTACTCTGAGGGTGAAGTCTCAACTATGAACAACAATTGACTTTTCATAAAAAATGAAATTCAAAAATTAAATATTATTTTTTAAAAAAATAATTGAAATAAAACCAATTAAAAAATAAAATAAAACAAAATTATTGATTTAAGAATTAAAAGAATGAATTAATTAAATTATGAAAGAATGAAAAGAATAAATTAACTAATTACAAAAAGAATTAATTAAATATGAATAAATGAAATAGTTATTTTGAAAGAAAAAATGAAATAATAAATGAATTAATGAAAATAAAAAGTTAAAATTAAAACAAAACAAAATAATAAAGAATGAAAGTAAAAACAAAATGAATTATTTAATTTAAAAATTATTCAAAAAGACCAATTTAAACACTAAAATACATATTTGAACAAAAAATTACCATTTTTTTAATTATATACAAAAAAGAAAACATTTGATAATTATAAATTTAAATATAATATTTTGATAATAAAAAGTCAATAAAATATAAAAAAGGATATGAAAAAAGTGTGAAAACATAGCCACATCACAAAGAAGAAGGTATCATACAGAGAGGGTACCCTACAGAGCAATGAGATATAGGTCAAAGAAGTGAGGTATTGGTTGAAGAAATTTTCAGATGAATAGTATCAGACATAGAAGTTCTGGATGAACTATATTGAATGAAGAAGTTCTAGATGAACATGTACTGGATGGAGAAGTAGGTATCAGATGAATTGAAACCATATGGACACGTATTAGATAGAGAATTTCTAGAAGAATAGTATCAAATGGAGAAGTGAAATTCCAGATGAACAATATCAGATGAATCAATGAAGAATTGGACAAACAAGTACCAGATGAAGAAGTTACTAACCGAATAGGTACCAAACAGAGAAGCGAAGAATTGGATGAATAGGTTCTTTATGGAGGAAAAATAGAAGGAAAGAGCATCATTTCTGTTTTCTAATATAAAGAAGAAGAACAGGAGAAAAATTATTTCAACCAGTTTAAGTAAAGAAACATTCCAGTTACCACTATGAAGAGGAATAAGGTTGTGTGCACTATATTTCATACAAGATAAGGAGAAGAGTTTCTTGCATTATGTCGTGCAAGTAAGATAAGAGGAAGAAAAAATTTGTACTATAACATTTAATTGAATTCACATTGTTGGAATAATTTCATGGTGTTTCATAGAACTTGAAGAAATTTAATACTATATATACAGTAAGTATAAAGATCCAACAAGGTGTTGTAGTTGGATTGGGATTTCACCGGTCTAGGGAATCAGGATTATTTTATATCCCCATCCTAAAGTGTAGGGAATCACACTTGGGATCATGATTATTTTCTGGATAAACCATTATATTTGATATCTCATAATAGTGGAGAATTTATGTACTGGTCACCACCATACACAAAAAGGACTAGTTAATATTATTGATTAGTGAGCCTTATAAAAATATCATGTGTCATCCTTTACTTGATTTCATATACTTGTATACAAAAATGAATAGAGAACCAGAGAACCAAGATCCTAACAGGTCCAAGAGGTATAGGGATAAAAATTATTAATTGTTTAAAAAATTCCTCAATACAAATTCATCCCCAGTGTTGAGAATATCTCAAAGTGGTCATTACACTTCAATTTCCAAATTAAATTATAGCATAGAAATGATAAAAGGATTAAAGAGCCCACTTTTTTTTGTAGGGGTTTTTATTTATATAGTAGTAATATATATGCCTGTAGAAAATATGAATCGTTTTTAATTATAATGAACATAATAGATCATTTTTTAGAAAAACATATTATGAAAATATACCGCATGTATGCATTTCAACCGATGCTCCCAACCATTTAAACTTGATAATTGCATTTATACTCTTAAGACTAATCGCTTCTGTAATGGTCTCTTTAAATATTTATTCTTCATATTCAATGTAGGATAAATTTATATATTTTAATATTATATAGGCATGAACTTGTAATGTTAATATACACAGTAGTAGAACTAGTGGGGTGAAAGTACTCTCAGAAGGTCCTTTTGATTTCTTAGTTGATTCACTAGATTATTTTGATTCAACCTTTCTTTTCCTCTTAATTTTGTCCATCTATAATACTATACCTCATTTATGAACTTTTTTCATTGACTGTTAAAGGTTTTTCATTTGAAAAAAATTATAAAGGATATAAATTATTATCTCCATGTATCTTTAAATGATTAAACTATCATGCTACGAAAGTTCCAATAACATTATCGATCATGGTGATCCAAATTATCAAGAGGAACAAAAAACTCAGCACTCAGCTCATGAAAAACTTCAATATATACTCTCACATGATATTCTGTGAGTTTTTTAGGTTTTATGTCTCCTTGGATATTTTACACCATACCCATCACAATAAGGTGATGAGTGGGTGCTGATAGATATAAATCACATACAATTTCACCCCACATAATTTTAGTAATAGAAAGTTATCAGTAGTTGTTTGATTCACATTTAGCAGAAGGTGTTATGAAAAAATTGATTACCTTGAGTAAGGTAGGTGGTTAAGGGGAATGACTAGCCTCAAACATAGTGGGGTTATGTGGATCTTCATGTACTGATAAGTGTTCTACTATTAGTTCCCTTTGACCCTTTCACATATACTGGTATTCTAAACTAGATCAGGCAATAATATCTTTTAAAGAATAAATTTTTTCATGAATGCCTTTCATTATCTCATATGTATTTCCTCATGACGTTGTCTTCTCAAAATATTCTCAAGGTGAAACTCTAAAATCTGCACCTCCAATGCATCAATATTGTTCTGGCCATTTCAACACTACTGAAATTAGTTTTTCTTCAGGTAAAACTGATGACGATTCTTGTGTTTAAATCATATAAAAAACATATGAACATAAATAGATATTTTTATGTAATATTTTTATAAATCATAACAAATTTCTATTATGTCATACATAAACATTATTCCCATACTACTTGTATGTTTTCATAATTAGTTTCACCCTTTATTTATACAATCCTCCTTCCATAGCATATGACATGGGATGTAAGCGTCTTTGGATTTTGATTCATCAATCTGCATATAAATAATGAAACATATATTGTTTCATATCACATAAAATTTTTACTGTATATTTAAAATATATGCCATTTTATTTTCAAGTGAAGCGTACACTATCCTTTCTTTATGGTAGGGGTACATTGGTTTTGATGCACACTACTTATTTTCATCACTCCTATGTTGTTTCATAAATTAACAATTTTGAATCAAAGTGGATAAAACAAATAATGTAAAATAAAATATTATCAAATAAATGTTTCTAAAATGATTCCTTATCATGGTGATTAATGAATGATCACCACGTTTCTTGGTTTATAACATGTACATACATAGCTAGTGGGTGGGGGTTTACTTTCCCCTCAGTATCCCTGATATGCCACTATATTAAAAGTGCCTAAAAAGATATATGAGATTTTCCAATGACCATTAATACAAATTTCTTATGAAAATAATTTAAAACAACAAACTCTATAATAGATAATTAAAGGTATATCAATGTTTAATTACATAAATTTTCGGTAAAATGGAGAAAGTATATCATAACATTACCCAAATATCTTCCCAAATGATTGTCCTCAATGCATGCATGACATTTTCCCATGCATCTATATCAACCAGTACATGATTTCAAGTTGTGACCCTAATGAAACTAATGAACATTAACTTATTGGGGTCAACAAGCTAGCTGCATTGATTCTATACAACCTAAAATTTTATACCTTTGCTTCTTGCCTTAATAACCTTAGTTAACATAGTTATACTACACCACTCTTGTTTTTTTCATCCACATGTTGTTGATCCTCTAAAAATTCCTCTATTTTAGCATTGATAGTGTGTTTTTCCATAGGGTTGATAACATCATCATACAGTGAAGTCATTATTTACAAGAGAAGTTAAAAATTTAATTTAGATTACATAAATTTAGTAGAGAACACATAACATTACGAGTAAAAACATAGCATATTTTTTTAACCTATTCATTGAAGTATATTTTTTTCTTTAAAGGTTGAAGGGATTGGGATCCTCTATTGAGTATCCAAATCCCCTCCTTATGGTCCCCTCTAATGTAAAAGACATTGTCTATATTGGGACCATTAAGAAATGATTACGATCTCATAATTAAATGGTCTTCCTCAATTGAAATTTCATCTGACCCTGTAGTTTTTTTTGTCTCTAATCGAACAATTGGCCAATTTATATTTGTAGGATGTTGGATATAAAATACTTACACTACTTGTGATTCCATTATGAATAATTCACCCTTATAGCCTCATACACTTAAATTCACCTTCATGCAACCCTATTCATCGACTTTAACTACACTCATATTGTCAACCCATTTACAATGGAATATCGACACTTGAAATGTTAAATAATCCAAATCACATGTTTTTTCGATGATGCTGAAGTATGAAATATTTTCATAAATTTTATTTCTATCCTTAGAACTGGATGCATGCATCGTTTCCTCCACAAGTATAACCCCACTATTTTGTGTCATACCACATTCATTTTGTTCCTTCATATAAAACATATAAGATAATACATTTAAATTTATTCATCTTGCTATCCATGAGAGTAATTTGACAATTGAATTTAGATTTACAAATAAATCCTTATAAATATGATCTCAAAACTATCATATAAACTATTAATTATGTGTATTTTATATCCATATTTTAGACCTTGATGGATTCAAATTTATAAGAATTACATTGTTGGATTCAATGTATGGAGAAACCTTTTCACTATTATCTAAAATGTAAATGTGAGATTTCTCCCACTCTGTAATGGTAATTGTAACAACATATCTTCCGAAAATCCCTTCACCCACAGGGAATTATCTCAAATGATATTTTAGGAGACCAATACTATCAACATCCAATAGGTAATAAGAATAGAATTCAATAGATTATTTAATAATATATCACTATGAAATATAACCTTATGGCCAAAATTTATTCTTTTCATGCCTATCAAAGTCTTCATATATCAATTCATCTATAATGTATAAGACCAAATAGTTGAATCTCTATAACCAAGTGAACCATCATGTGAATCTTATATCAAAGAATGATAGTGGGAAGAACATATATAATTCATATAATATGGTTGTAATTTTCTTATTATGATTGGAAACTTTCCCAGGTCTATAACTTTACTGTATATGGATTTGAAAAAGAAGCAAATTCCGGTTAATGTATTTCATGCATTTTTAGGTAGAATGTAATGTAAAGACACAAGCATTAAGTCTTGCATCAAAACATGAAATTTGTGTGATTTTAGACCCTTTAACTTCAAATTATCCATTTTCATGGCATTCTTGATATTTGATGAATACCCCTATAAAACTTTTACACCATTAAGGAAGTTGAAAAATAGAAAATTTTCTTGTCTGGATAGTGTAATCCATTGGAGAAAGAAATGTTTGTATTTCACCCTTCACTAGTGCCAACTCTTCCCTTATCCCCATGTCAATCAGGTCCAACCTAGCTTTAATGTGATATTTTGTTTTGTTTGGTGAATTTAGTAATGTTCTAATAACATCATCATATATATTTTTTATATGTGAATGACATCAAAAAAATGTCTGACATACAAATAATTGAATTATGGTAATTTAAAGAAAACTAATCACCTTTTACAACATGATTTTGTAAGGTTTTTCGAAAAAGGGTTACCAAAAATAGTGTCAATATCTTTTACTTTCTCGAACTATTGATCACCTGTTAGTGGAGATAGTGTTGTACCTTGTTTTGTATTTCCATAGAATGACATCATTCAAGATAAGTATCTATGTCTTCAGGGTAAAAATTTGTGATGCTCTAAAACTATAGTCCTCGAGGAATATTTCAACCAAACTAAGTGTGTTACTTCCCCACAAATGGGACACCCCAACATTCCTTTAGTGCTATAGCCTGAGAAATTTTCATAAGCAGGAAAGTCATTCATCATCCCATACAATATGGACCTCAATGAAAACTCTCCACCTCTATTAGTACCATATAATGTAACGCCTATATCACACTTCAATTTATGATCTTCAATCAATAGAGAAAAATAAACACCAATATTATTGTCAAGCTGTTTTGGTTCAGATATAAGAAGATAAAACATAATGTATTTTCTCTTCATGCATCACCATGATAGAAAGTTATAATTTACCAACACAACTAACCATTACCTTTGAGTACTAATTTGTAAACCATAAAGATTCACTCCATCTATAGATAACACAATATGGAGGTTTGTTAGATAATTTCCAAATTCAGGATACTCATAATCAATTTTCTTCCATTGGGGAGAGTCCGTTGGGTGGTGCAGTTTCCTATCTTTAATTCTTGTATTCGTGTGCCATGTAAATTTTCTAACGGTTTCCTAACATACATATAATTTTTTAAACATTATAATGATAGGAAAGTACCATACAACTTTAAAAGGAATTTATTCATCTTTCATGTATCAATCTGCACCATACTTAGGGAATTTTCAGAGTGATTCATAGTCCTAGTGAAATAATATACAATCATTTGGACAAACATGTATTTTTTCAAAGATCATACCCATTGAACATATCATTCGTTTAACATCATATGTTTGACAAGGAAACTCATTTTATTCTGGTAGCATATCATTCAGGAGACCAAGTTGTTCTATAAAATTGGTTTTTCTCTATTCGCTGCTAACTTTCAAATTATATAGTTTCAATATAGCTAATAATGTTGTATGTTTAGCATAACTAGCATATAGTGGTCTCTTTTCATAGCTAATTAACTTATCAAACAACTTTGGACAATCATGGAGGTCATCTTCAATTTCCATTTTCATTTTTTCCATATGATCTCCATTATCATTTACACAAGTATTCATACCAAATGATCCATAAATCATAGTATCATCCCAGTTAGTATGTCTATTCAGTTTCCCCCTTGTTTAGTCTAATATTTATAGCTTCAATCTATTCCATAACAAACCAAATGTTCTTCCAACTCTTCTAGATGAATTCATTTTGAATAAAATCAATGTAAACATGGACAAAGATCTTGAGAAGGGTCGTATGCATGCTCTATTACAAACTTGATGAACTTTTTAACACCATCCTCATACTCCTTTATCATACGATTAATATCCATCAATTTTCAATTCATATCCATCCTATTAGGTTTAAAATATTCATTTAAAAAAAATAAATAAATAAATACTAACAAGGTATGCATATACTGTATATATATATGTAAAAAAGTATTAGAATTTGAGTGTAAATATAAAATTATTTATATGTGTGTCTAAAAATATTTGTGTGTAAATATATAAAGCCTATGTTTTAAATAATTACATAATCATCATATTCAATGGAGAAAGTTATTGATACTTTTAGTAAATTTTATTATTTTCCTAATAAAAAATTCATACTCACTTTGGACACTCAAGGAAGCAATGAAAACAAAAGTTATTATGTCAAAAAAGGATAGAAAATTATAGTTTTATCAAGAAATTATTTCACATCACTATAATAAATAGATTTATGATGATATAGTTTTATTATTATACCCTTATTAAATTTAGTTATATATAAAATATGTATATATTTAAATATATATGGATTCATTTAAATTAAATTTATTTTATTATACATTTTTTAAAACATACTTACACACACACACACACAAGAACAACCTTGAAAATCAAAGTGAAGGGCATCCTTATATTCCATAATACCAAGATGAGAGGTAACCCTTGAGATCCAAAGTGAAAACCCATTGAATACAGGAAAACAATTTCTCAACACAACTTGCAAAATATTATGGAAAGGGGGGATTCAAATATAGGGTTTAAGAGATCAATTAAAGGGGAAAAATAACTAAAAATCATGAAACAATGCAAGATCAATTTAAATAGAGTACAAATAATCACATACCTTTGGTTTTGGGAGGGTCGATTCATCTAAGAAATTTTGACGGGGAGTAGTAGTAGAGGTTGAGTTCCGCGAGAGATTGAATGATACGAGTTAGTGAGGTTTCTGTTAGGGCTGATTTTAAAAGATCAGAAAGAGTTTTATCAGCACTTTTAAAAAATCATTGATAAAATATGTTTAAAATAAATTGGAAAAAATTAAACAAATATACATTAAAAATGAATAAATTATAAAAAAAGTAAAAAAAATAACATTATTAATGAATAAATAATATTAAATGAATGAATGTTAAAAATGAGTGAAATTTAATAATTAAAAATGAACAGACTTCAAAAATATTAAAAAATGAATAAGTTTTATCAATTATATAAATTATATAAAAATTAAAAATGAGTATATATTAAAATGAATATGAATACATATTAATTATATTCTTTATAACCATATTAAAAAAATTAAATGTCAATTAATAAATATTTATAAATAAATATTAAAAATTAATAAATTATAAAAAAGTGAAAAATAATTAACATTATTAACGAATAAATAATATTAAACAAAAGAATCTTAAAAAAAGTGAAATTTAATAATTAAAATATTAATAGATTACAAAAATATAAAAAAATGAACAAGTGTTATTAATTATATAGATTATTAAAAAAATTAAAAATGAATATATATTAATAAAATATTAACAAATAATTAATATTATTTTTGAATTAATAATATTATAAATTAATAAATTAGAAAAAATATTAAAAATTAATAAATAATATATATTAAATAAAAATATAAAAAATGAATAAAATTTAATTACCAATTAAAGGAAAAATATATTAAATATTAAATATTAATAAATAAAATTTAAAATGAATATTAAAAAATGAATAAATTACAAAAATATTATGTGTCTGTGTGTGTTTCTATATAAAATATGTGTGTGTGAAATTAATGTTTATATATATAATACAAGTTTGATTTATGTAAAATTGAAAAAAATTTCATTTATATAATATGCTATTAAAAGTCTATACTCGATACTAATTAGTTAATATTTTTAATTAATATCAATTTTTAATTATTTTATAAAATATTTTTCACTAAATATATGATTTATTAAGTGTAAATCCATATTTTGTATTATATAAATCATATTTAAGGAAATATTATATATATATATATATTAATATAAATATATTTTTATATTAAAAATATTAAATATATCAATAAATAAATATGTATAAAAAATTTAAAAAATGAACAAATTAAAAAAATATTAAATGAATAAATATTGAAAATGAATAAATTATAAAAAAAAGTAAAAAATAATTAACATTATTAATGAATAAATAATATTAAATGAATGATTTTTAAAAATTAGTGAAATTTAATTTAAAAATGAATATATTAAACAAATACTAAAAAATGAATAAGTGTTATTAATTATATAAAAAAATGAATATATATTAAAATGGAAATGAATACATATATTAATTATGTAAATTACAACCGTATTAAAAACATTAAATATTAATCAATAAATATGTATAAATAAATTTTAAAAATGAATAAAATTACAAAAATATTAAACAAATAAAAACTAAAAATGAATAAATTAAAAAAATATTTAATTTTTTTAATGAAATAAATAATAATAAACATAAATAAATTTAAAATATATGTATTAAAAACTAATAAATATTATACATTAAATTAAAATATACAAAATAAATAGAATTTAAAAATTTACTATTTGTGTATGTGGGTTTCTATATAAAATTGATTTAATTTCGTATATGTATGTGTGAAATTAATTATGTATATACACATAAGTTTGATATATGACAAATTAAAAAAATAAATGACATTATGTATGCTATTTTCTATATAAAATTGAATTAATTTTTTATATGTACATGTGAAATTAATTATGTATAGATACACAAGTTGATATATGTCAAATTGAAAAAAATGACATTGATATAGAAAATGTTATTTAATGTTTATTAATATTAATTAGTAAATATTTTAAATTAATATTAATTTTTAAAAAAATTATAAATCAATTTTCACTAAATATATGTCATATTAAGTGTAAGTACATACATCACACTCATGTGGTTTTAATGACCACAAAAAAAATTATGTTTCTAATGTTTTCATTTCATGGAGTTCAGTGTTTTTATTTTAGAAATAATTCCAAGAAGTTTTTAAACCAAACGATGGGATCAAGAGGCACGTGAAGGTCTTAATTGAAGTCCTAAGAAGGTAGGTTCTAGCAGCTATGCAGTGGGGTCTAGACATAACCTTGGTTCTATCCAGGTGCCCCGGCTAGTTGGTGACACCCATCGGCTACTCGGTGGCCCTTATCTAGACAAAAAATATAGCCATTGGATAGGGCCATGATTGCCTTAATTCTATCCCCAATGGCTCTATAATCCCCTTAGAGGTTTCAAAATGATCCTAAATCCATTGGAGGATATAAATACACCCCAAGGGTGCTTGGAAGGCACCTATTACCTTGAAGATCATTTTAGAGCCAAATTGTACCATTTTGTTTCATTCTTAAGTTCTCTTCACTCTTATCTCACACTCTCCCAATCTTCTCTTGTTGTATCTTACTAAGAGGATCATGAGTGTGCTTTAGAGGACTTATTCAAAGAAAGAATACTCTTTTTTATTTTCTTGGGTGCTCACTACCGTTGAGTGTGAGAGGGATAGGTGCTTACTACCTTAAAAGTAAGAGGATTTGAGTTTCTATCCATAACCAATAAAAGGATATCCCAGGAATTGGGTTTCTAAACACAACCACTAAAAGGCTAGCTGTGAATTTGAGTTTCTTGGTACTAAACACTAAAATCCAAGGGTCTTAAACTTTCAATAGGTTTGTTTCTACAACCGCTAAAAAGAAAGGGTTTGGGTTTCTTGTTACAACTATTAAAAAGAAAGGTTTAAACCCAAACCTCTTAAGAACCATGGGGGGAAGATTCATAGGGATCCCTTTGTGTATTATTATCAAACTTCTTTATCAATATCTCATGTTTTTTCTTTTAATTTTATATTTCTACTATGATTAACTCTTATATTTTTGGTTTATCACATTTTTAATTGCATAAATTTTAGATTTAATTTCAATTTAAAAAAAATGAAATTCACCCTCCTATTTCCATCTTCACACGAACCAATAATTTAAGAAAATTATATATATATATATATCAATATAAATATATTTCAATATTAAATATCATTTATAATAATATTTATTTTTTTCTAAGAAGGTCACCTTTTATCAGTAATAAAATACACACCGATAAAGGTTACTATTATTAGTGCTAAATAAAAGTGCTGATAAATATAACCTTTATCAGTTCTAAAAAAAGTACTGATAAATGTGGTATTTTTTTCATCACTTTTTTAACATTGATTAATATACCCTTTATCTGCACTTTTATCTAACACTGATAAAACCACACCTTTATCAATGTTTTTTTACACAGATAAAGGGTATCACTCAACATTTATGACGCTGTAGTAGTGATGTGGCAATGTATATATTGTTGGCATATGTAAAGACCCGCACTTGTGGATTTTTCATAATGTGTTTTTTTATAATCAATTGATGGTAAATTTTAGATATTTTTAGGAGGATGAGGAGGGAAACTGGGATTAATTTTAGTATTTGGATGAGTTTTGTATATTATAGAATCAAACACTATAACTATGGTGGTATTCTATAAAAAACCTAGTAGACTAGGCTATTGTAGAGAGACACTACCTAAATCATTGAAATTCTAGTTTAAGGACTCTAGTGTTTGGGTTAAATGAGAATATCTAATTTTGGTTGTGTTGGTTTGCTGTTTTATGGTAATTGTGGGTTTTAAATTCTTTATTTAGTCTAGGTAATAAAGTGTTAGAGTATAATCTAGTAGCTGTTTGGTGAAAAAATTTAAGTCTAGTTTAGTCTTATCATGTGTAACTGGGCATGCCTAAGGTATCAGAGGGGTCAATTAATGACCAAGGGTTGGTTTTGGCCCTATATTCCTACCGTGGGACATCTATCTTTGAAGACATATGTCACTGAGTACATAGTTGGTTGGTACCATGTACCTAGTGTGGTCAACAGAGGTGGGGGTGGTTCAATGAGATCTACAGGTCACTTGGTGGACCTGTGATGGGTACCTGGTGGATAATGGGTACCCGGTTCCCCTATTCCTTATTTTTTAATTTTTAACTAATTAATTAATTTAGTTATATTTTCTTAAATGAGATTTTTGTTGGATTTGATTCCCCAAGACCAAGATTTATGTACCTTAAGATTACTGGTATTCATTGATTTCAATATTAATAAAGTTATCATCACATCATGATTGTTCTTCTGTATGACATCATATGTGATAATATCCTAAGGATAAATGCTACACTGAAAATCTATAATAATTATATATTGTGATTAGAACTAATAAATTCCATGAAAGTATTCTTGAATATATGTTTTATATCTATATGATATCATTTGATGGGATGAAAATGTTATAGTATATCAGGGGTGATGTCTCATAGGACCGTGAAATA
Source organism: Viscum album (assembly GCA_963277665.1). NCBI lineage: Eukaryota > Viridiplantae > Streptophyta > Magnoliopsida > Santalales > Viscaceae > Viscum > Viscum album. Next base: position 1,351,387,285 of record OY728121.1, on the reverse strand, counting down.
CTATCTCATGGTGTACACCTTTGGTCATTTTCAGAGCTAGATATTATGAGAATATGACCATCGAGTAGGAAATCACATTTATATGTGTCATTGTATGTTCCTATCCACATGTATATGTATCTATACTTATATTTTAAAAATATTATTAATGTATATCATGAGTCATGTACTTTTATGCACTGAACAAAGCCATGATGTTATATGCTTGCAAGAAATAAGGAGTGTAGGGTGTGTCATGAGTGATATTACATTAATAAATAATGCAATAAAGGATTTATCCCTTCCATTCATTAATTCCATGTCCATAATGTTCTTTTGGAAAGTTAATTTTTGGAACATCAAAGAAAGAAACATCAATCACATAGGTTGATGACACAAGTATGCAACCTGTTTGATTAGAGATATCAGGATAAAGTGATTATATTACACAATGAGAATTTATATGAGACTATATGTAATTATGACATTAAATTATATCTTTATGGGTGATTTATTATGTTTCTAGAAACTAATCTTGTAACTTATATAGTCCCACCTAATTCCACTTAGAAAGGGTCCTAGAGGGTCACACACAATGTGTACCCAGAAGCTCAGTTAAATTATATATGAATTTAACATGTTGGATAAATATCATTCCTGTACATGATTTAATAATTATTTATTTTTGTTTGATCACATATATTCAGTCACCAATTATTTAAGGGAATATTTTTTAGTTGAATATTTAATAAATATTTATTAACTATTTTAGTTAATATAATATTTATTTGTTTATTAGAGAATAATTTAGTCATATTTATTTATGAAATAAATAGTCATTATTCAGGGCCCAATAAATATTGAGGAGTATAAAAGATCGAGTTTAATGGTTTAATGAGAAATGTTATATTAAATATTATTTGAATAAATATTAAATTATTTATTTAAGGAAATAATATTCATTTTATCTATGAGTTTAGTACATGTCAAGTAAATAATAATAATAATTCTATTATTATTTAGGCATGAGGTTCATTGAGGATTAATAAAATGATAAGGTCCCTTGTACAATTATTATTTTCTAACATAAGCACTTTTAATACCTGGATATGACATTTTATGAAGCCTTAACCATTTTAACCATTGTGAACAATGAATTCTAGAGAATACTCTCAAGATCTTGAGAGATCATCTCATAGGAAACTCTCAAGAATGGAGAGAGATCTCCCTCTACCACCCTCTCAATTATATATAGAACAAGGAGAGTCCTTCCACTCGAAGTGATTCTCAAGGCTGTCAAGGATGGACACCACAAGTGTTAGGTTCTTCCACACTAGCACCTGAATATTTTTATAAACATTTAAAGGTTTATAATTCATGTGTGGATCACTGCTAGAAGGAAGATACCCTTGATTCTTATGACGCAATGAAGCTATATCATGACGATCTCATTATATTCATCAATGAAGAAAGAAATTCAATGTAAGGTATTTCTGTGTGAAAATAAAAAAATTATAAATTATATGTGATGATATTGTATTCTTGGTTCTAGCATAATAGTCAATTAATATTCATTTTAATTATACTAGAAATGAAATTTTTCATCATGCGCATATCATATTATTCATTGATTATACAAAAATATAAGATGACTACTACCCACTAAGCACTTTAACCATGCACAGAACCTTTAAGGGGTATTAGAGTGGTCCCATAATTAATTTAAAATTATTTATTAATCATTAATTTATGATCTGCATTTTTTGTTACTTTTATTTTCTAGGTCATTCGTTTATTAAATTAAAACTTTTAATTATCCCCTTCCCTTCTTTTTTCTCACTCATATAACTAAGAAAAGGTTAGATTTATATGAAGAACATATAATACTCCATTAGGAGTTTCCAAGGGTTCTGGATATATAACACAAGAATACATAGTGTATAGCCCATTGGTACATGCTGTGTACCTATGTTCTTTGCACTAGGATGAACCTTTAGAAATATAGGTTTTCATGAAATAACAACATTCAAAATGCATTTAATACACACTGTGTATTGACTGAGCTAGACTGGAACATGGTTTTTTGGATTTAATTCCATATAACTCGCATATATGCCAAGTAGTCCATGTGTTTTCATGACATAAAAAATGAGGGTACAAGCTGTGTTGTGGATTTATTACATGACATGGGGACTGAAAAATCATACACTATTAAGGAAACACAATGTGTAGCTAACACACTCGCAGTGCACCTCGTACATGTCTTCAACCGACAAACATTCCTAGTCCCTAAGCATGTGTCACAAACATGGGAAGCAGATGTTACACAATGTGTATCCCACATATATACTATGTAACACAATATACATCATGTGATTAATTTGACATGGAAATAAAAATTAATGATATAATTAAACCCAATAAATATGTTTCTATGTATCATTTATTAAGTGTACACACCATTTAATATGATTATTAATTATATATTAAATTATTTTTCATGTTAAATTCTAAACTGCAAGAAATGTATGGTCTTTACTTGTAGTGTACTCTGTGTGCATTAATAACATTACATGACGCATAATTTACATGTTTCTATGTGTCATTTATTGATAGTACATACCTTTTAATTACATTCCATTCCATGTATGATCGATGCCATGTGAGTACACAATATAAGAAGCATACCAAGTATTTTGGATGGATACATGTTGTTACCTCTAAGTACACTTTTTAAATTTATTATTTTTAAATAAAATTCATTAATTTAATTTGTTTAAAGTTATAAATGATGGAAATTTTATAGAAGGTTTGTATGTAATTAAGATAAATTAAATTAATTCATTAATCAAATAATTAATCAGATTAATTCATGGAGTTTTATCTTAATTAAATAATGGATTGAATTGAATACTAGCTAGATTGTAAATGTATATTCGTTTCATGTGTGTGGATGATCATGATATTAAAATAGACATGTGTTTGTGATTAGTTTTATTTTAATTTATTATTATTATTAAATTAAAGTGATGGTCATCATGTCATCCCATCCTCTCATTATACAAGGGCCTTCATGTCCATGATTTTTTTATATAAACCGAAAACCAAGACTTTGGTTCCCCTCACCTATGTGTGAGTAAATATTATATAATGTATGGAGCTCCCAGGTGAGTGGAGATGGTTTAAGTATAGATCTGAGCTGAAACCATTCTAGGAGGTTCACCGGAACATAGGTGGAATGCTGCAGCATAAACCAACTTATGGTTCAATGTATTTTTTCCCTTAGGGTATATGGTTATTTTATCTTCCACTAGATAGGATAACAATTATAAAATCTCATAATCATACCACTTTTATTAATTTATTTATACTACTTTTCATGGTTAATTTATTTATGAATGATTTTTTGAGATCATATAAATTAATGAATTAAAAATAATGCATGATGGAATTAAAATAAATTGGTTTATGTGTAAAATTTTATCTACACATGGTTAATCACTTATGTAAAAACCACTTAATATTAATCAGCATGTAATAAGATAATTTTTGAAAATTATTCATAAATATATTAAAATCCATCAATCAAATATTAAGTTAGATAATCCTTCTATTACTTGAATAAGAATGCAACCATAGAATTAGGTGTTTTCATGGACAAAGTCTAGACACTTACTTTTATTATGGAATTATTATGAGGGTTTTGGGTAAACTTAACCAAATTGGTATTTATTGTAATAGAAAAATTCTATTCAATACCATATTATAGTCAAGTGTTGGGGAAATATAAACATTTGATTTCAGGATTGGGGAGTCCATTCGACATATCAAGGAGCTGTGAGTTAATGTAGTTGGAAAGTTATACCTACCTTAATACCTTAGAGTAACTGACCAAACCCTTACTTGGGTTATGAGAAGAGGAATAAGGATCCTTGGAACTTGAATTTCCATGAAATGATATATTATAAAATCAATGGTTATGGCTATTGGGTTATGATAAAATAGCGAGAGATTAATAAATTAAAAATTTATTATCTAATTTTGTAATCCAGATAATGTACTAAAATTATGCTATTATTTATTGTAGAAATGGAAAGCCACATGCCTTCGACTATATCATGGAGATATATACTAGACATGGATAACCTTCTCACCAACTCACATTTCTAGGAATGGTATAAGCACTTACACATTATACTATGCCATGAACAGAAATTATACACACTAGAAACCCCATTTCTCGAGTCACTTTCCAAATAGGATAATGATGACGGAGTATCTCTCTACCCGAAACAAATGGATGATATAACATATGTCTAATATTTAATTCTATCATCCATGTATAGTGATCTCATGAAGAAATATGAATAAATGGATGCATATAGCATGATGTCTCACCTTTATGATCTTTATAAAGAGAAGGTGAGTTAAAAAAGATATGATTTCTCTAATACACTTTTCATGTGAAATATTGGAGAGTCAGTGCCAAAAAGGCCTTATATAGTCATGATGGTTAAATACATAGAGCACTTGGAAATCTTAGGTTTTTTAATCCTTGATGATATATGCATAGCTCTCATTCTATCCTCAGTACCTAAAATCTTATCCAGTTTTATTATGAGCTATAATATGAGAAATAGTGAGAAGACTCATTCAGAACTTCTTAATCTTATTATATAAATTTTTAAAGACACGGGGCATGAAAATACTATGGTAATTATGGTGAATAATAAAAATAAGAACATGGAAAATGGACTTAATAATCATTCCAAGTCTAAGGATCCAAAGCACCATCCTTCCAAGAAGAAGAAGATCCAAAGACAAACAATGGATAAAAACATGGTATGTTTTTCATGTGGAATGATATTCCACTGGAAGAAGAACCGAAAACTATTAAATAAGTAATGGGAAGCTCAAGGTGTGTTCTTTATCGAGTGAATTATTTTTATATATAAAAATTGTGTATTAGATATATCATCTGGTGCTTACATATGCATCCAAATATAGGAACTAAGTGAAATCCATAAGATTGCTAGAGGAGTGGTGAATCCTCAAGAAACCAATGGAGCATGAATTGATTCTTTAGATATAGGATACAACCACCTTCTTTTGTCAATGAGGATGATTTTGGAATTAAAATACTATTATTTTGTACCAACTATTACTAAAAACATAATTTACATATCCTTCCTATATAAATATAGTTTTATTTTTGATTTTAGAAATAAAAGATACTTATTTTACAAATACAACATATATTATAGTATGATTCATTTAAATAATGGTCTTCATGTATTAGATTATGTAAAATAAGAATCAGTAATTGGTAATGAATAAATTTCATATGAATCATTTCACACCCAACCATGGAATAACCATATTAATAATGTAAATGAGAAGAATATGATAAAGCTCTATCATGATGATTATTTAGACTCTTTTGAGCTAAAACCACTTGATAGATGGAATGCCTATTTACAAGGCAATATGACCAATCCACCATTTGATGGACAAGGTGAAAGAGACATAGATATTATAGAATTGGTACACACTGATGTGTTCTGAACTTTTCCAGTAGAAGCTAGAGGTGGGTGTTCTTACTTCATAACTTTTACTAATAACTTGAGTAGAATAGATATGGTTATTTTTACTTGATGAGGTATAAGCCCGAATCCTTTGAGAAATTCAAAGAGTTCAATAATGAATTATAGAATCAAATTGGTAAGATGATAAATAATATTTGATCTAATTGAGGTGGTGATATCTCAACTAAGAGTTTATTGACTTTTTGCAAGAGTTTGAGATTCTATCTTAACTCACTTCACTATATACACTATAGAATAATGGTGCTAATGAAAGGAGGAACTATAATTTTATTGACACGTTAAGGTTGATGATGAGTCATGAAGATATTACATTATCCTTTTGGGGATATGAATTATATACTAAAGTATGTAAACTAAACTAGGTGAAAACTATAATAACAAATAGAATATTATATGAATTATTTTATAGGAAGAAAATTTTGTTTTCATCCTTATGTGTATGGTGATACAAGGTGTTTGTTATGGGCACCTATGGTAACAAACTAGAACCCCAAGATTGGAATGTATCTTTATAGGATATACCAAGGAAATAAGGGAATAATATCTATATAACCCTTCATATAAGAAGGTAATCGTCATAATAAATACCATATTTCTCAATAGGGAGAACATCCTCAAAAAGGATAGTGAGGGAAATATTGACTTTGATGAAGTTGATGCTCATGATACACAAGAGTTGGTGTAGGAATAGATTCTATAGGTCCCCATAGAATATGTTGTTCTTGAAACACAAGTACCATGAATGAGAACCAGAGAGGTTAGATAACTAGAAAGATCTATTTTTCTAATCACCAAGGATGGTGACTCATTATTGGTTGACAATGATGATCCGCTGTCCTAAAAGGAGGAAATAGAGAGCTCAAAAGATGTAAGATGGAAAGATTTCATGAATTATGATATGGATTCCATGTATCAGAACTAATTTTGGAATATAAACTACTAGAAAAAATCCTATACAAACAATTTGGAACCATTGGTATAGGCCCTTAAATCATTGGTATATTTTATACTAATGGTTTGAGGGGTCGTTGGTTGTTTTTCCATTGGGATAGACATATACCAATATTTTTAGGTAAACCATTGGTATAAGTGGTATATACCAATGGTTCTCAAACCACCAGTATAGGTTATATGAAATGTATATACCAATGGTTTGGAAAAACCTTTGGTATAGGTAATGTAAAAAAAATATAGATGGGTTTTGATCCTAACACCTCCCAGTTATACTTTAACAAATTAACCACCAAAATACAATGACTTTTATGAATATAAGTAGATAAATATGTAAATGTATATTTAAAAGTTATTTAAATTTTCAATTATTTAATGTTATTTTAAAAAATAATTCCTAAAAAATTTCATTACCTATACCAAAAGTTTTTAAAAAACTGTTGGTATAGGAACCCCAATTTTTTGGGATCTATAGAAACAATTTACCATAAATATTAGTATAGGGTACCTATATGGTACCTATACCAATGGTTCTCTAAAACCATTTTTATAGGCGATACTTATACCAATGGTATTCCAAAACTGTTGGTATAGGTCTGTGGGTATAGGTCCAATTTATAGTAGCAATAGTTTTTCCTCCAGTTGGTGTAAAAATTATAGGGTGAAAATGGGTATTAAAGGTAAAACTAGACATATAAGGTAAAGTGAATACCTATAAAGTATATCAAGTGGTTAAAGGGTTTAAAAAACATCCTGGCATAGACTATTATGAAACCTTTTCTCTAGTATCCTTGTTTAAATCCATCATAATTCTACTTTCTATGGAATCCTTCCATGACTATGATATTTGGAAGTTGGATTTCAAAGAAAATTTCCTTAATGTGTATCTTCAGGTATATGTCTATATGCCAAAACCATAAGGATTTGTAACTCTAGGTAATTCTAAAAAGGTATGAAAGTTGCAATGATACGTTTATGGATTGAAGTAAGAATCCATTTATAAAAAAAACATTTAGTTTGATGAATCTGTAAAATAATTTGGTTTCATTAAGAATGGACTTGATCCATTTATTTACAATAAGTTCAGTGGGAGTGCGGTTGTTATCCTAGTAGTATATTTCAATTACATATTAATCATTGGAAATGACATTTTAGTATTATAGTTAGTTAAGTAATGGTTAAACAAGTGATTCTCCATCCTATATCCTTGGAATCAAGATCCTTGGTGATAGATCTAAGAGGCTGCTTGTGTTATACATCTCGTTCCCCTCGTTGTTTGATTTTCATGATCACAATCACCTTTCTTTTTATCTAACTTTGTGTTCTAAGTGTTTTTGTTGATAGGCAAAAGATTGCCAAAGGAATGGCCCAAGAAAGGATAAGGAGTGGACTGAAACTCAGTCCACCGGCCAACCGGTGTGATAGCACCGGCCAGCCGGTGGACCTGGCAGAGGCATTGCCCACTGCCAGGCTCCACCGGTCAGCCGGTGTCTTGACCACCGGCCAGCCGGTGGCATCCAGTCAATAGTGTTTGCTACTGTCTTGCCACCGGCCAGCCGGTGGCTCCTTCACCGGCCAGCCGGTGGAGCCTGGACCAGAAATATCCTCCTCTGCCAAGGCACCGGCCAGCCGGTGGCCCTGCACCGGCCAGCCGGTGGCATCCAGTCAATAGTGTTTGCTACTGTCTTGCCACCGGCCAGCCGGTGGCTCCTCCACCGGCCAGCCGGTGGAGCCTGGACCAGAAATATCCTCCTCTGCCAAGGCACCGGCCAGCCGGTGGCCCTGCACCGGCCAGCCGGTGGCCCAGTTAAACTAGCCGTTGGGTTTGACCAGTCAACCCTCTTTTGGCCTCCAACGGCTCCGAGGACTTCTCCAACGGCTCCGAAGCCTCCCCAAGGGTTCCATGCCTATAAATAAAGGCCAAGGAAGCCCCGGACACCCACCGGAACTTATACAAAGCCACCGTACACATTTTGTATCATTTGGCCAACCTCCGGCAACTTCCTTCAAAGGAACCTCAAGTGCTCCAACAACTTCCACATCCAAGGAGCTCCACCCAAGAAGCTTGGAAGCGGCCTTCAACATCTCCAATCAATCAAAGGCGCCCAAGGCTTCTCCCAAAATACGGTTTTTTATTGTATATTTATTTTGAGCTTTAAAATTGGGTTTGTGCCTACAAACCCCAAACCCTTTTCTCATCCCCCTTTCTTTTGGGTTTCACATCACCATTAAGGTGTGAAGAGGTTTCTTCAAGCCTTTCCTTTTAAAAGGCTTGTGTCACCGGTGAGCTAGCCTTCACCCGTTAAAAAGGCTAGTGGGTTCTTACTTAACCATTAAAAGTAAGTGGGTTCTTGCTTAACCAATAAAAGCAAGCTGTAATAGGTCCTAGTGCTACCTCAAAGCCTAGTGGGTTTCTTGCTAAAACCATTGAAAAGCAAGCGGTAGGAATCTCTCAACGGTTGAGTTGGGAGCGGAGACGTAGGCCGGGTTTTGGCCGAACTCCGTTATCAATTTCTTGTGTGATTGCCTCTTTATTTCTGCTGCATCTTTCACTTTGATTTTTAATTTGTTAATCAATTTTTTAAAAGGCAATTCACCCCCCCTCTTGCCATCTTTTCCTCGTTTGTTCCGACCCAACAGCTTGGTCTATGTCAAGGTAAATACATTGACCAGATACTAAGGAGATTTAGTATAGAACAACCCAGGAGGGGATTGGTTCCAGTGTCACATGGTATACATATTTCCAAGAAAAAGTGTCCTCAGACACAATTGGAAAGGGATAGAATTAGTAAGATACCATACACTTATGTGATAGGATCAATCATATATATCATGTTATATATTAGGTTTGATGTTGCCTACACCTTGAGAATGGTAGGAAAATATTAAGCTGATCCAAGTGAACAAAATTGGTCTACTGTTAAGGTTATACTTAAGTATCTGATGAGAAATAAGGTTTTTTTTCTAGGTATGTGTGGGAGATAAGAAGCTAGTCATAAGGGGTTATATAGTGTAAGAACCCAGACCTTCTTTTCAGGTATGTTTTTCCTTTTCTGGTCGTTTTTGGAAAAAAATAGAAAAATAAAATCTGGAAATTTTCTAAGTACATGCCGTGTACTTTATAAGTACACGATGTGTACTTTGATGCCGCTCGAGGCCCTGTGTTGGCCTTGTCATGACCACACACACGGCCATGTAGGGGTGAAATGGAGGCCACCTAAAGTGGAGTACGGAAAATCCTAGTACATGCCATGTAATTTTTTTTTCATTAAATGAACCGGGGTCACGTCTAATCACCAGAAACACATCCTTTTAGGTCTCATTTGGCTGAGAGATCCCGAAAGGCCAAAGATCTTCAACAAAACCCCGGGCGATCGTCCGTCCTCTGAATCGAACCCTGTCGATTGCGTTGGAACTGCATCTGGGAGTTCTCTCTTCTGCTGGAACCTTGTTTTCCAATTCCTTCTCTTTTCCGGGTTATCGTGGGTTGAACTTTTTGTGCATTTTCATAGATCTACGACGTTCTAAGGAGATTCAAGCCCTGTGGCTCATGTATATCAATATCCTAATGTTGAGGTAGGTGGTTTGTGCCTTTCTATAGAAATTCTTTGAGTATTTTGTGCAAATTTCACCAATACCCTTGAACGAGGTATTGCATGTTTTCTGTTTTCCCTTGTTGTTTTCCTTCTTTTCTTATATGCCTGAGTAGAGGATATTGCTTGTGAATAGGGTAATTTACTATGATTTGGATGTTTTTCCCTTGCATGTTTTCCTATTTATGACCGTTTAGTCTAGTTTTTCCTGTTAGGATTTTTCCAGTTCCATGCCTATTTTATAGGATGGTGTGACTGTTCTTCCATGATCAGATGCTGTAGAATTCTAGACAAGTAGTTCTTGAGGATACTTTGGCCGTTATGCGATGCGATACTTGCTAACTTTACACAGGGTTGTAGAACCTAGTGTAGTAGACCATAGGGATAATGGACGTAAGGGCTTCTCTAGAGTGTCTTTAATTTACGATGCGATACCACAAGGAGAATTGACGTTGAGTGCTTCCTTAGAGTGTCTGTAGTTCCTCAATGCGGGCCACAGGGGGAATGAGACGTTGATTGCTTCCCTAGAGTGCCTTTAGTATGATACAAGACTATAGGGGGAATTGACGGTGAGTGCTTCCCCAGAGAGTCTTTTCTTTAGCTGAACCAGAGGGGTGAGACTGTGTGTGACTCCCAGAGGGTTACTAGTACTTGCAGGTTGAACCTTAGGGGTTAGGCTGTGAGAACTAACCAGAGGTTACCTTTTTGTTATAATTTATTGAGTAGCTATTTCTTGTTGTAAATTATATGCTAGAACTGTGGATTTTTTACTGATGTGTATTATCCTGTTCACTGCTTACTATTTACTACTTACTATACTTTTACCCGCCATATATTCACTAACTGTTAGACACAAATCTTTGGGTGGTTGCCTACTGGGACTTTGTATCACACCCTGTTTGGGTCATGCTTTTGGGCCCAAACAGATTATATTGTTGCAGGTATAGATAAGGGAAATCACCCTTCTACTTTAGGTTCTTGATTACATTAGAGCAGGAGAGCATGGGACCAAGCCGAGGCTTGCGATGCTGAAGAGTTTCTTATCTGTTTTTATTTTGTAATTTGGTTTAGTACTATATTCAGCATTGTGACTTGTTTGGATGCTTTCCTAGACTTATGTATCATACATCATTTCATATTTATATATTTGCTCCAGTTGTTTATTTATCAGTCTTTTTCTGTGTACTTTTGTTGGATATTTACTGCTTCCGCTTTTGTATGTACTTGTGTACTTCTACTGTGTACTCTGCCAATGAGGGCATAGTTTCCCCATTATCACACCCAAGGCCCCTGCTGCTAGTCGGAAACCTCTGGTATTCGGGGAAATGCGCTTGAGGCCATGTGACCAACCGGGTACGGGGTGCCTCTGGGTGGCTTCCATAACCGGGACATTACAAAGTGGTATCAGTGGATTTCTTTTCTCTTGAATTAGTGTTTAGAGTATTTAGCTAGGGATAGGACAGAATAGGTACTTGGTAATAATCTATGCCCAGGATTAGCTAACCCATGTACATGGAAAATCCATACTACCTCGTTTGTTACAATTTTACTGGTTTGCAATTTTACAGTTGATTTTATTTCACCTTGAGTGACTCCCATGATGTGTGTTGTTACTGTTGATATTATTGAGGTTCTATTTCAGTTGAAACCCAATGAGACGAGGGTATTCCATCTCATGCATCATATAGGAACTTTCTAGAAGTCACATGTCATGCATTTTTTTCATGCCATCTAGGATACATTAGTGATTATATGTTGTTGTGATAGATGATGTGTAAAATATGCATGATGTTGTGATAGTTTCCTTGATAGAAATACCTGCTATTTGATAGTAAATTGTTTGTGTAGAGATTTACTAGAATGAACGAAAAATTTTGATTCTTGAGGTGTGATGGGCCCTCATGAATCGGAACTTGGTGGATCATTGACTTGTTTCCCTTGTATATGATATGCAGGAGATGCCAATCTTTGATTCGTGGGGAGTATGGGCCCTCACGGATCGAAATTTGGCACCTTCACGCTTGTTTTCTGTGTTCCCTGGGCTTCAGAGTAGTTTCTAAGCTACTGCCCAGAAAAACCCAGAATACACGACATGTACTTTATGAATACACACCGTGTAGTTTTCAAACTGTGTGGGCAGAAACACGGGGTTGTGGAAAATCTTCAGGAACACGCCGTGTATGGTAAGTACATGCCATGTTGTAGTGGCTGTGTGTCTACCCGTGTGACTAACGAAGCGGTTGGATAAACTTTGACCTTACATGCCGTGTCCTATTTTTACACGTCGTGACTTGTAATCTAAGTACCCGACCATGTCACTAACAACACGGGTCAAGGAAAGTCCTTCAAGTACACGCTGTGTTTCCATGGAGCACGCCGTGTAGAGTGAGCCATGTAGCTGACTGTGAAACTAGAAACACAGGATGATGTCACCTTTCTCATACACACCGTGTTTGCCTAGAACACGCCGTGTAGTGTCCGCCGTGTGTCAGGCCATGTTGCTAACAACACGGGCCAGGTAAGACATGTCTAGCACATGCCGTGTCCTTCTTGAACACATCATGTAGTCTAGGATTAAGAGGACCGTGTGGGTTAGCCGTGTAAGGAGACTCAGTCAGGGGAATAGAGTTAAAGTACACGCTGTGTGTGGGGAGAACATGCCGTGTGGTTTGGGCGTGGCACGACCAGTTGTGGCAGAAGAACATTCCCATGTGAATGACTTAAGAGAACACGCCGTGTAGTTTTTATACATGTCGTGTAGTCATGTTTTGTAAAACTTGAATATTTATTTCTCCTATTCCCCTCTTGTACTCTTGTGTTTAGTCTTTGTTAATATTGATCTAAAGTGTGCGTTTGACCTTTTAGAGTCTGGCACTGAGATGTCCTCTAGTTGCACGCCAGCTGCCGGGCGGTGATCAGGCGCCGGATATGGCTGATCAGGGAATTCCCATAGATCCTCCTGTTGTACCAACCTTGGCACCAGCAGTGATACCGGTTACCTCTGCCAATGCACAGTTTAGGGAAGGATTTCTGAGGATGATGAAAACCTTCCAGGGAGCACCTCCTCCTTCCTCGACTATGACAGATTTGACATGGGTTTTCTAATAGCAGCATCCTCCCACCTTCTCAGGGGAAGGAGGGACTTAGGCTGCAGAGACATGGATAGAATCCATGATGGAAATATTTGATCATCTGGAGACGCCTACAGAAAGGTGAGTCAAGCTCGCTACCTACGTGCTATGAGACTTCACCAAGAGGTGGTGGGATATGATCTCACAGGCGGGTCATCAGCAGGTTATGGCATGGGAGGAGTTTCAACACGTATTTTACGACTACTTCTATCTAGAGACCTTAAGGGACGACCGCGCCTGGGATTTCATGAGCCTAGAGAAGGGTACTCTTTCTGTCATGGAGTATTCCTATCGTTTCACCGAGCTTCAGAATTTCACACCCCTCCAGGGAAAATATGGGTTGTTTTTGGCAAGGAAGTTTGAGGATGGTCTCAGATGGGAGATCTGCTCACAGGTGAATATCTTCAGGCTAACTTCCATTGCTTCGATCTTCAACCAGGAACTGATTGCAGAGCGCAACCTGAGATATTCTGGAGCCGAGAGCCAGGGCGGTTTCGCTTCCAGAGTTAGTGCTTCACCAGCTGACAACAAGAAGCGCCGTAGGGAGTCTACATGCGGTGATCTGAGGTGGCGAGACACATCTTCAGGTAGCCAGGTGGTATGCTACCAGTGTGGAAGGGCTGGGCATACGAGGCCGCAGTGCCAGAGAGACCTAGTGGAGTGTCGATCTTACAGCAAGATGGGTCACCTCCAGCATTTCTGTCAGGTTTTCTCACCAGCATCTGGTGACATGGGTTCTTCCATGACTCCTCATTTAGGAGAAGCGCCACCAGTTTCTCACCAGTCTGGGAACTGGAGTTCTTCCGACCGTTCAGGCCGAGGTGGAGGTCGAGGTCGTGGTGGTCAGTCACCGGTATTTCAGTGATAGTAGGGGGGATCAGCTCAAAGTGGTCAGGCAGGGTCATAGGGCCATGGTACAGGTCAGGCTTTTGCAGTGGAACAGACCCAGTAGGAGAAGGATCCCAGACCCTCTATAGTTTGAGGTACGATCTTAGTAGCCTCATTTTTATCTTCTGTTCTTTTTGATATAGGGGATTCCCATAACATTATTTCTATTTCTGTCGTGGAGAGCCTTGGTCTCTGTATCTTTTTCTCTACTGATACCTTGACTCTAGACACAACGTTGGGTACTAGGATGACTAGTGTACGTTTGTACAAGGAGTTCCCTCTAGAGGTGGCTGGGTATCACTTTCTATGGGATCTCTATATCCTAGAGATGACAGGGTATGATGTCATTCTCAGAATGGACTGGCTCATTCCCTTCTAGGTAGTTGTAGACTGTTATCACTACAGAGTGAGTTTCATATCACCAAAGGGTGGATCCTTTATTCATAAAGGTGAGTGGGATGTCTAGGTGAGCAGAGTGGGTCCAGAGCATCATGGGTTGGGAGCAGTTACAACCCAAATTTCTATTCTCTATCTGGATGACTAGTGGACTTCACAGTTAGACTTTCCTCCAGTGGTGGATCATTTCAGGGATGTATTTCCAGGGGAATTTTCAGGTTTTCCTTTGGAGCATGAGGTAGACTTTTCTATTGATCTTGTTACAGGAGTGGCACCAATGTCTATTCCTCCTTATAGGATGGCTACACCTGAGTTGGAGGAGCTCAAGAAGCAGTTGGAGGAGTTGCAGGCGAAGGGTTTTATCCGACCCAATACTTCTCCTTGGGGTTCACCTATCCTATTTGCGAAGAAGGCAGACAACACCCTTAGGCTTTGTGTGGATTATCAGAAGCTGAACCAGTTGATGGTCAAGAACCAATATCCCTTGCCTAGGATTGATGACCTCTTTGATCAGCTTCGAGGATCCTGGGTGTTCTCAAAGATTGATTTGAGGTTCGGTTATCATCATTTGCATGTTAGGCCATCTAATATACCTCTTACAGCTTTCCGGAGTAGGTATGGTCTATACGAGTATATGGTTATGCCGTTCGGTCTTACAAATGCACCTGCAGTCTTCATGGAACTGATGAACTGAGTGTTCCATCCATACTTGGATTCCTTCATGGTGGTTTTCGTGGAAGACATCTTGGTGTACTCTTACACTTGACATGACCATGCTACCCATCTTGAGATCATTATGTGTACACTGAGAGAGCATCAATTATATGATAAGCTCTCGAAATGACACTTTTGGATGGATCATATTCACTTTTTGGGTCATGTTATCTCAGAGACAGGAGTATCAGTGGACCCAGATAAAGTGAGAGCAGTAGTTTCCTAGGAGCAGCCGAAGAACATATTTGAGGTGCGGAGTTTTATAGGGCTGGCTGGATACTACAAGCATTTCATACAAGACTTTTCATGTCTGGAAGCACCACTGATAGGTCTGATCAAGAAAGGGGCGAAGTTCTTATGGACAGATTCTTGTGATTCAGACTTTCAGGAGCTGAAAGGGAGGTTGAATTCAGCACCGATACTAGTCTTTCCAGAGCCAGGAAAGAGCTACACTATCTACTGTGATGCTTCAAGTATCGGGCTGGGAGCTGTGCTTATTCATGTAGATGGAGTCGTTGCATACGGGTCACGACATTTGAGGTCACATGAGAGGAATTACCCGACACACGATCTAGAGTTGGCAGCTGTTGTTCATGCCTTACGCTGTTGGAGACATTATCTTCTGGGAGATCATTTTGTGATTTTCACTGACCATAAAATTCTCAAGTACATCTTCACTCAGCATGATCTGAATTTGAGACAACGAAGGTGGGTCGAGTATCTTCAGTCCTTTGACTTTGAGCTTGCCTATATACTTTGGAAAGGCAACGCAGTGGCTGATGCGTTGATCATGAGGACTCAGTTACATGTAGTTTAGGAGGACAGTATTGAGTGGAAGCTTATGACTTTGTTCTCTGAGATTCATTTGGAGGTGCACGATAGTGAAGGGTAGACGTTTCTTTCTTCTGTGGCTGTTACCTCTACTCTTCTTGATCGAGTACGAATGAGGCAGCTATTAGATTCTGAAGGCCTAGTCCTATAGGAAATCATGTCAGGAGAAGACCCTATTCCTGGGTGGACCATAGGCAAGGATGAGATCCTGCATTTATAGGGACACATATGGGTGCCAGCAGACATACATGAGGAGCTGATGCAGGACTTTCATTCCTCAGTTTGGGCAGTTTATCCTAGTGTCACCAAGATGTATCGCGATCTTCACCGTTAGTATTGGTGTCCAGGTATGAAGATGTATGTTTATGGTTTTGTTGTGAGGTGTTCCACTTGTCAGCAGGTGAAGGCGGAGAATCAGAGACCAGCAGGGATTTTACAGCAGTTACCCATTCCCAAGTGTAAGTGGAACAACGTCGCGATGGAATTCATGACCGGTTTGCCGATGTCGCCTCGGGGGAACGACGCAGTATGGGTTGTCATAGACAGACTCACGAAGGTTGCTCACTTCTTTCTGATCAAGGATACCTTCTGTGTTGATGAGATGGGATGGTTGTATATCTGAGAGATTGTATGTCTGAATGGAGTTACACACTCCATTGTTTCAGACAGAGATATGTGATTTACTTCTAGGTTCTGGCAGGGACTTCAGAAGGATTTGGGTATACATGTACTTTTGAGTACAACATACCATCCCCAGACAGATGTCCAGTCCGAGCATATGATTCATGTGCTTGAGGATATGCTCTGAGCTTGCATTCTAGACTTTGGAGGTTCTTGGGAGAAGCATATACCTCTTGTGGATTTTTCCTATAATAATAGTTTTCAAGAAACTATTCAGATGACACCTTATGAGGCTTTGTACGGTAGGGCATGCCGATCACCCTTATGTTGGCTGGAGGAAGGAGAGACATCTTTGCTGGGACCTCGTATTGTTCAGGAGACCTCAGAGCAGATAGGGTTGATTCAGAAGAGGATGGCTACAACACAGTCTCGACAGAAGTCTTATGCTGATCATAGGAGACGAACTTTGGAGTTTGAGGTCGGGGATCGGGTTTTCTTGCGTGTCGCACTGAGGTTGGGACACAAGAGGATTTAGAGATAGGGTAAGCTTTCACCAAGGTACGTCGGGCCGTTTGAGGTGTTGGAGAGAGTTGGGATGGTTGCCTATAGGTTGAAGTTACCTCAGAGGTATCGGGCTTTGCATGACGTCTTCCACGTTTCTCAGCTCCAACGATACTTTTCAAACTTGTCTCATGTCTTTCAACCCGAGGAGCTTGAGCTCGAAGCGGATGCATCGTTTGAGGAGAATTCTATCTGGGTTGTCGATCGTAGTACAAAGGTTCTCCGTGGCCGGTATGTTCCCCTGGTATGGGTGCTATGGTAGCACGGGCGAGTACAAGACAAGACTTGGGAGAGGGAGGCCGATGTACGATCGCAGTGGCTGGATCTGTTTGGGGTTTCTTCTTCTACGCCTCGCTAGGGAAATTCGGGGATGGATTTCTTTAAAGGGGGAAGTTTGTAAGAACTCGGACCTTCTTTTCAGGTATGTTTTTCATTTTCTAGTCTTTTTTGGAAAAGAAAAGAAAAATAAATTCTGGAAATTTTATAAGTACACGCCGTGTACTTTGATGCCGCACGAGGCTGTGTGCTGGCCGTGTCATGGCCACACACACGACCATGTAGGGGTGACATGGAGGCCTCATAAAGCGGAGTATGGAAAATCATAGTACACGCCGTGTACTCTAAAAATACACAACATGTACTTTTTTTTTCATTAAATGCACCGGGGTCGTGTCTAATCACCAGAAACACCTCCTTTTAGGTCTCATTCATCCAAGAGATCCCGAATAGTCGCGGATCTTCGACGAACCCCTGGTTGATCGTCCTTCATCCGAATTGAAGTCCGTCAATTGCGTTGGAACCACATCGGTGAGTTCTATCTTATGCTGAAACCTTGTTTTCCAATTCCTTCTCTTTTCCGGGTTATCGTGGGTTGAAATTGTTTTTCATTTTCATAGATCTATGACATTCTAAGGAGATTCAAGCCCCGTGGCTCAAGTATATCGATCTCCTAACGTCGAGGTAGGTGGTTTGTGCCTTTATGTAGAAAGTATTTGAGTATTTTTTGAAAATTCCACCAATACCCTTGAACGAGGTATTGCGTGTTTTCTGTTTTTCCCTTGTTGTTTGCCTGCTTTTCTTATATTCCAGAGTAGAGGATATTTCTTGTGAATAGGGTAATTTACTGTGCTTTGGATGTTTTTCCCTTGCATGTTTTCCTGTTTATGACCGTTTGGTTTAGTTTTTCCTGTTAGTCTTTTTCCAGTTCCATGCCTAGTTTATAGGATGGTGTGACTGTTCTTCCATGCTGAGATGCTGTAGAATGCTAGCCAAGTAGTTCTTGAGGATACTTTGGCCGTTACGTTATACGATACTTGCTGACTTTACACAGGGCTATGAGAACCTAGTATAGTAGACCATAGGGAGAATGGACGTAAGGGATTCTCTAGAGCGTCTTTAATTTACGATGCGAGACCATAGGGGGAATGGACGTTGAGTGCTTCCTCAGAGTGTCTGTAGTTCCTCAACATAGGCCACAGGGGGAATGAGGCGTTGAGTGCTTCCCCAGATAACCTTTAGTATGATACGAGAGTATAGGGGGAATTGATGGTGAGTGCTTCCCCAGAGAGTATATTATTTAGCTGAACCAGAGGGTTGAAACTGTGTGTGCCTCCTAGAGGGTTGCTAGTACTTGTAGGTTGAACCTTAGGGGTTAGGCTATGAGAACTACCCAGAGGTTACCTTTTTGTTCTACTTGCTTGAGTGGCTATTTCCTGTTGTAAATTATATGCTAGAACTGAGGATTGTTTACTGCCGTGTATTATCCTATTTACTGATTACTATTTACTGCTTATTGTACTTTACCTGCCATATATTCACTGACTGTTAGGCATAGATCTTTGGGTGGTTGCCTACTGGGACTTTGTCTCACACCCTGTTTGGGTCATGATTTTAGGCCCAAACAGATTATATTGTTGCAGTATAATGACCCATACTTTACATACATGGTTATTAATTCAAAATTGAAGCATACTTATTAAAACATATAACAAAACCATGAAAGGATCGTATAGGTATAGTGTCTTTAGAAACTGGGAAACATAAAAAACTGGTTCATAAAGCATCTACATTTCCGCCCATTTATTTCATCATATCTAGAGTCCCTTTTGGCATATCCTACTTAATAACCTTCTTCCTAACCTGAGGAAAGAAAACAAACAAAAGGGTGAGCTCAAATGCTCAGTAAGGGTAAACAAAAGAAATATCAATCACATCATATTCATAAGAACATAACATTTTGGAAATCTTAACCTGCAAAAGAGATCATAATTTCATAACATGGGATAAATCATGGTAGTGAAATGTAATCACAATAATCATAACTTAAAACATTAAGCTTTATGGCATACACACATAATCATATAGAATCATTTCTTATTATTCAAGACTCATTTCCAAGACTATCTTAGTGGACAAAGTCCATTTCTAAACCGAGTTCATTCCTCGTTTCAGTCCTGTTTCACTGAACCGGTTTAACCTGTCGTTCTAGCCATGTCTATCTCATGAGATATAAAATCTTTACCCAATGCATTGGAGGGAGATATAGGTCCCACCCATCTCATAATGATACCATTCTTATGTGTGCCACAAAATCAAAAATCATACATCATTGCATAACCCATGTAATAAAAATGGGAATCTTAAACATCATGCCATCATAACATAATCCATATAAGATAAAAGTACATCATAAAAATAATTCCATCATAACATAATCAAATCAATGTAAAAATAGGGATAGAAACAGAACCCTATATTATCTTAGATGGAAAATAGTTTTGATAAAACACTTGAACTCCATTCTTGAGGAAAATATCCTTTCTACTTCAAAAACATTTTTCCTTTCTTAACATGTCATACAATTTTAAACTAAAAGAAGTTGATTAAAAATAAACTTGTAAACTTTTAAAGGAAGCTTCTTGGAAATAATTTTTTAAAAATCCATTCATTCTTTATAAGTTAAAAAAAACATTCTTTGCGTACTTTTTCGGAAAAGTCAAAAAGTACCTCGTACGAAAAGATTACTTTCATATGTTTTACTAAAAACTCACCGAAGGGTAAAATTGGATATAAAAAATTGTAGAAGGATATAAATATTACATATTGAGGAAACATGGATGTGGATGATAAAATACACCCCAGTAAATTCCAAAGTATAAACAATCTCGGATAAAAATGAGATTGTGATATTTCCCTTAACTTAGGTCAAATTTGCTTCGTAAGTGTCCAAACATCCTGTATAATGATTTAAATAATGTCATTGACTTATTCCAGAATCATACTCATTTTTATGATATCATATATGGTCATATTCTTAGCTTCTTATTAGTAATATTTCATTGTTACTTGTTATTCGGGTGTTTATTGCTTTTTGTTCTTATGCATGTTTTGTCGAATAAATTTTTATTCTTATTTTAGGTTATAGATACCTCACTTACAGAATAGTATTATTGTAATATATATCAAATTTATTCATTCAATTCATTTATATAATCATTATTCAATGAAGATCATGTAGAACGAGTCGCATCACATCGTGGAGACGGTAGGCCGTACGTACGCACGAGCGATGATATCGTTCCCATGATCGTGGAATTGTATTGGAGTGTATGTATACTATTTCAGAATCAATATCAATTTAAAATAATAATATATAGTTATTATTTACACCATTATACCCATCCAAGTATGTTGGTGGTGGAAAATAGATTACACCACGGCATGGAGACGGTATTCTGTACGTACGCACGCGTGGTGATTTCGTTTTCCGTAGGATGGATAGATGGTGAAATAGGGTTGTTTAATAATTATAATAACATATCAGTATATGAGTGATACTGATGTTATTAATTCATAATTAAACAACTAAATAAGAAGAAGTGTAATAAGAAATAAAGTTGAAAGAATCGGTAACGGGCATTACCTCTTCTTTGAAGCGCCTCTTTGAGACCTCCTTTTAGGGCACTAAAATTGGTCTTTGAAGAAGACCAATACCTCTAGGATGTTTCTAGGGAAGTGGAGAGGAGAAATTGGAAGGGTTTGGATGAGATTGAAGGCTCAAAGTGGTGTGAGGAAGAGGGGGAGGAGGTGCCCTTTTATAAGGGAGGAGAGGGGCACCTTTGGAAAAACTAAAAATATTATTTTATTATAAAGTCATATTCGGTTTTAAATAGCTCCAAATTGATTTATTTCGAATCTAAGGTGGGTATGGGTAGAAATAATCTCATCCAATATAATTTAGGCAAGTTTAGGTTCCTATTTTAACCTTATCATTTAGATTTAACTTTAAGTTAAATAATTTTACTTTTACCGTGTCTTCTTGTTTTCTTACACTATAAGGTTAATAAACTTACTATAACAAGCCAAACGAACCCCAAGTTATTTATTATTAATATATATAATCTTATCTAAGTCATTTGGCCGAACCATAGATTTTTAGGAATAAAATATCAATTAATAATATAATATTTGTTTTAAAAACTATTTTATGTCAATTTTGACACTATTTAGTAATTGATTTTTGTGAAAATCATAACAGAATGATTAATTAGAAAAAAGTTAATTAAATCAATACTAACATGTCATATTAACCTATAAAATTAGTGTAATTCATTAAAAGTCTCAAATGACATTTATTTGGGTATTTATAACATCAATTATGTAAATATTTCATTAATAAGATAATTACTGCATCATCATTGTGTCATAAATAAATTAAATTATTTAATGTATAAAAATTAAAAATAAAATACCATTATGTAGGAAATATTTTTAGATTTATAATTAATATTTATAGTCGAATTTATCTCATGTATAACCCTATATTAAAAATTATTTACTTATTAAACATTGATTTTCACTATTTTAACCCTTCTTTAAATAAATTTATAATAAATGTCCTAATCTAATCCAAGTGGGCCTAAATGGTCATATTTTATTCCTAAGGTTGTTTTTGGTCAAATTAAACTTATCCAATAGAATTAGGACACATGTTAGGGTAATAATAATATCATTTTTACTCTTAATTACCCTATTTACTTTTAACCATGGTAAATAAAAGTAAAAAGTTACTATTCACCAAAAATTATTTTCATCTCATTGAACCACATTTTAGTTACTGACATCAACCGTGTCTCTAAGATTTTTAAAATTCCACTCACTAAAGTGGTAAAATTAAGTTTTATGTAAATTTGCAAATCCTCCTAGGAGGTGGGTAAAAGACGATCAAAAGTTCAATAAAATTTTTATATATCTAAAATTATTATAAAATGACTCCAATGAATTTAATTGAACTTATATAGGTATTATGTATCAATTTTTACCTAAAATAAATTTAATTAAAATAAATAATTATTTAAATAAAAAGTCGGTTTTTAAATAGTAACCCGTTATTTTCACTATTCATCAAAAATTGAAAGTTTTCAGAAAAATACCAAAATTTCACCCTAGGCTAATTTTGATATCCCGAATCCAAAAATGAAGTCAATTTTGAAAAATAAAATTTACAAAATTTCAAAAGGTGGGTATTACTATTCATAACGGCTAGTTTTAATAATATTTTAATAGCATATCGTTGTTTAGTGAAACTCGGTATTGCGTACGATGCAAACTATCGAGGAAGGTCGCGATTGCGTGTAAATCAAGCCAAGATAGTGTTGTGTGTAGTGAAAGATTCCTTTTATGATTTATATAACATAAAAAACAAAATATTTCTCATAAAAGTCTCGAGTGTTACATTCTACCCCCCTTAAAATGAATTTCGCCCTCGAAATTCGTCACTTGTAACAAACAGATGAGGATACCTCTCCCTCATCATATATTCAAGCTCCCATGTAGATTCTTATAATTGGTGGTTCCTCCATAAAACTTTCACCAAGCAAGTGGTCTTGTTCCGTAGGACTTTTTCACTACGATTGAGAATCTCTATCGGCTGTTCTTCATAAGAAAGATCTTACTCCAGCGGTACAACTTCTGAGCTGAGTACATGTGAAGGATCAGGTATGTACTTTCTCAGGAGAGATACATGGAACACATCGTGAAATTGAGAGAGATTCGGTGGAAGCACCAATTGGTAAGCTACCTTCCCAACACGATCCAGTATTTCGAAAGGACCGATATAACTGGGGCTCAACTTTCCCTTCTTCCCAAATCTCATTACTCTCTTCCAAGGAGATATTCGTAAGAACACTTTATCACCCACTTCAAACTCTAAGTCTTTTCTTTGGTTGTCGGCATAACTTTTTTGTCGACTCTGAGCTGCTCTTATGTGTTGTTGAATAGATCTGACCTTTTCTGCCATCTCATTAACAAGATCAGGTCCTAATAGATTTCTTTCCCCAACTTCATCCCAGCAAGTTGGAGTCCTGCATTTCTTTCCATAGAGAGCTTCATAAGGA
Source organism: Viscum album (assembly GCA_963277665.1). Classification (NCBI taxonomy): domain Eukaryota; kingdom Viridiplantae; phylum Streptophyta; class Magnoliopsida; order Santalales; family Viscaceae; genus Viscum; species Viscum album. The sequence continues at coordinate 1,351,363,619 of OY728121.1, read as the reverse complement.
GCCATCTGAATACTAGAGTGAAAGATATTATTATAAGAAAATTCCACCAAAGGTAGGTGTTTATCCCAACCACCTTTGAAATCCATAGAGAAAGCTCTCAACATATCTTCTAGAGTTTGAATCGTCTTCTCAGACTGACCGTCTGTCTGAGGATGATAAGCAGTGCTGAAACTCAACTTTGTATCCAGAGTATGCTGAAGACTTCGCCAAAACTTTGAGGTAAACCTCGGATCCCGATCAGATATAATAGAAAGTGGTACTCCATGCAATCTTACCACTTCCTTTACATATATCATGGCAAGCTGATCCAGAGATAAATCATCTCTAATAGCAATGAAGTGTGCAGAATTTGTAAGACGATCAACTATGACCCAAATAGCATTATTGCCTTTGGATGTTTTAGGAAGTCCTGTGACAAAGTCCATAGTGACGTTTTCCCATTTCCATTATGGTATGGGTAATGGGTGTAACATCCCCTTAGACTTCTATCTCTCAGCTTTAACTTGCTGAAAAACCAAGCATTGAGAGACATATTTAGCAACATCTCTTTTCATGCCATCCCACTAGAAGTACTCTTTCAGGTCCCTATACATCTTCTTGCTTCTAGGATGAATAGAGAATGAATAACTATGATCCTCATCCAGCAGGTCCTTCTTTAATTTGGGGATGGGAGGAACACAAACCCGATTCCTGAAATTTATTATCCCATCACAATCAAGGTTGAATTCAGGAACATTTCTCACCTTCTTTTGTAACTCTACATCTTCTTTCTGTGCCTCTTTAATCTTAACATGTATAGATGGTTGAACATTCATTTGAGAAAGATACGATTTTTCCCCTTCCATTATAATTCCAAGATCCATCCTTTGTAAATCTGTAAATATTGGATCTTTTGTGATCCTCATCATGGATAAACTGGCATGGTATTGTCGACTTAATGCATCTGCCACCTTGTTTTCTTTCCCAGGGTGGTAATTAATTGAGCATTCGTAATCCTTAATCAGCTCCAACCATCTTCTTTGGCGCATATTCATCTCCTTTTGTGTGAAAATATACTTTAAAATTTTATGATTAGTATAAATATCACACCTTTCTCCATAAATATAATGCCTCCAAATCTTTAATGCAAAGATTACCGCAGCTAACTCCAAATCATGAGTTGGGTAATTTTTCTAATGGATTTTCAACTGTCGTGAGGCATAAGCTATCACCACATCATTTTTCATGAGAACGCACCCCAATACCTTCTTGGATGCATCACTGTAGATCACAAACCTTTCTCCACTATAAGGAAGTGTGAGTACAGGTGCACTGGATAACCTTCTTTTCAACTCCTTGAAATTCTCTTCACATTCCTCCGTCCAAAAAAACTTAACTCCTTTCTGAGTCAACTTGGTGAGTGGATTAGATAATCGTGAGAAATCTTTCACAAAACGTCGATAATATCCAGCCAAACTAAGAAAACTTTGGATCTCAGTTACTGTTGTTGGTCTCGACCATCTTTCGATAACCTCTGTTTTTGCTGGATCCACAGATATCCCCTCTTTTGTGATTATGTGACCCAAAAATGCAACTTTTTGAAGCCAAAATTCACACTTGGTAAATTTGGCATAAATCTTCTCCTTTCTCAGGGTATTCAATATAATTCTCAAGTGATCTTCATGTTCTTCCTTGCTATTTGAATATACAAGAATATCATCTATAAAGACTACCACAAACTGATCAAGATTGTCTCTAAAGACTCTATTCATCAGATCCATGAAGATAGCAGGGGAATTAGTAAGACCAAATGGCATCACTATAAATTCATAGTGTCCATACCTTGTACAAAAAGCTGTATTTGGTATATCCTCCCTTTTGACCCTTAATTGATGATACCCTGAACGAAGATCAATCTTGGAAAAGTATTGAGCTCCGCGTAGTTGGTCAAATAATTCATCAATGCGCGGGAGAGGATATTTGTTCTTGATAGTGATCTTGTTAAGTTCTCAATAATCAATGCAGAGTCTCATTGATCCATCTTTCTTCTTAACAAACAGAACAGGTGCTCCCCAAGGTGATGCACTAGGGCGTATAAACCCCTTATCAAGATTCTGTTGGAGTTTCTTCTTCAATTCCTGCAACTCAATTGGGGCCATTCTATAAGGTGTCTTTGAAATAGGCAAAGCACCCAGTACGAGTTCTATTGAAAACTCAACTTCACGATTTGGTGGAAGAACCAGTAATTCCTTCGGAAAGACATCGTCAAACTTCCGTACAATGGAAATATTCTTAATCGTGAGTTTCTCACCAACCATTTGAGATAAATAACCTTCATTTATGGAATCAAGACCCATAAGATGGAAGAAATTTCCACTAGAAGGTTATGTTCATCCTTGCATCAATAGACGATCATAGATTGATATGGAATATGAAATGTGACTTACCTTCTTTGGAAATTGATATGAGCTCCATATAAAGAAAGAAAATCCATGCCAAGAATCACATCAAATTCCACTATAGGAAGGATCACAAGATTTGCAGGAATCACTTTCCCACAAACTTCAATCGGAGAAGAATTATAAACTTTTGATGCGACTGTTGTGCCATTAGGGGTTGTCACAGCTAACTCAACATCTAATTGTTGAGGTAATATGGTGATACCCTTAGAAAATTCTTCAAAAATAAAAGAGTGGGTGGATCTAGAATCAAATAAAACATTTTCTACTTTAGAGTGGATGGTAAGTGTACCTTTCACCACTTTGTTATCGTACTCCACATCGCTGATAGAAATTGCATGTGACTTTCCTTTTTCTTTAGCCTTAAGAGTTTTTGACGTCGACCATCATCATCAACCCTTGGATTAGGTCATTGATTGGAATAATGCCCCATTTCCTTGCACTTGTAACATTGAAGTATCGGAGGTGCACTCTGTGTAGCCTTTTCTTTGTTCGCATCACTAGACATCTTCTTCCCATCATTGCGGCATTCAAATGCCCGATGACCTTCCTTTCCACATTTGAAACATTTACTTGTCCCTTTAAGACAAATCCCTCCATATCTCTTTACACACTTTGAGCATAAGGGAAAACTCATCTTCTTTTCAGTGTGCTCTTTAGATTTTCCTTTGAATTCCATTTTCCTCTTCTTATAAAACCCATATGAATGATGGGTTACTCCAATCTCCATCTCAACTTTGAGAGAACATCGAACGATTTCCTCGTAGCTATTGAAGTCCCTTATGGCTAACGCCCTTTGAAGACTTGGTTTTAAGCCACTAAAGAATCGATCAATCTTACTCTCAGGTTGGATAATAATACCAGAATCATAACTTGCAAGTCTTGTAAAATTTGATTCGTAGGTACCAAAAGATTCATCATCCTTTTTATTTAGTTCAATAAACTCCTTCTCCATCTTTGTTCGAAGAATACGAGGGAAGTACTTATTGAAAAATAAGTTCTTGAACTCGTCCCATTCCATGGACTCAATTTCATCTCCTGGCCTCGTATTCTTGATAAGATTTCACCATTGATCAGCATAACCTTCCAAAAGATACACTGCTAAGATGACTTTTTCATGTTCAGAACATTGAAGAACTGAAAATATCTTTTCAGTAGTACTGATCCATTGTTCAGCAACTAATAGATCTGTAGACCCGCTGAATGAAGGTGGACGCTGTCTCATGAAGGATTCAACAGAATGTTGCTCCTTCCTTTGCTCGTTTGGAAGTCCTTCATGATTCATAGCTTGAGAAAGTTGTGTGAGCAAGGCTACAAGATTTTGTATTCCATCTCCCATAACGTTTGGTTGCTCAGGGGGACAATCATTGCATTGCCCGTCGCATTCCCCATTAACACGGTTCCTTCGGGTTCCAGCCATTGACTAAAACCAAGAAGAATAGTGTGAGAAACACTAATTATAATAGGAAAACCACAAAATCAAGAATAAAATTTCACACTTAAGGTCTTATCATAGGTTGTTCATGGCCATTTTTAAAACACTAAGATCGTGTTCTATACTTAGACATATCCTTAGGATTCTTACTAAGGCTTTCACATCCTAGTTTCCAAAGGTTGACTATACCTTTCCTCTAATACCAAATATAATGGTCAGTAATTAATTCCAGTGGACTATAATTGATACCTATCAGGGCACTCCATGGGAGACTACACCCCCTGAGCGGGACACAACACCATACCCAATGGCAGCCATTTCCTCATGAAGCCCTTGGGCGGAGATCCATGCTTCGCCCAACACTCACATGTGAGAGTTCCCAAGGATCAGATACATTCATACCTCCTTTGCCTCTGATACCAACTATAACGACCCATAATTTACATACATGGTTATTACTTCAAAATTTAAGCATACTTATTATAGCATATAACAAAACCTTGAAAGGACCATATAGGTATAGTGTCTTTAGAAACTGGGAAACATAAACAACTGGTTCATAAAGCATCTACATTACCTCCCATTTATTTCATCATATCTAGAGTCCCTTTTGTCATATCCTACTTAATAACCTTATTCCTGACCTGGGGAAAGAAAACACACAAAATGGTGAGCTCAAATGCTCAGTAAGGGTAAACAAAAGAAATATCAATCACATCATATTCATAAGAACATAACATTTTGGAAATCTTAACCTGCAAAAGAGATCATAATTTCCTAACATGGGATAAATCATGGTAGTGAAATGTAATCACAATAATCATAACTTAAAACATGAAGCTTTGTGGCATACACACATAATCATAGAGAATCATTTCTTATTAGTCAAGACTCATTTCCAAGACTATCTTAGTGGACAAAGTCCATTTCTGAATCGAGTTCATTCCTCGTTTCAGTCCTGTTTCACTGAACCGGTTTAACCTGCCGTTCCAGCCAAGTCTATCTCATGAGATATAAAATCTTTACCCAATGAATTGGAAGGAGATATAGGTCCCACCCATCTCATAATGATACCATTCTTATGTGTGCCACAAAATCAAAAATCATACATCATTGCATAACCCATGTAAAAAAATGGGAATCTTAAACATCATGCCATCATAACATAATCCATATAAGATAAAAGGAAATCATAAAAATAATTCCATCATAACATAATCAAATCAATGTAAAAATAGGGATAGAAACAGAACCCTATATCATCTTAGATGGAAAATAATTTTGATAAAACACTTGAACTCCATTCTTGAGGAAAATATCCTTTCTACTTCAAAAACATTTTTCCTTTCTTAACATGTCATAAAATTTTAAAATAAAAGAAGTTTATTAAAAATAAACTTGAAAACTTGTAAAGGAAGCTTCTTGGAAATAATTTTGTAAAAATCCATTCATTCCGTATAAGTTAAAAAAACATTCTTCTCGTAATTTTGTCGGAAAAGTCAAAAAGTACCTCGTACGAAAAACGACAAAAGATTCCTTTCATATGTTTTAATAAAAACTCAACGAAGGGTAAAATTGGATATAAACAATTGTAGAAGGATATAAATATTACATATTGAGGAAACATGGATGTGGATGATAAAATACACCCCAGTAAATTCCAAAGTATAAACAATCTCGGATAAAAATGAGATTGTGATATTTCCCTTACCTTAGGTCCTATTTGCTTCGTAAGTGTCCGAAACTCCTATATAATGATTTAAATAATGTCATTGACTTATTAAAGAGTCATACTCATTTTTATGATATCATATATGGTCATATTCTTAGCTTCTTATTAGTAATATTTCATTGTTACTTGTTATTCGGGTGTTTATTGCTTTTTGTTCTTATGCGTGTTTTGTCGAATAAATTCTTATTCTTCTTTTAGGTTATAGATAAATCATTTACAGAATGGTATTAGTGTAATATATATCATATTTATTCATTCAATTCATTTATATAATCATTATGAAATGAAGATCATGTAGAATGAGTCGCATCACATCGTGGAGACGGTAGGCCGTACGCACGCACGAGCGATGATATCGTTCCCATGATCGTGGAATTGTATTGGAGTGTATGTATACTATTTCAGAATAAATATAACTTTAAAATAATCATATATAGTTATTATTTACACCCTTATAACCATCCAAGTAAGGTGGTGGTGGAAAATAGATTACACCACGGCGTGGAGACGGTATTTCGTACGTACGCACGCGCGGTGATTTCGTTTTCCGTAGGATGGATAGATGGTGAAATAGGGTTGTTTAATACTTATAATAACATATCAGTATATGAGTGATACTGATGTTATTACTTCATAATGAAACAACTAAATAAGAATAAGTGGAATAAGAAATAAAGTTTAAAGAATCGGTAACGAACATTACCTCTTCTTTGAAGCGCCTCTTTGAGACCTCCTTTTAGGGCACTAAAATTGGTCTTTTAAGAAGACCAGGACCTCTAGGATGTTTCTAGGGAAGTGTAGAGGAGAAATTGGCAGGGGTTGGCCGAGTTTGAAGGCTCAAAGTGGTGTGAGGAAGAGGGGGAGGAGGTGCCCTTTTATAAGGGAGGATAGGGGCACCTTTGGAAAAACAAAAAATATTATTTTATTATAACGTAATATTCGGTTTTAAATAGCTCCAAATTGATTTATTTTGAAGCTAAGGTGGGGATGAGTCGAAATAATCTCATACAATATAATTTAGACAAGTTTAGGTTCCTATTTTAACCATATCATTTAGATTTAACTTTAAGTTAAATAATTTTACTTTTACCGTGTCTTCTTGTTTTCTTACACTATAAGGTTAATAAACTTACTATAACAAGCCAAAAGAACCCCAAGTTGTTTATTATTAATATATATAACCTTATCTAAGTTATTTGGATGAACCTTAGTTTTTTAGGAATAAAATAACAATTAATAATATAATATTTGTTTTAAAAATTATTTTATGTCAATTTTGACACTATTTAGTAATTGATTTTTGTGAAAATCATAACAGAATGATTAATTCGAAAAAAGTTAATTAAATAAATAATAACATGTCATATTAACCTATAAAATTAGTGTAATTCATAAAAAGTCTCAAATTACATTTATTTTTGTATTTATAACATCAATTATGTCAATATTTCATTAATAAGATAATTACTGCATCATCATTGTTTCATAAATAAATTAAATTATTTAATGTCTAAAAATTAAAAATAAAATACCATTATGTAGGAAATATTTTTAATTTCTAATGAATATTTATAGTCGAATTTATCTCATGTATAACCCTATATTAAAAATTATTTACTTATTAAACTTTGATTTTAACTATTTTAACCCTTCTTTAAATAAATTAATAATTAATGTCCTAATCTAATCCAAGTGGGTCTAAATGGTCATATTTTATTACTAAGGTTTTTTTGGTCGAATTAAACTTATCCAATAGAAATAGGACATGTGTTAGGGTAATAATAATATCATTTTTACTCTTAATTACCCTATTTACTTTTAACCGTGGTAAATAAAAGTAAAAAGTTACTATTCACCAAAAATTATTTTCATCTCATTGAACCACATTTTAATTACTGACATCAACCATGTCTCTCGGATTTTTGAAATTCCACTAACAAAAGTGGTAAAATTAAGTTTTATGTAAATTTGCAAATTCTCCTAGGAGGTGGGTAAAAGACGGTCAAAAGTTCAATAAAATTTTTATATATCTAAAATTATTATAAAATGACTCCAATGAATTTCATTGAACTTATATAGGTATTATGTATCAATTTTGACCTAAAATAAATTTAATTAAAATAAATAATTATTTAAATAAAAAGTCGGTTTTTAAATAGTAACCCAGTGTTTTCACTATTCATCAAAAATTGAAATTTTTCAGAAAAATACCAAAATTTCACCCTAGTATAATTTTGATATCCCGAATCCAAAAATGAAGTCAATTTTGAAAAATAAAATTTACAAAATTTCAAAAAGTGGGTATTAATATTCATAATGACTAGTTTTAATAATATTTTAATAGCATATCGTTGTTTAGTGAAACTCAGTATTGCGTACTACGCAAGCTATCGAGGAAGGTCGCGATTGCATGTAAATCAAGCCAAGATAGTGTTGTGTGTAGTGAAAGATCCCTTTGATGATTTATATAACATAAAAAACAAAATATTTCTCATAAAATTCTCGGGTGTTACATGCAGGTATAGATAAGGGCAAGCGCCCTTCTACTTCGTGTTCTTGATTGCATTAGAGTATGAGAGCATGAGAATAAGCTGAGGCTTGCGATGCTGAGGACTTGCTTATCTGTTTTTCTTTTGTACTTTGGTTTAGTACTGTTTTCATCATTGTGACTTGTTTGGATTCTTTCCTAGACTTATGTATCATTCATCATTTCATATTTATATATTTTCTCTAGTTGTTTATTTATCAGTCTTATGCTATGTACTGTTGTTGGATATTTAATGCTTCCGCTATTGTATGTACTTGTGTACTTCCATTGTATACTCTGCCAATGAGGGAATAGTTTCCCCATTATCACACCCAAGGCCCTCACTGCTAGTCGACAACCTCTGGAATTCGAGGAAATGCGTTTGAGGCCATGTAAACAACTGGGTACGGGGCGCCTCTGGGTGGATTCTGGAACCAGGACGTTACAAATAGGTTATGGAAATCCCACATCGAAGGAGGAGGAGCATGAAGCACCCCTTTATATGGTGGTGTGGATACCTCTCCCATCATGAGGCCTTTTCCTGGGGGTTTCCTAATGGACAGAGCCCAGGGAAAACAAAACCGTGCAGGCTAGGCCCAAAGCGGACAATATCATGATCGTGGGCTGGACTGGGCCGTTACAAATGGTATCAGAGCCGATGTCCATTTGATGTGCCAGCGAGGATGCTGGGCCCTTCTAGGGGGGTGGGTGGGTTATGGAAATCCTACATCGAAGGAGGAGGAGCACGAAGCACACCTTTATAAGGTGGTGTGGATACCTCTCCCATCATGAGGCATTTTCCTGGGGGTTTCCTGATGGGCAGAGCCCAGGGAAAACAAAACCGTGCAGGCTAGGCCCAAAGAGGACAATATCATGATTGTGGACTGGACTAGGCCGTTACGTATAGATTCTAGCTTTTAGATAGATTATAATGATTTAAATCCATAATAAGGATATGCCTTCTATCTCAATGGAGGAGCTGTGTGATGGAAGAGTTTAAAATAGCCATTTTTCACCGATTCTACAATAACGTATGAGTATATATCATCTTTTGATGTAGCCGGAGAATCTATTTGGATACAAAACTTTTTCTAAGAGATTTATGTGGTTCCTAATGGTAAAGACCTTAACACATTATATTGTGATAATACAACAATGATTCTTATAAAAAGGATCCAAATCACATACTCTATAAGTATCACCTCTTTAGGGATTTTTCTTAGAGGGGTTAAGACACCATGAGTAGAGTTTATATGAAGGAAAACGTTTTTGAACCCTTTAATAAATACTTATCTTAGCAGAAACATGAATATCATGTGAGAGAAAGTAGACTGAAGGTTGTTTGTAGTAGGATTTAGTTAAAGTGGGAGTTTGTTGGATTTGGTTCCCTAAAAATAACTTCTATATACGTTATGATTACTTGTATTAATTGATTTTAATATTAATAAATTCATTATCACATCATTATTATTTTTCTTCTTTATATAGTATGGGATAATATCCTAAGGATAACCATCACACTAAAGGGTCATAGAATTTTACCACTATGATGATAACCTAGAAGTGGCATGATAATATTATTGAATTTATATTCTATAGCCGAATGATATCATTTTATGGGATAAAAATGATACAGGATATCATAGGTGGAGACTCATAGGACTTTGAGACCCGATCTCATGGTGTTCTCCCTTGGTAATTTTTAGAGCATGAGATTATAAGAACAATTCCCACCAGTAGGAAACCCACATTTATATATATCATTGTATTTTCTATATGTGGACATGTGTATTGGTCCTTTGTCTTTAATATTATTATTAATGTATATCACGAGTCATGTGTATTAATGTACTGAACAAAACTGTAGCGTTATATGTTTGTAGGAAGTAGGGTATCTTGGGTGCGACATGAGCAATATGACTTTAATGAATAATGAGAGAAAGGAATTATCCATTATATTCTTTAATAGAAGTTAATATCTTAGTAACTTTTATGTAAATGGAACTACCTTATTAAGTCCATGGTAATTGAATTCTATTAGTAAGTTCATTTATGGAAAGTCAAAGAAAGAGACATTGAACACATATGTTGATGACACTAGTATACGACTTTCTTGATTAGAGATATATTGATAAAGGGATTATATTACATAGTTAGAATTCATATGATTTTATATGTAATTACGATCATTCTTTATAGGTTCCATGGTGTGTTGATAGATACTAACCTTGGACCTTAAGTGGTTCCACCTAATTTCATTAATAAAGGGTCCTATAGAGCCACACACTAACTATATCTAGAACTTAAATTAAATTATTTATGAATGTAACATGTTGGATAAATATTATTTACATACATGGTTTAATAATTATTCATGTTTGTTTTATCACATATATCTAGTCATCAGTTATTTAAGAGAATATTTGTGAGTTGAATATTAAATAAATATTTATTAAAAAATGAATTCTAGAAAATCCTATCAAGACCTTGAGAAATAAATAGTCATTATTCAAGGCCCTATAAATATTGAGGAGGTTGGAGGATCAATTTTAATGTCCCAAAAATAAATATTATATTAAATATTATTTTAATTAATATTAAATTATTTATTCAAGGAAATATTATTAATTTGGTCCATGAGTTTAGAGAATGTCATGTAAATAATAATAACTCTATTATAATCTTGACATGAGGTTCTTTGAAAATTAAGGAAATAATAAGTTTCCATGTACAATTATTATTTTCTAACACTTTATCTATTTAAACCTAGTTATGAAATTCCATGAAGCCCTATTCATTCTTATCATTATGTATAATGAATTCTAGATAATCCTCTCAAGCCCTTGAGAAATCCTCTCTGATAATTCTCTCTAGAATAGAGAGTGATCTTCCTCCTCCACCCTCTCGATTCTAAAGATAAAAAGGAGAGTACTTTGACCTGAAGTGATTCTCAAGGTGATCAATGATGAATGATTCTAGTGTTAGGATCTTTTATGGAAACACCCAGATATTTCTATAGTGATGCTTAAATATTTATAATGTATGTGGGGATCATAACTAGAGGGAATCTACCCTTGATTCCCATGATTCAATGAAGGTATGATTAAAATACATAATCATATTCATAAATGAATAAATAAATTAAATGTAAGGTATTTATTTATGAAAATAAATCAATCATAAATTACATGTGATGATCATGTCTTCTTAGTTCTAGTGTAATAGTCTATCAATATTTGTTTTAATTCTATTGGTCATGAAATTATTTTTCATGTAAATCTCATATTATTCATCAATTATGAAAAATTACAAGTTATCTATACCCAATAGGCACTTTTTCTTTAATTAGAACCATTAGGAGTTTCATTTGATCCCCAAAAATAGGAAGTTTAACCCCCACTCTCTCCCTTTATTCCCCTCTCCTCACAAAGGGATATTTCCTCTAGTTGTGGTCATTTGTTCATGTTGTTTCTCATAGGGAGTTTTGTGAGTAAGGCTTGAAATTCTATTTCTTATATTTTTGTTTTCACCATCATTTCAATGGGTTTCAACTAAAATATCTAATCTAGGGGTTTTCTTTGGATTATAGTTTTCTTCCCCATTAGGTCAAATCAGGTCATGGATTTGGGGGAGCAAACTCTAACTTATACTAAGTAGGTGGTTCCTTGATACTCCCACTATTATATATGTGTTTTTTCATCATGTGATTTATGGTCACGGTTATAATTTTTATCTAGACTAATGTTTATCCAACATATCCAATTATTCCCTTAGTTTTGATGCTAAAAAAATCCTTATTTTTTTAATAATAAGTTTTTTTACGTGTGTTAAAATAGGATTAATTAGGTGTACATAAGTTTCCATAAGTTTTTTTTATATTTGAATATTTTTATGCCTTAATTGAAAAATTTACTAATTGTTTGATTAAACATATAATGAGATAAAACACACCCACATAAAGGAAAATCTCACTTACACTAAGGATAAATTACATGTATGCTAATGTTGAATCATATATATGACCAGGAGATTCACACATATACTGGATTTTTTTTTCTATGTGTCGAATGACACTTACACTGGATAGAAAGATATATATTCTAAGAAAAATTCACACCTATACTAAAGACCAAAATAACACATGCATAGGAAAGAATGAAACCTATGAAGAAAAAGACATAGATTTTATTCAAGTTCTATGATCTGAAGGTTCTCATTCGATAATCATGAAGTCTCATGATTTAGAGTCTTATGAAGAACCAAAATATTTACAAAATATTTCTAAATCTATATATTTTAAAATATTATCTTTTTAAAGAGTTTTTTATTTATACATTCTAGAAAAAGGTGATGTGCTTTATTATCATCGATATCAAAGGATTTGGAATTTTCTAAATTAGGATACTGATTTTGTGGATATTTATTCCTAATGACTATCTAAAAAAATTAATGTGAAAAAGGATAAAGGAAATAACATACAGTTTTATTAAGGTAACAGAAAATATGTATTCTTATTTTTCAATAATGAGATATATACTTGATAATTCACTCAAGTAATAATATACAAAATCTCTTGCGCACACTCTATTTTTCAACTACTCTCAATGCATGAATGAAAACAAAAATCTATTATTTTACATTCAAAAATACATATACTACAGTTAAAGAGATTTTTAGAGTTTCTCATTGAAGTATTATTCATTATTTGGAAGATTTATTCATCAACTATTAGTTGCTCCTTACAACTTTGTGCTAAAACATATACATTTTCTACATCATTTCTTTGTTGTTGTAAGTGAGAAATTATTATAATAAGTGTTGTGAAAATACCATTGATAGGTCTTGTAAAGGGATATATTGATAAAACCACTTTAAAACTTTTTAACAAGTTTTAGTTTCTTGCACTCAATCATCAAGATCCCTAAGAAAAGGACATTTTTAGTAAAAATAACCAAACCTACCTTGGATGTCGGTGGAGTGGATTAAGGGAATTTACTATTTCCTTAAATCACTATAAGCTTCTAGTTTCTTACAACTAATATTTTATTTATTTCCACTAATTATCTTATTAATAAGAGTATTTTAAGTTCAAACCAATTTTAAAAGGGCTATTTTATTTAGGGTAAATTTTTTAAGAACTAAATCTACCCCCTATTGAGCTTTGTGAAACTCTAATGGGAAAAGAATTGGTATAAGATAACATGAATTTTGATTTCTCAACTTTTACCATTTGAATTTTTAAGATCATTTTATAAAGTTTCTATAATGTATAACATGGAAGAAGGAATTTATATGAGAAGAGATTCATATTTTAATAGAGATAATTATGGATAATGGAAGTACAAAATGATTATATATATGAATAAACTCGATCTAAAAGTCTACCTAAAAGATATGACACCATAAAAAAATTCCTACAAGTGATAAAAAATTATGGTCTAATACCCCATAAACAAAATATTATTTAAATTCAAGAGCTATGAATGACATTATCTATGGTATTTATTCATATGAGCTCAATAGAGTTTCATAATGTCCTACTGCAAATGAGATGTGGTAAAGCATAACTGTATCTTACGAGTGAACTAAAAATATCAGATAACTACGGTATAACACTTTTAAGATTAAGTTTAACACCTTCAAAATGATATATGATAAAATAATAAGTCAAATTAACTGTAGAATCATTGAAATTATTAATGATGTTGCTAGATTGGGAACTCCTATTCATGAATCATATCAAAAATTGAAATTTATTAGAGTTTTACCTTAAAGATGGAATGAAATATATACTACCATCAGAAAATATAACCTGTTAATGATTTAAAAATAAAGGACCTAATTGGATCTCTTATGATGTGTGAGTTAGAGATAAATTTAGAGTTAAATGATTAGAAGTTGATCAAGAAGGAAAATATTTCTTTGAAAGTTTCTACTTCAAAGGATGAGAAGAAAGCTAAAGAGAAATTATTATCTGACTCATCTAATAAAGAGTAATCAAGCTGCTCGTATTTTGATGGTGAAATTTCCTATTTTTCAAGGAAGATAAAAAAATTACAATAAGAGAATAAGATTCAATAAATACTTTAACAATGATTTTTTTATGGAAATTCAAAATAATTAAGATATTATGAATGAAAGAAGCCCAGCATAACATTTCCGGTTTCCATTAGTTGAAAGAAAATAATATGTAATGACCTCAGTCTGGAGTCCACTCAACAGTTTCCCTAACCTGGTTTTTGACATGACCTTAGGCACACCTCTCTGAATACTAGAGGATTATAACTAGAATCTTGGGCTAGGGAGGTAACATATAGAGTCTATAACCAATGTATCATAGTTCGTAGTAGAATAATAAATAACTATATATCATTCATCTTAATAAACTAAAGGAAAAATTAATAAATATAAACTAGACTGATAATAAATGAAATACAATAAAGGCCTAAACAACTGTACCAAACTTACAAAAACTAACCATCCACTAGGCTAGTCATGTATACATACCAATGAAAAAGAAACAAAAGACACTATCTCTATGACCACACCAAGCCTCATATAATCCTAATCTCTATCCTCATTTTATACATCCACTCGATCATGCTATCCTATGCCTTAACCCAAACCCATGCCTGTAATAACCATGTGAGAGATGCTCAAGTACCCATGAACAATGGTGTCTTGAGAAGGGTGTGAGTAAAAAAATCAATAGGGAACCACCAATCTGTCCCCATTACAATCAAAATATATAGTGATATGTGCATCTTATATGCTCAAAAATAGTAAATAAATAAACTATAGAACAATAAACAAAATAAACTAACAATACATTCACCATTTTGATGCCATAATGTCTCCCAACACTTCATGTGGACTGTACTAACCCATATACCATAACCATACCATTGTCGATGCTTAGGTCCAATAACTTGATTGACCATACTTGTTTTGGATAGTTTTGGGGTATCTCTGATCACGTCATAATATCATTCCAACCTTATAAATACTGAATTCCAATATAACCAAAGAATACCTAATATTCAAGAACACATGGTCAAAAACTCATTAAGAATGGATCCACGGTTAGATCCCAGGTGTCCTGGGAATCTATCCAAATTTATATTATAAATAATGGTTCAAATATGATTCTTGTTATCCCATAGAATCACTAAATAAGATCACCCCCTAGGCCACCATGCCAAAGGTCCAGATCCCATGCATCCCAAACATCCTAATCAAGAACAAGTAATATCATCAGGCTTGAATAGTTGGATCCCAGGGAAAACCTAGGCATATCATAATAATAATCATCAAAAAATGAATAATCCCCAAGCCTATGTGGATAGATCCTAGTTAGGCTAGACATCCTAGGGACCAATGAAATTCAGGGAATCCCATAGAGACTCGAGGTCAAATCCTGACATCCTTGGCATTCTTCACATGGATCAATAGACGGATCCTAGGATACACACTGAGCATCCTTAGTGACATCATCACATCCATTTTTTCACACAAATATATCCATAAGGTACAAATATGGATCTCGGGAAACACCTTACAACATCCACCATATCATCATCACATGAGGCCCATAGTTCAGGTCACATGAAGAATGTATGGGAACCATAACTAGATCCAAAATAAACACATGAAGGAATAAATAAAATTAAAGGGTTGTATGAATTCCTAAACCCAT
This sequence comes from Viscum album, assembly GCA_963277665.1. Classification (NCBI taxonomy): domain Eukaryota; kingdom Viridiplantae; phylum Streptophyta; class Magnoliopsida; order Santalales; family Viscaceae; genus Viscum; species Viscum album. The sequence goes on along the minus strand of OY728121.1, from coordinate 1,351,347,791 downwards.
TAATATAGTCCACAAAACCATAAGCTTGTATGTTAAATATGGGTTCTAAGGTTACACCTGAATCCATCTCTACCCATACTCATATTCTCCCACTCAGGGTCAGTCAGTCATAGGGGCACCCATTGGGGTCACCTAAGTCACAACATAACATAAGAACCACCAATTGAGTATTCTATCACATTTCTAGGTCTAAGATAAAATATCAATTATATCAAGACTTCGTGTCCCATGACATCATCAATAGGGCATCATGACCATGCTTACTACATGGGGTCCTCTATATAGTAAAATACTTAAGATATGATAAAAAAACCATCTCGGGCCTCAAGATTTAACTCGTTCGGTTTACTCACCCAAACCATGTCCATTCCAACTTTAAAATTATGAAGCACACCTCAAGGAACTGGTATCAAAGGCCACACCTAACTAGTAGTGATGGATCCTACCACTAGTAGCTAATAAATCTAACAAGAGAATGAGGACCCATCATGAACTTTGGATCTCTAAAGGGTCTCATTTAATTAACTAAAAAATTTAATTTAAAACATTCCTAAGTGGTCTTTTATCTTAGGTTATTTATTCAATTAATTAAGTTTCCACCCTCAGGGGTAATACTGAATGCCAAAAACATCAAAACTAAACACGAATTATTCCATAGGGTGAGTACTAGGACCACCTACCTCAAAAAAATATTTTACAATTATTACAATGTCTAGAAACAGCTTCCAAGGCCTGTCCAACCATATCCAATCATGTCCATGATCAACCGAGACCATATCAAGGTCATGATCTCATAACTCATGCCGAACAAAAATAATTAATTAATTATAAAATTTATAATTAATTAATTTATATAAATTAAACTTGGAATATTTATTAGAAACTCATCACTGGTTCATTGTGATGCACCAAAACTGCTACCAACTACCTACCAACAGTCTACAGTGTACCCTCATCCACATTCCAAGAAATATCTCCAACACACAAAATTTATTACATAATTAATTTAATTAAAATCTACGAAAAAATATAATAAAATCCATAATGGTGACATACCTTGATGAATTATCGAGAAACTAGGTGTAGATGACGTCTCAAGATGCCCTCATCTTAGGATGAACAAAATCCCCCTAAGAATTAGGTGGTTCCACCATCCTCTAGTGTAATTTTCAATGAAAATCTCAATTTCGAGAATTCAAAATTAGAAATGAGGAGAGGATGAGACTAGTAGAGATCAATGAAAGGGTAGGATTACCTCAAAACACTGCAAAAGGCTAAGAAGAATAACCCCTTAAAGGGGATTGAAGAAGGGAAGATAGGGGGGAAACCCTCCTAGACATATGAGAGAGAAACTTGGAAAGAAAGGGGGGATACCCCTATTAAACTTGGGGGTAAGAGATATATAGTTCCCCCCTAAAAATACCACTAGATGACTGGTTTCTCTACTATATTTTCAGTAAAATAGCCACCCGGTCTCTCTTGAGCTTCCTTCAATCCCTCAGGATGACTCTTAAGCCTCCAACCAAGTCCAAAACACCTTCTTAAAGGCATTAAAACTCTCATAAATTGATTTGGAATCCTGGTTCTCAAAACCACATGGGAACTAGTTTGAAAATTCAAATTCCTTTTAAAATTTTAAGGTCCATATAGATGTAGGATCTTATAATCTCCCAACAATAACACTTCTTATCCCTAGGAAGTCTCAGTGGTTATCCGTCTACATCTCCTAACCTATCTCAATCATCCATCCCCCATCAAATGTCCATGTTCCAACTCGAAACTCCATATGCATTTCTAAATAATAACCTCCAACCCTTGGATCTTAAGACAGTAAAACATGATCTATTACTCCTAACCATTGTTAAAACACTAAGATGACACTCTATGACACCTGTCCATCTTAATACATGACCATATCATTATCCAATTAATCATTCAACCTATGGTTCTCCCCATGATAAAAATTAGCTCAAAATAGGAAATTCTAATATTTTGGTGCCTCTTCCATTGGAAATTACCATTGGAAATACATAGCTACATTCCACTGATTCAATCAACACATTTTCCATCATAATATACCTAAAAATATGTGAAACCACTTTGCCAATGCTGATGCTTCTCTCCATTCATAAATTCAGAAACAAATGGATGAGTCTCCTACATCCAAGCATAACCTGAGAATGATGACCTTCCCTTGAAAAGATACACCCCACACCCAAAAAAACTCATCATAACCAAAATTATGTACCCAATGATGTTTCTAGATCACATCATTCCATCTCATGAAAAACACCAGTCATACATCCTCTTTCCAACCCATCTTGATAACACTCGTCTCTAGATGCCAACATGTCATCCACTACCCGATCACGACGTCTTAATCCTAGAGGCATCCCGTGAGCGTGAAAGCATACTCATAAAATCCTATTCTCGAATTTTGGTGATCTTCTAAGGTTTAATTATCCACACCCATATCTTTATTCATACTATAACATGATCACCAATGCACTACTGACCTGGTAACATTAAGGTCACCATCAACCATCCCAAGCCCAAACCCAACACTCAAAATCCATTCAATACCACCTCTAAACCCTTCTCTATAATTATCCATAGAATCTAGATCAATCTAGATTCATTTACTTCTCAGTATCCTAATGGACAAAATGACCATCTGACCACTAGTATCTTTCACACATGACCCCTCATCCTCAGGGATGTATTACCCATGACTGACATCATGATACCCACAATTGGGGTAAAATTTTTGTCACATTATTTCACCAATCCCCAAAGTCATAATGAGGTTCATTCCCTCTAATTCCTAATGGTTTACTCCCCATCATATAGCCTACCTTATACTGCTCCTTGAGTGTATTCCAAGAAGGTTCCATATCAAACATCCATGCTTCTCCTCCCAAGACACACTCACCATATCCTAGGAAACTCTTATCATTATCTAACTCCTGGATTGGCTGCGTCTCTACACCCAATCCATTTCCAGGTTCACCTAATACCACAGAGATACATTTCTTATTTTATCAAAACTTTTGGGAAACCTTTCCTATAACATTTCATCAAGGCATTCGATCCTTATCCCATACACGACCACTCATCAGTTCATAATTCAACAGTGCCACATGCATCCAAAAAATGTTACCTAGACTTCATCAGCATATAAACATGATTATGCACCCATAACAATGATCATAAAACTTGACTCACCCTCCCATGGGTCATGTATTGTTGTTAAACTAGGTTTATTATGATCCATGGTATATCAACTCATAAAACTAGGAGCTTCCTTGGAACTCCTCTCCAAAATCAGACACCTTATAAGTTCCATGGTCTATCTCGCAATTACCCACTTCACAAGTGTCATCCTTGTCAATACACTTAGCTTCCACCAGGCACCGTACCCAAGTATTGAGAGTTTACTCACTCTCTCTAACCACTCTTAAGGAAAATCTGAAAATAATTGGTTTATGCATCCAAATGATCCAACCCTCTTGGAACTCAACTTGATACTAGGGTAGTCTGGGTGGATTACATTCTAAGCATCAACACTCAAGGGACTCTAGGTACTCACACCTATCCCAAATACCAGGTCTCACTAGGGTCATAACTCATGGGAAATAACTTATAGTTCCTATATAAATCACAACATAAACATGTCAAAGAACCCATTATAAGGCCTCACAACATAAATCCCTAGGCATCTCATGCCAAACCACAACCCATCAGGAACCAATTCTCACTGATCATCCACCTATGAGACTACTCCCTCAAGAATTTCAATCTCATTAGTAACTTTATCCATATCTAATGGCATCATCTAGGATGACATGTTCCTATAAAAATATAGCTACATGATCAGTTAAGTAGATTACCATTCCAAGATAGATGGGAAAATACCATATAGGTTGTTACTATAACTTTAAATAACTGAAACTACAATGAAAATACACACAAGTGGTTTATCTCTAAAACATTAACTCCCTTCACTAACCAATTAAGGACTCTACTCATCCCTTTTTTAAGTGACTATACCACCAAAATTTCCATTGAATCTATAAGAATGGACACTAGAATAAAATGGATATATGAGTTAGAACAATTGAGTAGAAGGACACCAAGTGATTATATTGGAAAATACTAAATGAGTAGTTGTTAAATCTTTAAATAGATGAGACTCAGTCATCATTGATAAATATCACACTATCAGACCCCTATATATAGATCCTATATGCCTAATACGATCCATGAGATGCCACTTTCCTCTACAATCCAGGAGTTAGATCTAATCGATGGCCTTTTTTCAATGGGCTAGGATATAGAATCCAATAACTCATAAACCAAAAATATCAAACTATAAGTATTTTACACAAGGTGAAAATCATATCAACCATAATAATGAAAACCAATAACATTAATCCCATACCCATAGAATCTTGGATTTCCATCTGGAAAGGTGTTCGCAATACACCAGTCTAGGTTCCATCACAAGATCTAACACATTCTTATGTTTTCCATCTACTAAATCCCAAAATAGTAAGACAATAATAAGAATAATCTCTAATAACACATTATAATATCCCAATCTAGAGTCCACTTGATAGGTTTGTTGGCCCAATTCACTATGTGATGTCAGGTGCACCTCTTCGAATGATAGAGGATGCTATCTAGAAGTGGGGGTCTAAGGAGGTACCATGGAGAGGCTATACCCCATATATCAGAGTTCAAAGTATAATAATAAATAACTAAATATCATTCATTATAATAAACCAAAGGCAAAATCAATAAATATAAATCATATTTATAATAAATGAAATACAATAAAGGCCCTAATAACCATGCCATATATAAAATATCTAACCACCCACTAGGCTGGTCACATATGCATACTAATTAAAAATAAATAAAATATGTTGGCTTTATGAAAAAAATAGCCTCACCTCAACCCGACATCCATCCTCATCTATTCTATTCACTCAATTATGCTATCCCGGTCCTTATCCCAAAATTTTTCATGCAATAACCACATGAATATTTCTCCAGCACCCATGTGAATTGGTGACCCAAGAAGGGTGTGAGTATAATAATCAGTAGGGAAACAAAAACATGGTCCCATAAAAATCAGAATATAGAGTGAAATATGCACATGACATGATTAAAAATAGTAAATAAATAAACTATAGAATAATAAACAAAATAAACTAACAATACCTACTTTGAATCAATTCCAAAATATATCCACTCACATCGCGTTGAATGTGCCAACTCATGTACCATAACTGAACTGTTATCGATCATTTAGTCCATGAACCTGATCAACCATACCTACTTCAGACAATGATGGGATGTCTCTAGGAATCTCATGATATCATTCTGACTATATAAATATTGGATCCTGGTGTAACCTAGGCATCCTTTATATTCAGGCTAAACTGACCAATAACTCATAAAGAATATCTCCACGACCAGATCCCATGCATCATGGGAATCTCTCCAACCTCTAGGTAAAAATAATGGGTCAAGGTCGATTCCTAACATCTTATGAAATCACCTAATAATATCATACCCCTCGACACCATGCCAAACATCAAGATCCTAGGAATCCTGGGAATCCTGATCAAGAATAAGTAATATCATTAGGCTTGATAGGCTAGATCCCAAGTATGAACTAGGAATTTCATAATAATAATCATCATAAAAAGATTAATCCCCCAAGCCTACATGGCTGGATCCTAGTCTGGATAGACATCCTAGGGACCCATGGTGTCTAGGATATCCCATATAGACTCTAGGTCAAATCCCAGAATCTTGAGAATTATTCACATAGATCAACAGTCATATTCTAGGATACATGTTGGGAATCAATGTTGAAATTATTATGTTGAATCCATCTCATAACTATAACACATAATTCCCAAAGATGGATCCTCAGAAACACCTCTGAGCATCCACTATAACATCGTCACATAAGGCCTATAGGCTGGGTCTGAGGAAGCATGTATGGGAACCATATATACATCCATAATAAACACATGAATTCATAAATAAAAGTCAATGGTTGGTCAAATTCACAAACTTGTTACTATAGTCCACATCCCCAATGACTTGAATGTTTGGTGAACGTTCTAAGTTGACATCTATATCCATCACTACCCATTCCCATATTCCCCCATTTAGGGTCAGTTGATCATTTGGGAACCTATTGGGGTCCCCTAAGTCATATTATAATAAAGGAACCTCCAATTAGGTCCTCAATCTCAGTTTAATTCTTAGGTAAAATCCTGATTCTCTTAGGATGTCACATCCCATGGCATCATTAATAGGGTAGCGTGACCATGAAAACTATATGGTATCCTTTATATGGGACAACAATCAAGAGATTCCATAAAAACCATCTCGATCCTTGAGATTTCACTTGATCAGTTAACTCACCCAATCCAGGTTTTTCCAACTTAAAAACCAGAAAACACCCCAAAAGGTTCTATTATCAATGGCTATACATAACCATCAGTCATGACCTTGAACAATTATGGAAAATTCATCCAACCAGAGTATAAGGGACCATCGTGGACCTTATCTCTTTAAAGGGTCCAAAGGGTCACATTTAATTAACTAAAAAATTTAATTTAAATAATTCCTAGGTAGTCCTTTTATCTTAGGCCATTTATTCACTTAATTAAGTCACCATGATTATGGGTGAGACCGCATGCCACAAACATAAAAAATAAACATTCATTATGACATAGAATGAGTACCAGGACCACCTACCTCAAATTGAAGCTTTTATAATCCTTATAAGGAATGGAAAAATATTCCAAGGCCCATCCAAGCATTTTCAACCATTTCTATGATCAACTAAGTCCATATCAAGGTCCTGAACTCACAAATCATTCCAAACACCAATAATCAATTAATTATAACATTTATAATCAATTAATTAATCTAAATTTGACATAGAATATTTATAGGAAACTCACCAGATCATCATGAAACATTGGAACCATGACCAACCATTTTATAATAGCCCATAACATACCATCATCCTCTTTTTGAAAAAAATACATAACACATGGCATCAATTTTATAATCAATTTAATTAAAATTTAGGTAAAAACCTATAAAAATACATAATAGTGACATAACTCAATGAATCACTGAGAAACTCGGTGCAAATGGAATCTCAGGATTCCCTCATCCTAAGAAGAAAAAAAGTCCCTTGAGAATTAGGAGATTCTACCATGATCTAGTGGAATCACTAATAAAAACCTAGACTGAAGAATTAAAAATTATATACAAGGATATGAGAAGACTATCAAAGATCAATAGAAGGACAGGCTTGCCTCAATGCCATGAAATTCCAAGAAGAAAACCCCATAGAAGGATATTGAAGATATGGAGAGAGAGAGGAAAAACCCTACTGTACTTGTGGGGGAGAAATAGGGAAATAAAGGGGGGGGGGGTTACCTCTTAAAATTAGGGGGGTATGCAATGTCCCCCCTAAAAATCTCATCAGCAAGCTGGTGTCTCTGCTGCAGCAGCCACCCTGCCACTCCCAAGGATCCTCCAATCCCTCAAGATGACTCATAACCCTCTAAAAAAATCCATAACACCTATTTTAAGGTATAAAAACTCTCATAACTTGATTGAAAATCCCATTTCTCAAAACAAACTGACCAGTAGTTTGAAAATTCAAATTCCACTTGAAATTCAAAGGTATTTACAAACAAACGATCTTATATATAAAATTTAAAAACAAGTTCAAAAGAAAATGAAATTACAAAAATAAAGATAAGAAGGATATTAATGAAACTTAGAGTGCATCAGAATACTCCAGTAGTGATACTCATTCTGACTTAGATTCTAATATATCAAATAAAAAATAAAATATGTTCTTTATAGTTCAAACTAAATAGGTAAAATCCATTTATTCTTCTAGTCATGACTATGAATCTGAATCTTAAAATTGTTATTTTGATTAATTAAATGAGTATTATTCTATGTTATAATACAATTATGAATATATTAAGAAAAATTAAAATTAAAATAAGAAAACATATTCAATTGTGATATTTGAAAAGGGTGTTCCATACAAACATATTTTTTAATTAAAATAAAAAAAGATGAATGTGCTTCTAATTATGCTATCTATGACAAAAAATAAAGTAATTAATAGCTAAAGTAAAATCACTAAAAGATATTGTAACTGTATTTTCTAAGGGGGAATATTACCTTAATAAAATCCTTAAAAAAAATAAATCCAATAAAAGTAAAATAATAATAATAAATAATGGAGAAAAACCTAAATTTTTTAGCGTAAATAAATATTTTATTTCTAGAAACTTATCTAAAGTTAATGATGAAAATTCTTAAAATTTTAGAAATTCTAGAAAGTATAGAAATATTTGGGTTCCCAAATATTTAATAGCTGAGACTTATATACCCAAGTGTATTTGGGTACCAAAAAATCTTCTTGTTTAACTTTTTTTCTAGGAAAAAAACAATAACAAAAATGAAAAATGAAAAATGATTTAGGATAGTGGCCGTTTGATATATATGAGTGGATACTTTTCTCACTTCCACTCACTATCTAATACTTATGGATGATATGTCACATTTAGTGAAAATTCCAAAGGAAATATTATTGGAGTTGTATCTATTAGAGATACACATCTCTTCCTCATAAATAATGTTCTTTATGTTGAAGTCTTACAGAATAACTTGATAAGTATCTCTGAACTTTGTGATGATGGATTTTCTATTGATCTTTTTAACAATTATTATTCTATTTTTAAGGATAAATTTCTTAAATTTAGATCACTTAGAACTAAAAATGTTACATTCTTGATCTATATTCTTTTTATAAAAATGTGAATAGTTTGAATACTGAAGTTAATGAATCTCAGATTTGGTATAAAATTCTTAGACATTTTAATGTTTATTCCTTAAGAAAATTATCTAAGAATTTGATTTCTAATTTTCCTCAAATTAAATTGAAAAAAATAAACTATGTGATTCATGCCAAATGGGAAAGAAAAAAATCATATTTCAAATCAATCAAATATATCTCCACTTTTAGAACCTTTGAACTTATCCACATGGATTTTTTTGGACCATATAAGACATCAATAATAGGTGGAAAATATTTTGTTTAATTATTGTTAAATGTTTTTTCAAGGTTTAAATTAGTTTATTTCTTAATATTCAATAGTTAAGCATGTTCTATTTTTTAAATATTTAAAATATAGTATAAAATGGAAATTATTCTAAAATTATTTCCTTTAGTAGTGAAAATTGGGGAGAGTTTGAGAATCATGAATTCAATTCATTTTTATCAAAACATGAAATAAAACATACCATCTATACCCCTAGGACTCATCAATATAATGGTGTTTTTAAAGGGGGAATGTGAACCTACAAGACATTTATAGAACTATGTTAATGAATATAGCATGCTTACTTATTTTTGGGATGAAGTTATTAAAACATCATGCTGATTCATTAACAAAGTTTTAATAAGGAATATCTTAAAGAAAACACCATATGAGTTATGAAATAGTAGAAAACCACAGTTTGGATGCTTCAAGTTTTTTATATATAATGTTTACATATTGAACACAAAGGAAAATCTTGGTAAGTTCAATCCAAAGTATGATGAAAGAATCTTCCTAGGTTACTCTACCATGTACAAATCCTATAGAGTTCTCAACAAAAATTCAAGGATAATCGAAGAATTTACTCATGTAAAATTTTATGATAGTGGTACATTTGATCACAAACAGACTCAAATTGATGATTTAAGTAATTCCTTTTATAACTTGAGATTTGAACCAATTTTGATGAAAAAAAGGATGATGATATAGAAAATTATCATGAATAACCTGGTCTAAAAATAATTTAAAATGAAGAACCTAAATGTGTTCTTCCTAGATATCCAAGAACCATGAAAAACTATCCTTTAGAGACCATTATAGGAAGTTTATATAATAGAGTTAGAAATAGAATAAGTATAGGTAACAATACTAAATTTTCCTCTTTCTTATCCTTAAGTGAACCAAAAACTATAGAATAAGACTTAAAGGATGAGAGTTAGATTTTAGCAATTTAATAAGAGTGAAACCAGATCAAGAGGAGAAAGGTATATGAATTAGTTTATAGACCCTTTGATTATATTATTATTGGAACTAAATGAGTATTTAAAAATAAGTTGGATTATCATGGAATGATCAATATAAATATAGATATGTTATTTGATAAAGGTTATAACCAATAAGAAGCAATATATTATAAATAAACACTCTCCCTCATAGATAGATTATAAGCCATTAGGATCCTTTTAGAATATGCATATTATACGAATTTTAAATTATTTCAGATGGATGTAGATATAATTTTTCAAATAGATTTATAATGGATGAAGTTTATACTAAACAATCTCGAGGTTTTGAAAAACCTTATTTTCAAAATTATGTTTTCAAACATACCAAATATTTGTATGATCTTAAAAAAGAGCCTATATATTGGTATGAAAGGTTGAGTTAATTTATTTTATCAAATGTTTTTAATATATTATTGACATATCCTACACTATTTAATAAAACTTCATCCAAATATATTTTCTTAGTTCAAATTTATGTGGATTCTATGATTTTTTATCCATAAATAAAAAAAATTTGTAATGAATTTTTAAAACTCATGAAAAAAGAATTTGAAATGAGTATGATGGGTGAGTTAAATTTTTTTCTTTGTTTTCAAATTTTTCAAAAAGACTCTAGGAATGTTTTGAATCATTTTAAATGAATACATGATTTATTTAATAAGTATGGACTTGAAAAATAGTAAAGTGTATGAAACTCCCATGAGTTTCAATATTAAACTTGATTTAGATGAAGATGATACGCTAGTTAAAAAAAGTTATATATTGAAATTATCATAATCTTTTTATATGTAACTATTAATAGACCAAATATTATGTTTTTTGTATTTTTCTGTGATATATTTCAAGAAAAACTCAAAAGAGTCACATTTAACACCTATAAAAAAATATTAAGGTATTTGAAAGGAACTCATTGTCTTTCTCAATTTTGTCCAAAATCCTTTAGATTTGATTTAATTTCATATTCTGATTCTGATTTTGAGGGGTGTAGATTAGATGGAAAAATTATATCTAAAGCTTTCCACTTTCTAAGTAAGCCATTGGTTTCGTGGTCTAGTAATAAGTAACACTTAGTTTAATTATCAATTGCTAATTCTGAATGTATTGTAACTGGTAGTTGTTGTGCACAAGTTTTGTGGATGAAACACACCATGATGGATTTTGGATTCAATTTTTATCATGTTCCAATTAAATGTGATTACACTTTTACAATAAACTTTTCCAAGAATCCAATCATCCACATTAGAATAAAAAAATGATTTAAGGCATCATTTCTCAATAGATCACACACAAAAAAGTGACATCTCTCTCAAATTCACCAGTACTAAAAAATATTCTTGTATATATATTTATAAATCCTTTACCCACTGATAAATTTTATTTTATTAAAAGTGAATTAGGTATGTTTGAGTTTAAGTAAACTTATTCTAATTATTTTAATTTATTCTTTTTATCTTCTTAATATCTATTTTCACTATTGTGTTATTTTATTTATTTATTTATTTCATCACTATTGGTGGCAATTATAAGTGTCCTTATGGATTTATGAATTAAATCCAATCATTTTTAAACCTCATACATTCAATTTTTCTTTTAGATTATAATCCTATCAAAACCTAATTAATAATACTTTAACCATAAACCTTTACTGATCATGGATAAGACTAAGAGATCATATATTAGTGATTTTTTTTGAAGAAATCAAAGCCCAATGGTTTGAGATGATGAATTATCCCAAGAAATGATATGTATTTTTGTTGACTAAATCATATAGTCCTACTATTGATGAAAGTTTTAAGAGTTTAAAAATTGGATTTCATGTTTGATAAAAAGGAAACATATGTATTCTTTGAGAATAAATTTTTTGATCTATATGAAAGTACCATATTTTATTTCACTTAGAATGGGGATGTGTTGAGCTCAAAAGTGAATGGTAAGGAGTTTTATACTTCCTTTAACAAATTAGATGAGATCTTTAAATGAAATATTAAGGGAAGATTTATTTTTATATCTAAGTTTGAGAGTGGTGAATATTTTAGCCTATAGGATGTAATGTTTGATTTTTTTGGGACACACATTGTAAAGAAAATGCTTTCAAATGACCTAGAACCTAAACAATGAGTCATTTTGAAGTTTATTTAGTCAAGAATTTCCCAAAGGGAAGGTGATTTTGAAAAAGTTTTATTTAAAGATATGTATCTTCTATAATTTCTATTAAAATAAGAAAAGTTAAATCTTTCTAGGTACATATTAAGGTTCATGTATCACTGTATTAATAGGTCATCAAGGGACACCTTTTATCCTTTTTTTCATTTGCTATCTATTAACTCTAAGAAGAAAGTGATTGAAGCGAATTAGTTGGAATCTATGAAATGTCTTTATAATTATTCTTTCTTATCTATAATGTTAAAAATATTTATTTTTATTGGAGTTCCTCTATATACAATATGGTTGTTAAGAAGAAAGAAAAAAAGGAAACATGATAAGAAGATAAGGAAGAGGAGGACCCAACTGATCAGGGGGAGTATCCCAGTCAAGATAATCCTAAGGATGAATCTCCTTCTGAGAGGTATCATTCTAGGGAGAATGTTGGAGAAGTTGAAACTGGTGAATCAAATATTTATACCCATGTTTAGAGAACTGAATTTTAGGCTAGAGTTGATTTAGAAAATAAATCTGTTGAAGCTACAAATGTAGCTCTTATGGAGATTGATGTTATTGAAGTTTAACCTTGAGAAGAGGCTATTGGTGAGTAGAGGTTTGTATATAAAGAGGTAAGAACTAAAGAGTCTTATCAAGAGACTAGGACTAATCTCATTGAATATTATTAAAATCTTGAGGACTCAATAGTTGTGAATACTAAAGTTTCATTAGTAAGGATATGTAATCATATTTTATCTAAGAACACACCCACCAAATTTATAAAAGAATGGTATAAAGCACTATATTCATTTTATTATACTAAAATAAATCTCCTCTTGATGCTTAAAAAGAATATTTTTCCCTTAATAAACTAGGATGAAGTTTAATATTATTTTGGAGAGAATGTTCAGTCCTTTTCTTCAAGAATATTCAATGAATTTGAGAATTCCAAAGGAGATATAGATTATCCCAATACCGATTTTAATAAAATTATAAAGGTGATTTATTTATAGAGTGAGATAATCAGAACACTCCAACATGTTCAAATAAGTAGTTCTTATATATCTTTGGAGAAAATTTAATCTTTAAAAGATCATTTGAAATAATTAAGAGGTGATTCTATTTCTAAGATAGATTTTGATTTTATATAGAAGATGATAATATATCAGTTTGAATTCATTAAAATAATTCCTCCTACTCAACCCAATCATATATATAAGGAAGAATTTTATGATTTACGGGAATTGGTGAAATCCTAATCTACACTACCTTGAACTATGAAACCTGTTCAGAGAGGTGCACCTAGTCCTATCACTATTCTAAAATATGTGGAGGAAAAGTTTATGGTTGTTTGATCATATGTGGATGCTTTGATAGAAATAGTGACCTCAGTGCAAGGTGATTCATTTTATTTAGACACTATTATTGAAGTAAAAAGTATTTAATTTATAAAATAAAAGATGTCAATATTTATTGGAGACAAAGTATTCACATGCTTGAAAGATCCATCTATGAGTTTAATATTTTTTAAGTAATTTCATAGATCTTTAAAGAAAACCTCATTTGATAACCTTGTATCCTCAAAGAATATTATTTACATATTAACATAGTGGGGAATAAAAATGAATAGATACATTATGATTATGATTGAAGAGAACAAATACATTCAGAAATAAGTTGATAATGACTTTACTTAAAATTCTTAATCTTACAAGTCTGGATCCTTATCTTCTGATGAATCATTCCATGAACCTGTTAAGATCCATAAGAACATTTAAAAGGGAAAATAAGTGGATGATACTAGAGAATTGGAATGAGTAACTATACCTTTTGTATCTAATCATGAGTTATAAAGTATCCAAGTGTAATTTTTAAGGAATTTTTTCTCCATATGTGCATCTAAATCAGATTTGCAAGAAGGTGTCAGGGTTTTTGGATAAAATCATTGGAAAAGATATTATATTATCCCAGATTTTTTTAGAGATAAAATCATTATGGGAATAGATATGTATGAATATTCTCTATTTCAGATAATATATAAAAGATCTCTAGGTTTCACCCTTCTTGAGAAGCATTTAGTAGTAAAGCAAAAGTTACAGGTTACATTTGATATATCTACATTCCATAATAAAGAGAGTCAATAGAGTGTAGAGAAAGTTAGATCAGTCACTCCACTAACTTCATATGCCAAAATATCTTTTTAAACTTTATAAAAACATGATAAGGCTAAGTCCAAGGGAATTCGATATAAAATTATGGTTGGTATAAGGAAGGTTTATAAGGCTAATAGAGTTGGTATTTGGGGGATTCAAGTTCATTTATCCTTTTTTGTGAGATTCACCCTCAAGATACTTCTATTTTAACTCTCCAAAACCAGGTAAATATTTACTTATAGATTCTCAATCTTCATCCAAACCCAATTCCGAGTCTATGGAATAACTTTTCTTTTATTTTTGGATGTTGGATATTTTTCTCATTGTAATTTTGTTATTTTTTCAATGAAAATATGTGCCTTGTTATTATTCCAATTATTTATTTGGGTGTTTAATATTTATTTATAATTTTTTATTATATTTTTGTTTTTAATTAGTTATTACAAGATGATACCAAAATTCTAGTTCATTTAATTAAAATTATCTTATAGTTATATATTTTAGTACACAATATTTAAAGTGTTATATCCATTTTTTCACTTTATTTTTGATATCACAAAATAGGTAGAAGAAAATAGAACAATTTTTTATTCAATATTAATATTCTGAACTATTAGGATCATTAATGTTTTGAAATATTCTTAAATGAAATATCATATTATGAAAATTATTAGGGGGAAAATGTTTGTCACAATAATGTTGATCCAACATGTCCAATTATTCCCTTAGTTTTGGTGCTCACAAAATCATTGTTTTTTAATGATAAGTTGTTTTAAGTGTATTAAAATAGGATTAATTATATGTATATAAGTTTCTATAAGTTTTTTTATGTTTGAATATTTTTA
The DNA here is from genome assembly GCA_963277665.1 of Viscum album. Taxonomy (NCBI): domain Eukaryota; kingdom Viridiplantae; phylum Streptophyta; class Magnoliopsida; order Santalales; family Viscaceae; genus Viscum; species Viscum album. The sequence goes on along the minus strand of OY728121.1, from coordinate 1,351,332,483 downwards.
TATCTTAAGTGAAAAATTTCTTAATTTTTGGCTGACACCTATTCTAAGAGAAAATGAACCCATACAAAGGAAAATCACACTTACACTGAGGAGAAATTACATGTAAACTAAGGTTGAATCACACTTACACCCAGGATATTCAAACGTATTCTAGATAGATAATTTTCTAAGTATCAAATAGACCTTACAATAGAAAGAAGGACACATATTTTGAGTAGAATTCACACCTAAATTGAAGACTAGAATGAAACATATGTAGGAAATAATGGAACCTATGAAGAAGAAGACATAATTTTTTTTTCAAGTTCTACAATTTGAAGGAACTCATTCAAGAATCATTAAGTCTCATGATTCAAAAAATAAAGAAGAAATTAAATATTTGGAGATGATTTGTAAATTAGTTTGAAGATATTTTATGATTTTATATATTTTAAAATATCATCTTTTAAAAGAGTCAACCATTTTGAGGTTTTGTAAAAAGGCACTATGCTTTATTATCACCACCATCTAAGGCTTTTGGATTTACTAAATTAAAAAAATGATTTCAAGGATATTTATTCATGATGAATATATGATAAAAAGGGAGGTGAAAAAGGATAAATTAAATAACCTATGACTTTAGTAAGGGAATAGAAAATATATATTTATATTTTTTCAAGAAGAATATATATATTTGAGAATTCACTTAAGAAATAATATTCACTCTCTCGTATGCATACTCTATTTTCAAGCTAATCTTACTATGTGTATGAAAAAAATTATATTATGTATTGAATAATTAATCTATATTAGTTGAATATATATTTTAGAGATGTTAATTAAAATCTTATAAATTTTCTATAAGATTTATTTATCAACTTCCATTTTCTACTTGCAATTTTATACTAGACTAGATATCTTTTCTAAATAATTTATTTGTTACTATAAGTGATAAATTATTGTAATAAATTTTGTGTGAAATATATAGACAAGTATTGTAAAGTGATATCTTGATAAAATATCATAGAACCTTTTTAAAAAGTTATATTTATTTTCACTCAACTATTGAGGTCCCTAGGAAAAGGACCTTCTTAGTAAAAATCACTAAACCTACATTCTGTTTTGGTGGAGTTGAATAGGAGAACTTCTTATTGCCCCAAACCACTATACATATTATATGTCCTACTCTTTATATTTTATTTATTTATACTACTTATTTTTTTGTGAAGCATGAGACATGTTCAAACCAATTTTAAAATGGTTGTTTTGTTTTGTGTAAAAATTTTAAAAACACAATTAACCCGCTTCTCAAGTCAAAATCTACTGGGATAACAAAGTTCATGTGAGAAACTAAGAATAGAGTTGGCTATAATCTTCAAGAGTTCAATGGAGGTTTCATAGAGATGTCTAATGTGGTTAGATATTATTTGGGTTGAGCTATTTTGAGGAATGTTGGGAGGGGGTTGATGGACCAGAACTTGGTTGGTGAAATGTTCTTATAGTTGATTTTAATGGACATGGAACTTATTTTGGGTGGTGATGTGACTAAATGGTAGGATATAATGGTGATATGTCATTCCCTAAGGGTGGTTTTGGGCTTAAAACTACCTTTTGATAAACCCAATATATAGTATCCATAATAATTTACGAGGTAGAAACAAAGTGTTGGGAATAAGCCCGCACTATAAAGATCGGAATTTGGAAGACAAAGTAAACAAATCACTGCACCAAACCACATAGAATTTGGATGAAAAACATGAAAGTCTATTAAAAGATGACATAATAATTAAACACATGGTAAAATTTCAACACAAAGTTTTACATGGTTCAAACTTGAATCATAATCCATTAGCGGAACACTATAACTCCTTTTTTCATGTAAATGAAAGTAAAATTAAAATTTCAATAAGTAACACTATAATAAGAGATCCACACTAATATTTGTAGTATGATCTATCTGGTGTGTCTGGTTGACTTTTCCACCTAATCTTTATGGGATGGAGTCTACCTTTCCCAATCTCCAAGGATGATTCCTCTATTTGGTTGAATACTTCCACCACCTCAACTACTCTAGTTGGAACACTATGCATGTTCCAAAGATAATATAAGATGGAGTCAATGAAACTTTCCTTTACCATTCACTATCTCTAGACTGAAAATCAAGGGTAAAATCTAATTATACCTTCTAGATATTCCATTCTCTTTCATTCTCTGACCGTATCATCCGATGACATCATTTGACAAATTTTTTCTAACTTCCCATTGTCTCAGAAACTTAGATCTTGGCCATATCCACTCGACCATCACCATCCAAACTGCCAAATATTAGACACCCAAATTTTCTATTTTTGGTAAAATAACTACTTTGGTAGAAAAATTATTTTCATAGCCTATCCTAAAAATATACCACTTGAAAATTATTTTATATGCTTCATCACCAAGTACTTCATTAGTTTCAGTAAACCACATTACTTTCTCGAATATTTCCTTGAAGCCAGCATGGTTCCCCCATCATGCCTTTTATTCATCCTATCCCAACTGAGGCACAACATAGCCTCAACACATATCAGACAATAACCTTTGTCAACATGTCCACTATGTTTCTATTCCCTTTCATCTTCTAGATATCCAACGACTTATACTCTAAATACTTCTGAATAAAGTGATACTTTAGGTGAATGTTATTTTTCCTAGAATGAAATATTGAATTTTCAGCTAAGTGAATAAAAAATTAGGAATAAAAAAGATCATCCAATCATCATACTCCATTTGAGATCTTACAAAATCTCCTTTATCCAAATAAACTTCTCACTTGATTCCTTTAATGTGACGTACTCTACTTACATTGTCATACGTGCAACCACTAGTTGAAGATATTGAGTTTTGGTGTGAAAATAATTTTCTGGATAGTCTTTTTGGAAGATATGGATGATAATTATCTAGAAGTTACACTTGTTAGGATAATATGGATACAATTCACCAACACTATGTGACATATATATTCTGGACAATAGACATAGTTCACCAGACATGGATGGAAATATAATGTTCAGTGGATAAAGTGTCATTCAGCTCAGTGGAATCTGGGTGGTACAGTTTAATAGATGATATTAAATGGATGTGGCTAGATGTTAGTGACACACATGTTGTGGGGTATTCAAAATATTATTTATTTTTCCTAATGTATTATAGTGGTTGACAAGAGTAATATCTATTAAAGATATTTTATAGTCAACTAATAATTATCACTAATTCACTTAGTGTATTTTTGGTATTTTATATATTTTATAAAAGAAAATTAAAATAAGTGGGGGTTTATAATGTGAATAAAAGACTAGAAAAGTGAAAATGAAATGAAAACAAAGTGAATGAGTTAGCTAGAAATAACTTGGTCCTAAGGGTTGGCTACTCAGGTTCCTTTATTATTCCCATTTTTTATTAAATTCTATTTGAAATTAAATCCCATCATACATGGACTACTTTACCCAACCTTGAGTTTGGTAGAGAATATAATGAGTTTAAGAGTCATTCCAAGGAGTGACATATTATCACCACACTAAACATTTTTACTCCTCTCTCCATCACTATATACAGAGTAAAAACATTAATAATTAAAGAGAAATAATTCAAGAACACTGTAAAACCTCCCCTAAGGAAAAACCTAAGGTTATTTAGTCAATATTGTGAGTGTAAGAGATCATGGTGAAGAAAGAGAGATAGAGAAATAAAATACCTTTATTAAAATATGCAAAGTGCATATACAAAATTAAATAAAAATAAAATATAGTGGAAAACTAATCTAAAATACAGTAGAACTCTATCCAAAATCCCATTGTGTGAGCTACCTAAGAAAATACTCCCTCCAAATGTGAATAATACATATTTATAGAGTGGATGGGAGGCTAGGGTTACAAAAATTTCAAAATAGAAATCTGAAAATTGAGTCAAAGTAAATCCCTATTATTATACAATGTGGTTAAGACTTAAAATTACAAAACTAAATGACTCTTTATTTTAATTAAACCATCACATTTTAGTACTCTATTTTTTTTTTCAAAATTTCATCCTAATCCACGTTAGGATGTTGAATTTATGAGCTAAACATTGAAGTGATATGAATCTAGTACACCATTGAATTCAGGGCCCATTATCACCATGAAAAATTGTGATCCAACTTAGGGTATTCAAAGAAAATATGTATCACATAATGTTTAAAATCATATTTTTTTTTCAATTTTAGATTCAAAAAATAGAATATTTTATGATAAAAATATTAGAGTGAAATTGAAAGGGCAGAAATGGAATTTCCATGAAGTTTCTAAGTTTATTCTCTAATTATAAATTCCTATTAAATAATCACTTTAAAGGTATGTATTTACCAATTAATATCAAATATTAATAAGAAAACATAAAAATTAATGATAAATCCATTTTCATAATTCAACCCAAATTATTATTATAATCTAAAAATTTAACAATCACCCTTGAATTAGAAAATTATGGGGATTTATAACATTGAAATTCAATGTAAAAGTAATAAAAATATTAGCACTATGAATTCCCCCATAATTAAACATTACACTCTTAGGAGATTAAAATATTTTAATTAAAAAAAAATATTTCCCACCTAGGTATAAATACAAAAACTATAAATAAAGGAAAGAAATATTCATCTATTATTGAAAATGTCATACCTAATCTATATTTTATACAATCTATCTACTTTGATTTAAGAAAAATTTATATTTTCAGGATTTTAAATAGAATAGAATTTAGTGGAATTAATATTTTACTAGGCGACACAATGATACATTCATATTTACTAATATTATTATACTAAATATTCATTTCCCACTTCCTTGATACAACATGGATGTCATTCTTATAAGTGAATTTATCCCTTCTTCATCTAGTGTCTAATATTCCCCTCACATAAATCTATTCCTTTTTGATAATTTAGACATTTCACTTTTTTTCTTATATTATTTTCTCATTATCATTTTTCTATTTTGTTTTTTTTCAATGCCTAAATATATAAAAAATTCATGTGAGATCCCAATTAACCATTATACTCCAGTTTCAAAGGACTTCAATAAATGTATTTTTGGCTGTCTCCCTCAGGTGTTCTTTTTCACAAAGTAAAATTTACTCAACATAGAGTTCAAAATTTCAGTTTCTTCACGTTATAATTCTAATTCCACTTAACTTTATTCCATTTACAAAAATTTTACCTATTTTTAAAAAATTCCATGAAAGTAATCGATAAAATCACTTTGTAATTATATAAGTTTAATGATTTCAAAATCAGTGACAATATCAAAAATAGTAAGGTGTTTTTCACTAGCTAGGACAATATTTAATACTCAAATTCCTAACCTAAAATCACTCAAAAATTAAAATAAGAAAAAAACATGAAAACCTAAATAGATTGGTACAAATCCCCAACACTTAAACTATTAATACCCCCTATTTGATTAAAAATTATTTCATTATCTTTGCATGTAGAATTGAATAGGGTATAAAACAATAAGGAATAAATCCATAATATAACCTATCTTATTAGTAATGAAATCCTTTAGTTATTCTACTAGATATTTTCCACTAAAAATATAAAAAAATAGTAGAAAATATAAAAAATAAATGAAAAAATATATAAATGGAAAGGAAATAAAAGTGATAAATCTTGGTTTTACCCCCCCAAGCGAGCCATGGGGTTCAACTTCACTTAAAAAATAAGTTCTAGTGGTTATCCATAGTTATATGGTGGGTTAGGTTTTTATACGATAAACCACCACAAATCATTCCTTAAATTATGTATTCCTTCACACTAGTTGTTGAGGTACCCATGTATAGAGTACTGTAGGTACATAATCTTAAAAACAAGGTATAACTTTCTTGGTGGGGGTAGGAGAAAATATAAGTATTCCTTACTTTACCCACTTTATGTGTCTCCTTATCCTATAAATCAAAGGATTTATATTTATGTACTACATCAAATTTTTTAGGGGGAATGTGAGTGAAAATTTCTTATTGAATAAAATAAAAATAAGTTGAATTAATATCATAATATTCCCCTTTAATGTAGATAACTTGTGTCTTAGTTTCTTTAAGAAAAGTCCCAAGAATATCCTTATGACAACCCTGCTTTTTATTACACAATTAAACATAATTTATTGTATAAAATTCACTTTATACAATATATAATATCGAGAGGTCTAGTGTCTTTGGGGTTTAGGATCATTACATAACAACTTAAAACATGAAATACAACATCTTTATTGAAAACTTCCTTTACATGACCACTAAATTCCCTCGTACTTAGCATTGCATGGGATAACCTGAGGACATGCATAAGAAAAGGGTGAGCTATAAAGCCCAGTAAGGGAATAATCATGGAATAAAATGAGGAATATAATACATGTTAAACAATAGGCATATAAATAAAGCACAATATAAGCATAAACATAAAGGCATGATAAAGCATGATAATCATAACATGGAAATGTGGCAACAACACTTAACATGGAATTAGCATGAACCAAGGATCATTGCACATGGAGCATGAGTAAATCCTCATTGCACATGAAGAACGAGTAAAACCTCATCGCACTTAAATTAGCATGAGTAAACACCCATTGCACATGATGCATCATGATACTATTCTTAACCCAATGCATTGGAGTGCTATAAGGGCGCACCCTTCCTAAACATTTCATTTCATGCATAAGTGTGTCACATGGATCATATAACATGGATTCATGAAACATAATCATTTATTACATGATAAATAAATGTGGAATTCAAACATGAAACTTTATAATCAATAATTAAATGTGCATAAAGGTGAATACCATTGATAGAGAAATGGTCATGGTATTCACTACACAATGACATTGGCTTGGAAAATCAGTGCAATTTCGGCAGCGTAACGGTGTGATGTAAGAATTAATAAAAATGTTTTATGAGAGAGAAAGGGGTGTCTCATTATATGTACATGAAATGGATAGTAAGGGGGTCATATAGATATATGTCCCAACAACTGTAATGGAATTTAGAGTCATGATACAAAAGAATTGCTTGAATGTAAAAGAGGAGAGAGAAATTCCTTTCGGTATTTCGGCATAGTAACGGGTGTACACGGGAGGAATTTAGTGAGAGAGAAAGGGGTATCCCATAATTAAAACATAAAGAGGGAAGTATGTGGGAGGTGATAAAACATACCCCAAAATTTATAATTGAAATTAAAAGGGCATAACAACATTAAGAAAATTAGACAAAAATGAGAAAGGAAGAAAAACCCTTACTTGGAAGTGTGCTTCCAAAGGCTTGAGAGAGGCTTGAGAGAGGCTTATTGGGAGCTTGGGGAACCTTGGGAGGATTATAGAGAGGGGATGGAAGATTTTTGACGAACTAAAAAGGATTTTAGTGAGGAGGAAGTGGGAGATTGAGTGAGTTTATATTGGAAAGGTGAGAGAATTCTTTATTATTTAGGTTTGGAACACCTCACATTAAACTAGTCCGAACCACAAACCAGCCCATGGTTTTTGCCCATGGTTTTTGGAAAAGGGAAGTGGAAAACAATATTTTATAAGGACAAAGTCCGAAATTCTTAAAATAATGGGGTTAATTATGTGGAGGTGAGTCATACTTCCAAGGAAATCAATTTAAAAAGACAAGATGTTTAATAAGCCTTGAAGGGTACATTAATGCTTTGTAAAATAAGTCAAAAAAACCCAAAATAACATTATTTTAATTTTAAAACATATATTGGCCGAACATAGGGCTTATATTATTTTATTACATCACTATTGGGTCATTATGATGTCATAAAACATATTATATATTTAAACGAAATTTAGTTTTTACCCAAAAATTTGACTGTCACAGAAAATTATGAAAAATTAACCATTGGATAATTTCGACATCCTGATTCCAAAAATAATATTTATTTCATCTAAATAATTTTATAAATATGTTAATTTTCACTTTTAAAATAAAAATCGACATTTATCGAAAATTCACGGGTTTTGACAAAAATGGCTTTTAAACCTTAATAAAAATTATGATTGCATTCATAAAATTATACAATCATTTATATTTAATAAAAATTAATTTAATAATAATAATAATAATAATATTTTATTAAAATATTATTTATTTCAAAAATCCATTAATCCATCAAAATATATTTCTTAGTTGAATATTAACTAAAAATACTATTTGTGCTTTAAAACCCATCTACAAGGTAAGAATAATAAAATTAAGGTATATTCATTATTATATATAGAAATAATGTACATGAACATAGTGATAATGTCTTGTTACATAAACCCTTATAAAAACCGCATAAGACCAAAGAGTAAGGTGTGTGATGGTGACCGACTCTTGGGGTGGCTCAGATAACATTGCTCGGGTGGTCATCTCTATCGACTTCCAGTTCTCTCGTAGGTGGTTCAGCTCGAGCTTAACATATTCAAGCTCGGCTTGGGATTGGTCAAGAGAAAATACCAAAGATGAAACCTCATTTTTGAGATCTGACAAATGGGCTTCGTATGAGGAACGTCTACTGAATGAGGCCATCACTTCCTTTGTCTGAGTAAATTGGATTTGTTAAAGCCCTATATTTATACTAATCATGTGATCACTGTTCAACAGTTATATTAACAAAGGTCACAATTCTTAACAGTATTTTAAAATCCAAAAACATAAAACCAAAGAAGTTTACATTTTATATAAAATTTTTACATAAAGAGACATTTAATTTGATCAAGAGGGATTTCCATTAATGAAAGTTTGGGTTGTTAGAATCTTCCCCCCTTAAAAAATTCCCCCCTCGAAATTTTCTTTTCCCACAATAAAACAGATGTGGGTAACTATGCTTCATCATCTCCTCTAATTCCCACGTTTCTTATTCAAACTTGTGGTTTTTCCACAACACCTTGACGAGGGGAATTGTCTTATTTCATAGAAAATTTTCTCTACGATCTAAGATCTTCAATGGTTTCTCCTCATAATAATGATCATCCTCTAACTATACTACCTCTGAAGAGAGTACAAGTTAATGGTTTGGTATGTACTTCCTTAGGAGGGATACATGAAAGACATCATATTCTTTGGACATGGTAGGTGGAAGTGCTAGTCGATAGGCCACAGTCCCGGAACGATCAAGAATCTCGAAGGAGCCGATGTACCTTGGAATTAAATTCCCTTTCTTTCCAAATCTCATGACATTATTCCACAGAGATATTCATAGAAATACCATGTCTCCAACTTTAAACTCAAGGTCTCGTCGACAGTTATCTGCATAACTCTTCTGTCGACTCTGGGATGCCTTGATATGCTGCTGAATGGTTTTCACCTTATCCACCATTATTTCGACCATTTCTGGTCCAAGCAACTTACGCTCACCAACCTCATCCCAACATGCTGGTGTTCTGTACCTTTTCACATAAAGGGATTCATATGGTGCCATTTGGATGCTCGAATGGAAACTGTTATTATAAGAGAACTCAACCAGAGGAAGATGTTGATCCCATCCTCCTTTAAAGTCCATTGAGCACACTCTCAACATGTCCTAAAGTGTTTGGATAGTCTGCTCAGTTTGGCCATCGGTTTGAGGATGATAGGACATACTGAAGTTTAGTTCAGTGTTCATAGCATGTTGAAGATTATTCCAAAACTTAGAGGTGAATCTTGGATCTCAATCAGACACAATAGATAGTGGTACTCCATACAACCTTACCACTTCCCTGATATATATCCGTGCCAGTTGATCCAATGAGAAATCCTCCCAAATATCAATGAAGTGTGCAATCTTTTTAAGATGATCCAAAACAAACTAGATTGAATTATTGCCTTTAAATGTCTTCGGAAGTCCGGTGACGAAGTCCATGGTGATGTTCTCCCATTTCCATTCTGGTATGGGAAATGGTTGCATCACCCCCTTAGACTTCTGACTCTATGACTTCACTTGCTGACACACCAGGCACTTTGATGTATATTCAGAAATCTCCTTCTTCATATTATCCCACCAATAATGATCTCAGAGATCTTGATACATATTTGTGTTTCCTATGTGAATATAGAAATTTAAACTATGTGAATCATATGAAAGTTCCTTCTTCAGCTCTAGACTTGATGGAACATATAGTCTTTTCCCAAATCTCACAATTCATTCTTCATTAACATTAAACTCTGAGGATTTCCCTTTTCTGATAGCATCCACTTTTTCCTGAATTCCCACACCATCTTTTTGAGCATCTTTTAACCTATCCAAAAGTGATGGTTGAGCAATCATTTGTGAAAGGATTGATGATGTTCCCTTCTTTATGATTACCGTGTCCATATTCATCAAATCTAAGAATATTGTATCCTCTTCAATTATCATCAATGATAGAATCATTGGGTCCTTTCTACTTAGGGCATCTGCCACCTTGTTTGCTTTCCCAGGGTGGTAATAGATTGAGCAGTCATAGTCTTTGATCAGCTCTAACCATCTTCATTGGCGCATGTTCAACTCTTTTTGTGTGAATATATACTTGAGGCTTTTGTGGTCCGTATATATTTCAAACTTCTCCCCAAAGAGATAATGCCGCCAAATTTTCAAAGTGAAGATCACTGCAGCCAACTCGAGGTCATGTGTTGGATAGTTCTGTTCATGAACTTTCAATTTCCATGAATCATAGGAAATGACTTTGTCATTTTGCATCAACACACATCCTAGGACCTTATTCTAAGCATCATTTAATACCACAAAAAGTTCTCCAATTGTGGGTAAAGTGAGCACGAGCACAATGATAAGCCTCCTTTTCAACTCCTTGAAGCTTTCTTCGCATTCATCACTCCAAGAAAACTTTACTCCCTTCCGAGTTATCTTGGTAAGAGGGTTGGACAATCATGAGAAATTTCTCATAAATCATCAATAATATCCAGCTAACCCCAAGAATCTACAGATATCCATTACCAATGTTGGCCTCAACCATCCCTCAATTGCATCTTTTTTGGAGGGATCCATAGATATCCCATTGCTTGTGATGATATTTACCAAGAATGAGACCTCCTTCAACCAAAACTCACACTTACTGTAATTTACATAGAGCTTCTCCTTCCATAAGGTCTCTAATATAGTTTTTATATTCTCCTCATGATCCTCCTTGGTTTTGGAGTCTATCCGAATATCATCTATAAAGACTACCAAAAACTTGTTGAGGTAATCTATAAAGACTCTATTCATCAAGTCCATGAAGATTTCTGGAGCATTAGTGAGTCCAAAAGGCATTACTATGAATTCATAGTGCTCGTATCTTGTACAAAAAGCAGTCTTGGGGATATCTTTCTTCTTCACCCTTACTTGATAATATCCCGACTGCAAATCCACCTTGGAGAAGTATTGTGCTCCACGAAGCTGATCGAACAAGTCATATATTCGTGGGAGAGGATACTTGTTCTTTATCGTGATTTTATTAAGCTCACTATAATCGATGAAAAGGCACATTGACCCATCTTTCTTCTTGACAAATAGGACTGGTGCACCCCATGGTGAAGCACTTAGGCATATAAACCCTTTATCTAGATTCTCCTGTAGTTGTTTCTTCAGCTCCTCAAGCTTCACAACAACCATTCTATACAGATTCTTGGATATTGGAAATGCCCCAGGTATAAGTTCAATTGAGAATTCAACATCTCTTCTAAGAGGAATACCGAGCAATTCTTCAGGAAAAACTTCAATGAATTACCTCACAATAGTCATGCCTTCTAAGATGGTTTCCTCCTTAGAATCAATCATCTGAGTCATATATGCGTGCTCATAGGGCAGTAATATCCACGTTTGAGATGATGGATATAAAGAATATTCATCTTACTCCTTGCACTAGTAAAGAATATGGGGTCGATTCTCCACATGGAGAGTGATTTCCCTCTCACGGCAATTTATGTTGGCTCTATATAAGGAAAGCCAATCCATGCCAAGAATTGAATAAAATTCCAGCAGAGGGAGTATAACGAGGTTCGCCGGGAAGTTCAATCCATAGATTATGACAGGGGATGAGTTATATTCATGGGATGCAATGATTTCCCCATTTTTCATACTCACCGACATCTTCAATTACATGATTTGTGGTGGTTCTAGGATTATTCTACTAAACTTTTGAGATATAAAAGAATGCTTAGAACCTGAATCAAAAAGTATGTTCTCTACTCTTGAATTAAAAAGAAGCATACCTTTCACCACTTCGTTGTTGGGGTTCAATTCGGTAGTAGTGATGGAAAAAGCCCGCCCTTGCTTCCTTGGAGGTTGTTGATTGCCATCGAAAATCCTTGGCTTAGGGAACTTATTTGAAAGATGCCCTAGTTCTTTGAAGTTGTAGCAATGAACAACACGTTGAGGTTCGAATAGAGTGTTCATCTCCTCTATTGCATCTGTGGGGTTTTCTTGTAAGTAGTTAACATCTAGGTTCCCTTATCTTCCATACCTAAATCATTTCGTCGTTCCCTTCAGGTAATTTCCGGGGTGCTTCTTTCCAAACCTTTGGTAAGTGGGGTGCTGTATCTTCTTAGCACCATTGGATTTATCCATCGGACCAATAGCATTGAATTACATCTTATGCTTCTTATCCCCATGATAACCCTGTGATTCTATGATCTCCATTTTGACCTTGAGGGAACATCAGACAATTTCCTCATAGCTATCAAAGTCACGAATCACCAACGATTTCTTCAGGCTAGGTTTAAGCCCACCCAAGAAGCAGTCAACCTTTTATTCAGGGGCAACGACAAATCCGAAAGCGTATCGTGCAAGCCTTGTGAAGTTTTCCTTGTACGCTCCAACAGATTCGTCGTCTTTTTTCTTGAGGTCAAGGAAGTCCCTTTCTATCTTAAGCCGGAGGGTGCAAGGAAAATATTTATTGAAAAACATCTTCCAGAAATCCTTCCATTCCAATGCCTCGATCTCCTCCTCAGGCTTTATATTTTTGATCAATGTCCACCATTGATCAACTTCACCCTCCATACAATAATCATCCAGAAGAACCTTCTCTTGTTCAGAACATTGAAGGATGGAGAAGATATTTTCAATGGAGTTGATCTATTGTTCAGCGATTGAGGGATCAGATGATCCATTAAAAGTAGGAGGCCTTTGTCTCATGAATCACTTGATAGCAACTTGTTCTTTATTCGGGGGGGGGGGGGTTGAACATTCCTATTAACCCATGTTTATATTCAAATCATGAGTTATCTGAGAGAGAAGCGTGAAAAAGTTTGTGATTCCCACTCCCATTGGATTGGACATCTCATTAGTACAGTCATCACATTGATCTTCACATTGATTGTTATCCTGAGTCCTCCTATTACCGGCCATTGGCTGGAATAAAAGGAAAGTTAGGGGTAACACATAACGGGTAATACAAGGAAAAAACTGATGACTTATAAATAACTTTTATTTCCTTAACATATGAATCTATTGGCTTCAGTCTATGTTATCCATGATCTAATTTCTAACATATATTCTTAGGGCATTTTTTGTCCCTTAATAATGGTTCATACTAAGCTTATGAATTTACCAAAACATATCCCCCAGGAGTGTCATAACCAAGAGTGCAGCATGGCCTGTTTTCGTGCACCAGTTCCCGTTCGAGTCTATCTCAAAGCGGTGTTTTCGGGTTTTACCCCTAGGATACATCTGTACCAAAGCCGCCTATACCTACTCGTATCCAGACAGGGATGTATTCGCTTGATAAACCACTTACTCAATACTCACCAAAACTTATGGATGTTTTTATTATACTTAGTCTGGTCTCTAAGGCTTCACTAGGGTTTTATAATCCGAATCCCCAAAATAACTAAACCTACCCTTTGATACCAACTATGAAAACCCTGCTTTTTATTACACAATTAAACATAATTTATTGCATAAACTTCACTTGATACAATATAGAAGATAGAGAGGTCTAGTGTATTTGGGGATTAGTATCATTACATAACAACTTAAAACATGAAATACAACATCTTTATTGAAAACTTCCTTTGCATGACCACTATATTCCCTCATACTTAGCATTGCATGGGATAACTTGAGGACATGCATAAGAAAAGGGTGAGCTATAAAGGCCAGTAAGGGAATAATCATGGAATAACATGAGGAATATAATACATGTTATAAAATAGGCATATAAATATATCATAATAGAATCATAAACATAAAGGCATGATAAAGCATGATAATCATAACATGGAAATGTGGCAACAACACTTAACATGGAATTAGCATGAGCCAAGTCTCATTACACATAGAACATGAGTAAATCCTCATTGCACATGAAGAACGAGTAAAACCTATTTGAACTTGAATTATCATGAGTAAACACCCATTGAACATGACGTATCATGATACTATTCTTAACCCAATGCATTGGAGTGCTATAAGGGCGCACCCTTCCTAAACATTTCATTTCATGCATAAGTGTGTCACATGGATCATATAACATGGATTCATGAAACATAATCATTTATTTCATGATAAATAAATGTGGAATTCAAACATGAAACTTTATAATCAATAATTAAATGTGCATAAAGGTGAATACCATTGATAGAGAAATGGTCATGGTATTCACTACACAATGACATTGGCTTGGAAAATCAGTGCAATTTCGGCAGCGTAACGGTGTGATGTAAGAATTAATAAAAATGTTTTATGAGAGAGAAAGGGGTGTCTTATTATATGTACATGAAATGGATAGTAAGGGGGTCATATAGATATATGTCCCAACAACTGTAATGGAATTTAGAGTCATGATACAAAAGAATTGCTTGAATGTAAAAGAGGAGAGAGAAATTCCTTTCGGAATTTCAACATAGTAACGGGTGTACATGGGAGGAATTTAGTGAGAGAGAAATGGGTCTCCCATCATTAAAACATAAATAGGGAAGTATGGGGGAGGTGATAAACCATACCCCAACATTTATAATTGAACTTAAAAGGGCATAACAACATTAAGAAAATTGGACAAAAATGAGAAAGGAAGAAACACCCTTACTTGGAAGTGTGCTTCCAAAGGATTTAGAGAGGCTTGAGAGAGGCTTCTTGGGAGTTTGGGCACCTCGGGAGGATTCTAGAGAGAGGATGGAAGAGGTTGGAAGAACTCCAAAGGATTTGAGTGAGGAGAAAGTCGGATCTTGGGTGGGTTTATATAGGAAAGGTGAGGTAATTCTTAATTATTTATATTTGGGACACCTCATATTAAACTAATCCAAACCACAAAACAACCCATGATTTTTGCCCAGTTTTTTTATAAAGGGAAGTGGAAAACAATATTTTATAAGTCAAAAGTCCGAACTTCTTAAAATAATGGGGTTTCTTATGTGGATGTGAGTCATACTACCAAGGAAATCAATTTAAAAAGACAAGATGTTTAATAATCCTTGAATGATCCATTAATGCTTTGTAAAATAAGTCAAAAAAACCCAAAATCACATTATTTTAATGGTAAAACATATATTTTCTGAACATAAGGCTTATAGTATTTTATTACATCACTATTGGGTCATTATGATGTCATAAAACACATTATATATTTAATTGGTATTTAATTATTACCCAAAAATTTGACTGTCTTAAAAAATTATGAAAAATTCACCATTGTATAATTTTAACATCTTGATTCTAGAAATAATATTTATTTTATCTAAATTTTTTTCTTAATATGTTAATTTTTATTTTTAAAATAAAAATTGACATTTATTGAAAATTCACGGGTTTTGACAAAAATGACTTTCAAACATTAGTAAAAATTACGATTGCATTCATAAAATTATACAATCATTTATATTTAATAAAAATTAATTTAATAATAATAATAATATTTTATTAAAATATTATTTAATTCAAAAATCCATTAATCCATCAAAATAGATTTCTTAGTTGAATATTAACTAAAAATACTATTTGTGCTTTAAAACCCATCTACAAGGTAACAATAATAAAATAAAGGTATATTCATTATTATATACAAAAATAATGTACATGACTATAGTGCTAATGTCTTGTTACATAACCCCTTATTACACCCTCATAAGACCGAAGGGTAAGGTGTGTGACGGTGACCGACTCTTGGGGTGGCTCGGATAACATGGCTCAGGTGGTAATCTCTATCAACTTTCACTTCTCTTATAGGCGGTTCCACTTGAGCTTAACATATTCAAGCTCATCTTGGGATTGGTCAAATGCAAAGCCCAAAGATGAAACCTCATTTCCGAGCTTTGAAAAACGAGCATCGTATGGGGAACGTCTACTGG
Organism: Viscum album; assembly: GCA_963277665.1. Classification (NCBI taxonomy): domain Eukaryota; kingdom Viridiplantae; phylum Streptophyta; class Magnoliopsida; order Santalales; family Viscaceae; genus Viscum; species Viscum album. The sequence goes on along the minus strand of OY728121.1, from coordinate 1,351,316,214 downwards.
ATGAGGCCATCACTTCCTTTGTCCGAGTAAATTGGATTTGTTAAAGCCCTATATTTATACTAATCATGTGATCACTGTTCAACGGCTGTATTCACAACGATCACAATTATTAACAGTATTTTAAAATCCAAAAACATAAAACCAAATAAGTTTACATTTTATATAAAAATTTTACATAAAGAGACATTTAATTTGATCAAGAGGGATTTCCATTAATGAAAATTTGGGTCATTACAATCTTTAGGTAATTCATCTAATAATTTCATGATTATTTTAGGGGTCTTCATATGTTCTTCATCGGGTGTATCACCATCATCATATTCATCATCTAGGGAAAACCATGAGTTGGTTGAATCTTAAAAATTTAAATAATGGGAGTTAATTATCAATTTCGTTTCAAAAAAATTAGAGAGTGATGAATTAAATAATTGATTATATCTCCATGTAGTTTTTAATTTAATCTCCTCTTCATTGGAAAGTGCTTCTTGGAGTTGATTTATTGGATTTGGAGGTAGATAGTCAAACTCCTTCATATTATATTCAAATTCCACCACTTGGTTGTTTTTTATCTTCCAAAGACATAGAAAATCACAAGAGTTCTAGTTTTTCTTATTCAATTATGGGGGGGGGGGGGATCATGTGACATGTAAATAATTAAAAAATAATTCCAAAATTCATTCAAATCATTATGATATCCCATGATATTATCAACATAATTTTTTGATTCATGAATATCCTCTAGCCATGTCCGAGTGAGGTATGGTATTAGTTCTTTAAGCAATTTCTTCTCAACCTCCTTAGGTTATTCAATTTAAAAAATGAGTAGGTAAATATCTTCCTGCACTGGTTATAGTTCTTTCTCTATTTAATTATCATGATATGAAAAGAGTTATTTAGTTATAAATTTAACTTGGTTACTTAATTCCTATATGTATGATTTAATCCCTTTTAACTAGGATAATCTATCACTAAAAATTACTTCTTATTCTTACACATGAGTGTAGTTAGTCTATGGACAATAATTTTAATTGGAATACATCATGGGAACAAATTTTTATTTGTTTTTTTAATTATGAAAATGATGAAAATTATTTAATTTTTTTTAAAAAGAATAAGGATTAAATGAATATTTTTATCCCTAACAATAACACTAATTTTTGACACACCTATCATGGGATGTGTAAAATATTATTTATTTTTCATAATACAATATATTGGATGACCATGATCATCCCAATTAATGATATTTTTAAATTAATAACTAAATATCTCTAATTCACTTTGTTTATTTTTAGTGTTTTCTATATTTTATGAAAGAAAAGTAAAAGAATAAGGGGTTGATAATTTTAATGCAATATTAGAAAAGTAAACATGCACTGTAGACATAATGAATGAGTTAACAAGAAATAACTTGGTCCCAGGGGTTGGATACTCGAGTTCCTTCATTATTCAATTTTTTTTATCAAAATTATATTTTGTAGATAAAACCATTTTATATGAACTAATATCTTCTACCTTAAGTTTACTAGATAATAGAATGATTTTGGGATTCATTCCAAGGAGTGGAATATGATATCCACACCAAACCTTAACACTCCTCTCTCCCTCACTACAAATAAAATAAAAAACATTAATAAATGAAGAGAAATAATTTGGGAACACCATGAAACCTCTCCCATGGATAATAATTAGGACATTTTCTCACTAGTATGAGTATAAGAGATCACAATGATGAAAAATAAGGATAGAAACCGGAAAAAATTGAGAGGTATTTTTTTTATTAAAATATGAAAAGTGTAAGTATAGAATGGAAGAAAAATAAAACATAGAGGAAAAATAGTATAAAATAAATCATAAATACATACAAATTCCCCATGTGAAAAATCCCCTAGTGAATCCCCCCTATAGAGGTGAAAAATACATATTTTTAGAGTATAGGGGTGGCTAGGGTTATAAAATTACAAAATGTAAATTTAAAAATAAATTCAAAGTAAATCCCTATTTTTATTCTGTGTGGTTAACCCTAAAAATGACTAAAATAGATGTGGATTCAATTTAATTAAATCTTCATCTTTTATTCATATAAATTATGTCAAATTTCATCTAAATATGATTAGGGAGGTAAATTTATGGGATGAACATTAAAGTGATATCCTGATTTAAAAATCTAGTCCAATATTAACTTCAAGGCCCATTATCTCCATGAAAAAGTGTAATCCAACACATGGTCTTAAAAGAAAATATGTATCCCAACATGTATAAAATTATGTAACTTTGTTTTCAAATTTAGGTTTATCACATTGAATATTTTATAATAAAAATATTAGAGAACGATTAGAAGGGAAAAAAATGGAATTTCCATACTGTTTACAAATTCATTCTCTAATTAGAAATTCCTATTAACTTATTTCATAAAAATTATGGATTTACCAATTAATATCAAAATGAATAAAAATACTTAAAAATCAACTAGTAATATATTTTCAAAATTCAACCCAAATTATTCTTATAATCTAAAATTTTAACAATCACCCATAAATTAACAAATTTGTGGGATTTAAAACATTTAAATTCAAAGTAAAAGTAAATAAAATATTATCTCTCTCAATTTCCCCATAATTAAACGTTTCACTCATAGGAAATACAAAGAATTAAAATAATGGAAATAATTATCCTACTTAGGTGTAAACACATAAACTAGAAAATAATAAAAAAACAAAGATTTATTCATCATTGAAAATATCTTGTTCCTATACATTTTATACCCACCACCCACTTTGATTTAAGAAAATTTATAGTTAGAGTATTGTAAATAGAATAGAATTTAGTGGAATTAGTTTTTTAATAAGAGGCAGAATCATTAATTCCTTTTTCCCAAGATTCTTTTACCAAAGAAATTTTTTTTCTTCCTTGATAAAACCCAAATGAAATTATTATAAGTAAATTTACCCTTCTTCATATAGTGATAAATATTACCCTCACCCAAATAAATTCATTTTTGATAATTTAGGCACTACATGTTTTTATATATATATTTTTTCTATTCTTAAATTTTCCTTTTTTTATTTGTTTTTTTCAGTAAATAAATATCAAAGAACTTCACGGGGGATCTGAATTTCATATTTTAATATAGTTTCAAAGGACTTATGTGAATTTATTTTTGGTTGGATCCGTAAGGTGTTCTTTTTCAAAACATAAAATTCACTCAAGAAATATTTCAAAATTCCAGTTTATTAAAGTTTTAATTCTAATTACACTTAATTTTATTTTATTTAAAAATATTTTCCTAGTAACTAAATAAAATTTCCATGAAATAAGTAGATAAAATCACTGAACAATCATATAAGTTCAATGAATTCAAAATTAGTGAAATCATCAAAACTTGAATGACATTTTTCATTAGGCTGGAAAACATTTAAGGCTCAAATTCCTAACCTAAAAATTCTCAAAAAATGAAAATAAGAAAAAAAAATGTAAACCTAAATAGATCAATACTACTCCCCCACACTTAAATTATAACTATATCATTTTTTATTTAAAAATTATTTCATTATCTTTACATGAAGAATTGAATTTTAAATAAAACAAAATAATTTAGAAAGGAGTAATACAACTGGGTTTATTGGTAGTGGTATCCTTGAGTTATGATCCTAGATTCTACCCATTAAAAAGATTCAAAAAATAGAAAACATGAGAATTAAATGAAAATAAATATAAAGGGAAAGGAAACAAAAGGGAAAAATCTTGGTTTAAACCCCAAGTGGGACCTGAGTTTTAAATTCCCCCAAAAAGGTTGTTCTAGTGGTTACCCATCATCAGATGGTGGGTGGGGTTTGTGTGAGATAAACCACCACATATCATTCCTTACATTTTGAATTTTTTTTAAATTGGTTGTTGAGTTCCCCATGGATTGAGTGTTGTAGGTCCACACCCTTAAAAATAAGGTACAAATTTCATTGCAGGGTAAGAGAAAATATGGGTTCACCACTTTTTATTCAACCAATTATTTTATATCATGATTTGGAACCTCTAAGGATTTATTTTTATGTTCCATATAAAAAAAAATTCATGGGAAAAGTTATTAAAATTTTTAAGATGAATGGCATAACAAAAGATAAACTAATATCATAATATCCCCCTTCAAAATTAATTACTTGTGTCTCAGTTTCTGTCATGACCTGACCTAATGGGGATTAACCCACATCTACCCCAAGCTCGCCTCCATTGGCCAGGGGATGGGGACCAGTGCCAAAAATTCATATGTAACAAGGGATTCCTTTTCCTAAATTACCTGTATATACACACTTGACCATCTCAATACAGAAGTGTAGATGAATAATAATAAAAATATTAAATATCTAGAATACAACCATGCATATGAAAAACCTCTTGGGTGTTCAAGAGTACAACTGTACAATCTTAACGTAAAGGAAAAAACAAATTCCCAACCAGAAAGATGTCCCAACCTTACAAAACTAGAAAGTAAAGGTGCTGAGAGATCCCAAATCCTAATCTCCAAGCTCCGACCACCATATGCTGTATAATGAACCAAGTATCCCTAATCTTCTCTGTAGTCACCACCAACCGATACTTCATTTTCATAAGACATGAAACATATTGTAAAATCCAATCCAGGGGTGAGTATATACATACCCGGTATGACACCTTGAAAGCTGAAGGGGGAGGAGTAAGAGACACAACAAGAGTAGATAGACAATAGTCATCTCAACCCAAATCAAGATAGTACAAAATTTAATAACATGGATACAAATATATATATATATATATATATACTCTAACCAAATAAACCTAAATGAGAGATAAGGGGATATGAATCTCACAAACCATCCCAGGAAAGAGTTCCATTAGTTCTAAGAGTCCATCCCCAATGCCCAACATATCTCATGTGTGTCCAAAGAAGTAACTGTGTGGAGGTCCCACACCTCACCACTACACCACACAGTCAAGGGGACACATTATAAAAGTATAGGACTTTCACCCTAGTGTTTCAAGGGGTTTAAACATAGTTTAAGGAGGAAACATGACCTATTAGATAGGGGGTAAAACTCAGTAGATATAGGATCTGTTCCCTAATGCCATAGGGGGTACCACTTAGTAGATAGAGGACCCGCACCCTGAGTCATCAGGGGGTACCAATAAGTGTTATGAGGACCTTGTACCTATTCGAGAGGGGGTGCAACTTTGTAGATAGAGGACTTGTCACACACGTGACTTTTTTATATATTAATATTTCATTTAATTTCCATTCCTGATTTTTTTGGGGGGTTTACCACTCATTTTGGTGAAATGGTGGGTTTTGAAAATTTGGGCCAAACCGCGAGCCCAATTCCAGATTTAAACACCAATTTTGTTTCTTCTATAACTCCTTCAATTTTTACTATTTTAAACCCATTCCACTTCCCAATTGGCATAACCTGATATATTAAAACCACAATATCCCTTTGTACCACATATAAATCCAAAATCAAGATGGATTTGGGTTTTTGATTTAGGTAATGGGCCTGCCCGTAGGCCCATTTCTGGCTTTAATTTTGTTTTTAAAATTTTTCATATCTCATTAATTTTTTACTATTTTCCCGTGATTACACCTCCCTCTCAAATCCAATACCCCGAGTATTTCCCCCATTATTGGTTTCACAATTTTGGAGCTCAGGAGAGCCGCGAAGTAGGGAAATATCTCATACTCTTTCTCAAATCGACCAGATTTGACGAGGTAAAATGAATATTTCATAACTCCTTCAATTTTCATCATTTTCCCCCATTTAAGTTCCCACATGACCTAATATTACTCCTTCTAACCTCCATACCAGTTTTGGGTACTTGGGGATTCATATTTTGGTGGATTGGGGCCGATTTTTTCAAGATATTTCAAGTAAGGGAACTCCTTCTTGGTACCTTCCATCCTCTTTTAGTTTTATTTCCTATTTCTTGAAGTTCCTCATGTCCAGAAGTTGGGGTTAGATACTAAGGTCTGATTTGGTATCTTTTAGGTCAATTTTTGGTGGTCTAGGTCTGGATTTATATTCCTTGTGGTGCCGGGTTGGTGCGGTTGATGTTTGGCACCTTGTTTTGAGGGTTTCATCATAAAAGGTAGGTGATTCCATATGTAAACATTTATAGATGAGTTAGTTTGCTTGAATTAATTATTATTAATGTTCCTAATATGCTGTTTTTGGTGCGTGAACTATTTATGTTGGATTTAGTGAAGCATTTGTTTTTATAGTTTCATTCTAGCTTAAAATTTGGTGTTTTCATTTGCAACCCTTTGGGTATTGTTTGGGATTGTTTTATAACATATGAATTTTGATTAATAAATCTTGTTTAGGATGAAAATTATGATTTGGTGGGGTATTGGTGTGCCACTAGGTCTTAAAGATTTTTTTAAGGGTTTAATGTGTAAAACTTTATTTTACTTCTTGAAAGTGATTTTGAAAACGTGTGCGTTTCATGTGGATCTTTTGTACTATTGGTTGAGGTGTTTGTATCACACATGGGATTTGTTTAATAAATGTTTTTGGGGATTCTAATTCTGTTTTGAATTTGTATTGGTGTGATTTTGTCCTTGAAATATGGTTTTGAAATGGGTTTTATTTGAAAAGCTTTGGTGCACTCTTTAGAATTGTTTTATTAAAGTTTTGAGTGGTTTAATGATTTATGTAAGAGGTGAAACCATATTGGAAAACTATTTTGGATTTTTTTATACTTTCAAATGAACCATTTTATATGTGAATAGTTCTTTTATGTGATGTTTATCATATTTTTAGGGACTTCATAAAATTTTTAAAGGATGTGTTGGATTGTGGATGTTATGAAAAAAAGTGTTGTGGGCTATTTTGGTGTGAGTTTGATTTCAAAATGAATTTGAATGAAATGTTAAATTTCTGAATTGTGTGATGTGCATGGGTCTGTTTGGATAATGTGTGATGTGGAAGTGATATTTTCATGTGAAAAGTATATTTCTTGGCTTGTTGAACTTGTTTGAGCACAAAGGGAAAACCTGGGTATCTAGGTGGGTGGACGTGTACTAGTATGCTAGTGAATCCGTGGGGTTTGGCCTCAGTTTCACTTAGAAGGATTGACACTTACAACTCTAACTAAACTATGATGATGATGATTGGGGACCACTAGGTTATGGGTATGTTCCCTACTAGTGGCTCGTGCATGAGAACAAATAATTTTTGTGGTTACTCTCACCGAGATACGAGGTACCTGGGACCCACAGCTAGCTAGTGCCTAGGGGTTATTTCCTATTGCTTGTGCTCATTAGATCCTTTATACTTACCATCGGAATACGGTATATTGGGCTGGAAAATTCAGTAGCTTTTGAATTTATTTTAAAAGTGTTGATTCTTTAAATTAGCCCACTTGAAAACTGTTTTTTTTAAGTTGCATCTTCTAGAAATTGTAACTATAAATTACATGTTTTTGAAAACTTGCATGCTTTTCGTCTTTGAATGTTTATCACAGAGAATATATTAGTGGTGGTATCCTACTGGGAATTGGCTCACACCCTACTTACACCTTTGGGTGTAAGTAGACTTGGTTATTTTTGTTGTCGCAGGTTGGGTACAATTTTTTTTGTTCCAGTGGTTCGGGTTTCTAGCAGGTCCTTGGTGGTGAAGTCCTGTGGATGTGGCTTGAGGGAGTTTCCCCATGCCATGAGGGTTCTTGGGCTGTTTCATTTTTGTTTTGTACCTTTGGTATAGTCTTTTTGAATTATTTTAAGCTATGTAATTCAGTTCTGAATTTATGTAAAATATTGTTTGGTTTGAAAAATCCAGATTCGTTTTATTGGATTCTTTTGTTGTTTTAAGTTTATAAACTCGGGTAAATCATTCCCAATTCTCATTTTATGATACCCAGGCACTTGTGCCAGCCCGTGGGGATCGGGAACGCCCTTCGGGCCTTGTCACGGTCCAGGTTTGGCACTGGTTTCGATGGTGACCAGATTTGGTTCGTGACAAAATGGTATCAGAGCGGGGTTCACTCCATTAGAGTCATGCTATTTGGGAAATAGTCGGGATAGTCTAGATTTATGATTTTTGGGACATGTAATTCTGGTTATGGGTAGTGTGCTTGATCACCACACCTCATTTCAGGATTCAAGTCGCTAGGGGAAGTTGGGATTTGTCTATGTCTTTTGGTTTTCTTGGTTTGATGATGATTAGGGGAAATGAAAAGAGAGTTGGGTTAATGGTCTCAATGAGCTCACAGGGTCTGGCAAGCCATGTGGAGCTGGGGATATTCCCTATAACACTCTCTGTGATAGTGAAGTGATTGGAATATGGCCACCAACCATATGTCCAAGTCACCCACTGAAACTAGTTTCCTCTCGCATTGTCTGGTGTTCTTTAGTTTTGAAATCTTGGAACTTTGGTTTTAAAGTGACTTGGTTTTAGGAAGTGTAATGTTTTTGTGAAATTCTTTTCAAATAAATATGGAATGGTTTGATTTATGAAATGGTGGAACTGAATATTCAGAATTATTTTGAAATGGAAAATTGTGTTCTTACACCTCTTTTGAAAGCAGAAACTATATTGAAGTTTGTTTTGAAAAAGTGTTCCCATTAAAGTTTTCTAAACTATTAAAATGTTTTTTTATGGGATGAGATGTTTTGAAATTGATGTAAATAACTTGAATGTGAGTTTTCATTGGAATTATTGTGCCTTTCTGAAAAGTTTTTTTTAATGCGGTAATTTGGGTTCGACCTCCTGGTTAGCGGTTTTGATAATAATGATGTGTTGGTTGACCGTTTTGGTTTTGAAAAGTGGAAAGAATTAGTGCATTGAACTTTGGTATTTCCATGAGTGACCACATGCATGGGGTTATATGGGATGATAGATGGTTGATGGCATGACTGGATGAGTGCCAGGACGAATATGAGGAGGGTGCCTGGTGTGGCACAAAAACATGCATGTGTGAGGCCCATGGGGTACCATTGGTGGATACGCTCACAGCTGAACCGTTTTTTTTTCAGAAATGGTTTTAAAGAAAAACATGTTTTCTTGATGAATAGTTTGGGATGGTTTATATTATGGGTTTTTTAAAATGTTGATGTTGTGGGATGTTTTGAGTCCAAGAACCCCTTCTGTTCGTACTATTTTTTTTGGGGTTTGTGTTTGGTCGGAAAGGTAGGTAAAAGGTCTGGTTAGTAGTCTTCTATGATATATGTTTCGGGACACCATTAATATGGTTCCGTTAATGAGTTTGGATATGTTTTGTTGCATGTTTTTACCAATGGACCAGCTTAGTTGGGTCCTTGGGTTCTCTCATTGGATAAGGTGCGCCCCCATTAAGATTTAGTGCACAACTGAAGTGCAACGCGGATTGTTTTGCCATTGAAAAATCCTCCAGTTGATCAATGTAAGGAATCTTTTCTTGAGATTTGTAGAATGAGTCTACATCATTTACTTTCTTGGTTTTTTTTCGGATCCTCTTGTTGCGTAGGAGTGCTCGTGGATGGTTGAAAGAGACCTTAGTTTCTTAAGCTACCTGATTCGTCGAAGGTGAAAGTTGTCTGGGGTTGTCAGTATGGATAGTGTCTAAGAGGGCCTCTAAGTCCTTCATAGTCTCTTCGTAGAAGGGGTTTATTTTAAACCACTAGTGTGGGAAATCTGGACATGAGAGGCTGTTATGGACACTTTCTGGGATGCTGTGATATTTGGTGATGTTGTATAAGGCCCCCTCCTTGTATTATTTCTCTCAGTCACTTTGGTCTTGTTCGGTGACGTGTTGTGATGTCACGTGCTCGTTTGATTGTAAAGGTGAAGTTGTACAATATTATGTGAGTCTATTTTTTTTCAAAACTGTTTTTCCTTTTGGGAGATATCGACATCCTCTATTTTAGAGGAAGGTGTTTATTTGTGTCCTTTATTTCTTTTGTTTCTCACCCGAAGAGGCAAGGTGTGATGTGAGTGCATCCTCTAAACCCTTATTTCAGTGAATTTAAAAGTTAGGGTAATGTGAGTTCTGGAGTGTGTTATGTCTGGGTGAACCCATCTCAGATTGCATGTAGTTGTTTGTAGCATCGGAAGAAGAAATTCTATTTGGGGGTTTCCAAATCCTAACTGTGAGGCCGAAGATGCTTCAATCATTCCAGCTCCAGCCATAGGTCTCAGAGAGAAGCTGTCACGTAGTCAGAGGAAATCCTAGGGTAGTTTTTAACCTTGAACAAAGAATTGTTCTTAGTATGAGAGATGGGAATAGTTTAAACATTTGGTGTTGTCATCTTTCTTCATTTGTTCCCATTCGGTGGAAAGAGGTAGAGGGCCTCATCCCCATGTTATCTCCCAATGACATTCTTTTCCCCTTTGGTTTCCTTTGGGTTCTGGGGAAAGGTTTTAGATATTTCTAGACATGTTGAGTGAACACTTATTAGTAACCATTCCCTAGAAAACCATGTAGGTATAAGGATCCACATGGTTAGAACATAGTTTCTCAAATTGTGCGGGCTAATTGTGTTGTCGTCCCAACTCTTTAAGTTTTGGGGTTTTTCTATGCCGGCCCATATTGGTCAGTTAAGGTGGATGGTTCTTATGGTGGGGAGAACCACTATGAGTCTCATGTATATTATTTTGAAAATGCCTAATGGTATTCTACCCCTTGTACTGGGGAGTTTGTTCGGGGATCCCCTGTTAGTGTCTTGATTCTTTCTCGGAAAAAAATTTAAGTTGTCTCTTATGGTTAGGGAGCCCATTTGTGTATCCTTGTAGCAGTAACTCACTTTTGTACTTGGTCTTGGATTGGATGTGGGTATTCTCGTTCAAAGCTATATAACCACATACATCTTCCTTGATTAAACGTTGGGATTGGATATTTCCCAATGGTTTAGTTATATCAAGGTAAGTGTAACCTTGTTCGATGTTCTTGTTTGTTTGGGTAAATTTCTTGAGCCTTGTTCAGATAGTTTTTGAGGAGTTTTATTTTAGAAAAAATCCTTAATGTGCTTGATAATTTCAGTAATGAGGTGTATGTTTTTGGTTGTGAAGTATTCCTTCCTTAATTGATCACTGGAGATGTTTTGGCCTTTGGGGGCAAAGCATAGAAAATGAGTCCATTTTTTTGCCTTTCGGTTGGGTTTGGTGTTTTTTCTTTGTCCTTGATGTGTCTTTCCAAGGGCGGAAAGTTTTATGGTGGGGAGAATTGTCACACACGTGACTTTTTTATATATTAATATTTCATTTAATTTCCATTCCTGATTTTTTGGGGGGTTTACCACTCATTTTGGTGAAAATGGTGGGTTTTGAAAATTTGGGCCAAACCGCGAGCTCAATTCCAGATTTAAACACTAATTTTGTTTCTTCTATAACTCCTTCAATTTTTACTATTTTAAACCCATTACACTTTCCAATTGGCATAACCTGATATATTAAAACCACCATATCCCTTTGGACCACATATAAATCCAAAATCATGATGGATTTGGGTTTTTGATTTAGGTAATGGGCCTGCCCGTAGGCCCATTTTTTGCTTTAAATTTGTTTTTACAATTTTTCATATCTCATTCATTTTTTACTGTTATCCCATGATTCCACCTCCCTATCAAATCCAATACCCCGAGGATTTCCCCCATTATCGGTTTCACAATTTTGGAGCTCAGGAGAGCCGCGAAGTAGGGAAATATCTCATACTCTTTCTCAAATCGACCAGATTTGATGAGGTAAAATGAATCTTTCATAACTCCTTCAATTTTCATCATTTTCCCCCATTTCAGTTCCCACATGACCTAATATTACTCCTTAGAACCTCCATACCAGTTTTGGGTACTTGGGGATTCATATTTTGGTGGATTGGGGCCGATTTCTTCAAGATATTTCAAGTAAGGGAACTCCTTCTTGGTTCCTTCCATCCTCTTTTAGTTTTATTTCCTATTTCTTGAAGTTCCTCATGTACAGAAGTTGGGGTTCGATACTAAGGTCTGATTTGGTATATTTTAGTTCAATTTTTGGTGGTCTAGGTCTGGATTTATATTCCTTGTGGTGCCGGGTTGGTGCGGTTGATGTTTGGAACATTGTTTTGAGGGTTTCGTCATAAAAGGTAGGTGATTCCATGTGTAAACATTTCTAGATGAGTTAGTTTTCTTTAATTACTTATTATTAATGTTCCTAATATGCTGTTTGTGGTGCGTGGACTGTTTATGTTGGATTTAGTAAAGCATTTGTTTTTATAGTTTCATTCTAGCTTAAAATTTGGTGTTTTCATTTGCAACCCTTTGGGTATTGTTTGGGATTGTTTTATAACATATGAATTTTGATTAATAAATCTTTTTTGGGATGAAAATTATGATTTGGTGGGGTATTGGTGTGCCACTAGGTCTTAAAGATGTTTTTTAAGGGTTTAAGGTGTAAAAATTTATTTTACTTCTTGAAAGTGATTTTGAAAACGTGTGCATTTCATGTGGATCTTTTGTACTATTGGTTGAGGTGTTTGTATCACACATGGGAGTTGTTTAATAAATGTTTTTGGGGATTCGAATTCTGTTTTGAATTTGTATTGGTGTGATTTTGGCCTTGAAATATGGTTTTGAAATGGGTTTTATTTGAAAAGCTTTGGTGCACTCTTTAGAATTGTTTTATGAAAGTTTTGAGTGGTTTAATGATTTATGTAGGAGGTGGAACCATATTGGAAAACTATTTTGGATTTTTTTATACTTTCAAATAAACCATTTTAGATGTGAATAGTTCTGTTATGTGATGTTTATCATATTTTTAGGGACTTCATAAAATTGTTAAAGGATGTTTTGGATTGTGGATGTTATGAAAAAAAGTGTTGTGGGCTATTTTGGTGTGAGTTTGATTTCAAAATGAATTTGAATGAAATGTTAAATTTCTGACTTGTGTGATGTGCATGGGGCTGTTTGGATAATGTGTGATGTGGAAGTGATATTTTCATGTGAAAAGTATATTTCTTGGCTTGTTGAACTTGTTTGAGCACAAAGGGAAAACCTGGGTATCTAGGTGGGTGGACGTGTACTAGTATGCTAGTGAATCCGTGGGGTTTGGCCTCAGTTTCACTTAGCAGTATTGACACTTACAACTCTAAATAAACTATGATGATGATGATTGGGGACCACTAGGTTATGGGTATGTTCCCTACTAGTGGCTCGTGCACGAGAACAAATAATTTTTGTGGTTACTCTCACCGAGATACGAGGTACCTGGGACCCACAGCTAGCTAGTGCCTAGGGGTTATTTCCTATTGCTTGTGCTCATTAGATCCTTTATACTTACCGTCGGCATACGGTATATTGGGATGCAAAATTCAGTAGCTTTTGAATTTATTTTAAAAGTGTTGATTCTTTAAATTAGCCCACTTGAAAAGTGTTTTTTTAAGTTGCATCTTTTAGAAATTGTAACTAGAAATTACATGTTTTTGAAAACTTGCATGCTTTTCGTCTTTGAATGTTTATCACAGGGAATCTCTTAGTGGTGGTATCCTACTGGGCATTGGCTCACACCCTACTTACACCTTTGGGTGTAAGTAGACTTGGTTATTTTTGTTGTCGCAGGTTGGGTACTATTTGTTTTGTTCCAGTGGTTCGGGTTTCTAGCAGGTCCTTGGTGGTGAAGTCTTGTGGAGGTGGCTTGAGGGAGTTTCCCCATGCCATGAGGGTTCTTGGGCTGTTTCATTTTTGTTTTTTACCTTTGGTATAGTCTATTTGAATTATTTTAAGCTATGTAATTCAGTTCTGAATTTATGTAAAAGATTGTTTGGTTTGAAAAATCCAGATTCGTTTTATTGAATTCTTTTGTTGTTTTAAGTTTATAAACTCGGGTAAATCGTTCCCAATTCTCATTTTATGATACCCGGGCACTTGTGCCAGCCCGTGGGGATTGAGAACGCCCTTCGGGCCTTGTCACGGTCCAGGTTTGGCACTGGTTTCGGTGGTGACCAGATTTGGTTCGTGACAGGACTCACACCCTAATGTCTTGGGGGGGGGGGGGTACACTCAGTAGATAGAGGACCCGAACCCAGACCCATCAGGGGGTACCACTTAGTAGATAGAGGAAATATGCCCTGAGCCATCAAGAGGGTACCACTCAGTAGATAAAGGAACTGTTCCCTGAGCCTTCAGGGGGTACTACTCAATATATAGAGTACCTACACCCTAATTCTATAGGGTCACCATTCAATAGATAGATAGAGGATCCGTGTGCTAGTCCATCAAGGGGGTACCACTCTAAGGATCATTCCCGGACACTTATATCATTGAACACCACTAAAATTATTTACACACCCAAAAATTCACACATCATATCCAAAAGGACACCATAGATGCGACCATCACATCCTATATAAAAAAACATTTAGGACATGCTACTCGTAATCCAAAATTTGAGTCCAAACAAAGAAGATACGATAGGGTAAAGTTTCTTCAAAAGGTAGAAAGGGGTACATGATGTGTGAGGGGACCCACACAGTGTGTGGTCACACTCCATCGCTTGGATTTATCCCTTCAGGTACATTAATCATTTCCCATGTAACCATACACAATGTGTAGAGGGTCTATATGGCTTGTTTGAGCCACCCAGGGTCTGGCCCATTCTCTCTAGTCATGTCCATGCACTTTTACTATGTTCGTGTACTTTTCCACATTGCATGTACCCGACCGTTCCTATGCCTGTGTACTCCCAGATTACACACTAAGTTTCCAACACTTTTGTCACACAACATGTTGGGGTCCCACACTTTGTGTGATACTTATCTTACATGAAGTCCTAGCCGCCACAATCAGGACTCTACACACCATGTGTCCTTTGGACTACATGGTGCATAGTCGTGATTTTCACATAAAGTTAGATATGTGCTCTGGCATTCCATATCTGGCTTTCCTACTATGGATCTCACTTCCAACCACCAAAAAACGGTGGATCTTTCCATCGTTCATCATTTCTGTCCATCCAATGGATGTAAATGGGTTTTCTATTTAATCACTCGAAGGCTGCATGAACCACCATCATCCCACACACCTCCCATCACCACAATGGTTTGTTTGGAACCCAGTTCAACAAATCAATCACCTTCAACTTGCGAATACTTAAATATAATCCCTTATTTGGTGTTATATTTGTCGCACGTTATTTCACCACGAATCTAGGGTCTGATCGGTCTCAGTACTGCCTAGAAATGTTGAGACATGTCCATATAGCCTAATGGTGAAGAACACGAATAATCAAGGAAAAAAGGCAAAAAAAAGGTTTAACAATTACTGGCCAAGAGTTCTTGGCCAACAAACATAGTTGGGGATATCTGAGGTAATAAAACTAAATAATAAAATTAAACCAGTATATAGGCACATGAAAATTTCAACAATTGGTGAATATTGAAGAAAGAGATTGATCATGCTCAATAATTTAATAAAATGAATTATAATCCACAAATGATGAGTCATACTTGGAGATTAGATCATTCTTTATTAAAGAACATTCTTTCCAATGATTGGGAGGGGTTTTTGTATTCTCTACATCTTAATCTGTCTCGATATGGAGTCTCATTGCCATTAAGCGTCAATTAATCAATGAATGAGGAGGATTTTACATAATGGGGGTTTTATAGATGAATATATTTAGGTTAATTAATTAATTAATTAATTTAATAAATTAATTAATCCATTGAACATACCACCAATGATCATTTTATCAGAATTCCTGGTACTGACCTATTTTAGGTTGTGCTTAGGGTAAACACAACATTTTGGACTCAACCATGATCTTGGATTTATGATTTAAAATTTCATTTAATATTTATCCCATTTTCTTTAAGAGAATGTGCATGAATAATATAAAATATATTCAATTTTTTATGAATTAATTCCAGGAATACTGGGCATCAGAATGGCACTCCGTCTCAACTCCTAGCTTTGAAAATATATGTAGAAATATTTCAAAATATTAAAAGAAAAAGGCCTCTAAATCATTCCATCCTTTTTTATTTTCATCCCTAAAAAGAAAAACATAATAAAAATATTGGGACACTGAGCCCACATATGGCTCTCCCGCTCTTAGGAATTCTCCTACATGCTCCCATGCTGCCACAACACACAAACCAAGGGAAAGGTCTATCCATACAAGGTATGCTCCTATCGATCCTTTATCACCATTGGGTGATCCAGAAAAGTGTCTCTATCCTCGATGTATTATTATTCCTAGCCCATAATGTTCATAGGGTCATGCACATACCTCTTCATCTATGAAACATGGAAGACATCATACACCCACTCCAACTGTGGGGGTAGGGAGAGGTAGCAAGAAAATCCTCCAACCCTCTTCATGATATCATACTGCTTGGTAAACCATAGGGATAACTTTCCTCCCCATTCGAATCTCTTCAATCCTTATCATGGGGAAAATATTAGGAAAATTTGGTCTTCTTACTCAAACTTCAAGGGCCTATGATGTCGATCAAAAAAAGATTTCTTCCTACTTTGGGATATCCTTATCTGCTCACGGATGACCTAAACCTTCTCCATCATCGCTTGTACCAACTATGGGCCCACAAGAGATGTCTCACTAATATCTATCCTGTAAAAGGATGACCTAAATGGTCTCCTATATAGGTCTTCAAAAGGTTCCATGTCAATAGTAGAGTGTTAGCTATTGTTTTACAGAAAATATAATAATAGAAAGTGATCATTCCAGCTCTGGCCAAAGCCTAGCCTGCAAGACCTCAGCATATCCTCCAACATCTAGATTTTACACTTGGTTTGACCATCTATCTAGGGGTAGAAGGATGTACTCATACTCATATGGGTCCTTAATTCCTTATGTATCCCCATCCACAAAAATGATATGAACTACACATCATGATTAGAGAAAATAGTTGAGGGCACCCCATGAAGGCAAAAAATATCCCATAAGTACATCTGTCCTAAACTCTCTACTGAACTCTACTCCCTAATAGAAAATAAGTGTGTGAAATTAACGAGTTGATCAACTATCACCTATATGGAATCATGGACATTCACATTTTGATGAAGCCCTTTCACAAAGTCCATGGATATTATATCCCATTCACACTTCAAGATATGAAGGGGATGTTACAAACCTTCCAGAACCTGGTGCCCAACTTTTACCTGCTAATAGGTGAGGCATCAAGAGATGAACTCAGACACTCTCCATCTCATGTCTGCCCACCAAAACCACCACTGACAGTTTCTATACATCTTACCCACATAGAGATATAAATCTAAAGGATATGTTTGGATCTCTTACATCACCTCCTTCTGCATCATGACTGGGACCATCGTCCATACCTAGAAAAAGATAACATGATTACCTCCATTAGTAAATCTATCTGGTGAATCTCTTGAGGATATATAGTCATGAAATACCTCACAATCGATGTATCTTAACCAATAATCTCTCACAGGCTCAAGAATTAGAGTATTTAACACCATAAAATGAAGAAAATCAGCACCCACCTTCTCAACCAGGGTCTGATTCAAGTAATCCAACTACTTTGAAGCCTCCTGCACCAAATAATCTTGGGACTTCCTGCTAAGGGAATTTTATACCATGTTTCCCTTCCCCAGAGTATAAACTATATCAAAGACATAGTCTTTCAAGAACTCTAACCAGCTCTGCTATATCAGGATCAAGACTCTCTGCATGAATATGTACCTGAGACTTTGATAATCTAAGTAAACCACGAAGTGCTCTCCCAGAAGATAGCACCTCTATATCCTTAGGATGAAGACTATTACTACCTTCTCTAGGTCATGATTTGATTAGTTATCCTTGTGGGGTCTCAAATACCTATACCCATATGTGATAACTACCCACTAATGCATAAAAACACAGTTGAGGTCGACTCCTTAAGCATCACAATACACAACATACTCCACACCATCCTCTTGTAGTCTCAAAATAGGAGCACTCATCTGCCTTAGACTCAACTCTTAGAAGGCTCTTTGGAACTTCTTATTCCAAGTAAAAGGATTCCCTTTCCACATCAGGGTGGTCAAAGGGGATGTAGTCCTAGAGAATTCTTTCACAAAACTCCTGTAGTACCCCACCAATCCAAGAAAAATACACACCTCTGACACACTCTTTAGTGGATCCCAATAAAGCAATGCATCAATCTTCATTAGGTCCATGGATAAACCATTCTTCAAAATGACATGACCTAGGAAGTGAAATTCATGAATCCATAACTGGAATGTCGAGAGTTTACCATAAATCTAGTTCTCCCAAAGAAAATATAGGACCATCCTCAAGTGATCTACATACTCATACTCTATCAAAGAGTATATGAGTATGTCATCAATGAAGACAACCAAAAACTAGCCCAAGTAATGATGGAAAACCCAATTAACCAAATCCATAAACATGATGGGGGATTTGAAACACCAAAGGGAATCACTAGAAACTCAAAGTGTCCATAGAGACATCAAAATGCTATATTTGGAATATCAACTTCAATAACTCTCAACTAGTGGTAGTCAGACTAGATATCGATCTTCGAGAACCATCTCGTGCCTCATAACTGATCAAATATGTCTTCAATCCTTGACAAGGGGTAATTTTTCTTTATTGTGTCCTGGTTCAGATGATAATAATCCACCCAAAGCTAGAAGATCTTGTCCTTCTTTTTCATGAACAACATTGGAGATACCCAGGGGGACACACTGGGTATGATGAAATGATTCTCTCAAATGTCCTCCACCTGAAACTATAGCTCCAAAATCATGATATAGGCCATATGATATGATGAAGGTGATATCAAAGTGGTTCCAAGATGTAGGTTGTTGTAAAACTCCATCTCCAACCTCATAGGTAATCTTAAAACATTCTCATGAAATATTTCCATGAAATCCCACAGAACTGAATGAATCTAGATGCTCAAAGAGCTTGCAGCACCAAGGGATATAATTTTTAACTAATGGGTGATGGGTTTTAGTCTCCTTCTGGAGAACCCAATAATCCCTCCATTAGATTTATCTCACCCATAATGGTGAATCTCATCCCATCAGTGTGAAGACATATGACACATTTATGGTGACAATAAATCTTGTCTTGGACCATGGATAACCAATCCTCACCCAATACGATGTCATAGGGTTCCATAGTGATGGTAAAAAGGTCCTACATAAATATCTCTCTATTAATAAATAGATCTCATTGTTGGTATATAAATGATACAAAATAAGTGGTCCTTGTAGAAACCTCAAACCAAAGTTTCTTGGCTAATGCATCAACTGGGAGCTCTAGATCTCACACAAGGAGTATGAAGATAAAAGAATGACTCAAACCCATGTTTAATAATACTAAAATAGTAGTAGAATAAACATGGATCATACCTATAATAATCTCATGTTCCATGGAGTGATAAGCCTACATAGCATGTAGATATTTGTGGCATCGAACGCCAGATACCTAAGCCTAACATAGTTTTCCTGATGGTGGTGGTGGATGGATATCATAGTTTCTTATGCCACCCATAACTACTTATTCTCCTCTACCAACTCCACCTCCCTCAGGGTCACCCTACCCTCACCTAGGAGATCCCTGGTCATGAAAATTCCTATGACGTGGTGGTCCATCAGTTATCTTCCCGCCCTCCTCAACATGCATGAATGAGAAATCATGTTCCATGTGACCTCACCCATCACATGCATAACACTACCCCTCTCTGGGATTCCATATTCCTCTACAATGACAATGTAGAACATGACCACATGCCTAAGTCTAATCATGGGGAGTTCTCTTGCATTGAGATCCTATCGAATGGTTTCTGCTAGCTACTATAGACAACTCAGACCTATAATACCCACTACTAGATCTAAATTCCTAGTGCCCTTCTGAAAAGAAGGTCTCTATCACCAGTGCTCACTCCAACACCATAACATAGCTGGGAACGACCAAGGGAACCAAACTAGCATGGATCTCTCTGAAAAGTCCATACTCAAACTTTCATGCTCGGATGTATCCAACACTATTCATTTCGAGGGAGTACCATGTAAGGTCTGTGAACCTTACATCATACTCATCCACTGACATCCCTACATGTTGTATCTCTAGAATCTCTTGAATCCAAATTGAGTGTATGAAGGAGGAGTATTACTCCTCATGAAATATCTGCTGGAAGTCGGGCCACGAGAGTGTCGAATCATTATGCATCTAGGTAAAAAGGCCCCAACTATGTCCAACTACTGTATGGAAAAGTATAGCTACCAGTGCATCTACTTGATCTGTAAGTTTCCAGATAATTCTAAAAACATGGACCACCGAATCTATCCAATCCTCCACTACCTGAGGATCTATCTCACCACGGAACCTCAACAGCATTTGGCATTGGAACTCACAGAGTTCACTAAGCTTGCATACATACTTAGGCTAACCTACTGGTATGATCTGTTTCTTAACAATTGGGGGTGTTTCTACCTATCCACTTAGAGGAAGGATATCATGGAATGGACCCAGAACTAAGGCCTCATCACTCATCATGTCATTGTTAGGATCCAGTACCAGTAACCTGGTTGGCTATCATCACATATACATTTTGAAAATTTAATCAAGATGTACCAAAGTAAGATAAGAATATATATATATATATATAAAACGAGGATCTGAATCAATAATGATAGTCAAATAATCAATCCTATATGATGCATGTTCCATTTGATCCCTAAAAATAATATCTAAATATGCCGGGTTGACAAGAAAGTAGTCAAGGTCCCGGTGATTTGATACGTCAGCCGCCACACCAACACTAGGTTCCTTAGCCTGAGAGACACACTTGAGATACTTTGACACTATTTCCCCAAATCCCAATAATATCCTAATAAGGAGACTTCTCCAAACACTACCCCAAGGAACATACCACCTCTGATACCAATCTGTCATGACCTGACCCAATGGGGCTCGATCTGCAACTACCCCTAACACATCTTTATAGGCCAAGGGCTAGATAATAGTGCTAAAAGGAATATATAACATGGGAGAACTTTGTATAAAGTACCTGTATGCACACACCTAACCATATAAATGCAGAAGTGTAGATGAATAATAATAAAAATAAGCAATATCTTGAATAATTCCATGCATCTAAAAAAACTCTAGGGTGTACAAGAGTATAACAGTGCAAACTGAAAGTAAATGATAAAAATACATGCCCAACTAGAAATATTCCCCAACCTGAAAAAATGGAAATAAAAGTGTTGAGAGAGCCTAGCTCTTGATCTCCAAGCTCCAACCACCATATAAGGTCCAACACACCAAGTATCCCTAAGATATTTTGTAGTCACTGCTGACCTTCCTGTTATCTATATAAAACACCACATGTTTGGGAAAATCCCATGTAGGGGAAAGTATATACATACCCAGAAGGAAAACCTGAAAATTGAAGGGGGAGTAGTAGGATACACGAAAGTAATAGATAGACAATAGTCAGCTCAACCCAAATAAAGACAATAAAAAATCCAATGAAATGGATACTATATATATATATATATATATATTCTCAGACAAAATAATCCCAAATGATAGGGAAGAATATCTTCATCTAATAGACCAACCAAGGAAAGAGTGGTATCGGTTCCAAGAGTCTATCCTTGATGCCCAACATCTCTCATGTCTCTCCAAAGAAGTAATCGCGTAGAGGGACCACACCTCACCAGTATTCCAAATAGTTGGGGGGACACAATATCCAAGTAGAGAACCCATTCCCTAATGATTCAAGGGGGTTCCACTCAATGCAAGGAGGACTCACACCTTATCCGATATGGGGTAAAACTTGGTAGATAAATGACCCACTCCCTAATTCCATGGGGGGTACTGATTAGTAGATAGAGGACCCATACCCTAATCCATTAGGGGGTTCCAATAAGTGCAAATAAAACCTGCACCCTATCAGATAGTGGATAAAACTAGGTAGATAGAGGACCTATGACCTAATGTCATAGGGGGTACCACTAAGTAGATAGAGGACTCTCTCCTTGAGCTATATAGGGGTACCACTCAGCAGATAGAGTACCCACACCTTGAGCCATTAGGGGGTACCACTCAGTAGATATAGGACCCACACCCTGATTCCATAGGTGGGTACCAGTTATTATATAGATAGAGGACCCATGTCCTAGTCTGTTAGGGGGTACCACTCTAAGTATCCTACTCGATCATTGCCATCATCGAAAAACACCTAAATAAGAATAACAAGTATAATATCTCAATTGGTATCCCAAAGGAAACCATAGACTCCACTATCACATACTATATGAAAAAACACATAGGATAGACTACTCACAGGTCAAAATCCAAGTCCAAATAAAGAAGATATGAGAGGTTGAAGTTTCCTCAAAAGGAAGCAAGGGGTACATGGAATGTGAGGGGACCCACATGGTGTGTGGCCCTAATCCATCTCCTAGACATGTCCCTATAGGTACATGGATTCCTTCCAATGTAATCATATATGGGATGTAGAGGGTCTACAAGGAATGTATGATCCACCTGAGGTTCTTCCCGTGCACTCTAATTGTGTTAGTGTACTTTACTTGTGTCCATGTACATTTACACACAACATATTGCTAGCCGTGCCCCTTCTCATGTATGCACAAAGTACAAAATGAGTTTTAAGAACATGTGCCACATGGTTTGTGGAGGTCCCACATGGAATTTGATACTCATCTCACCTAAAACCCTAGCTACTGCAACCAAGGACCTACACGACATGTGTTATTCATACTACATGATGTGTAGTTGTGATTTAAAAAAAATTAGATCTGTGCTCAATCATTATAGATTTTGTTTCCCCATCATGGATTTTTCTTACATCCACTAGAAAATGGTGGATCATACTATAATTCATCATTTTTGTCCATCTGATGTTTGGAAATGAGTTTTCTGTTGAATCGATCGAAAACTTCATGAACCACTTTCGCCACACACATGTCTCATCATGGACATTATTGATTTGGAACCTAGTTAAACAAATAAATAACTCAAAACTCATGAATCCTATGATTTCATTCCTAATTTGTTTTTTTGTTTATCATATGTGATTCTTCCATAAATCCATGGGTCTGATCAGGCTCGACACCAATCAAAAATGTCGAGACATGGCCCCATAGCCCAATAGAAAACAACATGAAGAATCAAGGGAGAAAGGAATAAAAACTAAGGTTTAACAATCTTTAGCCAAACTTTCTTGGACAACGAAAATATTTGGGGATATTTAGGGTATGAAAACTGAATAATCAAATTAAACTAGTACATAGGTGCCTGCAATTGTCTCCAATTAGTGCAGATCGAAGAATGAGATTGATCATGATAAAAAATTTAATCAAATTTGTCATAATACATAAATGAAAAGTACTAATTTGAGATTGAATCTTTTATCATCAAAGAACAAACTCTTCAAGTATTGAGGGGTGTTGTTTCATTCACTGCGTCTTGATTTGTCTCGGTCTGGAGTGTCGTTTTCATCAGGCGTCGATTCATCAATGGAAGAGGAAGAATGAATCTCAATCCTCCCAAGGTTTATGCAGCTAAACCTGGAGGAGTTTCCATGATGGGGGTTTTTTAGATGAATTAATTTAGGTAAATTAATTAATTAATTTAATCAATTAATTAATCTACTAAACTTACCACTAATGGACGTTTTATCCAAATTCCCTATGCCGACCTATTTTAGGTCGCACCTAGGGTAAAAATTGCTTTAGGAAATCAACAATGATTTCAAATTTCTAATATGAGATTCCATTTATGAGTTATACCATTTTCTTTAAGAAGCTGTGCATACATAAAATAAAATATATTTAATATATTTATAAAATTAATTCTGGGTACACCGGGCCTTAGAATTGCACGCCGTCTGAGTGCCTGACTCTAAATATATATGTAGTAATATTTCAAAGTCTTACAAGGAAAAAATGGGATTTTAATGTTTCTTTAGGAAATTCACCTGGAATTTCCTTAGGCAATCCCTTTATCAATTTTCAAATAATCTTAGGGAGATTCATATATTCCTCATCAAGTGCATTATCATCTTCATCTTTATCCTATAGGGAAAACATTGATTTGGCCAAATCTGAAAAATTTTAACAGAAATATTTAATGCTCAGTTTAGTTTCAATAAAATTAGAAAGAGAGAAATTAATGAATGGATTATCTTTCAAAGTATGATCAACTTCAATCTCCTCCTTAATGGAAAGTGCTTCTCGGTGTTGAGTTGTTGGAGTTAGAGGAAGATAGTCAAACTCCTCTATATTCTCTTAAAATTCCATAACATGGATGGTTTTTTCTTCCAAATACACAGAAAGTTACAAGGGTCCTATTTTTTTTCTTAATTAATGATGTAAGGATCATGTTTTAATGTCCCGAGTTTTTAGAGAGGGTTGAAAACCTCTCCC
Source organism: Viscum album (assembly GCA_963277665.1). NCBI lineage: Eukaryota > Viridiplantae > Streptophyta > Magnoliopsida > Santalales > Viscaceae > Viscum > Viscum album. Next base: position 1,351,291,847 of record OY728121.1, on the reverse strand, counting down.
TTTTTGATTTTTTGGATTTGGTGGGTTTTCTAATTTATTTTTCGATCATCAGAACTTAATTTAGAGCATTATATAAACCCAATATCTTATTTTTTGATGGGTTTAAATGTTTATAAAAATCCTTAGGTGTGTGAATTGGTTTTGGGTGCATCAGAGGACCAAATGCCTAGTTTTGGAAGTTGCAGGTCAAGGTGCACAATTTAGGTAAACCGTGCGACCTCTCCTAGAAAACCATATAGCTCAATTTTGAACTGAAACATAGTTTGGAAAACCATATGGGTTGGGGTGCACGACTATGCATGAAACTTTTCAGTTTTTATAGAGTTATTTTTCATGGTTTGGAAAACCGTGCACAAGATGCACAAGTAGTTCCACATAGAAAGTACCTTCTCACGATCAGCTCATGGTTAGGCTAACTACACAGGATAATTGTGCGGGGAGTGTCTCCTTAGTAGTAGGTGCCACACAATTTGGAAATTGTGTGAGCTAACCATGCGGCCTCTTTAAAGGGGTGATTTTATCAAAATTCACCTCTTCCCTTTTTCTTTCTTTCTTTATATTTTCCTCCTTCTTGGTCATGCATAAAACTATAGGGGGGTTCATCTCTTATCCTCCACTTGGGTGTGACCCCTATACTTTGTCTGAGATATATTTTGATCATGTTGGGTGTGTTGGAATTGAGTTGGTGAGTCTCTCCTATCCCATGCTTCTAATTATTATTTTTTCTCTCACCTCATGGATTGCTAAATCCGATCAAGTGGGGTTTCCCTATTTTTAGGGCATTCATAAAAAAATCCAATTTATTCTAAAATGATTTGAGTTAGAGGATAATACCGGATGTTCCTACGTCTATGATTCCAAGGAAGGTAGTGAATAACTTTCTTCATGTTTTCATAGTTTTTTTGGGTGTGTTACTTTTACCATGCTATTAGGTAGTTGAGAATGACCCTAATAAAATCAAATTCTTGATGTTTAATTGATTATATGACCTTATAAGATGTTGTTGGGAATGTACAAAACTTATTCTCTTATGAAAGTATGTGTTAAAATCCTTAAAACACTTAGGATTTGAGCAGAAAAGTGATTTCGGGTAGGGGTTTGAGGGATCAGTTACTTTTTCTTGGGCATGCCTTCGGGACCCCTGTGATTTTCTAGGACACATGGTGTCATTCGTAATGAAGTTCTGGGTTACTTCATTAGTGGTGGAACCCGAGGGTTCACTTGGGACTATTTGATATCATAGGCTTCCATGTTCTTAGGTTAAGTAACCTCTACACTACGGATTTAGGGTGTTGGATGAGGAAAGTGATGGCTTCTTGGTAGCTGTTGAGCACTAGGGAAGACTGTGTTTACTTTACACATGTGTTGATTTACTGTTAATTATAATTATAACTTGATTAAAAGAATATGTTGGGTATATACACATGGGTGGTACCCTAATGAGAATTGTTCCCACACCCTACACGGGTTCTTCTAAATGTGTTTAGACTTTATGCTTTATCATTCAGGTAAGGGTTTGGGCTCTAGAACTAGATCCTAGTTGAGTTGGCATGGATGAATGGAAGGGGACCTTGAGTTTTCTACCTCAAATGGAGTTTTCCTTTTTTATTTACTTTTTGGTATCAACATGATTATATGTATATAGTTACTGTGGTAATCCATTAAAGACCTACTAAAGATATTGTATTGTATGAAACATTTTGTATGACATGTTCTATTTAGTAGCATCATGTGGTATGCTTGGATGCTTATTTATTTCTACTGCTGTTAGTTATTATGCTTCCTCTATTATATATTATTGATTTTACTTCCACAATTGGTGGGTCTAGTTTGAGTATGTTGTGTATTTATTCTACTTCATTTTACATATATTTACTCAAAATATTATTATATTATACCTTGATGGAATAGTCTCTCCACTATTAATCTTTTTAACCCTCACTGCTATTCAAAAACCATTGGAGTACGGGGAGGCACACCTGAGTCTAGTGGCACCTAGCCTCGAAGCACTGTTCGGGTGGCTAATTGGGTCTAGGATGATACACATGTGACATGTAAATACTTATAAATTCATTCCAAAATTCATCTAAATATTATTTATCTTCCTCAAGTGTATCATTAGGATATATTTCTTAATGAATCTTCACTATCCTTGGATAAGAGAGGTCCAGTAACTGTTCTTCAAGTAATTCCTTCTTAGCCTCCTCCGGTTCTTATATTTTAAAAATGAGTGGGGAAACTATTACTCAACTGGTTCTGGTTATTGATCTAGTTTTTTCTCCTAACATGAAAGAAAATATCCAGTTAGATTTTTAACTTGGTTGCTTGACTCTTGTATGTATTCTTTAATCCCTTGAAACTGGGATTCTATTTCATCAAGAATTACTTATTATTCTTACAGCTAAGTGTGGTTAGTATATGTAAAATAGTTTGAATTGGAATACATCATGAAAAATATTTTTTATGTGTTTTTTTAAATAATGAAAATAATGAAAATTATTTAAAAAATGTGAAAATGAATATGGAGTAAAATATTTCTTTGATCCCCATAAATGACCCAAAATTTTGACACACCTGTCATGGGCTATGAAAAATATTATTTATTTTTCCTAATGAAACATAATGGATGACCATGGTTGTCTCTCTTGAATATATTTAACATCCAATCACTAACTATATCTAATTCACTTGTGTATTTTTTTCGTTTTATATATTTTATAAAAGTAAAGTCAAATAAGTGGGGGTTGAGAATTTGAATGAAAGATTAGAAAAGTAAACATGAAATGTGTTCATTTATTAATTTTTGTTTCAATATTTTAATAATTTTTTTTGATAAATTACTATTTTCTCACATTTAATAAAATTAATTTTTTTAAAAAAATTCAAGATATTTTGATTAGTTGATAAATATTAATTGTTTCAATTGTGTAAACATTTTTTTTATAATTATAGGTTTTTCATTTATGATTTTTTATTTTACAAAGTTTTTCTTTATTGGATTTTTAAAAAAATTTGGATAACCATGGTAAACCCACAAGGGCCAGGCCTTCAACCACTTAGGGGACCTAAGGGTCAATCCCATGGTAGATCCATCTCAAGGGACCAACTATGGTTACATGGGTGAAGCTAAATGCCTATATAGGGTAGGGATAAGACATCAGGTGTGCATGTCACCTGCTAGGTGTGCATGGATGCACACATAAGGGGTGATCAGGCCGACCCACCCCATATGTGTGTGTGAAAGTGTATCTAGGTGCCGACCCCAATGCTGACTCGGACAATTAGTAGGAAGGACTAGATTAATATAGCACAACTCAAAAAACCATGTCTCTAATGTGGGGCAATGCCACATGGGACACTATTCCTATTCCTTTAAATGATATAGATATAACCTCACCCATCATATCTAGATGATATCATCCATCCAATCATCTCTTTGATCATATTTTACCTTCAAACTTTGAAGGGTTTTATGCACATAATCTCAAGTCAAACTTTAGAAAGATAACCAAACATCTCCTTTCATCATGACAAAGGATTGAGATAAGGTCGATCAAACCAAATACATGCATGAAAATTCATCATGCATAAATATTGATCATTCTAAGAACATTAAAATCATGATATTTAATTGCATGAAAATGAAAAAATGGTAGATCATCCTTAAATTATAGCACCATATTCATCATTTGATCTCTTTGCTGGTTTTTAATTGTTTCTATTTTTCTTTGTCTAACATTTTATTTATCTATTTGTAATTTTTTGTGTTGGTTTATGACTTTACCAATGAAAATAAGGGTTTTTTGTTTGATTGTTATATAACCCAAAAGGAAGTTCTTGGGTTTTTACTCCCAAAGAAAAGGCAGGACTAGAATAGGTTAAAGACTCCTGTAAAAAGTCCCCGGGCCAATGGGTTTACCTATATTTTCTTCTTTGCGTGTGTACCGCTTTTGTGATTTTACCCAACCTTTTAAAGACTCCTGTAAAATATATATTTTATGCCTTTAGGTAATGTAAAATGTAGTGTCTTTAATAGGTTATCAAACCTCTAAAAGTGAGTTTCTTAGTTGTTACCAATATTCTCATAGAGTAGAGAAGGTTAATTAGTGGTCTAGGATCTTGGTGATATGAACCACTATAAAAGAATTGTGTTCTTTATTTTATTTACTGATCTACTAGTTAAATTGAACACAAAAATAACTATATTTTATTTAATTAATAAAACTTTGATTGATTTGTATTTAAATTTTTAAATGACTATTCACCCCATATAGTCATTATTGCCATTATTTATGATCAAAAAATTGGTATGGGAGCTTGGTCTTTGATTATTTAGCATATTACTTTGTTTTAATCCTTATGGATATAGTTTTTTTCTTTTTTTTAACTATTTTTCTAACCTGATAATCCTATACCTGCCAATATATTGAATAAAAGTTTAGTTCTTTAATATAGTATGTGGCAATTACAATGATGGATGAATTCCACAAAACCACCATTATTCGATCGAAGTGACTATGGATAATAACAAGACCAAATGGAAGTATACATAAAATAGTTAATTGTGGATAATTGTATTATCATGGAGAATCCATATGAGCTACTCAAAGATGATCTAGAGACACTTGTAGGTAATGACCTGGTCAAGTATGTTTTTAATTATAAAGTTAAGAATATTTTGTACTATACTGTAAGTATAAGTGTATATATCCATGTTTCAGATTGTAAGACATCCCATGACATGTAGAGAATACTTAAATTCACTCATTATGGGGCTATCAATATTTAAAGAACCAATATGGTTATGCTACAAGAAGAATACAAAAACTTCAAGATGGGATATGAAGATTCATTGAACCAAATGTTCCATCGGTTTACAAGTATTAAAAATAGTATGAGTTCTCTTGGTTAAGTAATGGACAACACAAATCATGTTGAAAGAGTTATGAGATCTCTAAAAAAATATCACATTAAAATAAGGTGTATATCAATGAGAGTAATAATTTTAAGTAGTATAACTTAGATGAACTATTAGGATCTTCAATGAAATATGATTTAGAGTTGAAAAACATTACAAATGAGTAGTCTATAAAGAGAAAAGGTATATATTTTAAGTCAAATATTAATGAAATCACTAACAATTCTAAATTTTATTTCTATGAAAGTTAATAAGAGATGACTCAATTTAGAAAGAATTTTTTCAAGTTCATGAAAAATAAAGGTGGTAAGATATAGTTTAGAAGAAAGTTAAAAAAGGATTAAAAGAAAGGTAATTATAGTCATAATAATAATGTTTTATAATTAAAATGTTGTGGGTGTAGGATGAAAGTAAACATTAGTAAAGACTATACAAAAATAAAACATCCAAAGAAATACAAATAGAAAAGGATAAAAGAAAAGAAATATTTTTTTGGAGGTTGGGATTGCTTAGATAATTCTAACTCAAGAAGTGATTCTAGAAGTGAACAAGAGATAGGGAACCTTTCTTTTATGGGTGTACAATGTGATGTAATTTATTAATTTTTCAATCAACTAATTACTATTTCTAATTTAGATCATAATTATTTTTCTAAAAATGAAAATGAAACTGAATCTTATTCATGTTTTTATTATTATTTTGTTAATTCTGAAGTCCAACAATTATTTAAATAAAATAAATAAATAATAAATAATGAAGTTAGGATAATTGAAAAATACACTAACATAAAAATTAAAAATAATAATTTGGTTAAAGGAAATGAGAAACTGAAAAGGGAATGTAAAAATTTTAATATATGTATTTCCCATAATGAATAATATAAAAGGAATTTTGATTTTGAGTTTAAACTAAATATGAAAATGATAGAATAAAAAACTTTCTATAAGTAAATAATAAATATTAGTAAAGTAGATCTAATTATGTTATGGAAGATTTAAATAATGTTGAGAACAATTTTAAGAAACTTAATAAAGAAAATAAGAAACATAGAAACATAGATTTGTGAAATAATGTGAAAGTTTATACTGATTTAGAGACTTTTAAAACGGTGACTATGAATTTGAAAAAGGAAGTTTTTAATCTTAAAGAGAATTTATCTACACTTATTACTAGTAAAGAAAACTATGATAAAATGATTTCATTAATGGAACTAAACACTAATAAGAATGTTTTTTACAATAGTTTATCTTCAAGGATAAGTAATAACACCTTTGTTAAGAGTTATAAAGGAATTATTTCTAGTGTAAACTTTTTTAAATGTATATTGAAAGGGAATTATGAAAATTAATGTTCATGGAGATTTATGAAATAATTTGGGAATACAAAGACACTTATTTATAGAGATTTATTTTCTAAATATCCTAGTAATAAATGTTTTAAATCTATTTTGGTTAAAAAAATTTCTATTACTAATCCAGTTGGACCCAAGTTAGCATGGGTACCAAAATATTTTAATTGAATTTTTTAATTTCAGGAAATATTCCTTAGAAGTCTCAAAGACTCTATCACGACATGACTCAATAGGGATTGAGCTGCAACTACCCCAAGCCCGCCACCATAGGCTAGGGTATAACAACAAGAAATGAAAGATATTATTAAAATGGGAGGGATTTTCCTAGTGTATCGATACACACACACCCAACCACATCCATAGAAAAGTGCATAAGAATAATAATAAAAGTTGAAACATATAGAGAACAACCATGCATGTAAAAACTCTAGGGAGTAAAATAGTACCACAACATAATCTGAAAAATGAAAGGGAAAAAATACACACCCAACCAAAAAAATGATCCAACCTGACAAAACTGTAAAAGTAAAGTGGTGAGAGAGTCCAACTTCAGATCTCCAAGACCCAACCAATATAAACGGTCAAATGCACTAGGGTATCCCTATGATTCCATATAATCTTATCTAACTTATCCATCATTTTCATAAGACATGACACATATAGAAAAAGACTATGTAGTGGTGAGTATATACATACCCAGTAGGATACCTCAAAAAATTGAAGGGGGAGTATTAAGAGACATGATATAATTAAAAAACTCAACCCATAACAAGATAGAATTAATAACCAATCAATAGGGATACGTGATCATAAAATAAACCCAAATGAGAGAGAGAAATGGGATATCTATCTCATAACCCAGCTTAAGAAAAGATTCTACCATCAGTTCCAAAGGGTCCATAAACAATGCCCAAAATCTCATTTGTATTTCTAGTAGAAACATCCATTTCAAGACACACCTCCCCATTATAATGCACAGTCAAGGGGAAATAATCTATAGGAATCATTCCCTGGTACAATAGGATGGTTCTGCTCAAGTGGTCAATGACCCATATCCTGACTAAGTAGGAGGGTGCCACTCTGATAGTTGATAGAGGAACCATGCATTTTATTATCAGGAGGGTGCCACTCTAATATTTAGTAGAGGACCCATGTCCTATCCTAGTAGGAGGGTGCCACTCTAATAGTTGATAGAGAACCCATGCCCTGTCCCTATAGTAGGATCCCACTCTAATAGTTTATTGAGGACACATGACCTATCCTAGTATGAGAGTGCCACTCTAATAGTCGATAGAGGACCCATGACCTATCCTTGCAGGATGGTCCCACTCTAATGGATTAGGAACCATGACCTATCCTAGTAGGAGGGTTCCACTCTAATAGTCAATAGATGACCCTTTCCCTATCCTAGTAGGAGGGTTCCACTATAATATTTCTAATGATCCTAGACAATCACTGTCATTGTTGAGTGTCACCTAAATAAGTATAACACTCATAACATCTCACATTGTATCTCCAAATCCACTACTAAGTCCACCATCTCATTTTACATGGAATAAAAACCAGGATAAGCTACTAGTGGGACAAAATATGAGTCAAAATGAAAGAGATATGAGAGGTAGAAGATTCTTAAAAAAGATGAAGTACATGACATGCAAGGTGACTCACATAGCATGTAGTCATTCACTTCTTCCTAGATGTTTCCTTCACCAGTACATGGCTCACTACCCATGTACCCCTACACGACGTGCTTTAGCCACCCAGGGCCCTGCCCGTGCTCCTAGCTATGTCTGTATACCTTGAATGTGCCCATTTATTTTGATACACAACATGTCCTCCCGCATGGGGTCCTACACGTGTGCTTCTTTCATAGGGAATGTCTACCAAAGGAGGCTTCCACAACGTGTGTCACAAACACATGATGTGTGATCAATATATTTTCCAAAACCCTTGTGTTATAGGAATAATGGTACTACATGGTGTGTGTTCATCATCCTATACACCATGTAGTCTATTTTTTCATAGAAAGTACAGATATGCTCTGCGCATTCCAAATCCTCACCTACTACCATGAATCATGCCTGTTTATTACCCATAATAGAACAGGAAATGACCTGTTCACCATTTCTCGCTATCCGATGGCCATAAATCAGATTTCAATCAATCTATTCAATACCTTTATGTGCCTTACACACCTCTCGTGCCACAACCAAATCTGATTTGGATCCCAAATCCATGAATTAATCACCAAAACCCTCAAATCATCCTGACATTTCCTATTATCACCGATCAGTTCATCTCACGTGAATCTTATGCATATCTAAGGGTCCGATCATGCTTGATCCCACCCAAAATTGTCGAACAGTGGTCCCTGTCGGCCAATTGTGAAGATTGTGAAGAACGATGGGAGAAAAGAGAAAGAAAAAAAATGTGAAACAATCATTATCTAGACATTCTTGTACAAAAAATACAAATTAGGGAATATTAGGTGAGAAACATGACATATCAGGGATAAAAAAATTAAATAACCAATTTAATTTCACAAGGGATCATGCGAAGGTTCCAATTTGACGCAGATCAAAGAAATATAAATGATCATGTTAAATATTTTTTAATCATAAGGGTGGAATCAAGAAATGAAGAATCCTACCTCGATATTAGATCATATGATAATGAATAATGTTGCTATCAATGAATGAGGAAGATCCATTATGTTACCTATGCTTCAAGTTTCCTTGATCTGGTTGTTGATCATCATCTAATCTCAACATGCAAATGAAGAATGGAGAATTATGCTCTCAATAGTCCCAAAATTATGTGGATAACCTTGTGAATTCATCATAATGACTTATTTATAGAAGGAATCTATTTTAGTTAGTTTAATGAATAAATGAATGAATGAATGAATTAATTCACTGAATGCACCTGCTAATGACCACTTTATCTGCACGCCCTATGCCGAACAACTTTAGCTCACACCTAGGGTAAAAATCACATTCCAGATTCAACTGTGGTCTTATATTTTTGATATTAGACTCCTTTTAAGATATAACCCTTTATTTATAAAAAACCATATGCATGTGATATAAAATATATTTAATATTTTTTATAAAACTTACTTTGGGCACACCAGGACTTAGAATTGCATGCTGTCCCAATACCTGGCTTCAAAATTTTTTCTAGATATATTTAAAAGTCTTACAAGGAAAAAATAGGGTCTCTATAGACTCATGGTATTGAGACAATGGCCACTCTAGGAACATGACACGTGATATTTCTAAATTTCTATCTTTCAATTCATGGATGGTGGCCTAGTCACATTTGGAGACAACTCAGAAGGTTAGATTAAAGGTATTGGTGAAGTCTTTTTCTAAATATATTACTATTTTAAAAATATAATTTGTATATGGTTTAAAACAAAATATTATAAGTATATCATAACATTTTTATGATTTATTAAAAGTAATTTTTGAAAATGTTAAATGTACAGTTTTGAAAAATAAATTTGTTTTATTTTCAGAAAATAGAAAAGAGAATGTTTATATTATTGATTTTTCTAATCTAACTAAACAAAAGGTTAAGAGTTTAAATAACTTAGAAGAATATGAAATTATTTGGTATAAGAGTCTTGGGAATGAAAAATTCATACTATTTCACAAACAATCAAATAATTAATAGGTTTTGGAATTTTCAAAGTTACAAACAAGTAAGTACTTTTTATATGATTCATTTTTAAAGGGTAAGCAACATAAAGAAAGATTTAAATATATAAATGATGTCAGTACTTATAGGTGATTATAAATTTTACACATTGACTTATTTGGACCTAAACAACTAATTATATTTGGTGGTAAGAAGTATGTATTATAATAGAATATGATTACAAAATATTTATCTAGATTTATTTCTTCTCCCATAAAAGTGATACTTTAAATGAATTTTATTATTTTGTAAAATGATTCAAAACTTCAAAAATATGTCAAATATCTTTACCAGGAGTGATAAAGGTGGTGAATCTTTTAATTTAGAATTTTATAAATTTTGTGAAGAAAATGGATATAGGAATTACTTTTCATCCCCTAGGACACCAAAAAAAATGGTGTGGTTGAAATAAAGAATAGATCTATACAAGAAATGGATAGATCAATTATTATGGAATTTAATGTGCCTAGATATTTTGGGAAGTTTTAAATATATATTTTCATTTTTTAAATAGATTATCTATTAGATTATTTTTAAATAATATTCCTTATGAACTATTTAAAGGGTTTAAACCTAACTTTTATAGTTTAGGGTATTTGGTTGCAAAGTGTTTATCTTAAATACAAAATGTAATTTTAAAAAATTGCATTCTAAAAGTGATTAAGAAATATTTTTTGGATATTCCAATATTAGTAAAGCTTATAGAGTTTTTAATAATAAAACATAGTTATTGAAATTCCTATAAATGTTATGTTTAATAAAAGTAACAATAACAAGTAAAGCTCTAATTTAAACAAATATGATGATGAATTTAAGGATTTTAATTTTGGTGAAGATAATGACCAAGATAATGAGAATGAATCAATTGGTGAGGATCATGTATCTTCTCAAATTGATCCTAAATAATATAAACCATTTAAAGATCATTTAATTGAAAAAGTTATTAGAAATGTGGAATCTGGTATCCAAATGAGAAAATCTATTTTACTTTATTGTACAGATTCTTTTTATTATTGATTTTGTTCCTATTAACATTGATAATTATTTAATTTATTCAAACTAGATAAATTATATACAAGATGAATTAAATAAATTTGAAAGAAAAAAATTGTGGAATTTGGTTGAATTACCAAAAGGTAACCAATAATAGGAACTAAATGGATTTTTCATAATAATATTGATAAATCTGGAAACATAGTTCAAAATAAATAAATAATAGTGTCTCAAGGTTATTCTCAGGAAGAGGGAATTGAATTTAAAGATTCTTTTTCTCCTGTTTCTAGTATGGAAGTAATTAGAATTTATTAGCCTTTTCTTATTTTAAAAATATAAAAATTATATCAAATGGATGTAAAAAGTGCATTTTTAAATGGAATATTTTTTTGGAAAACTCTATGTTAAACAACCCCTGGATTTGAAAATGATATATTCCAAAATCATGTTTTTAAAATTAATAAAGAATTATGTGTTCTTAAGAAATCTTCTCGAGATTCATATAAAAGACTAAAATAATTTTTAATACAAAATGATTTTTTTAAAGGTGAGGTTGATCCTACCCTATTTATAAAGTGAGTTTCAAATGATATACTGATTATACAGATTTATTTTGATGATATAATTTTTGGTTTCACAAATTATTTAACTTGTAATAATTTTTTAAATTAATGAAAACTGAATTTTATATGAGCTTGATGAGAGAATTGACAATTTTTCTTGGTTTAAAAATCAATTAAAGAAAAGATTTTATTTTTTAAATCAATATAATTATGATTATTTTTTTTAAAAATGTTTCGAATTGATTCTAATAATTATATTAAAAGACAAATGAGTACCAATTCCAAATTGGAATTGGATGAATCTGGAAAGTTAGTTGATATTAAACTGTATAGTGGCATGATGGGAAATTTATTATTTCTCACTACATCGAGACTGAACATAATATTATTTGTTTATTTATGTGCTTGATATCAGTATAACACTAAATAAATTAATCTTAAATAATTAAAGAGAGTAATTAGATATATTAATTGATCTACAAGCATTGGTTTATTTTATTCAAATTATAATTGTTTTAATTTATTATCTTACTCTGGTTCTGACTTTCAAGATTGTGATATTGACCAGAAAATCCCAAAAGGTATGTTTTATTTTTTGGGTAAATTTTTAATTTCATAGAGTACTAAAAAATAACTATCAGTAACACCATCTATGGATAAGGCTGAGTATGTTACTGTTGCTAATTTTTATTCTCATGGAATAAGGATTAAAATAAAAATTTTTAATTTTAATTTTTGTTTTGATAAAATTACAATATTTTGTGATAATTCTAGTATAATTTCAATTTTTAAAAACCCACAACAATAATATATAAAAAAACATATTGTAACCCCTCAACCCAAGTTACCTAGAGTCGGTTCATTATTACTTAACATTAGAATGATCACAGTAGATCAAGTCTCGAAAGACCGATTAGTTTAGTAGCCTTGGAAGTACTGGATACATACATAAGTTTTACATTACATTATCAAATGAAAAAAAAAACATTGGGTCTAATTTGAACAATCTTATATCCCTTAGGCTATTCCTGTAGGTCAGTCATAATATACTTCTTCACATCCTAAGAAAAATAAAACATAAGAAAGGGGTGAGCTCAGATGCTCAGTAAGGACAACAATATAACAGAAACTGTCATAAATAATCATAAATGTTTAAGGAAATGTATAAGCCTAAATCACAAACCTTTTAAAAATAAAATTAATCATAATATGGAAAATATAAATCAAATAATTCCATTTACTTATTCACATGGATATTCTACTAGTCAAATAATCACATGTAATATCAATAGAAAATTTCATAATTAAGGAATGAATAATGCCAGACATAATAACCACATAGTCAAGGCCTCGTGCCAAGACTACAAATAAAGATTTTGTCAAGGCCTTGTGCTAAGACACTAGTTTGTCTCATGATACCTACTGATGCATCGAGGAGCTATATTGGGCTTCACCCATCACTTATTGAGTCCAATGCATTCCTTATATAAAAAGGGTGAAACAAAATCTAAACATTCGTATTAAAACTAACATACAAAATGTCAACATTTTAACCACAAACCATGAAGGGTATAAAAATAGAACTTCAATAGTAAAACATAACTCATTAAATACAATATGGAAGATTATATCAACCACAATCAATAATAATGAAGGATATTGACATAGATGAAAATAATCAGTAAAACTATTTGAAGAAAATATCCCCTTTTTCTTGAAAACATTTAAAAGTCTCACTATTTATCAAGAAGTCGTTGAAAACATATTTTTAAATAAAAGTGTCCCATACCACTTTGAAACTTTTAAAAGGAATTTTAATTTTAAAACATTTGTGTTTATATAAATAAATCTTTAAAACCATTTTTAAAACATGGACATTAATGAGAATGATTTAGAAGAATAAATATTTAAAACATTTAAAATGATATTTTAGTTAGAGTTCCTAATCAAATGAGATGCACTTGAATAAAAATAATTGAGGTAATAGAATATTTATAATATCATGAGAATAAAGGTATTCATGATATACTATGACAAAGTACAGTATGTACACCATATAAAATTGAATTGGTGCATAACAACAAAGAGGTCTCAATGGAATGTAAATTGAGATGAAATCACTTATAAAGACTGTATCCTTAGGTTAAGGATAAATAAATAACATAATTATGTGTGAAAAATATAAATATACTCAATATGATTGGATATTTAGTGTAAATAAATCATATTTTATTCACACATATTCTTGTAAAAACAACACCAATGACTTGGATGTTTAACTCAATGAATGAAAATTGAGTTAAGATTACTCTTATCAAGTTCATATCAATGACTTGAGAATTTATCAATGGATTTATTATGTGTATAAAAATTATATCCAAAAAAATGGGAGTGGAAATTACTACATAAATAAATAAATAGTGATTTCACACATAATCTTGGAGTAAAATAATCAATGAAGTTTGCATAAAACCCAAGGAGCGGAAATCGAAATTAGAAATTCCCTTACCGATTTGGTAACATACGAAACATACACCCCATGAAAGAAGAATCATAAAATGAAGATGTAAATACCAATAAATTAAAATATATTACAAAAAGAATAAAATCATGGGAAGTATATACACCACACAAAATGAAATAGTGGCAATATAACATGAATCTCACGGGAATAAAAAGTGAGATGAAAACCCCTTATCACATTGTAATCAATCGAGTCGTAACACCAAAAGTTAATAACCACCAAATTAATCCCCTAATTCCATGAATATAAATAAAATCATGATAATATATATCAAATGGAAGTAAAAAATACACCACATGCAATAAATAAGTGGTAAACAATGGAAATATCACGAAATTAAAAGTGAGATAAGAAACCCTTACCTTGTGCTTTTACTTAGTTAAGGGTATATTAACCTCCTTTATAATGGTGAAATAATTGTTATTAAATTATACAGGAACCATATACATAAATATGATATCATATATGATCTTTTAATATTTCTTTGTTAATAATACTTCTATAATATTATTGTTTTGGGTGTTAACTGATTCATTTTTTATATGTTTTGTTACGTAAGTCATGTTTGTTATGGATAGGATGTATTTGATTCATATCCATAATTAGATTATGTTTTTAATGTTGAGTCAATAAGGTTTCCTTATGACTTTTCCATTCCTTCATGTTTGGGGAAATTTTTGAGTCAATAAGGTTTCCTTATGACTTTTCCATTCCTTCTTGTTTTGAAAATCACAAACACCTTATCTTAAGGAAAATTTCATTTTACCCTATGTTTTACTTTCATAAGGAAAATTTCCTCCCCCAAGGAAATTTATCCTTACCATGTTTTCCATTATTCATTTTTTCTATGTATAAAATTTTGTTTCGTATACAAAACCTCATAATCATATAATAATTAGATATAGAGCACTCTATTTTCAAGATAGGAATTCTGACTCTGAACTCTCTGAATTTAGACTTTGAAATCTTCTGAGTTTTGACCCCGAGTTCTATGAATTCAGAATCCGAACTCTTTTGAGTTCTGACTCCGAGTTCTATAAATTCAGACCCTGAAATCTTATGATTTCTGACTCCGAGTTCTCTGAATTCAGACTTTGAACTCTTATGAGTTCTGACTCTGAGTTCTCTGAATTCAGACTTCGAACTCTTATGAGTTCTGATTCCGAGTTCTCTGAATTCAGACTCCGAACTCTTATGAGTTCTAACTCCAAGTTCTTTGAATTTAGACTCCGAACTCTTATGAGTTCTGACTCCGAGTTCTCTGAATTCAGACTCCGAACTCTTCTGTCTTCAGACTCCGAATTCTTGTGAATTCATATTCCAAACATTCTGAGTTCTGGTTTCGAATTCTTGTGAATCCAGATTCTGAATTTCCTTGAAATTTAGACTCTGAAATTCTATATAATTCTAACTCTGAATTCTTCTGAGAAACAAAATCCTAATATACATGTATTATAGACTCCGAATAGTTTTTGGTTAGACTCCGAACTTTCATTTTTTCTTACATTCTGAATAATTGAATTTGGTTATATAACCATATTTTTTCTTACTCATGTTTTGATTATAAAATGAGGACGTGCATTCGGTTACTCACTAACCATGGTTTGAGTGACACGCGTATAGGTCCCTCTGAAATTCAAGGAAAAATATGACCATTGGAGGAGGGAGATGACTGTTGAAGCCGTGCATATAAATAGGATCTCATTTGAAATATCTCACAACAAGTTTATCAATATAGAGCTTACATGCTATTGAAGTGATTTCTAGAGAGAGAGGCTCTTATAAACTCTTAGGCTTCGAGCAAAAAGTTTGAACGACTTGTTCAAACTTTACTTCGTGCAGAATTTCTTTGTGCAGAGGTGCGATTTCCTTAAAATCAGAGACTTTGGGTTGTGAAGTTAGAGGTGCCGATTTACTTAAAAATCGAGGGCTTGTGGGGATAGCAAGACAAATACTGATATTCGGATTGGGGGCTTATCTGGGTTTGGGTAAGACAAAATTTCTTGAAAGTATAAATCAAGGGACCTTTATCCATGGTTGTTGGATACCCTTCTCTTTGGGTTAAAAGATTTACTACTTGATACTTGTAGTGTTTCATATTTATTTTCCACTGTAATTTTGGTTATTGAGGAAAGTATAACTATCTTATACTTCCTTAGACTTGTACTCTGATTAAATAGGATTCTATTTTCTTTAAGGTATAATATTTTTTGTTGTAAACTTTTTGTTAAGTTTCATTTCTGGAATCTCCTTTTCAGAATTAACTTTTCGGAATCAAGCAAGTTATTAGAACTTAGAGGTGTTGTGAATTTTGTTTATACAAAATTTTCTTAAGGAATTTTTAAAGTATACAATTCACCCCCTCTTGTATATTGAGTGTCTACACTATAGTTTGATACTAAAATTAGTATCATATCTATCATACTTTCAATCCTACAATTGGTATCATAGGTTTGCTACCTCATACTCTTAACTAATCCTACAATTGGTATCAAAGCATTGGTTAAATATGAATTAATCTCATGATTAGATTCAAAAGAGAAATATTCTTCTTCAGTTTTTCGGAATCATATTTTCGGACTCATAAAGTTTGGATTTATATTTTTCTTAGAGATACTCTAGTTCTATTTTCCTTTCTTAGGATATTTTTTCTTGTTTACAAACTTTTATTACTAACAAGTTTTTGTGGAAAGATTTTCTTTAAGATGGAAGTTTTAACAGTTGTTTCTATTGACAATATAAATTATACCAGACCTCCTATTTTTGATGGAAATGATTATGAGTACTGGTGAAATAGGATGAAGACTTTCATTATTAAACCTAGAGTTGATAACTACCTAATACTGATAGGAGAATATAATATTCCTAATAAGGAATTGAGAACTTTTACTAATCAAGAGAAATCAGAATATCAAGCAAATTTCAGAGTCATAAATACATTGCTATGTTCCATGACTAGGAACATATATAGTCAAATATCTTCATGTGAAGCTGGAAATAGTATTTGGAAGAAACTTTAAGTTACACATTTTGGTACTTCTAAAGTTATAGAGCTAAGAAGAGCTATGTTGAGAGATGAATACCATGTCTTTAACTTTCCTTATAGAGAACCTATAAGCAAAGTTCATCAAAGGTTTATGAATATTGTGAATAGATTACAGTCTATGGGAGAAAAAGGTTTGGATGATTAGGCCATTGTAGATATGATCATAGAAATCATGCCAAATGAGTGGGAGTCCAAGAGGACAAAAATTGATGAGAATAGGAAAGTCACCCAGATTTCCTTAGATGAGCTGTTTGGAACTCTTCTTCAACATGAGACTAGAATAAAGAGAGATGCTGATAATGTTAAAAAGAAGAATGGGAATGGAGGAGTTTCTTTTACAACTACATCAAAACATATGAAAGAAAAGACTCCAGAAAGAGTTACTAGATCAAAGTCAAAAAAAGTTACTATTCAGTTAGAATTTAGTGATCCAGAAAAGTCTAAGAATGAATTAGCTAATCTTTCTCGGAGAATGAACAAGATAGTAGCTCAGAATAACTATAAAAATAAGTTCAAGAAGAGAGACTACAAAGAAAAGAAATATGGGGAAGTTACTTGTTATGAATTTAGAAGAACGGGTCATATCAGACCTGATTTCCCTCTATTGAAAAAGAAGGAAAAGAAGGAAAGGAATTTAGAGAGAAACAAGAAAAAGTTCTATCGTTTGAAGCTCAAGAAAAGTCTTAAATAAAATGATACTTGGAGTGCTAGCTATGGAGACTCTTCGGGAAGTGAATCTTCTGAATATAAATCATCAACAAAAAAAATAATGGATTCATTCCTACCACTTCTTTCCCAAATACATGTTTTATGGCCAAGGTACGGTCTGCCGAGGCATTAAAAAATTTATCTCTTGATAATAATTACTATTTTGAAGATATTACTTCTAATGAAGATACTTAATCTTCAGATAATAAAGAAATACCTTCATATAAAGAAGTATCTAGATTTTCCAAGTTGTTAGAAGCAAGAAATTGTAAAATTTCTAAGAAACTAGACAAGGAAAATACTAGAGAATAAGTTCTTACAAAATAGATTTCAAACCTCTATAGAGATCTTGAAGATAAGGATGAGCTTCTAGAAAAACTTTCTAAAGACCTTAAGAAAGGAAATTCTGAAAAGGAAAAACTTTCTAAAGATCTTTAAGAATGCTATTATAAAAATAAACGTTTTTGAGGAAAAATATAACTCTAAGGAAATAATTCATGAGGATAGGAATTTAGTCATAAGACTAAAATACAAAATATATTCCCTTAAGAAAATTCTTGCAAACTTTACTTCTGGTAAAGAAAATTTTGACAAGATGTATTCTCAAATCAAATCTCAAGGAAATACTACTGGAGTAGGTTATACTCACAGAAAACCTATTTTCAAAAACAACTATTTTATTCCATCCATAGCCCATTTTTTTACTAAATGTCAAAGTTGTGGGCATTGGAAGAAAATTTTTTCTTTGAATAATGTTCAATATCTTGGGTTTCATAAAGCTTATTTTTCAAAACAAATGTGGACACCCAATATTTTATTGTCTAACAATTCCGGATCCAAGAAAGTTTGGATTCCGAAAGTCTAACTTTCTTATTTTATAGAAAATAAGGAAAGTACCAACAACAATACATGGTACAAGGATAGTGGATGTTACCGGTATATGACTAGTAACAAAAACTACTTTGAAAAGGTTATCAAGAGGAAAGGAGGAAAAGTAACTTTCAGAGATAATGCTAAGGGAGAAATTATTGGTATAAGAAACATCGTTCTTCTTGGAAAAACTTTGATTTAAAATGTTTTATTTGTTAAAGGTCTTAAGCACAACCTCATTAGCATAAGTCAATTATGTGATTAAGGTTACCTTGTGATTTATAGGAATTACAAGTGATTATTAAAAAATTCCAAGGAAGAGTTTATTCTTTCTTCCAATAGGCAAGAGAATGTTTACACACTAAACTTAGAAGACCTTAGGAGCCATGACCTACCTTGACTTAGTTAAATGGAAGATCATTTTTGGTTGTGGCATAGAAGGTTAGGAAACTGTAACCTTTGGAACCTATGGAAACTATCTAAGAAAAGACTAGTTAAGGATCTACTAGAGCTTAGATTTGATTCTTCAAAAGTTTGTGATCCTTGTCAATATAGAAATCAACATAAATCAAGTATTAAATCAGTCAGTAAAGTCTCAACCACTGATGCATTACAGTTAGTGCATATGGATATTTTTGGCCCAACACAAACTGGAAGCATTGGAGGCAAATATTATGTATTTTTCTTAGTTGATGATTACACTAGATTTACATGGGTATATTTTCTAGCAAAGAAATCTGAATCTTTTTCTTATTTCAAAAGTTTTAGAGCCAAAGTTAAAAATGAGAAAAAAATTCCTTTGATAACTATTCATAGTGATCATGGGGGAGAATTTCAAAATTTTTGATTTTGAAACTTTTTGTAGTAGAAAAGGCATTACTCATATCTTCTCAGCACCAAGAACACCTCAACAAAAATGTGTTGTTAAAAGATGAAATATAATTCTTCAATAGATAACAAGAACCATGTTGAGTGAATATTCTATAGCCAAACATTTTTAGACTGAAGCTATAAGAACTACTTTTTATACTATATATCATTTTTTGATTATACATTTTCTTAATAAAACTCCTTATGAGTTATGGAATGGTAGAAAACCTAGACATTCCTACTTCAAGGTTTTTGGTTTCAAGGTATACATTCTGAATACTAAAGATAATCTACAAAAATTGCACCAAAATCTGATGAAGGAATTTTCTTAGGATACTCCACAACTTCTAAGTCTTATAATGTTTTCAATAAGAACACTTGTACTGTTGAAGAGACAGTACATGTAAAATTTGATGAAACTGATCCCTTTGTTTTTAAACAACCTCAATATACATCTTCAGATGTGTTTTCAAAAACTGATTATCAACCTTTTTTAGAAGATCCTTCTGATAAGAAAAATGTCCAAGAAGATGTTTCTGAATCATTTACCCTAGAATATTTCCTACCTTATGTTGATGAACAGGTTTTACAAAACCCAAATTAGTTGTTTCTAAAGAATCATCCCAGTGATAGTATCATTGGTACTGTGAATCAACCTGTAAGGACTAGAAGTTCCTTAAGAAATGAAGTAGAATATATATCATTCCTTTCCCAATTATAACAAAAAAGCACTAATGAATCTTTAGGTGACGATGATTGGATAAAATCTATGCAAGATGAGATAAATGAATTCGAAAGGAATAAAGTCTGGACCTTGGTTGAAAGACCTAAGGAAACTTATGTTATTAGAGTAAAATGGGTCTTCAGAAATAATTGTGAAGAAAATGGAATCATAGTAAGAAATAAAGATATATTGGTTGCTAAAGGCTATAATAAATAAGAAAAAATCGACTATGAAGAAACCTATACTCCAGTATCTAGACTTGAATCTATTCATATTTTACTTGCCTTTGCAGCATTCTTCAACTTCAAAAATTTTCAAATGGATGTGAAATGTGCTTCCCTTAATGGTTTTGTTCAAGAGGAAGTTTTTGTTGAACAACCTCCTGGTTTTGAAGATACAAAACATCCTAAACATGTTTATAAACTTACCAAATCTTTGTATGGAATTAAGAAATCCCCTCGAGATTGGTATGATAGGATTACAATATTTTTTTTTCAAAATAATTACATTAAGGGAAATGCAGATCCAACCCTTTTTATAAATAAATATAAGAAAAATGTTTTGATTGTTCAAATTTATGTTGATGATATTATATTTGGTTCAACTCAACAATATTTAACTGATTCCTTTGCGGATCTAATGAAATCTGAGTTTGAAATGAGTATGATGGGTGAGTTAACATTTTTCCTTGGTTTTCAAATATCTCAAAAACCAGAAGTAATCTATATATCCCAACATAAGTATATTAAATATCTTATTAAAATTATGGATATGACAACACTAAGAGTATTATTACTCCCATTGGTACCTCAAACACACTTGATCTTGATGAAGCTGGGAAACCAGTAGATCAAACATCTTTTAGAGGTATGATAGGAAGTTTACTTTACTTGATAGCTAGTCATCTAGACTTAATGTTTTCAGTATGCTTATGTGCAAGATATGAATCCAATCCTAAGGAATCTCATTTAAAGGCAATGAAAAGAATTTTTCGCTACTTAAAGTGAACCATGGATTTAAGACTCTTTTATACTTCTGGAAATGATTTTATTCTAAACTTTTTTTCAGATGCTGACTTTGGTGGATATAGAATGAATAGAAAAATTAATCCTAAACATGTCATTTCTTTGGAGATTCATTAGTTTCTTGGTCATTCAAGAAGAAACACTCAGTAGCACTTTCCACTGCTGAAGCCAAATATGTAACAACTGGAAGTTTTTCTGCTCAAGTGTTGTGGATGCAACACACACTCACAGACTATGGTATGAGTTTTACGAAAACAAAAATTTTTGTGTGATAATACTAGTGCCATTTCCCTTAGTAAAAACCTTTCACATCACTCACGTGCAAAACACATAGATATTAGGCATCACTTTCTTAGGGATAACAACCAAAAAGGGGATATCATTCTTTAATTTATCAGAACACAAGATCAAATTTCTGATATTTTCACAAAATATTTACCCTCCGATAGATTTTAATACATTAAACAGAATTTATGAATGATAACCATAAAGTAATCTTTCTTGTTAAATTTCTATTGAAACCAATCTCCTTACAGTAATAAACTCTTTTTCATAAGGGGAGTACATTTGCTTGTTTGTTTTAAAATTTTTCGTAATGAAAATTTTCGTAGTAAGAGTTTTCAAATCTTTCGTAATGAAAGTTTTTGTAGTCATATTTTTCAAATCTTTCATATTAAAAATTTTTGTAGTAAGATTTCCTAAATTTTTTTCATAGTCTAATTTTTTCTTTTTCTAAATTTTTTTCATAGTCTTATTCTTTTCCAATTTTTTTAATTTTTTCATAATAAAAATTTTTAGATTGAAGATTTTTGTAAAATTTTTCATAATGAAAATCTTTCGTAATGAAATTTTTGTAGTTCAAAATTTTCGTAATGAAGATTTTCTAAGTTTTTGTAATGATGATTTTATAAATTTTTGTAAAGAAAATTTTCCAAATTTTTCATAATGAATATTTTCTAAAAATTCGTAGTCATTTTTTGAAATTTTTTCGTAATAATTTTTTTTTCAGAATCTAAAGTTCTTCAAGAAAATTTCCCCCATTATGAATAATATTCTTAGCAATCCGAAAGGTATGTTTTATTTCCTGATTTTTCGTAATCATCCTTTACTTTCTGGTAGTTTCTTTTGTTTTTAAATTTTTCGGATTCTCTTTTCCTTAAATTTGAATGCTTTTATTTAAAAAAAAACCTCAAAAGACCGGATCCAAGATTTCCTTGAGGTTATCATATCGACCATTAGATCTCATCAGAAGGATTTTTAGCCATTGGATTAAGTTTGGAAGATGAACCGTCCCATCAAAAACCTATATAAAGGACCCCCTAATGGTTGTCCCACATTGAATCTCAAGCTCTCATGTGCTGAAGTTATTCCCTTCTACATAAGATCATTCCAGATTTTCAAGGGTTTCTCAATTATGATTATCTATATAAGAATCCTCTCAGAAAGATATGTCTACTGTTAATCCAATATCAGAGTGGCAGGTTTATAGATAAAGGTTGGTGTATCTGAAATTCTTTACAAAGTATGATTCTATAATATCGATGAACATTTAGCTGAATGGATGGGAGAGTGTTTGCGTATCGAAGCCAGGGGCTCAAGATTTTGTGTATCCGGATTTGCTAATTGAATTTTATGAATCAATTAGTTTCTTTAAGGAAGAACACAGAGGGAAGTTTTCATTTAAGATATATGGAAAGACTTTTGCTCTTTCATATACTAAGGTAACTAATTTGGTTAGTATTCCATACGATGGGGAAGCTGAGTTCTGTTATCATAAGTTTCTAGATGTCAAATGAAGTTTTGTTAAGGTAAAATCTATGGAATTCCTTGGTCTTATAGATGTTAAGACTCTGAATATTGCTCATCTATCTACAAATCATCGGATTATCGAATTATGGGTTCAAGGATTCATCATTCCGAGAAAAGGGGACAAGGAAACATTGAAGAAGAGTGAAATGTATATTTTGGATTTCTTGGTGAACTAAAGGAAGATCAATCTGGTTAAGAATATTCTCATTACAATTGATAATATTAATAATGGAAACTTGAAGGCTTAAATAATCATGTATCCATACATTCTCTCCAAGTTAATTGTTTGGTGATTAGAATATTTTAAAATTCCTTTCATCTCGAAGCCAAGGAATTGCAAAGTCATGTTAGTCAGTGATGATACCCTGAAGAGGATGAACATTGGTTTTTATACAGACTCTGGAGAATTTTATGACTTACCATAGGAAGAAGATGAAGCTGTTACAAAAAAACAAGAAGTAGATAAACCGTCCAAAAAGGGAGGAAGGAAGAGGAATTTGAATGAAGTAGTAGTGGAAGGAAAAACTGCAGAGCCTAAGGAAATCCAATACACACCTCAAAAACCTAATAAGTAAAAATCATATCTGGATGAGTTAGTTGTTAAGTGGAGAGAATACAAACAGAGCAGGAAACCAGGGGAGCCAAGTTTTGGTTTGGATCCTGCTGAAGAAAAATCTTTAAAAGAGAAGACAACTGATGAGCTTGAAAAGCAAGATAAATAGAAGAATCTAAAGAAGAAGATGAATGAATTTGAAAGTGTTCAATCACTTCTGAAGGCTGCTGAGAAAGCTTCTGAGAAAATTATGGTACCCGAATCTTTCTTGGTAGAAGCTTTACCTGAGACTCTGGGAAAGAAGTATGTGACTCCAGAAAATATCAAAGAAAAAGAAGTAGAATAAGCAGAAAAATAAAAGGAAGAAGAAAGTAGTGGTGATACCAAAGATCTCGTTAATCAAGTAGAGGAGTTTCATGAGAATGAGAGTCCATCTGAGAAACTCTCAATCCGAACTTCTCAAGCCAAATCATCAAAGCTTGATACTCTTGGGAAGGATGAAGGAAAGGATGATGATGAAGCAAATAATTCATCTGAAGAAGAAAGTATTAATAGATATTTTATTAATCTTTAGGATGCTGAGGCAGGAGATTAGAAAGAAGAGATAGACGAAGATAAAATTGTTCAGCTGTCTGACAGTGAACCTGAATCTCCGGATGAGCAAGACATTCCGAAAGCTGATAAGGGTAAACATGTGGTTATTGATACACCTACTAAAGCTATTGTAATGAAGAAGGAAGCTGGCGGATCTTCAAAGAGGAAACTTGCTGAGCTAGAAAAAGATCCCTCACCAGGAAAGGTTTCAGATTCAGAATCATAATCCCTTGGACATGATTTCGTTGTTCAGTCGTTGAAGAAGCTTGTTGGGACCATTCCGATTTTTCCAAGAATTGACTCGAGATGTTAGATGCTTTAACACAGCTTGAACCAAAAATCAGATTCAGCATCCATGGTGATGGACAAGTGTGTCAAGCTTAAGGATGATTTCAATAATTTTTTCATCAACTACGAATCCCACAAAAGATCATGCAAGAAGATGACCAGTTGGTCACGGAAAAACATAGAAGAAATGAAATGTCTTGATGGGTTCCAAGATAGTGTCAAGGAGGTATTTGAAATTGAAGATGGTAAAATCAAGGATCTCACAAGCAGTTTTGAAGAAAAGATGACTCTGGAACAGAATTCTCGAATTCAAGAAGTGAAGGATTTTAATGGGAAGTTGTATTCTGTTGCTCAAAGCTAGAAGAGAGAAAGAGATCTTCAGATTGAGATAGAAGAAAAGATTATCAAGCAGAAAGAAGTCCTGAGGGCTCAGGCAGAGGCTCTTAAGGCTCAAGAAGATAGAATCAAAGCTTTAGATAGGAAAGATGAGGATCAGAATCAGATTCTCAAATGAGCAGAGGAAGATCAAAAGGAGCTTAAGCAGCTCAAAACAATAGTGAAGAAGCTAATGCCCAAGGAAAAAAAGGATGATCTTGTTTAAATATGATCTTTTGTTGTATTTTCCTTGTATAAATTTTTCATATTATAATGAAATGTTTGGTTTCTTGTCTTTTTTATGTGTTGTACTAATATTTTAGGTAACATAATTTCTTTTCCATTCCCTCAAATTACCTTTTGAAAATCACAAAGGGGGAGAAAGGAAAAAGAATACTGAGTAAAGAAGAAATTTCTCTAAGTAATGGGGAGTTCATCTAAGGGGGGGTTTTCATTACCAAGATTTTCGTATTCAAGATAATGAAAAATATCTTTCCAGAAATCTAGAATACGATCCTTAGTGTTCCAAATCCTAAGGAGGAGTTAGTCATATTCATCATTGCCCATGTGATAAGGGAGATAAGTTTTGTATTCAGAGTATAGGAAAATATTTTCTAAGAACTTATATTCTTTTTCGTAAGGATGTTTGTGGTATCAAAAAAGGGGGAGATTATTGAGTCAATAAGGTTTCCATATGGCTTTTCCATTCCTTCATGTTTGGTGAAATTGTTGAGTCAATATGGTTTCCTTATGACTTTTCCATTCCTTCTTGTTTTGAAAATCACAAACACCTTATCTTAAGGAAAATTTCATTTTACCCTATGTTTTACTTTCGTAAGGAAAATATCCTTCCCCAAGGAAATTTATCCTTACCATGTTTTTCATTGTTCATTTTTTCTAAGTATAAAATTTGGTTTTGTATCAAAAACCTAGGAATCATATAATACTTAGATATAGAGCACTCTGTTTTTAGGATATTAATTCTGACTCCGAACTCTCTGAATTCAGACTCCGAACTCTTCTGAGTTCTAACTCTGAGTTCTCTAAATTCAGACTCTGAACTCTTATGAGTTCTGACTCTGAGTTCTCTGAATTCAGACTTCGAACTCTTATGAGTTCTGACTTTGAGTTCTCTGAATTTAGACTCCTAACTCTTATGAGTTCTGACTCCGAGTTCTCTGTATTCAGTCTCTGAACTCTTATGAGTTCTGACTCCGAGTTCTCTAAATTCAGACTTCAAAATCTTATGAGTTTTGACTCTAAGTTCTATGAATTCATACTCTAAACTCTTATGAATTCTGACTCTGAGTTCTATGAATTCAGACTCTGAACTCTTCTGTGTTCAGACTCTGAATTCTTATGAATTCAGATTCTGAACTTTCTAAGTTCTGGTTCCGAATTCTTGTGAATCCAAATTCCGAATTTCCTTGAAATTCAGACTATGGAATTCTATATAATTCTAACTCTGAATTCTTCTGATAAATAGAATCCGAATATACATGTATTATAGACTCCGAATAGTTTTTGGGTAGTCTCCGAACTTTCATTTTGGATTACATTCTAAATAATTGAATTTGGTTATGCAACAATATTTTTTCTTACTCATGTTTTGATTATAAAACAATTTCGTGCATTCAGTTACTCACTAACCATTGTTTGAGTGACACATGTACATTTCCCTCCAAAATTCAAGGAAAAATATGACCGTTGGAGGAGGGAGCTGACTGTTGAAGTCGTGCCTAAAAATAGGAGCTCATTTGAAAGATCTCACAACAAGTTGATCAATCATGAGATTACATGCTGTTGAAGTGATTTATTGAGAGAGAGGCTCTTATAAGCTCTCAGGATTCCTGTAGAAAGTTTGAACAGATTATTTAAACTTTGCTTTGTGCAGAATTGATTTGTGAAGAGGTGTGATTTCCTTAAAATCATAGACTTGGGGTTGTGAAGTCAGAGGTGCTGATTTCCTTAAAAATCAGGGGCTTGTAGGGATAGCATGACAGATACCGATCTTCGGATTGAGGGCTTACCTGGGTTTGGGTAAGACCGACTTTCTTGAAAGTATAAATCAAGGGACCTTTATCAAAGGTTGTTGGATACCCTTATCTTTGGGTTAAAAGATTTACTACTTGTTACTTTTTGTGTTTCATATTTTTTTCCACTGTAATTTTGGTTGTTGAGGAAAGTATAACTATCTTATACTTCCTTAGTCTTGTACTCTGATTAAATAGGATTCTATACGCTTTAAGGTAGAATCTTTTTTGTTGTAAACTTTTTTTAAGTTTCAATTCTGGAATCTCTTTTTTGGAAATACATTTATATAATCAAACAAGTTATTATAACTTAGAGGTGTTGTGAATTTTGTTTATACAAAATTTCCTTAAAGAATTTTTAAAGTATACAATTCACCCCCTCTTGTATATTGAGTATCTACACCATAGTTTGATACTAAAATCAGTAACATATCTATGATACTTTCGATCCTACAATTGTTATCAGAGGTTGTCTACCTAATAATATGAACCAATCCTACAATTAAACATTAATTTTTAATCATAAAATGATATTTATTCTTGAATGGTTACAACAGGGAATGAATCTCATCGCGTTAGTGGAGACGGTAATCCGTATGTACGCACGAGTGACAATACCATTCTATTGATGATGAAATAGTATGTAATTTGATGGTATATATTATATAAAGAATCATTAACATGTTATATTTATTATTTACATCAATTATACTAATTATTAGACCCATCCAAATAATTAAGTGTTGAATAACAAACCACACCACGATGTGGAGACGGTAAGTCGTGCGTATGTACGTATGGTGACTTTGTCATTCATAGGATGGATATAATATTTAATATGCTTGTACCATAACTATAATAACATCACAATATGTATAAGGTACTGGATTTATTATTTTGGTATGGAAAAAACAAAGAGGAAGTGGAAGAAGAAAAGAATATTGAAAGAGGTGATGAAATAATTACCTCTTCTTCAGGTGATTCCTTTTGATTTGATAAAAAGGGATCCTTAGACTGTATTTCTGATCAAATTAAGGGAAATAGGTTGAATTTAAGGTAGTTGGGAGGATATTTGAGTAGGGTTTGGTGGATCCAAATGGGTTTGGAGGTGTTATTTTGAGATAAGGGGAAGTACCCTTTTATAAGTGAGGTGAGGGTCACTTTAGGAAAACCTTGAAATATTATTTTATTATACAATCATATTCAGTTTATAATGGTTCAAAAAGGATTTATTTTTAATATAAGGTGGTATGGGTCAAGAAACTCTCAACTAATAGGTTTTATACAGGTTTAGGTCACTATATTAACCTTATCTTTTAGATTTAACTCTTGGTTAAATAGTTTAACATTTACCATGTATCCTTGTATTTTTATATTATATGGTTAATAAACTTACTATAAAATGACAAGAGAACACCAAATGGTTAATTAATGACATATATATTATTATATAAGTCCTTTGGCCAAGCATTAGATTTTTAGGACTAATATATCATTTAATAATATAGTATTTGTTTTAAAAACTAATTTATGTCAATTTTGACGTTATTTAGTATTTGGTTTTTGTGAAAGTCATAACAGTATGATTTCTTCTAAAAAATAAATTTAATCAACCCTAAAATGTAATATTAACCTAGAAAATTTGTTTAATGTATCAAAAGTCTCAATTTACATTTATTTTAATATTTTTAATATCAATTATTTTAATCTTTCATTAATAAGGTAATTACTACATCATCATTTTGTCATAAATAAATCTAATTATTTAATGTCTTAAAATTATAAATAAACTACCATCATGTAGGAAATATTTTTATATTTATAATGAATATTTATAGTCTAAATTATCTTATGTATAACCCTATATTAAAAATGTTTTAGTAACTATAATTTGAATTTAACACTTTTAACTCTTCTTTAAATAAAATAATAATAAATGTCCTAATCTAAACCAAGTGGGCCAAAAGGATCATATTTTATTCCTAAGGTTTATTTTGGTCTAAATAAACTTATCCAATAGAATTATGATGTGTTTTAGGGTAATTATAATATCATTTTTACTTTTAATTACCCTATTTACCTTTAACCGTGGTAAATAAAATTCAAAAGTTACTATTCACCAAAATTTATTTTCATCTTATTGAACCACATTTTTCTTACTGATATAAATCGTGTCTCTAGGATTTTTGAAATTCAATTGATAGAAGCAGTAAAATTATGTTTTATGTAAATTTGCTAACGTGCCTAGAAGGTGGGTAAAAGACATTAAAAAATTCAATAAAATTTTATATATCTAATTTTATTATAAAATTCCTCCAATGAATTATATTGAACTATTATAGGTATTTTGTATATATATTTTGACTTAAAATAAATTTAAATAAAATAAATAATTATTTAAATAAAATTTGGTTTTTAAACAATAACGCAATGTTTTTCACTATTCTTAAAAAATTGAATGTTTTCAGAAAAATACAAAAAATTCACCCTTAGCTAATTTTGATATTCTGAATAGAAAAATGATGTCTATTTTACTAAATTAAAAACATATAATTTTAATTAATTAATTTAAAATTAATTCCCATTGTCAAAACCAGAAAGCGGATTTTGGAGAAGTAAAAACTATCAAAAGATTGATATGTGTTTATGTCCAGTTTAAAAGTGAGATTAATTCCAAGGACCAAAATTGGATTAAATGATAAAAATATAAACTAATTATACTTCAAAACCCTTAAAATGTATAATTTGACATTATAAATTATTTTTATTAAAAAAGTTGTTTTCAATTAAAATTTAGTATCTTTCACTATTCATCAAAATATGAAAGTTATCAGAAAAACACAATAAATTTATCCAAAATAAATTTTTATGTCCCGATTCTAAATAAGAATTTAATTTCATAAAATTTAATATATAAAAGTGTCAAATATTGGATTTAGAGAAGCGTACCATGGAAGCTTGGAGTGTTACATTCTTCCCAACTTTTGGAAATTGCATCCTTGAAATTTTAAAATTGGGCTTGGGAACTTCATTTAAAGTCCCACATCGATAAAAGAGTCAATAAAACTATCACTTTAAAAGGAAAAAAGAGAAGTACAAAGGTAACCCGAGATAACCCATAGTAGAATTCCATGTAGAAAAACATGGATATGGAAGATAAACTAAGTGTCATGTTATGATGGAGAGTGATAGGAAACATTATCAGGAGAAAGTTAACAATAAGAAAACCACAAACTTGTGATGGATTAAACGATCATTAGTTTCCCAGTAGGAAAAGTAAAAGGGAAACATTTTTTTTTTGTTTTAAGTTCCATTTGATAAAGTTGAGGAATTTATTTATGAGGTTGACTAAGAAAATAAAGATATATACTTACTTTTTAAGTAGAGTTTCATCCTTTAATAAATTTCTACCACTAACTCATCTTTTCTTTAAACTATGAGTATTCAAGATGAATTGGTCACACCTAAAGTGCTAGAATCATCTTCTATAGAATCAAATAATCCACAAAGGATGAACTAAATATTTCCCTTGTCTTTAGATATTAACCAAAACCAAATGGTTAGTACAAGACCAAATTATCCCCAAAATGGATAATCCAAATACTAATCTTAATTTCCAAAATTGAACAAACAATACCCAAATTTCAATAAAACCATTCAACAAACAATTGTCCTTAAAATCCTTCAATATAATAAAAACTAAGATTGAAACCCAAAACTCAGAATAATTTAATCACATATTCTTTCATAGTAAATCTTAACATTTATCTCCAAATAACACCAACTACTCTTAATGTCTCATGAAAAAGTGTAATTAACCAAATCACATATTCTCTATTATATGTTAATCATTTCCAATAATAATATGAATCTCTAAAAAACCATAGATTCTTCCAAAATAAAAAAAAATCCACCATTACTCCTCAAATGAAATTCCATAGTATTCTATTTTCCTTAGGCATATAATGTTCCCAACAGAGTGTACGTCTTCTAAAATAACATTTATCACTTAACCACCAAATCATTTTCCTATACTAAGGATATCCATTTTATAAAACAAAAGATCCCAAATCAACTGATTATTGATCAATAAAATCATTTAACTAAAAAGAATTAGTCATACTAACCATTGACTTCACGTAGTCCAGTGGTAGGTGATAAATCGCAATCGCACTCTGGCTGTGGGTTCGATCCCACAGCTTTATCCGACATGACAAGTTATCACACGATTAGCATGTTGTCCTTTTTCTAAAACTATTTTTGTATAAAATTCCCAAAATGATATAAATTCCACAAAATAACCATAAAATAATTTAACCACAAATGTTATCTCATACATCTCATTTTCATCCCAAAAATTAATAACCTGTAATTGCCTTAAATTCAAGGATCATATAAACCCAAATGATTCTTTATAACTATATCCACAAAAGAAACGATAATTCTTCCTCAAATAGAATTTTCACATAACAAACTACATGGTTACAGATACAAGAGAGTAGGCTTTCAATGTAATCCCATAAACAAAGATCATTAATACTTTTAAACATTTTTACATCCATTTATTTCTACCTAGGTTCGTCCTTGACCTAGAGGTTATCCTATAGAATAAGACATTGACTCGGGTAATACCAAGGTCCCTTACATTTATAGAAAATGACTGTAAATGGGTTCTTGTGATCATTTTTATTTTCTTTCAAAGTAATCGTCATTTTTCCTCCGCAATTATTTACTTTATGTTTTTCTTTCCAACACACAAAGCAGTTGTTTGTTCCATTGAGACACTTTCCTGGGCATCTCCTTCCACATTTCCTGCATGATGGAAATTGAGATTTTTTTCTCTATGGTCTCCAATGCTGGAGCTCTTATCATTCACCATCTTTCTCTTCTTTGTTGAGTTAGGGAGTTGATTAATATATATATGTTATTGACCATATTTTTGGAAAAATAATTCGGCATGGACACAATATATTTTACTTCTATCAACATTCCATTTCATTGCTGATTTCCACCACCTTTTCCACCTTGTACATCATTTTCAATGTTACTATGAATTCCTTGGAATCCATCCATTGACTAAAACTAGAAAGCATTGTGTGAGTAACAATAGTCATAAAATCATTTAAAGAATATCATGACACCTTATTTTTAATATAAAACACCTTAGGATTAACCAATGTTATTTATTATCATCTTATATTAAAATCCTTCAAGTCAGTTTGTAAAGAAAATTTGAATTATCCTAAGTATATCCCCCTATAGTGTCCTAACCAAAAGTGCAGCAAGGCCCGTTGTCGTGTACCAGGATATCCTGGGTCAATCGCAAAACTCCTTATCGGAGTTTTCAATCCTAGGTACATATGTTCCAGAGCTGCCTCTACCTTCTCATATCCAGATAGGGATGTATTTATTGGAAAAACCTCATAATATTTAAATTACCAAAATTTTTGGATGTTCTTCTATACCAATCCTCAAATTCCATCTTAGGGTATTGTTTTCTAATCAGATTTTTTCTAAATATGGCTTCCAAGGTTTGTACTAAACTTCCTCTAATACCAACTATAATTCCCCGACCCTAGTTATTCAGAGTCAGTGCATTATTACTTAACATTGGCATGATCATAATAGATCAAGTCTTGAAAGACCAATTAGTTTAGTAGCCTTGGAAGTACTAGATACATACACAAGTTTTACATTACATTATCAAAGGAAAAACAACAACATTGTGTCTCCTTTGAACACTCTTATATCCATTAGCCTATTCTTATAGGTTAGTCATAATATACTTCTTCACATTTTAGGAAAAATAAAACATAATAAAGGGGTGAGATCAGATTCTTAGTAAGGAAAAAAATATAGAGGAAACTATCATAAATAATCAAAAATGTTTAATGTAATGTATAAGACTAAAGCACAAGACTTTTAAATATAAAATTCAGCATAATATGGTAAATATAAATAAAAAAATGCAATTTACTTATTCACATGGATATTCTACTAGTCGAATAATCACATGTAATATCAATAAAAAATTTCATAATGATGGAATGCATAATGCCGAACATCATAACCACATAGTCAAGGCCTCATGCCAAGACTACATATAAAGATTTTTTCAAGACCTTGTGACATTACACTAGTTTTTCTCATGAGACCTACCAATGCATCGAGGAGCTATAACAAGCTCCACCCGTCACTTACTAAGTACAATGCATTTCACATATAAAAAGGGTGAAACATAATCTAAACGTTCGTATTAAAACTAGCATAGGAAATGTCAATATTTTAACCACAAACCATGAATGGTATAAAAATAGCACATCCATTGTCAAACATAACTCATTAAATACAATATGGAATATTTTATCAACCTCAATCAAGAATAATGAAGTATATTGACATATATGAAAATAATAAGTAAAACTATTTGAGAGAAATACCCCCCTTTTCTTGAAAACATTTTAAAGTCTCACTATTTATCAAGAAGCTGATTAAAAGAGATTTTTGAATCAAAGTGTCCCATACCACTTTGAAACTTTTAAAATTAATTTTAATTTTAAAACATTAATTTCCATATAAATAAATCCGTAAAACCATTTTTTAAACATGGACATTAATGAGAATGATTTAGAAGAATAAATCTTTAAAACATTTAAAATGATATTTTAGTTAGAGTTCCTAACTAAATGATAGACTCTTGAATAAAAATAATTGAGGTAATCAAAACTTTATAATATCATGAGAATAAATGGATTCATGATATACTATTTCAAAGTATAGTATGTACACCATATAAAAGTGAATTGGTGCATAACAACAAAGAGGTCTTAATGGAATGTAAATTGGGACCAAATCCCTTATAAAGACTGTATCGTTAGGTTAAGGATAAATCTATGACATAATTATGTGTGAAAAATATAAATAAACTCAATATTATTGGATATTAAATGTAAATAAATTAGAGGTCATTCACACATATTCTTGTAAAAACAATACTAATGACTTGGATGTTTAACTCAATGAATGAAAATTGAGTTAAGATTACTCTTATCAAGTTCATATCGAAGACGTTAGAATTTATCAACGGATTTATTTTGTGTATCTAAATTATATCCACATAAAGTGGAGTGTAAATTACTACATAAATAAATAAATAGTGATTTCACACATAATCTTGGAGTAAAATAATCAATGAAGTTTGTATAAAACCGAACGAGTGGAAATCGAAATTAGAAATTACCTTAATGATTTGGTAACTTAAGAAACATACACCCCATGAAATAATGATCATAAAATGAAGATGTAAATACCAATAAATTAAATTACACTACATAATGAATACAATCATGGTCAGTACATACACCACACAAAATAAAATAGTGGCAATATAACATTAATCTCATAGGAATAAAAAGTGAGATGAAAACCCCTTACCATGTTGTAATCAATCGAGTCATAAGACCAAAAGTTAATAACCACTAAATTAATCACATAATACCATGAATATAATTATAATCATGATAATATATATTAAATGGAAGTATACAATACACCACATGCAATAAATATGTGGTGAACAATGGAAATCTCACGAAAGTAAGATAAGAAACCCCTTACCTTGTACTTTTCTTTAGTTGAGGGTAAATTAACCTCCTTTATAATGGTAAAATAATTGTTATTAAATTATATAGGAACCATATACATAAATATGATATCATGTATGATCTTTTAATATTGATTTGTTAATAATACTTTAGTAGTATCAATGTTTTCGGTGTTAACTGATTTGTTTTTTTATATGTTTTGTTATGTAAGTCATATTTTTTAGGGATAGGATGTATTTTATTCATATCCAGAATGATATTATTCTCTTAAAAATTATTTTTTAATCATAAAATTATATTTATTCATGAATGGTTACGATGGGGAATGAATCTCATCGCGTTCGTGGAGACAGTAATCTGTACGTACGCACGAGCGATAATACCATTCTATTGATGGTAAAATCATATGTAATTAGATGGTATATCATATATAAAGAATATTTAACATGTTATATTTATTATTTACATCAATTATACTCATTATTATACCCATCCAAATAATTAAATGTTTAATAACAAACTACACCACGACGTGGAGACGGTAAGTTGTACGCATGCACGTATAGTGACTTGGCCATTCATAGGATGGATAGAATAATGAATATGTTTTTACCATATTTATAATAACATAATAGTTTATAGAAGGTACTGTATTTATTATTTTGGTATGGAAACAACAAAGAAATAGGAAGTGGAAGAAGAAAAGAACATTGAAAGAGGTGATGAAATAATTACCTCTTCTTCGGGTGCTTCCTTTTGATTTGATCAAAAGGGATCCTTAGGTGAAATTTATGATCAAATTAATGCCTCTAGGTTTAAGTGAGGGTATTTGGGAGGATATTTGATCAGGGTTTGGATGAGTCAAATGGATTTGGAGGTGTGATTTTGAGATAAGGGGAAGTTCCCTTTTATAAGAGAGGTGAGGGTCACTTTAGGAAAACCTTGAAATATTATTTTATTATACAATAATATTCGGTTTATAATTTCTCCAAAAGGATTTATTTTGAGGATAATATGGGGATGATTCTAAAACCTCTCAACCAATTGGTTTTAGACAGGTTTAGGTCACCATATTAACCTTATCTTTTAGATTTAACTCTTGGTTAAATAGTTTAACATTTACCATGTCTCCTTGTATTTTTATATTAATAAACTTACTATAAAATGACAGGAGAACCCCAAATGGTTCATTAATGAAATATATATTATTATATAAGTCCTTTGGAAGATAATTATATTTTTAGGAATATTATATCATTTAATAATATACTATTTTTTTTAAAAACTAATTTATGTCAATTTTGACATTATTTAGTATTTGGCTTTGGTGAAAGTTATAAAAATCTTATTTCTTCGAAAAAATAAATTGAATCAACACTAACATGTAATATTAACCTAGAATTGTTTTTGGTAATGCATAAAAAGTCTGAATTTACATTAATTTTAATATTTATATTATCAATTATTTTATTCTTTCATTAATAAGGTAATTACTGCTTCATCATTGAGTCATAAATAAATTTAATTATTTAATGTCGAAAAATTACAAATAAAATACCATGATGTAGGAAATCATTCTATATTTATAATTAATATTTATAGTCTAAATTATCTTATGTATAACCCTATATTTAAAATGTTTTAGTTAATAAAATTTGAATTTAACACTTTTAATTCTTCTTTAAATACAATAATAATAAATGTCCTAATCTAAACCAAGTGGACCAAAAGGATAATATTTTATTCATAAGTTTTATTTTGGTCGAAATACACTTATCCAATAGAATTATGAAATGTTTTAGGGTAATTATAATATTATTTTTACCTTTAATTACCCTGTTTACCTTTAACTATGGTAAATAAAATTCAAAAGTTACTATTCACCAAAAATTATTATCATCTTATTGAAACATATTTTACTTACTAATTTCAAACGTGTCTCTCAGATTTTTGAAATTCAATTCACATAAGTGATAAAATTACGTTTTATGCAAATTTTCTAACGTGCCTAAAAGGTGGGTAAAAGACGTTAAAAAATTCAATAAAATTGTATACATAAAATTTTATTATAAAATGAATCCAATGAATTATATTGAAATAATATAGGTATTTTGTATATATATTTTTGATTAAAATAAATTTAAATAAAATAAATAATTATTTTAATTAAAATTCAGTTTTTAAACAATAACGTAGTGTTTTTCACCATTCATAAAAAATTGAATGTTTTCAGAAAAATACCAAAAATACACCCTAAGATAATTTTGATATTACGAATCCAAAAATGATGTCTATTTTTATAAATTAAAAACATATAATTTAAATTAATTAATTTAAAATTAATTCCTGTTGTCAAAACCAGAAAGTGGGTTTTTGAGAAGTAAAAACTATCAAAATATTGATATGTGTTTATGTTCAGTTTAATAGTGATATTACTTCCAATGAATAACATTGGATTAAATGATAAAAATATAATCTAATTATACTTAAAAACCATTCAAATTTATAATTTAACACTATAAATTATTTTGATTAAAAAAGTTGTTTTCAATTAAAATTTAGTATCTTTCACTATTCATCAAAATATGAAAGTTATTAGAAAAACACCAAAAATTTGTCCAAACTAAATTTTTATGCCCCTATTCTAAAGAAGAATTTAATTTCATCAAATTAAATATATAAAAGTGTCAAATATTTTATTTATAAAGGGTTCTCCATTAAAACGTCGGAAATAATGCATTTTTTTTGAAAAATACTTCTTTTATCTGAAAAATTGAATTTGACCTTATATTATGTCTAATAAACACAAAAGATTGATGTTAAAATTATATGTGATATATATAAAATTTAAAATATGGTTATTAATATTCATAACCACTTTCAAAATGGCTAGTTTGATTGGTCGTGGTGTCCTTGAACTCAGTGTTGCGTACATCACACGCTATTGTATTATTCAAAGAGAAGCTTGTAGTGGAAGTTTGGGGAGTTAAATTCTTCCACACTTTTGGAAATTGTGTCCTTGAAATTTTAAAATTGGGTTTTTTAACTTCATTTAAAGTCCCACATTTGAAAAAGAGTCAATAAAACTATCACTTTAAAAGAAAGAAAGAGAAGTACAAAGGTCACCCGAGATAACCCATACTAGGATTCCATGTAGAAAAACATGGATATAGAAGATAAAATAAGTGTCAAGTTCTGATGGAGAGTGATAGAAAACATGACCATGAGAAAGTTAACAATAAGAAAACCACAAACTTGTGATGGGTTAAACGATCATTAATTTCCCAATAATAAAAGTAAACATGATTTTTTTTGTTTTAAGTTCCATTTAATAAAGTTGAGGAATTTATTTATGAGATTGACAAGAACATAAAGATATCTACTTACTTTTTAAGTATATTTTCATCCTTTAATAAATTTCTACCACTAACTAATCTTTTCTCCAAATTATGAGTATTCAAGATGAATTGGTCACACCTGAAGAGCTAAAATAAACTTCTAGAGAATCACATAATCCAAAAAGGATGAACTATATACTTCCCTTATCTGTATAGATTAACCAAAACCATATGGTTAGTACAAGATCATATGATCCCCAAAATGGATAATCCCTTATAGAAAGAAATACTAATCTTAATTTCCAAAATTGAACAAACAATACCCAAAGTTCAATAAAGACCATTCAATAAACAATTGTCCTTAAAATCCTTCAATATAATCCAAACTAAGATTGAAACCCAAAACTCAGAAGAATTTAATCACATAGTCTTTCATAGTAAATCTTAACATTTATCTCCAAATAACATTACCTACTCTTAAAGTCTCATACAAAAGTGTAATTAACCAAATCACATATTCTCTATGATAGGTTAATAATTTCCATTAATAACCTGAATCTCTAAAAAAACATAGATTATTCCTAAATAAAAAAATCCACCATTACTCCTCAAATGAAATTCCATAGTATTCTATTTTCCTTAGGCATATAGTGTTCCCAACAGAGCGTACATCTTCCAAAATAACATTTATCACTTAATCACCAAATCATTTTCCTATACTAAGGATATCCATTTGATAAAACAAAATATCCCAAATCAACCTATTATTGATCAATAAAATCATTTAACTAAAAATAATTAGTCACACTAACCATCGACTTCACATAGTCTAGTGGTAGGCGATAAATCCCAATCAAACTCTGGTTGTGGGTTCGATTCCCGTAGCTTTGTCCGACATGATGGGTTGTCACACAGTCTGTGTGTTGTCCTTTTTTAAAAACTATTTTTATAACTTTCCTAAAATGAGATAAATTCCTCAAAATAACCATAACATAATTTAACCACAAATGTTATCTCATACCTTGCATTTTCATCCCAAAAATTAATAACCTGTAATTTCCTGAAATACAAGGATCATATAAACCCAAATGGTTCTTTATAACTATTTCCACAAAAGAAAAGTTAATTCTTCCTCAAATAGCATTTTTACATAACAAACTACATGGTTACACATACAAGAGAATAGTCTACCAAAGTAATTACATAAACAAAGATCATTAATACTTTTAAACATTTCACCATCCATTTATTTCCACATAGGTTCTTCTGTGACCTAGTGGTTATCCTATATAATAGGGTATTGACTCAGGTAATGCCAAGGTCCCTTACATTTATGGAAAATGGATGTAAATGGATTCTTGGGATCATTTTTATTTTCTTCCCAAGTACTCTACATTTTTCCGTGGAAATTCTTTATTTATGTCCTTGTTTCCCACACATAAATCATTTATTTATTCTATTAAGACACTTTCCTGTGTGTCTCCTTCCAAATTTCATATATGATGGAAATCAAGTTTTCTTTTCTCCATGGTCTCCACTACTGGAGCTCTTATCATTCAACACCTTTCTCTTCTTTGTTGAGTTCGAGAGTTGGTTAATATATATATTGTTGATCATATTTTTGGAAAACTAATTTGACGTGAACACGATATCTTTTACGGCTATCAACATTCCATTTCATTTATCATTTCCACCACTATTCCCACTTTGTACATCATGTTCAATGTTACTATGAATTCCTTAGAATCCAGCAATTGACTAAAACTATAAATCATTGTGTGAGAAACAATAGTCATAAAATCATTTAGAGAATATCATGACACCTTATTTTCAATCTAAAACACCTTAGGATTAACCAAGGTTATTTATTATCACCTTATATTAAAATCCTTCAAATCAATTTGTAAAGAAAATGTGAATTATCCTAAGCATATCCCCTGGGAGTTTCGTAACCAATAGTGCAACAAGGCTCATTGTTGTGTACCAGGATACCCCGAGTCAAACCCGAAACTCCTTGTCAGAGTTTTCACTCCTAGGTACATATATGCCAGAGCCTCCTCTACCTGTTTGTATCCAGACATGGATGAATTTCTTAGAAAACCCACATAATATTTATATTACCAAATTTTTTAGATGTTCTTCTATACTAATCCTCAAAGTATATCTTAGGGTAGTGTTTTCTAATCAGAGTTTTTCTAAATCTAGATTCCAAGGTTTGTAATAAACTTCCTCTAATACTAGCTATAACTCCCCGAACCTAGTTACCCAAAGTCAGTGCATTATTACTTAACATTGGCATGATCACAACAGATCACGTCTCGAAAGACCAATTAGTTTAGTAGCCTTGGAAGTACTAGATACATTCATAATTTTTACATTACATTATCAAATGAAAAACAACAACATTGTGTCTCCTTTGAACACTCTTATATCCCTTAGCCTATTCCTGCAGGTTAGTCATAATATACTTCTCCACATCCTGGGAAAAACAAAAAATAAGAAAGGGGTGAGCTCAGATGCTCAGTAAGGAAAAAAATATAGCGGGAACTATCATAAATAATCATAAACATTTAAGGTAATGTATAAGACTAAAACACAAGACTTTTAAACATAATCTTTTGTATACTATGTAAAATATAAATCAAATAATTCCATTTACTTATTCACATGGATATTATACTAGTCGAATAATCACATGTAATGTCAATAACAAATTTCATAATGATGGAATGCATAATTCCATACATCATAACCACAAAGTCAAGGCCTCATGCCAAGACTAAAAATAAAGACTTTTTTAAAGCCTTGTTCCAAGACACTAGTTTGTCTCATGAGACCCACTGATGCATCGAGGAGCTATAGCGGGCTCCACCTGTCACTTACTAATTCCAATGCATTCCTCATATAAAAAGGGTGAAACATAATCTAAACATTCGTATTAAAACTAGCATACGAAATGTCAATATTTTAACCAAAAATCATGAATGGTATAAAAATATCACAAACACAGTCAAACATAACTCATTCAATAGCATATGGAATATTGTATCAACCTTAATCAAGAATAATGAAGCATATTGACATAGATGAAAATAATTAGTAAAACTATTTGAGAGAAATACCCCATTTTTCTTGAAAACATTTAAAAGTCTCACTATTTATCAAGAATCCATTTAAAAGAGATTTTTGAATCAAAGTGTACCATAACACTTTGAAACTTTTAAAAGGAATTTTAATTTTAAAACATTCATTTCCCTATAAATAAACCCTTTAAACCATTTTTAAAATATGAACATTAATGAGAATGATTTAGAAGAATAAATATTTAAAACATTTAAAATGATATTTTAGTTAGAGTTCCTAACCAAACTAGAGACGCTTGAATAAAAATAATTGAGGTAATAAAAAATTTATAATATCATGAGAATAAAGGGATTCATGATATACTATGTCAAAGTACAGTATGTACACCATATAAAAGTGAATTGGTGTATAACAACAAAGAGGTCTCA
Organism: Viscum album; assembly: GCA_963277665.1. Lineage (NCBI taxonomy): Eukaryota > Viridiplantae > Streptophyta > Magnoliopsida > Santalales > Viscaceae > Viscum > Viscum album. The sequence goes on along the minus strand of OY728121.1, from coordinate 1,351,250,447 downwards.
ATGGAATGTAAATTGAGATGAAATCACTTATAAAGACCGTATCCTTAGGTTAAGGATAAATCAATGACATTATTATGTGTGAAAAATATAAATACAATCAATATTATTAGATATTCCGTGTAAATCAATCAGAATACATTCTCACATATTCTTTTAAAAACAACACCAATGACTTGGATGTTTAACTCAATGAATGAAAATTGAGTTAAGATTACTCTTATCAAGTTCATACCGATGACTTGAGAATTTATAAATGGATTGATTATGTGTATCAAAATCATATCCACACAAAGGGGAGTGGAAACTACTAAATAAATAAATAAATAGTGATTTCACACATAATCTTGGTGTAAAATAATCAATGAAGTTTGTGTAAAACACAATGAGTGGAAATCGAAATTAAAAATTCCCTTAACGATTTGGTAACTTACAAATCACAAACCCCATGAAATAAGGATCATACAATGAAAATGTAAATACCCAAAAATTAAATTATATTACACAAAGTATATAATCATGGACAGTACATACACCACACAAAATGAAATAGTGTCAATATAGCATGACTCTCACCGGAATAAAAAGTGAGATGAAAACCCCTTACCACATTGTAATAAATCGAGTAATAAGAACAAAGGTTAATAACCACCAAATTAATCACATAATACAATGACTATAAATAGAATCATGATAATATATATCAAATGGCAGTACACAATACACCAAATGCAATAAATAAGTGGTGAACAATGGAAATCTCATGAAATTAAAAATGTGATAAGAAACCCCTTTCCTTGTAATTTTACGTAGTTGAGGGTATGTTAACCTCATGTATAATGGTGAAATAGTTTTTATTAAATTATAAAAGAACTATATACATAAATATGATATCATATATGATCTTTTAATATTTCTTTGCTAATAATACTTCAGTAGTATCATTGTTTCAGGTGTTAATTGATTTGTTTTTCTTTATATGTTTTGTTAGTTAAGTCATGTTTTTTATGTATAGGATGTATTTGATTCATATCCAGAATGATATTATGTTCTTAAACATTATTTTTTAATAATAAAATGATATTTATTCTTGAATGGTTATGATGGGGAATGAATCTCATCGCGTTCGTGGAGACGGTAATCCGTACGTAGGTACGAGCAACAATACCATTCTATTGATGGTGAAATAGTATGTAATTTGATGGTATATAATATATAAATAATAATTAATATGTTATATTTATTATTTACATCAATTATAATCATTATTATACCCATCCAAATAATTAAGTGTTGAATAACAAACTACACCACGATGTGGAGACGGTAAGCCGTACGTACACATGTATGGTGACTTTATCCTTCATAGAATGGATAGAATAATGAATATGGTTGTAAAATATTTATAATAACAGAAAAGTATGTATAAGGTACTTGATTTATTATTTTTTTATGGAAAAAACAAAGAAAGAGTAAGTGGAAGAAGAAAATAACATTGAAAGAGGTGATGAAATAATTACCTCTTTTTTAGGTGCTTCCTTTTGATTTGATCAAAAGGGATCCTTAGGTTGGATTTATGATCAAATTAAGGCCTGTAGGTTGAATTGAGGGTAGTAGGGAGGATATTTGTGGAGGGTTTGGCCGAGCCAAATGGCTTTGGAGGTGTGATTTTGAGATAATGGGAAGTACCCTTTTATAAGAGAGGTGAGCGTCACTTTAGGAAAACCTTGAAATATTATTTTATTATACAATCATATTCAGTTTATAGTGGTTAAAAAAGAATTTATTTTGAGGATAAGGTTGTTATTGTTAGAAAACCTCTCAACCAATAGGTTTTGTACAGGTTTAGGTCACCATATTAACTTTATCTTTTAGATTTAACTCTTGGTTTAATAGTTTAACATTTACCATGTCTCCTTGTATTTTTATATTATATGGTTAATAAACTTAATATAAAAGGAAGAGTGAACCCCAAATGGTTCATTAATTACATATATATTATTATATAAGTCCTTTGTAAGAGATTTATATTTTTAGTACTATTATATCATTTAATGATATAGTATTTGTTTTAAAAACTAATTTATGTCAATTTTGACATTATTTAGTATTTGGTTTTTTTGAAAGTCATAACAATCTGATTTCTTCAAAAAATAAATTGAATCAACCCTAACATGTAATATTAACCTATAAAATTTGTGGAATGCATCAAAATTCTCAATTTACATTTATTTTAATATTTATAATATCAATTATTTTAATCTTTCATTAACAAGGTAATTATTGCATCATCATTGTGTCATATATAAATTTAATTATTTAATGTCTTAAAATTATAAATAAAATACCATGATGTAAGAAATATTTTTATATTTTTAATGAATATTTATAATCAAAATTATCTTATGTATAACCCTATATTAAAAATGTTTTAGTTATTAAAATTTGAATTTAACACTTTTAACTATTATTTAAATAAAATAATAATAAATGTTCTAATCTAATAAAAGTGTACCAAAAGGATCATATTTTATTACTAAGGATTATTTTTTTCGAAATAAATTTATATAATATAATTATGACATGTGTTAGGGTAATTATAATATCATTTTTACTTTTAATTACCCTATTTACTTTTAACAGTGGTAAATAAAATTAAAATTTACTATTCACAAAAAAAATTATTTTTATCTTATTGAACCACATTTTACTTACTGATTTCAACTAAGTCTCTTATATTTTTGAAATTCAACTCACAGAAGTGGTAAAATTATGTTTTATGCAAATTTGCTAACGTGCCTAGACGGTGGGTAAAAGACGTTAAAAAATTCAATAAAATTTTATACATCTAATTTTATTATAAAATGAATCCAATGAATTATATTAAACTAATATAGGTATTTTTTATATTTTTTTGACTAAAAATAAATTTAAATAAAATAAATAATTATTTAAATAAAAAGTCATTTTTTAAACAATAACGCAGATTTTTTTACTATTCATCAAAACATTGAATGTTTTCAGAAAAATACCAAAAATTCACCCTAAGATAATTTTTATATTCCAAATCCAAAAATGATGTCTGTTTTACTAAATTAAAAACATTATATTTTAATTAATTAATTTAAAATTAATTCCCGTTGTCAAAACCAGAAAGCGGGTTTTTGAGAAGTAAAAACTACCAAAAGATTGATTTGTGTTTTTGTCCGGTTTAAAAGTGAATTTTTTTCCAATGACCAAAATTGGATTAAATGATAAAAATATAATCTAATTATACTTGAAAACCATTCAAATGTATAATTTAACACTATAAATTATTTTGATCAAAATATTTGTTTTCTATTAAAATTTAATATCTTTCATTATTCATCAAAATATGAAAGTTATCAGAAAACACCAAAAATTTATCCAAAATAAATTTTTATGTCCCAATTCTAAATAATAATTTAATTTCAACAAATTTAATATATGAAAGTGTAAAATATTGGATTTAGAAAGGGTTCTCCATTAAAAGGCGGAAAAACTGCATTTTTCTTTGAAAAATACTTCTTTTATCTGAAAAATTGAATTTTTCCTTATGTTATGTCTAAGAAACAAAAAAGATGAATGTTAAAATTATATGGGATATATATAAAATTCAAAATTTGGTTATTAATATTCATAACTGCATTCTAAATGGCTAGTTTGATAGGTCGTGGTGTGCTTGAACTCAGTGTTGCGTACATCGCACACTATTGTATTATTAAAAGAGAATTATACCGTAGAAGATTGGGGTGTTACAAATATAGATATTAGGTTTCATTTTTCTAGGGATAATGTAAATTAAGGTGATATTTGTTTATAATTTTTCACACTGAAAGAGAATTGGATGAAATTTTCACTAAAAATTTAGATTCTATCAAATTTTAGAAAATAATGTTTGAACTAGGTATGTTAGAAAATTAATATTTCTATATATTATAATTTATATTTTTTAGAAATTTAATACTATTTTTAATATCTATTTAAGTGTTTAATTCAACTAAATATTAATGTTTATGAAATAATTACACTTTTTTAATTATAAGTCTTTAATACTATTTAATAGGGTGATTTTTTCAAAATTTATTTTTTAATCTACTTTTTGATAAATTTTAAAATGGGGGAGAATGTTTTTGAAAGTTTAATAAATGTTCAATTTTTTAATTTATAAAAAAGGGAATATTTTTAGAGTTTTATTTTTTGTATTAATATTTTGATAGTTTTGTTTTGATAAATTACTATTTCCTCACATTTAATTAAATTCAAATTTTTTAAAAAGGTAATAATTTTTATTTTTTCACGAGGTTTTGATTAGTTGATAAATGTTAATTGTTTTAATTATGTAAACATTTATATTTTTACAATTATAAGTTTCTAATTTATAATTTAATATTTTACTATGTTTTTCCTTAGAGGATTTTGTAAAAAATTAGGCCAAACATGGGAATTCTACAAGGGCTATCCATTCAACCACTTAGGGCACCCAAGGGTCAACCCCATGGGAGAGACATCCCAGGGGAGTATCCATGGTGGTATGGGTGAATATGAGCACCTACATAGGGTAGGTATAAGACATCATGCACACAGGGTGCCTGTTAGGTGTGCAAAAAAGGTATGAATGTGGGTGAGAGGGTCGAACCGCCCCATATGTGTGTGTAAATGTGTATCCAGGTCCCAACCCCCATGTCGGCTCCCACAATTAGTGGGAAATAGTTAATTAAAATTGTGCAGATCAATAAGATGCATTTTTGATGTGGGATGATGCCACATGGGACACTATTCCTCTTCCTTTAAATAATAAGAATATAACCTTTCCCATTTGATCTAGATGATCTCAGTTATCTGATCAGTTCTTTGATAATCATCAACCTTTTTCCTTATAAGGGTTTGTTGTGTGTGATCTCAAGTCAGACTTTAGTAAGATAACCAACCGTATCCTTTCATTATTCCAAAGGATCGATATAAGGTTGATCGAACAAAATCCATGCCTGCTACTTTGTCATGTATGCATATTGATCATTTGAAGAACATTGGAATCACAAGATGTTGTTTAATGAAAATTAACCTATGATAGATCATCCTTGAATGATAGAACTATCTTTATCATCTAATGGTAGCTCCCCTTCTCTTTTATGGTAGTAATTCTCACTAGATAGTTTCCCTCCTCACAGTAACAAAAAGATCTCTATGCGATGGTAGGTTTCTTATAATGGAAGTACCACTCCATCTATCACCAGATCATTCTTGGTCCATAGTGGAAGAAAAGATATATTATCTACCATTTAATGACCAATCTCTTTCATGGTATATCTCCTTCATGGTAGATCATGATGGTCGGCCATTCCAACTCTTTCATGATAGTCCTACTCAACCTTCTTCACATTAACACATCCATGGACAAACGATAGTATCATTTATCATTCGACATAGTGACAATAGCTCCTATGTTCCACACCAATGATGTCACCATTCTTTTTAAATAGTAGATCATGCTGTAGTGATGGATCATGTTCTTAAATGTTAGATCATAGTAATGTGTGACAATGTTGGTAGATCAATGTGGTGGTATCTTTTCAGCTGTAACAACATCTTTTTACCGCCATGTATTTTATTTTATATCTACCTTTAGTTAAAAATTTATTCAAAAAATACAATTAGTATTATTTTATTTGATGCAATTGAAATAAATTTTCTTTAATTACTATTTTATTATTTATTAATAAAAACTATAATTACATGTTGTGTAAAAAATATTTTGAGAATATATTAATTTATATTACACACATACAATATATTACACACTTGTAGTATATTATACACATGCAGTATATGATACTCTATTTTTCTATTTTTTTATAAAACTAGAAATTTATTCTTATTATTTTAACTGTTTTATAAATATGCCATATACATGTATATAATAATGATCATATTGGAATCTTTGTGATATTATTTCATACAGAATAAAAGTGTGGTAAAAATCATTAATATTAAGTATGATTTTTACAAATATAAGTAATGGTAATATTTTGTCTTGTTATGCGCTAAATCGTGGCTTGCAATTATTGGTCATTTAGATGCTTTGAGAAGTTCTTTGATTTAATGATGTGGGATTATTCCATTGACACATCATCAAGGGATTAAATAAATTTCATATAGTTTATTTGAGACCACTTCACAACTTACTTATGCTATAAATTCTTATGCTCATTTAATCAAGAACCTTTGTGACTTATATTCCATTACTAAGATCATGAATAAACTTCATTTGTAAAATCCTCCTCTACTAAAGTGATCAAGATCATAAAACTTCATCGTCTTCATCATCTGATCTCTCTGATAGTTTTCAATTTTTTCTATTTTCCTTCACACAATATTGTCATTATTTATTTTTAATTGTTAATGTTAGTTTATGCTTTTCCCAATCAAAATCAGGTATGTTTATTTGGTTATTCTACCACCAAAAATAAAGTTATTGTGTTATGAATCCTAAAGAAAAGTAAGGCATGGACTAGGTTAAAGACTTCTGTAAAAAGTATAGGTTTTTTCTCTATGTAATGTAAAAGTAAGAGTCCTTAATAGTTTATCACACCTCTAAAAGTGAGTTTCTTAGTGGGTACTAATCATCTTGCAGAGTAGGGAAGGTTTATGAGTGGAATATGATCTTGGTGATCCAAATAATTATAAAAACACTATGTTCTTTATTTTATCTTCTACTGCCCTATATATCTTAAAAACAATACTCACTATATCTATTTAATTAATAAAACTCTGATTGATTAATATTTCATTTTTAAATAACTATTTACCACCACTAGTCATTTTTTTATAATTTACAATCCAAAAAATAAAATATAATGAATGAGTTATCAAGAAAAAACCTGGTTCTAGGGGTTGGCTGCTTAGGGTCCTTCATTGTTCCATTTTTTTAAAATTATATTTGATAGTCCATCAATTTGTACATGGACTAGGATCCTCTACCTTGATTTTGGTAGAGAATAAAATTATTTTTATAGTCATTCCAAGGAGTGGAAGATGATCATCACACCAAACCCTAACACTCCTCTATCCCTGAATACAAATAGAATAAAAACATTTATAATTAAAGATCAATAATTAAAGAACACCATGAAACCTCCACCAAGGATAATCCTTGGGTAAATCACTCAAAATTGTGATTGTAAGAGATCATGATTAAATAATATAGTTATAGAAACAAGAAATAAGAGAGTGAGAGATATTTTTTTATTAAAATATGCAATTTATGAATTCATAATGAAATAAAAATAAAATCTAGAGGAAAACTAATATAAATTGTAGTAGTACTCTAATAAAAATACTACCATTAAAACTAGATAAGAAAACACCATATCAAAAGGTGAATAATACATATTTATAAAGTTTAGGGGAGGCTAGGGTTAAAAAAATTACAAAATGGAAAGTTAAAAATTGATTCAAAGTAAATTCCTATTATTATTCCAAACGGTTAACCCCCAAAATTATCAAACTAGATATTACTATCATTGACTGAAATATTATCCCTGGATTCCTATAACTTGTTTCAAAATTTTATCCCAATCTAATTAGGGAAGAAAAGGTTATAGGAAAAACAATAAAGTGATATCCAAATTGATGAATCTAGTCCAACATTGAAGTTAGAGCCCATTATCTCCATGAAAAAGTGTGACCCAACTTGGGGCCTTCAAAGAAAATATGTATCCCAACATGTGTAATTTTTTTTAAAAAAATTAAAATTTAGATTTGATATATATAATATTTTATGATAAACATATTATAGTTAAATTTATAGGAAAAAGCTGTAATTTTTGTGTAGTTTCCAAATTCATTCTCTAATTAAAAATTCTTATTAAATCACCACTTAAAAAGTTTGGATTCACAAATTAATATCAAATATAAATAAATACACTTAAAAATAAATAATTAATCCATTTTCATAAATCAATATAAATTATTATTATAATATAAAAATTTAATAACTACCCTTAAATTAGAAAATTGGTGGGATTTAAAACATTGAAAATCAAAATAAAAGTAATGAAAATATTATCTTTGTCAATTCCCTCACACATAAATTTTTTAATCATGGTAAATATAAATAGTTTAATTTAAAAATTCTCTTTCCATTATTTAAAAGAAAAAAAACCAATATATGTCCATTATTGAAAATATCATGTCACCTATATATGTTCCACCCACTGTCCACTTTGATTTAAGAAAAATTTCAAGTTCTAGAATTGTAAATTGAATGAAATTTAATATAATTAATATTTCAACAAGTGGAACTATCATAAATTCCTCTTTTCTAAGATTTTTATACAAAAGATCCATTTCTCATTTTCATGTTACAATCCAAATGAAATTCTTTTAAGTCAATATCCTCTTTCTTCATCCAATGTTCGATATTATCCTAATATAAATCAATTCCTTTTTGATAATGTGATCACTATATATTTTTTTCTTTTTTATTATTTCATTTTATCATTTTTTAATTTTTTTATTCAGTGTTTAAATATATTATAAATTCCTGTGGGGTCCTAATTTCTCATTTTTCCAATTTTAAATAAATTATATGAATTTATTTTTGGTTGGATCTCTATTGTTTTATTTTTGTAAATAGAAAAGATACTCAATATAGGCTTCACAATTCTAGTTTCCTCATGATGCAATTCCAATTCAACTTAATTTTATTCCATTTAAAAACCTTTTCCTAGTTCTAAAACAAAACTTTCTTTTAAAGTAGTGGATAAATACACCTAATAATCATATAAGTTCAAAAAAATTTAAAATTAGTGAAATAATCAAAACTAGAATGGTATTTTTCACTAGGTAGGACAACATTTAATACTTAAAATCCTAACCTAAAGACACTCTAAAAATTAAAATAAAAAAAAATGAAAACCTAAATAGATTGGTATCCCTCCATTATACTTAAACTATTAATACCCCTTTTCCGATTAAAAAATTATCCCACCAGCTTTGTATATAGAATTTAATTGGGAAGAAAACAAAATAAGGTAGAAATGAGTAATACAACTTGACTTATTAGTAGTGGAATCCTTCAGTTAAGATACTAGATACTTCCCAATAAAAAACTATAATAAAAGTATAAAACATGAGAAATAATTGAAAATATATAGAAAGGGAAATAAAATAAAAGGGAAAAATCTTAGTTTAAACCCCAAGTGGGCCCTGGGTTTTGACTATCCCCAATAAGGTAGTTCCAGTGGTTTTCAATAGTCATATGTTAGGTGGGTTTTGTGTGAGATAAACCACCACATATATTTCCTTCCATTATGAATTCATTCACACTAGTTATTGAGTTCCCCATGGATAGAGTGTTGTAGGCCCATCCCCTTAGAAATATGGTACGACTTGAATGGTGGGGGTGGGAGAAAATATGGGTACACCACTTTTTATTTATTCACTTATTGAGTAGATTTATCCAAAACCTCTAAGTATTTATTTTTATATACCACTTTTGTATAATTATCAGGGGGAAAGTTAGTTAAAATTTTAAGTTGAATGAAATAAGAATAAGATGAATCAATATCAAAATCTCCCCCTTCAAATTGGACAAATTGTATCTCAATTTATTCAAGTAAAGCCACCAAAATATCCTTAGGTAATCCCTTTAGTAATTGTTCTATTAGTTTAGGGAGATTCACATATTCCTCATCAGGTGAATCATCATCTTCATCTTCATACTCCAGGGAAAACCATGAGTTGGGTGAATCTGAAAAATTTAAATAGAGGTAGTTAATGATCAATTTAGTTCCCATAAAATTATAAAGTTATAAATTCAAGAATGTATTATCTGTCTAAGTATGATTTTATTTAATCTACTAATTAATGGAAAGTTCTTCTATTATTTTAGTTGTTGGTGTTTGAAGTATATAGTAAAACTCATCCATATTATCTTAAATTCCACCACTTGAGTGGTTTTTATTCCAAATCCATAGAAAGTTATAATGGTATTGGTTGTTCTTATTCAATGGAAGGCGGATCTTAGGACATGTAAATATTTATAAATTAATTCTAAAATTTATCCAAATCTTATTTATTTCCCACAACTATATCAATAAGAATTTTTTCTTCATGAATATACTCTAGTCATGTCTGAATGAGGTCTCATAGTAGTTCTTCAAGAAGTTCCTTCTCAGACCTTTCAAGTTATTAAATTTAAAAAATTGGTGGGGAACTATCTTCTTCCATTAGTTGAAGTTCTTGTTCTAGTTTATGCTCCTAATATGATTAGAAATATTCTATTATAAATTTAATTTATATACTTAACTATTGTATTTCAACTTTAATACTTTACAACTAGGCTTCTCTATCATAAAAAATACTTTTTTTTACACATAAGAGTGATTAGTTCATGCATAATAATTTTAATTGAAATACAACAAGGAAAAACAATTTACATGAGTTTTTTAAATTATGAAATATATGAAAAATATTTACAAAATGTGAAAATGAATAGAGAGTAAAACAATACATGGATCCCTAAAAACATTTCCAAATTTTTACACACCTATCATGGGGTGTGAAAAATATTATTTATTTTTCCTAATACCACACAATAGATGACTTGGGTCATCTCTCTTAATGATATTTTGTAGTTAATAATTAACTATCTATAACTTAGTGTATTTTTGGTTTTTATATATATTTATGAAAGCATATTAAATGAAATGGTGGTTGAGAATCTAAATACAATACTAGAAAAGTTAACATGCAATACAAACAAGATGAATGATTTATCAAGAAAGAACTTTTTTTAGGGACTGACTACTCAGGTTCCTTCATTATTCATAATTGTTTTTTAAATTATATTTGATATTATATTCCATAATTCATGAACCAATATCCTCTACCTTAAGTATGGTAGATAATAGAATGAGTTTGAGTGTCATGTTAAGTAGTGGTGGATGATCACCAATGAAAACCTTAACATTCCTATATACTTCACTAAAAACTAATAAAAAACTATAATAATTAAAGATAAATAATTTAAAAACAATTTAAACCTCTTCCAAGGCCAATAATCAGGTCATTCACTAAAATTTTGAGTGTAATAGATCATAATAAATAAATAAATGGAGAGAAATAAGATACAAGAGTGATAAAATCCATCCAAAAATCTATATGAACTCCCATCATGTGAATTCTCCAAGATAATACTTCCTATGAAGGTGAATAATATTTATTTATATATTTTAGGGGGGATGGTTTTAAAAAAATTACAAAATTTAATGTTGAAAGTTGAGTCTAAGTAAATATTTATTTTTTTCCATGTGATTGTCCCTCCAAATGATCAAACTACATGTGTCTCTAGTTGAATAAAATATTCTTCTTTGAGTCCACTAAATTGTGTAAAATATTTATCAAAATTTGAGTAGGGATATACAAATTATGGTTCAAAATTTTATGTGATATACAGATTGAATAATCCAGTCCAATATTGACTTTAGGGCCCGTTACCTCTATGAATTGTTTTATCCAACTCATAGTTTTTGAATAAAATATGTATCCCGACATGTATAAAATTCTATAAATATATTTAAAATTTAAATTTAACACATAGAATATTTTATGATAAAAATACCAGAGTGAAATTTAAAGGGAAGAACTAGAGTTTATATATAGTTTCTAAATTTATTGTCTAATTACAAACTCTAATACAGATCTTTATTTTTGAACTGTATCCTCAAAAAAATTATAAAATTTGACACACATATTTTGGGGTGTGAAAAATATTATTTATTTTTCTTTAATCCTCTATGACTAGGGTTTTCTCTCTTTAAGATATTTTTCTATAAATCACTAACCATATCTTATTTACTAGTGTATTTTTTTGTGTTTTTTATAGTTTTTATAAGAAAATAAAAATAAGCAGGAATTGATAATTTGAATGAAAAACTAGAAAATTAATCATGAAATTCCAGAAATATAATTGAGTTACCAAGAAAGAACCCGGACCTAGGGGTTATCTATTCGAGTTCTTTTATTATTACTAATTACTTTCTAAATTATATTTGATACTCTATCCCATCTTAGATAAACTAATATACTCTACCTTGGGTTTGGTATAGAATATAATGAGTTCTAGAGTTATGACAAGGAGTGGTGGATGATGTGTTCACTAAATGTTGACATTCCTTCCCCCTCATTACAAATAGAATAAAAAAATTAAGAATTAAAGAGAAAAAAATTCAAGAACAACATGAAACCTTCCCCAATGACAAGACTCACTTCCTCTCACCATTATGAGTATATTAGATCATAGTGAATAAATATAGGGAGAGAAATAAGAAGTTAGAGAGAGATATAGAGAGGGGTAAATTTTATTAAAATAAGATAAGTGTCAATTAAAAATGAAATCAAAATAGAATAAAAAGGAAAAATAATCTAAAATTCATTATAAATAAATCCAAAATTTCCTTTTGTAACCTTCTTGAGTAAATCCTCCCTCTAAAGGTAAATAATACATATATATAGAGTGGAGGCAAGGCTAGGTTTACAAGAATTACAAAATGGAAAGTAAAAAATTGAGTTAAATTTAATCCCTATTTTTATGATACATGGTTGACCCTCCAAATGATCAAACAAGACATGGATCTAGTTGAATGGAATATTTTTCTTTGATTCCTATAACATGTGTCAAAATTGAAACCCAATTCGAGTCTGTATGTAAACATTTTGGGATTAACATTGAAGTGATATCCAAATTGATGAATCTAACCGAACATTGACTTTAGGGAATATTATATCCCTAAAAACTAATAATGTTACTCATGATATTCAAAGAAAATATGTATCCCAAAATATAAAAAAATCTGTAAAAAATTTCAAATTTATATTTGACACATAAAATATTTTATGATAAAAATACTAGTATATAATTTAAAGGGAATAAATGGAATTTCCATGCAGTTTCCAAATTCATTATCCAATTAAAAATTTCTATTTAATTATCACTAATAAAGTAAGATTTTCTAATTAATATCAAATATGAATAATAAAACTTAGAAATCAATGATTATTCCATTTTCAGAATTCATCCCAAATTATTCTTATAATATGAAAATTTAACAATCGCCCTTATATTTGAAAAATTTTAGGATTTAAAAAATTGAAATTTAAAGTAAAATTAATGAAAATATTAGCTATATTAATTAAAAGGCACATAAGTATAGTAGTAATAAAGTGTAAGAATGTGGACGAGGATTGTTTGATGAATGCACTAGGTAGTAGTGGTCTTGATATGAAGGAATAAGTAATATATATGGAAGGGTTATCTTCTAGTTATGACACATAGTTATAGAGGCAGTGATATAAGTGAGGAAATAATGAGTGCATTATTCACTATAAGGTTAGGTCGAGGTAGTGATTGGACTTGACCAACCAGATAGAGTTCCAAAAATTATGGAGCATGTTGGAATTCATACTATGAATATTAGTTAGATGTAAGGATCTAATGACCTTCTATGTTCCTATATAAAAATTGGAGATGAATCATTATAGAGGTATGCCTGATAGCATCCTATATATTAGGATGGAGTGATTACTTATCACTCTATGATCTATAATTCTTAGGTCCGAAAGGTGGTTGTTTCTATCCAAAAATTAGACACAAAAGATCGGATGGAGTATGTGCATAAGATAGGTCATCTGGAGGGATCATATCCTATTATCTTTAGGTCTTCATGATGAATGTACCAATGGAAAGGATTATCATGTGAAATAATTGGTGCTTATAATTTGTGAGTCTGGGTTGGTTTAGGTATTATCTTTGTAACTTGAATGAATTTATGTTCCATTGATTAAAGATTCACTATTTTCCCATGGATATAGGTCACGTTGTCCAAACCATGTGATCCCTTATTTCCTTGGATGTTTTCTTGTAGCATGGTTGATTTATTGTTCATTGTTTAGAAAGAAGGTATTGGATGTGACCCAAGAGGGTGGCTAGAACTAGAGGATGATGAATCAATTTAGTGGCTAATCTTCTTAGTTTTGGAGGCTGTGGCCTTGGGGAATCATCTGATTACTAAAGCATATGATGCTATGTTCGACAAGCTATAGTTTATGGTGGTGTTCTTCTAATTGTTGGGGGATACCATTTAAGGATCATACAATGAGTTAGATTCCAAAAAAGTGGTATTAGAGCATGGTTCCAGATCATGCAGTGAGTTTTTTATCTAGAAGGATGTCCCTAGAATATAGTGATAGTATTGGAAGTGTTACTAGGATATTAAAAGGCCTATTAAATATTGTGTGTCATACAACATGATCTTTTTATCATAGAAATATTCAATGTTAGTTGAATATTTTTGAAGACTTCCATGAACAACCTGTGATCCCTTATGCATCCAAATTTAGTTGGAGATTACTATGTTTGGAGGCAAGAATTAAAAATGGGTATTCTTAGTTTTATGATTTGATGCTGGAGGCTAAAATCTTGGAAGATAATATTATTTCTACTCCTAGAGGGTTTGGGTGTTTTTTTGTATGGAGAGTCTTCTAGAAGAAAGGTGTTATCATACTTGAATTCATGACAAAAAGTGAAAAGGTATTGTTCCAGATGTTTATAGTTAGTTAACATGATACATGTTCTTGGAAAGAGGCTTCATAGGTAAAGTATAAGGAATATTTTCAAGTGTATTATATTTTAGTTGGTTCCCTGAAAGGTAGATTTTAGTAGGACTACTGGAACAAGAAGGTTTATTCCTAGATGTTTTAATTTATATTGGTTCCATAAATATCATAACTGAAGGGGGTGGTAGTTAAAGATACCAAGTGTTCACCAGACCACCTGAGTTATGAGAAGCGACTTCTTAGTTTTCATCAATCAATATCCAAGATAAAGAAAGTGTATGTTCTAGAAGACTCAAGGATGTGATGGTTCCACCCAGATAAGGATAAAAAATTATGTGGCATCATCCTGGACAATCAAAATATTATTAGCTGGTGAAGTAGAATAAGATTTTTCTGAAGTCATGGGATTCACATAGGGACACCATGGTTTTGGTAAAGGGTGAAATATAATTCCAGATAGAAATACTAGATGGTTTACCCATGCCAAACAATTTAGTAGTAGTGGTAGCCATGGCATGTCATCTTGATCATAGATGTGAGAAGGGGATGGAAATCCTATGGTTTATTAAAGGATCACTAGAACTCAAATGTGGATATTATATAAATTACATTTACTACGATCTTCATAAGTAGTGGAGGATTCCTTATTATAGAAGGAGTAATCACCTTGAATTAGAACTCGACCAATATCAGTTGTTCTTAGGGATCCATTGTACTACAAAGTACCTTCATCGATGAAGTGGAATGAAAAGTGCCTATGTTTTTCCTTAGAGAACAAGTATAATGATTCTTAAGAACTTTTTTCATGAATAAACCTGATGGATGGGAGGACCAAAATACATTTTGAAAGATGAAAGTTCAAGGAGAAATATGTAGCTCTATAAGATTTGTTGGCTATGTTTTCCAATAGTTTTAGGAGACTGACTTGTAACACCAGAAGAGTGTCACAGAGTGGATCTTCACTTTATGGGAAGCATATGGAGGATTCATGGTTTATATATTGCATAGAATTTCTACTTCATGGTGTTGGAAAGTGGTGGGTTCTTAAAATACTGTTATAAGATGTTTTTGGGTTTGGTTGAAACATTAAGTAATGATATTATATTAAATTTGGGGTAGTATTATCTGGAGATACTCCCAAATTTGGGAATAGGATGGCTATTGTTCTCTCATATATAATGTATTTTAATGAATTTTACCACAACCATACTAAATTTTGAAGGAAACCAAAGTCTAAGGAATATGTTCTCTTATAAAGGGTGGGGATGGAGACTTTTTTGTATTCTAAATCTATGAAATGATTGTTATAATATCTTCATATTAGTGTATGGAACTTTTAAAGGGAATGGATATATAATAAGGATCAAAATCAACAATAGATGTAGTGGGAAAAAGGATCATTGTATATCCTGGTTGCACTGAGCATTGATGATCATAAGGTGTTAAAGTGTTTCAATAGGAGTTCATTATCTAATGAAATTAGACATTATAGAAGTTAAAGCTCTGGATGGAGGTAGGTTTTGATGGTATTTTGGGAGTTTGATATTCCAAAAAACTCTCAAAAGTTGTATAATCTTGGTGGTAGTGTCTTAAGAATAATTTTTTTGAAGGATTTTTTCTATAGAAATAGTACATGAGTTAGGAATGTTGATAGAAATTCAAAAGATTTAGTGGGATATGAATCATTATTGTTTTCATTGGAAGAATTAGATGGAAAAATTCAAATGAGATAATGGTCTATAGGACTAAAGTCTCATTTCTTTAGTAGGGTATTCAATGATAGGAAGTGTAATAGAATATGACTATGTAGGAAATATAAAGGGTGAACGGTAGTTGAGATGGTGTGAATTCGGTGTAAGCATGATAATAGTCTTTGAGTGTGATATTGTGGGATCTAACCCATGAAAACAATTCTCAAGTTGGAGATTATTAGGTTTTAGTATGATATATTTTCCAGATAAAGTGTTGGAAACTCTAGATAATAATTCTTCAGAACATAGGAGGACTGGATAAAGTCAATTAACCTAAACCAAGAGAAGTTTAGATTTTGGACAACAAATGTAGTTCAATGGAAACATCTGAATGAACAACGTTTAACAGACACAATGTCCAACAACTTAGTAGAATTTGGGAAGATTAGTTTAATTGATGACACTCAATGGATGTTTATAAACATAAGTGGTCACAAAAACATAGTGGTAACTGATAATGGGGATGTGGATGAGTATTTTCTGACACATGAACTTGGTATCTTTGATCATGATCTAGAGGAAGAAGTAGTGCATATATATGGGGAGGATTTTAGATGTGGCATGGAGTTCCAAAGGCAATGAAGGAAATATGGATTCATTTTATACACTATTAACCATAATGTTTAGTATAGGTGGTTATTTCCCTTGACCATATAGATGTATTACTATATATATCAGAGTGTGGTGGAATTCATACCGTGTAGATTGGTCAGTTTTGAGGAATAGATGACATTATATGTTCTTATATAAATAATGGAGCTACATCATTATGGAGTTATTCCTAATGACATCCTTCATTAGAGGATGAAGTACTGAGTTATCACTCCATGGGATAGAATCCTTAGGACTAAAGGTTGATAGTCACTATTTGGAAATATGACACATATGACCATAAATAAAAACAATGGAATATGGATCATCCATATGGATCACATCTCCACATATATCGGTCTTCATGATGAGTGTCCTAACAGAAGGGGTTTATCATGAAATGCATTGACAGTTATTATCTGTGAGCCTATGTAGGGTATGAGATTATCAATGTAACCCAGATGAATATATGTCCCATTGAATGGAGATTCACTTTTCTCTCATGGATGTAGGACACACTCTTTAATCCACATAATCCCTTGTGTCCTATGTTTTGAATGTTTTTTTAACATCAAACACTTGTTTTCTTTATTGTAAATCACAAGGAAGGCATCAAATAAAAACTAGGAGGGGCACCAGAACCATATAAGGGAGAATCAATGTGGTGAATATAGTATCTGGTATTCCTAGATTTGGACACCAAGACTATGTAGAATCTTCCAATTATTAAATAATTTGATGCGATGTTCCAAAAACTATAGTGTCTGGTGGTGTGATTTTGATGGTTAGAGGATACCATTCAGGGATTTAATAGTGAGGTTGATTACCGATAAAATCATGAATAATTAGATAAATTTCATTCCATAGAGAGTAAATATATATAAGACTTTTCTTTTCCAAGAATATGTATTTTCACTAAAGTCAGAGTAAAAAAACCATTTTAATGAATCATTTATTATGAAGTAAAGTGCCATGCTTACAGAAACCATTAAATACTAGAGAATATACTTTACAACCTCCCAATTTTATCTTTTATACATATATCTAGTGACAAATTCCACTTCTTACACAATTCCCATATGAGTAAAAACCATTCTATACATCAAACTTTCTAAAGTTGATTCATGAAATCAACCTTAACTTATATTCATGGTTCCATCTCCTTACTTATCTTGAAATTTACATCCAGGGATGTGGTCACCAGTGTTTCCTTTCCCATGAAAAATATTTCCACCACCATTCAAATGTAATTTTACTATATAAGTTATAGAGTATAAAAACTTAACTCTCTCACTATCCTTATCCCCAAAATCCACTTTTTTAGAATGATATCCTTCATCTTGAATCTCCTTGAAAATTTAACCTTTAGTTCATTTATTATTTCCATCATTAGACCCACAATCAACATATCATTAATATAGAGAAGTAGGATGATGAAACTCCCCTCATCAAACACATTTTAATAATAGAAGTGGTCAACATTGATTTGGTTGAACTTCTACTTCTTCATGAAGTCATTGAACTTTACATTCCATTACCTTGGTTCATTCTTTAAACTACAAAGTATCTAGTTGATATTTCACAAAAGATCCTGGTTCCACTACTAATCAAAACCAATTGGATACTCTATATAACTTCTTCATATAATTCCCCATGAAGGAATTATGTATTCACTTATACTTACTCAATATCAAGTCCTTCCATTATAATAAAACTCAAAAAAATCCTTATAGTTTTGCGTTTAAATACCAGTGAAAAGATCTCAGAGAAACCCATACCTTCCATTTATTGAAACCCCTTTATGAATAGCCTAGAATTTTACCTCATTCTAATATATGGTTCTTCCTTAAACTAATACACCCATTTATTTTAAAGGAATTTATTCCTATAATTTCTATCTGTTATCTCCCATATTCTAAGAACATAGAGTAAATAAATTTCACTACTCATAGATAAATCGCATTGATTTGAGTTTTTCAAACTTTTTACCTCTTCCAAACTCTCGTAATCTCCATCATCAGTTAGAATAAAGTAGTTCAAAATAAATTAGTACCTTTACACTTGGAATATCTCTAAGGAATATCTACATAACTCCCTATGTGGCTCAACTCCTTCAGGTATAGTAACTTATAAAGATTTAAATTTCAAAGTTTTTTCTTGAGCTTCAGCAATCATTGAGCTCTTTGGTAATTCAAGCCTTGGAAATATCATCATAATTTGACTACCTTTTGGATCATACTCTAGGAATTCAGATGTTTTCAGTATTGACATGCTTCCCAAATTGTTCAGAATTCTCATAAATCTATTAGTGCACATGAGCCTCAGCCCAGTTGGTGAGGTATACTTAAGTGCATCCATAAGACCCAGGTTCAAAACTAGGTAGAGGAATATTTCTGGGGTTACTGTAGTAGACACTATAGCAGTATTGTAGCAATACTGTACACTGTGCGTGTACTGTAGTAGAACTATACACTGTACAGGTACTATAGTAGAACTGTACACTATGTGGATACTGTAGCAGACACTGTAGCAGTTACTGTTTGGTACTATAGTAGTTGGAACTATTCTCCTTGGGCCACCGGTATGGGATTAGAGTCCTTAAGGCTTTCGGGCCTCCCATTCCTTTGGGTCAGTAGGGATTTCAAGAAACCTTTAAGGCCTTCGGGCCACCTCAAGGCCTTTGGGCCACATGCAGTTTCCCCAGACACACTACAAAAAAGGAGAAGAGGATTCAGAGCAGATGCACTTACCAGAGTAGAGCCAAATGGATTTGTCAGAATGAAAGGGTATGTCTATGCCATAGGGATCAGCCTATGCTTGCAAAGGAAGCCTATCCAGATGACCATGCAAAGGTGGAGATCTACTATCATGATACAGATGCTGGGGAGGGGCAGTTCCTTGTATATAGTCTGGTTGAATTCCCTAAGACCTTCGGGTCATGTAATCTCCTAAGACTACGGGCCTTGTAATATCTGAGCCTATAGGCCTTTTAAGGGTTCCCCCTTATCCCTTTAAAGGGGGGTTATCAAAAATCAATAAAATGAAGGCCTTCAGGCCATTCAGGCTCATAAATCTATTAGAAATTAGAGCTATACTAACAAAACTATACCAATAGTTTTGAAAACCATGGGTATAGGGTCCAAACCTTTGTTATAGGTCATAGATATACCAATGTTTTATCCAAAAATATTGGTATAACTTCCATATAAGACCCTATTCCAATGGTTTTGAAACAACTATTGATATAGCTCAAAGTTATTTCCATGGTTTGTCCAAAAGCATTGGTATAACTTCCATAATAAGCCCATATACCAGAATTTTTGAAAAAACCATTGGTATAGGTCCCGAAAATCCAAATACCCATTCCAATGGTTTGGAAAACCCTTGGTTTAAGTCTATACCAATGGTTTTGGAAACTATTGGTATAGGTCTTCATATTTTTTATGATTTATTTTATCAAATAAAATCGAATACATCAAAATTTAAATTACTTTTTAACACAAACACACACACACACACACACACATATATATATTTATCATATTATATTCATAAATGTTATTGTAGCTTAGTGGTTAGGTTGTTGGAATATAAGTCAGAGGTGTTGAGATTAAATCCATCCGTGGTTTTTTACATTAACTATACCAATAGTTTTCAAAATCATTGGTATAGGTATTTCATATGACCTATATCAATGGTTTGAAAACTGTGGGTATAGCCCTATACCAAAGGTTTCTCAAAACTATTGTTATAGGTCTATACTGATAGAAGATAGGCCAAGGAACCTCAAAACTATTAGTATAGCATATATCGATAGTTCCAAACCATTGGTATATGATTTTTTCTAGTAGTATAATGCCTTGACATCTATTCAGTTGAACTATAAAATCTGATGATGCTTTTCTATCATCAGTATTCTCTATTAAGTTTTGATCCTTCCAAATAATTTCTTTATTAAAGATCATATTTCAACTTCTAACCACACTATAAATGTTTTTATCCTATATTTTAAAACCAAACCCTCCATCTTCATATCCCATAAAGTAACTCACTCTAGATTTAATGTCAAGATTGTCCCTCTCTTTGGCATTAATGTAAATATAGGAGAGTGCACTGAATAATTTGATATGGGTGAAGTAAACCTTCCTTTAAGACTAATAGGTTTTCAATAGTTCCTATCCCAATAGAGAATAAGAATTTTATTTGATTAATCATACAAAAAAATCCATCATTTCCACCTAAAGCACCTTGGTGAATCCTGTGTGAATTTTCATGCCCCTTTCCATTTCAAGCTGCATATGATTCATATTCACCCTGATTTTTTATATTATGGAGTACCTGGTATGGTATTCTATAAAAAAATTCCTTTATATTAGTAGAACCTCCTAAACTCCCTCCTTCCATATTACCCACCATTGTTTGGATATAATCACTTCATCTTGCATCCTTTTTTCCTTTTCCAACATAGCTCTCCATCAGATGAAGATTGTGAATACCCCTAACTTGTGTTTGGGAATGAACACACAAAATTTATATATTTTATCATTAGTAAAGGTCATTTAGTAGAATAATACCTCTTGATAATTAACTAGATCTAGTCCCTATACATCTATATCTACCAACTATGACTTTTAATTCTTTGGAGTATCACCTTCAATTTAGAAGGAAACCTTCCATTACTTCCCCAGAATTAATTCATTACACATTCTGTACTACATGATTTTTCCCCTTTAGAATACATTTATCATTTAGTAATTTCATCCATTTATTACTAAGGGGGACCGAGATGGTCATGCCATAACTTTTTGGAAGTTACTTTTCAGACATGCATCATACATTCTGATACCCACATTAAGTATAGAGTCTCATCCTTTACTCATTTTAATACAACCAAAGAACCATGTGAAATCATCCATTCTCTATCCAAAATTTTTTTACATAAATATATATCATCAAATTTTAAAATATAAATTAATTTATTCCTTAAACCAAGGATGTGGTACACTCCTTGAAAATTCATCAATATTCCACTCCTTATTGAATGGAAACATATCCCATATCAACTATCTCGAGATATTTATCATCCTGTAGATGTACCCTACCAAAAATTATAGAAATATAATTACCCTTACTCACTCTATTGAACATTTAGTGAAAAAATTACCACAGTCTTCCACCCAAGACTCAAGTGAACTAGAAACACTAAAGAGTAATCCACTCTTATCTTTGGACATAGGACCCATAGACCCACTTTCAGAAGTGTAAGTTCTGGAGTTAACTCTAGGTTTATTACAATAATTATTAAGTAAAAATTTCTTCCCATAATTCCAACACATTTGACCACCTTCCACTAATCTACTCCCTATACTACTTCACCTTTATTTACATTTCTTATAACCTTTTTTTCTATGATCCATCATCTTCTTTTTGTGCAATAAGTGTTTCTTAAAGTTTCTTGGAACTTCTTATAATAAATATCCTCATTCAAGATCAAGTCATGGACATATAAAAACACTAGGTAATTATTTAATCTTGGGTTACTCATAATGAAAACCATCAGATCCTAAGATTTAGGGAGGGATGAGAGTAATTTAATTTCCCATTCTGAATCTCCAATGTTTACCATCACTAACTCCAACCGAATTCTTATCTTATCGAAGCCATTAATATGATTGTAAATAGACTTAACTTTCGATATTCTCATGCTGAACTGTCTTCTCAGTAAGGATACTTTATTCATCATTATTGTCTTCTCATACATTTCATAAAGGGTCTTCATAAGTTCTGATATAGTCATCACTTCCATGATATTAAAAGTCACGTTTTGAGTTAATAAAATATATATCAACCCTAGTGATTTCTTGTCCAATATCTTAATTTATCCTTTTTCACCACTTCTATATTATAACTAGTCAACAAAAGATCAATTTCCTTCTACAGTAGAAAATCCCCCATCTGTATCTTCTAGAACCTAAAATTCATGTTCTAGAACCTCTATACCTAAATATTAACATTTTATAACACCATTCCTACAAAAAATTTAAATCCTACTAACTTTAGGTCAACATAATTGAGATATCAGATAATTTTTAATGATATTATCCTATAAGTAAAAGGTAAGAATGATGATACTAAACTGATCACTAAAACACCTTCACCAAGGGTATGATTTTCTGGAACACTCTGATCATTATTTGATTCCACTTTATGGGACAACAATTACCATCATATAAACTCAATGGACAACATCCAATATAAATTACAAGGCATAAAAAAATGCTATTAGTAATCCCATGTTATAGAGACAAGAACTTAGAGGAAAAAGCACCCAAATCACCACACCTCAATACATATTCTCCAAATGATAAACATTCAAGAATATATAAATATGACGAAACAAAGAAACACCTATCAAAATAATAATAAAAAGTTTTACATGGTTCATAATTGCTTCATAGTCTATAGGGGAAACACTATAACTACTTTATTTAAGTAAATGGAAGTGGAATTACAATTTTATTGACTAGAACCATTACAAGTGATCCACTACACTGCTTGTTTTAGGTTCCAGATAGTGTATCTAGTAGTTGTCACCTACCTATATTTATGGGATGATGTCCACATTGCTTGATACCCATGGACGATCCCTCTATTTAGTCAAATAATTCCATCACCTAAAATACTCCAACTGATCCACTTTCATGTTCCAAAGATCCTACAATATGACTTTTATATGAATTTACTTTTCCTTGCATCATCTTTATCCTGAAGATCAAGGGTTAAATTTTACTACACCTTCTATATGTACCATCCTTTTGTATTTTTAGTTGCATATTTTGATGAAATAATCCATCTATATCTTCTGATCAATATCGTTTGACTACCCATTATCTAGGAACCATAAAACCTAGTTATAGATACTCTCCCATCACCATCCAAAACAATGGGACATTAGACATATGAAGTTTCTCCATCTAGTAGACAAACACCTTTGAATGGAAAATTATTTTCACAACTAAACCTAACAGGTGGGGTGATCGAGGTTCATTAAGTTGTGGACGTAGGATATTGGTGTTGTCGCTCACCATTGGGGATGAGGTATTTAGGGTCATACACACATAGAAAAACCCATAGGATAGTGTTAAACACATGATGACTAGTGGTATTCTACATGGATGAGTGACTTATGGTGATAATGTTTACTATCATATTGGAGGAGGGGAACACTATATATATTGGATGTGGATTTTATGTGGTGATTGTAATCACTAGTTGGGAGTAGGATGATTTCCCTAAATAGAACTCTCAAGGGATTTTGAGCTATGAATTATGAAGGATGGATGTTGGATTATGGTTTTGGTGATGTCTCATTCACTAGGAGTCTATGAGTATAGTGATAACAAGTTTCTTGGACTGTGAGATAAGGAGGATGCATCAATCTCCCTCAGGGTGTGTTCATACTAAGGTTTCATTATCCCATTCCAGCATTGGGTGAAGCAGGTAGGATGTACAATTGTGGATAGTTGAACATGTGGTGTGGTAGGGTTATTTATTTTATGTATGTCACACATATTAGTTTACATTAACTCATATACATATTAATTTATCTAGGTGGTGGTGTCTTATTGAGTTCATACTCACACTCTACACAATCCCCCCTATGACGCGCACATAATTCATGTCTCAGGACATAGGAAATAGCGAGGAATTTTTTACCAGAGCATAGTGGATGATGGTTCCATGGAAGTACATGGGGTTTTGATGGTTATATTTTTGATAGATGTACATGGAATTTTCTTAGTGACACATTAGATCTATGATTTTATATAGTTTGGACATGTCTATATATAAGCAGTCTACATGTGATCCAATTTACTTTTGTATGCCTCACATGACATTATAGATATTTATTTTTTTGTTAAATATGTTATGTTATGGTTATTACTCCTTTTTTATGAAATTGATGGTTTATTGATATTACTTATACTATCATTTATAGTTTTCTGTATAGGAGGGTATATTATCCCTATGATTACATATTAGAAACTCATTTTGATTTGGAAGCCTATGATATATAAGGAGGCATGCCTATGGTTTGTGGAACCCCATTCTGATCATAGTAGAGGCGAATCATGTTAGGGAAACTATAAAATGGTATCAAGGGAAGGTCAAGAGAGGTATATAAGGTCCCAATTTTATAATTGGTTACAAGTGTGTTGTTATTTTGTTATTTGTGATGGTAGGTTGGTGGTTTAGGATGGAAAAGAGTTGGAAACACACCCAATATAGGTGAGTATCTAACTCTTGTTTAGAGGATTTCAATGTTACTAGGGTTGGGAAGTTTCTTTGTATTTTCAATATTATGATTTGGTGATATCAGAAGAATGTATATTTTTATAGTTACTTGGATTATGATTTGAATATTGTCTTGCAATGATAAGAGGGTGTGCGTGCTCATTCATCACTTTAGGCATTTAGATCTCACATAACATGTGTTTTATTATGTGAGATCAATTACTTGGTTTTTTATAAGGGATTTTAGTTATTTAAAGTCTAAAAAATAATCTATATATTGTTTTTAATACATATATTCTTGATGGAATTATACTTATCTTAAATAGGTTCTATGAATTCGAATATTACTTGGTAGGTGTATCCTATATGTTTTTTATGGTACCTAACCCTGAAATTGGTAGGTAGGGTTTTAAGGACATATTACATGAGACTTGGATATAGACAGGGAAGTGTATGGGATAGTGTGATGTGATACATGTTATAAATTTCCTTATTTGAGATATCTATGATGTTGTATTTGTATTGGGTTTGGTATTTAGTTTTTTTGTAATATTCCACCTCAATGAACACTATTATAGTTCTAGGGGGTGGTGATGAGCATGAACCAATGTGTGTACCTATTGGAACCTTTGAGGTTAGAGTTTTAGTGTCACTGAAGCATGAGCTAGTGGGGGATCCTAAGGTAAAATATCAGCATGAGACACATGTGGAGGTTCCAAGGTTCCCAGGGTAGCTAACACAACCATTTGAACTGGGATGAATGTTTGATGATTAGCTGAGGGAGAGTCTAATATGGTCAATCCAGATTATTAAATAAGTAAATCTAGTAGTTGTGATTCATATGATGTATTTGATGAAGGAGTTTCAATATCACCATCCTCTATCATTTTAGGGAGAGGATTGATCCTATAAGTCCATGCATTTAATATAGGGGAGACGTTATCTCTAGATTATGCTACTAAGTTCATGGATCTATTGTGTTTTGTGTCAAAATTATCCAATTATGGGATCATTAAGGTTCAATTTTTTGAGTATTGTATTCAACATAACATTAGGGAATATATGAATATTTTTAGGATAATTTTTTTTGAGGTGGTGATCTAGGCATTGATAATAGAGTAAAATTTGACCAATTGTATCGCACCCCACCAGAAAATAGTGTCAAGTGAGGCTAGTATTTAGACTTCAGGTAGTAGAAAGTGGGTGAATGTAGAGACCTGATAGGGTGTTCATATTTGGGGATCATATTTCCTACTTTAGAGTTGTTCGATTTCTAGATGATATCATTGTGAGCAAATGGGGTATATTCAGACTTAATGTGACCGACCACCTGTAACATTATAGATTTCCAATGAATATTTTTACTAATTTTTTTTTATTAAGCTATATATATAATTCATTTAATTTCATGATATGAACCTAGAATTTATATTCATATTTTCATACATTTTTTCTTTAAATTTTTAATTCAAGCATAATGTAATTTTATCAATAACATTCATTTGTTGTCTTTCTTTTAAAATAAATTTTATTGAATTCATGATAATTTCTACAATTATATATTTTTTATAAGTAATTTAATTTTATTAATATTTTTATTTTTCTATGACCATTTAAATGTTAATTAAGTAATTTTTATCTATTTATTAACCAAGTATGATACATGTTTTCATAGTCACAATATTATAACATATAACCATTGAAAATAATTTTCATATAACATTTTATGTAAAGCATATGATGAATGGTTAAATAAGATTTTTAAACTAAAATAATAATTTATGATGAATTTTAAATTCACATTATAGTTAAATTAGTTTCTAGATGGTTATTATCATATTTTATACATATGTTTTATTAATGAAAAACCCCTTTTAAAACATTAAGTACCATGTTTTATAATAAAATAATATTATTAAATATTTATTATTTTTATTTGAAAGTATAATTACTCTTATTTATAGTGTATTATGTTAAAAAATGGTCATAAAATTATGATAATTTTGTTTTTAGAAAAGTAAAATTGTCATTGTCATACAATTGCCATCATAGTGTATAAATGTTGTTACACTAAAATTGTTTCCTCAATTATGTATTTAAAAGATAAATCAAAATTAATTAGAATAATAATTTCACAAAATATATATGTTTTATAACTATAAATAATTAATTATCATTCATATAATACATAATATATTATAATAAATGTAAATTTAATCACTAAGAATAAAAGAAATAATTTTTATTCTAAATAAAATTATTTTCCCATGTATTGTATGATTTTATTGTAATGACCCAAAGTTTCATTAATGGAAATCCCACTTGATCTAATTAAATGTCTCTTTATGTAAAATGTTTATATAAAATGTAAACTTATTTGGTTTTAAGTTAAGAATTATGACCGTTTCTTTTATATCTGTTGAACAGTGATCACATTATTAGTATAAATATAGGGTTTTAACAAATCCAATTTACTCAGACAAAAGAAGCGATGACCTCATCTAGTTGAATTGCTCCATACGAAGCCCATTTTTCGGATCTCAGAAAAGAGGTGGCATCCTTGGGTTTCGCTCTTGACCAAGCCCAATCTGAGCTTCATCATGTCAAGCTCGAACAAGACTATCTATGGGAAAAGTGGAAGTTGATAGATATTACCACTTGAGTGATGTTATCCGAGCCACCCCAAGAGTCTGTCACCATCGCACACCTTACCCTTAGGTCTTATGCGGCTATTTTAAGGGGTTATGTAAAAAATCGCTAGTACTATGTTCATGTATATATTTTTTTGTATATAATAATTAATATACCTTCTTGTCATTATTGACACTTTGTAAATAGTTTTTTTAAAGCACAAATAGAATTTTTTTAGTTAATATTCATCTAAGAAATCTATTTTGATGAATTAATGGATTTTTGAATTAAATAATATTTTAATAAAATATTATTATTTTTATTATTAAATTAATTTTTATTAAATATAAATGATATTATAATTTTATGAATGCAATTGTAATTTTTATTAAGGTTTGAAAGCCATTTTGGTCAAAACCGGTGAATTTTCGATAAATGTCGGTTTTTATTTTAAAAGTGAAAATTAACATATTTAGAAGATTATTTAGATAAAATAAATGTTATTTCTGGAATCATGATGTCAAAATTATCCAATGGTGAATGTTTCATAATTTTCTGAGACAGTCAAATTTTTGGGTAAAAATTTAATGCCGTTTAAATATATAATGTGTTTTATGACATCATAATGACCCAATAGTGATGTAATAAAATACTATAAGATTTATGTTCGTCCAACATATGTTTTACCATTAGAATAATTTTATTTTGGGTTTGTTTGACTTATTTTACAAAACATTAATGGACCCTTAAAGACTTATTAAACATCTTGTCTTTTTAAATTATTTTCCATGTGAGTGTGACTCACCTCCACATAATCAACCCCATTATTATAAGAAGTTAGTACTTTGGCCTTATAAAATATTTTTTTCCTATCCCCTTTTCCAAAAAACATGGGAAAAAACCATGATCTAATTTGTGGTTTGGATTAGTTTAATGTAAGGGGTCCCAAACCTAAATAATAAAGAATTTCACTCACCTTTCCTATATAAAGCCACCCAAGATCCCACTTTCTCCTCACTCAAAGACTTTTTAGTTCGTCCAACCTCTGCCCTAATCTCTCTAGAATCCTCCCAAGGTGCCCCAAGCTCCCAAGAATCCTCTCTCAAGCCTCTCTCAAGCCGTTGGAAGCACACTTCCAAGTAAGGGTTTTTTCTTCCTTTCACTTTTTTGTCCAATTTTCTTAATATTGTTATGCCCTTTTAATTTCAATTATAAATACTGGGGTATGGTTTCACACCTCCCCCATACTTCCCTCTTATTGTTTTAATTATGGGAGACCCCTTTCTCTCTCATTAAATTCCTCCCATGTACACCCGTTACTATGCCGAAATTCCGAAAGGAACTTCTCTCTCTTCATTTACATTCAAGAAATACTTTTGTATCATGAATATAAATTCCATTACAATTGTTGGGAAATGTATCTATATGACCCACTACTGTCTATTTCATGTAGATATGATTAGACACCCCTTTCTCTCTCATAAACCATTTTTATGAATTCTTATATCACGCCGTTACGCTGCCGAAATCACACCAATTTTCTAAGCCAATGCCATTGTGTAGTGAATACCATGCCCATTTCTCCATCAAGGGTATTCAACTTCATGAAAATTTACTTATTGATTATAAAGTTTCATTCCACATTCCTTTATCTTGGAATAAATTATTATGTTTTATGAATCCATGTTTTATGATCAATGTGGCACACTTATGCATGAAATGAAATGTTTAAGAAGGGTGCACCCTTATAGCGCTCCAATGCATTGGGTAAAGTATAGTATCATGATATGTCATGTGCAATGAGTGTTGACTCATTCTAATTCAATTGAAATGGGGGTTTACTCATGCTTCATGTTCAATGAGAATTTATTCATGCTCCATGTGCAATGAGCCTTGGATCATGTTAGTTCCATGTTAAGTGTTGTTTCCACATTTCGATGTTATTATTATCATGCTTTATCATGCCTTTATGTTCATGTTTCTCTTGTGCTCTATTGATATTACTATTGTATAACATATATTGTACACCTCATGTATTCCATGTTTATTCCCTTACTGGGCTTTATAGCTCACCCCTTTTCTTATGCATGTCCTCAGGTTATCCCATGCAATGCTAAGTACGAGGGAAGGTAGTGGTCATGTAAAGGAAGTTTTCAATAAAGATATTGTATTTCATGTTTTAAGTTGTTATGTAATTATATTAAGCCCCAGAGACACTAGAACTATTGATTTTCCATGTTGTATCAAGTGAATAGTTTATGTAATAAATCATTTTTAAGTTTGTAATATAAGCAGGGTTGTCATAGTTGGTATCAGAGGATAGGTTTACTTATTTTTGGGATTAGGATTAGAAAACCATAGTAAATCCTTAGAGACAAGACTAAGTATAATAAAAACATCCCTAAGTTTTGGTAAGTACTGAGTAATTGGTTTATCAAAAAAATACATCCCTATCTAGATACGAGCAGGCAGAGGCAGCTCTAGCACAGATGTATTCTAGGAGTAAAACCTGAAAACACCGCTTTGAGCTAGACTCAAATGGGAACTAGTGCACGACAATGGGACTTGCTGTACTCTTGGTTACGACACTCGCGAGGGATATTTTTTGATAAATTCACAAGCTTAGTATGAACCCTTATTAAGGGAATTAAAAAAATGCCCCTAAGAATATATGTTAGAAAGTGGATCATGAAAAGCCTATATTAAAGCCTATAGACTCATGAGTTAAGGAAATAAAGTTTACTTATAATTCATCAGCTTTTCTCTTTGGATTAACCTTTATGTGTTACCCTCTAACTTTCCTATTATTCTAGCCAATGGCCGGTAATAGGAGGACTCAGACTAACAACTGATGTGAAGATCAATGTGATGATTGTACTAATGAGATGCCCAATCCAATGGGAGCGGGAATCGTGAACTTTGTCACGCTTATCTATCAACTAACTCAATCTTTGAATAGAAACACAGGTCAAGAGGAATGTCCAAACCTCCCTAATAAGGAACAAGTCGCTATCGAGAGCTTCGTGAGACAAAGGCCCCCTACTTTTAGTGGATCATCTGATCCCACGATCGCTGAACAATGGATCAACTCCATTGAAAAGATCTTCTCCATACTTCAATGCTCTGAACAAGAGAAGGTTCTCCTAGCGGATTATCATATGAAGGGTGAAGCTGATCAATGGTGGACGTTGATAAAAAATATGAAGCCTGAGGAGGAGATTGAGGTGTTGGAATGGAAGGATTTCCAGAAGATGTTTTTCGATAAATATTTTCCGCACACCCTCAAGAATAATATGGAAAGGGACTTCCTTTCACTCAATCAAAAAGACGAAGAATCTGTTGGAGCGTATGAGGAAAACTTCACAAGGCTTGCACGATACGCTTCCGACTTTGTCGTTACCCCCGAATACAAGGTTGACCGCTTCTTTGGTGGGCTGAATCCTAGCCTACGGAAAGCATTAGCAATCCATGACTTTGAAAGCTATGAGGAAATTGTTCGATGTGCCCTCAAGGTCGAAATGGAGATCGAGGAATCACATGGGTATCATGGGGAGAAGAAGCGTAAGGTGGACTTCAATGTTGGAGGTCCGATGGATAAATCCAACGGTGCTAAGAAGATCCAGCACCCCACTTTCCAAAAGTACAGAAAGAAGCACCCTGGAAATTGCCTCAAGGGGATGAGGAAATGATTTAGGTGCGGAAGAGAAGAGCACCTAGCTGTTAAATGTCAGCAAGAAAGACCCGTAACTGCGACAGAGGAGAGGAACACTCCGTTCTAACCTCAAGGCATTGTTCATTGCTACAACTGCAAAGAACCAGAGCATTTTGCAAATCAGTGCCCTAATCCAAGGGTTTTCAGAGGCAACCAACAACCTCCAAGGCAGCAAGGAAGAGATTTTTCCATCACTTCTACTGAACTGAACCCCGAAAATGAAGTGGTGATAGGTACGCTAGTTATTCATTCAATAATAGCGAACATACTTTTTGATTCAGATTCTACACATTATTTTATATCTCAAAAGTTTAGTAGAACAATCCCAGCACCACCACAAATCATGGAAGTAAAGATGTCAGTGAGTACGGAAAATGGGGAAATCATTGCATCTAATGAATATAAGTCCTCCCCTGTTATAATATGTGGATGGAATTTCTCGGAGATCCTCGTCATACTCCCTCTGGTGGAATTTGATGCCATTCTTGGCATGGATTGACTTTCCTTATATAGAGCCAACATAAATTGTCAGGAAAGGGAAATCACACTCCATATGGAGAATCGACCCCCGATTCTTTACAAGTGTAAGGAGGAAGATGAATATCCTTTATATCCATCATCTTAAGCATGTATATAACTGCCCTATGAGCATGCGTATATGGCTCAGATGATTGAGTCCAAGGAAGAAACCATCTTTGAAGAAATTCCTATTGTGAGGGAATTCACTGAAGTGTTTCCTGAGGAACTGCCTAGTCTTCCTCCTAGAAGAGATGTTGAATTATCAATTGAACTTATATTTGGGGGACTACCAATATCTAAGAATCCATATAGAATGGCTATCATTGATCTTGAAGAGCTGAAGAAACAAATATAGGAGAATCTGGATAAAGGGTTTATACGCCCAAGTGCTTGACCATGGGGTGAACCAGTCCTCTTTGTCAAGAAGAAGGATGGGTCAATGTGGCTTTGCATCAATTATTGTTAATTTAACAAAATCACAATAAAGAACAAGTATCCTCTACCATGGATCGATGACTTGTTTGATCAGCAACGTGGAGCACAATACTTCTCCAAGGTAGATTTGCGGTCGGGATATTATCAAGTAAGGGTGAAGAAGAAAGATGTCCCCAAGACAACTTTTTGTACAAGATACATGCACTATGAATTCATAGTAATGCCTTTAGGACTCAATAATGCTCCAAAAATCTTCATGGACTTGCTGAATAGTGTCTTTAGAGATTACCTCGACAAATTTGTGGTAGTCTTTATAGATGATATTCTAATATACTCCAAAAGCAAGGAGGATCATGAGGGGCATTTAAGAACTGTACTAGAGACATTGTGAAATGAGAAGCTCTATGCAAAGTACAACAAGTGTGAGTTCTGGTTGAAGGAGGTCTCATTCTAGGGATATATCATCACAAGAAATGACATATCTATGGATCCCTCCAAAACAGATGCAATTGAGGGATGGCCGAGTCCAACATCGGTAAAGGATATATGTAGCTTCTTGGGGTTAGCTGGATATTATCGACGATTTGTGAGAAATTTCTCACAATTTTCCAACCCTCTTACCAAGATAACTCGAAAGGGAGTAAAGTTTTCTTGGAGTGATGAATGCGAAGAAAGCTTTAAGGAGTTGAAAAGGAGGCTTATCACTACACCCGTGCTCACTTTACCCACAAGTGGGGAACCTTTTGTAGTATTCAGTGATGCTTCGAAGAAGGGATTAGGCTGTGTGCTGATGCAGAATGATAAATTGATATCCTATTCCTCAAGGCAGTTGAAAATCTAGGAGAGAAAGTATCCAACGCATGATATGGAGTTGGAGGCGGTGATATTTGCCTTGAAAATCTGGCGGCATTATCTCTATGGGGAGAAATGTGAGATATATACTGACCACAAGAGTCTTAAATATATATTCACACATAAAGAGCTTAATATGAACCAGAGAAGATGGTTAGAGCTCATCAAGGATTATGATTGTTCAATACATTACCACCCTGGGAAAGCGAACAAGGTGGCAGATGCCCTAAGTATAAAGGACCCAGCGATTCTATCAATGATGATAATTGAGAAGGATCCAATATTCTTAGACTTGATAAAGATAGACATGGGAATCATAAATAAGGTAACATCATCAATCCTTTCACAAATGATTTCTCAACCATCTCTTTTGGAAAGGTTAAAGGATGCTTAAAAGGATGCTGTGGGAATTCAAAAAAAAGTATAAGCTATCGAAAAAGGTAAATCCTCGGAGTTTAATGTTAATGAAGAAGGAATTGTAAGATTTGGGAAAATACTATGTGTTCCATCAAGTCCGGAGCTGAAGAAGGATCTTTTGGATGATGCACATAGTTCAAATTTCTCTATTCACCCAGGGAGCACAAAGATGTATCGAGATCTCTGAGAAAACTTTTGGTGGGATAATATGAAGAAGGAGATCACTGTATATACATCAAAGTGCCTGGTGTGCTAGCAAGTGAAGGCAGAGAGGCAGAATTCTAAGGGGATGATGCAACCATTTCCCATACCAGAATGGAAATGGGAGAACATCACCATGGACTTTTTCATTGGAATTCTGAGGACATCCAAAAGAAACAATGCAATCTGGGTTGTGGTGGATCGTCTTATAAAGACTGCACACTTCATTGCTATTTGTGAGGATTTATCATTGGATCAACTAGCATGGATATATATCAGGGAAGTGGTAAGGCTGAATGGAGTACCACTATCTATTGTGTCTAAACAAGATCCAAGATTCACCTCTAAGTTTTGGAAGAGTATTAAAAATGCTCTGGATACTGAACTGGACATCATCACGACCTATCATCCTCAAACTGATGGCCAATCCGAGCGGAGTATCCAAACACTTAAGGATATGTTGAGAGCATGCTCAATGGAATTTAAAGGAGGATGGGATCAACATCTTCCTCTGGTTGAGTTCTCTTATAATAATAGTTTCCACTCGAGCATCCAAATGGAACTATATGAAGCCCTTTATGGGAAAAGGTGCAGAACACCAGCGTGTTGGGATGAGGTTGGTGAACGTAAGCTTCTTGGACCGGAAATAGTCGAGGAAATGGTGGAGAAGGTAAAAACTAGTCCACAACATATCAAGGTAGCCCAGAGTCGACAAAAGAGTTATGCAGATAATTGTCGAGGAGACCTTGAGTTTAAAGTTAGAGACATGGTTTCTCTACACATATCTCTATATAAGAAGGTCATGAGGTTTGGAAATAAAGGTAAGTTAAGCCCAAGGTACATCATCCCCTTCGATATTCTTGATCGTGTCGAGGCTGTGGCCTATCGAATAGCACTTCCACCTACCATGGCCAAAGTACATGATGTCTTTCATGTATCCTTCTTAAGGAAGTACATACCGGACCTTTCACATGTACTCTCTTTTGAGGCGGTACAGTTGGAGGTTGATCTTTCTTATTAGGAGCAACCAGTGAAGATCTTAGATTGTAGAGAAAAAGTTCTACAAAATAAGACAATACCCCTCATCAAGGTGTTGTGGAGAAACCACAAGTTTGAAGAAGTGACTTGGGAATCGGAGGAAATGATGAAGCTGAGTTACCCACATCTATTTTAGTGTGGGAAAAGGAAATTTCGAGGGTGAAATTTCATAAGGGGGGAATATTGTAACGAACCAAAGTTTCATTAATGGAAATACCACTTGATATAATTAAATGTATCTTTATGTAAAATGTTTATATAAAATTTCAACTTCTTTGGTTTTATGTTAAGAATTGTGACCATTGCTTTTATAGCCGTTGAACAGTGATCACATGATTAGTATAAATATAGGGCTTTAACAAATCCAATTTACTCAGACAAACGAAGCGATGACCTCATCTAGTAGAATTGCTCCATACAAAGCCCATTTTTTAGAGCTTGGAAAAGAGGTGGTGTCCTTGGGTTTCTCTCTTGACCAAGCCCAAGCTGAGCTTCATCATGTCAAGCTCGAATGGGACTGTCTACGGGAAAAGTGGAAGTTGATAGAGATTACCACTCGAGCGATGTTATCCGAGCCACCCTAAGAGTCTATCACCATCGCACACCTTACCCTTAGGTCTTATGCTTCTATTTTAAGGGGTTATGTAACAAATCTCTAGTACTATGTTCATGTATATTATTTTTTTGTATATAATAATGAATATACCTTCTTGTCATTATTGACACTTTGTAAATAGTTTTTTAAACCACAAATAGTATTTTATTAGTTAATATTCCGCTAAGAAATCTATTTTGATGAATTAATGGATTTTTGAATTAAATAATATTTTAATAAAATATTATTATTATTAAATTAATTTTTATTAAATATAAATGATCTTATAATTTTATGAATGTAATTGTAATTTTTATTAAGGTTTGAAAGACATTTTTGTCAAAACCGGTGAATTTTCGATAAATGTCAGTTTTTATTTTAAAAGTGAAAATTAACATATTTAGAAAATTATTTAGATAAAATAAATGTTATTTCTAGAATCAGGACGTCAAAATTATCCAACGGTGTTTTTTTCATAATTTGCTGAGACAGTCAAATTTTTGGGTAAAAATTTAATACCGTTTAAATATATAATGTGTTTTATGACATCATAATGACCCAATAGCGATGCAATAAAATACTATAAGCTTTATGTTTGGCCAATATATGTTTTACCATTAAAATAATGTGATTTTGGGTTTTTTTGAATTATTTTACAAATCATTAATGGACCCCTCAAGACTTATTAAACATCTTGTATTTTTAAATTATTTTCCATGGGAATGTGACTCACCTACACATAAGCAACCCCATTATTTTAAGAATTTCGGACTTTGGAATTATAAAATATTGTTTTCCTATCCCATTTTCCAAAAACCATGGTCAAAAACCATGATCTGATTTGTGGTTTGGATTAGTTTAATGTAAGGGGTCCCAAACCTAAATAATAAAGAATTCACTCACCTTTCCTATATGAACCCACCCAAGCTCCCAATTCCTCCTCACTCAAAGCCTTTGGAGTTCATCCAACCTCATCCCTACTCTCTCTAGAATCCTCCCAAGGTGCCCCAAGCTCCCAAGAAGCCTCTCTCAAGCCTCTCTCAAGCCTTTGGAATCACACTTCCAAGTAAGGATTTTTTTCTTCCTTACACTTTTTTGTCCAATTTTCTTAATATTGTTATTCCCTTTTAATTTGAATTATAAATGCTGGGGTATGGTTTCAAACCTCCCCCATACTACCCTATTATTGTTTTAATGATGGGAGACCCCTTTATCTCTCATTAAATGCCTCACATGTACACCCGTTACTATGCCGAAATTCCGAAAGGAACTTCTCTCTCCTCATTTACATTCAAGAAATAATTTTGTATCATGAATCTAAATTCCATTACAATTGTTGGGACATGTATATTTATAAACCCCTTACTGTCCATTTCATGTAGATATTATGAGACACCCCTTTCTCTCTCATCAACCATTTTTATGAATTCTTATATCACACCGTTACGCTGCCGAAATCGCACCAATTTTCTAAGCCAATGCCATTGTGTAGCGAATACCATGCCCATTTCTCCATCAAGGGTATTCACCTTCATGAACATTTAATTATTGATTATAAAGTTTCATTCCACATTCCTTTTTCGTGGAATAAATGATTATGTTTTATGAATCCATGTTTTATGATCCATGTGGCACACTTATGCATGAAATGAAATGTTTAAGAAGGGTGTACCCTTATAGCGCTCCAATGCATTGGGTAAAGTATAGTATCATGATACATCATGTGCAATGAGTGTTGACTCTGATAATTCAAGTGCAACGAGGGTTTACTCGTGCTTCATGTGCAATGATAATTTACTCATGCTCCATGTGCAATGAGCCTTGGCTCATGCTAATTCCTTGTTAAGTGTTGTTTCCACATTTCCATGTTATGATTATCATGCTTTATCATGCCTTATGTTCATGTTTCTCTTGTGCTCTATTGATATTCCTATTGTCTAACATGTATTGTACTCCTCATGTATTCCATGTTTGTCCCCTTACTGGGATTTACAGCTCACCCCTTTTCTTATGCATGTCCTGAGGTTATCCCATGCAATGCTAAGTACGAGGGAATGTAGTGGTCATGTAAAGGAAGTTTTCAATAAATATGTTTTATTTCATGTTTTAAGTTGTTATGTAATGATCCTAATCCCCAGAGATACTATACCTCTTGATCTTCCATGTTGTATCAAGTGAATAGTTTATGTAATAAATCGTGTTTAAGTTTGTAATATAAGCAGGGTTGTCATATTTATTAGAAGTTAATTTATATATTTTTGAAATTTAATTTGATAAAATGAGATTAATTTTGAATTCATCATATTAAAATTATCTTAGGTTGATTTTTTGGGATTTTTTTTGAAGAAGCTTATTTTTAATTTAATAGTAAAAAATAATGTGTTTACGAATACAATAACTTTTATGACATCATCATGATATTAACAAAATTTAAAAACTTATAAAACCTTTTTATTGAAAAAAATATGTTCAAGGATTGAAATAATGAATTAAAAATATTATGTTGAATTTATAAGATAATATTTGACACATTAGAACCTAAATTATATTTAATTCTAATAAAAAATTATTTGTGGTTATTTGAATTTAATTGAGTGGTTAAAAGGTTACATTTAGTTTTGGATTGATTTAAATGTTAAATAAACATAAAATTTTTATTATTTTTTTAGGAATCATTAATCTTCATTGAAAATGAAATAAATGATAAAATAATCATCAATTTACTTAAATAACTCGTATTTTCCCCTTATAAATACCACCCCACCACCTCTCTTATCCTCAAAAATTATACTTATTATATTGAAAAAGATCTAAAAAAATTCCTCACCAAAACTCTTAACCAGGTTTTAGAGTTTCTGAATTTATATAAATACCACCCTTCAAATATATAATCCAAATAGTAAATGTCTCATCCTATGAAGTAAGGTAAGAACTGATAATCGCTATCTCATTTCTATTCCTTTATGTTTTATTATTAAACCTACTATAATTATACTAAACATATTAATATAATTAAATTACTATCATTAATATACTAAAATTTTATTATATTGGTGGAATAACCATCATCTACATCCCTCCCATCCATTTAAAAATGAAAACATCGCCCAAATTATGGCCGGTTCACCGCCTATATTGACAACCTATTTAATTTCTCATCACCACCATACATTTATGGTATTAAAAATATATTTAATGGATAAATATTATATTTATGAAAGTATTAATATTTTGGTAAGATAAATTTTCCATTATGTTAATGAAATTAACAATAAATGATCATTGTGATTTTAACTGACCAAAATTAGCATACCAAGACATCTTTCATAATTTGAATCTATTTTGGAAAATAAATTAAATTGTATAAATTTTGTGCTAATATAATGATAAATAATATATAAATATAAAATTATATAGATTACTGAACTATTTTATAACACCTCAAACTATTTTAAACATATATAGTTAGTTTTGGAGAAATTAACCAAACAACCCTAAGTGACTGATGAGAGAAAAAAATATGTAATAAATGAATGACATCTGATAATAAATAAACCTTAATAAAGAAATATAAATGAATTTTTTTATAATTTTTTTAATAAACTTAATTTTATTATTTTGTAGGTCAGACACACTTACCAAGAAATTCAGTACATGTGGTAAGTGTTCATTGTCTCAATCTCAATTCCTTAAGACTTATTCTTTATGCACCATGCTTTCTTTTATATTGTGAAATTATTTACTTACTATAATAATGTATAATAAATTTTTTTTATTTTATTATATTTTAAAGTCTATTCCACAACCTCCCTTTCATTTTCTTTTGATTCATATGTTACCAAAGTCATAATGGTTTTTTGTGAACTTAATTCCATTTCACTGAGTTATAATGTTTCTTATTGAACTCTATTATTCAAATTTGGGATCATTATACCCTTTAATTTTTTATGTTATATTTTCTATATTTTGGGGTTCTAAATTTATTTTATAAAAACTCTTTTTAGAATTTTTATTACTTCATAAATTATGATGTCTGTAAGGGAACTTCCAAACAACCTTCTATCCCTTTGGGTTATGCATTATCTTCCTCAAACTTACTTTTTCTCTATAATTTTCTCATGTATTTGTTCTATATTATTCATATATGTTTCTTACATATATACCTAGTTTATTTTTTATTACTATAATGGGTTTATACATGGTTTTTAATTACCCTTCTCAATATTTTTCTAAAATAATCCTTTTTAAAGAGAACTTTTTAACTCATTATTCTTTTTCAGGAATCAAAATTTTAAAGTTTGTTCTATTCCATGATTTTAAAAAATAATAAATAATTATTGAAAAACTATTATGATTTATTACTAGTTTTAATGGTAACTCCACGTACTGACCTTCTTTAGAGGCTCTTTAACCATTCCTTAAACATCGTTTAAGAGGTTCAATTCCTTACCCACTTCCCCACTTATTTCTTATGAATTTTCTTCATTTAAACATTATATTTAGGACCTATTACTATTAATTCAAATATGAACACCCCAAAACAATTAATTCCTTATTATCTTGGGAATAATTATCATTTGGTTATGTTTTGAGATAAGATTATGCAACCCATTACCTTTTCATGGGTTTTTTCTTATGCTTATTCCTTATGTATGAATTCATCACATGGAACAATATGAATGCACATAATATGATTTTATGGGTGAATAAATAATTAAAAAAACCCTCAATGAATTGGGTAACATTTTCATGCCATGAGATACCTTGTATGGTGCACTAGTAATAATCCTTGCACACTATGTTATGTTATGCTGGTAGTGAGCATTGACTTATTCTTATGGTGTCATGTTTTTTGTTATTTAAACATTATTATGGTATCATTATCCCATGGTATATTCCCATTTATTACCTGAATCCAACTGAATATTTACCTTTATGATATCATGTTATTACTCTTTAATCTTATATTATATTTTCTTATCAAGTTTATTCCCTTACTAGGATTTCAACTCACCCTTTCTTTGATGTATGTCCTCAGGTGATATTAGGTGATAATGAGAGTGTGATCAGTTTATAAATGGTCTGTGATGAGGGTATAAATTACATTTTATGTTATAATATAGGTTTATGATATATTGCATGCATTATTCATAAAGAAACTAAATTTTTGATCTTGGGAGTTGTTTATAATTCATGTGATGTATGAAAAGTATTTATGTTTTACACCATATCTAGAAGAACTATTATAAATATGGCCTTTAATATATCTATAAAAAGTTATTTATCATCACTTTAGAAGTTCTAATAATGATAGCGATGTTAAAGGGTGGGATTTAATAGCGCTCGAAAAAAGTTCTATTAAAGGCCCCCTTTAACAGCACTGATAAAGGCCCTGCTGATAAAGGGAAATATTTTTTTTTTAATTCAAACCTCTTCCCACCCCAAATTTTATCCTAGATTCCCGTGATAATTCCACTCTCTCATGCTCACCCACTCCTCCATATAGTTTCGAACCATAGACCACCTACTCGTATCCCAACACCTTTTCTACTACCCTATATTGTTTTGTCTTCCATTTTATGATACATCTTTAAATTTATATATATTTGATTACATTTTTAATCCATATATTTATTTATATGTTTAAATAATTCTTTATATATATATATATTTAAATACATATATAAAATATTTTTTTCTGTGTGTGTATGTGAATATATAAAAAATATGAATATATTGTTATATATTTCATTATAAATAATAGTAAATTATGAAAAATGATAAAAATTAAAACCCATAATATCAATATGAATGTATTAATTGGAAATAAATCCATTACCTACTAAAAAAAGAAAACAATACTCCCTTTAAAAAGGTTGATATTCCATTTAATGTTAACAAATTGAGGTACCCCGACTAAAAACTCAGTTTTGAAGGCCTTTGGGGCCTCTTTTGCCTAAAAAAATAGTGATCGGGGTCCCCCCAAATCAACATGGCATAGAGATCATTACAAACTTAGATTTGATATATGGTAGATCCCAAATATACACGCAAATCAAAAGTAATGGACATTTGAAGTTCGAGTTATGTTTTCAACTTATTCTAGATATTTTATTAATTTTTTGATTTTTTATCTTCAAATTGTTATAAAATGACTATTACATGATAATAATTAGAAAATTATTAATTAAAAATATTTTTCTAATTATTTTATAATCCATTTTCACTGAATATCATATATATTAAGCGTAAATGCCTATTTAGTCTTATCTAAAACATATTTAAAAAATATATAATATATCTATATAAATATAAATATATTTATATATTAATATATTATTTTGAATGGAACATATTTTTGAAATATAACCTTTATTAGTGCTAGTAAAAAGGTATTATTGGGGGGGGGGGGGTCTTTATCATCACTTCTAAAAAATCACTGATAAAGACCCCCCTTTATCAGTGCTTTTTTACAAGCATTGATAAAGCCCCCTTTATCTGTGATTTTTTTATTATCACAGATAAAGGAACCCTTTATTATCACTTTTTAATAGCACTGATAAAGAGGGGTGGGTCTTTAATAGTGTTTTTTACAAGCACTGATAAAGGCCCCCCTTTAAAAGTGCTAAAAATGCAATTAAAGACCTTGTTTAACAATGCATTTTTTAGTGTTGAAAAAGGGGGTCTGTAATGGTACTTTTAGCTAAAGTTTGTAAAGCCTTATTGTTGTATTAAACCTATATTTTAGTAGTGAAGTGTGAGTGTATGTCACCTCATTTGGTATTAGAGCAGAGTTTGGTTATTTTTGGGAATTATGATTTTGAATATTTGGGTATAGAGCCTTAGGTTATTAACTATTTTCTCTAGAGTCTAGGTTAATTATAACTAGAATGAACACATAGGATTAACATTTCCCACGTATTTATGAAGTTCCCATACCATAGATAAATTTTAATTTAACATTTGGGTTTATTAATGTGGTTGATGAAAATAATCATAATAAGTTTTTATCAATGAGTAAAATTATAAGGAATCAATTTATTTAAGGAGGGTGGAATGAGACATTCCAAATTTCCAATGAATATGTTTTATTTATTTTTTGTTCTTAAATTATACATGTAGTGAATTTTCTTTCATGATATGACCTTATAATTTTATTCATATTTTAATAAATGTTTTTCTCAAAATTTAAATTCAATTGTAATCTAAGTTTATAAAAATTAATCATTTTTTTATTTTAAAATCACTTTCATTGAATTTATGATATTTTTTGCACATAAAATTTTATTTTATAACTAAATTAATTTTATTAATAGTTTTATTTTCATATGATCATTTAAATGGTAACTAAGTAATTGTAATCTATTTGTTAACAATGTATTATACATGTTTTCATAGTCACAAAATTGTTACATATAACCATTTAATGTAATTGTTGTATAAAATTTTATGTGAAACAAATGATGTGTAGTTAAGTATAAGTTTTACCCTAAAATAATACTTTATCATTCATTTTAAATTTCTATTATAGTTTATTTAATATCAAAATGTCTATTATCATATTATATACACATGTTTTATTAGTAAAAAAAGTTCATTTT
Source organism: Viscum album (assembly GCA_963277665.1). Classification (NCBI taxonomy): domain Eukaryota; kingdom Viridiplantae; phylum Streptophyta; class Magnoliopsida; order Santalales; family Viscaceae; genus Viscum; species Viscum album. The sequence goes on along the minus strand of OY728121.1, from coordinate 1,351,207,172 downwards.
AAATACTGATTAACATGTTTTATAATAATATAAGATTATGAAATATTTATTATTTATAATTTAAAATTTAATTCCTCTAATTTATTGTGTCATATTATCACAAAATGGCTATAATTTTTTTTATAATTTCATTTTTAGAGAAGTAAAGTATTCATTGATATACAATTGTAATCATAGTGTATAAAGTTTGATACACTAAAATAGTTTTCTCAATTATGTATCTAAAATATAAATTATACTTAATTAGAAGAATAATTTCATAAAATATATATGTTTTAGAAATAAAAATAATTAATTATAAATAATATAATAATTAATATATGATAACAAATATAAATGAAATCACTCATAATAAAATAAATAGTTTTTATTCTAAATAACTTGTTTTCCCATATATTGTGTGATTTTATTTAGAAGTTAAATTTATAAATGTTAGAATTTAAATATGTTAAAATGGACTTAATTTTTGTATTCATTATGTGGAAATTATCTTATGGTGACTTTTTTGATTTTTATGAAGATGCTAATTTTTAGTGAAAACTAAAGATAAAGATTTTACAAATACTGTAATTTTTATGACATCATCATGATATAAAAATTTATTAAACATTTTTATAGATAAAAGTTGTTTTCAAGGAGTAAAATAATTAATTTTAAAATATTATGTTGAATTTATAAATATATATTTGATATTTTGGTACCAAAATTATATATAATTGTAATAAAAACTATTTGTGGTTCTTTTCATTTAATTGAGTAGTTCAAAGGTGAAATTTAGTTTTGGATTGATTTAAATATAAAATAATAATAATTTTTTAAATATTAAATAATAAAAATCTTGGTAATCCCTACCATTCATGTAAATGGGTCTAAATGGTAAAATGATCAATATTTTACTCTAAAACACCCCTCTCATCCACTTATAAATACCGCCCCTCACCATATCACTTATAGTCACACCTTAAACTTCTTATATTGATAAATATTTGAAAAAAATCCTTCCAAATCACTCTTATCCATGTCTTATAGCTTCTAGTCTCATTAAAACAGCACCCTTCAAAGGCATAACCTAATTAACAAGGGGGTCATCTTAAGAAGTAATGTAAGAACTCATAATTGATCTCTCATTTCCATTACATTAAATTTTATTCTTATACCTAATCTAATTATATTATAACTATCATAATATAATTAAATTAGTATCATTAGTATACTGAAATTTTATTATGTTATGTAATGACCATTATATTTCTCCCTCCCATCCATTCCAAAAATGAAAATGTTGCTCAAATTATGGTCGGTTCACTACCTCCAAGGAGAACATATTTTATTTATCATACCAAACTTAATTGGATGGTTATAAAAATATATTTAATGAATATAAATTATATTTATTATTTTTTTAATATTTTAGATAGATAAATTGGACAATATATTAATGAAATTAACAATAAATGTTCATATTGATTTTAAGCACCCAAAACAAGCATACCGTGACATATTTCATTATTTGAATCTATTTTGGAAAATATATTTAATTGTAATAATTTTGTGATATGATAATGGTAAATAATATATACCAATTCAATTATGGATATTATAGAACAATTTGATAACACCTTTTACCAAGCTCAACATAATGAAGAAGTTTTGGAGAAATTGATCGAACAACCCTAAGTGACTGATGATATATATTTTTTACAATAAATGACTTAAATATGACAATAAATGGAACTTAAAAAATAAAATATACATGAAAAATGTTCTAATAAAAGTATTCAATTAACATAATTTGACTATTCAAGAGGTTATATTCTTGTACACATGAGTCAGGACCTAAGTTAAGGGTTATTTTTATCAATTTAAATTCCATAAGAAATGTTCCATATTGTGCATATTTTTTTTATTTTTTATGGTCTAATTAACGACCTGTTGTATTCATGTATAATAAATATATTTTATTTCATGATATTTGAAATTCAATTTCATGATCTCACTTTAATGTTCTTTTTATTTATACATTACCAAAGCCATAATGTTTTTTGTTCACCCAATTTCCTTTCATCGAGCTATAATGTTTCTCATTGAAATCTATTATTATAAGTTAGGTTCATTCTAACATTTGATTGTATTATGTTTTTTTTCTTATTTTTTTTCTAGTTATTTAGATTTATTTCAAATAAACTCATTTTTAAATGTTTTTTACTTCATAAATTATGATGTTTATAAGGGAACATCCAAACCCCCCTTTTTTCCTTTGGGTTATGAATTCTATATCTCTAACTCAATCATTATATCTAATATTATTAATTATTTATTATTATATATATATATATATATGTATCACATATATATCTAGTTTATTTTTCATTTATTTTATGGTTTTATACTTGTTTTTTATCTCCCTTCTCAATATTTCTATAAATCATGCATGTTTAAAGGTAACCTTCCTATTCATTATTATTTTTCACGTGTAAATATGTTAAAGTTTTCTCTTTTCCATGATTTAAAAATTAATAAATATTTATTAAAAAAATATACTAGTTTATTATTGGTTTTAAAGATAACACCATGTGATCACCTCCTTTTAAGTTTCTTTACTCATTCCATAAAACATCGTTTAAGAGGTCGATTTTATACCTACTTCCCCACTCATTTATTATGAATTTTATTCATTTGAACATAAATTTTAATACCTATACCTCTTTATTCAAATATTAACATCCAAGAATATTTAATTACTTATTCTCTTGGGAATCATTATGACATATCATTTGGTTATGTTTTGAGATAAGATTATTTAACCTATTCCCTTTTGATGGGGTTTTCCTATGATTATGAATTATTTATATATTATGTAAGTGGAAGACATATTCTTTTACATATTATGATGTGATGGGTGGGCCAAAAATTATATATCCCCCAATTCATTGGGTATTGTTTTCATCTCAATAGATTCCATATATAGTGACTGGGTAATAATCCCCACACACTGTGTTATGTTTTCTTGGAATCGATCCTTGAATTATGCTTATGATGTCTGGTTTTATGTTATTTCCACATTCTTATGATTCCATGATCCTATAATATATACACATTTATTCCATGTGAATATTTCCCTTTATCATATCATGTTATTCCTCTTGATTCTTATATTATATTTCATCATCATGTTTATTCTTTTACTGAGCTTTTAGTTCACCCTTTATTTAATGTACGTCCTTAGGTGATCATAAGCGATAAAGAGAGTGTGATAAGTTAATAAGTGTTCTATGATGAGGGGTCCAATTACATTTTATGGTATACTATAGGGTGATATTTTATTATAATACCAGTTTCTAAAGTCCCTAAACTTTTTGATATTGGGTGTTGATTTTAATTCATTAAATGTAAGAAAAGTATGTATGATTTTTACTATATCAATAAGTGAAGGTTTGTGGAATCTCACCACCTAAGGAGTGTTGGGATTTCAGGAAGATGATATATCTGGAGAGGATCTATTGGATAATTTCATAGTTTGTAAGTGTTCGTGGATCTAGTTATACTTTGGTATTTTAGGTGGGACTAGGTGTAATGTAGGGCAGTTGTTGCTGATGTTATTCTATACCCTTAGGTCATGGAAGAGAACTAGGTGACCAGTAGTGTGGGAAGTAGTTGATATAGAGTGTGACTCTATAATGAGGCCAGGTAATTGGAGGATATGATTTGGGGCATTTTATTCCGTTGAGATGAACATATTTTAACAACTTGGAGATCCCTTAATGTTCAAAGTTATTCCAAGATTATATTGATTTTGGTTTTTCATGACAGGTAATAGTCACGTCCCATGTTTTTGAAAGGGTTGAAATTTCAAGAGTTTTTGAAACTTTCATTTGGTGATGGGATAGATTCTAAACTGATCCTTCAAACATAATTATGATAGTTTTATCACTTAAATATGATGTTTTTAGATGTAGTTTATGAAATGAGAGGAACCACATGTGTCTTGTTGAGTTTTAGGAGTACTGGGCCCTAGAGACTCAAGATTAGGAGGATCTGATCAGGGTGAATAGTTTTTCTAAAACCATGTCGCCTGGCCTAATGAAGTAGGTTATGTCACATGGTTTTATTAAACCATGTTAGTTGAGGTTCATGACCATGATGGAGTTCTATAGCTCATTCCAAAGGAGGAACACGGGCTGTGCACAGTTTTCAAAACCATGTGCCTACTCTACATGGTTATTTCCAATTAACTAGTGTATATTCATGGTTTAGGTGCACAGTTTTCCTAACCATGTGAGATAACCATATAGGGTGTGTCTTAGGGTAGTGAATCTCACATGATTGGGACATTATTATCCAAACCATGAGGCCTAATTGTGTGGCTCATTGATGAGATGGAAAACTACATTTATACCCCTCCTTATTTCTTTTTCCACCTTTATTTCCTTTCCTTTGTGCACACCAAGGGACCTATGTTGGAGATACATACTCTTCCTCACCATGGATTTTAAGCCATCTTCACATCTATTCTCCATTTTTCTCACTACCAGTTGTGTTGGAAACACATCAGTAAGATCTCGACTCCATATGCTTCACTTCTTTATCTACCAAGCCTTATAGAGCACTAAATCCCTAATAGTAATTTTTCTTTATTTTCAAGGTGTTTGATGGTTATTACATTTTATTCCATTTTGAAATGAATCAAAGGTAAATGATGGATGCGTGTACTTTCCTAAGAATGAAGTAGGTGGTCTAGTTTCTTTTCCCTAAATTTTGCATTGTTTATATCATATTGTCATTGCACCATGCACCAGACGGTTCCGGGTGTCTATCCTAAATTATTAAATTCCTTGAATTAAATGGTTAGACCATGCATTGACTACATTAGACACCATTATATGTTTATAGGTGATAACATCAATCTGAATCACCCTATTAGGGAGATTTCAATACTTTTCCTTAGATGTTTAATTTTCTTCCTCATGTTGAGACACCCCCTATAGGGTGTTCCATTTAATGACATTGATTGAAATGATTGGCTTGTTTAGATCACATTCTAAGGTGAGTTTCTTTATTGATTTATAAATGAGATGGTTTAATTGAATCAAATGAATGGATTATTAAAATATCAAGTTTTCTAATAAAACTCCTATGTTAAGGTGCACTATTTTATAAATTAAAAAGTGATTTTATTATTGATGTGTGGTGATGTGTCATATGGGATGGATGCTTTATGTGGCCCTTATAATTTTTTAAATTTAATGAATCTTTTTTGATTCATAAATATAGTGGAATAGTGTTATATATGGAAATGATTATGACATGAATGAACCTTGGCTAGTGTTTAATAATTTAAATGAATTATACTAAGAATGGTCAACTGAACCTTGAGTGATGTAAATTGAGTCTTTATAGAAATCCAGTCTAATGGCTCCTAGGGAAAGTTATATTACAATATATTTTATTATTATTAGAGGGACCTTGGTTAAATTTATTGATCATGACATCTCACAACCCTAGGTAGAGGATGGTGGGAAAGGTATCTCACATCACTTGGGTTGTTGGGAAGGACATCTCACACCCCCTTATTTAGGATGTTGATCATGGCAGTCAGATCCACAAGCAAGACAACAGACATGAATTCCATATCCATTTTTAGATATTGGTCTTATGACTTGTTATTATGAGAACCTATCTTATCATTATTAAACTCCCCATGAGACTGTTGGATGAGATGTAATTTTTCTTCTTGGAGCTATTATAGGCATGAAATACCTTGTAGAGTATGATACCTTATGATTATACACAGATGCTTGAGTTACACCTTGGGTCCGGCCAGTGATACTCATTACCTTATATATATATATATACACACATATATGATATTACTATTTGGATTCCTAGTCACCAGGAATCAGTTCAACACTGGGAAATGTATATCTATGAAAATGATTATATAATGTATGTGTATATATATATATATATATATATAAGATTGTAGTTGTATAGAAATATCCAGGATTAGGCTGAAGCATGTATAGTTGGATAGGTGTCCTTAAGGAACCTTAGACCAACTAGTTTAAATTTATTATTATAGCATGGATTTACCTGTTATATACATGCACACTAGTTATTTATAAATGAAAAGACTATATTATGCTTTAAACATCATTGGTGGTGGCCTTCTGAGTATATCTCACACCCTATTTGGGCCGCCATTATAGTAGGGTATCCGAATAGTGTTGGGAAAAAATCCCTTAAGGTGTCCTATTAGTATGTTTTGGGTGTGGTTGTGTTTGTTGACAAAGCTAGATGACCGAAAATGAGTATGGCTGGTGTTTTCTGAAGACAAGTTTTTAAGGTGGTGCAGTTTCCCAGTGTATGCCAAATTTTGGGGCCTCAAAATTGGGAGTTTGATGTTGGAAAAGGAAGTATTTCTTCATAGTAGTGAATTTTATGAAGAATTTTGATGAAAATCGGTAAAGGATGAGAATTGCATACAATAATGCATGGACCGCGTACCATGTTCTGGGAACGATATGCGGAGCAGCAGGAACGGTAAGCCGAAGCGGTTTGCGAAACTGGAAACAGTTTGCTGTGAGGGTTTTCGGCATAGGGTGTATGGTATGTGAAAGAATGGTGGTCTGCGGGATGGCTGATCATTTTCAAAAGGAAGTGAGTACCATGTAGGAACAAAAATTATACACGGACTGAATGAAAAATGGTTCACGTAGAGGCTTGAGGTTCGCGACGGCAGAAGGATTAATAAGCGGTGAAGGTTGGATCGAAGATTTTGTAAATCTTGGATTAGTGGATTTTGCGGATATCTTTTCCTATATATGAATGGATAATCCTACCAATTACTATGGAGATTGAACATCATTTGAAAGCAAATTTTACTCTGGGAATTCAGAAAAGTATGAAAATGGTTCGCACTGAAGGAGTTTGCAGGGATTATTAACCCGCAAAGGAAGTTTGGTACACGGAGGAGGAACTCCAGTATGTGGAAGAGAAGGAAGATAGTGAACAGAAAACATTTCGCGGACAGGAGGGGTTTCACAGAGGAGGTTCTCAGAATTTGAACGTGGTAGCGATACGTGATGGTGAAGGCAAAGATAGTATGAAGACGAAGGGAAGTTCGCGACAGTGGCATCGGTACGCAAAGGTTTCCCATGTACCAAACCTAGTATTTAGTATGCAGGAGAGGATAACAATTCGTGATTTTCACAAGGAAGATTGTGGGACCTTCAAATCAGTTTGCGAAAGTATTTTCTGGTACCTAGAAGTACCCGAGAAGGAGGACTTCATCTGTGGGTGAAAACAGAACTTCAATAGAGCATCTACCTATAGTTTAGGATGCTGGAATTCATGAAAATGAAGGGACCTACATGTCTATAAATAGTGTTTGACCTAAAAGTCCTTAAACTATGAGTGGATTCCTTTCTAAGAGCAGTGAGCGAAGGAATAGGAAGACAGTGACCCTTTCCATTGACAGTGAGCTAGAGAAAGAGGCATAGGGAGTGACCCTTGGGAATGCAGTGAGTAGACCCTAAACCTTGTAAAGGCAGTGATCCTGTGAAAAAAAGATCTTGCCCAAACATTGTACTCATTATTGGTAGTGATCCTTAGTCAATTTGGTACATCGACACATTGCAGTTGTATGCTCCTTTGATGTAGCCCAGTGAGGGTGAACCAAGTAAAAATCACTGTGTCCCATGTATGATTTCATATCTGTTCATATATTTCTATGGGAGGAAGAGAGAATTGAGTTTTTTATAACAACAAAACAATATCCGAATGGCAGAAAGTTTTAATCTATTATTTCCTGATTCACCCCCCTCTCAGGGTATTCGACCTAGTGGACCCAACAATTGGTATCAGATGGAAAGGTTGAAAGTTAGTGTTTCTCTCTCAAGAAGAATAAATGGAGGTGTTCAATCATAAAGGAATTCCAATCTTTGATGTAAATAATTTTCAACTATGGAAGAATCGAATGTATCACTACTTCCGATCAGTAGGGATGGATATCTTCATAGCAGCTTTGCATGGAATATCAACTGACATTAATAGTGGTTCTTTATCAGAAGTTGAAAGAAGATAATTGGATGCTGATGCTAAAGGGATCAATGCTTTAGGGGGATCCCTATAAAATTAAATTTATACGAAGGTTATTTCCTATAAAACATCACATGAAATGTGGGAAAAAATTGTTGAACATTTACGAGGGAGACACAAAAGTCTAAGAAGCAAAGCTGCAAATTCTATAGAACAAGTATGAGGATCTCAGAATGAATCCCAATAAGACTGTTGATGCATTCTTCGACAGGATAAATATTATTGTGGAAGACATGCGAGGTCTTAGAGAAGTTATTAAAGATATAAATATTGTGAAATGTATCTTGAGGAAACTTCCAACACGGTTCAATCCGAAAGTTTTAGTGTTGGAAGAAAACATCCTGAAAAAGCTGACACTTAATAACCTACACAACACCCTTGTAGCATATGAAATGAGAAATGAAGATAACAATGCAGTGGAAAAGGGAAAGTCTAAGGAAGTGGAGTTAAAGGCCATGAAGGATATATCTGTTGAAGATATTCCTGAGGAGGACAATATGAATGATGTCATGTGATTTATCTCCTCTAATATACAAAGGGGAAAAGGGAAGTTCAAAGTTAAACTTCCATTTTCATACGTTTGATGCGGAAATATTGGGAATTTTGCAGAAAAGTGTCCTAAGAAGTTTTATGATGAACATGAAGAAAATGACGAAATCCTCAAAAATAAGTTTTCATCAAATGAGAAAGGGAGGAGAAGTACCAAGATAAAGTTATTCAAAAAGAAGAATCTGTTTTCAAAAGAGGATGGAAGTTTAGAAGAATCTGAGGTAGAATAGTTGGAAGACTGAAAGGATTATAAAATAGATGCTTTGGTGGTAGTTGTCATAAATTCATTAACAAGAGATGAAAGTGACAATTAAGAAGAATAAATGGAAGGAATAATTGATATTTAGGCTAAATTAGAAGCGTCCCTTGAAGAGGTGGATATTTTGAGTGCCAAAACAAAGAAAGATAACAAAGTTGTTTGTAAAGACAAACTCTTTATGCAATAACAAGTAGAAGAGAATTCTGATCTGAATGTAGAAATTGAAAAGACGAGGTATTCAATGCCAGAAAACTCAGAGAAGGTGGTTTATTACAAATTCAAAACTGAAGAACAAAAAATATAAATTTTTAGTTTGAATGAAACTGGAAAAGATCAAATCAAATGATTGAACAACTAAAAGAGGAAGTCGCCTGTCTGTGATGAACAATTGATGATCAGAAAAAACTACTAACTCTCAATTCCAAATAAGGAAAGGAAATCATACCAGAAATAGATAGGATGATATTTGAGTAGAGTGGTCCATCAGAATAGAAGAAATAATTAATTATAAATGATAAGGCTGGTATGGGACTTGATCTAAAATAGAAAGTAGTTATGGTTCAAGTCAGACCACAAGCACCCACTCCATAATTGAATATTGACTTGGGTATGAAGAAGAATCAAAAGATCCAAATAATAAAAGGCACAACTAGTGGTTTATTTCCACATAAGAATATACCTCACATAAGATTCTATTGTTGTGGTAAAATGGGATATTCTCAAATGTATGTTCAATATAAAAGAGGTACCAAAGGGAACAAGACCAACATAGGTGGTTTTATAGAGCTCAAAATTCTAGGTCATCATTTGATATTCATTGTTTCAGGTGTAAAGTACTCGGACATATGACAAGATATTTCACATAAAAAATGCAGAGGAATGTGCCGAGGCAAACTGAATTTGTTCATAAGAAGCAGCCAAATGTATCTCCAAGAGAGCTCAAAATTAAAAATCGATTAATAGATTTTTAGGTTGAAGATGGATCATTATATACTGAGAAAGATAAATATTATCATTACATATCAGATACTTGGTCCAAAAAGAAAAGTTTAGATCAGGTAGTGGTTGTATAAATTGCATTCAAGGCATCAGATCACACTGGGATATGGATCATTGATAGCGGATGTATTTCCCATATGATGAGAAATAAGGATCTAGTGACTAGAATCAAGTATGATAAATAAGGTATCGTAATATTTGGTAATGATGAAGGATTGAAAATTTTTGGTTTAGGAAAAGAGAAGTTTGGAGGAAACGACATGAGACGAGAAAATGTCTTGGTTGTTGAGGGGCTTAGTCACAACTTTCTTAGTGTCGGTCAATTGTGACTCAGGACATGCCATACGTTTTTCCAAGAAATTATGTATCATCAAGGAAAATGATGGTGCTGTTGTGTTTCAAGGAAATCATACAAAAGGGAATCTCTACCTCATGGGTGGAGAAGAAGATATGTGCTTTCTATACAAGGATAAAGAAAATAAGTTATGGCATAAGCGTCTTGGACACATAAGTCAAGGTTCCTTGGAAGATCTGGTGAAATATGATGCAGCTCAAAATCTTCTGAGATTATCATGCAACTGTACATATATGTGCGATGCCTACCAACAGGGAAATATCATTCGAAAGACATATAAACAAAAGGATAAAAATTCAACAAGATTTCTTGAGTTGGTTCATATTGATGTGTGTGGGCCAATTTTGTTGAGGGATATTAACGGGAGGAGACATTATGTTCTCTTCATTAATGACTATAACAGAATGGCATGTGTTTCCATAATTACCTACAAATCTGAAGTGTTCAGTTGAATTACAAGATATCGACGAGAATGTGAGAAAATTCTTGGTTAGAAATCCAGATGATTTGAACAGATAATGGAACAGAGTTCACAAATATCCAAGTGGAGGATTATTTTGAAAAAAATGGGATAAGGCATCAAGTTTCAAATGTAATAACTCCACAGAATAATGGATTAGTTGAAGGAAGAAATCGAATTGTCAACAATATGGACAAAACAGTGGTCATTGAAAAGGACCTTCTAAAGAAATTTTGGAAAGAAGCAGTAATGATAGAATTATACACTTTAAACAGAGATTTAATTTGTCCAAAAGAGGATAAGACTCCATACGAGTTATGGTATGGAAAGAAGCCATCATTGGAGTACTTTCAAATATTCAGAAGTAAATGTTTCATTCTCAATAAGGAGAAACATAGGAAATTTGAATCCCGTGGAGATAAAGGGATATTTCTTGGATACTCAAAGAAAAGAAAAGCATATAAATGCATCAATAAGTGGCTGGAAAAGATAGTTGAAAGTCATGATGTAACTATGGTAGAAAATGAACAGAATATTCAGAAAATACATGATCAAACTCAAGAGGATAGAGATGAAGGGATGAGAAGATCAGGAGATTCTCCAGCTCCAGAGGTTGATTCAGAAGAAGACTCAGATGATGAGAACAAATCATTTTCTTCCTAAAGACCAGCAAGAAGAGATTAAATTGATTAGTAGAACATAATTGGTAATCAGACTGCTCCAGTGTAGACAAGAAGGATGAAGTCTCTATAACAATCATCATACTTATCACATGTGGAGCCTAAAAGAATTGGTGAAGTAGTTGAAGAAGATAATTGGGTTCAAGAAATGAATGAAGAGCTTGACCAAATTGAGAAGAATCAGACATGAGACATTGTTTCAAGACTAGAAAACAAGAATATTACCAGAAAAAAGTGGGTATTTCACAACAAAATGAATGAATATGGTTTTTTCATTCTAAAAAATCACAAATGGTGTGCATAGGGTACTCCTAGATAGAGGGTATAAATGTTGATGAGAAATTTTCACCGGTTGCAAGGCTAGAGACAATCAAATTATTCTTGGCCATAGTAGTGAAAAGAAAGTTTAAGATTTTATATATGGATGTCAAGTCAACATTTCTGAATGGAGTTCTAGAATAAGTGTTCTACATTGAGAAACTAGATGGTTTTATTGTTCATGAATATGAGAACAAATTTTGTTGGCTGAGGAAGGATTTATATGGATTGAAGCAAGCACTAAGACCATGGTATTCAAGGCTTGATCAGTTTCTAAATAAACTCAGTTTCTAACATGGTGGAGTTGATTACAATCTATATTTTAAAAATGGATGCAGTCAGAGTATGATGGTGCTGGTTTGTGTCGATGTCATAATCTTTGGTGGATCAGATGAAGCATAATTCATACAGTTTTCTGAATTCATGAAAAGCGAGTTCAAAATGTCGATGATTGGTGAGCTAACATTTTTCCTTGGTTTACAGGTGAAACAAGGAAGGAATTATACTTTCATATCTCAATCTAAATATTCCAAGGAGGTTTTGAGAATATTTGGAATGGATAATTCCAAATATATAAAGACTCCAGTTGCTACCTAGTTGAAATTTTCATAAGATGATTAAGGAAAGACAATTAATATCACAGAATATAGGCAAATCATTAAAAGTCTATTATACCTAACAGTGAAAAGTACTGATATTGTATTTTCCACATTCCAAGCAGCAAGGTATAAAATCAATCCCAAGGATATCCACATGATTGAAGTAAAGATAATTCTTCATTATATCAAGGGAACCGTGGATTTTGGCTTAATGTATAATGAAAAATCTCAACCATAGTTATTGGGATATACATATACTGATTGGGATGGTTCAGTAAATGATAGGAAATCTACGTTAAGAGGTGACTTTTATCTTGGAGGGTTTTGAATTTCTTGGTTAAGAAAGAAACAATATTTCATTTCATTGAGCACCGTAGAAGCTAAATACATTGCGGCTACTCAAGCTTGCATGCAGCTATTGTAGATGAAGCTGAAACTTGAAGATATGGGGATTGAAGTGAAATCTCTGATCAAAATATATTGTGATAATTCAAGTTCTATGAATCTAAAAAAAAAATACAGTCCATCACTCAAGGACAAATAACATTGAAATCAAATATCATTTTATCAAGGAGAAGGTGGAGAAAGGGTTTGTGAAGTTAGATTATGTCCCTATAGAACAAAAAGTTGCAGATATTCCTATGAAGGTCTTACCCAAAGAATAATTTGAAAGTAATCGACTGGATCTAGGAGTCCAGTTGAATCCCAACACTTAAAAAAGTGTGGATGCAGGTCCCCCTCCCCCTGAGGTATGATGTGTCTTTCCCTAATGTGATGATATGCGTTCTTTACCCTATTGAAGACAACATTGAAGTTCACCTTCAGGTTCATTGAAAAAGGGGTAGAAAGTGTGACTATTCTAGGGGGAGAAAAGACATGGGGAGAAGCTGCTAAGTGGAGCAGTGAGATAGGGGGAGTTGAAGTTGAGATGAAGCTATTGAAGGGGATGTAACTTATGGGGATCATTAAATATGACAATGCGAGAAGTGATTGATCAATGATTACGTATCATGACAACTGAGGTTCATGATGAAAGAAGTTCATTGGTATTAGTGTATCAGTAGGGAATCATCGATTGGTGAGTATCAATGAAGTGATTCATTGATGAAATTTACATTATAATCTTTTTTCTCACACTGATTCTAGTATTAGTAATTGGTGAGTAGCAATGAAGTGATTAATTGATGAACTTTACATTATACTATTTTTTCTCACACCGAGTCTATCTCATGTGGGCTTAGTGTATGTGTTGAGTAAATCATTGATCTCTATCTTAATCGCTCGAGGAGAATGGTGGTTGAAGTTGGAATAAGTATTAATGAAGTATCAAAATGTGCAACATTGTTATGAGAAGAGTTTTCAACAAACCCAAAGGGGGATATTGTTGGGAAAAATCCCTCAAGGTGTCATCCCGGTATGTTTTGGGTGTGGTTGTGTTTGTTGAAAAAGCTATATGACCAAAAATGAGTATGGTTGGTGTCTTCCAAATACAGGTTTTTAAGGTGGTGCAGTTTCCTAGTGTTTTCCAAATTTTAGGGCCTCAAAATTGGGAGTTTGATGTTGGAAAAGGAAGGATTTTTTCAAAGGAGTAAAATGTACGAAGAACTTTGAAGAAAATTGGAAAAGGTTGAGAACTGCGTACTATAATACATGGACCGTGTACCGTGTTCCAGGAACGGTACACGAATCAGCGGGAATGGTACGCTGAAGCGGTTTGCGAAACCGGCAATGGTTCACTATGAGGGTGTGCGGCATAGGGAGTACGGTACGCGGAAGGATGGTGGTCTTCAGGATGGATGATCATTTACAAAAGGAAGTGAGTGCCGCATAGGAACAAAAATGGTATGCAGACTAAATGAAAAATGGTTTGTGTAGAGGCTTGTGGTTCGCGACGGCATAAGGATCGGTAAATGGTGAAGATTGGATTGAAGATTTTATAATTTTTTGATTAAAGTATTTTTTGGATATCTTTGCCTATATAAGAATTCCTAATCCTACTTATTACTGTGGAGATTTAACATCATTTCAAAGCATATTTTTCTCCAGAAATTAGGCAAAGTTTGAAAGTGGTTCGTATTGAAGGTGTTTGCAAGGATTCTTAACCCGAAAAGGAAGTTTGGTATGCAGAGGAGGAACTTTGGTACGTGGAAGTGCAGGTATCCCACGAACAAAGAACAATTTGTGGATGGGAGGGGTTTTACAGAGGAGGTTCGCAAAATCAGTATGCGGTAGTGGTATGTGATCGTGAAGGTGGAGGTAGTCCATAGAAGAATGGCTGTTTGTGGCAGTGGAGTCGGTAGACGAAGAAGGTGTCCTACGTACCAAACCCGGTACTCAGTATGTGGGAGAGGAGAACGGTTTGAGATTTTTCACAAGGAATATTTTGAGAGATTCAAATCAATTTGTGAAAGTATTTTCTTGTACCCAGAAGTACACGGGAAGGTGGACTTCATCTGCGGGTGAAAACGAAACTTCAACAGAGCATCTACCTATAGTTGAGGATACAAGATTTCATGAATATTAAGGGACCGACATGTCCATAAATTTTTTTTGACCTACAATTACTTAAACTATGAGTGTATTCCTTTCAAGAGTAGTGATCAAAGGAAGAGGAAGACGTTGAACCTTTCCATCGACAGTGAGCCAGAGAAAGAGGCATAGGGAGTAACCCTTGGGAATGTAGTGAATAGACCCTAAAACTTGTAAAGGTGGTGAGCCTGTGCATAGAAGATCTAGACCAAAAACTGTACTCATTTATGATAGTGATCCTTAGTGAATTTTGTACATCAGCTCATTGCAGTTGTATGTTCCTTGGATGTAGCCCAGTGAGGGTGAACCAAGTAAAAATCATTGTGTCCCATGTATGATTTCATATCTATTCAGATATTGCTATGGGAGGAAGAGAGAATTGATTTTTTTTTCTAGAAATTAAACAAGATCCAAACGTGAGAATGTTTTAATCTGTTATACCCTGATTCACTCCCCTCTCAGGGTATTTGAACTAGTGGACCCAACAAATAGATCTCTTGGTTATTGGACAAGGTTCATGGATTGTGCTTTCTTGTTGTTATACCTTTGGGCTTGGGTGGAGTTCTAGAGAAGAGGACTGAGCTAGTTCTTGTGATGCAACTGGATATTGGAAAAATGTCTTTTATTCTTTTATTTCCCTTTTTAGTATTTTTTTATTGTACACCTTTTAGTTGCCTATTTATACATTTTAGTATGTTCATGAATGACTCATAATGATTAATTTTTAGTTTATTTATTTTTCACTATATTTACTCTTAATTTATTTCACTATATTTATTATGTATACAGAGGGCATAGTCTCCCTGATGTACCTTCTTTACACCATCACTGCTAGTCAGAAACATCTAGCATATGGGGAGGCGCACTTGAGGCGTAATGGCTAATCAAATCAAGGCACTGTTTAAGTGGTATCTGTGTCGGGATTCTATAAATGGTATCATAGGTTTCTTTTTTCTCTTTGTCTTTATTATTTTGGATGGTAGACCAAAGACCAAGAACATTCCAACACTTGATAAATAGCTTGTGTCTGGGTCTGGCCAACCCACACATGAGGGAAAGATAAAGTGACCAGGGAATGTGACTGTTTTTCTAATTTTATGATTGAAGATTATATCACATTGGGCTACTGTTTTACTTCCTCTAGTTAATTTTTTATATATTCTATGGATATTTACCTCTTGGACTACTATGGAATGAGATGTGGGGTGTATTCATGCATCATTATATGCACATAGATATTCACATGCCATGCATGTCATTCCATGTAATTTATATTATAAACTTCTAAATAATTATGATAAGTGTTCCTTACTTGATAATTTATCATGCTTTCCTATTTACCTATTTAGGTATTTTTTTAGCATGATTAGTTTTACACCATTCTTGGGTGATTTCTACCATATTTTCTTGTATTTATTTATTATAGTAGCATGTATAGTGATAATCATACTACATGGTGAATTGAATAAAATATGAACATCAAATTAAAAAGTGTTTTCCCACATAGGTTGATGATAAAATTCTATTTAATCAACTGATTGTTTTATGTTTGAGACATAAACCATTGGTTTCATGGGAAGTAACATTAATGGGTTCGATTAAATGGGTTCCAAACTAGTAATTTATAAGGTGTATGGGTGCCTTATAAATTGTATAATGGTGACCTATATAATAAAAAAATATTGTATAGTTTATCTGTATATATATTGAAACCAAAGTGTGGTATTATATTCACAACTAAATGGGAACCAATGGTCCAATTATTAAGGTTTATGGGCCATTATAAATTGGAAAATGGTGATCCATCCAACTGGACCATTATATAGAATAGTAAATTTTAATTTTTTTATTAATAACTGAATGGTTAAAGAGTTAACCTATTGGTATCTTAGTTTGTATGGAAGATAAATTTGTTTTAAAAAATTTAAACTTGTACTTGATAATGTCACTTAAATTCCTAATGTATATATAGTAAATTATAAGTTCTTGAATTTTTTTATCTAGACATGATGACCCATATGGATAAAATTATATAAAACTCACAAATGGACCCAAGTAGGTTAGTTGGGGTATATTTCTTATGTGATAATTATACTCGACCTGAGTAGGTTAGTCATGATATGATATTCTTATGTGATAACCCCATTAAAGGGTGTTTTAAAAATCATGAATGAATTAATGGGACCATTTTAGGTATCCTTTTCCTCTTATATGACTTAGTACTTAACCACATGGGAGTGTTTATATGATAAGTGGGATGGTTATTTAAAGTGCCTGGAGCCACTTATAGGGTAGCATATTACATAACTAGTCACTTTAACTAATAAAATCCTTATTTTTAGATTTTGAGATTTATTATTATGAGGAATCAGTTGATTAAAATTACAAATGCAAACTAAATAGTTTTTTATTCTATAGGTTAGAAATTGAACATTTCTTTAACCAAGCCAGCTATGAAATTATTGAATAAAATAAATTTTTAAAAGGGAAAATTGTGGAATAATTTTCTTAATGTTGTGTACTGTAAGATAAATAAAGTGCATAGTAAAATTATTTTAAACTGGTACTTGATATCCCATATGTTACAGATTTAAATGTTTAATAAATAAGCATCAATTTAATTCCTTAAAAGTGATACTTGGTAAAGGTGTTTATCGAATAAACACTCATGTAGAGGTCAATTTTTGATTTTGTCTTAGAAAATGGACCTAGATGTTTCCATAGACCCCATATGACTTCCTCCTAGGCTGTATTGGACCTAGAGGTTAGGTGATAAGGCCTAGTGATCCTTTCAAGCGTGACTTCATTTAGGGTCGATACCTTGTGTACGTAAGGAGCTAGCCTGGTTATGGTAGTGCCTTCCAACATTAAAGCATCTATGGATGATTATTTATTTTTTCAAGCTATAGGTACCATTTGGGTGACATTTTTCCTAAGTAGGAATCTTACTAATAAAGTGACATCCTATGTAAATGGGGAATCATTCGGCATGTTGAGACATGTTAAAGGAATGAGCATAATGTAATGATTCAGTTCAATAGGTTATACATACCTTAGGCATGTTCGGATACATTGAAGGTCATGTGAACTTTACTCTTTATATGAACTATCTCATTCTTGGAATTCATAGAACCGGTTTCATTATTTTGGTATCACAGTGTCATGTGTTGTTAGAAGTAGTGGCCATCGAGGAAAAGTGACACGTTAAATTGTGCATTGTTTGAGTGACAAGGTCACATAATGCCTTGAATCATGTGTTTACCTAACCACTTGGGTGACACGTTGTGGGTTCTTGTAGGATAAAATTACAAGTTATCTCTAGAGTAGAATGACCTAGGTGTTTGAACTCGGTATGAGAATTGTACCTTTGAGTTAGAAATCAGAAGTTGAGTTTTTCCAGTGATTCAGGATGATGTTATATAGAGAATCATGCACATTGTCACACCAGATCCATATTAGTTTTGGATATTATTCTTGATAATGAAAATGCACGTAGTCTTGAATTGAAGGAGTGTCATATGTGAGTCTAATTTTTGGTAGTGATATTAATGTGTGCCCTACTTTTTTTTTTCCATTTTTGGTAATGTGATGAATAGGACACCCCTAAGGTGGGGAGTTTCACATCGGCTATGGAGGGCATTCCCTTCCAAGTATAAAGAACATGATCATGAAGGACCATCCAATAATGGTCAAAATGGTTTTAAATCCAGTGATCTTGTTAAACATTTTAAATATTAAAATGACGTTTTTAGGTGGTAAGTAATTGATGCATAATAGATTGTGAATTCTTATTTTCAAGGTGAGTTCCAATGGAGATCCATCCTTAATGAGACCGACGTTCTTGGTAGCACGATCACCTTATCCTTATTGAAAAAAGACCTACATGAGTGTGATTTGGGTCTAGAACCAGTTGGTATGGGAGTGTGAGCACCCTCTACATAAGGCAGGTTGGTACATGCCAGCTATATGAGGTACCATTTGGAAAAACTGTAGGCGTGTGTCCATGTGAGAGACAAGGAACAAATTTTTTTCTAGACACTTTCAAGCATAGAGACTTAGAGCATGAGTAAATTAGAGGTGGTTCCATGGTGAGAGCTATCCTAAAATCAAATTGGGTTCTATGATATGGTTGACTCATGTTTGAACCTAGGCACTCATAATTAGGAGACATGATTTCAGATGTTTTATAAGGCCATTATAGCCCATTTAAAGTGTGAGAGTTACTTGGGGGGAGAAATATAGACCTTCAATGAAATATTGGTGTAATAAAAATTTATAGAAGAAAATGACCCCTATATTGACATCATCCTGAGTACATTGAGGAAGCGTAAGTTATACGCTGAGTTAAAATAATCAAATTCCTTCTTCTATTTTGGTATATGGAATCCTTGGTGGTTTGATTTAAGGATTGGTTTAAAGTAATCCTTAGCATATGGGTGTCACTATTGGTAGTTGGTAGATGACCCTTTGGAGGTAAGGGTCATGCCTATTAAGACCTATCTTTGGACAATTTTTGTGGAAATCGTTTTCCGTTGTTAAAATAACCAGGAATGGTTCATTTGGGAGACATCCCTATAAATAATTTTTAGGCATTGGTGAACATATTTGAAGTGATATAGAGATTCCTTTACTTTTAAGGTGTTGAGATTTATTATTTTAAGTGTTCCAGTCGTCTAAGACAAACATATTGAGGATAATCATCCAGATGTGGTTTGACTATACCTCTTTCAAGGGGAGCTATACAGTCATTATAGAACCATTTTATGCATGCCATGGGTTTAGGAGGATTTCATGAGAAGGGTTTTATGTGCTTATTCATGAGGTCCAAATAGACCAATTTTGAGCTTCATCAAGTGTATTTGACAATTGAGATTTAGGCGAGGTCTAGGAGAAGTTCCCTCACCTATAATCGAGTGTTTCATTCTAAGGAACATGTTGGGAACATTGCTAAAACACTATGGATCTATTGTGGTAGGAAACTTAACTGGTTCAAGTGTTTTGAATTGGTTTTGACCATTAAAAAATTTAAGATCTAAGGTGGGACCACCTTAGGCTGGTTGATAAAATAGATGACGATGTTACTATCTCTCAAGGTAGACACACTCTAGTAAGTGCTATCTCATTGTCCAACAGAAGTTTGGGGTAGTGGCTCGAGATCTCTGGCTTTAGTGTCGCATATTTAAAGTGATTCTTGGAGGCACATTGAGAATTTTGAGATGTGATGTGATCATTTCAGAATACTATATTGACCCGAGTAGGTATGGTGATGTTTTCATAATTTACCCAAGGATTCTTGAGGATGATAGGTTTTAAGACAAGGAGATTATAACATCTTGTCTTTTGGACCAGATTGAAAAATAAATAGTTTTTGATCTTTTCATTTCGTGGATGGGATGGATTATAAACCAAGACTAAAAAATAATTTCGATAGTTGGATCACGTAAATGTGATGTTTTTAGATGTAGTTTATGGCCCAAAAGGTACCACATATGTCTCTTTGAGTTTCTGGAGTGCCAGAACTGAAGACTCAAGATCATGAGGTGCTGATCAGGCACATATATTATCTTAAACTGTGTGTCACTTAGATGAAACTATGTGGCCTAGCCCAGTTAAGTAGGAGACATCACACGTTTTTCTTAAACCGTGTGAGTTGAGATGGAAAACCGTGTTGGTGGTCTTTATCTCATTGTAAAGGTGCCACATAGGCTATGCTTGGGTTTACCAAACCACGAGCCTAGCTCGCATGGTTAATGCCAATTAAACAATGGGTACACATGGTTTGGGTGCATGGTTTTCCTAACCTTATGAGTTAACTATGCGGGGTGTGCTTGGGGTAGTGAAGCCAACACGATTGGTGCAAGATTAGCTAAACCATGTATCCTAACCATGCATCTCATTAATGATCTAGGAAATTATCTTTATTCCCCTATGAATTATTTCATTCTACCCCTCTCTTTCCTTCCCTTCATTCACACTAGGGGATCCATGTGGGATATCCCTCCTCTTCCTCACTTAGGATTTGATTCCATCTTCACATTTGATCTCCATTTCACTTACCATCAGTTATGTTGGAACCACATCGGTAATCTATTGAATCCTCATACTTCTCTTCTTCATTTATATCACCTTATATAGTGCTAAATATGTGTAAGATATTTTCCCCCATTTTTTGGGTGTTCAATGATTCTTTATTTATCTTCCGTCTTGGCTTGAATAAAAGGCTGATGATGGACGAGTGGATAGTCCTAATCAATAAGTAGGTGGTCTAGTTTCTTTTCTATAAAAGACACATTTTTATATCACATTTACATTTTTTTTTTGTCATATTTTCCAGGTGTTTCTTATAAATTATTTAATTACTTTAATTAAATGGTTATACCACTCCTCTCCTATGTTAGATAGTATTATATGGTTGGTGGTGATAACATCAACCTGAATCACCCCACTATGGTGATTTAAATACATTATATTTGATGTTTAATTATCTTACTCATGTTGAGCCACCCCCTTTAGGGTGTTAAGTTTAATCACATTGATTGAAATGCTTGACTTGTTTAGATCACCTTCTAGGGCGAGTTTCTTTATTGATTTATAAATGATATGGTTGAATTGAATCAAATGAATTGCTTATTGAAATATCATTTTTTCTAATAAAATCCCTCTATTGATGTTCAATATCATATAAACCAAAAAGTGATTTTATTTTTTATGTGTGGTGATGTTTCATATGGAATGGATTATTTCCATGGCCCTTATAATTTTGTAAATCCAATAACCATTTTTTAATTCAAAAATAAAGTGGCATAGTGTTATAAATGGAAATGATTACAACATGAATGACCCTTGGCCAGTATTTAATCATTTAAATGAATTATACTAAGAAGGATCCACTTTTCCTTGAGAAATGTTGATTGCCTCTTTACAAAACATCAGGCTAAGTGATCATAGGGAAATTTGGATTACCATATATTTCATTATGATCAGGGGGACCTTTTTTATGGTCATTTATCATGACATCTCACACCCCATAGTTAATGATGGTGGGAAAGGTGTCTCACACCACTTGGGTTGTTGGGAATGTAATCTCACATCACCTTGATTAGGATATTGATCATAGAGATCATATCCATGAGTCAGATGATGGATATGACTTTCGTATCCCATTTTCAGATATTGGGCTTATGAACCATTATTATTTGCACTTGTTTTATCATTATTAAACTCCCCATGAGACTGTTGGATGGGATGTACTTTTTATTCTTTAAGATATTACATGCATGATTTCCCCTACAATGTATGATAGTCCATGATTATACGCAAACACTTGAGATACATCTCATGTACTGCAAGTGATACTCATCTTCTTATATATATATATATATTCATATATGATGTTACTATGTGGATTCCTGGGTAGTAATCCTTGGTTCCATTTTGGTAAATGTATTTATTTGAAAACGATCATCTGACATATGAATATATATATATATATATATATATATATATATATATATATTATGGTAGTTGTGTAGAGATATCCCAACTTAGGCCGAAGCAAGTATAGTTGGTTAGGTGTCCTTGAGGAACCTGATCCCAACCGGTTTACATTTATTATTACAGCATGGATTTACCATTTGATATACATGAACACTACTTATTTATATGTTAATGGATTTGATTATGCTTTATATACTATTTGTGGTGGCCTACTAAGTATATATCACACCCTATTTAGGCCACCATTGCACTAGGGTACCCAAACAAATCTCTTGGTTGCAAGATCAGGTTCTCAGATTGTTCTTGCTCGCTATTATACCTTTGGTATTGGGTGGAATAAAGGATAATATGATGGAGCTGGTGATCAATATGCTATTATAGATTTATACAATGTATTTTATTCTTTTATTTCCTTTATTAGTCTTAATTTTTATTGTATACCTATTGGTTTCCTATTTATACATTATAGCATGTTCATGCATGACTCATCTACTTATTTAAAATTACCTATCAACTTATTTAGTTTTAGCTTACTTTACTCTTTATTGATTCTACTATATTTATTACTTTTCTAGAGGGTATATTCTCCCCACTATACCTTCTTCACACCCTTGCTACTAGTTAGTAGCCTCTGGAATACAAGGAGTTGTTCTTGAGGCCTAGCAGCCAACCAGATTAGGGGCACCGTTTAAGTGGCATCTAGCTCGGAACGCTACCGTAACAGTGTACTGTGTGTATTATGTGTGAAGAATATTGACCATGTGATGGTTGAGGTTTGGGAATCATGCATGATATATGTAATAGTGTTCTTTATGGTTAGGATGTGTGTATTTTAGGGTGATGGTTAGGGATGGTACCATCGTCACATTGGGTAGTTTGGTTTCTATGTGACTGAATTGGAGATTACTATAGCGGGGATTACCCATAAATGGAATCTATATCTTGTAATTAATTGTGATATGGAATAGAAGGATGTATTTATCATCTTCTTGGTGCTTTGAGGGTGGGATTTTTGGGTTTCAATTGGGGTTGGTCAGTGTTATGGCTAGAGATAGCTCAAGGATGATCTGTTCTTTAGTGGAGAGTTTATAATGGCTCAAGTGTTTGGTGAGGAAATTTGAGTCAAAGTTCGATCTAATCATGTGTAATTGGTCATGTTTGAGGAATCATTATGGCTAGTGAATTATTAGGGGTTAGTTTTAGGAAGTTGTTCCCAATGTGGGACATCTATCTTTTAATATAGGTTACACTAGGTAATAAGTTGGCTAATATCGGCTACCCAATATTATTAGAAGATGTGGGGGTGGTTATATGAGGTTTACTTTCCACCCAGTGGACCTAGTATGGGTACCAAGTGGATATAATAGTATAATTTTAGTTTTTTTGAATATTTATTTTAACATTTTAATTTAAAAAACCAAAGTTAAAAATATACTTTCAACATCGGTTTTAAAAAAAATCATTGTTAAAAGAATAATTTCAAAGATAGTTTTTTAAAAAATGATGTTAAATTCCCAAGGTGATTTTTTTTAAATTCATGCAATACTTATTTTATATTTTTCATATTGTGTGATTGTAATTCTTCCTCCTTATGAATATATTACATGATAATTAATTTTTTCTATTTTCCTATAACCAAATTTTCCCAATCACTATTAATCATTTCAATTAAACTTTTCATTTCTCTAACTTTTAAATTTCTAAATATTCTCCCATTTCACCTTTATATTTATTTGAAGTGTTAATATATTTGTATTGTAGTTATTGTTTTAAATTTTATTTCATTATATACATTTTCTTAGCAATTTTCATTTGTTTTTGATAAAGATGATGGTTTCAACAATGATTAAGTTTTCACATGAGATCCGAAATCTAGTGACAAAAATGCCTCATGAGTTTTTTTATCATGAACCAAAAAAATGTCAAGAAAAAATATCTATATTTAGAGGAAATGAGGGAAAATATAGGGAAGAAGGAATGATATTAACTCTTTTTTTAATTTGGTTACTAAAGTGTTCTGATTGTTATTTTTTTTAACCAATGTTATGTTATGTGTACTAAAATTTTAGTTTCAAATAATTTTTATAAATTTTCACATTGATTATATATAATTGACATGGAAAAACACTTTTCACATCAGTTATATATATAGCTATTGTGGAAATTATTTTTCAAATATTTTTTTCAAGTTTATTTTATATAACTAAAATTAAAATTCATTTACAATATCAAAAAAAGAAATTTTGGTTAAATATAGAAATTTAAAAGTATTTTTCTATTAGTTATAGAGGGTACTTGAGGCCCCCTAAATTATTTTTTTAAATATATTAAAAAATAATTAATTAAGTTATTTTTTATTAAATGCGGGAGTCTAATTTGATCCCCAACAATAAGGATCCCAACCCCCACTCTCTCTCTTAATTTCCCTCTACTCCCATGGGGATATTTCCTCTAATTATGATCCATTATTCATACTATTTGTAGAAAGGAGTCCTCAAGGGTAAGGTTTGATATACTCTTTCATATATTTCTATTTTTATCACTATTTTAGTGAGTTTCAACTAAAATATTTATTTTAGGGATTTCTATATGGATTTCAAAAAATTTAATCCTTAGGTCGAATAAGGTTATGGAATTGAATGAGTAGGATCAAACTTATACTAGGTATGTGGTGCCTATTTACTTAGGTTGTTATATGTTTTTTATATATCATGTGATTTATGGGTATCGGAAGGGTCACGCAAACGACTAACAATAGTTCCTACTATAGTGTCTGAGAGTTCAAGGGAGGTGTCCTAGGGGTAGTATAACATAATTATGTATGACTTGGGTTTTGATAAGTCAAGAATTTTTTGCGGTGGTTAATGAGACAAAACATGTTTGGTGAAATGTTCTTGTAGTTTCATGTAATTGGTGTGGAACTTGTTCAAGTTGGTAATGTGATTTTCCAGTAGGATTTGATGGTGATATGCCATTAAATGAGGGTGGGGTGACTGAGGTTTGTGGGGTTGTGTTCATATGATGTTGGTGATGTTATTCACATTGGGGATGAGGCTGTTGTGGACATGTGAATATAGAGGGACTCGTAGGGTGGAGCTAACAATAAATTATTGGTGTAATCCTCTTTAGTTGAGTGGTTTAGGGTGATGATGTTTATTATCAGACTATAGGAGGGATACTCCATAGATATTGACCATAGGTTTTGAGTGGTGATTGTGATAATTGGTTGGGAGAAAGGATATCACATTGTATGGAACTATTTGAGGATTTTGAGATGAAAATTGTGAAGTATAGATGTTGGATCATGGTACTGGTAATGTTTCATTCACCAGGATTCTATGAGAATGGTGATGAATTGTTTCTTAGACTATGAGATTAGGGTGATTCATCATTACCCCTTGGGGTGTGATTTGACTATGGGTGAATATTACCATTCTAACATTAGAGAAAATAGGTATATTTTTCACTCATGGTTGGTTAAGCATCATATGGGGTAGGTTTTTTTTACTTTCTGAACCTCATAAATTTCACTTTTCAGGAACTCTTATATGCATTAATATTATCTGGGGACACCATTGGTTGTGGCCTACTAAGTTTATACTCACATAGGCATGAGTCCTCTAAGACACATGATGACTCTATGTCTCATGACATAGGAATATGTGAGGGCCTTGCTAAGGAATCCAATTTACTTCTACATTCCTCACATGAAATTATAGATATTTGTTTTTTATTATATATTTCATGTTATGGTTACTCCTCTTATTATTATGATGTTTATGATTTGTTGATTCAACTTCAACTATCTTTTTTTGGTTATCTTCATGAGAGGGTATAGTCTCCCCATGATCATACTTTAGACTGTCACCACTATTAAGTAATCTCTAGAATATGAGGAGGTTCACAAGAGATATATGAAACTCTATTCGGATCACAATAAAGGTTAACTGAGCTTAGGATGCTAAAAATAGGATGTTTAGAGGCAAAGTTTGGTAGAAAAGGTTATTTTTTTAAATCCACAAGTGATGCACAATCAATGCACAGTTTGACTGATTATAAATTTTGGAAAATGAGAGATAATAAATAATTGAAACGATAGTGTATATCTCTATATAAGACACATATAAACCATGAATTAATTAAAAAGTGGGAAAAAATTTACATTGTAACACAAAAATTAAGAAAACAATACTACTTTCTTATTACACATGAGATATTTGAGGGGAGTCCCTTCTTGGTTGATTTGGTTGGTTCTTACTATTTAAAATATATTCTTTCTTTTATTATAAGGATTTTGGATCTAAGGAACATAAACCATTAATTTATTAAAAAAAATTACATTTTAACTCAAATTGTGAAATCATCCCCATTTTACTCCTTACATGTTGTACGATCAAGGGTAGGAGTGTCTATGGTTGGTTTCATTTAGCTAAGGACACCAATTTAAATTGACAAGATGAAAAAATTACCTTTAGATAAAACCAAAACAACTGAAGATTAATATAAAAATGATATAAACTAATCTTATTGGTTTATATTAGTTCTAACTAATTTAAATCAATTAAGGAAACAAAGAAAAAAATATAGAATAAAAAACTATTCATAAAAAAGGATAAAATACTAAATGTTCATTGTCAAGGGTTATACGATATTATGATGATCAAGGTAAAATAAAAAATAGATAGACAGAGAAAATATTTAAAAAATTATCAATTTAATATTAAAATGAAAAAAATCATTTTCTATAAAAGGAAGGAAACAACAAGAAAAATATTAAAATGGATTTAATAATGCGGTGAAAACTTATAAAATGGATTTATGAATTATATTCAGTTAATCATCCCATATGTTTATCACATTCAGTTATAAAGAAAATTAATAACGATTTGTGTTTATTCAGCTTTGATGAGAGAAAAATAATTATCGCCAATATTTTCAAGAATAATTTATAAACTTCATTTAATTGATTAGTTTTGGTTAATAATGGATAAGTCTACCAAAAATAATCTCAACTTAAAACTACATATGTGATATTCCTAAAACAATTTTAATTAATTAACTAATTTAAACAATATTTTATAGATTTAAGTTTGTTTGGTTGGTAAGTTTTGTTTGGTTCAGTTAATCCCACACACCCCTACTTATGGGAGGCATTTATTGGGTAATTTTTGTGGTTCCTCTTACACTATATCTCTTGTCACATCCATTTTAAGGTATTTGGGTCTCAAATAAAATATATTTTATGTTTTTTTATTACCTTACATTTAGTCTTGTATTTATCTTAATATGTATGTCTAAATCCTTAAATTGAGACCTAGGATTTCATTATGGAATGGAAAAACCCTTCCAAATGAAAGGGGTTTTCTTATAAAGGTCAAGGGAGTCCATGGTTAGTGGTTTTCACACTGTTAGAAAATTTATTTAGTATGATTCGGTGTTTGGAAAGAATTTATCTATTTTACTTTGATTAGGGTTTTTAGACTTTGTGACTAGAATCAAATTAATTTTTTATTGGATGGTATCGCATTGTGTTTGTGATAATTAGAATTGATGATGACAAATGTACGTATATGATGTGAGGTTAGTTGATCCACTCACTTTCTATTTCACATTAAGTCTTGTTTGTCTGGATAAGTAATATTAGTAAATTATTATTGGCGTAGTTATAATTACTATTTGGTTGTTTTGAGAGGATAAACTAGATTAGTATTAATGGTTAGGATTCATGGGAGCTTTTGGTAAAGGTTTGTTAGTTTAATGACCAGATGTGGTGGAGTAGGGAGTGTTAGTGGTATACTATGAATTATAATAGTTGTGATTAAGAGTTACATTATTTGAGTAGTGAAATTGGCTTGATAGTGACTTGGTAGGTTTTATGATGTCAGTTTACAACCCTTGAATGGAATGATGGGTGATTGGATTATGATTAATTATTTTTGAGATATTGTTTATTTTTTGAATATTGTTGACTATTATGTATTTTTCATCACATTAGTTCATGGGTGGGTATCATGAATTTAATATGTATTATAGTATTGTGGGATTATTTTTTGAGAACTAATTAGCTTCTTCTTATAGTTTCTATTCTATTTCAATTTCATTATATTCATAGGTGCCATTATTTTTCTAATGGTTTACTTTGATGGTTTGATTAAATATATGGAAACTTTTGGAAATGAATTTTTTTTATTAGTATTATAGGACCATTAAGGATAAAACAATATTTTTCTCCAAAATGAAGTATTTAATTAAGAAACGAACTCTTCCATTTAAATTATGATCATGATTTTTTGTTAGGGTGGTAATTTTTCATTGATCTGACATTGAGATTTTAAGTAGTGTTAGTGATTTTATACTAAATTAAATAACTTGAACTTATTTCTCTTTATATATATATATTTTTTAGTCTATTTTACATAAACCCTATAACTATTATTTTTCTCCCAAAGAGGAATCTTCCAAGGAATGTTTTCACTAGATATTGAAAGAGAAATCACAAAAAAATGTATGGTTATTTGATGTTACCTTTTTTTACACTCATTTTATGTCATTATTATTCAAAATTAAATAAATTTCTATCTTATGATTCATGGAATCTATATTATATCATTATTTAGATATCATCAATACGAATACATGGGTGAAAGAACTTGGAAGATCAAACATATGGTTTTAGAGATATTATAGAGATAATTTTTTACATTAATTTTAATTAAACTGAGATAAAATTATTTACACTTTGAATCATAGGTTCTATCATATATCAAATTAATGGAATTGGAAAGATTAATGCAACAAAATTAAGTTCGTGATGATACAAGTTAGGTATTAGAAGTTATCTTATAGATATATTTAGTTGAATTACTACATAACTATAATCTTTAGTGACCTTAACAATTGATCATGTTGTGAAACTTATATATTTGAGATACTTTCAATGATAAAAAGTGATTATTAAAATTTAAAATTGATCATATATAATTGTTTTTTCTATGATTTGGGTCATAAATAGTGGTGCATATTGGTGGGCGATGATGATGATATGGGTCGTCTGATTTTTAATCATATAGATAAGGGAGGGATATATAGTCATCCCATTAACTCTATGGTTAAAAAAATAGTGTTTTATAGAGCATACATTACTATTAGATCATTGTTATTTAATATACAAAGGTTGGAGGATCTAGAGAGCTAAGTTGAGCCTTTTTCACATGGTCTATTTGATCCACAAATCACATAGATAGAGTAATGGATAAGTTATGTGGTATGTGATATTTGTAGGGTGTTCATTTGAGGCATGTGTAGGTACCATGTAGAATATATCATTATAATAAAAAGGGGATGATAAATGTGTTTTTTTATGAGTTCAGGTTTGAACACCAAAAGTTGAGTTACACTTATTTTGGGTTCCTAAACTTAATAGAACCTTGTTCAAAACTCTTTGGTGAAGTTTGGATGTTTAATTTTACTTTTTTACTTATATTGTGGTTTATATGATCGTGTTTATGTTATAACTTGTAGAATCATAATGATGTTGTAAACTTAGTGCAGTGATGATGTTGGGTTTTCATAAAAATGATGTGGACTTATTTTGATGATGTGATAGACTTATTATAATGATTTCAGGAATTCTTATGATATCATTATTTTTTTTATGATGACAATGTTATGGGATTATCTTGATAATAAAATTGATATTATGACAATTCTTGGTTATGATGTGGAATTTTATAATCCCAAGAGACTCGGATTTATGTCAGGTAGTGTGGTATGTTTTGGATATAGATGATGCTCCATTATTTAGATATATATCATGATGGGTTGAATTTGTTAACAATTAAGATCATACACAT
Organism: Viscum album; assembly: GCA_963277665.1. Taxonomy (NCBI): domain Eukaryota; kingdom Viridiplantae; phylum Streptophyta; class Magnoliopsida; order Santalales; family Viscaceae; genus Viscum; species Viscum album. The sequence continues at coordinate 1,351,176,977 of OY728121.1, read as the reverse complement.
GAATATTTATTATCATATTTCATCCAAAACATTGGATTTGAGGTAGAATTTTAATAAATGAATTTATATGATAAATAAATAGTAATATATTCTCCAGTAATTAATTAAACATGGTAAATTTTGGAACTAATAATGTTATAATACTATATTATGTTATTTTGGAGCACCACTCCTCATTAAACTACTATCATTTTTACTTAATGAAGTTAAGTTCCAACACCCATTGAGGTATCCTAAGATGGTTAGAGTGTTACACTTGTTAGCCCTCCCAAGATAACCATGGGTTGGGAAGTAGTTGAGTGGTAGTTTGATTATTTAGGTGCCCTCTATATAGATGTAGTATACAAGGGCTCTTTTATGATAACATTATGATGCGTGTGTTATATAAATTTATATATACACATTTTTATTTGGTAACAATGATTGTAGTGAGTTGTGGGTAGTTTGAATAAGAGTTGAATTGTGGAAAAGGTTAATGTTGCTAAGGAGTTTGGGTTGTCGGTTTGATTTACACAATTCATACTATTCATGCACAATTATTTGTATTAGATTTAGGTTGGATCATTATTTGGGATGACTATACTGAGTCTTATTACTCACCCCTGCATCTACACTTGTGTATTTTCAATCTTGTGTTCATTTATATTACCAGGTGAAAATGAGTGGTGTTTTGGGATGATGATAGAATAATAGTGGTAGGGATACATTCTATTTCAAGCATACACTTGTTATTAATCATGTTCATATTTTTTTATACTCTATTGTTTAGGAAGAGATATTATTTTGGGGGGTGGGGGTAAGGTGGTGTGTTACATTCATGAATTATTACATTTTGTATAGTTGAATGTTTTATTACTTCGTGATGGATGATATTTCATGATTAGTTGGTGACATGTTTTTTATTGGGGTAATGCCTCCCATTTTGTTTGGATAACTTAGTGATAGTCACGTTGTAAGAAAAATGTAACTTAATGGTAGTTTAAACTAGACCTACACATGGGTTAGGGGACCTAACCAACCCGATCAGTCCGACCATATAAAAGACCTATTAGGGACTATATTTTTAGGCCTTATTATTAAAAATGACTAATTTTAAAATCCCGATTAATAACAAGGTCATGCTCTAGATTTAATTAGTGATTCGATAAGCAACCCACCTAACCCGATTAAGCAATACTATGATTATTTTTTTTAAATGTATTAAAAAATATTTCTATTAAGGATTATTGTATATAAATAATGTTAATAATAATGTTTATATAAATAATGTAAACAATAATGTATATTTATTATATATAAATAATTTTTATATTTATTAAAATATATTAACATTTATATTTATTAACATTTAATAATAACGTTTATAAAAAGACTATTTCAGTTGCCAGGGCCATGCTTCTTATGGTGGTCTTGCTCGCCCCCACCCCTTCCCACACCTCTCTTTCTAAAGACGCCATTGTTTCCCCTCCTTATGTTGTTCCACCATAGACTAGGGTGACTTACTTCTCGCTAAAATGGGTACTAAACCAACTCAATTCAGTTAATCTGACATTCACCCCAACACTCAGACCGTAAACTATGTTCTCTATGCATATCCTTACCGAGCAGCTGAATTTCAAGTTTTGTGTTGGGTTTTGTGTCCTTGGAGATGTATTTACATGTTTTTTGTATGTTTTTTTGTGTTAGGGAAATGGTCTTGCATCTGGTATGGTAGTCCTAGTTTGTTTATGTTTTCTCCCCTCCCAAACAATAAAATATAATGCATGGGATATAAATAATATTAACAATAACATTTATATAATTATTATATATAAAATATTATAAAATTATATTTATTAAGTATTAGTATATATAAAATTTATTTAATTAAATAATATATTGATGAATGACAAGATTTTTATTCAAGGCTTGATTATTAAATTCACATTATTTAAGGCTCAATTAATAAATAGGTTGGGTCAGAGCTGATCTGGCTAGACTCGATTAATAAATCAGTTTGTTTTTTTATAACTAAAACTTGATAGGCCCTGTAACATCCTTAAATTTTTAATGATAATAAAAACCCTCTTTGATAAAAATTTATAAGTATTTTTATGTAAAATGTAAATTTTAAATAAAAATTACTTAATAAAATTTTAAAAGGATTTACATAAAGGTAAAATTCTAGTTAGCACATTTGAATAATATCCTATGGAATATTTTTAGAGTCAGACATTGAGTTAGTGAGAGATTCCAAGGCCTGTAGAGTCTTGATGTATACAAAATAAAAATATTAAATATATTATATAACGAGTGTGTGATTTTTTAAAAATAATTGAATATCTCCCAAAAAATGAATTGTAAGAGATATATGAGACCACAGTTAGGTCTAGGATGAGAGTTTTACCCTAGGGGCGACATAACATTTTTGTGCATCAGAAATTTGGCCTGATTTCCTACAAGGATAATTTATTTAATATTTTTATTATATATTTTCTAAAAATAATTTAATATCTTCCAAAAGGTGTATTAAATGAGAAATATGATACCACGGTTAGGTCCGTAATATGAGTTTTACCATAGGCGTGACATAAGCTTTGTGTGTGCTAGGTGTTTGGTTACATCACACATATGGGTAATAATAAATATATATTATCATTATTATTATTTTTCTTGAAAAAAATTCAAAATTACATGAGTAATTAAATAATTTTTAATTCAATTAATTGATGAGAGACATTTTAACATGGGTGAATTATTTGGGGTTAGGTAATAATTGTTATATTATTACTTGTGTCACATAAATTGAATTATGTGGCTAATAAAAATGTATCTACTATTCACACAATTTAATGGAATTTTTATTAAAATTAATAATGATGGTAACTATTTGAGATAATTAAACATAATAATAATAATTATTGTTATTAATATTAAATTTGGAAAATAGTTTTTATGTGATAAAACTAAAACATGTGTATATATATATCAGTTAAATATATATGTTTATATATATGTGCAAGTTTGTGAATATATATATAATTTGTGTGTGTGCATATGTGTGTTAATTAAATAAGTAAATATGTATGTACATATATATGCGGGTGGTTATATAAATATTAGAGTGTGTGTGTATATATATATATATAGTGTTTATATATATGGGTTGGATTTTAAGTTATATATAATTAATGTATTATCTAAATATGTTTTAAAGGGAGGGAAAACACATAAGGTTTAAGGGGGTGGTGCATTACATGGATATGAGAAAGAGAATATAATTTACTAAATGTACTAATGGAATGAAAAAAAGAAAATATATATAAAAAGGACTTTTTTGACCTTTTGTGCTCACTAGAGGGTTTTCCTCCCCATTATCATGCATCGCTCTCAACTATCTATTTCTCTCTCATATTATTTTTATTTTATTTTTAGTATTTTAATCTTCTCATCTCAATATATTCTTCGATATTGGTCAGATTGACATGGATTTATTGTCATTGGATTCATATCAAAGAGTAGAATTTTAATCTTAAATTTGTTTTTGAAGGCAGAAAGGTATTATTTTCATATTTTAAAAAATTATTTTTTCCGTGTTTTAATTACTGAAGATAACAATAATTCTAATAAAATATTCGACCAATAGGAAATGTCTCTCTATGATGTAATTAAACTTGGATGTCAATTTTTATCTTTAAATCAATGTTGTACCTAAGGTAGGAAGTTCCTTACCTTCACAGGTTCTAATTACACACATATTTCCATGTAATGATCTATGTTTGTCTTGATTATTATCCATGCTTGACTTGTGATTGAATGTGGGTGTGTGTGTAGCATGTGAGACCCGTTGTGATAATTGAACCCCTGAGACTTGTTAGATTGACATATTATGATTATGCATGTTGATGTTCTTTATAACTTTTTGAGTTCCTTACATATGTGTATGTATTGATTTTTTCACACTCATGATATGTTATGTATGATTTCATTATTGTCTTGTGATATTATAGGTATATTATATGTTGTGTGGTACTAATGTGATAGGTGGACCCATTGTAGCTCAGTAGCCCTCGAGAGGGAGAGTGTTCAGATGATGCATGTGACTTGATAATGACACTGAGATGGGTGATGAGGCATAATGGGCTAGTTTGGTCTGACCCAGGGGCATGAAAATCACGAGTGATCATACCCATATGTAATGGCCATGGGGAAAGATGGTATATGTAACCTTACCTATAGATAGTTCCAGGGCATGATGATGTAGTGTAATTTGACCTAGAGGTTTGGGGCCTGTATGACTATTTAGAATCTTGAGGCTGGCTCTGACATTGAGATGTTTCCATGATTGTTTGGATGTTTTCCATCATGGAGCCAAAGTAGGTATGACTGAGGGTTATTGTGGCTTGGTTAGTATGCTCAGTTTTGGATTGTATGTTTATACTTGTTACACATTTATTATTATTTTTGAATAAAATTGTATACTTGATCACATCATGTTATGGAGGCATTGTTGGTTCCCTACTGAGTCTTGTACTCACACCCTACATGATAATTTCAATGTGCTTGTAGATTTCATAAGGGATCTGATGAAGGGAAAGGGCCCTATAGTGGATTGTTGAGATGGGGAGTGTGGAGTTAACAATGTGCTAGGATGGACACTGGTGGGACATACAGTTTATTATTCATTTATTTATCTACTTTATTTACCCTGGATGGACTTTACACTTATATGAGATACTTTTATTTATTTGACATGTATGCCATTTATTCAGTTTTCCTCATGTTTACTCTGGTGATTTGTTCTGTTATTTATTGTTTATATTGTTCTTTGAATCAATATGTGTAGAGACCTGATTTTTTCTTTGTAATAATTTGAAATATTTCTATATATATTTCTAGATCTAAGCGTCGAGACGACGTGCAATTCTAAGACCCAGTGTTCTCGGGATTAATTTTATAAAAATATTAAGTATATTTTATATTTCGCGTGCATGATTAATTAAAGAAAATGGGATAACACTTAAATGGTTGATCTAATTATAAATCCAAGACCACATTTGCTTCCAAAATGATGATTTTTCCTATGCTCAATATAAAATGAGTCAGAGAGGCATGTTTGGACCCCTCACTCATTAGCGGTGCATTTAAATGATTTATTTAATTAATTAAATCCACTTTTAACCTAATTTTGGTTATAAGTATGTTTCTAAGGTAATTTGGAAAAGTTTTGATCATTTTTCTCTCCTTCTAGTGAAACTCTCCTCCCCTCCTCCATCAACGAACCAACAATGAACATTTGACGGATCACGATGACGTTACAAATTTGAGCAGATCAGAGTGCAGAAAACATGACGATCATTGGCGTACATGTTAATCGATGACAAATGGATAAAAAATTTAGGCTTTACTTTTCTCTTTTTATTTCTTATCCCCAGTTGAAATTTTCTTGGAATATGAAATATATTCATTTTTCCAATTTCCTCGTCATTGAACCTCAATGTCGATGACCAAACTAACACGACCATCAATCGATCCATGCTTATATTCCATATTTTCTCCTTTTCCTCTATTCTTCATGAAATCATCATCAATTTATTTTTTTTGACACATCAAAATGACAACAAATCATTGAGTGGGTCATGTATTAGGGTAGATTAGGGTCCAAGGATCGTAGATCTACGATAATCTCTTTTTTTCGAGTTGGATCAGAGGTGCGACGATAGGCAAGGATAGCAGCAGATCCAGAGTGTGGCGGCATATGTGAAGGTGGAAGATGTGGGGCGTACATGGAGGTGACAGGTGTTGGGTGGATAGGGTTCACATTGGGGGTAAGGGAATGAGAAAAAGAAAAAAATATAATAATAATAATAATAACAACAACAACAACAACAATAATAATAATAATAACAACAACATATTTAAACCCCATAACTACCACTTAGGGAGTTTGATTCATGAACCATCTATGATGGCGTGAACCCATTTATGATACAGTTATTTATGTCCATTTTATGTAATTCTAACAAACCCATGACCTAGGACCATGAAATTATCATGAAGTAATATATTTAATAATATTATTAAATCTTTGACCCATCATAGCTCCCACATAGGGAATAAAAACGACATACCGTCAGCAACTGTGCGACCTTAAATTCAATAAGATTTTTTCAAAACCAAATTTTGGGTATTGATTTTGGGCCCATGGTTTAGGTCTATGGATTTTTCTTTTTATATTATTATTATTATTATTATTATTGCAGAACTGTTACCTAACATATCTTCTACATACGACGTCCAAATGATGTTCCATCTATGGTATTATGTCCCTAATGATGTTTAGGAATTTTTGAGACTAGTTTTAGGTATTTTTTTTAGATTCATGGGTGGGGCCCATGAAGCACCCCTTACATATTTTACGATGAAATGTAAATTTCACACTGCTTGACCAATTTGGGCAAGAAGATACCCTATCCTGAATGTTTTTAAATATAGGATGTGATAATGACATTCAAGGAGACTTTTGATATAATATGTGAGGTGTTCCAAGCATGATTCTTATTCCAGCGGTGTTCAACAATAGTAGTGATCAGGCAGGAATATCAGTGATTTCTTAGTGGGACCCCCCAGCCAGGCTTGACATGGGTCCTCAGTGACACTAGAGTGGTACCCTCCATCCAGGATGGGCATGGTTACTCAACATATTCTAAGTGGAATCCTCCATATAGGCTGGACGTGGGTCTTTGATGACACCAGAGTGGAACCATCCGGCCAGGAAGGGCATGGGTCCTCAACGACACTAGAGTGGCACCCTCAAGTCGAGATGGGCATGGGTTCTCAACCTCTAGATATGACCTCTCTACTTTGCAGAATAGTGAAGAGACATGGTCTGACATAGATTTGGGCCCCAAATAAAGAGGGATTCTTTCCCTACTTAGATTCCTTCTTATTACACGACTTAAAACCATGCGGGTGATTCAGTGCTGCCCAAATAAGATAGTATCAAGGTGTGGTGATTGAGTCCCTTTGACTTGTGTGTTGAGGACAAATGCTGGGGATGTTGGGCATCATTGAGTGACTCTATTGGAACTATTAACTACTCTTCTTATTAGGATGAGTTGTGAGATGGAGATCCCATTACTCACTCATTTGGGATTCATTGACTGAGCATATATATATATATATATATATATATATATATATATATATCCTATTTCAGTACCCACTCCTTGGGTTTTGGTTACTTTTTTTTCAGGAGAGGCGAAGATGCGTGGGTTATTCCATGTGCTTTATGTGTCTATCTTCTCGTGGTTGGAAGAGTGTACTCTCCTACTATAGGTAAAAAATACGTGACGAGAAGTTAATATTCTCACTGTTTCAAGATCCTTATGTTTGGATGAGTTTACTTTCACTCTCTTGTTGGGTTGAGCTATAATATTTTATTGTACCTTGTTCTATCTACTACTTTCCTCTTCATTTGTATCTCTTCCTACCCCCCTTCACCTTTTCTGGGAATTCTAATGGGTATGTATATACTCAACCTTGCATGTGATTTTCCCAACACATGTCATTTCTTTTTTAGATAGTGGACATGTCGATCATGACTTTATAGGAGCTTAGGGATATAGACTAATTGGACCGTGTATTATGGTCACAACATGGGATACAGGAGATGAGCTCTCAATTGTTTACTTATTTCCAGTTTTTTTGAGGTTGAGACATATTTATTTGGGGACATGTATTTTTTCCCTTTCTTTTCAGTTTATACTACCGTATTTCATTTTGTTTAGTGGTCCATGCATATTTGGTTTATTTATAGTAGTTTTGAATCTTTTATTTCTTTCCCTATGAAAATTTTCATTGATTTGACTATGTGTGTGTATACAGGTACTTATGAAATTGACTCTCCAAGTTTAGTTGTGGCTTCAGGGATTTTATCCACACCCTATCCTATAGAGGCGGTCTTGGGGTAATTTTGGATCAAGCCCCAACATGGGTAGGGTCGTGACAGATTGGTATTAATGGAAGTTCATTCCTTGTGACGTTGTTCGAATGTTTCCCCTTAAGAGGATTGGATGGGTTTAGGGAAACAATTTCCAAGTGTCTTGAGTGAAGATCATAGGCTAGAGAGTCTAGTGATGGTGCGGGTGGCTGACATATCCATTCACCAGGACCCTGATTACCCTCTTTTCAACTTGGTACACAGAGACATTTATCAATGGGAACAATGATACATGCATCATATCAGATTGAGTCTTTGACTATCCTTCTTGAGTCAGCTTCCCATTATTGTTATCAATATATATATATATATATTCTCATCTCACTATGATACTCCTTGATAACTTTCAAGATTCCTATGCAATGATAGGCAGCTGGGATACCATCTTCGGTTCATGACGAAGACACTATGAGTGATGAGGCCTCAGTTCAGGGTCCATAATATGATCCCTTTCCTCTAGGTGTGAGGGTTGTATCACCTCCACCTGTTGAGTAGCATATCATCCCAACAGAGTAGGTTGATGATGTGTGCAGAATTAGTGCACTCAGTGAGTTCCCACATCAGAGACTACTGAGTTTATGCAGCGAGCCAGATCCCCCAGGTAGTATAGGATTAACTAGAGTTGGTGGTCCACATCTTCAGGCTTATTCAAACCCCAATATATTAGATGGCAGATTTGGTAGTTAGTATTTTTCCTAGAGCTACTGGGTGTTGGTGGAGCTTGGTTACTCAGATGCACGATGAGTCGACGCTCTCATGGGATGAATTCCAGCTTCTATTCCATGAGGAGTACTACCCATCTAGATTACACTCCATTCAGATTTAGGATCCTATAGAGATTTAACAGGGAGGGATGATGGTTTTCGAGTGAATTATGAGATTCATATACCTTACATGATAATCTCTTGACATTATTAGAGATGGATACTTAGAAGAACATAAGTTTGAGCAGTGACTCAGTAGAGAGATCTAATCCAGCATAGTACCCTTGTGCATCCCCACTTATGTCGAGGTGCTGGAGTGGGAACTGGTGAAAGAGATATTTCTATTAGAAGGATGTTAGATAGTTAGAACTAGTAGTGGATTCTATAGAGTTGAGACATATACTATAGCTAATAGATGTTAATTGACAGGGAATCGATGCAAGAGATCTTCCCATAATTAGACTTGAGCACATGTTTAGGAGGAACATGAACCGCACAGGGGACCAGGACATCCCAGAGAGGGGAAGTGATACACATGTGATGGATGAAGTCACATGGAATGAGACTGCCCAACCAGATGTGCTGAGCATCCCTAGAATATTGTAGATGGATCTCCATGGAAGAAACAACGCTTTGATTAGGGATATCCCAGGCGTCGATAGGGTGGTCTCTAGGGAGGCAGTGCTAGAGGAGTATAAGGAGGAGCTACAAGTGGGGGATGATGCTATGAGGTACTTCCACCACCACCACTGGGTGTCCCATGTCAGGTTGAGGGAGCTAGCAGCTAGGTTCACAGAAATCTGTAAGCTTTGGATGCCCACGATACTGCAGTGCACAAGATTATTCGAGGTACAATATACATTTATTCTACTCTTACATCATTATTAGTAGAAACAAGTTACAATCATTCATTCATCTCGATACTCTTCGTATGGGAGTTGGACCTCCCAGTGGATATGCTAGCACAATAACTTTGTCTCAAGGTTACTACATCGTACACTTCTTCTATGTATTTCATTTTCGACCAGTTCAAACTATCGCTTGTAGGGGAGAGGTTCATGTGGGACCTTTTGGTCTTCACAATGGAACCTTACGAAGTCATCTTGGGTATATATTAGATTGAAATTGTTCAAGACTAGATTTACTATCACCACAGGCTAGTCAGATTCCTACACAATGATAGAATGAAGTTCTCCTTTTTTTGGTGAGAGCGACCTCATAGCAGGACAAGAAGGTGTTGTGAGTAGGAGGCTACAACCTATTACCCATCAATTAGAGAGTGAAACTCTTTGTGATACAAACTCATTAGGAATTTGGGTTCCTTTATTTGTGGAGGATTATATGGATATCTTCCCTGTAGATGTTTTGAGACTACCTATGAGGTGGGAATTAGAGGTTTTCATTGACTTGCAACCAGAGAATACCCCGATATCTTCTACGGCATATCAGATCAAACCCACTGAGCTCTGGGAGCTATAGTTACATTTGCAGGACCTTCATTAGAAAGGTTTCATTAGAACTACTGTACCCCCTGGGCACCTCTAGTTTTGTTTGTGAAGAAGGCATATGAGATCTTGTGACATTTCATGGATTATCGTCGCCTGAACTAGGCCACGATAAAGAACAAGTACCCCTTGTTGAGTATTTAAGACCTATTTGATCATTTGAGAGGTGAAAAATAGTTCTCGTTAATCGATCTCAAGTCTAGCTACCACCAGTTGCGGGTTCTCAAGGCTAATATTCTAAAGTAGTTTTTTCTGATGTCATTATGGGCACTATGAGTTCCTAGTGATGCACTTTGGGTTGAAAAATACCTCTTCCATCTTTATGGCTCTGATGAACTAGGTATTCCAGACATACTTGGACCATATTTTTGTTGTCTTCATTGATTAAATACTCATTTACTCTATAACAGAGGATGAGTATGCATAACACTTGAGGATGGTTCTTGATTTATTTCCAGAGCACCATATTAACGGAAAGCTATCAAATTTCAAGTTATGGATACATGAGTTTCACTTTCTAGGGAATATCATTTCTGAACAAGGTTTAACCATGGATTCAAAAAATATAGAAGAAGTGCTTTCTTGGGATCCACCCATGAATGTGTTATAGGTTCATTGATTTCTTGGTTTGGAGGTGTACTATAAAAGATTTGTGGAAGAATTATTTAGAATTGCAGCCCCTTTCACCACTCTAACATGGAAGGGATACACTTTTACATGGTCTGAGTAGTGCCATAAGGCCTTCAAGGATTTAAGGAAGAGGCTGCTAAGGGATTTAGTTTTGAGACTACTAGAAGAAGATTTTGATATTTTAGTGTATTGCGATGCCTTAGGTGCTGATATTGATTGTGTTTTAATGCAACAACAGGCATCCATGACATATGGGTTGAGGTAGTTGAGACCCCATGAGAAGAACTATATGACTCATGACCTAGATCTATCATTGGTAGTATTTTCCTTGAGTATGTGAAGGCACTACCTTTTGGGAGAGTGCTTTGTGGTTTACTCAGACCACCAGAGTCTCAGGTACATCTTCACTCAGAGAGCCCAGAACCTGAGGTAGTAATATTAGTTGGATTTCATATAGGAATATGACTTAGAGATAGTATATACTCTAGGAAAGGGTAATGTAGTATCATATTCCCTTAGTAGGAAGTCATAGGATCACCTTGTGCGGGATGTTTTGGAGCAGTTAGCTTCCTTACAACTGACCCTGGTGGAGAAAGAGGGTAAAATTTTTCTTCTATCGATGGTGTTGACTCCTTCACTCCTTGAGCGTGTGAAAGAGTACATGTTGGGAGACATTGGATGTGAAATTATGCATGATTATATATCCATAGGCAATTCACAATATAGATATTATGAATGAGGGAACCATGATATCTTTTTCTAAGGGCGAACATTGGTTCCAATCGTGATATAGGAGGAGGTGATGTGGGAGTTCAACACTTATCCCTTAGCTGTATATCCTGGTGTGGTGAAGATGTACATAGATCTTCAGTTATAGTTTTGGTGGTCTGACATGAGATGAATCATAGCTAAGTTCATCTCAAGATGCCTCACCTGTCAGCATGTGAAAGCTAAGCACCACGTTTATGTGGGTTTGTTGGAGCCTCTTGAGATTCCAGAGTAAAAATGGGATAGCATATCCATATACTAATTCATAGGGATTCCATGCACAATGAAGATCCTTGGAGCAATCTGGGTGACAGTAAACTGACTCAAGAAGTCGAAACACTTCCTTTCTATCAAGAAGAAGAGTTTAGTGGAGATTTTGGGGTAGTTTTATATACGAAAGATCATCCGACTTCATGGGGTACCCTCGAATATTGTCTCTGATCATGATGTGTGATTTACGTCATGATTGTGGAGAGTCCTATAAGAGGAATTCGGTACCCACATATAGATGAGTACAACCGTTCACCCCCAAAACGATGGTCAGACTGAGCACACTATCCAGGTGCTAGAGGATATGTTGAGGGATTTCATGTTGGATTTTGGCCAGAGCTTGGAGGATAACCTACCTTTGGTAGAGTTTGTGTACGCCAATAGATACCACTATACCATCTACATGACATCCTTTAAGGCGCTATATGGGAGACCCTGAAGGTCACAATTATACTGGGTGATGGTTGGAGAGTCATACCTTGTGAGCCTAGAGTTGGTAAAGACGACAATGGAGAAAGTGCAGATCATCTGTGAATGGATGAAGATGGCCCAGAGTAGATAGAAATCATACGAAGATTGCCAACATATGCCTTTGGAGTTTGAGTAGGGAGACTATGTCTTCTTGAGAGTCTCCCAATGATGATGAATTTAGAAGTTCAACTAGGAAGGCAAGCTATCCATGAGGTTCATCAGACTGTTTGATATCATGAAGAGGGTTTGTGAGGTTGCCTATCATTTCTCTTTACGCCCACAGCTGGATCGGGTGCACAAAGTCTTCCATGTGTTGTAGCTGAGGAGATACATGCATGATCCTATGAATTCCATCAACTAGGGAGAGCTGGAAATAGAATATGGATCCAACTTTGTAGAGCACTTTGTGGCGATTGAGGATCGACAAGATCATACCTTACATGGATAGGCCAACCCATTGGTTTTCATACTGTGGAAGCATGGAAACATACTGAAGAGTTCACAGGAGTGGGAGATACAAGTGAGGTAATAGTATCCCAAGTTTTTTTCATAGTATTTCTTTTCGAGGACGAAAATCACGAAGGAGGAAATGATATAGAGACCTGTTTTTTACCTTGTAGGACATTGAAATATTTCTATATATATTTCCAAAGCTAGGCACTGAGACCATGTGTGATTATGAGACACGGTGTGCCCATTATTAATTTTATAAAAACATTAATTATATTTTATATTGAACATGCGTGATTAATTAAAGAAAATGAGATAACTCTTAAACAATTGATTAGATCAGAAATATAAGACCATGGTTTGGTCCAGAACACCATGTTTTTCCTAGGCACAACATAAAATGAGTTGGCGTGGGAAATTTAGATGCCTCTCTCATTGGAAGTGAATTTAAATGATTTAATTAAATCCCCTTTTAACCAAATTTTTGTTATAAGTATGTTGCTAAGGGAATTTTTCCAGGGCTGGATCATTTTTCTCTCACACCGATGAATCTCTATTTCCGTCCTCTATTTGAGAACCAGTGATGAACATTCGATGAATCATGGCGATGTTGCAGATATGAGAAGATCAGAGGGAAGAAAACACGAAGATCATTGGTGGGCGTGTTCATTGAAGATGAACAAATCAAAAATCCAGGTAGGAATTTTCTCTTTGGATTTATGATCCCTAATTGAAATTTTCTTGCAATATGAAAAATATTCATTTTTTTCAATTTCCTCATCCTTGAACCTCAACGTCGATGGTCAAACTAACACAACAATTCATTGATCTATGCTTGGATTCTATATTTTATTCTCTTCCTCCATTCTTCATGAAATCATTGTCAATTTTCATTTCGAAATGTAGAATCAACAACAAATCGTTGAGTGGGGCATGGATCAGGGTAGATCAGGGTTTGAGGATCGCATATTTGTGATTGTTTCATTGTTTTGAGTTGGATCGGAGATGCAACGACATGCGAGGATGGAGATGGCTCCCAAGTGCAGAGGGGGATAGGGTTTTCATGGAGGTGGGGGGGGGGGTAATAGAAAGAGAAAAAGAAAAGAAAAAATATAATAATAATAATAAATAATAATAATAATAATAATACCATATTTAAATCCCATAACTTCCACTTGGGATTTTGATTCATGCATCATCTGTGGTGGCGTGAACCCATTTATGATACAGTCATTTTAATACCATTTCAGATAATTTTCCCCGACCCGCAACCTGGGCCCATGAAATGCCTGTGAAGTAATAGATTTAATAATATTATTAAATCTTTTACCCATTATAACTCCCACATGTGGAGTCCAAACTTCATACTGTCACCAACTGCATGACCCTAAATTCGAGATGATCTTTTTAATACCAAATTTTGGGTATTTTTATTGGTCCTGTGGTCCAGGTCCATGGAGAACTTCTTTTATATTATTATTATTATTATTATTGAAAAACTTTTTCGTAACATATCTTCTACATAAAATGTCTAAATGATGTTACTTATGCAGAATCGTGTCCCTAATGTTGTGGTAGACTTTTCAAGACTAGTGCTAGGTATTTTGTTCGGATTCATGGGCGGGGCCCACAAATCACCCATTGTGCATTTTATGGTGAAATGTAACTTTCAAACTGGTTGACTAATTTGGGAAAGTAAATAGCCTATCCTGCATGTGTTTCCTTACAGAAAGTGATGGTTCCCTCTTATGTGACTTTAGAGATACGATTCAAGGTGTTCCAAGCATGATACTTATTTAGGCGGTGTTCGATGACAATAATGATCAAGCATGCATATCATTGATTTCTGAGTGGCACCCTCTAGCAGGGTTCGACATTTGTCCTCAAAAACTCTAGAGTGGAACCCTACAAACAAGTTGGGCATGGGTCTTAAACATATTCTGAGAGGAACCCTCAGTCGGGGCCGGGCATGAGTCCCTAATAACACTAGAGTGGCACCCTCTAGTTGGGCTGGGTGTGGGTAGTCAACAACACTAGAGTGAAACCCTCCATCCGTGTTAAGAATGGGTCCTCAACCTTGAGACATGATATCTTGATTATGAAGAACAGTGGCGAGACATGCTTTGATGCAGCTTTGGACTCACAAGAAAGAGTGATGCTTTCCCCACCAAGACACATTCTTGCGACACTGATTAAAACCATGAGAGAAAGTTAGTGCTGCCAAAAGTTGATAGTATCAATGTGTGGTGGTTGAGTCCCATTGACTTGTGTGTTTAGGACAGACACATGGTATATTTGGCATCATTGATAGATTCTCTTGGAATTGTTGGCTACTCTTCTTCTTAGGCTGAGCTGTGAGATGGAGATCCACTTACTCTCTGTTTTGTGCTTCTTGGATTGAGCATATATATATATCTTGTTTTAGTACCTACTCCTTAGGTTTTGGTTACTCTCCTTCTAGGAGAGGTGAAGATGCGTGGGGTATGCCATGTGCTTTTCATGTCTAGATTCTTGTGGTTGGATGAGTATACTATCCTATTATAGGTAGCGAATACTTGAAGATATGTTCATCTTCTCACAGTTTAAAGCTCCTTTTTTTGGATGAGTTTACTTTCACTCTGTTGTCAGGTTGAACTGTACTATTTTACCATACCTTGTTATATCAACTTCTTTCCTCTTCAGTTGTATCTCTTACTTCCCCCCTTCACCTTTTCAGGTAATTATATAGGGTATGTATATACTCACCCCTATATAGGCTTTTCCCAACATGTGTCATGTCTTTTTCATACATCAGACAGGACAATCATGACTTCAGAGGAGCTTAGGGATACAAATTGCTTGGACCACATATGGTGGTCATGACTTGTGATACAGGAGCTGGGCTCTTAGTTGTTTAATTTTTTTTTTCCAGTTTTGTTAGGATGGGACATATTTCTTGCTGGGTATGTTTTTTTCCCTTTTCCTTTCAGTTTACACTATAGTACTTCATTTTGTTTAGTGGTCCATGCATATTTGGTTTATTTATAGCAGTGTTGCATCTTTTATTTCTTTCCTTATTCACTTATGCAGTGAGTTGGCTATGTGGGTGTATATAGGTACTTAGGTAAAGTCCTCACCGAGTTTAGTTGTGTCTTCGGTGCTTGTTACCACCCCTTAGCCTATAGAGGCGGGCTTGGGGAAGTTGCGGCTCAAGCCCCATCATGGGTTGGGTTGTGACAATATGGAGGGTATAGTCTACCCATTATCAGACTTAGACCCTCATAGATAGTGCAAAGTCTAATACATATGGGAAGGAATGCATGGGGTCATGTGGAATTCTAGATCAGACCTGATGGTTTGAGTAAGGATGTTATAGGCCCGAACTATCTACAATTCTAGTTTACTAGGAATGTTTAGGTACCGAGCATGTCAAGTCCTAAAAATTTATTTATTAAAATAAAAGTACAACAATTATACAGAACGTGACACATAAAATGTCACCAAAACATGAAATTGGAAAACTCACCACTCAAAGAAATGACAATACCTAGACCCATAAAAAATCCATGAAGAACAACATAAAATAGCCCACATACCTAAAAAAATATCACCAATAGAATGCTCAAAAAAAATCCCAAAATGACCCACACAAAACAAGCCCAATGCTTGCTCAATCCAAGTGACCCCGCACCAAAAAATCAGCATGCATGCCCAATAAGCATTGATGGATACTGGATCCGACCACCTAATCACACTCCCTATCCTACACACAACCAATGACCAAAAGACCACACCCCAAAGTCAAGGATCCAGATGGTCCTTGTTGCATCCAACCTATAAACAGCTCATCAAAACCCATCCCAAGGTCACCTTGACCCAGCACCCTCCCGCTCAGTACCATCGTTCACCGGCCTGAAGTCATCCCACCTTCACAGAAGCCTTCTCTGTAACCATTCTACACAACGCCTCCTCGATAGCTCACAACTCCAGCTAATTCCACTAATCAATTGCATAGGGTGCCGATCCATGACTCCTTGCGCCCCGTAACCAAGCGACGTCACAATCCAATTCCCACTTGGATCCCAAGGTGCAAAGAAGACAAAATCTCCATCCCTACCATCAGTCGGGGGTGATTTTGACAACACCATGAGTAAATTACCCCCGTCTGTGTGCTTCCCACACAACCTCCAAATCCAAATCTACCATTGAGGAAGATCTCCAACCATCAGCCCATCGAAACATGGTTTTACTGAAAGTAACCCAAGCCATCCCTAACCCCGCAAACTTACTTCACCAGCCACCCCCATCAGGGTTCCATCTTCCACCATCGTTGCCAATTCCCTGTTAATAACCACCTTCTTCAGGTTGCCATCACAAACTTCAACTGTCAAGGTGTTATCACCCATTATCAAGTTGTTGTCTTCAGTGGAAGACCCACTATCACTACCTTCAATCAACAATCCTACAAATGTCGGCCGTGGACAACGCCCATCACTACAAGCCTAGAGCATCTTAGCTCTACTGCCGCACACATCAAAGAGTTAAAAGTGTCTAATGATCTCCTCCTCATGTCTGCTTGGAAGGAGTGAAAACAAACTAATTCGATTTCCAGAGCAATCCCCATAAAGTAGGGAGAGAGGCTCTTGTTTTATAAAAGAGAAACTCTCCATTTATATCTACAAGTCCAGTTTAAACTGTTATTCAATACTGAATTTTATATATTTATTTATTTTTAGCGGTGATTTTTAGAAAAAAATCTGGAAATGTATTAAATTAAAAAATTATTTATTATTATCTGTTATTTATTATTTTAACTATTAATTTATAGTTAAATATAAATGAATAATGAGTAATGATTAAATATTAATGATTAATGATTAATTATTTACTATTTTATATTCACTGTATATAATTTATTATTTATTATCTTAATTTATTATCAATTACTAATTATTAATTTTTAAAAAATGAATATTTATAATTATTATTTAAAAAATTAAATTAATTATTAATTATTAATTATTATTAATAAAAAATTTATTAAAAATTATAAATTATTTATGATCAATTATATATTATTCATTATACATTATACATTATGAATTATGAATTATTTATAATTATTTAAAAAACCACTGTAAAATGTATGAAATTGAATAATTATTTATTATTAATCATTATTTGTTATTTAAAATTTAGATTAATTGTAAAATATTAATTACTAACTATTATTAATTAATTATTAATTATTAATACAAATTGTTAATTATTTTTGATCTTGTGATTTATTATTTAAAATTTTAATTAATTATTAATTAAATATAATAATTATTTTCTTATTATTTTAAAAATAAATTAATTGAAAATTATGATTTAGTTATTAATAATTAAAAATTAATAATATTTATTTAAAAATGATTAATTATACATTATATATTATTAATTATGATTTATTAATGATTAGTTATAAAAAAGGAAAAAAGTGAACTATTTTTAATTATTTAAAAAACCATCGTGAAATGTATTAAATTAAATAATTATTTATTTTTAATCATTATTTATTATTTCAAAATTTAATTAATAGTTAATTATGAATTATGAATTATGAATTATGAATTATGAATTATGAATAATAAACCATGAATTATTTACTATTTAGTACTTATTGTTTACTATTTATTATTAATTTTTTTTTAAATTAATAATTAAAAATAATTATTAATAATTAAACATTAAATATTTATTATTTATAATCATTAATTATTAATTATTTGAAATTAAATTAGTTTTTAATTAAAAATTGTTAAAAATTATTAATAATTAATTAATAGTTATTGATGGTTAAATATAAAATATTAATAATTAATTATACATCATGTATTATAAATTATTAATTATGAATTGTGAATTATGAATTATGGATTATGAAATATGAAATATGAAATATTGTTTAAAATTCTAAATATTTATTAATTATTAGTTATTGATTACTAATGAATTTTTAATCAATAATTACTATTTATTAATTATTTTATTATTATTAATTAATAAATTAATTACATAATTTCTAATTAGTAAATATTAATAATTAATTAATGTTAATAATTAATATTTATTTAGAAATTTATAAATTTATTCACTGCTTTTTTATTTAATGTATTATCCTTATCAAACTGGTTAAATAAAATTTACTCACTTATTATTACATGTAAATTAGTTTGGTGGAGTGGTTAGTATTTTAAGAGTTAAGTAGGATTTGGTGGGATTTGTGTAATGATGGTTAGAATTCAAGGAAGTTGCTAGGTCATGTATAAAAAATACTAAAACAAGTATATTATAAATAATAAATGGTAGATAAATAAAAGGATTTTTAAAAGATTTTTTTTAATTTTCAATGATTAATAATATTTTTTAAAATAAATTAAAAAATTAAAAAATTAATTATAAACCCCTGTTAAACAAACCGTCATGAAATAAAAAACTACTGTGATATAATAACACCGAAATGATCCCCGACAGAACAATATGTGTTGGTTTTAGAAATAGCCATGAAACATTTAGTGGTGGTTTAAACCATATCTAAATACTAAAAAACCCACTACTAAATTATAATTTTCTTATAGTGTCACTAGACCTTATCTTGGTGAATGTGGGCTTAAAAAGTGCAGTTACTGGAAGGTTTGGATGTGACCGATTAGTTTTAGAGAGTTATATTTTTAGGTTTGTTGGTTTAATTCACACAATTTATATTATTCATGTATGATTATTTATATTACTTAGAGGTCAACTCATTATATAGGATGACCATACAAACTATTATTTATCAAACCTATATCCAAACTCATGAATTGTAGCTCTTATGTTACTTAAGATCATAAAATGTAACTGGAAGGTGCTTTTGGATGATGATAACTCAGGGGTGGAAAGGTTCAATTTAAATTGGGAAAATATTTGGTATTACACATATTGAGATTTTTTTTATATTATAATTTTTTAGAAGGGGTATTTATTTGAGGGTTTTATAGGCAAGTGACATTCATGCATTATTAAATTTTATATAGTTGAATGTTTTATTGTTACATGGTGGATGAAATTTATTGGTATGTTGGAGATAAATTTTTTATTTGGTAAATACCTCCCATTTTTCCTAGATACCTCCACATTAATCACTACCCCTAGCCTGGTAGTAGAAGGCTTGAGGAGTTCACTCATAGACAAGTTGGGATGAAATATATTACTATCATAGATTTAAGTTAGAGTTTAGAATAATCACTTTTTATGGTTCAATCGGGATAAATTAAGGTGATTGTACATAGAGATAAAAAATTCATTTAGTCATAATATCAGACTTAACAAATGATTTGGGTGATTAACATATTCCTATAATGGACTCTCATTGATGGAAATTTCACCATAAAAATTTGTTTAATAAGGAGGGAAACATGAATCATGCATATTCAAGTGATGATACTATGTGTGCACATGGTTTGGAAATAGTTTTCATGGGGAAGACTTTTGGTTAATATATATATTTTTTATCCCCATCATATACCTTGAACGTGAACATAAATGTCATTTAAATTTTATTCTTATAGAGTTATAGATATACCAACTAGATGGATAAGAGTTGTACTTATGTAGGTTGATTTAGTGAAACAATATCTATAATATAAAAATATTATTTTTAAGTGCATAAGACACAAGAGGATGAGAGAAAAATAGTTGAGGAAGTGACAAAATAGGAACCTGGGACCATGAGACAAAGGGTAGTGGTTGATGTTAGTGATAAGAATTATTGGGATACAAAACTTAATCCATTTTAGAGATAGAGGATTCTGAGGTACCAGGTTGGGGAATGAGATAGCGTAATAGAGTGATTGATGGAGTAGGTATAGTTTTTATTCGGATTAGTACACACACCAAATGGAGTATCTTATGAGCTTGATGGTTAGATTTATTTGTAATGAAAAACTTTATTAGTGGTTATTAGTATATAAAGATCAAGATGAGTTAATGTTTACTTAGGAGGATTTTTATAATCTCTTCCATATAGGATTTCATCTAGTGGCATGTGATATAGTGAGGAAATATGAGTATTTGATAATATGATAGGGGGATTACAATATGCAAGTGTCTGTATCTCACTTTACAGAATTAGTACAATGTTCAATAGATATGATGTTGAATGAGGAGTTGAGGGTAATACACTGTAGGGTAGAATTGTAACTAGAGATATAGTGGTAAGTGTTAGTTTTACACTTGAACACATACACAATGATAATAGAGAGTGTCATGGTGGAAAATCGGTTACTCATGAGGATAGAAGGATGAAAAGTGGGTGGATAGACGATTTTTATTAGAGGATCCAATTAGGGATAATCTCAAACTAGGTGTCATAAATGTTTTTCATAAAGACTAACACATCATAGATATAAATGAGGTTCTAATTCATGGACTTATACTTATTCCACTACATCTCAAGCATATGGGGTGGGTAGTTTTCATCATTTAGGTGAATTATCCTAGATTCCAAAATTATTATGAAATAATTATGATGGAATATGAAATTAATAGTATGAATTTCCCATGAATATTTAAATTTAGTAGCAATATAATTAGGTTATGAGGGTGGATGGACCCATGAGGTAGGGAACACCTTTTAGAAAACAAAAACAAACAGATGAAATTGGATACAAATAAAAATTTCAGGGGGAAAATAATACATGAAATTTTAGGTGGAGGTATATGATTTAGTGATCCTCATATACCAGTACAATAAAATTATCATTTTGAGGATAATGGTAGACTTATTGTTCATCAGGGTAGTCTCTAGGGTGGACATGAAGGTGGATTTGTATGCAAACTGGATGATCATCCAAGAGGCTAACTATTTTTCCTCAATTAAGATGGACTGATGGTCAATAAAAGAGTGGGTGAATTTACCACTATATAAAATTTTAAATAAATTATCATAGTTTAAAATTATTTTTACAATGTATATAAAAAAATTATTTTACACTCTCAACATGAGAGAATAAAACCCACTATATAAGCGACCAAATTTCTTAAAGGGAGTTACAACCCTTTACTGCAAAAATTTTCAATTGTGAAGTCCAAACCCAATACAATACATTTTTCATACCTAGAGGAACAATCCCTAACACATATTTTTCTCACATGGAGGCATAAACAATAAAAATACATTTAAAATGAAAGAAGAACCTACCTAGCCTTGGGTTAGACCATGATACAAAAAAAAATCCCTAACTTTTATCAGAACAAAGCACTACCAGACACTAAGGTCATACTTTTTAATTCAGAAGCAGAAACCAAAAATTACTCATAGAGAAGAGATAAGAAAACACATCACCAAATAAACTAGATAGGAAGATAAGTTATAAATGTTGAGGTATCCTAAATCAATGTTTTGAAAGAATTAAATCATATAATGATAAATTATAGGAAAAAATGATCACAATAGTTATGATAAAAAATTATATAGTGTGTCCTTGAAAATTTTCACATTGTAATGTTCATGTGATCTCATCTGGTTCGTGATTTCTCAACACTTAGATCTTGTGGACTAGTTCTATAAAACTCTATTTATAGATTTTCCTCATGCATTAAAACACTCGAAATTATAGCTTCATATTGAAAAATTGAATAATGATTTATAATTTTTTTCTTGAAGCACCGTATACAAATTTTATTTATATTTGATAATGATCAACTTTAGAGTTGTTCATGTTTATGCATTACTAGATTCCCAGGTGATTTACATGCATTTATTTCATAAATGAGAAGCAATAAAACTCACATAAATTTATTCTCTAATTATTATCGATACTCTATAAAATAATATATTGTACAAAAAAATGTTTTCATTATGATAAAAAATAAATAAATTAAAACTCAATATAATATATATTTAGTCACATTGAAATTGGAAAATAATTCCCATGAGGAAATATTATATCTTCCATGTTATTTTTTGAATTATAAATCTTTAATTCTATAATATATCATATATAATGAATATTAAATAAATGAATACTAATGTGTGTAGACTTTAAAAATTTTCTTCATTAAATGATAAATTAATCCTCTTAAAAAAGTATTATAAAACAATAAGGATCCATAATAATATATTAATATAATCATGGAATAATAATACTAACCAACAATTATTAACATGAAAATAAACTAGAAAAATTTTATATATTTTCATACTTACTAGACAGAAATAGAAACTCAACCTAAAAGTTAGTATCATGTAATAGTAACGATGTATTAAATGGTAATAAAGTTTACAAGAAGTGGTATTCTAAAGGTGAAATGATTTTATCCATCAATAAAGACCCAAAATTCTATATGAAATTATGCATGCCATAAATATTAAGAAGAATTATTGAAAATGTGTATTTTAAAATTCCATCATGCCAAGTTCATACTTGATTTTGTCAAACATAGATAAATCTAAAGACTTAGTAAAAATATCTTCTAGTAGAACATCAGTTGGAACATATTTCAAACAGATTTATCTATTTTAAACATGGTATCAAATAAAATTATATTTAACGTTAATATATTTTTCTCTTAAATGATGCAACAGATTTTTAGAAATTGAAATATCAGATGAATTATCACATAAAATAGGTATCTAATCCAAATAAAAATCAAAATCAGTTAAATTTTGATTAATATATAAAGATTGATCACAAATACATATTACAACTATATATTCTGCTTCTTTAAAAGTCAAATTAGTTGGATATTTTTTTCTTAAAAATCAAAGAGATAAGGATTTTTCCTATAAAGTTACACATTCCACTTATTCTTTTTATATATATTTTACATGAACCAAAATCAGAACCTGAATAAAATTTTAAATTAAATGAAGTTATACTAGGATAGAACAAGATTAGGTGTAAAGATCCTTGACCATATTATACGATTATTTTAACCAATTTTAGGTGAATTTCCTTAGGGACACATTGAAATCTACACAAATAAAAACAAAAAATATTAAATTATGTTGAGAAGTATTAAAATATTATAAAATATTAATTATACCTTTATAAAGTTTATAATACACTAATTTATAGATTTTTCAACATCTAGATTACATGACGTACTCATGGGGATACTTTAACTTTTAAAGTTATCTACACTAAATTTTTTAATTAATAAGTTTTCATATGTTGATTGAATAAGAAAAATTCCATCATTACTTTGAAAAATTTTAAGTCTAAGAAATAATTTTAATTCTCCCACAAGACTCATATCAAATTAACTTTTCATTAATTCTTAAAATTAATTACATAAATACATATTTGAAAATCCAAAAATAATACCATCCACAAAAATTTGAAAAATAAAAAATTATTTAGAAATTTTATTAATAAAAAAAGGAGGACCAACCTTTCCTTTTATAAAACCATTTTTAAAAGAAAATTGCATAATAATTCATACCAATATCTTAAATCTTCTTTAAGTTCATAAAGAGATTTAAAATGTTTTATAATATGTCCATGTTGTTTTTTATTTTCAAACCCATAGTGATTTCTTTCATATACTTCCCTATAGATAAATCCATTTATAAAATAATCTTTCACATTCATTTGAAACATTTTCGATCCATGAAAAGTATCATAATCTAATAAAATTCTTATATATTCTAATAATGAAACCGGGGAATTGTTTTTATCATGACCTATGCCTTTTTAGAAATATCCTTGTTAAAATAATCTAGCCTTATTGCTAATAATATTTATAGATTCATAAACATTATTCCTTAAAATCCATTTAGTGACTATAACTTATTGTTTTTAGGTAGTTTTACTAAAGTTCATATATTATTTCTTGAAACATGATTTAGTTCCTCTTACATAGAAAGTACACAATTGGAATCATTAAAGAGACCCAAATCAATTACCTGAAAATTTATTAATGAAAGGAAAAGATTACATGGGATAACATAGTGAAATGGTAAAAATACCCAATGAATATGCACCCAAAGGACACAAAATCCACATAAAGACACTTCAAAATAATAGACTCAAATGGCATGAATCATTATCCCAATACCCATATTATTTTATTGTGGCTAACCCTTCCTATATGTGTTGTTTAGTATATGATCCATATCTTGTAACCCATGGTTTCTTCCCATTTTAAAAGCCACTAATATTGACATTTTCATGATCCATCCATCATCATGCTATGTGAGACATGTATTGTGGTTATATTACCACATCTTGAGGTCATCCCCATGTCCTGACATCACCATCCAGCTTCCAATCCTATCAATTTGGTCTTCTTCCGAAATTTCTCCACTATTGAGTCGACCCTCTTTCCAACCAATAAGGGATTGAGGGGAATAAAATAAAAAATTTCCAAGAAAAAAAAGCTTGGATTGCATGAGACATGTCCGAGACACCCTTTCAGTGATCTGTAAAGACTTACTCCATAAAGGACAGTGGCAGTAACACCCATAGAATGCAGAAATTCTGATGTAGTGGACCCCATCAAAGAAACTGCATCAACTCACCCCCAAGTCTACCAGGTATGTGAAAATCTGCTGAAATCATCATTGAAACTATCTCTATATTGTTTCACCATAAATATGAGGTAACCAGCAATGCAGACACCGAAAAAGTGTCCAAAAACCTTCTCTAAAATGGCATTATACTGCTCCAGATCAAAAATATCTCCCAAAAAGCATAAAAAATAGCCTCAAAACCTCATATAACATGAAATATTCAACAAAGGAAGAAGCAGGAAGACAAAGAAGATTGAAAAAGGTATCATTTTGACAGTCAAGTGAGAAGCATTGCAGCCTAAAACAACCAATGGAGCTTAATTCCAAGAGGTAGACAATTTAGCTGCTCATACAAAATCAGATCAAGCAAAAGCTAATGTGCAATTTTCATCACTGCAGGTCTGCAAGTAGCAATCATGAACCTTGGAGGGAGATGGAGGGAAAATCTTAAATAGAAGAATTCAAACATAATCATCTATCCAAACATATAGAAAAGAGAAATAAGAAAATAAAGAAAGACTGAATAGAACCAATCATCTAAATTTCAGGCCCTATAAACGTCAAAGATATCCAAGAGTGAGGTCTTTGAACATGAGAATAAGGGAGAGTCATTGCCATGGAATGCCTCTGAATTTAAAGTGAGGGTTAAGTGTAAAGTAGAATCATTAAATATTTAGCAATATATTTAAGAAAAAAACTAAAATGAAATCATAATAAGAAAAAAAATTGATTAAAGAATTTATAGTTATAATTATTAAATCAAAATTTCAAATAAATTTTTCTAAAGGGTGATCTCTATGAGTTTTCAATAATTTTTTCATGAGGGTGGATCTCCCCTCAAATTTTTATTTTTTATTTTGATGTTTAACCACTCTAAATTAATATATCTAAACTCTTATTGATGCTAGTCTGAATCATCATTCTTTTCCTTAAAATAATTTTCATCAAAATTAACATGAATAGACTCTTAAAACCCCATGGGTTTTTATTATAAAATCAAAATGATTTTATAAAACATTAATAACCTAAAAATATACCTTAATAAGATTTTGAATCAAATTTATCTAATGAATATTTAGTATTAAGAATATAAACTTTATATCCAAATACTATAAAATATCAAACTATTAGTTTTCTTCATTTTGTAAAGTTCATAAGGTGAATTTCATAAAAAATTTCTTAAAATAAATCTATTGGACACATTTAATGATGTATTTAGAACTTATTTTTATGAGAATAAATTTGTTTTAAACTCATTTAAATTGGTTTTATTCATTTCATGTAATGTTCTATTTTCCTCTTCACAAAACTATTTTGTTTCAGTGTTCTAGGGGATGAAAAATTAGGAGAATAACCAATTTATTCATATAATTTTTCAAATTATATATTTAAAAACTTTTTACCCCTATCACTTAAAATGGATAAATTAATTATACCTTTTTATTTTGAACTAGTTTTAAATAATAAGAGATTTTTTATTTTTTTAGATTTATTAGTTTGAAAATAAACACATGTATAAACTATAACTGTAAAAATTAAAAAAATATACCTTTTAATTTTTATACCAGTAGTAGGTATAGGACTAAATCAATTAATATGAATGAGTTAAAGAGGTTGTGGTGGAAATACTAGGAAATATTCATACTTACTCTATTATACATCAATCTCTTTTCATGCATGACGATTTAGATCTTGATTCTGAGAGGGACAATACTAGAAATTCAGACTATAGCCACGGACCTATAGCCACAATTCTATCGGTGCATGGCTATATCTTGTTTATAGACATGGTTTAATAGGATGATCGTGGCTATTTGTTGGAAACCCTTAATTCTAACCGAGCCTCAAACCCTCCCATTCTCCGACGAACCCCTCCTGACCTCGCGATTCCACCTCCCCTACGATCTCCTCCTTGCCGCGCCCTCCTCCTAGCCACGACCTCCTCCTCGCCGCACCCTCCTCATCACCGCGACCCTCCTCCCCGACGCCTCCTCATCACGCCCTCCTCATCACCGCGACCCTCCTCCCTAACACCTCCTCACCGCGACCCTCCTCCTCAATGCTGCTCTTCCGACGCCTCCTCGCCGCGAACCTCCTCCTCACTACGATCCTCCTCCCTAATGCCTCCTCCCCGAAGCCTCTCTTTCGACATTGAGGTCGACACCCCCATCGCCCTCCCCGACACCTTTTCAATAGAAACACTCAAAACCCTCGAACCCTCCTCGCTGTGACCCTCCTCACCCCGAACCTCCTCCAGCGAAGCTGCTCCGAGCTGCCTCCCCTCCTCCTCCGTTCCCGACGGTTCTCCACCACAACCCTCAACACCAGAGGTAATCCCCTGTCTCTGCATTCATCCCTATCCACCATTCTTGTTGAATTTTTTAAAACTTAAGTATTTTTAATATTCTTCTGCACTTACTCCCATTTCTACACTGATATGCACTGCTCTAACCCCTCAATTTACCACACAGTAACCACTAATTTGGGACTTGACCACATCAACCACCTTTAATGTGACCGGTGCAGAGTTTTGAAAATGATCTTCTCCTTAGAGTCTCCAACTTCAGTGGGCTTTGTGTGATGTTCTATAAAAAAGAACAAAAAACCAACATGAATTTTCATTCTTAAGTTATAAACTGGATAATGACGACTTCATATATTTTTATACAGCAGCTGTGAAGAATCGGAATTGCAGGAGGAGGAAGATAGAGAACAGGGGAAGAAGAGAGTGAGAAGAACATTCAAGCAGTCTCTCTTTTCTTCTTTCTATAGTTTTTACCTATTTTAAATTATACCTTTGATATTAGTTTTCAATTTGATCATTATCTGTATTGTTTTATTTTGGATTCTTGTTATCTTTTACTCAGTGTCTGTGAATTTTCACCTTGAACACATATATTTGGAAATATGAATATACATGACATATTACCACTATTAACATCTTCAAATTTACTATA
Source organism: Viscum album (assembly GCA_963277665.1). Classification (NCBI taxonomy): domain Eukaryota; kingdom Viridiplantae; phylum Streptophyta; class Magnoliopsida; order Santalales; family Viscaceae; genus Viscum; species Viscum album. The sequence continues at coordinate 1,351,148,721 of OY728121.1, read as the reverse complement.
TTTTTTATCCTTAATTATTCATCACATGAATCAACTAAATTTGTGAATTTTATACCTTGTAATTAACCCGTTAGATTCTTGAGTGAATATAATTGTAGTTATATAGTGGAAACACCAATAATAACTCATGGAAAGTGATAATAGACCATCATAATTTTTTTCAAAAAATGAAGGACATTCTTAATGTAGTTGATGAATCCTATGGTGCTTTCTATTTTCTTTCCATGGACTATGAGTGTTCTAGATCATCATCCCCATATAATTGTTTCCTTCAAGAAAAATGGTTCATTCCCACCCCACCATTACTTTTAGAGAGGGATCTACAATATCATGATTAGGGACCATAACATATGATGCTTTTATGAAATTTTTAGGTGTTAAATTGATGTGTCAATTAAATTACACGATTTCATCCTTTGTATCTTAAATTGGAATCCTTCCATAATTTTTATTATTTTCCACTTTATTCTTCATAATTACAATGAATATCTAGAGTTTTGAATTTTTATATCAAAGAAACTATCATCAGTTCAACCATTTTAAAATTTATTCTTTCAATTATTTTAATTTTTTTATAGCCCACAAATTATTCCCCGTTTCAACCTTCAACTTTTCCAAAATGTCCATGAAGTTTTATTGATAAATATAACTCACTATTTTACTAGAGCTTGTATTATTTATTAATTTCTTTATGGGACTTACATGTTGTTTTCACCATCGATATATAGAATCCTTATAGGTATTTAGATAATAATAATTTTAACAATCTATTGATTGGTTTTAATTTGATAAATTTTATTCATCTTAAATTCATTATTCCGTTGGACAGTGAATAAAATTTTAATGAGTTAATAAATTATTTTATTAGAGAAAATAGCATGGAGAGATCACAAATAGTAAAATACATTTTTTTGAGTCAGATAGTTTAAAGGAAGTAGTACTATTTTTTCATTAGTTGGGAAAAATAGGGAATGCCCGAAGAAGGTGAGACCAAATTTTAAAAACTTGTAAAATAACTATTCCTTGATTTTGAATTTTTCTTCATTAATTTAAAATAATTTTTTTGAATTCATTAACATTACGGTGGACTTTTTTTATGAACTGAATCACTGGGGCCCACCTGGCTAGTGGTAAGCTGAGTGTAACACCACAAGCCCACCTCTAATTGGTTAGGGGTTAGTGACCATCCCTGAATAGCCATAACACACACAAGGTTGTCCTTATCCTATGGTACCTGTACACACGAAAAGAATAAAGGGGAAAATAAAATCCTACAAAAGCAGATAAAAAAGACTAACTTGTTATGAGGGACAAGACTACTAACATATGCCACAACCTAGCATGAACCATGGTCTATCTAGATAACTATCTTATATCTGCTCTTGGTCCTCCTAGGATTCCTTCAAAAAGAATATTGTCTACATAAGAAATGAAAAATATGGATAGATCCCATGCAGTGTTTAGTATAACAATGCTCAATAAGACACTCTAAAATCACTAAACAATGGGCATTTGGAGATTAGTTATCTCATCATCACATAGACACAACATTACAAATATGAGATATAGAAATAGGAACAATAAACTAGATATACTCATAACATAAAACATGCCTCAATGGCATATCACTACTAAAAAAATGACATATAGCCACACATTTATAGCCACAGTATAAATGGTCTATGGCTATAGATTAGATATAGCCACGAGTAGATCATTCCCAGTGGGAATATCTTCTTCGTTTTTTATCCTCCGTTGTGGATTTCTTCTCCACTCACCCACTACCCAATCTCTCTCTCGAAACCCTTCTCCTTCAATTGTCTCCCGAGTGATTTCCCCCTCATCCGATCCTTGCTAGATTCTCCTTCACCCTCATCGGATTCTCCATTCACAAATCATCTATTAACGACATCTCCATTCACGGTTCCTCCACCCCTCACACGTTCCTCTCCTCCCACATACCCTTATTCGGGTGTACCTTCTCTATTCGGTGCATCAGCCGATGCTTCCCCTCTCCGAGATTGAGCTCCCTGTCCTCCGCCCGACCGAACTCCCCTTCCCTACTTGCTACTCTTGTGAAGGACTCGATTGGCTCCCTGATCTCATGACATTGGTTCATGCAATGGAACCCTACCTGCTCCGTCGCTCCCTTCTCTCGTGACATCGACTCAGGAGAAGGAACACTACCCTCTCCAGATATGTCAAAGTAACCCTCCCCACTCCCTGATCTTGCAGATGAACCCTTCCTGCCAAGGGAATGAACCTTCTGGCTCCCTCATATCATGATTCACCCCTTCCTGTAGGTAATCACAATTCTTACATCTCTTTGAATGATATGAATCCTCATCCTCCATTCATTTATTTCTGACCAAATTAAACATATGTTGAGATATTCATTGTAAATTGTCTGTCTTTCATGTTGTAATTTTTACTTTCATGATCATTGATATCTAATAGTCTATTTTCATGTTTCGACTAGCCTGTTTCCAAGAGTGCATTTGATTTTATTTTCATTAGGGATATTTTCATAGAGAATCCACTTGTGTTGTTTACATTGTAAAATATATAATTATTTATTCTTGTAATTATTTTTTTTCCAATTATTGAGATCAAATAGATATGGTATAGAACCCGATTTTTATGATAATTCATGATGAAGGGCTACTGATGATCCCTTGAGAGTAACAGATTCCATGGTTAGTAATAAATTTTTCATTTCTTAGATTGGTGAAAGGGATTTTCTTTCTTATAGAATAGAGTGTACAAGGACTGGTTGTTGATACATAACAATGGGTTTTCAGTCTAGGAACATCTTGGGGATAGAATTGAGATACCTTGGCTTAGGTTACAAAGCAGATGTCAAATAGTTCCAAGAGTTAAGGGTTTCATAGTTGTATTTTTTTGTTAATTGATATTATTTAGGGATATTTGAGTTGTTACTCAATACATTATTTTTTATATATCATTGTATTTATAATTTCTATTGTTGACATTCTATTTGATGAACTATTTTTTAAGTTATAATAGTTTTATTCACCACAGATTTATATTGTACTCTATTGTTCTATGATTTGATTGGAAGATTATATCATCTGTTCAACATCAACAAGACTAGGATGACAGTTTTTTTGGTTTTTATTTTACAATTCTCACCCTATTATAGTTTCATATCATACCACATCACATCTAAAACCAATAAAATAAACTTTTCTGAAAACTAAAATGGCAGTTGGTTTTTTCATCTAAGAGATTAAACAAAGACATAACACATCTGTCCAAGAAGAATAGAAAGTCTATCATTATAAGATCATTCTCACTCAAGCATTGAAGAGGAAACTGTTGAACCATAATGTAAAATTATCTAATGAATAAAAATTGTCTAATTAGGAAATCTGAAATTTTTTGGCAATATTGACAGGTAGAATTTCTTGAGTTCTAGCGTGTTATCTAATGATTCCTTCTTACCCCTCATTATTTTAATGTTCTCATCTTTAAAATATTTTTATCAATCTCATAGCCTCATAAACCACCTTACCACTACACATCCTCAACATCCTCTCCATGGAAGTATTAATTTCGAACTCTTACTATCATGTGGCAAGAATTCATCCCTACTAATTAAATGAAAAAACCCATTTTCTGCTGGCTGAGGCATTGTGTCTGATATACCTAGATAAAATTTTGTCTTAATTCACACTTCTTTTACTTCTAAAAAAATTACAGAAACTTCTCCTACTATAAATGATAAAAATGCCACGTATCACTAAACAATAAACATGTCAGATTCTTTCAGCCATAGACAACTTCATTAAGCACATAACCATGCCCAAAATTATTCATCCAACCAGATCTCAATTGGGACTTACCTTGCCCGAAACATTCTCCAGGGAACTCAATAAATCTCTATAATCATTAAACAGCTTCACTCACTAGCTCAAGATCAAAATCTTTTCCTCAAAATTAACTTTTCAATTATAAATTAGGGATTTTTTTTGTTTTCAAATCATTTTTTGTACCCTTCCATAGTTCCCTTGGAACATGGGTTACCATGATTAACGTGGCGTATCTCACTTACGTAAGTCATATTAATCATCCAAAACCTTATTTCCAACCTATGTCAGCATCATACATGAATTCAAGATTCTCCAAATTTCAATATCCATTCTTTCAAAAGACAAAACACCCAAAAAACACACATTATTAATATCCATCAACCATTTTAACTCAAAACCAATCATATTTTTCTTGGTGAATACATCTCGGACAACAATATTTGAATTGACATACCACTACCCTGCTTCGACACCACTCTTCTCATCCTCATAAAAACATAGAAATTTCATTTGTTAAATATTATATATTTATGAAACCAAAATAATAAGGAAATTGGAGGCTCCAATATTTCATTTTTATTCAACCAGAATTGGTAACACTATCCATTGAATAAAAAACATTGTCTTTAATAGCCTCATAATGGAATGATGCTTGCCTTAAATTCCATAACCATGGAAATTTACTTAAAAACGTTCTTTGGAAATTGCTTCAATCCTATCACTTTATTCATTCATCATTGTTCCCATTTTATTTATGCTGAAATTCAAGGTATCTTCTCTATTCCGTTTCTTGTTCTCCAAGTCATCATCTTCGATCATCACATTTAAAATTCTTGCATGAAATCCCATTGTTCCACAATCTCTTATAAGTCTAGGATATCTTCATTTAAATGGGATGAACACATCCTTGATTGGAACCTGATGTTTTTTCCACCTATTCATAATACATTATTTTTAGCTCCATAATAGTCTAAAAAACCACTTCCTTTCTAAAAACCAATGTTATAATCACATGAATTTAAATGGGTTTTAATATATATTTTGGTGAAAAATATTTCTACACCAGCATTATATTGACAAAGACTAATCCATTAATAACTAGTAACTACATTGATCTATATGCAATTATTATCTATATAGCTTTATATTTGTATTTATTTTCCAGTATACATATTTAGGTATGCGCTTATTTCCAGTATGCATTTCCAGTTTTCACTCACATAGAAAATAAGTGTGACATAGCTACTGTATGCATTGATTTTTCACTATGGAGTACTAGTATGCACTAATATAGAGAATAAGCGCATTAATATTAGTGCCTTCCTATCTGAACTTGTCTTCCAAGAATTTATATTGGAAAAAATCCAATATATGTGTAAGTGAATTTATAGTAGATAATTATTTTAAAGCTTACATATAAATAGAAGAGAAAAAAATATAGATGAGAAAGAGTTTTGAGAGAAATAATATATATATATATATATATAATCATATGTATTTATTATGATGTACTATTAGTATATTATTTCCATACTTATGATATATATTTTTATATTAAATAAATCATCAGATGTACATCTAGAGAAGAAATCCAAATCAATTAGGATGAAATACTCTTCATATTAAATTCATTGTTATGTTAATATAGCAACACTACATCATAATTAAATCAAATAGTACATCTTGAATTGAATCAATTTCAATTCAAGAATATTATCAGTTTGAAAATGTCAACATATTTTAAGGGAATATGTTAGGATGTATTAATACTTGAGTTTTTATGTTAACAAATTATAATGTATAATTGATGAAATCATAAAAATAAATTGTGATTAATATACAATGATGTATTTTAAACCGTTTTTATAACATCAAATATACATAGAATGTAATAATAATATGTATTTATAATAACCAAGGAAGTGTTATTTCTTTAATTAGAGGAATTGATTAGAGTTTCTTTTGAAAAAAACCAACTTAAAATCATGTTTGTTAACACAACAATTGTAAACTACAATTGAAATTTTAATCATAAGAGATCTAACTCAATTATGTTGGTATATTTATTATTATGTATTGTTGTTTTTTTATGAAGAGTACATCACAATTATACATTGATTTAATAACATAATTGATCCAACTCATTTATTTTCACATCCAATAATTGATGTTATCATAATAAATACATTTTATTATTATAAATTGCTGTTTTTTTATTTTTTTAGTATAATAAACTTTAGCAATACATTATTAAACCCCGTTTTTCATATGATGAATCATTATTTTTTTGGTTTGACTATAAATTTCATTGTATTACAGGTTGTTCCTTTTGATGCAACCTCTCGATAATCTGTTTCAAGTACTACAACAATGTCATCTTCATACTCAATAGTATGAACTATTTAATTTTCTTTCTGTTTCAAGTTTATATTGAGAACAAATTTTTTTTATGTAAAACTTCAAATTTTATTGGTGAAACTCCTTTTTCATTATATGAAATATATTTTTGAAAAATACTTAAGCTACTATTTTTCTACAACTTCTAAAAAATTATATTTTAAATATGTTATGTATTCTCCTCTTCTTTTCCATAGCTGCTGCTATATCAGTTTTATATATTCCAGCAACATACACCTTTCATTCAAGGTTTGATAATTAATCTCATATTCTAATCTTTCCACACTCATTCTAGGTGTGTAATAGTGTATTATTTTGTTCAATACATTTCCTGTTAATTCATATAAATTCTCAGGATATTGTTCCATGATCTGCTCCTTTTCATATTAGTGTTGTGATGTCCATTATTGTGTGGTCTTATAAAATGGTTCAGCTAACTCCCCAAACTCCATGCCCTTTTTTCTTTATTTTCATCATTACCCATATCTGGAATTATGGAATGTTTCTTCCTCTTCATCGCATGGATCTTTGTTAATAACTAGTTCCCTTAATATCCAACCATTTCCATCTCCAAATTTTATCAGCCTCATTCACCATGGAATGGGGTAGGTTGTTGTGAAATTTTAATTCACCATATCACTTTTATTTTGATCCTGATAATTCATTGTAAGCTCCAAATCCTTCCAACTACTGATTATTCCTTAATAAACATAATAAACAACATCAAACACCATTTGAATTTCCACCTCCACATGCGCATCCATATACTTCCATGTGAACCAATTCTCTATATCTCCTTAGAGAATTCTCTTTTTATAATGTCATTAATATATTCTTATACTTTAAACATTTTACATCATTTTTGATTTTTAAAAAACCAACACACAAGCTCTTTGGTTACAAAATTCTCCCCATTTTGTGTTCATTCTCAGCTCTACTCCTTATTTCTGAAGAAACTTCTTTCACAAGATATATGATGGAAAAAAACATCTTTTCATGCCTCCAAATATGAATTTCATACCATTGTCCCCTTGTTGGATAGAATAATTCTAGATTTTTTTATTTTTAATCTTAGAACTACTTTCTTTAAACCCACCTACACTTTCCACAGTAAATTACAATTAGTGAATTCTACACTTTGAATTGAGTTGTAGACAAATCCTGTAGTCCTTGTGAGTTTTATATTTATGTATGAAACGATATTTTAAGCCAACAAACTTGTTTGTTATGTGTCACTCACCTCTTTGACCTACCACATGATTAAATGTACTATTATGTAAGTGTTTATGCCTCTTTTTTTTCATCCCTTTCTTCAATCATTCATGTATTATTCTAATATTTAGTTATGAATTGTCTAGTTATTAAGTAGTTTATGGTATTGAAGAAGTGAAGGGATACACTCTCATCGGTTTTAGGAACGTTCCTGATTTAGGATGGTCCCTATTATTTTTTCATGCTGCAAATCCTTTTTTGGAAGCGCTCTCAAAGTATATATAGTCAGGTATGTCCTGTAATTGCAGGATGTTCAATGTAGTAGCTTCAAGAATCCATTTTTCTTCATTTTTTAAGATGATTTTGATGTGGCAGTAGGCAAGGGGCAGGGGTCCTGTCCGAGTTTGGGGGGGATCTGTCTGTGGGGGGGGGACTGGCAGGGGGAGGGTGAGGGAGGGAAGTGGGGGGGGGGGGGAGGGTGCAGGGGGTTTGCAGGGCATAGTGGAGGGGTGCAGGAGGGAAGGGGGGTCTGCAGGGGAGAGGTGCAGGAGGGCAGGGGGAGATGGTGCAGGAGGGCGGGGGGGGGGGGGGTGTCTGCAGGGCAGTGGGGAGGAGGGCAGGGGGACTGGGGGGGGGGGGGGGGGTCTGCAGGGGAGCGGTGTAGGAGGGAAGGGGGGAACTAGAAGGGGGAGAGGGTGCAGGGGGGAAGGGGGGGGGGGGTGTTTGCAGGGTAGTGGGGAGGAAGACAGGGGGGGTCTACAGGGCAGTGGGGAGGGGTGCAAGGGGGGAGGGTCTACAGGGCATAGGGGAGGGGTGCAGGAGGGCAGGGGGGGTCTGTAGGGGGAGGTGAAGGAGGGCAGGGGGGAGTGGGGGGGGGGTTCTAGGGTCTGGAGAGGGGAATTTTCAGGGGCAGGGGGGACTGGAAGGGGGTGGGGGGGATGTAAGGGTGAATGGGACAGGGTAGGGGGTTCATGGGGAAGGTAGGGGGCATGGTGGGGAGTGAAAACTGGCAGAGGGGGAGGGTAAAGGAGGGCGGGGGGGGGGGGGGTGTTTGCAGGGAAGTGGGGAGGAGGGAAGGGGGGGCAGGGGGTGACCTATTTAATGCTCTTTAACTATCTTATGTACATATTACTAAATGATTAATCAAAACAATTTTGTTGTGGTTGAAAAACCACCCAAATTAACCCAAACAATCATCATTTAATTCTTATCTAATGATTCATTCACATGGAATATCATATAATTTATTATAAGATCATTTAAACTTCTAGAATATCATTAATAACTTGAAATATGATTTCTGGATGTTTATCCATGTTCTACATGAAAATTCATTTAATAATACAAGTGAACCACTCAAGAAAACCATAAAAATGAACATTCCTGAACAATGTTATTATACCCTATAACTCATCAAAAGGCCTATAACTCATCACGCCGCGGTCACTACTTGTTCACGCCGCGGTCATTCCGCAGTCACGCCATGGTCACGCCACAGTAATGCCATGATTTGGCCCTGCTCCAGCCACATCCAGCCCACACCACCCCCCTTCCACCTTCATTTCAGCCCGCTACCACCAACATCCCAGCCCGCAATAGCCCCTGCCACCTTTGAATTATCCCACACCATCCCCACCTTCATAATACCACTACATCATATATATAAAACAATTGTTTATATATACAATTCCTTTTGAACATTATACCAATAATTTCTGATACATTTTTGGTAATTGATTATCATAAGCCATATGGGTTTTTTTATTTTATTAATGGAAAAAAATTTATCATAAATTTTTATACCATGTACAAATTTTTTTAGATTCTATTTAAAATTTTCAACTTCCTATTTCAGTTTTTATTTTACTCTAAAAAAAATAAATTTTCTTTCTTCAGCCTCATTATTTTTGGAATGATAATCCATGAATTCCTAATTTTTTTTAATAATTTTGAAATCTAAATAGATTTTTTCATTGATATAATAATTATCATTCCTTAGCTTTTTATTATCTTATATAATAGTCTTGATTTCATTAATAAATTTCTTATACTTATTCTTGGGTTACTTATATATTTTTGAGATTTTATGTGCATAATTTTTTAAATTTTAAATTTCATCTTATAAATCATTAAAAAAGTTTTTTAGAATTAGATTTAGAAGATTCAGAATCAGATTCAGTAACCTAATTTGAAGATTCCATCAAGCATATATTTTTTAATTATTTTTCAGAACTAGATTATTCAAATGAATCCGAGTCCACCATACATATGATATATTTTATTTCTTATTCAACTTTCTATTCTTCCCTTATTTCTTTAAACTTGTATATTCAAGTTTAATGTTCCCTTTTATCCTATAATATTGACATTTTACTTATGAAACATCATTGTAAATAACATTACCATTTTTTCTTCCTTTGTGATCCTCCCAAGGATAATAACTTCTAGTTATTCTAGAATATACTTTATTCTTTTTGTACACTCCCTTATTAATTTAATCAACCTCAACACTATCAATTCCCTATAGCTTAGAATATAACAAGTAAGTAGAAGAATTTATAGATCTAAATGAAATGACTTTATTTTTAGTTGATCCTTCCTCCAAAATATTATAATGTTGCAAATCATATTGAAGTAAAGAAATAATTGATTCATTAAGATTTTATTCTTTAAAGTTATTTCTTTCATTTATAGGTACCTAATCTTCATTCCATTTTATAGGAAATTCTCTATGAACTCTTTCAAAAAGAATAAAATTTTCCAATGTTTCAATTAAAGTATTCATACCATTTAAAATACTAGTGAATATATGAAATTTTTGATTAATAGTCTCATATTCACCCATTTTAAAATATTGACACTCAACCCCTAACATACACTGTTATCCTCTATATAACCCATTAGATCTATAATGTATGACTTGTAATATCCTCCAAATATCATGTTCAGTTTTACAAGATGATATGTGACTAAACACATTTATTCTAATTTCAAAATATAGAATATTTATTACATATAAATTAGTTTGATGGAGTGATTAGCACTTTAAGAGTTAAGCATGATTCAATGGGAGTAGTGTAATAACAAATGAAATCCTTGGATATTACTATGTCATGTATGAAAAAATATTGAAACAAGTTGATTATAAAAAATAAATTGAAGATAAATAAAAAATATATTATAAAAATATATTTTTAATTTTCAATGATTAATAATATATATTTTTAAATTTAAAAATTAAAAATTTAAATATAAACACTTGTTAAACAAAAATATGAAAAATAAAAAACTAGCACGATATAATGACCACAAAATGATACTTGAAACAAAAATATGTAATAGTTTTAGAAACAACCATGTAACATTTAGTGGTGGTTTAAACCATAGTTAATTTCTAAAAAAACACCACTAAATTTTACTTTTATTATAGTTTCACTAGCCCCTAGCCATGGGAAGTTGGGCTTAAAATGTTCACTTATTGGAAGATTTTGACATGAGAGATTGGTATCAGATAGTTAGGTTGTTAGTATTTTTGGTTTGATTTACATAATTTATATTGTTCATGACTTGTTATTTATATTAATTAGAGGTTAACTCATTGTATGGGATGACCATACATAATATTATCTCTCTACCCTTAATATACACTTGCATGTTTGAGCTCTAATGTTAATTTAGATTAGAAAGTTTAGATGAGATATTATTTGGGATGATGATAATCCCATGGTGGAAATGTTACAATTTATATTGAGAAAATATTTTTTATTGCACATGTTGATCTTTTTTATATTATATTTTTGGGAAGGGGTATTTAATTGAGGATTTTATGGGTGGGTGAATTTCATGAATTATTAAATTTTACATAGCTGAATGTTTTATTATTACACAGTGGATGATATTTATTTGTTAGTTGGAGATAAATTTTTTTATTAAGGAAATTCCTCCAATTTTACCTAGATAATTTCGAATTAATCACTAGCCCCTAGGCTAGTGGAGGTAGGATTGAGGAGTTCACTCATCAGTAGGTTGGGATAAAATATATTAGTATCATAGATTTAAGTAAGAGTTTGGAGTAAGAACTTTGTGTGGTTCAGTTGGGATAAATTAAGGTGATTGTACCTAGGGATCAGAAATCCATTTAGTCATAATATAGGACATAACAAATGATATGGGTGATTAACATATTCCTATGATAGACTCTCATTAATGACTATTTGACCATAAAAAATTGATGTAACAAGAAGAGAAACATGAATTATGCATATTGAAGTCATGATACTGTGTGTATGCTTGATTTGGAAATATTTATCATGGGTCATACTTTTGGGAAATATATATATTGTTTTATCCAAATCATATACCTTGAACATGAACCTTAATTTCATTTGAATTTTATGATTATAGATTTATAGATATAACAACTTTAGCACTATGATTTGTATATAGGGAGGTTGTTCAGTTCATGAGGAACTGAAATCTATAGTATAAAAATATTATATTGAGGTGCATAAGACACAAGAGGCTGAGACATAGAGAGACGAGGGTGAGGCATAATAGGCACTCAAGATTGTGAGATGATGGGTAGAGGTTGATGTTAGTGATAATAATTCTTGAGATACAAAACTTAATCCATTTCAGAGATAAAGGATTCTGAGGTACCAGAGCATGGAATCAGTAATTTAATAGATCAATAGATAAAGTAGGTATAGATTTATTTAGATTGGTAGAAACACCAATTCAGTATCTTATGATTTTGGAGGTTAGTTTTCTTTATGATGAAACACTTTAGTAGTGTTTATTTTTCTATGGAGATCAAGAGGAGTTAATTTTTACTTGGGAGGGGTTTCCTAATATCTTCTATATGTACTTTCTTCCAGTGTCACTTCATATGGAGAGGTAGTAGGAGCATTTGAAAATATGACAGGGAGATTCCACTATGAAAGTGTTTGTATCTCACATTTCTTAATTGGTATGATGTTCATTGGATAGGATGGTGAATTAGGAGTTTATGGTGAGACACATTAAGGTTTCATTGCAACTAGATATATAGAGATAAGTGGGAATCTTACACTTGAGAACATATATAGTGATAATAAAGAGCTCCATAGTGGAAAATAGGTTATTCATGAAGAGAGGAGGGTGACAAGTGAGTGGATATATGATTGTAATTAGAGGACCCAATTAGGGATCATCTCGGACAGGGATTTATATATGTTTTTTATTAAGACTAACGTAACATAGTGATAAATGAGGTTCTCACTGATAGGATCATCCTTATTTCTCTTAATATTAGGTAAAAGGGGTGGTTAGTTTTCATCCTTTAGGTGTATTATCCCATAGTTAAAAATTATTATGCAATACTTAGGATGGTGGATGACATTAATAGAATTAATATCCCAAGAATATTTAAATTTATTAAAGATCTAATTAGTTTATGGGGGTGGATGGACCATTAGGGTAGGGTAGAAATTTTAGATAAAGAAATAGATAGGTATAATTAGTTAAAAAAAAATTATAGGGGAAAATTATACACGGAATTGTATGTGGAGGTCCATGATTTAGTGCTCCTCATTTACTAGTAAATTCAAGGGATAATTTTCAGGGTGAAGGTAGACTTCTAGTTCATCAGTGTGGATAGGTTGGTGGATATATAGGAATAATTGAAGATCACTAGGGAGGATAACTATTTTGTCTCTGTTAAGATGACCGGATGTTCAAGAGGGGGGATTGATCACTTTATAAAATTTTAAATAAATTATCATATTTTAAAATAATTTTACAATGTAAATAAAAATAAAAAGAAACATAATATTTTTCATAGTAGTTTTGATCTAAGTAATCCTATGTATACAATGCGAGAGTATGACACCCACTATATAAGCGAACTAAAATTTAAAGGGGTGTTACAACCCTTTCTGACTGTCTTTTTCAATTGTGAATTCACAACCAAATACAGTTCCTTTTTCATACCTAGAGGCACAATCCCTAACAAAAAATTTACTCACTTGGAGGTATAACCCAGAAACTTACTTTTAAAGTGAATGAAGAACTAACCTTACTTTTATTTATGCTATGGAAAAAAACCTACCTTTTATCAAACCAAGACACAAATGTACACACCTTTTGAAGGGGTGGTATTACCTGACACTAAGGAAAAGTTTTTTAATGAAAAATAATAAAAAAAAATTACTCACTGAGAATATATAGGAAAATAAAAAAATATATAAACCAAAAATATATAAAATTTATAAATTTTTCGTTATCCTATATTACATTTTTAAAGAATTAGATCATTTAATGATGAATTCTAGGAAAAAATTATCACAAAATTTGTAATAAAAAAGTGTACAATGAGTCTTTTTAATTTTTTATGTCACACTATTGATGTGATATAACCTAATTGTTGTATGCTTGACACTTTGATCTCATGAACTGGTTCCATAAAAATCTATTTATAAAGTTTCTCCATGTATGAAAACTCAAAAATTGATAGCCACTTGTACAAAAAATTGAATAACCATTGACAAGTTTCTTTCTTAAAGGAAAAATTGAAAATTATCTCTCAATATGATAATGAATTAATTTAGAGTTGTTCATGTTTATGAATTTATAGACTACTAGGTGCTTCACATTCATTTCTTTACTAATTTTCAATAATAAAACTAACATTAATTTATTCTATAATTATTATTTATACTCTATAAAACAACAAACTATACATCAAATTTTGTTAAAATGATAATAAATACATTAATTAAAACCCAATATAATCAATATTTAATTACATTTAAATTATAAAATAATTCCTATAAGGCAACATTTTATCTTATAAGTGATTTTTTGAACTCAAAATCTTTAATTTCAGAATATATCATCCGTAATGAATAGTAAATTCATTAATAAATCAAAAATAAATAAAATTGTATGATTTTAACAATTCCTATAATATTAGTGATTATGTATGGTTAATTATCATATAGTTCAATAACCCCATAATGTATAACTTCATAAGGTTATACATTATAAGATTCAATATTTTTGTAAGGTTTTATACTCGTAAGGTTTAGAAAAATCCCTCATAAGGTTCAAAAAAGTCCTTTGTAAGGTTAATACCAAAAGTTATAAGGTTGAGACTATCTTTTATAAGGTTCAAACAACATTTCATAAGGTTGAAAAAAAGTCTCACAAGGTTAATACATACTATTATAATGTTAGTACAACCAACTATAAAGCTCAGACATATAATCATAGAGTTCAAAAAAAACATCTATAAGGTTGATGAAAAAAACTAAAAACATTGTGTATTTTTCTCTGATATTATTTTATAAGAAAATAAAAAACACAAATAATTTATGAAAATATATTAATATATGATAAAGTAAATAATAAGGATAAATCATTTCCCCTAAAATTAATTATTCTACAAGAATTTTAAGATTTAATACTCAAGTTAGAAGGAACAAATTGAGGATTTTATAATTTATCAAAAAATAAAAATAAAAATAGGGAAAGGAGTTTTATAATTATCAAAACATGATTTAAATGATCTATCAAGGATCTAATAAAAAATATACCCTTTTTAATATTAAAAAACTAATTATAATTTTAATAACTTCTACTATTTTTTAAATTATTTAAAATTTCAAAGAATAAAATATTAAAACATATCTCCCTCTTTTTGAAACAAGTTTTTAAACATATTCAAAACCAAATAACTCAAATCATTTTACCTCCCAATAATATCTAAAATAATGAACTATCTTATCTCCCCCTTTATTATATAATTTATCAAATTAGGTTTTAAAATATAATAAAATATTTTAGTAGAAAGAGATGATTCAAAGCCGATTTTAGATTAAAAGAAGATAAATCGCCTTATATTTATGCATTCTGCAATAAACAGTAATGTGAGGAGATATAAAAGTATCAAAAATACCTATTAATATAATCCTTTCTCCTGAATTAAAATAATTGAATCCTCAAAATTGAGTATATATATTTTAATATTGTTTTGTGCATAATTTAAAAATACACTTCATTAAAATAGTGATTAATCCTCTATAAAAATTCTTTTAAAGCAATTAGAATCCACAAAAAACATGTTAATATATTCAAGTAATAATAATAGTAACCAACAATGATTAGTATTCCAATAAACTAGAAAACATAAATACATTTCCATTATTACTATCTATAAATATAAACTCAATCTAAAAGTTAGTATCAAGTCATAATAATGATGTATTCCATGATAATGATGTTTACATGAAGTAGGATTCTGAAGGTGGAATGATTTTAGCCTTAAAGAAAGACCCTAAACTTCATATGAAAGAATTATGGCCATAAATATTAAGCATGCTTATTTCAAATTTTTTATTTTAAACTTCTATCACGCTAAATTCATAATTTATTTTCTCAAACGTAGATAAATCTAAAGGCATAATCACAATATTTTCTAATTGATCATCAGTTGGAATATATTCCAAATAGATATCACCTTTTTAAATATGGTCTCAAAATAAAATGATATCTAACTTCAAAATTTATTTTCTTGAATGATGTAAAAGATTATTAAAAATTAAAATAGAAGATGTATTATGACATAAAATAGGAATCCTTTCCAAATAAAAATTAAAATCATTTGAATTTTTCTTAATTCATAAATATTGACCATAAAAACTTTTTAAAGATATGTATTTTACTTTTGTAGTAGAAAAATAAAATGGATGTTTTTTCTTAGAACACTAAGAAAATAGGATTTTTCCAAGAAAGTGAAACATTCCACTTGTGATTTTCTATCCATTTTACATATACCAAAATCAGAATCTGAATAACTTTATAAATCAAATAATGTTCTTATAGGATAGAATAAGACAACGTATAAATATTTTTTAATATATTTTATGATAATTTTAACCACTTTTATGTGAACTTCATTAGGTCCACTTTCAAATCTTGAACAAATAAAAACTAAAATCCTTAAATTAGGTTGAGAAGTAGAAAAATATAACAAAATACCAATCATACATCTAAAAAAGTTTATAATCTACTCATTTTATAAATTATTCAACACCTAGTTTTATTAAAGTACTTACTGGGATATTTTAACTTTTAAAATTATCAATGAAAAACCTTTTAATTAATTCATTGTCATATAAATATTTAATAAGAAAAAATCCACCATTTCTTTGAAAAACTTGAAGACTAATAAATAATTTTAAATCTTCCATACGACTCATATCAAATTATCTTTTCATTAATTATAAAAATTAATTTAAAAAAAGAATCATTTTATGATCAAAAAATAAAATCATCAACATAAATTTGAAAAATAAAAATCAAGTTAGAAATTGTCTTAATTAAAAATATAGGTGAATTTTTTTTTCTAAAACCATTTTTTAAAATAAAATTTGATAATATTTCATACTACTCTATTAGATCTTTGTTAAGTCTATAAAAAGTATTAAAAATGTCACGACTGGACCCATGATTGGTATCAAGTTACAACAACCCCAAGCCTGCATCCATAGGCTAAGGGGTGGCGACAAGAACCCAAGGCATGCTAAAATAAAGGAAGCCTTTTCCTAATTAATTGTACACACACAATCAAGTAAATGAAAAAGTTCATAGGAATGGAATTAAAATATGTAACACCGCTATAAATAAAACAAAACATGCATAGACCACTAAACAAAATGATGTACGATAATGTAAACTGAAAGGAAAAGGGAAAAGTAAATTCCCACCCATAAATATGTCCCAACCTAACAAACTAGAAAATATTTAAGTGAATAATAACCCAAATCATGTATCCCAAGCTACAAACATAACATGTGGTACAAGAAATATGTATCTCTAAGCTCCTATGACGTCATGACTGACCTACCTTTCTAAGAAAAAGACAAGTGTTGGGAAAAACCCATATCAGGCTGAGTATATACATACCTAGTAGATCACCATAAAAAAGTGTAGGGGGAGTAGTAAGAGATACAAATTAAGAGGAAAGCATAAAATAAACAAAGGTATGGTAAAAGAGTACAACTCAACCCAACAAGAGAGTGAAAGTGGACTCATTCATACACAAGGAGCATGAAACGGTGAGAAGATGATCTTATCATCAATTATTTTCTACTTATAGTTGGAGAGTAGAATTATCCAACCACAAGAAGATAGACATGGAAAGTAAATGGAATACCCCATGTGTATTCACCTCTCCTATAAGGATAGTAACAAAACCCTAGGAGTGGGTACTTAAATGGGATATATATATATATATGTCCAGTCAAAGAATCCCAAATGAGAGAGTAAGGGGATCTCTATATAACAGCTCGACTTAAGAAGATGAGTATCTAACTATTCTAAATTAAGTCCTACGTGATGCCCAACACCTCATGCATCTTCTTAGAACACACAAGTCAAAGGAACTCAATCACCATACCTTGATACTATCCTCTTTGGGTGGAACTGACTCACCTGTATAGTTTTAGGTCATATGTCAAGAATGTGTCTTAGTGGGGAAATATTCCCTCTTTCTCATGAGTCCAAGGGTATGTCAAACCACACCTCATCACTATGTTTTATAGTCGATGGGTCACCAGTTTTGGAAAGGATATTATGACCTATCATGATAGGAGGGTCCTACTCTAGTAGTCACTGAGGAATTCCACTACCCATCTTTACTGGAGGGTATCACTCGAGAAGATCATCGGGGAACTCCACTGCCTAGTCCTAATGAAGGGTAATCCTAGTGAGTCATGAAGGAAACACTGCTTCCCATACCGGCTGGAGGGTTACACCTGGAAGATTTCATTAAGGAACACAACAACACAACCTAGCTTGAGGGTAATCCCGAAACATTGAGGAACTCCACTATCCAATCATACTAGAGGGTAACTCAGAAATATCATTGGGGAATTCCACTGCCCAGTCCTACTGGAGGGTATGCCTAGAAATATTTATCGGGGAATGCAACTTCCCATCCCAGCTAGAGGGAAAACTTGATACTACTCTGGTGATTCTACATGTTTGCTGTTGTTATCGAGTGTTGCCTATGTGTGTGCTAACCTAGAACATTCACATCATATCTTGAAATATTCTTATAAGGGAACCATCACATTCTATATAGAAAAAACTCAATATAGGAATATCATGGTCCAAAATCTGAGTACAAATGGAGATACAGAGGTTTAAAGGCCATTGGAAAGAGATCAAGTAGAACACAACATGTGATGGGGCTGACACGATGTGTGGTCCCTCTTTTCTTCCTGTCCATGTCTCTGGTTAGTACACGAGTCGCATCTGTGTATGGGTACATGCCGTGTAGGTGGAATACACATAATGTCCCACCCATCTTGGGACCGAGCCATGTCTCTTGGCCATGTTTGTGTACTCGTACCCTATGTTCATGTATTTTGGTACACAACATGTTAGTCCACACATGATGCCTCTCATGTGGCCAACACATGTATATTTCTATCTTACATAGACTCCCCTCCCATGTGAACAATCACATGGGTTCTCCAATTGGGGAAGGGATACATAGGGTGTGAGGTAGGGCTACATGTCATGTCATACTTATCTTCTCCCAAACCCTAGTGCCATAGCTAAGGGAGTTACATGGCATGTGTTCTTCATCCCACATGATATGTTATCATGATTTTTATAGAAATCACAAGTGTTTAAGATGCTTTCTCTAGGGTGCGCGCATCCGTCCTCTTGGGTGCGACACACACGACTTTTTTTTTCCCTGCATTCTTTCTTTCCAAAGGCGGGCGACATCCATTCCTTATTCAGGGATGTCTGCTCCTTGATCGAAATGGGATGATGAGATATCGGTTCCTCCTTCCATGGATTCCTCCTTGGAACTCGTTACCTAGTCCGGGTCTCCCTTATAGATTTAATACTTTTTTCATGAAACTCTTCCCAGTTCCATATTTCCATGGACGCCGGTTAATTACACTACTTCTGTCAGGACATTCCAAAGGGTCCAGTTAGGGCAGCAACCTTCAGTTGGGGGAGTAGTCATGTCGAGGCATCATTAGCGTGTCTGAACGCTGGGGAATTGGCGTGTTATTCTTTTTTTCCCTTATTATAGGGCTTCTCGAGGGCACAAAATCCTAAGGAATCCCACATCGAGTGAGGGGAATCATATGTCATAGGCATGTATCTGAGGTTTTCCTCAGCTTCCCATGTTTAACACAGGGTATTCCGCGAGTTTAACGTCCAGCAGAGACAGATCGGCCTAATCAGAACACTAGCTCGAGTGGATTAGATTGAGGAATCCCCCCTTAAGGGAATTTCGATATCAGAGCCAGCCCGTGGTCGGCTTCCCAAATGCTATGGAGTGGTATGGGGTGGCATGATCTCACCGGGACGTGGCGACCCGGGTAAGAATTAGGATGGTTGATGGATAATTGCATGGAGTGGAGGGATAATAAAATGGGGGCGTCATGGATATGACGGTGGTGATGTGATTGAGTCTCGAAAAGACTTCCTATGTATCCCCGTGGCAGGGAATCAAAGTCCACGTAGTTCGATATGGTGAGAACTGACGTGAAGGGGGTCAGAGCGACCAGGTGGTGGGCTTGAACCTCGTGAGGCTTCCTACGTACCATGCCTTGACATGGATCAAAGTCTATGTTGTTCGGGAAAAGGGGGTGTTATATTGACATGAAGAGGTGTCAGAAAAACTGGATAGAAGGGTCAAAACGGCTTACCGTTGGATTGGGGTGCAGTTTAACGTCATGAAGGACGGGGGCATGTCAAAGAACCGACATGAAAAAGTACCTTGGCCCAGGTGGATGGTGGGATTGAGCCTCGTGAGGCTTCCTACGTACCATGTCTTGACATGGATCAAATACCACGTAGTTCAAATGGGGATGCTGGAGAACCAACATGAAAGAGTACCTTGATCCAGACAGTGTGGGGATTACACTCTAGGCTGCCCAGATGTTGGTGAACTGACGTGAAGGAGGTCGGAATGACCGGGGTGGTGGGCTTGAACCACGTGAGGCTTCCTACGTACCATGCCTTGACATGGATCAAAGTCCATGTAGTTCAGGTGAAAATGGGGGGCTTGGGAAACCAACACGGAGACGGATGAGGCCAATGATTGTTGGGATTGAACCTCTGGGAGGCTTCCTACGTACCATGCCTTGACATGGATCAAAGACCACGTAGGTCAGGTTAGTCACAATGGCTTACTGCTGGACTGAAATGTAGTTTAACGTCATACGGGACGAGGGTGGAACCCTACGTGAAGAAACAACCGGGCGATGGGATTGAACCTCATGAGGCTTCCTACATACTATGCCTTGACATGGATCAAAGTCCCCGTAGTTCAAATAAAAAGGTGGGTTTTGGCAAACTGATGTGAAGAAGGACCTTGGTCCGATGGGCGACGAGGCTTGAGCCTTAGGGAAGCTTCCTACGTACCATGCCTTGACATGGACCAAAGACCTCATAGTTCATGTGGGGTTTCTACCAGTGAACCGATGTGAAGGTTAACCCGTGGGTCCACTGGTGGTGGGATTGAACCTCATGGGTATTCCTACGTACCATGGTTTGACATGGATCAAAGTCCATGTAGTTCAGGTATACAGTTTAACGTCATGCTGGATGGGGCATACAATTTAACGTCATGCTAGATGAGTAATACAGTTTAACATCATGCTGGACAAGGGAATACAGTTTAACATCATGTTGGATGAGGGCATATAGTTTAACGTCATGCTGGATGAGGGAATTTTCATGGTCTATGCTTACTCTAAGCCCACGTGAGTCATGCTCGGTGTGAGAAACAAGAGGCAACAGATACCTGACTATCATGTCGTGTAGGGTGTGTCCGTGAGAAGTGAAGAGGGGCTTACGTGTTAGGAGGCCCATGGTGCTGGGAGTTACTACAAGATTGAGGCCCAAGAGTGACAAAAAGTATAGGGAGAGGGATTTGGGACCAAAGGAAGGAGGTTCCCCATTCCCTATCACGCCCTCTGCTGGCCTTTGCAGTGAGGAAGTACAGAGGTGCATTGGTGCTACCTTCTGCAAGAGAGGCTAGGGGGATTACACCAAGGTGGTTTCCCTTCTCTCATGGACATACGCCACTCCGATATGGAGGATATCATCCCATGTGAGGGTTATTCCATTCCCGTGGAGACGAGTGACTTAAAGAATGTCCGAGACGGGGGGACCCTACGTGCGAGGCATGGGGTCGGGTCACAGTTTAATGTCATGTGTTGAGGATGAGGTGATTGGAAGTTTGACGTCCTATAGCTCGGACGAGGTGGGTTTACTTCACACCCCTAGGGCTTACATGACCGGTACCCTCTACCCCTTGTAGTAGGGAAGGTGTCGGCAAGGCCGTGGAAAAGGGGGGTCGCAGAGCGAACCATCGAGGGGTCCACATTAGCGTTGTTATGCGAATAAGAAATAGCTATTAGCGTGCCTATGTAGAGAAGAATTAGGCAAAGCAACGATATGGGTGGTGTTGTCCAGGGGACATTGAAATCCCCTCATGAAAACCTGGAGGTTCGCACGGGAAGAGGAATTTCCAAGCAAAGAGGTCCACAGGAAGGGGCCTTGCGGAGCTTGGTTGCTTTGCATAGTGGATAACACTTGAGAAGGGGTGTGCTTCGCGAAGTGGTGTGCCTTGGCCTTAGCATGGGGAAGAGATGTGAGTAGGAGGTGCTTCGCGAAGTGGAAGGGTGTTCTCAGAGCACTGCCTCATGAAGCAGAGGTGCCTCGCGAAGCAAGGTGCTGGGGAGCAGTGTGCTTCCTGAAGTATAGTGACCCTACCTTGGCATGTAGATCATGTGTACAAGATGAGTGTTTCACGAAGAATAAATGCTCCGCGACTGCCCGGGTTCCCTTGGGAATCCCCTTCCTTCGTGAATGCCCTTAGGCTCCGTGAAGGGCATCCCTCTCAGAAGAGGGGATCAAAACAAGACAAGGTGAAGGCAACTCACGAAGAAAAAATACCCCGCAGAGCTCATTATTCCCAGGGGCGAAGAGTGCTTCGCAATTTGGGAGTTGAGAAGCTGAAAGGTCTGATTGTCCATATGGAGAGCTCAGGGGAGCTCGGTATTTATAGGCAAGGGTAGCCACGATGCAGAGCTCACACGGCGCGAAGGGGTCTTCGGTGGCTTCGCGGCGGGTCACGAATGTCAACCGGATTCGTGGAGAGGTACCGCCTCCTCTGCTTCGCGGCAGGATCACGAACATCAGGGCATTCGCAGAGAGGTACCACCTCCTCTGCTTCACGGTAGGTTCTTGAACGTCAGGGCGTTCACGGAGCGTTACCGGCTATCGTGCTTCATGGCGGCCTCGTGAACGTCAGGCCGTTTTCGGAGCGTTACCACCTCTGGTGCTTCGCGGTGGCCACAGAGCTAGGGGGACATCGCATCGGGGCTTTGCGAGGAAGGGTGCGGGGCCTCTATTTTTTTATTCGTTCTTTTCGTCCAATATTTTGGTTCCAAAAAATGCCCCCCCTTAGACTTGGAGCCGCGGAGGTACCAAGGGTCGAAGTCTGAGGGAAATCACCAAAATTATCTGCAGTTCGCGGTGCTGCCTCGTGGAGAAGGTGCGCGAGGAAGGCGGGGGCCACGTGCTCTCGACGCGCCACATAGCTCCGTGCAGCCTGGAAGCGCCGCAAAGATCTGGGGTCGCTGCCTATAAATACAGAATTTTTCATCCTTGCAATGTTTGTGGGACGTCCAGCGACAATTCCCTAAGCTCGCGTGGGTCGGGCCCGATGTGAGAAACAAGAGATAGTTGCCTCATCGTCCCATCCAAACATAGGAGGGTAAACCAAGCTTCTGACACCTGGGTTTTGGATAACCGGTCCGGATTTCCGGGAAATAGGAGAGACCTGGATGGAGAAGGAAGTTTTCAGAACAACCGAATTACTGTTTTTCCAGCGCACTCTTGTGCACGAATGGTGCAACACCAGGGGCACTGAAATCGGTCCGAATAGGTGGGAATGGGAAGTGTGAATCCCGATACCCAAGATTCAGAACATTGTGATGGTGGCGTGACAATAAAGGACAAATGTTAACCATGGCGGAAAAACGGTAGCCTTTCTGCGTTATCCTGAAATGGGGACAACAAACGAGGGCCGACCATTGACCATGTTTTCAACACAGGGCCTAACTCAAATATCGTCGACTAGTCTTCTGGGACATTGGCCCAAGACAACAGGCATAGCATAGGTCGAGCATCCATACTGTTAGGGGATCCCTCGAAACATGACCAATCATCTGGAACGTTGTCCCAGGATAGTAAGTGGACCATAGGTCGAGCATCCATACTGTTAGGGGGTTCCTCCAGACACGAAAGGGGAAGAGGGTCCGAATAAGGGGCACACAAAGCGTGGAATGTGGAGTGATGGTTTTTCTAAAAAGAATCCAACACTCATGCAATTACACCACCATGGTGGGAGTACACAAGATGGGCGCATTGGTTTGATCATGGATCATTCATTTTGTTTTTAGATAGGGCCTCTCTGGATAGGGGGTTGTCGCTTCCCAATATCATCTTGGGGCATCCTGAACTTGTTCAGGGTAGAGTTGTGGTTGTTCGGTTCCCTACGAGGGGTCCGGGTAGGGGGCCGGAAGGGGGAATAATAGGATTTTACGACTCCTATGGGATGGACCCTAGGAAAAATGTCGGGGTGTCCCTAAGTATCCCATGAGTATGGGAATAAAGCCACACATAGTTCTAGGAGTAGAGTTTAACGTCATGTAGGATGATAAGAAGCCTGGTTGTGCCGGTACACATCCTACCAAAACTACTAAGCCCACATGATTCATGCTCGGTGTGGGAAACAATTAGTGGTGAACTTTCCCGATATAAGAAGGGGAATGGTAGGGCGAATGGATGCTTGGTGAATACCGGCCCAATCATGCTAACACGTCCATGTGGCACACCCAGATGCACGAAGAGGTAGAGCCGAATATGTTGGAGTTCCACTTGAACATTAGGAAGTGGAAATGTGTGAATCATGACCCTCGAGATTTGGATCACAATGATGGCGGCACGATGATGGAGGATAACTGTTAATCGTGGTGGAAACGCAGCATCCATATCGCATTAACCTAGAATGGGGACAGACAAATGAGGGTCGACCGTTGACCATGTTTGAAACACGGGACCATGTCGCAAATGTTGTCCGAGATCCGTAGGGATGTTATACTGAAACAATAGAAGAACCCTTAGGCCCATCATCCATGGAGAGCCCTTAAGCCTAGCATCCATGTCGTCCAAGGGTCCTTTTGGATGTGGGAGAGGATGAGGATCCAAATAGCGAGCTCATGAAGCATGGTCACAGGATGAGGGGAATGTCCTCATGAAAATCCCACATTCCGAGATCTTTTTCAAAACGCATCTAAATACGACCATGAGGCGTATTAGATAGAGGGAGTAGAGTCCCTTCCCATAGGAAGATCTTAGTTTAGGGTCGTAGAATTCAGACCACGGATGGAAGGAAACACAAGAGGCACGTGGAGGGTAATTACGAAAACCTGAAGTGGATGGGAACTGGGGATGTGTACATCACGGTGAACAACCCGATGTAAATGAGGACATAATCCCATAACACACCGCAAAACCCCCCCTGAGAGAGGTTTTAGGTCAAGGGACTGAAAAAAGAGAGTTGAGCTGGTCCTTAGCAAAGTGAAAAGGCATTCCTACGTACCCATTGGGATGAGGATCAATTTTCACGTAGTTCTTGAAAGGTGGCACAGTAAGGTACTAGTTCCAAGGAAAAAGGGGAGTGCGAGCATGGACCTTGCAACAAAAGAAGAGGAATTTGATAAATATTTTTTGTCCTTTAAGGTGAGTGTTTTTTTTGTGAAGCGACAGGCCTAGGGTAGCAAGCCCTGGTGTCTCCACAAGAATCAGGCCGTGATAAGCGTTGACAAATGGCATGGCACGTGACCAATACCCAACGTGATTCCCTCTATGATGGGGTTATCACAATGCAGTGTCGTTTTTCTTCGTGCGGCCAGGATGACAATTTCACAGTTTAGGGTCATGTGATAGGACCAAGCATTCATTTTAACGTCATGAAGCGCAGACATAGCAGAGATGATTCTAGGTGGGGAACAGATAGGGTGTCGTGCGACATAAACGGCGTGGATGGGGACATGATCCCACCTCAAAACGTACACAGTTCTGAGATAGGAACATCGGGCCAAGGGGCCCGAACATGGGTTAGAAGGAAAGGGGTAAAAGAAACTAGATCCCAACTGAGCTGGTCCTGAAAATGAGATGTCCGGACAGTCCTACGCATCCCATGAGGATGGGAATCAAGTTGAATGTAGTTCTGAGGAGATATTAGTTTACGGTCTTAGATCTCAGACCGTGGGAGCCCCGAAGGACACCGTATTGTAGCTTTGTCCCCCTGATGTGCAAAGATGCACTGAGGGGTAGCGCCAAGAGTGTCGAGATTCCACCTGGACACAATGGGGTGGAACATAATGTGAATCATTCAACCAACATTCAAGGCCTGGAGGGGCTGGCGTGACGATGGAGGAGTACTTCTGGACATGTTCGTAACACAACATCTTGTTGCATTAGCCTGAAATGGGGAAAAACAAATGAGCATCGACCGCTGACCATATTCGAAACACGGGATTTGTATCAATTTATTGTCTGAAACCCTTGGGGGTGTTGTCCCGTAACGGTAGTAGATCCCTTGGGCATTGTATCCAGGCCGTTCTTGGGGGTCCCTTTGGGTATGAAAATGATGAAAGCATGAATGAAGGGAAACACAAAGCTTGACAAGTGGAAGGAACTTGACCAAGTTGAATCTGACACTCTTGGTCCTAGACCAGAGTACTCTTAACACATGGGCGAACCACTGCGAGGAGTCTTAGGACTCAACTTGAGGGCGATCGATGGATGGTAGATTCTGGAGAAAAGGGGGAATAGTGCCAAAAACCCTGTACCATACCTACATATCCCCCCTTTATAGAGGGATATACCAAGGGGACTAGGTGACCGGGAGATCGGGGGATCTCTAATAAATGGGGCTGGACCCGAAGTCTAGATATTCGGGTGGTCCTACGTATCCCATGAGGATGGGAATAAATCCTCATGTAGTTCTAGAGGGTGCCTTTTAATGTTGTCAGGGATAGGAAATAGGAGGGATAATTCTTAGAACTAGGTGCGCGTGGTGCGACTATTTCAAACCTGACGTGGATGAGGAAACAATCCCACATCGCACCACGCATCCCGTAGTCAGGGTCCCAAAGGCAGGACAAAAGGGACAAATTAGCTGAACTCAAACTGGACCCAAAGACAGTAGGTCTGGGTGTTCCTACGTATCCCATGAAGATGGGAATCAAGCCAGACATAGTTCTTGGGAGATCTTAGTTTATGGTCTTAGAGCTCAGACCATGGGTGGATGGCAACTTTCCAAGTAAGCGCAGACCTCGACCCGATCCCTAAGCCCACGTGAGTTAAACTTGGTGTGGGAAACAAGGGAGGAAGATCCTTATTGCAATACCCGGAACGTCCATTGAGGGGAAGTCAATGAAGAGCCCTGAAGTACACCTTTAACATAGCTTTGTTCCCCTAACGCGCAGCTGCACACTGAGGAATAGTATCCAGAGTTTCAAAACTCTACCTGGACATGATGAGAATGGAGAAGGATGCGAATCATGTAACCAACATTTTGGGCCTAATGGGGTTGGCGTGGTGATGGAGGATTAATGCTGACCGTGGCAGAAAATCAGTACCTACATCGCATTAGCCTGAAATGGGAACAGCAAATGAGCATCAACCGCTAACCATATTCGCAACGCGGGATTTTTATCGATTTGTTGCCCGAAACCCTCGGGGGCGTTGGCCCATAACGGTAGGAGAGCCCTAGGGCGTTGTATCCAGGACATTCTTGGGGGTACATTTGGGTGTGAAAGATGGTGAAATCCTAGATTAAGGGAAACATGAAGCCTGAAAAGCGGGCGTGGACATGTCTGAGTTGAGTCTAACATTCCAGGTAACTAAACCAGAGTACCCTTAGGCACATTGGTGAACCGTTGAAAAGGGTCAGCGAAGTGGCTCAGGAGGGATAGGTATATGGTGTGGTCATAATGAGGACCTAATCCCATACCATTCAATATAATCCCCTCGTGGAGGAAGGATAGGCCAAGGGGGAAAAGTGGGATGGAGATTTTTGGAAGTTGGGGCTGGACCTGAAGCTTGGACATTCGGGTGGTCCTACATATCCCATAAGTATGGGAGTCAAGCCACACGTAGTTCTAGAAGATAACTATGGGCAGGATACCCTAAAGAGGATGTGTACAGCACAACGAGTAACCCGACGTGAATGGGGACTTAATCCCGCACCACACCGCACAGTCCTGTAGGAAAAGAATCCTGGGCCAGGGGGCCCGAAAAGGCCAAGGGGCTTGACAGTTTGGTTTTGGTCCAGAAGGCCTGGCCTACTCACAGTTTAACATCTTTCAGTGAGGACGAAAGTTAGGGAATAGGGCTCCCGGGATAGAGGAGGTGTATGGTATGACAAAAAAACCATCGTGAGTGTGGACTTAATCCTTCACCATAC
This sequence comes from Viscum album, assembly GCA_963277665.1. Taxonomy (NCBI): domain Eukaryota; kingdom Viridiplantae; phylum Streptophyta; class Magnoliopsida; order Santalales; family Viscaceae; genus Viscum; species Viscum album. The sequence goes on along the minus strand of OY728121.1, from coordinate 1,351,120,719 downwards.
CGTACACTCACCGTAAGAACTTGGTCTAGGGCCTGAAAAGCCAAGAGTCCTGAGGCTGGGCCTCGGTAAGGGAATGCGTACAGAATAACAAGTAACCCAATGTGAATGAGGAAATAATCCCACACCACAACGTACACTCCCTATAAATGAATCGGGGTCGTACGCCTGACCGTTGGCACCACCCAGAGGGAAGTTTGTCGCTACGGGATGGGGCAGAACGAATTACTGCACTCGATGTTTGGGACATCTTGGGGTGGACCCGAAGATTCGGGACATTGTTGACCATGTTCAAAACATAGCGTTCCTATGGTGACCTGATATGGGAGAAACAAATGAGCATCTACCACTGACCGCATTCGAAACGTGGGACTTGTATCAGCTTGTTGCTCGACATCCTCGAGGGCGTTGGCCCGAAGTGGTAAGAGGGCCCTTAGGCCGAGCATCCATACCATTCAGGGGACCTTCTGGATGAGGAAAGATATGGAATCCCAGTCAAGGAGTGGGTGAAGCATAGCTGTACCCATCTACGAAAGAGGCGAACATCTCCAGGGGGGACGCACTGCCGGGTCGAGGCTCGCTTGACATAAATTGGGGAAAAAGTGTGCACCCTGACATATGTCTTGACCCAAGGGGAAGATTTTGGCTTTGGGATGGGCCAACGCACAAAAGTGTCCGAGCGTTCCTATGTATCCCATGAGGATGTGAATCAATCCATACGTAGTTATTGAAGGCCATGCAGTTTAATGTCATGTGGTGAGGACATGGGAGGATAGATGAACAGGAGTGGGAACATGGTGAGACCCTTATAATCCTTGTATGAGCGGTGCTAAGGAATCCTACTCCTCATCATGCAAGGACCCTTCAAGGAAACTATACCCAGGGGGGACAGTCAAAGAGAAGAGTTCTGGGCTGGGCTCAAGATGAGACATCTGAGCGTTCCTACATATCCCATTAGGATAGGAATCAAGCCATATGTAGTTCTAGAAGTGTAGTTTAATATCATGTGAGAGGAAATGCAGTTTAACATCATGTGGGATGGGGGAACACGTCTCATATGGGGATATGTATGGTACGACGAGAAACCCTAAGTGAATGAGGAAGTAATCCCACACCACACCGTACAATCCCGCAAGAGAGTCTGAGTCGGGGAAGTCCAAGGGGCCTGAGGCTGAGCCTCGGCCAGGAGGGCCTGACTGGCTTGAATTTTAACGTCTTGTAGTAAGGACGGGGGCCAGGGGCTCGAAGAGGCCAAAGGGCATGAGGCCGGGCCTCGGTCAGGAGGCCTGACTGGCTTGCAGTTTAACGTCTTGCAATAAGGATGAGGGAGATCTTAGTTTAAGGTCATAGAGTTTGGACCATTTTGCAGTTTATTGTCATGCAAGATGATGTTGCAGTTTAAGGTCATGCGGGACGGTGGTGTAGTTTAAAGTCATGTGAGACCGTAATGTGTAGTTTAGGGTCATGCGGGACCATACAGTTTAAGGTCGTGCAGGACCATATAGTTTAAGGTCGTGCAGGACCATACAGTTTAAGGTCGTGCAGGACCATACAGTTTAAGGTCGTGCAGGACCATATAGTTTAAGGTAGTGCATGACCATACAGTTTAAGTTCATGCAGGACCATATAGTTTAAGGTCGTGTAGGACCAAGGGGATTAGGCAAAGTATTTCTTGAGGAACTTGGCGTTGGTGGGAGGAGTTATGCGCTCACCGTCCATGGTCGCCAGGGAGTATGCTCCGTTGGGTTAAACCTTATGAATGACATAAGGTACTTCCCATTTGGGATCAAGCTTGGGTGGTTTCCTTCCAGGGATTATTGGAACTTGGAGGGCCAACACCAGGTCACCTTGTAGAAAAGAGCAAAGGCGGACCTTCTTGTTGAAGGCTCTGACTATCTTATTCTGATGCCTTTCCAGATTGTGTAGGGCACAGATCCTGTTCTCATCTAGTGCTTCCAATTCAGCTAGACAGATTTCAGCCACCTTATCTGGCGCCTGCTGGTCATAGACTCCAGTATGTAATGAAGGAAACTGGATCTCAATGGACAGGATGGGCTCAGCCCCATACACCAGGGAATATGGAGTCACATGGGTGGAATTGCGAGTCATCATCCGATATGCCTAGAGGGCGTTGGGGAGCTTGTCCGGACAACTTTTCTTATTCTGACCGACCATCTTTTGCAGAATGTTAGAGAGGGTTTTGTTGAATGCCTTGATCTATCCATTTTCCTGTGCATGATAATGAGAGGTATGTTTGGAATGGATTTTGTACTTGGTGTACAGTTTCTTCTGTTCAGCTGCTCGGAAGTTGGTGCAATTATCAGTGAGGACGATACGAGGGACTCCAAACCGGTGAATGATATTGGAGCTCACAAAGTCAATGATGGAGCGGTCCTTGACCTCTTTGAGTGGAACTGCCTCTACCCACTTGGAGATGAAGTCTGTAGCAGTTAGGATGAACCTACACTGATGAGCTATCACCGGTGGATATGGTCCCATGACATCGAGTCCCCACACCTCAAATGTCCATAAATACTTGGTGGAGTGGAGAGGCTCTGGTGGCCGATGCAGAAAGCTAGCAGGAACTTGGCATGCGTGGCATCTCTTGGAAAACTCGACACAATTATGGATCATAGAGGGCCAGAAGTACCCCATCCTCTGGATCTGATGGGACAGCTTGGGCCCAGCCTGGTGGGCACCGTAGGAACCATCATGAACCTCTTGCATGACCTGAGAAATCTCAACTCCTTGAATTCAATGGCGGAGAACACCATCGAATCCCCGCTTATTGGGGATCCGCTCAAGACTGGGACCACTATGGAGAGTAAATTGAAGTGCATGGCATCAGATTTGCTCATGCTCGGCCCGATCATCCGAGAGGCAACAATTTTGGAGATACTCGACAAAAGGTACCCTCGAGTCAGGAGTGGCCGCAACCACTGCATCTGATGAACCTGTGACCACTGGCGTAGAAGGTTTGGTGGTGAGGTGGCTTACCCACAAGCCGTTGTTATTTTCTAGGGTGACATGGGTGATGAATCTCCGGTGTGCCACATGTATGATCAAATCATCATGCTCGGGTTCTGTGTGGGACGCAGCTAAGCCGGCCAAAGCGTCTGCTCGACCGTTCTGTGACCAAGGGACGTGGGTAATCTTTGGTCGAGAAGGGAACTGGGCCATTAGATGGAGGGTGAACTCTAGCAATGGCACAAGCTCCGGCTTCCTGACTATGTAGTCACCACTGACCTGCTTGATGACTAGTTCGGAATCCCCTTTCACATGTAGATGGGGCACATAGATCTCAAGGGCCAGCTCAAGGCCAGTGATGAGAGCCTGATACTCTGCCTCGTTATTGGTGAAGCCTTATGACAATAAGAATGAGTACGGAAGAACAAATTGCACCGGGGTGATGAATACGATACCCAAACCTACTCTGTTGATCTTAGGATCGTTGAGCCTCTTACTGGTGGGGCTCCAGGAGGCTCCGTCGAAGTTCATTTTCCAACATGAGATGGCATGATCGACTGAGAGGATTGCCTCATCAGGAAAATCCAGATCCAGGGATTGATCCGCAGAGGTTTGATGGGCAGCTAGGAATTCTACCAATGCATGTCCTTTGATGTCCTTCTAAGTCACGAACCTGATGTCGAACTACTGGAGGATCACCACCCACTGTGCTAGTCGACCAGTCAACATAGGGTGGTTTAGGATGTACTTCAGTGGGTCTACCCGAGAGACCAATTGTACCTCATGGTGTTGCAGGTAATGCTGCAATTTCTGTACGGCGAACACGAGCGCAAGGCAGCTCTTTTCGATAGGGGAGTATCTGGTCTCTGTATCGAGGATCATGCAGCTGAGGTAGTAGAGGATGTTCTCTGTTCCCTCATTGTTCTTCTGGGCGAGAAGTGTGCCAAGGGACCGTTCCAGGGCAGTCATGTAAAGGACCAGTAGATTTCTAGAGATGGGTGGAATCAAGACCGGAGGTTGGAGTAGATATTGCTTGATTTCCTCGAAGGCAGTCTGACACTCTTCATCCCATTGATAAGCATATCCTTTCTTCGTGAGCTGGGAAAAGGGATTACACTTGCCAGCTAGATTCGCAATGAATCGGCGTATATAGGCTATGTGTCCTTGGAGACCTCGAAGATCCCAAATATTGCTCGGGGGAGGCATTTGGATGATGGCCTTGATTTTATCTGGGTCGATCTCAATGCCTCAGTATCTGACAACAAAGCCAAGAAACTTCCTGGAGGTGAACCTGAAGGCGCACTTTAACGGGTTCATCTTCAGGTGGTGGGAACGGAGGAAGCCGAACACTTTCTCAAGTTCCTTGAGATGGTCCCGACGCTGGGGAGATTTGACCACCAGATCATCCACGTAGCATTCCTCCAGTGTCCTGAGAATGGGCTTGAATATGCAATGCATGGCCCGATGATAGGTGGCACCTACATTTTTTCAGGCCGAAAGGCATGACCTGGTAACAAAAAGTACCTTGGGGAGCCCTGAAGGCAGTGGAATCCTCATCTTCGGGGGACATCCGAATATGGTTGTACCCGGAATACCCATCCATGAAGGAGAGGGCTTGGAACCTGGCCGTGGGATCAATCAACAACTCTGTCACTGGGAGGGGAAAATCATTCTTCGGACAGTGGCGGTTGAGATCACGAAAGTCGATGGAGAATCTGATCTGCCCAATCTTCTTTCTGACTGGCACAATGTTGGCTAGCCACCTGGGGTACTGGAACTCCTTGGAAAATTTGTCTTCGATGAGCTTATCAAGTTCGGCCTCAACCATGGCACCGTGAGAAGGGTGAATCTTTCTAGGAGGCTTCTTGAACCCGCGGTGGTTTATCGGGAGACCAAGGCGGTGGACGACTACCTGGGGATCTAGTCCTAGAATCTCGTTGTAACTCCAGGAAAACACGTCATGGTGCTGTTTGAGAAAGTCCACATACCGTTTCTACTCCTCGAGGGGCATGGCAGCACTGATCAATGTGGGTCTCAGATCTGCCTCGCTACCAAGGTTCACCTGTATGAGTTCATCAACCGTAGTAGAGACTCTTTCTTCAAAGGCAAGGGGAGAATCCTCCAGATCCTCTTATCCACCTATGGATGGGTCTTCCATGGGGGGAGCTGCTTCTGAGTTATCAAACCCTGATGGGACGCTGGTTCCGGCCTAAGAGGCAGTGGTCGTCGCGTTAGGAGACTCATGCGCCACTAAGACCATAGCAATGAAGGCAGTCGATCCAATCCCATCTGGCCTTCGGCCCAAGGGGCCACGCTTGATGACATCAAAGCATTAGTGACGTGTCGGACTGAGACAGTTGATTCCAACCTGGCGGAAGAGACACGTATGACGTACCGCCGTTTCCATGAGCCTGGAATCCTGATACCTCACAGGGGTAGGAGGTTCCGGGATCACTTGAGCCTGGTTGGTGTAGGAGTACGAGGTGATTTTCCATCGTTGCTTGGACATGGGAATATGCCTTCCTATTGTACCTGAAACAACACATCACTGCCCCATGTTGGGGTTCGTGGCCTCCAACCGATGGATTGGGAAGATTTAGGCATCATCCAAACCTTTCCAGGGATCAATTTTGACAGTGGAGGGTTCATCCTCACTTTCCAGGATTTGTTTATCCTTGATCTTGTAATAGTCGGTGTCCAGATAGTGGGCTTCACAAGAGGTGAAAGGAGACACATTTCCTTAGAGCATGCCTACTCGACCATTGAGGGAGTATTTGAGGCATTGGTGATACGACGAAGGTACCGCTGCATGCAGATGGAGCCATGTCCTGCCCATCAATGCGTTGTATATGGTGTCCTGGGAGACAACCATGAATTTGGTGCTGGAAATTAGGCCACCGAACTGGGTCTTCAAGCGAATCTTGCCGACTGGAGTTTTCTCGGTCCTGTCGTACCCCTGAATCCTGAGGTTGGAGGGAGTTAAATCATCCTCGGATAGACCCAGCTTTCATAGTGTCCAATCCGGGATTAGGTTAATCCCAGAACCTGTGTCAACAAGACAGCGGCAGACTTCCATGATGTTGAACTGACCAGTGATGTATAGTGGGAGAATGTGCCCCTGTATGGGAGGGTCTTCATCTACACCAGAGAATGAGATAACTTCCTGGAATTCAGCGTTCTCAATTTCCTCAGCGTGGAAGGCTTCTACAACTGCTATCTCCATCTTAAACTAGAGGGGGATCCTTAGGGCCTCAGCGAGCGCCTCACGCATTTCAGACGACAGAAGAAGAGCCTCAAGGATAGAAATACTTGCTGTAATGCCGACAAGGTTCTTCAGAACATCATACTTCCATTCCAAACGCAAACCTCTGCTTACAGAAGGTCATTCTGTAGTTGGAGGCATGGCAGGCCCTGTCGACTGGACCGACGGCTGGCTGGTACTGGGTACATCCCGTTGCCTGTTAGTTTATGCCTGAAGAGTAGCCACCGGATGAGGACCAGACAATTGAGATTGTCTTGTAATAGGACGAGGCTGTCCGTTGTGTGGACGAGGCAGCTCTGCCTGATCTAGCAGCACAAACGACGGTGGAGATAGATCTGAGGGCACCAGATGAGGTTGCGCGTGCTGAGATTTGCGCTGGGCCTGCTGTCTGGTTTCAGTAGCATGAACAACCTGACTGAAAGCACCCGCTGATGCTCCTTGACAACCCGTGTGGACGCGGTTCCACTGACGTTGCCATCGGCTGGGGACGTTGGGGAGGTTCGCCTGGCATTCCCCCTCGTCGGGAGTCATATAGGGATTTACCAGCTCTACGGTATTAACCGAAGCATACCCATGACTATCGCTCGAAGAGTCATCCACCAGTGGGAAGATTCTGGGAGGGATCCCCATCTTAGGGGGCATGAAATCCCCGAGAGTGAGGGACGACGACGGAAGTGGTGGAGCGCATTGCTTCTTCTTGCACCGTCACTACTTGCCCTCATGGGAAGAGGCCGGTTGAGATGATGATGCGGAGGTACTGGTCGCATCTTCTGAAGGCTCCGACTGATTCAGGCATTCCCGAATGATACCATGGGCATGAGCGATGGTTTTACGGGCCATCCAATCATCGTACTTATGAGACCCACGGCTGGGAACCTGCTGCCACTCGCCTTCATCATCGTTACTGATTTCTAACCCTACGAAGACACCCGCCAATTGTGTCGGGGCCTGGCCCAACCTGACTATGTTGTTGTCTACCTAGTCTTGGAGCCAGTCTTTAAACAAATAGCACTGCTTGAGGGTGTGCCCCAAAATTCAATGATAGGGGCAGTAGTTGGGGTGATCAGTGAGATTCGCCTCTACTGGCCTTCTACACTCGGGTAAGCACCCAATCCCCTACTCTAGGCACTTCGGAAGTATCCAGGGACTTGATTCTCGTTGAACGAGTAATTCTGGTGCCTTATTTCCAGATAGGGGGCTCTGAGAGCCTGACCCTAATGAGGGGCCGTAGGGGCCTACTGAGGAGGCGGAGCCCGATTGTCCTGGCTAGGCGGTGGTGGAGCATTGCACGGTGGAACCTGTCGGTTCTAAGGCGGTCGCTGCTGGGCAGGAGCCTGTGCCTGAGGTAGAGGGCCTTTGCGGGGTTGTGGATCTGGTGCCACTGGTATCAATTCTAGTTGCCTGGGGGCTTCTATTTGGGCCACCGTGGCGGGCTCGGCTCTGGCAGCCCTCCTGTATGGGATCACAGTGGGTAGTAGACGTGCCTGGATAGCCTATTGCAGGGCTTCCTCGAGGCGCTGAGCCTTATCCGAGAAGTCCCAAAACCCTCCGGGGTAGTTCTGGGTGATCAGAGAAGGAACCAGCTCTGTTTTAACATTCCCTACACACATCGTCAGTAATTTATCCTGAGTCAGTGGCATGTCAAGGAAGTATATAAGCCCCTTCCACCGGGCGATGAAGTCCGCGACTCGCTCATCAGGCCTTTGTTTGCACTTGAAGAGGTCCGCGATGCTAGTATTTTGTGTGGTGGAGCTGAACTGGTATAAGAACTACCGTCGGAGATCCTCCCAGCAGGTCACCGATCCGATAGGGAGCTGGCTGTACCAGAAAAATGCAGGGCCCTCCAATGTCTGCACAAAACATCGGAGCTTGGCGGCTTCCTGCTGTGCTGGGGTCCCCAACATGGGGCCACGCCTGGAGGAAAAATGAGCCAAGTGATGCGGTGGGTCCCCAGTCCCGTTAAAGGGTGGGAAAGTGGGATTCCCGAAACCTAGAGGTGCATGCATATCATCCACCCATGCAGGATATGGATTGCCATCTAGTGGGAATACTGCCTGCCACGTTTCCAATGCCTCGAGGTGGTTGAGTGCCGCTATAGGATCATCCGGGTGGGGGTCCCTGTCTTGACGGGTATCCCTAACCATGTGTGCTTTTCCAGGATCTTCGACACGGTAAATGGCTTCAATGGCTTGTGGAGCAACTGGCGGAACGGCCCTTGGGGTAGCTGGGGGAACCTGGGCTGGATTCATCGGATTGCCTCACTGTTCAGGAGGGTTTAGTGATATGTATCACGCCCTCTTTCCGTGAGTTCCGTCTTCTACCCTATCTACGGGAGTAGTATGACCAGGTTCGCCCGGAGGCATCTCGCCGAGGGTGGGGGGGGGAGTTGTTCCTGCCCCTTCTACCCCATCTTAGGATCACCATAGTCAGGTCACCTATCGATAGTGCATTCGGACAAGAGTTTTTCAACCAGCCTGTTGTGCTCAGCAAGCTATTGGAATAACACGACCTTCTTGGGGTCTTCGTCCATCTTCAGTACTGAAGCGGATGCGTTAGAGTTCTTGACAGTTCCGACATGTTCTTTACCCTTACCGACATTCCGACTGAGTACTAGCGACTCAGTGGGTACAGAGAGGCCTAGAAGGTTCCTCTGCTGGTGAGTAATCTTCCCTGATGGGTCCAGCAGTGGTGGTACACCCTCAGGGGGTAAGTCTCCATCGAGAAACTCCATCTCATCTTCCTTGTCCACTATGTCAGCCATGTAGACCGCAACCCTTCTTGGAGGCATGTCCTCAATGTCGCATAACGAATCGGGCTATCGCCATATAAGACTGAAGAGGAGGGCGGCATACTATCCCCAGCCATGGACTTGCACATGGGGGGTATCTTCCCTGATGATTTTGTGGAGTACCTTGAAAATCTGAATGCATTTTTGTTGGAGAGCGCTTTGGAGACCTGGTGACTCAGGGTACTGGGCCACGGGGAGTGTGGCCAAATCAACCAGACGACATTGCTCGCTGATTTCCTCGAAGTGCACTTTTCTCCTAGGGTACAACACCCGTTGATAGTGAATATGAAAGTGCATCGCCCATAGGGTTTGATGAAAGCACTCAACTTCCTCCGGGGTGAGGGATTCTGGCACAAAAAAGTTCGGCGTTGCCACCAGCCAGAACTTCTACGGGAAGTGATCCGCTGCGAGAATGTTCCAGAAGCTCCTAGGCTCGGATTTAGGGTCCAGCCCCATATTTCCCCACTCATCAACCAGAGGTGTCTGAGTAACCATTAGCGGTACTGAGGCGGACCGCTGGTACAATAAACTGGATGACAGAGAATACGATGAATGAGCCAACTGGCCGCCGAATTCTGGGCCATCCTTCTAAGAGTGCGGTGACCTATCCACAATGTCACGATACAACGGGCTGATAGCCACAGCCTCTGTTGTAGGGATCACGGTCACCAGCGATGGTTCACCTTGTCGCTCAACCACCATCGTTCCCCAAAATAGCTCTTCGTGATCTCTGGTAGAGGTAGAGGGCGCTTCTGAGGATGAAGGAGGTGACTGCATGGTCAGAACCTGCGGGATTCCCACAATTTCCTCCTCCTGGATGTACCTGCGAGGAGAGGTAGGAATCCGATGGACTTCCCATTCTGGAAGGATGAGGCTGACATGCCTTGATCCTGTCCTGGTCCTTGACACATAGGAACGAGGGGAGGGTTCCAATGCCGAGTCGCATTATGCTTCAGAATCCGAGAAGCGGGCCGGTTTGATCTCCATTCGGGCTTTCCCAGGATTCTTCTTGTGGCGGTGACGACCCGCCCTCCTGCCCGTAGATGGATTTTCAGGACACGGCTGATTCCTGACATGTAGTCTTGGGGCCATGCTGGCGCCATGGCGGAGAGGAATTCCGATTGAGATTGCCGGGGTGCGAGGGGCACCAGGGAAAATGTCAAAGGGAACATGGGGAGGACCTCCATGACAACAACTGAGCAGGTGAAACCTTTGTTGGAACCGGAGGGAGCATAGGGAGGACCTCCATGCTTGGTGCGGGTGGAGCGAGGCTGACCTTCACTCCTTTGGTTTCCAGGGCGAGGAGGACCTTCGCCGACTATGGAGATAATGTAGGGAGGATCCCCACATTGGAGAGGGATTGGATGGGAAATGCCTTCACATCGATGGTCGGGGGTAGGAGGAGGAATTGCATACCCTGTGTGGTGGGCGCGAGAGAGGCTTCCGCACCGGGTGTCGCTGCCACGGGGCAGGTCTTCATTCGGGTTAGGGGTAGCATGGGGCATACCTCCATGACGAGTTTTGGAGCGGGGAAGGCCCACGCTCTATGGAGTGGTGGTACCTGGAGGACCTTCGTATGGGGTGAAATCACTGCGGGTTGGGTCACGGTGATCACCACTCAGGCCTTCAACCCGGAGAGTCAACCCAGCCTGCCCGTGGGGCGGTTGGGGCCTCGATCATAGTTGGACATAATAATGCCTCTACCCAGTGTGTGTAGGGGCTTCATGATATACATCGGTGGTGGATTGGGCCATAGTAGATGTCTATGTCGACGCCCCTTGGCGGGCGCCCTCAGCTCAGGCCCAACGCTGGCGTCGGGTCAGACGAGCCGGTGCGGGTGGTGTAGGGGCATAGCCTACCTGCTCCTCTGTCAAGGTCGGACGACAGTGCTGATGCGGACGGGTGGGAGCCCTTTCTTGGAGTCCTTGGATCGGGACTTTGACCGGGCTGAGCCAGACATCACCCACCTCATCAACGTAAGGCAAGGAGTCGTCGAGGCATTCCGGGGACAGGCTCCCGAAACGATTGAACGTTGGGGTGGGGAGCAAGGGCTCCCTACGCGGCCCTCAAGGGTGGCATTGATGGTGGGGCCTAGATGCCTCCAGGTCTAGATGGTCCATATCCCGAGTTGGGATTATGCCATCCTCCTCGTAACGACGTACGAGGTCGTTAATCACCCTTCGCTAGATGAATTCCGATGGGGAGAGGGGGCATGGGTGCCCCACGCTTGTGGATGCAGACACCGTTGTAGCAGTAGTGGAGCCACACGGAGTGGCTATGCTGGTATTTCCCCTGCCCCTGTGTAGGCGTGTGGGTGGTGATCGTGTTCCTATAGCAGCAACCTGATTCCCGGGAATCAGGGAGATTAACTCATCAGAAATGTGAGGAAAAGTGATCGACAACCAGTGCCCCAACGCCATTCCATATTCCGTGGCCGGTAAGAGGGATCCACGCTGAAAACTTTGCAGAATGGAATGCCCCACGTTCTACTACCCCAACATTCGGTGAATTTCACGCCAGGCCTGATATTTTCTTGGCGGGACCCGGCGCCGGATATCTGGATCCAGTGACATGTCAATCTACTGATGTATCGAATGCTACTAATCTCCACATTGAGGAGAATAACTTCACGTCGGGTTCACCATTTCAATTTCCGACACTTTCGCCGGGGCGCACGCGTCCGTCCGCTTGGGGGCACGACAGACGTGACTTTTGTGTTGCCCCGCATTCCTGCTTTCCGAAGGTGGACAACATTCGTTCCTTATTCAAGGACGTCTACTCCTTGATCGAAACAGGATGATGGTATTTCGGTTCCTCCTTCTGTGGATTCCTCCTCAGAACTTGTTACGTAGTCCGGGTCTCCCTCATAGATTTAATAAGTTGTTCATGAAACTCTTCCCAGTTCCATATTTCCATGGACGCCGATTAATTACACTACTTCTGTCAGGACATTCCAAAGGGTCTGGTCAGAGCAGCAACCTTCAGTTGGGGGAGCAGTCACGTCGAGGCATCATTAGCATGTTTGAACGCTGGGGAATTGGCGTGTCTATCTTTTGTCCCTTATTATAGGGCTTCTCAAGGGCACGAAAGCCCGAGGAATCCCACATCGAGCGCATGGAATCATATACCGTAGGCATGTATCTGAGGTTTTACTTAGCTTCCCATGTTTAACACAGGGTATGCCACGAGTTTAACATCCAACAGAGACAGATTGTCCTGATCAGAACACTAGATGGAGTGGATCAGATTGAGTAATCCCCCCCTTGAGGGAACGCCGATATCGAATCCAGCCCGTGGGCGGCTTCCCGATTGTTGTGGAGTGGGATAGGGTGGCATGATCTCACCAGGACGTGGTGGTCCAGGTAAGAATCAGGATGGATGATGGAGAATTGCATGGAGTAGATGGATAATGAAATGGGGCCGTCATGGAGATGATTGTGGTGATGGGCTTGAGTCTCAAAGAGACTTCCTACGTATCCCCATGGAAGGGAATCAAAGTCCACATAGTTCAAGAAGCATGTGTAGGGCTTACACTTTAGGCCGCCCAGGGTGATGGGAGAACTGGCATGAATGAGGTCGGGATGACCATGTGGTGGGATTGAACCTTGTGAGGCTTCCTACGTACCATGCCTTGACATGGATCAAAGACCACTTAGTTCAAATGGGGATTCTGGAGAACCGACGTGAAAGCGGAACTTGGTCCAGACGGTGCGGGGAATACACTCTAGGATTCCAAGATGTTGGTGAACCGATGAGAAGGAGGTTGGAATGACTGGGGAGGTGGGCTTGAACCTCATGAGGCTTCCTACGTACCATGCCTTGACATGGATCAAAGTCCACGTAGTTCAGGTTAGTCACAACGGCTTACTGTTGGACTGAAATGTAGTTTAATGTCATACCGGACGAGGGTGGAACCTGATGTAAAGGAACAACCGGGCGGTGGGCTTGAACCTCATGAGGCTTCCTACACACCATGCCTTAACATGGATCAAAGACCACATAGTTCATATTGGGTGTGGGTGTCGGTGAACCGACGTGAAAAAGGACCTCGGTCCAATGTGGATGGGGCTTGAACCTCAGGGAGGCTTCCTATGTACCATGCCTTGACATGGATCAAAGAACATGTATTTTAGGTGAAAATGGGGGCTTGGCACACCGACATGGAGATGGAAGGGGCCAATGATTGTTGTGATTGAACCTCAGGGAGGCTTCTTACATACCATTCCTTGACATGGATCAAATACCATGTATTTCAGGTGGGGTTTCTACTGGAGAATTGATGTTAAGGTGAACCCGTGGGTGCCCCAGTGGTGGGCTTGAACCTCGTGAGGCTTCCTACGTACCATGCCTTGACATGGATCAAAGTCCATGTAATTCAGGGATACAGTTTAATGTCATGCTAGACGGGGGCATGCAGTTTAACGTCATGTTGGATGAGGGCATACAGTTTAACATCATATTGGACGAGGCATACAATTTAACATCATACTGGATGAGGCATACAGTTTAACGTCATGTTGGATGAGGGCATACAGTTTAACATCATGCTGGAAGAGGCATTGTCATGGTCATTGCTTACTCTAAGCCCATGTGAGTCATTCTCGGTGTAAGAAACAAGAGGCAGTAGAGACCTGATGATCACGTCGCGAAGGGTGCGTCTGTGAGAAGCGAAGATGGGGCTTACGCGTTAGGCGACCCATGGTGTCAGGACTTACTCTAGGATGGAGGCCCTAGAGTGATAACATGCAGAGGGAGAGGGATTTGGGACTGAAGGAAGGAGGTGCCTCGTTCCCTATCATGCCCTCCGCTGGCCTTGGTGGTGAGGAAGTACAGAGGTGCATGGGTGCTACCTTCTGCAGGAGAGGCTAGGGGGCTTACACCAAGGTGTTTTCCCTTCTACCGTGGACATACTCCACTCAAAGAGGGATGATATCATCCCATGTGAGGGTGATTCCAATCCCGTGGAGATGAGCAGCGTAAAGAATGTCCGAGACGGGGGGACCCTGCGTGCGAGGCACGAGGTCAGGTCACAGTTTAACGTCATGTTTTGAGGATGAGGTGTTTGGTAGTTTAACATCCTGTAGCTCGGATGAGGTGGGTTTACTCCACACCCCTAGGAATTACATGACTGATACCCTTTTCCCCTTGTGGGAGGGAAGGCATCGGCATGGACGTGGAAAGTGGAGTGGGGCTTACACGTGGAGCGGCCCAGGGAGAGGAAGATTGGGACTTACTCCAGGATGGAGGGCCATGTGACGCTGTGGAATGGTAATGGTGAATGGGATGGAATCTTCATGAGGATGACGATTGTTTTAGTCTTGAGCCTTGAAGAGGCTTCCTACGTATCCCAATGGCAGGGAATCAAAGTCTACGTAGTTCTCCTGATGACGGCTTACTGCCGATTGGGGGTTTCAACGGCTTACCGCTGGATTGGGTCACAACGGCTTACCGCTGGATTGGGACACAACGACTTACCGCTAGATAAGGGTTTCAACAGCTTACCGCTGAATGGGGTTGCAATGGCTTACCGCTGGATAGGATCACAACAGCTTACCGCTGGATTGGGTCACAACGGCTTACCGCTGGATAAGGATGTCAACGGCTTACCACTGAATAGGATCACAACGGCTTACCATTGGATAATGATCACAACGGATTACCGCTGAATAGGGTCACAACAACTTACCGCTGGATAAGGATCACAACGTCTTACCGCTGGATAAGGATCACAACGGCTTACCGCTGGATAAGGATCACAACAGTGGATGGGGCTTATGCAAGGAAGCTACCCATGTGCCGCTAAGGAGCGGAAATGGTTAATGGGGATTACGCAAGAAAGCTACCATGGTGCCGCTAAGGAGTGGAAATAGTGAATGGGGCTTACGTAAGGAAGCTGCCCGGGTGCCGCTATGAAGCAGTAATAGTGAACAGGGCTTACGCAAGGAAGCTTCCCAGGTGCTGCTATGGAGTGACAATGGTGAGAGGGGCTTACACAAGGATGCTGCCCGGGTGCCGCTAACGAGTGAAAATAGTGAATGGGGATTACACAAGGTAGCTGCTCGGGTTCCACTAGGGAGCGGCAATGGTGGATGGGGCTTACGCAAGGAATATTCCCTAGTGCCACTATGGAGCGACAATAGTGAATGGGGCCTACGCAAGGAAGATGCCCGGGTGCCGCTATAGAGTGGAAATAGTGAATGGGGATTACGCAAGGTAGCTGCCCAGGTGCCGCTATCGAGCGACACTGGTGAATGGGGATTACACCAGGATTCTTCCTAGGTGCCCCTATGGAGCGGCACTGGTGGATGGGGATTACACAAAGAAGCTGCCCGGGTGCCGTTACAGAGCAGCACTAATGAATGAGGCTTATGCAAGGAAGCTGCCCGGGTGCCGCTATGGAGCGGTAATGGTGAATGGGGCTTACACATGGAAGCTGCCCGGGTGCCGCTATGGAGTAGCACTGGTGGATGGGGCTTATGCAAGGATGCTTCCCGGGTGCCGCTATGGAGCCGTAATGGTGCATGGGGCTTACGCATGGAAGATTTCCGGGTGCCGCTATGAAGTAGCACTGGTGGATCGGGCTTACGCAAGGATGCTGCCTGAGTGCCGCTATGGAGCGACAATGGTGAATGGGGCTTACGCATGGAAGTAGTCCGAGTGCTGCTATGGAGCCTCACTAATGAATGGGGCTTACGCAAGGAAGCTGCCCGGGTGCCGCTATGGAGCAGCAATGGTTAATGGGGCTTACGCATGGAAGCTACCAAGGTGCCGCTATGGAGAGGCAATGGTGAATGGGGATTACGCAAGGTAGCTGCTCGGGTGCCGCTATGGAGCAGCAATGGTGAATGGGGCTTATGTAAGGTAGCTTCCCGGGTGCTGCTATGGAGTGTGAAGGGTGAATGGGGCTTATGCAAGGATGCTGCCCGTAATGTCTTCCTCATGTCTGGCCATGAGGGCATCCCAACTCACTGGTGAATTGAGGCCTTCACCTATGGACTGGTGTATAAGAGGGATAATTCCAAGGGGAGTTGGAATCATGCCACTGTAATCATGGCATTAGGCATCTTATGCTTGGAGCATAAGGCATCTCTTGTTTAGTGCAAGAGGCATCCTATGATTGGCACATAGGGTAAACTACAATTTATATTCATGTAGAGAGGACTGTTGGCATCTCATGCTTAGAGCCTAAGGCATATCTTATATTGGGTAAGAGGCATCCTATGTTTGGAACATAGGGAGTAATACAGTTTATAGTCGTGTAGATAGGACTGTAGGCATCTTATGCTTGGAGTATAAGGCATCTCTTTTTTGGAGCAAGAGGCATCCTATATTTGTTATATAGGGATTACTATAGTTTATAGTCATGTAGATAGGACTGTAGGCATCTCATGCTTAGAGGATAAGGAATCTCTTATATTAGGAAAGAGGCATCCAATGTTTGGAGTACATGGCGTACTACATTTTAGAGTCTTGTAGATAGGACTGTAGGCATCTTATGCTTGGAGCATAAGACATCTCTTGTTTGGAGAAAGAGGCATCCTATATTTGTTATATATGGATTACTATAGTTTATAGTCATGTAGATAGTACTATTGGCATAAGGTGCCTAGGAATGGATGGTGTCGGGTCTTACGCAAGGGTGGCCCCTTTCTGGTTCAACTTGGCATAGGAGCCAAGTGATTGGGTTTGGAGGAGTTGCCTAAGGAATGGTTCGACTCAAGGTACTCGGGGAATTGATGATGAGAATATCAACTCACGACATGAGAATGAAACCAAGAGGAATATGTCGACTCAAGGTTTTTCATGGTGTGTGGAGGAGTATCTCAAGTCATGGTTTTCCATAGGTTGAAGGTGGGTGTGCAATGGAAAATCCTGACATCCTGGCCCGAAAAGTTCTCGGTGCAACTCTCCATTTTTCATGGGGGTATGTGACGGTAGCGAAGGGACCGACCCGGAGAGCCGGGACCACAACTCGACACTGACCCCTGCTCGGGGTGCAGGGGCGTATCCCCTGTGGTATGGACCAGTGGGAGCGAAGGATATGTCTTAACGAAGTAGCTTCTCAGAGCAAAGGGGCTCGGGGAGCATGGGGTCTCGCGAAGCATTGCCTCGCAGATCATAGACTCGCGGAGTAGCATCTCGGAGCATGTACTCGTGGAGAATGGACTCGTGAAGCATTGGCTCACGGAGCATGGCTTCACGGAGCATTGGATTGTGAAGCACAAGCTCAGAGAGCAGCAACACGAAGGAAGCTGCTCGCAGAGCAGGGACTCGCAGAGCAGCAACACGAAGGAAACTGCTCACGGAGCATGGCTTCACGGAGCCGCTTCGCGAAGGAAAGTGGAGCTCCATGAATTGGGAGTTCGGCTTCCCAAGGGGTGGAAGATGGCCGTCCGAAGAAGGAGGGAGATCTAGGTATTTATAGGATGGGGCACCGCGAAGCAGAGCTCACGTGATGCGAAAGGGACTTCGGTGCTTCGCGGCGGGTCGTGAACGTCAACTGGGTTCGCGGAGAGTTACCACCTCCCCTGCTTCGCGGAGGGTTCACGAATGTCAGGGAGTTCGCGGAGAGTTACCGCCTCCTCTGCTTCGCGGAAGGTCTTCTCAGTGCATCGTGAATGTTAGACAGGTTCACAGAGCCTCTCGCCTCATTACTTCACGGCAGCGCTCCATGATCATGGAGGGGGATTCGCGAATGGGCTTCGCGCACCAGTTTTCCCACCCAAATTCAAATGTCCATAACTCCAAATCCGTAGCTCCATTCGGGCCCTACGACCTACCAAATTGAAGCTTGAGAAATGGAATATGATCTTGGTTCGTGTATGGAAGTATTTGGAAAATTTTGGGAATGCGTTTTCTGGGGTCTACAACAAGTTTTTTCAGATCTTCATACTTGTTCCAAATCTATTCAAATGGCTTCAGATCCCACCATGAATCTTTCCAAAAACTTTAGATATAGCCATGAATCATGATCTCCGACCATCGTTAATCAGGAATCATCCACCATAATGAACAAGGGTTACGTTCTTTATACTGCTCATAATCGCTCCAATATTCATTGATGATCTAGCATAAAACCTTTGGATCTACAATCCATTTGTCGCGGCGATTCCAGATCTGTGTTTCACTCGTGATTTCATCATCGTTTCTTCAATCCGCTGCAAATTCAGGAAACCAATCAGTCTTGGGTTTCCCAAAAACTATAAAATTGGGAACTTCAAGTTTCCCTCGGTGATGAATGTGAATAACAGAGAGAGGAAATTCAAAAGAACAATGGTTTATGATCATTGGACAAGCGTTCTTGGACAATGGTTAGGAACATGAAATTTATATTAGATATAACAAATAAACAAAGTAAAATAATCCAGTTTCAATCCTTTAGCACATGTGAAGGGTGTGTAGATAGAATAAATAATTATTAATCTACTCAAAAGTTTAATCTATGGTGTAAAAATAACCAGATATGAGTCTTACCTTTTGTTTGGATGAGTCACTGGTGAAGAACATGTTCACAAATAGGGGATGGTGATCCGTTTCATTCAATCCACCATGATCCAAGGGTTTTTCATTCGTCAAAATAATTATCCAGAGGAGTATTATTCTCTCATTGGAAAATCATAGGTTTATGAGTCCAACCCTATCCAATTCCTACAAAATACCTACTTATAGGATTTTAATTTGGTCAAAGGTAAATTAATAAATTTCTTAAACACACTGCCAATGAGGGAGAGGTATGAACATACCACAATGACTCATTTTATGTCACACATAGGGTAAAAAACAAGTTCCAAACCCGATTGTGATCTTTGATTTCTGATCCAATCAACCGTTTAAAAGTTATTCTGCATTCTTTACATAACCGTGAACACACAATATAAATTATATTTAATATTTTTATAAAGTTAATTCTGGGATTATAGGGACTCGGAATTGCACGACGTATCAGTTCCTATCTATGGATATATATATAAATATTTCAAGACATTACAAGGAAAAAATGAGGTCCCTACATCATTTCCTCCTTCAATATTTTTATCCAAGAAAAGAAAAACTAGGAAAACAAGTCGGGATACTGAGCCCGCTTCTAGCTCTCCCATTCCCAGTAAAATCTCCCACACCTTTCTATGTTGTCGTAGCACATGAATGAAAGGTATGGTTTGTCTATGAAAGATCTGATCCTATCAGTCCTTGATCACCACCGAGTGCACTGCAAATGTGGATCTATAATTGATATCTAGCTCACCCCATTCAGTGGTGTGCATGGGGTCATGCATGTATTTTCTCAGCTGCAACACGTGGAAGACTTCGTGCACCTGCTCCAGCCTTGTGGGTAGGGAAAGGTAGTAGGAAACCTTTCCAACCCCGATAGGATCTAGAACGGCCCGATGAACCTCAAGTATGGCTTTCCTCCCTGATTGAACCTCCACATTCTACATCATGGAGAGACTCTAAAAAAGAAATGGTCTCCCTAATCGAACTCCTAGGGCCTACGATGGTGATATACATAGGATTTATGTCTACTCTAGTCTATTATTATCCACTCATGAATGAACTATAATCTCTTCGTGGTCACCTGCACTAACTCTGGGCCCATGAGGGATGACTCTCCAACCTCCATCCATTAGAAGAGTGACCTGAAGGGTCTTCTGTATATTGTTTCAAAAGGTTTCATGCTAATATTATACTGGTATATATTGTTTTATGAAAAATCCACCAAGGTAAGGTGATCCTCCAAGCACTGGCCAAAATCCAACATGCAATCCCTCAGCAAATCCTCTAGAATCAAGATAGTACACTCCGTCTGCCCATCAGTTTTAAAGTGAAGGGATGTACTCATCCAAAGCTGGGTCCCAAATGTATCCTATAGGCCTCTACACAATTGTGATGTAAAACATGAATCACGATCTAAAAAAATCATCAAGGGTACCCTATGAAGGAGGATGATCTACCGTATGTACAACCGCCCCAAACTCTCCACAAAACTCTACTCCCTAATAGTAGGTAAGTGCACTAACTTCGTGAGTCAGTCTACTATCATCTAGATGGAATCATATCCCTTTTATATTCACAAAGAAATTTGATGAAGTACATTTATATTCTATCACATTTGCACTTCAAAATCTCAAGAGGTTGCAACAAACCCACCAGAACCTGGTGCTCAGCTTTCACCTACTAACAGATGAGGCACCGAGAGACAAACTCATCTACACTTTGTCTCATTCAATACCAAAAAAACTGCCACATAATATCTGTGTACATATCCCCCATACCGGGATTTATAGATAAGGGAGAAGTGTGGAACTCCCACATCACCTCTTCCCACACCGCAAATGGAACCACTGATCACCCATGGAACAAGATCTCATTATTACCTCCTTCAGAATATCCATATAGTGCGTTGAATGTAGATATATGATCACATAGAACTTCACAGCCAATGTCTCCCAGTTGGCACTCTTTCACATGCTTGAGGAGCGTAGGAGTCAACACCATCGACTGTAGAAAAAATGTACCTTCCTGCTATTCCAGGGTCAGCTGTAGGGAAGATAACTGCCCTGAACAATTTCAAACTAAGTGATCTTGGGACATCCTGCTAAGAGAATCTTCTAAAACATTGTCATTTCCAAGAGTATAGACTATATTGAAGTCATAGTATTACATGAACTCCAACCAGTGTCTCTATCTCAGGTTCATTTATCTATGAGTGAAAACGTACTTGAGGCTCTGATGGTCTGAGAAAAACACAAATCACCCTCCTAGAATATATTTTCTCCATATCCTCAAGGTGAAGACTACTATTTCTAGCCTTAGATCATTAGTTTAATAGTTCTTCTCATGGGATCTAAACTTCTTCGACCCATATGCGATGACTACCTATCATTGAATCAACACGCAACCAAGTCCAGATCCCAAGGCATCACAATACACTACTAAATCAACTCCTTCCCATGGTAGTATCAAAACTGCATCGCTCATCAACCTCTGCGTCAACACCTCGAAGGCCTTCTCGTACTGCTCATACCAAGGAACGAGCTGCAACAACCCCAAGCCCACCACCATAGGCTAGGGGGTGGTGAAAATAACTAAAGTCATGATAAACTCAGGGAGACTATTTCCTAAGTACCTGTACACACAAACACATATCCAACTCAATGAAAAAGTGTAGAGGAATGGAAATAAAAGATGAAACACTACTATAAATATACTAAAAGATGCATGAACCACTAAACAGAACGAAGTAAAATAGTGTAAACTGAAATGAAAAGGGAAAATTACATGCCCACCTAGAAATATGTCCCAACCTAACACACTAGAAAAGACTAAAGAAACTAAGATCCCATATCCAATGTCTCATGATATTACCATCATACATTTTACAAAAAATACATATCTCTAATCTTCTCTGAAGTCATGATCAATATTTCCACTATCTGAAAAACACACAACAAGTCTTGCGAAAGACCCATGAAGGGGTGAGTATATACATGCCCAATAGAATGCCCCGACAAGGTGAAGAGGAGTATTAAGAGATAAAACAGAAGGGGAAAGTAGTGGATAGAACAAGGTATAATAAAAGAGTATAGCGCAACCAACAAGAGAGTGAAAGTAGAGTCATCCATACACAAGGACCCTAATATGGTGAGAATATGAACTTCTAGTTGAGTCTTCACTACCTATAATAGGAAAGTATACCCATCCAACCCTAAGAAGTAGACAAGAAAAGCATGTGACATACCCTGTGCATCTTCACCTCTCTTGGAAGGAGAGTAACCAAAAACCATGGAGTGGGTACTAAGGCATGATATATATTTATGTCTAGTTAAAGAATCCAAAATGAGAGACTAAGGGGATCACTATTTCACAAATCTGCCTAAGAAGATGAGTAGCCAACTGTTCTAAAGTAAGTATAACGTGATTACCAACACCTCATGCATCTTTCTAGAACAGAAAAGTCAAAGGAAATCAATCACCACACCTTGATACTATTTTCTTTGGGTGGAACTGACTCGCGTACACAGTTTTTGGCTGAGTCTCAAGAATGTGTCTTAGTGGGGAAAGATTCCCTATTTCTCATGAGTCCAAGGGTGCATCAAACCACACCGTTTCACTATACCACATAATCTAGGGGTCACTAGTTTAGGAAAGGATCTCATTCCTTGGTACGTCATGAGGGTCCTACTTTGGTAGTCATCGAGGAATGGCACTTCCCAGCTCGGTCAGAGGGTACCACTCTGGAAGGTCACTAGGGAACACCACTGCCCTATCCTAATAGAGGGTATGCCCGGTGAGTCATCAGAGAAACACCATTACCCAACCTGACTAGAGGATTATTCCTATAATATTTCATCCGGGGAACACTACTACCCAACCCAGCTAGAGGGTAAGCCCGAAACGTTGAGAAATTCCACTAACCAGTCCTACTAGAGGGAAACTTTGAAAGATAATTGGGGAACACCACTACCCAATCCAATTGGAGGGTAAGCCCAGAACTACCTATCTTGGAATTCCACTCCCCATCCCAGTTGAATTTTAATCCCATTACTACTATGGTGACTCTATATGTTCGCTTCCATCATCAGGTGTTTCCTCTCTACATTCCAACCCACAAAATTCACATTGTATCTAAAAATCCATTTCTGAGGGAACTATCATGTTCTACCTAGAAAAAAAATTAGGATATTCATCTCACAGGCCAAAATCTGAGTTTAAAGGAAGGATATATAGTGGTTTAAAGGTTAATCAAAAGATATCAAGTAGAACACGTTGTGAAAGGGGGCTGACATAGCATGTGGTCCCTATTTGCTACATGACTGTTTCTTTTGTTAGTACCTGGGTTCCATCTGTATAGGGGTACATTCTGTATAGGTGGACTAAATAGTTTTTCCACCCATATGGGGACCGGGTCATGTCTCATGACTGTGTCTATGTACTCAGACCCTATGTCCATTTAGGTACATGACATGTTATTCTACATAGGATGACACCCATGTGGCAAACTCATGTCGGTGTTTCTCTTACATGGAGTCCCCACCCGTTTCAACCATAACATGGGTTTTCCAACTAGGTAAGGGATACATAGCATGTGAGGCAGGGCTACATGCTACGATATCCTTATCTTTTCTAAAACCCAAGCACCACTACTAAGGGAGCTACACGATGTGTGTTCTTCATTCCACATAGGGTGTTGTTGGGATTTTTCCATAACTTCCAAGCTTCCATGGATCTTCATACATGATCTAAAATTTGGTCAAACCACTTTAGATCACACCGACAATCATTCCAAAACATCGTATATAGTTTTTAATCGTGTTCTCTGGCCATCGTTCACTAAGAATACGCTACCAGAATGAACAAGGGTTACGTTATTTATACTGCTCATAGATTCAACTCTATTTATTGATGATCCAGTGTAAATGTTAGAATCTACCATTCATTCATCATGGAGATTATAGATCTGTTATTCACTCACGATATCTTTTCCTTTTTGTTAATCCGCTACAAATCGGGGCACCCAATCAGGCTCCAGTTTCCTGAAAACCATCGAACCAGGAACTACGAGGTTTCAATAGTGAGGAATGTAAAGAACAGAGAGATAAAATTCATAAGAACAAAAGTTTATGATGGTTGGTGAAGCATTCTAGACCAACGATCAGGAACATTCAATTCAGATTATAAAAAACTGATAAACAGAGGAAAATAATCTAGCTTCAATCCTTTAGAACATGTGAAGGGGGAACAGATCAAACAAATAATTATCAATCAACTCAAAAGTTTAATCTAAGGTGTAAAAATAAAAAAATATTAGTACAAATTATTGTTTGGATCAGTTTTTGGTGAAGAACATGTTCTCTAATGGGGGAGGAGGATCTGTTGCATTTGATCCACCTTGATCTCAGGGTTTGTCATTCATCGAAATAATTATCTAAAAGAGGAATATGCTCTCACTGGTGAATTATAGGAATTATGTGGCCAACCCTAGACAATTCCCGCTAAATACATACCTATAGGATTTTAATTATTTCAAAGGTAAATTAATAAATCAATTTATTAAGTATTTAAATTTCTCAAACACATCGTTAATGAGTGAGAGGTCCAAACATCTCGTGTCGATTCATTTTATATCGCACCTAGGGTAAACACCATTTTCTAAACCCGACCGTTGTCTTATATTTTCAATCCGATCAAATATTTAATATTTATCCCTATTTATTTAATTAAAAATTTATGAAAAACATAAAATATATTTAATATTTTTATAAAGTTAATTTAGGGCTCACTGGGACTCGGAATTGCATGTCGTCTCAGTGCCTAGCTCTGGAAATATATATAGAAATAGTTTAATTTCTTATTAAGAAATAACTAGATCTCTACAAAGAAGTTTAAAAAAAATATTAGGATGATTTTTATATTCAAAACTAGATAGTTGTATTATTTATACTTCCTTTGAGATAAATACATTTGTAAAATTAACTTTTAAATCCATTTGAAAAAGTTCCAGTACATAAGAAGTAGAATAAGATAATAAAATTATTATAGATTCTAATCTTAAAATGTTGGAAATTTTTTCATCATGATATATTTTTCTTCTTGGAAATATCCATGTGAAACTTATCTATACTTATTACTAATAATATTTATAGTTCGATTAAATTTATTACTAAAAATTCATTTAGATCCTATAGGTTATTGTTTTTAGAAATTTATACTAAAGTTTATACATTATTCCTTGAAACATAAATTAGTTCCTCTTCCATGAATGATATTCAATTATAATCAGTTAAATATTCATCAATATCATTAATAGAAAAAAATATAAAATGAAAATAGAATGATAAAAAAATACCTTAAAATAATTTCTAATTTTAATTCTTGAATAAAAATTTCAAATAAATTATCTAAAGGGAGATCTCTATGAATTTTTCAAGATTTTTTATGAGGGTGGATTTCCCCTCAACTTTTTAATTTTTATTTTGATGTTTAACCACTCAAAAATTAAAATCTCTAAACTCTTATTCAAGATGTTCAAATTCATCATTCTTTTCCTTTTAAATAATTTTCATTAAATTTGAAAAGAATAGAATCTTAAACCACCATGGTTTTTTTATAAACTATATAGGCATTGCTAATATTTGAATAACCCAAAAATATAACTTCATCATATTTTGAATAAAATTTATCTAATGAATATTTAGTATATAAAATATAAACATTATATCCAAATACTCTAAAATATATACCTTTTGGTTTTCTTTATTTTTGAAGTTCATAACGTGTCTTTATTAAAACATGTCTTAAAATAACTCTATTAGAAACATAACTTTCTATAATTATAACTTATTCTTAAAATAATATATATGTTTTAAAACCATTAAACATGGTTCTAGTAATTTCATGTAAAGTTATATTTCTCCTCTCTATAACACTATTTTGTCATGGTGTTCTAGGGGATGAAGAATTATGAGAATAACCATTTTCTTTAAGGAATTTTTGAAATAATAGATTTAGAAACTCTTTACCCCTATCAATTATAATGGATAATATTAATTATCCCTTTTCTATTTTGAATTAATTTGAAATAAGAAGAAAATTTTGAAATTTTTTCATATTTATGATTTAGAAAAAAATCATTTATATTGACTAAAATCATGAACAATTAAAAAAACATACGTTTTAACCCTGAGAATAGTTGTAGATATAAGAATAAATAAATAAATTTTAATGAGTCGATGAGGAATTAATAGATTTACTTTTTTAATAGGTATGATAGGATCTTTATTATTTTTAATTTTGACATAAAAACCATAAATATAGTTACTCTCTTGCTTTAATTCTGAAATTTATAGAAATTTTTACTGTTTGGATTGATTTTTTAGTAGCCTAAAATTAGCATTCCCAAGCCACATATTCCATAAAATTTTATTTGACTTTATTAAAATTAAGAACATAAAATTATGGTTTTTTAATTCTATAAAAATGATAGAAAACATATTATATTTTTGGTTTTCATAAAACTCGATAGATTCATATTAAAAAAGTATACACTTATCCTTTTGAAATTTAACGTGACTTACATCATCAAATAATTAATAAATAATAATCAAATAATGTTTCAAACCCTTAACATAAAAAACTTTTGACATGATAACATATTTTTAAATTCCAAGTTCTCTATAACCTTTAACTTTACCTTTATAATTATCTCCAAAAGTTACATTACATACTTCAAATATATTGAATGATAGAAAGTTTGATGAATCACTTTTTATATACTTAAGAAATCCACTATCCATGCACTAAGTTTCATCTATTAAACTCATAATAAAAATATTCTACAAATTCACTTTGAAGAAAACTTTGGTACCCATGAAAATTTGGGCCCAATCGGGTTAGAAAAAAAATTCATAGGAACCCATAATAATTTCAAACATTTATTCAAAGAAAATTTTGAGAATAAATATTTATAAATATATAATTAAGCATGAAAAAGAGGTTATGGAAATATCAAGGAACAATCAATTTTTTATTGTCCCTTCATTATATAACTAAAATAATTGGTTATATATACACTGCATTTTGAAAGTTTAACTAGGAATGACATGTATATTTTAGGTAATTTATTATCATAAGAGAGACCAATTTTATTTTTTTTCATTTTATTCATGGACATCATGTTATCATAATTCTTTCTACCATGAACAAATATGGCCAGGTTATATTTTAAATTTTCAACTTCCATTTTTAGTTTCTCATTTTACTCTAAACAAATTAAATTTTCTTTCTTCAGCCTCCTTATTTTCGGAATGATAAACCTAGATTTTTTTATTTTCCTTTTGAATAATTTCCAAATCTAAATATATTTTTTCATTGGTATAAAAATAAGTATTCCTTATCTTTTTATTTTCTTTAATAGTGGTGTAATGCCTAGAGATTTTCATAGAGGAACATAATGTTAGATAGTGTATATGACATGAAACACCATGATTTGAAGAGAATTTTACACCCCAAGACATTATGATATATTTATTTTTAAATAAAATCAATCTATTTGATTGATTGCAACGCACACAACACTGGGTTTAAATAAAATGCATTAATCTATCAAAATATTATTATTAAACATGACCATTACAACCTAGATATTAAGTTAGCCAATATAAAAAAGAAAAAATAAATTATATAAATTATATTATTTAAACATGTATAAAATAAATTAAATATTTATCAATTTAT
Source organism: Viscum album (assembly GCA_963277665.1). Taxonomy (NCBI): domain Eukaryota; kingdom Viridiplantae; phylum Streptophyta; class Magnoliopsida; order Santalales; family Viscaceae; genus Viscum; species Viscum album. Next base: position 1,351,093,474 of record OY728121.1, on the reverse strand, counting down.
TAGATATAAAATAATAACCCTTTGAATGAAAAAAACTGTTTTTTAAAAAACTGTATTTTTCTAAAAGATGGCTTATTCATGCTTTATACACAAAATTTAAAATTAAATTTTAAAAAAATTTATAAATTTTATTTTAAAAAATGAAATTATTTTTTAAAATTTATAGGTCAAAAATATATTTGGGTAAATTTTTGAGAATTTTTTGAAAAGATTATATTTTTTATGAATAGTGAAAATACTAATTTTTATTGAAAACTTCCTTTTAGTTTATATTATTTACAAAGTAAAATTTTGTGATAAATTGGTTTTAAAGTAAAATTTATTCAACTATATTAAAATTTAACTAATGTATGTCAATATAATAAATTTCATATTGAATTATAATATAATTGTTTTTATACTTTTGAAAGTTTTTCATTGGGACAAATTTTTTTTGATGCGTCTAAGGGTTTAATTTTAAATTTAATTCTAACCATTATAAGAATTAAATTTGGGGAAATAGATTCCATTTTTGGAATCATCTTAATTTATATTTATAGTAATTAAAAATTAAATTTTTACCATAATGAATAGTTTAAATTAATTACCGTCATTAAGGTGAACACAGGTTTACCAAGGGTTAACTAAGAAGATAAGGGTTAAAAATGATGTAAATTTTTTCCAAAACCCATTTATGTACATATTTAGATATTATAACCTATAATGTTCTATAATAACCCATTCTAGATCCTTGTGTCATGTGAAAAATATGTATACACTTTATTCTTTTCAAAAATTCCATGTGTGTCCTCTCCCCCACTTATAAAAGGTCGCTCCTTCTAACCTCTTATTTACACTTAAAAAATACTTTTTATCAGACAATACCTACCAAAATATATTATTTAATGAATTCCCCATATCATAGAGGCCTTATTTTCATTATTAAACCCTCATAATAATACATTAGGCAGAAACCTAAAGGGGTTCTCTGAAGATGAGGTAAGATTCCTAACATTCGTATTTGTATTATATCATATTCCACCTCATTTAAATATTATTTAAATATGATAATATAATAAAAATATTATATCCTATATACTGAGATCTTATTATTTTAATGTAATAACCTATATCCATCCCAACTTTAATTAAATGGAAAACTAAACTGTTCATCATTTATACGGCAGACTACCACCTAACGAACCGATGTAATTCATTTTCCATCACCATTATTAAAGGACGGATGTAATGAAAAATTTAAAATATTTATATGATATTTATTAAATTATCATACTTATTTAATTATTATATCACATATAAACTCTTACTTTCCATTCCATGGGGGGATACGGCAACATCGCTTGTGTTTATGACAGACTACTGCCTCACTAAGTGATGTGATTCATTTTTCTCTTGTGCTTTACGTAGAAGGAAGTAAGGATGAAATTATCAAATATTTGTGATATTTGTGACCAAAATATACTCCTATAAATATAATATCACATCTAAATTCTTACCTTCCAATCCTTTGGAAAATGATAATGTCGCTTGTGCATATGTGTGGACTACCGCCTCCACGTAGCGATGTGAACCATTTTTTATTTTATTTTTATATAAATGGTAATGAGGATTTATTTTTATTAAAATAAATTCAATATAAAACATAATAATTATTTTTAAAGTTTAATTAATATTTATTTTCCTTTTGTTCCATCCTTCAAGAAAATGGAAACAACGTTCATGTGTGCGTACGACCTACCATCTCCATGAACAGTGTAATGAATTTTCTATCTTTAACTTTATAGGATTAATATAAATAATTATATAATGAATATATATTATATTTATTTCATGTTTTAATTTATATATATTTTTCAAACATGATTAAATTAAAAGGACCAAAAATACCCAAATCAAAACATACTTGAAAATTAAAGCTTTTATTACCCGAAACGTGATGTTATCAAAATATTGTTAATAAAAGTCATAAAAGTTTATAAGTAAATAATAAAGGTATGATATATATTAGTATGGTTCTATAAGTAATGTATAATAAACCTATATTTATAATAAAATAGGTTTTAATGTATAAGAAGGAAGTTGAACCCGAGGTGAGTGTTTCTCGTCTCACTTTTATTTCTGTGCGACATATACTGTATAACCCAATTAGTATTTTTTGTGTGGTGTATATAAAACCCCTTTGATATATTATATCATTAATCCCTTTATCATGATGGTATTTAAAGTTTCATTTTATGTTATTTTTTTCATGGGGCTTACAATTCAAAAGTTACCAAAGTGGCTAGGGTTTATTTTACAATCTCATTTTTATCAGGATTGTTTATGATTAAATTCCTGATGATGAAGTATTATGATCAATAAATTAATTAATTAATTAATTTTATTCTCCTATTTTTACTCATGAAATTTTAAAGTAATATTACAATTTTCCTCTCTTTGGAAATTATAATGACTGAGAAAATTATTTTAAGAAAATACAACTTTACTTCTCTTTTTAGTCAAAAATAATTTTCCCTTACTTGTACATGTTTTTTAAAAATGTTTTAAAAAATGATATCAAAATTATCCAAATGATTTATAAAATACATTTTTAATCATGATTGTATTTTTAATTTTTTTAAAAGGAATATTCCTATTTTTTTCTAAACAAGGTACTTTTTGATTTTTATTAAAAATGTGAATGGAATATTTTTTTCAGTATACCTGACATCTATGGAATCTCCCAGCATCATGACCGCTCATTTATAGGAAAATTACATTAAATTTTTATAAGTTTAATTTAAAATAAAATGTTTTTCCTAATCTTTTATAATTTTTTAGTTTTCAAAAGTGATTTTAAATATAAAAAAGATATTTTCCTCAAAATTTTTTTAATGGTATTTCAATTCATCAATGAAAAAATATTTATTTTACCTTATGATATATTGGTAATAAGTTTTTATAACACTTTTATTATTATTATTTATGTAGATGGTTCATGTTTAGTTTGATTAGGATATACTATTCGTATACCATTCACCATAGTATTTTGAGTGGTTTATGATTATGTTTTTTGATTGGAAAAAGTAATAAAATTTAGTATGCTAGTTTTTTAATAAAAATGTTTATGTTTATTATGTTTAAAACCTTTCATATGAGTAGTTAATTGGACTTATTATCTTATGGTAGGGGCCCTCTATAGCCTCTCGATTCATTTGTAGGTCTCATGAGACAAACTGGCTTGGGTATTTAGTCAAGGCCTTACCCATTTATATACGATGTCTTGAGACGAGGCCTTAATGGTATGGTTATGATGTCTAAAATTATTCTTTACCTAATTATTATATTATTTATCGATTTCCTTGTGATTATTATATTAGTTAGAATATTCATAGATAAGTTTCAATCTTTTGATTATGTATATGGATTTATTTAATCATCATTTATTCCTACCATATTATGCTGAAGTTATTATTTAAATGTGTAGCAACCCCAACCCTAGTATCTAAGAGATATTGTATACTTTATTACAGTGGCATAATATATATGTAATTACATCCTAAAAGACATAATAGTTTAGTATTATTGGTAAACTAGATACATATACGAGTCGTTCATTACATTCGAATAAAAAAATTACAACAAATGTTTTTCGAGAATAACATTATTCCACCTAGAATATCCTTTTATATTAATAATATTAAACATCATGGATTCCTAGAAAAGGGAAAAAAATATGGGTGATATAAAATGACCAATAAGGGTTAAGTAAAGCAGAAGCTATCATGAATCAATAAACACAATCAATACAGATAGGTAAATAACTGAACACACATGCCATGTAATCAATAAACTGAGAAGGAAGTGCATTTAGAGATAATATCAATGTGAAAATATCATGGATAATAATGAATATAGAAAATTAAATAACTAGAAACACTTTACATTTAATTAATAACATTACTATCATAACTCGATAAGGCATACATAATATGGAAAGGTAAATATCTGAAAGAACATTCCATTTACTCAATAATTGAGAATAAAATACATCTAGAGAAAATATCATTGTGTAAAATCTCATGGATTATAATAACTAAATTCAGAATTAATGAAATTATTAATTATTTTATTTCATGATCTCATGCATCATGAGAACCTATACTGTCAGGATCTATCTATAAGATAGTTTAAAACCACAAGGTACAAACCCATATGGTTGGACAAATAAATTTATTCATAACACTGATTTGGGTCATGAGACGACTGATGCATCAAGGGGATATCTATAATCATTCCCCACCCATGTATTTTTGTCCAAATCATTCCTAATATATCAAATAATCGATTTAATTCATGAACAATGTGCATTATCATCAAATATTTGTATTGAGTAATGAATAAAGATTTATCAATATTTCCCTAGATAAACAAATAACTTTCAATGTAGAACACCATATGTATAAATGGTATATGATTTAAGAAAAAAACATATCCATTCTAAATAATATGGATATTTAGGGGAAATTTAATATCCATAGGACAGTAAATAATCCAAAGGGAAGTTAATGACTACAAAAATGAATCTAGGAAGTGAATTTTGATAATTTCCTTGGTCAAAATAGTCATAAAACATCCATAGAAATAAAAATGATTGTAATAATATAACATATAAAAATTAGAGTAAGAATAAAGGGTTCTTTTTATTGAATAATAGAAATACCATTAAAAGATCTTTAAAAACATTATTAAGGAAAATATTATTTTCAATTTGAAAATAACTTTTTAAAACTAAAAAGGTACAAAATAGTTTAAAAATAATTTTCTTTGAATATATAACTTTAATATTATAAAATAACCATTAAATAATTTGAATGGTCATGATGGATGAAAATTACATTTATTCCATATACATTAAAACAAATATTACATATACTTTTCCTATAAAATCCAAATATGCATTATTTTGAAAATTACGTGAAGATTCCTCTAATTTTTTAAAAGTAAAATTAGTTAAAATTTTCTTTTTTTAATAATTTATGAAATTTTTAAAAACTTTTTTGAAAACATTTTTTGAAAACATGGTTTTTGAAGAAAACAAATTTTTGAACAAAGAGATAAATGAAGTCAAATTTTGTTAAAAAAATTACCAATTATTTTAGGTACTAAAAAGTGAAAAAATGGTACTATTTCATGAAAATATCATGAGTAATGAGATTATAATAAAATTAAATGGGTTTATTATACAATTATAAAATAATTCTCTTCAACTGATATTTAATAATAAACAATCTCGATTAGAATGAGATTACGATATAAACCCTTAATATGACCATAACATTGAAGTGAGGATTAATCAGTGAATCAGTTATATGTATCAAATATAAATACACCTGAAAAAGTTTAAATAAAAAATAATATAATCACAATTCATTTCAAACATAATATTATAATATCAAATATTATGAGGAAATAATAAAACCCAATGAAAATAAATTGAGTTATAAAATTCTTTACCACTTAGTAACATTTAAATAAAATCCCCTCAAATGAAATAATTAAAATTTAAATTTAAAATACCATAAATTATTAATAAATAATGATATTACATATAAAAGTGGTATTATATAAACCATATAAATGAAATTGGTGTATAACATACAAATGTGCCTTAATAAAAGTAAATTGTGACAAAATCCATTACCTCACACATCCTTTTAATTAAACATGATTTAACCTCTTATATAGTGGTGTTAAACATGTTATTAAATTATAAAAGTACCATATTAATATTTATAATATCATATATGATCTTTTTATCACATATTTTTACCATTCCATTAATTATATTTTATTATTTTCATTTTTTGGGTGTTAATTGCCTTGTTTTCTCATTCATGCTTCGTTATGAAGGTTAAAATTCTTGGGTATATTATACAATTAGAAAACCTAAAGAATAATATTAATGATATAATTATCTTATTTATATGTCAATTATAATTTTAATAAAAATCATAAAATATGGTTTTGAGAAATGAAGTACGTTACAATCATGGAGATGATAAACCGTATATACTCATGAGTAACATTTCCATTTTTTGATGATCATTATGAAAAGGAATTAAGTAATATTTTAGATTTTTATAATGGTAATAATATAAATATATACCATATAATATATTTAAATATACTTATATATATCATCCATGTTTCATGGTGATGAAAAGAGAGTCACATCTCTTCACTAAGGTTGTAGTCCACACATACACGAACGATGTTATCATCTTTATGTGTAAGAAATAAAATGATATATTATATTTTTATAATGATAAATATTTCATTAATATCATAAATATTTCATGTATATAACATATATTTAATAAATTTATCCTTATTACATTCCATGTAAAATATTAGTGAAATATGAATCATATCGCTTCGCACGATGGTAGTCTGTCATACACACGAGCAACGTTATCATATCCCCTAAGAAATGAAAAGTAAAAAGATATATATTATATAATAATTTTAGAGGTATAATTATTTTATAAATATATTATATATTCTTTATATATATCATCATACCCATCCATGAATGGTGGTAATGAAAAAATGAATTACATATGTTTGCGAGGCGGTAATTCACCGTACACACAAATGATGATTTCATAACCCATTTTATGGAAGTGGGGATGGTTGTAGGTAATTAAATTAAAATAAAAAACATATATTTTTATAAAATATATTGAGGTTATTATTTTGTCATGTTTTAATAATAATTAATATAGGTGGGGAAAGAAATAAAATAGTAATGCTCATTGAATAACATTACCTCTTCTTCGGGTATCCTCCTTAGGTTTGCACCGAATTCTTCCAAGGTTGTATCTATACCCAAAAAAGGATTATAATATGACATGAGGTAAATTTTGAAGTTATTTTGGAAGGAATACTCTAAAACAAAAGGGTTTTATGGTGTGAATAAAAGAGGATGGGGGGGGGGATTTTAGAAGTGAGGTAAGTGGCACACTTGTATTTTTTTGAAAGAAAAATGTGTACCCATGTTTTTCAGATGAAAAGGGTAAAAAATGGAGTATTATTGAGCATTATAAATTATAGGGTCTAAATATTTCTAGAAAATATATTTTAGAAAAAATGTATATAATTTTAACCCTTATTTTTTAGTTTAACTTTCGATAAATCCATTTTTACCTTATCCATGATAAATAATTTTTATTATTTTCAATATTAATTTTGGTCCAAAATTAAGTTGAAATTATTAGAAAATTTAAATTATAATTATTCTAAAAATTGAGTCCATTTTTCCAAATTAAATTAACATAATTAGAAAATTTTAATTTAAAATTAATCCTGTAGACGCGATGAGAAAGTTGGTTTTTAAAAAGAAAATGTTCAAAAGTTTACAATGTTTTTATATCAAAATTCAACTTTAAAATTATTGAAAGCATCTAAATTAAAATAATTTATATAAAATTTAACTAATTTTAATTAAAAACCAATTTAAAATATAATTTAACTTCATAAATAATTTAAAAAAAATAACACTTCTAAATTAAAATTCAATATTTTGACTATTCATCAGAAAATTAAACATTTTTAAAAAATACCCAAAAATACCCATAAGTTAATTTTGATTATATGATTAAAAAAAATTTATCATATAAAATTTCAATAAGTGTTAAATAATTAATTTTAATTGTTGCACACAAAGCACTACCAAACCGTCTTTTAGAAAAATACAGTTTTTTAGAAAATAAATATTGTTCTAATTTAAATGTTTTTATTTTTTTTCAAATCAATTAATAACCGTAATTTTCAATTATTTATTAATATTTATTATCAAAAATTTAATAGATAACCTATAATTGTATAATATATTAGGGTTCATTTTTACTTGGGGTTCTATGTTCCACAAGTTATCGAAGAGATTAAATTCATTTTATTAGAAATATTTCATAAATTATCGGGTGTTATTTTTTGTTATAATCTTAGTTTTTTGTTTCATACATGATATAAAAAACAATTTCATTATTTTAAAATTTTGTGTTGTTATAAAATGGCATGTGTTTCAATTATTTACCTATCCATATTGATTATGTTTATTTATTCACAACAGCTTCTGATGTACACTTACCCTTAATGAGCATTTGAGATCCCCACTTTCTTAAGTTCTATTTTCACCAGCATACCAAGAAGTTTTTTTATTGATATGTAGGGATATGAAAGGGGGAAATATGGAATTCTCAAAGAAAACACTTTGTGTATTTTATATTTTCAATTGTAATGTGAATTTCATGTATGTATCTAGTTTACCAAGACCACTAAACTACCCAGTCCTCCAGGATGGGATTACTTGTATATTTATGGAAATGTAATAAAGTAACCACTTACTCTGGACTACTAGGGTTGGGGTATTTATAGTTGGTTTTATATAAAGTTTAGTGAAAACCTTGGGTACTAGAATTCGAAAAACCTTGATTATGGAACATAACCCTATGATAGAATTTGAGGATAAATATAGAAGAAAATCCTAAAGTTTTGGTGAAGAAGAGATTATGTATTTTTTTACAAAAATATATAAATATTTTGATACTACAATTGTTCATGGTTCTGGAACATTTATACCTAGAGTAACAACTATAAATTTTGTGCAATATTTTTTTTCAAATTAATTTAATCATTTTGATATTTTTCATTTCACACAACACTGAATATATATTTTTTATATTAAAGAAATATTTTTTTAATTGTGTACACTATATGAAATAATTATATTTTCTTCTTCTACACATAACACTGACTTGGAATACATTACATGCAAAACTGATGTGGCGTGCTTTATACGCAACATTGAGTTTCTATGAAACATCATCTTATTGTAATAATTATTTAAACAAGATAATTATAACCTTGATGTTAAAATTAGTAATATGAATAGTAATAAATAAATTTATAATATTATTTATAATGCTTTTATAAAAATAAAATTTAATTATAGTGAAAAATATAATATTTGGTAAAGTCTTTATATGTTTGAAAATATTATTTTCTCAAATAAACTACTTTTCATGTCCTGTGAAGATCAATAAAATTAATTTTAGACACATTTATAAATTTCATTTGATATAATAAACTTAATTTTTTAATTAATAATTTCAAATTTATCTTTGGGTGAATTTTTTATATTTTTCTAAGAAACCACATTTTTGGATGAATTGTAAAAAATATTGAATTTTAATTCAAAAATGATTTTTCATATAAATTATTTATATATATAAATTATATTTTAATATGATTTTGAAGAATAATTATATAAAATATACATAAATTAATAAAATATAGGTCATTTTAATCAATTTTACATTGAAATTTTATATAAAAACCCTGTAAACTTTTAATCATTTTTACTTGGAAAACCCACAGTATCGCCCCATCTACGGGATTAAATTTAAATTAATTTCTGCCACTTCTATGATTGGAATTTCAAAAAATGGATTTAAAATTTATAATCAGAATAATTTATAATTTATTATAATTTTATATTAGTTTTTGACCAAAAAAAATTGTGAAAGTTATTAAAATTAATTATAATAATTAATAGAAAAATTAGCATACAACGGACTAAACCTTAAACTTAAGACCCAAAATAACCTATAAACTTCTAAAAAATGTATTTTATGGCCATATTTTGACCTATAATACCTTTTATATTATTTTTACCATTATTGGATCCACTTTACATCGGAAAAATTTGGGTGGAATTCCTTTTCCAAAAATTTATAGGAGTGTCACTCCTCCTCCACTATAAAAGGCCTCCCATCCTACCATTTCTTCTAACATATAAAAAAACTTAGGTTAGTACAATATCATTAAAATACAATTCAAAAAATACCTAAATTCCTCCTTGAATCCTCATTTTTTGAAGAAATCTAATCAAGGAATCCCTTTGGTTCAAACCAAAAGTAGTTTCCCAAAGAAGAGGTAACGTCCTTCCTCAAGATCCTTTCTTTTATTTTATTTGTCCAAAAACTCAATTATTATTATTAAATGCACAAATAATAGAATCATTATCCATAATACACAATTAAATTTTTATTTTAAGGGTTATACTTTCACTTACACACACATCCATCTAATGTGTAATGAACTTACCATTCTTATGTATGACGAAGTACCGCCTCACGAAATAATGTTGTTTGTTTTAACTTTACCACCTCTTATGGATGGTAATTATGATGGAAAATATATTTTTATATTATATATATGATATTTATTATGTATTTATACTTATTTATTTATTATATGAAGCATTCCTTCATGCTTTACATTTTGTGTATATACAATAACCTTTTTTATGGAAGTGTGGACTACCACCTCCTCAAAATAATGCGATTCATTCACACTTTACATGGAATGTATTAAGGATGGGTTTATAAAAATTATATGATATATATGAAATAATAATTATAATATAATTATTTTATATAAATATTTACATATATGTAATTTAATTTCTTTATTTCAATATATCATGAAAATGGAAACAACATTCATGCATACGTACGACCTACCGTCTCTATGAGCAGTGTATTCCATTTCATAAATCTATCTTTTATAGATTATTATAAATGTTTATATAATAAAAATATATGATATATAAGTCATTTTTTACATTATTTAAATTAGTAAATCATGATTTAAGTAAGAGGATCAAGAATAAAAAGTCAAAACACGTATGATAAACAAAGCGATTATTCCCCGAAATTTTACTTTAACATAAAATTGTTAATAAATGGGCAATAGAAGTTCATAAAAAGATATTATATGGTAGTATAAATATGAATATGGTTATATTATTAATTTATAATAAACTTATACTTATTATATTGGAGGCCTGTACGTGTACGATGAAAGTCAAGACACAAGGTGAGAGAACTTCATCTCACTTTTTATTTCCATGAGATACATGCCATATTCACTACTTTCTTCTTTTTGTGGTGTATATAATGAATTATTACATATTATATAATTAATTTACTTTATTTTATGATATGAAAATATTTAAGTGATTCTATTCTTTCATGGGTATCATGACTCAAAAGTTACCCATTTAGTAAGGGTTTTCTTATCTCACTTTTATTTTCCATGAGACACAAGCCATGTTCACCACATATTTCTTATATATAGTGTTTATAATTCACATGTAAATATTCTAAAATTATTATAATTATATTTATGGGTATTTAAATATTCATTTTATGATCTTTCTTTCATGTAGTTTATGTTTAAAAAGTTACCAAATCCGTAAAGTAATTTTGTCTCAATTTTCCATCTTTGAGCCACATGCCATGTTATGCACCTATATTTTTTCAGAAGGTGTATATAATACCTTGGATATGTTATATCATGAATATAATTCTCTTTCATTACATGATTAGCTTCATTTAATTCTATTATTTCTATTGTGTTATGATTCAAAGTTAACAAATTCGTAACGATTTATAGCTACAATCTCACCATTTATCGAGATTATTTATGATTATGCTCTTATTGAAAAAATATTATGATACATCACTCAAGATCTCTCATTATTTTTTTTAAACTCTACTTATTCATGTTCTATTCATGTAATGGTACCATTTTCCACTCTTTGGTATATAATATGATCAAGAAATTGTTATAGGGAAGTCCAACTTTACCTCTCTCTTCAGTTGGAAATATATGTTCCTTAAAAACCATTTTTTATAAAATATTTCATAAAAAATATTCTAATATTCTCCTATGGGTGTTAGAAGTCATTTTTACCCATGTTTTAACTTTTAAACAAATGCTTTTTTGAAAAAGTTCTCTTGTCGTTTTCCAGTTGAGGCTCTTTTCTTAACTTTTTACAGTGAGAAAAGAATGTTCAGCATATATGAATTTACCCACCGTCATGACCATCATTCTCTTGAAGATTTTGTTATAATATTTCAATGCTATTTTTAAGGAACTTTTTTTCCTAATATTCTGGATATTCATTGTTTAAAGTGGTTTTTAAGGAAAAAGGTTTTGAAAATATTTTCAAGTTTCTTTTATATGTTTTCATGGAAAAATATTTTCAAAATGATTTCAAGTATTCTTTATAAGTTTTAAAGGTAATTTCTATGAAAATGGTTTAAAAACATTTTATGTTTTAATGATCCTTTTTCAAATAATAAATGACATTTTCCTTAATAAATGTTTTTAAAAGATATTTCTAAATTTTTTTCCATTTAAGATGAAATCCATTGATATTAATCATTACCTTCAAAGAAATTATCCAAAGGCTCCATTAATATTATTTCTTGAATAGTTTATGTTTTTATGGAATGATGCTTATGACACCCGTTTCTCTTCCATAGGTTATATGCTTTTGGAACCTGCTTCTTTTCACTATTTATACCTCAATTAAATGATTAGGAAACCTATCTATTTTCTATAGGGTATGATGTGATGAAATGTTAATGATACCCATTTCATTTCTTGCGTTAATCAATGATTTAAAAAAAACCATATATTTTTATGGATTATGATATGATGAATATTTTATTATATATTTTCACATATATGAATGATTTTATTATGAGATGGGTTAGTCCTATATATCCCTATAATTCGTTGTTTAATGATAAGTTTTATATGATCTAAAAGGGTACATAGGATGTAGCCAAAGCCTGAAATTAAGAGGTTACGTGGGATGTATCCCAAGACTAAAATTATGAGAGAACAAGGGTTGTAGCCCAGGCTTGAAATTAAGAGGGTACATAGGTTTTAGACCATGGAAAAAAATAATAAGGTATATTGGTTTTATCCAACGAATGAAAATATGAAGGTACATAGGTCATATCCCAATCCAAATATGTTATAAATTTCGTGGTAGGTAGCCTTGACATAACATTTTCTATGCTTATGTGTATGCCCAAAATTCTATGTTTTATTCCTTAGTTATTATTTTATGGATTATGCTCTTGATTCACTAATGATTCATGTATTATGAAATGATAAGATTTATTCCATAATTAATGTTTATGATCCTTAATATGTAGGGTTTGATCTTTTAATTTTATGCTCACGTTATCGTACCCTTATGCTTACATATTTCCTTTATTTACCATTACTAAGAATTCAAGCTCACACATTTCTTATGTTTTCATTCCCCAAGATATGAATAAAGGTCTTTAAGTAGTATTACTAAAGAGAAGATATTTGTGGGAATCATTGAATATCTTTCATCGAGTTCGATTATTTTTGTTCCGTGATTCCAAATGCACTAAACTAGTACGCTATTTGGGCTTGTTTTTGTTGTAATGTATTAAGTATTCTTTAAAAATAATGTAATGTCTATGTATAAAAGTGAGGGTTTCTATACCAAGGGGTAATATAAAAAAGGGAATATTGGGATTTAACTTGATCATCACCTTGTGTATGACAATGACCCTTACAACACACCTAGTTTGACACTCTGAAGGGATATTCTTGGGATAATTCACATTTTCTATACAAAACATTATTAAGGATTTGAAAATATTTTTATAATTTGAACAAATTCAAAAAAAATCATGTTTATGACTATGAGATTACTTATGTATAAAAATTTAAATTTATGTAAAGTATCTCACTAGTTTTGGTAATATAAATTATGTTTTATTATGTTATGATCTAATCTAGTATATGAAATTACTTTAAAATAGTTCATAGTGAAAGGAATAAGAGGTGAATCAGTGCATATACTCCGTATATAGATTTACCTTAGGGGAAATATAATGAAGTTGAATATAGAGCTACAACTAGAAATAATCAAATTATAACTGTATTAGGGAAACTGACTCATGTTATGAGAAATAACCTTTACTCTATGGAGCAGCCTACTGATCTACCACACAGTTTAACAATGTAAAACCACTTAATCCATCAACAACCACAATCAATAAATGAGACTAAAAACCATTTTATATATTATAAATGGACAATTTTTTTATAAAAGATATTTCTTATTTTTTGAAGCAATAAAAGAGAGAAAGTTATCATGAAGTTTATCACCACTCTGAGGATTCAGATCAATGGTGGTCATTGTTTCAAAACACTAATGATGAAGAAGAAATAACAATCATATAGTGGATGGATTTTAAGATAATATTCATGGAAAAATATTTAAATCATAAGCATTGAGTATATATAAAGAGAAAATTCCTGAGTCTTAGATAGAAAGAAGATGAAAATGTTGCTATGTATGAAGAAAATATTATAAGGTTAAGAAGGAATTCTACGGAATAGGTATATAATCCAAAGGGAAAGGTTGACTATTTATTTAAATGTTTAAATCTTGTTATTTGAAGGGAACTAGTCTCGAAAACCTTTCCATTATAAGAGGAAATAATATCACATGCTATCAAGATAGAGAAATAATTCTCCAATACTTATGTCTTTGAAGGGAAGAAAAAAAAGAATAGTATAATAGAGAAAACTTAGGATAAAGGCATGGGGTAATGAAGGATTTACCATCATGTGATAATTATTGAAAGAATATTAGATCGATAATTATGGAAATAATGACTAGAGGGGGGAAAGGGTGAATAGTTGTTTTAAATAATTTAAATACGAAATAAATTAGAGTTAATAAAATAAAAAGTTATAGTGAGTTCGGTGTTATTGGAATGAAGTGTAGTGGACATAAAAAGAAAGAACACAAATATTTATAGTGGATTGGACCATAAATATCCTAGTACACTACTAAAACTTCTATACTCCATGATAATATTGGTACCCACTAAGAATATCACTTTTAAAGGTGTGATAACCTATTACATATAGTACCTTTTATAGGAGTCCGGAGGCACAACCTAGTCATTTTACAGGAGACCAAACCTTAGTATGTGACCTAAATTTTGATCGGGAGTCACAACCAAAACATCCTTCTTGGTGGTAGAATAACTATACAATGAAATACTTTATTTTAATTGGTAAAAGGATAAACTAGAATCGAAGAAAAATACAAATAGAAGAATAAAATATTACATGAATAAAAAAATACAGTGAAACAAGTAGTTAATAAAAAAAGGTTGGAGATGATGAAGGTTGATTATTGTTGATCAATTTAATGGAATATATTCAAAATTAGTTGTTCTTATATGACTATATCTAGAGTAAAAAAGTTGTAAACATTTTTTAAACAAATGAGTGTAGTAAGAATAAGGTCAAATTATATCACACACAATCTCGAAAGATCTGTACTGGAATTGTTTTTATGCCTTGAATATTTCTCTCACAAATTAATCTCACATAATTAAAACAAATATCTTCTATAATCATATATATATATATATATCCAACAGCTTCATGAAACATGTTAGTGTATAACAATAAAAAAATATCATCGTTACCTTTATTTGTAAAAGTTACATGAAATAACAAAGTAAAATTGTGATCTTTATTTATTCATGAAATATAAAAATAAAACAAATAATATATTAAGTAAAAAAATATATAAAATTTATATTTCTAAAATAGTTTAAATAAAAGGAATACACTTCTAGTTAAATATGATAACAATTTTTTTTTAAAATAGAACAATGTAAGAAGTTCAAAAACATGCATACAAGTACTTAAGATATTCTTACAATTATTTTTTATAAATTTACTTATTATATTTCAACAAAATAAAATAAAAATTTATCTAAAAATTTATATTAAAATATGAATGAAAATAAAATAAATATAAATTTTTTAAAAAATAATCATATATTAATGATGGTTTAAAATACACGGTGGAAGACTGATCTACCGTTGTTGAAGATCTGTCATTGGTCTCCAAAGGTGGATATATCTACCGTTGGTGTCCAATGGTTGATTGATCTACTATTCCATTGAGAAGTTTTAAATAAAAAGATACAATGTGAGGAAGGATACTTCAATGTCACTGTACAACCATGAGCTTCTAGTGAAGTAAGAAGATGATGCAGTTATACCATTCACAACTTGTAAAGAGATATACAAGTGAAGAAAAATATACCAGTGGAAGGGATATCTACCATTTATGAAAAATGGTATATAGATCTACCGATGGCTTAGAATCAATAGTTGCAAGCAGTGAAGAGTAGAGATACTGGAAAGACATGGTGAGGACAATCAGTGCTATGAACAACTATCATGAATTGAGTTAAGATCCATCAATGGAGAAAATAGATCTACTAGTGATTGAGTGGTAGATATATTATCTACCATTTAAGTATCATTACACTACAACCACTATAAAAGGATGAGTAAATAACCTTTGAAATAATATATTGGTCAAACTAGTGTTGGAGAAGATATTAGAGTGGTATGTGTGATGGAGATTGAAGCTGAAGAGTGGTCCTGGTATACTGATAAAATCCTTTATCAAAATATATTCCTAAGAGAATAAAAAAGTCACGAAGAAACTGAGAGCATGAATATGATTCTGAAACCAAACAAAAAAAACTCATGAGCTTGAAATAAATTCAAAATATCTGTTAGATTTTTTAGAGTTTCTATGACCTTCGCTAGTTTACTAGAGATTTATGGAAGGCCAAGGAAGAAAATGAGATACTTTTAATACGATATGAATGGGATAATAAATAATACACAGGAAATTTAAAATATTATTAGATAGTTTGAATTTATTTGATCTAATGGAAGAGTGTTGGTTTGAATTTTTCAAGAATACATTAATAATAAAGTCATTTCACTATCCCATATCAGATACAGGATTTAGAGAAGCTTTAGTTTATCAAAAAAACTTATTCCTTGTCCCATTTGAGCTATTAATGGGGGATATTCTCCCACACCCCACCACACACACATGATCAACATCCTAGTGGTCTATTCTGACTCAACCAATGTTTCATTTGGTGTGGTCCAACTAGACTTATACACAGACTCTCCCATACTAAGCATGAAATATTAATGACTGAGTGCTCCACTGTCTCTATGTGGGCTACATATTTTAGGCCCTCCCATGAGGATAACCCATTGGGTCCCCTAATAGTGGTTGATGGATAACTTTTGTGGCTCCCAAGGATGGTTAATTGTTTTTGTCAAGAGACATTTCACCAAAATTTTTTAACAAAAATTAAGAGAAATTAAAAATATAACTATCATTAAAAAACTATCATAATAAAGAAATGTTAATAAAAACTAACTCTTTCAAATTTTAAAATACATTAATTGAAAAAATAATAAAAAATATAAAATTAAAAAGATTATATGTTATAAAAAATGTAAATTTAATAAAATGAAAGAGATAAAAATTTATAAAAATAAATAACACTGTTAAAGTACTAAAACCAATTAAAATACTACAAAACTCTCCCATTTTTTAAATTAAGAAATATAATATTTATTAAAATTTCAAAAATAATCACCCCATTTTTGAAATTTATAAAAAATTATATTATAATCTAAAATTATTTGAGTAATGTATTTTAATAAGATCAAATAGATAGTTACAATATTCAATGAAAGTAGAATTAAAATAGAGTAATTATTTAACAATATATTTTAAATATTAAATAGTTTTATCAAAAGTATAACAATACTAAACAAATAAAATTTAATCTTCTAGAATTCCCCATTCAAATTTCATTTTCTTGAATTTAACAGAGTCTAAAGGATTAGGGAAAATTTTACCTAATTTATTTTTGGTAGGAAATTTTTTAAACAAATATCATCTTTATTTGAATATTCTGTAAGAAAATGAAATATAATATCTCTTTATTTTGTTCTAGAGTATTTAAGAGGGTTTTTGGAAATTTAAATAGCACTCGAGTTATCACAAAATATTGTAACTTTATCAAAACTGATACTAAAATCATATAGTGTTTGTTTAATCCATATAATTTGAGAATAGAAACTTTCACATGGAATATATTCTAACTTGAATGTTGATAATTATTTTTATAGTTGTTTCTTATAACTCTATGAAATTAAACTTTTACCTATAAAATGATACATACCTGTAGTTATTTTCCAATCATGTCTATAACCTCCAAAGTCTGAATCAGAGTACTATAGAAAATAAAAAAAATCTAATTAGAATAGAAAAATCCTATAATAAATACAATTGATATATCTAATTACTATTTTAACTTCTCTAAGATGACTTTATATAGGGTTGTAATAAAACCTAGCAGACAAACTAATTGATAACATTATGTCTGTTCCAGATCCTACGAGATACTATAGACTGCCTATTATACCTCTATGCAGTATGATATCAAATGAATTTCTAGACTCATCTTTCCCTAATTTTTTATTAGTACCTATTTTTTTTCATTATCTTACTAGAATAAAGTCCAAACATTTTAAAAGTTCTTTATCACACTTATCTTGATTTAATAAAAATAGAACATTCCTTTGATTAATTTGTAAACTGAGAAAATTTTTTAGTTCACCCATTAAACTCATATGAAATTCAATTTTCATCATCTTAGAGAAATCATTACATTATAAATCATTTGTTGAAACAAATATTATATCATCAATCAAGATCTGTATAATCAGTATATCATTTAAAACACTTTTTATAAATAAGGTTGAATCAACCATATGTTTAACAAAATCATTTTATAATAAATAATGTGTTATTATTTCACACCAATCTCATGGATATTTCTTATAACCATATAATGATTTATTAAGTTTAAAAACATGATTTGGACACATATGTGTTTTTCAAATACAGGGGGTTGTTTAAGAAATAATTAGTTTGAAATAATTCCATTTTAAAAGTAAAATTTTACATCCATTTTAAATAATTTTATGTTTTGAAAAAATCATAAGATAATAAAATTATAATTCCCTCCACCCTATAAACACGAGAAAAATAATCTTCAAAGTCAATTCCCTCTTTCTAGGAATAACCTTGAGCTAATAGTCTTACTTTATTTTTAACTATCCTCACAACTTCATTAATTTTATTATGAAAAATCCATTTTGATTCTATAATAGTTTTATCTTTTGGAAAAGAACTAAACCCCATATTTTATTCATATAAAATTAATTTAATTCAACATTTATTACATCTACCCAATTTAAATCAATTTAATCATTTTCAATATTGGTAAGAATAAAATCAGTAACAAAAGAAGAGTTTTTATAGTAAAGTAAAACTGATTTTATGGTTTGAATACTAGATTCCTCATTACTAATTAATTTCTAAATAGGATGATCTTTAAGAGTTTTATATTCCTTTGGAATAATTGTAGAAGATATATGACCCCCTAAACTAATGAATTCTCATTATATTGGTCATTATCTTCACCATGATTAAATTCAATAAATTCATCATTATCTTTTTTTGATTTGGAATCCTACTTATAATATAGTTTTCATTAAATCAAACATGTATAGATTCTTAATTATCTAAAGTTTTCTTATTGAAAACTATATAAGATTTTATAGCATTGGGATATCCTAAAAATACCCCTTTATCCCTTTTAAAATTAAAATTTTCTAAATTTTCTTTTCCATTTAAGATATATATTTTACTGAAAAGCCATAAAAAATTCAACTTTAGGCTTAAAACCTTTAAAAATTTCATAAGGGATCTTATTTAGGAAATTTATAATAGAAAATCTATTAAAAACATGGAAATATTTATTTATATATTTTGACCAAAAGTATTTAGGTACACTAAATTCCATTAGCATTTTCTTATCCATTTCTAGAATAAATCTTTTCTTTCTTTCTACCACACCATTCTAGTGTGGTGTCCTAGGGGATCATAAAAAATGTTTATATCCATTTGTTTCACAAAATGTATCAAATTATAAATTAAAAAATTGACAACCTATATCACTTTTTATATATATTATTGAATGATTTTTTAAATTTTGATTAATTTTATAGAAAGAACAAAATTTGGTAGAAAGTTTCATTTTTATGAGGTAATAAATATACCCATAAGAATATACTATAATAATCTAAAATTAAAAATACATACTTATTACCACCAAAACTAAAAGGTTTCATAAATCAAAAGAAGTCAAAATGTAAAAATTATAAACATATAGGAGTACTAACATCATTTATAGATTTAAATACTTCTTTATGCTCCTTTCCTTTTAAACAGGAATGCCACATGAAGTACTTACTTGTATGTAACTAGGGTAGTTGAAGAAATTATTCATTCTTTGATAGTTTTTGAAACATTTTGAGGTTTTCATGACCAATCTTTATTTGAAAAAAAAATTCATCATCTTCTATATAATTCAAACACTTAACCTTTTGTTTGGTTAGATCAGAGAAATAAAGTGTGTACCATTTCTTTTCTATTTATAGAAAATAAAATAGATTTATTTTTAACAAAGTACATTTATCATTTTCAAAAATAAAATTTAATCTATCATCACACAACTGTGATATACTTATAATATTACATTTTAAAGAAATTACATATAATACTTTTGAATTAATTACTATTCTAGAAAAACCAACTTCACCAATTACTTTAATATGAACTTTAGCATTGTCTCTAAATGTAACAAGGAAACCATGACATGAATTAAATGATATTAATTTTAAAATATAACTTTTCATGTTCCTAGAGTAGGCACTATCTAAATACCATGAGTCGTTGAGACTCCCAAGGTAGATATATTGAAATTAAATAATCAAACAAATTGTTTTGGTACCCATGATAACTTAGGTCCAACTTGATTAGTAGAAGAAAATTTAGGCACCTAAATTTATTTAAACAATTTATTAGTGGTATGGTTAGAAAATAAATATATATTAATGAAATTTCTATTATTCTTAAATTATTGGGTAAATCTTAGTGAACACTCATTGACATAATTCCCTTTCATTCTACATTTAAAAAATATTACACTGTAAATAAATCCCTTTTAGATTTTAACAAATTTATTCTCATTTAAATTTGTTGTTGAGATTTTATATCCAAAACCATTATTATTTATGTTTAGTTTCATTAAATAAATCATATTATTGTATTTTTATTTACCTATAATAAATATTTTTAAATTTTATTTAAGATTAACAAATTCATTTTTCAAATCCACATTCACTTTTTGTATAGTTTCTAAATCCATATAAACGTTAACATTAGATACAAAATCTATGTTTCTTAATTTATTATTTTATTATTTAAGGTTATTATATTATTTTTAAACATTAGTTAAATCATCCATAACTAAATTAAATCTTCTATCTTAATCTTTATCATTCACTTCTAGAAAATTTTTAAATATCCCATTTTTCTATTTTAGTTTAAACAATTTAGAATTATTATCCTATTTAGATTCATCATTCTAGGAAACATATATTTTTATATTATAACATTCCTTATTTATTTTCTAATTTTATTTAACAAATTTTTATTTTTAATTTTTTTGTTAATACATTTTTCAGTTATCCTAACTCCTTAATTTTTAATTCTTTATTCTCTTTAAGTAGTTGTTTTAATTTGAAATTCATAGAATCAGAATTAGAACATGAATTAGAATAATATTAATTATCAAAAATAACATTATGATCAAAATTTGAAGGAGTAATTCATTGAGTATAGAGTAAATAATTTACCTCACACTATATACCCACTAGGGAAAGATTCCACGTCTCCTATTCACTTCCAGAATCACTAATAAAGTCTGAACTATCTGATCAGTCACAACTCCCAAATGAAGATTTATTTTATTATTATTTTTTATATTTATATTTCTTTGGATGTTTGAGTTCAGGTTAGTCAATCCTTAGGTGACACTTCTTCCTGTACTCATAACATGTTAATTCCTAAACATCATTTTTGATTTTGGTATTACCTTTCTTGTTGTCTTTTCTAAAATTCCACCTTAACTTATTATTTCCACCTTTTTTTTCATGAACTTGAAAAAATTATTACTAAAGTGATCCATCTACCTATCACTATATTAGAAATAATATTTAGAGATTTTTTATTTTTCAATAATATTTTATTTAAATGAAATACATTTTCCCGTTGTAGAATCTTCATTAGAAATATATTTCATCTATAACTCATACTATAATAGTGAGCCTATTAATTCATCTAAAGTATACTCCTAAAAGATACTACTCTCATCTACGGACACCATCTTTGCATGACATCTTTTTGGAAGAGCTCTTATCACTCTTTCCACTTGAGCTCTATTTCACAAAACATCTCTAGGAGAACTCATACCATTAGTAATAATAGTAAACTAGTGAAACATATGATTTATTGATTCTTCATCTCCCATTTTGAAGTCATGGTATTCTAATCAGGACATTAACAGATTGGTTCTTTTTATCTTATCAGTACCATAATGAGTTACTTGAATTATCCTCCTTATATTGTGGGATGTCTTACAAATAGAAACACAACTAAAAACACTTTTACATATAGCATAATAAAAAATATTTTTAACTTTATAATTCAAAAAATATTTTACCATGTCATTACCTACAAGTATCTCTAGATGAAATTTGGGTAGTTCATATGGATTATCCATGATATTCTAGTGATCCATACATAACTATTTTAAGTAAGATTCCATTCTATCCTACCAGTAGCTATAGTCACTTCCATCGAAGAATGGGTTTTCTTGTGTGTGTAATCCATCCATCATTCACATTTTCTCCTACCATATTAAAAGAAACAATTTTATTTTCTTCCTTATACCATTATGTCTAGGATATCCAGTTAAAACATAGTTAAAAATAAACAATAGAAATAATCGTAGAGGATAACCATCCTTTAAGGAAGGTCCCACCCTCTAATACAAATTTTTTGGTATCAGATTAAAATGAAAAATGACTCTTGCTATCCTATAATGAACAAACAACTTTGATACAAATTTTTGGATTTATATGGATGACAATAATGATTAGAGGGGGGGGGGGGTGAATAGTCATTTTAAAAAAATTAATGAAATAAAACCATATTTAATAAAATAAAGATTTATAGTGAGTGTAGTGTTCTTAAAATATAGTACAATGGAACTAAAAAGATAGAAAAAAATATTTATATCGATTCATATTGAAAATATCCTAGTACACTCCTCTACCTTCTCTACTCCATGAGAATATTGGTACCCACTAAGAACCTCACTTTTAAAGGAGTGAGAACTTGTTATAGAGACTTCCTTTTATAAGAAACCAGAAGAACAACCTAGTATTTTTATAGGAGACTAAAACTTATTATGTAACATGAATTTTTAATGGATTTCACAACCCATACATCCATTTTGGGGGTGGAACAACCAGGAAATGAATGACCTTATTTTGATTGGTAAAAATATAAAATAGGCTCAAAGAAAATTAAAAATATAAGAATAAAATATTACATGAAGGAAAAAAATAGAGATAAAAGAAAAGATGATAAAAAAGGTTGAAGGTGATGAATCTTAATGATATTTAATCACTTGAATGGAAGAAGGTCAAAAGTTTAAGTTCTTTTATAATCAAAACCATAGTACAAAAGTTTTAGAATATTTTTAATGAACAAGAGCCTCAAGAATAATGCTAAAGTTATATCACACATAATCTCAAAAAATATTTACAGGATTGTTTTTATTCCATGAAGATGTTTCTCCCAAATTAATATCTCATCATTAAAACAAAGATCTTCTAGGAGTGACTACATATCCAATAGCTACATGGAACCTATTAGTGTATAACAATACAACTATATTTCTATTACCTTGATTTATAAAATCCATGCTGAATAACAATGAACAATTTCACTCTTTATTTAGTTATGAAATAAAAAATAATAAAAATAATATGTTATGTAAAAAAAATATATAAAATTCATATTTCTAAAAAATTAAAATAAAAGGAATAAACTTCTAGTAATTAAGATAATAAAAACTATTGTAAAACAAGGAATTGTAAAAAGTTAAACTACATGTATACAAGTACATAAAATATTCTTATAATTATATCTCAATAGATAATAATAATCATTTATCTAAGAATTTATTTTAAAAAATCTATTAAAATAAAATTAATATAATTTAAGAAAAAAAATTATTTTTGAACTAATGGTGGATTAAAATACACGATAGTAGACTAATATACCATTGGTGCATATCTACTATTGGTTTCCAATGGGGGATTGATCTACCATTGATGTCCAATAGTGGATTGATCTACTATTCCACTGAGATGAATGAAATAATAAGAGACAATGTGAGGAAGGATACTACCATGCTACTATACAACCATGATATTCTTATGAAGTAAATAGATGATGTAGTTACACTATTCATAGTAGATAAAGAGATCTTCCAGTGATGAAAAATATACCAGTGGATTAAAATAAACCACTGCATGTAGTGAAGAGGAGAGATAATACCGAGTCACGGTGAAGACAAGCGGTGTTGTAAAAAATTGTCACTGATGGAGTTAAGAACTACCAGTGGAGAAAATAGATCTACCAATGGATGTGATTTACTGATGATTGAGCGGTATATAGATAATATAACATTGAAGAATCATTCCATTGCAACCATTATATAAGGTTGAGTGATCAACCTTTGAAATAACCTAGAGGTCAAATTAGTTCTAGAGAAGATCTTAGAGAGGTAGGTGTGATGAAGCTTAAAGATGAAGAGCAGTTCCAGTTCACCTCTAAAATAATTCATCAAAATAAATTCTTAAAAGAATAAAAAAATAATTAAAAAACTAAAAGTATAAATATGATGCTAAGACTAAATGAAACAAACCCATGACCTTGACATGAATTAATAAGCTCAATTATATTCTTTAGAGTTTCTATAAAATTCAATGGTGTACTGAAGATCGATGGAAGCATAAGGAATAACATGAGATATTTCGAATAGGAGATGAATGAGAGAATGAATAATACATGAGAGATCTAAATTATGTCTGGATGGTTCAAAGAGATCAGATCTGATAGTAGAGTGCATGTCTGAGTTTTTAAATATTAAATGAAAAATTAAGACATTTCACTATCACACATTAGATATGGGATGCAGAGATGCTTTGGTATATCAAAAAAACTAATGTCTTTCCCCATACAAGATATCAGAAGGGATCAGTAGCCGCACCCCACTACTCACACACACGACCCATGGCCTAGTGGGCTATTCTGGACCAACCTATGTTCCATTATAGCACACTCCAACAAGCCTTATACATCGGCCTGCCTATACTAAACATTCACTATGCATTAATGATCTCTTCACAACCTCCATGTGGGCTACATATTACATGCCCTCCCTTGAGGTTGACCCATTGGGTCCCCTAAGAGTGATTGAGGGATAACCTTGGTGGCTCATGAAGATAGAAAATTTTTTTTTGTCAAGAAAAACTTAAATTTTTTTATTTACTAACATTAATATAAATTAAAAATATAAAAATCATTAAACAAATAACATAATAAAAAATGTTTATAAACACTAACACTTTCAATGTTTAAAATACATTAATTGTAAACAATAATAATAAATGTAAAATTAAAATGATTATACATTATAGAAAATAAGAATTTAATTAAATGTGATGATACAATAATTTGTCCAAAAAAAAGAACACTTTTAATGTATTAAAATTAATTTCAAATACTAATAATAAACACCTAACTACTTACTTGAATGTAATGGGAGTTTTTGATAAGTTTGTATAGAAAGGCCACCATGTTCATGATTGTAAGGGAAAGAAATAATTTTCTAATGTTGATTACATAAAGTGTAAGGATATGGGGAACTACATAAATGAATGTTCCAAGCGTCAAGGGAATATACATTAGAATAAGTTAAGGGTTTAATGTTAAGATTATGATATTAATACATCCATATTAGAATGATTAAAGTGATTGTGTATTTAGAAAAAATAATTATATTGTTGAATTATTTTATCAATGAAGTTATTGAAACATATAAGTATTGTACCAAAATATTTTTTCTATAAGTATTTTAAGACACATGTTGAATAGTACCAAGAAAGGTGATCCAGTGGAAAGTTGATATTTCTAGAAAACACACATCTGAGGGAAGAAAAACCTTATTTTTTATGTTGAGATAATAATGATAAAGAGATGTTTATGGGATAGTATTAGTGAACTTGAAATTGGTTATTGAATTTATGGTTTACATTGTCTTTGATGAAGTTTACTTCATGTTTTGATTTATGGAATATATTCAACAACCTATCATTTTGTTTTTGGATGAATGCAGGTTTTCATTAAGGTTTTATGGTGATTAAGGTAATATCATATTTTCAACGTGGAATTAAGATCAACTTTATATTGTATATGGAATATAATGTTGATTTAGTGACCTTCCTTCTAAATTTATTTTCTTTTAATTTGATCATACATATTTTTGATGCGTTTTATGGTTAACCATTTATTAAATGGATTATGTTGAATTTATGAATTTACTATTGATGTATTATAGATTAATGTATTATATTTTATAACTTTTTATAACCATTTTGGTTTTAGTAAATGCTAAAGGAATATATTGTAACTCTTTTATAGATCTACGATCTCTTGAAAATTAATTTTAGTTCTTCAGGAATAAAAAAATTTATATTGGATATTAATTTCTTGGAGTAATAAATGAACTAGAAATTGACTAAAGTAAAACCAAATGATGAAATTTTAAGTACATTTTATGGTATTCTATATAATAATAGAAAAATAACCCATAAACTCTAGGAAAAAGATATTGAGACAAAACTTTTGTCCAATTATGTTCATTTCTATTGAATCAATAACCTTTTAGCTCCTAAAAGATTTATGTTTTTATAATGGTTAATCTTATTATTACCATGTTCTCAATCAATCTCTATTAATCCTTGTTGTTATTATTCTCTTCCATGTCCATGTTTTTATTTCCCACCAATGTTCACCTTCTTGGAAACTTAGTAATTTGTTATTCTGGATGAACTTTACAATTACATTTATCTCTTATCAAGAGGATATTTTATTAAACCTTCTCATGTTGTAAGATTTCAATATGGGTATTTTCAAATGTCAAACCCTTTATTATAAAGATCAATATTAAATCACGAGGACATAATTTATTTAATGGGGGTTGAATGTAACATCCAAAGATTTTAAAAGAGAGGCATCTTGTTCGATAGCGTACATGACATGAAACACTAAGCATACAAGAGACTATAAAACCACAAGAATTTATGATATATTTATTTTTATATAAATTTAGTCTCTTTAATAGCTTGCAATGCATGCAACATCAGGTTTAAATGAAACACAATAATCTATTAAAATATTATTATTTAAACATGACCATTATAACATATCCATTAAGTTAGAGGGTATGAATATAACGAACTAAATTATGAAAATTATATTGTTTACACTTGTATAAAATAAATTCAATGGTTATCTATTAATTATAAATAAAATAATAACTATTTAAAATAAAATGAAATGTTTTCTGAATAGTTGTATTTTTCTAAAAGCGGTCCAGTTGAGCTTTGTGTACATAATATAAAATTAATTTTTATTAATTTTAGAAAATTTATTTTAAAAATTTAAATTCATTTTTAAATATAAATTTCAAAATTAACTTTGGGTGAATTTTTGAGATTTTTTTTAAAATAATAATTTTTTTGATGAAGAGTGAAAAATACTATTTTTTATTGAAAACTACCTTTCTATTTAAATTATTTAAAAAGATAATTTATTTTTTAAATTTGTTTTAAATGAAAAATAGTTAAATTATATTTATATTTAACTAATTTAGGTTATTTTAATTAACTTCATATTGAATTCTAATATAATATTTGTAAACTTCTGAATGTTTTTATTTGGAAAAACCATATTTTTGATGCCTCATCGAGTTTAGTTTTAAATTTAATCCTGCCAAATTATGTAAAATATTTTGGAAAAATGGATTCCATATTTTTAATCCGAATAATTTATATTATCTAATAATATCAACTTATTTTTTTACCATAATAAATAGAAAAAATAGTAAAAATTTATTTCTACGGTTAAGGTGAAGACATGTTTACCACAGGGGGTAAAAATAAAAAGGTAAGGGTTAAAAATGTTTTATAATTTGGAAAAACCCATTCTATTTTCATATTTATACCTTATAATTTTTTTTTTAAAATTACTCATTTTGGATATTTTATGCATGTGAAAATGCAGGTGCACTTTATTCTTTTCAAAAATCCAATGTGTGTCCTCTCTCCCACTTATAAATGGCCTTCCCTCACCTCTCCTATTAACAATCCAAAAACTATTTGGTTTAGTGAATACCTACCAAAATATATTCCCTAATTACCTACCCACAACCAATATTCCTTATTTTTATTATTAAACCCTTAGATGATGGATTTAGTTATAAACCTAAAGGGATTGTCTAAAAAAGAGGTAAAATTCTTAACATGCATTTTTTTATAATTATTCTTCCATCTATATAAAAAATTATTACACTATAATAATATAATAATAGAAATATATGACATATAATGATATTTTATTAGGATAATGTAATAACCTATATATATATACACTGCCATCAAATGAAAAAAAACCGTTGACAGTGTGTACAGTGGACTACCACCTTCTGAACCGATGTATTTTTTTTCCATCATCACCTTTAAAGGAAGGATATAATGATGTATTTAACATATTTATATGATATTTATGAAATTAATATAATTATTTTATTATTTTATCTCATATAACTTATTTACTTTCCATTCAGTGGGGGGACATGAAATCGTCGCTAGGGTGTACGACAGACTACCTCCTTGCAAAGCGATGTGATTCATTTTTCAGTTACACATTACATGGAAGGAAGTAAGGATAAAGGTAATGAATATATGTGATATTTATGAACTAAAAATATTTATTTAAATATAATATCACATCTATCTTCTTAAATTGGAATCTATTAGAAAAAAATAACATTGCTCATGCATACTTGTGGACTGCCACCTCTACGTAGTGATGTGAATTGTTTTTCATTTTATTTTTACATGGGTATTAATAATGATGGGTTTGATTAATAGAAATTATATATATATAATATTAATTATTTTATATTTAATTAATATTTATTTTCATTTTTTCCATCAGTTTAGAAAATACAAATGACATTCATGTGTACGTACAACCTATCGTCTCCATGAACGATGTAATACATTTTCTATAAAACTTTTATAGGACTAATATATATAAATATATCATAAATATATATTATATTTTTATAATGTTTTGTATTCTATAAATTATTTAATAGTGATCAAATTAAAACTTCAAAAACTACCAAATCAAAATATACATGGAAAACAAAGATGTTATTACTTGAAAAATGATTTTGAAAAAAATTTGGTAATAAATGGGTCATAAAAGGTCATATGTGTCACGAACCATCCCCTGAGCCCCATTCCATGGAATACCCCAAGATTGCCTCCCAAAGGACAAGAGTTGGAGACTACCTGTAACAGCCCAAGATTTTATGAAAAATATTCTTTCTTATTTTACTAATGTCTTGTGTTATATGCTACACCAAAAGGAGCTTGCACAACACGCATCCTTGACTTGCCTTGCATTACACGCAATCGCAACCTTCCTCGATAGCGTGTGTGGTACGTAATCCTGAGTTTCACGAAACAATGATATGCTATTTAAATATTATTAAAACTAGCCGTTATGAATAGTAATAACCACTTTTTAAATTTTAGAAATTTTAACTCTCAAAATGGACTTCATTTTTGGATTCGGAGTATCGAATTTAGCCTAAGGTGAAATTTTGGTACTTTTCGGATAACTTTCATATTCTGATAAATAGTGAAAATTACTAAATTATAATTAAAAACAACTTTTTTAATCGAAATAATTAATAGTGATAAATCATTAATTTGAGTGGTTTTAAAGTATATTTAGAATATATTTTTACAATTTAATACAATGTTGGTCATTTGATGTAATTTCACATTTAAACTAGACATAAACAAGTGTCAATCTTTTGATAGATATTGTTTCTTAAAAACACGCTATTTGTTTTAACAGCGGGATTTAATTATAAAATTAATTAATGCAACTTTTATTTTATGAATTTGGAAAAATAGACTTCATTTTTGAATTCGGAATATGAAATATAGCTTGGGATAAAATTTTGGCATTGTTCTGAAAAACATCAATTTTTGATGAATAGTGAAACTACTAAGTGGTAGGTTAAAAACTGAATTTTGCATAAACTTAATTTTACCGCTTCTGTGAATGGAATTTCAAAAATCCGAGAGACACGGTTAATATCAAGGACTAAAATGTGGTTCAATGAGATGAAAATAATTTTTTGGTGAATAGTAACTTTTTACTTTTTTTACCACAGTTAATAGTAAATAGGGTAACTAAGGGTAAATATGATATTAATATTACCCTAACACATGTCCTAATTCTATTGTACAAGTGTAATTCGACCAAAAACAAACTTAGGAATAAAATATGACCATTTAGGCCCACTTGGATTAGATTAGGACATTTATTATTAATTTATTTAAAGAAGGGTTAAAATAGTTAGAATCAAAGTTTAATAAGTAAATCATTTTTAATATGGGGTTATACATAAGATAAATTCGATTATAAATATTCATTAGAAAGATAAAAAGATTTCCTACATGATGGTATTTTATTTGTAATTTCTAGACATCAAATAATATAATTTATTTATGACACAAAGATGATGCAGTAATTATCTTATTAATGAAATATTGACATAATTGATAATATAAATACCAAAATAAATGTAATTTAAGACTTTTTATGAATTCCACTAATTTTCTAGGTTACTATGATATATTAGTGTTGATTTAATCAACTTGGTTCGAACATATAATTCTGTTATGACTTTCACAAAAATCATATATCAAATAGTGTCAAAATTGACACAAAATAGTTTTTAAATCAAATATTATATTATTAATTGTTATTTTATTCCTAAAAATCTAATGTTCGGCCAAATGACTTAGATAATAATATATATATTAATAATATACAATTTGGGGTTCGTTTGGCATTTTATAGTAAGTTTATTAACCATATAGTGAAAGAAAACAAAAAGACACGGTAAAAGTTAAATTATTTAACTTAGAGTTAAATCTAATTGATAAGGTTAAAATAATACCCTAAACTTGTCTAAATCCTATTGGTTGATAGGATTTCGACCCATCCCCACTTTAGCTTCGAAATAAGACCCTTTGGAACCATTATAAACCGATTTTAACTTTAATATAAAATAATATTTTGAGGTATTCCTAAGGTGCCCCTCTCCTCCCTTATAAAAGGACACCTCCTCCCCTTCCTCCACACACCAATTTGAGCACTCAAGCTCGGCCAACCCCTGCCAATTTCTCCTCTACACTTCCCTAGAAACATCCTAGAGGTTCTGGTCTTCCTCAAAGACCAATTTTAGTGCCCTAAGAGGAGGTCTCAAAGAGGCACTTCAAAGAAGAGGTAATTATCGTTACCAATTCTTTCATCTTTATTTCTTCTTCCACTTCTTCTTCTTAGGTTGTTTCATTATGAAGTAATAACATCAGTATCACTAATATACTGATATGTTATTATAAGTATGAAACAACCCTATTTCACCATCTATCCATCCTACGGAAAAAGAAATCACCGCGCGTGCGTACGTACGGAATACCGTCTCCACGCCGTGGTGTAATCTATTTTCCACCACCACCTTACATGGATGGGTATAATGGTGTAAAGAATAACTATACATAGTTATTACAACATCATATTGATTCTGATATATTGTATAATCCACTCCAATTCAATTCAATATTTATAGAAATGATATCATCGCTCGTGCATACGTACGGAATACCGTCTCCACGACGCGATGAGATTCAGTCTCCATGTTAACCATTTAAGAATGATTATAATGTATATATAAGAAATAATAATGAAATATATGAAATTATAAAGCTACTGGATTTATGTATATATATACATATGTATGTCATCTACTTACTTCCATTTCAAGACAATAAGGAAAGGAAAACAGCGTTCATGCGTACGTACGGACTACCGTCTCCATGAACGGTGTTTTTCATTTTATTTATCTACCTATTATATATATATATATACTGAATATATATGATATATAAATCATATTTTATATTATGGAAGTAAGTAAATCATGATATAAGTAATAATGATGTCAAGAACAACAAGTCAAAACACCTACGATAAATGAAACGATTTTACCCAAAACGCTTCTTTAACATGGAATTTACAAAAGAACGGGTAATATAGTGTCATAAGTGAACCATATATGATATCATAACAATGAATATGATTCTGTAATAAGTCAATAACATGATTTAAATCATTATACAGGAGGTTCGGACACTTACAAAGCAAGTCGGACCTAAGGTAAGGGAAATATCACAATCTCATTTTTTATCCGAGATTGTTTATTCATAAGTATTTACTGGGGTGTATTTTATCATCCACATCCATGTTTCATAAATATGTAATATTATTTCCATCCAAATACAATTGTTTAAATCCAATTTTACCCTTGGTGAGTTTTTAGTAAAAGAAATGAAAGGAATCTTTTGTCGTTTTCCGTACGAGGTACTTTTTGACTTTTCTGACAAAAGTACGAAAAATGTTTTTTTAACATATACGGCATGAATGGATTTTTAAAACATTATTTCCAAGAAGCTTCCTTTACAAGTTTCAAGTTTATTTTTAATCAACTTCTTTTATTTTAAAGTCGTATGACATGTTATGAAAGGAAAAATGTTTTTTGAAGAAGAAAGGATATTTTCCTCAAGAATGGAGTTCAGGTGTTTTATCAAAATTATTTTCCATCTAAGATAATAAAGGGTTCTGTTTTTATCCCTATTATTAAATTGATTTGATCATGTTTTGATGGAATTATTTTTATGAATTCCTTTATCTTATATGAATTGATTTATGATGTCATGATGTTTCAAGAATCCCATTTTTGTTACATGTGTTATTCGATGATGTATGTTTTATGATTATGCGGCACACATAAGAAAGGATTAATTATAAGATGGGTGGGACCTATATCTCCCTCCAATGCATTGGGTAAAGACTTTATATCTCATGAGATAGACATGGCTGGAACGGAAGGTTATTTCGGTTCAGTGATACAGGACTGAAACGAGGAGTGAACTCGGTTCAGAAAGGGACTTTGTCCACTAAGATAGTCTTGGAAATGAGTCATGACTAACAAGAAATGATTTTCCATGATTATGTGTGCATGCCACAAAGTTTCAAGTTTTATGTTATGATTATGGGGATCTCATTTTCACTTCTATGATTTATCCCATGTTATGATATTATGAGCTCTTTTGCAGGTTAAGATTTCCAAAAGCTATGTTCTTATGTATATGATGTGATTGATATTTCTTTTGTTTACCCTTACCGAGCATTTGAGCTCACCCTTTTATGTTTTCGTTTCCCCAGGATATAAAGAAAGGTTTTAGGTAAAAAAAAGAAGATCTTTATGGGAGATGTTGAAGATCTTTCCCCACGATTAGAAGCTTTTATTCCGAGTTTCCAAAGACACTAAACTATTAGGATCCTTGTGTGTGTGTTTTTGTTATGTACTAAGTATTCCGCAAAAGTAATGTAACGTCCATGTACGATAAGCTTCGGGTCTCTACAGTTGGTATCAGAGGAAAGGTTTAGTCAACCTTTGGAAACTAGGATGCGAGAACTTTAGTGAGATCCCTAGAGATATTTCTAAGGTATGTCTAGGGGTGTCCCTAAGGTTAAGTATACGTATAGGTTATAGTACTAGAATTACGCTAACGGTCATAGAATTAAACCTAAGATGTTGGATATTGAAGGTACTCCCCCTTTATTATGTTGTTTTCCCTAGCATGATTTTTGCCTCTCACACTATTCTTTTTGGGTTTTAGACGATGGATGGAACCCGAAGGAACCGTGTTGATCAATGCAATGGACAATGCAATGATTTCCCTCCTGAACAAACAAATGTTATGGGAGATGGAGTGCAAAATCTTATTGCTATACTTACACAAGCTATGAATCATTCTGGACTTCCAAATGAGCAGAGAAGGGAACAATATTCTATTGAGTCCTTCATGAGGCAACGTCCACATTATTTCAGTGGGTCTTCTGATCCACTTGTGGCTGAACAATGGATCAGTACTACTGAAAAGATATTTTCAGTTCTTCAATGTTCTGAACATGATAAAGTCATCTTAGCAGTATATCGTTTGGAAGGTGAAGCTGATCAATGGTGGAATCTTATCAAGAATACGAGGCCAAGAGATGAAATTGAGTCCATGGAATGGGACGAGTTCAAGAACTTGTTTTTCAGTAAGTACTTCCCTCGTATTCTTCGAACAAAGATGGAGAAAGAGTTTCTTGAACTGAAGCAAAGGGACGATGAATCTGTTGGTACCTATGAAGCAAATTTTACAAGACTTGCAAGGTATGCTTCTGGAATTATCATCCAACCTGAAAGTAAAGTTGATCGATTTTTCAGTGGCTTAAAACCAAGTCTTCGAAGGGCATTATCTATAAGAGACTTCAGTAGCTATGAAGAAATTGTGCGTTGTGCTATCAAGGTAGAAATGGAAGTTGGTGTTACATATCCATCTCAGGGTTTTGACAAGAAACGAAAGATGGAGTTCAAGGAGAAATCTCAGAATAATGGCGAAAAGAAGATGAATGTTTCCTTATGCACAAAGTGTGGAAAGAAGCATGGTGGAGATTGTCTTAAAGGGACTAGAAAATGTTTTAAGTGTGGAAAAGAAGGTCATCGAGCAGCTGAGTGTCGAAGTAATGGAAAAAGGGTTTCTAATGATGTGAATAAAGTAAACACTGCAGAGAACGCACCACCAACACTTCAATGCTTCAAGTTCAAGGAAATAGGGCATTATGCTAATAATTGCCCTAATCCAAGGGTTAGTGATGATCAACATGAGCAACCACTGAAGGCAAAGGACAAAGGGAAATCACATGCGATCACTATTGGAAATGTTGAATGTGACAACGATGTGGTGGAATGATTAAGTGTTTATGTAATGGGATTCCAAAATAATGTTGTATCATTGAGTATTGCAATATTTATTGATGTGGTATTCAAAGTGATTGAGATATTTTTTGGAAATAAGATGATATGCGCATAATGAGGACGAGAAAATGAAATGTTTAATAGAATTCATGAGCTCATGATTGATATAAGGACTAAGTGATATCATGGTGTTAGTATATAGAATTTTGAGGATTTTGGTATGTGGAAAGAGTTAACTTTTAATAGAATTCGTGTTTTCAATAAGGTTCAATGGGTATTCAAGAGAGTACAAGATTAAGGCCTTTGAATGTTTGGAATGTGACCAACATAACATATCTTATGATATATGGGGATCAACGATGGTATTAAATCTCTGGTAATCGTTTCCACTATGTTATGAGAATGGACTGCAGTATTATGGATAAGCCTAAAGATTGGAATGGATTATGTTGGACATAAGTTAGTATTGTTTAAGGATAGAAGTTTTTTCGATATTATTGATGGGATGTTATAGTAATATAGTTTTATAAAAAGGACAACCTGCAGGACGGGCGACAGCCCATCGCTTCGGACAAGGCTGTAGGAATCGAACCCACAACCGAAGTGCGACTGACCTTTATCACCTACCACTGACCTACAGGAAGTCCCTGTTTAGTAGAAACTAGTTTTATTATATTAAGCAGTATGATATATGAAGTATAAGTCCATTTTAGGAACTATATATGATTAATCTCACTATAGAATGACTTATGTATATTTAATAACTTTTGCTTACCTTTTGTTTGAGACAGATGGAATGACCCATCATTCTATCACATGATCTGCTAACACTTCACGAATAACAAATTCAACTTCATTTATTTAAGAGATGAAGTAGAAATTGTTCAAGGCACGAACAAAAGTGAGATTGTACCAAAATAAAGTAAGTATTTATTCTAAGCAAATTTTCAACTTTAGGGAAATGATCTTGAAAACCAAAAATGTTGTCCTAGTGATCTTATACCTGATGAATCAGATGGTACCTTATATCATCACAAATCTATGGATTTGTGATTACTGGATTTTCCATAGCCATGTTCTCTACCACTCTCCATCAGAACATGATGGTTAGATTTCTCTTCCATATCCATATTTTCACCTATGTGGAAACCCAGTGATTAGTTTATTTGGGTAATCGTTACATTTCATACTTTAGTTTTTAAAGCCAAGTTTTGGTATTCCCTTTTACGATGTGGGTTTCTATTAAAGAAACTTTCGAATAGTAAACCATTTATAACCCCGACGAATTTCGAGGGCGAAATTCATTTTAAGGGGGGTAGAATGTAACAGCCTGAGATTTTATGAAAAATATTCTTTCTTATTTTACTAATGTCTTGTGTTATACGCTACACCAAAAGGAGCTTGCACAACACGCATCCTTGACTTGCCTTGCATTACACGCAATCGCAACCTTCCTCGATAGCGTGTGTGGTACGTAATCCTGAGTTTCACGAAACAATGATATGCTATTTAAATATTATTAAAACTAGCCGTTATGAATAGTAATAACCACTTTTTAAATTTTAGAAATTTTAACTCTCAAAATGGACTTCATTTTTGGATTCGGAGTATCGAATTTAGCCTAAGGTGAAATTTTGGTACTTTTCGGATAACTTTCATATTCTGATAAATAGTGAAAATTACTAAATTATAATTAAAAACAACTTTTTTAATCGAAATAATTAATAGTGATAAATCATTAATTTGAGTGGTTTTAAAGTATATTTAGAATATATTTTTACAATTTAATACAATGTTGGTCATTGGATGTAATTTCACATTTAAACTAGACATAAACAAGTGTCAATCTTTTGATAGATATTGTTTCTTAAAAACACGCTATTTGTTTTAACAGCGGGATTTAATTATAAAATTAATTAATGCAACTTTTATTTTATGAATTTGGAAAAATAGACTTCATTTTTGAATTCGGAATATGAAATATAGCTTGGGATAAAATTTTGGCATTGTTCTGAAAAACATCAATTTTTGATGAATAGTGAAACTACTAAGTGGTAGGTTAAAAACTGAATTTTGCATAAAACTTAATTTTACCGCTTCTGTGAATGGAATTTCGAAAATCCGAGAGACACGGTTAATATCAAGGACTAAAATGTGGTTCAATGAGATGAAAATAATTTTTTGGTGAATAGTAACTTTTTACTTTTTTTACCACAGTTAATAGTAAATAGGGTAACTAAGGGTAAATATGATATTAATATTACCCTAACACATGTCCTAATTCTATTGGACAAGTGTAATTCGACCAAAAACAAACTTAGGAATAAAATATGACCATTTAGGCCCACTTGGATTAGATTAGGACATTTATTATTAATTTATTTAAAGAAGGGTTAAAATAGTTAGAATCAAAGTTTAATAAGTAAATCATTTTTAATATGGGGTTATACATAAGATAAATTCGATTATAAATATTCATTAGAAAGATAAAAAGATTTCCTACATGATGGTATTTTATTTGTAATTTCTAGACATCAAATAATATAATTTATTTATGACACAAAGATGATGCAGTAATTATCTTATTAATGAAATATTGACATAATTGATAATATAAATACCAAAATAAATGTAATTTAAGACTTTTTATGAATTCCACTAATTTTCTAGGTTACTATGATATATTAGTGTTGATTTAATCAACTTGGTTCGAACATATAATTCTGTTATGACTTTCACAAAAATCATATATCAAATAGTGTCAAAATTGACACAAAATAGTTTTTAAATCAAATATTATATTATTAATTGTTATTTTATTCCTAAAAATATAAGGTTCGGCCAAATGACTTAGATAATAATATATATATTAATAATATACAATTTGGGGTTCGTTTGGCATGTTATAGTAAGTTTATTAACCATATAGTGAAAGAAAACAAAAAGACACGGTAAAAGTTAAATTATTTAACTTAGAGTTAAATCTAATTGATAAGGTTAAAATAATACCCTAAACTTGTCTAAATACTATTGGTTGATAGGATTTCGACCCATCCCCACTTTAGATTCGAAATAAGACCCTTTGGAACCATTATAAACCGATTTTAACTTTAATATAAAATAATATTTTGAGGTATTCCTAAGGTGCCCCTCTCCTCCCTTATAAAAGGACACCTCCTCCCCTTCCTCCACACACCAATTTGAGCACTCAAGCTCGGCCAACCCCTGACAATTTCTCCTCTCCACTTCCCTAGCAACATCCTAGAGGTTCTGGTCTTCCTCAAAGACCAATTTTAGTGCCCTAAGAGGAGGTCTCAAAGAGGCACTTCAAAGAAGAGGTAATTACCGTTACCAATTCTTTCATCTTTATTTCTTCTTCCACTTCTTCTTCTTAGGTTGTTTCATTATGAAGTAATAACATCAGTATCAATAATATACTGATATGTTATTATAAGTATGAAACAACCCTATTTCACCATCTATCCATCCTACGGAAAAAGAAATCACCGCGCGTGCGTACGTACGGAATACCGTCTCCACGCCGTGGTGTAATCTATTTTCCACCACCACCTTACATGGATGGGTATAATGGTGTAAAGAATAACTATACATAGTTATTACAACATCATATTGATTCTGATATATTGTATAATCCACTCCAATTAAATTCAATATTTATAGAAATGATATCATCGCTCGTGCGTACGTACGGAATACCGTCTCCACGACGCGATGAGATTCAGTCTCCATGTTAACCATTTAAGAATGATTATAATGTATATATAAGAAATAATAATGAAATATATGAAATTATAAAGCTACTGGATTTATGTATATATATACATATGTATGTCATCTACTTACTTCCATTTCAAGACAATAAGGAAAGGAAAACATCGTTCATGCGTACGTACGGACTACCGTCTCCATGAACGGTGTTTTTCATTTTATTTATCTACCTATTATATATATATATATATACTGAATATATATGATATATAAATCATATTTTATATTCTGGAAGTAAGTAAATCATGATATAAGTAATAATGATGTCAAGAACAACAAGTCAAAACACCTACGATAAATGAAAC
This sequence comes from Viscum album, assembly GCA_963277665.1. Lineage (NCBI taxonomy): Eukaryota > Viridiplantae > Streptophyta > Magnoliopsida > Santalales > Viscaceae > Viscum > Viscum album. The sequence goes on along the minus strand of OY728121.1, from coordinate 1,351,054,347 downwards.
GATTTTACCCAAAACGCTTCTTTAACATGGAATTTACAAAAGAACGGGTAATATAGTGTCATAAGTGAACCATATATGATATCATAACAATGAATATGATTCTGTAATAAGTCAATAACATGATTTAAATCATTATACAGGAGGTTCGGACACTTACAAAGCAAGTCGGACCTAAGGTAAGGGAAATATCACAATCTCATTTTTTATCCGAGATTGTTTATTCATAAGTATTTACTGGGGTGTATTTTATCATCCACATCCATGTTTCATAAATATGTAATATTATTTCCATCCAACTACAATTGTTTAAATCCAATTTTACCCTTGGTGAGTTTTTAGTAAAATAAATGAAAGGAATCTTTTGTCGTTTTCCGTACGAGGTACTTTTTGACTTTTCCGACAAAAGTACGAAAAATGTTTTTTTAACATATACGGCATGAATGGATTTTTAAAACATTATTTCCAAGAAGCTTCCTTTACAAGTTTCAAGTTTATTTTTAATCAACTTCTTTTATTTTAAAGTCGTATGACATGTTATGAAAGGAAAAATGTTTTTTGAAGAAGAAAGGATATTTTCCTCAAGAATGGAGTTCAGGTGTTTTATCAAAATTATTTTCCATCTAAGATAATAAAGGGTTCTGTTTTTATCCCTATTATTAAATTGATTTGATCATGTTGTGATGGAATTATTTTTATGAATTCCTTTATCTTATATGAATTGATTTATGATGTCATGATGTTTCAAGAATCCCATTTTTGTTACATGTGTTATTCGATGATGTATGTTTTATGATTATGTGGCACACATAAGAAAGGATTCATTATAAGATGGGTGGGACCTATATCTCCCTCCAATGCATTGGGTAAAGGCTTTATATCTCATGAGATAGACATGGCTGGAACGGAAGGTTATTTCGGTTCAGTGATACAGGACTGAAACGAGGAGTGAACTCGGTTCAGAAAGGGACTTTGTCCACTAAGATAGTCTTGGAAATGAGTCATGACTAACAAGAAATGATTTTCCATGATTATGTGTGCATGCCACAAAGTTTCAAGTTTTATGTTATGATTATGGGGATCTCATTTTCACTTCTATGATTTATCCCATGTTATGATATTATGAGCTCTTTTGCAGGTTAAGATTTCCAAAAGCTATGTTCTTATGTATATGATGTGATTGATATTTCTTTTTTTTACCCTTACTGAGCATTTGAGCTCACCCTTTTATGTTTTCGTTTCCCCAGGATATAAAGAAAGGTTTTAGGTAAAAAAAAAGAAGATCTTTATGGGAGATGTTGAAGATCTTTCCCCACGATTAGAAGATTTTATTCCGAGTTTCCAAAGACACTAAACTATTACGATCCTTGTGTGTGTGTTTTTGTTATGTACTAAGTATTCCGCAAAAGTAATGTAACGTCCATGTACGATAAGCTTCGGGTCTCTACACTACCATCGAAGGCGTCAACCAGAAAGTGAGAGGCATTTTCATGAGTACCTGTTTGCACACACATGCCCGACCACGTCCCACAAACTGAAAGGGGAAAACAAGTGTACTGAAAAAAGTAATGAGTACAACTACAACCGAAAAAAAGTGGTCTAGAATATAAACCTAATAAAAGACAACTGAAAACTGAAGAGTACAAGTAAAAACTGTGAACAACTGGCTGCTGAGAACCCCACTTGATGGTAAGAGTGGGGTAGCTTCTAGAAGCAGTGGGAGTACGCCCTATCTTCCTGATCTCACTGGGCCCTGCCTGGTCCTAGGCCACCAAGTCCACCATCGAAACGTCCACCATATACACAAGTCGCAACACATGCCAGCAAAGCCCATGTAGGGGTGAGTAACACTGTACTAAATAGGGAACCCCAGTCCACTAAGGAGAAATACCACAAAGAAACCACAAAGAAAATCCACCAAGGAAACAAAGTAAGACCACAAAGTATGGATGGATCACAATAGATACAATCTAATGCATATGGAGAAGGTTCAAAAGCTTTAGTGATGAATGTTTCGTATTGTTGAGGGACTCATCCAGGATGAATCATTGATCGTCTACCGAGATACTAAGGATCCACACGGCTGCAACTCGTCTGCCGGGCCACTAAGGATCCACATGGCTACTTCTCATCTGTTGAGACACTAAGGATCCACACAACTACTTGTCATCTATCGGGCCACTAAGGATCCATGCGTCTACTTCTTGAGATATCGATCATACCTCAACCACCACAAAGTCCCACATAGAATAACCCAAAGGACCGTCTTGTCTTAAGGGTTCCAACGTAATAGACGATGCATCGAACGAACGCTCGGTCTGTAAGATATGGGCATTTTAGAAAAAAAGGACCCTATTGGATTTGAGTGCAATCCAACCTAACCATATGCTAACCCCATACAAAACTCTAATAGAGTATCTCAGAAGGACCGCCTTGTCGCAAGTGTCCTCTTGCTATATAAAACTTGTTAATCAGACACCCAACCTACGATTTATTGACGTTTCAGTGAAACGAAGGCCGGTTGGGTCTGAGTCCGGTCCAACCCGGTCAGAACAACCCCACCCGACCCAGTCTAGTGCCCACTGACCTGACCCATGTCTGGTCCGGCATGGGTATAGCCTGGTAGGGCGGTTTCCAGCCCGTCGGTGCTGGTTTGGCCTGCTGGGGTAGGGTTCAGACCACTAGAGCTAGTCCGACCTACTAGGGAGGGGTCCGGCCCACCAGAGTGGGTCTGGACCACTGGGTGGGGTCTGGCCCAACAGTGTGGGTTTGGACCGTTGGAGTGGGGTCTGACCCGATAGTGTAGGTCCGACCCACTGGGGCGGGGTTCGGCCCACCTCCTTTCCAGGTTTCCAAAGGCGGATCGATATTATCTGGTCTGAACAGGGTGCGGATGAGGTCCATGTCTGGTGCCACTTGCCTTGCGGGTCATCCATGGGGTCATTACCTAGCCGTGGTCGGTTGACCGCAGCTCCTCTGCGTGCGATGCGACATAGTGCCACATCAGCTCGCTCCCATCTGCTGGCTCAGAGGTTGGTGACCCCTCCTGCTGCACTGCAACCCCCTCCGCATGGGACACTTGCCAACACAACTGTCCAAGTCTCCACAACACATAGCCCTCCAGTGCCGGTACTGCCGCCGATGTGCTAACGGGGTCTTCGGCGACCATCAGACATGATTCAGTGGTCTGTTATCTGTGCTGCCTATTCCCTCAGCCTACAGGGGATGTCACATTCTTTGTGGTGTCCTTGATTCTGCCTCATCTTCCACCTTAGAATTTAGTCATGAATAACAGACAAGCAAAGGGTCTTGAGCCTTGTTTGTGTTGGCCCACGTCCTCTACATTAGAATTTTGAAACATGGTGAGACTCAGTAATTTCAGTTCTATCAACAAAATAATTATTCAATCCCGAATAGATAGTTCCCAAAACAAAATTCACCCTCCCATAAGAATGTATGATTCACAAATTAACCTGTTCATGGGTTAATCCACATTCGTTGTTTGAAATAATAAAGGGGAAACTTTAAAAAAATTAAACCCCTACCTCATTGACATTCATTTCAATAGTGCTTCATCATTGAGGGTCCAAGAGGTCAATGAAGTTAGTTATTATTTGAGGTACATTGAAGTCGATGATGTCCTCCAGCATTATTCATTCTTAGTTGGGGAGTAAATACATCATAGGTTCATCAGATAATCCTCATAGTTTAATCCTCATTCCACCAATGCATCAAACTATTAAAAATAAAACACGCCACATCGTTTTTGTTATGCTGATGTTCTTTGTCCGGTGATTTGGGAAGCACTAACACGGCGTGTGACCATCATCACACAACATGTGGGTCCTTACATGGACTCGACATGTATCTCAGAAGATAAACAGACATGAGGTGGAGTACATAGAAATTACTCCACCACACGGCCAAACATTTCTAGATATGTGGACTACCTCATGTATTGGTACACAGTCTGGGACACACAGGTTGAAGTCATATACGAGCACATGACCAGCGTACACGGAGTCTTCCAAGGAAAGTGAAACACATTATCTCATTATCTTACACACTATGTATACCTTCTTCTACACGACAATCCTTATGACACATTCCATTGTACATAGGCAGTACTTGGGGTTAGAGGACACAACATGTGACCCTTCTACACATAGTGTACTTTTCAGTACAAGGCTTGATCTTCTTGTCCACCATTCTTGGACAAGTTTCGTTTGGGTTAGTGCCCCTTTGATCATTCCCCTATAGGTCAGGTATTGTTTCCATCCACAAGAGTATGATACCTTTAGTAGTACTTTCTAAGATAGAGTCTGGTATCCCTATGAGAGTCCCATAGTGATATCCTCTATAAATTCTTGGCCCTAGATAGAGTCAGGTAACAATGTGACCAATCCTATGGGAAGCCGATCCTCTACTTAGAAGGTAGAATCCAGGTGAGTCACGTTATCCACCAAGGCCCTGGAAGTGATCCTCATCCATTTATCATGAACATTCCCCACCCATGTGTGTGTTATCGTAGAATGAGTGTATCTGTTCTCTCTTTAGATCTATCAGTGCATCTATCTATCACATGGATTTTCCTAATGAATGGTACTTATAAGATGGATGTCATCAGATATTTCAGACTCATGGAGTGATTTCTCCTAGTTGAGTGCTTCATGGAATCTTTGAACTAAATTCCTAGCGTGGGTATATGGTCATTGTGACTTGCCTCTAAACTACGGGTCTAGATTTCAAGTACATCTATATGTGTTTCTCTTTCTATATTTTCAGTAGACATATATTGCGTAGAGATGACTGTAGCTTTACTTTGTGTATTTCATTGGGGTTTTTGGGGTCCCCTAATGAGTATTGTTATACTCACCCCTTCATGGGATTTTCCTACACATCTCATGTCTTGTGTAGATGATCGACCTTTTGACAGAGTACAGGTAAAACCTGGATCGAACCAAGATTTCTAAGTTCCTTACAGGATAAGGTGTTCCCACGACTACGAGCAGAAGTCCCAATACCTATTCTTACTTACAAGTTGTACTTTTTAGTTTGTAGACTCTTGTTTTTATTGGGATTGTACTCTGGATTAGTTTACTTTCCATACATTATTAACATTATACTCTGTTGGTTGAGTTTAGTTGTATGCATGCATTTATTACTTAGTGGTTTTTAATTTCTAGAATTTGTGGGATTGGAGATGTTTGAGTGTGAACAGGTACTTAGGAAATTAATCCCATGTTATTTATATGCCTACTAGGTTCTAGTCACCAGCCCATGGCTTATTGAAGGTGGGATTGGGGTGTTGCGGCATGGGCCCCACTGGGATGGGTCGTGACAATATGAAAATCACATATGGTATGATATATATAATTATGGTTCCACAAAATATGCATAATAAATCTATATTTATTATACATGACATTTGAACATATAAAAAGTAATTCTAACACGAGGTAAGGGTTTCTCATTTCACATTTATTTGCACGTAGCATATGCCATATTCACCACTTAGTTCTTTTTTCTAGGGTATATACTACCCTATTGATATTTTATATCATTAATACATTTATCATTATGGTATTTAAATTTTCATTTGATATCATTTCTTTCATGGGGATTATGATTCAAAAGTTACCAATGTGGTAAGGGTTTATTTTATAACCTCATAATTTATCGAGATTGTTTATGTTTAAATTTATAATGATGAAATACAATGATATATCACTCTAGAAACACATGAATTTTATTCTTCTCCGGTTATTCATGGAATTTTCAGGTAATATTATCATTTTCCTCTCTTTTCTACTTAAAATTATTGAGAAAATGATATTAAGAAATGATAAATTTATTTCTATTTTTGGTCGATAATCCTTTTATCTTCCTTATCCATGTTTGCTAAAAATGTTTTCAAAAATGTTTTCAAAATTATCCCAATGATTAATTGAATAAAATTTTACTCATGATTGGATTTTTAGTTTTTTTTAAAGGGAATATGTCTTTCATTTTTCAAAAAAGGAACTTTTTTCATTTACAAAAAATAGTAAAGGAATATTTATTTTAACATACTCAACATATATATAATTTACTGCCATCATAAACTATCATTTATTTGAATCTTACTTTATAATTTTACAAGGTTATTTTTGAAGGAATTTTTTTCCTAATATTTTGTTGATTTTTAGTTTCCAAATGTGTTTTTTAAACTGAAAAGGATATTTTCCTCCAGAATGTTCTTAATGGTATTAATACTATTTATGAAAATAACCCCCAATTTACCTTATTCTCTATTGAGAATATGTTTTAATGATACCATCATCATTATTTCTCTAGATGGGTTATGATCCGTTTGTCTAAGATGTACTATTGTGATACCATTAACCATATTACTCTCAATGGTTTATGATTATGTATATTTATTAGGGATAAAATTAAAATTTAATATGATTGTTTTTAAATATGATTATTTATATTGATTATGTTTCACCCCTTTCATATGAGGAATTCATTAGAATTAGTAAGTGATGTCCATGGATCCCTATAGCACCTCAAAACATCAGTAGGTCTCCTGAGACAAACATTCTTGGGTATTTGGATAAGGAATTAACCATTTATGTATGATTCCTTGGAATAAGGCCTTGAATTTATGGTTATGATGTCTAAAAATATGAATTCCATCATTATAAGAATAGTTGTTAATATACTTGTGATTATTCAATTAGTTTGGATATTCATGGATAAGTTTCAAGCGTGTGATTATGTATATGGATTTATTTGATCATATTTTATTAGTACCATATTATTCTCAAGTTATTGTCTAAATTTCATGTGTTTTAGTTATTTATCCTTCCATATTGATTATTATTACTTATTCATGATAGCTTTATCTATATTCGTACCCATACTGAGCATCTTATCCCACCTTTTTATTATGTTTTACTTCCCCTAGGATGCCATGAAGTTTTTTTATTGATATGTAGGGATATGATAAGTGGAAATACGACGTTCTAAAAAACTATTTTTTATTTTATGTTTTCAATTTTAATATAAATTTCAAGTATGTATCTAGTTTAATATACTAGTAAACTATTCATTCTTTCAAGATGTTTTTCCTTATATCTTATAAAAATTTATCAAAGTAACCACCGAATCTGGGTTACTATGTTTCAGATAATTACAAGTGGTCTTGATTTAATCAATAAGTCTCTTATACTTTTTCTTGAGTTCCTTATACATTTATGAGATTTTAAATAATTTTTTTTTGTAAATATTCAATTTCATCATATTAATCATCAAAAAAGAATTTTTATAATGATATTCAAAAGAGTTGGAATTAGATTCAACAACCAAATTTGATGATTCCATCAAGAACATATTTTCCAATTATTTTCTAGAACCAGATTCTTCACTTGAATATAATCCCACTATACATCTGACCACTTTTATTTATTGTTCAAATTTATATTCTTTCTTACTTTATTTAAAATTGTACATTCAATTTTAACAGGAACTTTTCTCCTATACTCTTTATAATTTACTTCTAAAACATCAGTTGAAATAACATTACCTTTTTTATTTTTTAAACATCCCTTGAATAATACCTCTAAGTTATTCTAGATTATCATTTTTTCTTTCTGTATATTTCCATGTTGATTTAAGAAATATCATCTCTATCATTTCCATATCACTCAAAATCTGATGAGTAAGTTGAAAAATGTATATATTTAAATTTAATTCCTTTATTTTTAGTTGATTATTTCTCAAAAATATTCTTAAGTTTCAATTCATATAAAAGTAAAGAAATAATTAATTAATCAATATTATATTGTTTAAAGTTCCTGATCTCATCTATATCTAACTTATTTTCATGCCATTTCTTAGGTAAAGCTCTATGAACTCTTTTAATAATAATTAAATAATCCAATATTTCACTTAAAGAATCCATACCATTTACAATACTGGTGAATCTATGAAACATTTGATTAATTATATCATATTTACACATTTTAAAATATTGATACTTAACCATTAACATAATAAATTTTCTTATATTTAACTTATCATTTAAAGACCCAGAAATTTCAAAGATTTTTTTTCTTAAATACTTTGGAATTTTACGAGTCTGTGGCTTCTGACGATGCTTGATTCCGTGGCCTGGTGTGCCCGAAATCAATTTCCGAAGTTTAGATAAGGTACGTTCAGTAAACGAAGGAGCGAGTTTTTCTATCTTTTGAACTGGTGCACGAAATTAAAATCTAAGGGCACCGATGAACTCGCAACGCTGGTAATTGCTTAACGTGATCCTTACTGTAGTTGCATTCGCAATGGAGGAGAAGTTAATTTTTTGGGGGTTTATTTAAGAAGTAAATAAAAATTGTCGGAACAATTTCTATTTTATAAGGAGGTTATTCCCTCCCATAGGTAGTTAAGGGTGGGGACCACAACCACCTAACTACCCAAGTGTGGATGTTAGAGAGGTGGGGCCCACACAATCCCTAACCTTTTAATTTCCTCTAAACTCATTAAAAACCCCTCATTAAATTGGCAAACCCCCTATTAAATGTCAATCTCTCCACCTCACTCCATTAATTCATGTCAACCCACAATTTAATGCGGATATTTCCTCTTTCCCCCCCTTTTTATTTAATTTCCATCACGTTAAATAAATGGGGACCTTCCCTCTCCCTTCCTTAATTGATCGTCAACACGTTTTATTTAATGTGGTGATTTAATTTTGGGATAGTTGCTTTGCGTGTGTAATAAAATAATAGGAGGAGCCTATTATTTTGTTAAGGGGGAGAGCTTTCGTCGTGCGAGGAAGATCAAGAGAACTATTGAGGTTTTGGAAGAATGCCGACTTTAGATGAAGAACGACGAAGAATGCCGGTTGCTCGAAGAACAACGACGCGCCACCAATCCTCTTCTCCACAATAAGAGAGGAGACGCCGCTTCCTCCTCGGCGCACTCTGACGACGCCTATGAACCCTTTCCCCGCGATGCCGTCTACCGCAACACTGACGTTCGTCATCAATTGTTGAGGTAGGGATATTTGTATATTTCATTATGTGATATATACTCTTGGCATGGCGTGTAATTGTTGGGTGATGTTTTGAACCACTAACACGGTGGGTATGGACTAACGAACAAGTCTGAACCCACCGCTATTTTTTTCTTGATGCGTGAAATATTTGGCGATGACGAAGCGGGACCGCAATGGAAATTGGAGGCCTTTGCAGTGATGTAGGGGTCCCGAGACGACCGCATGCACAGATGGGAGCAAAATCAGACCACCAGAATGACTCCAGGGGCCTGCGGAAGCCCCCGGCGGCACCCCGGCGCGCCTCCGGCAGCAGCCCGCCGCGGCATCAGCCATGGTGGCGGAAGCTGGATCCCACAGCCACGCCAGATCCAGGGGAAACCGCAGCGCCAGCCTGGCGCCGTGTCCACGCAAGAGGAGGGGGGTCGCGCCCCCCCCCCGCTCGGCTCGCTAGCTGAGCCAGCGTACCCCCCGGCTGGGCCGCGGCGGGTCACGCCGACCGGGCCAGGCCGCGCCCCGCTGGGCTAGGACAGGCCATGCCCTGCCAGGCCGGGCTGCGCCCTACCGGGCTGGATGCGGACCCGGGTCGGGTTGACCCGGTTCAGGCCGACCTAGGGGGGGTTGGTCTGGGTCAGACCGGGCCCAGACCCCCCACTTCGGACCTTTTTCGGTCTTTTGCCCATAACTTGAGATACGAACCTTCGATCGATGCACCGTCAGTTGCGTAGGAATCCTTCGATCGTGACGGTAATTGCAGTATATTAAAATCAAGGTTTTGTCAAGGTTTGGGTATGTTCGGGTTGTTTCAAACTCGAAACCAACCGGGCCCTTGGAGGGGAAACACTTATAACTTAAAGACCGGACGCCCGATTGACGTGCCATCAATTGCGTTGAAATCCTTTTTTTGAGAAGGTTATTATGGTTTACTCAACTTGAGTTTTGGATGCAGTTGGAGTATGGTCAGGTTGGTTTTTGCTAAAAAACCAACCGGGCCCCTAGGACGGAAAAGCCAATAACTCTCATACCAGGCATCCGATTGATGCACTGTCTGTCGCGTTGGGTTTCTTTTGAAGAGATTAAGCTTTGGGATGCATCAACTCTGGACTTCGTGACAGTTGATGTATCGACTCTTTTTCTCGAGGAGCGGACCCTCCTGGAATCGATCATGCTGTGTGCGGGAACCCTAGAGCTGGCTGCGACTATATCGACTTTTGTACTGGAATCCTCCGTGTGTTCGACAACGGCGACTACCATACTGGAATCCTGAGTGGGTTCGACGATGATGACTACTGTTCTTGTATCCTATGTAGGTCCGGCAGTATTGACCTCTGTACTTGTATCATGTGTGGGTCCGGTAGAGTAGCTGGTCTTGTATCCTGTATGGATCCGACAGCTTTGCTGGTCTTGTATCCTGTGTGGATCCGACAGCTTCGCTGGCCTTGACGGAAGTTGTATACCTATGTGAGCTGAGTCTTGACTTCAATATTTATCATCGATGTGAATGAATTGCATTTCTGTGTGGCCTGGGTTGTGTTTTTCTGTGTGGACTGGGTTGTACTTGGGCTCGAGAGTTGGAGCTGTTTTGTAATTGATGACTTAGGTATATGTATGGGAATATACCTAAGTAAAGTCGCACTACTACAAATACGGCCTTTATTAGCGCTGAAAATGGCCTTTATCAGCACTAGAAAAAGCGCTGATAAAGCCAGCGTAGATAGGGGGGTCCCCTTTATCAGCGCTCCGAAAAGCGCTGATATAGGACCCCTTTATCAGCGCTTCCTTTATCAGAGCTTTCTTTTTAGCTCTGATGAAGGACCATTTTATCATCTCTTTTAAAAAAGCACTCATAAAAGTTAAAAAAATTAAAAAAAATTAAAAAAATTTAAAAAAATTTTAAAAAAAAATTAAAAAATACTGCGCATCAGGTGGGCTTTTATAGTGCTTGAGCCCCCATTTTACAGTGCTTTTCTGCCCCAGTACAGCACCCCACGCACCCCACGCACCCCTTCACCCTTTAACAGCGCTTGCTGCTATATTCCCCCATGCGCGCGCGCCCCTGCCTCCCACAGGATTTGAACTCGAGACCTCCCCCCTACGCGCCTAAGCCTTTACCACTACTCTATTTTGATTTGTCTTCCAATTCATGATATCTCTATATATATATTTAGTTATATTTATTCGTATATTAATATATATTTATATTAATATATATATAGTTATTATATTATAATATATATATATAGTTATATTGTAATATATATATATATATATATATATAGTTATATTATAATATATATATATAGTTATATTAATATATATATATAGTAATATTAATATATATATATATAGTGATATTAATATATATCTATATATATATATATATATTTAGTTATATTTATTCGTATAGTAATATATATTTATATTAATATATATATATATAGTTATATTAACATATATATAGTTATATTAATATATATATAGTTATATTAATATATATATAGTGATATTAATATATATATATTTATAGTAATACTAATATATATATATGTAGTTATATTAATATATATATAATTATTAGATTAATATATATATATAGTTAGATTAATATATATATATATATATTTAGATTAATATATATATATATAGTTTGATTAATATATAGGTATATAAATATTCATATATTGGTATTTTAAATAAAATTGATATTAGTTATTATTTAGATAAAGCTAATATATTTTATATGTAAATATGTTTAATTATTTATTTAAAAAATTTAATTTTTAGGTGCGAATATATAAAAAATATGTACATATAGTTATATATTTGATTATAAATAGCAGTTCATTATAAAAAAGGATAAAATTTCAAAAACATAATATCAATATGAATGTAATACCTTGGAATAAATTCAGTCCCCGCCAAAAAAATCCAATAATACCCCCTTAAACGAGTTTGAAAATCCAAAAAATGTTAAAATATTTGGGTACCCCGACAAAAAACTCAGTTTTGGAGGCCTTATGGGCCTCTTTTGGCCTCTAAAAATGCTTGAACAAGATCCCTCTAGGTCACAACTATGTAGAGCTCGTCGCAGGCTTCGATTTGATATGTGGTAGAGCTCAAACGGACACCCGGATCAAAAGTTATGGACGTTTGAAATCTGAGTTGCGTTTTCAACATATTTTGGATCTTTTTTTTAATTTTTTTAATTTTTTTAGTCCTCAAATTGTTATTAAATGACTATTACTCCATAATTATAATCAAATTATTAATTAAAAATATTCTTTTAATTTTTTAAGAAGCCATTTTCACTAAATATCTTATATATTAAGTATAATAAGTGTAAATGTACATTTATACTTATCTAAAATATATTTAAAAATTATATATTATATTTGTATAACAATATAACTATATTTATATATTAATATATTAATATATTTTAATTTTTTTTTGAAGCCGACCCTTTATCAGCGCTTTTAAAAAAGCGCTGATAAAGGCCCCCCCTTTATCAGCGCTACTAAACAAGTGCTGATAAAGGGGGGGGGGCACTGCGAAAAACTGTTTTTGTGGTAGTGTCGGTTTATAATTCGTGATTGCATCTTTCCTTTGTGGTTTATTCTTTTTGGATTCTGAGAGACCTTCGGGAGTCTCGGGGTCCCTACTGAGTATCGTATACTCACCCCTGCACGGGCTATGCCCGCACTACATTGTGTTGGATGTAGACGACAGAAAACACTGATCGAGGTGGAGGCTTGTGGAGTTGGGCTGTATCTAGAGGTGGACCACTTGGTGGGACATACACGGAGCAGACGGCCGGACCCGAGGAGCTGAGGAGACTATCTCTACCCACCCTTCAGGTGGGATTTCCGGGGGACGACTCAGTGCTGCTGTTTTACTTACTGTTGTTGTTATTTCCTTTTATTTGTACTGTACTTTCAGTTGGGTTTGTATACTGACCCATTTACTTTTCATCACTTACCATTTACCCAATTTTACTTAGTTCTTACTTCAATTGCGTACTCTGTTGTGTTTTTGTTTACTATATAAAAGGCAATGCCTTCCCTTTTTCGGGATTTACGCCTTTGGTGCTAGTCGCCAGCCCCTGGCCTATGGAAGGCGGGCTTGGGGTAGTCACGACACAGGCCCCGAGGATGGGTCGTGACAAATTGGTATCAGAGGAGTCGGTTCTACCGCAGAACTCAGGACTCTGATATTTCCTTTCTGTGAAGCAATAGTGTTAAGAGTATTGAGTGTGGTTTTCAGTCCAGGGAGTCCAGTGTTGGTGCGGCGGCCGACGTATCCATACACCAAGACCCTGACCTCTGATTTCCAACTTAGTGCATGAAAACACTGATTGCATGTGTGTTTCCTTTTAAAAGTTTTCTTTGTGATTGCTTTATGTCAGCTCACCAGGTATACTGTTTGACCGTGGAACACCTGTTTCTTTTTCAGGATGGACCCACGAAGGCAACCGGTTAGGGTTCCTAGTTACGTGCGGGATGACTGCCCACCGAGAAATGAGGCCTCGATGTAGGGCCCCGTTACAGCGGAGGCACCAGCGGTACCACTACCCACTGGACCACCGATCCTACTAGCCATCAGCAGCGAGACCCACTGCGGGACGACACGGAGTGAGGTCTTCTGCAGCCGGCAGTCGACAGATGTCGCAAGGGTCCAAGAAGACCAGCCCGTCAGGTGGGCGACCTCAGGATACAGGTTCGGATGTGCGGGGCACACGGCGCAGAGCCAGCCTTACGAGGAGGAGACAATGCTCTGCATGCGGTGGGCAGGGCCACATGGCTTGTGACTTCCCGACCCGCCATGTAGACAAGAAACAGACAATAGAGGGACCTCCTATGTAGAGGGAGAGGTTCGACCATGGTGGTCCGCAGGGAGCAGGAGGACGAGGCAGAGGAGCTCTCTGAGAAGCGGGTGGTGGACAACGTTTTGAGGCTCTACCACCACCACCCGCAGGAGGTCCACCCCGACCACATGGAGCTGGCGGGCAGAGGCAGGATCAGCTCCAGGTAGCAGAGGCTTACGACTACGTCACACCAGAGATGATTCGAGGTACTATCTGTGTCTACTCCACCCTTGCTTCAGTTCTTATAGACACATGTGCGAGTCATTATTTTATTGTCGCTTCCCTTGTTCGGAGCTCAGAGATTCCGACGGAGCCGTTGGCTCAATCCTTATGGCTAGAGACTCATACGAGAGCAGACTCGACGATTACGCACTGGTGTTGGCAGTGTGAGCTTACTCTAGGAGGTGAGATTTTTACCTGGGATCTTCTTGTAGCAGCGTTGAGGCCTTACGACGTCATCTTGGGTATGGACTGGTTATCTACAGTCCATGCTCAGATCGACTGTATTAGGCACAAAGTGCGGTGTGTCCGCACAGATGGGACCAGGTTCACCTTCACTGGTGTGAAGGGAACATTTTCAGTAGAGTATGGACTTACATAGAGGAGAGGGAAGCCGATCACACATCAGTTGGCTAGTCTCATCCTCAGAGTAGTTGATGTGCGGAGTCCGAGATTTCCTGTTGTGGTGGATCAGTATGCAGACGTTTTTCCTGACGACATTCCAGGACTACCTCCTCGCAGAGAGGTAGACTTCTACATATAACTGTACCCCGGGACATCCCCGATATCTACTTCAGCATATCGGATGGCTCCCACCGATCTTCATGAGTTGTGGGTACAGCTGGGGGACTTATAGGGAAAAGGATTCATCCTACCTAGTGTTTCACCTTGGGATTCTCCAATTTTATTCACCAAGAAGGAGGATGGGAGCTTGCGACTATTTGTTGACTATCGTCACCTGAATTAGGTGACTGTAAGAAACAAGTACCCACTCACGAGGTTTGATGACATCTTTGATCAGCTCAAGGGAGCATGATGGTTCTCGAAGATAGACCTCAGGTCTGGCTATCACTAGCTCAGAGTTCGAGATGAGGATGTGCAGAAGACAGCCTTCAGGTGTCGTTATGGACACTATGAGTTCTTTTTCATGCCCTTTGGTGTGAACAATGCTCCAACAGTGTTCATGAGTCTCATAAACAGGATCATCCAGCCCTACCTCGATCGGGTTTTTGTAGTCTTCATTGACGACATAATGATTTACTCGATTACCGAGGAGGAGCATTCCTACCACTTGAGGGTTGTACTAGATACACTCCGAGATCACCATCTTTATGGTAAGCTCTTGAAGTACTAGTTATGGATTCGAGAGGTTCAATTCTTGGGGCATGTCATCTCAGAGGCAGGAGTTGCTGTGGATCCCGCGAAGATCGAGGCAATACTTTCTTGGGAGCCACCCAGGAGCGTGATGGAGGTGCAGAGTTTCCTAGGTCTGGCTGGGTACTATCAGAGATTTGTTCCAGACTTCTCTAGAGTTTCAACACCACTTACAACTTTGAAGAAGAAGGGTAAACCCTTCGTGTGGTCAGACAGATGCCAGCAGAGCTTTCAGGAGTTGAGGTGGAGATTGACCAGTGCACCCATCTTGAGGCTACCAGAGGAGGGAATAGGGTATGTAGTTAACTATGATGCATCAGGGGCTGGACTCGGGTGTTTCCTGATGAAGGAGTGAGCAATGATCGCTTACAGTTCACGACAGTTGAGGCAACACGAGCAGAACTACGCTACCCATGACCTGGAGTTAGCAGCAGTGGTCTTCGCCCTGAAGATGTGGCGACACTATCTGATGGGCAAGAGCTTTATAGTCTACTTTGACCACCAGAGTCTCAGGTACATTTTCTCGCAGAAGGACCTGAACCTGGGACAGTATAAATGGCTCGAGTTCCTCCTAGATTATGACTTTGAGATTTTCTATACTCATGGGAAGGGGAATGTTTTGGCTGATGCTCTCAACAAGAGATTGGGCATTCAGCTACTTGGAGAGGCGACAGAGCAGTTAGCTTCTTTGTAGATATACTTCGTGGATAGAGATGGGGAAGCCTTTCTAAAGTCCATCACGGTCACTCCTCCACTTCTTCAGTGGGTCAGAGAGGCTCAGCGTGGAGACGTCAACTGTGAGGCGCGACGCGCTCAGATATCCTCAGGGCTGGCACCTAATGGATTTTCTGAAGGCGGGGAGCACGCCATCCTCTTCAGGGGTCATACCATGGTACCTGTTTCACTACAGGAGGAAGTTCTAAGGGAGTTCCACACTTCCCCACTAGCGGTACATCCTGGTGTAGGGAAGATGTACTAGGACCTCAGACGACAACACTGGTGTCTGGGTATGAAGAAGGATGTAGCAGAGTTCGTTTCCCGATACCTCACTTGCGAGCAAGTGAAGGTGAAGCACCAGGTACCAATGGGCTTGGTACAACCCTTAGAGGTCCCGGAGTGGAAGTGGGATGGGATATCCATGGATTTCGTGATGGGGCTCCCACATACATCCAGAGGACATGACTCTATCTGGGTGATTGTCAACCGACTCACCAAGTCGGCCCACTTCCTACTAATCAGGGAGTAGGGCTCAGTAGAGAGCTTTGGACGCCTCTACATCCAGGAGATCGTACTACTCCACGGTGTGCCTTCATCTATCGTCTCTAATAAAGATGTTCATTTTACTTCCCGACTTTGGAAGGGGTTACAGGAGGCTTTTGGGACGTAGTTACGCCTGAGCACTGCCTTTCAACTTCAGACGGATGTCCAGATTGAGAGGACCATTCAGACACTTGAGGACATGCTCTGTGCATGTTTCCTTGACTTTGGTCGCAGCTGAGAGGATCACCTACCCTTGGTGGAGTTTTCGTACAACAACAGCTACCACTCCACCATCGGGATGGAACCATACGAGGCACTGTACAGCCGACCTTGCAGATCACCTCTGTGCTAGACTGACCCTAGGGAGTCAGCACTCATAGGACCAGAGATGGTTCTAGCTATGACGAAGAAGATGAAGATCATCCAGGAGCGGATGAGGACTTCCCAGAGCAGACATAAATCCTATGCTGATAGGAGGCGGAGACCACTGGAGTTCGAGGATGGCGACCACGTTTTCTTACGGGTCTCACCTCGATGTGGATTACGGAGATTTGAATGGGGCAGCAAGTTATCTCCACACTTCAGCGGACCATTCCAGGTTATCATCAGGGTAGGTGAGGTGGCTTACCACCTGGCCCTTCCACACCAATTGCACCGGGTGCATGAAGTCTTCCACGCATCTCAGATAAGGAGAAACGTGCACGACCCGACGCATATTATCGACCACGTGGAGCTGTACATCGATGGTGGGGAGACCTTTGCAGAGGTCCAGGTGGAGATTGAGGATCGACAAGAGAATGTCCTACATGGATGGTTGATTCCTCTAGTGCGCATTAGTTGGCAGCATGAGAACCTCCAGGAGAGCACATGGGAGCGGGAGGCTCAGATGCGTTCTCAGTACCCTTATTTGTTTCCCTAGTTTATGTTGTAGCTTTATGGGGATGTAAAGCCCTGATGTGGGAGTAATTTAAAGACCCTGAAATTTCAAGGAATTTTTTTTCTTAAATACTTTGGAATTTTACGAGTCTGTGGCTTCTGACGGCACTTGATTCCGAGGCCCGGTGTGCCTGCAATCAATTTCTGAAGTTTAGCTCAGGTATGTTCAGTAAACGAACGAGCGGGTTTTTCTATCTTTTGAACCAGTTCTCAGAATTAAAATCCAAGGGCACCGATGAACTCACAACACCGGTAATTGATTAACATGATCCTTATGGTAGTTGCGTTCGCAATGGAGGAGAATTTAATTTTTTGGGGGTTTATTTAAGAAGTAAATAAAAATTATCCAAACAATTTTTATTTTATAAGGAGGTTATTCCCTCCCATGGGTAGTTAAGGGTGGTTCCCACAACCACCTAACTACCCAAGTGTGGATGTTAGAGAGTTGGGGCCCATACGATCCCCAACTATTTAATTTCCTCTAAACTCATTAGAAACCCCTCATTAAATTGGGAAACCCCCCATTAAATGCCAATCTCTCCACCTCACTCCATTAATTCATGTCAACCCATAATTTAATTAGGATATTTATTCTTTCCCCCCCTTTTTATTTAATTTCCATCGTGTTTAATAAATGGGGACCTTCCCTCTCCCTTCCTTAATTGGTCGTCAACATGTTTTATTTAATGTGGTGATTTAATTTTGGGAGAGTTGCTTTGCGTGTGTAATAAAATAATAGGAGGAGCCTATTATTTTGTTAAGGGGGAGGTCTTTCGTTGTGCGAGGAATATCAAGAGAACTCTTGAGATTTTGGAAGAACGCCGACTTCCGATGAAGAATGACGAAGAATTCCGGTTCCTCAAAGAATAACGACACGCCACCAATCCTCTTCTTCACGACAAGAGAGGAGACACCGCTTCCTCCTTGGCGCACTCTGACGACACCTACGAACCCTTTCCCCATGACGCCGTCTACCGCGATACTGAAGTTCATCATCAATTGTTGACTTAGGGAAATTTTTATATTTCATTATGTGATTTATACTCTCGGCATGGCGTGTAATTGTTGGGTGATGTTTTGAACCACTAACACGGTGGGTACGGACTAACGAACAAGTCTGAACCCACTGATATTTTGTTCTTGATGCACAGAATATTTGACGATGATTAAGGGGGACCAAAATTGAGATTGGAGGCCTTCGAAGTGATGTACGGGTCCCGAGACAACCGCAGACGCAGACGGGAGAAAAATCGGACCACCGGAACGACTCCTATGGCCCGTGAAAGCCCCCGACGGCGCGGGTTGCCGACGACCGGCACCGGCCGGTGGCACCCCAACACGCCGTCGGCAGCATCCCGCCATGTCATTGGTCGCGGTGGCAGAAGTTTCATCCCGCAGCCACACAAGATCTAGGGGAAACCACAGCGCCATCATGGCGCTGCGTCCGCGGAACAGGAGGGCCCCCCCCGCACGACTCGTTGGCCGAGATAGCAAACCCCCTGGCCGGGTTGGGCCACGCCCCTCTAGGCCGGACCTGGAACCGGGTTAGGTCGACCCAGTTCGGTCCGACCCCGGGGGGGGGGGGGGGGCGTTGGGCTGGGCCCAGACCCCCCACTTCGGACCTTTTTCGTTCTTTTTCCCATAACATGAGCTACGGACCTCCGATCGATGCACTTCCAGTTCCGTAGGAATCCTTGGATCGAGATAGTCATTTAAGTATGTTACACTCAAGGTTTTGACAAGTTTTGGGTATGACTGGGATGGTTCGAACCCAAAACCAACCGGGCCCTTGGAGCGGAAACGCTTATAACTTAAGGATCAGACGTCTGATTGACGTGCCTTCAATTGCGATGAAATCATTTTGTTGAGACTGTTCTTTTGGCTTACTCCACTTGAGGTTTGGATGCAGTTGGAGTACGTTCAGGTTGGTTTTAGCTTAAAACCCAACCGGGCCCCTCGGACAAAAAATCCAATCAGACCGGGCATCCGATTGACGCACCATCTGTCGCGTTGGGTTTCTTTTGACGAGACGAAAATTTGGGATACATCAACTCTGGACATCATGAAAGTTGATGTATCGAATCTTTTTCTCGAGGAGAGGACCCTCCCGGAATCGAGCATGCTGTGTGTGGGAACCCTAGAGCTGGCTACGACTACATCGACTTCTGTATTGGAATCCTCCGTGGGTTCGACAGCCGTGACTACCATACTATAATCCTCCATGGGTTCGACAGTGATGACTAATGTTCTTGTATCCTATGTGGGTCCAATAGTATTGACCTCTGTACTATTATCCTATGTGGGTCCGGTAGAGTAGCTGGTCTTGTATCCTGTGTGGGTTCGACAGCTTAGTTGGTCTTGTATGCTATGTGGGTCCGACAGCTTAGATGAATCAGTGACTATATCTGATCATCTCTATCTCTTTACGAATGTTGTATACCTGTGTGAGATGAGTCTTGAATTCAATCATTATCATCGATTTGAATGAATTTCTTTTCTATGTGGACTGGGTTGTGTTTTCCTTTGTGGACTGGGTTGTACTTGGGCTCGAGATTTGGAGCTGTTTTGTAATTGATGACTTAGGTATGTGTATGGGCATATACCTAAGTAAATCCGGTTGATACTTCGTGATTGTATCTTTCATTTGTTGTTTATCCTTCGTGGATTCTGAGAGACCTTCGGGGGTCTCGGGGTCCCTACTGAGTATCGTATACTCACCCCTGCACGGGCTATGCCTGCACTACCTTGTGTTGGATGCAGACGACGTATAGAACTGATCGAGGTGGAGGCTTGTGGAGTTGGGCGGTATCCGGAGGTGGACCACTTGGAGGGATGTACACGGAGCGGACGACCGGACCCGAGGAGCTGAGGAGACTATCTGTACCCACCCTTCAGGTGTGATTTCTGGGGGATGACTCGATGTTGCTGTTTTACTTACTACTGTTGTACTTTCCTTTCAGTTGTACTGTACTTTCAGTTGGGTTTGTATACTGGACCATTTACTTTTCATCACTTACCTTGTACCCAGTTATACTTAGTGCTTACTTCACTTGCTTATTCTGTTGTGTTTTTTGTTTACTATATAAAAGGAAATTCCTTCCCTTTTTCAGGATTTACGCCTTTGGTGCTAGTCGCCAGCCCCTGGCCTATGGAAGGCGGGCTTGGGTTAGTCATGGCACGGGCCCCAAGGATGGGTCATGATATATCAGATCCATAATTCATGACTTATAATATCCTCCAAATACTATGTGTAGGTTTACATGATGATTTGTAACTAAATGAATTTCTTATAATTGTATAATATAAAATATTTATTAAATTTTAGTTTAATACATAATTAAAATAATTATTTCTAATCAAAGTATATGGATCAATTTTAGGAAACTTTTTGGGTTTTTCTATTATGGTCCAGTGATCAATGCTTAATTGTTTTATGTAAGAATCTATCCTTTTTTCCTATAGATATAGTCGGTATCATAAAAAATGGAGGTCTTTAGGTATGAATATATCCTTTTTTAGATAGTCTTCTGTATGATTTCCCAAGTTCAATAGCACCCCGATAAAAGTGTGGGTACAACTTTTTAGGACACCACCAACGATGTCCCTAAAATAACTAACCTGATACAAAATTTCATGGAGTAGTTCTCAAGAAAAATAACTACAATTACAATAATTAAAAAATTTAAATTTCAAAGTATAAAACTAATTCCAAACTTGAAGGTTGAGTTTACCCCAGAATGGTTCTTACCGTATCCGACTGATGTTGAGATGTTTCTAAGCATGTCGTGGGGACCACACCAACCCAAAACCACTCATGAATGGGGCTAGTATTCATGTTCTTGGTCCATCCAACAACCAAGGTAATATACCCATCCACAAGGCCCCTACAACCACTTGGGGGTCATGTTCATTCCAGGTTTAAACATAAACCAATAATCTAAGATTCCATTAGGGATTGAGTTTAACCTAGGTTTAAGCATCAATTACCACCAATCTATGCATCCATCCATGGTATGAGTTCACCCCAGGTTTAATAATCAAGTATAACTAAGAGAAATTTCATTTACTTTAAATAAGAACATGCATATATCATTTATAATACACCAATCCACACGACATCCTTTTCCATAAACAATCAATTACATTTCAATAACCCATTTTCAACCACTTAAATTTCTAATGATCCATTAAAATAATTTCCATCCCTTTATTTATTTAAATTAAGTTTTACCCAAAACAAAAAGCCAAAATCCATTAAAAACCATTTAATCATTTCACAGTCCTTACCAATATACTCCATTTCTTTTCAAGATAATCATTTTAATTTCAAAACCCAAAAAACCTTTTTATATTTTCAAAATCAATTCATGAATTTAGAAAACATCACTTATTAATTTATGCCAATCCAAAACAAATTCACTATTTTATAACATCCCATTAAAATTTTAATGGTCTAATTCAAGAGTCAATTCCATTTTACATTAAAAAATGATTGAGAAATTCCATTTCACAATTATTGGTCCCAAAACCTAACCCCATTTTGGAATAATTTCATCATGGATTAACGTTTTTAATAACATAATCTATTATGAGTCCAACTACTTAAATAAGGAATTTTAATTAAGGAAAAACCTAGGGATTTTTTTAATACATTCCAAGACAACAATTGATAACCAGAATGACCACACAACTTATTCATTTAAAAATTGAGAAATACTGGGGGATAAGCTTAGGGACCACCTACCTTATAATTGAACAAGTCCACACATTGAGTATCGACCATCAATTTATCCTGAATCGAGATAAATCTAGAAACCGTAAAAATACCTTAAAATGGGACATGTATCTAAAAATAATGGAACACTACATTAAAGTGAAATAAAAATAAAAAAGAGGAAAGAGGATAGGTAGAATCACCTTAGGATCTCCAACACAAGAGATAATAGATGAATTAGTCAAGTAACCAAGGAGTTTGTTTCGACCTAACCTTTGCTGGACCGTTAACATGGTAAAATAACCCCATGGGTCTCCTGTAATAACTTGGTTTCCCTTCCAGCACACTGTAAGCTATTATCCACCAGGGTCACTTATTAATCTAATGACTATCTATAAAGGCCAACACATGTTTTTTAGTATGCTTTGTTTACACAAACACACACACACCTTGAGAAACTTCCTAGGAGATCACCCATCCCGACAGTACTCCAGGACAAACTTCACTTATATATGGAGTTATAATCAGGCATGATTCTAAAAAATAAATGTTCACCTCATTGACATGGGTTGTAAAATATAGAATTTTAAGTTTCAATTTACATTATCCTCCAATTATTGCACAATGCCATCATTTTGGACCCCACGCCTCAATCCCAGGAAGTGAATATTTACTTTTAGCAGATTATTGGCACTGATACTATTTTTCATGACCTAACATTCCATAGGCCATGGACCTAGTCAAATGACCCCATGGGTATCCTATAATAAATGGGTGTCCTTCATATAAAACCACATTCTACTACCCACCAGGGTCACTTATATAAATAATGAATGTACCCACAATCCAACACATGTCTTTCAGTGAACTTTTTCCACACTCAAAAACACCCTAAGAAACCTCCCATGAAGTAACCCATATTAACACTACTCCAGGACAAGCCTTTCTTAACTATGGATTTTTAATCAAATAGGCACCCAAAAAAGGTTCATCTTGTTTATTAGGGTAGTAAAATTTAGTTTTTTAAGTCTCACTTTTATAGGGGTGTTATAGAGTTCCACCAATGGAAGAGGGGAAGAGGACGAGGAGGGTGTGGGGTATGCTACTAGTTCAAATGAGGGTAAAAATATGGCAGGTTTTCTTAAGAAGAAAGGGGAAATTAACTTCCCCCCATTTAAAAAAAACTACCAATGGGGCCACTAGCAAGCTAGTTCTAGATCACTAGATAGACTATGAGCCCAGTAACTCAATGAGGCTACTCCCATATCTATCATCTAGCTAGCGGACTTGTACCAACTAGCCAATGGAATTGAAAAACTATGATTGAGCCCCATCTTCGTGTCCCAAACCCCATATTTTTCCTGTGACTCCATCAAAAACCCTTAAAGCTTTGTTACTAGTGTAATTACACAAATTTATGGTGTTCCAACATTCAAATTTTTCTCCTAATGTACAATTAAAAACTATCCCCTCCACCATATAAACATTCAATACCCTTCTCTAATTCAAATTCTAATACAGACACGAGCATTATAAATTCCCACCATTGCACTTATCATCCCCAAGAAGTATTAGTGGCAATATAACTACATTACCCATCCTACATTGATTTAAAACCCTCATTTAATGTCCCTATTCGATTTTCGAATTCTTAAAGTCATTCCTGATACACAACTAAAAACATAAGACACAAAGACTCCCAAACCTCAGGAAATACTTGCATTATCATAAACACCATGTCAAGTATCCATGTATTTCATCCATATAAAGACACCCATGTTTCATATTTCAACAGATTATCATATCTCATAGTGTTCCCACAATAATAATTAACTAAAAACATAGCATTTTTTTTATGCATGATTCCCCCTAACAAAAAAATTGCTTACCAAAAAACCATTCTCATGTTTTAACAATGCACCTGGTGTAGACTCCCAAACACCACATATGATCACACATGAAAACTCCAACCTAACAAGGGTTACCATACTCATTTAATTATCCAAATCCAAAATAGAAGTTCCACCACCATCCAATAACAACTTGGATGCACTAGTTCTTCCACAAAAATCCTTGACCAGAATCTCGAACACATCTACCAGATCCAAAATGACATTAAAGATTAAATTCCTGGCCCACCAAATGAAAATCCATGAAAAACATATGGTTGAAACTATTCCCTACAACACACCAAAATAATGCTTAACTTCCACTGAGAGAATGTCAAAAAGTTACCATATCATGATTCCTCGATCACCAGAGGAATGTCATCCTCATCCTAACACACCGAGGTCTAACCTGACCTCCAATATGATTCCATATACCAAGAACCAATCACCCAAACTATTAACGATTCCCTCACTTGAGCACCAATGTGACACCAAACCAACCCATTATTTTATCATTGAAATTTTCCTAGGTTTGATTTTATCACTTATAATCTAACTATAACCACACATGAATTCACCTTTATAATTCATAAATGAATCTAGAAAGAATTGGGGATACCCATGCACCGATATTTGGTTTTGTAAGGAATATCTAAATACTTTTAGCACATATCAAAAAATCATTCTACATGAATTTTATATTATCATGAATTAAAAGACACTCCCCACCAAAGGAGAACCCTTTTTTCATTACAATAGGTCAAAACCCCAACCTCACGGTTCTATTTCCACCTATCATTGAACACAACAATCAGACATGAACAACTAACTTATTCCAAAGTTTTCATAAAATCTAATGATTCACCACATATCCCCAAATCATGTAAATCCATACTCAATCCTCATTAAGAATAAAAAAAAAGTAAGTGGAACACCCTCCAATATCATATGGTGGGCTCCCCACCAAATATATTTTCTTATATAGCTCTTTGATAACTAACCCCAATGAATTCTATCATTAGCACAAGCATTTCATTCATCCCAATCCATTCCCAAATTCTTATTATCAAATGAATATGAATAGATCCTTAGATCATCCATGTGACTAAATCCTGATAAAAATGATTCTATACCACACAATCGTGGGTATTTTCTCTTTCCAACAAAACATGAGGAATTTATGCCCGCTCTGTCTTCTCCAGGTCATTGGGCCCTGAATCCACATGACTTCTCACTGACCTATAATTTTAGTTTCCACAATTATTTCCAGTGCACAATTGATTGAACCACAAAATAAAAATGGGAATGTATTCCTACACCAACTAATAATGAAGTGCTCCCATAATTCTTGTTCCATCCAAACTAGGCTTCCATGCCTAAACCACTAACTATTCTCATGCACATGTTAGTCTTACTTAACTAGAAGTACCCTTAGTACCCCTATACAATATCAAGAACTTCAATTATGTCAGGTATAACATAGGAAATTACCAACTAGAATCATAACAAAACTATACGTGTTTATTTTTAATCGCACCAAGATATTGGAAGCATACCTCAAACTTGAAAGGGCCAAGATACTTGACCACTCCATCCCTAAACCACAAATCATGATACTAATAATTGAAAACCAAGTTTATTTAATGTTTTAAACAATTAAATAAAATAATATTCATATATTGTTCACCATTTCACACCTCATGTGCACCGATCCTTCTCCAAATGCACCACCTTATTTCCATTTAGACAACGAGTTCTCAGTCTTGAACCACCTGATCACACTAAAACCTAGGTGTCACAAATCCACTACGACATGTTCGAAAAACTTAAATCATCATATCAATAATCAATAATCAATGATCATATGCTAATGTAACTAATAAACTATATACCATGCCTCTTATGTGTTATTTTACGTAATTGAAGTCATTCTAGATTCCTTCATAGAATAATGTTGACACGTTAAATGTAACACCCTAATATTTTAAAAGAAGAAAATTATTTTCAATATCACAAAGGAAAAGAAACAATGATTTTATCTTACATTACACGAAAAAGTAAGTTTATCATATAATACATGCAACAATGAGTTTATTCAATATCTTTCATTACATGTAAGGCCATGTTTTACCAAACAATAATGTACTATTAATATTATTATTTTTCATTATAGTTATCACCTATCCGATGGAATGGTGGGTATGGAAAATTTTATCTAAATTATAAAAAAATGATTTAAAAATGTATATTAAATGAATTATATGGTGTCCAATTATCTATAAATTAATATAAAACCCTTTTGAAAATAAAATGAAATATTTTTTTTGAAAAACTATTTAAATTCATAAAAGTGTGTTTTATACCAATAAAATAAAGAAACCATTATTGTTAGATTATATTAATTAAATTTATATTTAATATATTAAATATACTAATTAACATTCACCTTATGGGTTTTCTAGAAAAAATATGAAAATAAATTCAATTTTGCACTTAAACGACATATTTTTTCTTCTAAAAAGTTATTTTGTTTTCTTTTAAGGTGCACTTATTTAAAAACTATTTTTTGAAATTTTTTTATTTTTTATTTTAAAAAATAAACCTAATTTTTAATGTAGTAATAAAAAATTATCTTAGGATTAGTTGTTTGGCATTTTTCTGAAATGTTTCAATTTTTGATGAATAGTGAAAAATACTGAATTTTAATTAAAATCTGTCTTTTAACCTAAATAATTTATAAAGTTAAAATATATTTTGAATTGTTTTTAAAGTAAAAATAGTTAAATTATAAATCTATTCACCCAATATATTTCAATTTAATAATTTTTATATTTAGGTTTTATATAAAAACATTGTAAACTTTTGAACTTTTCACTTTAAAAACCCGCTTTCTCATCACATATACAAGATTAATTTTAAATGAAATACATCCACTTATGTGAATTTAATTTAGAATAAATAGATTTCATATTTATAATAATGATAATTTACATTATCTAATAAGTTAAAATTAATTTTTGATTAAATTTATTAGTGGATACAATTAAAATTAATTTCAACAATTAAGGTAAAAACATGTTTACTTAGTGGTAAAAATTATAATATAAGGTGTAAAAATTACCAAAAACTTATCTAAACCCCATTTTATAGAAATATATTTACCCTTATAACATATTTTTATAAATTTATGAGTTTCTAGGACACTTATCCTTCAAAGTGACCTATATAATAAGTTATGAAAATAGAAAGATAAAAAATGTACATTTATTCCTCTTAGTTTATATAATGATTTGGGGATAGGGAAAACTACATAGATTTGATTATAATTTTTATTTTTAAATTTAAATTATTTTTTAGCATAATAATTTATTTTTAACTTTTATATATGATAATAAGTACATTAAATTATTAATAAATGATATCACATGGATTATTTAGTTGATAATAAAATAAAATAAATGATACTAAAAATATTAAAAGTGAGGTAAATAGAATTTTTTTTATTTAATTATTTTTTAGATGAATATATATAGATAAAAATATTTTAATTCCATTATTGTATTTATATTTTTTAAATTAAAATCCAATAAATAATGTTGAAATTGAAATTTATATTATTTTATAATAGATGATATTTTATTAAATGATTTAAAATTACTAAAACTTCATATCTTATATAAATTTGTTTTCAAATATAAATAAATATAAAATATGGTCTATTCATAGAACAATTTATCTTTTATAATGAATATACTGACCCATAAATATTAAAAACATTTTGGCACAATTATGGTTAAAGTAGTGTTTTTTGCGAGTTACATGCAATTATTTGAAAATTATTTTCCAACACACATGAGATTTTTATTTTATAATTTTTATTATTATAAAAATAAATAGGGGATAAATTTTATAATAATTCAAAATTTATTTTAGTCTTAATTGATGAATTACATAGGTTAGAATACTAGTTACCTTAATTAAAAACCAAAATGAAAAAAATAAAGAAACATAATTGTTAAGGAGAAGAAGCTTCAAAAAATATATTTATTTTTTTTGGTGGAAGTTTTTATAAATAATTTAATCCCTAAAACAAATTAGGACTCAATTTTTGAGGCACATGAGGTAAGGGAGAACTAAAAATAGTAAATACTTTGAGTATTTACAAGAATACCCCTCCTCCTCAAATATAAAAGGGCACTCACTCCCATCACTTTTTCAAAAATATCATGACATTTGGATCATAAAAAATATACCCAAGTCACTTAGAAACTTCCCACCTATCATCTTAGAAGCCTTAATTTTGTAATAAAAATAATCGAGAAAGGTGTTTGGTTCAAACCAAAAGAAGTAACCGAAGAAGAGGTAACATTCATCACTAAATGTTTTTGTTTTATTTCTTACTCAAAACCATTAATTTATTTGTATATACTAATTATATTATAAAATTAGTATCATTTATATAGATATATGTTTTAATTTTAAGGGTATGACCTAAAACCACACACACTTCCATCACATGGGTTACAAAATAACTATTAGTGTGTATGGAAGACTACAACCTCGCAAATCGATGTCGTTTTTTTACATTACCACATTTAAACGTTTAGAATATTGATATAAATATTTTTTATATATTATATATATGATATATATTATTTTATTTTTAATATTTAGTTATTTTATCATATATACCTTAATTAAATCTATTTTGTGGGAATACGATAACTTGGTTCATGTGTACGATAAATTACATCATTATGAAGTGTTGTGATTAATTAATAGTATATATGGAATGTACTAAAGGTGGATTTAATAAAAATTTGTGATATATATGAAAAACATATGATTCTTTAATTGTTAAATATCATTCAATTTTCTTTCTTTCAAATCAACATAAAAATGAAAAATGATATTGATGTGTATTGACGGCCTACCATCTCCATGAATGGTGCATTTCAATTCCTATCACTAAATTTTATGGATTTATATAAATACATATATAATTCATATATATTATATTTATAATTTTTTTATATTATATATGTTTTTAAATCTTGATATAATTAATAAGACAAAGAATAAAAAGTCAAAACTTGTATGAAAAACTTAGTGGTTATTACCCGAAATATAATATTAACATGGAATTATTAATAAATGGGTAATATAAAGTCATAAAAAATAATATATGGTATTATATATATTAATTTGGTTATGTTATATATTTATAATAAAATTATATTTATAATAAATTTTGTTTTAATGAGTACTACAGATGTCAAGACTTAAGTAAGAATTGTTCTCCTCTCACTTTTATTTCTGTGAGAAATATGGAGTATTACCCACCTATTTTTTTCTAGTGTATATAATACTCATGAATGTATTTTCTTGTTAGTATAATTAAATATATGTGAATTTACATATCCATTTTAGGATATGTATTTCATGGGTTTTATGGTTTCAAAGTTACGAAAGTGATAAAATATTTTTTTTTTACAATTTTCCTTCTTTGAGAATTATAAAATGTTATGAACCAATATTATTTTATGATGTGTATAAAAATTCCATTTGACATGTAATATCATTAGTTAATTTATTATTATAGTTTTTAAGTTTATTTTAATGTTATCCTATCATGGGGATTGTGATTCAAAGTTACAAAAGTGGTAAGAGTCTTTTGTTACAATCTCATCATTTGCTGGGACTATGTATAATTAAGTATCTAATGCTTAAATATTACAATTATCATTAAATATACTCTCATGTGGTTATTAATTATATTTTCAAATAATGTTACCATTTTATCTCACTTTTTTACTTAAAATTTTTTAGGAAGTTTATTTAAGAAAATCTGACTTAAATTTTCTATTTGGTTGGAAATATGTTTTCTTCCAAAACCATGTTTTTCAAAAATGGTTTCAATTTTTTTTTAAAAAGAGTTTTTAAAAGTCCAAAGTATATTTTTATCAATAAATGTTTTAAATTATTTTTAAAACATCCTTTATTTGTTTCTAATTTTATTTAAATAATAGTATTTTCTAAATGTCTTATGTTTTAAAAATCAATTTTCAAAATAAAATGGATATTTTCCTAAATAATTTTTTTAATGATATTTTAATGGTATTTCCATTAATAATTGTTAAAAACCCTTTTTGATACTTATGCTCCACTGGGGATATTTTTTATTGATAACATCCTTCTTATTTCTCTAGATGTATTAATATTGTTTCAGTGAGATTGTTATGAAAACCATTTCTTTTCCATGGGATAACCATATTTAAAAGAGAATGTTATGGAACCCATTTATTATCCCCATGTCACTCATATTTTAAAGAGATTGTTATGGAAACCATTTATTTTTAATAGGTTAATCATGATTCAAATATATTTACAAGAAACCCATTTATTTTCTGTTGGTTAATCAGGTTATAAAATAATAATGATCATTTCTATGAGTTTTATGATGAAATATCTATATAATTTACTCATGTTGTGGTTATTATACGTTATACATAAAAAATGGTGTGGCCCTAATAGTTCTGGTTAAGCCCATTACAATATAACATGGTGTTTCCTAGATAGTGCTGTGTAAACCCATTACAACTTAACATTGGGTGGCCCAAATAGTGTCTGGTAAGCCTATTACATCTTAGACATAGGGTGGACCAAATTTTTTTGGGTGATCTTGTCATAACTATAATGAAGGGTGTGCTTAGATAGCACTCAAATTCATTGGGTAAGGATTATATTGTAATTTTTCAACTTGGTTGTTGTAATTAAAAGGGTTTTGAATGTGTTTTGTGAAATTGATTATCCAAGTTACCGAAAAGTTTTTTAATTACTTGTTATGGGTTTATAATGTTTCTCATTATCAAGATTGATATCACATGGAACATGATTATTAATTCTGATGACTCTTGAAATTTCAATGCTTTCATATTTTATGATATGGGTATTTATGGTTATGAGTTATTTTATGATTCACTCATGCACTCTGATTATGTCGTCATACCTTTATGTGATTCTTATGCCCATTTGTGAAATTTAATTTCTAATGCTTATGTTTACCATTACTGAGAATTTTAGATCACTCTTCATATATTTACTTTTACTTAGTTTTTAAATAACTATGTTTAAGGAGTTATGTATATAAGATATTTCATATAGATGATGATGATGATGCCTTAATGTGAAAAAGACAATCTCGGTTAAGTGGGGGGAATTCTCATTTAATCTCATGTGGATTGTTTATACAGAAGTTTGTCCAAATTCTATAAACCGATTAACCTAAAAGGTCCTCAAGGTTGTAAGTGATACTTTTTTTACTTTTATATGTCATAATGTTTAGAAGAAAAAATGGGGTTACAATTATTGGCATCAAAGAAAAAAATGTAAAGATTATGATTTTAGCATAGGATTTGGGAGTGCAGGTCCTAAGATGTTATAATTAGTATCGAAGGAATGTTTAGAATTTTTTTTAGATTTTTATGTTTTAATGTGAGGTTATCTTAAGAGTTATGGATACCTTAATAGGTCAATAAGATTAAGTATGATCATAAGTTCAAAGTCTATAGAAACACATTGAGTTATTAAGCGATCAGATCTTAAAGTGTTTGATGACATTTTTAGAGACATTTTAATGGGTTGGTGTATTTTTAACCCCTAGTATCAACATGAAGTTTTATTTAGGGAGGGATTATTTTTATGTTAAAAAAAGGATAACCCATATGTTGGGTGACAACCTGTTGTATCCGAAAATGTGGTGGGTCTTGAACCCATGACTAAAGGACAATAAGGGTTTCATGTCTACCATTGGCCTACATCAATCTTGGTTTGTATGAAATTTTTATACATAAATATTATGTTTATTTCAGAATCATATAGTATTTTATTTTAGGAATAATTGTTTATTTATCTTGGAAGAATACACGATCAAATCCTTTTAATATTTGTGTTTCGAACTTAGTCATGAAATTATTGAATAATATTAAGTATAGTTATTTATGGAATTATTTGGTTTGAAATTTGTGTATTACTATAGAATTTTTACGATTAACATATCATATTATGATTTATTCATTTTTGGAATTATCTTACCATGTGCTCACCATTTTGGTTTTGGTCCACATCTAAATACAGAAGGAAAAACTTATTATTCTCTTTATAGTTATATGGTCCTTAAAATTTTATTTTTGGGGTTTAGGTATAAGAAAATTCATCTTTAATGAACATCATTTGGGTAAAAAGACTATATTGTGGTGGGAATTGATTAAAGGATGAAATTCCACACATCAAGTAAGTATATTTCCATATTATCTTAGTTTATATGGTAAAATTCCTCAACTTTAGGAAAATGATCCTAAAAACAAATTGTTATCCTATTACCATCATCTCTGATGATATAAATGACCTCTTTCACACCTCATTTTTTTATACTTTTTTGATTATTAACTTTCTTTTGATCATTCACTTTATATTTATCAATGATCATGGATAATTTATATCATTATTTGGGATTTATGTTTTTATTCCATGTCCATATCTTCATTTTCCACCAATGATCTCCTTTATAGAGACATAGTTACATGTTATTACAAATGAAACTTATACTTATATTTAAATTTTATCCGTAATATTTTTTAGAAATCCTTTTTAGGATGTGGGTTTTAAAGAAAATTATTTTCAAATGTCCAACCTTTGATTACAAAGATAAATTTAAAATTAGGAGGACACAATTTTTTAAGGGGACGAGAGAGGATGTAAAACACCAATATTTTAAAAGAATAAAATTATTTTCAATAGCATAAAGGATATGAAAAAACGAGTTTATATTTCATTACACAAAAAAACCCAGTTTATCTAATGATATACACAACAATGATTTTCTTCAATATCTCGTGTCACATACTAGACCGAGTTTTACCAAACAATAATATACTATTAATATTATTATTTTACTTCATATTTATCACCTATAAATTGTAATGTCAAGTATGGACATGATTAACTAAAGTATTAAAATATGTTTTACACATTCATGTATAATGAATTCTTTTGTGTCTAATTAATAAGAAATGAAAAAACCATTTTGAAAATAAAAATATTTATTTTCTTTTGAACAACTATTTAAATGCCCATAAGTGTGCTTTATAGAAATAAAAAAATCAATATTTCTAGATTTTATTAACAATATTTTTTCATCTAATATATTAAATATATTTTTTTACATTCATTCTTTGTGTTTTCTAAAAAAAGAAAAAAATAAATCCAATTTTTTTCTTAAAAACAGTATTCTTTCTAAAAAGAAATTTTGTCACCTTTTTATGGGACACTAATATAAAAACTAAATTTTGAAAACTTTATAATTTTTATTTGAAAAATAAAAATTTATTTCTGAAAGAGTAATACTAAAATTATCGCAGGGTGTATCTTTGGAATTTTTCTGAAAATTCTCAATTTTTGCCGAATAGTGGAAAACAATGAAATTTAATTGAAAGCAGTCATTTAACCAAAATTATTTACAAAGTTAAATTTTATATTTTATTGGTTTTAAAGTGAAAATAGTTCAATTATACATACATTAACCCAATATATGTCATCATAATAATTTTCATTTTTAATTTTGATATAAAAACATTGTAAACTTTTGAACTTTTGAACGTTAAAACCCCGCTTTCTCATCACGACTGCGAGATTAATTTTAAATTAAATTCTTACAATTATGGGAATTGAATTTAGAAAATTGGACTAAAAATTTGGAATTAAAATAACATATATTATTAATAGGGTTAACTGGATCTTTGACCAAATTTATTAGTGAAAACACTTAAAATTAATTACATCATTTAAGGTAAAAATGATTTTACTTAGTGGTTAAACATAGAATATAAGGTTTATAAATTACCCAACACTTTAAAAACACACATTTTATGGAAATTTGTATAACTT
This sequence comes from Viscum album, assembly GCA_963277665.1. Taxonomy (NCBI): domain Eukaryota; kingdom Viridiplantae; phylum Streptophyta; class Magnoliopsida; order Santalales; family Viscaceae; genus Viscum; species Viscum album. Next base: position 1,351,020,328 of record OY728121.1, on the reverse strand, counting down.
TATCACCATAGTCTTGACATTAATGAGGTTTTGGGACACTTTTGCATGAAATTGGCCCATATAATAAGTTTAGAAGAGAGAAATAAAAAACTGTACCATTCTTCCTTTTAATTTCTATAAACCTTTGGGGATAGGGAAAAACTACATAGGTTCGATTATAAATATTATTTGGAAATATAAATTAATATTTTTATCATAATAATTTATCTTTAATTTTTATAGATTACATAATTACATTAAATTTTTAGAAATTCCAACACATGGATTATTTAGTTAACAATAAAATAAAATAAATGATACAAAAAATATTTAAAGATAGGTAAATAGAATGATTTTTTGGGTTAAATTATTTTTTAGATGAATATATCTTGATAAAAAACGTTAAAATTAATATATTTTAATTCCATTATTTCTTGATATTATTTGAAATTCAAATTAAATAAATAATGTCAAAATTAACATTATTTTTATTTTATAATAAACAATATTTTATTAAATGATTTAAAATTACTAGAAAATCATATTTTATGTAAATCATGTTTTAAATATTAAGAAATATCAAATATGGTCCATTCATCGACCAATATATCCTATGTGGATTTATATATTCATTTTAGTATCTCTCTTTCTTGGGTTTTATAGTATTAATATTACTAATGTTGTAACAGGTATTTGTCACAATTTTCCATCTTTGAGGCTTATTCCATTTTATGCAGATATATTATTTTATGAGGTGTCTATACATTCCATTTGAAATGTAATATCATGAATTTATTTATTCTCATGTTATTTTATGTTTCTTTTAATTTTATCATTTCTTGGGGATTGTGATTCAAAGCTAACAATGCGGTAAGATTCTTTTTTTACAATCTCATCTTTTATCGAGATTTCATATAATTAAGTTTGCAATGATTAAATATTATAATTATCATGACATGGAATCTCATCTATATATTCATGATATTTTAAAGTAATTTTACCATTTTCCCACTTATTGGTACTTAAAATATTTGAGAATTTTTTTTAATAAAATATGACTTTATTTCTCTCTTCGGTTGGAAATATATTTTCTTCAAAAACCATGTTTTCTAAAAATATTTTCAAAAATGTTTTAATTTTTTTCAAATATAAAATTATATTTTCTTCCATAATTTTTTAAATTATTTTTTAAAATTATTTTATATGATTCAAAGGTTGTTTTCCAAGAAAATGATATTCAAAATGTTTTATGTTTTAAAAGTGATTTTAAAAATGAAAAGAATATTTTAATCAATATTTTTTTTGATGATATTTTAAAGGTATTTTCATTCCTACAATAGGGATATTTTTTGTTGATACCATATTTCTTCTTTATCTATATGGATTAAGATTGTTTCAATGAGATTGTTATGGAAACTGTTTCTTATCCATAGGATAACCATGTTTTTAATAGATTGTTATGGAACCCATTTCTTTTCCATAGGTTAATAATGTTTCAAAGATATTTTATGGACCCTATTTTATACCATTTGATAATTATGATGTAGAGATATCAACATGAAACCCCTTTCTTTTCCATGGGTTGATCAAGTTATAAAATAATAATGATTTTTTCTATGAGTTTTATGATGAAATCTATTTTTAAGTTATCCATGTTGTGGTTATTGAATATTATACATGAATAATGGGGTATCCCTAATATAGGTAGGTAAGACCATTACATATTAACATGAAATGTATCATATATAACTGGGTAATCCCGTAATAGACTAACATGGGGTGTCCCAGATAGCACCGAGTAATCCTGTTAAAACGTAAACATAGGGTGGCCCTGGTAGCATTAGGTGATTCCATTGTAGATCAAATGATGGGTGCACCTAGATAGAACTCCAATTAATTGGGTAATGATTATATTGGAGGTTAGATTTATGGTTATTCTAATTAAAAGGGTTTTGAAAGTGAATTATGAAAGTGATTCTCTAAGTTACTGAAATGGGATTTAATTATTTGTTATGGGTTTATAAGGTTTCTCATTATCTAGATTGATTTCACAAGGAAAATTATTATTACTTCTGAAAATTCTTTTTTATTTTCAATTTTTCATATTTTATGATCCATGTATTGATGGGAATGAGTTCTTTTATTATTCTCTCACATAATCTGATTATGTCATCATACCCATATGAAATTATTATTATCATTGATGATTTTAAATTTCTACTGATTTTGTTTATCCTTACTAATAATTTATGGTCAAAATTATTATGCTTACATTTCCCTAGGTTTTAAAAATTATGTTGAACGAGTTACATCAAGAATGGATTTCATATGGTTTATTATGATGTGTTAATGTGAAAAACAAAATATAGGTTAAGTGAGAGAGATGATCATTTAAAGTCATGTAGATTGATTATGAAGGTGTTTTTCCTAGTTATCTAAAACTCAAAAACAAAAAGGTCATTAAGGTTGTAAGTGGTCCAATTTTTCTTTTTTATTTTTATGGTTTACAAGAAAAATTGGTTCACAATTATCAGTCTCAAATCAAAAAATGTAAAAATTATGATGTCAACATAGGATCTTAGAGTGCGGGTCCTGGTTTGTTATATCACATGTCTCATAACTATAAACATGACCTCCTACCATCCTAGGTGTGGTTTCAAGAACCTAAGATTCTTAGCTACACTCCCACCACATACCAAAAGTAAATTCATACCTATTATGATTGAGAATCCTGGTGATCCTATCATTTAAAAATGTCCTTGACATAAGGAACATATACTATGAGTTCTTAATCACAACCAAACCATCACTCAGTAGAACCAAACATTCACGACTCACATATAAGAATATATCCAAGGCTTATATCTCTGAAGGTACTCACAAAAATGAACTGACACTCTCATGGATTACCCTCATGTATCCCTAGGCAATGAATTGCCAGAATACTTAGTCACAATGGTAAAGACACTAGTTCCTCCCACATAGTGAATACACAACCATATCACTCAAGCTATTTCTTATAAGATGACACTCATCAGATATTTTTGCCTCTCACTGGACTTTTCGGGTTACAAGATGACAATCACTCTCATATCAAGGTCATAGGGCATTTAACATGCCAAGTCACCCACTCTAAAGTATTTAAATACATTCTTTAGTCCAAAATATCCTACACACTCCCAAGTCAGGAATAAGCTACAAGGGTCACAACACAACTGATATCATAATAAGTATAATATATACTCTGCAATATACATTTCATCAATATAGGTTTTACAAATAGACTCTTTATCTATCCCCAAACTAGCTTTACCAAGGCCAACACTACACATACCCAAGGTCTAGCACCCCTGAAAGGTCTATTCCAATACATTCCACCAAAACTCTCACCAGAAACCCAAGAGGATAAGCCATATGTTAAATAGTTCTAATACTATAATCATGGAGTTTATACACCCTAATTTTTTTCAATGGGTTTCTCATATCACAAACCATAAAATCAATTTCCAATAAAATTCACAATTATTTTCTTTCAAAACTCACACTTTAAAACCTTATTATTTCAAAAAGGTTTAAAAATAACCACTTTATAAAAATCACTTTTTTAAATTATAAAATCTCACAAGATGCACATTGTTTTAATTTTAGGATTCATAGAAATTTTCATGTTTCAGAGGTTTGGTTAAAATAATATCATTCACAATATATAAAGGAAAAAACTCATATGTTGCTTATTGATCACTTTATTTAACTAATAACTTCATTTAATACACCATTTATATCTACCTTGACATCATGGGATCAAATCCGGAATTGGATAAGTAAGATGAAACCATAGTCATATATGGGAAAACACCTTATATAATAGTACATGCACTTTAAATGTTCGAACCATTTTTTTCTAATAGGTAGCCAAAACCAAAGGTTGATATAAATTATAAAAATATAATTTTAGGGTAATATAACCATATGTAGCTTGAAATATTCATTTGAATACTATACCCTTATAAAGATTAATGTCACATGAATCCCCACATGTTTGAATTGATGGATGAATACAACCACACCATCTTTGCATACTGGGACAAGAGTGTAAATCTAATAAGACAATAATATCACAAGGATAGTGTATCAGTTGAAGTAAAAATAAAATACTATCGTAACAAGGGAGATCAATGAACAGAATTTACCATCCTTGGGAACTTAGGATTTCCCCTGTGCATGGGTCGATTAGTCCCATAAATGAGATCATTACCAATCCTTGAAACAATTCATAGTATCCTTCCCACTATGCTAAAATAATAAGAAAAAATAAAATACCTCTAATACCACTTTTTAACATCCAACTTCCCTAGACCAATAACTGGAACCTAGATCGATAAAACACTAATGTGTCTTAGCTGGACCTTCCCATATATAAAAGGTAACTGACTAGTAGTTAAGTTCTATGAGGATAATATGAGAAGACTATATCCTTCTATTAGAGTATAAATAGTAGTTGAAAAATAAAATTAATAGGTAAAACATACAAATATCCATCACAATAGGGAAAGATCCAATAAATAAAAAAACATCACATTCTATAATAGGTGGAAAGAAAAACATGTCTCAATGAATCCCCCATTGGTAGATCATATATAGGGGAATAATAATAGGATAAAAATTATAATAAACTAAAATATCATCCCCAATCCAGTCTAGAGTCTTCCAGTTTCTCTTCACCATGCTCCACCATAGCATTCCAAACGTGCCCATAAACAACATCCCCTTGGCCTAACCTATAACATGCAATTAGATAGTATTCTTCTTAGGTACACAAGTTCCATGGAGGCCGAAGTAGGTCCTGAGTGTAACTCAGTATACCTCTGCTAACAACATCCTTATAATAACCAGTCTGGTAAAAAAGTGCATGCAGCAGTTCTCAAGTTAAAAATTACAATTTTAATCATTACAAAATTTATATTTTAGAGCATAAAACGAACCCTGAACCTAGGTTTTGGGTTCACACTAGTAATGGTACATACCTTCTTTGGCTAGTTCTAGGGTGTCTCTGAGCACATCACAAGGTCTGTACTAATTGAAAACCACTCCCAACTGGGGGTAATAAAACTATGCCTGGTCCAACAAGTACCCATGGTAATATACCCATCCCTAGGGCCTCTATATCCACCAGGATCCATATTCCCTATGGATTTGACCATCTACCAACAATACATTCATCCACATGGGGGATGAGTTTACCATAGGTTTAACCATCAAGTACCACTAATCCATGCATCAACCTGGGGTCTAAGTTCACTCTAGGTTTAACTGTCTAGTATAACCAAGATAAATTTAATTTAATTTAAAGTAAAACATTCATATATAATTTTTACCATGAAAATTACCACACCTTACTTTTATATACACAATCAATTACATTTCAAAAATCCATTTTTGACCGCATAAATTTCCAATAATCTATCATAAGAGGTTCTATACCCTTTTTATATAAAACAATAATTACCCAAAAAACATAAGCAAAATCCATTACAAAACCCCCTCTTCATTTAATGAACCTTAAAAAGCTATACCATTAATTTTCAAGATGAAATTTGAATTTAAAAACACAAAATCTATTTTTACAGTTTGAAAATAAATTCAGGAATTTATTAATCATAACATATTCATTTATTCCAATCCAAACTAAAAGTCATCATTCTATAACATCCCATTACCACTTCAAAAGTATAACTAAATATTAAATTTCATTTAACATTAACTAATGATTGTGAAATGGAATTTCACAATCATTGGTTCTAAGACTTAATACAAGGTTGTTGAAATTAAAACATGGATCAACATTTTTAATCACACAAAACAAGATGAGTCCAACTACTTAAAATCATCATTTTAATTAAGGAAAAATCCAATATTTTTTTAATAAATTCAATGTTAACACCGAATAGATGGTGTATCCACAATAGATATGCACTTAATAATTGACCAAGACTATGATTTACGATTAGTAGCCAACTAAATTATACTTAAAAAACTCCACACATTGAGTCCACCAGTTTGGTCTGGATTAGGAAAAATATAGAAACTATAAAAATACCCTAAAAAAAGTTTATATTATCTGAAACTAACATAAAACAACTTGATAGTAAATAAAGACTAAAAATTAGGGAATGAGATATGTATAATAAAATATTTCTCTCCAATGCAAGAGACATAAACTAAACCAGACACGGAACCAAGGAGTTCCACCAATAGAAGAGGGGAATAAGAGGATAATGGAATGTGGGATGATACAAGTTCATATGGGAGTAAATATCATGTGGGGGTTTCTTAAAGAGTAATGGTAAAATAACCTTTTTACCCCCATATAAATAAAAAATGACCAGGGGGACACCTACTAGCTAGTTTCAGCTCACCAACTAGCCGATGATCCCAGTACCCAAACAGTCTTACTCCCATATCCTCTGACTAACCAATGGAAAATTACTATCTAGTTGGTGGTTATTTAACACTATGATATAGCCTAATCTCTATGTCTCAAACACCTTTTTTCTCCCTTGAACCCTTTGACCACCCTTCGATCTTTATTCCAAGTGTAATTACACATGTTTTTTGTGATTCCAACTTTAAAACTTTCCTCTTAAATACGGTTAAAAAACATCCCCAATACCGAATAAAAATTAAATCTCCTTAACAAATTCAAATTCTTATAGAAATATGAGCATTACACTAATGGCCATAGGTTCTTGGTGCGCAATCTATATCCATGGGAATTATTTCCATTGCAATATGTACTCTATAACCATAACTAGTCCTAATCGTAGAAATACGGTGTAGGGTTGGGGGTTATAGAAATGACAATAATATCCACAAATACCTTTCCCATAGATATAACCATTTTTTATTTGTGTGGAGGTAAAACTTAAAAACTTCCTATTGAAGTACATGAAAAACTGAAATTGATTTTTTGGACCAAGACACTAATAAAAAACCCTACCATTTACCATACTACGAAATAAATTGACATAACTTTTGAAGAGTAGATATAACCTAAAACTAAGGTATTTATTTTAAATTTAATAAAAAAACCTATAATTATTCACATAAAATAGATAGGAAAATAAAACATCAAAAAAACTACTTAGATATAAAAGTTTTAAATATTAAGGCGGTTTGAATTAAATTTTGAAAGCATTAGAGTATAGAATTTTGGATTCTTAAAGAAGGAACACAACAGCTTTAATCATAAAGTTCACAATGAGTCCTTGCAATTTTTCATTCCACACTATTCATGTGATCTCACTTAGTTCATGTATCCTTAATAATTTGATATTGTGTAGTGCTTCTATAAAACTATATTTAAGAGTTTAATTATTCATAAAAACTTCAAAAATGATATACACATGAAGAGTTATAAAATTTAACATAGTGATTACATATTATACACATGAAATGATTAACATTATTGAGATAATGGAACTATGATCAAAGTATAAGGACCTTGGATGCTAAACTGAAACATGCATGAAAAATGAAGCAGTTATCACTCGTAAAAATGATTTTAATAAATAATTATTAACAAATTAATGATGAGGTGTAAATCCCATATGGTATGATATATATGAGTATGGTTATAGAATATATTTATAACAAATATATAGTTTTTATTCTATATGTTGTTATGTTTATGAAACAATAAAATACTTGAGGTAAGATATTTATGTTACAATCTCATTTATTGTCAGGATTGCTTATGTAAATTTTGAATTGAAGGGAATTATATAGATCTTATCCATTAAAATGAATCTATTTTCATATATTTTGGTTATTTATTTAATTTTAACGTTATAGTATCATTTTTCTCTATTTTTTTTATTAAAATTATCAAGAATATGTTGTTAATAAAAATAGAATCTATTTCATCTTTGGTCGAGAATATTTTTCTTCCATGTGAATATCATATTAAAAATGTTTTCAAGAATATTTTTAATATTATAAATTGATTCATTAAATTAATTTTACCCATTTTTTCTATCTAAAAAAAGTTTTAAAAGTAATCTTCTTATTTTTTTTGAATGAGGTATTTTTACCAAAGGTTTGACTAAAATATTTGTTTTAATGTAGACCGCATGAAAATATTTTCCCACCATTAGGAATACTCTTTGATTTGAAATATTAATTTAATATAATCCATGGTTATTTTAAAAAATATATATTTTTCCTATTTTTATATAAATATCTATCTTTTAAATAATTTTTTTCAAAATGAAAAGGTTTTTTTCCTCAAGAAATGTTCCTATAATCTTTTAAGGTATTTTCATTTAGAAAAACATCCTTTTATGTTAGTTATGATTCACCAGGGGTGTGATACAGTGCTAGAATACTTATTATTTCTCTAGATGGTTTTTGATTAAGATGATGAAATCTTAATTAAACCAATTTTATTTTCTTGGGTTATGCTATAACAAAATTACAAATGTTTTCATGACCCTAGGGCGTACATATGAATGTTTTATGATTATATGATAGTTACGTAGGTAATATTCCTCTAATGAAATGAGTAATTTGAAATAGATACATGATGAGATGATGATGAAATGCATGGAAATGATTACCAATATATTTTTGAAAATTTTTATATGTGAGTATGGTTTCTTCTATCTATGTTCAAAATATTATGTATCAAAATGATTGTGGAAAACTATGTGTATATTTTGATTCATGAGTTTTATTTCTTATATCTATGCTCACAAAATTATGCAGGAACATGATTGTGATTAGCTATGTTCACAGTATTATTATTTCCTATGCTTCTGTTGGAGCATTCCTATATTATAACTCTTGAAAGATGAGTACTACTTTGACAACCTTATTGATCATTCTTCTAGATATGAATTGATTATAGAGTTTATGATCTATGATTTTCTGGGTATGAATATTTTATATTGAGAACATGCACTTGATTATGTTATCATACCCTTATGATAACCTTATTCTCTCTTATGATTTATATCTCTCTTGTTTACCATTACCAAGCATATGAGCTCACCCTTTCTTATGATTTACTACCCCATGTTCCGATAGAATGATTTAAGTGTGATGTGTCTAGAAGGTTACTAATATGGAGATATTTATGGGATATATTGAAGATATTTTTAAGATATATTTTGATTATGTATCTAGTATCCAAATACACTAAACCTTTATGATCCTAAAACATGTATATTTGTGATATGTATTGAATATTCAACAAAAATGATGTAATATTTATATTTATTAGGATTGGGTTGCTTCAGTTGTTATCATAATAAGGTTTTATTAAATTTAAAATATACGATGAGAAAAATTTAGTGAGAACCCATTGGAAAATCCTATGTATAGAATAACATCCAAATTTATGGTAAATAAATGAGTGTGGTTTTATTATAAAATAAATCTATATTATGATACTAGAAAGTGGATGTGGATGTGATACTAATACAAATAGTGGTAAAAACTCTGAATTGGGTGGATTGGGTATTAACTGAATCAACATTGATTCATGATGAGTGGAATTAAGACTGAACACATAGATAGACACTCCAAAGGGATATTATTGGGTCAATTCAATTTTTTTTTATAAACTATTAAAAAGGATTTGAATAGACGATGACTATGGGTGACCAAGGAAAAACCTAAAGTTTCACATGATTATAATAAGGAGTTATAATTTAGGAAATTTCTAGAATTATTTTAAAAAATATAAGATTATTCACTTTGATTATTGTAGCTTGATGCTTAAATTAGGTTTTTGGTTTTATTCAATAGCTAGAACAAGAATGAATCATATAATTAAGGAATTTGTTGACTAATAAAATGAACAGGTTTATTAGAAACTAAATGGATTGGGAGATGATATGTAATATCTTTTAACTATGATCACTAAACTATCTCAAGATATGAGTAGTAACATAGACCATGTTGAGCTTTAAAATACACCAAGGAGGGATAAATATGCCATTGAGTCTTTTATGTGAAAAATTCCACTATAATTTTGTGGGTCTTTTGATCCACTGGTTTATAAGAAATGGATCAATGCATTGGAATTTCTTTCCATTCTTTAGTGCTCAAACCATGAGAAATATTTCATAACAAACTATCACATAGAAAGTGAAGCTGATCAATTGTGTAATCCTATCAAGAATATAAGGCAAGAGGAATAAATATACTCCATGGATTGGGATGAGTTTAAGAGCGTATTTCAGAGGATATAATTATCTTAAACTCTTCATTATAATATGTAAATGTAATTTTTGGAGCTGAAAAATACGGATGCTAAATCCATTGGAACCTGTGAAGTAAATTTTATAATCCTTTCAAGGTATGATTTTGGATTTATAATTGACCATGTGATCAAAATTGATCAATTATTATATATCCTAAAACTATGTCATAAAAAGGCATTAACCATAAGATATTTTGGTAACTATAAATAAATCATTCAATTTATGATGAAAGTGGAAATATAGAGTGTGAAATATAATTATTATTCTAGTTTTAGTGACAAGAATAGAAAAATGGAGCTTCATGGAAACATGAATGGTAAATACCATGGAGAAAAGAAATTACAACACACTACATGCTAAAAATTAGGAGAAATCACTTCGAAATTAATCTAAAAGGAATTGGGAAATTATTCAATTGTGTAAAGGATAACTATAAAGCTAGTGATTGTCAATGAGTGATGAAAAGTTTATCAAATGTAGTTGAGGAGAAGAAGGATATAAAAATTAATTTCATTTTTTTAGATATAGGGATTTTTAGTATTATGAGTATCAATTCACTAATTAAATAGATAATGAGAATGGTAGGCCTCAACAACCCCTAAGTAAAAGGATAAAGGGAAGGCCTTTTCTATCATAACTAAAGTTGGCTAGGAGAACAACATAGTGAAAGGTACACTTACCATCCACTCTATAATTGTAAATGTATTATTTAATATATCTCTACCCATGGTTTTATTTATGAATAATTTTCCAATAGTTTCAAAAAAATACCTTAATGATTACATGTTGAGTTGGTTATAAAAACACCTAATGGAATGATCATCAAATCTCAAGTCTATAGATCTTATTTGATAGAAGTATGTGGGTATGTGATTCTTGAAAATCACGTGATTCTCACTCTTGTTTAATTTGAAGTGATTTTTGGAATATAATGTATTTATCTATAGAAAGACCATATCAATTTCTGAGTAAGGGAAGTTAGGTTTGATATTCCAAATCAACATGTGATTATCTATTGGTGTAAGGATGAACATTCACTTACCATGAGAACTACTTACATTTTATGAGTCTTACTACATATTCATGAGGGATTTTATCTCAAATAGTTATGGAGGAACTCAAAATTGAAAATATTCATATTGTTTTTGGAATATACTGATGTATTTCTTAAAGGATTTCCTAGTTTTCCTTTAAATCATGAAGTAAATTTTTTAATAGAACTCTTACATAGTGCTATTACTATTTCAAAGAATCCATATAAAATGTATTAGATTGAGTTACAATAATTAAATAAGAGACTCTAGGGGAATCTACAATAAATATTCATGCACCTAAGTACATCACAATGGGGAACAATTGTTCTTTTTATTAAGAAGAAAGATGGGGCAATGCATCTTCTCAATGATTATCGAGAAATTAACAAGATCACTATCAATAAAAAGTGTCATGTAATCTATATTGTTGAATTTTTTAATCAAATACATGGAGATACATACTTTTAAAAGATTTAACTTCATTATAGATATCATTAATTGATGTTTAATAAGGAGGATATACTGAATACAACCTTTCATTTGAGGTATGGTCATTATGGATTTATAAAAATTCCATTATGACTCACCAAAGACCATTTTGTCTTCAGGAATATAATAAATAGAGTTTTTATAGATTACCTTAATTAGTGTGTGGTAGTATTTAGATGATATGTTTATATATTATAAGGGAATGTAAGAGTATGAAGATTATTTGAAAATTGTGTTGAAGACCCTGAGGAAGGAGAAGATCTTTGTCAAATTTACAAAGTGTGAATTTTCAGTATAAAAGGCCTCATTGCTAGGTCATATAATATCATATGAGGGTATATAAGTAGATCCTTTAGAGATAGAAGTTATTGAATAATTATCTAGAACTACCACTGTAATTGAGATCCATAATTGTCTTAGGTTTTATGGATATTATCAACACTTTGTTAGTGATTTATCATGTCTATCTGATCTTATAAACAAGTTAACACAAACAAAATCCATGTTCATATGGATAAATAAAAACCAGGAAAATTTCAATGAGATTAAAAGAAGGTTGTTTTGTAAAGTTATGATCATACTACCCTATATTAGAGAAGGGTTTACAATATATTATGATGCATTGAATAAGGGACTGAGATGAATCCTCATGCTGAAATATATGGTAAAAAATACGCCCCTCTAATTGAAAATACATGATAAAATTTATCCGAATCATGATTTGGAGTTATAAATGGTATTTTTTTCATTGAAATTATAGATATATTATTATTATGGTAAAAAATTATATATATAGACTAATCATAAAATCTTGAAGTATATATTTACATAGAAAGAGTTAAATATTTTCCAGAGGAAATAGTTAGAATAAAATAAAAATTATGACTTCTCAATACACTACCATGATGGGAAGGTGAACATGGTGGATGATGGTCTAAGTCAAAAAGACCATGATAGTGTTTCTGTGATGAGGATTGAAAGATACCAAATACATATGGATCTATAGGAGATAGTCCTTGAAATCATGTGGAAATGGGTCATATCATATCTTCTGAGATAAAATTTCAACCCTCTATCCATGTAAGGATTAAAGTGGTGAAAAAGGAGGATGTTGAACTATAAAAGAAGGTGATAAATGTTCCTAAATTTTACCTTTATTGTGATGGAATTAAAAGTTTTATGAAATTATTATGAATCCCGTAAAAACTAGACTTGAAGAAGGAGATGTTGGATAAAGATAATAGTTCATCGTTCTTTATTCATCTTGGATGTATGAAGATTTATGGATATCTAAAAGAGTATTTATTGTGGGATAACATGAAAAGGGAAATTGTAGAGTATTTATCTTAGTTTTTGATATTTTAAAAAGTTAAGGCTGAGATAAATAAGTCTAATGGGATGTCACAAACATTACCCATACTAGAATGGAAATAGGGAAAAAATACCATGGATTTCATTATTGGACTCCCCAAAAAATAAAAATACCATACTACTATTTGTGTCGTAGTCAATTTATAAATTAAGTTAGGAAATTTCATTAAAATTAGTGAAAATTTTCCTCTTGATCAAATTTCCTAGATATACATTAAGGAAGTGGTGAGGTTGAATGAAGTATCATATTCTATTGTATTTTATTGGGATATAAGGGTTTTCTTGAAGTTTTGAAGAATAATTCAATAGGATATAGATATAAAGTTGTGTTTTAGTAATGTATAAAATTATTAGATATATGGTTAGTCTAATAGAATCATTAAAACCATATAAGATATGTTGATATCATGTTATATGGATTTTTAAGTTGTTTGTAGTTAACATATATCTCTATTCAATTTTTCTTACAACAATTTCTTTCAGTCAATAAATCAGAAGGCTCTTTATAAATCCCTATATGGAAGGAAGTGCATAAATCCAACATGTTGGGATGAAGTTGGAGAAATAAATTTAGTGGTACTTAATCTTGATTAGGAAATAATGGAGAAGGTTGGATCCATTAATTATTACATATAGGTAGATTAGAGTTGATTTTTTTTTTGTTGACAATCGTCGGTGAGATCTTGAGTTTCAAGTGGGTGACAAGGTATTTCTAAAAATGTCTCATTGGAAGAACGTTATGTGATTTCGAAAGAAATAAAATCCAAGGCCTATATATATTGGTTTATTTTAAATTCCAAATCATTTTTGGTGGTTTCTTATAGCTCAAGACTTCTATCATATATATCTTAAGTTCAAGATGTGTTCCATGTATCTCTCCCGAGGTAGCACATAATTAATCCTTAATATGTATTGAACTTAGAGTTTTTACCAATAGAGGAATATATATCTTATGAAGAATAATTGGTGGAAATTATGGATCAAAGATAGAATGTTCTTTTGAACAATACCACTCACATGGTCAAAGTTTTTTGGTGAATCCATAAATTTAAAGAACCCATGTGGGAAATTGAGGATGTGATGAGGTAGAAGTATCCCTAGATATTTTTATTAGATTGGTAGAATTTAGGTGGTGATATTATTATAAGGAGGATATAATTTGACACCCTTATATTTAATGATATATTTATCTTTTAATAAATATGATTCCTTTTATAAATCACTTTACACGCAACTCTGAGTTTAAACAAACCGTGATATACAATTATTTAATATGATAATTTTGTCATTTCCATTATATTGGTGGGTATTAATAGAACTAAATAAATTATGAAAATTATTATTAAAAAAATATCAAAATAATTATTTGTTTATAAATTCGTAATAAATGAAAATAAATTCATTTAAATGTAAAAGAGATATTTTTTTTGAAAAAAATGTATTTTATGCATGCTATGTGATTTTACCTTAATAAATAAAATTAATCTCTATTTATAAATTATTTTATTGAAATTTAAATATTTAATATTGAATAATTTTTTTAACATTAATCCAATGGTTTTAATAGGAATTTAATAATAATAACACCTGTTTTATTCTTAAAAATGTAATTTTACAATAACAGTTTTCATTGGGTTTTTATGAAAATTTTAAAAATGAATTTACACCACATATAGAAATTGAAAATTTTAAAATGGATTCTATATTTTTAATAATAAAAAATAATATAATTTAATAGGGTCAAATTAATTTTTGGTCATTTTGAACAACAACTATAATAAATATTTGTCACCTCAATTAGGGTAAAATAGGTAAAACAGGGTTACAATAATGGGTTAAAGATTTTAATTATATTAAAACATGCATTTATCCTATTTTTATGAGATTTGTTTAAAAAATATATTTTTAAATAGTTAAATATTTTATTTTAATAAATATTATTAATTTTTGAACCCAAGATTTACCATTTTCAAGATAAGTTATAATTTATTACAATTAAAAACTATATATGAGTATTTTCATTTAATGGTATGGGTGAAAGGTTACTTTATGTTTTGGATTGATTAAAAATTATAAAATAATTCATTTTTTATAAAATATTGAAAAAAATTCATAGAAAACCATTTTTACTTTATTTCACCATAACTTATTTTTACTCTTAAATTGATTATTTCCCTAAAAACTATTTTTCATGCATTTTTTATTTTTAGATTGAAATAAATTTTTACCAACTATTGAAAGTTAATATAATAAAATGGGTTAAAAATTTTGAACCATCAATTCTATTTTTTTATAATTCCCCTTTTATTTTTTTAATAAATTTTGTTATCATGGTAAAAAGTTAAGTCCTCATTATTAAAGTTAAAACAAGTGTAATGCAGATTAACTAGGAGATAAATATTAAAATCTATGAAAAACACATATAAATGTGATTGGATGATTTTATTTATATCTTATCACATCTTATATTCCAATTTTGGATTTCTTGGTTCCACTTAACATGATTATTATTTATATATTATTTAATATTTTAAATAATTCCAAGTGAGTCTTTTCCCTCACTTATAGAAGGGAACCCCATATCATCCTTTATAATTTTTTATCCTTATATATTTGAAAATAAATAACCTAATACCATGATATATTCATTCCTCGCATTCTATATCTTTTGTTATTTCAAAAATATCACCCTTTAAAGCCTTATGGTGTAAGCCAAAGGAGGTTTCTCAACGAAGAGGTATGAATCTTAAATGAGTATGTTCAATCTAATTTCTTCTTATAACTCCTATAAAAGTATTTAATTCATTATAAAATAATTAATTCAGTGTATTATATATATTTAATTGTTATTATGATAATATAAAAAAACAATCTACATCATTTTCATTCTATGGGAAAAGAAAACATCTCTCATGCGTACGTGTGGACTACCACCTCTATAGAGCGATGCATTTAATTTTTCATTACCGATTCAAATTTATGGGTATAATGATGTATTTAATGAATATATATGATATATATATATATATATATATGATATTATTAAATTTTTTAATGTTGAATTATTATTTAATTTTTTTTCATTTGACTCATCAGAAAGTAGAAAAATCACTCATGCATATATACGAACTACCGTCTCCACAAAGTGATGTAATTAATTTTTCATCACCTCTTATTATGAATATTAATAAAACTATATATAATTATTAAATATGATACTCATTAAATTATTAAAATTATGTAGATTATTTGACCATGATCAGATTACAAGTAATGGGGCTGCTAAATTGAAACATGCATGTAGATCGAAGCAGTTATCACCAAGAAAAATGATTTTAATAAATTATTGTTAATAAATGGTTGATTAGATATCATAAGTACATAATATATGGTATAATAAATATTATTATGGTTCTATAATATATTTATAATAAATATATATTAATTATATAGAAGGTTCTAATGCGTAAGAAGAAATACGAGACTTGAGGTAAGAGATCTATGATATAATCACCATTAATTTCAGGATTGTCTATGATATTTTTTAATTGAAATAAATTATATAGATATTATCCTTTAAAACCAAAATAATTTCTTATCCATCGGTTATTATTGTATTTTTCATGTGATATTACTATTTCCCTCTCATTGCAACTCAAAATGATCGAGAAAATGAAAAAAAGGGATTTATTTTCACTTTGGTTGAGAATATTTTAATTTATTTCCCACATTACCTTTAAAATGTTTTCAATAATGTTTTTTAATATTATCCAATAATTTATTTAGTTAATTTTTACCCATATTTTACATTATAATTTAAAAAAAGGAGAATTCTAATCATTTTATGAACGAGTTATTTTTACCAATGGTGTGAAAAAAATCTATGTTTTAAAATATACCAAAAAAAGGACCTTTTCCACCCTCGGGAACAATATTTTCTTTGAATATTCCTTTATAAGATTCCTTCGTTCTTTGAAAATATATTTTTTCCTAATATTCTTGAAATTTTTAGATTTTAAAAAAGTGATTTCAAAATAAAAATGGTATTTTCCTCAAGAAATGTTATATTGACATTGTAAATAATTTTAATCTATGAGAACATCCATTGATGTTAATTATGATTCACTAGGGACATGATCAAATGTACCTTCCTTATTATTTCTCAATATGTTTATTGATTATGTCGATTAAATCTTATTGAAACTCGTTTTCTCTTCACAGGTTAATATATGAAAAAATAATAAATGTTTTTAAGAACTTGTGGAATACATATGAATGTATTATGATTATGTGATAGTTGGGTCTGTAATAGCCCTCCAATACATTGGGTAATGTGATATTGATATCTCATTAGATGATGACGATAAGCATTGAAATCACTATGAATATATTTGTAATTTTTTTTGATATGTGAGTATGATTTCTTCTAGTTGTGATCATAAGATTATGCATGGACTTGATTGCGAATAACTATGTTCATATTTTGATACATGAGTGTGATTTCTTCTTGATATTCTCACAATATTATGCATGTACATGATTTAAATTAGATATGTTCACAAGAATATGGTTTCCTATGCTTATGATTCCTCATGACTATAATAATACTCTTGATTAAAGAGAAATTATTTAGGACCTATATAGATCATGATTCTTGATATAACTTGATTTTGGAGTTTATGTTCTATGATTTTATTTGTATAAATATTTTACATTGATAATATGCACTTTATTATGTTATTATAACCTTATGATCATCTTATACTCTCTTATGATTTATATATCTCATGTTTACCCTTACTATGCATCTGATCTCACCCTTTATTAAGATTCCACATGACTATTTTATGACTCTTGAATAAGGAGTACTTCATTGGAACCCTTATTGATCATAGTTCTAGATATGAATTGAGTTTGGAGTTTATGATATAATATTTTTTGGATATGAAACTTTTACATTGATAATTTGTACTTGATTATGTTATCATACTCTTATAGTCGTCTTATTATCTCTTATGATTAATAGTTCCCATTTTACCCTTAATGATCATCTAAGCTCACCATTTCCTATGTTTTACTTCCACAGGTCATAATGGAAGGATTTAATTATAACATATTAATAAGGGTATTAATATGAATATATTGGTATGAAATATTAAAGATATTTTTATAAATATATTGATTATGTTTCTATTATCCAATGAAACTAAACCATTATGGTCCTTGGTAGTGTATATTTGTGATATGTATTGAATATTCATCTAAAATGATGTAATATTTATGTTTTTCATTCTTAGGTCACTTTAGTTTAAACATATGATCATAACTTTTAGATAGATTTTCTATAAAGATAAGAAAAACTTCTAAACCATATGCACATTTATCTCCAAAATTAGTTCATAAGAACATAACAAATGAAAACAATTTATAAAATTATAATAATACATGAAAACAATAATAATAGGGATAAATATTTTTTTTATCCAAAATCAGTTATTCTATAAGTAGTGTGAGCTTCAATATCCATGTAGAGGGAATAATGTGATGATTTTATAATTTATTGAAACAAATAAATAAACGAGTTTTGTAAGTACGAAAATATGTTTTAAATGAAGTGTGAATGAGCTACTCTACACTATAAGTATATGGTTGAGTTGGAAATTCTAGAGAAGGAAACCATATATAAGGTCATTAATGGTACAATTAACATATTTTTGACTTTATCTTCTATTTTGATAGATATAGGTTCTTTTTATTTATTTCTTATCATGGTTCATATGGGGAGCTCAACCTTTCTGTGAAGAGGCTTAAGAGACCACTAGTGTTATTGGAACTAGTTGGTGGGAATCATATTTTTTAGATGGTTTCCATGTTTTACATTAGCGCTTAAAAATGGTAGGTTGGTGTGGGAAATTTTTATATTAGTGATACGATCCAATTATTTCATTCATTTAATTGATTATCAAAAATAATCTTGACCTTAACTTTTTTCAGATGAAGGGATAGATTCACTAGTCCTGGTAGAGAGAAAATAGTGTTTTTAGAGGAATTTATTATTAAATAGAGATGTGAACAAATGAAATTAGTTCATTACTATGAAATTAGATTGTTTAGGTTTATTTATAGTGGATATAGACTTCAAGGAGTTTCTTGATGTAGTGAGGTAATTTTTTGATATATTCACTAAGGAGGAGGTTATATTTCCACCTCAACATGAGGTTGATTTTAGTGTATATGTCATTAAGGGAGTGGTATTTATCTCTATGTATCTTTATTAGATGACCTAAACTGAACAATGAGAGTTGAGTGTTAGGTGGATGATTTATTATAGAGAGGATCTATTTGAGAAAGCATGTCATCGCGTGTCACTCCAATTCAATTCATGAATAGGGTAGATGAGAGAATAAGACTTTTCATTGTTTTTATATGGGTAAATTAGGTAAAATTATATAAAAACACCAATTAACCCATATCAAGGACTTATTTGATTATCTTAAAAGAGATAAGGTTTTCTATAAGATCAATCTTAAATAAATCTACCATGAATTATAGATTTTTGGGGAGGCTATTTTGAAGACAATTTTCAAATATAGGTCTGAATATTATAAGTTGTTAATGATGACTTATGTGGTATGGAATTCCACAAAATTTCTCTTGAGATTGATGATCGAGTATTTAAAATTATTTAGATAGGTTTGTACGGGGTATTTAATGATGATATATTGGTTTACTCATGGATTGAGGAGGAGCATGCTTATCATTTTTGGATCATATTGGAGACTTTTTTAGAATATAATATATTTAAGAATCTATAAAAGTGGTATTTGTTTATTTAAAAGGTATGAATGTTGGAAAAAATTATATATAAGTTTAGAGTAACTATTAATCTAGAGAATATGTAGGTGATGGTAGTTTGGGATTCATCCAAGAGTGTTTTTGAGGTCAAGAGTTTCTTGGGGTAAGCTAGATACTATCAACATTTAAAATATATTTCTCCATGATGGAGGATCCTTATCTTTAATGAATAATGGGAAAGCTTTCATTTGGAAATAATGGTGTCTTGTTGCTTCAATATTGTGAAAATGAAGATTACTAGTGCACTGGTTCCCAAATTTCCATAATAGGGGCCCCCATATGAGTTATATTGTGATATTTTTTTAGGCCTTGGATATATATTGATATAGAATCATGTTCTAATTACATATAGTTCATGGAACCTAAGGACTCATGAGCATAGTTATACTATCCATGATTTGGTGTTAGTGGTTCTAGTTTTCTATGTGAATTATTGGATACATTAATTTATTAGGTAGTAATTTATGGGTTCCACTAACAACATGATCCTATGATACATAATTTTCTAGAGGGATCTGAACCTATAATAGTTTCATTTGGTTGATCTTTTATAGGACTACGATTTTGAGATCTCTTATACTATAGTTTAGGGTAATGTAGTGGGTAATTCATTGAGTAGTAATTCATATCAAGAATTCATACATCAGGCTTAAGAGTAGTGGATGGTGATGGAGTAGTTGAAAAATCCACATTTTAATCTTGTGTAGATAGATTGATGAACATGTTTGTATTATATTATAGTAACATCCACTATAGTTTAGTAGTTTTTCAATACATAAATATGAGATTCTAAGTGCGAGGTTTTAAAGGAATTTATTATTCAAGAGGAGTCACTAAAATGTTGGATAGAAGTAAATATAAAAATAAATCATCACCTAGACCGATCCCCACTTCCCTAAGCCTAGGTACCCTTTTTAGGTGAGTCTGGCTTAACCTAAATTGTTTCGGAGGGCCACCTAGGCCTAGCCTTAGGCTCACTTGATTCATCAGGTCAGGCTGGATCATGAACCTAAGCCACTAAATCTTTTTTTTCATTAAAAAATTATATAAAATTAAATATTATATTAGAAAATATTCTTTTATATAATATTTTCCAAAAAAAATGATTTTTATATATATATAAACAAATTCATTACACCTAAATTAATAAATTCATGTTATAAAAATTATATTACACCACCTTCCATGTGAAAAATATTTAAAATAGAAAAATAATATATATTTCGTAAAAAGACCACATTTTTATCTATTTAAAAAATTATATTACACAAAAATTCAATTACATTTTTATTTTGAAAAAAAACTTACAATTAATAGAAAATATGTTCCATAAAAAACAGTATACATCCAATAAAATTATTATATTTAAAAAAAATTAAATTACACTATTTATGATGTAAAATTATACTTATAATAAACAAATATATTTCCTAAAAAATTTACATTATACATCAATTATAAAATACCATTATATTATATTTTAAAAATTCAATCAGAAAATATTGGAATATCCTCGGTAGTTCTTAATAACATGTCATCCTCATTATCAATATTGAAATTATTGATAATTTATTATCATAGATCTTGTTTGTATAACCAATCCATTGAAATTATAATTACATCCACTATAGGTGGGGTTAATCATTTATTATAATCCCTGATAACTCATTCACTTGCACATAAATTTGTTTCAGATGCAACTAATGAAATATGAACACCAAGTACCTCATTAAAAATTCATGTTAGTGCATTCCATGTTGAATAATTATCCTTCAATCAGTTTGAAATATTAAAGTCATATTCATTATAAATTAGAGGAAATTTTAAATATCATTTCAATTTGGATGTACCTATAATGGAATATTCTAAAATACATTTATTTTTATAGTTTTCCATATATTTCCACAACTACAAGAAGAATCTATAGGCTGTGTGGGTTATATAATAATATCAACAGATGTAATATCTTTATTTTAATTTCATAATTGTTTAATAAAATAAAATATATCACCAAATTGAAATTAATCATAAAAAATTATTTCTAGAAATGATTTTAGATAGGGGTATTTACACCTTGGATATAATATTAGTTCCACCACAAATATTTTATGTAATGGATCATAATATTTATCAAAATTCTATTTTATCTTTATAAAAATTAGAATATAATAACTTTATGGAACATATTTTATAAAAAAAGATATAATATCTTCTAAATCATGAAAAACTAATGATGAAGCAAGAATGTATACATGTAAAAAAATAGTGTATCTTTTTCAAAATGCATGAAAAAAATATCTAAACAGTTTAACTTGATCTCAAAACTCATCATAGATAATAATAACTCCATCATGTACAATTTTATATTGAAAAAAAATCTATACTTTCTTCATTTTAAATATAATTTCAATGTATACTATGTTTAATTCTATCTATTATCAATATCTAATTGTATTTTTATAAAATTAATGCTTTTATTAACAGATCCTTCTATCTAATTTCACATGATTAATAAAAATATTAATAACACAAATATATTTTATTATAATACCTAAAAAAAATTTATACATAAATAAAATATTTCATGAAATAAATATAAAATCTGTGTAATAATGAACATAAAATAATTCTCCATGATAAGGTAATTACAATGAAGATTTATGATATTACGCATGGTTATTATAATATCATGCATTATCTATTGCAATCATAAATAAATAATTTTTTAAACCCCACTTTGAAATATTATCTCTCAAATAAATTCATAATTAATGACTATTATATGGGAGTTTAATTGTTTTAAATAAACTATATTTTTTATTTAATTTTGAATAATCATCAATAAAATGGGAAATAATGCATTTAAATTCATGATATTGAATAAAATTAATTAAATCTTAAGTTAAAAAAATATTCCCATTTAATTATTTGAAAATATTTGTAACATCTATTTTAATATTTTTATCATTTTTAAATTTTTTTCATTATAATTTTTAATGAAAAAATTTTATATTAAGGCAAAATGTCCCTTAAAATAAATTTTTAAAAATTTATCTCTCTTTTGTATTATAACAATGTTATTTTTTAATTATATAATGATCCATTATATCCTATTCATGCATGGGATCCTAAGAAAAATTACTTAATGTATTACTTTTAAATTGAATTTTCGTATTTAATATCAGGTTAGTTATTTTTAACATGTACATTAGCCTGCCTTTTAAGATGACTCATTCCACAATTATAATAACGACTATATAATTTAACAAAATATTATCACTATTATTTTAATGTCTTCATTCCATTATATTCATTAATTTTTTTAGAATGATCTTAAATATTAGACTGAGTTTGAGACTTATATAATGATCCAACATGAGGTGAATATGATGAAACAATAGGTGAAGATTTATTTTTTCCACCAGGAGAGCCAAATGATTCATGATCAAACAATCAAATAGGATCTGTTCAATAGAAAATATAAAATTAAATTTCAAATCATGAAAAAATATAAAAAAAATATTAAAAAACAATTTTAAATTATTTTTTTACAAGATTGATTAATAATTATAAATAAAATAATTATATATAAATATAATAATATTATATATTAATTAATATTTTGAGTATTGAAATGAGAAAAAATTGAGGCTAGATGAATTGCTTTGGAAAACTGGAGGCCCCATAATGATGATAAATTCACAATATTTTTAAAAAAAAAAGAAGATGAGAGATTCTATAATAAAAAGTAAAGGGGGAGAATTATTTATAATAACACATATATTTCTTTGGTTGGTTAAAAATTCTGAAAACAATTTTTTATAAAAAATATTACATGTGCAGGCTTTAAATCCTTCCATTGGTAGGTTGGTAGTCTGACACCTCCTTTCGAGAATGGTTATATAATTATTATGTAGTTTTTTATTCCCGTTTACATGTACACTAATAGGCCCCACCCTTTCTTTTTATTAGCATTATGACCATTATATATATATATATAAATATATTAAAAACTAGGTCTGGGTAATATATTTTGTTTAGATTTTTAGGAAGTCCCAAACCAAAAAACAAAAGCCTAGGTTAGGCTTGACCAACATTGAGACCCAAGCTCGACTCATTCTGACACAATCCTTTTAATGGCAAGATCGATTGACCTTTGGTTGAGAATTTTGTCCTTTATGAAGCATTTAAACCATTATATAAAAGTAGGTGAGAAATTAGTTTTATTTTAGGTGATGTTTTTATACCTGAGGATCCAATAAATGAGGTTTTATAGGAGTTCCCTCAATTCATTTTAGTAGTTCATCTTAGGGTAGGTAAAATGTACCAATATTTTAAGAGGTAGTTTTGGTGGCCTAATTTGAAGCAGGGCATGGATGAGTACATTGTATTATGCTTCAATTACCATTAGATATAGATAAAACATTATATATGTGTAAGTTTGATGTAATATCCTAGTATTTCACAGTAGAAGGTTAATGAAATTTCAATAGATTTCACAACTAGGTTAACCTATACAGATATAGGTTAAAACAATCTATGGTACATTGTTGATAATTTGAAAAAGAGTGTAAATTTATTAAATATTCAATAATATAATTTATTAAAAAATATAGATAAATTTTATAATTCAAAGGTGATTAGACTATATGAAGTTTGAATGATGACCATATTATATTGAGATGCCTATTTTATTTTAAAATTTTATAGGGTTTATAAGATAGTTTTAGAACTTAATTATCATTAAATATTTCTTTTATATCTAAACAAATATATATCGATTGATAATAAGATTCAAACTATAGAGGATATATTGAGGCCCAGAGTCATAGATTTCAGGGGTGCTTCGTCAAACCATTTACCCTTGGTAAAATTTCCATACAATGATTATTATTACTTTACTATTGGAATGAACCCTTTTTTGAAATTATATGGATGATCATATAAGTCTCTATTATTCTTTTTTATGGTTGTTGAGTTGTCCATTCTTCGTCGTGAAAAAGTCTATAGAATGAAAGAGAAAATACAAAAGATCCAAAGACACATGTGAAAAATGCAGTCTCCATGAATCATATATAGATAAAAATAGGGAATATTTTAAGTTTTAGGTTGGAAAAAATGTTTTCCTGAAGGTTTATTTTTAGATGGCAAATAAGATGTTTAAAAAGAGTAGTAAATTTTCATCATGGTCTTCAGGACTATTCAAGATTTAGGAGTGAGTTAGTGGAGTGGCATATAACTCAAAAATACAACCCCAAATATAGTGAGTGCATTGTGTATTCCATTTATTATAGATATAATGTTATTTAAAAGATCCTTATGATGATTTATCTTTTAGTGTATTGGATTTAGAGCTTTATATAAATTTTTTTAGAAACCAATATAGATCTAGGATTGTTGGGATAAATTTCTATGAGGGATAATAATATTTCTAGCGTGAGTTCTTGGGAGGTATTGAGGTGTAGAGAAAATCCTTAGGGATTTAGAGGAGAAAATGTTAATGTTTTTATATACCATCATAAGTTATTTTATTTTCAGGGAATAAAATTTTTAGAAGGTGGGTAGGATACAATGACATTTACATTTATTATTATTTTCTATTTTACTGTGAAAAAATATAATATGAGTAGATATAATATTTTGGGTTTATTTTTGAGAATGAACTAGTTTCTTCTTATAGTTTGGATTCCATTTCAATTTCATTATATTTCTTATTGTCATTATTTTTTTAATGGAATAATATGAATGTTTAAGAGAATATCATGATATGTTTAGAAAATAAATAAATATAATTGATATTTTAGGTCTACTATAGACAAAATATAATTTTATCATAAAAATAACATCAAATAAAAAACTATAGTTTTTCATTTAAATTAAAATGACTAGTTTTTTAGGGTGATATTTTGTTATTGATACGATATAGTTGAGTTTATTTTGCAGCATTGGTGATTTTACATTAAATTAAATTAAATTAAATAAATAAAACCCAACGGTCTCCAAGTAAATTTATTTTTAGACTATTTGACATAGACCATAGATCTATTATTTTAATATCGAAGAAGTATCCCTCAAGAGAGGTTTTATCTAGATATCTGTAGTGAATTTTCTATGAAAATGAACTATTATTTAATGTAGCTTACTTTTACAAACATGTTAGGTCATTATTATTAAAATTTAGAAAAATTATCTATTAAGTGATTAAATAAATATATGTTATATAAACACAAAGATATCAAAAATATTAACACATGGGTGAAATAATTTCTTTGATGTTTTTTGGGTTTAGAGATCTCATAATGATAAGTTTTTACATCAGTTTTCGTAAAAAGTGAGATAAAACTCTCTATAGTTTGAATCCTAAGATTTAATATATATCAAATTGAAGTCACTAGTGTGATGAATCCAAATAAAACTGGAATATGATAATCTAATTTATTTATTAGAAGTTATTTTAATGAGTTTTTTCTTTAATTACCACCTATATTTAACTTTTAGTGACCATAATATTTGAACCATATTGCGAAACTTATATTATTTTATCCTTTCCATGATACAAAGTTTATATTAATTTTTTTTTCATTTAGATATAAGTTTTTATAGGTTTTGTCTTGAATATGGTGGTGTATGATGACAGATCTAGTGGTTCGGAGAGGGCGAGACAATAATTATTTGAGATTTTCAATTTTCAATCATACATATGAGTGAGTTCTATGTTGTAGTACAATTTATTTGGGGTCTTAGTACAATTTTATGTTTTCTTGAGTATGAGAAAATGTTTAATCTACACGATTAAACATCTAGGGGAAGGCTAATTATTTGAGTTGGGATATATTCATATATTCTATTCAATCTATAGATCACATAGATCAAATGATGGATAGTTGAGCCAATATGAAACATACAAGGGGAAGATGTATGTACTTTGTGGTGGTTCCACATGGAACTCCCTAATTATTGTAAAATGGGAAACTTTTGAGAGGCAATTTGTGGTCATATATATTGAAATAAAAAGTTACATTGATTATTTTATCCTCTTTTACTAAACAAAATATTTATTGTAACTTCTTAGTAATGTTTTGCAGTTAAATTTGACATGTTTACTTATATATAGGCTTGTTTAATTATGATGATGTACTAATCTATATAATTTTAATGGAGTACTCACAATAATGATGTATACTCAGTTTAGTAATGAAACTGATTTATTATAGAAATGATGTGGACTTATTGTGATGGTGTGATAAATTTATTAGAAATATTTCATGAATCATTATAATGGGTTTTTAAATTTATCATCATGATATTATAGAATTATCATAAAAATGACTTATAATTTATGACAACTCTTAGATATGATGTGGAATTTTGTAATCCTATGATGTTTGGATTTTAGTTTGGTAGTGTGGTATATTATTTATACATACTGTGATGCATTTATCAAACATAGATCCTAAGGGGGATACTTTATTGATGACATGATGATACACCTATATATTAATTATCTTTTCTCACCTATAGATTTGGGTTTAAGGTAGACTAGCTGTTGAGGTGAAACTCTAAAATGATACTGGTGATACTTCCTTGAGTGATTTATTAAATATTTGAAATTTTGGGATGAGTATTAATATAATATTATGTTTTGTTATTATGAAGCATCACTCTCCATTATGTGACTACCATTCACTCATGAGGAAGATGAATTCCAATATCCATTGAGGGTTCTCTAGATGGCCAGAGTGTTAGAACCTACTACCCCTATCTAGATAATCCTATTTTTGGATGGAATGGAGTTATAGATTGAGTATTTAGGTGTCCTCTAGATATATGTAGTGTATAAAGGCACTTTTAAGATGTTTTTATGAGTGTAAATTACACAAACACATTCTCTATAGATTTCTCAACACAAGTCACTAGACTTTAACCTAAAAGGGGAAAACATGGTAAATTCACTTACCATTAGTCTATCATGTAATATAGATAATTATTCCAATAACCATTATTTACATATACATGAAACTCATTTTAGGACATTCCAAAAAATTATATTGAGTTATTATACTAATCCCTTACATGTGCAGCTTGGAGAATGTGAAAATGATTTTAGTCTGGGTTTTCAAGTTAACATGTGTGCTTCTAGGATGGTATGTTCGATGTGTCAGTTATCATATAGTGGATATTAGGAATTATTTTAATGGTGGTATAACCTTCATTCATTTTATAGTTATGATTTGGTTATATTTGGGTTTTCAGTTTATTGTGAATCACTGTGAGTTACAAAAGTATTTGATTAACGGGTTGATGTTTCAATTAATTTATTTTATTCATTGTGGTGTTGAGTGATTAATAAGGGTAAAAAACCACCAATAATATTTGTAATACATCAACACTATTTTTTAGCATTTGACTATTAGGGGTTTCACTTAAGGACATATTAAATTCTAGTTCTACATCTGAGTTGAGCTTGAGTATTCGGGTAGGGTTGGGGAACTAAATAATATCTGTTTAGTTCGATCAAGTTTATAGGTATAAATATAATATTAATAATACTATAGAGGTATTATATAATTTTTTATCATCATATTTTTCTTGAGATCTAGGTTTCCAAGGATTTATGGGATGCATAAGGTCTTGGTTAACCTATAGTGGTTTTTTTACTTTTGTTTGTCCCACATAATATATCACAATATCTGAGTATTGATAAAGGATTTGAGGAACATGAATCATCTAGAATAATTCTACAAGTATCATTATAGGTGCTAATAATCCTTTTATTTATATATGTTTTACTTTATTATGTTTTTGAAATTTGGGTGAAAAATTTGTGATACACATGAAATAGATGTGTTTTGATGATATCATTATTATTATATCTGAGTAACTTATAATATTTTAATAACACTATATTATTTTTATTAATTATCATTGACTAATATTAAGATACTATAAAATGAGATAGAACTTTATCTAATAAAAAAATCACCAAATTATTTCATAAAAGTTGCTAAACGGTTCATTTGGTGGTGATCTAATTGGCCGAGTCTTGTTGGTATACTCTATAGACTAATGTGATGATTATTTTATTATATTAAATAAACATTTTGATGTTTGAAATATTAATATTCACCAAAATTTATTCTAGTCTTATAATGATGATTGTGAATTTTAACTTTTTAACAATGACTACTCGAATTTAGAAATGATTTTAAAGGAATAAATGTGTTTCAATGGCCTGTTTTTTAATTTCATGGAAGTATGGGTTTGGTTTATAAAATTTAGGGACATTAGATTTTAAAAATGATATTTTTTATTTAAGTAACCACTCTATATTTAAATGTTTTATTTTTTTTTAAATATTATTTTTCAATGTGGTAAATTATTTTTGAAAAAGGATGAGGTTTGATCAAAGTTTTATTTCTTAATTTTTTAAAATAAAATGGAACTGTATTTTAGTTGTGTGGGTCACCTTGGCATGGGTAATGTTTTCCTTATGTTATGGTATGGTGTAGTGAAATTTATATTTTACTAATGATTTAAAGTAAATTAATTTTCTTACGTTACAACGATGGATTTTAAAATGAAAAATGTGTTTTAAACCAATTTTGGATCATTTATATAATTAATATTGAAAATGAGATTTTATTATTAATGTATTGAATTTTTATTTAGGTAATATAAAATAATATAATTGTATGTTCCATTAAACTTTTATTGTCTGAATCATTGTTTATCATACAAAAGGTTTTTTTAATGCATTGACTCTTTTTCATGTTTTAGAAGAGAAATTAGATTTTATATATTTTCTGGTTGGAGTCATACCTTTTTGAAATGAAATGACTTTTCAAAATACATTTTATTAGGTATTTATATTGGAATAAAAGGGATGTTATTATTTATTTTCTTGTGTTGTATTATATGTTTTTTATAATGGGATTCCTTTACAAGTAAGAGTTTTAAAATCCACATGATTTTATTCCATAAATGTGATGGTTTTGGTAAATGTTTTTTATACTAGTTTTACAATCATTAAAGAAGTTTAAAAGGCTTAAAAAATTAATGTTTTGTGATTAAACCCATGATATAACGTGGTTTAAACTTAAATTGAATTTATAAATTAGATCTATTTTTAAAATTTTAAAAGTTTAATTGTTTCAAATCCATTGTGGGTGTTTTGTCAAATTATTTAGAAGTTCATGGATTTATTTTGAAATGAACAATTATTTTGTGAAATGAATGAAATTTGAAAAAATTTATCACTTAAATTTTTTTTTGTTGAAGTGTAAATAAATTTATAGTGATGATAGTTTATAAGTACCACCCCCATGGAATGGTATGGTTTCTAGTAAAAAAGTGTCACTGAAGAACCCTTAGAATTGTTATTGAAGTTGTAATTGATTTCAATGAATTGTGTGTAAATATTTTTTGAGTAATTAAGGAACTTTTGTTTTTAAATAAGATATTTGTTGAACTGATCTTAGGTGTGAATTAATGTCATGTGATAATGGAATTTGAATACAGAGACTAATGACTGAAATTTTTTTATTTTCATTACGAAATCCTAAAAAGTTTAAAGTAGAGTCAAGGAGGTTGGAAGTGATGGAGTCAATAAGAATGTATACTAAAAATTATCCTACAGTCTGATAGATGCAATAAATTTTTTGAAAACATAGTCAAAGAATCTTCCTAGTATCCTTAGGAAGCATAATGATCACCCACCTTATTCCCCTCTCAGCAGGTGTGAATAATATCCATTTTCTAGTGATTCATGCTTTTAAAATCTCTGATAAAATGGGAAATGTTCTAATGGCTTGGGGAACTCCCTAGGAAGAACTTGAACACCATAGATGAATCTAATTTAAGTACACAGAGGATGTTATTTTTCACTTTTAAAAGTGATATCCTCATTAGGAAAATTTGAACTTTATAAAAGAGGGAGAACCCCCCCATAATAAGTAGATAAATCCAATAAGATTGAACCCCCAGAGTTATAAATAATTTTACCACTAAGAATATGGAATTGAACCTAAGAACCATATAAGTTGATCTTGAGACACTACCTTCCATCCTTATAATAAACCCAATTCCCTTGTTCATATCTATGCTACTCAGTCTTAGACCAAATAGTCTAAGGTATTTGATAGCTTTAGGACTGAAGAGATACTCTTCTTTACACAATGATCCAAAAGAAATAGGTAGAGAAAAAACCTTAGTTTTGATATATCCATCAGTAGGTCTTGAATATTGGTGATGGGATTCATTATTCATCTTATATATTACCTAGAATAATACTATTGTAATGTTATAGAGGTTCTGTCTATTTGAGGAACCATTAACAGTGTTGAAAATATAAGTATGTAGAGCCTGATGAATCGTGTAGGGACACTAGTACCGCAGGGGGGGGGGGAGTATACCCAACTATTATTGAGTTTATATTTATTAATTAACCCCTATTTCAATTAAACCTCCACACTAGTTAAGAGGAATGGATCTGAGTTTTTCTATCAAAAATTACACGCACATGTAATGATGATAACAAAAGAAGCAATATAACATAGAAATTTTTACAAGGATAAACCTCAATGTGAGATCTAACTCTTTTCCAAGTTCAACATTGTTGAGTATAGATATTTTATTATAAATATATAATTATAGTGATTAAAAGTACAATTCAAGTCACAAAAAATGATCAAAAAGGTATTATTCTTTCCCAAATATGGAATTTTTTATATTGGAACCACTGGTTCTTTAATTGAGTTGTATATAATGGTACAACCAGTTCTTGAAATATTATTCGAATAAAATTATGAAAAAGTTATCCCTTTTACATTGGATGTATTTTTATAAATTATATGACCCTATTTTTCATCTATAGGATTTTATATCCACTGAATAAGAAACATCAAATGTATATAAGTTATCCCCATACTCTTTTTAAATAAGTAGATTATACAACTTTTACTCCAACTCACTAAATTATCAGTATAATAAACTCAATGTTTTTAATGTCAAAGAAAATTTTCTTCTTCCTAAATTTAATTTTTGATTGGAAAATGAGAATTCCAAATATACTCACTCAATATTATGTTTGATTATTATAAAAAATTCAATAATGTATAATTTCAATTATGCTACCAGTTTCATTGATAAAATTACTCTTCATAGTATTTTTATCATTTTCATGCATGCACATTGTATAGTATACATATATGAATATGATTTTAATGTACTTTCTCAAAATATATTATTTTCAAAATGCTATACCTGTGCAAGAATAATTCTATGTATGTAGTCTTATCTTGTTTTATACACCATTTCTTACTTTGCATGGTTCCTATTCTTCTTTACAAAGTGCTCTTCACATGGTATTATTTATACAATGTGTGGACATCCCATGGATATCTATTGGTCTTTATGTGATTTATTATCTTTTTTTCATAAGTGAGATCATAGTTTTTTCAGATTCTCTTATTCTTCATTTAAGTTAGAAATCCTCATGGATTATCTCCTCTGCATGGGTAGAAGATATTTTGGTATCTCACTTCTTTATCATGTAAATAGATGACGTGTTAGCTCCACCATTTCTTCACATGAATAATCATATATGTAACTCATTTTTTTTAAAACTATAGACCATATTATTATGATATTATCTCATTTATTTGAATCTTTATGAATAATGTTAAAAAACATTTATAGAATATAGTAATCAATCTCACCACTCTATCATTTTGAAAAACCATGTTAACTATCCATAATCACGCGACTCTAAGAATAACAACGTTCTTCGATAAAAACCTTCACAACCTTCTCTCATACATGAATTCAATATTTTAACTCTATAAAAACCATGCAGACTACATACTAAATGATAATAGTCTTTCATTGAGTTGATTCCTTGAATGATCACATACTTTTCACATAAGCAAGCTACTACTACTTGAACTCCATTATTGCCCCACATATCATGAATTTCTCATACCACACTGACTCCATCACATATAAACCTCACAAGATACCTACCCTCTTACTTTATGATCTCCTAATAACCTCATGATGAACCTCATCGTGTGCTCAAATGGTGAATACAACTTCATTACATACTCAAATCACATTCACAACCTAGATCTTGGTGCATACTGAGATTCCTTCATCACTTTCTAACCACATGGAATTGTAAACTGATTTATCATGTACATACCTCATACATCACCTTAAAAACATGGGTTATTCATGAATTTTCCATTTTTTTAATGATTCTATGAGTTGGAATCAATCTCACATGGCCAAGATCTTATTGAATGGTGATGGGTTGATGTTTCCATTGAGAAGCATCAACCTTGGTAGATGAGGACCATTGTAGACGAACCCTAGTCCATGGTTAGGATGACCACTCATAATTTCATAATTTTAATCCAATCCATGAACCCACCCTTTAAATTTCCATATCTTTTAAATTCATACACAGTACATGCAAAGGGTGATCCCACATCAGACTAATGGTTGGAATTTATCTTCTTAATTACTCAAGTCACTACTTAAGTATGAAATAGAAGTTCGTATGGTTCCAGTGTTTGTCTACTACCTCCCTCACAGCCCACATGTGAGAGACTAAGAACCTTATTTCCTTGTTTTCACTGAACTTCACACCCAAATTCCTTTGTCTTACCAAAATTCAAGCTCTTCCCTCACTATGCTCCTCTTAGTCACTTTTTCTAGCTAGGTGTGGTCAAGATAGTTCCTGCGGCTAACTCAGTGAGTATAGATGAACTAGATTCCATGGTTTTCTCAAGTTGGATTATATTCTAACACATCTCATTAATAAAACATAGAAAATTTAATCACACTATTGATATGAAATTCCAAACACTAAGGGAATAAGTAAGTGTGAAATGTGAAATCCCAATCCATGATTTATTCTACCTCCCGTTAAATTACTTGAATATTTAACACAATAATGAATTCTCAAAATACAATCTAATTAATGATCATGAATTAAAATCATCAAAATATAATTCATCTTTAAATCATCATTTGTTATAAATAGTGTTCTACCTCAAAAAAGCATTATATTTTTGTTAAAAATTTATAATTGTTCCACAATCATCACATGTAAAGGGAATATTTCCTTATCATGCATGTCATCCAATGTTAACTCATGAATCGATAAAAATACTTGAAGAATCATTAATCAATTAATACTTTTCAACTTCGATCTTCATAGCCAACCTATATAAGAGTATGAATGACTTTCAGTGACATTAATTAAATATTCCCCAAAATTTCTAAAATTCTATCAACAATTCTATTTCCATGATAATAAACAACATGGATAACTTCATTCCTTATACATTAACTTTTAATTCCCATGATATGTTGAAAAAAATACAAAACTACTCATCTTAAAAATCCATCAATCATATAAATGGTCTCTTAAATCCACCCCTTTGGATTTTTTTGTTAATAATACTTTACTATCTGAATTCTATGATATTTTACCCTTTATTAACAATAAATAAAAACCATATAAATGGGAAATATCAGACTCTTGTTTTCTTCAGCACAAAATCTTCATCCTCCTTTATTCTAAGTTTTAATTTGATCCACTTGAATATGGAAATATGATACCACATTATATCATAGAAACGAGTCTTTATTACGTCATATCTAAGTCTATGTGGGCTAACCCAGTATAGAAAAGAATATTGATTTCACCAGGTCATCAATGTTTTCCATTAACTAATTCATCATGTGATACCTTTTCCAAACTTCTTATACTTGGGGTAGTATAATTATTTTCTACATGAATCATATAAATTTCACTCCACCCAAAAAATAGATATGGAATTTCAAGTGAAAAATAATATAATCCCTATTTCTATGAGATTACTCAACAACCAACACTCTCCTTTTGTACACAAGTTTGATATAATCAATACAAGAGTAAAAAGTGTGATTATACTACCTCTTAATTCAACATTTATAGAGATGAAAATAACTATATGATATACCTGGAAAATATTTTAACAACATATCCTTCATGTTATATCCCACTTAATGGGTGAAATCCCTTTCTTATTATCATGGTGGATTGTTTCATTAGATAGGCTTCATGAAATTCATATAGATGATCCACAAATATATATCAATTAAAAATCTTATTAGATCCTAGATAATTATTCCATAATACTCCTTTTATATATAGTTTTTGATATTTATGTATTTTGTTATCCTCTTGAGAACTATCATCAACTTCAATTCCCTACATATTAAGAACAAAAATACAACAAAAAGGTAAGGAAATCAGGTTGAATTCTAATGGATTTATTAATAAAAATTAAAGGTATGAGAATTTGTTGTCAACCTAGAGACTCCTTTCCATGAAACTATAAAGTGTATAGATATTTTCATTATTGTATCTTCTTTATT
Source organism: Viscum album (assembly GCA_963277665.1). Lineage (NCBI taxonomy): Eukaryota > Viridiplantae > Streptophyta > Magnoliopsida > Santalales > Viscaceae > Viscum > Viscum album. The sequence goes on along the minus strand of OY728121.1, from coordinate 1,350,984,909 downwards.
ATTTAAATAATGAGATTTATTAGGTATCATGGAATCTTTAAAGTCCTAATATTCAACTTATATGGATTTTAAATCTCCATATCTGCCAATAATTTATTATTTTCCCATTGTGTTTTACTTTCATTCTTTAATATTTCATCTTGAGTAGATTGAAGAGTTACAAAGTTATTTTAATTATAAGGCCCCCGTCTTAAACCTTATTTAATCTTGAGTTATTACAAGATTAAACATTGAGGATCTTTTTAGATTTAGTGTTTTAGAGAATTAGATCATAAAACTAGCATTACATTCCACATTTAAACAAAGTGGTTACATAAAAGATAGTATTCATTTTTCCCATCAACGGAAAACATATTTAAAATAAAACATGGATTATTTCTTGACACTTCCTTGACACTATCATCATATCATGTACCCTTCCCTTGACCTGTGAAAAACATTTCAAAAACTTGGGATGAGCATAAAAAGCTCAATAAGGGTCATAAAAATATGGAAAGGAAACATGAGTTCATATATATATAAGAATGAAATCATACCTTACCCATAAAACATAGGCATATCAAATCATTAATAAATCATAGAAATCAGAAGACATAAAAGGTAACTTGAGGAATTCATAACATTCTTACATAGGGAGTAACCCTCTTGGTTACGTTTGGAATACCCACCACAGTATATTCCCTAAATCTCTTCGGAGAAACCTTAACGTTTCACTCCTTCGTATTACCCAATGCATTGGAGAGATATATCGGGCTCACCCACCCTTAGTTTATCACGGAACCACCCATCTTCATAATAATTCCCAAGAACCACAACATAATCGTATCACATAAAACAAGCATAAATGAAACACAACATTTCACCATTTCAATCACAAGATATCAATAACACAGCGATATAATAAAAACATTATCAAAACCATTTTAAATACCAAAACAACAGAAAATTAAAACATGGTATTTATTTTTCTTTAAAAATAAAGCATGAATTTAGAGGAAGCCGAAAATCAAATAATGGTCACGGCAGTGGAGAAGTCGTTGTCGCCGCATACGTACGACAAAAACATTCCCTTTTGTCGTTTAGTAAACGCTTCATTTAAAAAAGATTCCTTTTGAATAAACATAAAATTCAAAGGGGTTTATACACCGTATAAAATAAGGTTGTGTATAAAACAAAATATGCCTCAATGAAAGGATATTGAGATGAAGTCCCATACAAAGACGGTATCCTTGGATTAAGGACAAATCAATTACATAATTATGTGTGACAAACTAATACACCAAATATAAGTGGATATTAAGTATAAAACAATCAGATTTTATTCACACATATTCACAGAACGACATATTCAAGGAGTACAAGCTTATCCCAAAGAATCAAAATTGGGTTAAGAAGTTCCCTTGCAAAAATTCGACAGCCTAACGACGTCACTACAAAATTCAGAAAATGAGTTGATGAGAGATAAAAAGGGTATCTCATCACTTGGACATAAAATTTAAATCACTAAGGATAAAGAATAACATATCCCAACACAATGTTATGTGAATTAAAAGACATAACAAAAGAAGTCTATTAAAAATAGGAGGGTGAAAGGTTCCCTTACCGACAAGGCTATCTTTCGAAACATGCACCCCGTAAAAGAAGGACAAGACAACATTGATGTAAATACTCATAAATGAAAGTATATTACACAATGATTAAAATAATGGGCAGTACATACACCACTCAAAGGAAATTGTGGCAAATGTAGCATAAATCTCACGGGGATAAATGTGAGATGAAAAAACCCTTACGAAAACTCGGTAGCCTAACGACGCCACTTAAAACTTACAAAAATGGATTGATGAGATCAAATAGGGTATATAATAATATTAAAATAAAGTTTACAGAAAGAGGAATATAAAAGAACATCCCCCAACATAACAAAGAGGAGCTTAAAATAAGTTACATAAAGGAGATTACTTAAAAAAAAGTGAGAGGTTAGATCTCTTACGAAAATTCGGCAGCCTAACGACGCCACTCAAAACTTCCAAAATGGATTGATGAGAGAGAATAGGGTATCTCATCATATGAAAATAAAAATTACAGTAAGAGTAATATAAAATAACATCCCAATCACAAGAAATATGAGCTTAAAAGGAATGACATAAAAGAGTGTACTTAAAAAGAAAGAGAGGAGTAGGATCCCTTACCTCGGGTCCGACTTGACTCGATCGTTCTTTAACGTCCTGAATAATAAACTTGAGTTAATTTCCACTTTATTAAGAACATTTTTAAAGTTCATTATTCCTTTTATATCACTTATGGCCATGTTATAAACATTATGTAATCATTTAAGTTAATAATGTTTGTTTTGTCGATATTTGGTTCTTAAGTCAAAAGTGGACTTCTTACAATTACATGTTTTTCATGTGGTCAAAGGTTCGTTATATCCAGAATGATATTCATGATTTTGATATCATATATATCATATATATCCATAATATACATGTATTTATAATATTACATAATCATTTAGAGGTAAGAAATGAAATGCACCGTTCATGGAGACGGTAAGCCGTACGTATGCATGAACGCTACATTCATTTCTATGTCATATTAATGGAATTAAAACCAAATGAGAGGTATGTATATTTTAATTACAGAATTATATTCATCATTTATATGTAACATACATCATATATAATAACTTTAAATCCATACGTTATACATCCCACATATGGCATTAAAGAATCAAATCACTTTGAGGGGGCGGTAGTCCGCACTTCCTAAAATGAAATTATCATGTTTACCCACAATGGAAACCATAAAGGTATGCCACAAAAGAAAAATACAGAAACATAAACATATTATATATCATATATAAATATAGTTACATCTTAATGGCCACCCTTTTAAGGTGTTATATGAGTGTTGAACAATCATCATTTCGTGAGGCAGAAATTCTCCATCCACAGAAACAATATGTTCTTTAACCATTTGATGTGGGTGTGTGTAATTGTAGCTCGAATTCTTATTATAAAAACATATTAGTATATTTAAGATACTGGATTTGTTACAAAATAAATGAATAAAAAGAGTTTAGGGGGTTGGAGAAGCAAAATAAAACAAAAGAACACAAGTGAATACATTACCTTAAAATCGGGTAACTCTTATTGATTTGAGCTCAAAGGCTTCCTTGGGAAGACTTATTCCCAAATTTAGGCTTCTAGGAGTAAGAGAGGGATTTGGAGAGACAAAATGGGAATGGTTTGGCCGAGCCAAAGGCTTTGGAAGTGTGGGTAAGGAGGTACAGGTGGGGGCCTTTTATAAGAGGAGGGGAGGGGCACTCTTGGAAAGTAAAGAAATGTTACTTTATATGAAAATGGGTTTCGGATTTAAAAGGACCCACATTGATATAATTCGAGGATAAGGTAATAAGGTTTCTAAATCCACCAATACAATAGGTTTTGGACATGTGTAGGGCATATATTTTACATTATCTTTTCATTTTATTTAAATCCTTTATTAATGAGGTAATCGCTGCATCATTATGATGTCATAAATAATTTAATTTATTTAATGTCTAAAAATTATAAAAAAAATATCATGATGTGGGAAATATTTTTATCTTTCCAATAAATATTTATAGTCAAAAATCTGACTTGTATAACCCCATGTAAAAGTTTCTTTAGTAAAACAACTCATGTTTGTGTCATTTTTACTTTTACATTAAATAAAAAGTTATTTATGTCATTTCCCAACCAAAGTGGCTCCATGTGGTCCCCAAGTTGACCCATGGATTGTCTTGGTCGGCCATGACACATAAAATAAGAGTATGACATGTGTGAAGCTTATATCATATTATTAGAACATTATTTTTACCTTAAACTACACTAATTACCTCTAATCGCGATTAAAAATTTAAAAGTTACTATTCACCAAAAAATTATTTTAATTCCATTGAACCACATTTTAATTCTTAATGAAAACCATGTATGTTGGATTTTTTAAATTCAAAACACAGAGGTGTTAAAATTTCATTTAAATGGAAAATCAGTTTTTATAAATACCACTTAGTGGTTTCACTATTCATCAAAAATTGAAGTTCTTCAGAAAAATATCAAAACTTCACCCTAAGCTATATTTGATATTCCAAATTCAAAAATGAATTATATTTTACAAAATTCAAAACATATAAGTTTCATTAATTAATTTACTAATTAATTCCTGCTGTCAGAGCAAATACCGTGTTTTTATGAAAAAATAAGTATCAAAAGATTGACACTAGTTTAAGTCTGATTTCAAATTGAAATTAATTTCAATGACCACAATTGGATTAAATAGTAAAAATATATTCTAATTGAACTTTAAAACCAATTCAAAATATAATCTAATCATATAAATAAATTAGATTAAAAAGTGGTTTTGAAGTAAAATACAACATTTTTCACTATTCATGAAAAAATGAACTTTATCGGAAAAATACCAAAAATTTACACAAAGTAAATTTTGATTTCCCGATTCTAAAGAAGAATTTTATTTTGTCAAATATAACACATAAAATTATCAAAAAGTGGATTTAAAAGAGATTCTCCATCAAAAGGTGGTTAATCGACCTTTTAAAGAATATTAGAATGTTTACGCTTAAAATTGGATTCATTCACATTTTTAATCCTCTAATTTTTTTTTGTAAAAAGTAAAAATATTTGACAAACATATATAATAATTTTTTAGTTTGTTCTATTCATTACCGCCATCACAAAACCTAGGCGTTAACTACCTTTTAAAATAATATTATTTTATTATTAGAGTACAACGTAAGATTCCCAAAAAACTCGTTGTTGCGTGTTGGGTACGCCATCGAGCATAGTGTCCCCTTTAAAGTTATATTAATATTTTATTAACAAATATGGATAAATGTGAAAATTTCATACTCTTTATTTACTTGGGGTGTTACATCCTTCCCCCCTTTTGGAAATTGCGTCCTCGCAATTTTAAAATTGGGCTTGGAAACTTCATTGAAAATCCCACATCGGAACAAGAGTCAGTAAAACAATCACTTTAAAATAAAGAAAGATAAGTACAAAGGTCACTCGAGTTAACCCATACTAGGATTCCATGTATGAAAATATGGACATGGAGGAAAAAACAAAGGGTCATGTTCTAATGGAGAGTGATAGTAAACATGTCTAGGAGAAAGTTAACCATAAGAAAATCACAAACTTGTGATGGGTTAAACGGTATTCGATTCCCCAGTAGGAAAAGTTAACATACAACACTTTTGTTTTAAGTTACTCTTCATTGAGGAATTTATTTTTGATCTTAAGGAAACATTCTTACTTGTCATGTTGACTTTCAACTTTTTCTAGATTTCTTACACAGACTCATACTTTCCCCAAAAGACGAGTATTTAGGAAGACTTGTTCACATTAAGAGTACTATAATCAACTTCTAGAGAATCACCTAATCCACAAAAGATAACTATATACTTCCCATATCTTTAGACCTTAACCAAAACCAAAACCAAAAAGGTTAGTACAAGATCAGATAATCCAGAAAAGGATAACCCTTTATAAAAATAAAATCTATTCTAAATCTCCAAAATTTCCCCAAAAAAACCCAGAGTTCAATGAGGAACATTCGATAAACAATTTGTCCATAAAATTCTTCAAAGTAAACCAAACTAAGATTGAAACCCAAATATTTGAAGGATTTAGTCACATAGTCTTCCATGTTAAATCGTAACATTTATCTCCAAACAACATCAGTTGCTCCTAAAGTCTCATATTGAAAAGAAATTAACCTAATAACATATCCTCCATGATAGGTTAATAATTTTCATAAATAACCCAAAATCAACTTACTCTTAATTCATAAAGTCACCTAACTAAAATGAATAAGTCATACTAACCAGGGACTTCACGTAGTCCAGTGGTAGGCGATAAATACCAGTTGCACTTTGGTTGTGGTTTCGATTCCCACAGCTTTGTCTCGCGCGACAGGTTGTCACACGGTCTACGTGTTGTCCTTTTTCCAAAACTATATAATTCTCAAATCATTCCCCAAAAAGAGATAAAATCATCAAAAATAACCATAACATAATTTAACCTCAATTTTATCTCATGCCTTTCACTTCCATCATAACATATAGTAACCCATAATTACCTCAAAAGTAAGGATCATATAAACCCAAATGGTTCTTTATAACTATTTCCACAAAAGAACAGATAACTATTCCTTGAATAAAATTTTCATATATTAAACATAAGGGTTACACATACTATAAAAAGTCTTCTAATATAACCCCATCATCAAAAGATACTTAATACTCTTAAAAATTTCACCATAACTCTTGAAGCCCTTATTTGTTGACTTCTTACTCATTAAACATTCTTCATGATCCATTAACCATGCCTTTCCAACTTATTCTGAAATACTTATTTCCTGTAAACAAAATCATGAATCATATCCTAAGATTCCAAAATAGGAAAACAAAAGTTATGAAATAATCCATACCTTTGATTGGTCATTTTCAGTTTCTTCATCCTCAATTGGTATGGAATTAGGTATTGGTAAACGAATATTTGTACGATCATTATGATCTCATTTACGAAACTTATTCATAGGACATGTGTTTGCATAATGACCATGCACACCACATTTAAAACATTCAATTGATCCCTCAGAAAGAACTTCTTTCCCTTTCCTCGAGTCAACTGGATTCTTCCTTTTTCCATGGCAGGTTCTTTCTTTATGACCTTCATTTCCACATCTATAGCATATTTCTGTCCCTTTGAAACATTTTCCTAGGTGTTTCTTTCCACATATTTGACACATAGGTTTTTGAACACACTTACCTTTATGATTATTACCTGTAGTTCCATAGGGTTTTGTTTCACGCATATATGATGCCTTAGAGAAATCACCAAGGTTTAGGTGGTCAATCATTACTCCAGATAGTTGGTTGAGGATAAACATAAGAGTTCTCATTGCAACTCCCATATCATTCATTCAGTTTCTTGCTCAAAAAACTTTCACAGTTTCCTTCACATCCACTGTTACTTTGGTTCCTGCAAGATCCATCCATTTACTAAAACCAAAACGGTCAGTGTGAGTATATCAACAAAACCATCATGTACTAATGAGGAAGATAAACACTAAGATATACTTACTCATTCACTTTATCTAAAACTATGACCCTTTCTGAAATCCTAACCATTATGGTAATGTCACTTATGTTTAAAGAATACCCTAACCTCTAAAGTTATCTAAACCGACCTCTGATACCAACTATAAGGCCCCAGCCTTAAACATTACTTAATCTTGAGTTATTACAAGATTACACATTGAGGATCTTTTCAGGTTTAGAGTTTTAGAGAATTAGATCATAAAACTTGCATTATATTCCACATTTAAACAAAGTGGTTACATAAAAGATAGTATTCATTTTTCCCATCAAAGGAAAACATATTTAAAATAAAACATGGATTCTTTCTTGACACTTCCTTGACACTATAATCATATCATGTACCCTTCCCTTGACCTATGAATTTTTTTTCAAAAACTTGGGATGATCATAAAAAGCTCACTAAGGGTCATAAAAATATGGAAAGGAAACTTGAGTTCATATATACATAAGAATGAAATCATACTTTACCAATAAAACATAGGCGTATCAAATCATGAATAAATCATAGAAATCATAAGACATAAAAGGTAACTTGATGCATTCATAACATTCTTACGTAGGGAGTAAACCTCTTGGTTACATTTGGAATACCCACCACAGTATATTCCCTAAATCTCTTTGGAGAAACCTTAACTTTTCACTCCTTCGCATTACCCAATGCATTGGAGAGATATATCGGGCTCACCCAACCTTAGATTATCACGGAACCACCCAACTTCATAATAATTCCCAAGAACCACAACATAATCGTATCACATAAAACATGCATAAAGGAAACATAACATTTCCACATTTCAATCACAAGATATCAATAACATAGTGATATAATAAAAAAAGTATCAAAACCATTTTAAATACCAAAACAAAAGAAAAGTAAAAAATGGTATTTATTTTTCTTTAAAAAGAAGGTATGGCTTTTAGAGGAAGCCGAAACTCAAATAATGGTCACAGCGGCAGAGAAGTCGTTGTCACCGCATACGTATGACAAAAAAATTACATTTTTTCGTTTAGTAAACGCTTCGTATAAAAAAGATTCCTTTTGAATAAACGTAAAAGTAAAAGGTGTTTATACACCGTATAAATTAAGGTTGTGAATAAAACAAAATATGCCTCAATGAAAGGAGATTGAGACGAAGTCCCATACAAAGACGGTATCCTTGGATTAAGGACAAATCAATTACATAATTATTCATGACAAACTAATAAACCAAATATAAGTGGATATTAAGTGTAAAACAATCAGAGTTTATTCACACATATTCATAGAATTAGATATTTAAGGAGTACAAGATTATCCCAAAGAATCAAAATTGGGTTAAGAAGTTCCCTTTCAAAAATTTGACAGCCTAACGGCGTCACTACAAAATTCAAAAAATGAGTTGATGAGAGATAAAAAGGGTATCTCATAACTTGGACATAAAATTTAAATCACTAAGGATATATAAGAACATATCCCAACATAATGTTATGTGAATTAAAATACATAACAAAAGAAGTCTTTTAAAAAGAAGAGGGTGAAAGGTTCCCTTACCGACATGGGTATCTTTCGAAACATACACCCTGTGAAAGAAGGACAACACAACATTGATGTAAATACTCATAAATGAAAGTATATTACACAATGAGTAAAATAATGGGAAGTATATACACAAATCAAAGGAAATTGTGGAAAATGTAGCATAAATATCAAGGGAATAAAAGTGAGATGAAAAAACCTTTACGAAAACTCGGCAGCCTAACAACGCCACTTAAAACTTATAAAAATGGATTGATGAGATCAAATAGGGTCTCTCATCATATTAACATAACGTTTACAGCAAGATGAATATAAAATAACATCACCCAACATAACAAAGAGGATCTTAAAAGAAGTGACATAAAGGAGAGTACTTAAAAAAAAGTGATAGGTTAGATCTCTTACGAAAATTCGGCAGCCTAACGACGCCACTCAAAACTTCCAAAATGGATTGATGAGAGAGAATAGGTTCGCTAATCATATGAAAATAAAAATTACAGTAAGAGTAATATAAAATAACATCCCAATCACAAGAAATATGATCATAAAAGTAATGACATAAAAGAGTGCACTTAAAAAGAAAGAGAGGAGTATGATCCCTTACCTCGGGTCCGACTTGACCCGATCGTTCTTTAACGTCTTGAATAATAAACTTGAGTTAATTTCCACTTTATTAAGAACCTTTTTCAAGTTCATTATTCCTTTTATATCACTTATGGCCATGTTATAAACATTATGAAATCATTTAAGTTAATAATGTTTGTTTTGTCGATATTTGGTTCTTAAGTCGAAAGTGGACTTCTTACAATTACATGTTTTTCATGTGGTCAAAGGTTCGTTATATCCAGAATTATATTCATGATTTAGATATCATATATATCATATATATCCAGAATATACATTTATTTATAATATTACATAATCATTTAGAGGTAAGAAATGAAATGCACCGTTCATGGAGACGGTAAGCTGTACGTACGCATGAACGCTACTTTCATTTCTATGTCATATTAATGGAATTAAAAACAAATGAGAGGTATGTATATTTTTATTCCAGAATTATATTCATCATTTATATGAAACATAAATCATATATAATAACTTTAAATCCATCCTTTATACATCCCGCATATGGCATTAATGAATCAAATCACTTTGAGGGGGCGGTAGTCCGCACTTCCTAAAACGAAATTATCGTGTTTACCCACAATGGAAACCATAAAGGAATGACACAAAAGAAAAATACAGAAACATAAACATATTATATATCATATATAAATATATTGACAACTTAATGGCCACCCTTTTAAGGTGTTATATGAGTGTTGAACAATCATCGTTTCGTGAGGCAGAGATTCGCCATCCACATAAACAGTATGTTCATTAACCATTTGATGTAGGTGTGTGTAAGTGTAGCTCGAATTATTATTATAAAAAAATCCTAGTATATTTAAGATACAGTATTTGTTACAAAAGAAATGAATAACAAGAGTTTAGGGGGTTGGAGAAGCAAAATAAAACAAAAGAACACAAGTGAAGACATTACCTTAAAATCAGATAACTCTTTTTGATTTGAGCTCAAAGGCTTCCTTGGGAAGACTTATGCCCAAAGTGAGGCTTCTAGGAGTAATAGAGGGATTTTTAGTGACAAAATGGGCAGGGGTTGGCCGAGCCAAAGGCTTTTGAAGTGTGGGTAAGGAGGTACTGGTGGGGGCCTTTTATAAGTGGAGGGGAGGGGCACTCTTGGAAAGTAAAGAAATGTTACTTTATTTGAAAATGGGTTTCGGATTTAAAAGGACCCACATTGATATAATTAGAGGATAATGTGATAAGGTTTAGAAATCCACCAATCCAATAGGTTTTGGACATGTGTAGGGAATATATTTTACATTATCTTTTCATTTTATTTAAATCCTTTATTAATGAGGTAATCGCTGCATCATTATGATGTCATAAATAATTTAAGTTATTTAATGTATAAAAATTATAAAACAAATATCATGATGTGGTAAATCTTTTTATCTTTACAATAACTATTTATAGTAAAAATATGACTTGTATAACCCCATGTAAATTTTTTTAGTAAAACAACTCATGTTTGTGTCATTTTTACTTTTACATTAAATAAAAAGTTATTTATGTCATTTCCCAACCAAAGTGGCTCCATGGGGTCCCCAAGTTGACCCATGGATTGTCTTGGTCGTCCATGACACATCCAATAAGAGTAGGAAATGTTTCAAGCTCATATCATATTATTAAAACATTATTTTTACCTTAAACTACACTAATTACCTCTAATCGTGATTAAAAACTTAAAAGTTACTATTCACCAAAAAATTATTTTAATTTAATTGAACCAAATTTTACTTATTAATGAAAACCATGTATGTCGGATTTTTGAAATTCAAAACACAGAGGTGGTAAAATTTCATTTAAATGGAAAATCAGTTTTTATAAATACCACTTAGTGGTTTCACTATTCATCAAAATTGAAGTTCTTCAGAAAAATACCAAAACATCACCCTAAGATATATTTGATATTCCAAATTCAAAAATAAAGTATATTTTACAAAATTCAAAACATATAAGTTTCATTAATTAAATTAATAATTAATTCCCACTGTCAGAGCAAATAGTGTGTTTTTATGAAATAATAAGTATCAAAAGATTGACACTAGTTTAAGTCCGATTTCAAAGTGAAATTAATTTCAATGACCAAAATTGTATTAAATGGTAAAAATATATTCTAATTGAACTTTAAAACCAATTCAAAATATAATATAATCATATAAATAAATTAGATTAAAAATTGGTTTTGAACTAAAATACAACATTTTTCACTATTCATTTAAAAATGAACTTTATCGGAAAAATACCAAAAATTTACACAAAGTAAATTTTGATGTCCTAATTCTAAAGAAGAATTTTATTTTGTCAAATATAACACATAAAATTATCAAAAAGTGGATTTAAAAGAGGTTCTCCATCAAAAGGCGGTTAATCGACCTTTTAAATAATATTAGAATGTTTACGCTTAAAATTGGATTCATTCACATTTTTAATCCTCTAACATTTTTTGTAAAAAGTAAAAATATTTAACAAACATATATAATCATTTTGTAGTTTGTTCTATTCATTTCCACCATCGCAACAGTTAGGTGTTAACTAACTTTTAAAATAATATTATTTTATTATTAGAGTGAAACGTAAGATTCCCAAGAAACTCGTTGTTGCGTGTTGGGTACGCCATCGAGCATAGTGTCCCCTTTAATGTTATATTAATATTTTATTCAAAAATATGGATAAATGTGAAAATTTCATACTCTTTATTTACCTGGGGTGTTACGTTAATTATTTATAATCTACTTTCACCTTCCACATAGGTTTTTTTTGAAGAACTTGAGTTTCTATTTGTTGAAAAACTCTCATAAAATTTGGGGTTTTATTTATGTAAAATAGCTTGTTTACATTTATACTTTGAACTTAGTTTAAATTCATTATTTTTTTCCATTTCAATTTTTTTAGGAAAAAATATAGGAATTTCTTCTAAAAATAATTATATCTATTATATTTACCACATGAATCAATCAAATTTTTTTGCTACTCATTTTCGGAAACCTGCTCACTTCATTTTCAAGGATGTCTTCAACCACTAGACCAATCCTCTTATCATTTTCTAGGATTGATTTATCTCTTTGATTCTACTTTCTTTACTTAATCCTGACTAGTATGGTGTGTACATTATCATAATAGTATAAGAATATCCTCTTGTTTGAATAAATATCCTTACAAACATTATTGTTTGTCATCTTAGGAGGTGTTTTTCAAAATAATTTCATCTATTGAACACCCTTATTTACATATTATTCTCCCATATAACTTTATGTCTATTCTTCCTAACCTTCATCTATCTATGTTGTGTTCCTATCATCACATGAGCATAACAATTATACCTACCTGGCATATACTAGAACTCTTTTTTCTATAACCACTTATTTTTCAATGTTCAAAAAGTATTCTAAACATAAAAATATATTTATAGTAAAAAAATAATTTTATTCTATGGAATTAGTTTCTTTTCAAATGGTTTCTTCTTCACTTCATCTCCACTCCCCATAAAAATATGTCTTATGTAGTCTTTATAGACTATCATGTTGTTCCAAAAAAATTTATACCAATTACCAAACTTTCAGTATAACCAATAATTGCCGATAAATCTTTCCTTTTTTCTTATAAAACAAGTTTGTCAGGATTTTTCACATTATTATTTTAGAGTTTGAATTTTTTTAAATTGAGAACCATCTGAGGAGTTTCTCTTCTTTTAAATGATCATGTATTATAATTGATGAAATTATATATTGAGGGAAGTGTTTTCTTTTTAACTAATTTTAGACTAACTTCCCATTAAATTTTAAATTTATTAATATGATATATATTTCATCTACTACATTGATTCAAAGAGTTGTCAAGGTCCATGATTCTTTTGGATTTAACTTCCAATTGATCTTCTTTACATTGAGATAATCTTTATTTGATTCTTCCAGATCATATAACTTTTGACTATACACATTATGAGTCTTGGTATATTCCTACACTAAACTATAAATGTTTTTTACTTTACTGTTTCTTTCAATAATCTGTGAATTTTATACATTAATAAAACCATTTAACTGGTTTTAAAGTAAAATTACTTCAGAAAAGAAAATATTTCTCTTTAAAATCTAAAAAAATGATTAATAATTATTATTCATTATAGGAAATTACTTTATTTAAAAGTGTCACATATTCTCTATTTTTCAATTTCACCTTAAGTTCAATATTATTAATTTTTAGGGAGTTCATATCATCCTCAATCAGTATATACCTTTCTTATTATTCTATTTTAATCTTTTCGAAATAGTATTCATTACTTTTTCTACTTTATTATATTAAACAATCTAATTCCTTGTTCTTCTTATCTTTGTTTTATATTTTTTCTCCTTAACATTCATATAATTTTTGATAATATTTTCATTTGTAAAGATAACTTCTTTAACTACAATATCTATTATCGTTTTCTTACACACATTACCTTTAAATTTGTCTACATTCATTGAAATATTTTCATTACAAAGAGTCATATATTCTTACTTTTCTTATAAGAGGGTTTTGAAGGAATTACAAGTTTTGAATTTATTTCCTAGTGCAAAATAAATTTTTTAAACTTTCTATTATAGATGTGTTTATTTTTTTAAGAATTTACTTAACAATGTCAATTATATATGTAATTAATACCATAGGAAAACTCTTTACATACCATTAAAATTGAGAGAAGAATTATTCAACTATTTTAATGTATTCATCCTCCTAACACTCTTCATAGATTGAACTTGTTTCTTAAAAAAGATCACTATCAATAGATTTGAGATATGAGTAGTTATTACCTTGATAAGCTTCAAATGGAAATTGATCAATTTTTTCCTTATTTGATATTTTCTCAATCTATTTACTTCATTGTTCTTCCTATTTTTTAATGTTTTTGTTGAAATAAATACTTTAGTTTTAGAATACATGGTTGATAATATGTCTATTTGAGAGAAATTTAATGTTTTCTTCAAATATGAATTTATTTTAAATCTTGATAAAAATAATTTGGATAAAAATCATAGATCCAATCATATATAGACCAATATTTTGATACCCCTTATAGAGCCTAGTGGACCATGTAGGGACACACATGGGGGGGGGGGGTAAATTAGTATGCACTATTTTTACAAATTTTTTATTTTTTATTAACCCCTCTTACACTAGAACCTCTTCCCTAGTTAAGGGGAATGCATCTGATGTTGAACATCAATAATCAAATTCAAATTCACATGAAATTAATAGAAGAAACAATAAAAACAACTTTTTGCCAAGTTTTTTCCTCAATATTAAAGCCTACTCCTTACCATGTTTTACATTATCAATTATATGAATTTTATTATCACTATTCAATTATAGTAATCATAGGTGTTTTTCAAGTCCCAAAAAATGACTGGGCAGGTATTATACAATTCCCAAAAATGAATTTTTTTATATTATAACCATCAATTATTTAATGTTGTTGTTTATACTATTACCACAAGTTTCTCATATATTCCTCCAATAAACTTCTGAACAACATATATATTTACGTTGCATATTTTTGAATAAATTGTATGATTCTATTCATCAACTTAGGTCTTTTATTACCATTGAATAAGAAATTTATACAATATGTATGTTGGAAAAATACCTTTATTTAATAATTAAATGATACAAATTATACTCTAAACCTTTGAATTATCATAATGATCAACTCAAAGTTCTTCTAGACAATGAATTTTATATTATTCCTTGATTTAATGATTGATTGAAAGATGATACTTCCAAATCCATTCACTCAATATTATGTTTGACTCTTATAAAAAATTTAGAATTTTCCAACATCAATTTTTATTCTAGTTTTTTTCATATAAATACTGAGAATAATAGTTTTATTCTTTAATGTATTCACATTTTATAGTGTTCATGTATTTATAATACTTATATGAATTTCCTCATGATATATTATTTTCCCAATACTGTACCCATGCAAGAATAACTATATGCATGGACTTCTAAATATATATTTTCCTATTGCTTATGGAATTTCATGGTTCCACTTCTTATTTTTAAAATATTTATCCACATGGTATTATTTCTACTTCATGTAAACTTCATGTGGATCTCTATCTATATTCATAGGATTTATTCTCTTACTTCATGTAAGTGCATGCATGTTCTATCAACTTCTCTTATTATTTGTGTAAGAAAGAATGTTTTTTAGACTCTCTACTTCATGTATCCCAAAAATTCTTAAGTATATCACTTATTCAACATGTAAATAGACCACACGATAACTCTACCTTTTATTCATATAGAAGAATGTGAATGGCTCTTTATTTTCTTTTATAAAACTAGAGAGTCTCTTGGTAAGATACACTTTCATTTATTATTAAATCTATGAATGATGTTAAATTATATATATATAATATTGTAATTGATATATGCCCTTAATCATTACAAAAATAAGGTTGACCATCCAAACTCAAACAAATCCATGACTAATGGTGTTATTTATTTGAAATATTTACAACCTTCTTGCATGCATTCACCCACCTCTTAAACTCCATGAAAACCACAAAAAATACATAATTCATTTCTTAAATCTCTCATAGAATGGATTCTATTCAAGATTTCCCTATATCTACATAAAAAATTCACCACTAATTGAACTCCATGATTAGTCTTCATGACTATAATAAATTAAACCACATCACATAGTTTCTATTATTGTTGTCTTCTTGTATGGAATCCATCACATATGAGACGAATGATCCATCTACCCTAAAAATTTATTACATCTTGATAACATCACGATCATCCTAATCACGTTATCACTTGGAGAACACAACTTCATCACTTACTCAACTCACATGCACCACATAGTGCTTAGTGAAAACCGATATTCCTTCATCTCTTACCAATCACAGGAATTAAAAACTCCTTAATTGTATAAAAACCTCAAGAAATATCCTTTTAAAAATTTGTTCTTATTTCCTTTTATATTTTTTATTTCTACTAAGAGATTTAATCGATATCAAATCTTCATGATCTCCTTCCATTGTGGTGGTTCAATGTTCGATTCAAGTGACATCAACCCTAGAGGAAGAAGACCATTATAGATGAACCATAAAACATGATGAGGATGATGAATTCAAACATCATTATTTTAATCCAAGCCACACAACCCTCTTAAAATTTAGAAATATTTTAAATTACTGAATAATATGCATAAATGGTCATACCACAATAGAATTGTTGATGGAATTTCTCTACTTAATTACTCATACCAGTCCATAAGCCTATAAAAGAATTCAATATGGTTCTGTGCTCAACTACCGACTCCCATTCCACCCCGTATATAAGATAACGAGCACCTCCTTGCCTTTTGTGTGATGTCTCATGCACCTGTATGTATGTGCCTAACCCTAGCATGAGGTTTCCCATCAATATGCTCATCTTAGCTACTTAGGCAGGCTAGGTGTGGTTGAGATGACTCCTACAACCACCTGAGTGGATTTGGTTCCATGACTAGTTTGAGTTGGCATATTTTTTTAACATATATCACTAAAAACACTTAGAAAATTTATTCCCACTTCTCATATCAAACACCAAACACTTAGAGAATAAATAAGTGTGAAATTTCAAGTCCTCATCCAACTGTTATTCTACTTCCCATTAAATTCCATGCATATTTAACATAGTAATGATTTATCAAAACATCAAAAATTAATGATCTTCATTTAAAATAATAAAAATATGATTCTTCTTCACTTCTTAATTTGTGGGAAATAATGTGTTATCTCTGAAAATAAATAACACATGTCTTAAAAATTAAAAATAGTTTTATAACTTCCTCATATAAATGGAGGAATTTCGTAACTGCCTAAAAAATTTAAAAAATTTAGTGATTATTAAATGACTTGTTTTTTTCTAATTTTAATCAAACTAAGTTATGAAAATATTCATTAAAATTATGTATTTAATCAAAATAAAATTTTATTATAAGTTAATTTAATTTTTAAAATTTATATAATAATACTCACAAATAATTACAATTTTATGAGAAATTTATAGTTTTCAATTTATTTTTAAATTAGTACTATTATATAGAATTATTTTTTACAAATAAATATTTAAATATAAATATATTTTTATTTGAATAACGAACATTCATTTTCAGCTTATTTAATAAAAAAATTTAAACGAATAAATTTCTAAAATTCATAAATGTTAAAGGTAATATATTTCATATAAATAATGAATATGAATATTATTTTAATTTATAAATACATTACAATAAAAAATTATTCAAGTTATAAATTATTATTATAATCGTTATAAATATCCATTTTTTAATATTAATGAATTTAATATATTCACTTTTGTAATAATTATTTTATTTATAAAATCTAAAATAATGAATAATTATTTTAATATACATATATAATTATTTTGGTTTTTTATAATTTTTGAATTTTGAAAATATGATATATATGTATATATATATATATATATATATGTATATGAAACTATAATTAGAGTATAAAAATTAATTTTTGTATAATTTTAAAAAATAATTATAGGTTTTAATAAAATAACATTACTTATAAAACTAACAAAAATAGGAAATCACCAAAGCAAATAAAAAGAAGAAAAGACAAAAAACCGTAAAATAAAATGTTATACAATAATATATATTAAATTAATCATTACATGAAAAAAAGGAAAAGAGTTAGAAACTTAATGAATAATAAATACATGATTGAAAAAAATGAATGGGAGACTGCATTTTTTGAGGGAGAAAAAAAAGAATAAAATAAAATGTTAGAATACTAACCAAAACATGGTGGGATTTTTTTAAACTGATCCTACTCTAATCATCGACTTCATATGCAATATTCAATTAAAAAAAATAAATATGTTTGTTTGATTTTTTATTTTTTATTTGTTTTGGACTGGCATTAATTAAGCATCGTTGTTTGATCCTGCCTTGGGTCAATTTTGAATCCACTTTCTATATTTGATTATTAAAACTGAAAATATAATATAATATAATATATATATATATATTATATCAACCAAATAAAATAGAATACCCTTGAAAACCTAATTTTCCATCTTACACTGTATTCCAATATTTTATTAACTGAATATACGAATTGTTTTATTTAAACCCTCCTTTACACACATTAAAACACCCAACATATTGTCTCTAATTTGAACCATCCTTCCCTCTTTCCTTTTGTCTAGTAGCTTTGTTCTCTATTTTCAAATCAAGGTAAGGGTTTATTTTTTTCTTCAGAATATTTTAAATAAATAAATAAATAAATAAATTTATATATATGTATATATTAAACTATATGTCTATATTTTTGTTTTAAAAATTTATTGATGCAATGGGATGGTTTTTTATTTAATAAAGGGTTTGATCATTTTTTCAATCTATAATTTAATGTCTAATTTACAAAGATTTATATGTATATATATATGTCAATCTATTTATATTTATTTGTTTTAATAATTAAAATAGATTAATAATTTATTTTCAAATCTACATGAAAGGGTTTGAATAATTTTTAATCTATCATTTTATGATTATATTTTATTTAGTAATGCTAAATTTTATACTTTTATGTGAAAATTATAAATAAAACCTATTATTTCATGTACATAAAATCATTATACTTACATGAATGTCATAATTTGTATAAGTTATGATCACAATATTAAATACATGATATATCATGCATAAATTATTCATTATTAATTGTATGTATATGTGTATTGAAGCATATTTACTTAGAAAATTATTATTGAATTTCTATTATGTTAGAATGTTGATAAAATTATATTTTTTTATGAAAAGTGGTGAAAGTAAGTTACTCAATCTTATTAGAAGCATTATTAATTATGTTATATGTGTAAATTTATTCATTATCATATGTATTAAATGTTTTTAAATAAGAAAACCCAGTGAACAATGTATGTATATATATAGAATGCTTAAAATGTTTTCATAAAATCCAGCACTTGAATGTCATAAATATGGTAGAGAATTGGGGAGTGAACCCATCCCTCATCAAGTTGGTAGGCCCAACAAAACCTTAGATGTTTCAAGTTTCCTCAATGTTTTTTTAAAAAATTTCATATTATTTTCATAAAAATCACTAGAATATATTTAAATAAATTTTTGAGAATAATTAATTTTCAAATAAATGCAGTATTTTTAAGGAATAAGTAATTTCAATAATTTTATAATTTATTTTTCTAAATGTACATTAGAAATTATTTTCAAAAGAATTTTTTAAAAGTATTTACCAAATATTTTAAAACCTTTTACTAAGAAAAATAATTTCTCACCATATGGTTTTAATTTATTTATCATTGGTTTAGAGGTTTACTTTGAGATGCGTATTTCTTTTAAAAAGCATCACACTAAATGAATTTTATTTATTTCCTTTTTTTGTACAATGTTGTAAGATGTAATACATGTATCTAATTCTCCAAAACCTAGACCAGTAAAAGTTTTTGGTATGTAATAAATGTTTTTTATTTGTTCAGTTTCTTTTATAAAAATATATATACAAAACATTTATATGTTCAGAGTTGAGAAGTAGGCTTGGGTTGTTATAGTTGGTATCAGTGTAATGGTCTAGACAGCTATAAATATTAGATGATTTCATTTAAAAAGAAAAAATCTAAGCAGTATAATAAATAAGTTTTTTAGTTCTATTTTTTCTTAATTAATAATTTTATAAAGTTTAATGAACTAATTGAGAGGGAACAATTCTCTTAAGGGGGAAATAATGTAAGACCCCAGAAAATTTAAAATATTTAGTGATTATTAAATGACTTTTTTTTATAAATTTAGATAAACCATGTTTTGAAAATAATGATTAAAATTAAGTATTTAATGAAAAATCAAATTTGATTATAAGTTAATTTAAATATTTAAAATTATATAATAATACTCATAAATAATTAACATTATATGAGAAATTTATTGTTTTCAATTTTTTAAAATTAGTACTCTTTTATAGTATTATTTTTTTATAAAATAATATTTTAGTATAAATATATTTTTATTTGAATAAAAAACATTCATTTTTATGTTATTTAGTAATACAATAATTTAAATGAATAGATTTCTAAAATTCCAAAATTTTAAGGATAATATATTTCATACAAATAATGATTTTTTATTTATTTATAAATATATTGAAATACTAAATTATACTAGTAATAAATTATGAGTATATTCAATATAAATATTCATATTTTAATATTAATGAATTTAATATGTTAACTTTGATAATAATTATTTCATTTATTAAATCTAAAATAATGAATAATTATATTAATATACATATATAAATTATTCGATTTTATAATTTTTTATTTTTGAAAATATTATATATATATATGTATATTAAATTATAATTAGAGTTAAAAAATAAATTTTATATAATTTAAAAAATGAAATTTGGTTTTAATAAAAAACCATTACATATAATTCTAATAAAAAATAGAAATCTCTAAACCAAATAAAAAGAAAAAAAGACAAAAAAACATGAAATCAAATGTTATAAAATTATATATTTTAAATTAATAATTACTTGAAAAAAACTAAAGAGTTAGAAATGTAATGAATAAAAAATATATGATAGTAAAAAAAATGAATGGGAGACTCCATCATTGGTGGGAGAAAACAAAAAAAAATAAAATAAAAAGATGAAATATTGACCAACAACATGGTGGAATTTTTTTAACCGAGCCTACTAAAATCATCAGCTTCATCTACAATCTTTGATTAAAATAAATATATATGTATGTTTAATTTTTTATTTTCAATTTCTTTAGGATTGAAATTAATTAAACACCATTGTTTGATCCATCGATGGGTCAATTTTGACTCCACTTTTCATCTTTCATTATTAAAATATAAAATAAAAAATGTTTATATATATTTTATATATCAAGAAAAGACAACTGAACATCCTTGAAAACCTATTATTAAAACTTACACTATATTCCATTATTTTATTAGTTGAATATGTAATTGTTTTATTTAAACCCTTATTTTCACACCTTGAAACACCCGAAATATTTTCCCTATGTTGAACCCTCCTCTCTTACCTTGTGTGCAATAGCTTTTCTATCCATTTTCAAATCAAGGTAGGGGTTTATTTTTTTCATTTTATTTTAAATATATATGTATATATAAGTATATATTCAATTATCTATCTATATATTTGTTTTAAATATTTATGGATGTAAGGATATTGTTTATTTTTAATTATAAAAGGGTTGTATCTTGTTTTCAATCTATCATTTTATATTTAATTTACAAAGATTAATATATATCTGTATATTCATATCAATCTATTTATATTTATTTGATTTAATAATTAAAAGGGATTTATAATTTATTTTCAAATCTATATGCAAGTGTTTGAATAATTTTTAATCTATCATTTTATGGGTTTATTTTATTAACAAATGATAAATGTTATGTGATAATTATAAATAAAAACAATAATTTCCTGTGTGAAAGGTATTTATACATACATTAATGTCATAATTTGTATAATATATAGCCATAATCTATAATACATGACTTATCATAGAAGCATTAGTTATTATTAATTATATATATATATATATATATATATTTATTGAACCATATCTTCCTAGGAAATTATATGTTAATTGGTGTTATGACATAATTTTGATAACATTCTATGTGATTATGAAAATTAGAGAAAGTTAGTTAATTTATAAGTGAAAATTTATTCATTAGAATATCTGATCAATTTATTTTAAGAAGAAAACCCATTAAAAATGTATGTATATATACCAAGAATATTTTTTTTCCTAAAATCCTGCACTTCAACATCATAAATATGTTAGGGAATTGGGGAGTGAACCCATAACTTATCTAGTAGATAGGCCTAAGACATCCTTCAATGTTTCAAGTGGCCTCAATTTTTTTTTGTTTTAAGAAGCTTGCATATTGTTTTCATAAAAAACCACTAGAATACATTTACAATAATTTTTGTGCGTAATTAAATTTCAAATTAATATAGTATTTTTATGGTGTATGTAATTTCAATAATGTTTTAAAAAGGAATTTCTAAATGTATATTCAAAATTATTTTTAAAAGAATAATTTAAAAGTATTTATCAATGATTTTAAAAACCCTTATCGGGAAAAGTACATTCTCACCCTATGTTTTTCATTTTTTTATCACAGGTTTAAAAGTTTAAATTGAGATCTTTGTATCATTAAAGAAGCAACACACTCAATGAATTTTACTTATTTATTTTTTATTTTCTACAGTTTTGTAAGATGTATTCCATGTATCTAATTATCTAAAACCGAGGCCGATAAAAGTTCCTGATATTTAATGAATGCTATGTATTTTTTCAGTTTCTTATATATTAAAAGTAAACATTTATATGGGATGATTCTGAATCATGATATTAGGTTGTTAAAAATTCCTTATTAATAATAACATCCAATGTCAACTCCTGAATACATAAAAATCCTTTAAGAATTATCAATCGACTAATATTATTTAATTCTAATATTCTTATCCAATATATATAAGATTATAAAAATCTTTCAATTCCATTAATTAAATATTTCCAAAAAAACTCAACTTCTATCAACCTTTATCTTTCTGTGATAACCAAAAATCATAGATAACTTCATTCCTCATAAATTTAATTTTATTTCTAATGATATATTTAAAATTAAGATACAAATAATCATCTTCAATGTTCATAAATCATCTATATAAGATCTTAAGAATAGAGAGAGAATGCTCAATTAATGTAATTTTGAGTTGATGGGTTGAGAAGATTTGATGAATATATGATTTTTTGGGATGATATTTATTAAAAATTGAATTAAATATAATAATATTATATTTTTTCATGTCTGTCCAACAAGAATCCTTGAAGGATGTGGATACAATTGAGAAAGGTTGATCTTAACAAGGGGTTAATTGAGGGTGTCTATGGAGGTTCATAGCGAGTTCAACCATGGGTCTGTAGTATGGATATAGGAGCATGAAAAAGGCCACATATCAAGTGCATGAGGTGAAGCAAGGTAGAGTGGCCCATGTGGGGTGGAACAACAACATGTTTCCATGCAATAGAGTAGTTTTATATGAGTTTTTTGTGTTTTTGTGGAGAACTCGATTGAATTAAGAAGTGATTTCCAGTGGACATGTACAATGTGGGAAAATACCTATGTGGGGTAGTAATGTGAAATAGGTGGGGGTGTACCAATCCTGAATTGGTTTGATCCCACATGGGTTTGTCTTCAAAATCACACATATAATGTGATCAAAAAATTTCAATCCCGCCTTGCCTTGAATAAGCTCGTGGGTAGTCTGTGGACTTACCTATATTTTAAAAATATGTATATTTTATAATAATTTAAATATTATATTATTTTATCATTCTCAATGGTAGTTTTGTGTAGAAGTATATATCAACCATATCTGGTGTTTTAAGGGATGTGGTTGAGCATTTGTTGATGGGTTGATGGTGTTATGCAGTGACACTAATATGGTGAAAAATAGGTGAGTGATCAATGAGGGACTATGAATAATGTTGTTTGTTATATGTCTATGTAAATAGATGTAACTATGAATGATCAATTATGATCCATATAGTGACCAATTTTAGAGGAGGCAATTAGGGTTCCCATGAGGTCCTTTCCCATTTTATTAATAACAAAATTTAATTAAATTATAACAATAATAAATCTACCCAAAAAACAATATGATTATAATAAATCTTTTAAAATTGAAACCATGTGTAAGGGATATGAGTTTCATTTTTCATTAGGGGATATGACACACCTTGTGAAAATGGTTAATAATTACTATATATTTATTATAATATCATATTAAAATAATAAATATATACCAATTTATAATTAACATGTGAATGAATGGTGAATTAGTAAGACCATTATGGTGAGAAGTCATATTTCATGGTTTAATCGTTATTATTATTAAAAAAACTAAATTTTAAAGAAGAATATATTGTAATAATAGTAATTTTTTTAAATCAAGCCTGTGGGTAAGCCCACATTTATGTGGGCGCAACCTGCCTTAGCCAACACCCGTGTGGGCTCAACCTGTATTGGACCATGCTCTTAATGGTGAAAAGTTTTAGTCCCTCTACACCAGAAATCTACCCCATATCTAAGAATTCCAGGGAATGTGGTCCCATTTTACATTATGAATGTGTGTTAATACTCATAGTTTTAACATAGGCATACACATATGAACAAGATAGTGCTACTTTGGAAATATTTTTTGCATGGAACCAAGGTTCACATACAATGGAGTCTTCATGCACCAGATAAGGTTGAATTTCCCTTACCCAATATTTTAAATACACGAAATAAGTGACTCAAACGTGAGAGACAAGAAGAATCTTGACACTTGAAGGTAAATGGTAAAGGAGTAATATTCACATATGATGTTTTTCAACATGTAGTGAGTTCATGAAAAAAGTTTTCAAAGATACTACATGGTGAATCATAGTATGAAGCTGGTATATAATGGTTAGCTTTTGAAAATCACCACATGAAGTTATTATATGGATTCTATACATGAATAATATAAAGTACACAATATTTTCCATGTGACGCTAGTACGTGGTTCATGTAGGTTGTATGCGATGTGTAGAAATTTTGAGAGGAGTAATTTTTATTTTTGATCATTGGATTCTATTATTTTTAAGGTTATATATGAATGAGTGGATACACAAAATTATATGAAGTATCACGTGCTAATCATTCCTAAATTTCTTTTAAATACAACTTGTATCATGGTTGTTTTGTGCTTAATAATTTAGAACATATTACTCAAAGTAAAGACCCTATTGATACAATTGATTCACAAATACTTGGGTAGTGTATGAATCATTTTTATGTAGTGATAGCTCAAAAAGTATCACTGGCAAGGAATGAAGTTGTGAAGTTTCGCTATGTGAGGCTGTATGTAAAAAAGTACATAGCAAATGAGTTTTTTATGTGAATAATAGTTTACGATAACACATGCATGTGGTTAAATCCTCTATCAAATAATGTGGATGTAATTCCATTAGTAGTTAATGAAATATATAATATTTTCATGAAATTTTTTTTACATGAATTAGTTTAGTTTCTTTTGTATTATGTGTTATGCGAAGAAGAATTAAGGTTTCTAACAAAGCTATACTATCAATTAAAGTGAGAAGAAGTTATATTAAGGTTTTTAGAAAATAATGAGATTGAGAATTTAGAATCTGACACTTTTTCGTATCAATGATATTGAGAAAGTTATTGAATCTAAGAGTTTTCAAAAGGAACAAAGATACTTTCATGTCTGAGAATTCAGTGAATATTTAGGAAGAAACCATATCACTGAAGATATGAAGATACTGAGTGAGGCCAATTGTTTTTTATTAATAGACAGAAAATTTCATGAAGAAATGAGGTTTTTTATTTTCATTGATACAAAATGAATGATGAGGAAGATTTATATCATGTGCTATAGAAGAAACTAAAAAATAATGTCGATATTTCTTGTTTTGATTCAAATATTTTTCATCAAGAAGTGATAATTTCTTTTCCTAGTAAGACTATATAGATGTATAGTTGGATCTATAATGATGGATAATTATATGAGAAGATCAAAAATATTCATGGTGAAACCACATATGATTGTAGTGGAGAGTCTGTGATTGGGGAATATAACTAATCACTACAAGGAGTAGGCTCTCACATTGAGGTAGAACCATAAAAAAAGTTTATTCCCATATTCTATCCATTTTTATTACATTTAGTTGGAATAGAGTTATCATATAAGATTGAATTATATCCTAATAGGTCAATATAAGTTAATTTTAAAGAAATATAAATTTTAATAAGTCACCACTAATTTAATCCCCCTTATCAATGGGGCAACACCTTCTTGGGATATCTAACTCATATTATAGATACCCTAGGTTCCCTCTATGAGATCCAAAGAGTTCAATAGAATATTAATATGAGTTTTATTAATAAAATGGGAGTTATTACATTCTAGGGTAGTAACCATTACAGTTGGAAGAATAAGAGCTTTCCCTATCTTTTTTCACTTTTCATTGATGTAAGAGATAAAAA
Source organism: Viscum album (assembly GCA_963277665.1). Taxonomy (NCBI): domain Eukaryota; kingdom Viridiplantae; phylum Streptophyta; class Magnoliopsida; order Santalales; family Viscaceae; genus Viscum; species Viscum album. The sequence goes on along the minus strand of OY728121.1, from coordinate 1,350,958,443 downwards.
ACAGTATGATTTCAACTGATTAATAGGGGTGCACCAATCTCATTTATTGAAAATATAAATATGGGAGTTTATAGAGGGGATCAAAATTCCAATTTTATGTCTCTTTTAGAAAATTTTTACACAAAATTCATGGGACTCCAAACCACTCTAAAAATTTGGAAAAAATTAAAAATCAATTATGAAGACAATGTGAAAGTTGGGGAGGCCAAGTTAAAAATTTCTAGGAGAATATTTGGGGATATTAACATGGATGATGAATAAAACATTGATTAATAATTTATAATATTCAATTTAATTTTAATAAATATACAAGGATTTTGAAAAAAGTTAAATGATTTCACTATTTTAAAAACTAGATGAGAAACTTTCTAAATAGGTTTAATCCTAAAGTTTCATCTTTATAAGACAATGATTATGTTACCCTTGATGAATTAAAAAACATTCTCATTTATTATGAAATATGAAATATGAAATATGAAATATGAAATATGAAATATGAAATATTTTAAAAAGAATATTAAATATGAGATTTCTTTTCAGTCAATAAGAAAGCTAAAAATCAGATATTTTGAAGATGTGAAGAAATATGATCATGTGAATTAGATGATAATGAAAAAAGATGAATATTATAATAGAATTATTTCTCTTATATAATAAAAATTCATCAATTTAATGCTAAAGGGTAAAGGAAAACTACCACAAAGGTTGTATAATTTTAATGAAATTGGATATTTCACTACAAATTTACCAAATAAGATGTTTTTAACATGAAATAGATGAAAATGATAAAAAATATTAAAAATTAATTGAGAAAAAATCTTATAAAAATTAATCAAACCTAGTGGAAGAAAATAAAAATAAGAAGACACTATATGAGGAATCTTTTTAGAAGATAAAAATAATTTTATGGCTCATGTGAATAAAGGTTGTGATACTTCATGAAGTGAAGATGATGAAATTTAATGAACATAGATGGAGCATATAATGAAGAATGAATTAAGGTATTTTATTGAGAAAATAAAAAATAAATAAGGAGAAGTGGAATTTTTTGAAATTAAATGAAAATATAGCTTGGGTAAGAGAGGAATATACCGAGAAAGTGGTAATATACATCGATGAGATCAAGAGATATAAACTGAGAGTATCTGATCAAGATAAGATGGTGAAACACCATGAAGGGAAACTTTATCTGCAAGATAAATAATTTTATAGGACATAATCTATATTTATTAAAGAACAAATGATTTGAATAATATTATATATGACACCATGAAGGTTTTTTATATTAAGGATGAATCATCACATGATGGTGAAATGAGGGACTTAAAGAGGTAGGTAAATTCATCTCTTAATAAATCTCAAAATAAACCTATTAAATATAGAAATTTATGTTCTAAAATATATTATGTAATAATTTAGGCTAATAAAACTGGTGTGGAACAATCCTATAGATTGAAGGAAGATAGGAATAATTTTAGAAAATCATTTCCCCCTAAACCAATAGATCCATAGTATATGGGAAGAAAACAATAGTAATACTTAGGATGAAACAATTATCAATATGGAAGTTGAAGGTTCAAAGGATACTACTTTTTTGTGGAGTGTTTTTAAAGAAATCATACTCATGCTTGTATAACATGTCATTACTAGAGATGAGTCATGAACCAAGTGGGAGGTATTTTGAGAAAATGAGGAATGATTTTTTAAGAAAGAATGATGCGACTAAGAATACATATTATATACCAACACATGACATATTTAATAGATTAGAAATAATTTATGGTAGATGTGATAAAAAAGGACATAAAGTGGATGAGTACATGATTAGTCTACAGGAGAAGACTCTATATAGTAATAACTGAATGAGAATTCAAAAGACGAAGGAAGAAAATTCAAACTTTACTAAAGTTTCATTGAAATATAGTAAAAGATTGAAGTCATGGATAACTTATAGTGCGTGTTATTCACATATGAATGGTGACATAAAAATTTTGAGAAACATTTAGAATCATTAAGGGAGAGTATGTAATTTTATTAGTGATTTTTCTCTTAAGTTCGAAAGAGTTGGCTTATCAAAAATTGAAACTCAAAATAGGAAGTCCAATGCTGCACTATTTTTTAAAGTGATGAAGCTCAATTTACTTAGTGTTAATCAACAACATGATAATAGAAATGAGGTGTTATTCTAGAATGATTCATTTATCATAAAAAACACATATAATGGATGAATCATTACTCAAGGAGAAATAACTAATAAAAATCTATTTCTAATTAGTTATCTAAAAAATACATATTACTCAAGTTCCAAAGATTAAAACAACTTATGGAATATAAGGATTGGGGATATTTTCCAAATGAGTATGTGTAAAATTTTAAAACTTAATTTTGTGTAAGATCTACCCAAGTTTAATAAATATTGGGATTAAATATATGAAATTTTTCTAAAAGAGAAAATGGAATAAGGTTCTTATAAAAGAGTGGAAATTCTATCTTCCAGACAACTTCATCTTACTCACACTAACATTTGTTTCCCCAAGTGATAAAAGTACACCAAATATGATCTATATTTCATTAAATTTATTTATTATTATACTTTGTTTAATAATGTAATGTTTATCAAATATAATTTAGAATCATCTCTAATATTAAAAATATTTATAAGACAAATAGAGAAGGTGCTGAGATTATACATCAAGAAAATGATATTTGATAATATCAAGGAATTTACAAGCGATGCTTTTGAAATATTTTTTTTTCAAACATGGAATTAATAATCAATATAGTACACCATAAAATCTATAGTAAAATGGTATAGTATAGAGGAAGAATATGAGAATAGTTGAGATGGGTATGAATATGTTATCTAAAATAACATCTAAAAATATTTCTGGATATAAGAAAAATATAAAATTGTACACTTTAAAAATAGGTGTTTTTTAAGGTCAGAGACATAAAATACACCATTTGAAATATGTTACAATAGAAATCAAATTGTTATATACTTTATTTTTTTTATAAATACTTTTTATGAATATCAGATAAATCAATCTAGGAAAATTTTAAGAGAATGTAGAATAATGGATATTCATGGGAAAATTATCTAATAAAAATGGCTATAGATGTTACAATAAAAGGATTCACAAGGTAGTTGACTATTGTGATGTCAAAATTATTGAAAACAAGGAAAAAATAGATTCGAATACTGAAGATAGTTTAAAAAATTTTGAGGAAAACAAAATTTATGTCTTAGAGCAGAAGAATTATAAAGTAGTTGGGAATAAGCTAATTATAGATGATATTGATTCTAAACCAACTAGTGATAAAGATAAATCTTTTAAAAAAGATAGTAAATAGTTCCATAGATTTAATAAACATGTTGAAACTAAAAATATTAAATAAAATCACTAGATTATAGTTTAAAATAAAAGGATATTGAGATTTAAAGATCAAACTGCACTCATACGAAAAATTAATCTTCAAATAATAGCTAAAGTTGCTGTGAATGAATTGAAGATACAATATATTAATGGGGAAACTAATTATATTGAGAATAAATCCCCATGGGAACTACAAAAAAGTATTAAATATAAAAATCTTATTACCACAAAGTGGGTGTTTAGAAATAAATTGAATGAAAAAGGTGAGGTATTAAGAAATAAATCATTATTATTGTGTAAAGGATATTATCAAATGGAAGGAAATGAATTTAAAGAAATTTTTTCACCAGTAGAAAGGATAGAGCCTATTAGAGTTTTCTCAGTAGTGGTATCACACAAAAATTACAAGGTGTACAAAAATGGATGTGAAATATTCCTTTTGAAAAAAGATCTTGAATAAATTTTAAAAATCAAAAAACCTGAGGGTTTCATATTAGAAATTGATAGAAACATGGTCTATAGGTTAAAATGATGTTTTTTATGTCTTTAAATATGCCCCTAGAGCCTATTATTTTTAATTTGATAGATGTATAATGGATTTGAATTTTATTAAAAGGAAGGTTGAGAATAACTTTTATATTAGAGAGATGACCATAGGCACTCTCATTTTCATTATATATGTGGATAGAACCCAATTTTTTAATTAAAAAGACTTTATATTTTAATAATTTTATGATAAGTGAAGATGAACTTTGAGATTTCCATTCTAGGTAATATGATACATGTTTTTGGATTTTAGATAGAGAACAATCATGATTACATATTTCTATTTCAAGAAAAACAATAATAGAGAATTGTTGAAAATATTTATCATGGAAGATTCAAGACAACTTTCAACTCCCATTTTAGTTGAATGAAAATTGTAAAAGGATTATTATTAAATTAATTCTAACCATAAGTAATTTATAAGAACCATTGGAAGCCAAGTTCTTTGAATGTCATCAAGGATATATATAACATATTCAACGACTCTAAGGGGAAGGTTTTAGAGTGATCCTAATGAGTATAACTTTATAGCTACTATGATAATAAAAATATATGTTAAATGAACATTTATGATTTATATTATATATAGTTACAATGCATACTTTGATATGCTAGCATTTACTGATGGTAATTGGGTTAGTGATTGTTCTGGTAGAATATCTAGTTCAAGTGGAAATTTATTTCTTGGAGGGGAATGTGTAAGTTGATACAAAAAAGTAAAATTTAGTGAAATTGTTCGTAGAAAATGGAAATTATGTAGATTCTATACATAATCGTAAAAAAATAATTTAGTATTGAAGTGTAGATGGTAGAATTAAAATTGGAGATTGAGAGGCCATTGAAAAGTGACTATGAGAATTATAGTGATATTGGTTTTTACAAGAACCCAAAAAAATATTAAATATTCAGGAACATTGTAAATACCAGTAAATTTCAAAGAAAATTTTTGAAATTAATTTCTTTGGGATTTTACGAGTACGCAATTTCTGACGGCACCTGATTCCGAGGCCCGGTGTGCCGGGAATCAATTTTCGAAGTTTAGCTCGGGTACATTTAGTGAATGAACGAGGGTGTTTTTCTATCTTTTGAACTGTTGCTTGGAATTGAAATCCGAGGGCACCGATGAAACCACAACGCCAGTAATTTCATAAGAAGACCTTTACCGGTGGTGCGTTTTCTTGGGAGGAGTTGTTAAAAATTTGAGGATTAAATGTGAAGAAAATAAAATTTTGGTACAATTTTATTTTCTACTTCTAACTGGTTAATCCTATGTGTGGGAGTTGGGGTGGGACCCACTAAATCCTAACTCCTCTTGTTAGGATATTTGTGAGGTGGGGCCCACACGATCCCCTCCCCTTTAAATTCCTTTAACTCCCCTTAAATGTGACTAACCTTTTCACATTCCTTAACTCCATAACTCCCCTTAAATGTGAGTAACTCTTCTCTCTCTCTCCCCCTCATTAATCTTGCCAACTTAACACCCAATTTAATTTGAAAACTCAAGCTCATTTAATTAAGTGGTTTAGTTTTTGAATTTTGAGTTTTTGAAAAGGCATGGAAAACATAATAAAATAAGGGGATGCCTTATTTTATTTGGGTGGCTAGTTGTGTGAGGAGATTGGGTGAGGGGGAGCTCTTGTCACTTGTAAGAACATCATCTTCTTCAGCAAAGAATGTCCCCACTTCAACGAAGAACGCTTTTCCTCTGAGGGAGAGCATCAACTCAGAGACTCGGTTTCTTCCATCATCTTCTTCCTCCACGACCAAGGAGGAGGCACTAATGCGGAAACTCGCCATCGACATCACCTTACAATCTTCTCTCTGTGACAAAGGAAGGGAGACGTCGCTTCCTCCTCAGACGTTCTCCGTCGACATATACGGAGATTCACCCCGCAACGCCATTTCCCACGACGATCATCGTTCGACAACTTGTGTCGAGGTAGGGGTTATTTTTTTTACATTCATGATTAATTTAACGTTCTTCATTAAATAAATTGGCCTCTTATTATCGGCATAACAGGAGGAGATCAGACTGCACAAACACGGCCGATCCTCCTCCCCTTTAATTTGTTGATCCTTGTTGAACTTGCAGTGAAGGAGGCGCGGTGCCGTTGCACCGCACGGGAACAAAAAGGGACAGCGGCCGAAGCGGGCCGTAGTGGAGGGGCGCAGCGCTGTCACGCCGCGCTGGTGAGACCAAAGGAAACCGCAGCCAGGAGCGGGCTGTGGCGGAGGGGCGCGGCGCCGTCGTGCTGCACCAGATCACCAAGGGGCCGCAGCTGGGGCGGGTCGCGGCGGAGGGGCGCGGGGCCGTCGCGCTGCGCCGGTGGGATAGAAGCCGTGGCCTAAGGCCGCGGAAGATTCTCAAAGGGGCGGTCAGCCGAGCCGGCGGCTGGTTCCACCTGGAGGCGGGACCCCTCAGATCCCGCGGATTGGACTAGGCTGACCTTAATGGCCGGCCGTTACAGAAAAGCTGGGGGTTGAAACCCCCGACCATCGCAAGGGGCAGTGCCCCCCTTTGCGCCCCGCTCGGCCAGCGCCGAGCCACCCGCGCTGGGCCGGACCGCCCGCGCTGGACCGGGCCGCACCACGCCAGCCGGGCCAGTCCATGTCCAAATGGGCCGAACCCTGACCCGGTTCGGCCGACCCATGGGGTATTGGGCCGGGTCGGACTGGGCCGAAACCCCCAATTTTCGGGCAGATCTGTTCAAACACCAATAAATTGGGCTACGGACCTCCGATTCATGCACCGTCAGCTGCGTAGAAATCCTTGGATCGAGACGGTCGTTTAGGTATATTACACTCGAGGGTTTTTTGAACTTTGGGTATGGAAGGGATGGTTTGAACATGAAACCAACCAGGCCCTCGGAGCGGAAACGCTTATAACTCGAGCTCCGGACGTCTGATTGACATACCGTTGACTTTTTTGGATTCCTCTTAGTGAGGCGGTTCTATTGGATTTCTCTGATTGAGGTTTGGATGCAGATGGAGTACGGTCAGGTTGGTTTAGCTTAAAAACCAACCGGGCCCCTGGGATGAAAAAGCCAATAACTCTCAGATCAGGCGTCCGATTGACGCGCCGTCTGTCACGTTGAGTTCCTATTGACGAGACAGAACTTTGGGATACATTAACTCCGAACTATGTGTCAGTTGATGTATCGACACTTTTGGATCGTGGAGAAGACCCTCCCAGAATCGATCATGCTGTGTGTGGGAACCCTAGAGCTGGTTGCGATGACAATGACTTCTGTACTAGGATCCTCAGTGGGTTTGACGAGGACGATTACCATACAAGGATTCTCAGTGGGTTCAATGAGGATGACTACCGTACTGGGATCCTTAGTGAGTTCGACGAGGATGAATACCATACTAGGAACCTCTGTGGGTTCGACGACGACGTCTACCGTACTAGGATCCTCCGTGGGTTCGACGGGGACGACATCCGTACTAGGATCCTCAGTGGGTTCGACGATGACGACTACCGTGTTGGGATCCTCCGTGGGTTCGACGATGATGACTTCTACACTAGGATCCGTTGTGGGTTCAGCTACAACGTCGACTGTACTTGGATCCTCCGTGGGTTCGGCAGCGATGACTACTATACTTGGATCCTCCGTGGGTTCGACAGTGACGAGTTCTGTACTAGGATCCTACGTGGGTTCGGCATGGGATATGATTCAGAGGATACATCTAATCAACTCCACCCCTCTTCATGAGTAGTATACCTGTGTGAGATGAGTCTTGAATTTCAGTTAATACCTTCGGTATGATTGAATTTCTGTCCTTTGTGGACTTAGTTGTGCTTTCCTGTGTGGATTGGGCTGTGTTTTTCCCATGTGTACTGGGTTTTATGACTTAGGTATATGTATGGGAATATACCTAAGTATGTTTTATTGCTATCTCGTGATTTTATCTTTCCTTTTTGGTTTATCCTTTGTGGATTCCGGGAGACCTATGGGGGTCTCGGGGTCTCTACTGAGTACAGTATATTCACCCCTGCACGGGCTATACCCGCACTAACTTGTGTTGGATGCAGATGACAGACAACGCTGATCGAGGTGGATGCTCGTGGAGCTGGACGGTACCTGGAGGAGGATCACTAGACGGGACGTACACGGAGGGGACGACCGGACCCGAGGAGCTGAGGAGACTATATGTACCCACCCTTATGGTGGGAATTCTAGTGGACGGCTCGGTGTTGCTGATTTACTTTAATGCTGCTGTAATTCCTTTTCAGTTGTACTTTACCTTCAGTTGGGTTTGTATTCTGGCCCATTTACTTTCCAGCACTTACTTTTGTACTCAGTTTACTTAGTTTTTACTTCATCTTGCATACTATGTGGTGTTTTTTTCATTATTAAGGTAATGCCTTCCCTTTTATTGGGATTTACACCTTTGGTGCTAGTCGCCAGCCCCTGGCCTATGGAAGACAGGCTTGGGGTGGTCACGGCACAGGTCCCAAGGATGAGTCATGACAAACATTGAAATCAAATACTATTTAATTAATAAAAAAGTGTTAAGAAGAGAAATCATGTTGGAATACATTTATACTAAAAATCAGGTTGAATATATCTTCACCAAAGCTATGTCAAGAGAGAGATTTGTTGAATTTAGGTTGAAACTTCATTATCATCCTTATACTCTCAATTATATAATTATTCATTCCATCCCTAAAAGGATTTGGATTCTATAGTAATAGGGGGAGAAAAATTATAATCTTATTTATCAAATGATTTGAGGTAGAATTTGGTATTAGTGAATCTGAAGGTATGACTATTGTAGAAAGTGGAAAAAAGTGAATGCTAATTGATGGAGAATTCATTTAAGTCACTTGGCCATACATTTCTTCTAATTGAGATATTTATTTCTCTAAAAACATTAAATTATTTGATAGTGTTGTTTTAATAAATTTCTATTTAAGAAAGGCTATAATTTGATGATTCTTGGTGGGAATTTTTGGAAGTGAGGTATTGAGGTTGATAATAAATCCAAATAGTGGGATTGAAGAACCCATGTAATAGTTTTTGAAGTTATAATTTTTGATAACCAATTGCGTGTAAATGTTTTTTAGTAATTAAGGATTTTTTTTCTTTAAATCAGATGATTAAAGAACTGATCTAATGTTTGAATTAATTTCATATAATAATGTAAATTTAATTCATTGGCTAAATTAATAAGATAAAGTAAATATTGAAAATGTAATATGGGATACTTTGTAATTATAATTCCTGAGGTTACTCTAGGTAATTTTATATTGAACGTTTAATGAAATTTTAGGAACATTTGATTAGTTGGGATGTTATTTTTTTTGGAAAATGGAATTTTATAGATGGATTTTAAAAAAAAATTCAACCACTATATCCATAACCCTTGAAACTTCTAGATGAACTGGGGAAAGGATGAGCCAGATAAGAGGTTTTCTTAGGGTATATCTGGAGGTGTATAATGGGTTACATCATGTGTTAGGATCATTCATTTAAGATTGTAGTTTGATGCATGGATCAAGTTCACGTGGTAGTGAAAGGTGGAGCAACACTATGCAGAGTGACCTGATGACATGTAGCCATGCTGTAGGGATGATGTGTAGGTGTTATCCAATCCAGTGAGGAGTGATTATGTAATTAAATAATTTCTTGCTAATGAAAAAATTTTATGTGGGAATATCCTTATGTGGGGAACTACACATAGATGTAATATGGGTGTATGTATAAGAACTAAATTATTCCACTTTGTTCATCTTCTTCAGGTGGTTCCTAGGGTTCACATACACTAGAGCCTTCAAGCATTGGAGAATCATATAGTGACCTAACTCAGTATGAGAAATGTATGCAATAAGAAAATAAAACATGAAATAAATAATGAGTCTATATGTATGAAGGAAAGATGATAAATTTATATTATTCATGTATAATGTTTGTAAACATATAGTAAGTCCACAAAGACAATTTGTAAAGATTACACATGGAGAATCATAGTGCGGAGCCAGTACGCAATAGTTATCTTGAAATTTTCACTATGAAAATTTAGTAACTAGAGTATATATAAAATTAATATTAAGTACATGATAGTATCCATGTGAAGTTAGTACATGGTTCATGTAGGGTATACATAAATAGTAGAGGGTTCACGAGAATGTAGTGTTGTTTTTTATCATTGGATGCCATTATTTTCTAGGTATCATGTGAATGAGTGGCTTAACGAAATTATGGGGAGTATCATGTGATAATATTTCTTAGTGTGCATATAAATACCTCTTTAGTTTTATTTTTTGATACTTAATAATTTAGATGAGAATATATAAAGTGAAAATCTCATTGATTTAGTTGTGTCCCACATACTAATGTAGTATAGAGAGCATCTATTCATGAAGTGGAATTTTGAAAATTATCACTCACAAGGCATCAGTTGGTGAAGTACCCCTATGGGAATCTATGTTTCATGAATTAAAGAGTGAAGGAGTATTCTATGTGAATACTAGTTTGTGATAGTTCATTCATGTGTGTATATCCTATGAAGATTCATGTTGATTAATTTCAATGATTAATTCATGAAAAATATAATATTTTCACAAAAATTTATTATGTGAAGTGGTTGAGTTTCCCACATACTATGTGATACATAAAGAATAATTAAAGTTATTCATGAATAAATACCACAATGAAAAGTGATTAGTAGTTGTGTGAAGGTGTTTTGAAAATTGTGAGATTGAAAATAAGAATACAACACTCTATAATATCAAATAGGGTGATAAAATTATTTAAGATGGGGTTTGTGAAAATAAATAAGAAATATTCCATTCCTAATCATTCAATATATTCTTATGAAGATACTAGATCATCAAATATATGAAGATATTGAGTGAAATAAATTATCATTTTTGTAATTATTAGATATCAAAGTTCCTAAATAAGTGACCACATGCAGTTTTGTTGATACATAATGATCGAGGAGGATGATCCATAACAAGTGATGTAGAGGAAACCAAAATGAAATGTTTATATTTTTTGATTCAATCATTTTTTATCAAAAAATAAGAAACTATTGTTCTAGTGGGACTCTGTAGAAGTATAATGTTACATTGTACTAATATATAATTGTATAAAGGGATCATGAATATTTATGGTGTAACAATTTGTGATTAAAGTGGATACTCTATAACCGAGGCATTCAACCAATAATAGTAAGGATTATGACTTCACATTGATCTCAAACATTGTAAAATTATTATGTTCCAATGGTATTCATTTTTACTGAATTCATGTGAGACTGAGTAATTATATAATAATGAATTAGATCCTAACAGGTCAACATAGGTTAATTATAAATAAAAAAGAAATTTTAAAAATTAACCACTGATTCACCCCTCTTAGTGGTGCAACACCTTCCCTAAAACTTTACTGACTCCCAAGAAATGATATAGATATTTCTTGAGAAGTTCTAATCAAATGAAATGGTAGATATTTTTATTGAGTATTCCCACACCTAATATATTTATAAGGATTTTAAATTTATATTACTACTCCTCGTGTAATCAAATTTGGTTAGAATAACTTTAGTTTTCCCCTAATTTTGATAGACGAGTTTGTTTAGCATCTCATTATGGATAATGGTAAAAACATGTTACTTAGAAATGTTCACTCTAGGGAATGTTGATTTGTATATGTTTTTATGTTTGGTTACTTTTTGAGTGAATAAATTATTTATTCTTTGGTATTTGATGTATTTTGTCTTTCCCATGTTTTTTACTTTGTTATATTTTGTTTTTCATTAGTGAAACTTGAGAAGAGATTTTATATACAATAAAAGGAACTATGGAGACATAATATGATTTTAAACCATAAAAAATATTTAATTTTGTGTAGATAATTGGATATAGGCCTGTAGGATTAGTGGATAGTTACACAGACATAAATACATATTTTCTTCCATAGGGAACAAATTAAGGGTTAGTTGGTGGTATGAAAAATATACCATAATGTAGTAATTGTAATTTAGGAGGACCTAGGTGCATAAGTATTGGTTAGAATAGATAAATTGGGTCTTAATGAGGGAAGAAATTAAATTAGGAGATTAAAGAACCACATGGAATGGTGGTATAATTTGAAACAGATTGAGGATCCCTTAGTTATTTGGGAGTTTAGGTTATTGTATTGGTTGGAAGCCTTATTAAAGTCATATAATGATCAACCTGGTTTTTATGAAGTTTTATATCATGTTTTTATTTTCCATGATTGAAGCACATGTTTTTGAAACTGGATGGAGGTTGTCTAAGGTAGTTATGATAGAGGTTGAATGGTTTTTTGATCCACATAGCCAAATTTGAAAAGTGATGAATCACATATCCATTTTGAGACATATAGCCAAATAGATAAAGGGTAGTTCAAGTAAGAATTTAATGTATCCATTTTATATATAATGGATTCACATTACCATTTATTCTATATAAAAAACCACATAGCCCATTTGGGATCCATGTATCCAAATGATCAATGTATCCAAATTTGGAAATTACGTAGCCATTTCAGTCAAATAGCTAATTTAGCAAAATGATGTAGCTCGTTGGTCACATATAAAAATACTTATTAATATTGTGGATTGGTAAATATGATTTTATAGAGATAATCCAAGTAGTGCTTTTTATGTAGGAAATTTTTCTACATAATGATTTGATGTAGTATATTTTCTAAGGCATGAAAATCACAGCGTACTATTCATGCTCCTGGAAATACGAATTTATAGCTGTTGTGAAATATTTAATATCACATAATTTAATATGTTTTAAATGGTAATTTTAATATAATATTAAATTTTTATTGATACATGATGCAGATACAGTCCTTAATAATTATTACGGAGATAGTGGTGAGTTAGAAAAACATCATAGCGATTGTGGTGAGTAAGTAAACAATAACAGAGATCATGAAATGTTATCTTTGAAACATACATAAGAAAGAGAGTAAATATCTTAGATTTTTTACCCTACATGAAAATAAAATATGGGGATATAGGTAGATAGGAATTACATATATATATACTATGCTAGATGTGTGAGAAAGTGTTTTTTCATAAGTGATTTTGAAGAAAAGTATTATTCTGATGTTCTCTCATGAAAAATATTATGTTTGATTAAATAAAATTTTAAGTTCTAAGATTACTTTTGAAGAATATTCAAGACTAAACTAGATCAATTTCTTTTTTCATAATCTATAGTCTTATGAAAGAGGATCTACATATTTTTTTTACTGAATTAATCTGGGTCACTTGTGATATTCTTTGGTGTCTGCAATCACCATTTGTATTTTAGAGAGAAGCGGTGTAATTGGGTGGGGATCCTGATATGCGTGGTGGGATGCTTCATGATATCTTATATGTGAATTTAACTTAGATAAATAGTGAAATTAATATGTGGTTGGGGGGTGTAACCAACCATGATAAGGAGTATGATTCCATACTGGATCCAAACCTTGTAAAAATATGTGTGTTCTTCGATTTTTCCTTTCTGCATGATTGGACATGGTTATGATTTTTTGTTTTGATCATATTTTACTTTAATAGGTTATAATAGTTCATTTTAGGTTTACTAACATTTTAAAAAATTATATCCATTGATTCAACCCCCCTTCTTGGTGGATAAAACCAATCCTATTTGGAAAATTAACTAGATTCCGAGAAGGTTCCCTCTATAGGATACAATATTTTATTCATTTATTCATTTATAATATCAACTCCATTAACAAAATGGGTGTTCATACATTTTAAGAAACAATTATCATAGTTGGAAGAAAAAAATGTTTCCATGTCTTTTGTCTTTAGTTATGGAAGTTTGTGATGCAATGATAGTGAGTTTTCCACCATTCACAACTTATTGTTAGATGATGTTTGCTAACAAAAGAAATTTGTATGTGGATAGAAAAGCACAAAATTATATTCACATTTCATTATCTGAAAAAGAATACATGAAAGTTGAGGGTCTATAAACTGAAAATTAAATTTAGGATAAGTTGCAAAGAAGAAACGTTTTAATGATTAATAAGTATATTTCAAGAGATTAAGATTTCATAAGATAAATATATTAATGACTTCTTTACTCATGTAAATGAAATTGTTCATAATATTTGAGTCTTTGGTGAAAATATTGATGAATCTACAATTGTAAAGAAGATGATGAGAAATTTTTTGTATAGATTTGATCCAAATGTTTCTACACATGATGATACCGAATATATTTCTCAAGATAACCTGCATAATATTATCATCAATTATGAAAAAATAAAATTTCCATCATTTAGGAATAAAGAAAAAGAGTAGATGGAATTATAATCCATTATGATTACAAAAACCACCAATGATGAAGATATTGCTGATATAAGTGATCTAGAAAATGAGGAATAGTATTAAAGGGTTATTCCTTTTATTTATAAAATAATTCCCAATGGAAAAACAAGAATACATGTATCCTTTCTTGTAGATGTTTCAAATTCAATGGTATTTGAAAATTTGAAACTAATTATCCAATGGAAAAAAGAGTAGACTATGAATATAAATATGATAAAAATATCCAATAAAATAAGAAGACAAAATATTCTTGGGATCCTACAAAGGGATGTGTAAGAAAAAAGAGATTTCAAAAAACCAAGATAAAAAATATAATGAAAAAAGAGGTGTTAGCTGATTATAAATAATGAATTGATTCAGATTAATATACACAATAAATATTTACAAATTTTATGGATCGTGTTTCCAAGACTATTGTTTTTTCTAACAGTGAAGAAGATTATTCAGGAAAAACAAATTATGAATACATGCTTAAAGAATAACTAGATGAATTTATTGAGATAAATAAAATGCTCAATAATTATAATATGAAGTTAGGAAATGATAATGAGAATTTTTTGAAGAATAAAACAAGCAAGCAAAAAGGGAGATAATTATGATAGAAAAAAACAAAAGGTTCAAATCGAAAGTTGTAAAATTTGAGAAAATGACCAAGGTCTCAAAGGAATGATTTCCTTGAAGGATGAATACTTTTCAATGAAAAAATAAAAAAGTTTTGATGATAAGAGAAATATTTCAAAGATCAAGAATGAATTCAAAAATTCTATTAATTTAATGGGATAACCCTCTAAATATTCTGAGAAAATTCAGGTAAAATCCTCATTTAACAAATATTTTTTCAAGAATTGTTGATAATAACATTACATGTCTAAACCCTAAATCCAATCAAGTCAGAACCATGGATAGTAAATAAAAACAACCTTCAAATTTACCTAATGATAGAATAATATTTAATGTGTCCTCTTTTCAAAATTATAATAAAAATCATACATAAGACACTCAATGAATGTCAAATTATGTGTTGAATTTAACTAGATATTACCTTAGTGTTTCAAGAAAGTTATGTTTCAAGGGTATTAATGGTTCTATGGAATTATTGGATATAAATACTATATATTTTTTTATAAAACGTCTTTACTAGGGAGAATATAGGATCTTAGAGGGTGCAGTTCCAATGAGAAAAATATTGGTTCACTAAGAATATATGTAGGTAAAAAAGACAAACACAAGTTGAAAACAAAAAATATAATTATATGTCTTGAGGAACTCTATGGAATATGTGATCATTAGGGTAATAGAGAATAGAAATGCATGAAAATACTAACCGACCAATCATCTTTTAGAAAAATGGGTAATATGTTCATGTATACAATGAAGAGAAGTCATTCTTGGTAGAAGTTGTATTTAATGAAATCAAGAAGACTAAAGCATGGATATTAAATAGTGCATGTTCTAATCATGTAACTGGTGATGGTAAAATTTTAAATAACATTGATAAGAAATGAACTAGGATCTATTCATTTTGTTAATGAGTAATCCTTGAAAATCAAAGGTATTGGGAAAATCAAATTTGGGGATAAAAAATTGAGATAAGATGATTTTATTTATGTTTAAGTGTTAAAACAAAACATGCTTAGTGTTAGCCAACATTGTGATAGTGGGAATGAAGTTATATTAAAAATAAATACTTTCATCATTAAAATAAAAAATGATGGAAAAACTATTTAATAAGGCATTATAACTAAAATAAATATTTTTATTATTAGTGATCCTAGAAATATAGATTTTTGAGCATAAAATATGAGAAAATGTTGTGGAATTGAAGACTCAAACATCTTGGGAAAAGAATTCTAAGTATGATTTTGAAACATTAAGAGGTGAGAGACATACCAAAACAGAAGATATATCAATATGGTATTTTTGAAACTTGTTCGGCATGAAAGATAACTGAGAAGGCTCATAAGAAGGTGTACATGACATCCACAAAGCCACTCGAACTAGTCTACATCGATCTTTTTGGTCTAATGAGACAAAAAAACTATAGGTGATATTTATTTCATTACATTTATATATTATTTAACTAAGATGACAAATTTTTTCATTATTAAGTATAATTCTATGTCAATAAATATATTCAATCTATACAGAAGACATGTTGAAAAATATCTTGGTGTGTGTATTAAAATAATAATATATGATAATGGGAAAGAATATAAATGTGATCCATTTGAAACTTATCTTTGGAAACATGGAATCAAGAATCAGTATAGTAAATCTTATCCACCACAAAAAATGGTTCTATACAAAGAAAGAATAAGATCATTGTAGACATGGGTAGAACAATGCTGGATGAAAATGACATCTCAAATTTTTTTCTACAGAGAAGCAGTGTGTACTACTATGCATATAAAAAATATGTGTATATTGTGACTAGAAATTCATACTACTCCATATGTGGTATCAAAATAATCCTATAGTTAAATATTTCATGGTATTTGGTAGCCCTTTTTATATTAAAATCAATGAAATCAGGATATAGAAGTTTGAAGAAAAGGATGATGGTGGAATATACATGGGATATTTATATAGTGGGAATAGGTATTTATGCCAGAATAAAAGATTGAAAAGTATTTTTTAATGTTAATATGTGAATATAGATGAGAGTATAGGAAAAAAACACAAAAAATTCCAACAAAAATTTATTATCCCGTATAAGATAGTGAATAGATGCCTGAAGAAAATAATAAAAAGGCCACTAAAAATAGATCACAAATAGTTTATGTTAATTCATAATGGTCCTATGATGATTATGATGATAGAAAATATGGTGAAAGAAATTATTTTAATATATGTAATAGAAATGTTGACACATAAAATATAATTTGGGATCA
Source organism: Viscum album (assembly GCA_963277665.1). NCBI lineage: Eukaryota > Viridiplantae > Streptophyta > Magnoliopsida > Santalales > Viscaceae > Viscum > Viscum album. The sequence continues at coordinate 1,350,941,294 of OY728121.1, read as the reverse complement.
TAACACACCTATTTAAAAAATAAGAAGATTAAGATATGTAGATCAAACTACACTCATTTCAAAATTTTAACCTTATAAAATGGTATAAGAAGTTGATAATGATGAATTTATAAAATCAATGAATGAGGAACATGGTTATATTGAGAAGAACCTCACTTGTGATCTTTTTTAATAACTATAAATAAAAATGTTATTGGAACTGAGTGTGTTTTTAGAAACATGCTAAATGAGAAGGGAGATGTGTCAAGAAACAAATATAGATTGATATAAAAAATGATATTCTTAAATAAAAGGTATTTATTTTTAAGAAAATTTTACACCTGTTTAAATACTATAGACAATAAGAATGTTCTTGGTGGTGTAATATCACAAGCATTACAAAGTTTATCAAATACATGGGAAATCCTCTTTTCAGAATGATGATATTTATAAAGAAGTTTATATTGAAAAAATTGATGATTTTATCCTAAAAAATAATGAATTCATGGTTTAAATATTGAATAAATACTTGTATGGTTTAAAACATACCACTTAATCCTGGTATTCTAAATTTGAAAAATGCTTAAGGGGAATGATGTTTGTAAAAGGAAAGGTTGATTGTAACCTTTATGTAAAGGATATGAACAAATAAACTCTAGTTATAATTGTATATATATATGACATAAATTTTTTTTGGTGATGAAGATTATTTATATAAATTGTTTTTTGAAAATATAAATTAGTATTTAGAAATATCTATGCTTGATGTGATGATATATTTTTTACAATGTAAAATTGAGAAGAAACCAAGTTACATATATTTATCTCATGAAAAGTATACTAGATAATTGATGAAAAGTGTTATAATATAAAGAACAAAATAAATAAAAACTCCTATTTTAATTTTAATAAAACTATGAATGGAATAATCTATAACTTATTTCAATCATAAATATTTCCTAAATCTTATTGGAAATTTTATCTACATGACAACATCAAGGCCAGACATAACTTATGTAGTGAATCTATGTGCAATATTTAAAAGTGATCCTAAATAATCTCATTGGATTACTACTAAGATAATCATAAGATATATAAAATTAACTATTAACTACAAGATGCCTCACTAACAAAGTAAAACAATTTGAATTTTTTAGGATTTATAGATAAAAACTGGGCTGGTGACTGCACATATAAAAGATCAACTTCAGGCAACATCTTCTTTCTAGGAGAGGGTTTTGTTAGCTAATATAGTATAAATAATAATTTAATGAAATTGATTATGTTTAGAGAATAATATAATGAATATAAACTTTACTTTACATAGATTATGTGGATGAAAGTATAGTAAGAATACATTAATATTGAAATTTAGAAACCACTATAAATTTCTTGTGCTAAGTAAAGTGAAATAATGTTTTCTAAAAATATAGTGTAACATTGAATATTAAATAACATTGATATTAGATATCATTTAATTAAATAAATGGTGGATGGTGGATATATAAATCTTGAATACGTTTCTTTACATAATCAGATTATATACATCTTCAAAAAATCTATGACATAAGAGATATTTGAAGAGATAAGGTTGAAAAATCATGTTAATCCTTCCCCACACACCTTAATTCATGTTACTTTGGGACACCTCCATGTTTTATTGGTTTATGTTTCCAAATTGGGATAAAAGTCCATGGTAAAGGGGGGTAAATAATGTGTGTATGTAGGGCGAGTAGCGATGAAAGTTGTAAAAAAGAGAAGTGATATCTTGTTTCCACATTTCATGAGATCACAAATAAGGATCACAATTCATTGTGAAACTGGGTGTAACTGAGTGGTTTTTCTTTAATGAGTTTGAGGGGTGGTCTTGAAATGATTTTTGGTTTAAAATATAGGTCCTTTTCAATTATTGTGAACAAATCCAAAGGGGTATATTAAAGAACCCCATTGAATGGTGATCTGGATAGAAACAACATGAGGATCCCATGGTTATTCGTTAGTTTGTATTTGTTTATAACATTATTGAAAGTCAGAAGAGTCTTGGTCTAGTATATATGGAGTTATATATCATTGAAATATATTCCCTAATGCAAGAAGATGTTTTTGAGAAGGTATAGAGGTTATCTAAGGTGGTTATATTTGAAGCTAGATGGTTTTTGGATCTATATTGCCAAATTTTCAAAAGGTTAAATCATATAGATATTTTGAGAAACATAACCAAATTGATAAAGGGAAGTTCACATATGAATTTCACGTAGCCATTTTCTATGTAAGGGATTCACAGAACCATTTATTCCTTATAGTAAAATAAATTATCTAATTTGTGATCTACATAGCCAAATGACTAATGAAACTTAATTTTGAAATCATTCAATTGTTTTAGTTATGTGGTTGATTTTTTAAAAGTAGCTGAATTTATAAATCACATAGTTCTTTTATTCACATAAATAATTTTTGAAAACAATTTGGCCAACCATTATTCTTCCCAAATGATTATTAATGTAGCTGATTGGTGTATAATAATTTATTGAGATAATCCACATATTTGTTTTTGTTCATATAACCGATTCTTTTACAAATGGATTTTACATAGCCAATTTACTAATTTCTTAAAAATTGTTGTACATTGTTCACACTGTGGGAAATGTAGATTTATAGAAGTTGTGAAATATTGAATATTAGACAATTAAAATTGTTTTAAATTATTATTTTAGAATGATATTAAATTCTTTTTGATCAATGATGTAGACACTGTCATTGGAAACATTCATATAGATGATGGGGTGTTAGTAAAATGTCAAAGATATAATGGGGAGTTAATAAATTTTAGGATAGATTGTGGAATGTGATATCTGACACATATAGATGAAGAGAGTAAATATTATGGAGTGTTTCCCATACATGAAAATTAAATATGGGGATAGAGGTAGATATGGATGATATATGTATATATATATATATATCACTCTAGGTGTGTGATAAAGTGTGCTACCAGAAGTGAGTTTGAAGTTGAGTATTCTTTTTAATGTTATCTCCTGAAAAATGTTTTGTCTTTTGTAATTAAAATTTTAGTTTTATGATCAATTTTGTAATATATTGAATATTTCATTGTGAAAAATTTCTTCTTACATATTCTGGAGTCCCATGAATGATAATATTCATCTTTTATTACTGAAGCAATCTTGTTCACTTGTGATATTTTTTAGTGTGTTCAATCTGTTTTTATATTGCTGTGAGGAGCTATGTTGTTGGGTGTGACTAGTGAAATATGTTTCGGGATGTCACTTGATAGCTTATAATTTATTCTTACTTTGGGAACTAGTGAAAATAATCCATGGTTGGGGGAGTAACCAACCTTGATATGATGAAGGATTTCATATGGATCCAAAACTTATAAAAATCTATGTGTTCTTCACCATTTCTTTTCTTAATGATAAGGTGAGGCTATGATTTTCTATTTTGAGGAGATCATACTTTAACAAGTGATATAGGTTAATTTTATTTTTAAATGAAATTGTAAAAATTACCCTCCCCAGATTCAACCCCGCCTTAACAGTCGACGAAACTGATTCTTTTTGGTAAGTCATATTGGTTAAATATTTTTTATAATAATTAATTTGGATTTCCCAGAGGGTTTTTATTGATTAATGAAGAAATATTCCTAGTTCATAATTTAATCATTGATTTTAAAAACATCAAATTGATAATAATAATAATTATATTTGAGTAACTAATATTTTTTTAGAGAGCAAATTGAGTTCTTGTAAGACCATTATTACATGTAGTGATAGTTTTTTTATTGGTAAATAAACAATCGTTCATTTGGGTAAGAACTCATTCCAGTTAGTAAGTGTTTATATCAATTCATGATACTTTATAATATTTTATAAAATTTTAATTCAAATTTATCCAAATGTTAAAACACATCTTAATTAGGTTGTTTGTGGACTTTTAAACTTCTCAGAGGAGTTTTGGTTGAGAATTATAGAAATTATACCACTAATAGGTGAATTTCAACAGATGCATGGTTGGTGCATAGGTTATTAATGGTTCACCTAAATATGAATTTGAGTACTTTATAATTATAGAAATTGGTCCACTAATGGTGAAATTTTATCAAATTCATGGTAGATTCATGGGCTACCCATGGTTTACCAAACTATGCATTTTTTAAAAATTAAATCTAATAGAAATTGATGCATAGTTTTCCAAAAAATTCATGTTAATTATGAAATGTGGAAAACCATTATTTATTTATTTATTTTTTGAAAATTCTATCCTATGTTAACATTGGGCCTTATATTCATATAGATTCTAAAAATGGATATTTAAGAGAAACTTTTCATAATTTATTTAGAAAACAAATCATGTTGAAACACATGGGATAATTTAAAATGGTTTAGGTTTTTGTAAATATTTTGGTTCTTAAAATAAATTGAGTAAATATATTTGTCAAAATACTGAAAATGATATTTTGAGGAACTTAAAACACTATAGTATTTAAATTAAATGTTAAGATCCAATGGATTTTTAAAAGTGAAATAATTAATGACTAGGTTGTTTTATTTATATCCCAGTAAAATTTTGATTATTCAAAGTTTAAGGGGTGGAATTGATGATTGTAATTTTTGTGTTTTGATAAATAATTCAAATATTATTAGAATTAAGGAATGATTGATTGTGATGATAATATTTGATTTCAAATATTGAGATAATATGACTCATAGGGTTTGGTAAAATTATTTTAAAATTGTATATGGTTCCCATTGGTTTTGAAATTATTGTTTTGAGTTTTTTCAATATGAATTTTTATAATGGTTTCATCAAGTTGATTTCTAAATTTAATTTGCACAAGTTTCATGACATCAACATGTTTATACATCATCAGAGAAATTATATTGTTCTAAATTTTCTCTTGGTATTAGGTAGTACCTATATAGGTGTGGTTGGGAATAACAATATATCTTGTTTTGTCTTGAGAAGTGATTATTTGGATTGATATATATTTATATCATCGATTCATTTAGGGTTTTTTAGAAATCATCACAATGAGTGATAATGATGATATGTAATTCAAAGGTATCCATGATCAATTTGATCTCTTGATATCAGTGATTATGTATATATTCATGGTTCATACATGAGATAACTTGTCATATTTATCTCCAAGATATATTTCTAGGGATGGAAAGTGTGATGGTAGGTAGAGTTATAATGGGTTGTCTTGTAATAATAGTTCACCCATCTAAATTCTAGTGGTGTAACATTATATTTTACATGGTAGAATATAATGGGAAGTAGTCTCTGTTACTTCACTAGAGTTCCAGTGGAGGTCCACCCACTTTTAGAGTGAGGAGAAAACTATTTCTGAATAGGTACCTATGAATTTTTACCCATCGTAATTATTTTTAAAACACATTCAGGGTCACAAGTGAAGGGGGAATCATTCATAAAATGGATTCCCCCATACCGCATTCTCTTTATCTCTCCTTCCATCTTCCTCAATTTTTTTAATGTGTCAAGTTTAAGATACTATATTAGGAGTGGGTTGTGTCATATATGGGGAAAAAATAAATATGATTTATATTTTTATTTATTCTACTTTCATCATCTGGTGGATCCAAAGGTATTTTGAGGTTTGATTTATTAATTCATTAAATTTTTATCGATTAATAATATCCACACAATGACTCTCAATTTTCACTATTTAATGTATGAGGTAGTTGTATATAATTTTATCAACTTATATTTTAATATTTCCTTGTATATTTTAATTTAATAGATTTTGGTATCATGTTATAATAACCCAAATGGGTATTTTGTGTTTCTATAAACTAATGCATAATTTTTTATATCCTATTATTATTGGGGTCGTTATTTTACCAAGAGTGGATTAGTGCTTAGATGGTTTCAGGATGTGGCATTTTAGTGTGGTCTTAAGATATAAATGGGAAAGGCATGCAATGTGATAGTTAGTTCAATTAAAAATCATTGTTCTTGTATAATTGTTATGCGTTATGAAAAATGATTTTCATAGTTTTTATTTTTATTGAATGTGAAATAATTTAGGATATATAGGGATTATTTTGATGAGTTTAGAAATGAAAATAATTAAAAAAAATGGAATAATTAAATAATTAAATCGATAGGGGGATAGTGAATGTGGGATATTAAAGAGAATTGGGTATATATGTTAAATGAATAAATTAATGATATTATTTTTTCAGGCATGGAATATCACAGAGATGATATAGTAATGGTTAAATGAGATTAAAGTTATAACGGTTTACCTTAAACATATGTGATTTGTAAACATTTATGCTTATCGATTGACTTGTGTTGTGATATTAATGTGATAAAATGTTTTGTTGTGGGATGATTGATGATAGTATTACTATTCTATTTGTGTTAATATGAAGTAATTGGTTAGAACATAGTTTTTTACTTCTCATATTGGTTCCAATCAATGGTTTTTCTAGGAGTAGAAGAAATTTGACTTGGTTTGCTAGTTATTTATAGGACAAGGGTCCAATGTTGCAATGTAGACCTTGGTGACAGTGTTATGATATGGTTAATTGGTCTAGTGCTATGATGTGAGAAAAGGGGAAAGTGGTGTGATGTTTCGAGGGGACTAGTGAAATATTGTGGTTCAAGTGGATGCATTTTAGTATGTCAATCAGTGGTATCATTTCTATTATGAATTAGAGGTGGTTATATAACCCTATATTATACAACATCCTTATTTTTGAGTGATATCAATATTTCCCAAAGAAAAAATTATTATAGACCATGGTATCTTAGTAAGAATTCAATGTACTAATATTGGTTATTTATTATTGTTTTATTTTCACAGTGTATTGAGATATATGTTTTAATGATTCTCATGACACATTGGAATCATCCCATATTTAGTGTTATTTTTAATGGACCAAATTAATTGAAAATAGCAATTCATCCCCTGAGAGGAATGCTAATATTGAGTTTAAACCAATGAGGAATTATACAGTTTCCAATTATTGATGCTTTCATGAATTATTTGAAACACAAAAATTGTGTATTTAGAACATGTATAAGGGTTTAAGTTGAACCTAATTAAAATCCTTAAATAATTGATTAAAAAAATGTAGAGAATTAATTTTGATAATTGGAAGTAGTATTTTAGGGTTTTGATCATGTAATGAGGAGAGTTGAAATAGAAAATCACCGTGAAAAAATATTCTAAATTATATAATTAATCATTATGTGGAATTTTAGATGTCTTAGTTTGTTGATTTGGTGAATAGAGACCAATATTAATTAATATAAAATATGTGGTCCATGGCTTTGATAGGGTTTTTATAATTCACACAAACTAGGTAGTTTCATATGGATCTCATTTTATATAGCCTCATGAGAGGAACTACCCTATGCATGAGTTTGAGTTGTAATAATTGGTCCATGCCATGAAGTGTTGGCACTAGTATCTCTTTAGTGAGAGGGTTTTCATCTACATGGACCATAAGAACTTGTAGTATATATTCTTTTGGTGTGACTTGAATCTCCCAATGAGGAATTAGTTCGAGTACCTTTAGATATTTTACATTGAGATGGATTATTCTCCTAGAAAGGCTAATGTTGATTTAGATTCTATTAGTAGGAAGATGAATGATCTTTGAGAGTATCCTTAAGAGGAGGAATGAGTATTGGTGATCTTGTTAGATGAATGGATTCTGAGTGAATATGAGCGAAAAGGGTGATGAAATGTTTCCAATTAGTTATCATGTATACCTTGGCGGACTAGGTAAAATCCATCCATGAGTCAGATTCTGATTTCTTAGTGATATGGGAAAGGTTGGTGGGTAATGGACCCGCTCTAGGGTAGTATTTATATAAATAATAAATGATATATGTTCCTAGGAGAGTTTTGGTTCCTACTTCTATGAGGGAATAAATGACGATGGAATCTCATGCTTCACAGTGGTAAGTTCACCTAGGATCGAAATAGATGTATCGTGATATTATATGATGGTTCTAGAAGATAGGTATGAAGAATAAAATTGATAGTTTTTTCTCTTATTATCCTACATGTTATAGGATTAATGTAGAGCATTTGTGATCGGGTTGTTTGTTTCAACCTATTTCCATCCCTATATGGAATTGGGATTAGGTGATGATTGAATTTTTACAGGGTTTTATAGGACCCTAAGATGTTGAGATACTGTCTTGGTTGTAGTTGATTGGCTAACGAATGTGATTGATGGGATTATACCTAGTACATTGACTATGACTGGGTCAAATTAATTATATTTTACCATACTTAAGACTAGTTTAGTTGTAAGGAGAGGTAAATCCATAAGGAAGGACTATTGAAAGTGTGTATATGACCAAGGAAGATAAAAAAGACTCAATAAAATAGTAACAATTCATCATTGATGAAATAAAGTGACGGTGGTGATGAAGTTTTGTGAGTGAAAGTTATAAGAGTTCATGATCGTGATTAAATAGAAGAATAATTAGATGAGGAAAATAATATCAATAAGTGAGCATGAAAAACAGTCAATGGTGACTAGTAAAACTTTATTGGGTAGTTTTATACAAGTTTCACCTTCTTCATGAATTAAAGTTAGAACACAAGAACTAATTAAAGGAGTTTAAGTAGCCCATTGATAGTTTAACCTATGATGAAATGAAAAATACCTATCTTAAACTATATAAACTATTCAACCAAAAATGATTAATTATTTTTAAATAAGTTCAAATTGTTGTTAAAATTAGGTTTCTTATCCCAATATTGATTTCAAAATTGAAAAAAATTGAAATTAAATGCAATTGATGATTTTTTTATTAGTATTGATGTTTTAGAAAATTATTTCAATTAAAATGATCTAGATAGAAACTTCAAGTTAAACTAGCATAAATGAAGTAATAAAAATATCTAGTAAAACCTCTATCCCTAAATAATGTTTAGTTTAACATGTTTTTATAATAAATATAAATTCATTTCATTCTAAAAGAATCCATTAATTAATGAAACAACAAAAACGAAATAAAGGATAAATACATTCTCTATCATTCTACTTAATCATGTGGTTGATGAAATTTCACTTTTGGTCAATCCTAATGGGTCGTACAATAGCTCTTGCACTTTTTTAAATTTATATTCTTTGAATAATATCCATGGTATATTCAAGTCATGAACTTACAGGTTATCCATAGACCACACAACCAATTCAATGTGTGGTTTCTTGTGGACTGAGCCATAACTTTTATTACTGAATCCGTGGTACATACAAGAACCTGAATAAGTAAAAATAATTAATTTGAATGAAAATTTATGAATAGAAACATAAAAAATGATTTAAAAATGAGAAAAATTAAATGTTTATGTTTTATATAAAACATGGAATTATGAAATATTTATTTCTAAAATTAAATCCTCAGAAAAAAGGATTGATGAAAAAATAAAAATATGAATATTATTTAAAATAAATAGAGAATTATAATCCAGAAAAATTCATATAATAAATGGATACTTTTTATTGATACAACTCGAATAATTATCTTAGAAGTCAATTTATACTTCCTTATTTAGGTTCAATATTCCCCTCACCTTAATAAACAAATTTTTAATAATTCTTCACTTTATTTTTTTTGATTCCATTAATGTGAAAATAACTTATTAAATGTACATCTCAATTTTTTAGTGCTAGGTGTCTTAGTGATTAACCATAGGATCCCAATTTCCCATTTTTCTCTAGTTTCAAAGGACTTATATGATTATATTTTTATTTATATCATCGAATTTTTTTCTTCAAAAATAAAACCAAGTTCCCAAGTTAAAGTTTAAAATTTTAATTTCCTCATATTCTGACTTACATTCCATAAATATATTTCCTATCACACTCCCTTTGCTATTTCCTAAACCAAATATCCAATAAAAAATGGGTAACATCACTCTATAATAATTCACACCCTACAATTACAGAGTATGTTTAAACATTAGTAACCACCGTGCATTTATCCACTACGTAGGAAAGTAACTGAAATAAATTTAAATCTTAAGGACATTAAAATTTTCAAACCAATGTTTCGTTTTTAAAAATTTTAAGTAATTTTGTAATATGAATAAATCATTAAGGAAAAAATGATCACATTAATAGACTGATCTCACCCACACAAAAAACCCAAAATTTTCCCCAATGTCAAATCTTAAGATGGGAGAAAGATTTTATTAAAAAAATATTGAAAATTCAGCGATTCACATATTTTTCTAAAGGGTAGAAGTGTATCAAAAAAATATTTTCTTCATTAACCACAAAATGATGACCATATTTAAAAAATTTCAAATTTTATTATTTTAAGAATAGACAGAGTAAATTATATTTTTTCACAAAATTCAGAATGATTAAAATTATGTATGACAACAACATGTGAATAAAATTAATTTTAATGGGTGAAGAAAGGTTTAAAATTTGGTTCAAAAATGATTTTCAACTCCATATAAAGTAGAATCTAGACATCCAGCCCAAGAAAATAATATTTTTTAAATTATGTTTAGAAAAACTAGGGGAATTCCCCCACACTGAATTCATAAGAATATAAAAAATAAATGAATAAAATAATTAGAAAAAAATACCCAAGTCATAAATACATTACTAAAATGAATTAAGTAAAAGGTTCCCTCCCTTATGTATTTGAAAAGATAATTAGGTTATCATGTTAAAGTTATTATAAAATTAAAACAAATCAATATTAATATGTATGATAATGGACCCTAAATGAACAAAACCAAAGTTTGAATTTAGGAGGATTCGTCCATATGTTATATGATACAACCTTATTATAGCTTGATTTTTGGTCATGAAATCAATTGGAAATAGGAACGGTCAAAAAAATTCTCCTCATAGTTATTACAGTGGTTGAGTAATTTTATAAACTACACATGGAATCATAGCACAAAGTCAATTTGTGATATCTTGAAGCCTTTTCCAATATTTTAAAATGTGTGAACAATTGTCTAGGTGCACAATCACTTGGAGAGTTTTCCAAATACACATAGATTATAATTTTATTATTAATATTTAAAAATTAATTGATTATTTAAAAATACATGAAATATATTCTGGGAATTTAATTCCATAAAATATATAAAATTAATTTTTTTTTATAAAATGAATTTTTACAACCCATACACTATAAACCTCTAAAAAAATATTCAATTAAAATTAATTGAAGAATTGTTTTATCAAAATCAGTGAGGGAAAATAATTCAAAAAAAATCACATTTTGAAAGAATAAAATATTTTTTAACAATTAATTGTTAAAAATTTCAATATGAAGAAATAGAATAATTATTTTAAAATCCATCATTGTTAATTTTGTTTAATTTTTTTAAGTATAATATTAAATAAAACCATAGAATATTTGTTCAAATAATAATAATTTTTAACAGAGGAACTATTATCAAATAAGAACCCAAGAATTCACATTTTTAAGATGATTTTAAAAGAATAATAGTTTCAAAAAATGATCACTAATTCGAATATTTGATAATTATAACTCGTATTCATATCAAAACTCAATTATTTCACTAAAATAGATGTGAAAAGTTTGCAAAACACATTCCATACCAGTTACACATTTCATTCCAATTTGAGAGACTCTATCCATAGATGATTTGGGGAAAAGACATGTCTAAGAGTTTGTGTGGTTTCAGAGAGTGCTTATAAGAAAAATATTTATCCGCGATTCCCGTTCCATGTCATGGTTTTTTAAGGGATTATAGAAGGTGATGGGGACTTAGTTGAAGTCGTATATGGAATATCAAACATAAGCCCATGAGAATTTATAGATGACAATAAAAATTATATAGGATAGTCGTTAGGAATGAATCTTAGATTTTGGTGGAGCATGGGATGATCATCCATCCTTTATCGAATTTTTATACAATCAAATTTACCAGTATTTGATTCAGATGGAACCATTCAAGGTTTTTTATAGATGACCATGTCTTTCACTACTATGTTGGAATGAGATAGGTGAGCCAACTATTTTCAGGATGAGTTTTGTGTAGAAGATCTCTAATCTGAACCATTGGATTTGGAATCAATTTATGAACGCTCAGAGTAAGTAGTGCTCATATACTAATCATATGTAATGAAGCATAGTGTTTTCTATTAGAGATGAGGTTTTCTTATTGGATTCACCTAATTTTGTGCATCAACATTTTTATAAACATGGAAAATTGGAACCTTGGTTTATAGACCCATTTAAGATTATCGATTATATCATAATAGTGTCTTACAGGTTTTATCGTCATCCAAAGTATCAAGGAATGAAAAATTTGTCCCATTTTTCTTAACTTTAGAGGTATGATATAGATCCCGAACACATGATTTATTGTGAGGATGTTGAGTTGGAACTAGATGCATCATTTGTGGGGTAACCAGTATTGAAAGTGGATTAGAGCGAGAAGGTCTTGAGGGGTAGTCAATACCACTTGTTCAAGTATTGAGGTAGTATAGACGAATCCAAGTTGTGACTTGGGTGTGAGTGTCACGTTTTCAAGTGTAATGAAACAAGTTGTTCGAGAAATACCAATAGAGACACTTCTCAATGATGGAAATTCATTATGGGGGGGGGGGAGATTTTTAACATCCACCAATTTAAAAGGTGTATTATGATTTAGTTTTAGTAAATTATGGTTTTGTTTTTTGGGTTTTATTCTTGAACAAGGTTTTTGGAAGCCTAAAATTAGAATTGAAGGATATAGGGGAACCAACCAACAATTAGGAGTTGTTGGTGTGCCACTAGATAGCTGGTATAGTACCACCATCTAGTTGTGAAGGTGGAAGAATCCTAGGATGAACCTAGGTTCCATATTATAGTATTTACAAATCCTCTAGCCGAACATTGAATGACATAGTAGCCTAGGATTCTTCCTAAATCTATTGTAAATCTAGTTGGAATCCACCAGTCAACTAATTGATCCCCCAGCTAATCGGTGGTGCCCAGATGGCTCAATCATCTAGGATGGATATTTAATTTTTCTCTAACAAACCTTTTGACACTCCTTCACCTTTTTCAACCCTTATTAATACAAAATATACCAAGGATCAATCTTTCGACATAATTGTCTCTCTCCTTCCCATCTCATTAGTGTTTTATACTTGGATCAATCTACTGGATCCTAAATAGTTAGTTTCATCCATTCTAGAATAAACCCTATCATTCTATTTAGATTTATCACATATCTAAGATATATTAGCTAGATATATAGACCCCATCATGATATAATAGAGTCTTTATGGTTGATTGATGGATATACACTAGATCTGTTGATTTTTCATCCTTTTCCCAAATAAACATAGATCTATTATTGGTGGATTATCTCATTGGGTAAGTCGATCTACCTCTATGGTCATGTTATTTTTTTATTCTTAAATCTTTCTTCTAAAATACTATTTATGATGAAATTGAATTTGTTCTATTTATCTTCAATGTGGATTCTTGATTTTGGGATGGGTCTTGGAAATTGATATTAGCACACCTAAGGATAGAAGTCTTCAAAACATAGAATATGTTTATAAAGTTGAAATGAATTTTTTTTCATGTATGCAAGTGTGTGTATCCATGAGGACCATTGTGTGATATTTCATAGTTGTGATTTATATATGGTGTTCATGTTTGGTCTATGTGACTAATGAAATATGTTTTATGATTGTTCCATTATGCATTATTCCATATTGTGTGTGGATAATTAGCCTCTTTCAGTTGGTATTTGGTATAAAATTTATAGGTTGATCTTCATGGAATGGTTAGAACTTGGAGTGGGAGAATGTGCTAGTATGATGAGAGACTATGGTGAAGATTGGACCTATAGTCAGGGAAGGGGTATGCAAACCATGAGGATGTAATCAAGATAGAGTATAGGGAATAATGATCTTATGGAATGACCAGGGACATAATATGTGTAATAAAGGACTTATGTATTGAACATAGGTTGATCCATGTGTGTTATATCCTTGTGGAACAAACTAGAATAGGTAGAGTCACAATGGCCTTGTGACCTGATCCAAGGGTGAGTCAGGGTTGTGGTGGCATTGTGGCCTGACCTGGGGCTAGATCACCTATGATCCATGATCTGAGAAATGTGTTGGACTTATGTATTGACCTAATACTTGTTTAAATATGATAAATTATGTTTGGAATGGATCTGAAGCACGTATAATTGGGGATCATGGTGGCTTTGTTATCTCATGATTTCCTAGAAAACAATTAGTTTCTTCATTGTTCATTTATCTTCTATCATGAACTAAACATTTATACACATTTGAAATATATGTTATAGATGCATTGGTGGTTTCATAATCATTTTATACTCACACATGAAATGATCATCTTGATACGTGTCATGACTTCATGGATGAGGACCCAACTAAGGTCAAGACCTCTGTGCCGAGGAGCTAAGGTAGATTAAAGGATGGAGCCAATAATGGGATATACATTAGACTATTTATATAGGTTTTTAATTTAATTTAATTTTTTATTATACATTGGTTGAATTAACACATTAGGAATCTTTTGGATTATCTTTTATTTCCTGGATTCCATTTTTCATAGCATCATGATATTATTTAGTTTCCACCATGTTGTTCTGGGAGGTTTATTTTTACCTTCTAGTGGTTATGGTGAATGGATATTGTTACAAAGATAATAGTTTCTCTACATCACTATTTGGAACCTCGCCACTAGTCAGAAACCTTTTGTATATAGGTAGGTGCACATGAGGTCATATAATACTCATGTCAGGACCCGATGATTCAGGTCATGGGGTTACACCCAACCCTTTCATGTTAATAAAATTAAATATAGTACCACAATTTAAGTAATCATGCGAAATATTAAAAATTAATAAAATATATATCCATTTATAAACTAATATAAGTATGATCATAGTGAACCTATACTGAATTATCATTATAGGCACCAAAAAATATGATTTCATGTATTTTTTTAGAAGACCATGATTTGATCTTAATTTTGATGACATGAATCGAGTTTGGGATAAAAGAATATATTTATTTTTAAAGAATATAAAAATGGGATATACTTGAGTTCCATTATTTATCACATTCCAATTAATATAGGTTCATTAAAAACAAATATTAATCTATTTATATAGTGGTGATAATCTATTATCAGGAGTAGGCCATATATTTCATTCATTCACTTTTAGAACATGTTAAATTCATTACATAACCCTTTTTCCAAGAAATCACAATTATAATTATACTTAGAAGATATGGGTACTTAATTCTGTTAGATTTCATTTGATATATTATGGAGCTACAAAAGACTCTTAAACCAAAAGTTATGGATATTTGAAGTTTGAATTATTATGAAGGTGTTTATGAAGTTATAGAGGGTCAATGCGCAATAAATTGAAGGTTCATTATGCTACAAACAAATATTATCACCCACTGATATAGAGGATGAATGTTATCTATGATCAAGGATGAATACACATTGTTATAAAGGATTAGTTCATGTTAAGGAGGATGAGAATGTTCCATGATTGAGGTTGAGTGTGTGACAAGATAAATTCCAATTAACCAAACCACCCTTTTCTATAAACAAACCCTTTGACTTTAACAGTCAATAAAGGGGAATGATAATTCTAAATCAACAGAGTGAATAAGAACTCAATATTTAGAATACTCTAGGTCTATGAACTCCCACATGTGATTTATAAATCAAAACATTAGGTAGGATCAGTAAAATGGGTGTATTTGAGTTATAAAAAATATCTCATACACTAAACCTTTATTAAATACCACTTTTCTAATGTCTTGAATCATGACTTGGGATAATTAGCCCAATGATGAAAATTTTAAGATATCCTAGGTAAAGGGAATTGGTTCCAGTCCCCCATCTATCTAGATATTTTTTTCGGAATATTTACGAATTATATTAGGATTTTCTTTCACTTAATTTTCCAATCTAGGTTAAGTACCCACATTTTTTCCAAGTGAAATATCTGACTTTAATGGAATAACTTTCACTATTTCATGACCTCAAAAGGTATTTTAGCCCAATTCTTCACTTATTTAACCCTATTTCAAGGATGAGGTTATTTCCAACATTCATGTATCCCTTATGGTTATGTTTCCCATTGTTAATGGGAACCATGCATACCATAATATATATTCTATATGAAATTTTTATTCCTTCCATGGATCCTCAAATTATGATCTATCATGTCTCCCTTTGATAACTAGGATCCCTTATATCTAGATACTTAGGAAATACTTCCTAGTCTGGAATTCTAGTTTGAATATTTATTTAGTGATCCATATTGTCTAGCTTCCATTCTAGTGTAATCCCTATGAATTTATTTAACTTATCCATGTAATCACTTCAAGGATCTATATAATCGGGTCTATTCCTTGCTTGAACTCCTAACACTATTAGATTTATTTATTACTCAGATTTCCTCATTCTCTGGGCCTCACATGAAGAAGTCCCATACTTAAACCATTATAGGGAACCTTTTGTCTAGCGTTCTTATTCAAATGACCTAAAATAAAGGAAAAACTAGTCCTAATTACACAAATTTAAAATTTTCAATAATATTTTAGGTTGTATGTCTATAAAAAGTCCAAAATTGGTCCTAGCCATATGACTATAAAAGGAAAACCATTATTCCTCATCATATGACCTTAAAAGGCATGAAATTCCCCACCCATACGGTGAAAATTTTCATTTTACCTTCTTTTTAGGGAATAATATTCATGCCTTTTCCATATTAATGTTACTCCTTATTGTATGGATTAAAACCATGACATAAAACTATGTGGGTTTTGAATCCCCCTAGGGGATACATAGGAAGAAAACTATATTCCCCATACTAACACCATGACACATTCCACATATTCTTATCTTATATGCCTTTTTGGACAATGTTAAATTCCTAAGAACATTTATATATGAATTTAAACTACATATTAATCAATAACTTGTGTCAAAAGAATGAAAAAATAATTCCTTATTCTTTTTATTTAAAATTTGTTTGTTTCAATAAATTTATTTTAGAAATAAGGTAATTGATATTATAACCGGGAAGGATTTCATGAATATTCCTAATTCTATTAGAGATATGTAGACATTATAATTAGATCCTTAATGGGATGATTTTACCTCCCATAGTATTTGTTTTGACATACCCATCCCTTGAAACAAAACAAAAGGGTTTGATGGATGAAAACATCAAAAATAGTCACCCACCCAAAGGATTCTATATTGTTCTTTCCAGCTTGGCTGTGGCTATTTCCAACTATAAAACATGAATATTTATAACTATGGAGTTTTTTATTCTTGTTCCTTTAAACTAGTTTCCAGAAAAATATTTTCTTCCAAAAATTATTTCCTATGAAAACATTTTCATTATCAGTATATCTCAAATGAACATAAAATATTTGATAGAACCCAAAATTATATAAATCAAATCCTATGATTTTATAATCCCAATATTTATGATTTTTACTAAAAGTATCCACTATCTATTTATCATAAATCTGGATAAACCATCATTTTATGAAATCAATTTCGCATAAATTATTTTCAAAAACATTACACAAGAATTTAAAATTAACATTAATCACAAGAATTAAAATAATAATTATCCAAGGAAGGAATAGTGAAACATAACTTAGATGGTTTCCTTCAAATTCTACATACGATCATTAGTTGATGACCATAATAAAAACCCACCTTATGCTATCATCTTAACTCCCCATAAACCATAGTTCTTAAAACCCAAAAAATTCAATTTAAAAGTGGATGTCTTATATTTTCAACCTCTAGAATAACCCCATGCTGTACTGATACGACCTCCATGTGATGATTAGATTTAAAATACATGACCTCTAGTGAGTGTCATTGACCCCATTTCATTTTACATAGCCTTTTGTAACTCACTACCATTTAAATATAGAATATAAAGGTCAAATGGTAAAATATAGAGAGCGGAAGGACCCATATTCCATTTGGCATTGACTTTCTCCAAATTTCATAAATCCATAATACTCACAATTTAGAGATATTTAAATAAAAATGATAGTTTTAAGTTTTAAAATAGTATTATTTAGAAATTTAACTATGTTCTTAAAAATCTAATATCACATAAGAACATGTCTTGATAATTCATAGATAATTCATCCAACCCATCATCCTCTGATGAGCATGTTCTAAGATTCCACTACGACCAATGGAGAATTAGAGATTGGGATAAAAGATGAAAGAATTATAATAGACTCATCTATTTATATACCACAACTCTATATTCTTTGACATAAATATTTCATACATAACATCCTATAAATAATGTTTCAACACCCCTTAATTTACCTCCATAATATCCTATCTCTCTCTCTCTCTCCCATATCATGAAGGTCATTCCTTTATTATTATTCCTATCATTTCCTCCATAAAAATAATACCATGGTTTCATATTTTCATGCCCTATAAATAGTATTGGGGTAAATATATTAATCAAATCCTTTAACATAATAAAATCTACCTCCATAATTTCATATCATCCTTCCACATATTAAATACCTCTCTAATAATCATTTTTTAAAATCCTCTAATATGACAATAATTAAATCCTATAATAATCATGTAATGTCATAACATCCCATTTATTTCCTCATGTTACAATAATAAAACTAAATAAAAATTAATTCATCTAATATCTCCCATGTTAAAAAATATTTCCCCCTTAGTATTCACACATCAATATATATCCCTTAATCAATTAATAAAATAATTATAAGGATAAGTTAAATTTTACATGGAAATAGCCTAATAAAAAAAACCCAAAATTTTCTCTACATAAATTAATTATTCTATAAAAATAATTGATGTTATGTTTCTACCCACTCGGAATTTTCATCCATAAAAAGTCACCTGACTATATTTGGTTCAAAAAAGATCAAGCTACTGGTGTCACACATGCAATTATTTATCCATAGTCTATCCTAAAAATTCTTGGGTTTCTATAACATTGAAATTAAAAGGATAAATTTTCCTCTTAAAATATTCTATTTTTTTTTCAATAATTCACATTATCCTTTTAATAAAGGGAATTTTAGGTTCTATATGTATAGATTCCCACTAAATAATATGATATGGATATGGTTAATATATAAACCATGAAATAGGAAACAATTCATGAATAATAGTATTCTTTGGTGATAAATTTTAATAAATAATCCATATATCCAATTTTCTCAACGTTATCAAATGGTCCAACATATAGTGGTTCCAACTTTCATTTATTTTTAAGTAATCTGTATCCCAGCCCTAGAAATTCTCATAAAAATTAAAAATCACAAGCTAAAAACTACAATAATAACCATACATGGTATTTATATACTTTAATAGAGTATAACATATTATTAATCTCTTTTTAGTTATATGAATATGATTATTCATATATTACACCATCCCTATAGCTAATAAAAAATTATCTCCCACCTTATCCTAATTTCGTGGCGGTCGAAAAGAATTTACAAATAAAGAAACAAAAAGATCCATATAAATAGGTTAATGATAAATATTATTGTTTTGAATTAAATCAAATGAATATTATCCTCCCATGATCTCCCAAAATTTATCACAAAAGATCAAATCATGTCCTCTAAGGATTGTACGATCCATAATAATTTCCTATCTATTTGGGGATGATATTATTATTTGTCTCTTATACTTTACCTTGTATCTGAAGAGAATTTTATCCAAATTTATCCCAATATATAGGTGATAAACAATACCTTACAGATAGATCTTTAAATGTATCCATATGAATCTATATTTGATAATTATTATTATTAAATTCCATCCAAGGAATATCATCCGCACATGATCTCTTAAAACCCAGCACACAAGATCAAAGCATGTCCCACAAGGATTGTATGGTCCAATATAATTTCCCTTCCATTTGAGGATTATATGATGTACCCAACTTCAATTGATTCTGCATCACCAATTACAACCCTATCAGGAAAATTTAAGTGAATAATGTTTCATTTTCTGACACGATGGATAAAAAATAATTATTTCCTTTACATAAGACTTAAACAATTATTCAACTAAAAATTTATCCAAGATAGGTAATAAGTGAGTAAATATTTTCAGTCAATCCATAATCACTCAAATATAATCATGTTTCCAAGGTGAAAATATAAATCTAACTACAAAATCCTCCGTAATATCCTCTAATTTCCATTATAGAACAGGTAACAGTTCTATAATACCCATAGGTCACTGATTTTAAGAGTTCACTTACCGATAAATAAAAAATCCAGGTACAAATACTACTATACCATTATTCAATACAACCTATTAGAAATGATATTAAATGTCATCATATATATTTTTTATCACAAGATGAACTATCCAAATAGATTTAAGAATTTTTTTCATAACATCCTCCCTCAATATTATAGGAACCACAATATTATATTTTAAATATAGTGTTTAATCCATCACTATGGACTACACATTAATGGTATCCCCACCATTTAGGGTTTCACATATCTTATTTCATTCAATATTAAATTTTTACTCTATTTTTCTTGATCCATAAGAATATAAGTGATGTCAGTATTATATAATACCATATGATCTATGTCATCTTGATCCTCCTAAATCATATCTATCATCATGATCATTAACTACCCTTGATACTCTGATTACCTTACCACAATCCTTTAATTTATTGAATTAACTATAACATCCCCCTTTATTTGTGTATAATCTAACTCAAATTCCAATGTTTAGAGATACTCAACACATCTTCTCTCATTCAAGTTTAGATTTCACTAAGAGAAAATACACTTCAGGATCTTATGATCAGAATACACGAAAACCTCTTTCTAAATAAAAAATGAATTGATCTATTTAATGAATATAAAATTTCTTTTTTCTCAAATTCATACATTGAATAATTTTTCTTATGTGGTTATATTTTACTCAATCCACATACCACTAAAATTTCCTCTTGTAAGAGGAAAAATACAAAGAAATATCTCAATGAATAACAATACATTAAATAATATTTATTTGTTTCAAGTAATATTAATAGTAGATAATAATCCAACCTCATATTTAGTTCATAGAATTATTCCAAGCATTTAGTACATTATTTTAATGTAACATCATTCTGATTCAATTCCATCAGCAATGATGCTAATTTTAAGAAATATTTATTGAACACTTATAATATCATAATATTCCATGAAAAATAAACACCCCAAAACATTCTTTAGATCCTCCCAAAATATTACAAGTAACACCTTCCATAGGTTAAAAAAAGTTCCTTATCAAAAATAAAATATCAAAAATACTTTACCTTTTCAACCAAAAAAATATATTTGGATAAATTTTTATATGACAAGTATTTCTAGATCATATTTAGAGAAATATTTAAATTTATTCCTATATATTCCTTTAAATTGAGGTAAATCTAGAAATTATTCACAAATTCAACATTGAATGTTTTAAGATACTTGTGAAAGATATGACTCAATAAAGGTAAAAAATATAAGGATAAGTAGTAACTGTAACACCCCGATATTTTATGAAAAATATTCTTTTAATTTCATTTATGTCTTCTATTATACAGAACAGAAAGTTTAGCTTTTACTATACGCAACACCGTATTAGCTTGTAGTATACGCAACACTATTCTTGGATCGTGTTACACACAATTTCATGTTCGTTTTATAATAGTCATTCTATGCAACATTGATTGTTTATATATATATATATATATATTCATTGTATAAATTAAATATGGTTGGATTCTGTTATACGAAACAACAAAGGATTCTTGTACAACACGCAACCCTAACTTGGCTTGCATTACATGCAATCACGACCTTCCTCGATAGCGTGTGTTGTACGCAATACTGGGTTTTACTAAACAACGATATATTATTATAATATTATTATGAACTAGCCGTTATGAATAATATTAACTAAAAATTTAATTTTATAACATTATTATTCATCTTACACATTTTCTAGAACATGGTATGAGAACAAAATAAATTTTTCGAGTAAAATAAGTATTTTTAAAAAAATGTAGTTTTGCTGCCTTTTGATGGTGCACCCACATTAAATCTAGTCTTCAATTCATCATTTCCTTCAAAGCTGGAATTCTATTTCGCTCTCTCCCCAATTGTTGGATCTTTTTAGAGTCGCTGCTTCTGAACTCCTTCATTTTATTTGGTTTGCTCGAAATAAGATGATTCATGATAAATTTTCCTTCTCGGTTAGTGGGGTTTTATCCGCTATTCTTGGTGCTATGCGTAATGTTGTTATTCCAAGGAAGCATTTTTGCTTTAACTCGGTTCATGATTTGTCCGTTCTGAACAGGATAGGTGTTAAGGGTAATTTCAAGCCTCCGCGTGGTACTTTAGAAGTTCTATGGAAGGAACCTTTTTTTGGTTGGATAAAAGTAAATTCAGATGGTGCTTCTAGGGGCAATCCGGGGCATTCTGGTTATGGTGCTGTTTTCAGGAATCATAAAGGGGATGTCCTTGGTTGTTTTCAAGGTTCTTGTGGCTTTGCCTCTTCACTTGAGGCCGAAATGCTTGGCATTATTGTTGCTGTTGATCAAGCTGTGCAGCGTGGTTGGGATAATTTATGGTTTGAGAGTGATTCTTCTGTTGTTGTTTCTGCAATTAGGATGAGTTTTTATCACTTGTCCTGGAAGCTTACTAATCACTGGATTAATTGTTTGGAGACTCTTTTTTCTTTGAATCATATTATCACTCACGTTTATAGGGAAGCCAATTCTGTTGCTGATGGTCTGGCTAATAAAGGTGTTAATGGTGTTGATTTTGTTTGGTTTGATCAAATTCCTGATGATCTCCTTATTTTTATTAATAAGGACCGTGAAAAATCCCCCATTTTTAGACTTTTGTAAGTTTCTTTTGGGGCCTGTTTGTTTTTGGAGTGGCTTGTTTCTTTTTCTTCAGGTTGGCAGTAGAGCTTTGCTGTGTCGAGTTGCTGTGGTTTCCCAAATTCTGGGATTCAGTGTGCTGATCTGGAGCAGGCTGGAGTCTGCAGAGTAGCTGGCTTCATTTGGTTTCCCAAATTCTGGGAATCAGTGTGTTGTTTGGAGCGGGCTGGAGGCTTAGTTGCTGGCTTCTTTTGGTGGAAGGATGGCTTTTTTGTTGCTGTTTTTGGCTAATAAAGGCCAGGGCTGATGGAGATTCTTCTGTCCTAGAGATATCTTTCTTGATCCGGCTTTGATCTTTTTTGGCGGCATTGGTGGCCTCATCCCATAGCCCACCCTTAACCATTGGGTGTTTGTCGGCTTTGGTTTCTTTCTTTTTCACCTTAACCATTTTTTATGGTTTTGGTGTTTTTTGTTTGTATTTTTCTTGTTCTGTTTTCTTTTTTCTTTAATAAATTTCTATTAATGACTATATTTTAATTAAAAACAACTTTTTTCATCGTAATAACTTATGTGGTTAAATAATAATATTGAATGGTTTTAAAGTGTAAATAGAATATATTTTTACCATTTAATATAATGTATGTCATTAGCCTTGATTTTACATTGAATTCGTAGGTTAAATAAATTAAATCTTTTTGCAATGTTTTAAACAAAAACTCGTTTTCTTTCGACAACAGGATTAATTTTAATTTAATTTCTGCAACTTCTGTGTTTTTTAATTTTGAAAAATGTATTCCATATTTGGAATCAGTGGGTCCAAATTATGTTAATAGGTTACTTTTTTTTATATTATGACTAGTAACTACGGTAATTTTTATTTACTACGGTTAAAGGTAAATAGGGTAATTCAAGGTTAAAATAATATTATAATAATTCAAAATTACCTTGACACTTGTCATAACCTTATTGGATTAGTAGTGGCCGACCATGGGCATCCTTGGGCCGATTTTGGGACCCCAATTTGCCACTTGGTAGTGAAAATGACAATTTGGATTAATTAATTTAATGTAAAGACAAAATTGACTTTAACAAAAAGCTTTTAGTAATTAATTTTTATAAGGGGTCTTATAAGTTATATTTTCGACTATAAATATTATTTGGAAAGATAAAACGATTACTGACATCATGGTATTTGTTTCATAATTTTTAGACATCAAATGAATTAAATTATTTATGACACAATAATGATTTAGTGTTTACCTCATTAATAAATTATTTAAATAAATAAGATTATAATGATTAAAATATCATCCAAAACCTGTCCAATTCCAATTGGATGATTTTATTTCGAATATGAGTCATCTTAGCTTCAACATTAATGTGTTTTGGACCTCTTTAAACCGAAGATAAGTTTATAATAAAATAATTTTTTCACACTTTCCTAAAGAGCCCCTCCTCTTCCTTATAAAAGGAGACCACTTTTATGCAATTACTCACACCTCTCAAGCCTTTTGGCTCGTCCAAAATTTTCCCAAATAAGATCCATAAATCCCTCTCCTCCCCCTTGAAGCCTTAAATTAGGCAAAAGACTCTCCAAGAAGTCCTTTTTGTTCAAACCAAAGGAAGTTACCAAAATTTAAGGTAACAGTTTCTCTTAAGTTGTTTTCTTTTATTCTACTTCTCCAACCCCTAAACTCTTTTTAATATTTTCTTTTGGAAAAAAAACAATATCCTAAATATACTAGGACGTTTTTATGAGAAGTATTCTAAATACACTTAAACAAACCTCCATCTAATGGATGAAGAACATAATGTTTCTGTGATGGGAAACTAACGCCTCACGAAACGATGATTGTTCGATTTTCTCCTACCACCTCTCATGGTGGCCATTATGATGGAAGTGTATTTATATATAATATATATTATTTTTATAATTTCCTTATGCTTATCTAATTGCCAATTATATCAAGCCTTTACGGTTTCCATAGTCGGTAAATACGATAATCTCATTTGAGGAAGTGCGGACTACCGCCCCCTCAAAGTGTTGTGATTCGTTAATACCTTATGTGGGATGTATAAAGGATGTGGTTAATGATATTATATATGATATTATACTAGAATTATAATATACCTATGTATAATTATGTTTTAATTCCATTAAAATAATAAATAGAAATGAAAGTAGCGTTCATGAGTACGTACGGCTTACCGTCTCCTTGAACTGTGTGTTTCATGTCTTACCTCTATATGTCATGTAAAATTATAAATTCTTGTATATGCTGGACATATAATGAATTTATATGATATATAAATCATTATTTACATTTTTTAAGTAAGTAAATCCTGATATAAGTAATAATAACAGCAAGAACAACAAGTCCAAACACATACAACAAATAAGACGATTTTACCCAAAACGCTACTTTAACATTAATTTACAAAATAATGGGTAATATAAAGTCATAAGTGAACCATATATGATATCATAACAATGAATATGATTCTTTAATAAGTCAATGAAATTATTTAAATCATTATACAGGAGGTTCGGATACATACAAAGCATATCAGACGTACGGTGAGGGATAACTTTTCCAATCTCGTTCTTATCCGAGTTTGTTTATTCGTAAGAAATTACTGAAGTTATTGTTATCATCCAAGTCCATGTCTTCTAAAAGTGTTTTTATTTATGATTAATGTCATTTTTACCCATTTTTTATTTTACTACATGATATTTAAGGATTATTTCTTCTTTTTTTTACGTTACGAGGTACTTTTTGACTTTTTCGACAAAAGTACGAGGATAATGTTTTTTTAACTTATACGGCATGAAAGGATTTTTACGGTTTATAAAGACTTATTTTCATGAAGCTTCCTCCAAATTATTTCATGACTATTTTCAAAAAAATCTCTTTCTTTTAAAATTTCATGGCGTTTTGTGAAAAGAAATTGATTTTGAAGAAGAAAGGATATTTTCCTCGAGAATTCATTTCATGTGTTTTTATCAAAACCATTTTTTCCATCTAAGATGACATTATTTTAAATGTGTATGTTTCAAGTATAATGTCCCTATGATTTACATGGTTTCAATTTTCTTATTTTGATATATCCATTTGTTTTATATGGATTATGTGATGATGGGATGATTTTTATGAAACCCATTTTATTCTTTGGGTTATGATGAATGTTTCAAGTTTATTTTGTGGCACAAGTAAGAATGATTTCATTATGAGATGGGTGGGACCTATATATCCCTCCAATGCATTGGGTAAAGATTTATATCTCATGAGATAGACATGGTCGGAACGGTATGTTAATCTGGTTCAGTGTTACAGGACTGAAACGAGGAGTGAACTCAATTCAGAAAGGGACTTTGTCCACTAAGATGGTCCTGGCAGCACTGCCTTGGATACTATGGAAATCATAATGTTTTTCCACAATTAAAAGTTTTATCCCCATGCTATTTTATCAGGATTAATGTTTCTTTATGATCTATGCCTTACGTATTGCCATGTTTTATTTCATTGCTCAAGATCTTGATGTTTAAACATTGTGTTCATGTTTTTAAGTTCAAATATATATGATTTGTTTTATTTTATCCGTGGTTACCCTTATTGAGAATTTGAGCTCACCCTTTATTTGTTTTCTTTTCCCCGGGATATAAATAAAGGTTTTAGGTAAGAAAATATGAGGGGAAGATCTTTATGGGAGATGTTGAAGATCTTTCACCACAAATAGAAGATTACGTTCCGAGTTTCCAAAGACATTAAACTATTACGGTCCTTGAGTTTTGAATTTTGTTATGTATTAAGTATTCCGAAAAATTAATGTGTTTTCCATGTACGTCAAGCTTCAGGCCTCTACAGTTGGTATCATAGTAAAGGTTTAGTCAACCTTTGGAAACTAGGATGTGAGAACTTTAGTGATATCCCTAGAGATATTTTTAAGGTATGTATAGGGATGTCCCTAAGGTTAAGTATAAGTATAGGTTATAGTCCTATAATTATGGTAACAGTATTATATTAAACCTAAGATGTTAGATATTGAAGTTACTCCCCCTTTATTATGATTTTTTCCTCTCACACTATTCTTTTTGGGTTTTAGAAAATGGCTGGAAACAAGATGATTCACGATAATAGAGGATATGATGGACAATGGAATGATATTCTTCATGAGAAACCAAATGAAATGGGATTTGGAATTCCAAACATCATTATTATTCCAAATCAGCAATCTCATAATATGATCAATAAACTCGAATTTGTTAATTTTCCTGACTCAGCTAATAAGAGAAAGATGGAGTTTCATGATGATCATAGAGGAAAGAAAGTTCAATTTCCCCTATGTAAATCATGTGGGAAGAGGCATCAAGGAGAATGTTTCAAAGGAACTAGAAGATGCTTTGGGTGTGGAAAAGAAGGACATAAAGCCAGTAAGTTCAAAGGAATAGATTCAGTTAACACCATGGATGAGGATAATGGTATTGCTATGAAATCAACAATGGTTAAATGTTTTAAATGTGGAATGTACGGGCATTATGCAAACCAATTCCCTAAGGGAAAGTCTCATGAAGAGAATCAGTATGGTCATATGGGTAATATTTATGTTGATGATGATAAAGAGACTACAAATAATATATGAGATGAAAGAATTGTTGAAGCTTGGTTAATGGTTTAAGAAGGTAGTGGAATGATTAAATGTTTATCAAGTGT
The DNA here is from genome assembly GCA_963277665.1 of Viscum album. NCBI lineage: Eukaryota > Viridiplantae > Streptophyta > Magnoliopsida > Santalales > Viscaceae > Viscum > Viscum album. The sequence goes on along the minus strand of OY728121.1, from coordinate 1,350,913,652 downwards.
AATTCTGTATAAGTAATCTCATGGTACTATGGAATAAAGAGACATCTAAGGATTGTTACACTGTTGTCTTTCCTTAAGTTTTGAAAGTGTGTGATGAGTGGTACCATTATTTTTGGAAAGTAGATGATATGTGAATAATGAAGGGATAAGAAGAAAATTAAATGTTTGATAGTATTCATGAGCTCATGACTGATATAAGGAGAAGGTTATATCAGGGTTTGAGTATATAGAATTTTTGAATTTTGGTATGTGGAAAGAGTTAACTTTTGACAGTATTCATGTTTTCACTGAGGTTCAATGGGTATTCATTCTTCAAGAGAATACATGATTAAGGTATTCACATGTTTTTAATTTGAAGAAAAAGATATATCTTATGATATATGGGGGATAAATGAGGGCATTCACGTGATTGTTATGTGACATTTCAAGTAATCATTTTCTTTATACTATGAGCTTGGACCGAAGTATTTTATATAATCCTAAAGATTCGAATGGATTATGTTGGACATAAGTTAGTATTGTTTAAGGATATAATTTTTTTTGATATTATTGATGGGATGTTATAGTAATGTAGTTTTAGAAAAAGGACAACATGTAGGACGGGTGACAGCCCATCGCGTCAGATAAGGCTGTGGGAATCGAACCCACAACTGATTTGCGATTGGCCTTTATCACATACCAATGGCCTACAGGAAGTCCCTAGTTAGTGGAAAGTAGTTTTATTTTATTAAGCGGTATGATAAATAAAGTATAAGTCCATTTTTGGAACCATAGATGATTAATCTCACCATAAGATGGACTTATAACTTTTGCTAAACTTTTGTTTGAAATAGATGGAATGACCCATAATTCTATCACATGATCTGCTAACGCTTCACAAATAACAAACTCAACTTCATTTCTTTAATAGATGAAGTGGAAATTGTTCAATTCACGAACAATAGGGAGATTGTATTAAAATCATGTAAGTATTTCTTTTAATTCATCAAATTTAGGGAAATGATATTGAAAACCGAAAATTTTGTCCTAGTGCTATTATATTCGATGAATCAGATGGTACCTTATATCATCACAAATTTATGGCTTTGTGATTGTTGGATTTTTTATAGCCATGTTCTCTACCACTCTCCATCAGAACATGATGGTTAGATTTTTCTTCCATATACATATTTTAACCTATGTTCTCCTATATGGAAACCCAGTGATGAGTTAATTTGGGTAATCGTTACATTTCATACTTTAGTTTTTAAAATTAAGTTTTAGAATTCCTTTTTACGATGTGAGTTTCTATGAATAGTAAACGATTTATAACCCCGATGAATTTCGAGGGAGAAATTAATTTTAAGGGGGGTAGAATGTAACACCCTGAGATTTTATGAAAAATATTATTTTAATTTCATTGATTTCTTCTATTATACAGCACACCAAGTTTATTTTGTACTATACGCAACACCGTATTAGCTTTCAGTATACGCAATGCTATTCTTGGATCGTGTTACACACAATTTCATGTTTGTTTTATAATAGTCATTCTATGCAACATTGAGTGTTTATATATATATATACTCAATTTATAAGTGAAATATGGTTGGATTCTGTTATATTAAACAATGAAGGATTCTTGCACAATACGCAACCCAGACTTGGCTTGCATTACACGCAATCGCGACCTTCCTCGATAGCGTCTGTTGTACGCAATACCAGGTTTTACTAAACAATGATATATTATTATAATATTATTATGAACTAGCCGTTATGAATATTATTAACTAAAATTTGAATTTTATAACATTATTATTCATCTTACACATTTTCTAGAACATGTTATGAGAACAAAATAAAATTTTCAGGTAAAATAAGTATTTTTCAAAAAATGCAGTTTTGTCGCCTTTTGATGGTGCAACCACATTAAATCTAGTTTTTGACATGTTTATAAGTTCAATTTTACAAAATAAAATTCTTATTTGGAATCAGGATATAAAAATTTACTTTGGATAAAATTTTCATATTATTCTGATAACTTTCATATTTTAATGAATAGTAAAAACACGCTATATTTTAATTAAAAACAACTTTTTTCATCGTAATAACTTATGTGGTTAAATAATAATATTGAATGGTTTTAAATTATAAATAGAATATATTTTTACCATTTAATATAATGTATGTCATTATCCTTGATTTTACATTGAATTCGTAGGTTAAATAAATAAAATCTTTTGCAATGTTTTAAACAAAAACCCGTTTTCTTTCAACAACGGGAATAATTTTAATTTAATTTCTGCAAATTATGTGTTTTGAATTTTGAAAAATGGATTCCATATTTGAAATCATTGGGTCCAAATTATGTTAATAGGTTACTTTTATATTTTTTATATTATGAATAGTAACTACGGTAATTTTTATTTACTACGGTTAAAGGTAAATAGGGTAATTCAAGGTTAAAAGAATATTATAATAATTCAAAATTACCTTGACACTTGTCCTAACCTTATTGGATGAGCAGTGTCCAACCATGGGCATCCTTGGGCCGATTTTGAGACCGCAATGAGCCACTTGGTAGTGAAAATGACTATTTGGATTAATTAATTTAATGTAAAGACAAAATTGACTTTAACAAAAATCTTTTAGTAATTAATTTTTATAATGGGTTATATAAGTTATATTTTCGACTATAAATATTATTTGGAAATATAAAAAGATTACCTACATTATGGTATTTATTTCATAATTTTTAGACATCAAATGAATTAAATTATTTATGACACAATAATGATGTAGTGTTTACCTCATTAATAAATGATTTAAATAAATAAGATTATAATGATTAAAATATCATCCAAAACCTGTCCAATTCCAATTGGATGATTTTATTTCGAATATTAGTCATATTATCTTCGACATTAATGTGTTTTGGACCTCTTGAAACCGAAGATAAGTTTATAATAAAATAATGTTTTCACACTTTCCAAAAGAGCCCCTCCTCTCCCTTATAAAAGGAGACCACTTCTATGAAATTCCTCAAACCTATAAAGCCTTTTGTCTTGTCCAAAATCTGCCCAAATAAGCTCCATAAATCCCTCTCCTCTCCCTTTAATCCTTACATTAGGCAGAAGACTCTCCAAGAAGTCGTTTTGGTTCAAACCAAAGGAAGTTACCAAAATTAAAGGTAACAGTTTTTCTTAAGTTGTTTTCTTTTATTATATTTCTCCAACCCCTAAACTCTTTTTAATCATTTCTTTTGTAACAACACCAATATCATAAATATACTAGTTTGTTTTTATTAGAAGGATTATAACTACACTTACACACACCTACATCTAATGGATGAAGAACATATTGTTTCTGTGATGGCACACTAACGCCTCACGAAACGATGATTATTCGATTTTCTCCTACCGCCTCTCATGGTGGCCATTATGATGGAACTGTATTTATATATAATATATATTATGTTTATTATTTCCTTCTGATTATTTACTTCCCAATTATATAAAGCCTTTACGGTTTCCATAGTCGGTAAATACGATAATCTCATTTGAGTAAGTGCGGACTACCGCCCCCTCAAAGTGACGTGATTCGTTAATACCTTATGTGGGATGTATAAAGGATGTGGTTAATGATATTATATATTATATTATACTGGAATTATAATATAAATATGTATAATTATTTTTTAATTCCATTAAAATAAGAAATAGAAATGAAAGTAGCGTTCATGCGTACGTACGGCTTACCGTCTCCATGAACGGTGCGTTTCATTTCTTACCTCCATATGTTATGTACTATTATAAATGCTTGTATATTCTGGATATATAATGAATGTATATGATATATAAATCATTAATTAAATTTTGGAAGTAAGTAAATCATGATATAAGTAATAATAATATCAAGAACAACAAGTCCAAACACGTACGATAAATAAGATGATTTTACCCAAAACGCTACTTTAACATTAATTTACAAAAGAATGGGTAATATAAAGTCATAAGTGAACCATATATGATATCATAACAATGAATATGATTCTATAATAAGTCAATGACATTATTTAAATCATTATACGAGATTATCAGATACATATGAAGCATATCAGGCGTACGGTAAGGGATAACTTTTCCAATCTTGTTCTTATCTAAGATTGTTTATTCGTAAGAAATTACTGGGGTTATTGTTATCATCCAAGTCCATGTTTTATAAAAGTGTTTTTATGTATGTTTAATGTCCTTTTTACCCATTTTTTCTTTTACTACATGATATGTAAGGAATCTTTTTTTTACGTTACGAGGTACTTTTTGACTTTTCCGACAAAAGTACGAGGAGAATGTTTTTTAACTTATACGGCATGAAAGGATTTTTACAGTTTTATAAAGCCTTATTTTCATGAAAATTCCTCCAAAATATTTCATGACTATTTTTTTAAAAATATATTTCTTTTAAAATTGCATGATGTTTTGTGAAAAGAAATTGATTTTGAAGAAGAAAGGATATTTTCCTCAAGAATTCATTTCAAGTGTTTTATCAAAACCATTTTTCCAACTAAGATGACATTATTTTATATGTGTATGTTTCAAGTATAATGTACCTATGATTTACATGGTTTCACTTTTGTTATGTTGATATATCCATTTGTTTTATATGGATTATGTGATGATGGGATGATGTTTATGAAAACCATTTTATTCTTTGGGTTATGATGAATGTTTCAAGTTTATTTTGTGGCACAAGTAAGAATGATTTCATTATGAGATGGGTGGGACCTATATCTCCCTCCAATGCATTGGGTAAAGATTTATATCTCATGAGATAGACATGGATGAAATGGTAAGTTAATCCGGTTCAGTGTTACAGGACTGAAACGAGGAGTGAACTCGATTCATAAAGGGACTTTGTCCACTAAGATGGTCCTGGCAGCAATGCCTTGGATACTATAGAAATCATAATGTTTTTCCATAATTAAAAGTTTTATTCCCATGCTATTTTATCAGGATTGATGTTTCTTTATGATCTATGCCTTACGTATTTCCATGTTTTATTTCATTGCTCAAGATCTTGATGTTTAAACATTGTGTTCATGTTTTTAAGTCCAAATGTATGTGGTTTGTTTTATTTTATCCATGCTTACCCTTACTGAGCATTTGAGCTCACCCATTATATGTTTTCTTTTCCCCGGGATATAAAGAAAGGTTTTAGGTAGGAAAACATAAGGGGAAGATCTTTATGGGAGATGTTGAAGATCTTTCACCACGAATAGAAGATTACGTTCCGTGTTTCCAAAGAAACTAAACTATTACGGTCCTTGAGTTTTGAATTTTGTTATGTATTAAGTATTCATCAAAAGTAATGTGTTTTCCATGTACGTTAAGATTTGGGCCTCTACAGTAACCCTAAATGAAATTACTATAAAATTGTAATGTGAATACCTACTCATAAAATATATATTTGGAAGGTCCTCACTCTTCACCATCATCTAGAAAAACTTCAAACATAATTTCATCTCTAAAGACCACCTAGATGATTTTATTTGATAAAAAATCATCAATGTGAGGTAAATGATACTTATTATTCACCATAACATGGTTTGTTTTCTAGTAGTCAGTACATAAGCATAAGTTTCCATCATATTTCATAGAAAAATAATTGGTATTACTACCCAAGGGTATATACATGGTTGAATAATTATTTTCCCCTCTAAATAATTCAAATGAGTCTCCTACTTAGATATCTCTATAGGATCCATGTGATATGAAGCCAAGGATATTGGAACTATACCTAGTAATAAGGATATGACATATCTATATCTCTCTTTGGCATAATAATAAAAAATCTATGAGAAAAAATCCATTAAATATTTCTCTACCATTGACAATCATGTTTATTCTTTGACTCAATTATTCCAATAATCAACCTTCTAACTCGTGATTATTTTATGTACCCCTTCTAAAGTTTATGGAAACACACATCATATTCATATTATTTCTAGGATAAACCACAATAATTAGAACCTTATTATATAGTAGAATCTTTGTATTGGTTATCACCATAAAAAACAAGGAACAATTACTCTTATTTATTAGTGAACCTTTTAAAAACGGTATATACCATCCTTTACATTCTTTCATCTACTTGTATATGAAATGGAAGAGAGAATAAGATAACCAATATCCTAATGTGTTTAATAGGTAATGTGATTGAAAGTATCAATTGGATTGAAAACTCCTCGATGCTTATTCAACCCCTATCAGTGTTGATTATATCCTAAAGTTTTCATAACAAATAGTTTCAAAGGAAATATTATTTTTATTGGAATTTCTACTTTAAATTTTTTCTCTTTTTGAATATTTGATTCACTTACTTGTATTGACAATGAATTTATTTTTTGGTGAACATTATTATACTATAGATTAGACTTCAATATCTTCCAATACCATGATAAAGATAAAAAAGAGAGATAAAAGGACGATAAAGAACATATATATTTTTTCCCTAGAAAATGTTTCTCTAAGTTAGGTTACATTATAAGAAAGAGCTATCTTAGAAAAAGAAAAACACGCATTGTAATCTACTATTAATATGTTTTATAGTCCCTCAACCTCAATTGGATCAAAACACTCATTTTATCAAGAGGTTTGTATCCATTCATATTATAATTTTACTAAATAATAACCAAACATTATTTTCAGTGATCATATTATAAAAAATTTATAAATTAATTCATTTAAGTACTTGCTGCACTAAATTCTAAAATAGGTTGTTTGTCTTATGTTTAGAATTTTTGAAATAATATAGGAAGAAAACACCTAACATGAAGATGAGGTAGAGAACAATAATAGTGATTTATAAGAAAAGGTTATGAATGTATAAATCTCCTAATATGTTTAGATCTATAGGATAAAGTAACATAGAGGTGGGAATAATTTCCTCAAAATTTTAAAAGAATTGGATTAGGGAAGTTAAATAGAGTCAAGAGATTAAGAAGATGAATGAAGATAAGATCTATGCAGTTGAATAAAAATTTAAAGATATCATTTATGTAATGAAATCTCAATTAGAGATTAAAAACAATAATATTAAGGAACTTGACACTTTTTTACAAGAAAAAAAAAATTCATGAATAGTAAGTTTCAAGGATTAAGAGAGAGTGTGAAAATAAGGTTATGTTAGGTGAATACTAAAATAACACCCTCAATATGATGTATATATAATTGGAAGAATCATTATAAAATCAATAAATAACACATATAATGTATTTAATAATAAGTAAAATGATGTTAATAGCACAAAATTCTTAATATTGGATTATTATGATAAAATTACTCTTAAATGTGGAAAGAAGATCATGACATCATTTGGTGATCTAACTCAATAATCTATGAATGAAGTGGTATTATCCATAACTTTTTATAATAACTTTCATAAATCTATTTTTATAAACATGTTGTTTTGAAAACAAAATATAAAAAGGTATGAATAAAGAAAAATGAAATTAAATCTACCAGCATGATAATAGATATAGAAGAGGAACTTTATATTTCATTTCTCTAAGAATATCCTAACCATTGGAAAAGAATATTCAGAAATAGATTTATTGAAGACATAGATAACATTAAGTAAATGAAAAAAGTGAAAGGTTTGTAGGTTCTTATTTATGAGGTAACAAGTAAAGAAATTGTGAATTGTAATTATGGTATAATCCTATGATTAATAAATCGAAAATTAATATCACATAAAGGGGGAGAAAGCTAGAGATAAATAAGAAACATCCACAGATCACAGAATATATATATATATAATTCAAAATTATTTGGAATTATTGGAAATAACTATGATTATAATAAATTTTTGGTCATAGAAATGATGAATTATAATCTATGAATGTATCAAAATTATATGAGAGAAGAGTACTATAGAAGTTAGTAAAGAAATAAGAAGAAATATAGGGAATAAAATAGTTGAATATTTGACATGACTTTGTCATGTTGTTTTCAAAAAGATATTTTATGTTCTAGGTTAATGTAGTACTAGTGGTAACTCTAGAATGTCTTCAAATAGGTATGTTATAAATCTATTTTCAACTTTTGATTAAGAAGAATTATTTTTAGATTTTGAAAAAAAACATGTTTGAGTCAAATATTTTAAAACAAATGATCAGAGAAAAGTCATTGGGTTAGTTTCAATTTCCCAATTGTAATGTAATTTTTGTCTCTAATTATTGATATATTATTCTTATTAATTGATAAGTGAGTGGTTATATAACCTCCTACATTATAATCCTTTGTTTAATGGTAATGGTGTGATTATCCTTACAAAAACCATTATTTATGGCTATACTCCTTCCAATGTGTGAAAGTTTAATAGTAGATTACCCCTAGTTTACTCAGGTAACTCCCAAACATGTCATGAAATTACTATGAAATACTATAGTAGTGAATAACCTATCCTCAAATTTTAGTAACCACTTAAAAATTCACTATTTATCCCAAACCATTTCATTTAATATTTTCTAATACCAAGTGGATGGATATTATGGATCCTTGAACAAGAAAATAAATAATAGAAAAAATTAAATCAAACACCATAAAATTCAAAATTATAGTGTTAAAAAATATTGAAACCAATAAAAAAAGAAAAAATTACATTTAAACACTATGACTCAATCATTACAACATGTCTAGTTTTTCTTCCATAAATCAATTATATGACATATGACTCCATTCAAGAAGTAACAATAATTAATGGAGTAGAATACATTTAGAAAAAAATAAAATAAGAGAAGAAAAATAATCTCATCATGTCACACCCATTTAACCATGTTTTAATCCTTCTCCTTTCCAACGATATCATTTTTATTTATAGGCAACTATTTATTCCTCCAAGTCTCTAAATATTCTCACTTAAATATTTAAAATTCATAGTTAAACATGCCTAATTCCATTTGAATGATTTTGGGATATCATTAAATCCACAAAACCCTTGGTTTTAAAACCATAATTCATCATGTAATTGGTTCATGTGACATATTTGAAAAATAAATTCATGTACATGAAGTGAAAGTGACAAAATATTGATCAAGATCATGAGAATTATTTTTATTAAAAGATCCAAATTTAGTTTTATGATGTAAAATTCCCTATACATGGATTCATATGCCTTAGATACTCTAACATAATTAACCTTATTATTAAAATATTATACAATTCTTTATTCGAGTACCTTTACATAGTATTTTCAATTAGTTTATTACCCCTATGAAAACTTCACCTAGACCATATCGAAATATCCTTTTATTTCCAAGACTTTTACCCTGGTATCCAAACCACCCTTAACAAGTCTTCCAGTCCATCTTCATATATTTAAACAATCATCATATACTACCTTTAAGTGAGCTATATATTTTTAGATTACACTTATGTTCATAGTGAAATTCTTGGATCACTTTTACACAACATCATGTAATTCATTTATGTAGTGCCAACATCTTACCCTTTTGTCAGTTCTTCCCTAGTTCCATTCATCATCATTTTCAAAGGTCAACATATGAAATACCCTCTTCAAATTTAGTTCTAGATTCCCATCCAGGTTCAATACTAGTAGCATGAATGTATGTTTTGTGGTTTCATAGAAGTAGTTGGAATGGATTTTGAGGATGAAATATCTTCCTAGGATCATTGGATTACTTCTTTTGAAAGCTAAATAATCAGAAAAGGGGGAATGACTCATAGTAACGAGATCATGATTTTAGGAAACATGGTCATAGGGTCACTATCTCAAGATCCTGGTCCTTTGACTAAAGGTTACTTGCCTCATGGTCACAGGCCCACGATCATAGGTGCAAAGTCCTAGACACAATGTCACATGTACTTGGTCATAGGCACTCCATGGTCATAGAAATCCACTTTTTCTTAACCACTGCATGGAGTCTTGTGTCACATGTGTAAAAATTTCTGTCTTCAAGATCAATAGTGGAAAATCAAAATTTATTAGTGTATGTAATGTTAAAAAATTACAAATCATTATTGGAACGTGTCTTCTCATTCCAACCTAAAAAAATAATTTGGTATGTAAAAAACATTATTTGAGACAATTTAAAATGAAATTTTACATTAATTTAAGTAACAAAAATTTATGGATTTCAGATTATTTATATTATTTTTTGGGGTTTTTAATGAAAATATTGAAAATTACGTGCTTTACAGTCCCACACTAAGAATATTCAACTCTTGAGATAATTTTAGCAATAAATTCAGACAAGTGGTTTTAAAATGTTGCCATAGAAATATTTAAATACCATACAATGTAAATTATAGATTTCAATACCATTGTTCTCATATTATCATTACTCATAAGGGATATTGATTCCATTTTCCTTATTAAGTTCATTTAGTTAAACCCAACTTATTTTATCCCCTCATACACACTTATACCCGCCTTCTTGAATTTTTTCCACTTAGTACTAATTTTATTTTCAAGAAATATTTTTCTCATTTCAATTTTTTACAAGTGTTACCATAATATTGATGAATTTATTCTTATTAACCCAATGGGTAATGAATATATGTTTATAATGATGGATTAATAATTTTATTTAAATTTTAATGAGGCATAAATGTGGGTTGGATTCAATTTTAATACTTTGGACGTTGAATGAGGAGTCCTGGATCCAATGTGGAACTCCATGAATGTTTTTTAGTTTAATAAAAGTATGGATGCCTCACATAATTTCTTTTTCACAAATTATTTTATCTTTTTTAATTTTTATATAGAGATACCCCAAATTTCATCACTCACACAGTAGTTAATGTTCTTCTTTCTGCTTCCTCTAGTAGGTTTCTGTAAATATATATTTTTTACTTTGGCATTGATTTTGAAGGTAGGGAGGGAATTAGAATTTCTATAGTAGTAGTTGGATGTTCTAAAAATCATCAGTCTATCTATCGTTTGTAAACATAAGTAGTATAGTCATGATTATATATTTCTACTCTCTTTCACACTTTTATTATTTCATCCTTTTTAGTTATAGATTTCTCTTAAGATTCATTTTTTGAGGAAAAAAGTGGGAATTTTATTCTTCAAACAGAGGTAGATCTAATTAGAAAACCATGAATGATATTAATAAAAAAATTCCACCTTTTCCATCATGATATTTTTTATAAACTAACAATTTTTTTTTCACAAAACCCTTCCTTATATTCCAACATAATTTGTAAAAAAAATTACATCCCCTTTTCTTTCTCCCCCTCACATTAATTCAACTTATATCATGAAAAATATTATTTATGAAGGTTTATTTTTATAATGGAATTTTAATTTTTATTCATAAAAAATAATTTATGGGTTTTAATGGAAAAAATATTACATCTAAAAGTAGTATTTCAAATAGATTTTATATAACAAAAGGGGCCTTGAAATAAAACAAATTCCTCAATCATGTATGTCAACGAATACTAGAATACTGTAATTTTTGGAATATATTACTTAGTATTTTTTGGTTATACATGTATTCCATAGTTCACTCCAGAAAAATGGGATTGTATATAATTTGTAAAAAAATAGTTTAGAAGCCTTACTAGTAAGTTAAAAGAGAAATGTTGGACAATATGTCATGGAATGAAATTAAAAAATTCATGTATTATTCATGAATTTAATTTATTTTAAAATTTTATGGAATATAATATCGGTCAAATACATTTTTCAACCTTGGCCTTGATTCATATATTTCAATGTATTTTCACATTAAATTCACAGGTTTCAAAAAGTGATGAAAAAATGATAGAAATAATTTTTTTAAAGAATGAAAAACATGAAAAAATTGAAATTTTTTAAACTAAGAGTCCTAAACTACAAGGTTATATCCCCCACACTTTAATTATGAATTTTTATCAATGTATTCAAAAAACTAATCATGTAAGAAGTTTTAACGTAGTATCACCACATGAAATCAACTATCAAGGATAGGTACAACCTTACATATTGTTATTGATAAGAAAGTTGGGCGAGTGTGATCTAAATCATTGGTTCTTATATTATATTCCCATTATACTTATTTAATATGATTCCATTAATAATTATGAGTATATTATCCTTACTTCATAATCTTCACAACACTAAAGGGGTATATAGTAGGGGCTATAAATATGTCTTCCCATCTAGAATGAATATTAACTTACATTATCTTGAGTATAGAATTGTATAGTAACATTTGGTCTCTATAATGAATGATTTTGGGTTGTATAAACTTTTCATGAGCCACCATTTTTCGTTATTTTTATATTCTAGAATTTTCAAAAGATTGTCTTTAAATTTCCTCCAGTTCTTGTAGATTCAATTTTCTCTATTTTCTAGCTCCTTACAAGTCCATATTCATTTCTTTGATAATCCAATATTTTTTTACTCCAACTCCATAGATAGGTGGAAAATATTTAAATATATTAAATAGTAAGGGATAATTCATATGGGTGTTTTGTAGGTTTTCCTATAATCCCACAATGTGTCTTCTAACCTTTGGCACTAATCTTTATTGTTTCGTTTTACTGTATTTTCCAAAATAGATTTAATTTTCCTATAGGAAAATTTAGGCTGACCATTTTTTTTGAGGATTTTATGGTGTAGATTTCTCATAATGTAATCCATACATCCTTAGTGGAGAATCTATTTGTTTATTATAAAAGTGGGTCCCTTGGTCACTCATGATGTATCTTGGTATTCCAAACCTATAAAATATAATTCTCGGACACTAGTTACCAAGAGTCAATTTATTATTACATAACATTGGCATGATAGAAGGAGTCATGTCCCGAAATACTGATCAGTTTAGTAACCTTGGAAGTACTAGATGCATTTATAAGTTTTACATTACAACAGGAAATAAAAACATCAACAACATTTTGTCCCCTTTTGAACACACTTATATCCTTATCCTTTCCTTGCAGGTCAACCATAAAATACTTCTTCACATCTTGGAAAAGAATAAAACATAGAAAGGGGTGAGCTCAGATGCTCAGTAAGGATAACAATATAGCAGAAAATTTCATAAATAAGCATAAACATTTAAGGAAATGTATAAGACTAAAACAAAATCCTTTTAAACTTAAACATTATTATAATATGGAATATATAAAATCAAATAATGCCATTTAATTATTCACATGGATATTCTTCTAGTTGAATAATCTCATGCAATATCAATAGTCACTTTCATAATGATGGAATGCATAATTCCAAACTTCATAACCACATAGTCAAGGCCTCGTGCTAAGAATACAAATAAGATTTTGTCAAGGACTTGTGCCAAGACACTATTTTGTATCATGAGACCTACCGATGAATCTAGGAGCTATAGCGAGCTCCTCCCATCACTTACTAAGTCCAATGCATTCATCATATGAAAAGGTTTAAAGATAACATAAACATTCATATTAAAACTTGCATATGAAATGTCAATAATTTATCAATAAACCATGAATAGTATAAAAATAACAAACCCACAGTCAAACATATCACAAAACCTTCAATAAAATATGGAATATTTGTATCATAATAAATCAACCTCTATTAAGAATAATATCCCGTAAAGGATGATGACATAGTTGAAAATGATCAGTAAAAATATTTGAGAGAAATAACCTTTTTCATGATATCATTTAAAAGTAACATAATTTATAAAGGAATTCATTTAAAAGATAGTTTTAAATCAAAGTGTCCCATACCACTTTTAAACTTTTGAAAGTAATTAACATTTTAAAACATTCATGTCCATATAAATAAATCCTTAAACCATTTTGAAAACATGGACATTAATGAGAAATGTTTAGAATAATAAATCATGAAAACATTTAAAATGATGTATTAGTAAAAAATTCCCTTAAAATGAATCCATTTGAACATTATTTTAGGAAACTTGTACATGAATAATTAATTTTTCTTAGTAGATACTTACGTAAAAACTACCTCGGATAATAAAGAGATTGTGAAATTAACCCTTACCTGGTACTTTTCCTTGGTCAAGGGTATGTTAAAATCTTGTATAATAGTTAAAACATTGTTACTAAATTATACAAGAACTATATACATAAATATTATATCATATATGAACCCCTAATATAGCTTTTTTAATAATATTTCAGTAGTATCATTGTTTCAGGTGTTAACTGATTCGTTTCCCTTTATATGCTTGGTTACCTAAGAAAAGTTTTTTATGGATAGAATGTATTTGATTCATATACAGAATGATATTATGTTAATAAACACTATTTTTAATCATAAAATGAAAATTATTCTTTAATTATTATGATAGGTAATGAATCTCATCGCGTTCGTGGAGACAGTAATCCGTACGTACGCACAAGCGAAAATATCATTATATTGATGGTGGAAACGTATGTAATTGGAAGTTATATCATATATAAAGAATAATTAACATGTTATATTTATTATTTACATCATTTATATTTATTATTATACCCATAAAAAATAATTAAGTGTTTGAATAAAAAACTACACCACAACATGGAGACGGTAAGCCGTACGTACACACGTATGGTGACTTTTTCATTTATAGGATAGATAGAATAACGAACATGGTTTTACCATAATTATAATAAAATAACAATATATATAATATACTGGAGTTAATATTTTAGAATGGAAACAAAAAATAAATAGGAAGTGTAAGAAGAAAAGAACTTGAAAGTGGTGATGAAATATTTACCTATACTTTGGGTTCTTCCTTTTGATTTGATCAAAAGGGCTCCTTAGGTTGGATTTTTGACCAAAGGAAGGCCTATAAGATGAATATAGGAAAGTTGGGAAGATATTTGGGGAGGGTTTGGCCGATCTAAATGGCTTTGGAGGTGTGAAATTAAGATAAGGGGAAGTACCCTTTGATAAGAGGAGTGAGGGTCACTTTAGGAAAAGCTTCAAATATTATTTTATAATAAAATCATTTTCAGTTTCTTATGGCTCCAGAATTAATTATTTCAAGGATAATGTTGGTATGGGTCGAAAACCTCTCATCCAACTGGTTTTAGATAGGTTTAGGTCACCATATTAACCTCATATTTTAGATTTAACTCTTAGTTAAATAGTTTGACATTTACCATGTCTCGTTTTATTTTTATATTATATGGTTAATAAACTTACTATAAAAATCCAAGAGAACCCAATGTGGTTCATTATTAATACATATAACCTTATCTCAGTCCTTTGGCTAGACCATATATTTTTTGGAATATTATATCTATTAATAATATAGTATTTGTTTTAAAAACTCAATTATGTCAATTTTGACATTATTTAGTATTTGGTTTTTGTGAAAATCATAACAACATGATTACTTTGAAAAAAATATTTAATAAACTCTAAAATGTAATATTGACCTATAAAATTTGTCTAATTCATAAAAAATTCTCATATTAAATTTATTTGGATATTTATAGTATCAATTGTTTTAATCTTTCATTAATAAGGTAATTACTCCAACATCGTTGTGCCATAAATAAATTAAATTATTTAACTCTTTTAAATCTTCTTTAAATAACATAATAATAAATTCCCTAATCAAATCCAAGTGGATAAAAGGGGATAATATTTTATTCCTAAGGTTTTTTTGGTCGAATTACACTTATCCAATAGAATTAGTACTTGTTTTATGGTTATTACAACATCACTTTGACCCTTAATTACCCTATTTACTTTTAATTGTGGTAAATGAAAGTAAAAAGTTACTATTAAATAAAAATTATTTTCCTCTTATTGAACCACATTTTACATACGGATGTCAACTGTGTCTCTCAGATATTTGAAATTAAACTCACAGAAGCGGTAAAATTATATTTTATGTAAATTTGCAAATGCTCGTAGGAGGTGGGTAAAAGACGGTAAAAAGTTCAATAAAATTTTTATATATCTAAACTTATTATAAAATGACTTCAATGAATTACATTGAACATAAATAGGTATTATGCATCGATTTTGATGCAAAATAAATTTAAATAAAATAAATAATTATTTAAATAAAAATTTGGTTTTAAACAATAACTCGGTGTTTTTCACTATTCATCAAAAATTAAAAATTTTCAGAAAAATACCAAAAAATAACCCTAAGATAATTTAGATATTATGAATCCAAAAATGAAGTCCATTTTGAAAGATAAAATTTATAAAATTTCAAAAATTGGGTATTACTATTCATAATGGCAAGTTTGATTGGTCGTGGTGTGTAAGAATCTCGAAGTTGCGTACAATGCAAGTTATTGCATTATTCAAAGGGAAATGTACAATATAAGCTTGGGGTGTTACATAAAATATATTATTCCTAAAAAATCACACAAAAAATTATCATTATCAATTTTGGTGGCATTGTATTCCACCCATTTTGAAACATAATCTACTATATAAAGAATATAATAATTTCCAAATGACATTGGAAAAGGTTCTATAAATTCTATTCCAAATACTTTAAACAATTAATAAAATGATAATGGTTTTTTAATGATTCAATTAAATTTTAGAAATATTTCCAGAAAATTTTCATTTTTTAGAGTTCTTATAATATTCACGTGCATCCTTGAATAGAGTGGGACAATAAATTCTAGATTGTGAAACATTTCTTATAGTATTTTGAGGTCCAAAGTTGCATCCAAAAGCTAGTGTGTGGGAAAAATAATTCAAAAGTAGAATTAATTTCCCTTTCATGGAAAAAATATCCTAATTAATTGATCATTTAAAATTTTGAAAAGTAATGGATACTCCTTAATAGAAAATCTGTATTTCTTTTTTGTGTTTTTATTTTTTATGGGAGCTAAGATTTGATGGTACCTATGAAGTTAAAAAATAATTTAATATATCTATTTACCATTTTAGTTCCTATTATAATATATATAGTTATTATCCAAGAATACTTTCATTCAATGTATTTTTTTCTGTAATTTATACTTCTATAATATTGGGTAGTCTTCTTATGTGATTAGCTACCTGGTTTTCAACAATTTTTTTCTTAAATCTCTATGTTTCATTGTTCTAGAATTAGAATAAATCTTACCATCCTAGGTTTTATATCTTCATTTTTCTTCAATTATCTAAGGTCTTAGTAGTTAGAAAATACAATGACTTTAGTTCTAAGAAAATAAGATATGAACTTATATATTGGGAATAAGATGCCAGGAACTCCTTTTCAGTGGTGAAGAACTAAGATAGGAAGCAACACATCTTTGAGGAAACATGGCATGGATATATGTAGGCATTGATGGGAGGTTAGTTAAAATGAGATATGGGTGTGATGAAACCCATCTTTTAGATCTCTACCCAAACATGGGTTTAAAGATGGGTTCTCTACACAAGTACTCATGTTGGGGCAGTGTAATGCAAAAAGATATTATAGGGGGTGATGTACTGAGAATACTAGGATTATGATGTGAAACATGACTTCTTATATTAGGTCTTCTGGTCATAGGGTCTTTGGGAAATCAAAAATTATAATAGACTTTCGATTCACTAGGCCTTAAAGTCATGTAAGGGTTACCTTTAAACTATATTTAAAAGAGGTATATCTATCCATAATAATAAAGGGGGGTTTTCCCACTACCTATTATAAAAAGAACTTGTGGTTTACCTACAATTATTTAGAAAATAAATTACCCCACAACTTCATTTATAGCATCAAATATTAGTTCAAATGGATGTTCCCAATTAGGTGGTGACATTACTAGTGAGGTTATTAATCTCCTATTTATATCATCAAATTCTTATGTATATTAATTTTTTAAATCAATTTTATTTTCTTTTAAAATTATCCTGTAAAGAGGGATAAAATTTTAAAAAATTACTTTATGAATGTTCTATAAAAACCTACACGACCCAAGAAATATCTAACATGTTTAATATAAGTTATATAGGGAAAAAAAATTTAATTAAATTTTATATTTACCTACCTCAATGCCTTTCTATGAAATAATGTCTCATAATAGAATTCCTATTTCAACCATGAATTGTCGCCTTTTAAAATGAAAAACAATAATTTTCTCAAAAAATGCATTAATTTTTTTACATATTTTATAAATAGTGATAAAAAGTATTAAAAAAATTGAGAATTCATCAAAAAAACCTCTAGGTAGAATTAAATGTTATTTTAAAATATACTTACCCTACAACTTTGAAATGTACATAGGGAATTGAGTATCTAATCAATCATCGTCTTATAGTCAAAAGTTCCAAAAAGACATGTAAAGGTTATCTTTTATTGGTCTTCTAGAGAAATTGAAACCTAAGAAATATCTATAAAATCTATATATAACATATTAATTAGTTCTTCTTACCAATATTTTAAGAATTTTTCAATGAAATGAATGTAAAAGTGATCTTTTTTAGTGACATAATTTAGATTTATATAATAAATACACACTCTCTTACTATTTTGAATTCCTGTAGGGATCAATTAATCTTTATTATTCCTCAAAATGGTTAGGCAGATAATATTGGGTATTACATGGATAGGGATGACCCATTTTTAATTATAAATTTGTTAAATTATGTCTTCTATTAAAAAGGTCTCTATTTTTTTCTACCTTATCGTGAGATTGTTTCTTCTTTGAGGCTACCTAATTGGTTTCAAATATACCTTATGAAAAATTCTACATGATAACATTTTAGGTTATATTCCTAGAATATTATTTAGGATGTGCCAAATTACTTGAAGTCTTTATTTCAAAATTTCAATCATGTTTTTTTCTTGGGTTTCAAACAGAATGTTTAAACTTATTACTATTAATTTTAATCCTTCCATTAGATATTAATATTTCAAATTAGTTTTAAGTGGTTTCAAATCCATATTTTGGGATTTTAAATAGATGAAATTAAATTGAGGTTCCCCGCTTCTAATTATTGAAATTAATACACACATGAAAACATTTTATTTTCATATTTATGAACAAATTCAATAGATTCATTAGAAAACACAGAATTTTTCTGTTCTTCGGATTGGAAAAAAGATTTTCCAAAACGTTCAGAATTTTAGATAGAATTAATTATTATTTTATTTTCTATAAATTATTTCTTTCCAAAGGTTAATAAATTATGAAACATTCTCAGTTATTATATAGATCCATCACCTTCAACGTGTTAGAGTTTTTGAAGTGATTGGTCATCTTAAGGGTTCCTTATTGAGTTAAAAATATTTACATGGATAGTTTTTACTCCAAAATCCATGGTGATTAATCCTTCATGTACATTTATTATTTTCTTGGATTTATTCAAGAGTAGTCTTCCCAATACGATGAGTGAGTATAATTTTACTCTATCTTACTCCATGGTAAGCACTTAGAAGTCATCTTGGAATATCAAGCCTTTAACTCCAACTAGAACATCCTCCAAAACTATTTTTGAAAAAAATGGATTTGTTTGAAATTTATACAATCACTATCGAGGGATTAAAGTCTTACATATGAAAATATATAAACTTAGAGTGATACATAACATTTATATAAGCACCAGAATCACATAAATCATAAACAGAAGTTAAAAATACAATGGTTTATGGAATATAAAATGTTCATGGAATGTGAAATTTAATGGGGAAAGGTGGTGAGATAAGATATAAAATTCTTCTTCTCAATCTATTAAATTAATTTATATTAACCTGTATAATTTCTGTATAAATCTCCTCAATAATTATGGCATATTTTATAATTTTATTGATTGTTTTAAGAAGGGGTTTGTTTTTATCCATCTTTGTAGAGGGTTTATAGAATCTACCTTTCAAGTTGTTCCTCTTAAACATTGTTTGATTGAATCATCCAGGATAGGAATTATAGTAAAAGGTACTTATTCTCCCTTCACTACCTTTTCATGGGTTTCTCTAGTATTTCTTTCATATGAATTATAGTATTTATTTCTTTTATCTTAATCTCTTGATCATTTTATTCTTCTTATTATTCTGTTTAGTTGCGATGGTTTTTATAAATATATTCTAAATTTTCATCCTTGCTTTCCCCAAGTTCAGGTTGAGTTTTATTAGGGAAAAGTGGTCAAATATCTTTATCACTACTTTTTTCTATCAAACTCACATTTTATATAGTATATGGGACTGTCTTAGATGATTGTTTCCCTAATTTTTGGATAGAAGCCACAAAGACTACTACATTTCATTATTATCATATTCATTTAATCTTTGAGCCCTTCAACCTTATACTATATTTTTTCTATTTAGATGATCTTATAATTTTTAAAATTAGTTCATAGGGATTCTTTTTTGAAATCATGTGTTTTTTGGTATGTGGGAAGGTTATAATTTTGTTTATAATATTTCTAAAAAGGTGGGGGATTTTTGGATTTTTTGTTGTATGAATAGGGGTAGGGGTGGGTATTACTTTTAATAAGATGGCCCAATATGGTTATGTTGACTTCCAAATATGGGTTGGGATTTTGGGTTACCTATCCATGGTTGATTTTGGTATAATTTTCCTAGTTGGAAGGCTACTACACAACTCCCATGGTTTTTAATTCAACAAACTGGATAGTGAGATTATTAGATTAAGGGAACATTCCACATAAATTAGTTGGTGATTGTTTTCTTCAGATTTTTTTCTAAGCTATATGTCTCACCTAATTTGTTATATCTTCATGGATTGATTCTATTAATGGTGATTATTAATAAATTATTACCTCATAAATACCTATTTTACCCATACATATTGTAACAAATTATTGGAATTCGTTTGAAATATTCTTAATCACAGCTTTGGCTTCAATTGGTTTCTTTTCAACCAAGGATCCTCCATACAATGCTCCTAAAAGATTCAAATAATTTTCTTGTAGGCCCTGCTAAAATAAGAAAAGAAAATGGTTTTCTTCCACAACTTAATGTTGGATGATTGCATCAAACTTCTTGAATCTCTAACAGTATTCATAGATAGTCTCTCTAGATTCTTATCTTATGGAATATATCTAGTTCTTTATTATCATTCATATGAAGTTTGAAGAAAATATTTGTACAAAAAATATTTTTAAATCATCCTAGTCATGGATCTATCCGAGATCTAGGTTGTACAACCATTATTTGGAACATACTTCTAGTTAAAAGGGTAAGGCCCTATACTCGAACTTCTCTTTATCTACTCTATGTGGATTCAATGTTTAAAAGAAATGGTTGAATGTTTGTATGTGTCTATTTGGGTATTCACCTACAAGACCATGAAACATGGGAAAAATTTGTATCAATAAATTTTTTAATTAAAAATAAAATTGTAATTATGGATTCAAAAGTTGATTTTTAGTTATAAAACTATAGTTTTTAAAAGTTTCATAGGGTTTTCTTGGCCTTGTAGAAATTATTATTGGATTTGTGTGAACACTTGATGTCTCTCTTGAGTCTACAAGGGAAATTTAATCAAAATTAGTGAAATTAATGTTTCTAATTCTAGTTTGTGGGGTTATTTCAATTTATGGATCAAAATAGAAAATATTTAAATTATAATTCATAGTTATACTATAAAACACCAAGGATTTAATATATTATTTCCTTTAAATAAATCAATGTGTTCAATATCTTTCTCTATACTCAACAACGAACTAACAAAAAACATTGATATGTTTATACCTTTAAAATATATACATTGAATTTACATGAATTTATAAGAATAACTAATATATGAAATATTTATAGAAAGATAATGAAGTCTACTATTATTATAAATGAAATTTAGTTGATATTGCTAAATTGACTAATACAGTCCTTTTATACATAGAATTTTATTTTTATAAATATTTCATTTTTATGGGATATGTATTTCTATTTCAAAAGATATGTTATTAATGGGGATAAAATATATTTGATATAAATAATTATTTAATACTAATTTAGATAGCATCTGATAGAAAATAATAATAATAATAGTTGATAATTTTTAAAAATATATTTTCCTATAAGAACATCTTTCATTGTATATTTATGTTTATATATACAAATTAATTTTTACAACTTTTAGAGAATGGATCATATAATATAATTTTTAGATTTTAATCAAAATGATCAAATTATGTGATGAGGTCAATTTCATTTTTAGGCATAAGATTAAGTTAATAAGGTAAATATTAGTTACCATGGTAAATTTTTTTTTTAAAGAATGATACCTTTCTAAATATTATTATTTTAAATTAAATTGATTTTATTTTTACATTAGTAATCCAATATTATTTTTAATAATATAAATATCTATGTTAGATTTAATTTAATTGGTAATAAATGTTATATAATATTAAGAAAAAATAATGATTAAAATGAAATTATTCAAGAAAAACTGTTATTAATATATGAAATATTTTTAATTAAAAGTTATGTTTGTCACATTTATAAATTTTATAATGTTAAATGGAGTAAAAATTCCAATTAAAAGAATCCAAATTCAGTAAGAATTTTCATTATATAGTTTTATTAATAAAATAATTACCATGGTTACTTTTTAATCAATATTAATAAGGGTAAACATAGTTAAATGAAATATCATGAGTTTTTAATAATTAGAAGGCCCCTAAAAGATTATAAAAATCCTATTTTAGGTATTAAATTCATAACCACATGTATCACCTACCATTTTAACACAAAAATCACATAAATCTCATGCATTTCCATTCTTATCCCTTACCTAACATTCTTTTCCAAATAGTTATCCCCCTTTCACCTATAATATGACTTCATTTCCCCCCACATAAAGTATCTCTAATAGTTTAAAATTCCTAGTGAAGCATAAAAAAATTACTTCATCTAAAACCCCTATAAACTTTTGGTATCCCCATGTCTCTATAGAGTGCCTCAAGTCCTTCATTACAAAAGGAAACTTAAAAAGATGACCCCAATTCATAATGTAAGTATTATTAACCCTTTAAATTTTATTATTTATCCATCCCATCCACCATACTCTAAGACCATTCTATCCATATATTTATAATGATATTAATATAAATAATATAATGACATGTTATTATATTTATAGTATTACCATTATCTATACCTCTCCCATTCAATTGAAAAAATGAAAATGTTTCTCATGCATGTGTACAGACAACTACCTCTATGAACGACACATTTCATTTTTCCCACCAATTTTCAAGGATGGTTATAGAAATGGATTTAATGAATATTTATTTCACTTATTTCTTGATTTATATTCTTTAAAAACAAATTTGGAGATCTATAATAAATATTATAAATAAGTGACCATTGTAACATTAACCATCGTAAACAAGCATACTAAGGGGAAAATCTTATTAATCATAATATATAATATTTTCAAAAGAATTAATTATTCTTCTGATTTATATATATTTTTAATATATCACATTAATAAAAAATAAATAATATAATTATACTTTTTCTATAATTATATTATAACAAGACCACTGTCACGACCCGCCTTCACCAAAATGAGGGAGGGGTCAACAGATTTCCAGGCCCTTCTTTATTTAAGTTGAAGGAGAGATAATGACCCTCGAAACCCGCCTTCAATAGGTCCCAGAGTAGCGACCATCACCAAGGGTATAGAATCACACACTAAATGGAAGGCATTACCCTTTTACTTTTAATAGGACCAGGAGATAAGATAGTAAATCCCATAACACCAAAACTGAAAGTGCAAATACGATTGAAAATAAACCATTCCCATATGCATGTTCAAAGGTAAAAGATACAAGTCACAAAACTCCAAAGGTAAAAAGTTACCAAGAAAAAAAAGGAAACAACAACAGCAACTACCCCAAACGTCCAAGATAGCATGGTCCTATACGATCCCTGAAGTCCTCCTGGAAACCCGAAAGAAGTTCTATATATGTAGGGTTAGCATACAAGTATACTCAGTTGGGAAAAACCAACGACTCTCGTGCACAAGTGGGGAGGCATACTAATACCCTGTGAGAAAAGAGATAACCAAGAACCTAGAAAGGAAACTAACCACCCAAGCCTCACCAAGGCACACTCCCCAAATAACACAAGTCAAGTAATGTATAGTAATAGCACATCGATGTTTGGGTACCCCACGCCACTTTCCCACTGGTTATTGAAGACATCCTACGCATTTGACCAATACCTCCATTCTCATCGCAGTCCCACTGCCATACCCCGCCCACACACACCTGGTCCACAACCACACATCTTGCCCGAAAACACCTAGGCCCCAACCACTAAACCCCCCAGAGACACCTGGGCCGCAATTATCACACGTAACCACACCTGCAAACACCTAGGCCAGAACAACCACTGCCACGCCCGAAGACACCTGGGCTAGAAGAACTACTGCCATGCCTGAAGACACCTGAGCCTCATCCTAAAGATACTTGGGAAAAAACTTGCCCACAAACACCTAAGGCAACCACCACACTACCCTGCCCAAAGATTCTTGGGCTAATAACGGACTTAAGGCCGTCATAGCCTCCCTGTAGAGTCTTGGGCTATTCGAGAAATGGAGTAGAAAAGGATCTAATAACTAGCCACTCATAGGAGTGTTGGAAAAAACACCCTCCCCCATGAAATGGGGGTGTTCGGCACTAAGTTCTCAACTTGGTTGGGGGAACAAATAAGAAACACAAAAATTACAAGTATATATATAGGTAACAAGCACTCACCCAATCTAGATTTTTCTTCAACCAGCCTAAAGAACACTATCCTTACTATTCATTCATGAAGGTATACCACCCACAACCAGGGCACAATCCATCCCAGAACCAATTTTCCATTTAACCCATTGTTATTTTCATATTCATGTGATCCCATTTAGATTAAACTAAACTACTGGGAAACTAACAGACACAATTACCAGCCAGAGAAAGAAGGTAGTCAAACAACAACATAAACATTCACATCTGGTTCTCTTGTAAAGTCACAACAACAAAGGGATAACTGAGATCCCTCAAAGTATTGGAACCAAAGAAAAACTCCGAGACACAACCCCATGTCCCCAAAATCCATGAGCCAATAATTTCTCAACAACAGAGGATTCCACCCCAATTCGTGATATAAAAAGAATAACCACCCAACCTCAAATTCACAACCAGCGAAAGTATAACAACAGGGGATCCCATCCCCACCCATATCACCCCAGTAATCGGCCCTTGAAGGAAACAACCAAACCACTACCACTAACACATGGCCGACCCAAGCAGGTATTTTCAAATTTAAAAGATTTAACACACTCCATGGTTTCAATTCCACTGTACTTTAACTGGGGTTATCACAGAAGATGGTTGATCCTAGTGCTTCCAATTTATTCAACTGAGTATATGTAATTAACCAATTCCATGTTACAGATATTTAAACACCCAGGAGAACCGAGGTTCATTAGTGCACAGAGAAAGACCACCAACGGTCATAATTTTTAGTGAGCATAAGCCCGTAAAATTTACAACACATATCAACATAAAAGAGCACAAGAGGAAATCAATCACACCCCTCCTCTTCATTATTTAGAATCTTTTTATTATCTTCATTAAAGTTAGGTTCATCCAATTCTACAGAATCAGTAGCGTACCCACCCCGTAAGATACACAGAAATGAGAGACGAAGGTGAAACCCCTACCTGACTGATCAAGGAGGCGTTTTTCTCCATGTTCCAAGAACAGGGGATGTGCGATTTTCATTGGAGGAATGCCGGGAACTCCAAGGATAAGCAGACGACTTCATCCTAGGTGCACCACAAGTCTCGGGAAGAAAGGAATTCAATCACACCATGGAGAAGAGAGAAGTCAGCCACAAGGTAAGAAGGGGGAAGAAGAACTTATTCTGTGATATATAGATAAAATCCCGTTGTTATGGGATATGAGAAATTTGAATTCTTTAAATTAGGATCGTGGTTCCTCACGCAGTTGGGTGGTTATACACGACTAAATAAATTGTTATTTAATAGGGAGGTTTCTCGGGATTTTTAGATATTAATTATGGGTTAAAAACGGCCTTGAAACGACTTAAAAGGTAAAAAGGGTCTAAAAGAGGTGTTACAGGAAAACTGTAGAGTTAAAACCCGACAAGGTGGGATAAATCTGATCGATGTCACCGATCAGTGGTGCTGATCGGTCGCGCCGATCGGTCGCGCCAAACCATCGCCCCAATCAGTCGCTCCGATCGGTCGCACCGATCGGTCGCACCGAAATTTGGAAAAAGGAGGGGTCATGAGGGTCTGGGCCATTACATTAGATACCTCTCAAACCATTCTTGTCCTCGAGAATCAAGACCCAGCCCTAAGGAAAGAGGGGGGCCCGAACAGCCACCCCGGAAGATACCTCTTAGGAGTGAACCTCTCTGACACCGGAACACCTTATCCTCTGAACAAATACAAACTCCCTACCTCTCCTTTCCTTGTGAAACCATGAAAAACAAAAAGGCTAAACAGTACGATCCAGTGGGAGAGGGGTTTCCCTTCCTCCATGTTAAGATACTATCCTCTTTGGGCGGCACTGACTCAGCCACACGGTTTTAGGAACATCTTCTGTAAGGCATCTTAACTAGGGATTAGGTCCTCCCCTCCCCATTCTTTAGTAAACTTCACACACACATCCAAATAAATGGAAACTGCACATCCATTTCCAACAAGGTAAGCATTACACAGTAAACAAGTACTGACCAAACAGGACAAAATTCAAAACATCTTGGGGTATTGGGCACACATCTGTGCTTCCCTCTCCTAGGTACTTTACTCAAGCCCACCATGTCTCCATAACACACGAACCAAGGGAATGGTTTGCCCACAAATTACCTTCTCCTCACGACCCTCGATCATCACTGGTCTCTCCACGAAGGTTGCATCGTCTTCAATATCTAGCCCTCCCCTGTCGAGGATGTGTGAATTGTTGTGCAGATATCATCGGAGCTGGGACACATGGAATACATCGTCTATCCTAAGTAGTGGTAGTGGTAGCTCTAGCTGATAAGCCACTTCACCGACCTGTTGCAACACTTTGAAGGGCCCGATGAACCTAGGAGAAGGCTTACTTCCTCTGCCAAACCTCCACTGTCCATGCCGAGGGGAGACTTTCGAGAACACGTGGTCCCCAACCTCGAACTCCAAGGGTCTCCTCCTATCATCGACATATGACTTCTGCTGGTCCTGAGCGACCTTAATCCTCTCTCGTATAAGCTGAACCTTCTCTGTCATTCTCTGCACCACCTCCGGGCCAAGAACACCTGCTTCCCCAACCTCAGTCCAACACACGGGTGAGCAACATGACCTTCCATATAGGGATTCGAACAGAGCCATGCCAATGGTAGATTGATAACTATTATTGTAGGTGAACTCTACTAGAGGAAATTGTCGCACCAATGATGCTACTGAGTCCAGAACACATGCTAGCAGCATATCCTCCAAGGTTTGGGTGGTGCGCTCTGTCTGCCCATCTTTCTTGGGCTGGAAGGAAGTGCTAAGGCGCAGCTGTGTGCCAAAAGCATGCTGCAAACCCCTCCAGACTCATGAGGTAAATCGTGCGTCCCTATCTGAGACTATGGAACTCAGAACTCCATGAAACTGCACTACCTCATCCACATATCTTCGTGCTAGAGCGTCCACTGCACTCGACTCCTTGATCGCCAGAAAGTGAGCCGATTTCATCAACTGGTCCACTACTACCCAGATGGCATCACAACCTCCTTGCACTTTGGGTAGTACTATGAAAAAATCCATCGAGATGTCATCCCACTTCCACTCGGGGACATCTAAGGGTTGCAACAACCCGCCTGGAACACGGCGTTCGGCCTTCACCTGCTGACACACTAGACACTTGGCCACAAACTCTACAACTTCTCGCTTTACCCCGGGCCACCAAAACGGTCTCTTCAGACCCTGGTACATCTTGGAAACTCATGGGTGTACTACTAGGGGTGAGTTTTGGAAATCACTATGAACCCTATCACGCATTTCCTCCAGAACAAACATCTTCCCATGGAAAAGAATCCGATTTTGACTATCCTCTGTCCACCCTTCTGGAGCATCGACTTGGCTAACCCGGTCGCGCATCACTTCACTCTCCGAGTCTCCCCACTGAGACTCCTCCACCTGACGCAAAAGAGAAGATTGTATTGTCATATGATATAGGTATCCCCTACCATTATCCATCCTCACATCCAGGTGCAAGGCAACCAACTCCCCCATCGCTTTTCAAGCGTCTGCCGACTCTCAGACCGCATCCTTCTGCAACATCCTGCTCAAAGCATCGGCCACTACATTCCCTTTTCCTGAAGTGTAGGAAATATCGAAGTCGTAATCCTGGAGGAACTCCATCCACCTTTGCTGCCCTAAGATTAGGTCCCGCTGGGAGAAGATATACCTCAAGATTTTGTGATCCGTGAAGACCACAAAGATTTCTCCAATGAGATAATGCCACCACAACATTAGTGCGAAAATGACCGCTACAAGCTCCAGATCATGGGTGGCATAATTACGCTCATGAGGGCGTATCTTCCTAGACCCATAAGAGATCAACCCTTGTTGCTGCATCAACACACATCTGAGGTCTTTCCCTGAATCATCACAAAACACCTCATATGCCTCCCCTTCTTCTGGTAGTCTCAGCACTGGGGCATTGACCAGTTTCTCCTTCAGATAGCTGAAGGCTACCTTGCACTGCTCACTCCACACGAAAACCTGGTCCTTCTTGGTCAAGGCTTCAAAGGGGCTGCAACTCATGAGAAGTTGGGTACAAACCTCCGATAGTAACCTGCCAGCCCGAGGAAACTGAAAAACTCTGCCACATTCTTGGGTGCTGCCTATGAAACAACCGCCTCAGCCTTTGATGGGTCCATCGCTACCCCCTGTTCGGACACTACGTGCCTAAGGAAGTGTACTTCTCGCATCCAAAACTTGTATTTAGACAACTTCCCATAGATTTTGTGCTGTCGGAGGACCTCTAAAACTGTCCTCAGATGCTTCGTGTGGTCCTCCTCTAATCTTGAATAGATCAGGATGTCGTCGATGAACACAACTACGAACCGATCCAGGTACTCACAGAAGACGGAGTTCATAAGCCCCATGAATACATCCAAGGAATTCATAACACCGAAAGGCATGACTACAAACTCGAAGTGCCCATATCTGAACCAGAAGGCCATTTTCGAGATATCTCCCTCATTTACCCTCAACTGGTGATACCCATATCGTAGGTCGATCATCGAGAACCATCCTGCCCCCTTCAACAGGTCAAAGAGATCGTCTATCCTCAGAAGAGGGTAGAGATTCTTGATCGTCACATAATTCAGCCTCCTGTAGTCTATACACAACCTGAGACCACCATCCACCTTCTTTGTGAACAAGACTGGAGCACCCCACAGTGATTCACTTGGTCAAACATAACCCCTCTTCATCAGATCATCAATTTAAATATGTAACTCCCGTAGCTCCAAAGGTTCCATTCGGTAGGGAGCCACTGAAATCGGACGAGCACCAGGCTACAAGTCTATCCAAAACTCGATATCACGTCAAGGGGGTAGAGTTGTCACCTCCTCAGGGAAGACATCCATAAACTCACTGATGATCCCTGGTACCTCCACTATCTCAGCAACTACTGACTCTACTGACAGCTTGGCTAACAAAGATAGGAGGGGTTCCTCTCGCCTACTGCCCTTCAGAATTTTCTGCTCACCGGTGAAAGTAACACTCCGGCCGCCCAAGTCTGAAAAAATGACCCTTCCTCAGAAGCAGTCGATGACGGCACACACAGGGAATAGCCAGTCGATGCCTAGGATGACATCGTATGGTTTTATCTTCAATAGTAGGAGATCCCTGACTAAATGATGTGGCCCTATCATCAGTCTACATCCTCGACAAACATATAACAAGTTGTTCTGACCTCCGAATGGTGTGCTCAGAACTAGGGGCACTGGAAGTCTCTTGGAATATAGACCCAAATCATGGGCAAGATTGGGTGCAACGAAGGAGTGCGAAGCTCCAGTATCGAACAAGGCGTATGTAAGGGTACTGAACAAACTGATCGTACCTCAAACAACCTCCGGTCCTGCTGGAACTACTGCCTCTACAGCGTGAAACTGTCCATGCCTAGCCCCTCTGCCCCTCAGCTGTTGGCCAACTCCCCAACCACGCCCTGGTCGAGGTCCCTGAGGAGCGCCATGAGGTCGGCCTCCTCCCACAATGTTTTCCCTCAGAGGAGTAGGAGCTTGCTACCCCTGCTGTTGCGGCTGGAAGGGCCTAGCTGGAAGCTGCTGCTGAGGTGGGTGTTGGGCCTACCCACTACTTCCGTACTACGCTCTATCCGGGAACTGGATTCGAAGGTGACCATAGCATCTACAGATGAAGCATCTCTGTCCTGGTCCCGAAGGAAAGGGGTGAGGGCCGGGAGATCAGAACTGGAACTGTTGGGCCCTGCTCCATCCTAGTGGAAACCTAGAGGGTTCTGATGCTGGAGGTATGGTGCTGACGGCCTTCCCCTTCGATGATCCCAGATGGATCCCCTCTCGTGATACACCTCCTAGCGTGTGTATCCTATCCACCACTTCGGCCTTCTTCTGGACCTCCATGTATGTTGGCAAGGTGAAGGGGGGTAACAGCGTACTGGAGGGAGGGTCAGAGCACCTCCTCTAAACGTCTCACCTGAGAATCCTCTTCTGGAAAGAGGTCCGGAGAAAAGTGGAGGAGGTCCTTGAACTTGATCCCCAGCTCCCTTACTGACATACTCCCCTACTGGAGGAATATTAGCTCCGGCCTCTTCTCCGCCTTCATCGTAGAAGAGAGGAATTTCGCCCGGAACTGCTTCTCGAAATTAGCCCATGCCACCTCATCCTCTCTCCTCTCCCCTAGGTAGAGCATCCACCACTGACGCGCTACTCCCCGCATCTAGCTAACGGCCAGAGGAACCCAGTACTCAGTCGGAGCCCGAATCAAGCCGAAAGCTATCACCAGCTCCTCTAGCCAGCTCTCCGTCTTTATGTCAGAGGTGCTGCCCTCATACTTCTTGAGGGTCTGTCGCTGGAAGGCTCGAAGCGTCTTCTACCACTGGTCGTCCTCCTCCTCCCGATCAGCCCTCTGCCGATCGGCCTAGTCAACCTCCCAGGCCTCGATCGCCCACACCACCCATGGTCGCCTCCCAGGTTCCATAGCTGTAAAAGAAACAAGGAATGTCTAATCCCAAGTAGTGAAAAATATTGTTCTTAAAATTTCTTAAACTTATTATTTATTTCAATATCCCAAAACACCCCAGAATCATGAGAACAGAAGTCATTATGATTCATGTACCTTTCCTAGGGTCTCTACCCTGCAATCAGTGTAGTCTCACTTGGTCGCTCGGTAGGT
Source organism: Viscum album (assembly GCA_963277665.1). NCBI lineage: Eukaryota > Viridiplantae > Streptophyta > Magnoliopsida > Santalales > Viscaceae > Viscum > Viscum album. The sequence continues at coordinate 1,350,882,381 of OY728121.1, read as the reverse complement.
CCAGAGTCCTTGCATCGGATCATGGGGGCCCCTAAAATCCCGTGTCCTAGCCAGTCTTCCCTGGCCTAATTCACGCACCAAGGTCACCCAACACTATCTCCCTACCATCCCATGCAATCCTCACTGTGCCTAACTCCAGAATCCATCCCATCTCCCAACCATCACCTCTGATACCATTCTGTCACGACCCGCCTTCACCAAAAGGAGGGAAGTGTCAGCAGATTGCCAGGCCCTTCCTTCTTTAAGTTGAAGGAGAGATAATGACCCCCGAAACCCGCCTTCAATAGGTCCTAGAGTGGATACCAGCACCAAGGGTATATAATCACACACTAAATGGAAGACATTACCCTTTTTCTTTTAGTATGATCAGGAGATAAGAGAGTAAATCCCACAACACCAAAACTGAAAGTGCAAATACGACTAAAAAGAAACCATTCCCACATGAATTTTCAAAGGTAAAAGATACAAGTCAGAAAACTCCAAAGGTAAAAAGATACCAAAAAAAGGAAACAACAACAGCAACTGCCCCAAAGGTCCAAGCTAGCACGGTCCCGCGTGATCCATGAAGTCATCCTGGAAACCTGAAAGCATTTTTATATACGTAGGGTGAGCATACAAGTATACTCGGTAGGGAAAAACCAAAGACTCTCGTGCAGAAGTGGGGACGAATACTAATTCCCTCTGAGAAAAGAAATAACCAAGAACCTAGAAAGGAAAATAACCACCCAAGACTCACCAAGGCACACTCCCTAAATAACGCAAGCCAAGTAATGTATAGTAATAGCACATCGATGTTTGGGTACCCTGCACCACTTTCCCACTGGTTATTGAAGACATCCTACACATCGGAACAATCCCGCCATTCTCATCGTAGTCACAATGCCATACCCCGCCCGTACACACTTGGGGTACAACCACACATCCCGCCCGCAAACACCATGGCCACAACCACTAACCCCCCCCCCCCACAAACACCATGGCCGCAACTATCACATATAACCACGCCTGTAAACACCTAGGCTAGAACAACCACTGCCACACCCGAAGACACCTAGGCTAGAATAACTACTGCCATGCCCGAAGACACCTGGGCCTCATCCCGAAGATACTTGGGAAACCACCTTCCTGCACACACCTGGGCCAACCACCACACTACCCTGCCTGAAGATTCTTGGGCTAATAATGTAATTCAGGCCATCACAGTCTGCCCGTAGTGTCTTGGGATATTTGGGAAAGGGAGGAGAAAAGGAGCTAATAACCAGCCACTCATAGGAGTGTTGGAAAAAACACCCTCCCCCATGAAATGGGGGTGTTCAGCACTAAGTGCTCAACTTGGGTGGGATGTGAATAAGAAACACAAAAACTACAAGTATATGTATAGGTAACAAGCACTCACCCAATCTAGGTTTTTCTTCAACCATCCTAAATAACACTATCATTAATATTCATTCAAGAAGGTATACCACCCACAACTAGGTCACAATCCATCCTAGAACCAATTCCCCATTTAACCCATTCTTTTTTTCATATTCAAGTGATCCCATTTAGATGAAACTACACTACTGGGAAACTAAAAGGCATAATTACTGGCCAGAGAAAGAAGACAGTCAAATAGAAACCTAGACATTCACACCTGGTTCTCTTGTAAAGTCACAACAACAAAGGGATAAGTGAGATCCCTTAAATTACTAGAACCAAAGAAAAGCCATGAGACACAACCCCATGTCCCCAAAATCCAGGAGCCAATAGTTTCTCAACAACAGAGGATTCTACCCCAATTCGTGATATAAACAGAATAACCACACAACCTCAAATTAACAACCAGTGAAAGTATAACAACAGGGGATCCCATCCCCACCCATAACCCCCCAACAATCGTCCCATGAAGGAAACAACCAAACCACTACCACTAACACAAGGCCGGCCCAAGCAGGTATTTTCAGATTTAAAAGATTTAACACACTCCATGGTTTCAATTCCACTATACTTTAACCGGGGTTATCACAGAAGAGGGTTGATCCTGGTGCTTCCAATTTATTCAACCGAGTATACGTAATTAACCAATTCTATGTTACAGTTATTTAAACACCCAGGAGAACCGAGGTTCATTAGTGCACAAATAAATACCACCAACGACCATAATTTTTAGTGAGCATAAGCCCATACAATTTACAACACATATCAACATAAAAGAGCACAACAAGACATCGATCACACCCCTCCCCATCATTCTTTAGAATCCATTTATTATCTTCATTAATGTTAGTTTCATCCAATTCTACAGAATCAGAAGTGTACCCACCCCACAAGATACACAGAAATGAGAGATGAAGGTGAAACCCCTACCTGAATGATCAAGGAGTCATTTTTATCCACACGCCAAGAACAGGGGATGCACGATTTGTAGGGGAGGAATGTCAAGAACTCCAAGGAAGAGCAGACGACTTCAGCCTAGGTGCACCACAAGTCTCAGGAATAAAGGACTTCAAGCGCACCACAGAGAAGAGAGAAGTCGGCCAAAAGGGAAGAAGGTGGAAGAATAACTTGTTCTGCAATATATAGATAAAATACCGTTGTTACGGGATATGAGAAATTTGAACGCTCTAAATTAGGATCGTGGTTCCTCACGCAGTTGGGTGGTTACACACGACTGAATTAATTGTTATTTAATAGGGAGGTTTCTCAGGATTTTTAGATATTAATTATGGGTTAAAAACTACCTTGAAATGACTTAAAAGGTCAAAAGGTCCTAAAAGAGGTGTTATGGGAAAAAATATATAAGTAAAACCCGACAAGGTTGGATAACACCGATCGGTCGCACCGATCGGTCACGCCGATCGGTCGCACTGATCAGTTGTGCCGAAATTTGGAAAAGGGAGGGGTTATGAGGGTCTGGGCCATTACAACCACCTCCTAATCGTCCAACAATTATGGTAGGTTCATGTTTGGATAGGTTTGACAACCTACATGAACAATATTATGACTATATATAATTGTTTAGTATAAGAACTTATTTAAGAGTAAAATATTATATAAACATTTAAATAATTTTTTATTGGTTATGGTATGGTTATGTTAATATTTAACTCATCAATTAAGAAATCATCCTTCATTAATTAAAAAACACCGAAATATACCTGTCATCGATTTCAACCTCATGGATCATAACAAAAACTACCATGAAATGAAATTATAGCTTTATAAACTATATTGGAATAAAAATTCTATTATATTTAGTTATATTTTAATTATGAACTTTTTGAAAAGAATGAATAAGAACACCATTTTTACTAAACTACTTCAATGTGATAAAGGATACTTAAACCCAGTGTTGAAAATAGGTAAAAATAATTATTATAAAAATGTTTATAATGATTATAATGGAGGTATATAAATATTTATAGTTATTAATAAGTTTCTTTTGTATCTGTTTAATATTTTTTTTAGTTATTCGGGACATTTGGTAGAATTGGATAATGAATCAGGATCGAGGAAATGGGTTTCATCTCAAATTTATCTCTCTGAGACATGTCAAGTATTATGAAAATAATTTAATATTTGTGGTGTATATAGTTTATATTTGAGATATAATATCATTAAATATATTTTAATCTTGGTATATGAAGTTCAATTATAATCCTTAACTTCCAATAAGTGTTGATTAAAATGTTACTCAAGTTGTATGGGTTTTCTTAGTCTCAATTCTGATTCATGGAGACATGTTACATGTCATGAAGATAAGTGAAGGATACCCAAATATTTTGGTTATTTTAGATAATTCAATGAAAATTAAAGTGTTATTCCAATGTTTAAATAATATGATGGATCTCATGACTCTTGCATATGAGTTTTTAAATTATGGAAAGAGGGAGAAAATGAAAAAAAAAACAAGAAGTTCAAGAAGTTGTTTAAAGAAGTGGAGAACAATGTATATGATTCTGAATATGTGATCCATGTATGGAAATATATACACATGGAATTTCCGACATAGATTAATCCTTTTACTCAAACTGGATATTATGTATGTGAATTTATATGTATGGTTTTACCTGTATAAGAAAATATTTGTACCTAAATACACTACTATGTACCCAAATCCATGGAATCAGATCACCATATACAAGAATTCACCAATGTATATGAATTGATAAAAATATTGGAATTCATGAATATACATTTATATGAGTTTATTAATATGATAATTTTACACATATACAAATGTTCTATGAATGTGTGTTTGGATACATGGCGGGTTACGTAGGAAAATGATTCAGAAGATTCCAAGTAAGGAGAAATTAATTAAAATGATTATCATAAGGCTTTGGATCATGTCTTGATTTAAGAAGACATAAATATCAAAGTAATGTATGAGTTTTTTTTCTCATTCATGAATTTGGAGAGGAAGCGTGATATTTATATCACAATAGAGGTTCCATGAAAAAATTTATTAGAGAATCACACAAGCTCATTTGTGTTTTAAATGCATACAAGTTATCAGGGATTAAAGGATCTGTTATGAAGAATTATGAAGTTACATCAATTAATATATCTTAATATCAAAAATATTATGTATTATTATTACATGATAAGTTGTGTGACAAAGTCTGCTATCATGGGAGTTGTTAAAACCATGTCTACATCCATTTAAAATGAGAAAAATTTAATACTAATAATTGTGGATCTATTCTATAGAAGTAACCAAATAACTAGTAGGATTTTAATTTCCATAAATCTTGGTTATTCAAATCAAGTATTCATGGGGGATAGTGAGTAAAAAAAGAATTGTGAAGAATGATGTAACCGATGCGGAAACTATTTTTTATTAAATATATATATTCTTGTAGGTCGTAGCAGAGTTTTTGTTGTTGTTTCTTGACACTATCATTCAAGAATTTTTTTTAGTGTCATATTTTATATATGATATAGAAAACAAGATAATATTTACTTGTATCAAATAATAAAGGTGATACTTTTATCTGGAAATTAATTAACATTATAAAGATTCAAATATTAGATAATAGATCTAGTGATGTATACATTTCACTAAAGAAATAAGAATTAGAAAAAGTGGTAAGAAGAGAAGAAGGTGTTGTGTATATTTTTTCTCACAATAAAATTAATAATAATTGATCATGTTGGGTTTGTAGTTCATAAGAAGAAGCATTAGGAATATCAATTTTCATAATAATAAGAACACAAATAATTAGTTGAGTTGTATGTAAAGTTCATAAATAGAATAATGCACTTCATAGTGCAGTTTTAATAGAGAATGAATATTCTTGTAATTTGTGAATGAGAATAAGGAGAGAAGGAATAAAATTATATAAAATGATATAAATATAGGATAAGATTAATAGGAGTTACTTATAAGATGTTTTTTAAAAAAATAGAGGAGGAAGAAGAATAAGTATAAGAATAAAGAAAAAACACATTAATGAACATGATTTACATTTGGTGGAGAACTACTTGGATGTTGAAAATAACTTGAAGAAGTTGAATACTATTTATATATTCATTATAATGAACCAACAAGAGAAAAATTTGGACTAGTTTATCACCACCATTACAAATATTTCAAATTTCTTTTTGAACCACCTCGTAATGTATAGTGAACCACACTTCGACATAGAATTGTTTCAAGACAAACCACTATAATAAGTACCTCATTATAGTGGGGAATCTAAATATTTGTCATCACCTTACAAAACAAGGACTAACTAAACTTATTGAGTAGTGAACCTTGTAAAAAAAATTTGTGACATCCTTTAAATTATTTTATCCACTTGCATATGAATACAAAGAGAGAATATTAGAACCAAGATCCTGATAGTTCTATAGGGTAAAGTGATAAAAAATATCAATTGGAATAAAAAGTTCCTAACACCGATTCACCCCACCTCTTAGTATTGGTCATATCCCAAAGTGGTGTTAACATAATATATTTATTGTTTTCTCCTTATAAGATTGATCATAATCAAATTTACCACCTCCATATTCAATAATTTTGAGGGATATGGTATTTACTTCCTCGAGAAGGATATATCGACCACATCATGTATAAAAGACATGGTTGGTTGGAGTTCTAGTTGATAGGACGCAACTCTGAAGTGATATATAATATCAAAGGGGATGATGTATCTAATAAATATCTTTTATTTCTTCCCAAGTGTCATTACTCTCTTTTATGAAGATATACAAAGGAATAATTTATCTCCAACATCAAAATTTAGTTCTATTAGCCAGTTACCAACATAACCCTTTTCATGAATTTGATCTATCCTAATATGCTATTGAATGGTCTTAATATTTTATACCATTTAATTGACCATTTAATGTCATAAAAACTTATATTTAACAAAATCATCTAGAAACATAGGTTCTCTACATCTATTTCTATAAAGGTATACATATAAATCCTTTTGGATATTTGAGTAGAGGCTATTATAGTATAATAACTCAACCAGAAGAATATGTTGATCCCATCCTCCTTTAATGTCCATATAACATGCTCTCAATATTTACTAAAGTGTCTAGATAGTCCTCTTAGACTGGAAATCAATTTGGGGGTGGTAATCCATACTAAAGTTCAGAATAGAATTTAGATCATGATGGTGTATTTTCTATAATTTAGTGGTAAATCTCAGATCTCGATCAAATACAATTAATAGTGGTGTTCCATGTAACCTCACCACTTCCCTGGTGTATACCATTATATGTTTATGATGTTATAAGTCCTATAGAGTTTGAATGTGTTGAAAAATCATTATAAAATGAACCCTATAACCTATATGTAATTATTTTTTCTATATGTCTTTAGAAGGCCTATGAAAATGTCTATGTTGATGTTTTCCCATTTCTATATAAGTATGAGTAATGGTTACATTATACCCTTGTAATTTTCTTCTATATCCTCACTTGTGGAAATACTAGGCACATTAATGTATATTCCACAATCTCCTTCTCTATATTTTCCCAATAATAGTTCCCTTATAGATCCTGAAAAATCTTCTTTCTCCGGAATGTACAGATAATATCGAGCTATGTGCATCATTAAACATATCCTTCTTTATCTCATGTTCGATGGTATACATAGTTGTGACCAAAATATTATAACTCCTTCAATTTTTTTAATAATTATAGTTTTTTTCTTAGATATTCCACCTTATTCTGCATTTTCATATCATCCTACTGAGCATCCTTTATCTTCTTTATAATGAATGGTTGAGAAACCATTTAATCTAGGTAGAATGTTATTCCATAATTTATCAATTCCATGTAAATCCATTTCATGTCTAAGAATATTGGATCCTTATTAATTGTAGTCATTGATAAGGTTATAATATCATTTCTACTTAGAGAATATACCCCTTAATTCACCTTCTAGGGATGGTAATGGACTGAGCTATCATAGTCATCAATCATCTCTAACAATATTCATTAGTGTTTGTTAATATCCTTTTATGTGAATATATATTTGAGGCTCTTATGATTTGTATATTTGTCAAAATTCTCCCCATATAGATAATTTCACAAAATCTTCATTGTGAACATCATTGATTCCTATTCTAGTTCTTGCGTTGGATAGTTCTACTCATGAAATCGCAACTACCTTGAGGATTAGTCTATCATATTTTCATTTTTCATAAGTACAGAGCCCATGAACTTATTTTAAGCATCAATGTATAACATGAAAATTTATCTACTTATGGGTTGTGCGAGTACTAGTGCAGTGATAATCCTCCTTTTAAATTCCTTAAAATCTTTCTTCACATTTCCTAGTCTAAAAAAACATCATTCCATTTTATGTTTTCTTGGTCATGGGTTTGATATTTATGATAAGTTTCTCACAAATCATCAATATTACCCAATTAGTACATTGAATCCATGGATCTCTATTTTAGATGTTTGTTTGGGCTACTCATAAATTTCCTTTTTCTTATAAGGGACCATTGATATACCTTTTCTAGTGATAAAATATGAAAAAATGATATTTCCTCCATCTCAAACCCACATTTACTATATTCTACACATAACTTCTCCTTTCAGAAAGTCTTTTTTTGTAGAAAATTCAAAATTTTATTCATGCCCTCTTTAATATTAGAGTATATTAGAATATCATCTATAAAGGATACTACAAAATTATCAAGGTAATATCTAAATAATAAATTTCTTAAGTAGATGAAGAATTTTGGAGCATTAGTGAGTCTGAAGGTCATCACGATGAACTCATAGTCTCCATATCATGTTCAAAATCTATTTTAGAGAATGTATTCCTTATTAAAATTTAATTGGTGATATCTTTACTTGAGATCCACCTTAGAGAAGTACTAGGACGCAAATAGATGATCAAATAATCAATCAATCCATTTAATTTGAAATTTGTTTATATTGAGATTTTGTTGATTTCATGATAATCAATGTAGAGGTGCATTAATCCACCCTTCTTGTGGAGGAATTGAATTGGTACACCCCATAGTGAAACACTCGGGTGTATAAAACCCTTTTCCATATACTCTAGTAACTTATTATTTAGTTATTTTAATTCAATAGTCGCTATTCTATAGGGTTTCTAAGGTATTGGTAGAGATCTAGGTGTAAGTTCAATTGTGAACTCAACCTCTTAGTCATGAGGATGGCTGAGAAACTCTTCAGGGAATAAATTAGAATAGTATCACACAATTAGCATGTATTCATACATGATTATATCCTTATAGTCAATAATTTTACCTTTATATTATTTATCATATGGAAACAATATCAATTCTTTATAAGAATATTCAAAAGAAGTTTCCTCCTCATCCTTTAACTTTTATAGAATAACGGGATTATTTTGGATATGGAGTGTGATTTCTATCTCAAACTATTTAATGTTGGATTTATATAATGATATCATAAAAATTCCTAGTATAACATAAAATCCAACTAAAGGAATTATGAAAGGATTTTATGGGTGGTTCATTAAACAAACATTAACTAGTGGGATGTAATAATTTCCACATTTTTTGATCTCATACATAACTCATCCTCTAGGTTTTGAGGTGGTGTTTTAATAGGCCAACTAAACATTCATGATATGAAAGAATGTGTCAAAATAGAATCAAATAATATATTAACTATTATTGAATGTATAGATAGGATACCTATCACCACTTCATTATCTGGCTACAAATTAGTATTAGTGATAACATAATGAATTTACTTCTCTCAAGGACTTTTAGGTTGTTATTTTTGATTATCATTGACAAACCTTAACATAGGGAATTTTATTTCATAATGTTTGTGTTCCTTGTAGCTGAAGCACTAGACTATAGGCTGAGTGTTGATAATAATCCCCTTTTCTTCTATCACATTAATGGGCTTATTTATCTACCTTGGAAATTAATTAGCATGATTACCCACTTTAACATAGTTGAAGCATCACCTTGTTCCCTTGAGATAATTTCTAGTATTATTCTTAACATTTTTTTCAATGCATCGGGAGGTGTGTTTTATTTTCTCCAGGGGATTTTTCTATTGATCCTACCAAAATTAACACAATTTTCCACTTTTTTATCTCCATACCCTCAAGACTAATAAGAATCACCAGTCACCATCTCATCCTTAATGGTAGAGTATAAAAGCTCTTAATTTCTATCAGAGACTTAAATTGGAAATTATTTTTATAGACTCATATTTAATCAAATAAAGAAGTGGTCTACCTTACTTTCATTGTAGATGAATAAAACCTAAGTTGTGTCATGGAAGCCTTATGTTGTTTTCTTTATAATCCCTAATAAACTCATCTTACCTTTTGTCTAGTATAAGGAACAACCTATATATTTTCAGATGGAGGGTTTAGTGTAAATATTTATTGAGAAATATTTTATTGAATACTTCGCATTCCATGGGTTCAATTTCCTCTTTGGGATTTATGTTCTTGATTAGTGTCCCCCATTAATCGTCTTATCCATATAAGAGATAAATGACCAGTATTAATTTATCTTATTCATAGAATTGGGAGACATAGAATATATTCTCATTGGAGTTAATCCATTATTCCATGGTGAGGGGATCATAAGATCCACTAAAAGTAAGAAGACTTTGTTGCATAAAAGACTCAACTATAAATTTCTCTTTCTTAAGAGAAGGATGAAATTACACATAATTGAAGTTATTATTCTTGAGTAAGTTGATCTATTTTTCCATGAATTTCTCACCTCCAACTCCCATCAAGTTAGACATATCAATTGTCCTATCATCAAATTACCTATCACATTGGTTTCTGGCTTGATTCCTCTTATTTCCATCCATTAACTAAAATAAAAGGAAAGTTAGGGATGATAATACTTGAACTGATAAGAATATACACTTTGAATCTATAAGCATAGAAGATATTAATTATAAATTACATATATATCCAAACTTATGGGTATCTAGGTTTCAATCTAGTTTATCAATGCTAATTTAACTATTAGGTTTTTCTAACCTAACAATATACTATAGTCCATCATAATGGTTTATAAAGAGTTTGTGAAATTTCTATATAATATCCCCTATTAGTGTAAAAAAGGTGTGAAAAAGATATCATTTTCATGAATAAGGTATAGATCTAGTTAATTCCCAATGATCCCTTTTGAGATTATCTCTTGTTCGAGATTTAGAGTAACTTGTAGTATCTAGACAAGGATTTATTTACTAAGTAATCACTAAATCTATACTATAGATTTTTTTTGATGTTTTCTAATAATTAGAACTATCCGTATGGTTTTTAATAAATTATTCTTATCCTAATATCCAAAAATAACTATATCTTTCTGTTATACATACTATAGAGACCCATACCACTTACATATATTATTAAATTATTTTTAACATAAATATCCAAAATACAAAACCCAAGTATCCAGAGGTCTAATGTCTTTAGAAGACTAGGTAAATAAAACATAAAAGGAAAATAAAATACAAATTAATAATTTTAATCTCCATAGTGAGTTCCTAAACCCCTTTAATCTTCTAAAACTAAATAATATAACCTAATGAATACATAAATAAAAGGGATGAGATTTAAATCCAAGTAAAGGAATAAACATAATATTGAAGCATGACATATGATTCAAATAACATAACATGATATCATAAAAGGAAAGACTCAGGAATGATATACATGAATCATGAAATAATGAATATGACATCATAATATCATGGAATCATAGGAATGTGGAAACAATAATAAACATGAAATAATCATAAGTTAAAGCTCACTGCCAAGACAAGATAACATAGTTGGCAGAGTCCCGTCATGGATTATATTTACTCCCTAATCCCATAGATATCAGATCATGAGATATAAACATTACCTAATTCATTTAAGTTCTATATGGGTGTACCCATCATAACATGTACGTGCATATGTCTACCACATAATAAAATCAAACATGACACATAAGCATAAGAAATACCCATAGAAATTAATGGGTTATATAATCTTACCAAACTTTATATTCAAAGGACATTTCATAAATATTAAAAAGAGTATAATGAATTAAATATTTTATATGTTGATATTGTAAACAATAATAATAGGTTTTAGACATGGTGTTAATTTGGAAAAAAAATCTTTAGAAATGGAAGAGAATTGGGTATAGATATAGAACTTTGAAACATTGTTTCAAAGAATATATACTAGACATTTAAAGAAAGTAAGAATGTGGAATTTTCAATAATACAAAAGGTAAACAAAAACTTTTAGCCAAATTGTTTTTCTTATTTTTTTGGAAACATGAATGGGTAAAATAATTTAATGGAGTGTTACATGAAATGATTAAGGGATTAAAAACATCCCCATAACGGGGTTTGATTTTAAAGAATGTATTGATAAATGAATGTAAGACATGTATAACACAAACAAAGAAAGGTATAATATACTATATATATATGAATGATAAAAGTAAATGTAATTTTTTGTTCCCAAGTGTTGTATTTGTTTTAATGGATTCATAATTCGAGTGACGATGAGGTGATGATTCCTTAAGAATTGTTTTGAATCCATTTTATAGAATCATATGTATTACTTGGAAAATTATCCACGTTAACATTTATGATTATTTAAGTGATATTAAGTTATAATTACTTGTTCTAATAAATTTTCACATCATTTACAATAAATTAAGTCCATAAAATGAGTAATTTCATGAAGAATAATTCATAAAATCATTCCATTCTGTTCCAATGCATGAGGATGTGAAGAGACGGCCATGAAAAAATATAAGTATTTTTTTTAATATTGAATGAGAGAAGAATATAAGAGTAAGATAATATTAAGAATGGGTTTTACATTGTATTTTTAATTGAGAAGGCTTGGAATTCCCTTCATATTCATTATGTTCAAATTGGCCTTATATTAAAAAAATGAATGGCCAACCCACAAGACAACCAATTAAATATTGACCTTGGACACATGTGGGAATATAGTCCACAAAACCAAATGTAAAAATCCTAAGACAACAGTGGGTGGTAGAGTTGTGGGCCCATGTGTAAGGCTCGTAGGAGATCCACACATTGAGTGCATGAGAAGAGAGGTGGAACCACTGTGTGGGGAGGCTTGACAACAAGGGGTTTGGAAATTCTTCCCCCTCATGGAAGAGGAGGACTAATATAACGCGACCCCGATTCATATGAAGTCAAATGTGGGAAAGTGGAATAGATACACTGTACATCTATTTTAAAAATATATACATTTACTGTATTTCACAATACAGATCATTTGAGCCATCTAATCAAGATGTAGTATAATCTTCCTCAATCCTCATTCATGGTTTCTGCGTGCAGTGGATCTTCTACCATTGATGATATAAAATAGATAAAAATTGATAATAGTGGGATAAATCCAAGGAAATTAATGTATTTAAGGTGGATTCATTAAACTCTTTTGATCCAAGTGATATCAAATAACATGTCACACATGATATTATTTTAGGTACATTTTGAACAGATTATAGATGAATCACGATGATCATCTGATGATGGTGGGATGATTGGATGAAGCTAACACTGATATTGATATATAGGTATGATCGAAACAACGCATTCATGAAACTATACATTTCATGCATAAAAATTAATTGAAGATATCAAGAGTCAGTGTGATTTGGAGCCATAAGTATTCCAAATGGATACTCCATGTGAATAACAAAGAAACTAAAATCGTTAGGTGTTTTAATTATATGGGTTGTGGTTGATAATGAAACTGTGTGTGTGAGAAAATATCAATCTTGTGACCTTTGGGAATTTCTAGTAATCCATGAGTGACTTTTCTGTGTAAAGATGATGATACCTGAGTCTTTGGGTTTTTGTTTTTAGATACAACATTAAATGGGTAAGCGTTTCATGAATGCACGATACATTATACATTACTATTACACATAGAAACTTGATAAGATAGAATACACATCATGGGTATTTAAATGAGGTTTCAGGAAAAAGGAAATACCCAAAAAAGTTTCATTCGGGTATTTAAAATGATAAATTAATACCCACATAACAATGGGGTATTTCAAATGATAATTGAAGAAATTTAATACCCAAAAATAATGGGGTATTCAAATACGTGGAAATGAATATAATACCCATAGTAATTTAGGTATTATTGTTTGAAAGGGAAATTAAATGTGATTATTTAATTAACACTCTAATTAAGTATTTAAAGGAGATAATTTAAATCACACAATTTATTGAGACCCATGCACCATAATTTCTTTGTATAAATATGTGAACACAAGTGGTGTGAATTAATCACTGAATTGATAGATTATTTTAAGACTAATTTCAACTATTGAAAATGAATAATTTTTTATGTGATAAAATGATGGGGAATTCTTGAATAAGGTGATTTCATGTAACCAATCATTTGAAGAAGAAAAATTCAGATCATTCATGATATGGAAGGAGTTTCTAGGACCAACATGATTGATCATGTTATATTTTGAAGACCATGAAAAGTTTTATATAAGTAAGGGACATCCATAATTCTTATGGAGGAAGACTACCTTTGAATAAGATCTTTCTGGAATTGGATCAATTTAAGAGGAATCTTGTAGTTGGGGTATCTAACCAGTTATTGAAGGCTTGTGATCGGTGTGTCTAACCAATCAGAGAATAAAATAATTTGGGGGTATCTAACCAAATGTAGAGAGACTGATTGGGTTGTCTAAAAATAGTGAAATTGGGGTTTCTAACTAGTTTTATTAACTTGTGATTATAGTAAGGAGAATCCATGTTGTGGTGTCTAACCAACATGGAAAGGTGTATGCCTTTCATTATCAAACATTGTAAATATAATGTGCTACCCTCTTTTACTTTACTACTAAACACAAGGTGAGTTTGAAAAAAAAATTTAGTGTATTAAGAACCATAATGAGTTCGATATTTTGGATTTAAAAGGTTAAAAATCCATAAAACAGGGGTACACAGATTTAACCCCCATCTTAGTAGAACCTAACCAGTCTGTTGGCTCAATAAGTGTTATTAGATCATTTGTGATCTCCAAAAAACCAAGATGTTTAAAGATGGAATCCAATGAAGATTACAATGAGATAATTTCCTTTTATTTCATGAAAATTCAAAATGAGGAGAATTAATAAGGGAAAAAATATTTCCAAAGAAGAATCGAATGAGGGGAGATGAAATCAACATACTTGCCTTTCATGAAATGAATAAGAAGAATCCATACAAGAAGTGGTGTTCTCAAGTCAAGTAATAATATAAACACAATATTATTTATAATTCTAATACTTTTGTGGAGAAATAATTTACTCTTTAAGACTCTTATATAAAGAAAAAAAAATTTATTTTGGTGATAATGAGATAAAAACATCAATTTTTATTCCAAGGAATTCTCATGTAAAGAAAAAAAAGATCAATGGAGAAACATGCATGATTTTTATTATTCAATAGCGAAATATTTCACATTGGAATATAAATTATTGAGGATATAATATGTGTCCTTGAATATCAACTCAATGAAAATGGGATCCAAGATGAAATAAAAAAGTGGTGTGATAGAAAATGTTTTCCAAGAGATTCTAAAACAAATAGCCATAGAGAAGGAATTTAAGGTTAACATCATATCTCTCAAAACTCAACATGATGAAAGGATGAAAATAAGTATGAATGATACATTAAATATGAAATTAATGTTTACTATGATAAAATTGAATTACATTAAAATAAGATACCTTGGGGAGAAGTTAGACACCTATAGGGAGAAAATAAAGGTCCTTCCAAAAGATATATCAACATGTGTATCAATAAAGAGGAATCTAGATTTGAAATCTATATTTAAATTTTTGTCCCATGAAGAAACTATAATAGTTTTAGCACAAAAATGAAAGAACAAATTTTTTTATTGTGGAAGACTTGGGAACATCATGAGTAGATATTTCATATCCCTTAAGACCAGTGATGTTGGAAGAACTCCATTAGAGAAAACATCTCAATCAAGGATAAACCAAATGAGGTGTGAATTTTTTTAAATGATTAATTTGTTCTAAAATAAATAATTTCGAAAAGAATTTAACTTTTAAGAATGTATATAAGGGTAAAGTATTCATATGGAAACATTTTACTCCTATGAGTTACCAAAATATTTATTATCCTGGTAAAAATCCTATCAAGATATAAAAAAATGCTTATTGTTTTGGTGAATGAAAATGTGACCCAAAAAAGGGTGTATCATTCATAAAACTCCAAGAACTAATATCAAATATCTTTAAAGAATATATCAAAAAATTGGAAAGAGGCTATTCTAGTTGTGAAGGAGGTGGAAGATGATATTCCAGAAAATGAATAAGTTTATGGGAAGATATTATTTACGAAATTTGTTATGAAATCCAACAAGAAAGTAATCACATTCTGTTATGATCATGGAAAGTAGAAAAAATCATGGATGATAGAACACTCTCACCTTGAATGTTACCTCTAAATAAATAATAGGTTCCTTCTTATTCCCTATTATTTTATGTTTTATGAAATAACATTTTGGTAATTGAAGGAGAAGTTTCGATCATCATGGGGTTCCTTAATTTCCATGATAATAAATATGATTCCATCTCTTATGGGTGATATTTTAAGAGACATGTGGTATTAAAATCACTCTTTAATCCATTTTAATTAATAGTATTCATTAAGGGGAGTTCTTAGATAATGGAAAAATGAGACCAAATGGGAGTTATTCTAGTGCACATTAACCTTCTAATGTGTTTGTTGATGTATGCTGTTTTTTTAACTTCATTGAAAATTTTATAATTTTTAAACTCCTTATTGGGAATTTAGAAACTCTATGATTGATATTAAATATAAGTATGTGTTATGGAAAAATTAGATATACTTGGTTATTTTACTCTTTTTTTCTACACTGTATAAGCTGATTTACACTTATAGTTGACTAGTTAAAGGCTCTTTTCTATGTATAATGTGATGTCATCCTTTTCATTTAAAATACAAGAAGATATTTTTTTGAGAAGAAATATGAGATGAGAAGATTACCCAATTTTACTTTGAACTTTATTATCAATAAATGGGGGAATAATTAATTTTTCCACATATTGACTTTTATTATGTAAGAATATATTGACAAAAAACGAAAAAGGGGAATTTTTTTGTGCCTAATTGTTGCATTTTTTGTCATAGAGTAAATATGTGTTTAAAGATGAGGTGGTGATTCGTGGAAAATAATTATGGATTCATTTTATGTAACTGGATGTGACACTTAGGAATTTTTCCATGTTAACTCTATTAATTGTTGAATTGATCTCAAATTTTAATGATATGTGCAAAGAAGTTTTCACATTGTTTCCCACAAGTGAAGTACAGAGAAAAATTAATTTCATGAAGAAGTATTCAATAATTACATGAATATTTTTTCAATGCATGAGGATTTGAAGAGATGAACATGAAAAAATATGAATCTATATTTTTCATGATGAGTGAGAGAATAATATAAGAGGAATATAAGTTTGAGAAGTGGTTTGGATTGGAATCTTTAATTGAGAAGGCGTGGAATTACATTTATATTAGAAGTGATCAAAGGGGGTTTACATTTAATAAAAATAATGACTAATCCACAAGATATACAAGGAAATATAGAACTTGGGCTCATGTAGGACTATATTCAACCACACCCAAGAGAAAATGTTTGGTCTAGTGGTTGGAGATAGTGGTGCGAGCCTGTGTCTAAGTACTCTAAGAGTGCATTTAGAAGAGTACATGGGAAGAGAGGTGACACCACCATGTAAGGTGACATGCCAGAAAGGGGTTCCGAAATTATAGATACTCTTGAAATAAGTTGATTGATATACCATTACTATAACACTTTTCAAGTACAATGTGGGATATTGGAAGAGAGGAATTGTTCATCCCTATTAAAAGACCTACATTTACTACACCGTATAATATAGATCATCAAAGCCATTTGATCGAGTTGGGGTATCGTCTTCATCCATCCTTGTTTGTGGATTCTAAATGAAACAGATCTTCCTCCCCTGATGAAGTAGTGTATATAAATTCTAAGCTACCTTAGATAAAACCATGCACATGAATCTATTTAATGGTTCTTAATTAAACCTATTTTATCTATGTGAGATCAATGAACATGTCAAACATGATATTCTTGTAGGGGAATTATTAAATAGAAGGTCCCCATAGCATGTTGATCATCTGATTATGTAGAGCTACTTGAATAAATTTTATGATGATATTGTTTCAAAGGAATGATCTAAATGAGTCTTGCATGAAGCTCCTCATTTCATGCATGAAAATTGAGTAAAGATATCAAGAGGATATGTGATGTAGAGCCATGAATATTAAACATGAAACTCAATGTGTAGAATAAATAACTCCAAACATTAGATGTTTTAACGAGGTGATTTGTGGGTAATAATGAATCTGTGTGTGGGAGAAAACTATCATCCCAAGACCTTCCTATATTTAGAGCAAGTTATGGGTAACTTTTCTACATGAAGAAGGCGATACCTGAGTCTTTAGGTATCTTTTTTTAAGATAAAACATTGAACAAATAAGTGTTTCATTCATTCATACAAGAATGAATGATGCATGAGCCCTGAGTGTAACACTTTCCTGCGTGACAAGATAGAATACCCATCATAGGTATTTAATTGATGTTTTATGAAAATGGAAATATCCAAAAAATTCTCATTCTGGTATTTAAAATGAGAAAATAACACCTACATACTAATGGGTTATTTTAAACGAGAAAGAAATAAATTTAATAGCAAAAAATAATGGGGGTAGTCAATGACGGGGAAATGAATATAATACCACTCATTATCTGGGTATTATTATTTGGAGGAGAAAATTAAATGTGGTTATTTAATTAACACATTTAATTTTGGATTTAAATTAGTGAATTAAAATCATTAAATTTATTGTCACCCCATGAAACACATTTTATTTGAATAAATATGCGAATGCAGGTGATGAAACTTAATTTATGAATTGTAAGATATTTTTGATACTCCTTTAATCCATTGTAAAAGAAGACTTTTAAGGGTGAGGAAAAGCAGGGTAATTCTTGAAGAAGGTGATTTCATGTACCTAATAAATTGAAGAAGGATAATTCAGATCATTAAAAATCTGAAATTAGTTTTAAGGACCAACAGATTAATCAAGTAATATATTTAAGACCTTGATGATTTTTACATAAGGAAGGGACATCCATATTTCCTTTATAGGAATACTATTTATGAATAAGATCATTCCAGAACTGGATCAATTGAATATGAATCTTATAGCTAGGGTGTATAGTTAGTTATTGGAGGCTTGTGATTAGGTGTCTAACCAATCATATAAGAAGATAAGTTGGGGGTGTCTATCCAATTGGGGAGAGAGAAATTCATGCGTTTAACCAATTTTGTAACTAGGGTGTCTAAACAGTTGCATTCAGTTGTGAATATAGTAAATAGAATCCATGTTGGGTGTTCAACCAACTTGAAATGGAGTAGGGATTTCATTTCCTAACATTTTAAATATTGTGTTCTTTACTATCTTATTTTAGTACTGCACACAAGGTGATTTGGATAGAAAATATTGAGTGGATGTAGAACCTTAACAATTTAAAGTGGATAAAAATAAAAGGAAAGGAATTTATAAAAAAAAGGTACCACTGATTCACCCCCACTCAGTGGAACCTAACCATTCCATGGGTTCAAGATGATTTATAATAATTCTATAACATTACATATATATATAAAGTAACGTATGGATAAAAGGCATAACCCAATGAAAAATTGTGGTTCGTAGATTTCTCTTACCCCAGACCCAAATTCATTATTAACATAAACATAACTAGATGAATAATAAAATTATATTTATTTAAAACTCTATTTAGAACCACATTCAACTATATTCTGTTTCTTATTAGGATTTTTTTATTAGTTTAGTTTCATTTAATTGAGATATTGTGTTTGTATTAACTATCCTAAGGTCATTCGTTTCATGGTTCTGAGGTCACATCACTTATGGATGATTATAGAAATTCTTTATGAAATAGTTCCATAACTTCATATGTATAATGTAATGGAGTTAATGTGTTTCCATAAGTCTAATTCATTCTTATTATCAAATATCATTGAAAAATAATAATGATTCATAGATTATAGCTGTTATTTCTATACACTTAGTTCATTTAAGATTTTTTTTCAGCCATGATGAGCTTGTAGGGTTTCATTTAATATTATGGCTATATATCCACTAGATAATGTGAAACAAATTATAAATTATGTATTTAGAAAAAAATTCACCACAATAAATGTATTAAAACCATCATTGGAAGAGGTGGTGAAAAATGAAGTATGTTGTTTATAGAGGTGGTGAACTAACCATATTTTGAACAATGTATTTTTTTTAATGAAATGTAAAGAGGTTGGATAAATTATATTCCATTAAAATAATAAAATAATAATATATTTATTATATTAGATTCATTATGTCATGTTGGATGGGGTAATTAAGGAGGAGGTTGAAGAAGAAAGGAATTTAAAAGAGACAGATTGATAATTTTTCCTCTTTGAGTTTTGTGTACAGAAATACCACTTAATGCACTGTAGTTTTTCCATTTTAGTGATACAATAATAATGAGGACAATGATAAAATATTTTGGAAGAGAATTGGAAAAAAATTTATCATGGTACATGGCTTAGAAGGTTTGAGTTGAAGGGGTGTTGACATATGATATTTATATGCGGTGCAGAGGGGTGTTTTTGAATATAATATTCCTAAGTTTATTTTATTAGATAAATACTAACTATATTATTGATTCATGTGACTGTATAGTGTAATTTTTCATGTGATTTGAAGATAATGGTTTCTTATATCATCCCCAAATCACTAATTTATGCATTTATCTTATAATGTTAAATACGAAAATATTATTGCATTTCACTTTTGACCAAAAATAGAACTTTTTAAAAAAATAAACTTTACCATTATTTAAAAATAAAATCTATTTTATGAAAATTAATTTATTAATATGGGAAAATAACTTTTTAAATAAATCATTATAAAATTTTAAAATACCAATTTTTAGATTGTGATCAATTTTCTGACCGTTTGAAAAATAATCATGGTTTAATAAAATTATTTTATCATTATAATGAAAAATAAATTTTTTTATAGACACTTTTTATGAAAATAAACTTTCTTTTAAATTCATATATTTATTTTAGAAAAATAAATACAACATATATATATAAAAAAGAAAATACCTATTTTATCATTTTTAAAATATTTATTTATTTATAAAATGATATAAATTTTCCATATTTTCATTTTAAAATATAACTAAATATAATTTTATAATTTCAAAGGTGATTTTACTATTCTAAAGGTTAGTTTACAATTTATTATAATTAAATTACAGTTCAAATCGTCAGATTTCTATTTCGACAGTCAGATTTTTAACGACTATATGGGTTTCCATCATTCCAAAAATACCTCCAATTTAACAAATTCTTCATTCAAATATATTTTATATCAATATTATATATATTTTAGACTTCAATGTGACTATTCAAATACGAATACTTAGTTTCATTTCTGCAAAGTTTTTTGATAGTGCGATCATTCTAGGGGTTTGAGGAGATCCAAATTTTCATAATATAGTTATGTTATTTTCTATTTTTGTCCCATTATACGAAATGTAATTATTATATAAATATTTATTATCTAAATTTATTATTCAAGTTAATATAATAAATTATTTTTGTTTCTATCATATGGTGTATGTGATTTATATAATACTACAATACTGAATGTGACACATTTATATAATCAAAAGGAGAATTACCTTTATAAATTTATAGATCAATACAAGAAATATGTGAGGCTATATACTATGATGGAAATATATATTATGGTTTTTTATAAGGGAATTCATTTGTTTTATTTTAATTTATGCATTTAATGTTTTTAAACATGGAATAAAGATAAGTCAAGTTAGAATTATTCTCATGGATTAATAAGTGAAATAATTTATTTGGTAAAATGATATAATGAATATACCTATAGAGTATTGGAATTATTTGAGAGGATGTGATATATATTACACCATCCAAGGAGTTTTTTTAATCAATTGATATTTGACGAAATTATTTTTCTATTATAAAAGTCTTCTGGATTAATCAACTAGAGTGACAATATATGGTTGATTTAGCTTGGATTTTAGAGGATCATATTTCCTTTAGTTTTCAAGGATATCTAGAACCATTATAAGAAAAAAAAATTAGATTTAATGAATGTGTATAGTTTCTTGGTATTAATGTCCACACAACATCACATTAGTATGATCAATAATGGAAAAGGGGAATATGCTACATTTAATGGAATTCTCCTAAGGGTGACTTAGACGTGTGGTGAATGTATTACAAGTGATGGGTATGATCATGATGATTATAAAATATCATTGAGATATCCAAGACATGGATATTGGGAACTAGATAGAGTTTATGTGGATGAACATCATTTCCAAAAAAAATTATCATTAATGGAACCAATGAGATGATAATGGTTACTATAGACATTAACTTATAAATGTTAAAGTGGAAGATAAAAATTTTATATTTTAAAATGATAATTTTGTCAATGTTCCAATATAAATTAAATGGTCACTTCAAAATTTAACCTTGAAGAATACTAAGTTTACTTATTGATTTAGTGAATACACATAAATTGGTCTGAATATCATGGGATTCTTGAAAAGGTATAAGATATGTGAAATAGATTGGGGGAGTTTATTTCCATGGTGATTTTAATGTCAGTGCGGTGAAAGTGATTAAATTAGATAGTTTTAAATTTATGTTATATTGGGATAGTTTTGTATTGGGTGATAATTCACATTCTAGTCATAATTTTCCATCATTAGAAAACTATGAATATTCATGAACGCTAGGAGTATCACAAGTAGTTTTTAGTGAATAAACTTACTACGTATGTAGAGGGTGTATGATTTGGGCCATGGGAAATAAATGTTAATCAAATAATTAATTATAGAAGGAAAAACTAATTTGATGTCAATGAAATAAAAAATGGGAGAAATTTTTAGAGGATTCATTTATTATACAAAATTAAATTATATAATTGGAATGAGATGTAATTATTTGATTTTGACTAGTGGGATGAATTTAATTATGAGTTAGTGTATCTGAGGAGTAGTGTGATACTTTATTAGGATTTGAAAATGATAGATATTATCACCTTTATAGTCTAATATTAATGAAATAAATATTTGTGATGGTTTGATCTATTAGTTTCATTATATTTGTATAGAAAGGGAGTGAGAAGAAACCATGTGGTATTAATGGTTGATGTGTTCCCTGAGATAATAAATGATGCTTCTTGGTGATGAAAATACTAATGGGAGGGAGTTGGAAATAGAACCCATTTTTTGAATCATGTTAATTTTTTTTTCATTATCATTTTAGGGTAATTTTTTTTGATGGTTATGGAATGTAAGAGACATAGTACAAGTTACTATCTCCAAATTTATAGGGCTTATATTAAATAGATATTTTTTTGTAGCAGTCCACCTAAAAAAACACTGATGATGTGAAACTAGAATTTATATGGTGGAAGAAAATAAGTAATAACCATTACAACTATATAGGTTTTATATTGGAGTGCCATTGGACTTTTATTGATGTTTGAAAATTTGAAATAACCATCATATCTTCACCAATGTTTCTAATAAGGCCCTTCTATTTTCAAGTGGAGGGTTTGCATAATTTTAATGATGATGGGTAGGGGTAATTGTACCCCTATATAAAAAATTTAAAACCTATTTGGGGATCAGGTGATGGTGGTAGTGGCTGGGGGGAGGGATTTAATACTCCATTTTTATTATTCTCCTTATTATATCTTATATCAAAATTTCATCACATATCAAATTAAAGATGCATAATAAGAAATATGATCACACTATTGATTGGAGATCCAATTGGTTTATCTTGGGGTTTCTATTTATTTCCATTCCTAGTTATTAAATGAGTGTTTCAAGGGTTGTTTTATTGATTTAGTGAATTTTATCCTAGGGGTTAACCCCAGTTGGTGTGTTTCTATGGGGTCTTGGGGTGGGTTCCGAGTTGAGTCTGCCCGAGTATGTTATATGTGTTTCTAGTTTTTTTTTCATCAATTTTTAATTCAACCTATTTGAAAATTTGTAAATATATATTTATAAGATTATTATTTCTATGAAAGATGTGATTGATATATGAGGTAGTTAAACTTAATCATTTACCTCATTTTTTTGGTTTCCTTATATTTTTGAATAATAAGGATATGGTAATGGTGTTTAGGTAACCCAAATAGATAGGTTGGATGTCTATAAATTTATGAATAATTTGTTATAACTTGTTATAGTTGGGATATTAAATATTAAAAGGGTGAATTTATGTTTTTATGGTTTTATGGCATGGTCACTAAGTGAGGTAATAATACTTAAAGGGTAAAGGAGGCCAATGTGATGATCAGTTCAATGGAAAATAAAGGTTATTTTTTTATTTTTGGAATTGGAATGCTTGAGTTACACAGTTTAAGTTTGAATTGAATGTGAAATAATGAATACACAAAAAATTCCATTTTTATGAGTTTAAAAATAGAAATGATTAATGATATATAACAATTAAATAATGAAGTGGATGAAGTGCTATTTAATGCATGCCACTAGAGATAATTTGGTATGTGTATTAAATAAATACATCAAAGTGTCCATTTTTTATGTCATGGAATAATAATATCAATGTGACATGTTAATGTGTAAATGATATTTATGGTATAATGCTTTTCTTGGGTAAATATGACTTATAAATTCTTATTATTTCTCACTGAAAACTATAATGACTATGACATGATATCATGGTATTTTGTATGATTATTGGTGTTATTGTTTAAAATTTTATGAGGGTAATTTGAAATGGTATACCAAAACATAGTATTAGATTTCTTAGATAGGCACTGGTTGGGACGTTTTTCTATAAATATACACAAGATTAGGTTGTTTATCTATTTCTGGTATCGGGTTTTAGTACTAAAATATGGGCAGAGGGAAAATAATCTAACGAGGGAAAGTGGTGGGTTTTGTGATCTGCGCTAGGGGTCAAGTGTTTTGATGAGACCAAGATAATCCGGGACATGAATTGTGTTTTAGAGTTAATTTATTATGTATACTAGTGGTTCATTTCCATTTTGAGATATGGGTCTTCTTGTGTAACATTTTATTATATGTGGTTATTGGTTTTTTATACATAATGTCTTTGGATGAAGATGTTATGATCAGAGACCTCAATAACTTGGTGATTGTATGGTTGATAGATGTTTTTATTTAATACTATTGAATAGATTCTTAGGATAGTTATACTATTTATGGTATATTTTTTATGGTACATTATGAATTTTATTCTAGAGAGTCTCATGACACATATCGATGCACCAAAGGGGGATTTGGTAGATAATTATGATCTTATAGTGATACCAATTGAGTTAAGTACTCAAACCCTACATATAAACCTCAATATAAAAGTTGTCATTATGTGTTGCTATAGGTGTTCATAAAGTACTTAATCTAGGTAAAGTGTAATAGCCCGACTCAAGTCCCCAAATCTAGATACACACATTAGACCATAATATGACCGAAATAATTCACCTATATCACTAATGGTTAAACACTTGTAATGTCTCAGATTTTATGTGTATTATTTTTGGATATTGTATGTATTATTTTCAAGACTAAGAAATATGATAGAGTGAATTTCTAAGGCATCATGATATTGGAATAAATATTTAAAATATATTAAATTTATTAAATAGAATTCACGAAATTTTATCTTAAATTTTTTGAGTAACTCCGGAATGATGACCCGATTAGAAATCATAGGGAACTATTGATTTTTGAACATTGGTTTTACCCTAGGTGTGGCATAATATTTGTTGGCACAAGCCATTTGTGAAAATATTATCATGAGTGAGAAATTAATAAAATAAATTAACTAAAGAAATTTTTTTTAACCCAACAACCTACTTCCCCTTTAAATTTAGAGTTGTTTCTTTTGTCTTATGGTTGGATTCTAATCCTTGGAGACCCAGTAGCCATTGGTGGAGAGTGTTATTGAATAATGATGATTGATCATGATATGATCATGGATCGATGCACCAATAAAGTCTTTGGATCTCATAAATGATAGAAACAAAACCGTTCTTCATCAATGATCGACCCAAACACTAGGTAGGGTGTTTGTTATTTGAATTTGTTCCACTTTATTGATTTCTATAATGAACATGAATCAATCAACGAATAGATTTATCCAAAGTTCAATCATCTTTTTGGATGAGTTATATTAATTGAGTTTTGGGAGAATTATTTTGTAATTAATGATTTCTCCATTTTTATTATCACAACAACAGATCGAGATCAAAACAAAAAATCAATCAAAGTCAATTCTTATATTTTTTATTGTTCTTTTCTCCCCCAGTTATTCATTTATCACATGCATTCTTCATTTGTACTGGGGTTCAGAAAATCCCGATCAATGGATCATTGCACACCCATTTCTGGGAATAATGATTTGAAATTATATATTTAGGATCGATATGACATGATGGTGGTGTGACAACATAATAGGTGGAAAACTAGATAGTTATGGATACCTGATTTCACATTATTCGACATTATTTGGTGCCCAATGAAGAACGATGTATAAATCCATTTTTTGAAAATATTTAATCGAGGAATGCATTTTCATCAACAATGATGCTTATAAGAGATATGATCTGGATTTCCCAAGTTAAATGGTCACTAGATTCTTCATTGGAGGATTTTTTAAGGGGCATGTAGAAAATTTTAGTTTTTGAAATTTTTCACACAATACAGTGTGTAATAGATATTTACACATTGTGTGGGACCTCATAGTTGTGGTGCTAGGGTTTCAACCAGAGCTATGGATCACACTGTGTGTGGCCCCTACCACATGGAATTTTACCCCTTCTATGTGAATCGACATATAATTGGACTATGAATGGGAATGAGAAAAAGTAAATTGCTAGATGGAATGTTGTGTACTAGTACATAGACACATATTAATGTACATAGGCCAGTACGCAGACACAGACTCGATAAATGAACATCCCTAGGTGAAACAGGAAGGATACCATGTGTATCTATATTCTGTGTACTCCCACAAGCCATGTATTTAGAAACTACATGTCATGTGAGGTTTTCCCCACAGGCAGAATGGGGATAGTTAGACCCACTATGTACCCCTAGTATAGCATCCTGCATTTTTATTACAAAACTTTTCATTACATTTTACAAACAGAGGATCTTTAAAGTCTAGTGTCTTGGAAAACAGGATCATAATACATGAAAACAACATAAACATTCTTCTAAAACACTTGTAATGATTCTTTTTTGTTCATCATAAGTTCATTACAGCATCTAATAACCTTGGATCATACATCAAAGGAAAGGGTGAGCAAAAGGCCTAGTAAGGGAAACAAGAGAAACATTTTACATGTGAACTTGAGATACATCAATAAAGTCATGATAAATAACTTTAAGGCATGAGAAAGAGATCATGAGGCATATCATAATAAAAATACCGTGTTTCATAACCTGAAGATGTTGCTAAAACATTTAACTTAGACAATCAAGAACATATCACCAAGGTCCATCCACAAGGGGTCATTTAAAAAAACTACCAAGGTTATTCACCAAGGTATCGTTAAAATTGTAATCCATAGAGATCACATCATTACCCAATGCATCAGAGCGCTATCAGAGTGAACCCTTAAATTTGTATTTATTATCATGTGAGTCACATATATCATCATCAATAATTTCATTAATAACACATATAGCATAAAAGAAATGGGTTTCATTTCATAATCATAACGTTTTAAAAACTGCCTTTAAGACATGATCTTTGTGTCATTTTAAACCCACAGAAAAGGAAATAGGGTTTCATGTATGTAAATCCCAGAATTAAAATAGAAAAATTTGATATATATGTGAATACTCCTGTAGAATAAATATCTTTGAGTATTCACTTAATAAAATAAAATAATTTGAGAAAAAGAGTGAGACATTTTGAGTCGAAAATTCTGCAGCATAACGGCTATGTTATAGGGTTTCAGAAAACATTCAGAAGAGAGGAGACATGGGTCACCCAATCATAAATGATCCATATAATAGTATAGGGACAAAATATAATGGATATAAGAAAATGGTAATTAAATTTTAAAGACATACCATATGAAATGAAAAACATGGAAGGAAGACAAAAATAAGATTTCCCTGATGAAAATTCGGTAGCCTAATGACGTCACTTAAAACATAAACAAAATGATTTGATGAGATTAAATAGGGTCTCTCATCATATGAACATAAAGGAATAGTATGATGGATATTGATATCAAACCCCAACATAATAAAAAGGAACTTGAAAGACTTGACATGAAAATAGAACTTGAAAATGAGAAGGGAGAAAGAATCCCTTACCAAAATTCGACAGCCTAACGGCACCACTTAAACATTATTAAAATGAATTGATGAGAGAAATAGGGGGTCTCTCATAATATGAAAATAAAAAAGGATAGTAGGATGAATAAAAAATAACATCCCCAACATAAGAACATGGAGCTTAAAATAAATGACATAAAGGGGAATACATGAAAAGAAAGAGAGAGGTAGGATCCCTTACCTTGAAGAGTAACTTCGAAATCTTGAAGTTTGGGACCTTGGGAGGCTTGAGGGAACCTTGGGAGGACTCCTTGGGAGGTAAAAAGACCATAAATTCGTTGGGGAGGACTTTGGAATGGAAAGGATGAGAGAATGGCATGGTATTTATAGGGGGAGTGAGGGGACAAGGCTTTAATGGCCAAGGGACACCTCATTGGTGGTATTGGAAAAACCATGGGCTTTCCCATGGTATTTTCCCATGGTATTGGCCACTTGGGACAAATAATACCTTATCTTACTATTCATAAGTCTACCAAAATTATTTCATAATTATTACATCCTTAATGATGTCATTAAAAACCAGAAACTTTAAACTGAAAATTCCCTATTCACCGAAAATTCAACTTTTTCAGAAAAATCCCAAAATTTTACCTTAACCAAATATCAATGATATGATTTCAAAAATGAAATCCATTTTTTGAAAATATTTTTTTAAATATTTTTAATTTAATTTTTATATAAAACACTATTCACTGAAAATTCATTTTTTCAGAAAAATCCCCAAAAATCACCATAACCTAATATCGATGCTCTGAATTCAAAAATGAAATACATTTTATAAAAATAATTTTCCAAATATTTTTAAATTAAATTTTAAATAAAAAACACTATTCACCAGAAAAAACTAATACCTAACCAATAATTTTTGAAACAATTATTTACCTATTTTATTGAATTACATTACTTATTCAAGGTTCCTAGATTATATTAATACTTTCTTTAAGTGTGATTACAAATCCATTTGGTCACATTACTAATCCTAAGCGTAAAATCACTATTCATAATTTACTATTCATCAAAAATTAAGTTGATCTTATTAGACTCTAAATTTCTTACTGAACATAACTGTAGAATCCCATTTTTTTTGGAAATCATTACACATAATTAATTATTTAAGTTTTACATAAATATTTTAAAATAACCTTTTTCCAAAATTCATCGATAATATACATCCTAAATTTATCTGGACATTTGAAAATTCACAAACTTCACCATAAGAAGAAATCACAAATTTTATTTATCAAAGGATTACATAAGGCAGCCAAGGTCTCATTTCATAGCCCCTTATAACACCAGTATAGGATCTAAGTGTAAGTTGTGCTAAGGTGAGAGAATCTTGGGAAGGCTCGGCCAACATTTCTCGAGTGGTGATTTCTATCAGCTTCAACTTCTCATGAAGGTGATTCCATTCCAGCTTCACACGATGAAGTTCTTCTTGGGTTTGGTCTAGAGAAAAGCCCAAAGGTGCTACCTCCTTCCCAAGTTCCATCAGATGGGCTTCGATTGGCCCGAGACTACTGGATGGGGCCATCAAATCTTCTTTCTATATTAATAAATCAAGATCACTTGTATTTATAGAAAATAATTATAACATTCAGTTTCCAATAGTAATATTGACCAACAGTCATATAACAGTTGAAACCCAACCGTCTCATTTTAATTATACTCATTTTATTAAATGAAAAATAAAATAACCCACAAAAACATAGGGAACGAAATTTAATCAAAAAAAATTTCGGGTCATTACAATCTCCCCCCCTTAAGAAATTGCATCCTTGCAATTTTAATATTGGGCCTGGAAATTTCGTTGAAAGTCCCACATCCTAAAAAAGATTCAGTAAAACTATTACATTAAACGAAAGAAAGGGAAGTACAAAGGTCACCCGAGTTAACCCATACTAGGATTCCATGTAGGAAAACATGGATATGGAAGAAAAAAAGGGTCATGTTTTGATGGAGAGTGATAGAAAACATGATTAGGAGAAAATTAACAACAAGAAGATCACAAAATAAAGATGTGCTACATGGTCTTTGATTACCGTGTAGGAAATGTAAACCAACAACGTTTTTGTTTTACGTTCCTTTTAATTGAGGAATTTATTTATGCGCTTAACTAAAACATAAGGAAACATACTTACTTTTCATGTAGACTTTCATACTTTACTATATTTCTAACAGAAACTCATCTTTTCTCCAAAATATGAGTATTTAGGATGACTTGTTCGCATTAAGAGAACTAAAAACAACTTCGAGAGAATCACATAATCCAAAAAATATGAACTATATATTTCCCATGTCTTTAGACCATAACCAAAACCAAAATGGTTTGTGCAAGATCATATAATCCCCAAAAAAGATAATCTTTTATACAAACAAATATGACTATTAATATCCAAAATTCAACAAAAGTAACCAAATCTCTAGAAAGACCATTCAATACACAATCATCCTTAAAATTCTTCAGAATAATCCAAACTAATATTGGAACCCAAAACTCAGAAGGATTTAATCACATAGTCTTCCCAAAAAAATCTTAACATTTATCTCCAAATAACATCGACTACTATTAATGTCTCATACTAAAGTGTAATTAACCTATTCACATATTCTCTATGATAGGTTCATCATTATCCAGAAATAACCCAAATCACTATTTGTCCACAATAAATACATAAAGAAATCAACCATTCCTCCTCAATTTAAATCCTGTAGTATTTTATTTTCCATAGGAATATAGTACTCCAAAGAAGAAAACATCGTCCAACATAACCTTTATCATTTAATCACTAAGCCATTTTCCTATACAAAGGATATCCATTTGATAAACATAAGTTTACAAAATCAACTTATTCTTGATCCATAAAAAAACAGGTGGATTAGTCAGTCCGAAGGGAATAACAACAAACTCATAATGCCCATATCTTGATTGGAAGTCAGTTTTTGGAATATCAACATTCTTCACCCCCAATTGATGATAACCAGAAAGAAGATCAATCTTAGAGAAGAATTGTGCCCCTCAAAGTTGGTCAAATAATTCATCAATTCTAGTAAGTGAGTATTTGTTCTTCACTGTGATCCCATTCAGTTCTCTATAATCAATGCATAGCTACATCGATCCATCCTTCTTCTTCACAAATAGAACTGGTGCTTCCCAAGGAGACACACTTTGTTGGATAAACCCATTCTCCTAAAGATCTTGGAGTTATTTCTTTAATTCCTCTATCTCCACATTTTCCATCTTATAGGGGGTCTTTGACATCAGATGAGATCCAGGTACGAGTTTAATGGAGAACTCTACCTCTCTTTCTGGGGGAGGTCTGGGTAACTCCTCAGGAAATATGTCAATGTATTCCTAGACGATGGGGGAATTTTCTAAAAGAATAAATCCTTTGTGAGAAACTTATTTCATTTACGAATCTTTTAACTGAAAGTATTTTATGTCTTAACACTTCATGCTTATACAATTAAATTTTTCTATAATTCCTTCACAATGATTCATAAAAAGATTGCGATTAACCAAACATATCTCCGAGGAGTGTCGTAACCAAGAGTGAAGCAAGACCCATTTCCGTGTACCAGTTCTCGTTCGATTCTAGCTCAAAGTGGTGTTTTTGGGTTTTACCCCTATGTATATCTGTGCTAGAGCCACCTCTACCTGCTTGTATCTAGACAGGGATGTATGTTCTTGATAAACCACTTACTCAATACTCACCAAAATACCAGGAAGATTTCCTGTATTTAAACTTTCCTATAGGGTTTTACAAATGTTTTCATATCCTAATTTCCATAAATAACTAAACTATCCTTTGATACCAACTATAGAATTCCGCTTTTTTATTACATAACTTTTCATTACATTTTACAAACAGAGGATCTTTAAAGTATAGTGTCTTGGAAATCAGGATCATAATACATGAAAACCAAATAAAAATTATTATATACCACTTTCAATGCTTCTTATTTGTTCATTATAATTTCATTAAAACATCTCATAACTAGGGATCATACATCAAAAGAAAGGGTGAGAAGAAGGCCCAGTAAGGGAAACAGGAGAAACATTTCAGATGTGAACTTGAGATACATCAATAAAGTCATGATAAATAACTTTAAGGAATGAGAAAGAGATCATGAGGCATATCATAATAAAAATAACGTGGTTCATAACTTTAAGATGTGTCTACAACATTTAACTTAGACAATCATGAACATATCACCATGGTCTATCACCAAGGTGTCATTTAAAAAAAATTACCAAGGTTATTCACCTAGGTATCGTTAAAATTGTAATCCCTAGAGATCACATCATTACCTAATGAATTGGAGCGATATCAGGGAGAACCATTAAATTTGTATTTATTATCATGCGAGACACATATATCATCATCAAATATTTCATAAATAACCCATATAGAATAAAATAAATTGGTTTTATTTCATAATCATAACATTTTAAAAACTGCTTTTAAGACCTGATCTTTATGTCATTTTAAACCCACGGAAAAGGAAAGCAGGTTTCATGTATGTACATCCCAGAATTAAAATAGAACATTTTGATATATATGTGAATACACCTATAGAATAAAGAGCTTTGAGTATTCACTTAATAAAATAAAATAATTTGAGAAAAAGAGAGAGACATTTTGAGACGAAAATTCTACAGCATAACGACTTTGTTACAGGGTTTTAGAAAACATTGAAAAGATAGGGGAAAAGGGTCACCCACTCACAAATGATCCATAGAATAGTAGAGGGATAGAATATAACGGATATAAGAATATGGTAATGAAATTTGAAAAACATACCATATGAAATGAAAAAAATGGAATGAAGACAAAAATAAGATTTCTCTGATGAAAATTCGGCAGCCTAACGACGTCACTTTAAACATCAAAAAAATGATTTGATGAGATTAAATAGGGTGTCTCGTCATATGAACATAGAGGAACAGTATGATGGATATAGATATCATACCCCAACATAATAAAAATGAACTTGAAAGACTTGACATGAAAATAGAACTTGAAAATGAGAAGGGAGATAGAATCCCTTACAAAAATTCGGCAGCCTAACAGCACCACTTAAAAATTATTAAAATGAATTTATGAGAGAAATAGGGGGTCTCTAATCATATGAACATAAAAAAGGACAGTAGGATGAATATAAAATAACAACCTCAACATAAGAACATGGAGCTTAAAATAAATGACATAAAGGGGAATACATGAAAAGAAAGAGAGAGGTAGGATCCCTTACCTTGAAGAGTAACTTTGAAATCCTGAAGTTTGGGAAATTGGGAGGCTTGAGGGAACCTTGGGAGGACTACTTGGGTGGTAAAGAGACCAGAA
Source organism: Viscum album (assembly GCA_963277665.1). Classification (NCBI taxonomy): domain Eukaryota; kingdom Viridiplantae; phylum Streptophyta; class Magnoliopsida; order Santalales; family Viscaceae; genus Viscum; species Viscum album. The sequence goes on along the minus strand of OY728121.1, from coordinate 1,350,848,979 downwards.
CTTTGTTGAGGAGGATTTTGGAATGGAAAGGATGAGAGAATGGCTTGGTATTTATAGGGGAAGTGAGGGGACAAGACATTAATGGCCAAGGGACACCTCATTGAAGGTATTTGAAAAACCATGGGCTTTCCCATGGTATTGGCCACATGGGACACCTAATACATTATCTTACTATTTATAAGTTGACTAAAATTATTACATAACTATTACATCCTTAATGATGTCATTATACAGCCGAAACTCTAAACTAAAAATTCACTATTCATCGAAAACTCAACTTTTTCTGAAAAATCCCAAAATTTCACCTTAACCAAATATCGATGTTCTGATTTCAAAAATGAACTCAATTTTAAGAAAATAATTTTCTAAATATTTTTAATTTAATTTATATATAAAACACTATTCACTGAAAATTCATTTTTTTCAGAAAAATCCCTAAAAATCACCATAACCTAATATCGATGCTCTGAATTCAAAAATGAACTCCATTTTATAAAAATAATTTTCTAAATATTTTTAATTTAATTTTTAAATAAAAAAACTATTCACCCAAAAAAACTAATACCTAACAAATAATTTCTGAAATAGTTATTTACATATTTTATTGAATTACATTACTTAATCAAGGTGCCTAGATTATATTAATACTTTCTTTAAGTGAGATTACTAATCCATTTGGTCACATTACTAATCATAAGTGTAAAATCACTATTCATAATTTATTATTCATCAAAAATTAAGTTGATCTTATTAGACTCTAAATTTCTTACTGAACATAACTATAGAAGCCCATTTTTTGAAAATAATTACACATCATTAATTATTTAATTTTTACATAATTATTTTAAAATATCCTTTTTCCAAAATTAATCAATAATATAACTCCTAAATTTATCCGGACATTTGAAAATTCACAAATTTCACCATAAGAAGAAATCACAATTTTTATTTATCAAAGGATTACATAGGGAAGAAAAGGTCTCGTTACATAGCCCCTTATAACACCAGTATAGGATCTAAGTGTAAGGTGTGCTAAGGTGAGAGAATCTTGGGGTGGATTGGCCAACATTGCCCGAGTGGTGATTTATATCAGCTTGACCTTCTCGAGAAGGTAATTTCGTTCTAGCTTCACACGATGAAATTCGGCTTGGGTTTGGTCCAGAGATAAGCCTAATGGTGCTACCTCATTCATGAGTTCTTTCAGATGGACTTCAATCGGCTTGAGACTACTGGATGGGGCCATCCAATCTTCATTCTATATTAATTAATCAAGATCACTTGTATTTATAGAAAATAATTGTAACATTTAGTTTCCAACAGTCATATTGACCAACGTTCATATAACAGTTAAAACCCAACAGTCTCATTTTAATTATACTCATTTTATTAAATGAAAAATAAAATAACCCACAAAAACTTAGGGAACAAAATTTACTCAAAACAAATTTCGGGTTGTTACACTTGGTAAACCCTATGTACCCACATAAAGAGTGATTGTGGAAATTCGTTTTATAAGATTGGACTGGTGTAGTTTAAGTAGATTCCCTTGGTCCTTTCCATCATGGGTATATTGGAACATTACATCCATATCACTATAATGTGATCCCATCTAGAGGTTGAGTCTTAGGTAGAGTTGTGATGTCCCTCTGTTAGACTGGAGTGTGATCCTCTATCATCTTTGTTTCCTTGATGGGGTTTGTGGAACCAGTGTAACAACCCTAATATGGGAATTGATACTCCATCTAAGAGGCCATATTGATAGGGCTTGTGGAGTCAATGGCATACAATATTCAATATATAAGATTGACCTGGATTGGGTTTGTGGTGTCCCTCAGTGGTCTGGGGTGTGACTCTTGTCTATGTATTAGAGTATTCTTAGACTAGTGATATTTCTTAGTCAGTCTTAATAAGGTAGACCTCTTCCCCTAGTGGATTTATTAATAATATGGATTATGGAGAGGATTATCCCAAAATGAGTATTTCTATGAGTAGTATCCTATGGCTTGTAGTTAGTTATGATTACCAGTGGGCATGATATATTTCCTAAGTATATTTAAGTGTTTCAATTGTAAATTTATTTTAATATATTGTATTGAGATAAATATAATTTGTTTATTATTTTTTAGTGTTTTTTGGGTTTCCTAATAGGTATTGTTATACTCACCCCTATATAGGATTTACCCACATGTGTCGTGTCTTATGTAGATGATGTCCCTTTGGATAGTGTCTTGGGAGGACATGGAGAAGGTGAAGCATAGATGTAGCTTATTAGAATAATTTTTTTACTAAGAGATTGGTTTTCACTTTATTACTCACCCTAAGAGAAGGTTTGACTCTTTACAATTTTTGGTTGGGCTTGTATTTGGCCCCTTTTCTTCTTTCAGTACATTTATTATCGTACTATGTTTTGGGATCTTAAATGTATGCATGAATTATTTCAGTTGTTTTAAATTTTGGAATTGTGTGATCTTGTATATTTTTGTGTGTGTACAAGTACATTAGTATAATGCCTCCCATTTATAGGATATGCCTACATAACACTGGGCACTATCCCCTAGCCTATTAGAGATGATCTTAGTGTAGTCACGAGTAAGACATCAGTGGGTTGGATCGTGATAGAGAGGTATTAGATAGGGGATCTACATTATGACTCAATTTGGTAAGTTTTGTTAAGGGAAATTGTCATTTGTGTTTCGAGTTCGGCTTTCGGGCTAGGGAATCCAGTGTTGGTGCAGTAACCGATGTATCCCTACACAGGGACTCTAATCACCTGCCTTTCGACTCAATACATATAAACAATATTTACTAGGAATTTTTTTGGTACATGCATCATATAGGATTGGTTTTTTCCATGTCCTTATTGATTAATGTCCCTAGATATACTCTTTTAACCGTGGTACATATTGTTTTATTTTAGGATTCCTCCACACAAACAACTATCATGGATTCAATTGTGTGATCACAATAATGATCAGCATAGTGATGAGGCATCTTTATAGGGGATTTTACCATAGATATAACCTTTGGGTGGGTTACCAGCTATTCCACCACTTGTTAAGTACCACCTAGAGCTAGCAGTTCCAGATGAGGATGCATATAGTCTGAGTGCACTACACAAGTTTCAGAGGCATCAAACTCCCATGTCTCTAGGTGAACCAGACCCCTTGGTGGATGAGGATTGAATAGAGGCAGTCACTTGCATTTTCCTCCTTGTGAGGACACCTATAAACCAAATGGTAGTCCTTATGGTGTTTCATCTTGAAGGCACTACTAGGCGATGTTGGAACTTTGTGAATTATTCATATGATGAGACATATCTCTCATCATCATTATTTGATCATATATTTAGGTGTAATTTATTTCCATCCATGTGGAAATTGGTATGTATAAAATATCTCCCACATATGTAGCAAGGAATTATGAACATGGAGTAGTACTCAATGAGGATTAATGTTCTCTCACATTAATCTTTGGATGTGGTGAAGGAGTAGTTCTTCAATGCTTGGTCCATTCATAAGAACCTGTATCGGGACATCAGAGCATTAGTGGTATATGTTTTCATTCCCACCAATGCTAGAGTGCTTGATAGAGCCTTGTTTGTGGAGATATTTATTACATAGAGGACATCGGTAGTGGGAGATACCAGTGGGAACAACATAGATGAGACCATGGAATAATATAGACGATGCAAATCAAAGGGATCTAAGCATGTTAGATACTCCACGAGGTGATCCTAGGACTCTGATCTAGTGGTTGATGGTTCTCAAGATGGCTCAAATTAGTTGAGGGATAGACATTATTTATCTTTTGATGGTTAGGGACATCAGGCTCAAGATTTTCTGACACTTTGTATTGTTGATATTGAGATAGTTGAGGGACCACTGAGATAAAGATAAAGGTAGGAGAAGGGTGGTCCTTAGAGTGTTATATGTTGAAAAGGGATTGGTAGGGTAACAAGAGGTGTTCAAAGGGTCAACCTATTATCACTACCACCCTTAGGTGGTCCACATCAGGATCAAGGATCTGGTGGGTAGGGATGATAAATGATGCAAGCTTTGAGGGCCTATAACCCCAAGGATCCATGGGTGATACATGTTATGATTTGTCTCTTTTATACATTAGTTTTAGTATTTATAAACACATGTTCTAGTCATTTCTTCCTTCCCACTTCTCTAGTTTTAGACATAGAGATTCCATTTGATCCATTGGCTTGACCTATGATATTGGAGACTCTGACAAGCAGTGACTGAGTGATTGTGAAGATGTGCTGAAAGTGTGATCTGATGTCACGACTCATCCTTGGGGCCCGTTCCGTGACTACCCCAAGCCCGCCTTCCATAGGCCAGGGGCTGGCGACTAGCACCAAGGTGTAATTATTGGTAAAAAGGGAAGGCATTGCCTTTGTAAAGTAAATAAACAACACAGATCAAGAAAGCAGAAGTAAACACTATGTAAAAACTGGGTACAATAGAAAGTGCGGTAAAGTAAGTGGGCCAAAATACAAACCCAAACTGAAAATAAAGTACAAATGAAAGAGAGTACAACAACTGAAAAGTAAAGACGCAGCGTCGAGCCGTCCACTGGTAGTCCCACCTGAAGGGTGGGTACATATAGCCTCCACAGCTCCTCGGGTCCAGCCGTCCGCTCTGAGTACGCCCCGCCCAGTGGTCCACCTCCGGGTACCGACCTGCTCCTCGTGCCTCTACCACGATCAGTGCTGTCTGTCGTCTAAAACCAACACAACGTAGTGCGGGCATAGTCCGTATAGGGGTCAGTATAAGCAACTCAGTAGGGACCCCGAGACCCCCGAAGGTCTCCCAGAATCTACAAGGATAATCCACAAAGGAAATATATAATAACGAAGTAACATCCGACATTACTTAGGTATATTCCATACATATAACTAAGTATTCAATTTTCGTTCGGCTCCAATATCCGAGCTCAAGTACAACCCAGTCCACACAGGAAATCACAACCCAATCCACATAGTAAATCACATCCCAATCCACACAGGAAAGCATGACATAATCCACACAGGATATCAAGTCAATCTTATCGAAGATAAGGATTGAAAGTTAAGAGTCAGCTCACACATGTAAACTTCTTCGTAAGATGATAGAGATGATCAGATATTGCCACTGATTCATATAAGCCGTCAGACCCACACGGGATCGATAGGTACCAACCCCCGCAATGACCCACAAAAGATCGATAGGTAACTAACCCCCGTAATGACCTACAAAGGATCGATAGGTAACTAACCCCCACAATGACCCACACAGGATCAGACCCACATAGGATCTGTAGGCGCTGGCCCACACAGGACTGCTAAGCACTGACCCACACAGGATCGGACCCACACAGGATTGGTAACACTGATCCACGTAGGATCGCTGAGTGCTGTAGTCATCGCCATCGAATCCACATAGGATTTCTGTACAGTCGACGTCGTCGTCGCAGTTGCAGCCAGCTCTAGGGTTCCCGCACACAAGAAGCTCGTTCAGGAGGGTCCGCTCCATGATCTGAAGGAATGATACATCAACTGACACATAGTTCAGAGTTTATGTATCCAAAAGTTATGTATCGTCAACAAGAACTCAACGTCATGGACGACACGTCAATCGGACGCCTGGTCTAAGAGTTATTGGCTTTTTCGTCTGAGGGGCCTGGTTGGTTTTTAAGTCAAAACCTACCTGACCGTACTCCAACTGCGTCCAAACCTCTAGTGGTGTTTTCCAAAAGGTTCTTATCACTTAGAGGAATCCAACAAAGTCGACAGCATGTCAATCGGACGTCTGGAGATCATGTTATAAGCGTTTCTGCTCTGAGGGCCCGGTTGGTTTCATGTACGAACCAACCCGGCCGAAACCAAAGTACTTAGAAACTTTGAGTGTAATATACCGTAACGTCCGTCTCGATCCAAAGATCGCATCACAGCTGGCGATGCGTCGATCAGAGGTCCGTAGCCCAAGTTATGGGCAAAAGATCGTGAGGGGTCCGGTAATAGTGGGTTCGGGCCCGGTCCAACCCGGTCCGATACCCTATGGGTCGGCCCGAAACGGGTTGACCCATCCTGGGTCCGGGTCCATCCATCTTGGGCATGGCCCGACCCAGCTGGTGCGGCCCGGCCCAGCTGGTGCGGCCCGGCCCGGCTGGCTCAGCCGTTTCAGCCGAGCAGACAGGGGTGCGAGGGGGTGCGCTGCCCCCCGCCCATTTGTAATCCACGACCCCCATGTGGGGGGCCACTCATGTCCGGCCCGCTGGGGGTTACGAACCCCCAGCTCTTCCTCTGGCCGGTCGGCCCACTCCGGTCAGCCGACTGTTGCCGCCACGGAACCGGCAAGGGCCGGTCCCCCTACTCCGACGCCGGTGGCCCGGAAGCGGCCGCTAGTTCCCCTGCTCCGCTACGGCCTTAGCCGCGGCCTTGGACCATCCAGCGCGGCACGATGGAACTGCCGATTAGTTTGTTTCCAACGGTGCAGCGCGACGACACCGTGCTTCTCCTCCCTTTCTTTAACATTTCCCGCGCGGTTCTTTGGCACCGTTCCGCCTTACACGAGCCGCAACCAAAATCAACCAACAAGGGGGGATTAGGGTCGGCCTTGTTTGTGCGGTCTGACCTCCTCCCATTATTGCGATAACAGGCAGTTCAAAATGGAAGGAAGAAAGTGACGAAAGTAATATTGAAAAAACGAATAAAATAAACCCCTACCTCATCGAATTCGTTGAGCGAGGGTTCATCGCGGAAATAACCGTCATGGAAGAAGACGTCGCTGAAGGAGAGATTCATGTCGCGGAGAAATGATTTGTCGGTGTCACGTCGTCGATCTCCGAGGATCCAACGTTCTTCGTGTTCTTTGCATTCTTCGTCGAGGAGGAAGAAATTCAAGATATTTTCCTTTTTCTCCCAAATTCTCCCAATGCAACAAGTTCCAACCAAAATAAAATAAGAACTTCCCTTATTTTATTAACATGACTTAAGTTGAAATTCAAAAGTTTCATTATCACTATCAAATTAAACTCACCTAATTAATTAACATAATTTATCGACTTTAATGGTGAGTTGAAGGAGTTAGGGAATATGAAGGGGTGGGGTTCGTGTGGGCCCCACCGCCCTCATAACCTCTCATGGGAAGTTGGGTGGTTACCCAACTTCCACCCAAAGGTTTTAATTACCAAGTAAAAATAAAAATTGAAGCTCAATTTTTATTTTAACTTCCACAATTTTTGACAACTTCTCTCGTGGAAACGCAACTCCGGAAAAGGTGTTCCTAAGCAAATACTGGTGCTGCGAATTCATCGGTGCCCTCAGAACTCGATTATGAGCACCGGTTAAAAAGTTAGAAAAACTCGCTCATTCGTTCACTGAACGTACCTGACCTAATCTTCGGTTAGAAATTATGGGCACACCGGGCCTCAGAATCATGTGCCGTCAGAAATCTCGTTCTTGTAAAATCCCAAAGAAAATTAAGAAAAAATTTCCCTTGAATGTTACAGGTATTTACATTACTCCCACCTCATGGCTTTATGTCCCCATAAAGATACATCAAAAACTAGGGGAACAAATGTGGGTACTGTGCACGCATCTGAGCCTCCCGCTCCCAAGTGCTCTCCTGGAGGTTCCCGTGCTGCCATCTGATGCGCACTAGAGGAATCAACCGTCCACGTAAGACCCGCTCCTGTCGATCCTAGATCTCTAATGGGACCTCTGCAAAAGTTTCCCCCCTCATCAACGTCCATCTCCCCATGGTCAATGATATGCGTCGGGTCGTGCACGTATCTTCTCAGCTGGGATACGTGGAAGACGTCGTGCACCCGGTGCAACTGAGGTGGTAGAGCCAGGCGATAAGCCACCTCACCAATCCTGCTGAGGACTTGGAGTGGTCCGATGAAGCATGGAGACAACTTGGCGCCTCGACCAAATATCTGAAATCCACGTCGAGGTGAGACCCGCAAGAAGATGTGGTCACCATCCTCGAACTCTAGTGGCCTCCACCTCTTGTCAGCATAAGACTTATGCCGGCTCTGAGCTGTCCTCATCTGCTCCTGGATGATCTGGACCTTCTCTATCGTGGCCTGGACCATCTCCAGTCCCACAAGTGCTGACTCCCAAGGGTCTGTCCAGCATAGATGAGATCCGCAAGGTCAGCCGTACAAAACTTTGTATAGTGCCATCCCGATGGTGGAGTGGTAGCTGTTGTTGTACGCGAACTCCACCAAGGTTAGGTGGTCCTCCCAGCTACGACCAAAGTCGAGGACACATGTACGGAGCATGTCCTCAAGAGTCTGAATGGTCCTCTCCGTCTGACCATCTGTCTGAGGGTGAAAGGTGGTACTCAGATGTAGTTGTGTCCCGAACGCCTCCTGCAACCCCTTCCAAAGCCGGAAAGTAAAGCAAGAATCTCGATCAGAGACGATGGATGATGGCACACCATGAAGCCGTACAATCTCCTGAATGTAGAGACGTCCCAAGCTCTCCACTGAGCCCTGCACTCTGATGGGTAAGAAGTGATCCGACATGGTGAGTCAGTCGACAATCACCCAAATTGAGTCGTGACCTCTGGATGTGCGTGGAAGTCCAGTCATGAAGTCCATAGATATGCCATCCTAGTTCCACTCTCGGACCTCCAAGGGCTGTACCAAGCCTGTTGGTACCTGGTGCTCTGCCTTCACCTGCTGGCAGGTGAGGCATCGAGAAACGAACTCTGCCACAACCTTCTACATGCCCAACCACCAGTGCTATCATTTGAGATCCCGGTACATTTTCGCCACTCCCGGATGTACCTCCAAAGGTTAAGTGTGAAACTCTCTCAGCACCTCCTCTCGTAAAGCAACTGGTACCAAGGTACGCCCTCTGAATAGGACATAATGCTTTCCTCCCATGGAGAATCCATCAGGTTCATATCCTAAGGATATCTGTGCACGCCGCGTCTCACAGTCGGCGTCCCCACGTTGTGCTTCTCTGACTCGCTGCAGTAGTGGAGGAGTGACTGTGAGTGACTGAAGGAAGGATGCTCCATCTCTATCCACGAAGGATATCTGCAAAGCGGCTAGATGCTCTGTCGCCTCCCCAAGTAGCTGAATCCACGTCCTCCTGCTGAGTGCATCAGCTACTACGTTCCCCTTTCCAGGAGTATAGACTATCTCAAATTCATAGTCTTGGAGGAACTCGAGCCATCGCTGCTGTCTCAGGTTCAGGTCCTTCTGCGAGAAGATGTACCCGAGACTCTGGTGGTCAGAATAGACTGTAAAGAGCTCACCCATCAGATAGTGTCGCGACATCTTCAGAGCGAAGACCACTGCTGCTAACTCCAGGTCATGGGTAGCGTAGTTCTACTCATGCTGCCTCAACTGTAGTTATCCATAGGCGATCAAAGCCCGCTCCTACATTAGCACACATCCGAGTTTGGTCCCTGATGCATCGAAGTAAACTACGTACCCAACTCCCTCCTCCGGTAGCCTCAAGATAGGTGTGCTGGTCAATCTCTGTCTCAACTCCTGGAAGCTCTACTAACAACTTTCTGACCACACAAAGGGTTTCCCCTTCTTTGTCAAAGCTTAGAGTGGTGCCGAAACTCTGGAGAAGTCTGGCACAAATCTCTGATAGTATCCAGCTAGTCCCAAGAAACTTTGCACCTCTGTCACGCCCCTAGGTGGCTCCCAAGCTAGCACTGCCTCGATCTTCGTAGGATCCACCGCAACTCCTGCCTCATAGATGACGTGTCCCAAGAAGTGGACCTCATGTATCCATAACTGAAACTTCTAGAGCTTTCCATAATGCTGGTCCTCTCAGAGTGTGTCTAGTACAACCCACATGTGGTAGGCGTGCTCCTCCTCAGTGGTCGAGTATATTAAAATGTCATCGATGAAGACCACGACAAATCGATCGAGGTATGGCTGAAAGATCCTATTAATGAGGGCCATGAACACTGCTGGAGCATTGGTTATGCCGAATGGAATAACCAAGAACTCATAGTGGCCATACCGACACTTGAAGGTCGTCTTCTACACGTCCTCGTCCCAAACTCTGAGCTGGTGATAGCCTGACCTGAGGTCTATCTTTGTGAACCACCGTGCTCCCTTGAGCTGATCGAAGAGGTCATCAATCCTTGGTAGCGGATAATTGTTCCTCACGGTCACCTGGTTCAGGCGATGATAGTCGACACAAAGTCGCAGGCTCCTGTCCACCTTCTTGGCGAACAATATTGGAGAAGCCCAGGGTGAAACACTGGGTCAGATGAATCCCTTGCCCTGCAAGTCCTCCAACTATACCTGTAGCTCTCGAAGCTCAGTGGGGGCCATCCGATATGATGGGGTGGATATTGGGGTTGTCCCTAGGTACAGGTCAATATAAAAGTATACCTCTCTACGAGGAGGTAGTCCTGGAATGTCGTCGGGGAAAACGTCCGCATACTGATCCACCACTGTAGGAAAACCAGGACTCCACACGTCAACTGCTCCTAGGATGAGGCTAGCCAGCTGATGAGTGATGGGCTGTCCTCTCCTCTATGAGAGTTCATCCTGTGCTGCGAAGGCTCCCTTCTCGCCGGTGAAGGTGAACCTGCTCCCATCGGTGCGTACACACCGCACCTTCCGCCTAATACAGTCGATCTGAGCATGGACTGTAGATAACCAATATGTAGAGACCCAAAGCTTGACGTACATGGACATTGCATTACTTTAGCGGAATACTTAATACATAACAAAAACATACACACAAGGACCATAATAGTTTAGTGTCTTTAGAAACTTGGAACGTAATCTTCTAATCATGGTGAAAGATCTTCAACATCTCCCACAAAGATATTTCCGTTTTTTTCTTACCTAAAACCTTTATTTATATCTTAGGGAAAAGAAAACATAATAAGGTTGAGCTCAAATGCTCAGTAAGGGTAAGCATGGATAAAATAAGACATAACATATACATTTGAACTTAAAAACATGAACATAATGTTTAAACATCAAAATCTTGAGAAATGACATAAAACATGGAAGTACGTAAGGCATAGATCATAAAGAAACATTAAGAATGACAAAATAGCATGGGAATAAAACATGTAATTGTGGCATCCATTAAGCACATGTAATGATTTCCATAGTAGCCAAGGCATTGCTGCCAAGACCATCTTAGTGGACAAAGTCCCTTTCTGAATCGAGTTCACTCCTCATTTCAGTCCTATTTTACTGAACTGGTTTAACCTGCCATTCCATCCATGTCTATCTCATGAGATATAAATATTTACCCAATGAATTGGAGGGAGATATAGGTCCCACCCATCTCATAGTGAAATAATTCTTACTTGTGCCACAAAATAAACTTAAAACATTCATTATAACCCAAAGAATAAAATGGGTTTCATAAACATCATCCCATCATCACATAATCCATATAAAACAAATGGATATTTCATCATAAGAAAATTCAAACCATGTAAATCATATAGACATTATACTTGAAACATACACATATGAAATAATTTCATCTTAGATGGAAAATGGTTTTGATAAAACACTTGAAATGAATTCTTGAGGAAAATATCATTTTTTCCTTCAAAATCATTTTCTTTTCACAAAATGTCATGCAATTATAGAAGAAAATGTTTTTTTTGAAAATAGTCAAGAAATATTTTGAATTAAGCATCATGAAAATAAGGCTTTATAAAACCATAAAAATTCATTCGTGCCGTATAAGTTAAAAAAACATTCTTTTCATATTTTTGCCGGAAAAGTCAAAAAGTACCTTGTGACGTAAACAAAAGAAATATTCCTTACATACCATGTAGTAAAAGTCAAAAATGGGTAAAAAGGACATTAAACATACATGAAAACACTTTTATAAAACATGGACATGGATGATATAAATAACCCCAGTAAATACTTACAAATATGCAATCTTGGATAAAAATGAGATTTGCAAAATTATCCCTTACCTTAGGTTCGATATGCTTCGTACATATCCGAACCTCCTGTATAATGATTTAAATAATGTTATTGACTTATTACAGAATCATGTTAACTGTTATGATATCATATATGGTTCACTTATGACTTTATATTACCCGTTCTTTTTTAAATTCCTTGTTAAAGAGCGTTTTGGGAAAAATCGTTTCATTTGTCGTCCGTGTTTTGACTTGTAATTATTCATATGATTACTTAGATCATGATTACTTACATCCAGAATGTAAAACATGATTTATATATAATATATATTCATAATATACATATATGTAATAGATCGATAAATGGAATAAAATACACCGTTCATGGAGACGGTAGGCCGTACGTACGCATGAATGTTGTTTTCGTTTCCTCATTGAATTGAATGGAATTAATTGGATGACATACATACATATATATATACATAAATACAGTACCATTATTATGTCATATATTTCATGATTACTTATTATATATACTTTATAATCATTTATGAATGGTTAATCATTGAGAATGAATCTCATCGCGTCGTGGAGACGGTATTCCGTACGTACGCACGAGCGATGATATGGTTCCCATGATCATGGAATTTTATTGGAATGTATGTATACTATTATAGAATCATTATAACTTTACAATAATCATATATAGTTATTATTTACACCATTATACCCATCCAAGTAAGGTGGTGGTGGAAAATAGATTACACCACGACGTGGAGACGATATTCCGTACGTACGCACGTGCTGTGATTTCATTTTCCGTAGGATGTATAGACGGTGAAATAGGATTGTTTCATAATTATAATAAAATATCAGTATATTAGTGATACTAATGTTATTACTTCATAATTAAACAACGTAATAAGAATAAGTGGAAGAAGAAATAAAGGTGAAATAATCGGTAATGGAAATTACCTCTTCTTTGAAGTGTCTCTTTGAGACCTCCTCATAGGGCACTAAAATTGGTCTTTGAAAGAGACCAGGGCCTCTAGGATGTTTCTAGGGAAGTGGAGAAGATAATTGGGCAGGGTTTGGCCGATCTTGAAGGCTCAAAGTGGTGTGTGGAAGAGAGGGAGGAGGTGCCCTTTTATAAGGGAGGAGAGGTGCACCTTTGGAATTCTTAAAAATATTAATTTATAATAAATCTAACCCCACTTAAAAAACTCCAACAATGATTCATATTCGAATATTATATGAGATATGGTTGTAATATCATAAAAAAATCAAATTTATACATGTTTGGATCTTATTTTAAACCTTATCATTTTGATTTATCCTTATTTAATCTATTTAGGTTTATTTGTGGTAATAAAATTCTAAATTTTAAATTATAACAAATAATTACTTATTTGATGTGAATTTTCCATAATTGTTTACTTTATAACATTATAGACCATATAAATTTAAATTTATAATTTTTAAATATTTTTGTGATTTTTAAACAATTTTATAATATGTTATTTTTATAAAATAACAATAGTGTCAATTTTGACACTATTCATTTATTTGAATTTAAATAAAATATATACAGAAGATATGTTTGAACTAAAAGCTTTAATAGATTCATAAAAGGTCATATGTATCTAGAAAAGTAGTGTATAACATTAAATAGTTCATATAATATTTATTTTATTATTTTTAAAACCATTTATTTGATTTATCTCTTAATAAAATAATTACTACAACATTTTTGTATAATTATTTAATATACTTATATGTTGCATAAAAATTAAAAATAAAATCCTATGATGAATATTAATATATTAACTATCACAATTATACTTTTAATCGAATTTATCATTTAAAATCACAATAGTTAAATTGTTATATTTATTAAATTATGAAGGTGACAACTTTGGCATCATTTAAAATAAAATAATATAAGTGTCATAATTGCTTGTATAAGACTCCAAATGGTCAAATATTCGACCATTGGATGATTATAGTTTACATATACATGAAAAATAAGTTTTGGTCAGGTTTTTGTGCCTTTTATGGTCACTATTAGTTTAATAAAAACTATATTCTTGATTTTTCACTAGAAAAATAATTTCTCCATCACTATTGTGTCACAATTAATGATAATTATTTAATCCAAAAAATTATAAATAAATTCTCATTATGTAGATAATTTTGTTATATTTCTGTATACTATTAATTTTATAAGTTTCATGAAGTTTATCACTAACTTAAAATTACTATACTTATTGTATTTAAGAGAGTGACATGTTGTCACTTTCTTTGGTTTTAATAATAATTAAATTATTTTCATTGAAAAAGTCCATTAAATGAATATAATCCCACCCTTAGGTGATATGGGTCGACTTTTAGTCATCCAATAGGATTTTACCAAGTTTTAGGGTAATTTTATAATCTTATATTTACCCTTAATTACCCGATTTACCTTTAACTATAGTAAATAAAATTTACCATAGTTACTATTCAAAATGCCCAAAAATAAAAAGTAGCTTATTAACATAATTTGGACCCACTGATTCCAAATATGGAATCCATTTTTCCAAATTCAATACACAAAAGTTGAAGAAATTAAATTAAAATTAATCCCGCTGTCGAAAGAAAACAGGTTTTTCTTTAAAACATTGCAAAAGATTGAATTGATTTAACCTACGAATTCAAGGTAAAATCAATGCTAATGAAATAAATTACATTAAATGGTAAAAATATATTCTATTTATACTTTAAAACAATTCAATATTATAATTTAACCAGATAAGATATTACAATGAAAAAAGTTGTTTTTAATTAAAATAAAGCGTGTTTTTACTATTCATTAAAATATGAAAGTCATCAGAATAAAATGAAAAATTTATCCAAAGTAATTTTTTATTTCTTGATTCCAAATAATAATTTTATTTTGTCAAATGGAACTTATAAACATTTCAAAAACTAGATTTAAAGTGGGTGTTCCATCAAAAGGCGACAAAACTGTATTTTTTTGAAAAATACTTATTCTACCCGAAAAATTTATTTTGTTCTTATAACATGTTCTAGAAAATGTGTAAGATGAATAATAATGTTATAAAATTAAAAATTTAGTTAATTCTATTCATGACGGCTAGTTCATAATAATATTATAATAATATATCGTTGTTTAGTAACACCCGGTATTGCGTACAACACACGCTATCGAGGAAGGTCGCGATTGCGTGTAATGCAAGCCAAGTCAGGGTTTCATGTTGTGCAAGAATCCTTCATTGTTTCGTATAACAGAATCCAACCATATTACATTTATACATTGAATATATATATATATATATATATATATATACTCAATGTTTCATAGAATAACTATTATTAAAATTGTGTGTAACACGATCCAAGAATAGTGTTCCGTATACTGCAAGCTAATACGGTGTTGCGTATAGCGCAAGGTAATATTGGTGTAGCATACAACACAAGACATTAATGAAATTAAAAGAATATGTTTCATAAAATCTCGGGGTGTTACATTCTCCCCCCCCCCCTTAAAATGAATTTTGCCCTCGAAATTCTTCGGGGTTATAAATGGTTTACTACTCGAAATATTGTTTAATAGAAACCCACATCGTAAAAAGGAATATCAAAACATGGCTTTTAAAAACTAAAGTATGAAATGTAACGGTTACCCAAATTAACTCATCAAGGGGTTTCCACGTAGGATAACATAGGTGAAAATATGGATATGGAAGAAAAATCTGACCATCAAGTTCTGATGGAGAGTGGTAGAGAACATGGCTATGAAAAAGCCAACAATCAAAAAGCTATTGATTTGTGATGATCTAAGGTACCGTCTGATTAATCAGATATAAGGGAACTAGGACAACATATTTGGTTTTCAAGATCATTTCCCTAAAGTTGATGAATTAAAAGAAATACTTACATGATTTTGGCACAATTTCAATGTTGTTCGTGCTTTGAACAATTTCCACTTCATCTCTTAAAGAAATGAAGTTGAATTTGTTATTCATGAAGTTTTAATAGATCATGTGATAGAATGATGGGTCATTCCGTCTGTTTCAAACAAAAGGTTAGAAAAAGTTATCAAATATACATAAGTCTATCTATGGTGAGGTTAATCGTATACGATTCCAAAAATTAACTTATACTTCATATATCATACTGCGTAATAAAATAAAACTAGTTTCTACTAACTAGGGACTTCTTGTAGGCCAGTGGTAGGCGATAAAGGCCAGTCGCACTTCAGTTGTGGGTTCGATTCCCACAACCTTGTCCGACGCGATGGGCTGTCGCCCATCCTGCAGGTTGTCCTTTTTCTAAAGATATATTACTATAACATACCATCAATAATATCAAAAAAAGTTCTATCCTAACTTATGTCCAACATAATTCATTCCAATCTTTAGGCTTATCTAAAATACTTCGGTCCAAGCTCATAGTATAAAGAAAATGATTACTTGAAATGTCACATAACAATCATGTGAATGCCATCATTTATCCCCCATATATCATAAGATATATCTTGTTGGTCATATTACAAACATGTGAATACCTTAATCATGTATTCTCTTAAAGAATGAATAACCATTAATTAAACCATACTGAAAACATGAATGCAGTCAAAAGTTAACTCTTTCCACATACCAAAATCCAAAAATTCTATATACTCAAACCATGATATAACCTTCTCCTTATATCAGTCATGAGCTCATGAATACGGTCAAACATTTCATTTTCTCGTTTTCCTTTCATTATGCGCATATCATCTTTTTTTTCAAAAATATCTCAATCACATTCTACGGTTACTGGTACCATTGAAAACCACAATAGACCAATACATAAATATTCTAATATTCCATGATACTATATAAAACATTATTTTGGAATCCCATTACATAAACACATAATCATTCCACCACATCGTTGTCATATTCAACATTGCCAATAGTGATCGCATGTGACTTCCCTTTGTCCTTTGCCTTAAGTGGTTTCTCATGTCGATCATCACTAACCCTTGGATTAGGGAATTTATTAGCATAATACCCCATTTCCTTGCACTTGAAGCATTGAAGTGTTGGTGGTGCGTTCTCTGTAGTCTTTTCTTTATTCACATCATTAGAAACCCTTTTTCCATTACTTCAACACTCAGTTGCTCGATGACCTCCTTTTCCACACTTAAAACATTTTATAGTCCCTTTAAGAAAATCTCCACCATGCTTCTTTCCACACTTTGAGCATAAGGAAACATTCATCTTCTTTTCACCATTATTCTGAGATTTCTCCTTGAACTCCATCTTTCGTTTCTTGTCAAAACTATGAGATGGATAAGTAACACCAACTTTCATTTCTACCTTTATAGCACAACGCACAATTTCTTCATAGATACTAAAGTCTCTTATAGCTAATGCCCTTCGAATATTTGGTTTTAAGCCACTGAAGAATCGATCAACTTTACTTTCAGGTTGGAAGATAAATCCAGATGCATACCTGGAAAGCCTTGTAAAATTCGCTTCGTATATACCAACAGATTCATCATCCTTTTGCTTTAGTTCAAGAAACTTCTTCTCTATCTTTGTTCTAAGAATATGAGGGAAGTAATTATTGAAAAATAAGTTCTTGAACTCGTCCCATTCCATGGACTCAATTTCATCTCTTGGCCTTGTATTCCTGATAAGATTCTACCGTTGATCAGCTTCACCTTCCAAACGATATACTGCTAAGATGACTTTATCATGTTCAGAACATTGAAGAACTGAAAATATCTTTTCAGTAGTACTGATCCATTATTCAGCAACAAGTGGATCATAAGACCCACTGAAAGAAGGTGGACGTTGCCTCATGAAGGACTCAATAGAATATTGTTCCCTTCTCTGCTAATTTGGAAGTCCAGAATGATTCATAGCTTGTGTAAGTATAGTAATAAGATTTTTCACTCCATCTCCCATAACATTTGTTTGTTCAGGAGGAAAATCATTTCATTTTCCATTACATTGATCAACACGGTTCCTTCGTGTTCCAGCCATCGTCTAAAACCCAAAAAGAATAGTGTGAGAGGCAAAAATCACCCTAGGGAAAACAACATAATAAAGGGGTAGTACCATCAATATCTAAAATCTTGGGTTACCGTAATTCTAGTACTATAACCTATACTTAACCTTAGGGACATCCCTAGACATACCTTATAAATATCTCTAGGGATCTTACTAAAGTTATCGCATCCTAGTTTCCAAAGGTTGACTAAACCTTTCCTCTGATACCAACTGTAGAGACCCAAAGCTTGACGTACATGGACATTACATTACTTTAGCGGAATACTTAATACATAACAAAAACAGACACACAAGGACCTTAATAGTTTAGTGTCTTTGGAAACTTGGAACGTAATCTTCTAATCGTGGTGAAAGATCTACAACATCTCCCATAAAGATCTTTCCCTTTTTTTTTCTTACCTAAAACCTTTCTTTATATCCTGGGGAAAAGAAAACATAAAAAGGGTGAGCTCAAATGATCAGTAAGGGTAAGCATGGATAAAATAAAACATACCATATACATTTGAACTTAAAAACATGAACATAATGTTTAAACATCAAAAGCTTGAGAAATGACATAAAACATGGAAGTACGTAAGGCATAGATCATAAAGAAACATTAAGAATGACAAAATAGCATGGGAATAAAACATGTAATTGTGGCATCCATTAAGCACATGTAATGATTTCCATAGTAGCCAAGGCATTGCTGCCAAGACCATCTTAGTGGACAAAGTCCCTTTCTGAATCGAGTTCACTCCTCGTTTCAGTCCTGTTTTACTGAACCGGTTTAACCTGCCGTTCCAGACATGTCTATCTCATGAGATATAAATCTTTACCCTATTAATTGGAGGGAGATATAAGTCCCACCCATCTTATAGTGAAATCATTCTTACTTGTGCCACAAAATAAACTTAAAACATTCATCATAACCCAAAGAATAAAATGGGTTTCATAAACATCATCCCATCATCACATAATCCATATAAACTAAATGGATATTTCATTATAGGAAAATTGAAACCATGTAAATCATAGAGACATTATACTTCAAATATACACATATGAAATAATTTCATCTTAGATGGAAAATGGTTTTGATAAAACACTAGAAATGAATTTTTGAGGAAAATATCCTTTTTCCTTCAAAATCATTTTTTTTCACAAAATGTCATGCAATTTTAGAAGAAAAGGTTTTTTTTGAAAATATTCATGAAATATTTTGAAGGAAGCTTCATGAAAATAAGGCT
This sequence comes from Viscum album, assembly GCA_963277665.1. Lineage (NCBI taxonomy): Eukaryota > Viridiplantae > Streptophyta > Magnoliopsida > Santalales > Viscaceae > Viscum > Viscum album. The sequence goes on along the minus strand of OY728121.1, from coordinate 1,350,829,803 downwards.
TTATAAAACCATAAAAATTCGTTCGTTCCGTATAAGTTAAAAAAACATTCTTTTCGTACTTTTGCCGGAAAAGTCAAAAAGTACCTCGTAACGTAAACAAAAGAAAGATTCCTTACATACCATGTAGTAAAAGTCAAAAATGGGTAAAAAGGACTTTAAATATACATGAAAACACTTTTATAAAACATGGAAATGGATGATAGGAATAACCCTAGTAAATACTTACAAATATGCAATCTCGGATAAAAAATGAGATTTGCAAAATTATCCCTTACCTTAGGTCCGATATGATTCATACGTATCTGAACCTCCTGTATAATGATTTAAATAATTTTATTGACTTATTAAAGAATCATATTAATTGTTATGATATCATATATGGTTCACTTATGACTTTATATTACCCGTTCTTTTGTAAATTCCATGTTAAAGAGCGTTTTGGGGAAAATCGTTTCATTTGTCGTCCGTGTTTTGAATTGTAATTATTCATATGATTACATAGATCATGATTACTTAAATCCAGAATGTAAAACATGATTTATATATAATAGATATTCAGAATATACATATATTTAATAGATCGATAAATGGAATGAAAAACACCGTTCATGGAGACGGTAGGCCGTACGTACGCATGAACGTTGTTTTCGTTTCCTCATTGAATTGAATATAATTATTTGGATGACATACATATATATATATATACATAAATCCAGTATCATTATTATGTCATATATTTCATGATTACTTATTATATATACTTTATAATCATTTATGAATGTTTAATCATTGAGAATGAATCTCATCGCGTCGTGGAGACGGTATTCCGTACGTACGCACGAGCGATGATATCGTTCCCATGATCGTGGAATTTTATTGGAGTGTATATATAATATTACAGAATCATTATCAATTTTCAATAATCATATATAGTTATTATTTACACCATTATACCCATCCAAGTAAGGTGGTGGTGGAAAATAGATTACACCACGACATGGAGACGGTATTCCGTACATACGCACGCGCGGTGATTTCATTTTCCGTAGGATGGATAGATGGTTAAATAGGGTTGTTTAATACTTATAATAACATATCATTATATTATTTATACTTATGTTATTTCTTCATAATGTAAAAACCTAAGAAGAATAAGTGTAAGAAGAAATAAATGTGAAAGAATCGGTAACAGAAATTACCTCTTCTTTGTAGCGCCTCTTTGAGACCTCCTCTTAGGGCACTAAAATTGGTCTTTGAAAAATACCAGGACCTCTAGGATGTTTCTAGGGAAGTGTAGAAGAGAATTGGGAAGGGTTTGGCCGAGCTTGAAGGATCAAAGTGGTGTGTGGAAGAAAGGGAGGAGGTTCCATTTTATAAGGGAGGAGAGGGACACCTTTAGAATTCATAAAAATATTAATTTATAATAAATCTAACCCCACTTAAAAACCTCCAAAAATGACTCATATTAGAATATTAGATTAGATAGGGTTGTAATATCATAAACAAATAAAAATTAGACATGTTTGGATCTTATTTTAGACCTTATCATTTTAATTTATCCTTATTTAATCTATTTAGGTTTATTTGTGGTAATAAAAATCTAAATTTTAAATTATAAAAAATAATTACTTATTTGTTGTGAATTTTCCATAATTGTTTACTTTATAAAATTATAGACCATATAAATTTAAATTTATAATTTTTAAATATTTTTGTGATTTTTAAACAATTTTATAATATGTTATTTTTATAAAATAACAATAGTGTTAATTTTGAAACTATTCAATTATTTGAATTTAAATAAAATATATACAGAAGATATGTTCGAAATAAAAGCTCTAATAGATTTTTAAAAGGTCATATGTATCTAAAAAATTAGCGGAGAACATTAAATAGTTCATATAATATTTATTTTATTATTTTTAAAACCATTTATTTGGTTTATCTCTTAATAAAATAATTACTACAACATTTTTTATAATTATTTAGTATACTTATATGTTGCATAAAAATTAAAAATAAAATCCTATGATGAATATAAATCTATTAAATTTCACAATAATACTTTTAATCGAGTTTATCATCTTAAAATCACAATAGTTAAATTGTTATATTTATTAAATTATGAAGGTAAAAACTTTGACATCATTTAAAATAAAATAATATAAGTGTCATAATTGCTTGTATAAGACTCCAAATGGTCAAATATTCTAACATTGGATGATTATAGTTTAAATTTACATGACCAATAAGTTTTGGTCAGGGTTGTGTGCCTCTTAGGGTCACTATTAGATTAATAAAAACTATATTCTTGATTTTTCACTAGATAAATAATTTCAGCATCACTATTGTGTCACAATTAATGATAATTATTTAATACCAAAAAATTATAAATAAATTCTCATGATGTAGATAATTTTGTTAGATTTCTATATACTATTAATTTTTGAAGTTTCATGAAGTTTATCACTATCTTAAAATTATTATACTTATAGTATTTAAGAGAGTGACATGTTGTCACTTTCTTTGGTTTTAATAATAATTAAATTATTTTCATGGAAAAAGTACATTAAATGAATATAATCCGACCCTTAGGTTATATGGGTCGATTTTTAGTCATCCAATAGGATTTTTCCAAGTGTTAGGGTAATTTTATAATCTTATATTTACCCTTAATTACCTGATTTACCTTTAACTATAGTAAATAAAATTTACCGTAGTTACTATTCACAATGCCCAAAAATAAAAAGTAGCTTATTAACATAATTTGGACCCACTGATTCCAAATATGGAATCCATTTTTCCAAATTCAATACACAAAATTTGCAGAAATTAAATTAAAATTAATCCCGTTGTCAAAAGAAAACGGGTTTTTCTTTAAAACATTGCAAAAGATTGAATTGATTTAACCTACAAATTCAAGGTAAAATCAATGATAATGACATAAATTACATTAAATGGTAAAAATATATTCTATTTATACTTTAAAATCATTCAATATTATAATTTAACCACATAAGATATTACGATGAAAAAAGTTGTTTTTAATTAAAATATAGCGTGTTTTTACTATTCATTAAAATATGAAAGTCATCAGAATAAAATGAAAAATGTATCCAAAGTAAAATTTTATTTATTGATTCCAAAGAATAATTTTATTTTATCAAATGGAACTTATAAAAATTTCAAAAACTAGATTTAAAGTGGGTGCGCCATCAAAAGGTGGCAAAACTGTATTTTTTTGAAAAATACTTATTTTACCCGAAAAATTTATTTTGTTTTATAACATGTTCTAAAAAATGTGTAAGATGAATAATAATGTTATAAAATTCAAAATATAGTTAATACTATTCATAACATCTAGTTCATAATAATATTATAATAATATATCGTTGTTTAGTAACACCCGGTATTGCGTACAACACACGCTATCGAGGAAGGTCGCGATTGCGTGTAATGCAAGCCAAGTCCGGGTTGCGTGTTGTGAAAGAATCCTTCGTTGTTTCGTATAACATAATCCAACCATATTTTATTTATAAATTGAATATATATATATATATATATATATATACTCAATGTTGCGTAGAATAACTATTAACAAAATTGTGTGCAACACGATCCAAGAATAGTGTTGCGTATACTGCAAGCTAATACGGTGTTGCTTATAGCGCAAGGTAATCTTGGTGTACCATACAACACAAGACATTAGTGAAATTAAAATAATATTTTTCATAAAATATCAGGGCGTTACACAATCCATGCCCATGATGACATTGTAAGGCCTCGACATCGCTACAAGAAGATCCCAGCTGATGCTCTCGCCTCCTAGAGTAAGCTCACACTGCCAGCACCAGTGTGTAATCGTCGAGTCTGCTCCCGTAGGAGTCTCTAGCCGTAAGGATCGAGGAAACGACTCTGTCAGAATCTCTGAGCTCCGAACAAGGGCAGCAAATATGAAAGAATTACTCGCTCCTATCTCTATAAGAAATGAAGCAAGGGTGGAATAGACACAAATAGTAACTCGAATCATCTCAGGCGCGCCGTGGTCGTAGGCCTCCACTGCCTGGAGTTGTGCCTGTCTCTGCCCGCCAGCTCCTTGTGGTCGGGGTGGACCTCCTGACGCTGGTGGTGGTAGTGCCTCAAAGCGTCACCCACCACCTGCTGCTCGGACAACTCCTCTACCTCATCTGCATGTTCCCTGTGGACTGCCACAGTCGACCCTCTGCCTCTGCCTGGGTGGTCCCTCAACCGTCTGCTGCTCCTCTGCATATCGGGTCGGGCAGTCACGAGCCATGTGGCCCTGCCCGCCGCATGCGTAGAACTGTCTGCCTCTCGAAAGACTAGCTTCGTGCTGTGTTCCCCGCACTGCTGAGCCAGTGTCCTGAGGTCGGCTGCCTGAGGGTCTGGTCTGCCTGGACCCATGAGTCATCTGTTGACTGCCTGCTGCAGAAGACTCTGCTACGTGCCACCCTACAGTATGTCTCGCTGCTGATGTAGGCTCGGCAAGGAAGCTCTCAATCAGATGGGCTCTCTCCAGTACCCCTACCTGTGTCAGAATGCTGAGGGAGATCAGCGATGCCCTGATCTCATGCCTCAATCCCTGCTCGAAGGTCCGGGCCCGGAAGAATGGGTCCCGTACCATGTCTATCGAGTAGCACGAGAGATCGGTAAATCTCACCGAGTACTGGGCGACCGTCAAGCTGCCCTGTCGCAGCTGTAGAATCTCCTGGATGCGCACTGCACGGAGGGTGGCTGGGACAGACTCCGAGCAGAAGAGGCTCTCAAATTCCATCCAGAGGAGAGATGCCTCGTCGTGAACCTGGAGCATCACGCTCCACCATCTGCCTGCTGCCGCGTGCAGTAGGCTCGCTGCGAGGATCACCATGAGGTCCGCTGGTGTCCTCACTAACCAGAAAACCCGTACAACTACCTCCAGCCAATCCTCGGCTGCCTGAGGGTCCATCTCCCCGTGGAACTTGGGTGGTCGCTGACACTGAAACTCGTGCAGTGCACTAAGGCGATGTGCATCGTCAGTGGTTGGGGCTGGTAGCATCAGTGGCTCGGCGGGTAGAGGTACCGCCAATGCCTCTGCTGTCAAAGGGCTATGTACCAAGGCCTCATCGCTCGGTGGGCTGTCGTCACGCACAACTCTCGGAACCCTAGCTGGCTGTCGTCGTGGGGCCATCCTGAAAAGAAACAGGTGCGCCATGGTCAATCAATATACCTGGTGATATGACATAATGTAATCACAAATAAAACTTGAAACACACATTAAATCAATGTTTTCGTGCATTAAGTCGGAAATCAAAAGTCAGGGTCCTGGTGTACGGATACGTTGGCCGCCACACCAACACTGGACTCCCTAGAATGATAACCACACTCAATACTCTTAACACTATTGCTTCTCATAGAAAAAGACCAGAGTCCTGAGTTCTGCGGTAGAACCGAACTCCTCTGATACCAATTTTTCACGAACCGTCTTCAAGGCCCATGCCGTGACTACCCAAAGCCCGCCTTCCATAGGCTAGGGGCTGGCGACTAGCACCAAGGCATAATTCCTGGTAAAAAGGGAAGGTATTGCCTTTGTAAATTAAACAAACACCACAGAGAAAGAAAGCATAAGAAAACACTAAGTAAAAACTGGGTACAATAGAAAGTGCGGTAAAGTAAGTGGGAAAGAATACAAACCCAAACTGAAAGTAAAGTAAAACTGAAAGAGAGTACAACAACTGAAAAGTAAAGCTGCAGCATTGAGCCATCCACTGGTAGTCCCACCTGAAGGGTGGGTACAAATAGCCTCCCCAACTCCTCAGGTCCAGCCGTCCACTCCGAGTATGCCCCGCCTAGTGGTCCACCTCCGGGTACCGACCTGCTCCTTGTGCCTCTACCACGATCAGCATTGTCCGTCGTCTGCAACCAACACAATGTAGTGCGAGCATAGCCCATGCATGGGTGAGTATAAGCTACTCAGTAGGGACCCCGAGACCCCTGTAGGTATCTCAGAATCCACAAGGATAATCCAAAAAGGAAAGATACAATCACGAAGTAACATCTGACATTACTTAGGTATATGCCATACAAATACCTAAGTCATCAATTCTCGTTCGGCTCCAACATCCGAGCTCAAGTACAACCCAGTCCACATAGGAAATCACAACCCGATCCACACAGGAAATCACATCCCAATCCACACAGGAAAGCATAACGTAATCCACACAGGATATCAAGTCAATCTTATCGAAGATAAGGATTGAAAGTTAAGATTCATCTCACACAGGTATACTTCTTCATAAGACGATAGAGATGATCAGATATTGCCACTGATTCATCTAAGCCGTCAGACCCATACATGATCGATAGGTACTAACCCCCGCAATGACCCACAAAGGATCGATAGGTAACTAACCCCCACAATGACCCACAAAGGATCGATAGGTAACTAACCCCCGCAGTGACCCACACAAGATCGGACCCACATAGGATCTGTAGGCGCTGGCCCACACAGGACCGCTGAGCGCTGACCCACACAGGGTTGGACCCACACAGGATCGGTAGCACTAATCCACATAGGATCGCTGAGTGCTGTAGTCGTCTCCGTCAAATCCACAGAGGATTTCTGTACAGTCTTTGTCGTCGTCGCAGTCACAGCCAACTCTAGGGTTCCCGCACACAGCAAGATCGTTTGGGAGGGTCCGCTCCACGACCCGAAGGGATAATACATCAACTGACACATAGTCCGGAGTTGATGTATCCAAAATTTCCGTATCATCAACAGGACCTCAACGTCATGGACGACGCGTCAATTGGATGCCCGGTCTGAGAGTTATTGGCCTTTTCATCCCAGGGGCCCGGTTGGTATTTAAGTCAAAACCAACCCGGTCGTACTCCAACTGCATCCAAACCTCGAGCGGAGTAAGAAAAAAGGTCCTTCTCACTTAGAGGAATCCAATAAAGTTGAAAATAGGTCAATCAGATTTCTGGAGCTCAAGTTATAAGCATTTCCGCTCCGAGGGCCCGGTTGGTTTTGTGTACGAACCAACCCGGCCAAACCCAAAGTACTCTGAAACCTTGAGTGTAATATACCGTAATGTCCGTCTCGATCCAAGGATTGCATTGCAGTAGGAGGTACGTCGATCAGAGGTCCGCAGCCCATGTTATGGGAAAAAGACCGTGAGAGGTCCGGTAATAGGGGGTTCGGGCCCAGTCCGATACCCTCTGGGTCGGCCCGAACCGGGTCGACCCGTCCTGGGTCCGGGTCCAGCCAGCTTGGGCGCGGCCCGTCCGGCGTGCTGGCGCGCTAGTTCTAGCCAGGTGGCTCACCCGTTTCGGCCGAGTGGATAGGGGTGCGGGGGGGGGGGGGGGGGGGGGCGCTGCCCCCCGCCCGTTTATAATCCGTGACCCCCATGTGGGGGGCCGCTCATGTCTGGCCAGCTGAGGGATACGAACACTCGGATCTTTCTCTGGCCGGCCGGCCTGCCGGCTGTTGCCGCCAAGGGACCGGCAAGGGCGGTCCCCCTGCTCCAACGTCGGCAGCCCGGAACCGGCCACCGGTTCCCCTGATCCGCCGCGGCCTCGGACCGTCCGGCGCAGCGCGACGACGCCATGCACCTCCGCCACGGCCCCGCTCTGGCCGCGGTGTCTTCGAGGTTCCTTCTAAGTTCCTTCGAGGTTCTTTGGAGCGGCACGACAGCGCTGCAGATTAGTTTGTTTCCAACGGCGCCGCGCGACGGCGTCGCGCTTCTCCGCCCTTTAACATTTTCCGTGCGGTGCTTCGGCACCGCACCGCCTTACATGAGCCGAAACCAAAATCAACCAACAAGGGGGAGGAGGGTTGTCCGTGTTTGTGCGGTCCGACCTCCTCCCATTATTGCGATAACAGGCGGTTCAAAATGGAAGGAATAAAGTGACGGAAGTAATCACGAACAAACGAATAAAATAAACCCCTACCTCATCTAATTCATTGAGCTACGGTTCATCACGGAAATAACCATCGTGGAAGAATACTTCGTGGAAGGAGAGAGTCGCGTCGCGGAGAAATGATTCGTCGGCGTCGTGTCGTCGATATCCGAGGATACGGCGTTCTTCACATTCTTCGCATTCTTCGTCGAGGAGGAAGAACTTCAAGAGAATTTCCTTTTTCTCCCAAATCCTCCCAATGTAACAAGTTCCAACCAAAATAAAATAAGTACTTCCCTTATTTTATTAACATGACTTAAGTTGAAATTCAAAATTTGCATTAACCCTCTCAAAGTAAACTCACCTAATTAATTAACATAAGTTATCAACTTTAATGGTGAGTTGAAGGAGTTAGGGAATATGATGGGGTGGGGTTCGTGTGGGCCCCACCACCCTCATAACCTCTCATGGGAAGTTGGGTTGTTACCCAACTTCCTCCCAAAGGTTTTAATTACCAAGTAAAAATAAAAATAGAAGATCAATTTAATTTAAACTTCAACAATTTTTAACAACTTATCTCATGAAAACGCAACTCCGGAAAATGTGTTCCTAAGAAAATACCAGAGCTGCGAATTCATCGGTGCTCTCGGAATTCGATTCTAAGCACCGGTTCAAAAGTTATAAAAACACGCTCGTTCGTTCACTGAATGTACCCGAGCTAATCTTCAGTTAGAAATTATGGCCACACCGGGCCTCAGAATCATGTGCCGTCAGAAACCACATTCTTGTAAAATCCCAAAGAAAATTAAGAAAAAATTTCCCTTGAATTTTATGGGTCTTTACATCTGACACTTGGAGGTGATATTTTTGTATTGGATCTCTTTGTTTCAGCAATGAGGTTTTACAACTTTATTTTAGGTATAGATAGTTTATCTATAGTTTATGCCCAAATTTACTTCTTTAGGTAAATGATGCAGTGTGTAAAAATGAAGGAATGAGGTTTTCCTTTATGGGTGAAATGGAGACCATGGTGAAGCATGATGAGATCAGAAATATGAAAGTGCAGCCAGTCACTCACCTATTAGATAGAATGAATCTTAGACTAGTTGAAGCCTTAGGATATCCACTTCTTACAGTGGTGGCAGAGTATGAGGATGTCTTCCCTGAGGACTTTTCGATTCTACCTACCTATCGAGAGATAGACTTTTTCTTCTATTCAGATCATGAGATGACACCAATATCTACACGAGCATATCAAATGGCTCCTTTAGATCTTCAAGAGCTGAGGGTGTAATTGGAGGACTTGTAAGAGGAGGTCTTTGTGAGACCCAAAAATTCCCCCTAGGCAGCCCTAGTGTTTTTTTGAAGATGTTTTATGGGATCCTGAGGTTATGCGTGGATTACCGACACATAAATCACATAACCATGAATAATAATTATCCACAACCAAGGATCACAAATCTATTTGATTAGTTGAGATGTATGAGATGGGTTTCATAGATTTACCTTATTTCATGCTATCACCAGCTGCGAGTACATGATGAGGATATAACGAAGACGACATTCATATGTCACTATGGCCCCTATGTGTAATTGGTGATGTCATTCGATAGGAAATACTACCCAGAAGTGTTCATGGGACTCATTAAATAGACATTTTAGCCTTTTTTACTCCATTTCATGGTGAGATTCATCGATGACATCCTAGTGTATTCGCTGCCCAAGGAGGACCACATGAGACACTTGAGGATGGTCCTAGACACAATCTGAGAGAATAAGATTTTCAAGAAGCTCTCGAAGTGTCAGTTTTGGGTATGAGAGGTCTACTTTCTCGGAAATGTCATCTCATATTCTAGAGTAGTAGTGGATCTGGTGAAGGTTGATATATTTCTTTCTTGGGATCCACCCATGAGGGTTAATTAGGTGTATATTTTTCTTGGGTTGGAAGGTCACTATCATAGGGTTTTAACCAAAATCTCTAGAGTTTTATCACCCTTGAAAACCTTAACTCATAAGAGTAATCATTTCATATAGATTAAAATGTTCCAATATTTTATTCAGTAGGTGGGAAAATGATTGAAGAGAACTCCCATTTTTATATTTCTAGAGGAGGGTGTCCAATACATAGTGTTCTACGATTCATCTGGGATTGGGCTTAGTTTTGTGTTGATGCATAGGTAGGTGATTATTAAATATGGTTCATGAAAGTTGAGACCACATGAGAAGAACTAAATGACCCATGACATTGAGTTACCAGTGGTAGTCTTTGCTTTGAAGATGTAATGACACTACCTAATGGGTCAGAAGTTTATCATTTACTCTGACCATACTAGTCTGATGTATATATTCTCTCAAAATTATTTTAACTTGAGACAGAGGTGATAACTAGAGTTCCTCCAAGACTATGAATTTGAGATTTTCTATACTCCTAGGAAGGGGAACATGGTGGAAGACATTCTTAGTAGGAGATCATGTTCTTAGTTGTTGGATGAGGCATCATAGAAGTTAGCCTCATTGGATTTTTTATTCTTGGACAAGGATTATGATTCATATCTATAGTCGATGGTCATTACCCCACTACTTCTATAGCATGTCAGATATGATCATCATGGATATATCAATTGTGACACCATAAATAATCAGTTATCTTGTGAACATTCTTCTAATGTATATTATGAATGAGGAGACCATGTTATCCTTTTCAGAGGATGGGAGATGGTACCTCTAACCTTGTGGTAGGAGGTGTTGTGGTAGATTAATAATTCACCTATGGTGGTACAAACAAGTGTGGAAAATATATACCATGACCTACAACATTTGTTTTGGTGGGTAGATATGAATAAGGGAGGTGAAAAAGTTTGTTTCTTGATGAATTATTTGTCAGTAAATAAAGGATGATCCCTATGTTCCTGTGGGTTTAGATCAACTCTTTGAGGTTCCATATTGGAAGTGGGATGAGATTTTCATGGGCTTCATGACATACTTAACCCGTATGTCTAAAGGACATGCTCCCATATGGGTGATCAAAGAATGAATCACCACGTCAACCTAATTCCTAGCTATCCTAGAGTAGAATCCAGTTGAGAGCTTAGGATACCTCTATGTGTAAAATTTTTAATGAATCCATGGCATTCCGTTAGCGATCATCTCTCACCATGATGCTCGCTTCATATCCTAGTTATACTGAAGATTACAGGATTCCTTTGGGACTCAGTTATGATTGAGCATGACATTTCACCCCCAAAATGATGGCTAGACATACCAGAACATTTATGTCTTGGAGGACATCTTATGGGCCTCAATGTCGGACTTTGTTCATAGTTGGGAGGACCACCAACCCTTGGTGTAGTTTTCTTTCTAGAACAACTACCATTTCACCATTGGTATGGAAAAATTTGATGATTTTTATCAGTGAACCTATAGGTGACCAAATTATTGGACAGATCTAGTCGAGTCGTCACTCATGGGACCCAATTTGGTGTGAGATACTATTGATAAGGTTAATATTATCCATGAGTAGATGAAGATTTCATAGAGCCATCATAAGACTTATGAAAACAAACAATAAAGACCTCTAGAGTTCGAGGAAGGAGACAATGTGTTCTTGAGTGTCTCATCTCAACATGGATTGAGGATATTTTTCCAGGAGGGAATGTTTTTTCTAGGATCCATTGGTCCCTTGTAGATATTTTATAGAGTTGGTGAGGTGGACTACTACTTAGCTCTATCACTATAGTTGCACCACATATATGACATCTTACAAATGTCGCATTTGAGGATGTACGTGCATGATCTATCACACATTATCAACTAGGGAGAGCTAGAAATCAAGGATATAGCTGCCTTTATAGAGTACTTAGTGAAGATTTGGGATTTACATGAGATGATCCTTTGTGGGAATTTGATTACACCTTTGTATGTCTAGTGGTATCACAAGAATTTTCATGAGAGCACTTGGGAGTTGGAGACCCAGATGTGATCCTATTACCCTCATCTTTTTGACTAGGTTTTCTCTTTTAAGATTTAATTTTTCTAAGGTGTGGAGAATTTAATAACTCAAATTTTACATCCATTTTTTTGGATATTTCAGGGATTATTTTCAAGTACAGGTGATGATATGGAGTGCGATTATGAGACCTGATGTTCCTATAATAAATGTTTGAAATATATTAAATATATTAAATAGCATGCACACATAGTTCTCATGAAAAATTGGAATAAATCTAAAATGAAGGACCAGATTAGAAATATGAGGGAACCAATGAGTTTTGGACATTGGTTTCACCATAGGTGTGACATAATATTTTTTGGTGTGAGCTGTTTGTGAAAAAATTATCATAGGTTTGAAATTAATAAAATAAATTAACATAATAATTATTCTATTTGTTAAAATGAAGTGACCTAAATCCTATTTAAATATAGAGATATGGATTTTTCTTAGGGTTAGTCAGCAAACCCTGGAGACCTAATTGCTATTGGAGGAGAGAATTCCTGGTGAATGATGATAGATCAAGATCATATTGTGGATCATTGCACTAATAAAGTCTATGGATATCGTCAATGATAGAAACACAACCATTCATCATCAACGATCAATCCAAATTCCAGATAGGGAATCCTTTATTTGGATTCATTATTGATTTCTATAGTGAACATGACTCAATAAAAGAACACATTAATTTGTGGTTCGATCGTCTTACGGGATGGGTAGACTAATCGGAGTTTCATAGAATTATTTTGTAATTTTTTGCTTTTTTCATTATTATTTTCATGGAAATGAATTGATATTAAAATTAATATTGATCGAGGTATGCTCCTAAATTTTTTCTTATGTTTTTCTCCCTCCATTGTTCATTCACCATAGGAGTTCTTCGTTTGTCCTTGGTTTCGACAGATCCCAATGCATCAATAATTGTGCCCTAGTTTCTTGGAAAAATGATTCAAAGTCATTTATATGGGATCGACAGGACATGAATGTGGTTAGATGATGAAAGTTGTGGAGAATTGAATGGTTTTGGATACCCAATTTCTCTTTCTTTGATGTTCTTCAGCGTGAAATGAATACCGAAGTGTAGATCCAATTTCTAAATAGATTTGATGGAAGAACATTTTTTTCAATGATGGCGAGGCTTGGATGAGATAAGATCATAATTTACAAAGTGAAATGGGCACTTGATCGGTTATTGGAGGATAAAATGAAGGTGCGTGCAACATATATGAGGTTATAAAATTTTCCATGCTACACATCATGTAATCCAGGTCTACAGGATGTGTTGGCCCTCCTAGTTGAGGTGCTATGGTTCAGATCGAGTTAATGATAATATGGTACGTGGCCCCTATCACACGAAATGTAACCCCTTCCATGAGACTCTGTGTTTAATTTGAAGAGTACCCATACATGTGAAAATGTACATGGCTAGATGGCATGTCGTGTACTAGTACACATAGATGACCTAGTGTACACATGATGGTACATAGACACAACCTTAGTACATAAACATGTACTAGTGAAACATGTAGGACACGTTTTGTATCCACACACCATGTACTCCTTCTACATGTAGCTTACATGGAGACTACATGTTGTGTGAGTTTTTTCCATAGGGATAGTCATTGGGATATCTAGACACACCATGTACCCCCTATTACACGTACTGTACCCCATTCAAGAGTTCTTTTACGTCATCATTTTCTTACTTTGGTCCATTATAGTTTGATAATGTTACCTTGTTCCTTTAACTCGAGGGTACAATGTGACATTACATCCATATCACTAGAATGTGATCCCTTATAGAGACCCAGTCTCGAATAGAGTAGTGGTGTCCCTCCAGGAGACTGGAGTTTGATCCTATATCATCCTTGTTCCCTAAATGGGGTTTGTGGAATCAATATAACCTCCCTAAGAAGGGTGTTGATCCTCCATCTGGAAGGCCATATCAATAGGGTTTGTGGAATCATCCACATATGATCCCCATGTAACAGATTGATCTATATTGTGTTCATGGTGTACCTCAATGGTCCTGGTCATGATCCCTATCTATGTATTAGAGTATTCTTTATCCAGTGAGATTTTTTGACTAGGCCCTTAGGATATAGACAAATTTTTTGACTGTATTTGAAGATATCATGGCTCATGGAGTATATTCTCCTGAAATGAGTGTCTTGTTGAGTAGAATCCCATGGATGGTAGTTGGTTATGACTCTTGGATGCCATGGTATCTTTCATGATCATATCATGGTGTTCTTATTATACATTGATTGTAATATCTTGTATTAAGATAACTATAATTTTTTATTCATGTTTAGGGTTTTTGGTGTGTCATAATGAGTATTTTTATACTCACCCCTTCATGGGATTTTCCCATACTTGTTATGTCTTATACAGAAGATGGATCATTTGATAGTGTCCTAAGAGGATAAGGAGTGGGTGGAGCATACATAGATATTTTTAGACTGAGGTGTTTTTTTGGGATATTTAATTTGAAGTTAGTACATACCCTTGGATCAAGTTGGACTATTTACAATTTTTGGTTGGGTATGAATTTTCCCCCTTTTCTGATTTCAGTATTTTTACCGTCATACTCTGTTGGTGGATATTAAATGTATGTATGCAATTTTTCAGTTGTTTTAAATTTTAGAATTGTGTAGGATTGGATATGTGGGACCATGTGAATGAAATTTAGTCTAATGCAACCCATTTTTCGGATATGTCTACTTGTCGCTGGTCTCAGACCCCTATATTATTGGAGGCCAGCTTGAGGAAGTCACAAATCAGACCTTTGGGAGTCAAATTGTGAGAATACAAGTGATTAGGGATAAAACTAAATCATTTTGATTGATTTTTCTCTAAAATACATAACATAACCCATACATTATGTGGTGAAAATAGAATCTCCATTAGATTATTTTTATTACAACTCAAATAATGAAATGTATTAATAAGCCAACAATGATTAACAATGTCCTAAAAAATGTAAATTTTTCCCAAATTCACATTGATTGGACCTCTAATTCCCACTATATATTTTATAGGAAATATAGATAACTAATCAAAAATAACAATTTCTTCCTTTTTCCTGTATTATGACCAACAACATTTACATGTCTACCAAAGTAAACATTTCAGTGGTGATTATAAACTAAATATGATTTCCCAAAGAACTAAAATATAATCCCAAGCATGAGTAATCAAAACATGTAATGCCAATGATTGCTTTATAAAATATTTACAAATAATTATTTTTTAATAAAATTTATATGGAAACAAAACTAGAAAAATGGGCTATTTCCATGGTTCGAAACCATGGAAATATGTCCCAAAACCATGTACATAGCCTATGACCATGGTTTTTCTCAACCGTGGGTGCTATCGTCGTGGCAGTAGGGTCTGACCTATAGCCACAGTTTTAACCGTGGCAATAGGTGGCCTAGTGCCATGGTTTTGAAAACCATGTAAATGGGTGTCTCCATTGTCAACCATGGAAGTTGACCTTTGGCCACATTTTTAACCATGTAAATAGGTGGCATATTTTCATAGTTTTAACCATGGATATAGCCCCATAAAACTGTGGCAATAGCCTAAAAATAATGTGTGCCTAGCCAGATTGGATCCCAGCACCTTCCCTTCATGTTTCAGTGACATAACCACTACACCACCAAGGATTATATATATATATATATATATATATATGTATAATATGTTATATATATTATTAAAAACCATGGAAATATCCTGAAAACCGTGACAATAGCTCTTACCTCCATTTTTTAGCAGGAAATTTTTTCTCTTACAAATTGAGAAAGGATGATTTTCTTCACTTCTCTAAGTGGATTGTGTCTGAAATTATTACTAGAATGAGGAAGGATACTGAAGGATGGGATTTATGGAAAATAATACCATCTGTTATTTATTTATATATTCAATATAAGTTGACTTGTTAAAGTTTATATCTACATAGGATACACATCTAATGAATACATCTCTGCTCAATTAATTCGAAGACATGTCTAGATCTCATGTGAAAACTGAGAAATGAGGCATACTTATTTTTTATTAATCTAGTGTGGTTACAATGATATTCGAAATAATGGCTGGTAATTCTATCAAGAAGTAGAAAAAAAATGATTCCAAAAGATAACTAGTTATTGGATAAGTATTATCTCACAGGAATATGTTAATAGAGGATGGGGGTATAAATAGACATCTCAACCTCCTCTTAAATAAGATATAACGTCTAAATTAGAGGTGAATGAAAAAATTAATAAAAAAAAGTTTAAGAAAAATTATATCAATCCCCAATTTGATAGGGATATCCTAGAGGTAATAGAAATTCATGTCTCAACATTGTATATTTCACTTGGTGGAGAGGAAATTTCCATGGTCTATAAAGATACAACAAAATAAAATCCATCAAAATGTATTTAGGGAATGTTTGGATTAGTGGGAAGTGCTTCATACTTTTTTTGCGGTTAAAAATTATTCCCAAAATAGGAAATATTCTATAGTTATATAAATTAGGGTTCACCATTTAGAGGAAAGACATGATGTAGAAATTTATTCACATGAAAAGGAAGTTATTTGAGGCATCTTTGTACCAACACCATTTATAATGAATGGATCTTTCATTGATTATCCAATACCAAACACCATATAAAAAGTAGTAAATAATTGAGATAAAGATAAAAAATATTTTTAGAATGCTCATTCCTAATATGGGTATCTACTCCATGATATGATTTGGTCCAGTCTAAGACACATATTTTTTCACTGGTAAAGATAAGTGATTATAATGGGTGATAAGTTATCATCCTTAAATAAATACACACACTAAGGGTTTTTTACTCTATATGAAACCTTAGGGTAGTATTTAAAACTTAAACCCTAGAAAAATCACTATCTTTGGATGGGTTCTTTATACTGGGTATCACTAGTTTATAGTCTCATAAATGGTTCATTTATATTGGCTCTAACCAGTTCACAATAAAATTTTCAAAACTACCTAATGAAAAATATATTCCTTATGCTCAAAGATGTCACTGAAACATGATATAATATCTTATTCCTTATTAAAAAATATTTAACTACCAATATATTTCTTATAATACAATATTAACATAAACTTTATTATATCATGTATAATAACATATATACATTATTCAGCATTGAGACCATATGCCTTGATTACTCAATCATTATCATCTTATTATTATTAAATATCCTTGACACACAAGTCGTGAATAAAATTTCATAGTATTAGTATTTCTAAACTCTTGTATCCTTACATTTCTTTCTCAATGCACAATATTTGATTTCTATATTATCATCATATTTTCTCACTTACTCTTTTTCTTAAATACTTAGGATATTTAGAAAAATACAATTTAAATTTATTCTCTCCCACTTTTTACTTTTCATTATTTTCCTTTTCTTATTTTTATTCTACTTATTATTCTTCTACTATTTATCTTTCAATAATCACCTGAATATTATTTCCATATTTTGAATATATAAATCCCATGATATTTAGAAACATTTTATTCTCTATAATTATCTATATTGAATTATCATTTTAGTTTTTAAAAGATATTTTTCACCAATATTAAATATATAGGAAAATAATTTTGATGTTCCCTTTATTTACACCTTCATATTTGGATTTTAAATATTCAATAAAAACTATATAATAAAATTTAAAAAATATTATACCACCTTCTCTCACTTACCATATCTCTCAACAACATTTAATCCTTTCAATTTTTATAATATTCATAAACTCTTCTTCGTAACAAAATACAAATAATTTTTTTCTAAATATGCATGAACACATGAATTAAACTATTCAAACCCAAGGGACATCCTCATGGAACAATTATTTATCTTTCTACATTCCATATTATTTACTTATTTATTAACCACTGTATCACCCTCGATTTCAAGTAATTATCCATATAGTTATGTATTTTAAGTATATAATGTTATTGGGAAGGTTTGGTAAGTATATAATGTTTTTATGAATATAATGTTATTAGGAAAGTTTAGAGGAGTTTGAGAAGTTTTGGGGGATTTTATAGAGGTGTACTATTTTAAAACTATTAGTAAACATTGTGCATCAACACCCAATAAACCATGTGACTAAAATAATGGTAATTGGGTAGGCACACAGTTAGACATGTGGTTTAGACAAAATAAATAGACAACTAGGAGAAACCATGAAATTTCAGATATAGGGGTTTAGAATGGACAGATCATGGTTTATAAAACCTTGTGAGCCAACGATGTGTGGGGGGGGGGGTGGAGGTAGTGACAATGTACGGTTAGTATAATTTTTTCCCAATAGTACACCTTAAACACACAACAATGAAAATTAGATCTAGATTGTTTAGATCTCACTCTAGTTACACACTTAATGATTATATTTTCCTTAATTCTGACCCTAACTCAAATTAAACTCCTTACAATGGAGGGAGATAGCCTTTCCTTCGATTCAGGAGTAATCCGTTGGCAAATCATGGTGCATTGGAGGCTAGATTCCTTACCATGTTCTCGATCTTGGTGGTTTTCATCAGTTTTATTCGTCTTCCTTATCTTGGTTTCATTGATATATTTTTTGGGAAATATTTATGTTGTGTTATGTTAATAATTTTAAGATATGATTGTTTGGAAGATATTGAATAATATCTAAGGTTCTTTTTGGATGATCTAAGCCATGTATTTGGAGTTTTTTGTTGTTCATCATTTTCAAGTAAGTTTTCAAGGCAGGTGGTTCACTGTGGAGTCCTCTTAGTTATAACTTGTGGATGATTTCCAATTTATTTAATTTATTGATTTAAATAATGAATTTGATTGGAAATTTTTTTAGAGGCCATCATTCGTGATGGTATGTGGAATTATACAAATTGGTTGTTTTTTGGAAAGGGAAATTATTTACTTATTCTTAAAAATGATGATTTTAAAATGGTTATTTGGTTTTGATTCAGGAAAAATTGGTTGGAAAATGTTTTCAATAAAAGGGTTGTTTAATTAAAATTGTTTGGAAAAATTGGTTTGGCATGGTTTTTGTTATAAATGGTTGGAATATGTCCAGGTGAATTTAGGATTAATAAGGGTATGAAGTTTCCAACATAAAAAGTTGTCCAGGTAAGTGTATGAATTTTCACACATCAGAATGGTTCACCAAGTGAAATCTTGATGAAAGGATGAATCAACAATCACAAGTATATGTAACTCCATGGTTTCATGTATGTGTGGATGTGTGGAATGGAATGTGTTATGCCAAATGGATTTATAAAATGGTTTGAACGATTTTTTTGGTTTCTTTTTATGAAAAAACTATTTTTTGTAGAACTCATTTTGTTTTTCATATAAATGACTTTAAATTGTTTTACAATTCAGTATATAAATGTGATAAATTGGTTTGTCCTAGAAAAATAAATAAAATGAATGAGCTCGGTTAAGAGTTATACCTATTCTTTGGAATCCTCATTTGGATTATATCTTATGCCTTCATAAGATGGTATTAAAGAACTAATAGAAGCTATAGGATGCGAGGAAGGAATCTAGTAAGGTATATTTGAATAACCTGGTTGAGATAATTGGATCAATATTTGTGAATAATAAGGGAGAGGAGTCTCTCTTTTATAAGTGAGGTTGGTGGAAAACATGAATATAATTGAAAATATACTATTAAATATTTGAATAACTCACAAAAAATGGATCTAAACTGACATAAATTCAATTATAAAGAGTCTAAGTAAAAAATAAAGTAAAAAAATCAATTATTGAAAAGTTTAGGTGTCATTTTAAACATTTTATTTTTATTTAACCCTATCATTAAACCTATTTAACCATAACCATTGTAACAAAATTTTAACTCTTTAAGAGCCATTAAAGTAATATAAAAAATTACAAGTGGAATATAAATGAATCATGGATGACAATATATACTATTTAAAGTCATTTTCAGGAATATTCAGATATCTTGAATATAAAGGAATTAATATATAAATGAAATTAAAATATAAACTAATGATCCATAATTTATAATTTATAAATATATAAGATATTCATGGTTAACCATAATTATTCCAAAATATATTATATTTAATGTTTTGAAAATGATTTATTTTTTTCTACTTCTTAGACAAGTGATATGTCAACATTGTGTAATAGTTCATGGAAATAATATTATCTCTAAATATAAAAAATAAATTAATGTTATAAAAATAATCTATTAATATTTAAAATAACCATTAATAACCATTAATATATCCTTTTATTCCCTATCATAACATATTAGAGTTATAAAAAGAAAGAGTGTGACATTTTGTAATTTTTCTTAACATAAAATAATGTAATGACCATAATCAATGTAAACTGGAAAAAAATTCCATCATTTCAAATTGAATAATATAATTTTAAAATTAATTTAATAAACTGAAATAAGAAAAAGTTTTGGGTTGATCTTGATACCTTATCACATAGTTTTAACCTTTATTAACTAGTTTTACCGATTTCTGCTGTGATAAACTTTTACCATGGGTACTATTAGTTATAAATAAAAATGATAATGAAATATTTAATAAATTTAACCTAATGATTATAAACATGAAATAAATTTTATAAAATTTAATTCCTATAACTTTTAGAAATCTATTTTAATATAATTATACAAAAAGAATCCAAAACAATTTATAGAAAAACGTGTTTTTAATCATTAAAATGAAATTATACAAAAAAAATATAATTTTGATTACTATGGAATTAATTATATTGTTATGAATAAAAGTGATATTATATAATTTTAAATCTAAATCCATGATATTATGGGAATTTAAAATCACCAGATTTAAATAAGAGAAATGACAGTTTTGCAAAAATAAGTATTTTCACTATTCACTGAAAAAATATATCTTTTTAGAAAAATTTAAAAAATTCATCCTAAGATGATTATGAATTGATAATTTCAAAAATTATATCCATTTTTTCTAGTAATTTTTATAAATTTGGAATAAATAAATTATAATATCCACACACTAAATGTCATAAAAACCATTTTAGAAGCATAAAATGATTTGATTCTAATTACATACATAATAAAAATAATTAAATGAATGTAAATTCATTAAACTTAATATATAATATAATAATTTCATTAGAATAACTTTTGAAAAGTAATTAATTTACCCTATTAATATCAAAATTCAAAACTTCATAATTTTCCACATTTAGCATTAGCCTTTATCAATGCTAAACAACACTAATAAAGATGGAACTTTTATTAGTGAAAAGTAAAAGAAATGATAAATGATGTATTTTTGAGTGTTAAAAAATAACTGATAAATTCATCCTTTTTCATTGATTTTATTATATTTTATCATTGATTTTAACACTGACGAATTCCCCAATTTTAACTTCTTTTCTTAGACTATATTTTTTTCCATTGATAAAGAAACCCTTATTAGTGATTTTCTAAGTGCTCCGAAAATGTGACCAACATAAATTATTTTTATAAATGACTAACTACAATATTTTAAAATATTAATATGTTTAAAACATATTTTTGTAAATATGATTTATAAAATACTAAATATGTATTTAAACTTAATATATAATATATTTAGTAAAAAATGGATTAAGAAATAATATTAATTAATAATTTTAAATTATTATTGGGTAATATATATTTAACTAAAATTTGGTGATAATAAATTTTAATAAATTATTTAATATCTTATGAAAAGTTGAAAACATGACTTGAACTTTAAACAACCATAACTTTTTATTTAGGTGTCCGTTTAGACTCCATGAGATATCAAATTGAATAATGTAAAGATATATATATATATATATATATCATATTAATTGGGATAACTTTGGAAACTATTTTCTTGAGATTATAAAATGTGCAAAAGGCTTCCAAAACTGGGTTTTTTAGTTTGGAAACACTAATTTTATTAATATTCTATATAATTTTAGCTTTGTTTTAGAGGACATTCTTTTTTTTGGTGGAGAGTAAATTTATTCCTAGGGATTACAATAATATGGATATTTTTTAGTAGAACTATTAATTGTTTTGATATCTTAGAGTTATTTATAAATAATTTTATACATATTTTTCATATATTTACAAATAAATATTTAATTATATTTCCTTATAAAATGTAATCTTAAATATATTAACCATATTAAAAAAATTATTCATTTTATTTAAAATAAAAAAATTTCCAATTTATTTATGTTATAAAAATATATGAATATGTATATACCCATATAAATACATATGTAATGTTATATATATCTGTGTGTGTGTGTGTGTCTGTGTGTGGGTGTATTAGAAAATAGAAATATATTCATTTATATATTCTAATATAAGTAAATAATTAATAACATATAATATATGTGAATAAACATAAACATAAATAAAGATATAAACAAAAATATTTATATATTGACACACACACACATGTATATATAAATATTAACACACACATAAATATAGAAGAACCCACATATTTTATAAATGAATTTTAAAAAAGTTATACAAATATATATAATTTTATATAAATAAAAACATGAACACACACATATACAAAAAAATAAATATAAACACACACGAATTTACACAAAAAGAAAAATATTTTAAAAATTCTTTTAAATATTATTATATAATTACATATAATTATATTAATATATATATATATATGATAATGAGAATAGATATATGAAAAATATGAATGGAAACATTTAAAATAAATATATATATCATAAAATACTAAAAAAAATGTTGATGTAGTGGTAATGGGTTAGCACTTTGAACCTAGAGGCCCCAAATTCGAATATTATGAGTTTTTGGAAAGGGATGAATGGGAGGGGGGTTATGATAACTAATAAATGGTTGGGTGAGTTGGAAAGTGATCATAAAGGAAAGTGGTGGGTGGGGGACTCGTGTGTGGATAAGGGAAGTGGTGGGGTGGGATAACATCGATAAATTGGATCTTTAGAGGGGGTTTTTTTTAATAATAATTTTATCAGAACTAAAAAATCACTTGTAAATGAGGCATTTTATTAGTTCTTTTTTAGTACAGATAAGAGGTTATACATTATTTTTAGTGATGTTTAAACTGATAAAATTGTAAGGGAATGTAGATTATGAGTTCTTTTTTAGTGTTGATAAACATGAATTCTAGTATTGAAAGAAGTGGGATGTGCATTAGTGATACAGTACACACATAAATATAATTTTATTAATATATTTATTTTATATTTAAAATAATTTATCTTAATTTCTAACTAATTAATAATAAATGTATTATTGATTATTAATTTTATTATATATAAAAACTTTACATATATTTCATAATATGATTATTCATATTCATACCCACAAAACCAACAATTAGGTCATAATTTTTATATTTAAATAATAATGTTACATGATTCGTCTAATATTCATGCCCTATGTGGTGTGTGCTATTGAAAATAGTCTGTTTTTCCTAATAAAGAACAAATTAAAATATTGGGGTAATGAATTTTATCTAGGTAGTTATTTGGAATGGGGGGGGGGATGTGGTGGAAGTGATCTGCTTTTGTGTGTGAAGAAAATAACATTTTTATAAATACCAATTCCCTTTTCAGTGATGGCCTTATACTATTCAACAATCAATGGTTTTGAAAGTGTTTAATAATGATTTATGGGGTATGATATGGTCGATCAACCATCTAGAATTTATTTTCACATATTTTTTTAAAATGTTTCAAGCCATTTACTACTCAAATTTTATATTTTTCCAAATTTGTTTTTACCTTCGTAACTAGTTTTTAACTGAGTAATATATATTTTATTAAAAATATAAGAAAAAAATTCCTAACAATTTTTATTTTATGAATCTAAAATTAAAATCCATATAATATATTTCAATAACTAAATAAAAAATAAATAACTATTAAATAAAAACCTTTAATATATAGAAAAACTATTTTTCATAAAAATGTTGTTTTGACCATTAAGTGTTCTTTATCTTATGTAGTTTTTGTTAACAATTGAATGTGAAATAATAGATTTATAAATAGGATAAAAAATCATATTAGATTCATTTTTGGTAAGGGATTAATTTATTTATTTTATATAAGAAGTACAAAAATGTTAATAGAACAATTTTTCCAAAATAACAGTTTCACCATTATTGTAATAATTAAATTTAATCCTAGTGATATTACTGTAATGCATAAACAATTAATTGAATTTATTATATAATATGTAATTTTTTATATAAAATTTGAAATCCGTTGTTTTGAAATCCTTAACATGTTTTTTTCCCTCTCTCAAATTCAATGGACCCGTTGTAAGTATTCTAAATTTTGACCAATTTACTAAATAATATTGACATAGTCCATAGGATAGGTTTAAGGTTTTGATAAGATGAATTCCTCATCATGGAATTGATGTTTTAATTCTAATACATAATTTTTTAAAATTAATTTTGTAGGGAAATCACTCGATAGTTGTGTCACGACCCATCCTCGGGCCCATGCCATGACTACCCCAAGCCCGCCTTCCATAGGCCAGGGGCTGGAGAATAGCACCAAAGGCGTAAATCCCTAAGCTGGGAAAGAATTTACTTTATGAAAGTAAAAAAACACAACAGAGTATGCAACAGGAAGTAAACAATAAGTAAAACTGAATACAAAAGAGTGTGCTGGAAAGTAAATGAGCCAGTATACAAACCCAACTGAACAACAAGTACAAGTAAAGGGACAAATAGCTGAAAGCAACGAGAAGATCCTGGATCATCCTCTGGGGATTCCTACCTAAAGGGTAGGTACAGATGGCCACCTCAGCACCCAGTTCTGTCAGTATCTACTGTGTGCCGAATCGTCACAAGGCCCACCTCCGGGTACCATCCAGTCCTCGTACACTCCGCCTTGGTCAGCACTGTCTGTCGTCTGCATCCAACACAACGAGATGTGGGCATATCCCGTGCATGGGTGAGTATAACAATACTCAGTTAGGACCCCGAGACCCTCAAGGTCTCACAAAATCCAAAAAGGAAAAACCGCAGTAGTAAGATACTATCACAAAGTATCAACCAACCCAACTTAGGTATATGCCCATACATATACCTAAGTTACCAGTCACTGTCCGACTCCAACTCACGAGCCCAACCACAAATCAGTCCACATAGGAAGTATAGTCAAACACCACGATGATAATGGTTGAAATACATGACTCATCTCACACAGGTATGCCACAATTTTAAAGAGATATAGATGATCAGATGTAGCCACTGGATCTTCTAAGCTGTCAGACCCACATATGATATAGTCCATCTATCTCGTCTAAGCTATCAGATCCACACAGGATACAGTCCATCTATCTCGTCTAAGCTGTCAGACCCACACAGGACATAATCCATCTATTCTACACTAATAGAGATGATCAAATGTAGTTACTGATTCATCTAATCTAGCAGAACTACATAGGATACAGTCCAGCTACTCTTTCAGAACTTTCAAACCCTAACAGGATTCCGGTATAGTTTTCGTCATTGAACCCATGGAGGATTCCAGTTTGGTAGTCCTCCCAGCCACATCTAGGGTTCCCTCACACATCACGCTTGATTCCAGGAGGGTCCACTCCTCAAGTCAAGAATCGATACATCAATGAAGTCCTGATTTTATGTATCCCGAAGTTCCATCTCGTCAAAATAAACCCAACGCGACAGACGGCGCGTCAATCGGACGCCCGGTCTGAGAGATATTGGCTTTTCCATTTCAGGGGCCCAGTTGGATTTATGCTCATTCCAAACCCATCCATTTTCCATAGTTTTCCACAACTCACTTAGAGTATTGAAAAAGGACCATCTCGTCGCGAGGATCCCAATGTCGTAGATGACGCGTCGATCGGACGCGCGGTCTAGAAGATATTTGCGTTTAAGCGAAACGAGCCAGGCCCGTCAAGCCCGGTGGGCTGGTGGGTCGGACCGACCCGGTTTGGTGGGTCCGACCCCGCTGGGGGTTGGCCTGGGCTGGTGGAGCGCAGCCCACCCAGGGACCCGGCCCGGTGGGTCCGACCCAGTTAGGGGGTCGGCCCGGCCCGGTGGGGCGCGGCCAACCCGCGGACCCAGCCCATTTCGCATGCCGATTCGGCTCACCCGGCAGCACCGAGCAGCGCCCCCCCATCCTTGCTGCCCGGCCTGCTGAAGTTGTCCGGTTTTGTTCGGTGTGAGCAGCCCGCGGTTGCAGGCCGCAGTTCGTCCACACGCGACGCCCATAGGCACCACCGTTTCATTCAGCCCAGCCGGCAGGCGGCCGGCCGGTTCGCCCACCGAAGCGGCCCACCTAGTGAGGGCCGCGGTATTATCTGTAGTGTGGTGCCGCTGTGTTCTACGTAGCGCAGTGCCGCGGTCTTCTCCACAGTGCGGTGCCGCAGTCTCCTGCCCGGCCGACCATAGCCGGCTGGTTCCTCCAGCAAGCGGCCCACGGATGTGGTCCGCACCTGCGGGTGCCACGGTTTACCAACCCGGACGGAAGTAGCCAGCTAGTTCTCCATCCCGAGGGGCCCGTGGTTGCGGGCCATGGTTTTCCTCCACACGGCCAGTGCGCATTCGCCGCTTCCGATCGCCTCCGCCTCCGGTCGCCGCCACCTCTGGTCAATGTTACCAAAATAAACACGATCCAACGGAGGGTCATCGGGCCGTGTTTGTTTAGCCCGCACCCTCCGCGTTAGGCAATTTTAAAATGCCAAAGGCAATCCAATGCATTCATAAAAAACGAGATATAATTTTATTCATGTAAAATTATACAAAAACCCCCTACCTCATAATTAACGTTGCACATTTACGAGTCGCGAAAGACAGGCATCCCAGAAATCGGACGTCGTTCTGTCAAGGTTTTTCATTGGCGATGGCAGAATCTTCTCCCTTGATTCGGAGGAAGAGGAAGGTAGATGACGTTCTTCATGGCGTCGCCTCACCTTCTCACCCCGGTTGAAGAAGTGGAGGAGATGTTCTTCGTGGGATGAAAAATATTCCTTCATGAAATCTTCTCCTCTCCTTTGTTCTCCCAACCAAAATTATGCCAACCCAAATAAGAGAATGAAATATCTTGTTTTAATGTTGGAAAAATAAGTTCGAATTAATTCAAAACTAGATTAATTGTGGAATTAATTAATCATAGGTGTTGGAACATTCATGATTGGATCTGAAAAGTTTAAAATCCAAAAGAAGGATGGTAAAATGTTTTAGGAGTTAAAGGGGGGTTTCAAGGGGAGTTGAGTGGTTTGTGTTCGTGTGGGCCCCAACACAAAATATATTCTCATTGGTGGTTATGTGTGGTGTGGGCCCCACATCCAACTCCTCTTTGGAGAAAATAACCACCCAATAACAAAAATTATGTAACACATAATTTTTATTAAATTTATAATGAATTCCCAAAATTAACTTTCACCATGTACAAAACGCAATTGTGGTAAATGTCCCCTTAAGCGAATACTGGTGCTGTGAGTTCATCAGTATCCTCAGATTTCAATTTCAAGCATCGGTTTGAAAGATAGAAAAACCCAAATGTATGTTTACTGAAGGTACCCGAACAAAACTTCAGAAATTGATTCCGAGCACACCGGGCCTCAGAATCAGGCGTCGTTAGAAACTTTGGACTCGTAAAATTCCAAAGAAATTAAGAAAAAAAATTCCTTGAAATTTTCGGGTCTTTAAATTACCCCCACCTCAGGGATTTATGTCCCCGTAAAGATACAACACACACTAGGGAAACAAATGGGGGTACTGAGAATGCATCAGAGCCTCCCACTCCCATGTGCTCTCTTAGAGGTTCCCATGCTACCAGCGAATGCACACCAGAGGAATCGAACATCCTCGTAGGACCTGCTCTGGTCGATCCTCGATCTCCACTAGGAACTCCGTGAATGTCACCCCATCATCGATGTCCAGCTCCCCGTGGTCGATGATGTGGGATGGGTCGTGCACGTATCTCCTCAGCTGAGATAGGTGGAAGATGTCGTGCACCCGATGCAACTAAGGTGGAAGGTCCAGGAAGTAATCCACCTCGCCTACTCTGATGAGGACCTGGAAAGGCCCGATGAATCGTAGAGATAACTTACCGCCTTGGCCAATTCTCCATAGACCCCGTCGAGGTGAGACCTATAGGAAGACGTGGTCGCCATCCTCGAACTCCAGTGGTCTCCGTCTCCTATCAGCATAGGACTTTTGTCTGCTCTGTGCAGTCTTCATCTCCTCCTGGATGATCTTCAAATTCTCTGTCGTAGCCTGAACCATCTATGGTCCTACAAGTACTGACTCCCCTGGGTCAGTCCAGCACAGAGGTGATCTTCAAGGTCAGTCGTACAATGCCTCGTAAGGGGCCATCCCGATAGTGGAGTGGTAGATGTTGTTGTATGAAACACCACCAAGGGTAAGTGATCCTCCCATCTGCGACCAAAGTCGAGGACAAATGCAAAGAGTATGTCATCGAGAGTCAGAATTGTCCTCTCAGTCTAACCATCCGTCTGAGTATGGAAGGCGGTGCTCAAGAAAAGCTTGGTCCCAAAAGCCTCCTGTAACCCCTTCCATAGCCAGGAAGTGAAAAGAGCATCTCAATCAAAGACAATAGTCGATGGTACGCAATGAAGCCGTATGATCTCCTGAACGTAGAGGAATCCCATGCTCTCTACTGAGCCCTGCTCTCTGATCGGTAGGAAGTTGGCCGACTTGGTGAGTCGGTCTACGATCACCCAGATAGAGTCATGTCCCCTGGATAATCGTGGAAGTCCCATCATGAAATCCATGTATATCCCATCCCACTTCCACTCTGGGACCTCTAAGGGTTGTACCAAGCCTGCTGGTACCTGGTGCTCTGCCTTCACTTGCTGAAAAGTGAGGCATCGAGAGACAAACTCTGCTGCTGCTTTCTTCATACCTGGCCACCAGTGCTGTCGTCTGAGGTCCGGATACATCTTCTCCACTCCTAGATGTACCTCTATAGGGGAAGTGTGGAACTCCCTAAACACCTCCTACTATAGTGAAACTGGTACCATGGTATGTACTCTGAAGAGGATGATGTGTTCCCCACCTTCAGAAAACCCATCAGGTGCCTGCCTTGAGGAAATCTGAGCACGTCGCGTCAGACAGTCAATGTCCCCACACTTCACCTCTCTGACTCACTGAAGAAGTGGAGGAGTGACTGCGAGAGACTGCAGAAAGGATGCTCCATCTCTATCCACAAAGGATATCTTCAATGCAGCTAGTTTCTCTATCGCCTCTCCTTGCAGTTGAATGCCCGATCTCCTGCTGAGAGAATCTGCTATAACATTCCCCTTCCCAGGAGTATAGACTATCCCGAAGTCATAGTCCTGGAGGAACTCGAGCCATCGTCACTGTCTCAGGTTCAAGTCCTTCTATGAGAAGATGTACATGAGACTCTGGTGGTCAGAGAAGACTGCAAAACACTCTCACATTAGTTAGTGCCACCACCTCTTTAAGGCGAAGACCACTGCTGCTAACTCTTGGTCATGGGTAGTGTAGTTCTACTCGTGCTATCTCAACTACAGTGAACCATTTTCTATCACTGCTCGTTCCTGCATGAGGACACACCCGAGTCCAGTCCCTGATGCGTCCCAGTAATCTACGTACCCTACGCCCTCCTCCGACAGCCTCAAGATGGGCGCACTTGTCAACCTCTGCCTCAGCTCCTGAAAGCTCTACTGGCATCTCTCTGACCACACGAAGGGTTTCCCATTATTATTCAAAGTTGAAAGCGGTGCTACAACTCTAGAGAAGTCTGGAACAAATCTCTGATAGCACCCAACCAGTCTTAGGAAACTCCGCACCTCTGTCACACTCCTGGGTGGATCCCAAGAAAGTACTGACTCAATCTTCACTGGGTCCACTGCAACTCCAGCCTCCGAGATAACGTGTCCCAAGAAATGAACCTCTCGAAAACAGAACTAGCACTTCGAGAGCTTACCATAAAGCTGGTGCTCTTAGAGTGTATCTAGTACCACCTGAAAATGGTAGGCTTGCTCCTCCTTAGTAGTCAAGTAAATAAGTATGTCGTCGATGAAGACTACGAAAAAACGATTGACGTAAGGATGGAAGAACCTATTCATGAGACTCATGAACACTACTGGAGAGTTGGTTACGCCGAAGGGCATAACCAAGAACTTTTAGTGGCCATACTAACGCCTAAAGGCCGTCTTCTGCACATCCTCATCTCGAACTCTGAGCTGGTGATAGCCTGACCTAAGGTCTATCTTCTAGAACCATCGTTCACCCTTGAGGTGATCAAAGAGGTCATCAATCATCGAAAGTGGGTACTTATTCTTCACGGTAACATGATTCATGTGATGGTAGTCAACACACAGTCAAAAGCTCCCATCTGCCATCTTGGCGAACAAAAATTGGTGATGCCCAGGGTGAAAAACTAGGTCAGATAAATCTCTTTCCCTTCAAGTCCTCCAGCTGTACCCGCAGCTCACGAAGCTCGGCGGGAGCCATCCGATATGCTAGAGTATATATCGGCGTTGTACCGGGGTACATGTCGATGTAGAAGTCTAACTCTCTACGAGGGGGTAGTCTTGGAATGTCGTTAGGGAAAACATCCATATATTGATCCATCGCAATAGGAAAACTTGGACTTCGTACATCAACTGCACTGAGGATGAGACTAGCCAACTGATGTGTGATCGGCTTCCCCCTCCTCTGCGTAAGTCCATCCTTCACTGCAAAGGCTCTCTTCTCGCCAGTGAAGGTGAACCTTGTCCCATCCATGTGAACACACCACAATTTGTGCCTAATATAGTTGATCTGATCATGGACTGTAGATAACCTTTCTATACCCAAGATGACGTCGTAATGCCTCGACACTGCTACAAGAAGATCCCAGCCGAAGCTCTCGTCTCCTAGAGTAAGCTCACACATCCGACACCAGTGAGTAATCTTCGAGTTTGCTCATGTAGGAGTCTCTATCCATAAGAATTGAGCCGACGGCTCCGTCGGAATCTCCGTGCTCCGAACAAGGGAAGTGACGATAAAAGAATGACCCACACCTATTTATATAAGTACTATAGCAAAGGTGGACTTAACACAGATACTACCACGAATCATGTCAGGTGCACCGTGGTCGTAGGCCTCGACTACCTAGAGCTGAACCCACCTTTTCCCACCAGCTCCATATGTTTGGGGTGGACCTCCTGGTGGTGGTGGTGGTTAAGACTCCAAATGTCGTCCACCACCCGCTGCTCGGCCAGCTCCTCTACCACATCTGCCTGCTCCCGACGGACCACCACGGTCGAACCTATGCTTCTGCCTGGGAGGTCCTTCTACTGTCTGCTACTCATCTACATGGTGGGTCGGGCAGCCACGAGCCATGTGGCCCTGCCCGCCGCATGCATAGCACTACCTGCTCCCCGTATAGCTGTCTCTGGTTCGTGTGTCCTAGACAACCAAACCTGTATCCTAGAAACACCCAACTGATGACCTGGCCCGCTTGGACCTCTACGACATCTGTCTACTTCCAACTACAGAGGACTCCACTACGTCTCACCCTGTGGTGGGTCTCACTACTGGTGACTGCTCAGCGAGAAAGCTCTCCACCATAAGGGATCGCTCTAGCACCCCGGCCTGCATTGGAATGCTGAGGGGAATTGTCGAAGGCCTAATCTCATGCCTGAGTCCCTAATTGAAGGTCCAGGCCCTGAATAACGCGTCCCGCACCATATCTTTGGAGTAGCGTGAGAGGTTGGTGAACCTCGCTAAGTACTGAGCTACTGTCATGCTGCCCTATTGCAGATGAAGTAACTCCTGAGTCCGCACCATACGAAGGGTGGATGGAACAAACTCTGAGCAGAAGAGACTCTCGAAGTCCATCTAGAGTAAAGATTCCTCATCATTCACCTAGAGCATCAGGCTCTATATTTTTCCTGTTACTTCATGTAGGAGACTCGCAACAAGGATCACTATATGGTTGTCTGGTGTCCCTAGCAATCTGAAGACTCTCACAACAGCCTCCAGCCAATCCCCAGCTGCCTGCCGGTCCATCTCTCCACGGAACCTGGGCAGCCTCTGTCACTGGAACTCGTGCAACACACTCAGGTGGCATGCACTCTCTACTTCTAGGGCTTGTGGTATAGGGGGCCCAGCGGGTAGTGGTAATGATGGTGCCTTCAATGTGATGGGTCCCTGCACCGAGGCCTCATTGCTTGGTGGGATACCATCTCGTATGTAACTCGGAACCCTAGCTAGCTGCCTTCGTGGAGCTATCCTGAAATGAAACAGGTGCACCATGGATAAAAAGAATACCAGTTGAGCTAACAAAAAGTAATCCCAAGAAACATTTTCAAAGGAAACACACACGCAATGAGTGTTTTCATGCACTGAATCAGAAATAAGAGGTTAGAGTCTTGGTGTATGGATACGGCGGCCGCCTCACCAACACTGGACTCCCTGGACTGAAAACCACACTAAATACTCTTAACATTATTGATTCATAGAAAATAATGATCAGGGTCCTGAGTTCTGTGGTAGAACCGACCCCTCTGATACCAATTTGTCACGACCCGTCCTCGGGCCCGTGTCGTGACTACCCCTGGCCTGCCTTCCATAGGCCAAGGGCTGGCGACCATCACCAAAGGCGTAAATCCATTAGCTGGGAAGGAATTGAATTTATCAAAGTAAACAAATACAGTATAGTACACAACATGAAGTAAAAACTAAGTAAAATTGAATACAAAAGAGTGTGCTGGAAAGTAAATGGGCAAGTATACAAACCCTACTATAGAAAAAGTACAAGTAAAGGGACAAACAACTGAAAGCAAAGAGAAGCTCCTCGATCATCCTCCACAGATTCCTACATGAATTGTATGTACAGATGGCCACCTCAACACCAACGTCTGTCAGTCTCTACCATGTGCCAAATCATCGCAAGGCCCACCTCCGGGTACCGTCCAGTCCTCGTACACTCTGCCTCGGTCAGCGCTATCCGTCATCTGCATCGAACACAATGTGGTACAGGCATAGCCCGTGCAGGGGTGAGTATAAAAATACTCATTAGGGACCCAGGGACACTTAAGGTCTCACAAAATCCACAAAGGAGAAACCAAAGTAGTAAGATACAATCACAAAGTATCAACAAACCCAACATAGGTATATGCTCATACATATACCTAAGTTACCAGTCACAGTCCGGCTCCAACTCACTAGCCCAAGCACAACTCAATCCACACAGGAAGTATATTCAAACACCATGATGATAATGGTTGAAGGACATGACTCAGCTCACATAGGTATTCCACAATTGTAGAGAGATATAGATGATCAGATGTAGCCACTAGATCATATAAGCTGTTAGACCCACATAGGATACAGTCCAGCTAATCTATCGGACCCACACAGGATACAGTCCAGCTATCTCGTATAAGCTGTCAGACCCACATAGGATACATTCCAGCTATCTCGTCTAAGCTGTCAGACCCACACAGGATACAGTCAAGATATTCTAGAGTAATAAAGATGATCAGACGTAGTTACAGATTCATCTAAGCTTTCGGACCCACACAGGATACAGTCCAGCTACTCTGTCAGAACTGTCGAACCCACACATGATTCCGGTATAGTTGTCGTCGTCGTCGAACCCACAGAGGATTCCAGTACGGTAGTCATCACAGCCAACTCTAGGGTTCCCGCACACAACACGCTCGATTCCGGGAGGGTCCGCTACTCGATTCAAGAATTGATACATCAACGATGTCTTGATTTGATGTATCCCAAAGTTCTTGTCTCATCAAAATATACCCAACGCGGCAGACGGTGCGTCAATCTGACGCCTGGTCTGAGAGATATTGGCATTTCCATTTTAGGGGCCGGGTTGGATTTACGCTAATTCCAAACCCGAACATTTTCCAAAGTTTTAAAAAACTCACTTAGAGTATTTAAAAAGGACCACCTCATCGTGAGGATCATAGTTCCGTAGACGTCACATCTATTGGACGCGCGGTCTAGAAGATATTCGTGTTTAAACGAAATGGGCCCAGCCCCTCAAGCCCAGCAGGCTGCCAGGTCGGCCCGACCCGGTTTGGCGGGTCTAGACAGGCTGGGGTTCGGCCTGACCCAGTGGAGAACGACCCACCCAGGGACCCAACCCCGTGGGGTACGACCCAGCCATGGAACCGGCCTAGGTCGTGGGCCAGTTCGACTCGCTAGGGGGTGCCGAGCGGCGCCGCCCTTCCTTACTTCCAGGCTGACCAAAACTGGCCGGTTGTTTTCGGCGTGAGTGGCCCACGGTTGCGGGAAGCGGTTCCTCCACACGCTGTGCCAATAGGCGCTGTGGTTTCCCTCCGCCCGGCCGGCAGGCGGTCGGCTGGTTCGCCCACCGAAGCGGCCCGCCCAGCTCGGGCCGCGGTTTTCTCCGCTGCGCGGCGCCAAGCGGCGTTGCGGTTTCCTGCCCGGTCGGCCATAGCTAGCCGGTTCGTTCCGTAAGTGGCCCGTGGATTTGGGCTTCACCTCCTCCAAACGACACCTGTGGGTGCTGCGGTTTACCAACACGGATGGAAGTATCCGGCCGGTTCTTCAGCCCAAGCAGCCTGCGGTTGCGGGCCACAATTTTCCTCCATGCGGCCGGTGCGTGACCACCACTTTTGGTCGCCGCCACCTTCGGTCACCACCACCTCCGGTCGCCGTTGCCAAAATAAACACGATCAAATGGAGGGTCGTTGAGCCTTGTTCGTTCGGCCCGCGCCCTCCGTGTTAGGTGATAACAAAAGGCCGAAGACAATCCAATGCATTCATCAAAAATGAGATATAATTTTATTCACTTAAAATTATACAAAAACCCCCAACCTTGTAATTAACATTGCACGTCTACGAGTCGTGGAAGAATGGCGTCGTGGAAATAGGACGTCGTTCCATCAACGTTTTTCGTTGGCGATGGCAACATCTTCTCCCTTGATGCGGAGGAAGAGGATGTTAGATAACGTTTGTTGTGGCGTCACCTCATCTTCGTTCCCCGGTTGAAGAAGTGGAGGAGATGTTCTTCATGGAATAAAAAATATTCCTTCAATAAATCTTCTCCCCTCCATTGTTATCCCAACCAAAATTATTCCAACCCAAATAAGATAATGAATTCTATTCTTTTAAAGTTGGAAAAATAAGTTCGAATTAATTCAAAACTAGATTAATTAAGTGTGGCATTAATTAATCTTAGGTGTTGGAAAATTCATGAGAGGAGGTCAAAAGTTTAAAATTCAAAAGAAGGAAGGTGAAAGGTTTTAGGAGTTAAAGGGGGGGGGGGGTTCAAGGGGAGTTGAGAGGTTTGTGTTCGTGTGGGCCCCACCACACAATAACCTCTCATGGGTGGTTATGTGGGGTATGGGCCCCACCTCGAACTCCTCTTTGGAGAAAATAACCACCCCTTAACAAAAATTATCTAACACATAATTTTTATTAAATTTTTAAAGAATCCCCAAAATTAACATTCAACCTGTACAAATTGCAACTACGGTAAAGGTCCCCTTAAGCGAATACCATGGATACGAGTTCATCGGTGTCCTTAGATTTCAATTCTTAGCACCGGTTCAAAAGACAGAAAAACCTGCATGTACGTTTACTGAATGTACTTGAAAAAAAATTCACAAATTTATTCTGGGCACACTAGGCCTCGAAAACAGGCGCCGTCAGAAACTTAAGACTCGTAAAATTCCAAAAATTAAAAAAAAAAATTCCATGAAATTTCCAGGTCTTTACAAGTTGATACTACTATAGGGGGTTATCTTATGAGAAAATCACCAGATGAGAGCTATTAGTTGTTGGATTAGAGGTCCAAAAACAATTTTAAGTGGTACCCAGATGAAGGGTTATAACAAGGGGTGCACATGGTCTAAATTAGATGGGTTTCCATATAAATAGACGTCCTGTAAAAAATCGATTCCAATATTTCCAACAAAAATCTATAAGTTATTTTTTGTGAAGATGTGAATTATTTAGATTCTAATAATCAGAATTATATGAAGGGATAGAGGCCACAAAAATGATAACAAAAAATAATAATTAAGGTGAAGTATTTCATCCAAGATACTAAGGTTTTGAACCTCAACATTAAGGGACAACACTGACCAGTAAAGACCATTCACTAGAGGAGACCCTTGAAACCTTTATGAACACCATAAGAGTTTCACTTAACTAATTGAAAACATAATAAAAGGATTAAGAGACTATGATAAAATAATTTAAAGTGGACTCAAAAATCCAATGGGCTACCATGAGATACCTAGGAACTCAAGTCAGTCACATTGCCGAGAAACATAAAGAGATGCCTAGAGGAGTACTTACAAGATTCCCAAACCAATATCACCACATAGATTTGAAAGCTTCATTACATAGATGTGGAAATAAAACCCATGGATGTGATATATAATTTACTGGATATAATGATGAAAAAATAGTGGGAGAAAGTAAATAAAATCATAGAGAATATGAGGAACGTAAGGAAGAGGAATCACCACCATCGTACCAACCCCAAATACCATATCTAGATTGATTAAAGTATGTAATGATTGATGAAATAAAATAAAAGTTACTAGAAATATTTAAAAATATAGACATCAAAATTAAATTTTACGATTCAATTGCAAACATTTCCATCTACAAAAATCTCATAAAGTAGTTGATGAAAAAATATCAAATAATAATACACCATTCCACTGATAGGGGAATTTTCAAAACTAGTATCGAACACCCTACTAAAGAATCACAACTATCCATTTAGTTTTAAAATTAAAATTAATATTGATTATAATGAGTATGTTAGTGATTTATGTGATTTAGCTGCTACTGTAAATATTATATCATACAAAACATTCAATATATTTGGATTGAGAGAGGCACATATAACTCAGGTTAAGATTCAACTAGTAAATAAAATAGTGATAAATCCTTGAGGACTACTTGAATATGTCATCATCAAAGTAAAAAAGTTATATTTTCTAGAAGATTTTGTGGTAACAAACATAGATGATAGGAAGTACAAATAATCTAGTGAAGGATAATTCTAGCTATGGTAAGGGTTCTTATTTATGGAAAAAATGGGGAACTAAGAATAAGAGATGGAGGATCATAAGTGATGTTCAAATTTCACTGAGTATAAAGAAATAATAAGAAACATTTGATGAATTCTAAAAATATGTTTTTATGTAATTTGGGGACAATATTATTAATGGAATATGGGATGAATTTGATATTATAAAAATTAAAGAAGAAATAAAGAGAAATCTAAAGAATGGTAAGAAATTTCTAGAAAAATATAATGATAGTGGAGGAATAATCCTTGAAGTGGAATTTAAATAAATAGATCAGGTTTGGGAAGTTAGTGAGTTACAATTTGAATATTTCAGAAGGGAAAAAATGTTATATTGGGTGCATGGAAAATGAGATTGTGTTAACCCATAGAAGAGTAAAATTAGTTTCAGAAAATCAGAGTGTAATTATCTATATAGACGAATCAGAGATTCGACCTTTTTAGATCCAAATCTAGTAACCCCTTTTTTACCTTCCATCACATGAGATGAAAGAGGTAAGGTGAAGACAAAAATGTTAAAGGAAAGAACATCTCCAAGTCAACTTGTGTTTTTAGATATTTTCTCCATTAATTTCCTATTTTTAGAGGCACACATGCACTCACCCCAAAATCATTCAAAATTCTATGATAATGGACTGGTATTTCACATGTTTACTTTTTGTTTTACAGGTTCATAACGTCCCAGGAAATAAAATTTAGTAGAAGCTACACGACCTACTCACATCATGAACACCATTAACATCGTGAAATAATAGAAAATCCATGTCATGAAATCCATTATCAATGTGAATTAGGAGTAGGCATAACCTACTCATCTGACTTTGAAATGTCTTTTGAAAGGGTATTAGGTGTTTCATTTTTTTATAGTCCCCATATTTAATTTTTTTATCCCTAAACTAACAATTTCATTCGCATATTTTATTCTTTATTTACTCAACTAAACTAGGATAGATTAAATTCTTAGGATACTTTCCATTCCTTTATTTTAAATTTATTTTTCTATAAATTTTATTGAGAGGAATGGGAAAAAAATAAGTGGAGATATGATTTTGAAAATTATGATTTAATGATAATGGTTGATTTTTTTAATAGAAATTATTATAATATTTTTCATGCTCTAAATTTATGATATTAAAATTAATTTATTTTATTATTAAAATACATCACCACTCATTATCAAGACATCCTCTAATCCAAATATTTCCAATTATTTATTTTTATATTTCTTAAGAGACTCATACATGATTACTTTTAGAAAATTCTTTTCATCTAGTTGATGCTATGATTATAAAAAATTCACATTTAATATGATTGAGCCAAATTTCTCCCTTATCTTGTTACCCACCTTTCATTAATCAATTTTTAGACCATAGAAATGTTTGACATACTTGTTAGGGAAGAGACATATTATAATCCTATTTTATCCTTTCCTACCTTCCGCTAAATATTTTTTCATGATAATCAAAAATAAGACTGGGGGGTATGATGATTGGTAGAGTGGATGCACATTTTGTAATGGATAAGTGTGGGTAGGTTTTCATGGGATATTGGGAAGGCATATTCATTATATTTATTACACCCCTCTAGTAAAAAAATTGAGAATGGGTTTTGTATTTGGAAATTCAAAAATCTCCATTACATGAGTAGTGATCTTATTATAACAATTAAAAATACTACCATGATGATATTATTTGGGGTTTGGATGGGGATGTGATAATTTTTCCTAGACAAAATTTCAAAAAAAGATAAGAAAAGGGGAAGGAATTTAAAATAAAAGAGGGTGTTTCATTTATTACATTACATCTATTTATGAGCCTACATTGAGACACTGGGGAGAGATGAGTATATTATCGATATGTTTTTAAATATTATGAAAATTAATTTATAGAAAAACCACTTTTTTGAGATTTAATTATTTTACATCATTTAATAAACATCCCCAAATCCTTAGAGATATTTGATCCTAAATAGTGAAGCCCATATGATTATTTGTGTTTTTTCCTCCACAGGGTGGAGAACATAGATTCCTTTCAAGCCTATGTTATGTGAAATGTTATTGAGGTATGTAATGAACTCTAAAAACAATTTTACCCTAATTATGAGACGAAAAATTCGAGGGGATATATATTTAAACTGAATGAATATTAATGAAGAATTGAAAAAAATAGATGAATGAAATTGCATGGCTTTGTTAAAATAAGAAATGTAAAATAATTGATTAATTTGTTTCTATGAAAAATAAAGTGTGAATGAATTTTCCACTAGTTATGTTAAAAATTTTAATTTCCCATTTAATATCGTGATTCTATTAACATTGAGTTTTAATCTTGGTAAGGTCAATGTCCTTTGTAGTAGGTTAAGATTCTATCCTTGATGACAATTCTGAATTCATGTGTGGGGATATTTTGTTACATGTATTTCATCAATATATTTTTGAATAATTTAATAAATTTTTAAAAATTAATTTATATTATTTCTAATATTTTTACTATTTATTTATTTTTTGTAATTTATGGTAGGATATTACAAATATTTGTAAAAGGAACAAAAATAGATGATTATCATGATCTAATGGACAGTTAGAGCGCAACACCATAATAATTATGTTATATGCGAAAATCACATAGATTAATTGTGTAAGATCCTATATTTTCCAAGTATGTCCCACTTTAGGTCTTTTGTTGAACCTATTTCATTTGTGTTTTCCTCATTTTGTAAACCTTGGTGCTCAAGTTCATTTTGGGGATAGAGAGTAATTGCTGGGGAAAATGACATAATGTTCTGGGATGTAGGTTTTTTTGAATTAATGGAGTATGTGTGTAAATGTGTTAAAAGGGGATTATGGGGGATCTCTGTGAGTTTGGAAGGTTTGAAAGGTGGATCAAGCTCTTCTATAGAAGATGGAATGAGTGTTATCTAATGGGAATTTACCTTCCATGAGCTTATCACAAGATGTGTAAATATGGATTTGCAGACATTGTGAACCAGTTCATGGCATGAAAAAGCTTCACACTATGAAATTAGTTCATGTTGTGTAATTCTCTATTGGATTTATTTTAACCCTAGTAAATCCATTTTTCACGTAACACCTAAATTGAGAAATACATGACGTGAAAGGACTAAATTTCAGTCATTTCTTGGGCTCAGTGGTTTTAAGGCCATTCTATAAACATAATTATTTTCTCATCCACATGAATCCCTTCTCTCTCGATGCCTGGGATAACTCAAGGAGATTTTAGAGCCTTTAGGTCCCTTCCAAACATCTCAATCAGGTGTTTAATCACCACTTAGTTGTTTCTCTTTGGGTTTCCATTCTTTCAGCTTGTTCTTTGTTATCATGGTATAATCTATTAACCAATGTGGAATATGATGTTGAATCTGGATGCTTGTGTGATCTAGGTTCCTTATAGTGAATTTCTAAACCTTTGTTCCTCATTGTCATTTCATATTAGAAATAATTATTTAATCACTAGATAAATTTAGGTTGTTAAAAAATAAACCCTATTGTTTATTTATAAATGTTTAAGTATGTTCAATATTGTGCAATTCAATTGGAATAACATGTGAATTAATTAAAATAATAATGGAGATGATAAATCATGTGTTTGATTACTCCTTAGATTCATTTAGATTCAATGGTTTTTCAACTCAACATGCAGATACCTGTAGGGAAATCCTACACTTGAATAATAAATAACTCACTAATTGATTAAAGTATGTTTTTTCATGACATGTGACCTTAGGTGACTTCTTATGATAGATTCACATTGGAAAAGGGTTTAATTTATTATTTAAATGGAAGGGGATTATTTGATATGATGTGGATGTGTGCATTGTCATGATAATGGTTTAAGACCAAATTGATAAATAGAAAGGAGTTAGTAAAGATAAAGGGTAATTGGATGAATTATCCCTTTTGGATTATGATATTGTATATGTTATTATTTATACTATATTTGATGTTATGATTTATGCTAAAATTCATATATAAATGGATTTTCCTAGATATGAAAATGATTATATTAATGGATTTTCCTAGTTGCTGAAATGATTATTTAAAGTGATATGCTTGGTTATGCTGTAATGCTTGTAGGGCTTGGACTATTTATGTTTAAATGATTATATAAAGGGTTATTCTTAGTTATTGTACCATTCTTATAGGGCCTGGACATATTATACTATAATTATTATAGGTCTTGTCCCAATTATTCTTTTATTCTTATAGGTCCTGAACAGATTTTCTAATTATTCTGTTAGACTTATGGTTACGATTTTCATGGTTTCACTACATTCTTAGAGATATTATGGAATAGTGCTGAAGCGGGTTTACTTTTATATTATTTTAGTTGATTAATTAATTCACATATTTATTGATTTATTCTGTGAAATTTTTATCAGTATGGGTTTTTAAACATGGTGGTGTCCAATTATTGTGCTTTACTCATACTTAATTTTTTCTTCCATTTGGTACCTGAGAAGATTACATGGATAGAAGTTTAGATTAAGGGAAATGACCTTGTTGATGATTGTTTCATACTGAATGCATTTGAGCTTATAAGATGGAAAA
Source organism: Viscum album (assembly GCA_963277665.1). Lineage (NCBI taxonomy): Eukaryota > Viridiplantae > Streptophyta > Magnoliopsida > Santalales > Viscaceae > Viscum > Viscum album. The sequence continues at coordinate 1,350,788,263 of OY728121.1, read as the reverse complement.
TAATGGGGTTTAAGACTAGAGTCTTTGAGTTATTTGTTTCAACATGGTCTTTTATATGTATTACTTTTAGTTTTACATTTAGATACATTCCATGTCAGTATTATATTGTTTATTATTATATTTACATGGTTCATATTTTACCTTCCAGTTTTTTTTTGCACAGTTTCTACTATTTTTGTTAATACAATATTTTTTTATTGTCATTTTTGTGAAACTTTAACAGGGGTAAAGCATTCCCTCTATCATCTTTAAACTCTTTCTACTAGTCGGAATCCTTTGGGGTATGGGGAGGTGTACTTGAGGTCCTAGAACCAACCTGATTTATCCATGTGAGAGAGTACCAGATCATGGGACATTATAAAGTGGTATCAAAAGAGTAGGATGTTCTTTTTATTGATTTAATCTTCAATAAATGTAGTGAGGAGACTGTGATGTGTTAAGACTTGGTAAAAATCTCAATCTTGAATGTAAATAACCCATGTATGGGGGAAAATACGAGTTCATAAGGGTGGGATTATTGTTCCTGATGTTCGATTATTATGGATATTATTATTTAAATTAGGGGAATTAACATGTTGTGTGATGTTATTATTTCTTGAGATTTATACTCATTTCCTGGTATGTCATGATATGATTATTCATGAATCATTAGAGACACATAGGGTTATATCTTGAAATTAATTGTTCATCATAGGGACATATTTATTGCATGTGATAAATTTCTTTATAAAAACTATGAAATGAGATACTATTATATCTGATAAATGAAAATTCAAGAAACATTATTTTTTGACTAATCACTTATTAAGACATGTTTATAGAGACCATGAGGCAATGTGTCTATATTTTTGTGACATGTTGGGGTTAAGCATGTTGTTATCCAGTGTTCTAAGGGGAGTGTTTTCCTTGTAGAGAAAATTACTCAACATATTCTAATAGAGAATCAGAATAGTGGAATCTGCATACTCCTAATGCATCTGAGACGGTGTTTTCTATAGCTCCAGAGAATTATATGTATTTTCATCTTCACAATAGCTTCCTTTGGATGATTCAATCCTTGGAAAGTGATACTACTTCCACTTTACCTTTGACTTTTGTATCGATGGGATTTTTTTAGCTATAGAATCAACCTATGTTCACTGGGGAGGGAGGCCCCTCAGAATCCATGTTCTTGATTGAGTTAGTATTGATGATCTTCAGGAACCTTCAGACACCTATAAATTTGAGGGTGATGTTTTCTAAAAACATGGTTCATGGATCTTCCAAACATTGGTGGTATATTTAGGAGAAATATAGGTAGAAATATGAGTTATCCTAGAAGGACTTTACAGAAAAGTTTTTGGAGACACTTATATACTGATAAGTTGAGGGATGAGAAGATTTTTTAGTTAATACATCTGATATAGGAGATAATATCAATAATGGAATATGTTGGACATTTCACCGACCTATAGTGATTTTCACCATCTTTAGCTGCTGATGAGATTTCAAGGGAAATAATTTCTTTGAATGGGATTCTCTATGAGATCAGGTCATAGTTGAATGTATTTCGAGTGAGTATATATTTTAATGTAATGAATTATCCTCTCATCACAAAAAGGAATATGAGGGAGGCCCTGAGTAGTGGTCAAGATGTTTCAGCAGGGTGAACTCGTAGCTCTTCTTTTAGTGTTATGAAAAACCTCTATTACATTTTTCACAAAGGAAATAGTGGGAATAACAATCGGGCATTGAGTAGTCATATCAGAACCATATCCCATTATTGTAATATATGTGTGGAAGGGTTTGACACAAAAAACCTTAGTGTCCATACCATTCTTTAGAGATTTGTTCCCGTGGTAGGTAGGGAATACTATATAGAGGTTTTATGGTTATACAAATTTAGAGTTCAGGTTGGGGATAAAGATAGGTTCTAGAGTATGAGAAAGACACAACTACCCCTCAATATATAGGTATCCAGAGTTCCAATATATTTTAAAGTCGAGGTAGTGTATTTAGTAACCTAGAGTAGGAGTGGAAATAAAAGTGGAAGCGAATATCCTAGGGGAGTCAGATTATATCCTAGGTCAAATGGGAAGGTTTTCCACATGCTATTAAATCTACTCATGAATGTTTGGATGACAAACCATATACCATCATATGATTGATTCATATATCATCTACCCTTATTTTCATTTTGTTTGATATATTAAATTCATATTTCTTTTTATTTTATCTTTTTTTCAAATGGGTTGGGATTTTTTCTAGGAAGCATGGATGATGTTATGGCCATTGGTACACCATTTTTAGTGTGGTCAGATAACATCAAAATTTGAAAGATGCATTCTATTGAAATTGGTGGTCAGCATTTTTGTTTGGAACGATTTGTGCTAGAAATCATAGACTCTGATTCAGTTCTTGGTAAGGATTGGATAGTTATATACCAGGAACATATTTACTGTTATAGAATGAGTTTCAACTCTCTATATATAGAAGGATCTATATATTTTCACCATGTTTAGTGGTATCTTTAGGTAGGTCATGCATGACCAATTCAATTTAGATTGGATTTTATTATGGCCCATATAGAACATATTTCTCTAGATGATGGTGGAATGCAACATGATACATTTTTTCAAGTGGAAGACTATTATAAATATTACTTTATGGATAAGTTCTATAACTTACCACCCAACCTGGAGATCAAGTTCCTGATCGAGTTGGTGTTGAGAGGAGAGCCATTTTCTTTTCGCCTTATAGGATTACATTGAAGATATTTGAGATCTGAATGTTTAGTTGGATCATATAAAAGATAAATGTTTCATATAGCCCATTACATCACTATGGGAGTTTATAGTTCTTTTCCCCAAGATGTTCGATTTGACTTGTAACAAAATGACCCTGATCAACTTTAATAGCCACCCAAAGTAGCCCATTATTATAGCGAGGTCCAATAAGATAATGAAAAAGTATTTAATATAACCAAAATATGATATAAAAATAGAGTACAATGGGGAAAAAAATATAGATACAAAAACCATATAGTTCAAGAAATTTTTTTCCAAACCATAAATTATTACAATTAGAGACCAATACATCTCCATGTGACCGAAAATTTCCTCCAAACCATCTTGAATTGAAGATTGGGATAGAAGAGAAGCCACCATTCTATAAGAATCCCTTCCATTTACATGGATCATGAAACAAAATCATCAAATCCCAATGGAAAAAGTATGGAATGAGAAGATAACTCAATATGATTCCACCATAGAGTCTATAAAAGGTCTAATATCAAGAATTTATAAGTTCTAACTAAAAAAATTGGTTTACAAAGCATTTTCATAATTCCAAACCCATTGTAAATATTTTTTACTTTTGTTTTCATAAAATCATTTCTTTTCATCAAATCTTGGAATATGAAAAGTATAAGTGATTTAATAAAATATCATATCCATACCTATAAGGTAATAATGTAAACACACATCCATGACATAATCCATCATGAAAAAACATATGATACAACATCATGTGGAAACCAATTAGAAATAATCCATGATAAAATCCATCATGCGATAAATAACCATAAATGAAAAAAGAAAACCATATTGGGATCTAGCCTAGGGTAATAATTACTAGACATAATAGAGCATAAAATATGCATATATTAGTATTAAATAATATCAAATCCCACCATAGTCCATCGATATCACAATGAAACCCCTAGTGGTGCCACAAACACTTGGGTCACCCATGTCTCCTTCTCGTTGCACCCAAGGCTCTCAAAGTACCATATTTTTCAAAACTATTTCAAAACCATGATAAAAATTTATAAAACATTTTCAAATCCAATAAAATCAACTTTGGTGTATGAAAACCCATTTCCAAATTAAAACCACCATTCAAGCATTTAATCAAACACTTAGTTTGAAAAAACCAATTTTCAAAGAAAAACCCCTTAAAAAAATTCAACATTAAAAGAAATCCCTTTAAAAAATAAATCACTTCAATTAATTTAATAAACCAAATGAATTTTACAATAACTATAAGTAATTCATATAATAAACACATTCTACAGAAACACATACCTTTAAATTGAGGTTCAACAATTCACTTTAACAACGGAAATCAAGGAATAATAGATTAGGTTCTCACAATCCTAGATCCAAAAGAAATAATATAAGTCCATAATCAACCCCCTTAGGTCATTTATACACATCCCCTTTGGGTTCCACAATATGGGAGGAGAAGTGATCTAGAGGGGATTTAAAAATAAGAGGAGATACCAAAAAAATGAAACATATGTCAAGGAAATTCACCAAGAACAAAGGAACTCCACCTATAATCCATGTTTAGAGACTTCGAAAGAACTGGGGAATGATTTTGGTAAGCCAATGAAATATTAGGTGGTGTTTAGGATTTATAATTACAATTTGGAAAAGGTTAAATCAAACTTTTTAATAGTTTAAAAGGGGGTCACAAGGTTTCCTGGGGTTGGCTGCATGGTTAAACTAACTAGGTGCCCTAACCATGCACCACTACTTTCCATTAAAGATGGTTACATGGTTTGGATGTACGGTTAGTTTAACCATGAACCAACCATGAAACCCCATATGTCCAAAGGTTGAATGGTTTTTAATCGAGGCCAAAAAAATTTTCAACTTTTACCAAACCGTGGAAAACCCCTCTTTTAAAACATAGATCTATTCCTCTTGGTAACCACTTGGCTAAACTAACAGTCAACCTTAACTATGTACCTTTCTAGATTCTCTATAAAACCCTTGTTTTCCCTCTTTGCTATCTTGAATCCTTCTAGATCTGAAATAAGAAAACTAGGGATCAACTAAGGCTTACTCATGGCCTATATGGTGTCATAATTATCCCCACCATAATTATGTTCGGTCCTAATAAATTCCTCAATATTCTAGAATCATTAAAAATGAATGCCTTGGGTGAGTCATCAACAGTTATCACTCCTACATTTTGTGGTTATCCCATCTACACTACCATAATACCCAGACCAAGGGAATCATTTTCCTACATAGTAAATTATCCCAACTATCTATAATATGAACGGGTTGCACATCAATGTTAGAATCAATATCATGATCAACATCCTCCCATTCAGTCACATGGGGAGAATTCAGGTGATACCTCATCAGTTAGGAATGATGAAAGACATTGTGAATCGAAGTCAATATAGATGGGAATTCTAACTAATAGGACACATTTTCATGTCTCTCCACTATATCAAAGGGGACAATAAAACTAGTTTCTAACTTACACTAATCACCCAATTTATGATGTCCCAAGCGAGGTTACACTCTAAGGAAAGGTTGATCCCTAACCTTAAAATCTAGTGGCCAATGAGGATGGTTTGGATACAATTTATGAAAGGTATGTACTATGAACAACCTATTCTGGATCAACTACACATTTTCAATCATCTCTAGATTGAGTCTTAGTCTAAACGAGGACTATACACCAAAATCTACCTAGAAAAAAGGTTCTCTACATGGAGATTGATACTATATTTCAATGGGATCCATCTTTATTGATGTTTAATAAGAGTTATTGTAAAATTTGACCAGAGGAGTATTCTTTTCCCAAGATCCACTGAGATCCAGCACACAAGACCGAAGCACATCATCTAGTACGTAGATATTCCCCTTTATTTTTTCATCCATCTATGGATGATATGCGTTGCTCAATCTCAACTAGAAACCCATATAATCTTGAAAACCTTTCCAAAAAATGGATGTTAACCAAGGGTTCTTGTTTGATGAAACCGTAAAGGGATACCATGAAATCTCACAATTTCTCCAACATACAAGTGCCCAAGCTATTCCAACTTCTTCATCTACTTGATAGGTATAAAATTTCAATTTCATAAGTTGATTAATTTCAAACCAAATCGTATCCATACCAATAATATTATATGGTAAACCAACAATGAAGACTATGTAAATATCATACCACTTTAATAATGGAATGGGTAATGGTTGCACCAAACCATCCAGCCTTCGGTGTTCTAATTTAACTTTATAACAATTTAGACACCGTGAAAAAAAACTTGCAATCTCCCACCACATCCTTGACCCCCAATACTGATGTATCAAGTTATGAAACATCTTAGTATCCCTAGGGTGTATGGTCCTACATGAGTTGTTTCCACATTCCATAAACTTTTACCTTGGAGAAAATGACAAAACTAACTTGGTAAGAAATTAGAATCCTTGGTTGTGAGATTGAGTCCACCCACTCGATGTCTCTCCACTATAAATGATTTTAATGAATAATTGGTACATTATTATTTTTTCACCTTCTTGTGTTAAAATCTCTCATTAAAAGATGATTTATCTTTCATCAAATCCAAGAACACATATACACTGACCTCTTCCACTCCCTAGATAATGACAGTAAAAAAATATTAGAAAATACCCCTCAACTGATTCATTCAGGGAATGTGTTAATAATTTTTTAATAAATGTATTCAAAACCACATCCCCTTTCCCAAGAGTATCTACAAAGTCAAAATAATGGGTATGAAGGTACTCCACCTAGTGTTTATATTTCTAGTTTAAAAACCATTGAATAAAAATATATGTCAGGCTCTGATGATCTAAATACATTGTAAACCACTCCTCAAAGATATAGTGACACCATTTTTTGAGTGTATACATAACGGATTCCAACTCAACATCATGGGTAGGGTAGTTCATATAATGAGGGAATAACTTGAGGGATCCATATGCCACCACTTGTTTCCCATATATCAAGAAACATCCCAAAACCATACAAGATGAATCATATAAAACATCATAACTTGACCAGGTTCCAACGGAATGAAATTTTTGTTTGAATTCAAACTCACTATCATCTACTCAAAATATTTCTAACATCGGTAATTCCATTAAAACATTATCCTTCCCATGTTAATGATTTCATCGAATATGATAGCTTGGAGAAATACTAAAAAAACTTCTCTAATAACCAGCCAAACCCAAGAAGATATGGATCTCAAACGCATTTATGGGATTCTCCTATGACATAATATCCTGTATCGTTTCAGGACCCACTGAGATGCCCCTCTCAGATATCACATGCCCTAGAAATTTTGGTTCCTTGATGGAAAGCACACATTTGTAAAGATTACTATGTAGATAATGTTCCTTCAACGTTTGAAGAATAATATCGAAATAGACTGTATGATCCTTCTCTATCCTAGAGTACACCAAATGTAATCCCAAAAAACAATAATTAATGTATCCAAGAACCAATGAAATATTCATTTGATCAAATCCATAAATTCCATAATAAAATTAGTTAGACCGAATGACATTACAAAAAAATAAAAAATACTAATAACAACTCATAAACATTGTCCTGGGAATATACTTTTATCAAAATATCAACTAGTGATACACTAATTGAATTTCACTATTTTAAAATGAACATTCCCCTCTAAGATTGTCAAAAGTATTATCAATACTATGAAAACAATATTTATTCTTAATGGTCACCTCATTTTAATTTCAACAATCCAAGAAAAGTATGAGATTCCCATATGAATTCTTAGTAAAGAGGATAAGAGAATCCCATGGTGAAACTTTAGGATGAATAATCCCCTTATCCTCTTGATCCTCAAACATCAATTTATGTTCCTGCAACTCACCAGGTTCCATTCGAGATGATGGAATAGAAACGAGCATCTTACCAGAGAGTAGGCCAATAGTAAACTCATCCCCTGTTTGTAGTGGTAAACCAGAAAAATAACCAAGAAAGGTCTTAGGGTATAAAAACACCACTATAGCAAGCGGTATTTCCAAACAAAGATAAAAATTAGAAATAAATATCTATGACAATTGTCATGAGATTACCCTAGCATAATGAACAGAATTTACACCCTTCTCGATCTATAGTCCCACTCACCCTGAAAAACATGAGCGACCCCATCAGAAGATAAAAAAAGATCCCAATGATGACAACAATCTATATGGTTTCTAATAGTGATTATTAAATCCATGCCATGTATTAGGTCTAAGTTGTTAATATAAATAACTAAAAATGCACACACCAATTCTATGTTGTCTATCATCACCCAACACGTGGGACACTTCAAAACTTTTTTTAATCTCTTTCCCAAATTTGTGAAAAAATCCAATAATATTGAGATAAATTTCAAACCTAAACCCAACACATCATATTACATGATGATATAAATTAATGACAAGTAAATGCATCAAAAAATTATAGCACAATAGAATATGAAATAAAATTTGTACCTCTAATAATATCGGACACTAGATCATATTCCTATGGAACATACTCTATCTTGTAAATCCATCAAGTCTTGTCCACATGAACATCCCCATTTCCCTAAGGATTAGACCTAATACCCCTCGAAGCATAAATAAAAACCTAATAACACTTGGTAAGAGTTGATGCTTCCTTACTTCCATAAGATATCCATTCAAAAAAATGATTTAGATGGACTGATAATCCACAATGATGATAGGTCCTAGGAGACTCCAAACAATTAGGCTTGGTATGATCATGAATTCCACACTGATATCAGTCCAATTTATGATATATTTATAAATCCCCTAAAACTAGTCCTGAAGAAAAATGACCACCCCTGTGATTTTTTCTTAGGAAAGAAGACACAACCTGACTAACAACTACACCAACTGAAGATCCACCCAAACATGTCTTTTGAACCGTGATTAACTCATACAAATATATTTGTTAACTATCAATATGAAGTTTAGAAGGAATATGAGGATCAATATTGATTGAATAACTATCATATGTCCCAACTCAAACCTTCCAGCATTCAAGTACTCATTAGTGAAAAACTATGGTGGTAGATGAACTAACTATTAAAAACAAGTGGAATACTCTAGAGTGGCATGATCCCCTTTCTCTAAGTTCAAAAAGTCCTGATTATTTAACATATGTATGGTATCAGGTTAAAACTTATGATTAAATATTTTATTGAAATAAACCTAGGTAATTTCATCATGAAACATATCTTTTAGTATTGATTCCCACAATCTCCTTCCCAGTCCATCGAGCATATAAATGAAAAAACCCACCTTAGATTCTCTAGGAGTCATCAAGATGTTTAAGATCCTTTGAATATACTCTATAAACTCCTCAGATTCATGGTGTCCCTTATCACTATATTATATGGGTGGGTTTGTTATAGAAAATTCAGTGTAATGATCCATCACACGTTCTAGGTTCTTGATACCCACTTGACCCAGAGTCTGAATTGTATAGATCACAGCTTCAACTAAAGAAGGGTCCACCAGAGGATTCACCTTCAGATCATATCTCATAACATATTATCTTGTATTTGGAAGATATGTTATCATAGGAATTATTTTTTAAGCATAATAAAATGAAAAAACAACATTATAGTGTATTTCCATATCAGTGTAAAAACTTCAAGAAATCATGTCTATGCTTTAAAACATACAGAATTTAAAGTAATCATGAATTATATGAAAGAAAAAATTCTTTAAAGAGGAATATGTCTATTTAAATAAAATCCCAATTCAGATCATTCAAATGAACACAAATACCATGTCTCAAACCTCGCAAAAATTTTCAGAACACCCATTATAACTCAAGTACAGAAATGGAAGTGAACTATTCAGGAACCCCCACACTTACCAAAATAATTATGATGGTCCTAAATCCTAGCTAGAAAAGACATAGAACTAAACCTAGGAAGTGTTAACACACTTTAGGCTGAGTGTCCCTTTAACACCATTTTGTAATAAACCAACCTTGGTCAACAAGCCTGTCCAGATATGAAATCCCATCACATTTATGAGGTGCAATATGATAATGGAAAAACACCTTTAATATAACCAAAACAAGACCTAAAACTAGAGTACAATGTGGACGGAAAAAATATAAAACTAGAAACCATAAAATACAATCCAAACCATGCAAACCAAAAATTATTCAATATATAGACCCACAAGTATCCATGTGTCCAATTTTCACCTTCAAACAATCATCAATTAAAGGTTGTATTACATTCCATTTACCTGGATCCCACAATACAAAATCTATAACCACCCAAATTCAAAAGTAGGATGTGAGCACAAATCCGAGTAGGATACCATCACATAGTCTATACAAGGTCTAATATTAAGAGTGTAGCAGTTCTAGCTTAAAAAATCATTTTAAAAAGTATTTTTAATATTTCCAACTCCATTATAAATCGTTGTCCATTGGTTTTCAAAATAACATTTCATATCCTCAAATCCATGAATATGACAATTATATGTTATAAAATAGGGAATAAAATCTATAAACCATAAAGTAATCAAGTTAAACCACATATATGAAATAATCCATCATGTTAAACCATGTGATACAAACCCCTATGGAAACATGTGAGCATTAATCCATGATAAAATCCATCATGCGATAAATAACCATAAATGAAAAACCACATCGTATCTCGTCCTTTCATATGGGAATACGTACTATAAATAATAGATCATAAATTAGTAATATATTGGTAACAACCAATATTGAGTCCTACTATAGTCCATCAATATCACAAAGCAACCCCTAGTGGTGCAACACACCCTAGGGTCACTCATGACTCTTTTTCAACGAACCCAAAGTTACCAATTTTCCAAGTTTATAGAAAATTCAAAAGCATACTAATAATTTATAAAACCATTTCAAAGAAAATTTAATCTACTTATATTTATGAAAACCCATTTCAAATTAAAACCACCATTTAGGCATATAGTCAAATACTTGTTGTGGAAATTTTTTTTTTAAAGAAATACAACTTTAAAAAAATTTACCTTTCCAAAAAATCCCTTGACACCAAAAAACATATAAATTCATTGAATAACCAAAATTAATTTTACAATCATGATAATAAATTCAAAAAATTAACCCATTTTATAGAAACACCTACCTCAAAATAGAGGTAAAATAATTTTACTTTGTTAATGGTCACTTGGGAAGAGTATATTAGATCCTCATGATAATATATCCATAAGAAAAAATGTCAACCCTCCATAAAACCCCTTATATCGATCAGAAACAACCCCCTTTTGTTCCACGGGATGAGATGATAAGAGACCTAGTGAGGATATAAAAATAAGATGAGAAATTGTATAAAAAACCCAACATACCTCGATGTGATTCATCAATAATGAAGTAATTCCACCTAGAATCCAAGGGAAGAGACCTCTAAAGTGATAGGGTAGGATTAGAATGATCCAATGTTAGATTAGAGGGTGATTAGGATTTTAAAAACCAATAGAAAAAGTGAATAAATATGACATTTTAATAGTTCAGAAGTGGGGTCAAACAATTTTCATGGTCAAGAAGCATAGTTAAACTATATATGTGCCTTAACTGTTCACCCCTACTATCCATTCTATATGGGTGTATAGTTTGGACTCATAGTTTGTTTAACTGTGAGCTAACCATGCCACCCCCTTAGTCTAAAGCGTGCAAGGTTTGCACTAAAGGCTATAAGGTTTCCCTAACCATTCATAAACCATGAAAAACCCTTATGTTAAATCATAAATACATTCTACAGGGTTATTTCAATATTAATCTAACAATGCACCTTATCTGTGAGGTTTTCCAGATTCTATCAAAAACCATTTTTTTCAACCTCTAATCTGCTAAAATTTCGGAGCCTCGGAAGAGAAAAAACCAAGGTTCAACTAAGGCACACCTATGGCCTGGAGGGTGTCATAAGACTTTTTTCTTATGTTTGAATTATCATATATTGATCCAGATGAAAATCAAGAACCGATATCCCCTTTAATGCATCAATGATCTCTTGGATCAACATAGTGGTGCTAAGATCTTATCCAAAATCGATTTGAGATAAGGATTCCAGATTTTGTGGGTAAGAACATCAGACATACTTAAAATTTTTTTAGGAATACTTATGGATTTTATGAGTTCTTAGGGATGTTGTTAGGATCAATGAACACACTAGTTGTTTTTATAAACTTTATTAATTGGATATTTCATCATTTTCAAGGCTATTTTGTGGTAGTTTCATTATGAAATCTTAGTGTAATCCTCATTAGAAAATATCCATTTCCAATATCAGGATATCATTATTGAGTACATTTTGATAGCATCAACATTACACAAGTCTATCCAAATGTAGTTTTTGGAATAATAATGTGCACCTCTTTGGGCCATGACATCATAGAGGTTGGAGTGTTTGGGGAACAAAATAAGGTTTCAACCATTGTATCTTTGGAGTGACATAAGAATATATTTAAAATTTAGTTCTTTATGAGTATAGAAGGTTATTATTGTAGTTTTATCTAGGAATTCTCCATCAGGTAGCATCGATGTCTAGGATGACCAAGAAATGGGTAATGTTTTTTGGTAGGATGATTATGACAGAATTTTTCAAGAGTTTAAATACAGGAAAACCTTAGTACCAATCCCCAAATTAATTTTTATATGTATGGCCTATACAATATACCATTATTGATACAAATTTGGACTTGGAGCAGTTCTAGTGTAGAAAGATCGAGTTATATCTTATGGGCCTTGAAATATGATACCGCATGAGAAGAATTATCTGACACATGATTTGGAGATGGAAATTTTTTTACACGCCCAGTGATTCTTGAGAGATTATTTTTTAAGAGATATGTTTGTGGTGTTTATAGAACACAAGAGCATCAGGTACATCCTTCCCCAATGGGACCTGAACCATTAGTAGATGAGGTAAGTCGAGTATCTAGAGTATTTCATGAGTGAGCTAGATTATACTCTAATTAAAGGAAACACATTTTTCAATGATTTAAACAAAAATATGAATATATTGGTGGTGTGGGAGTCTTATTATTACTGGTGGATGATAGTAATATTTGAAGATATGCATCAATATATTCAGGATTCCTATGGATGAGTGGTTCTGAATTTGACATCTATCATACCTATGATTCTTGAATTGATTGAGAAATAATAGTCATCCGATCCAAAGGGGCTAGATATGAGGTAAAACATATATGGTTGGAACCCACTAACTAGATGGTATCTTGAAAGTAGAAAATATTTTATTTTTTATGCACATGTATGGGTTCCTATTGGCATGCTTGTGAAGTTGATGAGAATGTTTCATTTTTCTAGGTTGTGGGTACATCCTAGTTTGAAAAAGATATATTGTGATCTCCATAGACTATACTGGTGACTAGGAATGAACCAGGAGATAAAGGGCATTATGTTGAGGTGTTTCACCTATCAGTAGGTGAAGGTCGAGCATTAGAGGCCAACTGGGTTGTTGCAGCCTCTTCCCATTCCATAGTGGAAATTAGATGACGTCACAATGGATTTTGGGATAGGACTACCCAAGAAACCTCAAATGAATAATTTAGTGTGGTTAATCATAGATTTATTGATGAAGGTTATCCAATTTCTTTCCAATCAGAGAGACCTTCATCGTTAATGATCTTGATAGTCTATACATGTTTGTGATAAATCAAATTTATAGTGTTATGAAGAGTATCGTTTATGACAGAGATCCTCATTTCATGTCTCGATTTTGGTAGGGTCTTTATAAGGCTCTCAGATCATAGGTTCTTCTGATTATGACCTATCATCCTCAGAATTATGGTCAATCTGATCAAACTATTTAGATTTTAGAGGACATGTTTTGAGCCTATGTTTTGGATTTTGGTTGTTTATGGTTGGAAAATTTCATACTCTTGGATTTTTATTATAATAATATCTTCCAAGAATCATAACAAATGGAACCTTTGATTATCTGTATAGATGTAAATTTTGTTCTCCTCTATGTTGGTTAGGGGAATGTGAGTCAACAATTTTTAGAACTAGTATCATACAAGAGACATCTAAGAAAGTTCAATTTTTTAGGAGGAAGTTGGGGACTACAAAGAGTAGGTATAAATATTTCACTTAGTAATAGAGATGAACACTAAAGTTTGAGGTTGGTCATCTTGATTTCCTTCATGTGTCATATAGGTTTGGGAAACAACATATCAGAAAATAGGGAAAGATAGAGACTAGGTTTTTCAAGCCATTTGAGATAGTGGAAAGCGTAGGTCCAGTGGTATATCAATTATCCATTATATAGTGATACAATTCCATGACTTTTTTTTCACATGTCCCAATAATAGAGATATCATCCTAACCCTTCTCATGTGGTAGTCATTAATGATGTCAAGGTTTGTGTATATTCTTAAATTTTTCCACTATGAAATTGGTTCACTTATTGTAATGCCCAATCTGGGTTATTTTAACATGATGATACACATTTTTCATCATAACTCATAATTTATATTTACATGAAATGAATTATTACATGCCATGTATTTCCTAGGATCTGTGGTTTTAAGGCCACGTTGTGCACATAATTTTTCATCATTCACATGTAGCCCCTATCTCTCAAATACTAGGGAAACTCTTGGAAATTTTGGAGTCTTTCCTTCCCTTAAAAACATCCCAATCAAGCATCGGATCCATGGTTTGTTGTTTTTATTTGGTTTTTTCTATTCATTCCACTTTTTCTCCATTATCACAGTGCAATATATTGACCACTATGGAATATGGTGTTTAATATGGATGTTTGTTTGATCAAGGCTCATTCTTATGATCTTTTTCACCTTCTTTTCTAATTTTTTTTGCCCTATTCAAAATAATTTTTTGATTTATAGATAAATATAGATGGTATAAAACCAAAAACTATGGTCTATTTATAATTGTTTATGTATGTGAAATATTGTGTGATTTCACTGAAATAACATGCACTTTAATTAATAGAATAATAGTGATGATAAATCATGTGTTGGTTTACTCCTTATATCCCTTTGGATTCAATGGTGTTGCAACCCGACTTATATCTACATGTAGACTAAGCATAACCTTGAATAACAAAGAACTATATAATGGATTAATGTATTTTTAACAAAAAATGATACCTCATGTGTTTTTTTTGTGATAAATTGAACATGGAAAATGGTTTAATTTATTATTGAAATGGTCAGTGATGATTTGATATGATATGGATGTCTGTACTGGTAGGATAATGGTTTAAGGACATCTTGGTAAATGGGAAGGGTTAATTTAATGATAAAGGGTAATTGGATGAATTGACCCTTTTGGATTTGGATGTTTCATGTGTTATTATTTCTACTATATTTGGTTTTCTGATTGATGATGAAATACTTATATAGAGGGCCTCACAATGAAATTGAAATGATTATATTAAGGTATTTTTTCTGAATGGTAAAATTGGTTTATAAAGGGATATGTCTGGTTATGGTTTAATGCTTATAAGTTTTGGATCTATTATGCTAAAATACTTATATAAAGGTAAATTCAGGGTTATTTAATAATTTTTATATGGATTGGTCCGGTTATGCTATGATTCCTATATGGACTATCCTAGTTATTCTATAAATCTCATAGGGCTTGACCTGATTATGTGATTATGGAATTGGACATGTTGTTATGTTTGTAATGGATGTGATACATGCTCGTAGATATTCCATCATAGTGATTAAGTAGGATTATTTTTTTATTATGTTAATTTAATATTTATTAAAACTATTTATTTCTTAATTTCTTTCACTTTTTATCAAACTGGTTTTGTTTAGACATGGTGGTGTTGACTTAATGAGCTTCATATGAACCCTATTCAGGCCACTATTTGGTACCTGAGTAGATTACATTGATGTGGTTTTTGACAAGGGAAAAAGAACTTGTTGATGATTTTTTCTTGTAGGATGCATGGGGCCTTGGATGTCGGACCAATATGGGGTTCATGACCGAGGTCTTTGAGTTATTTGTGTCATCATGGTCATTTATCTATATTACTTTTAGTTTAACATTTGGATATAATAAATCCTATAATTACATTTTTTATTATTTTATTTACATGGTTCATCCTTTCCAATCATGTTATAGGTTGTGTTGTTTGTACTAGTTTCATTATTATGATTTTTGTCCACTTTTTCTTTACGGTAACTCTGTACCTAGGGGTATTGTCTCCCCACAATCATCTTTACACCCTCACTATTAGTGACTAGTCTATAGAAAAAGGGTATGTGTGCTTGAGGTCCAATAATGAAACATATTGTTCTCCATAAGAGAGTTCTAGATCATGGTACATTGTATAGATCATACCAAAAAAACATGGAAAAGTCACTTTCATGTTGTGAACTCAACTCACATAGTGAGTTTTATTCAAAGGGACAAAACCAAAGAACTAGAGATCATAGAATAGAGAGAGAAGCTATGCTATGCAATGTCGTTGTAATGAATCATATTCTCCATGAACTATTTTTGGATATTGTATGGTTTATTTTCATGACCAGACTCTGAGATGGAATACAATTCGGAGGCTTAGTGTGCCCAGAATAATTTTTTTTAAATATATTTGATATATTTAAATATTACATGCACACAATTTTCCTGAAAAAGTTTACTAACATATTAATGGGGTCCTAAATCAGATATTTGAGTGAACCATTGAGTTTAGAACATGGGTTTTCCCTAGGAACAACAAATCCATTGTCGGTGTGGGGTGTTTGTGGAATAGTCATGGTAGGACTAAAATGAATAAAATAATTAAATATTTTTTTTTATTTTTTATTTTGTTTATGTAGTGACTGACCTATATTTATGTATAATATTATGAAAAAATTTCAGGGTTAGCATATAAACCTAGAGACATTGAATAAAGCATTGAAGTATCTCTCCAAGAAAAACTTCCATCAAATCACGGATTAACGATCGATGTGAAATGAAATCATAGGATCTAAATAATGATAATGACACCACATTGTTCTTCATTAGTGGTAGATCTAAATCTTGGAAGTAAATTTTTTGTGTTTGGATTATTTTCCCTCTTTCTACTCCTCGGAAGAATGTGAATCAATCAAACAATAGATTGATCTCGGTTCAGTCATCTTGAGGGATGTATTTATTTTCAAGGATATATTGGGATATTTTATTGATTACTATTAAGTATTATCTTATCATTATGATGTTGATGGATTGATGTCAATATAAACTTTGTCCAAGGTTCGTTCCTCATGTTTGTGGTTGTTCAATTCTCCTATGTTTCATTATTCCCCATAGGATCTCTTCATTGACTAGTGGTTAGAAATTCACCAAGAAATCAATATTTCCCTCATTTGATGGTACAATTACTTCATATTGTAGATCTAGTATAATAAAAAAATGGTATAATGATGGAAGTAGTGAGAGATCATATGGTTTTGGATACCTGATTCCATGCTCTTCAGTGCCAATTGATGAACATTGAATGATGAGATTTTCCAAATGAATCAAAGGGAAGTAATTACATGAACTATAATAGAATGGTTTATCTAGGGTAGAGCCTCATTTTTTGGAATTATTGAAGACAAAATTATAGTTGATGGTAGTATAGGAGAGTGGAGAAGGAAGAACCCTAGTTTCTGAAAAAACCTGATCCACAAGGGGTGTAATACAGGATTGCAAGGCATGTGGGTCCCTCCTAGTGGAAGTTAGGGTTTCAGGATAAAGTTAATAATGACACAGGGTACGACACAGTCACATGGAATGTGACCTCTCACTGGGGGCTTAGTGTGTACATCAGAGGGTACACAGTCACGGGATGGAGTACATTAGCATAACCATGCCATGTACTCCCACACAAACATAGCCTGAAAAAATGTACATGGGCTATGATGTGTACTAGTACACATGAATATGTACATGGGAATAAGAACACTTATTACTTATACATAGACACAAACATGTGCCATTTTACACTAGTAGGATATGGGGTTGAAGGGACACGATTTGTAACCCTATAACATGTCCTGTACTCATTAAAAGTTGGCCTGGAGACCATGTGCTCTATATCTTGGACATGTTTTGTTAGGGTGTGTTCCTCATATCCATTCCCTAAGTGTTAGTATGGAATCATCTCCTACGCACAAGTAAATGATCCCTTCGGCAGGACTTATTGGATATAATTTTTGGAACACTTTCATGAGGTCGGGAGTGAGATCCTCTATATGTATTTGCGACCTAGGTGGAGTTCTTGGTATCGTCATGAACAAAACTACATGGGAGCCGATCCTCTACGTAGAAGGTTAATCCAAATTTAGTTATTGGTATAACCCATTCCCTTGGGAGTGATGCTCATCTTTGTATTTCATCTCTTCAGAACTCTAGCGCTTAATTCTAATGGAAATACCTAATGATAACTCCCTCTCAAATGGATGTCATCAGTGCTATTAGACTCACAGAGCGTGATATACTGGATGAGTGATTTGTAGAACCGTTGAGATGTAATACTAGAATGGAATTATAGTCATGAGTTACCTTAATACTAAGTGTATTGATGAGTATATCTAGATATTCTTGTTAAATGTGTTGTAGACGTATACTTGGGTAGAACTGGTTGTATTATTTTGTTGTATGCTTTGTGGTTTTGGGGTGTCCTACTAGATATTGTTATACTCAACCATGGATTGGATTTTCCTACACATGTTGTGTCCTTTAAATATGAATGAACTTTAGATATATTCCTAGAGGTACTAGGACCATAAGGTTCTTAGTGAGACTAAAAAGGCCGAGGTTTGTTACGGTAGTATCGTGACAATGATCCCCAGTTTACTTTCAGGTTGGAATTTTTTTCTAAATATTTGGGGAAGGATTTTATTTGGACCTATTCACTTTCCATTAATTCCTTATGTACTCCGATTGCGGTATTTATATATATTCATGCATTATTTTTTATGTTTTTTTACATTTTTTCATTTTATGGGATGGGAGATGTGTGACTGTGTAAAGGAATTAGGTTAAGGTCTCCCGGGTTAGTGATATTCATAGTCGATGTTAGTGTCCATCCCCAGCCCTATTGGAGGCAGTCCTGGGGAGTCTTTCAAATGTCTATTTGGGATGAGATGTGACAGAGTGGTATCATAGCAATCAGTTATACCTTAGGGCTGAAATCTGTGAGATTATATTGGGGAAATGTTGTTAAGTGTTTTCACTTAAACTTTCTAGCTAGGGACCCTAGTGTCAGTGTAGAGACTAATGAATATATACACATGGACATTGATCAGCTCCTTTTTTAATTGATGAATGAGAAAATTAGTCACAGGGAAATCAATGGAACATATATCATATAAGAATAATGGTGGTTTCAATGTCTTTATTGAGTTATCTCTCTAGATATACACATCGACCATGGTATATCTTGTTTAATTTTAGAATGTCTCCCTGATGTATTTCAGTTGGGATTTAGTATCTGGTTCATGAGGATGATCCCTTTATTGATGAAGTGTTAATACAAGGACCAGTTATAGAGATGTTACCACTAGGTGGTGTACCATCTATACCACCCAATATTGAGAAACAAATGGTGCCCATAGTACCAATGGATGAAGTGCATAGGCTGAGCACACTTCACTAGTTTCAACGGTAGATAACCCTCATGTTCCTTGGTGACCATGAACCAGAGGTGGATGAGGATTGGATTGATGTTGTAATCCATGTTTTCCATATAGTCAGGACACCACCATATCAGATGGTGGTCCTTACAATGAGCCTTCCTCATGGCTTAGAAGGATGATTGTGGGGTTTGGAGACCCAATCATATGATGAGGCTGCTATGGCATGGTCAGAGTTTGAGAATCATATTATAGAGGATTTCTCTATATCTATGATTAGGGCAGTATGTATCCACGATCTTCTATAATTCCATCAAGGAAGCATGATTGTAGATGAATATTCATGGAGGTTTACCAACCTCTTGAAGAACGTGATGGATGTGGTTTAAGATTAGTTCTTTTAGGATTATAACTTTGAGTGAGGACTGCATATAGACATCAAATAATTTTTTATCCATAAGTTCATTCCAACCTATGATAGGGTGATTGAGAATGCTTTGGTGGTTGATAGTTTCTTGGCTACGAAGATGTAGCTAGTGGTTAAAGGTAGTAGTTATACAGGAGAAGAGAGCTTGGCAGTAGGGAGATGATTTCAGTATCAGGGACATAGATGTGAGAGAAGATTCAGTAGGAGGTACTAAGATAATGTTTTTGTTGTTTAGCACTCACAAGATGGGTTTAACCAGCCCATGGAGAGGATATTATACTCTTATGATGGAAGAGGAAATCTGGCTCAAGATTGTCTGAACCTCCATACAACTAATAGAGTGGCCATGGATGGGAAATCACTATTGAAGTAGTAGAATAGGAAGGTAGGTTCATAGGGTGATGGACATAGAACTGGAGATGGGATCGAGTTAAGAGGTGGTAGACACTTTGACTTTTTACCACCACCACCACTAGGTGGTCCACGCCATGCTTTAAGATCCGAAGGGTAGGGGTGGGTAAAACTTTATGTGGTTGATTATTATAACCCAAAAGCTCTAAGAATTATTTGAGGTATAATCTTATTCTTTTATATCTTAGCCTTAGTCTTGATAGACATAGGTGACATTAATTCCTTCATTACCCCCTATCTTCTTTGAGTCTCAAATATTCTGATTGAGCCTTTTGCTCAACCCTTGAATTTGGAGACTCCCAATGAAGATGGCTCCAAAATCACACACTAGTGCCAATAGTTAGACATGAATATTATAAGAGATAGTTTATATTGGGATATATTTGTAGTAGTGATGAGTACATATGATGTCACTCTAGGTATGAACTGGTTATCCTCAGTTCAGGACCAGACTGATTATTTTAGGAGGTGGATGGGGTGTGTCTGTAGTGACAGAATGCAGTTCTTAACTTTTAGTGAAAATGAAATCTTTTTAGTGTAGGATGAAATCATGAACATGAGGCTAAACATGATTACTCACTAATTGGATATCATGAGCATTTTTTGGAGTGGATGTTTTTGAGATCCCAATTTCCGAGAGTGGTGTCGGAGCATGAGGACGTCTTCACAGAGGATGTTCTAGGTTTATATCCCCAGTAAGAGATAGAATTATGAATTTATCTGCACCCTAGGATAACAATGGTATCTGTGATAGAACATTAGATGGAACCTATTGTAATGCCCCGAAACTAGTTACCCTGAGTCAGTTCATTATTACATAACATTGGCATGATCACAAAATATCAAGTCTCGAAAGACCGATTAGTTTAGTATCCTTGGAAACACTAGATATATTCATAATGTTTACATTACATCAATAAGTGAAAACATACAATAGTATATTGTCTTCATATCCCCTCATACTATCCCTGTAGGTCATTCATAAAATAATTCTTCACATCATGGGAAAAATAAAACATAAAAAAAGGGGTGAGCTCAAATGGCCAGTAAGGATAACAATATAGAGGAAACTTTCATAAATAAGAATAAACATTTGAGGCAATGTATAACTAAAACAAAAGCCTTTTAAAGTTGAACTTCAACATAGTATGGAAAAAATTAAAATAAATAATTCCATTTACTTATTCACATGGATATTCTACTAATAAAATAATCACATGAAATATCAATAACCCCTTTCATAATGATGGAATGCATAATGCCAGACTATCATAACCACATAGCCAAGGACTCGTGCCAAGACTACAAATAAGATTTTGCCAAGGCCTTGTGCCAAGACACTAGTTTATCTCATGAGACCAACCGATGCATCGAGGAGCTATAGCGGGCTCCACCCGTCACATATTAAGTCCAATGCATTCCCCTATAAAAAGGTTCAAACATAACATAATCATTCGTATTAAAACTAGCATAAGAAATGTAAATACTTCATCCATAAACCACGAATGGTATACGAATAACACATCCACAGTCAAACACATCACAAAAACATCAAAACAATATGGAAGTTTTGTATCATAATAAATCCACTTCAAATAAACATAAAATCCATCAAAGGATGTTGGCATAGATGAAATCAAAACTATTTGAGAGAAATATATCTTTTTTTGAAATCATTTAAAAGTCACACATTTATTAAAGAAGTAATTTAAAAGAGATTTGTGGATCAAAGTGTCCCATACCAATTAGAAACTTTTGAAAAGAAATATCATTTCAATGCATTCATGTCCATATAAATAAATCCTTAAAATCATTCTGAAAACATAGAAATTAATTAAAAGGATTTTGAAAGATAAATCTTTAAAACATTTAAAATTCTGATTTTGATAAAGAGTACCTTTCAGAAATTATTAAAATATTCATTTTGAACCCATTTAAAAGTCACATAATTATAAAATAAAACATTTACTTTGAAAATATCCTTATAAGATTGTAAGGGAAGCTTTTAAAATTTTATAACGGTGGAAAATAGCCGCACCCACCGTATAAGTTAAAAAAACATTCTTACCTTAATTCTGTCGAAAAGGTTAAAAAGGACCTTGTTTCGAAAATGACGGAAAGATTCCTTTATAAAATTATTATAAAAAGTAAAAAAGGGTATAAATAAATTTAACCCCTATTCTGTAAAATAGTAAGAATGTTTTGAAATACACTTTCACGAAACATGGATGTGGATGATAAATAGGTCCCAGTAGATAATTATGTATAAACAACCTCGGATAATGAACAGATTGTGAAATAACCCTTACCCTATAATTTTCCTTTGTTGGGGGTAGGTTAAACTCCTGTATAATGGTGAAATAATTGTTATTAAATTATAAAATAATCATATACATTATTATGTTATCATATATGATCTTTTAACATTGCTTTGTTAATCATATCTTAGTATTGTCGTCGTTTTGGGTGTTAACTTACTCGTTTTATTTTATATGTTTTGTTATGTAAGCCATGTTTTTCATGGATAGGTTGCATATAATTCATATCCAGAATGATATTAAGTCCTTAGACATTATTTTTAAATCATCAAATGATAATTATACTAGAATGGATACGATGGAGAATAATTTTCATCGCGTTCGTGGAGACGGTAGTCCGTACGTACGCACGAGAAACAATATCATTCTTTTGATATTAAAATAATATTTAATTGGATCATATATATTATATACAAAATCATTATAATGTTATATTTATTATTTACATGAATTACACATCATTATTATACCCATCCAAATAATAATATATTGAATAACAATTACACCACGATGTGGAGACGGTAAGCCGTACGTACGCACGTATGGTGACATGTCATTCAAAGAATGGATAAAATACTGAATATGGTTGTACCATATTTATAATAATATTACATTATATAGGAGATACTGTATTCATTATTTTAGAATGATAATAACAAAGAAAGAATAAGTTGAAGAAGAAATGAATTTGAAAAAGGGTGGTGAAAACATTACCTCTTCTTCGGGTTCTTCCTTTTGATTTGATCAAAAGGGCTCCTTAGGATGGATTTGTGATCAAACTAAGGCCTCTAGGTTGTATTTAGGGACGTTTATAGAGTATTGGGATAGGTTTTGGCCGAACTAAAAGGCTTTGAAGGTGTGAATTAATGAGAAGGGGGAGTTCCCTTTTATAAGAGGGGTGAGGGGCACCTTTGGAAAAGCTAGAAATATTATTTTATAATAAATTCATATTAGATTTATAATGGATACAAAGTCGATTATTTAAAGGTTAAGGTAGTTATGGGTCTAAAAACACTCAACCAATAGAATTTATACAGGTTTGGGTTATTATATTAACCTTATCTTTAAGTATTAACTCTTAATTAATTAGTTTCACTTTTACAATGTGTCTTTGTATTATTATATTATATGGTTAATAAACTTACTCTATACATCCAAGAGACCCCCCAAGTGGTCCATTAAGGATAAAAATATAATTATATAAGTCTTTTGGACGAACCTTATATTTTTAAGAATTTAATATCAATTAAAATATAATATTTGTTTTAAAAACTCTTTTATGTCAATTTTGACACTATTGAATAATTGATTTTTGTAAAAATAATAATAGAATTATTACATATAATTTTTTTAGTTAAATCAATACTAATATGTCATATTAACCTATAAAATTATTGGTATTTATAAAAAGCCTCAAATTAAATTTATTTGGGCATTTATAATATCAATTATTCTAATTTTCCATTAATTAGGTAATTACTGTATCACCATTGTGTCATAAATAAATTAAATTATATAATATCTAAAAATTATTAATAAACTACCATTATGTAGGAAATATTTTTATCTTTCTAATTAATATTTACAATATAATTTATCTTAAGTATAACCCTATAATAAAAATATTTTAGGAAATAAACTTTGATTTTAACTCTTTTAACTCTTCTTTGAATTAAATAATAATAAATGTCCTAATCTAATAAAAGTGGACCTAAATGATAATGTTTTACTCTTAACATTGTTTTTGGTCGATATACACTTGTTAAATAGAATTAAGACATGTGTTAGGGTAGTATTAATATCATTTTTACCCTTAATTACCCTATTCACTTTTAACAGTGATAAATAAAAGTAAAAAGTTACTATTCACCAAAATTATTTTCATCTCATTGAACCAAATTTTACTCCATGATATAAACCAAATCTATCTGATTTTCGAAATTCTACTCATAGAAGCGGTAAAATTAAGTTTTATGAAAAATTCAGTTTTTTAACTACCACTTAGTGGTTTTACTATTCATCAAAAAATGAAAGTTTCCAGAAAAATACCAAAAATTAGGCCTAAGATATATTTGATATTATGAATTCAAAAATTATGTCTATTTTACCAAATTCAAAACATATCAGTTAAATTAATTAATTTAAAAATTAATTCCCGTCGTCCAAACAAATAGCGTGTTTTTAAGAGATAATAACTATCAAAATATTGACACTTGTTTATGTTCGGTTTAATTGTGAAATTATTTAAAATGAACAAAATTGTATTAAATTGTAAAAATATATTCTAAATATACTTTAAAACCACTCAAATTAATAATTTATCAATATAAATTATTTTGATTAAAAAAGTTGTTTTTAATTAAAATTTAGTAATTTTCACTATTCATCAAAATATAAATGTTATCCGAAAAGTTCCAAAATTTCACCTTAGGATAAATTAGATATTCCGAATGGAAAAAAGAAGTCCATTTTGAGAGATAAAATGTATAAAATTTTAAAAAGTAGGTATTACTATTCATAATGGCTGGTTTGATTGGTTATGGTGTGTGTTAGAACTCGAAGTTGCATACAACACACACTACTGTATTATTCAAAGGAAAGCATACCGTGGAAGCTTAGGATGTTTCATTGTAAATTTTGTTTTGATTTCCCCATTCTAAAAAGTAAATTTATTTAGTAAAATTGAATATATAAAAGTTTAAAATATTGGATTTAAAAAGGGTTCACGATTAAAAGTTGGTAAAAGTGCAATACTGAAAATGAATTTCTTCTTACATTCTGTCTAAGAAACTCATAATATGGATTCTAAAATTATAAGGATTATATAAAGTTTAAAATTTAGTTAATAATATTCATAACCTCTTTTTAATGGCTTGTTTGGTAAGTCATGGTGTGCTTGAACTCGGTGTTGCATGTAGTGCAAGTTATTGAATTATTTTGAAGAAATAACACACTATGAAATCTTGGGGTGTTACATTCTCCCTTCCTTCAATAAATTTATTCCTCACAATTTGAAATTGTTCTTCAAAAATAAAAGTTTGAATATAGAAAATATCTTTGTGGGAAAACCCACATCAGAAATTGGGTTAATAAAATTTATTCTTAATAAGAGGAAAAGAGAAATGAAAGGGCCACCACAAAATTATGATCTATATTCAGAGAACATTAGTGGAAATTAGAGACATATAATTGGAGGAAAAACGTAAATATTTATAGGTAGTAATTGAGGTCATCAATCACCAACAAGTGTAAAATTTAGGGCCTTAAATTCATCAATCTATGATGATTTAAAATACCATCGGTTCAGCAAAACATATGGTATTCAGATAACACATTTTTTTTGTTTTAAGATCCCTTCACTAAAGTATCAGAATTAATTTCTTCATTGAATAAGAGAAGAAGAAAAATATATACTTGATGACTAGAGTCTCATCCTTTAACTAAGTTCTACCACAAACTCATCTTTCACTCTAAAAGATAATAGAACTTAAAAATAATATTCTATTTATCCAATTCGTATAGGGTTAAAAAAATGAATTTATAAATCATCTATAAGAACCATTAAAAAAATGACAATATTCAATCCAGGACATCACGTGGGTCAGTGGTAGGTGATACACCTTTATCGCCCTTCGGTTTTGGGTTCAAGTCTCGCGGCCTTTCCGGACGCGACGGGTTGCCACCCGACCTCCAGGTTGTCCTTTTTATGGAAATCCAAAATAATCCAAACGAGAACTATCCAAAATACTTTAGTCCAAAATTTACAAAGATGGTAAACACAATGAAGATCCTTTTTCTGTGTAATAACATGTAAACACCTTCATCATGTATTCTTTTAAAACACTAAAACATCTTGAATTACCATAAAACCTTATTGATTATATTCATGATCCCTTATTCCTTAAAGAATAATAGATATACTCCTTCAATCCAAAAATGTTGTAAACCCCAACAATGATGGAATATACTAATCATTAATCAGTTTCAAGGTAGTCAAGAATATCCAATATAATTTATCCAAATCAATCATGTATTATTCTAAAATCACTACCTCGGTATTAGAACCATATTATGGTTTATATTTCTCTCAACCATATATTTTTTAAAAATTTAACCTGCTATTGAGTCACTTTTCTTTGTTCCACACAATCTCAAGTCCTTAATGAAATAGTATTGTAGTACAATCCTTATATACTCCATAATTATTATAAAAAGTACATTGTTGATACAACACTCAAATGACATAAACAACATAAGAACTCTAATCATTCCTCTTCATCTTTGGTAGTATCATAACTTGATTATTATCCAATAGCATCATTTGCGGCAAAGTCTGATGACTGGGATATAGGTTCGCGTAGTGTCCAAACACCTTACGAATGAAGCATTGTAAATTTGAAACCATTTTCTTACCCTTGTAGTCACATACTTTGTTCCCTTTTCCGCCACACTTATAACAAACTCTCATTCCTTTCAGGAAACACTAGTACAAAAACCTTTTTTTACGTCGTTTTTTTTATTTTAACGTCGGTTTTTAAGCGACGTTATTGCGAGTGACGTTAAAAATATGATTTTTACGTCGGTTATTTAATAACCAACTTAAAAAATGGGGTAATATAGTTTTTAACGTTGGTTTTTAAAAAACCGATGTTATAAGTCATTTTTTACGTCGGTTATTTAATAACCGACGTTAAAAGTTATTTTTAAGGTCTGTTATTAAATAACCGACGTAAAAAATGTTTACTATCTTGTATAAAAATTTATAAGATTTCATTTGAAAGGTCATAGATCTCAAACAGATTTACAGATCAAAAGTTATGACCATCAGAAGTTTGATATTTTTTTCGAGGAAAGATTGAATGAGCCAACCGTAACATCATATTAGAAGGAATTTTTGAATCCGCAAGGGGATTTTCAGTTTTAT
Organism: Viscum album; assembly: GCA_963277665.1. Taxonomy (NCBI): domain Eukaryota; kingdom Viridiplantae; phylum Streptophyta; class Magnoliopsida; order Santalales; family Viscaceae; genus Viscum; species Viscum album. The sequence continues at coordinate 1,350,760,768 of OY728121.1, read as the reverse complement.
CATGATATAAAGAATCGTCCATCATTATAATAAATTAACAATCATTAAATGGTATATCAATTAAGAAAACTAATCATATAAAATATAAATCATGGGAAAATAATTACAAATACCTTGACGAGGTCACGGAAATAAGAAATCGTTGATTCAAGTTGAAGATAAAACAAGTTGATTCGGTGTAACGATGATGGTTGAATGAAATGATCATAAAATGGTATATCAATTAGGAAAAAAATCATAAAAACCATAAATCATGGATGTATGATTAAATATACCTTGATTAGATCACGAAAAGAAGAAATAATTGATTCACGTTCGAGAGAAAAAGATTCGATTTGGGGGAATGAAAATGGTTGAAATAAATGATCTTCAAATTAGGATTGGTGTAAAATGGAAACATATAATTGAGATTCTATGAGAAAACACGATATTAAAAATTTTAGGCGGCAATTTAAAATTTTGATGCCATGCTGTAAAAAATTGAAATTTCGCGTACGCGGGATATTAAAAATATCATTCACTTCGGTTATTTAATAACCGACCTGAAAAATCAATTTTCAAGACTTTTTCACGTCAGTTATTTAATAACCGACATTAAAAGGTATTTTTCACGTCGGTTATTTAATAACCGAGGTTAATTTTATTTACAAAAATGTACTTCATTTTCCAATATTTAATTTTACAGGTCACGGAGCTCAAACGGAGTTATGGATTAAAAGTTATGGCCTTTAGAAGTTGGACATCCTTAAGACATCGTTTAGAGATGATCAACTTCTGAAGGCCATAACTTTTAATATGTAACTCTGTTTGAGCTATGTGACCTGTCAAATTAAAGATTGAGAAACGAAATACATTTTTGTAAACATTTTTCACGTCGGTTATTAAATAAACGATGTGAAAAAGTCACGAAAATAGATTTTTCACGTCGGTTATTTAATAACCGACGTGAAAAATATGTGACCATTTTAATATATTTTCCTGGAAAAGGATTTTTCACATCAGTTATTTAATAACCAATGTGAAAAAAGTTTACAAAAATGTAATTCATTTTCCAAGATTTAATTTTACAGGTCACGGATCTCAAACGAAGGTACGGATTAAAAGTTATGGCCTTTAGAATTTGGACATTCTTAAGACATCGTTTAGAGATGATCAACTTCTGAAGGCCATAACTTTTAATCCGTAACACCGTTTGAGCTTAGTGACCTGTCAAATCAAAGCTTGAGAAATAAACTACATTTTAGTAAACATTTTTCATGTCTGTTATTTAATAACCGACGTGAAAAATAAGTGAATATTTTAATATATTTTCCTGGAAAAGGATTTTTCACATCGGTTATATAATAACCGACGTGAAAAATCAGATAAAACCGATTTTTAACGTCGGTTCTTATATAACCGACATGAAAAATCATAGAAAATGTATTTTAACATCGGTTATATAATAACCGATGTGAAAAATCAATTTTTAGATATTTTCACGTCAGTTCTAAAAAACCGACGTGAAAAATAGTGACGTAAAAAAAGGTTTTTGTACTAGTGAAAGTTCCGGGGTGTTTCTTCCCACAGTTATCACATATGGGAAAATTCTTCTTTTCCCTCTTCCCTTTATCCATCATTATCTCTTCCATCCGTTTCTTCTCTTGCTTCCATTGAAAGACATATGACTCAGTAAACTCTTTACTTATCTTATCAACACATGATATTATTTCTTCATATGATGATAATACATAGAAGACTATTTCTCTTATAAATTCTGGATTAAGACCATGAAAGATATGATCCTTCTTTCTCTTTGGATCATGTGAATTGCTGGAGTTCTCATTCTTTCTACTGGGTGCCATTTCTAAACAATGGCATACACTGGATTAGTTTATGAATAACAATACCTAATCCCAAACTTGTAAAACATATAACATAAATTAAATAGTTTATGGATATAATCCATAATCATAAAAATTTCTCCTTTGAGAAAGTATATACTCATAAACCCTTCATAATGGTTTTTAAATAAAATGAGAATTATCCTAAGCATATCCCCCGGGAGTGTCGTAACCAAGAGTGCAGCATTGACCATTTTCGTGCACTATTTCTCATTCGAGTCTAGCTCAAAGCGGGGTTTTTGGGTTTTACCCCTAGGTACATCTGTGCCGGAGCCACCTCTACCTGCTCGTATCCAGACAGGGATGTATTGCTCAGAAAACACACAAAATTTCTACAATACAAAAATTCTAGGAAGTTATTCTGTATTAATCCTCAAAGTCCATCTTAGATCTATGTGCTCTAATAAGAGTTTATCTAAATCTAGCTTCCAAGGTTTGTACAAAACTTCTTCTGATACTAACTGTAACGCCCCAAGCCCAGTTACCCAAAGTCGGTGCAGTATTAAAAAATATTGTCATGATCACAAAAGATCAAGTCTCGAAAGACCGATTAGTTTAGTAGCCATGGAAACACTAGATATATTCATAAAGTTTACATTACATCAATAAGTGAAAAACTACAACATTATATTGTCTTCATATCCCTTCATACTATCCCTGCAGGTCATTCATAAAAGAATTCTTCACATCCTGGGAAAAATAAAACATAGAAAAAGGGGTGAGCTTAATTTCCCAGTAAGGATAACAATATAGAAGAAACTTTCATCAATAAGAATAACCATTTAAGGCAACGTATAACTAAAACAAAAGCCTTTTAAACTTGAACTTCAACATAGTATGGAAAAAATAAAATGAAATAATGCGATTTACTTATTCACAAGGATATTATACTAATCGAATAATCACATAAAATATCAATAACCCCTTTCATAATGATGGAATCCATAATGCCAGACTATCATAACCACATAGCCAAGGCCTCGTGGCAAGACTACAAATAAAGTTTTTTCCAAGGCCTTGTTCCAAGACACTAGTTTGTCTCATGGGACCTACCGATGCATCAAGGAGCTATAGCGGGCTCCACCCATCACATATTATGTCCAATGCATTCCCATATGAAAAGGTTCAAACATAACATAAAAATTCGTATTAAAACTAGCATACAAAATTTAAATACTTCATCAATAAACCAAGAATGGTATAAGAATAACACATCCACTATAAAAAACATCACAAAAACTTCAAAACAATATGAAAGTTTTGTATCATAATAAATCAACTTCAAATAAACTTAAAATCCATCAAAGGATATTGACATAGATGAAATAAAAACTATTTGAGAGAAATATCTCTTTTTTGAAATCATTTAAAAGTCACACATTTATTAAGGAAGTAATTTAAAAGAGATTTTTGGATCGAAGTGTCACATACCACTTCGAAACTTTTGAAAAGAAATATCATTTCAAAAAATTCATGTCCATATAAATAAATCCTTAAAATCATTTTGAAAACATGGACATTAATTAAAAAGATTTAGAAAGATAAATCTTTAAAACATTTAAAATTCTAATTTTGATAAAGATTACCTTTCAGAAATTCTTAAAATATTCATTTTAAAATATTCTAGAAGTCACATAATTATAGAATAAAACATTTACTTTGAAAATATCCTTATAAGCTTGTAAGGGAAGCTCTGAAAATCTTATAATGGTGGAAAATAGCTGCACCCACCGTATAAGTTAAAAAAACATTCTTACCTTAATTCTGTCGAAAAGGTTAAAAAGGACCTTGTTTGGAAAACGACGGAAAGATTCCTTTATAAACTTCTTATAAAAAGTCAAACAAGGGTATAAATGACTTTAACCACTATTCTGTAAAATAGTAAGAATGTTTTGAAATACACTTTCAAGAAACATGGATGTGGATGATAAAGAGGTCCCAGTAGATAATTACGTATAAACAACCTCGGATAATGAAGAGATTGTGAAATAACCCTTACCTTGTAATTTTCCTTGGTTGGGGGTAGGTTAAACTCCTGTATAATGGTGAAATAATTGTTATTAAATTATACAAGAATCATATACATTATTATGTTATCATATATGATCTTTTAACATTGCTTTGTTAATAATATCTTAGTATTATCGTCGATTCGGGTGTTAACTTACTCATTTTATTTTATATGTTTTGTTACATAAGCCATATTTTTCATGGATATGTTGCATCTTATTCATATCTAGAATGATATTAAGTCCTTAAACATTATTTTTAAATCATCAAATGATATTTATACTTGAATGGATACGATGGAGAATGAATCTCATCGCGTTCGTGGAGATGGTAGTCCGTACGTATGCACGAGCGAAAATATCATTCTTTTGATACTAAAATAATATTTAATTGGATGGTATATCTTATATACAGAATCATTATCATGTTATATTTATTATTTACATTAATTACACATCATTATTATACCCATCCAAAAAATAATATATTGAATAACAATTACACCCCGACGTGGAGACGGTAAGCCGTACGTACGCACGTATGCTGACATGTCATTCAAAGGACGGATAGAATACTGAATATGGTTGTACCATATTTATAATAATATTAAACTATATAGGAGATACTGGATACATTATTTTAGAATGATAATAACAAAGAAAGAAGAAGTTGAAGAAGAAATGAATTTGAAAAAGGGTGGTGAAAACATTACCTCTTCTTCAGGTTCTTCCTTTTGGTTTGATCAAAAGGGCTCCTTAGGTTGGCTTTCTAATCAAAATAAGGCCTTTAGGTTGTAGTGAAGGAAGTTTAGAGAGTATTTGGTCAGGGGTTGGCCGAACCAAAAGGCTTTGAAGGTTTGAATTAATGAGAAGGGAGAGTTCCCTTTTATAAGAGGGGTGAGAGGCACCTTTGGAAAAGATAGAAATATTATTTTATAATAAATTCATATTAGGTTTATAATGGCTCCAAAGTGGATTATTTCAAGTTTAAGGTGGGTATTGGTCGTAAACCACTCAACCAATGGAATTTAGATAGGTTTGGGTTATTATATTAACCTTATCTTTAAGTATTAACTCTTAGTTAATTAGTTTCACTTTTACAATGTCTCTTTCTATTTTTATATTTTATGGTTAATAAACATACTATATACATCAAAGAGACCCCCAAGTGGTCCATTAATGATAAAAATATCATGATATAAGTATCTTGTCCTAAACTTAGATTTTTAGGAATTTAATATCAATTAATAATATAATATTTATTTTAAAAACTCTTTTATGTCAATTTTGACACTATTCAATAATTGATTTTTGTAAAAATCATAACAGAATGATTAATTTGAAAAAAAGTTAATTAAATTAATCCTAACATGTAATATTAACCAAGAAAATTATAGGTATTTATAAAAAGTCTCAAATTACATTTATTTGGGTATTTAAAATATTAATTATTCTAATTTTTCATTAATTAGGTAATTACTGCATCACCATTGTGTCATAAATAAATTAAATTATTTAGTGTCTAAAAATTATAAATAAAATACCATTACGTACGAAATATATTTATATTTCTAATTAATATTTAAAATTGAATTTATCTTATTTATAACCTTATATTAAAAATGTTTTAGAAAATACACTTTGATTTTAACTCTTTTAACTCTTCTTTGAATTAAATAATAAAAAATGTCCTAATCTAATACAAGCGGACCTAAATGACAATATTTTACTCCTAAGGTTGCTTTTAGTCGAGATACACTTGTCCAATAGAATTAGGACATGTGTCAAGGTAATATTAATATCATTTTTACCCTTAATTACCCCATTCACTTTTAACCGTGGTAAATAAAAGTAAAAAGTTACTATTCTCCAAAAATTATTTTCATCTCATTGAACCAAATTTTACACCTTGATATTAACCGTGTCTCTTGGAGTTTCTAAATTCCACTCATAGAAGCGGTAAAATTATGTTTTATGAAAAATTCAGTTTTTTAACTACCACTTAGTGGTTTTACTATTCATCAAAAAATGAAAGTTTCTAGAAAAATACCAAAAATTAGGCCTAAGATATATTTGATATTATGAATTCAAAAATGATGTCTATTTTAACAAATTCAAAACACATCAGTTGTATTAATTAATTTAAAAATTAATTCCCGTCGTCAAAACAAATAGCCTGTTTTTAAGAGATAATAACTATCAAAAGATTGGCACTTGTTTATGTCCAGTTTAATTATGAAATTATTTAAAATGACCAAAATTATATTAAATGGTAAAAATATATTATAAATATACTTTAAAACCACTCAAATTCATAATTTATCAATATAAATTATTTCGATTAAAAAAAGTTGTTTTTAATTAAAATTTAGTAATTTTCACTATTCATCAAAATATAAATGTTATCCGAAAAGATCCAAAATTTCAACTTAGGCTAAATTTGATATTCCAAATAAAAAAATGAAGTCCATTTTGAGAGATAAAAGTTATAAAATTTCAAAAAGTAGGTATTACTATTCATAATGGCTAGTTTGATTGGTTGTGGTGTGTGTTAGAACACGAAGTTGCGTACAACACGCACTATTGTATTATTCAAAGGAAAGTGTACCATGGAAGCTTGGGATGTTTCATTGTAATTTTTTTTGATGTACCCATTCTAAAAAGTAAATTTATTTAGTCAAATTGAATATATAAAAGTTTAAAATATTGGATTTGAAAAGGATTCACTATTAAAAGTTGGTAAAAGTTTAATACTAAAAATGAATTTGTTCTTACATTATGTCTAAGAAACTCATAATATGGTTTCTAAAATTATAAGGATTATATAAAGTTTAAAATTTAGTTAATACTATTAATAACCTCTTTTTAATGTCTTGTTTGGTAAGTCATTGTGTGCTTGAACTCGGTGTTTTGTGTAGTGCGAGTTATTGAATTATTTTGAAGAAATAACACACTATGAAATCTTGGGGTGTTACACCTATAGATCTTTGTGATCTAAGAGTGTAGTTGGATAACTTACAAAGTAAGGTCTTCGTTTGAACCAGTGTTTCCCTGGTTTTGTTTTACATTAATGAGAATGGTAGAATGAGGATATGTGTGGACTTATGTCACTTAAACCAAGTGACAGTGAAGAAAAAGTATCCACTATCAAGTAATAATGAACTATTTGATTAGTTGAGCGGGGATCGATGGTTCTAAGAGGTTTACCTCAAGTTAGGCTATCACCCGTTTCTAGTACGGGTTGCAGATATATCGAAAAAAAAATTAGATGTCACTACAGTCACTATAAGTAATTATTGATTCCCTTTTTTGTGATTAACTATGAAAAAGTGTTTATAGGACTCATGAACTAGATATTTCATCTTTTATTAGACAGGTTCATGGAAGTCTTCATTGATGATATCCTTGTGTACTTAACATCTAAGGAGGACCATGAGAGTCACTCGAGGATGGTTCTAGACATAGTTAGAGAGCACTAGAATATTATATATCTTTTGAAGTCCCAATTATATATATAGGAGGTCAAATTCATGGGACATGTTATCTCATTAGAAGGAGTGGAAGTGGACCCTGCCAAGGTTGGGGTAGTATTAGCTTGGGAGCCACCCAAGAACATGATGGAGGTGTGGAGGTTCTGTGGGTTTGCATGCTATTATCGAAGATTCATAGATGATTTATCTAGGATATCATCACGCTTGATATATTTGACCAGAAATGGGAAGCCTTTCACATGGAAATAGAGGATCCAGAAGTCTTTTTTTTTGTTCAGGCATATTTTTACACGCAATCCCATCTTGAGTTTTCTAGGGGAGGGTGTGGAGTATGTAGTATTTTTTAGTGCATCATGGACATGGATTGGTTGTGTTATGATGTAGTGTTAGGTGGTTATTTACAATGGTTCATTTTAGTTGATACCACATGATATGACCTATGTGACACATGATCTTTAGTTAGTAGTGGTAGTCTTCACACAGAAGATGTGCTGACACTACCTGATGGGAGAGTAGTTTATCATCTATTATAATCCTAAGAGTATCAAGTATATATTATATCAGAAAGGCCTTAACTTGAGATAGAGTCAATGGATAGAGTTACTTCAGGATTATAACTTCAAGACTATCTATACTCCTAGGAAGGTGAACTTTGAATTTGATACTATTAGTAGGATAATTTGTTGTAGTTGATGAACGAGGTGTGAGATCAATTGGCCTCATTGTATTTATCCCTTTTTGAGGTATATAGATTATATTACCTCTAGTAGATGGTTTTTAACCCTCATATTTTGTATAAATTCCTGGAGGAATATCTTGGGTGTGACTACTATGAAACCTTATATACTCCGATAACAACTGGACATTCTCTTGATGAATTTTCATTAGGTGGGGAGTGTGTTTTTATTTTCAAAGGGTGCACGATGGTACCACAGAGGTTATGGGAGGAGTTTCTGAGTGAGATATATATGTCTCCTTTATGGTTATGTCCAAGTGGGGAGAATATATACCAGGATCATTGACACCATTTTTCGTGGCCAGGGATTAATAAAGAGTTGAATAATTTTTCTCTTGATGCCTTACTTGTCAGCAAGTGAAGGATGAGCACCAAGTTTTAGCAGGTTTTTTCCAACCCCTAGAGGTTCCAAAATGGATTTGGGATGGTATATCCATGTACTTTGTAATTGGAATACCTTGTATGGTAAGGGGATACGATTCCATCTGGTTGATCATGGACCGACTCACCATGTTGGACCACTTCATAGCTATTTTGGAGAACAATTGAGTAGAGATATTTGGACACCTTTACATGTAATAAATTTTATGACTCCATGGAGTTCCTATTACAATCATATCTAAACATGATATTTACTTCACATATCAATTATGGAAGGGATTATATGAGTATTTTTGGAGTCAATTACACTTGGGAATAGTATTTCACCCCCAAAACGAGAGACATATAGATCAGACAATTCATGTTTTGGAGGAAATGTTGTGATCTTGAATGTTTGACATTTTCCATAGTTGTTTGGATCACCAACCACTGGTGGAGTTCGAATACACAAAATGTTACATTCCACCATCATTATGTCGCCATTCGATGATTCATATGGGTGACATTATATGTCAAAAATTTCTTGAATTAAACAAGGAGGGTTGGAACTCATGGGCCCTTAGATAGTGAAAGAAGCTACCAAGAACGAGGAGATCATTATGGAGAAGAGGAAGACTACACAGATCCATTATAATTCTTATCCAGAGAGACGAACAAGGGCTTTGGAGTTTGAGGAGGAAGACTATTTGTCCCTAATTGTTTCACCTCGATACAGATTACAGAGGTTTGGCCAGGGCAGCAAGCTATCTTTGACATTCATTTTCCCTTTCTAGATACCACATAGAGTTGGATAAGTGGCATAAAACATAGGTATACCTCCAAAGATAGGCTGGGTATATGATGTAGTCCATGTATCTCAGCTAAGGAGGTATGTGCATGACCCATCACATGTTATCGACTGGGGAAGCTAGACATTGGGGATGGAGCTACCTTTACCGGCTAATCAATGGAGATTGATGATAAGTAGGATATGATCCTTTTTTGTTGATTTATTCCTTTATTTCCTTTTTGTTGGAAACACCAAAATCATTATGAGAGTACATGGGAGTGGGAGGATTTGATTCGTGATCAGTAGTGACATCTCTTTGTGTAGCCACTTTTTTTTTGGATTTTTGGGGGCATTAAGCTCCAATGTAGGAAGAATGTAATGAATAATATTTTCCATGAATTATTTCTAGACAATGTATGGATTATTTCTGAGACCAAGTTGTAACACTCCAAGATTCCATGGTACGTTTCCCTTTGAATAATGCAATAACTTGCGTTGTACACAACTTGGAGTTTTAACAAACCATGACCAATCAAACTAGCCATTATGAATGGTAATACCACCTTTTTAATATTTTATAAATTTTATTTTTTAAAATGGACTTCATTTTTGGATTCATAATATCTAAATTAGATTAGGTTTAACTTTTGTTTTTTTGAAAACATTTAATTTTGGATGAATAGTGAAAAAACACAATGTTATTGTTTAAAACTGACTTTTTATCTTAATAATTAGTTATTTTATTTAAATTTATATTAGGTAAAAATAGATACATAATACCTATATATGTTAAATTCAATTCATTTGACTAATTTTTTAATAATATTAGATATATAAAATTTTATTGAACTTTTTGTCGTCTTTTACACACCATCTAGGAGCATTTGAAAATTTTCATAAAACATAATTTTACCACTTTTGTGAATTGAATTTCAAAAATACAAGAGACATAGTAGATTTTAGTAAGTAAAATTTGGTTCAATATGATGAGAATAATTTTTTGTGAATATTAATTTTTGACTTTTATTTAACATGGTTAAAAGTAAATAGTGTAATTAAAGGTAAAAATGATTTTATAATTACCCTAAAAAATGTCCTAATTCTATTGGACAAGTGTATTTAGGCCAAAATAAACTGTAGGAATAAATTATGATCCTTTTGGTCCACTCAGATTAGATTAGGACATTTATTATTATTTTATTTCAAGAAGAATTAAAAGTGTCAAATTCAAATTTTAATTACTAAACCATTTTTAATATAGGGTCATACATAAGATAAATTCGAAAATAAAAATTCATTAGAAAGATAAAAATATTTCCTACATAATGGTTGTTTATTTATAATTTTTAAAAATTAAATAATTAAATTTATTTATGAAACGATGATGATGTAGTAATTACCTTATTAATGAATGATTAAAATAATTGATATTTTAAATATCCAAATAAATGTAAATTGAGACTTCTAATGAATTAAAATAATTTTATATATTAATATGGAATTTTAGAGTTGATTAAATGAATATTTTTCAAAGTAATCATGCTTTTATGACTTTCAAAAAAATCAATTACTAAACAGTGTCCAAATTGACATAAATGAGGTTTTAAAACAAATATTATATTAGTAAATGATATGATAGTCCTAAAAATATAATCTTCGTCCAAAGGACTCATTTAATAATATATATGTCATTAATTAACCACTTGGGGTTATCTTTACATTTTATAGTATGTTTATTAACCATGTAATATAAAGATAGAAGGAGACATTGTAAATGTTAAACAATTTAACCAAGAGTTTAATCTAAAAGATAAGGTTAATATGGTTACCTAAACCTCTATAAAACCTATTGGATGGGAGGTTCTCGACCCATATAGACCTTATCCTCTAATGTAATCATTTTGGAGCCATTATAAACCGAATATTATTGAATAATAAAATAATATTTCAAACTTTTCCTAAAGTAACCCTCACCTCTCTTATAAAAGGGTACTTCCCCTTATCTCAAAATCACACCTCCAAATCCATTTGGATTGGACAAACGCTACTAAAATATCCTCCCAAATACCATCACATAGAACTAGAGGCCTTAATTTTATCACAAATCCAAAATAAGGATCTCTTTTGATCAACTAAAAAGAAAACAGCCGAAGAAGAGGTAATAATTCCACCACCTCTTTCAAAGTTCTTTTCTTCTTCCACTTCCTTTATCTTTTTTGTTTCCATAAAAAATAATAAATCTAGTACCTTATACATAATTTGATGTTATTATAAATATTTTACAACCATATTCATTATTCTATCCATCCTATGAATGAAAAATCACCAAATGTGCGTATGTACGGCTTATCGTCTCCACGTCATGGTGTAGTTTGTTATTCAAACAGTTAATTATTTGGATGGACATAATAATGAGTATAACTAATTTAAATAACAAATATAACATGTTATTTATTCTCTATATATGATATAACATCCAATTACATATGATTTCACCATAAATAAAATGATATTATCGCTTGTGCGTTCGTACAGATTACCTTCTCCACGAACGTGATTAGACTCATTCCCCATCGTAACCACTCAAGAATAAATTTCATTTTACGATTAAAAAATAATTTTTAAGAACTAAATATCATTATAGATATGAATAAAATAAATATTATCCATAAAAAACATTACTTACATAACAAAAAATATAAAGGAAAAAGAATCTGTTAACACCCGAAACAATGATACTACTGAAATATTATTAACAAAGCAATATTTGAAGATTATATATGATATAATATTTATGTATGTGGTTCTTGTATAAATTAATAATAATTATATGACTATTATAAAGGTGTTTAACATACCCTTTACTAAGGAAAATTACAAGGTAAGGTTTAATTCTACAATCTCTTCATTAACTGAGGTTGTTTATACATGAGTATCTACTGGGACCTCTTTATCATCCACAACCATGTTTCTTAAAAATGTATTTCAAGACATTTTTAATATTTCCTAAACTATGGGTTAAATTAATTTATACCCTTGTTTTAATTTTTATAAAATGTTTTGAAAGTAATCTTTCTGTCGTTTTCCAAATAATTTACTTTATGACTTTTTCGATAAATTATGGTAAGAATGTTTTTTTAACTTATACGACAGGTGCGACTATTTTCTACTGTTATAACACATTCAAAGCTTCGCTTAAATTATAATTAGATTATTTTCAAAATAAATGTTTTCTTTTATAATTATGTGAGTTTTAAATGATTTCAATATTTAAAGATATATTTCTCTCAAATAATTTTGATTTCATCTATGTCAACATCCTTTAATGGATTTTACACATGTTTAAAGTTGATTTATTATGATAAAATATTCCATATTGTATTGAAGGCTTTGTGATATGTTTGACTATAGATAGGTTATTTTTATACAATTCATGGTTTATGGTTAATGTATTAATATTTCGTATACTAGTTTTAATACGAACATTTATGTTATGCTTCAACCTTTTCATACGAGGAATGCATTGGACTTAGTAAGTGATGGCTGGAGCCCGCTATAACTCCTCGATGAATCCGTAGGTCTCATGAGACAAACTAGTGTCTTGGCACAAGGCCATAGAAAAATCTTATTTGTAGTCTTGGAAGGAGTCCATTACTATGCGGTTATGATGTCCGACATTTTTCATTCCATCATTATGAAATTGGCTATTGATATTACATGTGATTATTAGACTAGTAGAATATCCATGTGAATAAGTAAATGGAATTATTTTGATTTATATTTTACATATTATGATGATGTTTAAGTTTGAAATTTTTTTGTTTTAGTCTTATACATTACCTTAAATATTTATTCTTATTTATGAATTTTTTCCGCTATATTGTTATCCTTAATGAGCGTCTAAGATGACCCCTTTTTTTGATTTATTTTTCCCAGGATGTGAAGAAATATTTTATGGTTGACCTGTAGGGATAGGCTAAGGATATAAGTGTGTTCTAAGGGGAAAAAATGTTTTTGTTGTTTTTATCTCATGATGTAATGTAAAACATATATATGTATCTAGCAATTCCAATTCTACTAAACTAATTGGTATTTCGGGATTTTATCCACTATGATCATGACAATGTTATGTAATAATGCACTGAATTTGGGTAACTAGGGTATGGGCATTACACAGGTGCTTTGAAAACCTATGATTCCAATGTCTGGTGTGCCTGGAATAAAATATTGAAATATATTAAATATATTTAAACATCATACATCCATATTTTTGTTAAAAAAGTGGAAAAAATTATAAAAATGGGCCAGGATTAGAAATATGAGGGTGCCATTCTTTTCAGAACAAAAGCTTTATTGTAGGTGTGACATAACCTTTTTTAGCAAGATAATTCAGTGAAAAAATCATCCCATGAGTGAAATGAATAAAATAATTAAATAAATTATTATATTTTTATTTCATTGATGCAGAGACTAAAGTGTCTTTATGTAGAATGTTAGGATGAAATTATAACGATATCCACATAAAAATGGACCCATTATAGAGAGAGTTAGAGGATCTATCTTAGATGAACATCCACTAGATCGTGGATTGGTGATCAACATGCAACAATATCAGGGGTTATTACCAAATAAAATGAATCTGCATTGTTCTTTATCAGTGATTGATCCAAATCGAGGTACGATGTTTTTTTATTTGTATTATTTCTATGTATTCTACTCCTATGAAGAACGAAATCAATGAATAAATAGATTGATCTGTGGTTTGATCATCATGTAGGATTATTTTATTTGTTTGGTTATTTTTGGGAGTTTTGATTGATTATTATGGATTTTTATCTTATCATTTCAATTGAAATATATCAAGGCCAACACAAACATTGGCTGAGGTTCATTCCTCATGTTTGTGTTTGTGCAATTCTTCCATGTTTCTTCATTCATCATGGGTGTTCTTCGTTGACACGTAGTTTGACATCCACCAAGAAATTAGTCGTTGAGGACTTATGTCTTTTCTCAATGACATGATATTTTAGATCTAGGATTGTCAAGACATGATGGTGTTGAGATGATGAATGTTGTAATGGATCAGATGTTTTTGGATACCCGATTTCATTTTAATCTGTACATAATGAAGAAAAATGAACAAGTCCATTTTCTGAATGAACAAAAGCTACTTGATATATTGAATGGACATGGATATGATTGACTAGAATAGATCCATGAATTACAGAATGATTGAAGCTAAAATATTAGATGATGGCGGTACATGCACAGATGGAAGAAAGAACCAAGGTTTCTAAAATGACGTGATCCACATGGCGTATAATCCAGGATAAAAAAATATGTGGGTCCATCCTAGAGGTGGCTAGGGTTTCAGTAGAATGTTAAGTATAACACAACCTGTGAACCTATCATAGGGTGTGTGATTTATCCTTTGTGGCTCGATGTGTACTTCAGAGGGTACAAAAGAATTGGGTTAGAGTACACGAGAATGGACACCCCATGTAGTCCCACACAGACATGTCTGAAAAAATTGTAAACTGGCTAAACCATGTACAGGTAAACATGTAGAAGTACATGGACAGCTGCATGCCATATAATTTTACACATACATGAACACAAGCCATTTTACATAGGAATGAATCAGTGTTGAAGGGACATGGAATGTAACCCTACTACACAATGTTTAGTACTTAAAAGTTATATTAGATCCATTTTATTATGAATATTAGACATGTTTCATTAGTGTTCATTCCCCATACCCATTCCCTAAGGTTTAGTATGGAATCATATCCTACACACACAATGATGATCCCATAAACATGACATCTTGGATATATTTCTTGGAATCCATCAAAGAGGATCAAAGTGAGATCCTATATTAATCTTCTTTCCCTAGGTGGAGTTCATGGTATCATCATGACAAACAATACATGGGTTCTAATCCTATAATTAGAAGGTTAATATAGGTTGAGTTCTTGGTAAACCCCATGTCCTTATGAGTGATCCTCATATATGTATAGTATCACATTGGACCTCCGTCCTTTAATTCTATTGGAGAAACCTGAAGAGAACTACCTCCTAGATGGACATAATTAGTGCTACTAGACTCATAAAGGGTGTTCTTTTGGATGAGTGATTTGTTGAACCATCAGGATAGAATCATAGGTTGGCATTGTAGTTGTGACTTACCTTTGAAATGTGTGTCTTGTTGATTATATCTGGGAATTCTTATTATATGTTATCTTGAAATATACATGTGTACTAATGACTGCATTATTTATTTGTATGCTTTTTTTTTCAGGTGCCCTATTTTGTATTGTTATACTCACCCATGCATGGGATTTTTTCACATGGGTCGTGTTGTGTAAATACAATCAACCTTTTGATAGAGTCATAGATAGACCATGACCAGACAGTGCTTAGCAAGACTGGACATATTGAGGTGTGTTCCTATAGTATCTTGATAGTGGTCCCCAATTTAATTTCATGTTATATTTTTTAGACTATTTGTGGTGGGTTTTTATTTGGCCTTATTCACATTCCTTTACATACTGTTGTACCCCACTTGGGCGATTTAGATTTGTGAATGAATGATTGTTTAGTTGATTTTAAATTTCAACATTGTATGATCTTGGAGGTGTGTGTGTGTGTGTACATGTACTTAGGATAAGTCCTCCAATGTTAGTGATATGTCTTCTTGACATTGGTTTCCAGCCCCTAGCATAATGGAGGTGGGCTTGGGAATTTTTGGCATGGGCCCCTTTGGGACTGGTCATGAATGTACTCACTAGTTCCATCTCCATATTTAATTTTTGTTTTCATTTTAATTACTCCTTCCCCATTACACCATAATTATTATGATAATGGGATAAAACTTTCCTTATTATAGTTTTATGTAGCCGATGTGGAAAGGATCAGTTGAATTTATTTATCTCTTATTCATATATTTAGACCACTATAGTTTATTTAATCAATTTCTAATATCTTTATATTTATTTTATCATGAAAATTGGTATTTTAATCTAAAAGGCACATTTAATAATTTTTCAACAAGTTGACCTATATCAAGGCATGCCCATTGTCGTATTCATGGAATCCATTATCTAAAATGGTATCAAGACAAACAAAATTTGGATATTCCCTAAACTATCTAACTAAGGGAAAATGGTTATTTCTTAATTGAGGATATAGTTTCATGACCATTTAATCTACCTCTTTTCAACTCAAAAATTACAAATGAATCAATTTATTTAATTTCTATGATTCAATTGCACCTAAACCCTAAATTTACAGAACCCCAACATGCCTTTTTTCATGGTTTACAATAACCAAACTACCATTTATCTCACTTTCTAACACTCTCTTTAACCTCTCAAAAAACTACATTTTTAAATTCATTAAATAAATTCAGAGAATATGGATAGTATTTATGGTTTTGAAACATGCACTAGCTAAGTAACACACTTCTTGTAGTTAGGTTGCTCCTATTTTATAAATTTCTAAATTTATGTTTCCTCTTATGAAATTAACGATGCCCTATGGGCTGTCAATACTCAACCAAACATTATCAGGGTGATTACCCATAGTTGAATTTTTTCCACAACCATATCCACATTCTAGTATCTAGATAAGGATGTAATTGATAAGAAATATACAGAATAAAAAGTTTACCAAAATTTATCGATGTTATCACATACGTAGACATATCATTATGATTTTACTATGTTTCTCTCATCCTAATTACACAAATAAGAACACAAGTCCCATGAATAAATAAACCCTACTTTGAAACCATTTAAGGCATCCAATACATGAAATCCCCAATCTAATGTTAAAAACTCATTAGGTTTATAATGGATTTGATACAATGATAGACGACCCAAGAAAAACACACATATATTTTAAAAAATGAAACATTTAATCTCACAATAATTTCATAATCCCACAAATGGAATTATTATTTTCATTCATGATCAACAACACTAGTGATATATTTTTTGATACTTGTGAACATATCTCCATTATTGAACTAGTAGACTCCCTTCTAGACTCTTCATTGGTTATGCTCATCTCAATAACCTAGGTTGTTGAATTATAAGAAAGGGGTGATCTCAAATGTCCAGTGAGGGAAAAATTTTCAATATGTTACCAAAAGTCTAATCATTAGAATATGAGAAAACATGATCAGTGGAGAAATATATTATTAAAAAGAACACGTAATAATAAAAATTTTCCATAAGTCATTAAAGAGAGACCTGCAATATCTAATGAAAAACCCACCCCATTAAATAAGAATATGTGATAATAAACATGATCTATGGAAGATAATCAATGGAATATGACATATAAATGTGTCCGGACATTAAAAAATAGCATGACATTGATCTATGTAAAAAAATAATCAGAGTGAAACATATCACTATAAACATATATTAACTGTAATTATGTACCTACATAAACATGTAAGCATAAATTAATTGAAGTTAAACCCACACACAATCCTTTGATTATAGATTAACTAAAATTAAACCGACACAAAATATTTTTATCATATCATAACCACAACTACACACAACACAATCTTGTGATCATAACTTAACCACAATTAAACCAACACACAGTGTTATTATCTCATGAGATAAAATGCTTAACCAAGGTATTGGATGTATTTAATAGATAGATTTTTTTTTAGGTATTTATCGATCCCAAAACATATAATAATGAAATAGATACATAATAATGAAACACGATCATATAAAATTCATTATTTCATCCTATCATAACTAACCCGTATGAAAAATGGGTTTTATAGAGAATTTCATAAAAAAATAATCTTTATAATACATCCATAGAAATATGGTGGATGGTATCATAAGACTACATCTCAAGTGTAACATGAGGAACATAAAATAATAATAACATATTTGAAAAATAAACTTTTTAGATTATTAGGAGAGTAACTTTGAAAAAAAGAATAAATATCCCCTCTTGAAATAAATAATTACTTTTAAATTAAACATTTAATTCTGAAAAATATAAAAATATTTCATTTTCATTTGAAAAGTATTAAGAATTGAAATCATTTATAAAAATATTTTAAAACATTTAAATGATTCATTATAAATAATAATTATAATAACGATAAAAGAAATGATAAAATATTTTCTAGATTTTTTTACCATTATCACGAAAGATGATGTCATGGGTCACATTCAAAAATAATTCTTAAAAATTAAAACTGAAAACTATTGAAAATTTTAATTTTAAAGATGAATCTTTAATATTTGAGACATGAAAATTATAAATGGTTTTTAAATGTAAATTTTGAGTGTAAAAAACATAATATCATAAAAGGTAAAAAAAAATTCATACTTTGAAATACTTTTTTTGAAATCCAACATCATAAAAAGGGATAATGAAAATTAATTTTTAATAGAGGAAATTATTAATTTAATGATCACATGATATAATGCATAATTGAGTTTTGAACTATATATAAGAACATCATAGGGAATGGAACCTAAGTTTAAGGAGGTTAAAGAATTATTATAGAGGATGTGAATTATTCTAAATAATGATATAATTTTGGAGAATAAATTAAATAAGGTATATATTTGAAATAGAGAGTCATTTTACAAATATAAGAATATAAATTATAGTGAAATTAAATCTTTTGGGCTGTAAAAACCTATCTTGGAATAAATAAGTTCCAAAAGAGGAATTATAACTCAATAAAGGGAGTTGAGTTAACAAAGACCCTTACAACCTCGACTTCTTTTCAATCAAAATACAATGATATATAGTATGTCATATAGAATTATAAATCCATTAAATTTAATTAAAATTATTAAAAAAATGAAATAAAATCCCAATATATACACCACGAAAGGAAACAAGTGGTGGATACAAATCTTATCTCCCAAAAGAAAAATTAATCTGAAAAATATAACAACCCATGCTTATCGTACATAGATATTACATATTTTTTAGTAATATTCACTACATTACAAAAAAAAAACAAACCGAATGACCACAATAGATTAGTGCATTTAGAATCATAAAAACATAAACAATAGTCCATAAGGGAGCTACAAAATATCCCACTATGTTATTTAAAGTTATAACCCTTCTTATACATATCATAAATAATATATATCTTCATAACCTAGGAAATGTAAAAATAAAAATGGCAGATCTCAGATGCCCAGTAAGGGTATGAAAGGGAGATTGGTAAGCATAAAATGAACATAAGTGTATAAGAACATGATCATAAAATTCGAAAATCATACCTTTCATATCAAAGATCTTAATCTTTAATCATTTAATAAATATTGGAAGTTCATTAGGCATGAATCATATATAAATCAAATAAAATGATCCATGAGAGCAAAAAATTGGCATAAGACATGGAATTTCTGGAATCCACCTTATCTTAGAAAATAATTTACATATTAATCAAGGTTCACCCTAAAACCATCATAGTGGAAAAATTACAATGGTAACTAGGTTCACTCCTGATTATAACCTTGTCTTACTAAACCGAGTTCACTTTCCATTCTATTCTTATTTTACTAAACAAAGTTCATTCCAAATTACAGTCCATTATATCCAATGAGATATAAATCATTACCCAATTCATTGGAGAGAGATATGTCCCACTCATCACAAAATTAAATCATACATATGTGTGGTAAAAGAAAATAAAGATCCATCATATCATAACCATAGAAATGAAATGGTTATTATAAACATTACATCATATAATACCATATGGAAATGAGATAGGTTTCATAATCATTTTATTATATAATTACCCAAGAAAATAAGTGGGTTTAAAATGAATTTCTTCATGGTATAACATGTGGAAGAGAAATGAGTTTCATCAAAATTATTCCATAAAAAAACATAATCTATTTTGAGAAAGAATATGAATGGTATACTTTGTTCATATTCCAAGTAAAGAATATGTAACACCAAAAGATATTATCTTAGATGGAAATTAATCATAAAAGATTATTAAAAACATTTTTTTGAGGAAAAAAGCCTTTCATCTTTGAAAAAGTTCTTTTTAAAACATTAAAAATTTTGGGAAATTTTTATTTTAAAATAAAATTAAAAAATTATAAAGGAATATTTGAATAAATTATTTTCCATGAAGTTGTAAAATTATGTTCATTCTTTACACATTAAAATAATGGTTCTTTTAACATTTTCCGTAAAATCCCATCATACATTATGTTGGAAAAGGACATGAAGATTATATTAATTTTTTATAAAAATTAAAAAATGGGTGAAAAAATATTTAATAAATCCATTGGGAAATAATATATTTTTTAAATATATTATAAAAAATGGGTTTAGAAGAAAACATATTTCTGATCGAAAAAGGAAATAATGTCATATTTTCCTAAAAACATTTTCTCAATTGATTTAAGTACCAATGAGTAGAAAGATGGTACCATTACATGAATATATCATAAATAAATAGATAATAATAAAATCGATGATTATTATTGAGATGTGAATCATAATAGTTTTTTTATCGGAAACATAATTATAAACAATCTCGATAAACATTGAAATTGTGATGTGAAATATTTTCAACTTTAGTAACATTGATTCGTAAAACCATAAAGGAATAACATCAAATGTGAATTAAAATATAATTATAGTGAATAAATTCATGTTATTACATGTAAAATGGGTTGTATATACACCTCATTAAAGAATGTAGGTTAATGACATGACATATGTCTTAGAGAAATAAAATTGAGACAAAACCCCTTACTCTAAGTCTTGAATTATATCGTACTCATTCAAACCTCCTTTATAATAAATATAATATTATCATACATATATTATAGAAACATATTTATATATATCATACAATATATTATTTTATTATGACCTTTTGTAGTCTTTTATTATCTATTTCATGCTAAAGCTACATTTCAGGTAGTAACCACTTCGTTTTTCATATATGTTTTTACATATGATATTTTTGAACCTATTAAATTGATTACATTTCCATAATATAAATAATTAAAAAAATGATATAAATATCATATATTTTCTGTGTATATTTATTTATAGAAATCCATAAAATTTAGTGACAGGAAATGAAATACATCGTTTATGAATACGACAGGCCGCATGTATGCATGGATACTATTTTTTTATTTTTTATTTTGTGTTGAAAGAAATAAAATTAAATGTTTTATATCATAATTACATAATATTTTATGTTTAATATATATCACATATTTTTATTAAACACATCTTTAATACATTCATGTAAATATTGGATGAATCACATCCCGTCGCGTGGTAGTATTCTGCCGTACCGACGAATAACGTTTCTGTATTCCCACAAAATAGAAGGTTTGAATAATTGTGTGATATAAAAATTTAAGAATAATAATAACACTATATATATATATATATTATCATAAATAAAAAATAAAACCATCATTTTTACCATCCATGATTGGTGGTAATGAAAAAATGAAAGACATCAGTTTATTAGGTAGTAGTCCATCGTACAATCGAATGATGATTTTGCTGCCAATTTGATGGAAGTGGAGATAGTTTAAAGACATGATCTTGACTGAAAAAAATATAATTACTTGTAATATTCTATATTTATTATATTATTAGGATATAATATAAATTTAATGGGGTGTAAGAAGAAATAAAATAAAAAATCTCGTTGATGAACGTTACCACTTTTTCAGGTATCCTCCTTAGTTTTTCTCTGAAATAATTCATAGGATGTCTTTATTCTAGAAATAAGGATTATATGATTATATAAGGGATTTTTTGGAGTGATTTGGGTAGTTATTATCTTAAAAAATAAGTGTGAATGTGTAAGAAGAGAGGAGATAGGGTGACCCTTTATAAGTGGGGGAGAGGACACACTTGGTATTTTTGAAATGAACAGAGTGATCCCACATTTTAAATATAAAAAAGGGTAAAAATTGATAAAATTATAAAACTATACCTGATATGACCGAAATATTTCAATAAAATATTTTTTTGACAATTTTATAGGTAATTTTAACCCTTATCTTTTTTGTTTAACCCTATATAAACCCATTTTTACCTTGACTATGGTAATTAACTTTTTCTTCATTCACTATTCACTTCAATAAAAAATTATTTAGAACATATTAAAAATTAGGAATTATTCTTATTCCATGTGTGGAATCATATTGTACTAATCCCATTCATAGAAGTAGGGGAAAAGATTTAATATTAATCCTATAGACGTGATGAGAATAATAGTTTTCATAATGTGAATCTGATCAAAAGTTTACAATTTTTTATATCCAATTTCAATATTAATGTTTTTACAAAGGAATAAATTATATTAATATACGTATAATTTAATTAATTATACTTTATAAACAATTTCAAATATAATTTAACTTTATCAATAAATTAAATTAAAATTAGGTATTTTTCACTATTCATTAAAGGATAATTTTTCTTCGAAAAATCCAAAAAATTCATCCTAAGATAATTTCGACATTATGAATTCATAAATTAATTTTATTTTATCATAATAATTTTTTAAATTTATCAAAAATAAATTTTATTATTGTTCAAAAAAATACATAGAAAACACTTTTTTAGAGAATAATATTTTTGAAACATATAAATACGTTGCCAAAAATTATGTACTTTATTATCAGTATTTTTTATTTATATAAAACCATTAGTAATAAAATTTTAAAATTAGTTATTACTATTAAACTCATTATGTTTAATGTCTTGGTTAGAATAGACATGTTTAATAACTAAATTAATAATATATCATGTTTTTTTAAAACATATTGATGTGTTTAATTTAAGCTACGAAAATATTGTATATAGTGTAAGATTTATATGGTGTTTTATATAAAGAAGGATTGAATTCATACTTCATGTAATGAAATCCATCAAAAAAAATTAATTTTTCTAAAAAAATTCATAAAAACTAGGGGTGTTACCTTCTACCCCCTTAAAATTAATTTTCCCTACTAAATTATTCATTTTGATACAAAATATTTGCATAATTATATCTACCCGTATTATCAAGTTCCCACATAGCTTCCTCAAATTGGTGGTTTCACCAAAATTTTTTTGACTAGATAAGTGGTCTTGTTTCATAGAATTATCTATGTATGATATTACATCTCCATGAGTTGTTCTTCATGGGAAATATCACGCCCCAAAATTGTGACCTCTAAGTTTAGGAAATGTTAGTGGTTAGGTATGAATTACCTTAGGAGATAAACCTAGAACAAATCGTGGCTTTTATAGTGGTTTTGTGGAAGTGCCGTGTGATTGGCTATCATCTCGATACGATCAATAATTTCAAAGGGACCGATATACCAAGGGCATAGTTTCCCTTTCATCTTGAATCACATAAACTAATTACATGGAGAAATTATTAGAGAAACCTTATAACCAACTTCAAATTATAGATCATGCTGGTGATTATTGACATAAATTTTCACCTGACTCTGAGCTGCCTTTATATGCAGCTGAATGATTGTAACCTTCTCTCCCATTTCCTTATCTATTATAGGTCCCGATAATATCCATTCAAAAAAATCAATATATCTTGTTGAAGATAATCCCCTAATTCCATAGAGGTATTCAAAAGGACAAATCCTAATGCTTGATTAAAAGATATTTTGGTAAGAAAACTCAACTAGATGAAGGTGTTGATACGAACAACCATTCAAATCCAAAGAACACGATCTCCAAATATCATCTAGGGTTTGAATTATTCTTTCATACTAACCATCTACCTGAGGATGATACAAATTTCTAAAAATAAACTATGTATGAAGAGATTTTTATAGAATTAACCAGAACATTGAGGTAAACCTCATATCCCAATTAGATATAATGGAATGTGGCACTCCAAGACACATTAGCACTACTTTAATGTATATCTGGGAAAGCTGATCCAGAGAGAATAATTCATTAATAGTGATAATGATTGATGAATTAGTAAGAAAATTGACTAAAACCCATATAGAATTATGTTCTTTAGACTTTTTGTGGAGTCTAATGACAAAATAAATTATAACGATCCCAAATTTCTAAATGATAATTATTTTTTAAAAATGTGTGTTATAGTATTTTGTACTCAATAACACTTTAATCCATTAAGAATGAAGTGAGTATAATTGACATGTGACCATCAAGATTCGATTGTTATATGATCTTTGGTCAACATGACTATTTGAAATAATACTCTTAATTAAAATGTTAGCATCATAATTAGTGTTAAAAATAGAAGGATAATGGTTATTTAATGTCGAAAGGACAAACAATGGGCTCAACAGGTAGGGTTGTGCCTTATGAATCCTATTTTTCAGTGCTTGGAAGGAGGTAGTGTCACTGGGCTTCCCTCATGACCATTCCCAAGATGATATTCAACATGTTATTTTTTAAAGAAATCAACTATTGGAGAAGTTCAAGTTAGTGGAAATTACCACTCGAGAGATGTTTCTTGAGCCGCCCCATGAATTCCCCACCATCGAAAACCTTAACCATAGGTCATATGAAGGTATTATAAGAGGTTATGTGTCAATTAATTAGTTATTTAATGTATATTCCATTTTTGTAAATAAATGTTTTCTTCCATCAATTCCATTTTGAGAATAGTTTTTTCAAAAAATATATTGAATTTGATAAATTGATTTTTCAAACAAAAAATATACTTTTCTAAAAAGATATGAATATTTATAATAAAATAATATATTAATAATAATAATTATTATTTTAATTAAATTTTATAATTAAAACACCCTTATTTAAATTTTAATAATAAAATAATTTTTTTATTGTTTCTGAAATGTTACAAAGCATTTTACTTTGCATTTTCTATCCACTGTTATTTTAAATAAATAAGGAATTTATCATTAAAATATAAATTTATCATACTTATAGAATTATTATTATTAAATAATTTTTCTTAAATCAACACATTGAAATTATTTTAGAGTGAAATTATGAGAATTTTCTAAAATATTTTTGTTTTTTTTCTGAATAGTAAAAGTACATTTGAGTTTTTCAGTATGTTTAATGACCTCACAATGATGTCATATTTAAAAAAAAAATCTTTGGTCATAAATTTTCGTTTATAATAACACATTTCGTATCCCAAGTGGCCTATACTATGGGCTATTACCATGGGAAAGCCCATGGTTTTGAATTTACCACTACCTAGGTGTCTAAGGAAATTATTAAAAAATACCTATCTTTTTTCTATAAACACCAACCCATTTATCCATTTAAATTCACTCAAATTTCATCGTCAATGATTATTTTGTAGATTCACCTACCAAGTAGTCCTTTCATTGTGTCCTCAAATCTTTAAGGTCCCAATATTTGTGATTTAGGAGATACTCTTCAATGTAAGGTAAATCTTAATTTTTCTATTCATTTAAAGTTCCATTTTTATGTGGTATGTCCTTAAAATTTAAATACTATTATGTTAAATAAATTTTATTCAATCCCTTTTATTTAAAAAATTTATTTTATTAAGGGTACACCCTTGTCTTCTCTGTTTCATTCTAAAACCATGTTCCATACCTATTATGGTGATGGATTTTATTCTTAGAATTTGTTTCTATTTCTCATGAAATTATCTTATTTTATTTTGTGAATACTGAAACCAAATTATTTTCAAGGGGTATGAAAGTAGTTGAAAAAATGATATATTTTTATTCTGGGATTAACATACTTGAAATCCACCTTAATTGTTAGTGGGTTAATAGTGACATAAAGATATGATATTTAAGCACTTATTTTCCAAAATCCATGATTTTTATATGAAACCCATTTCTTTTATTCACCACAGGTTATTTGTAAAATGTTTTGTTATGATCTATGTGGATCACATTGATCAATACATATAAATGGTTCAACCTTATAGAACTCTATTGCACTGGTTAAAGAATTTAGCCTCTAGATATGACATGTCTTATGATACCTTGGTGAATAACCTTAGTAAATTTTATGACACCTCAATGACAAAACATAGTGATATTCTTATGAATGTATAAAATAAATGTGGTAGCCACATTTACAAGTTAACATTCATGTTAATTTATTTATTATATTCCCCATGTCCTCTTTTTCAATCTATAATGGAATTCTTCAGGTTCTTATTAAATTTTAAAAAATCACATGTAAATTATTTCCCTTTATTTCTCTTACTATGCCTTATGCTCACCCTTTCATTTGATGTTTTTCCCTAGGATATGAGATAAAATAATTATACTTTTGATGAACCTTTGATGAATCTTTTCATGAGTAATAGAACAATGTTTTAAGTTCTCATTTATTATGTAACTTTTTTCCCAAGAAACTGATCTTTAAAATATCTAGTATTTTGTACAATGTAATGAATGTTATTTAATAAAAAGAAGGATTTCATGGTTTGAATCAAAGGAATGATTAGTTATTTTTTAAAATTTAGATTTCAAAACATTTGGAATAACCATATAGAAAATTTTAAATATAGGAAAAACAACCTAGTATTTTCATAAAATATTTTTTAAGTGGTTTTGGAGAAAATAAATCACTGTCTATATATGAAAAAATAAATGTGGAACTGTAAAAAATGTATGTAGGGATATCGAATACAACATAGAGCCTGAGACCTAACTCAACATAACTTAGTACCTGAAAATACACCTTGCTTCAATACTAGTTTGACACTCCCAGGGGATAGTTTTTGTTAATCCTAATACTTTTATTAACAGTTATGATGGATTTATTGAAAGTGTAATTATTGTTAAAAAATAACATATTTAAGAATGATGTTTTACAAAATGAAATTCCATTATATTTAGAATATTATTAAATGAAACATGTTTCTCACTAAGGTTTTATTGTTTTTGAAAACTTTTTAAATTAAAGAAACCACATAAATGTTGATCATAATGGACCAGGCATTGATGACCTTCATAGGGAAGTTGAAATAGTGAACTTCAGGAGAATAATTAATCTACACACTCATGTTTTGAAAAATAACATGAATCAAGTTGAGAGGCCATATTAAACTCAAAGGCAAAACCTTTCTATTGATTCCTTTATGCATCGATAAAAACCTTTATTCAGTGGATTAATAAACCCATTATTATTAAAAAATGGAAAGAAACTATAGAAAAGATCTTTTCTGTACTATATTGTTCATAAAAAGAGAAATATTCCCTAACTATGTACCCCGTAAAGGGAGAAGCTAATCAATGCTGAAAACTAGTTAAAAACATGATACCAAGAGGAGATATTGAATATATAGAGTGGGGAGTGTTAAGGGGAAACTTTTTAAATAAATATTTCACCAATTAAATTCAAGATAAACTATAGAAGGAATTCCTAGAGCTGAAGTAGAATCAAAATGAATCTGTGGGAAACAATGAGATAAACATGAAAATAATTTCCTGTCACACCTGTAGATTTTTTATGGATCCAAATGGGATGGTTGAAAAATTTGTTGGTGGATTATGACCTCATATAAATAAGAGTCAAGCCAATCAAGACTATGATAATTATGAGGAGAACACGAGGAGTTCTATGATGGTTGAGTTGGAGTTCAGAGAGACAAAGTGGTCCCATATATTGAAGGAAAAGAAAAGCTATTTGGAGCCAAAATCATGGAGGATCATTGATCAATGAATAATAGGAATGGAATTAAGGCATACCCCATGCATAAAATGTGTAATGAAGAATTCAAGAAACAACTTTATCGGTAGTGGGATATGTTACATGAGTGGAAGAGAAGTCAATATTTCTCAAAATATTCATTGTGAGGTGAAGCGTAAACTTATCAACCGTAACAAAAAATGGAAGATGATGCATGCCCTACATGAAGTCCAATTATTCAAGTGTGGAGAAATTGGGTAATTGTTTAATCACTCTCCAAATCCATTGTTAATGGAGGGGAATCACCATCAACCTCAACATAGGCCAAGGGAGCAAGGTCAAGATTTTTCTATCATGAAAACTGAAGTTGAAGCTCTAAATGATGGGGTAGTTGGTACTGTCATTGTTCTCTAAAAGTTAGAAATTACATTTATTGATTATCATTCTATGAATTCCTTTATTTCCTCCATTTTTGTAAAGAATATAGAATCAATCCATGAACTTCTACATTTAGAACTATCAGCCAAGACAACAAGTGGGATTATCCGAGCATTAATAGTGTATAGAAACTCTAGTATTCACTTTGGAGAGAAAAATCACATCACAAATGTAGTAGTAATTCCCATGATGTAATTAGAAATTATACTAGGTAAGGAATGGACCTCAATGTATAATTCGAATATCAAGTGCAGAAGAAAGGTAATATCATTTTTCATTAATGGAAAATTGACAGTTTTTTTAAAGGAGAGATATTGTGACCTGCGTTTTTCCCTGAAGCACCACACATATAATTCTTAATGGAAATTATCGGTGAATATAAATAAGGTAATGAATGTATATTAATATATAATGTTCCCATAATTCTGGAATATATAGATTTATTTCATGAGTATTTACCTGGACCTCCCCCAGAAAGAGAGGTACAACTTTCTATTGAACTCATGACTCGTTCAATGCCGATTTCAAAGACCCATTATGGAACAAAATATATAGAGATAGAGGAATTAAAAAAGAAACTCAAAGATATTCTAGGGAAGAGGTTTATTTGTCCATTTGTGTTTCTATATAATCCCGCATTTTTATTACATAAAATTCATTACATAGTACAAAAAAGAGTATATTTTAATATTTAGTTTCTTGGAAAAAAGTAACATAATACATGAAAAACACTTTATTATAATACAAATTAAAAGATTTATAATCGGTTCATCATAAATATATTTACTACATCTCATAACATGGGGACATACATCAAAGGAAAGACTGAGCATAAGGCCTAGTTAGGGAAAACAAGAGAAACGATTTACATGTAATCTGAGAAATATTGAAAAGAACTTGAAGAATATCATAAAATCATGAGAAAGAGGTATATAATAATAATAATAATGACATTATTCATTACATTGAAATGTTGATAAATAATTCATTTTATAAATTCATAAGAATATCACCAGGGTTTGTCATAGAGTTGTCATAAACATTACCAAGGTTATTTACCAACTTATCGTAAAACATGTTATCTATAGAGATTAAATTCTATACACAATATATTAGAGATCCATCAGGGAACACCATTAATAAATATTAATTAATGTGATCCACATAGATCAGAATAATAAATTTCATAAATAAACCATGGAGAATCAAATAATTATTTTTCATAAAAGAATCATGGAGTTTTAAAAAGAAGTTCTTAAAGATAAGATCTTTATGTCCTTAATAACCCACTAAAATGAAAAGTGGATTTCATGTATGTTAATACCATAATAAAAATAGAGAATATTTCAATATAGGTGGATTTACCAAGAATAGAAGGATGTTTGGGTCTTTACAAAAGGAAATAAGATAATTTCATGTTAAAAAAGAGTGAAATTTTCTAAAGAAAATTAAACAACATAACATGTATGAAACATGGTTTTAAAAAACATTAAAAAGTGAGAGTAAAATGGTCTCCCATTAATAAAACACTATTAATAAAAAAATTATAGAATAAAATGGATTGAATAACATATTATGGAAATTTTAAGGACATATCAAATGAAATGGGAACAAGAAATGAAATGAGAAGTAGAGGTTTCTCTTACCTTGAAGAGTAACTCCTAAAAATCAAATATTGGGACCTTGGGGGATTGAGAAAACCTTATGAGGAGTATTTGGGAGCTAAAACTACCATATCTTAGTGTATTATGAATTATTAATGAATGTTAATGGAGAAATGGGTGGGTATTTATAGAAAAAGTGAGACACTTTTTATTGATTTCCTTGGACATCTTGGTGGTGGTATTTTAAAAAATATGGGCTTTCCCTAGGTATTTTACAATTTTTTTGGCCACTTGGGACACATAATATGTTATTTTAATAAAACATATTAAACCATTATTTTATATTACTTATTACTTTATTATGATGTCATTGAACATACCAAAAAATCATAACTATATTTTAACTATTCACCAAAAACAAATCATTTTTGAAAATTCTCATAAATTCACCCTAACCTAATTTCAACATGATGATTTCAAAATATGTTTTTATTAAATCGTAATAATTCATTATTTATTTTAAATTTATCTTGTAAATAGGAAAATAATTAATTATTAAAAATAATAGAGGATAGAAAATGCATAGTACAATTTCTAAAAATTGAAAATAAAAAATGTTCTTATAATTTAAATTTAAATAATAGTGTTTTAATAATAATATTTCATTTAAATAGTCATTATTCATAATATATTAATTTATATGATAATTATATTATTTCTGAAAAGTAAAATTTCTGTCTGAAAAATCAATTTATCCAATTCTTTATATTTTTAAGGAAAAAAACTCAAAATTGAATTGATGTAAGAACAATGTTTTTTCATACAATGGAATTAAACCTTAAGTAACTAAGGAATCAACACATAACCCCTTATAACACCTGTATACAACCTAAGGGTGAGTTATGTAATGATGATAGATTCTTGGGGCGACTTTGATAACATCACCCTAGTGGTAGTTTCCACTAACTTGACCTTCTTCTATAAGTGATTTCATTCGAGATTAACATGTTGAATCTTGTCTTGGGATTGGCTAAGACCAAATCCCAAAGATTATACCTCTTTCTAATGTTCTACCAAATGTGATTTTTATGAATTGACTCTACTATATATGTAAATCAGCTATTGTTTCTACATTAATTTTCCTTTTTCAATTCTATTTATAAAAAATAATTATAATGTTAAAATTATTATTAAGAGTTTAGTTTGTAATGCCCATATTGACCAATGATTATAGTTGACCAAAAATCATATAACCATCAAAATAAAATGTTCACATTTAAAAATATACTCACTACATTATTATAGTGACACAATTTTCTTATGTATGATATAATACAACCCACATATTCTAGAAACATATATTATTCCAAAATTTAGGTTTGTTACAATCTTCACCCTTATGAAATTTCATCTAGTTCGCTTGATTTAGAAAATGCAAGGTTACTTATGCATCATTGTTTCATTTGGTTCCCAAGTGACTTCTTCATATTTGTGGTTCCTCCACAACACTTTAACAAGGTGGGTAGTCTTGTTGTGTAGAACCTTATCTCTATATTTCAACATCTCCACCAACTGATCCTTATAAGATATTTCACATTCCAGTTGTATCACATTTAGATTCATTACATGTGAAGGTTTAGGTATGTACATCCTCGAGAGAGACACGTGGAATACATCATGAACTTGAGCTAGATTTGGAGGAAGTTCAAGCCGATAGGCCACTACTCCTATGTGATCAAGGATTTCATAGGGGCCAATGTACCTGGGAATGAGCTTCTCTTTCTTCCCAAACCGAATGGCTCCCTTCCAAGGTGAAATTACAAAGATCAATTTTTCACCAACATCAAAGTAAAAGTCCCTTAAATTGTTGTTATCATAACTAATATTCCGACTTTAAGCATATTTTATGTGTTATTATATGGCATTAAAATTTTCTAGAATCTCTTTACATGATCAGGCCCAAGAATGTTTCTCTCCCCATCTTCATACCAACAAGTATATGTTTACATTGCCTACCATATTGATATTCATAGGGTGGCATTTGATTACTAAAATGGATGCTAGTTTTGTATGATAACTCAACTAATGGGATATATTGATCCGATCCACCTTTAAATTACATTAATAATGTTCTCAACATATCATTGAGTGTCTAAATTGTCCTTTTAGATTGTAAATTAGTTTAGGGGTGATAGTCCATACTGGTATTCAATTCAGTATTCATATCTTGTTGAATAATTTTATATAATTCTTATTTAAACCATGTATCACGATAGAAAAATGACATATATTGGAACTCCAAGCTCCCTCACCTCTTCCTTTATGGTTTATCCGGAAAATTTGCCGTGTAGAGAAATATTCTCAATTAGAGATAAAATGAACAGTCTCGGTGAGACAGTCCACTATAACCCATATCACATTATTTTCTTTTGATGTTTTTAAGATACCAGGGACAAAGTCCATAGTGATATTTTCCCACTTCCATGATGGTATGGGTAGTGACTATAATAGACCTTGAGGATATTATTTCCCATCCTTCACTTGTTGATAGACCAAGAACCTTCTAGTGTATTAAAAAATAATAATTTTAATGTTATTCAACCAATAATGATCATGAAGGTCCCTATACATTTTCATTATTCCAGGATAAATAGAGTAAGTAGAGCTATGAGATTCATCCATCAACACCTTCATTTTTTTTGGAATAGATGTAACACATTTCCTTGAATGAAACCAAAATACAAATTCTTCATCAATATTTAACTCATGAAGCATCCCAACCTTCATATCCTCCAAATTATTTTTCAACAAAAGATAATCTATTTTATATTTAATGATCTTCTCCAGAAATTATGGTTGAGAAATCATTTGGTACATGGTGGATGATGTCCCTCCCCTTACAATTCCCATGTCTAGTTTTACTATGACTTTGATGAAAGGATCTCCTTGAATCCTCATCATTTCCAACACAATATATTATTTCATACTTAATGTATCAATGACTTTATTTTATCTTCTAGGATGATAATTAGTTGAACAATTATAGTATTTAAGAAGTTACAACCATATAATCTATCTCCTGTTATATTCCTTTTGTGTGAAATTATACTTCAAACATTGATGGTCTATGTATATATCACATTTCTCCCCATAAAGATAGTTTATTCATATTTTAAGATCAAAAACAACCACAACCAACTCTAGGTTCTGCGTAGGATAATTATACCAAAGAGGCTTTAACTATTGATATGTATAAGAAATCACATTTTCATCTTACATGAGGATTCACCCAATCCCTTTCAGAGATGCATCACAAAAAATAATGAATCCTTCTCTAATAAAGGGTAGAGTTAACATAGGTGTAGTAACTAATCTCTTCTTCCACTCTTGGAAACTTTATTCACAATCCTTTTTCCAAATGATCTTGACCCCTTTTTGAGTTAACATGGCTTGTGGATTATAAAGTCATATTTTTTTTATAAAACCTCTTATAATATCTTGCTAATCCAAGGAAACTATGAATCTCAGTTTCTATTGTAGGATGAGGCCACTCCTCCAAACCAGTATCTTTACAGGGTCAACTGTGATTCTTTCATTGGTTACAATGTTCCCCATGAAAGCATATTATTTTAGAAAAAACACATTTTCTAAACATTCCAAATAGACCCTCCATTCTTAGTGTTTACCATATAATGTTTATATTATACTCAAACTACTCATAAATTTTGGGATATATCATAATATCATCAATAAAAACTACCATAAAGTTATCATGGTGTTCCTTAAAGAGTCAATTTATCAAATACATAAAAATGGAAGGTGTATTATTCAATCTGAAGGTCATAACAACAAACTTGTAATGCCCATATCTTTATCAAAAGTTCCTATTTGGAATATATTTTTTCTTCACCCTCAATTGTTGATAACCATACTGAAGATAAATCTTGTGGAAGAATTGAGTCCCTCTATGTTGGTCAAATAAATCACCAATTATTGAAAGAGGGTACTTATTCTTTACACTGATCCTGTTTTTTCTATATAATCAATGAATAATGTTACTGATCCACACTTCCTCTTTACAAAAGGAATAGGTTCCCTAATGAGACAAACTTGTCTATATAAACCCCTTCTTCAAAAGAACTTGGTGTTGTTTCTCTAATTCCTTCATCCCCACATTTTCCTTTCGTTATGGTGTCTTGGAAATCAGCTTAGATCTAGGCATAATTTCAGTGGAGAAATCTACCTCTCTTTCTGGGGGAGGTCTAGGTAACTCCCCATGAAATAAATCAATGTAATCCTAAATGAGGGGGAAATTATCTATTCATATACTTCTTTATCTTCCACAATAATTTCCATAATGAAGTCTATGAGTGGTTATTATAAAGAATGCTTGGATCGAGATATCTATAATTTTAAAAAAAAACTGTAGGTTCTCCATTCAATACTAATGATATTTACTTTCTTCTGTAGTTCATCGTAGTAATATACTTTGAGATACAATCCATCCCTATAATAATGTAAAATTACAATATGGGAATGACTACACGATTTGTGATGATATTGTGCTCTCTAAAGTGAGTAAAATATTTTCTGTGCAGTGTTGATTCTTGGATAATCCCTCTAGAATTCATGATTTATAACTATACTACTAGTAGTTTAGGGATTGATTCTATTGTTTTGTATACTTGGGTGAAATTAATCAATGTGTAGAACAATAATTAAACAAAGTAATTGTTAGTTATGAAAGAAAAATGAGAGTACCAGCCACCACATTACTTGGTGGTTCAACTTCATCCACCATGATAGAAAAAAATGACTATTCCCCCATGGAAAATGTTGTGGTAGATGGTGATTCTATTCTACTATCTTTATATTTGGACAGTAATGGAAAATGTGGCAAAGATATCCACATTTAATTCATTAGACTTTATGTAGGGCCTACACCATCTTCCATTTTTCATTAGTTCTGAGAAGTGGAGGCTTCACCTCACTAAAAAAGTTCCATGCAATATGGCCTTCTCTTCCCGAGTTATAACATTTCCTACCCTCGATCAAGAAGTTCCCTGAATGATTATTCCTATACTTATTGAACATGTAAAGTTGAAATTTCTTTATTCCCCTTCCTTTATCAAATATCCTCCCTAATCTTAGATTAAATGTTCTATTCTTTTCATTTGATGTTTGAGACAAATGTGTCTCACCAAACTCTAGTTTGAACTTCATAGAAAATCATATTAAATCTTCATAACTGTTATAGTCTTGAATATCAAGATTCTTCTATATACGAGGTTATATTCAACCGAATTAAATATCATACTTTCCTTTAGGATCCATGAAAACTATGTAGGTGTAATGAGAAAGTCTTGTGATGTTCATCTCATAATTTCCCATAGATTCATTTTCCTACTTCTTTAGCTCTAAGAATTTATTCTATATTTTCATTCACATTGAATATATTTTTTTTTTGAAAAATGTCCCCCCGAACACTTCCCACTCTATAGCTTCAATTTCCTCTCTTATCTTGGTGTTTTTAACCAATTTCCACTACTAATTATCTTCTCCCCTTAAGAGGTACATAGCTAGGGTGACTTTATCTTATTCTAAACAATGGAGTATAGAGAAGATATTTTCTATAGATGTTATCTAGTTTTCAACAATCAATGGGTTAGTATATCTACTTAATGAAGGTGGTCATTGACGCATAAATGTCTTAATGAAAAGTTATTTCCTTTTTGGAGAACTTGATCTCTCATCATGATTCATGTTATTTACTATAACTTGAGTCAGTTGATTAATCATTCTCATGAACTTTTCCATTATGGATTCCATCAAAAGGCTATCAACTCCTAGTCTGTTTCTCTTACAATTTATGTAGTTTATCATATTTCTTTACATTTTCTAAATGAATTAATCCTTAGTTAGAAATGCGTATCTTTTAATAATATTACAATTCTAAAGTAATTTCATGTCTTAATACATCATGTTTAAAGATTTAATTCTTCAACAATAATTACATTTTCTATAAATCCTTCATAATGGGTATTAAAAATCTTGTGACTAAGCAAACATATCCCATGAGAGTGTCAAACTAGGATTTCAGTAAGTCCCATTTCTTATTGGGTATTTCTTCTTTTATAAAATGGGAGAAAATTGGATAAACTGCATAAATGATGAGAATAATAGACTAGTCAATGATGACCTTCCAATGGAATCTGAAATGGAAAACTTCATGAGAAAGACGAATAAACTAACATGAGATTTGGGAAATAACATCAACCATGCTAAGAGACCAGATTATACTTGAAGGGAACAACATTCTATTGAGTACTTTATACATCAACGCACATATTAATTTAGTCGATCTATTGACCCATTTATCGGTGAAAATTGGATATGCTCTATAGAAAATTTCTTTTTCTGTATTATGTTGTTCGGAATACGATAATGTCACCCAAGATGTGTACCACTTAGAGGGAGAAGCTAATCAGTGGTGAAAAATAATTAAAAACAAAATCCAAGTGGGGATATTTTAGATTTAGAGTTGGATGAGTTCATTAGAACATTTTTCAAAAAATATTTCCCCTGTTCAATGAGAAAAAAATGGAGAAGGAATTACTATAGAAGAAGTAGATTGAAAATTAATATGCGGGAACCTATGAGGTGAACTTAAAAATGATTTCTTGCTACACCTATAGCTATTTAAAGTATCCTAATGGAAATTCTGATCGATTCGTTAGTGGAATATGAACCCATCTATGAAAGAATATTTCTAGTCGAGACTATTATAGCTATGAAGAGATAGAACAAAGAGATATGAAGGAAGAACTGGAGTTCTGTGAGACACAATGATCTCCAAAATAAAATAAAAATAATAGATATTTGGAGACAGGCCAAGGGAGGTGGTTTGATCAATCAATGTAAGGAAAGAAAGTGAAAATTTCCACATGCAATAAGTTTGGGAAGAAGCATTCATGGAACTGCCTACTCAAGAGAATGAAATGATACATGTGTGGAAGATATGGCAATATTTCTCTAATCTATCATAGTGAGGTGAATTAGAAACTTCTCAACACTAAGGACAAAAGTAAGATGGTGTAGGACCTACCTAAAGTCAAATGCTTCAAGTGTGGGTAGCTTGGAATCTTTTCCAATAACTATCCAAATCTGAAGATATGAAAAGGGAATCACCATCAACCATAGAATATGACAAGGGATAAATATCATTGTTTTTATATGATTATGGATAAACTTAAATCTCTAAATAATGTGGTGGAAGGTACTCTCAATGTCCTCTCACAACTAGAAAGTACATTGTTTGATTCTGGTTCTATGCATTCCTTTGTTTCCTCTATATTTTGGAAGAATGTAAAATCAATCCATGAACTTCTAGAAGTAGAGTCATTAGTCAAGACTCATGGAGGGATTATCCAAAAATTAATAGTGTATAGAAACTATAGTATTCACTTTGGAGAGAACAATCTCATTAGAAATATAGTATTCATTCCCATGTTGGAATATGACATTATACTAGGGATGGAAAACCTATCAATGTACAATTCTATGATCAACAAAAAAAGTAAGGAAATATCAGTTGTCTTGAGTGAAAAACCTACATTTTTTTCAAAGGAGAGATATCTCGACCTGATATTTTCCTAGAAGCACCACACACAACCTTAATTATGAAAATGATCAGTGATGATAAATAAGGAAATGAAAGTATACAAATAGAGAATGTCCCCATTATTCAGAAATACATTGATGTATTTCCTAAGGAGTTACCAAGACCTACCCCAAAAAGGTGTATATTTCTCCATTGAACTTATTCCTGGATCCAAGATGATATCAAAGAACCCATATAAAATGAAAAATGTGGATCTAGAGCAATTAACGAAAAAAATCCAAGATCTTTTGGGGAAGGGGCTTATCCATAAAAGTGAATCTACTTGGAGATTACCTATTGTATTTGTGAAGAAGAATGATATATCAGTACAAATATTCATTGATCATAGATAACATAACAGGATCCCAATGGAGAACAAGTACCGTCTTCCAAGAATTGATGATTTATTTGACATGATTTTTTGGGCTCAATTTCTGTCCAATATCGATCTTCGATCTGGTTATCACCATTTGAGGGTGAAGAAATAAGATAATTCATAGGCCTCATTATGATCAAGATATGGGAATAATGATTTTTTATGCCCTACATCTTGACTAATGAACATGTGATTTTTATATATTTTATGAATAGAGTCTTTAAGGACTACCTTGAGAAATTTGGGGTAGTTTTTATTGATGGTATTATGATATATTCTAAAATTAGTGAGGATCATAAGGATCATGTAAGGGTATATTGAAAACTCTATGAAAGAAGAGGTTATTTGGAAAGATTTGAAAATGTGAATTTTTGTTATAACAAGTTTCTTTCTTGGGGCACGTTGTAACCAATGAAGGAATCTTAGTTGATGCTACCAAGTCAATGGTTGTAGAGTAGTGGTATCATCCTTCAACATTAACTAAGATGTGTAGATTTCATGGATTAGTATGATATTATAAGAGGTTTGTTAAATCTTTTCATGAATTTCTAATCCACTAACAAAGTTAACTCAAAAAGGGGTTACAATCACCTGGACAAGGAAGTGTGAAAAATGCTTCCAAGATCTGAAGAATATATTAGTTACTTCACTTGTGTTTACTCTAGAATCTATCAGAGAAAATTTTGTTATTTTTAGATATGTATCTATGAAATGTCTTGGGTGTATCCTCATGAAAAATGACAAGGTGATTTCATATGAATCTCGAAAATTAAAGCCCCATGAGAAGAACTATCCTACACATGACCTAGATTTGGTTGGTTTTATTTTTCCTCTGATGATATGAAGGCACTGTCTTTATGGGAATAAATGTGATATATACAAAGAAAACCAATGCTTGATGTGTATTTTATGAAAAAAAGAATTGATCGTGGGATAGAGGGGATTTATGGAACTTTATAAATTCCATCATCATCTAATTCATTATCATCCTAGAAGAGAAATAAAATTCTCTGATGCATTCAGTGGGGCAACCCCTATTGTGATGGAAATGATGCGGATTCAAGGAGATCCATTAATCAAAGTCCTAGTAAAACCTGACATGAGAATTGTAAGGGAAGGTACATAATAAACCTTATCCTAAATGATTTATCAACCATCATTATTAGATAAGATTAGGAAATATCAAAGAGATGATACTTTTTTTCAAAAGGAGTTAGAGGTTGTGAAGGTTGGGAAGTTTTCAAAGTTCAATATTGATCAAGAAAGTGTACTAAAATTTCATACAAGGATATGTGTTCCATGTATTCCAGAAATATAGTAAGAGATGATGGCTGAAGCTCATAGCTCTACTGACTCTATGTATCCTAGAAGCATTAAAATGTATAGGTAACTTCATGATCATTATTGGTGGGATAATATGAAAAGGGGGTTTACTAACGATACTATATGGTGCCTCGTGTGTCAAAAAACAAAGGTAGAGATATAGCTTTCTAAAAGGGTGTTACAAAAACTACCCATACCATCATTGAAGTGGTACAATATCATTGTGGACTTTATCACTAGTGTCCTTAAAACATCCAATAAAAATAATCTGATTTGGGTTATAGTGGACCATCCCACCAAGACTTCCCATTTTATCTTTCTTTGAGAATATTTTTCTCATCACAAACTTGACACAATTTATGTAATGAAAGTGGAGAGGTTTCATAGAGTTCTACTTTCTATCATTTCTATTGAGTTCCATGTTTCATATCAAAATTCTAGAGAAGTATTCAATATACTCTGAATATCGAATTGAATTTTTTTATGAAATATCACCCTTAAACTGATGGCTAGTGTGAATGTACAATTCATACACTTGAGATCATACTGTGAAAATGCTCAATAGAATTTAAAGTCCAATGGGATAAACATACTCCATTATTTGAGTTCTCCTAAAACAACAAATTTCATTCAATTATTCAAATGGCACCCTATAAAGCTCTATATGGGAAGCGATGTGAGACTCCAACATGTTGGAAAGAAGCTGGTGACAGTTAGGTATGAAAGGGGCCTAGATACCCTGAGGGAGGGGGGCTAAATTAGGGTATGTATATTCTTTTCCAAATTATTCTTCCTACCCCACTAGATCTTGACATATTTATTATAAGGGACGCAAAGTTTTCACTTATTTGTTGAAACCAATATTATTATTCCCTTCTTTATCATATGATGATGATCTGAATGAAATGCAGAAATGAAAGCAGGCAGACATAGATATTTTTACTTGGGTGACCCTCAATGGGCTATGTCCAAGGAGCATACAATTCTGATGTGCCGATGTACCAAATCCATTAATGTTCACAGCTAATTTACAATGTTAGGGATAGATCACTTCTATTCCCATGCCCACTTCCATAAAAAAGTTTAGGGTTTTCACACTTCTTTCCCAAGGGTCACACCTTGTTTCACTCTCTCTAGCTCATTTCTTGTAGAAACCTTCTTCATCTTCCATTTCTCACTGCTCTAGAAAGGATCCGCTAACATTTTAAAGACTTGTAGGTACATTCATTATCACTAATGAATGAATAATCCACTGTATGAAGTTGATCTTTTGAAGTCCAAATTTCATCCACTAATGAATACCCCTTTTCCACTAAACACTAGGAAATAACCTTGGAACAACCTTTACAATTCTCACTACATCGCAAAGCTCCACATTTTGCAAATCCCAAACTGGACTTTGCAAAGATCCATTGTGATGCTCCGTTGAGAAGCGCTATTATGAAGCTCCATTGCGAAGCTCGGTTATAAAGAATTATTTCAAAGCTCCATTGTGAAGCTAAGTTATAAAGCTTTATTGAAAATCTCCACTGCAAAGATTAGTAGCGAAGCTCGGCCGCGAAGCTCGGTTACGATGCTCTGTTGTGAAGCTCTATTTCAAAGTAACATTGCGAAGCTTCCTCACAAAGCTCTGTTGCAAAGCTCTGTTTTGAAGCTCAGTTTCGAAGCTCCCTTGTGAAGCTCTGTTCCGAAGATCCATTACAAAGATTTGTTGTGAAGCTCTCTTGCGAAGATCCCTCATGATGCTCCCAATTTATTATCACTCAAAGAGCCCACTAGAAATCTACTTTTTGAATACCCTTAGTGATTTTACTTCACGAACTTCCTTCACTATTTGATAGACTTATGATTTTTTGTGAAAAACTCTCTACTCTTCTCAAGGGTTCAAGGCCTATTTATAGGAAATTCCACCAACCCTTAAACCTTTTGTGTAAAGTCAAAGCCACATCATCTCATTATAAAAAGATCCAAAATGTTTGGATTGTGAAGCTCCATTGTGAATCTCTTTATCAGAAATCTTCATAATCACAGAGCTCTCCGTCAACATTCATTACGTCATTTGCAAAACCACTTCATGAATTCCATCTTCACGAAATTAATTCCTTTTGAAAATTCTGATGAGATCTTCAATAAAATATACATTTTTCAAAGCACACCACTTCCATTTATGATGCTCTTCATTATCGTAGATCTCTCCCTCAACAATTTTCATGCCTTTTTCAAATCCATGTTATGAGTCCCATCTTCACAAAATTCAGGCATTTTCCATATTTTTATGAGATATTCCATGAAATATAATTTGTGCAAAGCTCATAAATATTCTTATTTTGGACCCCAAAATTTTTCCAAACACTGGAAACTTGTGCCCCCTTGTATTTGTTCTTTTTTAACTCCTCTAGATCTTCTATTCCTTGAGCTATTTCTTTGTCCACAAACACAACCAAACCAAAAGTGTTGTAATGTTACCTTGAGGGATTTTCCCCAAAAATATATCCTTTTGGTATGTTGACAACTCTTCTCATAATGGTTCACTATACCTTGATACCTCACTAAAGCTACATCAATCATATTCCACCATTCGCCTTTTACGATTCAGATATCAACCAAGGATTCAATCACCACTTATTCTTAGCTCGCATGAGAAATTCTTGTCATGAGAAACAAGAGTAGTATGAAAATTTCATCAATGAATCACTTCATTTTTGACACCAATATTTGATACCATACTAATACCAAAAATTTCTTTCAACATGATCTTCAGTCGTGGTGATATCTAATCTTTGATCGATCACTTATAGCGTCGTAAGATTTAATACTCCCCCTATCTCATTGATCTCCCTAACTCATTGGTCCACCTGTTAGCTTCTCCATATGTCTTGACTTAAGAAATTTTATCCTGTAAAAGACACACTTTTCCCCCTCAAATAGTCCCATTTTCTCCCCTTTATTAACAAACCGAAAGGTCCTTCTTTACGGTCTCGAACAGAGTAGAGAAAAAAGATCATCACATTAGGGAAAAACACACCAAACCTCATGTAGAGGGGTGTGGGGGTCCACATCAACACTGTTTCAAGTGTGGGTGGTCAACTAGACTCCCAGATCTAGTCAATGTCTCTCAAAATCTTACATGGCTTAAGACTTTATCAGAATTTCTTCTACCTGTGGTTTTATAGGCACAAAATCCAACTTCACAAGCCCTTTCTCCACTTTGTACTTGATAAAATGATATTTGATATCAATGTGGTTTATCCTTAAGTGATGGAATGGAATTTTTATTTGATTGATAGAACTCAAATTATCACACTGTATCTTTATTGAAGAATTCACTTAAACCCCCATATCATTAAGCATCTTCTTCAGAATTTGATCTAGCCTTGAATACCATGTTCTTGGTTCTTTCTTCAAACCATTTAAATCCTTCCTCAATAAAAAAACTATATTCTCATCTTCATGAATGAGGAAACCATCTATCTTGTCAATTTAGACATATTCTTATAGAACCCCATTCAGAAATGATGACTTGACATCCATATGGATAACTTATAACTTCCTTTTCACGTCATATTTGGGAGTACCATTTTCACACCAGTGATTCTTTTTTTCGAATCACTGCACAATATTCATTCATCTTGTTGAGAAAGACTAATTTAGTCTGGATGACATTCTTTTCTGTTAGACTCAAAACAATCTCTCACATCTAATTCTTCTCAATTTGGTCAATATCTTTATTCATAGCTTGAACCCAATTCCCATCATTAGATGCTTCACTAAAATAATTAGTATCTATCTGTGATAAGTACGATTCTAGATAAAGATTCTGTAACGCCCCCACCCCAGTTACCCAGAGTCGGTGCATTATTACATAACATTGGCATGATAACAAGAAAGATCAAATCTCGAAAGACCGATTGGTTTAGTAGCCTTGGAAACACTAGATATATTCATAGGTTTTACATTACATCATAAAACAAAAAACTACTACAACAACATAAAGTCTCCATAATCCACACTCATATCCCCACATAATATCACTGCAGGTCATTCATAATTTACTTCTTCACTTCCTGGGAAAAATAAAACATATAAAAGGGGTGAGCTCAAATGCCCAGTAAGGATAACAAAATAGCGGAAACTTTCATAAATAAGAATAAACTTTTAAGGAAATGTATAACTAAAACAAAAG
Organism: Viscum album; assembly: GCA_963277665.1. Lineage (NCBI taxonomy): Eukaryota > Viridiplantae > Streptophyta > Magnoliopsida > Santalales > Viscaceae > Viscum > Viscum album. The sequence continues at coordinate 1,350,717,264 of OY728121.1, read as the reverse complement.
CCTTTCAAACATGAACTTTCAACATGGTATGGCATAAATAAAATGAAATAATTCCATTTACTTATTCACATGGATATTCTACTAATCGAATAATCACATGCAAAAATCAATAACCACTTTCATAATGTTGGAATGCATAATGCCAGACTATCATAACCACATAGCCAAGGCCTCGTGCCAAGACTACAAATAAGATTTTGTCAAGGCCTTGTGCCAAGACACTAGTTTGTCTCATGAGACCTACCGATGCATCGGGGAGCTATAGCGGGCTCCACCCGTCACATATTAAGTCCAATGCATTCCCATATGAAAAGGTTTAAACATAACATAAACATTCGTATTAAAACTAGCATACGAAATGTCAATACTTTCACCATTAACTATGAATGGTATAAAAATAGCAAATCCATAGTCAAACATATCACAAAACCTTCAATACAATATAGAAGTTTTGTATCATAATAAATCAACTTCAAATAATCTTAAAATCCATCAAAGGATGTTGACGTAGATGAAATCAAAATTCTTTTTAATGAAATATCTCCTTTTATTTTGAAATCATTTAAGATCCATATAAAATAAAACATTTTATTTGAAAATATTCTTATAAGCTTGTAAGGAATGCTTTGAAGATTTTATAACGGCGTAAAATAACCGCACCCGCCGTATAAGTTAAAAAAAACATTCTTACCTCAATTCTGTCGAAAAGGTTAAAAAGGACCTTGTTTTGAAAACGACGGAAAGATTCCATTATAAACCTCTTATAAAAAGTCAAACAAGGGTATAAATGACTTTAACCCATATTCTTGAAAATAGTAAAAATGTTTTGAAATACATTTTTAAGAAACATGGATGTGGATGATAAAGATATCCCAGTAGATTATTACGTATAAACAACCTCGGATAATGAAGAGATTGTGAAATAACCCTTACCTTGTACTTTTCCTTGGTTGGGGTAGGTTAACCTCCTGTATAATAGTGAAATAATTGTTACTAAATTATACAAGAATAATTTACATTAATATGATATCATATATGATCTTTTAATATTGATTTGATAATAATATCTTAGTATTATCGCTGTTTCGGGTGTTAACTTACTCATTTTCTTTATATGTTTTGTTACATAAGTCATGTTTGTTGTATCTTATTCATATCCAGAATGATATCAAGTCCTTAAACATCATTTTTAAATCATTAAATTATAATTATACTTGAATGGATACGATGGAGAATGAATCTCATCGCGTTCGTGGAGACGGTAGTCCGTACGTACGCACGAACGCTACTTCCATTTAATTTTTATTTTAAAAGAATCGAATCCAAATGATACATAGGTATATTACTATTCCATTATAATATAATATTTTATATATTTTACTTAAGTTCATTAACACCATCCTTTATACGTTCCATGTGTGGTATGAACGAGTCATATCATTTTAAGGGGGCGGTAGTCCGCACTTCCTCAAATTAAATTATCGTATGTATATACAACATGAAACGAATAATGGTATGAAATAAAATGGAATTACAGAAGCTTATATATAAAATATATATCATTAATATCATATTTAATTACAGTTCCATCATAATGGACACCATGAGAGGCGGTAAGATGTATTTGAACAATCATCGTTTCGTGAGGCGTTAGTTTTCCATCCACAGAAACATTATGTTCATCATCCATTAGATGGAGTTGTGTGTATGTGTAGTTTGAATCCTTCTTATAACAACATCCTAGTATATTTAGGATACTGGTGTTGTTACAAAAGAAAGGAAATAAAAAGAGTTTGGGGGTTGGAGAAGCAAAATAAAGGAAAATAATTTAAGAGAAATCGTTACCTTTAATTTAGGTAACTCACTTTGGTTGGAACCAAAGGACTTCTTGAAATGATTTCTGCCTAAGGTGAAGCTTTAAGGAGGAGGAGAGGGATGTGGGGAGCTTAGTTGGGCAGGGTTTTGACGAGCCAAGTGGATTGAGAGGTGTGAGGAATGAGTAGAAGTGGTCTTCTTTTATAAGGGAGAAGAGGGGCTCTTTAGGAAAGAGTGAAAGTATTACATTATAATATAATTATATTCGGTTTATAATGGTCCAAAAATCATTTAGGTCGAAGATAAGATGACTAATATTCTAAATAACATCAACCAATAAGAATTGGACAGGTTTTAGATAATATTTTAATCATTATAATCTTATTTATTTAAATGATTTATTAATGAGGTAAACATTGCATCATTATTGTGTCATTAATAATTTAAATTATTTGATGTATAAAAAATTATAAATAAAATATAATTATGTAGGAAATCTTTTTATCTTTCTAATGAATATTTATAATCGAAACTCCAACATGTATAACCCTATGTAAAAATTGTTCTTCTAAAAGATGTAAGCTTATGCCATTTTTATTTTTATTTTAACTTTATTAATATAAAGTGTCCCTACCACATACAAGTGGCTCCAAGGGGTCCCCAAATTGACCCAAGGATTCTCATGGTCGGGTATGTGTCCACCAATAAGGTTTGTACACGTTTTAGGGTAATTTTGTATTATTATAATATTATTTTTTAACCCTTATTTACCGGATTTACCCTTAACCATGGTAAATAAAATATTTACCATAGTAATTATTCAAAATGTCTACAATTAAAAGTTACCAATTTACACAATTTGGACATCCTGATTCCAAATATGGAATCCATTTTTCTAAATTCAAAACACAGAAGTGGCAGAAATTAATTTAAAATTAATTCCCGCTGTCAAAACAAAAAGCGTGTTTTTAAGAGGTAATAACTATCAAAAGATTGACACTTGTTTATGTTCGGTTTAATTGTAAAATTATGTCCAATGACCAACATTATATTAAATGGTAAAAATATATTCTAAATATACTTTAAAACCACTCAAATGCACAATTTATCACTATTAATTATTTTGATTAAAAAAGTTGTTTTTAATTAAAATTTAGTAATTTTCACTATTCATCAAAATATTAAAGTTATCTTAAAAGTACCAAAATTTCACCCTAGGCTAATTTCAATATTCCGAATCCAAAAATGAAGTCCATTTTGAAATATAAAATATATATGATTTCAAAAAGTAGGTATTACTATTCACAACGGCTAGTTTAATTAGTTGTGGTGTGTGTTAGAACTCGAGGTTGCGTTCAACACACGCTATCGATTATTCGAAGGGAAACGTACCGTGGAAGTTTGGGGTGTTACATTCTCCCCTCCTTCAAATAATTGCGTCCTCGCAATTTCTAGGGTATTACTGCATAAAAAGACTCGGGTGGTTCTTCATCATAAGTTCCTCGGGTTCCCACGTTGCCTCTTCCATCTTATGATTTCTCCACAAAACTTTTACCAGACGTGTCGTCCGGTTTCTCAGTACTTGTTCTCTTGTATCAAGAATCATGACGGGCTCTTCACAATAAGACAGATCGGGTTCCAGTTCTAATTCCTCATAGGTGAGTACATGCATTGGGTCAGGCATGTATTTTCTCAACAGAGATACGTGGAACACATCGTGAACTTTGGAGAGACTTGGCGGCATTGCCAATCGGTAAGCTACAGCCCCAATTCGTTCTAGAATTTCGAAAGGTCCGATGTACCTGGGACTCAATTTACCTTTCATACCAAAACGTATGACTCCCTTCCATGGAGATACCTTTAGGAAAACATGATCACCGACCTGAAATTCCAAATCCTTCCTTCGATTATCGGCATAGATCTTCTGCCTACTTTGAGCTGCTTTGATGTGATTTTGGATTACTTTCACCTTTTCCACCGTTTCCTCCACCAGTTCTGGGCCTACAAGTTTTTTTTCACCAACGTCATCCCAACAGGTTGGTGTACGACATCTCTTTCCGTATAACGCTTCATATGGTGCCATCTGAATACTCGAATGGAAGCTATTGTTATAGGAAAATTCTACCAGAGGTAAATATTGATCCCACATACCCTGAAAGTCAAGTGAGCAAGATCTCAACATGTCTTCTAAGGTTTGAATAGTCCGTTCTGATTGTCCGTCTGTCTGAGGGTGGTAAGCAGTGCTCAAATGAAGTTCAGTATCCAGGGATTTCTGAAGACTTTTCTAGAATCTTGAAGTAAAACGGGTATCACGATCAGAAACAATCGATAGGGGTACTCCATGAAGTCTCACAACTTCATTAATATATAGTCTTTCTAGACATTCCAGGGGTAGATCTTCTCTTATAGCAAGAAAATGTGCTGACTTGGTAAGACGATCAACAATAACCCATATTGCATCGTTCCATCTAGGAGTCTTTGGTAGCCCCATGACAAAGTCCATCGTAATATTTTCCCATTTCCACTCCGGTATGAGAAGATGTTGCATGACTCCTCCAGGCTGTTGCCTTCCAGCTTTCACTTGTTGACAAACCATACATCTTGACACAAAATCAGAAATCTCCCTCTTCATGTTGTCCCACCAAAAATGTTCCTTCAAATCTCTATACATTTTTGTGGTCCCAGGGTATATAGAGAAATTGGAACTATGAGCATCATCCAGCAATTCCCTTTTTAGATCAGGTAAATCGGGAACACAAAGTCTCTTCCCGAATTTCAGAATTCCATCTTCATACACAAAGTTTCTCAATCTCCCATCATTCACAGCTTTAATCTTCTTTTGGAATTATTCATCATCAGTCTGAGAACTCTTAATCCTTTCTAGTAAAGATGGTTTGGAAACCATTTGAAAAAGCATTGATGTTTCACCTTCCCTGGTTATTCCCATGTCCATCTTCACTAGATCCATGAAAATTGGATCCCTTTCAATTATCATATTGTTCAAAACTCCATGGTCTTTTCTACTCAAAGCATCTGCCACCTTGTTTGCCTTCCCCGGGTGGTAGTGTATCATACAATCATAATCCTTGAGTAATTCAACCCATCTCCTTTGCCTCATGTTGAGTTCTTTTTGTGAGAAAATATACTTCAAACTCTTGTGATCAGTATAAATCTCACATTTTTCACCATAGAGGTAGTGCCTCCATATCTTCAAAGAAAAGATCATAGCTTCTAACTCGAGATCATGAGTAGGATAGTTTTTTTCATGAATTTTCAACTCTCGTGATGCATAGGCAATAACTCTATCATTCTGCATAAGGACACAGCCAAGTCCTTTCTTCGATGCATCACTATAAATAACGAACCCATCATTCCCCGATGGTAGAGTCAATATAGGAGCATTGACTAATCTTCTCTTCAGTTCTTCGAAACATTCTTCACACTCTTTTGTCCAAACAAATTTAACCCCTTTACGTGTGAGCTTCGTTAATGGGTTAGCCAATCGGGCAAAATTCTGGACGAAACATCGATAATAACCTGCCAAACCAATAAAACTACGTACCTCAGTTATACTCGTAGGTGCTGGCCATTCTTGGATTGCCTTGGTCTTAGAAGGATCAACAGAGATTCCATCTTTAGAGACAATATGGCCAAGAAAAGAAATCTCTTGAAGCCAGAATTCACACTTGCTAAACTTCCCATATAATTCATGCCTCCTCAGAGTCTTCAAGATAATGCGCAAGTAATTTTCATGATCTTCGTAGGTTTTGGAGTATACCAAGATATCATCAATAAATACCACAAAAAATTCATCGAGATACTCCTTGAAAACTCTATTCATTAGATCCATGAATACAGAGGGTGCATTAGTCAATCCAAACGGCATTACAGTAAACTCGTAATGCCCGTACCTAGTTCGAAATGCTGTTTTTGGAATGTCTTCCTTCTTCACACACAACTGATGGTATCCAGATTGAAGGTCAATCTTTGAAATGTATTGAGCTCCATGCAGTTGGTCAAATAAATCATCAATACGAGGTAGGGGATACTTGTTCTTTATCGTTATAGCATTGATCTCCCTGTAATCGATACATAACCTCATAGATCCATCTTTCTTTTTAACAAAAAGAACAGGGGCTCCCCATGGAGAAACACTAGGACGAATAAATCCCTTATTACTCAATTCTTCTAGTTGTTTCTTTAGTTCGACTAACTCTACAGTGGACATTCTATAAGGGGTCTTCGATATAGGCCTTGATCCAGAAATCAAATCAATAGAAAACTCAACTTCTCGTTCTGGAGGATGTCCAGGTAAATCTTCCGGAAATACATCTACAAATTCTTTCACAACAGGTACATCCTCTATTTGAACATTCCTTTCCTCACCCGTAGTTATTTCATTCTCTTCCTCCCCAATAATTGAATTTAGTTGAGCTATTGAGGGTGGATCTAAATAAGAATTAGGTGGTGACGATTCTGCTCTAAAAATAAGGTGTTCCTTATCATTATCATCAAGAATCGTAACCTCTTTCTTCTTACAATAAATCTTCGCATCATAGTCCGAAAGCCAGTCCATACCGAGGATTATATCAAACTCAATCATAGGTATGACGATGAGATCAGCAGATAAAGAAAATTTATGTGCTCTAATGGGGACTGATTCACAAAACTTTGTTGCAACGATACTTCCCTTAGGAGTTTTAACTAACAACTCCCTTATTAAATCAAACTGGAAATATCTAATTTTCTTAGAAAACTGGGAAGATATGAAACAATGCGATGATCCAAAATCAAATAATGCATTTTCTAAACTTGAGGAAACCATTAAATTACCTGCCACCACGTCTTTCGGAGCTTCTACCTCAGCAGTAGTGATAGCATAAGCCTGGCCTTGATCCCTTGGCCTTTTCTGAGGTATGTTCTCCTAACGCTTAGGACATGAATTTGCATAATGCCCCATCTCCCTGCAATTGTAGCACTGAACGTTGGTAGCTTCCTTCTTCCCCTTGTAATCATGAGATTGGTGGCTTTTTTCACCACACTTGTAACAGACTCCCATTCATTTCAAGCAAGTACCAGGATGTTTCTTCCCGCATTTACCACAAGATGGATATTCAACCTTTCCCTTCTTCCCCTTATTTCCATTCCCAGATTGATCAGCAGGTCTCTTCTTCTCTTTCTTTTCTTTAAAGTCATAAGACTTAGAGAATTCCTTTTCGGTCTTGATAGCACATGAGACAATGTCTTCGTACGATGAAAAGGATTGTGAGACTAATGCTCGACGGAGAAATGGTTTTAACCCATCAAAGAAACGATCAATCTTACTTCTTGGGTTGCGAATATAATCTCCAGCATACCTCGCTAACCTTGTAAAGTTAGCCTCATACTTTGTGACATTCTCATTTTCCTTTTGTCTCAGACTCAGAAATGGTCTTTCCATATCTACTCGATGGTCGCGAGGAAAGTATTTTTCTAAAAACAGATCTTTGAACTCCCTCCATTCCATATTTGATACTTCATCATCTTCCTTCATGTTCTGAATCAATGACCACCATTGATCAGCATCTCTAGTGAGGCGGTAAACTGCCATGATAACTTTTTCCCTTTCACTGCTCCCCAAAGCCTGAAATATTTTCTCTAGGGAAAATATCCATTTCTCAGCTACTAAGGGATTTGTATTCCCATTGAACGTTGGTGGTTGTTGCCTCATGAATCGATCTAACATTTATCCTCCACGCTGCGGATCAGGGTGCTCTATACGGGTAAGGTTATTATTCATAACCTGAGTAAGTTGTCCCAGTATGGTGATTAGCTGATCAGCACCAGTTGTATCACTATCCCCACTATAATTATCTTGAGCAGGAGGGCAATCCCTACATGGAGTGCGTGCATTGATACGGTTTCCATTTCTTCCACTAGGCGCCATTTCTAAACAATGGCATAAACTAGATCAGTTTATGAATCAAAATACATAATCCCATACTTATAAAACACTTAACATAAATTGAACTATTTATGGATATAATCCATAATCATAAAAATGTTTTCTTTGAGGAAGTATATACTCATAAACCCTTCATAATGATTTGTAAAGATAGTGAGAGTTATCCTAAGCATATCCCCCGGGAGTGTCGTAACCAAGAGTGCAGCAAGGCCCGTTGTCGTGCACCAGTTCCCGTTCGAGTCTAGCTCAAAGTGGTGTTTTCGGGTTTTACCCCTAGGTACATCTGTTCCAGAGCCGCCTCTACCTGCTCGTATCCAGACAGGGATGTATTGCTCAGAAAACTCACAAAATCTCTACAATACCAAAATTCTAGGAAGTTCTTCTATACTAATCCTCAAAGTTCATCTTAGGTCTACGTGCTCTAATCAGAGTTTATCTAAATCTAGCTTCCAAGGTTTGTACTAAACTTCCTTTGATACCAACTGTAACGCCCCGACCCCAGTTACCCAGAGTCGGTGTATTATTACATAACATTGGCATGATCACAAGAAAGATCAAATCTCGAAATACCGATTGGTTTAGTAGCCTTGGAAACACTAGATATATTCATAGGTTTTACATTACATCATAAAACAAAAAACTACTACAACAACATAAAGTCTCCATAATCCACACTCATATCCGCACATAATATCCCTGCAGGTCATTCATAATTTACTTCTTCACTTCTTGGGAAAAATAAAACATATAAAAGGGGTGAGCTCAAATGCCCAGTAAGGATAACAAAATAGCGGAAACTTTCATAAATAAGAATAAACTTTTAAGGCAATGTATAACTAAAACAAAAGCCTTTCAAACATGAACTTTCAACATGGTATGGAATAAATAAAATGAAATAATCCCATTTACTTATTCACATGGATATTCTACTAATCGAATAATCACATGCAAAAATCAATAACCACTTTCATAATGTTGGAATGCATAATTCCAGACTATCATAACCACATAGCCAAGGCCTCGTGCCAAGACTACAAATAAGATTTTGTCAAGGCCTTGTGCCAAGACACTAGTTTGTCTCATGAGACCTACCGATGCATCGAGGAGCTATAGCGGGCTCCACCCGTCACATATTAAGTCCAATGCATTCCCATATGAAAAGGTTTAAACATAACATAAACATTCGTATTAAAACTAGCATACGAAATGTCAATACTTTCACCATAAACTATGAATGGTATAAAAATAGCACATCCATAGTCAAACATATCACAAAACCTTCAATACAATATAGAAGTTTTGTATCATAATAAATCAACTTCAAATAATCTTAAAATCCATCAAAGGATGTTGACGTAGATGAAATCAAAATTCTTTTTAAAGAAATATCTCCTTTTATTTTGAAATCATTTAAGATCCATATAAAATAAAACATTTTCTTTGAAAATATTCTTATAATCTTGTAAGGAAAGCTTTTAAGATTTTATAACGGCGTAAAATAACCGCACCCGCCGTATAAGTTAAAAAAAACATTCTTACCTCAATTCTGTCGAAAAGGTTAAAAAGGACCTTGTTTTGAAAACGACGGAAAGATTCCTTTATAAACCTCTTATAAAAAGTAAAACAAGGGTATAAATGACTTTAACCCATATTCTTGTAAATAGTAAAAATGTTTTGAAATACATTTTTAAGAAACATGGATGTGGATGATAAAGATATCCCAGTAGATTATTACGTATAAACAACCTCGGATAATGAAGAGATTGTGAAATAACCCTTACCTTGTACTTTTCCTTGGTTGGGGTAGGTTAACCTCCTGTATAATAGTGAAATAATTGTTACTAAATTATAAAAGAATCATATACATTAATATGATATCATATATGATCTTTTAATATTGATTTGATAATAATATCTTCGTATTATCGTCGTTTCGGGTGTTAACTTACTCATTTTCTTTATATGTTTTGTTACATAAGTCATGTTTGTTGTATCTTATTCATATCCAGAATGATATCAAGTCCATAAAAATCATTTTTAAATCATTAAATGATAATTATACTTGAATGGATACGATGGAGAATGAATCTCATCGCGTTCGTGGAGACGGTAGTCCGTACGTACGCACGAACGCTACTTCCATTTAATTTTTATTTTAAAAGAATAGAATCCAAATGATACATAGGTATATTACTATTCCAGTATAATATAATATTTTATATATGTTACTTAAGTTCATTAACACCATCCTTTATACGTTCCATGTGTGGTATGAACGAGTCATATCATTTTAAGGGGGCGGTAGTCCGCACTTCCTCAAATGAAATTATCGTATGTATATACAACATGAAACGAATAATGGTATGAAATAAAATCGAATTACAGAAGCTTATATATAAAATATATATCATTAATATCATATTTAATTATAGTGCCATCATAATGGCCACCATGAGAGGCGGTAAGATGTATTTGAACAATCATCGTTTCGTGAGGCGTTAGTTTGCCATCCACAGAAACATTATGTTCATCATCCATTAGATGGAGTTGTGTGTATGTGTAGTTTGAATCCTTCTTATAACAACATCCTAGAATATTGAGGATACTGGTGTTGTTACAAAATAAAGTAAATAAAAAAGAGTTTGGGGGTTGGAGAAGCAAAATAAAGGAAAATAATTTAAGAGAAATCGTTACCTTTAATTTAGGTAACTCACTTTGGTTGGAACCAAAGGACTTATTGAAATGATTTCTGCCTAAGGTGAAGCTTCAAGGAGGAGGAGAGGGATGTGGGGAGCTTAGTTGGGCAGGGTTTGGACGATCCAAGTGGCTTGAGAGGGGTGAGGAATGAGTAAAAGTGGTCTCCTTTTATAAGGGAGAAGAGGGGATCTTTAGGAAAGAGTGAAAGTATTACTTTATAATATAATTATATTCGGTTTATAATGGTCCAAAAATCATTGAGGTCGAAGATAAGATGACTAATATTCTAAATAACATCAACCAATAAGAATTGGACAGGTATTAGATAATATTTTAATCATTATAATCTTATTTATTTAAATGATTTATTAATGAGGTAAACATTGCATCATTATTGTGTCATTAATAATTTAAATTATTTGATGTCTAAAAAATTATAAATAAAATATCATTATGTATCAAATCTTTTTATCTTTCTAATGAATATTTATAATCGAAAATCCAACATGTATAACCCTATGTAAAAATTGTTCTTCTAAAAGATGTAAGCTTATGCCATTTTTATTTTTATTTTAACTTTATTAATATAAAGTGTCCCTACCACATACAAGTGGCTCCAAGGGGTCCCCAAATTGACCCAAGGATGCTCATGGTCGGGTATGTGTCCAACAATAAGGTTAGGACACGTTTTAGGGTAATTTTGTATTATTATAATATTATTTTTTAACCCTTATTTACCGGATTTACCCTTAACCATGGTAAATAAAATATTTACCACAGTAATTATTCAAAATGTCTAAAAATAAAAGTTACCTATTTACACAATTTGGACATCCTGATTCCAAATATGGAATCCATTTTTATAGATTCAAAACACAGAAGTAGCAGAAATTAATTTAAAATTAATTCCCGCTGTCAAAACAAAAAGCGTGTTTTTAAGAGGTAATAACTATCAAAAGATTGACACTTGTTTATGTTCGGTTTAATTGTAAAATTATTTCCAATGACCAACATTATATTAAATGGTAAAAATATATTCTAAATATAATTTAAAACCACTCAAATTCACAATTTATCACTATTAATTATTTTGATTAAAAAAGTTGTTTTTAATTAAAATTTAGTAATTTTCACTATTCATCAAAATATTAAAGTTATCCGAAAAGTACCAAAATTTCACCCTAGGCTAATTTCAATATTCCGAATCCAAAAATGAAGTCCATTTTGAAATATAAAATATATATGATTTCAAAAAGTAGGTATTACTATTCACAACGGCTAGTTTAATTAGTTGTGGTGTGTGTTAGAACTCGAGGTTGCGTACAACACACGCTATCGATTATTCGAAGGGAAACGTACCGTGGAAGTTTGGGGTGTTACAGATTCCTCATATTCCATGTCTCCACTATAACTAACTAATTAATAATTATATATTTCATATCAATTTAATCTATTTTATTTGGATGTCATGCTAATATAGATTTTACTTCCTCATAGTCATTATCAGTATCTTCTTCTAAATTAGAATTTTCCTCTTTTTCTTCCCTATAGTCTCTTTTATCCTTATTACCTTCATTAGACAACTGGTCATTGTGTTTTTTAATATTTGGTTCATTCTCTACTATAGTGGCATCATTTCTTTCAACTACATTTCCCATCCTCGGGTTGGAAAATTATTCATATTCTCTCAAAGCTTCTCAATAGAATGAAAATAGTTAATCGATAGCATATAGTCAGAATGAAACAGATAATCATGAAATACATGAATGATGTTGCTTCTTCTGCAATATATCTTCTCTCGATGGACAACTAACACTTGAATTGGGTCATACAATTATTTCATTGACTGATCATGGATCTGATTATGATATTGAATACTCCACCAATGTTATGAAACAATTCATATTGATAGGACCACTATTAAAACCCACAACCATTCTTCTTCTCCTGTATCATTTCTTTACATGTGACTAAAGGTGTGAGAGACAACTCCAGCTGAGTTACATGAAAGAGATCTTCATTTGGAGAATTAACCACTTAGAAATGTTCCATCAACAATACCTATAAGCCTATTGTGTTGGAACTCAATTTAGGAAACAATATATAAAGTTAATAACACCATCACTATCCATTAAACACAATTACTTTCGCTCATATTTAACTCTGATAATAGATTCGAATCATTTGATATTCCCAAGAACATCACATCACCACCTTGCATCTTTTGATGAGAATCCCCCTTAAAGTGTATCTCCCAAAAAACATTAAACACTTGCACATAAGTTAGTATTTTTTATACCCATAGGGATAGGGGATCTTGTAGAATCCTCAAGAAGAGGATTGTGGTTGATCTTAATGGGTCAACCATTCGATTCTTTCTTGCAAAGTATCATACTATTTCATTTCCTGATCTAACTGCCTACCCAACTTCAACTATTCTGTCCATATGACTAGGAATTATTTAACAACATTATGATTATTCTTCTGATATTAAGATTCTTTATTCTTGACCTTTTTCACAATTTGGCAATTAATCCCATTAGTAGAATTTTTTTTCTTTGATTATTCACCAATATCCCATTTTTCATGATTCTCTCTCTGAGTAGGAATCAATCCAATGATCATCTGACTGAATGACCCATAGGCCAAATTTTTTATTGATTTCTGTATAAAACCCCTTTTAAGGGTATGGGGGAAATGAAACATGACTTCAAGAGTTATAGAGAAAAACAATTTTAGAAAAACTAATGTGTCGCAATCACCCCAGAAGAGACTCTAAAAAATACCCATCCCAAACATCAACATAAATATGGCATGCATCTACTTGTGTGTGACTGCTCAACATACTTTCTAGTACAGAAATGTACTGGCCTGGTACTGATGGATATTCCATACCCTTTTAATCATCCCAATCTGAATAGCCATGGATGGTGAGGGAAACCTCCTCTAAAACCTCATATAAATAATCTGGATGAAGGTTTGAGAAAATCCAACAACAATCAAAAACTCAAAAAATAAGGATTCCACACGGGAAAAAGATTCATCAAATTTAGAAGCCTTAAGGAGGAATTTTTAATTCCACCTCTCACCAGCACCGCCACAACCATGGTCACCGCTTCCAGGTCGAGACCCACTATCAAGACTATCCCCCATCAAAACACTCACTACATCCATCATCGCATCGACATTCCACCACAGCTGAGGAAGATTCCCCATGGGACAGGGAGCTAGCTCACTACCACCCAGGGTAAGATGATCCAACATCATACACAATAAGCACCACAAAAGAGGGTACCACGGCCGATCCAACCAAGAAGAGACACCCTGTTCTTGAATCCAGGAAAATCTGAGCCGGTGAAGGACCAAAGTTTGCAACCAACATCCATGGCCAAACTACGAGAGAAAGAGGATGAATAGAACAATAGACGGTGGCATAAGTCCATACGATTGAATCATGCTGAATTCAGATGAACCCACCGACAACCAGATCCGCGAGCAGGGTTGAGCCGATGACAACAACATCATGAGGACAACACCAAATTCTCCACGAAACCGAACCTAGCAGCAATGAAAGAAGAAACCCCAAAATCAAAAAAAATTCCAAACAAAACAGATCCAGATTACCTCCCATCCCCTGAGCCGCTCCAGAGTGATCGACAAGCCGCACCAGAGAACGTCAAATCTATCACCAAGCCACTCCAACCCCACTACACTAGGATCACATCACTCTGGAATCCCGAGACGCCAAACCACAATGGGCCTGTCAAAGCATGACACTACGCCTGATTCGATGCCACGCCATGCCAAGCTCCAGAGGAGGACACGCTGAGATTTGATCTTCCAGAGGAGGGGAGGATAAGACATTAGTGGAAAAAACCCTAGAAACTGCGAGAAAGGGGAACCGCTCCTCAGAGGACCTTCCTTTCCCCGATCCAATATTCTTCTACTCTTTCTTATTCCTCTATTGGTGAGATATTTCTATTGAATTTACTTCCCACTGTGTGGTATGAAATGTAAATTTTTCATGACATTTATTATTCATTTTTCTTTTTTCAATTAACTGAGTCATGCCTCTATTTCATATTGGGTTTGAACCTTCCACTGATTTCACATTCTTCTTACTCACAACTGGAGATGATATTCCCTTGTTCTTCTAGGTTTGATCATGTTCTCTTCCAGAGAGCTATTATGACTATAACATAGGAGCTAATTGATACACCTTTCGTTGAGCTCCTTGTGATTTATTTGAGACTATAAACCAATTTCCAGCTTAGCGTGTTGTCTTCCAGTATAGGCATTTTCATTGTACACTACCTATGATGGGGATCTCCTTCTGGGTTCATTTTCCTTCCCCTTGTTCTTCTTACGACACTGTCTATCCAAATTCCCATGATTAGAACATATGAAACATCTTCCATTAAAGGCATACATCATTTCATAATTTCTCAGATCAGATATTGATTCTTCTTGAATTCTTATTATGACATTTAGTTCATGGGATTCCTGAAACATACTCATAGTGTGTCTAATTTTTTCACAATAGAAGCACTTCATGGATAATTTATTCTGAGAGACTCTTGTTTCAAACATCTCAAGATGCATCTTCTTATTCTCAGATATAGAAATGTTTCTATTTTCATAGCATGAAATATATTTCAAAGCCTCTGAAAAAAAATCTTGATGCGTAAACAAGAATCCCACTAAAATAGAACATGTTGCCACTACTTATTTTAAATGTCACATTAGGTCTCTCTCTAAAACCTATAGGATTTTCTCCATTTCTAGAATTGTTCACGACTCTCTTTCTGTCATGCATGGGAGGGGATTCATCAAATCCAATTCCATTTTACCCAATCTATATGGTCTTTGAGCTAAGAAAATATTTTGTTGTTTCTATTCATAAAAAACATATTTTTTTCATTTTATCATCACTTACTGAAGGTTAATCAAATATTAAGTGCAAGGCATCCTTGATTTTAGGATTTCCTTTGGTAATGGATTTTTCCACTTCTTTCTTCAATAACTCTATATCCCCATCCAACTTTTGAATCTTAATATCCCTTGCTTCATGTTAAGCATTGAGTTCTCTCTCAATATTCTTCTTTCCACACATCATATCCTCTAAATCATGTGTGAGATTATCCACCATCTCAAATTTCTCCTTTACTTTCAATTTTTCTTGAGAAATAGAATCAACATAGCATGCACTCTCCTGTTGTAGTCTTTGATTATCCTAAACTAGTTCCGTTAGCTATGTAACAAGATCATCAATTATTGCTATAAAATTTTTAATGTTATCTGAGTTCAGATTATATCCATTATCATTTTCTTTCCATTTTTGTCTCATTGAGGACATCTCTTGAATTTATTTACCTTTGGAACCATTCTTATTCCTCAGGTCATTAGCCACTTAAATAATCCTTTTATTTACGCCTATTAGCTTGTTGAACTCAATTTATAGTACTTGGATACATATAGATTTAGATTTAACTTCTTCATACAATTTCAGATCCAATTCCTTTATCATGTTGACATCATATACCAGTGGCCTTCTTGAAACTTCATCATCATCAATAGTTTCTACATCACCTTGAATTTCAAGTACTTCCCTCATTCCTATATCATTATTGAGTGAATATATATTTTACCTATCTGATTCATCCAATCCTTATATAATAAATCTGTTTGATTCCTTTAATTGAATCACACTTTTTCCGTACGCACTTCCACAATGAGGAATATCATCTAACTTTTTTCTTCTTCTTTGATGTTTTTATTTTTATCATGGAAAATCTAGATTAGAGAAGATAGAATCTTTAACCACAAAAATCAACTAAATCATGTCAGAACAAAAAAAATTTGATAAAAGAAACCCTCCCTCTAATACCAATTGTTATATCCAAAAGGGGCCTAGATACCCTGAGAGGGAGGTGAATCAGGGTATGGATATTATTTTCCAACTTATTCATTCTACCCCACTAGATCAGGACCTCTTTATTATAAGGGTCACCCTGTTCACACTTATGTGTTGAAACCGATCTTATTCTTCCCTTCATTATCTAATTATGATCCTATGAATGTAATACAGGAATGTAATAAGGCAGACATAGATATTTGTACTTGGTTCACCCTCACTGGTCTACGTCCAAGGAGCATACAATGGAGATGTTCCGATGTACCAAATCCACTAAATCCCACATCCAATTTACAATGTTAGGGCTAGATCACTTCGATTCCAAGGATAACTACCATCACAATGTATAGGGTCAATACACTTCTTTCCCAAGGGTCAATCCCTTTTTCTCTCTATCTCTCTGGCTCACTGCTTGTAGAAAGGGTCACCTTCTTCCTCTTCTTTTTCTCACTACTCTAGAAAGGATCCACTCACAGTTTAAAGACTTGTTGGTCCTTTCATTATCACTAATGAATGCATCATCCACTATATTTAGATAATCTGTTGAAGTCCAAATTTCTTCCAATAATGAATACCCCCTTTCCACTGAACACTAGGAAATAACCTTGGAACAAAAATTCCAACACTCACTACTTCGCAAAGCTACCCATTTTGAGATGTCCAAACCAGCCTTTTCAAAGCTCCATTTTGAAGCTTCTTTGTGAATATATATTGAGAAGATTCATTTTAAAGCTTAGTTTTGATGCTCCATTGCAAATAAAGTTTGTGAATCTCCATTGCGAAGCTCTGTTTCAAAGCACCCTTGTGAATATTGGTTGCGAATGTCCGTTTTGAATCTCTGTTGCGAAGCTCCGTTGTGAAGATCCCTCGCAAAACTCTATTTCGTAGCTCCATTGAAAATCTCAGTTGTGAATATCTATTCTGAATCTATGTTGTAAAGCTCCATTTAGAAGCTCTTTTGTGAAGCTCCATTGTGAAGCTCCCAATTAGGAATCACTCAAACAAGGCCCTACGAAGATCCTTAATGAAGCTACTTCATGAACTTCCTACGATATTTGAGAGTATTAAGATTTTTCTTGAAGAACTCTCTACTCTTCTCAAGGAGGCCGAGGCTTATTTATATGAGATTCCACCATCCCTGAAATTTCCATGTGAATTCAATGCCACGTCATCCCATTTGGAAAAGCTGTGAAATTTTTGGATTGCGAAGCTCTATTGAGAAGCTATTTAGTGAAGGTTTTCGTAATCATAGAGCTCAAAGTCAACATTCTTTATGTGTTTTCCAAAAACACTTCTTGAAGCCCATATTCGTGAAATTCAGGCCTTTTCCATATTTTGATGAGATATTCAAGAAAATATACTTTATGAAAATCTCAACTCTTCCATTCACAATGCTCATCATTATCAAAGAGCACTCCATCAAAATTATTCATGTCTATGAAAAATCAACTTCATGAATCTCATCTCTGTGAAATTCATGCATTTTCCATATTTTGATGAGATCTTCAAGGAATAAACTTTTCAAAAAGATCACAAATATTCAAATTTTGGACCACAATTTTTTTTAATAACTAAAAACCAGTGCCACCTTGTATCTATTCTTATTTTACCACCTCAGGATCTTCCATTCCTTAAGCTCCATCTTTTTCAATAAACACAACCAACCCAAAAATGATGCAGTGTTACCTTGAATGATTTTTTACCAATAGTGACAGAAATCTTCTTGGGCCTGATCTTTTGTATGAGATGACAAAAATGGTTCATGCTATCCAACAACACATAAAAGATGCTAAGAGTCAGTAGAAGCGCTATAATGACAACTATCAAAGGGACTTGGATTTTGATTTTGGAGATAAATTATTCCTTTGAATTTTACCATGGAAGAGAGTCATGTAGTTTAGGAATAAAGGGAAGCTCAACCCTTAGTATATTGGCCACTATGAAATCATTGATTCTATAGGATAAGTGGACTATTAGTTTTTACTTCCTCCAATCTGGCTCTTGTTCATGATGTATTTCATAGATCTCTCTTGAGGAATTAAATACCTAACCCCTCACATGTACTAAATCTATAGGTGGTACAACTGGAACATGGCCTATCTTAAGGAGAGAATCAAATAGAGACCTTGGACCATAAAGAGAGGGTTCTATGAAACAAGAATACCCACCCCGTTTAAGTGTTGTAGAGGAACCATAAATATGAAGAATCCATGTGGGAACTAGAGGAAATAATGAGGAACAAGTGCTGTCGTCTTTTCTCAAATAAGGGAATGATATGAAATTTTGGGGATGACATTTATTAAGGGGGAATAATGAAATGACATGAACTTTTATTGATAATTTTTTCCTGAAATTATGTGTTGTATTGTATTATTCATAAAAGAACTATATGTATCTGATAATAAAGCGAGTATATTTTGAAATGTGTATATCGGGGTTTGACTGTTATATGACCATATTCCAATTAAGAACATTGGTCAATATAAACCTTGGAAACTATAATCTTAATAATAATTTTAACAACAATTATTTTTATAAGTATAAATGAAAAAAGAAAATTAGGTTTGAAAGAAGAGTCTATTGCCTCATCCAGTAGAGTTGTGCCATATGAATCCCATTTGTTAAAACATGGGAAGGAGCTAGTTCATTGGGATGCACTCTTGAACAATCTCAAAATGAGCATCAACATGTTAAACCTAATTGAAATCACCTACATGAGAAGTTCATGTTTGTGGAAATTTCCACTTGGGTAATGTTATCCGAGCCACCCCATTAATATATGACCATTACACACCTCACCCTTAAGCCATATATTTGAGAGGGGGGGGGGGGGGGGGGGGTTATAATGGATTATGTTTTGAGTACTTATTTACTTAATGTGTAGTCTATTTTTATAAATAATATTTATATTCCATCAATTCCATTTTGAGTTTACTTTTTCTTAAAAATATGATCAATTTATAAATTTATTTTTTGGACAGAAATTGTACTTTTAGAAAATGATATAATTAGTATAGTAAATTAAGGTATTATGTATACTGATTATTTTATTGGAATTTTATGATTAAAACACTCTTATTAAAATTAAAATTTTATGAAAATGTAATTTTTTTCAATCGTCTGAGAGTTTACTATGCAGTTAACTATGCATTTTCAACCTGATATTTTTTTAGTAAATAATTATTTTTTCAATTTAAAAGATAAATATTCCATAATTAATTAATTTTTGTGTTAAATAAACTACATTTTTAAAATCATCTTGTCAAAATTCGGTAAGGGTAAATTGATGAGAATTTTCTAAAATATTTTGTTTTTCAGTGAATAGTAAAAATACAGGTTTGAGTTTTCAGTACGTTTAATGACATTATAATGATGTGATAATTAATATAAAATTCTATTAAAATATTTTTTATTAAAATAAAATATCATATGTCCCATTTTTTCAATACCATGAGAAATTACCACGGGAAAGCCCATGGTTTTTCAAATACCACTATCGAGGTGTCCAAGGATATAAAAAAAAAGTCCCTCACTTTTTCTATAAATACACACCCATGTCCCCATTAAATTTTATTACCAGTTTTTCCTCTATGATGATATGATATTTTTACCTCACAATAAGTCCTCACATGGTATCCTAAATCCCAAAATGTCCCAATATTCATGTTTTGGAGTTACTGTTTATGGTAAGGGAAATCTCAAGTTCTTTTTTTCCATTCAAGATCACTTTTTATGTGGAATGTCCTTCAAATTCCCATAGTATGTTCTTTTACCCATTTTATTATATACCATTCCAATATTAAGAGTATTTTATGAATGTTATAACCTTTTCCACTATTTTTAATGTTTTTGAAAACCATGTTTCATACCCGTAACACTGCCGAATTTTCTTCTCAAATGCTCTATCTTTTTATCAATTAATTATCTTATTTTCTTTTATGAATACCCAAACCTCTTTCTATTATAGGGGTATTCACATAGATTTAAAAATGATATATTTTTATTCTAGTATTAACATACATGAATCCCACCTTCCTTTATAGAGGGTTAATAATGACATAAGGATATTGTCTTTAAGCACTCCTTTTTAAAATTCCATGATTCTTATATGATACCATTTTCTTTAATTCTCGATGGGTTATTTATGAAATGTTTTCTTATGATATATGCGGATAAAATTAATAAATAAATATAAATGGTTCTCCATTATGTAACTTCAATTCATTGGGTAAATAATTTAATCTCTAGAGATTACATGTTTTATAATACCTTGTTGAATAACCTTGGTAATTGTTATGACACCTAAGTGAAAAAACTTTGTGATATGCTTATGAATGAATAAAATAAATGTTTTAGACACATTTAAATGTTATTAATAATGTTATTATTATTATTATTATATGACTCTTTCTCATGACATTATTATATTCTTCATGTTCTTGTCAATATTTCTTTAATCACATGTAATTTTTTTCTCTTTTTCCCCTTACTATGCCTTATGCTCACCCTTTCCTTTTATGTATGTTCTCAATTAATGATATAAAGTAATTATTATTAGGATGAACCTATTATGAAGCCTTAAAGTGTATTATAAGAATGTTTTATGATTTCATCTATTATGTACCTTTTTCCAAGAAACTAAACATTAAAAGATCGTCTGTTTATACTATGTAATGAAAGTTATATATTAAAAAGGTGGGATGACATAATAATCATAGTCTGGCACCAAATAATCATGAAAAATAACTTAGAATATGTCTAAATAATGACACATTATTTAATCTATGACACATTAGGTTTATTATAGGTTATTTATAGTCATATTCTATTTAAATCCTTTATGATTATTCATAAAGAGTTTTTGGATTCCCACAACATATCCCCAGGTGTGTCAAACCAGGTGTACAATAAGTCCCATTTCCATACACATGTTACTTATTGAGTCTATCTCAATATAGTGTTATTGAGGTTGTTTCCCCTTGTTATATATATACCAGAGAAAAATCCACTTAAAGTATCCTGACATGGATGTATTTATAGGAAACAACTCTTTATATCCTTCACCAAAATTCAAGGATATTTTTCTATGATTTGTCTCATCCTTAGAATTTTCCTTAGAAACATATTTTGGGATATCACTAAAGATTTATCATCATAGTTTTAAAGGTTAACTAAACCTATCTATTAAAACCAAATATAGTGACACAATCTTATCAAACATAGATATTATAATTTTTTTAATGAATATTCATTACATTGAAAAAACACACCTAATGATCATAATAGTTTAGTGCATTAGGAAACTAGAAAACATAAGTTACCATAAGAAATGGCGAGATCAGATTCCCATTAAGGGTAAACGAGTAATATAAACTAGTATGAAATTAACATTAGGGTATGATAACCCGAACATAACATTTTAAAATCATACCCAATATAAAAAAGATCATAATCTTGATGGAATAAATATTTTCTAGGTCATATGACATGAATCATAGTGAAACCAATGATCATGATACAAGAGATTATACAATTTTCATTAGATATAGAATTTTTGGCATATACATAATCCTAGAAAACCATTTCCATAAAAGTTAAGGTTCAATCCGAATACCATCATATAGGAAAATGTCCCTTTCTGTAGTTGGTTCACTCCCCATTCTAGCCCTGTCTTACTGAACTAAGTTCAATCCCTATTCAAGTCATGTATTACTAAATTAAGTTCAATCACCATCATTGTTATATCTATCTCATCATATATAAATCATTACCTAATTCATTAGGGGGAGATATAGGTCCCACCAATCATATAATGAAATCATACATATGTGTTCCATATGACAATAAAAATTCATCATATCATAACCCAAGAATTTAAATGGGTATTATAAGCATTTAATCATATCATAACCTATAGAAACATGATGTGAATAATAATTATTAATCATAGAATAACTCATTAAAAGTAGAAGGTTTCGTTAGCATTTTTCTCTTGGTAAAACCCATTGAAAAGAAATGGGTATCATCAAAAATTATTCCATGAAAAAATAAACCATTCAGAGAAAGAATATGAATGGTATACATGAATCTTATCCCTATTAAGGCATAATATAACACCATTGTATTTCATCATAGATGGAAAATAATTTTGAAAGATTAGTTAAAATGTTACTTGATGAAAATATACTTTCTTATTTAGGAAACCGATTTTCAAAACATAATTTTTTTAGACCATATTTTTTAAAAATAACCTCGAAAAAATATAAGTGAATCCCTAAAGAAATGATTTTTCATTATGTTATAAAATTAATTTCATTCCATGCACATTAAAATTATGTTTCCTTTATTATTTTTTGGTATAATCCAAACATGAATTGTGTTGGAAAATGATATGAAGATTATATTCATTTTTATAAAAAGCCATATATGGGTAAAATGTCATTAATAAATAATTTTTAGAATAACATAATATATATGAAATTTTTTTATAAAACATGTTTTTAGATGAAAACATGGTTTTGGAAGAAAACATGGTTTTGGAAGTAAACAAATTTATAGATGAAAATAGAAATACAATCTGATTTCATTAAAAGAAGTTATCAGTGGATTTAAGTACTAAGGAGTTTAAAAATGGTACTATTACTTGAATTTATCATGAATAAATAGAGAAGAATAAAATTAATGATAATTTTTTAGAGATATATCATAATATTTTATCATCGTAAAGATAATTGAAAACAATCCAGATAAATGATGAAATTGTAACATGTAATACTTACCACATCAATAACATTGATTCATAATCCCCATGAAGGAATAAAATACAATTAAGCCTAAAATATCACGAGTTTGAATACATTCATGATATTAAATTGTAAATGGTCTACATATACACCTCATGAAAGAATATAGGAACATAACACAACATACGTCTCAATGAAGGAAAATTGAGACAAATATCACTTACCATAAGTCTTTAATTGTATAATACTCATTAAAAACCTCTTTTATAATAAATATAATTTTATTATACATAAATTACATCCTTTATATTATTTATTTCATGTTAAAATTATGTTTTTGGTAATAACCACTTTGTTTTTCATAAATGTTTTGATTTGTTATATTTTTGTTCCTATTACATTGATCCCTGTTGAATAATCTCAAAAATTATAACCATTACATAAATATAATATAAATTCAGTGTATATGTATTTATAAAAATCCATAAAATTTAGAGATAATAAATAAAATACATTGTTCATGGAGATGGTAGGCTGTACACACATATAAATGCTGTTTTTTTATTTTCTTATTGGGTTGAATAAAAGAAAATTAAATGATGTATATTATAATTCTAGAATCAGTGTTATGTCATATATATCACAATTTGTTTTTATTAAAACCATCCTTAACACATTATATTTAAATCTTCATGAATCACATCACATTACGGGGCGATGATCCAACGTACACACGAACGATGATGTCGTATACCCTCAAAATGGAAGGTATGAATCTATGTGTGATATAAAAATTAAATAATCGTAATAATATTATAAATATTATAAATATAATATATAAACAATAAATATATCATCCTTAATATCCTTGGTATGTGGTAATAAAAAAATAATTGACATCGGTTCATGAGGCGGTAGTCCACCGTACACACAGGCGATGACTTGGTAACCCCTTTAATGGAAGTGGAGATGGTTTTTGGCCATGAAAAAAACATAAAACCATTTAAGTATATGTAATAAACTGAATTTATAATATAAAAATGATATACAAATAATAAAATGGGGTAGAATATGAAATAAATCAAAAACACCAATTGATGAATGTTACCTCCTTTTTGGGTATCCTGTAAGTTTTTCACTAAAATCCATTCAAGGATAGATTTTTTCCAAAACAATGTATTATAAGATGATAAGATGGATGTTTTAAATTTATTTAGATAGGTATCGGATGAACTAAATTTGTGTGAATTTTTGAATAATAGAGGAGTGGTTGTGACCATTTATAAGTGGGGTAGAGGACACACTTGGTATTTGTTGAAAATAATTGAGTGATACCAAATTTTAAATATGAAAAAATGTCAAAATATTATTAAAATTAAAACCTTAGATATCATATGGTCTAAATTTTTCCTGAAAAAAACTTTTTTGAAAATTTTATAGGTATATTTGACCCTTATCTATTTTGATTAACCACCTGGTAAACCCATTTTTGGCTTAAGCACAATAATTATTCTTTACTACATTAACTATTAATTTTGGTCAAAAATTATGTTTACCATATTAGAAATCATAAAATATTATGATTCTAAATATGGGGCCCATTTTTCCAAATTACATTCATATAATCATCAAAAATTAATTTAATATATTTCCCATTGAAGTGATGAGAAATTAGTTTTTTAGGTTAATCAAAAGTGTACAACGTTTTTATATCCGATTTCAATTGGAAAATTATAAAAATGTTCTTAATTAGTTTAATAAATGTATAATAGAGGTAATTATACTTTAAAACCATTTAAACTATTTTTAAACATTATAAATAATTTAAAGGAAAAGAAAGTTTTCAATTAAAATTCATTATGGGTCACTATTTTTGGAAAAATAAAACTTTTCCAAAAAATAACATAAATTCAACCAAATATATATTTATAATTTGGAATTAATAAAGGAATTTTATATTAACAATTTAATCTTTTAAAAGTGTAAAAAATTAATTTATTATTTTTCATAGAATGATTTAAAAAAAACCTTTTAAAAGAAAAATGTTTTTTTGAAACATATAAACTCTTTATAGAATATTATATATTTAACCATCAATATGTCTTAATTATATAATACTAGTATACATAAAATTTAAAAATTATTTATTACTATTTATATCACTATGTTTACTACTTGTTTATAAGGGTCACATTTAATAACTAAATTTATAATATATCATGGTTTTGTTAAAATATAGCATTGCGTGTAACCTAAGATAATATAGTGTTGAAACTAGACAAATCATTACATGGTGTTGCGTATCATGTAGGATTAAATTGGTTTTGTGTTCAATTATATCCATCATATAAATTATTTTTTTTTCAAAAAAAATTAAAAAGAAATTAGGGTGTAACGTTCTACACCCACTAAAATTAATTTCTCCCTTAAAATTATTTAGTATGATAAAAACAAAATAATATAATTCTACATCATAATATCCTCATGTTACCACGTATATACCTAAAATATGGGGGGTTTGCATAAATCCTTGACTAGGTTTGTGAAATTTTTCCTAAAACTCTTTTTGTATGATCTAGAATTTCCATCCATTGTTCTTCATAGGAAAAATATTTCTCCAGTGGTATTACCTCTAAGATTAGTACATGTGAAGGGCCAGGTATATAATTCCTCAGGAGTGATACATGGAACACTTCATCAACTTTAGATAAGTTTAGTGTAAGCACCATGTGATAATTTACCATCTTGATATGATCAATAATTTCAGAGGGACTAATAGACCTAGGGTTTATTTTACCTTTCTTCCTAATTCTCATCACCTTCTTCCATGGATAATTCTTATAAAAACATTTTCACTAACTTCAAATTGTAAATCACTCCAATGATTATTAGTTTAACTTTTCTACCAACAAAGATCTACCTTTATATTATGTTGAATGGATCTAACCTTCCGTACCATTTCCTCACCTATCTCAGGTATGAATAGCTTTTTTTATAAAACATCATTCCAACACATTGGAGATCTAAACGTCTATCCATAGAGAGATTCATAAGAAGATAAATAAATTCTCAAGTGAGAGATATTATTTTTAGAATAATTAACTAAAGGAATGTGGTGATCCCAATCACCTTTGAAATCCAAAGATCATAATGTTGACATATCCTATAGTGTTTCAATTGTTCTTTTAGACTAACCTTTTGTATAAGGATTATATATAGTTCTAAAACTCAAATCCCTATCAAGTGATTTCGGTAGAATTTTTAAGAACATTGAATTAAACTATATATCCCAATTAGATATATTGGAATTTGTAACTACATGCAACCTTACCACTCATTTAATGTATATCATAGAAAGATAATCTAGAGAGAAGTCTACTTTGATAGTGATGAAGTGCGATGACTTAGTAAAGAGATCGACTACAACCAATATATAATTATATGTTTTGAACATTTTGTAGAGTCTAATAATAAATTACATGGTGATGTTCTCTAATTTAGATTCTGGTATGATTAATGGATGAAACATCCCCTTAGAATTTCTTCCTTCAACCTTAACTTGCTGACATACCAATCAACGAGATACAATCTCCATGACATCTCTCTTCAATCCATCCCACAAGAATTATTATTTCAAATATATATTCATATTCATAAATCCTATATGAATAGAGTATGAATAACTATGATCCTCCTCTAAGAAATCCTTCTTCAAATCTTCTTTGGACAAAACACCAAAATAATTCCTAATACTAATCATTCCATCATGATCAAGCTTAAAATAATGATCATTTTAATCCTTATTTTGAATCAATTCATCCTCCTTATTCACTACTTTAATATTCACTTGGATTGATTGTTGATCATTAAATTGATAAAGGTGAAATTTTCCCCATCGTTTGGTTTTCACAATGTATCCTTTAGAAATCCAAAAATATTTGATAACTTGTGAACCTTATCGAGTATAAGCTATCATGATCATTTTGAATCAAAGCATTAAAAACCTTGTTCTCCATCCCAGGGTGGTAACGTATTGAGCAGTCAAAATCATTAATCTTCTCTAACCATATTATTTAGAAGATATTTAACTCCTTATGTTGGAATATATATAATAAACTTTCATGATTGGAATATATATCACTATTTTCACCCCAAATATAATGCCTCCTTGTCTTTAATTCAAAAATTGTCACAACTAAATCTAAATTAGGAGTTGGGTAATTTTTTTCATAAACCATCAATTAACATGAGGCATAAGCTATAACTAAGTAATTCTTCCTAAGAACACATCCCAATACATTCTTGGATGAATCACTATATATTAAAAACCCATCTCTAGTATAGGGTAATGTAATAATAGTTCTTGTTACTTGAATTTTCTTCAATTATTTAATCTTTTCCCCACATTAATCTCTCTATAGGAACATAGATCCCTTACAAGTTAACCTAGTGATTAGATTTTATAGTCATGTGAGATTCTCAAAAAATGGTCAATAACATCTAGGTAAACTAAGAAAACTATGAATCTTAGTCATCCTGGTTGGTTTGGTCTAACATTAAATAGCCACCATTTACAATATATCTACTAATATACACTCCCTTAAGATTATGCGACCTAAAAATGAAACCCATATCAACCAAAATTAATTTTTGTTCGAATTTTCATAATGTTTCTCATTCCTTAGGGTCGTTATTATGATTATCAAGTGGTCATCATGATTTCATTGATCTTTCAATAGATAAGAATATCATCTATAAATACTTCCACAAACTGATCAATGTAATATCTAAATATTCTATTCATTAAATCCATGATGATTGTAATGGAATTTTCAATATTTGATGGAATCACTATATATTCATAGTTTCCATAATTTTTATTGAATATTATATTGGGTATAAATTCTTTCTTGACCATTAATTGATGATATCCACAATGAAGGTCAATATTTGAAATTTATTGAGCTCTGGTAAATTAGTCAAACAATTCATCAGTATTGGGAAGATGATACTTTTCATAT
This sequence comes from Viscum album, assembly GCA_963277665.1. NCBI lineage: Eukaryota > Viridiplantae > Streptophyta > Magnoliopsida > Santalales > Viscaceae > Viscum > Viscum album. The sequence goes on along the minus strand of OY728121.1, from coordinate 1,350,689,130 downwards.
GCATGATCCTATTCAAAAAAAAAATAATCAATGAATTTTCACATTGATCTGTCATTATTTTCAACAAAAATAAATGGTTTACCCCATGGTGTCACACTAGTCTGAATGAATCCATTGTCATGGTCTTCTTAGAGTTACTTCATTAATTTCTACAACTCAATCAAGGGTATTTTATAAGGAGTCATTGAAATTGGTGTGGCACTAGGAACAAGTTATATTGAGAACTCAAATTCATCTTTTGGTGGGAGAATAGGGAATTATTTTGGAAAGGAATCAATGAATTTATAAAAAGTATGAATATCATTAATACATTGTTCTCCCCAATCATTTAAGATAACAAGTTCTTATAAATGGGAATTAAGACCCATACCCTAGATGAAATGTACACTATAAGTTCATATTTTTCGTCACATTGATAGACGATCAAAGTTTGGATTGAAATATAAAACGTGAATTCCATTATTAAATAATTAAATTACTATTTATGGAGATAAATCCAATCCATTCATAAGATAACATCAAATCCAATAGAGAAAGAGTGAACATATTTTCAAGAAACACATTCCCAAAAACACCCACTAGAGAGGAATCATAATCATAAGATGATATCATCATACCATTATGGATTTTCACTAATAATTCCACATTTAATTTTTTGGGGTAGAAACTTGATACCCTTATAAAATTCAATATATATGAAAGAGTGGTTAAATACCAGGTGAAATAATAAATTATTAGTTCTAGAGTGGATGGTAGGTGTACCTTTCAGCATGAAGTTATCACACCCCTCATTAGAAATAACAGTCGTATGAGATTTCCCCTTTTCCTTGACCAAATAGGATTCTAACGTTGATCATCATCATTAACCCACGATTTTGGGAACTAGTTATCATAATTTTTATTCTATATACACATGAAGCACTGAAGTGTGTGACATGGTTTCGATACATCTTTCTCTCTATTCACATCATTATCTAACTTCATCCCATCATATTAATTCTCAATTGCAAGATGACCTCCCCTTCAACACATGAAACATTTACTATCCCCCCTATGGAAATTTCAACCATGATTCTTCCTACACATTGAGAGTAAATGAAAGTTCATTTTATTCTCTCTATGGTTTTTAGAATTACCATTAATGTATCATCACATTACCTAGTTAATTGATACATTATAAACCTTTTCATGATTATTCCTTTTTGTTGATTAGGTAGTTCCATGAAGGAATTGGGAGGAGTACATATAATGGTGAAGTTAGGTAATTGTTGGAAATTTACAAAAACAATCTATTGGTTCTATGACCTAGTAAATATTTACATGACGTGTAATATGGTTACATGACGTGAACGTCCTAAATGATAATAAATATGAAAAGGATAAATGTTTTTCATCATTTAAGTAAATTATAAAATATATGTTGTTTAATTAGGTGGGTTACATGTCATGGAAAGTACCAAGGACTATTTTTAAGTAGGCAACACAACTGATTATTTATTTTTTCTTCATTTAAGATCACATTCTCTCAACTTCAATCCTTCCATAGGATATTTTTGGATCCCTCCACCCCTTAGAGTATTTTCATTAAATAATTGACCCTTGTTCCTATCATTATAAAACACATCAGGTAAGAATTATATCTATTTATTACTCTCCTCTCACTTGGAGTTTGATATATCATATAGGGATTGATAGATTAAGATCCAAGTTATCGAACCTTGATTCTTGGTTGAGTTTTCATATCTTTATAACCTTTTTTCTGGTGGGTGGATCCCATTGTGGACATGTGTGACCTGAGTTTTCAGGTAGGTGGTTCCATCTATAGCTTATGTTTGATAAAACTATATTTTTACATTATTATAAATTGATTTATAAATAAATTAATATAAAATTAAAAATATTTATTTAGGTATGTTGAAAAGTGATTTTGAAGAAAAATGGATTTTTCTTGGGTTTTGATAAATAGAACGAAAAGGGGTATTTTCAATTCATTGAATTATTTGTGAAAAAATAAGCGGGTATAGTTACCCTATTAAATTGTGAATTGAATAAATGGTTTTTAAATGGTTTTCAAAATATTTAGATGATTGCGAAAACAACAACATTGGTTACCTTGGGTAATAGGTGGAAGGTTTAGCTTGAGGACATCTAGCATTGTGGGGGTTTACTTTTTATGTGTTCTTCTTATCAAAGAGTTTATATTATTAGCTCTAGGTATATATATGATGTTGGGGTTTCAATTTTTTCGGTGTCTACCTGGTTCTAGAGTGTAGATAAATGGCTTTAGGTACTGTAGTTCACTGATCATAGATTTTTCGTTATGAGTATTCTGCTTCTAGGCCAGTTGTATTCCTTGGTGTTGTGATACCTATGATACAACTCTTATCTTGTAATTAATGGATTTATAAAATTTTATCCTTGATAAGTATATTAATCCTTATGAAAGATGATATAGAAAATGAGATTTAAAATAGATATACCTATTTTTTTTAAATCTGTAAAAAGGGATATGTTTACCATATTTTCTATAAAACTGCATTACTTCTTATCATGCCATGTTTTATTTGAAATTGGTAAACAAGAATTGTTATTAAAATACTTGATATGGAGAACCTAGGTGGGACCATATGCAACCCATTAGAAGTGCGTAGAACTTTGTATGTGTTTAAATGTGTGGAAAGTCAAGGCAACATATTCTGGTGGAAGGTTTACATCTTAGCTGAGTTGGTTAGCTGGTGGGGAGATACTTGGAGGTTTCCCACAACATCACATGGAGTACTTTATTTTTTTATTTGTCCTTTATCGTTGGACATGCCTCTTGGAGTTCTTAGCCACTTTAGATATTGCTTTATTTCCACTTTCTTGTTACAGTGATGGTATATATATATATATATATATATATTAGTGTTCCACTATTTCATTCTTCTAAAATTATGTATATCTTTCATTATTCTTCGTTTGGGTTGTGAATATTTCTCCCTTGGTGTGTTGTATGACACCCAGGTTCTTTTCTCCAGCCCATGGGGACTGGGAAAGCCCTTTGGGTATGTAACAGATCAGGTTGGGTCCATGGTTTGAGGGTAACCATAGTTGATTTGTTACAAAGTGGCACTAGAGGAGATCTGTCCCCAAGAATCCTTATATTTGGATGTCTGTTAGAACAGAGATAGGTTTTTTGGGACTTAAGAGGTTTTTCTGATGATTTCATGGCCAGTTTTTCTAATTAAGATCCTGATTTTTCCATAGGACATTATGATACGTGTCTCTAGTGTTGGGTGGGTTACATGTTGTGGAAAGTCCCAGGTAATATTTTAAAGCAATAATCACTACTGATTTTTCATTTTTCTTCTTCATTTAAGATCCCATTATCTCAACTTAGATCCTTCCCTAATAAATTTTGGGATCCCTCTACCCCTTCAAGTCTTTTCATTCAATAATTGATCCTCTTTCCTATCATTGTGCGACACATCAGGTAATAATTCTCTATATTTCTTACTCTCCTCTCCCTTGGAGTTTGATATATCATATAGGGATTGATATATTAAACTCCATGTTATAGAACCTTGATTCTTGGTTGAGTTTCTAGATCTTTATAACCTTTTTTCTTGTGTCTGGATCCCATTGTGGGCATGTGTGACCGGAGTTTTTAGGTAGGTGGTTCCATCAATAGCTTATGTTTGATAAAACTATATTCTTCCATTTTTATAAATTGATTTATAAATAAAATACTATGATATTGACATGATTTATTTGAGTGTGTTGAAAAGTGATTTTGAAGAAAAATTTATTTTCCTTGGTTTTTGATAAATAGAAAGAAAAGGGGTATTTTAAATGCATTGAATTATTTGTGAAAAAATAAGCGGGTAAAATTACCCTATTAAATTGTGAAATGTATAAATGGTTTTGAAATGGTTTTCAAAATATTGAGATGATTGCAAAAAAACCACATGGGTTACCTTGGGTAATAGGTAGAAGGATTAGCTTGAGGCCATCATGCATTGTGGGGGTTTACTTTTTATGTGTTATTCTTGTCCAAGAGTGTAGATTATTATCTCTAGGTACATATATGATGTTGGAGTTTCAGTTTTTGGGGTGTCTACCTAGTTCTAGAGTGTAGATAAATGGCTCCATGTACTGTAGTGCACTGATCATAGATTTTTAGTTATGAGTAGTCTGCTTCCAGGGCTATTGTATTCCTTGGTGTTGTGATACCTATGCTACAACTTTTATCTTTTAATTAATGGATTTTTAAAATTTTATCCTTGATAAGCATGCTTATACTTATGAAAGATGATACCGAAAATGAGATTTAAAACAGATATACCTATTTTTGTTTTTGAAATGTGTAAAAAGGGATTTGTTTACCATATTTTCTATAAAACTGCATTACTGCTTATCATGCCATGTTTTATTTGAAATTGGTATACAAGAATTGTAATAAAAAGACTTGATATAGAGAACCTAGGTGGGATACTATGCAACCCATTGTAAGTGCGTAGAACTTTGTATGTCTTTAAATGTATATAAAGGCAAGGCACTATATTTTGGTGGAAGGTTTACATCTTAGCTGTGTTGGGTTGCTGGTGGGGAGATGGTGGGAGGTTTCCCATAATATCACATGAAGTATTTTCTTGTTTTATTTGTTCTTTGTTGTTGTACATGACTCTTGGAGTTCTTAGCCACTTTATCTATTGTCTTATTTCCACTTTCTTGTTACAATGATGGTATATATATATACATACTAGTGTTCCACCTATTCTTTCTTCTATAATTATGTATATCTTTCATTGTTCTTCATTTGGGTGGTAAATATTTCTCCCTTGGTGTGTTGTATAATACCCAGGTGCTTTTCGCCAGCCCATGGGGACCAAGAAAGCCCTTTGGGTATGTAACAGATTGGGTTAGGTCCAAGGTTTGAGGGTAACTAGGGTTGATTTTTTACAAAGTGGCACTAGAGGAGATCTGGCCCCAAAAATCCTTATATTTGGATGTTTGTTAGAATAGAGACATGTTTTTTGGGACTTAAGAGGTTTGTATGGATGAGTGCCTTTCCAGTTATTCTAATTAAGATCCTCAAGTTTCCATGGGACATTGTGATTTGTGTCTCTAGTGTTGGGTTTTGTTTTGAATCTATTTTTCTGCTTATAATTTTTATAGTTTGAATGGATCTTTACTTTAATTTATAGTTATTCTATTTTTGTGTGTAGTAGTATGCCTCTGAGACTTCTTCCATGAGTTAATAAAGAGGGAGTAGATGATTCTCCGCAAGGGAATCCACCAAATGATCAGAATCTCATCAAGGATATAGTACATGAATTTCATCCTATTGATCGAAACATACTACGAGTTCGGAAAATTTTATGTTGAGGTAGATCTTGGAGTAGGTGAAGAGAGATATATATCAGAAGAATTATTTTGTGAGAAGACATCATCCTTTAAAGGAACAAATGAACCTCAAGATGTGGAGGAATGGTTGGATAGGATCAATAAAATGTTAAACTTTTTGGTGACACTAGAAAATATCAAGGTAATGTGTGCATTGTTCATGCTCAAGTGTTTTTGTAAGCGGTGGTGGAATTCCATAGTGCAGACAGATAGGCACATGAACTTTTATGGGAAGGGTTTGAAAACCGTGTCCTTCTAACCACTTTTTCCAGAGTCATTGATGATGGAAAAATATTTTCAGTTCCTTAATTTGTAGTACGGATGGAGTTTCGTGTCGACGTACACTAACAGGTTTTCTAGTGTTATCTGTTTTGATCTGGACATTGTAAATAATGACTAATTAAAGGCTAAGAAGATTCTACATGGTTTGCAACTGGTTATCAAATCACATGTATTTGTGTTAAATAATTATACCTATACTGAGATGATAGATAGATCTATGATGGTAGTGATGAACATGGATGGAAAGGTTTCCTTTTCTACCTCTTTTCTTCTAACCAATGGAGACTTCAGGGGTGTTCATGAGAGGAATAGGAAGTGTAAGGATCATTGTAGGAGTGGTAGAGGTGGGTCTCAATAGTGATACTCCTCTACACCATCTTCTATGACCGATAGTGTATCTATAACTTGTTATCAGTGTTGTAATGTCAGACATGACTGACGTTTTTGTAATATGCCTATAAAGATGTGAACAACTATGGACATATTGGTTATTTACAATGCTTCTGTTAGGCTATTTTAATTCCTCATTTTGGTTAGGGTTCTTCATCACTGAAGGCTACTATGGGGATGTCAGATGTTTCCAAGAGTTCATGGCTCCTTTCATATGCCTCAGAAGTGATGCACTTTCATGTAGTAGATGAGTGTCTAGTATAAGTTGATGTAGGTCCTGCGACTATGAGTGGTAATATCAGTATTTCATAATTTTTATAGATTACATTTTCTGATACTCATGACTCACACTCATTTATATCTACACATTTTGTTGATAGGCTTAAACTTATAATTAAACTTATGTACTTTGTTATAGAGGTAGCGACACCCATTTTTAATAGGGAAGAGAAGGGGTTTCAGTGTCCTTGTTCATTAATAATATATTATATGGAGTTGGTCTGGGATTTGATCATTCTTAATTTGGAGCTATTTTACATTTCTATTAGTAAGTATTGGCTAGTCTCTTGTTGTGGTAATGTTTATTATTACTATCTATGTGTTTCATTTCTTACCACTGCTGGGAGCTCTTGTGTGTCTCAGGGGGAGTAGGATATGAGATTTGGTCATGTATGAACTTCCCATATAGATCTCATGATTTTTTTTTACAATTTTGAATGATCCCAAGGATATTTCTTCTGTTATTGATATTCATGTTGTTGTTTAGGACTTTTCTGATGTTTTCCAAGAATAATTCTATTATCTTCCTCTAGAGAGAGACATAGATAGATAGAGTTTACAATTGACTTGTTGTGAAGGAAATAGCTGATATCGACACCTTCTTATCATATGGAACTAATGGAGTTGAATGAGATTATCATTCAGTTGGATGACCTGTTTGAAAAAGGGTTTTTCCACCCCAGTGTTTCTCCTTGGGAAACCCCTATGCACTTTTACAAGAAGGAAGCTGGGTCACTTTAATTGTGTGTAGACTACCAGAATTTGAACTAGGTAACAGTTAAGAATAAATATCCTTTCCCTTGTGTGGATTATTTTTTTGATCATTTAAAAGGTGGATAGTGGGTTTTCAAAGATTTATCTTCATATGATATATCATCAGCTCAATTTCAGAAGTCAGATATACCAAACATAGTTTTTAATAGAAGGTATATCCATTATGGATATCCTGTGATACCTTTTTGTTCTATATAATTATCCTATATTTTTTTACATTAATGAATTAGATATTCCATTAATATATTTACACTCTTGTGGTAGTGTTAATGGATGATATTATGGTTTATTCAAAATATTTGTGTGAGAATGAGCACCATTTGAGTTTGGTTGTACAAATTCTGAGAATTCCGAATTTATATGGAATGATTTTGAAATAATATTTCTGGATTCAAGAAGCGATTTTATTGGGGCACATGATTTTAGAATATGGATTATTAGTTGATTTGGAAAAGGTAAAGGATTTATTTTCATTGAAAGAACCACATAATGTCTGGGATTTGGAGTTTCCTTGGTCTTTCTGGATATTATCAACAATTTTATAAATATTTCTCTAAATATACACCACCTTTAACTGCCCTTCCATGGAAAATAAAGAAATTTCCATAGGATTTGAAGTGTCAGTCTTCTTTCAATGAACTAAAATGAATTCTAAAACCAAGTTCTGTCATGATCTTACCTAATCCTCGTAATGGATATGTGGTGTTTTGTGATGCTTCTGGTACTAGTTTGGGTTGTGTGCCTATGCCGGATGATCATGTGGTGGCTTATGGGTCTCTTCATCTTTGTCCACAATAGATTAATTACCCCACTCATGACTTAGAGGTTTCCATGATTATACATGCACTTAAGTGTTACCCACATTATCTTTTTGGGGAGAGGTTCATAGTATTTTAAAATTATATGAGCCTAAGGTATATCTTTTCTCAAAAGACTTGAATCTAAGCCATAGAAAATGGGTATAATAACTTTTTATGATTGACTCCAATATGAACAATACCTCAAGAATTTGGAATGCCTTTATAGATGATTTATGCAGGAATATTCTGAATGAGGTGATGAAATAATCATCAGAAAAGTGGAACTTGATGGCTATTTTTGAAAATTTTCACATTGGAGTCCATGATTGGGGGGAAGATATATATTTGACCATTATTCAGTTTACCTCTGCTCTTCTCAAGTTAATTAATTAGGAACAACATCTTTATGATGAGTTCCATGGAAATAGATATTCTCTTAATGGTGGGGAGAATATTCCTGAGTGGTGGTTCTAATAAGAAGATTTTATTGGTTTCTATAATCATTTTTGGTACCACTGTGAGTAAGTAGTGATTTTATGGTGGATTTCTATATTTATTAGTGGGAAATTCTCCCAGAAACCATGATGATGTTCTATGAAAAATTGGAAAAATTCTGGTTTCCTAGTATGAGACAAGACACTACTAAATTTGTCTCACATTTCTATACAATCCAATATGTGAAATCCAAGAACTATAATCCTTCGGGTTTTCTTTAACCAAATATTGTTCCTACATGGATGCGTGATGATATCTCTAGGGAATTTTTTATTGGGATTCCAAGTTACTTGAAAAACAAGAAATCGATATGGGTTGTGATCAATAGTTTCATGAAATTGGCTCACATTATACCCATTTGGGATACAAATAATGTTAAGGAGTTAAGAAATATCTATTTGAAGTATATTTTATAGTTTCAAGGATTTCCATCAGTTATATTTTATTATAGAGATCCATGTTTGACTTCTCACGTCTAGAAAGTCCTTTAGGAGGCATTGTGATCTTAGGTTCATTTGAGTATGGCATACCATCTGCAGTCGGATAGACACATAGAAAGAGCCATATAGAATCTTCAGGACATTCTTCTTGCTTGTGATCTTGGATTTGGTGGGTATTGGGATGATCACTTGGGTCTGGTTGAGTATTTTTAACAATAGTTATCATTTCACGATTAGATTGGATCCTTTTAATCCCTTCTACAACTGACCATATAAATATTTGTTGTGATGGACATAGATTATTAAATGTTACTTGATTGGACCTATCCTGGTTTAAGATAAGACATACAATATTCAGTTGATTTATCAAAGGATGCTAATGGAACAAAACATGTTTAAATCTAATGTTGATCATCATCACAAGCCATTGGAGTTTTCAGTTAGTGACCTAGTGTTATCGAATTTTTCACCTCATTTGGGCCATCAATGTCTTGGAAGGCAAGGGAAAAATTATCACTATTTTGTGGGACATTTATAGGCTGTAGAGAAAGTGTGGAACATTTCTTACCATTTTAAACTTCTACCACAACTGACATTATTACATAACATGTTGCATGTATCTCAGCTCTCAAATTATGTACTGATCCATCTCATGTTCCACACTAGAATGATTATGATGTTGGGATTGACTAATCCTTGATTGAGTAGCCAGCCAAGATAGTATATTTTTAAACCAAGTTACTTTATGGGAGGAAGATACATTTTGTTTGAGTTTTATGAAAGCATGGTTGTGATTCTCATGATACATGGTAGCGTGAGGAACTGATGAGAGATAAGCAGCTTCATCTTGTTAGCATGGAGGTTTTTAAAGTCTTTCAAGGGAAATAATATATCTATGGTGGGGAGGTTATAATATCCCATTAACTTTTTAATTGGTATGTTCTAAACCTTATCATGGGTTTTCCTTTTCACTGACCTGGTAGGGTTGAGATGGAATTGGGAGGAATACCTAAAATGATGAAGTTAGGTAATTATAGGATCTTTCATAAAAAAACTTCTTTTTTCCAGTATTCTAGATATTTACCTAGAATTTAATATGGTTAGATGATTTTTAAATCATAAAGATTAATAAATCCTCCAAGGATATAGGTTTTTTGGTGATTCAGTGACTTATCAATTAAACGACATGTAATTAGGTTACACATCATGTAAAGTCCAAAGACAAATTTTTAGGAAGGTATCCTGAATTATTTTTCATTTTTCTCATCCTCTATGATCCCTTAATCTATACCTATATCATTTCCCAAGAAATTTTGGGAGCCCTCCAAACCCTTAGGGTCTTTTTATTTGGTGGTTGATCCTTATTCTGGGAGTTGTGAGAAATACCGAGTATGAGTTACCTCTATTTCTTACTCACGTCACCATGGGGGTTTGATATATCATATTGGTAATAATGTATCTAAACTCCATTTTGTATAATATTGTTTCTAGGTTGTGTTCCTGGAACTTTCGTGCCTTCGTTCTTATTGGTGGATCCCATTTTGAGTGTGTGAGACCCGATTTTTAAGGTAGGTGGTTCAGACTCTAGCTTATGTTTGGTAAAACTATATTGTTATATTTTCATAAATTTAATTATAAATAAATTATAATGAAATTTCCATGATTTCTATGTGTTTGGAAAAGTTATTTTAATGAAAAATGGGATTTCTTTGGGTTTTGTAAATGGAATGAAAAAGGGGTACATTCAAATCATTAAATGATTTGTGAAATCAATGTGGGAACATTTACCCAATTAAATATTGAATTTCGTAAATGGTTTTGAAATTCATTTCAAAACATTGAGATGATTGTGAAAATGAGCACATGGTTACCTTGGGTACTATGTTGAATGTTTATCTTGGGGCCATCGTCTATTGTAGGGGTTCACTTTCTATGTGTTCCGATTGTCCTAGAGTGTTGATTATTGGATCAATTTAAATATATGACGTTAGGGTTTCACTTTATGGGGTTTATCCCTCATCATTAAGGGTATATAATTTTATTGAGGTTCCACAGTGAACTGATCATTGATTTTTAGGTATGAGTAATCTGCTGCCTAGCCTATTGTAGTCCTTGGTGTTGTGATTCCTGTTCTACTACTATTGTTATGTACTACTTGGCTTTGTAATATTTTATCCTTGATATACATGATGATGCATGTGAAATATGATATGGAAACTGTGGTTTGAAATTGACAAAACTTCTTTTGTTTTAAAACATTGGAAAAATAAAAATTTTACCATGTTTTCTATAAAACTACTTTACTGCTTATCATGCCATATTTTGTTTGAAATGAGCATACATTAATTTTTATACAGAGAAATTTCATGGAGAATCTGAGTGGGATCCTTTGGATCATGTTATCTCACACCCTGTTCACCCCTTTGGAGGTGCATAGACCATTTTATGTGTTTTGATGGAGGGAAATGCAAGGTGTCGAAGTGAGGTGGTTTCTTTTCATGTCAAGTGAGTTGGGTAGCTGGTAGTGAGAGGGTGGGAGGTTTCTCACATGATCACATGGAGTAGTTTATTTCTTTCTTTTTCCTTTATGGTTGGACTAGCCTCTTGGAGGTTTTAACTACCTTAACTATTTTTCTAGTATTTTCTTACCGTTATGGTATTTATACATATATAGCAGTGTACTACTATTTATTTCTACTTTTATTATGTATATATTTTCATGTTCTTCATTCAGGTTGGAAAAAAATCATTCCCTTGGCGTGTTTTCATTGCATGGGTGCTTGTCTCCATATCATGGGGATCAGGAACACCTTTTAGTTATGTAATAGATCAGGTCGGGTCCCAGGTTTGCTGGTAATGTGGGGTGGTTTGTTACAATTAAAATCTATCTTCATTTTCTTATCAAAATAATAATATTTATATGTAACTGTAGCCTCCATTTAAACCTTGATAGAATATAAAAAAATATCTTCAGAGCTACTAAAGTATCTTATAGATAACGCCCTTCAGAGACCTGGATTTATGCCACTAAAGAATCTATTAACCTCACTTTCATTTTAGATGATAATAATAAATGAATATCTCACAAGTCTTGTAAAATTATCCTCACAACTACCAACAGATTCATCATGCTTTTGATTTTGTTCAAAGAAATCCTGATCCATATTTTTATAATAAATACAAGGAAAATACTTATTAAAAAATGAGTTCTTTAACTCATCCCAATCAATGAAGTCAATCTTGTGGCCTCATATTATTGACAATAGTCCACCAATGATGTTTCTCTTCTTCCAATGGAAGATAGAAAAAATTAATTTTTTATGTTTTGAACACTAGATAATAGAAAATATATATTTAGAGGCACTGATCCATTTTTAAGAAACTAGTGGATTAGAGGAACCACTAAAACAAGGTGGATGTTTCTGGATTAAGGACTCAACAAAATGTTGTCCCCTCATTTAATCATTTGTAATTTCATCATGATTAGTAGCTTTAGAATGTTATATGAGCATATAATCAATATTTATAATTCTAGCTTCAATAAAATTTGGATTCTTAGGAGGATAATAATTTCATTTTCCATTATACTCAATATTAACAATGTTCCTTCTAGATCCAGACATTGAAAAAAAATAATTCACAGTTTATGAAACAACAATCTTATTGAGTAAACACATGATCTTGAAAAATCAATTATAGGATGTATAAATAATGAACTTATTTAATATATGACACATTAAGATTATCATAGGTCATTCATAGTCTTATTTTGTTTAAATCCTTCATGATTGTTTTTAAAGAGTTTGTTAATTACAAAAGCATATCCACCGGGTGTGTCAAACCAGGTGTGAAACAAGGCATATTGTCATACACTAGTTCTTGATCATGTCAAGATCAATATAGTTTTAGGGTGTGTTACACCTAGGTACATATGTTACAGAACCACATCCATTTCAAGTATCTAAATATGGATATATTTCAAGGAAACTTCTCATTCTATCCATGAACCGAATTCCATGATATTTTCTTATACTTATTCTCATACCTAGACTTATCCGTAAAAACATCTTTAGGAATATAACTAATGTTTTCTCATCCCAGAATCCAATGGTAAAATAAATCTATCCTATGATACCAAATATAGGGACCCATGCTTATCATATATATTTATTAAATATTTTTTTTAAAGAATACTCATTACATTACAAAAAACAAACACCTAAGGACCATAATAGTTTTGTGCCTTTGGAAATTTGGAAACACATACACTGCTCCATAAGTGAGCTACATCATCTCCCACAACATTATTTATAGTTATCACACTTCTAAGAAATATCAAACATAATCGATATTTTCATAACCTAGGGGAAAGAAAAATAAGAAAGGGTGAGCATATATGATCAATAAGGGTAAACAAGGGAGATACATAGGCATAACATGAACATGAGGGTATGAGAACATGAGAATAACATCTACAAAGCATACCCTGAATATCAAAGTTCATAATATTTAATAATGGAAAAAATATTGGAACTCCATAATACATGAATCATAAGGTAATAAAATTACTTGATCTATGAGTGAATCAAATTGAAAGAATACATGGAATTTGTGGCATACACTTTGCATAAAAAATCACTTCTATATAAGTCAAGTTTTTCTCCCAAGAGCATCATGGTGGATAAAGTTCCTAATCGATTCAGGTTCACTCCACATTCCAACCATTTATTATTTAGTCGAGTTAAATCCCTATTCCATTCATATATTACTAAAATAACTTCAATACCCATTCTATTCATATCTATCTCAGGAGATATAAATCTTTACCCAATTCATTGGAGGGAGATATTGGTCCCACTCTTCACATAATGAAATCATACATATGTTTTCCATAAGATCATAAAAATTCATTATATAATAAACCATTAAATAAAATGTGTATAATAAAAATTTATTCATATCATAATCAATATAAAAGAGTCAGGTTTAATTATCACTCCATCATATAATAACCCATTAAAAGAAGTGGGTTTCTTAAGAATTCCCCCACGGTATAACCCCTAGAAGAGAAATAAGTGTCATCAAAATTATGTCGTTAAAAATATAAACCACTAAGAGAAAGTATATTAATGTTATACATGGATCATACACCCATTAAGGCATAGGTAACACTGAACGATGTCATCATAGATGGAAAATAATTTTGAATGATCATTTATAAAATTTCTTGAGGAAAAATTACTTTTTTATTTAAAAAATGTTTTTTAAAGAATAAAAAATTTTGATTTTTTTCATTAAATGTATATTTTAATATTAATAATTGATTCATTGATGAAACTAATAGTCATAATATCAGAAAATTCACTTTACATCGTACATGTTAAATTGAATATTCCATTCACATTTTCGGTAAAGGACAAATATGAAATATTTTTCAAAATGAATTCGTGATTCATTTAATTTGGTTTTTGTAAAAATTAAAACATGGGTAGAAATGAATTTAATAAATATATTTGTGAATAATAAAACAATTTTGAAAAAATTTCAGAAAATATTATTTTTTGAAAAATAAATGTTTCCAACCGAAAAGAGAAATAATGAAAGAATTTATTAAAATATTTCTCAATTGATTTAAGTACTAAAGAGTGGGAAAATGGTGACATTACATGATGATATAATTAATAACCATAGAATAAGAATATTAATGATAATTATTGAGATATTTATCATAATATTTTGTCATTGGAAACATAATGGTAAACAATATCGATAAACAATGAGATTGTAACATGAAATCTTTACCACTTTGGTAACATTGATTCTTGTGAACCATGAAGGAATATAATACAATGAAACTTAAAAGATTGTGAGGATTAAATATTCTGGTTATTACATGTCAATGGGGCTATATATAAACCTTTTTTTAATAATATAGGTTCATAACATAATGTACATCTCAATGAAGGAAAATTGAGACAAAAATCCCTCACCTTAAGTCTTGACTTCCATAGGACTTGTTAAAACATCATATATTATTAATAGAAGTTTATTATAAATATAGTATATATATATATACATCATACCTTATATTATTTTCTTATAAACTTTTATTACCCATTTATTACCGATTTCATGTTAATGTTACGTTTCAGGTAAAAACCGCTCTGTTTTTTGTATATGTTTTGATTTTTTATATTTTTGGTTCTCACATATTGATCATGGTTCCATAATATCCATAATGATAAAAATGATATAAATTTTATATATAATCAATATATATGTATTTACATTAATCCATAAAATTTAGTTATAGGAAGAGAAATATACCATTCATGGAGATAGTAGGGCGTACGTACGCATGAACACTATTTGTTTATTTTCATATTAAATTGAAATAAAAAATGTAAATGATGTATATTACCATTAAATAATAATTTCTATTTAATATATCTTAACTTTTTTAATAAACCCACCCTTAATAAATTCTATTAAAAGCATTAATGAATCACAAGCGGTAGTCCACCGTACATAGAAATAACAGTATTATATTCCCACATAATGTAAAGAATGAAGGTATGTGTCATATAAAAATTATAGATTCATAATAAAATCATAAATATCATAAATATCATATATAAAACATTAAATCCATTATCATTACCATAATAGAAATGTGGTAATGAAAAAATGAATGACATAAGTTCACGAGCCGGTAGTCCCCCGTACACAAAGGCAATGAATTCGTAACCCAGTTTATAGAAGTGGAGATAAGTTTAGGTCATTAAATTAATATAAAAATATTTTAGAATATTTAATATAATTATTTTAATATATTAATATTATATAATTAGAATTTACGGGGTTCAAGGAAGAAGTATAACAAAAACGCTTATTGATGAATGTCACCTCTTCTTTGGGTATCCACATTAGAATAATACTAAACTCCTTCCTCGATTGGATTTATAATAAATATAAGGCTTCTTAGATGATGGTAGTGAATTTAGGAAGATATTTTCAAAGGTCATGGATGAACTAAATGGTGTGAAGGTATGAATAAAATAGGATAGGGGGTGACCTTTTATAAGTGGGGGAGAGGATACACTTTGTATTTTTGAAAATAATTGGGTTATCCCATGTTCTCCTTCTATAAAAAGGGTCCAAATTGGATCAAATTAAAATATTAGGTATTAAAAGGTCTATATGTGGATATAAAATATTTTTTGACAATTTTATAGGTAAATATTACCCTTCTTATTTTAGTTTAACCCCTAGTGAACCTATTTTACCTTAACCACAATAATTAATTTTTTCTACATTCACTATTAATTATAGTCAAAAAATATGTTGAACTTATTAGACATTATAAATTATAATAACTAAAAAATTTTAATCCATTTTTACAAATTAAATTCACATAAGTGGGGAAACAAATTAATATTAACCATGCAGATGTGTTGAGAAAATATGGTTTTTAAAGTAAAATAATCAAAAGATTACATTGTTTATCAAGTATCAATATTAAATTTATTAAGATGAAATAATTTAAATTAATATATTTATAATTTAACTTATTATACTTTAGAAAACAATTTTAAAAATAATTTAACTTTATAAATAAATTAAATGAAATAGCCGATTTTAATTAAAATTCATTATTTTTCATTATTCATGGGGAAAATGAAAAATTTCATAAAAAGCACAAAAATTCACCCTATGATAATTTTATCATACTGAATTAATAAATGAAGTATATTTTATCAAATTAAATTTAAAAATCTGTCCAAAATTAACTTTCATATTTTTCATAAAAAGACATAAAAACACTTCTTTTGAGAAAATAGTTTTTTTTGAAACTTATAAAGGGTTTAACACAAATTATATATTTTTTTATCTATAGGATTTATTTTTAAAAAATAATTAAACATAAAATTTAAAAATAAGTTATTAATATTCACATTAATATGTTTAATGTCTAGATTATAATGTTCACATTTAATTAAAAAAAATAATATATCATGGTTTTGCTAAAACTCAGTGTTGCATGTAACATAAACTAAGCTAGAGTTGTGTGTAACATAAGATTTAAATGGTTTTGTGTGTAACTCAGGATTAAATAAGTGTTGATTTTAATTCAATCCATCTACAAAAATTAATTTATTCGAAAAAAATTGATAAAAACTTATGGTTTATATAACAACTCGTACTTTTAATACCTTTTAACTAAGCTTTATATAAGCTTCTATATAATAAAAATAACTTGTTAATAAAGTATTTAATTAATTTATTCATACATTTAGAACTTTTTAATAATTATATATTTTCATTAATTACAAATATATTGGTTGGATATATTTTATTTTTACCCTCAATATTATTAGTTTCTATTGCATGTTTAGTACTAGTTTTGTAATGGCGGTGTTGATTACTAATTAGGGATTCAAAGGTAATCACCATGAAATAATTATATGTAATATAATAGATGATTTTTAATAAATCATAATTTTTTTTATTTCATTACATTAGTATTTTATTCACGATTCTTGATGATGAGTTCGGTGAACATCTTGTTTCTGTAATTTTCATGAACAAAGTGCGGTACAACAATAATATTTTAAATAAAAATATAAACTTTACATAAACATACCCAAAAATAATTCAATAATTTATATCTAAAAAACTAGATGTTATGTTCCCATTTTCATCCATGATAAAATTTTATATCTTGGTTCATGTAGGAGGTTACATCGAACCAAATAAGCACAAACTATAATATAAGGGTGAGTATGGTTAAGAAAGTGATTCATTTGGAATAATATCATTATTTCATAAGGATAATGATATTATTTATATATTTTAATGTGGTGTATTATTTTATAATATTGGTTTACAAATAATGAAATATTAGATTTAAAAATAAAATATATCATTTTTTGGAGGTGGTAAACCGTACGTACGCACATATGACACTTTCATTTAAATAGAACACAAATAAGGTATGATTTGGTTTAAATTTTCATTATATTAATAATTTTTTAAATATCATTCTTATTTATTAAATTCCCTCTTTGAAAAATCCTAAGAGGGTGATTTTTGAAAAACAAATCATGTCATTTATGCCGGCGGTAGTCTACACGTAACACAATTGACATTCTCGTTTTTGGGATGGATTATAGTAGGGTAGAAATATGATAAGAAATTTGTGAAATAAATTTAAATCATGTTATAATTAATTCAATTATCAATTATTTGTGTATATAATTCATTTGGTGGTATAATAAGAAAATAATTGATAGATCTAAGTTGAGAACATTACCATTCCCTTCGGATGTTCTCCATTGGGAGACAACTTAAAGTTCATTAGCTTGGTCTTTTGGAAAGGATAAGAATTATATGATATAGTTATATACTTGAATTTAAAATAGGGGACTTTTGTATATAATTTTTTGGAATGGGTGATGAAATTTATTGTAAGTGATCTAGTTTTATAGGTGAAAAATAATTTTTTTTGTTAATACCAATTACTTTTTCAATTATTTCACGAAACAATTCATTTTTAGAGGATCTAAAATAGGGAAATAATAAATTATGGAAAGATATATGGTTTGAAATAATGTAAAATTCATTTTTACACAATTTTCAAACACGTTTCATGTTATTTTCCACTATATTTTTATATTTTACTATTTTGGTTTTTACCATGGTAACTAGTTTTTACATAAGTAATTTAAATATTATGGAAAATATAAGGTAAAAAAAATTATTAGTTTTTATGTTATGAATCTATATTTATGATCAACATAAATTAATTCAATCTCTAAAAAATATAAAACTAACTTTTGAATTAAAATATTTAATACATATTGAAAAAATATTTTGTAGAAAATGAAATTTTTTTCACCATTAAGTGTTATTAATCTTATTCAATATTGATTAAAAATGAATGCATTTTTAAAAATTTATATATAAGATTAAAAGTTATTTTAGATTCATTTTGATAAATTATTTTTTTATTTAATTAGATAAACATCACACAATGTTAATACAAGAATTCTTAGGAAATAACAGTTTTACCATTATTGAAGTAGTTAACTTTAATCCTAGTAATATTATTTTTATCCCTAATAATTAAATATAAATTATTAAATCATTTTATTTTTTTATATAAAATATGAAATCCATTTTTTTGGGATTTAACTTGTACAATTTATTAATTTTTTGTTACAAGTGAATAAAAATAGTTTTCAGAGTAAATTATTACTCATGTTTAAAAAAACACAATCATTTGTTTTATAAATTCAACATCGTATTTTTAAATGATTTAATTTATTTTATAAATATATATCTTTAATAAAAAATATCTCAAAAACATTTAATTCATTCATCTGTTATGATAATGTCACCGAATTGATGGTATTTAAAAAATCACTATTTTTTATATATTCACTTAAGAAATATTATTTTAGATAAGTCTCCATAATTAAATCAAAGATAATTTTTAAATTATGAATTTAATAATGATGTAAATTATATGGAATTAAAATTTTAATTTTTTAATTTTTTTAATTAAAATAAAATATATATAAATAAAAATTGATATTTTTTAAGAAATTCCCTTTTAATACCATAAGTGTTTTCAATATTATTTTATATTCAATTATAATTGATTAAAACATCTTCATTTACTATAGGTTTTATTATTTTTAAATTTTATAAGTAATTTAAATCTAATATTTGATTGATCATTTTAGTTTAGTGTTGTGTTTGAAAAAATCTATCACCATAGTTTTTATTTAAAGGAAAATTATATATTAAAAGCTTCAGGTGTTACACTCATCGAACTTCAAGTTAACCTTCATCGAAAACATGTCAACTTATTATATTCCATAAAAAAGAAATATTTTTGTTTTTTACTATATTTATTCATTTTTTAACTTGATTTATCTAATATTCAGTCACGGTGTATTTGAAAAGGTCCATGTTGTGGCCTTTTCTCCCACAATAGAAGCATCTCATGCATGGTTTAATATCATTCTATAATTTCTTCTTGGATGTACTTTTTTTATGTTCTTCTTTTGTTAACACCCTAATGGTAGATATTATTATTTACTATTATTCTTATTTATGATTTTATAGTGTTCTTACTCCCATAACACATAAATCATACTTGGTGGGATTCTTCCATCATTTAACATTATAGTGATTACTAATGTTCTAATCTTCAATGAAATCTTCATGACCTTAAAATATGTTTTTAGTGAATAATATTTCATTTAAAAAGCTATTTGGATCAGATAAACATTGAAACCCATTCTTATATTCATTATATAAAATCAATGATTTGATATATGATACAAATAATTAATTTCCTGATCAATAAATTTTCAAGAATACCGAAAGTGTCCAATAAAACTTTTTATTTTCCATTACCTACCAATTTGGACATTATGAAAAAAATTTATTTTGGAGTTCAATATCCATTGATTTGGAAACCTTTTGGGGAATTATTCTTCCTTACCATGATTAAATCCACCATTTCTGTAGGGGTGAGATTATCAGTACTTTTATACACTTATATCTGTCAATAATTTAAATTATAACCTGTACTAAGTAAAAAAGTTCCATTAGTATAAATATATTTTTCTAGAAAAGGGTAACTTTTTCTATGAGCTTGAAATGAATATATTTTTAATTTATTTCAATGTCCTATTTAAACTATAATGTGTTTTTTTGAAGAAATATTCCAATAAAAATTATTCATTATAGCTCTTCATATCTTAAAAGATTGGGAAGATTAATATTATGTCACATCCTTATATGTCAAATTTGAATTCATGTTCAAGACACTTCATATTGAGGATATTTTTCTCAACCTTGAATAATATAATTCTATGTTATCATTATTTAGCTATGTTATAAATATAATCTTCATGAATTTTACTTAATTTAGTTAATTCTTTTACCCTTTTATCTTTGATTTTCAACTGATTATTCTTGAAATCCATGTAAGCTCTTAGAGTTTCTTTCAATGCATGAATATTCTCTCCAAAGATAGTACATACCATATATTTATCATCAATGTTAAATTTTAATAGTTCTTTATCGAAGAATAATTATATAATAGTTACCATTAAGAATTATTTCTTGACTTTCACTTCTTTGATGAGATTACTATACTTTTGGAACTTCTTAGGAAACCCTATTTCCATAACATCTGACTTCATATATATATATATATATATTATTCAACCTATACAACCTTGATTTTTTAAAATATAAAATTTATTACTTCAATGGAATATTTTTCAAGTAATCCATTAAGTATGAGTAAAATTTAGTAGGTGACTTGTTCTCCACACACTCTTCATAGCCGTAAATTTACTCATCTACATGACACTTCTAAATACATATAACAGATAAAATAATAATTTTCTTACAACTTGTGTACCCTCTTTATCACTAAAACATTCTTTTCCCACTTCTTCTGCCATAACTCTATAATTACACTGATTTTTTTTACTCTAGAGGAAAAATATAGTAAAGGTTAACATGAACATACCCCGAAAACTCACCATCTCTACTTATGTTCTTTATAATGGATCCATACTATTCATAGTGTACCATATATTTTATTCATAATGTCTTTCTTTAATTTAATATAGTCCCTTATGAACTCCCAAAATAACATGACCTTCATTATAATATAATATTTTATTGCATCATTATATAAGATCTCTTTCCTCAATAATAGAACTTTAACTTCCAATCTTTCATTTGTTATAAAATCATGCATGTTAAACATATTGTAACACATATCCTAAAATATAGTCCTTATTTAGGATTAGTATCATAATAATTTCTCACTCAAACTTATTATTATTTATGATTCTAGATAAAAATGTCATGAACAAGAAGTAAATATGTTTACCATGCTCTACTATTCTCTTCTTCACCATCATCATCATCATCTTCTTCTTCTATGATTCACATGCTATGATGTGAAGATTATAACCATCTTATCTCAATTAATATCTGTATTTTATACTTAGTATATTTAGAAGAATATGGTATTTGGGTATTCTATCTAACTTTTAAAATATTATTCTCTTATTGTTCTACTTTTTATATTTTCAAAATATCATGAATATATTTCCACATTTTGAATTTATAAATCTCATGCTATTCTATTACATGATCATTTTCATAATTATTGTCCTTCAAATCCAATTAAAAATTTTAAGAAATAATTTTCTTCAATATTAAATACATATGAAACTCATATTGATGGTACCACAATTTACTTGAAATGTGGTCACTAAATATCGAATAACCATTGCGTAATACCAATAAAAAATCATCAGATCTACACATATGGCATCCTATATCTCTTGGATTCCATTCCTCTTAATGATTATCATAATATTTGTAGCATATTTTTCTCCATGAAATAAGAATATCATTACCCATATTTTATTATCCACACACACTAAACTGATGTTGTGTAATGTGTGTCCTCATGGATAAATAACTTCCTTATATCTATTCTATTTTTCGTCTATGGTTATTCAATATAGAATGATCCAAATCCCATTACACAGTCATATTATTAAACCTTTACATCATTAGACCACATGGAATTATATTCATTCCACATAGTGAACTATTATTTCTTATATTTAATTCAATATCATGATTATTCTCTAATTAATTGTGATTCTTTATACTTTTATTATTAGATAAACATAATCTGAATTTATATTCTTCTATACCCTTCTTCCAAAAATCTAAATTCCACTCAAAAAGATTACCATTAAGTTCCACCGAAAAGATCTTAACTCTCCAATAAATTTTCATGAGGACCCTTACAAATTGATTTCTGAGTACCCTTCTATATTTATCTGAAATACAACGTAATCCTTTAATATGATCATATAACTCTTTGGAATTAGGTGTTAACCTTTACATAATATTTGGAAACTCTTTAACATGCACTAAATTTTTGGAGCCACTCTTACATATGATAGTTTCTCTGGACCTTTGTAAAATTTCACGACTTCTGAGTACCATGATATATTAAGAAAATAAATCTTACATATCACAGTGACATAGTTACTTTATCAAATATAGTTCCTCATACTAAGTATCTATAACACCTTGTTTTCTTAGAATATATTTATCTTTAATAAATTTTATGTTCTCGATAGCTTATTATGTATTAAAAATGAACTTAACTAAAAAATTATTTAATATAATACACAATGATATATATTACAAGAAAATTTAATGAGACATAATTAGAAAAATTAGTTAAGAAATAATTAAAAGTACTTATTTAATTATGCATGTTTTGTTTAAAAACCTTGTTTCTATTGTATATTATATAATTTATATAAAGGATAATTTTATTAAATTTTTAAATTTTTACTTTAATATGTTAAAATAAATTTTTATTTTGAATAATAATATTATCATAGGAATACTTTTTGGGATTTTTTTGAAGATTGATTTTTAGGTGAATAGTGAAAATATCTTCTTTAAAAATATCCTAGTATTTGTGAAATAAATAAGGATATAAAAATGAAAAAGTGTATTGAACATTTTTCATAACTAAAAAATCATTTTATAATTAAAATTATACAATTTAATATATTAATACTAACTTACAAACCTGTATTTTACATTTTAAAAATTAAAACATGATTTTTTTCTATAACTATTTTTATGCATTATATATGTTATTTTAAAATGATTCTTTTTAATTTTTAGAAATATAATATTTTTAAATGTTTTTCAAATTTTGAAACTTAATATTCAAATTATCAACTAGGGTTACTTTTTTTGGTTATAAAAATAAGTTACACTGGTGAAAAAAAGAGTTACTTTGGTAAAAATAAATTATGGTAAAAGTAAAATCTAACGATAAAAAGAATAAAAAATCATAAAAAATATCTATAAATTAATGGTGTAGTATTTTCTATCCCAAATAACTTCCTTATCCAATTATTTTCCAATTTTGGAGCCACTTTCTTTGAATAGTGCACCTCTTATTAGAAAAAACATCACTCTCCTCACATAAAAGGTGAATTCCACCAATAATTAACATAAACACTAAAAATTATATTTCCAATTTAATATCTACCCAAAATACTGCAAATACATTCTATCTGTGTACTTGTGGTTATGATCTCCCCACTAGATGAGCCCTTAAAGGCATAGTCAAATTTTAAGAGTTATTATAAGGAGTAGGGTAAATCCCCAAATCCCTCATTTTTTATTTCCATTTCTTCAGAAATTCTTTTTATATCTCAAATTATATTATAATAAACTAAATCAATAACAAAATTTTCATTATTACACTATATTATTATTATATTTTGAAATAACCATTATCTATTCCCCTCCCTACCCATTAAAAATTGAAAGCATTGTTCATGTTATGTGTGAATTATTGCCTCCATGTGTGACATGTTCAATTAATCATAAGGAAATAGACACTAAAGTATTTAAAGGTGTATTTAATGAATAAGTAAAATTTTCATAACATGAGAAATATTCTTAAAAGGTAAATCAATTTCTAACTTGTTCCCATTCTTTGAAATTGAAAACGCCGTCCATGATTACGTGAAAACTAGCTCCTCCATGAACCATGTGTTTTATTAGCATCACTACATTATATGGATGGAAATAAAATATATTTTATGAATATATATGATATTAATAAGTAATATATTTCATGAATATGGTTCATAACTATTGACATAAAAATTAAAGATCTTTATAAATTATTCCATTTATATCTATAAATAACGTAAAACAAGTTCATCATGTATCCCGTTTTCATGAACCACACACATTGTTTCCATGAAGTAAAATTGGGAGATGATTAAGGAGTTGAAAAAAATATTTTATTATATTTTATAATATGGTATTTAAGAACATGGTATCATATTATGGGGATCAAAATTTCTTTGAAAAAAATATGTGAAATAATTAAAATTACTAACATCTGATAATGAAAATAAATATTCACTAATGAATACATTTGTAGTGAATGTCTACAACTAAATAATAAAAATTATAAAATAAAGGAATAAGGTTTTGTAATTAGTTATTATGATAGTTATTTTTATAATATAGGATGTGAAATAGATTTTATGAAATTTAGGAGATACAGTTAAGGGTTTCCTTATCTCAATTTTGTTTCATTGAGATATGCTTCATATTTACTAATTATTTTATTTTTTAGTGTATATACTTCACATTGATTTATTTTTTAATACAATTATCCTTTAATTTATGGTATTTAAGAATCTATTTTATGTTATACCTTTCATGTGTTTTTGATTTGAAGAGTTATGGATTTATAAGGATTTCTTTCCAATCCTATTTTTTAATTGAGGCAATTATGAAAACATTTATATAATGGGAGAAATTATGCCAAATATATCTCAAAATAATCATTCAATTTATTATAATCCATTTTATTATGGGGTTTTACATTTCCTATCTCAATTTCAATTCCCTTAGTAAATAATTTAGCCAATGTGATGCTCGTAAATGAAACTGAACCAACCAATTATATTCATTCTAGAATATTCCTCCTATATGAATCTATTCATTTTTGATATCATATTTTATATCAGTCAATAATTTAGTAGGTTCGTATTATAATACTTTTATTTTCTTTATTTTTTATGAAATTATGTTTAAATGTTTGGCACACATCTCATTTTAAAAAATGTATCCCTTTTTACCATTTTGTGTGTGAACACATTCTTCCTCTATTATTATAATTATTATTTATGAAGATTTATTATAGAGTCCCTCACTTTTTGTAATTTAACATGAAATTGCTTTTTCATAAAACTTAATAAATTAAACAAACACCTAAATACTATATTAGTCTAGTGCCTTTGGAAACATGGAAACATAAAAATAGGTACATAATAGATCTATATTATCTCCCACTAAGTCTTCTTGGCTACCGCCCTACTTAGACACATTAAACATAATACACATCCTCATAACCTAGGTGAATGGAAATATAAAAATGGGTGAGTATAGATTCCCACTTTGGTTAAACAAGGGATATATATATACATAATCAATAGAATGAAGGTATGAGAAAATGATCATGAAAATAGTAGATCATACACTCTTTATGAAATCATAAATAGAAATCATGGCATAAATATTAGATGTTCCTAAGACATGAATCATAATGAAATAAAGAATATGATAGATGAAAGAATAACGTTCGAATAAAAAAATATAACCATGGAAAACTCATAATCATATAATAATTATTTCTTTAGTAGTAAAGGTATCACTCCCAAGGCTATATTGTAAGTATTGGTTCACTTGTCTTATTATCTTGGCTTCCCTAATTCACTCCCATAACCATATTAGGGGAAAATGTTCTTCATGTCAATATAATTAGATATATATATTACTGAATTTATTGGAGTGATATAATGTTCCCACCCATCTCATAATGAAATAATACATATCTGTTCCAAAAAAACATAAATCATTCATAACCCATGAAAAGAAATGGGTTTCATAAAACACGTCATTGTAGCATCACTCATGGAAAAGAAACAAAATTCAAACGTACCAATCCATTATAAACATGAACCATCCATAGAAAGAATAATAATGGTATCATTGTTTCATATCATGAGTAAAATTAAATTCATATAAAATAACATGGTATTATATAAAAAATAATTTTTGTAGATCTCTTATAATCAATTCTCAATGAAAATATCAACTTTTCATTGAAAAATGATTTCTAGAACATA
Source organism: Viscum album (assembly GCA_963277665.1). Classification (NCBI taxonomy): domain Eukaryota; kingdom Viridiplantae; phylum Streptophyta; class Magnoliopsida; order Santalales; family Viscaceae; genus Viscum; species Viscum album. Next base: position 1,350,662,484 of record OY728121.1, on the reverse strand, counting down.
AATATTTTTGGAAAAATTTTTTATTTTCAAATATCTATGAAAAAATATAATGAAAGATTTGATAAAAATAACTCTAAAACATAAAAAATTTCTTTATAAAACTTTTCCTTGAAAATGAGCTTAATGTATCTTTTAAAAACATTTGTTGAGGAAAATAATCTTTAGTCATTTTAATGTATCCCTCACCACTTTAAAAAATTTGTATCATAACCAACCTAAAATAATAACATTTAAAAATCATAGAATATCATTAAAATACAGATATTATTGATATAATATGCTAAATGGTAGTATATACACCTTGTTAAAGATCATAGGTGCATAAAAATGCCTATTTCTCAATGAAGGAAAATTGAGACAAATCTACCTTACTCATTTGGGTTCTTTTGAACCATAAAACCCCATGAAATAGAGATAATAAAATGGATATGTTAATAATTATAAATTAATTTATAAAATTCATATAATATAGTAATGTTAAGTATGTACTCCACTCAAAATAAATGAGCAGTGAATAAGGTAGGTGTCTCATGGAAATTAAAATTGAGATAAAATTCCCTTACCTCATGTTAAAATTCCTTAAAATGTATTCAAACCTTTTGTATAATGTTTTAATGAAGGATATTAACTCATTAAAGAACCATATTCATCTTTAATGTAACTTATAATATAATTCTATAACATCTTATGACCCATTAATTTGTAATATTTTTTTTTATTTTTCTGGTTTAAGGTACATTTGTTTCATAGTTTCATGATTGTTTCATTTGTGTAAAATTATCGGTGTTATTATAAAATGAAATAAAAAATCAAGAAGTGGAATATAATAGTGTTAATTTACTTCTATAATTATAATTATTATCATATATATTTTTAATTTATTACATGAGTATGATTCACTAGATAAAATGCTAGTGATAAACGTTTAGATTATTTTGGCAGTTTTTTTCTAACAGTAAGAACTAGATTCATTCCATTTAATATTATGAGTATATATTAGTTAAATAATATTAAATAGGTTATAATAAACTTATAAAAATATTTTTTACCATAAAAATAGTTTTAAGAATATCCATAAAGGTGTTAATGGAAAAATAAAAAAACATTATTAACTGAGGTGATTAACTGACATAACATGGACAATAATTTCGTTTGAATAAGAAGAGTAGAGATATGAAATGGTTATAAGATATTCCATTAGTGACCTTATAATCTTATATATACATATTTCTAGAGTTATCTTTCATTTATATATGAGAAGGTTTGGGATAAAGTAGAAAAAGAAAAGAAATTAAGAAAAGTACTTTGGGAAAATTACCTCTTGTATTTCAAATCTCTGAGAGACCCTTGAGGAAAATAGATTTCGTATTTTGGTGAAACCAGAATCACATATACGTTAGGAGTGTGAGGAGGAGTGTTTTGGGTAGAAAATTGATGAGATAAAAGTATTTTTGGGTCAAATTGTGGTGGTGAGGGGTAACATTTATACTTGAGGAGAGGTGGGTATGAGTGAATAAAATAATAAATATTTTATATTTAAAGCCAAAAATTTTGAGGTGGCACTAAATTAATATTTTGGAGGTTTTATAGGGTCTATCCAAACCTAAAACAACCTTTAAAAGTTTAAATTTTTATGTATTTTAAGCCTATACCCTTTTAACTTTAACATGTTTCATTTTTTTACCTATGTCGTGGTAAATATATTTTTACCATGGAAAATATTTTATACCAAATAATGAATTTGGCCTTAAAACCAATTTTTCCCTTCTGATTCCAAATATGGAATCTATTTTACAAATTTTAATTCACATAATTGGAAGAATTAGATTTAAAATTAATCCCATAGAAAAAATGAAAAAGAATGTTTTTAAAGTGAAATGTTCAAAAGATTGATATGTTTTTATATAAAATTTAAATGTGGAATTTATTGAGATTACCAAAAGTATTTTGAATTTTTTATGATTAGATTAATTATATTTTAAAACAAATATAAAATATATTTTAACTATATAAGTAAATTGGATGAAAAATAGTTTTGAACTAATATGTTGTATTATTATGTTATCATCAAAATATGAAGGTTCTCATAAAAATACTGAAAATTAACTCTAAGTTAATTTTGAAATTAAAAATTAAGAAATAATTTTGTTTTATAAAATTAAATTTATAATTGTTTCTAAATTGAATTTAATTGTTTTTTTCATAGCTGGACATGAAATGCAGTTCGTTTGAGAAAATGTTATTTTCAAACATATAAAAAATTTACCAAAAAATATGTCATTAATTACCAAAAGATTCATTTATATATCATTTTTACAAATAATATTTATATAGTAGTTATTAATATATATATTACAATGTTTAATATCTAAGTCATAACAATATTATTTTAATAATTTTAACTACAAAATGATGTCTCATGGAAGGTTGATATTGCATGTGATGTACACCAAGTCGGTGTTGTATATAGGGAAAGCCCTGTTGGTTCCATATAAAAGGAATGTTTGATTTAGTGAAATTTAATACATTAAAGGAAATTAATTATTGAATAAAAAAGGCCATAGAAACATTAGGGTGTTACATTTCATTCCATATTTTAAAATAATTTTCTATATTTAGTTAATTATGATTGATTTTGAAAAGAAGAGAGATATTTCATCTTTGTTATTTATATTGATTTATCCAATAATCAAAGAATTTTGGTTTTTAATATATTTTAATATTATTTTATGTTTCTTATGTTACACTTAAGTTATGTTTTTATAGTAAAATCCACATTAATTCTCAATATGGATTATGAAATGATTATAGTTTTTTTTCATGAGAAGATCTCTTTTCCAGGGGTTAATCTGGTGATTTTGAAATATGAATGTTTTCATGTTCTCATAGAAAACATATGTATAGTTTTCATTATCTTATGTATGGGTCCATAATTATATATCTCTACAATTCATTTGATAAATTATTATATCAGATGAGATAATATGTAATGGAATGGGGACTAAACCCAAACCACTATGGAACTATATCCAACATGTCTAGGATAATGTGGAGTGAACTCAATCCACTATGGGACTCTATTCAATTAGTTATAATGTTCTTAACAATTATATTTAAACAAGGAAATTATTTTATTTTTATATGTGTATTCTATAAGATTATATCATATTCATATGAAATGATCTCCTAGAACATGAATTATGTTTTATGATTCTACACGCTTATGATTTTTCTATGAAAAAGACGTAATAAATGACTCATGATTTGTGATCTATTTATTACTTGGTATAGGTATCCTTTACCAATAGTTTTAAAAAACCATTAGTAAAGGTGTGGTTAGGGAAGGATTTCCCAATAGTTTGAAGAAACCGTTGGGAAATCCATGCTTTTCCCAACGGGTTTTAATAACCGTTGGGAAAAGCCCCCCCCCCCCCATATTCACTTAAACAGAACCAAATTCCCCTGACTCCCATAAGCGCCCGATTACTAAAAGCACATTCCCCCAACTCGCAGAAGCGCCCTCCCAGGTGAGCCTCATCCATCTGATCAGCTGCAACTCCCCCATTTAGGTTAGACTCCTTCACCATCTTCTCATATTATCTAAGGATATCCTTCTATTCACAAAATTTCTCCATTTATTTCACTATTTAGAAAGATAACATCTATTTTCCCTATTTCTAGAGATTTTGGAAATTTTTTTATTCACCACTCCCTTCAAAAATTGTGTATTAAAATCATTACATCAATGTACACATTTTCCAATTATTGTTTTCATTACACATATACATTTATAATGGCATGGTCTCTTTCTTGTGTTCTAATTTTAATGATTCATAGTCCTTTTTTAAATCTCAATTCTTCAAATATTATAGCTTCATGTATATGAACTCATAAGAAACTGTTTGTAATATTTATTCATAGTATTTCATAAAAATCACTCCTTTCATTAAGATCATTTCAAACATGAAGATCTTATTCATCTATATTTTTGTACACTATGTGTGTTACATAAAAATTATATAACATGTTTCTATCAAAATATTTATATATATAAAATGACACACTATTCACTTATCCTTTGCACAATAGAACATATGGAGTATCTTCTTCAACTTTTCAAAATAGTATGTGGTCCCTTATTGTTTTTCATATAAGAAATAAGAAACACTTAATCGTAAAATCGAATGTTCTTTATGAATAAAATATCTACAAAGGTAACTCTTGGTGGGACCTCTGCTTCTCCCATGTAGTAATTCTTGTTTCTTCATGAAACCAATTCACAGAATGTCAAATTCACAATATTAATCAATATTAGTTTTACTAATATAACCATTAATCATTATTCCTTTAACATTATACATGACTTATTCAATCACCTTTTAAAACACAATGAACATTTTCACTGATTTGGGGTTCCTTAAAATGCCTGGGAAAATCAAAAAAACACATGTATTGAATTGTTCATCTCAAATGGTTTCATGGATACATGTTCATCCCAAAAATCATGACTCTGTGGTTAAAATATCAAGACGACCATGTTATTATTATTCTTCACACAAATGAATTTGTTTTGACCTCTTCCTTTTGTGAACACAAATCTCAAGATCCACTCTCTTTAACTCCGAAAAATCATTATTCTTATGTGAGATAAAAGACAATATAAATTGTATGAAATGGACAGATATGGTACTTTCTATGGGATAGGTGGTTTTCCTTTTTTTAGTGGGGTGATATGGTAATTTCTGTGGACTTTAGTTTGAGTGTTATGAAATGTAATAACTTTTCACAATATTTCTATTTTTAGAATAAATAACTTATTTAAAAAACTCTCTTCACACATTCTATATATTTCATGAAAAGCCTTCACTTTGTAATATCTTGAACAATGATCTATCAGGTCTATGGTGTCTTCTTTTATGTTATAAATAAAAAAATTACAAAACACATCTCACCTCAAATGTAGACACACATAACTGAATTAGTATATCTTTACATTGTTTTAATAGTTCACTACATTAACTAGAAACTCCTTCCTTTATCGTTTACTTAAATATATTTTCGATTAAACTTCATTATTATTGATTTTATTATGATGAAATGAATTATAGCAATTATTTTTATAGAATGGATCGAATTTGGATGTATGAAACCGATCGGATCTCAAGTGATTTTCAAAACAATTTGGAGAGATTTTTAGATTTTTCATTTCACAATGCTTCAGATAGTGGTTGCAGAAACTTCCCATGTTCCAATTGTGTTGGTAGACCTTGGTTGAGTCATGAAGAAGTCGGATACCACATAACCAAATATGGTTTTCAAGAAAACTACTATGTGTGATATCACAATGGGGAGAAAATGAAATCTCAAATTACTAATGATCGAAATGAAAGGACTGGACAAGAGAATTTGTTAGATGACCAGTTTCCATTTATTCATCATTAAGAAAAAAAGGATTTCAACTCAAGAAGACTTAGATATGAGGAAATATGATGCATCTAATGAATATGATGATATTCATAGGGTGAAAAAATTGAATGATGCTACCACGACTCTAGTATATCGACAATTGAATAAAATGAAAAAGCTAGAAATTTTTAATTCGATTGTTTCATAGGAAAACTATGTATGGGATTTATAATACTTCAATTAATTAAATTCTTTCATTCTTGAAGTATTTACTTCCAGATGATGCAGATATTTCCTCAAACCACTATATGGCATGGAAGTTAGTTGAGGAACTTGGATTTTCAAGAAACAAAATCCATGCTTTCCCAAAAGATTGCAGTTTATTCTGGGAGGAAACCACTGAACGAAAAGATTGTATAAAACGTGGCACATCCCACTGGAAGTCAAAATCTAATGGAACATCATCCCGCATGCCACGGAAAGTAATGTGGCACTTTCCATTGATCCCCAAACTCCAAAATCATTTGATGTTTGATGAAATATCAATAAAAATGAGATGGAATGATAAGGAGAGAAAGAAGACTAAGGATTAGTTGGTTCGCCCTATAGATGGATTTGCATTGCAGAGATTTGATTCTCGATATCCTGATTTTTCAAATAACGTAGGTAATGTGATACTGGATCTTTATTGATATGGTTTTAATCCGTTTGGTTATATTCTTACTTTTCACAACACATTGCCAGTTTTTTTACACATTTATAATCTTCCCCCATGATTTTTCATGAAAAAACATTTCACTTTCTTGGGTATACTCATATCTGGCCCTTTTGATCCCAACATTGATATTGACGTATATATAAATAATTTAATAAAAGAGTTAAAACTTCAATGGTATGTTGGTGTGCGCACATACGATGTATATTCGAAAGACTTATTTCAGATTCATGCTGCACTTATGTAGACAATCAATGATTTTTTGGCTTATGCAATGAGGTATGGATGGAGCCCAAAGGGAAAACTATCATGTCCTGTTTGTATGAAGAATACAAGATCTAGAAGACTGAAACATCATTGTAGTTTCAGTTTTATGGTACATCGACGATTATTTCCAATGGACCATCCATATAAAAATAATTGACGCTTATTTGATAATACCATAGATACGGATGATCCACTTAAGCGTATGTCTGGAACTGATGTGCTTAATGAAGTGAAAGATTTCAGTTTTTCATTTGGGAAGGGTTAAATGAAATATGGAATGAGAAAGAATGTTTTCACAGAAACCTGTTACAATTGGATGAAGAGGAGTGTCTTTTTTGATTTTCCTTATTGGTCAACCAATTTGTTACGTCATTTCTTAGACGTAATGCACATTGAAAATAATATACGTGAAATGTTTCTTTTGATAATTCTAAATGTCAAGAGAAATACAAAAGATGATTTACGGTCTCGGTGTGACTTGGTGGATTGGGGCATCCGGCCAGAATTGCATCCTGTGCATATCCGTGAAAATAAATGGCAAGTTCCATGTTCTTCTTATGTGATGAAACCTAAAAAAACAAATTTTGGAAGTATTAGAGACTATTAGAGTTCCTTATGGCTATACAAGAAATAAATCTAAATGGGTCAACATAAGTGATTTGAAGCTAAAATCATGGAAGACTCATGATTATAACGTTCTTATGCATGAGTTGATTCCAATAGAAATCCGTCCCCTTTTGTCCAATAATATAATGGTGACTGTTATTTAGTTTTACTATTTGTTTAGAGAGCATTGTGATATGAAATTGTCCAAGTCATTCTTGAAAAAAAATGTTGACAGATGCCCCATTAATTTTGTGTAAGTTGGAAAAAATATTTCCTCCATCATTTTTCACATGCATGCTACATCTGACTGTCCATATTCCCACTGAAATACTTCTCGGAGGACCTATTTCTTTTTTTTGGATGTATCCAACTGAAATAAATATGTACACATTAATGTCTTATGTCCAAAATAGGAATCATCCTGAAGGTTCTATCGTGAATGATTACTTGGATCAAGAATGTATGGATTTCTTCTCAATGTATTTGTCTGATTTTATTACAAGAATGAACAGACCAATGAGAAATGAAGAAGAACAGTATGAGAAAATTGAGCCCATTTTTCCATCACTTCCTCAAACAGAAGCAATTCCTAGATCATATACATTGAATACATTAAGCCTTGAAGAGAAGGAGATGGCACATCGTGCAGTTTTGTTCAACTATGATTTGTTCGATGACTACATCTGGTAACTAAATTGAATATGCATGTCTTACATATATATATGCTAAACTATTCATATTTCTTATCTACAGGTAATATAAAACAATGGTAAATAGATAGCACCATTCTTTACCTTTGAAAAGCAGGGAGACTTTACATAGCAAAGAGTTTTCTGCTTGGTTAAAATATAAGGTAAAAATATTATTATTTAAAATAATTAAATAAATATTTAATTAAGTTTAATATTCATTTATATTGCAGTTATTGATTTTTCCTGATGACTCTGTCTCTAAGGAAATATGATCTTTGGATTTTGGTCTTAATATTGTGGTTCGTGACTATAAATCAATTGTTATCAATGGGTACAAATTTATCCTCACTGGACGAGAAAATAACTAGAGAACACAACATGATGGTGTTATGGTTACTTCTACAATAGATTGTTATGTCAGTGCATCTAATAGTAGAACATGATTTGAAAATGTGGTTTATTATGCAGTCGTTGAAATAAATAATGTTGGATTATTACTTTCATAGACGAGTCACGATGATGAAATGCCATTGGTTTGATTCGATGATGAGACATGGCACATTTATTGATGATTGTGGATTTTGAGTAATTAATATGACTTGCACTCTTACTACCGAAGAACCATATGTATTGGAATCAATGGCTAAACAAGTTTTTTATGTCAATGACCAACTTCAACCAGAATTTGGTGTCATTGTTGAAGTAATTCCAAGACATATTTTTGATGATAGTGATGATGGAATTGACACCATCCATACTGCCATTGGAACCAATCCATTTAATTATTTTAATGAATCTAATATATCAATTGTTATATTTGACTATGAACCAAAATTTGTGGTGGGAAATATATAAAATCATCCATTAATGTTCTCAATTCTTTTGGTTTACCTCGAGTAGGGTTGTAAAGGTTGGTTCTATTCAAACTGATTTAACATTGAAACCTGCATCATCTACCTGAGCTAAAGAAATTATATTTTTCCTTAATTATGACAATATATTTTCCCTCTCATTTATTTTGTTTTTTTGGGTTACACATTAGTTATCCTTTTTTCTACAAACTTCTATATTTGTTTCCAAATGCATGAAATGAAACCAATTGAAGAGAGGTGATGAGAACAGATTATGGAAAGTAATCATCGCATGACCGAGATGGGAATTCCCCAACTAGTTCCTGTAGTGAGTATTTTATTTTAAATATAATTATATAATTATATATAATTTCATGTGATTAATTTTTTTAAATATTTTTTCAGGATCCATCTATTAGGTGGAAATTATTTTATGAGAATCCAAGTAGTGGTCCCAGCACTTGGGGTGTTCACATGAGGGGGGGGGGTGGTACAGGAGCTAGATGATGTAGTCGGCATACCCGATTAGACCCTACACCTCCCACTGACATACCATCCATCCCACATTCTGATCTTGGTGTGCCGTTAAGGACACACAGGATATTTAGGCCTCCCATGTTTTCACTACCCTTTATATCTGACCCTCCTCGCCTGCCTATACCATATCCGATGATGATTTCCACTCCCCATCCAGTATTTGGCAAGCCATCCCTATCATCTTCTTTTACTACTACTTCGATCTCTCTGGGCTTTTATATTCCACATTCTTCGACTCCTGCTTCACCAGAGTCTGTCCCTACAGAGCATACATTAGGACTCACTCCATCTGTACAGGGTGATCCTTTAGTTTCTGTGGATCCAACGGTTCCCATTGATTAAACTATCGCAGGTATACATATAAAACCCTAAAAAATTGTTACACCATTAGTTATTTTCATTATAACATGTATTGATAAATATTTGTTTTTCTTTTAAAATAGATACATATACTGATAGGAGGCGGGGGAAGGGGCGTACACGCATGTATGCAGTGTGGAACTGCCGCATGCAGTTGATGGTGGACTACACTGAAGATGGTAAGATGATTGAAAAATATGGGCAGTAATGTCATATTTTTTTGGCGACTCTTGAAAAATACTCCGACATCATTCTTGTCAGCCCGCTCTCATGGAGACAACTCCCAAATTAAGTCAAGGATAAATCCTAGGCAGAGATATGGGTAAAAAAATCAGTTGTATTTAATGTAATATATTATTATTTTTATTTATATGAATTAATATTTTGGTTTCAACTGCAGTTTAATTTCCCCGATGGTGAGGGTGCACGACCAGCACGTCTAAAGGATTTAGGCGAGCTTTAGAGAGATTATATGCATGAGTTGTACATTGGCTGGTGTGATAAAGTGGGAACAGAGTTTGAGGTGGTTCCTGTCATGGATGATTTCCCATTAGAATATTACCAACAAATGATTACTCATTGGGAGACTAGCCAATTTACAGTATTAATCAAATTAGAAGTATTTAAATGAAATTTTTTATGTTTTTTATTATTACTAATTATTGAATTTTATTTAGATTCCATATGGAAGAAATAAAATAAACATTTATGCTAAGAAATACATCCACATAATGAGATGTACTACAATTCCAGATCATGAGTGATTGTTGGTATGGCAGTTTAAAATCTTTCATTACGACTTTCACTTTCTATTGCTTCCCTCGTAATTTATTTGATTGCTAAAGTGGTTATATAATTTTAGTTATGCAATTACTGTTTTTTTGTTTCCAAATTTTAATTATGGTTTCCTTCATTAAATGTCATTTTAGATGAATAAATTGAATATAAAAGGATGTGTGCCTTTAGAAAAACTGTTTTTCTTGAGTAGAATGGAGAAAGATGGAAGTGTGATTAATGGACCAACTCAACAGCAGATTGTAAGTTTTACTTTGTATATTTAAAAAGTTAATCTCTATTTTATAACTTAATAATCTATTTATATTTGTAATAGGATGCTTTAGATGCCCATGATGCCCAAGAACCTGACAATTTTGGGCCAAATGATCACTTACATCAGGTGTTGGGAGATGAGAACCCTAGTAGAGAACTCTGCCGGCCTGGGAAAGGTATAGTTCTGACGAGGTATTGGCCTTCCTTAGGTACAAGTTTTAGTTCCACTGAGTTGCATCAGGTTAAGGCATAAGAGAAACAAGCTGAAAAATGGCCACAGAGAAGGAAACACGGTCTTCTATGGAAAACAATGCATTTATGAAACTGATGGAATCTTTATGTACAACACTTATAACAGAGCCGAAACTACTTGTGAGGAATAGATGTCATTGATGCGTTCTATATATGGTGCACCAAGTGGAAGTTCTTGTGGTGGACGAGACGATGGCGAGGAGGAGGCCGATGTAGAGGAGGAGGAGGGAAAGGAGGAGGCCAAGGTAGAGAATGAGGGCAATGTGGAGGCCGAGGATGAGTACGAGGGTGAGGAGGAGTGTGGGGATAATGATGGGGTCAACGATGAGGATGAGGGTGAGGTTGAAGATGATGGGGATGATACTGATGATGATGAGGGAAAGATTGATCCATTACATTTTTGACTGATATTACTGTCCTTTGATGTTTATTAATTTTTTTGTGCTTGAATATATGTGTGATTAGGTAGGTCAAATTATCCTTATTTATTTATCTATAAATAATAAAACTTGACTGGATGATTTGCTGTGAAATCCCCCATTTTTAATGAAATTGTAATTTTTTAGAAGTTTATATAATGAAATTATTTTTTTTAACTTGAAATATTTTTCTTAGAAAATATGTAAATACCACCCCATGAACCTGGGACAGCCCTGAGAATATCCCCATAGATTGCCCCCGGGCAGCCCCCCCCCCCTCCTCCCTAGACCCCGGACAGCCCTGCAGACAGCCGCCCACCATCCTCCCTAGACCCCGGACAACCCCTCAAACAGGCCCCCAGATAGCCCCCCACCCTACTCCCTGGACTCTGGACAGTCCCCCGGACAGCCTCCCCACCCTCCTTCCTAGACCCCAGACATCCCCCCCAAACATCCCCCCAGACAGCCCCCCACCCTCCTCTTTGGACCCCGGACAGCCCCCCAGACAGCCCTCGAACATCCCCCTGGACTGCCTCCCCATCATTTTCCCTAGACCCCAGACAACACCTCAAACAGACACCCCAAACTCCTCCCTGGACCCCAGGAAGCCCCCCGGACATCCTCCCCACCCTCCTTTCTTGACCCCGGATAGCCCCCCAGACATCCCCCCCAAACAGCCCCCCACCCTCCTTCCGGGACCCCTGACAGCCCCCCACCCTCCTCCCTGGACCCCAGACAATCCTCCTCACCCTCACATAGATCTTCAATCCACACATTATGTCACTCAAAACTCCCAAGTGATTTTTATGAGTCAACCCTGCCTCAAACTGAGGCACGGTGTGGCCGGTACCACTCAAAGTGTCTCACTTTTATTTGAAATGGACAACATTTTAAATGAAAACAACAAATGACATATGGAAAACTAACCAAACAGATTCTGATTGTGTTAATACTTTATCACAACATTCCATGGGTCATTTGTGACATATACGAGTCTTCCCCACCTCAATATGAGGCACAATGTGGCTGGTACCTCTCAAAGTGTATTTCTTTTGTTTAAAATGGATACTCTTTTAAGTAAAAACAGTTGGCATACAGAAAACTGAACAAACATATTCGGATTATGTTTATATTATAGAACAATGATCCATGGGTCATTTTTGACATGTACGAGTCAACCCCACCTCAAATCAAGGAAAGGTGTGGCCGGTACCACTCAAAGTGTCTCACATTTATTTTAAATGGACAACATTTTAAATGAAAACAACAAATGACATACAAAAAACTGACCAAACGGATTTAAATTGGGTTTATACATTAGAACAAGTATCCATGGGTCATTTGTGACATGTATGAGTCAACCCTGCCTCAATTCGAGGCACAGTGTGACCGGTACCACTCAAAGTGTCTCACTTTTATTTGAAATGGAAAACATTTTAAATGAAAACAAAAACTGGCATACATAAAATCGACCAAACACATTCGGATTATGTTGATACTTTAGGAAAACGGTCCCTAAGTCATTCTGGATGTGTAAGAGTCAACCCCACCTCAATCTGAGGCACAGTGTGTCCGGTACCACTCAAAATGTCTTTCTTTTGTTAAAAATGGATACTTTTTTAAGTAAAAACAACTGGCATACGGAAATCCAAAAAAACATATTCAGATTGTGTTGATACTTTAGAAAAACGATCCATGGTTCATTTGTGATGTGTACGAGTCAGCCTCGCCTCAAACCGAGGCACAGTTTGGCCAGTACCACTCAAATTGTCTCACTTTTATTTGAAATTGACAACATTTTAAATGAAAACAACAAAATGACATACAGAAAACTGACCAAATGGATTAGTATTGTGTTGATACATTGTAAAAATGATCCATGGGTCATTTGTGATGCGTACCAGTAAACCCCACATCAATCCGAGGCATGGTGTGGCAGGTAACACTCAACGTGTTTCACTTTTATTTGAAATGGACACCATTTTAAGTGAAAAAAAAACTGGCATATAGAAAACTGACCAAACACATTTAGATTCTATTGATCCTTTCGGAAAACAATCCACGGGAAATTTGAGATTTGTATGAGTTAACTCCGCCACAATCAGAGGCACGGTGTGGTCGGTATCACTCAAAGTGCCTTTCTTTTGTTTAAAATGGATACTCTTTTAAATAAAAACTACTGGCATACGGAAAACCAACCAAACATATTCGAATTGTGTTGATAATTTCGAAAAACGATCCATGGGTCATTTGTGGCATATACAAGTCAACCCTGCATCAAACTAAGGCACGGTGTGGCTGGTACCACTCAAAGTGTCTCACTTTTATTTGAAATGGACCACATTTTAAATGAAAACAAGAAATGAAATACGGAAACCTGACTTAACGGATTTGGATTGTGTTCATACTTTAGCATAATGATCCATGGGTTATTTGTGATCTGTAATAGTTAACCTCGCCTCAATCTGAGGCATGGTGTGGCTGGTACCACTCAAAGTGTTTCACTTTTATTATAAATGGACAACATTTTAAGTGAAAACAAAAACTGAAATACGGATAACTGACCAAACACATTTTAATTCTATTGATACTTTATGAAAATGATACATGGGTCATTTGTGAAGTGTATTAGTAAACCCTGCCTCAATCTAAGGTACGGTGTGCGTGGTACCACTCAAAGTTTCTCACTTTTATTTGAAATGGACAACATTTTTAATGAAAACAACAATTGGCATATGGAAACCTGACCAAATGAATTTAGATTGTATTCATACTTCAACACAATAATCCATGTGTCATTTTTGACGTTTATGAGTCAACCTTGTCTCAATATGATGCACGGTTTAGCCAGTACCACTCGAAGTGTCTCACTTTTATTCCAAATGGACAACATTTTAAGTGAAACAACAACTAGAAAACGGAAAACCAACCAAACGCATTCAGATTCGGTTTATACATTAGGAAAAGGATCCATGGGTCATTTGTGACGTGTACGAGTCATCCCTACCTCAATTTAAGGTAGGGTGTGGCCACTACCTCTCAAAGTGTCTTTCTTTTGTTTAAAATGGATAAACTTTTAAGTAATAACAACTGGCGTACAGAAAACCGACCAAACGTATTTGGATTGTGTTGATACTTTAGTAAAATGGACCATGGTTCATTTTTGAAGTGTACGAGTCAACCCCGCCTCAAACCAAGGCACTGTGTGGCCGGTACCACTCAAAGTGTCTCACTTTTATTTGAAATGGACAACATTTTAAATGAAAGCTACAAAGGACACACATAAAAATAACCAAACGGATTCGTATTGTGTTGATACTTTAGAAAAACGATCCATGGTTCATTTTTGACATGTAGGAGTCAACCCTGCCTCAATACGAGGCATGGTGTGGCTAGTATCACACAAAGTGTTTCACTTTTATTTGAAGTGGACAACATTTTAAGTGAAAAAAAATTGGCATACAGAAAACTGACCAAACAAATTCGGATTATGTTGATACTTTAGGACAATGATCTATGGGTGATTTGAGATGTGTACGAGTCAACCCCGCCTCAATCCGAGGAATGGTGTGTCTGGTACCACTCAAACTGTTTTTCTTTTATTTGAAATGGACAACATTCTATGTGAAAACAACAACTGGCATATAGAAAACCGACCAAACGCATTTGGATTGTGTTGATAATTCAAAAAAACGATCCATGGGTCATTTTTTATGTGTACGAGTGAACCCCACCTCAATCCTAGGAAATGTGTGGCTGGTACCACTCAAAGTTTCTCACTTTTATTTGAAATGGACAACATTTTAAGTGAAAACAACAACTAGCATATGGAAACCAGACCAAACACATTTGGATTCTATTGTTACTTTAGGACAAAGATCCATGAGTCATTTGTGATGTGTAATAGTCAACCTCGCCTCATTCCAAGGCACGGTGTGGCCGGTACCACTCAAAGTGTCTTTCTTTTGTTTAAAATGGATACTCTTTTAAGTAAAAACAACTAGCATATGGAAAACTGACCAAACATACTCGGATTGTGTTGATACATTAGAAAAACGATCCAAGGTTAATTTTTGACATTTATGAGTCAACCCCGCCTCAAACAAAGCCATGGTTTGGTCGGTACCACTCAAAGTGTCTCACTTTTATTTGAAATGGAAAACATTTTAAATGAAAACAAAAAATGACATATGGAAAACTAACCAAATGGATTTGGATTGTGATGATACTTTAGCACAAAGATCCTGGGACATTTTTGACATTTACGAGTCATTCTCGCCTCAATCTGAGGCATGGTGTGACTGGTACCCCTCAAAGTCTTTCACTTTTATTTTAAATGGACAACATTTTAAGTGAAAACAAAAACTGGTATATGGAAAACTGACCAAAAATATTACGATTCTGTTGATACTTTAGGAAAATGATCCATGGGTCATTTTTAATGTATATGAGTCAACCGCACCTTAATCTGAGGCACGATGTGGCCGGTACCACTCAAATTTTCTCACTTGTATTTAAAATGGTCAACATTTTATGTGAAACCATCAACTGGCACACAGAAAATAGACCAAACACATTTGGCTTATGATGATACTTCAAAAAAACGATCCATGGGTGATTTTTGATGTGGATGTGTCATCCCCGCCTCAATCCGAGGCACGCTGTGGCCGGTACCACTCAAAATTTTTAACTTTTATTTGAAATGGACAACATTTTAAGTGAAAACAACAACTGGAAAATGGAAAAGCAACCATATGCATTTGGATTCAGTTGATACTTTAGAAAAAGGATACATGGGTCATTTTTGATTTTTACGAGTAAACCTAGCCTCAATCCGAGGCACGGTGTGGCTGGTACCACTAAAAGTGTCTCTTTTTTTTAAAATGGATACTGTTTTAAGTAAAAAGAACTGGCATAAAGAAAACTGACGAAACACATTCGGATTGTTTTGATACTTTAGGAAAATGATCCATGGGTCATTTTTGAGTTATATGAGTCCACCCCACCTCAATATGAGGTGCAGTGTGGCCGGTACTACTCAATGTGTCTCTCTTTTGTTTTAAAAGGACATCATTTTAAGTGAATACAAAAACTGATATACAGAAAACCGACCAAAGGCATTCATATTCTATTGAAACTTTAAGAAAACGATCCATGGGTCATATGTGATGTGTAAAAGTCAAACCCGCCTCAATCCAAGCAATGGTGTGGTCGGCACCACTCAAATTGTATCACTTTTATTTGAAATGGATAGGATTTTAAGTGAAAACAAAAACCAGCATACATAAAACTCACCAAACAGATTCTGATTTTGTTGAAAATTTAGGACAAAGATCCATGGGTCATATGTTACATTTATGAGTTAAACTTACCTCAATCTGAGGTGCGGTGTGGATAGAACGACTCAATGTGTCTCTCTTTTGTTTAAAATGGACATCATTTTAAGTGAAAACAACAACTGACATATGAAAAGCTGACCAAACGCATTTGGATTCTGTTGAAACTTTAGGAAAATGATACATGGGTTATATATGACATGTAAAAGTCAACCCCACCCCAATCTGAGGTGCGGTGTGACCAGTATCACTCTAACTGTCTCTCTTTTGGTTAAAATGGACATAATTTTAGGTGAATACAACAACTGACATATGGAAAACCGACCAAACATATTTTGATTGTGTTGATACTTTTTTACAATGATCCATGGGTAGTATGTGACATGTACGAGTCAACCCCACTTCAATCTGAGCCGCAGTGTGGCCGGAACCACTCAAAGTGTCTTACCTTTATTTGAAATGGAAAACATTTTATGTGAAAACAACAACTGGCATATAAAAAACTGACCAAACGCATTCATATTCTATTGATACTTTTTGACAATACTCCATGAGTCATATGTGACGTGTACGAGTAAACCCCTCCTCAATCCGAGGCATGGTGTGGCCGGTATTACTCCTATTTTATGTCTTTTGTTTAAAATGGACAACATTTTAAGTAAAAACAACTGGTATATGGAAAACTGACCAAACGTATTCGAATTCCATTGATACTGTATTTTGGGGTTATTAGCTTCTAATTTCTGAATTCAATCGTGTATGTGTTATAGAAAATGCAATTTTTATGTATTCTTAATTCTATATAACCCACCCCCTAGAGACCCCCACCCTTGTGGACAGCCCCCCACCCCTGGACACCCCCACCCCGGGACACCCCCAACCCCTTGTATGTCATATTATATATGTGTTATATATAATTCAGAATTCTATATGAAACTCAATTCATTTTGAATGAGTTACTGATTCATAATTCAGAATTCATTACAAAATTCAATCTGGATGTATTGAATTGAGAATTCAATTATGAATTCTGTATTGCATAGGGTAATTGGGTTCATATACATGATTATAATTATGGAACATTAAATGGTTATAAGAGTATCATATTTTTATGTTTTTTGTGTGCTATAGTAGGTGTTTCTCTTTCTGTTATGAGTGTATGTAGGTGTATGTAGTTGAGTGTGCAGTGGAAGAGATTTTAGGTGGCTGGTCTGCCAAATTATGGAAATACACTATATCAACGGTTTACTAAAACCGTTGGTATACTGTTGTACGTATTTTTACAAATGGTTTTAGTAAACCATTGGTAAAACATGGAAATGATATTATTTCAAATGATTATAGAAACTTTTGGGAATACTCTTATATACCAACAGCTATTTAAACCATTGGGAAACTAGAAATTACACTACCTTTCCCAATGGTTATACTAAAACCATTTGTAATGGGATATCCTAACTCCTTACAAAAGTTTTCCAAACCGTTGGTATATAGTATACCAATGGTTTTTCAGCCTTTACCAACAGTTTGAAACCGTTGGTAAAGGCTTAATTTCTAGTAGTGAACATATATTTTATTCATAATGTCTTTCTCAAATTTACTATAGGCCCTTATGAACTCCCAAAATAACATGACCTTCCTTATAATATAATATTTCATTGCATCATTATGTAATATCTCCTTCTTAAATAATAGGTCTTTAACATCCAATCTATCATTTGTTATAAAATCATGCATGTTAAACATATTTTAATACATCTCCTAAAATATAGTCCTTATTTAGTATCAATATCATTATAATTTCTCACTCAATCTTATTATTCTTTAATATCCTTGATAGTAATGTCATGGACAAAAAGTAACTATATTTACCACGATCAACTATTATCATCATCATTTTCATCATCATCATCATCATCTTCTTCTTCCATGATGCACATGCTATGATGTGAAGATTATAACCATCTTATCTCACTTAATATCTATATTTTATACTTAGTATATTTAGAAGAATATGGTATTTGGGTATTCTATCTAACTTTTAAAACATTATTCTCTTATTGTTATACTTTTTATATTTTCAAAATCTCATGAATATATTTCCATATTTTGAATTTATAAATCTCATGATATTCTATAACATGATCATTTTCATAATTATTGGCCTTCAACTCCCATTACAAATTTTAAAAAATAATTTTCTTCAATATTAAATACATATGAAACTCATATTGATGGTACCACAATTTACATGAAATGAGGTCATTAAATGTTGAATGACCATTGTAGAATACCAATAAACAATCATCAAATCTACACATATGACATCCTGTATCTTTTGGATTCCATTCATCTTAATTATTATCATAATATTTGTAGCATCTTATTGTCCATGAAATAAGAATATCATTATCCTCATTTTATTATAAACAGACACTAAACTTTTGTAGTGTAATGTGTGTCCTCATGGAGAAAGAATTTCCTTATCTCTATTCTATTTTTCTTCTTATGGTAATTCAATATAGAATGATCCAAATCCCATTACCCAATCATATTATTAATCCTTTAATTCATTAAACCACATGGAATTATCTTCATTCCAGATAGTGAAATATTATTTCTTATATTTAATCTAGTATCATGATAATTCTCCAATTAATTGTGATACTTTATCCATTTGTTATTGTAAAAACATAATCTGAATTTATATTCTTTTATACCCTTCTTCCAGAAATCTAAATTCCACTCAAAAAGATTATCGTTAAGTTTCACCTAAAAGATCTTAACTCTCCAATAAATTTTCTTGAAGACCCTTACAAATTGATTTTTGAGTACCCTTCTATATTTATCTAAAATCCAGTGTAATCCTTTAATATGATCATACAACTCATTGGAATTAGACTTTAACTATTACATAATATTTGGAAACTCTTTAACATGCACTAAATTTTTAGAGCCACTCTTACATATGAGAGTGTCTCTGGAACTTTTTAAAATTTCACACCTTCTAAGTACCCTGATATATTAAGAAAACAACTCTAACATATCATAGTGACATGCTTAATTTTTCAAATCCAATTCCTCACACTGAGTATCTATAACACCTTGTGTTCTTAGAATATATTTCTCTTCAATAAATTTTATGTTCTTGATAGCTTATTATATATTAAAAAATGAACTTAACTAAAAAATTATATATTATAATACACAATGATATATATTAAAAGGAAATCAAATGAGACAAAATTAGAAAAATTAATTAATAAATAATTAAAATTACTTCTTTAATTAGGCATGTTTTTTTAAAACCTTGTTTTTATTGTATATTATATATTTTATATAAATGATATTTTTATTAAATTTTTTAATTTTTAATTTGATAAGTTAAAATAATTTTTCATTTTGAATAATAATATTATCATAGGAATAATTTTTGGTATTTTTTTAAAGATTTTTTTAGGTGAATTGTGAAAAATAACTTCTATACAAATATCACACTCTCTATGAAATAAATAATTATAAAACAATTAAAAAGTGTATTGAACATTTTTTATAACTAAAAATTCATTTTATAATTAAAATTATACAATTTAAAATAATAATACTAATTTACAAACCTGTATTTTACATTTAAAAAATTAAAACATGATTTTTCTAAAACTATTTTTATGCATTATATATATAAATTTAAAATGAAGTTTTTTTTCATTTTTAGAAATACAATATTATTAAATTGTTTTCAAATTTCAAAACAAAATATTCAAATTTTCTACTACGGGTACTTTAATTTTTGGATATAAAAATAAGTTACACCGATGAAAAAAAGATTTACTCTAGTAAAAATAAATTATGGTAAAAGTAAAAGATAAGGGTAAAAAGAATAAAAAATCTTAAAAAATATCTATAAATCAATGGTGTCAGATTTTCTATCCCAAATAACTTCTTTAATCAAATTTTTCTCAATTTTGGGGTCACATTCTTTGAATAGTGCACCTCTTATTAGAAAAAACATCATTCTCCTCATGTATAAAAGGTGAATTCCACCAATAATTAATATAAACACGAAAAATTATATTTCCAATTTAACATCTTCTAAAAATACTGCAAAAAATTCTATTTGTGTACTTTTGGTTTTGATCTATCCAATAGACCAACCCTTAATTGCATAGTAAAATTAGTAGAGTTATTCTAAATAGTAGGGTAAAATCCCCAAATCCCCCATTTTTTATTTATATTTCTTCAGTAATTATTTTTAAATCTCAAATTATATTATAATAAACTAAATCAATAACAAAAATTTCATTAGTACACAATATTATTATTATATTTTGGAACAACCATTATTTATTCCCCTCATTACCCTTTGAAAATTGAGAGCATTATTCATGTTTCATGGAAATTATTTCCTCTATGTGTGACATGTAAAATTTATCATAAGGAAATATACACAAAAGGATAGAAAGGTTTATTTAATGAATAAGTAAAATTTTTAGAACATGATAAATATTCTTAAAAGGTAAATCAATTTCTAACTTGTTCCAATTCGTTGAAATTGAAAACGCCATCCATGATTAAGTGCAAACTAGCTCCTCTATGAACTATGGGTTTTATTAGCATCACTACATTAAATAGATGGTAATAAGATATATTTTATGAATATATATGATATTAATCAGTAATATATTTCATGAATATGGTTCATAACTATTAAAATAAAAAATTAAGGATCTTTATAAATTATTCCATTTATACCTCTAAATAACCTGAAACAAGTTCATCATGTATTGTGTTTTCATGAACCACACGCATTGTTTCCAGGAAGTTAACTTGGGGGATGATTAAATAATAGAAAAAAATATTTTTTTTATATTTTATAATATGGTATTTATGAACTCGGTATCAAATTATGCGGATCAAAGTTTCTTTGACAAAAATATGTGAAATAATTATAATTACTAACATCTGATAATGAAAATAAATATTCAGGAACTAATACATGTGTAGTGAATAATTAAAATTAAATAATAAAAATGATAAAATAAAGGAAGAAGTTTTTATAATTAGTGATTATGATAGTTATTTTTATTTTATAGGATGTGGAGTAGATTTTATTAAATTTAGGATAAAAAGTTAAGGGTTTCCTTATATAAATTTTGTTTCATTGAGATATGCTTCACATTCATGAATTATTTTATTTTTTGGTGTATATAATTATCATTGATTTCTTTTTTAATATAATCATCCATAAATTTATGCTATTCAATAATCCATTTTATGTTATACCTTTCATGTGTTTTTGATTTTAATGTTTATGGATTTATAAGGTTTTCCTTCCAAACCTATTTTTTTAAACTAAGGAAATTATGAACACATTTCTATATTGGGAGACTCTATGTGAAATATATCTCAAAATAATCATTCAATTTATTATAATCTAGTTTATTATGGGGTTTTACATTTCCAATATAAATTTTATTTCCCTTAGTAAATAATGTACCCAATGTGATGCTCGTAAGAGAAACTGATCCTACCATTTATATTGATTCTGTAATATTCCACTTCTATGTCTTTATTCATTTTCAATATAACATTTTATATCAATCAATAATTTAGTAGGGTCGTATTATACTACTTTTACTTTATTTTTTTTGAAAATATGTTTTAATGTTTGACACACATCTCATTTTGACAAATGTATCCCTTTTTACAATTTTGTGTGTGAACACATTCTTCCTTTATTATTAAAATTATTATTTATTTAGATTTATTATAGAAGCCCCCACTTTTCGAAATTTAATAGGAAATTACTTTTCCATAAAACTTAATACATTAAACAAACAAACACCTAATGACCATATTAGTCTTATGCCTTTGGAAACATGGAAACATAAACACGGGTACAAAATCGATCTATATTATCACCCACTTAGTCTTCTTAACTACCACCCTTCTTAGAGATATTAAACATAATACATATCCTCATAACCTCAGTGAATTGATACATAAAAAGGGGTGAGTATATATTCCCACTAAGGTTAAACAAGGGATATATGTAAACATAATCATGAGAATAAAGGTATGAGAAAATGATCATGAAAATAGTAGATCATACACTCTTTATGAAATCATAAATATAAATCATGGCATAAATATTGGACGTTCCAAAAAGATGAATCATAATGGAATAAAGAATATGATACATGAAAGAATAATATTGGAATAAAAAATATAACCATGAAAAACTCATAATCATATAATAATGATTTCTTTAGTAGTAAAGGTTTCACTCCCAAGGCCATATTGTTAGTATTGGTTCACTTATTATACTATCTTGGTAGTCGTGATTCACTCCCATGAACATCTTAGGGGAAAATGTTCATTATGTCAATATCATGAGATATAAATCATACCCATTGTATTGGAGTGAGATAAAGTTCTTACCCATCTCATAATGAAATAATATATATGTGTGCCAAAAAACATATAACATTCATAACCCAAGAAAATAAATGTGTTTCATAAAACACGTCATTGTTTCATAACTCAAGGATAAGAAACAAAATTCAAACGTACCAATCCATCGAAAATGTGAACCATCCAATGAAAGAATAAGAATGGTATCATTGTTTCATATCACGAGTAAAATAAAATTCATATTAAATAACATGGTATTATAAATAAAATAATTTTGAAATAACTCTTATAATCTATTCTCAATGAAAATATCACTTTTTCATTGAAAAATGGTTTCTAGAACATAATTTTTTTTAAAACATTTTTATTTTCAAATAGCTATGATAACATATAATAGAATATTTGAATAAAATAAATCTAAAACATAAAAAATTTATTTATAAAACTTTTCCTTGAAAATGAGATTAAGGGGTCTTTTAAAATCATTTCTTGTGGAAAATAATCATCAATCATTTTAATGTATCCCACACAACTTTCAAAAATTTATATCATATCCCACCTAAAATAATAACATTTAAAAAATTTATAATATCATTAAAATACTGATATTCCTGATATAACATTTCCAATATTAGTATATACACCTTGTAAAAGAACATAGGTTCATAACAATACCTATTTCTCAATGAAAGAAAATTGAGACAAAACTACCTTACTCATTTGGGTTCTTTTAAACCGTAAAACCCCATGAAATAGAGATCATAAAATGGATATGTAAATAATAATAAATTAATGTATAAAATTCATATAAAAAAGTCATGGTAAGTATGTACTCCACTCAAAATAAATGAGCAGTGAATGAGGCATGTGTCTCATGGAAATAAAAAGTGAGATGAAATTCCTTACCTCATGTTCAAATTCCTTAAAATGTGTTCAAACCTTTTGTATAATGTTTTAATTAAGGATATTAACTCATTAAATAACTATATTCTTCTTTAATGTAACTCATAATATCATTCTATAACATCTTATGAACCATTAATTAATAATATATTTTTTATTTTCATGGTTTAAGGTGAATTTGATTCATAACTTCCTGATCGATTCATTTGTGTAAAATTATGGATGTTATTATAAAATGAAATTAGAACTCCAGAAGTGGAATAGAATTTTTTTAATTTACATATATAATTATAATTATTCCTATACATCTTTTTAATTTATTACATGAGTATGATTCACTACATAAAATGTTAGTGATAAACGTTTAGATTATTTTGGCAGTTTTTTTTCTAACAGTAAGAACTAGATTCATTTCATTTAAAATTATGAGTATATATTAGTTGAATAATATTAAATAGGTCATCATAAACTTTTAAAAATATTTTTTACCATAAAAATAATTTTAAGACCATCCATAATGGTGGTAATGTAAAAAGAACAAAAACATTATTAATAGAGGTGATTAACTGACATAACATGGACAATAATTTCGTTTGAATAAGAAGAGTAGAGAAATTAAATGGTTATGAGATATTCCATTAGTAACATAATAATACTATATATATACATGTTTCTAGAGTTATCTTTCATTTATATATGAAAGGGTTTGGGATAATGTAGGAAAATAAAAGAAATTAAGAAAAGTACTTTGGGAAAATTACCTCTTGTATATCACATCCTTGAGAGACCCTTGAGGAACATAGATTTTGTCTTTTGGTGAATCCAGAATGACATGTATGTCAAGAGTGTGAGTAGGAGTGTTTTGGGTTGATATTTGATGAGATAAAAGGATTTTTAGGTCAAATTGTGGTGGTGAGGGGTAATATTTATACTTGAGGAGAGGTGGGTATGAGTGAATAATATAATAAATATTTTATATTTAAAGACAACCATTTTGAGGTGGCACTAAATTAATATATTTTAGGTTTTATACGGTCTATAAAAAACTCAAAAAACCTTTAAAACTTGTAGTTTTTAGGTATTTTAAGACTATACCCTTTTAACTTTAACATGTTTCATTTTTTACCTATGTCGTGGTAAATATTTTTTTACCATGGTAAATATTTTATACAAAATAATGAAATTGGTCTTAACACCAATTTCGGCATTCTGATTCCAAATTTGGAATCTATTTTACATAATTCAATTCACATAGTTGGAAGAATTATACTTAAAATTATTCCCATAGAAAAAATGAAAAAGAATGTTCTTAAAGTGAAATGTTCAAAAGTTTGATATGTTTTTATATAAAATTTAAATGTGCAATTTATTCAAATTACCAAAACTGTTTTCAATTTTTTATTATTAGACTAATTATATTTTAAAATAAATATAAAATATAATTTAACTATATAAGTAAATTGGATGAAAAAATAGTTTTGAACTAATATTCTATATTATTAGTTATCATCAAAATATGAAGTTTCTTAGAAAAATACTAAAAATTAACTCTAAATTAATTTTGACATTAAAAATTAAGAAATTATGTTTTTTATAAAATTAAATTTATAATAGTTTCTAAAATGAATTTAATTGTTTTTTCCATAGTTGGACATGAAATGCAGTTCGTTTGAGAAAATATTATTTTCAAGCATATAAATAATTTATCAAACATTATGTCATTCATTACCAAAAGATTCATTTATATATCATTTTTAAAAATAATATTTAAATAGTAGTTATTACTAGTTATATTACAATGTTTAATATCTAGGTCATAACCATATTATTTTAATAATTATAACTATAAAATGATGTCTCATGGGAAGTTGATTTTGCATGTAATGTACACTAAGTCAGTGTTGTATGTAGGGAAAGCCATGTTGGTTCCATATAAAAGGAATATTTGAATTAGATAAATTTAATACATCAAAGGAAATTAATTATTGAATAAAAAATTCCACAAAAACCTTGGGGTGTTACATTCTATTCCCTATTTTAAAATAATTTTCTAAATTTATTTAATTATTATTGATTTTGAAAAGAAGAGAGATATTTACGATTTTTTATTTATATTGATTTATCTAATAATAATAGAAGTTTGGTTTTTAATCTATTTTAATACTATTTTATGTTTCTTATTTTATGCTTAGGTTATGTTCTTATAGTACAATACACATTATTTCTCAATACGGATTATGAAATGATAATTGGTTGTTTTCATGAAAGATCTCATTTCCAGAGGTTAATCAGGTGATGTTTAAATATGAATGTTTTCATTTTCTCATAGAACACATATGTATAGTTTTCATTATCTCATGGATGAAACCATAACAATATATCCCTACAATTAATTTGATAAATTATTATATCAGATGAGATAATATGAAATGTATTGGGGACTAAACCCAAACCACTCTGTAACTCTCTCCAACATGTGTATGATAATGTGGAGTGAACTCAATCCACTATGGGACTATATTAAATTAGTTATAGTGCTCTTAGAAGTTATA
Organism: Viscum album; assembly: GCA_963277665.1. Taxonomy (NCBI): domain Eukaryota; kingdom Viridiplantae; phylum Streptophyta; class Magnoliopsida; order Santalales; family Viscaceae; genus Viscum; species Viscum album. The sequence continues at coordinate 1,350,636,124 of OY728121.1, read as the reverse complement.
CTTAACCAACGAAATTATAATATTTTTATATGTGTATTCTATAAGATTATATCATATTAGTTTGAAATGATATCCTATATCATGACTTATGATTTATGATTCTACACTCTTATGAAATTTTTTTATGTAAAAGAATTAATAAATGACTCATGATTTTACATCTATTTATTATTTGGTATGTTCTTGAAAGTTAGGGAAATGTTTTAATAACGGTATGCTTATATTGTGATTGCTTATGATCATTGATTGATATATTATGTGGTTACCCATATTGATAATATAATATCATCATTTCTTATATTTCTATTTCCCCAAGTTATGAATAATGTAATTAAGTAGGATATGTATAAAAAGGGTACTCTGTGTGAAGATATTATTAGAGATGTTGAATATTATTTGAAAATAAGTTGATTATACATCTAGTCTCTAAATACATTAAACCATTATCATTCAGGGATGTGTATTACTGAAGGATATAATGAATAATTGTCTAATGTGAGAGTATAAACATCTATGTTACACTTGGGTCATTATAGTTGGTATCCAAAAATAATTTAGTTAATTTTAGAGATTAGTTATTTTGGGGATTAGGATTATAAAATCTTAATGAAAACCATATGTATATGTCTATGTATAAGATAACATCATAACAATTTAGTGGAAAATATGTTTTGTGGTTTCCTAGTAATGGAATCCCTATTTAGATATAAAAAATTGGATGTAGTATTGGGCATATATTCACATAGGGGTAATATCCCGAAGAGGATAGTTATGTATTTACATTATATTTACAAGGTGCATGACATAAAGGCTTAACTCCAATCAAGGTGTGATGCTCTTTGGGGATATTCTCTAGTGATTAACATGATCTTTACAAACCATTACGATGGATTTAAGAATATTTATAGGTAATTGATAGAGAACCTAAATGGAAATATATAAGTTTTGACCAAAATTGTAACCTAAAAGTTCATATATTAAGTTATATTCATTATTGATGAGTTATTCATTTTAATTTCATATGTATACATTTATAATTACTCTCCTCATTAATAATCCTTTATTTTAGAAAATGGTGGGAACCATGAGGAAAAGAGATAACAATGGGTATGATTGACAATGCTATCATTTTCCTAATGAACAACCAAATAGGATGGGATCATGGGTGATAAACATTATGTCAATGCCCTCAGAAAATTATCAAGCTATGAATAATACTTTTGACCTTTTTGATCTCTCGAACACACTAAGGAAAGAGAAATATTCTATCATTTTTTATTGTTTGACAACGCCCAAATTACTTTAGTGGGTACTCTAATAGAATTATTATTGAGAAATGGATCAATACTATTGAAAATATATTTTATAATATATGGTTTTCATAACATTATAATGTTGTTTTGGATATGTATCATTTTGAAGGTGAAACTTATTAATGTTAGAATCTAATCACGAATATGAGGAAAGATAAGAAAATTGACTCTATATACTAAGAAAATTATATGAAGGTATTTATGTACTTCCCTCAAACTATTCCCACTACAATGAATAGTTAAATAATGGAACTAATGTAGAAGTTTGATGAATCCATTAGAACATATGGGGAAAATTTCCGCATATATGGATGGTATGTTTTTGGTTTTGTTATCAAACCTGAAATAAAATTTGGTCAATTATTTTTTGTCTTAAGACCTAGTTTCTGAATGTAATTGCCTATAAGAGACATCAGCATATATAAAAAATGTTTAATGTGGTCTCAAGGTATAAATGGAGAGTGTGGGATCTCATTATTATCATTTTTTGGTGAAAATAAGAGAATGATGATTCTCTAGAGAAGTAAAAATGATAAAGACTATAGAGGAATGAAAATTAATCCCCCATCATGAAAAAATGTGGAATGATTCGTGGAGAAATTCCATTAAAAGAAAAGGTAAATGATTTATGTTTGGAAAAGCAATCCATCGATTGAAGGAATGTTTTAGAGACTTGAAGAAGATGATAAATGAGTATAATAATGATCAACCAAATGCACCACCCACACTACAATGATAAAATTGGATTCAGTATAAACATTAATCCAAAAAGTACTTGAATCCAAGGGTGAATGATGATAATAAATGAATGAAACTTCATAATCCAAAAGGTAATGGGAATGATTATGTGATAAAATATACTAAAGTTGGTCATGTGGGAAAAATATTAGAATTTAAAATTATCATTCACTCCATAAATGGAATGTTATTATTTGATTTAGGTTCTATGCACTTTTTATATCTGGATAATATTATAAGGGTATCACATCAGAACCTCAATGATTATATATTAAAATATCAGTTAATAATATTGGCGGTACAATGATCACATCTTAATTCTATTTGTCCAATCCAATTGATGTATATGGAAGTGTTCTTTATGTAGATATTATATTCTCCTTATAGTTGAATTTAAGGTAATTATAGGGAGGGATTGGATCTCTCTATATGGATCTCACATTAATTATTGAGGGTGGGAAGTCACATTTTATATTCCAAATCAACCTATGGTGATCTATCGTTGTGAGGATGAATTTTAATTTACAATATGAATTACTCTCATTTTATGGGTGTTCATACCTACTCATGAGGGGTATCCAGCACAAATTTTTTGGGATAAATTCAACATTCAAGAATCAACCATTTTTTGGAAATATGATGATGTATTTCCTAATAATTTAATTAGACTTACCTTGAATCAAGAAGTTGAGTTTTCAATAGAACTCATACTTAGTGATAAAACTATCCCAAATAATACAATTTGAATGACCCTGATAGAGTTACAATAATTTTATAAGAAACTCCCATATATTTTTTAGAGGGTATTCTTATTCCCTAGTGGGTCACAACGGTGTGAATCTATTCTTTTTTATGATGAAATATCAATCTAAGAATATTTACATTGATTATCTACAACATTGAAATATCCCTTAAAAAAACCATCCCCAACCATGTATTGATGACTTGTTAAATAAACGACATCGAGCTTAATACATTTTACAAATTGACAATCAATCTAAATACAACCAATTAAGGGTCAAAAAGGAGAATTTTCCCAATGAAACCTTCTATATGATGTATATACACTATTAATTTGTAGTGATTCCATTTTAAATTATCAATACCGTTTATATGTTCATGGTTATGATGAATAGAGTCTATAGATATTTCCTTGATTAGTTTATATTAGTAATTATAGTTCATATTCTCATATATTCCAAAAATAATATGAGTTTATGATTATCTTATAAGGTTTTTTTCTATAAAATGGAAGGAAAAGTTGTATGATAAATTTATAAAATGTGAATTGTGGCTATAAAATGTCTCAATATTGGGTCAGATAATCACCAGTGAACATATACATGTGGATCATTTAAAGATGGAGGTTATTGAACAATATCCTAAAACAACAACAATAACCAAGATAATATGTTTTATTGGATTTGATAGATTATATTTATTCTTTATGAGATATTTTTCATGGATTTCAAATATTCTAACTATTCTATCTCATAAGGTTTCTAAGTTCCTTTAAAAATATTAATGTCAATAAAATTTTAAGAAACAAAAGAGAAGGTTAATTAGTTCATGTATGATCACACTATCCTATAGTGGATAAGGTTTTGTAACATATAATAATACATCAAATAATTGAATAATATGTTTTCTAGTGATTAATGTTATAAAAGAAGTATATAATCCCTTCCAAATGAAGGTTAATTAGAAAAATTACCCCACTCGTGATTTGAAGCAAGCAATAGTAGTTTTATAATTGAAAATATAGGGGAAATATCAATATGATAAAAGGTGTGGTATATATGTTGATCATAAAATATTAATGTATATATCCACATAAAAATACATGAATAAGTACCAAATGATATGGTTGGAGAAAAATAAATATTTTGATTGCTTGATACATTCTTACCCCAGGAAAGAGAACATGGTGGATAATTATTTGAGTCGAAAGGATCATGATAGTCTATCTATGAAGAAGATTTAAAGAAATCCTATACTAATGGATTTTTATAGGATCATCCTTGAAATAATTCAGGAAGGGGTGAAATCAATCCGTTATCAAATGAATGTTCAACCATTTATCCTTGTGAATATTAAAGAGGTGTAGGATAAGGATGTGGAACTACAAGAGAAGAAAATGAATGTTCTAGAGTTCAATAATGACCATGATAGAGAGATACGATTTAATAATTAGATACATGTAGGTTTAATACAAGAATTATTGAATGAGCTATTGGGTGAAGAAAATAGATCATTATTCTCTATCCATTCTAGTAGAAAAATGATTTATATAAATCTAAAAGAGAATCTCTGGTGGGACAACATGAAAAGGGATATTTCATTGAATGTGTCTTTATTCAAGGTATATCGACAAGTTAAGGGTTAACTTTGGAAGATTAATGGGAAGATATAACCATTCCACATACCTATATAGAAAATTAAAACATCACTATGGGTTTCATCATATGACCCATTAAGATATCTATATGCAATAATTCCATTTTGGTTATAGTCAACCTACATACAAAGTAAGTACATTTTATATTTATCAAAAATTATTTATTAAAAAATGTGATGATATATATTATATAAGTGGTAAGGAATCATGGAGTATGGATCACAATTATATCTGATCATAGTCTACATTTTGCTGTGAATTTCTCGAGAATTATTCAATATTCATTGAATTTAGAGGTATTATTTAGCACTGCATATCATACTAAGGTGGATGGTCATTCTGAGATGACCATTAAAATGATAAAAGATATACTGAGAGCTTGATATATGGATTTCAAATGGTATGTGGTCAACAAATTCCTCTAGAATAATTTTATTATAATAATAGTTTTTAATCATTAAATCATTTGGATACTTATGAATCCATCTATAGAAAGAAGTTTATAACTCCAAAATTATGGGATAAATATGGAAAACATAAACTATTGGGACCAGAGCTAACTGAGGAAACTCAAGAGAAAGTATGATCCATCTGTAAACACATCAGGGAAATTCAGATTCTATATATGACTGATGTAGACAATATTCGCAGATATTTAGAGTCTGAAGTGGGTAGTAATGTGTTTCTATGAAAATCCTCTTGGAAGAAAGTAATGAGTTTTGGAAATAAGGGGAAACTATACCAAAGATATATTTTTAACTTTGAGATTCTAGGTCATATTTTTATGGTAGCCTCTTATATGGAACATCCGTTGTACCTATCCCAAGTTCACAATGTGTTCCCTATATATCTTTTGTTGATATATTTAACTTATCATTCATATCTTCTTAATATAAGGGCTATATAGTTGGACACGATCACTCTTATAAGGAACAACCAGTGGAGATTTTGTATCAAAGAGATAATATGTTGTGTAACAAGATCACTCACTTGGTAAACATTTTTTGGATTGACCATAAATTTTAGAAATCTCTGTTGGAGCCCAAGAATAAAATGAGATTAAATTATTATCATTTGTTTCCATTATAATAATGAAATTTCAATGGGTATATTATAATATGAGGGTATAATGTAACATCCTTAGTTTTTAGAAAATATTTATTTATAATATTTTTTTGATCGATATCATCTGAAGAACACAATACCAAAAAAGTAAACAATTATTTATTATAATAAAAAATGAAATATATGTAAAGAGTCGGAAATTTCAAGGAAATTTTTTTTCCTAAATTTTCTTTGGAATTTTTCAAGAATGCAGTTTCTGACGGCGCCGGATTCCGAGGCCCGGTGTGCCCGGAATCAATTCCCGAAGTTTGGCTCGGGTACGTTCAGTAAACGAACGAGCGGGTTTTTATAACTTTTGAACCGGCACTCGGAATAGAATTCTGAGGGCACCTATGAACTCGCAACGCCGGTATTTTCTTAAAGAGACTTTTTCCGCATTTGCGTTTAAATGAGAGCGGAAGTTAGTTTTTGGGTTTTCTTAAAATAAGAGTAATAATAAAATAACGTGTCATGCACTTTATTTTTTTTAGCCGCCATTGGGAGTGTGGTGGTTGAAACCTCTTCATGGAGGTTGGAGGTGGGGCCACCACACCTTAACCTCCCATGAGAGGTTATGGTGGTGGGGCCCACCCGAACTAAACCTCCCGTGGGTGGTTTATTATGGTAGGGACCACACGGGGCTTAACCCCCCTATTAGTGGGAGGAGAGGAAACCTCTTAACTCTCCCTCATTAATGAGGGAGAGCCTCTTAATTCATCAACTCCCCATTAAATGGGGAGAAAATCCTTGGCACCCTCCCCTCTTAAGTGGTGCCAACGGACCTCATAAATTGCGTCAAAGCAATTTATTTCACCCGACCCTTTTTTTTAAGAAAAGTTATGTAACCACAATGGTCACATACCTCTCCCCCTCTCCTCTATATAGGGATCTTGGGAGAGGGTTTGGGGACGGCTTCACCAAGTGACGGAGCGCTGGTAAAATACCGTGGTGCCCAACAATTGGGAAGAAGCTTATCTTCGCGAACGAAGAACGCGCCACCTCTGACGAAGAACGCTTGTTTTCCTTCCACGGAATTTCTCCCCTTCCGCAGCGAGACTCTTCAACGGATCTTCTTCTTCCCCTTCATCGTCAATGGATCGACGAACAAGCTCGGAAATGGAATCGGGTAGCAAGCGATGACGGCTTCGCCTTACCTCGAGTCAGACGAACGCTGACGTTCCCCTTCGACGTCGTCATCCTCGCGATGCCATACTGCGACGAACCTCAAACGACGACGCCTCCTTCCGATCGGCTTATACCCAAGGTAGGGGTTTGTATTCAATTATTTATATTTGTTCGAGATTTCTGACTTGGTGATCTTCGTGGTTAAAAACAATTTGTTATCGAATTTGAACTTTGTGGTTTGAAACAAAATGATAATGAATAACGTGAGGGGGGACGGACCGCACGAACACGACCGACCCTCCTCCTTTTTTCTTTGTGGTTGGTACGAGGAAGCGTGGTGCCGTCACACCACACGGTTTCATGCGGTAGACATGCGTGGCACCGTCGCGCCGCGCCGTGGGAAGGAATTCAAGGACGCGACGCCGTCACACCACGTCGAAGAAAAACGAAGACATCCGCGGACGGAGTCGGGCCGCGGAGAAGGGGCGCGGCGCCAACACGCCGTGCCGGAGAACCACGAAGACAGCGCGTTTCATTTTTGACGTGCGGATTGATGGGCAATGTCAAACGAGGCCGCAAGGTAATTTTGAGGCCTCCGCAGTGAAGTTCGGGTCCCGGGAGGACCATAGGCGAAGACGGCGGGAGAAACGGACCACCGGAGTGCGTTCGGTGGTCCGCGGAAGCCGGCGGTGGCGCGCCGCCGGAAGGGAGGCGACCGATGGTTTGCCGCCGGCCTCAATTAGCTGCGGGCGGGGGACACCCCGCTCCGCGTTTCGGCTGGGCCACGCGGGCCGAGCCACGGCCGGTCGGTCGGACCGGACTGAGCCGGGCCGGGCCGGTCCGGGCCCATCGGGTCGGACCACGGTCGGGTCGACCCGGTTCGGCCGACCCAGGGGGGGTCGGGCAGGGCCCAGACCCCCGTTTTCGGACCACTTTCGGTCAAAAGCCCATAACTTGAGCTATGAGCCTCCAAACAACTCGTCGTCAGTGGAAACACGATCCATGGATCGAGACAGTCGTTTAGGTATATCGCACTCAAGGTTTCAGAATACTTTGGGTTCGGCCGGGTTGGTTCGTATATGAAACCAACCAGGCCCTCGGAGCGGAAACGCTCGTAACATGAGTTCCGGACAACCGATTGACGTGCCGTCGATTTTGATGGATTCCTCTAAGTGAGATGGATCTTTTGGCTTACTTTGCGCGAGTTTTGGATACAGTTGGATAGTGCCTGGGTTGGATCGCACCCGAAATCCAACCGGGACCATGGAACGGAAAAGCTGATATCCTTAAGACTGGACGTCAGTTTGACGAACCGTCAGCGGCATTGGTGATCACGTTGAGAAACAGTACCTATGAGTATACCCTATGAGAGTTCGGGGTACAGTTGAGATACGGCCGGGATTGGTTCTCTCACGAAACCAACTGGGCCCGTGGGATGAAAAGGCTAGAAGCTCACAGACCGGGCGTCCGATTGACGCATCGTCTGTTGTGTTGAGACCCCTATGAAGAGGTGGTCCTTTGAGATACATCTTCGTGGGACCTTGAGATACTTGGAGTATCGACATGTAGCACTTGGAGTGGACCCTCCCAGAGACGAGCATGCGGAGTACAGAGACCGTGTAGCTGACTGAGACCTAACGACTGCTTGACCGACTCGACTTGGAGTGAGTCGACTAGCCCAGTGGACGGAGAACTACTTTCTGAGGTGCAGACCCATGGAGGACGGAGCACTACCTGTGTGACAGTGCAGACCCACGGTACTCGTTCGAAGAGTACCTCAGCAGGCCACTTGGGGGTGTGCACTACTGTGTTTGGGTGACATACCCCGGCGGGAAGCACTACTGTGTTTGGGTGGCTGACCCGCGGTACTCGACAAGAGGAGTACCTCAGCAGTCTTAGGTTAGTGAGCAGTACCTCGGAGTCGTGACAGGACCACTGTACACTCCAGAGACGGAGATCTTCAGCAGTTATAGTTTCGATAATGAAAATCCTGGTTTGAGTTGAGACTTTTTATTTCACGATCCTTGTGTTTCCTCATGTTTGAGATGGGTTACTTGATAACTTAGGCATATGTATGGGCATATAACTAAGTAGATGTTATCTGTTGAGATATTCTTTGTGGTTATCCTTGTTTTTTTAGTGAGACCATGAGGGTCTTGGGGTCCCTACTGAGTATCGTTATACTCACCCCTACACGGGCTATGCCCGCACCTCGTTGTGTTGGTTGCAGACGACAGGTAGTGCTGACGAAGGCCGAGTGTTCGAGGACTGGACGGTACCCGGAGGTGAAATACACAACGAGTCAGTACCCGGAGGTGGACTACATGACAAGTCAGTACCCGGAGGTGGACTACACGACGAGACGACACACGGAGGAGGTTGACGGACGAGAGCGTGGAGGAGGCTATCTGTACCTACGCTTCAGGTAGGATCCGTGGTGGACAACCAGGAGCTGCGCCATCTATACCTACCCTTCAGGTAGGATCCGAGGAGGATGGCCCAGGAGACGCTTCCGTCCTTCCAGTTGTTATCTTTTATGTTGTATTTGTTCATTTGTAGTTGTACTTCCTTTTGGGTTTGTATTCTGGCCCATTTACTTTTCAACACTTCTCTTGTAATTAGTGTTTACTTTTTCCTCTTTCTTACTCTATGGTGCTTTTTTTCTTTTATAAAGGCAATGCCTTCCCAGTTATCGGGATTTACGCCTTTGGTGCTAGTCGCCAGCCCCTGGCCTATGGAAGGCGGGCTTGGGGTAGTCATGGCACGGGCCCCGAGGACGGGTCGTGACAAATTGGTATCAAAGGAGTCGGTTCTACCGCAGAACTTATAAATCCGACTTTTTCTTTCTGTGAATCAATAGTGTTAAGGGTACTATGTGTGGTTTTCAGTTCAGGGAGTCCAGTGTTGGTGCGGGCGGCCGACGTATCCATACACCAGGACCCTGACAACTGATTTCCGGCTTTGTGCACGAAAACACTGATTGCGTGTGTGTTTTCAAAGGTTTTTCACTTAAAACAGCTCGAACCAGGTCAGCTCACCAGGTATAATCGTTTGACCATGTCACGTTGTTTCTTTCAGGATGCCTTTTCTCAGACGACCAGCTGGAGCCTAGAGGGACGTGCGTACTGACATCTTGCCGAGTGACAAGGCTTCGGTACAGGGCCCTCTTGCAGTAGAGGCACCAGCTGAGGCACCAGAGGTACTACCATACGTTGGACCACCGATGCCACCAGTCCCAGTAGTAGGCGATGCACGCTACTTGAGTGCGCTGCACGAGTTCCAGCGCCAGAGGCCACCCAGGTTCCGGGGAGAGATGGACCTGCAGGCGGCTGAGGATTGGCTGGAGGCTGTCGTGAGAGTCTTCAGGCTAGTGGGGACGCCGGAAGACCTCATGGTGATCTTTGCTGCCAGCCTTCTTCAGGCAGCAACAGGCAGGTGGTGGATCCACTTTTTCCAGTTTTGCGACGGGATGGCCTTCACATGGGAAGACTTCGAGACCTTCTTCAGGGTGGAGTTTGTGCCAGTAGATCTACACCCTGAGCGTGTACAGGAACTTCTACCTTTGCCGCAAGATTTTCGATCAGTAGCCGAGTCATCTGTGGGCAGTAGACAGATGATGCAGAGGTCCAGGAGGACCAGACCATCAGTTGGCCGATCTCGTGTTTTAGGACCGGTGGTGCGGGGAACCCAGGGTGTGGTCAGAGCCAGGCGTGCCAGAAACAGGCTGTGTTACTCCTGCGGCGGAAAGGGTCACCTGGCACGTGACTGTCCGACTCCTCGTACAGTTGATCCACAGGCGTTGTAGGATCCACCGAGGCAGAAACAGCGATGAGTGCTTGAGCAACAGCCGAGCAGTGGACAAGGCAGTAGAGCTCCGGGAGCATGTGGATAGGAGAGGAACTAGTGGATACGTCCTTTGTACTTCTAGTTCCATTTTGTTGTTGTATTTGTGTCTTTGTATTATGATCTGCAATAATAAAAAGACACTTATCTTTGTTTTCTTTCCTGTCCTTTTGTTTGGTTGATACTGAGTGGTCCCGGTTAAAACTGTTGACTTGACCCTCACTTTTGAGATTTCTACTGTAGGAGACCCAGTGACCTCACACTGATGCTGGCAGTGTGACTCGACCCTTGGAGGCGAGAGTGACAGTTGGATCTCTTGGTAGTTACGTCGAGGCCTTACGACGCCATCCATGGCATGAATGCATCATTCATGTTGGGATTGACTGTATTAGGCAATGAATGTGGTTCATCCAGGGGATGAGACTGGATTTCTCTTATCGACAAAGAAGAAATCATAGCAGCTCTTGTGAGACTAAAGAAGGTCCAGGTCATCCAAGAGCAGATGAAGACTACACAGTGCAGTAAGAAAAAGGAAACCAGTGCCAGTCTTAGAGACTCAGGCATGATAAATGTTTCAAGAAGTGGAAGCTTTAAGAATAGATGAGTCTGCGAAGCAGCAGACATGGAGGCAGATCTAGGAGAGAAGTATGAGGTGGTGTGCATCTTAACATGCTACAACAACCCGCCTTAGTTATCCCTGCCAGGCTCAGGGAGCTGGAGGTCAGAGGAAGAGTGCGGCTGCATGCGGTCAAGGAGTGTGACCAAATGGCACTAAAAATGATTCAAGGGAGAGTCTGTGTCCACTACTAGATGTTGTAGTAACAAACGTCAGGATGGGTTTTCCTTGGTCGGTGAAAAGGAAACCCCAGGCAGCACGAGATAAACTCTTTCACAGGAAGGTGCGACCGATCACTCTTGAGTCAGTCAACCATACCCTCGTGGCAGCAGTCTTTTGAGTTTCAGTTCTAACAGAAATTGGAGACCTCTGGAGTTCGAGGATGATGACCACGCCCTTATACGGGTCTCACCTCGACGAGGTTTATGGAGATGTGGCCAAGGCGGAAAGTTATCTCCGAGGTTCAACGGACCTTTCTAGGTCCTCAGCTGGGTAGGCGAGGTGGTTTACCACTTGAACCATCCACCTCAGTTACACGAGGTTCCCGATGACTTGCATGTATCTCTACTGAGGAGATACGTGCTCGACCCTTCGCATATCATCGACCATGAGGAGCTGGACGATGGAAATGGAGTGTCTTTCATAGAGGTTCCAGTGGGGATCGAGGATCGACAGGAGCGGATCCTTCGAGGACGGCCTATTCCTCGGGTGCACTTTCACGGGAAGTACATGAACCTCTGAGTGAGCACACAGGAGCGGAAGGCTCAGATACGTTCTCAGTACCGTTTTTGTATCCCTAGTTTATGTTAAAGCTTTACGAGGATGTAAAGCCCTGAGGTGGGAGTAATGTAAAGACCCAGAAATTTCAAGGGAAATTTTTTTCATAAATTTTCTTTGGAATTTTCAAGAACGCAGTTTCTGACGGCGCCTGATTCCGAGGCCCGGTGTGCCGGGAATCAATTTCCGAAGTTTGGCTTGGGTACGTTCAGTGAACGAACGAGCGGGTTTTTCTAACTTTTGAACCGGTGCTCAGAATCGAATTCCGAGGGCACCGATGAACTCGCAACACCGATATTTTCTTAAAGAGAATTTTTCCGCAGTTGCGTTTAAACGAGATCGGATGTTAGTTTTTGGGTTTTCTTTAAATAAGAGTAATAATAAAATAATGTGTCATGCACTTTAGTTTTTTTTCAGCCGCCATTGGGAGTGTGGTGGTTGAAACCTCCTCATGGAGGTTGGAGGTGGGGCCACCACACCTTAACCTCCCTTGAGAGGTTATGGTGGTGGGGCCCACCTGAACTAAACCTCCCGTGGGTGGTTTATTATGGTAGGGACCACACGGGGCTTAACCCCCCTATTAGTGGGAGGAGAGGAAACCTCTTAACTCTCCCTCATTAATGAGGGAGAGCCTCTTAATTCCTCAACTCCCCATTAAATGGGCAGAAACTCCTTGGCACCCTCCCCTCTTAAGTGGTGCCAACGGACCTCATAAATTGTGTCAAAGCAATTTATTTCACCCGACCGTTTTTTTTAAAAATGTTATGTAACCACAATGGTTACATACCTCTCCCCTTATCCTATATATAGGGATCCTGGGAGAGGGTTTGGGGATGGCTTCACCAAGCGACGGAGCGCTGGTAAAATACCACGACGCCCAACACTTGGGAAGAAGCTTATCTTCGCGAATGAAGAACGCGCCACCTCTGACGAAGAACACTCATTTTCCTTCCACAGAATTTCTCCCCTTCCGCGGCGAGACTCTTCAAAGGATCTTCTTATTCCCCTTCATCGTCAACGGATCGACGAACAAGCTCAGAAGCGGAATCGGGTAGCAACCGACGACGGCTTCGCCTTCCCTCGAGTCGGAATAATGCTGACGTTACCCTTCGACATCGTCATCCTCGCGACGCCATACCGCGATGAACCTCGAATGACGATGCCTCCTTCCGATTGGCGTATACCCAAGGTAGGGGTTTGTATTCAATTATTTATATTAGTTCGAGATTTCCGACTTGATGATCTTCGTGGTTAAAAACCATTTGTTATCGAATTTGAACTTTGTGGTTTGAAACCAAATGATAACGAATAACGTGAGGGGGCCCGGACCGCACGAACACGGCCGACCCTCCTCCTATTTTCTTTCTGGTTGGTACGAGGAAGCGTGGTTCCATCACACCACGCGGTTTCATGCAGTAGTTATGCGCGACGCCGTCGCGCCGCGCCGTGGGAAGGAATTCAAGGACGCGACACCGTCGCACCGCGTCAAAGAAAACCGAAGACATCCGTGGACAGAGTCGGGCCACGACGAAGGGGTGCGGCGCCAACGCGCCGCGCCGAAGTACCACGAAGATGATGCGTTTCGTTTCTGACGTGCAGATTGACGGGCAACGACAAACGAGGCCGCAAGGTAATTTTGAGGCCTCCGCAGTGAAGGTCGGGTCCCGGGAGGACTATATGCGAAGACGGAAGGAGAAACGGACCACCAGAGCATGTCCGGTGGACCGCGGAAGGCGGCGGCGGCGCACCACCGGAAGGGAGGCGGCCGGTGGTTCCCGCCAACCTCAATTAGCGGGGGCGGGGGACACCCCGCTCCGCATTTCGGCTCGGCCCCGCTGGCCGAGCCGCGACCGGCCGGTCAGACCGGACCGCGCCGGACCGAGCCGGGCTGGGCCGGGCCAGGCCCCACCGGGTCGGACCCAAGTCGGGACGACCCAGTACTGGTCGACCCGGTTTGGCCGACCCAGGGGGGTCGGCCCGGGTCGGCCCGGGTCCAGACCCCCGTTTTCGGACCACTTTCGGTCAAAAGACCGTAACTTGAGCTACGGGCCTCCAAACGACTCACCGTCAGCGGAAACACGATCCTTGGATCGAGGCGGGCATTTCGGTATATCACACTCAAGGTTTTATATTACTTTGGGTTCATCCGGGTTGGTTCGGATACGAAACCAATCGGGCTCTCGGAGCGGAAACGCTCGTAACTTGAGTTCCGGACGTCCGATTGACGTGCCGTCGATTTTGAGGGATTCTTCTAAGTGAGAAGGATCTTTTGGCTTACATCGCACGAGTTTTGGATACAATTGGATAGTGGCTGGGTTGGATCGCACCCGAAATCCAACCGGGACCTTGGAACAGAAAAGCTGATATCTTTCAGACTGGACGTCAGTTTGACGAACCGTCAGTGGCGTTGGTGATCACGTTGAGAAACAATCCCTATGAGTATAACCTATGAGAGTTCGGGGTACAGTTGAGATACGGCCGGGATTGGTTTGCTCACCAAACCAACCGGGCCCTTGGGATGAAAAATCTAGAAACTCACAGACCGGGCGTCTGATTGATGCGTCGTCTGTTGCGTTGAGACCCCTATGACGAGGAGGTCCTTTGAGATACTTCTTCGTGGGAACTTGAGATAATTGGAGTATCGACCTGTAGCTCATGGAGCGGACCCTCCCAGAGATGAGCGTGCGGAGTATGGAGACCATGTAGCCGACTGAGACCTGACGACTGATTGACTGACTCGACTTGGAGTGAGTCGACTAGACCAGTGGAGGGAGCACTACTTTCTGAGGTGCAGACCGATGGCGGATGGAGAACTACCTGTGTGACAGTGCAGACCCGTGGTACTCATCCGGAGAGTACCTCAGCAGGCTACTTGGGGGGTGTGCACTACTGTGTTTGGGTGACATACCCCGGCGGGAAGCACTACTGTGTTTGGGTGGCTGACCCGCGATACTCGACAGGAGGAGTACCTCAGCAGTCTTAGGTTATTGAGAAGTACCTCGGAGTCATGACAGGACAACTGTACACTCCAGAGACGAAGCTCTTCAGCAGTTATGGTTTCGATAATGAAAATCCTGGTTTGAGCTGAGACTTTTGATTTCATGATCCTTGTGTTTCCTCATGTTTGAGATGGGTTACTTCATAACATAGGCATATGTATGGGCATATACCTAAGTAGAGGTTATCTGTTGAGATCTTATTTGTGGTTATCCTTGTTAGTTTAGTGAGACCTTGAGGGTCTCGGGGTCCCCACTGAGTATCGTTATACTCACCCCTGCATGGGCTATGCCCGCACCTCGTTGTGTTGGTTGCAGATGACAGACAGTGCTGACAGAGGCCGAGTGTTCGAGGATTGGACGGTACCCGGAGGTGAACTACACGACGAGTCAGTACCAGGAGGTGGACTACACGATGAGTCAGTACCCGGAGGTGGACTACACGACGAGACGACACATGGAGGAGGTTGACGGACGAGAGCGTGGAGTAGGCTATCTGTACCTACCATTCAGGTAGGATCCGTGGTGGACGACCAGGAGCTGCACCATTTGTACCTACCCTTCAGCTAGGATCCGAGGAGGACGGCCCAGGAGCTGCTTCCGTCCTTCCAGCTATTATCTTTTCTGTTGTATTTGTTCAGTTGTAGTTGTACTTCCTTTTGGGTTTTTATTCTGGCCCATTTACTTTTCAGCACTTCTCTTGTACTTAGTGTTTACTTTTTCCGCTTGCTTACTTTGTGGTGCTTGTTTTCTTTTATAAAGGCAATGCCTTCCCAGTTATCGGGATTTACGCCTTTGGTGCTAGTTTCCAGCCCCTGGCCTATGGAAGGCGGGTTTGGGGTAGTCACGACACGGGCCCCGAGGACGGGTCGTGACAATATATTTCAAGATAAATAAATGAAACACAATTAGAAAAATCAATTATCTCATTATAAGAAATATTACTTTAATTATCCATGTTTTGTTTAAAAAATCATTTTAATGTATATTATTTGTATTATTTAAATGAAAAAATTATTAAAAATTAGAAGTTTTATTTAAAAAAACTTATATTCAATTTTTATTCAGTATAAAAATATTAATAGAGGATGATTTTTATGAATTTTATGAAAATATTCATTTTTAGGTGAATAGTTCAAAATAAAATTTTATTAAATACCCTAACCATTATTAAATTTATTAGGATATAACCAAGATAGAAAAATATATTATATATTTTTTCTAACCATAGATTTATTTTATAATTAAAATTATAAAATTAAAAATATTAATATTAATTTACAATCCAATATTTTACATTTCACAATGTAAGTTATATTTTTCATAAAACTATTTTTATGTGTCATGAATTTGTTAATATAAAATTACTTTTTTAATACTTTCAGAATATGAGTTTTATGAGATGTTTTTTTATTTTTAAGGATAATAACCAAATTATATAATAAGGGTCATTATATTTTTTATTACCAAAATATTTTACAAATTTCAAAAAAAATTACTATTGTAAATGTAAATTATAGTAAAATATAACTCTAAGGAGAAAAGGCCTAAAATTCCCCAAACTCCATCTCTAAATATGTGGTTGAGGGTTTTATCCACCAATACTTCTATTATATCCTTTATTACACACTTTTTCGTACATTTTCCATTAATAGATTACCACTTATTACAAATATTCCACTATCCTCACTTATAAAAATAGTCTTCCACCACCCCTTTGTGTATACTCTAAGAATAAGATTTCCCCTTGAACTTCTACAAACATACCTAACCAACATTCATATAAATGACCTAGTCATTTTAGTCTCTTAAAAATACTACCCCTCATTGCCTTTATCAAATTTTTGAAGGAGTTATTCCAAGGAGTAAGATGAAATTATCAAATCACCCCTTATTTATATTTGATTAAGTTTTATTCATGTACATTAAAGTATATTAAACCACACTATTATAAGCACATAACTATAATTATTATACTAAAAAATTATTATATTGAAGGAATAACCATTATCTTTTCCCATCTCATTGTTTTAAAAAAAGAGAATTTTTTTCAGATAACATGTGGACTATTTCCCCCATGAGTGTCGTGTTCGTCTAAAAAACTTAAATGATCATTGGAATTTATAATAGATTATAAAAACTCATTGGAACATTTAATAAAGAAATTTTCATAATATAAATACTATTCTTGATTTTAAATATATTTCCACTACTTTACTAGTTCTATCTTCAAACTCATCATTCTAAAATCATCATCTATGTGATATTCTCCATTAATTAAAACAAAATTCATCCTTGATAATCCAAATATGAATTATCCATATTCTATCCTTATTGACTCATATGTAAAATATTTATCATCTAATATTTATCAAGAACCTATGGTAGATAGTGTTCTTATCGTACAAGAACTATTTCCATTGATTCACATTACAAGAGTCCAACTCTTTAACCATCATATGTATTATGTTTATCCCAAAAATGTTTATGTCTAAGAACTAAATATAGTAGAAGACTCATTAAAAGTTCCCCATTGGAAATCAAATCAATATCTAATACTTACATCTCTTCATTATTTTGTATCTTCCTCAACAACCAACTATAATATATAAAAACTTCAATTCTCATTGACATATTAAAATAAAAGAAATGAAATGAAACTATCTTCATCACAATCCATTTAAAAAAATTAATTCTCAAAATGAGTATCTTTATTTGAAATATTAAATTTAGAATCATTATAACATGCTAAATGAGGAGGAGAAATAAAAACATGAGATAATGGATTGAGAAAAATGAATGTTAACAAATATAAAATGTTCACGAAATTTTATTTTGGTAAAAATAATAAACGTTTCTGTACACAGTCAATCACAAAAAATATGAGGGTTTATAATGTTCTAAGAAAATAAAAATTTGGTGGTGTTTTGTTTATATAGTATGTAATTATTTTTTATATAAATTTGTCTTAATGTTTAATTAATTTTAATAAATTATTGAGGATAAATTGAGTAAAATTATATGTTTTGGTAAGGAATTTAGTGTTAGAATAAGAATTTTATTTCATGATAATGTATGAATTTTGGGGGGAAACTAATTTTAATGAATTAGAAAAATCATAAATGGGTAATTATGATTTTATAATGAATATTTTTTTCATAAAATTAAATCTGTATGTGGAAAATCATACTTTAATAATTTCAAATAAATAATAAAAGGGGGAAACACTTTTTTATACAATAAAAATGTGAAATTATGAAAATAAACATTTAACATATAAAATTTATATGGAATGAGTTTGACATTATATTTTTATTTATTTCCACATAAAAATTGTGATATTTTTTCAATTTTACTAGTGATTGAATATTAAGTTGGTTTATTTTACTTGGAAAAGGGAAATAAATATGGGATTTTTATTTTGAAATTATTTTTTTTTATAAAACTATGATATAATTATTTTATTGTAAAAAATAAATGATGTTTGATAACATGTAAAGATCCTTGGGTTAGGTTCTGATAAAAAATAATGATATTTGACTAATATATTTGGCTACGAATCGATTTAAGACTGAGATACTTTAGATGCAACATGAGTAGAAAAAAATGATATAATCCATGCATTTGGATACTATATTCCTTGGATAGTATTTAAAAAATATACTGAAATTAGTAAAAGTAGCTATATAGATATTTAGTTGATATTATGAAAACCAAATTTTTTAATCCATACCTATGATCATATAATTAAATCATTTAATAACATATATTAGTTATATATGATCACATTAAAATCCAAGTGATTTTTGGAGTTATGATGGTTCCTATTGGGAATTATTTAGCACCCCATGTATATATATTTTTCATGTGTATACAGATTATATTAATGATATTATAAGTAATTTCAATGTTCATTAGTGACCATAAGTTGATGGTACGAGATATCTTGGATCTTTCATTATTTTAGAGTCATGTGGAGAAGTTTTTTATAATTTTATTTATTTATTTTGGTTATATTGTTTATGGAAAGATATTTTTAGTTTTATTTGATATCTTAATTAAATGTATAGTTTATTTGAGAATTTATAGGATATAATTTTAGTCTTTGTTATGATTTTTAAATCATATTTGTACTGTGTTTGGTTAGTGAGTTATTTAATTTTGTGTTTAATTAGAGATGAATCATTATATGGTATATTATTCCATACAAATACATAAAATTCCTCCACACAAGTCACATCTCCCTTGCGATTAGTTATCAAACTTGAGTCTCTGTGAAATTTAACCCCAAAATCATGGTTGTGTCGGGATAATATGTTTAAAAATGATATCAAATGTCATCCCCTCCGAGTCACAATGATGGTTTTTTAAATTGGTTTATCTCTTTTGAGGTTCTTGAGGAATTATTGAGTTAGCGTTGAAAAATTAATGTTTTTGGAAAACTAGTACATTTTCACTATTTAAGTATATGATTAGTTGTAATCATGTAGTTTTTATATGTTGGTTTCAGTGTTTATTTTCATTGATTGAGATAGGTTAGTCCAACTATGTGACTCCCTTGAAAATATACAGTTGTTTGGGTTTTGGTCCAGTGGCTTCACATGGCTTGTTAAAAGTTCTGCAAGCTATGTGACCATTCCATGAAATTTGTGTAAATTAGTTTCCAAGGTAACGTCATTATTGAATGATTAGTGAATGTTTTTTAACCATGCAACCTAACAGTTCTACCCTATAAAAAATTAATAAAATGGAAAATTACCCCAATGTTATTAGTTGTTTTTAACTCTAATATCTTCATAATATATCACTAAAATGAACCATCACCTATATTAAACTATATAATATTCTCCCCTTTACTCCTTTATGATTCTTGATCAATTTTTTGTATATATTCAAGAGATAGCCAATTTTCCTCTCTATTTATCCAATTTTTTCATGATGTATCCTCAATATATCTTCCCCATGACCTTTTGGAACCTAATTGGGATATTATATTTGGATCTAGGATTGTGGGTAGAGATTTTTTATGTTTTTATTTTTAGATCTAGGATTATGAGGACCAAATTAATTTCTTTTCCACCATTGAAATTGAAGGCATCAAAATATCCTATGTTGTCATTAAGGGTATCTATATCTAATGGATTCTTTATAATGTCAAATTTATTATTCTTCTGAAATCCTTTTATTTTTGAAAATAAAAATGATTGGTTTGATGTTGTTGAGGGATAAATTGAAGTCCTATATTTTTACTCAATCTTCAGCATAGATGAAAAATGTTTGAAAGGGGAATTTATTTGAATTTTTTTTATGAAATTGAAGCTTTTGATGAAATGATAAAAAAATAGTTTGAAGTTGATGTTTTAATAATATCTTACATGAAATGGTAAACATTGTAAATTTGAGAAAACCTTTGGATATGTGTTATTATAGACTTAGTCTTACACCCCATTTGTGCATTGTTTCTATAAATTACCTAGATAATTGTGCTTTAATTACCGACATATTTTATAGTGCATGGATTTTTTATTGGTTACATATTTTTTAATAAAACATTCTTTATATACATGTTTCTATGTATTGGGATATATATTTTTTTTAAAAAAAATGATAATCAAAGGGATGTTTTATGGTAATTTGTTTTTATCTAATCTAATTTATGAAATATAATTTTATTTTTAAGATATAACTAATAGTCTCATATTGAATGAATTTGTATATATTTATGTTGGTATCCTACGATGAATATCTTCACACCATAAATTTGACTTTAGGAATATGTAGACTTGTTTCTGTAGGACTTAGTTAAATGGAAGGGTGTCATGTAGCTTGATGGATACTCGTAGTCAAAATCTTCTTCGAGTGGTATGGGATGATGGAAACTGATGGTCACAAAGAGACAAACTCTTGACCGATGGTTTTTATTTTATCATAGACCATTTGGATTTCTCCATGTTATGTGTCATGTATTTTCATACACAAAGTTTTTACTCTGATTTGGATTTACATTTATATTTTTCCTTGGTATATGAGACACATTTTTAGAGTTAAAGTGTTACCATTCTTTTCAATGTTGATAAACAAGTTCTTTTCACCAGCCCATTATAATTAGGAATGCACTTAGGGCCTTGTGGAGGGACATCTTTGGTTTTTTGTCTAGTCAAATAATGTTAGTTCATTAAAAATTGGTATCAAATGAGGTTGGTTGTATTTAGGATTTTTCATAGATTGGAATAGGACCATCATATCTCAGTTAGTAAGTGAGGATGGGTGACTAACATGTCCACTTCAATATGTGATCTTGAGTTACCATGGGTGGTTATTCATTTTTCATCAATAATGAACTTTGTTATTGATTCTGTTTAAATAAAATTTATTTGGGATTTATTTAGATGAACCTTGTCTTGTATTCTGTTGTGTTCTAGTGTCTTTTCTCTCAATCATCGAATCTATAACATCTTAAAAACTAGATTTTATGGGATATAATATGGATTAATTTAGTTCTTATATTGAAATGGATTTTCCCCCCTTTTTAGATCAGGATTTATATTTTGTTTAATAGATAATTCCTTCTTGAATAATAATTATTAATTTAGGAGGGGATGCTTCAAGAAAAGTTATACAGACAAATCCAGAAGTATAATATTTATTGGAGGAATCTATTATTCAGAAAATTCAGACTCTCGTTCAAGTGGGTTTTGGAAATCTACAATTTTTGGTGGACCATGATTTATAACGTACCAAAAACAATCCACTAATGTCCATTGTGATAAATTAACCTAGGAACCCATGTAATGGTTTCAAAGGACTAAATTTATTTTTCACATATTAATTATTCTATAAGTCTCAAAGGTGGTGTTTTCCACTTATATTATTGAGGTTTCGTGATGAAATTTATGGGACTCCATTGTGTAATATATATTGAACAAGGATATTACCCAGACAACATTAAAGTTGGTCTTCAATTAGTATTTTTATCCTGAAACTTTACGAGTGGAAAATAATTGTGAATTTGTGGCCTTAGATCTTGGGTAACACTATGTTTTTGAATAATGCTTCACATTTTTCCTTGTTAGTGCACTTATCACCAGAACATTTTTATAATCAATACTATTGGTCGGAGTGGATTCTCAAGGGGGGGAGGGTGAATTAAGTTCCAAATAAAAATTTCTGTTAAAAATATTTATATTAAATAATCCCCCAATTTGAATAACAAGCTAAACTGTAGTGAATTTTTAATAAAGAAAAGGTTCAGTTAAGTTATCAATAGATTGATTAGTTCTTAGATAATCTAATCTGAATATTAGACTAGTTTTTGAAACTAACCTAATGATTTACAATAAATACAAACACTTTCTAGTTTAACTATTAGAGTTACTTTAAAATAAATTTGAATTTAAATTACTTAGAAGAGGAATATTCAATATAGTTTAAAACAAAATAAACAAGCACAATAGTTTTAACCAAGAGGTTTAGTCTCAAGTTGAGCATAGTCCTCTCAAACATTTTATATAAACTTTGATCCAAACCTTGGATCGGGGTTTACAATAGTACAAATACTATCCAGGTACTAAGACCTCTACCACAGTTCTTCGTGGGAAAAAACAAAACAATAGCACATAGGCTATCCAGGTCACACTTGACCTCTACCACAATTCAGAGTGGGAACTAAATGGATTCAGAAGGTTTGAGTTAGTATTTTAGATATCCTCCATTTATTCCCAGGAGTTATTGTGTGTCTAAAAACAGAGCACACACACTTATCAAAATGTGAATAAATGAAACACAATAGATATAAAAAATTAGATATGAGTTTAGAATGCTCTATGTATTGTGAGTGAAGCTATGGACTCCTCAGATTGATGTATATGAAGCTTTGAGTCCTTATATAAAAGTTATAAGGAAAACAGAGTGTCATGGTTCTGTCCCTTCACTTCCAGTGTAGGTGTTCAGCTCGAGAAAGAGAGTATTATTTGTAACACTTGAGCTTCTTCTTTGAAACTTTTACTTGATGTGTATGAATGTTATTTGAGTTCTTATCGTGTTCTTATTTATGAATTTACCTTCAGGTGTCACACACTTGCACGTCTATTCCTCTAATTTTCTTCATTAGCTTGATCTTACATTTATACCTTGAGCTCTGGAAATGGGAATGATTACCTTTTTACAGGTACGAGGTACGGTTCCATAAAATCCCAACAACCCTCATTAATTAATAGCAGTTGCATTAAAAACATCAAATATGAACATTGCTAAATAAAAAAATATATGTAGGGTTTAGAGATATGGTGACTGATTTCAATCGGTAGCTCCAAGTATTAGTGAGCTTGTATCAGTGGACTTGAGTTAGTAGGTTTTGTGTCGGTAGCTGTTATTCTTTATAAAGGTAGATCTATGTATCGTTAGCTCTTTCCATTGGTAGCTCTTTTTATTAGGAGCTCTTTTGTACTGGTATTCTTGTATCAGTAGACTTTGTAGTGGTAGCTGTCTGTTTGTATCAGCATACTTGTATCGGTAGATGTCTGTTTATATCATCAGACTTGTATCAGGAGCCATCTGTCGATATCTGTCTGTATCAGTGGACTTTTTCTGCATGTATCTGTTGACTTCATATCGGTAGCTCTTGATATATCAGTAGTTATGTCTGTTTTTCTGTATCAGAAGCTATGTTCATACTGGTAGAATTATTCTATCGGTAGGTTTATACTAGTAACCTTGTGTCACAAGACGCTTGGTCTATCAGTGACCTTTACTTATCGGTAGATTATGTACCAGTAGGTTTTTCACAGTTGACTTGTGCATATCGGTAGACTTATTATATCAATAGATCTTCTTATATTGGTAGATGTTATTCATATCGGTGACCTTATCCATATCAGTAGACTTCTGTACCAGTGTGATTAAGCCTAATCGGTAGCTGTCTGTCTTAGTGACTCACAAGCTTAACACTTATCATATTCAGATTGAGTTAGAGACATTTCTAAAAAAGTATCAATGTAGATAAAGATTGATTAACATTATTTGGGATTATCAAATCATATTGAAACATAATTGAGATTATCAAAACAGTTGAGGTCAACAATATCCCCCTTTTTGATAATCACAAATTATAATATTATAATCCAAAATAATCGGTAATCTATCAGTATAAAATTCAATGGTTTTTATTTCTCATTGTGAGTAATGACATATTCAAATGTGATATTTTAAATGCATCAGTGGATATAGTATTAAATGCAATTATATGCATGGTAAAAAATGTACTAGAATTATAAAAAAAATTATCAGAAGTAAAATATAAGGGTTTTTCATATCATAGTTCTCCCACTTTGTCCTCTAATATTTCTCCCTTCCTCCCCCTTTTTATTATTTCTCCCCCTTTATATTATTTCTCTCCCTTTGTGATTAGAAAAAAGAAGTAAACAAAGATGAGAAAAGTAACAGAAGGTAAGAGAGAATAAAATCATGTATATATTACTTGATGAAAAAATACATAAAAATACAGAATTGAACCAAAAATAATACAAGTTATTCCTATCAAAGGTCCTAGACACTAATCAATCCACCTCCTCAGCATGTGATATGGATTTTCCTCTGGGATCAGAAGAGGAATCAGGCTGGGTAGATATAGGTGGAGGCTTGGGAACACCAATGATAACCAGGAGAGGATGAGCAACATAGACTATTCTTGGCCTGTATTGGGTAGCTCACTGTGTGATCATAGGAGTGAGGATTCAGATTACTTAGACTGGAGTCAACTGAGGAATAGAGACAGACTGAGCAGAGGCAGGTAGAGCCGGAGGTTCAATGATTGGAGTACTGTCTACATTCAAAAATGGTAGCAATAGATTCCTAAAGTCCATTATGATCCATCCTCCTCTTTCCATAGCAGAAATGAAGTTATCCTTGTTCTCCATAAATTTATCTAGGGCAGGAATCTACTCCCTCAGCTTGATTACTTGTTCTATGAAATCTTGAGTGACTGGGGGTAGTTTCATGTTCTCTAACATAATATTGAAATGGTTGTTCAATTGATGCTTAGGGTAGATCATTTGGAAATAGAAATCTACTTTGTCTTTGACCTCTTTTTGAGATGCAGTGACCTCTCTCATAAATTTCTGAACAATTTTCCCTATATTTCTAGTGGTAGTTACCACTTGTGTCAAAGAAGCAGAGTCTACACGGCCACTGGTAGATGAATGTCTGATCTCTTCTCTCATCACAGCTCGAATCTGATCAATATTCAAAGAAGTCTTGGAAGAACTCAGAGGTGCAACAGTAAAGGATACTATTTCCTTAAAGTATTTAGTCATCCCAGTTATGAGATTTTTCACAAGAGAGTCCTGGGTGCTGACATGATGCTCCACAGACTACTTAAATCCCTAAAAAACTGATACCATCTGGCCAACTCCACTTGTCACAAAATCCAAGTCTTTGTCTACTTGAGATTTAGAGCTCATATATTACTGTATAGAGACAATTGAATTCTTTAGGGATTCAACATCCTCTTCCAAACTTAAAACTTGATTTTGGGAGGCCTTGACTTCATCCAAAACACCAGATACAGATTCAATCACCATAGACTGAATAGAAGATACTAAAGGGGTTTCCATTCTTTTTATTTCTTCTAGAAAACTGGCCCGAAGATCATAATTCAACTGGTTTTAATCAGATTTTCTTACCATGTCCTCAGGTAATGTTTCAGAAATTAGATTATAAGTGAAAAGAGGTCTATTGATGGGTGTATCATCTTCTGAATCAGGATATTCCAACCCAAAAACTAAAAAACCTAGGTCTTCATCCCAGTCTTCAATCTCAGTAGCAACTGAAACAGTACCATGTCTGGTAGGATGCTCCCTCTTAACTGGTGCATTCTATTGAATAAGTAAATCAACAACAGCCTAAGAAGGTAGGTCTTCCTCAGAAGAATCCTCCACAAAACTCTCCAATTCAACAACTAGAGGCTCCTTAAGAATAAGTGTGGGTATGTCTACTTCGAAAATTTCCTCAGTAGGCAATGAGGAGTGCCCAATTAGTGGACTAAGACTCAAGCAAGTAGAAGAAGATGCTTTGGTTTCAGATTCTCTTTCTTGTTCATTCTCCGGGGAAGTCTCCTCATGATCCGAACTATGTTGGTCTTCCTCATCAACAAGGATTGTTTCATTGCTTAATCCCAACACTATTTCCTTTCTAGATGAGACAAATTCAGCAACTGGAAAAGGAGGTAAGTCATGATCTGTCCCATTTGCTACAGAGGTATCCTCTTCATTATTATCATCACTACACTGGGGTTCCTCTTCATCAGGTCCTAGACCTGGATCCCTCACATCCTTAGGCCTAGAAGGATGATCCACAGGATTAAAATTATCATACATCTTCTCATCATCATTGACCCATTCTCTTCTCCACAGATTACAAATAATCTTCATGTATTTACAAACAATTCTTGTGATGAAAAAATTGTTCCGTACCACCACTATCTCATCCTGAGTCTCAGCAACCTCCTTTACTTTGATCATAACCAAAATTAACTTGGAAAAGAATAAAGCATTGGAATTTGATTTGGGCCTAGTCATATCCTCAATCTGAATCATTAACAGTCTACATAGATTCACCTTAACAACATGTCTTAATATATACAATAAATAAATATCGTGATACTTCAGATTTTCAATGTCCCCTCTTCTTAGACTTATCACATGTTGGAGGAACTTGAAAAGAAATATATTTTCTCCATCTATTTCTGCAGCCAGTACTTTTCTTTGTTTTCCACTACCGGTGAGCTCTTACAAGGCAATATCATAATAAAAAATGTCACTGGTAGGAGAAATTGTCTTTGAGAAATACAGAAAGACACCTTTATGTGGTACTTTCAAGCATTCAGCCCATTCAATAGAGGAAAAATCTATTTCCTTTCCATTCACAATTG
Organism: Viscum album; assembly: GCA_963277665.1. Classification (NCBI taxonomy): domain Eukaryota; kingdom Viridiplantae; phylum Streptophyta; class Magnoliopsida; order Santalales; family Viscaceae; genus Viscum; species Viscum album. The sequence continues at coordinate 1,350,609,288 of OY728121.1, read as the reverse complement.
AAACCATTCTATTCTCCTCTTCAGATTTCTCAAAGAGCACAGACGCATAGAAATATTTTACCAACTTTGGATAATAGGGGCCATTGTTGTTTGAGAAGAATTCAAACCATCCATGCTCCTCCAATATCTTTAGAACAAATGAATTACTAGACATAATCCATTCTGCACAAAGTTCCTTTTTTGTTACAATTTCTCTATTCTGTAAATGCAGGTTCACTACATTCTTTCCTGATCTTGTTCTACTGCCACTACTACTACTTTCAGGTCCCGTTTTCTACTTCATCGCACTCAGATCATCCTTATCATCCCTGATTATCAGGAGCTTTTTTCTTTCTATCTCTGATCAAAGAAACTAGGTTTCACATAACATGCGGGGATTCGAGGAGTTGGGGTTGAGAGAGAGGATTTTGCGGGGGATTGAAATGTAATCTAGGATTAGTTTTTATCATTTAGGAATAGAAATGTGATAAAAACAATATACTAAAAAAATTTAAGAGTTTTAGCCAAAGAAAATGAAAACGTAGATAGTGCAATAAATATCGGTGATAACTATCAGTGAGAGCCCTGACGGTGAGGTTTATCTATCGGTGAGGTCTCTCTAACAGTGAGATATTGTGGTGAGGTTCATACCAGTGAGGTATAAAAGTGAGGTTCATAACGGTGAGGTATAATAGTGAAGTTTATACCGGTAAGGTATAACGATGAGGTTTGGCTAACGGTGATGTTTGGCTAACGGTGAGGTTTGAAAAAAGGTGAGGTTTGGATAACGGTGAGGTTTGGCTAACGGTGAGGTTTGGATTATAGTGAGGTTTGGCTAAAGGTGAGGATTGGCTAATTGTGATGTTTGGCTAACAGTGAGGTTTGGCTAACAGTGAGGTTTGGCTAACGGTGAGGTTTGGCTAACAGTGAGGTTTTTCTAATGGTGAGGTTTGGCTAACGGTGAGGGTTGGCTAATGGTGAGGTTTGGCTAATAGTGAGGTTTGGCTAACGGTGAGGGTTTGACTAACCAAAGTCTGTCATTACTAACTCATGTCTAATGTAACTTAACCTATCCGAACATAAAGGTATGGTGAATATGTCAGATAATTGATGTTCAATACCTATAAATTCAAAAGTAATATCACCCTTTTGGTGATGATCTCTCAAAATGTGGTTCCTTACATCAATGTGTTTGGTCCTAGAGTGAGACACGAGATTCTTAGAGATGTTGATAGAACTAGTGTTATCACAGTTTATAGATACATGTCTAAACTAATATCCATAGTACAATAATGTATGTTTCATCCATAGAATTTGTGCGTAGCAACTACCAGCAGCAATATATTCTGCTTCATTAGTAGACAATGCAACAAAGTTATGATTTTTACTACACCAAGATACCAGGGACTTACCTAGAATATGACATGTTCCAGAATTTCTCTTTCTATCTAGCTTGCAACTAGCAAAGTCAGCATTTGAATAACTTACTAAATTGAATGATTTTCCTTTTAGATAAAATAATCCTGAGTTAGTAGTATGTTTAAGATATTTGAAAATTCTTTTCACATCAAGAAAGTGTGACTATTTTGGATTAAATTTAAATATTTCACACATAGACACACTAAACATAATATCTGGTTGACTTGCAGTAAGATAAAGAAGACTCCAGATCATACCTTTGTAGTTGGTTTGATCCACTAGTTTTCCAGATTCATCAGCATCCAACTTACAATTAGTACTCATAGGTGTATCACATTCCTTAATACTATCTAAACCAAAATGTATTAAGAGTTCCTTTGTATATTTATTTTGATTTAAAATAATACCATTTTCGTTTTGAACTTGAAATCCAAGAAAATATTTTAGTTCTCCCATTAAAGTCATTTCAAATTCATTTTTCGTACTCTTTGAAAAATCAATACACAAAGTCTATTTAGAATATCCAAAAATAATATCATCACATAGATTTGTACTATCAAAACATCTTTGGAAATTATTTTAATAAAGAGAGTTGGATAACTAATCCCTTTAGAAAAACCTTTTGAAATAAAAAAAATACTAAGTCTATCAGACCATGCTCGTGGGGATTGTGTCAAACTATATAAATCTTTAGAAAGCTTAAAAACTCAACTTGGAAGATGATGATTAGTAAATCTAGGTGTTTGTTCAAAAAAAATCAACATTAATAAAACCATTTAAAAAAGTACATTTAACATCCATTTGATATTACTTGAAATTCAGATGAGCAGTATAGGAAAGTAGAATCCTAATAGCTCTTAATCTAGATACAGGTGCAAAGGTTTCCTCATAGTCTATTCCTTCCTCTTAACTATATCCTTGTGCAACTAGTCTTGCCTGATTTCTAATGATATTTCTTGATCCATCAACTTTATTTCTGAAAACCCATTTAGTGCATATGGTCAAATTTTCCTTAGGCCTGTCAACTAATTCCCCGACTTTGTTTATTTCAAATTTATTTAATTATTATTGCATATCCATTACCCAAAATTCATCATTGATTGAGTCATTGATATTTTTAGGTTCTAACTTTGAAAGAAAGGCTTGATGTTCAACCTGATTTCTTAGAGAAGTTATAGTCAGTGTCCCTCTATCAAGATTACCAAAAACATCATCTAAAGGATGATTCTTTAGAATCCTAGTTTATCTAGTAAAGGTAGGACTTGAAATTTCAGGTTCTTCTCTCTGTTCGGGTTCACCAGGCGCAGATTTTGGAATATTTCCAGAACTGGTTGTCTTTACAACAGGTTCAATGATTTTATCATTAATGTATAGAATAGACATGTCTTCTTCAATATTTTCAAGAGAAGTCTTAGGTTCATGCGGATCATTTTAATCAAATTTTAAGTGAACAGATTCTTCCACACATTTGGTTCTTTTGTTAAAGACTCCATAAGATTTACTACTTATAGAGAAACCTAGAATGAATCCCTCATTGATTTTAGAAGGAAAATTGTCAAGATTATCCATATTATTGAGAATAAATACTTTGCAACCAAAAACTCTGACGTAACTAACTTCAGGCTTCCTATTATTCCATAGTTAATAAGGGGTCTTCTTAAGAACCAGTCTAATCCAGACTCTATTTATAATATAACAATTTGTATTCACAGCTTCATCCAAAAATTAAATAGGTAAATCATATTCATTGACCATAGTTCTTGCAATTTCCTGAAGGATTCTCTTTCTTATTTCTACTACACCATTCTTTTGTGGTGTTCTAGGTTTAGAAAAGTTGTGACTATAGCCATTGTGTGAGCAGTAAATTCAAACTCATGATTTTAAAACTCACGACCATAGTCTCTTCTCAAGGTCTTAATTTTAAGTCTACTTATGTTTTCTACAGACTTGGAATATTTCATGAAATAAGAGCAAGCTTAACTTTTGTGAGCTAGAAAATATACTGAAGTATATATAGAAAAGTCATTTACCAAGACATAGATATAATGCTTCCCATTTAAACTAGAAACTCTAGAAGGTCCAAATATATCCATGTGAACCAACTCGAGAGGTTGAGAAGTTGAAACTTCTTTCTATAATTTAAAAGAAACTTTATGTTGCTTTACCATTTGATAGGGAGTACAAACTTTATCATTTTGGAATTTTAGTTGAGGTAGGCCTCTAAATAAGTTCTTCCTAGTCAGTTTTCTAAGAGAATGTATACTGTAGTGTCCAAATCTTCTGTGCCATAGCCAGGACTCTATATGAAAAGAATTTAAATAAGTAACCTTTTGTTTTTATAAAGAATTCAAATCTATAGAATAAACATTTTCATTTCTCAAGGAAGAAAATACTAAAACATTTTTAGAATAAAAAGAATTGCAAGCATCATTTTCAAATTTAACATTGAATCTGTCATCACACAACTGAGAAATGCTTAACAGGTTGTATTTTAATCCATCAAGAAAAAAAAACTTTAGAAATTAAAAGTGAATCATTGTTACCAATATAGCCTAAGCCGATGATTTGTCCTTTTGAATTATATCCAAAGGTGACATACCCTCCATAAAACTTGATTAAATTCTTGAAACATGAGTAATCCCCAATCATACGCCTTGAACATCCACTATCAAAGTACCATATCTTCTTATAGGAACTCTTCAAGAAAGTATCCTGCAAAACATGTTTAAACAAAAAATGATTTTGGTACCCAGATTTTATTGGGTCCAGATAGGTTAGCAAGAAAAAATTTTGGTACCCATATTTGCCTAATGGGTCTCATATAATCAATAGATTCAAAAGATTTTGAAAGATAAATTTTTTTTGATCTATAACTATCTGAATAGATAGTTGAGGCTTTGGAATTTCAAAAACTGGAACTAGCAGCATACTGTCCAGATTTAGGAATAAATTTATTTTTAACAAACTATCTCTGTACATGTTGATAGCCTAAACCAATAGTATACGTTGGTGAAACTAGTTTTCCAAGCATTTGAGTCATAGTATTCTTTCCATTTGTGAACTTTTCTAAATCTGTTCTAAATTTCTCGTTGGAAAATTTATGTTGAGTATTCTCCTTTAACAGTTGAGAATTATTTTCCTTTTCTACTTCTAATGCAGATTTGACCGTTCTAGTTTATGCATGTTGTTTCTTTAATGACTTGTACTTATCATTCACCTCATTGTATGTTTCCTCTAGCATATTACAATATTCAAATAACTCTTCATTAAACATTTTTTCTGAATCAGAATCATCTCCAGAATAATAATAATTTAAATCAGGTGTATCCAATGTTACCTCAGAAGTGTTTGTCATGAAACACATATTATCTTTTTGAGATTTTTCATCCTGAGTGGATTCAGAATCACTTGAACTGTCTTCTGAAGCACTCCATGTTTCTTTCATATATTTCATATATTTGTTTTCCTTATACTCATACTTCCTCTTTTATTTTAACTTTGGGCAGTCAGCTTTCACATGTCTTTTCCTCTTGTATTCGTAACAGACTATATCATCACTTTTATCAGTCCTTTTCCAATCTTTTCTCCAATGACCTTTATTGTCACAATTTCCCTTGTAATTAGATTTTCTGAAAAACATCTTCTTCCTATAAAACTTATTAAATCACCTGAATATCTGAGCCATTTTATCATCACTGTCAGATGCACTCTCTTTAGAGCTTCAGCTATCACTTTTACTTTGAATTTTTCCTTTGTCCTTGTTTTTTGAAGTAAAGGCCTTCAAGGCTACTGATTTCTTTATTGGTTCATCATCTTCCTTTTTTACCTTTAGTTCTTCTTCATACATCATTAACTTACCAATCATCTCTTTAACAGGTTGTGAACTTATATCACACATTTCTATTATTGAAACTGATGTGCCTCTCCATCTATCTGGCAGACATTTGAGTAACCTCATGATTTTCTCTTTTGCTGGAACAACCTTTCCCAGTGAGCTCATTGTATTAAATATCTCATTGAACCTGAGATAAATTTCAAAAATAGGTTCATCAGGCTTCATTTTAATGTTTTCATATTTAATAGTGTAAGTGTTAAATCTCATTTCCTTAACATTGGTTGTTCCATCACATGAAACACCCAAGGTATCCCAAATTTCATAAGCAGTTTTACTAGAAGATATTTGATTAAATTATTCATCTTCTAAAGCACAATACATGACATTCATTTCTTTACAATTATTAGTGTAAGTAGTATTTTTAGGTTCATCCCAAGTATTTCTTTCAGTTTTTGGAATTTTATACCATGTCTCTATAGCAGTCCAGATGTCGAATCTCATACATTCAAAATGAATTTTCATTTTCAATTTCTATTGGGAATAATTAACACCATTAAAGAACGGTGGCATATTGGTAGTAGCACCTTCTCATCTATTATGAATAATTAAATTTTAGAAAATATATTTAAAGAGATAAAATTTAGAACTAATATAAATTTAAGATCCTTAAGATAAAACTAAAATCACAGTTGAAAAACAGAGTGTTTTGAAATCCTTTAAAAATAACAACCTCTGATAAAAAAATGTTGGTAAGAGTGGATACACAAGAGGGGGGTGAATTGTGTTCCAATTAAAAATTTCTGTTAACAATATTTATATTAAACAATCCCCCAATTTGAATAACAATCTAAACATTAGTGAATTTGTAATACAGTAAAGGTTCAGTTAGGTTATCAAGAGATTGATTAGTTCTTAGTTCATCTAATCTAAATATTATATTATCCTTTGAAACTTACACAATTATTTACAATAAATACAAACACTTTCACGTTTAACTATCAGAGTTACTTTAAAATAAATTTGAATTTAATGTACATAGCAGTGGAATATTCAATGCAATTTAAAACAAAATAAACAAGCATAATAGTTTTAACCAAGAGGTTCAGTCTCAAGATGAGACTTAATCCTCTAAAATAGTTTATATAAACTTTGATCCACACCCTAGATTAGGGATTACAATAGTACAAAGATAGTCCAGGTACTAAGACCTCTACTATAGTTCTTCATGGGAAAAATAAAACAATAGCGCACAAGCTATCCAGGTCAAACATGACCTCTACCACAATTCACAGTGGGAACTAAAAGGATTCATAAGGTTTGAGTGAGGATTTTAGATATTCTCCAGTTATTCTCAAGAGTTAGTGTGTGTCTAAAAACAGAGCACACACACAGCTAAAAATGTGAATAAATGAAACAAAACAGAGATAAACAAATAGAGATGAGTTTAGAATGATATATGTGTTTTGAGTGAAGCACTGGACTCCTCGGATTTATGTAGATGAAGCTTTGAGTCCTTTTTTAAAATTTTTAAGGAAAACAGAGTGTTGTGGTTCTGTTCCTTCACATCCAGTGTAGGTGTTCAGCTCGAGTAAGAGAGTATTCTTTGTAACACTTGATCTTCTTCTTTGAAACTTCTTCTTGATTTGTATGACTGTTCTTTGAGTTCTTCTCATGTTATTCTTTATGAATTTCACTTCAGGTGTCACACACTTGCATGTCTATTCCTCTAACTTTCTTCATTAGCTTGATCTTCCTTTTACTCCTTGAGATCTAGAAATGGGAATGATTACCTTTTTACAGGTACGAGGTACGACTCCCTGACATGCCAACAAGACTCGTTAATTAATAGTAGTTTCATTAAAAACATCAAATATGTCTGTTGATAAATAAATAAATATAAGTAGGGTTTAGAGATATGGTGAATGATTTCCATTGGTATCCCCTAGTATCAGTGAGCTCGTATTAGTGGATTTGAGTCAGTAGGTCTTGTGTCAGTAGCTATTACTCTTTATTACAATAGATCTATGTATCAGTAGCTCTTTCCATCAGTAGCTCTTTTTATTGGTATCTCTTTTGTACTGGTATTCTTGTATCAATAGACTTTGTAGCATTATCCTACTATCTCTATCAGCAGACTTGTATCGATAGATGTCTATTTATATCAGTAGACTTGTATTGGTAGCCGTCTGTCGGAATCTGTCTGTATCAGTGGACTTTGTCTGTCTGTATTGGTAGACGTCATATCAGTAGCTCTTGATATATTAGTAGGTCTGTCTATTTTTTCTGTATCACTAGCTATATGCATATCGGTAGACTTATTATATTGGTAGGTTTGTACCAGTGACCTTGTGTCACCGGATGCTTGGTCTATCAGTGACCTTTACTTATTGGTAGATTATGTACCAGTAGGTTTGTATCAGTCGACTTGTGCATATCGGTAGACTTATTCTATTGGAAGCTGTTATGCATATTGGTGATCTTATCCATATCAGTAGACTTCTGTACTAGTGTGCTTAAGCCTTATCATTAGCTGTCCGTCTTAGTGACTCACATGATTAACACTTATCATATTCAGATTGAGTTAGAGACATTTCTAAACAAGTATAAACATAGTTAAACATTGATTAACATTATTTGGGATTATCAAAGAATATTGAATCATTATTGATATTATCAAAATAGGTGAGGTCAACAAATAAATTAAATATCATATGTCTGATATGGATTTTATGGACTGTATTCTGTTTTTAATGATTCTACTATTCCATTTGATTTTTTTTTGAGGTGGATGAGAAAGAAGCTATGGATGGGGTAGGCATAGTTAGAAAGACTAGGGTCATTGGATTTTTTTGTAACCCTAAAAGGATACTAGGATGTTTATTCTGGAGAGAAGTAGGAGTGAGGTAAGTCAACCCAAGGTTGTGGTAGCAGTGCAATGAAATAATAAGGATAAAGTTGTGTGGTCTTTACCCAGTGTGGGTAACATAGATATAATAAACTACATTATAGTACAAAACCTAGAGCATTATAAATGTATGTATAGTCAGAATATCTCCCTCACTTATGTATAAATACACCTCAAGGTAACATGTATGTATCCATTGTCACTAAATTATCTTAATTACAATATGATATAGAAAAATGAGTTAAATCCCACTCTATAAAAAATGGAATACTCAAGATATGAAGATTTTTTTAGCAGTATATGAGCCTGGATTTCATTATCCAGTAGAGTATGAACTATAAGAATCTAAATCAAGAAAAGATAGAATGAGACGAATTGTGTTTATTTCTTCTTTTATGGTTTTGGTTTTTTTACTAGAGAATAACATTTCTTTATATCATATACTTTGATTGATACATTGGTTTTAGGTTCAAAGCATATGAACTTCATGTGGATTTTTTTCACTCCCTTGGGAAAAAGGATGGAGAAATGTTTTAAATTCATAGAGTGATGAGTGGTGATTGATGTCCTCACATTCATGTGGTATTTCTTAGTTATCTATCTTGATATCTTCAACCTTATTATTAGACTAGATTTTATGATCAGTTATAAGACCTAGATTCATTATTATCACTATTAAGTTCAATTTATTTCCTCCGATGGAGCCCCTCATGTGTTTCAAGGTGAGAGGGGCCCTAAATTAGGGAGATCATGTCTTGTTATTTATTCTGATGAAATATTATATTTCCAGATATGGGAGATATTTCATGACATTTTTCACCAAAATATATCTAGTCCATATCCTTTTGTGGTGAGTGTGCACTTTGAGGTATTTCGTGATGAATTTTCTAGGTTAAGAACATAAAGAGAGGTCAATACGAATATTAATATTATTTATATAGAGTGAGTCTTTTATATACCACATATTTATTTGACAATAATAGAGTTGAAGGATCTTAAACATCATCTTGTGGATCTTGAGGCTATGTGATTTATCCATCCTTATATATCAACCTGGGGTTTTCCAGTCCTCTTCGCAATGAAAGTAGATATAATCTAACTTCATTGTGTTGATTACTAAATGATAAATCTAGTGATTATTAGGAAAATTTACCCCATTACAAGTATTGGTTATCTACTTGATACACTCCATTGATCCAAATGGTTTTCTATGATTTACGAAATTCGTGGGACCATCCGTTGTGTGTTCTATAAGATGATATACATGAGATAGTGTCTAAAATCTGGTATGGGTATTCAAAGTTCATAGTTATTTTATTAAATCTTATTAAATATCAAATAGTATTTATGGAATTGATGAAATATTTATTTCATTAATTCTTGGAATCATTCATGGTAATATTATTGGATGATATTTTGGTGTTCACGAAGTCAGAGGATGAGCATGTGGAACATCTTAATATCATCCTTAGAGTCTTGAAATATCATCATATGTATATGAAGCTATCTAAATGATAATTTTGGATTGAGAAGTAAAATTAAAAGGAAATTTAATAACTGAGATGAAAATATCAATGGATCTCTAGAAGACATAGGCAATTATATATTGAGAAAAAACTAGAAATGTGTTTCTAATCCAGAGTTTCTTAGTTTTAATAGTCCATTTTAGAAATTTTATTTTTGAAATATCTAATATATAATATTTTATGATTGAATCACATTATGTTTGAATAGAATGTTTAGTGTTAATGGTCATTTGAGGAATTAACGGTGATATTGATTTGGATATAGTTCTGATTCTCTATGAGCCAGGTTTGAGCTTTGATGTTTATTATCATGAATCATGTATAGGGTTATAATGTATTATATTCTAGTGAAAGAAGGTATCAGACCATGGTTATCTATAATTAATCCCTCATTAGAATTACTATCATTACCTTTATCTTTAGTTGAAATTCATGATACACACTATTAAGACATAGAACCAATGTCTCTCAAGTGATACATTCACTATGTATTCATATCATAAAATACTAATATATATTTTCAAATAGAGAGGCTTGATCTTAAAATATATATTGTGGTTTTAATATCTTTATACATTTGATTTTGATATTACATATAAAACTAGAAAGGTAAATGTTTTCTCCAATACGTTGAGCTATAAGTCACTAACTCAATCCATAAAGGAATCAATGGAGGGGTAGTATTTTATGAGTATATTTGCATTGAAGAACATAAAAGTGGAAGTGGGTTATGGGAAGATATTATTTTCTTATGAGAAATATAATAATTCATATGATTATAAGATCTGGATTTGATAGGAAATCAACACTGATTTTCATCATTGTAGTAAAATCATTAATAGTGGGAAGACCTCAGATGACTAGTCTCTATCTCCCATAAGAAAATTTCTTTTTAAATCTATAATATTTGTTCCAAAATCTCTGAGGAATCAATTATTGGATAGTGGTCATCAATCGAGTTGGTTTTTTTGTCTAGGGAAAACCAAAATGCGTCATTAATTGAGATGTCGATATTAGTGGAACAAGTTAATATGGACAATAATAGATTTCATTTCATTATTAATAAATTTCTAGATGAATAAGGAAAATCACAAGATACATGACAGTTTTCTATATCCCTTACCCATCATTATTTAGAAATGGGATGACATATCCTTCGACTTCATTGATGGACTACCTCAAACACCTAGTGGGAATGATTCTATTAGGGAGAACATTTATCATCTCACCAAATAAATTCACTTCCACTAAATTAATGAGTGGAAAAATAGAAGAATATTTTAGGATATTATATGTTGAAGATATCATGAACCTCTACAGAGTTCCTTCTATAGTTGTTTTTAACGACGACCTATGCTTTTTTTCTCGACATTGGCAAGGATTGTAAGAGGTGATGGAAAAAGAACTGATGTTAGTCCTGATGTATCATCCTTAAATAGATGGTTATGATAAGTAATATATCTATATTATATAATATATTATTCAGGAATTCATTCTTGAATTCAGTTGTTTATGGGAGAAGCATAAACCCATGATGAATATTTCAAATAACAGTAGTTATTAGGATTCAATTAAAATAGAACCCTTTGCAACATTGAATGAGAGCCCATGTAAATATCAATTATATTTGGAATACCTTAGTGAGTGGTCAATTCTAGGACATAATCTTATTTAGGATATAATGAAGAAACTGTAGTTGATTTTGAAGAGATTAATGATAACTCACAGTCTTTAAAAATATTATGCTGATAATAATCATGGGTCATTTGAATTTGAGGTTGGTAATCATTTTTTTCATAGTTTATCATTTTCTAGATAATCATCTCTTAGTTAATTTTTTTAGGTTCTCTCTATGGTACATTGGTCCTTCTCATATCATTAAATGACTCAGAAAAGTGGCATATCGATTGAACTTTCCATCCCTCTTGATATTGATTCATGACAGGTTCCATGATTCGCATCTAAATAAATATCAATTGGCCCCATACCATGTGATATAATGGGATAACATTGAGATTAAAACCAATACCATAGTGGTTGAAAATCTAGTCCATATTGGTGATCCTTAGGAAAAAGTGTTTCATGGTAAAATAGTTCCCTTTGTTTATATTTTATGATAGAAGCCCGAAGATGCAGAACAAGGATGTAATTATGAGGTACAATTAGCCACATCTATTTACAAGACCATAATACTATGTATTTTAATAGGATAGATTGTATAATGGTGAGGATAATTGTGACATCATTCCGGTCCTAGTTATTTTTAATGGTGGGGAGAATTTTGAAACATTTAGGTCATAGGTATGTTTAATTTTGATCTTTGTTAATCCATTTGAGATTATAGAGGCTTTTAAGATAAAGGCATCGAATTCTTTACGTTTTGTGGAGAACATTCTTGGTGTACTATTTAGTCAAACTATTAGTAGTAACTATGTAGTAACTATGTGGTATGGATCTAATGGTTTTGGTAGGGATTTTCATATTTTAAACATTATTTTTCTAACCATATGAGTCAATATGAAAACTAAAGAGATGTTTGGTTTTGTGTCCAAAGGCCTTCACACAAAATATGTATAGTTTGTAAAATTTATTTCTATTTCAATGAAATTTTGAGATATAGTTCTAAATGGATCATGGAAACCACATGTTTGTGTATAGTTTGTCTAACCATGCATCACAAATATGTGACACAATATAAAAATCATAAAAAAAATTACCCCAATTCCCTTGGTTATTTTAAACTCCAATCACCTCTTAAATCTTCATTATCTCAAACCAACCCCCCTATGACTCTCTACTAGACGTTTTATTTTAATATTTTGTGATTCTAAAATTATTTGGGTGGATCTCTTCGTGGTATGTTTGGTTTTCCAATTGATTTATCCTCCTTTTCCAAAATCTATAGACAATATCTCTTCCCTTTGATCTGCATGAACCCAATTGGGTTGTGATTTTAATATTTAGGGTTTTGGGAGGATATTTGACAATGTATTTATTGATCAAGGCATATGAGGACAAGATATCTTTGTTTCCCATAAAAAATCAAAGGCATTGACATTTCCTCCATTGGATAGGTTGGTGTATCTATCTAATGAGAACTTTTTCATGAAAACATGAATTTTTTTATGGAGTCCATTGACATTGGAATCAAAAAATGATTGGATTGATGTTGTGAGTGGCTAAATTTAAATCCATATATTTTAATCGATCTTTGGTGGTGAAAAAATGCATTCAATGTGGACTTATTTAAGAATAGTTTTTATAAACATTAATTATTTGATGAAATTTGACAATGACTATTTAAAAAAGTTGGGCTTGGATTATATTATACATAATGGAAATCATTGGATGTTTGGGAAGTCCTCAAGATAAATATCATTTTATAGACCTAGTTTTTTCTAACTTGAGACCATGGATGTCCTGGTATCATCAACTCTGTTTTGAGGCCTATTTCCACATAGTTAATATACTTTACCTAGATTCTTGAACAATACTTTTCTATTTATTTAACAATACGTGTATTTTATATACTTCTTTATTTACCATTTTCTAATAAAAACATGCTTTACTTATTTATTCTTATGACTTGGGTTATGGATTGTTTTTGAAAATAAAATAAAATAAAAGTTTTATGAAAACGTGTTTTCATATGATATGCTTTATAAAAACTTGTATTTTTAAGGATGAAACTCACAGTTTCATGGTGAATGTATTTTTATAGATTTATGGTGGTTTCTTTCCATAAATTCCATCACATCCCGAATATAGCTTTGGATTTATATGGACATGGTTTTTTATGAATTTGGTAATGGGATAGTCATCATGTATCTTGGTGTCTCCCATAGTCGGCATCATTTTTGGGTGGTTTGGAATAGTGGTGACTGATGGTCACCTGCAGATGGAATCTTAGCTAATGGTTTATATTGAGTTTTGAAAAATTAATAATTTTTCAGGTTATGTTCAATTTTTTGTTCTGACTTCCTCGTTATACTCTAATTTGGATTTATATTTATTTATTTCCTTGATATATGAGACGTGTGTTCAATGTTAAATGATTCCTAATATTTTTTGATGTTGATACCAAGGTTCTTGTCATCATCTCATGGTGATCAATAAATCACTTCAGTCCTTTTATCATGACATTTTGCGTGACATGTTTGGTAGGCCTATTTTGTTTAATTACATCAAATTAGTTTCTATTCCATGGTCTCGATATTTTAGAAATTACTAGAATGTATCCTAGGGTTGATAAATGGCATAAAAGCTATGTGTTTGTGTGTTCCAAGAAAACTTAATCATAATAAATATCCAAGATACATGCAACATATGTGATTATATTTGAAAAGTTCTAATGTATATTTAAAGGTAAAATTCCGACAATAGTTAGGGGTGAGTAATAGGCTATTCATGCATCATTTTGGAATATTGGTACATGGTGTATGCATTTATGCATTTTTTTATGTTTTATTTGTGATTTTATTTTAGTTAAAATATCAAATTATTAATAAACTAATTAGTTTTTTCCTAAATAGGATATTATTAATGAACCACTTAACTCAATGTTTTGAGATTAATTGGTGATATAATGTGATTACATTGTGATTATATGAAATAAGTAATGTATGGTGTGTTTTATTTGGCAAATTTTTTCTATTATTTTGTAATTAGTGTTTCTCTTTTGGAGAAATCATAAAACCAGAGAATTAAGCCGATGAGACTCATGGGATAGATGTGTATAAAGAGTAATACAATGAGGGGAATATTGTGGAGAAGGAAAAGAATATTCCTCTAGTTGAAGAAGCCAAGACTCTTGTAGAGAATAAGATTAATTAGTGACTTACTGAGATGATTTAGGATATTGAGGGGATGCCATGTTAGGAGGTGGTTGTGGTGATCAATGTTGTTTTATATTTTTTGTAGATTATCCTCCAATCATTACGAGAGATACTAAGCTTCATGGTATGATTCATTGGATAAATTCAATGGACTTGATATTTGAGTTGATTGTCTCCTTGGTGTGGGGGAGAAGAATGTGAATCTTACATTATTTATTCTTGATGTAACAACATCGAACTGGTGTATATTCTTTTATAGGTGAAGATAACTGAGGGATTAACATTAGATGATTTGGAAGTTCATTTATTTGATTTATTCTAACACTATACAATACATTTGGATATATTCTTGGATTTCAAGTATTTAATGTAGGGGGTATGTTTTATTCATGGTTATGTTTCAATGTTTATATTATTGCTTCATTTTTCTCATATCTTGAGTGGTTATGAGAGTTATAGTGTTCATCATTTTGAGCATGGGTTAATATTAGAGGTACATTCCAAGGTATGAGTATTTTGTTTTGTTTTTTCACATTTTTTTGAAGGCATTAAAAAATATATCTTTCCTAAGAATAATTTTGCAGAGGAATATATAAATTCAATGTGTACTAGTTCATATAGGGGTAGTAATATGGGTAATATAGAAGATTATCATAGATATTCCAAATTATCTATGAGTTAAGATAATGTTTTTTCTTTTCTTTCCTCTAATGGATTGGAAACATTATAGTACTATTAGTTTTGTTAAAAACTATATATGTAAGGAATATATCATTGTGAAATAAATAAAACCCATTATTTCAAATACAATAGGACAAGTTAAGAATATTTTCTATATTGGGGCTCATATTTATTGTGGTTGCAATTATGCTTCTACCCATTCATCCTGTGTATAGGATAATTCTTCATATCATAGTGCTAGAAATATTTTTTCTAAGAGGTATATTCATTCGGGTTGATGATAATCTTATTGATAGTCTCAATTTGGATATATAGTACATGGGAGTTATGTAACCTTGGTGTTACTTCAAACCACTTTTTAAATATGGATTTTGTGCAAGTGGATCTTGGTAAGGGAAATTTTACTATGAGAGGTAAAATTCTAGTCACCCATACCATGGATAGTGTACTACTCAATAATAATTCATCTCATTATTTTTATTATTTTTGTTCGGTATCTGATCTTGGTCTATATTTTTAGTTTCAATTTGAAATTTTAAATATAAGTCACCTATTGGGAAAGTGAGAATATCAAACTAAATGATTCCAAAAATGATCTATTGTTATTAGTAGATTCAGATATATTTAAACTTCTTATCTCTAGATATGAAAGGTTTTTACATGATTTTTTGGATGTATTAGTTAAAAATTTTCTTGGATAACATCAATTTCCACCAACAATGACTGACATCATCTTAATATTTTTTTGAAAATTTTATGTTTTTTGGAATAAAACAATGATGCCTGAATGTACAACTTTGATTTTGGTTTTCAATGTATGATCACACATCAGTTACTAAGGATGGTTCTTGGATTTCTTGAGGGTTCTAATAATGATATTTTACATATTATAGTTTAATAATCATTGTATATATTTCTGAATGATTTTACATAGATTATTCTGAAGTTGTTGATGGATTTTTTGATTAAATTTGTACTGGGCATTAATACTATATTTATACCAATATATAAAATTTATCTAACTAATCTCAAAGAGTTGAAAAATCATTTAGATGATCTTGAATATAAGGGATTCACTAGGTAGAGTGTGTCTACATGGGAGAATATAGTATTTTTTCCATGATTGAATGTGGATGTTTTCACTTTTTAGTTAGTTATGAAAGGATGAATAAGGTTACCGTTAAAAATCAATATCATTTTCCTTCTATTAATGATTTATTTGACTAGTTAAGTGGAGATCAATGAGTTTCTATGATAGATATTTGGATGGGTTATCACATACAGAGAGTATGGGATGAAGATGTTCCCAAGATAGATTTTTTGAACTAGTTATATCCATTTTGAATTCTTGATGTTTTTGTTCAGAGTGATGAATACATAGACTATTTTAATGGAATTGATGATAAATTTTATCCATATTTATCTATATTCATTTAGGATTTTCAGTCTCAATAATATATTATTATACCAATGATCCCATGATGAACAGAGAGAACATTTTTCCATTGTTTTGGAAAAATAGTGAGGTCACAAATTTTATGCTAAAATATTGAAATTCCATTTTTTGTTTTGAGATTTGATGTTCTTTGGGAATGATATTTAAAAATCAGGAATATCAGTGGATCCTAATAAGGAATAAACTATGGTTTTTTGGTAGATACCAAAGAATTAATTATATATTAAATTTTTATTAGGGATTTATAGTTATTACCATGTGTTAATATAGGAATTCTCTCATCTATCTACATTTATGATGATGTTGAATATAAAGGGGTTAAGTTCTAGTGGGATGATTTAAATGCAAAGTCATTTTAAGAGGTGTAATTTTTGTTAATATTAGCACATTTTCGTATTCAATCAGAGCTAAGAAAGAACCATGAGGTTTATTTTAATTATTCTATCACAGGTTTAGTATATTTATCAATGCAGGATAGATGGGTTGTGGTGTATGATTCTCCATAGCATATTCCACATGGGAAGCGTTACCCTAACAATTTTCTCAAGTTTGATGATGTTATTCATGATCTTAACAGATGGTGGTATTATCTATTTAATGAAAAGTTTGTAACATATATCAATTATATGGGCATGAAGTATATACTTTTTCAATTAGATAATAATATTTGATAGATTATATGTGTTAACTATATCTAATAATTTGACTTTAAGACAATATATACTCTGGAAAAATAAAATTCAATTTCTGATTCACTGAGTAAAAAATATCAGGTGGATTTATTCCAAGAATTAAATGAACAGTTGTAGGTTATATGAATTTATTCTTAATTTATTCTTGATATCTCATTGGAAGTATGCCTTAAATCATTTTAATCTTTTATTACAAATTATTATTTTATAGAGTGAAGGAGGATTATATTTTGTATTCTAAGTGTCATGTTTTTAATTATAAATTTTTTGGTGGGAACCATATTCCCAGTTGGACACTTAATGTCATTTATATATTATATTTCAATGGATACCATTTTATCTATTGGAGGAAGTGATGGGAAATTCTCACATTTATCAATGGGAATCTCATATATGTATAAAATAAATATAATACTATTTATGGTGACACTTTTTGTGGCTAGGAATTTAAAGAGAAATGGAAATATCTATTTCAAGATTATTTTGGTGTCAATGAGGAATTGTGAAAAATCATAGATCAATATATATGATTCAATAATTACCATTTATGGAGTGGAAATGAAATTATACTACACTTGATTTCATTACTTGTTTCTCGATACCACTAAATGTTACAGATTCAATTCAAGAAATTGATAATCGGTAGAATAAATTTCCACAATTTAACTTGATCAAAGAGACTCAAATAGATGATTATGTTTAAAAAATTTGTGTTTGATCGATTTTGAGACTTCATGGATTAGACAGAAATATTATATATGATCATGATTTTATATTTACATATTGTTAGTTCCAAAAAGGGGCCTAGATACCCTAGGGGTGAATCTGGGTCTGGATATTCTTTTCAAACTTCTTCATGTCCCACTGGATGTGGACATATTGATTATGTGGGTCACTTCTTATGCTCCTTAATGTTATTATAGATCATGTACAGTCTAATTTTTTCTGAGGATAATGCACTGAATGTTATATAATAAAGAAATCATAAGGAAACATATATTTTTACTTGATTCACGCTCACTCGGCTACATCCAAGGTGCATACAAAAATAATGTGCCGATTGTACCAAATTAATTAAGGCTCACTACCAATAATGATGTTTGGGATAGATCAATTCTATTCCCCATCTCACTTCATTTAAAATATTTTGGGTTTTCTACCTCCATTCGAAAGTTTCACTCCTTATTTCTCTTTCTCTAGATCACTTTTATTGGGAAGGATCACCATATTCTTATTATTTTTATCACTACTCATAAAAAGGAGCCACTCATAGTATATGGACTTGTAGGTCCCTTAATTTTCATGAATGAAATTACCTTAAATTATATATATATGATTTATTGAAGTCACTTTTTCAATATTAGATGAAATCCCAAATTTCATGCATAGTTAAGTTGCAAAAATTACTTTCGACAAATGTTCCTCCACAAACAACCTTGAGTCCTCCGCGAACTACCTTGAGTCCTCCGTAAATTGGAGTACACAACGTGGAATGAGTTATTTTTGTTAAAATTTTCTTTTATGGAAAGATCCTTATTAATGGAAAGATTCATCCTTGGTGGACTGCCTCTTCTTGGAAGACCACCTAAACATCTGCAGAATGGTTCTGCTTTGGAAGACCACTTGTTCTCTCAAGGACCAACTTCCACCACATACTATCTCATAATTTGAGGAAGGATTCTTCCTTTGTAGGAAACAATGGCCCAAGAAACCCCTTCATCATACTATCTCCTTGTAACTTTTCTCCTTTAGTATAATCCTCCTAGTGAAACCCTTTTTCTTTATAGAATTCATCATCATGAACCTCTTAACCTTTGTGGTCTCCCCCACAAACAATTTCAGACTTATCTAAATTTCTTCCCAGAGAAAATATGTTTTATAATAAAACCACTCTGTGTAATTATAGGATTGTTGTTCCTTGTATAGAAAAATAGATCCAGAAAATATTCTAATCTGTTTTACTCAAATATTCAATGAGGTACATCATTCATCACGTACTGCTTCTCCCATGAACTGTTTCCCCTATGTGGTCCACATATCACCTCTCTTCCTTCACAACAATTTATCTCTTCTACAAATGAAATGATTTATGAATCATCAAATAACCACCTTATTTTTGAAAATGTTGAGCCATATTGACTACCATAATCCTTCCATGAACCATTTTCCTCCCGGGAACCATAGGACATCCGACAAACAATTTTCCCTATACGGTCTGTGTACCACATTCACAGTCCAAATAGCGATGCTATGCTGATATATTCCCTTTATTTATTTTAATCATCACCCTACATACCACTTATGTGGCTAGTGAATATTTTTTCCTGGTCTGTGTACTTTTACCTCAAATATATAAATCCTCCCTTTTATAAAAACAAAATCCCTATTTTTAGGCCCAAATATTTGGCAAACCATGGGAAACATTTCTACCTTAAATAATTGCTATGGAAAAGACCAACCAAAATCATTCACGGTCATCTGGCTTTGTCATCAAAAAATAATCAACCCAAAACACCAAGAAGATGCCCTCAGGGCTTTTTTTAAACACGTATTTATTTTTTAAGGGCTTGAAAAAGGATATGGGTACTCATGTGAAGTTGAGAACAACTTATCATCTGCAGACCGATGGCTTATACGAGTGCACTATATAGATTATTTAGGAAATTATTTATGCACATATCCTTAATTTTGGAATTTAAAGGGTATAAAAATTGGTATTGATAGATTTTTTTATAGTAATCACTACTACTAATCTATATTGATGTATTTTTTGAGGTATTATATAGGAGGTCATGCTGATCACCATTATATCAAGTAAAAGACAATGAAGGGTATTTCCTTTATACTAGAATGGATCAATAGACTTATGATCATGTGAAGTTAATCAAAAATATATTAGATAATACATAGAGTAAGAATGATTCATAAGTTGATTTAATATTCCAACCTCTGATTCATTTAATAGAGATCATGTCTTGCTTCATGTCATGCCTTTATTAGAACATTGTTGATTAGGTAAGCAGGGGATGTTTGATATGTGATTTTTTGAGTTGTTCAATATTTTTGATAGGATTTTAGGATTACATATTTATTTGAATTAAATAATAAATATAGTGGGACTTGTGATATATTTCATTAGTCTCTACAGTTGAAATATGAATTGGATCCATCTCATGTGCTTCATTGTGATGATCTAGAATGGGATTTAGATGTATTTTTATTCCAGAGAAATTTAAGTATTATATATCATATTGAGAAAATGTAATGGGATATTTTATAACTTGTAAAAATGTTATATGATAACATAAATGAGTATAAAAAGAGATTTGGGAATTATAAGTAGAGATGAGGTCTCAATGAGCATAGTTGTTTATTAGTGATTCTTAATGATTATTTTTTAGGATGAGAAACCTCATAGTTTGCAGATTATATTAACGATCGGATTAATATAATACCTATTATTTTTTTATTCTTTTAGATTTTATTTGATTTATTTTATATAATTTTTTTGGAAGTTGACAGAATAATAGAATTTTTGGAGATGATTTGGAGTTGAGTGAACAAAATTTTCAATGGAGAATGCCACTAAAACTCAGGTGGAAGCCACTTAGAGTGTCGTGGGTATGGAAGTTACCCAAGGTATAACTATAAGAAGTTTAAAATATGCATTAAGATCATGATGGGGCAATGGATGTCTCTTAGAGTTCCACTAAATGTCTGATTCCTTAGTGGAACATTTTTTTAATGATGGCTATTTTGTAAAAATTTTGGACATGATATTTGAGATAAATTCTATATTTTCCTATTCCATAGGACTATTCTCTGAAATAATCATATCTATAATATAATACTTTACCACTTTAACATAAGTCGATGGTCTCTCCTTCACTTATAAGAATATTTTTGATCAATTGGAATCATCAGAAATGAAATTGTAATATATTCAAAATCCACATCACTTTGTATGATGGTGTCATGGTTTGATTACCATCCAATTATAATCCACAAAAATCATTATTGTTGAGTGGAATGTTGGATTAATTATTCTTGAGTAGGGATTAAGCCATCATTCTTGGTGTAATTTGTTTCTTATCAAAATTTAGTTGACCTCCATTCTCTCTTAGAATTTAATTACATTTATATATATAAACTATGAATTACTATTGTTATTTAATGTTGTATATTAAATAAATGTGATGAAAAGTTAGTTTTACTCGATGAGAATAACTTTAGGTTATTTTTTATCTGTTAACAAAATATTTTACTTGAGTTTCATTAGTAATACTATTAATTAAAATTTATTAAATAATAAACGAATTGGAGAAATTTGGGATTAAATCACGAGTTTGATGTTTTCATTATTAATGAAAGTAATAATGATTTTTTAAGGAAAATTTAGGTTTTGGTGTTGTTTTATAATGTTGAAATGTTTTTCATTGTGATATAAATTCAAACTATTATAGTATGAATTGGGTTGAATTACGGAGAATATATTGAGTGAAATTATATGCTTTTTCCTTGTAATATAGGGTTGTAACAAATTTTTTCTTACAAATAATACATGAGTTTTGGGTTAATGTTCAAAGGAATGAATTTGAATAATTATAAATTGGTTATGATGATTTATTTATGAACATAAAATATTATGACATTAAATATACATAATCTAAATTATAATTGAATATGTAAAATCTAGTAATACATTGGGGAAATAATTTTTTATACCAGTAAAAAAGAGAATTTATGAAACTAAGGGTTTAATGTGGGAAGTTTATGTACAATGACTTTTCTAGAATATTATAATTAAGTTATCATAAATCGAGTGATATTTATGTAATTTCTAAAGTGATTAAAAATTAAATAGTTTAATTTCTATTGGATAAATAGTAGAATGGACAAGTTATTTTGTTTTGATAAAATATTACATGTTTTTGTGATTTTATGACATAAAAAAATTATTTTAAAAAATCAATGATGTTGGATAACTTGGAGGGATAATTGGGTAAGGTTATGTGATAAAATGATGATATTTAATCTATTAGTTTTGATTTTCCTTGAGTTATCTTTGATATATTTATATACCAATTGTTTTGTATAAGACTAACATAATTTATGTGTTTTGCTATTATTTTTCTTGGTTAGTGTTTATAAATTCTACTAACAAATTTGTTATATGAGTTTTTAGGAGACTTGATAAGAAATTTTTTTTTAATATATGATTTTAATGATTTTATTAAATAATTTAATATATTTAAACCATTTATATATATTATTCTTAAACACTATGAGATATTTGGGGTTATATAACTTCCAAATGAGAATAATTTATCACTCTTTATTTGTATATATATTGTTTATGTATAGATTTTTTACATATTGTTTCAGGTAATAGAAAAGTCCCTTTAAGAAATAAGATGATGTTAGGGGAAATATTTTTAATGATTTCACATAATTTTGGTTTCATATAGAGAGTTTGGCCAAAATTTATTTTTCTTTTTATTTTGAATATATTTTTAATGGAATGATAAATGCAGTCTATTTTGATGTCTTATTTAGATGTACGATTCATTTGAGAATTTATGGGAAGTAATTTTACATTTTTTTTGTTTTAAATTTTTATTTCCATTGTTCTTAGATAGTGAGTAATTTAATTTGTGTTTTATTTATGATTAATTAATAGAGGGTAAGTCACTCCATACATGATAATTATAGACCAACTATGCTATCCATCAACCTCTAGTGATCAAATAGTGAACCTGAGGCCGTATGAAATTTCCCAATGGTGGTACTATCATGTCAGGATGTGGTTTTACATTGATTAAAAAATATGAACATATGATTGGTAGGTAAAATAGAGAGAATTATTATTTTATTAAAAATCTTATACTCCTCATACTATAACTAATATTCATTGTGGAACTCCTTCAATAATATAGTAGACCTTTTGTTTCTCATCATAAATAACTCTATCCCTCACTCCTACTTTATGGGTTTATTCTATTATATTAAAATCCCATTGTGTGTTGTCATTGCACACATGGACAATAATTCTTAAAATAATAAAATTACTTATTTTATGATAATTAATATCAAGCTAAAATGTCAAATAACGATCACTAAATTAATTTATCCGTGTTTAATTAGTATCTAGTTTTTTATCATTCTTATTCCAACATGAATTATACCATAATTAATAAAGAAATATTATAATGACAATTTCACAATTCCCATGGAAATATAAATTTATCAAATGAAATAATGTTTTTCTCCACATCCATTAAATAGATAAATATATAGAAGTTATAATTCTCTCCAATAATAAAAATTCTAACCCTTAAAAAATAACTCAAATATCTAAAAAAATTCCAAACATTTATGAAGAATATTGGATTCCCTCTTCTACATTCCTCATTTGATAATATAATTTTTTCGAAAACTAAATAAAAAAGAATAAATATTCTTCTTAAATTATTTTAATTTCACTCAAAAACATTTTTCATTCATTAATTAAATTCCATTAGATATTATAGGTTTATATATCTACCATTGATAAACTGATATAGATCATGTAATTACCTTTTTAGCTTAGATATATGATAGATGTTATTAACTATATCATATTGTGGAGTTAATAAAAACTTATATTCCATGTTACCAATCCATTACATAATCAAAAATGATCAAATATATCTTGGTGATAACTACTTTTTCATTCCACATATTTAGTATGATAGAAAAAGAGACACCCCCAAAAAAATATAGTCACAACACTAACCTCAAAGGTTCATCACCATAAATTAACATAAGACTTCTTTTTTACTTTTCACTATTTCCATTTGCATCTAAATTAATTTTATTTTATCCATCCTCACTTGCAACAGCCATGGTTAGAGAAGTTATTTTTTATTCATATACACAATTTTTTTTTATTTATAATGGTTTTCATTAAACCGTTAAACAATCATATATAGATTAAATAATGATAAATGTTATTGTAAGAAAATTCCACAAATTTTTTTACCTAGATCTCCCAAAATTAATCACACATGCCCAAGAATATGTTCATTTTTTTATAATACATTTTTTTATCCCTTATTTTTTTGGATTATAATCCATACTCATCCTTAATAGAGTACCCAAAACATTATATATTCCCTTTCAAAATCATTATGTAAAATATGGTTCTCTATTTGAATCTATAGGATTTAAAACTATATAAATATAAAAAATTTAATTGAGATATATTTTTCTATAACCCATAATTAAATATGTATCTTAAATTTGTATGAATTGTAAAGAATTCATGAGTCAATCTACCACTTCCCAAATGTCATCATACATAAAGGGAGGTGTAGGTTGTCCCATTATGAATTCTATAGAAGTGGGTTCACACTCACATGCTGATTTAGGTAAAGGTAGAAACTACCTATATTTTCATTTTTTCTTTTAGTTCACCTAATGAAAATATAAAAATTGGGAAATATTCTATGTAATATATTAATTCATATATGGCTATAAAAACTAACACTTGTTGTCATGAAATATCATTACAAATCCTTAATACACCACATAACTTGAATGATGTAATCTCTTTATAAATTATTTTTTTGGGTAAAGGAACTACCACTCAATATTAAAAAAAAATTTAATTATGAGGTTATATTCCAGTATTCAGTGGCCTCTCCACCATAAATATTGTATCAAATGTAAGGACCTGGACTTAAACATTACATAATATTTAGTATTAATCCAAGAATTCAATCACTCTTCTTTGAGGATCATTATGGTTGAGAAATTTATAGAAGTATTCCATCGTCCTTACATAAATAAATATTACATCGCAATGCATAAACTTTAACTTAGTATCCATTTTTATCCAAAAACAAAAAAAATTATATAAAAAACTTTTCATTAAATGAAATATCATTATAATTTTTATTTTTGGCCTGATCTTTATCCCTAATCATCTTTAAAAACTTGTGAAAACCTTTATAAAACAAGGTATGAGAACATAAATTCTACATAAGTGAACTAAATTGAAAAAGAGAAAATATTATGTCCCTAAATACTTATAAAAATCATCATTTATCGTAATAAAAATTAGGATCGAATTTTTTTCCTTAACCTATAAACCAACTTTACTTTCGGAATATTTGGCTAAATAATTTCATTATAATAGTGAAATTAAAGTTAAAATTTATGAATATTTCTTTACAAACTTGAAAACTTCATAATACCTTTTTCCCGAAGTTATACATTATTTTCTCCTTTAAACATCATCTCATTATCTTACCCTGTGAAATCAAAATATTTTCACAAAACCCAAAGAATGAATAGTTAAATAATATAAGTAACTTTAAGAATCATTTTCGTATCACTGTTTCAATTACTCTTACAAATGAAATAACATTCCTGATTATAAATTGAAGAACATTCACTATTACTAATGGAATAACTGTCTTGGTGAATTCTTATAATCACTTAGGGGAATCCTAATCAAATAACTCCATCCATTTACCCAATTCATTGGAGAGATATAAATGGACCACATGTCCTCATTTTATAATATAAATAGCCATTAATATAATGATATCTAACAACCACAACTGAATAAAACACATATTTCATCATTAAAACATTATTTTCACCCATTAGAATTCATTTTCAGATATTAATATATCACATACCTTTAAAAACCCATTTCAAAAATAATATTATTAGGAAAAAGTGAAGGAGGGATATTATTTAAAGAAAATGGAAATGATTATAAATTAATACAGAAATAAAATAATGTTTGTGGAAGTGGGAAAAGATATTGATTCCATATATGTTAAAATAGAACATGCTTTTACATTATGTGAAGACAATGAAAGTGTTCCATATAAAATACATAAAATGAATATTTTTTTAAAAAACGTGAATGAAATTAAAAATTCATATAAAATATAATTTATAATTCATTTGTGTACACATAAATACTTCCATAAAATAATTTTATGAATACGAACATGGAAGAAAAAAAATTATATAAATAAACCTTTAAATTTTTTAAAATGAGGTATTAATTTAAAGTGTCCCCTTCTTCAATTTTGAATAATCACAAGCTTTACATATCTTCATAAATAATAAAATTATTCTAATTACATAATTTTGAAAAGTTTTTATGTTTATTATTTATTTTTTCAAGTTCTAATCGATTTCATATTCAATTAAGTTAATGTGAGACATTTTAGTGATATTCAACACATATATCCAAAATGTCTTCGGTAGGTTGACTATGTTAAAATGGAAAATTATTACATAATCTAAATAACAATAATAATTATGTAATAAAGATATTTATATATAAATTATACTTTTATAACCAAAAAATGAGTTAGGGTTATGGAAAATTAAAATGTTAAAATCGTTGAGAGAGTAAGGCATATTTTCACATGAGTAATGATTCCATTTTTTAATGTTTATGAGGGAAAGAAGGTAATTATTATTTTATATTTCCATAATAATAATTATACCTTAAATATAATATTATATTTTTATAAAAATTTATATATGTAATCAATATGGTGTGGTAGTGAATAATGCATCACATTGCATCATGGAGGTGGTAGTCCACACATACGTATAAATGACATTATCATTTATCAATAAATTGAATGGTAAGACTGTATTATATATATTATGATAAAAATTTCATGAAAATCATATAAATACAACAAATATATCATTATATCTGTAACTCCCTCACCCTAGTTACCCATAGTCGATGCATTATTATATAACATTGGCATGATCACAAAAGATCAAGTCTCGAAAGACCGATTAGTTTAGTAGCCTTGGAAATACTAGATAAATTAATAATTTTTAAATTATATTATAAAATGAAAATCTAAAACAATATAGTCTCCATATGCCAAACTCACATCCCTTATACTGTCCCTGTAGGTCAGTCATAATATACTTCTTCACATCTTGGGACAAATAAAACATAGAAAGGGGTGAGCTCACATGCTCAGTAAAGATAACAATATAGCAGAAACTTTCATAAATAAGCATAAACATTTAAGCAAATGTAAGACTAAAACAAAAGCCTTTTAAACAAGAACTTCAGCATAATATGGAAAATATAAAATCAAATAATTCCATTTACTAATTCACAATTATATTCTACTAGTCGAATAATATTATGCAATATCAATAGCCACTTTCTTAATGATGGATTGCATAATGCCAGAATTCATAACCACATAGTCAAGGCCTTGTTCCAAGACTAGAAATATGATTTTTTCAAGGCCTTGTTCCAAGAAACTAGTTTGTCTCAGGAGACCTACCGATGCATAGAGGAGCTATAGCGGGCTCCACCTGCCACGTACTTAGTCCAATGCATTCCTTATATGAAAATGTTTAAACATAACATAAACATTTATAAAAAAGCTATCATACAGAATGTCAATACTTTATCCATAAACCATGAATGGTATAAAAATAACATATCTATAGTCAAACGTATCACAAAAACTTCAATACAATATGGAAGATTGTAACATAATAAACTAACTTTTAATAAGCTTAAAATCCATTAAAGGATGTTGAAAAAGATGAAATCAAAACTTTCATTAGAGAAATATCTCGTTCTATTGTGAAATAATTTTAAAGTTGTATAATTATAAAATAAAACATTTATTTTGAAAATATTCTTATATTCTTGTTTGGTAAGCTTTGACGATATTATAATAGCAGAATATAGCTGCACCCACCGTATAAGTTAAAAAACATTCTTATCATAATTTTGTCAAAAAGGTCATATGGGACCTTGTTTGGAAAAAGATGAAAAGATTCTATTCAAACCATTTTATAAAAAGTAAAAAAAGGGTATAAATGAATTTAATCCATATTCTAGTTATTAGTAACAATGTTTTGAAATAAATGTTTAATAAAACATGGATGTGGATGATAAAGAGGTCCTAGTAGATACTTACATAAAAAATACCACAGATAATAAAGAGATTGTGAAATTAACCCTTAACTTGTACATTTCCCTGGTCGAGGGTAGACTATCATCCTGTATAATGGTGAAATAATTTTTATTAAATTATACAAGAACCATATACATTAATATGATATTATATATGATCTTCAAATATTTATTTGTTAATGATATTTTAGTAGTATCGTCATTTCAGGTGTTAACTGATTTGTTTTCCTTTATATTCTTTGTTATGTAAGACATTTTTGTTATGGATATGATGTATTTTATTCATATACATAATGATATTATGTTCATAAACATTATTTTTAATCATAAAATGAAAATTATTCTTGAACGATTACGACGGGTAATGAATCTCATCGCATTTATGGAGACGGTAATATGTATGTACACACGATCGACAATATCATTCTTGTGATATTAAAATTGTATATTATTGGATGTTATATCATATATAAATAATAATCATTATGTTATATTTATTATTTACATCATTTATACTCATTATTATACCCATCCAAACGATTAAGTGTTTGAATAACAATCTACACCATGACGTGGAGATGGTAATCCATAAGTACGCACGTATGGTGACTTTGTCATTTATAGGATGGATAGAATAATGAAAATTGTTGTACCATTTTTATAATAACATCGCAGTATAATGATGATACTGGAGTTATTATTTTATAAAGGAAAAACAATGAAATAGGAACTAAACTTGAACGAGGTGATGAAATATTTACCTCTTCTTCGGGTTCTTCCTTTTGATTTGATCCAAAGGGCTCCTTAGGTTAGATTTATGACTAAAATAAGGCCTCTAGGATGAAGGGAGGAAATTTGGGAGGATATCTGGGTAGGGGATGGCTGAGCCAAATGGATTTGAAGGTGTAAATTTGAGAGAAGGGGAGGTTCCCATTTATAAGGGAGGTGAGGGTCACTTTAGAAAAAACATGAAATATTGTTTTATAATAAAATAATTTTAGGTTTATAATGGCTAAAAAATGAATTAAATAAAGGATAATGTGGGTATGGGTCTAAAAACTATCATTCAATTCATTTTAGATAGTTTTCGGTCATCATATTAACCTCATCTTTTAGATTTAACTCTTAGTTAATAGTTTGACATTTACCATGTCTATTTGTATTTTTATATTATATGGTTAATAAACATACTATAAACTTACTATAAAATTACAATAAAACATCAAGTTATTCATTAATGACATATATAATAGTATTTAAGACCATTTTCCGAACTGTATATTTTTAGAAAAAGAATATCAATTAATAATATAATATTTGTTTTAAAAAAATCTTATTTTTCAATTTTGAAAAATTTTGGTATTTTTTGGTTAACTTCATAACATCATTATTAATTATAAGAAAATTAATTTAATCAACCCTAGAATGTCATATTAACCAATAAAATTAGTTTAATTCATTAAAAGTGTCAAATTAGTTTTATTTGGATATTTATAATATCAATTATTTTAATCTTTCATTAAAATGATAATTAAAACATCATCATTATGTCATAAATAAATATAATTATATAATGTATAAAAATTATAAATAAAATTCCATTATGTATAAAATCTTTTTATCTTTCTAATGAATACTTTTAGTCGAATTTATATTATGTATAACCCGATATTAAAAATGTTTTAGTTATTAAACATTGAATTTAACTCTTTTAACTCTTCTTTAACTAAAATAATAATAAATGTCTTAATCTAATCCAAGTGGACCTAAAGGATCATATTTTTTTCCTAAGGTTGTTTTTGGTCAAATTTAACTTATGCAATAGAGTTAAGACATGTGTTAGGGTAATAATAATATCATTTTTACCCTTAATTACACAATTTACTTCTATTCGTGATAAAATAAAAGGAAAAAGTTACTATTCACCAAAAATTATTTTCATCTTATTGAACCACATTTTTCTCACTGATATCAAACGTGTCTCTTGGATTTTTGAAATTCAACTCACAGAAGAGATAAAATTATATTTTATGCGAATTTGCAAATGATCCTAGGAGATGGGTAAAAGAGTGTAAAAAGTTCATTAAAATTATATATATAATATTATTACAAAATGACTCCAATGAATTATATTGAACTTATATATATATTATGTATCTATTTTTACCAAAAATAAATTTAAATAAAAAATTTAATTATTTAATTAAAAATTCAGTTTTAAATAATAACGTAGTGTTTTTCACTATTCATCAAGTTTTGAATGTTTTCAGAAAAATATGAAAAATTCACCCTAAGCTAATTTCGATATTCTGAATCCAAAAATAAATTCCAAATTGAAATATAAAATTTATAAAATTTCAAAAAGCCGGTACTACTATTCAAAACGGCTAGTTTGATTGGTGGTGGTGTGTTTGACCTCAAATTTGTGTACAACAAAAGCTATTGTATTATTAAAAGGGAAACATACCATGGAAGCTTTGGGGTGTTACATTCTCCCATCCTTAAAATAATTTCTTCCTTGAAATTTATAGAATATTACTGCATAAAAATATTTAGGTGGTTCTTCATTATAAGTTCCTCGGTTTCCCACATTGCCTCTTCTATCTTATGGTTTCTCGATAGACCTTTTACCAGACGAGTCGTCCGGTATCTTAGCACTTTTTTTTGGTATAAATAATTCTGGTAGGCTCTTCACAATAAGACAGACTAGGTTCCAGTTCTAATTCATCATAGGTGAGTACATGTGTTGGGTCAGACATGTATTTTCTAAATAGTGATATGTGGAACACATCATGAACTTTAGAGAGACTTAGAGGCATTGCCAAACGATAGGCTACAACTCCAATTCTTTCTAGAATTTCGACCGGTCTGAAGTACCTAAGACATAATTTAATCTTCTTACTGAATCATAATACTCCCTTTCATGGAGATACCTTTACAAAAACATGATCTCCTACATGAAATTACAAATCCTTCCTTTAGTTATCGGCATAGCTCTTCTGTCTACATTGAGCTACTTTGATGTGGGTTTGGATAACCTTCACCCTTTCCACTTTTTCCTCTACAAGTTCTAAGCCTATGAGTTTTCTTTCACCAATATCATCCCAACATGTTGGTGTGCGACATTTCTTTCCATATAACGCTTCATATGGTTCCATCTGAATACTTGAATGGAAGCTATTGTAATCAGAAAATTCTACCATAGGTAAATATTGATCACACATACCTTGAAATTCAAGTGATCAAGTTCTCAACATGACTTCTAAGTCTTGAATAGTCCATTCTGATTGTCCATCAGTTTGAGGGTGGTCGACAGTGCTCAAATGAAGTTCAATATCCAGGGCATTTTGGTGACTTTTCCATCAATATATTCTTGCACAATAGGTACATCCTCTATTTGAACATTCTTTTCCTCACCAATAATTATTTCATTCTCATCCTCTTTTTTCCTCAGACACAGAAATTTCCTTTCCATATCCACTCGATGGCCATGAAAAAAGTATATTTCTAAGAAAATATCTTTAAACTCCATCTATCCCATATTTGATACTTCATCATCATCTTTTGTATTTTGAATCAATGACTACCATTGATCTACATCTCCCTTGAGGCGGTAAACTTCCATGACAACTTTTTCCATTTCTCTACTCCCCAAAGCGTGAAATATTCTCTCCAAGGAATTTATCCATTGCTCATTTACTAGTGGATTTGTAATCTTATTGAATGTTGGTGGTTGTTTCCTGATGAAGTGGTCTAGCATTGATCATCCGTATTGTGGATCAGGGTGATCCATACTGGTAAGGTTATGATTCATAACCTGAGTGATTTGTCTCAGTATGGTGATAAGCTGATCAACCCCAGTTGCATCAGCAGCTCCACTATAATTATCTTGAGTGGGAGGGAAATCCCTAAATGGATTACATGCATTGATATGGTTTCTATTCCTTCCACTAGACACCATTTCTAAACAATGGCATACACTAGATTAGTTTATGAATTGCAATACATAAATCCAACCTTGTAAACACATTACATAAATTGAAGAGTTTATGGATATAATCCATAATCATAAAAAATTTTCTTTGAGGAAGTATATACTCATAAACCCGTCATAATGGTTTGTAAATAAAATGATAATTATCCTAAGAATATCCCCCCGTAGTGTTGTTAGCAAGAGTGCAGCAAGGCCCATTTTTGTACACCAGTTCCTATTCAAGTATAACACAAAGTTGTGTTTTCTGTTTTTACCCCTAGGAATATCTGTGCTAGAGCCGCCTCTACCTTCTTGTATATAGACATGGATGTATTTCTTGGAAAACTCTCAAAATCCCTATAGTACCAAAATTCGAGGAAGTTATTTTATACTAATCCTCAAAGTCTATCTTAGGGTAATGTTTTCTAATTATATTTTTTCAAAATCTAGTTTCCAAGGATTGTACTAAACTTCCTCTGACACCAACTGTAATGCCCGAACCTAGTTACCCAGAGATAGTGCATTATTTCATAACATTGGCATGATCACCAAAGATCAAGTCTCAAAATATCGATTAGTTTAGTAGCCTTGGAAATACAAGATACATTCATAAGTATTACATTACATTATAAAATAAAATACTAAAACAACATAGTCTCCATAGGCCAAAATCATATCCCTTATACTATCCTTGTTGGTCAGTCATAATATAATTCTTCACATCCTGGAATAAATAATACATAGAAAGGGGTGAGCTTAGATGCTCAGTAAGGATAACAATATAGCGGAAACTTTCATAAATAAGCATAAACATTTATGGCAATGTATGATTAAAACATAATCTTTTTAAACTTGAACATCAGAATAATATGGAAAAGATAAAGTTAAATAATTCCATTTACTTATTCACATGGTTATTCTAAAAGTTGAATAATCTCATGCAATATCAATTGCCACTTTCATAATGATGGAATGCATAATGCCAGCCTTCATAACCACATAGTCAAGGCCTTGTGCTATCACTACATATACGATTTTGTCAAGGCCTTGTGCCAAGACACTAGTTTGTCTAATGAGACCTACTGATGCATCAAGGAGCAATAGCAGGCTCCACCCGCCACTTACTAAGTCCAATGCATTCCTCATATGAAAAGGTTTAAAAATAACATACACATTGGTATGAAAACTAACATACAAAATGTCAATAATTTATCCATAAACCATGAATGGTATAAAAATAACACATCCATAGACAAACATATCACAAAACCTTCTATACAATATGGAAGATTTGTATCGTAATGAATCAACTTCAAATAAGCTTAAAATCAATAAAAGGATCTTGGCATAGAAGAAGTCAAAAAAATTAGAGAAATATCTGTTTCTATTTTGAAATCATTTAAAATTCATATAATTACAGAAAACATTTATTTTGAAAATATTCTTATAATCTTGTATGAGAAGATTCAACGATGTTATAACAGTGGAAAATAGCTGCACCCTCTATATAAGTTAAAAACATTCTTACCTTAATTTTGACGAAAAGGTCATAAGGTACCTTATTTGGAAAACGATAGAAAAATTCCTTTCGAATCATTTTATAAAAAGTAAAATATGGGTATAAATGAATTTAACCCATATTCTAGTAAATAGTAAAAATGTTTTGAAATACATTTTAATTAAAACACGGATGTGGAGGATAAATAGGTCCTAGTAAATATGTAAAAACAACATAGGATAATAAAGAGATTCTGAAAATAACCCTTACCTGGTACTTTTCCTTGGTAAAGGGGAGGTTAAAATCTAGTATAATGGGTAAATAATTGTTATTAAATTATAAAATAACCATATATTTTAATATGATATCATATATGATCTTCTAATATTTGGTAGTTAATGATATTTTAGTAGTATCATCATTTTGGGTGTTAAATGATTCGTTGTTCTTTATATGATTGGTTACGTAAGCCATGTTTGTTATGAATAGGATGTATTTGATTCATATAAAAATGATATTATTGTTCATAAATATTTTTTTTAATCATAAAATTAAAATTATTCTTGAACGATTATGATGGGGAATGAATTTTATCGCGTTCGTGGATACGATAATCCGTACGTACGCACGAGGGACAATATCATTCTGTTGATATTAAAATCATATATAATTGTATGTTTTATCATATATACAGAATCATTATCATGTTATATTTATTATTTACATCATTTATACTCATTATTATACCCATCCAAATGATTAAGTGTTTGAACAACAAACTACAACACGACATGGGGACGGTAATCCGTACATACGCACGTATGGTGAATTTTTCATTTATAAGATGGATAGAATAATGAATATTGTTGTACCATTTTTATAACAACATAAAATTGTATAGAATATACTGGAATTATTATTTTCTAATGGAAACAACAAAGAAAGAGGAAAAGAACTTGAAAGAGGTGATGAAATATTTACCTCTTCTTCAGGTTCTTCCTTTTGATTTGATCAAAAGGGCTCCTTAGGCTGGCTTTATGAGTAAAGGAAGGCCTCTAGGATTAAGGGAGAAAATTTGGGAGTATATTTGGGAAGGGGATAGACGAGACAAATTTCTTTGAATGTGTGAATTTGAAGGAAGGGGAAGTTCACTTTATAGGTGAGTGTCACTTTAGGAAAAGCTTGAAATATAATTTTTTAATAAAATAATTTTCAGTTTATAATGGTTCAAAAATGATTTATTTAAAGGATAAGGTGGGGTGGGTCGAAAAAATAGCAAACAATAGGTTTTAGACTGGTTTAGGTCATCATATTAACCTTATCTTTAAGATTTAACTCTTAGTTAAATAGTTTGACATTTACCATGTGTCTTTGTATTTTTATATTATATGGTTAATAAACATACTATAATCTTCCAAGTGAACCTCAAGTGTTTCATTAATGAAATATATATTATTATTGAAGCCCTTTGGCTGATCCTAATTTTTTTAGGAATAGAATATCAATTAATAATATAATATTTGTTTTTAATACTCTTTTTGTTAATTTTGACACAATTTGGTATTTTGTTTTTGTCAAATTTATAACAGCATTATTACTTTAATATAAATTCATTTAATCAACCCTAACATGTGATATTAACCTAGAAAATTATTTTAATTCATTAAAAGACTCAAATTAGATTTATTTGGATATTTATAATATCAATTATTTTAATCTTTCATTAATAAGGTTATTACTGCATCATCATTTTATCATAAATAAATCTAAATATTTAATGTCTAAAAATTATAAAAAAAAAGATTATGTAATTTTTTTTTCATATTTCTAATAAATATTTATAGTAGAATTTATATTATTAATAACCCTATGTTAAAGATGTTTTTGTTATTAAACATTGAATTTAACTCTTTTAACTCTTCTTTAAATAAAATAATAATAAATTTCCTAATCTAATCCATGTGGACCTAAAGGATAATATTTTATTTAGAAGGTTGTTTTTGGTCGAATTAAACTTATCCAATAGAATTAGGACATGTTTTAGTATAATAATAATATCATTTTTACCCTTAATTACCCTATTTACTTTTAACCTTGGTAAATAAAATAAAAACGTTACTATTCACCATATTTTTTTTAATCTTATTGAACAACATTTTTCTTCCTAAAATCAACCATGTCACTTGTATATTTGAAATTCAATTCACAGAAGCGGTAAAATTATCTTTTATGCGAATTTTCCAACGCTCATAGGAGGTGGGTAAGAGACGGTAAAAAGTTCAATAAAATTTTATATATCTAATATTATTAAAAAATTACTCCCATGAATTATATTGAACTTATATAGGTATTATGTATCTATTTTGACAAAAATATAAATTTAAATAAAATAATTAATTATTTAATTAAAAATTCGGTTTTAAAAAACAACGCAGAGTTTTTCACTATTCATCAAAAATTGAATGTTTTGAAAAAAATACAAAAAAAATCACCATAAGATAATTCCGATATTTTGAATCCCAAAATGAAGTCCATTTTGAAAGATAAAATTTATAAAATTTCACAAAGTGGGTATTACTATTCATATGGCTTGTATGATTGGATGGGGTGTGTTTGAACTCAAAGGTTCGTACAACACAAGCTATTGTATTATTCAAAAGGAAACATACCTTGGAATCTTGGGGTGTTACAATATACAACTATGAGAGGCAATAATGAAAAATGAATTACATCGATTTGTGAGGCGATAGTCTTCTGTACACACAAGAGACAGTTTCATTTCACATTTGATAGAATAAGGATATGGATATAGGTTATGAAATTAACATAATGAAATATCATTTTAAGGGAGATATTGAAATTATTATCCCAACATGGATGAATAATATCCGTAGGATGTGGAAGACGAAATAAATCAAAAACAATTAGTTAAAAGTTACACCTCTTCCTCAAACAACCTCTCTTTTTTTACACCTTAATACGTATAGGTTGTTGTAATGCCCAAAAAATATCCACAGAAAGAGGGTATGCATTCTATAAATGTATTTGGTCTTTTATTTTATGTACTAAAAATCATTATATGGGTAAATAAAAGAGTAAAGTTGGTTCCTTTTTATAAGAGAGGGGAGGGGCACTTTTGGAATTATTGAAAGTAATAAATTAATATTAATTAATTTTCATTGAGAATAGTTCCAAAATGATATAAATCGAAGATAAAATGATTATATGTTAGAATAATCTCATATAATAATTTTTTTACGTGTTTATATTTTGTTTTTATCCTTTTCTTTTTGTTTGGACACCACGTTAACCTATTTGACAATTATAGTTATAACAATGTTTTTAAACATAAATGTAAAATTGGATCATAAATAGACCATGGTCAAAATTTTAAACCATATACAAATAAATTGAATGAAATAATGTTTTTTACGAATTTTAGATCATTTAATAAAATACTATTTATTATAAAATATCATTAATTTCATTTTTAGAACCGTTCCTTTAATTGGAATTTTAAGACAGTAATTAAAATATGGAATTAGAATATAAAATTTTAAAACAACCTAAATAAGTTATAATTATCTAAAAAAATTCATTTAATGAAATAATTCATTCCAATTATTTTACTTTAATTCATTTTTAATATTTCTTTTAATTGAAAAAATATTGTGATGGGGTTGTGTATACATTATAGGTGATTATTTTATCTTTAAGAATTTAAAATAAATTTACATGATAAAAAATTATTGATCTTAAAAATAAAAATTTATAATGTATTATAAGTTGTTTTAATATTTTTCACAAAATATTATATATATATATATAAATTAAGAGGGTTTTATTTTCGACTTCATCCTTTAATAAATATCAGAAACATCAAAATATATGAAATATGGCACAATGTTTTCATATTTTGATACTTGGATCTAAATTTGAAAAATAAATTCATCAAATAGCATAATGGAAAGTGTTTTTTTTTCATTTTTTAGTCCTTATCATATTATTTTTAACCTTATTTACCAGATTTACCCTTAAAATGGGGATACTTATTTATTATAGTTACTATTCTCAATAACTAAAAATAATTGTGGACTATTTAAGAATTTTATTCCTCCTAATTCAATTTAATTATTTTATCTTTAAATATTAAATTAATATTATTAGAATAACAAAATGTAAAATTAAACTCGTAAAACATGATGAAATATTGTTTTTTTAGAAAAATTTCTTAATAATTATAGAAATGTTTTTATACAAAATTCAAGTATCAAATTCATTCCACAAACTATAATTGAATTATGTTTAATCATAAGGAACTAATGAATATTTTAAACTAACATTATATAAAATAGGAATTTTTAAATACTTTAAAATATAATACATTTTTCAATAAAATTCATTATTTTTACTATTCATTGAATCATCAATATTTACATAAAATTCTCAAAAAATAATATATAAATAATATTAACACGATAAATTCAAAAAATAGGTTCACTTTTATAAATTAATATTCTATAGTTTGGAACAAAATCTTTTAAATAAAACCATAAAATGTAGGAAAACCCAGTTTTGGTAAAAGTATATGTTTTTGTCCTTTTGAATGATGAATTGTGTAATAATTTTATAATGAATATAACTCTATAAAATATAAATAATGATGGTTTATAAGAAAAAAATATATTATAACATTTAATGGGTTGTTACATTTTTCCCACCCATTTGAAATTGTGTCCTCACAATTTTATTCATTATATAAACAAATGAGGATATCATTCCCCCATAACATCTTTAGATTCCCATGTTCCTTCATCTAGCACATGGTTTTACCCATGGAATTATCCTAGTGAATTAGATTATTCTATAACACATAATCTCGACATTAAATAATTTGAATAATTTTTTTTTCATAATAACAGTTCTCTTCTAACTGAACTACTTCATTTCCCAAAAGAGTATATATATCTAATACATATTTTATTAATAAGGAAACATGGAATAAATTATATATTAGAGTTAAACTCAGAGTCCAGGACACTCAATATAAAATTGTTCCACATTTCTACAGGAATTCGTATTTTCCAATTGAGTTTTGAACTAACTTCGCATTTTACTAAATTCACAACAGTTTTTTAGTGATATACATTAATAAAAACATGATTTCCTTCCTCAAAAGAATGATATTTAATATGGTTATCTATATAACTTTTCGTCCCACTCCGTGCTACCCTCATTTTCTACTAGATTATCTTAAAATTGTCAATAATTTTTTCTTCAAATTATATTCACAAAAAATTATTTCTATGAATTTATCAAAAAAAAAATTGGACTCTGACATAACATTCCATATATAGTGAAAAATGGTTTGATCTGTATACTTGAGTGAAAACTTTTATTATAAAAAAATCAGATAAAGTCATAGGTTTATCCGAAAATCATTTATCATCCATTGAAAAATATAAAATAATATCAAATATATTGTGAATCATTTTCTTGGATTGTCCATCTGATTAAAGATGAATGACTGTATATAAATTTAATTTAGTACCAAATAAATTCTGAATAATTTTAAAAAAACTAGAGGTGAATCTAGGATCATGAAAAAATAAAATAAGAAGAGGGGATCGTTGTAATATAAATATAAATTTAATATAATTTTGTAAAATTTGAACAAAAAAATATCCCAGATGGCTAGAAAATGCAAAAAAAGTGTTAGTCAGCCAAAAATGACGAAAATCACATTATTACCTCAAGATAAATTTGGTTCTCTCACAATGAAATACATGGAAATATTCTTCCATTTTCATTATAAAAATAGGAAATTATTATTCACCCCATTAGGTAATTTCCATTCAACATTAACCATTTGAAAGTAAAAATTTTCATCGTAAAATCCATAATATCTTATTCCATTCTACCCCACAAAAAATGTTTTTAAAGGACCCCTACATTTTTATGTTGCAAGGAGGAATAGAAAACATAAAACTATAAAACTCACTCAACTAATATTTCATTAATTTGGGGTCACATAAAACACGTAACATATTGTAGAATATAAAAATACCATATTTATAAATATTAAATATTGGATAATTTCTTTTCTTAACTCAATCTACTTTTATTGTAACCCACAGTATTCCTTTTAAGATTTCATTATTCTATTAGAAAGCGATGATTGCACTCACATCCGAAATAAACATGTAAGAAGTAATTTTTATCTTTTGAACTGGGGATTAGATCGTTAATATGAGGGCACCATTGTTCTCCGAACACTGGGATTCACTTAGAAATTAGATAACATTGGCTAGAAAGGGCCTAGAAGAAAAAGTTAATTTTTGGACATTTCGAGAAAAATAATAAAATAATTTAAAATAATTATTTTATTTCTTTTCTCACTGTTGGGTGGCAGATGATGATGCTGCAGTACAGTGACCAGGCGACAACAAGTCACACTAATGAGGCTCATTAATGACCCATATCACGTAGTTTAAGGATGCAACTAAGTAAGAATAAGAACGTTGTTATTTCATAAATGAAATGGCATAATGGAACAACGTCACTGCGTAATAGAAATTATGAGACATGATTATTTTTATTAAACAAAAAAATGGGAGAATGAGGAATTAAACTGCAGGGATTCTCTGTTGAACCATCGACAGTTTTCCTCTCCAAAGAAGAACGAAGAATACCAACTAGAGTTCATTATCTTCAATGTTCCCAGAATATCAGAGTCGGAAGCGACGACTAGATCCTCAAAACCTTGAGGAAGAATACTTCGACATCAAATTTCAACGAGGTAGGGGTTTGGTTTTTATTTATCAGTTCATCCCCGGTCTTCTTTTTCTATAAACGGAGAACATAGATCAACCCACGAACAAGTTGATCCATGATTCGTGTGTTTATGTGGGAGGAAAATTTTTCGTGGGGATTTATCATCCATGAATCAAACCATGCAGGAAATGGTTGAACTAAAATATCCAATCCTCCTAAATAATTTAAACCACTAACATAGAGGGCCTAGGCTGACATGAACAAGGATTGAGCACCTCCACTAGTGCGTTCTTGGGGGAATCATTATTGAAGTGGAAACAATTCGATTCTGGGGCCTGAGCAGGGATGGCGGTGACCCGAGAGGCCCGTAAGTGCAGACAGATCAGAAAAATAACCACCAGAGAAACTCGGGTAGCATATGGAAGGATCCACAGATGCAACACCATTAACACGACACAACCTGTTTGGAAGTATCCAGCCCATGCCAGCCACATGAAGGGGGTGGTGCCACCTAGTTACGTGGTAGCAGCGGAGGCCGCCATCCCTCGTCGGCCCCACTGGAGGATGGTAGTGGGGGTCGTGGCACCAGGAGGATGTTGCGTGAAGGGTGTGACCCATGTTCGGGCCACCCAATTTAGGTGGATGAGCCATGGTCCATTGAACGTATCTAGAGGAGGAAGCCCCATGGTGTTCTATGGGGCAGAAGAGACTGGACATGCCCGATTGTCGTGCCCTAGCCAGGCGCTCCCATCGGCCTCACAGCTTGGCCGGTCAATGGGATAGTGGGCCACGCCCTCCACCCAGTGGGCCAGAACCATAACCTATGGGCTGGACCCTTGCTGGTAGGATAGACCCGTTCTATTTGGGCTGGGTTGGATGAGACCAGGTCAACAGGAGAGACAGTGGGCTGGACCCTCGGCCAAACCAGACCGGGTCCAGCATGGCCTACTGGGCCTGGCCCATTGGCCAAGCTGCACCGTACCGACCCTAACCCAAAAAAGGTCAGGTTGGGTCCATCAAATTATATCGAGGTATGTGTGACCCCAGGCCAGGTTGGTCGGGTCGGTCTGACAGGGTGAGATAGGGCCCCGTCGCAACCGGTCCCCTGTTTAATAAAAGACTTGTATCATGCAAACCGTGGGTCTGATTGATGAGTCATTTGCGGCGCTAGGACCCTCTTGATGAGGAAAATCTTTTGGAATTATTTTTGGTAACTTTCATGGACATGTATATCCAACTAATTACTTTAGTAGTGGTTCTACCTAGACGGCTTTGTACGGAACCATGTGGTTGGATGAGACCTGAAAGCTGGTCGATGATGCCTCAATGGGAAGTAGCTTTGTGTGACCTTGAAATACCATGGTGGGGAGTATCATTTTGTTACCTGGTAGACCCACAATACATGATAGGATGAGTACATTAGTTTGGCTATAGAGGGAAGCAGCTCAGTGTGACCCAACATGCCCACGGTGGGAGCGGTTATGTGTGACCTTGAAATCACACGGTACACATCAGGGATGAGTACCAAAACAGTGCAAGGTTAGAGGTAAGTGACTCTATGTTTCTTGGAAGGCCCACTCTACTCAATATAGGAGGATTTTTCCAGTAGCTGAGGAGTTTGATTATATGACTCATGGTGCTACTATCACAACCCTAAATGTATACCTAGTGTGAGTTGCATCTTTTACTTTGAGCTATGTGTTTTAAATCTTCTTTAGTGGTATTACATATGTGGTTTTTTCTCTGTGGTGTTTCCTTTGTGGATTACTGAGAGACCTTTGATGTTTCAGGGTCCCTACTTAGTTTTTTTATACTCACCCCTACACGGGCTTCGCCCTCACGTGTTGTGTCTGGTATATATGATCGTTGTTCCAACAGAGGTACTCAGGGGGACAGTACTGATGACGCTACGATGGTGTACTTGGTGTCCAAGGACCAGGTGTGGCCTAGAAGGAACAAGAAAACATGACATGCTACATTGGATTTAGGTAGCTTCACTACAATCACAATTAGGTGGGGTATTTAGTGGATGGCCATCGGAGTTTCATTATCTACTTTGTTGTTTTGAGTTCCTTGTTGGGTTTGTATTCTAGCCCACATACTTTAACTTATACTTTCATTCATCCATGTTTTAGTTGTATACTTGTTTCCCCCTTTCAGTGTGTTGGGTTTTAGTTGGGCATGTGTGTGTAAAGGTTTAAAGGCACTGCCTTCCCATTCTAGGATAGACCTTTCCGGTGCAAGTCACCAGCCCCTAGCCTACAGAAGGCGGGCTGGGGTAGTCACGACATGGGCCCCAGGGGGCAGGTCATGACATGAACTAAAACTATCCCCACATCCATAAAATGAGTTACAAAATCAGTATTAGTGTATATGGCGGAGAGCTGCCTCACGAACCAATGTTGTTCATTATTCTATTACCGCATCTCATGGTTGAGTATGATGATGTATATAAGGTATATAAATATATATATGATATTTATAAAATTAATGTACCTATTTATTTATTTCATTTTATATACAATTTTAAATTTCATTATGTCAGAGGTGCAAAAACATCGCTCGTGTTTAGGGTAGACCACCACATCATGATGCGACGTGGTTCGTCTTTCATTAATGCTTCAACATGATGATGATAAGGATAAAGTTAATTATTATATGTTATATGGATGACATAATTATGATAATCATGACCTATTTATCATTCTAAAAAGATATTATATATAATTTTATTTCTTACTTTTTCACTCATGGAAAGACAATATCATTTTTCATGTAATTGTGGACCACCGCCTTTACAAAATGATGTGACTCTCTTTTCATCAAAACAACACTTAGAAGATATATATAAGTATGTATAAAGAAATAATATATTTTATATGATATTATAAAATTTTTAAAAGATAATATAATATTTATCTTCTTTCTGTAATGATCATTGAATAAATTGAAATGTTACTCATGAGTACATACGAACTACCGTTTCCAATATCGTAATATAATTTATTTCTCATAACCATATTTAGTAATTGGTATTAAAAATATAATTTTTATATAATTATAATAATTATTTAATGACTTTTATT
Source organism: Viscum album (assembly GCA_963277665.1). Lineage (NCBI taxonomy): Eukaryota > Viridiplantae > Streptophyta > Magnoliopsida > Santalales > Viscaceae > Viscum > Viscum album. Next base: position 1,350,565,654 of record OY728121.1, on the reverse strand, counting down.
CATGAGATGATGAAACTATATAACAGTTAAATGAAATTGAACATCAATGACAAATCATGAATGAGAAAACAATGCAATTAACACCTGAATCAATGAAAATAATGGAAGATTGTTAACGAATGAGAGATAAGATGTTATAAAAGGATAATATATGATTTAATAAATATTAGTATGGATCTTGTACTAGTTTGTACCTTGTTTTAAACAACTATTTTTGAGGCTAAATAACATTAAACCAAAAGGATGCATGAGGTAATAGATTTCATCTCAATTTTATTTCATTGAGGCATATTGTAATGTTTTTCATCTAAATACATTTATATAGTGCATATAAATCACATTTATCATATAAAATAATTATTCATTCACACTTAATGGTATTTTATGTTCCAATATCAATTATTTTATTCATGGGAATTTGAATTGAAAATTTCATTATGGTAAAAATTATAGTAAAATGTCACATTTTTTGTGATTGTTGAATTTCTCGTGAAATAATAAATTTATTGGGATCATTTATCATTGGATGTTAAATTTATATTAAATATTAATATTAATATACAATGGATATGATTGTTCCGATAACATTATAAAATTTTTACATACAGACTGTTGTTTGAATGTAATTTTATTAATTGGGAAAATATTGATAAATCCATATCCTTTCCTAAAAATTGATATTTAAGGATAGTGAACATTGATTTAAAAATTAAATAGATTATTTGATACATGAGGAATGATTTGGACATGCTATAAATGGATGGTTCCTAGTTATAGATAACCCATTAATGCATCACTAGTCTCAAAAGATAAATCAGTTGGCCAAATTAGATGCATTTTTAACCAATAGGTTTAAGTTTATTGAGGATGGATCTTAAAGGTAAAGGTATCATGTTATTGGGAAACATGATATACACTAATTATTAATTTTATTTACTGATAATTTAATCAATATTATTATCCATGATATTTTCCCTATGATATTTTGTATGGAAAAAATTCATTCTTAACTTATTGATTAAAATCAATTTATTTTCTATCATTCACCTTAACATGTTGATTCTTACTTATCATAACATTATAGTCAAGTTATTTAATTGTAATATACGTTTTGTTATTTACCATTCCATTTTAATTATTTTTGTTGATCCATGATATATTTCAATTTATTTCACCCTTACTAGGCCATTGAGGTCACCCTTGTTTTTCCCTTATCCAGGAAACGAAGAAGAAAAATATGAATTTTTGTTCAAGGATGATGTTTTTTATGGATTATGTTATATTTTCTATATCCAATGTAAAAATGGATTCATGTATATGTCCAATTCGAGAAAAATTATAAACTGATAAGTCCTTCAGGATTTGACCATTTTAATCTATGTGAATGTAATAAAGTAAGACACCAGCTTTAGGTTACTGGGTCGGGGTCATCATAATTGGTGTTAGAGGATTTTTAGTAGAAAACATGGGAATAAGAACAATGGAAACCCAAATTATGGAACATAACACTATGATAGATAATGAGGATATGTATAGATAAGAATAATATTGCTTTGTTAAGGAAGAAATTATGTGGTTTTTCCTAGAAATAAATCCTTGTATGGATCTAACAAGTAGATGTCAGTTTTGTAACAAAGGTATCAAGGGTGAACAATTCTAAAAAGGGTGCATTTTTGAAGACACAATCAACACATGGGGCATAAAAATTATTCTTATTATGCACTTGGTTTTTCAATCCTAGTGTATATTCTTTGTAAAATTAAATTTTTTTTAAAACCCATTATGAATGGTATGAAAGTAAATATTTCCCTAATGAAACAAAATTATATGGATACCTGATTAGCTATGGATATATTTTTCAATTTATGTTATGTATTACAATATTTTTGGGATTAAGCGTTATTTTTTCAAAATTATATGATCTAATCTAGTGTATTACATCCTTTAGATATAAAACATTAAATGAATAAGGGTATCAACACTCATGGACAGTGTAGAGATTTCCCTACTGAGGAAGATATTACAACTAGTATTAGAACTGAGAAAAGTATGACCATATTATGGAAGGTTAATTAGGTTATGAAAATTATCTTTTCTTAGATTGAGAAACCTATTCCATAGTAGGATTATACAATTTTGGATCACTTCATGTGATAGATCCCCCATTATTTGGGTGGACTACTAATCCAACTGTAGCTGAGAAATGGATTAATTCTCTAGAAACAATATTTATAGACATGGGATATGGTATAAAGGAAATGGTTACACTTTTAGTGTATTAAATCAAAATAAATGCTCATTAATGGTGTTCATTGATCAATAATACGCGGGATGAAGTGGAAATATATCTCATGGAATAGAAAATAGTTAAGGATATATTTTTCAAAAAATAATTCCCTCATGAGCAACAAAATGAGATTATGAGAAATTTCCATAGGTTAAACCAAAATGAATAAGAACATGTTTAATAGTATGAAGATAACATTACATATTTAGATATATATTTTACATATTGCATACACAACACATATTAGAATATTTACCATTTCTATTATGGTCTTAAGCCAAGTCACCAAAGGGTGTTAGTATCTTAAACCTTTTCATCATATGATGAAATTGTTTTATGTGCTATCAAGATAGAGAAATAATTCACTAATTATTTTGGATTTGAAGGGAATAAATAAAATAATAGGATGGTATAGAAGAAAATAGATAAGGAAAATTAGGGAAAGATTGATTTTCCTAAATGTGATAATGGTGGTATGAAACACACTGACACTTGATTGAATGGAATGGGAGTATGCTGTACAGGGGGGGGGCACCAAGTTTATTATTGTAAGATAAAGAAAGAAAATTAAAAAGATTCAATGATTCTATATTAAGGGGATGAGGAACTATATAAATAAATTATCCAATAATCAAGCGAATACACATGAAAATATGCTAAATGATCAAGGTCATGCTTAATCTATTGATAAAAACTATGTTTAAGGACTAATATGATTGTGTATTTGGAGATATAAAAGGATATAAAAGAATTTTATCGATGATATTATCATTATAAGAATTATAAAATTTATCAAAATTTTATTATAGGTCTATTTCTTTTAGGATTTGAGAGGATATGTTGAATAATACCGATGAACAAGAAAAATCATTCAATGGAATGTTAAAATTCATGGGAAACACATGATTATAGGAAAGATTAGCCTTAATATTATCTTAATGTTGATATATTGATTTTGGGATAAATTAATAATTGATATTCATAAAGTAAATTTGATAGTACTGACTATTGTGGTACTGATTTTAGATTTGATGATAAAGTAGTTTATGTTATTATTGAGGAATTTAAGAATGTTTTTTGGATATAAGTAATACATACAATAATGTGTTTTTATTAAATTAATAAGAATTAACACATGTTTATAATAAGGTTTTATTGTAATTTATGTTATTCTCATGTTTCCATAGAATATGTTATGAAGTAATTCATAAGTTCGGTATGTGACGATTAAGAGACACTATATTTTTTCTGGGTAATATATTGTTGATTTAGTGAACTTCCTTATAAATTTGTCCCAAAATATTTTGGATGATATTTAAGGATAAATATTTAGTGAATGAATTAATTTACACTCTAGGTGTTATTGTAAACACTTTTCTGAAAACTATTGTATATTAAATATGGGAGCATTATCTTGTTGCACTTTTATGGATCCTATAATCTGTTAAGAGGTAATTTTTTTAAGAATTAAAAAATTTATCTTGGATATTAATTTATCATTGTTATAAATTTATTAGAAAATGATTTAAGAAAAATATTAATATGAAATTTTTCCTATGAAATAGATAGAAATCAAGTAAGTATATTTTCATATGTTCTCAGTCTAGATGGAAATGGAATTCCAAAACACTGGGAAAGGATCTTAAAACAAATATGTTATCCTAATAACTACATTTATAATAACTCAAATGTCCCCTTAAGTCCTCATAAATTTATGGGTTTTTGGTCTATAACCTTCCATATATCACCCACTTTCTCCTGATCAATGATCTCAATAACTCTCTATTAATCCTTGGGTATTAGTATTCTCTTCGATATCTATGTTTTCACTTACCAACAGTGTTCTTATAATTGGAAACCTATTTATGTGATTATTCTATAATAACTACACAATTCCATTTCTATATTATCAATAATATGTTTTATTGATCCTTTTTATGATGTGGGGTCTCAAAAAATTTATTTTCAAACATCAAACCCATGATTATCGAGATCAAGTTTAAATTACGAGGACATAATTTATTTAAGGTGGGGAGAATGTGACATTAAAAAATTAAAAAATATGAGCATTATGTTTTATAGTGTGTATGAAATGAAACAAAAGTATTAGAATATTATATAACATCCTATTTCAATAATATATATATTTTAAATTAATTCAGTCTCTTAGATAACATATGATTTATGCAGTCGTTGGTTTAATTGAAAACAAACTCTATTAAATATTATTATTTAAACATAACCATTATAACCTTGCCATTAAATTCGAAGGTATGATAAAAAATAAATAAATTATGAAAATTATATGTTTTAAACATGTATAAAATATATTAAATGTATATATATTTATTTTAAATTAAATAATAATCATTTGAAATAAAATTATTAATTTTAGAAAAAGCTGTATTTTTTCTAAAAGGTGGTTTAGTCATGCATTGCACATATAATTTTAAATTAAATTTTAATAATTTTATAAAATTAATTTTATAAATAAAATTAATTTCTTAAATCATAAAATAATAATTTTATTGGGATGATTTTTTGGAATGTTTTTTTGAAAAGTTTCACTTTTTGATGAATACTGAAAGATATGGAATTTTCATTGAAAGTGTCCCATTCCATTAAATAATTCATATTTTTTAATTATATTTGGAATTGGTTTTAAAGTAAAATTAGATCAATTATATATCATTTAAAATAATTTAGGGTGTTAAAATAATTTTTATACTAAATTTTGATATACAAACATTATAAATTTTTGAAACTTTTCTCTTCAAAACCCCACTTTCTCGTCGCATCTACAAGATTAATTTTAAAATAAAAATTTTATGTTATTTAAAATAAATTTTTAAAGAATGATTAAATAATTGAATTTAGTATAATTTATATATCCTAATTTTTTCATTTAATTTCTTATTAATGTGAATACTTAAAACAAAAAGAAATAATTACTGATGTTTTGGTAAAAATTGGTTAATATGGCGATTAAACTAAATATATAAGGTTAAAAATAACCAAATAACACTTATAAAATATATTTTATAGAAATATTTAGACCATATTCTTCCCAGTATTATAATGGACCATTATTAGGGACTTTTGAAATCAAGAAAACATGGGTGGAATTATTTTTTTTAAATTACAAGTGTTCCTGTCACCTCACTTATAGAAGGCCGCCCCTCTCCTCTCTTATTCACACCATGTAACCATTTTTTCATCAAATACCTATCCAAATAACATCCAAAATTATGTAAAATCATCATTTAATCCTTATATTGAGAATAAATCCAACCAAGGAATGATTTAGGGAAAACCTTATGAGGATACCTGAAGGAGAGGCTACGTTCTTCAATGAGAATTTTTATTTTATTTATTCCTCCACCTAATTAAATTATAATTAAACCATGAGGATATAAATATATCAGTATCATTCATATAATGAGATTATTTTATGACATTTTCATTAGATAAGAACAAATCCAATTATATCAAATTTGTTACGAATTCAATATTTGTGTGTACAGAAAACTACCGCTTTACGAACCGATGTTGTTCATTTTTCCAATTACCACATCTCATGGTTGGTTATAATGACTGATATAAAATATATAAATATTATATTTGTGTAATTATTAATCATATGGAGTCATTATATCATATATACCATTTTACATTCTATTTTAAAGGACATACAATAATGTCGCTCGTGTGTACGGAGGACTACCACCTTGTGAAGTGATGTGATTCATCCTTCACAAACGCCTCACATGAAAGGTTATATGGTTAAATTTAATGATTATATTTGATATAAATGTCATAATTATGATTATAATGACATATTTACTATTCTTCAAAGATAATATATACCATTTTATGTCTTTCGTTTTAACTCAATGAAATATGGAAACATCATTAGTGTACATGTGGACGACTGCCTTCAAAAAAAGATGTGACTCCCATTTAATCACAAAAACATATAGATTAAAAATATATGTATATTTAAAATTTTAATATAGTATGTATGATATATGATCATTTATAAAGATAATATATTACATACCTTCTTCCTATAATGATCATTAGAAAAATAAAATGTTACTCATGCCTTTGTACGACCAACCATCTCTATGACCGTAACATACTTCATTTCTCAAAAACAACGGTCATGATTAGACTTAAAAGTATAATTTATTTATAATTATGATAAAAATTTAATGATTTTTATTCTATATATGATTTAAAAATATGACTGACACATGAACCAAAACACTCATGAAAAAGCATTAATGAGAAAAAAAGGAAAGTAACACCCCAATCAAGGAAAATAATGAAAAAATACTAACTAATGGGTGATAATATGTTATAAAAGGACAATATATAAAATTATAAATATTAATACCATTTATTATAATTTAATAACATGTTTAAAACAACTATACACAAGTGTAATTAACGTTGATCCAAAAGGAAGTGTGAGGTAGGTTATCTCGTCTAAATATCATTTCACTGAGGTATATTGAAATTTTAGGAACATAATTTCATTTATATAGAATATATAACTCTAATTTGAAAAATAATATAATTATTAAATAAACATTCATGGTATTATTATTTTCAATTTTAATTATTTTCGTCCAAGGTGATTTTACTTGAAAATTTCCCCGTGGTAAAACTATTATATAGTCTCACTTTATATTGTGATTGTTAAATTTATAATAAAAAAATCACTTCATTGAGATCATTTTTAATTTTAAATTAAATTTATATTAAATATCCATATTTTTGTATCCTAAACTATTTACCATGTTTACATATGGTGTATAATTTACAAATTCCTTGATTAATCTAGGAAATATTGATAAATATATATCCTTTACTCAATATAGATTTTTCATAATAAGGAATATTGATTCATGAGTTAAATCCATTATTCGATATTTGGGGAGTTATTTGGAAATATAAGAAATGGGTGGGTCTTAGTTATAGATATCTCCACTATTCATCTGTAATCTCATGAGATGAATCAGTCTGCTAAATCAGATAAGTTTTTTTACCAAAAGTTTAAAATTATCCTGAGGATGGATCATGAAGGTAAAGTTATCGTGTTCCTAAGAAACATTATTCCCAAAAATAAATAATTTCATTCATTTATAATTTAGTGATAAGGATTATCCATGAGAATTTAGCTATTATTTTATCTATGGATTCATTTTATTCACATTTTATTGATTAAATGGAATGTGTTTTCAATCATTTACCTTCACATATTTATTCATCTTTATCTTACCATGATATTAATGTTATTTAAATGTTAGATGTGTTATGTATTTTAACTTAAAATATGTATTATTTTTATTTATTTATGATAGATTATTCTATTTGTAACCCTTAACATGCATTTGAGCTCAACATTATTTTGTTTCTTTTCCCCAAGATATGAAGAAAAATAGTCTGAATGAGTTTTAAATGATAAAATTTGTTTTCTTTTTTAGGTTATTATATTTTATTTCTATTACAAATTTAAAATTGGTATCATGTATATATCCGGTTTTTTAAAACTTCTAAATCGATAGGACCTTTGAGATTTAAGCCTCTGTATATATGCCATTATAATAAATTAAGAAACAAAGTCTAGTTTACTACGGTCAACATCATTGCATACCTACTATATAACTACCATAATGTAAAAGAGAGACAGAATAAAAAAATTGACCAATAATAGGTCTATCCATAATTTCAAGAATTTCCCAACATGGTGGAACCTATTGAAATATCACAAGGGACTAAGTCACCATTTTTCGAGGCTTCTAAATAAAGAAACAAATAAAATTATACATATAAAGAAATTTTGAAACAACCATCACATTCTTAAAGTGATAATTGGTGCTAAAAATTCTAAAAGATAATTTTAAAAACATTGAAACTAACTACATAGACCAAGAGAGGAATGGGGGAAAGGTAAGAAGAGTGAAGGGCACATGAACCTCATCCTAGTTGGTGAGGACTCCTTAAGTGCATCCAGGTGACCCGAGATCAAATCTAGGAAGAGGCCAATTTCTGTTGTACTGTAGCAGGAATTGTGTAGTACTATACTAGGCAATGTTTGGCACTATAGTAGCTAGAAATATACCCCCATTTGGCCCTTAGGGCCACCGATTTTGTCCCTGAGTCCTTTTAAGAAATCAGGCCACCGAGGCCTTTGGGTCAGTAAGGCCTTCGGGCCATCTCAAGGCCTTTGGGCCCCCTCAAGGCCTTTGGGTCATCTTAAGTGAAGATGAAAAATAGACAAACTACAAGAACGAAGCTTCATAAGAAGGATAAGAAAGGATCTTTCACCATAACAGAATCAAAAAGAAATGAAAGAATGAGAGGGTATGTCACATTCCATCAGGACATGACTGTACATGCATGGGAAATCCTAGAAAAATAACCATGAGGAGGTGAAGTGTTGATTTCATGATGAAGATGACGGGGATGAGCAGTTCCATGTTTTTATTCTGTGTTGTACGTAATCTTTGAAGCATACATGCAATGAATTCATCTAAGGCCTATGTTCCATGTATTACATACACCTATGGTCCTTTTAAGGGTTCTACCTTACCCCTTGAAAGGTGGATTATCAAAATTAAAAAAAAAATGAAGGTCTTCGGGCCATTGGAGGGGAAGAAGAGGGAAGGAATTGAAACACCCAAAAAGGATCCTCAAACCACTACTTACTGTCAGACTATGATACCAAAATATACAGATTTTTTAAAAGGTCTCAATTGATAAAAAAATTGATGAAATTTATTTTTCATATGAGGGGGATTAGAATTCCCAACCCAAACATACTAGAAAATTACTAAATATCAGAACCTAATAAGAGGAAGCAAATATGACGAGGGGGTGGGTTCTCTTAAAGATATATAAACTCTCTAGCTTGGGCCAATCCTCACGCAAATTATCATAAGATAGGGAAATCCTATTAATATAATAGGGAGAGTAACTACTTATCACTAATAACCTTGATGAAGTCAATACTAATTTCATGAAATTGTTGATTATATACCCCAACCATGTTAAAACTATAGGAATCCACATCTAAAATACATTTGAATGAAGTTAATACAATTTGGATAAGTCTTAATAATATAGGGTTCACTCTAACACTCTAGATACAGTTTAGATTGGTCAACTAACCTAAAAGGATCACTGCCAAACCATAAGAGGCACTATCCTAAGAAACATACCCATATTGGAAATTCTTATAATCCACAAATTCATTTCTCGGAGGGGGAAACTAGATAAAAATGAAACAGAAAAATAATTCAAAAACACTAAAAAATTCAACTCATATCAATAAGATAGATCACCAGTCAAAACAAACACCCAAGGGAGAAATTATTTACTATAAATTAAAGAATCAGACACTAAAAAAATTATAAATCCCATTCTCAATACATAAAAGTGATGTGATTTTCCCAAAAACAATTTTTTAAATTCAAAATTTCATTGTTGAAATCATTATCATGTTGCAACATATAAAACCCATTTCAAAAAACATCATGGAAAATACATATATAAACCTAAAAACAAAATTTTTACCATTTAGGAGAAAAGTTTCACCATAAAAGAACAATTCAAATCACTTATTATTTAAAATTAATTTTAAATGAATTTGAAAATAACAAAAACTAAATTAAAAAACTATATAAACCGCATAAATATTAGATTTCAATTCCACAAGTATTTATGAAAAAAAAATTGATTTATAAAACTTCTAACTCATTTCAATATATTTTGTAAAATTAATTTAGTACTTCAAAAAAGTCTAAATACTATATATGTAACATCCCAGGTAAATGAAGAATAAATAATTTTAATATTTATTAATATTTATGAATTAAATATTAAATTCTATTTTAAAGGGGTTGCTATGTTCGATAGCGTACCCGATACGCAACGATGAGTTCCTTTGAAAACTTACGTTGCACACTAGTAATAAAATAATATTATTTTAAATGTTAGTTAACATGTAGCCGTTGTATTGGCGGGAATGGATAGAAATAACTAAAATATGATTATATATGTTTTTAAGTGTTTTTATATTTACCCAATAAAGGATAAAGGCTTAAAATACGGAAAGAGTTCAATTTTAGGCTTTTATACTCTAATTTTCACTAAAGGTTCACTTATCACCTTTTAATGGTGAACCATCATTAAATATAGTTTTGATCACTCTTATACATTCTTTTGGACCAAATAAAACTTTTATTAAGAATCGGGACATCAAATTTTACTTTGTGTAATTTTTGGTACCTTTCTGATAAAGTTCATTTTTTTTTATGAATAGTGTAAAATGTTGCATTTTAATTCAAAACCTCTTTTTGATCTAATTTATTTATATGATTAGATTATCTTTTGAACTGGTTTTAAAGTGAAATTAGAATATATTTTTACCATTTTATCCAATGGTGGTCATTGGAATCAATTTCACTTTGAAATTAGACTTAAACTGGTGTCAATCTTTTGATACTTATTGTTTTGTAAAAACACGCTATTTGCTCTGGCAGCGGGAATTAATTATTAAATTAATTAATGTGACTTATATGATTTGAATTTTGAAAAATAGACTTCATTTTTGAATTCGGAATATCAAATATAGCTTAGGGTGAATTTTTGGTAATTTTCTGAAAAACTTCAATTTTTGATGAATAGTGAAACCACTAAGTGGTAATCAAGCAAACTGATTTTTCAGTTAAATGAAAGTTTACCACTAATGTGTATTGAATTTTGAAAATCCGACATACATGGTTGTCATTAAGAAGTAAAATGTGGTTCAATGAGATTAAAATAATTTTTTGGTGAATAGTAACTTATTAAGTTCTTAATCGCGATTAGTGGTAATTAGTGTAGTTTAAGGTATAAATAATGATTTAATAATATGAAATGACCTAGACACATGTCCCAACCTTATTGGTTGTGTCATGGCCGACCAAGACAAGCCATGGGTCAACTTGGGGACCCCATGGATCCACTTTTGTTGGGAAATAACATAAATTACTTTTTATTAAATGTTAAAGTGAAAATGACACAAACATAATATGTTTTGCGAAAACAATTTTTAAGTGGGGTTATACAAGTCCAAATTTTGATTATAAATATTAAATGGAAAGCTAAAAAGATTTCCTACATCATAGTAATTTGTTTATAATTTGTAGACATTAAATAAATTTAATTATTTATGACATAATAATGATGCAGCGATGACATCATTATTTGACGATTTAAATAAAATGGAAAGATAAAATAAAATCTATGAACTACACATGTCCAAAACCAATTGGATGAATGGATTTAGATGCCTTATCACCTTATCCACGAATTCCATCAATGTGGGACCTTTTAAAACCGAAACACATTTTCAAATAATGTAATGTTTCTTTACTTTCCAAAAGTGCCCCTCCTCTCCCCTTATAAAAGGCCCCCACCTCTACCTCATTTCACACACTCTTCAAGCCATTGGCTCGGCCAACCCCTGCCCATTTGCTCTCTCCACATCCCTCTCCTCATCCTAGAGGATTCCCTTTGGGCAGAATCCTTTCAAAGGAAGCCTTTAGGCTCAACTCAAAAGGAGTTACACTTTTTAAGGTAATTCATTCTCTCATGTTCTTTTGTTTTATTTTGCTTCTCCAACCCCCTAAACTCTTTTTATTTACTTCTTTTATAACATCACCAGTATCTTCAATATACTAGGATGTTGTTATAAGATTTATTTGAGCTACACTCTCACACAACTACATCAAATGGTTTAAGAACATACGGTTTCCGTGGATGGCGAAATTCTGCCTCCCGAAACGATGATTGTTCAATACTCATTTAACACCTTCAAAGGTGGCCATTATGATGTCACTATTTTTATATATGATATATAATATGTTTATGTTTTCTTTAAGCTTCTGTTTTTTTTCATTTTTGGCATACCTTTATGGTTTCCATTATGGGTAAAACACGATATCTTCATTTTAGGAAGTGTGGACTACCGCCCCCTAAAAGTGATTTGATTCGTTAATACCATATGTGGGATGTGTAAAGGATAACGTTAATGATATTATATATGTTATTATACTGGAATTATAATATACCTATATATAATTATCATTTATTTCCATTAAAGTATGAGATAGAAATGAAAGTAGCGTTCATGCGTACGTACGGACTACCGTCTCCATGAACGGTGCATTTCATTTCTTATCCCCAAATGTAATGTATTATTAAAAGTACATGTATATAATGGATATATATAATTAATGATATATCTAAATGATGAATATAATTCTGGAATTAAAATATACATACCTCTCATTTAGTTTTAATTCCATTAATATGACAAAGAAATGAAAGTAGCGTTCATGCGTACGTACGGCTTACCGTCTCCATGAACGGTGCATTTCATTTCTTACCTCTAAATGATTATGTAATATTTTAAATACATGTATGTACTGGATATATATGACATATATGATATCTACATCATGAATACATTCTGGATATAATGAAACATTGACCAAATTAACAACATGTAAGTGTAAGAAGTCTATTTTTGACTTAAGAACCAAATACCGACAAAATGAACATTATTAACTTAAATGATTACATGATGTTCATAACATGGTATAAAAGGAATAATGAACTTGGAAAAGATTCATAATCAAGTAGAGATTAACTAAAGTTTATTATTCAGGAGTTTAAAGAACGGTCGGGTCAAGTCGGATACGAGGTATGGGAACTTTTTAACCCAATTTCCATTCTTTGGGTTAATCTCCTACTTTCAAATTATGTCATTATATTATTATGTCGTATCTTGTATTTGTACTTTATTTATGTGTACTTATAGTGAATACACATAATGTATCTATTTTATTTTAAAAATTATCTTTGTATGGGACTTCGTCTCAATCTCCTTTCGTTGAGGCATATTTTATTTTATACACAACTTTCTTTTATACGGTGTATAAACCCCTTTGACTTTTACGTTTACTCAAAAGGAATCTTTTTTATACGAAGCGTTTACTAAACGACAAAAGGGAATGTTTTTGTCGTACGTATGCGGCGACAACGACTTCTCCGCCGTCGTAACCGTTATTTGAGTTTTGGCTTCCTCTACAAGCCATACCTTTTTTTAAAAGAAAAATAAATACCATGTTTTACTTTGGTATTGAAAATGGTTTTCATAATGTTTTTATTATATCAATGTGTTGTATTGATATCTCGTGATTGAAATGTGGAAATGTTATGTTTCCTTTATGCATGTTTTATGTGATATGATTATGTTATGGTTCTTGGGCATTATTATGAAGACGGGTGGTTCCGTGATAAACTAAGGGCGGGTGAGCCCGTTATAGCTCTCCAATGCATTGGGTAACGCGAAGGAGTGAAACGTTAAGGTTTCTCCGAAGAGATTTTAGGGAATATACTGTGATGGGTATTCCAAACGTAACCAAGAGGGTTACCCCCTACGTAAGAATGTTATGAATGCCTCAATTACCTTTACGTATTATGATTTATATGATTTATTCATGTTTTTATGAGGTATGTTAAAGTGCCTATGTTTTATGGGTAAAGTATGATTTCATTCTTATGTATATATGAACTCATGTTTCCTTTCCATGTTTTTATAACCCATACTGAGTTTTTACGCTCATCCCAAGTTTTTGAAATGTTTTTCACAGGTCAAGGGAAAGGTACATGATAAGATGATAGAGTCAAGGATGTGTCAAGAAATAATCCATGTTTTATTTTAAATCTGTTTCCATTGATGGGAATGAAGAAATACTATATTTATGTAACCACTTTGTTTATATGTGGAATGTAATGCAAGTTTTATGATCTAATTCTCTAAAACTCTAAACCTGAAAAGATCCTCAATGTGTAATCTTGTAATAACTCAAGATTAAGTAAGGTTTAAGGCTGGGGCCTTATAGTTGGTATCAGAGGTCGGTTTAGACAACTTTAGGAGTTAGAAAAGTGTTAAATTATAATATGATTGAAATGATATAGCATTTACGGATTACCATGTTGCTTCTCCTAAGATATTTCGTTGTTCAGAATGGTTTTCCGCAGAGGAAACAAAGCAGCTATGTTGGGACGACATCAGGAGGAAGACAACCTTCCAAATCAGCAACCTGAGATGGTCGGAATCAGAACTGAACAGTTTGTTGCAGTGATGGCACAGTTGACTCAGGCTATAAATGGTGGTGGTATCCATGCACGAGATCAGCCAGATCAACCGCAGAGGAACATGTCAGTGGTGGAACATTTCATGAGGCAACATCCCCCATCATTCAGAGGATCATCTGACCCTGTGCAAGCTGAAGGGTGGATTAAAGCACTGGAGAAGATTTTTGATGTCATGGGGTGTTCAGACAATCAAAAGGTTAGTCTTGCTATTTACCGTTTGGAGGGTGAAGCAGATCAGTGGTGGTCTATGGTTAAAAATATCAGGGACGCCGATGAGATTGATGCTCTTGACTGGGATGAATTCAAAGGTATGTTTCTTGAGAAGTATTTTCCTAAGGTTGTTCGACTTAGGATGGAAAAGCAATTCTTGGAATTGAGGCAAGAGGAAGACTCAGTGGCTGCCTATGAAGAAAGGTTCACTCGATTGGCAAGGTATGCTCCCAATTTTATCCGGGACCTTGATAGTAAAATCAATCGTTTTTACTCAGGATTAAAGCCAAAGTATCGAAGGGCATTAGCTTCTCGAGAGTTTAAAAGTTATGAAAAGCTTGTTCGATGTGCTGAGAAGGTGGAAATGGAGTTTGCCGATGACCAAGTTTTCTATAACAACCAGCAGAAGAAGAGACCGAGGTGGCAGGAGAAAGGTAAGAATTTTTCAAAAAAGTCTGATGGTAAGAAAACTAAGTTTCCAGTTTGTGATAAATGTGGAAAAAGGCATGCTAGGGAATGTCTTCTGAATTCTGGAAAGTGCTACCGATGAGGTAAGATGGGACATAAGGCTCGTGATTGCACTGAAAAGGATCAAGGTGAAGGTAAGAATAAATTTGATTTACAGTTAGTGAAATGTTATAAGTGCAATGAGATGGGTCACTATGCAAATGAGTGTCCGACAAGGAGCTTGAGTGATGGGAAGTAGCTAGACTACAAGCAGAAAGGGGTGGTAAAATCATTTGCAACAACTTCAGCAGATGTTGGGCCATCGAATGAAGTGGTGTCAGCTCCAGGGAGCTCAGTATTTTTTGAAGATTGACTTGAGGTCGGGGTACCATCAGTTGAAAGTAAAAGAAGCAGACGACTGCGTTCCGTACTAGATATGGCCATTATGAATTTTTAGTTATGCCTTTTGGGTTAACCAATGCACCTGCTGTATTCATGGACCTTATGAATAAAATTTTCCATGGGTTCTTGGATAAGTTTGTGTTTGTGTTTTGAGGTTTGTGAAGAGGTTATGTGTGCCCTGTGATTCACAGTTGAAGAGAGAGTTGTTATGTGAAGCTCATAGTTCTCCGTTTTCAGTTCATCCGGGCAGTACTAAGATGTATAGAGATCTGCGGGAGTATTACTGGTGGGATGGAATGAAAAGAGATATTGCTGATTTTACTGTGAAGTGTTTGACATGTCAACAGGTTAAAGCAGAGTGGCAGTTACCAAAAGGGATGCTTCAGCCTTTACCAGTGCCAGAGTGGAAATGGGAGAATATATCCATGGACTTTGTTGTTGGATTACCAAAGACATCTCGAGGTAATAATGCAATCTGGGTTATTGTTGATCGCTTGACCAAATCTGCTCATTTCCTTGCTATACGAGATACTTTCTCTCTTGATCAACTTTCCCGTTTGTATCTTAAAGAGATAGTCAGGTTACATGGAGTTCCTCTCTCCATTATATCGGATCGTGATCCCAGGTTTACTTCTAACTTTTGGAAAGGCCTTCAGAAGTCGTTGGGTACTGAATTAAATTTTAGTACAGCTTTTCATCCTCAATCAGATGGACAGTCAGAACGAACAATTCAGACATTGGAGGATATGCTACGAGCTTGTTCTATGGATTATCAGGGAAGTTGGGACCAACATCTTTCTTTGGTTGAGTTTTCATATAATAACAGTTTTCATTCTAGTATACAGATGGAACCATTTCAGGCATTATATGGGAAGCGGTGTCGAACTCCAGCTTTCTGGGATGAAGTGGGTGAAAGGAAATTGATGGGACCAGAATTGGTAGAATAGATGGCAGAAAAAGTTCAGCTGATTCAGAAGCACATGAGAACAGCTCAGAGCAGGCAGAAGAGTTATGCGGATAACCGGAGGAAGGATCTATCTTTCGAGGTAGGTGATCATGTTTTTCTCAAGGTTTCTCCTTGGAAAAGTGTGATGAGATTTGGTAAGAAAGGAAAGTTGAGTCCAAGGTTTGTTGGACCATACGAAATTCTGGAGAGAGTTGGATCAGTTGCATACCGAGTGGCTTTACCTCCGAGTTTATCTCAGGTACACAATGTTTTTCACGTTTCGATGTTGAGAAAGTATATGCCAGATCCATCTCATGTTTTGAGTCCAGAGGTAGTTCAGCTGGAAGAGAACCTATCTTATGAGGAACAACCGGTCCAGATTCTTGACCACAGGGATCAAGTGTTACGGAATAAGTTGATTCACCAGGTAATGGTTTTGTGGAAAAACCACATGATTGAAGAGGCAACATGGGAATCTGAAAATGCTATGAGGGATAAATACCCCCACTTATTTTGATAAGTGAATAAAATTGCGAGGACGCAATTCCCAAAAGGGGGGAAGGATGTAACATCCCAAGTAAATGAAGAATAAATAATTTTAATATTTATTAATATTTATGAATTAAATATTAAATTCTATTTTAAAGAGGTTGCTATGTTCGATAGCGTACCCGATACGCAACGATGAGTTCCTTTGAAAACTTACGTTGCACACTAGTAATAAAATAATATTATTTTAAATGTTAGTTAACATGTAGCCGTTGTATTGGCGGGAATGGATAGAAATAACTAAAATATGATTATATATGTTTTTAAGTGTTTTTATATTTACCCAATAAAGGATAAAGGCTTAAAATACGGAAAGAGTTCAATTTTAGGCTTTTATACTCTAATTTTCACTAAAGGTTCACTTATCACCTTTTAATGGTGAACCGTCATTAAATATAGTTTTGATCACTCTTATACATTCTTTTGGACCAAATAAAACTTTTATTAAGAATCGGGACATCAAATTTTACTTTGTGTAATTTTTGGTACCTTTCTGATAAAGTTCATTTTTTTTTATGAATAGTGTAAAATGTTGCATTTTAATTCAAAACCTCTTTTTGATCTAATTTATTTATATGATTAGATTATCTTTTGAACTGGTTTTAAAGTGAAATTAGAATATATTTTTACCATTTTATCCAATGGTGGTCATTGGAATCAATTTCACTTTGAAATTAGACTTAAACTGGTGTCAATCTTTTGATACTTATTGTTTTGTAAAAACACGCTATTTGCTCTGGCAGCGGGAATTAATTATTAAATTAATTAATGTGACTTATATGATTTGAATTTTGTAAAATAGACTTCATTTTTGAATTCGGATTATCAAATATAGCTTAGGGTGAATTTTTGGTAATTTTCTGAAAAACTTCAATTTTTGATGAATAGTGAAACCACTAAGTGGTAATCAAGCAAACTGATTTTTCAGTTAAATGAAAGTTTACCACTAATGTGTATTGAATTTTGAAAATCCGACATACATGGTTGTCATTAAGAAGTAAAATGTGGTTCAATGAGATTAAAATAATTTTTTGGTGAATAGTAACTTATTAAGTTCTTAATCGCGATTAGTGGTAATTAGTGTAGTTTAAGGTATAAATAATGATTTAATAATATGAAATGACCTAGACACATGTCCCAACCTTATTGGTTGTGTCATGGCCGACCAAGACAAGCCATGGGTCAACTTGGGGACCCCATGGATCCACTTTTGTTGGGAAATAACATAAATTACTTTTTATTAAATGTTAAAGTGAAAATGACACAAACATAATATGTTTGGCGAAAACAATTTTTAAGTGGGGTTATACAAGTCCAAATTTTGATTATAAATATTCAATGGAAAGCTAAAAAGATTTCCTACATCATAGTAATTTGTTTATAATTTTTAGACATTAAATAAATTTAATTATTTATGACATAATAATGATGCAGCGATGACATCATTATTTGACGATTTAAATAAAATGGAAAGATAAAATAAAATCTATGAACTAAACATGTCCAAAACCAATTGGATGAATGGATTTCTATGCCTTATCACCTTATCCACTAATTCCATCAATGTGGGACCTTTTAAAACCGAAACACATTTTCAAATAATGTAATGTTTCTTTACTTTCCAAAAGTGCCCCTCCTCTCCCCTTATAAAAGGCCCCCACCTCTACCTCATTTCACACACTCTTCAAGCCATTGGCTCGGCCAACCCCTGCCCATTTGCTCTCTCCACATCCCTCTCCTCATCCTAGAGGATTCCCTTTGGGCAGAATCCTTTCAAAGGAAGCCTTTAGGCTCAACTCAAAAGGAGTTACACTTTTTAAGGTAATTCATTCTCTCATGTTCTTTTGTTTTATTTTGCTTCTCCAACCCCCTAAACTCTTTTTATTTACTTCTTTTATAACATCACCAGTATCTTCAATATACTAGGATGTTGTTATAAGATTTATTTGAGCTACACTCTCACACAACTACATCAAATGGTTTAAGAACATACGGTTTCCGTGGATGGCGAAATTCTGCCTCCCGAAACGATGATTATTCAATACTCATTTAACACCTTCAAAGGTGGCCATTATGATGTCACTATTTTTATATATGATATATAATATGTTTATGTTTTCTTTAAGCTTCTGTTTTTTTTCATTTTTGGCATACCTTTATGGTTTCCATTATGGGTAAAACACGATATCTTCATTTTAGGAAGTGTGGACTACCGCCCCCTAAAAGTGATTTGATTCGTTAATACCATATGTGGGATGTGTAAAGGATAACGTTAATGATATTATATATGTTATTATACTGGAATTATAATATACCTATATATAATTATCATTTATTTCCATTAAAGTATGAGATAGAAATGAAAGTAGCGTTCATGCGTACGTACGGACTACCGTCTCCATGAACGGTGCATTTCATTTCTTATCCCCAAATGTAATGTATTATTAAAAGTACATGTATATAATGGATATATATAATTAATGATATATCTAAATGATGAATATAATTCTGGAATTAAAATATACATACCTCTCATTTAGTTTTAATTCCATTAATATGACAAAGAAATGAAAGTAGCGTTCATGCGTACGTACGGCTTACCGTCTCCATGAACGGTGCATTTCATTTCTTACCTCTAAATGATTATGTAATATTTTAAATACATGTATGTACTGGATATATATGACATATATGATATCTACATCATGAATACCATTCTGAATATAATGAAACATTGACCAAATTAACAACATGTAAGTGTAAGAAGTCTATTTTTGACTTAAGAACCAAATACCGACAAAATGAACATTATTAACTTAAATGATTACATGATGTTCATAACATGGTATAAAAGGAATAATGAACTTGGAAAAGATTCATAATCAAGTAGAGATTAACTAAAGTTTATTATTCAGGAGTTTAAAGAACGGTCGGGTCAAGTCGGATACGAGGTATGGGAACTTTTTAACCCAATTTCCATTCTTTGGGTTAATCTCCTACTTTCAAATTATGTCATTATATTATTATGTCGTATCTTGTATTTGTACTTTATTTATGTGTACTTATAGTGAATACACATAATGTATCTATTTTATTTTAAAAATTATCTTTGTATGGGACTTCGTCTCAATCTCCTTTCGTTGAGGCATATTTTATTTTATACACAACTTTCTTTTATACGGTGTATAAACCCCTTTGACTTTTACGTTTACTCAAAAGGAATCTTTTTTATACGAAGCGTTTACTAAACGACAAAAGGGAATGTTTTTGTCGTACGTATGCGGCGACAACGACATCTCCGCCGTCGTAACCGTTATTTGAGTTTTGGCTTCCTCTACAAGCCATACCTTTTTTTTAAAAGAAAAATAAATACCATGTTTTACTTTGGTATTGAAAATGGTTTTCATAATGTTTTTATTATATCAATGTGTTGTATTGATATCTCGTGATTGAAATGTGGAAATTTTATGTTTCCTTTATGCATGTTTTATGTGATATGATTATGTTATGGTTCTTGGGCATTATTATGAAGACGGGTGGTTCCGTGATAAACTAAGGGCGGGTGAGCCCGTTATAGCTCTCCAATGCATTGGGTAACGCGAAGGAGTGAAACGTTAAGGTTTCTCCGAAGAGATTTTAGGGAATATACTGTGATGGGTATTCCAAACGTAACCAAGAGGGTTACCCCCTACGTAAGAATGTTATGAATGCCTCAAGTTACCTTTACGTATTATGATTTATATGATTTATTCATGTTTTTATGAGGTATGTTAAAGTGCCTATGTTTTATGGGTAAAGTATGATTTCATTCTTATGTATATATGAACTCATGTTTCCTTTCCATGTTTTTATAACCCATACTGAGTTTTTACGCTCATCCCAAGTTTTTGAAATGTTTTTCACAGGTCAAGGGAAAGGTACATGATAAGATGATAGAGTCAAGGATGTGTCAAGAAATAATCCATGTTTTATTTTAAATCTGTTTCCATTGATGGGAATGAAGAAATACTATATTTATGTAACCACTTTGTTTATATGTGGAATGTAATGCAAGTTTTATGATCTAATTCTCTAAAACTCTAAACCTGAAAAGATCCTCAATGTGTAATCTTGTAATAACTCAAGATTAAGTAAGGTTTAAGGCTGGGGCCTTATAATATATATCAAGTTTTAATAAATAAAAATTATCAAATCCAAATAAAATAACCCTAATGTATCCCTAAAAAACTACCCAACTCATAATAAATAAATAATAACCATTAAAATAATAAAATAATCGAAAAGGGGTTAAACAAAAAATCAATAGGGGTTATTGGTTGTGCATGGTTTGGAAACATGGTTTGGTATAATTTTTTCTAACTATGAAACTAACATTTTAAGCTTAATAGAAAAATTCACATGGGCTCTACATAATTTTCTAGATAATATGAGCTAACCTGGTTCCTTTGTTTCATCTCCAATTTTTACCCAAAACAAAAAAAAAACTAAAAAAACACATATAATCTCAATATATTCCAAATGACTACCAATTCAAATCAAAATAAATTATAATAAACAAATAAAAAGCCCAAAATTCATATCTTACAACTTGGAAACCCATGGTAACTCAAGGATCTAAACAATAACGTGTTGTATAGACTCTCAATACCAACATATGGAGTTATTTTAATCATATCTCCAATAATAAGTTACTTCCCAAATAACTAAGGTCACTCTTATACCATTTTATCTTGAACCTACACAATTCAAACCTAATTTTATCACCCAATGAAGATGATGGAAAGGGTCAAAGGGTATTTCCAACCCCCATGAGATGGTGACTAGTTCATAAGTAATTGAGGGAACACACTTGGGAATGTTTTTAATATAAAAATAATAATAACATAAATAGATTAAACATTCCATGAATTTGGCATGACACTTCTACAATTTGGACGACCATGAAGATCAAATAAACAGTTCGAAAATATGAACAAATAAAAAAAATCTTAGTAAAAAATAAAAATCCAGACACATCCACACATTAATGATTTAATATAACACAAGGAATCGTAGAGATATAATATCCCCAAAATGGATAATTCCATAATGGTATCAAATAAACTTAATAAATACCAAAATACGGAGCATAAAATCTCATCATGAAACAAGGGTTACATATATCCTCATCACTAAAAACCAATTTATGGTAAGTTAAATGAATAAAATTCATAAGAAAAAATTACTAAATAACCCTAATAATGCCATAAATATATATATATGAATGAGAGAAAATCCTAGTAGTTATCCTCCACATACCCCATTCATACTCTTTTATAGTAAAATAATTTCATTCTTATTTTAAAATGTAATTTCAAAATTAATCACTCTATTTTTTCAAAGAAAAATCAAAGGAATCCATTTTTTTAATTCACTTACCTATAAACAAAAACATTATCATAATAATTAGAACCATTAATTAATAATCTTTGAGTAGAAAAATAAATTTATAAGCCAAGAGAATTTTAGATTTCAATATGGAAATAGTTGTCTTACCTACTTATCTTTAAAAACCATTTTATCAGAATTTAAATGGTTAATAAACGGAAGAAACTCCTAACTTTTAAATATACACATATATATGAAAATGAATATAAAAAAAGCAAATGAATGTAAACAATAATAGTAAAAACCCAAAAGAAAAAAATAATAAAATAAATACATAAAAAATGGCATTTAAAATGAAAGGAATATTTAAAAATAAACAATAAATTAATTTGGAAATAAAGGAAAGAACATAAATTAAAAAACATCATGATAGTGGCTATAGGGAAGCTAAGGTCACGTTAACCAAGAACCGTGTACTATCCAAATAATTTAACCATCATAATAAATTGTGTGCAAACTTCTAAGGATAGTAGTAAAAAAATAGTGTGTTAGCGGTCACCTAAGAAAGTGTCACACTAGAAATTTCAAGTGAATGTTTAGTTAGTGTTTTTGAATAGTCCAAAATTAATGGCACACCATGTATAAATTTTCATACCTATCCTTCTTTACCAATGTTCCTTAGATCCCATTTTCTAAAAAATAGTGGTGAGTATTGAAATTATAATGTTAATTTCAAGAAATTTCATATCTGGTAAAAACCCACTCACTTCATCTCCAAGAAATCACTTATTAAACATGTTTCATTTTATCAAAACCAATATTTCTTGAGATACCCATCAAGATATAAAAAATAATAAATAAGGGAAAATTTAAAATAACAAAATAAAGTGAAAATAGATCATTAATAGGTGTTTGAGATATTATATAATAAAATTCTTATTCTTCCAAAAAATACAAGAAATATTTATTCTAAGGTTTGATGAATAAAAAAAATTTAAAAATAAATTGAGTTAATATTTTGAATCCAACACATACAAACAAAAAATAATAATAATTCCTTCATGAAAATATTTAAAAAAATTAATAATAAAACAAAAAATTATTTAAATCATTATTTCATAATACAAGAAACAAAAAGAAGAAGTAAACATGCTAAAATAATAATAAGGGGACACCCAAGATTTATAAAAATCAAATACCTTTATACAAAATTCCATTTATCTAGAAATTTAGTATAATTCTTATGGTTTTTCTTTTAAAACCCATCAAGAATTTATTTGGAATCATACAATTCCTTTTGAAAATTTTGTTTTCATGAATAAATCAATATGTAATTTTATCAATCATTTATTATGTTTTGAAAATCATTATTCACCATAGGAACCCAAGTGCCATTGTATGTCTCATTTTCAGAAGACATGAAAATCACCATACAAGAAAAATTACTTTATAGTTATCAAAAATAATTTAATACAACGTATTTTAACTTAATTAATGGTTTATAAAAAATAATCAAGCACTATTTTAATATTTAAAGGATTATTATTTTTGAAACCTACCTCAGACCAAAGGAAATACATCTCCTTCAACAAATAATGATATAAAAATTATCATGATAAACCCTATGAGCCCATAAAATCAAAAACCAGTAGTTTATAAGAAAATACCTTGGGTTTGGACATCATGGACACAACATTTGAAACGAATGAGAAATAAGATGGAAATAGTGTAATGATAGGAGAAATGAGTTTAAACCATAAAGAATTCTCTTGTAATTGAGAATAGTGATTTAGAATCATTAGGGAGAGTATGATGAAGATAAACAAAGGGATCCTCTTGGAACTTGTTATTTGGAAAGGGGATAAATGAGACCATTTAGGGTTAAAATTTGGGAGGAGTAGAAAAATAATTTCAATATTTTTTAAATATGGATAGGTCGCATGGTATTGATGCCCGACTTACCAAACTCTATGTTAAATTGTGTCCCATTAATTGGAAATAACCGTGAATGTTATATGGATTCTTCATCTAGTAAAATCATGATCCAACCATGAAAACCACCAATGAATAGGAATTATAGGTTTTACACAGTTATTGGGTGGTTACCTCTAACCACTCACCAACTATGTGACGTCTGATATCCTTTACATTCTAAAAACTTTCTACAAGTAAAGACTCAAAATTCATGGGAAAGGATGAAAATCAATCAATAAATAAAGTAATATGAAACAATATGAATGTGGTGTGAAAAATAATTACACAATATGTTGATGATATTATATCCTGATATTCATATAAATTATCAGAGGTATAACATTTTTTTAGAGACAGCAAAGAGTTTAAATAATATTTTAATATTTTTAAAACTAAAAACATGTAAAATTATACAAGAACATATTTTATAAATTTTCAACAGTTAAAATCACTAAAACGGGACTGCGATGGAGTTTTGAAATGAGTAAAAATTAAATAACCATGAAATAATTAAAATAAAATTATATATATCACTAAAAACATATTTTGAGTGTCTTGATGTGATATAATATGTTTAGATTATGTTTTTATTAATCAATATTTTTTGAAAATTTGATGGTTTTTAGGAGAGTACAATAAAAAACACATAAGAGAATTTAACATAATTTGTGATATTATGAAACCATATTAAGTTACATAGAATTATATTGAGTTAAATACCTTTAAATTTTCTCTATATAGAGTGTAAAAATTATTTCATTACTCACAACCAACTTCCATAGGGAATTTTCATGATTTAAAGAAGGTTTTATTTTAAAATTTATTCACTTCTTTTAGAAAAATTATCATTAGGAAAGAAATATGTAGGAATAAGACAACATATGAAGAAAAATTTAATGAATTTTTCGAGAGGTTTAAAATACTAGGTTCTAATTATCTCTATAAATAAAATAGTGACCAAATGATAATTTAATTTTTTTTATAGAAGATTAGTTCTAATGTATATGAGTTTCGTTGATGCAACAACAAAAAGTGTTCTTATTGAAATAAAATATTATTTTAGATAAGATTATCATTTTTATATGGATTAAAGTGATCATGATTTTATAAATATGGGAAGTATTCTTGTTAATGGAGTTTAGTGGATATCATATTCTAATATTGATAAAATCATGATAGTTGATCAGTTGGTAGAATTGACTACTATGGTTATAAAAATGATTATATTTAATAAAAACCCTATTAAAAGTTAAAAATTTAACAATATATCAATACAATCATTGAAAAATCCATGAAATTTAGAATATGTGTTTCAAAAAATCATTTTATTGATCAATTCCATCAATTAAGAGTTTAAACATAGTCTATGATGATGTTTTCTATGATAGTCTACTGATCAAAATATTATTGATATAATAAACTAGACCCAATTATTATTTCAGTTGTGTAGACCAATGTTATATGTATGATGTTAGAAAAAATTATTTGTCTAATAGGTTTTTAAGGCGAAATGATCAATCAATAGTCTAGGTACTTTCAGAAAGAGAATGATAAACATGCCATATTTTTTCCTAGATAAACACAAAAAAATTAGCCATCTTGAGAAGAAAGGATTATGTAACAAGAGATTAAAACTAAAAATATGACAAAATAGGTTTAACGGAAAGGTTATAAAAAATTGAATTAAAAATCATTGTTTTTTACTACTACCTTTATATCTTATTACAAATCCTAGAAGAAAGTGTAATGTGAGTGATATCATAGTGTGGTTTAGTGTATAAATTTAATCACAAGAGGTGATACTACCTAAATCACTTACATTTTCCATATATAACTAGTCTAGATGTAAATTTACATTTTCTACTAGAGATTAATTTTAAAAATTAATAATATTAATAAGTTTAAGGGAAATAAAATATTGAAGGATGATTTCTATATTCCTAAATTATAAAATCTATTTATATAAATGGAATAAATGTATAATACACCTAAAAAATGTTTATTAGATGGTGAAATTTTGATTTAATTTATATGTTATAGGTTAACATTATATTTCATGATATTGTTAAACCAATTTTGAAGAATTCAAAATATATATAGGATATGTGTACTCAAATGTGAAAACTGAAAGGAGAAAAAAATTTCATATTCAAAAAGAAAGTCTATGTTATTTTCCCACCCAATTTACAATCATGAAAAAAGATAACGTGACTTTAAAAATGGTTTAATCCATTAGAGAGTTATATATCCTTGATATTATATTTGATTTTGGTGTATTGAAAAATTTAATACTACATATAGTTATTCAAATTTTTAGTTTCTGGAACTAGACCATTTGGAAATTTTTACCCTCAAAGAAAATATGGGTACTACTGGAACACCAGTGTTATTTAATATATAATTATAAGGGAAATGAATCTTGTTTTTATAATTCATTTTTATGAATTATTTATAGAGGATGATAGATTAAATGGTAGTATACCATTAATATTGGGAATGGTATTTTTTGAGAGTTCTATGGAAAAAATAAATGATCATCATGAAAATCTGAAAATGGAATTTGGTGATGAAATACTAAAATTTAAAATATTTTAAGTAATAAAAATTTTAGTCTAATAATTTTTAACTTACATTGTTAACATAATAGCTTTGTTTTATACTGACATGTTTCGGGATTTTTTATGTAGCGAACCATCATTAATTCATTTTGAAATTGATTAATTATCTTCTGATGATGCATATGGTCATTGTTTTACTTATGATTATGGATCAGGTGAAACATTATAATATTTTAAAGTTTATTTATCAAATGAATTTTTAAAAGGGATTTCAAAGAAAACATTATTATCTAATCAATTCATTGATAATACATTTTTTAGAATAACTAAATTTTAAATAAACTAATTCAATTGAAATTATTTATTAATATATATCAAGTCTTATTAAATTTATTTCATCAATATAATATATTGTTATTTGTGAACCCACATTAGATTTGAAACTATTTCTAGAAAAGTTGAAATATGATTTTATAGAGAAATAGAAAATATTACCTATAATTATTTCCTAATAATTTTCTTTGAATTATGAAAACAAACTCATTGAGTTTCTTATATAGAATAAGGAATCATTATGATAGAACATAGATAATATTCTTAGATTTAGTCCACCACTATGTTTGAAATGACTCATATTTTATTTATTGATCATATTAGAAGAAACCGGTCCCTAGAAAAATTAGAGTTAGGGGTATTTTAAGATTAAATATTTTCATATAATTTTAAAATATATAATATTTAATTAGGGATAGTTTTATAGAATTTATAAGGTCCTTAGAGAAATTTATATGTTAAGGTAAAGGATGAGAGATAATGGTATATAATTAAAAAGGATATGGATTCCACTGGATATCATATGGGGCCTTAATGAGTACATAGTGAGATGTAAAGACATTGTAAGACCAAGGTAATCAACTTAATGGATTTTAGATACCCATTAAGAATCTAATGGACCATCAGATACCATACACAGTGGTGGTCACTAGGTACTAGTGGCCCTCTTGATGTTTTTTTATATATATTTTAAATTATTTTTGTGTTAAATTAAAATATCTATCCTCCCCATCTCATTTTACTCTATTGAAGCACCTAGGGTGTTTTGTCCCTCACATCCTATATTTTCCCACATCCACCACCTACAATACTTATCTCATCCCAAGTCTCCTTATAGTAGGTCTAACTTAATGAATCTCTTCATTCCATATTGTGTCTTATATTCATCAGTATTTCATTATAAATCACTATTTTTTGGGGTTTTCATTTTTTTCAATGATTTTAAGTGATAGAGTATGGATTCAACCAAGATAATGGATAATAAAACCCATAATAATATGAGGTTGGTGGTACAATAAATTTCTACTCTATTTATATATGTTTTCATGGATAATGTGATGATGAGCTAAGGAATGTGAGTGTGATTGACTACGATTTAAGCCAATAGGTCTTATGTGATTATGAGGGAGTGATTAAGGAAACATAATACCATGAACGATATTATACATGTGTTACTTCTAGATTCTAAAACCATCTAAAAATTATGTTAATGTAAGTTCATTAATAATAGTTAAATTTGGAGACCATAATGGGTGTCATAAATTGGGTAAAGGGTTAAATGATCATATGAGGATTGATGGAGTAATCTTAGAAAATCCATAAAGAGTTACTTTTCTTCATTGGGTAATGGGTATGGTATGGTTTCAAGTCCTATACTAAAGTGATTTTAATATATAGGGGGTTAATTGGATGAGTAATATTATTTTTAAAGGGTTTCACATGAGTTTATACTTCAATGAGTGAAATTTTACCAAGGTATGAGAAGATAATGGATGTCCAATTAGGGAATCACCAAGGCACCTTGATTATGGAATGGTATGAATTATGTTCTAAAACATTTTTACCAATAAAAAGGCAATATTCGAGGTAAGGCTTGATTTATTGTCCAAACCATGTATGGTGCTTGGTTTTCATGGGAGATGAATTGTCTTGAGAGTGTGTATCGTTATTAATTTTATACATTACAATACATATATAGATTTAAACATGTGGTAGAGAGAAAAATTCATGGAAAATGGATTATATTTTAGAAAATTTAGATTAAAATTACTTTTTCCTAAACTAAATTAAATGTTTTGACTTTTTTTTATTAATATGATACTATGATGTTTTTTACTAATTTGATTATAATATTTATTATTTATTTTACCATCTGTATATGTTATGATAATATTATAGGAATATATACATAAAACAAGTTTGGTTATGGATTTTTAAAATGTTTCTTAGTTAAGGTATGGTGGTGGCTATGGGTTTATAAAGATATGCCTATGACAGATTATTAGTATTATTCTTTCCCCCGCATAGATTTTCATATAATACAAGAAATTTTTTAAATTTCCACTAAATGGGTGTTTCTATGGAACATGATTTTTTTCCCACTTATGTGGATAAGTGTTTAAATATATATGGTTATATTCCCTCATATAGTGGATTTCCAGTTCCCACTAATAGGATTATGAGCATGAAGTAATGCAGATAAATTTTTTTTCCATAGTTGTTTGGTCAGAACATGGAAACCCTACAAAAGGTATATTTTTAATATTTCTAATTAGTGATGTAAAAATTTATGTTTATTTTTCACTAATTTTTTGTTTATTTCATGTTTATACTGCATCCCATATCATCCATGAAATCATATATATAATGATTTATGTTAGGGATATCATTGGTGGCAGCCTATATGCACCATAGTGGATTTACAGATTTTACATTTGGAATAAATGTTAGTTTTTGAGCCATATTACATTTACACAACTAGAATAGATTAACGAGGATGTTAGTTTGGTATCGAGAAAAAGATAAGATCTTTTGATGCAGTGTTTTCATTTTTTTCTTCATTTGTGACTATATTTTATTTAATTATCCGACTAATATATATGTAATTTTATTTGTGATTACATGATATATAGACCCATTACATTAATTATTGGTTCTTATTTAAGTATCATAGTATTCCATACATTGTATTTATATTTTTCTCTCTTATGTTATGTCTAATGGTTTCATGTTATTTATCAATTACTATATATAATGATACAAAGGTTTTAGTTTACCAATTTGATATTATGAGACTTGATACTAGTAAAAAACCTATGAAATATGGGAAGTCATGCCTAAGGTCATGTTTCAACATGGATTGAGCTATTTGGAAGCGTTATGCGATTGAGACATTATAAAGTGGTTTTAGAGAATTGTTATATTTATCTTAATTTTATAGGACATAGTAAGAAGATATTGGTTAATTCTAACCTGGAATAAAAAAATGATTTGTTCCTAGATACCACCTATATAATAGAATATTATTTTAACAGGGAATGAGACCATAATTTTTTTTAAATATTATAGTTTTATAATTTTACGTTATATTATTTTTTGAGTAATGGTTTATTATTTTAATTTTTTCTTGGGATGGTATGAGTCAAGTGTAAATGTGCCATATTTAATATGTATTCTCACACGATATATACATTCTTGTGTGTGGTTAGATTTTTTAATTAACTTTTTTATAAAAAAATAAAAAATTATTTTCAAAAAATGCTCTCAAAAATGAATTTAGTGAATTAATCAATAATGAATTATTTAATATTTTCATAAATAACATATTAATAGATCCTTAATTAACTAAACATAATTATAGTTAAAAAGTTTGATAAATGTTTTTTTTAAAAAAATTAATGAAAAAAGTGTTTTGGTTAATTAAAAAATCAATACTAAATTAAATAGTGTTTTATTGATTAATTTTTTTTCGGTGTATTGAATATTTAAACCTATATTAATGGATTCTAACGAAAATGAAACAATTGATAAAAATATTTCTGAGATATGAAAATGGTTTAGAGATCTTAGTTAAAAACCCAATTTTCCAAAAGATACTACTCAAAGAGTATTGATTCAAGTCTAAAGTTATTATAGTAATTATCTTCCAATTTTTTTTTATAATAGAGTGTAATACCTTATTTGGTTGCAATTATATGGTATTTATGAGTTCATGGTAACCAAAAAAGTCTAGTTTAGGAATTTATATTTCATTAAGTGTTTATGGGTTGAAAGAAAAAATAATTATATGGTTTGTATGAGTTTAGTGTAACCATAACTGTTTATTATAAGTATTTATATTTCATTGAGTGTGTATGGCTGGAAATAAAATATAATTCATTTAATATATGGTGGGTTAATGGAATAGTGGGAATGTGGGATACCAAACGAGGTTTATTAGGTGTATAAATTTAAGACCAGAGTGGTAGAAATATTTATATATGATCTATATGGGTATAAATCTAGTATAATATATAATTTCTCATTAGTGTAATTTTATGGATACCACCAATAAGATTTTATCTCTAGGTGTTTAATGTATGATATAGACCCTATATGATCAGGTTAAATGAAAATTTACACCAGAATTGAGCATAAACGGTGCTATGGTGGACATATCTTTCACAATAGGTATGTTCAGAATCTTCAAAGACTTCAATAAGATATTAATGAATGGTGAAGATGTGCTATCTAGGGTTTTAAATTTTTTTGAAGATTAATTCTACCAAAACTATGTATGATCGATTGGAATAATAGGATTAAATTTTATGTATTGAGAATAAAAACATGTAATTAAATAAATTTTTTCTTTTAGGAAGTTACATTAAATATCATTAGTCTTTAAACTAGAAGATGATTCATTTAAATGGTGGATGACCATAAAGATTGAAATGGGTGGTGAAAGGATATCTAGAAAGAATTTATGTGATCTTTTCTATGATATGAACTATATATAGTATTATACCTAGAAAATTTTCATATGTTCATGGAGATAATATATCTTGGATGATTAGTGGAAGAGTAAACTAGCAAATTTAAAACATTATTCTGCATTGTATTAGACCATCAGTGGAATGAATTCAAAAAGGATCATATTTAAAAAAATTAATTGGTAAATAATTATTGATACAAATAATTCTTGGTAATCATTGAAACGTATATTTGGTAATCATGTAAGAAGTTTTAGTACAGGTTAAGGTTCATTTACCACTAAATTATCTAATAAAAAACATGATGTCTAGGGAGAAGCTGAAGAAAGGTAATGATATATAGAATTATTTAAATTGTTTTAACTAAGGAGGTAGTTATAAAACCATTAAAACAAATGTGAAAACTCATCCAAATAACATATAATGTGAAATTATTGGACATGAATTAATGCAATGCCAGGAAGAATAGAATGAGTATTGTGGATGATGAAAGATGGGGCACCTACTAGGGGTTTTGTACAATAGTATTTAAATGGTTCTAGTAACCATTATACAAGGGCATTATATGTCTAAATAATATTCAAGAAACAAAAATCAGAGATAGGAATTTTCTTAATCATTGAAAAAAGTGGATAAAAACACCATGTAACCCACTAATCCAGAGAAAGGCTCATGGGATGGGTTTTTTGGGGTTTTTACGAGCATAGATCATGACCAAATATATTTATGTAGTGACAGGAAACCAATGGATTCTATGATAATAGAGATATCAATATGGAAAATACTATTGTGGGATGCACACAAATAATTAGTTAAGAGAATAAAACTTACCTCCATTGGGGTATGGAAGACACCACGAGTGATCAGTTAGGTGAACCCCTACCCCTGGTAGATTTAATTTTGTTTTTGATTATAGGTGAATTTGGATCACATTGAAATTAATTAGGTATACTTTTAAAAATTGGAAGTTTAAAACCAAATAAATATAGAAATTTATGATTCATGAATAATATATAGATTCAAATATCAATTAAAAATTTATATAATAAAGTTATTTAATTTTGAAACTTATTGGTTTACAATCCAAGAATTGCTCTGGTGAATGAGGATAATTTTGATGGTCACAAATGATTTATGATGATAGTTCTCTTAAATGGAGGTACTATACAATACAATTACTATTAATCCATTGTTTGAAAGTGAGTACAAATGGGAATGATATTCTTGAGGTATATCTCTTATTAGGTGGTGGTATGAATGAGACTAATTAAATTGATTATTGTGAATTTGAAATTGATGATTAGGTGTATATACAAATTTTTTGGTGCAAATAATTATTTTTTCCTAATTAAAACCATTATAAAATTTATTTTTCATACTATGGTTAATTTAAATGAAACAAATAGTGTGATGTATGAATTTTCCAATTATAGTTTTTTCCAATATGAAATGGGTCTATAATTAACTACATTATTTGGGAGAAGACTATTGTGTTTTAAATATTAGAGTTAGAGTTTCTTGAGAAAATTAATTTATTGGGATTATATGTGCTGAAGAAATATTCTAGTTAGATAATAAAGATGAGATTCAATGTTTAATTCAAGAAATAAAGTCACAAGAAATTATTTAGGATTCTTATTAATAATTTGAAGCCATAGAATTGAAATTTTATACTGACCCAAGTTCATACGTGTCAGTGGAATAAGAGAAAACATGTCTCTATTGTTACATGAGTTTGTGGTATTTTGAGATTTAAGAATTTTATATAATTTATGAATCTAGATGATTTATTTAAGGATATACAATCAAATTTAGGAGGTCTAAGTTTAAATTTTTAGAAATTATTGAAGAAAAAAGGGGGTATTATATGTAATAAAATACTGAAAATTCTACTGGGCACCTAGTTTCCCTATCGATTATAATTTATTTTTTTATAAAAACTATATTTTGTTTTAAATTATTTTTCTCTCCTAACCCATCTAATTTTAATCATAAAAGCAACAAGGGTGTTGATTTCCTCCAATTATCCTTTATTTTCCAACTTCTATTATAATGACCTTTGTACTTCTTCAAACAAATAAATTTTATAGTTTATTTATATTAATCTTATGGATTTATATTCATATGTTTTATTATAAAATTAGATATATTTTTATTAAGATATCGAACAAGAATATGATTATTCATATATTCTAACTAGATTTTTCTCCTTGTTTTATAAGGTTTTGATAAAAAATAGTTTTTTATATTTTATAATTTTATTTCGTTAAAATGAAATTTATTTTTGGAATCATCATGTAAAAATTATATTAGGTTCAATTTTTGGTATTTTTCTAAAAAGGATTATTATTGGGTGAATAATTGAAAATGCATTTTTTTATAAAAAATTAACTTTTATGACACCATAATGATATATGAATGACTTAATAATTTATAAAACCTTTTATAAAGATTATTTTAATTTTTAAAATAATTCATTTTAAAATAATCTTTTAAATTTATAAACCTATTTTTAACATTTTGGATCCTAATTTATAATTTATTCTAATAAAAAATTAATGTTGGTTATTTCCATTTAATTTAATATTCAGAAGGATAAATTCAGTTTCACATTTCCTTGAAAGTAAAATAAATCTTCTTTTTAAAACATATTGTAATAAATTTTCTGGGTATCAATTCTATACATTATTTATGTGTAGATTCATTTATAAACTTAAAATTTAATTTTTTCTTAAAACACTTTTTATTTTATTAATCATACATTTTTTAAAATAAATTTCTTCAAACTCTATAATTTTAATCTTGAAAGATTATTTTAAAATTCATAATCACCATGTTATATTTTTTTAATATGAAACATTACATTTTAATTCAAAAAATATGTTACCAGAGTAAAATTTAGTCACCTCAGTAAGGATTAAAAGTGGTCAAATGGTTGAATTAAAGGATAAGGTTATAAAATATAACAAACCATTATCTTTAAATAGGTGTATAGAAAATTTATCATCCTATATCATATATATTAAGACTTGTTATATATTTTTTTATCCACTATATATGTGAATGACTTCCATTATTCTTTTAATAAATTAATATTACTAAAATGATACCCCTCAAATATATAAAAGTACCCCTTCACCACCTCACTTGTTCACACTCAATGAGGTCCTTATCTTAACATAGATATAGAAAAATAATTCCCCAAATATTTTTAAAAGATCCTATTTGTTTTGTTCTCACTGAAATAACTATCTCGAAATTGTTAGGGAGGATTTTAATGGAGGATAACCAAGGACAAAGTAATTGTCTTAACAAAATTTTTTCATTTTTTATTTTCTTCTACCACTACATCCAAATATATTACAACTACAATAATATAATTATCAAAATATCATAAGTAAATTTAAATATTATTTTTATGGAAAAACTATTATCTACCTCCCTATTATCCATTGGAAAATGTAAATGTTGTTTATGAAACATGCATACAACTTCCTCCAGGAATTACATATTACATTGTTCATCACTGCATTACATAGATGGTAATGGAAATATATTTAATAAGTTAATATATTATTTAAAAAATGTTTAAGGTTTTAGAATTATTAATTGAATATTATGTTAAAAATATTTATAACAAATAGTCATTGTAAAATTTAACTACCAATAATGAGAATACAAATACACTTTGTATGTAATTACTTCATAACATTTTATTCCATATATCTTATTAAAAAAAAATATTATTGAATATGATTTATAACATTAATAATAACTTTTTTAAATCATTATCCTTTTATAAAAGGGATATTTTACCCAAAAATAATGAATTCTTTCTCATTGGGTTATTATAACATGTTCTTATTTGGGTCAATTATACCACATGCATGAATGATGCAATAATATTTGTTTAACTAATGATTAAAAAAATTAATAACGAAAAAAATATTTAATAATTATATATCCAATAATTTTTAATCATTATATTATTATAATATACTTATATATATATTTAAATAAAATTAATTCCTTTTATGAAATTGAAATTTAGAAAAATATATATCTCTATGTTCTCCATGTGAACCATCACCATAGGTTCCACAAAATTACCATTTGATACCATAAACATCTTAAAAATTTATTAAATATTAAAATAGTTCATAAATATTGAAATATAAAATATAATAGTGGGACTCATAGTGAATAATCAAGATCACTTTATGAGTAAAACAAAATCTTATCAAGGATTATTTATATCAAAGTTACTATTTTATAAAAAATTATACATATTTTTTATGGAATGATATTAAATCTATAAATCGAAACATATAGATTTTATAGAACCATTTTAGATATAATTTATATTGTTACTATGATTACTGATTCATTTTTGATTTTCTGAATTGAGCGATCCCAAAATGACCAACATGAACTATACCAATTTAGGGAATAAATGAAACATGATAATAAATTAAATAAAATGAATAATAATATGGTAATTAACATGAAATAGGTTTTTAATAATGTATGTAATTAAAATAATTTCATCCATGGTGTTGAAGTATGTATAAACTGATTTGAGACAATATATAATGGAATTTTCTTTTAAACCATATTTTAAATGTTTTAATGTTTTCCATTCAACTCTTTTCCTTCTATATAAATAATATTACAAGAATGTTATTCTAAAAATATAAATTAATTTTTTCATTAATTTTATATTATATATTATTTACATTAGAAATTATAGAAAATTAATTTTAATGTTTATAATGAATCATTTCTTACTTTCTTTATAGTGTTGCGAAAAACATGTTTTTTAAGAATTATCGCTTGATTTCCTTTTCCTACTATCAAGTAAATTACTTTTTATAAATAACCATTTTAAATTTGATTGGTTTTACAAATTAAATTAAATTTACCATTATTATGATAATTCTTCACTTTAAAGAGGTTTCAAAGAAGAAAGAAATTCCTTTTTATTATTATCTAACAAATATAAGTTTTTATGCTTATGGGGTCAAATGAATGTTTTTATGAGTTTTATGATGAATTTATAGGATCCTATAATTTTTAACTATTATATATTTATTGAAAATAGTATATAATGAAATGTGGGTCTGATATATCCCTCCAATGCATTTGGAAATGATTTATTCTCCAAAGAAATTATATTGGAATTAACTAGTGAATTTATTTTATTGTAACCGTTACTGTTTGGGTTTTTGTAAGAGGGAGTTGAATATTTTGTACCAAGAAACCAAAATGATTATGTTTTTTATATACTCAAGATTTTATATGTTTAATGAAATTATTTGGACACTGATGCTGATTTCATGAGTGTGTAAGTGATTATTTTAGAAAAAATTTTAATATGAATAAGATAAACACTCTCTTTTATTTTCATATTTTTCATTAGAATAATAGATGTCCACTATATTTATATCCCTTACTAAGATTTATATGATTATAACATATTTTAAAATTATTTTAATGGATTTAATGATGAGTAAGAAATATATCATGTTCAATCTTTTCGTCATAAAGACTCACCATAGAAGAAGAAAGTATGGAATGAATGAAACAAGTGTATTAATTTGAAAACCAATTTTTTTTTTGAAAAAATGTGCATTGTGGGGGACTGATATCTTTTTTAACATAATTTTTTCCAAATTTTCTAAAAATATAAATTTTAAAGGTCATAATAATGCATATAAATTAACAAATTTATATAAATCCTGTAAATAATTGTTTTTTATATATGATCTATCCCAATTGGTATTAGAGTTGAGTTTGGTTAACTTTATAAGATATTAAATTTACAGGGAAAGATAATTAAGGATGATAATTTATAATAATATTATCATGATATAGTTTTTTATCACTCTATGATTTTCCTTATTTCATTATTAAATCTATATCAATTTTAAATGGTTTCCCACATTCTTAGTTGTGTGATTGAAATTTTAAGGAAAACAAAGGAAAAATAACTCTAAATTAGTAACATGAAATGGATATAGTAGATGTTAATAAATTTTTGTCTACGTAAACTTATTTAAATATGGATAGAGATGGCGGTGCTCGTGAATGATAATTTTTTTTACATATACTAATATTATAATAGTGGGGTATTTAATTAAAGAACATCATTTTTTATTTGGTGGAAGCTCATACATAGTTTTGGATAAAGGATTGATCATTAATTTGAAGAATATATTTAAAAATTATGTTAGTTCAAAGAATCCAATAGTAAGTTATGAAATTTATCACCTTGAAGGTAAAGATGATTAGGGGTACTCTTTAATAAAGATTAAAAATGATAAATATTAAATTGATACAGTGATATTTAAGTTATTTAAATATCAGTTTCTTAAAAAATATTTTCCTAAATTACATTGAATTATGATGGAAATAAAATTCCATGATTTAAAGAAAAAGGAGGGGAACTCAGTTTCTACTTTTCAATCAAATTTTAATAGAATGGAATGATATGTACTACATATTTTCATGGACTATAGTTTTATAATTGATAGATATTACATTGTATTGAAACCATGTTTAGGAATGGATTTGGTAACTTTTGAAATTAAAAGTTATGGAAGTTTTACAATATGTTAAAAAGGTTATGATGACGTTTTTGAATTTATAGATCTTAAAACAATAAGGATAAAAAGTAGTAAAGTTTTTTAGAAATCGGGAACAATTCACAAGTTAATATAAAGGTAATATAGTTTAAGTTCCTTCTTGTCAAAAAGTATTCAAAATAATTACATGTAGTGATAATGAGATATTGAGAGTTTTAACAGTGTGGAAAAATTGATCATTTAGATCATGAATTGAGAGAATTGTGTTATTGTCAGAAAGAGGTGTGATGATTTAATTTTATTTATATGGGACATTATGAAATTTTTTTTCCATAGATAAATATAAACGGTGAAAATCCTGAAGAACATAGTTGTAAAGGTTCCTTGAGTTCATTTTATACCTCCTCGTCAAATTTTGGACAATCTACTGAAGTAGTGAAATGTACATTACTATTTTACAAATATTATTCCAAAATCTTGATTTATTTTGGATATACACATTATTTTATATATGGGGAATAATATGATAAAATGAAAATTCATGATATTGAAGTAAATATATATATTTTGGTGAAAACTCACAGTCAAGGTATTATGGAAACATGGATTTATAAGAATTCTAATATAATTATCAATGGTATTGTTTTTCCTAAAAACGTTTTTTTCTTACCCCAAGTAGAGTTTGATTTTATTATTTTAATATATTAGATTTTAGGTTATTATGATAATAAAAAAATGTATATGTAAAGATATAATTTTCAATTTTAATAATTACTTTAAATTTTTAAATAATAATTTGTTTATACCCATTTTTATATACCAAGAAGCTTAGAAATTGATTAATTATAGGGGTGAAAGTTATCTTGAACATTTATTTGTCATGAGGGGATCTTTTCATCTTACTTATGTTCATATGGAAAATAATTTTTTGTAAGTATTTACAGATATTTTACCTAGTTTTATTATTGATTAGGTGTTTCAATTCACTATTAACGTAGTTCATAATGAAACTAACATTTAAAAACCTCTGAATATAATGGTCCAAAATGTATTATTAACAACGGATAATAAATTTCAATAATTAATCAATATGGGCTTTATTCTTCCAAGAACTTCACCATATGGTTCTTTTATTTTTTTATAAGATGAATATTGGTTCTATAAGGATTTTCATTGATTATAAAGCACTTGATAACATAAATATTAAGAATAATCATTCATTTTCTTATATCAATGGGTTTTCTTTAGGTATTGGGATGTCAATAAATTTTTAAAACTGACCATAGTTCTTAATATCATTGGTTGAAGGTAAAGAATGAATAAATTTATAGGAAAACATTTCAAAAATTGTATGACTGCAATGAGGTTGTGGTTATTCAATTTTATGTTAATGAATTCTCCAACTATATTTTATTTTCTAATGAGTAGAACATTATTTGAGTATTTGGATAAATGTTGTGTATTATTCATTTATGAAATTATTGTATTTTCTAAAATCGATGATTGTCTTGAGAGATAACTATTGTTAATAGAAAATTTCATAAATATAAAATTTTGTGCAATGAAATTTATTTTTGTGGAAATATTCTTAGTAAATATGGCATAATAATTGATCCTAATAAAATTATAGTGGTCTATGAGTTGATAAAGAATAATAATGTCTCCAAAATTCAATGTTTTCTAAAACTAGAAGTTTATTTCTGATGATTTTTTGAAAAAAAAATTTGTTAGCAAACACGCTAACCAATTTAACTCAAAAGAGAGTTGAATTCCTTTAAATAAATGAATGTGATGAATAATTTTTGGAATTAAGAATAATATTGTTATATTATATAGTTTTTCTTTACCATTAAGAAATATAATTTTTTTTATTTTTATCTATGTATCATTGAAGGGACCTTGTTGTATTTTTATTAAAATTGTTTGCATAATATTATATTCATTTTGATATTTGAAAGGAGATGTGAAAAGTTATACAATACATGATCCTAAACATGTTGTAGTAAATTTTTACATTAATATTTTTGTTGTATCTACTGAGAAATGTCATATATATACAAATATTAAATGTTTAAATTATATATTCACTAAAAAGAGGCGATCATGTGGAAAAGAAGATGGTTGGATATGGTAAATGATTATGATTGTTTGATTTATTATCATGTTGGAAATTCAAAGAAGATATACATTTATTTGAGTTGAAATGATAATATATCATTAACCATGTTAATGTTGGACATGATCCAATTATTAATGATTTAGTGAAAGTTAAACATGTGTTTTTCATCCAAAAATATATTCTCTTTCAGAGAAAGTATTAGTTAAATCATCTTGGTTGGAAATAATTTTGTATCTCCAGAAGGAAGATCGTGTTTTTAAAAGAAATATTGAACAAATTAAGGATGAAATTTTTCATGAGTATAATATTGAGAAGAAATGTGTTTCTATATTTATAAAGAGTGTATATGTATCGTGTGACACTCAATTGGAAAAGGAATTATAAAGTTAGGGTTCATTTCACTTCATATTCTATTCAACATGGAATCAATAAGATGTATATTGAACTTCAATAATATTATTAGTGTGAAGGAATGAAGAAACATATTGGAAATTATACATTGAAATTATTTATTTTTCAATAGGTTAAGGCTAAAAAATAACAAAGGTAATGCTTCGGCCTTTATCTATTCCAAAAATGGAAATGGTAGAATATATAAATGGATTTCATCATTGGATAAACAAATATATATCGAGTTCATATTTCAGTATGGGTTATTGATGTCTATTTGACTCAATATACTCATTGTATTCATATTATAGATGATATGTATTTGTATTTTCTTTCTTGAAAGCATCAAAAAAATATTTACAAGTTAAATGTAGTTCTTATCTCTATTTTATCTAATCATAATACAAGTATTACATCTATTTTTTATAAGGGTAATAAAAATTCATTCATAACTAATTTATGTTTTAGTATAAAATTCCATCCTCAATCTGATGTAAAATCATAATGGAAAATAAAAAAAATTGAAGGATAAAATATATTATTTTTCATTATAATATTATTGAGGTTGGGATAAACACCCTTAATTAGTGAAATTTACATGTAACAATAATTTTCAATTAGGTTTTTTAATGGAGCCATTTGAATAATTATATGGAAAATGTTCCAAACTCATTCATGTTAGGATAAAGTCAAGGAGTGAAAATATTTAGACCCAGATTGGTAGAATTAATGGTTGAAAGGGTAATGAATATTCAACTCCATAAGAGGGTAGATCATAGAATAGAAATTAGCTATGTATATATGTAGTGGAATCATATTTAATTTCTGGTAGGGGACCATCTTTTCCATAAAATATCTCCATGTAGAGGTCTGAATTATTTGGGTGAGAGTATGAAATGAAGCCCATTGTTTATTGGCCCATATTAAACTTTTGATAATGTGTGATTGGATAATTATGAGGTATCCATACCTATTATTTTATCCCAGTTTTAAAAAGTGTTTCATGTTTTTTTATCAAGGAATTATGAACCAAATGAAGCTCATTTATTAATTCATAAAGTAGAATATTTAAGGGAGAATATTTATTATGAGGAAAATCTATTTTAGAGTATTCATTGTAGAGAGAAGGTGTTTTAGAATAAAATAACACACATGGTTAATGTTTTATGGATGAATCAAATGATTTATTAAATAATACAGGAACTAAAAAGATCTAGGAAATATTAATATCTAGAGTTATTTATCAAGGAATAAAATTAGAAGGATGAAATTTATTTACGGGGGGAATGTGATTAAATGTTTAATTTTAATAAGAGATCAATAATGTATTTTATTTTTATTAATTATATGGATTCATTTTAGTAGTTATAATGAAAATATTATATGTAATTTTATTAGGTTATGGAACAAGAATATGATTTTTTATTTATTCTAAATGTTTTTTCATCCATGTTTAATATGGTTCTATTTGAAAAAATTGAATTTATGTATTTCAAAATTTTAATTTTATAAAATTAAACAATTTTTATGGATTTATAGTATCAAAACATTCTTAGTGTGAATTTTTTATATTTTTCGAAAAATTTAAATTTTTGGGTGAATAATAGAATATGTAGTTTTATAAACCTGTAACATTTAAGAAATCAAAATGATATATGATTGAATTTAAAATTTATAGAACATTATTTTGATAAAAAGATATTCAAGTATTAAATAATGAGTTTAAAAATATTATATTTAATTTATAAACCCATTAATGAAATTTTGGAGCAAATGTTATATATTATTATAATGAATGTTTTTTGATTATTTCCTTTTAATTAGAGATTCATTATTTTCCATTCAGTCGTTTCTTGAATTTAAAGTAACAAAAAACTCCTTTTCCTAACAATGTAACAATAAATGTCATGGTAATCAACAATTTAATATATTTTTTGTGCATTCATTTGTGTATTTAAAAAATATTTTTCTTGCAATTTTTAT
This sequence comes from Viscum album, assembly GCA_963277665.1. Lineage (NCBI taxonomy): Eukaryota > Viridiplantae > Streptophyta > Magnoliopsida > Santalales > Viscaceae > Viscum > Viscum album. Next base: position 1,350,522,817 of record OY728121.1, on the reverse strand, counting down.
ATTAGGTTTAGTTCACTTTAATTAATATTATTTTTTACTGTATGTAGAAATTGAATCTTGTGAATTTTTTTTTAAATATATAATCTTAATTTAATGTTTTTTAATAAGTTATATTACTATTTTAGTCCTAAAAATAAATTCCTAGAGTAAATGTTTGTCAACTCATTAAGTCTTAAATGTGGTATGGTGGTTAAATTAAGAGATAAGGTAAAAAAATATAAAAAACTTTTCTTTAAATGGTTGTATAGAATATTTATAATTCTATAAATTTTCTATTTTAAATTTATATCCATATTTTATGTATATTCCATTTGAATGACTCCACCTTTCTATATTAGGAAATTAATATTACAAAAATGATACCCTAATCATCTATAAAAGGACCCCTTCACTAAATTACTTCTCCATAAACCTTGAGAAACTTTTGTTGAATAATACCTAAACAATCATTCCCATACTCTATTTCTCACATCCTATATTTTTCTATCTCAAAAAATACATATTTTAGAAGGCTTAAAGAGATTCCTAAATGAGTGTTGGGACCAAGTTGGATGGAGATGGAAGTTTGAAGATTTTTCTTTTCCAGAATGTTGTCTATTTTTGTCAAAGGATAAATCAATAGCATTTGTAAAAGACATGGAAAATTAGATGATTCTTTGATGATTTTTATTTCACAAATATCATAATTTGGGAGATCTTGTGATGCCAGACTTATAAAGGAAAGGGATAGAAATGATGATGTTAGTCACATTAAATTTTGATCTGAAAGAATGATGTTGCCGGAAGGTAGGAAAGTTTTAGTACTTCCCATTGAAAACCTGACAATGATAAAGGTTTTTGATCAAAAACTATATATCATGATAGATATGGTTCATAATGAAAGTAGTTTTTTTGTTGAATACACTAGATGATAATGAAGCATAATTGGTTTTCTTTGTCGAAACAGATTTTAGGGCAGTGCCATTTCCTAATGTTTTTTAAATTTTTGGGGCTATAAATCAGGAGATGGGGAAATGTGTTTTTGGAAAAGGATTATGCACACAAATTTGATTATAGATTGGTATGTTGTGTGTACGTGGAGTTTCTAGATCCGAACATCAAAATATGGAAAAGGAGAGGCTTGTGTGAAAGATTTTTTGTGTGCAAAAGATTGAAGGGAGTTTGGAATTTTGCGCTTAAGGAATGGTTCAAGGCCAAAACAAAAAAAATTGGAAAATTCATGAAGTGCAAAAAATAATCAAGAAGTGCATGAAATATGACGTTGGTGAAAAGGATACTTACACGCCCAATGCGACGCCAACTGGAGTTTTGCCCGATGCCTCAAGATCTTGCGCGACACATCATGGTTTTCGCGTGTGGGGTTTGACGAGGTCTATAAATAAGAGATAACCCCCTAATATTTGTTAAGCTCGACACTTAGAGAAATCCCCATCTCTGAGGCATGAAATAATTTTATAAAAAATTGAGTTTTTGAAATAAATAGAGTTGCGTGCAAGAAGATAGTTGAGTGAATGACTGAAGTTGTGGGAAAGAGGTGTTTCATGAAAAAGTTAAATCTTGCACGCCCGGAATAAAAGTTGCATGAAAGACACAAAAAAAGGTGTGTGAATGATTTGGGTTATTTTCACGTATTGAGTTGGGAATTATATAGTTCATACCAGTTTCTAGGTTGGAAAGTGAAATTTTTTACTTCAATGAATACACCTGTTTAATTGTAAAGAAGCACTGAAATGTTGCAATCCCATATTTGTGCTAAGAGGGTAAACACACAGTTGCAGATTGTTTTCCAAGTGCTACATGATTTTAAGGGTATATACTACTCATTTTATCCCACATAAAAGGATTAATTTCTAGTGGATTTTGTGGTACTAGATTGTTTCCCTACCATACCAAGGACGTAGCTACTCTTATTGAGTAGTGAACCTTGTAAATATTGTGTTCATATGGATGTGTGTTTTGATTGTGTTCACTAGGGAACGATATATATAACATGTGGTGAAGGTTGTTTCAAAAATAAAGAAATGTAAAAGTAAAATATATCACTCATTCACCCCTCCCCCCTCTCAGCGGTACTTGGATCCTGACTGGGAAGCATCAATGAGGATATCTAAGGAAGATGTAATTATCTTAACTGAGTTCTTTCAAATTTATTTCTTCTCACACCACCTCAAAATATATCATAACCATACTAAAGAAATTATTTCATTACCATTATTATATTTATATGTTATTAATTTTATGGAAAAAAATTATCTACCTCCCTCTCATCAATTGGTAAATGAAAACATTTCCCTTGTTAGGTGAGGACTTCGACCCCCATTTATTATATATTTCATTTTTAATCACCACCTTATATTAATGGTCCTAAAAATGAAATTAATCAATTAATATTAAATTTTTAAAAAAAATTGGTTTATAGAAAAATAAATTCTATTTTTTAATAAAAATATTAAAAAAAATTCATCATAAAATTAAATCCCCTAAAATAAGCATACATAACACTTTGTTAGTAAAAAATTATTACCGTTCTCTTTCATTAATTTTATTTATCTATTTATTCATGAATTTAATTTATTAATTTAATATAATTTTTTGGGGAAATATTTATTATTCTATAAAATTTATATTATTACGATATAATAATATATTCCTACTCATTCAGTTTTTATAAAAATTTCTTATTTAGTTCTGTAATAAAGCCTACATGAAAAAATAAAATAATTTCAATGTTATGAATTATTAAGAAAACATAAATAATTGTAATTTTTTTAATAATTATAAACATAATATTTTCAAATTATTATGTATTGGAAATATTTAAATTAATATTTTTTAATAAAATCAATTCTTTTTAAAATTCAAAAACATACAAAATAGATATTTTTGTTCATTTTGTAAGAAATGTCACAATAAGTAACATAAAAAAATCATTGGACTCCACAACTCAATAATAATAATTTATTTTATATTCATAAACCTTATTTAATGGTGAAATATCCATCATCAAAATGGAATTAAAAGAAAACAATCATTGTTATTTTACAAATTAAAAAACAAGCTTGTTGAGGAAAATTCATTGGAAGGTAACTAATTTATATCCTACTGAACTCATTTGTTTATTAAATTACATAAAAATTTTACCTTGAAAAATATATAGATTATAGAACCATTTGATAGAGATGTTTAACCATTACTAGTATACCAATGCCATCTTCTAAATTTTGAATCGAGCCACCCCAAAACGCTCAACGTGTTCTCTACTAATTTAGTAAATAAACGGAACATGATAATAAATGAGTTAAAAAGAATAATAATATGTTAATGAATAGAAAATTTTCATATTTAATTTAATAATAAATATAAATTTCTTACATAGGAGGGTAGAGGATTTAGGAAGCAATTTGGGACTCAAGGAAAGTGATTTTTCTTTTAAACATTATTTTAAATGCCTTCAAATTTCCCTTTAAAATGAATTACATATAGTCCTCACTGTTTTAGTAATGTTATTATATAAAATTATATTATCTATTAAATTCATTTCTCTATTGAAATTTATTTAATTTAAAATTGTTTGAAAACAAATCATTTCAAAAATTTATATACGGTTCATTTTTTACCTACTTTGTAAAGGTGCGAAAAGAATGTTTTTTACCATTTACTACTCAATAAATAGTTACTACCATTTTGTACATTATACATTGTGAATATTAAAATTAAAATAGTATTATATTTTTAATTTTTAATAAATCCCCTATTGTTATATGAGTTTTTCATTTTAAAGTTTTATCAAGGAAAATGGCATTTCCTCTAATTTTTGAATGATAGATATTAGTGGTTATTGGTATGGGTCAAATGGTTCTTATGAGTTTTTTAGAAAATTAAAATATCATATTTGTTTTATTTATTTTATGGTTCTTGTAAATCATATATGATTATGGGTGTCTAAGATATATCCCTCTAATTACTTGGGTATTTATTTATTCTCCGAATAAATTTTGTTGGAATTAATTATTGAATTTATTCCATCATAAGGGTGATTGTAAAGCGGATTTTTATAGTTATATGAAAATTATGACCTAATTAAAAATCATTTTAATGTGTTTAAATTTATGACTAAATATAAAATATTTTATGAAAATATTTGGTATGTGAAATTGAATTTATACATAAGAGATTATTTGATATGAAAATTTATTATGTAAAAAGGAAATCATTCTCATGGGTTCTCATGCTTTTCGATGGACTAATTGATTTCTATTATTTTAATATCCATAACATAGATTTATATGATCATCCAACGATTTCAAATGTTTTTATTGGATTTAAAGAAACATATAAACTCTATTAAGGGTAATATTTTAGTTAAGAAGACGCATCTTGAAGGAAGAAAATGTGTCATTAATGAAACACACATTTTAATTAGAAGACCAATTTTTTAGTAAAAAAATTTATAGTTTGGGGACATTTTTTGTTTTATTATATAATGGATTTATTAATTATATACTATAGTGTAGTTTAAATGGTCAGATTAAGTAGTTTTTTATTATTCCTTACAATTATATATGATAGGAAAATATTTTAAGAAGTTAAAATGAGGACATTTTTAAATATGATTTGTTATGATGTTTTCCTAAGTGAGAGGTGATAGAAGTTATTCATTAATACTGTTGTTCTTATTTAATATGAATAATTTTGTGTTTCCCCTATTGAAATATAGTTATTGAACATCATATTCATTCAACTTTCCCCTATACTAGTGTGCTTATGGATCCAAATTATTCTCCTCTTCTAAAAGCGGAACAAATAAAATATATATATGTAAAAAAATTGATATAGAGGATGTATAATATTTAATGATATTATTATGGGTATAGATAAAATTAGATATGGTTTTTTACAGATCTAGCTAGATTATCATGTTGAAACAAAATACCAAAGGCCTATATTTAGTAATTTTAAGTAGTGAATTAAAAATGTGTTATTAATATTCTATAAATTTCAACCTATTTTTACTAATACTATATATTATTTAATCCACACAAAAATATATATTATATATTGTGTTTAGAACCCCATTTTTATGACCAATTGAGTTATGTACTACCACCCTACACACACACCATATTGATATGACAACTATACACATGGAATTCAAGTTTAGATTCAAGCCCTAACATAGTTACAAAGCTACAATTAGTTGCCATGGATTAAGATATATTTTTTATAAAATGTCATGTTTTTGTTATAGTGTCTCCTAATTATTTTTTGATAATAAGTAATATTATAATCTACTTTAGAGATCCCTTTTTGTTTGACTGAATGATAATATGGATCCATTTCATTATTACATGGTGTTTTTTATAAATCATGTTATGCCTTATGTATTAATTCTATCTTGTACTATGATGTTGTTATATGCATTATATTTTTATACTATTTTTTTGTGACAATATTCCATGATCAAGAGGTAAATAATCCATACATTTTATTATAAATATGTCATTATTAGTTGGAAACCTCTGTTATATATGGAGGTGTACTAGGATTCATGTTGTGATGATCACATTTCAATTCAGATTTCTTTATCAACCCTATACCATTTATTTTTACTTTATTTTTGTTCTAATTTCTAAAAAAATAATGTTAATAAATTCTAATTTTATTCATGTGACTAATTTTAAAAATTCTGAAAAGTTAAATTTTTATTTTTATTTTTATTTTTTTAATGGTAGGTGGAGGTGATTTAGATAGGCCATGATATAATTAGAGGAAAATAGGTTATCCTGTGCTCATGACCAAATAGTTCAAAGGTTTTAAAATCAAAATTTTAAAGATATATCACACTAATTGGGATTAAATTTTGTAAGTGTTTACCTGAATATGTGGGATGAAAATAATTATAAGATAACATATTTCTATAATTTATAGTCTCAAAATGTGGAATTATTGGAGAAATATAAAACAATTCAAAATTAAGAGGGAAATTGGGTTTTTTAGCCTTATATATATTTCTAAAACCCCAATTCGACAATTTTTTTTGGAATAAATTAGAGAAATGTAAAAAAACCCATTTCGTTTATTATATATACAGATAAGACTATCATCTATCAAAAATTCAGTTGGCAAGTGATATTAAAATAACTAGTACTATACGAAAAATGATTTATACGAATTGAAATTTATTGAAAGAAAATATATTTTTTAGTAAAAATAGGTAATTATAATTGATATTGGCTGTTATTTGTATTAATTTTAAGTTCCAACACTTATTTTTACCAATATATATATATATATATATTGATATTTATCATTCAATACCAACACACATTTTACCAATGGTTATATCTATTTCTTTGTCATACTAATACCATAATTTTTTTTATCAACACATAAATTATTTAGTGATAATAATATTTACCAAACAATAATTTACCATCAATAAAAAATGTTACAACAATAACCACAATTATTTTCTAAATAAAAAATTAACAAAAAAACTTTTTATATATTATTATTTATATGAGCAAAGGGAGTATCAATTTTTTGATGTCTTATTAAAAATATCTCTTTCATTCATTTTAATTTTTAATATAATCTAAATAAAAATAGTGTTTATATTTTTCAATTTTATTCATTTAATAAAAATTAAAATATTTTTTATAAAAAAAATTAAAAAAATTATGAAATTTGATATATTTATATATATTTTTGATAATCCTTATATACATGATATTATAATTTTTATATTTCAATTTAATAAAAATAATAAAATCTAACTAAAATAATTTTTAAAAAATAACTATTGATACTTAATATATAAGAAAAAAAATAATCAATTATGTCATATTATTTTATTAATAATTGATATCCACATATTGGAATCTTATTTTACATTATAAATTAAAGTTATTATTTTTTATAAAATATTATATCCATTATAAATATATGAAATATATTTTTATTTTTTAAAAATCAATGATATTTGTTGTTTTATTGATTTTATTTTATTTGTAAAAATCACTACCTTATCCAAACCCTAATTCACCCCACCCCACCATCGCTTGATCCCACCGCCCTCCCCTGCTTCCAACTACACCATGACAACCTAATTCCTCCATGACCACTGTGCCCTTTGGCGACCCCAACACCTCCTCCACCACTATCAGGTGATGCCACCCGCCTCATACATAACCCATGTTACCTCCTCCCAGACCCTCCACTATAACCAATGACCTACTCAACCATAACCTGCAACCTTATTTTAGTGACCATCTCATTGTCCTTATAATCCCCTGTAGATGACCCCCACCATCCCCATTCGATCCCCACCATCAACGACCTTCCTCACTTGACCCTCACCATCCACAACTTACCCATTTAACCCACGACATCACTAACCTTGCTCACCTTGCATCCCACTACCTCCTCGGTTATCTCTTCACTCATTTTTATAACACGTTCTTCTTATTTATTATGTTGTTTTACAGAGTTATTATCCTATAGTGATTTCAATGCAGTTTAGCTTTCTTTTATTGTTCACTATTTAGTGTTTCTTCGCCATCATTTTAGATCAAATATTGACTATATTTGATCTTCCTTTTCAGTATTTGGATTTGGGGTATGTTAATTTATGCTTCAAAAGGTTTTGATTTCCCAATTTCATATCCCGTTTTAGAGGAAAGATCTCAAAGATGATTTTCGTTAAGGGTTGATTTAGTTGTCCTATTTAGTTACCATGCTAAGTATTGATGGTAATCCTCCCAGTCCAGGGTGTCATTGGTCTATCCATCATGATATGATGGGTACCAGAATCTTCCTTCATATCATGATCCATGGCAGTGAAGGGTGGTTAGGTCAATTCCCTCTTTTGGGTTTCCAATCTTCGTCTTTTTACAATGCATTTAGTGGGGGGATGTGATCGAGTCTGTTCTTGTTCGAGGTTCTATTTTTTTCTCAAACGGCCCTTGAAGGAGCTGATTTTGACAAACTATATGATGGTGTACTTGTTACATCTATTCATAGTTTGGGTTCGATCTATGCCGAATTTCATGGTTTTCAGTTGTCAGCCTACTACATTAATATCAGACATGAAAAACTTGTGAGGAAGTAAAGGTAAAATGATACAAATTATTTTGGATATTGAAAGACTATTTAGTTGAAATATTTTTCTCAAAATTCACTCACTTTATACATTATTTTATCATTATTATTTTCCATTTAATAATATATTTTTTAGAGTTTTAACAATAATTTGAACAGTTTGGGATGATTTTATTGAGCAAATGAGTTCTTTAATGATAATCGAAATCCAAACACAATTTTAGTGACACAATTGTTTCATTCTAAATGAAGTAGTGGTATGTTTTTAGTAATATCAAATTTTCTTTTCATTATATATATATCATGAAGCTTAATAATTATTCCATTATATATTTTTTCATGTTTTACCTTATAGATCCTTTAATTGTTACTACAAGCCAACAAGAAACAAAATAAATGTTAAACCCATATACTCCATTTGTGGAAATGTTCAAATCCAGATGATTTATTCTATAGAAATTTTACAATTTTATACTTTACACATACAATCTATTTGGTTATTCATGTCCATCATCTTCAGTTCAATGGGAGAAACTGCTTACTTACATAATCTTTACATAATCAATGTCTATATATATTTTTATTAATTCTCTTTTGATTCAGGTCAACACCTATGTTTTTTCCCATCTTATTAAATCAAAATATACATCAATGGAGAGTCTTTATTTGAGTCCAATAATATTTCATAAGAATGAAAAAACTATACTTGATTTTAATTAATGTTTATAGGTAACTAAAAACATCCTGAAATTTTAAATTCTTATTGAAAATTAACATTCCAATGTTTTTTATCCTTCTATTTTTTTACAAAAACCAGTTTCTTATAACGACTTCTAAATAGCTTAATATAAGTGTTCATTGATACTAGTAATGATTAATTATTTCCATAAAATCCTGTTACATTACTAAGAAAACTATTCTGGTTCAAAATTTTCCACACTGTTAATTAATATATTGATTTTATACCACACACAATAGAGGTTTTAATAGAAATTTTAATTACTATAGTTACGTATAGATTTAAGAAACACCACTGCATAATTGTTTTTATTTTCAAAATGATTATCATAATTAAAAAAATGATACAGTCCCCTTTTATAATTTTTTTAAATGGAGAAAAAAATTATAGTTTATTATGATTTTTACTAATTTGTCAGACCAAAATAAATTTTTAATATTCTATTAGTAATTTCCTTATTCAATACGCCATTTTTCAATTCACTAATAATATAATATATGAATAAGAAAATAGAATCGACATTTAGTGTATATAAAATGACTTGTATTTATTTAATGATGTACATTAAATATTTTTAACCACATTTATTTATATATTTGAGTAAACGAACTCCAATTATTTCAATCATTTAATTCATTGGATTCTAATTTTCTAATTCAAATTCAGTATTAAAAAGTCATAAATATTATATTCCATTTTTCTCAGACTCGTTCTGGTTTGTGAAGAATTGGAAACTCAGTGTGGCCCTGAATCACTTTCCTGGTTCAAAATAGACCTAGTCATACTACTCGGCCCATGACCTATGGGCTCGATAAAATTCCTCGGCTATGTAGATCAGCTATGGCCACTTCTGGAAGAACATCTCATCGTGTTGTGTGGATGAATTTCCATCTTCCTCTATCAACCTTAACACTTACTTTTCCTTCTCTTCTAGGGTTATGATCATGGATTGGAGCATAGAGGACCATGCTTTATTTACATGGCCCTCTATCAAACCTAGTTGCGGCTACATCATCGTCTCTTCCATTCACTCAATATACTGATGTTTGAATATTTTTATTTTTTATACATATATGTTTTTATATAAATATTTTTGTTTTATTAAATATTTTTTTCACTCAGTGTACTAATGAATGAATCAAAGAATTGTTTATTTTTATTTATCTTATGGATGTTGTTTCCAATAGTTAGATAATCCTCTTATTGTGGTAATTAGGTGGTATTTTGGACCGTTGGCTTATTGGAATATACCATGACTTGTAGGATATGTCATTACTTTTATGGCTTAGAAATTTTTGAAAATAATGTAGTTCAAGTTACAAGTTTAATTATTGTCCGTTCAAGTTTAATTGACTATGTGTTTCTCACTCATCCCATAAATGATATTTTTTTGGGTAAATAGATACTGATAGGAGTGGACCATTCACAACATATTCATGGATTTGTCACACCATAAATGTTTCCAGTATAAATTAACTAATTAGAGATCTATTTTATAGAAAGATAATGTATTCCCATTACCCAGTTCATTCCCATTGCCATTTCCATTGCCCAGGTATTCCCATTTCATATTTCCAATTGGATAGTTTATGTATGTCACCCTAGTATGCCCATTTTCCATTTACCATTACCTATTTATTCCCATTTCGCATTACATGTAGCCCCTTCCCCAATTCACACATGTTATCTAGGTATTACATTTACCATTTCCATTGTAGATTTCCAATTTCCTATTTCACACCCAAAGCCGAGGTATGCCATTTCTCAAAGCCCAGTTCCTGAACATTGACCATTTCATGGATTTTCAATGTTGCTCTCTGTTAATAATTTTAAAAAATCAAACACAACCTTATTTTAATTCATTTGGAGATGTGGAATGATTGTAATTTTTTATAGGTTTATCCTAGTGGTCCTGATGTCAGAGATGGAAACAATACTACAACCAGTGGGGTGATGGGAAATGGGTTTATCTGATACTATAGAATCTTGATATGCCAACAAGGATAATTATTATTTCATATTTTGAAAATAATTTCTTATACCTACATTTATTTATATTTTCGTTTCAAATCATGCAGATATTTTCCACTAATTTGAGATAGAGTTGGCTCACTCATCCTAGGGAATGGTTGAGTTACTGGTGTGTGCTGGTCCTTAGTGTGGCATCAATGGGATGGAGTAGGCTGGTTGTTCTTGGGGAATGGATGGGTTTTCTGGTCCCTGGTGCAATATGGATAGAATACTACTGGCATGGGGGGTGGGGTCCCTGGTTTGGCATGGATAGGCTGCTAGTATGGGGTGGTGTTGGTAGCATAGTTTTGTTGTCCTAGTCCTTGGTGTGGCGTAAATGGGTTGCATTGTTTCTGGATTTTTCATTAGAAACTATTTCCAAACATTTTAACCAACGTATATATTATCTATTAGTATTAATATAATTTTAATAATATGATTTTATCTATCCAAAAACATTTAGCAACAAATTTTATATAGACAATTTAATGATTGGGACATATATGTTTGTAAAAAAATTAAAAATAGTAAATTTACTCTTACCAAAATATATTTCCCCATTGGAAAAAGATAAATATTGTGTATTGTGGGTCCAAAAATAACGTTATATATTTTCTTGAAATATGGACCTTGGGTACCCACTTTTATATGTCTATCCAAGGGAAATCCATGATTTGAAATAGGAAAACATGTTCCTTACACCAATATATATGTTTTGGGGCTCCCTATACTCATAGATAGGGATTAAATAATGAAGGAAATCGATTGATGCTTCGTCCTCTCGATGCTGAAGAAAATGGACAGTGATAATCATGAGGGATACATGCAAATAGAAAAGAGTTTTGAAAAATCTATGTTACTAATAGTTAGGCTTATTTTATTTTGAAAACATTTTTTTCTTGATATTGATTTAATTAAATGGCTATATTTAGTTACTTTAATCAAAATGTGAAATTTTTACCTAATCAATCTAATTTGTTTTTTGAGTGATAAAATTGTGTTTTTCTGATTGGATAATATAAATATACATTACTTTCTCATACACATGAAATCATTATGTGTCTTTCAATTCATTAAACCTTTCACAAGGATTAAATCTTGGTGAAATGATTATTAGACTATGGATTTCATCCAAGTACCCTATTTTAAGGGATAAGATGATAATCAAGATCTCAATTTACCCATAACCAATGAAATACACTATAGATCCCAATGGACCTGGCATGGACAATATAGGGAAAATTAGTTTACTAGAATCTTACAGAGTTATGAATTCTTTTAAATTAACCCCTCTAACTCTGGAATCTATTCCATGATTAAGAAGAATTGAAAAATCAGTTTTCACTCTAAAACACCTTATAATGCAATGGATATGTTGATCTAAACAACAAAAAACACACATTTTCTCAATGTTTGACCTTGATGTGTGAGCCTTTTACTAGCCATGTTTTTCATTTTATAGTATAAAAATTTTAATATCATTATAAATTTTTAGTGCTTATAAAGTGACGTTAAAGTGACAAAAAAGTGTTAGGATGTTATAATTATCTTCCATGATATGAAATTGTTAATACTAGAAAGTCTAGTCTATTAGTGGTGTGATTTATACGGGTTATAAAAATTCATCCAAGGTCCTATAATAACTAGTGAATTGGTTATTTTATAGCAAATAATGATGAAAACATAGACCTAAAGACTATCCTTTATCTCCACTTAGACTCAATAAGATTATTTAATCATTGTGGTTCTTCGAGAGTCACAATGAAAATATATTAGCATAAATCACAACATAAATATATCAATATCTTTAATATCATTCAATGATATGAAAATATATTAGAATCTATCTTCTTATTTTTCATAAAATAATGATCTATATTCTCTGCTAATTCTCTCCTTCTCATCTTATTCCTCTTTTTATGAAATATATGATTATTATAGGGATTTCTCAAAATCCATCGAAACCTAAAAGTATTTAAAGTAATTATAGTAGTATCATATCAATATTATTTTTCATTCTACAATAGGTATTTCTTTTTTAATAACCTGAATTGTTTTTAAAAGAATAGTATGAGTGATCTCTAGATTAACTTGCAACATTAAGATTTTAGCAAAATAAAATACACTATACAATTATTATAATTTAAATGTTATTATAATAACCTAAATATTAAATTTCCAATTTTAATAGGAATAAAAATGTTATGAAATATTTATATATTTTATAATTATCATTTACTGATTAATTTATTATAAATAAATAATTACTTTTTAGTAATCTCATTTTAAACATAAAATATGTATTCTCATCAAAATTTTTTTTCATTGTATTTTTAGAAGGAAAATAAAAATAACTTATCATCTTTTATTAATTTTATTGGATTATAATAATATTGTTTTGGAAAACCACATATTAAAATTATTTTATGGTGGTTTTCTGAAATTTTTCTAAAAAACGTTATGTTTAAGTGAATAGTAAATAATAACATGTTTTTTGAAAACTGTTATTTATTTTCATGAGATAAAGTAATTTAGATGTCCTAATATGTTTTTAATTTTATATTAAATAAAAATAATTCAAATTTAGTTATAAATAATATAATTAATTACATAGTAATCAAAACTATTATTGATTTTGGTATAAGTTGTTTTTTGGGTCTCAAAACTCATTGGATTTAAATATGTTTTTCATTATGTTTTATCATTAAATTAATATACACATCTTATAGAAATTGAATTTTATAAAATGGATACAATATTTGGAATCAAAATGTCAAATTTTTTAAAATATTTCATCTTTTTTTCCTAATTAATAGTAACCATGGTGAAATTTGTCACCACGATAATGGGTAAACTATGTTAACTTGGGTTTAAACTAATGTGAAAAGTAATTAAAATTAATATAAAACATTCCATTACTCTATCAGATGGTTTAAATTATAACATAACCAAATAATATTTTAATATGTGGATTTTTATGCCTTTTTTTTTGATAAATGCCTTTATATTATTTTAAGTAACAAATAATTCTAAAATGACACTTTATTGAATTTAATTTTCTTAATATATTTTCATAGGGATAAAAATAAGCCAGTAATGATTATTAATTGTTTTTGAAATAATTTTATTATTATATTAATTTATTATAATTTTATATCAAATAATTACATTAAAAGTGTAGGGAATTCTACATAGTGTTTATGCGAGCAATTGAAAACTCTACTAAATGATTTTAAAACACGAAAAGCAACGTTTTCAGTGTTTTATTGTTTTAATTTTTTTGATACATATAATTTATTATTTTTTCTTTAAATGTTTATATTGTAATAAATTTACCATACTTAATTTTTTAAACTGAATTATGTGAATAGTCCCGAAAATCACTCTAATGGTATTTTATGTTAATTAATATTTTATTAAAAGATTCAAAATTCATAAAAATATTAAATTTGTCCCTTTTAACTATATATGGTCTATAATTTCATCAATTTTCCACTTATTTTGCAATTGTCCTTTTATATTATCTTTCTTGACCCCTAAGAAGTAAAAGACGTTGATATCATGGTAGTCATAAAAATGTTTAACATGACATTAAAATTAAGAGATAGGGGTTAAAACCTCACCTAATATTTTATAATTTTAATATATGAGATAATCTATAGTTTTATAAACCATATTTTATATATATATAATTTTTATTAACTTTAATATCATAATTAATTTATATTAGATGAATAGTTTATGTAATTCCTAGGGTGCCCCTCATCTCTTATAAAAAGATATTACCTCCCATATCTTATGAACACTTATTGAGCCACATAGATTAACCAAACGCTAAAAATAAATATTATTAACTTACTTGTATATGATATAGAGGTTATTGTATTCTTAGAAGACCATCCCTAGGGTTCTTGATATGTTTTCTAACATAGGTTCTCCAAAGAGTAGGTAATTTTTTTAACCATGCATTTTCATTTTACCTTTTCTTAAACCTCCTTAAATTTTTTCCTAACTATTCCAATATAATAAAATATGTATTTTAAATATAAATATATTTAATTATTTTAATTTCATTCCATTATTAATATTTTTTCCGATCTTATGGGGATTGAAATCATCATTCCTACACCCTTATATACTACCACCTCCACGAAGCATAATTTTTTTCTCCATTAAGGACTTTCATGGTTGTTTATAATGATTTATTTAATATATATATATATATATATATATTATTTCTAAAATAATTATCATTATACAAATATACTACAATATATATTTTCTTTCCTTTCCATCCGTTTGAAAATGGAAATGTTTTCCATGCATATGTTTGGTTTACCACCTCCATGAAGCGATGTGATTCATTTTTCTTGTAAAATTTTCAATGATGGTTATAAAATTTTATTTAATATATTAATATGATAATTATTTCATTATTATTATTATACATATGATGGAACCATGATAAATTTGACTAAAATCAATATATTGTTGCCATTATGATATTATGAACATAACAGCCTCAAAACATATGACTTAGACTTAACCGATTAAGTAATTAAATATTTCATTTAAATAAATGAAATAAATTTTCTAATGATAAGGGATTAATCTTGTAAAATTTTATTAATGGGTAAATAATTAATATAATCTTATTATATTAGATTTAAAGGGAATACATATAAATTTTGGTATAAAGGTAAGGGGTTTCTTAACTCATTTTCCATTCATTAGGCTACACTTTTACTTAATATACCATGTTATTCCGATATTATGTGTAAAATTAAATCTTATTTTAATATTTTCATTTATAATTTTTTAAAATATTTTACACATGATCACTTCGTTGATTAAACTCTAACATAAAATATTCATATCATTATAATAAGGATTCAATTAATATTGTTTCTTTGTGAAATGTCTTATATTATGTACATTCATATTTTTATAAGGTGTATATGATTTAATTTGATAAATTGTACTATGAATGAATATTTTATCATTTTATTTAATGTTATTTTTATTTTATCTCTTACTTTACATATTAATTGGAATGTTATAACAGTTTCAAGGGTTTACATGGTCTCAATTTCAATTCATTGATAAAAAATTCCTATTATGAACCATGATTAATTATTTATGGTGTACTTAATTCCACATGAATTTATTTTCACATATTCATTCAAGGAATTTTGGGTTTTTATAAACCATTTTGTGTTACATTATTCAGTGTATTTTTTATTTAATAATTACCCAATTTCCAAGGGTTTATTATCTAAAAAATACTTCGTTGTGAAATTTTTTGGTTGATGAACCTATATTCATTTATATGATATACATAGTTAACAAAGATATATAATATTAGGAATAATTTTATAATAATTGAAATTTTTGTTCTTCATTATTTTCTTAAATTCAAAGGGGTTTTGGTTTTAGAATATAGATATTGGGTTTTCTTTAAAATAGTTTCTTTTAAGGTTTTAAATACTTTTAACTAAACCATTCCTCCATCTTCATTATCTTATTTCAACAATGTTTTTTTATAATTATAATTTATTTCATGATTTCTTATACTAATAACATTAAACTTCTATTAAATGGTATTAAAAAGAAATTTTATTAAACTTTTTAGTGGGTCAGTTTGAACATTCTTTATAAAAGTTTGAAAATAATGTTTTTTTGTAACTTTTAGGAAATGATTTGAAATTTTTGCCGTCAAGACTATTGTTTTCACTGATTATTCATTTAAAATTTATCATGTAAATTTTAAATTATTTATTTCTAAATAATCAGGAAATTATTATTTAAAATGGTACCAAAAGAAAAATGTATTTTTCCTTTTTTTTAATGAAATATTTTAAATGTTCTATTACTACTATTTTTTCTATGTAAAAATACATTAATGACCCTACTAGAAAACAGGGCTATAGCCACATTACATTAACCACTATTATTCAAAATCATGGCTACATGTATTTAAATCAAGTCCATAGACATAGTTTGTATAGATATATGGCTATAGCCTGCACCAAAAGACATAACTATCTCAAAATGTGTATATAAGACATTTTTTCTATGGCTATAATCATATTTATCTAAAATTATGGCAATACCATTTACCTATATCCAAGTTTTTCATGGAACATAGATATAGGTAGTTTGTTTGGAAGGATATAAACATTGTCTTCATGGAATCATGGCTATAGGTTGTGTTTCTGAAGGCTATATCCACAATTCCCGTAGTACCGCAGCTCTAGGTTTTTTAGGAAGGCTATAACCAAAGTGTTCACACAATGAAGGCTATTTCCTTTATAAATAGGAAGTTTCTTCCTAAAACATGGATATATATTGTTTTTTATGAAGTATATGACTACAGTTTTCATATAAGCATGTCTATAGCCTTCACCTATATCCACAATTTTTGGAAACCCGTGGCCATAGGGTTCCTACACAAACATGGTGAAAGATTTATCTTGGTAATTTTGTGGGAATACCGATTTTAAAGGGTATTATTCCTATTTCCATTGTTATTAATGATATAAATAAATAAATATATATATATACAACCTATGTTGATAGTGGTGTAGTGGTATGTTACATGGCTACCCATAGTAGAGGTGTATAAATTAAAAGCTTTTGGAAGTAATTTATTTTACAACTATTTCAACAGTCTGAAGGGATATATAAATTGTTTTAGAAATTGGAGATAAACCCTATAGAAATTGTTTAAACCATGACTATATCCCAATAGTCATGAAGGACAATCAGAAGGGTTATTCACACAGTTCCAAAAAGCGGGACTATAGGTGATATTTCCAAGGTTGTAACTATGGAAATATCCCATTAGAAATGTGGATATATTTTTTTCTATAGCCACACTAATAAGATCCAATACCATTTAAAACCATGTAAATAACTTATATCCATGGTTTTGGACCATGGCCATAAGAAAATTCATCTTTTTAATTCCTATTATTCAATGGGGATATAACATTATGATAACATTCGATTTCTTTCTCTGAATTATCTATGATTATGTTCTAAAGAGATTATTACAAACCCTATTTCTTTTTCATAGGTAAACAGAGTTGTGTCAGCTATAATGAAATTTTAGAATCCATGTTTTTTTTCATGATATGGTTCATGGACATTGTTAATGAAATACAGATTGGAGAGTGAAACCAAATGCTTATCCTATTTTTTCTGACATGTGATGGGTGGGTCCATTATATCTCTCTAATGAATTAATTAATGAGATATAGTTAATTGGATGATATCTACTCCTATGTGATGAAACGAGTTATGTATCTTCTAATACATGACTAATTTTATTGATGTAATTAACTTTAAAGATAAAACATAGTTAATTGATGCAAGTTACTTCAAAGATATTTTGGGAATTATCCTATTTAAAGGATTGAATAATGAATGTTTTATGTCCCAATATATATACACAGTTTCAAATTCATTCTATGAGTTATAATGTTTCCATTGATTAAGGATTTTTTTCACATGGATCCTGATTTCTTACTTATATTACCATTGTTTAGGTTAAATATTTATTCCATGAATCTATTTTCAATGAAGAAAGTTGGTTTTATCCATATGATATGAAGGAGGAGGTCTAATGAGAATTTGGATGTACATCCTTTTTATATTGTGATTTAGATGTCGTAGTTAAGTTGTTTCACAATAGGTTGACTGTTTTATTTCTGAAAAATGATCATTTTTCGCTCGACGATTGATTACAGGGGGTTGAATTATGTTTAATCACATATATTGGGCATAATTATTAGAACGGTCTCCAATGAGTTTTCTTTATGGAGCAAAAAATGCACAATGGATCTTATATATCTGATTACTCATGGACCTACTTTCCAAAGACAACATTTGATTGTAAATAATAGATAAAAATACTTAAGAACTCACATTGGTTTATATTATGGGAAGCTAGGCTAATCACACCATTTTAGGGAGAACTATTTCCAATTTCAAGACGCTCTTATAAATTTAAATAAGCTCACAAATCCTTTATTCATCACCAAGTTTGTAGAAGGGGATCACGCCAATATAATAATCCATTATGAACATACATTGGTTTGGAATAATATGTATGTATCTACGGTTCTCCACTGATAGGGATATCTATATGTATCCAAGGTTCTCCATCAATGATACCCATTGATGGAAGGATTAGGGGTTCTTTTGTCATTTATTAGGAACATTATGGCTTAAATCCACTTGGTGAGGCACTATAGTGTTTGCTTTTATCTAGAGAGATGGATGTTTTTTTATGATGGGATCAAACCCATTTAATGTGATTCTTATATATCCTTATGAAGAGAATCAAAACCTATGTTGTTTGGTACATTTAACAAGGGACATAACCTTTTATGGTCGTGTGACAAGGACCAAACCATGTTGTTTACCATCATGTGACAAGGAATAACTGGAGAGAGGTTCTTGGTCAAGGATGGTGTGGTACTTATGCTGAGGCGGCCCAAGGTACCTATAAGATATGTGATCTCCTAAGTGAATATGACCCTACTAAGAATGTGGTATGAAGAACTTTTTGGATTATTTGGGTGTTGATTCTGGACCTCTAAGAGGCATCCTATGTATCTCGATTACTAAGTAATAAAATCCCTTGTAGTTTCATATGTTAGAGTTTACACCTTATAGGATGCCCAAAAAAGAACGTTCTTGGGGTTTATGCATTAGAGCTACCCATTTTGGTAGTGGTTGGGGATTACATATACAGGGAAGGCCCATTTAAATAGAGATTTGGGAAAGTCATCTATGTATTAGGATCGTTTGAATGGAGGATGGAAATTACATCAATATATGAGTCCCATTTGGGGATTTCAGATCATGTAGATTTCATGTTTTCTGCTAACCTCTAATATCACATGATTTATTGTTGGTGTGTTATGTAAGAGGATGTAGTGGATTTGATGGTCTCATGATCCTCTCAGTTCATTGATGGTTGAGATGATAAAGCCCAATGGGAGAAGTATAGGGCCTTGATTATTATCGTATCCTCTTTTTTTCATCACTAGGGTATTCATATCTTGGGATCTATCCGGATACACCCTAGGATGAGGTGAAGTTGAAAAAAGTTTCACCTCCCATAATAAATACTAGGATATCACTATAGGAGGGATTATCTAAAATTAGTTATGCGTGGGGGATCTCCTTCCCTATCAAACGGGAAATAATGAATTATCCTCACCCTCCCACCTATAATAGGGAGGTTCACGTGAGAAACCCAAGGCTATAACCCTCATTACCATTGGAATGTAGACCTGAAGACATTATGAGGGTCCACCTTATTGTACAATAACACACATGAATCCACTAACCGTGGGTCTATAGACTCAAGTAGACACACTGATGTTTCTGAGGGTATGGCCACACTTGGTAGGTGTCTTTGGAAGAGGCATTGGTGTAATATGATTTGGAATACTTCATAGTGGGTCCAATATGTGGCCTGATGAGATGATAAAAGGGAATGAAGGGAGTTAGAGTACATAACACCATAGGAGGCCCACTCTGCATAGCATATTCTTATGTTGGATAGAGTTCCTTCAACATATAATGTTTTTACATGGGTGATGGTATCATCCACATAAAGTGATTCTATGAGAACATGATTTATTCATGAGTAGTGTGTTGTTATGAGGGGTGAGGTTCTATCCGTGGAAACTTTTTCTATAAGGGACCTCATTCCTCCCTAGTAGAATTTTTACACATGGTCAAGGTTCATCATGCCAATCATTTTTCTACAAATGATTCCACTCCACCTAGGGGACATCCATTTAGGTCATGTATGATGGTGTCCTCAAAGGGATTTAATTTCTTGGTTTGACGGACGTTCTTTTATATTTCACCCTAAATTCTATACAGAAGGTTTAAACTAACCTATAATAAAAACCTTCATGATTTTCTCTCAAGTTGGATCTCCTCCTATTATCTCTTCTTTTTTCTTCTCACTTTCTTCCTCCTTTTCATATCATCTCAAGTGTGTTTTATAGATTAATGGATGGACATGGTATGGGGCTGGCCGATCGTCCATGGAGGGCCACATAACCTCTTTTTCTAGAGCCTAGGAGGATTCCTTAGCCTATGAATGATTTTGTTCACAGGGGCATAAATCCACACCTTGTCTCATAAAAAACATTGTTTCATCTTTGGGTGGTGGTGGTGTCAAATTATCATTCTAAAAAATTTGTTTAGGGGGTATGATCGTTCATTAGAGAATAAATCACCACCCGACCCCACAGTCATCTTTTTTTCATGTGTGGGGGGAAACAGTTCCACATCAGTGAATGAATGACTGCATTCATGGGGTGATTGGAAAACCCATAGAATGCCACATACAATGGCATTCTAAAAATTTATTTTTTACTTCATGGGAAAAATCCATCCTTCACGATTTCATCCCATTTGAACATTTTTCTTCATAATTATTTTGGGTTCATTTATGCCCATTCCCAAATTATATGGAATTCTTTTCTTCTTATATGTGTAATTTTTAGTACCCAAAAAATTCCCACAATCAGAATGGGTTCTAATCAGGATGACATTAAGGCTATTCGGATGTTGAAAGTGGTCATTTATTGAACTGGTTTCTGGTACACAAGTGGATCTGTATGAGGGGAAGATGCCTATGAATAGGGGTCAACTCATTTATCCATTACTAATAATCTTTATGAACAAAATTATCTCTCAAATCTCAAATCACCAACTACTTATGTGAAATTTTTTTCCATTGTAGATACTCTTTATACAAACTAAATTTTGACACCCAAAATATTAATATTAATTTCCATAATGAAACCCAATGCTTCATGGAAGGAGCCCCCACAGGCTGACCCTTTGTGAACTGATGGTTTGTAGCCCAATGCTTTGTGAACTAATAGTTCATGAGCCACCATTTCAAAAACTATTGGTTCTTAGGTTAGGACTTCATAAACTATCAGTTCACGAACCAGTGCTTTGCAAACTGACATTTTGTGGGGATTCATACTTTTCCACTTTTATTAGAAACTGATTTCCTTACATATAGTTCTTGATATAGACAATATATTGGACCCTTCACACGATACTTATACTACTCCTCCTCCTTCGCACTCAACTAATGATGAATGGAGGAATTCTATGATCAATTATGTTGATAATAATGCTAAAATAATTGTTATCCCACATCATCAACTCTTGGAGGGACTTCATAGTACCAGTAAAAAGTGGTATCCAATATCAGAAATGACTCCCCTTCATAGATTTTAGCTACCAATCAATGTTTTCATTCCAAAACTGCGGACATTAAAAAAACAATGGCCAAGATAATTGAAAAAAAAATTCCCCTAGTCAACATCTCATCAATTTGGGAATTTATCTAGATAACCCACACTACCATGTATCTTATCAACAACAATCCTCAATCAATAGAAGAAATTGTGTGGGTTTTAGATGATAAAATACATTGATATCATAGTATTTCATTGAATTCCATCATGAATCAGCAACTAGGGTGGTCATTGAAATTGAAGCTTCGCCCTAGGGGCTCATTCAACATGGATTGGGGGATACTTTTTTAGGTATGCTGGAATTGGGAGGAATTTATAACTCAGATGAAGGTCATTGGTATGTATGAGGTGGTTGGGTTTCAAAGAACTACTCTCACATAGAACTAAATATTTTTCCATATTTACTCAACATATAGGGACCATACACGAATACCATCCATTTTATACATTGAGAGGTCAAAATCGGACCCTGGGATGTCTATATTATTTTGGGGGTTCCCATAAAAAGTGATATGTATGATAAGTCATTGTAACCCCCAATTATTTGGGATAAAGTGTGGAGGATTCCCTCCTCTTACAATGAAACTTACTGATAAGGTGAGAGACTTATTATAGGGTGACCCTACCCTGAATTAATAGGTACCATCTACTAATTCGGTTAACACATTTTCTATAGTAAGTGACCCGGAACCCAATGCACTGGGACTGAGGTCTTTTTCAACAATTGAGACCCAAAGATGTATTGGTTCCTACTAGTGAATTCTTGATGGTGTTTAGTTCAACAAGTGGTGATGGAAGGGAATTCATTTTGATGATTGCCTTTTATAACCGGAAGCCTTTCTTTCTATGTTTCTGAGTGGCTATCTGCTATTGGTGTGTGATTCCAGATTCATGATCAGAGTCACTTCCATAATAATTTCATCTCAATTGGTCATCAACAGTTGTATTAACTTTACTGTCCTAGTGTTGTAGAATATTTACCATTTTTTTGTGTAGAAAAATGAGGGTAGGACACTATACCGGTCGGTGGGTCTCTTTTAGGTTATTCAGGACAAGGTAGCATTCCATATAGGATTCTAAAGATATATCAACAATCAAAAGATCAAAAAATCTACCATAAAACCATATATCTGAAGAATAAGTGGGGTAATTCCATCAGACTATAGAGAGAATGAATGGACAGTCTCAACTATCCTAATTATTTTATATATGATCCTTACATATCCCCTTAAAGTTCTTTGGTAAATGAAAGATCTGGGTAACTTTATAGGCAAATCTATCTTATTAATTTAATAAAAGGAATCCTTCTTTCCTTGATTGATAAATAGATTATATCATAGGGGTATTAAACAATCTGATTTCTTCATCAGTTCAACTCTGTCCTAATGATATTTCTTCCAACCCACAATGGTGGTCACAAGGAGAAACATATAATTATATCTTGGAGAATCTATAAGATGATCACTTGGGATGACACACTATAACTTATTAGGATTGTTCCTTCGATGGGTTTCCATCATGAACTTACTAGATCCTATATTGAAGGATGGAACTGATCATACCCTAAAGGGAAACAAGAAAACCCAGTTCCCACTGGTGAAGACCAAAATGTAACTAAAGATAGAAAAAAAAGAATTTAGTCTGGAATTCTAGGCCACAGTAGCATCCAATAAATTTCATGGTTTTTTATCCCCCAAGGAAGATCTTAAATGACCAGGGATTAACCTCACATATTGATGGTTCTTCCCCTAAAGTTCAATTGTCCACCCCTCTTGATGCCACTTTTCCCATTAACATGGATTTAATGGAATTCATTGATGATTTCCCATTCGACTTGTTCTCTCTAGATCTTTCTATAGGAGAAATAAGTAACATTCACCAGGTATGGGTATCTGTCAATTCCAGCTAATATTTTTTTATGAATTTTTCCCATAGAAGGTGGAATGTTATCTTCAAGATCATGTTGAATCAATATATTCCTTTTAGAACCAAAATAGATATTTCTAGGGATTGATTTCCATGTTGAGGACCAAGGTTAGTTAGGATTAAGATGACGACAGCCATGCCTCTGAGGGTTCTGATGAGGTCAATCCTTATACAATAATCGGGTTGGAGAAATTACTCATTCCTATATGAGGTCTCATATAAACCAAACCCCAGAGGGATGTATGGAGGATGAGGTTCCTAGAAAGAAATTGCGGCTATTGGAATCCACAGCAATTCCTAAAGTAGATATTCTAGCATTAACTATTCTAATCAAAGCAGCCTTCACAAAGGCTTGGAATGTATGGGATACTCTGAGAGAAAGCCTATCTGCGGATGAAATTTTGGAAATAATCATGGTAGATCCACTTTATCTAGAAGGATTTGGATTGATCACTACTCCCACAAGGATCAATAAATGTAAAGATCCTCATGTGGTGTCCATATATCTAGAAGAAATGGATACCTACCTCCACTCCTACAAGGGAAAACATTATTGGTCTAACTGTGTAGAGTACATGGTAGTAATCATGATAGAGAAAGAGAATATCAACTAATAGTTAATTTTTACCAACTCATTTTAATCTTACCATAATGAACTTAAACCTATAATTCTGGTACTTATAGGATCCATATAAGATATGGGAAAAATTTTCATCCTCAATAGATACTCCTAGGGGAACTATAGTTGTGTAGAATATACATAGAGTAATGAGAGAGGGTTCCCTCATGGTAATGATGCATATGTACAATTTTCTTGTGGATTATACTGTATAATTACCATCCTTGTCCACACCATCTATTATTTCCTAGGGACCATCCCCGTGGAACACCAGGAATCATCGACTGGTATCACAAATGATGATATGTCTACAGTGAGAGATAACTAGTGACTATTTCATTTATATATTTTAGTTGTAATGTTATGTGTCTTAATTCACTGACTAGTCATCATGAACATGAATTAATTTAGTTTTGATGAGTAATCAGGATGTAATCACCAAGGGTCCTATATATCATTCTTCTTCTATGATAAATGTGATAACTCCAGTAGTGATAGCTGAATAGGATATGGGACCTAGGGAAATTGAGGGCATTGAGGTTGATACCAGGCCCTAGGGGGCATATATTCATGAATGAAAAACCTTTGTCCCTGTAGTTGGAGATCCTTCATAGATTGATGCTTTAACTAAAAATATTGATCCCACCATTCCTAGAAGTACAACCACGAAAGAGGGACAAATACATTTGTAAGGAAAATCAGAATCAGCTGTCACCCCTAGTT
Source organism: Viscum album (assembly GCA_963277665.1). NCBI lineage: Eukaryota > Viridiplantae > Streptophyta > Magnoliopsida > Santalales > Viscaceae > Viscum > Viscum album. Next base: position 1,350,497,391 of record OY728121.1, on the reverse strand, counting down.
CTGTAATGGTTATTCTAGAAAGTATATTATTGGTTACTGACCTTCTAAAAATCATTGACCCAACCAAACATGATCACGCACCATGGGTTTCTTTAGAATAACCGAAAGTAAACATGTATACTAAGGACATAGCATCTATTTTTTTCGAGTAAGAATGAGACAGTAATGGTCAAGAATGTTGATGTTCATGGGAGTTAATTTATATATCCATTATTCCACCAATTCCATTTTTTATTTATAAACATAGTAATTGACTGATTTCATTTCCTAATTTCATAATTATGACCACATGTTCTTATGGTTGCAACTGATGTTCTGATCATTCCAGCAACTTATATTCCAAGGGAAGCAACTATTGAGAGATCAAACCACACCAAGGCTACTGAATCCAGACCCTATCTAGTGTGGCATATTCTTGAATATATTCCACCATACAATATTGATTCTAGGCTAGACCAGGTGGCTCTATATTTCCTCCTCGATTCCCATAGGAAAATAAGGAAGGATATCTAGATGTTGATTTCTCATACCCCCTTGCAAACATGTTGATACAATTGACCAAATTAGGATTTTTTTCATTTCATTAGTATGGGGGTTTTTATTATCATTCCATCAGTGATGTAGAAAAACATGTGATTTTTTCCTAGGATGGGACTATCATGATCCACTTTATCCATTGAAATGTATAATTTGTGGCTCATCCTTCCATATCTAGGAAAATTCATCTTAGTGATGATACTGAGCATGCTATAATAGTCATGAGGAAATATTCCTAAGATTTAGAGAATCAAAACTTAGTAGATAAACTTCAAAAATAGATGTAGAGACTTATTAAATATATTGATTAGCTTAATAAATAATTTGATCGCACTGAGGTAGCTATCAATGAAGGGAAACTATTGGTGGAGGAGGAGGAAAGGCATGATTGGATGAAACTAAGAGCGTAGGGGAACTACAATACAGTGCTAATTCTATGAATTAAAACAAGTATGATCTCTCCTAGGCCATAGAGGATTTATTGTAGGCACTAATTTAATTTTATGGAAATGTTTAGTGATCTCGGTAACCATAATATTTTGTTCACATAGAGAGGTTCCAATATTTTTTTATTCTTCCTTTGTCTCCATTTGAATGAAAATATGTTCCTTATTCAATAAAGGATTCCAAAATTATGTTTCTGGGGAGTACAGAGGTAGGAATATCCTTTTATACAGATGAATTTTACTTTTGTTAAGATACATTTATTGTGGCTGACCTATGTAGAGACAACTGGGGAATATTATGCACAGTCAAACTAAGGTTTCCTCAGGACAATGACCCTCCATTTATAATGGATATGTAATTTTGGAATATTAAGATTTCTCAAGACCATGAAGGGTGGTTTGTCATGGGAATGATGTCTAAACATGAAGAGGGAACCTATATTGACACTGGTCGTGAATGAGAAACCACTCTCATATAAATTTGGCTTGTGTAATGGAGTATCAGGGTGTGTTTTAGATTAATATAGTTAATTTGGGACATGGTATATATATTTTAATGTCTTATGGTGAGGAAATTCTAGGGATAAATTTTACGGATATTTAGATTTTTCCAAGGGATAAATGATTTTACCTGTTCATGGTAATCTATACAGGAATGCTATATCATCCTCAGGCATTAAGGGTGAAGGTTGTAAGATATAATATTGGTGTTTCTTTATCTGTTGAGTGATTCATGACATAAAAATTAATGGATCATACATAGATAGAAAAATCCTCTCCTGGGTACACGTTTTCCTTTGGTTTACTTCCTTTTTTGTGGTAACTTTATGAAGATAAAACAGGGGAACATTTTTAATAGTCTAAAAAAAAAGTCCTTTGGAAACTGACCATCCTTTTATGATGGTGGAGGAGGTTTATTAGAATTCATACCTTCGTGGATATAGTGTTTGGTTTGTACGTGGAGTGTTCCTGAACATGAAAGTTGTATTTCATGATAAAAATTACAAGGAATGGGTAGAAAAATTTTCCTTACATAGTTCTGACCCATATGTTGGAGGAATTTTTTTTTTGGTATGGCTAGGTCTAAGACTCGAGGTACAAATGTCTCATAGTATCTATTTAGAATGAGAATCAAGTGATACATAGTTATGTGAAGTCTTCCCCAAACATCAATCTGGATTCTATATGGGAAATATGTATTTCCTATCGGATACGATCCCACAAGTGGGGTGAGACATTTATTGGAAACCCCATATATAGATCTATCCCATTCATATGAGAGTAATGGAATTATTTTTGATGGGGCCAGGCCGGGATTTAAGATCTGGGTGTTTCTACATATGTCATTATACCGAGCAATAGACCATACAAACTTATTATAGGGTCCTCTATGAAGAGCAGAACCGTGTATAGGAAAAAATAATTTTTAACTTTTATGTAATTCACACTTAGGATTGGATATTATGGTGTCACAATGTATCATGTGAAGGTAGGAATAAATCCACACAAAGTTCTAGACATTACACAGTTTTGGTGTCATAAAACTCTTATGTTGGTCTAAACCATACTTAAGAAAAGGGAGACATTTTTATCTAATTGATGGAATCGACATGGAATATCTAGAAATAAATTCCTATATCATTTAATCATGAATCAGTATAGACATATTTCACAGGAATTACACAATTTATTTTCATTCCATTTGGACATCATCCATGTTGCTTAATGTAATGCTTTTTTGATGACATGTGGTCCTATTGTTTTAGGTCATATGAATATGCCCATATGTCATGGAAATTTTGAGTAGTAGGAGGGTCCTTGAGATGGGATTTTATAACATGCCCCAAATATGCTGGGAGAAGAATGTTTAATCCATGATTCTAGGGATTCTCAGATCAGGAGAATTGATCCGGGTGAAAATTCCATTTGGGATTATAAAGAGAAGAAACCTATCTTAGGGATTAATTTCCCTTTTTTTGACATGTTTTCTTGTTGGAAACATAAGAAGTGATGACTAGAGAATACCAGGCATAATCAAACAAGGGATTCCTCAACACACTAACCCCCCATATCCAATGCCCAGAGGAAGATTTTGAAGATAAAAAATTTCCTAGGGAACAATTTATAATGAATGGAAAGAATGTGTTAGGATAAATAAGAAAAACTTAGACTATGATTGGACAAGGAATATAAAATTCCTAACATAGATCTCTCATTATATGTAGGGTATATTTTATGTTCCTCTAATAGATCCATGTCTTCAGAACCCAAACATGAGATCTCCTACATAGTTATTTATTTATATATAGTAGATGGAGACATTTTATATTTCATTATCCCATTTCTGAGAGTAGGATAAAAGGCCTAGGTGTTACTACACATTTCAAAAAAAATTGAATGAAGCCACACATAGATCTAGAAGTACCTTTCCATTTAATGTCATGGAAAAAAGACTTTTTCCATGAAGTTTAACATCATACAGTAAGGGCATTCTCTTTGTCATCTAATGTCATGTAGTAAGAAAAATTTGTGTTCCTTTTATGGTATTTCGACTAGGACCATGGATACCCTGATGTGGATTGATATTCCTTGATAATTTAGGGAATTCCCTTCCAAACTACTAATCCCACATGATCTATTCATAATGTGAGAAACTTAGGGTTGAAAGGGATTATTATTCCACAAATAGGTCATAAAATAAAGGATAGGAGAATTTAGAATTTTTGGTGGCAATATCCAGAAGAAAAATATATGTTTCATTACATATCACATCATAATGAGAATCAATCCAAATATTGTTCTCAAAACACTCCACTGGAAGATCTGCCCTGAACATATGGAGGAGGGCATTCTTATCCTTCATTGCAATGAGACACGTGATTAAAGATATAGGCACCTCTATTTATTCTATGATGATAGGAATCATTCAATAAGTAGTTCAGGATGGGTAACTCTCTACATAGGTATGATTTGTACATAGGGTGTTGGGTTTTTTCCCATTGATTATCTGATTTTCATGACTTGACCCGATATTGGATATCCAAGAATCACCAAGTATCCTATGTAAGAATAAATCAATCCATATGTAATTGTGGGACCACATGTAGTTTAACATCATGTAGAGAGGATGAAGGTGACCCAACATGAATGGGAGGGAATTTTGAGGGTAAACCTAGAATCATAGATTCATGCATCACTGTATATCATTTGTGGGTTAGAATCAATCCACACATAGTTCTAAACATGAACAGTCTTTGAAGGACTCAAATATACATAGAGGGGTTATTCTTCCTATATTCCATTCCTGGGTATAGAAAATATGGTTCATACATCACTATATATCCCAGTTGAATGATAATAAATCCACACAAAGTTCATGAAGTGCTACACTACATAGATATGAATCATTCACATGGAGACAACATTTTTTTGAAATTGAATTCTGAAAATTACATTCTATAGAGTCCCCTACATTGATATTGATTTCATGTAGGGGAGGGGACATCTATTTTATTTCATGGTTGGTCCCATGACATAATTTATTGGTCTCACTATATATCCCATATAATGAGAATCAATCCCCACATAGTTCTTGATAAACCATACAGTTTAACATCTTGTAGTTGGGATGGATGTCACTTGATGTGAAAGAAGTATCATCATGGTTGGGCCCATGAATAATGATCTGGGGGAATTATTTATTTAAAATTGGAAGGAATCAATCCACTCATAGTTCATAATTGAATTATCTATACGTAGGTCTGGCCAGTGTATATAGAGGTTGTATCGTTTTTTTATATTTGGGGTGGCTGGACAGGAATGTGAAATATATTCATGACTATATATCCTGCATGTATATCAATCAAGATTCATGTAGTTCTTGAATATGGAATGGTAAAAGAAAAATAAAGAGGTATATTTGCTCCCAGGTGAGACAATTATATTGCTATGAATTTTAACATCCTACAACATGGACATTAGTGTCATGCAATTTACTTTATTGCGGCATAGATGTTGTACCATTCTGTTTAATGTCATGTGATCAAGAAATTGTCTTATTTTATGAGAATGATGATTTTTGGGACCAATGAAAATCATAATCCCTCTGTGAAGAGTGTCCTTATAACGTCCAAAGAAAATAAAGAATATTACACTTTCATGTTTATTAATATTTTTGAATTAAATATTAATTCTCCTTTAAAGGGGACGCTATGTTTGACGGCGTACCAGATATGAAACAGTGGGTTTCTTTGAAATATTATGTTGCACACTAATAATATAATATTATTATTTTGAATGGTAGTTAACGCCTAGTCGTTGTAGTGGTGGGAATGAATAAAACTAACTAAAATATGATGATACATGTTTGTTTAGTATTTTTACATTTATCCAATAAAATATAGAGGGTTAAAATAAGTAAATAATTCGATTTTAAGCATATATATCCAAATAATCACTAAAAGGTCGATTTACCGCCTTTTAAAGGAGAACACTCATCAGATTTAGTTTTTGTCACCATTATATGTTTTATTTGATTAAATAAAATTCTTCTTTAGAATTGAGACACCAAAATTTACATTGGATGAATTTTTGGTATAATTCTAATAATGTTCATTTTTTAATGAATAATGAAAAATACTGTATTTTAATTCAAATGTGCCTTTTAATTTTATTTATTTATATGGTTATACTATCTTATTAATTGGTTTAAATGTGTAATTAGAATATATTTTTACCATTTAATATCATTTTTGTGAATGGATTTAATTTCATTTTGAAATTGTACATAAATAGGTGTCAATCTTTTGATAGTTATTGTTTCTTAAAAACACGCTATTTGTTTTAACAGAAGGAATAAATTTTAAATTACTTTCTGCCACTTTTGTGTTTTGAATTTGGAAAAATGGATTCAATATTTGGAATCTATAAGTCCAAATTGTGTAAATAGGTAACTTTTATTTTTAGTCATTTTAAATATTTACTTTAGAAAATATTTAATTTACCATGATTAAAATTTAAAAATAATAAATAAGGGTAAAATATAATATCAAAATAATATTAAATTACCTTAAAAAGTGTCCTAATCCAATTGGATTACAGTTATCTGACCATGGGAATCCTTGGGTCGAATTTGGGACCCCATGGAGCCACATGGGAGTAATAATGCATTTTATATTAATTAATTTAAAGTAATGACAAAAAAGACAAAAACAAATATATTTTAGTAAATAAATTTTTACATGGCGTTATATAATATATATATTTGACTACAAATATTATATGGAAATCTAAAAATAATTTATAAATCATTGTATTTTTTTTATTATTTTTGGACATCAAATAAATTAAATTATTTATGACACAATAATGATACAATATTTACCTCATTAATAAATGATTTAAATAAATAAGTTTATAAATATTAAAACAATATTCCAAACCCGTCCAATTCTTAATGAATTATTTTATTTCGACCATGAGTCATATTAAATTTGATATTAATGAATATTTGACCTTTTAATACCAAAAGTGGGGTTATAATACAATAATTGTTTCAAACCTTCCTAAAGAGCCCCTCCTCTCCCTTATAAAATGCCTCACTTCTAACCCATTTATCACACTTCTCAAGCCTTTGGCCCGTGAAAAATCTACTCCAATAGGCTCCCAAGATCCCTCTCTTTATCCTAGAAGCCTTTCCTTAGGTATAAAACATTTCAAGAATCCCTTTTGGTTCAAACCAAAGGGAGGTACACGATTTAAAGGTAATGTCTTCTCTTTAGTTCTTTTGTTTTATTTTAATTATCCAAACCCCTAAACTCTTTTTATTCCATTATTTTATAAAAACACCAGTATCCTTAATATAATAGGATTTTTTTTATGAGATGGATTCAAACTACACTTACACACACCTAAATCTAATGGGTAAAGAACATAATGTTTCTGTGGATGGAAAACTAACGCCTCATGAAATGATGATTGTTCAATTAAATTTTACTGCCTCTCATGGTGGCCATTATGATGGAACTATATTTATATATGATATATATTATGTTTATGTTTTATATATTCTTCTGTAATTTTTATTTACAAACATACCTTTATGCCTTCCAATATGTGTAAACATGATAATTTCATTTGAGGAAGTGCGCACTACTGCCTCCTCAAGGTGATATGATTCGTTCATGACATACATGGAACGTATAAAGATGGAGTTAATGAAATTATGTAACATATATATCTTATGATATAATACTGGAATTATAATATACCTATGTATGATTATGTTTTATTTCCATTAAATATTAATTTGAAATGAAGTTATCATTCATTCGTACGTACAGGTTACCGTCTCCATGAACGGTGCGTTTCATTTCTTATCTCCAAATGTTATGTACTATTATAAATATATATATATATATATATATATATATAAACTAGATATATATGATATATATGATATATAAATCGTAATATCATTCTGGAGACAGTGGAGTTTTGACCACATGGACAAATTGTAATTATAACAAGTTCATTTTTAACTCAATTCCGAACATCGACAAAATATCCGACACGAAGTCAAATAATTAACTAACTATTATTACAAGGTAATAAGTGATATAAAATTGATAATAAACATTAAAAAGGTTATTAATAAATTATAAATTACCATAAGTTTATTATTCAGGAATAACAAGGAACATAATAGTCATGCCAGACACAAGGTAAGAGATTTCTTATCTCACATTTAATTCTGTGAGATTTCCATTGTTCACCACTCATTTATTGCATGTGGTGTATTGTTTACTAACATTTGATATATATTATCATTTTTCTATTTATATTCATGGTATTCTGTGATTCATTTGGTGGTTATTAACTTTTTCTCATACGACTCGATTGATTACAACGTGGTAAGGGTTTTTCTTCCTTTCTCGTTTTTGTCCAATTTTCTTAATATTGTTATGCCTTTTTAATTTAAATTATAAATTTTGGGGCCTAGCTTATCAACTCCCCCATACTGACCTATTTATGTTTGAATTTTGGGAGACCCCTTTCTCTCTCATTAAATTCCTCCCATATACACCCGTTACTATGTCGAAATTCTGAAAGGAATTTCTCTCTCCTCATTTACATTCAAGCAATTATTTTGTATCATGAATCTAAATTACATTACATTTGTTGGTACATGTATCTATATGACCCCCTGACTATCCATGTCATGTAAATATTATGAGACACACCTTTATGTCTCATCAACCATTTTTATGAATTCTTACGTCACGCCGTTACGTTGCCAAAATTTCACCGATTTTCCAAGCCAAAATTTATAATTTAAATTAATTCCCCATTCCTTAAGAAAAGGGAGGCATTTTTATCTAATTGATGGAATCGACATGGAATATCTAGAAATCAATTCCTATATCATTTAATCATGAATCAGTATAGACATATTTCATAGGAATTACACAATTTATTGTCATTCCATTTGGACATCATCCATGTTGCTTAATGTAATGCTTTTTTGATGACATGTGGTCATATTGTTTTAGGTCATATGAATAGTCCAATATGTCATGGAAATTTTGAGTAGTAGGAGGGTCCTTGAGATGGGATTTTATAACATGCCCCAAATATGCTGGGAGAAGAATGTTTAATCCATGATTCTAGGGATTCTCAGATCAGAAGAATTGATCCGGGTGAAAATTCCATTTGGGATTATAGAGAGAAGCAACCTATCTTAGGGATTAATTTCCCTTTTTTTGACATGTTTTCTTGTTGGAAACATAAGAAGTTATGACTAGAGAATACCAGGAATAATCAAACAAGGGATTACTCAACACACTAACCCCCCATATCCAATGCCCAGAGGAATATTTTGAAGATAAAAAATTTCCTAGGGCACAATGTATAATGAATGGAAAGAATGTGTTAGGATAAATAAGAAAAACTCAGACTATGATTGGACAAGGAATATAAAATTCCTAACATAGATCTCTCATTATATGTAGTGTATATTTTATGTTCCTCTAATAGATCCATGTCTTCAGAACCCAAACATGAGATCTCCTACATAGTTATTTATTTATATATAGTAGATGGAGACATTTTATATTTAATTATCCCATTTCTGAGTGTAGGATAAAAGGCCTAGGTGTTACTACACATTTAAAAAAAAATTGAATGAAGCCACACATAGATCTAGAAGTACCTTTCCATTTAATTTCATTGAAAAAAGACTTTTTCCATGAAGTTTAACATCATACAGTAAGGGCATTCTCTTTGTCATCTAATGTCATGTAGTAAGAAAAATTTGTGTTCCTTTTATGGTATTTCGACTAGGACCATGGATACCCTGATGTGGATTGATATTCCTTGATAATTTAGGGAATTACCTACCAAACTACTAATCCCACATGATCTATTTATAGTGTGAGAAACATGGGGTTGAAAAGGATTATTATTCCACAAATAGGTCATAAAATAAAGGATAGGAGAATTTAGAATTTTTGGTGGCAATATCCAGAAGAAAAATATATGTTTCTTTACATATCACATAATAATGAGAATCAATCCAAATATTGTTCTCGAAACACTCCACTGGAAGATCTGCCCCGAACATATGGAGGAGGGCATTCTTATCCTTCGTTGCAATGAGCCACGTGATTAAAGATCTAGGCACCTCTATTTATTCTATGATGATAGGAATCATTCAATAAGTAGTTCAGGATGGGTAACTCTCTACATAGGTATGATTTGTACATAGGGTGTTGGGTTTTTTCCCATTGATTATCTGATTTTCATGACTTGACCCGATATTGGATATCCAAGAATCACAAAGTATCCTATGTAAGAATAAATCAATCCATATGTAATTGTGGGACCACATGTAGTTTAACATCATGTAGCGAGGATGAAGGTTACCCAACATGAATGGGAGGGAATTTTGTGGGTAAACCTAGAATCATAGATTCATGCATCACTGTATATCATTTGTGGGTTAGAATCAATCCACACATAGTTCTAAACATGAACAGTCATTGAAGGACTCAACCATACATAGAGGGGTTATTCTTCCTATATTCCATTCCTGGGTATAGAAAATATGGTTCATACATCACTATATATCCCAGTTGAATGATAATAAATCCACACATAGTTCATGAAGTGCTACACTACATAGATATGAATCATTCACATGGAGACAACATTTTTTTGAAATTGAATTCTGAAAATTACATTCTATAGAGTCCCCTACATTGATATTGATTTCATGTAGGGGAGGGGACATCTCTTTTATTTCAGGGTTGGTCCCATGACATAATTTATTGGTGTCACTATATATCCCATATAATGAGAATCAATCCCCACATAGTTCTTGATAAACCATACAGTTTAACATCTTGTAGTAGGGATGGCTGTCACTTGATGTGAAAGAAGTATCATCATGGTTGGGCCCATGAATAATGATCTGGGGGAATTATTTATTTAAAATTGGAAGGAATCAATCCACTCATAGTTCATAATTGAATTATCTATATGTAGGTCTGGCCAGTGTATATAGAGGTTGTATCGTTTTTTTATATTTGGGGTGGCTGGACAGGAATGTGAAATATATTCATGACTATATATCCTGCATGTATATCAATCAAGATTCATGTAGTTCTTGAATATGGAATGGTAAAAGAAAAATAAAGAGGTATATTTTCTCTCAGGTGAGACAATTATATTGCTATGAATTTTAGCATCCTACAAAATGGACATTAGTGTCATGCAATTTACTTTATTGCGGCATAGATGTTGTACCATGCTGTTTAATGTCATGTGATCAAGAAATTGTCTTATTTTATGAGAATGATGATTTTTGGGACCAATGAAAATCATAATCCCTCTGTGAAGAGTGTCCTTATAACGTCCAAAGAAAATAAAGAATATTACATTTTCATGTTTATTAATATTTTTGAATTAAATATTAATTCTCCTTTAAAGGGGACGCTATGTTTGACGGCGTACCAGATATGAAATAGTGGGTTTCTTTGAAATATTATATTGCACACTAATAATATAATATTATTATTTTGAATGGTAGTTAACGCCTAGTCGTTGTAGTGGTGGGAATGAATAAAACTAACTAAAATATGATGATACATGTTTGTTTAGTATTTTTACATTTATCCAATAAAAGATAGAGGCTTAAAATAAGTAAATAATTTGATTTTAAGCATATATATCCAAATAATCACTAAAAGGTCGATTTACCGCGTTTTAAAGGAGAACACTCATCAAATTTAGTTTTTGTCACCATTATATGTTTTGTTTGATTAAATAAAATTCTTCTTTAGAATTGAGACACCAAATTTTACATTGGATGAATGTTTGGTATAATTCTAATAAAGTTCATTTTTTAATGAATAGTGAAAAATACTGTATTTTAATTCAAATGTGCCTTTTAATTTTATTTATTTATATGGTTATGCTATCTTATTAATTGGTTTAAATGTGTAATTAGAATATATTTTTACCATTTAATATCATTTTTGTGAATGGATTTAATTTCATTTTGAAATTGTACATAAACAGGTGTCAATCTTTTGATAGTTAATGTTTCTTAAAAACACGTTATTTGTTTTAACAGAAGGAATAAATTTTAAATTAATTTCTACCAATTTTGTGTTTTGAATTTGGAAAAATGGATTCAATATTTGGAATCTATAAGTCCAAATTGTGTAAATAGGTAACTTTTATTTTTAGTCATTTTAAATATTTACTTTAGAAAATATTTAATTTACCATGATTAAAATGTAAAAATAATAAATAAGGGTAAAATATAATATCAAATTAATATTAAATTACCCTAAAAAGTGTCCAAATCCAATTGGATTACAGTTATCTGACCATGGGAATCCTTGGGTCGAATTTGGGACCCCATGGAGCCACATGGGAGTAATAATACATTTTATATTAATTAATTTAAAGTAATGACAAAAAAGACAAAAACAAATATATTTTAGTAAATAAATTTTTACATGGTGTTATATAATATATATATTTGACTACGAATATTCTATGGAAATCTAAAAATAATTTATACATCATTGTATTTTTTTATTATTTTTGGACATCAAATAAATTAAATTATTTATGACACAATAATGATACAATATTTACCTCATTAATAAATGATTTAAATAAATAAGTTTATAAATATTAAAACAATATTCCAAACCCGTCCAATTCTTAATGAATTATTTTATTTCGACCATGAGTCATATTAAATTTGATATTAATGAATATTTGACCTTTTAATACCAAAAGTGGGGTTATAATACAATAATTGTTTCAAACCTTCCTAAAGAGCCCCTCCTCTCCCTTATAAAAAGCCTCACTTCTAACCCATTTATCAAACTTCTCAAGCCTTTGGCCCGTGAAAAATCTACTCCAATAGGCTCCCAAGATCCCTCTCTTTATCCTAGAAGCCTTTCCTTAGTTAGAAAACATTTCAAGAATCCCTTTTAGTTCAAACCAACGGGAGGTACAGGATTTAAAGGTAATGTCTTCTCTTTAGTTATTTTGTTTTATTTTACTTATCCAACCCCCTAAACTCTTTTTATTCCATTATTTTATAAAAACACCAGTATCCTTAATATACTAGGATTTTGTTATGAGATGGATTCAAACTACACTTACACACACCTAAATCTAATGGGTAAAGAACATAATGTTTCTGTGGATGGAAAACTAACGCCTCATGAAATGATGATTGTTCAATTAACTTTTACTGCCTCTCATGGTGGCCATTATGATGGAACTATATTTATATATGATATATATTATGTTTATGTTTTATATATTCTTCTGTAATTTTTATTTACAAACATACCTTTATTCCTTCCAATATGTGTAAACATGATAATTTCATTTGAGGAAGTGCGCACTACTGCCTCCTCAAGGTGATATGATTCGTTCATGACATACATGGAACGTATAAAGATGGAGTTAATGAAATTATGTAACATATATATCTTATGATATAATACTGGAATTATAATATACCTACGTATGATTATGTTTTATTTCCATTAAATATTAATTTGAAATGAAGTTATCATTCATTCGTACGTACAGGTTACCGTCTCCATGAACGGTGCGTTTCATTTCTTATCTCCAAATGTTATGTACTATTATAAATAAATAAATATATATATATATATATAATAGATATATATGATATATATGATATATAAATCGTAATATCATTCTGGAGACAATGGAGTTTTGACCACATGGACAAATTGTAATTATAACAAGTTCATTTTTAACTCAATTCCGAACATCGACAAAATATCCGACACGAAGTCAAATAATTAACTAACTATTATAGCAAGGTAATAAGTGATATAAAATTGATAATAAACATTAAAAAGGTTATTAATAAATTATAAATTACCATAAGTTTATTATTTAGGAATAACAAAGAACATACTAGTCATGCCAGACACAAGGTAAGGGATTTCTTATCTCATATTTAATTCTGTGAGATTTCCATTGTTCACCACTCATTTATTGCATGTGGTGTATTGTGTACTAACATTTGATATATATTATCATTTTTCTATTTATATTCATGGTATTCTGTGATTCATTTGGTGGTTATTAAATTTTTCTCATACGACTCGATTGATTACAACGTGGTAAGGGTTTTTCTTCCTTTCTCATTTTTGTCCAATTTTCTAAATTAATTCCCCATTCCTTTATCGTGGAATAAATGACGATTTTTTTAATCCATTTTATATGATCATTATGGCACACTTTTGCATGAAATTAAATGTTTAAGAAGGGTGCGCCCTTATAGCGCTTCAATGCATTAGGTAAAGTAAAGTATCATTATACATTATGTACAATGGGTGTTTACTCATGATAATACAAGTGAAACGACGGTTTACTCATGTTTCATGTGCAATGTGGGTTTACTCATTCTCTATGTGCAATGAGCCTTGGCTCATGCGAATTCCATGTTAAGTGATGTTGCCACATTTCCATGTTATGATTATCATGATTTATCATGATTTATGTTGATTCTTCTCTTGTGCTATTTTGATATGCCTATTTTCTAACATGTATAGTATTCCTCATGTTTTCCCATGATTATTCTATTACTGGGCTTTATAGCTCACCCTTTTCTGATGCCTTTCCTCAGGTTATCCCATGCAATGCTAAGTATAAGGGAATATAGTGGTCATGTAATAGTAGTTTTCAATAAAGATGTTGTATTTCATTTTTTAAGTTGTTATTTAATGATCCTAATCCCAAAAGACACTAGACCTCTCGTTCTTCTATATTGTATCAAGTGAAGTTTATGTAATAAATTAGGTTTAAGTTTGAAATAAAAAGTAGGGTTTTCATAGTTGGTATCATAGGATAAGTTTAGTTATTTTTGGGATTAGGATTAGAAAACCCTAGTAAATCATTATATACAAGACTAAGTATAATAAAAACATCACCATGTTTTTGTGAGTATTGAGTAAGTGGATTATATAGAAAATACATCCCTGCTTGGATATGAGTAGAACTGTCTTAATGTATTGGGATGAAAATGAAAGGTATAATAAAACCATTAAGGATAAAACATGTTAGGGTTCATTTTAAATTTTATTTATAAAAATGAAAACACGCAGACTATGTGGAACCCTTTACGTCAGACAAAGCTGTGGGAATCGAACCCACAACCAAAGTGCGATTGGGTGTTATCGCCTACCACTGGCCTACATGAAGTCCTTGGTTATTATGACTTATCCTTTTAGTTAAATGATTTTATGGATAAAGAATAAGTTGATTTTGGGAACTTATGTGTTATCAATGGATATACTTAGTACAGTAAAATGATTTGGTGATTAAATGATAAAGGTTATTTTGGATGATGTTTTCCCTTTTGGAATATTATATGCCTAAGGAAAATAAAATACTACAGGATTTCAATTATGGAGGAATAGTTGAAATTTTTTATAAGAATCTATGTATTTATTGTGGACATATGGTTATTTGGGTTATTTCCGGAAAATGATTAACCTACCCTAGAGAATATTTGATTAGGTTAATTACAATTTAGTATGAGACTTTCAGAGTAGTCGATGATATTTGGAGATAAATGTTAAGATTTATCGTGGAAGACTATGTGATTAAATCCTTATGTGTTTTGGGTTTCAATAATAGTTTGAATTATTTTAATGAATTTTAAGGATGATTTTGTATTGAATGGTATTTCTGGAACTTTGGGTAATTTTTGTCGAATTTTGGAGATTAATAGTAGTATTTCTTTTTATAAAGGATTAACTTTTTTTGGGGGATTATATGATCTCGTACTATTTGTTTTTAGTTGATGTCTAAAGAAAATGGAAATATATATTTATTCTTTTGTGGATTATGTGATTATATATAAGAAGATTCTTGTGCTTTGATGTGACCAAGAATTTTTGAATGATCATTGTTTGGAGAAAATATTAGTTTTTGGTAGAAACTTATTAATGGAAGAAAATCTACATGGAGGTAAGTATATTTGCTTATGTTTTTATTCTATGTAGTAAATGAATTCCTCAAATTATGAAAAGGAACATAAAACAAAAATGTTATTGGTTTACGCTTCCTACTAGGTGATCAAAGACCGTTTAACACATCATATGTTTGTGATTTTCTTATGGTTAACTTTCTCATAATCATGTGTTCTATCACTATCCCTCAGAACATGACCGTTTTTTTCTCTTCCATATACATGTTTTCCTACATGGAATCTAAGTATCGGTTAACTCATGTGACCTTTTTAATTCTCTTTCTTTCTTATAAAGTGATAGTTTTACTGACTCTTTTTCCGATGTGGGACTTTCAATGAAGTTTCCATGCCCAATTTTAAAATTGTGAGGACGCAATTTCCAAATGGGGGGAAGATTGTAACATCCCAAGAAACTAAATAATATTACATTTTCATATTTATTAATATTTTTGAATTAAATAATAATTCTACTTTAAAGGGGACGCTATGTTCGACGGCGTACCAGATACACAACACTGGGTTTCTTTGAAATATTATGTTGCACACTAATAATATAATATTATTATTTTGAATGGTAGTTAATGCCTAGCCATTGTATTTGAAGGAATTAATAGAACTAACTACAATACTGCGATACATGTTTGCATAATAATTTTACATTTATACAACATATGTTAGGGGCTTAAAATATGTAAAGAATTAGATTTTAAGTATAAATACCCTAATATATACTGAAAGGTCGATTTAACACCTTTTAATAGTGAACCCTCATTAAATATAGTTTTTGTCACTTTTATATATTCATTTGACAAAATAAAATTCTTCTTTAGAATTGGGACACCAAAATTTACATTGGATGAATGTTTGGTATTTTTCTAATAAATTTTATTTTTTAATGATTAGTGAAAAATACTGTATTTTAATTCAAAAGTACCTTTTAATATAATTTATTTATATGGTTATATTATATTTTTAATTAGTTTTAAAGTATAATTGGAATATATTTTTACCATTTAATATAATTTTTTTCATTGGATGTAATTTCAATTTGAAATTGGACATAAACAGGTGTCAATCTTTTGATAGTTATTATTTCTTAAAAACACGCTATTTGTTTTAACAACCCGAATTAATTTTAAATTAGTTTCTGCCACTTCTTTTTTTTGAATTTGAAAAAATGGATTCCTTATTTTAAATCAGTATTTCCAAATTTTGTAAAAGGTAACTTTTATTTTTAGTCATTTTAAATATTTACTTTAGTAAATATTTTATTTACCATGATTAAAAGGTAAAAATAATAAATAAGGGTAAAATATAATATTATAATAAAATTAAATTACACTAAAAAGTATCCTAATACTATTTTATGACACTTATCCGACCATGGAAATCTTTTTGTCGAATTTGGGACCCCATGGAGCCACAAGGGAGTAATAATTACATTTTATATTAATTAATTTAAAGTAAATACAAAAATGAAAAAAACAAATATCTTTTAGTAAATAAATTTTTACAAGGGGTTATATAAGATATCTATTCGACCATAAAAATTATTTTTAAAGCTAAAAAGATATCCTACATCATGAGTTTTTTATAATTTTTGGACATCAAATAAATTAAATTATTTATGATTCAATAATGATACAATATTTACCTCATTTATAAATGATTTAAATAAATAAGATTATAAATATTAAAACAATATCCAAAACCTGTCCAATTCTTAATGTATTATTTTATTTATACCATGAGTCATATTTAATTTGATATTAACAAATAGTTGACATTGTGAAACTGAAATTGATGTTATAATAAAATAATTCTTTCAAACCTTCCTAAAGATCCCCTCCTCTCCCTTATAAAAATCCCTCACTTCTAAACCATTTATCACACTTTTCAAGCCTTTGGATCATGAAACCTCTGCTAAAATTAGCTCCCAATATCCCTCTACTCATCCTAGTAGCCTTACCTTAGGCAGAAAACACTTCAAGAAACCCTTTTGGTTAAAACCAAAGGGAGTTACACGATTTAAAGGTAACAGCTTCTCTTAAGTTCTTTGGTTTTATTTTACTTCTCCAACCTCCTAAACTATTTTTATTACATTATTTTATAACAGAACAATTTTCCTCAATATACATGTATGTTTTTATGTGATGTATTTTAACTACACTTACACACACCTCCATTTAATGGGTAATGAACATAATGTTTCTGTAGATGAAAAACTAACACCTCACAAAATGATGATTGTTAAATTAACTCCTACCGCCTCTCATGGTGGCCATTATGATAGAAATATATTTACATATGATATATATTATGTTTATTTTTTCTATATTCTTCTGTAATTTTTATTTAAAAACATACCTTTGTGACTTAAAATATGTGTAAACATGATAATTTCATTTGAGGAAGTGCGAACAGCCTCTCCCTCAAGGTGATATGATTTGTTCATGACATACACGAAACGTATAAAGATGGACTGAATGAAATTATGTAACATATATATCATATGATATAATAATGGAATTATAATATACCTATGTATCATTATGTTTTCATTCCATTAAATATTAAATAGGAATTAAAGTAGCGTTCATGCGTACGTGCGACGTACCGTCTCCATGAATGACGCGTTTCATTTCTTATATCCAAATGTTATGTACTACTATATATATATACACTAGAAATATATGTTATATATGATATCTAAATCATTAATATCATTCTGGGGGTAATGGATTTTTGACCTCATGGTCAAATTGTAATTATAACAAGTTCATTTTTAACTCAATTCCGAACATCGACAAAATGTACGATATGAACTCAAATAATTAACTAACTATTATTGTAAGGTAATAAGTGATTTAAAAGTAATAATAAACATTAAAAATGTTCTGAATAAATTATAAATTAACTTATGTATATTATTCAGCAAGAACAAGGAACATATGAGTCAATTCAGACACAAGGTAAGAGATTTCTTATCTCACTTTTAATTCTGTGAGGTTTACATTGTTCACCACTCATTTATTCCATGTGGTGTATTGTATACTACCATTTGATATATATTATCATGATTATATTTATATTCATGGTATTCTGTGATTCATTTGGTTGTTATTAACTTTTTCTCATATGACTCGATTGATTACAACATGGTAAGGGTGTTTCTTCATTTCTCATTTTTGTCCAATTTTCTTAATGTTGTTATGCCCTTTTAATTTCAATTATAAATGGAGGGGTATGGATTCTGACCTCCCCCATAATTCCTTATTTATATTTTAATGATGGTATACCCCTTTTTCTCTCATTAAATGCCTCCCATATATACCCGTTACTATGCTGACATTCTGAAATGAATTTCTCCCTCTTCATTTACATTCAAGCAATTATTTTGTATCATGAAACTAAATTCCATTAAATTTGTTTGGAAATGTATCTATATGACCCCATTAATATCCATATAATTTAAATATTATGAGACACCTCTTTATCTCTCATCAACCATTTTTACGAATTCTTACGTCATGTCGTTACACTGCCAAAATTGCGCCGATTTTCCAAGCCAATGACATTGTGCGTTGAATACCATACCAATATCTCTATTAAGGGTATTAAACATTATGCACATTTAATTTTTAATTATAAAGTTTCATTTATGAAGTCTAGATCCCTTTATCTTGAAATAAATGATGATTTTTTATGAATCCATGTTATATGATCCATGTGGCACACTTTTGTATGAAATGAATTGTTTAAGAAGGATGCGCCCTTATAGCACTCTGATGCATTGGGTAAAGTATATAATCCTGATAAGTTGTGTGAAATGGGTGTTTACTCATGCTAATATATGTGCAATGAGGGTTTACTCGTGCTTCATGTGCAATTAGGGTTTACTCATGCTCTATGTGCAATGCGCCCTGGCTCATGCTAATTCCATGTTAAGTGATGTTTCCACATTTACATGTTATGATTATCATGATTTATCATGCCTTTATGTTTATTCTTCTCTTGTTATATTTTGATACGCCTATTGTCAAACAAGTATTGTATTCCTCATGTTATCCCATGATTATTACCTTACTGGGCTTTATAGCTCACCCTTTTCTTAAGCATGTCCTTAGGTTATCACATGTAGTGCTAGGTATGAGGGAATGTAGTGGTCATGTAAAGGAAGTTTTCAATAAATATGCTATATTACATGTTTTAAGTTGTTATGTAATAATTCTAAGCCCCAAAGACACCAGACCTATCGATCTCCTATGTTGTATCAAGTGACGTTTATGTAATAAATCATGTTTAAGTTTGAAATAAAAAAGAAGGGATGTCATAGGCCTTGGGGACAAAGGATGGTAATAAAATCATATTATTAGTGGAGGGGAAATCTGTTAGTGGGCGAAACGTGAGTGGTCTAGGAGTCACTACATATCCTACGATGATATGAATCATACCACACGTAGTTCTTGAGAAAGAAGCTCCCTACATGGATCTAACTCTCATGTTGGGGAAGGGGAATTTTTCATTCTCCAGCATAGATATAACTTATGTGCGGTGAATCATTGATCAAAATGATGATTTCCATGTATTTTAATGTCATTAGTTTTAGACAATTATTTCATTTAGTTTATTTTCATGTGACCTAGACAATGGTGTCATGATTTTTATGTTCTTCAGGAAGATAATGACTACATATTTTCATGTCATGAATCTAGGAAAATTCTCCATGTAGTTTATTGTCATTTGATTAGGATGATGCACCATGAGGTTTATGTTCTTTTGATCAAGATGATCACTTTTCAGTTTAACGTCTTGTGATAAGGATGATTTACAATGCAGTTTAACATCACATGATCAGGATGATTGTCCTTGTAGTTTACTATAGTGAATTAAAGACAATTTACCATATAGTTTAACATCATGCGATCATAATGACATAAGATGTATTTTAACATCACGTAATCAGGATGACACACTATGTAGTTTAACATCATGTGATCATGATGGTTGGTCGTGAAGTTTAATGTTGTTCAGTAAAGAAAACAAGTCATGTAGTCTAATATCTTGTGATCAGGGTGATTGTCTTGTGATTACATGAAATATTTTTTCATGAACCATTCATTGGTTGGTGTTATGGTTAACTTCCCATCCTTTGAGATCAAGGAATAGTCTCCATTGGGGTTGAATTTGTGTAAGGAAAAGGTCCCCTTCCATTTTAGCTCCAACTTCAAAGGATTGTTTTTTAGGATCATTAGATTCCTAATGAACAACACCATATCTCCCTTGAGGAAATGCTAGAGGTGAAATTCTTCATTGAAGGATAATGCAATCCGGTTTTGGTGTAATTGAAAGTGATACATTGTGTGTAATCTCTACTCATCTAGGCACTCCAATTAATCTATTCATTTCTGAAATTTCTCATCTATGTGTAATTGATCATATATGGAATCATAAAGAGAGGATAATTGAACTTCGATGGGTAAGACTGAATCTATCCCATAAGCTAATGATCATGGGGTGTCTTGTGTGGAAAATTAGGTCATATTCTAGTAATACCACATGATGTGAAAGATCTTGTCCAACTAGGAATTTTTATCATTATCTACCATCATCTAGAGTATATTATATAGGATCTTGTTGAAGACCTCTATCTATCCATCAACATCTACATGATAATGAGATGAATGGTTGGACATGTTTGAATACTCCTAATATAGTTTTTTAAATTCAATAGAGTAGAAATTGGTATCATTATCCATAAATATTTTATAAGGGTCACCAAATATGGTGATGGTGTCGGCTTTCAAAAATCTAATTAGGTTCCTTTCCCCGACCTCTTTTAAGAGTACAACTTTGGCATCATGGATATGAATTTGGCTATAGTGGGAATTTACTTAAACTACATGGCCGTAGAGGGAAGATATGGTCCCACAACATCCATTCCTCATATAGAAAATGGAAAGTAGTACTTGGATGTGTGAATAAAATGTAAGAGTTGGTGAATGAAGTTGGCACGAACTATGAAGGAATGTCACTTTTTGGTGAATTTAGTTTCATCCAATATTATAGTGGGAGAATAGTACCCAAGCCTTCATATTTTTTAGGAATGATTGGATCCTAATTGTTGGTAACTATGAAGTATATTGTTATATTTGGTAATTAATGTGGTGGTATCTTATCAATAATTATACCTTAGAAATACCCCATCATGTATCCTCTTATAGAGGACCTTTTGATGATTCTTTCCATCATACATAACAATTTTAATTTCTCATTATCAAATTTTTGTTGTCTCATCTCTATCTGGTGAGAGATCTCCCTTTATAAGGTAGTTTAAAATGTATTACATCTAGCTAGTGGTATGGTAATATAGTTCAGGGATGGAAAAAATATCATAAATCTCCTCTGTGTGAGTTTGAATGAAGGGTAATACCATCCAATGATGTGCAATAATGAGGACTGTTTTATTCTAGTTTAGAATAGTAGAGATGTGGCTGCATTTAACAGTGAATCATCTTGGTAATTTTTCAACCATGGGATGTGATTCAATATTGGAACTAAGGGGAACTCTTCTATTAGTCCCTTAATGTGGTTTCTAAGGGGTATTGGATCTTCCTATTTTATGAAATAATCCTTGTTTATTTTCTTGATGACCAGTTCCAAATTTCATTTTATCTTAAATTGATTGACTTGTACCTAATGTTCTAACTCTAATCCTTAAATGTGAACCTGATATTTTCATTCATTATTCATGCACCGTTATGACATCATTAAGATGTATGGTAGGACTGTCTTTTTGGGAGAAATGAGAATGAATCCCATCACCACATTTTTTATCATGGGGTATTCCATCATCTTCCCTATTGAAATTCTAGATGCACCATCCAAATACATATCCTATAACTAGGGACTTCATGAATAGAGAAAAACTCTCCATCGACTAGTTTAACATCCAATGAATTTGTTTCTAATAAGAAATGATTTTCTAGAAAATCTACTAAATCCTAGCCTTTGATCGCTTTCAGAGGTATAGATTGGATGTCAAAGTACTGTAGAATGACTACTGATCCTGAAAAGCATCCAGTCAACATCAGAAAACTGAGAATGTATTTTAGTGGGTTTCAATAAGAGACCAAATTGAACTAGTTATTATACAGGTAGTTCCTTAGCTTATAGAACAAAAATATTTTTTATAGATATCTCTTATCGATATCATAGTAATGTGTCTCAACAACTGTCATGGTTTGAATGTGCTAATAAAGTCTGTGTTTTCTGTTGGCTTCATCCTCTTTCATGAGTAAGGAACCCACTGATTTTTATAAGATTGTCACGTATAGAATAATAATCCTTCCTTTAACATGTGTAATTTGCACTAGAGGTATCATGAGATACATATTAAGACCATCAAATGCTTCCTAAAAATCATATGTCCACCAATATTTAACCACCTTTTCCTCAACATGGTGAAGGGAAGGTATTTTTCTGCAAGGTTTGTTATGAAGCACAAAATTTTGGTCAAAATTCATTCATGTTCTCTCACCTTGTTGTGGTTTTGAGGAGGCTACTTTCCTATTACATCATTCATCTTCTCAGGTTCTAAATCGATGTCATGGAGGAGTATGATGAATACAAGAAATTTCTCATAAGGTAATGATGAAAGAATATTTCATGGGATTTATTTTTAGGCAATGTTTCCACAATTTTTTGAATATTATTTCAAGATCTTATAGATGGTTAGATATTTGTCGATATTTAACCACCATTTCATCAACATATCATTTGCAAAACATTCCCAAGAAGGTTTTGATAATGATATGCATGTCATGATGTAATATAGCACCAAAATTATTCAAGCCAAAGGGAATTACCTGATAGAAAAATACTCCTTAGGTGTTGGGGTGAAGTTGGTGTCATATTCATATTCCTAATTTATTCAGATTTATTGTATACTGAATAACCGTCCATTAATGATAGATCCAAATATCTGGTTGATTCATCAATCAATAGATTAGTGATCATTACATGGAAGTCATCCATTAGGTAGTGCTGGTTGAGAGCTTTCAAATTGTTGTAGTAACTAATATTCCCATTTTTCTTCCTGATGAAAATCATATTTACTAGTCATTTCTGATATTAGACTTCATGAATGTAGTTTTATTTTATGATCATGTCAACTTTGGCCTAAATTTTTTCAAACATGTGTCTAGTGCTCCCTTTTGGTTTCCCTTTTATAGCCTTGGTGATCCCATCAAAGGCCTAGATGGTGAGTTTCCACATGAAGGTCAAGGCCCAACATTTTGTATGTAGTTCTTGGAGAACACATAAAAATTCTTCTTAAAGAAGGAGGTATATACTTCTTATTCATCAGAACACACAGAAACACTAATCAATGAAGGTTGTGGGACTTCTTATATACCTAGATTTATTTCTTTGTGTTCATTAATAGTGGTAGATAAAACCTACTCAAATATTGGAGGGGAGTCCCTAAGTTCATCCTCATACTCTTAATCCTCATATAGTTCCATTGGAAGATAAAATTATGGGATAAGTTCTCAACCGTTGGGATAAGATTCGATACATTGGTATTCTTATGATGCAACAATTTCCTCTTACCCCAGCTAACTATGATGGAATTCTGTGAAACTTTTGAAATGGTGGGGTGAGAGATAGAGAAGGATTGTATTTATAATATTTAAGAGATGAGAAAAACTCCTCTACCTTAGTTGGTGATACAAGGTCTTGATGGACCTCTGGGGATGGAATGAGTGCATTTTTATCTAAGACATCACTGTTGTTTGGGTTTCAACAAAATTATCAAAACTGTTGAAATCAATGGTGATGAATAAAATCATGAATACCACTAAAAACACTTTCAAATCTAGACTCATATCAGTTACATGATTGATAGATAACATGTATTCATCACTGATCTGTTTGAAGGGGTTAGTATGGATCATTTCTAGACCATTTGGGATGGTAACCCAAGAAACATCATCAAATAGGGGTTGTATCCCTTTCCCATGATAGAATCATACATTGATATAATGTGAATCATAGGGTTCAAAATGGGCCTTATCATCATGAAACATCCCTATTGTTCCATTAAGGTAATATTTTATGCATTTCTAGTACAATGTGGAGATTTTCCTGTTCAGGTACAACAAGGGCCTTCGTTGAAAGATGATGAAGGTTATGTTCTACCAGACCTCCAATTGTTTTTATTGTGCTATGAAGTATCCAAATTGATAAATGATATTTATTTGGACCAATGGAATTTTATGAATTTTTTCATATCCCAACAAGGTTATGGAAGAAGGATATTGGTTATCCTTACTACAGCCCAGCAGATGAAGTGTTCATATTGGTATATGGTTAACTCTAGATCCATTGTCAATGAAATATTTTCATATATTGACAATATATATCTTTCTAGAATCATAAAATGATATTATGTGTCCATGTATGACAATATCCGGTTTTAAAATTGTGAAAGTGATGACCACATGACATTTCTTATGATCATTCAATGCCTGATGAACCTTGACAACAACCACTTTGTCTTCAAATCCATAGGGTCTTAATAAAGAATCTATGTGTGAATCACTGAGATATTTTGGCTATCTCAGGGTATCTTGGATTGATATATTGGCTAGTACGATGGATAATTATTTATAGATTTTTTACATCTATTCTAAAGGATAATGCCTTGCAGTGTGGGGATACTCTTTTAAAGGTACATTAGGGGCTTGAGTAATTCAGGATGATGGATCATCCCTCAAGAATGGAGTTGGAGGTACTCATATTCTTGGTGTATTGGGTCTAGTAGGTATTATTATCTACAAAGGGTGATCCAACACTTATTACCCTTCCTATTAATATTCTGGAGTTATTAGGTTAGAGTAGCTTCTAAAAATTCCAAGGTATTTTCTTAATCTCTTATAATTTCTGAAGGGAACTTTTGTGAGTATCTGCAACTTTGACAGTCTAGGTAGGGTCATGACGAGAATTCTAGTTCCTTCCAAGATTATGTCTTCCCAAGTATCCTCAACTCTTGCGGCCCGTACCTTTGGTTCCCAAATCAGATGTGGGGAACAAGATTTAATTAATATAATCTTTGGAATATAAGGGACCCATTAAATAAATGACATTAATGGAACTAATGATCAAATCCTCTGTTTAAGAGGAATTTTCATGGTTAACCGCTTCTAGTTGTGCCATTTGGTGGGGTCGTGGCAATTTTTTCATATCTGAAGGCCTGAAATATGAATGGGTTAAAGCTGAATTTAGCCTTGAATTAGGTACATTTTCAAATGTTTTATCCCTATCTTCCTAGTAAGGATAATTTTTGTAATTCTGTCTTTTGGAGGTTTGTAGGGCTGATGAAAGTAGTTGTGTTTAAGAGACATTGTCTGGAGGCATAATTGGTTGTTTCCACTATTCTTATATAATATGATGATTTTGGATTATTTCCTTTAGAGTCATCCAATTATCAACCATTTTTTACCTTCTTCTAACAAATTATTTCCACACACCTCCTTCATTAGGAAAAGTAGTGGAATCATATGAAAATTGTGTTGGTGGCCTTCCCAAATTTATTTTCCAAAAATCTAATATTTTTTGCATGATATCTTTGAAGATGATGTATTCCTAAATAGTGTTTCCCTGTATACAGTGAAAAGGAAAAAATACATGATGGTCATTGATACATACCTTGTCAAGCCTCTTTATCTCTAGAATGTAGAGAAAATAATTGTCCATAGTGGATATAAAATATCCCTAGACCTGATCATCTCATAATGAGAAAACTCTATTCCTTCATTCCTCTAATAAATTTCTCCTAACAACCATACACTCATCCTATCAAGGTGGGGGTTACCATTGATTTCTAAGGGGAGTTACAAGATACATCGTAGGTTTTTGTGTTAGAGAAGGCATGGAGGTTGGATTACGTGTAATGAATGTTTCCTCCACCATTCCTTCTCTTTCCCCCTAGATTAATGGAGTTATCCAAGACTTGAGATTAGTTTTTTATAGATTCTTCCATTCATTGAGAATTGGTGGAGAAATCAGTAAACCCACCTGTATAATTCAAGAGGATTTGTGGCTTTCACAGCTCATCATGAAGGTTATCATGGAATACAGTGATCATATCTTCATGGGGAAGTGTTCAATTCAGGGAATAGGTCAACCCTTTCCACTAGAAAATGAAATTTGAGACTATCACATTCTCTCAATGTTTTCAAATTTATAGGACCCTAATTGATGTCTTTTGCATCATTGAGCTTAAATAAAAGAGGAATTACTGATGGATATTCTCCCACCTCAAGGTCCACTAATATAGAAAACTGGTATACCATACAAAGGCTATCCCTTGAAAGGTTCATATAAAGAACCTCAGTTCCACTACTTCTTATTTCTAGGTAGTTCCCATCATGGGATCACAATTCTATGCATAGTGAATCATATACTGTTCTGGGTCATCTGATCTATAAAATATCTGAAACATATAACTCTTGAGGCTTGGAGATGGTTGGGTGTTTCTCACCCCATCGGGGTAAGGTTTTTGTTCTTACTGCACTGGTGTACATGGATCCTCTATAAATTCAAGCCAAGATATCAATGACTCGATGTTATTGATAAGACCTTAATGAGTTTTGTATTGAAAAGATCTTGGAATGGTGTGGAAATGGGTAGGATATGATGCAGTAGTTATGATACTATTTTAGGTGGATATCCAACCAAATACATCTTTTCAGGATTTTCCTAAACCTACTCTGGCTATCTACTTAGCGAAGGGAAATCTTGATATTTGTCCATGAACTGGTCCAAGTAAACTAAGGGTCCTGGAATCAATTTTGGAAGATTTCTTGTCTCTTCTTCAGTTGTTGGGATAAACCCTTTTGTAGGTACATCCATTAGTAGTGTACATGGAGGCCCTACTCATCAATAATATGTGGTAGGAATTATACATTACAATAGCTCATCATTGAGCTATCCCAACTATTTCATTTCATCCTCTTGTCAAAAGAATCTTTCTCCTAGCATAGGGAGCTCATCCTTATCAACATGAGGTTTCAGGTCCTCTAGGACCTTACTTTTATTCTTCTATATAGTAGAGATTCACCGAGGAGGTAGTTGGGGATTGATCAAGGGAGCACCGGAATTTAGGAGGACTCTATGGTTCTGGGTACACACACCTTTGTTCTATGTGTGGACCATATTATAGGTGGATCCATACATTCCTTCCTCTTTTACATTTTATCCTTTTTTAGTGTCGCATGTATGATTAACATCCATGACGTTCACTGATATAGAATGCATGGTGGGTGCCATACTAGTTACTGAATGGTAGGATATCTATTTGTACTCTTTTTTGGATCTCTCAATTCCTTTGTGGTATCCTCTTCATGATTCCTGGTGAAGGGTGATTCGGAGGGAACATCTCAGAAAACTAGTTAAATGCCTCTCTTATAATGTTACTAGATTAGGATATGGTCAAAATCGAGAGACCATTCCAATTTTCATCCTCCCTAAATTGGAGAAGACAGATTTCCATTGAGGGGGTGGTTGAGTTAAAAATACCCCCATCTCTATGGGTTTTTGTTGCTCCTGTTAACTTATTGTTTCACCATGGTCTGATTTTTTTGTCATATATGGTAATTTTGTGGTTTAAATGAACCTAGTCCTATGGTCCAAGGATCATCCTGTATTGCGGTTTCTACTCATACTATTCCCTATTTCATTATCTCTCACATCCTTTTTCGAGCATCAGATAGATTCAATGCTGAGTTTTTATGTGAAATATTTGATTCCAAGGACATTATCAGTGCTTGGTGATTGGATTCCCAATGGATATTATCCTACTTAATGTTCTCTATTTTATGGTTCATGATTTTTTAGATGACATTTTCTCATTTAGCCTGATGATTTTGAGACTTATTCAAGGAAAATTCTTATTGAGTGTCTCATATTTTCTTCATAATGTATTTTTCTTAGTAGCTTCCTCCATGTAATATCATTATAGGATTCTATTTATAGTGAGTTCTTCTGAATAGGTCATGTGTTGAAATACAATTCATTATGTCCCCCTACCCTCGGACATGGACACAAGGTGGGGCATCGATAACTAGATGATGAAAACCATGTAACACATTTTTAGAGACTGATTGAATATCTTTTCATCACTTATATTACCATGGTCACCATGAGTATGGTAGAGCTTCCAAGTTGATTTGATGACTATGCTCAGCCAATATTTTGACATAGTTGGCATAACTACTGTAAGAAAATAATTTTTCTTTCAGGAGGAATATATTTATCCAGAAATTGAGACGGATGTTGTGTATGTATTCTTCTAACAATTACTTTGAAATTTAAAACTGATAATTTGATGAAGGAAAAAATATAATGTTTATGTCATCCTTGAACAATTTTATTCTCATGAAAAAATATGTTTTTTTTCTTCTTCCCAGGACTCCTCTATTTTATCTGCACAACATAGGAACTTCTTGACTACTTTGTCTCATGTAGCAGGGATAATAGGGGTCTTTTTTCCATATGAATGGTATAGGGGTGGGTAATAGGATGAGAATTGTCCATGTAAAAGTCCTATTTGAGAAAGTATGTCACTTGTAATTGATAGGCTATCAAACATGTTTAACATATCTTTCCAAATGACTCAGAGTACAAGGGATTAATTATATTTGACATGGAAAGGGGAGGACCTGCCTGCTGACATGAAATGTTACAATTGGGAGGACCCTCATAGTGGGTGTTATCTTGGAGAGAAATACCATAATAGATTTATGTCTGAATGTAGTGAGAATTGTTTCATCATATACCTATTGGAGGACCTTCAGGGTGGATGAGAGTAAGGGGTGGAACTTTTTACAGAAATAAGGTATCACTATGGGGAGGACCTTTGCAGAAAATTCCATCTTGGAGACGACTTACATCACAGTTCAATGTCTAACTATAGGGAGAATTAGGGAGTACCTTGAAGGAAGATGACATAAAGGAGAAGAACGTTTTTCTGAAATAAGTTGACACTCTATTGTAGACCTTCGTAGCTGATTCCATAATGGCAAGGACTACCATCATAGCTCAATGTCTACTATAAGGAGAATTTATGTAGTGTATATATAGGGGATGACCTTCGGAGTTAACAACAGTAAGAGGATGAACTTCTTGCTAAAATAAGGTCTCCCTGTGGTGAGGACCTTCACAATGAATACCATCATTTTGAGGACTACCATCAGAACTTGATGTCCAACCACATGGATAATTTTTGTAGTTTATACCCTAGAGAGGACCTTCATGGGAAAGTAAAAAAAGTGGATCCTTATTTATATTTGATATTTTTACCATGAGGAGGGATTCCATGACAATCATTATGAGATAAAATATCATGATCAATCAATTTTTGTCTAGAATAGAATCCTCCATGGTAGATTCATTGGGGTGGATCACTTGAGTTATTGGTAAATATGTTGTGGGGTAGACCTTCACAAATTATACTACAACTTTTATACTTTATAAATAGATTAGTAGGATTATGATTCATTGGAAATTGAAATTTTATGGCCACATGAACTCCATATTTCTATAAGATCAAGGCTATGAGCCTTATCTTCATTTTCTAGCTTCCATTGACATGATTTATTTTTTGGTGCACTATTTTGGGAAACTGGGGCTGTTTTCTATATGGTACAACCTTGATATACTTGTTACTATTTATGTAGCTCCCATTGGTTCCACTAGGATATTTTTTTAAGAATCAGGGATTCTAGTAGGGGTATATACCTACCCTGGAGCTACCACCAAAGTGGACCATTTCCCCCTAATTAAAATGAGTTTATTTTTTATTCATGTTGTACCTTTATAGAGGAATAATGCAGATGACCCTTCTGGTTGGGAGAAGGGTTGAATTTATACTCATGAGTGACCCCTTTGTTACGTTGATCGGTCACCGCAATTGAAAAGCTGGGGTAGTGGGAATGAATCTTTGCTGTTTCTGCAAATATTATTACTTCATGGATTTTATACAGGACATGGTCATGGATTGGTGTATGACCCTCTATCATTTCTATGACATGTGGAGAGATGTACTTGGTGGGAACAACAATATCTGCCCATTCCAGTGTCAGAAGAAATAAGTGCTTTCTATTGTTCTCCATTTATTACTAGTAAGTAATGAAATTTTTCTTCGGTGTGGGTAAAGGTATGAGTCTTCACCAGACATACTACTGGGATATGACAACCTCTTTCTCCAATTTTCACTGTATTTTCAAGGAAGGATAGATATGAATCTACAAGAATTTTTCCCTTCCCATTGTTGGATCCCACCATATATCCATGGGGGTATTAGTATATTTTTTTATGAACTATCATATGATCATGGTTTCCCATTTTATTTTAATGATTGGATCTATTGGAGTGAGTAGGAATATACACATGCTCGTTGATATCCTCTGTATTTGACTGGTGATATTCATGTTTTCAAGATGGATTTTCATTTTCTCATTTGCCGTTGTATTTGACTGATGGGATTCACAGGCTTGAGAAAGGATATCTGTCTATGTGTAATTTTCCTCCCTATTTTTGTGGTATGATTTAAGCGAATGAGTAATAATTTTCCCCTCATCATGGTTTTGTTATCATATTTGACTTACGATGTTCATATATGTAAGAATAGATTTTCATCTATTCATTTGCCACTATATTTGTATAGTGGGATTTATGATAGTGGGAAGGAATATATGTCTTCTCATAGGTTTCCACTATATAAACATGGATGGATTCTTCAACGAGAATTAGAACATTATCTTATTCCATATTGTCTGATTGTCACTCTTTGTGGGCCTCTTTGGAGACATGGGTCTGTTTGAATTATTTTAGGTCCCATGGGGCCGTATCTTTTTCATGGATAGGATTATAGGAATCAGGGTGATGAGGAAGATGATTTATGTATGGGGACCTTGGGTAAGACCACTATGTTGTTGGGATGAATTCACTGATAACCACTTCATTAGCCTCTATAATGAAAGGGAGGAAGTTGTTATCTTGTTTTTGGGATATGCTCCCAAAACTATATGAAATAGCTATTAGGAACTTTTGGTTTTGGACTTTTGACTATCGTTTGGCGGAATACTAGTCGGGAATCATGGATTAGAGGGAAATTCGAGCAGCATATAGGGTGGGAAGAGTACAATTTTTGTGGTACTACCAAACTAATGGATTCTAAAACCAATGTTTATGACACTAGGCGGGTGATGGCATCCTTGATTTGGTTCAGGATTCGGCCCGTACAATCGATGATACACATTATCGTGAATTCTAGTGAGACACCATTGAACTAAAGAGAGTTATATCAATGATTCCCTGTAATATATATATGAAAAATATAGAAAAAAAATCACACCTATGTAGAATCTCTTGATCACAAGTGTAGTTGATGGTCTCACATGGCCCTTTTCCTTTTTGGATGTGAAAGGGGACTAAAGCAGGGTAACATCACCACCTTGGTTAAGGATTCATTTTGAGATCACCTTTTCGTATTCAATGATGATAGTTGGGTTTACATAGATCACAAGAACGAAATGTTCCGATTAGAATTGGATTTTATATCAATTTTTTTGGGTTTAAGTACATACCAGAGTTATGTGGTTTCACATCAGGTTCACCATTTTGTTTCTAATATAAGATTTTTTTTCACATGATGATTGATTATAGGGGTTAAATTATATGAAATCACCAAATTCTGGAATATTGTCTTCAAAAAGTCTCTAATATTTTTTTCAATGAGAGAGAAAATCCCGATGGCTCTAATATCTATGATGACTCATAGACCAACCTTTAAAAGGTAGGAGTTAGTTGAGAAACTTGGAAAATAACACTTAAGAACTCACATTGGTTAAGAGTAAGGGAATTCAGTCTCATTGCACCATTTTTAGGGGAAAATTTACCTATTCTGGGACTCTCTTATAGATTTAAGATATGTTTGTGAATCCTTTATTTATCCCCAAGTGTGTATATGAGGATTACACCAAGTTAATGATAAATTATGAACACACATGGGTTCATAATCATATGTATGTATCTAATTTTATCCATTGATTGGGATATATATATATATATATGTATTTGAGGTTCTCCGTCAATGGTGCCCTTTTATGGATGGGTTAGATACTTATTGGTCATTTACTAGGATGGTGCTGGTTTTAATACACCTAGTGAGGCACCCTTGATTTTTCAATCATCCCTAGAGAAAAAAGTTTTATTAATTTCTAGATCAAACCCATATAATTGGATTCCTATGTATCCTAATGAAATGAATAAAAATCCACAATGTTTGGTTCCACATAACACGGAAAACATCTTTTATGGTCCTATGTCATGGAACCAACCATGAAGTTTAACATCATGCAGAAAGGACATATAGGAGAAAGTTTAATGGTCAAGAATGGTGTAGAATTTACACTGAGGTGGCCTAAGAAAACTAGAAAAATGTTAAATATATAGTGGATGTAATCCTAACATGAATGTTACTTTGAGAACATTATGGGGTATTTTGTGCTGGTTTTGGACCTCAGAGAGGCTTCCTTCATATACCTATTTGTCATGAATCAAATCCCTCATAGTTAGGTAAGTTGGGTCTTACACATTATAGGAGGCCCATAGAAGCATGTGGTTGGGGATTATGTAAGGGAGCGGCCCATTTGGATAGAATATTTTGCCTACATCTATGAAGAAGGCCCATTTAAATGGTTTTTGGGGTTTACGTATATAGAGATTGCCCATTTGAATTTAGGTTGGGGAATAAATCTATGTTGAAGGACCATTTGAGGATTTAGGATCATGCAAATTTAAAAATCACCACTACCATCTAACCCCATGTTAGTTAAGCCCAATGTTAGAAACTATAGGAATAAGTGGATCTGGAGATCACACGATCCAGTATGTCCATAGATGGAAAAGGTGATGAAGCATAAAGGGAGGGTGATATGACCCTAAATGTTCATGTATCCTCTTATATTATGGTAACCTGGATAGTATCATCTGCTGATCTATTTTTCTATTCCTTGAGATAAGGGAATGATGAGAAAAAGTGCCACCTCCCACAAGAAATAGTAGGGTCTTACAATAGGTGGGATGTCTTAATTTTTCAGGGGGATGATCTCATTCCCTATAAAAGGGATAAGAAATCATGATCCTCACCCACACCACCAAGAAAAAGGAGGTTCATGTGAGTACCCCAAGGTCATAAACCTCATTACCATGGGAATATATACCTGAATACATTATGAGGGTCTACCTTATTGTGGAGGTTACACACATGAATCCCGTCACCATTGGTATGCTGACTCGAGAGGACACACTGATGTGTTTATGGTCCTATTATACATTTCATGAAACGTTGGAAGAGGCCTTGGATTAATTCCATTGAAAAGGTTCTCAATGTGGAAAATATGGGGCATGATGAGATAAAAAAGGGAGTGATGGGAGTTGGAGCACATAACACCCTAGGAGGCCCCACTCTGTGTAGAATATTCTAATGCAAGATGGGGTTCCCTACATATAGCATGTTGCTACATGGTAGAGGGTACCATCCACATATTATGATTCTATAATAAACTGGGGTCTAACCACATAGTATGTTGCTATGTGGGGAGAGGTTCCACCCATGAAGCGTTTTTCTATGAGGGACCACGTTCCTCATGCAAGGAAATTTTCCACGTAGGTAGGACATCGCCCACATATCATTTTTCTATGTGGGATTCTGTTCTACCACTATAAAAAATTTGGTTTATCCAGTGCTAGAAATTTAATAGTGCAAGATAAAATCATTGTTAGAAACCCCCTTTTTCAGTGCTATAAAAAACAATGTTAAAAGGGGTATTTACATCACTACTAAAGGAGGTCTTTAATAAAGATAAAAATGTACTGTTAAAGGGAGACCTTTATCAGTGCTAGTAAAAAGAATTAATAAATCTAGGACTTTATCATCACTTATAAAAATGAAATTATTAACGGTATATTTCAAAAACAAAATCATTAAAAAATATATATTTGTATATAAATATTATTATATTGATAAAAAGATAATATATATTTATTAAATATGTCTTAGATAAGGCTAGATAAGAATTTTCAAATAATATAAAAGATATTTAGTGAAATGGATTGTGAAATAATGTTAAAAATATTTTTAATTAATAATTTAATATTAATTATTATGTAATAGTCATTGAATAATAGTATTAAGATAGAAAATTCAGAAAATTAATAAAAGATCTAAAATATGTTGAAAATGTAACTTGAATTTCAAATGAACCTAACCTTTTATCTGGTTGTATGTTTTGGCTCTACCACATATAAAATCGAATCCTGAAATGATATCTATACCATGTTGATGAGGGTGTACCATGGTATCTATTTTTTCTAGGAAAAAAAATTGAGAAGGCCTCCAAAACTAATTTTTTAGCTTTCTCACCCAAATTTTTTAACATTCAATGAATTTTAAGCCTCATTTAAGGGGTTCTTTTCCCCCATTTTAGAGGTGAGTGAATTTATACAAAAGGATTACATTGATATTGATATTATGGCTCTAAAAGTTTATCGATTTTCACAACATATTCTTATTTAAATTTAAATGTATAATAATATCAAAATATTTTTAAATGTATTCAAAACGAAATTATTTTTATAAATAAATATTTAAAAATAATTACATATAAAATATATTTCACAGTATTTAATCCTTATCTTAGTAAAATATGATATCAATTTTATTTAAAATTCAAATGCCTGAATAGGTATATACCAATAATATATATATATATATATATATATATTTCTATGTGTGTAATGAGAAACAGATATATATTTATCTCTATATTATAATATATGTATATAAATATTAACATATGGTATATATAAATAAATATAAACATGTACAATTATATTTATAGATTCACACACACACACACACACATATACATATATATATGATATGTGTCTGGTCGTATGTATCAATAAATACACACATACAAAAAACTTATTTTATATATGTAGTTAAATATATATATATATAAACCCATATATAAATATCTATAAACACATACGTAAATATAGAGATATACCAATAAATTTAAAACCAAATTGTATAGCGGAGTAGAAAAGGGAACTGGTGTAAATGATGGAGGTCTCAGGTTTGAAACTCGTTGGAGGCATGGACACATACGGGATGGTGGGTTGATATAAATCACTAATAAAGTTGTTGGGGAAGCACTAATAGGGGGTTGAAAAAAGAAGTTATACCCTTTATTATTTAGGACATTATCCACACTTTTTTTAATTATTAAAGGGGTCCTTTAACAGCGTTGATAAAGGGGGCCTTTAAAGGCACTAAAAAAGATCTGATAAAGGTCCCCATTACGAGCGCTCAAAAAATACATAATAAATGCCCCATTTTTATTTAATATTTTTAGCACTATTAGAGGGGGTATTTATCAGCGCTTTTTATGTAGGATATTAAAGATAACCCTTTAACACCACTTAAATTATTAGCAATTATATAGAAAAAAATATCATGATATATGATCTACTTTTTGACGGGCAATAATTAATTTTCTTTTTTCTCACATACAGTGATTATGAAATCATATCTTCATGCCCATATTATTCTCACTAATTAAATTCAATTACTAAACTTATTTTTACCCATACCGAGTTTTTGAGCTTACTAGTTGTATGTTTTCTATTTTTACATGGCTAATATTAATAACATCTATAGAATTCATATTTTTCCTTTGTGTTCTAATAGTGTTTCTGATTATCTGGAAGAGGAACTGGCATATGATAAATTCAGCAAGGCATCATCTTACCATAATCTATCATTTGTAACAAGATTCAGTTATCAGAAACCATCTCTTATTTTTTTTCATTACATTCATGATATCAGGGGCCTTAGTCCTCCAATGTTGGTTTCTATTCTCTCTAGATCGACTTCATTAATTCATTTTTTAATAAGGATGATTTTGTGAAAGAGTGGTTCATGGAGTATCAGAGATGTGGTGTTTATAATTTCTCACTTTCTCGATGGGCCTGGGAATCTCGTTATAGAAAGGAGTCTAGTTTTTTGTATGTGTGTAACTATTTACATGGTATCCCTATACATTTTATTAACCCCTATAATCTACACTCGGTGGGTAATTCTTTGGGGAGTTTCATTTTCATAGAGGAGGATACTCAGAGTCTTTAGTTTGCACCATG
Organism: Viscum album; assembly: GCA_963277665.1. NCBI lineage: Eukaryota > Viridiplantae > Streptophyta > Magnoliopsida > Santalales > Viscaceae > Viscum > Viscum album. The sequence continues at coordinate 1,350,460,593 of OY728121.1, read as the reverse complement.
TCCCTACATATTTTTTGAACTGGATCTCTGATACATTTTTGAAATGGAAGTAAAAGAGATTATTCAATCATTTATTATGATCAGGGATGGAGAATGTTTTTTGGTTGAAATGTGTGTTTAATATGTATTTAACAGGGTTTTGTGTGTAATGTTGCTTCAAGGTACATAACGTGGAAATGTGAAGGAAAAGAAGTCTGGGATTTAATGTGAATAAACATATGGGGTATCAATTCCTTGTGACCCACACATTTCTACAATTGTCCCTTCATTAGTTTTATAGAGTATAATGTTTCAAATATTCCATATCCAATTTTAACTGATATCGTATCCACATCGGGAAATGTCTTTGAACCAAAATCATTAGAGGGGTTTTAAATATTGGATGTTGTGCCTCACATGCTTGAAACATGAATTGACATACCAACCCTTGAGACATTTGTGGCCCCGGTAACCTCCTCTATGCCTACCTTCAATGATTTAGATAATATTGAATATTATGCCCCAAAAAATAATTATCCATTTCTGTATAGTCTTTTCCCACATTTTTTAGTTTTATAACTTGGTTTAAATACCTTTTAATCCCAAACGCGTATGCCTTTTCATACATCTTTCTCAAAAAAGTAGTTCCAAAGGGTGTGATATAGGAGATCTATGTATCTAATTACTCATAGAAGTAGATAATTATTATTTCTCTATCCCTAGAGGGGGTTTTTGAGAAGTATTGCACTCCTCCAACATACTCTCTCAATAGGTTTTTAATGCTATTGGAAGTAGAAGATATCGTGTAGGAGTGGTATTCTACAGGAATTAAGGACATAAAATGTTTGAGGATTGATTAATCTATAGTTGATAGTGTATGTATCACCCGGTCCATAGCGAGAGTGGTTTCCCTCAATGGATCAACATCTAATATATCCACCCTAGGATACAATGTCATTTCACTCACTTCTTAATCAATTCTATTATAATATCGAATGCTTGGGGATTGGGGTGCTTGTGAAGAGTACATTTATTCCCACTGAGTCTTGAAGTCATTACACATTTATAATTATTGTTTTGGAACCTTAATAGTGTGTGGAATATATCTCCACTTTCTCTAGGAGTATGGAATTTTTTTACCGCATGCAAGAAAATCCATGAAATAGGAATATTTGGGTTTTCTCGAAGAATGGTATTTTTTGAGTATGTGGCTACTCATTAACATCATATTACCATATAATTAATTTCTAGGGAAACAATATTTTATTCTAAATTATATATTATAATTGTGAGTTTTATGATAGAATTTATATAAAAATGTTGTAATACATGTTTTTTCTAGGAAACTTATAATGGTTTGATAGGGGAGATTTTAATAATGTTATTGTGTATTCATAGAAAAGTGTAGAAGATGGATTCTCTACCAGATCAATGAATAAAATTAAATAATTAATTCCCTCTGAGGGTATTATGGATATGGGTTTCTATATATGTAAATACATGAGGTCTATCAATTAAAAAGGGAGTTGAAGAATCTAGAGTAGGCTTGATCGGTGATTTTAAAACCTACATGGTTTGTATTCATTTTTAGATTAAATGGTCACTCATCTCACTAGACCCTTTTTAGAACATTATCTACTTATGGTGCTTTATATTATTGAGGATAAAAGTTACTTGAAATTATATTTTTCCAACAAATATCACCAGATGACTAGTTTTTTGTAGATGATAACAGGGTTGTGGGAGAAACCTGAGAGGGGAACTACATGGGTAATCATTGTACTGCATATTAATCATTTTAAAAGGGACATAAAAGTTTTAATATCTAATAAATTGGTTTTGGATTTTAATTTATATGGTATTAAAGAATTCATTGAAATATTAGAGGAGAGTCTGCCAGACATCTGATATGATGACACTTTTTTTCATTTATTTAGATGAAAAATATCATAGTAGAAAAATTCATTGATATTGAAAGGGTGTTTAGGAAAAAATTAAGATCTCTATGGCTCAATTAAGGGGTTAGTAATACCACACACTTACAAGAATTTCTAAAATTGTTAAAAGTGACCAAATAGATTAACAAAAAACATTATGATATCTCATTAATAGTTGATGTTGATGTGTCTATGGAGATGGAACTGTATTACTTTGATGGTATTATGGAAAAACTGAATTACTTGAATGAAGGAATAAAATGTAGACATAAAAGGTAATAATTTTAAATGAGTAGAATCTCAAGTGTGGTTGTGGATAGAGACAATAGTGTTTTAGAATCTACCTTAATGGAAGAAGATAGCAAGAAAATATGTTTGACATGAATTAGGAATGTTCCCCAAGTCAGGATGGATTTTTAGGATCCTTTTAAGTGGTTGGAAGTGATATTTTCAAGGGCCATATGTTGGACGCGATGTAGGATTTCTTTAGAGGTATATCACTAAAGAGGATTTTGTGTTCCACTAAGGTGGTTCTTATTCCAAAGGTGAAATATCATTCTAATATTAATCAGTATATGGAAAATTTCATATGAAACATTTCATATAATATTTGTTTCATCCTCATAAATATGAAAATTATATTTGTTATTCCATGATTCATATTAGAGAATAAATATGATTTTGTTCCTATGATAAGTATCCATGAAAACATAGTATTGAAAATGAAATGGTGGAAGATATAAATAAAAAGACACATGGATCCAATGTTATATTTAATGTTGATATGTACAAGGATTTTGATGGGTCATAATTGAGTTTTATTATAAGGTTCATGAGGAAATTTATCTTCAATGAATGGTTTTGTGATAGTTTCTTCAAATTATATGCATTCCCATGGAATAAAATATCTTTAATGGGAAAGGGATTCATATTACTAAAATCTATATATGGTGTAAGTCAAGGAGACCCTTTTTCTCCCAACTAATTTATCAAGTCCTAGGATCACATACAAGGAACATAAGTCAAATCTTGAAGGATGAGAGGATTATTCTACTTAAAAACAGGTTTTGAAGTGGATTTCTATCTTATTTTATCATTTATAATGACATGTTATTAATTATTAATTGAAGGTGAATGTCAATTAATGGGTTCATTAAAATCATTGAAACATATGGAAAATCTAGCGGACTAACCTCTATTCAAAATAATATTTGTGTAATAATCTCAAATAAATGTCCAATAGAACAAAACAATATAATTTTATACTAATTAGGCATGAAAAGGTGGAAAATTCAATTTTTTATCTCAGAAGTTCAAAAATGTCCAATTTGATGGTATCATCGAACGAATCATATGATAGATTAGAAACTGGAATAAGAAGCCCCTCTTGTTGGGAATGCGGATTACACTGATAGTTAGTGTACTTACTCATATACCAATTCATGTGTTATCTGCCATCAATACAAGAAAGGGAAGAATGAAAAAGATGGTTAATTTTTTGAAAAAAAATTTAGGGATGTGAACCGGTCTGAATGATGTCACTAGGCATTGTGGAAGTGACTGGAAAGGCCAATTTTTGAAGGTGGCAATGGTTTATGTAGTGTGTTATACTCCATGTATACCATTCTAGAATTATTTTCATGGGATGTAATTGAATGGAATTTTTTATGGGAAAATCCATGAGAGACATGTATGGGGAAGAATGGTGGGAATAGAATGGTTGAACCAAGAGATTGACAAGTCTAATGTGGGGAATATTAGATCAAATGGAGTATTTTAGAGACATTTTTTGGTGGGTTTTGTTTTGTGGTTATATTAAATTTTTGAAGATGAACTAGGATGGGGAAATCAGGTATATATAATGTTTCCAATACCAAATATTTCATAAAAGGAAGATAATATGTTTTTATCTATTGTAAATTAAATCCGTATTCAAGAATAGAAGATCATTATAAGAGAATTTGTTTGGTTGATGAATACGATATATGTATTTTTTTAGGTGTTCTTTAGGTATATTTAGTGGTAAGGATTTTAGAAATATGGTTCATGCATAAATTGGGGGGGGGGGAATGGGCATGTAAACATTAGTGAATGGAGATACTAGATATTTCGAACATTATGGTACGATGAATGAGGAAAAAAGAACTTCTTATGGATGAGAATGTGTAGAAGAAGGGTGTGGTCTTGTATTTATGATGTTATTATTGTGTAATGACACAACAAGAATCATTAGGGAACTTATTTATCAAATGTAATTGGGTGAAGGGGATCTAGAATTTTATAGGATAGGGTATGAATATATATTTCATTAGGGATTCAATGAAGGTGGTTATTATGAAATGGTTTCATGGAGTCGGTCAGTAAGGGATGGAGGGTAAGGTATGACTTTTGGTTTTTGTTGATGTGTGTTGGTTTCTATGAGAATCCATGAAAAAATAATTAGAAGGCACAATATACACATCCATATTATTTTAGGTGTGGGTTAAGGCTCTCGTGGAGAATCTCATTATTCTTATGAAGGGATGGATTTATTCTAACATAGTAACAAGGATTGCTAGATGGATTTTACTGGATATAGAAGGTGGATGATTTAGTTATGGTAGATGGTTTAGTTGTATTCCTTCTAACATTGTTATGAAATAAAATTTTGATGGCTTGAGTATTTTAGGGGGGATTAGAGAGAGAAATATGGTGAGATACAATCAGTGTTTTGTAATTCTGGCCTTTATTTTTTTTATGATCTAGGTAATTCTATTGTATGGGGGGAGGGTAAGAGCTTGGTCAACTAGTCTTATGATGTGAAGGATTCACAATATTCTGATCATGGAATCTGAAAATAACTCCTGTATGTTAGTTGGGTTCTTTCAAGAGAAGGATAATTCATGATTGGAGTAAGCTTACTTGCCAGGAAATGAAAAAATTTCATCATTCGGGGTATTCCTGATGGTCATTCTTGGAGGGAGGGTAATTTTGCGGTTGTTGTTTTAGATAGAAAAGGGAATCATGGAGAGGTCATGATTTTACACATGAGTATGTAGTCTTTTCCTTATGGATATAAGCTCATTTTTTAAGGTGATGCTTTGGGTCTATATCATTTCCACAACCTTGAGTTGGATGTCAATTTTATATACTTTTATGTTTTCTCATTAATAAAAAGTTAATATTTAGTCAGCCAATGGTTATGTTTTTTTCACTAGATTAAGGAGTGAAACTTTATTGATTTCATAGTCGGTGTCTAAGTAGGTTTTAGATAAAACAAATAGATTTGGAAATTTTTATGAGAGGATAATGTAAGAGTTATTCATACTATCATTGGTTTATAATTTTAATATTGATAATAGTTCAAAGGCATAGACACCCATTTTGAGGTTTTAAGTAATTTAATTTTAAATTTATTAATGATATTTTGGGAGAAATTTTATTAGGATTATTTAAAAGTGAACCTTAGATGTATCATGTAATTTAACTTGAATGATTTTTGGGGAGTAATTCAATAAAATTTTTGTGATGTAAGACAAAAAGAATGAGGTAACCTTTGATAACAATTTTTTTAATTTTTAGGTTATTAATGTTAAAAGGTATATATGGGAAACTATTTATGGAATAATAAATGTTGAACAAGGTGTGTTATTATTGAGTTAAATGAATTATTTCTTCAAATAATGGTTTATACCTTTGTGGATATAATTTTATATAATGATAACTATATTCATTTTGGTAAATTTATAAATACATATGAAATGAATTATAATTTATTATTTTTCTTGTGATCCATTAGAAGTTTATTTTAGTGCATCAAGAATGAAAAAATAATCTTGGATATTAATTTATTTGATTAAGAGATCAGATAAAAGTGGAGAAACTTCTCAAAGAGTACCTAAATGATGATATTTTCCTTTTGTAATTAAAAAAATCACTTAAGTATATTTTCATGAGTTCTTTGTCTTAATAATAAATGAATCACTCAACTATTGGAAAGTTATCTTAAACAAAAAATAAAATCATATCTCTATCATTTCTGATAAATCAATTTAATTCTTTACCCCTAATTATTTATTGTGTTTTGGTTATTAATGATTTCATTAACATGTTGTCTATCACTCTCTATTATTCCCTATACATTTTCCTCTATGTACATATTTTCAATTCACAATAATGTACTCCTTTTCTAGGAACCCTATAATGTGTTATTTTAGGTGAAATTCTTGCTTCCTTTAACATCTCAGACATGGATTCCCCTGAAATATTCTACAATATTTGCGAGTCACATGGCCTCAATTATATCTCCGTAAATTTCAAAGGCTACCAAATAACAGTGAAAGCCTTAGTGTGTCTGTTGGGAGACTATTCCCTCATCACCAAAGTGAAACATAGTAGAAATAAAAAGACATACAAGTAGGTGAAGATGAAATAATAATAAGAAAATAGATAAAGAACATGAATAGATTATGATATCAAATGAAATCTCTTATAAAATTAGGATGATACATGCATCTACTAAACAAACAAAATAGGTATACATGGTAGTAGTACAATGCATTTAAAATAAGTAAACCAATACTTGGAGTAATTGATATAGTATAATGAACATCAGCTTGGTCCCATGCTCCCCGGATCCTATTCAATAATCAAGAACATATAGCAGGGCACTTTCCCTTATACATACCTACAATCATATAGTCTATTTGGGTACCCATGGCTGCCTGAATAGTGCATGACACTAAATTCTAGTAGGCAACCACCCAAGGTCTAGTTCCATCCATTCAATGAATATATATAACAACAATAGTGTGAAGGTAGTAATGTAATATGCAAAGATCTATTGAATGTAAACATCCTCAAGTATCTAGGTTGTAACTTTATAATCACATTCACTTCATAAATTTCATTTAGTCAGTAAATCTCTGAAATAATAGTAAAAAATGTTTCATTTATAATAATTTTTATGAATTTCTAATATCATTTAATTAATATGTATCTAGACCTAGTGCATATCCAAATATCCCTCATAATGATATTCTCAAAGGATGACTCAATAGTCCATCCATTCAGTGTAAGAAAATAACCAAATCCATGTCTGTTCTCTGGTGTGGTTGATGCGTTTTATAAAGCATTACATTATATATTCAATTAATTATTTATAAACCTAAGCCCATTCATGGACATCTAAATTTAGAAACTATGCATCGCTCTAGGTGAATCATAAACCAAACGCCTCTACAAGTCCATACTAGGTATTCCTCATTAGACCCCTCGTATCACTTAATGTGTGGTAAAACATCACTGCCACTCAAGTACATCTTTTGTGGTCCACTATTTGAGACTATGTACCACCCCTATAATATATGATCAAATAAACCATGATTCCATATTCTTAAATCCATAAGGAATCCATGTATCACTCTATATATAATAGAATCATCCCTCTTGAGTCTATTATTTTAAATTAGAATACGGAGTCCAAGTGTCACTGGGGCATAAGAAAGAAATTATCCAAATGTATCAGTCCATGGAATTCATATAAGGACCCATGTGTCACCAAAGACATTTAGAATTTTATCAAAATCGTTCAACTATATCAAGTTCATCACATTAATCATTTCAATTCAAACTCACCACAAAAGTTCACTAGATTAATGGCCTACCCTAAGAAAGCTTGCTTCATAATTTAACTCACTTGGTAATCTCAATCTAATAATAATCTAATTCTAAATCATCCAGTAAATGAAAAGGGTCTTGGGATACATCTTATATTCCCATTTCATTACAAATTCAATGTAATTATCAATTCACAATTCAATTATCAATTAAAATTAAAATTTAATTCACAAATGAAATCCCATATAAAGTGGTTAGAAGGCATAACCTAAGTCATATAAGTTCAATATCCACCTTTGGGGTCCAGTAAATAAAAAACTCCCAAAGGGGTGGTTCCACATTAAGGATAATAACACATTAATCATATAACCAAGTAACTATTTATTTACATATTCCATACATATTAATTTAATTCCAGGACTAAAACTCATTTGAAGGGAGATGGTCAAAGAATTGGGATTGATGAAAAACAATATATATATATATATAAATATCACCATTAAAGTAAAATCATGAAAACACCTACCATAGTACAGTAGTGGACAACTCATCCAGTATCAGCTTCCGATTCAACCCCGATCAGGAGAAAATTAAATAATGGTGAGAAACCTAAAAATTGGGAAATATAAATTTCACCAAAATATTATATCCAATACCTAACCAAATGAGTAGAGGAAAAAAAGTAATGTATATATTACTAATGAAAATCCAATGAGATTAACATCTCTCAATTTTGAGCTCAGGCGGAAGAGATCTCCAACATCCTAGAATAGTTTCCAAAGAGGGCTCTAAATGGTGAGTTTTTTATGTTGGATAATAATTTTTTTGAATTAGGATTTAATTGAATAATTAGGGGAATTGTAGTAAAATTAAAAAAAAACTGAGTTTTAAAGTTTGGATTCGTGGTTGGCCAAACCAAGAACCAAACATGTTCTCTATGATATAAGAAGGGGAACCCCACATGGATTTCACACATGATTTTCCTAACCAAGCTCAAACTGTGACAAACTCCTCCTCCTAAATTACAAACATAACGACCTAGTTGTTAGAGTCAAATCATAGTTTTTATCTTACTGTGCATCATGTAGCTTACCACTATCTAACCACACATAGTTTTATCTCACCATGTGGCTACCCAACACTGTTTTAACAAACTATACATAAGGCCTGTTTCCCCCAAAAAATGATGGTTCTGATCCCAAACCAACCACATACACTCCCTCTATCTCCATGAACTCAATGGGAATTCTTATTAATCCATATTTAAGAATTCAAAATGTAATTTAATGGAAAGAAATTATTTTTTACCTCAATGGGGGACTGGGTTCTAAGAAACATTCCCATTAAAGGAATTCAACCCTAAATTTTCCTTCCATGGGCCATACAACATAATATGAGAATAAATTAGACCAGTATGATTATACATAAGCCTACCACTCCCATGTCTTATCATGTACATAGTCGTGTTTCCATAAAACCAATACAAGAAGAACTGACCAACCTAAGATAATATTTGTGCTATGATACACAATACATATAGGATGCTCCTCTAATGCCTAATCTACATGTAACTCAACCTCATTGGGATAAAAAGTGTGAGACAATTATAAATGAAAATGACATAACTAATATACATAGAAGACGTCTTGCATTGAATGGATCCTATGAGGTAAATGCAACCAGTAGGCAACCGGCCCGACTCTCTCTATAATCTCAAATGACCGGACATATCATGGAAAATTATTTCCCTTTTTCCTAATACTCCAATGTCCTAGTCTGAGTGAGACATATAAAAATAATTGATCCCAAAAACCAATCTCTAGAGGTGGTCTATGGTGATTTTTAAAAGATTCATTTAATGACTGCACATTATCCATCCACTTTAAAATAAGCTGAACCTACTATGTGGCCTTCCTGAAAAAGTTGTGTTCCATGTATAGTTTTCTATACTACCTATAACCAAGATAGGGGTGATCGACATGACCTACTGTATAAATCCTAATAATGAACCATCTAAATAGTATCTTTCAAGCTATTATTGTAAGATAATTCATTAAGGGGTATATGCCTCTCCCAAGAGCCCACAAAATCCAAGACATGTGCTTGTAGCATGTCCTCAAGCACCTGTATCATGTGCTCTAACTAGACATCAGTTTTTTGGTGTTATGATGGGATAAAAAGCACCCGTGTACCTGGTTTCCATTTCATACATTTCTAGAAACACGAAATATACCGAGCATCCCAATATGAATTGATATTGTGAAGGAACTCATGAAGACATACTATCTTATGGATATACTTCCCCCTAAATCATCAAATGAAAATATATCATTGATAGGTAGGAAATGAAAAACCTTTTAGATCCTATCAAGAACCCATATAGTATCATTAACTCAAGGGGACCTCAATAAACCTATCATGAAATTCATCATAATGTCATCCCATATCAACTTGGGAATGGGAAGCTTCTATAAAAGACCGACTGGTTGCTGGTGTTTTTCCTTTACCAACAGATAGGTAAAACACATCATGAAAAACTAACCACAACTCTTTTCATACTTGTCCACAAGTATTGGTGATGTAAATCCTGATACATCATGGTGACATGATGAGGCTCTACCAAAGATGAATCATGTGAGTCTCAAATCAACTCCCTGTGAATGTCTTGTGAAACCCATACAAGACAATGTACTTGTATAATTTTACTTCAACTATAGTACAACTAAGAGTAGGTTCTATACCTACCAAACTCTCCAATAGGACTACTCTCTCAGAATTTGATAGCAGACTCATATTCACTCTATCTAGTAGTGTATTGGTAATAGTTAATGATAATAGAAAGGTTTACCCTAGATAATCATGTACTTTCAAGTGAATCTCATAGAACAAATCCATGATATTCCACTCGTTACTGGCCTGTTAAACTTCCTATATTTGTGTCCTCTTCCTTGATGAATCAACCATTGCATTGCCTTTAACATGAGTACGGATAATATCAAAATCAAATGACTTTATTACTTCAAACTAGCATCACTAACTCAAATTTACATCACACTATGTAAATATTTACTGGAGGATTTTGTGTTCTATTTATACCACAAAATACTCTCTACGTAACTAATGTATCCAATAGCACAATGCATGAACAAATATAGCTAATTCGTGTTCATTCACCATGTAATTCCTCTCACGTGGACTCTATTGTAAAGAACCATATGATATGAATATATCCCCTTAATAATAACATCTCCAAGCCCAATACCTAATGCATCATAGTACATAGTGTGACTCCTTCCTTGCCCTGGAAAAATATGTACTGGTGCAAGATTTAATCTCTTTTTCAGATCCTCAAATTCTCAATCATAAGAATATTACCATACAAACAACACACCCTATTTAGTCAATCCCTTGAGTTGTGATTATAGGAATGATAAGTACTATATAAAATTAACATATTAACCGACTATCTCCAAGAAACCCCATACCTCAAATATTTCCTTGGGATAATCACCTGAAACAATAGCTTTCACCTTCTCTCAGTGAATTGATACTCCAATCTATAAGATAATGTGACCCTAAAAGTGATTCATATCCATTTGGAGTGGAACATTGGGATATTAGCATATAAATGATGCTCTCTCAGTGTATCCAATATGATCTCAAGATATCCATAATGGTCATGTTGAATGTGAGAATAATCCAAGATGTCTCCCAATAAAACTACTACAAAAAAATCCTAAGAATGATTGAAAACTCAGCTCATTAGTTCCATAAATAACATTGGAATGTTCATGAGACAGAATGACATAACATACTACGGATATATACCATACCTAAAATGAAAGGCTATGTGAGGTATGTCTGGTAGTCTAACACACACTATATGAAAACCGGGTCTAAAATCAAATTTTGGGAAGACATAAATTCCTCTAAGCAAGTTGAAGAGATCATCTATCCTTGGTAGAGGTTACTAGTTCTCAACCTTTAGTTGGATAAATTTCTAGTAATCCATATATTTCTAAAGAGTTTCATCCTAGTTTTTTTGAAAAATGGGCCTCCAAAACCCCCCATGAAGTATTGGGTCAGATAACCGCCTTTTCTTCTAAATCCTCCAGCTACCTCTTTCTCTTTTTAATAATAGTAGTATCCATACAGTAAGGAGGAATGTAAACCAATGAAAATACTATAACTAGTTTGATATAGAACTATAACTATCTTATAGGTGGTAGTCCTGGAAATAAATTTAGTAAAATATCCCTGAAATGATCATCCACTAGAGGGAAATCTGTTTGATGTGTTTATTGGTCATCCAGATATAATATCACAGTCTAGGATTTCATTCAACCCAACCCACTATGCTCAGGTGTAGCACAACTTTCATGAACATCCCATTCACCCTTTTGAATGAATGGTCCATAATCTGGCTTGGTAAATTCCACCCTATGATGATCAAAATCAATTAAATAATGAACAGAAACCAAATATTCCATCCTAAGAATGATGTCAAAACACATCATCTTGAGGATAGAGAGGTGTTGTTTGAAGTGACACCCCCACCAATCTTAATGGGTCACTCCCTACACTGATTTACATCCTCTATTGAAATCCATAATGAAGTTTCCACCATCATAATTCCATCATATGTTTGACTATAAGACCAAGTATCTCCATAATGGTCATAGATATAATGTGATGAGAAGTACGTATATCAAAAAGAGAATAATCTAATGTAGAGGAAAGAAGAATAATACCTCTCACCATTTAAGGATCAAGATCCTACTAATCAAGGTTCTGTTGGACTATACATATCATTCTTGATTCGAAGCCCTATAAAACTGCATAGCCAGCCTGAGTAGATCCACTCTCATATTGCTGCAAGTATGGGGTCTTACTACCACAACCACGACCACCACCTTGACTTAATCTTCCACATGTACTACAGATCCCTAACTGAAAATAATATATCGACTTTTATCCTATAAATAGAGGCTATATAGACCCGAATTCATTGGATTATAGATGAAATAATCTGAGAGAATCATTTTTGAATGCCCATCTTGTGGAAAGATCATCCCTCGAATGGGTCCCTCATACACTATGGTATCATATTTCCCCATCTACTGCACTGGTAGTACCTCACCTTGCTACCTGAGTAATTGATCTAGCTATAGATTTCATCACATGGAATCTCCAAATAAAACATCCTACTATCAGATGATGAAGTACTAGATCTAGATACCAAACCACCCTACTCACACCCCAACCAATCACAGGTTACACACAATGATAAGTCCATGGTTCACTATTTTGAAAGGGGTATTTAGTCGAAATACATTCACATTCGATCAAATGTCGTACCATAGACCATCCTATAACTGCTAGGCATTATATAACTCATCACACAAAAGAATAGGTGTGAACCAATATACCCCAGAAATGAGGACTAAATAATCCATAATTGTAACATGTCATGCTCCTGGTTAATGAAGTATCATGATCTATCAACCCTCAATGTATCAGTATAGAATTAATTATAAAAGGTCTTATGAAAATACTTCCAATCCATGTCCCAATGATGATATGTCTGAGAAATGAAATACCACCATCTCTTGGTAGAATTTGGCATCATATAAGTAGTGATATTTAATCTCATATCGAGAGGCATATCAATATTATCAAATACAGATAGAATGTACTCTATCCATGAACCTACGAACTATGCTCCACCATCCCCTAAAAACATAGGCAGATGCTAATACTGGAACTCACACATCGAATCTACCATAGTCAGGGTAGGCCATAATGCTCCTTGAATGGACTGCATAAAGTGAAATAATCCCTTGTGTAATTGTGTCTTATTACCTATACTAGGTAGTATCACTAGTTCCCCACCTTACATGACTTGGGGATCTACTACTATCATATATCATACCAGATCTTGGGCATGATTACTACTACCCTCTTGCTGCATGACTCGATGATGTCTCATTGGGATTACTCTACAAATTACAATTACACACCTTATATCAAGATCATTTTCAATGTATGTAGAAAAAAGAGTAGATATAGAAATAAGGTAGGTAATGTCCTTCCTATATAATAAAACACCAATTTACATACTCCTTGAGTCCGGTATGGGTGTAATAGAGATCATACAAAAGAAAGAGATACTACCTTCATAACACTACTATAGTCAGGTATGTTCAAGCTCAATACTATAAGAAATTTTTGTTTCTATTTTATTATCATTTCATTTCAATTATATTAAAATTCAATTTAAATTGTAGAACCAATAGTTTTCAAAATCCTGATCCCCAAGGGCCCATACACCTCATGAATAAAAATGTATAACCAAACTAATCTACACCATAACACATTCGAGAATACCTATCACAATAGTATGTATATATAATGACACTTATCACAAAATTATGTAACATGTAATGACTCCTTAATGTCATAGAATGTAAGTCATCTAAAGTACATAAAATGATGCATGAAATTGAATACCCTTATCTCATTAGGTTTCCAAAAAAATTAAACCCATAATAATATCAATACTAATAACATAATTAATGTTAATCCGTCAACGGTGGAACCAAATTATATATAATTGTAAAAATCTATAAAACAATAGTTTTATTCAAGGATATTTGGATTTATCTTCTATGCAGATTAGTTACACCCGAGCACAACTCATTTCTAACTTCAAATTTTATAATATCCATTTCTATTGTTACCAAATAGTTAAGAAAACTAGAAAATAATCACTCTGATTTCACATTGTATTATCTCAAACCCAGATACTATTGAAAGGTTCCTTGAGAACGGTTGTCCACATGGCCTTAAACACATCTCCCTAAATTCAAGAGGAGGATGACTTGTAGTGAGGGCATAGTTTTTTACATGGGGGAGAATATTCCCTCATCACTAATGTTGAGCACAGTGTAAATACAATGACATAGATGTAGTGAAATTAGTAATAACAATCACACAATAGATACAAACCATGAATAGATAACAATATTAAACGAAATGTCATATAAAATGATGATAATACATGTCTCTACAAAATATACAAAACAGGTATACATTATAGGATCACAATACATGGAACAAAATTTAAAAAAATCCCAAAAATAATCCATCTTGCATCATGACCCTCAACTCGGTCCCATGCGCTAATGCTCCTATTCATCATTGGAGAGCCTATAACAGGGACTTTTCCCTTATCCATATCTACAATCATATAGTCTATTTGGGTAACTAAGGAGTCCCGAATAGAGTGTGAGACTATGTCATAGTAGTTAACCACCCATGGTCTAGTGCCATCCAGTCAGTGAATATATATTATAACAATAGTGTGAGGGTAATAAAGTAATATGAAAGGAATTAATGAATGTAAACTTCCTATAAAATCCAATTTCTCACTTTATAATCACATTCACTTCATCAATTTCATTTAGTATGTATCTGAATTAATATAAAGTCCTCTGACATTCATAATAAAATTTATATAATTTTGAATCCCATTTAATTAATATGTTTCAGGACCTGGAACATAACAAAGTAGGCCCAGTAGTGATTTTCTCAAAGGATTACTCAATAGAAAAACAATAAAGTATAAGACAAATACTGAGTCCAAGATTTTGATTTGTCTTGGTAGTTTCATCATATAAAACATTCCATTATCTATTAAATTAATTATTTAGGAACCTAAAACTATTCTCGACATTCAAAATTTGGAATCCAGGTATCACTCTAGATGAATCATAATCCAAACACCTTTTGAGGCTTTCGTAAGCCTTCCTCATTGGAATATTTCTATTTCTATTTGTGTGTTATGACATCATCTCTACTCGATTTCATTATTTTTGGTCCACTAAGGGGGGAAAAGTATCACCAATGTAATATATGATCAAATTTCATCTGATTCCATCCTTGGAAATCCATAAGGCATCCATGTATCACTTGATATATAATAGAATTATCCCTTTGGAGTTCATCCTAGGAAATCCATATAAAAAATCCACATATAACTCGGTCATAAGTAAGAAATAATCCAAATTATTATGTCCATGGATTTTGTATAAGAACCCATGTCTGAAACAAGTAATATAAGAATTAAGTTAATGTCATTCATTTATATCAATGTAATTTCCGTATTCATTATAATTCAAACTCACCTCAAATGAGGACTCAATTCATGGGCTAAACTTTAATGGATTGCCTCATAATTTAACTCTCATGGGAATTTCATTCTAACTAAAATCTTATTATTATTCAAAAAATACATGGAAAGTGTCTAGGTATATGAATTCCACTACCTATTCTTTATCAACTCAAATTAAATATCAATTCGGAATTCAATCATCCATTATAAATTCCACTCAATTCACAAATGAAAACCCCTAGAAATGGGGAAAAGGAACACTATAAGGTATCCAAATTAAAAATCCACCCATGGTGTGCCAATCACATAAATAACACACCAAAAGTGGTGGTTTGATTTCATGGATCCTATCCCTTATATCATGTAACAATGGGACACATTAATTACATATCCCCTTCACATCAATTTACTTCATGGAATCCAATTCATTTCAAGCTTGTCGCTCTGAGAATTGGGATAGTGGAACAATGAAATATATATATAAACACTTTGAATATAATGGAACAACACAATACCACATACCTTAGGTCCATAGTTCATAGATCAACCAGTTTTAGATTCTAATTTTATAAATATCAAGAAAAAAGTGAAGAATAGATGAGAACCTTGGAAATATGAAAAATTATCTTGAACTTAAATATCATAGATGGTACCAAACCAATAATGGAATGACACAAAACAAATGTACATATTAACAATGATGCAATGAGACAAATGAATGTCGGTTCTGAGATCGAACATAATAGATCTCCCACTTCTTAAGATAGTTGCCAAATATGGACCCCAAATGGAGAGTTTGTTATGCTGGAGAAGAATAAAATAGAACTAGATTCTAAAATATTAATCAGTGCCATTTTAGTAAATTCATAGAAAAACACTGGTTTTCATGTTTTGGCCACACAGTTTTCCCAAATGTGCGCAAACCATGCCCCCTTTACTATTAGAAGGGTCACCTCACATGGTTTGCACACATAGTTTTCCTAGCCATGCTAAAACCATGTGAAAGTACTTTGTGAAAATTACTTACATTCACACATGGCCTTGAGCCTGAAATCACACAGTTATCTAATTGTGCTACCTGTATCTTCCCACAGTCCGTCCGCATATAGTTTAATCAAACATTGTGGCCTACCCCGCATGGTTTTTACAAATAATGCGTCAATCTTATTTCATCCACAATCTGTGTTTCATGCTCTGAACTAGCCTTTAACACCCCCTCCAACACCTTGACCTCAAAGGGAATTATCATTGATCCATAATCATTTAAAATGTAATTTTATGGAATGAAATTATTTTTTACCTCAATGAAGAATCATGTTCGAACATTTCTCTCTTCATATTTTCAGAATTGGGTTCTATCATCCCTTTTGACTATATGAGTTTTTTATTAAGGTATTTAAAAATATTAAAATAGTTTTTAAATTCATGATCATATATTTTGTCATCCACTCTCTAGTATTAAATTTTAAAAAATAAAACCCTTTTTGTTAACAAAAAGAAAAAATTCTAAAGAAATTATTTCTTAAGGGGGTATAATGTAATACTCAAATGTTTAGTTTAAAAGAATACTATGCTTGATATAATTCATTACACGAAACACCCGTATTTATGTGAATTATGATATACCGTAAAAATTTTATTATTTAAAATGTGAATGTTATAACCATGCCATTAAATTCGTAGTAAGTATTGGAATAAAAAAATTAATAAAATTATATACAATTGTTTTATCTAATACAAACCTATTCACTAATTCATATTAATTAAGTAGTAAATTTTTAGTAAAGTCATATTATTGTACAAAAATATATTTTCTTCAATAACGGGTTTTGTTGCATATTGTACATGGGAATTATAATTAATTTTTTCCATATTTTTTAATTAAATTTTATGTAACTAATATAATTTTTAAAGACACATTTTAATATTATCTGTAGTTATATTTTCGAGGTTTTTCTAATATGATTTATTTTTTATTTAATTTTGAGAAAAATATATTTTTATTAAATTATAATTTATTTTTATTAGGAATAGTAATTTTAAAGCTAAATTATGTAAATAATTTGATCTTGAAGTATCACAAGTATTCTTTAGTTAAAAATAATTTAATGACATATAAAATAATCATTGTGATACTTCATTTTTTCATAAGTTTATAATAGCTAAAAAAACAAATTTTTACAAAAATTAATTTTCATTGCGTTTATCCTTTTTAAATTAAATTAATTTCTACCACTACAGAAATTAGTTGTTATTAAATTGATATGATATTTGGAATTATAATTTCAAAATTTTTTAAATATGTCAACATTGTTTTTGTTCATAATGAAAAGTAACTATGGAAAATGTTATAAATATAGTAAACAATACATTGGGTTAATAGGGGTAAAAAATTATGTCAAAAACAGATGAAAATAAATTTAGTAGTTTAATTTAAGATATTTTATGAGTGGAATTAGAACACACCCATCCAATATCAATAATAATACATTTTTTGAACTATTTTTCCTTGATAAATACCTTTATATTAATTAATGTAAAAAATTATTTCAAAATGTCACTTTCTTGATTTTAACATCTATATATGTTATCACAAGGATGAAAGAAGTGATGAGAAGTTAAAAAGGTTTATTTTGAAGATAAATTAATTTTTTTTTGGTAATTTATTTTTAATTTTTTTATAAAATAATTTCCTGAAATGCTTACACAAAGTTGACTTAGTGCTTATTCATGTAGTAGAAAAATCATGTTAATGATATTTAAAAAATATAAAGTTATATTTATTGGGTTATGAATGGTGTTACGAGAATTTTTTGGATATATATAATGTATTAGTTATGTTTTAAAAATTTATATTCAATCTAATTTAATGTCTTGGTGTTTTTTAATTTTAATTATGTGAATAGTTCTAAAAATGAATTTACGGGTTTTTTATGTTAAATAAAATTGTATTAAATAATTTAAAATTCATAAAAATAATATATATCATAAAATTAATGGTATACAGTAAATTAATTAACCATTTTACAATTATGGTCCATTCTTCCATTTATAGTAACTTTATTGACCCCTAAAGAGTAAGATCCACTGATATTGTGGTAATTGTAAAAAGGGTTAATGGTCTTAATCGAGCATTTTCACTTTAATTATTATGGAAAATCCATATATTCTATCCTAACCACTGAAATATAAGAAAATAAGTATCTTGAAAATACTAAGATGATATTATGTAAATTTTATAACATTATTCAACTCCTTCTCCATCCAATGTGTAATGAAACCACTGTTCTTTCATACATGTGTACTACGAATTCACTGAAATAATGTGTTTTTTTCACAATCACCTATAATGTGTATTTATTAGGATTTATATATTGTTTATATATGTTATTAATGACATAATTATTATCCTAAAAATTTAGTATATCATATAATTTCTTACCCTTCAATCAGTTGTAAAATGGTATTGTCATTTGTGTGTATGTGTGTATTACCTTCTCCTTGAATTTATGTGATTAATTTTTTATTTTAACAAATAATGGATGGTTATAAAATTGTATTAAATGTATAAAAGTGATAATAATGTAATTATTATTTTTTATTGATAATTGATCCATGACCACTTTGACCATAGTGAACGTATCTATGTTTTTTGGAAATTATAAACTGATCTTCATCATAACATACAATGTGGATATAAGTAATTATATAATCAAATATTTTATTGAAATAAATTTTTTAACAATATGTTTTGATACCCATAAGTAGTTATTAATTTTTTATAAATAATATATGTTTATTATACATTAGTTAAAGGACATTCATAGAAAATTTATACTTGACGTAAGGGGTTTCTTAACTTAATTTCCATTCATGGTGTCATACATATACTTAATTTATAGTTATATGAAATGATTATGTGTGAATTGACCTATAATAGTTTTATTTTTTATTTACACATATTTCTTTTGGCTTCCGAATTTTTACACAGATTCACTTCATTGATTATATTAAAAATTAAAAGATATGTTCTATGTAATGATGATTCATCTCAATATTGTTTGTACGATACATGTATCATATTACACACATATTTAATTATATAATGTGTATATGTGGTATATTTATATTTTCTATATTAATTGTATTTTTTATCATGATATTTTATTTCCCTTGGAAATTATCACTTTTATGATATATTGTTTAAATTTTTGTAAATGTTTCATGGGTTTTTGTAATATCCCGACCTTTCTAGAGATACATCATTGTAATTTTTAGTTATTGTTTTACCCTTGTTATGATTATAACATCGATCAACATTTCATTGGGTTTTTTAAATCAATTTAGAGAAATTTGGAATCCAATAGGGATGTGCATTGCTGATTAATTGTTTGGGAAAACCGTGTGATTTTCCCTAGGAAACTGTACACCCCTTTTGGAGCCACAGGAGGTGGAGGGTAGTTTTTCCAAACTGTGTGGAAACCTTCCCCAAACTGTTCCCCTTTGAGACAATGGGTTTTTAATGGATGGTGATTTTTTTCAAACCATGTGACACTTAGGGTAAACCATTCACACTATGAGTAGGGGTGCATAATTAATGTTCATAGTTTGGAACACTGTTTTCCCTTACACATGAAACCACACATGTGAAAAATAAAATCCCCAAAATTTTATTTTAAAATGTATGCACAAATGGTTTTCATAAAAAAACACCCATGATTATCCTATCCTGAAATCGATTTCCTTTGGATTATATCGGGAGGATTCCAGGGCCTGTCAAACCCCATACAATGTAAATTAAAGGGCTAGTGAAAGAAATATTCACCTATATGGAAGAAAATTTATTCCTCATTTAGATTCCTCTCTCAACCATATTTCTCTCAACATTAAGAGGGATATTATTCCTCTATTGGTGATGGTATAGTTCTATGTTTTGATGGATCTCATTTAATTGGATCTTGGTCTAAGGATTTGATCCAAGATCTTCCTTTCCATTTTGAATTGGATGGTTCCACCCAAAATTGGGGGTTACGATTTGACAATATTTCATCAACGATCTTTAGGTAGGTTTTATAATTTCCAATTAAAATAGAATTTGATAATAATTATGTGTATTTAATTGTTCAATTTCAGTTTCTACTTTGATAAATTTCA
The DNA here is from genome assembly GCA_963277665.1 of Viscum album. Taxonomy (NCBI): domain Eukaryota; kingdom Viridiplantae; phylum Streptophyta; class Magnoliopsida; order Santalales; family Viscaceae; genus Viscum; species Viscum album. The sequence goes on along the minus strand of OY728121.1, from coordinate 1,350,439,752 downwards.
ATTTTTACTAATTCAATTAATTGACTACCTTGAGATTGTGAAACCCTTCACAGATTCCATTGGGCATGTTGGTGATTTTAAGACTAGACATGAATTGAATTTATGGGGTGTGCCAATAAAAACAAAATAATTATTTAATTTTTTAAAAAAGAATTTTAATGGGTTATGGAATTGAACTAAATCCACGATGCATGTATGATAATGAAATTTAAAAGGGTTTTTTCGCATAAACATGAATGGTTAATGATTTGGGAAATAAATGATGCAAATGGATAATTTTAAATCCTGAAAAATTATGAATAAAATTTCATTTATTCTAATTAAATAAATTATTGATATAGAGAACACATACACTCATTATGTTTTATTATATCCAATTTGATTTAAATGAACACGAAGTATCATTAATATTGATAATGTAGCGGTTGAAAATTGATCAACTGAATAGTATAAATATAGTGTTTTAACAAATCCTTCTTGTACAAAAAAGGGAAGTGAGGGCCTCAACTAGTAGGATCACGCCCTATGAATCCCATTTATCAGAGTTTTTGAGGGAGATATCATTTCTGAGATTTTCCCTAGACCAATCCCGGGAAAATTTAAATAACATAAGAGGAAAACTGTTTACCGGAGAAGTTCTAGCTCATCGAGATCACATCCCAAACCATGTTCATAGAATGACCCCAAGAAATCCCCACCATTGCACACCATACTCTTAGGGCGCCTGATCGTGTAATAAATGGATATTTAACAGGACCCTAGCATTATGATTATGTGCATTATTTTTGTATATAATAATGAATATACTTTTATTTTATTATTGTTACTTTGTAAATTATTTGTAAATCATAAATAGTATTTTTAGTTAATATTTATATTAAATTAACAAATATATTTTCATGAATTAATGGATTTTTGAATTAAATAACATTTAAAAAAATTATTATTAAATTAATTTTATTAAATATAAATGATATTATAATATTTATGAAATCAAATGTAATTTTTATTATGTTTTGAAAAAAAAATTATGCAATTCATGGCATAGATTGGATTTCCATATATAGAGTCACCATAAATTTCCATGAGAGTGAAATCACTCCCTATATGGTGAATAAACCCCCTAATTCTATAGCAGTGAAAGGAGGATGACGAATATTCTTTAGCATCATCATCTCCAGAATGGATATTACTACCCTATGGGCATGAATATTTTTATCATATGATTGAGTCTATGGAAAGAACCATCCTCAAAGACATTCCTATTGTGAATAAATTCACTGATGTGTTTCATGCGGAATTTCCTAGTCCTCCCCCAAGAAGATATATTGAATTCTAAATTCATATTATACCTGGGTAATTTCCAACATCGAAGACTCATTATAGAATTGATGTTGTAAAGATTGAGGAGGTAAAGAAAAAAATCACAGGAGAATCTAGATAAAGGGTTTATGCACCCAAGTTCTTCACCATGGGGTGCACTAGTCCCCTTCGTTAAGAACAAGGTAGGGTCAATGTGACTTTTTCATTGATTATTGGGAGCTCAAAAAAATAATGATAAAGAAAAATTATCCCTTTCCCCAAATTGATGATTTTTCAATCAACTATGTGAATCAAAATATTTATCAATAGTGGATCTATGGTCAGGATATTACCATGTTAAGGTGAATAAGGATGATATCCCCAAGATGGCTTTTTTGTATGAGGTACAGTCATTATGAGTTCATAGTGATTCCATTCAGACTCACTAATGCTCTAGCAATCTTCAGGGACATTTTGAATAATGTCTTTATAGTTTAACTTGACAAATTTTTGGTAGTCATTATAGATGACATTCTAATATACACCAAAAATAAGGAGGAGCATTTGAGAACGATGCTAGAGACCTTGTAAAAGGAAAAGCTCTATAAAAATTACATCAAGTGTGAGTTTTTGTTGAAGGAAGTCCCATTATTAGGGAATATCATTAGAAGAAATTTTATATCTATAGATCCATCAAAAAAAAAAGAAATTAGTGGATGTCTAAGGTTGATATTTGTGATGGATATTCATTGGTTCCTGGGGTTAGCTAGATATTATCGATGATTTGTAAAAAATTATCACTATTTTCAATCCCTCTTACCATGCTAACTCAGAATTGAGTAAACTTTTCTTGTAATGGTAAATGTGAATAAAGCTTTATTGAGTTAAATTAGAGGCTTGTCACCACTCTATTCTCACACTGCCCACAAGTGGTGAGATTTTCTTAATATTCATCAATGCTTCTGTGAATGGGTTGGGTTGTGTGTTGATGCAGAATGTAATACTCATTTCCTATTCATTAAGGGAGTTGAAAATTCAATAGAAAAACTTTCCCACACATGATCTGGAGTTGGAATCTATGATATTTCCTTTGAAAACTTGACATCATTATCTCTTTAGGGATATGGTTGAAATATATACGGATAAAAAAATTGTCAGATATATATTCACACATAAAGAGCTTAATATGCGCCAATGAAGATGGATAGATCTTCTCATGGACTATGACTTCTCAATCCATACCATCCTCGGAAAGTGATCATGATGTATGATGCCCTATGTAGAAAAGACCTAACAATTTAATCATTGATGAGAATTGAAAAGCATGAAATATTATTTGATTTTATGAATATGGACATAGGAATCATAAAGAAGGGAATATCATCAATAAATTCACAAATGATTGTTCAACCGTCTCTTTTGGAGATGTTAAGGGGTTCTAAAAAAGATGATGTGGGAATTCATTAGAAAGTGGAAACTATCATAAAATTGAAATCCCTAGATATTAGTGTTAATGAAGAAGGAATTAGGAGATTTTGGTCAAGACAATATGTTCTATCCAATTCAAATTTAAAAAAGAACTTTTGGATGATACACAGTGTTCAAATTTATTTATTCATTCAAGAAATAAAATGATGTGTCAAGATGTCCATGAGAAGAATTGGTGGGATAACATTAAGATAGAGATCATAAATATAAATCAATGTGCCTAGTATGTTAGTAAGTGAAGGTTGAGCTGCAGAAGTCCAAGGGGATGATGTAACAATAACCCACACCAACTTAGAAATGGGAAAACATCACCATTTAAATTGTCACAAGACTTCCAAAGACATCCCCAGAAAACAATTCCATCTGGGTTATTGTGGATAATATTTAGAAGACTTCACACATCATTGTAATTCAATAGGATTTTTCATTGGATCAACTGGAACATACATACATCAGAGAAGTGGTATGTTTGCATGGATTACCACTATTGATTATGTATGATTGAGATCCAAGATTCAACTTTATGTTTTGGAAGAGTCCCCAATATGCTATGAACCCTGAGTTGAACTTCAGGACAGCCTACCACCCTCATATTGATTTCCAATCTAAGCGGACTATCCACAAACATAAGTAAATGTTGAGAGCTTTCTCAATAGACATCAAAGGAAGATGGGACCAACCTCTTTCTTTGGTGAAGTTCTCTTACAACAAAAATTTCCACTCAAGCATCCATACAGGTCCTTATGAATCCCTTTATGGGAATAGGGGGAGAACACCAGTTTTGTTGGGATGAAGTTGGTGAATGAAATGTCTCAGTATGAAAATGGTAAATGAAATGGTTTATAAGGTTAATAACATCTAGAAACACATAGAAGCTTCCTAGAGTAAAAACAGATCTACGCTAACAATCATCAATGAGACATAGATTTTGATGTTTGAGACACGTTATTCCTCTACATATGTCTATATATGGGAGTTATGTGGTTTGTGAATAAGGGAAATCTTAGTCCAAGGTAAATCAGACATTTTCAGATCCTTGATCGTTTTAGAGCAGTGGCCTATCGACTATCACTACCATTAAGCCTGTGTTAAGTCCATGAAGTATTCTAAATATCAATCCTAAGGAATTACATAAAAGTCCCATCACATGTACTCAATCCAAAGGTGGTGCCATTGGAGAATTACCTCTCCTATAAGGAGTTTCTGGTGAAGATCTTAGATCTTAATGAAAATGATATATGAAATAAGACAATGACCCTCATCAATGTGTTGTGGAGAAACCACATGTTTTTGGAAGCGATGTGGGAACCCAAGGAAGCGATGAAGTAGAGACCCTCATCTATTTTAGTTTGGGGAAAGGAAATTTCAAGGGTGAAATTTATTAAGGGGAGAAGGGTGTAAAAACCCAAAATATTATGAATAAAATTACCTTTGTATTAATTAATTGTCTTAGGGATATAGAAATCACATGAAATCCTTAGGTTTTATTATATCCAATTGGATATAAATTACCATTAAGTATGATTACTTTTAATAATGTAGTGGTTGAACAATAATCACATGAATAGTATAAATATAGGTTTTTAACAAATCATTTTAATAATGACAAGGGAAATGATGGGCTAAACCAGTAGGATCATACCATATGAATCCCATTTATCAGAACCTACAAGGGAGATTTCATTTCTGGGCTTTCCCCTAGACCAATACCAAGGTGATATCCAACAACTTAAGTAGGAGTTAAACTTATTATAGAAGTTTCAGATTATTGAGATCATGACTGAAACCATGTTTATAAAATGGACCCAAAAAATCCCCACAATCTCACACCTTACTCTTAGGTTTGATGATGGTGTAATAAATGGATATGTAAAAATACCCTAACATTATGTTTGTGTGCATTATTTTTTTACAGAATAATGAATATAGTTTCATTTTAGTATTGTTACTTTGCAAATTATTTTTAAATAATAAATAGAGTTTTTGGTTAATATTGAAATTCAATTAAGAAATATATTTTCATGAATTAATGGTATTTTTAATTAAATAAAATTTTAATAAGATATTATCATTGAATTACTTTTATTAAATATTATAGATCATATAATTTTTAAGAATTCAAATGTAATTTTGATTAAGGTTTGAATTGTTTTTTTCAAAACCCGTTAATTTTCAATAATTGTCAAGTATTTTTTTAAAAAGTGAAAATTAACATATTTATAAATTTTTTAAATAAAATTAATATTATTTTTTAAATTAGGTCGTCACAATTATCCAATAGTGAATTTTCCAAAAAAAAATTGAGTGTCGATTTTTTGGGCAAAAATTAAATTCCCTATTAATATATAATGTGTTTTATTACATCATAATGACCTAATAGTGATGTAATAAAATAATATAAAAGATATATTCTTTCTAATATATTTTTTCCAACAAATATTTTAATTTAAGGTTTATTTTATTTATTTTATAATTTCATTGGGAGTCCTCTGCAACGTATAAAATATTATTAGATTTTAAAATCATTTTCGTGAAAGTGTGACTAACCTACATATAATAAAGGGAAATATTTTGATATCATTGGACTTTAGAATTATAAAATAATTTATACTACTTCCCTTTTCAAGAAACTATGGGAAAACCCATTGTATGGTTTCTGGTTTTCAATATTTTAGTGTAAAGTGTCCAAAACCTAATTAATAAATAATTCCCCCACCATTCCTATATAAAACCACCCACGATTCCATTTATATTGACTCAAAATCATTGAATCTAGACCACCCTCATAACCATACTCTCTAGAGTACTCATAAGGTTCACCCAATCTCCTAAAATCCTCCACCAATCCTTTAGAGTCACATATCCAACTAAGGGATCTCTCTCTCTCTCTCTCTTTCAAGAACCTGTTTTATGTATTGCCTTTTAATATTGATTTTCTTGTTTCGGGATATGTTATTTAATAACTCCTTGATGTTAATTAGATGTTTAAATAATTGTATATTCCATTAACTCCCATTAATCCCACTTATTATCCCTTAATCCCACCCATTACTATGCCAAAATTCCATAAAGGATTTCTCTCTTCTCATTTCTAGTCAAAAATTTCTTTTATATTAGGTATCTAAATTCTATTTAATATATTGGGATATTATGTTCCATGATTCCATTACTGTACATTTCATGTAGAAATGATGAGATACACCTTTATCTCTCATCAACCCATTTTATGAACTACTATTTGACATCATTATGCTGCCGAAACTGCACCACGATTTTCCTTGCCAAAATCTTCGTGTAGTGAATACAATACCCATTTATCTATCAAGGTTATTCACCTTTATCCTCATGTATTTATTTATTTAAAAAATAATAGTATGTATTATAAATTAATTGATGTTGGAATAACTTATGATTTTTAATGATTTCATGTTGTATGATCTCTGTGGCACACATATGAATTAAATGAAATGATTTTGATGGGTGCACCCTGATAGCCCTCCAATGCATTGGGTAATGTTTTGTACCATGAAATGCCTTGCTCAATTAGTGTTTACTCATTATAATTCATTTTAAATGAGTTTTTAATCATTATAATTCATGTTCAATGTGGGTTTACTCATGGTATTCCATGTGAAATGATCCTTGGCTCATGGTAATATCATGTTGTATGTTATTGACACAATTGAAAGTTATGAATATCACGCTATATGATGCCTTTTATGTTCATGTTTATTTTTCACTCCATTGATATGTATATTGACTAACATGTATTCTATTCCTCATGTTATTCCATTTTTATTCCTTTATAATGATATATTGCACACCTTTTTCTTATATAAGTTTTCAGGTTATCCCATGGAATGGTAAGTAGGAAGGAATGTTGTGGTCATGTAAAAGTCATTTTCAATAAAGATATTTATTTCATGTTTTATGTTGTTATGTAATATTACTAAAACCCAAATACACGAGAACTATCAATCTTGTGAGTTGTATTAATTTCAAGTTTTTCTATTAAATCATGTTTAAATATGAAATAAAGAGAAGGGTTTTTATAGATAATATATGGGATTATGATATTTGTTCAATAACTAGCTATGTAAATGGTTGATAAATGGGTTATGAATGTGGAAACATGATATGTGATATTTATGAATGATGTGAACAATGATTTTTGGGTAAGTTACAATAGCTCCAAATACCCATGGGGTTCTAAACTAATACTATATGTCCAATATATATATATATATATATATATATTCATGTGATCACTAATTAGTTGGATAGGGAGTACTATTCCAAACAAACATTGGGTTCCAGACTGATACTATAGGCTCCCAATGTATGAATGTTAAATTTTAATTAAATTAATAATGAAATCCCAAGAAAGAATGTAATTTGAAATTCCTATGGTGAATAGTTAAAACTCCAGCAGAGGAGAAAGTAATTATGATTAGATCGGGTGTAACTGTGGACCCAGGGACCTATGTGGTGAATTTAAGAATAATTAATGGTGAATAATGTTTTTTTTCATTTTTACATTAATATTTAAACTAATAAATAACCTTTGGTAGATTGGATATTCCTTTAGACACCATTGGTGGTGGACTAAAAGGTTGTACTTGCACCCTATTCGGTATACCTAGTTTTTACCAGAATAAGATTTATGTTTTCAAGACTTGATAAGGGTAATAGAACTATTCTATATGGGTGAGTTTGGTTTTGGGATGTATCATGGACGAGGGAAAGAAAAATGATGTAATGAACCACTAAGGAGATGTTAGTGTGAGTTTGTTTTGTGTTTTAATTTGATAGTTGACACTCATATAACATGAAATATCTGTGTCTTTTGTTTATGTTCGTTTTTACCCATTTTAAATTCATCTTGTGATGATGGATGACTATTGATTATAGTATTTTTAGGGGAATTTTTATTATTATTTGGATGTTGAATATTCATTTCTGTTGTTTTTCTACTTTGATAAATATTGTACAGTCTCCCAATGTTTCATTTAATACCGTCATTGCTAGTCGGAAACATCAGGCATATAAGGAGGTTCCCCTAGGGTCACATAGACACCTAGATTTGGGCACCAACTAGTGATACTTGGGTTGGGATATTACAAATTGGTATCAAAGGAGTTTAATTTTCTATTATTTTCTTTTACTATTTACGAAAGGTAGATAATATACTAGGATGAGTTGGGCCTTGTTCATAATCACTTTCATGGGAGTAGGTAACCCTTTCTTGGGGATAAACCAAAGTACCTATACTAGGATTGATGTTCTTGATTTATTCCATTACAGTTGAATATTATTTCATATTGGGTAATGACCTTTTTTAGATGTTATTGTTTCTAAAAGTTTACTCATGGCCCAATATTGTGTGAGAGATGAGTATAAATGAATCATTTTAGGTAACCAGGATTTCAAGTGACATGAAACATTTTAGTCATTCACATAAAATTAGGGTTTTGGTGATGGGTTAAAATGAAATCACATTTTTTTTTGAATAATTTAAAAGAAATTGTTCCTAATGAAGAAATTTAATGGTTTAAAAGATGATAAATGTGGTAATATGAATTGGATAAAATTGGTGTCTAATGAGAAAAATGAAATATTGATGTGTTTAACCTATGTAATTCATGAACTAGGTGAGTGATGGTTGATTGTAATAATACTTCCTCTCTTTTGACCATGTGATAGTGTGAGGGGGATGAATTGTAAGGGATTTATGTTAACCCCTATAATGCAATGGTGATAATGATGTTTTGTGGGTCTTAATATGTGTGTTTGGAATTGTAGATATATGCCTCCATGACAAAATTTTTTATTAGTATTACAAGAGGATATAGATTGAAATGACCCTCCAGTAGTGGGACTATAGGCTTTAAAAGTTCTAAGTGAATGAGAGTGAGAGAATTTCTATGATAAATTTTCTCCCATTATTAAATATTTGGAAAGAGACCCAATCTAGGATGTATGAAGTATGTCTAATCTGAAACATGAGTTTTGGCTGAAGAAACCCAAAAAATTCACTAGAGTGGATGTATGAGAGGTAGTTGAGTTCTTAATTGAGTCAATCAAGAAGATACAAAGCCATTTAAAGACTTGTGTAGAGACAAGAGTCAAAATAGATGTGTATATGTTGCATGGATTGGTGAAGAACTATTGAAAATATATAGAATCAGGATGAGAAGATGTAGAACATAGTATGAAAATACATTTAAGAGAAGTTACTAAAAAACATTTACCCAGAGGAACTCTATAATGAGAGTGAAGGTGAGTTTATACGGTTGGCCCAGGGGAGTATTCCCATGATAGAATATTATGGTGCTTCACCTATTTGCAGCACTTTATTCTATAATTAGTAAGAGATGAGAAAACTGTGGTGAATCATTTTTAGGATGGAATTAAAAGTTCAATTAAGATCCAGGTTAACCTCAGCTGAATGAATAAGTTTCCTAAGGTAGTGAACCAAGGTATTATTTTTTAGGGAATCATGAAGGATGATTTTAGTGGAGTGTAGGTTCTTTCTAATAGACAATAAGGAGGAACATATTCAAAGAATTGGAGGCGTCACTATGAGAACATCAACTGGGGAAATGAAAAATATTTCATCCAGAGAGAATGATCAGTTATACAGAATATTATCTCATTATATTTAGACCAGTTTTGTAAGTAAGTTCATAATCATATCCAACATCTAGGAATGATAGTGTAGTTCTATGACTATAGTAGGATGGGTCACTTACAGAGGTTTTAAAAAAACCCTAAAAAATTAGTTGTGATGTAGTAGCTAGGCCAAATCAGAGTACTAGAAGGGGTATTCTACCCCATACTAGTTAGTAATTTTTATTTCTTTAGTCTGGGGTGGTTGAGGTAGTGGACATGGTACTTATGGGAATAAGAATTTGTCTTAGAAGAGTAGTGCATCTAATGGAACTCATACAACTACACATGGCAGAGGGACATGATAGTTACTAGTAGTTCATATTGAACATGTGGATAGTGAGGTTTGGCCATTGACAGTCAAAGGTACTATTTTTATAGGCTCCATGGTATTTATCATTTTATTTGATGCATGACCCTCACATTTTTTTTATAGCTTCTAAACATGTGAACAGTTCGAGTCTAATGGTGGAGTGTGTGAGTGGGGTTATAAAGAACGACACATGATTGGGAGTGAGTTCTTAGGAAATCTGTTTATTTAAGGTGTTTTATATCGATGTTTGGGATTATAATTTTCATTGGGATCGTTACATAATTGACATTTTGGGTGTTGAATTGATTTTGGTTATGGATTGGTGGGTATCATACCACAACCACATTAACTGTTATCATAGGAGATTAAAATTTACATCTTCTGAGGGTAACCATTTTATTCATGATGGATAATGGGATATATTGGAAGGTATTATAGGGCCAGTTGGTCCGAAATTGGGGGAACTCACTACCCATGATTGAAGTCTTTTTTTAGATTATGGGTGTTTGAAAAATGATTTATTTCAACCCATAGCGGTCCTATTACAGGATGCATTTCCTTATTAACTCAAAAGGACTCCACATGAGTGGTATATTTAGTTTACAATTGATTTTCTTCCTAGAGGTGAACCACTTTTCATTCCACCATATAGGGTGGCAGAAAAAGATAATAATGTTATTAAGAATAAACTGGAACAGTTAGCGGATAAGGGATTTATCCATCCATGTATGTAACCTTAGGGTTCTCTTCTTCTATTTGTTATGAAATATAATGGGACATTGAGTATACATGTTCATTACCAAAAGTTGAATTAGATTAAAATGATGAACCATTATCTTCTTCCATGTATCGATGATCTCTTTGACCCATTGAGATGAGATTTTGTTTTCTCCATCATTGAATTGAGATCGGGGAAACATCATTTTAGAGTTAGAAATTATGATATACCAGGGACTACATTCAAAGTATATATTTTCATTGTGGAAATTGAATCTCTGGTAGTATAGATGGGTTGAGTATATGAATTCATTTGATTTTGAGTTACCTTATTCGCATGGGAAGGGAAAAATGTTTCCAATTCTTTGATAAGGGAGACATAGATTTAGGAAGTTCATGAGTCCAGTTCTAAGTTGAAGATGATTAAAAAGTTTGATATGATGAAAATTGTGGTCAAGGAGGACAAGAGAAGATTAACCTCATATGATTACTAGTTTATTCCATAGTTTTGAGAAATATTAGGGAGAGGTAGTATGAGGATCCAATGTGTTTGTCCATGAGGAAATTCCTTGATGGTGGGGATCCCCTTACAATTGGACTGTTGATGTGGATAAGATCATCTATCTCTAGAACAATTTTATTGTTTCTACATGTATGCATGAGGAGATGATGAGTGAGTTTCATTCCTCAATGTGGGAGGTGCATCATATTTTGACCAAAATGTATCATGATTTCCTTTTATAATATTGGAGGATGAGCCTAAAAATGACATTTCATGTTTTTCTACATGATGAAACATGTTTCCACAAGTGAAGACCAAGAATCAATGACATTGTAGTTTGTTATAGTAATTTCCCATTTTATAATGGAAGTGGGATGCCATTATCATGGAATTTATTGTGGGTCTTCTGGGGATACCTCAGAATAATGATGCGGTTTTGGTGATTGTGGACAGTTTAACAAAGGTATCCCCTTTCTTACCTATCTTAGAGACTTTTATCATTGATCAATTTTATTATTTGTATGTTCATGATATAGTTCATTTTCATGGGGTGGAATGAAGAATAGTTTCAAATTAGGATTTGTGATTTACTTTTTTTCTTCTAGTAAGGATTATAGAAGGCTATGGGTATCCATGTTTTCCTAGGTATGACTTTCCACCCACATATATATGGGAAATGAGATCATACTATCTAGGTGATAGAGGACATAATTTATTTTTGTGGGTATTAGTAGAAGAACAAAGCTTTTATTGAGTTCACATATTATAATAGTTATCAAGTGACTATTCATATGGAACAATATGAGTATATTTATGATAGTCCAAGTAAATATACTTTGTGTTGGATGGAGGTAGGTGAGTTTGATTTTTTTTTGGGTTCGAGTATCATGAAGGAGGCACCAAAATAGTTTCATTTTATTCAGAAATATATGGATATTCCTCACATTACATAGAAGAGGTATGTTAATTAATGTTGATTAAATATTGAGTTTTTTGTGAGTGATCATTTATTCCTTTAGATGTTGTCATGAGTGGGGCATCAGATAATTAAGAGGTAGAGAATGTTTCCCCCTTGGTTCATTTGTCCATTTCAGATCATAGTGAGAATTAGACTGATGTCATACTGATTGGATCTTTCTAAAATGTATATATACTATGCATGATATTTTTGAAGGGTCATAAATTTAGTAGAATCACCCCAATCATTCTCATGTGATCTATGTTGATTATATTGATATTGAGGTAGATGCATCCTTTGAGGATCACCTAATTCATGTTTTGGATCACAGTGAGAAATTTATGTGGGGAAAGACTGTGTCAATAATATGAGTGTTTAGGAATCATGTCCATGTTTAGGAGGGAATATGTGAGAGAAAATTAGATAATCAATAAAATTGTCCCAATATGTTTACCTCTGAAGAACAGTGATGCTTGAGAGTACAACTTGAGGACGAGCTGTTATACGGTGCAGAGATTGTGAGATCCGGAACATTGTTGATATATATCATACTAATATTTTGTGTTATTTTACAATTTTTGATAAAAACTTGGTTTGGATTTTTATTGGGGTTGTTTTAGGTGAATTTGAAGTCATATGGTGGCCTATGGTGGTGTGTACAGTTAAGGAAAATTGTGTGGTTTTTTCCTAAGAAATAGTGTTCTACTTCTTGGAGAACCAAGTGTCAGTTCATGGTTTGAACAAACTATTCATAAACCCTCCCAAACCATGTACTATGAGATAGTTTTTTTCTTCATAGTTTATGCATTGTTTTTCAAATCATGGGACACGTTGGAGAAACTGTTCAACCCATGAGTAGGGACACATGGGTTAGACACATAGTTTGGTGAACTGTGTGCCTCCACCTAGGAAAACATATGTGCATAAAATTGAACATCTATAATATTATTTCAAACTTATTGAACCCCTTTTTTCATCCTAAATCACCCTATCTAAATTTAACCTAAAATAATTTGATTTTACAGGCTCATATGAGGATTCCAAGGCTCCTTGATCACATTTCAGCACGAATCGAAGGTCCGATAGAAGAAATATACAATGATCTGGTATATAATTTCTTTCTCATTTAGGTTCCTCTCCCACTATATTTGTCCCCAATTTTAGAGGTATTTATTTCCTCCATTGTATATGGTTTAGATATTGGTTTTGATAAATCTCATTTCATTGGATATTGTTCCAATGCTTTGATCCTATATCATCCTGGCCACTGTGAATTAAACTATTCCACAGTGAATTGAGCGTTACAATATTATGAGTTTTCATCAACGATCATGAGGTAGGGGTCTAATATAAATTATCATAGTCTTTATTATAAATTTTCATGTTTAATTGTGAAATTTCAATTTCTGTGTTGGTCAATTTATTTTTAATTTGAGTTAACTAATTGATTCCCTTGAGATTGTTAAACCATTTCGAGATCCCATTGGACTCATTGATTATTTCAAGATCATACATGAATAGAATTCCATGGGGTATTCCAATACACATAAAATGATGCTTTATTAATTATAAAATTGAGAATAAAGGGTTATAGAATTGAAAAATAATCCTTGATTAATATTTGATAATGTAATTTAAATGATTTATTGGTATAAAAATGAATGGTTAATGAGTTAGGATATAATTATGAGCACAGTTGATAAATGGGATTATAAAAGTGGTCAAATAAAGGGATATGTAAATGGTTGTTAAATTGGCAATGAATGTGGAAATATGATATGTGAAATTTGTGAATGATGTGAAAAAGGTGTTGTGGGCCATGTATTATTACTATAAATATGCATGGGGTTCTAGATTAGTTCTATTGGACCCTGTGATATAATTATTTATATTTAAAAGACCATTGAGTTGTGGTATAGGGACTACTTCTACAAATAACCACATGGATCTGGACTAAAGCTCTTGGCCCCCAATATATGATTGTGATACTGAAATTAAATTAATAATGACATCCCTAGAAAAATGATATGTGAAATTCCTATAGTTTATGATTCAAACTCTGGTATGGGAAGAAGCAGGTATGATTTGTTAGGGTTTCACCATGAACCTGGTTGACTATGTGGTCAATTTATGAATAAATAAATTTCAATATTGTTTAATTTATCGGTTTTACTATATTATTTAAATAACTACATACACTATTGTTGACTGGATATTACTTTAGATTCCAATGGTGGTGGATTAATTTATTATAGTTACACCATACTCAATTTTACAGATTGGTATGTAAATATTATTTAGGTTTATAGGATATGGTAAGGATAAAATCCCTTTTTTAGATTGTTGAGTTGGGATTTAGGATGGAATATGGATGAGGGAACCAGACATGATGTCAGGAACCGATTGAGAGTGTTTAGTGTGTCTTTATTTGGGGTCTAAATTTGACACTTGACACTCATTCGAAATGGAATGTATACTTATTTGGATTATGGTCATTTTTCATTATTTTACATTCATCATGTGATGTTGGATGATTATTTAATATGGAATTATATTGGGTTTTATTTATTATGAAAAGGTTGTTTTTTATTTTTCTAACTATTTGGATGTTGTGATAAAGCGGTTATAGTCACCCCAAATTATATTTGAGACCCTCACGGCTTGTTAAAAGCCTCTGGAATATGGGGAGGCATGCTTGAGGTCACAAGATGAACCAACATGGAGCACTAGCATGTGGAACCTGGAATAAGATGTAATAGTTTTCAAGGTCTCAATTTCAATTGATTTATACACAATTCAATGTTTGAACCATGTTTTATTTTTAATGGTGCTTTGTCTTTTCCATGACCTCATTTTCACATATTAATTCTAGTAAATTAAGGGTTTCAAATAACAATATTTCTATCCTTCATTCAATTTATTTTTGATTCAATAATTTCCCAAGATGCAGTGTTCTCCTATTTCAATCCACTACCTTTGAGACATGTTTTGTTTGACACACCTATATTCAATTATATGGTGTATATAACACCAAGTAGTATAATATATCATAAATATTTTTATAATCATGGTATTTTATGTTCCTACATATTTTCTTTATATCGAAATTATTTTGGTTTCAAAAGACCGTAAATGGGATTTCATTAAAAACATTGTGTTAAAGGTTTTAAGTAAATTTAATGAAACCCTTACTCCTTATTCATTATATTATTTTTATAATATTATCTTCTAAAACCAAATTACATCATGAATTTTTTTAAGATAAATATTTTTCTTCTATTAATTTTTTTTAAAAAACATTCATAATGTTTTATTAATGGGTCAATTTTGAATCTCTTTATGAAATTCTAAAAAGAAAATTAATTTTTCACAATATATAAATGAATGGAATTTTACACCATCATGATAATTGTTCAGTTTGAAAAATCATTTAGATGTTACCATGGATATTTTATAATGAAATAATTTTCTCAATATTTTGGATAATTTTATTATAAATTATACAAAAGGTTATTTTTTCATCTTTTAATAAAATATTTTCAATGTTTTTTTAAAGTAATTTAATTTATTTCAAAATAATTTAATGATTTCTACACTTCATTGTGGATAGAATCATTAGATACCATTAACTTACTTTCTTATAATGGATTATAGCAAT
The DNA here is from genome assembly GCA_963277665.1 of Viscum album. NCBI lineage: Eukaryota > Viridiplantae > Streptophyta > Magnoliopsida > Santalales > Viscaceae > Viscum > Viscum album. The sequence goes on along the minus strand of OY728121.1, from coordinate 1,350,424,145 downwards.
GTTTTGAATAGATTTTCAGGAAACTTATTTCTTCTCTAGGGGTAAATCAAGCTATGAATGTTATGATCAAATAAAATCAACTATGTATTTTTTTTCATAATATAGTACTTGAATATTATTAATAAAAACATTATTAGGGACTAAATAAAAATTATTAAGGTACTTTTTCTTATATGTGGTGGGTTGGTACTTTATATCCTTCCAAATAATTGGTTAGTGAGATAGAGTTAACTAGATGGAAGTTACATCTATGGGATGAAAAAGTTATGTTAGTCCTTAGAGATAATGATGTTTAATGATGTACATAACTCTTAAGAAAATACAAAGATAAATGATGTAAGAAACTCTAAATATATTTTTGTAGTTATCATTTTTAGGTAATTCCAGGATGAATGTTTAATGTCCTAAGATACCTAAATATTTATTTAGTGATTTGTATGTGTCATAATGTTATATTTGAGTGAATGATGTTTTAACATGTTTCGTCATTGTTGATTCAAATGAAAATTGTATTAAGTTGAAGAGTTATTACATGTATCATGATTTATGATACCCATTTTTATAGGAATGAAATCTATTATGTAATACTCATTGTATTTTATTATATCATCATAATATTATTCTCATGTTATTCTTACTGATAAAATTCAACAGGTTATTCTTATATTAACCATTATAGAGCATTTGATCTCAACAATTTTATGTATTCTATTTCTATAGATTATAATAATTTATGTTAAAATTTTTGTGTCTAAAAACTATTTGAGAGTGATGAATTTTATAAAAGATGTTGAATATATATTTTGAAATTAGAAAATATGGGTATATTAGAGAAAATTATCAAAAAAAGTTATGGGTATTATTATATATGAGTTCAACCTAATTATCTGTAACAATAAATATAAAAGGTCCTTGGATATATAAAGGATCCAAAATTAATGTTTTCTACTTAATGTTTTTATGTATAAAATAAATCCATGTTTATCAGTATTGAATCCATAAATTTAATATTATGTTTTTGGAAATAGATTTGGGAGTTTGGGTTCAGGGATGTTATTTATGGTATAATTTCTAGGTTTATATATCATTGAACATTATTATTTTTTATGAGTGGTTAACATAAATGTTATTCATAACATCAATATTTACAAGTTTAAGGGTGATTATATGATCAATGTTATAAACTAACCATTTTTAGATTTTAATGAAGTAATTTTAAAACGATTAATTATATTTTGAGTGATGTTTTATTTGATTTTGGTAAAATTTACCCTTAGGTGAATCATGTTATTTAAAATAAATTATTATTTGGTAATACTACAACTATACGTTTTGGGATTTATGTTGAAAGGTGTGAGATTACCTTTGAGGATAATTGTTTTATATTATGGTTATTGAGGTTAGTTCAAATATAGGTTTAGTTATTTATAAAATACTATATTTTGATCAATGGATGTCATTGTATAAATTTTGGAGTTAAATTTCCTATTTATTCATATGATTGTTTATAAATTTTGGATATTACAATATCTTGTGAAAAATATTTTTTGGTTTCGGAAAATATATAAGTCCAGAGAAATGACATTAAATTATTTTATGTATATTTTGATACTTTAGAAGTTGTTTTTAGTTATTTTGGTATGATAAATTAATATTTAATATTCATTTTATGGATTATGAGATGATATAGAAGTGTACAAACTTACTAAAGAAAAAAATAATGAAAATTTTACTTTTGGAATGACATGATGTAAAGTAATTATATTCTCTAATGTTCTCTACCATGACAGTAAAAGAATCCAAAAACTATAGGAAAAGGATATTGAAGTAAAAAAATTATACAATTGACTAAATTTATAATGAATTGATTGTATTCATTATCCCCTATTGATTTTGGGTTTTATGGACATTTAATTTCTCATTAGCTTGTTCTCTACCACTATCTATTATTCCATAGATGTTATTTTTCGCGTCTATGCCCATATTTTAATTTCCCTCCAATGTTCTCCATTTATAGGTACACAATTATGACTTATTCAGGGAACACATCATGTTTCCCACATCTTATTTTCAAATTATATTTTATTATCTATTTATAGGATGCATATTTTTTACAATTATATTTTTTAATATTAAAAAGGGTCTTTAATTCATGGCCATATGATTTAATTTCCACTTCCTCGTATTGATATTAAAAAAATATTTTAATCCATTTTTATTAGGAATGAGATAAAATTATAAGGCGGATTCTTTATTGAGTGGGGTTGAATATAACACCCTAAAAATTTATATTAAATCAATAAATTTCTTAATATATTACTTATTATGCAACACCAAGCATTTAGTGAATTTCAATGTACTATAAAACTATTATTTTTTAAATGTGCCCATTATAACATAGCCATTAAATTAGAGATCTTAATAGATATAACCAAATTATGAAAATTATATAATATGGTTTTATATAATTAAAATGAAATTGAATAAACCATAATAAATATGTACTCAATTTTCATTTAAGTCATTCGAGGCTTCAAAAAAATAATTTCATCCAAAATGGATGTTATTAAATTTGGAATATGAATAGTATAATTAATTTCAAAAATTTATAGGAATATTATTTCTAGAAATTAAATTAATTTTTCAAATATTAATGTTAATAAAATCTTAGTGTATCACAAAATGACGTGGATACCCTCTCAAGATTAGAACTCAGCCCAATCTGCCACATACCGGAAGGGTGTTCCGAAGCCCCATGGGCTAGTGACTAACACATATGCATCTAAAAAAGTAGTGGGAATGATTTCACCCATCCTGAAGAAAAATTATGGAATATATACACATAGTATAGAGAAGTAATGGAAGATATAAATATATTCCATAATTAAAAGAGGACAATAGAGACAATATAACTAAAAAGGTACAAAACAGTCTCCAAAGGACAAGTACAACTAAAAAGGACATTAGTATTAAACAACCGCAATAATAGTTCCATGTGATAACATGGGAAACCTCCCACCATCTCAAATTTGGCTACCCAAAACCCATCTGACAGAAAACATCACCACCTCTCTCTGGCACCTTATATTTCTCGACCTCAAAATACACTACCAGGTCTACGCTCAGATGAAGGGGTGAACAAGGTGTGAGCTAACATGATCAGTAGGGTATTACCTCTATGGTCCATAATAAGATTCTATACAATAATCCAAGCATTCCCAACTTTATATAAAACAAGGAATGATAACTGTTTAATAGTTTTTATATCTAATGCATGGAAACATATTTTAATTTTCCCTTTTTCAAAATTTTCATATAAATTAGGAAAATCAGTTTCAAATAATTTTATTTCTATATAGCAAGATAGATATAAAAAAATCGATTATAGGTATCACATATACCATCAAATTGGGGATGTACAATCAAAACAGTACAACCCAAACAGCCCAAATTGGCCAAAACACTGAAAACATCACAACACTGATAAAAATTGTTTTGGATAACTAGGAAACTCTTACCTAAAATAAAAAATAACGTAAAAATTTTGAAAATAGAAATATGAATTGATTCTATAGAGAATAATAACATGCCAGAAAGTGAACCCCCTAATGGGTCTAACAAGTCCTTTGAACAACAGGTCTAGGGATTTGAGGAAATCCGCAGGAGAAAATCCCCTGATAGTAGATGAGTCCAATTACTAAAAATTGCACCTAGATACACATGGGTTCCTATGTACTCTATTTTAAAAATCAATTCATCAAACCATTTTCATCAAACTATTCTTTTGAAAATCCTTTCCAAAAACTATTTCACTAAAATTTGAAAACCATATTCTATTTACAAAAAAGGGAAAACAAATTTTTTAAAAACCCAATCATAGAAACACAAAACAAAATAGTCATATAATGGAATTAAATTTAATAAAAAAATTATAAAAAAATAGAGAAATGGTGTTCACAAAAAAAGGCTAGAGATGGAACGGCCTTCTTTAAAACTCAGGTCACACGCACCCGAAATGTGAATCAACAATAACGATGAAAAAAAATGACAACAAAGGCCCTAGATTAAATATACACATCATAAAATTGACTCAATTTATCCAAAGGGTTAAAAGAGAGGTGGAAACAACATATTCATCAAGAAACCACATCCACCACACCACAAACCATAAATATTGGTCCCCACAACAAGACCACATAATTGACCTATAAAATAATCAATGTAAATATCACCACTAATCCAAAAAACCAACAACATACCACAAATACACTAATTTGATCAAGGTAAATGAAAAGAAGAAAGGATCTCTTAACTTGAAGAGGTAATACAAATTCCATAATGATCCAATTCTGACAAAACCAATACGAAATGAATGTAGGCTCCCAAAATCATCATAAGAGTGATCAAGGTTGAGTGGGAAGAATCTGAATGTCCAATGAGAAAAAATATCAAACACAAAAAAACCATATAATATATGTCTACAACAATTTCATGTCATGTAATCACTTCACAATGTTTATTAGGTTTATCAAATCTTCCCTGTAGAATTTAAACATATTATACTTCAATTAGATGACACATATTACTCCTACAAAATAAGAAATTATAGATTACTATATGAAAATTCAAAGCACTATGGGAATTTTATGATCCTTGGGCGAATAACTATAGTACATTAACACATTTATACCCAGACTCCACTAATTTAAATGATTATAAATCCCTAAAAATTAAGGCATTTTTTCTAGAAAATGCCTTCAATACTCAAGAGTCCCAAGACGCACTCAATTAAAGAGTAAAACCAGTCAAGATAAGTGAAATACCTGAAGAGGGTAATGGAATTTTTCAAACACCCCACAATAATACATTCTATACTCGAAATTTCATGTGGAAGAATGAGTCAACTAAATAGGTGAGGCCACTGCTCCCTTGACAGCAAATTGTGCACCCAAGTCTCATAAGAATTTGATCAGTGGTGACATAACAATCTGAACAGTGGAATCAACTTCCCATTCAATACTATCACATGAAATTCAATGACCTCTACTGGATGTTCTGTGATAGAATCATTGGGGTATAACTCAATCACTTCCCAAATAAAAACATGAGATGGATTAGGATGGTATTTCCTAAGATGAGATTTGTGGAATACTTCATGAATACCTGTTAGCTAAGTCGATAGTTCCTACCGTTAAGTAACCTTCCCAAGCCGATCAGTGACCTCAAATGCTCCAAAATTTCTCAGATCTATATTTCCCTATTTTCCCAGTTGATGGTGACCCAAATGAGGAGATACATTAAAGAAAACTTAGTCACCAAATAAAAACATCAAAGGATTATTCCATTGATCCACATAATATTTTTTCCAACTCGGATATGTAACTAAATGCTGATGTATATCTTAAACCATCCCAAACACCTCCAAAACAAAACTCGATGTCACAAAAAAAGCATTTCCAACCACTACCCAACAATGTGGTGATCTTAATGGATGACCATAAAAAGAACATAAAAGTTCCATTCTCAAAAAAAACTAATATCTTTTGGTAAAAGAAAAATCAATCTGCCCCATATTAAAATCCCCTGATCTAAAAAACTGAGAATACCATATGAATAGAGGGAATAACTAGAAATGATATACCAACTATATAGGGTTTTTGGAATTCATCTAAACTCATCAACATGTTGCTAACTCTTCAGGACAGACTCAAAGAGAGATGATGAAAAATAAAAATTAGTGAGAATAATACCTAAAAAAATCTTCCAGATCATCTAGTTGATACTGATTAAAGAGGCCCATAAGAATCAACTTATCTATTGATTCCAGAATAGTACACAATTTTACTTTCTGACCGAGAGAATCTGTAATGAAATTCCCCTTCCCTAGGGTGTAGGTGATATCAAATTCTAACATCTACAGGTTTTTAACAAATAACCTCTTTTATGATTAAATCATTTCTGATAAAATATATATCTAAAACTATAATGGATGGAAAATACTATGAACCAATCCCCAAAAAGATAGTTCCACCAATATTAATGTCCATGATGAACTATAGAAAGCTATAATTAATGAGTGAGGTAATTATTCTAATGAGGTTGAAGATTAAATGACTGTAAGATAACACATGATCATCTTGTATAGGCATAGAATAGAAACCATTTCTAGAAGAATAACAAAAAATCCACATACCTCTTACCAAGATCGGGTAATATTAGAATAGGAGTAGATGTTAGAAGACATTTCATCTCTTTAAATGATGATTCACACTTTGAATCCCAAGTGAGTTTCACCCCTTTCCATGTAAGAGTTTTCAATGGTGATTCAAGAATTTATAAATCTTTTGCAAACCATAAGTAGTATCCAGTAAGACAAAGGATTCTCTGGATCTCAAAGTCATTTCATAGTTCATCCCACGACAAAACAATATGTACCTTCTCAAGATAATCTGATGAACCCTTCTATGAAATTAAATTCCCCATTAAATTCACTTTATGGTTCCAAAAAATACATTTTCAAGATATATAAAAAAATAGTGACTCATCATGATTTCTAAAATAGAACTCTTATAGTTCTATTTATTTCCATTAGATCATGAATAATCTAAAATATCATCCTTGAACACTACCAAAAAAGTGTCTAGATACTAATGAACTGTTCGATTCATAAAATTCATAAAAAACTTCCTGAGTTTTAGTCGGATGAAATGGCCTCATAATATATTTTTAAGGGACATATCTGCTCTTGAATTCCATATTCGAAATATCACACTCCTAAAATTTGAGTTCATTATAACCCGATCGAAGATAAATATTCAAAAACCAGTTTGTTCCCATTATCTGATCAAACAAATATTCCACACAAGGAAAATGATACTTATTCTTAACTGTTACCCTGTTCAACATCAGATAGTCCATGAACAATCATAGTAAACCATCTTCCTTCAAGGAAAAGCATAATAGGTATTCCCAAGTAAAAACACTTGGGTGAACAAAACCCTTTTATATTAGGCCATCCTACTAAATCGTGAGAAATTTCATCTCCTCATTTTCCATACAATAAGTGAAATTCAATATCAGATGTGTACTTGGATGTGGGTCAATATTAAACTCCACCTTATTCTCTAGAGTAATCCTATATAACTAATTTTGGAAAAAATTATGATTATCTTAAAAAATAATGGGAATATCAACAATAGAAAAAAATTATTTGGATATACTGAAACATCATACAACAAAATCCATAGATCTTGGTGAGAAAGTCCTAAATGATTAGACCTTGGATCCAACTCTATTTGAAATAGCTATGATATCCCATCAACCACAAGAATCAGGACATTCCAATGATAAAAAAAACTCATCATGATGAGAAACAGTCCAATCCATCCCAATAATGATATCAAATAGTTCCAGACTGAGAAAAAAAATACCAGACTAAATATACATCATTTATAGATAGAAGACAAGAATTACACCAAAATCCAATCACTTTCCTCTTCAATAGAGGTGTCTCTAACTCTATAACCAAACATATGAGCTCTATTTCATGTTAAATAATATAAAAAAGTGATTGATATAAATGAGTTTGATGAACCCTTATCAAATACATAAATCGCTAATGAGGATGAAAAAAATGATATACCTATCTCTTTTGGTCGACCTGCATCTACCTCATCCCAAACCTCATCTACTCAGTGTAGGTGATGCACTATTGAGGATTGTGGATAGATCCCTATAGTATTTGAAACATATTACTGTCATGTCGTAGACCTTGGAACCGATGATCCATGATCATATAGAGGTGTAGTTATATCCTGATAGAAACTATGTAGATTAAAATAATGTCCAAAATGGTCATACATATTTGTAGGCTAAGTACATGAATGTTAGGTGTGTCTGACAACATCACATTTATAGAAATTCAAAGGCATAATACTATCTATAAATTGTGATGTTGAATAAGACCAGTGTTGAAAACTATCTCCACTACTCCCGTGATGATATTTCCACTTCCCTTTCTTCCATATCATACCATTAAATCATCCATTAAGGGGAAGAGAAGATGCAAAATATCTGGTCATGCCTACCATATTTATCACATCCCTCATTTCCATGCCTAGTATCATCGCATTGGTTGAACGTTTCACCATAAATACCTATGATATGGTACGTAGTTGAAAATCCTGGAGGTACTTTTGAGATTTTAGCTGGTCATTATTTAAAACCTCGGGTGAAACAATAACTAGCTCAATAAACTGATTGGTGTACACCAATACTAAACACCCACCATACTAAAAAGATAGGATATCAGGAGACATCAATATCGTCAACATATTTGGAAAAATAATATTTATGAATAGATTCTTAAAACCCATCCAGTCTAAGACCACATGCTTATCTTATTATAGAATATAATCCCATAATTTTATTCTAAGAAACTTAGGTCTAAATACCTTACTCTCCACCTTGATACTCTCTGGTGTGTATAGAAATTCAAATATTGGACTGGTCTTCTAAATCCATCCTCTACCTCTTGAGGTTCATTAATACCTTTAGAGGATGGTGGCTCCAAATTCAAGAACTCTGATGATCGATTGTTATGTACTTGTGGAACAATTTGGTCAACAAAAATCACTATCACATGATATCCTCAATAAAATTCTAGAAAAGGGGAGCATTCCATTGAGGATCATCAGATGAAACATCCTTCGGAACTCTCAAAACATGTCTCTGATTCATACTATTGCATTCCAAAACCAATGAAATGCTCAAACATAGAATAATCTCAATTCAAAAAAACTGATATTAATATAAAAATTAATATAGAAGACAAAAATCCCTAAATATCATCGTAATTGAGTCCCATCAGATAATGGGTTGGCCTAAAACTCACATTGATCTGCCTCTCAAGTCTCGATAATCCTATATCCACTCTATAAAATATCTCAAGAGAAGAACTCTTAAGGAAAATTCATATATGTTTTCATTTTTTTAATGAAATGAACCAGATACCCTCTGTAGAATGGAACCTAACCCAACCATCCACATACTTGAAGGGTGTTCCAAATCCCCATGAGCTAGCGAAAAACGCATGGGAATCAAAAACAATCAGATGAAATAATTTTTCCTAACCTGAAGCAAAAAAATTTCATATATACAAATAGAATAGATAATGAACATAAGGTATAAATATATTTCATAACAGAGAGGGGAAAACGGAAATGATACAACTAAACATTTATAAAAAAGGCTCTGAAGGACAAGTTGAACTACTAAGGAATTCAATATTAAACACCCACTTCAATATATCCATGTGATAGAGAGGAAAAATCCCACCATATAACCACAAACTACCAAAAACCCAAAAGACAGAAAGCTTTAGCTCCTCACAATAGTGCCCCATGTTTCCCTATATCAAAAGACACAAACAAATATTTGCACAATTTAAGGGGTGTATAGTGTTTGAGTTAACGGGATTAGTATGGTCTCACCCAAGTGTTCCATATCAATTCTATATAAAATAATAAAATCATCGAAAACAAATAAATAAATTAGGGAATAAAAACATTTTAGGAATTTTTATATCAAAATATTGTAAAAAATTAATTTCCCATTTTTTCACATCTTTAACTAAAGTAGGAAATTCAGTTTTAAATAATTTCATATCCATTTATTAAATAAGATATATCAAGACAACGATAAGAAGGTATAACATATCATATCAAAATCATTGGTGTACAATCAAACATATGTAAACTAAATTCCCCCAAATTGACCGAAGGCATAGGTCACATCAGATAAAGGATCACATTAGGCCAGGATATCAAGGACACTCATACCTAATATAGAAAATTGCATATTAGTCAACCAATAGACATATTCATTGAGTCTAGAGAGTAGAGGAACAACCCATAATTTAAACCCCCCAACATGTCTAACAAGTCCTTAGATAAGCTTGCCCTGGGAGTAGAGCATTTATCCATGAGAGAACCCCCCAAAAGGTGATGATTCCTATTACTACACCTTCCACCTATGTACCCATGGATTCAAATGTTCTCAATTTTACAAATCAATTAATCAATCCATTTTTATCAAATCATTATCTAAAATCCTTTTCAAAAAACCATTTTACAATGCTTTGAAACCCCTTTAACATTTACCAAAACAAAGGGAAACTATATTTTAAATATAACATGTTCTATAATCAAAAACAAATCAGTCATATCATTTTATTTCATTAAATAAAATAATTTATCAAAATAAATAAAAATACAGTTCATCAACACAGGTTAGAGACGGAACCACATACCTTAAAACTTGGTTCGTACACACATGCGATGGTATCCACCAAAAAGGATAACCACAAAAGGAAAACAGTGGCCCTTGTTTCAATATATACATCTTATAATTGACTAAATTTATAAATAGGGTTTTACGAAAAGTGGAAGAAAAACATATCTAAATAAATGACACCCGATTCACCAAAACTGATAAGGATTAACTCCAGGAAAAAGATAACACAATAGATCTATAATGGAATCAATGTAAACAATACAATGGGTCCAAGAAACCAATAGATAAACATAGTGGTGCAACTATGATCAAAGGAAATGAAGAAGAAAAAATGATCTCCTACCTAAAGTGATGTAATGGAACTTCACTAATGATCCAATTATGAATAAATAAATCTGGTATAAACAGAGGCTCCCAAGATCACCAGAATACATCTTTAAGTTGAGAGAGAAAAATATTCACATCATTTGAACAAACATATCAATCAAAGGGAACCCTAAAATTATTTTCCACATAATTTTATGGCATGTAGTCCAATTAAAAAGTTGCTACTCCCATCACAATGTGTACCAGGTTCACAACATATTCCCTAAAAAAATTTCACATCATGTACTCCCATTTTATTGAATGTATTTTTCCTATATAATATAAAATGTATAGATTCATATAGTAAAAGTCAAACCACTTAGGGTGTTCTCTTAACTCAGGTATAATGTCTCTAATCCTTGAACATATTTTAAATTGAGATCCATTAATTGAAACAAACATACATCCCTGTACTTTTGGTCATTTTTTTTTAAAAAAATGTCCTCCATAATCTATTGTCCCAATACGTAACAAATTAAAGAGGGAACCAGAAGAGAAAAGGTTAATACATGAAATCGTGATAAGGGATGTCACATAGTGTGAATTTATGGGGATTTTATGAAAATATTTATGTTTAAGTGAATGGTAAAAAAAAATATTTTTGTAAAACAACATTAGTTTTTCATTAACTAATGTAAATTAAAAGTCCATTTATGTTTCAAATTTTATCATAATGTAAAACAAGTTTAATACAGTTATACATAATTTAATTCAGTTCATAAGAATCATTATTTTTCTAGATTTTGGTGTAAGTTCATATTTGGGATTAAAAACATATTTTTCTAAAAAATATTTTCATTTCATTTTGTGTTCTAATCATAAATTAATTTTTTAAACATACAGTAATTTAATTTTATAAAATAGATTCTATATTTTGAATTATAACATACAAATTTTTTAAAGTGTCCAATTTGTTATCATACTGAATAGTAAACTTGGTAAAATTTATCACCATAGTAAAGGGAAAATTAGGTTAAATATGGTTAAAACTAAATCGAAAAGGGATTAAAATTACTTTAGAACTTTAATTTTATACAATAGATGATTTTAATTTTATTAGAAACATCAATTATTCAATAATATTGACGTTTTTTGCCACTTTTCTTTAATAAATACATTTATATTACTTCATGTGTAGAATAAATCCAAAATGTTCATTTCATGAATTTAATATATCTATTATGTTTTCTTAAGTATTAAAAAAAAGTCATTAATTTTTCTAATTTGATATTTTTTTTAAAAATTATTTTCATATTACGATAATATTATTTATTTAAAATTAAATATCTAACATAAATTCATATGCAATGATGACATAATTCATGTGAAAGTAATAGGAAAATAAAGTAAATTATTTTAATAACATACAATGTGATATTTTTTGGGTCACTTATTCATTTCCCTGAATTTTTTGTTTACATTTAATGTATTAGTGATGTTTTAAAATTTTATATTCAAACTATATTACCCTATTGATATTTTGTAATGTCAATTATGTGAATTGTCCCAAAAATTACTTTAACTATATTTATTTTAAATAAGATTTATTTAAATGATTATATTTTTTAAAAATATTATATTTTTATAATTTAATGGGATATGGCTTAAATTTTAAACTATTTCCCACTTATATAAAACATTCCCATTAAATATTAATTTCTTGACCCCTAAATTTTAAAACATTGATTTCTTGGTAATCATGAAAATGGTTAATGGAGCGGGGGCTAAGACTATGAGATAAGGGTTAAAAAATACCAAAAATTGTTTAAATTTTATTTCAGGGGTTTTTTTAATCTTATATCTATCCATGATTCGAAATATATCATTTTGGATCCACTTAAACATGAAAATTGTATTATATTTATTTTTGGACATTAACGAATTCCATGGGTACAACTTTTATATCTTATTTGAGGATATCTCCTCTCCTATATTACTCACACTTCATGATCCAATTATCTCCAAAAATCCTCAAAAATTCCTAATTTCCTTAGCTAAATTATATTGGTTTTGGTCTTCTTGATATGCCATCCCTAGGGTCTCTGATGAGAGAACCAAAAGATGTTCTTCTAAGAGGTGGTAATCATCAAAACTCAGGTTTTTCATATTATAAAGCAATATACTTCCATAAATTTTATTATAATCATTCCAACATAATAATATGAGTATATTACATATAATATAATGTTATTATTTTAGTTTAAAAACCTTATTGATCCCCTTTTTTATCCAATTGGTAATGAAATAATCGTTTGTGAGTAAGTGTGGACTATCACATTCTTGAAGCGATGTGTTTCCTTCTCTATAACATAAAATAATTGATGTTTATAATAATGGACTAATTTTATATAAATTATATTCATGAAATTATTATAATTATATAAATTTAATATATAATTTATTTTTGTACCCTTCCATCCATTGGAAAATGGTAAGATCGTTCTTGCATACATGTGTATTACCACCTCCATGAAGCGATATGATTTGTTTATCATGTACACCATTCATTAATTGTTATAGAATTTTAATTGATGTTTAAAAATTATAATTACTTTATTATTATTATTGTGATTATTGGAACATGACCACTTATACCATGGTCAACATACCAAAATCATTTGGGAATTATTAACTATTTTTCCTCAAAACATTCTAGTGGACTTAATTGATGGAGTAACTAAATAAGATATTAAAATAAATGGTTCAATGATATATGATTAAAACTAGAAAAGTTTTTTAAAAAAATTAAAAAATAATTTTTTTTTATTATACATGACTTAAAGGACATACATTGAAATATAGGGCTCAAGGTAAGAGGTTTCATAACTCAATTTCCAATCAAAGGTTTATAATTCTACTTCATTGACTTTGTTACACCATGATTTTTTATGAAATGAACTATTACTATATTATTATATATACACAATTTTTTTTAGTTTTACAAATTTTAAAAACAATCACTTTATTGATAAAATTCCAACTTCTATGATAAGATCTTTATAAGGATTATTTGTATCAATATTGTTTCTTTCAGATATATCCTGTATTATGAACCAACATATTTTTATGTGGTGTATATTATATCTACTAAGATATTATATCGTTAATGAGAATTTTATGATGATATTTATTATTCCTCTTAATCTACCACTTTATTGAGATATTGTTTCAAATCATATAAAATTTGACAAGGTTTTCACGTTTTAAATTTTAATTCCTGAATAAATAGTTCATGTTATTAACCCTGATTAATTTTATATATTTTATTTTTTACCCATTGAATGTTTTTTCAAATATTAATTCATATAAATTAAAGGATTTATAGAATCATGGTAAATTCCATCATTCAATGTATTTTGATTTATGAATTACCCATGATGCAAGAGTTTCTCATCTCAAATATCCTTCTTTCAGACATGTTTTGATTTATGCATCAATATTTATTAATATAGATTATATATTGAATGTGTCCATATAATATCATTTATCATTTTAATAGTAATTTTATTTTATTTTCCTTGTTATTTGATTTATTACAATGGTTTTTTAATAGACCATAATTGGGATTTTTTTACAAACATTGCTTCAAATGTTTTAAAGACATTGAGCCACAATATTCCTCCATGTTCCTTATATTATTTGAATAATGTAACTTTATATACATAAATTATTTCCTAATTCCATTTATAATAACTTATAATTTCTTTTGAATGGTTTTAGAATGAAATTTCTCAGCATTTTCCATATGGGTGACTTTTGAGTCTCTTTAGAAAAATTTTAAGAGAATCGTGATTTTTAATGTTTATGACATGACGAAAATTTCACATCTCTATGAAAATTAATTGATATGAATCTTCCATTATAAGTTTCCATGTATTGATTCAATGAAAATTTATTTCTCAATATTCAATTAATTTTTAATTAAAATGTTATCAAAATAATAGGTTATTTTATATGTCTTTAATGAAGTATTTTAATTTTTTTCAAATATTTTTATTAATGATAGTGTCCTTTAATGATGTATATGATTAAATTGGAATATATTATTATGATACCATTCACTAACATTATATGAGTGGTTGATAATGATGTACTAAATTTATTATATAGAAACCCATTTTTTCACATGTAAAACAAGCTGTGAAAACTATGATGAATACAAGAATCTATGTTTTTTCTTTCAAGATATGGTATATGGATAGTATTGATGAATTTTGTATTGAGATGTAAAACAAAATACTAATGATTATTTTCCAATAATTGATTAGTGGGGCTGTTATATCCCCCTAATTCATTTGTAATGAGACAGAGTTAACTAGATGGATGTAACTCCTATAAGATTATATTGTTATGTTACTCTTAGTAGATGAGGGAGTTTACTAATGAATGTAAATCCTAAAAGGAAATGGAGTTAAATTATGTATTTTAAACCTAATTTATTTTATGAATTATTATATTTAAGTGGTTCCATGATGAATTCTAATTGTCCCATGATACCTACAATGTTTTCATTTCTTTCTATGAGTTCTAATGTAACCTTTGATCAAGTATTGTTTCCACCTGGAAAATTATTGTTGAATTATATAAATCTAGTATATTGTTAAGAATTTCTTCCATGTCTCAGGATTTATGATAAATTTTTTTATGGGTATAAATTCTATTATTTTATTCTCATGCTCTTTTATTATGCCATCACACCATTATGCTTATCTTATGATTAGTGATGAAATTCAATTGTCAATTATCATGTTTACCCTTAGTGAGCATTTAATATATGACTTCTTATGTTTTTTATTTCACTAGTATTTTTTGAATGATGGTAAGTGAGTTATTTATAGAAAGGTTTCTTCTATGAGTAATTTATGTGATATATTGAACACATGTTGTGAAATTAAAAATTGGGTATAGTGGAAAAAATGACCACTTAAAGGCATGTGTATTTTTATGTAAGAGTTCATCATTATTACAAAAAACTATAAAAAATAGTCCTTGTTTATAGAATTGATCCAACTTTTCTTTTTGATGTTTTTTGTTTTTGATGGATAATATTAGGTCTCAATAACTAGTACAAAGGATAAAAACTTAACAATTATGGTTTAAGCATCAAATCTGGGAGTGTGGGTTTAGGGATGTTATAGGTTTACTTTTGAATGTAGTAGTCAAAGGATTCTCTTATTCTAGACATTTCTATAATATCTGAAACTTTATATAAACTTATTTACATTAAATAATTTTTTTAAACAATATTTTTATAATTAAAACAAGGTGAAATATATTTTAAGATAACAAGATGAAAACACGTTTAGATATTTACATGATATTTTAAAATATATAATCCATTATGTTATTTATAAATCATTATTTATAAAGGAAAATAATAATATATTTTGATGTTACATCATATATTATAATTCATTCTTAATAAAATATATTTTCATGTGAAATTGATTATTAATTACATAAAATTAATCTTTTTATTGGTGTAAATTTTAATATTTTTATTAAAATTGAAAATATTCTTTTTGTAGTAATGTTACATTTGAATATATTTTTATTATTAAAAAATATATATTAATATAAAAATATATTAAAAAAAAAACATCATTATAAAATTTATATTTTAATAAAAAATATATTTATATCTTATATGTGGAATACTCTAATAAAGTGATAACTTCAAATTATAGTTAAATATAAATATATAATCTCAATGAATAATGTATTTGATTGAAATTAATATAATAAAATTTAACTTAATTAATAGATGTAATATTTTTAGAAAATAATGTATTATATCAGTTTTAGAATTATATTTTTATAATTACCAATTTTAGTAGTTAAAATATCATTCTGTAATAGATTATATGTAATGGTGGGATGTGTACTCATATAGGGGTAAGGCATGGGTTTTGGGGATATTAAAAAATTAGTAGCTACTCTGGTAATGTTAGTATGATACTCACATAAATATCAAATGGTGATCCTATAATGGCAGTGATACTGATTTGAAGATTGTGTAAGGGTATGCACGTCACTCTATATAGGCATAAAGATCACAATTTAATAGTTAGTATATTTCTATCGGTTAAATTAAGATTGGATTTAAACATTACATAAAGGATATGTGATGAAATTTAATGTTATGTAAGGGTTATGTTGTGAGTTTAAAAATCTATATAAATGTAATCATAAAGGCACATTATGGTATGTTCAAACTATGAGATTTAAACCTGAAAAATCACCTCCTTCTTCCTTGAATGAATCATTCATATAAACGAAATATATATATATACATATACATATATATATATATAAGTAATTATTTCTTATCAAATTAGTTTACAGTCAATTTTTGTTGGAAAAGAAGAGCAAGATTAGTGACACATTATACAACTATAAAAGTAAACATTTATAAGACCTTGTTTTATCTATCTGCATGACCAGTTAATAGTTTTCATCCATCCCTATAATCCACCAAAAACATGAGCCCCATGAAATATTCATGTTTGGTTTGTATATAATATTTTATGGGAAAATAAGATGATCATTTAGGTAGAATCTTATCATAACCTTGATAATTTTTTATGTGGGAAATTTAGTTTTTAAAAAAATAGAAGATTTAGTTTTTTCAAGGCTTAGCTTATAACTCATTGAAAATTTTTATCTTTAAATAAGCTATATGTTATTATATGATTAATTAATTGGATTGATTAGTATATCATCCACACTTACAATTTAGCAATAAAAGGAAAACTGCCTGATTTAACTAGGTTATGACATATCATAGTGATTTAAGGGTATATCACATGGACTTAGGCATATCTTCCATATTTTTGTTATTGTAATAATAGTGATGAGAAAGATAGTGAGGATAAGGAATAGTATGATCATAGGTTTATATCTACGATGAAGGGTACTCTATATAATGATTCTTTTATTCGTGTAAGGGAAAATAATTTTTAATTTTTTCCTTTTTACATTTTTAATGTAGTATATTTATTTGAAATGAAAAATATTTGAATTGTTTTGTAAATTTCAAATTTACCTAAAGCGTTTTGAATTTGTAATGAATTTTAATTTTTCCTCTATAATGTTAAGAGAATTTTGTTTTAAATATTTTATAATCTCCAGGATGGTTTTGATGAATTTTAAAATTATTATTTTTATATATAATGTTTTTTTAAATTCCATAGGAGTCAGTCATGAATATATTTATTTTATGTAAATGAACTGTAATTATCATATAAACTCCATATATATTATGAAAATAATTTTCTTATTTTTAATTTCCATGAATTATTTATAAGTGTTGCCCATGAATTTTTATTTTTCTTCTAACGTTCATGATGGTATATATTTTTATTTAATAGATATTTATTTAATTTATTTAGATATGAATTATTTTTATATTTTAAAATAAATTTAAAATATGTGAATCTTTTTAGATGCAAATTTGATGGAATTCTAATGAGAATGCATGTTTTATGAAAAATATTTTATTTAATGTTTTGAATTAGGGTATTAATTATTCTGATGCAGAATTGAGTGCGAACCAATAACCTCAAGGGGAAATTTTTATACAATATATGCTTAATTAATAAATATTCATATTGGAAAAAATCTTTACATAATGTTTCCCAAGTGTCACTAAATTCTATAAAAGGATATAATATTAATTTTTTTTTTGTACATTTAAATTAAATTTCGAAAAAATGTCTTATTAGGAATATTGTATTATAAGACCCTAAATTATTTTTAAGGGGTAAATTATATGTTATATAAAATATTTTATTTATCTGAAAATAGTTTTTATGGAATAAACATTTGAAATAGTGTTTTTATAGAATTTAAAAAGAGAATGGATTCCCCCTATTTTAAATCCCCTTACAGAGCAATATTATGCTCACCCAATGTTATAAAATATTTTCCCGGTGTCTTAGTGATTAGTATAAAATATTTTAAAATAATTCCTTAATTAACGATTTATCATGAGTTAGGATGAGATTGAAATTGCATAATAGATTAAAAATAATTAGTTTCATTTTTTATTGGGTTTTATTTTATATTTTTATAATCTTCTAAATATCTATACTGAATAGAGCCTTGAACATGTTTAGACTCAATATAATTTAAAATTAATTATTAATTAATTAAATTTTGTTTCATAATCATTTTTAATACAAATAAAAAATTATAATGTTTTCGGCACGAAATTCTAGAATATGGTTTCACTGCTGTTATACATCATTTGAGCATCGGAAAATATATAATCTCAGCATCTGTGTCAAGACAAAACTTACCATTATTCAACATGATAAAGGTATATAAAAAAAAGATTTGAATAATTATTTTTCCCACCCTCATATATATATATATATTCCCCATGAAGCATGAATATTTTTCATAGGATCCAAAAAATGAATACTCACTATAATATTGGCATTCAATTATTAATTTAATCTACCAGTAGGCATAGAATATCCTTCCATAAATTATTAAGGAAACACCATGTAATACTAATTTAATATCCATTATATTGGTAATTTTATACTACCCTATATCATTATATTTTAATCCATGTTGAAAAAAACATTTACTAAGATACACAATTTCTAAATCACTGTGATCTTAAAATGTTGTGAACTAATTTTCCTTATTCTATACTACATTAATATAATCCAAAATGGCATGTAAAAAAATAAATATTTCATACACATTGGTATTTATGTTTCAGTGTGATCTCCTCAAAAATATCTAACACAAATCCTATGGTTTCATAATCCCAACATTAATAACATTACAATTAAAATATATTCCTTTAGTTCTTCTCCCTGTTGTTCTTATTGTCTCTTTGAAATATCTTATGTGAAATTATCTTACAAAAAAATTTCCTAAGAGTAAAAAATTTATTACGTGAAATTATATTACATTAAATTAACCCATATATAAGATATTTTCCTTTCTTGTATGATACTTAAATTATCAACAATAATATTATATGAAAAATTATAATATACATATGGAAATATTTCTATGAACTCAAAAATTTCGTATATATATATATATATTAATATTTATACATACAAACATTATAAATCGAAATATTCAAATCATCAAAAAAATATCTCTAGATTTATCTCTATTTGTATCATGAATTCTAAATTTATATTATTTGTAAATAAAGAACAAATAACAGTTCATAGTCCAATTCATTTTTTCTTTATAATCCTCTTAACCTTATGTTTCAGATATTTAACATATATATGCATAGACTTCAATTAAATTTCTCCTTAGGTCCTGACCTTCTTTATGCATTGATTTTTATTTTAAATATATGTTGATTCTAAAATAATATAATTCTTAAATATATGAACTCAAAATGATCTTCATAGATTCCAATTTATATCCTAACATCATAACTCAAGTTTCTATCTCTTAAAATGGAAAAACATGAATAATATCCCAATATGTATATTTCTGTCATGATATGTTAGTGAATACCATCACATTCTATAAGTACCAGGATCATGGTGCTAAATTCTACAATATGTTAATAATTTAAAATGATAATAGTTTATTCTTGATCTTCTCTTGAACTGTGGAACTCGTAGAGTGATCGAACTAAGAATTACATAATCCTCTCTTTACATGAAATCTTGATATAGTAGATGAATTTATAAAATTTTATTTAAGAGTATAGGAACTCTTATTTCAATTAGAAATAGTACCAATTTTAGCTTATCCCAAATCAGAGAGAAGGTTTTAAATGCATTGCATTATAATCAAATTAACTCAAATACAATCTCAATGAATTACATATTGAGATGGTTCTCTCTAGTGGTATTCTATGCTTTGACACATAGAATAATATAATCATCCTTCATTATGTAATGTCTATGTTAACCCATGTAGATATTTTATAGCCTCTATTTCCCTCTCGCCCAGATCAATCCATTCTTCCACCTTAAAGAATGGCCATGTTTCCATGTGATACAATGACATATTATGTGGATGTTTTTTCTTCATGTTAGAAACTAATTTTTTCTGAATAAAATTTAAAATTTTCTTTTAGAAAATACACTCATCACAATGTGATATTTGAATATTCTGGTAATAACAATGGAAACCTAGACATTTCCCCTAAAGATAGGGTCTTCCCAAGAAATTCCCAACCCAATTCATTTTTTAAATCTACTAAACATTGTCCATATATATTCCCAAGATCTTGTATACTAAACATTGGTGGCACTCAACTTATTCCAATTCATTCGGTAATTCTAACCATATTAATATCATCAACCACACAAAGTTAACCTTTTAATTTGACTACAAATAAGTCTGTTAATCATGGGATATTCAATCTCCCACATTGTGTTTTTTGGAAATATCCTCAAATACCTGTAAATAAGTATTTTTTCAATCTATCCTTATCATCCCCCCTTAGTGATAATAAAAAAGTGTTTTCAGGGGCAGGAATGAAATTGTCTTAAAAAAACCTCTCCTTTCACTAATAATTATTTTTTCAACATGCTGTAATTAATAGAAGGATTGTTACCACATGTTCAGTTATCATTGAGCCTCCAGTTATAAAACTCTAAATCTATGTGTATTAAAGTTGTGTAGAAAAAAAAATAACAAATTTATTGTATGTTGTCTATAAATTATCATACATATGATACAAATCTGAAATTTTCATTTTAGGGGATTTAAAAACATATTTTTTTCATAGATTACAATATCACTTATCTAAAAAAATTAGAGTAGTGCATCAATAAAGAATATAACTCTCAGTTTGTATTATATAAGTAAACAATTAACACTTCCTATTGATGAAAAACGTTTATATAAATAAACCCATGGGGAAAAGTGTAATCGGAGCACCTCATTAACCAATTTAATGAGTTTTTCATTAATTTTTATATTATTATAATCAAAACACCAATTTGAAATATATTTTTCTAGGATCACCCTCAAGGGATATTTAATGTCTTAAGAAACATCTATTAATTAGATATTTATTTTAGTGAAATGTTTAGGAATCTCCTTAACAACATATTCAGTTGTATCTGACATATTAGGACACTCCAAACTATATTCATAAAGGAGAATCTATTTAATATGTAAATTTCAGGATATATCTTATAGATAATCCACTATAATGGAATAATTTAAACATTCAAATAATATATAATTGTAATTAAAACTCGTTTCTTCCCCATGATTCGTACAATCCATGAAAACTTACTCACATTCTCCCCTCAACATCAATTTACTGTATTTAAAGAACCAAAATAATACTAAATTATTAAGGGAATAAATTTTAAATCATGATCCTCAATGTGAAAAAATGATTGATAAGATTTTATCAACCATGTTTCTCCTTTCACACCACCCCAAATAATCTCATATTTGGTGTTTATTTATATTTTTTCTTTGGGAAGCTTGGAAATAGTCATTCTATAATTTCTTCATGTGAGAAATTCCCAAACACATCACTTTATGAATTCTTCATTTTCCTTAATAATTATCCTTATGATTATTTTTTTGAGAAATCTTTAGAAATATACCCATATAGGTTGCACCACCCACAATTCTCTTCTAAACACTTGGGTTTTCATTTTTTGAAACTATCAATTCAAATTAGAGATATTTCTGTTCAATCCACTTTTTTCATTTAGAACTAGATTTTTCATAAGCTTCTTCCTTATTTTATTTTCTTCTGCAAATATAATGGAATTATTATTTATAATTATTTAGGTACATTGAAAACCTTATTGGTGTCACTACACAGATTTTTAATTTGTTTTACTTTAATTATATCAGTATCTTTATGATTATGTTGGACTTATTTTCACTTTTCCTTTTTCTTGATTCCAATATATGAATTCATGTATTATTTTCATGTGTATATGGTGTGCTAAATTTTAAACAGAAGAAGATATTACCTTGTGATTTATCAACCTTTATAGATAAATTGGACTACCATTAAACATTATATTTATTTTTCTTATTTTTTAGGGCCGGTAATTTTTTTATTTTGATGCTTATTATATGTATTTAAGAAAAACACATTACATGTATTCATTCCCAATGTAGCCTATTATTAGTGACACATTTTTTATCCTTCACAAATAATTTTATTTTGATACAAAATGATATGGGAATGATTCATTCCATTGAACACCACTATTGGAATCACCATAAATATCTCCCAATATTTTAAATTTTTTTGATTTTGATTGTTTTTATAATATTTTGATGTTTCTACTTCCTAGTATTTTTCCAATCAATTGTTTTTTTAACATAGAAAATTGATATAATCTTATAAAATCATTATACCCTCTATCCAAATTTATAACAACACAAATAATAACTAATAAACTAGATTTTTCTTTTTTGGTGTACATTCTAAACAAGTTTTTTAGATTTTATAGTTTCTTTATTTGATTATTTCGATCAAATGGTAGGGCTTATTTTTCGTAGGAAGAAATTTTACACATTATTCTATCCAACCCATAAGTTGTTTTATTCTTATCAATAATATTAAATATTCATTTTCATACATTTTATATTTTAAAACCCACATTATATAGTAAAGTAATTAGTATGATCAACTCATTATGACTTGGATATTACCTTATTGAAAGAGGTAATAGTTGATTCTTCCTCAGATGAAATCATCTTAATTTTTCAACTTTTATAAATAGATTTTGGGATTGGATACTACCTTGATGATTTTCTTGATTCATCCATTTTATCAATAGTTTCTAAATCTCTAGTTTTTTAAGTTTTCAGATATTTTTGTTTTTATCAAGGTTAATATAGAACGCGTTGAATAAGTTTTTTATCCTAAAATTTTCTTATATTTTCCTTCCATTTTATGCCCTTATTTTTAATATTTTATTCATGTATCATTCATTTTTATTGAAAATATTTTTCACTCTTTTAAATTAATTTACATTTGATCTCCATCAAAGAATATTTTATATTCAAGTGTGTTTTAGGAAATTTCATCAAAGGATGGATTATTTCATGAAGAATAGTTTCATTTACAAAGGTAACTAAATTGTTTCTCTAGAATTTAAATTCAATCGAAGATATATTTTCATTTCAATGTGAAACTAATTAATCATTTTATTTTTTATGTTTTATGGGATAATTTCATCTACGTAATTTCTTGGCCAGTGTACTCTTTATTCCTTTAGAATATTCCTTCAGTTATGCCTCTTCATCATCTTGTTTATTGATATATCGTAGTAAATACGTGATTACCTTATGATTAACATTATTCACATGAATTTAAATATGAGAGAGGAAGTATTAAAACGTTTTAAAATGCTCATTATCAACAGATTCATCATAGATTGATATTCCTTCTTCAACTGAATCACTTTAAAGAAATTAAATATTTCACACTTACATTGGTTAAATTAAATAAATGGTGGATTATTATTTCAATTAAACTTATTTTTAAATTTCCATGCTAAAAATTTCATTCTATTTTTCGGATTTTTAATTAAAACATCTAATTTATCTTGAATATGAATGACTTATGAGATCTTTCTCCTAGAAAATTACAAATATTTATAAAACATGATATTCATTAAATTAGGTAAAAATATATATAAAAAAATAGATCCAATCATTTGAAAAATTATGTTATCATTGATACCAATTGTAGAACCTAGTCAATCACTGATGAAATCTAAGGGGAGGGGAGGGTGAATCAGTGTGCCAAAATTTCATCTTGTTTTTTCTTCTTCTTAATTGTCCAATCCTACATGTGATAGTGTACACTAGTAAAGGGGAATGTATCAAATAATTACCTATATAACATCATAGTACCATGAAATGAACGAATAAACTCGAACAATATCACAAATAAGTTTTACATGGTTTGGTCGTGATGTAAGTGCATAATCCTTTTCCTGTTTGATTTTTTCAAGTACATAATTTGTATTATCACTATAAATTTATAGTGATCAAAAAAGAAGATAATGTGGTTCCTACAGTTCCATGAGATATATGCCACTATCAAGATACAATATTTTTTATACTAGAACCACTAATTAATCAGTGGTTTTATTTTAATTGATCTGCCAGTTCATCTAATGTCTTCCATGAACTAATGAATTGGTTTTAAACCACTAATTAATGATCCACATATATGAATGAAGGATTTCCTTTCTCTCTCATTTATAATAAATGTGATTATTTAATTTTATAAGATCATCAAGGGTCATGATTTAAATATAGATAACATAGTGACCACATCTGTCTCCTCTCCTCTTAAATCTATTTCTACAATAAGAAAATAGAATAGCTACTTTTTATTCTTATTATTATTACTCTCCAGCACAAAGAAATATCAAAATACTGGGATGGTTCTCTCCTCATCAATATTCATCCTATTATACTATAATAAAAGAAAATAAAAGTTTATTTTATTACTCTTTCGATACCTATAAGTATTTTACATAATGAAAGCAGTATCTGATTAGAAATATTTTTCCTTCTTTAACGGATTTTTGTTTCATTTTCAATGCATAGATCAAAGGTTTCTCATATTTTTAATCACATTTTATTTTTTTTTGTAATATATAGAATTACCATAATATTTGAGTCTCTCTCACTCGTTATTTTAATTAAAAACGATGTAGAAGAAAAAAATAATATTGAGGGATAATTCTCCAATCATTAATCTCATAGATAAACTCATAATTAAAAGTGAATATTTTTTTCAAAACATTTATTTTTAAAACTTCATGAAACATTACAATTAAATTTATATTCTAATATTCATATATATGCTCAAAATTTTATTCTTTAATGTATTTAAGAAGTACCATCTAATCCTAATTTTATATCCATTATTCATGATATTTTATATGAGTTGGATCTAAATATTTTGAACTAAATTATTTTACTAAAAAACATATTAGAAGATCTAGGGATTCCATATTCATGAAATATAAAAATATCATTATCTCATTTTCCTTATTTTTTATTACATTAAAATGATTATTGCTAGTAAGAAAAACATGGTATTTATAAAATATTTATATTTTTATTAAGGTGTATCTCCAAATAGATATCTTCCACAAATCCCATAGTTTCATAAAACCCACATGCATTGACTTGATATATTACTTTAAATATTCTCCCTATTTTTTACATATCCTTTCAAAATTTCTTATGTGAAATTATCTTATGAAAAGTCATTTTATGAGTATGAATTGTTTTATTTCTTAAAATTAACTTATATAAAATTTAGCTACACATAATATATTTTTTATACATGTATGATAGTTCACTTATGCACAAAAATATCATACAGTAAACTATTTTTCATGTAACATGTTTTTCTTATAAAATCAAAAAATAATTATTTGAATAATATTGTTGTTATTCATTGATATTTTACATCAGGATGTGAATCTCATCTTTGAAGTCTGAAAAAATTCAACTCTTCTTGGATCATGAGGTTTAATTCACCATGATTTACCAATAATGAAAAAAATAAATCATCACAATAAAAATGTATTTACAATCATATAGACCATTGGCTTTCAATATTTTTGTTCATTATGCAAGAAACTCAATTAAAATTAAGATTATTCCATATAATTCATATTAATTTGATATGTATTTTTTGACATATGATTCTTACAAAATAATTTAATGCTTGAATAAAAGTTCATTAGGTTATTAAAAGCTATTTACTTTCATCAAAAAATCATAAATCATGTTTCCATGTCATCCAATGGAAGAACACAAATTATCTCCCAATATCTCTATTCCTCTCATGGTATGAAACTGAATATCATCTCATTTAACAATCAGTATGATCTTGGTGGTAAAAATTTTATAATTTTGATATTTTGATATTATAATAGTGTATTGATGATATTCTTTTTTATAGTTTCACTCAGAGTTTTATCAAACCTAGCGCGACAAAATCTTCTCATTACATGCAAGCCCAAGGCAGAAGGAAACATCATACAGTGTCTTATAAGGTAACAAGAACTCTCATTTTAAATTTAAAATTTACTACTTTTAACTTGTCTAACATCATGATGAATTACTGAAATGTGATGATTTGTAAACAATTTATCTCAAGCTCTAGCTCAATGATAGCTAGTGTGCTATAGCAGTCTTTAGTCCCAACCATTAAGGTGGAGTCTAATAAATATTCACCATCACATTCCAATGATGACTCGTGAGGATTCTAAGAGGCCTCTATGTCCCTCTCAATCATCACATGGAAAGATACCACATTCATGATCAGTCTTGTATCATTGTGATACCCCATATTTTCTAGGTGGATGCACAATATTTGATCATGGAAATGTTTTTGTAATAA
Organism: Viscum album; assembly: GCA_963277665.1. Taxonomy (NCBI): domain Eukaryota; kingdom Viridiplantae; phylum Streptophyta; class Magnoliopsida; order Santalales; family Viscaceae; genus Viscum; species Viscum album. The sequence continues at coordinate 1,350,397,123 of OY728121.1, read as the reverse complement.
AATGTATTTTTTGGTGTTTTAGAAATTCGCTTATCATAGAGTTATCTTGGATTATATTATTACTAAAAAAATTATCCTTAAACTAATTGTCAAATGGATGTTTCTTCCCAATAAATTGAAAACCCACTTCCTTTTAAATATCCTCAAAATCAACCATCTCTATTTACGAAACATGTATACTCTTAAAATGGATAAAAGTACACTTATTCAAATAAATTAAATTATTTTACATATATTGAAATATCCATTCTTACCAGGGAAAAAATTCTTATTGAATTTTTTTACTAAAATTAAGTATGGGATATTTTTGAACCTAGTAAAATTAGTTTCGAGAAACATAAAACTGTTAATGATGTGTAGAAACCTTTACAAAATTAGTTTCTTAAAATGTTCATGAACCTAATTCAAAATTTATAATAACAAATGTTAGGATTTTGTTTTTTTAATTAAACATTACCAAACCCTATTTTATTTTATTTTTATAAGACATATTTAAATAAAATAATTAAAACATAAAATATTCAGTATATATTATATAGTGTTATATGTAAACAATATTTAATCATTTATAATTAATTAATTTTGACAAGAAATGATAATGGGAACATAATTTGGAATAATTTTTAGGGAATTTACATTATTATTTTGTGTGATTTTGATAAGTGGTTTAAATATTTAATAAATATTTTTCACTTAAGTGTTATTGCATTCATTTTCTAATATTTAATCTTTTGTTTTGAATTATTTTATTTTTAGTGTTTTTTATGAATCATTATTCAACATGGGATCTAGAACCTTTCAAATTAGTGTTGAAAATGATTTTGTGTCAACAACATTAGAATAAAAAAATTAATCTCGTGATAGTGGAAACAAAATCCATACGAGAGACCATAAAATCTACTATTTTTAGAAATAATGTTGAATATGAACTTAAATTATATAACATGGATAAAACTAACTAGATAATAAAATAATCAACCTCATTCGATGATGGTTACCAAATGGATTAAATTTAAATTCTAGCTTGAACAAGAAATATTAAGCTTAAATTTAGATTATTTCACTTGTTAACTTAATTTAATGGGAATACTATAGAAGACCCACATAAACACTTGAAGATATTTCATACCATATTATTGACCTTTATAACTGTAAAAGTGTCTCAAGACCCTATCAAAAATAAGGAATTCCTCTTCATTGTTTAGGATTATATAAGGGAATATATTTATCATATAAAAACTTCAATTGGAGACTAATAAGACATGAAATGACTCTTTTAAGATAAATATTTTCTATCCTATCGAACTGTAACTATAAGAAAATAAATTTATATAATAAAACAATTTAAAGGGGAAACATTATAAATATAAGGAACATTTTAATATAATATTTTCTTGATTTACACATCATGAAGTAAGTGATAAATTACTAATAAAATATTTTTCATGAAGGAAAAATCCATATGAATCAATCTATTATTGATGTAGTTGCATTTAGTCCCATAATAAATAATCCTATGGTATTATATAGAAACAAAAGATAAAAAATATCATAGAGCATTTAATAGTTCGGAATAATGTCCAATGTGTCTCTTAGGGGACCCAATGAGGTGTAGATTCTTGATTTTGAGAAGATGGTGGTCATAAAGTTTAAATAGGTATGCAACCTTCTCTAAAAACAATCACTTTCCTAGGTAAATTACCAACTTATTATTTTAATAAATTATGTTATCTTTTATTGTGACACACAATATTTTTACCAATTCCCCAAATTGAGAGACCCTTCCAAGAGTTTTGAGGAAATATTTCATTGATAAATATACTAACAATCCTATAGGATAGAACCTGGACACCTTTACAGTTATTATAAGATGGAATTCCAAACCTTTAGAAAAGGGGTAATTTTGACCATCCATAATATTTATAGATTCATATGTGGTAGGGAATCAGTTATCCACAATAGTAAAAAACAAATCATCATGAAAAACTCTTATATCAACATCACATTCAACAACCCAATCCCAAACTAGAATATTTAATGAAACAAATGGTTGTAAATAATGATTAATTTCAATAAACAACTCTTTCTATATACATGACTTGAAAACTCAATAATCCTTACTCACTACCTCAATGTGGGAATTCTATAGTAAAGGATTTCATAAACATACTTTTTCGATCAAATTCAAGAAAATGGGAAGGTTAAATGTTAATGATATCAATATATGAATTGGTTTCCAACATAAAAATTCCTGGTCCTCTTTACATAAGTTTTCTTTATCTAAATAATCCACCTTTCTGTGTACGTGTGAAAATATCAATCTTTGAAATTCTATCATGGTGGGGCATCCAAAAAATCGAAAGATAGATTCCATAGATGAATTACCAACCTCAAACATTCCTTTACCATTTCACCAAGGGGAATTATGAAAAATAATAACAAAAGAAACTAATCTGGATAAAAAATACTGATTTTTTTAAATGTTCAAGTTAAAATTCTCTTTATTGATACCATAAATAAATACACAATATTCCTAGGTCATAAAGGGGATGTGTACCCATATATTATATGTTCAAGGTGTTTAAAGGGTGACCTTGGGGTGGAATATCTTTTCATTGATTTTAACATCAATCCCACCAAATTCAAGAATCCATGAATATTCTCAACTCTATGAACCATAAGGGATTATTTATTTTATGATTTAATTTTTTATTTGGGTACCTCAATACAATTTTTGAATTTTAAAATCCTCTATTCACTGTAGGGTATAATGCTAAATCCTATAGTTAATGTCAATTAACTAGGGAATTGGAGAACATCGCACCCAACTGGTGTGCTAGAGGATGTTCTTGTGAAGTTTAAAAAATTTATTCAAATTTATTTTTATATGATTAATATGGGTGATGATATTATGAATGGAAATTTACTAAAAAATTATGAGTGACCCATCTTGAAAATATCAAAACCCATAATTATTATATTTACATGTTTATTATTTATGATGTTTTATGGTGATAATATCCACTTTAACAACCTTTATTACATGAATAACCCCTCAAAAGAATGATCCTCATAGTAAGTTAATTTAAATGATGTACTTCATATCCCCATTAAATTGTATATTATTTTTGTCTACCCATATTTTAGTTATAATTATCGGTAGAATTTATTGGTAATGATTCTTGTGTTGTATGATGTAATGGTTCGAAATATAGTAAATATTTTTATTAATTGGTGATTTATTATACACTGATGACCAAATAGTCATCAATTTTTTTTACCCAAATTATAAAGTATCATTCATCATATAAGGATGATAACATTGACTAGTTATATCAGACCATAAACCTCTATATTTACCATTAAATCCCATTAATACAAATTTTCCATAAATTTGATGTTAATCCAACACCACAAAATTTAAAATATTCATATATTGAAAATATAGACATGTTTACTCCCATAATTTATTGTTAACTATATCATGATCATGAATTGTGACTATTGACCACATTTAGGGTGTACAAACATGTATTAGGATGCCCTCTTTATGAAATTCTTTATATTATCTCATTAATTATCAATATTAATATTTTTTGATGATGTGTCTAAACATGAAACTCATTACGAAAATGATTAATCATAAAACTCCATGATTTCATTAAAAATTAGACAACCAAATTATTATCATGTCAACCATTTATCCTATTTATAATGGCCAATAGACGATTCAATAGTAGGTTGTTCCTAAGAAAAATTGGTTAATATTCATTAAAATTGTATATAAAAAAGTTGTTAAAATCCCTATGATGAATTGTTAGCATTTTGGAATAGAATATCACTTACTAAAACTCAAAACTAAGAATGACCATTTCCCTTTTTTTTCATTAACTTAATGTTATAGAGGTTAGGAATAAAAGACCATTACTATTTCTTTTAGGGTTATTCTATATATATTTTGAAGTTATATCTCCTATAAAGACCAATAAATATAAATGAACCCATTCCCCTTTGAAAAATTTTCATATTGGATGATGATATTATGTATGTGAGATTATATTATACATTCTAGAAATTTATTTTTAAAATTTTTATATTATCTAAATAATTACATGGTGGTAATCATGGTTTATTTCACTATGTACAGTTTATATTTTTTTTTTTTTGAGTTTTTGATAATTTTATGTTTTTCCTTTATCATTAACATGAAAAATATATTGTTTAAAATATAATAAATTCTATTTCATTTTACAATAGAGGATAATACATAGACATGACATATATAAGGAAGGTATCATAGTAGATTCATAAAAAATGGTTGTCATTTCTCCCCACAATTTACCTATATTTGATTCAGATTTGAGGTATTTCTCATGTTACACGTGATTTTCCACCATTTCATTCATGAAATTAGTAATATGGAACATATCCTCTTCTATAAACTCTTTAAATAAGGATTGTTTTGATAAAAACTATGAGTATGCTTTAAAAAATTAATATATAGTCCAATTCACCCCTAGTAATCCAAAGAGTATGACATGGTTTACCATTTGAACTCATGTGTGATACTTAAAACCACACAATTGGGAAGGTATTATTAAAAAAATATAGCATTCTCCATATTTCATCATATAAACATCATAGAAATTGGATTCTTCCTAGAAACATTGAATTACAATTAAAGAATAATATATTATAATATATTTTCCTTGGATAAATAATAATAATACAATTTAGGGTCTTAAGTGATTTCATATTCTAGACATGTAGCCATTTCATATCTCTTTAAGAAACCAAAATTATAAAGACATCTCATTCATTAGATTCTTATCCTTATGAAATTCAATTTAGAAATCCTAGATAATAATGTAGTGAATAATTAAATGACTAACTACATATGTGGGATCATTATACCCTTGTACATTGAGATATCCAAAAATATTCACAAAAATTACATGTTTCCTGAAGATAAATTGAGACGAGTGAATGATGTTATTACATGGTATTAATATATTATAAATTATTTTTTTAATGACCAAATATATACATAAATAAATATTCTATATATTCAATATTTAAATTAATACATCTCGAAAATTTTCACAACACTAGAGGAACTATGGATATTGTGTCTCGGAGACTAGGTATATAAAAGAATAATTTAAAGTACTTGTTTAAATTCCTATAAAACTATTCTCCTCTATAACCTATTCTATAATTCCCCTATGATATAATCATCATTATATCTTATGTAGTGAAAGCATAGGTAATATGTAATATTGATTTTCCAGAATGAGAAACTTATCAACTAGTCATAATGGTTAGATCCTAAACACGAGGTTTAATTGGAGTAAGGGAGAAATATAAAATAAAAATTTCAAGGGATAATAATTTACAGTAACAATATTTTATTTATAATTATAAAATATGGAACGATAACATAAGAACCGAGAAATTTAATAAAAATAAATTAGGATCATACCATGAAAATCATACAAAACATGAAATCATAACATAAGAATGAAGAGAATATTTAGAAAATGGAATATCAAAAAAATCATAGCAAGAAAATAAAGAATATATTAGAAAAAATAATTAGAAAAAACATAATCATAGGTTATAAATTCATAGTGGATGTAGAATCACCAAATGATTCCCATAAAATAGTGGAGTATGCATCCCAACCATATTCTCATAATATAGTGAGCATTCCTTAATTTATTCCCATAGTAGATCAACCATTCCGTACTCAATTCCCATATTTATTGAATGATATATAAAATAATAACCAATGAATTTATTGGTGATATAGGACCCCACATTTCATCATCTATACATATGATTTCGAATTAAAATCATTCCATTCATTTAGAAAAATTACATTTTGAAAGAAAGTTGGATTTATATTTTTTTAAAATGGTATCACATAAAAAACATGATTATTTTATATATATTATATTATTTACAAAATGGTTATTAAAAAATATCAAATATGTAGTGATTTAAAACCCGTTAATTAATGATAGAATTATCCACCAAAATGGAATATAAATCACAATGGGGATTTTTTTCTTAAATGGAATATCTTAATTAAACTTAAAAAAGACATGATTTTAAAGTCCCTTTCAAAAAATCATTTTCATAAAGATAATGAGAAAAATTATTAAAAAATAATTCAAAACAAATTTAAATAATAATAATTTTATTTTAAATACAAAATATTTCTATATGGAAAGTATAAGGTATTAATATAATTTTATATTAAGGAAAATAATTTCAAATATTTTAAAATTCCATTACTAAAATTCCACATAATATAAATGATATTATAAAAATCATTTTAAAATGAATAATGGGGAATATAATGATCATTGTAGATAATTTTTTTATTTTCCACCATGGAATGGAGAATAATAGGGGTAAGTAAAAAACATGGATTTAGAGAAAAATCCAATTAATAAAGTTGGGAATTATTCATAATATTATTACGTTATTCTATGAGGCAATACATTAAATAAGGAAAAATACATCAGTGTGAAACATGATTTAAAAAAAATAAAATTTTAGTACAATATCACATTTATCATGCAGTAGGATAATTCAATATTTATAGATTATAATCGAAATAGAGTTATTATAACTCAGGAAAAACATTTCATTCCAGAAAACCAATTACTATTCTTCCCACTGATTTAAATGTTCCACAAACTCTAGTAAAAAGAATAAAAATATTAATAATATATTTTATAACCTTATATATTTATATTACCCTTTTATATACTCCATTTATGATAATTTATTATGATAAAATTTGTCAATTATCACATATTTTTACAATTGAGTGTTAATAACATCAATTTATTTGAAAGTGATTTATAATGTTAATTTAATTACAATTCATTTGTACCATTTTTATCATTATTAGGAGATATAATATACTATAATTTATGTTTTATAATGACCTAAAATTATAGAATCCAATTTTATGAAATTATTATATGAGTTCATGAAGATAAAATTGGCGATGAATTAGTTTGGGTTTTTTTATCCATATTGATGGATTACCTATTAACGATCATTAAATTTTTTTCATAAATAAAAATTCATATTAATCATGTTTATTAGTCATAAAGATGATATATACATATAAATTATAATTTTTGACCATCCATGATGGTCATAGTGAGAAACAGAATATACTATTTTATGGAGGTGAAAATGAGTATATACGAATGGATGATGATTTCATTTTCCATAGCATAGGAGAAATGAGTAACATGGATTATTATTTTTAGAATCTAAAAGGCTATAAATTTAAAACTTATATATTAAATTCCATATTTTTATAAGCCTTGTATGCTAGTGATGGAAAACCAAACTTGTTTTGTTGTGGAGGGTGTAGTTCGTATATAAGAATGATTAATGTTTTATCTTTTGTTAAGGGAATTGGGATATGGGGTTAATGTTTCTTCCCAAAATATAAAATCATTATATATAAAATAAATTCAAAATCTGTCATACAATATTAGGGAAAAATATATTTTAAAAGAAAATATATAGGAAAAATAAGTTTGTGAAAAGAGTAAACATACATTGAGAAATTTGGGTTTCTCTAGGAAGATTCCATTAAAAGGAAGTGAATAGGATAATCTATTATGACCAGAAGATTATGATATTGAAATAATATTATAGTTTAAGTATAATTTTTATATTTCCATGAGGAAACATAATATTTACACCGGTATTGAAGCAGTAGTGGGTGACCCCTTTTATAGGTGGTTAAAATGATACTTTTATAAATATTTAAATATAATATAAAGGAAGAACTTCTTACACATGGTATATGGCTCCATAAATATACAATAATTTACTAGTGTATGAGATAAGGTTGATAATATCTCAACTATTTTATTGGAAACATTTTCTAATCATGTCTTAAGCACTTTATCCTTTGAATTATAACTTTCTTTATTTAATCTCTTAACACTATAACTAGTTTTTACCTTATAAAACTTTTTCCGTACAGATAAAAATATTGTCATCCTTATTAAATAATATTTACTGAATAATTATAAATATTAAATACTTTTTTACTAATTAAATATCAAAAATTTATAAAAAAAATTATATATTAACTATGTAATGTATCCAAGTAATTTTTGATAAAAATATTACATGAGTTATAAAATATCAATCATAGGTTTTTAAAATATAAAAATATTTGAAAACATATTATTTAAATTATAAAAAAAGTAATTTATCAAAAAAAAATATGATTCATAATTTTATAATTCATAATTATATACTAATTGTTACATAAAAGTCATTGCATTAGTAAAAATAGTATATTATATTATTCCCCCACAAATCAATTTTTTAGAAATAAATCAAAAAATTATCTTACATAAAAATTTCCATGATAAATAAAAAAATGAAGTTAATTTTGTTACATTAATATCCAAATATTTATAAATTTTACTTTTATATAAGAAACTAAAACTGTTTGAAAACATGTTTTTATAGGAAAAAACATCTAGTATATTAACTATTATTTTTTCCATTAATTTATGATTATTTTAGTTTCAAATTATTATTAATACAATAAATATATCTTTTTATTATTCAGTTATATAAAATATTATTCACTGAAATAAAATCATAATAGAAAAGTCATTTTTTATGTATTAATTTATTTTTCAATAACAAGAACATTAAAAAAGAATTTAAATTAATGATATATCGATACATATAAATATTATATTACATGTTGATATAATCCCAATTTCTACTTTAATAATCCACTATGATCTCCACATAATACCTATGAACCAGATAAACTCTGGCATCAGTTTTAGGTCCCCATTCAGCTAGCATGGATCTTGTGAAAATATAAATGATCTTTAACTTCTCTCATAAAAATATTTCCTCAAACAATAATTACTTTATTTCGATTTGGGATGGTTATAGATAAACCCCTTGAGAAGATACCAATATATGGAGCTCAAAAAAATGGCCTTCATCACAATGACTTCTTCTTTAAGATGGAATTTCTTCCTAATTTGTGTATTGATTAAGAAATAGGGTTAATTCAATTTATATAAGAAAATATAACTTCTTAAGTTGTAACATTCCGTTTAAATATTCAAACTAATTCATGGTTTTTTGTTTTAGTATATTATGGTCTGTTAAACATGTTTTTTAATATATTATTTATTTACGGATAATATACCGTGAAATCTCATGTCTTTATAGGTAGTATATTTTATTCAATATAATGTTAATAAAAATAAATATAATCATATAAAACATTGGTCACATTGCTACAAGTAGAAAAAACCATACCATTTTGAAAGTTTTAATTATCATGTAATAAGGTTTATTGTCCTAAATAACATGTTTTGATCCAACCTCATGTTCATTCAACCTCTTATATATGGGGGCCAATTCGGTTATATATATTGATAAAATGGTTTTTTGTTTTGGGCTATTTTAAACAACATTATTTAATGATACATATGTTTTTTATATATTATGTACTAATTGTTAATGAAAAATTGAGTGTTTCCAAATGAAGGTAAGTGACTTAGCAACCCTTGCATTACAATAAAATACTGATGATTGGGGAATTGAATTTATTGGGCCATTTCTCAATTTCACTGATAAATTTTACATTATTTTTTCATTGATTTATGTGTTTAAATTGGATGAAGAATGAGCTACAAGGATTATTGAATCCAATTTATTTTTTGAGTTTTTGAGAATCAAAGTTGTTTTTCTGTCTTGAATTCTATGGTTCATTATTATGTAGGAAGGATCTCATTTCTACCACCACAAAATATGAAAACAATTATGTTAGTATGGGGTCATGCATTGAGTTTCCATAACATATCACCCTAAAACTGATGAGAATCTATGGTGTATAATAGAGAGGTAAAATATGTCCATGAAAAAATGTCCCAACCCAAATTTATATACTAGAGTATTAGCCACGATAAATATTTTTGGGTTTACCATACTATTTTGAAAACTCCCATTAGCATGTCACCTTATCAGCTTGTATTTGGAATGATTGTTCACCATTCTAATGAGATTAACCATTGGGATTATTGGTTTATAAATAATATTCTATCATTTTGGGTGTAGGTTATTAAGGGAGACTGTAGATTTTGGAGTTATAAGTAATATGATGAGATGCATATGAGAACTATAGAATATAAAAATAAAGAACCAAGGCTTATTATAACCATCAAATATTTTAACATCAGTTCTATATTGTTGAGAAGGTACTTTTATACAATGAAAGAATATCGTTTCAATAAATTTTCCCACTTTTCTAATGTTTTGACCCATACACTCTCAATATTTTTTTCCTTTTCAGGTTTTGTAGATAAAATGGATAAAATCCAATGAATGGTCATTATTAATGGGATGTTGATATAATGCTCCATGAAATCCATATAGAGACTACCATTATGTGATATCAGCCTTTAATAAGACACATATGCCTGAATCCATGAGGTTGTATCATTAAAACACATAATAGATCATGAAAACACACTTGAGAGTGGAAGTGAATCCGGTGTAGTCAACTTATTTTAACAAAAATAAATTATTATTTTGATACTAAAAACAACTTTGGTTTTAAAAAAATTTCACCTATTAAGATAAAAATGGATATATTGTATTTTACAATATAATACATGTAATGAAATTAATATACTAAAGTTACAGTTTGAAAAAAGAGTTTTTATAATGATTGACTCCAACATGGGAAACCTACTCATTTCTATGTTCAACTCCAATTGATAAATGTCTTCTTGACTAATAATTGTCTTATAAATTATAGTTAGTTTTCCATGGGTTTTCCTAAAACTTATCTTTTCATATTATGTAAGAAATTGGTCACCATATTGAACAAGTGAAATACCTCCACTATTTTTCTCAAGGGAAGAGATCTTAATACTCTATCCTATATTCTTGAAACTAGAATTACACAAGTTAGTCTTTTGAAAATCCTTACTCCCTATAATGTGGATCACTAATGCTAAACAAGGATGAAACAACACCCAGAAATAATAGATCAAATTTATCATCCTAGAGTATTTGATGTCTTGTAGAACATAAAGAATGAAAACACTCCACTAAGTCTCTGATACACAACAATACATCTATTTCATGAAAAATATTTTCATGAAAATCATTAAACTCTTATAAATTGGTTTTTAATTCCTTTATATTACCATAATAAATACATTAAATTATGTCTTGCTGAACACAACTTATTCTTCTTGGATGGAATTTGTCCTATAGAACATGTCATATTGCTAGAATCTTTTTCTTCTCCTTCTTTGGAACCCTTAAGAAAAAAAAATCATCACTAATTCTAAACATCCCTTCTTCCTCTAGATTTTACTAATTCTTTAAAATCCTTAACGTCTTCTACCAAATAATTTTCATCCATCAACACACTATTTGTTATGTTATTTGAAAATGGATTCTCCTTCTTATATTTTTTTATCTTTTCACATTATTATGTGCATTTAAGGTGGAAAAAAATTTAATATTTCATTTCTAATATTCATTAGTTGAATACTTGTATATTTTTTCAATGCATTTGAAAATTATAATTCTAAAATACCCACTTTGTGTCCTCCACAATGTCCGTTTTTCAAATCATTGGATAATAAAAAACAACATTTAATTCTAATCGAAATTTCAAATATATGTTTTATTTTATTCCACCAGTAGGCTCTACTACACCATGCTCAAAATGAATTCCAAAATATTTTTACTTTATTCTCCCATAGTATATGTGAATAATACACATAACATTTCATGTGGCGTGGAACTCACTCTTTACCTCAGGAGTGATTCTAAAGAAAATAATACATCTTAAAACACGTATATCTACACACTAACAACCCCTAATTAATATTTATTAGTAACATTATTGAACAAAAAACGAGTCATTGATATTTAAAAAAATGCTAGTTTGATAATGTAAAAATATAGAGATGTATTATTTTTTAAAAACCATGAAAATCATTTCACCATATTAAATTTTACTAAAATTTTACTATTCATTGATCTTATTCTCCATCTTCTTAACATTATCATTCTCTGGATTTTATCATTTCTTGTATTATCTAAATTATGGTTTAATCACATAAGAATTTATTTATAATCATTAAAAATTATTTATACTATATAATCCCTAACCCGAGAACTTTTTATTTCATCCAAAAGATTATTTGAATTTTGGTAAAGTCATGATGTTATACAATATTGCTAAATTTGATAAACTGGGAATCAAAAGTCATATGGTGTAGAAAAGTTTCATTTAATATTGAATATAAGTCATTAAAAGTGACAACCCACATTTTAGAAGATTTCAAGAGTCATTCAAACCCATTAAGTCATACACTTAGATCAATAAAGTGTGATGTGAAACAATGTCACACGCAATACCCTCAAAGTCCAATACTGAAACTCAAAGTCATATATTTCTCCAAAGTGTTACAGTAACATCATAGTAAAATGATATGAAATGTGTCTTATAAAATTATCTAAATTCATACAAAATACTTCTAAATTCAGTCAAATAAGTAATAAATTGTTAAAAAATTCATACACTTCCATATAAAGTCATATGATCCACGACCATTCTGTTCTACCAGCTTACAATTCCAAAAAAGAATATTTATTCAAATGATTTCCATTGTAAATTATTCTACAATATTCAAAAAAATCATCCAAAGTATTTTGACACTAATTTCAATAACCATATTTTCTAATAACACCATGGTTGGTCCCTTTAACTACATATATCTCACCAAAACACCTTGAGAGTATTTTAATATTTTTATAATAGAAATACAATCCATTCTTCCTAGATTCAAAACCCATCCCAAAATTTGATACTTTCTAAATTATTATAACTATTCTTGAAAATGTTCATCTAACGTCATCACTTTTCCTTAGACATTAGGAAATTTTGAATAGACATCAAATGTTAAGGGATGCATACATAAGAACCATATCTTACAATGAATTTATATCTATTCATCATGGTATCCAAATACAATCATTTTTACCCATATTCGTGAGTATCTATCATGCCTTTATTAGGTTGATAAACATTCCATCACCCATGACTCCATGAATTAAATATTAAAACATATTGACAAAAAATACATCCAAAAAAATATGGTATTTAAATCTCATAACTTTTATTTGTTTTTAATATTAGTAAAATATTTTAAACACAAATTAATTAAAATATAATAAATAAAAAATAAGAAAATCTATTATCCCTTTTATTGACATTTACGTGCTGGTTTAAAATTAACTATTCTCCTTTTTTATTTTAGGGAGGGACTCCTCATCTTTTACTACAATATTTTTCCTAGTTTTTCTAATATATATTAAAATTTATTTCCTTTATTTAGTGTCATGATAATTTACCTTGGGAGATTTATATAACTATAAGTTTGTTAATTATGAGTATTTAGTAGGCCAACTCTAAGTCAATGTGTGAAAATATGGAACATAAAACAAAAGTGTTATTACCATATTCTCAAATTTATCCATCAACATTACTTAATGTAATGAAAACTCTATATTCATATTCTATGGAATGAAAAACAATAATTTTAAAAAAATATTATAAACTTATACTCCACATGAAAAATATATCAAAAAGTTTATGGTGCAAGTTTGATATATCAAAATTGCATAATAATAAATCACACTTTGTAAACATATTTAATATAAACCAAAACTTGGATTGGGTGATATAAATACATTCACCAAGATTCATCTATTCAGTGGATATAGTAATTCCAATTCCAACAAGAAATTATTCTTAGCTAATAGATTTCCCTTCTTTGACATATTTCTCTTAATGGATTTTCCCAAGCACTATAAATTCCCTATTAATTAGTTTATAGGTGAAGAAATTTGGGAATGTAGTGGGGATCTATTAGCTTATTAGTAACAGAAGTGGGGTGGAGACTTTTATATGAATTGATGACACTTTTTGCTAAAAGCTACATTACTCTGAGGAGTATTTATGAAATATCCTCCCCTGATTTATCACATCTGATATTGTTGGGGTAGCATGGGCATTATTTTATTTTCACACTTATTAATATATATAATGGCCTTCATTAATTTATCCAACATGGAAAATTATGTACTTTTTTCCACTTAATTATGCATAGATATTCCCTACTAAGATAGAAATAATGTTAAACCCCCAATTTCCACATGGTTAGCATTATTTATAGTATTATATTCCTTCTTTGAAATAACTACTTTTTTAACTTAATATCACTGGTGCATTAACTTCAACATTCTTTTATTCTTCTTATTATAGAATCCTTGGCATTCACGTGTGAGAAATATGTTTTACATAGGTACACCATCTATGTACTATCATGACCAGTCACAGAGGGGCCCATGTCGTCACTATCCCAAGCCCACCTCGGAAAGGATACGAGCTGAAAACTAGAATTGAGTAGGCATATCCAATAAATGTGATGCATTTTCCAAAGTACTTGTACACACATAGACACACAACCTCCAAGATCAAAATGCTTAAATGAAAAAACAATGAGTATAAAATACATGTGTACACTAAGATACAAACTGCATAGAATGATAGTAAGAAATTGGAATATAAATAGGTCCAGAATACAATCCTCCCCCCCCCCCCCCGAAGAAATATTCTGTCAAGTGAATGCACAAGTTCCCAAAATGCATCCATAGAAAACCCTTCTAGAATTTTAGTTGTTGGTAAGTTGTCTGAAGAAATAGGATTACACCTCATCCGCCTTATCACTCTAAGAACCACCTGGTCTAAGTCCACCTAAGACTCCATCAAAGCATCAATTGTATCCACATGACAAGACACATGCAAGAAAATCCAATGCAGGGGTGAGTAAAATAATACTCAGTATGAAACCCTGAAACCCCAAAGGAAAAACACTAAGAAATAGTTGAAGTAGAATAAAAATATATACATGAAGTAAACCACAAAGGAATTTCACAAAGTGCACCAACAAATGAATTATAATAAGTACACCAGAAAATAATTACATGAATTATAGTCAGCTCACATAGATATAAGTCTATAGAATGAAAATCAATGTTATCAAATGTAGTCCACAAAACAGCCAGTATTAGTAACACACAAAGCTTCATTAAAACACAATGTATCTATAATACACAGAGTGTCAATAATATCCAGAGTGTCAATAGCACATAGAGTTTCGATAACACACCATGTGTCAATAACACAAAGAGTTTTGATATCACATAGAGTGAGGATAACACACACTTCCTCCAAGTCAAGAAGTCACCATGTCATATAATCACAACCAACAAAATGATTCCGCTAATAGAGCACAAGTACCAAGATAACCAACTCCACAAGAAATTATGTCATATTCCATATTTTACAAAGACTCACTTAGAATATCTCAAAAACGTCATCTCGTCGTAAGGGTCCCAATACCACAAACGACTTGTTAAACAAACACAAAGTTTGAAAGTGTCTGTTGTTCTTAAAAAATGGTTCAACCCAGGTCCAATCTAGATCTGATATGACCAGCCAGACCTAGCAGAACTGCCAAAAGACCTGACCCAACCCTGCCCGGCTAACCGAACGAGGCATGGTCCTGCCCGTGGGGCTACAGTAGTGGCCTAAGTCCCTTAGGTCTGGCTCGCCGCATGCAGGAGGGTTTGAAGTGCCGCACATGGTCTAACATGACTGTGTTCTAGGCTGTTCAACACAGCACCATGCTCCATGGCCTTACTACCACAAATTCCTCCAATGTGGCTCCAAGCTATGTCCCAGCTTATCGTCACAACCTCCATCCATAGCCCCCAGTAAACCCCCACAGCCTCTGCCTTTGCGGGCTCCCATGTGTTCCTTCCTGGACCGTATCCTCATGCTCTACCACTGGACACCCTGTCTGAGGCTCGTACACATTTTTCCCCTCCACAAACCCGTCCTCCCACTATGCCACATGTTGCCTCTGCCATCGACTACCCTATCAGCGACCACTGTCTGTGTCACAATCCACCAGAATCCAGCCAGATCAACTCCTCTGAGCACCACTATAATCTCTGGCCTCAGGTGATTCCCATCATGACTTCCCTGTCGCACCTCTACGATATTTTTGTTGTTTTGGATCCCTAGTCTCTGATCATTGTACCTTGAATCGAAGGTGAAAAAATCCTTAGATTATATGTGGTAAAGAATGATCATTTTAGAAATATTTTGGGAAACTAATAAATGTATAAGAATTCTCAAAGAATAGATCATGCCCTTTTTCATGTTGACCTTGATCCATTCATTTTAGAAGGATCATGAAGAACAAATAAACACACAGATATAATCCTCATTAAAGACCCCCACAAGTAGTTATCCATCTTGAATGAACGTATGAACCATAGATCAACCCGTTCCTGGATTTATCAGTGTTCGTCTTTTTAATATTAGAGTGAAGGCCTAAATCCTTTCTTTAGAGGATTTCCAGTGTTATTTCGTAACTCTATATTCCTAACAATAGGTCATAATTAAATGAATCTAATGTAGTCTCAAATAAAATATTTTTATTAATTATTTTAATGAATTTTATTTCTAAAAACAAACATCCACCCTCGACCTACAACAGTCATGGCTAGGCTCCTCATTAGGTAAATTTGATGTTATGGATGCAATGGTGCCCTCAAATATCAATTTCACGAGCCTCTTCAAGGGTTATTTAGTTCTTAAGAAAAACCACCTACATGTTTTATTAAAAAATAAACATTTTTCATCAATTTATCTTGGTCACCACACGCCATAGAGTCTAACACCTTCTCAGCGCCTGTCTTGGAATTTTTCCCATTAATTTATAAAAATAAAACCTGAGAAAATACGAGTCAGTACATTCTCCCCACCATATGTATTTACATCCTCGAGAGCCAAAAAAGTGCTAATCAACCAAAAGGATTGGGTAATAAACATGAATCTAACACTACCACTCCAATTTACTCTCTTAGATATCCACATGCTCCCACCTGATGTACACTAGAGGAATTGACTTCCCATAAAGGATCATATCACATCAATCCTCGATCTCCACAGGGTACTCCGCTAAAGTCTCATCATCATCAATGTCCAACTCTCCCCAATCAATGATGTGAAATTGATCACTCATGTACCTCCTCAACTTCAAAACATGGAAGAAATTATGTTCCTATTTCATCTATAGAGATATATCTAGGTGGTACGCCCCCTTACCAACTCTACATAGAATCTAAAAATGACCGATGTATCTCATAGATAACGTGTCTCCCCGACCAAATCTCTACAATCCCCATCGAGGTGAGATCCAAAGGGACACATGATATCCCTCCTTGAACTCCAAAGACCTCCATATACTATCAGTATAAGGAGTCTTCCATCTCTGTGTAGTCCTTATTCACTCCTGGATGATATGCACCTACTTAGTGGTAGCCCGTACCGACTCTAGACCTAGGAGTGTTGACTCCCCTAGGTTTGTCTCGTATAGTGGAAACTTTCATGGTCACCCGTACAAGGCCTCAAATGGTGCCACACCAATGGATGAGTGTTTTATATTTTTTTACGCATCCTCCACCAGAGGTAGATGATCTTACCAACAACGAACAATGTCTTGGATGAAAGAATGTAGTGTGTCCTATAGAACTCGAATGGTCCCCTTTGTCTCGCCATCCTTCTAGTGGTGAAACTCCATGCTCAAGTGCAACAGAGTCCCAAATGCCTCTTGCATTCCCTTACACAAACAGGATGTGAAAAGAGAATCACAATCTGAAGTAATCATCGACAGAACATCATGGAGTTGAAATATCACTTGCACATAGCGGCGTCCCAAGCTCTCTACTGACCTCTACTCCTAGATCTATAATAAGTGGGCTAACATGGTGGGATAGTTAACGATCACCTAGATGGGATTGTGTCCCCTGGACGTGTGTGGTAAACCCTTCATGAAGTCTATCAATGTACCCTGCCAATTCCACTATGTCACCTCTTGTAGTTGGGTCAATCTTGCTAAACCTGGTGCTCATCCATCACTTATTGACAAGTGAGGCATCATGAAACAAACATTGACACTGCCTTCGTCATTCATGGCCCTCAGAACTAACATAACAGACCCTAGTACATAATCACCTCACCCAGATATACCACCAATGGGGATGTGTGGAACTCCCTTGGAACCTCCTCTCACAATTCCACTGGTACGACTGAGTTCCCTATGAAAGGAATGAAATTCTCTCCACATATTAAAAATCCATCAGGGGTATGCCCTATAAAAAACTGAGCATGTCGGGTCTCACAGTCAATATCCACAAGTTGTACCTCACTGAATCACTATAATTTTGGAGGGGAGAAACCATTGACTAGTGGTAAGTTTCTCCATCTCCATCCACAATGGATATCTAAAATTCAGCCAATAGACATGACACCTCACTCAATAACTACAAGATAGACTTTTTACTAAGAGCATCTTCCAATATGTTCCCCTTCCCATGACTGTAGACACTCTAAAATTCATAGTACTTTAGCAACTCTATACATCGTCTCTATATCACATCCAGATAGTTATGCGAGAAGATATAATTGAGACTCTTATTGTCAGATTAGATGGTAAATTGATCACCCATTAGGTCATGTCACAAAATCATAAATGATAATACTACCATAGCTAGCTTAAGATCATGGGTCATGAAGTTATTCTCATGTTTTCTCCAATGGCATGAATCCTATGAAATCTATGCTTCCTCCTGTATTAGGAAACAACTAAACCAGGTCCCTAATGAATTGATGTACACTACATACCCTGGTAATCTCAAGATGAGAGCACTCATCAACCTCTTCCTAAGCACCTGAATTCACTTCTATCACTACTTTAATAACAATCTATCACAACCCATCCTAGAGGGGACCATGTCGTGACTACCCAATGCCTGACTCCGATATTCTAGTGGTTGGTGACTATTGCTGATTAGGCATATCCCACAAATGGGATGCATTTTCCTATGTACCTATACACACACGAACACAATATATAGGCTCAAAAGGCTAGAATGTAAAAACATTGGGTAGAAAATGCATTAATAAACTATGATACCAACCACAGATTATGACAGTAGTAAACTGAAAAGAAAACATGGCTAGAATAAATTCCCACAAAATAAAAAAGTATGTAATGTGAATGTAGAAGTTATTGAAAATAATCCTCAAAAAACATTCCAAAAGGGTACGTTTATGATAGTTGTCTAATGCCGTAGGAGCACACCTCAACTATTTGTTCACTCTAAACATCACTTGGTCCTGGTCCATCTAGGACTCTACCAATGCACCAATCATCTACAAAAGACATGACACATGTGAGAAAAGCCTATATAGGGACGAGTAAATAAATACTTAGTTGGACCCCCAAAAACCACAATGGAATACCACTAATAAATACATGATGTAAACCCAAAATAAATACATGAATTAAACCACAAAGTAATTACTCAAACTACACCACAATGTAATTGCATGAAGTATACCAGAAATGAATTACATGAAATATTGTCAGCTAACACAGGTATAAGTCTATATAATTAAAATCAGGGTTATTATATTTAGTCCATAGAACACCTCGTATCGGTAACACATTGAGTTTTGATAACACACAGAGTATTGATAACAAACAGAGTTTTGAAAACACATGGAGTTCTAATAGCACACGAAGTGTCAGTTGCACACGATGTTTTGGTAACACACCATGTATCAATAACACATGCATCCCCCAAGTCACATAGTCACCATGTCACACATTCACCATGTCACACAGTCACCAAGTCACATAGTCACAGCCAACTACAAGATTTCGCTTGTACCACCCTTGTACCAAGTGAAACCACTACTCAAGCCATTAGTCTATATGAAAACTTTCACAGAGACTCAATTAGAGTATCTAAAAATTATTATCTCATTACAGGGGTCCCAAAATAGAAAATGACACATAAAATGGACACATAGTATGAATGTTGCGAATGTTTTTATAAAAATGTCTGAATTGGGTCCGTTTTGGGTGTGAGGATACCTCTCAGACTTGACTTAACCTACCGACCCTAATAAAACCATACTGGCCTAGCTTGTTGGACTACTAGTGCATCCTCTCTCCCTCCGGTGTGACATACCACATGCTGGTCAATTTGGAGAACCATACGCGATCCCCCTTATCTTGTTCCTAGCCTGTCAACATGGTGTCCTACAACATTTCACATAGATAACCCACCTCCTCTATATGACCCATGGCCTCACTACCTTGGGTTCCTCCAATAGGGATCTGAGCTACATTCCATCTTGTCACCATAGCTTCAAGCCATGTCCCAGCTTGCTACCATGACCTCCTTTTGTGGCCCCCCAGTCACTGTGTGTTGCCTCTGTCATCCTGAGCTCCCAGGCAGTATTCCCTAGAATGCATCCTCGCACTCTACTTCCAGATGCTCGGTTTGTATCCCATTCAACTTATGCCCTACCTATAACCTACCATCCCACCAGATCGCATGCCACCTCTACCATCAGCTACACTGCCAGCAGTTGGCTGTCCACCTCATGCTTCATCGAAACTCAGCCAGAGAAACTACTCTGAACACCTCCATAAAATTCTTCCTTGGGTGATTTGTGTTGTTCCTTCTCAATCTCACATCCACTATATCGTTATAGTGTCAGATCCAAAATCTCGGGTCATTACTCCACATATCGTAGGAGCAACGATTCTCGGTTCATATGTCGCAAGGAACACAGAAATCATAATGAATTTTGGAAAGTGAAAAATGAACAGTACCACTGAAATAATGGATATTGGCCCGGTTTGTATCGACCTCGATTAGTTCATGTTTGTACGATCATGATGAAAATATCAACAAACATATCCAATCCCCACATAAAACCCCAAAGAACATATCCTTCCCGTAAGAGTGCATGAATTTTGGATCAACCTATTCGTGGGGTGATCAATATTCATCATTTGAATATAATAGGGTAATGGAATTAAAAAAGAGAACAATCAACCTACATGGGATTTGGATCGTTGTTGATAAAGGGTTAAGCTGTATCATTGTCATCTTTCGATTCATCAAATATAAGGTTCATCATTCTGGATTATATAATCTGTTGGTGTTAATTGGAGGAATATCTGACCCCTTTCCTCAGAGTATTTCTAGGGTTATGTCATAACCCAAGATTCCTAACCATAGTTCATTTATAAAAGAATCCAATGTAGCATCAAATAAAATATTTTTATTAAATATTTGAATGATGTTTAGTCCAAAAACTAACTTCCACCATCAATATGCACTGGTCGAGGTTAGGTCATGCCTCAGGTAAAGTATCTATTCTGAACTCAATGGTGCCCTTAAATTTCTTGTCCAGACAACTTTTTAAGAGTTATTTGGTTTTAAAGAAGAAACACCTGGGTAGTTTATTAAAAACTGAACATTATTCATTGATATTTCTTGGGCACACTGACCCTCTAAATCTCACACTGTCTTAGTGCATAGTCTCAAAATATTCCCAATTTATTTATATAAATAAAACCAATGAAAATTTGAGTCATTACATATACTTATTTATCATTTGTAATGAAATACTTCTCATCCATCTTTTTCTACCCTCTTGAGAGTATCCTTGTTTTTATATTTCCCTAGGTAGACTTTTCAAGAGTTGATACCATATTATTTATCTATTATTGTATTCTATTGAAATTATAATAAGAATTTTTCATGTTAGATATATACTAGTTATTATCTTAAATGAGGATATATATATTTCTACACTTACATAAATCCTCTAAGAAACCAATTTTATTCATAAGAAATCACTTCCCATTTCAATATGATCATTTTAATGAAACAAAAATTTTCTATAAATTTGTACTCTTATCCGCGAACCTAATGTCTTCTGAAACATTCATACCAGAACACATTTTGGTATAACTCTTCATCATTATGCTCAATCCTCTAGAATCCACATAAATACTCAAATAAGCTTCTTTATTTATCTTATATGTGTTGTCTATCTATATTTCAGTCCATTCTATATATATTTTAGAACTCAATTTTTTGAGACTTTATTTGGAAGAAAAATCTTCTTGGATATACTCACATAAAATCTTAGTAAATAATCATGTTTAATGTAATTTTTTTCACCATAATTTTTATATTTTTTTGATTTAAAGTAGTAGATACAATATAGACCTATTTATTGTATAGGAATTCACTTTAGTTTTGGGTTACATATCTTTGTGAGCCTAAGGTGGACATTTCTATAGATGATATCAATCTATCATTACAATAATTAGGAGTTACGTTTGAATAAATACATATATAAATAACTTGAGTGGAAGCAATTTTCACTTCCAAATATTTGGAAGATCCATATTTTGAATCTTCTAAAATTTCCAATTTAATATCTTGTTCATGATATTTCATATTGAGATAAAATCTATTGACCTAAAATAAATTTAATATTTTTTTCCATTCAACTCTTATGTTGTAAATTTGTTCATCCTGAAACATTAAAATTACTTCAAGAGAATTATTATGTTCCTTGATTTTATGAGTCTTGACCTTCTACTAGGATTACTTCAAACCAATAGTGGGATAATATATTAATCCTTCAATACATGGATATTTTTTTTTGAAAACATTACTTATCTCAAATCTCCCATAAATAACACTTTGGAATCATATTTCACAAGATTAATTTTTTTTGAAATGATAACACAATCTAGGCTATATTTTTCACTATTTTTCAAATTATATTTCATTCTAATAACTTTATGGACATTGTTTATTTCATGGAATTTTATTTCTGATGTCACTTGTGTATTCAAATTATATATTTCATAAATAAATTATAATATATGTGTGAATAATTTATTTAAATATTCCAAAATTTCATTATATATGTTTTCAAATGACCATATAGATCCATCCTCTCCACAAATATAATAATATATTTTCACTATGATGAGTCTTTATACTTTTATGAAATGAGATACAAATTTGACTATCTTTAAATAGTAGTGTAAAATTTTGTTTATTTGAAAATTTTATAATCCTCTTAGCCTAAATCTCCAATATATTTTTAAACTTTTACTCCCAAATTTCATAGGAAAATGATCTCTACCTTACATTGGTGAAATAAAACTACATTATGAAAAAGGGAAAAGATCTTTATAATATATCCCACATAATAAAAAAAGAATCGTACTAGATGGTATTCTTTTATCCCATCCACCTATTGAGGAAGAAAACCAATGATAAATATATATGACCTGATATTCATTAACTACCTATAGATATTCAAGAATAATCAAATGTAACTCACTCTGTCAAGACTCGTCCCCCGGGGCCCATGCTCTGACAATACCATGCCTGCCTTCTATAGGCTAGGGGTTGATGCCTAGCACCGGAAAGGCATTTCCATAAAATGTGAAGTCATTTGATCAAAACCTATACAAACATAGGCTGGTTACACTGTGCACAAGTAAAACACAACAGAAGAAGAAAGGTGAATCAACAACTAAAAACCACCACCGAGTGTAAAATTAAATACTAAAGTAAAGGGGATAGAATACAAGCCCAACAAAAATGAAAATACAACAAAAAGGGGAAACAACTCTTGAGGTCATCCAACAAAGATCCTACCTGAAGGGTAGGTAGAGATAGCCACAGTGACTATTAATTCCAACTAGTCACCTCAGTACACTATCAAGTCTGTGCTCCTAGAGACTCATTTAAAGCTACCCGTCATCTGCAAAAGACACAACATGGTGTGGGTGAAGCCGGTACCAGGGTGAGTGTAACAATACCCAGTTGGGACCCTGAGACCCTTGATGGTCTCAAAAAATTCAAGAAAGAAAAAACCACAATTCATGATCTCAATCACAAAGCACAAAGTAAAATATAGCTCACACTAGGTTTAACCTAAGTACAAAAGTACAAATGTTTAGTCATAAAGCTAAATCATCTTATTATGTCATTAGGCTTTTCTACAGAACCACATAGGATCGATCAGTGCTGATCCGCAGAAGATCCTTAGGTTTAGATCCACACAGGATCACTCGGTGCTGATCACCACAGGATTGCTCGGTGCTGATCACCACTGGATTGCTCAGTGCTGATCTACACAGGATCGCTCGGTGTTGATTCACACAGGATCACTAGGTGATGATCCGCAGATGATTGCTCGGTGCTGATCCACAAAGTATTGCTCAGTACTGATCCACAAAGGATCCCTCCATGCTGATCCACAAAGTATAACTCGGTTTTCATCCATATATAATCTCTCGATACTAATCCACATAGGATATCTTAGTGATGATCCACACAAGATTGATATTTATTCTTCACGTCTCAACCTGCCATTGGATTCACATACAAAGCATGATTGAATACGGGAGGATCCGATCCTCAATCAATCAGTCATATTTATACTAGCACGAATTCCCATGAATAAGTAAAACAATGAACCACCATGTCATAATGGTTCCAATGCAACGGACGATGCATCAACCGGATGCCCGATCTATGAGTTATAGGCATTTTACTGTCGAAGGCCCATTTGGATTCGGGGTCGATCCAACCAAGCTATTCTCTTGTATCCTCCAAAACTCAAGTGAAGTATCTAAAAATTTTTTCCTTGTATTAAGGGTTTCAGCGTCATTGACGGTTCGTCAATCAGATTTTCGGTTTAGTAGATACGCCCATTTATTCATAATTGGGCCAAAAAGGGTCTGCGTCTAGTCTGACCAGGTCTGTTGGGCTCAGACCAATTTGGATGGGCCTGGTCCAGCCCTCTGGCTGTGGTCTCGGCCCTCTAGGATGCAGGATCATCCAATCCCACCTGGTCTGGCAGGGACCAATGGGCTGTGGAACAACCCGGCCCGCTGTCCTAGCGTAGGGGTCTGCTCCCCTTCCCGAATGGCCGAGCCATTCAGGTTTTTAAAGTGGAAGTACTGGATGGATTCATACCATTTGGTCAGTCTACTCAGATTGGTAACCCATGAGACACACGAGGTGTGGGATATCCATGCACCTTGGGCACGGGTCCTCCCTTCATCGTGGCTCAAAGTTGTGGCCATCCTCCACTGTGCACTGCCACAATGTGCCGCCTGGTGACAACATGGCAGGTGTCGTCCAGTCGCCCTTGTCCACCATGGAACCTTCAGGTGCCACCTCTTCTTCATGGACGATAGGTATCAGTCATCTCCTTCTCTGGTCGTCTGCACTGCTATGCCGATGAAACTTCTATGAGCCTCAAGTGAATCTTTATTTGTCTGTTTCCTCTATCGACTGCACCTATAGGCCACCTGGGACGCTGCCATCACAGCACGACTCCCAGTTTGGCCTTGCTGCATTGTTTCTAATTCACCCACGAAGAAACACAACCAAAACAAGAACTAAGAAGGGTACATTCCTTGTTTGTTTTACCTACCCCCTCCGTGTATAACATGGTAAGAATTATTTATTCATAAAAACTCCTGTAAAGAAACCCATAATTATCCTCCCCCATTAATGAATGAAACGCGGATCAAACTGTTGGATGGTTGATCTGTTTTTTAATAATATTCAAGAACAGGGAAAAAGGGAGGAAGGAGAAGGTTCAAGTCCTTTGGCACTAATCGTCAAATCCTCCAACTATCATCGAAGCCTCATTCTAGGTTGGTGGAAGATGATGTAGCACTTCGTTAGATATTTCACTCTTGAGTTCCAAAAACCCATGCTTGAGCGTCATATAAATAGATGAAAGAGATGATATACACACCTCACAATTAAATAGGTTCATTAATGAAATAAATTAACGAACCTATTAATTCTCCCAATGGTGGTATTATACAACCATGTGTAACCGGCCATTTAATGGTCTGACAACCGTTCCGTCCAACCACTTCCACTCAAAAATTACCAAACATAATAAAATAACTCATTGAGTTATTTTATTATTATTTTTTGTAAATTATTAAAAATTACTTTTTCATCTGACCCTTGCTGGTTGTTGTTAAGATTCCATTAAGTTAATCCTGGCACTATGAATTCAACGGTGCCCTCAGATTTCTAATTTGAGAACTTGTTCAAAAGATATAAATTTCTACCCACAAGTTTACTGAACGTACCTTAAAAAAGTTCAAAAATTATTAACAGTCACCCTCAACCCATGCCGGTCAAGGTTAATCTCTCCCTATGGGAAAAACACACACATGATCTCAACAATACTCTCAGATTTTCAATCTGAATTACCATTTAAGAGTTATATAATTTAACAATAAAATTATTGTTACTTAATTATTTAATCTACAGATCAAAACTAACTTCTAGTATTGTCTTACATCGGTCAATGTTAGGAACTACCTAAGGAGTGCATACCCTCACGAGTTCAGAAGTGGTGTTATATTTTTAATTCGAGTCTCCATTCATGAGTTATAAGCAGTTGAAAAGTAAAATAATTTTATCTAATTATATTATTAACGGTTATTCCATTTTTTTCTAATTGGAGTCTAACACCGACTAAAATTATATTGCGCCTATAGTAAACCTGCCAACCAGAATGCAATAGTTCCCTCATATTTTTTATCTGAGCACTCATTTAAGAGTTATTCCACTTTTTAAGGAAAACTTCCCACACATTCTATTCAATGCTATACATTTTTTGACACATCATTGCACGCACTCTGGGCCTCAGAATCATGTACCATCAATTTTCATAATATCATAATAATTCCATATAATAAGAAAAATTATACTAAATTTATATGTCTTTACATAATCCCAAACATAGGGATTTTCTTCCCCAAAATATACAAAAGAACTAGGGAAACAAATAGAGGTACTGAGTATGCATCTGAGCCTCCCACTCCCATGTGCTCTCCTAGAGGTTCCCATGCTGCCACCGAACTTGCACCATAGGAATCGACCACCCACATGGGACCTACACCTATAAATCCTCTAGCTCTAATGGGAACTATGAAAACATCGCCCATCATCAATGTCCATCTCACCAAAGTTGATAACGTCCGATGGGTCATGCACGTACCTCCTCAGATGCAAGACATGGAAAAAATTATGCACCAAGTGCATCTGTGGGGGAAGGTCTAGATGGTACCCCACCCCGCCTACTTTGCTGAGGATCTAGAAATGTCCGATGAACCTCAGTGTTAACTTGCCACCCGATCCAAATCTCTGTAATGCTCATTGGGGTGGTACCCATAGGAAGTCGTGATCTCCCTCCTCGAACTCCAGGGGTCTTTGTCTCCTGTCGACATAAGAATTCTTCGGGCTCTGTGCAGTCTTCATCTGATCCTGGATGATCTGTACCTTGTTTTAGCCCTTACCGACTCTAGACCCATATGGGATGACTTCCCTGGGTCTGCCCAGTATATAGGTGATCCTCACAGTCACCCGTACAAGGCCTCAAATGGTTCCATGTCGATGGTGGAGGTGTAACTTTTGATGTATTTTAACTATCCAGTTGTAGGTGATCCTCCCAACTATGACCAAAATATAGGACACTAGCACGAAGCATGTACTCCAAGGTCTGTATGGTCCGCTCCATCTGACCATCAGTTTAGGGATAAAAAGCTGTGCTCATTCATGATGGAACCAGATGCTCAGCTTTCACTTGCAGATAAGTGAGGCATCGTGATATGAACTCCACCACTAATTTCTTCATCCCTGGCCACCAGTACTCACTTTATAAACCCGGGTACAACTTCTCCACATTGGGGTGTACCTCCAAAGGGGATGTCTGGAACTCCCTCAACACCACCCCTCATAGCATCACTGGCACCATAGTACACCCTTTGAAAAGGATGACGTGCTAAACACATTCATAAAATCTTTTTGGAGACCGTCCTCAGGATATCTGAGTACATTGGGTCTCACAATAAACATCTTCAAGATATGCCTCCTGGAATCACTGAAGAAGTGGGGAAGTGAATGTCATAGACTAAAGGTGAGCTGCTCCATCACTATCTATGAATGATAAATGTAACACGGCTAGCTGATCTGTTGCCTCACTCAAGAATTGTAACCCAGACCTCCTACTGAGTGCGTATGCTACTACATTTCTCTTCCTCGAAGTGTAGACCATCTCAAAGACATAGTCTTAGTGGAACGCCAACCATCTCCATCGTCTCAACTACTAAAAATCCTGTGGGAACCTTTCCATCCTTGTGAAAGGCTACTACGTTTTAACTGATTGATGTTCTCATCGATCCTTTGGATGTGGGTACTCATTCTCCATGACCACATGGTTAAAGTGATGGTAATCCACACATAACCCCAAAAACAGGGTGTTACTAAGCACTTCCTATGAATGTCTCCCAACTATACGCTCATCTCCTGGAGCTCCGTGGGAGCCATATGATATGCAGTTGTAGATATCAGTGTTGTCCCTGGGTATAAGCCAATGTAGAAGTCCCTCTCTCTATGAGGAGGTAATCCTAGAAACATTTTTAAAAAGTATTTCCCCACACTCTACCACTACTGTTGGGAATTCAATGCTCAAAACTCTTACTACCACAAGTGTATGGTTGGCTAACTCATGGGTGATCGTTTTCACCCACCTATGTCTGCGTTTATCCTATGTTGTATGGGTTTCCTTTTTTGTATACAATGGAAACCCCATTCCAACGCTGTAGATATACCACATCATTATTTCCTATAATAGTTATTCTGATCATGAAATGTGGATTACCAATCCATACCCAAAATAACATCATAAGGCCTCAACACTACCACAAAGAGGTTCCAACTGAAACTCTCACCTCAAGGGTCTTATCACACCGTCAGAATAAGTGTGATTATCTAGTCTCATCTTATTGGTATCTCCAAACATAAGGGTCAATTCAACAGTTTAACCGAAAACTCTATTTCTTGAACAAGACTCATGACAATAAGGAATGATTATTCACTTTTTCTATTAATTATAGAAACTATTAGAAGGAAATAACCATACTTTGAATCATTCATGGATCCATTATCTCACACTCCTTGACAGCATGCAGCTACGCCCTTACCCTATCCTTCAGCTCCCTAACCTTGGCAGGGACCACATTGGGGTGGTGGTTATAACATGAAGAAATTTACACAACCACATGAAACTCTCTTATCCCCCCTTCCATGGATTCTTCCCTATAGATTCATCTGTCCCTATCTATTCCTCTTCCAGAAACATTTTACAAGTCTATGTCTCCAAGACTGACATTGGTTTCCTGCTTTCCCACTGCTGACATTTACTGGCTGTATCTACCCAGACAATGAATTTTCAACCAAAAAGTTTCTATCTAGCACCCCAACATAACTAGGAATGTACAAAGGAATAGTGTTAGATCATATTTCCCTTAAAAAGTCTCACTCAGAGGTCCGACCCCTGAAGCACTGGTCTTATCGTATTCATCGAGTACCTAGAATGGTCGGTAAACCACTTTGAATACTAAATTAACGACATATCGTCCTGTCAAAACTGTAGATGCTCTTGGGAACACAAAACCCCTTATCTTTTCATGGAAAGAGAAACCCCTTCTTTAAGGAAGCTTCTCAATCTCTGTCCACTACAAAATTCACCTCACAGTATGATAAGGGTAATCTAAACACTGTCTTCACCCTACTGAGCCACGCAGAAGGCTCACTACCAGGACCTCCATCGGATCTAATGGTGCCCTGGCTAGATGTAAAATTGGTCACCACCCCAAGCCAGTCCTTTTCCACCTATGAGTCAAGATCGGTCGGAACCTAAGGGGTATCTATTGCTGAAACTTGTGTAAGGAATTGTGCCTATATGTGTCCTCTAATGGTAGCTCTGGTAGTCACTACTGACCAACGGGTAGTGGCATCACTGGGAAACCTTCTGATTGTACCATCTGGGGAAACAATCCTTGAATTAAAGCCTCATCACACTGTGGACCATCATCATGGTCACACATTGGAATCATGGATGGCTATCGGCATGGAGGCATCGTAAAAGAGAATCAAGATGAACCAAGATCAATATGTTATACATGGTGAGATTAGGCAATGAGATAAAAAAGAAAACACCATTTTTAAAACACACACAACTAGTGTTTTCGTGTACCGAGTCAAAAATTAGAATCCAAGGTCCTAGTGTATGGAAACATTGGTCGTCACACAAACATTGGACATCCCAAACTAAAACCCGAACTCAATACAAATAACACTATTACTCCATTGAAAAAATAAACTCTTAGTTCTCTGGTAGAACCAACCGCGCCTTTGATACCACTTTTTCATGACCTATCCCCCGGGGACCATGTCGTGAATACCCCAAGCCCACCTTCCACAGTCCAGGGGTTGGTGAATAGCTCCAGAAAGGAATTTTCCTAAAATGGGAAGGCATCACCTCAAAACATGTACACACAAAAACATGTTACACTATGCATACTTAAATCAAAATAGAAGAAGAAATGTGTAACCACAACAAAAAACCACCATCGAGTGTAAAATTAAATACTGATGTAAAGAGGCTAGAATACAGGACCAAATGAAATAGAAATAAAGCAAAAATGGAAAATAGCTCCTGAGGTCGTCCTCCAAGGATCCAACCTGAAGGGTAGGTAAATATTGTCACTACAGATATCCACACCAACCAGTCACCTCTGTACACCGTCATGTCTTGGCTCCTCGAGACTCATTCAAAGCTTCTGTTCATTTACACAAGACCGAACAAGGTGTGGGCGAATCCCATATATGGGTGAGTATAAAAATACCCAGTTGGGACCCCAAGATCCCCAATGGTCTCTCAGAATTCCAAAAAGGAAAAGTCACAAAGCATGATCTCAATCACAAAGCATAAAGAAAAAGACATCTCACACAAGGTTTAACTTATGTACAAAACTACATATGTTTAGTCATAAAGACATATCATCTTATTCTGTCGTGAGTCTATATTGTTGACCCACATAGGATCACTCGGTGCTGATCCACAGTGGATTTCTAGGTTCTGATCTGTAACGGATTCCTCATACTGATCCATACAAGATTGCTCTGTGCTGAACCCCACAGGATTGCTCGGTGCTGATCCCCATAGGATCGATCAATGCTGATCCACACAGGAACACTCAATATAGATCCACACAGGATCACTATTCATTTTTCACATCTCATCTAGCCACTATATTCCCATAAAAATCAATCTTGATTCCAGAAGGATCCACTCCTCAAGCAGTCGGTCATATTTCATCCAGCACGAAGTCCCCCAAAGAAGTAACCCAATGAACCACTATTTCATAAGGGTTACAATGCAATATAATTTGTGTCAACCTGACACTTGTTCTGTGAGTTATAATCATTTTAGTTCCAAGGGCCCGGTTGGATGCAGGGTTAGTATAACCCGATAGTTCTCAAATTCACTCCAAAATTCAAGTGGAGTATCGTAAAAGGTTTTCCTCGTTTTAAGGGTTCTGGCGCCGCTGACAGTTCGTCAAATGAACAATCGGTTTAATAGATACTCCCATTTAAGAGTAATTGGGATGAAAAGGGTTTGGGTCCAGTACGACCTGATCGGATTGACCTAGCATGGTCTGCTGGGCTCGGACCGGTTTGGCTGGGCCAGGTCCGGCCCACTAGGTCGTGGGTTATCCCTGGCCCACCCAGTTAGGTGTGACCCACCAGGCCGGGAATCCACCCGGCCCGCTGTCCGAGCACGGGGGTCCGCTCCCATTCCCGAATAGCAGAGCCATTTGGGTTTCTAATGTGGAGGCATTAGATGTCACCACAACACCTTTCCAGTCTATTTGGACCAGTCACCCACGGGAAATGTTGGGCGCGGGTCCGCCCTCTGCCTTGCGGCGGGTGTCCGCCCTCAGTCGCGGCTTGAAGCCTTGGCCTTTTTCTGCAGCGCGATGCCGTGGCGTGCCATATGGGGACAACACGACCGACGTCGACTGGTCACCCTTTTATGTCATAACACCTTTTGGAACTTCCTCTTCTTCACGGTCAGCGGGTGCTGGACGTCGCTTTCTCCAGTCGTCGGCACCGCCGCACTAGAGAACTTCTACAGGCCTCTAGTGAATCTCTGGTGTTCCATTTCCTCTACCAACTTCTCCTACGGGAAACCCGAGATGTTTTCATCACTACATGGCTCTCGATTTATCATTTTCGTGTTGTTTCTTGGTCACCCCTAAAGAAACACAACCAAACCAAGAACGTAGGAGTTTCTGGGCCTTGTTCATTTGGCCCGCGCCCTCCGTGTTATCATTATAACATGGGAAGGATTATATAATCATAAAAAATCCCATAAATAAACCCTAAATTATCTTTCTGAATTAAATAATGAAACAAAGATCAACCAGTTAGAAGGTTGATCCATGTTTTTCATAATATTCAAGAACGGGGGAAAAGGGAGGCATTAAGCACATAACCCCTACCTTGAGCTTGTTAAAAGTCACTGCAGACGAGGAAGGAGTGTCCACATCAAAGGGTTTTGAAGACAAAGGATAAGGTTCACATACTTTGGTGCTTGTCATCGAATCCTCCAAAGGTCGTCGAATCATTGTTCAATGTTGGTGGAAGATGATGAAGAACTTCGTCAGAGGTTCCTCTCAAGAGTGCCAAAAACCCATGCCTGATCTTCGTTTAAATAGACAAATGAGGGGATAAATTCACCACACAATTATAGAGGTTCATTAATGAATTAAATTAATGAACCTATTGTTTCTACCAATGGGGTGATTAAAAAAAAATGTAACCATCCATTTAATGGTCTAAAAACCCAGCAGTCTCACCACCACCGCTCAACAGTTACAAGAAAGAATAAAATAACTCGTTGATTTTTTTATAAATTCCAAAAATTAACATTTGCTTCTGCCACTTTTAGGTCGATTTTAAGCATCCCTTATGTGAATCTAAGCACTGTGAA
The DNA here is from genome assembly GCA_963277665.1 of Viscum album. Lineage (NCBI taxonomy): Eukaryota > Viridiplantae > Streptophyta > Magnoliopsida > Santalales > Viscaceae > Viscum > Viscum album. The sequence goes on along the minus strand of OY728121.1, from coordinate 1,350,364,155 downwards.
TTCAATGGTGCCCTTAGATATTTAATTTTAGAACTAGTACAAAAGATAGATATCTCCTCTTTCACGTTTACTGAACGTACCAAAAAAAAGTTCAAAAATTATTAACAGTCACCCTAAACTCGTGCTGGTCGAGGTTAGGCTCTGACTAAGGGAACTAATACCCTCATGAGCTCAACGGTACCATTTGATTTCAATCGGAGTTACCGTTTAGGAGTTATAGAATTTAACAATAAAATAAATGTTACTTAATTATTTTATTTGTGGAAAAAAACTAACTTCCACTATTGGCTTGCTACTGTCAAGGTTAGGAATCTTTCTAAGGGAAAAATACCCTCACGAGTTCAGTGGTGGTCTCAAATTTTTAATGTCAGTATTCGTTTGTGGGTTATAAGAATTTGAAAAAATAATAATTTTTTCTAATTAATTTATTTACGGTTATTACATTTTTGAGTTTTCTCAATGGAGGCATGCGCTGACTAAAATTAAGTCACAACAAGGGTAAAACCATCTTCTTAAACCCAATGGTGCCCTCAAAATTATAATTTGGGCATCCATTTATGTGTTTATACAATTTTTAAGGAAAACTGATCACCCACGATATTCAAAGATTAACATTTTTTGATGAATTATTCTGGGCACTCTGGGCCTTGGAATCACGTTTCGTCAATTTTCACAGTCTCATAATAATTCCATATAATTAAAAAATAATTATACAGAATTTTCATGTCTTTTCACACTCTAGGGTATAAAAAACTACCTCTAGTTTTTTTAGAATCTATAGAAATGATTCAATCAAATAAAATGAATGGTCTTGGAATAACTTTAAAGTATTTGTATATTCAAAAAAAATATTCATTTTATTCCAATAACATGACACAATATTTGTTTTATTCTGTTAATAAAGTATGATAGATATAATATTTCTAAAAATTTAATCCAAAAACATCTCACTTAAATCTCCTCAGTTGTATGGAAATCATAAAACTAAACATTTATTGCATTATGGAACTCCCTCTTTATGATGTATGTTATTTTTTGAAAATTGTATTGATTATTGAATGGATTTGTACATATCAAAAATATCTAACCACACTTTATTTTTCTCATCATTGAATCAAAACTAGGTTTTTAATATTTTATCATAGATGGGAATCTAGTTCATATACATATCTTTATCTGAATTATTCTTGATTAACTAATAAAATAATTTCATCACATTGAATTCTATAAAATTATTCCATTATTTTATCTTATCCTTCCATAACATTATAATATAATTCTCAATCATAGATCATGGATATTTTTTTCATGATTTTTTGAATACATAGGAACATATTTGGAATCATCAAACATAATTTAAAATTTAATATCTATTTTCTAGAAACTCTATTTTTCATAACGTAGAATATTTAGTTTTTTTAATATATATTAAGTTATATATTGGGCTTCAAAAGTCAAATATTGCTGAAAAATATCATTTCATGTGATTTCTCTGTCTTAAAATGTTTCCAAAGCCATTTATTTATAATTTTAAAGTCTTATGAAATTCTAAAGTCATATACTCATATCAATAAAGTATGAAATGAAACAAAGTCATATGTGGAACCCTCAAAGTATGAAACTATAACCCAAATGCACATAGTTCTCTATAGTTTTATACTTGAATCAAAATCATCTAATTTAAATATAGTCTTATAGAATACACTAAAATCATTCCAATTCATTCTAAAATCATACACAAAAGTCATAAATATTTTAAAAGTCGTACACTTCAATATAAAATCATTCAACCAAAGAATGTTTCATTTTTTATAATATTATTATAAATAATATACTTATTTAAATTACGCTAAAATAACTCCCATTATCATCAGGGGTTCCCCAAACTTATAAAATATTTATCCATTATATTTTCACACTAATATAAATTTCGAAAATACTATAATCTCTAAGGATGGTTCCCCAAACTTCATCATGCTCTCCAAAACAATTTAAATATACTTTAAAATTTTCAATTAAATAAATACTGGATATTCTATATAGATTCACATCCTAGGTAACAAATACACCTTCTGTAAATTCTTGCAATTATTATATACAATGATCTAAAAAATTATTCATTTTTAACTAGATTTTAGGACTATATAAATTATCATTTTACATATAGGGACTCATAGATATCAAGTAGATCATCCATTACACTTCCATGTATTTATAACGGAATCCAAATCCAATATTATTTAGTATATAAGAGGTAACCCTTCATATACTTAATTGGTGGAGACATATTTAAACACCCCTTAATCTATGGATTATATATTGATAGTTATTGGAAACCAATATAACCAAAATAAAGTAGTACATCAATATTTATTTTTTATACAATTTATTTATTTTATTTTCAATAAGGGCACAAACAATTTCTATTATTTCTTGGGGGGATACATCCTATTATATCATGGAGTCAAGAGTGTAGAAAACCCAAAATAAATCATTTTTAGTTTTTTATTTTAATAAATGTTGTTTCAAAATACTCAAATAAAATTCCACTTTAAAATGATTTATATAACATTCATCATAAAAAATACATTTTCATTTCCATTTTAACAGTTGTTTTAATATTTAATGAAAATTTACTCTGTTTATGGCTTGTGAGTATGAGTAATAATTTTAAATTGATGAATTATTTTCTTAGAATTTCTCGATTTTAGATATATTATTGGATATGTGTTTATTAAAATATTGAGGTATTGATACATTCTTTTTCTGTTTATTATAGAAAAATGAACCATTAAACATCTTCACACATCATTGCACACAATCAGAAAATATGAATCATTCTTATATAATTGATGATTAATGTTAGTGTAGTTAATTTTAGTTATCTTTAAATAATTGTTTTCCTAGAATTTATTTCATATTTGATCTATTTCATAACTATATTTGATTAACCTATAGTTTAAAACAAAAGATATTGTTGAATAGGAAAATTGCATATCCAAAAATTAAAACAAAACATTATAAAAAATAAAATGAAACCAAAAGGATTAAATTTATGGAATAATTAAGCGAGTGGTTTTTAAAATTTGGTTACAAAGGGAAAGAGTAGTTTTAGTATAAATGAACAAGGTAAACCTATTTTTTAAAAATATATATATATATATTTACTAAATATAAAGGTGAAAGATATTCATGAAATTATTTCCCCGCATGAATAGAAATGTGGGGATTTAATGGAATGACAGACACATGAATTTATTTACTATTATTAATATCATTTATCTATTTTAATTTCTTCTCAATATAATTTATGAGACATTTAGTTCCTTATAAACTATTATTGAATCAATATTGAGGTTCTTGATTTCCTCACATTTCTATAAGGAATCCAATTTCATATAGTTTTAAATCTTATTTGGAAAGGTAATATCTTCATTAATCATCATATCCTATAATTCATATTTTACCATGATTTTAAAGGTATTAAAGTGGGTGTATGATTATATATTGATTTAAATTTATTTTCCACCCTTATACCATTGTTTTTAACTACTTTTGTGTTTAAATTAAAAAAAATTAATTTTTAGATTGAAATTATAATTTTATTTATGTGATTAATGTAATGTAACGTTAAATGGGATAATATCAAGGGATTTTGGGTTTTTAGGGTTGAAATAGGTTATTTAGAGAGATGATAATGAAATTGGGGGAAAATAGTCCAAACTAAGCACTTACTTGAATATTTCTATCGGTTAGTACTCAAATTTATAGAGAAATTTCTAGCCAATTGAGCCCCAATTTGGGGATTGGATCCATAAATTTTTGGAATACAAATATTTATTTTATAATGATGCCTATTATAGCCAAATTGAGGCAAAAAATGTGTAATTAGATGAGATATCCAAAACTATTCCAGATAAAGAGGGTTGTTTATCATTTTATCCATATATCACATTATAGAACACTAATTAATGAAACTTTATCTAAAGAGATGAATATATATATAAAATATAAATTTATAATTATTCCATATTTATATAAGACCACACCCTATCAAAATTTTGACAGAAAGTGGTATTATAAAAATATGGAACCAAAATCTTCTCCCCTGTTGTCGATAAATAGGTACCTTGTGTACGAAATTAGATATGTTTATAAAAGGGTGTAAAATATAAAATTTTTTAGAGTAAAATGGGACCCTATCATCATAATATGTGTTTTAGAGCTCCCTATACACCTAAGATGGGATAAAATAAAAAAACAATATTGAATCAAGCTTCCTCCTCCACTAATTAGTGATCCAGATGGTTGGTGATCAATATGATGGAGATATACACCTTAAAGGGGAGTTGTGAGACTTTATGTCACTATTATTTTGGTGTATTTTATATTTCAAGAAATCTATTTTATTTAACTTCTTATTGTATATATTTTTCGTGATTTATCTTGGTACATTAATTATGGAATGCATATATTTTTCAGACCAATCATTTTTGTGATTTTCCTTAGGAAAATTATGTTGTTATGATTGTATAACTAAATAATCCTATAGTTTCTCCAATATAAAATATATTCATGTGTATTATTATTTAAACACACTGAGATATTATTTTTTATTTAATTATAATAAATTCTATGATTAATATATTTCTTCAAATGCAGTACCGAACTATAATTTAACTAGGATATTTTAAAAAATATATTTTTTTTTTCTACTAAAATAAATTAATTATATTATTATGCATAATTATATATAACCACATTATGTAATTTATATAGAGACATAGATGAAATGGCATCAAGTATTGTTATTATCCCTCACGAATCTAACCTCTTTGAACATGGAAAACATGTAGAATCAATATGGTTTTCAATATATCATGCCCAATTTGAGCTAAAAAGATAATTTTGTTGAGAAATAATACGTCAGAGAAGATCGTGATCATGAAAATTTGGGCCAGTTTAGAAAACAACAAGAAAAAAGAAATAAATTTCTATAATTTGTAACTAAGGAAACATAAATAATGTATATATATGAAAATAATGTGTAAATAATGTTTTTTACTCTATAATGGTAATATTAAAATGTAACCTACTATTAAGATACCGCCTTTTATTCTTAAAAATAACTAAAGAATGTGCATAACAAAAATCATTGACCAAATTCATCACTAAAATTCATATTAATCAAAATTAAAGAATTAAAAATCATTATGAAAAATAAATTAATGTACCATCAATGACAATTTACATATTAAAATTAAATATATAAATAATAATTGACACCTCCATTAGGAAACTAGAACTGAAAAAAAATATTCAAAATTAAAAACATACGATGATAAAAATAAAAACTAAATAACTAATATATTTTTAATAAATGAATGTAAATGAGGTTTATAAAAATATATATCTCTGAATATGGTTATGAACTAAGTGACTATTATTATTATTATATTGGAGGTTATGTAAATTTCTACTAAAAAATATTAATGGAATGGGTTTTTCATGACTCAAATTAGTTTCTTTGTGTTAGAAAGATTATTTCTTGAACCCCATTCTTTTATGATTAGTTACATTACCACAAGATTGTTTAAATTTGTATATGAACATTCTTTTTTATGGGGATTTTCAATTCCTTCTCATGAAATCCATTCTTATTGGGTTTTGAATGAAATATTATGATATTTATAATGGGTTCTTCTTGGATTAACCATATTTTCTTATGAAATAAATATTCATATTTTGAAATGGTTTTATAAGTTGGTTTTCATCTATACTATTACGGTACTATAGGGAATCAAATATATGGGTAAAATTTCTTTTTTTAATTCAAATATTTTATACCATGATTAATTTACCTCAAAAAAACTACATCTTCTTATGAATAATTATCGACATCCTTAGAAATGTTTTCTCTTCAATGTCCATATTTTCCCTTCCCACCAATTTTCCAATTTAAATTTTGAATCAAAATTATATGTTATATAATTATATAATCATATTTACCTATTACTATTTTCAAAAGGAGGTATTGTTATCTCTTTTATGATGTTGTATCTCAACAAAGGAATTTTTAAATAATAAAATAGTTTTCCTTCCATGATTGTTTTTAATATCTTCCACTACTAATTTTCATGATATGGCCTTTATGAACTTTTTAAGGTTCTATTAATGGTGTTTATTTTTATTAAAAGTAATACTTGTCAAAAAAAATTCACTTCTCCTTTTTAAAATATATTTTTAAAATGACTCATAAAAGTTATATGATAATTCTAAATTTTTTAATAAAATCAATATTTGTGGTTTTTTCCATGTTTGAAAATTCTTTTTCAATTATGTTCATTATTTCAAATTAATCTTTCATTATGTTTTCTAATATGGTTTCCACCTAAAATTATTTCTTACCAATTCAAAAATGAAAATGTGTATTTCCTTTTGTTTTTCAATGTGGTTTACCCAATGATCTTGAAAGTGGTATTTTCATCTATGTTAACATTAATAATACTGTTGACGTTACACTGGGTATATTTTCTTGTTCTACTATCCAACTTATTTCTTTGTATATATTTTTCAATGTTTAAGGAATTCTTTTCTTTAAACCCATCTCTTTTATTTGAATTAATTAAGTGATGTATGATGTTTGTATGTTTTCATGTTCCAAATGTAAATAAATGTATGGGTAATATTTTGGTGATAGTTGGGTCCAATATAACCTTCTAATACAATAGGTAAAGCATTAAATCTCATGAGATAGTAAAGGTAAATGATTTTTTATACTAGATTCACCAAATGAATACAATAGTGAATCCTGATCCATCAAGGGAGACAAGGAGTGTGTTTTTATCCACCAAGTAAAGAGGTAGTAATTCCTGATGGACTAATGGAAACAAGATGTGATGCCCATTACACTATTTTATTATTCCTATGATAATTATTGCACCAAATTTCTATGATATTTTCTTATGATTATGATCAATGACATATGTTTATCCAGACACACACTCTCTTTCAAGGTATATGTTTATTCATTTGAGATTACATATCATTTTATCATGAAATATGATAAAATATTATTTTTCCATATTCTTTTAAATAATAAAATTTTCAACTACTCATGTTTTCTAAAATGCTTATGATCTAACCGTTGAAGACATCTTAATGAGTTTCTACCAAATTGAGAATTTGATCTCACCACTTTCTTATGTTTCTATTCCCTAGGTTATGAGTATGAGAATATCCTATAAATAGTCTATAAGGGGGTATAGAGTGGTTCAATTATAGAGATATATTTACATTTATAGTAAAATAATTTTCTTATTAACTAATCCATAAATAGATTAAATCTTCTTTTCTTGTGATTGTGTAATATTTTATGAGATGTAATGTTTATGTTATATAAATTATATAAAGACGAGATATTTTTATATTGGTTCATATTACTTGGTATTGAAACATGTTGTAAAATTATGGGTTCACAAAATTGGAATGGAGAGTACGGGTTTGTGTCACCTGAGTTGGCATCAATGAAGGGTTAAATTATTTTTGGGGACTAGTTTTTTTATTTTTTGGATGAGTTTAGTAATTTTTTGATTAGTGTAGTTATTTTAGGGATTTAATAAGGAACAAATTTTATGAAATACCTATGTATAATACTAAGAATACGATAATATCATATAATTTTGGTATGGTTTTGAGTTTTTGGTTTTCCCCACAACTGGATCCCTTTTTGGATACGGTAAACTGGATGTTGTTATGGAAAAAATCCAATAAGGTGTAATCACCCTAGAAATAATGGATGAGTATAAAATAAATCTTCATTTGGTACATCATGAGTGGGCCTAAAACTACACCACTAGCTAAAAAATGTTGGGGCATATTCTTTGGATATTTTGATTTTCCATAGAATCCATTCTAAAGGATTTATTATATTAATGAACTTAGATATGAAGGGTGAGAGAATCCAATCAAAGTATAATATATGTATCGAAGAGTGATTTAGGTTTAACTTAAAGATTATGGGATTATTTAAAATAGTAATAAATTTTGAGTTTGTTTATTTTTTCATTGGATCATCTATGGTAATTCTCATATGATGATAATTTTTCATTAATCATGTTATCCCATTTTAGTTTTATTAATGGTTGAAGCCTGAAGAAACAATATTAAAAATGGATTCTATATAAAATATTGTAATTCTATCAATGATAAACCTAATAGGGTAAGAGAAGAAGAAATAAATTTTATGGTTATTTCAAACCATATATCATGAATTATAATTAAATAATAAAAATAGTTGAATTTTGAAACACACAGAATAATTCAAGAATCAAGTCTCATTGAATTCCAGGTGATGTATATGATGATGGAAATAAAATAAAATTTCCTTCATTTAAAAATTATGGGAAGAGACACCTAGGAGTGGGATGCAGACACACACCAATATTTTTTTCATAGTAAGGAGGGAATAGATCAACAAAATACTAATAAAAAATAATGATTTTATCTAACATAATGGATAGAAATAACATTCATACAAATATACCACTGATATTTTAATGTATAAAATATTAGAAACATGGGACGTGTCTATGTAAAATATTAAATCCAAGGGATAATACGGATGATTAGACTCATAAATGTTTTATGATCATGGGAACAAGGTAAAGCCTATGAAGCAAAAACTGTTGATGTTAATTTTGAAAATTATATAGAGTGGAGAACGTTGATCTTGCACTAATGAACCATGAGTATAGTATATTTATCTTACTCAACCCAGTAATTTAAACCTATAATGTTTCCTAATGACCTAAGATCCTCACCTTATTTTCTAGATGTTGAATTTTTAATAAAAACTTCTATTATAATGATTATTCTATCCCATGTCTAATTTTAAAGTAATTTCATATTATCTTTAATTTTGATAAATATAATGTAATTTTAGAAATGGATATGTGTTACCCACTTAATATAAAATCTATTTGGAATATGGAAACCACCATCCATTTCAACCTACGATTGTTTGTCAATGAAATTATGATCATAATATGATTTTATTTGGTTATATTTAAATAACTACATAAGAAATACTATAAATATATATCCTGGGTAAATAAGGAAACAAAATAATGGAGTTATTTTAAAATAATATTTAAATAATAATTTATTTTTATTTTTAATGGAAATATAAAAATTTAACATGTTATTAAAATATGACCCCTCGTTCCTAAAACTATAAAAAAAACACTTCACCAACTTAATTGACATAAATAATAAGTAAAATAATTGTTATATGAAATGATAACATTATTGATAATTATAAAATATATATTCAAGTGCATTTAATGATTTTCATTGATGAACATGAAAAATTTAAATTAGAAATGACACCACCATAATGAAACTAGTACTCAAAAAAATAATCAAAATAAATAAACATCTGGTGATGAAAATAAAATACCAGTATCTAATATATTTATAATAAATTATTATAATTGGAGACTATAACATTTTTTTGTGATAAAATTGGTTTTGAAATATGTGTATAATATTGTTTTATTTGTTATACCTAATGTTAGATATGTTTTGGCTAAATTGGATTAAAGTTAAGGGGTTTCCCTAACAAAATTTACATTCATAGAGTAATAATGATTATTTCATGAACCCCATTCATCTTTAATGAGTTATATTATCCTATAGTTGTATACTTTTTTTAAAACTATATTTTCATTGGATTTAAAATTTCTTCTCATGAAATCATTTATGATGGATTGTTACTTTAAACATTATGATATTCACATGGTATTTTTCTTGAATTACCTTTTTTTATTCATAATGATTCCCCTTTGACCATAACATCATAAGATAGTTTTTTATATTCAATGCTGATGATATAATGACTTTTCACTCTATTAAAAGAGAATTTTATTGTTGAAATATTTTACCGTGATTAATTTATTTATAACAAAATTTATCTTTTGAAGAATACATCCCATCACCTTTAAAGACGTTTTCTATTCTATGACCATATTTTCCATTCTGGTGAATGTTATCCTTTAAATTTGGAAACATAATTATTATTTACCTCTTGTGACCTTCATATTTCCCTTATACTATTTTAGAATTGACATTTTGAAAACCATTTTTTATTAATGATTGATGTTTTTATATTAAAATTAAATGTATTCAAATGATTTTGTATTATGGTTTTTGAAAATAACATTATAATGTGACCTATATCTTCTTCATTTTATGATAATTTTAAAAAAATTAGTAAAATTTTATTTTTAAGGTTTTGTCATGTGAACACTTTCTTCTTACATTATGAAAATTCTTTTAAACAAATCATCATTCCCATGTTATAATCTATTTTTACAAATAAACTTATTTCATAAGGAATATTAAATGAAAATGGGTATTTCTAAATTTTTTCAAATTTATTTATCCAAAGGTGTTGAAAAGGTATTTTTTGTCAATGTCGACATTCATATGTATTCTTATAATTTAATTAGGAAATTTTCTTATACCACCATACAAATTCTTTATCAAGATGTAATATGGAATTTTTCTAGTAATTGTTTTTATTAAATAAATCTCTTCCTTTTGGGTTAATTAATTAATGTTTTCTTTATTAATTTTTTCATGGTTCAATAATAAATTTATTAATAGATGATTATTATGGTATTGGTGGGTCCTATATAACCATCCAATGCATTGGGTCGAACATTACATCTCAAGAGATAATAAAGGGAAATGGGTTATGATGCATGATCAACTAGGGGGAGCATGTAGTGAAGCATTATCCAAAAGGGGGAATATGTAGCGAAGATTGATCTACCAAGGGTAATAGGTTGTGATACCAAATCAACATAGGGAAATTAGAATATATTCCTCATCCACTATGTTTTGATTTCTATGCGGATCAATATGCCTCATTTCTATACTATTTCTCATATTCTTATGCTCCATGGATCCTATTTATTCCCACACTATTTTACCAATTTACATGTTTATTAATTTAAGATTTCATTTCCTTATATCATGAATTATGGTAAAATGTTAGTATTATATGATTGTTTTAGTAAGATATTTACACCCTCATTATATTTTCCAATACGGTTATAATCTAACCCTTGATTACAGGTCGATGAGTTTCTCCATTACTGGTTATTCGGGATAACATCATTCTTATGATTATATCACCCAGATTATAAATATCGGTATAAACTAGGATGATTTTAAAATGGGGTCTAGTATAGTATGATTATAGAGAAATGTTCACATGTTTCATAAAATTATTTCATTATGTATGTGACCATCCAAGACACTAATTCAGAAAATATTGGGATTGCGTGATTATTTGTTACATGTAATATTTAACTTTTGAAAACTATTTAAAATAATGATATGCTTAGATTCATTCATATTATATAGTATCGAAGCTATTTTTAAAATTATGTGCTTTAGAACCAAACCTAAGAGTGCTGGTTTGATTCACCTCAAATTTCCTCATATAATTGATTGGTTTAATCTAAGTGAAATTGTAATTAATATATTATTTTCTATTAAGATCACAATTGGAAAATATATGATTAGAGTCATATTAATGACCCATTTTTATAATAATTTTAAACCCCTCTCTATAATATAAATATCACATTCCAATATTTGGTTCTTTTTTTTATTTATGTTTTTGAAGAATCTATAAAACATCCACTCATTTTGTTTTCATTAAATAAATTATTGAATACTCATACATTAAATATTGAAAATACATTAAGATATGTCTTAGTATTTTCCTTAGAATACAATTAATCATTCAAAAACAATAAACTAGACATGAAATTTCAATTTCAACATATGTCCCATGTAGGGATATACAAATAGGTTTCAGGATGGGGATGTTAAAATACCACTATTTGAAGGAAATTAAAAATGTTATTATCACATTTTTGGGTATGAGAATAATATTTATCTTCTAATTTTTTTCCCTAATTAGAGTTAATCTAAATATGAGTGGATTCACTATAATTAAAAATGGTCTTGGATAGTTAGTTCCAAAAATGTTACAGGTAAAATATTGAGTTTTTATAGACTGTTTTATGTTTAACTTGTTGATAATAAAGTTTCATTTTCATTTTTTTCATGACCACACCCATGAGGTATTTTTTTCTCCTTAACATTATTATTTCATGGGTATGTATTTTTAATATAACTATATACACAAAACCTTATTGGAAAAAGAAACCACCCTCACCTATTTGACTTAGAACCATTTCATATAGGAGAATGCCTTTTGGTTATGTAATTATACTGGTTCATTCCAAAGGTATATGGAAATATTTTTTATTCTTATAGATTTATTAGATGTTTTTATTGATAAATTATATATATGGAACATATTATGAATTTTTATTTTTTATTCTTGGTTCTACCGTTAGAAAAGTCATATAAAAGATACTTATTTTAACTATAATAAGTTCTATTTTTTGGTTGAAAGAGGTATAATTATTGGTTTTTTTCTAATTAGGGTATTCAAATAGATAAGTACATGTTTGATATTTTATTATCATTCATTTATCACAAGAGTGTGATATATGTGAGTTTATTACAGTGATACGATGGATTATATATAATGTTAATTTAATTTTATTTAAAAATTTCCTTATACTTTTCATGGTTGATTCATAAGGATAATCTATTTGTTTTTTAGGATCAATGTAGGAATTATTTATAAGATATAAAAACGAATCCCATAACTCTACACAGGAATATACTACCTAGATGGGATATTCTATTCTACAATATGATCAATGCCCCAATTTTTTATTTAGAATATATATAGTCTTAGAGTGTATATATGAATTATTATGATGTATATTATACGTATAAAAAATTTTATTTTACAAAGAATAATTATAAGAAAATGAGATATGGCCTTTACCCATTTCATTTTTTCTGAACAAATTCAAATCATATCTTTTGGGTTCAATGTTTTTGGGGTAAAATGATCATGGTGGCATTAGGTATGTTTTAAATACACATGAATATAATATCAGATTTAATTTATTGATAATAGATATTTAATAGTATGACATTAGAGAAATGAATAGTAGACGGTTGAAATAATTAATAACATACCATCTTATTAAATTTACAAATATTGAAGGAATTGATCAACTAGGTTGTGCAGAAATTAGAGATATTATTCCAGAAGATAATTTTAATAAAGTTTAAAATGTTATTCCTTTATTTTAAGAAATTTTTACCTACATGGTTGTACCTTATATTTCTATTTTGTATAATAAACACCTACCATACAGATGTCATATTGATTTTATAAAAGATTCTTAGCATGAATCATATCTGGGGAATTTTATACCAGATAATTTAATTATAAAATATGTACTAGATAGTATGTATAATTCGTTATTAATTTTTACAATTATATTTCTTTTAGAGGAAATGTTTAGAAAAAAAAGATAAAATTATTTATATAATTTTTAGTTTTTTACATGTATGATATCTTGAATGATTCACTGAGTATTATAATGTTTTTACACAATATAAATTTGTAAAACAATCATAATGAAAAATTAAATTCCCTCCATGAATATTCAATTTTGTGAAATATTTAATGTTTGATATATGGATTTTATAGGACCTCAATCAATTATTTCGGTTACCCTTACATTATCTGGGTTTTTGACTATGTTTCTACATGGTTAGAAGTTATTCCTACTAAGAAATTTGATTTCAATGAGGTTGTTTAAGATAGTCCATTTTCTCAAATTATTGAGATCTAAAAGACTCAAAAATAAGGGATAAATGAAATAATTTATATATTATTACTATAATGGTTTTCATAATTATGTTTTTAGTTGATCATAATCTTCCCCAAACTTACCATACATATACTAAAGGCTTGGATGAGTATTTTAATTGGGCCATTAAGATAATTGTTTTTTAAAAATATTACCAAATTAAAATTTTTTTGATAATGATTTTTTATGAATATTTATGGGATTAAAGGATGAAAATTTACCTATTTCATATGAATTTAAACCAACATAATTTTTTATATAAAATAATTACATTTGAAAATTGAACTTGATCATACACCCTATTGGGCTATAAAGAAGTGAAATATGAGTTTGATTGGTCTGAGTTTGTTGAGAAATAATAAACCATAAGAACATGGTGAGATATAGAGGAATGAATATAAAAATTCAAAATTTTATTAAAGGGAAGGAAAAAATGTGTAAATAACTCATTGCTATTACAAAATCAGTTCAAATATGGAAATAAGGTTTTGTTTTCAAATTCATGTATAATTATTAGTCTAGATAAATTTAATTCCAATTTAGATCATCCATATACTATTGTCCAAGTATATCCACGAAATTACATAAAGGTATACTATGTAGACAATAAAAATAATTCCACTATTAATAGAAAAATATTAAATTATTTTTGAGATAATTCAAAAGAGTATCATACTGTTGAGATTGATGTTGAAGATGATATAAGTAGTTAAAACACCATGTTTTTTCTTTCCATTCTGCTTTTTTATCGAATTGATATATTTATTTATTTCATTAGGGACACAAAAATATATATTGTTGGTTGAGGAAATAATTCATATCATTATGTTTTTGTTATTATTGTTTGTTTTCATTTTTATTTTTTTTGAGCTAAATTAAATGCCTTTTTATTTTGATTTATCATATCACTTGTAGAAACATATTGATTTTAATATTAATCATATTATGTGGTTGTAGATATTAATATACTATTATAATTTAAATTTTAACTTTAATATAATTTTAATAGTCAATTTAAAACATGTACAAAAGTATTATCTAATTCTAAACATAAAATAGTGAGAGGAAATATGTACATTTTGATATATTCATACTATTCTATTTTTCTTAAGAATTGTATTTTATTAAAATAAAACGTAATTGTATTGTAATTTTTTTTCAAAATCATATATACATTGAGTGATGTTTAAATAATAAAATAATTTTTTTGGAATAAATTTTTAATCTTACTGATCCACCCATACATTTCATCATCTATTTGATCCATATAGATGATTGAAAACCTATTAGGATTCATATTATAGGATTGTAAACAATTTCATCCTAAATATCGAGCATGCTCATGTTTATAATGAAAGATAGGTTTGGAGAAGGATTATCTCACGGGTTTTTTTGGTGTATTATTTCCATTGAAGAATTCCATTGTGTTATTCATTTCTTGGGAAAATAAATTCATTTAATCACTAATATTCCATAATAAAATGGAAAAAAAAATCTTGGTAAGAATATATTATTTAATTTTATGGTATATGTTGTATAAAAATAGAAGTGAAATGTTTTGTGATTTAATGAAAGGGGAGATATAAAAGTTTTATTTAATATGAATATTAATTTCATATCAAACATTTTACATAAAGAGAGAAAATACACCTTTTTATCTTTTTATTTTAAATGTTAAATTTAACATCAATAACTTTTGAAAACATCTTGTTTGAGTAATTTTAATTAGGAATTTATCTTTTCTCAATTGATTGGAGAAATTGATATACAATAATACTATAAAAATCATTCATGAACATATTATGATGAAAATTTTCTTATACTATCTTTAGTGATGTGATATGTTGTCACGACCCATACCTCGTGGCCCATTTCGTGACTACCCAAAGCCCACCTTTCATAGGCCTAGGGCTGGTGACTAGCACCAAAAGGTGTATTCACAAAAATAGGGAAGGTATTGACTTTATAACTTGTAAACTCATACAAAAAAGCACAAATAATGATAAAAGAACAATGTAAAACTATATATAGTACACAATGTGTATGCAGAAAGTAAAAAGAGGCTAGGATACAAGCCCAACTGTAAAGTACAGGTAAACTATAAAGTACAGGTTAACTGAAAAGTACAAGTAAAAATGAAAACAGGTCTTCTAAACACTATCCAAGGATCCTACCTAAAGGGTAGGTATATCTCTTGAACGGTCATCTCTGTGGTACGCCTCATCTAAAGTCCACTTATGAGCTACCTCCAATCCTGGTACCCTCATTGTCTGTCAACTTTGTCCATCGTCTCCACCAAACACAACAAGGTGCGGGCGTAGCCTGTGAAGGGGTGAGTATAACAATAATCAGTAGGGACCCCAAGACCCTCGAAGGTCTCACAAAATCTACAAAGGTTAAACCAAAAAGTAAGATTTCAATCACAATGTATGAACTAACATGCATCCTTACTTAGGTGTATGTCCATACATATACCAAAGTTTTCATGATTACATAGAGCTCCATATCTTGATCCAAAAGCACAACTGTGCATGAAGGAAGAAGTACCATGATGGTAACACGACACAGGTGAGTAACTCTTAGGTAACACTACACAAAGAAGAACCACAATTGTTTCACTAAAAATATTAGAACTTAGATCACACTAGGTATAACTTAGGTACGATTGTAATGATGATTAGATGTAAATACTGGATCATCCTACTCTATTGTGAGGCAGACCCATGTAGGATCCTAAATCATCAAACCCACATAGGATCCTAGTACATCAGACCCCTGTAGGATCCTAGAGTTGTCCTATGTGGATTCTTGGAGTGAATTCAGGTGGGATCCTTTAACACAGTCCCACGTTGGATCCCAAAGCACAAACCCACGTTGGATCCCAAGGCACAGACCAGCATAGGCTGCCTTTCTCATGCTACAACCTGCCATAGGGTTCCTACACTAAGCACACTTGATTCTGGGAGGGTCCTCTCTTCATTCCACTTGTCGATGCTCCAATAGCCACGAAGTCCCATGAAGAATTATCCCCAAAGGACCACCGTGTAATATGGTTCTCAACGCAATAGACGGTGCATCAAACGGTCACCCAGTCTATAAGAGATTGGCATTTTAGTTCTAAGGGCCCTGTTGGATTTGTGTTTGATCAAACTTGGCCATTCCCAACATTATCTAAAACTCAAGTAGGGTGTACCTAAAGAACCGTCTCAATCAAAGGATTATGGCACCGCTGACAGTTCTTCAAACTGACGCCCTTATCTCATGTTTTGACCAAAAGATTGGAAGGGGTCAAAGCTGGTCTGGATTTGGTCTGACTCGACTTGGTTCAGGTTGACCTGGGTCACGCCCTGGGTCTGACCCAGCCCACGGGTGCCAACCTAGCCTGCTAACTCCGGCCCAGCCCAATGGGTATGGCTCGGCCCGCCGGCACACCCCTCTGGGCGTCCCATGGCTGGGTGGCCCGCGTTGGTCAGCCCATGGCGGGGTCCACCCTAGCCACCACCCAAGGGGAAGGAACCCACTAGGTACCCTAAATGGCCTAGACATACGGATTGGGTGGCCCATCGGTTGGCACCACGTGGCGCTGACAGCTAGAACGCGGGACCTGGGGGTCCCACTCGGCTCCTCGGCTGGTCGGGCGACCATCCCACCTCTGCGGCGTCGTCGCGTGCCATACCCCCTCTGGCGGATGATAGTGAGCCGGCCGACCCTCCCCCCTTTTCCACCGTGGCCTCGTGCTGCTACCCCTACAAGCTCAGAGGCGCGGACGTGCACCGTCGCCCGGTTCATGCGGCTGGTCGTGCACCAGCAGCAGCGCTTGCTCCACCGTAGCCGATGAGCCACGACCCTTTTCTGGCGGTGCGGTCTCACTATAGCTATCATCATGGACATTCGAAGTGTCGGCCACCACTCTTGAGCCCTACCAATGCTGGTCGCCGACATCATGAACCAAAGACATTCTTCCGGGCACCGAGTGCGCCCTGGTGTCCCGATCTTCATTATGAAATTTCCAGCACCCATCTCGGAACATCGCCATCGATTCAAGACCACCACGGTTGGGATTTTTTCAACCTGAAAACAAGACGCGAAGAACACAAAAATCCACAAAGGTTACAGAGGGGTCGGGCCATGTTCGTTTGGCCCACACCCTCCACATTAGAACGGTTTCTAGCGGCATAGTTGATCTTAAATCACAAAGAATGACTAGAACAGGGTAAGGGGTATACAAAAACAACAATCCCTACCTTGAAGATTCATTGACATCACTGAGGAGAGTGAAAGACGGATGTTGGTTCATCGTCGTTGAGGATGTTCCTCGTTGGTGATCCTTGGATGGAGTTCTTCATTGGAAGACCTCCATGGTTGGAGAATGTTCTTCAAAACTCTCCCCAATTCCCACTTTTCCAACACTTTCCCCCCAAACTCATGAAAATGAGGAGACAACCTATTAAATTAAGTTTATTAATTTAATTAGAGTTGTCACATTAATTAATTTGATGTTTCCATAATTAATTGGAAAAGAAACCAAGAGTCACCTCCCTCTTTTAAGAGGGATTTCAAGGGTCGGGTGGTCCCCACCACTAAATTCAATTTGGGAGTTTTCAAGAGTAGGTAGTCCCCACCACCAAAAACAAATTAGTTGGATTAAATTTCAAAAATAAAATTAATCTAGTTTATTTTATTTTCTACCATGAAAGGCAAAAAAACTAACTTCCTCCCTCAACCTACTGTGGTCGAGGTGAATGTCTCATTAAGTGAATACCAGCACTCCGAGCTCAACCTGTCCTTATATTTCAATTTTGAGAACCGATTCAAAAGTTACAAAAACCCTCTCGCGTGATTATTTAACATACCCGAAAAAAGTCCATAAAATAATTCTAGAAAATCTGGGACTTAGAATCACACACCATCAATTTCTGCGAACTCATAATATTCCCATATAATATAAAAACATTACATGGAAAATCCGGGTCATTACATTCTCTCCAACTAAGGGATTTGCGTCCCCAAAAGTCACAACACAAACTAAGGAAAAATAATGGGGGTACTGAGCATGTATCTAAGCCTCCCAAACCAAATTTATCTCTTGAAGGTTCTTTGTGCTACGAGTGGATGCGCACCAGAGGTATCGACCGACCACGAAGGGCCCACTCTTGTCGATCCTCAATCTCTATTGGAATATCTATAAACGTCGCCCCAACGTTGATGTCCAGCTCGCTGTGGTCGATGACATGAGATGGGTTGTGCATGTATCTCCTCAACTGGGAAACAAGGAAAAATGTCATGCACCTAGTGCAACTGAGGTGGAAGAGATAAGCGGTAAGCCACCTCGCCAACTCTGCTGACGACCTGAAAGGGTGCGATGAACCTCAGAGATAATTTGCTGCCTCGACCAAATCTTTGCAAACCTCATCGAGGTGAGTCCCATAGAATTATGTGGTCACCATACTCAAACTCCAAAGGTCTCCATCTCCTGTCGGCATAAGGCTTCTTCCTTCAATGTGTATTCTTCATCCGCTCCTGGATAATCTGCACCTTCTCTAAGGTAGCATGTACCATTTCTGCTCCCATGAGTCCTGAATCTCCTAGGCCAGTCCAGCACAAAGGAAATCTGCAAGGTCATCCATATAGAGCCTCTAATGGTTCCATCCCACTTGTGAAGTGATAGTTGTTGTTTTATAGAACCCCCACCAAGGGCAAGTGATCCTCCCAGTTGTGATTGAAGTCGAGTACGCAAGCATGCAGTATGTCGTTGAGGGTCAGAATGGTCCGCTCAGTCTGGCCATCCGTCTGAGGATGGAAGGTGGTTCTCAAAAGAAGATATATCCTAAAAGCCTCATGCAACCCCTTCCATAGCCAGGAAGTGAAACGTGCATCACGATTAGAGAGAATCGTCAACGGTACTCCATGTAGCGGCACAATCTCATGCATATAGTGGGGTCCCGGGCTCTCTACTGAACCCTATTATCTGATTATTAGGAAGTAGGATGACTTGGTGAGTCGTTCAATGATCACCCAGATAGAATCATGTCCATTGGATGTACGTGGATGTCCTGTCATGATGTCCAGGGATATTTCGTCCCACTTCCACTCTAGGGCCTCTAAAGGCTGAACTAATCCCACAGGTACCTGATGCTCCACCTTCACTTGCTGACAAGTGAGGCACTGAGAGAAAAAATTTGCTACTTCTTTCTTCATTCCCGACCACATGTGCTATCGTCAGAGGTCCTGGTACATCTTAGCCACTCTCGGATGTACTACTAGAGGGGATGTTTGGAACTCCCTTAACACATCCTCCCAAAGAGACACTGGTACCATGGTACTTCCTTTGAAAAGTATGTCGCGCTCCCCACCTTCAAAAAATCCATCAGGAGTCCGTCAACGGTCTCCCAGATGGAATCATGCGCATTGGATGTGCATGGAAGTCCTGTCATGATTTCCATGCAAATTATATCCCACTTCCACTCAAGAACCTCTAGTGTCTGAACTAAGCCCAATGGTACCTGATTTTATGCCTTCACTTGCAGAAAAGTGAGGCACCAAGAGATGGTATGGGCTACCATAGAAAAAGTGTAGATCATCCAGGAGAAAATGAAAAATACATAGAGAAATCATAAATCCAATGCTGATAGGAGATAGAGACCTCTTGAGTTCGAGGATGGTGAAAATGTTTTTCTACTGTTCTCACCTCAATGAGGTTTGAGGGGATTTTTACGAACTGTTATGTTACCTCTGAGGTTCAATGGACCTTTCTAGATTCTCAGCAGAGTGGGCGATGTGGCGTACCATCAATATTTTCCCCCACAGATGCACCGAGTTCATAACATCTTCCACGTGTCCCAGCTGATTAGATACATGCATGACCCATCTCATGTAATTGACCATGGCGAGCTCGACTTAGTTTATGGGGCAACATTTATGGAGGATCTAGTAGAGATTGATGATTGACGGGAGCATTTCCTTCATGGGCGTTCGATACCTCTGGTGTTTGTTTTCTAGCAGTAGGAGAACCTCTTAGAAAGCACACTGGAGTGAGAGGTTTGGATTCGTGTTCAGTACCCCATTTGTTTCCTTAGTCTATGTCGTGGCTTTCGG
This sequence comes from Viscum album, assembly GCA_963277665.1. Lineage (NCBI taxonomy): Eukaryota > Viridiplantae > Streptophyta > Magnoliopsida > Santalales > Viscaceae > Viscum > Viscum album. Next base: position 1,350,343,237 of record OY728121.1, on the reverse strand, counting down.
TGACGTAAATCTCTCTGGTGCGGAGAATTTAATTCCCCTGAAATTTCTTATAATTTTTTTTAATTATATGGAATTATTTCAATACCGAAAAATTTGACGGCACGCGATTCTGAGGCCCAGAGTTCCCGGAATGATCCGTCGATGATTTGTTAAGAATTAATTTGCGCGAGTAAGCATTTGTCCTGAAAATGTAGAATAAATCTTAAACAATTAATCTAATTAGAAATATGAGGGAACTGTTGCACTCAGGATGCTGGGTTTACCATAGGCATGACTTAAGATTAGTCTTCATGGGCCTCTTGTGAGAAAACCGAAAAATTGCATAATCGTAAATAAAATAATTTAAAGAAATTATTTTATTTTTAAAATTATTATAACTCACAAATGGTAACTTGGATTAAAAATCTGAGACAACCACTAAAATCGTGAGGGTATGATATCTTTAGGCTGATACTAACATTGGCCAGAGCGGGCCACTAATGAATGTTATTTTTTGGCCAGCAATAAAATAATTAACTGACAGTTATTTTATGATAAAATTCATAACTTTTAAATGGTCACTCAGATTGGAAATCCGAGAATAACGTTGGGTTCTTTGGGGAGTTTTTCATATATTAAGTGCCTAACCATGACCGACACAGCTTGACGGTGACTGTTAATAACTTCCCGAAATTTTTTTCAGGTACGTTTAGTAAACGCATGAGGGGAGTTTTCTATCTTTTGAACTGGTGCTCAGATTAAAAATCTGAGGGTACCGTTGAATCTGTAGTGCCAGGATTTTCTTAATAGAGGCTTCACTTCAACCACAGTAGGTCTAGAGAAAATTTTAGATTTTGAGACTTTTAATAGAATTATAAAAATAACATAGTTAATTTTTTTTCTCCAACAGACAAGCAGCAACGTGGGACCGACGATGTGTCAAGACAATCAACGGCTTGACCTTTCATTCTAAGTAAATGCACTATTGGGAAATTAAGAAGTTTCCTAATTAATGGGACTCCCTTAATTCCACAAACAATGCACCCCTCCCCTCATCTATTTATATGGAGCTTGGGGAGATCTTTTGGGACAGCTTCGCTAAGCAACAAAGTGCTGAAGGAGTGCCGCGACATCGAGCCCTTGGAAGATGGAGGTGATTCTAGCGAGTGGTGGAGATCGACACTGAAACCCCGAATGAGGATCGATGATCAAGAGATGACATTGGAGGCTGTTGCGGGAATGACAAATACTGACCCCCTTCATCAACCATAGGAGATTGTCCATCAATCATGAGGTAAGGGTTTTATTTCTGTGTGATTATTGTTTCCCATGTTCTTCTCTACTAAATGAAGAACATGAATCAACTAACTAACTAGTTGATCCACATATGTTTTCTTATTAAGGGATTAGATATAATTATTGAAAGTTGATGTAGGGGTTTGTTTTTAATATGATTTATTTTTATTGATTCTTTATATCCAAAATTCATGATGACGATGTCCAAACGTACATGGCTATCATCCCACACGTAATGATTTCTCCACTTTATTTTTATTATATGTGCGTTCTTCACGCGTTCTTCAATGACTAATATTTATTGACACTAGAAACATGATGTTTTGCTAAGCACGATATATATACGCAGAGCCCTCGACACAACAATCGTGAATATGCGATCACTTAATTTTTCGAGCTTGGAACGAAGACACAATGGCTCATGGAAGGAGGTGGGCAAATATTTATTAACGCTGGAAACACATATTTTTGCTGAGCCTGATATATGGACATGGATCACTCATGAAAAGTATCAAAAATATGCGATCGTTTAACTTTTTGAGCTTGGAACTAAGCCGTAATGGCTCACGGAAGAAATCGGGGGACGACACCTGGTCGGTCGTGAGGAAGGAGTGGTGGTGCGCATCCACCCCACTGATAGAGAAAGAGTTTGTGGTAGCTTGGTAGTGGTAGAGGAGAAAAAAGATGACTTTAGGATGGCCACAATGGAGCCGCAACGTGCGACCGTGCCACTGGGAGGAAGACCGGTTGGACTTCCAGCCGCCCGCGCCACCCCGGGAGGGACCCCCCGGTGGGTTCTGTATGCGAGTCGTCGAATGGTTTGCAGACCATTCGGGAAGACCGGGGGGCACCTTCCCCCAGTTGATGGTCATGATAGACCCTGCATCATAGAGCGCCAGCCGAGCGGGCCGCACCGCAGCAGGCTGCGGCGCCCGGCGGGCCGTTCATAGTGGGCCGTGCAATCGGGCCGCATGAATGGGCTGGACCAGGCCATTCCCTTCATGGGTCGGGCCCTCCAAGGCCTATTCCATTCGGGCCGGACCTGAATCGGGTTGTGTTGGTCCGATCGGGGCGGACAAGGCTTAGGCACATCTGGACCTAGTTACGCCTTTGTGGCCATAACCTGTGAATCGGGTGCCTCTTTGATAAACCATCTATGACCCTATAAACTTTGGATCGAGATGGTCCTTTTGGTATACTCTACTTGAGTTTTGGATAAGGTTTCAGTATGGCCTGGTTGGATCAGACTTCGAATCCAACCAGGCCCTCGGAGAGGAAACGCTAATAACATATATATCAGGCGTCAAATTGAGGCACCGTCGGTTGTGTTGGATCCCTTAGGACATGACAGACCTTTGGGAAACATCATCTTGGTACTTTATGGCGATTGAGGTATGACCGATGGCTTGTGGATTGGTTCTCCCAGGTGTGCTACATGCAGAACACTTGGACTAGTTGTGATCTGACGACTGCTGACCATTATGACTCGGATTAACTCTAAAGGCCCAGTGGGGAGCCCCTATTTGTGACGTGGAAGACCCATGGTGGGGATCCCTTATATGTGAGTGCTAAAACCATAGTACTCAACAAGAGGAGTACCTCAGTAGGAAACGAGGGGGAGCGCCTCAATGTGAATCCATAGACCCATGGTGGGGAGCGCCTCTGTGTGATGCGGAAGACCCACGGTACTGGACAAGAGGAGTACCTCAGTAGTCCAAGATTAGTGGTAATTTCCTATGTGTGATGTGGTAGACCCACTATACATGATAGAGGAGGATTTCTCCAGCATCCAAGGTGTTCGACGGTGTGACTGGGGATGTTACTTGTTACTACCCCTAGAATAAATCATGGTGTGATTTGTCTTTGCTTTGTGCTTATGATTGAGGTTATACAAAGTGGTATTTCACCTTTGTTGTGTTACCTTCATGGTATACATTCAACATGTATGAGATGAATATATCTTGATAACTTAGTTATATGTATGGGCATATAACTATGTAGAGTTGGGATCTTGCTTTGTGGTCTGTCCTTTATGGAACTCTAGGAGACCTATGGGGTCTCAGGGTCCCTACTGAATATCGTTATACTCACCCCTGCATAGGCTACGCCAGTACCAGGTTGTGTTTGGTGTAGAAGATGGATAGAGATTACTGAGGACAAGGGTACTAGGATGGGAGGTAGCTCAGAGGAGTTCTTTAGACAACACTTACTTCAGAGATGACCGTTCGAGAGCTGTACCTACCCTTCAGGTAGAATCCTTGGCAGGTGTTCACAAGAGTTGTTTTTAGTTTTACTTGTACATTTCAGTTTACTTGTACTTTACAGATGGTCTTTTATTTTTTCCACTTTTACTTTCATTAAATACCATGTTTACTATATAGTTTTATGTTGAGCATGTATCTTTCTCTATGCTTAGTTGTGTGAATTTACAGGTTATAAAGGAAATGCCTTCCCATTTTTAGGGAATATACCTTTCGGTGATAGTTGCCAGCCCCTGGCCTATGGAAGGTGGGCATGGGGTAGTGACGACATAGGCCCCGAGGGATGGGTCCTGAAAAATTGGTATCAGAGGGACTCCAAGTCGAGTCACTTAGAGGCGCTCCCCACTGGGCCTATCGAGTCACTCCGAGTCGCAATGGTCAGCAGTCGTCAAGTCTCAGCATGTCTTAGGGTTCAGTACGTAGCAGGCTTGGGAGAACCACTCCCCAAGAAATCAGTCATACATCAACCGTCCCAAAGTCCCACGAAGAAGTATCCCAAAGGTCCATCATATCATAAAGGACCCAACACAATTGACAATGCATCAATTGGACTCTCGTTCGGTTAGTTATTAATGTTTCCGCTCCAAGGCCCCAGTTGGATTTTAGATTCGATCCAACTCGTCCATACATCAACATTATCTAAAAATCATGTGGAGTATATCAAAACAATGGTCCCAATCCAATGATTCTAGTGCCATAGACGATTCGTCAAATGGACACTCTATTCTCATGTTACGACCAAAAAGGTGAAAATGGTTCAGAATAGGCCTGAGTCCAGTCCGACCCGGTCGGACCGACCTATCCAGACCTGGCCTAGGTTTACATGAACCATTTCAAGTCGACCAAGCCTGACATGGGTCCGGCCCTGATGTCATGGTCCTTGCCGGGCCAGGCCCGCTGGGCCATCGTCCGGCCCAGCCCGCAGGCATGGCCCTGTGGCGCGGTCAGGGGAGGAGGGTCTCATTAAGCGAATACCGGCGATGTGAGCTCAATAGTATCCCCAGATTTAAATTCTGAGAACCAGTTCGAAAGTTACAAAAACCTGCTCACACATTTACAGAATGTACCTGAAAAAAGCTCAAAAATTTATTCCAGGCACTTTGGGCCTTGGATTCACGCACCTTCAATTTTTGCGGATTAATAATATTCCTATATAATTTAAAAAATTACTTTGAAAAGTCGAGTCATTTCATTCTCTCCACCTCAGGGCTTTGTGTCCCCAAAACCCACAACACAAGTGGGGGTACTGAGCACGTATCTGAGCCTCCCGCTCCCATGTGCTATCTTGATGGTTCCCATGCTGTTAGCGGACACGCACCAAAGGTATCAACCACCCACGAAGGACCCACTCTTGTCGATCCTCAATATTTACTGGAACCTCCTTAAAAGTCATCCCATATTCGATGTCCAGCTCACCAAGGTCAATGACGTGAGATGGGTCATGCACATATCTCCTCAACTAGGATATGTGGAATGTGTCATGTACCCAGTGCAACTGAGGTGGAAGAGCTAAGCAGTAAGCCACCTCGCCATCTCTGATGAGGACCTGAAAGGGTCCGATGAACCTCAGAGATAACTTGTCACCCCGACCGAATCTCTACATACCTCGTCGAGGTGAGACCCTTAGAAAGATGTGAACACCATCCTCAAACTCCAGAGGTTTCTATCTCTGGTTAACATAAGACTTATACATACTTTGTGCAGTCTTCATATTTTCCTTGATGATCTAAAACTTATTCATTGTAGCTTGTACCATCTCTGGTCCCATGAGTGCTGACTCACTTGGGTCAGTCCAGTGCAAAGGTGATCTGTAAGGTCGGCTGTACAGAGCCTCGAATAGTGCCAACCCAACGGTGGAGTGATAACTGTAGTTATATGGAAACTCTACCAAGGGAAATTGATCCTCCCAGCTATGACCAAAGTAGAGGACGCAAGCATGAAACATATCCTCAAGGGTCTAAAGGTTCTGATCAGTCTGGTCATCTTTCTGAGCATGGTAGGCAGTGAACAAACAAAGCTTCATTCCAAAACCCTCATATAACCCCTTCAATAGCTGGGAAATAAAACATGCATCACGATCAGAGGCAATAATCTAGGGTACTCCATGTAGCTGCACAATCTTTTGCACATAGAGGCGTCCCAAACTCTATACTGAACCCTTATCTCTGATCGGTAGGATGTCGGCCGACTTGGTGAGTTAGTTGACGATCACCCAAATATAATCATGACCCCAGGATATATGTGGAAGTTCTATCATGAAGACCATGGATATTCCATCCCAGTTCCACTTTGGGACCTCTAAAGGATGAACTAAGCCTGCCAGTACTTGATGCTCTGCCTTCACTTGCTGACAAATGAGGCACTGGGAGACAAAATATGCTTCGACTTTCCTCATTCTCGGCCACCCGTGCTATCTTCAAAGGTCCTAGTACATCTTCGCCACTCCAGGATGTACCTCTAGAGGGGATGTGTGGAAATACCTCAACACCTCCTCCCGAACCGACACTGATACCATGATACATCCTCCGAAAAGAATTTAATGTCCCCACCTTCAGAAAATCCATCAGGTGCCTATCCTGTGGATATCTGAGCATGTTTAGCCACACAGTCAGTGTCCCTGTGCTGCTTCTCCCAGATTATCTGAAGCAGTGGGAAATGACTGTAAGAGACTAAAAAAAGATACTCCATCTCGATCAAAAAAGGATATCTGCAAAGCAGCCATCGGCTCTGTTGCCTCACCTAGCAGCTATATACCAGATCTCCTACTGAGTGCATCTGCTACAACATTCCCCTTCCCAGGTGTATAGACTATCTCGAAGTCATAGTCTTGGAGGAACTCAAGTCATATCTAAAGTTCAGGTCCTTGTAGGAGAAGATATACCTGAGACTTTGGTGATCAGAGTAGACCGTAAAATGCTCCCCCATCAGATAGTGTCTCCACATCTCAATGTGAAGACCAATACTGCTAACTCAAGGTCATGGGTTGCATAGTTCTGCTCATGCTATCTCAGCTGTCGAGAACCATATGCGATAACTGCTCACTCCTACATTTGGACACATCCAAGCCCAGTCCCGGATGCATAGCAGTAGACTACATAACCAAGACACAACTCCGGAAGTCTCAAGATGGGGGCACTAATCAGCCTATTCCTCATCTTTTGAAAAATATGTTGGCATCTCTCCAACCAGACGAAGGGTTTCCCCTTCTTTTTCAATGCTGATAAAGGTGTTGTAACTTTGGATAAATATGGCACAAATATCTAGTTGTATTTGGCCAAACCCAGGAAACTTTTTACCTCAATCACACTCCTGGATGACTCCCAAGAAAGTACCGCCTCAAACTTCGTTGAAAGATCCTATTCATTAGTCCCACGAACACTACTGGAACGTTGGTCACGCTGAATGGCATGACCAAAAAACTCATAATGGCCATACCGACATCTGAAAGTCGTCTTCAACACATCCTCATCTCGTACTCTAAGCTGGTGATAGCCTAATCTATGTCCTATCTTCAAGAACCATTGTACTCCCTTCAGCTGATCAAAGAGGTCGTCAATCCTCATGAGCGGGTACTTGTTCTTCACGGTCACCTGGTTTAGGCTCTGATAGTCAAGACAATGTCTCAAGCTCCCATCCACCTTCTTGGAGAAGAAAATCGGGGCTGTCCAAGGAGAAACACTGGGCCGGATGAACCCCTTCTCTTGTAGGTCCTCTAGTTGTACCCGCAACTCATGAAGCTCCTCAGGAGCCAAAAAATATGTTGGTGTAGATATAGGTGCTGTCCTAGGGTACAAGTCAATGTAAAAGTCCACCTACCTGTGAGGAGGTAGACCTGAAACATCATCATAAAAGACATCTGTATACTGGTCCACCACTATAGGATAGCTCAGACTCTCCACATCATCCTCTCTATGGTTAAGGCTAGCCAACTGATGAGTGATCAACTGCACTCTTCTCCGGGTAAGTCCATCCTTTGCTACGATGGCTCCCTTTTCGCCAATGAAGGTAAACGAAGTCCCATCGTCATGGATACACTGCACTTTTAACCTAAGGCAGTCGATCTGGGCATGGAATGTAGATAACCAATCACTACCCAAGATGACATTGTAAGAGCTCGACACCACTACTAGAACATCCCAGCTGAAGCTCTTGCCTCCTAGAGTAAGATCACACTGCTGACACTAGTGTGTAATCATCAAATCCTCGCTCATAGGAGTCTATTTCCATAAGGATTTTGCAAAAGGATCCACCAAAATCTCAGATCTCCGAATGAGGGAAGTGGCAATAAAAGAATGATTGGCACCTGTTTCCATAAGTACTGCAGCTAAGGTGGAGTAGACACATATCGTACCCCATATCATCTCCGAAGCGTCGTGGTCCTAGGCCTCAGCTTCCTGAAGCTGAGATCACCCTTGTCCACCTACACACTGTGGTCGGGGTGGACCACCTGGTGGTGGTGGCGGTAACACCTCGAATCATCGACCACCGCCTGCTGCATGGCCAGCTCCTCATCCACGTCTGTCTCCTCCCTGTGGACCTCCTCAGTTAAACCTCTGTCTCTTCTTGGGTGGTTCTTCGACCATTTTCTGATCATTCATACGATGGGTCAGGAAGTCACGAGCCATGTGTCTCTGCCCGCTGCATGCGTAACACTTCCTACTCCTCACATGACTGGCTTTGTCTCTAGTGCCCCGCACAACCAACCCTAAATTCTGTTGTCCTCCACCCACAGGTCTAGTCCTCTTGGGCATCAGAGAAATATGTCTGCTAAAACCTATAGAAGACTTTGTTACATGATGCATGGTGGTGGTTCTCGCTACTGGTGACTGCTTAGAAAGAAAACTCTCCACAAAGAGGGCTTTCTCTAAAACCCCTACCTATGTCAGGATGCTGAGAGAAATCATCGAAGCCCTGATCTCCCACCTGAGTCCATGCTCGATGGTCCGGGGCCTCAAGAATGGGTCCCGCACCATATCAGTGGGGTAGCGCGAGAGATCGGTGAGCCTCGTTGAGTACTTGGCCACAGTCATGTAGCCCTGCTGTATATAAAGAAGCTCTTGTATGCGCACTATGCGAACGGTCATTGGGACAAACTCTACCCGAAACAGGCTCTCAAAGTCTCCCCAGAGAAATTTCACCTTGCTGTGAACCTAGAGCACCAAGATCCATCATCTTCCTATTGCTGCCTGTAGAAGACTGGTGGCAAGGATCACCATGAGATCAGCTGGTGTTCCTACGATTCCAAAGACTCTCACCCTGTCTTCCAGCCAATCCTAAACTGCATGTGGGTATGTCTCACTCATGAACCCAGGTGTCCTATGGTGTTGGAACTCATGCAACGCACTCAAGCGGCGTGTACTCTCTCCTGCTGGGGCTAGAGGCATCGGTGGCCCAATGGGTAATGGTACCACTGGTGCCTCTACTGAAAGAGGGCCCTGCACCGAGGCCTCTTCACTCGGTGGGTTGTCACACCATGCTCTACCCGGAACCTATGCATGTTGTCTATGTGGAGGCACCCTAAAAAGAAATAGGTGCACCACAGTCATTAAGTTATACCTAGTGAGATGAATAAAAGTGATCATAATGAGAACATTTCAAAAAACCAAACACAATTAGTGTTTTCGGGCACTGAGTTGAAAATCAGAAGTCAAGGTCCTTGTGTATGAATATGTCGGCCGTCGCACCGACACTAGATTCCCCAAACTGATGACCATACTCAAAACACATAAAACTATTTTAGATTAAAAGATCAGAACCCATGTTCTTTGGTAGAACAGACTCCTCTGATACCAATTTTTCATGACCCATCCCTCAGGGCCCATGCCATGACTACCCCAATCTCGCCTTCCATAGGCCAGGTGTGGCGACTAGGAGTAAAAAGCTTATTCCCTAAAATCGGGAAGGCATTGCCTTTATATCATGTAAACTCACACAACTAATCCAAAATTAGGATACAAGCACAAAGTATAACTATATATAGTAAAAAGGGTGTGAATAGAATGTTAAAAGGTTTTAGAATATATGATTAACTATAAAGTACAAGTAAAATGCAAAGTACAAGTAAAATTGAAAACAACTTCTATGAACACCCACCAAGGATCCTACCTGATGGGTAGGTACAACTCTCGAATGGTCATCTCTGCCGTATTCCTTATCTAAAGTACACCTCTAATATACCTCCAACCTTGGTACCCTCATGCTCAGTCAACGATGTCCATCGTCTGCACCAAACAGAACAAGGTGTCGGAGTAGCCTGTGCAGGGGTGAGTATAACGATACTCAGTGGGGACCTCGAGACCCTCAAAGGTCTCACAAAATCCACAAAGGTTAAACCAAAAATTAAGAGTACAATCACAAGGTACAAAGTAAAAATCATCCTTACTTAGTTTTAGGTCCATACACATACCTATGTTGTCAAGATTACATAGATCTCTATCTCCTGAGCTAAAAGATAAACTGTATATGAAGGAAGAAGTACCACAAAGGTAACACCACACGGGTGAGTACCTCTTAGGTAACACCACATAACGAAGAAACAAAATTATTTCAACACAAATATTTGAACTCAAATCACACCAGGTATAACTTAGGTACGTTAGTAATGATGATTAGATGTAACTACTAAATCATCTTACTCTGTTGAGAGGAATACCCACCTTGGATCCTAAATCATCAGACCCACGTATGATCCTAGTATAGCAGACCCATGTAGGATCGTAGAGTAGTCCCACATGGATTCCTAGAGTGGATCCAAGTGGGATCCTGGAAAAAATACCCACATAGGATCCCAATGAATAGACCCACATAGGAACCCAAGTCACAGACCCACATAGGATCCCTTTATGATGTTACAGCTAGCCACCGGGTTCCCGCACTAATCTTGCTTGATTCCAAGAGGGTCCGCTTCTAAATCCACAGTTTGATGCTCCTACATCCATGATTTACCCAAAAAAAGTATTCCCATAGGACCACCCCGTAATAGGGGTCTCAATGCAACATACGGTGCATCAAACGGTCACCCGGTTTGCAAGTTATTGGCCTTTTAGTTCCGAGGGCCTGATTGGATTCATGTTTGATCCAACCCAGCCATTCCATAAAATTCTCCAAAACAAAAGTGGGTTGTACCAAAATAACATTCTAGATCAAAGGTTTCTGGTATCGTAGACAGTTCGTCGAATGGATGCTCATAGCTCAAGTTATGGTTGAAAGATCAGAAAGGGGTCAAAGCTGGTCCGGGTCTGGTCTGACCTGGTCAGACCAAACCGGCCCTACCCAGGTCTGGCCTTGGGTCCAACCTGGCCCGCGGGTTCAGACCCAGCCTGCTGGGTTTGGACTGGCCCGTGGTGCGGCCCGCACTGGGCTGCTTGTTGGGTGGCCCGTGGCTGGGTGGCCCACGCTGGGCGACCCGCGGCTGGGGCGGCCCGCGGCTGGGGCGGCCCGCGGCTGGCCTACAGCTGGGCGGCCCATTGTGGGGTCCACCCTAGCCATCAACTAAGGGGGAGGCACCCCTTTGGTACCCTGAATGGCGCATCCGTTCAGGTTGGGTGGCCAACTGGCTGGCACCACGGGGCGCTGGCGGCAGGCACGTGGGACCCAGGGTCCCGCTCGGCTCCTCGGCAGGCTGGACTGCCATCCCACCTCCATGATGTGCTCCCGCACTGCTCCTCCTATGGAGGCTAGAAGCCCCTCCCCCCATTGCCGCTAATGCCTCGTGTCGCGGCCCCTGCAAGCCCGGTGACAAAGAAGCGCACCATCGCTACCTTCACGAGGCCGACCGTGCGTCGGCCGCCGCCCTTGCTCTGCCATGGCCGATAGGCCACGACCCTCCTCTAGCAGCGCAGTCGCTCCGCCACCACCATCATGGCTGACCAGAGTTCTGGCTACCGCTCCCGTTCCCTACCGGCGCTGGTCGCCGACATCAGTCACTGGCGACGTTCCTCGAGGCACCAGCTACGCCCCGGTGGCCCGATCTTCATTCTGAAGATTCCTAAACTCATCTCAGAACGTCATCATCAATTCAAGACCACCATGGTCCGTATTTTCTCAACCTTAAAACAAGCCATAACGATCACCAAAATCCACAAAGTTTGCAGAGGGGTCGGGGCATGTTCTTTTGGCCCGCACTCTCCGCGTTAGAACTGTTTCAAGAGGCATAGTTATTCTTAAATCTAGAAGAACGACAAGAATAGGGTAAGGGGTATACAAAATCAACAATCCCTACCTTGAAGATTCGTTGACATCGGTGATGATAGGGAATGAAGGATGTCAGTTCTTCATCATTGAAGACGTTCCTCATTGGAGATCCTTCGACGGAGTTCTTTATTAGAGGAATTCCCTTGTTGGGGAATGTTCTCTCAAGAACTTCCCAATTCCCCCTTTGCCAACACATTCCCTCCAAACTCATGAAAATAATGATACAACCTATTAAATTAAGTTTATTAGTTTAGTTAGAGAGGAACATTAATTAATCTGATGTATTCACAATTAATTGGAAAATAAACCAAGATTCGCCTCCCTCATTTAAGAGGGAGTTCAAGGGTCGGGTGATCCCCACCACTAAATTCAATTTAGGAGATTTCATGCTCAGGTGGTCCCCACCACCAAAAATAAATTGGGAGAAATAAATTTCATAATTAAAATAATAGTAGTTTATTTTATTTTCTCCCAAAAAAATCACCAAACCTATCATACTCCCTTGACCAACTGTGGTCTAGGTGAAGGTCTCATTAAGAGAATACTGGCACTGTGAGCTTAACGGTGCCCTCAGATTTCAATTCCGAGAACTATTTCAAAAATTACAAAAAAATGATTGGACATTTACTGAACATACCCAAAAAAGTTCAGAAATTCATTCCAAGCACTCAGGGCCTCGGAATCACACGCCATAAATTTTCGCAGACTCGTAATATTACCATATAATTAAAAAATACATGGAAAAGCCTGGTCATTACATGTGTATTCTGAGAAGGAAGGTAAAAAATGTTCATAGGTATATATATAATATTTCCCACACAATAATGGATAATAAATAAATTGGGTAATATTGATTCATATATACACCACAATGTATTTATTGACGAACAAGTAAAATTTTATAACATTATTAACATGATACATATACAGTTTACTTTAGTATATGATTTCCCCTAGGACTGGAAAAAATATAACGCCGGGGAATTAATAATGATATATTATCAAAAAAATTATGTTGATATTTCATGTGCATTGAGCCCCACAATTTTTAAAATACTCTTAGAATTTACATATTTTATAAATAAGTAGATATTTTTGGAATAAATTTGAAATCATATTAAATTTGAAATTTTATATTTAAAATATTCTTTTGATACAATGATATGAATGTTAAAAATTGATAACATAATTTTAATGACATATAGTTAAAAATTTAATGAAGGAAATATGATGTTAATGAATAATAAAATGAAATATTAAATCTCACTGATGATGTATTATAAAATGTGGAGTAATTTTACTTATATTACTTAACTCTAAAAGATAACATGGAGAAATAATTAATTCTAATTTAATTGAATCTATGTATATCTTATTATATGATATAAGAAATCACCATGAAATTACCCCCACACATGAAAAAATCAATTTCATGGTTTTTAATAGTAGTTGTTTCTATTAATGAGATGTACCATCCTTTTGATATAAAGATCTTTTTATACAATTTGATCTAATAATGATGATTAAATGGGAATAAATGATGGTTAAATGAAATATAATATGGATGGAAAGATATAGTTGATGATGATTTGTGATATTATTGATGCTGATAGAATCACATGATATGATATGGGTATATCATAAACCAATTATGATGCACTATTTGGGGGGTAGTAATATTTCCATATCATTCTCCACGATATCAAAATATCAAAAACAATGATACATGATTACAAGAAATTGGAAATAGTGATTAGAGATATATTTTAATATGACCCATATCATTATTTATTGTCAAATAATTTGCGATAAAACATGATTGTTTTATGAAAAAATATTAGGAATAATAACATATCATAATTTATAATTGGTGAAATCGTAAGTTCAACTTTATGTTTTTGTTATGGAAAATTTATTTCATCACTTGTGTTAGAGAATAAATTTAAAAATCCATCTATGATTGGATAAATCGTCGAGTATGAAATGACTATTCATGTTGATGGAATTTTTTTGGTGTCTTATGATAGGGTTTATAGGAAATACAATTGGGGATAGTGAATTACATACATTCATATCATAAAAATGATATAACTATATCACAAAAAATTTCAAATCAAGTCATAAATCACCATGGTCTATCATAAAAATTATCAACTGTTGATATAATTCATTCAATTTTTTATAACTAAGAATAATATTGAAGAAGAATGTAGAGTGAGACATGTTTACCTTAATTAATAGCAATTATATGTACTCATCAAGGATTATTTCAAGTTTCTTAAATGATGAGCAATTATTATAGAAGTTTTTTAAAAATATGGTATGTTTTTATTGAATAATACATGTGTTGTGTGAATTTAAAAAGATAATGTGGATACAAGTTTATTTTTGTTAATAAAAGTGTCCAAGGAATATAAAACCAAGGATTAGATAAAATGAAATGAATATTTCATGATGTTTCCATACCACATAGAGAATCATCCAGCAAATATAATGAATATTTCTAGAATATTCCATTAATATTTATAAGTGGCGGTGTAGATAAACGGAATAGATAGAATATTAAAGAGGATTTTTTATATTTTTACATTATATATTTATGTTTTTGGGGAATATGAGGTGGGATAATCTCTTATAAAATATATGGTGATGGAATGATAAGCATCATATAGTTGATTCTATGAGGATAATCTTGTGAAAATTCCCAGATTTTTTTATTTTAGTTTTTATTTCTTATGATGAATTTAATATTTATAATTATTCTATAAATCAATGATAATTGTGATTTTTTTATTTTATTCTAATGTGACTGATTTATTCTTTAGTAATTGACATATTTTATAGAAATCATTAATTAATTTTCAAGAGGTTTACTGAAATGACTACATTGGGTGAGAATATTTTTAAGTACTTTTTCATGTTTAAATTTTTATGATATAATTATAAAAATTATCTTAATTTATAATTTAGGAATAATATTAGTATTTTAGGAAGAATTAAAGCATGTTGATGTTGTAAATGAAACAAATGAAATAGAGTAGAATGATATCATATACTCAGATCATTGAACACGACTCTTCTTTCTAATCTATTTTTTTTTTATTTTTCCAAATAATCAATTTGAAATTGGTTTAGGGGAGCCAATATAAGTCCCTATTTTCTATGATATGGGGAAAACCATAATGAAAATTAACTCAATCATTTATACATGATATTAGGGGACCCAAAAAACTCATTATTGAGGGGGTGCTCGGTATAACCCTCACCATATACTAATCCATTATTAGGAAACTATTACTTGTGTATACTCATGTGGGAATCCCGCACCATGAGTACCCATGAAGTAGTCAATCCTATATTTTTTGTTGAATTCAAAAGGAATAAACATAAAAAGGTCAAGGGAAATGAATATTTGGGACCAAAAGATAAATTTAATTCCACTATGGGAAGAAAAACATGAGAATGTTCCATTTAAGAGGTTGTTTTGATCCTTTAGTATCTTTGAACCAAAGATCCTAACACAAAAGTGAATGTAAAAGAATCGATACATTAGGCATGCATAGTGTCTCAATGTCATGGTGCCGCAACAGGAAGAAGAAATTAGGATGAACCAACAATATGGGAAATCACTAGATCTTGTTGTGGAGGTTGGAAATATATTCAAGGAATCAAAAGCATTATATCAAAAGAAGAAATGTATTACTCCGCCTACAAATAATGGATTAATTATCTCCACCACAAACCAAAGAAATCATCATGAAGGCTAGTGTAGTATTATAGGGAAAATTATTAGGAGGGAGAAGATATTAGATCACTTAGGGGTGAGCACCTCATATTTAACTTGGTAAGAATAAAATGGAAAATGAAATTTGAGATGATATTTCTTTTCATGGAAGCTGATTTGGTGATACGACACTTCCCCCCCTACATAAATTGAACACCATGATGCCCAACCAAACCCACATGCAATAAATCCTAGAAGTGTCAAGATGGGGAGAATAAATAAAAAAGAACAAAATGTGGAGAATTATTGAGAGATCTTGGCAAGAGATCACATCCAATAAGTGGTGTCAGATGATGAAACTGTAGATCACACTAACTCATAAGAGTAAATACTAGAACTAATAACAATATTTTCAATCATGAAATAGTAGAAGTTGAAGAATTATTTACTTTTATATTTCTACCAATAAATTTTTAAATATTAAAAAAATAGATATAATTAATAATAATGGAGTTAAAGGATCAACCATGAAATTAGTATTTTACTCTCATTCAATTTCTCTTACAAGTTTATAATTTATCCTAAAATTTTTTAGATTATTAGTTTCTAAAATAATTAAAATCATCAAAAGTGATAATAATGTAGTGAAAAGGAAATATCCTAAAAATATAACCTTTCTATAGATAATCCTATATTTCCATGGTGAAGGATATTTTTATACGCAGTTGGATATGGAATAATTAATTGTTCTTTATCAAATAATTTGATAATAATCCATAAATAAATTTTAATAATTCATCGTATTTTATATCATCTTCTACCAACATTAAAATCCTCTACTAATTTATCAATTTCAAAAATTCATACTTACCATTATATGGTATATTTATTCTAATTTTTGTCCTTACTATGTATTTCTTTAGTTTATCCATTTGAATATTTAGTCTATTCATTAGATTTGATGGTACTCCACCATCACCCAGAGGAAAAAATTGTAAAATATCATCAGATGATGTATATTTCAACACTGATGAAAAATTTGAGGTGTAATAAGAAAGGGTCCCTTTATATGATCTATTCCTATAAATTGATAACAAACAGGTAAATTTGTTCATTGAGAAGAACATGATGGAATTTCTATGGGTTTCCCCAAAAATAAATTTCATTTACTCTTACAGATACTAAATTAACTCTTTCCTCTACCTGATTATGTATCAACCATAATTTCCATACTCACCACCTCTATATTTAAAGGTAACTTCAAAAATATAATCCATTTACCTATATTGATTGATAGTTAAATCATTAATTCCCATGCATTGAGGTTTTCATTTGTTAAAAAATATTTCATATAATAAAAAATCCTAAAAAACATCTATGTATATTCCATCATAAAAATATTAACCTATTTGAAATCTAAAAATTCACAAGATTTTTCCAGTGTCAACTCCTTAGGAAAATGTTGACAATTAAAGATATTCTATAAAATATTCCAATTCAAATTATTATTACTTTATACATATATCATTGAATCCCACCATTTATTAGTGATCCTTCTATAATATAGAATGTGAAATTAACCTTTTATGTTTTTTTAAATTCATAATAGTAGTAATATAATATTTATATTTTCGAACCATTTTTTTCTCACACTGGTCCTATATTACCTTTGAATGATAGAAAATTATCTATTTTAAAAATCAATTTCTAGAACTATATCATTCTGACTCTATAAACATTGTTCTCTATTAATTTCTTAAATAATATATATAATCATTCACACAAGATGACTTTGTAAAAAAGAAATGGTGGCTCTTTACCCTCATCTATTTGGAAATGTTCTTGGAAAAAATTATTTCTTTAAGCCCTAGAAACATAATTTGATAAGAAACCATCAATATATATATATATATATATATATTCCAAGCTATATCTTTGTTTCTTGATCAGTTATATAGTAATAATTATATATCTAGAACAAATCACAATACTCATCTTACAAAAACATTTTCATCACAATTTTTGAAAATAGAAAGTTATTAGTAATTTAAAATCAATTTTTTTAAACCATTTACATCCGATAAAAATATAAAATTTCTTGGATGATTCAGGAATAAATTCTATACTTTACCCATTATAGTAACAGCATTGACAATACTAAGAACCTCATACATGGTCTTTACCAATATTTATCCTACATAAACTTCTCAAAACTCAATGTTTTCAATAAGAAGTGGTTTATGCATTTTTATATTTGAATTTTGATGATTATCCATCAAATTCACCATGATTATTAGAAATAACATTTTTCAACACAAACACGCTACTTTTATAACATTTTTAATGAACATAACTTACTACTGAAGGTAAGAGACCAAAATTAGATAATAACATGATCACAAGAATGCTCACCAATCAATTCATGTTTCAATTAGTTCAATGATAATTAATATAACATAATAGGGAATTTTTTTCACTTAAAATAATAAAATTGAGGAATCCTATGAAAAAAATAGAAACACATTAATATATTTTTATCATAACTCAAATAATTCAATATTACAATAAACCAGGAATATCTAACAATTGTTCCATAAAAAACTAAAAATAAAATTCTCTTATAATCACCAGAATAATAAAATCCTTACCATATATATGCATAAATTGAACAATAACACATCATTCCTGATGAATAAATTCTTTATTTTCCAAGTTTCACAACAATAAACATATACACATCCAACAAAATGCACAATTAAGGGGGGATATTAAACATGGTAGGATTTACACAATGGATCCCAAATAATGTCATTCATGTGCAATCTAAACAGTAAATTACAATTCATAAAAACAATTTTTAATATAAAAAACGTTTTAATTCAAAGCATAAATTATGATATCCCACTGTGGAATAGATTTCACGAATAAATCCCACAGATAATAAATCATAAACCCACCATATGACATATCATGATCTTTTGCATTGCATATTTCATAATAAATAATAACACTGTTTTACTATAAATTTCATGTTTTCCATTTGATTTCCATGAGAACCAAAACCTAAATTCTTTAAGGTAATATACTATCCAGCAACTAAATCCCAATAATGATGAATCATTTTTTGTTTAGTCAAATATTATAAAAAAAATCAACCACATTTCCTTATAATAATCCTTAAACCGTTCAATGACCAGGGAAAGAGTATGAAGTATATCCATATAGCTATTATCATAAACCATTTTATCAATCTAAATAATATAACCCATATATTTTTAATAACATTAAAAACTATATTGGACATTCTTTAACATGTGTTTGAATGTAATGAAAAACATTTTCCAAGATAAATCACCAAACCCAGACATTTATAATCAAATCTAGGGAAAACATATTTACCTAAATTCTCATTAAATTGAATACTATAACATAAATCACTGTTGAAGAAGATTTACTAAATTAATCATTAAATACAATTTTTAATTTTTTTAGAAAAAAATATTAATAAAATCAATATGAATTTCATATCCATGTTTTACCATGAATAAATATTTCTATCATATATAGATTGAAAATTTGAATATAAATATTTTTGAAAAATAGTGTTTAAATAATAATTAATAAAAAGTCCATTAATAATTTCCCTTAAGACCCGGCCAAGAAAACAATTGATTAGATCCACATACCGAGATACACTTAATGAATTCCAAACGATCTTAATATAATGATCTTGAAATTTTGATTCATTGATATGAATCTTCAATACTCTTAAATATATATTTTTTTTATTAAAACAATTATATAACACTCCATTAAATGAAATTTGGAATAATATTTACATATTAAAAATGGACCATGTACATAATTAGAACGAATCATTTTATTTTTGAATCCCCCAAACTAACTCAATGTCCCAGAGTTCACAGACTCAGTTAAGTGGAATGACATTCATGAAACCTAACATAATAATTATAAAACTCTATAATTTAAATGTATTGATGAATAAATGATGAAGGAATAAAATTTTTATATGTGGAACATTAACATAATGACATAGTTTATCCAATAAAATCCAACCCCAACTGTAACGACTACAATTTCTATAGTTTAATCATTTGAATATATATATATATGTATATGAAATTTTCCATGTTTTCGGTGCTATGTTTTCGGTCTCTCAAAACTTGAGAATTGATATAAGGAAAAAAAATATTAATATATATTAAAACTAAAACAATGATATTTTGTAAATGATTGGTTTTACAGTTTATTAGGACATTTATTTGGAAATTTGATATTACCGTTGTCTCTAAAACATATTTTTTACCCTATTCATGAGATAAGGTTAGTAAGTATCAATTTTTATGTGGAAGAAAATCATTGGAGAGTCCTTTTAGTGATTAAAAAATTTATTTATTTATTTAAATTTAATTTCTTAATAGGTAACTCCATCTCTATAAATTAATCATTTTTGAAAATCTATAGGGTTTGCTTCATAACCCTATGAAATTAGAGAGGACCAGGAGGAGATATTCATTGGTGTTGGTGACTCTGGATTTCAGTTATGTGATGAGCAATTGAGGTGTAATATGAGACAGATGATGAATGCAATAGGATCATCACCTTATTTTGTAGAAAACATGGTCTTAACTAATGATCAATTTTTTTATTGATATGAGGCTCATTATCTTGTAAATTTTACTCTATATGATTTTATTTTTTAGAAGGAATTTTCATATCTTCTTATTCTCTTGTTATTTAGGAACATCACATGAGTCCAATTTTAAATAATTTTCTTGAACCTGTTTGTTTATATCATATTTTCACATGAATTTGAACATTGTCTAGATTCATGATTATTGGCGAAAATCGCATTGGAAAATGATGATACCACTATGTTCTTGTAATTTTATCTCCACTATTCTTTTCAGTATTCATCACTAGCCCACGTGGACGGTGATTAGATATTACAGGGCATAATTCAAAAGTAATCAAACCCACCATATTAATGAATGTTGAGAGAAAAACATATAGATTAGTTTTTTGTTAATGTAATGAGATGTTTTATAGGATATGGGTGACAAAATCATTGATTGGGACCCTCATATGATGATGAGAGACTTTAAAGCGACCTCAAATGAAATCAGAATTCTGATAGCCTACCACCAAAGGCCAGGAATTAATGATCAGAGATTTGTATGTTTATTTTTATTGGATTCGGTCTAGTCAAGTGGAAATGTAGTTGATAAAAATCTATTATATGGTGTTTCTTTAAAGGAAGGCTTCATTGTCTATCAAAAAACAACTACACTTATTGTACCCATAAGAATAGATGTCGTGATTTTTGTGTGATTACAGTTTATAAGGTTTTTATTCCATGTTAAATATCACACACAGTGTGTCCAGTGAAACATACAATGTGTCCATACACAGGTTGCTAGGAAATGCGTAGACAGTAAACACCCAAGTCACCAGGTGGACAACCACATAGTTTTCCCTAAAAAACACACCATTTGGAAGAACATGGTTACTGTAGGCTCATTTATATTGTAAACGACTAGGACCCTAGGTGATTATACACACTACATTACCCAATTGACAAATCATGTGGGGAACATGGCATGAAAATCCATCTCGAGGGAAGGATACACCCATGTTTCGAGGTAGAGTCACATGTTGTGTGACCCTATATACACATCGTTCTATTTTTACAAAATCTTCTACATTATATATCTATTTATTTGAGACTCAAATTTATCCCCATTAGTGGCCTATCATGAGTAGATTTATTATGTAGGATGTGATGGTATCCCTAGTTATGGAATATAATATATAAAAGAAGGTGTTACAAGTGGGACACTTACATTGATGAGAATTTTCTAATAATGATGACTAGGTATGACTATTAAGGAGATGTAAGGGTTGGTACTCCTGACGTCCAGGGGAATGGTTCCCCTATCCTCTTTATACTGTTTGATTTAGTACCCCCTCCCCCACCTCATATGGATCATATTCTCTACCTATGGAGTGTTAATCCCCTATCATAGAACTTAAAGGGGTGTGATTCCTCTACTAGAGTTAGGTCTCCCTCCACCACAGAGTATAGTGGCGAGGTGTGGTCCCTCTACTCTGATTCTTTTCAGGATACACATGGTATTTCAATGAATATGTGCCTTCGAGATTTACAGGAAGACTCATTTTTATTTGATTGAAGTAATTTCAGAGATTCACATTAAATATTAACCCGGTTTTATTTTTACTATATTCAATGTTTGGGTACCTTTACCCTCTATTTTATGTGATGGGGTGATAGTATCATGTTATTTCTCCCCTCTTGGTTTTTGGTGCCTCTAGATGGGTATGTATATGCTCAACCATATATGGGATATCCTTGCAAATGTTGTGTCTTATATATATGATATTTATATTGGAAGTGACTCCAGTTTACCTAGAATTGGATATGAATCATGGTATATATAGGTACTGAAAGTGTTCAATAGTTATCCTTGGGGATTGTGATCTTGGATCTCTTATATTTTCCACATTCCCTGTAGTTTTTTAGTTGGGTCCAAATTTCTAGCTGGGTGTGTATTTTTTAACTCTATATATTTTTTATCAACATGATTCACTTTAATTTATTTCCTTGAGGGGTTTTCATTCATTGATTACAATCTTTGTGTTTCATAATTTTATTAAACCTTTTGAAAATTTCAATGAGTTGGATGTATGTGTGCATGTAGGTATATTTGGATAATGCCTCCTATTAGAGTTATATTCCAACTCGATGTTTTTCTTCATCCCAGGTCCAATTGGATTTGGGATTGTGGTGTAACCCTAAACTTACTACTAGGATTGATGGGGTCTAGGTGGTCTGGGTCCTGATAGAGTGGCATCAAAGGAGGTTTGTCCACATGTTAGTGTTTGGACATGGACATGTTGTTGGGATTTTTATGAGAACTTAGAGAAATGATGTCAGTTTGTATCAAATTTGGACATTAGTCTAGGGAACACAACATCGTTGTGGTGACCAACATATCCATACACTAAAAATTTGACTACATTCTTCATGACTCAGAATGGAGATACCTCAATTGTAGAATAAATTGATAAAGTATCATATATGATTTTTTTATTTTCAATTTCATGTACTTCTTGAGTCAGTTCCCAATATATTCTCTTCTAACCAAAGTCAATTTTGTATAATTTATGTATGAATCTATCATGAAATCAATCTATGATATTCATATAGGTTCATGATGATGACCATTTGAGTTATGAGGCATTAGTTTAGGGATATATTCAGGATGTGTTCCTCCAGGAAAGCCTAAAGAAAAGCTTCTCACCCAATGTGTAGGGAATGGATCAATATCTTATAGATAGAAAAGATGAACGACTATATACTAGACAACTGTTAGTTCCAACGTGATATGAGAATGGCAGTTATAGTCATAGAACGTTACATGTTTTCTAGAAGAGAAGAACACCCCAAGTTACATGGAATGGCAGAAACTTATGTAGTGGGGGATTGAATCAAGGAATTCATTAATGTTTTTTTGGATTATTTATACCCCGCTAAATCTTATTGTTGTGATTAAAACTAGTATTATTCATGGAGTAGTAGGGAAGTGGTGGATTTTGATCTATCAGACCCATAATGAGATAATTTTCTCAATGATGAAATTTTAGAAATTATTCTGAAATAATTATTACCCTTTTTCATTCAGTCTATGTATATTCCGGGTCTTATTGAGCTGCAATAGGGTGATATGTCAGTTTCTCAGTAATCCTCAATTTTTATTGACCTAACACACTACTCTATCAATATAGTGAATTAAAGACACCTTAGGTGGTTGATGATTGAATAGGGCTATCAAAAATACGTCTCTGCTTCTGTGGTCCCCTTATAAATTTCAACTTATTCTAGTGTGATGGAGTGGGAATTGGTTACTAATAAATTTGTAGAATATAGTTGTCAGATGGATAGAAGAAACAATGTTCATCAATGGATGATTCATCTATAGAAACATGGAGGAATCAATCATCAGGATTGTGGTGGAATAGGCTTACTCATGCTTAGACAAAGACACATGGATATGTGACATAAAGTCTGTGAATTGGATCTAATGCATCTAAAGAGAGACTTTTTTTTCCTTATGATGGGTGGTGTCACATAGTATGGGATTTACCAACCTCACATGATGAAAATAGAAGATAAATAGTGGATACAACATCTTCATAGGGGTAATGTAATGATCAAGGATCTCCCTTCAGGGGTTAGGGGTTCCCTATTAGATTTGATAATGATATAAGGATAAGTGGATCAATTGAAGGAAAAGGTTATGGTACAAGAAAGTGGTAAAACCTAATTCCACTAGCACCCCCATGTGGCCTTCCTAGACTCAAAGGGATGGTGGTCATGGGCATAATATATTTCAAGCTATAGTGGGATATAACCAAGCTCCTCTTGAGAATATTTGAGGTTTGATATTTTTCTTCTCTACTTTAGGTCTATTATTTGTTGAAATGGGTAAAAGTCATTATTTTTTCTCTATATCACTTGTATGAGAGTTAGGTCTTCCTATGGAGTCTTTTACACACCATTGGTGGCTACATGAACCTATATAAATTGATCAATTATTATCTCACATCTTCAGATTGTACAACATGGTGCTTAATTGAAAGAGTTTCTCATAAGAAGTCTTAGTCATTGTGATTAACCATTATAGTTCATCCTTTGTATAAAATGGATGACCATGGTGTAGGACCATATAAACTATCATCAATGTAGAGTTAGATTCCATCCTAATGATGGTACATGATTCTCTTTCATGAGGGGAGAGATCTTATTGCTGAGAGAGTGGGGATCACATGTAGGAAGCTACATCCTATCACCGACTAGTTGTTGAGTTTATCACTTACGGTAGTGGTCTGTATAGTAATCTATCTTCCAAAAGAAATAAAAGATTTTATGGGAAAACTTCCTATTGATTTATAGGACAACCTCAATGTTTAGAAATTTACTTTTAATCAACATTCACCCCCCGACCATATGAATTTATTCGGTATCATATCAATTACGCCGTACCAAGATATAAGAGTTGAGGGTGAAATTTGATGAAAATTGAGGGAAAGGATTTATAAAACCTTTTTTTATCTAATTGTTATTAGTGTTTGAGAAAAATATAGACTAAAGATTGAAGATTTGTGTTAATTATCATAACCTTAATTAGGTAATGATCCAGAATAAGTTCCCCTTGATGAGGATTGATGACCATTTTGACTATTTGAAAGATATGTGTTGGTTTTCGAATATTGATCTTAGGTTTAACGAAAATCAGTTGAGAGTTCATGATGTTGATATTTCAATGATAAAATATCGATGTTTGTATGGGAATAATGAGTCACTTGTGAGGCCTTTATGTGTGACTAATTCCACCGTTGTGATCTTGTAATTGATGAAGTGTATCATATAAACATACATGGACTAGTTTATTATTCTATTTATTGTTGAATTTATAACACTCAAAGATTTTAAAAAATATTTTTCTATATATAAATTTATTTCATTGATGTCTTGTGTTACATGCAACAACAGATTTAAGTAAACCGCAATACACTATTAAAATATGATTATTTAATGTGATAGTTATTACCTAGACATTAATTTGGTGGAAAAAATATGATTAAATAATTTATGATATATATAAATATATATATATTACTACTCAATATAAATATATTGATAAATTATTAGTAAAGGATCATTCAACTTTTAGCAAAGACATTTTATTATTTAAAAATATGTTTTACACAAAAATGGGTTTACTTGTGAGTAAATATTATAATTTATTTATAAAATTTTTAGAACATATATTTTATTGAAATAATTTCATTTTTGAACTCAAAATTTTAAAATTATATTAAGATTAATTTTTTATAATTTTCAAAAAAATTTATTTTATAATAATTAGTGAAACAAAATTTTTTTATGGAAAACTATATTTTATATTTAAATTATTTAAAAAGTGACATTAAATTATAGTTAGTAATAAACTTGTATTAGTTAAATTTTATTTAAAATAATAAAATTATCAGTTTTAAATGGATTTTACACTTTAATTTTTTAGTAACACATTTTATATTTTAAAATGGAAAATTTCTATAAAAAAAATTCATAGCTTTTTTCCTGTTAAATTGTAAACTTATTTCTAGAACTTTTGTGTGATGGATATTTATTTATGAATTATATAATTTCAATCCATGTGTGTAAATTTATTAAATATTCCTATTTTAATTTTGGTCAATATGAATAGAAAACTTAGTAATTGAATTAACCCCAAAAGGCTAAATAATGAAATTTTTGTTAAAAATAAAGTGATAAAAAATATTAAATGACATAAAAACCTATCTAAACATTATTGGGTGAGTTCATTTCTTCCATAATCATCAAATTTTCGTTTATATGACCTTTTTTTTATTTGGATTAGATTATTACCTTTATAGTATTTTATTTCATAAAGAGTTAATCATGCCACCCAATTATTTTTAATAAGTATTTTATTTTTAATATGGGGTTAATTAGAGGACATATTTAACTATTAATAAAATTTCAAGAGATAAAAGTTTTATCATGACCATGATAATTTATTTTTTATATTATTTTATAAATAATTACCTTAAATTCATACAAAACAATAATACATTTATTATTGAATTATAAGAAAAAATAAATAAATGATATTAAAGATATCAAAGGATAATTATTTTAGATAATTAATGTTATCCACAAGTTTTTTTGAATAACATGAAATTTTTGGGATTTATTAAAAATTTCTCTTAAATTTGTATTGTTCAATTGATGTTGTTATACACAAATAAAGGAATAATGACATAATTGACAATAATTATATTTTATAAAAATAATATTTTATTAATGTCTTTAAAAATAAAAAAATATTAATTAAGGAAAAGGTGAATAATATATGATCAACAATGCCTCTCCCTAAACATTTATATTCCATTTAGAAGCATTTTTCAAAAAAAATATTTTCATTATAATTTAATGTTTTCTGAAATTAAAAAAGTGACCCTTACCTCAATTATAAAAACACCCTCCATCCTCTGTTTTTTACACCACATAAAGCCCTCTATCACAACCATCCCCCAAAATATTATCTTATGAAATTCCTAAACCACATTTTAAGGGTGAGGGTATTCTGAAACATCAATCCCTAGTGTCCATAATTGGATATCTAAGGGAATCAGCTAAACAAAATGGAGGTTAAATATCATTCAAAGGAAGTAAAACCTAAGATAATGGACTTTAATCCCACATTTATTTATATGGTAAACAAGCCTTGTAAAATACATGTTTCATTGTTGTGATTTATATATTTCCCATTAATGTATTATATAATTCATATCCTGAAAATTATGGGATATACATTTCCATATAATGTTCTTTCATTCAGGATTCATATGATTTAAATGTTACCAATGTTTTAAGGGTTTATTTCACAAAATCATAATTATTTAGGAGTGGTTATATTTAGTTTTCTACAATGGAAAATTTTTATCCCAGGTAAATGTTTTAAGAATAATTTAAAAAAAGTTATAATATTGTCCTACAATTGGTTTCAATAATTTTTACATGTGTTTGAGTTTTTACTAAAAAATATGAAAGGAATATTGTTTTTACAAATGATGTACATTGTGACTTTTCTAAAAAAATTATGGAAATCATATTCGTTTTTAAATTATATCATAGGATAGAATTTTCATACCATTATGTAACCACTAAGATTTGAAGAATAATTTCCAATTTTAGATGATTATTTTCAAATAAAATGTTTTCATTTATAAGTGAACATATTTGTAAAAATATAATTGATTTTGAAATAGAAATGTTGTTTTCATAATTAATTTTTACATGTGATCTTTAAAAATAATTTTTATTATAATATAACATCCTTTGATGTTATTTATGATTTAATAGAGATATGATCCAATGATACCATCCTTATTATTTCTATGGATGGTTTATATTTATAATGATTAGTTTTTGTTGAAAAATGATCCATATTACATATTCTATACATTGATGAGTATTTTTTTAAATCAATTATATTTTACATGTTCAATGATGATACATGTTTTATTATCTTGTGGAACACATATTTATTATTTTCATTATGTGAGAAGTGGGAACTATATCTCCCTTTATTGTATTCAATAAATCATAATACCTAATGAGAAAAAAATGGGAAACAATTAAATTGGCCAGATCCCATTATGGAACATTGGTGTATCCTTGTCTACTATGGGAAAGGTGTTTGTCAAAGTCTACTATGAGAAACAGGTGCATCTTTTCCCACTATGGAAAACGGTTGAATCCTAATCTACAATAGGAAACTGGGGTATCCTAATATTTTATGTGAAACAGGTGCATCCTGATCTACTTTGGGAAAAAGGTACATATTGATCTACTATGGCAAATAGGTTCATCTGGATCCATAATGGGTAGCATGTGATATGTCCCAATCTAATCTGTTAATGGTCATAGTAGGTCTCCTTGAAATGTGAAATGGTTTTCTATATTAATTTTGTTTCCACACATTTATAACACGATATTATGGTTAATCATTTATTTATGAGGATCTATCCCTCTTATAGACCATGTTTTATGAAACAACAATGTTTTATTCCCTGAATCTTGATTATGATCTACAATGTGTTGGGTATGGAATTTTTAATCCATGCTCCTGATAAAATTCCCTTATTCTTATCCTGTGATTTCATATGATCATAGATCGATATTTTTCTATGATTATACTTAACAAGTAACTGATCTCACCATTTCTTATGTTTCCTTCCCCATGTTGTGAAGAAAGGTTTATATAGGCTATTAGTCAGAGGAGTACTATATGATAAAATATTTATGATATAAATTCAAAATCTTTCATGAAATAAGATGATTGTGTTTCTATTCTCTATATATTTTAAACTATTATGGTACTTAGGCATGTTTATATAATTTTTTTTTTAATTTTCATCTAGAAAAATTTGATATTTATGTATGAAAATAATGGGTCATTAAAGCTGATATTAAAGTTTCATTTAGAAAACATGTTATATTAGGATTTTTTAAGAGAATTAATTTTATGAGTTATAAATACCATGATGGATATATAAGTTTGAGTTCACTGTATGTTCAGAATCTTATTCACTCCATTTGTGGTTTTATGTAATGAAATTTTAAGGTCACAAATGATTTTATGGGTGAAATTTTTTTTAGTAATACATAGTAGTCAATTGTATCATTTGAAATATAATATTTATAGACGAATTCTCATTTCATTTATAGGAAAAATATTAAATGTACCTATAACCTTTAGGGTTTATATGATATTCTATGTTGAGGTAATTATGGGTTATTACATTTTGGAATTCAAA
This sequence comes from Viscum album, assembly GCA_963277665.1. Lineage (NCBI taxonomy): Eukaryota > Viridiplantae > Streptophyta > Magnoliopsida > Santalales > Viscaceae > Viscum > Viscum album. The sequence goes on along the minus strand of OY728121.1, from coordinate 1,350,314,332 downwards.
ATAAATGTTATGAGATAACCTTTAGGGTTACAACGTTCCTTTAATGTTGAATATAGTAAGGTTATTTTTTAGGATATTTCTCTAAATATTTGTAATTTTATAATAATTTTATTAACATTGTTTTTTAAAAAGAAAAACCCAAAAGATGGGTGAAATCCCATAATATATGTCAAGGATGTTGGGATTAAACTCATAATAAAGGGATGGAAAAGGTGAAACACTTACCACTAGCCAATGTGATGTTTTTGTTAGTATGACATTGTTTATTTTTATTTTTACTTACTAAAAGTTAAAATTTATATTCATTTTGTGATATATGTTTTATCATAAAGATAACCATGGAATTTGAAATTGATTTGGTGTAGAGTGATTAATGTTATATTAAAAGATGTTCACTATTTTGGGATACCTATGTGAATAAAGTAAACCAAATATTGTTGAATTTTATTTGAGGAATAAAAGTTGAATTTTATTTTAGAGGAATATATGATTTTATACTGTATTTAAGATGATTTAGGTTATTAATAGAAATGGTTTTTATATCATGGATATTATATTTTTTGGGTCTATAAATTTTTGGAGATAAATACCAAAATTTATCTTGGAAGACTATGTATCCAATAATTTTTATTTTTAGACTTCAATATTAGTCGAGAATATTTTGGACGAATTTTTAGGATTATTATTTTTTGAATGATCTATTTTGAAGTATAGGTATTATAGTTGAATTTTCAAGATTTAATGTAGTTTTCCTTATATGAAGGATTATTATTTTTGGGAATAACCTTATCATATTATAACCATTTTGTTTTTGTTAATGCCTAAGTATATAATGAATATTTTTTTCTCTTTTTGATTATGAGATCCAATAGAAGTTGTTTTTTTGTATTTAATGGAACAAAAATTCATCTTGAATTTTAATTATTTGGATCAAAAGTAGATAATGTTGTGGAAATTGACTAAATAATGAAATTATTATTTTCAAGAATGTATATTTCCTCATTTTCATAGACTAGGAAGTAATTTAATTCCACAAAACAATCAAGCTGGATCATTAAATAAAGAAATAATTAGTTTACATTTCATATCGAGAAATCAATAGCCTTTTAACAATCCAAAAATTTATATTTTTTATGATGATAAATTTTATCCTGAACAATTTATTTCATATCCATGTTTCACTAGCCACCTATGTACTCCTATTCATAAAACTAATCATGTTTTATTTTAGATATCCTTCAAACTTTACATTATTATCAAGAAAAATGTTTATTAACCCTTTTTTCATTGTGGTTTTCCAGAGAAGATTTTTCAAATATCAAAATTTGATTTGAGAGAACAAGTTTACATTGTAAGGAAAATGTTTTATTAATGGAGGGGGGATAATGTAGAACGCTGAGATTTTTTGAAATTATTTCTCCCTAAATAATTGTATTTCATTGATGGCTTCTGTTATACACATCACCATGTTTAAAAGAAATGTGATACACTATTATAATATCATCATTTAATTTTATTTTTATATCCTAAAAAATATTTTGGAGAGTGTAAACATGATTAAATAATTTATCAAATATATATATTTCCTAATATATTTAATTTTATTCATAAATTCTTAGTAAAAATCATTCAATTTTTATTAATATCATATTATTCTTTAAAAATGCATTTTTTTAAAAAAATAGGTTTCCCTCTAAGTCAATATTATAAATAATTTCTAATATTAAACAATATTTTATTAAGAATTTTTTTTATAATTTTAATTTCTTCATGTTAAAATTATCTTTGGATTTATTCTTTATAATTTTTTGAAAATATTTATTTTCAATGAATAGTGAAAATAGGTTTTGTATTCAAAAATACATTTTTCTTTTAAAGTATTTACGATGTAAAATTATATTTTAGTATTTATTAAAATTTAATTACATCCTTATGTTTTAAAATTACTCAATTACTTCTTTAAATGGGTTTTATAAATTAATTTAGTAAAGAAAACTATATATAAAATGATAAATTTCTGAAAAAAAATTCCATAGTATTTTCCCTATATAAATTTAAAAATTCTATAACATTTGTGTGTTGAATTTTGAAAAATGGATACCATATATTTGACCAGTGGGTCTAAATTGATTCAATTGGTCATTTTTTTGTGGTCGATATGAATAATAAATATAGTAATTGAGTTAACCATGGAATGGTTAAATCGAGTAATATAGGTTTAAAATAAAGTTATAAATACAATTAACTGGCCTCAAAACCTACCAAAATATTATTGAGTGATTCAATTTCATTCATACTCATATAAATTTCCATTCTATTTCCCTATGTGGATCATTTTAGAATATTATGTCCTTTATAGTATATTATTTCAAGAGAAGTCAAACAAGTCACACTCTTATTTTTAATATGTATAATATTTTAAATATGGGGTTTACAAGAGAATTTGTTTGAATATAAATACTATTATTCATGATAAATGATTTTTAATCAACATTATTATTTAATTTTATTTCATAGTGAATAAATGATTACCCTATGTGTGTACATAACGCTAACATAGATATTATTCCATTAAAGGATGAATCAAATAAATTATATTAAAAATAATAAAAGTTTTATAATTTGTTATAATTTTTGTTTAATATTATTATTTTCACACTTAACATGTCCTGTTAGTGATTTTTTAAAATATTTTGTTCTAATTTCTATTTTTATTGTGATGTAATTATAGTCAAAGAAGTGAATAGTGTCCAAATTGACAACAATTTCATTTTATGAAAATAATATATTATTAAATTATTTAAAAATCATAAAATATATTAAATAACTTCTAAGGGGATATGGTATTGTAAAAGATTTTATGTAACATCCCAAGTAAGTAATGAATAATAGATATTTTTATCTATGTCTATTAATGATTAAGATAGTGTTATAGAGGCTTAAAATGAAAATAGATACAATCTTATGCATGGAATACACTAATATTCTTAAAAGATTGTTTTACTGCCTTTTGATGGCAAACCATTTTTGAATCTATATTTTGACAATTTTATAAACTATGTTTGTCAAAATAAACTTATTCTTTATGATTGGGACATCAAAATTTACCTTGTTTGAATTTTTGGTATTTTACTGACAATGTTCATTTTTTAATGAATAGTGAAAAATACTGCATTTTACATCAAAACTGCTTTTTAATCTAATTTATTTATATGATTAGATTATGTTTTGAATTGGTTTTGAAGTGAAATTAGAATATATTTTTACCATTTTATCCAATGGTGGTCATTGAAATCAATTTCACTTTGAAATTAGACTTAAACTAGTGTCAATCTTTTGATACTTATTGTTTTGTAAAAACACGCTATTTGCTCTGGCAGCGGGAATTAATTATTGAATTAATTAATGTGACTTATATGATTTGAATTTTGTAAAATGGAATTCATTTTTGAATTCGGAATATCAAATATAGCTTAGGGTGAATTTTTGGTAATTTTCTGAAAAACTTCAATTTTTGATGAATAGTGAAACCACTAAGTGGTAATCAAGCAAACTGATTTTTCAGTTAAATGAAAGTTTACCACTAATGTGTATTGAATTTTGAAAATCCGACATACATGGTTGTCATTAAGAAGTAAAATGTGGTTCAATGAGATTAAAATAATTTTTTGGTGAATAGTAACTTATTATGTTTTTAATCGCGATTAGTGGTAATTAGTGTAGTTTAAGGTAAAAATAATGCTTTAATAAAATGAGATGAGCTTGACACATGTATTACCCTCATTTTTTGTATCATGGCCGACCAAGACAAGCCATGGGTCAACTTGGGGACCCCATGGATCCACTTTGGTTGGGAAATGACATAAATAACATTTTATTTAATGTAAAAGTAAAATTGACACAAACAAGATATGTTTTACTAAAACAATTTTTAAGTGGGGTTATACAAGTCATCTTTTTTATTATAAATATTCGTTGGAAAGCTAAAAATATTTCCTACATCATAGTACTTTTTTATAATTTTTAGACATTAAATAAATTAAATTATTTATGACATAATAATGATGCAGCGATGACATCATTATTTGACGATTTAAATAAAATGGAAAGATAATGTAAAATCTATGAACTACACATGTCCAAAACTTATTGGATTAGTGGATTTCGAACCCTTATCACCTTATCCACGAATTATATCAATGTGGGACCTTTTAATACCGAAACACATTTTCAAATAAAGAAATATTTCTTTACTTTCCAAAAGTGCCCCTCCTCTCCTCTTATAAAAGGCCCCCACCTCTACCTCATTTCACACACTCCTCAAGCCCTTGGCTCGGCCAACCCCTGCCCATTTACTCTCTCCACATCCCTCTCCTCATCCTAGAGGATTCCCTTGGGCAGAATCCTTTCAAAGTAAGCCTTTAGACTCAAATCAAAAGGAGATACACTTTTAAAGGTAATTCATTCTCTCATGTTCATTTGTTTTATTTTGCTTCTCCAACCCCCTAAACTCTTTTTATTTACTTCTTTTGTAACAAAAACAGTATCTTAAATATACTAGGATGTTGTTATAAGATTTATTCGAGCTACACTCTCACACAACTACATCAAATGGTTAAAGAACATACGGTTTCCGTGGATGGCGAAATTCTGCCTCCCGAAACGATGATTGTTCAACACTCATTTAACACCTTCAAAGGTGGCCATTATGATATCACTATTTTTATATATGATATATAATATGTTTATGTTTTCCTTAAGCTTATGTTTTTTTCATTTTGGGCATACCTTTATGGTTTCCATTATGGGTAAACAGGATATCTTCATTTTAGGAAGTGCGGACTACCGCCCCCTCAAAGTGATTTGATTCGTTAAATACCATATGTGGGACATATAAAGGATGGAACTATGATATTATATATGATATTATACTGGAATTATAATATACCTTTATATAATTATGATTCCATTCTATAAAATACGAAATAGAAATGAAAGTAGCGTTCATGCGTACGTACGGCTTACCGTCTCCATGAACGGTGCATTTCATTTCTTACCTCTAAATGATTATGTAATATTATAAATGCAAGTATGTACTGGATATATATGACATATATGATATCTACATCATGAATACCATTCTGGATATAATGAACCTTTGAACAAATTAACAACATGTAAGTGTAAGAAGTCTATTTTTGACTTAAGAACCAAATACCGACAAAATGAACATTATTAACTTGACTGATTACATGATGTTCATAACATGGTATAAAAGGAATAATGAACATGAAAAAGATTCATAAGAAAGTAGAGATTAACTCAAGTTTATTATTCAGGAGATTAAAGAACGGTCGGGTCAAGTCTGATACGAGGTATGGGACTTCGTCTCAATCTCCTTTCATTGAGGCATATTTTATTTTATACACAACTTTCTTTTATACGGTGTATAAACCCCTTTGACTTTTACGTTTATTCAAAAGGAATCTTTTTTATACGAAGCATTTACTAAACGAAAAAAGAGAATGTTTTTGTCGTACGTATGCGGCGACAACGACTTCTCCTCCGTCGTGACCGTTATTTGAGTTTCGGCTTCCTCTACAAGCCATACCTTCTTTTAAAAGAAAAATAAATACCATGTTTTGCTTTTCTTTTATTTTAGTATTGAAAATGGTTTTCATAATGTTTTTATATCAATGTGTTGTATTGATATCTCGTGATTTAAATGTGGAAATTTTATGTTTCCTTTATGCATGTTCTATGTGATATGATTATGTTATGGTTCTTGGGCATTATTATGAAGACAGGTGGTTCCGTGATAAACTAAGGGCGGGTGAGCCCGATATAGCTCTCCAATGCATTGGGTAACATGAAGGAGTGAAACGTTAAGGTTTCTCCGAAGAGATTTTAGGGAATATACTGTGATGGGTATTCCAAATGTAACCAAGAGGGTTACTCCCTACGTAAAAATGTTATGAATGCCTCAAGTTACCTTTATGTCTTATGATTTCTATGATTTATTCATGATTTTATGAGGTATGTTAAAGTGCCTATGTTTTATGGGTAAAGTATGATTTCATTCTTATTTATATATGAACTCATTTTTCCTTTCCATGTTTTTTTATAACCCATACTGAGTTTTTATGCTCATCCCAAGTTTTTGAAATGTTTTTCACAGGTCAAGGGAAAGGTACATAATAAGATGATAGAGTCAAGGATGTGTCAATAAATAATCCATGTTTTATTTTAAATGTGTTTCCATTGATGGGAATGAAGAATACTATCTTTATGTAACCACTTTGTTTATATGTGGAATGTAATGCAAGTTTTATGATCTAATTCTCTAAAACTCTAAACCCGAAAAGATCCTCAATGTGTAATCTTGTAATAACTCAAGATTAAGTAAGGTTTAAGGCTGGGGCCTTATATTTTATACCCTGTTAATTTATAGGCCATTTTTAAGAATTATTCTCTAGAATAGTCTAATTTTAATTTTTTAATTTTTTGAAATACCAAAAGTGTCTCTTAACTAAAATATAAAAGGTCCCTTACCTTCATCCCACACTTATTAAAATCACTTGGAGCCTTCTAGCTCAATAATCCCATAAAAAATTATCTTATAAATATCCATAGACACATTCTAGGGGTGCTTGTATTCTCAAGAGTCCTGCCCCAGAGCCATTAAGAGGATTTATAATGTCATCAAGTCAATGAAGAAGAGGTTAAATAAATTTCGATGGATGTTGGACCTAAGGTAAGGGACATTCAACTTGATTTTATTTCTTGGGGACACATGCATTATACAATACATGTTTATTTTTTTGTGGTTTATATACTATATATTAATGTATTTTAAGATTCTAATCATCAATATTAAGAGATAAACATACCCATATCAAGTTCATTCCTTCATGACTCTTATGAATCAAATGTTAAAATATTGGTAAGGTTTTATTTCAAAATATCTTAATTATTTAGGATTTTTATGATAATATCACTGTTGGGGTATACTTATATTCTATTTTCATGTTTTATAATTTTTTCAATGTTTTTACTATACTCATAAAAACATTTAGAGCCATGTTTACCCATGTATGAATTTTTACTAAATGGTTGGAATTGACTTTTTTTTTCTTCTTAATGATGTACTTTGTGACTTTTCTAACAAAAATATAAAAGGAATGTTATTTTTTTAACATATAAGTCATGAGAGGATTTCCCTCTATGAAACCTCAATTATTTGAAGCAACCATTACAAGTATATTTTCAAATGAAAATGTTTTAATTCATAATTGCACATATTTTTAGAAAAACAAGTTATTTGAAAATGGAAAAGTTATTTTTCTTAATAATTATTCCAATTGACCTTTCAAAATCATTGTCCATACCTGATGACATCCTTTGGTATTATTTAAGATTTACATGTGATACAGTCCAATTATATCATCCATTTTTATTCTTTGGATGGTTTAGGTTTATAATGACAAGATATTGGTTAAAACCATATGATTTTACCGAGTATATACATTGATAAAATCATTTTGAAATCCATTTAATTTTATCATTTTTTTGATTAGGAATGTTTAATGATCCAGAGGAAATAAATATATGATTTTTAATATGTGATGGCTAGTACCTATATATTCATCCAATTCATTATATAATGCTTAATATCTAATGATATAATGATGCGAAACATGTCAATTGGATTAATCAAACTATGGGAAACTGGTGTGTGCTAATATATAATGGGGAAGAGGTGAATCTAGATCTATTATGGGATAAAGGTGACTCTTAATCAACTATGGGAAATAGGTGAATCATGTTCCCCAATGTGAAATATATATAAACAGATCTAGTATTAGAAACAAGTTTGTGATTACATTATATGGAAAACGGGTGCATCTTGATCTAATATGGAAAACATGTGCATCCTGGTCATCAATGGTAAATAAGTTATAATTCATGATCTTATATGTTGATGGTAATTGTATTTAATCCTGAAATATGAAATAAGTTTTTATATTTATTATGGGTCCACACTTTTATGACAAGATCATATTGTTCATGATTTATTTATGACAATTTCACACTCTTTTGGACCATGTATTCTGATACAATAATCATTTATTCCATGAATCATGTTTAAGTTCTATAATAGTTTGGTTAAGATCAATTTATGTTATGTTCTTGGTCACATATCCTTATTATTATATTATGCTATCATATGATCATAGATTAATAAATTTTATGATTACCCCTATTTAGCATCTGAGATCACCCTTTTTTGTGTTTCATTCACTAGGTTATGAAGAAATGTTTAGGTACAGTATGCCTAAGAGGAGTATTAAGTGAGAATATCTTTTTAAGAGATGTTGGAGATCTTTCATGAAATAAGAATATTGTGTTTATAGTCTTCAAATACACTAAACTATTATGGGTTTTTGGCATTTTTTTACGAAAAGTATTGAAAATTCATCTAATCAATTTCATAGTTATATATGAAAATATTGGGTCATTACTAGAATTATCACAAAATTGGAATCTAAGGGAGAGAATGAAGTTGAATCTAGGATAGTCGAAGACTTATTCTAAGAGAACTATCTATATAATAATAATCTCTTGATGTGTCTATTTTTGATTCAATAGTTTTACCTTATATAGAATAACTTCATTTATCTTGGTGTAGCTGTGGATTTGGTGAAGACTGATATAGTGATTTATTATGAATCCCCCAAGTGCATGTTATAGGTTTGGTTGTTTTTTGGTTTGTTATGGTACTATATGAGGTTAATTGTTGAATTTTCTAGGATAGTAACCCATTTTACTACATTTTCATATAATGAAAAGATATAAACCATGGCTGAGAAGTTCTATATATACGTCAAGGAGTTGAGGTAGAGGTTGACTAATGATCCTATTTCATGACTATCGGTGGAGGGAATTGAGTATATTGTGTTTTAGGTTTATGATGGAGATGGGCTTGGATATTTTTTGTTATAGTGGTAGGAAATGATAAATAATGGATTGATTTAGTTGACACCCAATGAGAATAATTATACAACTATTTAATTAGATTAAGGAGTGGTGGTATTTGGTCAAAATAAGTGGATTCATTCTCTTTTAGGAAAGATTTTTTGGGTTTACTCATACCACCTGGGTCTCAGGTATATATTTATGAGAGAGATATCAATCTGAGATAGAGACATTGGTTATATTTACTATATGAATATAACATTGAGATAATATACACTATTTTTAATGTAATCATTATGGAATATTCCCTTAGAAGGAAATTTCATTCTGGATTGGTGTAGGATGTGTCTTAGAATTTCGTCTTGTTGTAGGTGACCATGGTAGAGAAGAGGGGTGAAACATATCTTCAAATAGTGGTAGTGGCTCCAGTACTACATTATTATATGGGAGAAGATCAGTTTGGAGATGTTCACTATGAGGTTTTACATGACTATATATCATTAAGAGTTGCAGTTGGGAGATTTTATGAATGAGGGGTTCATTACATATATTTTTACGAATGGTATATAGCTCCAGACACAGTGCATGAGGAGTTTTTAAGAATTTTTTATTCCTCCTTTGGATGTATATCTGTGTGTGGAAAAGATATAGACAGACCTTTAGAGATAGTTTTTGTGGGTTGTAATGAGCTGAATAATTTATGATTTTATCTATTGGTTCCCCACATGTCAATATGTGAAACTTAAATATCTTGACCTATTGGTTTTTACTCGACCAATTACGATTACGAAATGTATGTGGGAGGAATAATAATGGATTTTGGGATAGTAAATCCATGGAAAATATATATTACACACCTTTATCTGGATGATTTTAGATTGAATCTCATTGTCTTAACAGTTTATTTCCATTTGGGAGAACACTTTTGTAGATATTGTGGGGTGGTTTTATAGGTGGGGGAACATCCAACTTCATGGGGTACCCATTATGACCATTTATGACTGTGATTCATGGTTCATATCACAATTTTGGAGGGTATTATCATAGGATTTTATGACCTATTTAACGATTGGAAAAACATTTTACCCCCAAATGGATAGGAAGACAATTTAGAACCTCCAATTTTTGGAGGATATGTTCAAGACATGTGTGTTGGAATTTGTCCAAAGTTTGTAGGATCACATTACATTATTGGATATCACTTATAAAAATATCTATCATACTAATATTGTATAAAAACTGAAGATAGCTCAGAGTTGACGTAATTATTATTCGAAACAACATTGTAGGCCTTTGTATTTCATTTTGGAAGACTATGTTTTCTTGAGAGTCTCCACATGAAAATGATTTTAGAGACTTGTATGGGGAAGTGAGATATATTTGTGGTTTATTACGAAGTTCCAAATCCTATATAGGATTTGAAGGTTTATATACACCTAGGATATACCCCCACGATTAGATAGAGTAAATGAAATATTCCACGTTTCACAGTTGAGAGGATACGTTCATAACCCTTTGATCATTAGTGATTGGGGTTATCAAGACATTGACGATAGATACCCCTTCCCAGAGTATATAGTGGAGGCCTAGGACCCAAAAAAGATCATATTTTGATAGATCTTTCCTCTAGTTATAGTGTTTTGGTAGTGTAGGTGTATGATAGAGAGCTCCTAGAAGAGTGAGATATATATGTTGGCTCACTTAGACCAGCTTTTTGGGTATCTTGTGCTTTTTGGGGAAAAATACATAAAGGAGGAGAAAATGTAACAAATCATGTTTCTACAGTTTAATCCTTTGAATATATATATATATATGAAATTTTATTTGGATTTTGTGGTGTGTTTTGGGGGGCTGTAGGGCATAAAATCAATATATTAAAAATACACCAATATATTAAACCACACAAGCATATATTTTCAATATAAATGGTCTTCAAATTGATCAGGAACTCGGATGTGAAATCTAACAACAATATTGTTCCCATAACACTAGGATTTCCCTATAAAGGATTTTAGGATGTTCAATATCGAATGTTTCATGGGATACTGATGTTGGAGGTTTCATTATGTAGTTAAATATTGAATTATATTAATTTAATTTAATTTCCTAAAACCTACTAAAATCTCTATGAATTCATATATATGGATAACTTATAGTGTTTTTATAGGAAACCTTAGAGATTATAGAGGATGTGGATGAGAGCTTCATTGGAGTTAGTGGTACTAAAACATGGAATTATGGTGAGATATTGAGGAGGTACATTAGATGGATGATGACCGTTCTGGGATCACCACCATTATCATAAAAGGAATTTTTATTCACCAAAAATAGATCCTTTATTTTGATAAAGATTTTTATTCTATGGTTTTCACATCCATTGATTTATTTATTAATAATGGATTCTCATATCAGATTATTCTTATGTGATTTATAAACATTTCATGCACCCCATTTTAATATTGTTCTTCAACCTATTTTCTAATATCTTATGCACACATAAATTTTCCAATTCTCTTAATTTTTTACCATTGTCTAGAATCTAATTTAAAAATGATGATATCACCCTGTTATTGTTCATATACCACCACCATTAAGCACGTTCTTTATTTTTGGCCCATAGGGTTGGGGATTTAACATTTTCAGAGTCGATTCGAGAATGATCGAACCCCCAGCTTCATTGAAGTAGTGAGAATTACATAAGTATCTACATTTCAGGGAGATAACTAGATGATTTGTAGGGTAATTGTGATGAAATCACTAATTGATGTCCTTATATGATGAGGAAAGGCACAACAGCTACCCCATAGAATATCAGATTTCTGGTTTCCATCCACCAGAGGATGTGAATCGATGATCATAGGCTTCCCCCTTCATTTTTAATGGATTTAGTTGGGTGAATTGATGAATAAGGAATCAAAAATCTTGAATCTTATATCCTCATTAATGGAGGCTCCACTGTATATGAAAAACATGATTACACATCATGTAATCAGAGGTTCCCGTATTGTTTATCATAGGTTATCACATTGTCTAGTGCTTTAGCACAATTTAAATATCACATGCCACTTGGATATTCTAATATTCAATGTTACCCTAACCAAGAATCTGCCCATGTGTCGATGAAACATTCCCAACTCCCCGAGTAGACAAAATCACTTTGTACCCTGAGGGACACATCGTGGAGAAGCACAAGGATACTAAATACATGCACTGGGAGTGCACGCATTGGACCCCAGATGATTATACACATTATCTAACACTATGTACATTCCATGGGGAGCCACATTTATGGAAAATTCATGTCCTACGATGGACATACTTAGGTGTCTAGGATGATCCAAATTCCATGTGGCCCAATGTACATGCCGTGTACTTTTTCTAGAAACATTAACTATGCATATCACTTACTTTGGGACACAAATTTGGGCCCACTAGTAGCCTATTCTGGGTAGTTTTCCATGTATGAAATGATGGAGGCCTTAGTTGTGGAAGTAGAGATATGACATTAGGTTTTACAAGTGGTACGATTCATGAAAAAAATGTTTGGATGATGGCACCGACTTGGATTGACTATCCATGAGATACCGAGATCAGTATACCCCTAGCACACTAGATAATTGGTCCCTCGTCCTTTTTATACATGTAAAGTTAGGACTCAACTATACTATAGTGGGAACATTTCCTATATCTATGGATCAGTAATTCCAAATCATCAATCTATGGTGTGGTGATGTTCCTCCATTTGAGTTAGTGCTTCATATTCTTTGAAGAAAAGTGGTGATGTGTAGGCCCACCTCTCTTACTCTTGTGAGGTTGAGGGTGGTTTTTTTTCATTTCATGAGGACCAATAGGAAATTAATTATAAGTCCTCTATCTTAAAATATTGTTAATATATATATCCCCTTATTCTCTTTAAGTGGGTTTGTTTTGAGATTATATATTTTTTGTCTTCCTTAGCCCTCTTTTTTTGTATTGAGTTTTTGGTATTATTTTATTACTTCCATATTTGTTTTTATGGAGTTATTCTAGGTATGTATATACTCACCCTTATGTTTTCTATTCCAACACATGTTTTTTCTTTTGAATATGATAGAAATATTGGTGCTAACTTCATTGGTCCTATTATTGGAGGATCATAGTGGTTCTTGGAGGTTCTAGTTGTGTTCATGGGTTAGCCTTAGAGATTTTGAGCCAGTATCACTTTAGTTTTCACTTATCATAATAGCTTTTAGTTTTCATCCTCATTTCTAATTGATCATGTATTTTTACCATTATAACTTTTATATTACTATTCTACATAGCCATGTATTTCCTAGTGGATATTTAATGAATATAATAAACTCTATATGGTAAATCAATTTATTAAATCTCTGTATTATTTCATGGATCTAGATGTGTACATGAATATAGGTACTTCTGGATATAGTCTCCCATTTTATTTATATTATTTCTTGATTCATATCACAATCCAATATTATATTAGACGAAGGAATAGGGTGTCACCCTTAGCTTATTGGAATCCCTAGTGGGGTCTTAGTGAGTTCCGTTGTAACAATAACTTGAATGATAATTTTATTATACACTTAGATCCATGACCATAACTCTAAATCCTTAATAATAAAATAAAAATGCCACCATATTCCTTGTGGAATAGTCCAATTACTCAATATACCCCACTTATATGTAATTTTCCAATTCCTAGACTATGGAACATATGAATATAAATGGAAAAACTAATTTAAAAACAATATAAATAAAATAAATAAAAAATATGACCATATATAAATAAATATACAAATATTTATAATAAAATCACCAATTAGTCTCACATAATATAATTTTTATACATTTCCCAATCCAATAAAGTACCATTCCTTCAAACCTAAAACCAATTCAAACATCATTTATATATATAAAAATATTTTCATGGAGAGGATGAGTGAAAAGATCAATAGGATTTTTTTAATGACTTCCAATACACACCATCAATAAATCCAAACTTATTATATGATTTTTTTTAAAATAATACAATACCCATGCCATTTGATATAGTAAAATATCATATAATAATAAAATATATATAAAAATATTTTAAATAAAACACAAGTGAATCATTTCCTTGCCACATAATATCTATGTAAACTAATTAATAAAAAGTTTTCCATATTAAATAAGAGGTAACCCTAATCAATTTTCATAACTATTAGTTAACTCCAACCAAACTCAATTACTATCTCCCTAATAATTCCCCACACGTAATAGAGACTCCTTCACTATACACAATACAAAGAAGATTACATATATTACACATCAAAAATTTAATCATAAATAATTGTAGTAATTATTCATAATATAATCTCTAAGAAATTGCAAACCAGATCAAAAACCTGAATTTCCAAAATCCATTATTTTATTGAAAAATGATCACACTCCAAAAAAATCAACATTTTATTTCCTTAAAATCCAAATTAATTAAATATGATTATCACAAAATACCTAGCATCATTTATAAATCATTTTAAATCCAATAAAAATTATTAATGGAAAAAATATATTCCATCTCAATTTATCATAGAGTAGAGCGTGAGAATCAAAATACCATATATTTCTTCCATAGTATTATTTAAATATATACCATAAATTTTCAAAACATAAAAGATATTATCTTAAGAAAATACCAACAATTAAATAAATCACATATATTGAAAATTAACCAAAATAATCCAACACTAAAGGAATAATCACATACCATTCAATTAGATTCAGTACTCACTCCAATAACGTGGTGAATATATATAAATACCACCAAAATACCTTCCAAAAAATCACCAAAAATTTAGATATACCCATGAAATGGGAGTAGACTGACAAAAATATGAATATATGAATAAAGTGGGGACTCTCCATTGATCCCTGAGGTTTAAAGGGTTAGAAAGAACCTAAAAACTGTAGATAAATTTTCTAAAAGGACCTCTGAAATATAGGGCTTAATTTGAGGGATTTATTCAAACATGATATGGTATGTTGTATTTTTTCTATTAATGGGGGTCTTATTAGTGTCAATTAACAATTATTCTATTTTATATGGATATGGAGAAAAGTTAGTGATATGTTTTAACCATGTGGATGTGATTAAGGATAGATTATAGTGATAATAACATACATAGAAAATGGAATGTACATGGAAAATATTAAGATAATGGTGAATATAATCATTTATAGGTCAAATTTGTTGAAGTGATTGACTGTAGTGATGTAAGAAAATTTTAACCATGGATTTGAGTGTGAAGATACATAAATATAATGAAATAATGAGTACCACTATGAATATAGAATCTATAAAGGAATTGAAAAGTTGCACATCAATTAAAGATTAATGATTTATAATCTGGATTGGATGATTGAGTAATGTGATTTAAAATTATAATTCTATATAATTTATTAATTGTGTGATGTTTGAGTGGATTTAGATTTTTTTGGAGTTATTTTGTGAAGTTTGTAAAAACCATTTCATAACCATTGAATAAAAAATTGATATTTATCTAAATAATACAACTCATAGAAGTGATACATATTGTGTCACATCTATCAATAACTACACCATTATAAATTCAAAATAATTTTGGAAGACAAATATAACTTTTTGAATAATAAAAGTATTATAGGTTCATTATTAACAGAAATTAGATCATAATTATATTTTAGAACGAAGATATAGTGTAAGGATATTCATTGTGCATCGGAAGTCACAACGCAGTGAGAAGTCATAATAAATGAGTTCTATCTGAATTTATTTTATACCACAATTATTATATAATTCAACATTATTCTTGGAATGACGATGATTATGTTAGGGTAAATTCATTTTGAGATAATACTAACATCAGAAATTAATAATATAGTTTTATAACAGTTAAATGTAAATATAAATTGGGCAATAATTGATTTATATTACACCATGATCGGTGGTAAAGAAATATTCTTTAATAAGAAGGTTTCAGGAATTATATCTGTGTCTTGATGGATACACTACAACCCCATGTCATTATTTGTTATCTAAAAATGTATTATGAAACAATTTTATTTCTTAAATAATAATGAATAAATCATGGTATTTTTTGAGATCAGTTTTTCTATAATTTTTGTATCACGAAACTATAGTCAATTAATGTTTTTAGTAAATATAGGATTCAATGTCATTAATCCATTATTCTATTAATTGACCATAATATTAGTAAGTTATTGAAAAAATGAATATTTTAATATCCTATATATATAAAAGAATATTTCATATATTTTCATGTTTTTGATAGACACATTTGAATGGGTTTGACAACACATTAATGCGTGTGACACATGGAATTAATATGGGAGATTGTGAAAACTCAAATTAATATCAAACATAAATATAAACTTTAGATATTTAATGTGCCCTTTATTTATAGTTTAGATTACACTAGATGAGAAAGAATCATTAAAATTTTAGAAAGAACTATATAAGAATAATTTAGAAGAACTCCATTGATAGATCTAGTTCATTAAGAATAGTCCATGAATAGAATATCTTCATTAAAAAATATGGTTCACATAAAAATTTTGGTTTATGATTCACTGAATTTTGTGGAATATATACAATTTTCTGAATGGAAGAATGTAATTCATGCAATTTATTATTACATTGAATAAGGAATTGATTTAATCTCATAGATTAACTATTTATTTTTATATCAAGATCATTTAGAAGATGTTGTTTCAACTCTCTAAACAATGAATTCATCAAATCATGTTATTAAAGATAAATGTAATGGAATATAATATAAAAAGACTACATTATTAGAGTTTCATGTGGAAAATAATATCAATTTCACATGATGGCCATAATTATATCTACAAATAAATAAACTCAAAAATATACATCTCAAATCAATTCATGGATAGAGCATGAAAGGGTGTGACCACTAGGTGAGTAATAAGTGATCCTTAAAAACATTATATATAGAGTGAATTGAATTATATATACATAATAATACAAATAATATTTAATAAATAGTTCATGATAGTGGATTTTGGTTCACCAATAGTTAGGGATGTGTATTCCCCTTGGAAATATCCCAGTGTTGGTGAACCGAGTAAATTCCATGTCTTTATTGAATGCTTTAAATTATATATAATATTTATATCCTCACTATGTATTCAATTGAGTGTGATAGATTAATTTATCATTCCATATAATAGTGGAAAAAGTTCTGAAAATGGTTGTGGGTTCAGTTTAAATAAATGTAAAATTAAATTAAATTGGACAGAAACCTGATCCACAACACTCTCTGGGTTTCTTTGGATACATATATTAATATTTTGGTCCCAAATGTTTATATTATATCCACTTTTTTCAAATTTCCAATTCCAAATTTCATATATTATTAGAATATTTTTTACATAAGGAATATTTTATGAAATCCCATGTTTTTTTATGACACTAGCACTGATGGTTGGAAATTTAAAATACAAAATTTTATATAGGATTTTGGCGATGATAGGGAAGATCATATGCATTATGATGTGGATTTTTGAGTGGTAAATTAATGATAATTTTATGGAGATATGAAAAAAATCCTAAACTAATCATTATAAAATATGTTATGCAATAAGATCCTTTATTATTATGTTACTTCTTAAATATGGGAATGCTTGAAGGAAGTATATGGAGAACTTACAAAAGAATAAGGTATTTTTATTCCTCTTACAAATAATAAAATAAAATATTGAATTTATTTATTATTTGTGAAAAAATATATAGATAAGTTTCTAATATCAATATTAAAGATAATGAATAGTAAGATAAATTTGGCCTCTAAGAAGAAAAATATAAGAAACCCAACTCTAGTATCCATGAGTCATTATCTATATTATTATATTTTCATAATGAACAATACATTACATTACCAAAGATAGACCATTTTATATTTTCATGAAGAACACGATAAATATAGGTATCACATTTTAAATTAAAAATGAATTATAACAAAGAAATTAATCATTTAACACAATAAAAAATTACTTACTCGTATTTATGGGAAAAGAAAAAATAAGAGTGGGATAAATATATCAGTAAAAGTTACATTTAGTGGAAGATTTCATGAGTACATAAGGAATATTAAATATCAAAAGGTAAATAACAGAAAAACATTCCATTTAATTAGTTACCTATGAAAATAATACATCCATGCGTAATATCAATGAAATAATCTCATGGGTAACAATAAATGAATTATAAATGATGTAAATTGATAATTTTTTAGATCATGACATAATACATCATGACACCTTTTTTTTCAAGGACATATGATTATAATTTTTATGTTTATTGGTAGAAAGAAACAAAAAAAGATTTAGTAATGATAGTTAAGTAGATTCTCTCTTCAGTCCTATTGATACATCAAGAGGCTATGTAATTTCAGGTCCCACCCACCATTGAACGTCGAATGAAATCCTCACATATTTAATGATATGTTTAATTAATAGAAATTATTTTTAATAAAAAATTATCATTATTGAGTAAATAATATGTAATATTAAGGTTTCCCTGGTCAATCATATAACATTCATAGTAAAACAATTTATATTGAAATGGTAAAAGGTTTAGGAAATATATATACTCGAGATGTAAAAAAATATGTATATGGAAGAAAAATTTAATTTCTAATGAAATATGACCACAATAATTTTAATTCATACATAGAATGTCAAAAAACACATAATTAATGAAAATACGAGAGATGACAATCAATTTATTAGGAAATTGGATTCATAAAAATGTATGTTATTTTGTTTAATATAAGAAAATGGAATAGAAAAATTTTAAAAAAAATTAAATAAATTTCATTTTGGAACCACAGAATACTTTTATAAGAAGATAAATAAAATAAAATAATTATGGTGGTGGGATATTCCGTTAATGTCATATATGATATAACGAAAAATTCTTTTTGGCTTTTTTCAAAGAAAGTAAAAAAATAAAGCATAAAAAAATACTCATCTCAAACCATTTAAAAAGTCAAGGATAACAAAAAATATACCTAATAAATAATTTTATGAATAAAATGTACTTCATTAATACAATTTTGAAAAATATAGATATGGAAATACTAGATCAAAAAGAATAATATGACCATATTTTCATTTAAATATTTATTTTACTAATTCAAGTTAAAAAGAGGGTGAAAGTAGTAATAAAACATGGAACATTCATAAATATACAATGGATATGAAAATTTATGCAGTTTATGTGTGACATAATAAACGATTCCAATAATAAATGTAATAGTAATAAAAAATCACATTATAATATAAATTAATACTTATTTGGTAACATTTAAATTATAACCCCCTGAATGAGTAGACTTGAATTGTATATTTAATTACCATGAATTAATAAATATTCATGTTAAATACATTAATGGAGAAATATATAAACCAAATTAATGTTAATAGGTGCATAATACCAAATATTTCTCAGTCAATTGGAAATTGAGAAAGAATCCTTTAAAAATATCATATCATTGACTTGAGGATTAATAAATGAATTTACCATGTATAAGAAATGTAAATTCAGAAAAAATTATTGGAAATGAAACATAAAAAAATCATTTCTCAATTTACAATTAATCACGTCGTAACATAGTCAATGAAGTGGTGTAATAACTCAGTTAATAGAAATTGTGTTAAGAAACCCCATACATCATACATCCATTTAGTTGATTGTTATATAACCTAATATATAATAAATTTAGATTTATTATATATACACATTATAACTATATACATATTTTAATATCACATATGATCCACTTATGACATATTATCACCTATTTGTTTACAATCATTAATTATTTTCATTGTTTCGTATGTTAACTACTTGCATCTTTATGCATATTTTTATTTAGTAAGTGTTGTCGTTATGTCCGGATCAAGTATTTAACATCAAAAAAATATTAATCATGAAATAAATCTCATATATATTCATTTTTATACATAGTTATAGTTATACCTTAAAGGAGTTTTGGAAAAATGAACCACAATGCTTTATGGAGGTGGAAATTGACACACACATATGAACTACATTATAATTTTTTATAGAGTGAAAGGGTATGAATTAAAATGATATATTATATATATATGATAATGATTATATGATATTTATGATATATATTCCTTAGTTTCATATTTATAACCTTCAATGTAAAATAATGAAGTAAAATAAATTACATCGCTACGTGGATATGGTAATCCATACATACACATGAGCGATGTTTTTCCTTTCGGTAGTATAGAAATATGGTAGATAGTGGTTATTAAGTCATAAAAAAATAATTTAATTTATATAAGATATTTAATATATTATTTTATAATTTATACCATATGTTTATTGGAGGTTGAAAAATAAATAAAATTAAATATACTCAGTTAAGAGTTTTTCCTTTTCATTGATAAACATCCTTTGGATTACACCATAGTCCTTGAAATAAAAGTATTTGGGGAAATAAAAAAAAGATAAATTTAGTTTTTAAGTTAGATAATATGGTATTAGGGTAGGGACTTGCAGATCTAGAGTGCTCAAACACCGTGAATAAAGTAAGAGAGGAGGTTCCCATTTATAAGTGAAGGAAATGAAACACATGGAATTAATGAAAGGATTAAATAATATATACGTCATAATAATGTAAAATAGACCCCCGTTATACCCATATATGAATATATTTTGTGATTGGGAAAAAATAATCTAAAAAATCACATTTAGACAATCATCAGATATATTTTAATCCATAGATACTAGTTAAACCAGATTAAACCCATTTTAACCCTAACCATAATAACACAACTTTATACCTAGATAGCATCATTATATTATCTAATATAAAAGGGGTATTATAATTTTTTCTAAAAATGATGAATCTATCTTTGGAATCTAGTATATAAGATTCAATTTATATATGTCTAAGAAATTACTTTTAATATAATGACATAAAACCCATCAAAAAAAGTTTTTAAAAAAATAATCTATTTAAGAATATAAATATTTTCACCTTCAAATCAAGAAATAAATTATATTCTAGGATTTATCACAGTTTAAATAACAAATAAATATCACTATTTGGAATTTTTATCAATAAAAATTATAAATGGTATCTTCCAACAATACCATTAACTGCAATAACCTATAAAAACATTTAAATTTGAATAAAATAAAACTTAACTTCCCTAAAGTCATGTTCTAGTTATATAATTTAATATATTATTTAAATATAAAATATTTGACTCCTTAGAAATATATTTTTTTTCTAAAACCTATCACCCAATTTTATAAAATAAATTGTTATAGTGATTTTTTAGTTTTACTTTACTATTTTAACCATATTTCAAGATTCACCAAGGTGATAAATTTTACCACAATTTGTATATATAATTCCTCAAAATAAAAGGAAATTTTTTTAAAAAAAATTAATCTAAATTTTAAAAATATGCATTTTTTCTCAAATTCACCTTTTATAATTGGAATAAATTAATTCCAAAATAAACCAGCAAAATGTGATGAAAAATGATTTTTAATGAAAATACATTTTCCAATAATAAGATGATCACACATTAACTTTATGAATAGTAATAATAATTATATGAATTTTAATTCATATATGAATATATATAATTAATAAATTTAACTTAAACCATTCAATATTAGATGTTATTTTAAATAATTAAATTTGAAAACACTGTGCACATAAAATAGTATTCTGAAAAATATCTTGTTTTTACCTCAGAATTATATTTTCTTTACTTATATAAAATTAAAAATCAATAAAAAGTTTACATTACATATTATAACACATTATTATAAATATAATTTGGATCACATAAAATATACATATTTAATTATTTATAAAATCATATTTCTAGGCGATAATTTCAAAACATCATTCTAGACCTATTTTGACATAGTATGTACAAAATCGATATTCATATTTTAAAATTATAATTTTTTTCATTAAATATTAAAATGTTCATTGTATTAAGATAAATGTTTCACATACTATATTTGAATTTGGGGTGTTACATGATTCCCTTTGAAAATTTCATAATCGAAATTTTCATTGGTATTACATTTTAAACAAATGACGGTGAATCTTATTTGTAACATCCTCGAGTTCCCAAATTACATACTATATTTAAATGATATATATAAAGTACCTTACCTTTTATGTTCATTAGATTTCACAGAACCTATTCTCTAGTTCCAATGATATGGATAGTGTCTTCAAAGTAAAATAGATCATGATTCAATTATATTTCCTTAGAGGTGAAAAATTGAATTGGGTCTTGAATATACATCCTCAATAATGTGATACGAAAGAAGTCATGTAAATTATATTGACTTGGTTGAATTTATAAATGGTAAGATATAAATCCAATTATTTATATAATTTAAAATAGTTCATTATATATAAAGATTATTTTTTATTTCTTATCAAACTTTATAATACACTTCTATGGAGACACTTTCAGGAAAATGTGATCTCCCACATGTTATTCCAAAACTGTTATTATGTTATTTGGATATCTCTCTTTACTACATTGATATACATTAAATTTAGTAGTAATAGTATTTAAAAAATTTCTTTTCCCCTCAAAATGGTATTTTTCGACAAGATTACATTCACCAAAATTATCCCAAAATGTGATATTATGGTATCTCTATCCAAATAATGCTTCATATGATGTCATTTGACTACCTGAATGGAATCCATTATTTTAGTAAAGCACCAGAAAAGGTATAAAATGATCCCATATAACATTTAAGTCATGTGAGAATGAAATTAACATCACATATATTATTTTAATAGTACTTTTTGTCTGTCAATCATTTTCTAGATGATATATGATGCTTAAATGTAGCTCAGTATCAAGAGCCTTCATTATAATTTTCAAAATTTCTATGTAAATCATGGGTCAATATTTGAAATAATTGAAAGATATATTCCATTGAGTCTTAAAAAACCATTAATAACTATCCTTTCAAATATATCTTGGGGAAAATCATCTCTTAAAGATAAAAAATTCCTTTATTTAGTAAGGTTATTAACAATAACAAATATGAAACCATATTTCAATGAGTCTTTAGATAAATAGTGAAATATTATATAGTAATTCTATACCAATTGAACATAGTAATAGGTAAATGTTACATTAATACTCTAGGATATAGTCTCTCAACCATCACATGTTGAAAAATCAATCATCTCGAGACTTAATCAACAATTTACCACTTCATATTTTCCATCCAAAATGTTCCACCAGATCCCTATACATTTTGGTGCTATAAGGGTGTATAGAGAAATCAGTGTTGTTATAATCATGTAATTGTTCTCTTTTCAACATAGTTAAATACGGAACATCTATTAACTTACCTAATTTGAAATCACCATCTTTATAAATTATGTATTCTAATTTCTCATCATTAATGGATTTAATTTTATTTTCAAAATTATATGCATTAGGAGAATAAAATTTTATCATTTCTATGAAATATGGTTTTTCAATCATTTGTAAAAGGAATGAAATTTATTATCCCAAAATAATTCCCATATCAATATTTACTAAATCCATGAACATAGGATCCCAAATAATCACCATTTTTTCTCAAGACTCCACAATCATTTCTACTCAATGTATCTACTACATTATGTTCCTCCTCTGGGTAGTAGTGTATTATGAAATAATAATTTTTGAGTAGATTGATCAAGTATCTTTGCCTCATGTTGATCTCCTTTTATGGAATGATTTATTTTATACTCATAAGATATGTGTATATATTACATGTTTCACCACCATGACAATTTTTCTATATTTTCAGATAAAATATTATGAATTTCAAACTAAATATCATGGGTTCTATTGTTCTATAAATGGGTATTTATGTAAATTGATTCATAGGTAACAACTTTATCATTATTTATAAAGGAAACAAATATGTTGATTCTTTGATGCATGACTATATACTGAAAAACTACCATATCCCAATGGTAGAGTCAAAATTAGAGCATAGAGAAATCTCTACATTAATTCCTCATAAAAATATTCACATTCCGTTATCTATATAAACATAACACCTTTATGTTTTAAATTTGATAATGGTTTATCAAATTGGTATTTTCATTAACATGCTTTAGATAGTAAAAAAACAAAACAATGAAACTACATAACTATATTATGTTCACTAGTGAAGTCCATTCATTGACTGCCTTTATCTTCAATGAATCAGTTGGAATTCCATCCTTGGACATAATATGGACCTGAAATGAAACCTTCTAAATCAATAATGTAACATCCTACGAATCTGTGTTCCATGTAATGGTAAATTTTATATTTTATGTTACCCATTAATCAAACAAACTATTTTCTTATGGAAAAGTAATAATAAAATTTTAATGAAATAGAGTAAACACACAAAATGAACGAAAAGCTCTTTATTCCAATGGGAACACCTTAGAAATTTCAATACACTGAGATCAAACGGGAAAATAATATAACCAAAGATACCAATTAAAAACCCTATTATCATTACAGGAAGACCACTCAAAACAACTAGAACCCCGAGAAGATGATAGGGATCCTTAGTATCCATCATAAAGAACATAAGAATGGACGAAGCCACCGCAGCCACACTAAGCACTAAATGGATGACTTGAACCATCTTCTTTTTTTCTTCAATCACCTTTATCTTAAGACACCCCAAGTCTTTGTTTAATGGGGGCACTAATCTGACCATTACTTCAATAATCCATTGGTAACTCAACGGCTATAATTATAGCCAATGGAGTATTTAAATTTCATAACTGTTGGGTTTTAAAATTAATGAAATTTATCTTTATATAAAACATGGTTTTTTTAAGGCTTTTATTGTTTTATGGTTTTATGGAATTTCAAATATTTTAATATGTTTAAATGTTTAATGTTATGTATTTAAATAAAAGTATACTTTTATAATGAAACTTAGTCTTTACAAAATCATTAAGGCCATCTAGTTCAAAACATTGTAATTTAAATACCTCTTAAATATTTTAAAGGTTATGATTTTTGAAGAGGGTAATTTATAATTATGGAACCAATATACCTTTAATAAGTATTTTGAAGAAGTATTTTTAATAATTCATTAAAAACCTGAATGTTGTATTTTTAACTAAATGAAACTATGTTTTCATCTAAGAAGTATTTTATATTTGGAACTATGAATTCTAGTTTTATAAGACCATTATATTTTTGAATAGTTTATTAGGAATGAATGAAATTGTTAATGTTTTCATTAATTATTTTAACTTATATTTATAAATACTTATTGTTTTAAATAACATATATGTTTATATATGTACATATTTTTTCTGAACATAAATGATATTTTAAATTGTTTATCTAAATTTTAATAAACGTTAAGGGGAACCGGCCAGCCGAGCACAGCCTTGAAGGACAAGCCCTCAAGGTCAAGGCCAGTCCCCCTAAACACCCAAGGTGGAAACTAGGGGTGTCATGGGTTTATGAGTACATTCATAGAGGAGAGCCCGAGCCCGATCATAGCTCGCGCTAGGTAACAGCATGCATGGACCAGAGAGCGCTATGGGTGTGAGTGTAGGCCTAAGCTTGCATAGGGGGGGCCCGTTTATAAGGCCCCGTATGTGTGTTTGTGTCATTACCGGATGACATAACCATTGAGGCTTATAAGAAGCACCCAAATTTCATCCCATTTCGATGTGGGTCGCCGATTTTCTGGTGTCGCGCAATCCAGGCCGTCCATCGCATCATGCTATCTATCGCGGCCGTCTGCGCGATCGAAGCCGTGCGATCACCCTACATCGCCGAGACCGTCGATCTCCCATGAGATCAAATCCTGACCATCCAATTTTTTTTACGACCGATTGACTCTCCCCCTTCCATAGTAGTCGGATCTGGTCAGGCCTAATCATGGTCATCCTCTCCATCAAAGCTCCCCTCATCATCTGCTTCCTCCGCAATACCGAACCAGTAGGCCATCACCCTCACCCATCACCCTCTCCACTTATCTCATATGGCCCGTGAACCCCTAAGGATCCCTTAGCCCCTCCTTTCCATGATACTACTTCCCTTTTCACCTCATCCCTTTTCCTATTGAGTTTCTCTTCAGGTGAGGTTTTATATAATATATAAATATATATGTTGCGGTTTTGTCTTCTAACCAAACATTGAGGTTTGTTTTCAACACCGAAGTCTTGTGTAGGGTCCTCTAGTGTTGAAGCTAAGACCTATAGATCCTTTAAACTCCTCTCCCATGCAAGATGAACCCCAAGGGATCACCCTCTCATCCCTCTTCACTTTCCTTCGAGCACCCCAAGGCCTCCAGAGAGCTCCTCCTCCCCTCTTCCAATCCGACCCACCTCCTATGTCTAGGTAAGGGGATATATCTACCTTCATTTATGATGAAAAACCCAATATACACACATGGTGTATAATCGGTTATATATTATGTATGTATATATATATATACATATATATTTTTTGTATGATCATCAAACCTCCTCCTCTTTTGAAATTGGGTGTATGGGTTTAGGATGGTTCTTCCTAGATGATTGAAAGGTTTGTTTAAGTTGGATTTCTGTTTTTAACCTATATGTAACAAATCTATATACAGATATATATATATATATATATATATATATATATATCTCTGATTACTGTATATAATTATGTATACACATTAAAACCCTTCCTGATTAAGGGTTTCTAGGGATGTTGTTCATGGTTTGTAAACTCAAGTAGTTTATGTATGTTTAGTTTTGAAAGGCCTCTATCATATAACATATATATACGCATATATATTTTTGGGTGTTTAAGAATAGATGTATGTATATAAGTACCCCATTCAAAACTACTTTTAATATTTCCAAATAATTCAATATATTATACTAAGGATTATATACTTGTAAAGGTTATTTTGAATCTACTTTTAACATGCAAATCCTTTATGAAAACTTTGTATATATATAAATATATATTTATAAATAGTTATTTATTTCAATATAAATCAATTATGGTTTTTAATAGATGAATACAAATCTTTAAATAATATATTTGTTGCAAACCATGTTTTGGGCTTAAATGGAATTAAGTTTATAGTACAAAACCTTAATTGTTATATATATATATATATTTATATATGGTTACATAGGTAATAAACCATATATGAATATATTTTTAAATCAAGTAATTGATTAATGGTTTGAAATATTCAGTTTGTAAGGAATTAATGGACCTTGTTTATGTTATGTAAAAACCCATATGTACAAATTGTGTATATATGGTTATGTGTTTATATATTTATAAGTATAATTTCCAAAACCCTATTTTTTATGTAATAATTACCAGGAATTAGTTTATGTTTTTATACATGTAATATTTTAATAAAAGAAAATTTTGGTGTCTGCTAAGCCAACATGTATTTTGAATATAAGTATACACTAATAAGACTGTCTGATTAAAGAAGTTTATTTGTAAATACCCTTAATGTGTTTTCCAATTGAAAAAGAATGTGTTTTGGTTTTATTAAATTACATTATAGGATTGAAGGTTTATGTGATCATTTTTCATGTTTTATGATAAACCTGTTGCGGTGAATGTTAGTAGTTAATCTAGTTATAGTTTTATCGATGACATGTTTATCGCAATAATTAATGCCAAGTGTTTTCTTTAAGTATTTCATTTCCATGATATAAGAATTTTAAAGAGTCATCATTTATCACCGCATATGTAAAACCCTAATCATCCATCATTTTATGTGCTATCTTATGTGAAAATAATTTTTACTATACTATGTATGCGTTTGATTAATTATTTCCATATTTGCAATGTTATATCAATTATTTTTAGACTAAATGTATAATGGTTTCATAATTCATTTTATTTATTATTGCACATAATGCATGAATATGACATACCATGATAATGAACTAAGAATTAAATTACCCAAACTGGTATGGGACACCTTGGGTAATGATAAATGAAATTAAATTACCCAAAGTGGTATGGTACACCTTGGGTAATATCTAATAAAATTAAATATTCAAAGTGGCATGGGACACCTTGAACAAAATGAAAAGTGAATTATGAAACCTAGTAATTTGTAAGTGATAAGTTATTTAAATAAATCAAAGTTGTATGGGAACTTTGATTTATGAGATATGATGAATTCATTTGACCCTGTATGTTCCGAGGTGGGGACCGGTAAAATTAAACCCTTCGGGTTGGGGTCCGGTTACAGCTAACCCTTCGGGTTGCTGTCTGGTTACAGAGGAACTCCAGGTTGGTGTCTGGTTAGTAGAGGCACTCCGGGTTGGTGTCTGGTTACAGAGGATCTATGGGTTGGGTTCCTGTTATAGTTAACCCCATAGGTCTTGGCACGAGGCCTTGACATGGTCCGGAATATACAATTCCCTCATTATGTATATGCAATTTAATTAACCAGAAAAATATTTGATATGTATAATATTGATCAAATAGCTTAAGGGTTATGGTTGAGGCCTTAATCAATAGATTTCTTGGCCAAGGCCTCTATAATATTTTTACAAAATTTTCTTCATTATAATCCCTCATTATATGTATGTTAATTAAGAACCAGTACCTATGAGTACAAGATTAAGTGCACGTGACATATGATGCATGATCATTTTTCCTCCCCAGATTATTAATGAAAATGATAGCATTACATTTATCATGTCATCATGTGCATTTGTATAAGTTGTAGTGAGATTTTTTATGCGCAACTCTGATAATATTCTTGTGTAGTAGTATTTGCATACCTTACATGTTATTCTTATTTTACTTAGTAGAGTTAATGTAATTTCATGCAAGTATGCTTACTATATTCATTAGGTGACTTTCAGCTAAGTGTTCAGATACTTTTGTGTGAAGTGCTTCAACTATTTTATATCAATCTTTCAAATGTCATGATGTTATTTCTTTAAGGAATTATTTTAAGTATGGAAAATTAATTTCAAAAGTATTTTTAGAAAACTATGTTTAAGTATGTTCAAAACTCCTTACTGAGTATTTCAATGCTCACCCTACGCTTTAAATGAAAAAAATTTAGATCTCAGTAATGTATTCGAAGAAGTTTCAGAATGTAGCTGGTTTTCCCAGGACCTGAACCTCACGATCATCTATAGCATGGGACATGATGTGTCTTATGTGAATGAATTGTAATGTAATGTAATAATTTTTGGTACATCATGTCTCATGGGAACCAGCTCCTGAAATTCGGGGTCCAGGTCCTTATAGTTGGTATCAGAGGACAGGTTCATACAATTCTAGAAAACCAGGTAATATAAATATATAATTATGTGTAAACCTTACTATGTGTTTTTATTATAACTTTCAGATGGCAGATGAAAGATCACTAACAACTCTTTTTTCCCTTCCCACTAAAATCCTCGAGACTATAATTTTTATGTCGTGTATGGAAGACTATGATCCCTATGGGAACCTTTGACTATCCTGCAATCTCCTTTACCAAGTGTCGAACAACTCAAATATACTTCGACTCTTCTGAGGATCGGGCCATTTTTACTATCGTATAACTTATGCACAACTTGTATAAAATACGCATAGGGGGAACTATTATGAAGTTCTTTTCCTATGTTTTGCCCTATCTTCAAACTATCTGGCTTTAAGGGTTTTCCAGGAAGCTGTAGAGGAGGGAAATCACTATGCAGCCTATCTTTTTCAAGTCTTGAGTTTCAGACTGTACGAGAGACTCTTTGACATCAAACCACTCGACTTTGAGGTTGTACGACGAATCTGTAGGGACCAAGTTCATCTTGATATCACTGAACTTTACACCGATCATGCCTCTATCTGGATGCCCAATTGTTTTATGCGGGAGTTTAACCACACTTTCCCATGGTGTATCTGGGCAAGAGAGATCGAGGAATTGGGAACCACCCTGGGAATAGAGTTAAGAACATCAGAGAACTATTCATGGTGGTGGGCTCTGTAAAGGTAAAACTTAGCTTCCTTATGTTATTTCCCTGTTAGTTATTAGTTTCTACAGTGTTTTGTGCAGGGACCTTGAGAGTGAAGTCTGTCTGTGGTTGCTGTAGTTAGGTACAAATATTTTAGAATTACAAGGACACAATTCATTGTAGGGGGAATAATGTAACATCTTATGAATATGTGATTCATGTAATGGTAAATTTTATATTTTATGTTACCCATTAATTGAACAAACTGGTTTCTTATGGAAAAGTAATAATAAAATTTTAATTAAATATAGTAAACACACAAAATGAACCAAAGGCTCTTTATTCAAATGGGAACACCATAGTAATTACAGCACACTGAGATCAAATGGGAAATTAATGAAACCAAAGATACCAATTAAAACCCCTATTAAGATTACAGGAAGGCCACTCAAAACAACTAGAACCCCGAGAAGACGATTGGGGTCTTTAGTATCCATCATAACGAACATAATAATGGCCGAAGCCACCACAACCACACTAAGCACTAAAGGGATGACATCAATCATCTTCTCCTTTTTCTCCAATCACCTTAATCTTAAGACTCCCCATGTATTTGTTTTATAGGGAACTAATACGACTGTTTCTTAATGTAGCCATTGGAAACTCAATGGCTATAATTATATCCAATGGAGTCTTTGAATTTCATAACTGTTGGGTTTTTAAATTAAGCAAGTTTATCTTTTTATAAAACATGGTTTTTTGTAATAATTTTATAATAATATGGTTTTATGGAATTTAAAATATTTTAACATGTTTATATGTTTTAAATTATGTCTTTAATTAAATTTATACTTTTATAATGAAACTTAGTCTTTACCAAATCATTATGGTCATTTAGTTCAAAACATAGTAATTTAAATACCTTTTAAATATTTTAAAGGTTATGATTTTTGAAGAGGGTATTTTATAATTATGGAACCAATATACCTTTAATAATTATTTTGAAGAATTATTTTTAATAATGCATTAAAAACCCAAATGTAATACTTTTAACTAAATGAAACTATGTTTTCAACATAGAAGTATTTTATATTTGGAACTAGGAATTCTAGTTTTATAAAACCATTAAATTTTTGCATTGTTTAATAGGATTGAATTCAATTTTTTTTGTTTTCATTAATTATTTTAACTTATATTTATAAATAATTACCTTTTTAAATAACATATATGTTTATATACGTACATATTGTTCCATAACATAAATGATATTTTAAAATTTTTATCTAAATTATAATAAAATTTAAGGGGAACCAGCCAACCGAGGGCAGCCTTGAAGGCCAAGACCTCAAGGTCAAGGCCAGCCCCCCTAGGCACCCATGGTGGAAACTAGGGGTGTCACAGGTTTCCGAGTACATTCTTATAGGACTGCCTAAGCCCGATCATAGCTCGCGCTAGGTACCAGCACGCACAGTCCGCGAAGCGCTACAGGTGTGAGGGTAGCCCTAAGCTCACGAAGGGGTCCCGTGTATAAGGCCCCGCGTGTGTGTTTGTGTCATTACCGGATGACATAATCATTGAGACTTATAAGTCGTGCCCAATTTTCATCCCATTTCGATGTGGGTCACCGATTTTCCAGTTACGCGCAATCCAGGCCGTCCACCGCATCGTGCGATTGATCGCGGTCGTCCGTGCGATCGAAGCCGTGCGATCACCCTACTTTGCCGAGACCATCGATCTCCCGTGAGATCAAATCCCGACCATCCAATTTTTTTAACGATCCATCAACTCCCGCCCTTCCACATCCGTCTGATCTAGTCAAGCCTAATCATTGTCATTCTCTCCATCACAGCTCCCCTCTTCGTCTTTTTCCTCCGCAAGACTAAACCTATAGGTCACCGCCCTCATCCCTCTCCCTCTCCACTTCTCTCAAATGGACTGTGACCCCCCCCATAAGGATCCCTTGGCCCATCTTTTCCACAATACTACTTCCCTTTTCACCCCCTCCCTAATCGTCCCAAGTTTCTCTTCGGGTGAGGTTATATATAATATATATATATATATATAAGTTGTGGTTTTGTCTTCTATCGAAACTCAAGGGTTTGTTTTTACCACAGAAGTCTAGTGTAGGGAGATCTAGTGTTGGAGCTGAGACCTGTGGATCCTTTAAACTCCTCTCCCATGCAAGATGAACTGCACAGGTTCATCCTCTCATCCTTCTCCTCTTTCCTTCGAGCACCCCAAGGCCTCTAGAGAGCTCCTCCTCCCCTCTACCAATCCGACCCACCTACTCTATCTTGGTAAGGGGATATATCTACCTTCCTTTATGATGAAAACCCCAATATACACACATGGTGTATAATCAGTTATATATTTTGTATGTATATATATATATATACATATATATTTTCTGTATGAGCATCAATCCTCCTCCTCTTTTGAAATTGGGTGTATGGGTTTAGGATGGTTCTTCCTAGATGATTTAACTGTTTTTTACGTTGGGTTTCAGTTTATAACCCGTATGTAACAAATATGTATACATATATATATATATGTTTGATTAGTGTATATAATTATGTATACACATTAAAATCCTTCCTAATTAATGGTTTCTAGGGAGGTTGTTCATGGTTTGTAAACTCGAGTAGTTTATGTATGTTTAGTTTTGAAAGGCTTCTATCATATATATTATATATACACATATATATTTTCAGGTGTTTAAGCATAGATGTATGTATATTAGTACCCCATCAAAAACTAGTTTTAAGATTTCCAAATAATTCAGTATATTATACTAAGAATAATATACTTGTAAAGGTTATTTTGAATCTACTTTTAACATGAAAATCCTTTATTTAAACTTTGTAAATATATAACTATATATTTATATATAGTTTTGTATTTCAATACAAATCAATTATGGTTTTTAAGAAATTAATACCCATCTTTAAATAATATATTAGTTACGAACCATGTTTTGGGATTAAATGGAATTATGTTTATAGTACAAAACCTTAATTTTTATATATACATGTACATATTGTTACATAGGTAATAAACCTTATATGGACTTATTTTTCAATCATGTAATTGATTAGTGGTTTTAAATATTCAGTTTTTAATGAATTAATGGACCATGTTTAAGTTGTGTAAATACCCATATATACACATTGTGTATATATGGTTATGTGTTTATATATTTATAAGTATAATTTCCAAAACCCTATTTTTTAAGTAATAATTACCTGGAATTATTTTATGTTTTAATACATGTAATATTTTAATAAAATAAAACATTGGTGTTTGTTAAGCCAAAATTTATTTTGAATATAATTATACATGAATAAGCATGTCTAATTAAAGAGGTTTATCAGGAAATACCCGTAATATGTTTTCTGATTTAAAAAAATGTGTTTTGATTTGATTAAATTACATTAGAGGATTAAGGTTTTTTGGGATCGTGTTTTCATGTTTTATGATAAACCTGATGTGGTGAATGTTAGTAGTTAATCTTATTATGGTTTTATCGATGACATGTTTATCACAATAATTAATGGAAAGTGTTTTCTTTAAGTATTTAATTTCCATGAAATACAAATTTTAATGATTCATCATTTATCACCTCATATGGAAAACACTAATCATCCATCATTTTATGTTCTATCTTATGTGAAAAGAATGTTTACTATACTATGTATGCCGTTGATAAATTATTTCCATATTTACAATGTTATATCATGTATTTGCAGACTAAATGTATAATGGTTTCATTATTAATTTTATTTATTATTGTAAATAATGCATGCATATGACATACCATTATAATGAATTAAGAATTAAATTAACCAAAGTGGTATGGGACACCTTGGGTAATGAAAAATGATATTAAATTACCCAAACCTTGGGTAATATCTAATAAAATTAAATATTCAAAGTGTCATGGGACAACTTGAACAAAATGAAAAGTGAATTTAGAAACCAAGTAATTTGTAAGTGATAAGTTATTTAAATAAATCAAAGTGGTATGTGCACCTTGATTTATGAGATATGAAGAATTCATTGGACCCAGTATGTTCTTGGTGGGGACCGGTAAAAGTAAGCCCTCCTGGTTGGGGTCCGGTTACAACAGACCCTCCGGGTTGGTGTCTGGTTACAAAGGCACTCCGGGTTGGTGTCCGGTTATTAGAGGCACTCCGAGTTGGAGTCCAGTTATAGAGGCTCTCCGGGTTGGGGTTTGGTTACAGTTAACCCCCTAGGTATTGGAATGTGGCCTTGAAACGGTCCAGCATATGCACTTCCCTCATTATGGATATGTAATTTAATCAACCAGAAAAATATTTGATTAGTAGAATATTGATCAAAGAGGTTATGGATTATGGTCGAGGCCTTAATCAATTGATGTCTTGGTCGAGGCCTCGACCATATGTTTACACAATGTTCTGCATTGTAATACCTCATTATGTGTATGTTAATTAAGAACCATTACCTATGAGTATAAGATTAAGTGCACATGACATATGATGCGTGATCAGTTTTCCTCCCCAGATTATGAATGCAAATGTTAGCATTACATTTATCATGTCATCATGTGCATTTATATAAGTTGTTATGAGATTGTTTATTCGCAACTCTGATAATATTCTTGTCTAGAATTATTTTCATACCTTGCATGTTATTCTTATTTTACATAGTAGAGTTCATGTACTTTCATACAAGTATGTTTACTTTTTTTGTTAGGTGACTTTCAGCTAACTGTTCAGATACTTGTGTATGAAGTGATTTAACTATTTTATATCAATCTTTGAAATATCATGATGTTTTTCCTTTAATGAATTATTTTATGTATGGAAAATTAATTTAAAAATTAGTTTTCAAAAACTGTATTTAAATACTTTCAAAACCCCTTACTGAGTATTTCAATGCTCACCCTACGTTTTAAATGAAAAATTTTCAGGTCTCAGTAATGTCTTCAAAGAAAGTTCAGAATGTAGCTGGTTTTCCCAGGACCTGAACCTCACGATCCTCTCTAGCATGGGACATGATGTGTCATATGTGAATGAATTGTAATGTAATATAATAATTTTTGGTACATCATGTCTCATGGGCACTAGATCCGGGCATTCAGGGGCCGGGTCCTTACAAATAATTTAAATTTTCAAATTATACCATATAAAAAATATCTTTTAATCGTCTCTAGAAGGATCCAAAAGTGATTTTTATGGTACTCATATCTTTTAGAGTACACCAATATATAATAAATTTACCCTGAAATAAAATTATGAATTTATTCCATGAATATATTTTTCATTAAATATATAAAAATAAGGGGATTTAGTTAATCCTAATGAAATTAATTTATCATTGTAATCTCCATACCTCATATGAAATGATGCCTTCTGATTATCTTTAATATTTAAAATCAATTAATGATACAGAAATGGTCAATATTTGAAAAAATCATCTCTACAATGTTGATGAAACATGTCATCAATGTGAGGATGAGGGTAATTTTTCTTTCTAGTAGTTGTATTGATTTTCATAAAATAAATGTGCAACCACATCAATCGATATGTCATCAAAATGAATATAAAAGGAGCTCTAAAAGGTGAAACACTATGGGGTATAGATCCCTCCCACAAAAAACCAATAGTTTTTCCTCAGCTCTAATAAGAATATGTTTTCTATTATATTTGGAGTCTTCGATATATACTAGTCACTATTTATTAAATCAATGGAAAACTAAAATTCACACTCAGGTCGATGTTTATTCCATTCTTTAGGAAATATATCTATGTATACTAATAAATTGATCACATATTCAATTTTAGTCTTTCATTTCTCATCAATATATTGTGTATAATCTTATTCTATAAGAATAAAATTAAAAATAGTTACTAGTGGTGGATCCGTACATTATCCAAATGACGAAGTATATTCCCTAAAGGAATGGAAATCCATATCTTTATAATGAATAATAATTACCTTCCCTTAGGAATAAATATTTTCAATATAATTGTAAATATAATCCATATAAAGGATTATTTAAAAACTAGACATAATTATAACAATCATGTCTGGAGATAGGATATGTCTATGTTCCTTAATGAGAAATTAATGATACATCCTTATTACGGTAGTATTATCAGTAGAATTATTGAATGAAAATTCCCTTCATTTTGTGGTAGGAAAATATCTAATTTTCCGAGAATAAAAAGAATATATAAAAGGGTCTTAATATTCAAAATCAAATAAATTAATTTTTAAATCTGATGCTATGATTAATGTAATTTCCATTGTATCTTAAGGAATAACATCCTTAGCTATAGTGATTGTATAAACTTAGAACTATATCATAACCCTCTTCCACTACTAGAAATTTAGGCTATAGGAACAATTTGAAACCATGGAAGAATCTTAAGCCACGTAGGACCTATTGCCACAGTTTGAAACATTGATTATAGGTATGTTGCCATGATTAGAAACCATGGCTATAGGTCGTCCCATTTCATAAAAAAAACCCCATAGCACCCCTCCCCCACAAAGCCACCCAACTCCCCTTTGACAAGCCCCTCATTAGATAGACCCTACCCTACACCGCCTCCCTAGAGAGAACCCCCTACAGACCCCCTTGCGCACCTACCTCCCTGCAGACCTTCCATTCAACCCCGTGTATAACTCTCACTCTCCCCCTGGACGGACCCTTTGATAACCCCACTTGCACTCCTCCCCTGTAGACCCCCTTACACCACACTGCATACCCCCCACTCTCCCCTACTGACCCACCTTACTCCCCAACCTCCTGGACACCCCCCTCCTGGACACCCTCCCACCTAGACACCCCTCCCACATAGAAACCCCCTCCCTCATAAACACCCCTTGACATCCCCTATCCCCCCTCCCGGAATCTCCCTCCCACCTAGAAAAAAACCTCCCTACTGGATACCCCCTGGACATCCCCCCTCCTTCCTGGACACCCCCACTCCTGGACACCCCCTCCCTTTTAGACAGCTCCCTCACTCCTAGACACCCCCTCCTAGACACAGTCCTATACATCCCCCTACAAACTCCCTCCCTCCAAGACACCCCCTCCCTCTACTGCAAATCCCCATATGCACCCCTGGAGAAGTGACTGGTGTTTTTAATGGGGTAGGATTTAGTGAGTTGAAAAACTCATTGAGATCATCTTTCAAAATCTAGTTACTAAGTCGATAGACCATTGGAAGATCATCATCAGGTAGAAATTAATATGGTTAGGTGCACCATGATTTTTAGTCACGATTCTTGAGAATATTAGTATGGTGGAGATAACCATAAGATTTTAGATGAATCCATTAAAAACACCGAGGAGTATCCAGATATATTAGAGTGGTGAGAGTCATCTTGGTGTTAGCATTTATAGGGAGTGAGTGACTCGACTTCTTCTGTAATTCAAGCCTTGATGTCTGTATTTGTGCAACAGAAACGTGTTTTGAATTTAGATATATAGAATAGAGAGTTCAAGAAATTGGAAACCATAGTAGTTTGTGAGTCATGTTTTAATAAATAGTATGTATTCTCAGAGATGGGAAGTGTTTTGTTTTTGAGTTTTTAATGCCCCACATGTTTCAGATTCATTATTTTTTGAGAAAATTTATGTTTTTAATATAAATCTTGGATTGTTTCTTAAATTGGAATTTGGATTAGGAATATAAAAATTAGAAATTCCTAAATGGTATTTTTTGGATTTGGTTTGAGCCCCCTATTGGTACCGTTGTGGTTTGGGTTGAATTTGTTGGAGATTGGGCGTGAAAAATAACTGAAATTTATGCTATAATATCCTTCCATGTTGTGACCCATCAGGTTTATGTCTTGAATGGGGTCATTTGAGGGGTGGACCCCTATCTCGAACATTTAATGTTGTGAAACTCAGTTCAATCCATGAAATTACTAGGGGATGGAATTTATGGTGTGAAACCCCTAGTCAACCCCGGATTCATGCCTAGGTGGATTTATTTTAATAGGTTAAATTATGTCTTTTTTCTGGGTCATGTTTTTCATGATATAGTAAATTTGGAGAGATTAGGATAGGACATTTTTACTTGGTACTCCCCTCCCACATCCCTCATTCCCTTACCTCTAGGTTGGGCTATTTTCTTATGCATTTCGATGGACACCCCACCTTCACACCCCCTACCAACTCCCCCAACACACCCCTTTCCCCGTCCCCCCTACACACCATGATGCACCCATCCCCCATGCACCAGTCCCTCCTGCACCATTCCCCAACACCCCCCCGACCTACACCATTCCATCACCTACTGCACTCCTTCCCCTCCCCCGGCCCCACCCCTACCAAATCCCCCATGACACACCCCCTGAAAATCCCCACCCCCCTACAACAGCCCCCCACCACCCAGCTACATCAGTCCCCTCTATTACACCCCAACCCCAGCCCCACCCCTTGCACCTGTCACCTACACTTTCCCCATCCCCCATCACACACCCGCACCCCCTTCCCCAGCACACCATGCACTAAAGACTTATGACATCATATATAGGGGAGAACCCATCCTTAAGTGTTAGGCCTACATTCTTAGGTGGTATGTAGAATATAATAAATGTTGTATTCATGGTAGAATTATATAATTTGGATATATATATAAATTTTTACCCTATGAGAATGTGAATCATGTTATGTATTGTCCTTATATTAGGGTCTTTTCTACAAATTAGGTTACATAAGAATAAATATAATGGTTTTTTTCACAGTTAAAGACTATAGGAGAGGATATTACATAAACTAGTAATCCCATACACTTTGAACTAATACATAGATATTTCCTTGATAGAGCTACTAGTTTTTAGAAATCTAGTTTTTAAAACCATCAAGAAATTATGGAAACTTGTTTTTAAAAAATCAAGTAATTATATAATTCAAATTAAAGGGTTGGGTAGAGGGAACCTACCTCAACCTCTAGGAAAACTTCTTTTGACGGTGACAACTCGAATATTCCTTTTTTTTGCATGAATGAATATGGAACTTCACATATATATAATGAAACCAAGACCATATGTACATATATGAATGGAACAATATGCACAAGGGGTCCTTAGATATATGTTTATACTTGCATATACCCTTTTACACTTAAACATGTATCCATTTTTCATATCCATATATAAACACACCTAGAACCAATATTAATATTCATACAGCCATGAGTTAATTTATATAAAAGGGGAACTTATATATGTATATCACAACCTATGTATACACATGTAATCCTTCATCAATGGAAACTCAAATCGACATCAACAAGATAAAAAATTCACTAAAAATATAAGGAAACTAAAAATCACAAAATCCATAATGAAAATTTGGCCAACGAATAAAAATGGAGTAAACCTCACCCAAATATGATGTTGAACTCACTGTCTTTGATGGTGGTGGATATAACCGACTTCATCATAAGAAACCACTTGTAATGAAATTTTGGGAAATGAAATGAGATATAACGTCTTCTTATATATATGGTATCACTGGGTGACCATACATGATAAATGCTACAAGAATCCATAACCAGTACTAAACAAATAATATTCAAATTAATATTTACATCAAAATATTAAATAACATGATCAATAAAAAATGTTTTTTTAATTTCTTCATCATCGGAGTTGAAAACTCCTTCAATTTAAAATGCAGTGAAAATTCATTTTTCCAATTTCCCTTGTATAATGAGACATTCAAAGCCATATGTGTGGTTAAAAATTCATATGAATTGGGACACCAAGGAAAATTTTGTAACTTACAAAGTTATACACCAGCTAAATTCCCACATAGAGACTTGAAAGTTGTTCCACTTAATGTAGATTTCAAGCATTTTCTATTTTTGAGATTTTCTCCCCCATAATGTTTTATAATCAATCAAACATGATCAACTTCTTGAATATAAACTATAAATGTATTATAAAGTTATCAATTTACATTTTATCTTAATGTTAGCTATAATTCTATATTTATTAAGAATGAATAACTCTCTAGAAGATTGGGCGTACAAACCCCCAGTTAATGGATTCTTTCAATTATTCTTCACCATGGTTATTTTAAAGCATGTATGACATCAGTTATACCTTGATACTAGTTTTTAAATGAATAAAAATGTGATATTTTCCATTATTTAAAGATATTTACCTAGCCCAACAATAGTAAAATGTTTCATTCTCATTCCTTATTGAGCCCATGGATTTTCCAGCACACCATATTCAATGAACACCTCTTCAAGATGATAATCGTCATCATCCCTATGAAACTTTTCAACAGATATGTTGTTAAATGAATCAAATTCATAGGTAGAGCATTCTACCTGATAAATGCATATTAGAGCATTCATTTTTACTATACACTTAACGTTATTGTAAGATCATCAAATAATTGTTATTAATAGAAGAGATCAATAAGATGTTATATTGAATGTAATATTGTTTTTCGTAAAAATCACACAAGAGTTATTATATAGTACTACCCCTACACACTGCCTCCCCCAACACCCCCGTACACCCCCACACCCCCTTCCTCCTCCCTGACCCCTGCACAGTACCCCTAGCCACCTTCACCCCCACTACCCCTTCCCTACTTCACCCCCACTACCCCAACATTTACCCCCCCACCTACACCCCCAATACCCCCTCCCCCACATGCAACCCCACTACCCCCCCCCTCCACACAAACACACATCCCATTCCCCCTCCCTACCCTTCACACTTCCCCCACCCCAGCCCCCTTCACCCAAACTCCCCCCAAACAATTCCCCCTTTAACCCCACCCTTTACCACCACTTCTCCCCCAACTGTGACAACATTTTTTATAAAGGAGAAATATTATTATATAAACATCAATGTAGGTTAAAAATGGTGCAATACTATTTATCCTATTAAAACAAAAATGCATGTGAAATATTTAAAAGAGATGACATCATATATTTCTTCTTTAACCTCAAGTCCAGGGAGAATATTGTTCTACAAACATTGATATTTCATTAAAATAGTTATGTAATTATATGTATAATATCATGGTGACTATGAAGAAGTCTATGGACAATGTTCATGATGAGAATATTTTTATATTCTGATAATACTGATTTTGGGGGCATATTCACACTGTGATATCAAACTAAAACACTATAGAGAAGACGATCAGGGTATCTGTAAAATAATGATAAAATGATGACCATGTTGTAATGATGATCAGGGTGAGATTACAAACTACCATTAAGAAACAAGGATACTCTAACACATTATAGCTAATTTCATAAGGATTTCTAGAATTATGAGACTCACATAGTGCCTTATTCCATGAAAAAAGAAAAATATTTCATATGTGAGTGCATTCGAGTTATTATCTTGGTATTATATATGTGTCCTTGAAAGTAACGTTATATTAAATTTGTAGATCATTTGAGTCATCCACTCATATTAATAAACATGATGATGCTTATTCTATACATTAAAATTCTAAAATCATGAGGTATGTTCCATGATTCAAGTTGAGATGAAAGAAGAACAACTAAGGAAGTAGATATATTTAAATAAAGATCTCACTAAAAGAACCAAATTAATAAAGAGATGATAATGATAAAGAATATTTTCCTCTTCAGAATAAAGGATGAACATCCAACTTTATCACGCTAATATAATGATGATACCTAAACAATCATGAATATTATAGAATTGGATGAGAATTAGAATGGTCAGAATATGGAAAAACTTATACTTCTAATCAATATGATTTGTTTAATGAAGATGATGTAATTGTAAATTATTATAAGGATAGTTCCTCAGATGAAATAATAAAAACTGGTGAGGATATATTTTCAATGATCTATTAAATAAAGAATATGAAGATTCATGTGCTTAATTTGAGTAAATCTAACAAAGATTTCCCAAATATGTTTTTGATTTTTATTTTTATCCCCTTAAATAATTTTAGGAATAAGTCAATAGTCTTCAAAAATGAATTAGAGAATAAGGTTAAGTCCTTTTCTAAAATTAGCTTGTCTGTGTAAATATTACAAATCAAATATATTCAAAAAACACAAGGATTTTTAAGCTAGAAGGAATGTCCCCAAATTTGAGATGGATTTTCTGAATGAAATACAAGACACATAAAAATCATAAAAATGATATATGTATGAAACCATAAATATAAAGATTTAGTTTTTGTCAATAATAATGAAATGGAGGTAAAAGAAAATAAGATTAAATTGTTTCACCATATGTTCTAGGAAAAGAACAAGATTTTTTATGATAAAGTTGATAAAATCATAAATCCCTTGGAAGAAAAGATAAAAACAATTGATGATGAGAGACAAATATTCAATATGAAATTCTTATAGCTTGAAGTTAAACATAAAAATATAGAAGTAACTCAACCTTGGACATTATTGGACATTAGAAGAATTTTCTTTCAATAAATTGTATATAGGGAAACTTGTAGGAAAAAAATATACCACTGGTTCCAAAAACAACTTGAGATCATCTACTGATCAATATTCAATATCTATAAAAAGAAATGTACAAACCACGTATGAAAATTGTATTTCAAATAAATCTATTTTTTAAAATAATGAATGAATAAACTAATAAACTATAAAATATTAGATAAAGAGAAATTAAGATAAATTGACCAATTTTTGATGAATTTATTGTCCTTATATTGGGCCCAAATAATTGAAAATAATTCCCAAAATTGGTATACTATAAGATCTAAAAATTTTCAGTATTATGGAGTTCATAAAATAAAAAAATGTTTTGGACATCATTACTGGTATTATAATTAGTTTTGGTAGAATTAATTTGAATTTTGGAATAATATATCTTTTGTTGAAATTCAACGAAATCCATTAGTGAGAGGGAGTAAGCCTAAGATAAGGGAATAACTAGAGGTGAAATGCAATAACCTATATACTATAAAAAAAGTTTTTAAATTTTAAAGATATCTATTGTATGTGTATTTTTAGTGGTTACATGTGTGATTAAGGTTTATCAAAGTATCTATCAAAATAAAATAATGATAAAATATCACAAAATCCAATAAAGAATAGTGAGTCATCCTTGGAAAAGAAATAGAAGAAAGATCAACTTTAATTTATGTACACAAATTTTAGGAGAAGTGTTGCATTTATTGAAGTTGATATGAAAAAAATAAATCTCACCAATACATATGAATAATCCAAATAATCTATCAATATACCCATTCATTTTTTAGTTATATCACTTGATGATTTGGAAATGGAAAAAAATAAATGAAGAATAAGATAAAAAAGTGATAAATTAATATATTATATTCCATGTGAAGATGTAAAATACAACCCTCGTGGGGGATTATAAAAAGGTAACAATCCTATAACTCGTGAAATGTTTTTTGGAAGGTTCAAGAAGTCTAGTAAAAATTCAAAGAGTTTATTGAAAATTTCACCAACCCAAGATGAAATCTTTAGAAAAATAAATAATAAAGTAATTGATGTATCTGATTTGATAAAACATGTTTAAAAGAATATATTATACAAATAAATAATATGATAATTCATTCTGACCAAAAATATTTATGAAAAATAGGTAACCTAGAGTGAATAATTTACATCAAAATAGAGTAATAAAAGAAAGAGGTTCAGGGTTGAGAAGAAATTATTAGACTTTTTTCTTATTATAAGTATTTAAAAGAGGTTTCACCATATTTATTTATCATTTTTGTTTTATTTTTGTGATAACCATGTAGAGAATTAAGGGAAATTATTTTTCTCAAATAGAGAACAAATAAGGACTACTAATCTTGAATAATAATTCACCATCTAAAAAAGTAACCATGTATGTATGATTTATCAAATATTATTATAAATTACATCTGGATAAAATATATATCCTAATGAAGTGAATGGTGAAATCATCCCTTGAGGTGGAATTTGTTGATAATCCTTCATAGTAAATAATTAAAACAAATAAGAATTTTATAAGGTTTTTGTGAATGTGGAAAGAATGTTTTACCACTATAGTTCATGAGATCCATTCACTCGTGTTTAATGTTGTTTGAAGTGAAATATTTTTTATTCCATTATTTTTTATAATAATATGAAGTATAGAAGATTATATAAAAATGTTCTTGAATGAAGTTGAGATAGATTAAAGTAAATGGATTATTAATTTTCTTCTCAATGCTTTATTACTCATACTACCTTTTTGGGAAATTAAAATTTATGTGTTTAAGAAAAATTGGATAGGTCTCTATACCATCACATAAATCGGGTAATGATGAATCAAGGATGAAAAAAACTTGAACAGAGGATAGATTCCAACAATGACTAGAATATGTGAATATGTAGAGAGAATGTATAGGTAAGTGAATGTATCATGGGGAAGGTGGGTGAGGGGTACTTAGCATTCACATATGCGGGTCGATACGATGGTCCATAAGAGATTACCAAGTCATATTGGAATTTATCTAGTAGAAAATGGAGTGATTTTTTATATGGGAAAAATTTATTATGGTATCGATCAAACTATTAAAACAAGTACAACAGTGGAATTTTTAAATGAGAGGATGCCATCTTTATCATCTTCAACCTCATGTATAAGGAGAAGGTTTCACTAGAAACATTGATACCACTCTGAAAAAGTAAAGTAATTCATTAAACAAGATTATGGTGATTATAAAAATGGATAATGCCTTGTTTTTTACTGTGATTATTTTAATGCATTGAAAATATTTATTTTAAATATTTATTAATAGCTTGATGTCCAAATGAAACACTATATGGAAGAATATTTGGGTATATGCAAAACAGTGAGATAATAATGAAAATTCTATAGTGATGATCATGGTGAGATTATAAACTACATGTGTAAAATGAGAATAATCCACCACACCATGGTCAATTCTATAATGATTTCTAGAAGAATGAGACTCAAAGAGATCC
Source organism: Viscum album (assembly GCA_963277665.1). Classification (NCBI taxonomy): domain Eukaryota; kingdom Viridiplantae; phylum Streptophyta; class Magnoliopsida; order Santalales; family Viscaceae; genus Viscum; species Viscum album. The sequence continues at coordinate 1,350,269,373 of OY728121.1, read as the reverse complement.
TTGTGCCATGAAAAAAGGATTATATAGTGTACACGTGTGTGTATGATTTATATGAATTCCTAGTTAGGTATTTCATATGTGTCACTACAAGTTTTTTTCGGTCATTGGATGGAGAATATGAGTGATCCAATCAACTGAATAAATCTAATTATGATTATTCCACAAATTCAAATTAAAAAAATAAAGAGGTATGTTTCATGATTCGAGATGATATGATAGAAATACCTACAAATGAAGGATTTTAAGTCATTAAAATCCCACATTATAGAATGGAACAAAATAAATTATATTGAAATAGGAATATTAATAATGTTTCCATGCCACAGGGGAAACCATGGTGAGAATTGTGGATGGAAAATATCCAGGAATTGGACACTATATTGTAGTGATGAGAATTTAAAATATAATTTTTACCTATGAAAAATGTCGAGTTAGATTTTGATGTATAGTTGACCATGATGATTAAAATGATATATCAGACTCCCCAATGAAGAATAAGGAGTTACTATTTCTATAAAATACACAAGAGAGAAATTTTATGGGTTAAAAACCTAAATACCTTTACTGGGTAATCAGGAGGTATCACTTGTCGAGGATGAGTATGATTCTTAAGAGGTGGGTAGACAAATTGGTTGCATGCCAGAGAAGGAGTTGTGGAAGCTATCTCGGAGTAACATCGACGGGGTGGCGGCATTGAGTGGAAGCATTGAGGTAGGATGATCCTGGGGAGTATACCTCACATGGGTAATTGATACCTACATTAGAGGCATGTCGGGGGAGGGGGATGGGGAGGCCATCATGAATAGCATCATTTGTGAAGAGGAATGGCAGCGTTGATTGGAACTGTTGGGGAAGAGGGTGTCACGATGAGAGAGGTCATCGGGGAGGAGAGTGTTGTGGTGGGAGAGGTCATCGGGGATGAGGGTGTTGTGGTGAGAGAGGTTGTCGGGGAGGAGTGTGATTTGGTGAGAGGGTCATGTATTGGGGGTATAGGATCCCGATGGGCATAAAAGAGAGAAAAAAATTTATCCATAGAAAAAAAAATTGATGAATTTCTATAAAAAAGCTATTTCCAAGGACCTATAAAACTATGGCTATAGATCCGTGGTTATAGCCTAAATTTCTAGTTGTGTTCTATGGTTGATTACCATTATTCATGGGACATTAGTGTGAATTATTCCCCATTTATCAATAGTTAAATAATTTTTAAAAAGTTGTTTCTTTCTTCCAATTTTATTCCATAACAAAATGACCCTATTTATCATACCTGTAACTAAATTTCATACCCTTGAGGTGTTTTAGGATGTTTCTTTTTTGAATTTTCCAAATATAGAAATGGTTTTGTTTGTTTCATATAATTTTAAATATTGAATTTTAATGATTGTTATTGAATATTCTTATTATGATTTCCCTTGAATATATAGGATCAAGATTATACATTCTCTATTTTTAGGCAGATAGTACTATTTCATCATATGATTAAAATGTCTGAGAAACCAGTTCCTTAAAGTGGCATCGTGAATCACTTCAATGTAATGGTTGATTTTTCTTTCAAGAATATATATGTAATACATAGAATAGTTATATATTCTTTTAATGATATCCAATTACCATCCAACAATCACTTATTTATTTTTAATTTAACAAAGTAACTTTGTCATCATTTTAGTTCATTTCTCTTGAGATAAATACTTGTTTATGAATATTAAATTAAAATATATACATTAAATATACTGAAGGTCCCGGGTGCAGCAAAAGCTCGTGGGTGGATGTGCCCACTTGGCTTCTTGTCATTTTAAATGATCAATCAGGGATCAATACGATGATAAACACCACTCTCCATAGATCGAATCAGAGAAATAGACAAAGAAGAAGAAAAGTTTGGGAACCATAAAGGAAGGATCATTACAGGTTGATTATAATTAATTTAATTAATTGACAAGAAGTACCTTTTATGGTGTTATTTCTTCGTTGATATTTCTAATCACGTTACGATGTAATTTTTCGTTGCATCGCTGAAGTGAAGTGTAGATTTCCTCTAGCGGTGATCCACACGTGCACCACGTATCTTTGGATGATTCCAAAGGAGTATTGGGGTGCTAGTGTAGAGAATCATTTTCTTGTGTTGTCTATCTTAGATCACCTTGGTCTGATGGACGTGGATCTCTCTCGGTCTTGAGAGAATTCTTGGAGGATGGAGTTCTTTTGGTCTTTAGAGAATTCTCCAGAATTGTTGTGCACAATGATTCTCTTAGGAAAAGAGTCGGGGTTGTTAGGATATTTATAATCCAGTTTGAGGTTATAGAGTTATGACAATAAATATACATGTTATGAATTTTATTTATTTCATTAAATATTATTAAAAACCCCCATGTCGAATAATTAATTCCTTGACTTGCGCCCATGCTGATTATAATAAATATCATTTAATAAAATGATAATATATCCTCCAAATCCCAACTGGAAAACTACACGGCATGTAATAATTAATACATGGTGTGTAATCATTAATATATGGCATGTACTTGTTTTTCATTTCCATTCAAAAATGAAAACTACACGGCATGTAATCATTAATAAACGGCGTGTACTTGTTTTCCATGAAAAAATACACGGCGTGTAATCATTAATACACAACGTGTATATATTATTTTTTATTTACTTCTTCCTCCATCGTTAAAATGATTAAGGATTCGTTAAATAATTATTTAACAACGTATGGGAATAATATTTATTTTAATTGAGATAATTGGATATACTTAGTGTGTGACCCTTTAGGCCTCTTTCTCATTAGCATTAGGTGGGGTTTTCTAAAGTCGAAGATTACTGTCTAGAAATGCATCAAGGAACCCAAGAGAAAGAAGTTGACGCGGTATTGACGTGTCAACTCATACGAATGCTTACCATGTAATTTAATCCCTTTGTCTCAGTATCTCATCATGCAGGTTTCATGGCAGTGTCATAAACCTATATGCTTGATCTATCATTCTTTGACTTCCAGAAATAAACTCGTCGTGACACTAAGGCCATGGAATTTGTGAGATAGTTCTATTTCAATCAAAGGGATCGAGATATCTACTTCCATAAAATGGATGGGAAAAATCCTTCCTCAACTTATCCATTAACAACATGTCATTCATGACGCACCCAACGTACCCTACTTTCCGCCAACACTCTTCGGGACATTTTTCTTTAGCAGAACTAAGTGCGTGAGTCATGACATGAGTTAATGATAATCTTCTAGTCTAAGGACCAATACACATGCTCGTATATAGAAATGTACGATGACACCAAGACATACATAATTTCTACTGGCGGGTCTATTCTCATAATCTCCCATCTTGGAGATTACCAAGTGCAAAATCCATGAAGGAGAGTCTCGTCTTCTTATGAGTACTCTCACATGACGGTCTGTATATTATGTTTCCAATTATAGTATATCATCCAACTGTAGAACTTTATTTAATAATATTGCCATTTAATTTCAAGTTTCTCATCATGGTGGGGATCTTCCATGACCTTATCAATGCAACAAATATTCTAGGACATTATTATATTTTAGTCATGAAGAACAATGAACAATATATAATAAGTGCACATTCATGTTATCAAAGTACAAAACAGTTGGTTCTCAGGACACCAACCCTTACATATACTCTATTTCATTCTCATGCATAGTATTTTGGATCAATAAACACCATTAATTGGTATCACCTTTAGGATAATACACTTATAATATAAAATTTTCATTTTAATTGCATCCTAATCTATAAATGTAATTTCTAGGTACATAATCTATTGTTGAGATAATACTATGTTATTATCTCCACTATATAATAAGAGATTTTGTCCCATTAAATGGTCTAATATAGGGGTATCTTGACATGGAAAATTATGCTTCTCCTTATATTCATGTTTATTAATTATAAACTGGGTCATATGACCAAATATGGCTATGATCTTCTCAACTATAACCTAGTTATATTTTCTTACCGATCAGAGAAATCTCTACATTGGCCACCAGTATTGATACTATTATTTCCTTCAGGATCCATTTGTATACAATAGAATATATTGAATTAATTAGTAATTTTTTTTAAAAACATCGTATATAATTAATTTATTGGTTATGAAAACTTTTCAATTTATGCATAGCTAATTATTGAATCATAAAAAAGGTTCCTTTTAGAAAATTTTCACTTCATAAAAATATTTTCAAATATTTAATAATGATAGGTCATTAAAATGTGAATTTAACTAAGTATATACCCCAAGAGTTTCAAACGAGGTGTGTAGTAAAGCTCCATTCACTATTAAAACAATAATGAGAAATTTATACCTAAACACCTCTTTGTGTGGTTATTATCCCTATATACATGTATTCTAATACCACATTCACTTATATTATCCATAAAATGATGTATTAATTGGAAAACCAAATAATCTATACCTTATTTTTTATGATATATTATAATTAGGTATGTCGTCAAATTTTATCATAGGGTAATGTTCCCAAATATATGTTTCCAAAATAAACATACCAGGGATTTTACAAAACATTCTCTAACACCAAATATAATAACATAAACTCAAATAATTCATATTTGGTGCTTAATTTATTACATTTTCATAAGATACCTGGGAAAATATTACCTTGGATTGATCATTTAAGTAGTCTTGAGAAACCATATACATATATGATTCCCATTTTCCATTTGAAATTAAATATAATACATATTTAAATTAAATATTATATGCTCTAGAACTCATTCAAATATTATTTATTCATATATTGGGGAAATGATAACAATATAAGGGTGACATAAAATGCTGAGTAAGGTTTACCTTCAATGGAAGCTATCATGAAAAAATAAGGTATAATCAATATAGAAAGGAAAATATTTGAAAACACTACCTATTTAATCAATAACATTGGAATGAAATGAATCTTGGGATAATATCAATGAAATAAAAAAGGATAATAATAACTAAATTATCAATTTATGAAATTTATAATCATGGATGTCATGATCTCATATATCATGATATATTTACAATTAAGGACTTATGCCAACACAGTTTAATTCAAGGGGTATGTCTATATAAAAAACCCATTTAGTAATGCTATCAAACTAGATTTTCTTAAGAGATAGGTTGATTCGTCAAGGGGATATTTAATTATAGGCCCCACTCATCATGACATGTACAATGAATTCCAGATATATTGAATGACCAATTGGATTGATAAAGAGTACAAGTTATTAATAAATACATATATTGAGTAAGGAATATATAATTTCAATATTACCCCAGTTAATATGATAATATTATTAGTAAAAAACAATATAGATAAATGTTATATAATTTAGAAAAAAAATCATACATGATACCAAAAATATAAATAGGTAAAGAAAAATAAATGTAAAATGAAATATGATCGCAATAAATGGATAGTTCTAAGGGAATATTAATAACCAAAAAATTAATAAATAAATGACAGATGATCATAAATTTATTATAAAAGTTTATTTTAAAGTAAAATAAACTCGTTTATAGAATAGAATAAAATGGAAGTGAAACATTTAGAATAAATGTTCATTGAACAATTTAATTTATAAAATCATGAAAAACATTCATAAGAATATAAAGGGCATATAGTGGTTATGGATGAGGAAAAATACATTAATAAGTATAATTTAAAAATAAATATTCCTTTTCACTATTTTAAAAGAAAATGAAATATAAACCCTTGAAAAAAATTAATATTCCATTAAAACCATTTAAAATTAAATATATAATATACGATGTACCTAATACATATTCTGAGTAAATATAATGGAATTTTGTAATTTTTTTGAAAAATATCGACAATGGAAGAAACATATACCCAATCCAAATGGGGAATAATATCAAATTTTAATTTAAATATTTCACTGAAATATTATACTACCAAATATAATATCATGTTGAATATATCATTAAAAATCCATAATAATATATAGGATAATAAAATATATAGATTTTATGAATAATAGATTGTAATATTTTTTCAATGAAAATAAAATAATTCCCAAAAACTTATTTTGTAAAATAATACCATAACACTTTGGTAACATTTAAATTATAACCACTATAAATGAATAAAAATGAATTATAAATTTATTAATATTAATTAATATAAAATAATTTTAAATACTAAATTGGGGCTATATATACACTGTATAATGGAAAATAATTTCATGATGAAAAATATGTCTTAATAGAGTTAAATTGAGACAAAATCCCTTTAAATCAACATATCATTAAAGCGACCTTTAATCAATGTGGAGATTATGTAAAAAAATATTACATAGAAACAATATTATAGTATGTAAGACAGAAAAAATAATGGAAATTTCATGCATAATCAGGGAATTAAATAATCAATAGAAATTGAGTTAAGAAACACCACACCTCTTGCTTCCACATAGGTGAATGTTATTTAAACTCATATATAACAAATTTAGATTTATTATAACTAAATTATAGATAAATATAAATATATATAATACCATATATGAATCACATATATCATCGTATCACCCATTTTTATCATTTTTTCATTATTTTCATTTGTTTGGGTGTTAACTAATTCATTTTTCAAATATGTTTTGATTAAGTAGTTATGGTACTTATGTCTTGATCATAGTTACATATTCTATGAAATATAATAGTTATATAAATAACATATAAATTAATTATATAAATATTCAAATTCATCCTTCAATGAAATAAATGGGACATGAATCTCATTGGTTTGTGGATGTGGTAGTCCACATGTACCACGAGCGACATTATTTTTTTTAAGGAGTGAAAGGGTTAGACGGTATATGTCATATTATATTTATAAATCGATAAATAATTCATATATCTCGTATATTTTAATTATTTACATCTTTATTACCATCCATGTAAAATGGAAATGAAAAATGAATTACATTGTTATGTGGAGATGGTAAGCCGCACGTACACAAAAGTGATGTTTTCATTTTTGGTACGATGGAATGATGATGTATAATTTTTTTACCTCATAATAATTTCAATTTATATTTAATATTTTGAATTTATTATTTTATAGTTGATACCTAATATTTATATGAGGTAAAACCAAATAAAATATAAATTTCTCATTTCTGAGTTACACTACTTCATCGAGAAACCTCATTTGGCTTACACCTTAATCCTTGAGAGGATTGTATTTTAGGAATGAAAAGAAGTTACTGGTTTTGGGTAAGGATCATAATATGGTGTTAGGGTCTGTAATTTATAATATATATTTCTCAATAATTTTTAGTAATGGAAGTATGTAGGTACCCTTATATAAATGAATGAAGTGATGCACATTGAATTACTTAAAATATCAAATAATATATAAATCATAACAATGCCATTTGGAACCAAGGCACCAGATATTATGAGATAATGTGTGATATAAACGACACATACCTATCCAATCACATTCAATTATTTTCTTGATACAATTTAATCATTTTATAATAGTTAAACCACTTTAAACCCATTTGAACCCTTACAATGATAACCCAATTATACCATAATTTCATATTTATATGTAAAAATATAAAAGGGTTATTTTAACGAAAATTTTGAAATTATGATTGAATGTTTTCAATATATTTCATTACAATTAATTTATATATGTGGTTTAAATTACATTTTATATATGAACACGAATTGCATGAAAATTAGATTTTAAGAAAATTCCCCATTTAAGCAAGAAAAATAATTTTTTTTAATTTATGTAATAAATTGGACTGAAATAATTTTTTAGGGATATAATAAAAAAATTATATTTTAGTCATTTGGATCAATCCAAAACATAATTTTATCATCCATCAATACTATTAAATGTGACGACCCAAATATAGTTTTTATTTTGAAAAAAATATAACTAATATTCAAAATAATAAATCTTGGGTCCCCAAATATAAAATAAATTATTTAACTCATGAAATGTATATTTTTTCAATAAATACTGACACTAAAAGACAAAAGGAAATTATAAGAGTGAATTTAATGTTTTACCCTATCGTTTTATCATTTTTTACTCTTTACCGAGGTGAAAATCATTATTATGGTTAATATTAGTTATTCATAAAAATAAATGGAAAATATTTATAGAATTTAAACATCATAATTCCAAATATGGTATCCATTTAATGAAAATCTATTTTTATAAATGTTACAAATTAGTTTAAAAATAAAACTTCAAAATATGAAGAAAAATAGTTCTTCATGAAAATTCATTTTCAAAGAATAATATGATTTACAATAAAATTTTCACTGTTAATAATAATTTTATGAATTTAAATAAAAAAATTATTATAAAAAATTTGAATTTAATTTAATTTATACATTTTTATAATTTATTTTAATTAATTTAAATGGAAAACAGTATACACTTAAATAGTTTTTTGAAAAATATTTCTTAATACCTCAGAATGATGTTGTCTTTTTATATATATAATTTATAACAATTAAAGGGTTAATTATAAATATTATAACACATGATTATAAATAAAAATAGGATCATATAAATATAGTATATTCAATTATTCATAAAATCATATGCCTAATTGAAATTATCAAAAAACATCATTGTGGGCCTATTTTTAAAAAGTAATTTCAATATCAATATTCGTCCAATCAAATTATAATTGTTTTACCTAAAATGTTGAAATGTTAATTTTTTTAGATAAAATGTTTACTTAATATATTTTAATATCTTTTGTTATACATAACATTATATAAAAGGTGATGGTAACATATTTTATTAATCTATCTATATATAATTATATTTCAAATGGTCCTTAGAAATATGAAAATTTATATAATTCATTGACGATATAAATTAGTTAGGATTTATTATAATAATTATTGGTTAGAGTATGTGGTCTTTCTAGAGAGTTCTCAAGGAATAATGTGGATGATATATGAGCCTTACCAGAAAATATAGAAAATTTATGAATCAATAATATAGTAGATAATTCATTTAAAACATAATTGAGTTTGTAAAAAAATGTATAAATAATTAAGTGTTTTATTGGATAGAATAAATTTTATGTATGAATGAAATTATGAGAATGAAATGTGGTTTTCTTGAATAAATTTCATGATAATTTGAGATATAACTGGAAAAGGGAAGTAATTTAAAGATAACATGATACATTTGAATTCACAACTAAAATAGAGGATAAGAAATGGAGAAGATTATAGTTATAGAGTATATTATAATTTTTATCATTTTATTGGGAACTAACTAAAAATAAAATATATCAGAATGCAGATAAAATAATTAATAGAGAATATTAAATTATATACTCCCCTTGTGATGAACAAGATATATGTTGCATGCCATGAAACAGCTCTATGATTAGTGAATAAAAGAAAGATGTTTTCCAAACAAGAGACACTAATTCATAAATAAATGTCTTGATGAATTAAAAAAACTTTATTCTATCTGTAGTAATATGGATGTGATTTTGGTGTCCAATTATCTGAACCAAGGGAGAAAATTTCTATTAAACCTCATCCAAATAAAGAATACATTTAGTACAAATTAATTAAGAGATGTTCTAATTATAATAATTAGGCATAAATTGAAATATATTATTTTATTAAAGGGTATGAATCCTAAAATAAGAAAACCCCAATTACAATATCAATGATGAGTCATGTATGAAAGGAATATAGATATTTCTGTTGAAATATATATTCATGGAATTTGGGGGAAATCGATTTTGGAAGAATGTATAGTGTGAATCTTGAACTAATGGACATTCTTTAAAATTAACCATCCTATAAATGACTATTCAAATGAGAATATTAAAGAATAATAAATATACCGATTTTAATAAAATAAGGTTGAACACTTGAAAAAAAATAAGAAGTAAAACTAAATAAAAAATTGTATTAATTGAGTTCAGAGGGGTGAAGCATTAAGCTTTACTAAGTAGGTTTATAATTTTATAAAAATTTAATAGAATAAAATTGATGGAATTTCACATGAATGGTAAATTAAACATGTAGAAATATAAATAATGAATTATTAACGTTGGAAACATACAATAGTGGTATAAATCTCACATTAAAAGAATATTTAAAAAAAAGTTATAGGACCCAAATAACAGTGACAAAGAATAATTTTCTACAAGTTATATCACCCAAAAAATGTTTATAAAAATAATTGGATGAAATTTAGAATGAAATGGTTGGTTGACCAAGACTATCCAAATTCATGAGCTTGAAGATGTTCAATAATGACTACACTCCCCATATATTTAGTTATAATTTGTATTTTTGGGTTAATATGAATTTAAGGGTGAGATATTATCTATTTGGTGATTTTAATTTCATGATTTTAATGAATTGGAAGAAATGAAAATTATATATGTATTGATTAATCTAGAAAAAAAATTTTATAAATAAAAATTAAGAATGGCATAATTAGTATCAATGAAATTCTAGAAATATAAGTAGAAAATGTTTTCTAAACAAAATGATTTTATTTATTCATGTGGTACCTAAATTTACAATAAAATTAATTAAATAGAAGTTCATAACAAATATTATTAGACACATGTAGCCTATTTTTAGATGATAAATGAGGAGGGAAACACCATGACCCTAATGAGTATAAGTGACATCCATGAATAATCACATGATTCATTTTTTCTTAAACTAATAAGTAGTATTATCTAAACGGTAGGTTAATTAATGATATTAAAAAAACTCCTATGATAAATATTATTAATAAATATGGTCCTAACATTTATGGAACTAATTGGAAGTTTGTATTTATGATTCAAAGGCTATTATCCATTTCAGAAAAGGAAGAGATACCCATCGAATAGGGAATATTATTTAAAAATTTGTTAGTATTCAAATAAATTGTGATTTCATGTTTATTTATGACCATATTATTTATTTTAAAGAAATAAATCCTCATATTAAAAACTATTATGGTTGTAAGATAATTTAGAAGAAAATAATGGATTTTTAATCTCTTAAATTATTTCTTACATTGATACTTTATTGATTATCCTGAGTTAATTTGTTGATAGATTATTGTGAAATCATCAAGTAAGTCATTGAAAATACATTTGAATTATATATAATGGTATAATATTTATGTTATAAAATATTAAATTTTATTATTAAAAATGTATGGTTATAAAGGATAACATTTATCTCAACTTGTGGGGTAACAAAAATGATTAAAATACATAAACTTGGATAATAAAACATATGTTATTAGGACATTATAATTAATGGGTAATGTAGAGGTGTAAATGTGAGTTCAAATAAATTCAAGGTGTGATGTAAATTATTTAATAATTGGTTGATATATATATGTCTTTATATTGGGCTAAACACAATTATATATTATTTTTGAGAATCTATTCTATCAAATGACTTATATGGATCAATGTTTAAAAATACAGAATTGAAATATATCTATTTCAAAAGTGATATTGTTAATTTCTTGGAGATATGGGGAAATAATCAATAACATGTTATGATATGAGCTAAAATGTATGTATATTTGGATTTATATTTCTTAAGGGAGTTTATTTAACCAACTTTAATTTTCATTAGAGGAATAGATCTAGTTGAAATGATCTTTTAATTTTATTATCATTGTGGAAGAAGCTATATACGAAAAAAGGAACTGGTTAGATCATTTGGATTTAGACATATGTTTAATTAAGGGGTTGTATTTGTGGAATAATTAAAAAACTAATCCAAATTAGATGATTTTTATTATAAATAGGTTGTATATTTTTTATATAATCAATGGAAAAACTTGTTTTCAATTAAAGACAGTCTATTTTTTAATAAAGAAGATGTATCTTATTTGAAATACATGTGGAATTTTTAATGATATTTTATAACTAAGAATATTTTATTAATGAAAAAAATTTAGAGATCATAACATGCATGAAAAGGGGAAGAGTAATTAGAAAGACAGTAGCCAAAAGGTGAATAAGGAGAAACTTGGATCAAACCTGAAAAAGAGATAAAACATGGGGATGAAATAATATTGAATGAAAGGATATGAGCAAGATGATACATATCAGTTTAGAAAAGCTTGAGATGAAGTCCCTATAAATAATATGAATTCTATGAAGGAACTATGAAATTAATGATAATTAAATAATTAATATTTATAATTTCAATTAAATAACTTAGGGTGGTGGCCAGAATTTCCAAGTATGTATTATTTATGTATTGGGGGAATGTTTGAAAAGATTTAGAGTTGTTTGGAGAATTTGGGATCTATTTTTATATCAAATGAAAAATTCATGTAATAATAATAACATTTGACAATGTCATTTTACATAAAGATTTTAGTTTGAATATGTGGTAAATATTTTGTATTGAATGTTAATTACTACGTCGTTACACATTCTATGTAGGTTCAAAAGTGGAATAATTTTTTTATGAATGGAATATTGCAGCATGATCTGTGTATATTATGATGTAAAGGGATTGAAGAAGGATAATTAGGTGTGAGAATGTTCATCATAATGCAGATAGTATATAATATTAAGACAAGACAATGAAGTAGATGTCGAATTTGATTTTTGATCATATAAAAATTCATATATGTTATATCATGATTCATGGAATTATAAATTAGAACAACAAGAGAATTTATTTTCATCCTGGGACTCACACTATGATAGAAAATAGTTTTTTAGAGAGTTATGGTTGAAGTAAAATCCGTCCACAACTTCTTTATATTTCCCCATGATGGGTGGTGAAGGGAGATGTTTCAGAAAGACGGTTGTGGGGTTAGTTGTAATGTCTTGGAAGATATACCACAACCCTAGGATATGATTTGGTGAAAAATTTATTTCACTGTAATGTTATTCATTAAATTATAATGAATAAATATAAATATTTCTTGGTATCGATTAGGAAATAATCATTACATCAAAGAGAAAGAGTTAATCATTTGTATTGGAAATGATATAAGATTCAATCAAACTATGTCATAATGGAATTCATTTCAACATAATATTAAGGAAATTAAGATAAATTCTAGATTTTAACATGTTGAATATATAGAGGGATATGAAAAATATTTTGAAGATTTGGATTGATACATTTTGTAATCGTTTACCACACATTAAAATATGTATCAAAAGGCATAGATATAGTTGGTATTGAAAAGACAAATTGATCTCAACACTTTATTAGGAAGCATAAGATATAATGATTATAGAAATTATTCTTTAACCAAAACAATACGAGGGATATTAATTGATAAATATATATAGAATAAATGGAAAAAATTAAATGGAACCTCAATTTAAATATATAGTTCATTTAGAGAGATCAAAGAATACAATAACATATATGCTAGATCAATTTAAAAAAAATTAATGTTCATTATTTATTAAATTTCATGGAACATAACTAATTTATTTATGTTAAGAAGGATGTTATTATAAAATAAAATTCCCATAAATAATGAATTGGATTAATATAGATGAGTGAATATTGATACTTTTGTTTGTATTATTAAGAGAATATTTTCTAAACACCGTTGATGAATTAATGATCTCCATAGGCCATTGAATTTTGAGGTAGTGGTTCATATTATAATGATGAATCATATATATATTTTTTGGATTTAAATTCTATCAGTTACATGTACTAATTTTGAAGAGAGATATATCAACACAAACTAATTCCTATCAATCCCAAAGTTGTGCATGGATTGAGAGGGAAAGTTTGTAACCCTTGGGGGAGTAATGAAACATCCTTACATATTAGGTATGAAATGAAAAATTTTGTTCAATGACGACTAATTTAATTAAATTCATATAATATTATGCTGTAATAGATTTTGTTTCACTATAAATAAGCGTAATGTATGATCCTTAGATGTATCCCGTAGTTTTTCAAACAATAATTTTTCCTTTTTGAAATTTATATTCTGAAGACAGTTTATGTCTTCACTTTGGATCCAATTTAGAGTGAAAAATTGAATCATCGTTCTTTTTTACATAATAATATGAACTAACTATTGGTTCATGTAATTTTGATATAAAGTTAAAATAATATTAAATGGTTCAATACATTGATTAAATTCCTACTAATTTATCCTGAGTTAAATAAATTAAAATTATGCACCCTAAAAATACATTTGTGAGTGTTTGGTCAAAAATAAAAAATATTAAGAAATGTTTTAAGGAATAAATTGTCTAAATGCATGGTCTTTTAGATGATTCAAGGTAATGTTCATTTCCTACTATCCAAAAATTTCTATAATTAATGGTTGGATTGAATGGTCTCCCATACCATGCACACGATCATGAATTTCCCTTTAGAAGAACATATTCACAACCAACCACCTATAATAACCTTTAATCACCACACAACACTTCCATAAACATCCAGAATACCTTTAAATTTGTAATCATATTATGCTTCCTATATTGATGTACTTTTACTGAAACCTAATATATTTCATTAATAAAAAATGCAGACCTTATTTGTATGTCCCATATACGAATTTTTCATAATTCATTAAAATTTTTATAAAACCATGGATTAAAACAATAATATTGATAATATACAAATTAAGTGTTTAGTGTCGTTAAATGTATATATAAAAATAAATAATTCATAAAAATAAACTAGATAAAATCAAATCACTTACTTTAATAATTATTAGGAATTACATTACCTCACATCACCATAATTAAAACTTCCACTCCCATGGAAAATAGGGAGATATCAAATGAGTAGTGTAAAAAAACATTATTTCAGATTTTAGAGGTCTGTTCTACTATTAAAAATCAAATTATCCTCCCTATATTATTGATATTCCATATGAAACAACCCCATTAATTGAGTCAACCCACTATTTGAAATCATAACTCATTCTCTCTATTTGTACTTTTTCACAACTATATTCCCCCTATATTATAATTTCACAATGGACAATCACAAACCAAAAAATCAATCCTTATAAAAATTCTCTCAATCCATATTTGAAAACAATAAATTTAAATGAATTTTATGAAATAAAAATTTCCATATTAATTTCCCCATGTCTCACTAATATCCAATTTTCATATCAACCATATGGGAAAAAAATTATATCTTATAATTAAATAAAAATATTAAATCAGATCTCCGTGTCAATATATACAATAAAATTTTATTTGATAAATATCTTATATAATTACTAATAAAATATAATTCATCGAAATATTTCAAATTAAAATTATTCGTAAATTAAAAATATGGTTTATTAGTATAACTTCAAATTTCCTATGATAATCACCATGAATTAAATGAATTAAATTTATTATCTGCATCCCAAAATAACTAAACATTTGGATTCTCTATGTAAGTAAGTATAGAAGGTCAGTTGGTCCATAGTTAGAGTTGAAAATTAAGAGGAAACTCTATAGGTTTTGGAGGGATGTCAATGACTTCATGTATATATTATTCTTTTTGTGTATTTCTTGATCAATAGTTGGTATTTTTTATGATATATGTATAGAAACATTGAAAATTTATTTGGTTATAAGTTGTTTTTATTGAATTTTGGGTTAATTAATTTTCAGACATCTATTTATTATTTATTGTTTAAAATGATAGTGAATATAATAGTCTCGGATTTTCATACATAGATATTAAATCATTTTTTCACTAACTCTCATTACATTAAACAATCACATGCATGATGATTGTAAAGGTATAGTAAATTTGGAAACATGATACATAACAACTAGTTCATTAGTTAACTACATCATCTACCACTATTTTTTTTATAATATTCACCTTTTATAGGAAAATAAATCATAATAATTTTTTTATTACATGTCAGAAAAAACATAACAAAGTGTGATCTCAAATGACTTGTAAGGGAAAATATGGGAGATACGTAAAAAATGAGAATGAGGGTATGATAACATGATCATAACATTTAAAAACCATACCCTAAAAATCATATATCATAATCATGGGTTATGGAATAAATATTTATATTTTTTAAAACATGAATCATAAGGTAGTCAAATAAAATTTTCTTGGAGAGCATAAAAATGTCATAATATATGATATTGTGGTATAAAAATATGATTGGAAAATAATTTCCTTAGTACTTCAACGTTCACTGTAGGGACTATCATAATAGAGTGGGTCTAATTTCCAAACCATCATGGTATTTAATTTTCACTACCATGACTTTCATAGTGGGTAGCGTCCCTTAATCAACTAGTTTCACTCCCCATTCCAGTCTGGTTTATCTATAGAAATAATAATCTTTACCCAATGCTTTAGAGGGAGATACCGGTACCACCCATCACAGAATGAAAACCATATAAATATCTATCACAAAATCATAAAAAAAATTATAATATAAAAATACATGAAAATAAATGGATTTCATAAATTTTTTTATCACAATAAGAAATATAGAAAACAAATAAGTTTCAAAATCATTTCATAATTTCATTAAAGCATAACCCACAGAAAAATAAGTGGGGTTCATAAGAATATTATCATTATATATATAAACCAGCCAAAATAATAACATGAATGATATCCTTTAATAATATTTATTGTAAAGGATAAGTACAATGGTCGGATTTAATATTATATGAAAAATTATTTTGAAAGAAAAATCCCAAAGAAAAATTCCTAAGGAAAATATCCATTTTTAACTCATATTTTATAAATAAAAAATTCATAATATATTGTGGACATTCACTTATTTTAAAATACCCCTTTCAAATTATATATTAACCTTCTATTAAAATAGTGGTCTTGTATTTATTTTTTTCATGCCATACATGTTAAAAAAAGACACCACTCACATTTTTCTTAATAGGTAAATGCGCCTTTTATGGAAAAAAAAGAAGATTATGTAATTTTTTTAAATGTAATACATGGATTATTTTTTTATAATTAAATTTGGTAATGTCATAAAAATTTTTGAAATCATTTTTAGAAAACAAAAATCATGATGAATATGGGGTTTTGAATGAAGTGAGATGTAAATGTGACTATTCTTAAAAACATTATTTTTAACTCTTGAGTACATAAAGTGTGAAAAATGATGGGAAAATGAATTCTAAAAATGAAAAGTTAAAAATAAAATGCATGTGTTTCTTGAGATATAGATCATAATATTTCATCATGGGCGACATAATCATGGAAAATCGGGATAATATTTTAGAATGCTACCCAAAAACATTACAACATATATAACATTGAACAGTAATCCCAATTAAAGAATAAAATTATATTAATAATATAATACATTGAGAATAAATAAATTCATGATATCTCTTATAAAAGGGGTTGTTTATACACCACATAAAATAAGATATGAACATACTATAACTTCAGTATCCAAGAAGAAAAATTGAGTCAAAAATCACATACCTTAAGTATAATCTTCAAATATGAACATTAAATCCTCTTGTATAAAAAAAATATTTTTAGTACATTTATATTATAGAAACATAATTATTTATATCATAACTTTTATTATTTACCTATGACCATTAATTACTTGTTTATTAACCATTTCATGTTATAGTCATGTTTCTAGAAGTAATTCCTTTGTTTGTCATGTATTTTTTTAATTTTAGACCTCTTAATTTATCATGGTTCCATCATATCAAGAATAAAAAACAAGATATAAATATGATATATATTTATTATATAAGTTTTTATTGTAATACATAAATTCTATAGATTGAAAATGAAATACACCATTCATTGAGATGGAAGGTTGTATGAATGCATGAACATTGTCCCCATTTCCTCATCAGAAGAAGAAAAAGAAAGTTAAATAATAAGTTATCTTTATAAAATAATTTATATCACATATATTGATTAAATGAATCCCTTATTACCTTCTATTTAAAACATATGGGAAAAATTTATCGCATCGCTTTGCGATGTGGTTGTCTTTCATACATATGGATGATATTATCATATTATATATGGAATGAAATGTAAAAAATCCATATATGATAATATATTTCTAGAGGTAAAATTATGCTAATATATTTATATATATTTTATTTCCATCATCATACTCAACCATGAGTGGTGTTGATAGAAATTAGGAAACATCAGTTCGTGAGGTGGTACTCCACCGTACGGACGAGAAATGTTATTTTTTCCCATTTGAGGGAAAATGAGATGGTTATAGGTCATGACCTTAACATAAAACAATATATATATAAGAAATTGAGTTTATTATGTAATCAAGGTTTTAAAATAATTTAATGTGTAAGAGGAAATAAAATAAAAACATTTTTTAAAAAATCTAACCACTTCTTTGGATAAACTCCATGGATTTGTACAAAAAATATACCTTGGAATTTTTTTTGATAAAAATAAGGATCATAAGATTATATTAATTAATTAATTATTGAAAATGTGTTTCTATGGGATTAATAAAAGTTATTTTAAGTGTGAATAAGAATGAATTGGTGGTGGCCTTTTATAAGTAGGGTGAGTCGAACACTTATAATATTTTAAAAGAAAAAGTTCTACCCACAATTTACATACTCCAAAAGAATACAAAAAATGGGATATTCTGTATAATATAATATAAATGGTGGAAATATTCCAAAAAATGGGGTTTGTAATTGTTTTGGTTCATTTTTAAGAATTGTCAATTATTTTATCCCCCGATAAACCCATTTTACCAAATCCGCAGTAAATAATTTTTACTATTTTTTCTATTAATAATAGAAAAAATTAAGATTAACATATTAGATAATAAAAATTATGATTATCAAAAAAAGAAATAAATTTATCCATATTATATTTATAAAATTTTAAATATTAAATTAAAAATAAACTCACAATCCTGATGAGAAAAATGTTTTCCAAAGAGAAAATATTTAAAGGATTATAATGTGTTTAAATTAACATTCAAGATGAATATAATTTCAATGAACTAAATTTGTTTAATAGGAATTTAATTGAACTAATTTTACTTTTAAACTCATTTAAAAATGTAATCTTATAAATTATTTAAACAAAAAAATAATGTTTTCAATAAAAATCCAAAAAAATTACTATTTATCATGTAATTAATCTTTTCAATAAAATTAAAAAAATTACCCATAGATTATTTTTATATGATGAATTCATAAATTAATTTTATTTTTAAAAATTAATTTTCTAAATGATTCAAAAAATAATTTTATTAGTACAGATGAAAATAAACAAAAACTTTTTTTAGAAAACAATATGTCCAATAAATATAAAGAATTTACACAACATTTAGTAATTTTTTATCTATATAATCATTATATATAATCGTTATAAATATTATTTAAATTTTTTTATTCCCATTCATTCCACCAAGTTTCACATCAAGGTAATAATGGCCATTTTTTAATAATAATTATAATAGTTTGTCATGGTTTGTTATAAAACGGTGTTGCATGTTAAACAAGCAATCAAATAAATTTGATTTATTAGAAAATATGAACACAATAATACATATGGTGTTACATTATATCCCACATAAAATGAATTTATAAATTGAAATTCCATCAATTTGGTATAAACAACTGATGATACTTCTGCCTCTTTTTATCCTCAGGTTCCCACGTAGTTTCAACAAACATGTGGTTTCACTACAAAACATTGACCAAGTGAGAGGTATTGTTTCCTAAAACATTATATTTATGATAAAATATATCTAATGGTTATTCCACATATGAATTATCATTATATATTGGTACAACCTCTGAGTTCAGTACATGTAAAGGGCATGTTTTTTACTTCCTCAAGAGATATTAATTGAACAAATATTGGACTTTATGGAGGTTTGGTGGAAGATACAACTGAAAGGATACTTCCCTAATATGATCAGTAATTTCTAGGGGAATGATATACCAAGGGATTATCTTCCCATTATACTAGAATCAAATAACCATTTTCTATGGAGAAATTCATAGAGAAAAGGTGTCACAAACATCAAATTATATATCATGCCAATGATTTTCAACATAAAATTTATATTAATTGTGTGACACCCTTATGTGTTGTTAAATTGATATATCATTATATTCTATTCAATCATCTATTTTATCTACCAATAGATTTTTTTTATCTGACATCATTATAACACGTTGGATTTCTACACTTCATTCAGTAGAGGGCTTCATTAGGTTCCATCCAAATACCCATATGAAAGCTATTTTGGTATGATAACATAACTGGAGGAAGTTTTTAATCCCAACCAACTATAAGATCCATAGAATAGGATATAAACATATCTTCTAGGTTTTGAAATTTTCACTTAAGATGACCATTTATCAAATGATGATATATATTGTTGAAACACAACACTATTTCACGATCTTTTTTAAAACTTTTTTAGAATATCGAGTTAAATCTCATATCGAAATCATATAAAATTGAATGTTGTACTCCATGAAACCATAATGATTTATTAATTTATATAATTTAATGAATATATATAGATATATCTACTCTGATCATGATGATGTGTGCTGACATTATAAGGTAATCAACTACAACCCATAAAACAATATACCATTTAGATATTTTGGGTAGTCTGGTGATGAATTACATGGTGATGTTTTCCCATTTCCATTCAGGTATGGATTATGGATGTATCATCCATTATAAGTTTTTCTCTAAGTCACAAATTTATGAAATTCGAATCACCAAGATACACACCATGAAATATATCTCTATAACATCCTAGAGGGAGATCACTCATATGTAACTGAGACTGGTTGGTTATAGGGCCTCAAGGACACCTCCCCATACTCCAAATGATTATGAATAATAGTAAGGGTCCATGATAATACAGTGGGTAGATTTCACCCTCATGATTAGAGTATAGCTTTGGTGAAAATAAATAAAGAAAAAGTGGTATCAAAATTATGAAAAATAGAATAGAAAAAGTAAATCATATAGATAGTAATAATACATTTATCCCAATGTTTCAACATATAAAAAATGATGAGTATGACATTGAATTATAAAAAAATTAGGCATAAATAGGTACATGTATATCAAAATGAACAAAAGAAGAAAAATTCTATAAAAAATAATCATAATCAAAGGCTTGACCTTGTGCTCCCATGCTATAATCCATCAAGTATCCAAGACTGGGCACTTACCCTTGTCCTTACATGCATCCACGAGGTTTTTCTATGTACCAAATGGTAACCCGAATAGGGTGTGAGATTTAGCCATTATGAAACCACCAATAGATTCAAGACCAATAAATTCCATGTATATAAAAGAAACAATGGGTATAATAAAGATAAGTCAAGAAATTACACGCATTAAATAATAATGACATCGGTCTCAGAATCCTTATCGAATTCCCGAATGACCATACCTACTTTGCCTTAGGTATGTAATGTATCAATATGGAACCTTCATGTGGCTTTTGTCTATAATTTATATCAAATGTGTGCAAGTTGAAATAATAAAAATTAGGACCCTGGGTAAAACCATGTAGTTCATGCCATAATGATAGTAATATTTGATCCAAGAGAAATCAATGACTCATTGACCTTAGAAGGTCCATCCAACTCATATTTTGTAAACCATATGACCTATATATAATGGAATATGTGTAAATCAAGGGCTTCCTCCAAGGTCTTATAGTAGAAAATTTCTAATAGATTCCTTGAAGCATGTCCACATTAATCTAGAGATAAGAATGAGTCTAGATGAAGGAAAGAATCCAGGGAGCCTCCTATCAATAGACATCAGTTGAATCTGAGGAGTGTATCTAGGGAATTCAATAAATAAAAACGCGTCACATGAATCATCATTATAATGATGATACATTCACATATAATAATTAATTAACCAATTTCCAAGGATAATATCTCACTTCATAACTGGACCAATGATTTTGGGTGGGGCCCTCTATGTTGTCAAGGAATTCCCCTATGAATCCAAGGATACCTCCAGCAAGAAAACTCCTATAACTAGAAAAATTTCTTTAGTAACAATGACACCTTACATTTTTTAAAATAACCATTCCCTTCTAATAGATATTCTATTACATTAAATTTATATAATTCAAGTGTATACCTTTCCATTCATCAAAGAAAATGGAAATTGATGGTTTTATACCATTAATTATTTGATTCAAAATAAATAAGAGACAATATAAACATGATTTACCTTTTAAAAAGTGTCAATTAATCCACTAAAATTAATTAAATAATTGAGTAATTAGAATTGAATGATCCAACAAACGTTTTAGTTATTAATATATAATGGTGAACATTCAAATATGTATGGAACATCCAATGAGGTTGCTCAATTTTAGGTCTTTGGCCTCCAAACATTATAAAATGGTATAATAGAGTTTTTATAATACAAATTAAACCACTAATTTAGGGAAATTTTACTTTTGGGGAAACTAATATGTGAAACCAACACACCGGAAACGATGATAATTATAATTTAATGATATTTGAGGGAAAATTAATATACCACCAACTTTATGGAGTTATATGAACCCTCATCTAGTATTAGCTAATGGTGTGATGTAAATATATAAAAACTGAAGAATATAAAAATACCCTAAAAATAAGGCATATTAGCTCATACCGAAATAGCATTGAATAAGGAAAGATAAAACATTAACTAAAGGATTTTGATAAATTGTCTCATAGAGAGAGATCCAACGTGGAGAATGCTGGTCTGATTAGATTCCAAAATAGATAAATGCATCAATGCCTAGATTTAGGTGTGGGAGAATACTAAGTGGGAGCGGATCTTGTGCAACTGAATTGATAGTGGAAGAGGGTGATAAAAAATTATAATGGGTGAAAGGAAAAGTCAAAAAATTATTACACTATAACATCCCAACACGACTTAACACTAAACTAATAGCCAGACTAGTTGGCCACATAACCTCAAGTGCATTTTCTTAAATTCTAGAGGCTGCCCACTTGTAGCGATGGCCTAGGGTGTGATAGTGGTGATTCTATTCCCTCATTGGTAGAGTGCAACAAAGTGGAATACATATTAACAAATATCAGAAGTAGTAAACAATATGAAACTGAAATAAAAGAGCATAAGTCTAATGGATAAATATCCAAGTCTCAAACCATTCAAATGATAATGATGCATGTTATATTTCTAAGAAAGTATCAAAAACAAGATACACTGCAATCATATGCAAATACAATAGAAGTGAGGAAATAGAATTAAAACTCAAAAGCATTTCAAGCCTCATCTTGGTCCCATTCTCTCTTTCTCCTAGGTAGGAATCAAGTACCTGTACAAAGGCTCATTCCATTTTATACACCTGTAATAATATAATCTGTTCGGGCCAGAAAGCATGACCCAAACAAGGTGTGAGACTAATCCTAGTAAGAAACCACCAATGATTTGAGCATAATAGTCAGTTAATATATGAAATAGTAGTAAATTAAAGCAGAAACTATGAATCACTCATTTAAACTATCCATTTTCTGTTTATGTACTTTAGTAGTTCAGTTTCATTAAGTGAAACTATATCGAGATTCGGTCTCATTCTTCCAATACCCTATTTAGACGCAATCACTACAGATGTCTCAGAAGATCATTTAGATAATATAAGTGAAGGTCGACTCCATGTTTTTTCTTTGTCTTGGAAGATTCATAAAAAGTCATTCCATTTCATATACCAGGTTTTGTGAACTTTACAAAGGATTAGAAGTCTGGCCTAGGCCCGTCGACCCCCCGTACCAAAGTAACCATCAACTCGTGACGTAACCATTTATCATTTAAGCATATCATCATTTCAGCATTTACTCATTTGTTCAGTTTCCAATAGATCCCATTCTAGGTATCCCCCAATGGATCAAATATTTTCTTGACTTTACAAAGATGACTCAGTAAGCCCGGTCACCAAGACTGTGGCTTGCTCAAAGATCTTAAGTAATTAAACTCTTGAGTCCGTCCATTTCCATTTAACAGTGAGAATGGTTAACCCAAGGTAAAAAACATGCAATTATAAAGTGTTTACATATGATTACACGGCGTATTCCACTAAAACATAAAATTTTAACAGTTTTTCATGTTTCCTCCAAAGAAAATAAATACAAAGAAACAGTACCTCATAAGAAGAACCGAGTTTTTACAAACTTCTCACTTAAAGAAATCCATCCTCAAATTTCTCTTCTAAGGGTGGTGATGGAATATCAATGAATAACTCTAGCCACTAAGCCTGTATATCAGCCTCCCTCTCCCATGTCTCATCTTGTACTAGTTCGTCCTACCATATCACTCGTACAAGAGGAACAAACTGACCTCGGAGAACCATCGTGCTCTAGTCAACTATATGACCCTGATTCTGCTCAAAGGATGCATCATCCTGAAGATCAACCTCCTAGGGATGAAAATTGTGAGAAGGGTTTGAGTGATAGCGGTGAAACTGATATACATGGAAGATATCATGCATGGTTCGGTACCTCTAAGGAAACTGTAACGGATAAGAAAATGACCCGACTCATTCCAAAATCTCAAATGTTCTGACATATCATGATGAGAGATTACCCTATCTCTTGATCTTCTTGTGTCCCAACCTTGGTGAAACAAGTCGAAAAACCTAATCCCCAACCTCTAACTCAAGAGGCCATCTCTGTAGATCAACATAAGATTAATGACGAGACTGTGAAGTACCTATCTATCTATGAATCTTGTAAACCTTTTCAGTATTCTTCTGGTCAAGATGAGGTCCTAGCAGAGCTGCCTCTCCTGCCTCCATCCAACATTGGGGGATCGACATGGCCTACCATACAAATCCTCATATGGTGCCACCTGAATAGTATCATGGAAGCTATTATTATAGGAAAACTCAACATAGGATATATTATTCTTCCATGATCCCTCATACTCAAGTACTCATGCACACCACATGTCCTCCATAACCTGAATTGCACACTCTGATTGGCCATCTGTCTGATGGTGGTATGATGTGCTTGAAGCACCTACATACCCATCACCCTCTGAAAACTCTACCCGAAATGAGACGTGAAGTGGGAATCTCTATCTAAAACAATAGAATGAGGAACCACATGAATTCATACCACCCATCTAATATACAGATTCCCAACCCCATCAGCACCAAAGGTCTACTTGATTAGAAATATGTGATAATCCTTCATAATCTTGTCCGCTACAACCCATATAACATCATTTCCTCTAGGTGACCTTCGTAACCCTGTCATGAAATCCATCATGACATAATACCATTTCCACCCAGGAATGGGTAGCTACTATAAAAGTCCATCTAGCCACCGATGTTCCACCTTCACCTGCTAATAGGTGGAACATCCCATAACAAATCCATCTACTTATCACTTCATACCCAGCCAGTGGTACTGACGACACAAGTCATCATACATCTTGGAAACTCCAAGATTTACTACCCAAGCCGAAGCATGAAAATCTCCCATCATCTCTTGTGTATATCCCATGGAACCCACCCACATCTATGGGCATGCATAACATCTTCCTCACCTGTCACCCATCCATGGGGAGGGTGATCACCTGCCACACTCTCACATAGAACTAGGCCTTCATAATTATCTAGTTTCCTTATCCTCACTATGCCTAGTAGGGTAGAGGTAACAATCAAAGATGAAAGATAATTTCTGTCCTTGACTGTTGTGCACCTCTAAATGCAACTTAGAGAAAAAATCCATTAGCTTCTAATCACCACTAGCCTCCTACATTGCTTGTATCTGAGTTCTCCTTGTCAGTGCATTAGCCACTGCATTACCTTTTCCAATCATATATGCAAACTCAAAGTCAAATGACTGAAGGTATTCCACCCATTGTCGCTATCTCAGATTCAAATCATGCTGAGTGAATAGGTATTTGAGACTTTTTTGGTCTGTTTACACCAAAAAATTCTCCCCCAATAAATAATATCTCTAGTGGGGAAAATCATTAACAACTGAAACAAAATCAAGATCATGCATCAGGTAATTTCCATTAGGTGGTCTCAACTACTGAGACCCATACTCAACTACTCAATCTCCCTGCAGAAGAACTGTTCCCTGCCAAAAACCTGATGCATCATAGTACATAGTGTATCTCTTTCCCAACATAGGAAATATCAGTATCAGCACTGAATTCAAAAATCCCTTTAACTCTTGAAAGGTTTCATCACAAGAATCTAACCATATGAAACTTCACACATTTCTCAGTCAATACTTTCAGCTGCGCTAATAAGCATGAGAAGTCCTATATAAAACACCTATAGTAACCAGCTAGCCGTAAGAAAGTTCGCACCACAAAAATGTTCTTGGGATGCTCCCAGGTAACTATTGCTCTTACATTCTCTACATCCACAGATACTCTAGTCTCTGAGATAACGTGACCCATGCCGTGAATCTGATCCATCTAGAAGTAGAATTTTGCGAGCATAGCATATAACTGATGCTCTCTTAGTGTATTGAAAATGACATCAAGGTTTTTCGAATGGTCGCGTTGATTATGAGAATACACCAATATATCATCCATAAAAAACACCAATATTGATTCTAGGTAAGGATGGAACACTCGGTTCATCAGCACCATGAAAACTAGTGGCCCGCTTGTGAGACAAAATGGCATAACCAAGTACTCTTAGATACTGTACATTCTATGAAAGGGTGTACAAGGTATGTCTGCAGGTCAAATATATATCTAGTGATATCCTGAACTCATGTCAATCATTGAGAACACTCGATCTCCATAAAGCTGATCAAATAGGTCATCAACCTATGGTAAGGGATATTGGTTTTTAACCATAAATTGGTTCAGTTTTCGATATTACATGCATAACCTAATGGTACCATCCACCATTTTCTTGAAAATGATAGGGTAATACCATGGAGAAGTATTGGGTTAGTTAAGACCCTTAACTTCCAGATCTTCAAACTGCCTCTTCAGCGCTCACAACTACATTTTAGACATCCTATTAAGAGAAATGGATATTGGTGTATCTCCTGGAACTAGCCTAATAGTGAACTCCACCTCTCTATCCAGAGGTAAGCCTGAGAAGTTTTCTGGGATGAAGTCTCTGAAACAATCAACCACTAGAATAAAATCTACCAGACATGTTCCCTGATCATCTAGATATAATCTCACAATCTGGGTTGTCATCCCACCCAACCCATGATGCCCGCGTCCAACTCGACTCACCCGGATATCCCATTTTATCTTGTATAGGAAAGAACCACCCTCGAGTGATGTAAACCTCACCTGGAGGTGATAGCAGTCAACAAAGGCTTGATAGGATATCAACCTATCTATTCTAAGGATGACATCAAATCATGTCACCTCTAAGATGTAGAGGTTCCATAGAATGTGACACCCACAAATCTCAAGGGGGAACTCCATGAACTGATGCACACCTGATGTGTTTCAACAGTATCAAAAAGTGAAGAAGATAAAATAGAGGATACTAGAATAGTACCTATGATAGTTGAAGGTTCGGGATCCAGATCCTATTGGGTTTATTTCACTGTATGTGTCTGACCTGTACTGCAGCCCTGTGACACAACATGGCTACCCTAAGCTAACCAACCATACTATCGCTGAGATCCTGGGGTCTGGCTACCACGCCCACCCCCACCACCTTGGCCTACACACCCCAACATATTCCATTTTCCAGACTAGTTAGAAGCTACTAACCCTTATCCTGCTATTGGAGTTTGTAAAGAACCTGTCTCACTAGCCACTGGTACAAACGTCTAGTAGATGCGATGTAGATGGCCCATTTTGCTGCAAACCTGGCACTCAACTGGGTCTTTCGGGAACTAGGGCCTCAAATGTACAACTCTACCACACTGATAGCACCTCTCCTAGATACTAGATGATACATACTGACTACTTTTATTCCCACAAGAAAACAACATACAACACTTCTTGATTGCGGTCAAGACAATGCCAGATCATGGTACCGAACCGCCCGTTCTTGCACCCCCAGATTCCCTTAGGATGCCCACCATAACCAGTGTCTGATTCACAATAGAATGTATAGAAGGAAACCTGAAAAAATTCACCTGAACATGAATATTGTATCAAAGACTATCCTCAGAGCACCTTGCTCTCAACTCATTGTCACCCTTCAGAAAAGGTGTGAATCACTGAAGATCTGTAAAGCGGGTAGAATAGTCCATCACTGACATAGTACCCTACTGCAGATTCATGAACTCCCATGCTCAATTGGCCCTGAAGGTCTCCGGAGAGATGTAGTCATAGAAGATTGTCTGGAAGTCTCCCCATGCCATATACCGATGGAGCTCTATTTGCGTGATAACATCCCACCATCTCTTGGGAGAATCATGTAGCATATAAGTCGGGAGTTTGAAGCTCATCTCATGAGGCATTTCAAAATTCCCAAAGATTGTTAGTAATGATTTCAGCCATGATTCTGCATCATGTGGCCCACCATCCCCTGAAAAAGTAGTTTGATGCTACTGTAGGATTATACACATTATCTCTTCCATAGATGCGGAATCATGCAGTGCTCCCTAGAAGGTCTGTAGAAACCTTGAAAACCCTTCTCAGAAATATGCATATGCACCCGCATCTAGTATAACGGCTGGTGTCGTAGCTGGCACAACTGGATGATACATTGGTAGCCAATGGCCTACCACCTCTAGTGTATACTCACCTCCACTCTCCTGGTGCACTTATCGAGGTTATCGTGGTGGCATTGCTCTATAAAATCCACCACAAACACCTGAGTACAAGTTTAATGAAGGGAAAATTGCAACTCATAAGTGAAAAGTGGG
Source organism: Viscum album (assembly GCA_963277665.1). NCBI lineage: Eukaryota > Viridiplantae > Streptophyta > Magnoliopsida > Santalales > Viscaceae > Viscum > Viscum album. The sequence goes on along the minus strand of OY728121.1, from coordinate 1,350,240,532 downwards.
ATAGAGAAGGAAAAACACTCATGTTTTTCAAATTAAGTGTTCACATAATGTATAACTATTTACACGGTATGTTCTCCTAGGCCTCTACATGGGTGTGTACCTCTTCCCAAAATGGTTGTGTAAGACCCCATATACACGACGTGTTCCCCAAGAGACATGGCATGTATTTGAGTTTCCTTCCTACATAGGTACCTCTACATGGCTATAACTACATGGTTTTTCCATTGTAAGACCACATCATGATCAACCAAGAAATGGCATGTACATCAAAATTGTCATCCTCTCATGTGATTCGTCACACAACCAGATACACGGTCGACTTCTACACGGTGTGTCCTCACATTACACGGTGTATCCTACTCACAAATTGACAACCTGTGTTTCCTCCTCACATGGTAGTTTAGATGGTCAAGGATTGCATAGTTTTTACTTAGTGTACACGACATGTTCTTATTAAAACATAGAATACATTCTTCCCTGAATAGGAAGAACACACTATGTGTTAGGCTATACTGCACGTCATGTATACTATGTTTTTTTGGACATAAACTCTATATTTCCTCGAAAACCCATGTTCTATAGAAAAAACAACTAGTGGGATGCCAAATTCCAATCTGTGAGGGCCCAAACTCCCCACATATCAATGTTTGGAACCCAAGAAGAACATATCCTAATACAATTATTGATAAAAATTGAATCATGATCTGCTAAATTTCAGTCCAAGAGGGATCATACACCTTATGAACCAAGGTTTGGAATCTATTCAATCTAAATCATAGCATGTTTTAATACAACTATCACAACTACAAGCATAACTATCACATAATCTTTGACAACGTCATGGGTTAACTAATGCATTCTATATGGTATGACATAATGCATGGAATGTGATTCAATCAAGTGCCTATATGATTCATGAGATGGAATACCCACATCTCATTAAGTTGAAACTAAAAAAGAACCCACAATTTCATCAATAGTAATTGCAGAAATCATGCACGTCACCCAATGGTGAAATTTGTACAAGTGTAATACTTGAAAAAATCACAATTCATTTGAGGTAATTTAACTTTTCCATATACATGGGTTAGATACTCCTAGGAACAGTTTATTACCAAATACCTTTTCCCTTCCTCTCCGGTCTATTGGATCCAAATAGTTAGTCAAAGAAGAAAGAAATATTCCCATACCACTTGGTAACATCCCAAATTGGCTTATCACTAAACCGATAGCCAGACCGGTTGGAAACATGGCCTCAAGTGCATTTAAAAAAATCCAGAGGCTACCGACTAGTAGTGAGGGCCTAGGGTGTGATAGTGGGAAACTATGATCTTATTTAAAGAGTTTAACATAGGGGAATACATATTAAAAAATATTAGAAGCAGTAAACTACATGCAACTCAGACAAAACAGAGGATGTCTGATAGACAAATTCAAATTCTAAAACCATAAAAATTAAAATGAAACATGTTATATGTTCTAAGAAAGAATCCAAAACATGATACACTGCGATTAGATACAAATACAATACAGGTGTGGAAACAGAATTATTACTCAGAAGCATCGCATGCCTCAGCTAGGTCCCATTCTCTCCTGCTCCTAGGCAGAAATAAAGTACCTGTCTTATATAAGAGAGATTTCCCTTGTCTACACTTTCAGTCATATAATCTAATTGGTCAAAAAATCATGACCCAAACGGGGTGGGAGACTAATCCCAGTAGGCATCCACCAAATATCTATGCATAATAGTCAGTGAATACATGAAATGATATTAAAATAATACAGAAATTAAGAAGTAGTCAAGTAAACTATCCATTTTCTTTCTTTGTTCTTTAGAATTTCAATTTCATTAAGTGAAAATATCTTGATATTCTGCCTTATTTTTCCAATCCCACATATAGGGTAAATCACCACAGATGTCTCATAAGATAATCTAGATAATGTAATTGAAGTCCAAATCCAAGCTTGTGCTTTGGCTTGGCAGATGAATCATAAGTCATTCTATTTCATTTACTAGGTTTTGTGAACTTTACAAAGGCCTTGAAGTCCATCCGAAGCCCATCAACCCCCCATACCAAAGTAACCATCATCTTGTGACATAACCATTTCGAATTTAAGCATATCAGAATTTTAGCATTTAATCATTTGTTCAGTTTCCAATATAGCCCATTCTAGGTATACCTCAATGGATCAATGATTTTATCGCCATTTATAAAGATGACATAGTAATCCTGACCACCAAGAATGTGGATCGCTCATGGACCTTAATAAATTAACCTCATGAGTCTATCCATGTCCTTATAACTGATATAATGGTTCACCTAAGATAAGCATGGAGCAATTATTCACCTGATCATGAAATTGCCTTTTAACCGAGACTTTTGATCACCCATGGATAATTACCACTCATAACCATTTATAACTTCATTTCAAAAACAACACATGTGAATTAAACTGTCACATGGATTTTAACATAACAACTCACGTGGTCAATTCACATAGCCGCAGACACAAGAAAATTAAACTATAATATGTTTTTAATCATAACAACTCACATGTTCATTTCACAAAAACAACATATCATTCTAATCAATCCCATAATGGGAAACATTCACACACCTCAAAGAAATTATTTTTCAAAAGGCTAACAACAAGGAACTCACCCAAGGGTTGTCCCTAAAACAAAACATTCAACAACAAGATGCTTTGATTTCATACAATAAAATACTTAAGCATTATTATTCATTAAAATTTTTCATTTCTAAGGAAAAAGAATACGCAAAAATGATCTCATACCATTTTGGTAAACATAATCAACTTTACTTTTTAACTAATGGCACAAGACCACCTACCTCGATATTGTATAACTGATATAATCAGACATCAGCCCTTGAATTTACCTAGAACAATGTAGATCTAAAAAAAGTGTTAAATCATTAAACCATGAATAACTTTATCAAGAATAGAAATCAATCAGAACCGCTCAAGTATAAAGAAGAAAATACCAAGAAGAATCAAATGAGTCCAATGACACTTATATCGGGTTTGAGATGATGAAATGGGAGATGAAAATGTTGTTGCAGCTCCTATATTACTCAGTGGCTCCTTTGTCCACAAGAAGAGAAAATGAGGCTACTGCCTGTTTTATATTGAATTTTAGTAGGACACGACGTGTATATCCATATAAACAACATGTATATAATTTTACTATTCAAAAATTTTCCAACTTACTTTACACGTTCCGCACCGACCTTGCTAACATGACTACACCACGTGTACTAGGGAGTACGTGGAATGTAGTGGCCTTTTCTTCTTTTACTGGTCAATATAAGGACACACTATGTATCCCCATCCTATATGGCCATATAACACAGTGTGTACATTGGAGTACATGGTGTGTTCTACTAAAATTTACCTTTTTCTAGTTTTCATTATTTTCTCAAAAATAACTCAATAGAAAATAAAAATGACGATATAGTACCTCCTAAGAAGAAGTGTGTTCTTACTCCCACAATAAGGGGTTTCTTGTTTTGGAATCAGTTTTAGCATAAATGTGTTCTAATCGCATAACATGTTGTATCTAAAGGCACCCCTTATATGGGCTAAGTGAAAGGTTTGCCTAACAATGTGAATACCATGAAAAAGTGACAATAATGAGGCCTAAAACAATAGAATTTCCATGTCTCCAATTATAAATGATTAGTAAAAATCATTTATCTCCTATTATAAAATGGATAACCCCACATGGTTTAAACGATCCATGAAAACTAGACTGTATGGTTAATACTAACCACGTGGACAAACAGTTTTCTCAAAAACTCAGTGATATGGGCTCCGAAAAGGCCTCAGACACCCTCTGGACCCCTATAACCTCATTAGGAATTTCACAAAGGATATAAATAATTAATTCAATTCAAATTAAAAGGTTACATACCTCATATAAATGTTGTAATCTTACATTATACTCCATATAAACTCATCCTTGAGTTTTCATTCAATGGGTGATAATGATTCATTTGATCATAAATCTGGCCACTAAGAATGTATGTTGGACTCTCTCTCCCTAGACTCATAGTGTAGATAATCATGCTTCCATTAAACATGTACTGGATTGATTGACCAACCTCATAGAGCCTTTATGCTCTGGTCAATGATGGTAACATGGTTCTCCTCAAAGAACCATCAACCAATAATTCCACATCATTGGGTTAGAAATCATAAGATGGGTCTGAGTAGTAATGAAATAACTGAGAAATTTGGAACAAGTAATGTATATATCTATCTCTCTCTAGTATTTCTATCTGATATTCCACTGATCTGACCCACTCTAAAACCTCAAAATTTTCCAAAAAAATAAGCCAACATGTTATCATGCTACCAAAATAGTTGATTCCAAAGTCTAGTCAATACAAAAAAGTGTACCTGGTCCCTAACCTCGAAATATAGAGGTTTTTTACAAGGGGTAACATATGAATTTTTCCTAGACTAGTTAATATACATTAACTTCTTGATCGACTAAACCATCTCTGAACTCTATTGAAAGAGACAAGGATTTAGCAGTGTAGCCTCCCTTTCGTCTAACCAGCACAGTGTTGACCTAAATGGTCTTCCGTATAAGGATTCATATTGATCCATCATAATTGTAACCTAAAAAAAGTTATTGTTGAAAAAATACAGTACCTGTATATGTTTTTTCCAAGAACCTACAAAATAAAGGGTGAATTCTATGAGAATGTGTTCTAACACTTGTATAATCTAATCAGACTCCCTGTCATTTTGAGGCTAGTATGATGTACTCCAAAGTAATTGTTTACCTATTACACTCTACATCCCATTCCATATTTGATAAGTAAAATGTGAATCTATGTCTAATAAAATAGTGTATGGGACTTTAGGAAGATATAAAATCTCTTAGACATAGTGTCTTCCCATTCCGTCCATTGAAAATATATCCCTTGTAAGTAAGAATTTAGAGACCATCATGATCAAATCAATGATCACCCATACCACATTATTTCCAGGATATAATCATGATAAACTATTCTAAAATCCAATGGGGGAATCATCCAATATATTCTCATGAATGGGAAACAACTGCAATACTCCTTCTATCTACAGGTGTTCCACCTTCACCTATTGAAAGGTGAATCACCTACTAACTCTTCCTTCTATCCTTTTATTATACTAGGGAACCAATATCAATGGAATAGGTTACAATTCATTTATGTAAGACTAGTGTGTACTTCCCAAGTATAATCATGAGAATCTCACATCAATTAATGAAGGATGTCTATAGGAACCCAGAATAATACATAGATGCTCAAGACCTCAACCTCATAAAATATCCATCCTGGTAGTGCGTCCTCACTTGAAATACCACCTTAGGAATAAACCATCAGGATTTGATAGATTCCCCATACTAACTCCCTCAAGGAATGAAGTGGCCACTTCCAAAGCTATTCGTGTAGACTTCCCATGATGTTCCTAGAACTCTATATGTATATCAAAAAATAGGGTCATCAACTGCCTCTCATCACTGTCCTGTCTATCTACCTTCGTCTGAGTTCTCTATCTCAGAGAATCATCTATTGTATTTACTATAAAAGGATTATAGGAAAGATCAATGTCAAAAAAAATAAACTATTTAATGCACCTTCTTTTCTTGGGGTTAAATTTTTGTTGTGTAAAGATATAATTGAGGGTTTTGTGGTCCATAAATCCAAAAAAAATGCACCATTAATATAATTGTTTTATGAACGCAAGAAATGAACTGCATCTATTAGCTCAAGATCACACAACATGTAATTCCTCTCATGTATCCACAGCTAAAAGGTCCCGTACACCACAAATTTAAATTCTATCATTAGAACTACCCCTATAATGATACCAAATACATCATAATACACTATATAGTTTTTTATTATCTCTGGATGAATTTGGACCAGTGCTAAATTAAATCACCCTTTCATCTACAGAAAGTTAATCTTAGATGCTTTTATAAATATGAATTTTTCAATTGTCTTGGTCAAGATAGTATGAGGTCCATCTAAGTATTAAATTTCCTGAGTAAATAATCTATAATATCCATCCATCTAGAAGAAACTCAATTTTTCAAATATTTTCTTGGTCTGATCCAAGGAAACTACAAATAAAACATTTTATGGGTCAACTAAAACTTCTTCCTCTGAAATAATATGACCCATGAAGTATACCTTATATATCCAAAGGTGTCCCTATGAAACATTAGAATATAGTTGGTCCATTCATAGTGTATTTAGTACGATATAAATATTTTTTACATGGTGTTGTTTAATACAATAATACACTATGATATTATACATGAATACTACCACAAATGAATCATGATTTGGGTGTATAACCTGGTTCTTCAAATCCATAAAAACAACTGTCTCATTCATAATACTGAAATACATAACTAGATACACATAAATAACATAATAATTTTAAAATGTTGTTCATGTTATGACTATCAATATCACTCACTCCTGATGATAACCAGACCACAAATTGATCTTGGTGAAAACTCTCACTCATTAGTGATGCTCAAAGTGGTCATATATATGTGGTAGAAGATACCAATTCATAACAAAAAGATTTCTCAACCAATGGTATTCCATGAAATATTTTTGTTAATATATTCCTTATTGGTGAATAGAAAATGTGAGCCCCAAGATGATGTACTGGTATGTATGAAATCCTTAGCTTCTATGTCCATTAAATTAATCCTCAGCTCCTGATACTAATTATTATCCATCCTACAGAGAGTAATGGGTATTTGTGTTACTACTCATAGTAACATGATAGAGAACTCCACCCCTCTCTAAAGAGGTAATTTAGAAAAATATCCATGGAAAGAATCCAGGAAATGTACTACATCCTGAGGGAAATAATTATGAAACTTTCCAAAAAAATCCATATAAAGGATATTAATTTGGGGTTTCACTCCAACCATCAACAAATTATATGGTCCATATCTAATTTATTGGACTTCCAATTCACTGTTTTGAAGATAAATATCAACCTATGTTTATGTAAAAGATATTGTGTACTCATAAAACTCTACATAATCATTATAGGTTACCAACGAATCCACCTAGATAATGATATTGAAGCTCCTCTTGTATGGGATGCAGAGTTATCATAAGAAATGATATCTTTATACCTCAATGGGGAATTCCTTTCACTGGTCGATAATGTCTAATCAAATTTCCAAAGGAGTATTAGGTGTTATCATGAAACATAAATACTTAATATCAAGCAAATGGGTTTTCCTAGTACCCAAAAATAGAGAATAATGTGAAGAACCTATATAAAACATAATAGATACTAAAGTAGAGGATACCAAATTCATACCCCATAATTACGATTTCCCAACACCCTTATCCTAAGGTATACATTGTATTACATATATCTAGACTAATCCACTACATTTTGCTACATCCTGAATACCTATAGTAGGTCCATTCAGTTGGTTCTACGTATCCTGATTCTGGCCTCCTCATCCATGTCCACCTACTTAGCTTGACCCACCATTGGTAGTCCAACATCCATCCTAACATAGAGAAACCAATCATGTTTTGGAGGAGGATCTAGTGTGTATCCACTTTCATTATGAATATATGGAAAGGTCTAGAAAAACCATTCAAGACACTCCATTCTCTTGGATTATCGACACTTAATCGGGTCTTAGCCTCACTAAGGTTTCTATGACTATGTCTCTCGCACAGGTGAAATATTATAGGACTACTATTGCTGATAATCAAGCTTCCACTTCATAGTTGATAACCCTTCATATAGAGCTTCCTTACACTGAATATACTAATACCCTACCATGAGACTAAAATAGACTTCCCAATAATGTTGCATTCCCTAAAATAATGTTTTTTAATAAGGTCTTGATTCAAAATTCCAGAGATAAAAGACATGCTGAAAAAATATATCTAAGACTGGATGGTGTACATATTCACATCTATAAATTATCTCTCTCTAGAGATCTCTTCAACAATAAATTAATGTGAAAACACTTAATCTCAATAAATCTAATGAATAATCCATAAATTATTTTTATCCTTTCAGTTTGTGGAGGAACTCCCAAGTTATTTCATTTCTTTGTGTCTCTAGAAATAAATATTTGCAGAATACAACCTGAAAATATGACAAAAACTATATCCTGGTGTTGGTCTTCCTGGGTAATAATGTCCCACCAATTCTTGTGAAAACCATTAATTATATAATTATGGATCATGAAAATCCTAACTAGAGGCATGTCTAGGATATCAATGATAGAAAACATGACTGCTTTCCATGTCTTAGTGGCATGTAGACCACTAGCCTCAAAAAATGTGGGTTGATTCTACTAATAAAACTCTAACGGCAGTTCTACCATAATTTGAATAGGATGTAGAGCTCTGAAAAAAAAATTATATAAAACATTTAAAACCTTATCAAAACACAACATTCGTTACAATTTTAGGTATAATTAAAGGTTCCATTGGTGGCACTACTTCTGAGTTAGGTTCCACCACCTCACAAATATAGTCATTCCCACCTTCCTGGTGCTTGATGTGAGGAATTAATGGTATAATAGGTCTAAAAATTCCAAAAAAAATACATAGATATTATTTAAGATGAAAACATGTCATATACAAGAATGGGATAGGTACAAGCGTTCGTACATTAAAATCGCAACCCTCTACCTTCCCATAATGTCAGACCTCGGCATTGTATAAAAAAGGAATAAACACTATATATGCCACCTACATACCACTACTATAGTCATTTATAGGTAGATTTATCAATTTTATATCATATTTCCAACATGTTTTGTGTCAGTAGAAGTTATGGAAGAAAACACCCTTTAAAATGCAATTTGTGTAACCATTTAACAACAACCATCTATATTTAAACCTAAAACACACGAGTCCTTAAAAATGTCATTATGTATATCTAGATGTATGTATTTATATATATATATATATATCTAGGAAAAATTAGATGAATATATCATTCTCAAGTTATAATGTACAATACATTATAAATTGAAAATGATAATACAAGTAACTATATCTATGCTATTAAGATGGTTCAATTATAAGGATCACTATTCCCAATTTCTATAGGCCTAAACACTTTTTAAATATGTATTTGTATAAATATAATTATATCCAAATATTTTTTGATCTGTTTTAACCAATGGTTTATTGATCAAAATCAATATAATTGTCCAATTAAAGTCCAATCATCATCCTATTACGGAAAACCCATTTAGGTTGATTTAGATACTTTAATTATCCGAATTGATTATCCCTATAAAAAATTATCATAATATCAAATATAACTATTAAGGAATGTGGAATACGCAACAATAATTCACAATAAGTAAACATGGTGTGTAATAATTCATGAAATATAAATCCTCGTGTGCATATAATTATGCATTAGACACTACCTCCTTGGAGCACATTGACAAGGATAAAAAATAAATTCCATAATAATAATGAAATTCAAAATCCAGGTGTGATGTACAATAGTGAAATAAGTACAACCATAATAGGTATGATCTTGAACAACAATTATCATCTGATGAAATATAGATTACCCCTCATATGTGGGTCAGATACCCCAAGGAATATGGTCATTTAAATACTCCAATGCATCCTTTTCGACTACCAAGTAACTAAAATAGTAAAACAAACGGAAAAGAAACCCTATGAAACTAATTTTTAATATTTCATAACTCGATAACACATACGTAATGAATCCTATTTGGTCACAAGGCCTTAGGTGTGGCACCTCGTATACTGAAGGATGTCAACTAGTAGTGATGGTTTATGGTGGTATGGTGGGTAGACTATACCCTAAATATTAGAGTAGAAAAATGATGATAATAAAAGAATAAATATTGGATGAATAATAATGAAAAATATTGAAGTCAAATTAAATAATCCATAATTTAATAAAAAATCAAGAAAAAAGTGGAATCCTATACAAAATGATGAGAAATTCATAGATTTATATAAAATTCAAGCACACAAACCTACATGTATGTGACAATGAAAAAAATGAAAAAAAAAATTATCCAATAGAATCACTATCCATGGATCAGACACATTCTCCCACACTCCTATTCTATAATCAGATAGGAATCCATGGTCGGATTCTTTCTATTGTCCCTACCTGCACCCGTGTGGTCTATTTGGGTGCCAAATAGTGGCCTAAACATGGTGTGAGATATAGTGAGCAGGCCACCACCAAAATAATCTATAAAAATTAAGTGTTTGAATATATAAGAATTATTGTGTAGATATAAATATAATAAGATTAATAACTATCATTAAAGAATTGTCATGTTAGGCTCATACTACTAATGGGATGCCTGGATAAGCATACTTGTTTTAGTTCAAGTGGTTAAGGTATGAACAAGGAAACTTCAATAGGTTAGGGTCTAGCATGTATATCCAAGGTTTACCAATCTATGTAATCATAAATTGGAACCATGGTGAATCTTGGGTTTCCAAGTCACAATTTTAATAATGTAGGATCTAAGAGTAATCAAGGTATCCTTGACCATATAAGGCCAATCCAGCTCACAATGCATAAACCATGAAAAAAACTATAATGGACTAATTTTAATCCAATGTGTTTACAAAATAAATACTATAATAACAATGTCTAATAGATTTTGTGGAGATTTTCCACTATAAATCCATAGGAAATAATGAATGGGGCCCAAGGGGAGAATACAAGGTGCCTCCAACTATACATGATTTTCTAAATAAAAGGATTGTATCTAATTAATTATAAAGTACTGAAATGAATCCAGTAAATCATTAGTATAAAACTGATGAATTCACATATAATAATACATTGATCAAGTTTTATGTTGGTTATCTCCCTTTTAAACTAACAAAAAAAATTGTGTGGTTTCCATTGAGAGCTCAATGAATTCCCTCATGAATCAAAGGAAATATCAAGTCAGTCCACACCTACAACAACAAAAAACCATCCATAGTAGGAATAAGAACATTATGTTTAATGAAAAAAAAAATTCCATGAAATAACCACTATAATTTATTTTCATAGTGTAATTCAATTCCATAACTTTTGATTCAAAAATTAAAAAGGATATATAATGTGTGACACAATTAATTATTTAATTACAATTTAAATAAGATCCAATTTAAACAAGAATTCCAATTTACATGGTGTCAATTGTTCCACTAATATTAATTAAATCGTTGATGAAGTCAAACTAGATGTACGAATGGGTGTTTTATTTCATAATATAAAACTGAAATCATTGGTAGATGTATGTAACACCAAAATTGGTGGACCAAGATGAGGCCCTGGACTCCATCCATAATAAATGGGTGAAATTGGGAATTTATAATCCAAATTAAATATCAAATTTAAGTAATATTAATTTTTGGGGAATAGAGAGGGTGGAACTAGTGCACAACACTGCAAAGACAAAAATAAATTGGTGATACTGAAGGTAAAATTCATATAACACCTACATTATAGTGTTATAGGAACACTCATCCATTATTGACCATAAGATTGGTTTGAATCCGAAAAAGTGGAAGAATAGAGAAATAACATGAATTTATTGAATATTATATCACACTAAAATAGCACTGAATATGGATAGATAAATCATGAAAGGAAGGTAGTTGATCAAAGATATTTGTAGAAGGAATCAAATGAAAAAATGATGGTCTGATTGGAGTCTATATGAGAGAGATACTTCAAAACCTTTGGTTAGGTGTCATAGGAGATTCTATGGGAGAGGATTCTATGTGGATAAATGAGAGGGGAAGAGGGTGACAAAATTTTATAAGGGTTTATGGGATGAATCCTAAATTTTCCCCACATTAATTGGTTATATGGTTGGCCAAACCATGAACCAAAATTTGATAAGAACTATCTAAAGTCACCCCTTACGTAGTCTATGCACAAAGATTTCCTTTCAGTGGGAAAACCATGCAATAAACCTATACAATGAGGCATGTTCCATATCCACGACTGTACAGCCTAAGTAGCACTATTATGAGAAACAGGGAAGCTCCCTTCCCGATATTAGGTCCCACACAAGGATTAAAAAAACCATGACTACTAGGCTACAGAGTTTATGTGAACCATCCGGCTAGTGTGTACCCTCCAACTAAGGGATCTAGGCTTAGAACATTCCCTATACACCCTCATAGCCTTAATATCCTCAATAGGAATTTCTAGAAGAATAAAACTAAGGGATTAAAATGAAAATAAAATGATCTTTACCTCACCAAAAATATTGTATTGTAATCTATCTTCATGACATCAAAAAAATACTCCATATAATCTCTATACATCAACATGTTTCTAGAATGAATAGATATTGAAGAACTATGAGATTCCTCTAGCAACTCCTCCTTCAAATATGGTATGGACAAAACAGATATTGTATTCTTGATCCTTATCATTTCATCATTATCATGGCTAAACATATGAACATTTATAACCTTATTTTTAGCACTACATGTTCCTTCTTCACCTATTTAATCTTCAATTGGAACGATAGTTAAACATTCATTTGAGAATGATATGATTTCCCCCTTCCATTGTGATTTCTAGATCCACCCTTTCCAAATCCATAAATATAAAATATTTTTGATCCTCATCATGGATAATCTAGCATGATCTTTATGAAAAAGTGAATTAGATACTTTGTATGATTTCCTAGGGTGGTAACAAATTAAGATATCATAATCATAAATTAGCTTAATTATCTTATATTGTATATATTAAACTCCTTTTATGTGATGTTTAACCTTTATTATTAGTATATATTCCATAAGTTCACATCCCCTTATTTTTATTCTCATAAATAATGATTATTATGTTTCTAATTACTTTAAAGATTTATGATAGGTTATTATTTTATAAATAAGTATGATGACATTTGGACAATTATTGAAATGAGTAACTGTTAGGATGACTCACCAATAGACTGACTCACCCTAAACCATTACCCAATGTTGGCCATGATTTACTACCAGAATGAGTTATCACAATTAACAATTCATTGTCAAAATGAGTCATCACATGATTGAGTCACTGATGGACTTGAGTATATTCAAGAATAAGTCATCTCCAGACATGATTCACCTATATAACAAGTGAACACTATACTAAATCACCACCAAAATTACTCTACTCCATACATGGTTCATCACTAGAGATAAGTCACCAAAAGATATTTCCTACCACCAAGAGTGCCCCCATTTCTATTATACAATACTTGAATTAAATTATCTTAACAGAAATATTATGGGGGTTAATGAAAATGATTATTTAATGATTATTAATTAATAATTTCATGGATTCATTGAAAAAAATCATATTTCAATATGAGGATCTAGAAGCCCATCAATATTTTTATTAAAATGGAATTTAGACCAGTAGTGGTTTATATTTTAGAATATGTCTACTACAACAAACACGGCCTTTATCAGCGCTAAAAATGGCCTTTATCAGCGCTAGAAAAAGCACTGAAAAGCCAGTGAAGATAAAGGGGGGTCCCCTTTATCAGCTCGCTGAAAAGCGCTGATATAGGACCCCTTTATCAGTGCTAAAAAAAGCGCTGATAAAAGGGGTATTTTATCAGTGCTAAAAAAAGCCCTGATAAAAGGGGTCTTTTATCAGCGCTAAAAAAAGCGCTGATAAAAGTACCCCTTTATCAGCGCTTTTTTTAGCGCTGATAAAGGGGTCCTATATCATTGCTTCCTTTATCAACACTTTCGTTTTAGCGCTGATAAAGGACCATTTTATCAGCTCTTTTAAAAAAGTGCTGATAAAAGTTAATTTTTTTTTAAAATTTTAAAAAATATTAAAAAATACTGTGAATCGGGTGGGCTTTTATAGCGCTTGAGCCCCCCATTTTACAGTGCTTTTCTGCCCCTGTACATCACCCCACGCACCCCACGCACCCCCTTCACCCTTTAACAACGCTTGCTGCTATATTCCCCCATGCGCGCGCGCCCCTGCCTCCCACAGGATTTGAACTCAAGACCTCCCCCCTGCGCGCCTAAGCCTTTACCACTACTCTATTTTGATTTGTCTTCCAATTCATGATATATATAGTTATATTTATTCGTATAGTAATATATATTTATATTAATATATATATAGTTATTATATTATAATATATATATATAGTTATATTATAATATATATATAGTTATATTATAATATATATATATAGTTATATTAATATATATATAGTAATATTAATATATATATATATATAGTGATATTAATATATATCTATATCTATATATATATATATATTTAGTTATATTTATTCGTATAGTAATATATATTTATATTAATATATATATATACTTATATTAACATATATATAGTTATATGAATATATATATATAGTTATATTAATATATATATAGTGATATTAATATATATATTTATAGTAATACTAATATATATATATGTAGTTATATTAATATATATATAGTTATTATATTAATATATATATATAGCTAGATTAATATATATATATATATACAGTTAGATTAATATATATATATAGTCAGATTAATATATATGTATATAAATATTTATATATTTGTATTTTAAATAAAATGGATGTTAGTTATTATTTAGATAAATCTAATATATTTTATATGTAAATATGTTTAATTATTTATTTAAAAAAATTAATTTTTAGGTATGAATATATAAAAAAATTGTACATATAGTAATATATTTGATTATAAATAGCAGTGCATTGTCAAAAAGGATAAAATTTCAAATACATAATATCAATATGAATATAATAACTTGGAATAAATTCATTCCCCACAAAAAAATCCAATAATACCCCCTTAAACGAGGCTGAAAATCCACAAAATGTTAAAAAATATGGGTACCCCGTCAAAAAACTCAGTTTGGGAGGACTTCTGGGCCTCTTTTTGCCTCAAAAAACGCTTTACCGAGGTCTCCTCAGTCATTGCAACGTAGAGCTCATCGCAGGCTTCGGTTTGATATATGGTAGAGCTCAAACGGACACCCGGATCAAAATTTATGGCCGTTTGAAGTTTGAGTTGTGTTTTCAACATATTTTGGATCTTTTTTTAATTTTTTTAATTTTTTTAGTCCTCAAATTGTTATTAAATGACTATTAGTCCATAATGATTATCAAATTATTAATTAAAAATATCTTTTAAATTTTTTAAGAAGCCATTTTCACTAAATATCTTATATATTAAGTATAATAAGTTTAAATGTACATTTATACTTATCTAAAATATATTTAAAAATTATATATTATATTTATATGACAATATAACTATATTTATATATTAATATATTAATATATTTTTAAATTCTTTTTTTTGAAGCCGACCCTTTATCAGCGCTTTTAAAAAAGCGCTGATAAAGGCCCCCCCTTTATCAGCACTACTAAACAAGCGCTGATAAAGGGGGAACCTTTATCAGCCCTAACGAAAGCGCTGATAAAGGGGGGTCCCTTTATCAGCGCTTTTTTGTTAGCGCTGATAAAGGGGGGGCACTGCGAATTTTTTTTTTTTGTGGTAGTGGTCCCTCATCCATCGGTGTACTTCTACAAATCATAAATAGACATTTCATGTTGTATACAGACAAAAAAATGAGTGTGAATGTACTTAACCTATTGAGGATCAAATTCCTTTCTCACACTGAATCAGTAGAAGTATTTCAGAAGCCTCTCAAGATAAAAAAGATAACTTTAAAACACTCTATTTTCTCAAAACATTCAGACAAACTATATGATATACTCATCAAGATAATAGTAAGGAATTTTGAGCACATAAAGCATCACATACTGAGAAACCAAATTTTTAATTTAAATATTTTACTTTCTCAGCCTTTTATTTTCTTTTACATTCAATACTATGGGTTTTTCATTGTGAATATTCACACATAGAATTTCCTACACCAAAACTAGTAAATAATTGATATTCTCTCTATCTCTTTTCAACTAATTTCCCACTATTATATTTCATGAGGTCCCTGAGTGACCTATATTTTTTTCATCCCACAAACAACATTAGAAGAATCTTTTATCCTTGAAATCTTGTGAGATATTTATTTTATACCCGATCCAGGTTGTGAATAATATTATTGTTATATAATCCGATCGGATGAGGATTATTTTCATGTTGAAGGAAATATGTCAACTTTTGATACTAAACCCTATGTTTATTTCTATTTCTGTTTTAATTTTGTTTTCATCATTAAAAAACATAAACTATATTTGTATTTTTCTATAAACAAAACATATACGTTGATAGATAATAATTACTAGTGTTTATATAATTTAGTTTTTAGTAAATCAATTTCAAAACACAATGAAATTATTTATTTAACTTATCACTAATCAAGCTTTGATAAATCATATAAATTATTATAATTATGTGAAAATAATACTTTGAAATTCTTTGAAAATTTATTTTAATTAGTATATTTTATCTATTTTTTAATATAATTTTTTTGGGTACTCAATGTACAACCCTTATTGAGTTTTTCAATCCAAAAAACACCACACTTTTTCCATAAAGAAAATTCCTCAATATATTTAATGGAAAACTTATTGTAGAAAACTCATAGTCATTAGTTTGGATATTATTCTCATGAAAATTCAATTATCATGAGACATACTCTTTAACCATGTCATTCAACAAAAGAACACAACCCAGTCTGTTCTTAGATGAATGACTATAGATTACAAACCCTTCTATAACAAAGGGTAAAGTATGAACATGTACAATAACAAATATTATCATTAATTCCTTAATATTTTCCCTAAACTCATCTATCTAAAGGATTTTGGATCCCTTCCGAGTTAACATGATGTGTTTATTTGATATTCATGATAAACATTCTCAAAACAATCAATAATATCCATCAAAACTAATGAAACATCATATCCTAGTCATTATAGTTTGTCTGAGCCAAAGTTTAATATCTTATTTCTTTTATGTATGCATAGATATACCTTAAAACGAGATTTTATGACTCAAAAATGAATCTTTTTATAGTCAAAATTCGAATTTTGAAATTTTTCACACAAAGTTTCATTTCTCAGGGTCTTAAGTATAATACCCATGTGATCTTATTTATTTTTTTCCTTCCTCTTGGAATATATAAAAATATTATATAAAAGTTGTTCCAAAAAATTATCATGGTATTCACCAAAGACACTATTAATGAAATCCATCAAGAATGTATGGGAATTGTTAACATTGAATGACATAAGTATATATCCCTAGTGTCCAAACCTTGTTTGAAATTCTTTCTTGGGTATATCCTCAATCATAAAAATAAATTTATGATATCGAGAATGAAGTTAAATGTCTTAAAAGTGTTCATATATCCTTAATTAATAAATTATGTCATTAATATGGGATAGAGGATACTTTTTATTCACTATAATATTGTCCAACTCACAAAAATCAGTGAAATTACAAATCGATCCTTCTTTCTTTTTGAAAAAATTGAATGGGTTCAGCCAACGGTGTAACACTTGGAAAAATAAATCCCCTATAAATATTTACATGGTGTTTCTTCTTCAATTCCTACAATCCGATCAGGTCCATTCTATATGGATTGTTTGAAATAGGTATGGCACTAGGTATTAATTATATTGAGAACTTAGAGTTTTGATTTTTGGATGTCTGGGAATAACATTTATAATGAGATCAATAAATTCCCACATAAAAGGAATACTGGTGATGTTGTGCTTCCCACAATCCATTAGAGAGAAAATTTGATATTGAAATGGAATCAAGACCAATAAAATTAAGGTTATTTTCATTGGATGTTCATATTTATCATTGGAATAATAAAAGAACACAGGTTGGTTTAGAATATCTAATACAACTTTCCTTCCCAAAAAATTCTTGTGGGAATTATATATAGAAATCCAATCCATGCATAAAATACAATCAATTTCAACTAGAGGAAGAAAAAAAAGATTTTTAGGATGAAGATTCCCATAAAAATCAACCAGATAGGAATCATATACATAAGATATGATCATCATATCATTAGAGGTTTTCACTTATAATTATACCACTAATTTTTTGAGTGTAATCATGGTACCATTAAAAAAATTATCTAAATACAGAACAATGCGTTAATTAAGAGTCAAATAAGACATTATCAGTTCTAGATTTTATGGTTGGTGTACCATTCACTAAATGATTATCACACCTCTAATTAGAAATAGTGATCACATGAGATTTCCCCTTTCCCCATGGCTTTATAGGTTGCATATATTAATCATCATCATTAACATTAAAATTTAGGAACTAGTCAAAACATTTCCCACAATACATTCATTTCAAACACTAGAGTGTGCGTGGAGTATTTTGTGGGGATTTTTATGTATTCATATAATTATCTTACCTTTTCACGTCTCTACAATTATAGATTTTTAATGAACTTCCATCCCAAACATAATATATTTACTCGTAACCTTGAGAAAATTTTCTCCATGTTTCTTCCCATAATTTGAGAATAAATGAAATCTTATCTTCTTTTCTATATGGACATTGATTTTTATTTTAAGTTCTATCTTTCTATTCTTATAAAAACCATTAAATTGATACATAACTCCAACCTCTATTTACACCTTGGTAGAAAAAAATGAAATATCATCATGGCTATTAAATTATCATATGGAAAACTCTTTTCAGATGCCTATATTAACACCACTGAATATTTGATCTACATTAATTTTAGGTTGGATGATAATACTAGAATCATAACACACTTGTATTGTAAAATTTTCCTCACAGGTACCAGAAGGTTCATAATCCTTTTTATTTATCCAAAAAAACTCCTTATCCATATTTATTTGAAGAATATTAAGAATGTACATATTGAAAAATATTTTTTTGATGACATATCAATATGTGCATTCAATTTCATCATGTTCCCTCATATTCCTTATAAGATGCCACCATTTATCCTACTCACCTTCCAAATGAAAGATAGCCAAAATTAATGTATCTTTATCTTAACATAAGAGGATGGAAAATATAAACATTCTAGTGGTAATCCATTTCCTAGCTTGTATTGGATTAGAGGAGCCATTAAATGATGGTGGATGTTTCCTCATGAATTACTAAATAAAATTTGGTTCCCTATATTGCTTGTTTGGATGTCCTGCATTATTCATAGATTGAGAAAGTTGTGTGAGCATAACAACAATATTTTCCTTTCTAGTTCCCATAAAATTACGTTTCATTGGAGGAAAATAATTTCATTGTATATAGTATTCATCATTACCATGATTTGTTCAGGTTCCAGTGATAAAAAAACCAAACATACTAATTCCAAAAAAAATCAAAATGGAAAACCATATAGTCATGAAATATCATTTTAGATATCCAAATAAAAAAATTAAATCAATGAAACCTTATGTTTACCCTTTTTCAAACATGGTCATCAAATTTTAAAATCATTTATAATGGTTCATAATGAAAATTTGATTTATCCCATGCATATCCTCGAAGACTGTCAAGCTAGGTGAATAGTATATGCCATTTTTGTATACTAGGTAATGATCGAGTGAAGTGTAATAATATTTTTTAGAGTTACCCATAGGTACACCTATTAACAAACTATTTACACTTATAGTGTCCATACAAGAATGAGTTTCTAGTTAAATCACATAATCTATTCCTTATAAAATCACATTTATGTCACCCTTTATATTTTATAATCCTTAAGGTTCTCACAAAATGTTTCTAATTCTAGTTTCAAAAGTTCAACTAATTATAACCTCTAATACCAACTCTAATGACCCAAGATATTCATACCTAGTTATTAAATCAATCTTTATGAACATTTATTACATTACAAAAACACATGACTAATTATCATAATGTTATAGTGCATTTGGAAACATGGAAACATAAAAAAATTAGTTCATTATTGAAAAAAATCATTTCTCGTTTTGTTATTAATAACTATAACCCTTCTTGTAAAAATAATACATAGTAAATTTATATGAAACATTTTTAAATGTAACATCAGAAAGGGTATATCAAATTATCTGTAAGGCTAAACAAGGGAGATACATAAACATAACAAGAGTATAAGGGTATGATAACATGAGCATCACGTTTAAAAACCATACCCTGTTTTTCAAATATCCTACTTTTCGATCATGGAATTATTTTTTTATTTAATACAAAATGAATCATTTGGGAATCAAATATTAAATCTTTGATAGTATAAAAATGTCATAATACATAGAATTATGGAATATACAATGGAATATAAAATAATTTCCTCATTAGTTCATGGATCATTATTGAGACTATCATAGTGGAATGTGTTTACTCCCAAATATATCATAGTATTCAAGGATCACCCCTGAGACTATCATATTGGATGTATTCACTTACTGAACTCAGTTCACTCCCCTTTCATTTCCTTTTTATCTCATAGGATATCCATATTTACATAATGCATTAGATATAGATATAGGTCCCACCCACCACATAATTAAAATAATTAATATGAATTTGTAAATAATTTGAAACATTAAACATAAAACAATAATGAATATAAATGGGTTAAAAATACATTTCATCATAAAAAACAAGTGTAAAAGAAACAGGTTTCACAATATTTTCATTATTACATCAAAGCGTAACCCATGGAAGAATAAGAATGTTTCATATGAATCTTGTCCTCATTAACATAATCCTTTTAATGAAATAATAAAAATTATAACCCTGGATCATAAACCTAGTAAATAATAAATAACATAAATGAATTTGTTTTATATGTTGAAATATATTAAATGACACATCACTTGGACCATTTCTTGTGGAAAATATCCATTCTTTAAAAATAATCATTTAAAAAATAAAAATTTAAAAATATGGTTGAAATAATTATCCTTGATAATAACCTTTAAAACATATAAGGGAAGATTCAAAGTAAATGATTTTTATAGTTTTAGAAAATTATTTTCATGTCGTAAATATTGAAACAAGATATTCATTCACATATTCCGTAAAATCCAAGAGAGACTTGTTTTTAAAATAAATTTAAGATTCAATATCAAAAAAAAAATGGTAAAACAAGGGTAATAATTTTTTTGAAAATTCATTTAATTAATTTCAGTAATGTTCATGAATGTTTTTAAGAAAACAATTTTTTTAATGAAATTAATTTTTGATAGAAGATAGAATATGGTGATTTTTTATAAAAAAGTATTTCAAAATATTGAGAATAAATAGATAGTAAAAAATGGAAATTTATTTTCTATAGATTCACAAATAGGAGAAGAATATAAAAGATTTCATTTATAGATAGAACATAATATTTCATCATTTATGTATAATCATGAACAATCCGGATAAATGATTAGATTGAGACCTAAAAAAATGAAAACATTGGTGTCATTAAATTGTATTCCCTATGAAAGAATAACATTAAATTAATCCAAGAATATAATCATAATAAACCCATAACTTTGGAAAATCTCCCATATTTCATGAAACTCAGCCATCCTTTTTTATGAAACCACATTTTGTGATGCTCAAAAACTTTTAAAAATCTCAGTTATCATTCACGAAGCTAAAAATTTTCTGTCAAATTTGTGTAGCCGTCTTGAAAAAAAAACATCAATCATTCATACAACATTTGGTTAGATTTTATATCCTTCGTGATCTTACTTTATTCACAATATTTTTCACAACAACAACCTTCATTAATAACCTTCACAAATTTTATTACTTATATTCTTCATTAAGTCTTTCCCTATTTCAAATTAGGGTCATATATTCTTATTTATATGTGTTACCTCCCATTCTTGAATCCTCTAAGCTCTACATTGCCTTTCCTATTAAACTCTCCAAAATCATTCAAAATTCACCATGTTTTCATAAATAACTTGGTAAATTTCATATCCCTAATATTTCCATGTAAAAATAATCTTGATCCTAACAAATTACCTAGGAAACCATTTTTTTCGACAATCAGAATTAGCAGAAAAACACTAAAATGTTAACTTGAGTTATTTTCTACAAAAATATCCCTTTAGGTTTGTTTATAAAATTTCACATTTTGATACATTGTTAAATATTCTTCCATATTATACCAAAATTTGATTAATGTGCATTAGATAGTGATGTGAGATTTTATAGAACACTGAGTCTAATCCAACTAGAGTGATGCTTAGTGTGAGAAACAATAGTAGTATGAAAATTTCATCATTCCTTCACTTCATTCCAAAACCACTCAACTGATCTCACCATGAACCCAATCTATCATGATATATAACCATAGATCGATCTTCCATAGTATCATCACATTCAAAACACCCCTATGTTATAGCTCCCTATATCTACTACTCTTCTATATTTATTAATACAATTTATAACACTTTTGAACATATCATATCCCCATTTTTCAATAGACTCGAAGGTCACTCCATTGTGGTTTCTAACATGGAAAATAACATAGTTCAACACATAAGGGAAAACACATCATACCTTGGGTAGATGGGGTCCCACATCTACACTCTTTTAGGTTTGGGAGTTGAATGAACTCCAAGATCCATTCAATGAAATTAAAAAGCATTATTTGTTAAGGCCATTGTAAGAATATCCACAAACTATAGTTTTTTAGGAAAATTCACCAACATCAAAATCCCATTCACCACATTCTCCTTGATAAAATTATAATTTTTTTCAAAGTTATTTTTTCTCAGTGATGAACTAGAATTTTTCAAGGATATATATAACTTGAATTATCATAAGGTATTCTGATAGAAGACATTACTTCCTCTCCCAAATCATCATGCTAATGATTTATCCCTAAAAATTTCATACATGCTTGAGTATATGTCATTTATTCATCTTAATTATTTCCCAATGAAATGAAATATTATTTCTTTATTACCCCTGAAATAGAGAATCCTCTATGATAGAATGCACAATTGAATATTGATTTTCTATCATCTACGGATTTGGCCAAATATATATATCTGTTACCCAATAATAATTTCTTATATTTTTCTTTTTATAGTAGACCAAAATACATAGTTCCCTTGATATACTAATGTATTATTTCAACTCTATAAAAGTTGGTTTCTTTGCGATTAAATTATTAACATGCAACTTTTCATGTTGAAAATAAAATTATCAGGTCTTCTCATAATCATTTACAATAGATTACCAATTATTTTCCTATATTTTATGACATTAATAGGATTATCTTTATAATCCCAAGAATGTTTCATCATGGTAGCCACCTAAGTTTTCATATCATCAGAATTATCCATTCCAAATTTTCTCAAATCATTATTGGTATATTTATATTGTGAAATGAATGTTGCATTATTTCCTTGTGTCACTTGTATTCCATGAAAGAACATGAGTTCACAAATAATTTACATTTTGAATTCAATTTTCATAAATTCCATGAATATTTTTTGTTGTAATTCATTTGATACAAAAAAATATTATGTCATCAACATAAACTAGAACCATAATCATTTTATTACAATCATTACTGACATTAAAAGTGTAATAAACTCCACCAAGATAAAAATGAAGCTTCTTCAAAAACTGATCAATTCTTGAATAGCATTATCATAGTGATTTATTAATCCCATAAATCACCTTTGTTATCTGAAGAACTCTTTCTCATAATCATGAATGAGAAAACCATCTGTATTCTCGATATAAACATTTACTTCCAGAAACCCATTCATAAATAGTAACTTGATGTCCATCTGGAAACTCTTGAATGTTCTTTGCACTGATATGGCCAAGAATAATCTAATTATCTCTTTCCTTGTAACTAGTGATAATGATTCATCAAAATCAATACAATCTACCTTGGAGTAAAAATTCCATACTAATCCTTGTTTTTTCAGGAATCTTTTTTCCATATTTTATTCATCTTGTTGCAAAAGACCCATTTGGTCCCAATGATATTCTTATATATTGGTCTCCAAACAATCTCCCATGTCTGAATCTTCTCAATTTTTTCAAGATATTCACTCATATATTAAACTTAGTTATCTTATCTTGATTATTCAAAAAAAATATTTAGTCTATAGATAATATATGAAGGATACATGAAGAAACGAATCTATTCTTCCTTCTTGAACTGGCACTGCCTGATCACCAATGATGTTTTTTCTATTAATTTTAGCTCAACTCTTATATTTTCATAAATATATAGATTTTATTTCTTCTTACTCATCATGAATATCTACTTTAGAATTATAATTTCCCACTTGAAATCTCCTTGAGGTGCATACCTCTTAATCACTTTAATCGGGGAATTTTTCATTGTGTAGCTGATGATTCTATTCATACGCTAATATTGTGAAATAATATCATTCAACTACCATTCCCAGACTATTGTTGAAATAGATATATTTTATTCTTTTTCCTAAGTATCTATAGAAAATCCCTTCACCTCTTAATGATTCAAAGTTCCCTTGTTTCTCTCTATTGAGAATAAATCAACTACTTCCAAAGATTCAAAAGTATTAATATGTGGGAATCTTCCCATTCCATAAACCCTATGGAGTATTTTCATTCCTAAAAAAACAAAACCCCTTTGGATATATAGAAAAATGTTAGGACTAATTCCTTCTGGAATTTCTCTAGTAGGTTCTTTTCAAAAATCATTGTTCTTTCCATGTTGTTTATGTTCCAATTTCTCCTCTCAAACACTCTATTTTATTGATGTTATATCACTATATAAACTCAATTCTTTATCCCATTTTTATCAACATAATATTTCAATTGAATATTTGTAAATTAAATACCATTATCAATACAAAGAATCAGAATTTTTTTTCATGCATCATTTCAGATTCCATCTAATACTATTAAATGCAAATGAACACATCGTACTTGCGAGAAATGACAAATACACATTCCATCATGCTAATATCATCATTGAATCGAATGTAATACCTATTCTCATTAATTGATCATGGTGAGATAGGTCCACATAAATTTTCATTCACCAATTTAAGCATTATGGTTCACTTTTTTTTCTTTGTATAACCTTGTGATTATCTTTAATTGTAGACAAGCATCAAAAATATGCGTATGATCATGTGACAGCTTAGGTAGATATTATACTGAATAATATTTTAGAAGATATTATATGGATGGTTCGAATAGATTCCCCAGTCATTTATTCCACAACCAATTTTCTTCTATAATGGATAAAAAGCACATATCATCTTCTCTAGTTACAAGGTAGAGATTACCCATAATTCATTTTCCATATAGAATAAATGCATCATCTATTCCTTTGATGATACACTTATTCTTAATGATGATTATAGATTTCCTTAAGTCACATCATTTTCTAACACTACACATGTCAGTAATGAGACCTTCAATAACTACTAAATTCAAATGTCTAATTTCATTTTCCCCATATTTGGATTTTCTTGAGCCATTAATCATTAACCCTTAAACATTTCCAAATTTTATATAACCTTCCTTGTAAAATTTTATTCTTGTAAAAAGATTCTTATTACTTGTTATGTGGGATGTATATCCACTATTGAGGATTGATAAACCATAATGATCTTAAGCTTTAATGGAAATATTCAAAACCACTACCTACACATCTATTTTATTTTTTTCCATGTTTTTGACTTTATAGCCTAAGTTCACCAGTAACCTCGATCTTCCTTGGAGAATTATGGGCATGATTTATCTTGAAGAGATACCAAATGATTTTTTATTTTCATTTTATTTCAAGATACATTTAGAATATTATTATGACAACATGAAGTTTGCATAGACACATTATTCTGTACAAATGATGAGAAATATTTTTCCTTATGTATGAATCCTCCACACCCAAAAATAGATACCATAAAATGATACCTAGAATGCTTTGATCGTAATGGCAGACTCTATTTGTATTGTTCTCATCTATACCTCTTGGCTATGGAAAATATATTTTATTATTTTCCTATCGCTCCACAATAATAACATCTAATGCGAGGTGCATTGCTCTGTGTCACTACTACACTACTAGTTTTCCCTTAGGTTCTATGAATATTATTGCTCAAATTCATACCCAAATCAATCTTCATTCTCGAAGTGGGTTCATGTGGTATGAATTAATTAATTACTACTATATATTTTTGATCAATCCCTATACTATCTATATCTTTAATATTTATCAGTCTCTTCTCCTTGAATTCCATTATATATTTTAGTATAATTTTGAACTCTTTTTTTTAATTTTCAACTGCCTTTACTACCTACTTTGCTAGATTCAATAGATTCTTTTGATCTATAAAATTCCTTTATTGGATTAAAAACACCTTCAATTGTTTTTAATAAGTTTTCTTGACCTTATGTTATATTATTCAAACCATCGATCACCCATTTCTGTTCTTAAGCATGAATATTATACTCACTTATCATTTTGGATTTATCTAGAATTAAAAACTTAAGCATTTCAATTTCATCCATGAACTCAAAAATCTCTTATTCCTACTACTACATAAAGATTTTAGCATAATGAACCACTTTGTTTTGTTTATTCTTTTTACCTTTCCAAAAATCTATGTCATCAAGAGTGCCTTTTACTTCAGCCTAAAGATCACCTCTTCCTTTTACTAAATAATTATTAGTTTCTCCATTTTCTTTTTTCTTCGAGTAATCTAAAACTTCCACCATATATGTTTCTCCAAGATCATGACACATTTCCATCTCTTCAACCACAAATTATTTTTAATGATAAATTTCATGTGGATGGTGAATTTTTTTAGAATTTTATATTAAAATTATTCTTCACATTCACGTAGTCTAAATAACACTTCATGGTAATTTCTATATCATCCTCATAATCATCTTTAAACTTCATGGGAACCTCCCTACAATATTTACAAAATTTCTACTTTGAAATAATGAATGTGTGGGTTTCCCTTAGAACTATCATTTTCTTCAATGTATATTCGATTAATGGAATGACATGACTTCATATTTCAATGATTTTCGAATCCCATTATCAAAAGTGAGATTCTTAATGGCCTTGAATTCCACATCACAAGACTTAATTATCTCCATAGACTCAAAATCATCATTTCTCACCTAATATGAAACAATAGTATTGTTCAATCTATATAATGTATACTCCTTTGGATATTTATCTTCCAATATTGAAACAATTGGATAGATCCTAGGTGGATTCATTCTCCATTTGAACATGATAATATTTTCATCTTTATTAATTACTATGAGATCTTGCATGTGTTTTAAAAAAACATTAAATCAGTCAAAGAATGCATCAAAAGAGTCATTTGGGTGAATTATGAGATCACTGTACTTGCTCTATAGAACCTGTATCTTTGCTTCTTAGATATTTGAGTCTCCTTATAAATATTTTGGAACATTTCCCACAATCCATGTGATTACATACACAACATCAACTTCATATAGATTTTGTAAAATAGGGATCAACCAAATGGATTAATTCCGTTAGTTTTACCATAAAACTCCCATATATATGCATCAGTTATTGTATAACTATCGATAGTGGATGAAATTGCATACATCAATGCTGTAAAGAAAAAAATTCCTAATGATTGGATGTATTGGTTAATCTTATTATTCCATAGTTGATATTTTTTTCATCGAAGGCCAAAATCTCTTTGTGACTAACAGCTACCATTGAAACCCTTGAGAGAGAAAAACATTATTAACCTTTCAATTTGATATAAATTGTTATCCCAACTAGGTTAAATATGTTGAGAGGGGGGTGAATTAGGTTACGATAAAACAATTTCTCCTTCAGATCACATTTCATCATTTAAAAACATTCTTCTATCTCTTTCTAATATTAATATATGAATAGAAATGAAATCATATATGAGACACATTGATTTTACTTGGTTCACCCTTACTGGGATATATCCGATGACTATATAATGAAAATGTTCCAATGTACCTAATCTACTAAGGCTCATAACCAAAATGAAGTTATACTTAAATGAAATCTATGCTCAGGCTCATTCCCTTTATAATGTTTAGGGATAGCTAACTACTTCCCATCTATCACTCGTTCAATCATTCTTTTTATGGCTAACAATATTCCTTTCCAATTCTTCACGATTCAAGAAAGGAATCGTGCACAATTTATGTAAATGTATGTCCCTTCGTTGGAATTAATGAATACATCATCAGATGTATTTATATGCTATATTTAAGATATACATTTATCCACTTGATCAATACCACTTTATTGTAGATTTATAGGACAAACCATTTTTAATATTTTTTTTGATTCTCACTACCTTCGCGATGCTCAATCAACCATCATGAAACTACCCAATTCGTCACAAGTATATAATGCTTTTTCCAACCCCAAAAATTTCTTAAAGGTCACCCCTTCACAATGATCAACCATCCTTCACAAGGAACCCACTATTCATGAATCTCAAATTCTTTTAAGAACCTAAATGTTCTTTCATGAAGATCAAATATTTCAGTACGGTTTCTAAACCCTTCGTGAACTTCATTAATTTTATGAAGCTTGAAACTTCATTCATATTTCAAATCCTTGATGAAATTCATTTCGTTGCAATTTTTTAAAAGAAAAACCTTTTTTGAATCACTATAATTAATTTGGAGCCTTTAAATCCTCTTTATGTCTTTCTCAATTTCAAATAAGGGTGGTAGATTCCAATTTATAAGAAATGAATCAAATTAAAGAAGCTTCCAAACTCGCTAACACCAATTCTCAATGTTATTGAAACTCATTCGTGAAGCAATATATTTCACAATTTAGCTGGGAAATTTCTCTTTCATGAAGATTCTCATAGTTGTTAAGATATATCCTTTTCCATCACACATTCATGAAGCTTCTTCTAGTAACAGATATTTTCTATATTTCATTGCACATTCATTAACTTTTAATAATTTGTTACATTGACAACCTTCATGAAGATCCATATATTTTTAAAACTATAATATTATATGAACTTATGGATTTCCATAATTTAAATATTAATTTATGGAAATAGAAATTTCATGATTATTGACACATCCTCCAAAATTTTGACCCCAAAAATTTGTACAAAATGGGAAAGGGAGCCACATTTTTTACACAACTTCCTATACCACTTCCAGAGTATCCATTCCTTTGTCTTAGATATTTTTCAAAATACCATGCTGACATTATCTCTAGATATTCAAAAATGACATCACAAACTTTATTTTTATATAAACACAATCATCCTAAAAACAATAAAATGTTACATTGGTTCATTTTTTCCCAACAATTCCTCAATTATTTTACAATTTTTTTCACTATCATTTTTGTAGTTAATACCAACCACCATTTCAACTCAATGTTCTTCACATAGATTGAACCATCCATAATTTATTTTTTACTTACTTGTATGTATCCCACACTACTTAATTATGGGGTTAAAAGTGATGAAATATGTTCTTATATTGTCTGATCTATGTGGAACACTTATTCATGTAAATGATATGAATTTAATTGGTGGGATAAAAATTGTATAGATCTCAAATGCATTTGTTAATCCTTTTATCATATGAGATTCCATGTCTGGGGCATTTGATGTCATTATAACGACACTATGTTTTGATTTCTAGGTGGATATCATTGATTTATGTATATGATGTAAAGTTTTGTGTTGTTTCTACATTCCCATGTTTCCTTTTTGTTATTATCTTATAACATTATTCAATGTTCATGTTTATAATTCTAACCCATATTATGTAACCTTGATATTATTATTTACCAACATATATTAATTATTTTATGATATACTTTTATTATTCAATTACTGGGAGTTTTACCTCACCCCTTTTATATATATGTCCCTTGGTTATCCTCTGTAGTTTTAGAAGATCAACAAAATTAAAGTGAATTTTATGGAGATTTATTTTATTTAATTATATTTTTTTTGCATGTTGTTTTTAAATGTACTTAATTACCCAATGGAACTGTGTTCCATGATCTTTTGGGGTTATATTAAATTTATATTTATGAAATAAGTCATCAAATATAGTTTATGAAATATATGTGATGTCGTAGTTGGTATCAAGGAAGAATTCTGGTAATTTCTTGGGGATCATGATTATAAATGTCTAGTGAAATCCTTTGGGATAAGTCTAAACATTGAAAAAAATCCCTAAATTTTGGTAGAGTATGATATTTTTAATCAAATATTTGTCTTTATGTATAATACAAGTGGATGTTACTCTGGAAAGGTTTACCTAGGTCTAATAAACCTATGAAGAAAACACTTATCTAGACATTATTAACATATAATATAGGAAAAAGAGGCTGTCACGACCCGTCCTCGGGGCCCATGTCGTGACTACCCCAAGCCCGCCTTCCATAGGCCAGGGTCTGGCGACTAGCACCAAGGCGTAAATCCTGGTAAAAAGGGAAGACATTGCCTTTGTTAAGAAAACAATCACACAGAGTACAAGCGGAAGAAGTAAACACTAAGTAAAAACTGAGTACAACAGTAAGTGCGGAAAGTAAAAAGGGGCCAGAAATACAAGCCCAACTGTAATGTACAAATCGAAGGGAAAACATCAACAGAAAAGTAAAGCTGCTACACCGAGCTGTCCACTGGAAATACCACCTGAAGGGTGGGTACAGATAGCTCCCTTGCTCCTCGGGTCCCGTCGTCCGCTCCGAGTATGTCCGCCCAGTGGTCCACCTTCGGGTACCGCCTCGTCGTCACGTCCACCTCTGGGTACCGTCTCGTCGTGAGGTCCTCCTCCAAGTACCATCTCGTCGTATAGTCCACCTCCAGGTACCGTCCAGTCCCCGAACACTCGGCCTCTGTCAGCACTGCCCGTCGTCTGCAACCAACACAACGAGGTGCGGGCATAGCCCGTGCAGGGGTGAGTATAACGATACTCAGTAGGGACCCCGAGACCTTCAAGGTCTCACTAAACCAACAAGGATAACCACAAAGAATATCTCAACAGATAACCTCTACTTAGGTATATGCCCATACATATACCTAAGTTATCAAGTAACCCATCTCAATCATGAGGAAACACAGGGATTGTGAAATCAATGGATAACCACTACCCGGGTATATGACCATACATATACCTAAGTTAGCAAGTGACCCATCTCAATCATGAGGTAAACACAAGGTCAAAAGTCTCAGCTCAACCAGGATTTTCATTATCGAAACCGTAACTGCTGAAGAGCTCCGTCTCTGGAGTGTACAGTGGTCCTGTCATGACTCCGAGGTACTGCTCACTAACCTAAGACTGCTGAAGAACTCCACCCATCGAGTACTGTGGGCCAGCTGCTACAACCAAGCGCTCCCATGTGCCGCTACAACCAAGCGCACCTTTGTCGTGGGTCTGCCGCTACAACCAAGCGCTCCCATGTGCCGCTACAACCAAGCGCACCTCTGTCGTGGGTCTGCCGCTACAACCAAGCACTCCCATGTGCCGCTACAACCAAGCCCACCTCTGTCGTGGGTCTGCCGCTACAACCAAGCGCTCCCATGTGCCGCTACAACCAAGCGCACCTCTGTCGTGGGTCTGCCGCTACAACCAAGCGCTCCCATGTGCCGCTACAACCAAGCGCACCTCTGTAACACACCGAGTCGTTCGATCAGCAGTCGTTGGGTCTCAGACAGCTACACGGTCTCCGTACTCCGCACGCTCGTCACTGGGAGGGTCCGCTCCACGAGCTACAGGTCGATACTCCAAGTATCTCAAATTCCCACGAAGAAGTATCTCAAAGGACCGCCACGTCATAGGGGTCTCAACGCAACAGACGGCGCGTCAATCGGACGCCCGGTCTGTGAGTTATTAGCCTTTTCGTCCCAGGGGCCCGGTTGGTTTCGTGAGCGAACCAAACCCGGCCGTATCTCAACTGTACCCCGAACTCTCATAGGGTAAACTCATATGGACCGTTTCTCAGCGCAATCACCAATGCCGCTGACGGTTCGTCAAACGGGAGTTCTGTCAGAAAGATATCAGCTTTTCCGTTCCAGGGGCCCGGTTGGAATTTGATGCGATCCATCCCAGCCACTATCCATCTGCATCCAAAACTCGGGCGGAGGATGCCAAAAGTTCCGTATCGTCAATAGGAACGCAACGCAATAGACGGCGCGTCAATCGGACGCCTGGTCTGGAAGTTATTGGCTTTTCCGTCTCACACCCACCCTAGGAAACTTCCCAGGAGGTCACCCATCCTGATCACTACTCTAGGCCAAGCACGCTTAACTATGGAGTTTTAACCACGTAGCTTCCCGAAAAGGAAGATGTACTTTGAGTATAGTATACCGAAACGACCGTCTCAATCCAAGGATCGCGTTGCCGCTGACGGCGAGTCGTTTGGAGGCCCGTAGCCCAAGATACGGGCATTTGACCAAAAGTGGTCCGAAACTAGGGGTCTGGGCCCGGGCCGACCCGGCCCGACCCCCCTGGTCCGACCCGAATCGGGTCCGCCCAAACCGGGTCCGCTCGAACCGGGTCGACCCGACCCGGTCCGGCTGGACCAGGCCCGGTCGGCGGCGCGACCCGGCCGGCGGTGCGGCCAGCGCGTCGTTCAAGTGCCGCGCGCGGGGGGCAAAGCCCCCCCCCCCCTTTGTAAAACCGCGGCCCCTTAATTGGGGCAGCTTGAAGACCCGGCCGTGGGAATTAATTCCCCCGGTCTCCACTGCCCGGCCAGCCCGCACTGGCCGGCCGGTTTCGCCACCAAGGACCGGCGACGGCCGGTCCTTCCTTCGCCGACACCGGCGGCCCGGTGTCGGCCGCCTGTCATCTTGCTCTGCCGCGGCCCGGAACCGGCCGCGGCCTATGCCATTCGGCGCGATGCGACGGCATCGCTTCCCTCCGCCACGGCCCCGCTCCGGCCGCGACGCCTTTGACTTTCTTCGACGCGACGCGACGACATCGCGTTCTTGGATTTCTTTCCACGGTGCGGCGTGACGGCGCCGCGCGTATCTTCCGCAATAAATCTTGTGGTGCAACGGCACCACGTTTTCTCGTATCATCCTCAAGATACCATCACGAAAAACAAAGGAGGAGGGTCGGCCGTGTTTGTGCGGTCCGACCCCCTCGCGTTATTCAATAACAAAAAGGGTTTTAATCCACGATTATCACCAAGTTTGTATTCACGAACAATTAAATAAATAAACCCCTACCTCGATTCAGATACGGTGCACGTCAACAACCCGCGGAAGACGAGCGTCGCGGAGGTCGGGCGTCGCGGGGAAAGAACTTCGGCTCCGTTGTCGTCGAGGTGCGTTCGAAGGGGAAACGTCGTTGGAAGAAGACGTCGCGTTCTTCAGTGGAGATGTTCTTCGTTGGAGGTGTTCTTCGCGTTCTTCGTCGATGTTGAAGAAGAAGAAGACTTAGCCTTTTCTCTCCCAAGTCTCCACCACAAGAACAACTAACCCCAAAATAAAATAATCCTCCCACTTATTTTATTAACCCAATATAGGTTTTGAATTTCAAGAGTTTGAAAATTCAAAACCCATATTTAACTCACTTAAGTTTTTAACATAAGATGTTATAAAATTAAGGAGGTGTTAAGTTATCAAAACATAAATGGGGGGTTTAGAGGGGTTAGGAAAGTTAAGGAATTTGAAAAGGTGGGGAGGGGTTTGTGTGGGCCCCACCCTTTCAAATATCCACACATGGGAAGTTGGATGGATGTGGGCCCACCACCAACTTCCCGTGGGAGAAGTTAACAACTTAACATGAAATAAAATTGATTTAACAATTTTATTCACTTTTTTTAATAAAACCCCAAAAAAATTAACTTCTTCTCCCGCACAAACGCAACTACGGTAAAGGTTCCCTTAAGCGATTACCGGCGTTGCGAGTTCATCGGTGCAATCAGATTTCAATTCCGAGCATCGGTTCAAAATATAGAAATTCCCGCTCGCTCGTTCACTGAACGTACCCGAGCCAAACTTCGGAAATTAATTCCGGGCACACCGGGCCTCGGAATCAGGCGCCGTCAGAAACTGCGTTCTTGTAAAATTCCAAAGAAAATTAAGAAAAAAAATTTCCTTGAAATTTCCGGGTCTTTACATTACTCCCACCTCAGGGCTTTACGTCCCCGTAAAGCTTCAATACAAACTAGGGTCACAAAAGCGATACAGAGAACGCATCTGAGCCTTCTGCTCCCATGTGCTTACCTGGAGGTTCCGTACTGCCAAAGAAAGTGCACCCGAGGAATCGATCGTCCTCGTAGGATCTACTCCTGTCGATCCTCGATCCCCACTGGAACCTCCGTGAAAGACACTCCATCGCCATCGTCCAGCTCCTCATGGTCGATGATATGCGTAGGGTCGAGCACGTTTCTCCTCAGTTGAGATACGTGGAAGTCATCGTGCACCTGGTGCAACTGCGGTGAATGGGTCAAGCAGTAAACCACCCCGCCTACCCAGATGGGGACCTAAGAAGGTCCGCTGAACCCTGGAGATAACTTTCCGCCTTGGCCACATCTCCATAAACCTTATCGAGGTGAGACCCGTATAAGAACGTGGTCGCCATCCTCAAACTCCAGATGTTTCCAATTCCTGTTATAACTGGAACTCAAACGACTGCTACCACGAGGGTAAGTTTGGACGATTCAAGAGTGATCGGTCGCACCCTCCCGTGAAAGAGTTTATCTCGTGCTGCCTGGGGTTTCCTTTTCACCGACCAAGGAAAACCCATCTCGACGATTGCCTAAAACCGTCAATTTGAGTATGAACAGTTATTTCCCATTCCATACTCAAACTAACGTCGTAAGGCCTGGACGCTGTCACCAAGATATTCCAACCGAAACTCTCGCCTCGAGGGTCTGACCACACCGTCGGCGTAAGTGTGATTATCAAGTCTCCTACCAAGGTATCTCCAGACGTGAGGGTCAAGTCCACGGCTTACCAGAAACTCTAGGTCTGGAACAAGATTTGTGAAAGCAAGAAATGATTCACATCGATGTTCGTTACTACAACATCTAGTAGTGGACACAGACTGTCCCTTGAATCATTTCTAGAGCCATTGGGTCACACTCCTTGACCGCATGCAGGCGCACTCTTCCTCCGCCCTCCAGCTCCCTGAGCCTGGTAGGAATAACTAAGGCGGGTGGTTGTACCATGTTAGGATGTACACCACCTCATGCTGCTCTCCTAGCTCTGCCTCCACGTCTACTGCTTCGTAGACTCATCTCTCCTTTAAGTTTCCTCTTCTTAACACGCCCGAGTCTCTATGACTGGCACCGGTTTCCTGTTTCTTACTGCACTGAGCAGTCTTCATCCTCTCTTGGATGTCCTGGACCTCCTTTAGTCTCACAAGAGCTGCTATGATTTCTTCTTTGTCGATAAGAGAAACCTGGTCTCATCCCCTGGATGAACCACATTCGTTGCCTAATACAGTCAATCCTGACATGAATGATGCATTCATGCCATGGATGACGTCGTAAGGCCTCGACGTATCTACTAAGAGATCCAACTGTCACTCTCGCCTCCAAGGATCGAGTCACACTTTCGGCATCAGTGTGAGGTCACTGGGTCCCCTCCAGTAGAAATCTCGAAAGTGAGGGTCAAGTCAACAGTTTTAACCGGGACCACTCAACATCAACCAAACAAAAGGACAGGAAAGAAAACAAAGATAAGTGTCTTTTTATTATTGCAGATCATAGTACAAAGACACGAATACAAAAGCAACATGGAACTATAAGTACAAAGGACGTATCCACTAGTTCCTCTCCTGCCCACCTGCTCTCAGAGCTCTACTGCCTTGTCCACTACTCGGCTGTTGCTCAAGCACTCGCCGTTGCTTCTGTCTCGGTGGCTCCTCCAACACCCGCTGATCAATCTTACGAGGAGTCGAACAGTCACGTGCCAGGTGACACTTCCCGCCGCAGGAGTAACATTGTCCGTTTCTGGCATGCCTGGCTCTGACCCCACCTCGGGTGCCCCGCACCACCGGTCCTAAAACTCGAGATCGTCCAACTGTTAGTCCGGTCCTCCTGGACCTCTGCATCATCTGTCTACTACCCACATATGACTCGGCTACTGATCGCAAAACACGCGGAAAAGGCAGAAGCTCTTGTATACACTCGGGGTGTAGAGCTACTGGCACAAACTTCACCCTGAAGAAGGTCTCGAAGTCTTCCCATGTGAAGGTCATCCCGTCGAAAAACTGAAACAAGTGGCTCCACCACCTGCATGTTGTTGCCTGAAGGAGGCTGGCAGCAAAGATCACCATGAAGTCTGCCGGCGTCCCCACTAGCCTGAAGACTCCCACCACAGCCTCCAGCCAATCCTCAGCCGCCTGCGGGTCCGTCTCTCCCTAGAACCTGGGTGGCCTCTGGCGCTGGAACTCGTGCAGCACGCTCAAGCGTCGTGCATCGCCTACTGCTGGGGCTGGTGGCATCGGTGACCCAACGGGTAGTAGTACCGCTGGTACCTCCGCTGGTGCCTCAACTGCAAGAGGGCCCTGTACCGAAGCCTCGTCGCTCGACAGGCTGTCAGCACGCACATCCCTCTGGGCTCTAGCTGGTCGTCCGAGAAAAGGCATCCTGAAGGAAACATCGTGACACGGTCAAACGTTTATACCTGGTGAGCTGACATTTAAAAACTTCTGGAAACACACACGCAATCAGTGTTTTCGTGCACAAAGTCGGAAATCAGTTGTCAGGGTCCTGGTGTATGGATACGTCGGCCGCCCGCACCAACACTGGACTCCCTGAACTGAAAACCACACTCGGTACTCTCAACACTATTGCTTCACAGAAAGAAACATCAGAGTTATAAGTTCTGCGGTAGAACCGAACTCCTCTGATACCAATTTGTCACGACCCGTCCTCGGGGCCCATGCCGTGACTACCCCAAGCCCGCCTTCCATAGGCCAGGGGCTGGAGACTAGCACCAAGGCGTAAATCCCGGTAAAAAGGGAAGACATTGCCTTTGTAATGTAAAAAATCACATAGAGTACAAGCGGAAGAAGTAAACACTAAGTAAAAACTGAGTACAACAGTAAGTGAAGAAAGTAAAAAGGGGCCGGAAATACAAGCCCAACTGTAAAGTACAACTCGAAGGGAAAACAGCAACTGAAAAGTAAAGCTGCTACGCCGAGCTGTCCACTGGAAATCCCACCTGAAGGGTGGGTACAGATAGCTCCTCTGCTCCTCGGGTCCCGCCGTCCGCTCCGAGTATGTCCGCCCAGTGGTCCACCTTCGGGTACCGCCTCGTCGTCACGTCCACCTCTGGGTACCATCTCGTCGTGAGGTCCTCCTCCAGGTACCATCTCGTCGTATAGTCCACCTCCAGGTACCGTCCAGTCCTCGAACACTCGGCCTCTGTCAGCACTTCCCGTCGTCTGCAACCAACACAACGAGGTGCGGGCATAGCCCGTGCAGGGGTGAGTATAACGATACTCAGTAGGGACCCCGAGACCTTCAAGGTCTCACTAAACCAACAAGGATAACCACAAAGAAGATCTCAACAGATAACCTCTACTTATGTATATGCCCATACATATACCTAAGTTATCAAGTAACCCATCTCAATCATGAGAAAACACAAGGATTGTGAAATCAATGGATAACCACTACCCGGGTATATGCCCATACATATACCTAAGTTAGCAAGTGACCCATCTCAATCATGAGGTAAACACAAGGTCAAAAGTCTCAGCTCAACCAGGATTTTCATTATCGAAACCGTAACTGCTGAAGAGCTCCGTCTCTGGAGTGTACAGTGGTCCTGTCACGACTCCGAGGTACTGCTCACTAACCTAAGACTGCTGAAAAACTCCACCCATCGAGTACTGTAGGCCAGCTGCTACAACCAAGTGCTCCCATGTGCCGCTACAACCAAGCGCACCTCTGTCGTGGGTCTGCCGCTACAACCAAGCGCTCCCATGTGCCGCTACAACCAAGCGCACCTCTGTCGTGGGTCTGCCGCTACAACCAAGCGCTCCCATGTGCCGCTACAACCAAGCGCACCTCTGTCGTGGGTCTGCCCCTACAACCAAGCGCTCCCATGTGCCGCTACAACCAAGCGCACCTCTGTCGTGGGTCTGCCGCTACAACCAAGCGCTCCCATGTGCCGCTACAACCAAGCGCACCTCTGTAACACACCGAGTCGTTCGATCAGCAGTCGTCGGGTCTCAGCCTGCTACACGGTCTCCGTACTCCGCACGCTCGTCACTGGGAGGGTCCGCTCCACGAGCTACAGGTCGATACTCCAAGTATCTCAAAGTCCCATGGAGAAGTATCTCAAAGGACCACCACGTCATAGGGGTCTCAACGCAACAGACGACGCGTCAATCGGACGCCCGGTCTGTGAGTTATTAGCCTTTTCGTCCCAGGGGCCCGGTTGGTTTCGTGAGCGAACCAAACCCGGCCGTATCTCAATTGTACCCCGAACTCTCATAGGGTAAACTCATACGGACCGTTTCTCAGCGCGATCACCAACGCCGCTGACGGTTCGTCAAACGTACGTTCTGTCAGAAAGATATCAGCTTTTCCGTTCCAGGGGCCCGGTTGGATTTCGGTGCGATCCAACCCCTCCACTATCCATCTGCATCCAAAACTCGGGCGGAGGATGCCAAAAGTTCCGTATCGTCAATAGGAACGCAACGCAATAGACGGCGCGTCAATCGGACGCCTGGTCTGGAAGTTATTGGCTTTTCCGTCTCACACCCACCCTGGGAAACTTCCCAGGAGGTCACCCATCTTGATCACTACTCTAGGCCAAGCACGCTTAACTATGGAGTTTTAACCACGTAGCCTCCCGAAAAGGAAGATGTACCTTGAGTATAGTATACTGAAACGACCGTCTCGATCCAAGGATCGCGTTGCCGCTGACGGCGAGTGGTTTGGAGGCCCGTAGCCCATGATACGGGCATTTGACCAAAAGTGGTCCGAAACTGGGGGTCTGGGTCCGGGCCGACCCGGCCCGACCCCCCCTGGTCCGACACGAACCGGGTCAGCCCGAACCGGGTCGACCCGACCCAGTCCGGCTGGACCTGGCCCGGCCGGCGGCGCGACCCGGCCGGCGGTGCGGCCAGCGTGTCGTTCGGGTGCCGCGCGCGGGGGGCAAAGCCCCCCCCCCCCCTTTGTGAAACCGCGGCCCCTTAATTGGGGCCGCTTGAAGACCCGGCCGTGGGAATTAATTCCCCCGGTCTCCATTGCCCGGCCGGCCCGCACTGGCCGGCCGGTTTCGCCACCAAGGACCGGCGACGGCCGGTCCTTCCTTCGCTGACACCGGCGGCCCGGTGTCGGCCGCCGGTCATCTTGCTCCCCCGCGGCACAGAACCGGCCGTGGCCTATTCCATTCGGCGCGATGCGACGACATCGCTTCCCTCCGCCGCGGCCCCGCTCCGGCCGCGGCGCCTTTGACTTTCTTCGACGCGACGTGACGACATCGCGTTCTTGGATTTCTTTCCACGGCGCGGCGCGACGGCGCCGCGCGTATCTTCCGCAATAAATCTTGTGGTGCAACGACACCACGTTTTCTTGTATCATCCTCAAGATACCATCACGAAAAACAAAGGAGGAGGGTCGGTCGTGTTTGTGTGGTCCGACCCCCTCGCGTTATTCAATAACAAAAAGGGTTTTAATCCACGATTATCACCAAGTTTGTATTCACGAACAATTAAATAAATAAACCCCTACCTCGATTCAGATACGGTGCACGTCAACAACCCGCGGAAGACGAGCGTCGCGGAGGTCGGGCGTCGCGGGGAAAGAACGTCGACTTCGTTTTCGTCGAGGTGCGTTCGAAGGGGAAACGTCGTTGGAAGAAGTCGTCGCGTTCTTCAGTGGAGATGTTCTTCGTTGGAGGTGTTCTTCGCGTTCTTCATCGATGTTAAAGAAGAAGAAGACTTAACCTTTTCTCTCCCAAGTCTCCACCACAAGAACAACTAACCCCAAAATAAAATAATCCTCCCACTTATTTTATTATCCCAATATAGGTTTTGAATTTCAAGAGTTTGAAAATTCAAAACCCATATTTAACTCACTTAAGTTATTAACATAAGATGTTATAAAATTATAAAGGTGTTAAGTTATCAAAACTTAAATGGGGGGTTTAGAGGGGTTAGGAAAGTTAAGGAATTTGAAAAGGTGGGGAGGGGTTTGTGTGGGCCCCACCCTTTCAAATATCCACACATGGGAAGTTGGATGGATGTGGGCCCACCACCAACTTCCCATGGGAGAAGTTAACAACTTAACATGAAGTAAAATTGATTTAACAATTTTATTCACTTTTTTTAATAAAACCCCAAAAAATTAACTTCTTCTCCCGCACAAACGCAACTACAGTAAAGGTTCCCTTAAGCAATTACCGGCGTTGCGAGTTCATCGGTGCAATCAGATTTCAATTCCAAGCACCGGTTCAAAAGATAGAAATTCCCGCTCGCTCGTTCACTGAACGTACCCGAGCCAAACTTCAGAAATTAATTCCGGGCACACCGAGCCTCAGAATCAGGCGCCGTCATAAACTGCGTTCTTGTAAAATTCCAAAGAAAATTAAGAAAAAAAAATTTCCTTGAAATTTCCGGGTCTTTACAGAGGCCTTGATTCGCATCTTTCGTAACAATCCCTAAGGATATACTTTGGTAAATTCATATGATTATTATGAAACATTATTATGTGGAAAAAAATCCAAACAAGACATTATGTTAGGAAATATATCATTGATACCCTTGATTGAAACCTAAAACTTCATAGAATATGAAATATATGTCATTGATGAGTTATCCATTTAATGTTCACAGTTTCCCAATTATGTGTTTAATAGTTTATAAATTTCACCCCAAATATTTCATTACCATAACAGTTGGGATCGTGAATTTGGTAACCCAAATACATGATAATGAAAATTTTAACTTAATATTCCATTACATTATTCAATGGATGGAAGTTAGAAGAAGTGATTAAACACCCAATGTAATGAGAAATGTGTTTAAAATTCAAATGAGATTCCTAGACTGTTGGGAGTTAGAGTCGGGAACATGATGTCAATAATTTCCCAATTAACAAAAGTTTTGAATAAAAACTTGAATTAGTTGGAATCACACATACCTTTAATAAGGGGAAATTTTCAACATAAAACATTATCTGATAAAAGAATATAACATTTAGTGAATATTCTGATAAATTAACCATTGAATAATGAATCAAATTTACTAAAATTCTCTTATCCATCCAAAAATAATCAATGAAATAGAAGTTTATCTATGATTTATATCCTATGGAGGAGAAGATGATCAACGACATACATTTATCAAAACAAGAATTCTAAGGAAGACAAAGATGTAATGGTGTGGAAGGAGTTATGATTTTTTATTCAATAAATATTTTCATTTCACTCTCCCTCCCTTAAAGGAATGTAATTTACAATCCCTCAACAGAAAGGAAGAATATTTCATCAGAGTGTATGAGGAAAACATCAAAAGAATTGCACTATATGCCTCAATCTTTTTAATTTATCATAAGAGAAAATTTTTCTACATTTTATGGGAGATAAAGAAATTTTAATAAAAATAGTGGCCATTTGGGGGTATGATTGATAAGGGGAAATAGTCTGATGCACCCTCAAAAGTTGAAATGGAGATCAACAAATCTCAATAGTATCATGAGTCAAGAGATAATAAGTGGATAATTGATTTTAATGATGTATGTGCAATGGAAAAGTCTTATCTGGGTAAGAAAATCCAACATACCCCTTATTATTAGTATGGGAAGAAGAATAGTTGAAATTACCATAATGGGAAAAGAAGTGATTTGGGTACATGAAGGAAGGCCACATAGATAGAGATTGCTGAATAAAGAAACTCAATAATATATTTGAAAAATAGAATACCCTTTTCAACCCTTATTATAGTTTCTAGTGTTTCAATAATAGGGATCAAGGACACTATAAAAATAAATTCACTAATCCAATTTTTTTAAATTAAAATAGATGAAAACAACCTCCAGTTTCTGGAGAGTAACGGAGAACTTATTCCTTCCAGAATATCATAGTGTATTGTAATAATGATGTGGGGACTGTTATGCATGTTATTCATTCAAGTATAGTGAATGAGTTATTTGATTCTAGTTTTTCATATTCCTTAATAACATAAAATTCTAGTAGAACTATATAGACACCACAAAAAATAATTTATGTAGAGCTATCAATGAAAATGAAAAATAAGGAAATTATTGCATCCTATGTATATAACTGCACCCCAATCAAAATTTCACTGGAAAATTTTATAAAAAATATTGTAATACTCCCTTTATAATGATTCATTTCTATATAGGTATTGATTAACTTTTTCTTTGTAATACCATCATAAATTGACAAGAAATGAAAATCACCCTCCTTGTCACAAAAGAATCCTCAGATTCTACACATGTGCAATTAGAAGGATGAATAATCCTTGGTATCATCATCTCAATCATAGAAATTATTTACTTTTATGCTTGGATATCTCATTTAAATGGTTGATAATATGGAAAATATCATCCTCGATAAGATTCCAATTTTACATGAATTCACTATTGTGTTTCTGAATGAATTCCCTGGCCTTCCTCTGAGCTTGGAGGTTGAGTTCTTAATCAAACATATACTTTATGATTTTAAAATATCCAAGAATCTATATAAAATGTCCATTTAGGAATATAGAGAACATAATAATAAAATATAGATGAATATATATAAAGGGTTTATATGCCCATGTAGTTTATGATGGGGTGAAACATTCATATTCATCACGATGAAGTATGAGTCAATTTTCTTCTACATTTATTATCCCAAACTCAAAAAAACCATGATAAAGGAAAAGTATTCTCTTCAATGGATTGATGACAGCTCCAAAAGGAATGTGGAGGATATTACATATCTAAATTAGATCATCAATCAAGATAATATCTAGAGATTGTGAAGAAGGATAATATCCTCAAGACTAATTTTTGTACAAAGTAGAAGAACCATGACTTTGCATTGCTTCCATTTAGACTCAATAATGCTCCAAAAATGTTTATGGATTTAATGAATAGTGTTTATCAAGATTACCTCAAAACAATTGATTTTCCTTGTAAAAGATATTCTTATCCACTCTAAATGAATGGAGGTTCATGTGGAGTATTTAGATTCTATACTAAAATCCTTATTGAATGATAATATGTATAAAATGTATAGTATACATG
Organism: Viscum album; assembly: GCA_963277665.1. NCBI lineage: Eukaryota > Viridiplantae > Streptophyta > Magnoliopsida > Santalales > Viscaceae > Viscum > Viscum album. Next base: position 1,350,197,293 of record OY728121.1, on the reverse strand, counting down.
AGTTTGGAATGGATCAAGTAACATTATTGGGGAATTATATAACAAAAATAGTGATATATGTGGATCCTTAAAAATAGAGGACATTAAAGGATTTCCTAGACCATCATATGTGATAAAAATCAATAGTTTCTGTGGATTATTTGGGTAATATCATCAATTTGATAGAATCATCTCATGATCTTTAATAAAACTAAAAAACTAATGTAGAAGTGGGTGAATTTTGATTATAATAATGAATGGGAAGAAAACATTAAATGGATAAATAATAAGATAATCACAAAACCAATTCTCACATCACTCTATAGTGGGGAAGGATCCCTGATCTCTAGTTATACATTGTAAAAGGATTGGGTTTGGTACAAATGAAATATGAAAAGGTGATAGACTACGCCAATTTCTAATTAAAGATCCTAAGAAGTGCTACCAAATATATGATCTAAAATTGGGTGTGGTGATCATAATGCAGAATATCTGGAGACAGTTTATTTATGGGGATAATTTCTACATATATACGGATCATAAAATCCTTGGGATTATATTAACAAAAAAAATATCAATATGTTCCAATGAAGATGGTTAGAGACAATCAACGATTATGATCGTTCATTCCATTACCATCTTGGGAAAGTGAACAATGTTGTAGATTATTTGAGTAAAAAATATCCTCCAACCAAATGTAAAAAGGTAATTTCAATGGATCTGATCTTCATGGACATAAGGAGGATGGAGACGGAAACAATTAAAGGATCTTCATAAAACCTTTATTAAATGATGTCCCAACTATCTATTCTTGAGAGGATCAAGGATGATCTGGAGGATGATAATGTGCTACAAAAAATGTAGAAAATATTCAAGACTTAAACTTATCTAAAGATGGTGTTATAATGTATGAATCTTTGATAAGTTTACCATTAAAACCATAATGGAAGAGGAAACATCTTATTGATATGCATCACCCATCCTTCTCAATCCATGATGTAAGAACTATGATGTATATATATTGGAATCAAAACATATTTTTGGAAAATATGAGGACGGAAATTGGGGAATTTGTTTCACCATGCTTAGTATGCCATTAATTCAAGGATGAACAATATAAGTATAAGGATATTATGAAAAAATCACCCTTAAAACTATTGAAATGGAAAAAAACCATTCATTTCATCGTAGGACTCCCATTGACCCCTAAAGGATATAAATCCTTCTGGGTGGTAAGCAATAACCTTACCATGTCAGTGCATTTCATTGTAATTAGTTGATATTTATCTCTTGAATAATTAACCAAGATATACATAAGGGATTGGGTAAGATTTAATGGAGTAATAATTTTAATTCTATTGAATCGAGATCCATGGTTTAACTAGAAGTATTGTAGAATCCTTTAGAACACATTGGAAACACAACTGATCTTTGAAATTGTTTATCACTGTCAAACGGATGGTCAATCTTAATGAACCACTCTTATTCTATAGGATATATTATGATCATGTTCAATAGAATTACAATGAAATTAATATTAACAACATTTCTTAGAGTAGATCTCATTTAATAACTATTTCCATTATAGATATCAAATGGAACCTTTTGAGGCTATATACAGGAAGAGGTGTCAGACTCCAATATAACGGGATGAAGTTTTAGAGAGGAAGCAGATGAGAATTCATCTTATCTAAGTGATGTCAGATAAGAATCAAATCACTCAATGTTATATTAAGTCCACAAAAATGAGACACAAAATATAAATAAAATATCTAATGAGACTATTAATATGAGGTTGGAGATAATGTATTCCATTATATATATCCCTAGAATAAATTCCCAAGGTTTTGGAGTAAGGTAAATCTTAGTAAAAAATGAATCACCCCCTTCATGATTCAATAGAACAATGAAATTGTGGCCTATAGACTAGAAATACCACCTATCATATCCCAATTACATGACGTGTTTCATTTATCACTCTTGAAGAAGTACATATTGAAAACCACACATGTACTAAACCCAGAGGTGGTACCTTTAAAGAATGATATTTCAAATGAGGATCAGATGATGAAGATATTATTTTATAGATACAATGTTATACATAATAAGAAAACTCACCTGGTCAATCTGCTATGGTGGAACCACAATTTTGAGGAAGTGACATTGGTACAGGAAGATATGTTGAAACAGATGTACCCTAATCTGTTTTAGTGTTCCATTGAAATTTCGAGGCTGCCAAATTTTAAGGGGGCATAATTTATTGATCCAAACATTTATAAATGAAATTACTTTTTTAAAATTTTAATTTCCTTATTATGAAATGAAATTATATAAAACAGATGCACTACTTTTCTTTTTGAAACATTATATTTTATTTCTAATAAGTTTAAAATAACCATTAAACATTATAACAACTGATAGTATAGAAAATATATAGTGATCGTATGACTAGTAAATATTTAGGGTTATGATAAATCATACTGACAGATACAGAGGAAGTGCTGGCCTTAATCAGTTGGATCATACCCTAGGACACCCATTTATCAAAGCATCCATGGAAGATAGCATCAATGAGATTTTCCTTTGACCAAGACCAATATGATATTCAAAAAATTAATCATGAGAATAATCTCTTATAGGATATGTTAAATCTCATTAATGTCTTGACCCAAACAATTTTCCCTGAACCACCCTAGGAAAATCTTACAATTGCACACCTTACCCAGATGAAATTTTCTGGTGAAACAAAGTGATATGTATCAGTAATCTAAAAGTTTGATTTTTTATATTTATATTTTTAATAAAAAATGATTATATTTATTATTTATTAATATATTATTGTTAAATGTAATGGATTATAAAAATTAGCTTTAGGTATGATGAAATATATATTATATTTTCAAAAAATATTTTATTTCTATAAAGACACGATTATTATTAATTTCAAAAATTTTGAAATAAATAATATTTTTAAAAATTGTATTATTAAATAAAATTTTTAAATATAAATGATAATAAAATATAATTAATTCAAAAGGAATTTTTATAAGGGATTGACAATAGTAATTGTAAAAAAATCCAGTATTTTTCAATAAATGGGGTTTTTTGTTTTCGAGGTGCCAATTCTCATATTTAGGGAATTATTTTGGTAAAATAAATATCCTTTTTGAAATCATCATGAAAAATTATCTAACAGTGAATTTTTCATTATTTTATGAGATAGTAAAATATTTGGGAAAAAATTAATTATGGTATAATTTTATTATAATCATTATAACATAAAAAAATCCCAAAAGTGACATAATAAATACTATAAAGAGTATCCATGAACAAATTTATGATTCACCTTTAAAATAATGTGTCTTTGAAGTCATTTTATTGACTATATAAAAACATAATAAACCCTCCAAAGCCTATATTATATTTTAATATTTTAAAATCTATTTTTTATAAACATGACTCACTTCTACACCATCATGGGTATTATATTAAAGAGTTCGGTTTTATTCCCTATAAAATAATGAAATCAAATCCTATTTGTTAGAAACCAGGGTAAGAAACTATTGGATGGTTTGTGGTTTGGATTAATTTATCCTATAGAATCCAAAACATACATTTAGAAATTAATAAATAATTTTCCACATTTTTTATAAAAAACCACCCATGCCCTCATTCAACTATACTAAAAACCAATTTACCATGATGTTACTCAACATTTACCTCTTTAAAGGCCTCCTAAGATTACCCAAATCACTTAATAAGCTACTACTAATCTTTTAGAAGCTCTTTCTAAATGTAAGTTTTCCTCTCCTTCTCCTATTTATTCAATCACCTTCTTCGTATCAATCATTTTGGATTCCGATTTTTCATGTTGGGATATTTTTTTACACATTCTTAATCTACCCTTATGACATAAATATTATGAGAGATACCATTCACTACCTTTAAACCCTCTAATGATTCTTTATGTACCCATGTTGTGCAGCTTAAATTATCTTTCAATTTTACTTGAAAATAATTTTTTGTAGTGAGTACCCAATACATTTACACTAAAGGGTGTTCTCCTAGATATACATATCTAAAATTAATTTTGCAATTCCATTTATCTAACCAGAACTACTTAATAATGGGTTTAAAATTGGTGAAATATGATCTTATATTGTATGATCTTGGTTGAAAACTTATTCATGTACATGATATGAATGTGATAGGTGGTCCAATAATTATATATCTCTCTAACTCATTTGGTAGTGTTTTTCTCTCATCAAATACCATATATGGTACATTACAGGTTATCCCAAGAACAATATTTTATGATGTCTAGGAGGTTTTCCATTTGTTATGTTTATTATGTCACGATTTAAGATGTTTCTAGATTCCCATCTTCTCTTTAATTTATCAATTATACTATGATTTGATGTTCATGTTTATGATTCTCATACCTCTTATTTACCTTGATATTACTAAATTATCACATGATTTAATATCATCATGTTTTTATTTGATTATTACTTTAAGTGGATTTATTACCCACCCATTTTTTGTACATCCCAATGTTTGCCGATATAGATTTAGAAGATTAAGTTAATTTAAGGGCATGTTATGGACTTGTAGTTTCTATATTTTTATTTATATTTCATGTTTTCAGTCTATGTACTTAATTACCCATGGAAAATTGTAATCAAATGTATTTTTGGGTTTTATAAGGTTTATATTTATTTAATAAATATTGAAATAATGTATATGAAACAAGTGGTTTTTCATATTCCACTACCTATTCTTAGTTTCTAATGCCTGTATAATCCATAGTGTGGATTTCTCAGATCAATACTTCCATCAATAAGGGTCTACTGAAGGCTTGTACAGAAAAAATTATCTCATATATTTCTCTCATAGATGTAGAATATCCATTTTAAGAAGAATTATATATCAATAAATATAGATAAAACCAAATTAATAAAGGAATACAACTCACAATCAAAACATGGTCTTCAAGAATTCAGACTAAATCTATTAAACCACATGAATTTATGGTAATAATAGATTTCTCAAACGAGAGACGAAAAAGTAAACTACAAATAGAACACAGTTCATGGTACATCAATATAAGCATAACAATTTGGATCATTTAAATATCATACAAATTAGTATTGTTTAAATAACCCCTAAATAATGGTAAATATTCATGAAAAATCTATGACTACTCATATTAACTCGAGATTAGATATGGTAATAAACTATTATAGAACACCTAATTACATACTAAATGTGTTCCAATGACCCTTATCTTATCACCAATATCCCTATAAACCCTATTTACTCTTGTAAAAAAATTTAACCAACCAATATGGGATTCCATAACTTCTCCCCCTTGTTTTCGTTCCAAAATTATGGAAGAGTGTTCCCGGTCAACGCAGGCTGGTGATAAGAACCTATTAATCAATATACAAATATTTGGTTATGATTTCACCCATAAATATAATATGAAACATCTCATGTATAGAAAATAAAGGTAAAAAATATAGTTAAAATGTGTAATAAATAGTTCAAAAACAAGATACAATTAAGACCCTGTTAAAAGGATAAATTTAGAAGAAAAACAAATCAATACCAATTACATGTCTCCATCTGACAATTTGTCACTTCCAACCCAACTCACTGAAAAATACATCATCCAAGAGAAGCTATTGAGTTGAATTAAACCATTACCTGTACCTGTATCCCAAAAAACCAAGTCTATATATTCCCAAAGGCATATACATGATGTGAGCCAGATGCCTTGTAAGATACCACCATGAATCTATATAATTTCCATCACTTTGAAATCATTAGTTATAGATTTAAAAAAAATCATAAAGTTATTTCATCTTAATTTTCATTACATAATTAATCCATTGGTTTTAATTTCAAAATAAACCATATCTTTCACCATGAGAATTTGAAAATAAATATGAACGATAAAATTGAGGGTATAAAATATAAACCTTTATATCTCAAATGAATATATAGTTGAGTATCAAAACACTATCAGTATATGAAATCAAGAGCTCCAAAAAATTAACTCTATTTTATGGGAGAACGTAACTAAGAAATGCACACTATAGTATTTGGAATAAATATGAGTCCTTTGATATCATTCCCTGGTGAATTCTATGGATACCAATATCATTAACCCGGGTTCAGTCATATTCACTAAGGGTATCATAATTCCTTAACCCAAAGCTCCAAATTTTTGACAAGTGTTACCATGTGATATGTTTTATAAATATATTTGATAAATCATGAAAATATTTAAACAAAAAGTTTCACTAGTGAAAAATCACTTCTCCCATACCTGAAAAACTATTTTAGAGTAAAATAACCCTTGAGGGATTTTATATATCATATTTTTCAAAAAAATTATTTTTAAAGGAAACACTTTTAAAACCCCATCCTCATGCCCTAAGAAGAAATTTCATAAAAAATAAATGGATAGTCAAATAAAGGAATTTCATAAACTAAACCAATGTCATTTATATAAACGTTTAGTAAATCATGAGAAAAACTATTTTATAGAGCCTCATACCATGTCAATGAATAAAATCTTATAACCATAAAAAATGGAGACTCGAATAAAATAGATTACATCCTAAAAGGCTTAGATCCATAAAAAAAATATAAATTTCACATAAAAACAACTAGATCTAAACAACACAACCGAATTAGGTTTTAATGAATTATGAAGAAGAGATACTAGTGATAGATCTAGAGAAAATGGGATATATTGGAAGGAAATCAAAACATACATCTAAGATATCCACACAATTCAATCATTAATAACCATGAAATAAATTATATAACCCTATATAGATTATTTTTTAGGAATGTTTTATGAAATTAGGGATTATAATGTGATTATAGTTAATAGTTTCCAAGGGAGTTAGTGTAGTTTTCCCTTTTTAAACCCACTGCATCTGTCATAGGGTTATACCAAATAGTTTGAAAAATGATAAACTAATCATGTATTAGGAACTATCCCTTGAAAATTGTAATTAAATGGTTATTTAGAATAGATTAATGGTTTGAAAACCCATTCTCTAACTATGAAATTCATCAATGTAACCAACTATATATCACATGTTCACAACACAATTACTTCAAACTATGGATAGAAAATCTTCCTAGATTGTTTCTCCCAAAACTCAATGTTTTTTATTCATGAATAAATAAATACATTTGAACCTCATAAAAAAAATTAAAAATAAAATTTATCATTCCTTTGACACAAGGGTGTCAAAAAATGGGTTATTCATATTATTTTTCTAGAAACCTTGGGTTTATGGTTTGAACTATTTACAAAATATATTTGAAAAAATATTCATAAAAATGAGCGGAGTGAGAGAAAGACAGCGAGGGGAAGAGGTAATCTAAACTAATACATATTGGCTAGAGGTTTTCTAAATTCAAATTAAGTGAAGATAATATTCTATGATCACTATTATATTTTTCTTTTCAGACTCCCTTTGAATTATGGATGAATATCTAGATTCAATCTTCAATTTTCATTGTTTTAAAAATAAATAGTACAACAAAAAGATGTATAAAATTGAATAAAATTAATTTTAGAAATTAATTTAGTTAAAATAATTATTAACCTTAATGATTAAAATATAATTCAAAAATTAAATTCATTATTCAAAAATAATATATTTATTTTGATATTGTAATTTTTCAATTGGTATGTTATTTTTACTAAGTTAATGCCTAATTATTTTATACAAATACATAGGTAGGTAATCATTAAATTTCTGAATAGGTAAATGATTTCAGCATATTATATTTAGATAATGATATTAGTTAGTTATCCAGATGTGTTCTTTATTCTATAAAAATATTTATTCTTACTTTTTTATGAATGTAAACATTTATTTTCAATGGTATCATAGGATGGAAGATAAGAATTTATGCTCTATCAGTACTCTTTTTGTTTAATGGAATAATTCCTCTCTGAATCTAATAATTTTTTTATAATTTTATATCACTTTGAGTACTGTTTCTCTAAAAATTCACACTAGTGTGTTTTTACCTATAATCCTAAATTCAAAAAGGTTAAAATTATTATTATGAGATAATGAAACAGTGAAATATAGTTCAAGTTCAAGAGGATGTGAGGGTAGATCATCTAATGAAGTGTTTTATTATTGAATATTATATTCTATTATATATATAAGGCATATTCATGAGATCATTATCTATAACAATACCACTCACCTTTTTTTTGAAAGAAATTTATTAAAATCATTCCCCAGTTTAGAAATATTTATATAATAGAGGTTTTCTATATCCACCCTCACTAGTTAGTTACACTATAGTTTAAATCCATATAGATGTGTGCTCTAGGAATTATCCTCATCCAAGGGGGTGGTAGATGTGGTGGATTTGAGATTTCTCCCTTGAGAAGTGATGCCTACATACACATGTAATGAGAATTAAAACTTATGTGGTTTAGTTCCATTTCATGAGGAACATCATAACTTTTATGTTCAGGTGGAATGACCCAATTCGCTTCCATTTATTATTATGAAACACTGACAGAATAAATTTTATTTTAAGGTCATAATTCCATAATTAAATAATGTTTCATTCAAGGTTATTTCCCTATGACCAAATTTAGTGACTCTTAATTTCATATAACCTAGACTAAATTAAGTACCATTTAAGGTATTGTGGCTAGGAAAACATGACGTGTCTTTTAATATAGTACATCTAGGACCAATTGAATTAACATTTAATGTTAGGAGTGTAGGACCATTTTCTACACTATCTAAGTCCATAAAACCCGCAAAAATGATGTATAAGTACAATATGTTTTTCTATTTATGTTCATGAAACAAGGAATTTTGGGAATAGTAGTTTATGAATATGTGAATTAGAAAATTTCAATCATCATAATGTTTTATATAATGTACTACTAGGTGAAAGGATAATGTCGATGTCTGAAGTAGGACAAACATATGTGTGATCAATTATAGTTCATCCTATCCATTGGTAATTAATTAGGATAGTGCATTTTTTGTATTATTTGTACTCGGGGGAGGGGGACTATTTTATTTGTAGATATATTATTATGAATAGGGATCCTATTATCAATGAAATCATTGTTAGGGATTACACCTAATAGAAGGCCCATGTATATTCATGGCCTATTTATTAGACTAGGGAGTATAAATAAAATATTGACTTGATTTTTGGTGGACATTGATCTATTTTTAGATAGCTAAGTTATGTTAACAAAGGGGAATGTTCCAGAGAAGCTTCCACCGACCTCCAAGAAAAAGTGTCACCGTTATCAATATAATAGATGATTGATAATATAAAGAGGATTCTATTATCTGTGGAGGAAAATGATGTTCTAAAAATTAAAGGATTACTAATTCCAATAGTGACTACAATACATGATCTAATGGTGGCACATAGATAGTTTTGAAAACAAGAATATATGTATGTATGACTACTTTAGAAGATTCCTTAATGAAACTTGTTTTTATGGTTTTTAACATAGATGAAAGGAGTACAATATGATTGTTTGGTGGATCAATTCATCCTATTTAAGTGACTTGGGTGAAGTAGGTGACACTATCCAGGCTTATTTATTTAGAATAGAGACCCACCATAATGTGGTTAACGATTACTCAAATCAATTACAATTACTAAATATTTGAATGATGTTGAGATTTATGTTAGGAAACAAATATTTAACATAATATTGTGTTCTATGTGATTTGGTGGGGTCCACAGACATTATGGATGCCTATGTATTTAATCTATATAATATTTACATGGTGAGGAACCCTCTAATAATTTCTCAAATTCATAATTGACTGGCACTCATTTGGAGCTGAAATAGACAAGATATCCCTAGGTAGTTAGTCATTGGATATTGTACAATGATAATTCAAGTGTGAATTGGTTTAGAGGTTGGGTGTTTTGGATCATTCCACCATTTTGGATAATTATTCACTAATATAGAAATCACTTAATTATTTACGATGTGTTCGTGAATCATTCCCTAATTCTAGCACATGATTAGTTACATTCATGTTAGTGATATAATTGAGACAACACAATAATTTGAAAATATGAATATATTAGAGGTTCTCTATAAATGATAAAATAAATATTTATACAAAAATTTCTATATATGGTACCTTGAATATGTAATTTTGGTTCTATACTGACCCTAGAATCATTATATATCAATGTCATCCATTTTTTTCCCAATAGTAAGTGTTCAAGTATATTAAATCCACATGTTTGAAAAAATTATTTTTATTACCATACATGTTGGTGGAATGTGTTCATTGTATTTTTATAATACCCATAAAATATATTCATATATAACCCTATGAAGGAAATCAAAACCCATGTAGTTTGGTGCCACTAAACAAGAATTCTTGTACCTTTTAAGGTTATTAAAAAAGAAAAATTATAGTGTAGTTCTAGGTTGTGCATATATGATAACATACATTATGTATAAATTTATGTTTAATGGAATATTAGGTGTATTATTCCTAGAAATAATTTTTTCTAGACATATGAATGACTGGACCTTTTTGGGATACACTATCTGTTAATAATTAGATTGGTGAAGTATGATATGCTCCCAAGGGAATGTGGATTTAGTGATATTTGATTATATGTTTCATTAGTTAATATTTCTTAATTAGGAGGAATGTTTTATATCACATGTAAAAATTAACACTGAGGATATGGTTGGTGGTATAATGTTTGAATATTTGGTAGGTTTATAATATTTCATAATTAATTGGATACAGATACTATATTGTTTTAGTTTCAATGTTTAAGGTAAGGTTACGAGACCATACAATATAGTTTAATTTATTGTCATAAAGATGTTTTTATAGAGATTTAAATCATCTCATAAAATACATTGTTTTCTGAATGTGATGAAAAATAACTAATTATGAATTACATTTGGGATACCCTTGTGTCGATACCTATGACTCGATCATGATTCCTATAAAATCATCAATTGTAAAATGGAAGGGGCTTATACCTAGTGAGGAATAATGGTATTAGATGAATCATTGAGTACTATAGATAGGTAAACATAAATCCTTGGTAGTTTGGCTAATCATCTAGAATATGGAGTCATTTCTTTAGTATCCTCAAAATATGATCACTTGTTATCAAGGGATTACATGATCATCATTACCTAAAGTTTATTATCAGTCATGGAGGATAAATTTTGAAGAGGATTTTTACCAATGTAATATATTATTGAATTGATGAACATTGATTTTCATGATCTGATCATGTATCTGAAGAGCTCTTTGATTTAGTTTCTTGAAATGGGATCTCCAGATCATCGACTTGTCTCAAAGGTGGTTGGGATGTTATTTTAGGTGACTTGAACACATGTAAAATACTTTTCTGGGGAAAAGGGTTCTATGTAAGCTTGATTACCCATACATGGTTTACATCATATAGTTAATATAAATTAGGAAAATATTTTATGGCTTATATTCATTATGAGAACTCCCAAAAATATAGAGGATACCACCTCTTCAAGTAGGATTATGGTTTTTTTCCAATAGATAGAATCCACAAGGGGATTGAGTTCTAATATATTTACAAAGGATCCTAAGTGTGTGATCCACTTTGATAATGGTTTGTGGGAACTGTCACACAACGAGGAATCATAGGGGGTCTCATGGTGGAAACTCATGGAGGGGGTAAAAAATGATCCTCTTGGAAGAGGAATTAAAAATTAATATCACAAATGAGAGCCCTGATGAATGAACCTTGAGAATTATTCCTCATAAAAGAAACTAAAAGCGTGTTTTTCATTTTTACATTCTTTGGTTTGGAATTACCTAGGGTATCCCTTCAAAGACTTTTGTAAGACGACAACTCATTCATTGGGTCCAGACCAGAGTGACACCTAACCTAAGGCACACATCCTATTATAAAAGAGAATGTCTATTATCTGTGTGGGTCTAAATTAGAACATAAGGACCCTATTTCCTCAATATAGATATCCAAATAAAAAATATATGTACGAAGTTGGTAGCTAAATAAGCGGTCTATACAATGGAAGAAAACGACATAAGACAATATTATATCAATATTTCATACCTAAAACCCAACCAAATATAAGATAAGTACTACATAAAATGAAGATATAAGGTGAAAAGGATCCATGAAAAACAACCTGAAGACCACTGTAACTCCACCCCTCTTACATACTCCTCTAGATTAGCCTCCTGACATAGGCCCCCTACCCTTGACTAGATCTTCAACCATAACGTATTTATGTTTACCAAGATTTACATGATGGTTTTTAGTATTATCTCAGTAGGAACCAAAAATTAATCATTAACATATGTGAAGGTTTTATACACATGTATATTCAATTGAAATATAGTAAAATCAAAAGTAAAAAAATAACTTGTCATATTGTCATGAACTTATTATTATACCACAAACCCTAACCCAACATTATTTGTCTCTATGATATATGTGATGTTATGTTTGGTTTTCATGAATATTATAAGAATATGTTGGTAAAATGTATGACTCAGAAGATGACTCTATTACAAAATTCATTAGGTCAAGAAACATGTTTGACCCGTGATATTAAAAATCTTAGGTCAATACACAAGGTCATCCTGCCTCATTGTTCGTCGAAGTTCAGGCCTCAAGGATGTCATGCCCTGAAATCTATCATTCAAGACCCCAATATAATAATTACAACCCATTTTAGAAATCATTCCCCCTCTAACATATTAACCAAGCGATGCTATGTCCACTTATCACATTGATATGAGATAACATAATTCCATGCGTCTTAGCCATATATATATATATATAGACAAAAGACATAATAAATACATTCTTAAGATACACACACACAAACATATCTTACCAAGAATTGTATAATGGGATACAAATACCAACACTCACAAGAATATCATATGATACAGTTCTATAAAAATTCCATAATAGGGTATGTGCCTTCCTACATCATGTGTATCGAACCCCCATATTATGGTTTTCCAAATGAACCATTATCATACAAAAACAGTTCCTAAATATTTCCCTAAACCACCACTGAAGGATTTAAGATCGACTATCCTTGAGGTTCATTTCAAGTGATAGTATTGTTTTATATTTACCCAAAGAGATCCAACATAACAAAAATGTCTGGATGAATCTATGAATGATAAAGAATAATGAAATTATCATAATTACTTTTCATTGAAAAAATACAAGGAATCATATTAGATCATGTTAGAGTACCAAGACATGTCCATCATAATCTAGATGTAGAGTCTTACCCAAGGATAAGAGAGAATATATATAAATAATGGGAATAATTTTGGGAAAATGATTACTTAAATTGAAACCCTATGACTGAAATCTCTTAATCCAATGGAATTTCTCCCAAAATGGAATAAATTCAAAATGAATATCTACTAGATCCTCAAATGGAGAGCCCCAGATTCTAGATGAAAATTGAGGGCATAACGGTATCATATTTAAATAATTTTTTGGATTAAAATATCAACATTTATAGTAGAGATGTGTGGCTTACTGAATAGTGCACCAACCATTATAGATCCATAGTATAAACCTTATTGGGACACAAAATTAGTGTATATAATTTGGTAAACCATTCACTAACTATGTGAATGAAACTACTTCAAAGGTATCCACTCATGTAGTTACCTAGAGAATATCCATTATTTCCCCTAATAATGCTCAAATCATGCACCCTAAAACAGCATCTAAAACACCCGTAAGATATTCAAAAATTTTCTGATACATATCCCAAACAAAGAATAACTCAAAAAAATTATTTAAAAGATATAATAAAAGAATAACATAGTTGGGAGTTTTTATTCCATCACAATATTTCCCTGCATGGGATTCAATTAATCGCGAAATGTCTCTAGATGTCCATATTGAATCACTCTTTCCACTAAGACCACATATATGATTCCTAGTACCATGTTCCTTCTTGAAAAAAATCATCAAAAAATAAAACTCAAAGGAGAGGAAATATCTTCCTTTATTGTACCTTTTTTCTTTGATAAAAAATTCACAGTAGACATTTCACTAATAAAAATCCAATTTGAAATCAATATCCCCACTGTCAATCACATGTGATTGATCTAGATAGTACTTTATATGCTAAGACACACTAAACCAATCATGTGTATCATGATATCAAGGAGGATGATTCAATTCTTTATCGATTATCCTAAAATTTTCCACAATCTCAAATGGTCACTAAAAACAATGTGTTAATTTTATCAACCGCCAAAATCATTTTTTCTAAAATCGAGTTGACACCTATATAAAAACTCATTCATCCATGAATATCTAAAAATTTCACTATCAAGAGTTACTATATGTGTATTACCTAGTCAATGTTGTAGAAAATAACTTCCATATTAACTACACCTGTTAAAGTTTTTTCGAAACTAATCATGTCCAGATAATTACTGGATCACAACCTTAATGCCTACATAATAGGAAATTACTTCTTCAAACATAGATAGACATAAAATTGGATATCTGAATTCAATACAAAAAAATATTTTTATATAGAAACACTACCAAACCATAGATGTTCATTCCATACTCTAATAAAGTTGATCACACATTCCCCGAGATTATTTTCTAAAATTTAGATATTCATAATGGAATATCCCTTTATTTGAGGGTGATATGACTTAATCCACATTAGCGGTGACCCCGTAATCATTATAAGGCCTTTCCTTAACCATTATATTTTGTAGTAATCTCAATCAGACATGATACATGTCGGTACTCCATGTATCCAAACTATCTCCCAACCAAACAACCAATCCAACATATCCATGGATTCCGTTTTTAATATAAAATAATTGTGAAACCTTTTTATGTCAATCAAAAATAACCAATACTATATCAATAACTCTTAGGGTATTTTGAAAAAATAATTAAATGTACATCTCCACCTTATCCCACTTCCACCCAGGTAATATAAAGGGATTAATTAAACCATCAAATCATTGTTTTTCATATTCAGCCCTTTTGAATGTGAGACAATGAGTGATAAATTATACTATGTCATTTTTTATTCATGGAAAATAGAAATGATTTATTATTTCATGATACATCTTAGTTTCTATTGGATGCATTACCAATTATGAGGTATGTGAGACCCTCATAAGTTCCTCTATCATTTAAGTAGTAAATACCACTCTTCCATGGAAATAAATAATGTAATTCTTATGTAAGGATTATCCTAGAACAATGTGATCACCTATCAACCTCCCTCATTAATGTGAATCATACTAAAAAAACAGCTGTTTTATATCAATTCAATAATTTTAAGGTTAAATTAATTAATAATATAAACTTATTTATAATTTATTTGTTTAGCATTTTTTGAGATTATCTATAGAATTGTTATATTTTATAATTCTTGGGAACACATCTCCATAATTTCATCGTAATAGATCTTCTCCTAGATAGATAAAAAGTTAATCTTATCCTTGAAATCTAGGAAATGTATAACTAAGAATGGGGTGATCTCTTACACTTAAAAAGGAAATAATAAAAAAAATCAATATCTAACCCTGGTTGAGATCATAATCATATATAAAAACATAATTTGGGGAGAGATATCTGATTGAACAGACATAGAATCGTAAAAGCTATTCATATTTCATAATAGGAGAAAATTTAATCTCATATGATCAAACATATAACATAACATAAAGACTATGAAAACATGATTCATTAATAATGAATCATGGGAATATCAAAGCCACATATCAAAATTGTGTGGCACTGAAAAAAGAAAAAAACATAATATTTTTGATCAAAAATCAACATATTTTGAATATTGTGTCTCATGAATGAGAACCTATTTCCCAGTGAAAATTATGCAAAACTACTAATTTACAATATTTTATTGAGTATCACTACTCATTTTACCATTATCTTAAGTGATATAAATGTTTTCCTAATGAATTATATGGATATATAGGGCCCTCCAATTATATAATGATTAAACAAACACATGTGTGTGGGAAGAAAACATCTAACCATCACATCATTAGTAACCCTGAATAAGATTGGGTTTTAGAAAAATTTCTTATGAAAACCATCCTCTTTTTATTATATAAAGAAACCATGGAATAAAATTTGGCTTCATTCAATACATCATAAATAACACATCAGAAAAAATGGATTTCATATACTTTTCAAATGGATTTACATAAGGATATCATTCATAATTCAATTAACCATTAAAATATGATAACCCCAAGGAAAATAAATGGTGATCCAATTACATCATGTAACATTCTATCTAAATACCATTCAATCAAGATGATAAAGAAAATGGTATTTACATAATATAGATATAGGGTATAGAGTTAAGGAAATAATTTTCTACAATAAATTAATTTATTGAATCTTAGTGAACACCCTTTAATCAAAAGAATCATAAATAGGGTAGTCACAAATGAAATTAATTGGATGAGAAATTATTTTTTATCGTAAAAAATTATTAGGAATGAAGAAATCAGTAATGGATCATTTCTCCAAAATAGATGAAATTAAAAAATCTACTAATTGAAAAAAATTGGATGGTTACATTATGAAAGAACCCACAATAAAGAATAAGATTTTCAAATATAGAATTAATTAGAGGAAAAAAACTTTTATTGAGTTTTGGAAAAATAAATTTAATGAATTTAAATATTATTACTCTATTTAAATAATTTTAAAAGAAATTTTTTATAAAAATAACAGAAACAATTCCTTTTAGATACCATTAAATCATAGAGAAAAACTTTCATAAAAATTTAAACAGTCAAAAGAAATATATCCTCACATGGAAAATGATAAAAGAGTTATTTAGATGAAATTTTAATATATTCAAAAAATAATAATATTACGGGTTACATTGAATAATTATTTTCAAAAAAGAGAAGTGAATACTTTTTAAAAAATTTATCATTGGAAATAATAATTAAAAAACATATTCCTTTAAAATTCATAGTGATTATAAATTATATTTGTAATGTAAGATAAAAAAATTTATTTTGAAATGATGTAAATCGCCCTTTTTTAAAATATTTTGAAATGCCATTGTTTGAAAACCAAAATCACAAAACGAGCATCAAATTTTCCATTCCAAAATATTAAATGATAATTATGAGAATAATATAAAATCATCTACATATTCAGTCCCAAAATAGAGGATAACATTAGAGGAAATTTAAGATATGGACTTGAATTGAGGTTATAATTAAGATATGGACATTCAATCATTATAATATAATAATTTAATCCGATAGAACAAGAATGACAAAAGAATTGAATAAAAAGTGAAATTATTACTAGAAAGGAAAAGGAGGAAATATTATAAAATGGTATTTTAATTATTGAATTTAATATTGAATTACTATGATTAAAAGCTACCATATAACATGAAGAATTTGATCTTAGTTACCAAAGTCACTTATAAAAAACCTAGATCGTGATGTTAGAGTCTTTTTAAAAGTGAATTTTGTGGTAAATATATAATTCCATCGAATTCAAAGAGAATATACTGCGTAATTAAAAAATTGGTATGACGTATCCCAATATTAATGAAATATGCTAAAGGAGAATAATTATAACTCAATCAATTAGAGATAAGTTAACAAGAACCCTTAAAACATGAATTGTATTTAAATTAATATATGGAGTTTCATTATATATTATCTAGGTTAGTTATAAAACACAAAACATAAAATAAATTAAGTCAAAAATCTAAAACAAGTCTCAAAGGGAGGAATTATAGAAAAAAACCTTACATTGGTCTTGATTCCTTTTACAGTTTCACAAAAAATCCAGAATAATTAAACTAATTTTACTAATTAAATTACTACAAATATATATTAATAAAATTAACCATTTAATATCTATTTTATCAATCATTCCGCACACACAAAATTATATATATATCTTAATTTTTACATATTTTCCCACATCGAGTGATTATGGTTTATATAAGTTTCATAGGTGTTTTGTTGGTATTTGTTGTTCTTCTAAAATTAAATATTAGAAAAATTATTAATGTTATTATAATTTAAAATTTAAAACGATTTATGATGTATAAATTTCATTTATTTAAGGCCCTGGTCTTTGTCTTTGAGGATGAAAACTAAAATCATATTTCAGTGATGTTTAACCCTAAAAGGGTGTTTTATTAGATAAAAAATTAGAAATTGATATATAAATTAATTTATTAATTAAAAAATGTATGTTCATATTAATATAAATTAACAATATTAATTATTTTTTTCATGACTATCAATTATTTATTCTTTAGCATTTCTCAAGTAAGAGGTCAAACTGACCTAAACATGAACATTCCATTGTAAATGGATAAATATAAGGGGGATTTAATTGTAATATCATTATACCAATAACATAATAATATAATTTAGTTTTTTATATTGAGATAAATTATAATTTTAATGAATTAATATATTAATTGAATGGTAATAAATGATTACATCTTATGACTAAATTTTTCCCCTCGTAGTTCACTTGTTTAAGGTGATTAATTTTATAATGATTTCTTATAATTTGTATCATCAAGTGTTAATTGAATTTTATTACCTGAATCATATTAAAATCATAAAAATTATTTTTACTCTTTATAACCATTATTATATCCAACCAAAAATGGATGTATTAGAAAAATAATACATTTTATCGTTGAGGCAGTAGTCCACATATACAGATGGATGATGATTTTCATTTTTGGAGAACAGGATCAGGATAAAATATAGTTTAGTGAAAAAGAATCATAAATAATCTATAAATGAAATAGTAATAAATTAAATTCCATTTTTTTACCACCCATGTTAGGAGGTTAATTCAAATTAAATCATTTATTTATGGAGGTAGTAGTGGACACAAACACATGTTTCAAGTTATCATTTTTTTAATCGAAATGGGAAATGGTTGTTAAATCTTATACAATCTTTATAAAAAAAATTCAATAAATAAATAAATAAATATGTCATATCTTAATATTTTTTAATAAAATTTGTTGAAGTATGAGTGTCGAAAAAGTAATAGAAATCAAAAAGTGATGTTAGGAACTTATAATTCAGTTCATGGATTATATCCTTCGTAATAGGGGTTATGGTTATGTGAGATGGCATTTTAAGAATACTAGAACCTATTTTAGCCGGATATAAATTTTTAGGATCTTATTTTTAATTCTTTTTCTGATCATATGTGTTTTTATTGTAAGGGGAATTGATTGGGGGAGATCCCATTTTATAAGTGAAAAGGGATAAATTTTTTGTAAATGCTCAGAACATTTCAATAATGGGAAGTAACACTCAAGGAATGCATCTGAGAAATTTAACAAATAATGGGTTTCATAAGAGATAAGGTAGATACAACCTCAAAAAAGTATTTTTACAAATGATTTAACCATGTTTCAATCCCTTTACCCCTAGAATTATCACATTCTCTGTATTAGCTTTTACAACAAAAACTAGTTTTTACCTAAAGAAATTTTATATTTTTGTCTATAAATAATGTGGTACATATTATATAACAATGTCCTAATGATTCTTAATTTGAATTATTTTTTTATTATTATATTTTTAATAGTATGAAAATTTTATATTTAATATAATAAACACATAATGTCATAAAATGATTTTGAGAAAAAAAATTTCTTTAGTTCTGAAATATAAATTTTGGTTTTTAATATATAATAAATAAGTAAAAATGTATTCTATAAATTATAAAAACAAAATTTTTTAACAAATTTTTTTTATAAATTTAGAATGAGTTATTATTTAATAATAATTCCATTAAAGATAGAGTATTAGTAAAATTGGTATATTGAACTATTCACCAAAAACTCATTTCTTTTGAAAATTATCAAAAACACATCTTTAGATAATAATGTTATGATAAATATAAACATGTATTTATTTTTTAAAAATTATCATTCAAAAATTTATAATTTTTTCTTATAAATTAAATCATATAATATAGTGATGTCTTGTGTTTATAAGAAAATGATTTTTGGTATATTAACAATTATTTGTATAAAAAATTAATAATTAATAGTGTTACATAATTATTAAAAAATATTTTTTATTATATAATCATAATAAACATATTCCCTTTATATTAAATAGTAATATTTGTCAAATACATTTTTTACATATAATTAAATGGGGAAAAATTAACTTTTGAAATGTATAAAAATCATGATATATCTATACATATTAATATTTTATTCCATGATGATATCATCCTAATTTCTACTTACATAACCCATTATGTAAATTGTGTAATTCATAATAACCAGATAAGGTATGGTTATAGTTTTTGGTTGTGATTCATCTAGCATGCATATCATGGAAATCTTTATAAGCAAGAACATCTCCTGTATACATTTTTTTTATCAAAACATAATTTCTCGATTTTGGATTGGGTTTGGTGTAGACAAATCACTGGAGAAGCTTCCTACCATTTAAAATATGAAAAAATTCCTTCAAAGGGAATAATTTCGATTCCAAAATATATTTCTTCATACATTAGTTATTGATTTTTCAATATGGTTAACTCTTTTTGTATCAATTAATTTTATAGGTAAACATTAGTGTCCATATTTATAATTCAATATATGTCATGGTATGTAATTTTTTTGTATAGTGTGTAAAATTAACTATTTAATATATTATTTATTAAAGTATAATATGTAGTTAAATCTCTAGTAATCACATCACCACTCCATAAAAAATATCATTCTCAAAATTTTAATTCTTACTTACTATTAAAATTTTTATAGGTTACCTAAAAGATTACTCAAGATTTAATTTTTATAATGAGTTACCAATCACATATTTTATGTTATAATAAGAATATTCCCTAAATTTTTTTTCTTAATAATAATTTTAGTTAAATACTTATCATAGATGGTTTTATGACTTATTTTATTTTTATATGAGTTCATATTCATAATTTTGGTGAAAAATATCATAAGTTGGTTTGATGTATGAAGTGTGGTTATCTATTTTTTTAATAGATACAAAAAACACACATATATTTCATCCCCCACTATTATTTATCTTAATGGTACTAGGGTAAAGTTTAGGTTGAACGTTTATGTTAATTAAGAAATCTCTTTTTCCTCATAAGGATAATTGACATCCACATTCCGACCCCACCCACCATTTCTGGAGAAGCTGCCTCTACTTCACCATCATGAAACCTCCTTTTGTATCCCTCACCTATATAACCAGACTCAATAGATAACCACCCATATACTTACTCACTTATTGCACCAATCCCAACACTTATCACTCATTGAATACCTATTGAAAAAATGATTGTGGGGGGATGTACACCCCACCCTGCCTTCTCTGGGAACCTCTTCCTGTTCCCCAATAGGTACATCCAAGACCCAAACTATTTCCCACACATTATGCATATTCTTGTGTGCTCTGGGGCATCGAACACTATTTTCAAACGACTCCAAACCATAAGGTAACTTGGAGACCTCCCCAATTTCACATCATTATAAAGTCATGTTATACTAATGGAATTAGTGGGGTGTTTCATTCAACACCAACCATTGAATTTCCTATTTCAACTTATCTAGAATTAATAGGGTTTATATTTAATGAAATAGAAATGATTTATGATAATGAAGATTATTCATTACCATCTTATACTATTATAGTGACATTAATATATTTTTATGGAAGTTTTTGGTTGTCGTCTCCACACTCATCCATTTTTTAATAATGAATATTTTTAGTTAATCTATCCATGGTATGGAAAAATGGATTCTATATTGAAATATTTAATCCATTACTAGAGTAATTTAAAATCCATATAAAGGATACATAATAATATTTATATTTCTATACAATTAAATTTCAAAAATAAGTCTACATAAAAATAGATATTTTATTTGATAATGAAAAAAATCAGGTGGTACATTAAAAAAATCATAAAAAATTATAGTTTGTAGAATAATGTTCTGACATGAAAAATTTTAATGGATAGGATTTAGTTATTATAATCATTTTTATGAATAGTCATTGAATATGTTCCACCATTCTCCCTTGGTCATGGTGTTTTTCTAGGCCTACCATAAATATCACTGATTATAATAATGAGATTTACATGGATAATTTACATGATTTATACACATTAGTCAATTGACCATTAATATTTATTTTTAATACATGTTTTCCACTACCATCATGAAAACAATCCACTTAATTTTCATTTGGAAGTTTCATTTTCAATGGCCCTCTCTTAAAAATGTAAAGCATCTTACATTCCCCTTGTGGAAATACCCATGGTTCTTATTACCAAATTTCAATTCTAAATGTTATGGAATATTCTTTATTCCATCAACTTCATAACCTATATTTTCAGGTTTATTTTTCCTAGTCTAGTTCAGTTTACTCGGCATCTGAATTATGGTTACATTATTTTTATTAAATTTCACAATAGTTGGTTTGGAACAATCACCAAATTTCTCACTCCATATTCCATTCAAATGGGTTGATGATTTATATGGTCAATACATTCTCCCTCACACCGTTTTGTAACTCAGGTCATTCTTTTTCTATCCATTTCTAAATCCAAAACTGGTTAAAATGAGAAAATAAAATTTAACATCATATAGGATTATCATATTCAACTAAATAAAAGAGATTAAACTTTAGAACCTTTTACCCTTATATATATATTTTTCCTATAATAAATATCGTTTAACTTATATAAATCATAGTTAATCCTATATTACATTAAATTGTCTTATCTCATACTTCAAAAACTAATCCCTTAATGTAACATGGAAATCAATCCTTCATAGTTGTTCATGAGGAGCACAGGACAACCAATGAATATCCTCATAGATTTTCTTTCTAGATGTGTTGGCTAAGACACACTCATCAATAATAATAGTGATGATTGATTCAATTCATGACCAAATTTATTTAGGGTCGTTACCTATTTGTGTATCTACGCCAAAGAAGGAACCATTTGCCAATATTTTTATATGTTTGAATTTCTAGGAAAACAACCCACTCAAGACTGTAAAAAACATCTAGATACCTGCTAAAACCCAATTTTAATTAATATTATATTGATTATAAATGATATAATTTCCTCACATTATGCTAAATTTGTTCAATTATGTAATATTTGGGATTAGATCATTCATTTGAAAATTTGATGAAAATTCCAGTTTTAACCTTTAAAACATTATTGTTGTATTCCAGGAATAAATATTTGTATATAAATTTTATTGAACTAAAATTTTCTAACTATATTTATGACTTAATTATATAAATATTGTATTTAGGACATGTGATCTGGATCAGGAATTTGAGTGGATTAAATGGGTCTTAAAGACAAAGTAGTACTGAACAATCCATATTGGACATCACTTCACGATTTGGGCAATATCTTCATCATAAGGACATCTATTGGGCACAATTTTTAAGGGAAGATATGGTTCATCATTATGAAAAACTAATCCATCTATAAAGAAAGATAATTCACGTGTTTTGGAGGCCAAAAATGTGGTGAAAGTGGGATTAATTAATCTGGCATAATTTCTCTTTGACATTTAAAAATGTTTTCTAACCCTAGGACTCCCCAACTCTATTGTAATGATTGTTTAACTTGTTGGGAGGGATGTTTGATGAATTGGTATGGTTTTTCTAAAAGGGTGTCTCTTGGGATCCCCTAACAACTCTTGGAAGAAGTAAGGTCTTCGGCAAACATCTCTTCCAAAAAGCCTCTCTTCTCCCACCTCCTCATTGTATTTCATTACTTTTATTCTTGTAATTTGAATTTTTCTTCAATTAATCTTATGTCTTTTTTCATTTTCATATTATTATTTTCATCTTTGTGATGTAATTCAAGAGTAGAAACAAGATTTTGTTATACCCTTTCTCACCCGTTGCAAATGCAAAACGTTTCTATGATGACTACACCTCCAATGGAACAATAGTTCTTTTTAGTAATTGATCTACCAATTAACTTCTTCATTAATTTATATTAAATAAATGATCCAATTTAATTCACTTAATATGATTCATTAATTTTTTTTATTAGAATAAACTATTTATGAAATTGAACAATTAACACAAAAACACGTGAGGTCAAGATTTTTTGTAAATTGTGAGAGTGCGAACAAAATCTATAATACAAGACTGAATGGGATACGTTTTTGGAGCCCAAATATATTCCCTAAACTCAATTAATCCTCATTTTCATAATAGATTTATTATCTAATAAACCACTAAAGATAAGCTAACCATATAACATAAATCAAAGCAGGGTGCTGCGATTGTGTGTTCCGAAGCCAAATTAGGGTTTAAGTAATTTCATATTTGTGGTTAAGTTAACTCTCACAGGATTCGAGGGTTAACCAATTAGAGGATCTGAATTAATTGCATATTACTTTAAATTATAATTATTAATATTAAAATGTAGAGGTATAGTTATATCAATTATTCCTTTTAAAATATTTTCTAAAAAAACTTTTTCTTGTTGTGTGTTTTTAATCGATCAATATTTCAAAAATGAAAACAAAAAAAACTATATAATCTTCTTACAAAAAAATTAATCTAGATTTATGAATTTTAAAAAACCACAACATCCTTTAAAGTAGTGTTATTCTTCCATTTTCTGTTATTTTCAAAATATCTTTAATAAGTTATCAATTTTACTTCCCCTTTTGAGAGACGACCATGGTCAGCCACTCTTGTAACACCCAGATATTTTATGAAAAATATTCTTTTTAATTTCATTAATGTCTTGTGTTGTACGCTACACCAAAAGGAGCTTTCACAACACGGATACTTGACTTTCCTTGCATTACACGCAATCGCGACCTTCCTCGATAGCGCGTGTAGTACGCAATACAAAGTTTCACTAAACAACGATATGCTATTAAAATATTATTAAAACTAGCCGTTATGAATAGTAATAACCCCTTTTTGAAATTTTGTAAATTTTATTTTTCAAAATGGACTTCATTTTTGGATTCGGAATATCGAAATTAGCTTAGTGTGAAATTTTGGTACTTTTCGGATAACATTCATTTTCTGATGAATAGTGAAAATTACAAAATTTTAATTAAAAACAACCTTTTTAATCAAAATAATTAATAGTGATAAATTATTAATTTGAGTGTTTTTAAAGTATATTTAGAATATATTTTTACAATTTTATACAATGTTGGTCATTGGATGTAATTTCATATTTAAACCAGACATAAACAAGTGTCAATCTTTTGATAATTATTATCTCTTAAGAACACATTATTTGTTTTGACGATGGGAATTAATTTTTAAATTAAGTAATGCAACTGATATTTTTTGAATTTGGTAAAATAGACATCATTTTTCAGTTCATAAAATCAAATATAGCTTAAGCCTAATTTTTGGTATTTTTCTGGAAACATTCATTTTTTTGATGAACAGTGAAACCACTAAGTGGTAGTTAAAAAAAATGAATTTTTCAAAAAAAATAATTTTACCGCTTCTGTGAGTGAAATTTCAAAAACCCGAGAGACACGGTTGATGTCAGTATGTAAAATGTGGTTCAATGAGATGAAAATAATTTTTGGTGAATAATAACTTTTTACTTTTTTTATCACGGTTAAAAGTAAATAGGGTAATTAAGGGTAAAAATGATATTATTATTACCTTAACACATGCCCTAATTATATTGGATAAGTGTAATGCGACCAAAAATAACCTTAGGAATAAAATATGACCATTTAGGCCCACTTGGATTAGATTATGACATTTATTATTAATTTATTTAAAGAAGGGTTAAAATAGTTAAAATCAAAGTTTAATAAGTATATCATTTTTTATATAGGGTTATACATAAGATAAATTCGACTATAAATACTCATTAGAAAGAAAAAAATATTTCCTACATAATTATATTTTATTTGTAATTTGTTGACATTAAATAAGTTAATTTATTTATGACACAAAGATGATGCAGTAATTATCTTATTAATGAAATATTGACATAATTGATGTTATAAATACTCAAATAAATGTAATTTGATACTTTTAATGATATCAACTAATTTTCTAGGTTAATATGACATGTTAGTATTGACTTAATTAACTTTTTTCGAACTAATCATTCAGTTATAAGTTTCACAAAAATAAATTACTAAATAGTGTCAAAATTGACTTAAAATAGTTTTTACAACAAATATTATATTATTAATTGTTATTTTATTCCTAAAAATATAAGGTTCGGCCAAATGACTTAGATAAGGTTATATATATTAATAATAAAAAACTTGGGGTTCTTTTGGCTGCTTATAGTGTGTTTATTAACCTTATAGTGTAAGAACACAAAAAGACACGGTAAAAGTAAAATTATCTATCTTAAAGTTAAAACTAAATGATAAGGTTAAAATAGTAAACAAAACTTGTCCAAATTCTATTGTATGAGAGTATTTCGACCCATACCCACCCTAGCTTCGAAATAAATCAATTTGGAGCTATTTAAAATCGAATTTGGCTTTATAATAAAATAATATTTTTAGTTATTCCAAAGGTGCCCCTCTCCTCCCTTATAAAAGGGCACCTCCTCCCTCTCTTACTCACACCACATTGAGCCTTCAAGCTCGGACAAAACCTTCCAAATTCTCTTCTCCAATTCCCTAGAAACATCCTAGAGGTCCTGGTCTTCTTCAAAGACCAATTTTAGTGCCCTAAAAGGAGGTCTCAAAGAAGTACTTCAAAGAAGAGATAATGCCCGTTACCGATTCTTTCATCTTTATTTCTTCTTCCACTTCTTCTTATTTAGTTGTTTCATCATGAAGTAATAAAATCAGTATAACTCATATACTGATATGTTATTATAAGTATGAAACAATCCTATTTCACCATCTATCCATCCTACGGAAAATGAAATCACCGCGCGTGCGTACGTACGGAATAACGTCTCCACGCCGTGGTGTAATCTATTTTCCACCACCACCTTACTTGGATGGGTATAATGGTGTATATAATAACTATATATGATTATTTTAAAGTTATATTTATTCTGAAATATTATACATACACTCCTATACAATTCAACGATCATGAGAACGATATCATTGCTCGTGCGTACGTACAGACTACCGTCTCCACGACGCGATGAGATTCATTCTCCACGTTAACCATTCATGAATGATTATAAAGTATATATAATAAGTAATCCTGAAATATATTACATAATAATAATACTGTATTTATTTATATATATATATATATATATTTCATCTACTTAATTTCACTCAATTCAATAAGGAAACAAAAACAGCGTTTATGCGTACGTACGGCCTACCGTCTCCATGAACGGTGTATTTCTTTCAATTTATCGATCCATTATATATATGTATATTCTGAATATACGTATAAATCATGTTTTAAATTATGTATTTAAGTAATCATGATCTATGTAATCATATGAATAATTACAAGTTAAAAGACGAACGACAAATGAGACGATTTTACCCAAAACGCTACTTTAACATGAATTTAAAAAATAACGGGTAATATAAAGTAATAAGTGAACCATATATGATATAATAACAATTAATATGATTCTTTAATAAGTCAATGACATTATTTAAATCATTATACAGGAGGTTCGGACACTTACGAAGCAGGTCAAACCTAAGGTAAGGGAAAATATCACAATCTCATTTATATCCGAGATTATTTATACTTTGGTATTTACTGGGGTGTATTTTATCATCCACATCCATGTTTCCTCAATATTTAATATTATTTCCATCCACATACAATTTTTTAAATCCAATTTTACCCATCGGTGAGTTTTTAGTAAAGGTTATGAAAGGAATCTTTTGTCGTTTTTCGTACGAGGCACTTTTTGACTTTTCCGACAAAAGTAAGAAGAATGTTTTTTTAACATATACGACATGAATGGATTTTTAAAAAATTATTTCCAAGAAGATTTATTTACAAGTTTTAATGTTTATTTTTAATCAACTTCTTTTAGTTTAGAATTGTACGACATGTTAAGAAAGGAAAAGTGTTTTTGAAGCAGAAAGGATATTTTCCTCAAGAATGGAGTTCAAGTGTTTTATCAAAATTATTTTCCATCTAAGATAATAAAGGGTTATGTTTCTATCCCTATTATTACATTTATTTTATTATGTTGTGATGTAATTATATTTTTATGAATTCCTTTATCCTATATGAATTTTTTTATGATGTCACGATGTTTAAGATTCCCATTTTTATTATATGGGTAATGC
This sequence comes from Viscum album, assembly GCA_963277665.1. NCBI lineage: Eukaryota > Viridiplantae > Streptophyta > Magnoliopsida > Santalales > Viscaceae > Viscum > Viscum album. Next base: position 1,350,168,948 of record OY728121.1, on the reverse strand, counting down.
TATGATGTATGGTTTCCGATTTTGTGGCACACATAAGAATGGTATCATTATGAGATGGGTGGGACCTATATCTCCCTCAAATGCATTGCGTAAATATTTTATATCTCATGAGATAGACATTACTGGAACGACATGTTATACCGGTTCAGTGAAACAGGACTGAAACGAGGAGTGAACTCGGTTCAGAAATAGACTTTGTCCACTAGGACAGTCTTGGCAATGAGTCTTGACTAATAAGAAATTATTCTCTATGATTATGTGTTTATGCCACAAAGATTCATGTTTTATGTTATGATTATTGAGATTACATTTCACTACAATGATTTATCCCATGTTATGATATTATGATCACTTTTGCAGGTTAAGATTTCCAAAATGTTATGTTCTTATGAATATGATGTGATTGATATTTCTTTTATTTACCTTTACTGAGCATTTGAGCTCACCCTTTTATGTTTTCTTTTCCCCAGGATATAAAGAAATGTTTTAGGTAAGAATAAAAGGGAATATCTTTATGGAAGATGTTGAAGATCTTTCACCATGATTAGAAGATTATATTCCGAGTTTCCAAAGACACTAAACTATTACGGTCCTTGTGTGTGTTTTTTGTTATGTACTAAGTATTCCGAAAAAGTAATGTAATGTCCATGTACGTCAAGCTTCGGGTGTAACATCCCAGGTAATTAAAGAATAAATGATTTTCATATTTATTAATATTTAAGAATTAAATATTAATTTTAATTAAAAGGGGTTTCTATGTTCGATAGCGTACCCGATATGCAACGATGAGTTTCTTTGAAACTTACGTAGCACACTAGTAATATAATAATATTATTTTAAATTTTAGTTAACAAGTATCCGTTGTACTGGCGGGAATGAATAGAAATAACTAAAATATGATTAGATATGTTTTTAGATGTTTTTACATTTACCCAATAAAAGATAAAGGCTTAAAATACGGAAAGAGTTCAATTTTAGGCATTTATACTCTAATTTTCACTAAAGGTTCACTTATCACCTTTTAATGGTGAACCGTCATTAAATATAGTTTTGATCACTCTTATACATTCTTTTGGACCGAATAAAAATCTTATTAATAATCGGGACATCAAATTTTACTTTGTGTAATTTTTTGATACCTTTCTGATAAAGTTCATTTTTTTATGAATAGTGTAAAATGTTGTATTTTAATTCAAAACCTCTTTTTAGTCTAAATTATTTATATGATTAGATTATTATTTTAATTGGTTTTAAAGTGAAATTAGAAAATATTTTTACCATTTAATCCAATGGTGGTCATTGGAATCAATTTCGTTTTGAAATTAGACTTAAACTGGTGTCAATCTTTTGATACTTATTGTTTTGTAAAAACACGCTATTTGCTCTGGCAGCGGGAATTAATTATTAAATTAATTAATGTGACTTATATGTTTTGAATTTTGTAAAATGGACTTCATTTTTGAATTCGGAATATCAAATATAGCTTAGGGTGAATTTTTGGTAATTTTCTGAAAAACTTCAATTTTTGATGAATAGTGAAACCAGTAAGTGGTAATCAAGCAAACTGATTTTTCAGCTAAATGAAAGTTTACCACTAATGTGTATTGAATTTTTAAAATCCGACATACATGGTTGTCATTAAGAAGTAAAATGTGGTTCAATGAGATTAAAATAATTTTTTTGGTGAATAGTAACTTATTAAGTTCTTAATCACGATTTGTGGTAATTAGGGTAGTTTAAGATATAAATAATACTTTAATAAAATTAAATGACCTAGACACATGTCCCAACCTTATTGGTTGTGTCATGGCCGACCAAGACATGCCATGGGTCAACTTGGGGACCCCATGGATCCACTTTTGTTGGGAAATGACATTAATTACCTTTTATTTAATGTTAAAGTGAAAATGACACAAACACAATATGTTTTACAAAAACAATTTTTAAGTGGGGTTATACAAGTCCAAATTTTGATTATAAATAGTCATTGGAAAGATAAAAATATTTCCTATATCATAGTAGTTTTTTATGATTTTTAGACATTAAATAAATTAAATTATTTATGACATAATAATGATGCAGCGATGACATCATTATTTGACAATTTAAATAAAATGGAAAGATAATGTAAAATATAAAACCTACACATGTCCAAAACCAATTGGATGAGTGGATTTCGAAACCTTATCACCTTATCCACTAATTATATCAATGTGGGACCTTTTAAAACCGAAAAACATTTTCAAATAAAGTAATGTTTCTTTACTTTCCAAAAGTGCCCCTCCTCTCCTCTTATAAAAGGCACCCACCTCTACCTCATTTAACACACTTCTAAAGCCTTTGGCTCATCCAACCCCTGCCCATTTGCTCTCTCCACATCCCTCTCCTCATCCTAGAGGATTCCATTTGGGCATAATCCTTTCAATGGAAGCCTTTAGGCTCATCCCAAAAGGAGTTACACTTTTTAAGGTAATTCGTTCTCTCATGTTCATTTGTTTTATTTTGCTTCTCCAACCCCCTAAACTCTTTTTATTTACTTCTTTTGTAACAACACCAGTATCTTCAATATACTAGGATGTTGTTATAAGATTTATTTGAGCTACACTCTCACAAAACGTCATCAAATGGTTAAAGAACATACGGTTTCCGTGGATGGCGAAATTCTGCCTCCCGAAACGATGATTGTTCAAAACTCATTTAACACCTTCAAAGGTGGCCATTATGATGTCACTATTTTTATATATGATATATAATATGTTTATTTTTTCCTTAAGCTTCTGTTTTTTTCATTTTTGGCATACCTTTATGGTTTCCATTATGGGTAAACACGATATCTTCATTTTAGGAAGTGCGGACTACCGCCCCCTAAAAGTGATTTGATTCGTTAATACCATATGTGGGATGTGTAAAGGATAAAGTTAATGATATTATATATGTTATTATACTGGAATTATAATATACTCTTATATCATTATGATTCCATTCCAGAAAATATGAAATAGAAATGGAAGTAGCGTTCATGCGTACGTACGGCTTACCGTCTCCATGAACGGTGCATTTCATTTCTTACCTCTAAATGTGATGTAATATTATAAATGCATGTATGTACTGGATATATATGACATATATGATATCTACATCATGAATACCATTCTGGATATAATGAACCTTTGACCAAATTAACAACATGTAAGTGTAAGAAGTCTATTTTTGACTTAAGAACCAAATACCGAAAAAATGAACATTATTAACTTAACTGATTACATGATGTTCATAACATGGTATAAAAGGAATAATGAACTTGAAAAATATTCATAAGAAAGTAGAGATTAACTCAAGTTTATTATTCAGGAGATTAAAGAACGGTCGGGTCAAGTCGGATACGAGGTATGGGACTTCGTCTCAATCTCCTTTCGTTGAGTCATATTTTATTTTATACACAACTTTCTTTTATACGATGTATAAACCCCTTTGACTTTTACGTTTATTCAAAAGGAATATTTTTTATACGAAGCGTTTACTAAATGACAAAAGGGAATGTTTTTGTCGTACGTATGCGGCGACAACGACTTCTCCGCCGTCGTAACCGTTATTTGAGTTTCGGCTTCCTCTACAAGCCATACCTTCTTTTTAAAAGAAAAATAAATACCATGTTTTACTTTCCTTTTATTTTAGTATTGGAAATGGTTTTCATAATGTTTTTATATCAATGTGTTGTATTGATATCTCGTGATTGAAATGTGGAAATTTTATGTTTCCTTTATGCATGTTTTATGTGATATGATTATGTTATGGTTCTTGGGTATTATTATGAAGACGGGTGGTTCTGTGATAAACTAAGGGCGGGTGAGCCCGTTATAGCTCTCCAATGCATTGGGTAACGCGAAGGAGTGAAACATTAAGGTTTCTCCGAAGAGATTTTAGGGAATATATTGTGATGGGTATTCCAAACGTAACCAAGAGGGTTACTCCCTACGTAAGAATGTTATGAATGCATCAAGTTACCTTTATGTCTTATGATTTCTATGATTTATTCATGATTTTATGAGGTATGTTAAAATGCCTATGTTTTATGGGTAAAGTATGATTTCACTCTTATGTATATATGTACCCATGTTTCCTTTCCATGTTTTTATAACCCATACTGAGTTTTTATGCTCATCCCAAGTTTTTGAAATGTTTTTCATAGGTCAAGGGAAAGGTACATGATAAGATGATAGAGTCAAGGATGTGTCAAGAAATAATCCATGTTTTATTTTAAATGTGTTTCCATTGATGGGAATGAAGAATACTATCTTTATGTAACCACTTTGTTTATATGTGGAATGTAACGCATGTTTTATGATCTAATTCTCTAAAACTCTAAACCCGAAAAGATCCTCAATGTGTAATCTTGTATTAACTCAAGATTTAAGTAAGGATTAAGGCTGGGGCCTTATAGTTGGTATCAGAGGTCGGTTTAGATAACTTTAGGAGTTATAATTCTATTAAATGATTATCCAAAAATATTTTTTTTTGAAATGATATAGCATTTAAAGATTACCATGTTGCTTCATCTAAGACATGTTTGTTCAGAATGGTTTTCCGCAGAGGAAACAGGGAAGCAGTGATAGGAAGGCATACAGAAGGAAATAACCTTCCGAATCAGCATCCTGAGATGGTCGGAATATGGAACTGAACAGTTTGTTGCAGTGATGGCGCAGTTGACTCAAGCGATAAATGGAGGTGGTATCCATGCACGAGATCAGCCAGAACAACCGCAGAGGAACATGTCAGTGGTGGAACATTTCATGAGGCAACATCCACCATCATTCAGAGGATCATCTGACCCTTTGCTAGCTGAAGGGTGGATTAAAGCACTGGAGAAGATTTTTGATGTCATGGGGTGTTCAGACAATCAAAAGGTTAGTCCTGCTATTTACCGTTTGGAAGGTGAAGCAGATCTGTGGTGGTCTATGGTTAAAAATATCAGGGATGCTGATGAGATTGATGCTCTTGACTGAGATGAATTCAAAGGTATGTTTCTTGATAAGTATTTTCCTAAGGCTGTTCGACTTAGGATGGAAAATCAATTCTTGGAATTGAGGCAAGAGGAAGACTCAGTGGCTGCCTATGGAGAAAGGTTCACTCGATTGGCAAGGTATGCTCCAAATTTTATCCGGGACCTTGATAGTAAAATCAATCGTTTTTACTCAGGATTAAAGCCAAAGTATCGAAGGGAATTAGCTTCTCGTGAGTTTAAAATTTATGAAAAGCTTGTTCGATGTGCTGAGAAGGTGGAAATGGAGTTCGCCGATGACCAAGTTTTCTATAACAACCAGCAGAAGAAGAGACCGAGGTGGCAGGAGAAAGGTAAGAATTCTTCAAAAAAGTCTGATGGTAAGAAAACTAAGTTTCCAGTTTGTGATAAATGTGGAAAAAGGCATGCTGGGTAATGTCTTCTGAATTCTGGAAAGTGATACCGATGTGGTAAGATGGGACATAAGGCTCGTGATTACACTGAAAAGGATCAAGGTGAAGGTAAGAACAAATTTTATTTACAGTTAGTGAAATGTTATAAGTGCAATGAGATGGGTCACTATGCAAATGAGTGTCCGACAAGGAGCTTGAGTGATGGGAAGCAGTTAGACTACAAGCAGAAAGGGGTGGTGAAATCCTTTGCAACTACTTCAGCAGATGTCGGGCCATCAAATGAAGTTGTATCAGGTACTTTGTTTGTTTTTTCAGATTATGCCAGTGTGTTGTTTGATTCGGGGTCTACACATTCTTTCATCTCTGAAACCTTTTCTAGTAAAATGGGAATACCATCTCAAGAAATGACTCCTGAACTTTTGGTAAAAACACCTGGGGGAAGTGTCGAGGCAAAAGGAATTTATAAGAATCTTCCTATCCTTATCTGTGGAAAGAACCTACTTGAAAACCTTATTTTTCTACCTCTAGTAGAGTTTGATGTTATCCTGGGTATGGATTGGCTCTCTATTTACCATGCTAAGATCGACTGTAGAGCTAAAGAAGTTTCTTTTCAGAAAGACTTTCAGTTTGTTTACAAGAATGAACCCTTACTTTTGATAACATATCAAGAGGCCGAGAAACTTGTAAAAGATGGAAATGAATGTTACCTTGCACATGTCGTTGAAAATAAAGGAACTGTTCAGATTAATGATGTGCCAGTGGTAAATGAGTATCCTGATGTTTTTCCTGATGAGTTGCCTGGAATAATACCAGATCGGGAAGTTGAGTTTACTGTTGACTTAGTTCCTGATGCTAAGCCAATTTCAAAACCCCCTTATCGAATGGCACAAATTGAACTTTTAGAGTTGAAGGAGAAATTGAAAGATTTATTAGAGAAAGGTTTCATTAGACCTAGCACATCACCATGGGGTGCTCCTGTTTTATTTGTTAAAAAGAAAGATGGTTCTATGAGACTTTGCATTGATTATAGAGCCTTGAATAATATCACTGTTAAGAACAAATATCCTTTGCCTCATATCGATGATTTGTTTGATCAGCTCCAGGGAGCTCAGTTTTTTTCAAAGATTGACTTGAGATCGGGGTACCATCAGCTGAAGGTCAAGGAGGCAGATATTCCGAAGACCGCGTTCCGTACGAGATATGGCCATTATGAATTTGTAGTAATGCCTTTTGGGCTAACCAATGCACCTGTTGTATTCATGGACATAATGAATAGAATTTTCCATGAGTTCTTGGATAAGTTTGTGGTGGTTTTCATTGATGATATTTTGGTGTTTTCTAAAAGTAAAGAGGAGCATGAAAAACATTTAAGGGTTATCTTGCAAACCTTAAAAGAAAATAAACTGTATGGGAAATTCAGCAAGTGTGAGTTTTGGTTGCAACAAATTTCTTTCCTTGGTCACATTGTTTCTAAAGATGGAATAACTGTTGATCCTGCAAAAAAAAAGTTGTGGAAGAATGGCCAAGACCCACAAATGTAACCGAAATTCGTAGCTTCCTTGGTTTGGCGGGCTATTACCGAAGGTTTGTTAGAAATTTTTCACGGTTATCTAGTCCAATGACTAAGCTAACTCGGAAGGGTGTTAAGTTTATCTGGACAAAAGAATGTGATGATTGTTTTCAGGAATTGAAAAGAAGATTGGTGAATGCTCCAGTTTTGGCACTACCTTCCAGGAATGGTGAGTTTGTTATATACAGTGATGCTTCATTGAAAGGACTTGGTTGCGTCCTAATGCATAATGATCAGGTAATTGCTTATGCTTCACGACAGTTGAAAACTCATGAGGTAAATTACCCTACACATGATTCGGAATTAGCTGCTGTTGTTTTTGCTTTAAAAATTTGGAGGCATCATTTGTATGGAGTAAAGTGTGAAATATATACTGATCAGAAAAGTTTAAAGTATATATTCACTCAGAAAGAGTTAAACATGAGACATAGGAGATGGCTGGAATTAATCAAAGATTATGATTGTACAATTCATTACCATCCGGGAAAAGCAAATAAAGTGGCTGATGCTTTGAGTCGAAAAAGTAATGCTTCATTAACAATGTTGCATTTGGAACGTGATCCTTTGGTTAAAGGTTTGATGAACATTGGCATAGAAGTTGTCGGTGCAGGAAGTCCTTCTGTTTTGTTTCAGGTATCAGTGATATCATCTCTATCAGATAGAATCAAGCAAGCACAGAATCAAGACAGTGAGTTGCAGAAAAGGGTAGAGCTGGTTCAAAAAGGTAAGTTTCCTGAATTCAACATTGATAGTGATTGCGTTTTGAGATTTGGGAAGATATTGTGTGTGCCTTGTGATTAACAGTTGAAGAGAGAGTTGTTATGTGAAGCTCATAGTTCTCCGTTTTCAGTTCATCCGGGCAGTACTAAGATGTATAGAGATCTGCGGGAGTATTACTGGTGGGATGGAATGAAAAGAGATATTGCTGATTTTACTGTGAAGTGTTTGACTTGTCAGCAGGTTAAAGCAGAGCGGCAGTTACCGAAAGGGATGCTTCAGCCTTTACCAGTGCCAGAGTGGAAATGGGAGAATATATCCATGGACTTTGTTGTTGGATTACCGAAGACATCTTGAGGTAATAATGCAATCTGGGTTATTGTTGATCGCTTGACCAAATCTGCTCATTTCCATGCTATACGAGATACTTTCTCTCTTGATCAACATTCCCGTTTGTATCTTAAAGAGATAGTCAGGTTACATGGAGTTCCTCTCTCCATTGTATCAGATCGTGATCCCAGGTTTACTTCTAACTTTTGGACAGGCCTTCAGAAGTCGTTGGGTACTGAATTAAATTTTAGTACATCTTTTCATCCTCAATCAGATGGGCAGTCAGAACGAACAATTCAGACATTGGAGGATATGCTACGAGCTTGTTCTATGGATTATCAGGGAAGTTGGGACCAACATCTTTCTTTGGTTGAGTTTTCATATAATAACAGTTTTCATTCCAGTATACAGATGGCACCATTTCAGGCATTATATGGGAAGCGGTGTCGAACTCCATCTTTTTGGGATGAAGTGGGTGAAAGGAAGTTGATGGGACCAGAGTTAGTAGAAGAGATGGCAGAAAAAGTTCAGCTGATTCAGAAACACATGAGAACAGCTCAGAGCAGGCAGAAGAGTTATGCGGATAACCGGAGGAAGGATCTATCTTTCGAGGTAGGTGATCATGTTTTTCTCAAGGTTTCTCCTTGGAAAAGTGTGATGAGATTTGGTAACAAAGGAAAGCTGAGTCCAAGGTTCATTGGACCATACGAAATTCTGGAAAGAGTTGGATCAGTTGCATACCGAGTGGCTTTACCTCCGAGTTTATCTCAGGTACACAATGTTTTTCACATTTTGATGTTGAGAAAGTATATGCTAGATCCATCTCATGTTTTGAGTCCAGAGGTAGTTCAGCTGGAAGAGAACCTATCTTATGAGGAACAACCGGTCCAGATTCTTGACCACAGGGAGCAAGTGTTACGGAATAAGGTGATTAAGCAGGTAAAGGTTTTTTGGAAAAACCACATGATTGAAGAGGCAACATGGGAATCTGAGAATGCTATGAGGGATAAATACCCCCACTTATTTTGATAAGTGAATAAAATTGCGAGGATGCAATTCCCAAAAGGGGGGAAGGATGTAACATCCCAGGTAATTAAAGAATAAATGATTTTCATATTTATTAATATTTAAGAATTAAATAAGAATTTTAATTAAAAGGGGTTTCTATGTTCGATAGCGTACCCGATACGCAACGATGAGTTTCTTTGAAACTTACGTAGCACACTAGTAATATAATAATATTATTTTAAATGTTAGTTAACAAGTATCCGTTGTACTGGAGGGAATGAATAGAAATAACTAAAATATGATTAGATATGTTTTTAGATGTTTTTACATTTACCCAATAAAAGATAAAGGCTTAAAATACGGAAAGAGTTCAATTTTAGGCATTTATACTCTAATTTTCACTAAAGGTTCACTTATCACCTTTTAATGGTGAACCGTCATTAAATATAGTTTTGATCACTCTTATACATTCTTTTGGACCAAATAAAACTCTTATTAAGAATCGGGACATCAAATTTTACTTTGTGTAATTTTTTGGTACCTTTCTGATAAAGTTCATTTTTTTATGAATAGTGTAAAATGTTGTATTTTAATTCAAAACCTCTTTTTAATCTAAATTATTTATATGATTAGATTATTATTTTAATTGGTTTTAAAGTGAAATTAGAAAATATTTTTACCAGTTAATCCAATGGTGGTCATTGGAATCAATTTCGCTTTGAAATTAGACTTAAACTGGTGTCAATCTTTTGATACTTATTGTTTTGTAAAAACACGCTATTTGCTCTGGCAGCGGGAATTAATTATTAAATTAATTAATGTGACTTATATGTTTTGAATTTTGTAAAATGGACTTCATTTTTAAATTCGGAATATCAAATATAGCTTAGGGTGAATTTTTGGTAATTTTCTGAAAAACTTCAATTTTTGATGAATGGTGAAACCACTAAGTGGTAATCAAGCAAACTGATTTTTCAGTTAAATGAAAGTTTAGCACTAATATGTATTGAATTTTGAAAATCCGACATACATGGTTGTCATTAAGAAGTAAAATGTGGTTCAATGAGATTAAAATAATTTTTTTGGTGAATAGTAACTTATTAAGTTCTTAATCACGATTAGTGGTAATTAGGGTAGTTTAAGATATAAATAATACTTTAATAAAATGAAATGACCTAGACACATGTCACAACCTTATTGGTTGTGTCATGGCCGACCAGGACATTCCATGGGTCAACTTGGGGACCCCATGGATCCACTTTTGTTGGGAAATGACATAAATTACTTTTTATTTAATGTTAAAGTGAAAATGACACAAACAAAATATGTTTTACAAAAACAATTTTTAAGTGGGGTTATACAAGTCCAAATTTTGATTATAAATTGTCATTGGAAAGATAAAAAGATTTCCTATATCATAGTATTTTTTTATGATTTTTAGACATTAAATAAATTAAATTATTTATGACATAATAATGATGCAGTGATGACATCATTATTTGGCAATTTAAATAAAATGGAAAGATAATGTAAAATCTAAAACCTACACATGTCCAAAACCAATTGGATGAGTGGATTTCGAACCCTTATCACCTTATACACGAATTATATTAATGTGGGACCTTTTAAAACCGAAACACATTTTCAAATAAAGTAATGTTTCTTTACTTTCCAAAAGTGCCCCTCCTCTCCTCTTATAAAAGGCCCCCACCTCTACCTCATTTAACACACTTCTCAAGCCTTTGGCTCGGCCAACCCCTGCCCATTTGCTCTCTCCACATCCCTCTACTCATCCTAGAGGATTCCCTTTGGGAATAATCCTTTCAAAGGAAGCCTTTAGGCTCATCCCAAAAGGAGTTACACTTTTTAAGGTAATTCGTTCTCTCATGTTCATTTGTTTTATTTTGCTTCTTCAACCCCCTAAACTCTTTTTATTTACTTCTTTTGTAACAACACCAGTATCTTCAATATACTAGGATGTTGTTATAAGATTTATTTGAGCTAAACTCTCACACAACTTCATCAAATGGTTAAAGAACATACGGTTTCCGTGGATGGCGAAATTCTGCCTCCCGAAACGATGATTGTTCAAAACTCATTTAACACCTTCAAAGGTGGCCATTATGATGTCACTATTTTTATATATGATATATAATATGTTTATGTTTTCCTTAAGCTTCTGTTTTTTTCATTTTTGGCATACCTTTATGGTTTCCATTATGGGTAAACACGATATCTTCATTTTAGGAAGTGCGGACTACCGCCCCCTAAAAGTGATTTGATTCGTTAATACCATATGTGGGATGTGTAAACGATAAAGTTAATGATATTATATATGTTATTATACTGGAATTATAATATAATCTTATATCATTATGATTCCATTCCAGAAAATATGAAATAGAAATGGAAGTAGCGTTCATGCGTACGTACGGCTTACCGTCTCCATGAACGGTGCATTTCATTTCTTACCTCTAAATGTGATGTAATATTATAAATGAATGTATGTACTGGATATATATGACATATATGATATCTACATAATGAATACCATTCTGGATATAATGAACCTTTGACCAAGTTAACAACATGTAAGTGTAAGAAGTCTATTTTTGACTTAAGAACCAAATACCGAAAAAATGAACATTATTATCTTAACTGATTACATGATGTTCATAACATGGTATAAAAGGAATAATGAACTTGAAAAAGATTCATAAGAAAGTAGAGATTAACTCAAGTTTATTATTCAGGAGATTAAAGAACGGTCGGGTCAAGTCAGATACGAGGTATGGGACTTCGTCTCAATCTCCTTTCATTGAGGCATATTTTATTTTATACACAACTTTCTTTTATACGGTGTATAAACCCCTTTGACTTTTACGTTTATTCAAAAGGAATATTTTTTATACGAAGCGTTTACTAAATGACAAAAGGGAATGTTTTTGTCGTACGTATGCGGCGACAACGACTTCTCCGCCGTCGTAACCGTTATTTGAGTTTCGGCTTCCTCTACAAGCCATACCTTCTTTTTAAAAGAAAAATAAATACCATGTTTTACTTTTCTTTTATTTTAGTATTGGAAATGGTTTTCATAATGTTTTTATATCAATGTGTTGTATTGATATCTCGTGATTGAAATGTGGAAATTTTATGTTTCCTTTATGCATGTTTTATGTGATATGATTATGTTATGGTTCTTGGGCATTATTATGAAGACGGGTGGTTCCATGATAAACTAAGGGCGGGTGAGCCCGTTATAGCTCTCCAATGCATTGGGTAACGCGAAGGAGTGAAACATTAAGGTTTCTCCGAAGAGATTTTAGGGAATATACTGTGATGGGTATTCCAAACGTAACCAAGAGGGTTACTCCCTATGTAAGAATGTTATGAATTCCTCAAGTTACCTTTATGTCTTATGATTTCTATGATTTATTCATGATTTTATGAGGTATGTTAAAATGCCTATGTTTTATGGGTAAAGTATGATTTCACTCTTATGTATATATGTACCCATGTTTCCTTTCCATGTTTTTATAACCCATACTGAGTTTTTATGCTCATCCCAAGTTTTTGAAATGTTTTTCAGAGGTCAAGGGAAAGGTACATGATAAGATGATAGAGTCAAGGATGTGTCAAGAAATAATCCATGTTTTATTTTAAATGTGTTTCCATTGATGGGAATGAAGAATACTATCTTTATGTAACCACTTTGTTTATATGTGGAATGTAATGCAAGTTTTATGATCTAATTCTCTAAAACTCTAAACCCGAAAAGATCCTCAATGTGTAATCTTGTATTAACTCAAGATTTAAGTAAGGATTAAGGCTGGGGCCTTATATCGGGTCTCTACAGTTGGTATCAGAGGAATGGTTTAGTCAACCTTTGGAAACAAGGATGCGAGAACTTTAGTGAGATCCCTAGAGATATGTCTAAGGTATATCTAAGGATGTCCCTAAGGTTAAGTATACGTATAGGATATAGTCTTAGAACTAAGTTAAAGATCATAGAATTTAACCTATGATGTTAGATATTGAGGGTACTCCCCCTTTACTATGTTGTTTTTTCTAGCATGATTTTTTCCTCGCACACTATTCTTTTTTGGGTTTTAGAAAATGGTTGGAAACATGAATATTCACGATAATAGAGGATATGACAGACAATGGAATGATATTCTTCCTGAGAAACCAAATGAAACGGGATCTGGAAGTCCCAACATCATTATTATGCCTAATCAGCAATCTCATAATATGATCAATAATCTCAACTTTGTTAAGTTTTCTAACTCAGACAATAAGAGAAAGATGGAGTTTCATGATGATCATAGAGGAATGAAAGTTCAATTTCCCCTATGTAAATCATGTGGGAAGAGGCATCAAGGAGCATGTTTCAAAGGAACTGGAAGATGCTTTGGGTGTGGAAAAGAAGGACACAAAGCCAGTAAGTGCAAAGGAAAAGGTTCAGTTAACACCATGGATGAGGATAATGGTATTTCTACGAAATCAACAATGGTTAAATGTTTTAAATGTGGAATGTACGGGAATTATGCAAACCAATTCCCTAAGGGAAAGTCTCATGAAGAGAATCAGTATAGTCGTATGGGTAGTATTTATGTTGATGATGCTGAAGAGACTAAAAATGATATGTGAGATGAAAGAATTGTTGAAGCTCAGTCAATGGTTTAAGAAGGTAGTGGAATGATTACATGTTTATCAAGTGTAATGTTGTATAAGTAATCTCATGGTACTATGGAATAAATAGACATCTAAGTATTGTTACACTGTTGTCTTTCCTTATGTTTTGAAAGTGTATGATTAATGGTACCAGTAACCATGAAACGTTACTTAGATATTTTTGGAAAGTAGATGATATGCGCATAATGAAGGGATAAGGAGAAAATTAAATGTTTGATAATATTAATGATCTCATGAATTATATAAGGATAAGGTTATATCATGGTTTGAGTATATAAAATTTTTGGATTTTGGCATGTGGAAAGAGTTAACTTTTGACATCATTCATGTTTTCACTAAGATTCAATGGGTATTCATTTTTCAAGAGAATACATGATTGAGGCATTAGAATGTTTGGAATGTGACCAACAAGATATATCTTACGATATATAGGGGATAAATGATGGCATTCATGTGATTGTTGTGTGACATTTCAAGTAATCATTTTCTTTATACTATGAGCTTGGACCGAAGTATTTTATATAAGCCTAAATATTGGAATGGATTATGTTGGACATAAGTTAGTATTGTTTAAGGATAGAACTTTTTTTTGATATTATTGATGGGAAGTTATAGTAATGTAGTTTTAGAAAACAGACAACCTGCAGGACGGGCGACAACCCATCGCGTCGGACAAGGTCGTGGGAATCGAACCCACAACTGAAGTGCGACTGGACTTTATCGCCTACCACTGGCCTACAGGAAGTCCCTGTTTAGTAGAAAGTAGTTTTATTATATTAAGTAGTATGATATATGAAGTATAAGTCCATTTTAGGAACCATATATGATTAATCTCACTATAGATTGACTGATGTATATTTAATAACTTTTGCTAACCTTTTGTTTGAGACAGATGGAATGACCCGTCATTCTATCACATGATCTGCTAACACTTCACGAATGAAAAATTCAACTTCATTTCTTTAAGAGATGAAGTGAAAATTGTTCAAGGCACAAAAAACAATGAGATTATATCAAAATAAAGTAAGTATTTCATCTAATTAAAATTCTTAAACTTTAGAGAAATGATCTTGAAAACCAAAAATGTTGTCCTAGTGCCCTTATATCTGACGAATTAGATGGCACCCTAGATCATAAAAAATTTATGGCTTTGTGATTGTTGGATTTTTCATATCCATGTTCTCTACCACTCTCCATCAGAACATGACGGTTAGATTTCTCTTCCATATCCATATGTTCACCTATGTTCTCCTACGTGGAAACCCGGTGATTAGTTAATTTGGGTAACCGTTACTTTTCATACTTTAGTTTTTAAAGATATGTTTTGGTATTCCTTTTTACGATGTAGGTTTCTATTAAAGAAACTTTAGAGTAGTAAACCATTTATAACCCCGCCGAATTTCGAGGGCGAAATTCATTTTAATGGGGGTAGAATGTAACACCCTGAGATTTTATGAAAAATATTCTTTTTAATTTCATTAATGTCTTGTGTTGTACGCTACACCAAAAGGAGCTTGCACAACACAGATCCTTGACTTGCCTTGCATTACACTGCAATCACGACCTTCCTCGATAGCGCGTGTAGTACGCAATACAGAGTTTCACTAAACAACGATATGCTATTAAAATATTATTAAAACTAGCCATTATGAATAGTAATAACCCCGTTTTGAAATTTTGTAAATTTTATTTTTCGAAATGGACTTCATTTTTGGATTTGGAATATCGAAATTAGCTTAGGGTGAAATTTTGGTACTTTTTGAATAACTTTCATTTTCTGATGAATAGTGAAAATTACTAAATTTTAATTAAAAACAACCTTTTTAATCAGAATAATTAATAGAGATAAATTATTAATTTGAGTGGTTTTAAAGTATATATAGAATATATTTTTACAGTTTAATACAATGTTGGTAATTGGATTTAATTTCACATTTAAACCAGACATAAACAAGTGTCAATCTTTTGATAGTTATTATCTCTTAAGAACACGCTATTTGTTTTGAGGATGGGAATTAATTTTTAAATTAAGTAATGAAACTGATATTTTTTGAATTTGGTAAAATAGACATCATTTTTGAGTTCATAATATCAAATATAGCTGAAGCCTAATTGTTGGTATTTTTCTGGAAACATTCATTTTTTTGATGAATAGTGAAACCACTAAGTGGTAGTTAAAAAAAAGAATTTTTCATAAAACTTAATTTTACCACTTCTATGAGTGTAATTTCAAAAATCCTAGAGACATGGTTGATGTGAGTAAGTAAAATGTGGTTCAATGAGATGAAAATAATTTTTGGTGAATAGTAACTTTTTACTTTTTTTATCACGGTTAAAAGTAAATAGGGTAATTAAGGGTAAAAATGATACTATTATTACCTTAACACATGTCCTAATTCTATTGGATAAGTGTAATTCAACCAAAAAATACCTCAGGAATAAAATATGACCATTTAGGCCCACATGGATTAGATAAGGACATTTATTATTAATTTATTTAAAGAAGGGTTAAAATAGTTAAAATCAAAGTTTAATAGGTATATCATTTTTAATATAGGGTTATACATAAGATAAATTAGACTATAAATATTCATTAGAAAGATAAAATGATTTCATACATAATGATATTTTATTTGTAATTTTTATAATTTAAATAAGTTAATTTATTTATGACACAAATATGATGCAGTAATTATATTATTAATGAAATATTGACATAATTGATGTTATAAATACCCAAATAAATGTAATTTGAGACTTTTTATGAATTAAAATAATTATATAGGTTAATATAACATGTTAGTATTGATTTAATTAACTTTTTTCGAACTAATCATTCTGTTATGATTTTCACAAAAATCCATTACTAAATAGTGTCAAAATTGACATAAAATAGTTTTTAAAACAAATATTATATTATTAATTGTTATTTAATTCCTAAAAATCTAAGGTTAGTCCAAATGACTTATATAAGGTTATATATATTCATAATAAACAACTTGGAGTTCGTTTGGCTGATTATAGTAAGTTTATTAACCTTATAGTGTAAGAACACAAAAAGACACGGTAAAAGTAAAATTATCTAACATAAAGATAAAACTAAATTATAAGGTTAAATTATTAAACTAAAATTGTCCAAATTATATTGGATGAGAGTATTTCGACCCATCCCCACCTTAGATTCTAAATAAATCAATTTGGAGCTATTTAAAACCTAATTTGGCTTTATAATAAAATAATATTTTTTGTTATTCCAAAGGTGCCCATCTGCTCCCTTATAAAAGGGCACCTCCTCCCTCTCTTCCTCACACCGCATTGAGCCTTCATGATCGGCCAAACCAAGCCAAATTCTCTTATACACTTCCCTAGAAACATACTAGAGGTCCTGGTCTTCTTTAAAGACCAATTTTAGTGCCCTAAATGGAGGTCTCAAAGAAGCACTTCAAAGAAGAGGTAATGCCCGTTACCGATTCTTTCATCTTTGTTTCTTCTTCCACTTATTATTATTTAGTTGTTTCATCATGAAGTAATAACATCAGTATCACTAATATACTTATATGTTATTATAAGTATGAAACAACCCTATTTCACCATCTATCCATCCTACGGAAAATGAAATCACTGCGTGTGCGTACGTACGGAATACCATCTCCACGCCGTGGTGTAATCTATTTTCCACCACCACCTTACTTGGATGGGTATAATGGTGTACGTAATAACTATATATGATTATTGTAAAGTGATATTGATTCTGAAATAGTATACATACACTCCAATACAATTCAACGATCATGAGAACGATATCATCGCTCGTGCGTACGTACGGACTACCTTCTCCACGACGCGATGAGATTCATTCTCCACGTTAACCATTCATGAATGATTATAAAGTATATATTATTAGTAATCATGAAATATATGACATAATAATACTACTGGATTTATGTATATATATATTTATTCCATTTACTTAATTCCACTCAATTCAATAAGGAAACAAAAACAGCGTTCATGCGTACGTACGGCCTACCGTCTCCATGAACGGTGTATTTCTTTCCATTTTTCAATCCATTATATATATGTATATTCTGAATATATGTATAAATCATGTTTTACATTCTGGATTTATGTAATCATGATCTAAGTAATCATATGAATAATTACAAGTTAAAACACGAACGACAAATGAGACAATTTTACCCAAAACGCTACTTTAACATGAATTTACAAAAAGAACGGGTAATATAAAGTCATAAGTGAACCATATATGATATAATAACAATTAAAATGATTCTTTAATAAGTCAATGACAATATTTAAATCATTATACAGGAGGTTTGGACACTTACGAAGCAAGTCGGACCTAAGGTAAGGGAAAATATCAAAATCTCATTTTTATCCGAGATTGTTTATACTTTGGTATTTACTGGGGTGTATTTTATCATCCAAATACATGTTTCCTCAATATGTAATATTATTTACATCCAACTACAATTGTTTAAATCCAATTTTACCCTTTGGTGAGTTTTTAGTAAAGGATATGAAAGGAGTATTTTGTCGTTTTTCGTACGAGGTACTTTTTGACTTTTCCGAAAAAAGTACGAAGAATGTTTTTTTAACTTATACGGTATGAATGGATTTTTAAAACATTATTTCCAAGAATCTTCCTTTACAAGTTTATTTTTAATCAACTTCTTTTAGTGTAGAATTTTACGACATGTTAAGAAATGAAAAGTGTTTTTGAAGTAGAAAGGATATTTTCCTCAAGAATGGAGTTCAAGTGTTTTATCAAAATTATTTTCCATCTAAGATAATAAAGGGTTCTGTTTCTATCCCTATTTTTACATTAATTTGATTATGTTTTGATGGAATTATATTTTTATTAATTCTTTTATCTTATATGAATTGTTTTATGATGTCACGATGTTTAAGATTCCCATTTTTATTACATGGGTTATGCTATGATGAATGGTTTCTGATTTTGTGGCACAAATAAGAATGGTATAATTGTGAGATGGGTGGGACATATATCTCCCTCCAATGCATTGGGTAAAGATTTTATATCTACTGAGATAGACATGGATGGAACGGCAGGTTATACCAGTTCAGTGAAACAGGACTGAAAGGAGGAGTGAACTCAGTTCAGAAATGGACTTTGTCCACTAAGATAGTCTTGGAAATGAGTCTTGACTAATAAGAAATGATTCTCTATGATTATGTGTGTATGCCACAATGTTTCATGTTTTATGTTATGATCTCTTTTTAAGGTTAAGATTTCCAAAATGTTATGTTCTTATGGATATGATGTGATTGATATTTCTTTTGTTTACCCTTACTGAGCATTTGAGCTCACCCTTTTATGTTTTCTTTTACCTAGGATATAAAGAAAGGTTTTAGGTAAGAAAAAAAGGGAAGATCTTTATGGGAGTTGTTGAAGATCTTTCACCAAGATTAGATGATTATTTTCCAAGTTACCAAAGACACTAAACTATTACAGTTCTTGTGTGTGTGTTTTTGTTATGTACTAAGTATTAAGCAAAAGTAATGTAATGTCTATGTACGTCAAGATTTGGGTCATTACAACTCTACTGCACCTAAGTACCCAAAATCTAATAATCATTTGAGGGCATGCACGAAAACACCTTTAAAATAGGCATCTTTTTCAGGGACTCAAGTAATATTTTCAACCAATTGGAGGAATTTGTTTTACTTTACATTTTATTCTTTACTTTTCTTTCTTTCTTTCTTCTTTTACCAATCTAAATTTTTTCCCTTATATATTTCATTTTATTCTTCTTCTTTTTGGACCATTAATCATACTTCTTATCTTTTATTTTATTATGGTCCACTTTTCTTCTTTTCATTTTTATTTGATTAATGATACGAACTAATCCCAAGGCTCTCTTAGATCTTGATCCTAATACTGAATGTATCCTTCGGGATCGAATTAGACATTCTCAATCTACATGATGTTTTAACATTCAACCAGTTGGAGAATTCCTCCACTCTCGGAACATTGAAATTGGATTCAATTAAAATTCAATCATAAAACAATAAAAAATGGCTTAAAAGAATGGAAATTAACTTAATATAACCATTCATTAATTAGTTTCACATGATATTAATTATCAACCAAATTTTATTGCATTCCCAAACCTCGAATCAGAATTGGAAATGAAATCTTGGTTAATTAATCTTCATCCAATGTTTCATGGATTATCAGGTGAGAATCCAAATAAACAATTGAAAGAATTTAATTTAGTTTTTTCAACCTTAAAACAATTAAATGTTTATTAAGATCAAATCAAACTAAGAGCATTCCCATTCTCCATTGATGGAGCTGGAAAAGATTGGATGTATTATTTACAACCTAGAGATGTAACTTGTTGCAACGATTTGAAACATATTTTCTTGGAGAGATTTTTTCTAGCATCAAGGACAACATCCATTATAAAAGAGATATTTGTGATCAAGAAATCCCATGGAGATTCAATGTTTGAGTACTGGGAGTGATTCAAAAAGTTGTGTGCAAGCTTCCCACATCACCTAATCAGTGAGTATCTCCTCATCCAATACTTCTTGGAAGGAATCACACCTATGGGGAGGAGAATGGTGGATACTGCAGCTCGAGGGGCAATGGTGGACAAGACACGTGTAGCTGCACAAACATTTATTCATCAGATGTCCCAAAACTCCCAACAATTTGGTGATTGAGGTACACCACATGTCAGGAGAGTACATCAGGTAAGTCCTTATTCTCTTGAGATTCATTTGATTGATACCAAGTTATAAGAATTGACCACTATGGTGAGGCAAATTGATTTGGATCCAAAGACATCTCAAACCCCTCCTTCAAGGCCTTGTGGAATTTTTACTGAGACAAGCCACCCAACCGAGTGTTCCCACAACTACATGAAATATATGACTGTGCAATAGTGTTTATTGGGAGGCCATATCATCAACAACAACAGCCATATCCCAAAAACAAGCTTGATTCCTTTTCTCCAACATATAAACAAGGGTGTAAGTATCAATCAGACATGAGGTATGTATCTTGACAACAACAAAGGTACCCTTTTCAAAAAAAATCAAGAAGCCTCCACCCTACCAACAGGGTTTCCAACCAGCCCAAAGGTGATTTGAAGCTCAAGCATCAAAAAGTCAACAACAAGGGAACTATCAACCGAAGGCAGATTCTAACACCGATGACCTTTTGAAAAAAATTGATCTTAATCAACAGAATGAGCTGAAGAGTCAAGGTTCAAAGCAGAGGGAGTTAAAGATTCAAATGAGCCAGATTACAACCCCCATCCATGAACTTGTAAGAAAGAATTCGGAAAATATGTCTTCCCAACCCACTCTAAATACAAAAGGGATCTTCAGTGACACCACATTTAGAATTGGGAATAAAACAACTGATACATCTTCACCTATCATTATACTGGGATTCACCTCAACTCTGGAGAAGACCCATTCAAAACCAACTAATTATAAAACCAAGGAGAAATATAATTATAAGAAAAATAATGACGATGATTATTTTTGAACCCCTTAAATTTCCAAATAGGGTTGTAAAAACCGAGGAGATGGTTGAAGATTCAATGCAAAAAGAACTTTTGGTGACATTCAACCGTGTGGAGATCATCATCCCACTACTTGAAGCCATCAAGCAAATCCCTAGGTATTCTAAATTCCTAAAAGAACATTATACTATTCGAAGAGGGAATAAGGGAGATGAGAGGATCAATATTAGAAGGAATTATTCAGCAATCATTACACCAAATCTAGAAATGCCAATAATGTGCAAGAATCCAGGGACATTCACCATCCCATGAAACATAGTGGAGTTTCACATTTCTGATGCTCTTTGTGTAGCGACTCAGGTTTTGTCCCTATCAGACTTTGTAATATTCCTACTAATAATTCTATAGCTTGGTGTGAAAATGGTGTGCGATTCTGAGGCCCGGTGTGCCTGGAATTAATTTTAAAAAAATATTAAGTATTTTTATACTATGTGCAAGGCAAGAATGAGTAATCTCTTAAACGATAGCTTGGATTAGAAATCTAAGGGCACAGTTGCGTCTGAAGTGTGCTGTTTACCTTAGGCGGGGTGTAAAAGTTGTGGGAACGAGCCTGCTATGAGAGATGTCACCCAGGGGAAAAATTGTCATTTTGAAATAATGACTTAGGGATATTTATCACCGGAGTTCTTTTCAAATAAGTTTCGGATGAAGTCTCAGAATGGAAATACGAGACTTTCGTTGAGTTCTAAATGGGGTGTTTTTCCTATGAGTGATATAAAATAGGCAGGCATGGAGGTTTCAGAATCTACGCCCATCAGTAGAGTTTCAGATAGTTTATAAATTCCACTTATGTGTTGGAATTAAGGGGAGAACCCATTTTACCTTCCCTCTCTCTCTCTCTCTCTCGAACATTCTTCAGATTGAGGAGTGAACTCCGACGGATTGAAGTGGGATCGTAGCATGTGCGTCGCCAATGATGAATGATTGGATCAAGGCAGGCTTTCTATTGATTTTCAGCTCCTTTATATATTTCATAAGTTTTCGTCAAGTCGGTTGTTTAAATTCTATAATTTTAGAATTCGGACGATGGAAAAATGAACATGTCCACCATCCGAGACTCATTCTAAATTTTTTCATTAGACAAATTTTTCGTCATTCTTCATCTGAATTTTCAGATGCACCAAAACTCTTTTGGATCATCGATCGGGAGTAGCCGCTTAGAAGGCCTTGTCACGAGGATCCCAAATCCTCCATTGGTTTTGAAATCGGGCCACCGGAGTGGTTGTGGTGGCCGACGGAAGTCTCGGATCTAGCAAGGGGTGGTGGATAGAGCTTGGGGTGGCGCATTGGTGGAACCGTCCAGAGGTTGCACCGGTAGCATGAGACATTAGTGAGGTGACACTCGGCCGGTGTGCGGAAGCCAGCTGAAGAGCAGAGTCCAGAGGGGTTCGAGCGTTAGGCAGAGAGGCTGGGAGGAAGGTGCTCAGGTGAAGAGTGGCTGTGGTTTAGGAGGAGGACAATGACCTCGTTGTCGTGGCGAGCATGACGAGCTCGGGTGTGGCCGGGAGGACGGTGGCTGCGGCGTCCGGTGGTGCAACACCGGCGAGTCTAGGTAGCATAGAGGCAGCACAGGTGGCAGTGACGTGGTTGTGCGCTCCGTAATAGGGGGTGATGGCATCAGCCCATCATGGTCAGGGGGGATCCCCGAGGTCAGTACCTCATGTGGTATTGCGGACAAGGACCCGGGGTATGCTGGTCTTGGTGGTGTGGTGCACAGACAAAGGCAAGACATTTGGTCGGTCTGTTAGGAAGAACCATAACCGTGGTGTCTAGTGATATTGAGATGGGCCGAAGCCAACGGGCCACAGCGAGCAAGACCGGACCCTCGTCTAGGCCGCAGGCGGGCAGTCTGGATTGGAACGGAAAGGGTGGATCGGCCCTGTTGGGACCCTTGAGTTCTAAGGGACACAACTCCTAAATGGAACGACTGTATGATGTGTCGTCTGTGGCTATGGGTTTGTCACTTTGAGTCAAACATTGTGAAATGGGTTTTTGGGTTTTTGGGTTCTGTGCCTAAAGGCGCGTGACCCGAAATGCTTTAATTTAATAATAAGAAATTATCATTAAAGCTTGGGATGGACGTGTCGTGCGAGAATAATGTCTGATTGACTCACCGTTAGCAGCAGCGTGGTCCTAGTTTTCATGTTGATTTTTTTTGATGCACCTTTGAGTGTTCGGTTTTAAGATAGCGTGCAGTCCCCATAGGGCCCTATTTTCATGTTTTACGATGAAATGTTTCTTTTTCATTCGTCATCTGTTTGGAGTGTTTAAACACTCATTTCTGTGTGTTTTTTCAAGGGTATTGCAATGGTAAAATCTTCCTACCAAAATTTGGGGTCGAGGCGGGGCCCCACGAGGCGGCTACCAGCCGTATGCTAAATTTTTATGACTTATGATTCACCAGTCCGTTTGGGGAAAATGAATATCCTACCTTGCGTGTTTTCTACATAGATAATGATGGTGGCCTCGGTATAGGCCTAGGAGGTGCACAATGTCATGATGATTCCAGTCGCTCGGGTTAGCAACATTTGGACTAGATTTGGTTGAGTGTACTCCCTTGATTCGTTCCTATGAGGGTTCGTGTGGCATGACTACCTTAGTATAGGTTTGTGATCCCCTCGATAGGATGAATTTCTTTTAGAGTTGTGGCATCCCTCCAGCAGGTTCGGAGTGGGATCCTCTAGCTTTGATTCCCTAGATCAGGAACTTGGTATAGATGTGACTACTTATCCACGTGCGAGGATCCCCTATCCAATAGGTTAATCCCGTAGGGTTTAAAAAATTATTGGGAAGATGGTCCCCTACATTGTGGTCCATGCACAGTAGGGTTGTGGCATCGTTGGTTATATGATACCCTACTCAGCTTGTGGTTTAATGTAGGGTTGCAACATCGTTAGTTATACGATACCCTACTTAGCTTATGGTTTCAGTAGAGTTGGCGCATCATTGGTTCGATCCCCTATATCGCGAGTTATACCAGATAGGGTTCTGGTATCGTTGTCACCACCTTTACATGGGAAGCTATCCTCTATCTGAGTGACGTGATCAGTGGATCACCAGATCATGTTGTGGTATCCCCTAGAAGATCTTGTGAGTGATCCCCTTTCTGTGAGATCTACGAGTTACTGGAGTGGGTTTTTGTATCCCCTAGTAGACCCTAGGAGTGATCCCATATTCGAGGAGTTTGGTATTTCTGCTGTTTCAACGTGAGGTTCTCAATGACGATATTTGAGGAGCGTATATCTCTCAGACGAGTGTCATCTGGCATGATAGAGCTCTTAGAGTGTGTTCTGCTAGTTATATACCAGTCGTAGGTTACAAGGTCGGAACCTCATGAGGATTGGTGCATGTTTGAGTATATCCAGATTGATCATGGTATATGTAGGGTCATAGACCTGAGCAGACGTTCATGGTGTATGTATGTGCATACACCTAAGCTGTGCTAACTAGTCGTGTTTTGTCAAGGATGGTCTCAAGGTGGAGTTTCTCTCTCATTTGGGTTCCCTCTGGCTGGGATGAGCTAGATATTTCCTTTCAATTGCTCCATTTTATTTTGGGGGGTTTTGGGTGCCTATTGGGTGTTTTATATACTCACACCTACACAGGCTTTTCCCACACATGTTTGTGTATTGTGCAGACCACATGCCTTTCGACGGAGTTCCAGGAGGACCTAGAGCAGGCGGAGCTTAGTGTGCACGACTGACTGGGGGGTTTACTAGAGCTGTGCTGAGGAGCTTACTAGAAGGTTCGTTTTGTAGTGTTCTTCCTCCTTCATAGTAGGTTGGATTGTTTTGCAGTTTTCCTTTGGTTGGCCCTGTTTTTCCCTTTGTACTTTGGTTTCACTATGGTTTGGGATAGATGTATGCATGTGTTCCCTTTTCAGATTTTATAAACAAATATTCATTGATTCATTGAGTTGTATGTTGGTGTGTGTGTGTGTGTGTGTAGGTACCTTAGGATAATGCCTCCCATGTGTGTGATAGTCTACTCAGTGCTGGTCGCCAGCCCCTGGCCTATTAGAGGTGGGCTTGGAGAGTTACGGCTCGAGCCCTATTGGGTCATGTCGTGACAGAGTGGTATCAAAGGAGGTTCCACCTTTGGGATCTCAGAGCGTAGCTGGCATAGCTATGATCATGTTTTGGGTTTTATAGTGGCAGTGTTATGATGTTTCGAGTTCGGATTTCAGACCAGGGATTCCAGTTTTTGTGTGGAGGCCGATGTATCCATTCACTAAGACTCTAATAACCTTCCTTTTCGACTTAGGGAATTTGGACACTAGTTATAGGAACATAACTATAAATTCATCATCTAGGACTAGATTTTGGATTTCCCTTGTTCTTCTTTAGTCAGCTCCCCAGATATACTCCTTGATTATGGTGTGTCTTGATTGTATTTATGATGCCTCCATGATGGCAGCTAGCGATATTTCCACAGCAGGATTGTGGTGACGATCTCCCCCATGTAGAGGTTGTAGATCAGGGTGCAGGTTCTGAGGCTACACATCCAAGTGGTCCACCAGTTGAGAAACCACCTATTGAGCAGCTGGTTGTGATGGTAGTGCAGGATGATTTTGTGCACAAGCTTAATACGCAGCATGAGATCTAGAGGTAGTGACCTCTGAGGTTTCGGGGTTATCCAAACCCTCATGTAGCTGATGACTGGCTCGAAGTAGTCACCCAAGTTTTCTACCTGGGGAGGAAACCCCTAGATGAGATGGTGGTCCTAGAGGCAGGATTTCAGCATGGTTCAGTCGGGTGATGGGGGAGTTTGGTGACGTAGTCCCACGATGAGGAGACGCTCACATGGGCAGAGTTTGAGCATCTCTTCAGAGAATAGTTCTATCCAGTGATGCTGAGGTCAGTGCAGATTCTTGAGCTTCGGCAGCTTTAGCAGGAGGGCATGACTATGTCAGAGTACTCAGTGAGGTTTACAGACCTGTCGCGCTACACCTTGGATATGGTTTGAAACATTTTCTTTAGGGCTCAAAACATTGAGTAGGGCCTACGTAGAGACATACGGGAAGGTGTGGTTTCCTTGTGTCTTCCCACCTATGCTGGAGTGCTGGAGCAAGCTTTGGTGTTGGAGAGATTTCTGGATGAGTAGATTCTGCCCGTCAGTTCTGGGCATATGGCAGCTGAGACATTGGAAGCTAGTAGCTAGCAGTAGATGCAGGGGTCTGGGTGTGGCCGACATTTTAGGAAGCAACCCCAGGATAGGGGATCTGAGGCACAGGGCTCGTAGGCCAGTTTTGGTCAGCCTCAGGAGAGGTTGTGTTACTCTTGCAAAGGTCGGGGACATCATGCTAGAGATTTTTCAACCCGACATGCTACTAAGAGGTAGCCGGTCGATTGGCTGCCTATGCAGCGACAACGTCTTCAGTTAGGAGTTATGCAGGGTGGTGGATGTGGCGATGGAGCTGGTGCAGTAGTGGGAGGTGGTAGGTTGTATCTGATGCCACCACCACCACCCTCAGGTGGTCCACACTGAGCTCAAGGAGTTGAAGGGTGAGGGCACGAACAGCTGCATTCCCTAGAGTATTTTGACCCAGAGTCTCCACAGATGGATAGAGGTACTCATTTTGTCCTTTCTAATTTCTGTAGTAGTTTTGATAGATACTATTTAGCGGTACTCTTCCCTTTTTGTTGCTTGCACAAGTTTTGTTCAGGGTGTTGGTAAGACCCTTTGTGGGTGTTGTTCGACATGCTTCTAATGCATGAGAAAGAGGGATCCTTTACCCACCAAGATGCTTTTTTTGAAGCTATCATAACCATGTCGGAGAGACCGTGCCTCCCAACTAAAATAGTGTTGATGTGTGGTGGATGAGTCCCTCTGACTTATGGGATTGGGTAGGGGTGTTTGTTGGCGAACTCACTAGCGTGGGAGACCCAGTTGAGAGTCTAGTTGCTTTCCTTGTGCTTATGGCTTTTCATGGACAAAAAGTTCTAAGGTGGGTAGGTTGTAGCGACTCTGTTTTTGGCCCTATAAGACATTGGAATATTTTTATTAATAATTCAGAGCTAGGAGCGATGATGACGTGGGATTCCAAGGCCCGGTGTTACCGGAATTAATTTTATAAAAATATTAAGTATTTATATACTATGCGTAAGGAAAGAACGAGTTATCTCTTAAATGTTAGCATGGATCATAAATCCGAGGGCACAGTTGCATCCTGATCGTGTCGTTTATCTAAGTCAGGGTGTAAATATTGCGGGCTTGGGCTTACAGTGAGAGATGTCACCCAAGGGACAAATCCTCATTTTGAAATAATGAATTAGTGATTTTTATCACTGGAGTTCTCTTCTAATAACATTATAATGAAGTCTCAGAATGGAAATATGAGAAATCTATTGAGTTTGAAAAGGTGAGTTTTTCCTAGGCATGATATAAAATAGGCGGGCATGGAGGTTTCAGAATCTGTGCTCGTCGGTAGAGTTTCAGAGAGTTTATAAAATCCACTTATGTGTTGGAAATAAGGGGAGAACCCATTTCCCTTCCCTCTCTCTCTCTCAATCATTATTTGGTATTCTTCATTGTCCTTTTCTAGATTGAGGAGTGAACTCTGGTGGATCAAAGTGGGATCGCATCAGGTGCATCTCCAACGACAAACGACCGGATCAAGGTTGTGTTTCTATTGATTTTCCACTCCTTGGTCGATTTCTTGAGTTTTCATCAAGTCGGTTGATTAAATTATATAATTTTAGAATTACAACGATGGCCAAATGAACATGGCCAATGTATGAGTCTCGTTCTAAATTTCAGTGTTCGGCGCGTTCTTTATCATTCTTCTTCCGAATTTTCATATGTGCCAAAACTCCTTTGGATCATCGATCGGGGGCAGGCACTAAGAAGGCCTCGTCCTAAGGATCCCAAAACCTCCTTTGGGTTTGAAATCGGGCCGCCGGAGTGGTTGTGGCGTCCGATGGAATTACCAGCTCTGGCAAGGGGTGGTTGCTAGTAGTCAGGGTGGAGCATTACTGGAACTGGACGGAGGTTGCATCAGCAACACGAGGCCTTATCGAGGCGGCACTTGGTCTGTGTGCAGCGGCCAGAGGACGAGCGGAGTCTGGAGGGGTTCAGGCTTTAGGCGGAGTGGCTGGGAGCACAGACCTCAGTTAAGGAGTGGCTGAGGCTTCAGAGGTGGATGACGACATCGTTTTTGTGGTCAGTTTAGTGAGCCCGGTTGCGGGCGGGCAGATGGCGGTAGCGGCGTGGTGGAGAAGAGGACCGAGAGGAGTCGAGATGGCCGGTGGCGTCGGGCGGTGCATCGCAGGTGAGTCCTGGTGGTGGAGCGGTGGAGAGGCGGTGCGGGTAGCAGTGTCATGGAGGTGTTCTCCCCAGGAGGGGGGCGATGGTGCCAGCCCATCGTGGTAAGGGGGAGCCCTGAGGTCAGCGCCTTGGTGGGTGTTGTGGACAAGGACCTGCGGTATGCGGGTCGTGTTGGTGTGTTGCGAAGATAAAGATTGGCCGCTAAGCCGATCTATTTGGAAGAACCAGACCTAAGGGGTCCGGTGATGTTGGGATGGGCCACATCCAGTGGGCCGTAGTGATATGGGCCTGACCTGCAGCTGGGCTGCGGGCCGGCAGTCTGGACCGGGCCGACCGGGGTGGACCGGCCCGGTTGGGGACCTTGTATTCTAAAGGACACAACTATTAAAAATTACATATATTTGATGTGTCGTCTACGGATATGGGTTCGTATCTTTGAGAAAGACTTTTTGAAATGGGTTTTAGGGTTTTTGGGAATGCTCCCAAAGGAGGGTGACCCTGAAAGCTTTAATTTAATAATAAGAAATTATTATTAAAGCATGCGATAGATGTGCCTCACGAGACGGACGTCCGATTGACACGTTGTCAGCGACATCATGGTCCTAGTTCTCATGCAGACTGTTTGAGATTATCCTTTGAGTGTTCTGGTTTAAGACAAGGTGTGGGCCCCACAGGGCCCAGTTTTCAAGTTTTACGATAAAATGTTTCTTTTTCACCCAACATCCGTTTTTTGTGAGTGAACACTCGATTCGGTTTTTTTTTTCTAAGGGGATTGCAATGGTGTAATCTGGCCACCAAAATTTGTGGTTGAGGCATGGCCCCACGAGGCGGCTACCAGGCATATGCTACGTTTTTACGACTTATTCTTCACAATTCTATTCCGGGAAATTGAATAGCCTACCTTGCGTGTTTTTTCACGTAGATCGCAATGGTGGTCTCGGTATAGGCCTAGGAGGTTCACAATATGGTGATGATATCGGTCGCTCGGGTTAGCGATGTTTGGACTAGCAGGGGTTGAGTGTACTACCTTGGTTTGTTCCTATGAGGGTTCTAGTGTCATTAAAATCTCAGTATAGGTTTTTCATACCCTCGATAGGATGAATTTCTATTAGAGTTTTGGCATCCCTTTGGCAGGTTCAGAGGAGGATCCTCTATCTTCTCTTCCTTAGATCAGGTTCTTGGTATCGCGGTGACCGCTTATCCATGGGTGGTGATCCCCTATCTAGCTGGTTAATCACGTATGGTTTGAAGCATCATTAGGAAGATGATCCCCCACATTGTGGTCCATGCATAGTATGGTTGTGGCATCATTGGTTATTCGATACCCTACTCAACATGCGGTTTATAGTAGGGTTGTGTCATATTGGTTATACGATCCCCTACATAGCATATGGTTTCGGTAGGGTTGGTGCATCGATGGTTCAATCCCCTACATCATGAGTTATACCAGATAGGGTTCCAGTATCGTCATGACCACCTTTATATGGGCGATGATCCTCTATATGAGTGATGTGATCTATGGAGCACCAGATCAGGTTGTGGTATCCCCCAGCGGATCCTGGGAGTGATCCCCTATCTGTGAGATCTACGAGTTACCAGAGTGGATTTTTGTATCTTCTAGAGGACCCTAGGAGTGATCCCCTATCTGATGAGTTTGGTATTTCCACTTTATTAGCGTGAGGTTCTCAGTGAAGATATTCAATGAGCGTTTATCTCTTGGACGAGTGTCATCTGGGATGATAGAGCTCGTGGAGTGCGTTCTCCTAGTTATGTACATTTCACAGGTTACGAGGTCAGAATCTTAGGAGGCTTGGTGAGGGTTTGAGTATATCTAGACAGATCATGGTATATGTATTGGCATAGAACTGAGCATATGTTCATGGAGTATGTATGGACATAAACCCGAGCAGTGCTGACTAGTCGTGTTTAACCGAGGATGGTCTCAAGGTAGAGTTTCTCTCTCATTTGGGTTCCCTCTGGCTGGGATGAGCTGACTGTTGCCTTTCAGTTTCTCCCTTTTATTTTTGGGGTTTTGGGGTTCCTACTTGGTGTTTTATATACTCAACCCTTCACAGTATTTTCCCGTACATTTTTGTGTCTTATGCAGACCATAGTCCTTTTGATAGAGTTCCAGGATGACCTGGAGTAGGCGGAGCTTAGTGTGCGCAACCGACTAGGGGGGTTTACTGGAGTTGTGTTGAAGATCTTACCAGTAGGCGCTTTCAACAGTGTTCTTCCTCCTTTTGAGAAGTTTGTACGCTATTTTAGTTTTACTTTGGTGGGCCATGTTTTTTCCTTTTTACTTTTGTTACACTCTGGTTTGGGATAAATGTATTCATGCTTTCCCTTTTCAAATTTTATATACATATCTACATTGTTTAATAGAGGTGTGTGTGGGTGTGTTTCTATAGGTACCTTTGGATAATTCCTCCCATGTGTGTGATCACCTACATGGCACTGGTTGCTAGCCCCTGGCCAATTGGAGGTGGGCTTGGGGAGTCACGGATCGAGCCCCGCTTGGGTCAGGTCGTGACACTTTGTGATTTATGAGCTTCCATAAATTTGATGCCCCACTCTGTATTCTCTTCTTTACAGGTTGGTGAATTGATGCCGATGAGAGTAGGAGTGCAATTATCAAATAGATTTATGGCATATCCTACTGGTGTCCTAAAGGATGTACTTGTATGGGTAAGAGACATGATCTTTCCATCAAATTTCTACGTGCATAAAATGGAGGACGATCAGGTAATTTCA
This sequence comes from Viscum album, assembly GCA_963277665.1. NCBI lineage: Eukaryota > Viridiplantae > Streptophyta > Magnoliopsida > Santalales > Viscaceae > Viscum > Viscum album. Next base: position 1,350,137,613 of record OY728121.1, on the reverse strand, counting down.
CATGCTCTCATTATCATAGGTATACCCTTCCTCGAAACTGCAAAAATATCATAAATGTAAATGAGGGTGCACTTTCCCTATAGTTTGGGGATGAAGTTGTGATATTTAATATTATGGACTCCATGAAGTACCCCTCAGAAGACCATTCTACATTTTTTATCACCAATTTGACCCACCAAATAAAAACCCCATGGAATTTGATTTTCCTATGCTTAGAGAGATTATGAGTATTGGTTTTCGTTCGATGTCTAAGATAAATTCCATACCCATTTCTAGTGAATAAGACTCTCTTAGATTTTATTTTGAAATGGATTCATATTCTGATTTTGATCATGTGATATCTGATTATGACATGGTTGTTGAGTATCCTGATGGATTTGATGAACTATTCTCTGATATTGATGATTTTCATTCGGATACTGATGCTCTTTATGCACATATTTCAGTTCCTTCACTATCTCTATCTATACATCAACCCCCTTGATTGGAACTCACACCATTGCCAACTAATCTCAAATAATCATACATGTTATGTTGATAGAGATTACAAGTAATGATGGTTAATAATATTCATTTTGAACATGAATAAAATATTTTTGATCTTTTGAGGGAGAATATCGTGGAAATTAGGTGGACCTTGGATGACATATCAGTTTTTATCCCCTCTATTTTCATGCATATAATTCTTTTTGAGGATCTGGAAAACCGTTTAGATACCCACAAAAGAGACTCAATCTAACCCTTCTTAAAGTTGTTAAAAAAGAGGTTGAAAATTTTCTCGAGGTAGGTATAATATATCCCATTTAAAATTCCCAGTGGGTGAGGCCTATTCAGTTTGTGCCAAAGAAAAAGTGGTGTTTCTGTTACTAAAAATGAGAAATATGAGTTAATTCCAATGAGGGTACAAAAAAGTTGGTGTCTGTGTATTGATTATAGGAAACTAGAACAATTTACTCACAAGGACCATTTCCCCCTCCCATTTATTAATCAGATACTTGATAGACTAGGTGGGAAAATACTCTATTGTTTATTGGATGGATTTTTTGGATATTTTCAGTTTCTTATTTCTCTGGAGGATCAGGAAAAAAAACATTTATTTGAGCATTCGGTATGTTTGCCTACCAAAGGATTCCATTAGGGCTTTTCAAATCCCCAGGTACCTTCCAGAGATGCATGGTGAGTATTTTTTCTGATATTAATGTGACCATCAATGAGGTATTAATGGATTTTTTATAGTGTATGGGTCTCCATTTAATGATTGTATCTCTATTTTGGGAAAGGTGTTGAATCATTGTATTGAGAAGAATATGGTCTTGAACTTTGAAAAGTTTCATTCTATGGTAGAGCCTAGCATTGTCTAAGGCCATGTGGTGTCAGAACAAGGGATAGAGGATATCTAAGGTAGATATTATTTCATCCCTACACTATCTTTCATGTGTGTCTGATGTTAGATCATTTCTAGGGAATGTAGGATTTTATTTGCTCTTCATCGTAGATTTTAGTAAGATTGCTCTTCCAATTTCATTATTACTTCAAATTGATTAGGATTTTGTGTTTGATGATTCTTCCAGGACTACCTTTGATGAGCTAAAGAAGTTTTTGACCACTTCACCAATCATACATCCCCCAAGGAGGTAGATTCCTTTTGAGTTTATGTGTGATGCCTCAAGCTATGTGGTCAAAGATGTCTTATCTCAGAGGGTGGATAGACGTTCACATGTGATTGCATATACATCATGGGCATTGCATTAAGCCCAATAAAACTACACAACCACAGAAAATGAGTTTCTTGCTGTTATATTTGCTTTAGATAAATTCCGTTCATGTTTATTGGGATCCAAATTAGTTTTTTCTGACCATACAGCTCTGAGGTACCGATTGATGAAGCTAGATTCAATTCCCAGGCTAATCCGATGGATGCTCCATCATCCAGAATTTGACATTGAGATAATGGAAAAGGATGGGTTAGAAAACCTTATGGTGGACCACATGAGTAGGATTAGTCACACACTAGAGGATGACACATTGGACCAGGTACCACTTCGGGAAACTTTCCCCGATGTGTATCTTTATTCCATCTCATGTATGTATCCTTAGTATGCTGATTTAGTTAACTACCTTTTTGCTTCTGAAATCCCTACAAATTTAAAGAAACATCATGTTCAAAAATTAAAGAGTGAGTCTAGGTTTTATGTGTGGGATGACCCCTACCTCTGGCACATGTGTAGTGACCAAGTTATTAGGAGGTGTGTTCTACATCATGAGTTTGAGTATGTTCTACAATTATTTCATACACTTGCTTGTGGTGGACACTGTGGACCCCAAAAGATGGCTAGGAATGTATTGGAAACTGTATTATATTGGCCTAGTTTAGTCCATGATGCTCATTTATTTTGTATGTCATTCTCACATCGCTAACACACTATAGATATTTCTAGGAGACACAAGATGTCCAAACAACCCATATTATTTTTTCATATTTTTCATGTATGGGGAATTTATTTTATACTTCCTTTTCCTAGATCATTTGGTTTCCTATATATTTTGGTTATCATTGACTATGTGGGGAAATGGGTGGAGGATAAGGCCTCTAGGACTGATGATTCTCATATTGTTGTTGACTTTGTTAAAGAATAAAGTTTTTGTAGGTTTGGAGTACCGAAGGCCATCAGTAGTTACCAAGGGACACACTTTTGCAATCAGAATTTTTCTTTCTTTCTTTGGAAGTTTTATGTGACACACAAAACATCAACACCATACCACCCCCAAACAAATGTCCAGCATGAGGTTTCAGATAGGGAGTTGAATCAAATTTTGGAGAAAAATCGTGCAACCAAATAGGAAGGATTGGAGAAAGTGCTCGGATAGTGTTCTATGGGCTTATTGGACATCATACAAGACACTCACTAAAATTTCCCCATTTCAGATTGTTTTTGGGAAAGCTTTTCATCTCCATGTGGAAGTTTAGCATCCGTCTTATTGAGATATAAATAAATGTAACATGGATTTGGCCCAACATAGAATTGAAAGGAAGATACAAATTTAGTAGCTTAATATGATTAGACTATCTTCATATGATAACTCAAGGCTCTACAAGGAAATATCCAAATAATCTCATGAAAAAAGGATCCAGAAAAGGGAATTTCATGTTGGAGAGAAAGTCCATCTCTACATTTTCTGACTTAAGATGATAACTAGTAAGCTGGGTTCTAGATGGTTGGGTCCTTATATTGTATCTATTGTTTTTCCTTGTGGTGGAGTGAAGATCGCACAAGAGGACACTAAAAGTAGCTTTACAGTCAACGAGCAATGTTTGAAGAAATACATTGAGGGACTTATAACTGATGCAGTGGATTTCATCACACTGCATGACCCCATCATCACTTGAGCATATCAGGTTATTTATAACCCTTACACTTTTAATATTCTTTGTACTATTTAAAATTATAAATTTCATGTGCATATATCATCTCATATGTTCACGTTGAGGAAAATGCAATATTTCATGTGTGGGGGAGTGGAAAACATTTTGGGGTAGATATTTAGGATTTTCATTTGTTTGTTTTGTGTGAATTTTATATTAAATTTCTGGTAAAAGTTTTCAAAAAAACCAAAAAAACAAAACAATATATATATATCATGTAAAATTCTCATGTGGAACTTATGGAAAATGAATGTTTTCAAAATTCATTGGTAGAATGACTGCCATGAGTAATATTTCATCATTGAGGGTTGATTTTTATAAAAAATGAAGTCGTCAATGATATGAATGGTTGTGTCATTATAAAACCTTTTAGATTTTGACATCATTATTTGTGATATTTGTGCAGGGTAAATTGTGTCATTGATTTCTCCAATAAAAAAATTTATTGGTTTATCCATACGTTTGTTTATCTTCTGATTGGTTTCATTACTTTACCATATTGACCTATGTGTGTGTACCTAGTATCCGACTGTTGTATGCCCTAAAAAATGTGTTGTGTCTTGTACAAGTCAAAAAATACTTTTCCTCAACCTTTTATTTTGTAATAACTTTTTCAATTAGTGTCGTGAGGAGATAAAACATGGGTTGAGAGTTGAGTGTGAGATTTATTCCATGAGAAAATTTAAAAAACAAAAAAAATAATAAATGAGGGGAGTGATTAAATTTACAACATATGTGGATATCTAGGTCGGGAGATTATGGTTTGACTTTCGGGGATGCTTAAGTGAGTGGGTCTTGAAATTAGATTTCAGTGGAATGAAGAATAGGTTTAGTGAATTAAACCAAGTCAGAAGATTTATTTTACATGACCTAAATATACTGATTAAAGGGTGGATTTATGATCTTGGAATTGTTGGAACACACACATGTGGAGAATTAGTGGCATGGTAGACCCATGACTTGTTTTTCTGTTATTAGTTTTATGAATCTCACTGGATTATGTTTTGACACAATTTATGATAGAACTAATTTTAAATTTATTTATATGGAATTTTTATGGGATTATTACATTTCATAGATTTCTACTTTGGATTTATAAATATGAACATGCATATCTTGTGACCATTTTCTCGAATAAATGATAGGTGGTTTTTCCCATTAGTGAAAAAGGGTAAGTCTGGGAGAGTTAATAAAACACAATTTTATTGAATATTTTATTGATAATAAGTGATATAATTTTATCTTATTATTCTAAATATGTTCAATCATGCAATATTTTAGATTAGATCATTCATTTCCAAATTTAATGAAAATTCCTATTTTACCCTTTTATACATTTCTTTAGTATTCCGAGCATCATTATTTTTCTGTAAATTATTTATGAATTCAATTTCTTTAAATGTGTTCCTGACATAATGTTCTAAAAATTTTATTTAGGACATGGGAACTATATCCTCCATTTGAGTGGAGTACATGTGCCATGAAGACAAAGTTGGACTGAACTATCCAGATTGGACATCACATCGCCATTTGGGTTGTATCTTCTTCATCCAAACTTGGATTGGGAAAAAACAATTTGGGAAGCTTGGGGATATGATTTTAAACAAATAATCCTACCCTAAGGCCATATAATTCGCACGTTTTGGAGGTCAACTATGGGGTACAATTGGGATTAAATAATTTGTCTGAATTTCCCTTTCATATTTAAAATTGTTTTGTAACCCTAGACCTCCCCAAATCTATTTAAATGATGTTTTCACTCGTAGGGAGGGCTGATCGAGTAATTGGGAAGGTTTTTATGAAAGGCTATTTCTTGGGAGCCCCTAAAAAATCATGTAAGACGTAAGGCCTTCTGCAAAAATATCATCCAAAAAGGCTCTCCTCCCCCACCTCGTCTTTGTATTTATTTTCATTCATGCTTGTAATTTTAATTTTTCCTCAATTAAACTTCTCTATTTTTTCATTCTCATCTTATTATCTTCTAATTTAGGCTGAAATTCAAGAGTATAAACAAGATTGTGTTATACCCTTTCTAACCCCCTTCGAATGCAAAACGTTTCTACGAGGACTACATCGCCCATGGAAGAGTAGTTCTTTTTAGTAATAAATCTACCACTTACATTCTTCATTAATTTATTTTTAATAAATTAGCTACTGTAATTCAAAAAATATCATTCATTAATTTATTTATTTTATTACAATAAACTAAATAATAAATTTAATAATTAACAAAAAAACAAGCGAGGTCGAGATTTAGTGTAAATTGTGAGAGAATGAACATAATCTATATTAAAATACTACATGTGATAAGTTTTTAGAGTTCAAATATATTCATTAAACTCAAATAATCCTCATTAACATAATGGATATGTGTTTTAATTAACCACGGACCATAATCTAACCATAGAACATCAATCAAGGCAGGGTGCTACGATTGTGTGTTCCGAAGCTAGCCTAGGATTTAAGTAATTTCATCTTTGTGGTTCAATTAACAACCATAGGTTTCGAGGGTAAAAAAATTAGGGTATCAGAATTAATTTGATATTAATTTAAATGATTATTACAAATATGTAAATGGAGAGGTAGAGTTATATCAATTACGACTTTTAAAATATTTTCCAAAAAAATATATTCTTATTGTGTTTCTATAATCGAACATTATTTCAAAAATAGAAACAAAAACAATTATACAAACTTCTTCCAGAAATATTATTCTAACTTTATGAATGGTAATCAACCCCCACATCTTTTCATGTAGTTTTATTATTCCATTTTATGTTATTTTTAAAATATATTAAATATGTTTTTAAATTTACTTCCTCCTTTGAGAGACGACCTTGGTCAGGCACTCTATTGAACCTAAGTACACCAAAACCAATAATCATTTGAGAGTGCCCACGATAATGCCTTTTAATACAATTATATAAATTACTTCATAAATATTTTTTATATAGGTTCTTTAAATTATAGTTAAAATATATTTAACTAATCCCTAAAAACAAAATTGATTCCCTGTTACCAACTACGGAGACCCAATCTAAAAAATTCATTTATTTTCCATTATTTCCATAATTAAATCATTAACCACAATAATATTTTAGAAATATTGAGAATCGTGTGATTTAGTTTTGTGTAGACAAGAAACAAAAAGAACATATTTTACAACTCTTGATAAAATTTCCTGAAAATTTATTTATACTAGGTCCACTTCTAGACGTACAACATGTTAGAATTATCCTCATGACTTGGGAAATGGGAACATAAGAAAGGGGTGAGGTCAAATTACTAGTGAGGTAATAATTAACATATAAATAGGTTACCAAAGGGGAGATCATAAGTATATTTTAAAAAATAAGAAGGATAGAAAGGAATGATTAAATGAACATAGAATCATAAAAACAATTTATATTTGATAACAAGAGATGAAGAGATCCCATTTGTTCAAAAATATCAATGCATATAAAGACTGAAGAAACATGAGACCTAAATATTGATCTATATATATAATATAGACACATATAAAAATAGTGTAGCTCCAATATATTAACACAATTTCTACATCGTGGATATGGAATCACCACCTTTTTACCCTGGTGTATCAAGAATCACACTAAATTTCCAATAGCAGACATCGAATCACAACTTGTTTCTCATTTTTGATGAATAATACCTACTCATATAACCATTATCTAATGAGATTTAAATCCTTACATAATAAATTAGTGGGCTATATAGGTCCCACTCATCATTTATGGATTAAAAATACACATGTATTCCATAAGAAAAAAATCTTACCATCACATAAATAATACATTGGAATAAAAATGTGTTTTATAAAAAATTCCTATGAAAATCATTCACAATTTTTTTTATAAAAACCCATGGAAAAAATGTGTATCATTAAAAACATAATAAATAAACCATTGAGATAAAATTGTTTTCATATAATTTTTATGTGGATTACTATAAGGATATAATTCATAATTATATCAACAATGATAACATGATAAAAACATATAATATAAATGGGTATACAATGATATCTTGTAACCATATAGGTAAATTCAATTCAATCAATATAATAATGAATAGGGTATTTACACCATATACATAAAGTATATATAGTAAATAAAATATGTTTTTGTAAAAAATATTGTACGGAATCTATGTAAACACCCTTCAATAAAGGAAATAAAAAATATGGTTTTCAAAAATTAATGTAATCAAAAGAAATATTACAGTTATTAAATGAAAATGATTAGAAAAGAAAAAATTAGTTCTGTATAAATTCTCTAAAAGGTATGGAAATTTTATAAAATATGTATAAAAGGGAGATGGATGTTAATATTTAAAAAACCATTATCTAAGAAAAATATTTTTCCATAGATAATAACTTTGATAAAAAAATTCTTTTAAGAATTTTTTGAAAAATAATATTGGAAATAATTAATATCCTTGATGTTTTGGAATAATTATAAATAAAATATTTTATAAAACTAGGGAAAAAATAAACACTTTTATATAACATGAAAATGCATAGAAAAATTTTCATTGAAGTACAAAAATATAGAAGAATGATCTTTTCAAAAGGAAAATCTTAAATAATTGTTTTAGAATTCATTTTTATAATATTCGTAAAATGATAATGCTATGTGTCATATTAAAAATGGTATTTTCTAAAAGGTGAAGTTAAAAATTTAGAATCCATTAACATTTTACACTTATAATCTATTAAATGATTGATTGAAAAAAAAAATTATCAATGTAGTATGGGGAGGAAGATAAAATATATTATTTTAAATGGTTTGAAATCTATTTTTTTAATTATTTTGAAATAATTTTTTTTGAAAACCCATATTATAAAAGTGTATTAAATTTTTCATAAAAATTGGAGAAGAGAATTATTAGATTCATTGAAAATAATCCATTTTACATTTCAAAAAAATAGAGGATATAATTTTTGGTAAATGACTATATGTACTTAATACAATGAGATAATTAATAGATGGATCTTAGTTCTTGGTAATGTTATAATTTTAGGTGAGGGACACATAGGTAGTAATATTTGAATGAAAAGGAACATTTAACCTAAAAATATAAATGTGTACATCATCATAAATTTTAATACAATTAATAGAGAGAATTTTGATGAAAAAAATTTAAAATAAACCATATAACTCAACAAAATAGATTTCTGTTACCAACTTCCATTATGGAGAATAATGTTCACGAGTCAAGAAACTTTTGAAAAAGGTTTTATGTGGTAAAAATGTGAATCCCCGGATGTAAATAAAAAATACCATATAACATAATCACAATGTATAATTTACCTTTCTTATATGAAGTATCTTCATTAATAACAATTAAAACTCAATGAATGATTGTTTATTGACAACCCCTTAAACTTGATGAGAATATAAATCAACCCCTCTTTAAATATAAATCATTAAATTAATATTCAATTACCATGAATAAAATATATTTTATTTTATAAAATATCAATTATTAATCATATATTCCACATAAAATAAACTAGGTGTATAATATAAATAATTTATCAAAGAGTGCAATTAGAGATGAAAACCCTTTCCTTTGACCAAATTCATTTTGAACTTTCACTAAAATCATGAATACTTAAATTACATTTTCCCCTTAAATACCTAGTAAACATATTCAAAACAAAAATAATTTAAAATATCCATTTATAAAAAATCCATATATATATGTATATAGATATGTTAGATCGTTTTAACCTATTTTTACACATTAGGTGTTTTTGGTTTATACATGTTTCGTAGGAGTGGTTTCTGTGTTTTTTTTAATAAAAATTTAATCATTAAAAAATAATTGATGTTCCTATAAGGTTTCATTTATAATAATTTATTTATTTTAAATTGCCTTTCATTTTTTATTTTTCACTTATCCAAGAAAATTAAAATCGGTGACCAGAATATTTCAGTGATGTTTAACCCTTGTATTGTGTTTTTAATGTTAATTAATTAGATATTGAAATAAAACTTTCTGAAAAAATAAAAAAAAATATTTTTTTACATATTTATATCATATTAAACCATTAATTATTTATTCATAATAATGTGATATATAATATCATAGATATATTTATGTAGGTGGTCAAACTGACCAAAACATGAACATACCATGATTACTGGATAATTATGAGGTGATTTGGTTGAAATATAATTATTCGTGTAGAATAATGATATTATTAAGTGTTAATTAAAATTATATATCATAATTATAAATATATAATATAATAATTTATAGATAATAAAAAACTAAATTGTATGAATAAATTTTGTATTCTATTAGTTTGCAGGTTTTGGATAACTAATTTCATAATGATTTGTATCATTCATATCATTGGGAGGTTAGTAAATTTTTATTAAAATTCCCCTATTAATGTAATAAAAATATTATTTACCATAAAAAATCACTCCTTGATACATACATGGTTCATGGTAATGAAAACAATAATGTGTTATATAATGGAGGCTATAGTCCACACAAACATATTATTGATGATTTCATTTTTTGAAGAATAAGAAAAAGAAGAAATATGTTTTGGTATTCTAGAATTAAAAATAGTTTATAAATATGTTATTTATGTATTAAATTACATTTTATTAAAATCCATATTTTTATGTGATGGAAAATGAACACATTCATTCGTGGATGTGGTAGTCTCCACAGACACACACACGCACACGCATATTTGTCTTTTTAAATGGAAAAGATAGAATGGTTTTTATTGATGGTGACATTAAAAAAACATATAAATATAATAAGGATGATTATTTTATCATTTTATGATGGTTTAATGAAAATTTTGAAATTAGGAGTCCATAAAAAGAAACATATATGCGAAAGAGTCATTATAATGTTATACCTCACTTTCTGGACAATCCATTTTATGAAGGGGTTAATCTTTTGAAGGATGGTTTTTGAAAAAACTAGAAACTCATTATCATGTTTCTAAATTTTTAGAAACGTTTTGAGCATAGTTTTGTCCAAATATTGGGAATTATGTTGTGGGGAGATGTTAGAAGAGGATATACCTTTTATAAGTGAAAAGGGATTGCATTTTTATAAAGGCACAAAACATTTCAATAATGGGAAGTCACCCTTAAGGAAAGTGGTTCCAAAATTTTAGACATAAGGTTATGGGAAAGTGATATAGATTATCAAGACTCAAAAATGTCTATTCACCCATGTATTAAATGTGTTTTAATGTAATTACCCATTGATTTATTACCTTTACCATTTAAGCGTTTTCCACAATAACTAGATTATTACAAAGGTAACATAATCGTTATGAATAATAAGAATTGGAACTTATTAGATCATTTTGAACTAATAATTTTAAATTTTAAATCCATTTTATCTGATTGAATTTATAATTTTCTTTTTGAAATTAACTTTTAAATAATAGAAGTTTTATTTATTAAAACAATTTTTGAGAAAAAATATTACTTGAGGACATAAATATAAATTATAGGTTGATAAATTATAATCAATATCATAAAATTTATAATTAAAATTTTAAAATACATAATTTTTCACAAAAAAGTTTAAAAACATTTCAAGTGACACAAATGTAGAAATTAATCCATAAAATTATCAGTATTATTATAAGCATTTTGTTTCACTATTCACCAAAAAATGAATTATTTTAACAAAATAAGAAAAATTCGTCTCTCTATAATATTTTCATGAAACATATAAAAATTTATTTAATATTTAAAAATTATAATTCTCAAAAATATTGATATTACTTTTAAATAAAATAAAAAAATATAGCGAGAACTTTTTTTTATAAGACATCTTTTTGTATATTAAATTATATTTTTATTATATAGTAATAATTATTATAATAATAAATTATTATTAAAAATAAATATATGTTTTTTAGGTCAATAATAATAATAATTTCTATTGAAATAAAATTAAAATTCATGAAAAATAAAATTATTAAGAATAATGATAAAGGTGAAAAAATGACCTTTGGAAAATTAAAAAAATTCATTATATATATTTTCAATAAAATATTTTATTACATGTTAATATCATCCTAATTCGTACTTAAATAACCCCTTATGTTCCTTATGTAATACCTATGCATAAAAAATATTTTTTCTATTTTAGGTGGTAGTTCAGCTAGCATAGAACTTATGGAATTTCTTGTGATCTTGAACTTCTCCCATATATGGTTTTGGTCGAATCCTAATTGCTTGAGTTTTTCTTAGGATTGGTTCAAGTAAAACAATAATGAAACTACATACATACCGATCTCAAAATTAGGATTAATAAGAATTCATTTATCTTCTATATTCACTTTCTCCTTTCATTATTTATTGAATTTTCAATACGCATACATCATTTTATATTAGATAATTTAATGAATATGATTTAACAGACATATTTAAAATTAAAAATATATCATGTTTTTTTATAATATGTAAAACACACCTTTTAATATATTGTTTACATAAGAATAATATACAGTGAATTCTCAATTCATTACACTCATAACACTATAAAATCTAGATTAGTCTACTTACTACACTTGAGTCGATCAACTAAAGATGAAGTGTTGACCAAGGATGAAAATGATGTCACCACTATCTCCTAAGAAAACATTCTTACTAATTATTGAATAGAAAAATCAACTTCCACTCTTCTTCTGATTTCTATGATCCCAAATCCAATTTATTCCTACTTAGTGAATTTGTAATCATAAAAAAATCTAGGGAATACCCTAATTCAAATTCAAATTAATATAGTTACTCAAACTAATGTCTCTACCACATATTTAGGTCTCACTAGAAGAAAATATATCAAAATTCATTTTATTATATACAGAAAAAAAATATTTCAACAAAGATATATTATTCTAATATTTCAAGGCATTAGCCCTAATAATTTACTCCAATTTGGGTTTAGGGTAGAATCACTCATGGGTTCATACCTAGAAAGTCCCATAAGAAATAACACATTTATTAAAAATCAAGACAGCCCCCAAACCAACTGTATTAGAATCAAAGTAGTATTTATAACCAATCCCATGCTATGGTAGAATCATAATTGGGTAAGATGAATACCATTTCATTTTCTCTAGTAGGGCCTCCTCACACAGTTCAGTTTACTCAAACCATCCCACCTTATTGGTATATCGCATCACATGTGAAACCAAATGGAAAAATTCCTAGATGAACCAAAAATAAGACTTAGATAATCTAAGGAATCATGAAACATTGAACTTCTTTTTGTGTTGCACCCCTAATGTAACCACCCCTACTTTCCTTCAATGAAAAAATAATAATTATCTTAGAATTAAAATTCTCGAGATATCTTATCTTTTGGATAAAAATGTGACAATTTGAAACCCTATTATAAATATGATTCAATCGAAGTAAACTAGATAAGAAATCAAAATGTCTAGTATGGAATTTTGATGTATGTGTTTATACAAGGGAACTTTTAACAAATACCAGGAAAAAGGAATCCAATTATGAATGAAATATTCTATTCATGAGGTCCATGAATACTGTTGGATCATTTTCCAACCTAAATAGCTGCACAAGGTATGTGTATTACCCATATCTTCTTATAAATTCCATTTTCTATAAATCCTCTTCTATGAATAAAATTCTATAATAACCTTATTGTGACCCATACTTCTTATAAATAAATATCATATTACATTAAATGAATATTCAGTACATTTCACAGTAATACATGCCTCATTACCATAAATATCATGTATATTTGGAAACATGGACTCATAAACAATTGGTACACAAATGACCAACATCATTTTCTATTTAGAAATTCACAACTATACCCTTATTAGATATAATATATTAAAAAAATCCCTCTCTAACCTATGGAAGGGAAACATATTAAATAGTGAGATTAAATTCGTAGTATATTTAAATATAAGAAAAATAAATAAATGATCATAAGTTAGAATAATATAAGAAAAATTGTATGGTAACTTGAGTTAAACATTTAAAAATAATACCCATAATTTAAAATATCATCATCATGAAACATGGAATAATTTTTTATCAACAAATATATTCATGGAATAAGATTGTGGAATTAGTAATCATCAATCAAGTTCCTTAGAAACAAATCATCAGAATAATACATAAGTATCTTGATTGAAAAAAAATATATAATCATTTCCTTATACAAGGATCACTACAAACGCTATCATAGTGAATTGTTTTTACTCTATATTCAGTCATTTTCTTATTCAAGGTTCCCTGAAAATACTATCTTATTGGAAAATGTCCCTTACGAATCTGAATTGACATCCCAATCTAGACACCACAATCTCATGTGATATCATTCTTTATCTAATTCATTAGAGGGGTATATAATTATAGATAAACCCATCACATAATTAAATCTATAAATATGTGTGCCATAAGATAATAAAACATTCATTATATAATAAAATTTTAACCTATGGAAATGAGGCAGGTTCCATAAAAATTTCATCATCATAATCATAAACTATCTATAGAAATAATAAATATTGTAACATTAGAACATATCCCCAATAAATCATATAAAACATTAAAGTAATTTTTATTATAATAAAATACCTTTAATGTGCTACTACAACATTTTTGGATGAAAATACCATTTTTTGAAATATATTACTCAGAGAGAAAAAACAACAAAATATTAAATAAAATATTTTCAATGAAAAGATCCTTGGATACTTATTGTGGAATCTTTAATTAAAATAGTATTCAAAATGTTGGATAAATTTTTTCATGTTGTGTACCTTAATATAAAAATTCATTTCACATTATCAATAAAAATTAAGAATAGCCTTATTTAGTAAATGAAAAGATGATTCATTAATAAAAATAAAAATTCAAAGAAAGGTGAAAATGAATTTAAGAATTTTTTTTATTATATTATAATAATTATTGAAATTTTTTTAAATAAAATATGATCATGAAATAAATGGTTCCCGGCCGTAGAAAAAAACACATATAGTTTTACTTAAAAACACTCCTTCGATCGCTAGAGTACTTAATGAGATGAAAATTAATGGAAGACATAAAGTATCTAGAAAGAATGTGAGTAGAAAAAAATCAAATTTGAAGATTTAAATCAAATAATTTCATTATCATATTATTTAATGACAAAAAATACTAATGAAAATAATATTTTAATATAAAATCCTTACCGCATGTTCATCATGCTTTGTAAGTTCTCTAACCCACTCTTCATTAGGATACCTCCTTTGGATAACTACTTAAAACATGTGTAATAGGTTTTAAATGAATACCATTTTCTCTTGGATGAATAGAATTATTCTAGGATGGTTTAGTTGCTAGACATTTATTAGAGGGATGGCCCAAATTTTGTGAATAATGGAGAATAAGAGGTACCATTCCATAAATGTGCAGAGGGACAAACATAGAATTTATTAAAATATTTCAATGATTTATGGCTTGTTTCATTTGAGTGTGGTTAAAAATTTCTAGGTCTTCAAGTAAATATTATAAATAATTTAAATATATTCAAACTATAAGAATTTATAGGATTGGATGGTAATCCAACCCTTATCACATGGTTTTAGCCCCCAGTAAATCCTAGTTAACCTTAACCTTGGTAATTGTTTTAATTTTTTACTATTACCTATGAAAAAAATTATTTGAAACCATTTAATTACATTAATTAGCCAGATTAAAAAAGTGGAATCCATTTACTAGAATTTGTTTTCTATATTGGTAGGATTTAATTTCATTTAAGTGTACAACTAGCAATGAAAAACCTAGTTTTTAAAAAAATGATTTTAAGAATAAAACTATATTTACCTCCATAAATTTCATAGTAAAAAGCATATAATTAAATTTATAATGTTATATTGAATATATAATCTAAAAAATTCATTAAAACAATTAATAAATAGAGATAAACATAATTTATTAAGATAAAAAAGTCATCCAAAAATTTGTTTTTTTTAAACATTATTCCAAAAAATTAACTTATACCAAAATTAATTACAATAATTATTCCTATGTAATTAATTAGAATATTTATATTGAAATGGTAAAATTTTATGTTATGATAAAACACAAAACATAATGTGATATTTACAAGAAAATAAAAGTGAAATGTTATAAAAATCAGTATTTTCCAGTATTTACAGATAAGAAATTATTTTTTGAAAAGTATTAACATTTCAACTTAATATAATAATAACATATTAATTAAAAAAATTATACGAATTTAATAAAATGAAATTTCTAAAAAACTACACATTAATAATTAAGTTCACAAGAAAAATAGGCCTTAAAATCAAATTTTGAAGAAAACATATTTTTGAAGCGTAAAATGACTTCAATAATAATTTAGTAATAATATTTTTTGAATTAATAAATAAATTTATATTATGAGTTTAAATAATACATATATTTCTTATAGTGGTTATTAATATTCATACCTACAAATTTAAAATCTAGGATACAATGGTTTACTGTACAACCCTTTATATATACACTGTGTTGGGTATTTAATGAATTATAGATATCTTAATTTTCAAATAAAATATAGACATAATCTAAAATTTTAAATTCAATTTAATTGGGTTATAATTTGATAACCTATGATTTTGTTTTTATTCCCATTTAAATAAAAATTTAATGATTTGATAGATTACCTTATATAGACACTGTGTTGGGTATAAGGTAAGCTATCAAATCATTAAATTTTTATTTAAATGGGAATAAAAACAAAATCATAGGTTATCAAATTATAACCCAATTAAATTGAATTTAAAATTTGAGATTATTTCTATATTTTATATGAAAATTAAGATATCTATACTTCATTACATCCTTGAGTTCTCATGTATCTTCCTTAAATTTCTGATTTCTCTAAATAACATTAACATGGTTAATAGCCCCTTTAAATTTATCTTTATCTTTAGAATCCATGATTTATTTTGGTTTTTAATAATATTAAAGATCATGATATAGAGTTATATCCAATTATTTCAATAATATTTAATGATCATGTATATACTTCCTCAAGAGAGATTCATGGAACACATCCTGAACTTGAGAGTGGTTTTTTGGGAGTTCCAAGATATAAGCTACAATACCTAATTCATCAAGAGTATCTATGGGACCAATATAATTAGGGATTAGCTTTTCCATAATTCCATATCTCATAAACTTCTTTTATGGATAAATTCATTGGAAAACCTTCCCACTAACATCAAATTCCACATCTCACCAAGAATTATCACCGTAATACCTCTGGAAACTCTGGGATTCCTTGATGAACTATGGAATGACTATAACATTTTCTACGAATTCCTTAGCTCTCTCAAGTACCAATATATTTATTTATTTAACTTAATTCAGTAATTTGAGGATTATACACTTATTTCCATATAGGTATTTATAATGAGCCATAGTAGTTTATTAAAAACCAAAAGGATATGTTTTATTATTTTTATATATATTTTAAAGGTGGTTGGGATCAACGATATCCTCTAGTAAATTTTTTATAAAATAATAATATGTAACCTTAAAACATCCTAAATTTATATCCAAGACATCTAATAAAGAGAGAAATCTTATCTAATATAAATTATATTCTATAACTTCATACGGTGATCAACTACCACCCAAATATATATATGTACCATAAATTATTTGGGTGGTCCAAGAATGAAATCCAAAGTGATGTATCCCCATTTCCATTATGGTATGGGTAAGGGTTTTAACATATCAATATACTTTTTTATCACCCTTAACATGATCACATACCAAGAACCACAATACATACTTTTTAGTATCCCTCCTCATGTTGTCCCACTAGAATTACTCTTTTTGATCTCTATGCATCTTCATTCTTCTAGGATAAATAGTCAATGAGGAGAAATGAGATTTTTCAAATAGTTTATTCTTCCATTTTGTTATTCATAAGAAAAAAACATGACTCCTCAACCTTATTATTTCATCATAAAAATGTTTGAACTTATTTATATTTATCACCTTCTTATACAGCTCCACATCCCCAATTTATGTATCATTAATCATTATAATTATAAATATTTGAACAATCATTTGAGAAAGTTATTATTTCTCCTTCTCCTTCATGATTCCATAGAACATCCAATTAAAATACATAAATATTGTATATTTTTAATCCCTATAAAAATTAAACCTACATGATCTGTTCAACCAAAATTATTAGACACCATGTTCACTTTCTTCTGGGGGTAGTTAATTAAGAAAGAATAATCATTAATCAAATAAAACCATATTCTTTGTAACATATTTATTCCATTATGGGATATTGTATACATTAAAATGTAATGATTAGTATATATGTCACACTATTCTATATATATATAGTTCCACAATATCTTTGATTAAAATATTACAACTACTATGTCCAAAGAAGGAGTTAGGTAATTTTTCTTATGAACCTTCAATTGGAATGATGTTTGAGTTTCCATCATATAATTTTTATGTGAAAACATCTCTTCCCATGAATTTATGCTTTAGTATAATTCATAAACCATTTTCCACTATTGGGTAGTGTTTGTATATGTTCACTGAGCAACCTTCCCTTTCGTACCATGAAATTTTCATCAAACTCATATGTCAAAATGAACATAACTCTCTTCCAGGTAAACACTGTGAGTTGATTTTATTTCCATAATAAATCCTTTAAAAAGTAGCAATAATATCAACACAATCAAAAAAATTATTTAATTTCAGTCACAATGGTAAGTTTTGGTCAATATTCCAAAAACGTCCATCATTGATAAATCCACCAATATTTACGTTCTTTAGATTATACGGCCCAAAAAATTAATCTTTTTTTCGCCAAAATTCACACTTGGTAAATTTTTCTTAAAACATTTCTTCCCTTAGTTTCTCTAGGATAATCTACAAGAGATCATAAAACACTTCATTTCTATTATAATATATAAAAATATAATCTATACAGATTACCACAAATTGATTTGCATAATCTCTAAATACTCTATTAATTAAATCCATGAAGATAGTGGGGGAATTATTAAGATAAAATTCAATCAATATAAATTCACAGTGTCCAATACCTGAATAGAATGATTTCTTGTGTATTCCTTCACTATTAACCCTCAGATGACTGTATCCA
Organism: Viscum album; assembly: GCA_963277665.1. Taxonomy (NCBI): domain Eukaryota; kingdom Viridiplantae; phylum Streptophyta; class Magnoliopsida; order Santalales; family Viscaceae; genus Viscum; species Viscum album. Next base: position 1,350,118,997 of record OY728121.1, on the reverse strand, counting down.
TATCAAAGATCAATATTGAAAAAATATTCAACTCCTCATTACTTATCAAATATATCATCAATATAGGGCAGAGTATACATATTTTTAATTTTAATATTATTATGTTCCTAGTAATCACTAAATTGACTCTTTGATACATCAATCAAATTAATAAAAAGTGCATGTTCACCCCATGGTGATGATCTTGGTCAAATTATTACCTTATAATGATTATTTTAGAGTTTTTTTTTCTAATTCTTAATTCTCAATAGGGGTCATTGAATTTAAAATTTTGAAATTATTTTAGCACCATTTACGAGTTCTATTGAAATATAAACATCACAATTTATAGGAATAGTATGTTGATAATCTGGAAATACATTAAAAAACTATCTTACAATATGCATAATATAAATTTTTAGTTTCTACCCAACCATTTTTGACAAATACCAACATTTAATAGTAATAAAAACAAAATCTATGGTTGTAATTTCCATTGGATTTTCACATTTATCCTTATAGAGGTATATAATCATAGGTTGGGTTATAAAATAAAATGTGACATCCCTTTCTTGAAATTTAATGTGGGATTAATATAAATAAATCCATTCCGTGATAAAAATAACCTAAAATTAAATTGCAGGAAGTATATAATGATTTTACGGAATAAAAATCCCACAAATGTCAATTTGAGATGATTCTTAGACATTTCATATAAGTTCAATCCATTATGTTATTTTACTAATATTTCAAAATATATTCTTTGAGGTGGTAATGTGACACTGTTGTAAAATTTTTCAGATTTAAAATATTTAGTATCTCTAGAATTTAATAGGAATTTAATAGTTTTAGAGTGGATAGTTTGTGTACCTTTCACCTCTTCAGTGTCACACCACACCACAGAAATACTGAAAATTTGATATTTCTCTTAGCATCTAGGCATAATAGGTTGATTTCATTGACCAATTTCACTAAAAATAATATTTGATCACTAGGTAACCAAATTTCCATACTCATTTCTATTATATAATTGGAGTGTGGGTGGTGCATTTTATAGATATTTCTGTCGATTTTCATCATTTTCTCACTTTTTCCAATTACATTGGTATTCAATTTCCTGATATCCTTTTTTCCATGGTTAAAATAATTACGAATCCCTATAAGAAAATTTCTAGGATGCTTCATTTCACACATATTCTATAAAAGAAAAATCTTCTTCTTACCTCCATGGTTTTTATTATTATATTTTTATTTGAATTACATATTTATTTTCTTATCAACACCATAATACTGATGGTTGACTACAATATCTATTTCCACCTTGATGTAACATACAATGCTTTCTTCATAGATAGTTTAGCTTCTTTTGGTTAAATCGCTTCAAATACATGGTTTTAAGACACTTAAGAATACATCAATCCTACTTTTTGGTTCAATGATAATACTATAATAATTCCTCACTATCGATGTAAAATTTTCAACATAGGTACACAAAGATTTTTTATCTTTTTTATTATGACCAAGGAAGTATTTCCGCGTCTTCATATAAAGTATATGAGGAATGTAAACATAAAAAAATTATCTCCAAACCACATCCCACACCATGGATTGAATTTAGGTGGGTTTTATATTATTTTCGTAAAGAGTAAACGATTGATCTTCTTCACCTTCAAAACAATAAAAATGTATGATAAATATTTCATGTCTTGAGCACTGTTTAAGGTAAAATATATTTTCATTGGTCATAATCAAATAATAAAAAATTATTTTAATGAATTTCCCACTAATATAAGCTGTATGTTACCTCATAATGGATTCAATATTAAATTTTCATGCCAATTCTCATTTAGAATATCAGAAATATTCAAGGCTTAATTTTTTTTTCATAAGCATAACAATAATATTTTACATTCCATCTCCAATAACATTAAATTGATCATGGGGTAAATCGTTTCATTTTCAATCAAATTAATTGTTTACATGGTTATATTGTGTTCCCACCATTGAATGGACCAAAAATCATTGTATGAGAAACAATAATCATTGTGGTAATTCTTATCATCATTAAAATAAATTTTAAGATATCTAGATCATGAAATATAATTTTCAATCTAGGACACCTTAGGATTAACCTATGTTATCCATGGTCATTATCTCATTAAATCGTTCCTAATGGGTATTAAAAAAAGAATTAATTATTTGATGAATATCACATATGAGTGTCAAAATAGGTTCAATATAAGGTCCCATTAATTGTGCAATAGAATGATGGCTGATATATATATTCAATCTATACATTTCGGGGTTATTACCCTTAAAATCATCTATTCCAAAACCACATCGAATTGTACTATCCAAATAGGGATATATTTACTTTGGAACAAATTATTTTTCCCATATCATAAAATATAATGTTCTCTAATACATAAGATTATCCAAAGGGTTCTCAATAAAGTTTCCACAAAATAGTTTTCAAAATATAATAAAACATTCCTCTTATACAATCTATAGAGGCCTATCTTTTTGGGGCATTAATATTACATCATTTTAGAGAAATATTCGATTAATTTTACAATAATCCTTGAATAAGGACCATTGAGGTTTAGTGAATTGGGAAATAGGTATATGAAAAAATAGGTATAATATATATATATATATATATATTCTTAATTAGTTCTTCAAAACAATCACCTTTTTTAGGCATAACAAACATAAATCCTCTTATCAAAACACTGTGAAGGTAAATATAAGAAATTTTGGGATGAAATGCTTAGTAGAGTAAAAAATAATAGATATCGACAAATGATCTTCTGTGATCATAATATAATTACAATGGCATCAGAATAAGGGGTAAATATTTTGAAACCATATTTATAAATTCCTATATCATAATAATGAAACAAAAAAATCAATCAAAAGTCATAGGTAGTTAGAGTATAGAATAATCAATAATAAATCCTTATCCATGATTAAAAATGTCATTAGCTTATGAAATAACCCCATGTCATGAAAATAATCATAGAAAATCATTTACATAGTCAATTTACATTGCTAAGAGAATCAAAATGGATTGGATTCAGTCCCATTTTCATCATTTCCTTAGTAAAGGTTCACTCCCAAGATTATGTCATTATAAAAAGTCCCCGACTAATATAGGTTCACCCCCATTAATATACTTATCATCTCAAGTGATGTATTAATTTAAAAATTAATTAGTGTTCTATATAATTCTTATCCAACCCATCACATAATGAAAACCATATATATATATATATGGAAATTTCCTAAAACATTCCTCATATCATCAAATCATAATCCAAGTAAAGGATGTGTGTCTTATAAAAGTTTTATCACCACAATCATAATCCATCTATAATTTTTTTTCAATATTTGATCATATCCCTATTAAATAATATGATAGTAAAATTATGTTTTTAAAGATAATGATATCATTTAAAGACCACTATAAAATTTTTCAGGTAAAATACACTTTTTACATGAATTCACTTACTTATTGTAACATCTTCCCCCATCCCATTGTCTTGAGAGGGTGGAGGAATGCTACTTGTCATTAAGCGAAGTTCACTAGGCACCAAAGAATGGAAAAAAATGTCGTGGGCTTTGAGAAAAAATTGGGGAAAAAATTTCACTTAAGAAAAAACCAACCAAACTATCCACTAAAAAATACTATATATACCATGTCAATAAAATATTAATGCAGGTATTACAAAAAGAAAACTAAGTTGTCCCACAATGAAACCCCAAACTAATACAACCCAAAACAATATCAGAGTACTATGTAGAATACTAAACAAGAGACACCAAAATAATCCAAGACACACTCCAAAGCTCCACCCTACGCTCCTTGATTCAAGAAACAACACATCTCCCAAGCATCACCACAAGACACTAGCAATGAGATAATTTACCTTTACCAGTGTCCTAGAATATAAAATTTTCAAAAGAACCCAATTTCCAAAGTAGGGGGTGATTACTAATACTCAGTAGGTTTTCCCCAAAAGACTTACCTAAAAATTCCACTAAGATAAAACCATTATCACATTTATATAAATAATTCTATATAAAATAATCACAAGTGAAACCATTACCATAATCCAGACAAACCCTTACCAAGCCACCTCACCCAAACCAAGCAACCACATGATAGCCAAACAAATATTCCACAATCCCTTCCATAATTTACACATTAGCACAATAATTTCCATCTTTCAAAGTAATGCATAACAAGGCTACCAAAATGGTGGAGCTTCCATCCAACCCATTCACCTATTCCTACAAATGGTGCTTCAAGACCACTAATCCTTTGATAGTGTCCCTTAATTCCACTAACCATCCCATTATTATAGTGGTACTTACCTCCCACTTCCACACAATATTCCAAACAATCCATAACAAAGAATATAACTCCCCAAGGCCACAACAATATGAAATCAACCATTTACATTACTTGTCAATCCAGTTTAATAAATCGTACATTTTTGAAAATTCTATTTAATCATTTTCCATGACGAACAACATTTCAATAAAACAAAATATTTATTTAAATACTTTTTCTATCATCCATTTTCACAAATCAATCTGATTATCCCATTTTGAAATTTTTATTTTAAAATCCACAACAATAACATTTCCCATAAAAACCCATTTTCCCCCAAAATTCCCCAAACATCGCCAAAGGGATTTCCAACCAAAATTTCAAAAAAAACACAATTAATTTTAAGAACATCAAATTAGTTGTAACCAAGAATCAAGTTCTAGAAAATTGGATTCGATAGAGAATCCACCAACCTTTAGGGTTCCGGTGTATTCGACCCACACTCATCAATAGCTCAAATCCAACAAACTCACCAATGAAAATACTCTAGATCTCTTTTCCTAACATCCACAAGCCTAAAAATCAACACCCAAGGTAACACCAACCCTATATCTACATGAAAATGATGTAGATATAGAAAACCTAGAGAGAGGGAGATGAATATCTAGAGGAAACCACAAGGAAACCAAAGGGAGAGACCTACCTGGGAGAAACCACCTTCAAACCACCAAGAAACCCCTTTGATTTACTTTCAATGTGAGTGTGAGAAAACCATAAACATTTGAGAACCCAAAATCCTAAGTGAGGATCTAGTGGGAGAAGAAGTGGAGTGAAAAGAGGCACCCCCAAAGGAGCCCATATTAAAAAACCCTATCATTAAATGGCTTCACGGTTAGCCCGCACGGTTTGAAAAATTGTGCACCTAACATGTGCAAGCCACTACCTAGAGAGAGGGAGTCAACATGGTTACCTCACACGGTTTGGAAAATAGTGTGCATGCCAAGTGAAGGCTACTCTCTCCCTACTGCATGGTTTTCTAGAGAACCCACACAGTTTCCCTTAACTGTGCTCAAACTGCACACCCTTAGGAAAGCCTCTAAACATATTCAAAACCATTACAAACTCTCTAAACCTATTACAAACTCATCCCAAGCACTTTAAACACATAAAAAGGAATAAAAAATGCTACACACCTCAAAATGGGGGTGCCAGATTCTCCCCAACATTGGACATTATGTCCTCAGAAAGTAGGGAACCACTGCTTTATTGAAAGGGATCAGACCATTGCTCTACCATCTCTTTCTCCTTCTCCCATGTCTCCACATGAATCTGGAAATGATTCCACACAAAATGAACTAAACCAATGATTTTACCACTCATGAATTTCTCTATCCTATACACAATATGCACTAGAATGTGCACTATGGAAGCATCTGGTTCTAGCTCAACATGATCCCAACGAGTCACATGGTCATGATACGACTGATACTTTTTCAACAACGACACAAGAAACCAATTGTGCACTGCACTAAACCATGGTGGAAAAGCCAAATGATAAGACACCTGTCCAAACTCCTCAAGTATCTCAAAAGTACCAATATACATCAGAGATAACTTACCCTGATTTACAAACTCTCGATGTCCAAACCTAGGAGATATTCTCAAAAAAACATGATCACCCACCTCGAACAACAACGATCGTTGACGATGAGCATATATGATTTCTAAAGACATTGAGCTATCTCCATCCTCTTCTGGATCATCTTTATTTTCTCTGTAGTCTCTGAAACAAGGCTCAATCTGATCATTAAAGTCTCACCTGTTTCCACCCAACATTGTGGTGAAAGACACAGACGACCATATAAAGCCTCAAATGATTCCATATGTATCGAGGCCTGATAAATATTTTTATAGGATAACTCCACCAATGATAAAGACTTATCCCTAGAACAAACAAAGTCCATCCTACAATCCCTTAACATATCCTTTGTGTTTTGTATCATCCTTTCAGATTTCCCATCCCTCTAGGGATGATATGCCTTGCCCAGTGTCAATTGTGTCAGAAGGGATTACTGCAATGATTTCCAAAAATGAGGTGTGATCCTCAGATCTCTATTTAATACAATTGAAACTAGAATACCATGCCTTTTTACCACCTCCCAGATATAGACTTTGGATAGATCCTCCACCGTATGAAATTCATGAATAAACATGAAATGGGTTAACTATGTAAATCGATTCACTATCACCCATATGGAATCGTTCTTCCTAACCATTTTTGGGAGACCCATTACAAAATCCATTTCTATCTTCTCCCATTTCTACACTAGGATTGGTAATGACAGTAACATGACTATTGGTTGTTGTTTCTCTACCTTGACTTGCTGACAAGTCAAGCATCTCGAAACAAACTCGACCGCATCCTTTTTTATACCTAACCACAAAAACTGCACCTTCAATGCATTATATATTTTCTAAATTCTAGGATGGAAATACCACCTTAAATGATGTTAATCCCTAAGAAGTTACTCTGTACAAGCCACTGGTACCACCATCTGATTTCGAAAACACAAGACTTATTTCCCATTCAATTTCTAGTTCTCAATGGTCTCCCCACCATTGAGTTTTGACCTCATTGACCTACACTCAGAATCAGATGCCTATGCCTCTTTAACCAAACCAACCATGTCAGGAACCAATGAAACTATAATGAATACCACTCTGTCACCCTAGTCCTCACATTCTAACTACATGTTGGCTATGACCGACATCAACTTCCACTAATCTGATATCTGCTTCACCATTTGAGAAATTGATTTCCTACTTAATGAATCTGCTTCTGAATTTCCCTTACATGGTGAGTACATTAAGTCTAAATCAAATATCTGGAGATATTCCATCCATCTCATTTTCCTCATGTACTAATTTTTTTGTGAGACTATATGCTTTTAACTCTTATGGTCCGTAGACACTATAAATTTCTCACTGAAGAGATAATGACACCACATTTTTTAAGCATGAACCCCAATTTTCAACTTCAATTCATGTGTTGTGTATTTCTTCTCATGTAACCTCTACTATCCTAATCCATATGCAACCACATGACCCCCCTGCATGAGAACAGACCCCAACCATGACCATGATGTGTCACAATACACCACATACCCTTTCCCTGGATCTGGAAAAACCAAGAATGGTACTAATGCAATGCGACCCTTTAGCTCTTAAAAAAAATTCTAACACTGCTCATCCCATTAAAATGGAACATTCTTCCTTGTCAAAGTTGTAATAACTTATTTCAATTGTGAGAAATCACGAAAAAATGTTGATAATACCCAGCTAGAACAAGGATGGTCTATATCTAGACAACGTTCTTTGGTATTTTCCTAGAGACAATTTTCTATATCTTTTATGGATCAATAGAAACACCCCTATCATAAATAACATTGCCAAGGAAATGAACCTCCTATATACAAAGGTCACAATTTTACAATTTGGCATACAACTGATGTTCCCCCGAGATCCCCAATACGATCACAAAGTGCTTCTCATGATCTACCCTTGTACTGGAATACACAAGTATATCAGTAACAAATAACACCACAAAAGAATCAATATATCTCTGAAATATCTGATTCCTAAATTCCATGAACACTGCTAGTGCATTCGTTAGACCAAAAGGCATAACCACATACTCATAATGGCCATATCTACTTCTGAAGGCTATTTTTTAGAATATCCTCCTTCTGCACACGCTGCTGATGATACCCTAATCATATTTCAATATTGAGAACCACTGAGCTCCCCACAACTAGTCAAACAAATCCTCAATGTGTGAAAGTAGGTATCATTTTTTTATCGTAACATGATTAAGTCTATGATAATCAATATATAGATATAAGGTTCTATCCACCTTTTTAACAAACAAAACTGATGTTACCCATAGAGGTGTTCATAGATGGATGTACCCTTTGTCTCATAAATCTTCCAACTGCACCATTAATTCTCGCAATTATGCTGGTGTTGTCTGGTAAGATGGAAGTGAGATAGGATTGGTCCCCTGAATGAGATAAATCATAAAATGCACTTCTCTCATGGTGGTAATCCCTGGGAATTCTTTGGTAAATATATCCATAAACATATCCATGATTACTGGTAGAACACTTTGTGCAATACCTTCCACTGCTGCCATTGAAAAATCCTCTTACCAATATGATATCATTCCAACCACTGGTGCCAACAATCATATTTCACCCTTCTTCTCATACTTCTCCCCTATAATGAGATGTATCACGCCATCCTCCAATATAAGACTAACCGTTTGTGCAAAATAGTCAATGTGAGACATAAACATTTTCAACCAATCCATTCCCATGATTATATCGTACACATCCATATCAAGAAATAATTCAATTCCCTCCAAAACTAAACAACAACCTTGAAATAAGAAGGCTCGAAAATATCTTTGACCTAGAGGAGTTTTTAGTTTCAAAGTAGAGGGCATCAATTCCATGTGTAAACCCAACAAATCGACGATGCAAGAAGCTAGAAAAAATGTGAAGCACCTGTATCAAACAATGCTTTAATCAACTTGGAATTTTAAAGAATCATACCTCGGACCATGGATGTTACTAATTGGTAATACCCCACAAATTGATCAGCTTCAAACAACTATTTTATTTCCATGGTTTTATATTTATTTCCCTACTGAGGTGTTGTGGTATTCTGAGAATCACCATGACTCACTTTACACTTCTGCTGAGGGGTATGCTACTGTCCTCGTCTCGTCAAGGCATATAACCACTGAGACCCCTGAGGAGTGTCACAAACACCCACCCTTGGAGAATTCTGACAAAAAACTGCAGATTCCACGTCTTATTACAATTATGACATTCTTGAGGTTGTCCTATACAATCCTGATTGATGTGGCTCGCATAAGCATACTAAAAACAGCTCTTCTTGCTATGAGGCTTCGGAGGAAGATTCACTGATCTTGTATTTAGATTCGGAGCCATACTCCCACCCTGAAAATAAGTGTCCATCTTTCTCTTAACCCAGTGTTTGAGATCCCAATATTCCCATTGGGTACCAAAACACTTCCTCCTCTCACATCCCCCAAAATATCCTTTTTAGACACTGAGGCTCTATTCACCATCTCTGTGTAACCATATATACTTAGCACTTCTATCATGGACTAGATGTCCTGCCTCAAACAAGATTCAAAGATATGAGCTTTCAATGATATACTACCCACTACCTCGGGAGAAAACCTCACTATGTTCGTAAACATATCCACATACTCCTTTACAGAAAGGTTCTCCTATTTTAAATGGAAGAAATCTATTTTGTGCTGAATTCTGATCATATGAGGGTTGAATTTTTTATTAAATAATTCATCAAACCCCTCCCATGTCACACTTTGGTCTATACTAGATTGGAACACCAGATCCCACCACTGATGGGAAATGAATTCCAACATATACGTAACTAGTTTCACTTTTAGCTCTGCTAGTGTTCCCAAGTAGTCAAATATCCTATTCATTTTGTTCAGCCACGCTTCAGCCCTCTCTGGCTCTGAATCACCCCTAAAGATGGGTGGATTCTTCCCTTGAAACTGAACCGCATGATCCACATGTTTTGGTTAATCCACTTAATTCTAACTTCCTACTTCTTGTAAATCTTGCACTATACTTTTCACTAGCTACTGGTTCACTTGGGGCTCAGGTGGAACAACATTTTTAGCATTTTCCTTTGGCTAGTATCCACGACGCCTACCCGGTACCATTTTTATAAACACAAAAATCACTTTGAGCCACACTACCTTAAAAATAAGTGTATACAATTTTCAAATTTAATTACCTAAAAACAATCTCAACCATGATTTCCACATGTTCATATTTTTCATGTTGAACTATTCTGAAAATACACCATGTTTTGAAAATCAACCAATTTTTAAAATACCACCAGTTTTCATGTTTCATATCCTTCCATTTTGAAACCCAATACAATTTTTCAAAATCAACCCATCTATAACACACCACTGATCATTATACCCCAATGAAATATGAATCCTAGTGGGAATTCATTTCTACCATGCATTCCATGTTCATCTCATTGGCTACACCTACAATAATGTGACATTCAATGCCTGTAAGTGTCTCCAAACACTTATGTACCAAACGTCCTGGTAACTTGAAGTTCAGCATAAAGGGTTAGCTATGTCCTTTTATTCTACACAATCTAGGTTCAGACAATCCTACACCTTGAACTTTCCCGACTCAAGGAATAGGCTAAGAATGAATGTCAACACCAAGACCAACAATCAACACCAAGGATCGAGCAACTACTCTCACATGAATGAAGAGGACCAAAAAAACAAATACAACTTGTAATATCCCACCCCATCCCATTGGCTTGAGAGTTCGGGGGAGTACTACATGTCTTTAAGAGACATTCCCAAGGGGCCAAAGGCAAACAACAAATATCTAGGGCTTTGAGAAAAAATTGGGGAATGATTTTCCATTAAGAAAAAAACATCCAAAACATCCACTAAAAAACTATATCATGCATGTCAATAAAACGTTCAAGAATGTATTACCAAAATACAACATAGTTGTTCCACAATGAAACTCAAAACCAATACAACCCAGCACAATATCAGAGTACTTTGCGAAAAACTAAACAAGAGATCCATAAATAAACCAAGAAACACTCCACATCTCAACACCAAGATCCATGATCCAAGCACCAACATATCTCCCAAGAATCACCACAAGCCACTAGCAATGAGATTATTTACCTTTATTTGTGTCTCGGAATACGACATCAGCAAAAACACTCAAGTTCCAAAGAAGGGGGTGAGTACTAATACTCAATTGGTTTTCCCCAAATGACATCCCTACCCATTCCACTAAGATAAAACCATTAGAACATTTATATAAAATAGTTTATTTAAAATAATCCCAAGTGCAACCGTTACCACAAGCCAAAAAAACCATTTCCAAGGCACCTCAACCAAACCATGCAACCAAGGGAAATCAAAACAAATATGCCTCAAGTAATTTCATCATTTACACATTTGCAAAAAAAATTCCCATATTGAAAATAAATACACAACAAGGCTACCAAATTGGTGGAGCTTCTATCCAACCCATTCCCCCATTCCTACTATGGGTTTTTCCTGCCCACTTATCCTTTAACAGTGGCCTTTCAGTCCACTAACCATCCCCTTATTATAGTGGTACTTCCTGCACACTTCTACACAACATTAAAAACAAGCCATAATCAAGTATATGACCCACGAAGGCCACTGCAATATGAAATCAACCATTTATATTACATGTCAATCCACTTCAATGAATCAAAAATTTATTGAAAACACCATTTAATCATTTTCCAGGACAAACAATAATTCATTAAAACAACATCTTTATTGAAAAAAAAAATCAACCAACTATTTTCACAAACCAATCCCAGAATCCCATTTTAAAATTTCCATTTTAAAATCAACAACAAGATCTTTTCTCACAAAAACCCATTTTCCCCAAAAATCACCAAAATATCACTAAACAGATTTGCAACCAAATTCACCCATCAAAACACAATTAATTTTAATTACAAAAAAAGTAATTGTAACCAAGAATAAAGTTCTAGAAAAGTGGAGTCGAGAGAGAATCCACCTATCTTTAGGGTTCTGGATAATTCAACCCACACGCAACCACACCTCAAATCTAGCGAACGCACCACCGAAACAGCTATATATCTCATTTAATAACATCAATAAGACTTTAAATCAAAACCCATGGAAACACCAACCTTAGATCTATATGAAATAGATGAAGATCTTGAAAACCGAGAGATAGGGAGATGAAGATCTAGAGTAAACCACAAAGAAACCAATAGGAGAGACTTACCTGGGATAAACCACCTTCAAACAACCAAGAAACCACTTTTATTTGCTTCCGATGTGAGTGAGAGAGCACCTTCATGATTTGAAAACCCTAAATACCATGTGAGGCTCTAGTGGGAGAAGAATTGGAGTGAAAAGAGGCACCCCTAGGGAGCCCATATTTGAAAACCCTATCTTTAAGTGGCCGCATTGTTAGCCTGCATGGTTTCGAAAACCGTTCACAAGCCACTTCATTGAGAGGGGGGGGGGCACACAGTTTCCTCAAACAATTTTGAAAACTGTGTGCATCTCATGAAATGGCTAAAATGTCCACCCTTCACTATTTCTTGGTGAACCCACATGGTTTCTCCTAACTATGCTCAAACCATGATCCCTTAAAAAACCTCCAAACTTATTCAAAACCATTCCAAACTCTCCCAACCTCTTCCTAACTCATCACAAGCACTTTAAATAGATAAAAATAAAAAAAAAGGCTACATACCTCAAACCGAGGGTGTTATACTTATAATTTATAAATGTATACAATATAAATGAAAACATATTATTATAAATGAACTATGGAAATTCTTAAAGGAAGCGTCAATGAGAACTGTATTGATTATGGAAGATTAATATGTTCAGGAAGTTTACATTAAAATAAAAATTCCTTTAACATTGTCAATAAAAATCCATAAGAACCTTATTAAAAAAAAAACGACATATAGAACCCTTTAATTTTTTAAATAAATATAAAGAGGGTAAGAAAAATTAAGTAATATTTTGAGAGTATTAAAAATATTAATTCTTTTTTAAATAAATATGGACACTGAATATAATATTCCCTACCAAAGAGGAAAACATGGTTAGGATTCCTTAAAAATATTGTTTCATTATCTTGAGTATTTCAAGAGAGGAAAGTAAAAGGAAAACAATAAATAACAAGAATAAAATAAGGAAGAATAAATTATATAAGATATTCAATATATAGATCCTATAAATTAATCGTTAGAAATTGAAATAGTAGAAATTCCTAGTAAAATTGATATTGTGACATAAAACCCTTACCTTAAGTCCATATTTCTTTATAAATTCTCTAATATCTTATTCTTTGGAAGACATCCTATGGATTAATAATTAATCCTTGAGGTATTTTTCAATGAAGAAAATAATATTATCTATGATAAAGAGAATGATTCTAAACATATTTTGGAGTTAGTGTATTTTGGGCAAGAAAGATTAAATGGTGTAAACAAGAGTAAAGAAGAGGTTCCCATTTATAATTATGGGGAGGGACACACATGAGATTTCATAAAATATTTCAATGATTTATGGTCACCTTTATAAGAATGTGTATCCAAATGGTAATGGGTTTTACGGATTGATATGACAAGGTATAAAGATTTTAAAATAATAAAACTTTTATTGGTCTGGGTGATAATCCAACACTTATCTCATTGTTTAACTCCCTTGTAAACTCGTCTCAACCTTAGTTGTGGTAATCAAATTTTACAATATTTACAATACTATATGACCAAGAATTAAGTTTACCCAATTGAATTTTACTAGTTATTATGATTAAAAATTTGGAATCCATTTTACCAGATTAAATTTCAATAATTGGTAGGATTTCATTTTAATTAAGAGTGAAAATATTAATGGAAACTAGTTTTCAAAAAATGAATTTTTAAACATAAAACATAAATTACTTCTATTAAATGACTTGAAAAAATAATCAAATTAATGTTAAAATATCATATTGAATATTTAATATATATATATTAAATTAAAATATAAATAAATAGAGATTAAATTAATTTATTTTTATAAAAACACATTTCATGGTTTAAACAAATTTTAAGAAAAAAATTAGTTTTTGAGCCCAAAAAACTAACTTATGTCAATCTCTGGTAAACTGATGATTCCATTGTAACAAATTTTATTATTTATAATTAACTCTTAATTAGCTTACATTAATATATAATTCAAAACTTTATAAGACATTTAATTTAAAATATATTACTTATTTTACAAAAATTGATATTTTCGACTATTAATTGAAAAATAATTTTTTTTGAAAAATGAAAAAAAATCCACCCTAATATAATATTGAAATGAATATTTTAAAATTGATTTTAATATTATTGAATAAAATTTTAAAAAATTGTAGAAAATAATTATAAAGTTCTCATGAATGAAATGCGATAAAACCCAATTTGGATGAAAGGATATTTATGATGTGTAAAATGACATTAAAAAAATTAGGTGATTATTTTGTATTAATTAGTCAATATATATGTATTAATAAAACAATTTATATCTGATTTTTATAAAGTGGTTATTAATATTTATTCCTACCAATTATATGGCTTTTTTATAATAGTTTATTATATCTTGGTTTGTATAGACTTGGGGTTGTTTATAATGAATCATTTTTATGAATTAATGTTTTATTTCAAATGTAATACATATGAAATATTACATTTTTCAATGATCATATATAATTTTTAGAAAAAAAATTTGATCCCCCCAATTAATTAATCAAATATTCGATCCTACGAAATCGATGTTGAATCTTCATTGTGGGTTGATTAAATTTAAGGAAATATATGAATTGCCTATGGATACCATTTTATTTTGTGAAAAATAGAACTATAACACCACTAGGATTACCAATTGACCAAATTAATCCATTCTCCTCAAGATATTCAATCTAAACATTCAATTCATTTATCTTGGTAGGTTTCATATGATGTAGATGGATCTATATGAGTTTCACAATAGTCATCAGTTCTATCTCGATCTCAATTCCACCATGGGAAGTGATTTTTGAGAAACAATCAAGAAAAAATAACTTTTAATGGTCCACTGTATGAGGAATAGTATGTGTAGCATTTTCCCGTTAATCTTCATGAACCATACCTTACACTTGAGATATAATGTTTCTGATTTGATTGAGGTATCATCCCACTCTTCTTTATTTTAGATTCCATTATATGGCTTGGACTTATCACTCTCCTTTCAGGGTGTTAATAGTCCACATTTTTCATAATAATCATCAGATGCACGGAAATGAGTCACCATTCAATTCAAAATACGACATCAAAACTAGTCATCTCAATAACTAGGAAACAAAATAGATCTCCATGTCCTACAAACACTATAGGAAATTCTAGAAAATTATGAGTCTGGTCTATCCTCCTTTCATAAGAGTGTCAAGATAATGTAATTCAATAAAAATAATTATATGGAAATTGAAAACAAAAACTACTGGATTATATAATAAAGGATGGCAGGCTCTAATATAAAATAATGTTTAAGAGAGTTAAGATATAATAAAAACTCACCTCATATTTCGGAAGGAACCACTTGACCATTAGGTGAAATATGATCCGCTGAATAGACTATAAATTCCTCAAATCGATAGGTTTTTACTCTTGATTCATGTTACAACTAATCCACTGAACCATAGGGAGTCCACAACTACTAGTATAACCCCATCCTATTATATGGACCGATTCTCCTGTAGTTTTCTGACTCCCGATATGATGTTTTCTAGGACACGTTGTTGGAACATTGGTCCACATGACATTCCTACATGAACTTGATCATGAAACTCTTAAATATAAACATTGTAATTCCACAACATACAACATTGATGTCACTTCCTTTGAGTATCTGCAATGATTTTTTTAGTATCAAATATTCCAATAAAAAATCATTTGGGAACACTTCCTCTTATAGAGGGATATAAAGAATGTTTATTCTAATCCAAATATCTATCACCACCTTATCAAATCTTCTCATTCTTATTTACTAATGGATAACCCATATATCCACTCAAGAACCCACCTACTAGTCCTATAAAGATTGGAAGAAGGCCTAAAAATTTATCCCACTCAAAACCATTAAACATTTTAAGGGACTTGTTAAAAAAATATGATTATATAGTAAAGTTAAATCTTTTCACATAGTGCCTCATCTCAGTTCATAATCCAATATTGAACAGCATGTCATTTCACACCTCATTCCTGACCAATGTGTGGGAAAAATATAGTAACTCTCTAAAATGAGTATAATACTACACCACCATTCTCATTCCCATTGTGAGTTACATAAGGTCTTGGGATCTATCTAAATGCATCATTTATATTAATAAATCATCAAAAAATTGGTCCCCGAAGATCTTCCAAGTCAGACCCTCATGCCTCCCATCCTCGTTCAGCACAATCTAAAATATCTTAGATTTCACCTGAAGAATATATATATATATATATATATAATTTCTATTTCCTCCCAATAGTAATATCTACCAAATTAAATATATCCCCAATTATCTCAACCCATTCCTCGACATCCTAGGGGCTTCAAATACCATGGAATTCTAAGGGATACTATAACAGCAAATCTCAGGGAAAATCAACCATAGTCGGCATGCCCCTTTGGACGCCTACATCCTGAATAGGTACAAGCGGAAAGACTCCTGACAGATTTATTTTCAATTCCAAGACACTATATGAAATATAAGAGAATTAATAGCTACACCTTATTACAAACCTAGAGTGCTATTGGTTCATTTCCCAAAATAGGAGTATCCTGACCCATATCCCTATATGATCTCATAACATGTTGTTGAGGTAGAAATATCTAGAATAAAATATTGAACATATAGAAATTATTTAATTAGATAAAATAAAAATACTACATAATATTTTCTTAGAAACACACATAATAACCTCTTCAAGGATACTCCCCTTAGGAGGCTACCTAAGACTATAACACACACCCCATTCATTACACAAGGTATAAGACCTGGCCTTTAATACTTGCACATTAATCACATTCATGTTAATATGATAAGATATAAAATGTTCCTTATAAAATTATTAAATTTCATAAATAATACTTATATGTGGAACATATAATATATTAAAGTTGGTAATTAATTAATTAAACCTCTATCAATGGAAAGGAAACCGGTGCACCGAATGAAAGCCTATGAATTGATTAATGACGCATGAACCCACACAAATCACATAAACTAATAGTATAAATTAATAATCAGGATGAACATGATATTGAAAAAAAATCAATTATATGGATCCCACTTTACTTCAAAAATCATAAGCCCATTACAAAAGAGTTGACCATTCACATTCATAATTCCACTACAGATGTCCCAACTATCATATCATTTTTCTATCAAACTAGAAAATAATTTAAAAGAAAAAAAGATTAATTTAGTACCATTTAGAAAAATCCAAACCCAAATCATCAATATTGGGTTAGATATTCACAAGACCTCACGAACTGATCCCCATTTTCGAGGGACTTCCAACTAGTGGAAAGGGCCTAAGTTAGAACATGGGGAGACCATTCCCATGATAAGGATAAAAAACTATCTCACATACATGAGAAAGGGATAATAAAATATGTGGTCTATGCAATGTAATACCATGATATAAAACATACTGTATCATTTTTTATAAAAGGAAAGCATCAAACCACATTTCATGTACTGGAGAAAAAAATGATTATTGATAAGAAATATTCCATAAAAATAAACCCAAAATCCATTGTAACTCCACTCATCTACCCATCTCCTTCAGCTATGACTCTCAGAACATGGCCTTTTACATTGATTGGATCCCTAACCATAATGTTTTCATATTCACTAAGGCTCCCATCCAATGTGTGGGGACAATAATTGTTGGAATCTAGTGATGTATCCTTAACATAAGTCAGACATTTATAAAAATAATGCATGTAATGATAGGAAAGTACATGAAAAACTAATCAATAATGTATTGGTCTAAAATTTCACAACCAGGATACAAAAAATAATGACCCTATATAATTAAAATCCATGTTATAGGATAAGTTATGTTTTGTTTCATTGAATCTCATAATAAGAAATAAGTTTTATTTAAGTCTAAAAATATGGGGCAAAGCAATCATGCCTTTGGTCCAGCCACAATACTATTATTCTCCCACCAATTATCTCTGGGAATTCCTCAAGCCCATCATGCCCCACTCTTAGTCCAAGGTAAATCCTCAAGGCCATCATTTCAGACCATCTATCATTACAGACCACAATATAAACATCAATTTTGCTATCGTACATGTTTCCTCTTCCAAGGGATTAACCAACCCTAGAATTATCCACCTATCACATTGATATCAGATAACAAGATTTTATAGTATATAACCATATAAAGATACAAAATAAATTGAAATGAGAGAATTGAGCTATTAAAATTCACAAAAATTTCATATTAAGAGTGATTCATGGTCTGGACAAACAAATTCACATGAAAATTTGGTCATATCTATTTATAAAATTTCCATAAAAAGCATGGAACTTCTTACCTTAAGCGGGATGAGGACCAATATCAATGTTGTCCTCCCATATGAAACTCACACACCAATGGTCTATATAACTATCCCCAATCAACATATAAGGATTCAAGAGAGAAACTCTATGATAATGAACATGTCAAGAGATATAATTGATATAGACTTACCCGCCAATATCACAGCTAAAAAATATCTTGAAAAATACAGGAACAATCAATACAAAAAAGGATTTCCACACCCAATTTCCACATAAATCTATAATAAATCACATTTAATGATCTTTTAATTCATTTATTTTTTACAGAATAGACTAGATCTATATTCTTTTCTAAGGAGAAAATATATGATATAGAATGAATAATAATAATAAAGGAAAAATGGTCACTTACCCTGAAATACGTAGGATTGATATCTCTAGTTCCAATCAAAATGATCTCTAGAGGGAAGAAATTATATAGTAACAAACTATTTAGTCTATATATTAAAGATCCCTTGGTGTATAAAGATGAATATTGGTTTTGGGGGAGGATTAATCTAAAAAACTAAATTTTTTGATCCACAAATCTTTTTGCACAATTTTTTCATGTGTTTTTTCAAACAATTCACCAATTGTTTTGGAGATACTCCCCAATATTGGTAAAGATGACTTCTTATTTCACACATTATGGTAAATTATTCACTACCCATTTGAATTACATAGTCTCCAATGTTTTTAGACACACTATTTCTAGTTGAATATGTATAGTTTACCCAATCCATTCACAACCCCCCTAAAAAATATCCAAAATATCCATAAAAAATTAAAAAAAAACATGAAGACTTATCCAAAACTTGTTATAACTAAATAAGTTTAAACGAAAACCATGAATAAGGAAAAAAAACATAAAAATTTGATGTTGTCACACATATTATAATGGTCTAATTGAGAAATTTCTCTTACATGTTTGTTTTTTGTTTCCCTATGTTCTCCGGAATCACAACTACATTTCCATAACCTCTCCAATGTAATCAAAATATTTCACCATATCTTATATCATTATTATAATTCACAATATGTATTCATATATGACAGTTAAATATCCATCACAATAAAATGACTATATTCATATGGATTACATGGTTGTAAAGTGACAGTTCTCTATGAAGATTATTTATAGTCATGAATGGTATCCGCTATC
Source organism: Viscum album (assembly GCA_963277665.1). Lineage (NCBI taxonomy): Eukaryota > Viridiplantae > Streptophyta > Magnoliopsida > Santalales > Viscaceae > Viscum > Viscum album. The sequence goes on along the minus strand of OY728121.1, from coordinate 1,350,099,262 downwards.
CACCTCAATGGATGAAAATATGTGAAAGAACACCAAGGTTTGCAAAAAAAATCATCCTCTATACAATGTATGAGTATAGTATAGGGAGGATTTATGTGACCACTAAACAATATTTCCCTCACTGAAATGTATGATTATTTTTTCAAGGACATGACTTGTTCTCTGATCAATATACACTTTTCATCCCAATAAGAGTGACGTCCATGAGTTCATCTTGTGGTCTATAGGAAATAAATTCCTCAATGTGTCATATATGTATTTTTTATGATTCATTTCATCTTTATAGGGAGCAATTTTTTTCATGAAGTGATTCCTTAATTCAAAAACAATAGTGACACATCATGAATGCCAATGAGATCATATAAGAAAAAAACTTATTTAATATAATATTTAATTTCTGGTTTTATTTCAATGATCTATCATTATGAATTATGCACTCTCCATCATTTTGTGGGATTCCAAAAATTCAACCCTTTAGGATGGGTTCCAATTGGAAGTTAAATGTGTTGATTTTGATGAAGGGTGATCTCTAGTGTGGAGTTTATATACAGAACCCATGGAATCCCCCAATATAAGATTTCTTTATCCTTTGAAAGTTTTAGCATTTCACTGATGACCATTGATCCATAATTCATGGAAAAACACTATAAAACCACTACATTTGAATACTAGATCCTCCATAATAGAACTAAACCTAATGAACAACTGAGATACATCCACAAACTCAGTTCAGGAACCACATTTTGTTCTTTGGGAAGCTTAACATATGAAATACAAGATATTTGAATAGTTACTATATGGTTCACATTTGGGGATATATAAAAAATTTTACTTAACTATTTTATTAGTATTTATTCTACCATTTACTTTTTTAATCCTAAGAATCATCATTTTTATATAGAATATGAATCTGGAATAGATTTTATTTGATATTTAGAAGTGAATAATTCTCTTGATTGATGGTATTAATGTTGTTCTGAATCACTATATCATCCCAAGAAATATATTCTATTAGAGATCATCAAATAAAATATTTCATATTTTTAAATAATATATAAGATACCTTCAAATATTTTTGAGATATTAAATGATGTTCCCTTTCAAACATTTTTCTATGGTGACCAAATATCTTCTTGGTTTTCCAATATAGGGGATGCCATATTATAACATTTCATTGAAGGGGTATTTAATCAAGGAAACTAATAACGAATTGGTTTATATTCTCTGATATACCCCACTGAATATATAATTGGATTGATATATTCAAATTTTAGACACACATACTTATATATCCATTATATATAAATACATATATAACCAAGGGATGTGTTGGATGTCAAGATGAGATTTTTCTGCTGAGGGTGCTTTCATCATGGATTACACAATACAAAAAATACAATTTTTATAACTAAAATATGCTTTTATAGACAAATTGTGAATCCTTAATATCCAACCATTCCATAGATCACTGTATAAGGTAGCCGAATTATTAAAAACCATCTTAAACCTATTAGAGGGAATCCCCTTTTATAATTTTTGGGATGGATATTAAACCATTATATCTGAGTCATCAATGATAAGATTTTAGAATTGTGAGTCTGTCTTGTCTCATGCTTTCAAGAACTCCTCCACTAATATATTCTTATTATTGAATCCTCTAGTCAAGGTAAAATGTTGGTTTTCAATCCAATCACTTTGGTCATTGATTGTATCCACTTGATTCAGTCTCTCATTCATTCTTTCAACATACTCTTACAAATCGTGAATGATTAATACATTCTACTAAATCTCTTACTCGTATTTAATGATATTTTCCCATGAAGATTACTTGGCCTCATCTTATACATATTTTTGTGGACATTTGTGATAGCCATCAGACTATGTAGAATGTGTTTTTCTCATTCAGTAAGGATGAGGGATGAATTTTTGTTTTGTGAAAAAAGATTAAAGGATTTCATGATATTTATTATAGTAGTTTTTTTGTAAGACGTTGTTCATATTTCACCACCCGTTTTCTTCTACAACCCAAAAACTATCTTACATTTAATCATTTTATGGATTCTATATATGAACAATATGCTTCCAATGTATAAATAAGTTAGAAAATATCCATTGTGATGTTCAAATTATCAATGTTTCTCTTATCATGTGGTATATATAGGATGAATTCATTCCTCATCCATCATTTTAGAATTAAAAAAATAAGACTCCTCCACTTAAAAATAGTTTATTCAAATGGTGGTGAACTTTCTTGGTGATTCTGTATGTTTAAAAATTAATGTTTCCTTCATCACATGTGTTGATATGTCAATCATTCCCCATGGTCAGGATCCATATCTTAATAGGATGAGAAATTTCCCAATAAATAAGACCCACATGATTTTTGTTGAATACTAGTTGATATTTGATGAGAGGTATTACCCTAAATGTGGTTCAGAGAAGACCCATAGAATTATCCTTTGGTCTGGTTGGTGGCCTTACATACAATATTTCATAATTGGTATATTCTTTTGATAAGGGTTTTTACACCAGAAATATTGTTTGGATGTTCATGATGGTAGCCCAACTAGAAAACTAAAATCTGACTAACATGGTTGTGCTAATGGAGATGTAGATATGTAGATTCATTGGGAATAATTATATAGTAAAGACCGCATTAATGATTTTATGTCCATTTAGTCTACTCTAAGTTTGTATTGTAACCAATAATGGGGATAATAATTCATTAATGACCAGCTAATTCTGATTGATTGACTCAGAAAATACATCATAAGTATTTTTAGGGTTAAACCACATCAGTTGAATAGTCAAGACATGAGAAAAGAGCTAATATAGTATAATTTTTTTAACTTAAAACCATACTCATCATAAACCATTGTTGTTAAGAATAATGTGAAAAAGAAACATACGGAGTAGGTATATTTAATATCTTTAAGGGAATGTGTGTTAGATTCATAGATTGATAGAGATATGATTATAGAGGGGTATGAAACAAGTATATTCAGTCAAAATTTTCATCATGTATAAAAGATATTTCCTTATCCTTCTCATTGAATATGATATTAAAAGAATCCTCTGGTTGTACGTTAGTTTTGGAATTTTTTTTGTAGGGGGATATGGGCACCCATGTCATTCTAATTCTAGTGATGTCCACCATCATTACTATGAAATAATAAAGGGATCTTGGAACCTAAAAAGACCCAAAAATTCCATGAACTTTTTTTAAAATTATTTGGGATTTTTACGTGTTTTTGAAAATTGATGGTGTGCGATTTCGATGCCCGGTATGGCTAGAATGAATTTTTAACCTTTTTTTAAAGTACATTCAGTAAACATGCAAGCAGTGTTTTATATCTTTTTAACCAGTGATCAGATTAAAATTGTGAGGGAAACGTTGAATCTATAGCACTGGGACTAGTTTAAGGGAAGATTCACTTCAACCGTAGTAGGTCGGGAGAAAAAGTTATATTTTGGACTTTACAGAAAAATAAAAAAATAAAACAACAAGTAATTTTATTTCTTTTTCTATAGTGGAAGAGTGGTGACGGTGGGGACCAGTGGACTTTCAACCAATTAATGGCTTGAATGTATTATTTTTGAAACTAAGCCATTGGGGAATTAAGATGTTCATACATTGAATGAAACCCATTAATTCTATGGTGCATTATTCACCATTCCCCCTCCTATTTAAATGGAGCTCAGGGTGTGGTTTTGGAATGACTTCTTCATGTGAGGAAACATCAGCGAAGTCCTGCGGCGACATCCACTGATGGAGTATGGGGGCTCGGGCGGTCACAATCTAAGATCAGCGAACGCCGATGACTCCATCCAACATGGACGCTCTTCCTTCCACAACTGTGACACCTCCAGTGAATCCCGAGGTATGGTTTTTTTTGATATTCTGATATCACCCCTTCCCCATTCTTGATTTATATGAAGAAAGTGGATCAACTAAACAACGGGTTGATCCATAGATCATTCTTTAAACATGGGAGGTTGATGTGGGGTTAGAAGTCAGAAGTTCTTTCTAAATTCTGTGATTTTTGCTAACGCTCCTTGTTAAAACGCTAAAGCAAAGGGTGGAGGCCAATCCAAACAAGGCCCGAACACTCAATAGACCTTTTTGTTCTTGTGTTTTCTGTGTGTGGCAGGGAAATGTGACGGAAAGGCAGAGATAGGGGTCATTAATTGGCGGCGGCGACCCAAGAGGCTCGTAGGACAGACGACACCAAGAACAGACCACTGCAGCATGTGTGGTGGACCATGGAAATAATCGGCAGTGCGCCATGCCGGCGGAGGCCGGCGGTGGCTGGAGGGGACCCGCAGAAACTTTCCATGGGTGGTAGGATGGTGGCACATTGATGTGGCTAGAGGCGGCCGACACAAGCTGGCCACCTGGGAGAAGGGCGAAAGAGGCAGGCACCCCCGGCAACAGCAGCCGCAACCCCATGTCGTGCCACGTCAGCTTTTAACTAGTCGGCAACCTGGCCAACCATTTCATGTGTTTGGAAAGAACCCCACCAGCCGGTTGAAATGGCCTCGTGTCTGCAGGTCCAACTGGAGACACGATCCACCTTCAGTCGGACCGGGTCGGGCCAACTGGCCAGTGCGGGTGGACCGAGCCCCACTCGGCAGGTCGTGCCAACCGCGGCCCGGGCCTGCGAGCAGCTAGGCCAGACCCAGTAAATAGGGCCGACCCTTAACGAGCCAGACTCGGGTAGGGTAAGTTACACCCTAGGACCCGTTGCGTCGGGATGGCCTTACTAAGTCCGACTGGGCCCTGACCCAACCAGCCCCCGAATACAGAAATGCCTGTAACTAATGTACTGAGTGTCCATTTGACATGTCGTCAATGGAATGGGGATCCCTTTTGGGATGTAGTCCCTTTGGCATATTCTGTAAGGCCCGACTGAGTCGGGCTGGACCGAGGTGTGATCACCCCTGCTTCCCAGAAAAGGGGTGTAATTAACAGACTGATTGCCCGATTGACGCTTCGTATTTGTCATAATGACCCTTGTGACAAGGTGATACTTTAGAAATATTCTAAGTCAGTTTTATGGATTTTGACGTGCGACTTAGGTTCGATTATCCTTGAATCCAACCAGGCCCTTTTTTCTAAAGTTCTCATATCTCATAGACAGGGTGTTTGATCGACGCATCGTCTATCATGTTGGGACAACTATGACGGGGTTGTCCCTTGGGTTTTCTTTTTGCAGTATTATATACAAATTGATATATGGCCGATGTCTTGAGGAGCATTGTCTTCTGGAGATCATGCGTGCTTTGTGTCGGAAACAAGTGGTCAGCTGTGATATGATGAAGAAGAGTGACCAATACGGGTCAGCATCGAAAAATCCAAAGTGGGATGTTCTTGCTGTAAAAATAATCATCCTTACCTCTCTACCTATGACCAATACAGCTCAACAGCAGTGACAAATATGGGTCAGTACCAGCAACTAACACGGGTCTACACCAATGACCAATATGGGTCACCATGAGCGACCAATACGTGTCAGGACCAGCGACCAATACAGGTTAGCATCTAGTGAAAAATACGGGTCAGCATACAGGGACCTATACAGTTCAACATTGGAGTTACTATGGATAGGATGATCTAGATTTATGACTTATCATCCCAATCCCAGTAACCTTGAAGTTATACTGTTAGAGTGAGCCTTCTCTTTTTCTTTGTGCTTCATGATATCTATCATTCTTGCGATATCACCTTTTATGTATATCTTGTGATATTTTCCTTTATGGACTACTAAGATACCTTCGGGAGTTTCAGGGTCCCCTACTGAGTTGTTCTACTCACCCCTTCATGGGATTTTCCCGCACACGTGTTTCTGGTGTAGGAAACTGACACTCTGAGGTATAATTTGAAGGTTTGGGACCTGGTGCGATGGGAGCAGTCAAGATCCTCTTCTTTGACTTCATACTTACAGCTAATACCCTCCGGGTAGAGCACCATGGAATATGCGAAAGATGTTTACTTTCATTTTGGTTTCTAGGGATTGTATTTTGGTGCACTGTTTTCAGTTTTCAGTTGTACTTGTGGTTGTACTTTACTCTCGTGGTTATACCCTAATTTTGTTGGTTGTTTACTTCAGTTTCCATTTTTGAGTGAGTACAGATCTCTAAGAAATGCCTTCCCTACTTGCGAAAAGCCTTCAGGTGCTAGTCCCCAACCCCTGGCCTATGGAAGGAGGGCTTCGAGTATTCATGTCTAGGTCCCGTGGGATGGGTCATGACAAATTGGTATAAGAGGGAGGTTTTTTCTACAAAAAATAACTAAGAGTATAATTTTACTGAGGCAATGGAGCAAAGATTCTTGAGTTTAGTTTTTAGTATAGGGATTTTGGGGTTGGTGTGGAGGCTGCCGTATCCATACAACATGACCCTGAATTCTGTTTTTCGACTCGATACATGAAAACACCGGTTGATAGTGTTTTGAAAAGATTTGTTGATATTTCTTGAGTCAGCTCACCAGGTATAACTTATTGACCGTAGAATATCTATTTTTTATAGGATGCCTCTAGGAAGACAGTTAGCCAATATTCCAGATATAGATAGTCACATTGGCCCAATAAGCGAAATGGCATCGATATAGGGACCACTCACAATGATGGTAGCTTCAGGTGGTGTACCAGCATCACCACTACCCGTTGACTAGAAAATGCTACATGTGGATCATTTACACTGGATTAACACGTTTCATGAGTTCTAGAGATAGAGTATTCTGATGTTTCAAGGTGATAAGGACCCCCAGGTAGTAGAGGATTGGATTTTGGTAGTTTCATGGGTCGTTTTCTTAGTAGAGACACACACCGAGATGATGCTGATCTTGGATGCTAGCCTTTTTCAGGGATTAGCAGGACGATGGTGGAGCTCAATGCTCCAGGTTCATGAGGAGGCGACCTTCACCTAGCCGGGAGTTCATGCCAGTGACACTACATTGTGTGCGTATTCAAGAGTTGCAGGATTTTTAGTAGGGCTGTCATATTGTGGCTTAGTACTCAGTGAGATTTAATGACCTCTCCTGATACTCCACTGACATGGTATGGGACCCTTATTATAGGGAGAATAACTTTGATTAGGGGATAAAATGAGAGATGAGTGGTGTGATAGTTTCTATCATTATCACGATGCATATTGGGGTGATAGAGTGAGATTTATTGATAGAGAGATTCCTTGTTGAGTAGACACCGACTGTGAGAGATCCTACCAGACGACAGGTAGTATAGTCGTTTGATGATGGAAGTAGATAGACGATGCAGAAACCCAAGTGGGATAGACCTTACGGGGGTGACCCCAGGACGTAGGGTTAGAGTTCAGAGGCTCGATAGGCCGAGGGAGCCACCAGCGATGCATGATCTATTTTTCTTATGGGGACAAGGTCATAGATCTCATGATCTGACTCCCCGCACAGATGATCGGCAGATGATGAAGGGGACACAACTGTAGTGGCATTGACAAAAGAATGAGCATCAGCCATGCGGTGGATGAGGCAGGGGAGTAGAACGTGCAGCGGTAGGTGGTCTGGGTCACCAAGCACTACCACCACTTCCCCCAAGCAGTCAACCACAAGATCTGGGAGCATGTGGATGAGGACATGACCAGCTATAAGTAGTAGAGGATCATGATACTAATATCCCTGAGATGATATGAGCTACAATCTATATCTTATCTATATTTGTAGTAGTTCTTATCGACACAGGTTCTAGCAATTCATTCCTTCTCACAGATACAGTTCGTGACTGTGATATTTCGACTGAGATTTTAGGTCGAATTTGGAGTTTGGATACTCCTGCGGGAGGAGATTCAGCGGTCACACACTACTACCGATAATGTGATCTTACTCTTTGAGGAGATAGAGTTTTAGATGGGATCTTCTAGTAGAGTGATTGAATCCCTATGACTTCATTCTAGACATGGATTGGCTATCAGCATTTCATGCCCAAATTGACTGCATGAGACATACAGTGCGATGTACTTGAAGAGATCAAATCCATCTTTCCTTTGTTGGTGAGATGGAAAATAGAGCAGCATGAGGTGGATTTGTTCTCAAGAGGGTGCAACCGATTACATATCTGTAGGCTTGAATTACCTCCGACATAGTGGATGAGGCGAGTCCACATTTCCTAGTGGGGGTGGATGAGTATGAGGATGTCTTTTCAGAAGATGTCCCAGGACTTCCTCCTTATAGAGACCTAGGAACAACACCGATATCTACACCGGCTTATTAGATGTCCCCTGTGGAGCTTTGGGAGCTGAGGTTACAGTTGGAGGACTTACAGAGGAATGGATTCGTATGTCCCGACGTTTCTCCATGGTCATCCCTAGTGTTGTTTTCCAAGAAGGCATACAGAAGTTTGACGCTATTCTAATACTTTTGGTTCCTAAACCAGGTAACCGGGAAGAGCAAGTATCCTCCACTGAGGATCAATGATCACTTTTCCCAGTTGAAGGTAGCTTGTTAGTTTTCAAAGATAAACTTTAGATCAGGCTATCACCAGCTCTAGGTATGAGAATTAGATGTACCAATGATTGCCTTCAGATGTCAGTATGACCATTATGGGTTCTTGGTGATGCCCTTTAATCATGATAACTTCTCCCGTAGTGCTTATGGGGATCATGAATAGGATATTCCAGCTAACCCTCAATCACTTCATGGGGGTCTTCATCGACGAAATCATGGTGTACTCAGTGTCCGAGGAAGAGCACTCTTTATACTTGATGATAGATCTAGACACACTCCAAAATCACCACTTATATAGGAAGCTCTTAATGTGTGAGTTCTAGATACGAAAGGTCCACTTCCTGGGACACATTATCTATGAGGCTGGAGTTGTAGTGGATCCAGCAATGATCGATGCATTACTTTCTTAGAATCCACCTAAGAGTGTTACTAAGGTGCGGAGATTCCATGGATAATCAGTCTACTAATGGAGGTTCATACCCAATTTATATAGAGTAGAAGCACCTATGACTGCCTTGATGATGAAGGGTAAACAATTCCTGTGGTTAGAGACATGCTAGCAGAGTTTTCAACACCTGAGGCAGATCATGACAAGTGGTCCCATCCCGAGGTTGCTGGATGAGGGCACTCACTACATGGTTTACTATGATGCATCTGGGATGAGACTCTATTTTATCCTAATTTAGGATGATGTAGTGATTTCTTATGGATCATGATAGTTGAGTCATCATGAGAAGAATTATGTGACCCACGACATGGAGTTGGTGGCAGTAGTCTTCGTACTGAATATGTGGAAACACTACTTGATAGGAGAGATGTTCGATGATTACTAAGACCACAAGAGTCTCAGATATATCTTCACACAGAATGACTTGAATCTAAGATAGTGACGTTCGCTAGAGTTCCTCCAGGAATATGAATTTGAGATAGTCTATACTCCTGGGAAGGGGAACATAGTGGCAGATGCACCTAGCTGAAGATCGAGTTCGAAGATACTGAATGAGGCTTCGGAAAAGTTTTCCTAACTTACGATATCCTACATGGATAGGGATGAGACAATCTAGCTACAGTTGATGGTATTTTCCCCTCCACTCCTTCAGTGAGTCAGGATGGTGCAACTTAGAGACAACAGCTGCGAGGCTACACATGCTTAGATATCCTCATGCCATGCACCTGATGGATATTTTGAAGGTGGGGAGCATGATATCCTTTTCCGAGGACGTAAATTTTTACCAGTGGCACTACTAGAGGAGGGGCTGAGGGAGTTGCATACATCCCCTTGCCAATACATCTAGGCGTGAGGAAGATATATCATGACCTCCGGTGTCAGTACTGGTGGCCAGGGATGAATAAAGTTGTGGCTGAGTTTGTCTCTAGATGCCTCACTTTCCTTAAAGTGAAGGTCAAGTACCATGTACCAACAGGCTTCACCTAAATCCATGAGATTCCAAAGTGGAAGTGGGGAGGGATATCGATGGACTTCGTGACACGTTTACCATGTATGTTTAGAGGGCACAATACCATATGGGTGATCGTTGACCGACTCAACATGTGTGCCCACTTCATTACTATTTGAGAGAAGGGTTCGGTAGAGTGATCAGGACGTCTATATGTTCAAGAGATCATGAGAATTCACAAGGTGCCTTCAACGATAGTCTCAGACCATGAAGCATGCCTCACATTTTGGTTTGGGAAAGGATTATAGGAGGCTTTTGGGACACAGGTTCACTTGAGCACAACTTTTCACCCGTAGAAAAATGGTCAGACTGAGTGGACCATCAAGATCATGGAGGACATGGTTCGTGCATGTGTCCTAGATTTTGGTCTCAGTTGGGAGGTCCACATACCCTTGGTGGAGTTTTCTTACAACAACATATATCACTCCAACATTGGTATGGACCCTTTTGAGGGGTTGTACGGATGACCGTGAAGATCACCCTTGTGTTGGATGGATCTAGGAGAGCCAATTCTCATGGGCCTAGAGATGGTACAGGCTACCACTAAGATGGTGAAGATCATCCAAGAGTAGATGAAGACTACACTGAGCCGATAGAAGTCCTATGATGATATGTGATGGAGACCACTACAGTTACAGGAGGGGGACCACGTATTCTTGCGAGTCTGCCCTCGGCGGGGACTATGGAGATTTGGACGAGGTGAAAAACTCTCACTGAGGTTTATTGGACCATTACTAATTCATCAGAGGATTGGAAATGTGGAATACCTCTTGGCACTGCCACCGCAGTTAGATAGGGTGCACGTCATCTTTCACATATCCCATCCGAGGTGATACGTACATGGCCCATCTCACATCATCGACCATGGCGAGCTGAAGATTGACAATGGGGAGACTTTTGTGATGTACCCGGTGGATATAGAGGATCAACATGAGAAGATCTTTCATGAGAGTTTGATACCACTAGTGTTCATTTTTTGGCAGCATGAGAAAATCTAGGAGAGCACATGGGAGCGAGAGTTTCATAAGAATCTCCAGTACCCCTCTTTGTTTGTGTATACTTGTTTGGCTTTCGGGGACATAAATCCCTAAGGTGTGAAGAATATAAAGACCTGAAAATTTCATGTTATTTTTTTAAATTATTTGTAATTTTTAGTAGATTGAAAAAATTGACGGCGTGTGTTCCAATATCCTGTGTTCCCAGAATGAATTTATGAACATTTTTTTATGGTACGTTTTGTAAACGTATGGTCAACATTTTATTTATTTTGAACCGGTGCATGGATTAAAAATCTAAGGACACCATTGAATCCGCAACACCAGGATTCTCTTAAGGGAAGTACACATCAACCATAGTAGGTCATATGAAAAATATAAATTTTGGACTTTGCAAAAAAATAATAAAATAACTTAACAAGTTATTTTATTTCTTTTTCTCCAGTGGATGATCATTAGTGGTGGGGATTGGTGACTTGTCAATCCAATAAATGGATTGACTCTATTTTTTTGAAACTGCACCACTGGAGAATTAATAGGTTCATTCATTAAAGGATCCTCATTAATTCCTTGGTGTTTTACTCACATGTCTCCCACCTATTTAAATGGTGCTCGAGGTAGGGTTTTCACACAACTTCTTCAAGCGAGGAAACTCTGGCAATGTCCTACGGAAACATCCTCTGATGAAGGATGGAGGCTTGGGTTGAAATGATCCATGATAGATGAATGCCGACGAATCCATCCAATGAGGATGCTCCTCCCACCACTACCGTGACACCAACAATGAATCTCGAGGTAGGGGTTTTTTTTTTTGAAATTGTGATATTTCTCCTTCCCCATTCTTAATTTATACAAAGAACAGAAATCAACCAACCAATGAGTTGATCCACGGATAATTCTATAAAAAAGGGAGGTTGATGCGGGGTTACAAGTCTGGAGTTAGTTCTAAATTATCTGATTGTTTCTAACACCTTTAGTTAAAATGATAACGCGGAGGGAGCGGGGCAATCCGATCAAGGCTAAGACCCTCCGCTGACCTTTTTATCCTTGTTTTTTCCCTGGGCAATAAGGAAATGTGACAAAAATGTAGTGATAGGGGTCATGCAGTGGTAGCGGTGATCTGGGAGGGTCATAGTCACAAACGACACCAAGAATAGACCACTGAAGCACGTCTGGTGTCCCGCAGAAAGAACTGACGACATGCCATGCCAGCGGTGACCGGTGGTGGCCAGAGGATACTCGCAGAAACCGGCCACAGGCAGAGGGAAGTCGGAACACTATCACACTCCATGGTGGATAGAGGTGGCCGACCGGATCCGGCCGTGCGGGAGAATGGTGGCTCTCGCAGGCACTGCTGGTGGCAGCAGCTGTGAACAATGGGTCGCGGCAGGTGGGGGCGGCAAGCCCCACACCACGCTGTGTCGATAAGAGACGGGTCAGCCACCTTGGAAACTGTTTCACGTGGTGGGGAATCACCCCACCGTCCAAATGAAATTTCCCTGCATCCGTGGGGCAAGATGGAGAAATGGTCTAACTTCTGGAAGACCGGGCCGGATGCGTGCTGGACCCCGGGCCAGCACGGGTGTGCTAAGCCCCACCCGACGAGATAAACCAACCATATCCCGGGCCCAAAAACTAGCCGGGCCGACCCCAATGGGTTGGACCTTATGAACTAGGCTGACCCTTAATGGGTCATACCTGGGAAAGGTTAGGTAGACCACCAGATCCATTACGTCGGGCCAGCCTGACTGCGTCAGACCAGGACCAGACCCAAACAACACCTGAATAAAGAAACGCTCGTAACTAATGAGTCAGGTGTCCATTTGACACAACATCAATGGCATTGGGACCTATTTTGGAAGCGGTTCTTTGGAATATTCTAGCAGGCCCGCCTGAGTTTTGATGGCCCCCATTTCACTAAAAGGGGTGTAACAAACAGACTGGGCATCCGATCGACGCACTATCTTTGGAATAAGGACCATTGGGACTAGGTGATCCTTGGGAGATACTCAAAGTGAGTATTGATGGAGTTTGACATTGGACTTGGATTGGATTAGACTTGAATCTAACTAGGCCCTCTTTACAATAGTACACATATCTCACAGATCGGGCGTCCGATCGACGCACTGTCTGTCACGTTGGGACCCCTATGACGGGGCGGTCCCATGAGAATGGTTTTTGTGGGAATTAGTAACTATTGAAATATGACCAATGGCTTGAGGAGCAGATTCTTCTGGAGATCAGGCCTATATTGTATGAGAATCTAGTGGTTGGATGTAACATGAAGAAGAAGAGCGACCAATACAGGTCAGCATCAGAAAATCCAGAGTGGGATGGTCTAGCTGAATGAAAAATCATCCCTACCTTTGTATAAGAGACCAATACGGGCCAACTCCAGCATCCAATATAGGTCAGCACTAGCGACCAATATGGGTCAACACCAGCAACGAATACGAGTCAGCACTAGTGACCAATATAGGCCATCACCATCGAATAAAAAGGGTCAGCATCTAGCGACCAATACAGGTCTTCATAATGTGACATATATGGGTCAGTTGTGGAGTAACTACGAAGAGGATTATCTAGTTTTATGTCTACTCATCCCTAGCCTAGTAACCTTGATGATATAACGTTAGAGTAATATTTCTCTTTTTCTTTGTGCTTCATGATCTAGATCATGCTTGTGATATTACCTTTGTGTTATTTATTGTGATGTTTTACTTTGGGGATTACTGAGAGATCTTCAGGGGTCTTTGGGTCCCATAATAAATTTTTGTACACACCCCTGCATGTGCTTCACCCGCATGAGTGTGTCTGGTGCAGACTGTTGATGCTCTGAGGCAGACTTTGGAGGTTTGGGAATTGGTGGAGTTTGATGAGACAAGAGAAGTCGAGATTCTCTTCTTCTACATCAAAAATAAAGCTACTACCCTACAGGTAGAGCTCCAGGGCAGATGCAGCCACTGTTTACATTCTTTTCGGTTTCTAGGGCTACTATTTCAGACCACTGTTTTCAGTTTATAGTTGTACTTGTGGTTGTACTTTTATCTCATGGTTATACCTTACTTTTTTTGGTTGATTACTTTAGTTTCCCTTTTTGAGTGAGTATAGATATCTAAGGAAATTCCATACCTGTTCGAGAAAAGCCTTCAGGTCCTAGTCACCAACCTCTAGCCTATGGAAGGTGGGCTTGGGGTAGTCACGTTAGGGCCCTGTGGGACATGTTGTGACATATCTAGTCATATCATAATCAATAGATGGATTACCTAGTACCTCAAATTAGTGGATTCCCAATGCGTGATGATAAATTGGTGAGGGAGAAATTTTTAGACGAGGTATGTCCCTGAAAGGGGGTTTCACCAAGGAACCCATAGATCACCTAGATTCTAGGGAAATTATGGAGTCTTAAAAACATTTTGTGATAAAAAAAGTGGGTTGGATCCGAAACTGTTTATTCATATTTGAGATGCATTCCTTGTAGCTTAGAGAGAATGTGATCTTAAAGGATCACAATTAATTCTCAAGAAATATGGGTGTATCTCTATGTGAGATATGTTTTGTTAACATGGATTTGATAGTTGTATATACCAAAATTCATTTTATAAGTGAATAAAACCTAATAAATGGAATATTATCTTCAGGATTATGTAGATGTTATCTTTTTATTTAATCTAAATACCCTTTTATATGAATGAACTATTTGAAATAGTGAGATCAAAAGTATCCACAAGAAAAGAGGGATAGTCTAGTCAAAGAAATTCCCATGGAGAAGTAATATAAATACTACTCTACATTTTTTATGAATTCTACTGGTAATTTTTTGACATTATCCTATAATTTTTATAAAATTACTAATGGGATTAGTTTCTAGTTTGATCTCATAAATATTCTGATGGGGAGACAATAATCTACCCATGCCACCACTTAGGTGAAAGAGACTACCTGAAATACTTCATCACATTTATTGAGTATATAAGAGTGATGTTCTAAAATCCTCCATAATTATATGAATTACTTACTCTAGTGAATTTTACCATATATATTACTATAGGATACATAAATAAGAATAAATAATAAAAGTAATTGGCTAACAATATTCACTAAAAATTAAAAAAAATTGTAATTATATTCTCTCACCAATAATTTATGATATCTTTTTAGCTTCATGATACTTCATTTTTATATTAATTTGTTGGTTTATTCTTCTAGGAATACATGAATCATTATTAAGGAACATATAACACCTATACCACTAAATGGTTATTCTATAGAAAATATGTATTATTAAGATCATTAGAGGATAGACCTAGTTCTTAAATTGGATATAGTATCCATTATCCTAATTAATTGAATTCTAGTGGACAACCTTGTGGATGTTTGAAAAATCACTAGTAATTCATCAACTAATCATGCACTAAATGGTGAATCTATTTAGAAATTTAAATTGTAATTATGTTTTAACCATCCTTGGGAGTTATGATATCCAATGAGGGAATCCACAAGGAATAGTATTGTGGTGGTGATTTGGGAATATTTAGGTTAGATATTTCTTTTAGAACCTCTACTCTAATGGAGAGTGTAACACCCTTGGAAGTTAGCACAATTTCACTATGTCCTTGGGATGAGTTTCTATGAGAATAACCACCTTCTGTTAATTATAATGAGTAAAAACTTGTTAATGCAGTTAATAACTTAGTAAGTGATATTGAATATTCAAATCTATTAACTATTTATACTATCTTAATTCTTTTGGGATGATATATTCTTCTTTTTAATGTTAAAACCCTGATAATGAATATAGAAACTCTAGTAGTTGATATTGTATCTCAAATATCTCAATTAGTCGAACTTTCAATGATTTGGGTTTTTTTATTTCTAGGCCATCTTAGAGATTCCAGCACTAGACCTTCAAACAATAACTTGGTCCCTCGATATGTGATGATTTATATAATGGAATCTGACTCAGATCTGACATTAACTTCAATGAAACATTGTTTTTGGTTGAAACTATGGAGGAATATCTCAATGATGGAATAAAATACCCCTCTCAGTGATCATTGAATCCATATGAATCACCTCCCCCATATGTTCATTACACTGGTCATAGCATGATATAATTTTAGTGACATCTAATTGAAAGTGAAGTAGGTGGTTCCTAATGGAAAATTAATGAGCATGATATGGTCATTTCTTTCAAACATGAAATATTTAACCAAGTATATGTATCATAGGGACATATAAATTCATGATTCATCTCAATGTGATGTTATTTATGTGGGGTGACAAATGTTCATTATGGAAGGGAGAGACTTGGAGGATAAACATAATGAAGATCTTAACCATATTCAAGAATAGTTATCCCAACTTCAAAAACATATTAATATTTATGAAATGAAGATAGAGGGACCCAAACAGAATGTTAATAAAGTAAATAAGTAATGAGTAGATTTCATTTTAAGGGATGAAACATTAGGTCCAAATGTAGATATGGAATCTATGAGGCTACCAAAGTTGTGTGAAGTTGTTAATTTATCAGTTACGCCAATGATTTGAATAAAATAATATGTCAAAACTAACCTATAATAGGATACTTACATAAACTAAAATTTGATAGATAATCTAAACTCTAGATGTTATTCTCTTCTTTTGATCGATAAATAAAAGAATCATTTCCCATCACTTCCAATTATCCGGTTCTGATTCCATCCCAATCATCACTTCACACAAACGTATTAAACTATAAAATCATAACCCCGTGATAATTAACCACATGTATACATTTAATTTAAATTGATTAATTTTATAATCTTTTAGAATTTGTTGAGTCAAAATAAAATATCGAGTGATCCATCTTCTTTTAGACATTTATCTTTGGATGGGTATATAATAACCAAATATAGTGTTATATATACCATAAATATACACTAGTGCCGTACTTCTGAGATAAAGAATCTGAATTTTTACTCCTCTTGATCATGTACACTTAGAAATTTATTGGAATGTAATATATTGTGTCATATGTGTCATCCATATATACCAAGGTTAACTCACATGGATATGTGATTGGATTTCCTCATAGATGTGTGCTATCGAATTGATATAGGAGGGTCATATAAAGTGGAATATATAGAATCCCTTTATCCTATGTTTTTTATTGAGAAACAAGAATGTGAAATGAATCTACATAGGGATAACCACAAAGGGGAATCTTGGAATGAATATTCCACTATTTAATAGGGCTTGAGAACCGAAAAATTACACCTTTATAAATTTCCCATAAGAAATATAAAACAATATATTAGAGGGTAAAAAAGGTTTACCTGCTTTATTCCCCATTCCAAAGGATGTGATTAGAATATATGACTTTTTCTGGGGTCATATACTGGACTCCAGAGGAGTTATATCTTTTTATATGTTTTCCCTCCATTTTTTTTAATCCTTTAATAGAGAGTGTAAAAACCCTAACTCTAGTAACCCAAAGTATGAATCTACTTTATTACGTTGGCATAATACATATGGAATACGATCACTAAGGATCGATCAGTGTAGGGTTCTATAAGAACCATATAAAAACATACTTCCCAATTTATTAAGGGAATAAAATTTATAAACTTAGTGATAATAAATAATATGAATCCTTGAAATCATTTATTGATTACTTCTTCATATCAAGAGGAAAGGAAAAAAGTAATGGTGACATCAATTTCTCAGGAAGGGTAATGTACAATAGTAACATTTAAGATTAAGTAAGAAATAATCAATATAGCAAGGAAAACAACGGAAAATACATGTAATTAATCAATAAGTTCAATAAAAATTACATCCATGGATAATATCAATGAAATATTATCCGAGATAATGATTATTACTGAATTCTTAAGTAAGGAAACTCATAATTTTGGACTTAATAATCTCAAACATCATGATACCCTTATTTCTTATAACTTGCACCAATATTTTTCAAACAATGGGTTTGTATTTACAAAATACTTGTTTAATAATGAAAAAAAGCTATGTTTTCCCATAAGAAAAGTTTATGCATTGAGAGGATATATATTTATAGGTCCCAATAATCACATCAAATCCAATTAATTCCTCATATTCTAAATAATCAATTTAAATGAAGATAAATATTCCTTATCAATGAATATCATTATTCAGTAAATGATACAAAATATCATGATTTCCATAGTCAGTCAAATAAAATTCATACTAAAATAACATATATAGAAATAGAATATAGTTTAGTAAATAATCATATACATGAAATAAATAATATTGATATTTATGACAAATGTAACATTTAATAAAAAAAATGTCCAAATGAAAGTGAATGTTTCAAGATAATGTTAATGACCAACAATTAATTAAGGATATAATTTTATTATTATCAACTTCTAAAAATGCTAGTCTTATAATAAAATAATTTCCTTTTAGATAAATAAATAAATGGAATAAAAACATTAAAATAAATTTTAATTGATGATTTTTCCTTCTAAAACCATTGATTTTTTTCATAATAAGAAAAATAGCATAAAACCGTTATGAAGGTATGAAAATTTTTCAACTCTATATGTGTAAGAATGAAACAATACTCTAGTTTTTTACAAAGTAACTCACAAATGATACATTAGGAAAACAAATATAATTATTCTGTTAAAATAACATAAAAATTCAAGGGTAACAAAAAATTTCCCTGATAAATTACCTAAGTAATTAAAAAGGCCAATTTCTGAAAATATTCCAAAAATATGGACATGGAGGAAAGATATTCCCGATCATAAAGAGAAAGAAGATTATATTTTATATTAAAAAATTCATTTGATGATTCATGTGTCAATGAGTGGAAAATTTGGAATAAAATGTGTGAACATCATAAATATCTAAATGATATAAAATTAAAATTTTTTCATGGATATATTATAATCCCCCTTCAATGAAAATAAGATAAACCCTATTAAAATGAGATGTTAAAATAAATTCATACTAATTTAGAAACCACTAAATAGTGACCCATTCAATTATTATGATTAAATAAAAACATTAATGATAATTAAAAATTATTTATTCATGTTAAATATGTAAATGGGGTATTATATACACCATATAAAAATAAATAGGTACATAATATCAAATATGTCTCAATGGGGGGTAAATGGAGACAAAATACCTTAAAAGATCCCAAATTTTGATTTGATAATTAATTAATGAAGAAATAAATTTTTAGAAAATTAAATAAACAATAAATTAGGGGATATATAACATAAATAAATTAAAAATAATTTTCCACATAATTATGTCAAACCAAAATCAATAAAGTAATGGTACAACCCAATGAATATAATATCAGTTAATAAACCCCTTAGATCATGACTCTAGTTATTTGGAAATGTTTTACCCTCCTACATAATCGGATTAAATTCTTATTAATTTATACCATAATAATATTCATATTTTTAATAACATATATTATCCATCGATAACATCTTATCACTCATTCCTTAATAATCATTTATTATTATTGTTATTTCGGTTATTAACTAATTATATTTCATATATATATTTCATTATATATGTTCCCATTCATGTTTCTAAGTTATTGTTTAAAAATAAAAGTAATGTTATTAATGTTATAGATATCATATTTACTACTTGAATAAAATTTTTGAATCATTATTTATTAGTGTAAACGGTAAATGAATGGTATTGCTTCATGGAGTCACTAATTCTTTCTAATACTTGAGAAACCTTATCATTTATAAACAGGTGACAGGGTAAGGAATTAAATGATATAATATATTTATAGATTCAATATTATTTAAAAATTATCATATATAGTCTATAGTTCCTTAATTATTTCAATCCATGTGAGGCGGTGTTGTAAAAAAATTACATCGATTCGTGAGGCAATAGTCCACTTTACACCGAAGTGATTGTTTTTTACCATTTAATGAATAAGGAAATATAGAAATATTATATGATAAAAATAATATCTTCTCAATATGTAAGTTATATTTTTTAAAAAATTTTAATTTTTATGACATAATTCAAATTAATGAAAGAAGAAGTAATGAAGAAAAATATTGGTTTAGATGATTACCCTATCGTGGAGAAATATCTTTTGTGTCTCTTTTGACAGACTATATGGATTGTATTTGGGGAATGAAAAACCACTTGAACAAGTAAAATTATTTTATATGAATATTTTGGATGGGTATTTTCCATATAAATTACTCAATATTCATGAATAAGTAAGAAAATGTGGTTCCCTTTTTTAATTGATGTGAGTGACATACTTATATATTCAAAATGTTTTAAAATATTATTTAATCATATTCATAAAAAATGGATCCATAATTATTTATATTAAAATGTGTTATTTTTAATGTATAAATATGCTAAGAATGTTTTTATAAATTTAAATCCTTATCTATTTATTTATCCACATTTTTTACTATGTGTAATCGTACACATGGTAAAGAAATTTTTAATTTTAAAGGCTTATAATTTTATAAAAAAAGGTCACAATTGGATCATAAATAACCAAGGATTAGTGTTAAATCATTTATAATACTCATTTTTCTCTTTCAACATTTTTACGATTCCTATATAATATATTAATATATTATTCTTCCAAAAATATCATTAATAGAATTTTCTAAACTATCCACTTAATTTGACATTACATATGTGAATGTAAAACATTAATTACAATTTATTATTTTTTACAATTAATTTTTAATTTTTATTAATGTTACTTTTTTTGTGACAAATGTTTTCATCAAAAATAGTTATTTTTAGGTTTTCAAAGTTATTTTCTTTTATTTTTCTATTTCTTACACAATGACTTTTTTTATAAACATATCATATTCTAATTTAATTTTTCCATATTTAGAAATAAAGTTAATTCATAAAAATAAAATTAATATTGTTAAAAATTATTTAATAGTTTCATTAGTAACAAATTAATATCCTTATGTGAACATAAAAAATAAACTAAAAGAAAGAGAGTTTCATTTTTGGAATTTATTTACATAAAATTATATGAATGTCATTATCAATAGATAATGGCCCCAATATTACATGTATTATAATTTCAGATGGATATAGAATAATTATAACCTAATATAAAATAATTGAATATTGTGGGAATATTTTGAGACTGTAGATAATATTTTTAAACTTGTTTTACCCATTTTCCCCTTATAGAGGCGAAAAATAATTATAAGAGATATAATATATAATGACCAAAAAGATACCAATTTAAAAACAATGAACATACTTATTATTAATATGGTATCCATTTTTTCAATATTCAACCTCAATAATCTTAAGGGAACTATTTAAAATGCAATTCATAAAATACATCAATTTTTTATAAATACATTTTATTTATAAAAATTAACTTATATAAAAATAAGTAACATTTCTGATTCAAATGGAATTATTTAGATTACTCTAACTAAAATGGATAATATTTCACATTAATAATAAATAAATTATATGATGAGTCTTTTAATCACTCAATTTAATGAAAATATATGATATTATTTCTGAACGTTTTGTAAGTCATTATTCACTACAAAATAATTCATTTTTATAAAAATATTAAAAATTTACCCTAAGTTAGTTTCAATATAAATATTATATAAATTATGTTCATTTTATAAAATTAAATTCTTTAAATTGGAATAAAATTATAATAATTTACACACACAAAATGAAATAAAATAATTTATGAGTAAAATGCATTTTTCAAGTATAAAATGACTTTACCTAAAATTGGGTTCTTGTTTCCTAAGAATTAATCAATTATTTTTTTTGAGTAGGACCATTATACCTGTATTTCATAATGCGGTTACTCAAAATGATACCCTAAAATTCAATGGCTAGGTTATAACGATCTCTGTGAAATTATAATATTTTTACCATATTTCACAATCCACATAAAGAATGAGGTTTTTTTGTGGAGAAAGTTAACATTATTATTGCTATTTTTAAACTAAATATTTTTGGTATTATATCTCACCCCTTAAATAAATTTTTACATTAAAATTTTTTCTCAGTCATTAAATGTTCATTATATGAAAATACCGTAATTGGAGACCCACATCATATAGAGGGATAATAAAACTACATTGAAAAGGGAATGTGGAAAGGGTAATGGCTACCTGAATTAACACATAATCACATTCTAATATATACACAACATTTCCCTGAAGATAAATTATAGACATTGAAGATTAAAAAACTATCCTTGGACTAATATAGAATAATATAGAACATGGTTATGGTAATTTAAATGACAAAAAAACAAAAAAAAAGTGATGTAAGAATAGACCATCAATTTGTTGGAAATGATGGAAGAAGGATAATTTTTTAATTTTAAGAACCTTTAGGAAAATATGAGGGGTTATTTTACTATAAAGATATAAAACAGGATAAAATATTCTTACTCGGTTTCTTTCAATTTCATTATAAAATTTTCATGAATTGGTTGTAGTTTTATAAATTACAACTTTAACTCTTATTCAATGAAATGAATAGCCATGACGATTTTTTCATTAAGGAATCACTAAAATTAATATATGATTGATCATAATATCTATAATACAAGTAAATTTCATTCCTTATTTCTATAAATCATTAAAAAACAAAATGGTTAGCACAAGATATCAAATATCAAAAAATATAATATATTAAACTCTAAAACCTCAAAAATAACACCAAATGTTAAACTTAATGAACTCCAAAAATTGTTCTCCATAATACTCCACCAAAATTTGAATGATCAAAATCAAAAACTGAAAATATGAAATATTTGATCAAACAATTACTCCCAGAAAATATAATGAATCTCATAATGTTACATATAAAAAATGTGAATTCCTTGACCATATATTCTTTACAAATATACTAATATCATGGTTCTCCATAAAACATCATTGAAAATCTTATTACTTTCCAAAATTAACTATAACATTATTAATTAAATAAAATTAAATATTATCAAATATATTCGATAAAACAAAAAATTAGTAAGCTTCATCAATGATTCCCTAAATCACATTGTCACCAAACCGATAACTAATTTCAAGGTTACCAATACTATAAATATACATCATAAATCTAAATAATCTCATCATCTAAATTAATTATTATTAACTTAATATCAGGAACATATTAAGTGTTATATTGTTTTTAAGAGAATATTCTCTAGAAATATCTCATTAAACTAAATAAATTTTCTTTGTTATTGGTACCATTCAAAATATGTTTTCAAATTCATAATGAAAAACTACTAAGGAATATTCCGTAGATGTTCCATGATTCTCAAAACCATAATATCCTATTTTTTACCCATTGAAAACATGATTATAAAATACTGTGAAATAAAATTATTAATCCATTCTAAAAAATATTTGGCATGTAATAGGACCTTCATTGGCCTAGGAGTTAACCTTATATTATCACATTGACTCAGATAACACCCATGTTCCCCATATATAATACATTTCAATATAAATCATACCTTTGAACAAAATTCATATACCTCCTTAAAATTATTCATTTTTATAGAAATTAAATTCCATATTCCCTTGTTTTCCAAAAAATAAATCATCTTCATAATCCTCTAAGAGACTTCCCAAAATGCCTCTTCCCTCACAATTGACATGCAGGAAAATGAATCTTGTACCCTCAATAACCTTCATGAAACTCCATTTTATCTTATTTGGTGTGTCAAGAAACTCATAAATGTTAATATTGTCATGAATATTATAATTCCCCAGCCGTAAACATTATATAATAATAAATTAAGTTAATATTTATCTTTGGGGATCTCTTCAGGTTTATTGCTTTAGAGAATTTGGTCATAACTTATACATGACAACTTGAATATTACCAGTAGACACTTATACTCACTGTCCATTATTTTCATAATACAGAAACTATTTAAAAAACTCATGTCTGGTTCCATAATTTAAAAAGAATGACTTTTCCATGATCCCATCCTTGACTCTATTCCCCTTTAAGTCCTATGAAAAACATTTAGAAAACATGGGATAAACATAAAATGGATGGTAAGGGATTCATAAAGAAGTAAAACTACTTTTTTTCAAAACAACATGGAAACCATGAATACTTTATCATTAAGTAGTAATTTTCATCTTAATGATGTAGCAAAACCACTTCAATAAATATAATCTCATTTATTACCCTTTTTGTAACCAAAATATTACCATAAATCCAATAGAAAGTAACATATATCATATAATGGTAACTTGGGACATAAACATAATTAAATATAATAACCATATGGGTGACTTCCATACATATCACTAAATGGAATAGCCATTCAGCTAAATTCCATTCCCAATGAATTGGAGGTTATAATGTAACCACCCATCCTTGATTTATCACAGAACCACCTGTAATTTGGTGTATCACATAACCACCCATCAAATGTCCTAATACCATTATATAATCATCACACAAAAAATATTGAAAATGCCAACATTTCAATCATAAAAATTTTATTCGCAATCACCAAAAATAATTTCATGATATTGAAATAGTAATACACTTAAAAAATCATTTTCAATAACAAAACACCAAAAAAGGGAATAAGGGATATCTTTTCCTTTTAAAAACATTAATGCTTTTAGAGGAAGCCAAACAAAGATTACGGTAGTAGAGAGGTCATTGTCACAGAATAGGTTAAAAACATTCCTTTTGTCGTTTATTAAAACAAATCGTGGAAAAAATATTCCTATTGAAATAAATTAAAATCCAAATGGTTTTACTATAAACCATATAAAATAAGGAGGTGTATATTATCAAAACATCCCTGAATAAAAGGAGATTGAGATGAAGTCATTTACCTCAATTCTGACTTGTATCGTATGTTCATTATTCTTATTGAACAATAGATATAAGTTAATTTATACTTGTTTGAGAACCTTTTTCATTTTTATTATTCCTTTATATAACATATTACCTTGATATAACCATTAGTTAATTAATTGAGTTCATATCGGACATTTTGTCGATGTTCAGAACTATATTCAAATATGAACTTTTTATAATTACAAATTGTTCATGTGGTCAAAAGTACATTATCTCAAGAATGATATTCATGATATATATATCATATATATCATATATATCCATTTTATATGTATTTATAATTGTCCATATCATTTGGATATATGAAATTAAATGCACCGTTCATGGAGAAGGTAAGCAGCATGTATGTATAGACACTACTTTCATTTAATTTTTATATATATTAGATTGAAAACTAAATGATAAACAGGTAAATTATAAATCAAGTATATTATCTATGTTATATATGTTACATAAGTTCATTAATTCCATACTTTTATACGTTCCATGTATAGCATGAATGAGTCATATCACATTGAGTGGGCGATAGTCTGCCCTTCCTCAAATAAAATTATCGCATTTATACAACATGAAAAGAATAAAAGTATGTTCTAAATGATAATTAAAAAATCATAGAGATAAAATAAATATCATAAATATCATATATAATTACAGATTATTCATAATGGCCACCATGAGATGTTGTAGGATAATATTGAACAATCATTGATTCATGAGAGAGTAGTTCACCGTTCAAAGAAACAATATGTTCTATACCCATTAGTTGGAGGTGTGTATAAGTGTAGTTAGAAATAACCTCATAAAAATGACCTAGTATATTTAGGATACTATTTTTTATGTAAACATAAAAGAAGAAGAGCATTGGGAGTGTAGAAGGAAAAATAATGGAATGGAACTTGAGAGAAGACATTACCTCAAATAGGGTAACTTCTTTTGATTTCTGCCAAAGGGCTTTCTTAAATTTCGTTATTCCTTGGGGAAGGCTTCTAGGAGGAATAGAGAGTTTTTGGGAGCTTATTGGAGTAGAGTTTTGATGACCCAAGGGGTTTGAGCGGTGTGAGTAATGGGTTAGAGGTGGTGTCGATTTATAAGAGGGTGGAGGGGCACTTTTGGAAAGATTTGAAATATTATTTTATTATTAATAGATTTTAGAATTCTAATAACACTCATGTGATATATTTTGAAGATGAGATGAGGATGGGTTGAAATCCTCTCATCTAATAGGTTTTAGACAGGTATTGGCTTTAATTTTTACCATGTCATTTAGCTTTAACCCTTAGTTAACTAATTTAATTATTATCATGTAATTATGTATATTCATAAAATATGGTTAAAATAGTTATGATAATATTCCAATAGAACCTCCAGTGGTTCATTAATGACATTTGTAAAATTATACACATCATTTGGACGAATATTATATTTTTATGACTATTAGACCATTTTAAAAAATATTAATTGATTTAACAATTCATTTATGTCAATTTTTATACTATTCATATCATGACTTTATAGAAATCCATAACAACTGGATTAATTCCAAAAAACTAAATTAATTAAAATATAACAAGTAATAATCATCCATAAATTTAAGGATGGAATAAAAGATTTCAAAATAAATTTATATTAATATTTATAATCTCATTTATTTAAATCTTTCATTAATAAGGTTATCTCTACATCACCATTATGTCATAAATAAATATATTTATTTGACGTCTAAAAATTATAAATTAAATACCATGATGTAGGAAAGATTTTTTTATTTATAATTACTATTTATAATCTAATATATCACTTATATTACCGCATATAAAAACTTTTTTAGTAAAAAAGACATGTTTAGGTTCTATTATCCATAACTTTAAATTAATAGTAATTAAATGTCATTTTCATACACAAGTGGCTCCATGGGGTCCTAAAATCGACCCAAGGATTCTAATGGATGGAAATATATCTTAAAATAGAGCTATTAAATGTGTTAGTGTAATATACTATTATTATAATATTATTTTTTACCCTTATTTACCAGATTCACCCTTTAACCATGGTAAATAAAATATTTACTAAAGTTACTATTCAAAATGCCTAAAAATAAAAGTTACCAATTTACACAATTTTGACCTCCTACCTCCTAATATGCAATCCATATTTCAAAATTCAAAACAAAAAATTTGACAAAATTAATTTAAAACTAATTCCAATTTTCAAAACTAAAAAGTGTGTTTTAAGAAGTAAAAACTACAAAAAGATAGACATGTGTTTATGTCTAATTTAAGAGTGAAATTACTTCCAATGACAAAAATTGGATTAAATGAAAAAATATAATCAAATAAAATTTTAAATGCAATTCAAATTACAATCTAAACATATAAATAAATTATATGAAATGAACATTTTGACTTAAAATGCAGTATTTTTCACTATTCATTAAAAAATGTACTTTATCATAAAAATACCAAAAATTTACCCAAAGTAAATTGTGATGTCCCTCTTGTAAAGAAAAAATTTATTTGTCAAATGGAAATTAAAAAAGTGAAAAAAACTATATTTAAAAAGAGATCTTCATCAAAAGGTGGTAAATCGACCTTTTAAAGAATATTAAATTTATTTATTGCTTAAAATCAGATTCATTCTTATTTTAAGACTCTAAAATTTATTAGATATATGTAATGAAATTTTAAAAACATGTGTAATAATAATTTTTTTAGTCATGTAGATTACTAGAAATAAAATGAAAATGTGTTAACTACAATTTAAAATGATATTTTTATTATATTATTTTTTGGTATACTCAATGTTGTGTGCAACATAAGATTTCAAAGAAACTCGTTGTTGCGTTTTGAGAATTCTATCGAAAAACTTTTCCACTTTAACATAAAATTAATATCTTATTCATAAATGTTAATAGATATGAACATGAATTATTCTATAAATACTTGGGTTGTTACATCTTTCCGATATTTTGGATATTGTGTCCTCGCAATTTTTAAATTAGGCTTGGAAACATCATTAAAATTACCACATCATAAAAAATCCAATAAAACTATCATTATAAATGAATTAAAGATAAGAAAATGGTCACCCGAGATGACCCATGTTAGGATTCCATGAACAAAAACATGGATATTGAAGATAAATTAGCCATCATGTTCAGATAGATAGTGATGGAAAAAATGAATAAGAGAATGTTAACCACAAAAAAATCACAAACTTGTGATGGGTTAAACATTATTTGATTCCACCGTAGGAAAAGTAAACAGAAAATGTTTTGGTTTTATGTTACTTTTCATAATGCTGAAGAATTTATTTATAATCTTGACTAAGAACATAAGGAAGAATACTAACTTGTCATGTAGACTTTCATCTTTTACTAAATTTTACCCAAAATCATCTTTTCTCCACACAATGTGTATTCATGAGGAGATAGTCACACCTAAATCACTAGAATCTACTTCTAGAGAATCACATAATCCACAAAATAAGAACTGTATATTCCTCTATCTCTACACATTAACCAAAACCAAAAATGGTTTGTATGAGATCAGATAATCCCCCAAAAGGTTAATCCTTTATAAAAATGAATAGAACTA
The DNA here is from genome assembly GCA_963277665.1 of Viscum album. Lineage (NCBI taxonomy): Eukaryota > Viridiplantae > Streptophyta > Magnoliopsida > Santalales > Viscaceae > Viscum > Viscum album. The sequence goes on along the minus strand of OY728121.1, from coordinate 1,350,070,830 downwards.
TTAATCTCCAAAATTAAAAAACAATACCCAATGTTAAACAAAGACCATTCAATACACAATTGTCCTTAAAATTAAAAAATATAATCCAAACTAAGATTGAAACCCAAAACATAGAAGAATTTAATCACATAGTCTTCTATAATAAATATTAACATTTATTTCCAAATAACATAGACTACTCTTAAAGTCTCACACTGAAGTGTAATACACCTAATCACATATTCTCTATGATAGGTTAATCATTTCCATCGCCATATATCCACAATATAAACATAAATTCTTACCAAAATAAAATTACAGCATTACTCTTCAAATGAAATCCCATAGAATTCTATTTTCCTTAGGCATATATTTTTCCCCAAAAGAGATAATGTCTTCCAAAATAAACATTATCACTTAATCACCAAATCATTTTCTTATACTAAGGACATCAATTTGTTAAAACATAGGTTCCTGAAATCAACTTATTCATTATCCATAGAATCATTTAACTAAAAAAATTAGTCATATTGACCAGGGACTTCACGTAGTCTAGTGGTATGTGATAAATACCAGTTGCACTTGGGTTGTGGGTTTGATTAATGTATCTTTATCTGGAACTATGGGTTGTCACATGGACTGCGTTTTTTCCTTTTCCAAAAACTATATAATTATAATAACATCAAAAAAATAGTTAAAATCCTTAAAAATATCCATAACATGTTTTAACCTCAAACGTTTTTTTATACCTCATATTTTCCACCCCAAAAACTAATAACCCATAATTGCCTCAAAAACAAAAGATTACGTGAACCCATAAGGTTATCTGTTATGTCCACAAAAGAAAAGATAATTATAACATGAATAAAATTACAACATATCATAATTTTGTGTTACATACTAGAAAAACTATCCCAAAGTAATCCAATAATTACTAAATTTAAACCTATAATCATCCGTAGATACAACATAACTCTTCAATTCATAGACATCTTAATCATGGAACATTATTCATGATCCTTTCTCCATGTTTTTCCATCTTATTACTTTATACTTATTTACTTAAAAAAATCATGCATAATGTCCTATGTTTTCAATCATTTCAAAACATGAGCTATGGAATAATACATACCTTTCATAATTCATTTTTTTCCCTCATCTTAAATTAGAATGGAATTATTAATTTCTAAATATATATTTGTATAATTCTTCTGATCCCATTCACGAACGTTATTTGTAGGACATATATTTGTATAATGATGATGAACAAATCATTTAAAACATTCAAGTTATCCCTTGGAATGATCTTCTTTCCCTTTTCTGGAGTCAACTAAACTCATCCTTTTTCCATGGAATTTTATTTCTTTATGACCTTCATTAAAACATCTGAAACATCATCTGATTCCTCTAAATAATTTTCCTAACTTTTTATATCCACAACCATGACACATAGATTTTTAATATACATACATTTATGATTATTAAATGAACTCTAATTTGGATTTTTTTTCTCACATATATGATGCCTTAGAAAAATCACCATGGATCAAGTGGAAAATTATGACTCCAGATATTTAGTTAAGAATAACTACAAGAGTTCTCATTGCACCTCCCATTTAATTAAGTTTCTCATTCAAAAAACCACCACAATTACTTTCACAACCATTGATACATTGGTTCCATCTAGATCTATCCATTTACTAAAACAAAAATTTCTAGTGTTAGTATATTAGTAAAATCATCCTATTATATCTTAATAAGAGGGTAAACAATAATATATAATTATTCATGTTATCTTAAACTCATTCAATTTATCTAAAATAACTGTGACTCTATCTAATATGCTAACAATTATGGTTATGTCAGTTTTTCTTAAATGAATCCCTAACCTCTAAAGGAATATAAATAGATCTTTGATACCAGCTATAAGTCGCCAACCTTAAACATTACATAATATTGAATTAAGTTAATAATTTACATTGAGGATATTTTATTGTTTATAGATTTAGATAATTAGGTCATAACATATACGTAAAAACCTGAATATTACAAGTAGACACTTCTACTAAATTTCCATTGTTTTCATATTACAAAAACTCTTTAAAAATAAGACATGTCTAGTTCATTTATTTAAACAGCATGACTTTTCCATGATCCCATCCTTGCCCCTATTCCACTTTATGTCTTGTTAAAAATAGTTCAAAAACGTGGTATGAGCATAAAAAGCCCAGTAATGGGTACATAAAGAAGGAAACTATTAGTTTTTCAAAACATCATGTAAACCATGAATATTTTATCATAATGTAATAATTTTCACCTTAAAAAAGTATCAAAAACACTTCACTGATTATAAACTCATTGATTAACCTTTTTGAAACCAAAAGGGTACCGTAATGCCTAATGAAAAAAACATATATCATATAAAGGTATCATGGGATGTAAACATACTTAAATGGAATAACAATATGGTCGAAATCCACACATATCACAAAATGGAATTTCTAGATGGCCAACATTCATACCAAATTCATTGGAGGTTATAATGTAACCACCCATCCATTGTTAATCACAGAACCACCTATCATTTAGTTTGTCTTGTAACCGCCCATCAAATGTTCAATTACCATTATATAAGCATCACACATAAAAGATTTAAAATATTAAAATTTCAATCACAAAAATTACATTAGGAATCACAAGAAATAATTTCAAGATATTGAAATAGTAAATCCACTTCAAAAACCATTTTAAATACTAAAACACCCAAAAAAGGAATACAAGATTTATTTTCCATTTAAAAAAATTAAGTCTAATAAGGGAAGCTAAATAAAGATTATAGAAGCAGAGAGTTCATTGTCGCCGCATACATTAAAATCATTCCTTTTATCGTTTTGTAAAATGGTTCATATAAAAAAGAATCCCATTTAGTGAAATTAAAATTTTAAAGGTTATTGGTATACACCATATAAAAGTAGGTGTATATTATCAAAACATACCTCAATGAACATAGATTGAGATGAAGTCCCTTACCTTGAATCTGACTTGTCTCATATGTTTCTTGTTCTTCCGGAACAATAAAAATAAGTTAATTTCTCTTTCTTTAGAGAATTTTTCCATTTTATTATTCCTTTTATATCATATATTACCTCTCTAAAACAATAAGTTAATTATTTGAGTTCATATCAGACATTTTTTCGATGTTCAGAAATTGAGTAAAAAACGAACTTGTTATAATTTAAAATGGTCCATGTGGTCAAAATAAAATTATCTCCACATTTATATTGATGATTTAGATATCATATATGTCATATATATCCATTATATATGTTTTTATTATAGTCCATAGCATTTGGATATAAAAAAGGAAGTGCACTGGTCATGGAGACGGTAAGTCATACGTACGCATGCACACTACTTTAATTTATTTTTCATATTTAAAGGAATAAAAAATAAATGATAAAAAGGTATATTATAACTCCTGTATAATATATATTTTATATATTTTAATTAATTATATTAATTATATCCTTTATACATTCCATGTATATGATGAATGAGTCAGATCATTTTGATGGGGCGCTAGTCTGCACTTCCTCAAATGAAATTATCTTATTTATACAACACGAAAAGCATAATGGTATGTTATAAAGGAGAATTAAATAAGAATATAGATAAAATAAATATTGTATATATCGTATATAATTACATTTCCATCATAATGGAAAACATGAGAGGTGGTAGGAGAAGAATGAACAATCATCATTTCGTGAGGCAGTAGTTCGCCGTCCACAGAAACAGTATGTTCTATACCCATTAGATGGAGGTGTGTGTAAGTGTAGTTAAAATATATCTAAAAAAACCAAGTATATTTAGGAAACAATTTTTTATATAAAAAATCAATAAGGAGATCGTATGGAGTGGTGAAGGAAAAATAATGGAAAGGAACTTGAGAGAAGACATTACCTAAAATTGGGTAAATTCTTTTGATTTGATCCAAAGGGATTTCTAGAAATGAATTATACCTAAGATAAAGATTATATAAGGATGATATAGAAGTTGGGAGATTATTAGAGTAGAGTTTTTATGAGCCTAGGTCTTGGGAGGGGTGATTAATGGGTTAGAGGTTGTGTACTTTTATAAGAGGGAGGATGGGAGCTTTAGGAATGTTTTGAAATATTATTTTATTATTAATTGATTTTCGAATTATTATCACACCAATGTGAAATATTTATAATACCAGATAAGGATGGGTTGAAATAATCTCATAAATAGGTTTTAGTAATGTTTTGGTTTCAAATTTAACCTTATCATTTTTCTTTAAACCTTAGTTAACTAATTTAACTATTATCATGTATTCATGTATATTCATTAAATATGGTTAATAGAGTTACCATAAAATTCCAATAGAACCTAAAGTGGTTAATTCAAGACATTTAAAACATTATATAAGTAATTTTTCCAAATATTATAATTTTAGGACTATTATATCATTTAATAAAATATTAATTAATTTAAAAACTCATTTATGACAATTTTTATACTCTTCATATCATGACTTTTTTAAAAATCTATACCAACTTGATTAATTAAAAAAATATAATAATTAAAATATTAAAAGTTAAAATAAGCCATAAAATTTATTGATAGCATAAAAAGGTTCAAAATAAGTTTATTTTATTATTTATAATCTCATTTATTTAAATCATTCATTAATAAGGTATTCACTACATCACTATTCTGTCATAAATAATTTTTTTTATTTGATGTCTAAAAATTATAAATAAAATACCATGATGTATGAAATCATTGTAGATTTATAATTATTATCAATAGTCTATACAATCTATTATATAACTCCATTTTATAATTGTTTTAGTAATAGATACATTTTTAGGTTATATTTTCCCTAACATTAAATTAAAAGTAATTAAATGTCAATTTCACAAGCAAGTGGCTCCATGGGGTCCTAAAATCGACCCAAGGATTTACATGGTCAAACAAACCTCATACAATTGGGTTAGGATATGTGTTATGGAAATTTAATATTATTATAATATTATTTTTTACCCTTATTTACCAGATTTTCTCTTTAACCATTGTAAATAAAATATTTACTGAAGTTACTATTCATAATGTCTAAAAATAAAAGTTACTTATTTACACAATTTAGACCTCATAATTCCAAATATGGAATAAAATTTTCAAAATTCAAAACAAATAATTTTTAGAAATTAATTTAAAATTAATTCACGTTGTCAAAACCAAAAAATGTATTTTTAAGAAGTAAAAACTACCGAAAGATTGACATGTGTTTTCTTCAAATTTAAAAATGAAATTACTTCAAATGACCAAAATTGGATTAGATGATAAAAATATAATCTAGTTACACATTAAATCCAATTAAAAGTAAAATAAAATCATATAAATAAATTAGATGAAACGGTAGTTTTGACCTAAAATGAAGTATTTCCACTATTCATTAAATAATGAACTTTATCAAAAAAATACCAAAAATTTACCCATTGTAAATTTTGATATCCCTATTATAAAGAATAAGTTTATTTTCCAAATGTAACATTCCAAATTGACAAAAACTAGATTTAAAAAGGGTTCACCAACCAAAAGGCGGTAAATCAATCTTTTAATGAATATTAGAGTATTTAATGCTTAAAATAGGATTCATTATTATTTTATTCCTCTAAAATTTATTAGATATATTTAAATACATTTAAAAAAAATGTGTAATAATAATTTAGTTATTTATGTTCATTCCCAGCAATACAACGACTATGCGTTAACTAAAATTTAAAATAATAATATTATAATATCATTTTTCTGTATAACTCACAGTTGACTGCAACATAAGATTTCAAGGAACCCAGTTGTTGCGTGTTGTGTACGCAATCAAAAAAGTGTCATATTTACCCTAAAATTTATATCCTATTTATAAATATTAATATTTAAGAAAAAGTATTATTCTATAAATACTTGGGTCGTTACAAATATAATGAGGTAACTTATTAGGATTAACCATAATGTTTCACCTTCAATATCCTTTTCCATTTGGATGATCATAAGAAAAATCATTACATTTTCCATAAAATTCAGCATTAAAACCATCTTTTCAAGTTCAAAAAATGATTAAAACCAATAAGAATAGTATGGCCAATAATAATTATTTTGGGAAACTGCATCATCATGAAAATTAATTATATGATGTATAAATCATAAAACATTATTTTCAATCTAATAAACCATAGATTTAGCCTAGGTTATTCATGGTAATAATCTAATAAAATACTTCATAATGGTTTATAATAAATATATTATTCTGTCCAAGAATATTACCTAGGATTTTGAAACCAGGTGTGTGGTAAGGGAACACTCTCCTTGAAACAAAATTATAGTCAATATATTTTTAACCAACTCTTTTCTCATTTATTAACCCAAGATGCATCTATGTACAAAAAACATTCAATTTTATTATTTTTAAATAGATTTTTTCTATGATAACCACATAATCTATACCCTACCAAAGCATCTATTACAATTTCCAATAGATAGACACATTATTAAACTCTGTCATAGGTTTATGTTCCCTAATCAATGTTTTAAAAAATCGTGTTCACAATTTTTCATGTAAACTTTTCCTCAAACAACTGGGAACAACCCAAACTATAATAACCCAAAGTTTGTGTTGATATTATTACAAAGACATAAGAATCAAGGGATCACATCACAAATGACCAAATATTTTATTAGTCTTGAAAAGACAAATAAAATCATTCATCGCATTTTACATTATAAATTGAATATAAAAATATATTGAGTCTAAATATTATGAATACTTGAACTCATTAAACTATCCCTTCTTTATATCTTTAGGAAAGGGAAAAATATGGTTGAACTCAAATTATAATTAATTATTATGTATAGTTTAATCTATCATGATTAAATAAGGTATAATCAATATTATAATGTAAAAAATTTAAAACACATCCCATTTAATCAATAACATGAGAAATAAATGCATTCACAGAAAATATAAATGAAATTATATCATGGATAATAATGATAACAAAATTATCAATGAAGTAAATGTGTAATGTTAAAATTCAGGATCTCAGAAATCACGATATCCTTACAACAATGGTCATTCACCAAGATAGTTTGAACTATGGGTTCTCATACAAAAACATCAGATATAATAAGTCTGGAAAACTGGATTCTCTCATGATACAAGTATATGGATTCATTGGATATATAATTCAAGTCCCCATACATATTTTCATGTCCAATGCATTCCTCATACATTGAATAATCAATTAATTCATAAATAACGAACACTATCAACAAATATCCATATTTAGTAAAGGAGAATTTTTTTAATTATTTTCTTTATCGATAAAGAAGAATTCATAGTATAATAATTTATATAGAAAAAATATAAATTTTATGAAGTAATCATATCCATGATATAAAGAAAATATATATTTATGATATATGTTACAGTGAAAGAAAAATAATCATAATAAACTAATTTTTTCATGTGAAAATTAAATACCAAAAAATTATTAATATATAAAATATAAGTATAAATTCATATAAAATATAGGTTTTAAATAAAATAATTGAACATAATTATTAAAATGGTTTTGGTGGTAGGAAAATCGATTAACATCATATAAGTAAAAAATAAACATTTTTTTGAATTATTTATAAATATAGTCAAAATAAATATGCCAGAAAACATTTTTACAATTCAATTAAAAAAAATTAAATTTCATGTATCACATTAAAGTTTTTTTAATAATCCATTAATTAAATAAATGGTATTGTGAAAAATAAATTTGAAAAATGTTGACATGGAAGAAAAATATTACCGATCAAAAAGAGAAATGAGATTGGGTACTAATTTAAACACTTGATGGCATGATTTAGTGAAATAAATAGAACAATGTGGAAGAAAATGGTAAATACATAAATATATATAGGAAAATAAAACTGATATATTTTATAATGGATATATTTTAACAATACTGTAATGAAAATGAGAGAAACTGAAAATATTGAGATTGTAAAATTATTTCTTACCTCCATATTAACTCTAAAATTGTAACCCATTGAAATCGATAACATTAATTATAATGTTAATAATTATAAATAAATATAAATTTAGGTTAAAAATTTCAATGGGGAATTATATAAATTACCTAAATATAAATTGGTTCATAATAACAAATATGTCTCAATATAGTAGAAATTAAGTTTTAATACCATAAAAGGATCATAACACATGAGGTGAAAATTAATTAATTGAGATATTATGTACAATAAATATAAATAAACAAAAAAAAATTAAATATAACATAAATAATTACATGTTTTTTCACACATGATATTTGAATAAGATAATAAATGATGTTGTGGTACAATCCAAGGAATTGAAATTATGTAAAGAAACTCATTCCCTTACACTTTCACTTTGATGGACATGATGCAACCTCATTTATAAAGTTTCAAACATTTAAATAATTTTTAACATTATAATATTCATATTTTTAATATCATATATGATCCACTAATAACATCCAATCATCCATTTTTCAAAAATCATTCATTGTTATCCTTATTTCGGGTGTTAACTACATAGTTTTCTCAAGTATGTTTTGTTGTGGATGTTCTAGTTCAAGTAAATAGGTTTTATTTCCACTATATACAAAATAATATTAACATTAAAAATTCCTTGCATATTTATTATGAACATTAAAATAATCATTCTTTATTACATGACATGGAAGATTAATCACATCTCTTTGTGGATATGGAAAGTCATACGTACACACAAACGGTATTCTCATTTTTAATGGGTGAAAGGTTAATTAATTATATGATATAATAAATTTAAATAATGAATTCTTATTTATAAGTATCATATATATTATTTATTTCAATCATTATGAATATCCATGTGGTGTATTGATAGAAAATAAATTACATCGATTCGCAAGGCAGTAATCCACTGTAAACACAAGCTATGGTTTTGTTTCCCATTTCCTAGAGAAGGAGATGGATAAATATTATTCCATAAAAAAAATAATAGCTTAGTAAATGATATATATTTTTTATATTATATTGTAATTTTTTGACCATAATAGAATTTTTTAAAATAAGAAAAAATAGATTGATTTAGATGAGTATTATATGTTAGTGAAATGTATATTAGATCTCTTCTTAATAACCCTGAGGATAATATTATAGGAAGAAAAACACCTTAATATAATTGATAGGGATGATAGGGAATGTTTTTCATAGTATTTTTAGATAAATGAAATATTATGTGTGAATATATAAGGGGAGGAGGAGCCCCATTATAATTGACGTGAGTGACACAATTGTAATGTTTCAACATTTTAAAATATTATCAAGTCAATGTCATGAAAAAATGGCTCTCAAATGAATCATATTTGAATTTTATAAGGGTATGTTCTAAATAAAACAAAACAATTAGTTTTAAGAAATCGTTTTGGTCATTCCTTCTCTTATTTAATAGTCTTATACATTCATTAAACAATTTTAATCCTTACTATGGTATCAAATTTTTCAATAATAATGTGTTATGATTTTACTTATAATTTAACAAAAGTCACATAAATGGAAAAGGCACGATATTTATGACCATAGAAATCATACTTGTCCTCTTGAATTTTTTTTATGAATTTTAAATAATTTGATTATATTTTTTTCATTATATATCATCTGGGTTATTTTCAGAGGTATTAATCTAATTTGACTTTAATTACATTAAGATAACAAATAAAGTAAAATATAAACACTTCAAACATACATTATTCAATATTATTAAGTATAAAATTCATGTGACATCATATTTTATCTGATAATTGTTATTTTTAATTTTTTTTAAATGACTTACTTTTTTTATACTACTCGCACAAGAATTTTTCAGCATCATATAAGATTTTAATAATGTTATAATATTAGTAAAAATTAATTAATATCATAAAAATAAATTATTGAGGTCAAAAAAATGTTATATTCATTCATGATATATTAATATCACAATGTAAATTCATAAAAGTTAATTAAAGCAAGATAGTGATATTTTGGAATTTTCATTACATAAAATAATAAAAATGTCATTATCATGGGAAAATGGAACTAATATTCAATATATTCAAATTTTGGATGGATATGGTATAATTTATCAAATATAATGAATTAATGGATAGTATTGGGTTGAGATTGAGCCATTATCCCATACTTGAAACCATGTTTTAGCCTCTTAACTTGTACTAAGGTGACCAATATTTACCTACATTTCTATTCATAATGATCAAAACTAAATGAGACCAATTTAAAAACCTTGACCCACCAAATTAAAAATATGGTAACAATTTTTTGATATTAAATCTATATATTTTTAAAAACCCAATTTTAATACAAATTTATTAAAGGAATGAAAAATATTTTTAAAAAATATTTTTTAGGTAAAAAAATTAAGACATTACAAAATCATGAATTTTTCAGATTCAACTAGAATTTTTTTATTATTCTAAATAAAATGGATAGTATATCACTTTATGACCTAATTAATAATATAGTGTGACTTTTAAATTACCTTATTTAATGGAAATAAGTTAGAGTATTTGAGAAATAAATAATACTCAATATTCCCTGAAAAATCAATCATTCCATAAAAACTCAAAATCTCACCCTATGATAATTTTGAATTGAATATTTAAAATGATTATAGTTATTATAAATTAAAATTTAAAAAATTCATATAAATTATTTATAATTTCCATTCAAAAAATTATATAAAATCATTTTTTGAAGAAATTATATTTTTAAAGCAATCAATATTAATTTTTTTATTTTGTAGGACCATTATACATATATTTCACAATGAGTTACTAATTTCTCTACCTAAAAATTAAAATGAAAGGTTATATAGAAACATTTAAATTAGAATATTTTTATAATATATCTCAATCCTCTAATAGCTTACGATTTGTTCTTAAGTGAGATATCATTCCTATAATACTTTTAAACTAAATTTTATGGGTGTTATGGTGTGTTACATAACGATAAGGAATGTGATTTTTCTAGAACTCCCTTTATGGATTTATATCATGAAAAGTTTTTGTGAATTAATTTTCTCAAAAACATAGTTATTTCTATTTCACCAAAGTCTAAATATTAGCTAGCAGATTCCAATGTTTTTCCAAAGCATCAAATTTGGAATTTTAAACCCAATAAGTGTATTGTCAATTTCATTTGAAGGATTAGAATTATTTTTGATGAACAACTATAGATAGTGTTTGAGGTTGGATATATTATGAAAAAAATTGAGGTATTCTGTATAGATTCATGGTTGATGGAAATCTACTATGACTGTTACCCCAATTCCACTTGTATAGAAAATGACACTAGTGTAAATAACATCAAATAAAGATCCATGAAATTTAGGGTTATGATGTTCTGACCATCATTTGATGTAGTTTAGAGTAACAATATTCGGACCACCATATGTTCATGAATTTAATTTCATATCATTCATTTTAAAAAAGGAATGATATATGAATGTGTAATATCAAGTGAATTTGAATGATACATGAATACTTATGTAAACAAAATGTGTTAATAAAAACTCAAAATGTATAAATCAGGGATAATGGGATGAAACATGTATAATTAAAATGACCATTGAAAAAAATTTAAGGAAATTTTCCACTTTAATATTGTCATGATATTTGTAGATTATGGGATCTACCTCTTAGGTGAAAACCCATCATCTATTTTGTAGTGCTGAATATGGTGGAAATGATATCATTACCATATATAGGTGTCCATGGGACTCAAATATTCTTCGGATCTAGGGCCATTTTTTATTTTTAATAATTTAAATAAATAAATGAATAAATTTGGATTATGTAGGAAACGACATAAAACAAGGGGTGTAGAATCACAAAGGCCACACCATTATGTATGGAAATATTCTTGGGGTGAATGGTTATAATATGAAATTTGATAAGATTATTTACTGTGGAGGATGTAGAAAATCATCAATTAATTTTTTGTGGATTGGTGGGTCTTGTGGGAATAGCATGAATTTTTCTATGACTATATAATTGCACCGATAAGCTCTATTAATTTTCCATATTATGATCTATATTTAGCCTACATCCTGGAAAGTTTACAATAGTTATCAAAGTGTTGAATTTGTATCAAGAAACTCGTTATATGATTTTTATTTGAGAACCTCATGTCTCTTTTCATTCATATTTTATGGAAGTTTCAATTCAGACTATTGAGGGATAGAGATTAAGGTCATAGAAATTTAACTAACAATGGGTAGATTTTATGGATATATTACTTTTACTATTAGGGAGCCAGTTACCTAGCAATATGGTCTAGGTTGACTTGAAATGTATGAATTCCCAATTCCAATAATATTTATCGCCTCAAACAAGGTGCATTAAATTTATGTTTATAGTACTTGATAAAATTAAGGGGATGTTCCATGTCAACCTAGATGGGTATCAAGGGATAACATACCCCAATGACATGAAATATTTGAATTAGTAAATAATGAGGTGAGAAAAGTACATTGGGAAGAATTTTGACCATAATCAAAGGATGAATCCTAATATAATATTTTTGGTGACTACAAGGATTATAACACCTCCCCATTAGAATGAGAGAATCCTTTTATTATTAGGGATAAATATAGAGGCATTGATTTCATTACTCTGTATAAGTTATCTTTGATTAGAATATTCGCATTAATAATTAAAATAAATGATTATCTTGATTACAAACACTCAAATAATGAAGTTTTTGTTCTTGATTAATTAATAGTTAAATAGAAATGGAGAATATCCAACCTTAGATTAAAACATGGTTGGGTCATAATTGTACATTTAAAAAGAAATATAATAGATAATTATTTTAGGTAAGTTCAGAAATAATTTAGTTTTTGGTCACTATTTATCATTAGGTAATACCCATAAAGAAATATAAAGATATTAAAAAGTATCAATATCCATCTATCTCATGTTCAAGAGAATATTCAGGGGTACACTCCAGTGTAATGATACTATAAGAAACCCAACATGAATGAGGAGGCCATACCTTGGGAGGGTTTAATATTTATTTTATTTTTGGTTTTTTATAAGATAATTGATCTTGGAATCACTATATATGTTATGATTTTAGAATAAATCTATAATTAATTCTATAAAAATATAACCACACTATATATCGAGCTCATATGTAAGAGGGAATTTTATTATGGAGTATAATTGAAATAAGAAGAGGTTTCATGGTTTGTTCCCATAGAAATTTTTTCGTGAATAGATAGGGAAGAAACCTTGATGTTAAGTATAATTAAAAGTTCTAGTACCTGATTCTTTAAATAAATGATTATTTAGTAATAGAGTAATGTTATGGAAAATAACCATATTCTAGGATCTGACTCTCAAGTAGTGAAGTTTGGTCATGTGGAACAAACCACTCTAACTAGTTTTTGGTCTTTAATGGTAGACCATATGTTATATAGGTTGAAATTGGGTGGCATGAAAAAATTGGTCCCATATTTTATAGTCACATGAAGATGACCTTATGAGATATTTCACAAAGATCTTGTTCATATGAAAATTTAAGTAACTTCATCCTAGTGATAGGCTAATTAAAGAAAACCGAACATGAATGAATGATACCAATACTAAGATGAAATTATTTAATATTAGGTAAATTTTTTCTCATAATATGTTTAGGGGTATGTAAACATATTGATGGTGCCTTATATAGATCTAACTCTTATATTGGAAAAATAGTTCTCATGTAATGGAACACTCTAAGAATTTTAGGGCCATGTGGGTCGGACCATACATTATGAAGTCTAATTTCTTATGATAAGGATAGAGATGGTATATATTTTAAATTAGTATGATTAAGATATTTTTATGGTTTATTTTTATATAATCTCACTCAAAAAAAATGAGAAGGCTTTATCTCAGAGAAGGATTTGTATTGGGAAACCCTTATATGAGTTAGGGGCTAGAAATCCTTATCAAATATGAATTTGATGGAATTTTTGGGCTCATTTTTATATGAGATAAATATATTACTATATATCTTATAGGGAAAGAAATAAATCCACATGTAGTTATAATGAGGTCATAATATAGGGTTTATTAGAGAAATACCAATATGAATAGAGAGACCTATGTTTAGGAAAAGGAAAAATTTATCTATTTTGTGGCTAGTCCAAGGATTAATTATATAGTTATCACTATACACCTTACTGGGATAGGAATAAAGCTATACATAGTTCTAATAAAATATTCCCATGATGATCTAGCACTTACATACCTGGGTAAATTACCCCCATATATACCTTTGTCTAATGAGACTTATTTTGGGGACTGTTACATATGTATATCTTGTACGTAATGGAAATTAGGCCTCAATGAATGAGATGCTTGATGAAATTAAGGAACATTTAGGATAGACATTATATTGTGAAGTATAAAATTATATGAATTGTATGTATATGTTCTATCATTTATGTTTGTATGATGAATTTCTCTAAATGGGTGGATTGACGCAAATTTGAATCATGTCAATGTTAAAATAACTATATCATAGTATCAAGTTAGGAGAGAGGATCTGATATCAATTGGCCAGTTCATACACCCCAATAAAAAATAAGTGCTTGATTGAAATTATTGGTTGTGCCTATGATAAGACATGCGATTTTCACTATAAAAACCTATTCAAATTGGAATCATGTGAAACATAGTTTTTATAAAACACTTTATCAACATAAATTTTAATATTATATAGGGATAAATGAATTATTGTGTGAGAAAGGGGGAACCCCAACATGAATGAGGATAATTTTCATCACTTGAATACAAACGAGTATGAAAAAATTATATTTCAGCTAGAATTGGAATAATATAGGAAGGTTTCATAAAGTAACTAATATTTTTATAATTATATAGCACATAGATCATACTGATTTTGTAATTTTTGTTTTCAATTAAAATTAAAAAAATAGAGAATAACATGAAATATAAACTCCAACATAGATTAGATATATTGTAAATAGAAAAAGTTATGTTATTATACTATACCAATCAATTTATAACTTTAATTATGGTAGACTAGATTTCGTGTAGTTGAACATTATGTGCCAAAAAAAAGCTTCAGTGGATAAAGTCATTCAGTTGGGACCTTTTTTCAAAATATTTTATGGTCATACAACTCGAAAATTTATAAACATGTTTTGAATTGATTATTGACTATATATCAACAATAGGATAAAATTATTTTGGGATTTGACCTAAATAGAAAATCTATTTTTTACATCATATCTGAAAATAATAATAATTATGTCACCCATAGTTCTGATGGAATATGTACTTTTGTTCGTAAGTGATGACTGGTCGGGAATCTTTAAAGAATGAGATATCTAAACTGCGTAATTCTCTTACATAATGGAAATATATTTTTTAGTCTAGGATATTGGGTGAAGTCTATTCCATATGTTCTCATTTATATCTATCTCACACATGGGTTGGATAATCCATGTGACAATTGTTTTCACTCTATATAGAATATTGTCTAGTATGATGGATACGATTCCATGGAGTTTTATGTCAAGTGATATGGAAATTGTGAACCTACCATAAAATTATGAAAAGTATTTCATGATAAACCTTTCCATGGTGGGTATCATTATATGATCTCTATCCATTATAACCTAGGAAGGATCCATTAGAGTAGGCCTTATATATGATTTAAGGTCCTTCACATTTTAGCATTAGTCTTAGAGGTTTCTTCCCTCATATAATAGGTGTTATATTTTTCAAAAACTACACTCTTTAGAAGAATTATTATATGGATACCATTTTTTTGAATCTTCATGAGATTATATTAGGATGAAACTCTTTATTATGAAATTTTTTCATTTTTTATTAAAGATTAACTCTATCTCACCCAATCAAATCGAGGATTGTTCATCACCCAACAATTGTGTGTAGAGTTAAATTAAGAGTGAGAGAAGTTGGTCTTTAATGGCTAGGACTATAGTTTCCCATGAAAAAGTGAGTATGGAGTAACTTTACTAGTAGTATGGGTTTTTTGGTGATAATACCCCAATAAAAAAAAGAAATTATCAATACATGAATCTATATCTCATTCCACCATAATCAAGAGTTTATTAAATATAATTTTGTTTGAAGCCTATATCACACCAATCAAAACTGCATAGTAGCCGGATGAGTGGTTGGAATGAATATTTTATTCCTGATGCAACCTCTTCAATTTATAAGTGTACAAATCTGTTCTATTATCAATTAATATTTTATGATATAAATCATATATAACAATGGTATAAGTCTTCACAAATTTTACTTTATCCTTTTTTATGACTTCCTTGAAAGGTATAGACTCAAACTACATAGGGAATAATTTAGAGGAAATAAGGGCATACATGATCTTACTAGATGTAAATTGGGAATATGGACCAATGAAATTGATTCCCCATATAGAAAATGACAATGAGAACTTGGAGGTATGCAGTGTATTTGTTGGTTAATGAATAATGTTAGCATATATCTTTCAATAATGACAATTTTGGTGAATTATATGCAATCCTATATCATTGATGGCTAGATTTTTCCACGAATATTTATTTCATTGGAGATCTTATCTATTAATTTATTGGAACCATAGGTGTTAGAATAAAACTCCTACATTATTGTTAGAGTCTAACTTCCTTTATTGCACATGAAGAGGACTCCTTCTAAACGTCACATATAGATACCTTAATTTAATTTAGGATTTCATTAAGGATGAAATTTGTTTCTCTATGTTGTATATTTCAATTATTAGCTAGTTATGGTGGAAAAATCATTCATTTGAGGTAATCCATTAGGAGGTACAACTATCTAACTATTAGGTTAGATGGTGAAGATATGAGATCATGTTGATCAATGGGGGTGATGATTTCATTGATATTTTTAAAATTTAATTGTTTTTTAATAGATATAATACCCTATAGTGTGTAGTGTGGATGAAAATATCATAATTATTATGGTCTACTAGGTATTTGGTTACATTTTATTATACATCAGAATGCGAGTTCTTTGAAAGCAGGATAAGAGATATTATTGGATTAGAGGGGAATCTCACGTTTAAGGATCATAAGTAATAAAGAAATGTTATTAATAACTCATTTTTAATGGAATATTTACCTTTAATTTGTAAAATTACCAACTTATAGTCTACCTAGATTATCAAGAAGACAACTGGTATCTACGGATCCAACTATAAGTCTATAATAAGGTCATAGTTTTCCACATCGTTATTGGTGAAAAAAATTATTATAGTTGAAATGAATAGAGAAGAGCCAATTTCACTATAGGGATGATAAATATTACTACTCAAACACTTTTCAACTTCATATTTTATATAATTCTTCCTACCAGGTATCTAGAGGCATCATCGAAATATAGAAATAATATTAAAAGATTTTTAGAGAAAGATAAAACCTCCTCATGATCAGTCTTTGTATTTACTAGTGTAGATTCATAAGTAGGGTTTTATATGAGGATTTATTCCCTTTAATTACCTTTAACATCATTTTGAGGAATATTCTAAATATAATATTTCTATAAGATTACCATCTTCTATGGTCTAAGTCTAGTTAGAATTGGATGCATGAGGATATATTTCAGGGGATTAATGTGAGTGAACAAGGGAACATCAATATGATGAAGATAATGTATAAGCTTCTACGCTATGAAAATCAATTCAATAAATTTCTTCTTGATATCGACATATTGGGTTTTCGTATCCAGTATCATTTTAATGAGATATTAGATATTGTTAACTTTACCAGCATCATTATATTGATCAAGGAGGGAACTAAGTGATCTGTCAAAGGGTTACAAAAAATTTATAATCATATTTCCTTATACTAATGGGATTATAACTTAAGTGTTTATGAGTTACTACTTGATATCATCAATATATTAATGTAAATTTTAATCCCACTAATGGGTAAAACCTTACTTCATAAACATTGGAATGGGTAAGCACGTACCAATAAGGATGGATATAAAAAACCAAATGTAGGAATGTCAGCCCTAAAATCCTCTAAAATCATTTAGGCTATGATGAGGTAGTATATCAAGTGTCACTTTAAACATTTTTGTTTTACATGGAGACCATTATGGCATACAAAAATTCAATGCAATTTCCTCAATGTTACCTCAAAAGTTTGTTCAAGATGGATCATCATTAGTTTGTGTTTCCATAGAATGTTAAAAACTATATCATGATCAGAAATATGAATAAAATTTCATTAATATTTTACCACTAGATCATCAATGTTTTATTATATGGTTTTTCATAAGAGGGAATTGATGATATAATTCATGACCTATAGATATATAACACCAGTTTTCTTCAAGAAAAAATGGAATTACACGAAATAAGTATACCCCTGGGGGTGCTCTGAAGGAATCCACAGATTCATCTTCATGGTCGATTCAAATATAGTTTTATCCTGAGTAATAATCCATGAAATAGAGGTAATATAATTTATCCTCTTCCTCAATTAGTTTTTCCATGATCAACAATGGGAAATTAATGTTTAGAAAGTTACAATTTTGATCACATATGTTAATGAAAACATTGATATACTATTTATTTTTATTTACTATAATAATATTTTAAATACATTTACGATATTTAATACCCTAAATAATGTTGGAATTCATAAGATTTTAAACCTTAGATTACACCATAAAATAATGAGTGGAATACATTCTATAATCTACCTTATTATTTTTGTTATGATATTCTGGTAGATCCAAATGTTAGTGGAGACATGAGTATCTAGTTAAAGAATAAATATGTAGATCTTGGTGAATATGTATTGATGTTTTCTATAGAACTAAATATATATCTATTGTTTTTAGGGGAAAAGGGGGACATATCATCACAGGTTATGTATCCTCCTCTATTCTCAAATTCAGTTTTCTAATCTCAACAATTTTTATTGAGACTTATTTATTGAATAATGGATGGGAATCACTAATATCTACTTTATTAATTTCTCAAAAACATATATTATAAAATTTGGAGGATAAAGGGGTATTTTTTAAATGTTGAAAACGGTATGGAGGAATATTCTATTGGAACCCATACTTTTTATACATAAATATTATGTATTATTATATTAATAATCAAATACATAACATTATAATTCATACATGAATCATAAAGGATTAATGTATTTCAATTGTTTGATACATAAACAACATATTCATAAGAGATTTAAATTTTATCCTTCTATGTTCATTGAAACTAGCACACTTCACATACATATGATATATAAATATTTTCTTCTTATCATGGGAAAATGAATAATAAGAAAGGGTGAGCTCAGAATCTCAGTAATGGAAAATAAGGGTGATATCCACGAGTAACCAAGAATAATCTCATTATAATGATATGATAAATGATATTAACATTTGAAAACAATACCCATCCTAACATTGATCTTAATATTAGGTCATGGAATACTGCATGGTAGTTTATAAGACATGAATCATAGTGTAATCAAAGAACACGATCCTTGAGAGCATTACAATGGAGTAATAAATATGTTAGTGTCGTAAAAATAAGAATAATTTTTCCCATATTTAAGGCCAAATACCAACACTACCACAGTGGAATGGGTTCACTCACCATCCTATCATATCAATATCTAAGTTTTACTCCCAATATTAATGTAGTGGGTAGAGTCCCTTACTGAACTGGGTTCACTACCCATTCCATTCATTATTATCTCATCATATATCCATATTTACCCATTAATTGGAGGTATATAAAATTCCAAAACCACCCTACAAATAATCAAAATACAATTAAATTTATATCAAAATATTATAAAAATCATAAATCATAACCCATAGAAAAGAAATGGATTTGATAAATATTTCGACAATTCGTCATAGCCAAAAAGATGTAAAATAAATAGGTTTCATAAAAATTTCATCATCATAATCATCAACCATTTAAATAAGGAATAAGGATGGTATCATTTTATCTTATACTCATTAAATAATAAGTAGCATCCAAGGTAGGAATCCTAAATGAAAATTCATTTTAATGATCACTATGATTTTTAAAAGGTAGAATTCTATTTTAATTTGGGAATCATTTCATTAAAATAAAAAAAAATAAAAAAAAATTAATTGAAATAATATTATATTTAAAGAACCATGGAAACTTATATAGAATGATTCAAATAATTGGTCAATCCTAGTGGTGGAAAATTCCATTCATTCTGTGTATTTTAAAATCATCATTCCTTTTACATTTTTCTTAAAATGTAAGAGGTTCCTCATTCATAAAATGAAAAAGAATATTAATATTATACAATTTTATAAAAAAATAAATAATTAGTAAAAATAAATTTAAAAACTCATACGTGAATATTAAAACATTTTTTAAATCATTCTACAAAAACACGATATATAAGAAAAAGAATTTTTTATCAGAGGGAGAAAAATACATGATTTTCAAAAACATTCATTCAATCTATTGAGTTATTAATGTGATGAAAATGAATGGAAAAAATTAATATAAAGAAAAATTAAATGTAAAATAAAATTCATTGGATTCTTGGTATTAATTTCAAAAAAATTATCATAAAAAATATAATAAAAAATAATCTCGATAAACAATGATATTTTATAGTAAATCCCTTACCAATTTGGTCACATTTAAATAAAAACCTCATGGAAGGGGTAAAAATATATGGATATGTAAATCCGAAAAAATTTCATAATATTAATAATTAAATAAATTCATTGGAAATATATACACCTCATAAACGAAACAATGGGGTATTGTGGCATATGTCTCCCAGAAATAATTGTTAGATGAAAATCACATACATCATGTTCAAATTTTATTGAATGGACTCAGAACTTCCACATAATAAATTTTATTTTTTAAAATTCTATATAAATTTTATGAACATAATTTTAATATCATATATAATCCACTAATAATATTTCAAATCCTAGTTATTAACAATTCCTTATTAATATCATTATTTCCAGATGTAAACCGTTTCATTTTTTAAGAGAATTTCAGTATGATAACATTAATCCTTGTACGTGGAAAATGGTTTTATAATCTAATAAATATTAATAATTATATGAATATCATAAATATTAATCATATATATATTTAGTGACATCCATATATGGTAGTGATAGAAAAATTATTTCCATCATTCATATGAATGGTAGGCTTTACGTACCTAGGGACACTATTTTCAGTTTTCATGAGATAGAATGAAATATTGGTAAAGAATACTTCACCTTTAAGGAAAAATTATTATATAGTATATATAGAATATATTTATTATATTTATCTTTATTTCATTTCATTTATGTAAAAAAATGATAAATAAATGATACCACTTCCTTGTGTTGGAAGTCCATAGATAATCACTATTGATATTATCATCTTCCAATAGATAAGAAGGTAAGAAGGAAGAAATTACATTATAATTAAGAATAACATTGATTTCATGAATATTTTATATAAAAATTAAACTGATCATTGTTACCATTCATGAAATATGATGATGGAAAATGTATTGTATCACTACGTGGTGGTTATAGTGTATACATATACATGAGTGATACTTTCAATACTCATCTGATGGAAAATATGGTGAATAAATGTGGTACCATAATAATAATAAAATTTATAAATATTATGGTTATTAATGTAAATATATTATAATTAATAATATATTCTAGGGTATGTAGAATAAAAAATAAATTGAAATTGGTCAGGTAGGATGATTAACACTTCTTTGATATGCCTTGTTTAGATCATTTCATATGGCACATTGAAATGGTACTTTAGGAAGAAAAAGAAAAATAATTCATGGAATGGACGGTTCAGAAGTTAATTGGAATTTTTTTGGTTGATCTTGTTGTCTTAATATGTTGTAAACAAGTTAAAGGAGGGGTGATCTTTTATATGTGTTTGAGAGGACACACTATGAATTTATTAAAAGTATGAAATATTATAATATAGTACTCAATGAAAATGATTCCAAATGTAATGAGATTCAATGGTGGGATAGTATCAGGTCAATATAAGTCCATAAAATATTATTTATACAATCTTATTTAGATAAAAAAACATTATCTATTGGTTTAACACCCTAAACAGTTTTAATCATTACCACCCTATTGAATTTATAATACGTTTAAAGATAATTTTTACTAAGAATTATGATGAACTCATTAAAAAATACAAATTGTTCTAAATAAAAATATAGAGTAAATTTTATCAAATTCAATTAAATTAATTGGTATAATTTAGACTAAAATTAATCCCAAAAAACATGATGTGAATGAGTTTTCATGAATTTTTTCTTTTGTGTGAAATGTTTTTAAATCAGATTCCAAAAAAATTATTATAATGGAATTAATTGGATTATTCATAATATAAAAAAACTAATCTTAGGTTGATATAATTTTAAATAAAAATGAATAATTTTAAATTATTTAATTGAGAAGACAATTTTCTATAAAAAAATCTATTTTTTAGAATTTATTGAAAAATAAACCTTTTTTTAAAGTTATTAAATTGTCACTGAAAGGTATTTTTGACATGATCATTTAATAAATAAAATTAATTTATTAAAATATATTTTCTAAAATAGTAAAAAATATTTAATTTCTTTCCTATAAAAATCAATAACAGTATTTTTGAGGAAAAACGTATTTTTGAAGAACATAACAACTTTACTAAAAATTGACTACTCATTTATCAACATAGTTACTCTATCTAAAACTATTATAAATAATTATCATTATTTTTTATTCTTAATAACTATTTAAATTTATTTTCAAGGTTTTAATAATATAAATCTCAATAATTTCGAATCATGTTTATATGTATCACAAGCTACTGATGAAATTTATTTTATTGGAAAAGAAATATATCCTAAAATATTAGGGGGTTACATTTTACCCTCTTGAAAGGAATTTATCGATTAAAATTATATCACTCCAAAACAAAATATATGATTTCATCTTTATTTCATCACATTCTCAGGTTTCCCAAGTAGCTTATATGAATTTATGATCCCCCTAGAGTTTATAATATGGTGAGTAGACATATTCCATAGAACATTATCTTTATGGTGCAATAATTATATGGGTTTTTTATCAGTAAGATAAATATATAATGGTATAACATCAAATTTTATTACATGTGCAATATGTGGTATGTTCTTTCCTAGGAGAGATAAATGTAAAACACCATGAACATGGGAGAGGTTTGGTGGAAGAAGAAAGAGATAAGATATTATACCTACTCGTTTAATATTATCAATGGGGATAATATTGATAGGGATCATATTTCCCTTTTTTCATAATCTCATCAACATATTAAATGAATAAATTCATACGCATACTTTCTAAACAATATTAAATTAAATATTTCATAAAATATTTAATGGAAATCATTTTCATCGACTATATGATTTCTTGTTTTGATGTTATATAGAAATAAATTTCTCATTAGTTTCCTCTACTAAATATGTTCATAATATATATTTTCTGAAAACTTATCCTAACATGTTATATTTATTCCTGAATTTCCATACAGTTCTCTATAAGGACCCATATGCATTTTCAAGGGATATATATTATTATAAGAAAATTATTCTAGAGGAAGGTGTTGATCCCAACCACCTTT
Organism: Viscum album; assembly: GCA_963277665.1. Classification (NCBI taxonomy): domain Eukaryota; kingdom Viridiplantae; phylum Streptophyta; class Magnoliopsida; order Santalales; family Viscaceae; genus Viscum; species Viscum album. Next base: position 1,350,047,010 of record OY728121.1, on the reverse strand, counting down.
GAAATATAACGATAAAAATGTCAATATATTCCATGTTTTCAATGGTTATCTTATAATAACCATATATTAGAATAAAATAATTATTACAAAAACACATCTCTAAATATAGAGAACACTAAATATACTGCCAGAACATCAAGGTAATCCTCAGATCCTAATCAAATATAATAGAATGTGGTACTTCATCTGAAATTACATCATCCCTAATTTATATTATAGTAACTTGATCAAGGGAGAATTATTCTATGAAATAAATTTTGTGTGATGACCTTGTAAGAAGATCAATTTCCACAAAAATAATAGTATTCCTTTTAGTCTTTTGCGGAGTTAGATGAAAAAATCTATAGTGATGTTTTCAATTTTCCATTATGGAATTGGTAATCGTTATAACCACTATATATACATGTATCAATCATCATTAACTATCTAACATACCATGATTTGAGATACATACTCTTAAATATCTCTCATCATGTTGACCCGCTTAAAACACTCTTTCAAAACACTATACAAATTTGTACTTTCTAGAGGAATAGTGAATGATGATATATGAGGTTCATAAAAAAATCCATCAAATATTGTATAGATGTGAAGTTACAATATTCCTAAACTTTATCATTTCATCACAATTGATGTTTAACTCAAGAACAATTCTTACCTTCTTATGATACTCTATATAATGTTTTTTAATTTCTTTAATCTTCACATGTATAAATGGTCCAAAACTCATATGTGAAAGATAATATTTCTCCCCTTACTTCTTGATTTAAAAATCCATCCATTTAAAATACATAAAACTTTGATATTTTTTGATCTTCATCATAGAAAAGATATAATTATCCTTTGAACCAAAGAACCAATCACCTTGTTCTCTTTCCCAAGGGTAATATATTGAACAGTCATAATATTTAATCAACTCCAACCGTATTCTTTGGTATATATTCAAATAAATATTAGTTAATATATATATATATAGAATTTATGATTTGTATATATGTCATATCTTATTCTATAATGATGATCCCCCCATATCTATTATGATCAAATTACTACAACTATCTCTAAATTATGAGTTGGGTAATTTTCCTAATGAATCTTCAATTGTCATGAGGCAAAATTTATCCAAATATCATCTTATATAAAGAAACATCCTAGTCCCTTCATTGACGTATCACTAAATATCACAAATCCTTACCCACTTAGAGGTAGTGTTAGAAAATGTGGGTCGACTAACCTTATCTTTGGTTCCTTGAGATTTTCTTCACATTAATCTCTCTAATAAAACTTTTCCCCTTCTGAGTTAACAAGGTGTGTAGACTAGATATTTATGATATATTCTCTACATGTCATCAATAATATCTATAAAAATAGGAAAACTATGAATCTCAATCATAATGGTAATAATAGTCCAGTAATCTATATATTTTATCTTTGATAAATCCACCAATATACCAATGCATGAGAGTTAATGACTCAAAATGAAAGGGTATGTAGCCGAAATTCACAGATTTGATATTTTTTTCGGAAAAATTGTCCTTATTTAAGGTCACCAATATAATTTTTAATTGATATTCATGATCTTCACTCCTATTTAAATTTTTTTAATATCATCAATACATGTCACCCCAAACTGATCAACGTAATCTCTAAAGTATATATTCATTAAATCCTTGAATATAACAGGGTAATTATTAAGACAAATTAGAATCACTAAAATTAAATTGTTTTAATACATTATATGAATGGTCTTTTTGGGTATATATTCACTTTTTAACCAAAACTTATAATTTAAATATAATAGAACAATCATAGAGAAATATTAAACACTTTATAAATGAAAGAATATGTATTCAATATGGGGAATAAGATAATTATTCTTTATTGTGATCTTGGTAATTTTTTGATAATAAATGTAGATCCAAATTGATCAATATTTTTTCTAAATTGAATGAATACGTTGATCCCATGGTGATGCACTTGGGTGAATGAATACCTTGTCAAGATTCTCCAAGATTTTATTTTTAAACACTTTAAACTCATTAGGTTCCATTCAATAAGGATTTATTGAAATATGTGTAGAGATGGGTATATAATATCAAATTTATTTTTTAGGTAAGTTCTGTTTTGAGTTTTCCCTTTTTTATAAGGTCAGAGAGAGTTTTTTTTTGTTTGGAAGGATTTGGAGGTGGTTAGATCCTTTATGTATAGTTATTGGGAAGAAACAGTCGACAAAAAATTTAAATGCTATGTAGTACTATTACACATCGTGTAATATTTAAATCTGGATATAGTCACCCTAGGTGATGAGTTTTTGCCAACAAAAAATTAAAAATAATTATACATTGTGTATTGATATTCCATGTCATGTAATTCCACATAAAAAAAACTAAATAGATTTGTGTGGTTCTTTTATGGTTTAATTCCATCGTTTTTTCCTTATATTGACCATATGGTGACACATAGTAGTTTTGGAGTGATTTACTCATCTCATATTGTTTTAGATTGTTTTTCTATTCCTCTTTATCCTTTTTGATATGGATTCTCTTAATTATCCCTTCTTACAAGGAAGTGGCAGATCCTTTTTGAATGTTGTGGATTGGTGTTTGATCACGATCCTATGTTTTGGTCCAATATCTCTTACACATTTTTGGACCAGTTCCAAGACTTATTTCCTAAGGAATTCTTAGGGATTCCAACAAAGGGGTTTATAGAGTTTATGGTTGAGCTCATGCCTAGAGCTGGTCCATTTTCCATTATTCCATATAGAAGGAAACCAATAGTGATTCATGAGATTATGAAAAATTTAGGAGAGTTTATGGATTATGAATTTATCTTTACAAGTACGTCTCCTAGGGGTTCTCATGTTTTTTTGATGAAAAGGATGACTAGTCTTTACTGTTATTAGTAGTTTACCAGAATTTGAACCAGATGACTATGAGGAGCTGGTATCCTCTTCTGCGTATCAACAATATCATTGACTATTTGGGATGATTTTTTGTGTTCTCGATGATTAACATGAGATTATGGTATGATAATTTAATATTTCAACCATCTAATATACCATACACTACTTTAAAATTTTGGCATGACCTTTATATGTAATTTGTGTTGTTGTTTGGGATGATAAACACTCCACTAGTGTTTATAGCCATAATGAACTGAATATTCCATCTGTACCAAGAATAATTTGTAATTTTTTTCTAGATGACATCATGGTGTACTCCAAGACTCATAATGATCAAGCCCAACATCTATAAATCCTCTAGAGTACACTGACATAGAACTATTATAGGCCATACTCTATTAGTGGAAATTCTAAAATAACTTGTTGCATTTATTAGGTTACATCATCTTAGAGGAAGGTGTGTTAGTGGGCCCAATGAAGGTGATGGAAGTTATTTATTGGGAGAATTCCAAGAATAATTTTGATATAAATAGTATTTTGGGATTGGTGGGTTATTATTGGAGGTTCATCCTCTAAATTTCCCTATTAGCATAACAGGTTTTGGGATTGACCAAAATGTTTATATACTTTTTATGTTATAGAGCATGTGATATTTCTTTCTAGGAGTTGAAGAAGCGCGTGAATACTACTCAAATTATAATCCTACTAGAGATAGTCGAGGAGTACACAGTGTTTTCTGACACATCAGGTATTGGATAAGGTGTAGTACTTATGTGGGTATATCAATTTATGTCATATGGGCCACAGTAATTGACTCCATATGAAAGGACTTACCCTACGTATTTTCTTGAGTTAGCAGTAGTGGTATATGACTTATAGGGTTTGTGGGATTATCTATTGGAAAAAAAATATACTGTCTACTAATCAAAATATGTTATTGTATATCATTTTAAAATGAGATATGAATCTCTAGAAAAGGATATGGTTTGAGTATATTCATCCATTTGACATTGAGTCGCATACAGTCCGTGGAAGGGAAACATTATCGTCGATGATTTGATTAGGAAAGCCTAGACTATGGAAGTTTAGGAGTCTATTTAGGAGTGTAAAATGAAGAATTTGTGGGACGAGTTTCTTGTTTTGGTTAATTAGAGTTCAGATGAGATAACTCCTATATCAATTTTACTAGATTATGAAATTATGAGATGGATCAAGGAAAGGAATTATAAGGACCTGAAATTTTTTTCCATAAGGGAAATCCTTAATGGTGGGGATTCACCTTAAAATTAGAATATATATGAGGATGAGATCATCTATTTCTGAATTCGTGTTGGTGTTCCTGTGTTTATGTGAGAAGAGGTGATTCTTGACTTTTAAGCCTCAAAGTGGGAGGTGCATTTGAGTTTGACCAATCTGTATAGTGAACAACATCGACAATATCTTTGGTTGGGAATGAAAACTGAGATTACAAGATTTGTGACATAATGGTACGCCTTTAAAAAGATGAAGGTCAAGAATCAATGACCATGTGGATTAATAAAGAGTTTTACCATTTTTAAATGGATGTGGGATAACGTTATCATAGATTTTGTGGGGGTTCTCCCGATGATGCATATGAAGACTGATTCTATTGGATCGGTTGTGGATCTATTGATGAATGTAGAAAATTCCCTTCTATTATGAGAGAATTTTATATTTAAAAGATAGTCTCTCTATACTAGGTTCCATGGAGTATAGTTTTATACTGTGAATCATGTTTCACTTTTCACTTTTCTAATGGATTACGGAAGGCACTTGCTACAAAATTATTATTATGTACAGATTTTCTCCAACATATAGATGGGCTATTAAGACATAATATAAAGGTTCTAGAGGATATGTTATGGGTGTGAATCACATAATTTTTTGGGTCTTGTGAGAAGCACCTAGCGCTTGTAGAGTTCTCATATAACAACAATTTTCATGAACCTATTTAGATTACACCATATGATTCTCTTTATGGTAGGCCATGCAGATCAACTCTATGATGGATAGAGGAAGGTGGGTTTTCTTTTTTGGGTACGAGTCTTGTGTATTAGACATTAGTGCATGGTTGATTAATTCAGAAATGTATGGATACAATAAGAGTTAGATTAATTCTTATACGAATCAAAACCATCAACCCCAGAAATTTTTAGTGGAAGATCATGTGTTCATTCAGGGGTTACCTAGATTAGGTAATCATAGGATTTTTAGGTACGTTAAGTTGGTAAAATGGTTTTTTGTACCTTTTAATATTTTTTATTGAATTGGTATCATTGAATACTCATTGGATCTTCCTAATAGGTATTGTGTTAAACATGATTTTTTCACCTTTTATAAAAATTGAGATACTACATCGACCCATCTAATGTAATCAAATTTGGTGATGTTGAGCTTGAAACTAATGCATACTTTGAGAAGCACTAGATAATTATATAGGATCATAGTGAGAAATCATTTTAGAGAACTATTGTACCAATAGTTCATGTATTGTGGAAAGATGGTCATGTTTAGGGGGGAACATGGGAGAGATATAAAGATATGATGGCTTAGGGGAACAATTTTTCTTACATTTGAATAGTAGTTATCATTGGGGCTCTAGATCGAAGATGAGATGTTATAAGGTGTAGATACTGTAAGATCATGTTATTTTTCTTAGTAAATTACCTTTTGAGTATTCTATTTTATTATAGGGTTAAAGAGGGTTTGATTTATGTTTTGAAGTCATTAAAGGTTGTCAAAGCCTTTATGTATAGTTTTTTGGATGAAAAAAAACTGTAGAAAATTTAAACATGTGTAAAACTATTAAACACCATTAAATATTTTAATCATGATAAAATAAATTTAGTGGAAAATATTTATAGTCCATCCCATTAAAAATATTACATGATGTGTAATGGAATTATGTACCGTGTAATTCCCTCAGATGAAAATTAAATGTCCCATACAGTTCCTTTTTTGTTTCATGAATTCATGCAGCCTTCTTTCATCCAACCTGAGGGAAAATCTTATAATTTTTCGATTGATTTCTTAATATATGATCATTACATATTGGTGTTTAATTCCCCGTAATCCTTTTTTTCTTTGTATTTCATACATTCATATTTCGTCATACGAAGCAGTTCAACCTTTAAATAGTTGTGGGTTGTGGGATGATCTTGATCCAAGGTTTTTATCAAATATCTCTTATGTTGTTGGTAATATGACCATTCTACAAAACTTTAGTATTGTGTTTTGTCAATAAATTTTCATTGATCATGAGGTATGTTTTGTATTTATAAATTTGCATATTATTTATTGAAATTGTATTTATGTAACTTTGAAAATAAAATTTCCACATTGGTAAATTGAATTATAAAATGAAATGAAAAATTAAATTTTCATAAGATACTGAAATGGGTTGAACATGGGGAAAATGAAATTTAAATTTGTAAATGTTGTGATATGACTATTGGTTTGAATTTCGATGATGGAATTGATGAATCATGGGGATATTAAATTAAGAATAATGGGAATGGTAAAATGAGTGCTTAGTGGAATTATGAAATAGATAGCCAACCATGGGGTGTGCTGATAATATGGAAAGGAGTTATGGGATTGGGATTAAAGCTCTAAATACCAATGGGGAAACATACTTATCCTATAGGACCCAAATATATTTATGTATTTTTATGTGATTACTGAGTTATGGGTAAGGGACTATTTCTCCAAATACCCATAGAGTGAAAGATTTATTCTCTAGGACCCCATTGGTTAAATGTGGATTTGATTTAAAATGATAAATGAAAACCACGAGATGTGATAGGTTTCAGACTCTTTCATGGGATGATGAAAGTATGGATTGTATGAGTATTATCATAAACCCATGTGATTTGTGTGGTTAATTAAATAATATTAAAATAAGATAATTTTTTTCTTTATTTTATATTATTATTTCTACAACTGCATACACTATTATAGAGTATATGTTTTTTAAGATGTTATTGGTGGTGGCCTACTTAGTCATACTCATTCCCTTCTTGGGTTGCCTAAGAAGCACTTGAATAGAATTCATCATTCCAAAATAGTATAAGAGAATGATCCTTATGTTAGAATGCTTAATTAGGATAGAGCATGGATGAGGGAGCCAAAAATGGTTTTAGAAACCACTTGGGAGGGGTTATTATGTCTTTATTTTGGTTTTTTCATATTGAAAAATTCCACGAATATGGAATAACATATCAAATATTTTGTTTTTGATATTTTATTCATGTTTTTTTCATCATTTCACACAATTATTATTATGGTTATGGTTACTATAATTGGGTTATTTTTTATTAAAATCTTTTACTGTGATTCTTTAATAAATTTGGTATTGTTTCCCCGTGTTCTATATTAGTCTGTTGATGTTATTCAGCAGCCTCTAGTATATGATGATTCATGCATGATGTCACGTTGAAAATTGTCTTAGGGTATCTACTTGTGCATCCCTGGTTACAAAATTACATGGAATGAGTTCTATAGAAAATTCAACATCTTAACATAGAGGAATACTAGGAAATTATTTTTTAATAACATCAAAAAATATATTATAATAGTAAATATCATTAATATTGAGTTTCTCCCTAACTATTTTAGACATACACCCATTTTAAATAAGAATAGAGAGCCATAAAGTATATGTAATTTCCATTAAATTATAATGTTTATCACCAAACCAAATACAATAATTGGTTGGTATATAATAATAAGCATGAAATAACTTACATGAAAGATTATATTATATTTTTTGAAATGGAATAAAATCTATGCTGAAGAAAATATCAAATTATACTAGTGGGCGAAAAATGAGATATACAGGAAGCACATTCCCATAAACATTAAATAAAGAGAAATCATTAAAATGAGATGATATAATCATAAAAATAGTGGATTCCACTACTAATAAAACAAATAATAATTGAATTGGTATTTTGATACTATAAAATCATGACTTTTTTAAAAGAAATGTTTTTTATTATGTACATGATATGCAACACTGAGAAAAAATGAACCACAAAATATTATTATTTAAATATGACTATTATAACATAGCCATTAATTTTTTAGGAAGAATATAATTAACCACATATTTAAATATATATAAATTACCTGTATAATCAAAAATCATCTATCAATTAATAGGAATTAAGCACTAATTTTTTAGTAAATTCATTTTTCTCTTCAAAATTTAATTTTCTACAAACAAAATTATTGGGTTTTCTAATAAAATATTATAACTAATTACTGTAATTGAAAGAAATTATATTTAATAAAAATAATATAATTTTTGAAACCAACATGTCAAAATTAGGCTAGACTAATTTTTTTTATTTTTTTGAAAAGACACACTTTCCAGTTTATAGTGAAAAATATAGATTTTTTTGTAACTATACTTTTGTGTCAAGAATTTACAGAGTTTCATTGTGTTTTGAAATGGATTAAAGGAAAAATTATTTTTATAATTATTTTAACAATACAAATATCTTCATTGGAATCAATTTTATTCATTTATTTGGCGTAACAAAAATTTTATACCTAAATGGCATTTTTCTGAAAAATAGTTTTCATTGACTTTTATGATTTTATATTAAATTAATTTATTCCACTTCTAGAAGTTGAATATGGATAAATGGAAGTAATATTTAGAATAATTAAATTCAAAATTTTTAAATATTTCCATTTTTTTCATTTTTATGGTAATTATAGAAAGTATTGTTCACCTTGTATGGGTGAAATGAGTAAAATAAGGTTAAAAATTTGGGATAAGGCTCTCAAAGTCCAATAAACGTTTCTATAATCTAGTGGTATTAGTGGAGTTATAATATTCAAATATATTAGTTGAATTTAATTCCATAAGGTGCCATTTTTCTTTGATATTGAACATTATATCATTTTAAGAAAATAATGAATAAAAAATCTCACCCTCATTAATTTAATATCTCAAAAATTTAGACATAAACATAAAAAAGGGTTATGTTGGGATATAGATGTTTATTGGAAATAATAATTTTGGTATCCATTAAATTTATTTTTATTTTTCATTGATGGATGCGTTAGATTAAATGTTGATGAAAATCCGACATAACGCTTTTGTAAGTAGTAGAAGAAATTAAGAAAATAAATTTGAAAAGACTAAAAATATTTTTTTTAGTGATTTATAGTGTTCTGTGAAATTTTATAGGTAAATATAAAATATTTTAGATATATTAAAATTTTTTATTCATATTTCATTTCATTCAGGCTATTTTCAAAGACAAATTAAATGAATATTTAAAAAAAATTACATTAATGAAATTTTATAATAAATAATATTTTATAAAACTATTTAAACTTCATTGAAAAAAATATCTCTTGAAAAAATAAATGGATTATGGTTTTAAAAATAAAACATGATCCGATTATGGGTATTTTTTCATTTATGGTATCATTTCAAACCCAAAATTTTAGACCACATTAATATTGTGTTAGTAGTCAAATGGGCTAACATGGGTTAAAACTAAATTATATGGGTGAAAACATATCATAATCTTGTTAAAATTTTATTTTACAGGATTATTTTCAGTCATTATAATACTAAATTTTTAATATAACTTTTTTTATCAATTTTTACATGGGAAAATATTATATTAATTTAATATTTTTTGAAATTATAAAAATCCCCCTCCCCTCACTTATTTTAAATGAGACTCATTCTCTCATTTAATTTAAACATATTGAGAAATATAGCTCAACCAACAATACCCATTTTTCATAAATGTATCATTTTTAACATTCTAGAGGTTATGGAATTCTTAAAATACCATTAAAATAGTCTTAAGAAGGGATATTAATGAAGCCTGCCAAAGAAGAGTTAATCGTCTTTACTAACTCTTTCAAGTTTATTTCTTATTCTAATTACACTAAATCTAATTTAAGATAACTAAAAAAAGTAAATCAACTAAAATAAATATACATAGATATAATTATTATTATCCTATAACCATATTACATGTCTTTTCCATCCTTTGAAAATCAAAAACGTTACTCATGTGTATGTACGACATACTGTCTCCACATTATAGTATATTTTTTTAGTCTCCAAATTACATAAATTGTAGTAAAGATAGAAATAAGTTATATATATTATATATATTAAATAATTATTTATTTTAAATAATTATATCATATCTACCTTCTTACCATAAAATCGGTTAGATGAAGATAATTTTGCATGTGCGTACATGTGGACTACCACATCCATGAATTGATTTGATATGTCTATCATTTAATATTTAAATAGATGCGATTAATGATATATTTAATGAATATATAATATAAACATTATATATAAATTATTCCATAACTATGAGTAATTATTTACCTTTATTTGGATCCATTCCTTAAAAAGTTAAAACATCATTTAGGCATACATATGGTTTACATTCTTAATGAACAACATAATTAATTTCTATACCTATACATTTTATGGATGAATCTATCTCTATAAATAATTAATCTATATAATTTAATATATTTCTAGAGATGATGGAACCATGATGAATATACAAGAAGAAAAACTATAAAATAAAAACATACATGAAGAACAAAGGAGTTAACTCCAAAAATAATATTAATAAAATATATTTAACAAATTGGTGATAAAATTATAAAAATAGACCATATATGACATTATATGTATTTATATAGTTATTTACATTAATTTTAATTAATATAAATTTATAATACAATAGGTTAAAATCAATTAAGAAGCAAGTCGAACTTGAGGTAAGTGGTTTATTAACTCAATTTTTATTAGTTGGATTATACATCTACTTCACTGACTATATTATGAAATTATTAGGTTTGAAATTAAATTTTTTGGTTTATATTTTATTTCCGTATTAATATTTTTTATTTAAATTTGATACAGATAATATCTTATTTGATTAATTGTCACATCAAATTTATGATCATTGTAAGGTATTTGGTCTTCATTTTTGCTCCATTGAGACATATTTAGTATTAAGAACCCATTCAATTTATTGCGGTGTATATTTCCACATATATTTAATTAACATATATATATATGTATATTAATTCCAGATTATTAAATTTTTTATTCATGTGTACTTCCTCATGGTACTGCAATATAAACTTTACCTGAGTGGTAAGAACTTATTTTACAGTCCCATTTTTCTATGATTAAATAAATTATTATTTAAAGGAGTATTTAATATAACATTAATAAATTCAAAAAAAATTATAATACTCTTCATATTTTAGAATTTTCCATATCATATTCCAAAATTTACTCCCTTTTGAAATTTAATCAAAATTGAGAATATTTAAAATAAAATATGATCTTATTTTTATTTTGTTTGGGTATATTTTTCTTCATTGTTCATATTTTGAAAAATTATTATAAAAAAGTAGTATTTATTCAGAAAAATGATTTTTTAATATTTTATTATTTTATGTTCTATTTTTTAAAATTTTATAAACTAATATTTATACTTTTTTCAAAAAAACATGAAAACATGGCTTTATTTTACATAACATTAGATGGAATGTTTCATTTTATCATATAATTTGTTAATATATTTTCACACCACCATAACACATATACTCTATTTAGATTATTCTATAACATGTAAATGGTTTTACACAGAAAAAAATTTAATGAGAAAATATGTCAATGTTTTGATTCAATTTATATAATTTATCTAAAGGATATGTTTTTATTACAAGGCCAATATTTTTGATGAATAGATGGTCATCATTCATCCCGTTTTGGTTTTATAGATATTAAATTTCACATGAAACATTAAATTTATTGGGAGTTCTAGAAAATAAAATTCTCTTAAATATCCTTATTATTTTTATGATGGATAATAATATTTCATAAAATATTTTCAATTTCTATATATATTATTTTACTTTGAAGGATATTTGATTGATTGAGGAAATATTTATATTTTCGATTCTTAACTCAATATAGACATTCATTATTATGGCATATTGTTCATGAATTAAATTGATCATTCAATATATGAGGAAAGCATTGGACATTAAGTAATGGGTGGAACCATAATTATATAGCCCCTTGATAAATGGATACTCTTTTTACCCTCACTGATTTATGGATTTTGGGCTGTTAACTTTCACATAACCATGTTATCTATAACTATATATTAGTCAATTTTCATTATTTTTAAGTATTTTTATATATATGAATATCCCTATAATTTTTTCCTTATATGGTAACTCGAACATGTGGTATTTCGTGTTATTTTATGTTTCCCACTTCCCCTTTTCTAATTAAGTATTATTATCCCTCTTTTTTATGTGGGTTTTCAACAAAAGATGATCATTTACTAACGAAGATTAAATTTTTAGGGTGTAATATATTTATGTTGGTGGGAGAAACTGATATACTAAGAATTTAAAAAAATGTTCGATAGCATGCAGAATATGCAACATAAGGAATAAAAATTTACTATTTAAATGTGAACATTACTAACTAAGAATTGAATTAGAAGGTACTAATAACTTTAACTGAATTATGTAATATTTATGAAGAACGTACTTAAAGAAAATGTATTCAATAATTCTTAAGAAATAAGAACCCAATTTTTATCAAAGACTTTTTATTATTTAAAAATGTTTTGCCATTAAAAAAATTATATATATTTTTATGAGAGGATATTTTACTTAATATCTAGATCATATAAAAATTTTATTTTATCAAACGTATATAATTTTAAAAATTACCATTTCATGATTGTCTTTTAGATTTTTGGAGACTTGTCTGAAAAAACATATTTTCCAGTGAATAGTGAAAAACATTGTTTTTTATTAAAAAACTTTGTTTTAAGAATTTCTGAATAAATAAATTTAATTTATAAATATTTTAAAATAAAAATTAGTTATATTTTATCATTAATAATACAATTAAGTTCATTTGAAGAAATTTTATAGTTTAATTTGTTATTAAAAAAGTGTTATACTTAAAAAGGCATTTTTCTGAAAAAACTACTTTCATTGAGTTTTGTGTTTTTATCTTATATTAATATCAACCACATATAGAAATTGAATATTGAGAAAATTAATCCATATTTTGAATTATGAGGTAAAAATTTGATAAATATATCCCATTTATTTTTGGCTATTATGAATACTAACTATGGTAAATATTAATCACCTTCGTAAGGGTAAAATTAGTAAAACAATGTTAAAGAACTAGGAAAAGGCTTTAAAAAATCACTCACGCTGTATATTATTCTATTTTAATATTTTATTGAAAACATTATCTTCAATTTTTAAACAAAATTACCACATTGATCTATTTTTATTTGATATTGATGTTCACATTATTTTAACAGAAATATAAATATGGAATGACACTCTCTTGACTTTAATATCTCAAAAATTATTATATAAGGATAGAAAGAGTATAAATTTATTTATAAATGTTTATTTTCAAAAATAATTAATTTTTTTAATTTTATTTTTTTTATTTTGTATCAAATGAATAATTAGATTAAATGTTTACGCAATGGTTACATAGTACTTCCTTTAGTAATAGAAAAAATAAAATACATGATTTTAAGAACTCTAAAATAAATTATTTTTGATTTATTTATTGTTTTTGGGAACTTATATTAATAATTATATAATATTAGGGATGATTTAAATTTTTATATTACAATTTCATTGTTTCGTGTTTTTTTCAAACTCAATTTAAATGAATAGTTTTAAAAAATGCCATTAAGGATATTTTATAGTAAATTATATTTTATTAAATGATTTAAAATTAATAAAGAACACATATTTTTTTCAAATGTATGGAATATAGTTTAAAGATCAATAACTATTCATTTTTTGAGTTTGTCCTTTTATTGTGACATTCATGACCATTAAATAATAGAAAATATTAATATTTTGGAAATTATCAAACGGTTTAATGAGAGGTTAAAACTAAAAGATATGGGCGGAAGCAGAACCAAAATACGTTAAAATTTTATTAGAATAGAGTAAATTAATAATTGATCATATTATATTTTAATTTTATGAATTTGGATCGAATTTAACATGGTAAAAAAATTTATTAATCTAATACTTTATGAAATTTAATAATGACCCTCCCCTCACTTGTAAAATAACACCCATTCCCTATTTTCTTTATAGAACATTGAGAAACCTTTCTCATCAAAAACCAAACAATTTTATGTTTAAAAGTAACTATAAGTTTTTTTACATTATGTTATTCTAAAAATATCATTTTAATGTTCATTATGAACGGATCTAAAATAATTCAACCGAAAAATTGGTAATCATCATCACTAACTATTTTTCATTTATTTCTTCTTCAACTACCTATAAATATTCTAGAAACATTATAAAATAGTAAATCACATATTCTAAATATACTGATATATTTTTATAATAATCGTACAATCATATTCCATTTTTTCAACATATAAAAAAGTGAAGATATCCCACATGTGTACGTATGACTTACTGTCTCCACGTAGTGGTGTAATTTTTTTCATCAAAAACATTCTTCAATGGTTTTATATATCAAAATAATATATATATATATATATATTATTTATGACATAATTATAATTATTAAATTTTTATATCATTTCTACCTTCCAATATTCAAATCCGTTGGAAAATGATAATGTAGGTTGTGTTTATGTTTGGACAACAACCTCCCCGAAGCACTGCAATCAATTTTTCATTTTCATTATTTAAAAGGATATTAATGTGGAAGTAATTTAGTAATATATAAGATATATTTGATATAAAAATGATCCTATAATTTTTAATTATTATTTTCCTTTCTTTCACTACATCCTTCAAAAAGTGAAAATGATGATCATGTGTATGTATGACTTACCATTTTCATGAACAATGTTATTCATTTTTATACCTCTATATTTTATGGATGACTATATATATATATATTGAATATATATGAACTTAAAATAATTAATATCATTCTATATATGATATAACCATGAGAAATATGCAATAATCAAAACTACCAAATCAAAAGATACTTGAAAAATGAATCAATTAAAAAAAAATCATTATAATACAACATTGTTATCAAATGGGTGACAATATTATAGAAATGGATTTTATATGATATTATATATATGTAAATTCTTTTGAAATTTTTTTATAATAAATATAAATTTATTATTCCGATCTTTTTAAATCACATACAACTCATTTCAAACTTTAATTAAAGGGTTTCATGACTAAACTTAACTTCTTTGGGATATAGTTCTTCTTAATTGACTATATTATGCCAAGATTATGTGTAAAATGAACGTTTCTATATTTAAGTTGTAATTAAATTTTTTTTGGTTTGAATTTAATTTTTTCACACATAATTACTTCATTGAGTAATTTTAACTTCAACTCTATGATCATCGATAGAGAATTAATCTCAATTTTAATTCCATTGAGACATAACTGGTATCATAAAAATAATTAATTTTATATCTTTTATATGCTTCTAGTTTGATTTATTTGACATAAATATATTTTTATTAATTATAATTCATTTTTTAATTCATTTTTACCCTTTCATGTGATCAAAATCTAAATGTTGCCAAATATGTTTGAATTTATTTTACAGTCTCATTTTTCTGGGATTAATTATATTTTTTATTAAAGTAATTTTTTATTTTATCCTTCAAAACTCTATATATTATATAATAATCTATATATTTATGAAATTTAAATATTTTCTTGAAAATATCCCTCTCTTTGGAACCATAACCAATAAAATAAAATTTAATAGAAAAGCTGATCTTATTTCTCAATAAGTCGGGTTTATTTTTCTCCGTTGCACATATTTTGTAAAATTATATTAAAAAATTCAATTATTCACTAAAATGTTTTAGGATGGAAATTTTATGATTAATTTTTGTTTTTAAATTGTTATAAATTAATATTTCTAATTATTTTTGAAACATCCATTTTTTAATTTATTTTACAAAAAAGTTAGAAGGAATGTTTCTTTTTCCAATATGTGACATTAATTGACGTTCCAAACCCCATAACAATTTTACGCTATTTAGATTCATCTATATGGTTTCAATAGTTCTAAAAAAATTTATTAGGTAAATCCTATGTTAATGTTTTTCTTGAATTTTATTTATTTTATTAAAGGAAGACCATTTATTACAAGACCTATAATTTTGTTGAATTGATACTCATATTTTATCTCTTATTAATTATGGAAATATCTTGTAATATTCATGTTATTATGATCATTATATATTATATTTACCATAAATATCAACATTATTTTGTACCATGGATATGATTATTTACTAAAAAATATATTATTTCTCCAAAGGGAGTTTTAAAATGACAGTTATTTGATTGAATGGGGAAATATTGATATTATGTATAATTCTAAAAAAACACTTCATAATAATGAATATTGATCATGAATTTAATTAATCTTATAATATTAGAGAAATGAATTGGAAATGAAATTTTGGGTGGGCCATTTAAATTTATAACCCCTAGAAGTATCAATAAGTAACATGATACAAACGAGACGGCTTGTATTATTAAATGTGTTTTTGGTGTATGTCTACCTATTTTCTAAACTGCCCTGGAAGAAGTCCTTGGAGGCAAAGATATCTTAATAAATCAGATCTTTAATTCCAACATTACCTAATTCCTTCATTGAGAATTCTATTATTATTATCCATGATATTAATGTAATTAAATTATCCTTGAATTCCATTTATGATTAATTTATTGAATAAATGGAATGTGTTTTCAGTTATTTACCTCACTATATTGGTTTTTAATTATTTATTCATGGTATATTTAATATATTTAACTGTTTATGAGCTTAATATCTCACTCATTATTTATCATTCCATTCAGTAGTATATAAATATTGATATTATGAATATAATTAAGGATGTTATAATGTTTTAAAGTTATGTATTTTATATTTCCATTTTAAATTGGGAATCATGTATATATCATGTTCTTATAGACTAAAAAACTAAATAATTTGTCACTATCTTCACTCTAATATCTTATGAAAAAAAATAAAGTGGATAGTGTCTCTAGGTTACTAGAGTTGGGGTTGTTAATAATACCCTTATTAAATTCTTGAGATATAAATGTGTGGTTAAATTCCAAGAAAATAAACTATTATCATATATAAATAGGATGATAAGTGTACCATTAACCACTTCTTTATCATACCCCGCAACGACAATATTGCTCACATTATATTTCACATTCTCATTGGGATTAATATGACATGAAGGACGATCATGGTCATTAACCATTTGATTTGATAACTAGTTATCATTATGTCTATAAAACTTGTTTTTTAATCATTGGAGTGTGGGTGGTTCATTCTATGGTACTTTCCCACCATCATTAAATGACATCTTCCTACCATCACATCAGTATTTGACTACCTAATGAACATCATTTACACTCTATAAATATCTTCTCGTCTACTTAAGATAATTTCATCCACGTTTTTTCCACACTTCAAGCATAAAGGAATGCTCATTTTTTTCTCCCCATAATTTTTATAATAATAATTTCATTTGAATTAAAAAATTATTTTCATATCAAAAAAATTGATATTTATGGGTAAATACAATATCCATTTATACCTGGATATCACAATAAACAATTCTTCATAGCAGCTAATTTTCTTATGGATAATACCCATCAGACAGTTTATATTAAGCCACTAAATAATTAATCAATCATACATTCAGTTTGGATAATAATACAAGAATCATACCTAACTTTTCTTTGAAAATATTCCTCATAGGTACAAATGGATTAATCATAATTTTGTATTTTTTCTAAGGAATTCATTCATTATTTTCATATAAAAAATGTTAGGAAAGTACTTACTGAGATATAAGTTTCAAATCTCACCCCTCTCCAAAGATTAAATTTCATCCCCATGCATCATGTTAAATATAACAGCCAAAAATTAATCATCCATTCCTTATAAATGATAAAAAAATAATATATTCATTTTTATATCACTAAATAACAGAGCTTATTTTTCCTGCTCTACAGATCTGATTCTCAAAAACTACTGGTTCAGTAGACCCACTAAACTTTAGTGGATGTTTCCGTGTGAAAGACTCACCTATACATTATTCTCTTTTTTCATTCAAAATATTATTATGACCCATTTACTATGAATTTTTAGTAAGCATATCAATTATATTTTTTATTCTACATCCCATAACATTTGGTTTCTCATATGGTTGATCATTTCTTTTTTGTCACATTTAACATTAACATAGGTCCTAAAGGATTAATCCATATAATAAAAGAAAATATTATAGTGTAATAATCAATGTTCATAGAGGGATCCCAAATAATCCATAAAAATTGTTTATAGTATGTCTAAATCATGACACAATATTTTTAAAGTATGAAAAATTAGGTTTAACCAAAGTTATCCATGATCATAATCTATTTATATCCTTCACATTTATTTATAATGATAATATGATTTATCCCATGAATTTCCCCCTATAGTGTAATACTGGGTGTACAGTAAGGGAACACTCATGAAGCATTAGAATGACAGTTGAGATATACCTTTTCAACTACTGTCAGAGTAATTAGCCATAGATGCTTCTTTTTTAAACCTACATCCACTAATAGTATTTAGAAAGTGACCTATTTCTTATAAAGCCAAAATCATTTCTTTATCATCATATAGGTAAATCTCCAACACATAAGACTATATAATGGGGTCTCCCTAAATTTTTCTCATCATAGTTACCAAAGGTAAATAAACCATTGTACAATGCTAACTATAGAAACCCATATTTTTCATACATAAATATTACATTTTATCATATGAATATTATAATACATAACATTATGATCCATGCCAAAATCTTATAGGTTTAGTTTATTGGGAAACATGGGTACATAATAAATTTTTTCAGAAGATATCTACATCATCTATAGCTATGTTATTCATAACTTGAACCCTTATGTGACATACTATACATAAAACCATTATTCATAACCTAGGTAAAGGATATATAAGAAATAGTGGTACTATATTCTCAATAATGGTAAAAGAAGGTGACATCCGTGATCACCTAAGTATAACATGAGCATAATGGTATGAGAACCTTCTAATTATATAATATCCATGCAATTTATTTCACTTTTAAACAGGATTTATTATTAAAAATTACACTTATTAAAACTCTTATGATCATTATGCTTAGTGTCTTTGGGAAATTAGGTACATTACATAACATCTTAAAGCATGAGAAGAAACAAATTAATTGAAAACATACTTTACATGATCAAAATATTCCTTCGTACTTAACAATGCATGGGATAACCTGAGAACATAGATAAGAAAGGGGTGATATATGCATCCTACTAAGGGGATAAACCTGTAATACCATAAGGAAAATAATTCATTTTAGACCTGGAATATTAATGAGGTGTAACAGAACATTAAATATAAGGCATGATAAAGAATGATAATTATAACATTGAAAACATGGTAAAAACATAAAACACTTCATTATAAATAGAAAAGGCCTAGATCTACCAAGGCCCTATGGTAAAAAATTCCCATAATGGAATCATGTAAATACCCTATCCCAACATAATGTATCATGATAATAACTATAACCCAATGTAGTGGAGTGCTATTAGGGTGTAGTGTTCATAATCATTTCTTTATAATGTTTATGTGCGCCACAGAGATTATATAACTTGGATTCATTCAGCCTCAAAATGTATTCCATGATTGGGGAATGTGGAATACATAAATGTGAGTCCCCAATAAGTAATTATATGGGCATATAGGTGAATAAGCTTGATAGAGAAATGGGTATGGTATTCACCACATGATGATTTTATCATGGAAAATCTCAGTTCAATTTCAACTGCATAACAATGTCGCATTGAAATTCATAAAATGGGTTGCTTAGGAAAAATTATTTCTCTCATAAAATAGAAATGATTTAAACAGAAATTGGGATATGTAACGATGTTGCACAACATAATTAATTAGATATATAAAACGATACATAAAAAAGAAACATGATGGAATAGGAGAAAGTAAATAACCCTTACAAAATTTTGGCATGGTAACGGGTGTCAAAAAAGGTTCTTTGGATGTTTAAATGAGAGTGAAATGGTCTTTCATCATTTATAAATCAAATGGATACCAAATGGATATTTAAGTACATATCCAAACAAAGGCAAAGAGGATATATAATGACATAACATAAAGTGTGTTCTTGATAATATAGGAGGGTGGAATATTCCTTACTGAATTTGGGCATAGTAATGGCTATACATAAAAGGTCCATAAGAGGGGTAAATGAGATTGAAATGGATCCAATAAATTAATCATAAAATGGACTGTAAGGGATATTGGTAAGTATAGTAACCCAGATATTTATTTCAATTTTTTAACATTATTAATTACCTAAAATTTCACATAATATAACTCAAAATATCAAGAGGTATATTTTCTTTGTGAAATTAGGTACATAACATAACAAGTGAAAACACGAAAATAAACATCTTTATTGAAAACTTCTTTGACGTTACCGAAACATTCTTTCGTACTTAACACCGCATGTGATAACTTTAGGATATACATAAGAAAGGGGTGACCTTTAAATCCCAGTAAGGGAATAAACATGACATAACATGAGGATAATAATATATGTTATACAAGCCATGTCAATTAATAATAAAGTTACATGAATAATAACGTATGACATAGCATGTTAATCATAACATGGAAAATGTGGCAGGAAATTAAAACACATCATCATAAATAGATAAAGACTAAATTTGCTAAGACCCCATAGAAGAAAAAGTCACATAAAAGAATTAGGTATATTCCTTATCCCAACGTGACATATCATGATACTAACCATTACCCAATTCATTGAATAACTATCTTAGAACACCCTTTATAATCATATTATTCTCATCTTTAAGTGTGCCACATAGATCATATAACATTGTATCATTCAACATCATAATTTATTCCATAATCTATTAATATGGAATACATACATTTATGTCCCCAATAAATAATTATATTTTTATGAAGTTAAGTATCCTTGATAGAGGAAATTGGTATTCTATTTAGTACATTATGATTTTGGAACGGAAATATCATTCTGCAATTATGGAAAAATAATAGTGTCATATAGAAAATAAAAAATGGTTTGATGAGAGAGAAAAGAGTATATCATCATTTGGAAATGAAATAAATAGAAATAGGAATATTTAAAAACATATCCCAACATAATTAAAAGGAATTTATAGGATATAACATAATATGAATTCTTGATAAAAGAAGATGGTGGAAGATACCTTCCATAATTTTGGCATAGTAACATGTGTACATAAGGTTTAATAAGTGGAAACATGAGAGTGAAAGGTCTCCCATAATTAAAGGATAAAATTTAAATTAAATGGTATATGAGAGAATGTATCCCAACCTAAGAAAATGGAAATTAAAAATGCATATCATAAATGATGTTCTTGATAAATAGAGGAGAGAGAGAATCCCTTACATGGATGTCTGACTCCAATGAATTTAGAGAGAATTTTTTGGAGCTTGGGGTACCTTTTGAGAACTCTTAAAACTAGAGTTCATAGTGTTTATAATCATCAAGTAATTGGAGTGAAGATAAATTGGAGCATGAGTGGGTTTATAGAGGAATGGATGGGGGTTCTTTATTATTTTGGTTTCGGGCACTACATAATAAAATATTCAAAAACCAAAAACCAACCCATGTTTTTTCCCATGGTTTCTATAAAATTGGAGTGGATGACACAATTTTATAAGTCTAAGGGCTGAATATAATAAAATATTGTCCTCGCTTTTGTGTAGGTGAGTCACACTTTCAAAGAAAGGATTTAAAAATAATAAAATATTTTATAAGTCTTTGAGGATTCACTATGCATTTATAAGAACAATAAAATAACAATAAAATAACATTTTTTAATTGAAAAATATATATTTATTTTGTATAATTTTTATTGTTTTTATTACATCCCTATTGGGCCATTATGAAGTCATAAAACACACTGTTTATTTATACGATATTTAATTTTACACAAAATTTTGACTATCTTTGAAAATTATGAAAAATTCACTATTAGATTATTTTGACCTAATAATTCCAAAAAGGATATTAAAATTTTTCAAAATAATTTTCTAAATATTTTAATTTTCCATTTTAATATAAAAATTGAAAATTACTTAAAATTACCAGTTTTTTATATATAAATGTTTTTGAACCCTTATAAAAATTAAATTTGATCTCATAAATTTTATATGATCATTTATATATTATAAATATTTTTAATAATAATAATCCATTAAAATTTTATTTATTTAAAAAATAATTTATTTATAAATTCATTAATTGAATTTGAATATTAACCAAAAACAATATGTTCATTGAAAGTAATTTTCAAAATAATAAGAATAGGATGAAAATATATTGATTATTTTATAAAAAAGTTAAATATTACTATTTATATGGTATTGAAAAAATATCCCATTATTACACTAGAATCTTCCCTAATAGTATGGTGCGTGATGGTGGGGATTTCATGAGGCTGTTTGTTGAACATGGCTTTGGTTGTGATCTCGATGAGCTTGAACATCTCCCATTAATATTTTTTATCATGCTTAAGTTGTTGGATATCATCTGGGGATTTCTCTTGGGAAAAGCGTAGGATTTATATACCCCATGGATGCTCTAATAAATTATCTTCATAGGGTATGATCTTACTAGGTTAGGTCATCACTTCCTTTTTCTGTGACAAATGGATTTGTTAAAACCCCCTATTTATACAAGTCATGTGATTAATATTCAATGGCTATAGTATCAATGGTAAAGATATATAACCATAATTTAAATCCAATTGAATATAATAAAAATTTAAGTGAATGTATTTTTTATATCTAGGAGACATTAAATTACCTCAAAAATGGGAATTTCATTCATAAATTTTCGGGTCATTGTAATATTTTCCCCTTTAGAAATTTAGCCCCTGAAATTTCCTTTTACTACACTTCAACAGGTGAGGGTAATTCTTCTTCATCACCTCCTTTGTTTTGTACGAAACATCATCAATCTGGTTGTTTTGCCACAACATTTTGATAATGATAATTATCTTATTCCATAGAACTTTTTCTCTATGATATAAGATCTTCACTTGTAGCTCCTCATATGAATAGTCAGTATTAAATGGTACCAACTATGGATTGAGTACATGTGATTGGTTTTCTAGGTATATTCATAAGAGTAAATCACGGAATACATCGTGTACATGATATAGTTTCATTGGGAGTTATAGTCGATATTCCACTACACTGATGTGCTCAAGGATCTCAAAACGGTCGAGGTACCATGAAAAAAGGATTCCCTTCATCCCATATCTCATCACTCTCTTCCCTGGAGATCTATAGAGTAATACCATGTCTTCAATATAAATATCTAGGTCATGTATATGATTGTCAACATATCAATTTTTTGACTCTCAGTATCCTTGATGTACTGCTGAATTGTCTTAACATTCTCCACCATTTCATCAATCATTTCAAGACCTAGTATTTTTAATTCACTAACTTCATCCCAACATGCCAGTTTTTTTCACCTCTTCTCATAAATGGCTTCATAGGCATCAATTTGGACATTTAAGTTGAAATTTTTATTGTAAGGGAACTCCACCAATGGAATATTTAGGTGAAATCATCCATTGAAGTCCATTGAGAAGGATCTCAACATATCCTCAAGTGTTTGGATAGTCGTCTCAGATTGGCCATAATTTTGAGGGTGATAATCTATACTTATGTTAAGCTCTGTGTTTAGATCATGATGGAGACTTTTCCAAAACATATAGGTGAATATTGTATCTTGATCAGACAAAATTTTTAGTGGGACTCTATACAACCATACAACTTCTATAATGTATATCCATGCCGGTTGATCTAGTGATAAATCATCTCGAATCGTAAAGAAGTGTACAATCATTGAAATATGATACACAACAACCTATATAGAATTGTTTCACTTGGATGTCTTTGTATGTAATGTGATAAAGTCTATGGTGATGTTTTCCACTTCCATGTAGGTATGGGTAAGGGTTTCATTATCTAATTAGACATCTACCTTTCATCCTTAACTAACTGGAATACCAGGGACATTGATGTTTAATCAGCGATCTCATTCTTCATGTTATTCCACCAATAGTTCCCTCATTGATATTAATATATCTTTTTGTTTCCTGAGTGAATATAGAAATTCAAACTATGTGAATCCTCTAATATTTCCCTCTTTAACATACTCTTGACACAAATCTCACAATTTCTTATTCATTAACATTGAACTATGAGGATTTAACTTTTCATATAGATTACACTTTTTTTAATTCCCATATAATATTTTTAAGCATTGTTTAACATTTCAAGAATATATGGATGAGAATTCATTTCGGAAATTATTAATTATGTCCATTGATTTATAATTCCCGTGCCTATCCTCTCCAAATCTAAAAGGATCGAATATTTTGTAATTTTTATCAATGATAAAATTATTCGTTCCTTTCTACATA
Organism: Viscum album; assembly: GCA_963277665.1. Lineage (NCBI taxonomy): Eukaryota > Viridiplantae > Streptophyta > Magnoliopsida > Santalales > Viscaceae > Viscum > Viscum album. The sequence goes on along the minus strand of OY728121.1, from coordinate 1,350,022,415 downwards.
TAGAATCCACCAATTTTTTCTCTTTCCCAGGATGGTAGTGGAGTGAGAAGTCATAATCCATGATGATATCTAACCATCATTTTTGGTGTATATTAAGATCATTCTATGTGAATATATATTTGAGTCTCCTGTGATTAGTATATATCTCACACTTTTCCCCATAGGGGAAATGCCACAATATATTACACAAAATGTTCATATATTCAAACTCTATATCAAGCATGTGGTAGTTTTGATCATGAATGTTGAACTACCATGAGGAGTAGGAAATGAAGTTTTCATTATTCATTAACACACATCACAATCCCTACTTCAATTCATCGCTAAAAATTAGAAAGAGCTCCCACCATATGGGTAGTGTGGGAATAGGGGTAGTGATAAGACTATTTTTCAACTCCATGATTCTTTTTTCACATTAATTATTCTAATGAAACATGAAACCTTTCCAGGTTTTCTTGGTAAGAGTTTTTGAAAATAATGAGAAATTTCTCACAAATCAGTGGTAACATCTAGCTAACTCATGGAAACTCTGGATATTTGTAACTAATATTGGACTTGTCCACCATTCAATTTCTTTTTCCATTAATGGATCCAAAGATATCCCATTTCTTATGATGATATTCCCCAAGAATGATACTTCTTTCAACTACAACTCACACTTTTTGTACGTTTCATAGAGCCTCTCCTTTTACATCCCCTTTAGCACAATGCTCCGATTTTCCTCATGATCCTCCTTGGTTTTAGATTATATTAGAATATTATCTACAAAGACTACCTTGAATTTGTTAATGTATTATATAATGACTATATTAATCATGTCTATGCTGATTTTTCAGGGCATTGGTGACTCTAAATGGAATCACTATCATGTAATAATGCTCATAAATTTTACGAAAATTAGTCTTGGAGATATCGTTGTTCTTCACCCTTACATGATAATATCCTCACTGCATATCCTCCTTGGATATTTCTTATGCTCCACATCGTTCATTGGACAAGTCATAAATTCATGGAAAAGGATAATTGTTCAATAACATGATTTTTTTGAGATCATGATAATCAATGAAAAGGGATATTAACCAATCCTTCTTGATGAAGAGGACTGGTGCACCCCATAGTGAATCACTTAGGCATATAAACCCCTTATCCAGATTCTCCTGTAGTTGTTTCATTACTCATTAAGATCTACAATAGTCATTCAATATGGAGTCTTAGATGTTGGAAATTCCCTAGATATATGTTCGTTAAAAAATTAGACCACTCATCTAGGAGTAAGACTAGGTAAATCCTCGGGAAATACCACAATATATTCCCTCACAATTGGCATGTTCTCAGGGATAATACATTCCTTAGAATTAATCATTTGAGATAGATACACTTACTCACAGGGATGTAATATCCATTGTGATAAATAAGATTAATCCTCCTTATTTTACTTGTATAGAATCCGGGGTGGATTCATTATGTGGAGAGTGATTTCCCAATCATGGAAATTTATGTTGGATCTATATAGGGAAAGCCAATCCATTCCCATAATGGCTTCAAATTCCACCCAGGGATGTATGAATTTTTTTTCGAGAATTTAAGCCCCCAAAAGCCAATAGGTGAGGAGTTATATACATGGGATGAAATAACTGCCCCATTCCAAAACCATCTCTACTTCCATGCTTTGTGGAGGTGTTTTAATATTTCTTCTGAACTTTTGCGATATAAAGGATTGTGCAGAACTTTGGATGATAACCATATAATCAATTTTTTAATGGTTCCACATTATCTTATATAGATAAGGGGATGGATACTTTTAAAATATTAAACACATAAAGGGAAATCCAATGAAATTAATGGGATAACCTAAAAATTACATTTATCTATTTAGATTATGAGTTTATAGACTTCAATCTATGTAATCCATGATCTATTTCCTAACATATATTCTTATAGTAATTTTTGTTCCCTTAATAAAGATTTGTGATTTGATTATGAATTTACCAAAGAATATCCACTAAGAGTGTCAAACTGGGTGCATAGTAATGCATGTTGTCATATACAAGGTTACACCGAGTCATGCTTGGAATACCTTGTGAGATTCATGACTCAAATATTAAACTTTTATAGAACCACATCCACTTGTTGTATCTATATTGGGATGCATTTTCTTCATAAAAAACTTACTCTATACATACCAAATATTAGGGATGTTTTCTTACACTTAGACTTATCCGGAAGTCATTCTCTACAGTTCTATAATCCTAAGGATTTCTATAGAGTTTTCTAATCCTAACCCAAAAAATAACAAAATATATCCTCCAATATCAACTACATAAACCCTGATCTTTTTTTAATTGTTGTTAACATGATTTATTAAATAAAATATCACTTAATACCACTCACAAAATCTATAGATCTATTTTCATTTGGAAATTAGGTACATTAAATAAAAACATAAAACATGAAAAGAAAAATCTGTATTCAAAACTTCTTTAACATGACCAAAACATTCCTTCGTATGTAACACTATATGGGATAACATGAGGACAAACAAAAGAAATGGGTAAGATATAAAGTCTAGTAAGGGAATTAATATAGAATATCATGAGTATAATAATACATGTAAGATATGGAATTTAAATTATTCAAAAATAAACTTGAATAATAAGACATTACATTGAATGATAATCATAAAATTGAAATTGTGGTGACAACTTAACACAATAGAACATAAATAGATGAAGGATAAATCTTAAAATACCCCATGGTGGAAAAATTCACATAAATAAATCAGTTTAATCCCCTATTCCAACATGAATTATCATGATACTAACCATTACCCAATGCATTGGATTGAGATCAGGGTGCAGCCTTCATAATCATTTCATTCTCATGCTTATGTGTGCCAAAAAATCCTAGAAAATAGTTTAATTAATCATAATAATTTATTCCATGATATAGGAATGTGGAATAAAAACATTTAAGGCACCAATAAATAATTATATGGTAGTTAAGGTGAATATTATTCATAGATAAATGGGTATGTTATTCACTACATGATGATTTTGGTATGGAAATATTGTCATGCAATTTCGGTAGAAAAAATGCACCATATAGAAATTCAAAAAATTGTTTGATGAGAGAGAAATAGGTATATCATCCTTTGTAAATGAAATGAAAAGTAAGAGGGATATTTTTGAACATATCCTTACATAGTCTAAATAAATTTCGAATACATAACATTAAAGGAATGCTTGATAAAAGAAGAGGGTGGAAGATTCCTTAAAAAATTTTGGCATTGTAATAGGTGTACATAAGGGTTCATAAGAGGGATAAATGAGAGTAAAATGGATCCCATAATTTTAAAATTAAATGGATATTGTGGTGGATATGTAATAATCTATCCTAAGTTAATAAAACAGAAATCAAAAGGGTATATCATAAATGTAGTGCATGATAAAAAGGGGGGATAGAGAATCCCTTACTTGGATGTGTGTCTACAAAGGCTTACGAGAGGCTTGACGGGAGCTTGGGGACTCCTTGGGAGGGATATAGGGAGTGGAGGATATATTTTTGGATGATCATAAAGTAGTTTTAGTGAAGATAAATGTGATATTAGTTGTGTTTCTATGGGGGGATTTCAATATTATTTTTGTTTTCGACAGTACATAATAAAATATTAAAATCGACAAACCATCCCATGGGTTTTACCATGGATTCTGAAAAAAAGAAGTGTATTAAATTATTTTATATGTACTAGGGTTAAAGATAATAAAATATGCCCCTTTCTTATGTGGAGTCGAGGCACCCATTCAAAGAAATGATTTTAAAATCTTAAAATATTTTATATGTCATGGAGGATTCACTGCGGATTTATAAAATAAATCCAATAATCATAAAATTACTTTATTTTAAAATAAAAAATATATATATTTCCAATTATACCTTTTATAGTATTTATTACATTAGTATTGGGATATTATGATGTCATAAAACTTTTCGTATATTTAAACGGTATTTAATTTTCACCCAAAAAATTGAATGTCGCAGAAAATTATGAAAAATTCACTATTGGATAATTTAGAAATCAAAATTCCAAAAATAATATTCATTTTACCAAAATAATTTTCTAAATAATTTAATTTTCACATTTTAAAAAATTCCCATTTTTTGAAAATGATGAGTTTTTGACAAATAATGGGTGTAAAACCCTTATTGAAATTAAATTTGACATCATAAAAATTTTATGACCATTTATATATGATAAATATTTTATAATAATAATACTCCATTAAAATATTATATATTTAAAAAATAAATTAATTCATAAATTCAAAATTTCAATATAAATATCAACCAAAAATACAATTTTTTCTTTAAAAATCATTTACAAAGTAATAATATTAGTATTAAAATATATTCATTATTTTATACAAAAATATTGTACATATTTTGATACGTATCCATTTATTACACAAGTATATGCAATAAGAGTAAGGTGAGTGATAGTAGGAAATTCATGTGGCCATTCGGTGAACTTGTTTAGGACATTGATCTCGATGAGCTTGAACTTGTCGAGTAAACAATTTCACTCAAGATTATGTTTTTGGATATTAGCTTGGGATTTGTCCAGGGAAAATCTAGAAATGAGATCTCCCTCAGAATCTCCAATGAATGGGCTTCATAGGGTACAATAATAATGGTTGAGTACATCACTTCCTTTTTCTGTGACAAATAGATTTGTTAAATCCAAATATTTATACTAGTCATGTGATGACTTTTCAAAAACAATATTATAACTGGTAAATATACTTTATGGTAATTTAAATTCTTTTCGATATAGTAAAAAAATAACGTGAAATTGTTTTATATATCTATTAGACATTAAATTAAATATAAAATCTGTATTTCATTAATAAAAGTTTGGGTCGTTGCAGTAATAATGTTTCCTGACTTATGAAAATTTAAATTAAAAGGAATATCATAAATGAAATGCATGATAAAAATAGGAGAGAGAGAGAATCCCTTACATGAATTTGTGACTCCAAATGATTGGGAGAGGCCTACTGTGAAATTTTTGGCATTGTGAAATAAATCTATGGAGAAGAGGAAAGAGTTTGGTTGTGCCTAATGGATTTTAGGAAAGAGAAATGGGAGCTTGAGTGGGTTTATATACGAAAGGCGGGGGATTATTTATTATTCTGGTTTTGGACACTACATAATAAAATATTCAAAACCACAAAACTTCCCACATTTTTTCTAAATCGTTATAGATTAGGTATGTTTATTAAATTATTTTATATTTCCAAGGTCCTAAGATAATAAAATATATCCCTTGATTAGGTGGAGGTGAGTCACACTTTCAAAGATATGATTTTAAAATCATAAAATATTTTATATGTCATAGTGGATTCACTATGTCTTTTTAAAAAAACTCAATTGAAAATAAAATAACAATATTTTCATGGAAGACATATATTTTCTAATTATACCTTTTATTGTATTTATTATATCACTATTCGGAAATTATGATCTCGTAAAACACATCGTATATTTAACGATATTTACTTTTCACCCAAAAATTTCACAGTCCTATAAAAATATGAAAAATTATCTACTTGAAAATTCTGACATCTTGATTCCAAAAATGATTTTCATTTTATCTAAATATTTTTCTAAATATGGTAATTTTCACTTTTAAAATTAAAACTGACATTGGTTGAAAATGACTTTTTTTTTGTCAATAAATTTTTTTGAACCCTAATTAAGATTACATTTGAATTCTAAAAATTTATATGATCATTTATATTTAAAAAAATTAATTAGATAATAATATTTTATTAAAATATTATTTATTTCCAAAATCCATTAATTCGTCAAAATAGATTTCTTAATTGAATTTGAATTTTAACCAAAAATATTATTTGTTCTTTTAAAATTACATTCAATGTAAATGTATTAAGAAGAGAATATATTCAATATTTTAAAAAAATAATGTAAATATTCTTAATTCCATGGTCTTGATATATATTCCTTTATTAAACTATCATACTCCCTAAGTGTAAGGTGTGTTATGGTGGGGCATTAACTGGGCTATTTGATGAACATGGTTTGGGTCATGACCTCGATGAGCTTGATCTTCTCTCCTAAATTATTTCACTCATTCTTATGTTTTTGGATCACATCGTGGTATTGGTCTTAAGAAGATCCCATAAATGTTATCTACCTCAGATGCTCTAATATATGGGTTTCATAGGGTATGATCCTACTGGTTGAGGCCATCAATTCCTTTTTTGTGCCATAAGGATTTATTAAAACCCTATATTTATACTAGTCATGTGATCACTATTTAATGGATATATTATCAATGGTAAAGATACATAATAGTAATTTAAATCCAATTGGATATAATACAACAAAATATGTGAATGAATTTTTTATTTACATAAGAAAGTTAATTAAATCAAAAAGGAGATTTTTATTCCTAAATGTTTAGGTCATTAAAATCTTTCCCAATTTAGAAAATTCACCATTGAAATTTATTTTTCATACACTAAAAATATGATCATATCTTTGATTCATCACCTCCTCTCGTTCCCATGTTGCTTCTTCAAACTTGTGGTTTCTCCACAAAACATTGAAGTGGGGAATTTTCTTATTATGTAGAACATTTTCTCTACGATCTATGATCTTCACCAACTGCTCTTTATATGAAGGATCGTTCTCCAATTGTATCACCCCTTGATTGAGTACATGTGGTGGTTATAGTATTTAATTTCATAAGAGGGATATATGGAATACATCATGTATATAAGACATTTTCTATGGGTGTTCTAGTCGAGAGCGATAGCTCTTCCATGATTAATGATTTTAAAAGGGCTGATATAAATTGGACTAAGATTTCACTTCATTACAAATCTCATCATTATCTTCCATGGAGTTCTGTATAGGAATACCACGTCTCAAACATGAAACTATAGGTTTTAGTTATGATTATCAGCATAGACCTTTTGTAGACTCTAAGAAGATTTGATGTGTTACTAGATGATCATAACCTTCATCACCATTTCTTCAACCATTTTTGGGCGTAGAAGTTTTTGTTCGTTAACTTCATCCCATGATGCTAGTGGTTTTTAGCTCTTCCCATAAAGGTCTTTAGAGAGATATATTTGGATTCTCAAGTGGAAAATTTTGTTGTAAGAGTACACCACCAATGGAAGTTATTGGCCCCATATACCATTTAATTCCATTGAGAAATCTCTAAACATATCCCCAAGTGTTTGGATAGTCTGTTAAAATTAGACATCTGTTTGAGTGTGATAATTCATACTAATGTTTAGCCCAGTTTTAATATTATTCTTGAGAGTTTTTCAAATCATATATGAGAATCTTGGATCTCGATTGGACATAATCGATAGTGGTACTCCATGAATCCATAAAAATTATCTCATGCATATATGTGCCAGCTGATCAAGTGACAAATCCTCTCAAATCATGATGAAATGTACAGTATTTTTATGATGATCCACAATATCCCAGATAGCATTGTTTCCCTTGGATGTCTTTGTCATTTTGATGACAAAGTCTACAATGATGTTTTCCCATTTCCAAGCTGGTATGGGTGATGGTGGCATTATCCCCTTAGACTTCTTCAATTAACCATTCACTTACTGATAGATCAGGAACTTTGATGTATATTATGTGATATCCTTCTTCATGTTATCCCACAAATCATTCTCTTAGATATCTCTATATATATTTTTGTTTCCTGATTGAATGGTGAATTTCTAACTATGTGAATCATCCAAAAGTAATTTCTTTAACTCATGATTTGATTGAACACATAGTCTTGACCCAAATCCCCAAATTCCTTCAACATTAACATTCATGTTTGAGGATTCCCATTTTCTAATAGATTCCACTTTCTTCTGAATTCTCACTTCATCTTTTTTAGCATCATTAAACTTTATAAAAGAGACGGTTGAGAAATAATTTGTGAATAGATTGATGATGTTCCCTTCTTTATGATTCCCATGTTCATATTCTTCATATATTACAATATTGGATCCTTATCAATTATCATCAATTATAGAATATATAGGTTATTTCTTCTAAAAGATCTGCCACCTTTTTTACATTCCTAAGATGTTAGTGGATTGAGCATTTAAAATCATTGATGACCTCTAACAATATTCATTGGTGAAAATTTATCTCTTTCTATGTGAATATATATTTGAGACATTTGTGATCCATATATATTTCAACCTTCTCCCCAAATAGATAATTCCTCTATATTTTTAACCCAAATATCACAGATTCCAACTCCAAATCAAGTGTGGGATAGTTTTTCTCATGAATTTTCAACTATCTTAGCATGTCGGCAGTGCCTGTCATTTATCATCAACACACATCCAAATCCCTTTGAAGCATCACTGAAAATTACGAAATGATCCCCACTTGAGGGTAGTGTGAGAATTGAGGTAATAAAAGCTTCCCTTTTAACTCCATGAAGTTTTCGTCACATTCATCATTCCAATAATATTTGACTCCCATCTAAGTTATCACAGTAAGAGGGATTGTAAATCATTATAAGTTTCTCAAAAATTGGCGATAATATCTAGCTAACCCAAGGAAACTATAGATATATATCATTAATATTGGCCTTGGTCATCCCCCAATTGCTATTTTCTATTAAGGATCCATATATATCTCATTTCTTGTGATGATAATCCCCAAGAATGAGACAACATTTGTCAAGAATTGAATGTTTTTTACTTTTCAGTGATTTTATCCATTCAAAATGTCTTTATTATAGTTCTCAGATGCTCCACATGTACCTCCTTGGTTTTGGAGTATATTAGAATATCATCTTTAACTACTACCCCAAATTTTCCATAGTAATCTCTAAAAACTCTATTCATCAATTCCATGAAGATTTCTAGGGAATTAGTGAGTCCAAATGGAATCATTATGAACTCATAATTCCCACACATTATATGAAACGTAGTCTGGGGGATATCATCCTTCTTCACCCTTACATTATAATATCCCAACAACATAACCACCTTGGAGAATTATTTTTCTCCACGTAGTTGATCAAATAATTCATCAATTCATAGAAACATATACATATTCCTTATCATAATTTTGTTGAGTTCATGATAATCAATGTAATGGCCCATTGACCCATCCTTCTAATTGATAAATATGACTAGGCCACCTAATGGTGAAGCACTTAGACTTATAAACCCTTTATGAATATTATATTTTAGTTGATTTTTTATCTCCTCAAATTCCACAACCTCCATTAATTATGGATTCTGGGATATTAGAATATCTCCATGTATTAGTTTGATTGAAAATTCGACCTCCCTATTTGGAGAAGGGCTAGGAATCTCCTTTGGAAACACATTAGTGAATTCTTTATAAATAGGAATGTCATCTTGGGTGTTTCATTCCTTAGACCCAATCATTTGAGATAGATATTCAAGATATTAGGGAAATAATAACCATTCATTAAATATTGGTGCTAAATAAGATTTATAATCCTTCTTACACTTGTACAGAATTGGGGATCGATTCTCCATATGGAGTGTGATTTCCCTCTTTGGAAATTTATGTTGGCTCTATATAGGGAAAGCCAATCCACTCCCAGAATTACATCAAATTCCTCTATGGGAATAATGAAAAAGGTTCTCTAAGAAGTTCATCCAACAAACAATGACCGGGGAGGAGTTATATACAAGGGATAAAATAATTTCCCCAATTTTCATTTTCACCGACATCTTTACATCATTTCATTGTGGTGGTGTTGGGATTGTTCTAATAATCATTTGTGATATAAAGTAATGCATAAAAATATGGATGAGAACCCTACCTTTAACTTTTGATTATTGTCATAATTTATCTAATATATACTTAGGGATGATAATATAAAACTATTAAACACATAAGAGGAATCCAATGATATTAAAGGGAAAACTTATAAATTACATTTATCTCCATAAATTATGAGTTTCTAGGCTTCAGTATATGATATCCCAGATCTATTTCCTAACATACATTCTTATAGGTATTTTTTTATGTAATAATTTATTTTATTGAGATTATTAATTTACCTAAGAATATCCCCTTGGATTGTCAAACCAAGTGATCAATAAGGCCCATCATCTTGTACCAGGTTACCCTCAGGTAGGCGTAGAACACATTCTCAGAGTTATTAATACTAGGTACATATTTTCCAGAACCACATGCACTTTTAGTATCCAGATAAAGATGGATTTTCATAATAAACCACTTACTGTATAATTACAAAAAAAAATGTGTGTTTTATTACAACCACTATTATTCATAATGGTTTTCCCTCTGGTTTTCTAATATTAATCTCAAAAATAACTAAACCTGTCCTCTGATATAAACTATAACAACACTGATCTTTATTTCATTTTTAAACCTGATTTATTAAATAAAATTACACTTAATAAAACATAGAGGATTTATAGGACTAGTGTATTTGGGAAATTAGGTACATTACCAAAAACATAAATCATGAAAATCTACATCTTTATTGAAAACTTCTTTGACAAGACAAAAAACATTCCTTCGTATATAACACTGCATGGGATAACCTAAGGACATACATAAGAGAGGGGTGGGATATAAAGGCTAGTAAGGGAATAGGAATGGTATAAAATGAGGATTATAATACATGTTAGAAAATGAATATCAATAATTCATAATGGGACATGAATAATAAGTCATGATATATCATGATAATCATACAAGGAAAATGTAGCAACACCTTAAAACATTGCAACATAAATAGATCAAGCAAAAATCTTCCATTACCCCATGGTAGAAAAGGTCCCATAATGGAATCAGATAAATCCAATTTGAAAACATGATGAATCATGATACAAACCACTAACCAATTAATTGAAGTGTTATCAGGGGACACCCTTCATAATCATTTCTTTTCATGTTTAAGTGTGCCACATAGATTATAAAAAAATAGTTTTATTCAAAATCAAAATTTATTCCCCAATCTAATAATGTGGAATACATAAATTTTAGTCCCGAATAAGTAATTATATGTGATGTGAGATTAATTTCCTTGATATATAATTTGGTATGGAATTCACCACATGATAATATTTGTATGGAAAATCATGGTGCAATTTTGGCAGTATAACGACATCATATAGAAATTAATAAAATTGTTTGATGAGGTTGAATGGTGTCTCTCATAATTATGAAAGAAAATTTATAGTAGTATGTACTCTGAAGGAAATTTCCAAAAATATGTAATTTAATATATATATATATATAAGGCAAAACATAATAAATAATCTTTAAGAAATAGGAGAAACTAAAGAACCCTTACAAAATTTTCGCATGAAAATGAGTGTATATTAAGGTTATTAGAAAGGTTAAATGATAGTGAAATGGTATGTAATCAGTTATAAATTAAATGGAATTTAAGGGGGATATTTAAGAACATATCCAATCATAGGAAAATATGAAATTTAATAGAATAACACAAATGATGTTTTTGATAAAAGAGGAAGGTGGAAGATTCCTTAAGGAATGTTGGCATAGTTACTGGTGTTCATAATGGTTCATAAGAATTATAAATGATAGTTAAATAGGATAAAATCATTTAAAAATAAAATAGAATGTATGGGGGATAGGTTATAATGTATCCCAAAATATGTAAATGGAAATTAAATGGAATACCATAAATTAACTGCAAGATAAAAATACCAGGGGACAATACCTTACATGAATGTGTGATCCAAAGGATTTGGAGAGGCCACTTGAGAGATTGGGGCACCTTGAGAGGAGTCTAGGGAGTATAGGGGAGAGTTTGGTAATTCACCATGGATATTTAGTGAATATAAATGGGATCTTGGGTGGGACTATATAGGAAATGAGGGGGATTTCAATATTATATTTGTTTTTGACACTACATAATAAAATATTCAAATCCAAAAAACATACCTTGTTTTTTTGTCATGGTTTCTGGAAATGGGGGTTGTATTAAATTATTTTATAAGTCCATGTTTCAATTATAACAAAAAATTGTTGTTTATTTTGTGAAGGTGAGTCAAACATTCAAATAAATGATTTTAAAATCCTAAAATATTTTATATGTCATGTAGGATTCACTATTTCATTATAAAATAAATCAAATATTCCTAAGATAATATTATTTTAATGAAAAATCATATATTTGGAAAATTATACCATTTATAGTATATATTACATCACTATTTGGATATTGTGATTTCGAAAAACACATCGTATATTAATACAGTATTTAATGTTTGCCCCAAAAAAATGACATTCTCATAAAATTATTAAAACTTCACCGCTATATAATTTATATGTACTGATTTCAAAAATGATATTCATTTTATCTAAATAATTTTATAAATATGTTAATACTCATTTTTAATATAAAAAAGTGTTATTTATTAAAAATTATGGGTTTTTAACATATAACTCTTTTAAAACCCTTATAAAAATCACATTGGAACTCATAAAAATTATATGGTCAATTATATATATATAAAGTAATTTAAAAATAATATTTTTTTAAAATACTATTTATTTTAAAATACATTAATTCATTAAAATATATTTATTAATAGAGTTTGAAAATTAACCAAAAATACTATTTGTTCTTTCAGAATCATTTACAAAGTAATAATAATATGATTAAAATATATTCAATATTATATAAATAATAATATAAAATTTTTAATGATAGGGTCTTGATACATATCACATTATTACACTAGTATACACCCTAAGGTTTTGGTATGCAATGGTGGGGCTTACATTTGGTTGTTCGGTTAATATGGTTTGTGTCGTGATCTCAATGGTCTTGAACATCAACCGTAAATGGTTTTTATCATTTTAAGTTCTTGGATATCATCATGTACTTGGAAAAGCTAATTTCCTAGAAATTATATCTCCCTCAGATGCTCTGATAGATGGGTTTCATAGGGTACAATCCTACGGATAGAGGTCATCACTTCATTTGCCTATGATAAAAGGATTTATTAAAACAGAAAATTTATATTACTTAAGTTATCATTATTCAATGACTATGTTATCAATTTTCAAGATACATAATTACCATTTAAATCCAATTGGATATAATATAAAAATAATAATTTCATGTGTTTTATATATCCATAACACTTTTAATAAAATAAAAAGGAAAATTTTATTCATAAAATTTGGGGTCGTTACACCTAACATTTCAAAACCATACCCAGTATAACATAGATCATAATATTAAGTCATAAGATATATATTTTTGATTAAATTAACTTTATTCATAAGGAAATAAAATAATAAGATCCAAGATAACATAAAAATGGCCGAACACATAAGTTTGTGTCATGAACACAAGAATAAAAATTCATTTCCTTAGTTAGTAATAACTATGAAGAAAATATTAATGGAATGGGTTCACTCCCCATTACATAATATCCTTAGTCAAGGTTCACATCCATGACAACCATTATGGAAAGAGTACATTACCGATATAGGGTAACACCCAATTATAGTCTTTATTATTAGATTATATATATATATCTCTCTTTACCCAATGCATTAGAGTGTTATAAATTTCTAGGCCCACCCATCAAAAAATAATAATCTATTCATATTTTTTCCACGAGATAGCCCAAAATTCATCATATATCGTAACCCATGGAAAGGAAATGGGTTCTATAAACATTTAAATAATTTATCAAAGCATATCCCATAGAAAATATATAGGTTTCCAAAAAATCATCATCACAATCATAAAAAACAAAATAATGAATAAGTATGATTACCATTGATAATATACCTATGAAATCATAATTAATATCATCAAATTTTATCATAAATTTATGTTCCATTAAAATATCACAAGGAATATTTCTTGACGAAAATAACATTTTTATTTTCGAATCACTTGATTAAAAAAACTGAATTTTTTTAAAAATAATTTATTTGAAAATAAACATGGAAACATGTAATTGAATCATCAAATTTTTCAATGGTAATAATGTAATAAAATAATGTTCAATGTGTGTATGTTAAAATAGTGATTCCTTTCACATATTTTGTAAAGAGTAAAATGTACCTTGTTTGGAAAATAAAACAATGTTTACATTTAATTTGATTTTTTTATAAATAAAATCATTGATCAAACTAAATTTAAACAATACTATAACACTAAAACGAATTCTTGAATATATTTTTATAAAAATAAAGATATTTAAGAAATTGAATTTTTGACTGATGGGTGAAATTTAGCCAGGTTTCCTTAAAAACAATCTTTTTTATCATGAGTTCATAAAGATAGTAAAATGGAAGTGAAATAATGTATTCTCTACAAATAAACCTAGGAGATGAAAATTTATGGGATTATTGATATATATGCTATAAATTTTATCATCAAAATCACAATTCTAAATAATCATTATAAATAATGATATTATAACATAAATCCTATAACATTGGGGTAGATTTAGAATAAAAAAAGTAATGAAACAGATAATCTTTTATGGATATTTAAATCCACATAATTTTTATAATAATATTCATAAAATACATTCATGGTAATTATACACACCCCATAAAAGAAAAAAGTGGTGAATATCTTAGGTTTCTCATTGAAATAAAAGTTACACAAAAATCTCTTACCTCAAGTTTGAATTTCATTGAAAGTGCAAAAACCTCTAATATGATAAAATTAAATTATATATATATATATATATGGGAGTAATTAATAAAATTATAATATCTTATATGATTCACATAAAACATTTCATCACCAAGTTATTAATAATTCCTTATTAAAATAATTATTTTTAAGAGTTATCTTTTTTTCATGAGAATCTTAGTTTGTTTGTACATGTCCTTGTATATTGGTAATGATTACATCATCTAAAAAAATTAATCACAGTATAAATGTCAATTATATTGAATATATATATATATATTCATTTTGATATATCCATAATAGCTAGACATAAAAATATAATCTACACCATTCATGGGGACGGTAGGATATTCATACACATGAATATTGTTTTCATTTTCCAATGTAAAGAGAGAAATGTTAATAATAGTTCAAATTAAAAAAAAATAATTTTTTATTATATAATATATATATATATATAATTAATCCTTATTACAATATTTTTAAATCATAAAAAATACAAAAGTCGTCTCCCTTAGTGGATGGGTTATTCGACTCGTAAACCGAAGGGATGTTCTCATCTTCTATCAGATGAAAAGGTTAGAAGGAAGAAATTTTATTTCAGTTTAAAAAATATGTAATAAATAACTTATCTAATCATTAAGTATATCATAATAAGAATCCATAAATGATTGTGAGGTAAAATTAATTGTATCAATATATGGAAAAGATAGTCTACACATACACACATGCGATACTCTCACATCCATTTGATGGAACAAATATAGAAGAAATGTGGTTTGAAAATCATAATAACAGTTACATATTTTTATGATAATAATTTTATTATTTTATGATTAATAACAATTATTTTTCATAGGATTAAGAATAAATAAATTGAAAGAGGTTGGGTTTGATGGTTACATCTTCTTCAATATGCCTCATTTAGATCCTTTTTAAGGACACATGGAATGGTATTTTAAGAATAAAAACACCTGTATATCATGTATAGGTAATTTTATGAGATATGTTTTTAGGTTTTGGTATATATTGATGGATCAATGTGCTTTATATAAGTTTAAGGAGGGGTTTCAATTAATATGTGGTGGAGTGGACACACATAGAATTTCATAAAATATTAAAATATAATAATTTAATACTGAAGAAAACTTTATTCCAAATGGAATGATATTTGATGTAGAGATATTATGTGGTTTAAATATGGCCATAAAATAATATTTAAGAAATTTCTATTAGAAAACATACCCCTATCTCTTAGTTTAACCCGCAATAAACATGTTTTACCCATAACCACAATAATGAATTTTTACTATTTTTTATGATTCATTAAGGCCCAAAATTAAGTTTAGAATGTTATATAACATTAATAATATTGATTTATAACATTTAAGTAATTTTAAAAAACTAATTTAATTAATTTGAATAATTTAGATAAAAATTAAACCTATAAAATGTAACGAAATGCAGTTTTCGAGATAAAATGTTTTCTGAAGTACAATTTTTTTGTCCAAAATAAAATATAAATATTATTATAATGAAAATAATTAAATTATTCATAATATAAGTTATCTATTTTTTTACTTTCAATTCATTTTTAAAAAAATTAAACTCTTCCAATTCTTGAATAAAAATATATCTTTAATAGAATACTAGACATTGAAAAATAAAACTTTTTAAAATAATTATCGAAATTTCACTCTGACTATTTTCAAATTATGATTTAAAAAATATTTGATAATTTTTTCAAAGATATCATTTTAAATTGATACAAATAAAATTATATTATTTTATCCCAAAAATTAATTAAAACATTTTGAGAAAAAAATATTTTTTTGAAGCAAATAAAGAATTTTCTAATAATTAAGATATTTTTTATCAATATATTTTATTGATTTGACACTTTTATAGTTAATAATTTTAATTTTATTATTCCTATTGAGTCTACCAATTTATTGGCTAGCTTAGAATGATATTCTATATTATCATTTATGTAGACTCATGTTTCCATGTATCACAAGTAATCAATGAAATTAAATTTATCTATAGATAAATATTTCATGAAATCTTGGTGTGTTACACAATTATATGATGAAGATGAAGGTGAATGAGAATCATTATTGAGTTCATCCAATATATATTCCCCTTTATCTTCAATTTCATTGGGGAAAATACATAAAACAGTTTCCCGATATTTAAGAGGTGATGTAAGGATATAAATTTTGGCAGTGTTAGTATATTTACTAATGTTATATACCACCTCCATTTAGATATATTTTTTATATTATACCAATATCATAATTCCCTGGTAGAGTTTTTTTAATTCTAAAGGATAAATTCTTATCCATGGTTTTATGTTAATTTTATCAGAGAGCTTAAAAATTGTGGATTGAAAACTAGTAAAACTAGAACTTTTGTAGAGGTTCTTAAGAGTGAACTTAAACCAAAAGGATAACACAATATTCTTTTTGGATATGGATACTATCTGAGATGAATTCTCATTACTATCATATAAAATATGGTTAAAAATTCATTGAACACTCAAAAGGAAATCATATTACTTTATTACTACCTATATTAGGAGTTGTTTTCCCAATTCAGTTGAGGGGAAACACATAATATTCATCATGTTCACTCTATGTATTGGAATGGCCCATTTTTAAGACATTTGGATTTATGATCCATATGGATTTATATTCCAATGACTAATTTCTATCCATATTTTATAGTAATTGATAATGTAAATTCACTCTCATCAGGGCATTTTTCTGTGACCCGAGTCTTAGGTAATGAGGCTTCTAGTTCCAAAGGTTCCTCTACCTAACCCACATTTAGGAACATTTTCATATAATTTGATTTAGTTTAAACATTACATCTCATATTTATTTGTTCATTAAAAAATTTCATATTCTCTATAAGAGTTATGAGTTAAATAATTCTCCTGGTTTACTATTTATGGTTCTTGTATTTGACTTTCTGTTGAAAATATAACTTTAGTTGTGAAAAATCCTAAACATTTGGGTCCATTTAAACGTATTCTTCATTTTACATATTTTCCTCTATGGACTCTTCCACAATTATTAGTAGGGAACATAGATTCATATATTTCTTCTTCATTAGATATAGGATCTTTAAATTAAAAAACATTTTTAGAACCATTTTAAAATTATTCATCCAATGGATATTCTGATCAGTGGGATAGTTCCTATTACTTCATATAAATGGATGGTGATTTCCCATTGTGCGATAGATGTAAGTGATCCAATAGAATATAGTCCTGATGGGGTACTCATCATTATTCTTCTCCATATATCTACTTCTTTAAGTGATAATTTTATTAACTGTTGTATGGTTACGATGATAATGATGTTGTTTATAATATTTTAGGAGTTTCAAATTCATAAATAGATGGCTCAGGTTTGGATTGATTATGGAATGAACCTAGTTGAGTGACATTATTGTTATCTAGTCATCATAATTTTATATTCTTTTTTTCCAAACATACTGACATGTTCATTCCACAAGAAATGGGATATGAGATACCTAAGTCACTTATACTAGTGTATTACCCAATTTACTTTCCCATGTTTAACCATCTTCTAGAGGGTATCTCAAAAGATTAATCAATATTATATTTTATCCCCCATAATCTTTTGGAAGGGGTTATAATCTATGTAGTTGTTTAGTCCATCTTCTTTGGGAAGGTTTACATTCAGTATTTTAAGAATCTTATTTCTATGGAATAATAATACACACTCATAATTTAAATATTTTTAAGGAATATGGTTTATTATTCTGATCTATGAATCTTCCAGGATTTTTATTATTTATCCCCTCCTAATATGGGTTTTTTAATCAATAATATAGTTTTAAAGGAGGTATCTTGTATTATTTATTTGGATTGGGTTCTACTGTTTATTGTGGGCACTAGTTTGAGTATGACTATTAAAGTCTCAACTAAAATATATTTTTTCCATTAGGATAATGCGGATATACGAAATTTATCATTGTACATACTGGATGGAATCCTCTAACCTTTATCCAAATATTATAAACTATTTGAATCCAATAAGATAATTCAATGGGATCAATGATGTTTTCAACACATCAAGGAGTTTTTATATGAAGATCTCTTATATTCACTCTTGTAGGATTTACTTATTCAAGGAATAACAAAATTGTATCCTTATGAAAATAAAATATATAACCAAAACATTGAAATTATATATTCAATTTTATGGATCTAGGATCACTGTTTTCCTATGATTTGTGTTGAACTGGTTGTGGAAATATCTAAAATTTTATTTCTAACTTATAGCAGACAAAATTGGTAGGTTTCTATATGATAAAAATTATTGTCCATACTTGTACTTTATAATTCATATATTTTTGGACACATATTAATGTTCAATCATTCACATCATGTGGCCACATCAAGACACGAAATTCATCAAATGATGTTTTGGGTCATTGTTGTAGTTTAATATTGGGAAGGTAAGGTTTATTCAGGTTGGTAGATGAGGATTTTCATCAAAACAATTTGGATATGAATTCCCATATAGTTATAATGATGGTCATATCCCTTATATGGATTCCATCAAAGTGACTAAGGACTAAATCGAGTCAGGGATTTTTGGAGGGGTGTTTCTTAAGAAGACACTCTAGTAGAGGTACTGGGAAGATCCTATCATGGTTGGCCTTCCCATTTCAAATGTTGATATCTATCTTGTTTCATCCTGGGAAAACATTCCTAATATGGTTTCAGTTTCTCCCTTAGGGGAGGGAATTCATGAAATTATTTCATTAAACTATTTACATACCTTGATTTTTTGGAGCCAAGGACTGTTAGATGATTGAGCTCTTCCCTATTAGGTTGAGTTCTATTCGTATATTAAGGAATATTAATCTAAGGGTATATATAGTATATATATAAAAGTTATACAATGCATGAATATTTCCCCTGATTAATTTGGTGTTCAGTCACCTATCTCTTCCTGCACATCTTCATATCATGAAATCAATTATTTTACTGAAAGGGGTCCAACTTCCTCAGGTGTTGGGTAGGATTTTATTTGGAAATACCATTCTATTTTTATTTACCTCAATCTAATCATGTAGGTGGAATCATAGTTTATATTAGGACATTAAAATTTTCAAAATGAATATGATTTCTGGTACACATAAAATCATTATATATTTTTTTGTTGACTATATTTTGAACAGTGATCCCCATATCATGTTCTTCTCTATCAAAATCATTATTAGACTAATATATGGGGTTGAAGAAGATGTAATTAATCAATATATATTGTGATGTTGTATCATATCCTCATGATAAGGGTATGTGGATTTTTTTTGTTTCTGATTATATATGAATGGATAAATCACAATCCTCATTGTTAATTTTATTCCTATCGAACTATTTTTTGTAATAATATCTATGAGGCATAATTTTTTCCATTAATGTTCCCCTATAAGTGATATATAAAGGGATTTTTTTGGTATTTCTAAAAATCATTTGTTGTATTCATTCCCAGAAAGAAGTTGGTCGATGAAATATAATAATTTTTCAGAATTTTTCTTGTGGAGGCCTTTTGAGTCTTGAAATGACCAACTTCCAAGGAAGAGGAGGGGTAATAATTCCCTCCATTATTTTTCATGGGGTAGAATTTACTCTACCACCATCAAATCTTGGATCTGTTGGGGATTTGATGATTTTGGGGATAGTATATGTGTTAAAAGTGACCATAACACTTTGTGTTATGGATTCTCCCATGATGATTTTTTGTAGAATATATCACCACTTTATTGAATTTCAACATTTTAATGAGTCAAATATATAAATATAGTGATTTTTTTTGTGAAAAACTCTCCACTAAAAAATTTCATGAAATGTATAGCTTTCCCTTCCCTAGATGGGAGTCCAGCATGGATTCTTTGTAGCTTAATGCAAGAATCAATAGATATATCATCTTTACTAGGTATGCATTCATGGTACCTTGAGAAATAATGATTCTATTGAAATGAATAGCTAGAATATATGGAACCCATGATAAATACATTCCTAGGGGAAATGATATTAAATGTTATTCTCTTTGATGGACTTTGTTGGCCATTGATCTTAGTAAAATTTAATTCTCCATTTTCACCCAATCTATTTCTGAAAAAATTGGGGTAATTACTGATTAAATGGTAAACGTATATTAAAATACTAATTAATGAATTTATTAGGTCTCCATGTTGTTTCCCCTTTATTGGATACCATTTTGGTGAGGAGTTTCACAAGTCAACTTTGTGGCTGAGAGAACTTACTCCATTGACGGAGTTTGTATAATTTCCATAAGACAAATATTTAACCTTTATATATAGAAGTGTCCTCCATATATTCATATGCTTGTCTTTAATAAAATATACATTTAATTCAACAAGAATATTATATCTAGAAATGTATATGGGATGGAAAATAAAAGGTATATTTCCTTTGATAAGTTAATCATTATAACCATAACATTATCCAAATCCTTAAATAGGGACTCTCCCACTTGATCCATTGATGTTTTCTATTTCCTAGAATCTTGATAAAATATATTATGATTTTTTGGAATCTCATAAGCTATATCAGATAACATATAGTTCAATATTGGGGAAAATGATTATTTGGACCCCAAATCCCCTATTTATAGTGGTGGAACACCATTGATCAATTATAACACTCTAGGAATAGTTAAACAAGAAATTTTAAGTACTTATCGATATAAGAGATTCCTTGGGGTAATTCCATCACATGTAGGACCTTTACCTCTAGGATATATACCACTATAGGGAAGACCTATGTAATTATCCCCATTGGTATTAAAACCATGATTGTATTCATATTCACAATTATAGGAAGAACCACTATTGAAGATTGATGTCTTGTTATAGGGATCAATTATTCAATATATAACCTAGATAAGGTCTCTATGGTGTAATATCTCATTATCTTGAGTTGGAACTTTTTGTATTCCAATATATGATGAATTGGAAATCAGAGGTTTTTTTCCAATTAATTTTAAGGTTATGGGGATGACCTCCACAACTACTGTCACATTGAGGACCTCCATGACTGAATTTCATATTTCATGGGAAGGGACTCAAAAAAGGATGCTCTAGGGAGGAAATATAAAGATTCCAATAAAGGTATAATTGGGAGGATATTAACAAGACTATTGATGAATCTTATTGATGAAGTCTTGAATGATTCTAGAGCCACCATTGATATATGTTATTAGGATTCAAAAATATACCCATTAACAAAGGAATTCGTATAAACCATTTCATGGTTTTTAGATTTTCCATGGGTAGGGATCCTAGATATTCACGTAATGGATACTACAGAATGGAAATTGATCATTATCGAGCTCCTGAAATGTTGGAAACCAATCAATGGTGTATGAATCATCATAGGTGTCCTCCCTCCGATTATCATAATAAGATAAAGAAATTATTAGATATCTAAAAGAATATAATATTGACCTTTATTAGTATGAATGAGTCTAAGAATATTCTCCAATTATACATCATTATCCACCATAATAAAAATCTTATGGGCCTCCTGGGTGAGTATAATAATATTGGAATGTTCCTTGTGTGGATCCATTGATATATTCCAATGGAAATCATTCATGTTGGAGGGTAAATAATCCCATAGTACTATTGTTTCTGAAATAATATGTTGATCTTCTATCGAGGGGGTATGGATGTGGGTATTTCCACTTTGATTTCCATATTATACCAGTGATCTCCAATGACGTTTGAAGGGATATCAGCCTACCCAGAAGTTACTACTAGGGAATGCCAGTGAGATCTAGTTTGAACATGAATATGAGTCCAATCCCATTTTAATTTTTTATATGGATATGTTGATTATCCAATTTTATGATAGTGGGGATATGTACCCATTAATGATTATATTTTGATGTATATAGATGAGATCATCAAATGGAAAGATAAGGTATAATATCATACTATCTATTTTCCATTAGAATATGTTGATGGTGGTCCTCCATTGTTTCTAACAGAATATGCTGGAATCTCTTCATAATATGAGAAGGGATATATTCCCACCTATCAATTTAACAATGATATACTAATGGTATTATTCTGTAAGAACAAAAATATATTCCCTCTCTTCATATGAAAAAGTGGTATGATCCCACTCCAGTCCTCTATTTTCCCTCAGAATCTGATAATTGTCACAATTTTCTGGAGGAAGAATAAGGAATTTCTCCCCATATACCACCATGATATGTTGGTATACATTTTGAGTGTGAGAATTAATATTTTCCTTCTCCTCTGTGGGAAGTATAATTTTCATATATACATCATTGATGGGAATACAAATATGATTACTTTATCTTGTGGTATGTTTCTCCCAATGAAACCCCCTCCGGGAAACCATGGTGTGGGTGGCTATGGAAGGTTCTTGTTTGGTTTCTCCTAAGTGAATTCCCAAGTGGTTATGGTCATGTGAAATGTATTTTGAAATTACTAGTGGCAGGGTTCCTAATGTGTGACTCTATAATGCTATTATTAATGAATCCATACTCATCCAACTTCTAGAAAGAATGGATTCATGTGTAAATACACTCTATAAAAATATCTAAAAGAAGATAAATGTGATCTCTGGTACCATTTTATTTTCTATATTCCTACATTGGTGGGTTGGTACATTGGGTTTCAATGCGGAATAGAGCTCCCGGGATACCTTTAGGGTTTGTGTAACACCACTTAGGTGGTACCACTACACTAAGGCATTCACCGCCATTAGTTGGAAGTACTATATTAGAGAAAATTCCCTTTAAGTTCAGTGGTTGAAACCATTATTATTTATAAAGTGAGTGGTAGTGTCCTGGTTGATGACTAGGGGTCTGTGAAGCATGGACATGGCTAATAGTCTGTATTCATATACTAACATGTGAAATAGTAATTAATATTTCTATTATATTGCACTAAAGTGGACAATTTTATGGTTTGATTAAATTATCTTGAATATGATCAATAACCAAAAAAACTCATCAATTTAGTATAACTAGTAAATGGGGGAATTATTGATTAATCAATTTCCCCCTTAAGGATATACATATTATTTTCCATTTAGTTATTGATGAAAAATAATCCCAAATTCCTTTCGACCTAATAGAGACCAAATATCCAAAGGCATGCAGTCATTGAGGTATACCAAAGACACATCATGTTCACATCAGATGAGATATGGAGATATAAATCACATCTCACCCTCAATAGAAGAATTATTTATTATCAAACAGTCTCCTATTTAAATACTCCTTGTTTTTTAATCTTAAAAAGTCAATGTGTGGGATATTTTACCTCAATTCTAGTGATCTAATAAAAAACCCATGTTAATTTGAACATATATATGTATTAGAGTTTCCCCATTGAAGGTACCATCTTTATGTATTAGGGGACCTCCATCAATAGTGAAATCTACATTTACCACAGGTTTTCTATGGATGGTGTCATCTGTATATATCATAAGTTCTTTATATTTACTTTACAAGTTAGTTATGTTTTAATATAAATCAACCTAGTTTGAAGATATAGTTTTAATCCCCATTCAAGTTCAATATAAGTGTTCATGGTATTTTTTTTCCCCCATAATTGGGGATCCCTGTGTATCCTTCTGATGGGACTCAAAACCCACATTGTTAATCTTCATTTAACTAGATATTCCCTTCCATTTAGTTTTTGCGATAAAGAACATTTTGGTGCCAATGTTTGACTTGAATAAATATCTAAATATATAAATTTTTAAGTCATATATATTGTAATATTAGGTTAGTGATGTCTATAAATGGTTTTTTCCATACTTATACTTGAGAAACTATTTCTTTCATACCATGTCTACTAATAACTGGACAGCAGAAGGCGTGAAATGATCTTATGGGAATAAAAATTCTATGATAATGTATTATATGGAATATCAGGGAATATATCCTAATTAAGGGGATTGATATATATCACATAAAATATGGAATAGTGAGTATATAGTTTTTGGTATTATTTTTAAACCTCATACAACTGTCATATATATTCTATTTAATAGAAATAAAATCCTACGTGGTTATAGTTTTATAATTTTGGTTATAGTGACTGGAACGTGCCATGTATTTTCACATCCTGAATTAAGGATGATTTTATGTAGTTTTGTATCATGAAACCATGTATTTTTTATCACAATATGGATGAGGAAAAAAAATTTACTATGGATTACACATGGGATTCCAAAATACGGATACAGTAGGCTCATTGATGAGATAGAGTGATGAAATCATCAAAGGGAATAAGAGTAGGGCTTGTACCTATAAAGGAAGAATAATATTTCATGACTCATTGAGTGGAATAGGGAGACTAACTTCAAATATCGGATGTATGGATGATCATATTGAGCTAGTAGATGTTTCACCGATATCATTGGGGTAGGATCTCTCATTATCATTGGAATACATGGTGGTTATTACCTTGAGGGTCCTATGTGTCTGGGAGGAAAACCTAGGAGAGGAAATTTATCAAAGAAATACATAATTGATGAATTTTATGCACATGTGTTTCAACTAATCATGTATATCATGATTCCATATAGTATTCCTCACTAGAATTGGCTCATTAGGGCATTGAATTTTTAAAATTGAGGATGGTTACGTAATTTAGATGAATTAATCCCTTTTGAAGATATGGGTGGAGGGGATGATACATAGGAAGCTAGATATACTATAGAATAGTTAATTTGTGATGTAATTCAATACCATTAAAATTTCCCATTATATTCTTCCCTTATAATAATTTCAGTAAATACAATGAATTCCCCCAAATTTTATTTGGATCATAGTGCAATTTGAAAGGTGATATCACATACAGATCTTGGTATAGAATCCATTCAAAAAGGATACCCTGAGTGTGAACCTATAAATGTATGGTATTCAAAAATAATAACACTAAGGGGAATCTTGGGTGCGTTATTGTGATGGAAACTTATATAGAGCGGACTCTACAAGATTCATCAAATAAGAGGCACCATAATGGAATCCCATGAATGAGAAACCTCTTGATGGGAATTCATGAATTGGGAATCGTGAATTATTGTAGCAGTTTATTTTCCATTTTTCGTTCTTATTTGATACAAAATGAATGAAAATTTAATTTTTATTAAATGAAACACTTTTAAGAATAATGTGGGAAACTAAATATCAACCACCAATGGATAAAGTAAATTTATTGAAATGTAGTTTAAGTCCACTAGAATCTTTTCCCATTAACCAATTATAGGAGAGAGTGGTTACTTGAGTTCATAGCTCATACCTTAAAAGATCATAAAATTAAGAGGCCATATTGTCTTAGGAATGTAAGTTCTCATTAAGGCTAATCTTCCCATTGTTGAAGCCCCCAACCATAATCAGATCCTATTTCTCAATCCAGTCGTATTTCTCCTTATTTAGTATAACAACCCTACTTTTTATTACACAATTAAACCTAATTTATTACATAAAATCATAACTTGATACAACATAGAAGATTGATAGGTCTAGTGTATTTGGGGATTAGGAACCTTACATAACAGCACACAACATCATTATTGAAAACATCGTTTACATGACCACTATATTCGCTCGTACTTAGCATTGCTTGTGATAACCTGAGGACATGCATAAGAAAAGGGTGAGCCATAAATCCCCATAAGGTAATAAACATGGAATAAAATGAAGAATTAAATACATGTTAGATAATAGGCATATCAATGGAGCCCAAGAGAAGAATGAACATAAAGGTATGATAAAGAATTATAATTGTATCATGGAAATGTGGCAATCATTTCACATGGAGCATTAATAAACCCTCATTTCACATGAAGCATGAGTAAACCATCCTTTCAAATGAATTATCTTGATTTAACACTCATTTCGCATGATTTATCATGATACTATATTTTTTCCAATTCATTAGAGCGCTATCAGGGCGCACCATTCTTAAACATTTCATTGCGTGCATAAGTGTGACACATGGATCATATGACATGGAATCAATCATCATAATTTATTCCATGATAAAGGGATGTAAAATACTTACATGAAGCATTATATTCAATAATTAAATGTTCATAAATGTGAATACACTTGATAGAGAAATGGTCATGGTATTCACTACACAATGGCATTAGCTTGGAAAATCATAGTGCAATTTCGGCAACCTAACGGCGTGAAATAAGAACTCATAAAAAATGGTTGATGAAAGAGAAAGGGTTGTATCATCATATTTAAATGAAATGGATAGCAAGGGGGACATATAGATACTTTTACCAACAAACATAATGAAATTTAGATGCATAATTCAAAATAATTACTTGGATGTAAAATATGGGAGAGAAATCCCTCGCAGGATTTCGGTATGGTAACAGGTGTACATGGGAGGAATTAATGAGAGAGAAAGGGGTCTCCCATAACCCAAACATAAAGAGGGAATTATAGGGGAGGTGTGAAATTATTCCCCAACATTTGTAATAGAAAACAAAAGGGCATAACAACTTAATTAAAATTGGACAAAAATGAGAGAGGAATGAATCCCTTACATGGAAGTGTGATCCCAAAGGCTTGGGAGAGGCTTGAGAGGATCTTCTTGGGTGCTTGGGGCACCATGGGATAATTATAGGGAGGGAAGGGTAGGGGTAGGTAGAACTCCAATGGCTTTAAGTGGAGATGAAGTTTGAACTTGGGTGGTTTTATATAGGAAAGGAGAGGGAATTCTTTATAATTTAGGGTTGGGACACCACACAATAAACAAATCAAACCCACAATCCAGACCATGGATTTTTCCCATGGATTTTTCCAAATGGGAGAGGAAAACAATATTTTATGAGGAAAATGTTATAACTTCTTACAATAATAGGGTTGATTATGTGGAGGTGAGTCACACTCTCAAGGAAAACAATTTAAAAAGGCAAAATGTTTTATAAGCCTTGAACGTTCTACTAAATCTTTGTAAAATAAATAAAAACCCCCAAAATCAAATTATTATAATGGTAATACATATATTGGAATAAAATAATGTATATATTATTTTATTACATCACTGTTGGGCCATTATGAGGTCATAACACACATTATATATTTAAACAGTATTTAATTTTTACCAAAAAATTCGACTGTCTCAGAAAATTATGAAAAAATTACCATTGGATAAATTCAACGTCCTAATTCCAAAAATAATATTCATTTTTTATAAATAATTTTATAAATATGTGAATTTTTAATATTAGAATATGAACTGAAATTTACCGAAAATTCAGGGGTCTTAACAAAATAGCTTTCAAACCTTAATAATAAATACAATTACATTCATAAATTTATACAATCATTTATATTTAATAAAAATTAATTTAATTATAATAGTATTTTATTAAAATATTATTTAATTCAAAAATCTATTAATTCATAAAAATAGAATTCTTAGTTGAATATTAACTAAATATACTGTTTGTTCATTAAAAACTACTTACAAAGTAAAAATAATAAAATGAATGCACATTCTTTATAAAAAATTAATGTACATAGTCATAGTGATAGGGTCTTATTAGATAACCTCTTATAACACCCACATAAGACCGAAGGGTATGGTGTGCGATGCTGACAGACTCTTGGGGTGGCTGGGATAACATCGCTAGTGTGGTAATCTCTGTTAACTTCCACTTCTCTTGTACTCAGTTCTGCTCAAGCTTAACATGTTCAAGCTTGGCTTGGGCTTGGTCAAGAGACAAGCCCAATGACACCACCTCCTTTCCGAGCTCTGACAAATGGGCTTCATACAGGGAAAGTCTGCTGGATTAGGCCATCACTTCCTTTGTCTTAGTAAATTAGATTTGTTAAAGCCCTATATTTATACGAATCATGTGATCACTGTTCAATGACTATATTAGAAATGGTCACAATTCAAAATGGTATTTTAAAATCCAGAAACATAAAACCAAATATGTTCACATTTTATACAACCATAATAAACATTTAATTTGATCAAGTGGAATTTCAATTAATGAATGTTTGGGTGGTTACATTTAGAGTCTCCCTCAGTGACCACCCCATTATTTTGTCGGCTTCCTATTCAGAATCCATGAGTAACAAAACCTCGTCAAAGACTACCGCTTCTGAACTCAAATGAAATTCCAAGGGTTTATTGGATAGACCAACTAATTTTTTCTGACACACAGCCTCACTTACCATCTTCATGGAATTTTTCATTTTTGCTAATCATGTCTCCAAAGGGGGATGTAAAGATGAGTAATCCTTCATTCCCTTCCTCCTCATGTTACTCCTTTTACTTCTCTCGCATGAATCATCACCTGAGGATAAATTGGGATTGTTTTCACTAGGTTACTCTACACATACCATGTCTGAGATGGTTGAGTCTTCATGGTTAGTGCAACCTTCTACTACAAGGTCATCAATGATGTTTCTCAGTTGAATTGGGTACCAGTTAACTAGGATAGAAACCATGGATTTCCAACTAAAATTTGATCAGCCACATCTATGGAAGTCCCCATACTTCCCTTGCATAAGCCACCACTTTTTGAACTAACAATCTTCATTAAATAGGTTGTAGCAACATACTCTTTAATGCACTCCGTTTGAACTATAGTCAAAACACCCTCTTCACCACCTACCACTTTATCCACAGTATCCTTAATAACATCCATATTAATATCTCATCCAGTATCATAATTATGGATAAATCCCACATAAACTCTATCCTTTTCCTTACATATATGTGCATTTCAAGAGGAAGGGACATCTTGGTCCTGTCTCAAACATTTGAAGACCATATAGTCCTTTTGGTTATCCTAAGACATCATTTCTTGTTTATCATTAATAGAATCTGAGCTACTCAAGAAAGTGTCCTTGCCAGCATTTTAAACCAAACCATCCCAATCCTTAGTTGCATAATGAACATCCCAACCACTACATTCCATACTAGGTGGAATATGTTCCAATAAACCTTCCTCAACATGAATCTCTCACACCTTACCACTATCGTTGACCATATTCATTATAGGTACCTAAGACCCCTGTCAATAATAATACAACAAGTGTCCCAGATGATTTCATCTAGAATAGAAATTAAACCAAGATTGGAAGACCGCAAATTGTTTTTAGCGGTACTCCTCACGATAGTGATCCAAATGTACGCAAACAACACTCTTGAATCATAAATTTCAACACAAACACACAGGTTAACAGCATAACATTGAGAGGATGTGTGACTATCTGAACAAATATATCTACCCAGAAGGTTTTATAGAATATAAATAATATTAGTGTTTTGAAACGGTGAGGGGAGATTGGGAAAACTCACCCAGATCGCAATTGTAGGAGGATCCCACTTCATAGGAAAATCGAATGACCAGTTGAATAGATAGAATTGAAATTTATTGAAGCTGTGAGGCATGTGTGACTAGGATTAGATAAGATATTCCTTCATTAAAAAATGAATCATAATATTATGGTTGTACAGAAGTCCCACTATCTCCATTTCCTATAAATCCCAAGCACTTAAGACATGCTTGTCACATGCATTAAATGAAGGTTGTCGCTACTTAAACTGGGAAATCAATGTAAGATTCAGAAGCTCCGAGGATTTTGAGAACTCTTTAGTTGAGATTGAGAGATTAGGGAAACCAACAACGAAATCTGGAACCTTCAAGCAGAGTGAAACTTGTGGTAACGTTATAAGAAGATCATCATTCACGTAGAGCGAAACAGGTGGGAAATGATAGATTTATCATTGTTTTTGAGAAGCCTATTTTATCCTTTTCAATGTCCTTAAGACTCTCCTCTATGTATCCATCATCAATATTGTGTCTTCCTTAATTTATATCCTTCCATTCTCTCCATATAATAATTCATACTATGTATTTATATATGAAATTTAAATAACCTCTATCTCAAAATGGTAAAATCTATATAGAATACTTGATCTGGAATTTGAGGCTACATTTGATGTTGGTTCATGATTTGGAATGATAACCTCAGTCCAACACTAATGAAAATACACTCTGAAGGGACCAACCATTCATTCGGAAATATTAACCTCAATTCCATATATGAATGAAGTTCATGATATCTTTACATGATATCCCACAAATATATACCATTCTTCCATCTATGAGTGGATTTCATGAGAAATTCATGTGGTAACATAGAAATATCAGCATCATAGCCATATCCATGTAGATTTTGTGAGGTCTACATGTATTATAATTTAAATATCCAGCTATAGACCACGAATAAATATAGTATAACATCCATTTCGCCTTCATAGATTACATCACATTACATGAAGTTATTCCTTTCTTCCTAAATAAATGTGAAACTTTGTGAATGATGATGTGATATTACAAGAATTAAAAAATAATCAGGAGAAAATTTCCTTTTCTATTTATTATAATGATATTTTTAGACACTATATATTAATTTTATGCCTTCAATACTAAAGTCATTACATATGGATCCTTAGGAAATGATCGTACATGGTCCATTCCTTAATGACTTTATTTGGGGGAGGAAATTTTGGGTTGATTATATATAGTGACATAAACCTTCTCTCAAAACCATGTGAGGAGTCTACATATAGAAATTATATAGAACAATGTGAAATAGATGTTATCAGAAATGATTTTAGTTTTTGTTGTTTTTTGTGATTTGAAAAATTAATTGTTTGAAATGATTATTAGGATAAGTATTTACTGGAAATTTCCATAATCGATCTCTTGTAATTCATGGAATTTATATCACATAGGAAGTACATGTATACATTTAATTACCACCATGATGAAAAATATACTATAATGGATCATTTTTTGGAAAATTATTATGAGGCATACTCCAAGAGTATTATGGGTATTCATGAGGATCACATGATTGATGTGTCAATAGATTTATAGCAATAAGTATTTCACATAACTCCACAGACATGTCACCTACAAATAAAAAAAGAAAGATATCCCACAATAATCCAATGAAATTGTAAGAGAATATAATACTTATGTTATAAATTATGGTCCTTCCGCATAATTCCTCATGCATTCCATATAGTTTATTTATGATTCACCATAT
This sequence comes from Viscum album, assembly GCA_963277665.1. Taxonomy (NCBI): domain Eukaryota; kingdom Viridiplantae; phylum Streptophyta; class Magnoliopsida; order Santalales; family Viscaceae; genus Viscum; species Viscum album. The sequence continues at coordinate 1,349,990,546 of OY728121.1, read as the reverse complement.
CATTTGGGATAAATTGTATCCCAACATAAAATGGAAATAACTTTTCATCTAGGTGTCTATTTTGTATCTATGAAAATAAAATAAAATCATTAAAAATGAACCAATAAATCATCAATAATTTTAACTATATCATATTTTTTTGAGGTGGAAATTTGTATAGAATAACCTCAAAATGGATTTTCATAAATCACCAACCTATTTATTAGAATTATTTTAAATACATATCATATTTTTTTATTTTCACCATACTTCATATAAATTATGGGATATGTTTTTGAGTATTCTTTACCCATCTATTAGTGAGAAATCATATGGCACTTGAAGATCCAATTTTCTACATCATTATATGTAGAGATACATCTCCACCTAAACATGATTAGTGTCATCTAAGTTGGGAAAACATCATTACATCCACGGAAAATCACATGCAATTTTTTCCCATTCCAAAAAACCCCTAGGATTGGATTCATTCATAATGAAAATAATATGATTTTTTTATAAAATTAAACACTTTTTCACATTATTTGAATATTTATATGTCAAAATTGATGAGTATTATTTCAAATATATGGATCTCAACTCAATGTGTTTTATCCATGAACACACTCATGAAATGAATAAAATTGTTGTAAATCATGAGATTATGGATATATTGATATAACAACCATTTGACTTCCTTATAATAATTTGTGTTCTCCATCACATAATAAATTTATTTCTATCTAATAACTTTTCAATAATCACAAAGAGAGAAATTTTGATAATTGAATCACGTTTAACATTTAAGGAAGATGGGTATGATAAAAAATAATCTCTAAACACTTCAACCAAGTAATGAAATGGTAATTAATTAGTCATCCATAGTGATATTGGTCTGGGATGAGTATGGGAATCATGGATATATAATGTCTGTATAGCATCACTATTCGACTAGAAAGAACATTGTGGTTGTGGATTGAAATGTTATGTTTCCTCTAGAACCTGTACTATAAGATAGATATATCAAAACAATACACACAAAAAAATATCAATGACTATAATACAAGGTTAGTAAATTTATATATGAGGGAATTTATGATCTAGTATAGGTAAAATAAGGAAAGTGTTTTACCCATTGATTCATTTTTTCTAAATCAAAATCCACTTATAGTATCTTGGAATAGATGGATTTCTAGTAAAACCATACTGTCTTATTTATTGTAACATTGGGACTTCATCTATACATGAAATTATAATAAGGGTTATAACTAATGTTTTCTCATCCTAGTTTCCATATATAACTAAACATTTTTATTATTACAACTATAGATACCCATGAATTCCATATATAAATCTTAAATTTTATCATATGAATATTAAAACAAATAAAATTATGATCCATGAAAAAATAGTATCGTTTTTGTGTCTCTGGATACATGGATATATAAAAATATTTTTCATAAGAGATACACATAAACTATAACTACATTCTTCATAACTGACACCCTTTTATAAAATATCATAACCTGGGGAAAGTATACATAATAAAGGATTATCGTAGATTCCCATTAACAGTAAAAAAATGGAGATATCCCTGATTAATTCACCATGTAGTGTGTATAAGGGCATAATAAAATTATCATAAAATTTTAAAAATATATCCAACATAACTTATATCATAATATTGATTCATGAAATATATCATTCTAGTTAATAAGACATGAATCGTAAAGGAATCAAATAATATGACCCATGAGAGCATAATAATAGAATAATACATATACCATAACCTACACATAAGCATAAAAATTATTTCATTAATTAATTATCATTGAAAAAATAGTAATAGTGTATTGGATTGACTCCTCATTCCATCTTATCCTTACTCAATGTTCATTCTCAATACTATCGCAGTGGAAAGTGACCTTTAATAAACTAAGTTCCCACCCCATTATAGTCCTTATTATAGAAAGAGATATCTATATTTACCAAATGAATTAAATGGATATATATTTGAAGTATCACCCTTAAAAATCATAGCACATAAATATGTGTGCCCCAATATAATATAACTTTCATAATATTTAATAACCTAGGGACAAATTGGGATAATAGTAATTTCTTTAATTTCTCCTAGAATAACAAATAAAAAATAATTTTGGTTCATAAAAATTTCATCATCACACCAATTTGGTATCCAGATAATTAATAAGGATGGTATCCTTGAATTATATCCTATTTAAAGTATTATTAATATCAATATGTGTTATTATAAATGAAAATTCCTTTAATATAACAATTTGAATATTTCATGACGAAAATAAAAATTTTATTTTGGAAATAATTCTTTAGTATCAATGAATATAAAAAATATTATGTAAAATAGTTTCTCTCAAAATAACCATGGAAAATGTAAAGGATCATTCCAATATTTGTGCAGTTCTGATGGTCGTATATTCCGTTCTAGAAATGTGTGTCAAAATAAATATTCTATTCACTTTTTAATAGAGTCAAAATTAATTTGATTAGAAAATGACTAGAAGGTTAAATTAAATTGTCTAGAAAAATTTAATATTTAATCGAAATGAATTTAAAAAAATTATATTTTGTTATAATAACATTCTTGGTATAATTTTTAGAATGACATGGATATGGTTAAAAATGGATTTTTCACCAAAGGAAGAAATAAAGATGGGTTTCCTTAAAAACATTCATTCCGTATCCTGAGTTCTTAAAGAGGAGAAAATGAAATGAAAATATTTAATCACTATAAATAAAAATATCATAAAAGTATTAATGAAATTATTGCAATGTATTTTAAAATTTTCATCAAAAGAAAATTAAAAATAAACAATCATGATGAGAGAAGATATTGTAACATAAATTCATCAAAACATTGTAACATTAGAATGAAAACCTCATGAAATAGAGAACATTATATGGATATGTGAATACTTTAAATTTTCATAATAATATTCATAAAATTCATTCATGGTAATTATATACACCAAAAAAATATATAAGTGGTGAATATCACATTCATCTCATTGAAATAAAAGTGAGACAAAAATCCATTAACTCATGTTCAAATTGAATGGAATGTCATATAAAATAATATATAAAAAATTTTATGTTATATTATATATACATAAGTGGAATTAAAGGACTTATAAAATCTTATATGATCTAATTATAACATTTCATCACCCATTTATTAATAATTCCTTATTTAAATCATTATATTCCGGTGTTAACTGTTTCATTTTGAATGAGAATTACAATTTAGTAGTACATGTCCTTTTACATTGTTCATGGTAAAATAGTATTAAAAAAATAATCAAGATATTAATATCACACTTATTTATTATATATATATATATATTGATTCAACATTAAATTTTAAATATATAAATTTTATTTACACCATTCATGGAGAAAGTATGTCATATGTAAACTTGAACACTGTATTCACTTTTTTAATGATGGAACGAATGATTGGTAAATAATAGTTGAAATTTTAAAACTAATTATGATATAATATATATAATATATATAATTATTAATTATTAATTATTTTCTTTTTACTAACCATGAAAATCATAAACATATCATGAGTCACAACACTCTATATAAGTGGTAGTGCACACATACACACAAGCAATTTAATCATCATCCAACAGATGAGAAGGTAAGAAGGTAGAAATTATATTATAAATAAAAAATAATAACTATTTATTATATATCGTATATAATTATTAAACTGATCATAATAACAATCCATGTATTTTTATGATGGAAATCATGTGTATAACTACGGGGAGAAGTTTGTCTACACATATGCACAAGTGATACGTTCACTTACCATTTGATGGAACAAATGGTGAGTATATGTTGATAAAAAATAATAATAATAATTAAAAAAAATATGATATTTTTAAAAAAAGTTTGTATTAATAACACCTAATTACTAGAGGTAGAATAATAAATAAATTGAAAGAGGTTGGGTAGGATGATTACTTATTCTTCGGTAGGAATCCTCTAGATCTTTCCCTAAGGTTACATGGAATGGTATCTTAATATAACCAAAAACTCTAATTAATATATAGGAATGTAAATAAAATAATTAGGAAGGTATTTTATATATATAATGATCAATGTGGTGTAAGGAAGAGAGAGGAGGTGTGTCCTATTATAAGTGGATGAGAGGACAGATTCGGAATTTCATAAAATATTATAATATTGAAATAAAAAACTCATGAAATATTCTTAAAAGTGGATATATATTATCATTTTATATTATATTATGTCTAAATAAGTCCACATAATAGGATTTAACAAATTTTATTTGGAAAAAATTCTTGTATGACTTGGTTTAACCCCTAGTAAACTTCTTATTGCCTTAACCACATTAATGATGTTTGACTATTCTTACTAATAATTATGAGTGAAAATTAAGATGAAGATATTTAATAATATTAATTACTTTGATTAAAAATATTTAATCCATGTTATCAATTTCATTTTATAGAGTTTTAATGATATAATTTAAAATTTATCAATAAAAAAACATTAGTAAAAGTAATTTTCCAACAAAAATGTTTTCTTATGTACAAAAATATTTTATACGTAAATCCAAAATAAAATCGATCCAATTAACATTATTTAATTATTATTAATATTAAATAACTAATTTTAATTTCAAATTATTTTATAAAAATAATAAATGTCATATGATTTTAAAATAGATGTCAGTTTTCAATAAAAATCAGTATATTTCCCTATTTCTAAAAAAATCAATCATATCCAAAAAAACTCAATGTTTTACTCCAATATAAATTTGAAATGGTGAATTCAAAAATAATTTAAAATTTTGAAATTAAATTTTATTAATATGAATAAAAGTAATTATATTATTTGCCTACAAAAATAAATAGATAACATTTTCAAAGGGAATTTTTTTTAAGAATACAATGCCTTTTCATATAATTGAGTAATTTTTATCAATAGGTTTTATTTATCCATAACATTTATACTTAATTTTCAAAATTTAGTTATTACAATTCAATCTATAAATTTAACTTCTAGGTTATGATGTTATACTATATTGTGGTCCATTTGGACTAGAGTTTTCATGTATCACAAGATATATAAGAAACCAATTTTTTATAGAGAAATATGTCCTAAACTCATGGGGTTTTACACCATTAGACCCTCGAGAAGATGATGTAGGGTAATCATTATTAGAATCATACTATATATCTTCCACATCACATTATCTTTCATTGAAGGAAATTGATACACATTGTTCTAGATATTCGAGATATAATGTTGGGATATAATTTCCGGCGTTGTTAATATCATTACAAATTCCGTATGCCTGGCCCATATAGACATATTTCGTAGATGTTACTAATATCTTGAGGTCCTAGAAGAGTTTCAGTAATCTTTTATTCGGACTCCTTCACTATGGGTTGAGGTAAATTTTGTCAAAGTGGCTTGAATTTCTTGATTGAATATTGTTTAGACTAGTACTTCAGAAGAGGTTCTCCCAAGTAATGTTGGTCAATATGTTTATTGTAATAATCCTTTTATGGTACTGAATTATATTTGGGATGTTTTCCCATTTTTATCATATGATGATTTGTAGATAAAATTAATTGATAAATCCAATGAAATTCATATTACTTGATAAATTCCATGATTTGGAGTTGTTTCCTTGATTTAGTTGATGGGAAATACATTGTGTTCTTCGAGTTCACTCCATGTGTTTGCATGGGCCATTTCCAAGACATTATAAGTTATGGTCCATATGGATTTATATTCCACCGATTAATTACCCACTCATTCATAGTAATTGATAAAGGGATTTAACTTATTATCATGAGGTTTTTGTAAAGACCATGTGGAATAGAATGAGGTTTCTAAGGAAAACTTTTCCTCTCCCTAACCCACATATTGGAAACTTTTCATTAAATATGAATTAGTTTGAGATATACTTTTCCAATTTCATTATAGGTGGATCAATTACATAGTATATGAATTATTTTTTTGTGTAATTATTTTCCCTTTTTACTTTATTACATTCATGAATTTTAAATTCTATAGAAAATATTTCATCAGTTGAGACATTTCTTAAACTCTAAGGCCAATTTTGACATCATCTTCCTTTTCCTTCTCAATCTATTTGACCTATTACCCAATTATGGTTGGGTTACATTGATTCATATTTATCTTCTTCATCAGGTATTGGGTCATAAAATATAATATCATTATTAGAACCATATTAAAATTCTTTATCCAATGGATATTCATTTGAATGTGGTGGTTCCTATTACTTCAATTATTAGATACTTCAAAACCTTAGAGATAAAGGTAAGAAATCCAATAGGACCTATGAATGATGGGGTACTCATCATGACTATTCTCCCTATGTCTACTTCTATAAGTGATTATTTCATTAAATTTTGTAATTATATGATGTTGATGGTGATGTCGTATATAATATTTTTGGGGTATCCAGGTCTTAACAAGAGGGAAAAATTAGGCCCTAGGTATGTAATGTACCTAGTTGAGTGAATTTTTGGTTATCTAGTCCTTAAAATTTTATATTATTTTTTTAAAAAATATGAGATATTATTTCCTCCTCAAGTGGTATTGAATATACATAAGTCACTTGTACTAGGGTGATTACTCAATTTTAATTTCCAATGCTCTATCATCTTCTAGAGGATATCATTAAAGATGAATCAATATTGGATGTTTTGTATGATAATATAGTGGAAGGGAATGAAACATACATATTGGTTTAGTCCATCTTCATTGTTAACTTTGACCATTAATATTTTATGAATGGTGTTCACTATGGGAAAAATAATGTACCCATTGAATTAATCTATTTAAAAGGTGTATGTTATATTCTTCCGGTCTATGGAGCACACATGATTTTGAACCTTAATCCTCTCTTAATAAGGTTTCTTTACTGATAATATCATTCAAAGGGTGGTATTTTGTAATATTTCATGGGATTGGGTACTATAGTGTATTTTTGGAACCAATTTCAGCATGACTGTTATAGTTCCACTCAACTATATTTCTTCCCACGGGGTAATGGTAATGGAATAAGTTCCCTATTGGACATATTCAATAGAATAATCCAACCATTATGAATTTACTAAAAACTATTTCAATCCACCCAGATACAACAATGAGTACAATGATGTTCTCAAAAAAATAAAACAGTTTTTATATAAAGATCTATGTTATTCACTCTTTCAAGAGTTACATAATCATGTAATAACTTAACCATATCCATATGAAAATAAAATCTATTTCCAAACAATTGTCATTCTATTTTCAATTTTAGAGATCTAAAATATTATTATTCCATATAGTTGTGCTGAATTGGTTAAGGATTCATCTAAATAGTTATTTATAATCCATAAAACAAAAAAATGGTTGGTTTCTATATCATAAAATTGGTGGTACCTCTAAGGTATTTATAATGACTTTATGTTCGACCACATCATATCATTAAAAAATTCCCATCATGTGGTCATATTAAGAAACAAACTGCATCGGATGTTCTTTCGGGTTTTCGGTGTAGTTGAATATTTGGAAGCTATGGTTCCTAATGTTTGGTTGAGGAGGATTTATATCCATATATTCTGGATATGGATTATCATTTAGTTACAATGACTCTCATCTCCCTTACTTGGATACTATCCAAGTGTCCATGGACTCAAAAAATTCAAGGTCCTCTAGAGGGGATGTTGATTGAGAAGACTCTCTAGTCTATGTAGTGGGAAGAACCTGATATGATTTTATTTCACATGTTGTCTTTTGATATCTATCTCCAAAAATCTGATGAATACTTTTCTAATATAGTTCTTGTTTCTCCTTTAGTGGAGGAAATTCTTGAAAATATTCCATTAATGAGTTTATATGCATAGGTAACCTCTAACAAGAGCCTATTAAATGGTTGAACTCTTCCATCTTGCATTTAGAAGTCTTCTTATGTTAATTAAGATTCCTCTAATGGGATGTATTTTTAACTATATTAATGTTACAGTTAGCATGATTATTTCCATAGAGAGTTTGAGGTTTCTTCACCGTGATCATCTAGTACATATTCTTATAAATCAATCATTTCCTTGATGAAAAGGGGTCCAACTTTTTTAGGTTATTAGGGAAATATTTATTTATAAAAACCTGTCTATTTTTACAAATATTATTCTCTTAAAGTAGGTTGGAACCTAGATTTTAGTGGGACTCTTTAATTTTCAATATATATCTGATGTTTGGTGCAGATAAAATCATCATGTATATTTATGTGGATCATATTTCAAAAAATACAATCCATATTGTTTTCTTATCAATCAACATGATGATGAGAGTTATCTATGGGGAAAAATCTTATGGAATTCATTCATACATATTTCACTATGGCTATCATATCCTCACCAAAAGGGTTGGGGGAATTGTTTATATCTGTGTATATATTGATGGATAAATCATAATCCACCTGGTCAATTTCAATCTTACTAAACCATTTTGGATTATAATAACTATGAGAATTTTTTTATCCCTTTAATGTTCTCCTAGATGTTATCTATAGAGGGATATCATGAGGTATTCTTTAATAACATTCATATTATGCATTAAATGAAGAAGGATGTGAATTGAAATACCAGAATTCATGAGAATATTTCATGTGGAGAACCATAAAATATTGAAAAGACTAGGTTCCATGGAGGAGAAGGGTAATAAGTCCCCCATAACTATGTTATGGGTTTTGATTTTCTCTCCCACCATCAAATCTAGAAGTATCTAGGGATTTGATGAACTTAGAGGTAGTGGTAGTGTTAATAATTTCCTTATCACTATGCATTGATTATTCTCACATAATTCATATGTGGAAGAATATATACCAGATAATTTTAATTTCCATGACATAAAAAGAGAATGTTCTAAATATTTTTGACATTATATGTGTGAACTACTCACCACTATGAATTTTCATGAATTTATTGGCTTTTACATCCTTAAACGGGATGCTTGTATGGATTTCATAATTTCTTAATGCAAGAGCATATTGAAAGGTCATTTCTTATGAATAATCCATTTCTGGGATCTAGAGAAAGAATGATTCTTTTGTAATAACTAGATACCATATACATAAACCGTGATTGATATATTCCATAGGTCAATGATATTGTATTTCATTCTCATTGAGATACTCTAATGGATATTGAGAATTATAAAATGTAATGATCCTTGTTCAACCCATATATTTTTTCACACCATAGGTGGGTAATTTGTGATTCCATTGTGATGTACCTTTAAAAAACTTATTCATGAATGTTGTAGGTCTTCTAGTTTTTTTCCTAATTTGGATACCATGTAGCTAAGGGGTTGGCAAAGTCATCTGGGTGGTGGAGATCACTTCCTCCATTTATGTGTATTGTATAATAACTAAAAGACAAATATTTAAACATTAAATTTAAGAGAGTATTCCATATATTCAGACATAGATATTTTATAGAATCCTATTTTAATTACCATATAATTTTATATCAATAATGGAATATGGGATAGAAAAGAAATGGTATATTTCTTTCAACAAGTTCATGCCACATAACAATAACATTCTCCTCATCTAAAGAGAGGCATTCTTCTAAATGATCGAACCAAATTTTTCTTTTCCAAGCATCCTGATCAAATAAAACATGATTTTCTGTAATATCATCTCCTATATCAGAGAAAATATAGTACAACAGGGGTGGAAAAATGATTTTAACAAAAATATTTCCATTGATTACAGTGAATCACTATTGGACAATTATAAGTCTCTAGAAATGGATGAACATAAAATTTAATGTTCCTATCAATATGAGGGGTTACATGATGTAATTTCATCACATGGAGGGAATTAATGATGGGGAGATATAACAGTAAAGGGAGTACCTCTATAATGATCCCCATTTGGAGGTATTTCATGACTATATTCATATTCACACTAAGGGGTGAACCACTATTCAAGATTGATATAGCACTCTAACCCAAGATATCATGGATCTTCTGTATATTACTTTTATATTGGAATGATTTACATGAATCAAGTCCTGAAGAAATGAGAGTATAGTAGTTTTGGTAAACTAGATACAAACACGAGAAAAGAATACACCAATTATGATATATTTTTTCTTATTTCTAAATAAATAACATCGAGGATAACTCAAATCCATCTAGTAAATCCCTGCATATCATTGATTGTACGCTTCATTGCTTAATGGGGAAAGAAACATAATAAGTGTGAGCTTAAATGATCAGTAAAGGTAAATTCTATTAGAGGCAACAATGAATCAATGAGATTAGTTAATGTGGCATGAAAAATAATAGAACACACATTCCATGTAATTCGGAAACTGAATATAAGTGCCTAAAAATATGGAAATGTAATAATTAGAATCTCATTACATCCAAAAGACTACATAAGGAAAATGATTATGTCAAGGTAAAAAATTAAAACTCATTTCAATTAATCAATGAAATTAAAATAATATGTATCCATAGATATGTCAACATAAAACCTCAGGGATGAATAATAATTGAAACTAATATGAATTCAATGCATTTTAAATGGAGTTCATGTCTAAGGTACATAAAAACCTATACCATCAATACCTTTCACAAGACGATTTAAACCCACTGATATAACCATGTTTAATGTGTTAAAAGTATTTTTCCCATGAGAACCTATCAATGCATTGTGGAGCTATATAATGTCTAGGCTCCATCGTCTTTTTATAATCCAAAACATTCCCCATATCATATTATCGAAATAAATAAGATTCCTTCTAAAATATTTATATGGAATAAATAATACCAAATTATCAAAATTTTCCCAAATAATTAAAAAAAATCACAGTAGATAATGTATGTAAAATGGTATATGGTTTAGGAAATTGTAATATATAATATAAATAAAATGGATAATTTTAGAAAATTCAATGTTCAATTATCATAGTTGATTGAATATTTCAAGGAGACTAAAAAATAAATAATGGAAGTTAATTTAAATACAATCCTTGTCTAAATAAATTGTAAACTATCCGTATGAACATTAAGTATGTTATCAATAGTAAATTCCACAAGTTGAGTAAAATAAAGGGTTGTTGTCATTAATGAATAGAAATATTATAATAATATCTTTTAAAAATATTATTATGTAAAATACCCTTTTATTTTTGAACGTTTTATAAAAAAATATGAGAATGAATTTTTAAAAAGTATTTAAAAATAAAAAAATTAAAAAGATGATTCGAAATAATAATGGAGGGTCAATCTATATAAGGTAAAAAACATCCCTTTTGCACGATAAAAAGGTAATAAAAATATATTATTCAAAAAAGTGAAATGAATATTCACTTGAAAATATTGGTAATAGAAAAAGGGGTAAAAATTTAATTATCAATTAATTTTAAAAGTATTTTTTAAAATATTTTAATAAAACATGGTTTTTTGAAGAAAATAGGTACTCCGACTAGAGGGAGGAAAAATCTGGAGTTTTCATAAAAAACATTTCTAAAACACTTTGAGTACTAAAGAGTAAAAAAATCATACTAATACATTAGAATGGTTCTGAAAAACCTGAGAGGAATTAAATGGTTTATTCAAAAAAATTAAATAATTTCCTTGAATGGAAATACCTCGAAATATCAAAAACGTTATATTTGCGGAAAATAATCATTAAACATTCCAAAGTGTCTCATACCACTTTGAAACATTTTAAATAATAAACCAAATAAAGGAATAATATTAAAATAAATTATTAACTAATATAAATATAATGGAATTCATGATATAATATATATAATGGGTTGTATATACACCACACAAAATACCTAAGTGGTGAACATTAAATTTATTTTAGAGATGTAAAATATGAGATGTGAATCCCTTGCCTTGCATTTCCTTTCAAGGGAATGTCCTTTAACTTTAGGTATAATAGATTTATGTTATTTTTCTAATTTATTGTTATCCATTTTCATGTTTTTCATTACTTTTATTTCATGTATTACTATTTTTTATACAAATACTTAAACAATTAAGTTTACATTGGGTGTGTTGACCAAATTCAGTTTATGTGTCAAAAATGACAATATTAGGTTAACTATGGTCAATGGGATAATTACATAAAATTTACACATTAATAATCATGATAGAATTATCATATTAATACAACAATTAATATTTTTCAATCAGTAATTAAATATGGTTAGGAAATATGATCCAAAATTACAATCATGGAGATGGTTGGTCATACACACACATTAGAAAAATTATCATTTTTCAATTATTGTTATGGAATGATTGTAAGTAACAACATATATTTCCAGAAGGATAATTATATACTAAATAATATGTTATTTAAGAATATATAATTATATATATAAATCTTTTGATATAAAATAATCTCATTGTATCAAGGGGGTTGTAGTCCACAAGTCCATGAATGATGATATCACTTTTGAGGTGTATGAAAGGGTAATGAAGAAAATGATATATATATATATATATATAATATTTATATAAAGGTGAATTTAATTAATATAATATATATAGGTTTTTTATGCTGTATATTTTTAATTATAACTGTCCTTTATATATTCCTTGTTTAGTGTGAATGAATCGTAGTGCTTTGACGGGGTTGTAGTCTACACTTCCTCAAAAAATGTTATCATATTAATTTAAAATGGAAATTATTAATGAAATGTGTAATAAAAGGATTATAGAAGTAAAAAATACATAATAAATCTCATATATATATATATATCATATAGAAATAGGGTTTCTATTATAATGGCCATAATGAGATATGGTAATGGAAAAATGGACGATAATTGTTTTATGAGGTAGTAGTTCACCATACAAAGAAACAGTCTTTTCATTACACATGATATGGAAGTGTGTGTCTGTTTATATTGAAACCATTACATAAATACAACATAGTATATCTAGGATAAATATTGTGATATATAATAAAGGAATAAATATATTTTAGGGGTGGATAAAGGAAATAAAATTTAAAACTTTTGAGAGGACGTAACCTCTTAGTTGGGTAACTAGTTTTGGTTTGAACTAAAAGGCTTCTTTGGAAGGATTTATACACAATGTTAGGCTTCAGGTTTGATTGTAGGGATTTTTAGAATCTATATAGGATAATCATTTCCTATCCTTTGTGTATTGAGATGTGTGGGGAATGGGAAGAGGTGGTGGCCTTTTATAGGGAAGTAAAATGACTCACATGGAATTTTTGGAGACAAGTTGGATTTACACATATTATTACCTAATTTTGGGCACCATTGTTAGTGGTTTGGTCCTCTATTAAATTTAACTTTTCCCCAATAAGTGTAATTAATTTTAATTAAATTCACTAATAATTTTGGTCAAAAAACTATTATTATAAGTTATGAATTATTAATATTCCAAATATGGAATCATTTTTTTCAAATTCGAATCGTACAAGTGGTATAAATTAATTTAAATTCAATCACACCGGGAGGACGACAGTGTGGGTTTGTAAAGTAAAAACTTATGAAACTTTGTTATGTTTTTATAATCAATTTCAAAGATAAATTGACATATATTAATTTATTTATATAACATTTATCTATATAAACATTAAAACAAATGTTAAAAAAATTGTCCTTATAAATAAATTATATAAAAAATTAGTGTTGAACTAAATTTTGTATTTTTAACTATTCATTATATAATGAAACGATTCATAAAAATAACTGAAAAAAAACTTACCGAATTATTATGTTTTTATTTCAAATAAAAATATTAATTTTACATATTAAGTTAATTGAGGTGTAAAAATTCATATTTAAAATGGGTTCTTCATTAAGAGGTGGTAAAATTTCCATTATAAAAATATAGTTTTTTGTGTGTAAAATAGAGTTAGTTCTAATATTATGTCTATAAAACCTAATAGATGATTATAAAAAATAATTTATTTAATATATATATGTATAAATATTTCATTAATATCACTCACTAATTAATTTAATCTATTAGTGTAAAACAACATTTTTAGAATAAAAAATTTTATATAAAAATATTCACATTATATTCAATTGCTTCTTATATTCATTTATAATTAATTTCTAACCACAAAATTCATTATATATTTGAATAAACAAGAATTTCAAATAGTTAGTTATTACTATTCATAAATACTTATTTAATAGCTAGTTTATATCTCATTATATATTAATAATATATTATTGTTTCAAAACTCAGTCTTGTGTGTAATAAAATCCATTGAGGAAGGTCTCTATTGTTTTCAACACATTATAACTCGGTGTGGCATGCACTAAAATATATAGAATATATTTTAAATATTAAATATATTAAAAAGTATCTAGATATTAAATTACCTCACATTCTTGGTGTCACCTATCATACAAGCTATCGAATAGAAGGTTCTTACTTTAGATTTCTGGGGCATCACATTCTCGACACCTTATTTAAATTGTGCCCTCACAATTTAAACATTATCATGGTGATATATTATTAGATTTTTACTATTATAAAATCCAATATGTTGATAATGATTCATAATTCATCCTCTAAAAAAGAAAGAATTAGAAGTAAAATGGCCACATGGACAAACATGTAACAAGGTCTCTATGTAGGAGAACATCAATGCAAAGTATAGATATGTACATGGTGGGAAAAATAAATATTTATAGGGAGTGAATGAGGTCACTGATAAAAAAATAGGTTAATGATCAATAAAATGTTGACATCCTCAAATATTAAAATCTATTATGGTTTTTAAGACCATCAGATTAACCTGAAGTAATGTAATTGGAAAACATTTTATTTCTAAGTAATTCTTTTAATTTTGGGTAATTATTTTACAAACTAAAGATATATGTAAATATACATACTTGATAGTATTCAGTTTCATATGATAAATCCTAACTTTTGGTTGTTCTTCAATCGAGTTCTAATTTATACCTTTAATCTAATAAAATAATTATAATTAATGACTTTTTTCTATATTAAACTCTAAAAGAATATTTTAATGGTTCTTAAGTCCTATAAAAAAGTGACAACTCTATCTATTTTTCTTTAACTGTCTTATAAAATTAATATGGTTAATAGATTATTCTATAATCATCAAAATTGATACCACTAGTTTATTATCAACATTTATTCATCAAAATTGTTAACTAAAAACAATGAAAAATTAACCAGGACATTATGTAGGTTAGTGGTTGGAGTGAAACAATTATCATCCATCGATCATCGGTTCAAGACCTGTGGCCTTGCTAGATTTTTCTGGTTGTCACCCATATTCTAGTTTTTTCTTTTTGAAACCCAAATTAATATGATTTCTAAAATATATAATAAGGACATCCGTGAAATAAGGATAATAACTAAATATCCTTTTTACAATGATTTTCAATACAACCCTAAATCATAAATACATCATCCACCTATTTCCACATATATCCATCCTTAGTCTAGAGTTTATACTATATAATAGGGCATTGAAATTAGTAATTTCTAGGCTCTCAACACTTAATTTAGTGAATAGTAAATGATTTAATAGGATGATCATCATTTCCATTTATCATAATCTTCATTTTTCCTTGGTAATTATTTTCTTTATGTCCTTTCCCACAATTAATGAAATTACTTGTTTTATTGTGAGACTTTCATGGGTTCCTCCTTCAAAAATTCTAACATGTAATAAATAGATCCTTCTTTTCATTACAGTATCCACAAAATGAGTTCTTAGAAACCTCCACACTTATATTTTTTAGTGTGTTCGACAGTTTTAAAAGGTATATATTGTTAATAATATTTTGAAAAAACTGATCTAGCATAAATAAGACATCATTTACGCCAATTACCACATAGTTTGGATTCTAATTTTCACCAACATTTCTTTCGTGTTTGATGTTAACTTGAATCTGTCAGGTTATAGGCATTGACTAAATCCCAAAAGAATTGTACTATTAACAATAGACACAGTGAGAAAAGAAAATAATAACCTATAATATATCTAAATCAGGAAACATTATTTTAATCTAATACAAATTACATTTAACGAAGAATATTCATTTTCATTATCTATTCAAATACTTCATAATTTTTTTTTAAATAAAATTTGAATTATCATAAACATATCCCATTGTAGTGTCAAAACTAGTGAGAATTAATGCCCGTTGTTGTGTACCATGTTACCTCGAGTCAGGCTCAGAACACTTGGTTAGAGTTATTACTCCTAGGTACATATGTGCCAGAACCATGTCCACTTATAGTATCTAGACATGAATTTATTTCTTAGAATACCGACATAATATCTATCGTAACAAAATTCACGGATTTTCTTCAATACATACCCTCAATGTCTACCATATGGTTATGATTTCTAATCTATGTTATCCTAAATCTAGTTCCCAGGGTTGCTACTATGCTTCCTCTAATATGAACTATAGGATCCCGACACCAAATAACCCTGAGCCCATATCTGATCATATTACATTTTAATGATTATAAAGAATCAATTCTCTAATGAATGAGAGTTTAGTAGTCTTGGTAATCCATTTACATAAATGAGTCTTCTATTAAAAATGAATATAAAAATCACAATATATTTTGTTCCTTCTTTATAAATAAACAACTTCAGGGATAACTTTAATAAATCTTGTAAATCCCTATATGTCTTTCATATTATGGTTCATGGATTCCTGGGGAAAGAAACATTATAATTTTGAGCTCAAATTCTCATTAAGGGTAAATTAATGTAGAATTAATAATGAATCGATGATAATAGGAAATATGGATTGATAAATAAGTGAACACACATTCTTGCAAAAAAATAAACTGAATGGAAGTGAGTTAACAATATAGAAATCTAATAACAAGAAATCAAAGCCATCCAAATTACTAGATAAGGAATAATAAATCTGGAAAGGTAAGAAACTAAAATTCATAACATTTAATCAATGAACTAAAAAGAAAATGTATCCATAGATATGTAGACACAAAATCCCATGGATTAATAATAATTAAAAATAATATGAAGGTAATGATTTCTTAATGGATTTGATGTCCAAGGAACTTAAACACCAATATCGTAAAGACATTTTATAGTACTTTTTAAATCCACATATAGAAACCCATTTAATTTTTATAACTTATTTGTCTCATGAGAATATTTTAATGCATCAACGAGGAATATAAAGTCCAGAATCTACCTTCCATTTCTAGTTCAAAACATTCAACATATAGAATAGAAAAATTGCCTTACCAAATATCTCTATTGAATAAATATTACCGAATAATCAATATTTCCCCAAAAAATAAAATAACTATCAACACAGACATCATACTTAAAATGGAATATGGTTTACGAAATATTAATATCCATGATATATGAAATGAATAATTTAAGGGAATTCATTTTTTAGTTATCATAAGAGGTTAAATATTTCAGGGGTACTAACAAATAAATTGAGTAATTGATTGTGAATAATACCCTTGTAAAAATAAATCATAAACTATACATTGAAAGATTAATGATGGTATCTATACATTATAACCTAAGTGGATTAAAATAAATTTTTGTTATCATTTATTAATATAAATATTATAAAAATATCTTTTGAAAACATTATTTTGAAATATATTATTTTTTATTGAAAAAACATTTTCTTTTAAAATAAATTTAAAAACAAATATTTAAATGTTAACCTTTCAAAAATGAAAATTATGCTTAGAAGGAATCATAGAGGGTAAATCTGTACATGTTGTACAAGGTAGAAAGACCATTCCTTTTACATAGTAAAAAAGGTAATAAAATTCCATATTCAAGAAGATATAAGAATATTCCTTTGAAAACATTGGTAAAATAAAAAGGGTAAAATTATATTTACCAGATTATTCTAAAATAATTTTTTAAATTTTTTAAATAAATCATGGTTTAAAAAAGAAAATAGGTTCTCGGACTAAAGAGAGGACCAAGTTTATTTTTTTATAATAAAATTTTTAAAACAATTTTAGTATAAAAGAGTGGAAATATTGTACTAATACGTGACAATGGACATGAATAAAAAGATAATAATGAACGGATCTATTAAAAATTGGTTAAATAATTTCCTTTAATGGAAATAACATGTAAATGTCATTAAAGTTATTATTGAGGAAAATATTATTTAAACATTCCAATGTGCCTTATACCACTTTGAAACATTTTAAATCCTAAACCTAATAATAGAATAATAATAAATTAGAGTCTTACAAAACCTGAAGGTAAAGGAGTTCATGATATAATATATACAAATGGGTAGTACATACACCACAAAAAATATGTCTGTAGTGAAAATGAAATTTATCTCATGGATGAAAAAAGTGTTATGAGAATCAATTAACATTATTTGTTTTGGGGGAACATCTTCTAACTTGATGTATAATAAAAATATGTTAATTTTATACATTCTTAAGTACCATTTTCATTTTTTCATTATATTTAATTCAATTTTTACTATGTTGTATAAAACTACTTAAACCGTTATGTTTACAATTGGTGTTTTAACCAAATTTACTTTATGTGTCAAAAATAATTTGGATTGGTCAACTCTGGTCAAAGGGTTAATTACATAACATTTACAGAATAATAATCATTAAATTATTATTATATTTATATATAAATATTAATTTTATGATCAATCATTAAATATGCTTATGAAAAATGATCCAAAAATAAAATCATGGAGATTGTAGGGTGTACGTACACATGAGTAACATTTTCATTTTTCAATGACAATTATGAAAATTAGGTTAGTAACACCATATAATTTCATAATGATCAATATATCCTAAATCAAATGTTATTTAATCATATATAAATATATATATATTTTCTGTGATGTAAAAGGAATCACATCATGTCATGGAGGTGGTATTCCACACATCCACAAACGATGTTATAACTTTTTAAGTGTCTAAAAGGGTAATAAATATAT
The DNA here is from genome assembly GCA_963277665.1 of Viscum album. Classification (NCBI taxonomy): domain Eukaryota; kingdom Viridiplantae; phylum Streptophyta; class Magnoliopsida; order Santalales; family Viscaceae; genus Viscum; species Viscum album. Next base: position 1,349,971,518 of record OY728121.1, on the reverse strand, counting down.
AAATATATATATATATCTATGTGTGTGTGTGTATGTATATAGTATATTTACATAAACGTAATTATGTCATTAATATCATTTATAGGTTTTTTTGTCACATATTTTAAATTAAATCCATGATTTATGCATTTAATGTTTTGTGTGAATGAATCACATCGCTTCGAGGGGACAGTAGTCCACACTTCCTCAAATGATGTTGTCATATTAACATAGAACAGAAAGTACTAAAAGTTTTTGTTATAAAATTATTAAACAAGTGTAAAGAAAAAATAAATATCATATATATAATATATATAGATAGAGTTTTGATCATAATTTCCACGATGGGAGGTGGTAAAGGAAAAATGAACAATCTTCATTTCCTGAGGTAGTAGATCATCATAAACAGAGATAGTATACTCATTACCATTACATGGAAGAGTGTGAAATTGTATGTTGAATCCTTTAGATAAAAAAATGTAGTATATTGAGGATAATAGTGTTGTTACATAATAATGTAATAAAAATATTTTAGGTGGTAGATAATGGAAATAAAATTAAAAACTTTGGAGAAGATGTTACCTCTTAATTGTGTAACTACTTTTGGATTGAACCAAAAGTATTACATGTTTGAATTTATGCCTAAACAGTGGTTTTAAGGTACTGTTTAGGGATTTTGGGAATTAATGTGTGAATATATTGTCCGAACCTAGGTGTTTTGTGATGTTTGAGGAATATGGAGTGGTGGTGGTCTTTAATAGGGATGGAGAAAGACTCACTTTGAATTTTTTGGAAACAAGTTATGTGTATACATGTTGTTACCTAAAAAAGTCCAAAAAACCCAAAAAAAAAGTTCAATAATTGTAGGTGAATGGATTAATTATGACAATATATTAGGTGTTGTACAAGTGAATTGTTCATTTGGCCCCTATAATATAATGGTTTTTAGGCTTAATTTTTCCTTAATAATTGAATTTAATATTAATTACATTCGCTAATAATTTTGTTCCAAAAAATATTTGATGTTATTTTACATTATAAATAATGATTATTAAAAATATCAAATCCATTTTTCCCCATTCCAATAAAATTGTTCGAGGAATTTTATTAAAAATTAATCTCCTAGGTGGGAGGACAATGCGGGTTTCTAAAGTAAAGACATCTTAAGGTTTTCTATGTTTTTATAATCATTTTTTAATTAAAATTTATTATAATGAGATAAATTGTATTAATTTATAAAAATATTATATAATTAAACTTTCAAACAAATCTAAATGATAATTTGACCTTACAATTAAATTAGAAGATAAATTAGTTTTGAACTAAAATTCAATATTTTTAACTATTCATTAAAAAAATGAAATGTTTCATAAAAATATAAAGAATACACCACAAACTAATTATTATGTTTCTATTTAAAAATTTTACTTTATTATTACATATTAAATAAATTAAAGTATCAAAATTCATAATTAAAATGAATTCTCCATTAAAAGGCGGTAAAATTGCCTTTATAAAAATATTTGTATTTATGTGTAAAATATGGTTTGTTCTTGTCTTATGTCTATCAAACCTAATGGATGGATATTAAAAATAATTTATTTAATATATAATATTATATATATATATATAATACCTTAATACCACTCAATTATTAATTTAGTCTATTAGTGTAAAACAACTGTTTTATCATAAAAATATTTTTGTATAAAAATAATCACTTTATATTAAATTGCTTGTTAATTTCATTTATAATTAAATTTTAACCCATTAATTAATTATATATTTGTATTATAAAATTTCATCATTTAATTATTAATATTAATTACTATTATTTTAACATATAGTTAATATCTCATTATATTTTAATAATATATTATTGTTTGATAAAACTCGATCTTACATGTATGGAAAGCCATAGAGGAAGGTCGATACTATGTTTAATGAATGATAACTCAGTTTTGAATCATTGAGATATATATAATCATTTTTAAATATCAAATATATTATAATGTATAAAAAATATTACATTACATCACATGCTTTATGTCTCATGTCATACATTCTATCAAATTCAAAGTTCTTACTTTAGATTTTCAGGGCATCCCAATTGACGGGTTATTACATGGAGGAATTTGAAAAAATATTACCCAAAGAGGGTCTCTATTATGGAAATTATTATTAGTTTGATTATGACCATTTTGGTTACAAATATAGAATTAATTTTAATGGGAATGCATTCATTTACTGTTGATTTTATGGTTATGGGGACCACCACCGCAAATGGTGTCACATGGAGGACCTCTATGACTAGATTTCATATTTTCATGGAGTGTAACTCTATAATAGATTATACATGGAGGAAATTTTTATCTACTAATCATTGTAATATGGACAAGAATATCAAATTACTATTTTAGTCTCTTATTGAAGAAGAGTGGAATCATTCTAGTGCCACAATTGATAAATGATGGAGGGATTCATGAATAGAAGAATTATTTTGAGATAGTTTCTGAGACTGTGCATTTTTTTGGATTTTCCTTCAGTAAGATGTTTATATATTCTTGGAAGTGATGTTATGTACTTAAAATAGATCTTGATCAGATTTATGTAGTGTTTTGAAAAAGTAATAGGTGTATGAACCATCATAGGAGGCCTCTATCCAGCAATCAGAATATAATGATGAAATTATTTTATATATGATGTAATATATTTATGACCTAAATAAGTATGAATGAGTATTAGAATATGATCTCATTATTTACCATTTTTTCCATCAAAATGTGTTAATGGGCCTTCAAGTTGAGTATACATATATTAACTTTATTTTTATGGGGTTCCACAGGGACATTCTAATGAACATCATGCATGTTGTAAGGAATATAATCCCTTCCTAATATGGGTTATATTATAAAATTTTGATCTCTTATATTATGGGTAGGGATATGAGCCTTCTCCATAGTGATTTCAAGAGTATAGCAGTGAGCTCCTCCAATGATTAAAGAAATATAGGTCTGTTGTAAAGTGGCTAATAGGGAATTTCATTGAACTCTAGTTTGAAAATTAATATGAGTCCAATCCTTTATCTCATTGTTCATATGGATATGATGATATTCCAACTCAATTGTAGTGGGATTATGTGCTAATTTCATGTAATATTTTCATCTATACATATGAGATAATCAAATGACAAGATAAATAATATTTTCCTACTCTATATTATCCTTTTAAATATGTTGATGGTGGTCCTCAATTATTTCTAACTAGATATTCAGGATGATCTATAATATATGTAAGGGGATATATTCCCACCCTTAAATTTTAAGATGATATACTATGGGAATTCATCCGTAATAATAAGAATATATACCATCTCTTCATATGAAATATTTTTATATACCCACTCATGTCCTCTATTTTACATCAAAATATGATTTTTTGTATAATATATAGATGGAATAATATGGTATTTCTCAATAACTATAACCATTCTATGTTGGTAGAAATTTTTAGAGAGAGTTGGAATATTGTTCTTCTCCTCAGTGGCCACCATAATATTCTTATATACATCATTGTTGAGAATAGAGATATGATTATGTTACCTAGTGAAATGATTCTCCAATAAAAACATCCCTTTGGAATCTTTGTGGTGGTGATTGTGGTGTGTTCTTCTATGGTGACCTCCTTAGTTAATTATAGAGGGTTTGTGGCCATGTGACATTTAATATAAAAATTACTTAGGGTACAATCACTCTGGGGTGACTCTTGAATAATATTATGGATGTAATATTACTCATCCACCGTTTATAAAAAGGAGGAGGTTTTACAGCACTCCATGGAAAAGATCCCAAAAAGATAAATCTAACCACTTATGACACTGTATTGTCCACAGTCCTCTATTTCATGGTTTTTTCATTAGGATTCAATGTCTAATGGAACTGTCGAGACGTTTCTATGGTTTAGAAAACATTATTGAGGTGATAGTACAATATTAAGGCATTCACAAATAGATGTTGGGAGCACTATGATGGAGAAAATTACCTTTCAGTTAATGGGGTGTAATGATTGTAAATGTTATAGTGTGAGGGGGTGTCCCGGTTGACTATCAGGGGACTGCGATGCAAGGTCATGGATACTTGTCTGTGTTTTCTCATATCATATTAAAGGGATATTAATATTTCTATTCTATTATACATAATTGGTCAATATCATGGTTTGATGTTGTCACCAAAAAAAGGATCAATAAACACTAATAAGAAACTCATTAATATAGTAGCATGAGTAAATGAGGGCTTGTTTGATAAATCATTTTCACTGTTAAGTATCTTCATCAAGTTGACCATTTTTTTATGTGGAAGGAAACCCACACACCAATTGACTTGCTGTAAACCTTCTTTCCAAATTCAAGTGGTCATTGGGGATTTACCAGAGATTCGTAATGTTCAAATTTATTGATATAAGGGGATATAAATATTATATAACCCATAATTTATTAATAATTCATACTCCAAGACTCTCTTATAGATTTATTACATGTATTTTGATCTCAAAAAATAGATTTTTGGGACAGTTTATCTTCACACTAGGGATCTAATAAAAACCATAGGTAAATGTGGACATATATATTATCAGAGTTTCTCCATATAATGTTACCATATTTATGTATTATATGTTCTACATTAATGGGTAAATATGTATTTTTAAAAGGTTTTCCATTGATGGTTACTTATTTTTGTATCCTAAGTTATCCATATTTTAATTTCTAGTTATTCATATTATTATATAAATACACATAGTGGGGAACTCTAGAGATTATTCCCATCCAAGTTTATTATAGGTTTTCATTGTATTTTTAGTAGACCCGCAAAATGAGATCACACTGAATATTTATGAAGGAACCCAAAACCCACATAGTTCAGTTCTTCCTAACCAGAAATACACTGCGATTTATGGTTTTCGATACGGAATATCTTAGTGAAAATTTTTAACATGGATCAATAAATATTTATAAGATATTTGGTGTCAGATAGAGTGAACTATTAGGTTTGTGATGTCTAGAAATGGTTGGTGTGGGACTTATGCTTGAGAAACTTTTTCTAGATTACCATGTCTGTTAATAAATATATTCGGGAAGGTGTGATTGGGTATTAGGGTAATATGTCCTCTATGAGAATGGAATATTTGATTTATAATAGAATGTTTCCTAATTATATGGAATGATATATGTCACAGAGAATATGGAATATTGTGGATATGTTTTTAAGAATAATTATTGAACTTCATATAGGAATACTACATATTATATATTACATAAATCAAATCCTACAATGAAAGAGTTTCACAATTTCGGGTATTGTGACTCCATTATACCATGTAGTTTGATATCATGATGTAATGATGTTTTCATGTAGTATTATATCATAAAACATGGATTGTTTTATCAAAAAAGGTACGATGAAAAAGTATTGAGTGGTAATAAGGCTTGGGTATCCCTTATATGGATTCCCCGGGCTCATTGATGAGTCATGGTGACTAAATCATAAATAGAACATGTACATGGATTACACCTGGAGGGGAAGCCTGGTCATTAATGACCCATAGAATGGAATTGGGACACCAACTTGAAACAGGGGATATTTAGATGATCATATTGATCCATTAGATATTTCACTAGTGAACTTGTAGTAGGATCCCACATTATCATGGGAATACATGGTGGATATTTCCTTGAGGGTCTTATCAGTTTGGGAGGAAAACATATTGGAGGAATTTTATAAAGGGAATACATAATTGAAGAGGTGCAAGAAAATTTATATGAAAAAATCATGTATGTCATGAGTCTATGGAGTTGGAATCACTTTAATTGTCTCTTTAGGTCATTTAATTTTCATAATGGAGGCCAATTATATCATTTGGATGATTTCAATCCATTATGATGACTTGGGTAGAAAGAATGATACTAAGGAAGTTCAATTACCCATCAGAGAGTTACTTTGTGATCTAATTATATACTATTAAAATGTTTAACGGTTATTGGACATTAGAATAAGTTACTAAAATACCAATAAGGCCATCTACATTTCATTATATTGGGGTAAAATGTGAAAAGTGGTTTACACAGAGGTATTGGGATAGAATCTATTCCCAAAGGGCTCTTTGATAGTGATCCTCTACATGAACGGTATGCATGACGTATCACATCAAGTGGTATTGTGGTTAAGGTCTTTTGATGAAACCTTGCGGATATGGACCTCACCATGTATCTTCATAGAAGTAGAATCATGAAGGAATCCCATGAGTGAGAAACATATCAAAGCGTCATCTTGGATGAGGCCTTGCAAAGTATATAAGCAGTTCATTTTCTATTCATTTACATCATTCATTCCAACTTTCATAAACATTCCTTTATATCATTCCTTGAATGATATATTTTTTAGTGTCTTTGATAAGCCTATTTTACATATTTCAATGTGTTGATTACTCTCCTCTATGTTTCCCTCGTCTATACTGTTTGATCCAATGGTTTATCTATCCTTTATGTCCATATCTTAATTTTAAATATGTATTTTTGAATGAAATATATATATACTCCATCTCAAAATGGTAACCTCTAAATGTAATACCTCACCATGAATTAGAAAATGTTTGTGAATGAGTTTTGTGATTATGGGTGATATCATTTTTCTACCAAAAAGGATTATTCCCTATGAAGGAACTAAATGAAAAAGATTGAATTATCCACCTTACTACCATATATTAGTGGATTCTAAGATATAATCACACAATTACCTATAAATCTATACCTAGATACTATATATGATTATTTTTAAAGAGTAATTCATGTGGGGACCTTGAAATATCAGCCTCTCAGCCATACATAAGTGGTGCTAGTGAGATCTTATTGTATTATCCAATATGTATCCACCTCTCTACCATATATGAATGGAGTTTACAATCCATATCACCATCAAATATTAAATCATTTTCCATGAAGTGGTGACTTTCTTCTTGAATAGAAGATACACTCTGTGAATGGTGATAGGGTATTCTAGGAACTGAAAAAATAATCACCAGAATATTTCCTTTTTTAATTTATTACAATGAGATTCCGTAAGACACTGTAGTATTTCTATGGATTAAAATTTTAAATAATTACACAAGGATCCATAAAAATATCATTTATGTGTAGTACCATAATGATTTATCTATGGGAGAAAATTCTGTGAAAAATTTATATGGTGACTTTAACCCTATCTCATAACTAGATGAAGGGTCTACTTGAGGAAACTTTCTTGAACCAAGTGAAATGGAAGTTTTACCAAATAATTTTGTTCTTATTTAAGTTCATTTAATGGATAATTAATTATTTTAGTGTGTGTTAGGGATGGTATATATTTTTAATTTATAACACAGATCACCTATGACTTGTAGAACTACAATCACCTTGGAAGTACAGGCCTACATGGAATTCCCACCAAGATGCTAAAGACAAAACTGGAATGTAATAGAACATTTTTTTGACTATGAAAATGGGGATCTACCCAAAACATTTATAGGAACTCAAAATGATTCATTTTATTGATTTTTGAAAAGTTTTCTGGCTATATGGTTTAAATATCAATCCTTGTAAATTTCACCACCACAAAAAAACCTAGCATAGAATCTTACTATGAACATATAAGGGAATACAACAATAACACTTTAAATTAATGTCCATCCACATAATTCTCCCTAGAATCAGTATAGTTTCGTTTTGTATTACCATATTCATTATTTGAAATGTTTTCCCAATATTAAACAATAATTTTTTGTGATTAAACTTTTGATTTTAAAACTATCAGCATCAAATAAAATACATAAAAAAGAGACAATTCAAGATCAATGTTTTTTAAAAAACAAATTTGTTTAATAAGGTTGAAAAATGTTTAAAATATCCTCAAAATTGGTATTACATATCAAACAACCAATTAATTAGTAATAGAGTAAATAAAATTCCTTATTTTTTAGGAATTTCTTCTTACTACATAACCATTATGAAAAATGATTTTTATAAATCTATACCCCTATATGAGTGAAAAATTATATAGAACATAGAGATACAATTTTCAATTTCTATATATATTTAATTCCTTCTCTAATGACACATGATTGGTGTCATCATAGTGGGGAAAACAAACATCCATTCATTGAAAAGTTCATGGAAATTTATTTTTCCAAGAAAAAAAATTACCCCTAGAATTCTATTTATCATTAATCGAAATATTATTATTTTTATGTAAAATTAATTAATTGGTCACATTATGTGAATATTTATAGATGAATCTCGATGATTAATCTTTCTAGGAGGTGGATATAAACATAAAGTGTTATATCCTCACACACTCTTAAATTGAAAAAGTGTGTGAGAAATCATGAGAGTTTGGCCAGATTGATACATCAACCATTTGACTTACTTATAATAATATATATTCTCTAACATATAAATTTATTATCTTCTAATGACATATAAGAACCCACAAAGGGTAACATCATAATAATTCCATACTGTTGAACATTTATAAAACATGAGTATGATAAATTATAATCTCAAAACAATTAAACCATGTCATGAAAGGGGAATCAATCAATCATCATTAATGAAATATGTCTTGGATTTATATTAAAATGATGGATACATAATTTATATATAGTATCACTGTAATCCAAGTAATAAATTAGTGATATAATATTATTGTATTAGGATTCCCCTAGAACATATACTCCTGGATATATATATATATATACGGACTATATAAATGATAAAATTTCCTTAAATATAATAAAATATCAATCCATTCAGATATAAGAATTTGTATGACTCTGTATAGGTGAAATCATGAATGGATTTTATATAGAAAAATCAATTCTCTATAAAGATCAAGTATCCTAAAATTAAATCATTATATGCATTATATAGATCATATTGACCAATAAATGAGTAATTTGAGGGTGATATAAATTTTTCATATATCTATAGTCCTAGTCAGCATGAAATTTATTTTTTTAGAACCAAATGGGGGTCCTTTTAAATTTTATATTGTTTTATTTTAGAAATATAATTTTATTATGTCATGGGAGGGAAATGATTAAAAAAAATTTAAATAAATGTTTCTCTAAAATCCCATCATTAGTTTTCTATAAGATAATGTTTTTCCAATTTTATTTTAAATGCTCACAATTTTTTCTATAAAATCCTCTATGAAGACCTAGTGAGTAGAGGCATATATTTTCCAAGAATATTGTTCAGGAGTTCTTATGGTGGTGAGCATCATGTCATATCCTTCAATTATTTAATTCAGACTAATGAGGTATTATATTTATGGACATGCATATTTGGAATAATAATAGTGTGGTCTAATGCCCAAAAACAATAACCAAAATAGGGGTGAGGTTACATGTTCTTCATAGGGGGAAAACTGATCTGACGTGACAAGATGTGCCTCATGATCATAAATGAGACACCTGAATGGAGAATATGATTTTAATTTTGGTTCCTAATTATTAGAGCAACAAATAAATTCTTTTATATCACAAAACTCTAATAAAAAAAGTTGAGATAATATATTTAGTGATTTGGGAAAGGTGTTAACCAATTATAAATAATTTATTACACATATTAGTATAGATAGACCCTAGGAAAAGGTTTATTTGGTTTAAGGTCAAAGATATTGGAATTATTAGGAAGAATGATAGTTTAAATGATGGTTTAAGGATTATTATCATTTCAACACCTTTGAGTAAGGAATGTGGTGGATGTAAGCCATAAATTGAATTATATAAATTGGTAAATAATGAAATGAAACAATATTTATTTGGATAACCACTTAATAAATTTATGTAATGTGTTCTGGTCAAATATTATTTAGGGAACATGGGGTTAGAGTATATTCTCCCTATGATGAAAACATGCATTCAATTGGTTAATTATAGGATGAAAATATAACACAAATATCATTACCACACAAAGTGGTCTATTGGTAATCATATTTACTCATTAAATATAAAAATGGTAGTTTTTTGTGATTTTAATATGTAGGGTAATAATTAATGTATACGAACATAAAATATTCAGATGGTAATTGAATCATATTTTTTTTCAAACACCAAAATGTTGGGTTATTACATGATGTTAGTATAGAATAAAGGTAGATGAATATATGTGTCTGGGTATAGGGAATATAGTCTAGATATCACTAAAAACCCAATGTAAATAAGAATCAAGCAAAAATTAGTTCTAAAAAAGAAAACTTTTTTATCCTATAATACATCAATTAAAAATACACAATTAAAATGAACGAATCTATGTTCTAGGGGATGATATTTAGTGACAATTAAGTTTTGGGTTGATTCCATGATATGTAATTTAGATGTCAATAATTATCATAAAATAATAAGAATCAAGGAACTAAAAGATATCTATTAAGGATATAGAAATTATTAACCCAACACATGATTAAAAGATAAGAAACCAAATTTGAATTATGAAGCCTAGGTGGTGGGATAGTGGGGGGAAATAGGATGGTTTTCAATCCTTTTAAAGGTCCAAAATAGATTATATATACATCACAATCTATTTTAATATAAGAAGTATTTATCCATGTGTATTTATTTTAAATATCTATATATATTTTGATAATGTTCACGGAAAATAATAATGAGATAGATGGCTGTCATAGTGAGATGTGAGAGGGAACAAAATATGTATGAGGTATTAACCCTAGATAAAGTGGAATTGCTCCATTTGGATTTATTTCCATCAGAATACATTGTGTGAATTATTGGAGGTTCATAGGTTAGGATTAATGTTTTTGGTATTAATGGATATACCCAAAACAAGATATATGGGAACCATTATGTGTATTTTGATATCATGAGTCATTCCACACATTATTCTATAAATATGGGGGACTTTTTATCCTACTCTTTGATTTTCTATTGGTATGTCATCACACTAAAAATATTACATGGGTTGGGCTTTCATGCAGTTATTTTACATAATATAAAAAATAATAATCTAATAATATTAATAGTTATCCATAGTGGACTATAGGTTGTAATGTTTAATGAATTGTGACTAATACATTAAGCCATAAAGTTGGATTTCATAGTGTGAGAAAATTTTAGAAAATTCCTCTTCACATATTTAGTTCATGAGTAGATGTAAGTGGGATAAAATAGATTGGTTCTATCCATGTGTTGACTTATTTAGGGAATAGCTAATATGAACTAATAATGTCTCTAACCCCATGATATCATGGGATTTTGATGGAAATTAAATTTGTGGCTGAGTTCAAGATAAGTTTTTTAGATTCTTTTATATGTCCTGAAATAATCAGAATCAATCCACATGTAGTTCCAAATAATGTGGGTAATTTTTAAACTCATAGTACTAAATTTTGGATTGATGAACTATACATTAATAACCATTTCATGGATCAATATCTCAGGAAATGATTTAGGTGATATAAACATACCATTCTAAGTTATTTAATGGTCAGGTATGGTGGACTATAGGTCTTGAAGTTTATCATCATTTGAGAAGGACTCGTGTTCCATATAATTTTGTTTTATGTGGCGATCACCTATTTTTTTAGTGTAAAGTAATTTGGAATTAACATTCGTTTACAGATATGTAATTTATTTATTGAGAAACCTTACATAATTATTAATCATTATATACTCTCCAACCATTATAAACATGGATAAATATCCATTGGGGTTGAAGTTATATAGAAAATAAGGTCATTCACATTTATAATCAGTAATTAAGGGTTTCACCCCATTTATCATCAGTCTTATCATATTAAATTATGATTCCCCTTGGACAAACGAATTAAGGTGTACCTTATTTTTGAATGCTTGGGAACCATGTTTTAATGGACATCCAGATTGTATTATGGGAATAACCTCTTCTCATCGAGTCATTACAACTCATCAATATGGATTGAAGACTTATTATCTTCAGATATTTGATCATAAAAAGAAATAAAAAATGATGAAAATGTAACTTCAATAGAAAAAATTTCTTCTATCCCATAAACATCTGAGTTTGAGGTGTCTTGTGTATAAGTATAGGGTGTGGTGTGATATGACCACTATTTATATATAGGTTAATTAAGCTAAGAAATCTTATTTTTATCTATTTTATTTTAAATTATATTAAATATAGTCTTTTTAAAAAACATTATATATCTATTTTTTGCCATATCATAGTGACATTAGTGGTTGGAATAAAATATTTATTCTTGATATAACATCATTATTTTACAAGAAAAATATTTGGAATTATTTTAAATTAGTATAATTTGAGAGACTCTGAATATTGTATATGTATTTTATTCATAATGTTACCAATAGCTTTTGTTCCAACATCATTTTGGAGTATACATTCTTCCAATTTCTGAATAATTTTTTGGATGTAATAATAATATTGGGTTTATTCACTGTTTCTAGAGGGTATAGACCAATGAATTATATTCTCTATACGATAAATGACCTAGAGTAATTGGTGGTTTGAGGGGAAAATGGTTTAATGAATTATTTTTTCATTAATATGACACAAATGGAACCTCGTAAAAAATTAAATGTAGTATATAATTATTGAATGATATAATCATATGAGTCAATTTATTTAGTGAGAAATCACGGTTCCTAAATTATGATAATGATATTTTTTAATGTAGAAATGTTCTTTAATAGAGGGGATATACCCTCCTTCAATGATCATATGGAGTACCCCATAAATGGTTCTTTTGTATATGACATTCTAAAAATTTGGATCATCACAGAAGAATAAATATTCATATTAATAATGTATATACTCATTCTCAATTTGATCCAAATATAAATCTACAATTTTATGATACAATGTTATGGGAGACATCTAACAGATGGTATGGTCAATCGGTCTAGGTGAGGATTCCCCTCAATCATGGGTGGTGTAAATTTCCTTAAATTCCTCAATATCATTACAACTAAATGAAGAGATCATCTTGTGATGATAAACTAAATGAAAATCTCATGTTGATTTAGTGCTTCCAATGTTAGAGGGAAATTTTCAAGTTCATTTTCATGATCTTTTTTTGATAGTTTAACTTCCATATTTTTTAGAATATAATTCTCTTGAATAAATTTGATGGGTTTCATGGCATTTGATTCATGCAACAACAACATTAAGTAATTATTCTTTACACTATAAGAAGATTTATTTTATATTTCAATTGATAGAAAAATAATTTTTAAAATCAATTAAGTAAATCTAAGAAGTAATCACTGTTGAAATTAAAGGTCGTACATGCAGTTCAAAACCATTGGTATAGGATAGAAAACCATTGGTATAGCCTATACCAAAGGTTCTCCAAACGGTTTGATATAGTATTGCTTAGAAAGGCCTATACCAGCTGTTTATAGTGAACTTCTGGTATACGGTGATCATAATTTCATTTCATCCAATGGTTTTTAGTGATGCACTGGTATATATGTATCCCAATGGGTCAGTACCATTGGTAATGACTTATCCAAAAGGTTTTGAACTATTTCTATAGGTCTATATAAAAGGTTCTAAACCATTGGGATAACTATTCACCAATGATTAACTATAAACCATTTGTTTAATTCTATGCAAACAGTTATACTACTATTAGTATAGACCCCCCCCCCCCAATTTATAGACAATGATAGCCCCACCTAGTGCCTAGAACCTATAATCCTTTTATAACATAGAAAACATAACCTACAATGGAACCATCATGACATCCTTGAAAAATAGAACTGACAAAAAAATGAATGCAGTACCTTCAAAAAAAGATAATGAAATGCAACTAACATAGCATTCTGAATAAATCCCAATCCAATACCCAAATAATTATAACACATGAAATCAATTGATTCATTTAACCAGGGATTAAAAACATACCAAACATCATATATATTCCATCATAACACATAATCAAACTTTAAATGTTATAAATATTAGTAAAAAATGTAACTGATTAATATATCCATTTTCAGCATCATTATCTTTACTATCATCCTTGGCCTTATCCTCAGCCTCAACCTCATCCTCATATTCGGTCTCATCCACACCCAATTCCTCACCATCATCCTCACCCTCTTCCTCACCATCACCCTCACCATATCAATCTCTCGGAACCTTGTCATCTAGACCACAATTATGAATTTATCTCAGTTCACTATATGATGTATGCATTATCAAAATATATACATCACTTGCTGCAATGGTCTCTGGAAGATTTGGTGGACCTTAAACATCCATCAGTTTCATAAATTCTTTTGTTTCATTGATTTCATTCTTCAACCTGTATTTCCCTTTTTCATCCAATTCTACCTTAGCCTCTATCTGTGTTATCCATGCATTAGCTTTTTCCTACTCATAGCTACTAGAACTAGAACCTAAAGTGGGACAATACCTCATTATGAAATACCATTTCCTGGTCGATATCATACTTTTCCTTGGTGATCATCTCAAAAAACATGATGTACGTAATTATTTGACAAAATAATTATTCTTATTAGGGATCAGGGGCCACCAAAGCACACTGTTACAAATATAAATAGAATATTAGGTTAAAAAATATATAATAATATTTAAAATCAATAAAGTCAAAAATACAATATGTAGTAATGTTGTATTTTTTACCACACATCCATCTTTATTCTTTTTTATTGAGATAAATGATATCAATCAAGTCACACATCCATCAATATTAAAAACCACCATCTATAATGACATTTAATGTAGAAAAAAATAATTGAAAATATGTTATTAATAATTAATTTCATAACTAAAATCAAAATGATATTAATTATAAATGATTCTAAAATGAAAAACATCAGGTAGATGAGTTATAAATTTGTATCAATGAATGGGTAATCAATAGATAAAACATTTATATATATGAACAAGTTATCATAGTAATCATTAATAATGTGTTTGTGTGATAACCATAATTAATGAAAAGATGAAAATGTATTGGAATAACATAAATTAATATGAATGATTGGTTTATCAAAAATAAAATCTTAACTATAATATAATGTAATTACGTTTTGGTGTTATTTAACAATACACATTACAATCCCTAAACAATAATTTTGTGATTTTAAATGTATTACATGAGTTGTTTTGATTTAATGATATAAGTGATTTTTTCTCTATCACATGAGGTCATAGTGTTCTTTGGAACCTCGAATTCTGTCACTATGATCCAAAGCATGATTAAAATAAAGTATTTTCATTATTATTTTTCTAATTATGACATTATTAATCTAATGGAGAGTTAAGATATTATTCCTCCTCAAACAAACAATTATTACAAGCCAAAGAAGTACTTCAAAATAATGTTCTCAATATGATATGTATAACATTTTCAAGGTGTGGTCTATATAAAATCATTATTTAATTTATATAATCTTTCAGTGATTATGAGTGCATGGGATGAGTGTTCATATACCACATGTATTGTGTATCTTGGATTATTACCCTACGAAGTGACTTATATATAGATTGGAATTATATCTATCAAATATATTGTTTTTTTAGTAAATTTTTTATAAAATGATCATATATTCATGTGTAAAATTTGGTTCATTTAAATTACATGTAACCAATACTTCATTCCAATTGGTCTACACCACATAAATTATGGTTCCAATGTCATGAGATAACATGGTGTTCTTGGAACTCGTTAGGCTAGATAGGAGTTCCAATTATAATCCCTAATTGATTGATTTTATTATGTTTATTAATTATATTATTTCTAATAAACCTAGTGGTTGTTTCAAAAAGCTTGTGACTGCTTTACTATATCACAGCTTAAGGTATTCAAACTTTTCATTACTAAGTCTCACTATCTTCTATAATTTTTGTACATTAATATATGTATAATATATTAGAATATTTTCATCACTTTTAATTCATACCCAAAGGTATTAATGTTTCTATCCCTAAAAAAATTATTGGGAAGCGGCTCAAATATATATTTTTCATTTTCTATTAAAATAATTTACATTTAATAAAATGATTTTTGGATTGATAGGTTCATGACATGCTCACAAACATAACAATATTAATCCTTTAAATTTAGTACACACTAAATAATTTCAATAATAAACTCAATAATACATGATAATTTCTGTATACCAATTAAAAATGGAAGAAAATATAGAGGAATGAAAACAAAATGAATGTCATAATGAAAAATTATAAACAAGTTTCATACCTTTTTCCTCTCATGGTTTGACATTGTAGGTTTCCCCAAACTGTGGAGGAATTTTTTAGAATTGTTTTATTTTCTTCAAGAATATTCTTAAAAAAATTCAATATTACAAAATACTTTATTAATGAAAACCATGGTAATCATCATTTAAAAACCTCAAATGTTATTAATTCATTGAACTCAATACTCATCCAATGAGTAATCATTTCCCAAAAATATTCTACCTTTTAGTCATCTATGATTGTTTTAGGCTCTAAATAACTTCCAACTCTAGTACACTATCCACTATACAACCCATGATTATAGTATCTCCATATTTCACATAATTCAATGATTTTTCCTAGCCTCGTAGCCCCACCAATGGGA
Source organism: Viscum album (assembly GCA_963277665.1). Taxonomy (NCBI): domain Eukaryota; kingdom Viridiplantae; phylum Streptophyta; class Magnoliopsida; order Santalales; family Viscaceae; genus Viscum; species Viscum album. Next base: position 1,349,954,896 of record OY728121.1, on the reverse strand, counting down.
AAATTAAAATGAAAATGGCACTAAAATCATAATTAATATAATTATATAATAATATAAAATTAAATCTACTGAATGTTTTTCCCTAATTTATGACAAATAGTTATATTTTACATCATTTGGGAAATTTCTCTGTGAGAGTGAATAGGCATGAATGACGTTGGAGTATTTGGAAAGCATCATAAAAAACTCCAACATTCTCATCCTATTTTTTTCAATCATTGGTTATCTTCATTATACATCACCAACAGCTATGTGCAACAATTCCACACTACAATCATGGCTATAAGAGCATGCCAATTTATGGAAGATCTTGTTTTTATATAAGAAAAACAAATATTATTCAATACACCATTTAATCAATATAAATTATGGAAAAAAAATTACTGGGGTTCTACAAATATACATGAGGTAGTCTGATTAGTGGGTATCAGTTGATCCCCAGGAACATATTGAACATGAACCTTTATATATGGAGTGGGTACCACTATATGTTTTACTGGAAAAGAATGTGTCAATGAATGATTTGAAGAAGTAGGAATGTAGAATCCTAGGGATCAGGATGTATATAGAAAATAAAATTACATATATGGTGGTGAAGATTCATAATATTGACTTGGATTCGTAATCCTCAATAGATAAGGGAATGATAGGTGTGTAGGATGAGATGAAATTGTTTTTGAAAACAAGGGGTACCTAAATATCTCAGATGTATCTAATGATAATGTTGGATCAGAAAGTGATGTAGATGGTATCTCAGTGGGAGGGATGGGGTGTGATCCGATTCATGGAATAGAGAGCATAGCTCTACTAACCCCCGTATCATCGGCCTAAGAACTGGAACCAATAGGCCAGTCAGATAAAAGTCGGTGTCTAGGTGGTTGGTCCAAATTAAAAAGTCAAAACAAAAATAATCGTCTTACATTATATGTTGTGGATATATATTTTTTGAAATAAAATACTCAAAACGTGTACTAAAGGAGAGATTCTCATCTAACTCATTCAACGATTTCTTCCTTTCATCATTTTTATTCATATATCCTCAATAATTTTCATTTCCTACATTTTAAAAAAAATATAAAATTAATTATAAATCCATAACCAATGTATAAACCATACAAGAAAGAAGATGATTTATGTCTTAATAAAGGAATACAACCTATTAAAACAAATATAATATATTCACTAATACAAACAAAATTATATCTAGAGGTGAGAATATCAAAAAATAAGACATGTAATATAAAAAAATACGTTCAAATTATAATGTTTATCATTTTTATGATATAGTTTTCAGCTATTTTCAATTCGATCCAATTTAATTTTGGTTAGGTTATTTGGTTCATTATGATCGATTGATTAGTTCATTTGTTAATTTTTTTAGTATTAGTTCATTTGGATCCTTCTGGTCAATTTACTAGGTCATTTCTCCATTTTTATTTTCACTAGGTCATTTGGTTCATATTTTGGGTTAGGACATTTTGCTGTTTTTTTTGTGTGTGTTTTTATTATTATTTTCATTAATTTTGATTTTCATATAAATTAGTATAACATTCCCAATTCAATTCAACTTGTTTTTTATTATAATTTAATTCTAAATTTTTTGTGTTTCTTGATAGTTTGGAATAAATTTCAATTTGATATTTGAAAATGAAAATCAAATAAAAATGAACCCAATAAATATTGAAAATTCACATGAATGTCAAGTTGGATACAAAATATTTTTAATCAGTAGTAAATCAATTTTTATAGCACGAACCTAAAAAACCCATGTATAGCCAAAAAAAAGAATTGAAAACATAGATAGATTATTATATATATTTTCCACCACAAATTTTGGTTTAAAATCAAATATGAAAATTACTATATTGGGGTCATCATACGTAATAAATAGATCAGGACCAATGGGAGTAGTGATGGTTTCAATTCCATCATCACCGTCATCAAAAATATATCATGGGATTACATTAGTAATGAAATCGAATTTAGTTCAATGATGATCTTTGTAAAAATAAATTGTTTCACCATTGATACCAACACATATAGTTCATCAGTATTAAGAGTGTGACTAGTGTCAATAAATCTAAATCCACAATCGTAAAAACAATGTGCCTTGACTCATCATCAAATCAAACCAAATGAATTTCTTCATAGTGACCCATCCATGAGAGTAATAATACAATATTAGTACTTTCTCAGTGACTCAATAATAAGATACATTTACAAATTATGTTCTATTATCTTATTCATGAGCATAAAATCCTGTTGTAGTAGTTACTATAAAACTATCCTGGTTTATTATCATGTTCTTTTCTCATTCAGTGATAATAATTTTATACCCATTTATCATATTTGATTTTAATTCACAAATAATTATAATATTACCAAAAATGAAATCACTCATTTCCATGGAGATTGAGGCAGTAGGAAAACACAATACCTAAAATATAATTTAATATTAAACTCAATTAAATAATGATTTTATTAATTAACTACAATAATATTATTACCTTCAATTTCAACCATGAAGAAAACTCGTTTCTTTGAAATGTATCTCTCTTTATAAAATATTAAGAACTATGCTTTCTATTTATCATTTGATTATGTTCCCTGATGAAAAAATAGAAATAGTTTAACATATATGTAAAATTACATGAGATGAAATAAGATCTACATGTTCAATTTACTTTCTTGATTTAGTTAATGAACAAATAATTGTTAAAAAAATTATGATGTGTTGTCTCCCATTATTCAAGGATAAATGTGGTAAATGTATATTATTTGACAATTCACCTTTTTTGGGGATGTGATGGAAAACTGGGTTAAAATTTATCATAGATTTCATATTAATTTCTAATTGGTCTATTAAATCTCATAGTCAGTTCAGAAAAATACATTGAACAAAAATACTTACATTCTTGATCCAAGTTACCTTTCATGATAGAATCATAGGGGTATTTTTTTGTCTAGACATAAGACTTAAATATAAAGATGTATCATTCAATTGGATAAATCCAATTAAAAGAAACTTTTCCTCATAAAATTATTTCAGTGGTGTGATTGTTAGTAATATGTGACATGAATGTGAAAAATGAGAGGAAATATTTTCTCTAATTCATTCTAAAATACCGGTTCCTCTGCAAAAACAATTCTAGAAATACATCAACAAATTATTAGAAAGAAAATCAATAAATAAATAGCACAATAAAATAACAAACACTAGTACATTATTAGATAGAATTTGACAGATTTCTATTGGATTCTACTCATGTAGAAAGTTGTGACAATAATGAGTCTTTATAGATTTCATCCACAACTCTCTTCTATTGACATGTTTGGATATGATTCATGAATTTCCATTAGGAACATTAATAGTCTATAGTACATCGAAAAAATTATTTTTGTCTATATTTTTTATCACCTAATAATAACATGGAACTTTCCAATTATTTTCAATGATACACAATGGATGCAATTATGGTCTAATGCCTCAATACAATAGGTCACACCGAGTAAATAAATCTGATTGTTTCTTTCCATTGACATTTACAAGAATTTAAATAAACATTTAACATATATTCTTTTCAATGGGAATTATATCTATGGAATGGCTTAATAAATTGGTTGACAAATAATAAAACTGAATGAATATAAATATTCCCATCCAATTGTAATAGGTTTCAATGGAAACATTTTTCCACTTTATAGATTACATCTCACCCTTACCAAATGAAAAAATTTAATCTTTAAATTCATTTAGAACATTAGTTTCGTACATTCCCTGTGGTGGAATTTTGTTCTCCATTTTATTGTCAAATCATCATTGATTATTCCTATATAGATGTTCTATTGGAAAGAATTATCAATGTCACATTACAACTAAAACTACTATAATATTTTAGTTTCTTATGTCATCTATTCTTCATACAAATAGGACATGGTATTTTTTCTTTCTTCTCCATCTACACATCATTACATAAGTTGTAAAATCATTGATCGTCTACAAAATCATAGCATGCATATAAAATATACCTTTTGAACATGCATCGTATTTGAGCACACCCACATCCCAATGATGTTCCAAATATTATATTTATGGTTGAATGTATTCATCTATATCATTTTCAGGATCATAAGGTCCATATATTAGTATAATCATCAAACTGAAATGTTTTTTCATACACATCCATGGTGGAAGGATATAAATGTGTATGAATAGTGGCCATGTGTTGTGTAAATTAATCATCTATTAAAACTGATTAATACCACTACATGAAATACCTAGCCTCACATTACGCACCTTTTTTGTGAAATCAGGATATCAAGAATCAATTATCTCCCATGAAAATCCATCAATAAGGTGTACCAACTAATCATTATTATTCTTTCTCTCACTATCATGCGATCAGAATTTTATTGATATTTCATCATAAAAGAAGAGATTATGGAGTCTGGGGATCAATGTAATGTAAAATATTACATTCTATGGAACCTAGGACGGTGTTCCATCAGTTTTTGGCTTCCATTGGGATGTTCCATATTTTGTAAAATCATTCCATTAACAAATTTACTCTTATAATAAGCTACAATATTTTGAGAAATCGTTGATTTTTTTTTGAAAATCAATGTTCGTCAACTAACTTACATACCATATAGTGGTTTGATGGAATATTTTCATTATATAGAATTAATTCCTTCTAAAATTTAAGAGTATAATTTATGTTAGTATTCAAAATCCCATACATGGTTTTCCCATGAAATAATAGGATTAAAAATTCCATCTTTTCCATTTTATAACATTTCAAATATACTCGATTCATAAAATCATCAATCAATTTTTTCACCCTCTAAACATTATCATTTTCATTGGATGCTTCATTTGTGCTAATATCTATGTTTTCTTTGGTCAGAATCCTTCCTATCTCATTATGTAGAATAAAAAAACATTTTTTCTAACAATATCTCAAATCCAGTCTACACATTTGGATCATGAAAATTTTTAAATTGCATTTTCTCCATATTATGATACGATACATAGTAGTTTTTTTGGAAACCATATTTGGTTATATGGTAGATATCTTTATCATACCTCATCCAGGGTCATCTAACACCATTATAACATGGGTAGTGTAGGTAACCACATTCTAAATCATTTTGTATTGAAAAATAAAAAATTACTTCTAACTTGTTTTAAAAATATCTCTAGATCCAATTGGTTTTATAGATCCAACTTATATCCATTATATAAAAAAACTATATGTAATTTTTTAAATAAATAAATAAATAATATTAATGTTTAATAAAAAATATACTTACAGAAATGAGAACTATTTTTTTATGTGAAACTATAACTTATACGCTAGTAAATAGGAGAATTGTAACATAAAAGAAAAAAATACTATATATATATAATACTAAAAATATAAAACCATGATATTTAATTCAATTATACCAATTAGTAATAAAAAAAAATATTAACCGAAATTATGTTTATAATTATTGAATTTATTTATTCTCTTATTAAATTTGCTTTTTAATGAATGTCATAGTTATTCTATAAATTCATGTAAAAAATATTAGTACTTCTTAGTAACCATATACTATTAGATTCAGATTAGTTTTGGTCCATTCTATTTTTTTACGATTAGTTTAGTTTTGGTCGATTTTGTTAGGTTGTGTTTGGTTGTTTTATTTGGATTGGGTCAGTTCATATACACTTGGGTTTTATTAATTATTATTCAAGTTAGTTCATTTAGTATAATTACTATAGAATTTATTTTATTTAGGTTCAATGTATTTCACTTATTTTTATATGAGTTTAGTTTCATGGAGTTTAGTGTAGTTCAGGTCTACTGATGTCTACTTGGGTCCGATCAATTCATTTAAATTCAATTCAGCTAGTTTCATCAAGTCATTTTGGTTATGATATATAATTGATTTGTTAGGATAGTTAGGTTTTAGTGTATAAAGGGTTCATAGGTTTATTTCATTTATCTTCAATCTTTGTTAAGTTGGTTTGGTACAACTTAGTTTCCATAGGGTCTGACGAATTCATTTCAATTTTGTTTATTTAGTGGTTCATCATAACAATGAATAAATTTTGAGATTATGTGAAACATAGTGGATGTTATGGAAAATAATTTTTCAAAGAAATATATCTCTAGGATAATTATGATAAAATATTTGGGATTAATTAAAAATGTATAGATATCATTGTATTACATAATTAATGTTATTTCTAATCAATAGTGACCCTCAAGTAAAGGTATCTATTTAGAATATGGAATAAAAATTGTAGTATTGGTGATCAATGATTTCATGTTCTGATATTTTAAAAATAAACATATTATCTCAATATTGTGTATATTTTAAATAGTTTATACACCATTTAATTTGATATTTTTTAGGGTGTGTTTTTTAATGTATCCATCTTAGAAACATTAATTCTTTTTTGTTGACTTTTATTTATCATTTTCTATTCAATTTATTTTTTATGAATTCCATGGGACTTTTATGGTTTTATATAGGATTATATTTGAGTTTAAATTCCTCTATTGATGAGTGTTATAAAAATGTAGGCCCTCTAATAGGATGTGATAGGATTTCCCTTATATATATATATTCATTGTCTATTAAGGATTAGAATTTAATGTGAGTGGGGTTTACATATCATTAAACACTCCAATATTTTAGAATATTCATGTAATTTACCTCTTAAGACACTCTGCAAAATTTTATATTTATACAATACATAATATAATACTCCTTCAAATTTATTTTTATAATAGCGAAGGATTACTCTATATGCTAAAATGATTTATGATATTGATAAGTAATAATTGTTTATCACAAATGGTAATTTTATTTAACATTTTAAGAATATAAAATAATTTTCTATCACTTCATCAAGATATATTTATTTTTTAAATGTTTAGTAAAATATTTATGAAGCTAGTATAGATGTGGTTGATGTTTGTGATGTCTATAGTGTTTAGGGAATCAAGACAAAAAACCACGATGATGGATGATATCCTTATATCCGAGGTATGAAACATCCCCTATTAACAATATTTTATCTCTCAATCATTTCATAATTAAACCCAAAATGTAATAACATGTATGAAAAATAATATTGTCAAGATTTACCATGTATTATAGAGCCAGAAATAATAAGTATTTATTCAAATTATCATATATCATGTATAAATCTATAAATACACTGGAAATCATTACATAATGATCATAAAAATATTTTATCCTTATGTTCTACCAATACAAACTTGTTTTTTTTTGTCAACCTCATCTCTATAACACAAATTTACACAGATAAGTCTTCACAGTTATCTCTTGTGAACAGAATGGGTCACTGAATATTGATGCATGGTTTGAATCGATACCAATACATATTTATGACTACGCCTATGCCACACTCGATCCAAAAATATTTCATAACACCCTGGATGACTCATTCTCATTTACAACACACACTATTTATTTTCTTAATAATTAGTGTATATGTTAATGTTTGTCATAACAATTGATTATATATGATATTAGGAGTTATAAAATCCCTGAACCAACTTACCTAGAAAAACCCTAATGGATTTAGTATAATAGTTCCATATATTTCCAAAAAACTCTAGAATGGTACTTCACCTTTAAAAGATTCCTAGTATTCAAAATATGCCAATTTCATATTCAAGAATAATCAAATTAAAAACATAAGGAATGACGAATTATAGAGAATGGAGAATGAAACTAAACGTTATTGATAAAAAAATTAAATACATGAAGAAGGTATAATTCATTTAGAACTCAACAATTTGAAGTGGAAGAAACTGAGTTCCTTAAAAAGGATGGATAATCAGCTGGGAAGAAGAGGAGCACTAGGTAAGGAAAAATATGGATTAAATCTAAAATGAGGTGGGAAGTCCACATAGTGTATTTGGGGAAACACTATCCCAACCATTTGATAAAACTGTTGGGATAACATTAAATAAAATTACATATCTCAATGGTACAAAATAAGCATTGGGATAGGACCACTAAGCCAATAGTTTTTGAAAAATGACCATCTAGGGACATTTTATAGACTCAATTCTAGTATAGACAAAATTTGTTTTCCATTTTTTTATTTAAAACATTATTTTTATTTTTTATTATATATTTTATTTTAATTAATTTTCTTGTAAAATTTATTATTTTAATTTTAAAAATTGAAAATAATTTTCAGATAAAAAATAACCATATTAGCTGACGATAAATTATTGAATTTTTTTTTCAAAATATTTATTTTTAGGTGAATAGTGAGAAGTAACAATTTTAAAAATACCATGATAATTATGACATAATTAGTACATAAAAATAATTAAATATTATGAAATTATTTTCGAGCCCACGATTTATTTTTTATCTAAAATTATACATTTTAAAATATTATGTTTAATTTACCAAACCATATTTGATATTTTAATAATTAATTGATATTTTTTCTAAAATTTTTTTGCTATACATTTTTAATTTATAATTTAATTTTTAAATATTTAATAAATTTAATATTATGAAATTTTATAAAAATTTGGATCATAATATAAAAAATTATCTAATATGTGTAATTTTATTTTTTATTTATAAACACGTGTTACCAAGGCTAAAAATTAGTTATTACAGTAAAAAAATTTGGTAAAATTTAAAACTAATGAGAAAAGGCAAAAATTATTAAAATTGTAACTCTAAATGTGGGGTGAAAGGGAATATCTCTTTAAAATTTTCCCTAATCCATTATCACCGACTTTTAGAACCACTTATATTAAATAGTGAACCTCTTATTAGAAAAATGAAACTATCTTCACTTATTAAATGAGACTTCAACTAACCCTTTTTTACACTCTAAATATTGTTTTCCTTATTGATCCCCCACGTAAATAATCTAAAACATTCCTATATAAGTACATGTGTTTTTTTTCACTCAAAATAAAATACCTACAAATATAACTCAAATTCTCGATGGAGTTATCTCGAGGATTATGGTAAAATTCCCAAATCTATCATTTCTCATTTGTTTTTTGCTTCAAGGATTGTTTTCTACATAAATGTATATTATACCATCCTAAAATAATAAAACTAGTCTCAATAATATACTTTTGATTAATTTTTTTAGGGAAAAATGTGACGGCCTATGATTTTAAAATAATGACATTATGTTCGATATCATATTCAACACACAACATAGATCTTAAATCAACCTTAATTTATTACTATTTAAATATGATCATTTTAATCTAGTCATTGAATTGATGGTTATTAATAGGACAAACCAAATTATGAAAAATATATAAACTCATGAATCAATAAAAATATATTAATTATTTATTAGGAAATAAGAACCCCATTTTAAAAAAATTAATTTTTTTCTTAAAAATATTGTTTCTTCATAATTGGGATTTATTTCCTTTTATGATAAAATATTGTAATTAATATATGAAAAATTTGGAAAATGAATTTTAAAATAATAATTTCATTTTTTAATTCATAATTTCATAAATATCATATGATTATATTTTAATAATTTTCTGGAAAAATTGATACTTCAATGAATATGGACAAATACAGTTTTTTATTGAAAATATTATTTCATTTTTGAATAATTATGAAGTAAATTTAAAAATTCTCATAGTTTTAAAATTTCAGTATTTTGTGTCTAAAAAGATACATTTAAATGTTTTTAAGTGAACTTTACAATTGATTATGGTATAAAAACATTTTATACATAAAATTGGATTTTTTTTGAAAAAAATAAATTTTTATCGCATTTTTGAAGTTAAAATGTTAAATTGTATTTTTATAATTCTCGAATTTGAATAATGAAAAACTCATTCAATATTTGGAATCATTATGTCATGATTAATTAAATAATTCCCATTTATTTTTGTTATTATGGATAGTAACCTTAGTAATTTTATTACCATGGTAAATGGTAAATCATGTAATTATTGTTAAATATAAAATAAACAAGACTGTAAAATGATGCTAAAAAATTCATTAATTTTATTATATGTTCCTATATAATCCAAAATCTTCCAATATTAATTTATATGACCATATGTTATGATTTTTATGTGATTATAACCTTATATAGAATTTTAAGTAATGAAATGTAAAAAATGTCATAATCTAGTTTTTAATAACAATAATATTATTAACATGGTGATTAATTGAGGATATGTGTAGTTATAAAAATTCATATAAATTATAAATGATTTATATTTTTATTGATAATTTATTAATAATTTTTGTTGAAGAAATAATTACATTAAATTATTAAACAATGTTGACTCAATAATTATTCAATTAATTGAAAAATAAAATAAATGAATTTAAAAGATATTAAAAGAAACATATTTTTTTAAAAAAATGAGACTAATTATTTTTATTCAAAAATGTAACATGAAAGGGATGTATTAAAAAAGTTTCTACATATTTCCTTTCTTTATTGATGTTATTAATTACAATGTAAATGAAAAGTTCTAAAATTGGAATTATTTATATTTTCTGAAAATAATATATTATTAAATTATTTAAGATTCCTCAAAATACTATCATCATCTGATTTATTACGATATTGATTTAAATTCCAACCATGGTCCATTTATTAGTTTCTTGTCAATTAATAGTTTGTAGCATGAACCTGAAAGAGTAATAAAACTTGTTGTCATAGTATGTTTGAAAGGGTTAAGGAAGGGTTAGAAAAGATAAATATAAAAGTATGGTCAATATTTAACCAAATTTCATTTTATTATATTATTTAAAATGTAACTCATTTTATATTAAAATAAAATAATTTTCGATACATTTGGGCATCATAACTAATTTATATAAAATTAATATTTTATGAAATTCAAAGAGTGCCCCTCCCCTCCCTTATAAAAGGAACAACCTCTTCTCATTTCAGCACAACTCAAGAAGAATTTGGTTCAACCGTTCCCTGCCAAAATAAATTTCTAAAATCCCACCCATATTCTTGAAGCCTATGTTTTTTCATAGTACAAATATTATATTTCATATGGTATTAAGAAAATCATACATTCCAAAGAAAATGTGTATTTTATAACCTCATGGTTTAGTTTTACTTCTTCTCCCTCCTCCTTTAAATATTATTTAACCATGATAAAATTATATTACCACTATCCTAAATATACATAGTTATTGTTATTCTCTTTTAATAACATATATCATTTCCCAAAATCCTTCAAATTGGAATGGAATCCATCATTTTTGTGTATGGAAGACTACTACCTTTCTTATCGATGTAATTAAATTTTCATGCCCACCAATCATGAATTTTGAAAATGATTTATTTAATATATATATATATGATATTAATGAAATATATATTATTATAATAAGAAAATGTATCATTTAATTTTTTTCCATTACATTTGTTTACAAAATATAATGTTGTCCATCCTTACGTGTGGACTATTATCCCCACAAAGCTGTGTTATTTGTCTTTCGTCACCACATCACATGGATGATAATGAGTCTTTCCTAAGAAAATGTATATTTTTAACATCATGTTTTAGTTTTAATTATTCTTACACCACCGTAAAATATTATTCAACCATAAAAAATAATATTACTAGTATCAAACATATATATAGTAATTATTATTTTCATTTAATAACATATATCCTTCTCTAACATCCCTCAAATGTGAATGCAATATATCATTCATGTGTATTGCTGAATACCACCTTTCTTATCGATGTAATTACACTTACATCACCACATATCATGATTTTTTATAATGATATATCTAATATATATATATATATATGTGATATTAATGAAATAAATATCATTCTCATAAGATGATACATCATTTACTTTCTTACCTTTACATTTATTGAAAAATGAAAATGTCATTCGTCTGTATGTGTTGACTACCATCTCCACAAGGCAATGTGATTTGTTTTTCATCACCTCATCACATGGATGATATATATATATTTATATCTGTGTAATTATATAGAAATTAAATATAATTTCTTATTTAATTACCATTGTTTAATGGTAAAACAATACTAACCTTCTTTCCATAATGATCGTCGAAAATGAAAACATTACTCATGCGTACGTAAAGGACACCGCATCCATGATTGTAACATAGTTCATCTTTCCTAACCATAATTTTTGGATAGCGTCTAAATATATAATTTTAGTATAATAATTATAATTATTTTATTATTATTATTATTAAGAAGATTAAATAACTACCAGTTTGACCATTGTGAACTTAGAGAAGTCATTTTGGATATTTAAAACAAATATTGTGAAAACGACCAACATGAATTTAATTGATTAAATAGTTCAAAATATAATGGTAGCAGATAAAATAAAATGAATGATAAAAATGAAAATGTATTTTAAGAAAGTTATTATTTAACCAAAGTTTAATGTTCTGGATAGTAAAGAATGTATGTGATGATTGAGACTTAAGGTAAGAGACTTTATTTTAAAATTTCTCTTTTAATATTTCCCTTTCAACTTTATTTCTTCCATGTCCATATTTCATAAATTTCTTTTAAAAATGTATTTATATGGGAATAAAATAATTATAAAGGTAATTATATGTCCAATTTTATGTTTTATAAAAAAAATTCAAAAGAGATATTTTTTTTGTATTTTATAGGAACTATATTGTATTTATTTATAGAAGACAAAATTATTATTATATTTTAACATATCTAATGAAAAATACATTTCTACCAACCAAAAATGATATTTTATATTTTGATTAATTTATAATAATTCATGTTTTCATCAATGAAAAACCATCATACCCTTGTTCTGGTTATTCATGTTTTGAAAATGGGTTTAAAAATGGAAGGGTATTTCGATATCCAAAAGAGTTTTTTCATACGAGTTTAAAAGTGTTTGTCAAATATTTTATAATTGATAGTGAAGGAATAAATTTTTTATTAATTTTATGGTAGTTAATAATTATATATTAGAATATGGTATCTCAATACATAAAATATAGTTGGATTATCTCCATTATAGCTCGTGAAAAATGGGTGAGCAAGATATAGCTTATAAGATGGGTGTGTTGTAATCCATCTATAATTCATTGGGCAATGTACCTTTTATTATTATTAAGGATAATGTTAGTAACTTGAGGGTATATCCTAAATATTTAATTGTCCTCCATATATTTGAAAAATGTTTTTAAAATAGGTTATGAATATGGTTCTCTATGATGAAAAATTGGATTTAATTTACATTTAATTTCTTTTAATGGTTTTTATTGTAAATAAACTATGTGTTTTGTTCATGTGGAAATGATTTATATCATAACCTAAAATAATGTTTAGATAATAGTAAAATTTTTATGGGTTTTCATGTTTTCCAATATACTAATATATTTTTTCATTCTTTGACCCTTACTATGATATTTTTCTCTCCCCATATTTTAAAATATTATTCACTGGGTTTACAGACGAGTAGGGAGAATTATTAGGTCATGTACAAAATTGTCAATATATTCTACAAAAATAAAATGTGTTCCATAAAAATTATTTATTATGGGGAAAAATTATTCTAATAGGAAGTTCTCACATTGTATAGTAATATGTATTTTTGTAAGGGTGGAGAAATTATTTTCTAAAACACTGAACATAAAATATCTTTGGGAAAGAAAGAATGGAAATTCTAGTTTAAAGTAACTCAAAAATACAGTGTATAAGTTCAGGTACTTACAAATTGTTTTAGAGTAAGGCTTAGCCAAATTTTTAGATTTGGATGTTTTTATGCAATGTTAACTTAATATTTATGTTTACAAATTAATTTTATTGGATTAAGGCTGATCAAAAGTTTAAACACCTAGGAACCACATTTATTCTTTTTTATTAGAAATTTTATAATTAATAATGATATTTTGGTATATGTTTCGTTGATTTGATGAATATGTGACCCTTATAATTGACATTAAGTATTATTTTAGAACAATTTTGTTACAAAATTCGGGATATAAGGGGAAAGGTGTGAAATAAACATTGATGTTAATAAATTATTTAATGATCATTTTATTAATCATATTTTTGAGGTTTTGATGGTTAATGTTTTATAGAATATATATTGGTATTGCCTTTACCAGGGAAATTATTATTTTGACATGAATTAATTAATTTAATATTTTAAATTTGTTCTTTTCTATAACTTATTGATCATATATAAAGAAGGAAATAAAATGAAATCATGAAATCTTGTTATCATTTATAGATGATTTAATCATCACTATTATGGTAGAATCTTTTGAAAATGTTTTTAATGATTTTTGAACATCAAAATCACCCATAAGAAACAATTTGATATATCCAAAACATTTCTATTTCACCAATATCTCTATAAAAATATTAATATATCTTATTTTATTTTAAAATTTCAACTCGTCCCTCTTATTCGACAAGGAAAATTCCACCAAGTATATGAGAATTTCATGTATAGAGATATGGATATCATGTTGGAAGATTAAGGGTATAAAAACAACACAAAGGAAAACATTTATTCCAAGAATTACGTTATGAATTATTTTATTATTATCTAAGAATGAATTATTATTGAGTTAATATTGATTATTCACAAGAAAATATTTCTTATCATTGAATAAGGAAAAAAATATTTATAAGTTTAAGATAGAAGTTAAATTATGATTATGTTTATCCATCATATTATAATATAATATAAATATTATAATAATTATGAAACATTAAATATTAGATTTTGTTTAAAATCATTAAAATACATAAGTGAGATTAAATCAATAACTTTGAATAGTTTTAATTTTTTGAGACACTCATTTAGGGACATATGATAATGGGATAAATAAACCATTCGGATAATTTAGGCTTGATATCAAAAAAATTAAATTCAGTTAATATTATTTGATATTGTTGAAAAATGATCTATATTTAATACAATAGAGGTTAAAAAGTGATTTAAAGATTAATGATATTTTTTAGGATATTAATCATATTTTTAGGAATGTTTAAGAATTATAATAATATAATATTAGAGAAAGGATACCCCACAGGCCGAGTTACAAGTTATCAAATTTGGAAATATTGAAGGGATTGAACACACAACCAAATGAAGATAAGGGTGCAAGGCCTACCACTAAAATATGAGATGTCCCATTTGGTATGAATTTTTTTTATAAATGGTGTGACATAAAATAGTTATTTTGATTTTGGAAACGTTTTTCTTACCATATAGAAAACCATTGGACTGAGAAGTGATTTGGGGATTAAGTGAATTTTGGAATAATATCATAATTGTTTGGGAAAATTATAAGAATACTATAAAAATAATATTATTGGAATTTATTTTAGGAATAAATATTGAATTATATTTGGGATGCATATAGAATATTATAGTGTATTTTTTGCAATTTATGGTATTTATGTAAATTATTACCATATTTGTGAGATTATATGATTAGGGAATATACATTTTGGTATGAGACTTTAAGAGTGATTGGTGTTATTTTGGGATAAATTTTTAATTTATCTTATTATAATACGTAGGTAGTTTTTTTTAATCAATCATAGATGGAATTTTTAGAGGAATTTTTAGGATAGTGATTTAGAAAATGATCTAACAAAAACATTTGATGTTATAGTTGATCTTTATATATTGAATTAGTTTTTATCTATTTGAATGATAATTAATTCATGGAATTATCATAAATTATTTTATACATTTCCTTTTGGATAATATCTAAAAAATGAGTAATATCATGTTTTTATCAAATGAATTATATGAAATTTAATATGTTAATTTTAGACCATTATGAATTAGAAATGATTCATCGTGATTACTCATTATTCGTAGAAAAAATGAAACGATGGATGAAATTGATTAAATGTTGAATTTCTACTGGGATGGTGATTATAAATCTATATTATTTTAGTTTATAAGGTCAAGCAATTCCTTAACTCTTGGAAAATGGATCTTAGAATTAAATATTTTAACTTACTAGCTTCATTTTGGATGAATCGATGATTTCTTCACCCATCTCAAATATATAATTTTGTCATTGTTAAATTTATCATGTCAATGTTCTCTACCACTCTTTATCAGTTATATATTGTTAATTTTCTTTTCCATGTCCATATTTTCACATCCGACTAAATTTCTCATATTTCTTAACCAATTTATGTGTTATTCAGTATGACATTTTAATTTCCCTTCCCACTTTTTATGTGTATGTTTTATTACGGCTTTTTATGTCCTTGGATTTCAAAAAACATAATTTTAAATGGAAGAACATAGGTTTTCAAATTAAAGTTAAAATTTAGGTGAAAAAATATATTAAAAGGGGAAATATTTGACACCAATATATTTTAAAATAAGACAATATGTCTTCTAAATTATATAATATGAAACAATGAGCTTAAACAAGACACAAAATATAATTATTTATATATAACCATTATAACCTAGTCATTCCATTTTCTAGCATGAATAGGATCACCCTAATTTTTAAAAATATTTGAAGGCCCAAATTAATGAAAATTTGTTGATTAATAATTATTTAATAAAAAATGAAATTTTATTATAGTCATTTTTTTCTTCAAAATACATTTTTTCAAAAATGGTTTTTATTACTTTTTGTGAATGAAATGTTCTAAATTAATAATAGAACATTTAGAAATTGTATTTGATAAAATAAATTTTATTTTATACTTTATAATATCAAATATATATTGAGATAAATTTTTTATAATACTGTGATGAAAATAATTATTCTATTATTGCAAAAAAATATGATTTTTATTGAAAATCACATTTTATTTTCAATTATTTTCAAGTTGAAATTATATTTTTAATTATTTTTTAAAATTAATTAATTATTTATGTTTTATAATAATCTAATTAAAGTTTATGAAAATAAATTTAATATTTATTTTTGTATAAAATCGTTTTATAAGTAAAATATTTATTTTCGAGAAAAATAATTTTCATCAGCTTTGTTTAGTTTAATTTAAAATTAAATACTACCACTTATTTTTTATAATTAAAGAAAATATATTCTAAAATTTTAATCAAGAGATAAATATATTTAAATATATAAATTTTATTTTTGTCATTATAATAGTTACCTTAGTAATTGTATTACCACGATAATTGTTAAATCATGAAATTAAAGTAAAAAAGACAAGAACTACAAACTGACCCCAAAAGATGTCTTACTTTTATTGGTTGAATCCATTTCATCCAAACTTATATAATCTAATGTTATATATACTTTCTTTAGTGTTTATTTTATTATGATCATTATAATATTTTATGTAAAGAAAAGAAAAAAAATTAATGCTTAAATTTAATAAATATAATATATTTAACCTGTGGATAAATAGATGAAATATTTTTATATAAATATTAATTTCAAATATACAAGATTTATCATCATTATGTAATTTATTTTTAATTTTTAGTGAAGAAACAATTACCTAAAATGATTACACATCGTCGATGCTGAAATTATTTAATTAGTTGAAAATAAAAATAAAAGATGTTAAAAATATAGAAACTAAAATAATTTGAATGAATTAATGAAATCTATAGATGTTATAGATAAATATAACATGTTATGGATGTATTAAAATATTTTACTGTAATTTATTTTATTTTGTTATTGATATTAAATACAATGTAATTTATTAGTTATCAAGTTGACATTAATTATTTTTTATGAAAATTATTCTTTATTAAATTATTGATAATTTATAAAAAAACTTATATTTAGACTATTTATTAGTATATGAATTTTAATATTTTCCATGATCCATTTATGGACACATTTTTCTAGTGACTATCTTAACCCTCAATGAGTAAATAACTTAAGGTCACTCTAATTGTAAAAAGAGTTGATGAAGTGTTTTGGATTAGAGTATTTCTACTAATAATAATCCTATAATCGTATACAATGATTTTTTCCCCATTTTCACATCAATATTATTTTTTAATAATTTATTATTTTATGAAATTCCGAACATCCCCCCCCCCCTCTCTTATAAAAGGTCACATCTTCTTCTCATTTCATTACAACTCAAGAACAATTTTGATTGGAAAATAACGACCCAAATCCATTAATAAAATCCCTCACCATTTTATTGGGTACTTATTTAGTTCATAATACTAATCTTATAGGTATTAAGGAAAGTATTCTTTTCAAATAATTGGTATAGTTTTTCACATCTTGTATTAGTTTTATTTTTTATTTCACCTCATTCTAATCTTCTTAAAAGATGATTAAATAATAACACTAGTTCCATACATATAGTAATATTTGTTATGTTAATTTCATAACCTATATACCTCATCAAACTCGGTGAAATGGGAAAGGAATCCATCATTCATGTGTACAGAAGACTACACCCATGTGAACCAAGGTATTGTTTTCCTCACCACCTCACATAAATGATAATAATTATGGATTAAATGTTTATATATTATATTAAATTAATATTTATAATTATCATATAATAATATGTCATTTACTTTCTTATCTTTCCATTCACTGAAAAATGATAATTTATTTTATGATTACATGTGGACTATTGACTCTACGAAGTGATGTTATTCGTTTTTCATCAGCAGATCTCATGGATGATAAATATAATTATTTTTTAAGAAATAATTATGTATTTATGATATAATAATAATTTTTAATGATAAAATAATAAATAAAAACTTTATAAAATTATAATTGACAAATGAAATCATTACTCAAGTATACAAATGACCTATTGTTTACCTGGTTGCATCATATTTCATTTTTCAAAGCCATTTTACCTAATTGGTTTTAATACATTAATCTATGTATAAAATGATATATATTTAATTTTTATTTTTACAGATATTTTGGATCAATTAACTTATTTTATTTTGTCAACTCCTCAAAGTCAGTTTGGACATATCAATTGAATATTTTCAAAACATACAATGTGAATTTTATCGAATAAATAATTAAATATATCATGGAATGATATAAAATAAATATAATTAGAAACCAGAAAATGATTCTTATGAAAGTAAATAAATATCCTATTTCTATTATTTAGGAATATAAATAAGGTATGTGATGATTCAACCTAAAGGTAAGTGACCGTAATTTAAAAATTATCTCTTATAGTTCCCCTTTCAAAAAAATTTATTCAATGTCCTTATTTCCTAAAATTATTTAATTAATGTATTTATATGTACATTATAATATTAAAAATTAAAATTTATCTATATTTTTTACTTTATTCAAAATTTTATCAAAAGGTTACAGTTTTACATATTTCATATGAAACTTTTGGACTTTTCTTAAAACACAAAACGAATGATCTTTTTTAATGTATATGGATACAATGACTTTTCCTTCCACTATTACCAAAATTTTATGTTTTGATTCCTTCAAAATAGTTTTTCCTTTATTTAATAAAAAACCATCCTTCTCATTTATGGGTATTCATGTTTTTGAAATTGTTGTTTATTTTAAATGGACACAATACTTTGATATCCAGAAGTATTTTTCCATACCATTTGAAAAGATTGTCTCAATGTTTTCTCTGTTGGAATTTGAAAGAATAAAATTTTATATTTAATATATGTTACTTAAAAAATATATTTGATTAATGTTTTATCTTGATATATCATATATGATGTGTTGATCCCCATTATAGATCATGAAAAACAGGTGATCCTGATTTAGATTATATGATAGGTGCGACTACATAGTGGTCCAATAAATTGGGTAATTATACTTATATTATTAGGAATTAAGGAGGGAGTTTCATTAGGATATTTTGTATGGATTTAACTGGGATCCAGATATTTCATGCATGAATTTAAAATAGTTCATGAATATTATTCTCTATGTTTCCATAATGGGTTTTAATTTAATTTAATGGGTTTTATTGGTTTTCTTTCAAGAAAATAAAATTAGTTTTTTCAGGTGGAAATAATTTATGTAATTCTCTAGAAGAACATTGTGATGATGGTAATCATTTTATGGGATTTCTTGTTTTCTATAGGGCTACTGAATTTCCTCATTTTATGTCACTTACTAGGATTTTTATACTTACCCCAAATTTTAAAATGTTCTTTATAGGGTTTTATAGAATAGTACATAAAAGGACAAGGTTAAGATAAAAATTGTGGAGATTTTTTATTAGAATAAAACATATTTATTTTTAAAACTTATATGTTATGGAAAACGTGGATACTAATCATAAGTATCCACTTTTTAATGTAATACTTAATTTTTTATGGGTGATGAACTAATTCTATGAAACAATAATCCTAAAATGTATTTTGGAACGAAAGAAATATAATTATTGTTTAAATCCAATTTAAAATTTAATTTATAAGGATGTGTCCTCAAAAAAACCCTGATTTATTCCCCACCCAACTATTTAATAAATTATAACGTTGTTCAGGTTACGTGTGAGCTATCATCTCCTTCAGAGACATGTTATTTTTTCATAAACCAACATACATGTACGTATAAAAAAGGGATATTAATGATTGAATATTATTTTTATAACATTATTAAGACTCTAAAAAGGTAAATAAATTTATTCCATATTTCTAGTCTTAGAAAAATGAAAACATTATCCATGTGTATTCCTGGACTACCCCTCCATGAACAACATGTTTTATTTTCGTCAATACCTTAATTAAATGGTTATAAAATATATTAAAATAATATATATGATATTAAGAATTAATATAAGTCATTCATATGTTTCATAAATGATCACAAAAAAATTAATGAACCCTATAATGTATTATATTAAAAATCGAAAAATTACCGGAAATAAGTTCATCATGTATTATTTCTCAAAAACCATTCCCTTCATTTCTATCAAGTAAAAATTTTAACAGATAAATAATTGAAAACAATTATTTAAATAAATTTTATAATATTTTAATTATTAACACGTTATCAAATAACGATAATCTATATTGATTTACAAATCATGCACGAAACCATAAAAATTACTAACATCTGTTGATGAAAATAATCATTAGCTAACTAAAATATGGGTACTGAATGATTATTATTAAGAAATATAAGTGGTAATATATATGAATAAGTTTCTGAAATAAGTTATTAATGTGGTTACCATATTCTATTTGAGTACAAATAACTTCTCTTAATTTTGGGATAAAAAGGTAAGGGTATCCTCATCACAATTTGACTTCAAAGATATATGCTTTGTATTAACTAATTATTTAATTTTGTGTTGTATATAATACCAATGTGTATATTTTTAATATAATTTTCATGAAATTAATGGTATTGAAGAATCTATATTAAATTATACCTTTCCTGGCTTTTTAATATGAAATTTAATGAAGTTTTAAGGGGTTCATTCCAATCTAAAATTTAAATCATGATTGGTATTGAAAAATTTACATATGGGAAATCTTTTTGAATGTTATATCTAAAACCCCATGATAATTCTTATACTCTTTTTATTATTGGTTCATTACATATATTCCTTTAATTTGATTTAAATTTGAATATAATTTACATGTTGTGACTCTTGGAAGTGAAACAACACCCACCTCTCATTTCTAGTTGGGAATCATCCATATCTTTTTCCATTTTCAGTTTATTGATATCCTTTTTTGGAATAAATTATTGACTATGTTCATTTTATAATATGTTTAAATTTTACCAAAAAATTTATTTTTATCATTTTCTACATGTGTCATTTTTTAAAAAGGTCTCCCTTTTTAACATTTTTCTTATAAACACATTCTTTCTCCATGATGAGTATAATTATTTACAATAATCACTATAAATGTTTTTAAATGGGATTTTCTAAATGATTCCAATTCATGATAAGTTTTATAAGAAAATAGATATTTATTATTTTTTTCAATTTAATTTATCCAATAGTTATAAAAAAGTGTTTTTCATCAAGGCCAATATCCATTGATGTTCCCTATGATAATCTTGGGATATGTTCGTATGATAAAGTCCACATTATTTTTATAGATGGATTATGAAATGTTCTATAAATATTTTCATGAAACACACCTATTTTCCAATTTTTAAATATGTTATATTTAAATTGGAATGTTTTCATCTTAATTTGGTATATATATATATATATGGTTTTCATTGTATGATTATTGGACCCAATATTATATAGCCCTATATTGAGTAGGGTAATGTAAAAAGTATCATGAGATATTGTAAAGGAAATTGGGAGATATAAAAATTCATTACGGTACTCTTACAACTATGATTACAAGAATTGGATATGAACCCAATCCACTATGGGACTCTATCCACCATGTTATGATGGTCTTTACAGTAATACACAACTAAGGAAATGATTTTTGATGCCTATATAGATTCTAAATGGTTGTTATTATTCATTTGATATTATTTCAATTATCTTGACTGATTAATAATGATTATACACTTGTATGACTCGTGTATGTTATTATGAAAAATCCTTAATTTGTGACTCATGATTTATGGTCTATGACTTTTTGGGTATGGTTTTGTAAGTTAGTATCATGTTCACCTTACATTATGACTATCATATTCTCACTTATTATCATTAATTAATATATTTCATGTTTACCTTTACAAAGTCATGGATGTCACCCTTTATTATATTTCAATTTCCCAAGCTTATGAAGGATGGAATTAAATTTTGCATGTCTAAACAGGGAAAAATGTGATAATCACTATAGGAATATTATAAATAATTTTATTAAAAAAATTTAATCTAATCAGTCTCCAAATACACAAATCCTTTATAGTTTTTGTTTTCTCATTATTAACGTATTTAGTTAATAATCATCTAAAAATATGTTTAATATATTTATATATGTGTGTGTGTGCTTTTCATGGGTCATGTCAATTGGTATCAGGGAAGAGTATTTTATTTTTAGAGATTAGTTTAGTTATATTCTACTATTAGGATTGAAAAACCTTAAAAAGTACCCTAGGAATATATATATTTATAGGATAGCATCTTTTTTAGTGAATTTGATGTAGTCTAGTTTCTTTTCAATGAAAACACTATCTGTATACAAACATATAGTGGAAAATAGGGAATAAATACACCAAGGGTTAATAAGTATAAAAGGATGGTTGGGTATTGACTCAATCTTCACCTTGTGTATAATAAAGAGGCCACACTTTATACTTGGTTTGACACTATAGGGTTATATTCTATAGTGATTCACAAGATATTTTGGAAACATTATAATGGATTAGACCAAATTTTAGGGTATGTCCAGAGAACCTAAAAGGAAATAAATAATTAAAAACATATAATGATACCCTGAAGTTGGTGTGTTATGGTAAATATAATAATTATGATTTATTTCTAATAATTTCGTATTTATCATTTTTTATGTATTCTCTTCCCAAACAATCAGTTTTTTCATAAAATATAGAAACTAGGAGGAACCGAGTTAATAATGTGTGTGATGAAAAATTCCATGATTTTACCAATAAATTATAATATGGGATATTTGATGAGTTGAAATACCTCACGGAAATCCTTGGAAAACTTTCTCAGGAAATGAGTGATAATTCAAACCATTTTTTTCTCCCAAACACACTATGGAATGATCAAATTACAATCAAATCCATTTCAAAATAATTCCCACAATCCTTATATGGGTTCTCTAGTCCTATCATTTATGTGAAAAGGATTGATGATATAGAAAATATATTTTAAATTATATAGAGTACAACCATTGAAAATGGTTTTTGGCTATGTATAATTTAAAATTTTAAGATAATTAATGGTGTAATTTTATCATGAATATAAGGAAATGACAGGAAGATCACTATAAGAACCTTGAAGAGTTTAAGAAGGTATTTCTGAATAATAATTTTTCTAGACATATTCAAACTATGATTGATTGGGTATTCATAGAAATGAATCCAATGGATGATGAATCTATTTGTACATTTGATGAAAATTTCAGTCAAACATATATGTACTTTTTTGTTATATCATCAACCTTAAAAGAAAAATTTATTAATTCTTTAGTCTATTAAGACCAGTTTTCCAAAGGTATTTGACTATAAGAGGCATTTATTTCTTTGAAGAAATCATTTAAGGTGCTCTAAATAAATAAATGGATAGAGTAAACTCTCATTGTTCTCATAGTTTTGTGGAATGGTGGAGGAACATATATTTTCATAGAATCTCAATTGATAGAACCCATAGAGGAATGAAATTCAGTCTCTCTTCATGCTGATAATGTGGGAATAAGAATAGTGAAATTTTCTTAAAGGTATAGGTGAATTATTAATTTTTTTAATATAAGTACACCAAGAAAATGAATCCCTAGGATACATAAATATTTTGATACAAGATGAGAAAATAAATCAACCAAAAATATTCACACACAACAATTCTACAATTGTAGGAATTGTGGAAATTACACCAATCAGTGCATGAATCTATGTTTTAATCTTTAAAATAAGTATTTGTAACCTATTAATATAATTGATAGAGGAATGTATTTTGTGATCACAACTACATACCTGATTCATGAGGGATTTATGATGAATGGTACACTTATCCATTACCCGAGAACTAAAAATGGTTTTTCGATTATAGTTTTACCCAGCCTTATATATCTGTAAAATTTACAAATGGTATCAAATCACAACCTCAGACATTTGATATTTAAATATCTGTGAGAACTACTAGTGGAACTATGATCATATGTAAAGTATATAATTATTTACTAATTGATGTTTATGAGAATTTTATTTTAGAATATAACACCTAGAAATTTTAAATATATTTTCCCTATATTAATAATATGTTTGATATATTTTCTCCACACAAATCCCTAAATGAAAATGAGATACAAAATATAAGATAAATATTATTAACATATTTTCGTAATAGTAACACACAATGTAAATATTAATATGGTAATTATGTATAAACTTACCTAATATTTGATTAATAATACTTAAAACATAAAAATTAAATTTTTTTCTATAAAAATATTTATTATTTACATATTTTATTTATTTAATAGAATTTAGAAATTATATAATTTTAATTATTTAAAATGATCTTTGTATTTTTAATTCCTATTGTAAAAATTATATTTGGATGAATTATTTGGACTTTTGTAAAATAATTAATTTTAGTTGGATAGTAAATAATATAACATTTCCAAAACAATAACATTAATGAAATTATTATTATATAAGAAATAAAATTATTTTAAAAAAACTATTTTTATAATAACTATTTAAGGAGTAAAATTATGTATTTTAAAATAATTTTATAATCCTAGAAAATGATTTGGTGAACATTTTATAACATAAAAAATTTCATTTTATTTTTAATTTTTATATATATTTTTTAAATATTAATGGTGATATTCAATTTTGGATTGATTTTGAATCTATATAAAATTTACATGATTTATAAAAAATCCAACTTATGTTATAATGTGAAATAAGATTTATAATTGTATGCAATATATATATTTTATACTTAAAAAATTCTTTTAATCTTTTTTTCTGTGTTATGTGACATTAATTTGAAATTAACAATTCTAAACTAGAGAAATTTGAAATTATAAAATGGATTAAATATAATATATTAGAGTTTTGAAATTATTATTCAAATACAATAATATTTATTCCCATTAAAATAAATTATTGAGATAAAAATTAGTTAACATAGTAAAAGTTAATTTTTGTAAGAGTTAAAAACAGTAGAGAAAAGAATCACTCAAATTTTCATTAAAATGAATAGATATTAGGATTGTAGAACTTAAATTTTAAAAAACCCCATTATTACCCAATTTTTTTTAAATTTTCCTTGCAATTTTATCATTCTATTATTTAAAACCAAAGAGTAAAAAAACACCCTTTTTAACTTATAAAAGGGGATCACATTTTCCCTTTCATGTTATACACATCACTTCGAATTTATTTATAAAAAATTTTCATTTTCTCCTCAAAGCTATATTTTTCTTTTTCAAAATTCTGTAATTTCAATCAGTTTTCTTAAAAACTTAATTTATGATGTGATTTCCAAAAGAAATATCAAGGTTCTACACTATTACTAACATTTCTATAACATTGTTTATGTTCCACATCTCATTTCAAATTTATTTTTTCCAATATTATTTAATGAATTTAGTATCAATTTTATATTTAGTATTGATATATTTATAGAATAATTATTAACAACATTTCCAGTTTCCCCTCAAGGAAAATGAAAATTACATTCATGAATATGTGTAGATTATCTCCACCATTGGTTTCATGTTTCATTTTCCATCATCACCACAAAAATACAGACATAATGTGGAATTAAAGATATAAATATCATTTAAAAGTACCACTCATGAACTTTTTGATCACTAAGTTGGAGAGGGGTGGATCACTAATCATATATTTTTATCATTTCCTACTTAAGAAACATATTCAAATTCAATTAGTGATGAATAAACCATATATCAAACATCTTATAAGCATATCTATAGGAACACATGTATTTACTTGGTTCACAACTCAATATGTGTTTTTAGACCTATGAATGTGTTAGATGTAATCAAAGACCACACAAAATATATGAATATAATTATTTCAATGGATATAATAAGGGGGGAATATCCATTCATTTGAATAAAACAATTTTCAATTAGTTTTGCATGTTCTCCTCACATAGAATAATGGTATAAAAATGGTTTATAAAAATATTATTAATATTCATTAATAGTATTTTGTTAATTTTCACTATGATTCATGAAAATTATTTACACACACCTTTCTATCGTGTACTTCTTCATCATCATCAATTTCTTCCATAGTACTGTGAATGAACATATTCCTAGGAATTTTTATCAAACTATCCATCTGATCACTTTTTCTCACAATATATTTAGTTTGGTGAAACATTATTTGATTTCATATTCCTAATATCTCTTCTAAAAACTATTTATCCCATTATCTATATAAATTATTCCATAGAGACTAGCTGATAGGGGAATTTTCCTGGTATCCTTTAGACTAATTCCTCATCCAATTCTTAATCCAAACATCTAATCATCTCATCACATCGACAGCACTTCACCCAGCTCTCAGAAAATTCTACACAAAATCAATGAATCTTCACCTCTTCATATGGGAAGCTTTCCTCCAAAACATAAAAAAGATCACTGCACTCAAATTAAAATATCACATTCCAACTTATAACATCACACTCAATATTTTACTATTTTACTATATTCAAACTTATAAAATGATATAAACTATTTATAAGACTCATCCATCAATGAAATACTTCAAACATTCCTTATATCATCGTGGGAATCACAATTTTCCTTTTTTGATTAATGAAATTCTATATTTCAATCCCAAAATCATCTCATCAATGGTGTTATGAAAAAATCATAAATATATTAGAACCTTCAATATGGTAAAACATCATAACTCATATTTAATCTCGTGAAATTTTTTAACAAATTTACCATCTTGTGAAACATCACCTATTGTTCCATCACAACATTATAGGAAAATATAAATACCATTGAAATGTATGTTCTTATTTCTAAGGACATACTCAAGAATTCTGTGACTATTTCCTTTTCTTAGAATCCTTTATATTATGAAAATAATATTAATAAATTCAACCAATCATTTCATATATAAAATTTTCAAAGAAAAATAGATTTCTTATAGATAATTTAGACACTTCTTTAATTTATGAATTTGTAAAATTTCATGTGATAAAATTTATACACATGTAGACATTATTCTTGTTCTATGAAAAAATTAATTTTTATTCTACATAAATCACAAACTTTTCTCTACTTTACAAACTATGGGTTCTCCAGTGGACCATGTTTAATGTAAAAAATCCATATGATAGACTCATATCAATGATAGTAACTGAAGTCCTCTATTTGAGACATTCTTCAGACATCCTCTTAATGTAACACTTCATATATCTATGGAAAATAACACTTTCAACTAATTCAACTCCAAAACATTTTAATCATTGAAATTTGAGTTAATTAACATTATTAAATTAAATCAGGAATTTTCATAGTTGTTCTTTTGACTGATAGCCTCAATTTGATGAACTTCTCAAAACATCATAACATAAACTTTGTATATATTAATTTGAAACCCCCTTTGAAATAAATCTTGGATCACGAGAACATTTTGTAATCATGATTCCTGATACTATTTAAATAAAAAGCATCTACTACTCAAACATCATAAAAAAATATTTCTGATTGACCCTATAAGAATAATTGGATACAAATTCTTTTACATAATTTATCAATTAAATGTGGTCTGATGAGAATTTGGAAACATTTATACTCATCCAAATGTCTAAATATGTTGAACATGATCCTTTGACCTAGGTCTAGTGACCTATATCTGTTGGGAGATACATTAAATTAATTTTTTAGGAATATAGGGAGGTTAGGTTATTTATGATGTTTATAAATTTATGTTATTTATATGTCACAGTAGAATAACAAACATAAGAAAACCTTCTTCCATCTCAACCATCTTCTTCATAATGACTTCATCTTCTTCAAAACACTAAAAAACTCTCATCCCCAATAATATCATCATTCATATATTTTTTGGAAACAAAAAATCATAATTAATTTAAACATTTTGATTTAATATGAGGATTATATATTTAATAATTCTAATCTTATTTGATAAAAGTCCGTGTAGGAAATAATATTCCTTGAAAAAATACAATGTTTATCCATAAATTCCATATTTAAGAAACATTTCGTAAAAACATTATAACATATTATAACCCTTAAATTTATTTACCAATAATAAAAATATCATATTACCTCTTTCAAAAACTAATATTTTTTTTGGAAAACACTAAAATCATTGGTTACCCCTTTTAAAAATTCCCATTAAATATATGCTCTCCCAAGAAAGGTAAAGCACAAGCCAATTTATAGATTTTTGTTATATATTTTCTCCCCCACTAAAAATACTATCCAATGAAAAAATGAGGGATGGGAAGGAAAATAATAAGATATCCATGAAATGAGAGTGTTTATACACTCCTGATCAACCCATCATATGAAATATTTCCTTTAAAATGGTATAGAAAATAAGTCAACAACATGATTCATTGTTGGAAAAAAAATACATATTTAGTCCATTTATTTTAACATTATTTTTGATGAAGAGATATTCAATATCAATGTTATTAGAATAATAATGCTTCAATGGATTATTAGTTATATTTATTACCCTTTCATTGTCACAACCCATTAGAATGGGGAAATTCAAATAACAATTCTCCTAACTACATCATCATCTATATTAATTATTTAATAGACTGTTTGGAATAAATGTACTCAACATATATAGATCTGAGTATTCTTGAATTATGATTCTTGGTATTATAACTAACAAATCATTATCCCCATCAGAAAACACCAACTAATGAAAATAGTTTTCCATCAACACAACCATCCCAATTAACATATGTATAACAAAAAAAATATATCATTCATGTTCTCACATAAATTTTTGATAAATAAATTATACAATTGATATGTATATGAATTCAATTTTTTATTCCATAATATAATATTCTATTAGATAATTTTGAAACCTTTTAAAAACAACACAACAACATAAGAAATAGTTGGTGTCAAATCCATTAGACATTAATGGATTCCAATAAAAAATGTATATTATATTGGACCAACCTCATTTCCTTGCCGATATTCTTTTGCCCCTATTACCAATGAAATATGTTTGGAAAGACTCATTTAAACACCCATTCCAAGATTATTTATATTGTTTTTAACACACATTTCATGAGATAGGAAAATTTACTTCTTATTTTGATATATTTGAAATCTAGAATAATATTTCGTTTCTCTAAACATGTACATTTCAAATAATATAATAATCTCCACATAAAACTTCTAACCCAATTATTAAATATTACCGATTAATATAATATTGTCAACATAAACAATAATAATGATGAAAACGTATTTCTATACATTTATATTGAGGTTGTTAGCAACTCACCCATTCTTGAAATTCTACTTCCATTAGATTATATCCAATTTAAAATATTAAAATTCGAGAACTTGATTGAACCCATAAAAATAATTTTTATACATTCACTCATAACATTTATATTGAAAAAGCATAAATCCATACAGTTGATTAATATAAAATTATTTATCAAGCTCTCCATTAATAAAATAAGTCGTGAAATACTTCCAGAATTTAGTATATTTCATTTCTATGGTGATAAAAAGAATTATTCTACTAATAAAATGTATTTATACTTGATAAAATGGAACATTAGAATAAATTACTCCAATTGGTGGATATCATTTACAAAACATTAATGCCTTATTTATTACCAATTAATATTTTTTATAAAACTTCTTTCCAAAAATGAATTTATTTCCAATCAAGTTTCTATTTCTCAGTCTTCGTATAAGTTCCCATGTAACATTCTTCTCAATTTGATCTTGTTATTCCTTCATTAAAACAATACACTCTTTGATTCTCTAAATATTCTTCAAAATATCTTGGATAAACATATGAATATAATGAAGTATGAGAAAACATCCTTTTTGTTTATATGGATTGAACCATTTCCCATTGATTTATAATGATATATTAGACCTCCTCCTATTTTCTATGCATGGGATGAGATAGAAAAATTATGTTACTCATAAATTTAAATAACTAAATCATCTTCTTCATCCTATTAAATTTCCACATTATTAATCTTATCTAAAACATAGTCATGTTTATCTACAGTAACAAATATATCTTCAGTTTCTTCTTTATAAACAACTTCATATGAGAACATAATATCATAATGTTCCATAACATTCATACTCTCTATAAAGTCAAAAATATTTATTATTTTTTTATCATAGATCATGTATCCCCTAATATTATTAGGGTAAAGGATAAATATTCAATCAATAATTATTTAGTAAAGATTCATAAGATTTTCTTCTTCGATTTTCATAATATAGGGATTGAAAAACACAAATAGGTATTTCAAAATTGTTGTTTGTTTATGATACATTTTATTACTAGTCATATATTAGCTAAGCTTATAAAAATTTATTCTAAATATGAATATATTCTCTAATTTAATGACTCCAAAAGTACCAAGATGTATCAGGTACTATTAAAATAGGTTGTTCCATCTCCACCAAACAACAATAACTTCTTTTAGAAACACTATTCTTTTATGGTTTCTTATGGTGTTCTAAACACATGTCAAATTTCATTATTTTAATTATAATCTAAAAACATACAATTTTTTTATTCGATAACATTTTCAGTTCAAATATTATTAATAGAATACCCACATCCCTTGTCTACACTTCCCCTTAAGATCCTAATCATTTAAAGAGTGTCTAACTAATGTTTCAAAAACATAATACTTATAATAAAATTAAAAAACTAAATAAATAAAGTAATACAGTTATCTTCATTTTTTATTATATTCTCATGGGAACACATATATAAATATGTTCCATATTCAATGGATGAGTAGAATTCATCTCAACTATATTTTATACTAGGTTTTTAATCATCCATTTCAGGGATATATAATAACACCAATTTATTCCTCTTTTTAATATCTGTAATATAATTTATATTTTATATTTTTTCATTTTTACACATATTCTTGTGACACATATGTCCCAACCTCTTATTACATTATAGGATTTATTCCATCAAGATTAAATATACTGAATTGTGTACATCACTAATTTGAAATAGGTTTACCATGGTTTATTTCCCTTTTGTCTAAAATTTCTCATCATCGACCTCCTTAACCAAAAAAATTGTATCTTCTAAATACAATATAATTTCATTAATCACTTTGTTATAAAACAAATAACATGTTTTGATTATATCCATCAACAAAATAAATTTCTTTTTTATTATAAATTTTCATCCCTGATGATTGATGGTCTGACACCTATGATTTTAAGGGACTCATAATTTACAAATTTCATCATACATTCATCATAATCTATCAAATTCATAAATAATATAAAATATATGGTCTGATGATAAGAAACCCCATTTTAATATATTTTGGGTCATACTATTTTATTATCTTTTCTATAAGTTTCAACAATTAAGACTATTTCATTTATTTTTCTTCCTTGTAATGTATGTTTTGATATTTTTTTAGATAATTTTTTTGAATTAAAATAATAAGAAATACTTTAGAAATATTTCTAGGATGATTTCATCATTAAAAAAAATAATTGTTGGAATATATTTTCAATATTAAAACTAATTTTCATTGATTATTTTCTAGGTGTGGGTTGAATCCCCCAAAAATATAACCTTATTTTCTCCAAGATTCATTATAGTGTTAATGATTGAACCATCATATATTCAATATATTCCAATAACCTTCACAGTACCAACAATATCCATAGAAAACATATTTTTAACTTTTATTAAATAATTTTCAGAATGGTGTACATGATTTCAATCAACTTACTACCCATCCACCTTATTACATTATTATGTAATAAGATTGCAAATCCAATTAACATATTATTTGTCTAATTATATATATTATCACAAAAAAATATGATCTCTGATATTAATAGATTTTGATTTATACTTGTAACAATTATAAATTTCAAGGTTTTTAACTCCAGTTGTTTAGGATATAAATATGGTCTTCTTAACTATAATTTTATTAGGAACATAATAAACATTGTTTCTATGAAATGAAGATAATTTTGGTTAATACTTAAGGATTTTTCGCATCATAATGTAGAAAAAAATTCTAAATACTACTTATTAATTTTTTTTAATCCTCACTCACCTTCAATAAGTCTATTATGATCAAGATAATGTTCTTTCACATTCTCCATTATCTTTTCTTCATGTAATATATTGATGATTTTGTCATAAAAAACAATATCTTTCAGATAAATGACATATTTTTTTAAATATATATTTTTTAAACCAAATTTTTTTTTTTTATGAATGATCTTATTTTTTTAAATATATGTTCTATTTTTCAATTTAAATAGTCTTTGAGAGTGAAAGGATCAAAAATCAGAAACAAAATCAATTCAGCAATGTTTTAAAACCATAAATACTCAAATCAAACAATCTACCAAAAATACCATGATGGTTATAATTTTCCCAAGTATTAAATTCAGCTAAATCTTCCTAAAAACACAATAAAAAAATGAAAAATGAGAATAAGAAAATTTCAAAAAAAACAACATGAAAAATAAAAGAACACACAAAATTCCTAAAAACAAGTTGAAATCCCTCCCATAAACTTATTACATTTACTACCCTCTTTTAGCTCAAATCAGATCAATAAAGTTGTTCACACAGAATTTAAATTGTGTAGCAAACAAAATAAATAAAAGAAAAAAAACAATCTGAATTATTTTTTAGTGGAAGCCTTGAGTTATGCTCCCAGCTACTACCACTTGACCTAAAAGACATGAAATAAAGAAAATATGAGAAAAATAAATAAAAAGAAAGAGGAAGGGAAATGAAATAGGATAATTCATGGTTTAACCCCCCCAAGCGGGTGCTAGGTTTTTACGTCACCTAGGTAGGCAGTTGCAGCGGTTTAACCCCAATCTGATGGTGGATGAGGTTTCTTGCTCAGAAACCACCATAACTTCTTTATCCAATTATATTCAGTCTACAAAAGCCATAGAGGAAATCATTAATAGAGTAAAATATTTTTTTCCCCATTTCAATGTGGTGCAACTGGAATTATGGGGGAAGAAGGATGAATGAGTCTTCTTTGTTCACTGCCAAAACTTTTATGGCCTCTTCAACTTTAAAATATTGGGCTTGAAAATTTGATGCTGGGTCACAAAATTCAGATGGGATGTTAGAAAATAGTTCCACTTGGACATGATTCAAACATGAACAATCAATATAAAAATCCTTCTTTTCATGCGGGTTATCTTGAAATACAATATCTTCAGGTAAGGCCAATGGGAATTCTTTTTCAGCAGCAACTTCTTCATCTTCTTCCAAAGAAAGAGAGGGTTATAGAGGTACTGATTCATCATTTAAAAATATTGGAGGATCACTTAACTTTTGGTCTTCAAAAAAATCTAACCAATGTTCATCCAAATCATGTTGATCTCCCACAGTTGTATCAGCTGGCTTGTCATATTCAAGAACCTCTTCAAGAAATGGCCATGGAGTGATGATTAGATCTTCAACTAGATTATTCAAGTCTTCCTTGGGGTCTTCAACTTAAAATTTGGGTGGAACAATATTTACCTCTTCTTCTTCATCTTGGTTATTTTGTTGTTGTCATTCTAACCATAGATCTTTAACTTCTTTAACTTCAGCCGCCAGCGATGCTACCATCTTGCTTTCTTGTTCAAGTATTTTGAAATTATTTTGAATCATCACGGCATATTGTTCCATATGAATCATAAAACACTACTCCTTTCTAGAAAATTCAGAACTAGGCCATGCATATGAAAGATCACTAAAATAATCCATGACTTAAAAAACTATGATATGCAATGAAATTCCAATTTTTTGTTTCTGAAAATTTTAATTTTTTTGGGTTTTTATGAAAAATGGTGTGTATAAGCATTTGTTCTCCCTGGAAATGATTCCAAATTGATGAGAGTGGTTTTTTAGTGAACCAAAATTCAATTAAATTCTTATTTATCTAAAAATGTACCATAGTGGCACACCCTAGGGTCAGTCAAAAAGAGGCCTCTAACACGCACTTACTTTATATTGTCACTATTTAAAATCTATCTAATATAAAAAGATAATACTTATGTAAATAGGGGGAATAATTGAAATGTGGAAAATATAAATATAATATAAATATAAAAATATATAAAAATACAAAATACAACAAAAAAGGAAGAAAAGACACAAAGATTTATGTAAAAGAAAACCATTGTTCTTGGGGTTTCATGGTGGAATTATCATTGTCATTCAAAAATTTCATCAATGAGATATTCAATGTGGAGATCAAGACCTCTCACTCCACAACCTCTCGTTTGAAATGTATTACCCTAAACTGTGACCTCTGCATGCAGGAGTAATCTCTTCCACATCAATGCCCAATCTAAACTCCACCATTTGAATTAATTAGATATTGATGGGAATGAAAAATAATTAATGAGGTGGATGAAGACAATATTAGAGAAAGTGGGGTGACCTCTTAGCAAAATAATTTCACCACCACTGAATTCTTAGAACAAACCATGATAAATTATTAAATAACAATAAACTCAAATTTCACCACTTCCCCACTCTAACAACAGTGAGAGTTAGCTCTCCACAAGCCTGGAGTTAGAAAGAATCACGGTGGGAGAAACACATAAAATAAAATAAATGGAAAAAATAACAAATGAACGGAAGAAGAAAAAAATCTAAAATAATATATAATATAAATATAAAGAAAAATTATACAAACAAAACTCAACATTTCCCCCTTTAAATGGCTATCATTTTAAAAGGGAGAAGAGACACATATTTATAGGTGAAATGGGTGAAGAAATCTCGCTTCAATTCTGTCCTCCGTATTGAAGCGAATGTTAGACCCCGTTAATTCCAGAATTGGGAACCGGTCCCTTCTTGGAAGTTGTTCCAATATTTCTCTGGAATTCCTCAACAAAATTTCAGCATCATTGGTCCAAGTATGAAGGGGTTATGACTGTTTTAGTGAGGAACATTTAATCTGTTCGGGTGACTCTTCGTCTTCCACAACTCCAACTTCCAATGCAATTAAGACCTTTTATCCAGAGGATTCATACGTGGCCTCCTTAATGAAATATTTTCATTAATTACTCGTCCAGATACATGTTTAATTTAAGAAGAAAATAATCTGTATACATCAAGATAAAATCTCAGCTGTAAAACATTCCAAATCTGCGCATAGTTTTCAATGTCCGAACTGTGAGCGGATTTTGGGCCAACAAATGATTGATTGAGCTGGGTCTCTAGAAGGATGAAATTCAAACCATGATGTAAGGAAACCCAAAAAAGGAATTTAACAATTTGTTTTTGTGATTAAAACATTATGTCCAATATAAATAATACAAAAAAAATAGTTAAATACGAAAATTGAGCCATTTTTCCATTTGAGCTCAAAATACCACTAAAACATAAAAATGTGACAATTGCCCACAAAATAACACATTGGTGGGATTTAGAATATTGAAATATAGTATATAATAAGTGAAAATTCTATCTTTATCAGATAGGAAATCCCATATCTCTATTTTGAGAATGTAATCCATATGTGTATCTTCTTATGACTCTTATTAATTAGATCTACTTCATTCATCACTACTAAATTTTTCATCACTCACTTTTCCAACAAGTAATTATTTTTCGAACAATCACTGGATTATTCCACTTCAGACTCTCTATCATCATCGTCATCACATTTAAAAAAATTATATTTTTATGTTCATGCACCTTCCCATCATTTGTCTTTTAATAAGAATTTTATTTTTATTCATTATTATTTTTTGATATTTTCTATAACTTCTACCTTATTCGTCACATTAATTATCTTCCTTTCACCATGATAATTTTCTTTTAAATTATTTAAATGATTTTTCCAAATAACTGTATCTCTTGATGGATTTAAAAAGAGAAGGAAATATTCTTATAATTTTAAAAATTTATTGTTAGTATTTAAATAAAACTATTTATTTGAAGAGGATTTTTAATGGATTATATTTTACGAATAATTACTCAAGTGTTTTTATGTATTCTTAAAGAAATTCCTTAAAATAATATCACTATTAAAAAAAGTATAAATTTAATTTTGTTTTGTTTTAAAATATGATTTTTAAAATAATTTCACAAGGTTAATGTACTTTATATTAATAAAAACATTTTAAGGAGAATTAATTGATTTCAAAAATGATTATCTCTTCTTATTTTTCATATGATTTATCTACTGGTCATAAAACTGATATTTTAATCTATGAAAACATAATTAATTATCTTTATTTTATTTTGGATTTTGTTTTAATAACCCATAAAATGTAATTATCTAGATGTCTTATGGAATTTTCACTAAGTTTTTTTCATGAAATAGATTTCTTTTAAATGTGTTAGTTAAGTGATTCCTAAAGTACAGATTTTTTTCATGTTCTAATCTCAAACATATAAGTGGATATTTACTATAATGAATATCTGGGTAATTAATTTCCCTCTAATTCATTTGTTTAGGTTTTATATCTCATGAGATAATTGTAGTATTCATTTATTGATGATTAAGCCAATATACTAATTTGGATGTGGTACTTCCTAAATTATTTTATCAAAATTAGGTAGTGATTTTTATTCGCCAATGATATGAGAATTATTCTGCGATACCTACTCCACAATTCTTATAGTAATTAGGTAGTTATGACTACTCTACTGTATTAAAGAGGATTAGTGGACTTCTCAACCATGTTATGATAAACAAGAAGTGATTCCAAATCCACAATTAAAGAATTTTTAAATCGATTGTAGATTCATATTTTATTATTTATCTCCATTTAAATTACATACCATATATTTCTTCTTATTATTATGATCTATGGATATTTTTATTGTCTTAGGTTTCTAGAGTCTTATGACATGGTATATGTTTTTCCTTTTATGATTAAATTTATTGAAACTATAGATTATAGAGATCTCTTAATTCCCCAATTGTATTGAATAATATATTTCTCCCATGATCATGTTTTATTGAGAAATATGATGTTTTTAATATAATTATATTTAACTAATATTGATACTTTTTATATCTTTTTTTACATACAACGCTGAGTTTAAATGAACCATAATATACTATTGAAATATTACTATTAATTGTTATAGTTATCACATAACCATTGGATTGATAGGTATGAAAATGGGAAAATAAATTATAAAATTTTATTTTAATTATAATTATAAAATGAATTCATTATTTATCAATCAGAATAAATAAAAATAAAATAATTTTAAGGTAAAAAAGATATGTTTTACGAAAAATAGTTCGAATGTAAACACTATATTTTTATCCTAATAAATTAAACTAATCAACATTGATAAATAATTTTAATGAATATTTCATATAATAAATTAAAATTATTATTATTAATTTTATTTTTGTGGTTATTACTAGGAATTAAATGAGAATATTTTTTTTATTTTTTAAAAAGAATTTATCAGAAAAAAGGGTTTTTGTTGGGTTTTGAGGGAATTTTATAAAATTAAATTATAGAACATATAGGAATTTAATTTAATAAAAATATTTTTATATTTTTAATAATATTTACATAATTTTTGAATGGTTTGATACTCTTTTTTGGTCATTATGAATAATAATTGAGGAAAAATTAATTGTTATGTTAATTATTGAAAGGGTTAATGATGGCTTAAACTAATGACCTAAGGGATAAAAAGATCTAAAAACTTGTATGAATTAAAATTGATGAGTGAATTTAGATCTTATCTCATCCTATATTCAAAATTGATACAATTTAGATCCACTTTCCCATTATAGTGTCTTTATAATATATTAATATTCTAAATAATTACACATGTTCCACTCCCCTCACTTATAAAAGGGAAGCCCCACTCCTCTATTATACACACCATAGAAACCCTTTATCATGAAAATTTTTTATGAAAATTTTCAAAAAAAATACTTATACAGGACCTTGAGTATATTTTCTTCTCAAAATTACTATAAAATAATCATTAATGTTCTTTTCAAAAGAGGATACCCAAAGAGTAGGTATATGTTCTCACCTATATGTTTCATGTCTCTTTCTTCATAAACCTACAGAAAATGTTATATAACTATCCGAACATGATAGAATAAACATAATTATTATAATTATTCTTTTTAATGTTAATGGTATATATATTTTCTATCTCCTTCCAATCCATTGGAAAATTATAACTTCGCTTGTGTATACGAGTGGACTACCACCTCCTTGAAGCGATGTGATTCATTGTTCATTTCCTCTTACATTACACATTATAAGGATATAATTAATGAATATACATTATAGGAATGGTATTATTATGTTTTTTAGGTTAAATATTATTTAATTTTCCTTTTCCTCATCCATTTTGGAAATATCATTCTTATAAATGTACAGATTATTATATCTATAAAGTGATGTAACCCATTTTTTCATCATCACGTATAAAATTTTATATAATAAATAAATATCATAATTAATCAATTATTATAATCATGGATATGATGAAAGAAAATCCATGTTACATGGTCAAAAATCATTCTATCGAAACATGCAAGGGAAACAATCTTGTTTCCACCAGAATGTTCCTTTTGATTAGAATTTTCAATAAAAGGATAATTTAAAATTATAATATAATAACATATTTTTTGTAATTTATGAATTATTTTCTTTTATATATCTATAATAAATCAGAATTTACAATATAGGATTTTAGGAACACATACCAAAGAATATTGGACCCGAGGTAAGTGTTTATGTTATATTCTAATTTATTTTCAGGATCTTCTATGGTAAATTTCTATTGAGGTAAATTATATGGTCATTATAATAAAAATCCAATATATTTTATCCTCATGTTTTTGATTAAATAGTTTTATATTTTTAGTACCATTTTACATTGTTTGGTACTTACAATGATCAAGAAATGTTTTCTTGAAATTCCAACCTTACTTTTTTTACTTTGGTTAATGAACATTTTTTCACATGTTAATTTTCATTTAAATATTATCCAAAATATTATTTTCTATGGTAAAAATATTATAAAAATTCATTTTAAACAATTTTTTTTTTATTTTCTATTTTTTAAAATCAATCTTCTTATCATTTCTGAACTAGATACTTTTGAAATTTTTATAAAAATTATGAAATGGAGATTTAGTTGAACATTTACTACACAAATGAATTTTCTGGTCGTCATGACCATTATTTTCCACAATGTTTTCATTGAATTTTACAGGGTTATTTTCAAATAAAATTTCATTATAAACATTTTATGAATTTTTATTTTTATTTATACCGAAGGGAAATTATATTCTCCCCTTTTAAAATAAATGTTTAAATGCTCTTTTGAGGTTATTTTTAACCCATGTCAACATCCATTCATATTTTTTATGATTCTAGGGGAAATATTATAATTATACCACCCACGTAATTTCATTGTTTAGATTATGAATATTTGATGATTAAATTATTATGAAAAAAAATCTTTTCTATGGGTTAGGATAAAATTAATTTATGTGTGTTTTTATGATCTTATAGTACAAATATTAATGGTTTAATTATTTTATGGGGGTTTTTTTAATTCCCTCCAATGAATTATGAAGTGATTGATAAATCATGAGATAAAATTGATTGGAATGGGGATTTAACCCATCTTATAATGGTAGTATAACCACTATGATTCTCTTGGGAGTGGACCTTGACCAAGGAAATGGTGGAATATAGAGTTAACAAAATACATTGTTTCTATTTGTCCACTACGATATTCTTAGAAGTGAATATTTACTATTAAAATGACATCGTTTTATTATAATTGTGCCAAAAAATAATATAAAAGGTTCTTATTATTATGATATACTCTCATGGATCATGATTTATTAATGACGATTCCTTATGCATGTGACTCATGTCTTTTGGAATGAAAAATCATTCTTCCATAACTAATTATTTATGATATTTAACATATTTATTATGAAATTTTTTAAGTTATAACAATGATATCATACCCTTATTCATATAAAATTCATTCATGTGATCATCAATTATTATCTATCATTTTTACCCTTTCAAAGACCTGATCTCACCCTTTCTTATGATTGTTTTCTCCGTAGGTTATGATCAAATATTGTTGGTAATAATTGCCCGAGAAGAGTCCTATGAGAGAATGAAATAGTGGAAAGTGTTGAATTTTATTTACGAAATATGTATATTTTTTTCTAGTTTTAAATAACAATAATCCATTATGATTCTTAGGCATGTATTATTAGGGAATTTATTGATTATTCTAATAAAATGATGTAGTCTCTATGTATGTTATACTCGGTTCAATGTAGTTCTTATTATAAGATGATTTTTTATTTTTAGATATTGTGTTATCAATAATATAATAATATAACTTAATATAAAATTTGATTAATAAAAATATATATAGGATTGACTGAATAGATTCATATGTTGAAAAATGGTGTCATTATTTTTGACATCTCGGGAATGATTTTCATTAATATATGGTTTCCCAATCCGATTATTGTCGATTAATGGTTACATTATGTTTTTTAGTTTTATTCAATTTTTATAATTGAGAATAATTATGTTGAAAATAAATTTGGTAGATAATGATATGATTTTACTCTTGAGGAACCAATTGAAATGGGAGATGGAATGAAAT
Source organism: Viscum album (assembly GCA_963277665.1). Classification (NCBI taxonomy): domain Eukaryota; kingdom Viridiplantae; phylum Streptophyta; class Magnoliopsida; order Santalales; family Viscaceae; genus Viscum; species Viscum album. The sequence continues at coordinate 1,349,913,414 of OY728121.1, read as the reverse complement.
ATATTACTACTAAGATCACAAAACTCACTCATTGCATTCATCGAATAGGGCATAAAAATGAGAAATAGAGGGACCAAAGAATCTTTGTGTCATTAATGAGGTAAAATCAAAATTATATTAGTAGAACATTTGAACTCATAGTTTTCATTAAATGGGTAAGTACCGCTAAAAATATCATTTCTATTATCCAGTGTTCAGAAAATGAAAATATTTTCCTAATAGTCTATCATTTGGATGGAAAAGCTTGACAATAGTGGAATATTATTTAGAAAATGAGGTAAGAAAAATAAATTGAATCCTTGGAATGATATGAGTTTGAGCGGGGATTATTCAATAAATACATTCCATGAAATATTAGTAAGTAAATGGAATAGTAATTCCCAAGATTAAAAAGATGGATGGTTAATGTATTGATACCCATGATGAAAATTTTAAAAGTCATGAAAAGTGTGCCTTTTTATTTCATCATCAACCTTAGAATCAAAATTTCTCGGTTCTTCAATGGCTTACAACCAAATTATAAAATGGTACTATATAAAAGGAATAAAAGTATTGATAAATAAATCATTCAATTCATTTTCAAGGTGTAAATTGAGAGTTGATATTTCTAGGATTCCATTGGTTCTGATAAGAATACAATAAATATGTTTTAAAGAAATTATAATAATAAAAACTATTGAGGAAATAAATTTAATCTTCAATTATTATAGAATACTAGAATGAAGATTGGGGTAATTTTTCTCTAACGTAAATTCAAATATTTCTATAGTGGAAAGGAAGGACATCGAGGAGGCGAATGCTAATGGGATGTAAATTGGAAATCCAATAAAAATAACAGAGAGAAATACTAATTTAATTCACCACAAACACTCAATCTTTAAAACTGCATGGATTTTGGGAATTTTTCCAACTTGTTCACTTATATAAGTTTTAGATAAAAATTTATAATGGGAAATTACATCAATTACATATTACTGACTGTAAACTGGAAAACATCACTATATATTTCATTGTGGGACTTCCCATGTCATCAAAAGTGAAACATTCTATTTGGTTCATATTCAATCACCTTATGAAATTGACACATTTCAAAACTATATAAGAATATTTCTCTCTTCATTAGATCTCTATGTTATATTTTAATTAAGTGATAAGGTTTCATAGAGTACAACTCTTAATCATTTCTAATCATGATCTGAGATATACCTTGATGTTTTAGAGATTTTTTCATGATGCTTTGAATATAGAAGTTAAATATTTCATTGATCATAATCCTTATATTGATATTTATTATAATAGGATTATTCATACCATATAAAATTTGTATAGATCATGTTCTATGAATTACTAAGTTGGTTGGTATCAATACCTTTCATTGGTTTGGTTTTCAAATAGTCATTTATTTCACTCAAGCATTACGATGGATCCTTATAATGCCTTATTCTGTAGGAAATGAATAAATCCAATATATTTTTGTGATGTTAGGGAAAGAAATATACTGTAAATGGATGTTAATAAGGAAATGATAAATATGGTTAGAGATATTAAATAACAAATTATAGAAACATAGAGTCTAATTTTTTTTACAAACTACCATAATTTAGTTCTAGAATTCAAAGTTACTTACAAGTTATTACTATAAAATATGCATGTAGGGGTTATTATATTTTTACATAATGGATAATTGAGACCCAGATACATTAAATCCTTTTAAATTCTTAATCATATTTGTACAGTAGATTATCACTTGGTGCTTCTGACGAATCTCCCCCATCTACATGATGTGTTCTTTGTGTCTCTTTCGAGGAAGTATATACATGTTCCTTAACATGTACTTAACTTAATGTAAAAACCATTAGACAATTATATCTATTAAGAAAAAAATGGTTGAGATTATATATTGAAGATAAAATGTGATATTGAACAAGACCACTAACCTAGTAAATGTTTTTTTGTGAAACTATAAATGTGAGGAAGTAACTTGGGAAATTGAGGATGAAATAAAGCATAAGTAACCTAAGTTGTTTAAATCAAAATGATGAAATTTTAATGTTTAAATTATTATAAGTGGAAGAATGTAAAAACCTATTATGTTGTTATATATTTATTTTTTAATAAGTTTTTTTTTCTTTCTTAATACGCAACACCGAGTTCAAATAAACTATGATATATAATAGAGTTATAATTATTAAATGTGATAGTTAAAATATTTTCATTGGATTAAATATTATTATTAGGAAAAACTAAATTATTATTATTATTTTTACACATGTATAAAATGAAGTTATTAGTTATTTATTGGTTTGAAAAGAAAATAATTCATCTCAAATTAAGAAATAGATGTTTTTCTACATAACTATTTTTTTTCGTGTAATGTTTTTTATCTAAAAAATTACATTAGTCACTATTTATGAAATATTTTAATTAAATTTTTTATAATATATTCAATATATTATTTTTAACACTCGTTTAATGGTTATTAATAGGCTATGTATTATAATAAACTCAGTTTTATAGATATAATTGCATTTATCGTAAAAAAAATCAAGTTGGTTTGTGCCCATATTTTGAAATGAAGTTATAAAGCTTATAAGAATTTTATTTGGTAACAAATACAAATTGAAAATCCAAATTCTAAAATTTGGTAGTGATTCCACTTACATTTTTGGTCATTATAAATATTAACTTATGTAATAATTCATTTCTATGATAAATGTTAAAAGGGTTAACGAGGGGTTAGACTAAAACTTTACAGACTAATATGACATAAAACTAGTATATATAATATTGGATGAATTTAGATATATAATATCTCATAAAATATTCATCATTGAGAAATATTTTATCCAATTTATCATGTTAGATACTTTATTACATTTTAATATTCTTAATTATCATTAGTGAGCCACTCACCCCACTTATAAAATGGGACCTCCTCTCCTCCCATATCAACACCACATGAGCCATTTTTCTCAAATAATATCACCACATATTCTCTACAAAAATCATTTTCCATTACATTGAGGTGTTTGTTTTCCTAAAAGATAATCCAATAATTCTTATGGTTCTTTTCAATAGAGGATAATTGAATAATAGTTATATATTATTTACAATATTTTTCATATTAATTTCTTATTAGTCCTCATAAAAATGTTATATACCCATATTAAAATCAATTAATATATATATTTAATTTTATTTTAAGTAATTTTTTTTATTTTTTTTCATTTTATTTTCATCTTCCCATATGCTGGAAAAAGGTAATGTCACCTCTGAATACATGTGGACTACCACCTCCATGAAGCAATGTGATTCGTTATACATATCATCTAAAAATGGATGTCTATAATGATATATTTAATGTATATATATGATATTAATTATATAATTATTATTTTATAAAGTTTAATATTTATATGGTTTTTTTTTCATTCTATCCATCAAAAAATAGAAATTTCATTTGTGTGTATGTATAGACTACTATGTCTATGAAATGATGTAAATCATTATTCTTCACTACTTTATATGAAAGGTTATATAACCTCATATGAGTAATATATATTATTATTCTCAAATTATTTATATTTTATAGATTATGAAACCATGAAGAAGGTTTAAGTACTGTAACCATCGATCTAACCCATACATGGGAAATAGTCCTTTTTTCACCTGAATAGTCATTCTAATAATGAATTGATAGTTAAAGGATATACATAAATTAAAATACAGTGTAATATTTTAAGAAAATAATTAATATGGTTAATTAATATATTTAAAATATATCTAAATTTATCATATAATAGATAATGAATTCATGTGAAAGAATACATGACCTGAGTTAAGGATTTATGACACAATATGATTTCTTTTTTGAATTATCTGTGTTAAATATCCATCGAGTGGATTTATATGATCATTGAAATTTATACAACATATATTTAATTATAAAATTTTTATTTATTGAATTTTTTGTTATTAGTACCTTTTTACAATCTTCTATACTTAGAAATATTGAGAAAAATTTTTATGAAAAGGTCATCTAATTTCTCTGTGGATGAAAACATTTTTCTTCCATGTCCAAATTATTTAAATTTTTTTCAAAAATACTATATTATATAATCAAATAATAATCTAAATTAATTTTAAAATATATATTATTTCATTTAAATGTATTTAAATTAATATTGTTTTCATTTTAAAAATGAGTAACTTTTGGGACATTCTAACAAAAATGTGGAAGTAATCATTATTTTAACAATTACTGAATTAAAGAAATTTCCCACCTAAATGATCATTAATTAGTTGGATGATTACATTACAAGTTAAAATGGTTGTTTTCAAATAAACCTTTTTATGAATTTCTATAATATTTATTCTTAATGATATTGAACAAATATAATATTTTCACCTATTTTCAAATAAATGTTTATTTTCTATTTTAGTGGTGTATTTCATCCATATCAACATCGTCTAATGTTTATCATACATAACTAGGGATATAGATTAATGATACTATTAATGTTTTTTTCTAGTTGGATTATATACATGAGATTATTAAATGATTAAGAAATGTATTTCTTTTCCACAAGTAGTGGAATGGTGAATTGATGAATGTTTTAATGACCTTGTGGTAGAAATTTGTATGGATCTCATTATGTTATTAATGGGTTATTGAAATAAATATTATTAATTAGTAAATATATTAAGTATTAGGATAAATATGTAATGTAATGGGGGTGAACCCAGTTTAGTAAGGGTATTTTTCCACTATGATAGTCTTGGGATTTAACCATGAATAAAGAAACAATGAAATAAAGAGTGATCCCAAATAAATATGGGACTTTTTTTGTTATAGTAAACATAGTAGTGTTCCTTAACAAATGAAATGATTTTTAATACCTATTATTAAGAAAAAATATTATAAATACATGTTCTTAATATTATGATATGAACTCGTGGATCAAAATTGATTAATGATGATTCCACAGTCTTATAACTCATGTCTTTTGAAATGCTAAAACATTAGGCCATGATTCATGATTAAGGATATCTAACATAATAAGTAAGATCTTATTTTTATAATCATTAAATCATATGATTAAATGTATACTATGTTTATATATGATCATCAATTGATATCTATCATGTTTAACCATACTTGGAATCTAAGCTCAAAGTTTCTTATGTTTCCATTTTCTTAAGTTAGGATTAGTGATTTTAGATAGGACATGTGTAACAATGGTATTTTAAGATATTAAAATTTTGGAGATATTTGTAGGATATATTTTTAAATAATTTGGTTATATATCTAGTCTCTAGATACACTGAACCTTTATGGTCCTCAAGTATATATTCTTGTGAAATATAAATAATATTAATATAAAATGATGTAATATTTATTTATGTTTTTCTACGTTTTCCTCATTTTCTATCAAGTTTACAATCAACACATTGATTAAATATTGGGGATTTTTCCCTTAATTTTTTTTAATATCATCCCTTTTTTGTGTTTCCATTCCGTAATTTAGGAAAACGAGTGTTACTTTTAAGAAGTCAGAAATGGATTGTAGTATATATCAATTAAAGAGAAATAATCACAAGTGTTGTGAAGTGAGTTTCTTATGAATATAGTCCTCAAAGATACTATGAAATTATGTTTCTGGGATTTTGTGATTACTATTAAATGTAATGATGAATTTATTAAAATAAATATGTTTATTTTGAGTCATCTCACCTTGTATTAAGGCCAAAATTTAATATAAATGTTTCCTAAACCAGACCCTAGAGGGTGGATATGGGAACAATAATATGTATAAAAGTAGGGTTTATTTCTTTTTGGAAAATAATTTAGTAATTTTAAGGAAATTATGATTAAAAACATAGTGTAAACCACTGGGATATGTCTAAGATATTTTTCTAGGTATTGGATAATATCATAATAATTTTGGTGAAGGGGTATGCAGTTTTGTTTCAAATGAATCCCTTTCAAGATACTGAAATATGGATAATGCTTTGGCTGAGACTACCCTTTGGGTAATGACCCAAAGAAATGCAAGTTGATTATCAACCTCATATTCACTCGATGCATATTGAGTTGGCCAAAGACTATACACCTCGATTGACAGTCATGGTCGACATGTTTTTTAAATTCATATTATATTTATGAACAATTCTAAAGGATTTAATTGAAATTTGAGGTTCTAGTATATAATTTTATTATTAAGATATCCTAAAAGGAATATGATAATATTTAACATGGGATAAATTGAAGGAGTTAAAGTCTGATCCATTTATATTTTTGTTGGATCAAAAGTATCATTGTTTTAAATGAATGATTCCTTATAGAATATATCTTTATATTGAGTTTCCATATTCATATGATCATTTAATATTATTTTATTGGATATTATCATAAAAATTATGTTTTACATATTTTTTGGGAATAATATCATAAAAATAGATCTTTTTGGTTCATCTCCATAGAAACTCCTATACTTAACTAAAGAAGTCTATTTCGTACAAGTTGCTAAGGTAAATGAAAAATCAGAATATATACCTTTCATGTATAAAATTAATGAGTCTCCTAGTATATAATATTGTGAGGTTGATAGATCTATAAAAGATAAATATTTATTTTTTGATGGATACATTAGCTTTATCCTTTAGTTAATGATAATTAAAAATACGTGGGCTCAATTTCATTAAGGGGAGAATGTAAAACCCATATATTTTAGAATATATTTGTCTTAAAATTAATAATATGTTTGATAGCTTTATATACACACATGCCTGAACTAATAGAAGATTTGGAATATTATAAAAATACAATTAAGTTAAATTATGAATAATAAAACCTGTAGTAAATAAAAATGAACTAATAAAATATAAATTATTAAAAAATATTATTAAGAACACCTAAAACATAAACAATTAATTTTTTCATAAAATAAGTTTATCATTATAAATTTTTTAAAATTTAAAATTGAGGGAAAAATATATAATTTTATTTTTGTGGAATGGACATAATATTTCAATTCAAAATTCCCAAATTACCTTAAGTTTAATATTTAGAACTATTCCAAAACAACTTGACTATACATGAATTGTAAAAAATTATTTTTTAAAAAAACTACACCTTTTATGACATTATGGTTATAGAAGTAATACATAGAAAACTATAAAAAAATTATATGGTCAAATATTATTTTAAGGATTAAAATTATGTATTTTGATGTGGAATTTTAATCCTAGAAAACATATGAACAATATTTAATAACATAAGTAAATTTTCATTATAATATAAAAACTAACTTTTTTTAATTTAATTAAAAAAATAAATGGAGATATATTTTTATGGATTTATTTATTTTCCACATATGCTTTCTTGTTGTATACTAAAAACAAAAATTATTTTATGAAAACAATTAACATTGATAATTTTATCCAATAACTAACAAAAAATGACATATACCAATATAAATTTATTGATAGGTAACATATCTATTTGTAAAAGTGATCAATTCCAACAGATATTGTGGTTTGATAGTACTAATTTTCTATAAGAACGCCTGTTTTTCCAAAGGTTATATCAACTAATATTGATCATTCAATGCTAACATATATTTTCTAAATAATTAAATACTTTTCCTTATAATAAAAATAACAACCCATTTTTACTAACAAATGAATATGTTATTAATAATCACTATTACTGGCCTATATTTTTCCAATAATAAAATATTATTAAAACATACCATTTGATAAGAAAACAAATATATCATTAAGAAATTAAGAGAGACCAGGTTTTTTCATGTATTATTATTTTTATGTCCCAATTCAATATTGATTTCATGGGGTTTTTTTAAAAAATATCTAGTGAATTGATTTTATTTTTATATTATCTCTAAATGTCACTAGTGTTTGTTTTTTTCAATGTTATAGTAGCAATAAAAATATAAATAATTTTAAAAAAAATGTAAATTATTCCAAAATTATGTCAATTAATAGATCTACTAAAAAACTAAAATTGGTTTTTCTAATTACACACGTCTCCTCTCTTTTCTTCATCTCCACTTCCACCTCCACCTCCCCCACCCTTAGCTCCCCAACAACCCACTTCCTCAGCCACTACCTCCTCAGCTTCTCAGCTACCCACCTCCATGCCTATTTTTCTCAAGTACTGAACTATGATCCTCTAAGAATCTTCAAAATTATTCTCTTCAGCTGATTTTTCTAATATCATTCCCATATCCTTCCTTACAACTATTTTTTCTCAAATATTGAGTTTTCTACAACCATAATCTGGCCTCCTGTCATCATCAATAACCAATAAAACTCAAGAACAACCATGCTCCTAGAAGATCCTCCCATGTTCATCTCTCATTCACTCAAAACTGACATTGTTTGTTCATTCATCATGATTCATTCTCCATTTTTAAAATAGGTTGTGACATTATTAGTAAGATAACATCACAAAATTCTCATGACCCCTCATACCTGATCGTATTCTCACTTTACATCAGGTTTATTTATTCCTCATCTCAGCTAGGATATAACATGATATTTTAGAGAACATATTTAGTCAGCATAAAATTCAAATATCTTCAATATAAATAGGAAATATATATAGTGGAATTCTTAACTATTTTGATTACTTGTTATCAATCAATTCAAAATCCACATATAATTCCCTTGTTTTGTATTCATCCACTCATAGTAATTTAATTTATTGTATTATAAATCCTATTCTCAAACAGGGAACCTCCATCAATAAAATATTTACATGAATATTTATTGTTGTAATATTTTCAAGGTATGAATCAATAGATTTTCCTCATTTTATCCTAAAATTAAATAAACTATTTGATCTCCAATAATCTTACTCTGGATGTAATTGCAAAAAAATATAGACTTATATTATATGTTACATTTATGATTTTTTGTTTTTATAATTTGTACATTTAAATTTTATAGTTACAAATACTTTTATAATTTTCTAATATTTTTTTGACACAAACTATTCACAACTTTATGATTTATAATATATAATAACATAGGTTCAATAAATCAATTCCCTATTTCATGATGTTGTGTAGAATTTAAATTGTACACTACAAATTTTTTTAGTAGTGATATGCTCAATTGGTAAATTTATAGACTCTTGTATGTGATCATTAAATAAATTATATTATTTTTTAAAAAAGTTAAGTGTATGTGTTTTGTATATTTATTAATTATTTAATATTTCATAGGAATATTATGTTTATAGTATGATGATGTATTGACTTTATCATGTCTCAATTTTTATCAAATGTAATGATACCAAAATATGGATCTATATTGATTGTGTCATTTTTTCAATCATTATAATATTTTGGATTTATATTTTAATTTACCAATTTATATATAATGTGTTACACTGTATATTGAATATTATTCTTTTCATTTGAGGTTACATTTAATCCCCTATAATTTACTTCGTTACTGATTCAAGGAAACTATTATCTCGTTACAATTTTGAAAAAAACATTATCTTTAATAAAATTTTGCCTAAATTATTTTCTACTCAACAAATATATTGCCACATTGTCTAGTTTTTGAACATTTATCCCCCTCCATGTATAGATGGAAAAAAAATTTATGCTCAACACTATTATATATTAATTATTTTGTATATGAATACATGTTATAATTTTTTAATTAATATTATCCCTATATACTAACTGTGTATTGGAATTATGCATTTTACATAAAAACCCTCATAGGAATTGGGGTTAACATGTGGCATAAACCATGCATTATTCAGGATTTTCATGTTAAGGCATTTTTTATTAGGTCATAAGATCTATTTTTTGTATATGAATATAGTGTATGATTTATAAAATAAAATTAAGAATGTATGTTGATTGGGTATTTATTTTTTTATATATTTTATATACAAACATGCATATATATTTGACTTTACTTGTTTCATAAACCATGAATTATTCAAGATTTTCATATTTTGGGATTTCATTAGTCAGATCATAAAATGAAATGATGGATTATTATTCTTCTTTTTCTACTTTCAATGAATATGTTTTATAATTTTTATTTTCATGATTAATATGAATTTGATTGTTATATATTTCTAATTTATATACACACTTATGGATATATATATATATATATTTGAAAATATAATTCTGAGATATGCACATTCTGAAATTATATAAATATGTTTTTTATATTACAAAAATATGAAATTTAAATTACATATATTTTTTGATATATTTATTTTTATACACTTTAATAACAATATCTATATAAAAACACCCTTTTCTTTATAATTACATTCTAATATATATTTCTAATTGTATAGGTTGTTTACATTTTCTTATATTCAACCAACATGTTTTATAATAATATCCCTCTATTACTTACTTCAATAGAAATTACACTATTTTAAAAATATTAATCATCTTTAACATCAAAATGTTAACTACAACATTCATTTATTAATATGACTATTTCAAAAAAATTATATAAAATATAATCAATATATGTTAAAAATGGATTATAATATTATATATACATTTGGTTTTAATTCAGTTATTTAGGTTTTATTTAATTTCATTGTCTAACTCCAAATATTTATTTACTTCAAATATCATTATAATTAATCATCATTGACAATTATTTTTATTTTATTAATTTAATTTTATTACATGTATGTTTTAAGTATGTATGATATTATCTTTCTTATCATAATTGTGCATGATCAGTATAAGTGATTATATATAATTCTTATCGTAAAAATAAAATATGTAAAAACAGAATAATTTAAAACAATATATAATATATTATATATATTTTAAATAATTAGTTTAAAATTCAGGTGTATGGAATCATAATTCAACAGATGATTTGAGATGAATTTGGTTCAACTAAAAAAATACAGATACACCATATCTCTCAATGTCTCTAAAGATACATTTTATATTTATGGATATTACAGCACCAAAATTTCATTGGAGTCCACCCAACATCATATTCCTATGTTATAACAAACTTGATATTAAATAAACTACTTGGAAGTGGTTATTAATAATTGTTTATCACATAATAATGATATATTTATTTTATATTCTTGATAAGTGGGTTGATTCTATTTCCAAAAAACAATTATATTTATACATTAATGTCATTGTTTTCCATCTCTACTATTTACAATTTTCTTTATATTTAATTTTACATTATTTCAATACTACTTCCAGGAACTTGGCTATAGTGAAACTTCAAATATAATAATTAAACATTTTACATGGCCAATACATCATCTCCAAGTAGAATACTAGAGGTAAATGTCTTCCACTATGCACTATATTTCTTGAAATAAAATTACTGCTCATATTTTTTACATGACCAATACATATTCACCAAGTTGAGTTACAAAGGTGCATTCCTTTAATCTACTCTATATTTCATTCAATCAAAATACTGATCATATTTGTTTATGTATACAACAAACCATACAATATTACATTCATTAGCTTCAAACCAGACTTCAATTACACTAATTTAATAATGTTCTAAATTGTTGATATTTAAATTAATTTTTATCCACCACTTATATATTCTTGTGGTACCACCCACTTAAAATTATAATATATTGATCCCCCATAAAAAATTATATAATCATTTTCAAATAGCAATTAATTAAATAATAAAAATCGATTCGTGAATTTGTGTGTGAAAATAATTTTTTTTGAGAACTATATTACATATAACATTAGAAACTATATGTGCATAAAGTTTATGAAAATCTATTTATCCATGCATCCAATACATTCTTTTATGGAGATAATATTACATGTAACTGGATGAATTATTTTCTCACGCTTTCTACTTTAGGTCATTGGATAAAAATATTTTCAATTTAAAAATTAAATTACTTTTACCATATATCATTCATTGATTTATTTATGTTGAATTTAATATCTTTATTGGATAATATGATAAAATATATTAAAAATGCATACCACTTCAAATAACTACTCACTCAAAAACATGTGTAGAAGTATATTCCACTAGTAATAACATCAAATCACTACCACTGTTTATAAATGTTAAAATCTATAAAAACCCTTTTACCACTTCTAATAACTACTTATACACAAGTTTGTACAACTATTAAAACTTTTTAGATAACTTTTCATGTTTTTATTATCATGTTTTACGTGAACGTGGTCCATTTTTTAGATCATCATGTTATAATGTTCTTGATGAATTTAAAACTGCTTAGAGGACATGCCATTTATAATAAATACTTCTTAATGATGTGCATTAATTAGAAATGAATATTCATGTTATATCTTATTTTAGTAGTTTATATATGTAAAAGGATAATAGTTGCAAGAATCGATATATGAGAATCATCACAACCACTCCCATCCAATAATCATCCATTAAACTAGGTTTCTTTTTCATTATCTTGTCCTCTTTTTTATCAATTTCTCACCTTTTAGATAAAATATTTCTTGGTTCACTGACATGGTGGGTCATTACAGACTAGTTGAAGATATGTATTAAGTGAATGGCACTTTTTCTTCATGTTTCCTATCAACATATATCATCACTCAGAAATATTTCTTTTAGGTTCCTCCTTTATCATCCGTCAAATGGAATAATCCATCATAACCACATCAAAAGTGACACTGTCTTTCAATCCATTTACATAAATATATGTTACTACTTTTAATTCAAACCATCTATCATGGGACAATATGTTATTAGTTATATTCATATAATTTGAAATTTTTCTTCGAGACCTACTTTTTGACTCATTCCATAATTTCTATGGTTTTTAATTTCACTAAATGGTTTTTCATCTATTGAATTAGTCATCATTATCAATTGAATATATGTTTTGTAATAAATTTGAAAAAAATATTTATGATTTTGAAATTTAATATATTCTTTCTTGATTATAAAATTTTTAGTTAGGTAACACTTTTATTCAAAATTAGTTTCATTATCAATGTTTTTTGGTCATTGGTTAGATATGATTATATTTTTTACAATCACTAGTTCTTCTAGAAATTTTTCTTTTCTTTTTGATCAATTTTTTATATCCTACGTTATGGATGTTGTTGTGGTCATTGGATATATATTCTTGTTCCAGTCATTAGATGGATATTATTTAGGTTGTTTTCGTCTCCATTAGATATTATTAAGTTTTTTTTTGTTCACAAGATGATATTTCAATATTATACACTAATTTTTATCATATGTTTAAATGAAAACAATTTAACAATTGTTGTGTTTTTGTGACCAAAACATTTCTCGTGGTAGTGCATGTCTACAGTGGACAAGAGTATCTTGTGATCAGATCTAGGATAGGTGATGATTCAAACATTTAAGGGTGGTTCAAAAAAATAAAATGAATGATTATTAATTCATGCATGTTCATATCCAATATAGGAAGTGATAGCTCATGTAAAGTAATTCGGGTTCCACAATGGTGATGTCTAATGTTTTTGAGAATCAGATTGTGAATAAAGTTTCATTGATTCCCATTTAAGTTTTAAAAGTTTTTTAACCAGTTTGTATTATGTTTCTTGGAGTTTATTGTCTTTTCATAAATTCTTAAAATGTATTTAAATTACATTTGAACGTGTTTTTTAAAAAAACATATTTTTTGGCATTTCATATAAGAAAATTTTAAAATTATTATATGATAAATATAATAACATATTATACATAACATTATAAATAAATTTTGTATAATAGTTTACCAAAAAATATTAGAATCTAAACATTTCAAATATAATTTAAAAATAGATATTAAATTTTTTTTACTTTTCATAAATATTAATAATATTATTAAAAATTATATTATTCGTATTAATATGTAGAAAAAAAATTTGGAAAAGAAATATATTATCTATTTGTATTAATATAATTTCATCAAAATCAATTCATATATTGCAATATCATTTATGGATAGCGTTTCTTCCTGTAATTTAGTGATAGGACCATATCTATTGGTAAAACACATTTCCAAAAGAAATTGTTCTTTCAAAATTGATATTCTCATGTTGAAAAAAGTAAAATATTTTATATTGAATACATAAGTGTTGAGAATAAAAATCTACTTTTCTTCTGAATTGTATTTAAGTTCTATGTGTGTTCATTATGAAATTATCATTTGATAATAACTATAATTGTATTTGTTAAAATTAAATTTATATTTGATATAATATTTTTTATAATATATATCAAATAATACATTAATTTCATTCATTAAAATTAATTACCAAGATAAAAAATTCATTACCATACTAAAACATAATTATTTCACAATTAAAAAAATAAAGGGGAAATCCTAAATTCAATCAATGTTTTCTAAAAAAATGTTTTTTCGATATGATTATTTATATTAAATTCTCACACACTCCATTTTTTTCACATTATGAGCCTTTCCCCATTAAATTGTTTCACTACATTATTGAAAACATTGGATTTTTTTTCAGAAATACCATTTTTCATCACTTATAAAGGGGAGTAAATTCCACCACTCCATGAAACACATGTCCCTTAGAATTTCATGTTTAATAACTTTAATATTTTTCAATGATATATTCCTAAATCATTTTCATATTCCTTCTGTCTTAATTAGTTATCATAATGCCTCCATTTCCAAGGGAAATATCATGTTCTCAATTTTGGTATTAACTTATCCCTAACATTTTTTCTTTTATGTCATTCAACATCAGACTAAATTTTCCCATTATTACTTTATTTCATAATTATTTTTACTATACTGAAGGTTGGGAAAAAACAATATATTCATAATATGTAATAGTTACTAATCCACTCCCTCTTATTATGATTCCCTCAAATTATGATTTATCAATTTAATAAAATAAAAAAAATATCAATATTATTTGGGAATAATGACGTTAAAAATAATATGATTCATAATTATCCCCTGATTGTGGTATTTTCATATTTGGGTTTGCCAAGACACCTAATTGAAAAATGATACAAAATAATTTCATTAATTATAATGAAAAAATATTTATTGATATTATTTTATACAAATAATTAAATAATGATTTTATTTTCTCATAAATAGTAAATTTAATATTAAACAAAATAATTATGAAACCAATGATCATTAGTTAGAAACCCCTAAAACATGTTAATCACTAATTTCATCCTTTAGGATCATAACCAGAACTCCAATTGAATGAAATTATGAAATTTTATATAATTATAAATCATCAATTCTAGATCCTTTTATTATCTAAGAGTGAAAAAATATTGGATTAGTATGAGGAACAACACCACTATTAAGAAAGTAGTTAAAAACTGTGATGATTAATCACAAAAAAATTTGAAAAGGATAAATAATTACAAATGTAAATGTAGATAAGAATTGTAAATTGATACTATAAAATTTTATAGATATGAAAATTTTATGAAAAAAATTATTGATAATTTAATTTTTTATAATGGAGATTCAAGTGCTCTAGTAGTAATGAAAAACTAAGGTAATGGGTTCTTTGTCTCAAATTTAATTTCTTGAGACATATTCCATATTTTTAACCATGAAGTATTTTAAATGGTTCGATTAAATGATAATAAATGTAATTTAATATATTTATATAACACATGGGTTTTGGAGTGTCATAACATGTTTAGTATTTAAATGAATATCAATTCATATGATATAATGGTTGTAAGGATTATTTGTCTCTGTTTTAAATTTCACGAGACGTGTTTAATATTTTCAACCACTACTTTATTTATATGGTGTATTCACTACCCTATTTCATTCATGAATAATTAATATCTTTGAGTTCATGAATTTTTAATGAGTATTTCATGGTTTCCCCTTTATTTTTTTATTCTAACGCTACTATTGTAATATGGGTTATTGCATCTCAATTTATCATCATTGATAAATGATGCGTATTCACCACTTTTTCCCTTCTTATGGTGTATATATACTAATATTTTTTAGATTCATATTTTAATAATTTTTTATAAAATATTTCTTATATATAAGTCTATATATATTTATCTATCAAATCCTTTTTTTTATTCAAGAGATACTAAAGATGTAAGGTATTTGGGTGACTCAAACCTCATTAATTTTAGTTTTAATGTCTCTTCATGAAATTATTCATTATTTTCATGGTTTCTTCCACCGTGTGATTTTTTTTTCATTTTACTTTCTCTTCTGCTCTAGTTAGAATGAAATTTTAGTTCAAATATTTTTTTCTTTATTATTATCTTATTAAAACAGTATATCATTCATTAGAACAATTCACCTCTAATATAACAACAGTTTCCCCTCCTCAACAATATTTTCCTTTTCCCCCAAAATTTTATTTATATTTTGAAACCTAATTATGTATTATATCAAGATATGTAATGACCAAAAATAATACTAATGGAATTTTCCCTTCAAATAATTATATTGTATAGTATAATCACATAAAATCACATTAAGCACACAATACAAACAATATAAATGAATATTTAATGAAGTAAGAGGTATTTTTAGAAGTTAAGGAACCTATACCGATTAAATAGTAACTTGATCTTTGGAATCCTAATATGAACCTTATGAATAGTAATTCTACCAATAGAATAGTATCATAGCCTATGAAATTATAAATAATATTTTGGTATCCTATGAATGAAAATGTGACCTATTTATTTCATGGAATACATAAATAAATGTCCTAAAAATGAAAAAATAAGTGTTATTATTTTTGTATGTAATAATTATTAAATTAAATTATAATGATTAAATTATTAATTTAAAATATAATTTATTTCCAAAAAATATATTCAAAAATTAATATATTTATTTATTCTAATTAGAAGATAATTTTATGAGACCCTAGTAAATTTTTAATGTATTATAAAATTAGTTACAATTTTATAATTGGTATTTTCTAAGTAAATGATTATTTTAATAAAAAATCGAATTTATCATATTTAAAAAATTATTTTCCTAAAATTGAGTTCAATTTTTAATTCTACGCATCAAAAAATGGTTTCGTTTATTTTTTTGTATATTTCTGAAAACCCTGAATTTTTTTTTGAATAGTTAAATATAAGAATTTGTGGTATATATACATTATAAATTAAATAAACTATACCTTGATTCATAGATGATGTAATAACCATAATCTCTAACTATCCTTTCTTATTTAATATATTTATAGGTAATTATCAAAATATTCATAGTATTTATCTAATATAATAAAATAATGAGTGAAATAATTAAGAAACACCCCTCTCCCCCACTATAAATACCACCCCTCTCCACCCCTTCTTGTCACACCCCTCAAGTTGGGATCTATATCCAAAAATCTATTCAATTAACTTATCAATCACTTTCCCCATGTCTAGGATCCCTTGGTTTCATTAAAAGACCAAAACCTTTTCCTTTATGAGGCTCTCAGGGAGGAAGAATTCAAGAGATAAAATTATCTTTATTTTCATCTAATTTCATTTCAAGTTATTTTTTTATTATTATCTCCTCAGCTACCCACATCCATGTGGTATAATAAATCTAGTACCTTATATATAATGAAATATTATTATAATAATGGAACAGTACATAATCTATCCTCTTCTCCAATCGATTTTCATTTAAAAATAAAAACGGCATATGTGATGTGTTAATTTATTGCCATCAAGGACGACAAATTTTCAATTTCTTTTACCACCATAAAGGTTCGTGTTTAGACAGTTTTAATAGTTAAAACAGATTTTAAAATTAATTTTATAATCTTTTTTATTTTCTATAACTTACATATACCTATACTATTAAATAACATGAAAAAACTAGTCCATTGTGAGCAAAAACTCACCCAAAATAATACAAACGATTATCACTAATGTCTTATCTAATGGTTCATCCTCACCCAAAATAACTAAATGACTTATAAAAAATTAAATCTTCTAGATGTTACTTAATAACATATATCTTTAACTATGGATATCTATTCCCATTATACATGATCTTTCATATATTTATAAAAGTGAACCGATCATGAAAACCTGGAAAACGAACACTAATGATCAACGATATTGAATATTATAAATCATCAAAAATAAAATAAATGAACTTTATAAAATTATAATAAATAAAATAAATGTATAAATTCTTCTTAATTAATTAATTTATTGATTTAATTTTATTATCTAGTACATTAAGTACAAGTGTGAAATTATTTCAGCCATAATATAAGGGATTCTTTCCAAACCTCCATTTCTCATTCTGGTTACACTTTCTCTATCATTACCCCATTGAATATCTGATTTATTTTTATATAATAATTACATATTCTTTATATTTGTTCCAAAAAAATGTATCCAAATTAGTAAATCCTTATTTTATGGGTATATTCTGGTTTTAATATCATTCCATTCTCAATTATTCCTGATAACAAAGCTTTGTTGAAGGGAGCTTCCCGATTTCTTACCCATTTTCTAATTCTCTAAATAATCTATATTAAGTTAAATTTATTTCCATAAAACTACTCATTTTATCATTATAAAAATCCTTGGTTCTTTTCAAGTTTTATAAAAACAATTGTTCCTTTTTATATTTTAAATAATCTTGAAATGATTCCCTTAAACCACACTAAAATTTTTTATTCTAATTTTTCTTAAGATATATTTTAAAATGTTTTCAATTAAGTTTGAAATCAATTATCTTGATCTATTCCTATATTTCCTTATAAATTTCCATTTATCATTTAAATTCATTCATTCACGGACACCATTATGATATTCCCTTTTATATGCCTCTTAATATGAGTATGATACCCAATTATTTCCATGGTTAACCCTTACATTAATTTTTGATTCCTTATGTATGATTATTAATGTTGAACACATATTCATGAAGATGATATTATGGGTGCACCAAATATATCTCTAATGCATTCAGTAATGTTTATTCTCATGTTACATCATGGTGGGACATGGAGTGAACCTGAATCCTTTATGGGACTTTTCCCACCATGAGATATAATCATGGAATTTAGACATTACTCATGTCTATTTCATGCTTTATAATTTCTCCATATTACTATGATCCCATGATTATTTTTCCCCCTGTTATAAATGTTATAATTCATTATTTCTATCCATATTTCATTCCTTTTTATGTCTTCTTAACCATGTTCTATTTTTATTCCTATGCAGATTCACCTACTAGGATTTTTTACTTCATCCATTTTGTTCATGTATTTTCTAGGTTATCCTATGCAGATATATGGTATCAAATGGATTAAAGAGATAAATATTAATATTAAATAAAATATATTTATATTTTGGTTTATTGGTGTTTAGTTATGTACCTACTCATCAAAAGATATTCGACATTACTGTCCATGTAGGTATTTGATGGTAAATTAATCATAAAATCATGTAATAATATGTATAAAAGGATAGGTCTATTATAGTAGGTATCAAATAATGGTCTACATGTTTTTGGACACTATTACTATATAACTTTACTAGTATAACATTCTGATCAAAACATAGGGAAAATTCTAACACGGTGGATAAACAAGATTAAAACATAGTGTCCAACAAGTTATGTTATACTTTTCCTTTACTAGATTTTCCTTATATACTCAATATTTTATATCTTTATAATTATTAGGTCTGTATTTAAGCCCTATAATTTTACATTATTTTTCTTAGATAATGGCTATAAATATAAGAACATATTCCAAATATCAATGTTATAGGAAATGTGACAATTGACATAATGATATTCCAAAAATGATGGGAATGAGTGCTCAAAACTTCATGAATGTACTTGATAAATGGGATCAAGTAATGAATAATAACATGAATAATTTGTAACACACTCTTTCTACTAAGAAAGAGAATGTTTCTATAAAATCCTTTATTTGAAAAAGGCCTCCCATGATTAGTGGATCTTTGGATCCCCTCTTTGCAGAACAATGGATTAACTCTATTGAGAATATAAACTCTATCCTCTAGTTCTCAGAAGAAGAGAATTCCATGCTAGAGGACTAATGTTTTGATGGGGAAGTTGATCAGTGGCAGACACTGTTAAATTAAATGAAGTCCAAATAGTAAGTTGATTCAATTGCATGGGAAAGAATTAATAGAATATTTTTCAAAAAAAAATTTCCTTGAACACTCCGACTTAAAATGGAAATTGAATTATTCCGACTGATACAAATGGAAGATGAATCTATTAGGGAATATGAATAATACTTCACTATGTTTTCATGATATGTCTATGAATTTCCCATGAACATAGAATGCAAGGGGATATCCTCTTTAGAATACTAAACATAATTCTAGGAAAACAATGGGTGATTCCAGACTTTAATTGATATGAGGAGATTATATGTTATTCCCTCATGGTTAAAATGTGGATCATAGATTCTTAGTGGGATCATGGGATCAGGAAAAAAAGATAAAAATTAGAGTTTAATATGAAAAGATCAATATATAAATACCATAAAAGAAATGAGACCCAACATCCCGCGTGTCAAAAGTTTGGTAAGAAGCATCAAGGAAACTGGTTAAAGGGAACCAATAAATGATTAAAATGTGGAATATAGGTTCAAATTTATAATAACTACAGAGGGGATATGAAGAATCACTATAATTTTTAAGAATAAAGGAAGCGTCATATCAACACTCATATTATAGGGTAGTGTTTCAACTGCAAGTGACATGGGAATTATGAAATACATTTCCCTTATCCAATGGTCGTTTGAGGAAATCAACACCAACAACCTAAAAGGCAACAAGGAATAGAATGTACAATCACTAATACTGAGGTGGAACCTGATAATGATGTGGTGATGGGTATACTGGTTATTTATTAGATAATAGAGAACATACTATTTTATTATGGTTCTACGCATTCTTTCAAATCTTGTAGGTTTAGTAGAACAATTAAAACACCACCACATAATATAGAGGTTGAGTTATCTATGAAAGAAAATAATAGGGAAATTATTGCATCCAATGTATATAAATTCTCCCCAGTTAATATTTGGGTACTAAACCTCCCTGAATATCGTAACTTATTTCCTATGGTGGAGTTTGACTTTATATTGGGGGTGGATTTTCTATATTTATAAAAATCAAACCTTAACTATAGGGAAAGGGATATCACTATTCACTTCCCAAGTCATACTCTAATTATGTAAAATTTTATGGAGGAAGGTGAATATCCTTGAAAATCATCATCTCAATTGTTGATATTGTAGCCTTTTGAGACAAATATTTAGCTTAAATGATTAAGACAAATGAGTGAATCATGCTCGAAGAGATTCCCATTGTGTGGGATTACACTAATGTATTCCCTAAAGAAATGTATGGTATTCCTCCTAATTTAGAGGTTTATTTATCAAATTATATTATTCTTTATTTATACATATAACAAATAAACCTTATAGAATGGCCAATATTGAGCTAGAGAAACTGAAGAATCAGTTATAGGAAAATTTGGATGAGGGTTTTATGCACTGAGTCCATCACCAGGAGGTTTTCCAGTCCTCTTAAACTTGAATAAGGATGGATCATTGAGCCTTTTTATTTATTAACATGAGATCAAAAAATCAAGATAATGAACAAGTGTCCCCTACGATGAATATATGACTTGTTTGATCAGATATGTGGGTCCATTTATTTCTCTAAGGTGGACATTTGGTTGGGATATCACCAATAAAAGGTGAGGAAGGAATAAATTATCAATAATGTCTTTCCAAAAATGTATGTACACTATGTGTTCATAGTGATTCTCTTTAGACTCATTAATTCTCTAGTATTTTTTCATGGATTTAATGAATAGATTATTTAGTGATTACCTTCATGTGTTTTTGGTATACATCACTAATGATGTTATAATATACTCCAAAAGAAAGGAGGACCGTGAGGAGAATTTTAATACTATGTATAAGACTTTGTGAAGGAAGAAAATATATTTAAGGTATAGTAAATTTGAGTTACGGATGAAGGAAGATTCATTATTGTGGAATTTTATCACCAGTAAAGGGATATATATGGACCCTTTCAAGGAAACTGCAATTGAAGAGTGGAACAGGACCACATCTGTAATGGAGATCCTTAGCATCAATGTTATATCTAGGTACTACTGATGACTTGTGTGGAAGTACTCATTATTTTTAAACCCACTAAACATGATGACTCATAAGGTGGTAAAGTATGTCTGGATACAAGAATGTGATGAAAGCTTTATGAAGCTCAAAAAAGGCTCATCACTGCTCTAGGACACACACTTCATGAAAGTGTGTAACCCCTTGTAGTGTATAGTGTTGCTTCAAATAAGGGATTATGCAATGTACTAATTAAAATTGATAAAATTATAGCCTAAGCCTCAAGGAAGATGAAAATTCATGAGAAAATCTATCCCACACATGATAAAAATTTCACCACTATGATCATTGCCTTGAAAATATAGGTACATTATCTATATGGGTAGAATTGTGAGATATATAAAGATCACAAGATACTCAAATATATATTCACCCATATGAATATTAATATACTATAGTAAATATGGTTAGATCTCATCAAGTATTATGACTACTAAATCCATTACCATCCAGGTAAGGTAAATGAAGTGGGAGATGCTCTACGTAGACAGGATCCTAAAATTTTATAATTCTTGAGAACTGAGGATGATCCACTCATATTATATTTGAAAATGGTAGATATGGAAATCCTTAAGGATGTAACATCATCAATCCTTTCTCAAATAATTACCCAACCCTCCCTTATGGAGAAAATTAAGGACGCTCAAATAAATGATGTTGAAATTTAGAAGAAGGTAGAAGTTATGAGAAAGGAGAAATCCTCATAGTTCAAAATTGAATAGCAAGGAGTCATAAGATTGGGGCCACTACTATGTTTACCATCCAATATAGAGATAAATAAAGAGATCCTGAACTACACACATAGCTCAACCTTCATTATTGACCGTGGGAGCACAATGATGTATCGAGATCTCTGAGAGATCTATTAGTGGGATAATATGAAAAAGAATATTTTTTAATATACATCCAAGTGCCTGATGTGTAAAAAAGTGAAGGCTGAATAGAAAACATCTAAAGTAATTTTGAAACAATTACCCACACCAACATCAAAATGGGAAAAGATAATTGTGGACTTTGTAATCAAAATTATGAGGAAATTTCATGGAAAAAATGTTATATGGGTTGTTGTGGATCGCCTTACCAAGATAGATCGCATTAAAAAAATTCTTGAGGAATTATCAATGGATCAAATTTCACTAATAGATATCATAGAAGTGGTAATTTTGGATGGATTTACACTATCAATTGTATCCAATCGATATTTTAGATTCACCTCAATATTCTAGGAAAGACACCAACATGATCTACACATTGAATCGAACTTCATTGTGTCATATCATCCTCAAACTGATGTTTAATCTGAATTTAATATTTAGAAACTTGAAGACATGTTGAGAGATTTTTCTATGGACTTCAAACGAGTGTCAAACCAACATATACCTTTGGCCAAGTTCTTCTACAAAAAATATTTCCAATCAATCATCCAAATGGATTCATATTAATCCACTCATGGTAAAAGATATAGAAGACCAACATACGTAAATTAATTCAATGAACATAAGTTGTAATGACCTACAATTGTCAATGAAATGGTTGAAAAGTTGAAAACCATTAAGCATCATATCAAGGTAGCCTAATGGAGACAGAAGAGATATGCAGACAATCATCGACAGGACCTTGAGTTCATGGTTGGATATACAGTATTCCTCCACATATCTCTATGGAATATGATCATGAGATTTCAAAATAAAGAAGGATATGTCCCAGATACATTGGCCCATTTAAGATCCTATATTTTTTCGAAGATGTGGACTATTTGCTAGCACTTTCACCAACCATGTCTCAAGTAAAAGATGTATTCTATATATCCCTCTTGAGAAATTACATACCAGATTCCTTACATGTACTGATTTTAGTGGTGGTAAAATTGGAAATTGATCGCTCTTATGAGGAACATCTAGTGAATATCTTGGACTATAGAGATAATTTCATATGCAAGAAGAATACTCACCTGGTAAAATAACTATAGATAAACCATAAGTTCAAAGAGGGAACAAGGGAACCTGAAGAAGTGATTAAGGAGATATTCGCTCACCTTTTTTCCATATATTTTTTTAAATGAAATTTTGAAGGAAAATTTTAATGGGTGAAGAATGTAATGACACAAAAAATTTTCAATGAAATTTCTCTTCTTATAATTATGTCATAGAGTATAATCACATAAATTGAAATTAATAGCACAACACAAACACCATAAATGAAGAATGAATGAAATAAGTTGTATTTCAAGAAGTTAAGGAACCTATAGATATGAAATAGTAACTTGATCTTTGGGATAGTAATGTGACCCTTAGGAATAGTAATTGGACAATAGAATAGTAACACAATAAATGAAAGTATAATGAAAATTTAGGAATCTTATGAAGTAAAAATGATGTATTTATTTCCTGGAATAAGTAAATAAATGTTTTTAAGATGAAAAATAATGTTTTGATATTTTTATATGTCATAAATATTTAATTAAAATTTTATGATTATATTAATAATATAAAAGAAAATGTATTTCAAAAAAAATGTATTCACAATTTAATTTTTCTTTCTGATTATATGATACTTATATGAGACCCTAATTAAATTTTCAAAGTGTTATCAAATCAGTTATAATTTTAAAAATTTTATTTTACAAATAAATAATTATTTTAATTAATAATTAATTGTCACATATATAGAAAAAAATCATAAAATAGGGTTCATTTTTTAAATTCTAAATATCAAAAAAAATTAAGGGTTCATTTTTGGAATTTTTTTGAAATACATGAATATTTGTTGAAAAGTAAAATACAGTAATTTACGGTATATATACATTGTAAATTAAACACACTATTCCATGAATCATGGCTGATTTAAGAATAATAATATCAAACCCACATTCCTTATTTAATATATTATATTGATAATTCTCAAAATATTAATAGTCTTGATACAAAATAATTTACTAATGAGTAAAATAATCAAAAAACACCCCTCTCATCCACTATAAATTCCACCCATCCCCTCCTCTTCTCCTCACACTGATCAATTATTAGGCCATGTCCAAATTCTACTTAAATACCTTCTCAATACCTTAAAACATTTCTAAGATCCATTTGTATAATAAAAATATCATAATTTTTCCCCTACATAGGTTTTTAAGGTGGAGGAATTCTAGAGATAAAATCCTCTTTCTTTTCTTTTAATTTATTTTCATGTTTTTTTATTTTTATTATTAAATCCTCACCTCACCTCTTACAAGTGGAATAATAAAACAATATAACATATGTATATATATATATATGGGAATGTTATTATGCTAATGGAAAAATCATTAATCATACCTCTTCTCCTATCCCTTTTCCTCAAAAAATGAAAATGACGTCTGTGAGGTGTTAATTTATCGCGTTCAAAGATGAAACTTTTCATATTCCCTTACCACCTTCAACGATAGTGAGAAAACTATTTTATTGTTTTATATGTATTTTAAAATTCATTTTATGAACTTTTTTATGTTATGGAACTAACACATGCACATAATACTAAATAATAAAACAAAATATGTCTTTTGTGAGCAAAAAGCCACCAAAAATATTCCAAACGATTATCACTGAAGTCTTATCTAATGATTAATCCTCAACCCAAAAACCCAAATGACATAGATAAAAATTTAATTTTATGTATTTTAAATAAGAAAATATAACATCAATTATGGATATCTATTACCATTATAAATGATCTTTTATACATTTATAAAAGTGAATAGATCAAGATAATCAAGAAAAAAACACTCCCGAGTGACTAAAATGAATCATATAACTCCTAAAAAAGGAAACGAAAGAACATAATAAAATTATACTAAATAAAATAAATAAATATTAGTTAATTAATTAATTAATTAATTAATGGGTTTACTTTTATTATCTAGGACATTATGTAAAAGTACAGAACCATTTCATACATAAGGTAAGGGATTCCTTTCAAACCTCCTTTTTTCTTTTTTGTTACACTTTATCTCTCTTTACCCTAATATTACTTTTCATTATTTTTATATAATTATTCTAAATTTTGCTTATATGTCACGTATTCATGTATCCAGATCATTACATCCTTATTTTTTGGGGATATACATGATTTAATTATTTTCCCAGTAAATTATTAATGATACACAAGCCTAATTAATGGGAGCTTCCTGATTTCATACCCATTTTAATGTTCTCTCTATATCCAATTTTAAGAAAATAATTATTTTTCTAAGAATACTAATTTTATCTTGAAAAAAAATCTTTGGGATCAATTATGGTTTTATAAAAACAATTATTCCTTTTCTGTTTTGAGTAATCTTGACCATTTTTCCTTAAACCGCACAAAAATGTTTTATCTCTAAAGATTCTTCAACACTATTTTTAATTGACTCAACTTAATCTTGATAGATATTATCATTATGTATTTGTATATTTACTTACTAATTTTTATGTGTGATTAAAATCCATTTTTTCTTAGACACCATTATGATATTCTATTTTATTATTCCTTTTAAGATGATTCGGATACCCAATTCTTTCCATGGGTAACCCTTATGTTTATGTTCGATTATTTATTTATGATTATTCATGTGGAAAAAATATTTGTTTAATTGTTATGATCGGTGAACCTAGATTGGTCTCCAATGAATGTTTTAATGTATTTTCAAATGATATGTCATGTTGGGATAGGGAGTTAACCTCATTCCTTTATGAGACAGTGTTCACCATGTGATAAAGTCTTAAGACTTAGCCTTGAATCATGTTTATGTCATGTTATATGTTGTTTCCGCAATACTATGATTCCATGATTATATTTTCCCCTATTATACATGTTATAATTCTTATTTTTATTCATGTTTCATTCCTTTTTCTGTGTTCTAACCCATATCATATGTTTATTTCTATGCTTATTCCCTTACTTGGATTTTTCACTCATCCCATTTGTTCATGTATTCTCGAAGTTATCCAATGTAGATATAAGGACTCAAATGAAGTTTTGAGCTCAATATGAATTTTAGATAAATGTTTTTTTATTTTGTTTTCATGATGTTTTATTGTGTACCAAATCTTACAAAAACATTAGACATTATGATCGTTAGATGTATTTCATGGTAAATGATGCGTTAAATGATGTTATAATTTGTTTAAAAGTCTTAGACCGTTATATTATACCTTCAAGTTTACCTTATCATATTTAAAAATTATATTTTTTACTCTTTTTAGGATAATTTTTCCAAATATTATATTCTAAAATATTAGAAAGGTCTTACATCCATTTAAAATCAAATATTTGATATTCCGATCCAAATTTCTTCAAAAATACTATTTATACTTTTTTGGGACCCATTATTGAAAATAATTTTTAAATGTAAATTTATACAAAAAAGTCACATAAAAGTTTTGAAAAGAACTTTTTGAATGTCACTTGGAACATCATCTTTTAAAATAATGGTAAAAAAATTTCCAAAAATTAGTACAGTTTATCTCACCATAATAGGATTATTCGTTATAAAGATTCCATTCCAACATTTAAAATTGGTTTCAAATTTATTTTCACTTGTTATTATTTATAAATGTAGAGGAAATATTATTATATTATTTTAATTTAAATATTTAACTTTTTAAAGGAATTATTAACTATGTAAGGATTTTTAAAGGATTTTTTTGTAACTAATTCATAAAATGTTTTAATGTCTTATAAAATAATTTTTTTAGAATAATATTTACACTATAAAATTTGCATTCAAATAGAATTTATTTTGGTTTTAAAGGATAATTTTTTAATTTTTTAATATATATCAATGAATTCTTGTAAGGATAACAATATTGAATAATTTTAAAGGCTTTCCAAAATGGATATTTCATTTTATTTTTCATATAAGTTATCCAATGATTGTAGATGGAAATTTTCATCAATTTCCACATCCTTAATTGTCATTTAGATACATTGGGTAATTTATTATGCCGCTATCCATCATATTTATTTAGATATCTTTTAGAATGTTCTAGGAATAATTTTCAAGAAACCATTCAATTTTAAGTGGTTTAATTATGAGGTATCTAATGTTTGAATGTTTTCATTTTCTAATGGAACATATATTTATATATTATTACAATTATTATGACGGGTAGGTTCCTTTATTTCCCTCTAAATCTTTGGTAAAATATTTATGTCGCCTGAAATAATTTTGTGAATCAAGTATTGAAGATCAATTCACCATGGGAATTTAGAAGTTATGCTTTCTCCACATTGTTATTGGAATCACATTGGGATTAAAGCTCCATTATATTATTTTAATCATGTTTTTATACATACTCCACTATGATTAAGGGAATCTAGTAGAGATTCATGTTTCACTATGGTAATCTGGTAGTGTTGTTGTAATGAACCAAAAATTTATGAAAAGAATTTATTCCTTCTTGTAGTAATTTCATATAGTATAAATATCATAAAATCACTTGGATATAATAATATTTTCTTTATAAATAAATAATTAATTAAAAAATATTTATTTTTAAATGTTAAGGAAGCAATACTAGTGAAATAGTAACTTGACATTAGGAATAATAATATTACCCTTGTGAATAGTAACTTGGCCAAATGAATAGTAACCTATCCCGTGAAAGCATAGATGAAATTTAGGAAAATTTATAAATGACAGTATTGTATAATTATATCATAGTCCACATAAAAAAATGTTTTGAAAGTTAATAATTAAGTGTTGGAATTTATATACATCATAAATATATAATTAAAGTTTATGATTAATTTAATAATATAAAATACAATTTATTTTCATAAAAATATTTCATAAATTAATATATTTATGTCTTCTGATTTTAAGATATTTATATGAGACCATGAGTAATTTTGTAAGGTTTTATAAAAACAGCTATAATTTTAAAATCTGTATTTTCCAAGTAAATGAGGATTTTAATTAAAATATAAATTACATATATTTAGAAAAAAAATAACAAAATGGAGTAATTTTTATAATTATACACATCGAAAAATTCTTTTGGGGAATTTTTTGTATTTCTCTGAAATAAATGAATTTTAATGATTAGTAAAATATGATAATTTTTTATAAATGCTAAGTACATGAATTCTTGAGTCATTGTTGATGTAAGACTGATGTAATCACCTTAAAATAAAACCATCAATAATTTTTTATATATTTAGAGATAATTATCAATATATTCATAGTCTTGAACCAAAATAATAAACTAATCAATATATTAATAAGAAAACACCCCTCTCTTCCACTATAAATACGACCCCTCTCACTCACTTCTCCTCAGAACTCTCAAGATTTGACCCTTTAAAAAATTCTACCAAATAAAATCCCCAATATCCTCTCCCACATCCATTATCTATTAGTCTCATAAAAAATATAAAAACTTTTCTTCAAGGAGGTTCTCAAGGGGGATAAATCCAAGAGGTAAAATCCTCTTCCTTTTTATTTTAATTTCATTTCAATTTCATTTTTTATCATCTTCTCGCCTTCTCTTATCCAAATGGAATGATAAATAAAATTTGATTGATATAATATAATTATATAATGTTAATTTAATATTCATCATTAATATATCCCCTCTCAATATTTTATTATAAAAATGAAATCGTCACTCGTGATGTGTGAATTTACCGACATCGTGGGCGATACACATTCATTTCTCGTTAATGCTTTCATATATGTTAATAAAACCATTAAATTGTTGAAAATGGATTTTAATGTGTATGTTAAATCCTTATTTATGTTTTTTATATAACTTATAAAGATTATACCGAATGATAAAACAAACTTAAATTGTTGTGATCAAAAAATCTCCAAAATTAACCTAAAGCAATCATTATTAAATTTAATCTCATGATTCTTACTCATACCATTCAAAAAAATTATTGATAATATAATTGAAAATTATGGAAGATGATTAATAACATATAATAAATATTTTGAATATTTATCCAAATTTTATTCGAACTTCCTTCAGGTATATAAGTGAACTGATCCTGAAAACCATGGAAAACAAATTCTTTGAAACAATGAAATTAAACTCTATAACTCATCTAAATCCCATATATGAACTTAATAAAACATTAATGAATAAAATTGATGTATAAAAGTTTTTCTTTTTAATTAATGATTCTAATGTGATTATACAAGATCGTGATCATAAGAATACATTCTGAAAAACAGTAAGTGAAATTCTCAAACCCAACTCTCCTTATTAGGGTTTTCCCTCTTTCATCCTATTTTTAGTATCAATAGTTTTTAAATATCATTTATTTATCATTATATTACCTTTTGGGTTATATATGTTTTCTAAAAGTTTTTATGACAAAAATATGTTATCCAAAAGAACTCTTCTTTTAAAAAAACACACCTTTTAATTCTTGATATTGTTTCCTCTTTATTCAAGGATGATTATTATTATATAAAATATGTTATTACCTATTTTATTGGAAATACAATGTATATAAATATATTATTTATGAAATTAAACCAATTTATTTCCATGGATTATTATATTTCCAATATTAATATATATTCTATGTGTCATACATGATAGTGTTAATGTTATAATGTAATGGGAGTGCCCAGAATTATATAGTGCAATGTAAATGTTATTATCTGATCAGTGTGCCCATAAATTTATATAACTCAAATTAATTGTATAATATGATGAATATTATGATAAAAATTTAAATATTGGTGAACATAATGCTAGTTTTATTCATAAATTTGTGTGGTAGTTGATCACTAAGACATGATGTTTCATTTTTATGCATTGTCACATTCCATTCCTTTACCTAATGATTCCCCTTATGATTATGATGATGATTTTATGATTATTATCACCCCATGTTATACAATTTAATGTTCATATCTATCATCTCACTGGACTTTTAACTCACCAATTTCTTTAATTTACATCCTTAGGGGACTACATGTGCTTAGATTAATTCAAGGGCCATTAATAAGCTAGAGAAGAAAGAATTAAATAAATGTTTATGTTTCATATTGTAAATGTTATATACAATCCTAATTTTCCCAAGAAACTAAATATTTGTATCATGTTTGTGTAATTATTTTATATCTTTTATCATTAAAATGATGTATTAATAATTTCAGAAGAAGTTGAGTCACTATAGTTGGTATTAGAGTATGGTTTAGTAAATTTTGGAATTAGGAAAGAGAACCATAGCCAATACCCATTGTATGAGACTGTATATATGTAATACCCGAAGAATATTTTATTTTCAAAATTCTAAATAGATGGATCCTAGAAGATATTCATTTATAGTTAATTTTAAAAAGGATAAATTATTTTAGACTTGTTGACTGGTTTGGTTCTGACCTTTTCTATTTTAGAAAATGGTGTGAACTAGGAGAAACCAGGACCAAAAATCGTGTGAGGGAAAATACAGAGATTTCATGAATTAGATCCCCAATTATTTGGGAGGTGGACTAAAAACTTTCATTGTGATTCTTACCCATATATATTTGGTTATGAATTATATCTTTAATAATGTGGAATTTCTTACATCGCCTAAGATGGAGCAGCTACCTATCAAGTGTTTTATACATTAGTGACCACCAATGTTTAGTGGCTCTTCGAATCCAGTTTTCATGGAATAGTGGGTCAACTCAATGTTGAATATCATTTCTGTTCTTTTCTATTCTAAGATGGAGAAGGTGACTCTCTCCATTTAATATTTATATAGATAGGCTGATCAATGGTGGTCCTTTATTAAGAACACCAAGCTGAGGGAAGAAATTGAAGAGATCGAGTGAGAATACTTTACGATAAGGTTTATCAAAAATTATTTCCCTCTAACTCTTCAAAATAATATGGATAGAGAATTAATAGATATTAAGTAAAATGAAGGATAATCGGTCATGACCTATATAGAAAATTTCACAGGTCTTTCATGGTATGCTTCGGGTTTTGTTATCAACAATGATATAAAAATATATTTGTTTAAAAACAAACCTTCAAAAGTATATACCAATTCAATACATTATAATATATGAAAAAAAAATTTTATTTGATCTCAAAGTGGACATGGATTTTGAATAATGGCCCCATGGATATGGTGATAAGAAATGAAAGGTGTATTTTCAAGATGAAGGATCTCGTGAAAAAGGTTGAAAAAAACTCAACCATCAACATGTCAAAAATATGGGAAGAAGCATCATGGGAACAACCTAAAAGGGATGATTATATTCTTAAACTATGGAATATAAGTCCTCAAATCTCATGGATATTGAATAGACATTAGGAATGGGATAATGTGGTGGCTAAATTGACAGCACCGACCATGGTCCAATTCTACAATTGTTGGGAGAAATTTCGCTATGAATGTAAGTCCACTAAACCCCGATTCCTCGAGGGTAATTAGTGTCATAATCTACTAAAGACAAATAGAAAGGAAAGGTTTTTTCCATCACTACTGTTGATATGTAACAAAAAACTAAGTCAAAAACTATACACTTATTATTCACTCAAGCATTGAAGAAGTCTTATTGGATTATGGTTCTATGCATTCCTTTATATGAAGAAATTTTTCTAAAACTATTGAACTAAAGCCCCAAAACCGTGATGTAGAGATATCTATGAAACAACCTAGTGGTGAAATCATTACCAACCATGTGTTGTAATCTTCTCCTATTGGCATATGTGGGAATATTCATCTGAAAAATCTAGTAATATTTCCCTTGGGGTAATTCAATTTGATACTAAGGATGGATTGGATGATGATATATAGGGAGCATATCAACTATCTGGAAAAAGATATATCTCTTTATATTCTAAACCATCACAGAAACTAATAAAAATTCAAGGAATGTCATGAATCCCCTTTTTAAAATCTATCAACGGTGTGGGTGTTGATTCCTTGTGAAGAATAATACCTCTCTTAAATGGTTGAGTCTATAGAAGTTATCAACTTAGGGGAAATGCCCATCATAAGAAAATATAGTGATGCATTTCTTCAAGACTTACATGGACTTCACCCAGATCATGAGGTATAATTCTCAAAACAATTCAGATCTAGAGATACTTCTATATCAAAGTGTCCATATATCATGGATCTAATCGAACTTGTGGAGTTAATGAATAAACTGCAAGAGAATTCGGGAAAATGATTCATATTCCCTAGTGTATCACTTTATCGTATGCTAGTACTCTTTTTCAAGATGAAGGATGGATCAATGTGGATGCATTCCAATTATAGAGAACTCAACAAGATCACCATAAATAAAAAATATCATCTTCCAAGGATTGATTACTTTTCCAATCAGTTTCTAGGAGCTTAGTACTTCTCATAGGTGGATCTTTATTCGGGATATAATTAGATAAACGTGAAGATGGAAGATATTAAAAATTTTACCTTCTGTATATGGTATGGAACAATGAGTTTCTAGTGATTCACTTTTGACTTATCAATTACTCTGTAATCTTCATGGATTTGATGAATATAGTCATTATACATTACCTTTAAATTTTTTTGCAGTTTTTATTGATCATATTATCATCTACGCTAAGTGTAAGTATATACATGAAAAACATATAAGGCTTATATTGGCGACATTAAAGAAGGATAAGTTGTATGCCGGGGTCAGAATGTGTTACATTTTGATGCGGAAAGTCACATCCATATGACATGTGATCACAAGTGAAGGAATCTCTATGGACCATTCAATAACAAAGGAAATTGAGGAATTCCCTAGAACTTATAGTGTCAAGGAAATTCATATTTTTCTTGTATTATCTAGGTACTACCTATGTTTTGTGATACATTTCTCATTGTTTTCAATCCCACTAAAAAAGTTAACTAGTAATGGGGTAATGTACATCTAGATGGATTAATGTGAGGAAATATTCAAGGATCTAAAGAGAAGGCTAATCACTGAAAGTGTACTCACATTACTAAAAATTGTAGAATTTTTTGTGATACAAATTGATGCTTCTATGAAATTATTGGGTTTTGTACTTAAAACAATGATGAAGTGATATCCTAAACCTTAGAATAGTTTAATATATATGGGAAAAACTACTCAATGCATGATCTGGAGCTACTAGATGTGATTTTTTCCTTGAAAATCCTGAATCACTACCTCTATGGTGAGAAGTGTGACATGTATACTAATCAAAAGATATCAAAGTATATTTTTATGAAAAAGTATCTCAAAATGTGTCAAATGAGATGTTTATAGGTAATCATAGTCTCTGATTGCTCTATTCACTATCATCCTGGAAAGGTGAACAATTTAGTTGATACTCTTAGTTGAAAAGAACATGATGATCTATCCCTATTATGGATTGAGAAAGACCCCATATAATTGGAAATGAAAATTTTATATTTTTAAATAATAATAGTAGGGAATTAATATTACATTTCCCAAATAAGAAACTAATGAACATAATAATGAGAAAACACCTCTCTCATCCACTATAAATACCACCCCTCACACCCTCTTCTCCTCAAACCTCTCAAGACTTGAGCCTCATTCAAATTCTATCCAAACATCCTACCAAGACACTATCTCACATCTAGTATCTATTGGTCTTATCAAAAAACAATATCCTTTTCTCTATGGATGTTCTCATGTTGGATACATACAAGAGTTAAAATCCTCTTCCTTTTTCTTTTAATTTCTCTTTAATTTCATTTATTTTATTCACTTCTCTTCATGTTATATCATCCAAATGTCAATATAAAACCATAATTTTTTATATAATATAATTATACCATATTAAATAAAAATTAATCATTAATATCCCCCCTCTCCCTCTCATTTATTCTAAAAATTAAATCATCAGATGTGATGTGTCAATTTACCAACATTGTGGGCGATGGAATTTAATATTCTTTTAATGACTTTTAAGGTGTTAATAAAAACATTAAATGGATCAAAAATAATTTTAATATGCATTTTACAACCCAATTTCTATTCTTTAACTATAATATATACATAATATTAAATTATAAAACAAAACAAATTCATTATGTTTGAAAAACTGCCAAAATTAACCTAAAACTATCACCACTAACTTTTATCTAATGATTCATCCTCATACCACATAACCAATTTCATTAAATATCATTAAAAATTATTTAATATCATTACAAACATATAATAACAATTATATATATTTATCCACATTTTACATGAATTTCCTTTTATGTATACAAGTGAATAGATCATGAAAACCCTGAAAAACAAATGCTCCCAAACGATGAAATTAGACTCTATAACTCAACTAAAAGTCCAAAAATTAATATAATAAAACAAAAATTAATAAAATTAATTTATAAAAGTATATTTATTTGGTAATTAATTATAATTATGTGATTATATATGATATTAAAGTGAATAAATCATTCAAACATAAGGTAAGGGGAATTCTTGAACCCAACTCTCCTCCATTGGGTTTTCCCTCTTTCACCCCATTTTCGGTATGGATATTCCGTAAATGTAATTTATTAATCATTATAATACCTTATCTATGATATAGATGTCTTCTACATGAGTTTATGATAATCACAATGTTTTCTAAAATAACTCTTCTTTAAAAAACACACCTTTTAATTCTCGAGAAAGTTTCTTCTTCAATCAAGGTTTCTGATTCTTATATCAAGTTTGTTATTCCATATTTCATTTAGGAATACAATGTATTTAAATGTATGATTTATGAAATGAAATACATTCCTTTACATGGTTTATTATATTTCCAATATTGATATATGTTCTATGTGGCATGCATGGTAATGTAAATGTTTTGATGTGACGGGTGAGCCTAAAATTATATAGCAAAAAGTAAATATTATGATGTGACATTTGTGCCCAAAATTATATATTACCCCCAATGAATTGGGTAATGTGATGAATCCAAATATAAAAAGTGAAATATGTGTAAACATGATGTTATTTTGTTACCACTATGTGTGGTAGTAGACCACTAAGGCATGATGTTTCATTTTTATGCATTGCCAAATTCTATGCCTTTAACTAATGAATCCTATCCTAATTATGATGATCAGGTTATGATTATACTCAACACATTTTATATTGTTTCATGTTCTTATATATCCTCTTACTTTTCATTTTTCTCACCCATTTATTTGATGTATATCTCAAGGTGACTACTTGTACTAAGTAGAATTCAAGGACCATTTAGAAGCTAGAGAAGAAGTAATTAAATAAATGTTTATGTTTTATTTTTTAAAATTTACACAGAATCAAAATTTTCCCAAGATACTACACAATTGGATCTTGATTTTTTAATTATTTTATGTTTTTTATCATTAAAATGATGTATTAATAATAAAAGTAGAAGATGGGTTGCTATAGTTTTCTACTCCAGTATATTATAGTAAATGTGTAGTGATTCATGATATAACATTTTTGGATTTCTACTCCAATATTAGTTCCATTGTTTAATATTATTCTCCATTTACATGAAATTCCATATAATTATGCCTATGATTATTCTCCACCACACCTATTTACTATCTCCTATTACCCTATGCTTATACCATGAAATATGTTTTCCCTTTGAGATTAATTTTCATGAAATCATGGCTTCTAGATAACTCTTATTGTTCAATTACATTTATAGTAATATATTTCTCTATTTACTATGTTTTCAATCATTCTTATGTTATAAACCTAGATGAGGTATTAATTAGTTTTTCCTTACTAAGTATTTGAGGTGACCCCTTTTTCTATTTTCATTCCCTATTTTAGGAAGATGAGTATAACTTATGGGACGTTTATAAGGGATTATTATGAGGCTCAATTATGGAGAAATATTTATAAGTGTTATAAAATGAGTTGCTTATATAGATAGTCCTAAAATACATAAATCAAAATTTTTCATGGATTTTATAATTATTATGAGATGTAATTATAAAAATATGGAAATATATTTTTTCCCTCGGGCATCTCACGTTGTATCAAAGATAGAATTTAAAGAAAGTGTTTTTAGAACTTTCCCCATGAGTATAGTTTTTGGGTTATATATTAAAAAACATAACATTATCCATATTTTCAGATTTAATGTGATTTTTTGTATGGATGGGATCTCACTATGTGAATCATATTAATTTTCTAAGAAGGGAACTCACATTTAATATATCAAATAATCCTACAATTTTCTATTAGTGTGAGGATGAATAAAAACTTATAAAATAAATTACCTCAATTTATGGGTCGGTATACCTACTCATTATGTGAATTTAGAAAAAATGGTTGGGGAGAAACTCAAAATTGAATATACTAATGTTGTTACGAAATATAATGATGTCTTTTCAGAAAATGATCTCTATCTTTCCATGAATCAAAAATTTGTGTTTTCAATTTAACTCATACATGGTGCTACACTTATTTAAATATTTTCTTATATAATGCGCCAATTTGAGATTTATGAGTTGAAGGAAAATCTCTAATAATATCTTCATAATGGATTCATATACCCTAGTGAATCACTTTGAGGTGAACCTATTATTTTTGTTATGAAGAAACATAGTTCAATTTTTATATTCATTGATTCTCAAGAACTTAATCAGGCTTAAATAAAAAACAAGTATCATATCACTTATATTTCTCAATAAGTTTATCAACTAAAAAGGTATTAGTACATTCCAAATATTGACCTTCAATATGGATTCTATCAATTAAGTTTTAAAAAGGAATATATTCCCAAGATAACCTTCTGTATAAGTTATGTACAATATGAATTTATAGTAATTCCCTTCTAACTTAATGGTTCCCCATTATCTCCATAGATAAGATTAATTGTGTATTTAGATATTAACTTGATCTATTATTTGTAGTTTTTATTGATAATATTCTTAAATATTCTAGGTGTAAGAAGTTCATGAAGATCATCTAAGTATTGTGTTAATAACCCAGGGGAGTTTAAATTGTGTGAAAAATTTATAAAATGGGAATTATATCCATATAAAGTATCATTCATGGGTCATGTAATCACTAGTGAGGGTATGTATGAGTATCATTCATTGAAAAAGGTTATTAAATAATGGACCAGACAAAACATAGTGACTAAGATCTATAGTCTTCAAGGATGGAATGGATATTTCAAATACTCTGTGAGGTAGATCTCATATTTATCAAATTCAATAATGATGTTGACTTGGAAGGGATCCATGTACATTAACATGTATAATGATATGTTATTATTTTATTGATAATGTTAAATTATTTTTCATGAGAAAATTACAAAAATTACTATTTGGATTTGGCATACATATTTTTCTCTTTGAAAATATTGATGTATTTTCACTATTGATTAATGTGTGACAAATATTATAATAATATGTTCTTAAAGTATGTATTAACATATAAATATTTTAATTTATTCCAAATAATGTTGTTAGAGTTGATTATATAGTATAACTTCATGATACATTACCACCTTGGGATAACAGACCAGGTGGACAATGGTTTGACCGGGAAGGATCATACATGTCCATTGATTATGAGGATGTAAATTAATACAATATATATAGTGGAACAACATGAGTATATGGAAATGTATTGAAAGGTGGTGAGTGTTATAGAGTTATACCATTAATATGATGGAGTTATAAGAATCATAAATTGGAAATGTGCCCCCTCGATACCAGAATTTGATTTGGAGATAATAGATGAAGAACACAGATCATTATTAACCATCCAACCAAGAATAACCAAGAAGTAAATAAATCTCAAGGATATTTTTTGGTGAGAAAACATGAAAATGTATATTGAATAATATTTATCTTGATTCCTAGTATATCAAAAAGATAATGGTGAACATCAGCAATATACAGTGTTGATGGAACCATTTCTCATACCTATATGGAAATGGGAGAATATAAGTATTGATATCATCACAGGACTCACCATGAAATAAATAGTCTATAACACCATTTTAGTTATAGTGGATCACCTTATGAAATCATCATTTTTTATTTCTATCAGAGAAATGTTTTCTCTTGACCATATTTATTGGATATGAATTTGAGAAGTTGTAACATTTCTTGAAGTACAACTCTAAACTATTTATAATCAAGATTTATGATTTCTATTAAAATTTTATTGGACAATTTGTGAATAATTGAATAAATGGTTATAATTTAGAACAATATATAATTCATAGACATATGTTAAGTCTAATAGGATCATTAAAATCATAGAATATATGTTGAGAACTTTTGTTATGGATTTTAATGGTTGTTGGGACTAAAACATTCCCCTAGTAAAATTTTCCTATAACAATGAATTCTACCCAAAAATTCATATGGGTTGTTATGATATCCTGTATATAAATAACTACATAACTAAAACATTTTGAGATTTATTCGAAGAATTTTAGTTATTGCGACTTGATATGGATAAGGAAATAGATGAGAAATTTAGATCTATTCTACGACACATATGTGTGTCTCAAAGTCGATCGAAGTGTTTTGCTGAAAATCATAGCTAGGTATAGATATTAATGTTAATAACACGGTATTACAATTAATATATCCTTAGAATATTGTTATTATATTTTTAATTTTTTGGAAATTGTGCCCTATATATATCGGTCACTTTGGGAATATTGATAATATCCTGATGATGGCTTATTATATAGAAATTCCACCCAACCACTCTCATGTTCATCATGTGTTCCATGTGTATCTTCTAATAATATAGAAACAAAATCCTTTATATGTACAAAACCTTTAGGATATATATATATATATATGGAGCATGATATTTCCTATAATTAACGACTAATACTGATTCTAGATCAATGAAATAATGTGTTTCAGAATGAGGCTACTTACATGGACATGGTTTTCCTGAAAAACTACAAATTTGAAGAAGCTACAAAATATCTTGGGAATGTAATGAGGTATAAGTATCCTCATTTGTTTCCATTATTTTAATAGAATTCAAAAAGTTATATTCTTTTAATGGGAAAAAATGTAATACCAAGTGTTTTTAGAATACATTTTAATTTAATAAATTCGATGTGTTAAATAGCTTGTGGTGAATACAACACTGAACATATGTAGTTAATGATTTATTTATGTATGGAATGAAATATATTACCAAAAAATTAAATGATACATAATTTTCAAAATTAATTAAAAAAAATTCATGATTCAGAACCTTAATTATTCATGTTTTGTTGAAAAACAATTTCTGTTGTATATTATAAGTTTCATATAAATTATAAATTTTAAAAAATTCTCAACTTCATTTTTTAATAATGAAAATAATTTATATATTCAGAATAAACAAATATAGTATGTTGAATTTTTTAGATTCATCAGAAGAATATTTATTTTTGGGGGAATAGTGAAACCTATTGTTTTTAAAAATACCAGGACATTTATTACGTCATTTTCATATAAACATAAAATAAAATTTATAAAACATTTCTCTTGAAAAAATATGTATTTTATAAATATTATTATACATTAAAAAATTTTATGTTTTACTTAAAACATATGTTTTATATTTTTAAAGATGACTGATTTTTTGTAAAACTATATT
Source organism: Viscum album (assembly GCA_963277665.1). Taxonomy (NCBI): domain Eukaryota; kingdom Viridiplantae; phylum Streptophyta; class Magnoliopsida; order Santalales; family Viscaceae; genus Viscum; species Viscum album. The sequence continues at coordinate 1,349,872,668 of OY728121.1, read as the reverse complement.
TTGTGTTAAATATTAATTATTTTAATTTTTTTTAAATATTTTATATATTTAATATTGTGAAATAGTTTTGATGTTTGGAATAATAATATAAAAATTATATAATAGGGGTAATTTTATTTTTATTTATAAAATTAATTTAATAAGGATTAAAAAGAGGTACTGTGGTAAATTTAAGTTATTATAAAAAACACTAAGGTAAAAGGACCTAACATTCAGAAAATATTATCATTGAATGTGTTTTTAAGGGTTTGATAAACAAAAACTCTTCCCCACTTTATTATAACCCTTTATTGGATTTACTTTCCATGAATATTTTACCCATTATTTCAAAATTCATCTCTCTTAACTTATAAAAGGAGACTTCCACCACCTATATTCATAGACTCTAAATATTCGATTTCCACATGAAAATAATCTAAAATTCATTCCCAAAATTCCTATCCAAGATATAGATTATTTGGTCGCATCAAAATACCACCCATTAATGGATAGTCATATTTTGAAAATTTATTCAAATGACTAAGGTAATGTTCCCAAATAACACATTTTTTCTCCTTTTAATTACATCTCCCTCTACGTCATTTTTTATTATCCTAATCTTAAATAATAACATCATTATCAATTTTTACTTATGTTTTATAATATTAATGGAACAACCATTATAAATTCCCCTCATGACCATATGAAAATTGATAATGTCTTTTGGGTTACATGTAAAATACCACCTTCATAGGTGACATGTTACATTTTTCATAAACCAACATACTTAGATAGATAAAAATGTTCATTTAATGTTTAAATATAATTTTTATAAAATTATTAATATTATACAAATATATAAAATTTTATATCTTCTTCTCATCCGTATAAAAATGAATACATAGTCCGCACATATTTGTGAACTACTTCCTCCACGAACAACATATTTTATTCCATTAATTTTGTAAATTAATTGAAAGAAGTTCAATGTGTATTTTATTTTCACAAACCATGAACATTATTTTAATCACTTGAATATTAGGATATATATACATATATATATATATATATATTCATAAAACACTATTATTTAAATATAATTTATATAATTTGAATTATTTACATGGTTTTAAAGAATGGGGTTTGTCATCGCTCTAAAAAACATGCATGAAACAATTAGTTGTACTAGAATTTGAGGATGAAAATGACCATTAACCAACTAATAAATCTGAATTGAATGATTATAATAGAAAAATATCAAATTTTATTGATATTAATATGTTTTAAAATAGTTAATTAAGTTTGATATATTTATTATATAGGAATATAAAGATATTTTTCTAATGTTGGGAGAAAAGGTTAGCGGTTTCTGTATTTCAGTTCATTTAACTAAGATATAATTCATATTCACAAATAATTTTATTGTGTGGTGTACATACTACACATTAATATATTTTTTACATAATTATATTTAAATTCATGGGATTTTATCATCCATATTATATTCAAACTTCCATTGGTTTTTCATAATAAAGGAAATTATGTTTTAATGGTTTCATTCCAAACTCATTTTAAGTCAAAACTTTTAGGAAATAATTTCATTATAAGGATATATTATGTTATATTTATCTCAAAAGGCACAATTTTTTTCATTATAGTTATTTTTAGGGTTCTTAAGTCATATCTTAATTTAATTCACTTGCGTGTATAATATATTTGATGTGACTCTTGTAAATGAAACTGACCCCACCTCTTATTTTCGGTCAGGAATAATCCCCCTCCATATATATATTCATTTTGTGGATTTCAATTTATATGATTTAATAATTTATTATATACATTTTATAATATTTGAAATTTTATGACAAAATTTTGTTTTTTTAGAGTTTTTGACATGTCGCATTTTAAAAAATATATCCCTTTTTAAAATTTTCTTTGTGGACAAATTCATTCACTGTTATAACAATACATCCTCATTAAGCTTCCATTCCATTGTTTTAAATGGGTTTTTCATGTGATATTAATTATTGATGATTTTTAAAATAAAATGGATATTTTCTATTATTTTTCACAATATTTATCTAATAATATTAACGGTTTTTCATATATGTCAACATATTTTGATGTTACTTATTCTGAAATTGGGATATGAGTGTATGATGACATCCACCTTATTTATATGGATGGATTATCAGAAAAATTTATATGTTTTCCTGAAAATCATATTTTTTCATAGGTAATTAATCTAATGTTGAAATATAAAGGTTTTTTATCAGGAAACACATATATATTATTTACATTATATGATGGGTGGCCCAAGAATTATATTACCCTATAATGTATTAGAAAATATATGAAATCTTGTGTGATAATATTAAAGGGTATGGGGAGTGAACCCAACCCACTATGGGCCTCTATACACTATGACTATGAGAATAGTGAATTATCCCAATCAATTTTAAGATTATTTCAACTATGTTTTGATGTTTGTGGAAGTTATTCATTATTATGGAAATGATTTTTTATGTTAATATGGATTATAAATGATTTTATTCATAATATTTTGATATGATCTCATTGGTAATGATAGATTATTGATGATTTTATAAATGTATTATTATTATATTTTTTTAAACTAAGGCTTTATTCCATGAAACATGATTTATATTCTATTAATTGTTGGGTATATTTGTATAATTTTTATTCACCTTTTTTACTAATATTATTATCTTATGATCACATATGATCATCATCTGATTTCCACCATGTTTAACATTTCAGAGCAAATGATATCACCATTTCTTATGTTTCCATTTCTCTTAGATATAATTGAAAACAATAAATATGATATTTCTATGAATATTACTATATTTTTTAACCTTTTGGGTGGTATGGAAGACCATTCTAAAATAATTTTATTATAAATGTATTGTCCGAAGTCACTAAACCATTTTTTTAGGGTGACTATTCAATCAAATATAATGAAAAATCATATGAAATGATTTTATATTAATATATGTTATTCTATCATTATCCTAGATAGTGTTGAATATGATGTGAATTCATCTATTTACTCCACTACGTAATAATGAATAGGAATTAATTATTCTTTCGTTAAGGCATAGTCACTATTTATTTTCTTTATTACTATCTCTTAATTACCTATGATGTTTTTCTAAGTAATTATTAATATTAGAGAAAATTTCAATCCTATGATGATTTCTAAAAATGAAAACTTATTTATAGTAAATATTTTTGATAGTAGGATAGAAAAATTACACATTTCATAGATTTTTAAGTAAACAGAATACTTAATCTCACTAGGTTGAGCTACTAGTTATCCATCCTTTTACCCCATTGGATCCTAAATTCAAAATCAAACTATATTTCCCATACATGGGAGGATTTATGTATTGAAAATAATTATTTATTATGGATCCCCATGTATAATGGTGGCTTCTATAAGATAGTATGTTACATGAGGAAATATGCTAGAACCTTCCCCTCATTAACTTTTGATATATGAATTGGATGTTGAACAGATGTATATTAATTACAAATATTTCCTTCAATCCATTTATCATCATATGGCTGAGGACATATTTTCTTAGGACAAAATTTCATGAAAATTATTAATCATGGTTATATAGATAATTATTACATTTTCTAAACATTGTAGACTAATTTAAGGTAGTTTTTCTCAATATCATAATATTAGGTCTTTCCCTCTAATATTATATACATAAGACAGAGGATATTATTCTCTATTACTGTAACATCCCAAGAAAGTAATGAATAATATATTTTCTTATTTATGTCTATTTAGGAATTAGATAGTGTTTTATAGGAGAATAAATCCAATCTTAAGCATATAATACTCTAATATTTTAAAAAAAGATTGGTTTACTGCCTTTTGATGGAAAACCATTTTTAAATCTAACTATTTAGAATTTTATAAGCTATATTTGTCAAAATAATCTTATTATTTAGGATTATGACATTAAAATTTACTTTGGATAAATATTTGGTATTTTTTGACAATATGCATTATTTAATGAATAGTGAAAAATACTGCATTTTACTTCAAAACTGCTTTTTCATCTAATTTAATTATATAGTTAGATTATCTTTTTATTTTGTTTTAAAGTGTAATTAGAATATATTTTTACAATTTAATCTAATGGTGGTCATTATAATTAATTTCACTTTGAAATTGGGCATAAACAAGTAACAAACTTTTCATAGATATTGTTTCAAAAAAAAACCCACTATTTGTTTTGACAACGAGAATTATTTTTAAATTAATTACTGAAATTTCTGTGGTTGGAATTTGGTAAAATGGATTCCATATTTTGAATCATAAGGTCCAAATTATGTAATTAAGACTCTTTTGTTTTTGGGCATTATGAATAGTAACGACAGTAATTATCATTAATTATCTGTATTAATTAGAAATCAGGTAGTTAAGCGTAATAAAATAATATCATAATAATATAAAATGACCCAAAAATGTGTCTTAATTCTACTATTTGTGTCATTTCCGACCATGGAATTCCTTGTTCCAAACTTAGGGACCCCATGGAATCACTTTTGGGTGATAGTGACACTTTATCATTTTATTTTTAAAGAAAGGAGAATATCATAAAAGTATGTAAGACCTAAGTAAAACAATTTTAGTTTTGTCTTTGTAAATGATCTCTTAAGATATAAATGGTCATTGGAAAGCTAAAAATATTTCCTACATCATATTATTTTTTTATATTTTTTAGACATTAAATAAATTAATTTATTTATGACACCATGATGAAGCAGCGATTGCCTCATTAATGAACGGTTTAAATAAAATGAAAAGGTAATGTAAAATCTAAGACTTACACTTGTCAAAAACCTATTGGATGGGTGGATTTAGAACCCTTATCACCTTATCCTAGAATATATCATTGTGGGACCTTTAAAATCTGAAACTCATTTTAAAGTAAAGTAACATTTCATGACTTTCCAAGAGTGCCCCTCCTGCCTCTTATAAAAGGCTCCCACATCTACCGCCTTAACCACACCTCTAAAACCATTGGCTTGGCTAAACTCTGCTCATTTTATCTCTCCACGTCCCTCTATTCATCATAGAAGCCTTACCTTAGGCATAAATCTCTTCAAGAAACCCTTTTGGTTCAAACTAAGGGGAGTTACCCGATTTAAAGGTAAAGTCTTCTCTAATGTTCTTTTGTTTTATTTTGCTTCTCCAACCTCCTAAAATATTTTTACTCATTTAATTTGTAACAACAATAGTATATTAAATATACTAGGATGTTTTTATGAGAAGGATTCATGCTACACTTACACACACCTCTGTCAAATGGTTAAAGAACATGTTGTTTCTTTGGATGGTGAATTACTGCCTCACGAAACGATCATTGTTCAATATTCATTTAACACCATTCAAGGTGGCCATTGTCATGAACCAACCCATGTCGACCATGAACTGGTCACCCAATCCGGCCCGCGACATGGCCCTAGGGGTGTTCCTGATCCCCACGGGCTGGCAACTAGTGACGGGCATCAAAATTTAACTGGTGGGAACGATTTGGCCCAAAAGAAAACAAACTAAGTTGCGGAAAATAAGTAGAACAAAAGAAAATAAATAAAGAACAACCAACAACGCTACTAACATGACCATGCCCAAAAATCCACGTAACCCCGTGGGTCACTCTCCAATACCACCACTAACGTCGCTCAAGGCGAACAACTAAAGCTAGAACATACAATAGAACTAAAAACAAGAAAACATTGTAGGCGTGAGTATTAAAACTCAGCAGGCTAGCCCGATATCTATTCCCAATGCCCTACCTTTAAAAATAAAAGAAACACTATTTCAAGTTTGAACTACAATATATAAAAGTATGTTTTTATAAATATTTTACTTAAAATCAAAAGTATGAACCATTTCCCTTAACCATTTCCAGACGTGGGTTCATTTCATTAGTGTCAATGGATTTTTAGAAAGGGAAAGTGATGTTTAAATTTTCAAATTTTCACAAAGAAGATTAAACACATTCATTTGAATACCATTTTTAGAAACCTAATCAAAAGCAATTTCCCACTTTCCAAGGAAAACAGAACACTAGAAATGCACAAAGTAAAACCCACAGCAAGGGCTATGTAGGTATACATATGATCATCATAATTACTACTACAAGAAACAAAATCCGAATAGATATGGGTGAACCTAGGAGATCTAGAATAAACCAGAAGACACCAATACATGAGAAATCATCCTTGTTGACATGTCACGATGAAATAAAATTGCAGAATACGCTCGACCATCCTCTCTCGGGTAGGTCAAGGGAAAATCCCATAGTAATAAACCCAATATATCGACCTACTATGGGCCACTGGTCAGTACCATAACCTACCAGTGCAGCAATCGTTCTTAGAATATTCTCTCAATATACCAGATTCCCATGTCTCAAGTGTTTGAAAAGGGGGTGAGCCAACCGATGCCAACCGAGCATCCAATCATATATATATATATATATATATAAAGCACAACAGGAATCACCACGAGTCACACCACGGGACAACCTCTTGCCTTTAAACTACTCAGGTACCCAAGAGCCTCTAAGCGCGGCCTCCCAAACAATCAATTGCAAACAAGGTATGAGAGTTATCCTATGAGGGTTTTTATCAAAACATTTTCATCATTTTCCATAAAGTGTCAAACATGCAGTAAATATATTTCACAATCACGACATTAAAAAGAACCAAAATGCTTGTTCAAGTTTCAGAAGAAATCATTTATCATTAAAAGCAGAACTATAATTAAAATTACGTGAATTATGTTTAAAAACCAAACGAGCATTATTTCACTAATGGGTGTCTGCTCGTCAAGAAAATGTTTTAAGTGTCGAGTATAAAATAAACGGCTCTTTTTACACCAAATTATCATTTTAAAATTAATTATCTTATATTTCTTCTCATTTATTAAAATTAATAAAATATTTAATTGAAAAATTATTGTGCACAATCATAACAAAACTACTCCATTTTCACACTGCAAGAATTGAATTATAACTTTGCATAATAAATGAATTAATCATAAGTTGAATAATAATATTTAGAACATTTGTATTTATATAAGGTGCAGAAAACAAGTAATAAAGTAACTTAAATTTTTATAAAAGTAGTGAAATGGGAACCTACCTCGAGTCGCAGCTCGGACACGATGACACAATACACCTCGTACAGGCGCACATGCACACTCAAGCCGATGATCGCGGTGTCATGGTGTTACCTCGCCAACACGCTGAAAAAAACGCACGATAACTAAGAACACATAGCCCCTGACTTAGAACAAACCAAACGAACAACCAGCATAAAAGAACTAGCTCGACATCACTTCAAAACACAACTTGTTCCATTTACATTATTTAATGGACTACTTGCACCATTTATGAAACCCCACTAAGTGATGCAAAAAAGGGTTTACTCCAAGAACATGTCTTATTTTATATAAACATATTACTTTAAAAACAAACGCATATTCAAAACTTTAAAAATACCACTTTCACTCTATATAAATGATTCAAAAAATCAATAAACTGTTTATTAAATCATTTCAAGAAAAACCAAAATGACTTCACACCAAAATACAGATAAAATCTCCCTTCTGAAACCAAACGTACACCAAGAACTATTTGACACCCAAATTTGCATCACATGAATAACTGGATAATTTATTTAAACATCTCAAGGAACATTATTAAACTAATTTGAAATTAATTTCAAGGGTGCGCAACAAGGAGAACACACCAAAACCTGTTCAAAAACATCTTTTATGACTCTTTTCACATCGACGCGAAACCAAAACACAAACTGCATGGTTTGTGACATGTAAATAAACAATTCAGTAACGTTGTTCATAGAACACATGCACATACCATATATACATATCAACTTCAATTAAAAACTTGATCTGCATCAAACAAACTAATTAATATACATATACTAAATTAATTTAAGAAGAAAAATAATTCATAAATCAAAGTTCAAACGCATAACCACCTACCTCAAATAAAGTACGGACACAACAGTGCTTCCATGGAAAGACAAACAACACCCAATCAAAACCAACCGCATACTCTAATCGATGAGAATAACACGTGAATTACAAATAAATGCAATTAGGTGTGGTTAAATTGAGAAAAACACCAAACATAAAGTGAAATATTCCTTAACAAATAGAGGAGAGGGTTTTGGGTGCTGCGGGTGGAGACCGGAGGTCGCTGGCCGGCGACGGGCTCGCTGAAAAAACGGTGGGAGGTCCCTGGAACAGGGAAGGGGCACCGGAACGACGTTGGACAATGGAGGTGGGTCGTGTGGGGTTGTGAGAGCGGGGCGCTGGAGGCCGGGTCGCCGAAGGAGGAGGCCGGCGGGCAGGCGGTCACTGGAGGAGGCGGCCGGCGGGTAGGCGGGGTCGCCGGAGGTCGGGAAGCCGGGACGAGGGGACGTCGGAGGCAGCGGGACGGCGCGTCGGGGTCACCAGAGTGGGAGGGGAGCGATGGAGACCGGGGGTCGCGTGGAGGCCAGGGGTCCCATGGAGTTCGGGGGTGCAGGAGTAGGGCTAGGAGGAGGCCGGTGCGGGGGCGGGGGACGCTTGAGGTCATGTGGGCGGCTGGATAGGGGGTCGCGGAGGTCGCAACAAGGAGAGGAGGAGGCTGGCCAAAGGTCCAATCGGGAGGGTTAGGGCAGGGCCGGTGTCATGCAACCATGACAGGGCAGGGGGGTTGTTCTGTGATCGGGAGAAAAAAGGGGGGGCAACACCCCCATAGGGTTTCTTTCTTCTTCTTCTTTTTTTCGTAATAAAATTACACTATTATTAATATTAAAAAAAATAAGAAGAAAAATTATAATAATGATATTAACCACTTTAATAATACTAATAACCAAATTCATAATGACTATATATATAAAAATATTAGTAATTATATAATCATAACATTAATAATAATTTAACCATAAAATATTAAGAACACTTAAGAACCATTTAATGATAATAATATTAATGAAAATTATAACATGTCCATTAATAGTTATAATAATATTATCTACACCATAATAATTATGGTGAAAACATTCAACCCATTTTATTTATATAAAATTTTATTGATTTTAAACATTAGATAGTTGCATGGGCACATGAGCTGACCGCGTGGTCCCCGCCAACCATGTGGTTCCCGCGCACCAGTCTGAAACTTATCAAAAATTATTAAACATCAAAAAAATTCAAATCAGGAGCCCAAACTCAACATGTCCAATGATGTGTGACCCTGAGAAGAATAAAATAAAAGAGAGTCTGAGGTCGGGGTGTGACAGTTCTCCCCACCACAGACACTTCCTGCCCCCAGAAAGTCACCAAGCCAACAGTTAACACAACTCTCGTCCATTCTCAGACAAAACGAAAGGAAACTGAGAACCTCAGGTGACCATTTCCAACACAGGTCACACCCAACCTATTAAAGTAGAAACCATAGTAGAACAACAAGGGGAGAACATGAGAGGGTTCTACCCACCACAAGAATTCCACTAATACGAAAACCATTAGACCCGAAGACACCACCCTTGAGGGGGCCAACGCGGGAACTCCCAAACCAAAATCATGCAGTTTCTCCATACGGACCGAACAACACATTAGAGATTTTTAAATAGAAAGCTTTCCACGAAACAACCCATCAACCTAAGGATGAGAAACTAACTCAACACCTCCCAAACCGACTAAAAAAAAGAATACTCACCACAACAGAGACTGGGGAATCCGTAGCCCAATCTCAACCCACTTTCTCAAAGAAAAAAGAACAATTACACCATTTGGGTTAAAACCATTGTGGGGAAAACCGGCACACCCGAACACCGGGATAGTGGAATCCCCTAAGAAACTAAAACACACTAAAGGAAATCCCAAGGAGAGGCGCCCGAACTAAGGTAGGGCCTAGAAACACCACCCATTAACTTCACGAAACCAAACATTCCCCAAAAAAACACAATTGAGACCGAACCCCCAATCAGAATGGGTCCATTTATTCATGGGACCAACACCCTTTGAGGAATCCAAACAATTTTGAAACCACCCTAAGAGCAGATAGTGCCGCTTGAATTGAGGTTAAACGAGCTCATCAAACTACCACAACAAGAATGAGATTATGATGACGATAGGAACAGAACAAGAAAACTTTGGATATTTCCATCCCAAAGTAGAGAACAAGATCCAGACCGAGGTTCCATACACCCCTAGCAACTCCTCACTGTGCACGAGATTCACCCCGAAACCTGTGGTTGGGGCCCTGACTGTCGAAGCATCTTCTGCCTCACAGTCAGGCGTTTTCATCCTCCAGTCCCCAAATTCTTCCTCCTGATGATTCAAACGACCACAATGGTGGTAAGTTTTCAAAGAGGTGCAACGTGACATATTTGAATTCCTAAACCATCCATATCGATGGCACATCAAGATGTGGTTTGACGAACTAGATGATAGAGCCTACGAGGAGAGCTTCTGATAGGCGGTTTCCTCTAGCATGCGCTCCTCACTAGATGGAGGACACTTACAAAAGCCGATCACCACCAACCGTACCCCAAAATCCAACAACGGTGAGACATTCTACCTCCACTGGCCCAAAACATGACCTTCAAACTGAAACCGCACAAAACATAGCAACCTCAGGGAGTTCCCATCAACTTGAAGACACTCTAATTCAACCAACCACACAACCATCTCTAACAAACCTAGACTAAATAAATTAACAAGCAACACTCGATTCAAGCTAGAACTGGGTATGACTCGTTAACAATTTTTGGGGACTTTACTGGGAAACACGTTCTGAACAACGCATAGGTAAAAAAACCAAAACTGGAATCAAGACAAAACACAATTGAATAGAACACCCCAAGCCGATACAACCAGCATGAAAGTCAAACAAATATAAATACAACCAAAATCCTCTTTTTCAAAATCACAATTTTCATTCAAAATTTCAAAACTGCTTTATCCTAAGGGCATTTTTCAAAAACAAAAGCCACTTTTCATAGGTCAAAAATTCCTTTGTCGGAGAAAAACATATTTCCAAATCCTTTATATTTAAAAAACTCACCCATGGAATCCCATGAACCATCACATGTGTTTCCATCCACATTATCCATAAATGAGTTCCTCACACACTTTTCATACATACCCACACACATGTGATCCTCCATAAAGAATATCAAGGGCCACACCAGCCCACCCTTTACCAATTCCAAATAAACACTAACTTTCAAACCAAAGATCGCTCAATTTAAAAATTGACTTTACCAATTTAAAACCATATTTGAGAAACGCTTTTATTTCAAAATCCACTTTCATTTTCAAAAGCACACTTACAGTAACTAGAAGCCACAAAACAAAATTTAAAACGAATCATCGAAATGAGGGACTAGCAGTCACGCTCAACCTAGCGAAATAGTAGTAATTCATGCCCCAAGTAAGTGTCAACATCTAGGAGGAACATAAATCATGCACTCGGACTCCACATAGGTCACTACTCTATGTGAGGTCATGACGTGACATTGGCTCGCCCCCATTGTCATTCCCCAATGCAAAACAAAAGCAGAAGACTCAAATCCCGGACTACCCAGGTAACTCAAGAATCATTGCAAGCAAGAGTTCACCATGCTCTTCCCAAAATTACCTCCTAAGTCCCGACAGTCCTAATCTCAGTCTACCAAACATCCCAAATAACAAGGTCCACCTCTAATACCACTTTTTCACGAACCAACCTGGGTCGACCCTGAACCGGTCACCCGAGCCGGCCCACAACATGGCCCGAGGGGCGTTCCCGATCCCCACGGGCTGGAAACTAGTGTCGGGCATCAAAATATAATAGGTGGGAACGATTTTGCCCAAAATAAAACAAACTAAGAAGTGGAAAATAAATAGAACAAAAGAGAATAAACAAAGAACAACCAACAATGCTACCAACTTGACCACACCCAAAACAACATGAGACCCCGTGGGTCACTCTCCAATACCACCACTAACGTCGCTCAAGGAGAACAACTGAAGCTGGAATCTGCATAGAACTAAAAACAAGAACACATTATAGGCTTGAGTATTAAAACTCAGTAGGCTAGCCCAATATCTATTCCCAATGCACTACCTATAAAAATAAAAGAAACAATATTTCAAGTTTGAACTACAATATATAAAAGTATGTTTTTCTAAATATTTTACATAAAAACAATGTATGAACCATTTCCCTTAACCATTTCCAAACATGGGTTCATTTCATTAGTGTTAAAGGATTTTTATAAAGGGAATGTGATGTCTAAATTTTCAAATTTTCACAATGAGGATTAAACACTTTCATTTGAAAACCATTTTTAGAAACCTAATCAAAAGAAATTTCCCACTTTCCAAGGAAAAGAATGCACCCGAAATGCACAAAGTAAAACACACAACAAGGGAAATGTACGTATACATATGAGCATCATAATTAATACTGCAAGAAACAAATGCCGAATAGACATGGGTGAACCTAGGAGATCGAGAATAAACCAGAAGACACCAATACATGACAAAGAATCCTTGTTGACATGTCACGATGAAATCAAAACGCACAATACACTCGACCATCCTCTATCAGGAAGGTCGAGGGAAAATCCCATAGTAATAAACTCAATATATCCACCTATAATGGGCCACTGGTCAGTACCATAACCTACCAGTGCAGCAATCGTTCATAGAATATTCTCTCAATATGTCTGATTCCCATGTCTCAAGTGTTTGAAAATGGGGTGATCCAACTGATGTCAACCGAGCACCCAATCATATATATATATATAAAGCACAATAGGCATCACCCTAAGTCAATATATGGGACAACCTCTTTCCTTTAAACTACTCAAGTACATGGGAGCCTCTAAGCACGGCCTCCCAAACAATCAATTGCAACCAAGGCAGGAGAGTTATCCTATGAGGGTTTTTATCAAAACATTTTCATCATTTTCCATAAAGTGTCAAATGGGAAATAAATATACTTCACAATCACCACTTTAAAAAGAACAAAAATTCTTGTTCAAGTTTCGGAAGAAATCATTTATCATTAAAAACAGAACTATAATTGAAATTACGTGAATTATGTTTAAAAGCCAAACGGGAATTCTTTCACTACTGGGTGTCTGCTCGTCAAGAAAATGTTCTAAGTGTCGGGTATAAAATAAATGGATCTTTTTACACCAAATAATCATTTTAAAATTAATTATCATATATTTCTTCTAATTTATTAAAATTAATAAAATATTTAATTGAAAAATTATTGTGCGCAATCATAACAAAACTAATCCATTTTCACACTGCAAGAATTGAATTATAAATTTTAATAATAAATGAATTAATCATAAGTTGCATAATAATATTTAGCACATATGTATTTATATAGTGTGCCAACAGTAGGAAATAAAGTAACTTTAATTTTTAAAAAATCAGTGCAATGGGAACCTACCTCGAGTCGCAGCTCAGACACGCCGACATAATACACCTCGTACAGGCACACAAGCACGCGCAAGACGATGATCGCGGTGTTGGGGGGTTACCTCACCAACATGCGGAAAAAACACACGATAACTAAGAACACATAGCCACTGACTTAGAACAAACCAAACGAACAACCAGCACAAAAGAACCATCTCGGTATAACTTTAAAGCACAACTCATGCCATTTATATTATTTAATGGACTACTTGAACCATTTATGAAACACCACTAAGTGACACAAAAAAAGGTTTACACCAAGAACATGTCTTATTTTATATAAACACATTACTTTAAAAACAAACACATATTCAACACTTTCAAAACACCACTTTCGCGCCATCTAAATAATTCAAAAAATAACTAAACTGTTTATTAAATCATTTCAAGAAAAACCAAAATGACTTCACACCAAAATAAACATAAAATCCCCCTTCTGAAACCAAATGTACCCCAAGAACTATTTCACACTTGAATCTGCACCACATGAATGACTTGATAATTTATTTAAACAGCTCAAAGAACATTATTAGACTAATTTGAAATTAATTTCAAGGGTGCGCAACAAGGCGAACACACTAAAACCTATTAAAAAACATATTTTATGACTCTTCACACTTCGACGCTAAACTAAAACACAAAACGCAAGGTGTGTGACAAGTAAATAAACAATTCAGCATGGTTGTTCATAGAAAACACGCACGTGCCATATATACATATCAACTTCAATTAAAAACATGGTCTACATCAAACAAACTAATTATTATACATATACTAAATTAATTTAAGAAGAAAAATAATTCATAAAACAATGGTCAAATGTATAACCACCTACCTCAAACTATGTACGGACACAACAACGCTTCCATAGAAAGATGAACAACACCCAAACAAAACCAACCACACACTCTAATCGACGAGAATAACGCACTAATTAAAAAACAAGGTAATTAGGTGTGGTTAAATTTAGAAAAACACCAAAAATAAAGTGAGATATACCCTCGAGCAGAATAGGACAGGGTTTCAAGTGCTGTGGGTGGAGACCGAAGGTCGCTGGCCGGTGGCGGGCTCGCCGGAAAAACTGTGGGAGGTCGTTGGAATAGGGAAAGGGGCACCGGAACGGCGCCTGACAGTGGAGGCGGTTTATGCGTGGGTGTGAGAGAAAGGCACTGGAGGTCGGGTCACTGAAGGAGGTGGCTGGCGGGTAGGTGGTCGCCGGAGGAGGCGGCCAGCAGGCAGGCGGGGTCATCACCAGAGGTCGGGAGGTCAAGATGAGGGGATGCCGGAGGCAGCGGGACGGCGCGGCGGGGTCGCCGGAGCAGGAGGGGAGTGGTGGAGCTCGGGGGTCGCGCGGAGGCCGGTGGTGCGGGAGCATGGCCGGGAGGAGGCCGGTGCGGGAGCGGGGGATGCCGGAGGACGTGCGGGTGGCTGGACAGGGGGTCGCGGCAGTCACTGTAGGGAGAGGAGGAGGCTGGCCGAAGGTCCAAGCAGAAGGGGGGAGGGTCGGCGTCGTGCATCCAGGAGGGGCGGGGGGGGTTGTTCCATGATCGAGAGAAGAAGGGGGGGGGGGGGGTGATGCCCTCTAGGGTTTCTTTCTTCTTCTTTTTTTTCTTATTAAAATTACATAATTATTAATATTAAAAAAATAAGAAGAATAATTATAATAATGATATTAACCACTTTAATAATTCTAATAACCAAATTCTTAATAACAATATATATAATAATATTAGTAATTATACAATCATAAAATTAATAATAATTTAACCATAAAATGTTATGAACACTGAAGAACCATTTAATTTTAACAATATTAATGAAAATTATAACATGTTCATTAATAATTATAATAAAAATAACTACACCATTATAATTATGGTGCAAACATTCAACCCATTTTATTTTTAAAATATTTATTGATTCTAAACATTAGATAGTTGCACGGGAACCTGAGTCGACCGCATGGTCACCACCAACCATGAGGTTCCCACGCACCAGTCTGAAACTTATCAAAATTATTAAACATAAAAAAAAATCAAATCAGGAGCCCAAACTCAACATGTCAAACGATGTGTGACCCCGAGAAGAATAAAATAAAAGAGAGTCTGTGGTTAGGTTGTGACAGCCAATAATATGTCACTATATTTATATATAATAGATATTATGTTTATGTTTTCCTTATGCTTCTGTATTTTTCATTTATGGCATAACTTTATGGTTTCCATTATGGATAAACGTGATAATTTCATTTTTTGCAAGTGCGGACTACCACCCCCTCAAAGTGATTTGAATCATTAATTACATATGTGGTATGTGTAATGGATGGAGTTAATAATATAATATATGATATTATACTGGAATTATAATGTACCTTTATATCATTATGATTCCATTCCATTAAATATGCAATAGAAATTAAAGTAGCGTTAATGCGTACGTACGGCTTACCGTCTCCATGAACGGTGCATTTCATTTCATACCTCTAAATGTTTTGTTATAAATTCATGTATATACTGGATATATATGATATATATGATATCTACATCATGAATATAGTTCTGGATATAATGGATATTATACCACATGAACAACTTGTAATTATAAGAAGTTTATTTTTTACACAAGTACCAAAGATTGAAAAAATGACCGTTATTAACTTAAACAATTACATAATGTTCATAATATGGCAATAAGAGATATAAAAGTAATAATGAACTTGAAAAATATTCTTAATCAAGTATAAATTAACTCTAGTTTATTATTCAGTAGATTAAGGAACGATCGAGTAAAGTCAGACACGAGGTAAGGGACTTCGTCTCAATCTCCTTTCATTGAGGCATCGTTTATTTTATACAAAACTTTATTTTATACGGTGGATAAACCCCTTTGAATTTTACTTTTATTCAAAAGGAATCGTTTAATACAAAGCATTTTACTAAACAAAAAAAGGGAATGTTTTTTTCTTATGTATGCAGCGATAACGACTTCTCTGCCGTCGTGACCTTTATTTGAGTTTCGGCTTCCTCTACAAGCGATAAAATTATTCAAATGAAAAATAAATACCATGTTTTACTTTTATTTTATTTTTGTATTGAAAATGGTTTTGATAATGTTTTTATTATATCAATGTGTTGTATTGATAACTTGTGATTCAAATGTGGAAATTCTAGGCATCCATTATGCATGTTTTATGTGATACAATTATGTTATGGTTCTTGGGAATTGTTTATGAGGACGGGTGGTTCTATGATAAACTAAGGGTGTGTGAGCCCGATGTATCTATCCAATGCATTGGGTAACATGAAGGGGTAAAACACTAAGGTTTATCCGAAGATATTTAGGGAATATACTGTGATGGGTATTCCAAACGTAACCATGAGGGTTACTCCCTACGTAAGAATGTTATGAATGTCTCATGTTACCTTTAGGTCTTATGATTTCTATGATTTATTCATGAATATTAATATTTCATGAGGTATGTTAAAGTGCTTATGTTTTATGAGTAAAGTATGATTTCATTGATTCTAATGTATACATGGACTAGGGTTTTCTTTCCGTATTTTTATATCCCTTACTGAGATTTTTATGCTCATCCCATGTTTTTGAAATCGTTTTCACAGGTCATGGGAAAGGTACATGATGTGATGATAGTGTCGAGGAAGTGTCAAGAACGAATCCATGTTTTGTTTTAAATATGTTTCCTTTGATAGGAAAAGTGAATATTGTCTTTGATGTAACTACCTTGTTTAAATGTGGAATGTAATGCATGATTTATGATCTAATTCTCTAAAACTCTAAACCTGAAAAGATCCTCAATGTTTATTCTTGAAATATCGCAATATTAAGTAATGTTTAAGGCTGGGGCCTGATATTTGGTATCAAAGGTCGGTTTAGATAATGTTAGTAGTTGGAATTATATTTAACGATTATCCAAAAATATTTTTTTTATTGTCAAATTGAAAATGATATAGCATTTGAATATTACCATGTTGCTTCATCTAATAAACACTTGTTCAAAATGGTTTTCCATAGAGTAAACATAGAATTAGTTCTTGGAAGGCATACAGAAGGAAATGACCTTCCAAATCAGCATCATAAGATAGTCGGAATTGGAACTGAACAGTTTTTTGCAGCAATGGCACAGTTTACTCAAGCGATAAATGGTTGTGGTATCCATGCATGAGATCAGCCAGATCAACCGCAGAGGAACATGTCAGTGGTGGAACATTTCATGAGGAAACATCCCCCATCATTCAGAGGATCATTTGACCCTGTTCTAGCTGAAGGGTGGATTAAAGAACTGCAGAAGATTTTTGATGTCATGGGGTGTTCAGACAATCAAAAGGTTAGTCTTTTTGTTTACCGTTTGGAGGGTGAATCAGATCAGTGGTGGTCTATGGCCAAAAATATCAAGGACACTGATGAGATTGAGGCTCTTGATTGGGATTAATTCAATGGTATGTTTCTCGAGAAATATTTTCTTAAGGCCGTTTGACTTTAGATGGAAAAACAATTCTTGGAATTATGGCATGAGGGTGACTTAGTGGCTGCTTATGAAGAAAGGTTCACTCTATTGGAAAGGTATGCTCCAAATTTTATCTGAGACCTTGATAGTAAAATCAATCATTTTTACTCAGGATTAATGCCAAAATATCGAATGGCATTTGCTTCCCGTGAGTTCAAAAGTTATAAAAATCTTGTTCGATGTGATGAGAAGGGAGAAATGGAGTTTTCCGATGATCAACTGTTCTATGACAACCAACAGAAGAAGAGACTGAGGTGGTAGGAGAAAGGGAAGAATTCTTCAAAAAGGCCTGATGGTAAGAAAACTATGTTTTCAGTTTGTGATAAATGTGGTAAAAATCATGCTGGGGAATGTCTTTTGAATTATGGAAAGTGCTACCAATGTGATAATATGGGACATAAGGCCCGTGATTGCACTGGAAAAGATTACGGTGATGGTAAGAACAAATTTGATTTACCGTTAGTGAAATGTTTCAAGTGCAATGAGATGGGTCATTTTTCAAATGATTGTCCGAAAAAGTGCTCAAATGATGGGAAGCAGTCGGACTACAAGCAGAAATGGGTGGTGAAATCCTTTGAAACTACTTCATCAGATGTTGGGGAATCAAATTAAGTGGTATAAGGTACATTGTTTGTTTTTTAGATTATTCCAGTGTGTTTTTTGATTCAGGGACTACCTATTCTTACATCTCTGAAAACTTTTCTAGTAAATTGGGAATACCATCTCAAGAAATGACTCCTGAACATGTGGTAAAAACACTAGGGGGAAATTTTGAGGAAAAATGAATTTATAAGAATCTTCCAATCCTTATCCGTGGAAAGAACCTACTTGAAAAAACATATTATTTTACCTCTTGTAGAGTTTGATGTTATCCTGGGTATGGATTGGATCTCTTTTTACCATGCTAAGATTGATTTTAGAGCTAAATAAGTTTCTTTTTAGGAAGACCTTCAGTTTGTGTACAAAAATGAAACCTTACTGTTGATAACATATCAAGAGGCTGAGAAACTTGTAAAAGATGGAAATGAATCTTACCTTGCACATATTGTTGAAAACAAAGGAACCGTTCAGATTAATGATGTGCCAGTGTAAAATGAATATCCTGATGAGTTTCCTAGAATAATATCAGATCGGGAAGTTGAATTTACTATTGACTTAGTTCCTGATGCTAATCCAATTTCAAAACCCCCTTATCGAATGGCTCAAATTGAACATTTATAGTTGAAGGAGAAATTGTAAGATTTATTACAGAAAGGTTTAATTCAAACTAGAACATCACCATGGGGTGATAATGTCTTATTTGTTAAAAATAAATATGGTTCAATGAGACTTTTCATTGATTATAGAGCCTTGAATAACATCACTATTATGAGAAATATCATTTGCCTCATTTTGATGATTTGTTTGATCAGCTCGAGGGAGCTCGGTATTTTTCAAAGATTTACCTGAGATCGGGGTACCATCAGCTGATGGTAAAAGAAGCAGATATTCCGAAGACTACATTTCATACAAGATATTGCCATTATGAATTTGTAGTTATGACTTTTTGGCTAACTAATGCACCTGATATATTCATGGACCTTATGAATAAAATTTTCCAGGAGTTCTTGGATAAGTTTGTGGTTGTTTTC
Source organism: Viscum album (assembly GCA_963277665.1). Taxonomy (NCBI): domain Eukaryota; kingdom Viridiplantae; phylum Streptophyta; class Magnoliopsida; order Santalales; family Viscaceae; genus Viscum; species Viscum album. Next base: position 1,349,852,978 of record OY728121.1, on the reverse strand, counting down.
ATTGATGGTATTTTGGTGTTTTCTAAAAGTAAAGAGAATCATGAAATACATTTAATGGTTATTTTAAAAACCTTAAAAGAAAAGAAAATGTATGGGAAATTCAGAAAGTTTGAGTTTTGGTTGCAACAAATTTCGTTCCTTGGTCACATTTTTTCTAAAGATGGGATAACTGTTGATCCTACAAAAAATAAGGTTGTTGAAGAATGGCTAAGACCCAAAAATGTAACTGAGATTTGTAGTTTTCTTGGTTTGGAAGGCTATTACCGAAGTTTTGTTAAAAAAAATTCACGGTTATCTAGTCCAATGACTAAGCTAACTCAGAAGGGTGTTATGTTTATATGGACAAAAGAACGTGATGATTGTTTTCAGGAATTGAAATGAATATTGGTGAATGATATAGTTTTAGCACTACCTTCTAGGAATAAGGAGTTTGTTATCTATATTGATGCTTCATTAAAAGTACTTGGTTGCGTCCTAATGCAGAATGATTAGGTAATTTTTTATGATTCACGCCAGTTGAAAAATCATGAGGTAAATTACCATACACATGATTTGGAATTAGCTTCTGTTGTTTTTTATTTAAAAATTTGGAGGCATTATTTGTATGGAGTAAAGTGTGAAATATATACTAATCACAAAAGTTTAAAGTATATATTCACTCAGAAAGAATTGATCATGAGACAAGGAGATGGATAGAATTAATCAAGGATTATGATTGTACAATTCATTACCATTCAGGAAAAGAAAATAAAGTGGTTGATGCTTTGAGTCGAGAAAGTAATGCTTCATTAACAATGTTATGTTTGGAATGTGATCCTTTGGTTAAGGATTTGATGAAGTTTGGCATAAAATTTGTTGGTGTCGGATGTTCTTCTATTTTGTTTCTGGTATCAGTAAAATATTCTCTATCAGACAGAATTAAGCAAGCACAGAAGTAAGATAGTGAGTTGCAGAAAAAGGTAGAGCTGGTTCAGAAGGGTAAGTTGCATGAATTCAACATTGATAATGAATGTGTTTTGATATTTTGGAAGAGATTTTGTGTTCCTTTTGATTCACAGTTTAAGAGAGAGATGTTATGTGAAGCTCGTAGTTCTTCTTTTTCAGGTCATCCAGGTAGTACTAAGATGTATAAAGATCTTCAGGAGTATTACTAGTGGGATGGAAGGAAAAGAGATATTTCTGATTTTACTGTGAATTGTTTGACTTGTCAATAGGTTAAAGCAGAGCGGTAGTTACCAAAATGGATGCTTCAGCCTTTAACAGTTCTAGAGTGGAAATGGTAGAATATATCCATTGACTTCGTTGTGGGATTACCAAAGACACCACGAGGTAATAATGCAATATGGGTTATTATTGATCGCTTGACTATATATGCACATTTCCTTGCTATACGAGATACTTTTTCCCTAGACCAACTTTCTCGTTTGTATCTTAAAGAGATAGTCAGGATACATGGAGTTCCCCTCTCCATTTTATCTGATAGTGATCCTAGGTTTACTTCTAACTTTTGGAAAAGCCTTCAGAAGTCGTTGGGTACTGAATTAAATTTTAGTACACCTTTTCATCCTCAATCATATGGGCAGTCAGAATGAACAATTCAAACATTGTAGGATATGCTATGTTCTTGTTCTATAGATTATCAGGGAAGTTGGGACCAACATCTATCTTTGGTTGAGTTTTCTTATAATAACAGTTTTCATTCCAGTATACAGATGGCACCATTTGAGGCATTATATGGGAAGCGGTGTCGAACTCCGGCTTTTTGGGATGAAGTTGGTGGAAGGAAGTTGATGGGACCAAAATTGGTAGAAGAGTTGGCATAAATAGTTCATCTGATACAGAAACACATGAGAACAGCTCAGAGCAGGCAGAAAAGTTATGCGGACAACAGGAGGAAGGATCTCTCTTTTGAGGTAGGTGATCATGTCTTCCTCAAAGTTTCACCATAGAAGAGTGTGATGCGATTTGGTAAGAAAGGAAAGCTTATTGCAAGGTTCATTGGACCATATGAATTTCTGGAAAGATTTTGATCAGTTTCATACTGAGTGGCTTTACCTCCGAGTTTATCTCAGGTACACAATGTTTTTCATGTTTCAATGTTAAGGAAGTACATGCAAAATCCATCTCATGTTTTGAGTCCAGAGGTAGTTCAGCTGGAAGAGAATAAATATTATGGGGAACAACTGGTCCAGATTATTGACCATAGGTAGCAAGTGTTGTGTAATAAGGTGATTCATCAAGTAAAGGTTTTTTTGGAAAAACGACATGATTGAAGAGGCGACATGGGAATCTGAAAATGCAATGAGGGATAAAGACCCACACTTATAAGATAAGTAATTAAATTGTGGGGATGAAATTTTATAAATTGGGGAAGTATGTAACATCCCAATTAATAAATTAATAATAGATCTTCTTATCTATATCTAATTATGAATTAGATAGTGTTTTAGAGGAGAATAAATCCAATCATAAGCATAGAATACTCTAATATTTTAAAAAAAATATTGTTTTACTGCATTTTGATGGAAAACCATTTTTAAATCAATATATTGACAATTTTATAAGCTCTATTTGTCAAAATAAACTTATTATTTAGAATTTGGACATTGAAATTTACTTTGGATAAATGTTAGTTATTTTTCTGACAATGTTCATTTTTTAATAAATAGTGAAAATACTGCATTTTACTACAAAACTTCTTTTTCATCTTATTTAATTATATAGGTAGATTTTCTTTTTAATTTTATTTAATGTTTAATTAGAATATATTTTTACCATTTAATCCAATGGTGGTCATTATAATTAATTTCACTTTGTAATTGGGCATAAACAAGTGCCAAACTTTTCATAGATATTGTTTCAAAAAAACACGCTATTTGTTTTGACAATGGGAATTATTTTTAAATTAATTACTACAATTTCTGTGGTTGGAATTTGGTAAAATTTATTCCATATTTGGATTCATAAGGTTAAAATTATGTAATTAAGAATCTTCTATTTTTGGATATTATGAATAGTAATGACGGTAATTATCTTTAATTATTGTGATTAATTAGTAATCAGGTAGTTAAAGGTAATAAAATAATATCAAAATAATATAAAATGACCCCAACATGTGTCCTAATGCTACTAGTTGTGTCATGGCCGACCATGGTATGCCTTGTTCCAAACTGAGGGACCCCATAGGATCACATTTGGGTGATAGTGACACTTTATCATTTTATTTTTAAAGAAAGGAGAATATCACAAAAGTATGTTACACCTAAGTAAAAGATTTTTAGATTGCTTTGTGTAATCAATATCTTACACTATAAATAGTCATTAGAAAGATAAAAATATTTCCTACATCATAGTATTTTTTTATAATTTTTATAAATTAAATAAATTTATTTATTTATGACACCATGATGATATAGTGATTACCTCATTAATGAACGGTTTAAATAAAATGAAAAGATAATGTCAAATATAAGACATAAACTTGTAAAAAACGTATTGGATAGGTAGATTTAGAACTCTTATCTTCGTATCCTCGAAATATATCATTGAGGTACCTTTAAAATCCGAAAATCATTTTAAAGTAAAGTGACATTTCATGACTTTCCAAGAGTGCCCCTCCTCCCTCTTATAAAATGCCCCCAACTCTACCCCTTACCCACACCTCTCAAGCCATTGGCTCAGCCAAAATCTACTCATTTTCTCTCTCCACATCCCTATCTTAATAATATAAGCCTTAACTTAGGCATAAATTTCTTCAAGAAACCCTTTTGGTTCAAACCAAGGGGAGTTACCCGATTTAAAGGTAAAGTCTTCTCTAATGTTATTTTGTTTTATTTTGCTTCTCCAACCCCCTAAACTATTTTTATTACTTTATTTTGTAACAAAACCAGTATCTTAAATATACTAGGATGTTTTTATGAGATGTATTAGAGCTACACTTACACACACCTCCGTCTAATGGTTAAATAACATACTGTTTCTGTGGATGGTGAATCACTGCCTCACGAAACGATGATTGTTCAATATTATTTTAACACCTTTAAAGGTGGCCATTAAGATGTCACTATAATTATATATGATATATATTATGTTTATTTTTTCCTTATGCTTCTGTATTTTTCATTTATGGAATAACTTTATGGTTTCCATTATGGATAAACGTGATAATTTCATTTTTTGGATGTGCGGACTACTGCCCCCTCAAAGTGATTTGAATCGTCAATGCCATATGTTGGATGTGTAAAGGATGTAATTAATAATATTATATATGATATTATACTGGAATTATAATGTACCCTTATATCATTATGATTCCATTCCATTAAATATGAAATAGAAATGAATGTAGCTTTCATGCGTACGTACGGCTTACCGTCTCCATGAACGGTGCATTTCATTTATTACCTCTAAATGTTATGTAATATTATAAATGCATTTACATAATGGATATATATGATATAAATTATATCTACATCATGAATATAGTTCTCGATATAATGGATATTTTACCACATGAACAACTTGTAATTATAAGAAGTTTATTTTTGACTCAAGTACCAAAGATTGACAAAACAACCATTATTAACTTAAATAATTACATAATGTTCATAATATGGTAACAAGTGATATAAAAGGAATAATTAACTTGAAAAAGGTTTTTAAGAAAGTATAAATTAACTCTAGTTTATTATTCAGTAGATTAAATGATGACCAAGTCAAGTCGGACATGAGGTAAGGGACTTCGTCTCAATCTGCCTTCATTGAGGCACATTCTGTTTTATACACAACTTTATTTTATACGGTGTATAAACCCCTTTGAATTTTACTTTTATTAAAAAGGAATATTTTTATATGAAGCGTTTTACTAAATGACAAAAGAAAATGTTTTTGTCTTATGTATGCAATGACAATGACTTCTCTGCCACCATGACCTTTATTTGAGTCTCGACTTCCGCTAAAAGCCATAACTTTATTTAAATGAAAAATAAATACCATGTTTTACTTTTCTTTTATTTTGGTATTGAAAATGGTTTTGATAATGTTTTTATTATATCAATGTGTTGTATTGATATCTTTTGATTGAAATGTGGAAATGCTATGTTTCCTTTATGCATGTTTTATGTGATATGATTATGTTATGGTTCTTGGGCATTGTTTATGAAGACGGGTGGTTCCATGATAAACTAAGGGTGGGTGAGCCCGATATAGTTCTCCAATGCATTGGGTAACGCGAAAGGGTTAAACTCTATGTTTTCTCCAAATAGATTTAGGGAATATACTATGATGGGTATTCCAAACGTAACCATGAGGGTTACTCCCTACGTAAGAATGTTATGAATGCCTCAAGTTACCTTTATGTCTTATGATTTCTATGAGTTATTCATGAATATTATGATTTCATGAGGTATGGTAAAGTGCTTATGTTCTATTATTGAAGTATGATTTCATTGATTATTATGTATACATGGACTAAGGTTTTCTTTCTGTATTTTTATATCCCTTACTGAACTTTTTATGCTCATTCCATGTTTTTGAAATGTTTTTCGCAGGTCAAGGGAAAGGTACATGATGTGATGATAGTGTCAAGGAAGTGTCAATAAAGAATCCACGTTTTGTTTTAAATATGTTTCCTTTGATGGGAAAAGTGAATATTTTCTTTGATGTAACCACCTTGTTTAAATGTGGAATATAATGCATTATTTATGATCTAATTATCTAAAACTCTAAACCTAAAAAGATCCTCAATCTCTATTCTTGAAATATCTCAAGATTAAGTACTATTTAAGGCTGGGGCCTTATAATTACAATATCTTTTTTTAGAAAGGAGTGAAAAAAGTGTAAAATCTAGCGTTACCACACAGATAAAGAGGGGTTTCCCTTATAATGGTATTATTAGTACTAGGGGTGAATAATGTACTTCTTGTGGTTATCGAAGATATTTTTTATTATTAATACCATTGGCATGTTACACATTTCTTTATCAATTTTGTGAAGGTTATAATTTATTGATGAGGGTAGCTATTAAGATCCTAATAAAGGTGAGATTTTATTGGGTTCATCTAAATTACTCATGGTTTCATATAGGGGATAGGTTATGTTTGGTTCTTCTCAGGGTCGACCGAAATGTGATGATTACATGCCATGAAGTTGAGTAATTATCCTAATGTTAACCATATTTATTTTTCAACTGGTTCATTCTCAAGAAGATTTTTAAATAACTTATTGAATACTACCTAAATATCATCATGGTGATCATATTGTTTTTGAAATTTGATAACTATATCAACAATGTAGTACTCTATAATTTTTGACAAGGAAGTTAAAATAAGATACATGGAAAATTATTAAGAAGTTTCAATATTCTTCAGTCCAATGGACATTACATAGTAGTGGTATATAACATGGGTTACCATGTAGGTTGTAGAATCACTATCATCATAGGATATTTTGATCTTATTGTAGTGAGAAGCTTATTCCCTAAATGTAATGGATTGGAAGCTGGATGTTTCATTCATTAGTAGATATGTTATGGGGACTAAGAAATTACCCTTGGGAAAATGAAGGATTAGATTCCTGAAGACAATTAGGAATATATTTTTCCCATTATTTGTTTTATTAGATTCAATTTTAGAAATCAATTTGGGGTATTGGACCTCCCAAATAATGTTTTATTTTGACATATTATCAACATTATCTTCTATATTAATATTTCAGGTCTCATCAATTCCTTTTTTCCATGGTTATAGCCATGGTGGATATTTTGGAAACCCAGGTGATGAGTTTCCACATGTGGATATAACTCAACAATTTCCATATAATTCATGAAAATAAATCTTGGGTTTTCACTTGAATATATATATGTACTTACATTATTCTTATGGGTCCATAGGTGCAATAATTAACTTGAGATAAAAAAATTCTCTTCCCAAATTCCCATTTCATATTTCCTTGATGCAACTCATGACACCATCCACAAATTCAGATGGAGATTCCTTGAAATTTTATTCATAATAAAAAAATTTACGATTCCATAGATTGAAATATTGAACCACTCTTTGATATTTGGGAAGTGATACAATGGAAATATAATTTCCATTGGGATCACATCCTTATATGTAATGAAATAATTCATTATGTTAAGTCGGTACAATAATAAATGAATCAAAGGTACCTAAACTGGCTATTCATGAAACAACCCATCCCAACAGGGCTCAAGCCGTGACTCCTCATGCCCACATCCATAGGCTAGGGGATAACATCCTATGTTGAGAAGGTCATCACATACAATGAGACCCTAGACTATGGTACCTGTATGAATGCACCAACATACGCGTCCATGCACTAGAGTAGAGATATATATAAAAACTGAAAATAAATTCATGAACACGTTTATCCCAAACCAGAGTACAAAAGAAGTACAAAAATGGAAAATACAGGGCCCATCAAAATAAAACAGCAGAAGCTTCCATCATCCTTAGTTGGAGGGGATAACTATCAAACTTATATCAGAAATCTCTATGGTACAGCTTTAGTAAAAACCATGGTCAGTCATGCTTTTTCGCTTTTCCTGCTCCAAGTCCAGCTGGGACTCTGTCGGAGGATCTGTGGTCTGCATATGACAAAAAATGTGTGGGAAAATCCTGTGTAGGGGTGTGTATAATGATACTTTGTAGGATCCACAGAACCAAAATAGAAAAAAGGAGTAACAGATAGGCATAGGTTACTCAACCCAACCTATGGGAACCCAAACGAGAGAGATACTCCATCTCAAGACCATCCTTAGATAGACATGACTAGTCAGCTCGATTTCTCTGTCATGTCAATGAAATGACACATATCACGGGGACTGTCATATTATACCTAGATATACTAAATTCTGAATCTAAATCTCATTTTCCCGACCATAGATTACCCATGGTAAACAACTAGAGGATCCAATGTAACACTCATAAAGGTCTCCTAAGGTTCTGACCTCATAGACATCAGCAGGCTCCTACTAAATAATTGAAGAATGAATCATTCCTCCAAACACACAAAAATACCCTAGTCATCCATTATAGAATGTAGAAAAATATGGAAAAAGCATTGAAAAATCATAGTATATGATCTAACCTCCCCATCCCATATAGCTCTCAATTGAGAGTTGTCACTCTATTGGTAAAACGAAAAAACGACACAACCCATCCAACCCTCATGATAGCTATTTTTGAGGGTACACTCAATGGACAGTGCCAAAAAACAAGTCACCTAGTGACTGAACTATCTTCCACTCCTCAGGTAGGGGATCCCACCCAGGGTCTGCTGGGGATCACTAAAAACCTTAGATGGAATAATGAACTTAGAATAGGTATCACGCAACAACCCAACTCTAGAACAACTCACCAAGTACAGGATCTATAGCCATACATAGTTGGTCAAACTGATTCCCTGAACTCTGCTAAGGAAAAATCACAATAGATCACAGAAGGAAGAGACACATCTTTATATAGAGATAGAGGGTCAACACATATGGCTCACTAGGGCCTCATCCCTACTAGAACATCCTAGGTAGAGGATCAATACCTGGGTAAATTTTGGTTACACAAATTTCAAAAACCCTACTAGGGAAACACAAAGGAATGTGAGGATCACACTGGGCCTCTCAGGGAAACACATGATACAAATCCATTGATTCTACAATAAAAGAAGATTGGGATAACTCACTTCAAAAAGTGTGGAACCACCCACACTGCACATATGCAAAGCAGCAGAACTGGGTTCATATCCCGGTGAAGGGGATGTGATACCGAAAACACTCATAGTGTAAGGACCATCAGGACTCGCTCAACCCTATTGGTCAAGGAATCATTGACCCAAGTGACCCACTTAAAATCACCTACACTCTGCACATTCTGGTCCCAAATAGTGGCCACAATTGCATTCTATATGAATGAATATGTTGGATAGGCTATTTACTAACCAAAAATGATAACTAGTGAAATAGAAACATTTCACTGCAAACACCCAAACTGGGCATCATGGGGCCCACAACTCAATTTCAGTTTGAGTGTACAAAATTTGTCTTGAAACATCCACATTAAATTTTGGGTTGAAATGCCACTGAAAGTGGGTAAATCAGACATCGAATGGATGAGATATGTCTGATACAAGAATTTGTATATAATAATATTATTATTATTATTATTATAGGATGTTTCATGACACTGAGCCTCAGGCCCGAAACAAAATGTTCTCAAACTATCCTCAAAAGGTATGTCTTGATTTATGGGTCATGTTTCCACATACAGCACATAAAACGTACGTCTGGTTTAGAAATTACAAGGGTTTAATGTTGTCTTGGCTTGAAGGCATACCGGGATAAGCCTATTATGGCTGGTCCCTCCTAGCTATAACATCCCATCCCTACACCTCTTTCTGCGGCTGCATGTGCTAGCCCGGCCCTCCGGCGTTGTAGCCTGCAGCACCTGACTGCCTACCATCCTCTATGTCGCATGTACACCCTGAGCCGCCCAGCAGCCTCTTCCACCCACACCAGTGCCACCGCAGCCGCCTTACGTGGTCATACCTCCATTGGACTGTCATGCATTGGTGGTCCCTCTTATGACCACTGATACCACTCTGGAGCTCTAAAATTTATTCTGATACCATATCTGGAAACCATGGGAGGAGATCTATAGAGAATCAGGCTTCGCTCGAAGGTTCATCAAAGATTCAAACAACAATGAAGCATAAACATGGGTATCGGGATTTAAAACTAAAATATACATACCTCAGGTGAATCATTGATGCTTTGGGTCAGATATGTGCTTTGAAGTTGCAACTTCATGATTTTAGAGTGATCTCCATCAACATCCGAGTTCAACATCACCTCATTTCTCTGGTTCATCCTTCGGGCCATTCGTCAACAAAGAGGTAGAGGGTAAAGGATTCATCTCATACTTGTGAACAATGGGGTGGGGTGAGGGGAGAGGGATATTTATTTTAATTTTATTAAAACAAATATCTTCTTAATACCTTGGCTCGACTTTCCTCTAACCTGACACCCGATGCTGACCAAATTTATGTCACGCCTAGGGTAAACACATCACTCTGAAATCAAACACACTCTCCGAAATTTAAATTTAGACTATTTTCAAGAGTTATTAAATCTAACATAAAAATAAAATAATTTTACTTAATAATTTTATTTACGGTGACATCTTTGATAACCTTTTCCATAGAAGTCTTTCACCCACAAAAGTTATACCCCGTTTAAGGTAAACTGCATGTTCCAAACTCAACTGTGGACTCAGTTTTCTTATCCATGCTACTACTTAAGAGATAACCCATTTCCCCTATTTGAATAGTATAAAAACACATAATAATTTTATAAAATTTATTCTAAGAACACCAGGTCACAGAATAACAAGCCATGTTAGGGCCTAGCTTTGGAAATATATGTATAAATATTCCAAAGTCTGATTGACAAAAACCCGAGGTGTAATATCCTCCCCACCTTAAGGATTTTTGTCCCCGAAAAGTGAAATCCTAGGAAAATATGAAAGAAACTGATCTCTCCACTGGGACTCCCACTCCAGTGATCCCAACTGAGGATTATGTATGGTAAAAAATACACGCCAAGAGGAACTACAACACTGAAAGACTACCCCAAAGGCAACCAAGGATTTTCTTACTACCCAAAAACACTCAAGGTAAACTTAAAGAGAAACTACACACTAGAGAAAAAAATATGGTTTAAAAAACACAGAGATATCTTGATTCCCTAGCTACCAATTTGAACCCTAGACGAGATCCAACCAAACAAAAGACCTCACCTTCGAACAACCAGTTCCATCATCGTCGGTCTACAACCACCCTGAATGAGCCCCAATAGACCCCATCCAGCTCTACACAGTCTATTCCAACACCAACTTGATTCCAATAAAAATAGAACACCCCAACACCCTATGTCACCACGTGTCTATTGCCCACATAAAATCTTAGAGAGTTGAAACACTCCCAACCTTAAGGATAATCCATTGAGAACAACCCATTGGATATCCTATCAGGTGAGACCTTGAAACAAAACCTCAATGACATAGAAAAAAACACCTCCACTACCTGGAGAACAAACAGGGTCTCTCAAGTGTATACACTGGGTCTTATAATCCAAGGATAAACTACTAACTACCCAAAAAACAGACCTCAAACTCACAAGTTGATGGAACACATCCACTAAACCTCGAAACTATCCTCTTGGAGCGGCACTGACTCACCCACATGGTTTTCATATCATTCTTAAAGGACACATCTTAGTGTGGAAAGTGTCAAAAGTTCCTGTGAATTTGAATCCATGAAGAACCATACCACAACCTCCTTGAGTTTCCTGTGTAAAATATGTAATCAAGCACTCAAAGGCACTTACGTACAACAAAGGTCTACCAAGAATCTATCACTAGGTCTTATAAGGACAACATGCTATCAAACGCCCTCATACAAATGATCCCAAAACATAAGTCTAAGGGACTCAATCACCACACCTTGATTCTATCCACTTTGGGTGACACTAACTCACCCACACAGTTATTCATCATGTCAGAGAAACACATCTCGGTGGGAAAAAATCTCCCTTCCCCATGCATCTGAAACAAAAAATAAAAACACCGAACAAAAACTCCAGAAAATAAGAAAGGAAATATTACCTCCTAACAGTGTCTATAAATCCTACTACGGAAGTAAGGAAGGACATATAACATACTTATATTCATCTATATCCTCAAAATGTTACATCTCTGAAGCTTCCTCTGCTACTCGGAAAACCATGAAACATTTGATGCCACTACCAAGATGGTTTTTGGACCATCTCTCCCTCAGCCGCATGGTAGGTCAGACAGTCTCCTGCAAGATATCCCTTAACATCACTTACATAGCAGCGCCTCTCCTGCTATAGACCAGAACCCTCATGTAGATCCTGAGTTCGTTCATGGGTATTCCTCTGAAAATTTTGATGCCTACAACATTGCACATGTGCTAACTGTGGGTCCTGCTATATAACGGGCCAATGTTTTATCAATGTTAATTCCATTATTATAAAATTTTCATATTGTGAAATCACATAAAATCACATTAGGAAACACAATGCCACATCATTATTAATTGAACTACTAAATACTATGTGACCATTAAAATTAATTTTTCCATTTCTATGATTTGAATTTCAAAAACCTAACATACACGGTTACGATCAGTAAGATATTTGCAGTCTGATAGGGCAAACATAATTTTTGGTTAATAGTAACAAACCATTATGAATGGTAATGTTACCCTTATGAATAGTAATATAACCCTTATGAATAATAAATAGACCATTTGAATAAGTAACCTTACTAAATAATGTGTAAGTAAAATTTATCCATCTTATATTTTCCAATATGATATAAATATATTATAGTGTTGGTATTTTTCTAAGTCATAAATATTTAATTAAAATTTAACGAATAATTGAATAATTTAAAATAAAATTTATTTTTTAAAAAGGTATTCCTAGATTATTATGTTTATGTATTATTATTATAATATAATTTTATGAGACCTTAGGTAATTTTATAAAGTTTTACAAAATTAGTTTTAATTTTAAAATTTTTATTTCTCAAGTAAATTGTGGTTTTAATTAAAAATTAAATTTCACATCTTTATATAATATTTTTCAAAAAACAGAATTCATTTTTGGATTCTACACATCAAAAAATTGTTAGGTTTAATTTTTGGGATTTTTCAGAAATACTTTATTTTTGGTGAAAAGTGAAATTTGATAATTTACGAAATATGCTGTATAAATGAATTTTTTCATCATGCATGAATCATGGAAGATGTAAACATCCATTGGTTTGATCTCAAATTTAAATATTATTATAATTTGTCAAAAAAATTAATAGTATTACCAGTCTTTAGTAATACAATAAAATAATGAATAAAAAATTGAGAAAACCCTCTTCCCAACACTATAAAAACCACCCCTCACCACCTCTTCTCCTCACACCTCCCAAGCCATGTTCCTTTTCAAAATTCTGATAAAATCACTCCATAATTATCTCTCCCATGACCGAGATATGTTTTATTAACAAAATACCAAAAAAACCCAATCCATTAAGGAGGCTCTCAATATGAAGGAATCAAGATGTTAAACCCTCTTCCATTTTCATCCAATTTCTTTTCAAGTTCTTTTATATTCTTTTCTATCCTCACCAATCCTCATCCAAATGGTGTGATCACTATAGTGTGTTACATGCACTATAATGTTTTTATGATAATGTAATAATTCATCATCTTCTCTCTTTTCCCATTCTTTTATACTAGAAATGTATACATCGTTCGATATGTATTAATTTATCACATTCAAGGACGAAGGGTTTTCAATTTCTATTATCGTATTCAATTATAGTCGTGAAACCATTTTTATGGTTTAACTAGATTTTAATGTATTTATTGTATCCTATATAATTTTATAGAATCATTTTTTATAAATGGTATTAATTGAAAAAATAAAATGAGTTTTTTGTGATCAAAAAACCACATATTAACCAAAATAGTTATCATTAAGGTTTTGTATAATGATTCATCCACACTACAAATAACGAACTTACTTGTTTTTACAATTTAATATTCTGGATGTTCTATAATAACATATAACATCACATCTAGACAACCATCCTCATCTTACATGATTTTTCGTACATGTGTATATGTAAACTAATCATGAAAAACAAGGAAACAAACTCTCCCAAACAATGAAATTGAACCTCTTAACCCATCAAAAAGGCTATGAATGAACATAAAAAGGTTATACGAAATCAATTAATTTTGTAATATACTATTTTATTTTTAATTAATGAATCTAATTTAATTATCCAGTACATTAAGATCAAGTGAAGAACACCTCTATACATAAGGTAAGGGAATCCACCCGAACTTCTATTACTCATTTAGGTTTCTCTATTTTACTATTTTACCCCAATGAAGTTGTATTTTAATTTTATGAATATTTTAAAAATGATTTTTATATGTTTCAGACTCATGTATCAATATCCACTCATCATTACCTTTTGTGGATATACATGTTTTTATGTTGTTCCCTATCTCAATTCTTCCCAATAAGAAAGCCCATTTTAAGGGAACTTCTCGAATTCTTACCCGATTTCAAGTGCACTGTATCATCATTTTTAAGCCACAATTATTTTTATAAAATCAGTTTTCTTATTTTGAAAACATTCTTATTTCACATCTGGTTTTATATAAAATATTATTCAAATTTCAATTTTCAATTCTCTTTAGTATTTCCCTTAAAACCGTACTAAAATGTTTTAATGATAAAGATCCTTAAATATTATTCTTACATGTTATCAATTATATTTAACATCACTTTCCAAGATATATGCATATTTTACCTTATGGATTTCCATGTATGTTTTACTACCTTTATTTTATAGACACTTATATGATATACCAATTTATTATTCTTTGTGACGTGATTATGATACCAATTTATTTATGTGGGTACCCTTATGTTTATTAATGATTGATTATATATGATTATTTATGTGGAAACCCAATTCATGGACATGTTAATAAGGATTCTTCTAGATATCACCCCAATGAATTGGGTAATGTTTCATCTCATGAAACGTTATGAGCAATGGTCTTGATGGTTATCCTCGACTCGTCCTCGATGTGCAATAGTCTTGGTGCTTAACCTTGACTTGTTCTATTATATATGCAATGAGTTTGGATTGTTCTAATGTCAAGTTTTATGTTTCCACCACATTATTATGATTATATTATTATATGACCCCATGCTCTAAATGTTATGATTCCTTATGTTTAATCATGTATTATGCCTCTTTATATCATTATATTATGACTTCTAACCCATGTACTAAGCTTTATTCTTATGTTTATTCCCTTACTAGGATTTTTCACATTATCCCTTTAATTGTGATATCCGTAGGTTATCCTATGAAGATGTATGAGCAGAATGGATGTTAGGATCTCAATATTGAGATAAATTAAAAATTCTCTTATGATGCTTAATTATGTACCTAGTCTATAAACACAGTAGGCTCTACGATCCTTGGATTGTAATTTGATGTTTATTTATGCATAAAATCATGAAATGATTCCTATAAAAGGTTAGGTCACTATATCTGGTATCAGATTATGGTCTATTTATTTATTTATATTAGGATAATAGAACATTAGTAAGAACCTTTTGTATACGAATATGTATATGAACAATCACAATGTTTTTGTAACTATTGAGTAAGTGTTTTTTCATGGAAATACATATATGTATTAATACTACAAGTAGATATGGTTATTTCACTGATGTGCCTTGTAGTAACAACTGCGATAAGGTGTTCCAGGCATGACTCGGGTTATCTGGGTATACAACAATAGGCCTTACTACCCACCGAGTTTGACACTCTTGGGGGATATTCTTTGGTAAATTCCTATCTCATTAAGAACCATTATTAGAGTAACAAAAAAAATATCCCATAAGAATATATATTAAGAAACATATCAATGATAACAAATATTCAAGCATATTGATTCACAAGTTTGGATATACTTTTTTGTTACATGTTTATCCTTTTATGTTTGAAGTTTACTTTAATGCTTATTAGATGTGTATTATAGAACCCTAATTGATTGTTCTTTTCATAGATAATGGTGGAAAATAGGAGAACATTTCACAATAATAAATGTGATAGGGAATGTGAATATTAACTAATGATATGACAAAAATTATGGGAATGGCTGCTCAAAACATCATGATAGTACTTGATCTGCTGGCTCAATTTGTGAATAATAACTTGATTCATGTGGAATTCCCTCCTCCTCTAATGAAAGAGAAAGTGTTAGTTGAATCCTTAATATGGAAAAGGCCCCCCATGATTAGTGGATCTTCTGATCCCCTCCTCTCGAAACAATGGATTAAGTCCACAGAAATGATATTTGATGTCCTCCAGTGCTCAGAAGAAGATATAGTGGTGTTGGAGGTATGTCTTTTTTATGGGGAAGCTAATGAGTGGTGGAAGCTGATGAAGAATTTGAAGTCCCATGGGAAAATCGATTCCATGGATTTGATGGATTTCAAAAAAAACTCAATAATCATTTTCCTTGAACCCTCCATCTCAAGATGGAAAGAGGGTTCCTCAGACTTATGCAGAAGGAAGATGAGTTTATTAGGGTGAATGAAGAAAACATTAAAAGGATTTAAAGATACTCTTTCGGTATTTTCATGAACACCGAAGGCAAGGTGAATCACATATTCAGAGGAAAAATTCCGAGCCTTTGAAAATCATTGGTGATTTGTGACTTCGACAATTATGAGGAGATTGTCTATTGTTCCCTCAAGGGTGAAATAGTGATCGAAGACTCTCAATGGTCTCTTTAGACTAGTGAAAAAAATACAAAAATTGTGTCATATATGGGTGGTTTGGAAAATAATTCCCATTATGGATAGAAGACCAAACATCCCATGTGTAAAAATTGTTGGAAGAAGCATCATGGGAATTGTCTAAAGGGATCCAAGAATTACATCAAAAGTGGAATAATGGGAAATTGATCTATTAACTATTGAAATGATATTAGGAATTCCTCTTATGTAGAAGAAGAAAGGATGGTTCAAATCAACCCTCATCCTATAGTGAAGTATTACAACTTCAGGGAACATTGGAATAATTTTAACAATTTCCCTAAGCCAAGGTTTGTTAGAGGAAATCAAAAAAACCTCCATGTCATCAAGGAAGGGATTATGCTATCACTACTATTAAGGTGGAGTGGGACAATTATGTGCTTATAGGTATGCTAGTAATTCATTCCAAAATAGTTAATTTACTATTTGATTCTAGTTCTATGAATTCTTTCATATCATGAAAGTTTGGTAGAACTATTCAGACACCACCTCCAAATTTGAAGTTTGAGTTATCTATGAGAATAGAGAATGGGGAAATTAATGCATCCAAGGTTTATAACTCCTCCCTAGTAACTTTTTTTTGGACTGAACCTCCCATAAAATCTATTCATACTTTCTCTGGTGGAGGTTGATGATATTTTGGACATGGGTTGGAAAACCATATAAAAATACTGTATTAATTTTCCGGAATGGGGGATCACTCTTCATATCCCAGAGTATCCTCCAATCCTGTAAAAGTAAGGGGATGAAGATCATTCTCTTTTATAATCAGTGTCTCAGGTGTGGATAATGTTCCTTTTGAGAAAGTATATCTGGCTCAAATGATTAAGACCAAGGAGATGATACTTCTCGAAGATATTAACATCATGATGGATTACACTTATGTATTCCCTAAATAATTTTATGTTATTCCTCCTAATCGATAAGTCAAGTTATCAATTTTACTTATTCTTGAATCCCTAACTATTTCCAAGAAACATTATAGAATGACCACCACAGAGAAGGAGGAGTTAATGAAGAAAATACATAAGAATCTAGAGAAGGTTTTTATAAGCCTAAGTGCTTCACCATAGGGTACGAAGGTCCTCTTCATCAAGAAGAAGAATGGATCAATGCACCTCTGCATCGATTATCAATAACTTAATAAAATATCAGTAAAGAACAAGTATCCCCTACCATAGATGGATGACTTGTTCGATCAGCTTTGTGGGGAAAGTTATTTCTCTAATGTGGACATCCGGTCAGGATAACATCAATTGTAGGAAAGGAATGATGATATTCCCAAAACTTCCTTTCAAACAAGGTATGGACACTATGAGTTCATAGTTATTCCCTTCTTACTCACTAATTCTCCAGAAATATTCATGGATATAATGAATCAGGTTTTTAGATATTACATCAAAAAAAATTTGGTTGTATATGTCAACTATATACTAATATACTCCAAGATAAAGGAGGAACATGAGAATCATTTGAATACTATTCTGAATATATTTTGAAGGGGGAAACTTTAAGAAATGTTCCGTAAATGATTTTTTGTATGGGGCAAGTGTCATTATTGGGGAATATTATCAATAGAAAATGGATACATGTGGGACCTTCAAAGACAAATGCCATTAAACCTTGGCCTAGGACATCATATGTAATGGAGATCCACAGTATTCTGGGTCTATCTGGGTATTATTTATGATTTTTGAAGAACTTATCATGATTTTTTAACCCAATGACCAAGATTACTCTTAAGGGAGTGAATTTTTCCATGACTCAATAATATGATTAAATATTTAAAGATTTTAAAAAGAGGCTTATCACTATGCTAGTACTTATAGTCTCGATAAGTGGAGAACTATTTTTTGTGTAAATCTATGCTTCAAAGAAGGTCTTAAGCTATTTTCTGATTTAAAATGATAATATGATATCCTACACCTCATGTAAACAAAAAAATGATAAAAACTATCCAACACGTGATCTAGAGTTGCAAGATATGATATTTTCGTTGAAAATATGGATACATTATCTTTATGGGGAGAAGTGTGAGATATATATTAATCACAACAGTCTCAAATATATATTCACATAGAATGACCTTAATATGAACTAGTAGAGATGGTTAAAGATCATTAAGGACTATGACTGCTCAATCCACTACCATCCCGGTAAGGCAAATATGATATCAGATACTCTATGTTGAAAGGATCCTATGTCATTATCAATGATGAGAATCTGAAATTATCCAATCTTCTTAAATTTGTAGAGGATGGAAATGGGAATCCTTAACGGAAAAACATCATAAATCCTTTCTCAAATGATCGCTCAACTATCCCCCATGGATAAAATAAAGGATTCTCAACAAAATGATGTAGATATTCAAAAAATGGTGGAAGGTATTAGAAATGGAAAATACTATTATTTCAAGAATGGCTAGGATGGAGTGGATAGATATGGGTCATTATTATCTATACCATCTGATCCAAAGATAAAGACAGATCTTCTAAATGGTGTACATATCTTAACCTTCTCTATTCAACCCGGGAGATAAAATATGTATCGACATATCTGAGAGAATTATTGGTGGTACAATATGATGAAGGATATTGTTGAGTATACATTAATGTGCATGGTATGTTATTAAGTGATGTATGAAAGGAAAAAGTCTCAGGGGATAATGCAACCACTACCCATACCAACATGTATGTGGGAGAACATCACCACATACTTTGTCACTAGACTTCCATGGACATATGGAGGAAACAATGCTATATGGGTCAGTGTAGATCGTCTTACAAATTCATCTCAATTTATCACAATTTTATAGGACTCTCACTGTATCAAATTTCATGAATAAAAATCAATGAGGTTGTAAGGATTCATGTAGTACCCATATTTATTATATCTGATAGAGATACGAGCTTCACCTCGATGTTCTGGAAAATTCTTCAACATGATCTAATCATGGAACTAAACATCAGTATGACCTAACATATTCAAACTAGTGGAAAATCTGAGAAAACAATTCATAAACTGGAAGACATGTTGAGAGCGTGTTATATGTACTTCAAAAGAGGATGGGACCAACATCTTCCACTAGTCTAATTCTCTTACAACAAGAGTTTCAACTCAAGTAACTAAATTACACCATATGAATCCCTTTATGGGAAATGGTGTTAAACACCGGCATGATGGGATGATATTGGTGAGTGTAAGATTCTAGGTCTTGAAATTTTCGATGAAATGGTGGAGAAGGTGAAAATCCTTCATCATCATATCAAGGTAGCCCTATGTTAAAAAATTGTTGTGTAGATAGTCGTCGATGAGACCTTGAGTTTAAAGTCTAAGACATGGTATTCCTCTGAATATCTCTATCGAAAAAGGTCATGAGATTTGGGATGAAAGGAAAACTAAGCCCCTGGTAAATTGGCCCCTTTGAGATTCTTGATCGTGTCGGAGCTGTGGCCTATAGACTAGAACTTCCACCTATTATGTCTAATGTACATGAGGTATTCCATATATCTTTCTTAAGGAAGTAAATACCAGATCTCTCACATGTACTATCTTTAGAGGTGGTATAGTTGGAGAATGATATTTCTTATGAGGATTAGGAAGAGAAAGTCTTGGATCATAGGGTGTAGTTGGGGTTTGGCTTAATGGTAAGCACCCCTTAATTCAACATGAAAAAAGGGGGTTCAAAACCCATTGGGCGCAGGTAATCTAGTGGTACTGTAGCATACTGTAGCAGTGGCGGCACTGTAGAAATGGCAGGCACTGTATCAGTGGCATGTCACTGTAGCGGCGGCGAGTACTATGCAACACCATACCAGTGCGGGTACTGTATCAGTACTATTCACAGAATGGGCTTGGGGCCAAAAAAATGGGCCTATGGGCCATGTAATGGGCTAATTACCCATTGGGATTTCGGGCTATGTAATGTGTCTCCCTCTACCTAGTTAAAGAGGTCTTTTCTTTTATTTAATAATAAATGAGGCTTCGGCCCCAACCTTTTTTTTAAAAAAAGTCCTTGATCATAGGGATAATGTTCTATGTAACAAAACTACTAACCTGGTAAAAGTATTATGGCAGAACAAGTGATGAAGGAAAAGTAACCACACCTTTTTCAGAATAGAATGTAAAATGAAATTTCAATGGTGAAATTTCATAAGCGGTAAAGAATGTAATAGCCCAATGTTTATTAGTGGAAAATCCCTTCTTATAATTATGTCATATAATATAATCACTTAAAATCACAATTGGAAACACAATGCCACATCATGCTTAAATGAACTAATAAATACTATCTGACCATTAAACATAATTTTTTCACTTCTGTGATTTGAATTTCAAAAATATGACATACAAGGTTGCAATCAGTATGATGTTTGGATTCTGATATGAAAACATAATTATTGGTGAATAGTAACATACCCTTATGAATAGTAATGTTAACCTTATGAATAGTAGTATGGACATTATGAATAGTAAATCATCCAAGTGAATAAGTAACCTTACCAATGAATGTATAAATAAAATTTATCCACCTTATAAGTGAAAATATGCTATAATTATATCGTAGTGTTGGTATTTTTATAAGCCACAAATATATAATTAAAATATTATGATTAATATAATAATTAAAAATAAAATATTTTTTCATAAAAAAATTCATAAATTATTATTTTGATGTCTTATGATTATAATTTTATTTTATTAGACCTTAATTAATTTTCCAAAGTGTTATAAAATGAGTTTTAATTTTAATATTTTTATTTTTCAATTAAATTATAGAATTAATTAGAAATTAAATTTCTCATATTTGGAAAAATATTTACATAAAACGGAGTTTATTTATGGATTATACATGTCAAAAAATGGTTAGGGTGATTTTTTTCGTATTTTTCAGAAATACCTGGATTTTGTGAATAGTGAAATTTAACAATTTATGAAATATGCTAAATAAATGAATTTCTACAATATTCATGAATCATGGATGATGTAAATGGCCATTGTTTCAAACTCACTTGCACATATTATTATTTTTTATCACAAATATCAATATTATTGCTTTTCTTGAGAAAAATAATAAAATGATGAATTAATTATTGAGAAAACCCTCCTCTCCTCCACTATAATAGTCACCACTCACAGCATCTTCTCCCCACACCTCTTAAGGCTTGTTCCTTGTCCAAATTCTACTCAAATATCTCCCAATGCCGATCTACCATGTCCATGATCTTTTTATCTTTACAAAAGACCAAAAAAACCAATCCATTAAGGAGGCTTCCAGGAAGAAGGAATCAAGAGGTAAAACCACATTCTAGTTTCTTTCAATTTCTTTTAAAGTTCCTTTGTATTATTTTTAATCCTAAATTATCCACATATAAATGGAGTGATAACTCCATTACCTTATATGTACAATAATTTTTTTGTGCTAATGGAATAATTCATTGGAATCTCCCATTTCCCCTCTTTCTATACTTGAAGTGGATATACAATCTTAGATGTGTTAATTTATATCATTCAAGGATGACTGGTATTAGATTTATATTAACATATTCAATTATAGTAATGAAAATATTTAAATAGTTAAACCAGATTATTATGTATGTTATATATCCTATATAATGTTCTAGAATCATTTTTTACAAATGGTATTAATTTATATAACAAAATGAGTTCGTTGGGATAAAAAACTTCCATTTAAACCAAGCGATTATCATTATGGTTTTATATAATGATTCATCCTCACACCAAATAAAAAATTAATTTAATAACCATTTAATATTATTTATGTTCTATAATATCATATAACTTCAATTCTGGACAACTATCCACATCTTACATGCTTATCTATACATGTCTATAAGTAAACTGATCTTTAATACCAGGAAAACAAATGCTCCCAATCAATGAAATTGAACCTCTTAACCCATCAAAAAGGCCATGAATGAACTTAATAAGGTTATAATAAATATTTTACATTTATAATAGGTTCTATAATTTTAAATTAATGAATCTACATTTATTATCCTTGACATTAAAATCAAGTGAAGAACTCTTTCAGACTTAAGGTATGGGATTCCACATGACTCCTTTGGGTTGCTCTATCTTTATGTTTTACCAAAGAAAAGTTATATTTTCATTTTATGTAAATAATATAAATTCTAGGATTATGTTCCAAAATATTGTATCAACATCCACTAATCATTCTATTTCTAGGATATACATGTTTTTAAGAGGTTCCCTTCTCAAATCTTCCTGATAAGCAGGCCCATTTTAAGGGAAGATCCCGAATTCTTACCCAATTTCAAGTGAACTATATCATATGTATTAATCCACCATTTGTTTTTACAATTAGTATTTTTATTATGAAAACCTTCTTTGTTCACTTCTAGTTTTATATAAAATATTATTCCCTTTTCGATTTTAAATTCTCTTTAGTATTTTCCTTAAAACCACTATAAAATGTTTTAATGGTAAAATTTCCTAAATATTCTTCTTACATGTTATAACTTATATTTGACATCACCTACCAAGATATATGACTATTTTACGTAATGTATTTCCATGTATGTTTTAATTTATTTCTTTCATGGACACTTGTATGATACACCCATTTATTGTTCTTTAAGACATGATTACGAAACACATTTATTTTTGTGGGTTCCCTTATGTTTATGTATGGTTGATTATGTATAATTCATTATATAGAAAACATATTCCTAAACATGTTATTATGGGTTCTCTCATATAGAACTCCAATTGATTCGGTATGTTTTCGTCTCATGAGACATTACGGGGAACAGTCTTGGAGGATAGCCTTGACTCGTGCTCCATGTAAAACGGTCTTGGTTGTTATCCTAGACTTGTGCTCCTCAATGTGCAATGAGATAGGAACATGATAAAGTCGTGATTAATTTTTCATCGACATTCCTATTATTCTATGAATATATAGACCCATAATCTTAATTTTATGATTCTTTATGTTTAATCATATTCCATTCCAATTTATATGATTATGTTATGCATGTTCTAAGATTTATTCTTATATTTATTCCCTTACTGGGATTTTTTTTCTCATCCCTTTGATTATATTATCCTCATGTTATCCTATGAAGATGTGTGAGAACAATGGAAGTTATGATCTCATTATGGAGATTAAATAAAAAACTCTTTGAAGGCATTTAATTATGTGCCTTGTCTTCCAAGAAACTAGACTTTATGATTCTTGGCTATTAATTGGATGTTTATTTATACTTAAAATAATGTAATGATTCATATAAGTCACTGGGGTATCTATATGATTGACCTGGATCTCAAGAGATCCTTGTATATAATGCTCCTGGTATGAGGGTGACCCCATCACATCCGCATCCAATGATAATAGATCCATCCACAGCTCAGTCTGACATGATACATCCACCTGAACCCTCAGATGGGGGATCAACATGCTGCTCAACGAGTGGTGGCTCCACCAGCTATGCACCAAGAGAAGAACCTTCTACATGACCAGTCCCTTGCAATATGAACTTTTCACACATGAATTCATACAGCAAACATGTATATTGAATCCTGAAAGGTTATCATCTTGGAAGCATCCTGAAATAATTCAAGTCAAAGAGTATATCTAGGGATCTAACTCCCGATGTATTGGAGAAACACAAAGTTGAGTCCCATATGATGGAAGTATTAGTATTTCCCCATGATTAGTGTCTTAATTTACTGAGTCAAAAGGCATGTTATCAGAGTCCTAGTTAATGTATATGTCATCCACTGCACCGACATTGGAATCCCATGCATGAAACCTAAACTCGAAACACTCTAATACTATCACAATGAAAACCTAACCAAGATCATGACTGCAGTAAAAAAGTTGAACTAACCAACTCTGATACTACTCAATCCTGACATGAAACAACGGGGCTCGAGGAATGACTCCCCAAGCCCGCCTCTATAGGCCAGGGGTTGGAGACCAGTGTTGAGAAGGCTGTCACACACAAGGAGGCCTTAGCCAAAGGTACTTATACGCACACACCCACATACTCCTCCATGAACTAGTATAGATATATATATATATATAAACTAACAAAAAAACTAGGCATACATATATCCCAAACCAGAGAAAAATAGAATTATAAAATGAGAAAATATAGGGACCACCAAAATAAAATTTAAGAATCATCTTACCTATTTAGATGGAAGGGATAACTATCAGACTCCCATGGGTAAGCTCCATGGTATAGCTTCTATAATAACCCTAGTCATTGTAGATACTTCGTTCTGCCTTCTCTAGGTCTATGTGGGTCTCCATCGAAAGAAATGTGGTTTTCACAAGACACAACATGTTCAGGAAAATCCCATGTATGGGTGAGTATAATGATATTCAATAGGATCCCCAAAACCCAAACCAAAAAGGGAGTAATTGATAGGCATCAGTTAACTCAAAGAAGCCTAAGGGAAACCAAATGATTAAGAAACTTCATATTGTGTCCATCCTCAAATAAACATGACAAGTATGATCGACGTCCTTAGCATGTCAATGAAAGGACACATACCATGGGTACTCCTAGAACATACCCAGATATACTCACCTTTAACTCCACGTCTCATGGTCCTGACCATAGATTACTCACAGTAAACAACTCAAGGTTATAACACAACACTCGCAATGGTCTTATGAGGTTCTGACCTCGTAGATATTAGTAGGATTCTACTCGAGGATGCGAGTTATATTCCTACCTCATAGCACACACAAAGACCCTATCCATCCATTATTTCTTGTAGAAAAAGAGGGAACAAGCCTTAAAAACTCAAAATTGATGAGCCAACCTTTCCATCCAAGATGGACCTTATCCAAGAGATGACACTCTATTGGTAAAACCAACAAATAACACAACTCAGTCAACCCTTTTGATACCTATCCAAAATGGAATGCTTGATAGACAACACCACGGAAGAATTCCCCCATTGAATGAACAAACTCCCACTCCTTGACTAGGGGATCCCACCCACGGTCTAATGAGGAACACAAAAAAACCCTAGTTGGAACTCTGAACAAAGAAAGGGTATCGCACAACAACCCAAGTCTGGAATAACTCTCCTAATAGAGGATAAATTCCCATATATAGTTGGTGACACTGATTCCAAGAACTCCATGGAGGAAAACATCACGATACATCAGGAAAAGAATAAATTCTTATAGATACACCAATAGAGAGTTATCACCTAGGGATCATTGGGGCCATTTCCCCGATAAGAACATCCTGAGTAGAGGATCGATGCCTGGGTAAATTTTGGTCACACTGATTCAAAGAACCCTACTAAGGAAACATGATAGAACATGAGGATTGTTTCGACCCTCTCAGGGAAACACATGATCTAAATCGGCTGAGTCTTCTATCAAATTAGATTAATAATACTCACTCTATGGTGTGGTAAACCACCCACACTGCATGTACACAAAGCAGCAGAAGAGGGGCCACAATCCGATGAAGGTGATGTGATACTGAAAACCCTCATAGTGTAAGGACATGGGGGACTCACTTAACCCTACCGATCAAGTATTTTCTAACCTAAGTGACCCACAAAACCTCTCATAAACTCAAAACCTATTATGTACAATCCATGGAAACCATCTCCTTATATGTGTAAAAATATTCATTATAGTCTATTTACTTACCCAAAACTGATAACTAATGAAAAATTTACATTTCACTGCAAATGCCCAAACCAGGCATCAAGGGGCGCACATCTCAATTTTTGTTTAAGAACATGAATTTTTTCTTGAAACGTCAACATAACATTTAGTGTTGCAACTCAACTGACGATGTGTCAGTTTGAATTCAGAGGCAGTGGAAAATTCTGATACAACAACTTCCAAATAATAATAATTATATTATTATTATAATAATTAGACGTTTCGTGCCACTAAGCCTCGATACTAAAATATAATGTTTTTAAACTATCCTTTAATGGTCCTCCACAAATAAAAAGTCATGATTCCATAGAAATCATATAAAACAGACATCTAGTTTACAAGTTATGAGGGTTCAATGTTATCCCAGCCCAAAGGCCTTGCCGGTCTAGCCCACTTCGGTCAACTCAGCCATCTCATCCCAGCCCAACTGTCATAGCCCAGCCCACCGTTTTCACCAACAGCCTTTTGCGATATCCCAATGCACATCTTTTATATCCTATGTCTCTCATCCACATGTCATGCTCTGCACAGGTCATGCACCATGTGCCACCTGGCCGCCCAACGACCTCTGCCATCCAGTGTTCTGGACCACTACGATGCCAACACCTATGACACCACCACCTCCTCATAGACAATGCCACCAGACCTATGTATGTCAGTGGTCCCTTCCTCAGACCACTGGTACCACACCGAATCTCCAAAATTTAATCTGAGACATGATCTGGAATCCTCGGGACGATATCTACATCGACTAAGTCTATTCTCAAAGGTACATCAAAAATTCAATCAAAAATGAAGTATAAACAAGGGGATAGATATTTAAAATCAAACCATCCTACCTAGGGGAAAAATGAATCTTTATGGTTAGATCCATCTTCTAAAGATGCTGAATCATGATCCGTGTGCGATCACCGTCATGATTTGAGTATGACAACACCTATTTTTGTCAATTCGGCCTCTAAGTCATTCGTCGCCAAAGAGGTAGAGGGGATGGGAATTTTCTCCTATGTGAAAAAAATTTGGATATGAGGGGAGAAGGATATTTGTTTTAATTTTATTAAAACAAATATTCTCTTAAAACTCTGGCCCAACTCACATCCAACCTGACACCAGGCGCTGACAAAATGTATGTCGTTTCTAGTGTAAACACGACATTCTAAACTCAATCACAGTCTCATAAAGTTGATCGGAGACCTTGTTCATGAGTTATTCATTCTGATTTAAAAATAAAATATATTTTTTAAATTATTTTATTTATGGTTATATACTCAATATCTTTTTCCACAGATGTTCTGGGAACACAAAAGTTTTACCCCGTATAGGGTAAATGTCACGCTCGAGACTCAACCATCACCTCTATATTCTGATCTTGGATTCCATTTAATATATAAACTTCTTCCCTATGTGAATATTATATAAATAATTAATATTTCAATAAAAAAATTCTGGTCGAACCGATCCACGGAATCGTATGTCGTCTCAGTTCCTGACTTTGGAAATAAATGAAGAAATATTCAAAAGTATGATAGGGGAAAACATGAGTTATTGAAATTAATTTTTGATCCATGTACAACCAATAAAATAACTTAGTATATGTGGAAATTTTTTAATGAAACTCAAAATTATGTAGACTCCCATGAGGGAAGCACTAACTTCTATGGAGAAAATAATAGTATCTTTCTCTATTATTAGTGTCTGATAAATTGAATCATTTTTCTGGCCATCACATGAGAGGAATATATATAGAGGGTATATGTAATTTGTTAATTTGTTTACTAGAAACTATTTCTCCTAAAATTTATATTTCAATGGATCACTATATTGAGATTCATAGGATTCACAATGGGACTTATCTCTATATAGTACCCTGATATTCCCATTAACAGAGTACTTATAGAATTAGTGCTATGATGATGGTACTGTTATTGGCATATAAGGCTAGGGACATCCTAATAAGCTAATGAAATTTGGGTGATGCTAGGCTACCATGAAATCTATTTAATAATTGAGATCACTGAACTAGGTCTTCATCATAATCCAATTAACTTAATTGGCTCAATTTTTACATATCCTTGAATTTTCAGTTTTGAGGGATAAAGGTCAGCTTCACTATAGTGCAAGAGTCATATGATCCTGAATAGAATGATTTTGATCCTAAAATTGTTTTAAAATAATTAAAAGTGAGTAATGATACCATCATACTTTATAAATATATAAAATCATCTAATTGTTCCAAATAACTATGTTTTTTAATCATGTTCCACGAATAAATTTATCATTTGATATTTTTTAGAGACTATTTTCACAAGATCTATTATTGCAATAGACATTTTAGTGTTGAACTCTTGTGGAATTAAAAGATCCTAAATGTGATATTTCCTATATTATTTTGAGATGAAGGGAATATAAAATTTATACTTTAGAAGGAATGATATTAATATTCTGTTTAATTTCATATTTTTTATATAGGGTTTTGTTTATTCTTCATTGGGGTTTTCTTTAAAGTTGATTCATGGGGACCTGAGCTAACCATGACGATGACTCTTTTCCTTGGACATGATCATGGAGTTATTTTTTAATCCATGTGTTTCGATAGGCTATCCATCTCAAATCTCATTGTTAATGGGTCAACTATTTGTTTTTTATCTATTCTAATAGTATTATTAGATCATATCAATCCATATAATCTTCATGATCATACTAGGGTTAATATTTTTCTTTTTGGGGTTCTGTCTTCAAGTATCATTTGCTTGTTTGGCCTTAGTAGTGAATATTATTATACAGTAGTGGTACATTTGGAATCACCATTCTAAACCACTATGGAATAATCACAGGTGGGGAATTCAAGTTCATGAGAGTCTTCTTCACCCACAATGGGGTTTGGTAAGTGAAGGTATTTGACAATTCAATATTATGATTATTTGTTGGATGAAAATTATATTAGGTAGGGACATAAATATTTTTTTAGTGATGACTATAATAAATACAATGGTTTTTAGATTAGTCTATCTTCTTATAGAATCCCATATTCCAATGCCTTTATCTATAGATATCAACTATTTTGACACTTGAAATAATGTGATAATAAAGGTGATTCATTATACAATGTCCTATAATTCCAGGTAAATTTTTTGAAAATTAAATGGGATTATTTTGAGACTAGGTGCTGAGACGGTGTGTGATTATGAGGCCTGGAGTTCCTAGAATGGTCCATCGAAAAATGGAATGTTTTAAATTCCATGAGTGAAAGGTTTTCCAGGAAAAGTGGAAGAATTATTAACAAGGTTATAGGATCAGAAATCTGAGGGCACCGTTGTGTTCAGAGCAGTGGTTCTACCCTATGCATGATTTGATTTTTGGCGGCATGGGTCTCCATTGAGAAAACTTGAAAATGGAATAACCACATATAAATTAATTAAATAAAATTATTTTATTTTTAAAATAGTTATAACTCAAGAACGGTGACTTGGATTGAAAATAAGATACAATAATTGAGCTCATGAGGGGGTTATTTTCTTAGGTAGATCCTACCATTGGCATGCATGGGACAACAGTGGAAAGTAGTTTTTGGACATAAATAAAATTATTAAATAAAGATATTTTATTTTCAAATTATTATAACTCGAAAATTATAACTTCTATTAAAAATATAAGACCATTGTTGATCTTATGAGGGAATTCTTACATTAGGCGGAGCCACACATTGACCGGTGTGGGCCAGTTATGGATGTTTACTTTTGGGAAGTAACCGTATATAAAATAATACAAATAAAATATTTTATTTTATTTTATAATCCCCATTACTCAAAAATGGTAACTCAGATAGAAAATCTGAGATGACCATTGATTTTATAATGAGATGTTCTCCTTATGTAAAACCTAACCTCAACCTACGTAGGTCCAGGTTAAAAGTTAATTTCTAGATTTTTTAAGGAAAAATAAAATAAACATAAAAAGATTATTTTATTTGAAATTGTTTCGCTGCAACCCAGCGATGATTTGACCGTTTCATCCCATAAATAAATTCATTTAATGATTCTACAACACAATGTAATATAAATATTGTTTCATAAATGAGAAAGCATAATGGTGATGACTCAGTGTAATAGAAATGTTGGAATGTGTTTCCCCATTTAATGGGATATTGAGAATTGGAGATCAGATCTAGGTCTTGAAATCAATCTAAATCTCTGGAGGATCATCATTTATGAATTTAGAATGACGAAAAAAATCACCAACAAATTTGAGAACTCCCCCTCTTCTTTGAGAGATTTCACCCTTGATGATGGATCGAGGACTTTCCCAGACATATTGCCTTCAGCAAGGAAGCCTTCCTCTGGTCAAACCTATTCTCCAGGTAGGGGGTTTTTCTGAGTAACATTCCTTTCACTGTTCTTAATGATTAGTGGAGAATGCAGACCAACCCACAAACAGGTGATACGCGAATTGATCATTCATGTGGTATGGTTAAGGATACAGGATAAAGGGTATATCTATCTTAGTGCTTATTCTGCCTTATTTTGGTTCTTTGTGGTCCTGATAATAAGAACCCATCCTGGTCAACACGAACAAAGACCTGGATCATTATTTAATTTTTCTGGTGTTGCGAATCTTTCCCCAATTTCTTCTTGTGTTATTCCAGTTCTTTGTGGCGCTATGGCCGACTAAAATGGCATCTGTAGTCCAGGAAACACCGTGGTAGAACATCGGCCCCTGGAACTACATGATAAGGGACACGTCTAGGTAGGCCCTGACAAAAGGTTGCAGATATGGCACCAAGCCGTGGCACCAAGGCTACAGCGGCAACAGGATCCACAGGCAGCAAGGTCGGTAGCAGGCGGCTGGAGGTAGGCAGACACGGTCACCTGGCCGCGTCAAAGGCACTATGCAATGCAAATCTATGGTCCATGGACTGTGGTGGTGATATAGACTCAGGGATTTCCATGGGTCATGCAGAATACCCAGTCTACATGAGAAGAGTGGCTGGCCGAGGTGGTGGCGCCACCGTGGCACCCCGTGGATGTACAAACAAGATGCCGCACAGCGTTCAGGATGGTGGAGAACTATTCCGCCAATTTGGGAAAGGATTTCTAAATACACCAGGATTTTGGGAGGCCCTAGATGAAGGATAATTAACCCCCCAATCCCGACCAAGCCGTTGGGTGGCTCAACTGGTCAAAATCGGCCCAACTAAGTCAAACCGGACCAGATGATGACCGGGTCCCTGAGCAACCCGATGGGCTAGACCCATGGACGAACCAGGCTGGGTCCAGCAAGGCCCAATGATCCTGGCCACTAGGCCGAGCGTGAATGGGTCTGGTTAGGTCTTCCATAATAGATCAGGTAATGTGGTACCCCCGGGCAGCATTAGTCGGGTTAGCCTAACCAAGTCATACCAGGCATGGACGCAAGCAGTCCCTGTTTACTAAAATGAAAATATCATTCAGGTTGGGCATCTAATTAATGCACTATCTATGGTTTTGGGATCCTTCTGATGATAATGTCATATGGGTATACTCTAAGTGAGACTTATTAGTATTTGATATATGAGTAAAGGATTGAGGATTAAAATCTCTTGGTGTTAAGATCACTAGAGAGAGGGAATATTACAATTGGTTGTGACACAAATGATATGACGACCGGGACCTCGTTGGTACAGTAGCAGAGCATACGTCCATAGTCTAGTAGCTCAGCAGACCTCAGTGGCCCAGTAGTGGGCCACAACTTAGTGGTCCAGGAGAAGAGAGAACCTCAATTGTCCAGCAGCCGGGAGGACCTCAAAGGTCTAATTACTTAGCAGAACTCAGTATTCCAAGACCGGATCATACCTCAGTAGTCTAGCAGCCAAGCAAGACATAGTAATCTAGCAGTTAAGCAGACATCAGCAGTCTTGTAGCCGAGTGGACCTCAATGATCAAATGGTGATCAAACCTCGATGACTCATCAAGGATGAGCCCCTTAGTAGTATAAGATGATTTACCTTTACGATTGAGAATATTACATTCTATAGATTAAGTTATACCTGGTGTGATTTTTCTTTCCATTGTGGTCTAGCTTTTTGGTCATTCCATTGTGGTTCTGGTCTTGTATTATAGCTCTTTTGTACGTTTAGTTTATATTGTACTCTTAGCTGTTGTCTCAGTGACAATTGTAGATTACATTGTGTTTACTTAATGTTATTTGATATTTGTCTGAGTGTATAGGTTTAAAGGAAAATTCCGTCCCTTTTTGGGATATGCCAACTCGGTACGAGTTGCTAGCCCATGGCCTATAGAAGGTGGGATTGGGGTAGTCCCTCCATGGGCCCTGGGGGACGGGTCGTGACAAAGTGGTATTAGAGGGTGTTCAGTTCTCCCAGAAGAATTAAGAGTTTGTAAATTTTTAGGGGAAACTGTGTTATGTTTTTTGATTTCGGCTTCCAAGATAGATTTTCCAGTGTTGGTGTAGTGGCTGACATATCCATACACCAGGACAATGAATTATGATTTCTGACTCAGAACATGAAAACACTAGTTTCATGCATCTTTGAATGTTTTCTTATAATTTTTCTTGGTTTGATTTAGCTCACTAGGTATAATCTATTGACCGTGTTACATCTTGTTTTGTTTCACGGTGTTTCCACATAGACAACTAGTTAGGATTCCACCACTTGATCAAGAGGATGATCTATAGGTTCATAAGATGTGAAAAGGGTTTCGTACTGGAGACAGCACCACCAGGTGGTGTACCAACTATACCACCACCCATGGTGTAGCACACGGTACTTGTGGTACCAGTGGCTGACATGTGTGGGTTGAGTGTTGTTCACGAGTTTTAGGGATAGAGACCCCTCGGGTTCAATGGAGAGCCCAACTCATATTTGTCCAAGGACTATATTGAGGTGGTGACTGAGTTTTTTGTCTAGTTAGGGCACCATTAGATAAGATGGCATTCTTGGTAGTGAACCTTCTATGTGGCACGACAGGGAAATGATAGGGTTTAGATTACCCAATATTATGATAAGGTGACTTTACATTAGATAGAGCTTGATAACCTCTCTCAAAGAAGGGGATATTTTCATAAAATCTAAGGGATATTCATTACCAATAGTTTTGTAGATTCCGCCAAATGACATGTTGGTAGATGAGTATTTATCAAGGAATACTGACCATTCTAGGTACTCAATTAATATGATATGACAAGTGCTTCAAGGATCGTACCTCTAAGTGAGATGTGTTTGAGAAAATTTTAGCCATCAATATTTTTTTGTGCATTCTTACGTATTCTAGGGTCCTAGAGAAGATATTTTTGGTTGAAAGACCTTTGGATGATTAGATACAGCCAGTGGATGTTAGTAGTGGGAATTCCAGAAATTGATGTCAGTCTTAGAGACCTGAACATGTGAGATGTTTTGAGAAGAGTTTCCAAGATATGGGATCTATATATCAAGGCACATGGGGTGAGTCTATTTGGCCTATAAAGAGGTAATTATTGGGTGGTAGGGGACATCCCTCTACTGATTTTCTAGCCCCTCATGATGATAGTGAAATAGTGGATGGGCCACCAGGGTAGAGACAGGGATAAGAACAGATTAATCTATAGGGAGGAAGACATGGTAGAGGAGTTGGGGGAGCAGCAAGAGATAGTATATATTTGGGCATGTTACAACCACCACACCAATTTGGTCCACACTAGGTTCAAGAGATGGAGCACAAGGGAAGGGGTAGCTACATACAAACAATGATTATGACCTAAGGGATCTAAGAATGATTCTAGGTAATGTATCTTTCAACTCTTAGCTCTCTTATTAATACAACTAGGTGATAATCATTCCTTCTAGTTCCGAAACGTGTTAAATACCTAGAGTTTACAGTTAAACCATTGACTTAACACTTACATATAGAGATACCTATGGGAGGAGACTTGATAATCACACTTATCCTAATTGTGTGTTCTGACTCTTGAGGTGTGAGATTCGGTTGGAACATCTTGGTGGTAGCGTCGAGGCCATACGATATTAGTTTGGGTATGGACAGGTCATCCAAAGATCATGCTTATCTTGACTTTATTAGGGAAAAAGATTTGGTATGTCTTTAGTGTTGGAATGTGGTTATACTTGGTTAGTAAAGAAGAAAACCCAAGAAGGGTCAATCTCATACATATGTGGGTGAATCCGATCACACTTGAGTCGTCCAGCCTTACCCATATGGCGGTGGATGTTTTGAGTTCTCAGTTCCAAATAGTAGTGGTAGAGTATGGGGATTTATTTTAATAACATGTTTCCAGTATTACCTCCTCATAGAGAGATGGACTTCTACATCATTCTACACCCTGAAATGGATGTGATATCAGAATCAGTATATCAGATGGATTTCATAGATCTTTTTTAGAAGAGGGTGTAGGAAAGGCTTAGTAAGACCTATTGTTCCAGGTTTTGTGTGGGTTATTGTCCCTTTTACCAAGTGCCAATGGAGAACAAGTTCCCACTACCAGAGGGATGATGAACCCATAATTCAGTTGAAAGGGGTGGCCTTTTAGGTGGATGGAAAGGTTCCAATATTCATTTCATCAATTAAGACATGTTTTGACAAGTTCCCCAATATTGAGTTAGTAGTGGTAGTCTTCGCATTGATGATGCGGAGACACTACCTCCATGGGTGAATGGTTTATTGTCTACTCTGACCACAAGAGTCTCAAATATATATTTTCTCAAAAATATTTCAATATGAGACAGTGACATTGGCAAGAGTTCCTCTAGGACTATAACTTCAATATAGTCTATACTCCTAGGAAGGGGAATGTGGTGGTAGATTCCCTTAGTGGGAGATCAAGTTCACTGCTACAGAATGAGGTTGTAGAGTAGTTTTCCTTACTTCAGATATCCTTTATGGATAGAGAGGAGACAACTTTTCTTCAGAAAATTCTAGTTTCCCCACCACTCATATAGCGAGTTAGGGAATCACAACTTAGAGATGCCATCTATAGGACTACACATGCACAGATTTCAATAGAGAATGCCCCGAATAGATATTTTAATTTTGGAGAGGATGTTATTATTTTTAGAGGACACACCATAGTACTAGTGGCGTTGAGGGAGGATTTGTTGAGGGAGTTCTATACATCTCCTTTGGTGGTACTTCCAAGCATGGCAAAGAGTACCAAGACCTCCAACATCAGTACTGGTGGATGGTAATGAAGAAGGTTTTGGTATAGTGTTTTTTGAGATGCCTCACTTGTTAGAAAGTGAAGGCTGAGCACCAAGTTCCAGTAGGTTTGACACAGCCCCTCGAGGTACCAGAGAAGAATTGGGATGAGATATTGATGGACTTTGTGACAAGATTGCCATGTAAGTATAGGTGGTACGATACCATCTGGGTGCTCATAGACCAACTCACCAAGTCGGCCCACTTCCTACCCATTCGAGAGTAGGGTTCAGTAGAGAGCATGGGATGCCTCTACGTGTAGGAAATAGTTTGACTCCAGGGAGACCCATCAATGATAGTCATATATTTGGATGCACGCTTTACATCCCGTTTGTGGAAGGGATTGCAGGAGGTGTTTGGGACTCATCTACACTTGAGAAAACCTTTCACCCACAGATAGACGGTCAGAAGGAGTAGACCATACAGACCTTATAGGACATGCTTTGTGCTTGAATTCTTGAATTTGATCATAGTTGGGATGACCACCTTCCATTATTTTAGTTTTCATACAAAAATAGAAACCACTCCACCATCAGTATGGAACTATTCGAGGCACTATACAGACAACCGTGTAGGTCACTTTTATGTTGGAAAACCCCTGGGGATTCCGTACTCCTGGTCCAAAGATGGTACAGCCTAACACTGAGAAGGTGCAGGTCATCTGAGAGCAGATGAAGACTATATGGAGCCGACATAAGTCCTTTTCTAATAGGTGATGGAGAACCTTGGGGTTTTATGAGGGGGCCACGTATTTCTATGGGTCTCTCCTCATTGAGGGATTCATAGATTTGGTAGGGGTGGAAAGTTATCTCTAAGATTCATCAAACCATTACTAATACTACATAGAGTAGGTGGGGTGGTATACCACTTTCCTCTACCATCGTAGTTATAGAGAGTGCATGAAATCTTCCATGTATCACAACTGAGGAGACACTGGCATGAACCTTATCACATCATCGACCATAGTGACCTGGAGAATGACGATGGGGATAAATTTTAGGAGTACCCATTGGAGATAGAGGTTCTAAAAAAGAGGATCCTTTGAGGATATTCAAATCCTCTAGTTCATGTTCTTTGATAGCATGGAAATCTCCTGGAGAGCACATGGGAGCAGGGGGCTCAGATTTTTGCTCTGTTCCCCCATTTTTTTGAGTAGCCCTTGTTTGGGCTTATGAGGATGTGAATCCCTAATGGTGGGGGTAATGTAATGTTTCATAATTGAATGTAATTTTTTTAAAAATTAAATAGGATTATTATAAGAATAGGCACTGAGAAGGTGTGTGATTCTAAAGCCCGGAGTGCCCAAAATGGTCCTTCAAAAAATGTCAGGTTTTAAATATCACGCATGAGAGGTTTTACTAAAAAATATGAATAACTCTTAAATGGGTACCTGAATCAGAAATACAAGGGAACCATTTCATTTAGAGTAGTGGGTTTACCATTGGTGTGACTTATGATTAGTCTGCGCGATAATTCAGCGAGAAAACTTGAAATGGCATAACCGTAAATTAAATAATTAAATAAATTTATTTTATTTTTGAAATCCTTATAAATCACAAACAGTGACTCAGATTAAAAATCAGAGACTACCATTGAGCTCTTGAAGGAGTTATTTCATTTGGAAAATCCTAACATTGGCTAGCACGGTCCACTAATGGGAAGTAGTTTTTGGCTAAAAATAAAATAATTATATAAAGTTATTTTATTTTCAAATCATTATAACTCATGAACAGTAACTATGATTGAAAATATGAGACCACCATTGAACTCATGAGGGTGTTCTTTCCTTAGGAAAAACCATACAATGATCGATATGGGCCAGCTATGAAGGATGACTTTTGGGACATAATCCTAAATAAAATAATTTAAAGAAAAGAAATTATCTTTTTCAATTCCTTATAGCACAAAAATGGTAATTTAGATTGAAAATATGAGGCCATCATTGATTTTATAATGATATGTTCTCTTTAATGATGACTTAACCAAGACCGGAATGTGTTGATGGTAAAAGTCAATTTTCGAACGTTTTATGGAAAAATAAAATAAACAAAAAAAGTTTATTTTATTCGAAATTTTTCTACTTCAACGCAATGATGGGCTGACTATATCATTCCACCAATGAAGTTTTGTAATTAAGTTTCAAAACAATGTAATAGAAAGCTATTTTATAAATGAAACTGTGTTACGATGGTTACCTGGCGTAACAGAAACACTTTGACGTTTTCCCATTTTAAAGGGATAATAGAATTCCAAGATCAGAGCTAGATCTGGATAAGTAACTTTGAATTTCTATAAGATAATTATTGAAGAATGAATAAAGCTGAGCAAATATTGCCAAAAGCTTTGAGCACTCCCCCTCCACTTAGAGAGATCTTGTTCTCAATGACCAATTAGAGACTTTCACTGAAGGATCGCCTTCAACGATGATGCCTTTGTCCAATCCAACCTATTCTCCAGGTAGGGGGGTTTTGTGAGTAATTTTCCTTTCCCCATTCTTAAAGTTTAACAAAG
This sequence comes from Viscum album, assembly GCA_963277665.1. Lineage (NCBI taxonomy): Eukaryota > Viridiplantae > Streptophyta > Magnoliopsida > Santalales > Viscaceae > Viscum > Viscum album. Next base: position 1,349,815,144 of record OY728121.1, on the reverse strand, counting down.
AACATCGACCAACCCATGAACATGTTGATTTGCGTTTCAATCATTCATGTGGGGTGGTTAATGATGCAAGATAAAGGGGATATCTATCTTAGGGATTCATCCACCTTATTTTGGTTCTTCATGATCTTGCTAACAAAACACATCTAGGTTAACACCAAAAAATACCTAGATTATTCTTTGGGTGTTTGTGTGTTGAGACTCTTTCTCTAATTTCTTCTAACTTTCTTCCCATTCTTTATGGTGCAATAGTCAGCGACGATAGCATCCGTGGTCCAAGATAGGCCATGACAGTGCATCGACCCTTCGGCCCCAGATGAGAAGTGTCACAGCCAGAAGGGGAGTGGAATAGGTGAGAGGCCATGGAACAAGGTCGCGATGGCGGCAGCATACTACAACACCCTGGCCGCAATAACAGCACGAGTCCCTGGTAACAAGGCCAGTGGGAGGCAGTGTGTTGGAAGCACACCGTGGTGGCGACAGGGGTCACCAGCGCAGAAGATGGAGGCTGGCGGAAGGTGGACACAGTCACCCAATAACGTAAAATGTTCCACAAGGTGCAATGTCATGGCTCACAGAACATGATAGTGGGCTGGAATCTTGGTCTTCCAAAGGTCATGCAGAATATTGGGTAAACGTGAGTGGACTAGATAACTAAGAAGGTGGAACCACCCTGTCTCCACGTGACTACACAAATCAGACATCTCATGATGTCCGGGATGGAGGAGAACCGTCTCGTAGATGTAGGTCGAGCCAGATAATGAACATGGCCACTATGTTGCCTGGATGGTCAGAACCAGTCCAACTAAGTCTGACCGGACCCGATGAGAATTGGGTTGTTGGTCGACCCGGTATGTTGGACCCACGGCCAGGCTGAACCGTGTCATGTCGAGTTGGCCTAAATGAGTCGGTTCATTCGGGACCTCCGAGCCAATTTGGTCATGTCGTTCCGACCAATTCGGACAAGGCCTAGACACAACTGGCCCCTATTTACTATAACTCAAATATATTTCATATTGGGTGTCGGATTGATGAGCCGTCTATAGTTTTGGGACCCTTAAGATGATACGGTCCTTTTGGTATACTCTAAGTGAAATTTTGTGGCATTTGAGATAGAACCTATAGATTGAAGAGAAGAATCTCCTGGAGTTAATAACACTAGAGAGTTGGAGTCCTACGGCTCGCTATGACACAAAGGATATAATGAGGTGGGACTCAGTGTTCTAGTAGCTGAGTGGAACTTAGTGGTACAGTAGAATAGTAGACCTTAGTGGAACAGTAGCAGAGCAGACCTCAATGGTCCAGTAGACGCGCAGACCTCAGTGGTCCAGCAGCCAAGAAGAACTCAGTGGTCCATTAGCTCAATAGACCTTAGTGGACCTTTAGTGGAGCAGACCTCAGTGGTCTAGAAGTTGAGTGTATCTTAGTGGTCTAATATCTGAGTAGGCCCTAATGGTCCAGTAGTAGAGCGGACCATAGTGGTCACGCAGCTGAACAAACCTCAGTGACTCATCAGGGATGATCCCCTCAGAAGTACAAGATGATTCATCTTTACGGCTAAGAATATTACTTTCTATACATTGAGTTATACCTACTGTGAGTTTTCTTTTCATTTCAGTCTTGCTTTGTGGTCTTTTCTTTGTTATTTGTGTTCCCTAATAAGTATTGTGTTACACACCCCTACACGGAATTCACCCTCACGTGTCGTGTCCCATGCAAGTGATTGATTCTTCGATAGAGACCTTGGTGGTCTGGGACCAAGTAGTTCTCAGTGAGATGGGACATACAGGTGTACTTATACGGCTACAGGTAGCTACCCTTCACCTACAATTTATGTATGGTCTCAAGAGAATGGACCTTGGTGCTTATACATTCCTTTGTGGTTTTAGGCTTGTATTCTACACCCTTTCTTATTTCACTTTGTACTATACTCTCAGTAGTTGTCTCAGTGATAGTTATTTTTTCATTGTGTTTACCTTCCGTCATTTTATCTTTGTGCATGTGTACAATACTAAAGGCAAGTGCCTTCTATTTTTTGGATATTCATACTCAATTCTAGTCACCAAACCCTACCCTAAAGAAAATGGGCATGGGGTAGTCATGAAATGGGTCCTGGGGGACGGATCGTCACACCTTAGGCATCACCAATGTAGTAGAGATCACGGTCAGATGATTAAATCCTTTATGATGATATAATTTTCATGAAAACCAAATTTCCCAGGAATCTAATCTTTTAATTTATATTCACCTCTGTTTCGGACCTATTGATACTGACTTTATTCTTCAGGTGAGGTACTAGAGACATAAGACACATGATTCAGGAGTATTTAGAACCTCACATACCCAATGAATATCATCCTCAAGAGTAAATTATTTACAATGATTAACTCTTGGATATCATTCTCTGGTGTTATGTTGTAATGAAAATAATAACTACACTAATTTATTCTCATCTTATCAAGTATTTTTTCTTTTAGAAATGTGAAAAGGTTGTACTATATGGTGTAAATGAAAAATTCTAGGGACCACCTCTTCTCAAATTGATTGGATATTTTTATTTCAATTTTATAAACATTAAGTATTTTTTTCCCCAATTACATAAGGATGAGTGCACTGCTACAAATGAAGAAACTATTTAGGGGGAGGTTCCACATGAATGTTAGTGGACTCAAGGGTTAAAGATTGACCTTTCACTGTCTTGAGTGTGATAGATATAGTCTCATATCTACATGGTTTCTACCCCTTTGTCAATGTAATTCGATAATGGTTTTCATTCTATCATCAAATGGAATCAATAATATGTTGTGTTGTTCTTGAAAATTATCAGAATCTACTAGGTTACTTAAAATGGATGGGTAGTGTTTGAAGTTTACATTGGAGATTATATATGCATATTTTCAAAATATTATCTTGTGAATAATTCAATTTTATGGAGTATGTCATGCATTTACACCAAGTGATGGAATATAAACCCCTATCAGTTTTGACTATTTTACAATTGGATATGTCAGGGATAGTCATTTTCCACCCAATAAAATTGAATTTGTAAAATATTTTTTATTGAACATATTCGCAATCATCAATTTAATAGGCTAAGAGAGAGTTATTCCAAACAAACATGGCCCCTTCCTATGTTTTCATTAAGGACCTTACATTTTATACATCATAATTCTATGGTATTACAATCATATAGAATCATTGGGATGAAAAATGAGTGAGATACTTCTTTAGTCCTTTTTTAACAATGAAATATTTTCAAGTAGTATTTTAGAAGTTGGGTATAGGAGGAGACAATTATACCCACTAAGGATTTTTTTTCCTTTTTATATATATTGGTTCACATCACCCCTCCATAAATTCTATCCAACTAGTAAGGGATTCAATGGAGTCAATCAGTTATGATGTAACTATCGCATCAGCTAATGTACTCATAGAAGAAGAAGATGAAACCTGATACGATGATATTTTTATTCCTACTATTGGTAACTACAACAGTTATCATTGGGAAACATTCTAGAAATTTTGGCGACTATCAGAATAGTAGAGGTATCTATTGGAAATCCACCAAATATGGGGTAAATCATACTAGTTTACTTAGCCCTAGGATTATTGGATTGTGTGGTTATACCCATTCAATTAATGAATTTTCCTCCTAATGAAGATAATTATCTAGAGGAGGAATTATGATTCTCATAGGTGTGATTGTCTAATTACATGACCTAATGAAAATATTGTATTAAAATATATTTTCATAATATAATAGGTTTAGCTTTTTAGATAATTTAGAAAAAATATTAAATAAAAAACACATGAATTTTTCAGGTAATTGAAATTTTCCCCACTATAAATGAAATTATGTAATCCATAATAGGTATTCACCATCTCCAAAATGATATAGTTTTAGACATATATTACACATTAATTAAATCTATTTCCAGTGGAAATTGGATTGTACAAAAAGGGTGATCTGAAGCACTCAATAAGGGTAAGAATAATCAATAACTATAAAATATCATAAGTGATCATAACAGGAAAATAAGGGAATTAGATTCTAATAAGGAAACATGAACACTTAATAATTAATTAATAACCAATAAAACATGATTTTATTTTCCCAAAAACATAGAGTGAGTATTTTAGCATAATAAGATAGAAATCATAGGATCATGTAATCATTGGTTGAACTTGGAGTGTAAACATGATCATAAGAACATGAGGAAAAACATGGAGGTGTGGCTAAAACATACCAGTAAAAAATTCAAGAAAATATTACCAAATTTCATTAGTATAGTTCAATAATAATAAAATCACAAAGGTTATTCCCCAAGGTATCATAAACAACACCATAGAACACTATTGGGTATTTATAAACACGCCTTTACTATAGATCAATTCTTTACCCGATGAATTTATCTACTATCAGGGAACACCCATAACATTACCTTATATTTTCAACAACTAATCATAAAATATATCAAATTCATGTTTAAAATGTATCTTAAAATAAGTCATCTATGTAGAATAATTATTTAACCAATGCATTGGGGCACTGTTATGTCACACCCTTCATATTTCTATCCTTATGTGTGCCACTTCAATAAAATATCACAATAATGTATAATTTTTACACATGATTATAAGAATTGGGTTTCATAAAGGGAATTAAATAATCAATAAAATAATTTTACATATATTTTGGGGAAGTATTAAATGATATTAGATATGGGTATTCTCAATAAGAAAATGCACAACAAAAAATCAAGGAGTGATTTCAAAAGCATGATGAGTATACTAAAGGGGATATGGAATTGGAATAATGATATAGAATGGTTTTTTCTCATCAATAGGTCATAATTTGGATAGTAAATTACTAATTATAAACCCATGTAAGTATAATCACATGAAAGTAAATAGGATTATAAATTGAAATTATAACAGGTAAAATTAAGGAGTTATTTTAGCAACATCACAAGTATATAAAAGGGATTTGGGAATGGGTATAATGAGGAAAAAATGAAGTATGTAATTATTATAAAATCATTGGGATTGTAAAGGAATTATTATGAAAATGTGGAAGAAAAATCAAATAGAAATAAAAATACTTATAATTATATAAGTTCTTTAATTGAAAAGAGGAGGGAGAAACTCAAAGAGTGATTTGGACAGTATTATGACTATAAAAAAAGGGTTATGATATGGGTTTAGTGATATATAAGGGTATTCTCTAATCTATAGTGTATAATTTGGATATAAAATCATTTATTTTTAGTAGATGGATGAATAAACATATGGAAATGAATTCATCTTATCTCAAAATAGTTACTTGAATCGAAAGGATGAGGATGATAACCCTTACCTTACTGTCTAGATTTATAATGCATTAGAGGACTCTTTGGTTCCATAGGAACTCATTAGGAGAGATATATAGAGGTATATAGATGGGAAATTGAGGATTATATTCCTTTGGGGTATAAATGAATGGGGAAATGGGAGCATGTGAGATCATTTGTTTTGAAAATAGGGGATTTTTCGGGATACCTAAAGTAATGAAGTGGGTTGGAATGGTATCCCATGGGGTTAGGTGGGTTTAGAGAGTTAGGTTAATTAGGTGGGGAAATATCAGTGAGACGTTAAGGTATAAATTTTTATCCTTAACAAGGTATTCGAGATAGTCTATGTGTCAAGTTAATTTATTAAAATTTGTGCCACATTAGATTTCTCATTTTAAAAATTATTAATATTGATTAAATAATAATCATGGTTATTATTTTATTACTAAAAATAAAATATAAAACATTATAAAAAAATTATTAGATGAATCTTATTTTAGTCTCTGTTTTACCATGTTTTCATTCTAAATATGAGAAACCTAACTCTTAAATTTAAACATATAATTTATAAAAAATAATTTTTTAAAGGGGATATTTTAAATGTTTGGTTATTTTAATATTATTAAATATTAAATTATTGATAAATAATTTTTTATGTCTAAAATTCCTATGAATGTCCTAATTTAAAATATATGGATTTAATTTTTAAAAAATTTACAATATTTAGAAAATTATCATTATTTGAAAAATAACCATTTTATCACAAGAATTAATATTAGACATGGTACCTTAATTTATGAAAAAATATAAAATTTCCCTTAATACAAAATTTAATAACACCAATTAAAATTATAAAAATCATTTAATATTATTAAACATCTAAGTGATATAATAAAATTATTATAGTTTTATCATGTTGAAACCATTTTTATAATGAGTTTTTATGCATAAAATTTATGTGTAGGATAAATTTATCAATGTATTTAATTTTAATGACATAAATTAATTTACTATAAAATATATAAATGTTATATACCTTCACTAGTACTCCAAAATAAAATTTTATCAAAATAACATTTTTATTAGTTGAAAATAAAAAAAATAAGTTCCTAGAAAACATTACATAACTTAATAAAGTGTTAAAATATGATTTATAGTATTTATAAATATATATTATTACACTTTAAACTAATATTTGAACAATTAAAAAGATTTTATACATTTCTACTTATTTTATAAAAATTACATTTTTTGTAAAAAAAATCTATATTTTCTCTATTCACCTACAAACAGATTATTCCAAAAAAATATTAAAAATTACTACTAAGTTATTAACGCCTTTATAAAATCACAAACATTTATATTTTTAACTAAAATAATAAAAAATAAAAAAATTTATAATTTATGTGAAAATAGATAATATAAAGAAAAATTATTTATTTGAAAAATGTCCACTTTGAAAATTAAGTGTTTTTAGTATTATTTCAAAAATGGTTTTGTATTACTAATTAATAATATAATATTTCAAAATTGTCACATTTAATTTATAATGAAAAAATATTCTAAAATTAATGAATTTTTTTTACAAAATATATTACTTTTAATACAAAAACCATTACTATTAAAATTAATTATCTAAACTCAAACAATTTAATTTTACAAGTAATTTGATATTAATTTCATTTTATGTATATTATAATGAAATAGTTTCGTATATTAATAATTTCAATGAAAAATATAATATTTAACATTGAAAATCATATATTTATAATATTTTAATATTATATTTTTATTTAATTTTTTATTATTCATGAATTATATTATTTATAATTTATTACTCACAATACCAAACTTCATTATACCAATTAGTTACAAGTATATCCAATGACCATATTTCCTAAGACCATATTTTAAATTACTATTTTTATTATTCAAAATATTTAATTCTAATATATAGCCCTTCATAACTCATTCATTCCATTCACACTTCTTAAGACACACTTCTCATTTCGGTAGTCTCACTTTAGATATCACAATACTATTACTCCTTCCAAGATATTATTCCTCATTATAATTTTTCATTAACTATTTGAGTTCCTCTTGTGTTAATATAATCTAGGATATATCCTAGAGATAAGGATTTTATTCTATTCTATTTATTATACCTTTTTAATTTATACACATTTAAAGGATGTATTGATCCATTTTCAGTAAAAATCCGTTATTAAAATACTTAGTTTCATGTGAATTTGTTTTAAAGATTTACTATGCATGAATAAAGTGTCAGTTTAATTATTACCTTGTGTAAATCATTTTGTAATATATTTTAAATAATTTGAAAATTTTGAAGATTGATAAAGGAATTTTTAATGATAAACATTTATTATATATATATATAATATGCTTCCTAAACACCTGAATCATTACATCCCCCCCATAAATAAATTTCTTCATAAAAATTTTAATTATCACTCACTAAAAAATTAGTAATGGTTATATAATAGATATGCATAACTCAGAATTTATTTTCAAATGAGGTAGCTACCTTAAAATCTTATGTATGACTAGAAAACACATATTTTCCTTTCATAGTGTTGACAAATTTATTTATTTTACATTGAAACTAGATTCTCTATTCCCTCATTTCCTATATATAAATCATATTCTATTTCCTACATGAAATTATCCTTATTGGATAATATAATATAATTTACATAAAGGGAATTTTAAAATAATTTCATCATCATATTTATCACTTGTGCATCTATGAGACACATTCATCCCTTCTTGGGTCTGTTTGGGAAGTCAACTATGTTAAAAAAATTTAATCATAATTCCTGATATATGGTTTGACATAATCAAAATATTTCTCACATTAGTTGATATCTAGTCAATTTTATCTTTTGTGAAATATTTACATTATTCATGGTACCAATCATTGACATGATTCATTCAAGAATCAACCATTACTAAATGTAAAAGGGGTTTACATTAGTGAGGACCAATTGACACAAAGGATAATTATTGTAAGATGAAAAATTAAACAACAAAATATCATAATCTTCGAAAATATTACATTTTCTTTTAGTTCATCATAAATAAATATTAGTTCAATATAGGTTTACTTATGTTGGGTCATATCATATTACTTCACCACATTCCTAAACATAATAAATAATGAATAATGTATTTTAAAGTGACTTTGATTAACCATATCATTCCATTTTGGTGTTTCTATCTAGGTTTTCAGTCGTAGAACCACTCATTACACACAACATTGATTATTTAGTTGACACTCATCTTCCATTTTCAGGTTGATTACCCCATGGTTATTCTATAACACAACTAAATCCACTTTCTAGTATAAAGATACATATGTAATTACTAGTATAACAACACAATCCCTACTTTAAAAAACATTAATATATTATCTTTTACATAAAAATATACCTTATATTTATCCCAGGGGTTTAATTTAATTTTTCTGATCCTAAACAATTAAATATTAAATAATAAACCTATTAACCTAAATTTTTATCTATAAAATTTAAATTTTTATCAAGCATAATATATCAACCCTAAAATTATCACCAACTGATATCCTAACCAATTATGTTATCTAAATTTTACTCGGATACCAATTGTGATTCCCCATTTATGTTTCCATCTACATAACATGACTTAATGAAAAATTGGAGTTACAATTATTTCCCATGACTATTTAGATAATTTGATTATGAAGATTAGTAGAAACATTAAAGAAAAAACCCATTAATTATTTATCTAATTTAATTTTTTCAAAAATATATATCTAATTACATAGTCCATAAAATGTATTTAAAATCATCCACAACATAATCTTCTAGAATAATACTATATATTATCTTTCTTTATTAGATGGGGAAATGTAAACATAATAAGGAGGTGAGCTAACATACACAGTAATGGTATTTAAATGTAATAACCACCAAATATCATAACTGATAATATGATAAACATAATGGTATGTTAATATAATAAATTAACATGAACACTTAATAAGGAACTCAAACCCAAAAAATCATTGATTCATTATTAATGAATCATCTAATGATTCATTTTTCATAAATATATAAATTTCATTGGATCTTGGATTCCTAGGTAAAACATGGGGCATTACATATTAATATGATTATAACATGGAAGTATGGACATAAAATACCCATGATACATTAATAAGAATATAAAAAAATCATCACTAAGGTTTTATAAATAAAATATTAACAATTGAGTTCCCCAACGTATTATATAACATTACAAAGGATTTCTACTAAGGTATAAAAAACCTAGCATCTCTAGAGATTGATTCATTGCCCATTGCATAAGAGCAGTATGAGGGAATAACATTAATTTTACTATGTTATTTCACTAAGGTATAAAAGAAAATTTACAATTCATTTTTCTAAGGTAACATAAAACATGTCATAGCTATAGATTTAATCATTACCCAATTCATTAGAGAACTATTAGGGTTCACCATTCCTATGTCTATCATTATGATTCCCATGTTGATTAAAGATCATAAGATCATATTTTTTTTAAATTAGGGAATTTAATTTTCATATATGAAATTCCAAAATTAATAAGATAATGTTACATCTATATGGGTACAGTTAAATGATTATAGATTTAGGGTATTCACAACCTAAAAATATTACTTGGAAAACTAGTGAGTAATTTCGGTAGATCAACTTATATACATAAGGTATTAATGAATATGACTAATGAGAGATAAAGGTATTATCTCATTAATAAGTAATAATTTGGATTGTAAACGATTGATTATAAACACAAGGAGTCAAAATCATGAGTAAATAAAATTGTTTACAATATTAAAATATGGCATGGAAAATCAATGACTGATTTCTATAAGATGATGTGTATAAAAAAGGGAGTATGGAATGGTTATAATGATTGTGGAACAAAGTTTCTAAATAATAGGAAATAATTTGGATAGTAAAGTATTGATTATGAATACGTGTAGAAAATATAATATGTAAATAAAAATTCATATAAAAAAGGAAGTGATTGAATTGAAATGAGGAGGGAGATAATCATTCAGTGATTTCAACAACATTGTTTCTACAAAAAGGATTATGAAATGAGATTAATGCATGATAATGTAGTTAGATCATTAATAATGCATAATATTGACATCATATGATTGATTATGAACATATTTAAGTATAATCAAATTGAAATAAAAATGTATTATCCTAAAAGAAGTAGATAAATAAAAAATTAGAGCAAGAGGACCCTCACGTGGAAAAGTAGACTCTTATAAATTAGGTGGACTCCTTAAAACCATCGTAACTCCTTGGAAGGGATTTATAGAGGGAGAGGGAAGGTAATTTCGTGACCAATTTCTTTTTGGTGGAGAGGTAAGACATAATGGATGGGTGTGATATCTTTTTATAGGTGAAAAGAGGGTTGTTTAATGGAAACTAATGTTAGGTATTGGGTATTAATTGTATAACACGGGGGGTTGGGTGTGTGGATGTGTTAGGTGAATTAGTTAGGGAAATGTTGGTGAGACATATTGTGATAAATTTCCTTAAAAACAAAGATATTATAGATTTTTTAACTATAAAATTGATTTAGTAAAATTAGAGCCACATTAGATTAACTTACCCAACCCAAATTATTATTGAATAAATAATATTCCTGGTAATTATATTATAACTAAAAATATGTTATGACCATTCATACCAAAATTAAATGGTATGATTTCAAATATGGGATCCAATTAACTTAAATAATTTTTTATATTTTAGAAAATTAATTATTAATTTAAAAAATATAATTTTTAGTACAAAAAATTTGTAAAAAAGTTAAAATTTTCATTTTAAGGTGATGTTAATCTTATATGACCTTAATTATTAAATAAATGTGTGTCATTTTAATTTTAAATTTTTAGGCATCATATTATAGACTTATTCTAAAATGGATCTATTTAATTTTTAAAAGATTCATAATATTTAGAAATCTATCATTCATGGAAGATTAACTATTTTATTCTGGTTACTAATATTTAACATTGTGACATAATCTTATGATGGAGAATGAAATTTTACATAATTAATAATTTAATTTTTTTTCTAAAAATATGAAAATAATTTAATTTTATTTAATTTACAAAATTTAAATGAAGGTAATTTTATTATTAGAGGTAAAAACAATATTTTTAGAAAATATTTATTTTTATGCGTATAAATCTTGTGATGTATAAAGGAATCCATGTATTTTGTATCAATTATTTACATTATTCTAAAAATTTAAAAAATCAAATTTATGTGTATTTAAAATATATCACAAACCAAAAATTACAAATACATCATTTAATTAAAACAAATACCAAAAAACTGTAAATTATTTGAAAATATTAATTAATTTCATAAAATTTTAATTTTAGTTTTATAGTATTTAATGATGTATACTTTTAATCAATAAATACATATATGATCAATTAATAATTTAATATAATATTTTATGACTTACTTAAAAGAAAAAAATTTGGCAAAAAATGATAATTTCAATATTCACCTAAATATCAGCTACACTAGAAAAATCCCAAAAAATCAGACAAAGGTAAATTATAAATTCTCAATTCAAAAATATTTTTTTATGTAATTTAAATTGTAAAATTTAAAAATTTAGTTATTTTGAAATTAAAAAAATATAAAGATGATTATATTGAAAATTTTCCATTTTGAAAATTTTGTATTTTTAAAATTATCTCATATGAATTAAGAAATTAATGAATGTTAATATAATATTTCAAAATTAGATCAAATATATTATTAGAATAAAATATGAAATACATAAATTATACTAGTTCTTAATAATTATTTTATAATAAATGAATTATTTCCCTTAAAATTTAAAACATTTATCCTTAAAATTTAATTTTACTAGTCAATTTACATTAATTTATTTTAATGAATTATATAAACACATTGAATTATATATTAATAATTATAATGTTATAAATAGTATGAAACACACACACACACACACTTATATATATATATAATTTTAATAATATAATATAATTTTATTTTTTATTGTTCATGAAATATATATTTTTTACTTTACTACTAACAATAACCAACTTTAGTGTACTAATTACGTACGTGTATATCCATAAATTATATTTCCAATTATTATATTTGGAATAAAAAAATTATAATGGGCCATATTTCATTATTATGTATAGCATTACTTAACTCACTCACTCTATTCACACTTCTTAAGTCATAATTATCATTTATAAAGTTTTCATTCTAGATCTCAGAATTATCTTTCTCATTTATTGATTTCATATCTAATTATATGATTTATTTTTCTATTGGTGATTCTCATGGGTGAATAATGTTAAGGCTAACACCCAATATTGAAGATTTTATTCTCTTTAATTCATTTTCCCATTTAATCTATGATATTTTGAGGGATGTAATTGTCAATGGTGTGTAATAATCAATGATATGAATACAAAGTTTCATGTTCCATTATTGTAATTTTTTACTATGAATAAATAAATAGATTTGATTATAATTTCTATATTATATGACTTATTTTTTATTCTAGTTAAATTATTTTTAACAAATGGAAAAAAATATGGTTTTTAGCTATAAACAAATAGATTATCGAAATAATATGCTTCATAAAAACCTAGGGTGTTAAAAGAATAATGAACACAGTTTAGGAGTTACACTTAGTATGTATATACCTTTTGAGTAATTAGACATTTAATTGCCTCAACCTCTTCATCTCATCTTTATACTGATCATTCTTCTCTTTATTATATTGAGAACTAACATCTTTAGACAGATGGTGGGAAAAAAATTCCATTTACCATTAAAGAATCATGAGGTCATGGTGGTAGTTTGATATTATAAATAACTCTTAATTCAAGAGTCTTTCTATGGTATTTTCTACATAAACCATCTTCTCTATCATTGTTGTGAAATATGTTGTGGACTAAATTTATCCTCATCGTGTTATTCCGTTTCATTATTGTATTCTATATCTTTTAAAATGGTGACATTGATAATATTTACAAACATGATTCACTTATTCATAATTAAATCTTCATCCATAACAAAAAATAATGGATCCTCATTTGTGTATGATTGACATCCAATGGAATATATAATGAAATTATCTTAAAATTTCCATTAGGGTGGAATGATTTTATTTATGAACTCTATAAGTTTTTACATATCCCTTGTATTATTTCCTAGAAATGGTATGTCTATGGTAATTTTGAGGGAGTATCCCCTATCATTCACTGAATATTCAGTAAAATAATGATATGAATCCAAAAATTATAAAAAAAATGAAACTATTGGGATGTTTCTTGTGAAGAAACATCAGTTTTAGAAAATAGAATACATTCATGGGTGATATGGTTGAATTAATTCATGCCAACCCAAGGGAATATATGGAACTCACTCTGTTAATATTATGATTGTGATCAGTTATGGGTTTATAGTTCTAGAGGTAGTGGGGAAGTTAAAATTCTCCCAAACTCATGGACATGATGTATTACCACTGAAGATTCCACAATATACATTTTTAAATCATTGAATTTTAATCTGGAAAAGAAAGTTTCTACATATTCTTTGGTGGAGTATTACTTAATTCTATAGAATATTTCTCCCTTGTGGAATTTGTTTTCTTATAAATCAAATTCTTGTTTTTCATTCCAAGAGGCATTGTGTTGATAGGTATCAACAACATATTCTTGGTGGGTCTATCTATTTTTAGAACTAGGAATATAAGGATTTATTCGGACAGACCCATAGGAATTCATGGATCATAGGACTGACACTGGACCTGAACCAATAATGTTATAGGCCACCCTGTATAATGATCCTTACTAGCCTATAAGTAATGAGATATACGATCCCCCATATTTACCCCACTCTCTAATACACATACTTTATATAGAATCATAGACAATTTGGGGGATCATAATCAAACTAATGATATAGGTACGATCAAGAGGATCATTGAATTTTCATGTTTTATGATCTACAACTACTAATTCAGTAACTTGTTCAACATGGAATCATCTTTCTTATAGGTCCTTAAGATGGGTAAAAAACAACCCATAAGGAAGATTTAGAGAAATATTATGATGAATGGTGGACTATTATATTTAATGAAAATAAGTTATATATTCCACCTTTATTGTCTCATGAGTCTTATTTTGATAAGTTTCCATGAGCTAGAACCTGGCATGTAGTCTTTCTATTGTAGTTTCTATTCACATGATGATGGAATTTTCATTCTCCTCTTAAATTTATTCATAATCCATGCCAAACCAAAAAGTCCACTTACCTAATATTTTATTGATGGGAGAAAGTTCAATCTAGATTCCATCAATTTTATATAGGTGTGTACAGTCTATGGGATACATAGATGATAATTGAATCAATGATATTCTGATTAATTACTGATAAATAACTTTGAACAATGATGGAGTTTCTGGGGGAAATGATTTTGTATTCTTGAGTACCTCTCGATATGTGTCTAGATTTAGAATAACTATGATACAGGAAATATCTTTTTACTGAGGATATCTTTTATCACAAGGAGGCCCATCACAATGAGTAACTTGTAGTGGACTCTATAACTATTGATTCATAGTTCAGGGTGATGGTGAGGATCGACATAGTGGATACATTCCTTTTTATAAGAAGTACCTCTATAACATATAGTTTTGGGAGTACATATAGATTTAATAAATTGGTTTTAATGGTTATTTCCTCTGTGATGATAGAATATTCAAATGTTTCCCAGGGGAGAACCTATATTCCAATCAATCTCTTTAATGTGGGGAGGACATTCCTAGATTTTATCATGAGGAGGACTTTCGTGCTAAAAAGTTACTTTATTCAATGGAGAACTTCCATGAAAAATATTGATATTATTTCAGAGATAACATTAATAATGGGGGATCTAGAGAGGACCTCAAGAGTTTCTCGACAATATCATACCATCATAAGGACCTCCATTTCAAAAAAAAACCAAATTTATACTGTGGGGATGACTTTTAAGGTTGACACTTCTAGTGTAATGGGGTGGACCTCCATTCTGAGTTATTTGGGGAGGACCTTCAAATTGATGATTTCCTTTTCCAATTGATTGGGAATTATTTGAGTTTTTCACTGGTTTCCATCTCATGAATATTTTAGAATTCTTGACATGCCTTTCTAAATATGGAAATTGGGATATAATCATTGAATTTTGATGATCCTAAAAAATGATAACATCTATAGTTGTAGGGAACTTTTCAAAGATTGTGATTGTGGATTTATCTTGGTAAGATATATGTAATTTCTCAATAAGGGATCCACTAAATAGTGACTGAGCTAGAAAGTATCATGGCCTTATGTGGAACTAATTTTACTTTAGAGGGTTCTGCATTTCAGTGAGGGTCTAAGGTTATATTGTGTGGAGACTATAACCTCATGATCAAAGAAACACAGTGGTGTAAAAAGAGAATAAAAAATCAGAATCATAATATAAATCAGTAAGAATAGAAGAAACAACACTAAAAAGACTATAATAAAAAATAAAATACAAACCAATGTTGTTTAATATACAAATGATGTATGTCATGGGCCTGTTTAAAATTTTAGGAAATACATGGAGAAATATATCTAATACAATACAGGGAAAGAGTTAGAAAAACAAAAATGAACAGTCTCTGGATATCATCATGAGAATCGAACATTAATGTTCTCCTATTCTCCTAAGAATAATCAATCAAGATTCATAATGGGAGATATTTCCCTTGTCCCTACCTACTCCATGATTTATGTTCAAGTACATGACCCTAACAAGTGTGATATAGCACATAGAAAGACACCACCAATAGTGTCTATAATGAGCCAAGTCTATTTATATAAGCTTATTAGTGTGTAATATAAAAAATTAATATCAAGTAAATGAATAATAAGGAGTGATACTATATTTTGTACAAGGATCACCTAAAACCAAAAATCATAATTAAGGACCATATGTAAATAATGAGAAAACATAAACTGTGGAATATTCTATGTAATCCAGTGTCTGGACAACATGGTCTTAATCCAAGGTACAAAATGAATAAGGAATCCTCATCAAGTCTATATATCATCATCATTTAAAAATTATCACTGAATTAGGTGGATCTAAAGGAGAAAACACATGAAGAATATCTAACATATTCCAAGTGAGTAGGATCCAATGGGTAGAAAATTCCGTGGAATCCAAATTAATCTAGATCAATGGGGAAGAAATTTTCTTATATTCCACAATAATATATACCCGGTTATAATGTTCCCAACACACACTTGCATTATCCAAGCCAACATTTTCTCAAATCCATTACACATTTTCCATTAAATCAATATTATCATTATAAAAACATGTAATCATATGGAAAAGGAGGAATAAATCCTCTCTTAACAATACATTCAATTCCTTAAGTCTCTCACTAAGCTGTAGAGCTGACACACAGAGGCACCCAACTTGGTGGTATATCTTGGGTCAGGTAAATAAACATAGATCACAGGTTTTGTGGGTCGAGGCTCAGAACTTCCAACAATATCATGGTAATAATTGTAAAACCAATTAAGGTTTCTATAATTTAAACAGGGAATTTACTTTTTTGGGATCAATTTAGGAATATCCAATGTGGGGATCAATGGAAACTAGCTATAAAAAAACTAGACTTTCTAGTAAAATGTATACACATATTATATCAAGACCAATATAGAACACTAATCTTGTATTGAATCCTAACTCCACCAAGATTAGAAGGAAATGAAGAGTGGAAGAATACACTAAAAATATGAAATATTAACTTTCAACAAAATAGGTTGGTCAATATGAAGAGAAATGAAGAATAGTGAAAGAGGAATATATCACTCACCAACTCGGATCCAATGAGATGAACGACTCTTGAATTACAGTCCAGATGTCAAAACTAAATCAAATACAACCATGAAGGCCTAAGGAGATCAAAATTGTGAAAATAATGGGGTTGGAAACATGATGAAAACAATAGTATAGGTGGTTAAACATTTTAATCATTTAGGGGACAATTTTTTGTGTTCCATTAAAATATAGTCTCACATGGTTTCCTTATGGGTTGTTCAAACCATGCATAAAAAATGAGCTATTCAATTTATAAGGGGTCTCATAGAATTATTGTGCACTATTTTGGAGACCATGTGAAATACATATTATTTTCTTCTTAGAAAAATTGGAGATACCTTGTACAAGCATGCGTCCTGGGTTTCATGGTTATGGAAAACCCTATAACCTATAATGTGACCTGAAATTCCCCCCCATTGTTTAATCAAACTATGTGGCATGGGAAAAATAGTTTCTACTAACTGTGTTGTCTAGCCACCTCTTCCAAAATATCATTCTCTAAGATTTGGACATTCTCTAGACACCCACAATTCCTTTGTGACCCTACTAGGGATTCCCATTATGGTAAAAGAATGGAATTAAACTAAAATTTAAATGATCTATAACTCATAGAAAAACCTATAATATTATAATATCCCCCTCTTAATACAAAACATCCATGATTTTCTCTTATGTGGGTGTTAAAGTATCAAAAAATGTATTCCGTACACTGAACACGTACATATTCCTCTCTCTCATAGGTCTCATCATGCACATTTCCATGATACCATTGTACCCAAATTTTAGGAACTAGCCTTCCTCAGAGATCTCTCATTATCTTATCAATAATACATATAGTATTCTACATAGAAGATGAATATACCTTTTTCTCAACCTCATTTATTTGAAGGTTATGAGATGGGTCTAATTAATATAGACACAGATGATTTATGTGGAATACACCATGCATCGATCGAACCTTTTATGTAATTGCAACATATCTACCACTTTCCCAACTCTCACTAGAATATTAGAAGATCAAACATATCATGGGTAAATAATTCCCTTTCAAAAAATATGTCTATTCCCTAGGCTTAGTGAGATACGTAACAAAACATGATCCCCAAACTCAAATTCTATAGGGTTTCGACAATGATCAGTGTATAATTTCTATCTATTCTATGTTGTATCCATAATTTTTCTGATAAAATGGACATTCTATGAAGTTTCCTACATGAGACACGGTCTAAGAAGCACTAACTCTAAAACCTATAACAAAAATAGAGGGGAAAAAGCCTCGTAAATTTCCATCTATATAGTTTACTGATAGTTATTATTATAGAATAATTCATCCTGAGTATATGACACTCCCAAGAGTCACTAAAACAATGGATGAATATTCTAAAAAAAATCCTCTAGAACTTATATTTTTTACTATGACTAGCCATAATTATAAGGGTGGTATGTGATGCCCAAAAAATCAAGGGTACCCAACACCCTCTATAAGACATTCCAAACCTGAGATGTAAACTCAACATCCCAATCTAATTCAAAAATATGATGAAACCCATGATAGTTAACTACATCACACATATAGAGTACTTTAAGTTCATCTTCTAAGATGGCCTCTAGGATTTGCAGGAAGTGTGATACCTTCATCTATTTATCACGTTGACTGATACGACATCACTACCTGAGATTGACCTTAGTAACTCATTCATGAAATCCATCTCTAGATCAACCCATTTCCACTTGGTAATGGGTATCTACTACAAGAGCTTGGTTGATCACTAGTGTTCTACTTGCTAATAGGTGTATCACTTGGTTACAAAGCCTGCTATCTCCCACTTCATACACAACCACCATTATAAAAGGCTTAATCCATGATACATCATGGTAATGATTGGATATACTTTCCAGGATGAGGCATCAAACTCCAAAATAGGATCCTCATGTATGTATACCAAATCCCAAACTTGACCTTGTGTGTATACAATTTCAACCACAGAAATAGTCCAACCAAGAGGTGGGTCCTTTCCTACCACTCTCTTTCATAGGACTAGGCCCGCAGAGTATGAAAATTGCCTCATTCTCACCCTATATAGATGAGTATAATTTACCACCAAGGTTGAGGGAAAATTATACTCATGACTATCCTGCACCTCCAAGGGAATCTATGTGAACATGGAAATTAGTATCCATTCACTACTTTCCACTTTAGCTACATGTTTCTATGTCTTCTGGATAAGATAATTAGTTAATGAATTCCCATTATCAGGTGTATATTCTAACTGTAAATTGAATTAATAGAGGTACTCAACCCATCTTCTCGACAAAAGATTATGTCACACTATGTAATTATGTTCTCAAGGATTTTGTGGTTCTTTTAAAACAAAAAATAATATCTCCTAGAAAATAGGGCCTCCAATAATGAAAGGTGTGAACAAAAACCTCCAACTCGAGATCAAGTGTCGAGTAATTCAACTCATGAGGTCTCAACTTCTGAGATACACAAGCCATGCCTTCTTCCCCTGCATCAAGAAGTCTCCCAACCCAATTTCGGATGCATCATAGTAAATATTATAACATTTTATACGCTATGTATTAATTAAGTTTGGTGCCAAAGTGAACCTTCCCTAATGCTCCTGAAAATAATTTTCACATGCTTGAAACCATAAAATTTTAAATCCTTTCTTGATCAATCCTTTAGGAGGTGTATCTAGATGTAAAATATCTTGTGTGAAGTTCTTGTAATAACTATTTTATATTAATAAAATCCTAATATCAAATACATTATTTTGTTTCTCACATGAAACCATATCTCTCACCTTCTTTTCTTATATATGCACTCCTATCTCAATGATTATGAGAGTGAAGAAGTAAATTTCATCAATCCATAAATTACAATTTTTGTGATTATAATTCAATATATTCTCCCTCAATGTGTTCATAATGATGAATTTTTTTTTCATGTTCGTGTTCAGCTTGAAAATACTCCAAGATTTCATCAACAGAAACTATGATGAAGGAGTCCAAATGTGGGTGGAAACCTGATTCATCAAAGACATGAAAATAGATACTACATTTATGAGACTGGATGACATAACTAGATACCCTTAAAGACCATACCATCTAGGAAAATTTTACAAGGTATTTCTTTTTTTTTTGAACATGGACCTGGTGACAACCTTACGTCCAATCAACTTTTGGGAAAACCTGATCTCCTCAGAGCTGGTCAAATAGGTCATCAATATGGGGTAGTGGTTTCCGATTCTTAATCATCAACTGCTTTAATTTTTTTGAATTCACAAAAAGTGTGATGATTTCATCCACCTTCATTGATAAAAGGACTAGAAAACCCCCACATAGAAGTATTGGGTTATACAAAACCCTTTTTTTCGAAGTTCTATAGACTTAACTTGAGCTCCTCAAGATCAGTAGTGGCCATCATATAACGAGGAATGGATGCTGTTGTAGCTTCTTAGAACTAGATCAATATATAACTCCACCTCTTATTCCAAAGGAAGCCGGAAATTTTATTCGAGATGATAACTTTGAAAAATATACTATTAATCGTAATTTAGGATGTGAAATTCCTTCATCATCTATTAAGAGGATGCCAATCTGGGAAATAATCCCCCTTGTCCACAATTCTCTTGTCCTGATCTACAGGCTTATATATCCTACTCAACCTTGTGGATATACATACCACCCTCTAGTGATGTGATGGATACCTTGTGGTGATAGCAATTAGTATGGGCTGGATAAGAAAACAACAAATCCATTCTAACAATGACATCAAAATATATCATCTCTAGGATAAAGAGATTCTAAAAAAATTGATACCCACCTATATCAATGGGTAACTATCTACAAGTGTGTACAACGTCCTATATGATTCCAAATATAATATCTAGTGTCATAATTCCATCCAAAAACTATATATCAATCATGGGTCTATCCAAAACATTCCCAAATATGAATAAATGTGAAGAACATGTGTCAAAATGAGCATATACTATAGTATAATCTATTAAGACCATACCACCCACTATAGACTATTCAATACTCTTATACTCATATATAGGTCTTATAGAATATATTTTTCTTGAACAACGACCCATTGAAACATCCAAACTGCCCTGAGCAGGCCCTCTCTGAAGTCGAGATACAACAGGTGTCTTTGTCCCCGAGCCTGTGACCCCTTCGTCAGCTTGAATGAGAGATAGTACTTCATATCCTATCCTGACACTGAGCTATGAATCCATCTCTCAAACCTAGAGTCAGTGTCAACCCCCTATCACTAACCACCATAGGAATGTTCCTACAGATCTGCTATATATGGCCCATCCTACGATAATCTCAGAAATCATATGTGTCTCTATCGCACTGGTTCCTCATATGCCCCTCCATCAACATAGATGATAGGAGATGGAACTATCATAACTCACACCCTAGATGATATTCCCCTCATAAGAAGTCTCAAAACATTTCTTCCTTCCACTAGTCATTAAGAACTAGGTGGAGAAGATTCAATACCCTTCTCTTAGCCCCGAAATTCCCTTAGGTTGCATTATGTAATAAGAAACCAATTTACTATCTCATTTAATATATTCAACCTAATCACATTCATCATTGATCAAACTATTGGGAAAATTTTAGTTTTTTGAGTTATATTTGTTGTCAAAGATGTCAATGATGATCAAAATGAAGAAGGGAGATCTAGATATAGATAAAATCCAAATTTAATGGAGAATGGACAAATCATATTATTGTCGGACTGATCTAAACTTTCAAAGAACTTGTATAAAAAATTGATAAATTTTTTACAAAATTTAAGTATCATCCTTTTAAGGATGACTGAAGAGTGTTATTTAGAATTGATAATCCATAAAGTAAATAAGAAGAATTATGGTTGAAGAAGAGGCTTTGAATTTGAATTGGACATTGAGGTGGACATGTATAATGACCCGTACTTTACATACATGGTTATTACTTCAAAATTGAAGCATACTTATTATAACCTATAACAAAACCATGAAAGGACCGTATATGTATAGTGTCTTTAGAAACTGGGAAACATAAACAACTTGTTCATAAAGCATCTACATTTCCTCCCATTTATTTCATCATATCTAAAGTCCCTTTTGGAATATTCTACATAATAACATTATTCCTGGCCTAGGGAAAGAAAAAATACAAAAAGGTGAGCTCAAATGCTCAGTAAGGGTAAACAAAAGAAATATCAATCACATCATATTCATAAGAACATAACATTTTGGAAATCTTAACCTGCAAAAGAGATCATAATTTCATAACATGGGATAAATCATAGTAGTGAAATTTAATCCAAATAATCATAACATAAAACATGAAACTTTGTGGCATACACACATAATCATAGAGAATCATTTCTTATTATTCAAGACTCATTTCCAAGACTATCTTAGTGGACAATGTCCATTTCTGAACGGAGTTCATTCCTTGTTTCAGTCCTGTTTCACTGAAACGATTTAACCTGCCGTTCTAGCCATGTCTATCTCATGAGATATAAAATATTTACCCAATGCATTGGAGGGAGATATAGGTCCCACCCATCTCATAATGATACCATTCTTATGTGTGCCACAAAATCAAAAAAAAATCATACATCATTGCATAACCCATGTAATAAAAATTGGATTCTTAAACATCATGATATCATAAAACAATTCATATAAGATAAAGGAATTCATAAAAATAATTCCATCACAACATAATCAAATAAATGTAATAATAGGGATATAAACAGAACCCTATATTATCTTAGATGGAAAATAATTTTGATAAAACACTTGAACTCCATTCTTGAGGAAAATATCCTTTCTACTTCATAAACATTTTTCCATTCTTAACATGTCATAAAATTTTAAACTAAAAGATTTTGATTAAAAATAAACCTTAAAACTTGTAAAGGAATCTTCTTGGAAATAATGTATTAAAAATCCATTCATTTCGTATAAGTTAAAAAACATTCTTCTCTTACTTTTGTCGGAAAAGTCAAAAAGTAACTCATACGAAAAACGACAAAAGATTCCTTTCATATCTTTTACTAAAAACTCACCGAAGGGTAAAATTGGATATAAAATATTGTAGAAGGATATAAATATTACATATTGATGAAACATGGATGTGGATGATAAAATACACCCCAGTAAATTCCAAAGTATAAACAATCTCGGATAAAAATGAGATTGTGATATTTCCCTTACCTTAGGTCTGATTTGCTTCATAAGTGTCCGAACCTCCTGTATAATGATTTAAATAATGTCATTGACTTATTCCAGAATCATACTCATTGTTATGATATCATATATGGTCATATTCTTAGCTTATTATTAGTAATATTTCATTGCTACTTGTTATTCTGGTGTTTATTACTTTTTGTTCTTATGCGTGTTTTATCGAATAAATTCTTATTATTCTTTTTAGGTTATAGATACCTCATTTACAGAATGTTATTGGTGTAATATATATCATATTTATTCACCCAATTCATTTATTTAATCATTATTCAATGAATATCATGTAGAACGAGTCGCATCACATCGTTGAGACGGTAGGTCGTACATAGGCACAAGCGATGATATTGTTCCCATGATCGTGGAATTGTATTGGAGTGTATGTATAATATTTTAGAATCAATATCAATTTAAAATAATCATATATAGTTATTATTTACACCATTATACCCATCCAAGTAAGGTGGTGGTGGAAAATAGATTACACCACGGCGTGGAGACGATATTTCGTACGTACGCACGCGCGGTGATTTCGTTTTCCGTAGGATGGATAGATGGTGAAATAGGGTTGTTTCATAATTATAAAAAAATATAAGTATATGAGTGATACTTATGTTATTACTTCATAATGAAACAACTAAATAAGAAGAAGTGGAAGAAGAAATAAAGTTGAAAGAATCGGTAACGGACATTACCTCTTTTTTGAAGCGCCTCTTTGAGACCTCATTTTAGGGCAATAAAATTGGTATTTGAAGAGACCAGGAACTCTAGGATGTTTATAGGGAAGTTGATAGGTAAAATTGGAAGGGTTTGTCCGAGATTTAAGGCTCAAAGTGGTGTGAGGAAGAGGGGGAGGAGGTGCCCTTTTATAAGGGAGGAGAGGGGCACCTTTGGAAAAACTAAAAATATTATTTTATTATAAAGCCATATTCGGTTGTAAATAGCTCCAAATTAATTTATTTCAATGCTAAGGTGGGGATGGGTAGAAATCCTCCCATCCAATAGAAATTAGAAAAGTTTAGGTTCCTATTTTAACCTTATCATTTATATTTAACTTTAAGTTAAAAAAAATTAAATTTTACAGTGTCTTCTTGTTTTCTTACACTATAAGGTTAATAAACAAATTATAACAAAACAAACGAACCCAAAGTTGTTTATTATTAATATATATAACCTTATCTAAGTCATTTTGAAGAAACTTAGATTTTTAGGAATAAAATAACAATTAATAATATAATATTTGTTTTAAAAACTATTTTATGTCAATTTTGATACTATTTGGTAATTGACTTTTGTGAAAATCATAACAAAAAGATTAGTTCGAACAAAGTGAATTAAATCAATACTCACATGTCATATTAACATATAATATATTTTTTAATTCATAAAAAGTCTCAAATTACATATATTTTGGTATTTATAACATCAATTATGTCAATATTGCATTAATGAAATAATTACTGCATCATCATTGTGTTATAAATAAATTAAATTATTTAAGGACTAAAAATTACAAATAAAATATCATTATGTAGGAAATATTTTTATATTTCTAATGAATATATATAGTATAATTTATCTTATGTATAACCCTATATTAAAAATGATTTACTTATTAAACGTTGATTTCAACTATTTTAACCCTTCTTTAAATAAATTAATAATAAATGTCCTAATCTAATCCAAGTGGGCCTAAATGGTAATATTTTATTCCTAAGGTTGTTTTTGGTCGAATTACACTTATCCAATAGAATTAGGACATGTGTTAGGGTAATAATAATATCATTTTTACCCTTAATTACCCTATTTACTTTTAACCGTGGTTAAAAAAAGTAAAAAGTTACTATTCACCAAAAATTATTTTCCTATCATTGAACCACATTTTACTTACGGACATCAACCGTGTCTCTCGGATATTTGAAATTCCACTCACAGAAGCGCTAAAATTAAGTTTTATGTAAATTTGCAAATTCTCCTAGGAGGTGGGTAAAAGACGGTGAAAAGTTCAATAAAAATTTTATATATCTAAAATTATTATAAAATTACTCCAATTAATTACATTGAACTTATATAGGTGTTATGTATCAATTTTGACCTCAAATAAATTTAAATAAAATAAATAATTATTTAAATAAAAAGTCGGTTTTTAAATAGTAACCTAGTGTTTTCACTATTCATCAAAAATTGAAAGTTTTCAGAAAAATACCAAAATTTCACCCTATGCTAATTTCGATATTCCAAATCCAAAAATGAAGCCAATTTTGAAAAATAAAATTTATAATATTTCAAAAAGTGGTTATTAATATTCATAATGACTAGTTTTAATACTATTTTAATAGCATATCGTTGTTTAGGGAAACTCGGTATTGCGTATGACGCAGGCTATCAAGGAAGGTCCTGATTGGGTGTAAAGCAAGACAAGATAGTGTTGTGTGTAGTGAAAGATTCCTTTTATTATTTATATAAAATAAAAACAACATATTTCTTATAAAAGTCTCGGGTGTTACATTCTACCCCCCTTAAAATTAATTTCGCCCTTGAAATTTGTCACTTGTAACAAACAGATGAAGATACCTCTCCCTCATCATATCCTCAAGATCCCATGTCGCTTCTTATAATTGGTGGTTCCTCCATAAAACTTTCACCAAGAAAGTGGTCTTGTTCCGTAGGACTTTTTCACTACGATTGATAATCTCTATCGGTTGTTCTTCATAAGAAAGATCTTTCTCCAGCGGTACAACTTCTGAGCTGAGTACATGTGAAGGAGCAGGTATGTGATTTCTCAGGAGAGATATATGGAACACATCGTGAACTTGAGAGAGATTAAGTGGAAGCGCCAATCGGTAAGCTACCTTCCCAACATGATCCAATATTTCAAAAGGACTGATATACCTGGGGCTCAGCTTTCCCTTCTTCCCAAATCTCATTACTCTCTTCCAAGAAGATATTCGTAAGAACACTTTATCACCCAATTCAAACTCTAAGTCTTTTCTTCGGTTGTTGGCATAACTTTTTTGTCGACTCTGAGCTGCTCTTATGTGTTGTTGAATAGATCGGACCATTTCTGCCATCTCATCAACAAGATTAGGTCCTAATAGATTTCTTTCCCCAACATCATCCCAGGAAGTTGGAGTTCTGCATTTCTTTCCATAGAGAGCTTCATAAGGAGCTATCTGAATATTGGAGTGAAATCTATTATTATAAGAAAATTCCACCAAAGGTAGGTGTCGATCCCAACCACCATTGAAATCCATAGAGCAAGCTCTCAACATATCTTCTAGAGTTTGAATCGTCCTCTCAGACTAACCATCTTTCTGAGGATGATAAGAAGTGCTAAAACTCAACTCGGTATCCAGAGTATACTGAAGACTTTGCTAGAACATTGAGGTAAACCTCGGATCCCGATTAGATATAATAAAAAGTGGTACTCCATGAAATCTTACCACTTCCTTTACATATATCCTGGCAAGCTGATCCAGAGAGAAATCCTCTCTAATAGAAATGAAGTGTGCAGACTTTGTAAGACGATCAACTATGACCCAAATAGCATTATTGCCTTTGGATGTTTTAGGAAGTCCTGTGACAAAGTCCATAGTGATGTTTTCCAATTTCCATTCAGGTATGGGTAATGGTTGTAACATCCCCTTAGACATCGGTCTCTCAGCTTTAACATGCTGACAAACCATGCATCGAGAGACATATTCAGCAACATCTCTTTTCATGCCATCCCACTAGAAGTACTCTTTCAGGTCCCTATACATCTTCGTGCTTCTAGGATAAATTGAGAATGACAAACTATGAGCCTCATCTAGCAGCTCCTTCTTTAATTTGGGGATGGGAGGAACACAAACCCGATTCCTGAACTTTATTATCCCATCACAATCAAGGTTGAATTCAGGAACATTTCTCACCTTCTTTTGTAACTCTGCATCTTCTTTCTGTGCATCTTTAATCTTCACATGTATAGATGGTTGAACATTCATTTGAGAAAGATAAGATTTTTCCCCTTCCATTATAATTCCAAGATCCATCCTTTGTAAATCCATAAATATTGGATCTTTTGTGATCCTCATCATGGATAAACTAGCATGGTCTTGTCGACTTAATGCATCTGCCACCTTGTTTGCTTTCCCAGGGTGGAAATGAATTGAGCAGTCGTAATCCTTAATCAACTCCAACCATCTTTTTTGGCGCATATTCAGCTCCTTTTGTGCGAAAATATACTTTAAACTTTTATGATCAGTATAAATACCACACCTTTCTCCATAAAGATAATGCCTCCAAATCTTTAATGCAAAGATTACCACAGCTAACTCCAAATCATGAGTTGGGTAATTTTTCTCATGTATTTTCAACTGTCATGAGGCATAAGCTATCACCATATCATTTCGCATAAGAACACAGCCCAATCCCTTCTTGGATGCATAACTATAGATCACTAACCTTTCTCCACTACAAGGAAGTGTGAGCACAGGTGCACTGGATAACCTTCTTTTCAACTCCTTGAAATTCTCTTCACATTCCTCCGTCCAAACAAACTTAACTCATTTCCAAGTCAACTTGGTTAGTGGATTAGATAATCGTGAAAAATATTTCACAAAACGTCGATAATATCAAGCCAAACCAAGAAAACTTCGGATCTCAGTTACTATTGTTGGTCTTGACCATCTTTCGATAACCTCTATTTTGCTGGATCCACAGATATCCCCTCTTTTGAGATTATGTGACCCAAAAATGAAACTTTTTTAAGCCAAAATTCACACTTGGTAAATTTGGCATAAAGCTTCTCCTTTCTCAGGGTCTTCAATATAATTCTAAAGTGATCTTCATGTTCTTCCTTGCTCTTTGAATAGAAAATAATATCGTCTATAAAGACTACCACAAACTGATCAAGATATTCTCTAAAGACTCTATTCATTAGATCCATGAAGATAGTAGGGGCATTAGTAAGACCAAATGGAATCACTATAAATTCATAGTGTCCATACCTTGTACGGAAAGCCTTATTTGGTATATCCCCCATTTTGACCCTTAATTGATGATACCCTGAATGAAGATCAATCTTGGAAAAGTATTGAGCTCTGCGTAGTTGGTCAAATAAGTCATCAATGCACGGGAGAGGATATTTATTCTTGATAGTGATCTTGTTATGTTCTCGATAATCAATGCATAGTCTCATTGATCCATCTTTCTTCTTAACAAACAGAACATGTGCTCTCCAAGGTGACGCACTAGGGCGTATGAATCCCTTATCAATATTCTCTTGGAGTTGCTTCTTCAATTCCTGCAACTCAATTTGAGCCATTATATAAGGTGTCTTTGAAATAGGCAAAGCACCCGGTACGAGTTCTATTGAAAAATCAACTTCATTATTTGGTGGAGGACCTGGTAATTCCTCCGGAAAGACATCGTCAAACTCATTTACAATGGGAATATTATTAATCGTGAGTTTATCACCAACCATTTGAGATAAATAACCTTCATTTACTGGAATCAAGACCCATAAGATGGAAGAAATTTATACTGGAAGGTTATGTTCATCCTTGCATCGATAGACGATCATAGATTGATCTGGAATATGAAATGTGACTTCCCTTCTTTTGCAATTTATATGATCTCCATATAAAGAAATCCAATCCATGCCAGGAATTACATAAAATTCTACTATAGGAAGGATCACAAGATTTTCAGGAAGCACTTTCCCACAAACTTCAATCGGAGAAGAATTATAAACTTTTGATGCGACTGTTGTGCCATTAGGGGTTGTTACAGCTAACTCAACATCTAATTGTTGGGGTAATATGGTGATACCCTTAGAAAATTCTTTAGAAATAAAAGAGTGGGTGGATCTAGAATCAAAAAAAAACATTTTTTACTTTAGAGTGGATGGAAAGTGTACCCGTCACCACTTCGTTATCGTACTCCACATCACTGATAGAAATTGCATGTGACATTCCTTTTTCATTAGCCTTAAGAGTTTTTTTATGTCGATCATCATCAACAACCCTTGGATTAGGGCATTGATTGGCATAATTCCCCATTTCCTTGCACTTGTAACATTGATGTGTAGGAGGTGCACTCTGTGTATCCTTTTCTTTGTTCGCATCACTAGACATCTTCTTCCCATCATTGTGGCATTCAAATGCCCGATGACCTTCCTTTCCACATTTGAAACATTTACTTGTCCCTTTAAGACAACTCCCTCCATGTTTCTTTCCACACTTTGAGCATAAGGAAAAAGTCATCTTCTTTTCAGTGTGCTCTTTATATTTTCCTTTGAATTCCATTTTCCTCTTCTTATAAAACCCGTATGACTGATGGGTTACTCCAATCTCCATCTCAACTTTGAGAGCACATCAGACGATTTCCTCGTAGCTATTGAAGTCCCTTATGGCTAACACCCTTCGAAGACTTGGTTTTAAGCCACTAAAGAATCGATCGATCTTACTCTCAGGTTGGATAATAATACCAGAAGCATACCTTGCAAGTCTTGTAAAATTTGTTTCATAGGTACCAACAGATTCATCATCCTTTTGCTTTATTTCAAGAAACTCCTTCTCCATCTTTGTTCAGAGAATACGAGGGAAGTACTTATTGAAAAATAAGTTCTTGAACTTGTCCCATTACATGGACTCAATTTCACCTCTTGGCCTCATATTCTTGACAAGATTTCACCATTGATCAGCATCATCGTCCAAACGATAAACTGCTAGGATGACTTTATCATGTTCAGAACATTGAAGAACTAAAAATATCTTTTCAGTAGTACTAATCCATTGTTCAGCAACTAATGGATCATTAGACCCATTGAATGAAGGTGGAAACTGCCTCATGAAGGATTCAACAAAATTTTGCTCCTTCCTTTGCTCGTTTGGAAGTCCTTCATGATTCATAACTTGAGGAAGTTGTGTGAGCATGGCTACATGATTTTTCATTCTAGCTCCCATAATGTTTGGTTGCTCAGGAGGACAATCATTTCATTTCTTGTTTCATTCCTCATTAACACGGTTCCTTCGGGTTCCAGCCATTGACTAAAACCATGAAGAATAGTGTGAGCAACACTAATTATAATAGGAAAACCACATAATAAAGAATAAAATTTCACACTTAAGGTCTTATCATATGTTATTCATGTCCATTTCTAAAACACTAAGATTGTGTTCTATGCTTAGAATTATCCTTATGATTCTTACAAAGGCTTTCACATCCTAGTTTCCAAAGGTTGACTATACCTTTCCTCTGATACCAACTATAACAACCCATACTTTAAATACATGGTTATTACTTCAAAATTAAAGCATACTTATTACAACATATAACAAAACCATTAAAGTACTGTATAGGTATAGTGTCTTTAGAAACTGGGAAACATAAACAACTGGTTCATAAAGCATCTACATTGCCTCCCATTTATTTCATCATATCTGGAGTCCCTTTTGGAATATCCTACTTAATAACCTTCTTCCTGACCTAGGGAAAGAAAACATACAAAAGGGTGAGCTCAAATTCTCAGTAAGGGTAAACAAAAGAAATATCAATCACATCATATTCATAAGAACATAACATTTTGGAAATCTTAACCTGTAAAAGAGATCATAATTTCATAACTTGGGATAAATAGTAGTAGTGAAATGTAATCCCAATAATCATAACATAAAACATGAAACTTTGTGGAATACACACATAATCATAGAGAATCATTTCTTATTAGTCAAGACTCATTGTCAAAACTATCTTTGTGGACAAGGTCCATTTTTGAATGGATTTCATTCCTCATTTCAGTCATGTTTCACTGAACCGGTTTAACCTGCCGTTCCAGCCATGTCAATCTCATGAGATATAAAATCTTTACCCAATTCATTGGAGGTAGATATAGGTCCCACCCATCTCATAATGATACCATTCTTATGTGTGCCGCAAAATCAAAAAAAAAATCATACATCATTGCATAACCCATGTAATAAAAATGGGATTCTTAAACATCGTGATATCATAAAACAATTCATATAAGATAAAGGAATTCATAAAAACAATTCCATCAAAACATAATCAAATAAATTTAATAATAGGTATAGAAATAGAACCCTATATTATCTTAGATGTAAAATAATTTTGATAAAACACTTTAACTCCATTCTTGAGGAAAATATCCTTTCTACTTCAAAAACATTTTTCCTTTCTTAACATGTCATACAATTTTAAACTAAAAGAAGTTGATTAAAAATAAAATTGAAAAATTGTAAAGGAATTTTCTTGGAAATAATTTTTTAAAAATCCATTCATTCCATATAAGTTAAAAAAACATTCTCCTCGTACTTTTTTCGGAAAAGTCAAAAAGTACCTTGTACGAAAAACGACAAAAGATTCCTTTAATATCTTTTACTAAAAACTCACCGAAGGGTAAAATTGGATATAAAATATTTTAGAAGTATATAAATATTACATATTGATGAAACATGGATGTGGATGATAAAATAAAACCCAGTAAATTCCAAAGTATAAACAATCTCGGATAAAAATGAGATTGTGATATTTCCCTTACCTTAGGTCTGATTTGCTTCGTAAGTGTCCGAACCTTCTATATAATGATTTAAATAATGTCATTGACTTATTCTATAATCATAATCATTGTTATTATATCATATATGGTCATATTATTAGCTTATTATTAGTAATATTTCGTTGCTACTTGTTATTCGGGTGTTTATTACTTTTTGTTCTTATGCGTATTTTGTCGAATAAATTCTTATTATTATTTTTAGGTTATAGATACCTCATTTCCAGAATGGTATTGGTGTAATATATATCATATTTATTCACTCAATTAATTTATGTAATAATTATGCAATGAAGATCATGTAGAACGAGTCGCAACACATCGTGGAGACAGTAGGCCGTACGTACGCACGAGCGATGATATCATTCCCATGATCGTGGAATTGTATTGGAGTGTATGTATAATATTTCAGAATCAATATCACTTTAAAATAATCATATATAGTTATTATTTACACCATTATACCCATCCAATTAAGGTGGTGGTGGAAAATAGATTACACCACGGCGTGGAGATGGTATTCCGTACGTACGCACGCGCGGTGATTTCGTTTTCCGTAGGATGGATAGATAGTGAAATAGGGTTGTTTCATACTTATAATAATATATCAGTGTATGAGTGATACTGATGTTATTAATTCATAATGAAACAACTAAAGAAGAAGAAGTGGAAGAATAAATAAAGTTGAAAGAATCGGTAACGGACATTACCTCTTCTTTGAAGCGCCTCTTTGAGACCTCCTTTTAGGGCACTAAAATTGGTCTTTGAAGAAGACCAAGACCTCTAGGATATTTCTATGGAAGTGGAGAGGATAAATTTTCCGGGGTTGGTCGAGCTTTAATGCTCAATGTGGTGTGAGGAAGAGGGGAAGGAGGTGCCCTTTTATAAGGGAGGAGAGGGGCACCTTTGGAAAAACTAAAAACAATATTTTATTATAAAGCCATATTCTGTTTTAAATAGCTACAAATTGATTTATTTATAAGATTAGGTGGGGATAGGTCGAATTCCTCTCATCCAATATAATTTAGACAAGTTTAGGTTCCTATTTTAACCTTATCATTTATATTTTACTTTAAGTTAAATAATTTTACTTTTACAGTGTCTTCTTGTTTTCTTACACTATAAGGTTAATAAACTTACTATAACAAGACAAACGAACCCCAAGTTGTTTATTTTTAATATATATAACCTTATCTAAGTAATTTGGATGAACCATAGATTTTTAGGAATAAAATAACAATTAATAATATAATATTTGTTTTAAAAACTATTTTATGTCAATTTTGATATTATTTGGTAATTGACTTTTGTGAAAATCATAACAGAAATATTAGTTTGAAAAAAGTGAATTAAATCAATAATAACATGTCATATTAACATAGAATATTATTTTAATTCATAAAAAGTCTCAAATTTAATTTTTTGGGTATTTATAACATCAATTATGTCAATATTTCATTAATAAAATAATTACCGCATCATCATTGTGTCCTAAATAAATTAAATTATTTATTGTCTAAAAATTAAAAATAAAATATCATTATGTAGTAAATATTTTTATCTTTATAATGAATATTTAGAGTCGAATGTATCTTATGTATAACCCTATATTAAAAATGATTTACTTATTAAACTTTGATTTTAACTATTTTAACCCTTCTTTAAATAAATTAATAATAAATGTCCTAATCTAATCAAAGTGGGCCTAAATGGTAATATTTTATTTCTAAGGTTGTTTTTGGTCGAATTAAACTTATCCAATAGAATTAAGACATGTGTTAGGGTAATAATAATATCATTTTTACCCTTAATTACCCTATTTACTTTTAACCGTGGTAAAAAAAATTAAAAAATTACTATTCACCAAAAATTATTTTCATCTCATTGAACCGCATTTTACTTACGGACATTAACCGTGTCTCTCGGATTTTTGAAATTCCACTCACAGAATTAGTAAAATTATGTTTTATGTAAATTTTCAAATTCTCCTCAGAGGTGGGTAAAAGACGGTGAATAGTTCAATAAATTTTTATATATCTAAAATTATTATAAAATTACTCCAATGAATTACATTGAACTTATATAGGTATTATGTATCAATTTTGACCTAAAATAAATTTAAATAAATTAAATAATTATTTAAATAAAAAGTCAGTTTTTAAATAGTAACCCAGTATTTTCACTATTCATCAAAAATTGAAAGTTTTCAGAAAAATACCAAAATTTCACCCTAGGATAATTTCAATATTCCGAATCCAAAAATGAAGTCCATTTTGAAAAATAAAATTTATAAAATTGTAAAAAGTGGTTATTACTATTCATAACGGCTAGTTTTAATAGTATATCGTTGTTTAGTGAAACTCGGTATTGCGTACAACGCAAGCTATCAAGGAAGGTCGTGATTGCGTGTAAAGAAAGCTAAGCTAGTGTTGTGTGTAGTGAAAGATTCCTTTGATGATTTATATAAAATTAAAAAAAAAAATCTTATAAAAGTCTCGGGTGTTACATTCTACCCCCCTTAAAATGAATTTCGCCCTCAAAATTCGTCACTTGTAACAAACAGATGAGGATACCTCTCCCTCTTCATATCCTCAAACTCCTATGTAGCTTCTTATAATTGGTGGTTCTTCCATAAAACTTTCACCAAGCTAGTGGTCTTGTTCCATAGGACTTTTTCACTATGATTGATAATCTCTATCGGTTGTTCTTCATAAGAAAGATCTTGCTCCAGCAGTACAACTTCTGAGCAGAGTACATGTGAAGGATCAGGTATGTAATTTCTCAGGAGAGATACATGGAACACATCCTAAACTTGAGAGAGATTCGGTGGAAGCGCCAATTGGTAAGCTACCTTCCCAACACGATCCAGTACTTTGAAAGGACCAATATACATGGGGCTCAGCTTTCCCTTCTTCCCAAATCTCATTACTCTCTTCCAAGGAGATATTCTTAAGAACACTTTATCACCAACTTCAAAATCTAAGTCTTTTCTTTGGTTGTCGGCATAACTTTTTTGTCGACTCTAAGCTACTATTATGTGTTGTTGAATAGATTGGACCATTTCTACCATCTCATCAACAAGATTAGGTCCTAATAGCTTTCTTTCCCCAACTTCATCCCAGCAAGTTGGAGTCCCGCATTTCTTTCCATAAAGAGCTTCATAAGGATCCATCTCAATACTGGAGTGAAAGCTATTATTATAAGAAAATTCCACCAATGGTAGGTGTTGATCCCAACCACCTTTGAAATCCATAGAGTAAGCTCTCAACATATCTTCTAGAGTTTGAATCGTCCTCTCAAACTAACCATCTTTTTGAGGATGATAAGAAGTGCTGAAACTCAACTCTGTATCCAGAGTATGCTGAAGACTTCGCCAGAACTTTGAGGTAAACCTCAGATCCCGATCAGATATAATAGAAAGTGGTACTCCATGCAATCCTACCACTTCCTTTACATATATCCTAGCAAGCTGATCTAGATAGAAATCCTCTCTAATAGCAATGAAGTGTGCAGACTTTTTAAGACGATCAACTATGACCCAGATAGCATTATTGCCTTTGGATGTTTTAGGATGTCCTGTGACAATGTCTATAGTGATGTTTTCCCATTTCCATTCGGGTATGGGTAATGGTTGTAACATCCCCTTAGACTTCTGTCTCTCAGCTTTAACTTGGTGACAAACCAAGCATCGAGAGACATATTCAGCAACATATCTTTTCATTCCATCCCACCAGAAGTACTCTTTCAGGTCCCTATACATCTTCGTGCTTCCAGGATGAATAGAGAATGAAGAACTATGAGCCTCATCCAGCATCTCCTTCTTTAATTCGGGGATGGGAGGAACACAAACCTGATTCCTGAACTTTATTATCCCATCACAATCAAGGTTGAATTCAGGAACATTTCTCACCTTCTTTTGTAACTCGACACCTTCTTTCTGTGCCTCTTTAATCTTCACATGTATAGATGGTTGAACATTCATTTTATAAAGATAAAAAATTTCCCCTTCCATTATAATTCCAAGATCCATCCTTTGTAAATCCATAAATTTTGGATCTTTTGTGATCTTCATCATGGATAAACTGGCATGGTCTTGGCGACTTAATGCATCTACCACCTTGTTTGCTTTCACAGGGTGGTAATGAATTGAGAAGTCGTAATCCTTAATCATCTCCAACCATCTTCTTTGGCGCATATTCAGCTCCTTTTTTGTGAAAATATATTTTAAACTTTTATGATCAGTATAAATATCACACCATTCTCTATAAAGATAATACCTACACATCTTTAATGCAATGATTACCGCAGCTAACTCCAAATCATGAGTTGGGTAATTTTTCTCATGTATTTTCAACTGTTGTGAGGCATAAGCTATCACCATAGCATTTTGCATAAGAACACACCCCAATCCCTTCTTGGATGCATCACTGTAGATCACAAACCTTTCTCCACTACAAGGCAGTGTGAGCACAGGTGCACTGGATAACCTTCGTTTCAACTCCATGAAATTCTCTTCACATTCCTCCGTCCAAACAAACTTCACTCCTTTCCGAGACAACTAGGTGAGTGTATTAGATAATCGTGAAAAATCTTTCACAAAACGTCGATAATATCCAGCGAATCCAAGAAAACTTTGGATCTCAGTTACTATTTTTGGTCTCGACCATCTTTCGATAACCTTTGTTTTTGCTGGATCCACAGATATCACTTCTTTTGAGATTATGTGACCCAAAAATAAAACTTTTTGAAGCCAAACTTCACACTTGGTAAATTTGGTATAAATATTCTCCTTTCTCAAGGCCTTCAATATATTTCTCAAGTGATCTTCATGTTCTTCCTTTCTCTTTTAATAGACAATAATATCGTCTATAAAGACTACCACAAATTGATCAAGCTAGTCTCTAAAGACTCTATTCATTAGATCCATGAAGATAGCACGAGCATTAGTAAGACCAAATGGAATCACTATAAATTCATAGTGTCTATACCTTGTACGGAAAGCCATCTTTAGTATATCCTCCCTTTTGACCCTTAATTGATGATACCCTAAATGAAGATCAATATTGGAAAATTACTGAGCTCTGCGTAGTCGGTCAAATAAGTCATCAATGCGCGGGAGAGGATATTTGTTCTTAATAGTGATCTTGTTAAGTTCTCGATAATCAATGCAGAGTATCATTGATCCATATTTCTTCTTAATAAACAGAACAGGTGCTCTCCAAGGTGACGCACTAGGGCGTATGAATCCCTTATCAAGATTATTTTGGAGTTGCTTCTTCAATTCCTGCAACTCAATTTGGGCCATTCTATAAGGTGTCTTTGAAATAGGCAAAGCACCCGGTACGAGTTCTATTGAAAACTCAACTTCACGATTTGGTGGAAGACCCGGTAATTCCTCTAGAAAGACATCGTCAAACTCCCATACAATGGCCATATTCTTAATCGTGAGTTTATCACCAACCATTTGAGATAAATAACCTTCATTTAGTGGAATCAAGACCCATAAGATAGAAGAAATTTCCACTGGAAGGTGATTTTCATCCTTGCATCGATAGACGATCATAGATTGGTCTGGAATATGAAATTTGAATTACCTTATTTGGAAATTGATATGAGCTCCATATAAAGAAAGCCAATCCATGCCAAGAATCACATCAAATTCCACTATAGGAAGGATCACAAGATTTGCATGAAGCACTTTCCCACAAACTTCAATCGGAGAAGAATTATAAAATTTTGATGTGACTGTTGTGCCATTAGGGGTTGTCACATCTAACTCAACACCTAATTGTTGGTGTAATACGGTGATACCCTTAGAAAATTATTTAGAAATAAAAGAGTGGGTGGATCTAGAATCAAATACAACATTTTCCACTTTATATTGGATGGTAAGTGTACCTTTCACCACTTCGTTATCGTACTCCACATCGCTGATAAAAATTTCATGTGACTTTCCTTTGTCATTAGTCTTAAGAGTTTGTTGATGACGATCATCATCAACAACCCTTGGATTAGGGCATTGATTGGCATAATTCCACATTTCCTTGCACTTGCAACATTGAAGTGTATGAGGTGCACTCTGTGTAGACTTTTCTTTGTTCACATCACTAGACATCTTCTTCCCGTCATTGCGGCATTCAAATGTCCGATGACCTTACTTTCCACATTTGAAACATTTACTTGTCCCTTTAAGAAAACTCCCTCCATGTTTCTTTCCACACATTGAGCATAAGGGAAAACTCATCTTCTTTTCAGCGTGCTCTTTAGATTTTCCTTTGAATTCCATTTTCCTCTTCTTATCAAACCCATATGACTGATGGGTTACTCCAATCTCCATCTCAAATTTGAGAGCACATCGAATGATTTCCTCGTAGCTATTGAAGTCCCTTATTGCTAACGCCCTTCGAATACTTGGTTTTAAGCCACTAAAGAATCGATCGATATTACTCTCAGGTTGGATAATAATACCAGAATCATACCTTGCAAGTCTTGTAAAATTTTCTTCATATGTACCAACAGATTCATCATCCTTTTGATTTAGTTCAAAAACTCCTTCTCCATCATTGTTTGGAGAATACGAGGGACGTACTTATTGAAAAATAAGTTCTTGAACTCGTCCCATTCCATGGACTCAATTTCATCTCTTGGCCTCGTATTCTTCATAAGATTCCACCTTTGATCAGCATCACCTTACAAATGATAAACTGCTAGGTTGAATTTATCATGTTTAGAACATTGAAGAACTGAAAATATCTTTTCAGTAGTACTAATCCATTTTTCATCAACTAATGGATTAGTAGACCCATTGACTGAAGGTGGAAACTGCCTCATGAAGGATTCAACAGAATGTTGCTCCTTCCTTTTCTCGTTTGGAAGTCCTATATGATTCATAGCTCGATAAAGTTGTGTGAGCATGGATACAATATTTTTCATTCTAGCTCCCATAACGTTTGGTTGCTCAGGAGGACAATCATTACATTGCTCATCGCATTCCGCATTAACACAGTTCCTTCGGGTTCCAGCCATTGACTAAAACCAAGAAGAATAGTGTGAGCAACACTAATTATAATAGGAAAACCACATAATCAAGAATAAAATTTCACACTTAAGGTCTTATCCTAGGTTATTCATGGCCATTTCTAAAACACTAAGATTGTGTTCTATGCTTAGACTTATCATTATGATTCTTACTAAGGCTTTCACATCCTAGTTTCCAAAAGTTAACTATACCTTTCCTATGATACCAACTATAATGACCCATAATTTTCATACATGGTTATTTCTTCAAAATTGAAGCATACTTATTACAACATATAACAAAACCATGAAAGGATCGTATAGGTATAGTGTCTTTAGAAACTGGGAAACATAAACAACTGGTTCATAAAGCATCTACATTGCCTCCCATTTATTTCATCATATCTAGAGTCCCTTTTGGCATATCCTACTTAATAACATTATTCCTGACCTGGGGAAAGAAAACATACAAAAGGGTGAGCTCAAATGCTCAGTAAGGGTAAAAAAAAGAAATATCAATCACATCATATTCATAAGAACATAACATTTTTGAAATCTTAACCTGAAAAAGAGATCATAATTTCATAAAATGGGATAAATCATAGTAGTGAAATGTAATCCCAATAATCATAACTTAAAACATGAAACTTTTTGGAATACACACATAATCATAGAGAATCATTTCTTATTAGTCAAGACTCATTTCCAATACTATCTTAGTGGACAAAGTCCATTTCTGAACCGAGTTCATTCCTCATTTCAGTCCTGTTTCACTGAACCGGTTTAACTTGCCGTTCCAGCCATGTCTATCTCATGAGATATAAAATCTTTAACTAATGCATTGGAGGTATATATAGGTCCCACCCATCTCAAAATGATACCATTCTTATGTGTGCCACAAAATCAAAAAAAATCATACATCATTTCATAACCCATGTAATAAAAATGGGATTCTTAAACATCGTGATATCATAAAAGAATTCATATAAGATAAAGGAATTCATAAAAATAATTCAATCAGAACATAATAAAATCAATGTAATAATAGGGATATAAACAAAACCCTATATTATCTTAGATATAAAATAATTTTGATAAAACACTTGAACTCCATTCTTGAGGAAAATATCCTTTCTACTTCAAAAACTTTTTTCCATTCTTAACATGTCATAAAATTTTAAACTAAAAGAAGTTGATTAAAAATAAACATGAAAACTTGTAAAGGAAGCTTATTGGAAATAATTTTTTAAAAATCCATTCATTCCATATAAGTTAAAAAAAACATTCTTCTCGTACTTTTGTCGGAAAAGTCAAAAAGTACCTCATGAAAAACGAAAAAAGATTCCTTTCATATCTTTTACTAAAAACTCAGTGAAGGGTAAAATTGGATATAAACTATTGTAGAAGGATATAAATATTACATATTGAGGAAACATTGATGTGGATGATAAAATACACCCCAGTAAATTCCAAAGTATAAACAATCTCGGATAAACATGAGATTGTGATATTTCCCTTACCTTAGGTCTGATTTGCTTATTAAGTGTCCGAACCTCCTGTATAATGATTTAAATAATTTCACTGACTTATTACATAATCATACTCATTATTATGATATCATATATGGTCATATTCGTAGCTTATTATTAGTAATATTTCATTGCTACTTGTTATTCGGGTGTTTATTACTTTTTGTTCTTATGCGTGTTTTGTCGAATAAATTCTTATTAATCTTTTTAGGTTATAGATACCTCATTTCCAGAATGTTATTTGTGCAATATATATCATATTATTCACTCAATTCATTTATGTAATCATTATGCAATGAAGATCATGTAGAACGAGTCGCACCACATTGTGGAGATGGTAGGTCGTACGTACGCACGAGCGATGATATCGTTCCCATGATCGTGGAATTTTATTGGAGTGTATGTATACTATTTCAGAATCAATATCACTTTAAAATAATAATATATAGTTATTATTCACACCATTATACCCATCCAAGTAAGGTGTTTGTGGAAAATAGATTACACCACGGCGTGGAGACGGTACTCCGTACGTACGCACGCGCGGTGATTTCATTTTCCGTAGGATGGATAGATGGTGAAATAGGGTTGTTTCATACTTATAATAACATATAAGTATATTATTGATACTTATGTTATTACTTCATAATGAAACAACTAAATAAGAATAAGTGGAAGAAGAAATAAAGTTGAAAGAATCGGTAACGGACATTACCTCTTCTTTGAAGCGCCTCTTTGAGACCTCCTTTTAGGGCAGTAAAATTGGTCTTTGAAGAATACCAGGACCACTAGGATGTTTCTATGGAAGTTTAGAGGAGAAATTGGCAGGGTTTGGCCGAGCGTTAAGGCTCAAATTGGTGTGAGGAAGAGGGGGGGGAGGTGCCCTTTTATAAGGGAGGAGAGGGGCACCTTTGGAAAAACTAAAAATATTATTTTATTATAAAGCCATATTAGGTTTTAAATAGCTCCAACTTGATTTATTTGGAAGATAATGTGGGGAGGGGTCGAAATAATCTCATCCAATAGAATTTAGACAAGTTTAGGTTCCTATTTTAACCTTATCATTTATATTTAACTTTAAGTTAAATAATTTTACTTTTACCGTGTCTTCTTGTTTTCTTACACTATAAGGTTAATAAGATTACTATAACAAGACAAATGAACCCAAAGTTGTTTATTATTAATATATATAACCTTATATAAGTCATTTGTCCGAACCTTATATTTTTAGGAATAAAATAACAATTAATAATATAATATGTTGTTTAAAAACTATTTTATGTCAATTTTGATACTATTTGGTAATTGATTTTTTTGAAACTCATAACAGAAATATTAGTTCAAAAAATGTTAATTAAATAAATAATAACATGTCATATTAACATAAAAAATTATTTTAATTCATAAAAAGTCTCAAATTACATTTATTTGGGTATTTATAACATCAATTATGTCAATATTTCATTAATAAAATAATTACTGCATTGTCATTGTGTCATAAATAAATTAAATTATTTAATGTTTAAAAATTAAAAATAAAATATAATTATGTAGGAAAGTTATTTATCTTTCTAATGAATATTTATAGTCGAATTTATCTTATTTATAACCCTATATTAAAAATGATTTACTTATTAAACTTTGATTTTAACTATTTTAACCCTTCTTTACATAAATTAATAATAAATGTACTAATCTAATCCAAGTGGGCCTAAATGGTCATATTTTATTCCTAAGGTTGTTTTTGGTCAAATTACACTTATCCAAGAGAATTAGAACATGTGTTAGGGTAATAATAATATCATTTTTACCCTTAATTACCCTATTTACTTTTAACCATTGTAAAAAAAAGTAAAAAGTTACTATTCACCAAAAATTATTTTCATCTCATTGAACCAAATTTTACTTACTAACATCAACCGTGTCTTTAGGATTTTTGAAATTCCACTCACAGAAGCGGTAAAATTATGTTTTATGTAAATTTTCAAATTCTCCTAAGAGGTGGGTAAAAGACGGTGAAAAGTTCAATAAAATTTTTATATATCTAAAATTATTAGAAAATTACTCCAATGAATTCCATTGAACTTATATAGGTTTTATGTATCAATTTGACCTAAAATAAATTTAAATAAAATAAATAATTATTTAAATAAAAAGTCTGTTTTTAAATAGTAACCCAGTGTTTTCACTATTCATCAAAAATTGAAAGTTTTCAGAAAAATACCAAAATTTCACCCTAGGCTAATTTCGATATTCCGAATCCAAAAATGAAGTCCATTTTGAAAAATAAAATTTATCAAATTTCAAAAAGTGGTTATTACTATTCATAACGGCTAGTTTTAATAATATTTTAATAGCATATCGTTGTTTAGTGAAACTCGGTATTGCGTACGACGCAAGCTATCAAGGAAGGTCGTGATTGCATGTAAAGAAAGACAAGATAGTGTTGTGTGTAGTTAAAGATTCCTTTGATTATTTATATAAAATAAAAAAAAAATATTTCTTATAAATCTCTCAGGTGTTACAACATGCGTCCTATTTTATGTTCACATTTATGTTAACACTTCATTGTGGATTACTTTAAAAAAGGGGGCCAGCCCATGAGCTAGATACCCAGCCTCAACCTAAGGCCCATGAAGGTCCACATAGGTCGACTATGCCCATGGGGAATCTAGGAAGTTTCATCCCGAGAGTGGCATAGTGGGTGAAAATCATGTGCCACCGTGCAGGGTTGCATAAAGGCAAGGAGGCATAGGCTAGGCACAGATCACACGCGCTGAACAAGGTACATGGTGGTACTGTGGAGAGGGGAGGACAATTATGAGTGTATGCTAAAGTGGATTGATATTTAAAACATGGATCATGTGCATCTCTATTTTGATGTGGGATATCATTCTTATTAAATGAATTGATCTCATCCACTCATCGCATCCCACAACTCACTCAACCGTCCGATCAGCACATCATTCAATCATCTAATCTAGGACACCCATACATTGCATTCCATGTGAGTATGAACTCGAGCTATCTGATACTCCTGAGATGTTCGAACTAATATGAGCCATCGTCTTCCTCTTTCAGTACATGTTAATGCGGCTTTTTTCCATCGGAGACGATCATGAACTATGTCCGAGCTATCGTAACATATCATTTTGACAATGTGAATATCTTAGGAGTGCACTAAGGCCATGCATGCAAATAACGCTTTTCATGCATGCATAAAACTCAATAGAGAAGGTTCAGCCAAGGAAAACGTAGTTTTCAAGGCCATGTGTATTCATGGATGATTTAAAATGATATTCACACATGTAGTCTTGAGTGCATATAGGAAGAGAAGGCCATGTTCAAAAAGAAAAAAAACTTAAGATCACGATATTTCTCATCTATGGGTTTGAAGATTTCAAAATGGTGAAGATCCTGATATTCAAACCTCCAAAATCCATGGAATAGCTTGAGGATTTTGAATTCAGAAAGGATGTGGCCCATTCCTATAAAAGGAGAGGATCGAGCTGAGAAGAGTATTCTACTCCCACATTCTCGAGATCTCCT
Source organism: Viscum album (assembly GCA_963277665.1). Taxonomy (NCBI): domain Eukaryota; kingdom Viridiplantae; phylum Streptophyta; class Magnoliopsida; order Santalales; family Viscaceae; genus Viscum; species Viscum album. The sequence goes on along the minus strand of OY728121.1, from coordinate 1,349,770,935 downwards.
ATTTCAAAAAATGGATAATATTTGTTCTTCTACTTTGTGAAGAGAAAGAAGAGGACACCCGATCCTTATACTCTAAGAAGATGAAATCATGGAATCCCTCGACAGATGCTATGCACACTCAAATGGATTTGGGAATAAATGGTTCCCACAAACAAGCGATGGGTCTTTTAAAACCCTCATTGTGCTTTGTGAAGTTCATTCCATCATGATCAAGTGTTTTATATTCACTCTAACTAATATTTGAAAAGAGGAATAACCTTTCATATCTTGCATGAAGAAGAATAAAAAACCTCTTGAGTTCATGAAGTGAATGAGAACTCCCTCTCGTACACACAACACATCCTACTATTTTGCAGGGGTTCATTTCCTGAATAATAATGATATTGAATGAATAATTTAAGTGCATACACGCATCCACACATATGTATTGGTTGAAGGAGCCCAAGGTCGTGTGTGGTTGTGTGAAGGAGTTTCCACGAGGAAAGGGTTTCACCCATTCGGGTTTGAATAAAAAAATATATAACCCTAAAGAAACAACCTAACTACTTGAATGATAAATAAGAGAAAGAGAAGATAGGAGGTAGTGTGTGTGCTTAAAGATTTATACACCTTAGGGTTATCACACAAGAAAGAGATAATAATAGAAGAGTGTTCATTTGGTTTTGTAGAGAACACATCATGCATGCACTCATGTGAATAAATTATGAACACCCACACCAAGTGGAAGGGAAGAAGAGAAGAAGGAAGAAGTAAAGAATATATGCATTCTTGCATGCACACATAAATAGGGTTCAATTCACTGAAATAAATATTGACTACACAAGGAATTAATAGGAAGATAAGGTTCAACCTAAATACCACCTACATGATCACATGAATTTATAAACAATGGAGAAGAATTAAATCTAATGATACCATGTCATATAATCCTCATTACCTAAACAATAACATAAGTGTATGTTATTCTTTCCAATAAATAATAAGAAGATTCTATTTCGTCATTGTACTAAAGAAGAATAATGTAGAAGAATTAGTGAAGTTGGTTTTGCACTAGATAATAAGAGAGAGAAGAAGAGAGTTTATTTCCAAATACTTTTCAAGTAACTAAGTGAATAGAACTTAATATGATCAAAAATATAACAAACATTTTTAATAATTAATAAGACTATCTCCATAGGTAGTATAATTATCTAGCAAGGAATCTTCATTTTTGACTATACTATCACTAGTTCAAGGAAGAGGATTGTTTCCCACCGCCGCCAAATTGTAGTGACTCGCACTAACAAGAGGATTGTTTTCCTTGTCAGACCACTATAAGAGTTATCACACTATAGTAGAGAATCCATAAACTGGTCATCCCCATGCATTGAAAGTATGTAGCTTCTCTTATTGAGTAGTGAACCTTGTAAAAATATCAGGTGTATATTTTTAATGCTTTCTATTATTTCATGTGATAGGGAAAAGAGAATGAGAGAATCCAGATCCTAACAAGTCAAGAGGTACATGGATATAAAATTTGAAATTTTTATCAAAAGTCACCAATAATTATTCACCAACCTCTGAGTGTTATGTACATAAAAAACTTGTCCTCTCAATTGGTATCAGAGTGTCAAGTTCAGGATTGTTGGATTCTCAATAGTGAAGTTACTCTCTTTTAAAGAGTTGTGTTTCTTTCCTGATTAAGTAATGTAGTGTAGTTTCAATGACGATTAGGTTTTCTCTAAGAATAATACCATATCTACCCAGACCATGAAGAACCGAAAAAATAATGAGAAGATAATGTTGAATAATAAGTCCCTTATTATCTAAAGAAGAGGAAGTGTTTTCCTCTCCATACCTTGCTGACAATGAAGACAAATTAGGCTTCGAATGTAATGAAAATGGGGATAAAGTTTCCACCAAGAATATAGAAAACATTCTTACATCAAATGATCCATAGGTATGTGTTAGTACATTTAAAAATTTTACTCATGAATAATATTCTAGAAAACGCTGTAATGATCAATCTACACATTCTTAATAATTATAAGTTGATAAATTAAGAGATATTCTCCATGATATTACTAAGGAAAGTGAATCTCTTGTTTTTGGAGTATTTCAATGCATGCTAGAAGATATCACCCATTTGGAAAAAGAAAATTTTTATGGAGAAAGGCTTAAAATTAAAGATTGTGGAATTTCTAAAGCTCTCTAGATAGGTTGGATCCTTTGAAGCTACAAAGAGGATATTTGAAGTAAGTACTTCAAAGTGGCTCAAAGTTGTTCTAGAAAAATATGGATCCAAAAAGACTCTACATGATAAGATACATGCACTTGAAAATGAGATGAAAAATAACTATGAATTCATGGATCTATATCAAGAAGACAATTCAAAGAAGATCAAATAACATCACTCTTTGTTATAAAACAATGTGAAGATGCGTGAACAAGAAGTAGAAAGATCTAAGAAGGATTGTAAAGATAAAATTACTATGATTGATTACTTGAATGGATTCCACAATATGAAATGTCTAGAACTGGAAGCTCAGTTGACCAATCATGAGAATAAACATATTGAGTCTTCACAAAAGAAGGAAATAGTTATTGCTATCACTCTGTGCTCATTAGAGGATTCTATTGTGAAAAGACCTCCAACATGTGATACGAAGATCCTAGATTCACTCATTGACTGATCACATGAAACTGAGAAGAAGTTACCATCCATATCAACTTGTACTAAGGTTTCTAAAATTATTTCTACAAAAAGTATAGGTTGGAAGAAAAGTTCAGAACAAGTTTGAATGAAGAAGAGTGAGAAGATTCCTATCACCATGGCTAGGGTGGATAGGAGAAATAGTGTGGAAGATACTTCCCCATAAAGAGCACAACATTTAAATAAGTAGACTAAACAACCTTATAATGAAGATATCAATAAGTTATGGTTTGTTGGTTAATGTTGGTGACTCAATAGATTTGTGAATTGTTCACTATATTGTTGGTACAATCCCTCAAATGTAAAAGAACAGAGAAATCACATCTCAAGGGGATAAATCCATAGAATAAAAATCAAAATCCATATATCTAAAAACATATATTTACTACAAGTAGATTTGGAATTTTAGATAACATCTGTTATGTATGCAATAGGTGTGGTCACATGTATGGTGCATGTTCATCTCAACATGTACCCAAAGATGATAAGAAAAGAAGATCATAGAAGATGGAAAATGATGAATAGGCTACCATATGAAGTAGTTAGGATAATGTTACAAAATAAAATGCCTCCAAGAATATTCTAAGAAGGAATGTTGAGAATCCATTTGATTATAAATCCAAGAAGGTGATGAGTGGTACATCTAAAGGAACTCTTAAGAAGGATATCACTCAGAAGAAGCCATGTAAAAGATCCAATCCTGACTCATCGGCTCCTAATTATATATTAGTTTTCTGTCCAAAAGATTTGGAAATAATGAGGAAAATGGAAGATTCATAGGCTAAGGATATAGAAAAAAAGATTCTATATGAATACAAATAATTTTTGTGGGTGGGGTGCAACAAGGATGGTTATATAATTAGAAATTGTGTTGAATTGATCCCAACTCAAGAAGAATGCCTCATAAAGAAGAAATATTCATTAGGAGATTCAAGTTATTTGAAATTAACACATAAATAGATGGAAGATATATTGAGATCTAGACATCCATTGTCAAAATTGATGTTTTTTTGTGAATGCGTGAATAATGGAGCATCTAGGTTGAGAAAATAATCTCAACCTTGTTGTTCACATTGATGGATCTTGGAGGATCCACCTAATTCCCTAAAATATTTGTGTATTGTATTTTTTCTTATAATACAGGGAATTTAAGGTGAAGAAAGATCTAAGGGGGGTGGAACTTGAGATTTAGTGATGAGGAGTGTTCTCTTGAGGGGGAGACACATGAAGAAGCTTCCAGAGTTATTATTTCAATCAGTATCAACATTAGTAGGTATCAAATTCATGTACTCAGAAGATTGTTTCAAGACCATGTCATTGGAAAAGGTTTGTCATTTCTCAAAATCTCATATGTGGTTACTCAAAATAAACATCATTCTACAAACAGGGAGTAACTAATTCAATTAGTGACATTAGAAGAATGGAAGTTCCCGAAGGTCACTGAACCTGCATATTACACATGAATATTTTCATCCATTTTTTAAAGTGAGTGAAAGAGTTTCAAGTTGATCATTTCATATCACACCTATTTTCCTAAGACTGAGATGAGAATTAAAATCCCTTTAAGTAAAAGTATATAATTTCCCATCTCATGAGGTATCGTTATTAGTGGATAATGGACCAATTTTTATCTAAATCAAATACTTTTGTTTTTTATACCGATCATTACTCAAGTATACTTAGAGTGAAATGATTAATGGCACATTTCATAAGTATGAATTGATACCCATTTCCCATAAACAATATATTTCTTTTAAGTAATGGGGTGATAAGTGAAATGAATGTTTAAGGGGAGAGAGAGGACTTACAATGACACATTCATTTAAGAGAAACTTAAGGTATTGATAAGAAAATTTGAGGGGGAGATTGTTGAGACCACTTTAGTTTTTTGAGTTATATTTTTTGTCAAATATGTATATGATGATCAAAATTTAGAATGAATCCCCAAATATAGAATAACTCCAAAGTTAATAGATAATGGATAAATCAGATTATCTTTTCACTGATCATAATGTTCAAAGAACATGTATTAATAAGTCATACATTGTTTACAGCATTGAAGTATCTTCTTTTTAAGGATGACTAAAGAGTGTTCTTTGGAATTTATAATCCAAAAATAAAATAAGAAGAATGAAGGTTAAAGAATAGTCTTGGACATTTTCTTAGACTTTAAGGTTCCATGCAACCTATTTTATGTTAACATTTCTATTAACACATCATTGTGGATTACTTTAAAAAAAGGGATCCAACCAATGAGCTAGATACCCAGCCTCAACATGAGGCACATGTGGGACCAGAGGGGTCAACCACACCCATGGGGATTCCAGGTTAATCCATCCAGAGATTTTCATAATAGATGCAGAATGTGCGCCACCATGCGGGGTGGCACGGAGGCAAGGAGGCATAGGTTGGGTGTAGAGCACACCCACTGAATACACTATGGTTCAGTACCCTCCAGAGCGGAGGAGAATTCTCACCCTATGCTGAATTAGATTTATATTTAAATAGTAGCTTAGGAACTTCTTTGTTTCGATGTGGGAAAACATTTTTATTAAATGAAATGATCTTGGCTGCTCATCGCATCTCGTGTCTCGCTCGACTGTCCAATCAGTGCATCATCCGATCATCTAATCTTGGCCACCCATCCGTCACGCACCCTGTTAGTATAAACCAACGCCATTTGATCCTCCCACATCATTAGAAACATCTTCAACTTTCATCTTCCTCATCCAATTGTCGTCATCACTGATGATCTATATCAGAGATGATGAAGAAACGCATATGTGCTATCGTGACTTATCATTTTGAAACTATGAGGATCATAGGAGTGAACAGAGGCCATACATGTGACTAACGATTTTTATGTATTTATAAAACACAAATTACAAGGTTTTTCCATGTAAATCACAGTTGTTGAGGCCAAGTAGATGTGTTCTTGATTTAAAATGAGATTCATGCACACAGTCTTAAGTGCATGCATGAAGAGAAGGCCTTGTTTCAAAAGGAAACAACCATAAGATCTTAGCATATCTCATCTACGGGTTTGAATATTTCAAAAATCTGAAGACCTTGACATTCAAACCCTCAATCTCCATGGAATGTCTTGATGATTTTAAATGTGGAATTATGTATGACCCTTTCCTATAAAAGGAGAGTCCCAATATGGGAAGAGGTTTCTACACCCACATTCTCAAGAGCTCATGTTTTGAAAAATAGCGCTTCTCTATGCTTCCACTTTGTGAAGAGCGAGAAGAGGACCCACAAGCATTCTACTCTGTGAAGAAGAAAAATTGGAAGACCTCGATAGGTGTTACCCACTATTTAATGGATTTTCAGAGAATCGGTTCCTATGAACATGGGATAGGTCTTCTAAAAACCTAGATGTACTTTGATAAGGTCACATCATCATGATCCCGTGTTTGATATTCCCTCTCACTGATCTTTGTGAAGATACAAAACTATGACTCTCTTACATGAAGAACAGTGAACCGATCGAGTTAATAAAGTCTAGAAGATCCCAATTAGGTATGAATGACACATCATAATATATTTTAGGGGTTTGTTTCTTGAGGAAAAATGTTATTAATGAAGAAGTTCAGCACATACATGCATACACGCATGTGTATTGTTCTAAGGAGCCCGAGGCTGTGTGTGATTGTGTGAAGGAGTTCACACAAGGAAAGTGTTTTGTATATTTAGGTTTGAAGAAACACATATACGAACCTAATAAAACATTCTATCTATGTTCAAGAGAAATAATAGAAAGAGAAGATATTATGTAGTGTGATTGTGCTTAATGATATATACCCTTTAGGGTTATCACACAAGTAAGAGATAAGAAGAGAAGAGTGTGTATTTGGTTTGGTTGAGAACACATCAGGCATGGACTCATGTGTATAGATTAAGAACCCCCAAACCAAGTTGAATATAATAAGAGAAGAGGGAAAAAGTGAATAATATATTCATGATTTCTTACATATATAAATTGGGTTTAATTCGGTTAAATACATTTTAACTACACCATGATGATGTAGGAAGAGAAGGTTCAACCTAAATGTCACATGCATGATAACATGCATTCATAAATAAAGGAGAAGATATAACTCTGATGAAGCCATGTGAGAAGATCCTCATTACCAAAAAAATTACATGGTTTTATGTGATTCTGTCTAAGAAAAAAATAAAAATAGTGAATTTGTTCATTTCACTAAAGAAGAAGATGGTGGAAGAATTAGTGTCGTTGGTTTTGCACTAGAGAAGAAGAGAGATAAGAGGAGAGTTTCTTGCCTACTGCTTTGCAAGTAACTAAGTGAAGATAACTTAAGATGATCAAGAGTACAACCTAACTTTTGAAGAAGGAAGATGATTGTATCGATAAGAAGTATAAAGATCTAGCAAGGAAACTGCAAGTTGTACTAGGCCATCACTAGTCTAGGGAAGAGGATTGTTTCCCACCCCCTCCAAATTTTAGGTGCTCACACTGACAAGAGGATTGTTTTCCTAGTCAAACCATTGTAACAATTATTACATTATATTTCAGAATCCATGCACTAGTCATTACCATGCATAGAAATGTTGTAGCTTCTCTTATTGAGTAGGGAGCCTTGTAAAATTATTGTGTGCACACTTTTACTCCTTTTTATTATCTCATGCGATAGGGAAAATAAAATAAGATAATCCAGATCCTAACTGGTCAATATGTACATGGATAAAAATAAGGAATTGGTATCAAAAGTCCCCAACACTAATTCACCGCCTCTCAGTGTTAGGTATATACCAAACTGGTCCTCTGACGAACATCATGATTTTGACCTTCTAGGAATTATCTCACCCTCAACAACTATTATGTAAGATAAACATGCATAAATTGATGAATCTATATAAATAATTTCTAATAATACATAGTGGTTATATCTCCCTACACCATACACATAAACTCAATGTCTCATTCGTATCTTAGTGTCTCAAGAAAGAATTTGACATAAAACCCGGTCTAAATATCCCTCAAAACCATATACCAAAGCATATTAAAAAATTTTATATCATCCAACCAAAACATATTAGATCCCCTAATCATATACATCATGAACTTGAATCTCCTCTCTTGAAGAGTCTCCAAGTGATTGAAGATCAACAAGATCATCTCAAGACTTACTTCAGCAGACCCTGGACCACCATCCCTTGATAATGTGTATGGATGTTGCTATAGTAACACATGAGTAATCTTTACCAAAGTGGAGGAAGGTTTCAGGGATCCCTGAATGGTCTGCATAAAGAGCATGAAACCCGCTCCAAACTGTGAATCAGAACCCACATCAATAATAATAGGTTGTTGAATAAGTGGAACTACTGGAGGCTTTGTTAGTGCCCAGGGCCCACCACTAATAGATCATGTTTATTACCAACCACCTAAAGCACAACCATAGGCCATCATGGTAGAAAGTCTCTATAATTCCATGAACACGTGTCAGAAAATGTTCAGTAACAACATGATCAAATATATAAACCTATGACAAGTACAAGCCATCCTATAAATAGTCCACACCCCTCTTTCTACTTCTAAATCAAGGAATGGGTAATTTTAATGATCATGAAGAACACTAGAGACACTTCATATAGCCCACTCCTAAGGTCATGTGTTGTTCAACATCTCTATGACAAGTCCAAGGTCCGAGTATATGGATTTTCAATTGCACTATATAAAGAAAAATTCCATTTAAATTGAAATTAGTACTCCTATTTAACGATTACCATTAATTTTCATATTCAATTTCATTTATCTTCATACCCATTTATTTAACAATTTTACCATAAAAGATGAACTATATGGATCAACACATATAATTTATAAGGGACATTACACATTATAAATAAATCTGTGGAATCCATTTAATTCCAACCAAATAATTATCAAGTTCCATAAGGAATTTGAAATCAATAAAAATTATATAATTTAGGGAACACATAATAAATATCATGATGTCAAGCAACGCATCTTATATGGAATGGAATATTCCTGTCATGTAAATCCTATATGGTGCCTCTAATAATTAATGATTTGTGATTCATTTCCTTATCTAGTGAAGGATAAAATGAAATTACTCAATCTTATCTATTATATCCCCACATATCATGTATATCACCCAGTAGAGGAATTGAAGAAAACTGAAATTTGGATAATATAGAACAATAATCCCTCATTACATGCAACTTGAAAATTACCCTAGATATGGGTTAGGTACTCCAAAGAACCGATTTTATCTAAGATCCAATTCATTATAAGTCTCTAATCTATTATCACAGATTGGTAAGAAATGAAGAAAAACCTCTAACACCACTTTGTAACATCCTGAACCATGATCCATGAAATAGTTCCCTAAGCTAATAAGTCACAATACATCAGTCAAGCCACCAACTATTCCAAATTATACCGACTAATAGCAAGGGTCTAAGGTATAATCATGGAGATACTGTACCCTCTTGATCAGATTAACATAGTAGTATCAAATGAGACTAAAAATCCAAAAACATAATAAAAATCAGTAGCAATATATTATTTAATATCCACAAGGTTTTATTAATAATAAATGAAACACCATGGTTGTTTTATATACAAATAATGTATTTTATGACTCTATTAAAAAATGGAATGAAATAAATCACAACTTGCATCCAGTAAAATACATGTATCAAAATTATAAATCTCCAAAAATAAAAATCTCCAGAGAGAATTATGATCATACCGAGAACCTTTGAATCTAAACTCCTACACATAACACATCAAGAATCACAGAGTGGGTATTTCCCCCCTCCCTATCAACATTCATGAAGTCTGTCTAGGTACCCAATGACATCTCGAATAGGGTGTGAGATAACACTCAGTAATCCAGAACAAAAAATGTATACAATGTGTCCATTATTTTAATGTAAGATGGGTAGGGTAAAATATATAATAGAAATCTAAATTAATTTAACAATAAGGATAGATATTGTCTATCCACAAAAGGATCGATATAAAAAAACAATCATAAATTATTTCCATCTATAAATCATGATAAAATAACCTTTATATTCAGTGCTGAGTAATTTAATTATAGACCTATGTGTACTAGATCTGAGGTATAAAATGACCAATGAATACTCATCATGTCCATGGAGTATATCCACTGAAAACTCAATAATGTATTGAGTGGAGTCAATGGAGAATGTTCATTGAAAAAGTCCAAGGTGGTCCAAGAAATCCTAATCCAAGGAGTTGGAATGTCCATAACTTATGAAGTAATATGATCCAAGGAGAATATATGTTCAAGGAATCCACAATGTCAAATGTTAGGTAATCAACTATCAAAACCGCACAGACCAAACCCAAGGAGTAGAACTTTTCTCAACATCAAAATAACTTAACAACCCATAATCCTATACAAGACATGAGCTCATCTAACCCATTCCAGATTTTCTATTCTAACCATGTAATCAATTTAATTAGAAGTTAGAACATGGATAAGGAGGAATAAATCCTATCATAACTACTCAATAAATTAATTAAGTCTCACACTATAATTTTAATATCACACACACACAACATGGGGGTATATCATGGGGGATGATACATAAACAAACCTCATGGGTGGTCCAAGTTGAGGATGGAAACCGAAAACAATATCATGGCACTATGTTCAAAACCTATCAAGGTTACAAAAATTTAATCAAGGAATTTAATTAATTTTAGAGAAACATTTGATGGTCTTACGTGTGGTACAACAAAAACTAGAAATAAAATAAATGGACATTATAGGAAAATTTATAGACCACCTACCTAAATTAATTGATTGAACACACATCCATTATCAACTCTTAACTCGATTCGGATTTTAAAAAAATATATGAATGGATGAATACTATAAAAATATATTAGATTATCTTACACCAAAAATAGTTCCATTGATATGTGAAAAATGATGAAAGGTGCAAGTGGAATAGTGCACTCACCCACACATTTCCAATGAGATTAAGGGATCTTAAGTCAGAGTCTAGATGACTAAATATAGTGTAATCCTACCTTGAAGGATTAAGGAGCTTACTAATGGGAGAAGAAGGGGGTTCAAATTTGGGGGGAAAGAAAAGGATAGGTGGTAAAAAAAATTAATCATTTAGGGGGAAAATTGTTATTTACTATTAAAATAATGGGTTTCATGGTTTGATAGCATGACTATCCAAATCATACCTTAACCGTATTCTCTTTACTATCCAAGGATATATATCTTGTGGTTCATGTTCATGGGTTGGGAAACCATTTGAAAAACCTATTTTTTCCTTTACTAAAAAATTTGGATACCCCTAATGGACGTGCAAGCTAGCTCACAAAGTTAGGGAAAACCATGAACCCCCTTCAATGACATAAAATGCCACACATGGTCTACTAAAACCATGTTTCCTATATGGTACAGTTTCTACTAATTTTTCATCCAAGACGTCCCTCCAATATCTCATGTCCCATGCTGTAAACAAGCCATAGACACCCATGTTTCTTCTATGATCCCACTAGGAACTCCCATTAGGATAAAAACAAGGAATTGAACTAAAATTAAAAAAATTGTAGGTAATAGTAAAATAAAATATCTTACACTATCCTTCATGATTATTTTGGTCTAGTTTATAAGCCTAGTTTCTCACCCATGCTTTGGGATGTATAATGTGGGAAATGAACATCACTGGTTGGATAAAATTTAGTTGTCTCATCAGTTTTCATTTTGATATATTGATAAGATATATGTGTATTCCTTGGAATAATGTTGTTCGATTACTCTCGAGACATAATGATCAAAATACGTTGGTGATACCCCCTCATGGTATTTCCATCATAATGTCCATGGTTTGGATATCTAGTGTATCCCCCTCATCATTTCCTTAAGGATTCAATCCCATGGGGCACTAATGAAATCAATGGTTGATCAACGATTTACCATGAATCCCATCATAAGTTGTATGGATGTGAGAAATGTCCTCCCCTACCTCCTTGAGCTATAGGAGACGGATGTTGCTTCTATTTTGGGAGACACTCCCAAAGTTGTTGTACATAATAACATTGGATACTTTATTCCCACATCCTAGTAATTTATGATAAATAATATAAGGCTATGTATCATACTTGTTCTCATAGAACACATCCATTGTTAAGATGAAACTATCAATATTGAACTCCCTCATGAGGGAATTTTACACATAGAACTGCATGATATGTTTTGGTGATAGCATGTGTTGGGAAAATACATCCACAATAGTCAATGTGGTTATTGCTTATGTCAGGGATGCAATCTGTTGGTAAGATAGGGTATCCATGATGATCTATCATTTATCCTAGAATAGACGTGGAATTTGAATCTCAATGGTACACTAAGATAATATTTGAATTGGTTTATAGGGTGATCTTAAAATGGATAACCACCTATAAGGAACTGGTTATTTGAACATAAAAATCAATGGTGCAAGGTCAATTAATATATATCACATGTAAAGGACTCCAAAATGATTTAACCATTTATTATTCACAATACATTCACTCCCATGTTTTAATTTGGATGTGAATATACTTTCAAAAAGTGTGTGTTTTTAGGTTGAACTAATATCAATTTTAATTCCATATTGAGGTCCATATTATTGGAAGTCAACTTATCCCATGAAGGGTTTTATTACATAGACTGAGACTCTGTTAAATATTTAAGACATATTTATGAAATCCATTTGAGAAAAAAATACATGTTACCCTTTTTATGAATGTGATTGATAGATTTCATGCACTAATGTGAAAATATAAATGAGGTCCAAAAATATCCTATGAATGGGTTAGTTACACATTATTTTAAACCCACACAACTAAGAACTCAAGAATTTATTTCCATCCATAGAATATGTATGCATGGAAGAGTTTGGATTTCTCCCATGAGAATGGAAACTTATATATCCCAATAACTAGAATTAAAATCCACATTGTTTTGTTCCATTTAGTGAGAAACATTATATCATTTGAGGTTATGTGTCATAGAATAATATGGATCCTTTTACAGTCATGAAATCAAGACCACATGAATTTCCATTTATAATCATGAAAGTTGGACTAAATGAAGTGCCTTTCATGTTTGTGTGTCTAGGACCAAATGAAGTGTCGTATATCTAGGACCAAATGTATTGTATTGTAAGGTCATGTGTCCTAGACCAAATGAAGTTCCATATATTTTTATATTTATTGGATAAATCGATGTTCTATTTAAGGTGTTTCATCCAATAGAAAATGATATGACTTTTAAGCTCATGCACCCATGACTAAATAATGCACCTATTAAGGTCATAAAACTAGGAAAATATGACTTTCAGTTTAATTTTTTATGATTGATAATAATAACATGTAGTATAATGTCATAATAAATAGAATAATATTGGAAAGAAACATATAAATTAAAGGTGTGGGAATTATGCCTGAGCAGTCCTTTCTTACACAACATTTCTTCTTATAACTAAAATAGTGAGGGTTTAGTTTGGGATTATTCAAAATATAAAGAAAGTTGTATTTATGGATTATTTATTAGGAACATATATTAATCTAATAATGAGATTATAGTTATATATTTCACCTAATATGAGGCACATATATATTCATGTCTCATTGATTTGACTAGGGATACAACTGAATGATCACCCAAGTTCTTAATGTACAGGGTGTTGGATTAAAAACCCAAGCCAGGTGAAAGGATTGGATTTAGTAAAATAGTATTTCACATATTCTCAAAGATGTAATTTCCTCGTTGTAAGATGAATACTTGATTGATCATATCATACGGATTATAATATTCAGGGAGGAAAACCATGGGATATTTATTATAGGTTCCTCGAATCACACTATTAAAAGAATAAAATATAAAAATGTGGAATGTAGATGTTCATGGTCAACTGATCAGTCATGTATATAGGGTTTACTAGGGAATTTATGGAACTTGATTTTTAGTGTTTTAAAATACGTGGAAGGTGGCCATTAAGGTTATAAGGGGGATAACATCCACCATCTTATGTGTCTTGGGAGATGGAGGGCCCATTAAAGAGACCTAGATATCTATATCATATATCCCTCAAGAAGTGGCTACCCATAGGTCAAATATTTCATAATGATGGAATATTATAAATAATATAGAATATAACTGATTAAATTATGATTGTTCATAACATTAGGTTTCATTAAAAAAAGGTGGGTTCCATAAATGTATGAATTTTTCAACTCCATCACCATATATGATTTATATAGTGGGTATACCTCTATAAATTGATTACATGGGGATCCATAACAATGTATCTTAAATCGACTATGCCATAAAGATTTTATATGTGGGAAGAATTACATTTAATATGTTTTATTATTCCTTTCCCCCACACTTGGACAAAGATAAAAGATTTTATTGATAATGTCCAGAAAACCATTCACAATGGAGGAACTCACAAATAACGTGATTTTTCTCAAATTACGTGGTGAATTTAATTAATCCCTCGTGAAATGTGCATAAATAGAGGTATTTATTAGAAATACATGAAAAAAAATTATAGGATTCATGGAACTATTACAATATAAGATATACATTATTACATGGGTTATTTCATATAGCATCAGAAACAATGCCCAACTATAAGGGAAAATCAATTTATTTCTGTAAATTATTCCCACCCTAATATATTTTCCATATCCCACAAGGAAACACATTGTTTTCACCGCAAATTCGCTTCATCCATATGGATTTCATAGATCCATAGTGACTTCTCAATTCCACGTTGCAGATGAAACATGCCATGTAATCTTACCATGCATTTTCAAGAGAATACTTCCTCAATGTCACAAACAGTGATACCTACTCATAATACTTTACATGGAAAACATATTTTTATTATAAATAAAATATCCTTTATTCTAAATATAATCCCACCATAAAATGGTCAAACATTTATATCTAGGTATCTGTTTTGGTTTCATGATCTATAAAATTAAACATTGAAAAATGAATTATACCCCTAGTTTCATTGTTTACCAATAAACCGTGTTTTATAATGCTTAAAAAATTATGAAATCACTCAAAAAAAATTATGTTATTGTAATACTTGATTTGTAATGTTTGAAATACCTATCCAACTCTCAAAAAGAGACTCCCACCACCGTGTCTCTGACAAGGAAATAATTTTCAGGAGTATCCAATGCTCGATAATAAGAAATCATGCCACACATGGATTCCAAATTTACATATTATCCATATTTTAAGAATGATTTATACAAAAACATTAAATTTTTCATCCATGTGAGGAAAAAACCAATCGTTCAATGAAAAATTATGTGACACACATTTTTATAAACCAATATGAATCCATTTTTTAATTCAAGTGTAATATCACCTCTTTAAGAATGATCATAATTTAAGGTGTGTCTTATATCTATTTAATTGACGCAAGACTAAAGTGTTGGATTATTTATACGTGATTTGGAAATAGTATTTTCTTACATGATCAAGACTAGTATAAATGTTAAATATTTATAAATAACCCAAAAAAATTGTGTTTATATTTGAAAAAAAGTTGTATTTTTTAAAAGGATCATATTATTATTTTGAAATAATCTTTTGGAGTTTCAGGAAGTTTATAGATAGTTTAATCTATTTTATCTAAAATAGAAATATTCATACTATAGTTTCTGTTGATATGTCATGATTGTTTTATAGAATTTGATAAAATAGGTGAATTAAATCTAATAATGATTGTAAAGAGTTATGTTATTATGGACTGTGAATTACAAATTAATTATAGGTCATGGTTTTTTTAAAGTAGTGATAGACATTAAGAATTCATCATTTACATCATGGTTATATATAATAGAATATTTCAAGATAATAATGGTATTATACTGTGATAAGGTAAATAATACATCTTAGTTTAGCTGTGTATATTTGAAGATTGAAGAATATGTGAAAATATATTCATTATAGGAGAAACTTTATATTGAAATGAAGGATATGCTTTATGTATGAATTTTTCTAAAAAAAGTGTTTTAGGATATTTAATACAAGTGGTAATTTTATATTGTAGTCAATGGAGTTGATCATTAATGGGAAAATATATTATACTCTAGTAATTTAAACCATATAATAACTTATTTTTTAGATAATTTTTTTTATTCAACTAAATCTAAAAAACCTTTCTTCATATATCTAATTTCTCCATGTTTTTAGAGGATATGATATTTTTATAAATTAAACTCCAATATATATCATTATTCCATAATGTGAACCATAACATTAGATTTTATATAATTTATGATATCCTAAACTTTTGTGTTATATGTTGAGATAATGAGATATAATTTAACCCAATGGGAAATCTGCGATTGCCTATTAAGGTGTAATGATCATTGAAGAAAGCATAGAATCTAAGAAAAGTATTAATACATCCAATAAATTTATTATTTCACAAAAAGATGAGTTAAATGATCTATAGATACTAAAATTTTAGTGTGAGAATAGAGAATATATTCCAATAATAGATATTATTGAAACAAAGTGGAGTATAGGATTTGATTGATACATTTAGTTGAAGAAGCAGAAGGAGAAATAGAAGGATATAAAAAATGATGAAGATGTATCTGATAACGTATTTAAAAAGTTTTATTATTTCTAATATTTATTTGTTTGAAAATAAAATTATTCAGTTATTTTGATATTGATTTTTTCTAGTGAAATAGACCTATAATATTTTAAAGTGTGACTATTTTTAATCCAAGGACACTGAGTCTACTATAAAATAATATAAGAATTGTGCATAGTATATTTTTTTCATCAGCACATCCAAATTGAATGATCCTTTAATATATCCTAGTTAAAGTGAACCATTATAATTTACTTGTCTAATATAATTTTATTTCATTCTCATACAATCATAAATAAAGACTCGATACCATTAACTATGGAACAATATTAATGGAGGGATTAATTTAAGATTGAAATGTACTAATAGTAGAGATTATTTTTTTAATGTATGTCTTTCTATTATTCTAAGTTATATTTTGGAATCCAGGAACTAATTCAGGATGAGATTATGAGTCCTAGAGATGCCCATTATTGATATCTTGAAAATATTAAATACATTATATCACGTGCATGTAGTTTTTATAAAAAAAATTGAATAACGGATGAAAAGAGTCTTAGATTATACATTTTAAAACATTTTGGATTCCATAACATGGGTTTTACCCCTGATGCAAAATAAGTGTGGTAAATATTGGATGTTTCATGGAAGGTGAACGTTGGCATATCTGTTGAATAAATAAGTAAATTAAATTACATTGTTGTTTTAAAAACCCAAAAACTAATTCCCTCCTTATAAATACCATATTATAGAAAATTTCTACGGTTATCCACATACCCATGGGAGGATTTTAAAGGGTTGGTTATTCGTTAAAAGATCCTGATTAAACGATAATGATGATTATAACATGGTGATCAAGAGGCAGAGAGTGAAAAAAATTTATCTTATTCATCATTAGCAAACAAGATCTTCACCAATGATCAATCCATAAATTTGGATAGAAAAATATTCATGTGGATTATTCTATAATGTTTATTATCCCTAATCAATTTCAAATTGAGTCCTTAGTTTACTAGTTCTATTATTGGTGTTTTGTTCTGTAATTGGTATTTATCTTTCTAGGAATTGGTATTGATAATATTTTTTACACCTAAAATTTTCATATTAATTCATTTTCTAACAAAAGTCAATTGAGGAAAATATGAAAACTAGTTATGGTTAGTTTCTCATATATGTGATTTTTGAATTTCTCTCCATGTTCTTATCACAATTATCATCAGTATTCATTTTTTGTATTAATTCAAAAAATACATAGTAGATTATCATTATGAAATAAATATTTGGCATAACCATTAGTTATTATTGGTTTGGATTTAGATCGATAGAGCTTTGGAAATGTGTAACGATATGAGATTGATTGGGTGTGTAATTCTAATCCCGGTGTGACGTCTTTGACCTCCCAACATGTTATATTGATAGATATGTGGCTCGAGTGAATTGGTGGCATGGAACTAGCCCCCGGTGCTAGGTCGAGCGGTGGTGGGGGTGTGGTGAGTGGTGGTTGGTAGTTCTAGTCATAGTGGATGGGGCCATGAAAAGTTTCGGGTATCTTTTGATGATTATAACTTGGGAATATGGTCATGGGTGGGGTCTAGGGTGGTGGTTGTGGATGTTCATGGTGACAGTGGTGGAGGAAGCCAGTGATCCAGAGTAAGAAGTAAGGTCCCCTCCCTAGGAAATTGATGATAGTAGGAAAACCCAAACTCCTTGAACAGATATTGAAAGAGAAAATTGTGTGGAGGAGATAGATTATATGATATAATAATAATAATAATAATAAGAGTCATAAGAATATTAATATTATTATTACTTGATCATGTTTATGATATATATTCTCCTTGTGGGGTTATATTTATAAAAGGTCACATGCATTATAACACTAAAATTGAGGTATAAGATTCAAGACCATTTTTTGGATATTAGATTAGCTCATTACTATGGACCATGAACTGACATATTCATGTCCTATAATGAAATATCTTTTATTTTTTGTGTCTATTTTGAGAAAATAAATCGCCAATCATAAGTGTCTTTATACAAATATCACAATGGAATATTTATTTTGGCCATTAATTTCCATTTTTGGTGACAGATCAATGGATTTAAATTTTATCCCAATGGACTAAATAAATTCCTCCTACATTCATCGAAATTTTTCTAAACTAGGATTTTAACCCTCAAGAATCCTATCATGGGTATTCTTCCAAGTAGATCATGATTGGGGCCTTCTTTTTGGAATTAGATTTATGATTATTGGTGTTGTTAACATTAATATTATTCCGAAGACATGTAATCTAGGGAATTGAATCTGGTTTGATTAGAGTTTTTTTAGGGTTGGTACTCCCTTGTTGTACTATGGCGTGGGTCCTCCTGATCCTTACATCAGCAGAGTCGGCACACCTTCATACTATAGTAGGTAAAAGTCCATTTTTTATGGAATGGTACTCCATATAATTTGAGCCCTGAACAGGAGTTTGTTCTCCATTATAGATGTAGATCCCATGGATGTAGAGCATAGCAGAAAGGTGTGGGCCCCTCTACATGGATTCTAGTGAGGATATACATGATTCATAGTTATGAGATAGATTTCTATAAAATTTGGAGTGTAGTAGAAAGGTATGATCCCATCCACAGGGATACTAATATGGTTGTGAATGATGATGGGAATCATTAGTGGACCATTAGATCTAAAGGATGACTCATAATTCTTAGCTGAGTTTTGAAGATATATTTCCCATTTCTCTCTCATTTATGATTCTTAATGATTATATCTGGGATATTATTATAGTTGTTTACAAATATTGTAATGTTAATTCATTGGTGGTGATGATCATACTACCCTCCCTTGATGATTTTTTTAGTTCACTTTGCAGTGCCCTACCAGGTAAGTTTTACTCCCCCATGCCTGGTATTTTCTCACTTGTTTTGTGTCTTATGTATTCAAAAGATAAATTATCATTGACTACAATGGACCCATTTTAACAAAATTTAGTAGTAAATATTACAATTACCATGTTTATCGGTCAAAATCTAGGATCTGGAGCTGGTCTCTCCCTGATACTTATCTTTTCTATTGTTTTCTAGTTGGGATTCCCCTATGTATTTCTATTTAGACTTATATTTTCCCCCTAACTATCATTTATAGTGTATTGTTATACTTTGAGTTTTATTTCTGATAATTTGTTTCATATATTGTTTACACTTTATTTTGTGAATATGTTATTATATATATTCATTGTTTCATGGAGTTGGTTGTGTGTATGTGTATAGTTAATTTCAAATAAGGCCACACATTTTAGTATTATGCGTACTTTGTGTGTGTCACTAACCCCATTCCCATTAGATGATGTCTTGGGGAAATCACACATGGATTACATATTAAAAATAGGACCCCATTAGGTTGGTTCATGATAGAGTGGTATAATATATTTTCATAATTAGTTTGGTGTGAGAGTGTGAACCATGGTGAGGAATGGCTGGGAACTTAGGGAAAAATTATGGGAGTGTCTCGACAATCAATTTTTGTAATGGTAGTCCAGTTTTGGAGTTTTTAATGATGTACCCATTAACATGGACTCTCAATACATACTATGAGATTTTTAATATCAAGAAATCAATTATAGGGAACCATTGGTACATGAATAATATTGAATTTTGTCCTTTGACTATCCTTCTTAAGTCATCTCTCTATATATTATCTTCGACCATGGTACTTCATGACAATTTTCAATATTCTTCCATGATACAAGTCACCTCATATTTTGAGATAGTGTTGCAAAGGAAACTAGTTGAGTGATTAAGACTCAATTCAGGGACCAATATATAAGGTTCTTACTCTAGGAGAGCACTAAGAAGTGATACCACCTACTGAATGTTACATGGACCATTCTCTAGTGATCAAAGAAGGATATATTCCACATGATAAGTATTGGATGGATCCATTAGGAAGGGAACATGGTTCATTAATTCTTACGCTGTCATGAGAGTTCCAACAATAGCGAATGTTTAGATTTTATGGTGATCTAAAGCCTCAATAATTAGAGGATTCCCTTGAGGTAGTTGTCTGGGTAATCCAACTTCTACAGACCCATATAGATTAGATGGTTGTGTTAACAACCAATATTCTCCGTGGAGGAAAATTTGTTCCCAATGGTACCAAAATATGACACACCCTATGCTTATTTTGCATCACGAGGTCCAATGATAGAGATCATCTAGGCTTTATGGTGAGCCATACCCCCTTATCAAGTGGTAGAGGATGGGTATGAGCCTATGGTGATAGTGTATTACTTGGTTAAGAACCCTCTCGATTACATTCCTAGTGGTGAGACATCTTCAGGCTGATGTGGGGAATCAGTAAAGTCTTGTGTTATAGATAATCAATGTGACTTTGATAATTAGAGGAAGAGGTAAAATTTCACCATGAAGACAAGTCCCAGTGACATGACTTAAAGTCATGTGGGTGCATCAGTTTCACTCATAGTGTATAATGTCGAGGTGTGGTGAATTTTTTACTTAAACATTTAATTTTAAGGACTTTCTGATGTTATTAGGTTTTGGATAGGGACCTTGTTAAGTAGTGTTGGTGGGAAAGTGTAACAATGGATTAAAGTAGTAATGTATTGTAACATTGAGACTCTGGGTTTTATTGAGGTGTAACTTATTTCTTGTCTTCTCTATTTATAGTTTTTATTCATGGTGACAAGCCACATTTCCATGGACAAATCCTCTGTTAGTGGCCTCGTGATACCAATATATCCTTCTTTCTCAAAACTTGTTTTCATAGGATCCTCCATAGAATATTATTGATCGCACGCATATGAAAATGTGAAATTATTGGTAAGAGAAAGGGAGATTAATGTGTGGTATCTTTTCAAAGTCAATGGTGAGGCCATATGATTTTCTTGGTTGTGGAATAGTTTCCCAATTTCCATGCCATGATGAATATCACTAGTAAGGGTTACAGTGTACCCAAGGTGGTGGTATTATGTTTTCCTTCATAGGTGAGAAGGAATCTGGGATAGAGAGATAGGATCTCACATATAGGAGGATACAACCAGTTTTACTAATTGTTTTGTATGGCCCTTCAAATAATGGAAGATATGAGAATATACATTACTATAATGGTGGAAGTGTATGAGGACATCCTTTTTTAAGATGTTCCAGGTTTACCTCCCATAGAAATTTTGTTTCCTCTATAGAACTAAAACTAGGGAGGCCTGATATTCTCTCTAGTATATCATATTTCCTCATAGATTCATGATATCTAAAGGTGAGGTTGGAGTATCTACAAAGGTGGTGATTCATATGTCCTAGTTTGTTTACCTAGATAGCCTAGTGATTTTATCCCTGTAGGTGATGAGATTATAAGGTTAGGTTTAGATTTAAGTCATCTGAACATGGTAAATTTCTAGAAGTTGTATCTTCCATTAGGAATCAATGAAATATATTTTGACTAGTTAGATGAAAATTGGTTGTTAGAGTCTGACCTTGAAACTAGTAATCACTAGCTCTGGGTTCATGAGGTGGTTATAAAAATGGTGTATTTCTAAGCCACTACAGGTGTTTGAGTTCATGGTGATTCCCTTTGTCTTGGTTAAAACTATGGTAGTATTTGTGGGACTTATGAACCAAACCATTAACTCTTCTTGGATCGGTTCATTGTAGTCTTATATGATGAAATCCTTGTGTACTCTATGTTAGAGGTGGATCACATGATATAGTTTTGGATATTTTTGTGACATGATCTGAGTATACAATCAGTATGGTGATTTATTTTGGATTCACTAATGGATTTAAGAGGATCACTTCCTATGATGTGTCTTCTTAGAAATGAGAGTGATGGTGGACCCAATAAAGTATAAGGTAGTTCAATATTGGTAGCCACTTGAGTGAATTTCCATAGTATCACATGTTTACATTGAAAATTTTCATCAACTATTGATAACAGACGTTTCTGATCAGGTTTCCCCTTTTCTTTTTATAGTGACTCAGGTTTCCCATACATACATATTACATATTTTTAGATAAATATTCAATTCATCCCAAAATAAAAACCATGAGGACTGTAAAAGTATAACTTCATTGGATACTAGGTACACAATCCTATAATTTGAGAAAAAACTTGGACATCTCCCATAAAGATCTTCCTATTTATTACTCTTCGGAAACAAAACTGACTTATAACATTTTTTCCAACATGGGGAATGGAAAAATAAAAAAGGGTGTGGTAATAGTATTAGTAAGGTTAAGGAAATTAGATATGTGAGAATTACATGTACATAATGGTCTATAAAATGATAATAACATTTGAAAATTATACCCTTCATATAAAATATCATAATATTGAGTCATGAAATAATTGTTTTTATTTCATAAGACATGAATCACATGGAAATAAAAGAAAATATGGAATGATAGCATAAAATTTTCATAATACGAAGAATTGTGACATATACATAATAATATAAAAACATATATTAGGGATACCCACCAAGATATTGATAAAATGTTAGTCTTGGACCACCCCCTATGTACCAGCTTCAGGATTGGGATATCATCCAATGTTCCTCATATGGTGTTGGGATAACCACTTATATACCCTATTTTGGGCTTCTAATAACCTCCAATTTACCCTTTGAGATCATATACCATTAATCATTACCCAATACATTGGACAAAGATATTGGTTCAACCCAAAATAAGATTAAAATAATAAATACATGCACCAAAATAACATAAAACATTCATCATATCAGAACCCATGAAAATAAATGAGTTTTATAATCATTTTTTCATTTCCTCAAAGCATCACTTGTGAAAAAACAAGTGGTTTTGTGATATGAAATTTATCTTGGTATAACCCATGGAAGAGAAATGAGTTTCACAAATATCATTTCATCATAAACATAAACCATCCAAAGAATGTTTAAGAATAGTATCCATGGATCATATCTATAGTAAATCATAAGTAAAATTAATTTATTTCCTCTTAGATAGAAAATTATTTTGAAATAAGAATCCCTTGGAACATTTCACGAGGAGAATATCATTTATTTAGAAATCAATTTTTAAAAACATAAAAAAATTTGAAAATTATTTTATTTGATAATATCCGTGAAAACATATAATTTATTAATTTCAAATCATTTAAAATAGTTATGGAGTAAAACATACTTTTCATATTTAAAGAAAATTAAAACATTCTCAAAATCCCATTTTTACCTTCCAATAATTAATTTAAAATATAAAAAACTCCCAATTATTAAGAGAAACATTTTCTTTTAAAAATAATTTTAATTTTTCTTAAATATTCTTATTATTTTTAGGTCAATATAGTGAGACATACATTTCATTTCACTAATGTTAAAAACAACTATTCTTTTCACATTTTTAATAAAATCCAAACATGACTTCTTTTTCAAAATGTTATGAATATTTATTTTAAAAAAAAATTAAAATTTTCGAACATGGTAAAAATTTTATTCTAAAAATAATTGGTTAATATTATAACATATTTCAAAAAAATCAACAAAATAAGGTCTTGGATGAAAATATAGATTTGAACGAAGAGAGAAATAAATGCCATTTTCAAAAAAAAATACTTTAAAATCATGGGTACATAGAGAGAGAAAATTGAATGGTAAATATTTATTCTCAATAAAAATATATATTATAAAATATTTCATGAGTTTCAAGAGATATATATTATAATATTTCACCAATGGAACCATAATCTTAAACAATCTCGGTAAACGATGGGATTGTAACATAAAATCTTTACCACAGTGGTATCTTTGAATCGTAATCCCCATGATGAAATAAAATTAAATGAAACATAAAATTTCATGTAGATAAATAAATAAATTATATTACTTGTAAAAAGTAATGACTATAAACCTTGTAAGAAAATATTGCTGAATGACAATATATACGCCTCAAAGAAGAAAAATTGAGACAAAAATCCCTTACTGCTTTAGTAATATCTTCAATTATATGCCCTAATAAATAATAAAATGTAATGAGATGTAAAATATAATGAAAATAAAAGTATAATTTATATAACATGTAAAATTTGAATTATAATTACCACACAAAATAAATGAGTGGTGAACTTTCATATGTCTCCCAGAAATAAGAGAGACAAGAAATCCCTTACCTTAAGTCTGAACTTCTTTCATACACATTTAAACCTATTAAAAAATAAAAACAAGTTTATTATAATTATTTTACGAAACCATATATATATATCATACCATATATAATTTAATTATGTCCTTTTACTACATGTTTATTGACTATTCTATGCTATTTTTACATTTCGGGAAATAACGACATTTTTTTATATTTTCATTTTTTATTTTAGGTCCACATACATTGATCATGGTTCAATATTTTACAGATTTATATATATTATTTAATTATAATATATATAATTTTCATATGTATTTATAGTAATATATAAAATTTATATATATAAAATGAAATACAAAGTTCATGGAGATAGTGGGTCATACAGACTCGTGAACGTTGCTTCCATTTTATCATAGTAGTGAATTAAATAAAATTAAATGAAATATTAAAATTTAATAATTGTTTTTAATTCGTTAATATCTCATATTATAATTAAACTCATAATAATTACTTTCTATGTAATGCGTGTATGAATCCCATCACTTTTTGAGGTAGTAGTCTATCGCACACACGAGAAACATTATCATATTCCCAAAAAATATAAATTATGAAACTATTTTTTATATTATAATTAAATAAGTATTATAATACCATAAATTTTATATATAACCATTTAATACATCATTATGACTTAACATGAGTCATCATAATGGAAAAATGAATGACATCAGTTCGTGAGATGGTAGTCAACAGTACACATAGATGATGATTTCGTAATCCATTTGGTTAAACTGGAGAGAGTAAAATATTATTACATAAAAATATTAAAATCATATTATATGTAATATACTATTTTTGTTATATTTTAACTATTAATTCATTTTTTGGGTTAAAAAATAAGAAATAAAATTAAATCTCTTGGTTAAGACAATTACCCTTTCCAAGAGAAACCTCCCTTGGATATAGTCTTAAAGACCCTAGAGTTGGACTTTTGGTATGACCATAACCTATAGAATTGGTATAAATTTGTTTTGGAGGAATTTTGGTATTTTTTTCTAAAAAAATTGTTTGATAAGTCTAAATATGTTGGGGGATTGAGTGCCTTTTATAATTGAGGAGTGGCATTTTTGAAAATACACTAAAGTATTCAATAATGGCTTAAATCTATCACCTCATATGGACTCAAAATTTATAAATAAGTAAGGGGAAGGATTATATGGTCTATACACTCATCCACCACAAAAAAGACATTTTTTAAACCTGTTATTCGTTTTTTATTAAGTTTTACTCACTTTTTTCATTTTAATTTTCAGCTCGGTAAGTAGTTTTTTACCATTGAAATTTAACCTGTAAGCCTAAAATAAACTAAGATTTATTATTTAATAAATATATATAATTATATTTTATATTCTATAAAATTTATTAAAGAAAAAACTTAGGTGTGTGGAATATTAATTTTAACACAAGCGTATGTAATGTGAAAAAACCTTGTTTTAACCTTAATCAATATAATTAATTTTTAATTATCTTCCCTAATAGTTATGGTGAATAATTAAATTTAAATTATTTGAAAATATATATCATTATGATTCCAAATATGGAATTATTTTTTCTAAATTCAATTCATATATGTGGAAAATCGTAATTTAAAATTTGTCCCATATTGGCGATGAGAAAGCTGGTTTTCAAAGAGAAATTGTTAAAAAAATTACAAAGTTTTTATATCCAAATTCAACATGAAAATGATTCCAATAACCTAAATTGGACTAGTATAAATATAATTTAACTAATTTTTGTTTATAATAGTTTTATATATAATCTACATTTTTAAATACTTTTAGGGAAAAGGTGTTATCAATTAAAATTATGTATTTTTCACTATCCATTGAAAAATCAAACTTTTACAAAAAATAACAAAAATTTACCCCATGATAATTTTTAAATGGTGATTTAAAAATTAAGTTTATTTTTAAAAATTAATTTTCTAAATATTTCTAAACATTATTCTATTATAACTTCACAAAAATGGACAAAATAGTTTTTTAGAGAAATATAGTTTTTAAGAATAAAATTACATTTATTCTTATATCATATCTAGAAAACACATAATATGAACATTAAATTTTTTATTTAATATAGAATATATAAAATTTATTAAAAAAAGTCACCTAAATAAGTTTTTTTAGTTTTTAGAGATAAAACGTTTCTATATGCATAAAAACGTTTTCTAGAAAAATATTTCCTTTATTTTAAAATAATTTTATATTTTAATTTATAATTATGTGGTCCCAAAATAATTAATTTTACATAAATGTGTAAATACATTATTTTCATTATTCAATTAATACTATTCATATATTCAATTCCAATGACTAGGTGATAACATTAACATGAAATAACTAAATTTTAATAGTATTTCATGTTTCATTTAAAATTGTTTTCCATAATGACCCAAGTATCTCATACATATATATCACAATTTTTAGGTGAATAATTGTTAAATTACAAAAAAAAAATCTTTAGGATTATCATATTTTATTTCCTTTGGAAACATGGAACACAATCTTCTTAATTCATGAATTATCTTAATTGTCTCTTGTAAAGTTTTTCCCCCTCTAGTACTCCAACTTAAACCATTCTTCATAAAATATGGAAATGAAACTTAATAGAGGATGATCTTAGATTATAAATAAGGTTATATAAGAGATATACATAAACATAAATTAAAATAATGGTTTGGTAACATGAGTATAAATTTTAAAACCATACCCTTCATATCAAAGATCATAATAGTGATTCATGGACTAGATATTTGAAGTTCATAAGATATGAATAATAATAAAATAAAATAATATGATGCATGAGATCAAAACATTGGAATAAGACATAGAATTTTGTCATAAACATAACAATATAAAATATTTTTTAAAGGATATCTACCAAGAAATTCATAACATGTTAAGATTGGTATAATCACTTCTATACTTGCTTTGGGATTGGGATGACCTCTTGTGTACCATCTCATTTCAGCCTTGGGATAACCTCACATGTACTATATTATTTTAGTATTACGATAAACTCTTATTTACCCTCTTGTTTCAGTATTGGAAAAACCTCCCATGTACCCTATTGTTTTGGGGTTACGATAACCTTCTATGTACCATTTCATATCATATAACATTAAAAATTAACCAATGCATTGATAATAAATATATATCTAGGCCATATTTATTATAAAATAAAAATTATACTTGGTTATAACATAACCAATATCCTAAAATAAAAATCATACATTTTTATGTCATAATATCATAATAAATTCGTCATATCGAAACCCATGAAATAAAATGGGTTTTATAAAAATTTAATCATGACATAACCTATAGAAAAGAAAATGGAATCATAGTCATTTCATATTTTTATCAATTCATAAAACATTTAAAAATAATATGGTGTCATTATCATTTTACTATTGTATATCCCTTGGAAGATAAACAGGTTTCATAAACATCATTTCCTGATAATCCACCAATAGAAAGAATATTAATGGTATCATGGGATCGTATCCCTACAAAGAATAAGTAACATCAAAGGATTTCATCAGGGATGGAAAATTATTTTTAAATGACACATGGAACATTTATCAAGGAAAATAACATTTCATTGAAAATCAATTTTCAATGTTGTAAAAAATTTCAAAATAAATTTAAAAAAGATTTAAAACTTATAAAGGAAACATTTAAAAATTATTTAAAACATTTCTTGATAGAAATATCCTTTCCTATAATAAATGTTTTAAAAATTAAAGCATTTGGAAAATTATTTTCTTTCAAAATAACCATGAAAATGAAATATTGATGGTTCAATGAAAATAACGGTCATGAAGGTGGAAAATTTCATTCATGACATTCATGTTAACAAAAATATTCCTTTTAAATTTTTGTAAAATGAAAATTTTATTTTTTTTGGAAAATTACATAAACATTACATTGGAAAAACTTTTTATAAATTCAAATTGGTATAAAAATTCATTTAATAAACCAATTTAAAAATTTTAAAAATATTTTTGAAAACTCTTTTAGAAAATGTGATTTTGGAAAAAAATGGTATTTGACAGAAAATATGTTTTTTTTTCATGAAAAAATTATTTTAAAACCATTAGTACATAAAGAGAGAAAAATGGATAAAAAAATATATTCTTATGACATAACCGTATTATAAGAAAACTAATGAGATTATTTGTAGAGAAATCATGTTATTTCATTTTTGGAATCCCAATCATAAACAATCCAAATCAAGAATGAGATTGTATCATAAAACCATTACCAAACAGGTAACTTTGAATTAAAAGAAAAATTAAGTAATAACATTAAATGATAGATATATTATCATGTGAATAAATAAACTGATGATATTACATATAAAATTATTTGTATATACATTCCATAAAATAAGATAAGTTCAAAATATAACATATGTATGAAAGAATTAAAAAATTGAGACAAAAATCCATTACCACTTTGGTGAAATTTGGAATGTAAACCTATTGATAGATAAATAATAAAATGTATATTTAAATAACTATTTATTTCACTATAATGATCATAAAATTTATTAATGGGAAGTATACATACCACTTAAAATAAATTAGTGGTGAATATGGCATGTAACTCATGGAAGTAAAAAAGTGATATGAAAATCCCTAAATGCTTTAGTGATATTTTGAATCATAAGACCGAACAATTAATATAATTAAAGTAAAATTGATATATAATTAAAATAAGTATATTAAAAGTATTACATGTCAAATGGGAAGTATATACACTAAACAAAGTAAATGAGTCCTGAATTTTTAAATGTATCCCAAAAATAAAAGAGAGACTAGGAATCCATTACCTTATGTCTCAACATCCTTCATAGATGTTTGAAACTCTAGTATAATAAATAAAAATTTATTATAAATATAATAAATAACCATAAAAATATAATATATTATTTAAATATCTTGTTTTATTATCTATTTATTAACATTTCCATGTTAATGTTATATTTTGATTAATACCCAATTTTTTTATATGTTCAGATTAGTTATTTTTGGTCCAATTGATTTGATAATAGTTAAATAAACTCCAGAATAATATTAAGGAAATAATTATGATATTTATACATCAAATATTCTTTTACTTCCAATCATGAAAGATTTATTTGAGAAATGAACTACGTTAGGATCATGGAAACTGTAGGTCGTACATACCCATGAATAACGTTATGATTTTTCAATGATCATTATAAAAAATAAAATTAAAATATTTCATTATATAATTATATTAATATAATATTATTTCTTTATGTATACTTATAAATATAAACCATGTGGTGTGATTATGAATGGATAAATTCGTATCACATCGGTAAGGTGGTAGTCCACACATACACAAAAGACGTTATCATATTTTGGTGACTTGAATGTTCAGAAAGAAAATGGTATATTATACCTTATGACTGAAAAATATTTCATTAATATTAAAATTACATCATTTAAATAAAATATAATTTTCTTTTTTTTCTTACTCATAAATCATTTGTGAAAAGCTAATCGCATAGCTTCACGAGGTGGTAGTCTATCATACACACGAATGATGTTATCGTGTCCCCTATAGAAAGGAAAGTTATAGGTATATATGATATAACAATTCTAGAGGTATAATTAAATTATAAATATCATATATATTTTTTATGTACATCATGAATCCCAACTTTTAAATGAGGTTATGTAAAAATGAATGGCATCTATTTGTGAGGGAGTATCCCCTCTTATAGAAGAACTTTGATTTTGTAACCCATTTGATGGAAGAGTTGATGGTTTTGGGTCATGAAATTAACATAAAACAGCACATTATATTCGATTTATTTTTTTATTTATATCATAATGGATTTAAAATAATTTATGGAGTTTCATGAAAAAATTAAACTAAAATTCTCATTGAAACATGTTACTTCTTCTTTGGGTAACCTACATAGGATTTCACTAAAAGCCTTATAATAATAGATATAAAAAAATAAGGTATATAATATGATATTAGGGAAGTATAGATTTGATTTTGGAAGTGATTTTATGATCCAAAAGGGTTTTAATGTGTGATCAGGAAAGGAGATGGGGAGTCCTTTTATAAGTGACGTGAGTATCACACTTGAAATTGTTGAAAATAAAAAGTTCTACCCACGTTTTAAAAAACTAAAATGGGTAAAAATTTGATTATTATCTATCCTCAGACACTATATGGTATTATTAAATCCATAAAATAGTTTTTTACTTGGTTTAGGTCATTTTAGTCCATCTATTTCTTATTTTACAGCTAGTATACTCATTTTTATCATAAATACTGTAATCAATTTTTACAACTTTCAGTATTAATTTTGGTAAAAATTTAATTTTAACTTATTAAATAATATAAATTATTCTGATTAAAATTATGGAATCCATTTTAATAAATTCAATTCTTTTAATTGGAAAAAAATTATTTCAAATCAATCTCACATACATAATGAGAAATTGGGTGTTCAATGAGAAAATGTTCAAAAGTTTACAGTGTTTTTATATCAAATTTAAAATATAAAATTGATCAAAATTCCCTAAATTTTATTAATATATATAATTTAATGAATGATAATTTAAATCTTATTTAAAATATAATTTTACTGTATAAAATATTTAAACAAAAAGGAATCTTCTAATAGAAATTCTGTATTTTTTCACTATACATCAAAAACATTATTCACAGAAAGTTCTCAAAAATTCATCCTATGATAATTTAGATATGATTATTTCAAAAAAAAGAATTATCTAATAAGATTTAAAATATTTTCCAAAATTACCCAAGCATCTAATTTGGTGAAATATCTTTGACATCTCCCATAAGGATCTTACCTTATAGTACTATTCACAAACATAACATACTTAAAAACCTTTCTTTATAACCTAAGGAAAGTAAACATAATAATTTGTGATATTATATGCTCAATAATGGTCAAAAAGGGATATAGATAATCATAAAATGAATATATGTGTATGAGAACATGATTATAACATTTGAAAAACATACCCTGCATATCAAAGTTCATAATCTTGAGTCCTGACATAATGATTGGGAATTCATAAGAGATGAATCATAAGAATAAAATAACATCATCTATTGAACATTAAATTAACATAATACATAGATTCTTTTCATACACATAATCCTAGAAAATCATATCTCAAGGATACTTATCAAGACTTTAAAAACATGTTAATCTTTGGCTAACCATCTATGTACCTACTTAGGGATAGGGATGACCTCCCCCTTTTCCCTCTTTCGATATTCGGATAACCTCCCATGTATCTTTCATTATCATATAGAATTACCTTTCTATATGAAATTATCTAAATATTTAATACCTTTTAATACATTATGTTAATGTTTGTGGGACTTCACGTTTCACCTATTTTTGTTATATCCTATCATGATGTATGATTTAAATCAAAATTCTAGAAGAGTGATAAAGAGGATCAAGATACCAATATAAATTGGATAACCACCTATCATTCTAAAATTTATGGGTTGTTTTAATAGACAATTCATACATTATAGTATATATTGGGGTAATGCACGATTGACTTTTAAGGTATATGGGAATGGTATTTACCTTTTTTGGAAATATTATATAACAAATGTTTGAATTAAAAAATTAAAATTGAACCATATGAAGTGTTATATTATAATATTTTTTTTATAAAAATATTACGAAATTATGTTTTTGAATGTAAGCCTATAGGCCTTGATCATTTTGAGGAGGAAATGGTGTAAGTAATTACAATTTAGAATCATATTATGTATGCTCAAAGAAGGTATAATATTTATATGGATAACTGAAGGAAGGATCCGATATTAAAAGAAGTGGATAATTTTTTCCTAAAAATATCATTATGGATGGGTGTTATAATGTTCAGAGTGAAAGGGGATCTAAGTCCATGGTATAATGGGCCTTTTAAAACTTTGTAAGAAATTTGAGCTATAGTGTACCATTTGGAAATTCCACCAAACCTCTATAAAAATCATCATCTCCTCTATATCAATTTATTGAGAACGTAAAATCTAGACCCAATACATATGCTCTCCTAAGAAGGAATAGGATTGGAACCTAAATTATCTTACAGTGAGGAGCCTATCTATATTATTCACACTAGAGAACAAGTGATGAGGAATTGGGTGACTTAGATGGTAAACATACATTAGTAAATCATATGATTGAAGATGAGATGTGGGATCCTTGAGATTTTATAATGAAAAAACATACACTTATATTCATGGTTATCATTCTATAAATATTTAGGATAATTGTCTTTAATGTCAAAACAATGTAACACATGCGCTTCATTTATAGCATGTTTTTCATTCAAAAGAAATCATAGCATAATACACTCAACTTTAATCTAGGATATGATTAAAACAAAAATAATTAATTTTTTAAAATTTTATTTGAAGAAATTATTTTCATTTTTATTTTATAAAATCAATATTTACATTGTTTTATTTTTGGATATTATTCAGAAATGGTTTATTTTTTGGTGAATTCTAAAAAATACTGATTTTTAAAATTATAAAACATGGAAGAAATTATAATGAAATATGAATAGTTTTAGAGATTAAAAAAATCAATAAAAAAATGTATTTAACATATAATATAATTCCTAAAAATTATAATATTGTACATTAAAATATATGCTTTAAATTTTTGACATATAATTAATTATTTTTTATTTAAATAAAATGTTTTTTTCATAATTCTCTTTTAATAGATTATTTAATATGTTCTATTCAGTGATTTTTATTTTTAAATATAAACAAATAGTAATTTTTTATAATTTATTTCTATTATTTCTATTCGATTTAAAATTATACTTTATTGAATTGTAAAATCTAATTTAAATTTAAAATGATTTATAAAAATGATTTTCATTTCATTTTTCTCACTTATATTAAAAATTTTATCTAAATGTTTTTGTAATTTAATCCTATAAAATGGATTCAATATTTGGAATCAAAATAATTAATATTATGTAATAATTTCAACAAAATTATTTGTCCTAATTAATAGTAGAAACAGTAAAAATTCATTGTTAGGTTTAAAATAGGTTTATTGGGGGTTAAAATAAGAGATAATGTTATACGTGAATCCTAAACTTTTATAACAATTGGTATTTTGATGAATTTTTACCTTGACCTTATAATATTATAATCTATGAAAATATAGATCAACATGAAAAATCTAAAGACTTTATATTGTTGAAATATTTCAGGTAATTCCAGGTGTGTCCTTTCCACCAGAAATAAAAGTAAACAACCTCTCCTCACCTCTACTCACTTATAAGAACTCTTATCTCTTAAAATCCAAAAAATAATAATTTACTAGTATCCCTAACAATGAATATGAGTCTCTGATTCATCAAAGTAACAACCTAGAAGGCCTAAGGTGTAAACAAAATGTTTTTTCTGAAGAAGATGTATGAATCTCAACAAATTGGTTCATTTTATTTAATATTATACCCCTGTAAAATATTTCATAATGATGATCATAATAAAAAATAAGTGCATCCCATATACTATAATATTATTACGTTTTTGTAACAATACTTATTCACATCTTTTCTAGTCTATAGCAAATGAAAATTTCACTCAACGGTACAATTGGCCTACCATCTATACGCAGTGGTGTAATTCATTTTCATAACTACTTTAATTGGATGGTTTTAAATAAGGTACTAATGAATGTATATTATTTTTATAAAATCATCATAATTCTATAAATATAATATATTATTTACCTTTTTTTCCCTCCATCCATTTAAAAAATTATAACGTCGCTTGTGCGTATTTGGGGAATACTACATTTATGAATTGATGTGATTAATTTTTCATATACACCTTTCAAGAATGATTCTAAAAATATATATAATAAATAAATATATATATATATATTATTAATATCATGATTAACATTCTCAAAATTATATATCCTTGAGAATGATATTTGGTCAGAAACTACCAAAGTAAAATTTATATGTAAAATGAAATAATTAACACATGAAAACCATGATTCTAATAAATAATTATTAAAAACATGTGTTGAAATATTATAAGTAGATAATATAATATATTATAATTATTTATAACATTATATTATAAAGGGATGATAAATTTATATTTTTTATATTGTACGTTAAAAAAAATTATAACCTGATGCAAGGGTTTATTTCATATTCTCATCATTATTTATTGTTCTTTATGTTTATGTTTTGATTTGTGAAATTGTATAATATATCTATATTAAACCACATTAATTTTATTCCCAAATATTTATTTCTATATATTGTAATTTTTCTCTTCATTTTTCTATCTCAATATACTCATAATTTGAATTGAAAATATTTACGGAAAAATAAAATTTTTTTTTATTCGATCTAGAATATTGTCATCCATTTCAATATTCACTAAAAATTATTTAATGTAACTTTTTCAAAATATCAAATTATTTATTAATCTAATTTTTACACATTTTTTATTTTATATAAAATTGTTTAAAATGAATCTTCTAATTTTTTTCTGAAAGAGGCACATTTTACGAAAGGTGTGATCATATTCTGTTTTTTAATATACACCATGTGATTGAGTTATCCTAACTCCATGAATAATTTTATTTTAAAACTAAATTATAATTTACCATGGATCTTTTCAAAGAAAATAATTTTCCAAATATTTGTGAATTTTATAAATTTTAATATTAGTGATTTCAAAATGAAAATGACATTTTCCCCAAGAAAGCATCCAGTGATATTTTAAATTCAATTTCAATAATTCTTACATAATTGAATGAATATTATGATTTAATAAGGATATTTTATAATTATAATATCAACAATATTTCTCTAGATTCGTTTTGATCATTTTTACTAGGGAATCTATTGACATTCTATATGTCAGTTCTTCTAAAAGGGATAGTTATTGATTATTAAGTCCTATTGATTTAGTTGAATTATTTATTCATATGATGAATGAATTGGACATATTTTGTGATGGGTAGAGCCTAAAATTACATAGACCCTTCATGCATTGGTAGGACACATGATGCAAAAAGGTTTTTGTATTTTGAATATTCATTAACAATTAATGAAACATATCTTGGAATGAGGGCTCAATAAAAAGTTCAGGATGTTTTAAATAATTAATTCTATAATTATGAAATCAGTTATAGATTTCCATATGATTATTTCAATAATAATTTTATAAATTGATATGTTTCAAACTCATATGACTATTTATATGGAATTATTTGATCATCATTTATTCCTACCATATTATTTATGCCATATTTATTCTATGATATCTTCCACTATAATAATTCCTTTAATAAGCATTTGATATCACCTTTTTATTTTGTTCTCTTTTCATTTGATTAAAATAACTGTATAATGATTTATATTTAAGGATTCATTATAGGGGATAATTATTTTTTCAAATAATATTCTATTTTAATGTTTATGTTTTCAAACGTAATGTGATACTCAATCATTTATCTAGTTTTTTATTACTGATGAAATCGTTGATCCCTCATGATGTGATCACTCATTTCTAGTTCCAATGTATAAAAGTATCCATTAAATCTAGGATACTATATTTTGGTTTTTTTAAATGGATGTATCCATCAACACACCAAAATTTTTTCCCCTTACTAATCTAGGATAAAAAATCATTTAATAAAAGTATTTTAACATTTTATAAAATTATTATTAATCATGACGAAAATTTAAAGAGTTGTCGATGGAGACTATATAATGTTACATTCTTATTATATTTTTCTATATTGATAAATTAATTTTATATTTGATTGTAGTTTCTTATTCTTGGAAATATGAATTATTTACCATGATTATTATTTTTCATTCTATAATATTATTCTACATAATTTTGTCTCACATTCTCTAAAAGTAATCTAAACTCTTTGACATATAATTTATAGTACCCTCCCACTCAAAATATTATTGGGATATTAATCACTAATAGAATTTTATGTTTGATATTTTTCATCGAATGGATATTCTACACCATAATAAAATGATTAAGGATGTATTTTATTATTTTTTGGGCATATAACATTGGATATATGTTATTTTAATTGATTTTTTAAAATTATTAGAGGAAATTAAAAACAGGGTTGGATAGGCATATTATAAGTTAAATTTTCATTTCTACAATAAACAAACTATTTTTATCATTGTAATTAAATAAGTATGTTGAATAGAATTAGTTTCATGATTTTAATTTAGAAAAAAATGAATTGAAAAATTAGAATGAAAAATATTTATCCTTGATTATGGAAAATGGTTCATAAGACACCTTAGATAATTCTTTAATGAATACCATATCAAAATAAATAAAACCTAAAAAATATGATGAAATTTGGGACAATGATTCTTTGGTTTCATTATTTTAATTGTGATCCTATTCTTGAAAATGGTATATTGAAATAATTTTGGAGGTGGTATTATATATTAAAAAGAACCATGAAAGAAGTAATTCCATCAAAAATATTAACAATGCATTGTACTTTAATGATAAAAAATTTCATTAAGACATTGTTTTGAAATTTTATATCAATGATCACCAACACTATTGAACTAAAAAACCATTTCAAAAGACTTATAATTGTTTTTATTTTATTTATCAATTAGAGATTATGATATACTAGAAGATTATGGATAGATTACATGCACAAAATATTACACAAAAATATAATTTACTTATCATTAGTGATGATTTATATAATTTCTTAGTATAGTTGATAATAATTGTCATTGTAGAAATTGAAGAAATAATAATGTTAGTTTAATTAGAGATAAATAACGAATTGGATTTATAAAGAGGCATAATTTATAACAGTTTATTGTATGAGCTTTGTGCTTCCAAAAATCAACAGATAGAGGTTTTTTTTAAATATCGATGAATATAAATATTTCTTTAATAAATTATGTATTCTATTTGATTGGATGCTAAGATTATTTTGGGTATATGAAAAATTTCAATTGTGGGGGAATTTGATAACCAAAAATATTACATATACTCATATCAAGATATCCATTATCAATTGATTACTACAAAATTATTGTTGTTTAAAACTTTTAGGGATAAAATAAGGAATCTTGAAGAAATTTTAACAGTTTTTATTTTATTGAAGATAATGAATTAGAATAATCATATAACCCATTATATGATAAAGTTGTTTTTTGGGAGGTATTAGAGATGTTGTTTAGAAAAAAAGTGATGTAACCAAAATAATCCTTATATTTAAATATTTATAAATAATTGAATAGGTAAAAATGTCACTATGATACATACTATTACACCACAAAATGTATTTATAAATAATAGTGAAGGATTTATTTTGTGATTAAATGTGATGTATTTAGTGAAGTTAAAATCATAACCTCTTAACATGATTATCCCTAATCTATTAGGGAATAATCAATAGAGTTACATTAATTTTATTTTACTGTAATATGTAACCAGTTATAATTATATTGTATCATCTCAAATATTTGGAGTTTTAATTATGACCAAAATATTCAAGATGTTATGTCATGTTTTTTAGATATTTTATTACAATTTTATAGATTTTTTAATATTATGGTATAGTTTAATCTTTTAACACTACAATAATAAAAAAGTGAAAAAAATTTGAAGATAATGGAGGCCATTTGAAAAAATATTAGGCAAGATATAATGAAACATCCATTACACTATAACAATTATCATTTTATTATGACTTTTTAAAGAACATATATTTTTAATGTTTTCAAATTAAAAATAACTTTTACGATACATTCTCTATCCTAGAGATTGTTGGGGAATGGAAAACATTACTGTGGAGGTTTCAAATTAAGGTCTTATAATAAATTTATTTCTTAAATTATATTGTATATTTTATAACACATTAATTTTTTCTACATCATTTGAGATATCTTATTCATTGGATATTGATCTAATGATTGTGATGAGTGGGGATTTTTTTTTCAAGGGTTAATAAATAATGAGAATAATGATTA
Organism: Viscum album; assembly: GCA_963277665.1. NCBI lineage: Eukaryota > Viridiplantae > Streptophyta > Magnoliopsida > Santalales > Viscaceae > Viscum > Viscum album. The sequence goes on along the minus strand of OY728121.1, from coordinate 1,349,732,305 downwards.
TTATTATTTTGAATGATAAAATATTTATTATGGATTATTTTTTGATTTAGTATCATATTATAAATGATATTAACATTAATACTTATTTATTATTTTAAGAAATTAATTAATAGGAGAGAAAACCCAATATGATAGTGTAATTTTTTATATAAAAGAAACCATGAAACATATTTTTCACATGGGAATTGAACAAAGTGAATGTTAGTTTAATAAGGTTATTTTGGTCATAATGAATAGAAAGATCTAGAATTGTTTTGATTGGAATTGATCTAAAGAAATTTTATTACCTTAGGAATGTTTTAGCTAATAAATTAAAATACATTCAAAAGTAAATGAAATCATGTTTTAAGAGAAATAATTATTCAAAATAAAATTTTCCTCTATACATTCCATAAAAGTGTAACCATTTATTCTAATGATTTTTTTTACTTTTTATTTCCATTTTAATTTATATGTTTTCAAAATTCAAATGAATAACGATTTTTCAGGGTCCATTTTTTATTAATTTGTTTACCCCAGACTTGTAATCTATAAAACAATTAGTAGATTTTGTATGGGGATGAGGAAAATCTTATTTCCAAGCTATGATATATATCCTTTAGTTTTAATGTTTCTTTTGGGATATTGAAACATTGCAACACCCCCAGATTGTATGAACAATAATGTTTTATTAATTTTTTTGAATGTTCGTGTTGATGGGTTTTGTTCTGGACAGAGGAGTTACGCGAGTTATGTTGAACTGCACAACTACTATATGGAATGAAGGGATATATTTTGTCCTATAGGGATTCATTGTTTATGAGAGGTGTGTGTCAAATTATAGGGGTTGTGCAATCTCTCAATTTTTTCGATGTAATGATTTTAAATATTTATATTAATATTTTCAATTCTAGTCCCTAAGACAGCATGAGATTCTAAGTTCAGGTGATCCTTGAAATGATATTTGAAAAAATATATCATTCTTCTGTCATTTTCCTAAAAAATTGGAATAAATCTAAGTTGGGTTCTCATGTAAGAAATATGATTCCTGATTTGAGTACAAAGCATATATTTTACCCTAGGTGTAACATAACCACTTTGCATGTTAAATGCTCAGGTTGGGTGTTAAATGCTCGTGTTGGGGATGTTTGTAGGGGAATTTGTGAATTAATTAAATAATTAAATTATTTTATATTGTTAATTTACCATGACCTGGGTTTTTCTGAAAATATGGTTATGATAAAATCATAAGGTTAATACAATTTCCTTGGAGAACTATAGGATCAATTGGATGAGTTCTTGGAGAATGAAGCGGATATCAATTGATAATTATGGATCATATTCCTTGAAAAACTTGTGGATCTAACCAACGATGACAAGTTATTCTCGTTATTCACTAGTGATTTATCCAAATTGATGTAGTATTCTTGATTTATGTGTATTGAAAAAAAATTATCCCTTGTCAAACTTGGATCAATTCCATGAACATGAATGGATTCGTGCATCGATAGTGGATTTATTTTAAGGGTGATTTAATTGTTATCTATTGATTAATCTTATTTGTTATTCTATTATACTAAAAAATATCTTGGAGAAAATGAAAAAAATGAGTTTCATTCCTCGTGTTTATGTTTTTTTGTTTCTCCTCTAATTATTTAAACATTCATCATGATAAATTTATTTAGCCCATAATTGAATGAATATCGGGTAATTGATAGTTGTTTTACCATTCTTAAGTTCAGATGATCAATACTGTGGGGGCGGTTCATGATTGAGTTTACGATTTAGGTTTGATTATGGAGGATAACTTGAGGAATATCATATTGGACTAGAGTTCCATGTCTTTTTCGATTTGATGAGTGGCAACGATGGTGTGACTTAATATAGTTTTTTCTAAGTGGATGGAAGTCCATTTTCTAGTGATTGGTGGGGGAATTAGGCGGTCAGCATAGATCCAATATTTCTGTGTATATTTATGAGATATCCATAGAAAAAAATAGTTGTATCCTATATAGGTAAGAAACATCTGGCCTTTGTAAACCTCGTAATAAACGGTGTGTAATAAGGAGATACATTCCATGTGGGACCCCTAGATATGATGAAAGGTTTCCATATAAATTAAATGTCACATGATATGTGAAACCTATCACTTATTTTGTGACTCATGGTTATTGGTTTGGCATTTTCTATAGGATTACCAAAAATGTACATTGTCATGTACATGAGCACGAGTAGAGTACAAGGTCATGATCTGATACCTGGACATGGCGAGTTACACATAGATACCTATATACAAATGAATGTTTAGAGTGAACGGGAATTGGTAGAGGAACATAGGCACATATTTGGGAAGTTATGGATGTAGGGGTACATTTCCTGTACTTTCTCATAGATGGATTAGATACCTTCATCTCTTCAATATAAAATAGGTTCAATTCAGGGTGATACATTGGTCTGTTCCTGTAAGGGTATAGTGCTACATTACATGCTCGATACTAGATTTTTATATACTCTATGGTTGTATTATTATATGGAGTTCATTGAATACCATGTGGTATTAGGGTGGGACACTTTATCAATCCTCTATGCGTTTTTGGTAACTTTGTGAAAAACATGAATATTGAATCGATCTCTAATATAGAAGGGATATCCAATAGAATTTTTAGTATACCCTAGTGGCCCAATATGTGATCCCTTAACTGTATAATGATATATTAAGAGATCTAGTGAGTACCTTCTAGGTGGGGTCCAAGGATAATGACATCCTCAACAAGAATATCTAATGAAAAATTTATTATGTAATGATTACTCCTAGAACGAGCGTTAACTAGAAACCTTAAGCAGTATCTTGTGGTTGGTAGTATTATTTATGATGACTTGGGACTAGTTATCTATTATGAGTATATTTGGGTTTTTTTACTACTGTATTACTACTATGAGATGAGTACTCTTGATGACTTATGTTTACTAATTTTGGGGTGTCCAATTGGGTATTGTTATACTCACCATTTTATAGGCTCTACCTACACTTTTCAAGTCTTATGAAGATGAAGAACCTTTGTATTTTGTCTTGGAAGGACACAAATAAAGTGGGAGATAGTTGGGTTAGAATGAATGAGGTGTTTCCAAGATGGTTTTATTTGACATTTCTCACCTCCATATATGATAGTTGGACTCTCTACAGTTTTTGGTTGGGATTTTATTTGGCCTCTATATTGCTTTCATCACATTTATTATACTCTAATATTGGTTATTTGTTGTTCATGAATTTATGATATCAATTTTCTTTAATTTCTCATATTTTAGTAGGCTTAGAGATGTGTGTATGTGTAAAGGTGCATTACGATAATTCATCCAATTTATGGGTTATTCCTACTTGGTAGTAATTTTTAGCCCTTTGCCTATAGAAGGTGAGATTAAGGTATTCAAAATATCCTTATCGTTATCCAAGAAGCCACTGGTGGGTCAGGTTGTGAAAGAGTGGTATTAGAGGAGTAGGTTGTCCCTTAGAACAATAGTGTATATTTTTTCCTAGCATTGAGATTAGATAGGGATTTATGAAAATAGTGTAAAATATTTTTAGTTCATCTTTCAAGCAAGAGACTATAATTTTGGGGGGGAGGTTGACATCTCCATTCACCAGGACTCTGATAACCTACATTCTGAGTCGGTATATATATACCCTTGTTGTAGGAGAAAACATTGGTACATGCATCATATATGAATTTTTTGGGGCTTATATGTTCTTATTGAGTTATCTCTCTAGATATACTCTTGATAGTAGTATATATTATTTATTTTAGGTTTCCTCAATGAAGTTAGCCATCTAGGATTCCACTATGTGATCAAGTGGATGATCCACTGAGGGATGAGGCTTCAGTAGAGGGAAAAGTACAAAAGGTGGTGCCTCTGGGTATTTTTCTAGTAATGCCACCACCCACTGAGAATTAATTATAACTAAAAGTTACATCTAATAGTATACATAGGATTATTGAACTGTATGAGTTTCATAGGTAGATACCTCCCATGATTTAGGGAAAACTAGACCTGAATGTGTTTGAGGATTGGATAGAGGTTGTCACCAGATATTTCCACCTCATGTGGAATCATATGGAATTTCATGAAGTGATTATTTTTCATGGTTTTCCAAGGTGATGGTGGTGTCTGGTGACTTATAAACATGATGATATGGCTTTCTACATCTCATACATCATGAATCAACGTAAGGATGAGTTTGATCTTGACACATTCTGATCAGTACACTTCCAGGAGATTTTGTATTCAGAGTAGGGGAGTATGACTATATAAGAGTATGCGATGAGGCTTAATGATCACTTGTGAAAATCACAAGATATGGTGAGAGATCTTTTTTCAAGTCATATACCTTGTACCAGGTCATACGCTGATATTCCAGGGATTCAATGATATGTATTTGCATTACCAATTTTTCTAGTGTGCTTGAGAAGGCTTTAGTTGTAGAGAGATACTTGTTTGTAAAGACACTAAATGTATGTTATCATAGTGGGAACCATGGAGTAGATATCTCATAAAATGATAGTTGATGATAAACCCAATGATAAAATCATTCTTGAAACATCAATATATTATCTAAATTTAGATTATTTTTAGTTCAAGGATGTCGGGATGGATCAAGTCATGTGAGGGACTGGAAATGCTTCTCATGTGACATCCAGAGACATATTTCTGAATATTGTTGAATTATTCAAGTAGGTAGTATGAATATGGTATAGGTATTACATAGTAAATGGTATAGGTAGGACCATGGAGGTATGTAGGGTGGAAGACATGGAAAAGTGGTGGATATAGTGGCTGGAGGTGGGTGATTTTTTTGACTTGTTAGGCTTAGGGATATGGTGGGATGGGGAGAGGACAGTTTCTGGAAACAGATTCCTATGACCCTGAGGATATAGGGATTATAAGTTTTATGATATATTTTTTTCCTTATATTAATTATGGATAGACATAGTTTTGAGTCATTCCTTTTTTCCATTTCCCTTGTTTGAGATATAGGTATTTTACTGGCCCCTTTGATTGGCCTTTGTTCTTCAAGACTCTAACCAAAGGTGACTTGGTAATCACAAAATTCTTCTGATAGTATGACATGATCATAGTGGTGAGAGATTTTTAGGGTATCTCTTTATAGTATGGATGAAATATTACAACTTCATCTTTGGTATGGACTGGATATCTAAAATTCATGTTTTGCATCAATGTTTCTGGTTGATGTTGTGGTTTGTTTTTGATGATGGGATATGGTTTTCTATTATGGATGAGAAAGAAACCTGGTATGATTGGTATGGGATCATACATTGAAGTATGTAACCGATTAATGATCACCTAGCTAGCATGAATATTTGATAAATCAATATTATGGGATTTCTAGTTCCTATGGTGGTTTCATGGTACATGGAAATATTTCTTAAGGTCATTCCAATCATACCTCCAAACTAATAGATAAAATCACATATTTACAAACACTATGGGAAGAAATTTATATCTTCACTAGAATATCATGTGGTTCCAATAGAGTTTGAAGAGTTGATAGTGTAGTGGGAGTAATTTCAGAGGAAGGTGAGACTCAATGTTTCCCTCTGGGAAGCCTCAGTGTTTTTTACCAAGAAGGAGAATGGGAGATTGAGGTTTTGAGTTTTTGTGTATATTATTAGTGTCTAAACTAGGTTACCATGAATAATTTGTGTCCCTTCTGAGTATTGATGAACCTTCGATCAATTAAAAGGGGAATGATGGTCCTCAATGATTTTCTTAGCTCAACCTATCACCATTTGTGTGCCAGTGATGTGGATATATTGAAAACAAATGTTAGATGTCACTATGGTCTCTATGAGAATTTAGTGATTCCTTTTTTCATGGTTAATTGCTCCATAGTGTTTTTTGGGATTGTGAAATTGACTATTCATCATTTCTTAGACAATTTTTTGGTGGTCCTCATGGATAAAATCATAGTTTACTTATTGTTTTATAAGCATGACACAGAAAACTTGAAGACAGTTATAGACACACTTTGATACCACCAGGTATATGGGAATCCCTCTAGGTGTTATTTTTAGATTCAGGAGTTTCATAATCTGGGATGTGTCTTCTCAATTGATAGTGTTGCAGTGGACATGTCCAAGTAAAAGGTAGTGTTATCATGGAATCCACCTAACAATGTGATAAAGGTGAATATATTTCAATGGTTGGTATAATAGTACATGATATTTGTGCCTAATTTGTCATTGATATCAACACCATTGACTGATTTGAAATGGAAGTTTCTTTCTTTCATTTTGATAGAAATGTGTAAGTAGAATTATTCAGATTTGAGGTAATGGTGGATAAGTTCATGATAATAATATATTTAGAGGATGGTTTTGAGTATATATATTTCTATTTATCCTAATATATTGTATTTGGTTGGCTGATAATCTTGAGATAGGTTGTGATTTCCTATGGGTCTCAAAAGTCGAGACTGCATGAACAGAACTATGTGACTCAGGATACTGAGTTGTTAGCAGTAGTCATCATTGTAATCTTATGGTGACACTGCCTTATGTGTGAGCGATTTATCATTTACTCTGACCACAAGAGTTTTAGGTATATCTTCTCTCATAAGGATCATAACATGAGAAAGAGATAATGGCTAGAGTTCCTACAGGACTATGTCTTCAAAATAGCCTATACTCCTAGAAAGAGGAAATGGTGGAGTACTCTCTCAGTATATGATCATGTTACCGATGGTTGGTTAAAAATAAATGAATTTATTATTGTTTCATTTTTCCATAGTTGATAAGTGTAAGAACTCAGATCTCTTTTCAGTTATGTTTTCCTTTTTCTGGATTTTTTATGAAAAAATGAATTTTTCTGGAAATTTCATAAGTACACGCCGTGTACTTTCTGATTACACGCTGTGTACTCTGTTCCAGCTCAAAGCCATGTGTTGGCCATGTCCGGACCACACACACGGTGTGTAAGGCTGAGCTGGAGGCCGGTAATTTCAGAGTACGGAAAAATTAGAAGTACATGCTGTGTACTCTAAAAGTACACACCGTGTACATTATTTTTTTTCATGAAACGGACCGAGGTTGTGTATAACCCTCATATTCACCTTCTTCTCCAGTTTTCGGCCATCCGAAGTGACCCGTACGGCCGGATCTTCAATGGATGACCACCTCACCATCTGTTCTCTGATTCGAGCACGGTCAGTTGCGTTGGAAGCGCAGCGGTGAGTTCTTCTTTCTGTTTTATCCTTGTTTCTTGATTCCTCCTCGTTTCCAAGTTATCGTGGGATGAACGTTTTGTGAGTTTTCTCAAATCTACGTCATTCTAAGGGGAATATTTCATCGAGGTTCACATATATCGATATCCTAGGATCGAGGTAGGTGGTTTGTGCCTTTCTGTTGAAACTCTTTGAGTATTTTGTGAAAATTCCACCAATACCCTTGAACGGGGTATTGCGTGTTTCCTGTTTTCCCTTGTTCTTTCCTGCTTTGCTTGATTGCTTTAGTAGATGTTATTGCTTGTGATTAGAGTAATTTTTTGTGCTCAGATTGCTTTTTCATTCTTGTTCTGCCTGTTTGGCGTTTTCCAGTTGCCATGCCTAGTCGTAGGATAGTGGAACTGTTGATTTATCTTACTGTGGAGCCTTAGTTGATAGCCAAGTAGTTCTTGAGGTTTACTTGGATGATACACACACGTTGAGCATGTTTAGTTACTCAGTACTATGAGAACCTAGAGTAGCAGACCAAAGGGAGAATTGACGGAAGGGCTTCTCCAGAGTGTCTTTTAAATCACGATGCGAGACCAAGTGGAGAATTTACGGAAGGGATTCTCCAGAGAGTCTTTTAATTACGACGCGGGATATAGGGGGAATTGATGTTGAGTGCTTCCCTAGAGAGCCTTTAGCACGATACGAGAGTATAGGGGGAATTGACGGTGAGTGTTTCCCCAGAGAGTCTGCTTAATTACGTAGCTAAACCAGAGGGGTGAGACTGTGTGTGCCTCCCAGAGGGTTGCTTGTACTTAGAGGTTGAACCATAGGGGATAGAATGTGAGAGCTACCTAGGGGGTTACCTGTTTACTTCTTGTTGTTGACTGCTTACTTGTGTGGCTTACTTGTTAGAGCTATGGATTGTAGCTGTTTGTGCTTTTCTGTTTACTGCTTCTTGTTTTAGTACTTTCATATATTCATTGACTGTTAGGCATAAATCTTTGGGTGATTGCCTACTACGATTGTATCTCACACCCTGTTTGGGCAATGATTTTGGGCCCAAGTAGACTATGTTGCTGTAGGTATAGATAAGGGAAAGCACCCTTCTACTTTAGAATCTTGATTGCACTAGGAGCTGGGGAGCATGGGACAGAGCTGTGGCTCGCGATGCTGAGGAGATTACTTTGTTTTCTTTTTCACTTGGTTTCAGTTGTATTTCAGTACGTTGTTGTGTTTGCTGTTTTCCTTAGATAATTGTACCTGCTGCATCTTTGTCATCATAGTTATATATCTACATTGCTTTCGCTATTTGGTTTCTGCTGTTATGCATGTTGTTACTACTTCCACTGTTTATTGTTGTTTTCTTACCTTGTGTAACTTACCGAATGAGGGCATAGTTTCCCCACCGACTCACCAAGGCCCTCACTGCTAGTCGGCAGCCTATGGCGTTTGGGGAAACGCGCTTGAGGTCATGTGGTGAACTGGGTACGGGGCACCAGTAGAGGGGCTCCGGACTCAGGACATTATAAAGTGGTATCAGAGGACGGTTCGTTTCCCTTGCTTTATTGTTTGGAGACCTTATCCAGGGATAGGAAAGATTCGGTACATGGCGTTAAGCTGTGCTCGGGAGTAGCTACCTCATGTACAGGGAAAGGCCATACTACCTTAATCACAGTTACTGGTTTTGAGTTTCATGGTTGATATGTTTTCACCTAGAGTGATTCACATGACTTGTGCGGTTATTGTTTTGATATTTCGGTTCTATTTCTGTCGCAACCCGATGATATGAGGGTATGCCATCTCATGCATCATATAGGCACTTTTAGAGATCACATGTCATGAATTCATGCCATGCCATCTAGGGTGCATTAGCAATTGCATGCTGTTGTGATGGGCTCTGTGTAGATTATGCATGTTGTTGTGATAGTTTCTCGATAGATTCTCTGCTGTTATGTTAGAAAACAATTTTCCTTGTTCTTTTCTTAAAATGAACGCCAAATTTTTGGTTCTTGAGGTGTTATGGGACCTCACGAATCGGAATTTGGCATCTTTTCCCTCGTTTTTAGTGCTTCTGGAATTCTGCGCAGTTTCTGAGCTACTGCCCAGAAAAACCCAGAATACACAGCGTGTACTTCTCGGGAAAACGCCATGTAGTTTTCAGGCCGTGTCACTGACTGTGTGATTAGAACATGGTGTCGTAGGAGTAACTTTGGGAACACACCGTGTACCATTGGTACACGCCGTGTGAGTTCGGAGCCGTGTACCCGGCAGTGTCACTAACAACACGGGCTGGGGCAGCTTGGGTAGAACATGTCGTGTCCGTAGGGAAAACACTGTGTAGTCCTGTCCAGGTACTCGACCGTGTCACGAACAACACGGGACGGTGTCACCTTCGCCTATGCACACCGTGCTTGTTTGGAGCACTCCGTGTAAGGTCCATCCATGTAGACGGCCATGTACTCAACAACACAGACCGCCGGAGCCTTGTCTAGTGCACGACGTGTTTATTTCGAACACGCCGTGTAGTCTCGGGTTGAGTCGGACCGTGTGGGTTAGCCATGTAAGGATACTCAGGCAGGGGAATTGTTTTCAAGTACACGGCATGTGTGGGGGACAACACGCCATGTAGTTTGTAGTGTACACGACTTGTAGGGCAGGAGTACACGCCCATGTCAATGGTTTTAAAAGACATGTCGTGTAGTTTTATAAAAGACGTGTAGTCGTGTTTTACAATCTTGTGTGTTTTTCTTCCTCTGTTCTCATTTTGTACTCTTGTGTTATCTGTCCTTGTTTTCTTGATCTAAGGTGTACTTTTGATCTTTCAGAGCTATGCCTCCAAGACTTCCTTCAGTCGTACGTCTGTCGTCAGGGAGTGATCAGACGCCAGATAGGGCTGATCAAGGACTTCCTCTTGATCCCCCATCTGAGCCAGCCTTGGCACCAGTTGTCGTACCAGTCGCGGGCGCTGATGCGCAGTTCCGGGAAGGTTTTATGTGGATGATGCAGGACTTCCATGGAGCACCGCCTCCTGCCTCATCTATGGAATACTTGAAGCAGGTTTTCCAGCAGTAGAATCCTCCCACGTTCTCGAGGGAGGGAGGACCTCAGGCTACAGAGTCATGGCTGGAAGACATGCTGAATATCTTCGAGCATTTGGAGCCGCCTCCCGAGAGGCGGGTCAAGCTCTCCACCTACATGCTCCGATACTCCGCCAAGAGGTGGTGGGACGTGATCTCACAGGTGGGTCAGCAGCAGGCTATGACTTGGGAGGAGTTCCAGCGCGTGTTCTACGACTACTTCTACCCGGAGACCCTGAGGGCCGATCGATCCCGGGAGTTCATGAGCTTAGAGCAGTGTACTCTATCTTTCATGGAGTATTCTTCTCGTTTCACTGAGCTGCAGCGTTTTACACCCCTTTGGGATAGGAGTGGGGTGTTCTTGGCGAGGAAGTTTGAGGATGGACTCAGGAGGGAGATTCACTCACAGGTGAACATCTTTCAGCTGACTTCCATTACTTCCATCGTCAACCATGCACTGATTGTGGAGCACAATCTGAGAGACTCTGGAGCTACGAGTCAGGGCGGTTCTACTTCCAGAGATAGCTTTCCTTCAGATGACAGCAAGAAGCATTGTAGGGAGCCAATGTGCGGTGATTCGAGGAAGCGAGACGCATCATCAGGAAGTCAGGTGACATGCTACCAATGTGTCCGGACAGGGCACACGAGGCCGCAGTGCCAGAGAGACCACGTGGAGTGCCGATCTTGCGGCAATTTGGGTCACCTTCAGCATTTCTTCCAGGTTTTCCCACAAGTAGCAGGTGACTGGGGTTCTTCTATGACTCCTCATTCAGGAGCATCCCCACCAGTCTCTCACCAGTCAGGGAACTGGAGTTCGTCCGGACGTTCGGGTCGAGGTGGAGGTCGAGGCCGTGGCGGTCAGCCACCAGTCCCTCAGCACCAGCAGGGAGGTTCAGCTCAGAGTGGTCAGTCAAGGGCGTAGGGTCGTGGTGCAGTCCAGTCTTTCACCGTGGAGTAGACTTATCATGAGCAGGATCCCGACCCTTCTACTGTTCGAGGTACGATTTTAGTAGCCTCAGTTTTATCTTCAGCCCTTTTCGATACTGGTGCTACGTATAGTTTTATCTCTATTGTCATTGTGGAGATCCTTGGACTTTGCATCTTTTCTTCTGACGACTCGTTGACACTAGACACACCTTTGGGAATGAGGAAATCTAGTGTACGTCAGTGTAGAGAGTTCCCTCTCGAGGTTTCAGTGTATCACTTCTTATGGTATATTTATGTCCTAGAGATGAGAGGCTATGATTTCATCCTTGGCATGGACTGGTTGATTCCCTTCCAGGAAATCGTCGACTGCTATCGCCGCAGAGTCAGTTTCATTTCACTAGAAGGTGAATCTTTCCTTCATAGAGGAGAATGGGATGTTAGGGCGAGTCGGGCGGGACTCGAGCATCTTGGGATAGGAGGGGTGACAACCCGGATTGCTAGTCTTTATCTGGATGATTAGGGGACTCCACCGTCGGACTTTCCTCCAGTGGTGGATCGCTTCAGGGATGTCTTTCCAGAGGACTTTTCAGGTTTGCCTCTGGAGCGTGAGGTGGACTTTTCTATTGAGCTCGTGCCAGGAGCAGCACCGGTGTCCATTCCTCCCTATAGGATGGCCACACCTAAGTTGTAGGAGCTCAAGAAGCAGTTGGAGTAGCTACAGGCTAAGGGTTTCATTCGACCCAGTACTTCTCCTTGGGGTTCACTTGTTCTGTTTGTGAATAAGGCAGATGGTACCCTTCAGCTTTTTGTGGATTATCAGAAGTTGAACCAGTTGACAGTCAAGAACCAATATCCCTTACCGTGGATTGATGAACTTTTCGATCAGCTTCGAGGAGCTCAGGTGTTCTCGAAGATCTAATTGAGGTCTGGTTATCATCAGTTGTGTGTTAGACCATCAGATATACCTCTGAAAGCATTCAGGAGTAGGTATGGTCTATACGAGTATACAGTCATGCCGTTCGGCCTCATGAACGCGCATGCAGTTTTCATGGCGCTAATGAATCGAGTGTTCCATCCTTACATGGACTCCTTCGTCGTGGTATTTGTGGATGATATCTTGGTGTACTCTCACACTCGACGCGACCATGACACTCATCTTGAGATCGTTCTGAGTACACTGAGAGATCATCAGCTTTATGCCAAACTCTTGAAGTTCCACTTCTGGATGGACCAGATTCACTTCTTGGGTCACGTCATCTCAGAGGAAGGAGTATCAGTGGACCTAGAGAAAGTGAGAGCTGTAGTTTCCTGGGAGAAGCTGAAGAACGTATTTGAGGTACGGAGTTTCCTAGGGCTGGCTGGATACTACAGACGCTTCATTCATGACTTTTCTCGTCTAGATGCACCTTTGACCGGTCTGACCAAGAAGGGGGTGAAGTTCTTATGGTCAGATTCTTGTGAGTCAGCCTTTCAGGAGCTGAAATGAAGGTTGACGTCACCACTAATACTAGTCTTAATAGAGCTAGGCAAGAGCTACACTTTTTACTGTGATCCTTCGGGTATCGGGCTGGGAGTTGTGCTTATTCAGGGAGATGGAGTCGTTGCGTACAGGTCTTGGCATATGATTCCACATGAGAGGAACTACCCTAAGCATGATCTGGAGTTGGCATCTGTTGTTCATGCCTTGCGCTATTGGAGACACTATCTTTTGGGAGATCACTTTTTGGTCTTCACTGACCACAAAAGTCTCAGGTATATTTTCACTCAGCGTGATTTGAATCTGAGGCAGCGCAGGTGGGTGGAATATCTTCAATCTTTTGATTTCGAGCTTTCCTATACGCCGGGAAAGGGAAACGCTGTGGCTGATTCTTTGAGCAGGAGAACTCAAATTCAGGCAGTTCAGGAGGCCAGTAGTGAGTGGCAGCTGGTGGCTCTGTTCTCTGAGATGCATCTGGAGGTGCACGACAGACGGGGACAGACTTTTCTATCTTCTGCAGTTGTTACCTCCACGCTACTTGATTGGTTACGGATGAGGCAGCTATCAGACTCGGAAGGCTTAGTCTTGCAGGAGAGTGTTTCAGGAGAGGACCCTCTTCCTGGATGGACAGTGGGAGAGGATGAGATCTTGTATTTCCAAGGATGCGTATGGGTGCCAATAGACATACGTGAGGAGCTGATGTGGGATTTCCATTCCTCAGTTTGGGAAGTTCATCCTGGAATCACCATAATGTATCAGGATCTTCATCTCCATTACTGGTGGCCAGGTATGAAGAAGGATGTTGCTGGTTTTGTATTGAGGTGTTCTACTTGTTATCAGGTGAAAGTAGAGCATAAACGACCAGTAGTCCTTTTACAGCAGTTGCCCATTCCAGAGTGGAAGTGGAATGATGTTGCGATGGACTTCGTGACCGGGTTGCCGAGGTCACCTCGGGGAAACGATGCTATTTGGGTTGTCTTCGACAGACTTATGAAGGTTTCTCACTTCTTGCCGATCAAGGATACCTTTCAGTGTTGATGATCTGGGATGACTTTACATCAGAGATATTGTACGTCTGCACGGAGTTCCGCGCTCTATTATTTCAGACAGAGATGTGTGGTTCACCTCTCGGTTCTGGTAGGGATTTCATAAGGCCTTAGGTACACAGTTACTTTTGAGTACAGTATATCATCCCCAGACTGATGGCCAGTCCGAGCACACGATCTAGGTGCTTGAGGATATGCTCTGAGCTTGCATCCTTGACTTTGGCGATTCTTGGGAGAAGAATATTCCTCTGGTGGAGTTTTTCTACAACAACAGTTTCCAGGCGACCATCCAGATGGTTCCATACAAGGCTTTGTACGGTAGGTCATGATGATCGCCCTTATACTATCTAGAGGTAGGAGAGACAGCTTTGCTGGGACCTTGTCTTGTTCAGGAAACTTAAGAGCAGATAGAGCTGATTCAGAAGAGGATGGCTACAGCACAGTCTCAGCAGAAGTCTTATGCTGATCAGCGGAGATGACCTCTGGAGTTCAAGGTCGGTGATCAGGTCTTCCTATGTGTCACGCCGAGGTTGGGACACAAAAGGATTCGGAGACAGGGTAAGCTCTCACCACAGTACGTCGGGCCGTTTGAGGTTTTGGAGAGAGTGGGGTCGGTTGCCTATCGGTTGCAGCTACCTCAGAGGTATCGGGCCATGCACGATATCTTCCACATCTCTCAACTCCGACACTACTTTTCAGACCCGTCTCACGTCTTTTAGCCTGAGGAAGTTGATCTTGAAGCGGATGCGTCGTTCGAGGATCATCCTATCTGGATTGCCGATCGTAGAACGAAGGTTCTCCGTGGGCGGTCTGTTTCTCTGGTACGAGTGCTATGGCAGCACGGACGAGTACAGGATGATACCTAGGAGAGGGAGGCCGATGTTCGATCGTAGTGGCCGGAGCTGTTTGGGGTTTCTCCTCCTCTACCTCGTTAGGGAAATTCAGGGGTGAATTTTTTTAAGGGGGAAGTTTGTAAGAACTCGGATCTCTTTTCAGGAATATTTTCCTTTTTCTGGAGTTTTTGAGAAAAAATTAATTTTTATGGAAATTTCAGAAGTACACTCTGTGTAATTTCTAAGTACACGCAGTGTACTCTATTCCGGCTCGAAGTCGTGTGCTGGCCGTGTCTGAGCCACACACACGGTGTGTAAGGCTGAGGTGGAGGCCGGTTATTTCGGAGTACAGAAAAATTTGAATTACACGTCATGTACTCTAAAAGTACACGCCGTGTACTTTTGTTTTTCTCATGAAACAGATCGGGGTCACGTCTAACCCTCATATTCACCTTCTTCTCCAGTTTTTGGCCGTCTGAAGTGACCCGTACGGCCGGATTTTTGACAGATGACCGCCTCGCCGTCCGTTCTCTGATTCGAGCACGGTCAGTTGCGTTGGAAGCGCAGCGGTGAGTTCTTCTTTCTGAATTAGCCTTGTTTCTTGATTCCTCCTTGTTTCCATGTTATTGTGGGATGAACATTTTGTGTGTTTTCTCTGATCTACGTCGTTCTAAGGGGAATCTTTCATTGAGTTTCACGTATATTGATCTCCTAGGATCGAGGTAGGTGGTTTCTGCCTTTTTGTAGAAATTCTTTGAGTATTTTGTGCAAATTCCACCAATACCCTTGAACGGGGTATTGTGTGTTTCTTGTTTTTCCCTTGTTCTTGCCTGATTTTCTTGATTGCTTTAATAGAGGTTATTGCTTGTGATTAGAGTAATTTGTTGTGCTCAGATTGCTTTGCCATGATTTTTCTGTTTGTTTCGCGTTTTCCAGTTGCCATGCCTAGTCGTAGGATAGTGGAACTGTTGATTTATTTTACTGTAGATCCTTAGTTGATAGCCAAGTAGTTCTTGAAGTTTTCTTGGATGATACACATGTGGTGAGCTTGTTTAGTTACTCAGGACTATGAGAACCTAGAGTAGTAGACCAAAGGGATAATTGACGGAAGGGCTTCTCCAGAGTGTCTTTTAAATCACGATGCGAGACCAATTGGAGAATTGATGGAAGGGATTATCCAGAGAGTCTTTTAATTACGACACGGGCTATAGGTGGAATTGACGTTGATTGCTTCCCCAGAGAGCCTTTAGCACGATACGAGAATATAGGGGGAATTGATGGTGAGTGCTTCCCCAGAGAGTCTGCTTAATAACATAGCTGAACCAGAGGGGTGAGACTGTGTGTGCCTCCCAGAGGGTTGCTTGTACATAGAGGTTGAGCCATAGGGGATAGACTGTGAGAGCTACCTAGGGGGTTACCAGTTTACTTCTTGTTTTTGACTGCTTACTTGTGTTCCTTACTTGTTAGAGTTGTGGATTGTAGTTGTTTGTGCTTTTCTGTTTACTTCTTCTTGTTTTAGTACTGCCATGTATTTATTGACTGTTAGGAAAAGATCTTTGGGTGATTGGCTACTGGGATTGTATCTCACACCCTGTTTGGGTCATACTTTTTGGCCCAAGAAGACTATGTTGCTGAAGGTATAGATAAGGGCAAGCACCCTTCTACTTCAGGATCGTGATTGCACCGGGATCTGGGGAGCATGGGACCGAGTCGTGGCTCGAAATGCTGAGAAGCTTACTTTGTTTTCTTTTGCACTTGGTTTCAGTTGTATTTCAGGACGTTGTTGTGTTTGTATTTTTCCTTAGATACTTGTACCTACTGCATCTTTGTCATCATAGTTATATATCTACATTGCTTCTGCTATTTGGTTTCTACTGTTATGCATGTTGTCACTGCTTCCACTGTTTATTGTTGTTTTCTTACCTTGTGTACCTTACCGAATGAGGGCATAGTTTCCCCACCGACTCACCAAGGCCCTCACTGCTAGTCGGCAGCCTTTGGCGTTTGGGGAAACGCGCTTGAGGCTATGTGGCGAACCGGGTACGGGGCACCGGTGGAGGGGATCCGGACTCGGGACGTTACAATAAGGATGCTTCTTTATATCTTAAGTCAATATTTTCTACCCCACCACTTTTACAGCTTGTTTGGGAATCTCAACATGCAGATATAAACTATGAGACCATACATCCTAATATATACACTAGATGTACTCTTTATGGATTTTAGGAAGGTGGGGAGAATGTTATCCTTTTCGAATGATGGATGAGGGTAACAATGACGTTGTATGATGAGGTGATGAGAGAGTTTCATACAACCCCCTTGGCAGTATATCCATGTGCAAAAAATATGTACCAGGACCTCCATTGTATGTTTTAGTGATCGATATTATGATGTCAGTAATTTATTTTTTCTCTTGATGCTTCACTTTTCAGCAGGTGATGGTAGAGAACCAGGTTCTAGTAGGATTATCTCAACAGCTTGATCTGTTATAGTGGAAGTGGGAAGGTATATCCATTGATTTCCTAATGGGGTCACCAAGTATGTATAATGAGCATGATTCCATCTGGATGATCATAGACTATATCACCATGTCATCTCACTTCCTAGCTATTTGAGAGAAGTGTTCATTAGAGTCCTCACAATGCATTTACACATAGGATATAGTCATGATACAATGAATTTCCTCGAACTTTGTTTCATATAGTAATGATAGATCCACTTCCTGATTATGTAGAGGATTGTATGAGTCATTTCAGATTCATTGTGTGTGATAATGGTGTTTCACCTCCAAATAAAAGTCTACACTAAGAGGACCATTTAGGACCTAGAGTACCTGATGTGGGATTCCATGTTAAACATTGTCCATAGGAATTATGATCACCTTCCCTTTGTGCAGTTTTCATATAACAACTTCTACCACTCCACCATTAGTATGTAAACATTCAAGGTCATCTATAAGAGAACCTGTAGGTCAAAAAATTGGTGGAATTATCTAGGTGAGTAAACACTTATGGTGCCAGAGTTGGTACAATCTATCATAGAAAAGGTGTAGATCATCTAGGATTAGATGAGGAGTACACATATTTTTTCAAAGTCATATGTGGACTAATGATTGAGGAATTTCATGTTTTTATAGAGGCCATGTGTTCTTGAAATTATCCCCTCAACAAGTAATATAGAGATTTTTTTAGGGAAGAAATACATCTACAAGAAACATTGGACCATTCTCAACACTACATAGAGTCGGTGAGTTGTGGTACCAATTAGCTCTACCACTGTAGTTGGACAAGGTACATGACATCTTCCACATGTCACAACTAAAGAGGAATGTGCATGACCCAACACATGTTATCGATTGGGGTGAACTGGAAATCAATGGTGGATATATCAACAAATATTACCCAATGTATATTGAGAATCAATGTTAGAGGATCCTCTATGGGTGATCCATTCCTTTGGTGCATTTCTGGTGGCATCATTGGAATCTCCAAGGAAGCACCAGGGAGGAGGAGACCAATATGCAAGAACAACACACATGTATTTTTGAGTAGAAATTTTTTATTTTTGTTTATAAAACTTCAAAATTGGGGAGAATATAATTTCATAGTTTTTTCATTTAAATTTTTTAAATATATCTATTAAAATTCTATGAGGCATATGATAATATAGCGCAAGATTCTAAGACTTGGTGATCGGAGAATTGACACTTCAAAATTAATTAATATATTAATATCATACACACATATTTTTCTTGAAAAAGATGAATAAAATCAGAAAAATCTCTCAGATTAGAAATTAGAGGCCTTCATTGAGTCTTGAGTGTGGGTTTTACCCCTGACATGACAGAACCTTAGAGCACATGAGATTATTGGTTTGGTCTAATTCATGGATTATTTTTTTAAATAATTACATTTATTTTATTAATTTCCCATGAAATGAAATTGCCTATAAATATATGGTTATGAAGTAATATCAGGGTCAACTAAATAACCCTGGAGATCTAGATAATTCCATGTAGGAGTGATTAGTGAACTAAATGGATCCTGATCAATAACTGAGGATCATCATCTTCAAAAAAGCTTGTTAATCTCTCCAAAAAATGAAATGTGATAATTATTCACTATTGATTGATCCAAATCCTTGATGGATAATTTATATTACTTTATTCATCGCATTTAATTCTCCCTTGTTGAACACCTATCAATTCCATGAAAAAAAATTGATTATCACACCGATGGATGATTTATTTTATTATTGTTTTACATGTTCATTGTAGATTATTTTTCTTTGATCTTCTATTCTATGACAATAGATCAAGGATGAAAAAAACATTGGATTTTGTTCACTACGTTTATGGTATATGGTTTTCTCCACCATTTCTTCATATATCCATCTTGGGACATTTTTCATTCCATAGTTCAATGAATAATGGGTATTTTATCATTATGAACACATTATTTGGAACAGGGGACAATATCATGGGTGTGATTTGTGATCGAGTGTGATATTGAGGTGTGAAGGTACAGAATGATTGTAGGTATACTGGATTAGACTATACTTCCTATTTCATACTATTTTTTTGTATGGTAATGACTGTGTGGCTCGTTTGAGTGATTTCCCCATGGATCGAAGACTGCATTCTGATGAATGTTGACCGAAAGGGGTGATTTATGTAGATCCTATATTTCTTGAAAGATTAATGGTATATCTACACTTTATAGTGGTACAAGAATTCATGGAGAAGTAATAGTGGTTTTTTGAAAATATCATTATCCATGTCAAGTAATCTGGGGTTATATGTTGTGTCAGACTTCTATCCATAGTGACGGGGTTTCTATGAAATTAATTATCACATGCCATGAAACACATATCACAATAAATGTGACCTGGGTCTATTGTATATATGTGTACACTAGGAGTAAATGTGGATATACAAACCTGAGAACACATTCATAGGTATTGTATATGGGAATTACCTGATACTCATACACGATTAGGTACATAAACATGGCTAAATGCAATAGAATGTCTATAATATATTGGCATGGGAAAAGGAACACGGACATTGACACGGGTAAGTATGAATTTTTTGGAACACACCATGTTCCCTAACTACACGTTTTGTACCTCATCATATATTTCTTGGACCCCTTCTTCTCTTCATTTTTGTTTGGTTTTTGTTGATTGTAATATGTTAGTCTCATCCTATGAGGGTATTGTAAAGCATCGCATCCTCGGTATAGGATATTGATCCCCTCTATAGGTGTAGTATTGGATAGAGTTAATTTAATCCCACTATGGGATCAATGTGATGTCCTCTATCATTTATATGTGGGGTTTTTGGTATCATAATGACCACCATGCATAGGGTATCAATATCCTATATAGAAGGAAGATGTAGTGGGGTGTTTGGTGTCCCCTAGTGGCCCTAAGTGTGATCCACTTTCTTGATAATGAGATCATATAATATCTGATGAATAATTCATTATAGGTTCATAATGATGAAGATCTATTGTATAAGAATCTCTAGAGATAGCATGGATCATGGATTAAGTACTTCCAAAATGAGTGTTACCTATAATCCACAAGTAGTATCCTATGTATGGTAGAATTGGTTGAGACCACTTGAGACTGATAAACTACTATGAGTATATATGTGTGTTATTTACTATTATATTACAATCATGATCGGACTACTCTTTTTTATGCTTAAGGATTTTAGGGTGTCCTACTACATATTGTTATACGAAACTCTACATGGTCCCTTCCTACACATGTTATGTCATATGTAGATAATGAACCTTTTGACAGTGTTATAGAAGGTCATGGAGAAAGATAAGCATAGTCGATCTAGTAAGACTGAGGTACTTTCTATATGGTTTACTTTTATAGTGGTTACCTCCTTAAAATAAGGTTGGACTCTCTGTAGTTTTTGGTTGGGCTTGTATTTCACCCAATTGTCACTTTTAGTACTTTTTCATACTCTGATGTGGGATATATGTTGTGATACATTGATGGTATTCATTTTTTTACATTCTCAACACTGTATGTTATTGGAGACATGTGTGTGTGTAGGTAAGTTAGACTAATGCCTCTCATGTATGGGTTATGCTTACTTAGAACTAGTTTCCCACCCCTTTCCCATTGGAGATGGTGTAGGGGTAGTCACATCAAGCGTATCACCAGCCTGTAGGTCCCTGGAATTTCGGGTCATAATAAGTATCCCAAAGAAAAATCAAGGTTATATATCCTTTTAGGATTATTTGTTCAATGTATGAGGGTTTTGGCATAACACCCTTCCCAGTTTTAGGTTATGTGACATAGTGTACTTGGCAGCATCATGGCCCTTTTCCCCAGTTTTTTATATTTACAATGTGGAGATTAATGTAGATCTTTGATGTTCCATTGACCAACAACACTATGGAATGGTCCCATATAATGTTTCATGGTAAGGTGTTTTTATTAACTTCACCACTATGGTGTTGGATCTTCCACCATGGTCTTATGTTTCCTTTCGTGTTATAAATTACCATATAGTGATTGTAAAAATATTTTGATTAATGTTTTCTTCTTAGCTTCCAAGGATACTCTATGAATTCTTTAGGGATATTCAATGTATAGAATCCAATTCTAATTGATCTATTAGTGTTAGATGTTACAAATCATATAATAACTAAAATATTAGTTAAGATCCCATGTTTCACCTTAGATCATTATTACAATCAATTTAGATTATTCTAGGTGGGTTCTCTCTCATCTCTACTATTCTAGAACATGAATTTTTAGTTTTCTTAAATGGATTTTATTTGATTTTCTACGATCTATTTTGGGTGATTTAATTAGATAAACTATTCTGGAAATATCTTGCAGATTGATTAAGATTGATTGAATTTTGGAAAACACCTATTTGATTATAATTTTTAAATAATGAATTTAAAATTATGAAATGGTTTTTATATTAGAAATGGGTTTGGTTAAATTTTTTCAAAGGAATGTTATATTGTATAAAATGATTTGGAATTGAATTTTTCATGGTTGGGTTGTAGTATTTTTCAAGTGGATGGGTAAAGTTAGAAGTTCCTTCGTCATGGTTAGAAAAAGTATTGTCATGGAGTAATACTATCAATGGTAACACAAATCTTGTGTTTTTATGGATTGGTGTGTGTGTGACATGTGAAGAATTATTCCAAATGTAATTTTATGTTAATAGATTGGTTTATGGTTTTCTCAAATGGATTTCGTTATTGTATTATATAATCTATTAAATTCTTTTCTATATTTTTATTTAAATTGTGATAACTATTGTTATCCTAATGAAGCATGATGATATGTCTTTGGGGAATTCCTATTGATTTTATACTCATCCCATTTATGGGAACATTGGTGTGTTTTTTCATTTCATGTACTTAAAAAAAATTAAAGGTATGAAATGTAAATTCTCTAGTGATGCATCTTGATACCATGGAAATATAGGTTGGGTTGGATCACAGATATGGTTTGAGTAGTACATGAGATGATTCCAATTTGGGGTTCTTGAGTCATGTTATATTTTTGGATTTTTCACTCATGTTTCCATTTTTACTCTGATTTTGTTATTAATTTGGTAATAAGTTTCATTTATATTATTTTATTTATACATCATATAAGGATTTTAATTTCTATGAGTATGTTTTCAGGTTTTTGTATTTTTCATGTAAAATTACCCCACAAATGTTTCATGATCCCTTTAAATTTATTTCTTGCATTTGGGTCTTATAGATGTCACATATGGTTAGTGGCACTCTGTATCTTATCATGCCATTGAGTTTTGGTGGGATATTACAAATAGTTTTAGAGCTTGATTCGTCTGCCTATCTTTTGGGATGGTAGTAAGGAGATATGAATGTCAGAACATGAAATTTATAGCTTAAAAATACATTACTAATCTGATTATGTTAAGCTTCATGTTACCATGGTTTCTAGGTAAAAAATTGTTCTAAAACACATCTATGTTTTTTCCCATCTCATCATCAAGGGTTTAACAAATCATTGTTGTATATCATTCTTTATTATAGAGATTTCCGAAAAGGATATCATTTCTTGTTTAGAGTTTGATGAGTTTTTATAATTGGTAAAATGATGCATTTTGGAAA
Organism: Viscum album; assembly: GCA_963277665.1. Lineage (NCBI taxonomy): Eukaryota > Viridiplantae > Streptophyta > Magnoliopsida > Santalales > Viscaceae > Viscum > Viscum album. The sequence goes on along the minus strand of OY728121.1, from coordinate 1,349,709,606 downwards.
TGATGGTTTTTATAGTGGTTTCTCAAGATGATACATAATTTAACTAAGCCTTCAATTTTTAGTTAATTTATGTCTAATGGTTTTTTCTCTTGTTATAATGAATGGAATAAGGGAGATGCTTTAGGAATCGTGAAAATATAGCTACTGTAAACATGGATTCCCCTAATCTATAGGAGAACCAAAAATTGGTTTGATGCATCATTCAGGATTATCAAGACATAGAAAAGATAAATATGAATAATGATCATCGATATGTGTACCACTCTGTTAAATTTAAATATCATAATATACCCACTCTTTATGTTGGATTCTGAACATGAAAAAGAAGTGGGGTGGCAGAATTGGATGATCTAAATCGTTGTATTCATGGGTATACCAACTCGGTAAAAAGTTAATATTACAACTTATATGGAGTAACATATTTCCTGATAATGGTGGTATTTATATGCTCAAAATAAAGTCAACTAAATAATTACATGGCTGGGTTTTTATGAACTTTTTATAAAAAAATATTCAACAACAACATCAAAATTTCAAGAAAAAATTATTTCATCAACATAAAGAATGAGAATATATACATCATAGATTATGAAAATATGATTATAAATTTGGTTTTCATTTACCCAAAGGTTGTTTATAGAAAATCTTCAAAGGTACACATATTTGACTCTAGGCTGTGATCAAAGATTTAGTCTAAATTAGCTATTTTTTTAATTGTGGAATATACAAAAATGATAATTAATGAAATAGTGGTGGAAAGATATATTTAAGGAAACCTAGAAGGGGGGTTATGTTAATCACCATGAAAACATGTGGGAAATGAAACATGGTGAATAAGAAGCATAGGGACACCTACTTCCATGGTGAATGGGAATCCTAGACTCTGAATGTATGACCAGTTAACATACCTACTCAACCCAGTATAAAACCGGGTAATTATCATTACAGATTTACACCCCACAGGAAGTGAGACTATACAACCCTGACTAAAGATTATGAAAACTATTATCATATGGGATATCTCCATCATTTTTTTATAGAACTATAAATTCTATTGCAGAAGATTCATCCCATGTTTCTCTTATAATCTATTCTTCTATTGGGAGATCTCATAAAAACAATTGTCATCCGTAAAACTGATAAATCCAATGTGATTCTAAGAAAAAAATTAATCCTGAGGTTTTATGACCTCAGAATTGAAGCAAGGATCGGGGAGGGGCTACCGAGTAGCTTTATGGTGCCAAGAATATTTTCATAGATTATCAATATGATTCTTTAATTGTGTGAGGGTGATTATTATTGAATTTAAACCTTATGAAATTGTTATTTTATATTGGTATTTACTTCTCTTTTAGAACTTTTTATGTGGTGGATCATAAGGTTTTATAATTTGAGATTATGCTTTTAGTTATGAAATTTCAAACACATCTTGGACAATGAGTGTGTTGAGCCTTTAGGTGTGAATCATTTTTTATAAATATCAATTGTTCTGAATTAATCATGGGTTTAATTGTTCAAAAAATTAACATTTATGACTTGATTTTGGGAATAGATTGGTTAACATCATTCAAGGCTCACATTTTATATTCTAATGGTGTTAAGAATATCCTTAAAGGAGTTTTGATATAAATGAAATTAGATAGGGACCATTACTATGAGTTTTTTGAACTATCACTTATGAGTTCGTAGTAGTTACATTGGAACCATTTCATGAGATCTTACATTCATATTTTATAACTACCATTGACCAAATTCCTAATGTATTTCTCCATAATTTCATTGGTTTTCCACCAAAAATAGAAGTGAAATTTATGATTGATCTCTTAATAGGGTATAGTAATATTTCAGATACATCTTATAAAATGGAACCAATGTAATTTAGGAAATTTAAATTTCTTCTGGAAGAGTTGGAAAAAAAGTTTTAATTTGACCGAGATTGTCATTGTGGGAAGCACCAATTATTTTTTAATAAATAATTTAGATGGGGTTCCTAATCATTGGGTTGATTATCATAAGATCATTTAAGTTATCAAAATGAATCATTATCATCTTTCCTGAAGATATGATTTATTTTATTAGTATAGGGGATCTTAGTGCTTCGCTAAAACTGACATGTGATTAGGCTATCACCATCAACGAGTTCTAGAGGATCATACCCCAAAAAACACTTATAGTAGTCCTTATTATCATTATTAATGTGTTTTTATTTACTTGGGTCTTAGGAATACATAGGTAATATTTAAGTAATTGATTAATTATTATTTCATAGTTATCTTGAATCCATTCTGATGGTGTCCATTGATGATATTCTAGTTTATTCTAGGATAGAAGCATATCACGATGAAAACAAGGCTATTGTGTTGAGAATATTATGGGAACATCATTGTTTGGAAAATCATTCTATGTGTGTTTTTTGAAAATACGAATATTTTTTTCTTAGTAAATTCATTTATGAATGTGGATTTTTTTATTTTTATAAATGATATTAGTTGTTTTCTCTTAGAAACCACCCAATAATGTTTCTTAGAAATGAAATTTCCTTAGCCTGGATAGATGTTACTAATTATTTGTATGTTATTTTTTACCTCCTACATCACCAATAGATTATTTTAAAAGGAAAATACTACCTTTAAAATACATTGATGAGTTCTAGAAATATTTCTAAGAGATTAATGTTATGCATACATCAAAGAAAAAATTTACATTGATAGAGTCTGTACATGGGTCTTTGGTCTATTTTTATGCATTATGATTTAGGTTATGTTGTGTTCTCATATAGAGAGATAATGTTGTTTTTTATGGATCATTATAGTTATTATTGTATGAGAAAAACTACCCCTAACACATTTTTTTGTAATTATCTTTTTTTTACATTCATAAAAGAAATTTCATATCTTTATTTTTTTGTGATAAATTATAGATGTTCACAAATCATAAGATCATGAAACACATTTTCACAAATAGGGATATAAATTTAAGGCAATAAAAATGGATGGAAAATTGAAATATGTTTGACTTTGAATTTATATATACAATATGAAAAGGAAATTCCTATGTTGATGAATTGTGCAGAAAGGCAAATAGTCATTTGGATTAAGTGGATTCAGATCAAAGGTAGATAATATCAGCCCTACCTGATATAAATCTAGATTTTGTCGAGCATGGTGGTGTTGTTTATTTATTTAAGAATTATCTTTTTCTTGATTTGGTTGAATAGGATAGATATTTTTAGACAACTAATCGATAATTTTTATCCAAGAAGTGAAAAATCAAGGGTGGGGAGACCATTAAGGGGTCAATTAATTATAATATAATTTTTATATGTTTTATTGATTAGACTATAGTACCACTAAACTATCAAGATCAACATCTCCATGCCTACCATAATTTGATATTGGTTGTTCATTTGAGTATCCAAAAGAATTATAAAGTGTTGAGAGCATAGTTTTGTAGGGTTGGAATGAAGAGGAATGTGGTAGACTATGTCTCTAGATTCATCACCTGTAACTAGGGTAAGGTATATCTCCAATGACATGAATGTATATTTCACTACTAACTGATTCCTATCTAGAAATGGTAATCATTATCCATATAATTTTTTATCTGTCTTATAAAAATGGTAAATAAAGATGAGTACATATCGGTAATAGTGGGTGTACTCGGGAAAATTGATCATTTCATCTATGTTATTCAATAAAATATAGTTTAATATTTATCCCAAAACCTCATTCAAGAAGTTATGAAGGTATATTTAATTACTATTTCAATTGTGCTTGACAGAGACCTTTGGATCACATATTAGTTTTGGAGTTCCTTTGAGTAATATGTTTGAACTCAGATGACTATTAGCATAGATTATCATCCAAAAAATGATGGAAAATTTTAAAACTATGATCCACGCAATGGAATAATTTCATAGAGAATACATGATGTATTTGGGAGGCTCATGGGAGGATAATGTTTCATTAGTAGAGTTCTCATACAACAATTGTTTTCATCACTCAAAGCAAATGGATCCCTTTGAAGCATTCTAAAAATTTCTGTGTCATTCACAATTTTTTTTGTGGAAACAAGTGGGAATTCACGTATAAGATAGGCAATAAAATATTTTAATATTATTTGAAAGATAATGTAGATAACTCAAAGTCATCAAAATTCTTATATGTATCATCATCAATGACTATTACATTATGAAGTAGGTGATCATGTTTTCATGAGAATATCTCCTAGATTTGGATATCATGGTTTTGGTAATAAAGTGATGTTCTATCCTCGATACATTATCCCTTTCGAGATACATAAACATGTGGTAGATGTGGATTATTGGTTGGATTTTCCTCCAAATATCAGTTTTATACACAATGTGTTTTCTATACATTTTCTAAATAATTACCATCAAAATCCTAAACATGTGGCATGATGGGACCATGTTGATCTTGAACTGGATGTTATATTGATTAATGTGCTACTAAAAATTGTGGATAGGGAAGAGAATCTATTGAATAGAAAAAACATTGATTTGGTGATTGATTAAGTGAAACCAGGTAATATTAAGGAAGAAACATCGGAGCATGAAAAGTAAATGTTGTCAAAATATCCTAATATCTTCTAAAACAACACTGATTTGAAACTTTTTGAAGATGGAAATACCAATATTGTGTAAAATAAAACTCAATTAGTTTAAGGTATGATCCAGTTTTGTGCATTTTCCTATTGGATTTGATGGGTTTGGTTATGGAATTGATCATAAGAGTTAGGTTCATTATTATAGAAAAAATAGTTGTTCAATGACGTGGAGTGATATCATGCACCATGAGGGGAGTCACTACAACATATAATTGTGTGATGCGGTGTAGGGGGATCTTGAAAAAGGGGTTTGGTGAAAGATTATTTTTTAGGGTATCTATTCCATGGCTTTAGGCTATGGAATAACCTACTTTATCTTTATTAGGTCTTGTTGTGTAGTGAATTTTGCAACACCATTGAATTTTATCCTGGTTTTCTAGATCTATATCATGGATCTCACCATGGATCATTAACTCACCACAAACCAATAGTATTGTGGTGTGGTCCATTACAATGCCTCCATTCTATAATTTTTCCTTCTTTAATTCACCATGGTGTAAAATTTTGTGTTGTTGTCTTATTTTCAAATCTTTTTTATAAAATACCAATAGTGAATTGCAAATATTTTTTTATGACTATTCTCATATCAAATTCTTGGGATACCTTAGGAATTTTACAGTGATATTTGGCCTCTAGAAACTGATTCAAATAAATCTATGAGGGTTTGATTGTAGAAATCAAATAGGAATGAAAGAAAGAGTTTATATCCCATGTTTTAAATTAGTTCCATTTTACAATCAATCTGGTTCGAGATATATGGATTCTCTGTCTTTTCAAAAGTTCTAGAACATAAAGGATATGTTTTCATAAATGGGCTTTCATGGATTTATATGGTCTCTTTTAGTGATTTCAGAGAGGAAACCATTTTGTATGTTTTTTGGAGACTGTGTTAAATTACATGGATTTTATAAAAGCCCTATTTTCTTATCATTTTAAAATCACAATTTTAAAATTATGAATTTCTTTTGATATTTGGAACACATTTCATAAAAAAATTAAAGGATGATTTTTTTAAATGATATGGAATTGAATTTGGAATGACTAGGTTGGTGTGTGTTTCAACTGGATGGGTGAGGTTGTAAGTGCGTCCATAAAGGATGGATTTATTGGGGTCATGGGGTAAAATTGTCAATGGTAACACCAACATTGTGTGTTTTTGGATGGTTTTTTGTGTGTTTTGGGGAAATTTATTCCAAATGTGATTGGATGTTAATAAATTTTTTAATATTTCTCACATATGATTTTATATATTGTCTTTTATAAATTTTTTAATTATTTCCCAACTATTTTATTTAAAATTTTCTAATCAGTTCTTGTCATAGTGGAGTGTTTTGGGAACTCCACATGGGATGCCTATTGATTTTACACACAACCATTACTTCAACAGTTTGGTTTATTTGAAAATTTCATATATCAATATATAATAAAAGGGAATATATCCTATTTCTTTAATTATGGATCTTGATATTGTGGGATGAAATGCAATAAACCAGGCCTGAATATCCTATAAATCCAGTACCATATCCAAACCATCTCATAGCCATAGTGAATTCATAATCCCCATGGGCTAGCGACTAGCACCTGAGTATCAAAAAAATAAAGTGAAAAAGTTCACCCAAACTAAACCAGACAACATGGAATACATATAAAAGTAGAGAAAAATAATGAAAAAAATAATATGAAATATATACCATAGCTTAAAGTTAACAACTGATGTGATACAAATAAAATGTTATCGAACAGTATAGAAGGTTAAAATAAAAAATAAAACTAAAACTAAAAAAAATACATAATCTATGTGATAGCATGGTAAAATCCCACCATTTTACAAATAGTTACCCAGGCATAGTACACTGAAACCTCACCACCTCACTATGGTACCTTGCTTTTCCCAACATCGGAAGACAAAACAGTATCTACTCACTATCGAAAGGGTGTGTAGGGTGTGTGATAAATAGGCTTAGTATTATCCCACCTAGGTGTTTCATATGAATTCTATTTACAACAATAATAACATGATCAACCTTAATGAAAAAAATGAATGATAATCAGATAGTTTTATATCAAACTCAGGGTAAAACATTTCCCATTTTTTTATATTTCTAAAATAATCTAGGAAAAATGTTACCATGAATATCACATTTATCATATCATTCAAAAATAATAATTTATCACATATCATATCATATATTTTGTATAAAAATTAAATCACTGGTAAAATCATGCCAATGATCACAATTGGTTTGCTATCTAGGACACTAGTACCAAAACATGGACCATAACACGAATCAAGTCTCTCGATATATGCATCAAATAATTAGATTAGCTAAACACCCAAACAAGTGAAGCTCCCAACAGGTCCAACAAGTCCCTATAATAATGGACATATCAAGTATAGGAACACCCCATTACTGAACCCCCAACAATATTTATGGTTAAGGCATATCACTACACCTTCCAGATAAGTACCCACGACTTCCCATGTTCTATGTTTTCCAAACAATTTCATCAAAACCAATATTTGAAAACCATTTCATACATTTATCTCCTAATCCATTAAAAATATCTTTTATTTTATAAAAATAGTTTAAATTATCCTTTTTTAAAAAAATTACACACACACAAATTTTTCAGGAAAAATAATTTATAAAAAAATTTATAAAACCAAAGAAATATAGTTCATCCAACATAGTCTAGGATGGAACTACCTACCTAAAACATGGGTTTCACACACCCACAATAGGATCCCAAAAAAGAATAGTGGAAATAAAAAACAAAATTCCCTAGAATCAATCTTTACTTCTCAGTTACAATTTAATAAGAAAAATGTTTGGTGGAAAAGTTTACACAACATGTAACTCATGAAAATTTCATGTCACACCCAAACCAAAACAATGGTCAGAATTCAGAGGGTAAACACATAATGGTTCTAAAAATAATACAGTGAAACAACACCTCAAGAAAAAATTATTTAATAACATAGTGACAAGATGATGTTGTGATCAACTGAAAGGAAGAGGCAGAATGATCCCTTACTGGGAGATATCAAGTGAGACCACAAAAAAGATTAATCAATGATGTAAAAAATCTGTAAGGATCATAGATCCCAAAAATCACCTAGGAAAGATACTAGTTCTCGAGAGATAATTCATAGGGTGAATGAGAAGTGTTGTTAAAACCAAAAATCATGACAGATTCACCATGTGAAAACATTTCATGACATGTAATCCTTAATTTCTAAGATATTCCAAAAACAATTATTTCCTTAGATGAAAAATAACTCTAATTGATCTTTACATGATGTTAACATGTTTTATGACATGTAAGAGTTTCATTCTCTATACTATTTTTTGGCATCAAACTACCCCCAAATGAACATTGTGTAAACTGTTCATGACATGAAACTATCCAGAAGTCATAAAATATTCTAGATTCTATTGAAACACTAGAAAATGTATCATAGCCAACATAAACCCCAAAGGAAACTCCCTTATGACTTTTAGATGTTTATAGGAACACTACATTAATTCCAACTAACATACATCTCTAAAAATTATGCCATTTCCCTAAAAATGGTATATGTCCACGTAAGCCCACTATGAGCCCAAACAAAGAGGTAAATAAAAATAGAGTAGGGAAATTAATGAAAGTGAGTTATAGGATGTTACTAAATCTAAACCATAAGAATTTTTGTCTACAAGAATTCATGTAGAATAATTGTGTCTAGAAAGTGGTTAGGCCATTACTCCCTCATCAATGATTCATGCTCCCAAGTCTCATTAGAATCTTATACATGTCTCCATAATACTCTTATTAATAGAATTTACATCGCATGATAGACCATCACTTTGTGTTCAATGATCACCACTAGGTACTCCACAATAGAAACTTCTTTCTCCAATTCGATCTTATCCCAACTCAAAATGCGAGAGGGGTTAGGATGGTAATTCCATAATTAAGATATATAGAAAACATCATTAATAACCACCAAAAAAATTAAATTATGAATAATAAGACACATTCCCAATCCACACAGGGGCCCCCAATTGTTCAATAAATCTCAGATCCAATAGTCCTTACTTTCTAGGATGATGATGACCTAAATGAGGAGAGACTTTAGAAACCCTAGATGCCAACAGAAAAATCAAAAGAATAATTACAACTATCTATATATGATTTATATTGAATATTATGTACCACTATATTCAGAAATATATCTTAAATCCACACTAAGTTCTCACGAACATGAATACATTCTACAAGAGATGACTCTCCCATCCATTCCCAACAAAAATATTAACTACATAAAAACATTACAAAGCCTTAGGGATCTATTAAAATCGATGATTGAAAACTATTGTTATAATAAAACTCAACCGCACGCAAATTTATATCCCATGATCCAGAAAAATACAAAAAATGTGTATGTAGAATATCCTCTAGGATATGAAAATCACACTCTATATGGTCTTCTTTATGTGGATGTTAATTCTTATTCAACCGAACCTGAGTCCCCATCACCTCCTAGATACTATTCTACAAAATTTAGGTAAACCTTGTATCCCTATAAAAAATACTATAAGATATAACCCCATGTAACCTCACGAAATTATGCACATACAACAGACTTAGTTCTTCAAATTTAGTAGTTTCCTAGATTATTATGAAGTGACCCAACTTTTTAAACCAAAAAATGAATATCCATATATCATTTCACCCATGGGGAGTCTATGGCAATCCCAAAAAAAAATCCATGGACACCTCATCCAATTTCCAAATTGGCATTGAATGAGTTTAGAGAAACCCATAAGGTTTTAAATACTCTTCTTTAATCTGGTGTCAGGTGTGATAGTGGAAAAATAACTTATGGTGTAATGCATTATAATCCGCCACCAGAGTCGCTATTTCATGTCATATTACATATTCTTAGTTCCTGAATAAATCTCTCATAAACAATTGTGGAAGGTAAAAAAATGAGCTCTTCATAGATGTTGGGGTGACAATTTGGTCTTTAAAATCAATATTACCATCTAAGGAGATATATCATCTAGAATCAGTCCCCCCACATTAAAGGGTTTGTAAAATTCCTCTAAATTAATCATCATACTCTAGATCTGTCTCAATAGACTCAATGGGAGATGATGATAACTAAACACTGGTCAAAATCATTCCTAAAACATCCTCTTAAGCATCTAGGTGAAACTATGAAAAGAGTCCAACAAGGTCCCATCCTCCTTCAATTCAAAAATAACCAAAAATGGAACATTTCTAATGAGAGTGTTTGAAATGAGATTCTCCTTCTCTCGGGTATATGAGATGTTGAATTCAAATATCAAAAAGTATTCCACCCACTTCCATTTTATGAGATTCATTTGATTCTAATAGAATATATGTCTTATACTTATATGGTTCGATAAGGCTATGAACCTCTTCTCAAAAATATTATGATGCTAACATTTAACCTCTTTCCTAACTATGAAAATATCTAAATCACGATTGGTTTAATTCATCTCAATTGTTCCAAGTTTAAGAGAGCTGTAATCAATACCATTACTTTCCTATATAATAATGTGACCCATACCATGACCAGAAGCATCATAAAAACAATATACCCCATACTAGGATTAGGAAAGATCATAATAGGTGTTGTTGTAGGAATTCATTTCAGTTCATCTAAAGAAAACAATAATGTTGAATCCCATATGAATTTCACCCATTTCTTAGTATGTACGGTCAAAGGTGATGCCAATTTTGAGAATTTCTTGATGAACCATTGGTAGTATCCAACAAGACCATATGTGCTATGAATATCAATGAATCTTTTCTTCTTCCCATGAAAAGATAGTCATCAATTTCTCATGATCAACTGATAATCCATGTTTATAAATTATGTTCCACTAGAACGTCACTTCATTGATATAGAAATTTCTTTTTGAATGAACTCTATACAAACAGTGACTCCTCAGGATCCCTATAACGAAACTCAAATGTTTCATGTGCTCGCACTCCCATATCATATAAACAAAAATATCATCCATGTACAATAAAAAATTGAGATACTCATGGAATATTTGGTTCATGAAATCCATAAAAACTATAGGAGTGTTAGTCAGAAAAAATGATATCACAAGAAATTCATAATGGACATACTTAATCCTAAAATATGTCTTTCTTATATCACTCTCATGATCAATGAGATAATGATAAAAAACCAAATATTGATCTTTGAAAACTACCTTTTCACTTAGAATGGTTAAAAAAAATCCACATGGGATAATATATACAAATTCTTAACCATTACTCGGTTCATAATCTTGTATTCCATACACAACTGGAGTGGACCATTTTCCTTATTGGTAAAGAGAACCGAGGATTACCAAGAAGAAACAATTGGGAAAATAAAACATTTAATTATCATATTATCCAAAAGATTTTTGATCTCACTCATCACCACTAGATCCATATAGTAGGAGGGTATCGATATAGGTTGTGTTTCTAGCACAAGATAAATTGTACACACTAAATCCCTCTTTAGAGGAAAACTATATAAATATTCTAGGAAAATATTGAAAAAATCTTAAACAATAGTGGGAAGAGTGAAAACAGATCATTAATTTCATTTGTCCATATTTCCCGCAAAGACATAACAATTTTTCAATGATAAACCAACAAGAGAAAACATTATCACGTGCTTACTTCCCTATATTTTTGATAGTATTATCCAATTCACCTCATCTAAAATTATCTTGATCTCACAATAACTGTAGAATAAATACACCTCAAAAAGATATATTGTACATATAATGACTTGTTACTGTAAGTATCAATTTTATTCTCTTCATTATAATTAATTCATCAAAAAAATTACTTATAATTATATGAAATTAATTATATGACATAAAAGTATTGACTGAAATCATCTAATGAAAATTGGTTTATAAAAAAATTAAATATAAATTTATAATGCTATAAAAACACCCTTTTTAGGTTTTTTCAAGGGAATAATCATTTCCAAATAAATTTTTAATCATTACTCCCTTTGAATAAGATAATAAACCTTTAATATAGTGATCAAGAACATGATATAGATTAAAATTTTCTAATTTTTAATTGAATATAAAAACCATACTCTTAGATCTGATTTCAAAATAAAAATTTTAAATACAAATAAAAATATTACATAAAATAAATTCTATGAATGAAAAGTTTTTCCTTTTTGGATCTAATAGTAGTGTATAAGTGGAATAATATTTGAACATTTATTTAATTACCCATATAGAGGCAATCATGACAAATACATGAACCTTATATAATTTCTTACTTATTAAAACCTTGAATCCAATAGAATTATATCAAATAAGTAAGGATGGTCTTAGATACTCAAATCAAGGGTTTCATATAAAATTATATTTCATATTAAAATTTATTTTAAATATGGAATAAAACATTTTATTTATATTAAGATACCATGGTTTGAATCATCAAGTAATTATGAGAAAACATTATCACTTAACTCATGATATTATAAATATATAACCACTTTTAAACACTAAGGTTTCATATGGTGATGTGTAATCTATAATAAATGGTGTAAATTTTTTAAAAGTTCGTTAAAAATGCTTCATAATTAATATATAGATAGATTTATCATTAATAAACTATTTAGGGTGGGGGATTTGTATTTTCTCACCCATTTCTCTCAGGACATGTCCAATTTATTAATTAATACATGTAAATACATTACTGAAAAAAGAATTTATAATATTTGATCAACAATTAACATTAACCAATGATAATGGGATGTGTGTATCATCATAACGAATCCCAAATAAAAGGACATTATGCATATGCAATGATATGACCATAAATAAAATGGAGAATTAGGTATTTATGTTATATAATACTTCAAAATAAAAAAAACACAATTTTTTAAGGTTCAATAGACTGTACAAAAGGTTTATTATTTTCATAATTCAGTATCAATTAAAGAAATCCAACTTGTAATATTTCATGATGGTGAACTACCATGATAGATATAGGTAATTCCATTTACAATAAATAATATCTTATACTGATTTTTAAAATTCATTAAGAATATAAATATATTCAAGGATGAACTCTTAGTGCAGTTAGATTTTATGTCAAAGGTTTTGAGTGTTCCAATATAAATATTTATATCAAATTCCCTAGTATATGGTGAATTATAGATATTTTACATCAATGCTCTGAAGAGATCGTCAATATTTTAAATTTTATAAAAATAATAATATAGAAACATGACATGCATAGGTTTTTATATTGTAATAACATGAAATGGTTTTTCCAAATTAGAAGAAGAATTATTATGGAAATTTTAATCAATACAAAAAAGAGATTCTTTTTCAATAACATATTAAAATTTTCTAATATTATAAAGACTATAGATTATTAATAAGAAATATTATAAAATCAATTTAAATAATATGATAAAAATAAAAAATCAGACCCATGAACCTAGATCAAGTGCTAAAAATATACTCAATACATATAGGATTAGATACCAACTAGATTGAACCACATTTAAACATCCATAAATAAAAACCAATAAAAAATATTTTGTCACTAATATATCCCAAACATTTTAAAGTTTATAGTTCTAGAAAATTAGAAGAAATTCATTTACATATCAAAACCCATGTATTTCACATAAAATGTGTATCATTACATATAAACCAATAATTTCTTATTTAAATTAATGTTCTCAATATCTCCCATAAAATAATCCACACATAATACTCTTCTAGAAATTTTATTTTTAATAGTATTTTTTATAACCCTAAGAAATGGACACCAGATAAGGGTGAGATCTAATACTAAATATGGTTTCAAATATGTGCTAATAGTCGATGATTATAATTATTCACAAAATTATATTAATGGTATGATAAAACAATCAATGTCAATAGAATAATATATTTACACCTAGTAAAAACATAATTCATAAATCATGAGATATGACATAGAGATTTAGAAAAATGAAAGAAAAAATACACATGATTAAATAATCATGTTCCTTGTGAAATGAAAATTTTATTTATAAAACCTTTAAAAATCGTATAAGTAATTTAAAATACTGAAGATATTTTGAGTAATTGTCCTTAAAATTATCGTTATAAGAACCCTTACAATAGGAAAACCTACTTGATTAATTAAAAAATATATTCTATAAAGAATAAATAATTATCCAATGTATTTGTGGGATATATCAATGAATATATAATCATATATAATGTAAAATAACCATATAATTAGTAAAAAATGTCTTTAAATTTCCTCCTAAAACACGTAAAAAATCCATCCTCACTTCATAGCATAATTAATCCTGGGAAAAAAAATGGGGTTTTTGAAAATTTCCTTAAAACATTATTATGTTTCATTAAGATTATGTAGTAGGATGGTATCATAATAACATATGGCCAATTAAAAAATTATGTTAAAAAATATGAAATATACATGTAAAAAATAATTATAAATATTCATTAAGGAACAATAAGAAATACAATTTCCTTTTAGTAACCATTAAAAATGAAACATTCATTGAAAATTAGGAAAATAATACTATTTTAAAACTAATAGTAACTATGAAACGAATTTTAATAATTGTGATCTGATATAGTTGTGTAAAAATATGTTAAAGTGGTAAAACATTAAAAAAATTATTCCAAACTTTTTTAAAGATATAAAAAAGTGACCAGTAAAAAACACATTCAGAATGTTCATTTTTAAAACCTTTTAAATAAATTAAAAGAACATGTAAAATATATTAAATAAGGAATTCATTATTAGAAAATATTTTTTTATACAGTATAAAAAAAGGTAGAGATGAAAATAAGTTGGGTAAAATACTTTAAAACATTTAAATAAATGACTAAAAATATGTACCTTTACAACTTTTATAATCAAAAAACATTTGAAATAAATAACATGGGATGGAAATTAAAAAATCTATAAATAGATTCATATATTATTTCAAAAAGGATGTATATCTACCATATAAAATAAAATAGGTGCATAGCTCGAGATATGTCATAAGTGACGAAGATTGTGATAATGGATCCTTATAGATTTTATAACATCAGAATAAAAATACATAGAAAGATAGAAAATGTTATGGGTAAATAAATCCCATGAATTAAAAAAATATATTAAGTGTTAAAGGGTATAACGTATAGAATAAAACATGAATCACAATTCAAAACATGGAAAACTAAATTCTATTTGAGATCAAGAAACCTCTACTAAGATCGTAACATTAATAGTTAAAATAAATTTATTAATTTTTTTCAAAAAAATTAAATCCCCATAAAAAATCGATATAAAATACAAAAAATTTATATGTAATGACATATATATTCATGTCATAACATAGAAAATAGAAAAGTGATATAACCCAATAATATGAAGTTGTGTTAGGAATCCACTTACCTTGGACATCCACTTACCTTGGACATCCACTTATTCATATTCTCTCTAAAAACTTTTCATAAAAAAATTTATTTATTATAAATATATATTAGAACCATATTCATGTTTTTTTACTGTATAACAATTTTATATAATTTATTCATACCCAATTATTAATAATTCTTTGTTATATATCGATATTTATGTCCCAACCTTTCTAATTCACATACATGTTTAAGTTTTGTAGTTATGGTCATTGAAATTAATTTTTAGTTCCATTATATTTCAAATTTTAATCAATGTTTTGATTATTATTTTTATATATTTATGGAATTTTATACCAAAATTATGAATCTTATGTAAATGGTATTAATAGATGGCTAAAAATTATATTTTTTAGTTATTATTGAATTGAAAAATGAATTGAATTTGTTAGCAATTATGAATGTGAATATTACCATAAAAGAATTATAGAAACATCTTAAATTCATAATAATCTCATAACATTACCCAAAAATAATATTTTATTATCATTCATGACATACACTACATAATATTTTTCATGTTTTTTGTAAAACCAACCCATATAAGAACAGATTATAACTATTGAATGAATAATAATATGTTATTTTGTAATGATAATATCACATATAAATAATATCATTCATTTTATAAATATAATATCTATTCATTAAATACAATTTTATAACCATCCATGTAAGATGGTTTTGAAAAATTAAATATGTCATCCATGGGGGTGATAGTCTAAACATATGAACTGGCATGTTTTTCTTTAAAAATTATTAGAAAGGAAAAAAGGTGGAAAATTATTCATATTTATTGAATCATTATCATGAAAAAAATGAAATTTATTCATTAAATAAATTTTTATAACCATGTATGTATTGTGGTTATGATAAATTAAATGTTTCATCTATAGAGGTGGTTGTCCGCACTAACAGATGATCAATGATTTCATTTTTTATTGGACATAGGAGATGTTAATAATTGATGTTACATCATCATAATAAAATTTAAATATAAAAAAGTATACTTAATTAATTATATTATTATGAATAATATTTAATTTTTTTTTGTGGAAGAAGAAATAAACATGAATAAACTCATATAAGATGATTACCTCTTCCTAAGGTAACCACATTTGAATCTGACCTTAATCCTTTTTATATTTATGTTTTGTGGATATATGTATCTAAAGATTGTGGATAACAATTTTACAGAGCTATATTCATAGCTCTTGTTCATGATAATGTTCTCAGTGAGGGTGGATAAGTGAGGGAGTTAGGGATACTTTTATAAGTGAGGGGAATAACACTCTTGTAAATACTCATAACTTTCAAATTATATGGACTTATTTTAAATGAATGATTCACCAATAGGCCCATGTATTTAAAATTGGAATATAAAGGTCCATAATACATTCAATAAGTAAAATTTGAAGAATTTTTAGTGAAATTTATGACCTTAACACTAAGTTTATCCATTTAACACATTTAACCACAACCATAGTGACAAATTCTTTCCTAGGTAACCCATTTTTAGTACTAATAATAAAATGGGACTAAATACCTAACTTTAATATTATAAATTTAAATATGGAATACATTTATAAAATTCAATTTCAGATAATTTTAATCAAAATTTTTAATATTATTATAAAAAACATGACAATAAACTTGTTTTTTAAAAATGCATTTTGTTAATAAAAATGAACATACACAAAAATCCTATGTAATTTTTTAACATAAAATATATCAGTTTATAATAAAAAAAATTAGATTTATTTAATACTAATATGATTAAAAAATGAACGGATCATTCAAACCACCCAATTAAACGTAATGAACCATATTAGTTTTTTATTTGATTAAAAAAAATACAATCATGGATTTAAAAGTTCAATATAATAAAGTTTAATGATATTTTTTACATAATAAATAAATATTTATTCCTTAAAAAAGGTTTCATAAAAAATATTTGTTCTAATATCATGATGATGTCATGAAAGTGGCAATATTAGTAAACTATATTTTCACTATTCACCTAAAAATTAAACATTTTTTAAAATGTGCCAAAAATTCACCATATAATAATGTTTATAATATTAATCCATGAATTATGTTCATTTAATAAATTTAAAAATCTTAAATTCTAAAAATTACATTTCAAATTAAAATTCCAATTATACATATAATAACTTTTATAAAAAATGACGCTTTCATGATTTAAGTGTTAATAAAATTATGTCATATCATTTACCAATGACTGTTAATATTTTCAATTTTTATATTCATAATTTATTGGTTTTTACCTATCATGTTAGTAAAATATTATTCCCAATAGTTGAATTTTCATATTTCACTCTCTATTCAATAAAATATTTTTATAAAGTAATATATACCAGAATCTCAGGGTATTTCATTCTCACCAATTAAAATAATTATATCTTCTTAATTTTAATTTTTTTTTTAAAAAATGGTATATATATTGAAATTGATATGGTCTCATTTATAGATTTTTTTATGATCCTTAATTTCTTGGTTATGTAAATATTTCCAAATCCATAATTGTGAATGAGTTTCCAGTTAAAACACAAATATTTGAGTGATGGAACTCAACAGATTTATCTTCCTTTTTCTTGAAATTGAGGACTTATTTAACCATAAATATTCATCATATTATAAAATACACATACAATATTTTATTCTTTCCCCAAAAGAACCACATCATCCATAGGTTGTGTGCAATGATCACTTTCTACCTCTATTTAATTTCAAATTCCAAATGATGAAAATCCAAGACAAATTATTTATGTATAATGCACAGAAAAAATATTTTAATGGATAATAAGATCCAAAAAAATATGGCAAGTTTTTTATCATGTTTCTAGCTTTTTACCACAACTAAAATAGTTAGAAAATTTTAATATAACATCCACTATGAATAAAACTACAGGTGAAGAAATAATACATTAATATCTAAAACCTTGACTATAACACACAATGATTAACAATAAATCATTCCACAAATTAAAATCCATAAAAATCTTCAGAATATTCTTAACCATTTCTAAAATCTAATAATCCAAGATAATAAATTGAAGATTCATCCAAAATCAACATAAATTTTATCTAAAAACTTAATGAACATTAATAATAATTAAAAATATTTTCTTATTATATCCCAAACATAAAAATCATGGAAACTTATGTTCCAAAAATTAAATATTATCATTATCTCTAAAAAACTATAATCACTCCATAAATCACATAACATTACATATATACCTTATTCGTATATACTACTGAAAAGATAATTGAATTTTCCAAACATAATTTAAATTTCCATACCATAAAATTAATTTTTAATCAACAAAGTTATCTATACATCTCCATGTATATTACCAAAATATATTAACCCCATTAAAATTAACCAAAATCAAATATTATATGAACTCAAGTGGTAATATTTACATCAGTCATCTGTTCCTCTTAAACCCCATTGAACATTTCCCATAACACCATTAATCACATTAAAATATAATCACATAACACCTAAAAAGTGTATTTTTAACATTAATATTATGAAAAAACATACACTTGTTAACCAATTATGGTATCTATAAATCAGAAATTTTCCTCATATGATAACTTCCTAACTTATAAATTTATTTAAACTATACTCTAATATCATCTATAACAACCAATATATAATGTCCTTCCCCTTATCATTGGCTCGAGATGGTGGTGATATGTTACATGGACTTAATAAATATTTCCAAGATGTAAAATGATGGAAATAAATGTCAATGGGATTCAATACATTTGGGGGATGATTTTCCCTTTTAGAATGAAACAACTAACCAAACAAACCACTATACAATGAATGATAACTATGAAATGCAACTCAAAATTTCATTTATATCAAACCAAACAAAACCATGTACCACATTAGAAAACTAAAATATAAAAGTAAATAGTGGAAGAAAAACATTTAAAGCTCAAAGACAACCACAAGACTCAAAAGATCCACATGATCCTTGCTCCAAATCCAAGAAATAGCCCATGTATCATGAGGTATTACTAATGTTGTGTGATACTTTACCTTTACCCATATCCTAGTAGATGGCATCTGTAAAAGAAACAAAGTTATAAAGTAGGGGTGAGTACTAAAACAATGTAGGTTTTCCCCAATGACATCCCTACTCACACTACTAGGATAGAAAAGTTTGCAACATTTATTTAAATAGTTTATGTAAAACAATTTATAAAATAGTCTATAAATAAATATAAACAAGTGTCGATGAAAAAGAATTTTCTAAAAAAACACCAATTTACATGGAAAGAATCCAAAGAATTATTTAAATCATTTCACATTCCCTTTTTAGTATAACTAATCCACTCCACATATCAACACAAACAACCACGCATGCTTCATTAGGAAAATTCCATAATCATGATTGGTTTCTTTTAGATTTACCAATCCATCACAATATAATTATATCATAAGTTCCATTACACTTTTGACACCAAGGACAAGGTAATATTTAAACCAAGCCCCAAAATTTAATATGAACACACACTACCATGTATACAAAAAAACCATTCCAAAAACCATTTTAATAAAAAAAATGTTTTTATTTAAACCCTTTTTCTGTGAATCCCTTCAAAAATTTAGAAAATTCATATTTTAAAATAAACACTTTAAAATCAGGAAACCATTGTACATTGAACAACCAAATACTATGATTTTCCAATCTCATTGAAAACCATAAATCATCACTAAAGAAGATTTATATCATGATTTGAACAAAAAATTCACAATAGAAATCAAGTGATTAAGAAATTTTGAAATAATCCAATCAGTTCTAGAAAGAGGACATGAGAGTGAATACAGCTATCTTGATCTTTTTAGAGAAAATGATAAACAACTTAAAAATCACAAATCCAGGTTGAAAAAACTACAACACTTCCTTAGTTCTCTTCCACTATCACAATACAAGACAAATATAATCATTTTTGGCTTCTAAAACCATAGATATTCCCATAATGGTTATATTACTAAGAATACAAGAGAAAGGATGATGTAGATCTAATAAAAACACCAAGAAAGTACATGAACAATCACTTACCATGATTAATCAGTTTTTAATCACTAAGGGAAGCTTTCATATCAACTTGGAATCTATATGAGAACCCTCTTTGACCTTTGAGAGAGAATAATCATTAGTTAGGTCTATTTTGGGGAAAAATTAGGCATTAAAATATAATGGCAACCTCGATCCACTTTTTTGGATCTAGTTTTTTAACAACGCATGGTTTAGTCAAACAGTTAGATAGATTGTCAGCTAACCATGCAGCAGCCACTACCTTAAGGATGAACGTCACACGGTTTCCTTGCACTGTCTCTAAAAAGATAACTGACCACACTAAATCCACTACCTCAAAAAGACCAAATCCATTTTTCAAAGTCCATAGTTTCTACTCGTCATCCATATAGTTTGAAAAAATCATGCACCACCCATTCACCGTCTCTTTTTCCGATATCTCACTATGCACTATTTCTTATAGTTGTTTCACTATTTTCCCACATTGTGCACTAACTGGGAACTTGTATAAAAGTGTAAAAAACACTCAAAAATCTCTCTAAACTCTCCCAAACATCACCCATATACTTTATAAACTAAAAAAGCATCTGGAATGTGTTACTTATCAAAAAACGTGTGTGCTAAATTCTCCCCACCATTGGTATTTCCATTCCTGGAAAGTAGAAAACCATTGTTCCCCTGAAATATTTTTGGCCATTTCTCTTTCATTTCCTTCTCATATTCCCAAGTCTCTTCCTGAATCTGACCATGTTTCCAAAAAACCCGCACTAGACCAATACTTTTTATATGGAAGACTTTGTTCTTGAATATCCAAAATCCTCAGTGAGATATGTATGAGTGAAATATATGGATCTATGTCAACATGATCCCATCTAATCACATAGTTAGATTCAGGCTAATACCTTTTCAACTGAGAAACATGGAACACATTATTCCCCACACTAAATCATAGTGGAAATTCCAAACTATATTCCACATCACCAACCTTTTCTAGTATCACAAAAGGGAATATGTATCATGGAGATAACAAGACATACTTCCCAAAATGTCGGTGTTCATGCCTTGGAGTGATCCCCAAGAACACATGATCACTCACTGTGAACGTCAACAACCATCGATGATGATCTAAAAAAGATTTCTGATGACTCTAAGTTGTCTCCATCCTCTTTCTAATCAACTGTATCATCTCTATTTCTTCCTGGACAGGCTAATCCAAACTAGTGATGTCTCAACTGTTCCCACCCAATATAGTCAATAAAGACAAGGAAACCTATACAATTATTCGAAAGGAATAATATATGTCGATTACTAGTAATTGTTGTTATATTATAACTCTGCTAAAAGAACGTTGTCTTCCCATGAGCCACCAAAATCCATTACACCAGACTAAAACATGTATTCCATCATTTTTATCATTCTTTCATATTTCCCATCTAGCATAGGATGATACACCATACTCATTATCAACTAATTCCCAATGGATATCTATAAGGATTTCCAGAAATGAGATGTAAACCACGGATCACTATCTAAAGCTATTGAAACTGGTATTCCATGTCTCTTTAGCTCTTATTGGATATAGATTTTTCAAAAATCCTCCACCATATGAGTTTCATGAATAGGGATGAAATTGGCCAACATGGTAAGTCGATTCACTGTCACCTATATAACATTGTGCTTACAAACCATTCATAGAAGAACTATAAAAAAAATCCATAGATATTTTATCCTATTTACAGACTGGAATTGTTAAAGACTATAATATACCAACCAGTCACAGATTTTATTTTATAACATGTAGATAAGTTAAGCATCTTGAACCAAAATCATTCACCTTCCTTTTAATACTGACCCACCAAAACTAATATTTCAACACCTTATAAATTTTATGTATTCCCAGATGAACAACCCATCATGAATGGTGGTAATCATGATGATGATGTTTCTAACAATCAATAGGTAAAACCATTAAATATCTAAAACACAACACTAAAATCTCATCTAGTTTCTAGCCCTCATTGTTCTCTCCACCATTGATTTTTGAAATCATAGCAACACATTCTACATCAGATGTATGTTCCACTTTTAATACATCTACCAAATCAGGAAAAAGTGAAGTTGGAAAGAAAACTACAACATCCCCTCGGTCTTTACCTTACACATGCATGTCATCTAGGACCTCTTTCAACTACAACTCAAATAATGATTTTTTTGAAACTAAGAATATAACTTTCTGTTTAATGCATCGGCAACTGAATTGCCTTTTCCCGATGTATAAATCAATTAAAAGTGGAAAATTTTGAAATAATAAAACCATATTCTTTTTCTCAGATTCAAATATTTTTGTAATACAATATTTTTCAAGCTCTTATGATTCATAAACATAGTAACATTTTCACCAAAGAGGTAATGATGCCAATTATTCAAAGTATAGACAACTGTATCTGATTCCAAATCATGTGTTTGATAGTTCATCTCATGAAAATGTAACTACCTTGATCTATAAGCAACAAAATAGTCTCCACGCATGAGAAAATACCCAAACCCAAATCCCAATGCATCACAATACACCATGTACAATTTTCAGAATTTTAGAAATATCAAGATAGGTGATGATATAAGTTAAATTTTGATCTTTTGAAAGGATTTATGGAATTATGCATTCCACTAGAATAGAACATTATTATTTTTAAAAGATTTCATAGGTGAATCTAGTCATGAAAAATCATGACCAAAGCATCATTAATAACCCACTAGGACAAGAAAAGTCCATATATCAAAGGCATTGTGTAGAGGTTACTAAGAGATAACATCATTTATCTTATTTGGATCCACCAAAACACATATTTCAAAAATTACATGGCCAAGAAAAAATACCTATTGTATCCAAAAAACACACTTTGATAATTTGGTATACAACCCATGGTATCCCAAAATTTCCAACACTATATCCAAGTGTTGCTCATGTTCAATTGTTGTCCTTGAATACACCAATAATTCATCCAAAAACACCAAAACAAAAGAATCCATAAATCCCTAAAATATTTGATTCATTAATTCCATAATTACAATTGGTAAATTAATAAGGCCAAAATTCATTATCATATATTCATAATGGTGATGCCATATTTTGAAAGATGTCTTCAGAATATCCTCCTTTTGAACCCAAAATTGGTGATATCATGATTGCAAGTCAATTTTTTTTGACAAACTAAGATACCCTAAATTTATTTACTAGATAATTAATGTGTAGAAGTAGAAAAAATTTCATTATCCTAACTTGGTTAAACTTGTGATAATACACACAAATCATTATAGTTTCATCCACCTTTTTTACAAACAGGATCATTGTTTCCCACGGAGATGTGCTCAGCCGAATGATACTTTTTCATTCCAAATCATCCAATTTTATTTCCACTCCTTTAATTATATAGGTTCTATCCTATAAGATGGAAGGGAAATATGGCTTGTCTATGGGAGGATATAAATCAAAAATTACACTTCCCTTATAGGTGGTATCCCTGAGAAATTATTGGGAAACATGTTAGGAAACTGGTCAATTAATGCTGGAAAAAATTGTATTCCCAATATCTTCCATCGATGCCAGAGTCAAAGTTTCCATCTAGTATAATATTGTTCCATGTTATAGTTCCAGAAAGACTATTTAACATTCCTTCACACTCCTTTCTCCTCTAAAGATATTCTCAACACCATCCATAGTCAAAAAACTAATTGTTCATCTATATCTGTCAATGTGAGCCACACACATTGTCAACCAATACATACCCAGGATTATATCATAGATATTAATATCTAGAATAGAGAAATACTATTTCATTTCACCTATATCAATAGTTATAGAATATTTTCTACACATAAAGGCTCTATATTCTCATTGACAAAGTGGAGTTTGAAGTTTTGTCATAAAAGGCATC
The DNA here is from genome assembly GCA_963277665.1 of Viscum album. Taxonomy (NCBI): domain Eukaryota; kingdom Viridiplantae; phylum Streptophyta; class Magnoliopsida; order Santalales; family Viscaceae; genus Viscum; species Viscum album. The sequence goes on along the minus strand of OY728121.1, from coordinate 1,349,685,474 downwards.
ATCTCATATGTTATGCTTAGAAAATCAACATATTGAGAAGCAATAAAAGAATGTGATTAACCAATATCAAACATAAATTTCATAAGTGTATAATTCAAAAGAATTGTACCTATCACTATAGATGGTTCATCCTGATCATCCATAATCACCTTCTCAATTCCATATAATTTCTTCATCACTACACTTTTCTCCATGTTACCTTTCTGATATTTCCCTTATTGAGGAGTCATGGTATTCCTAAAATCACCATGGATAGCTCTTTTCTACTCACAATATTGATTTTTCTTCCCTCATACCGTCGAATCATACAACACATGTGATACCTGATATGTTTCTTGAGCACCTAACCTTGAAGCACTAAAACAATAGCATTAAAGATGTCCATCTTATTGAAATTATGGCATGATATTGGTGTTATTTTAAACTCTCACTTTAATTAGTATAAGGAACCACATTGGAAACATCCAACTTTAGTCGTGGGTCTTGGAGGAAGATTCACTAACCTAGCCCTTTGATTCAAATTCATACTCCCACATTGAATATAGGATTTATTCTTTTTATTTCCCTTAACATTAGAGTTCACACTATTCCTTAGGGGTATAAACATAAATCCTCATCCCATAGCTCCTGAGATGTCCCATTCAACTATTTTTTCTATGTTGACCATCCCTATATAATCTGTAATACAGAGTACAAAAATAGTTGAGTAAATCTCTTACCTTGTCCTAGATTCAAAGATGTGATCCTTCAGGGATGAACTAGCCATAACCTTGGTTGCAAAGAGCACTAAATTCAAGAATGTTTCTGTATATTCTATGACAGAGATATTTACTTACATCAAGCTGAAGAATTTTCTCATTCTCTAGGTCTTGAATGTGTAATGATATAATTTTTTGTTAACAAATTCCTCAAAATCCTACCACCCAAGGTCTTGATCCACTTTAGGATACACCTATAGTTCCCACCACTAGAATTCATGATCCTAGAGCATTTAAATTTCCATATTGACCTTTATCTCTACTATTGTATCAATGAAACTGAAGATATGGTTCATTATGCTTAGCCATTCCTCTACTCTTTCTGGTTCAGAATCACCCTATAAGATGGGTGGATTTTGATTCTAGAATTGGATGGAGTGATCCACATGTCTTGGATCATCCCTTCAGTTCCCTATGTTCATATCCTAAAATGCATAGACGATACTATGAACCAGTTATTGGTTCACCAGTATCTCAGGTGAAACCACATTCTTCATAGCTTCTTATAGATTGATTTTATGATGCGTACCGGGTTCTATTTTCTACATGAACAAAAAAACCATAAGTCTCACTCTCTAGAAACTGAAAACTTATAATTTCAAATTTTACAACACCAACTATCACAAAAATGCTTTAAAAATCAACTTTTTTCCATGTTCAACCATTTTTTAGAAAATTTAACTTTCTTTTGAAAATCAAACCATTTTCAAAATACTATAATGATACTCTTTTTCCCAAAATCCTTTATTTGAAAACAATTTCAACATTTTTCAAAAATCAACACATTACACCAAATCATATAACATTACTCAAAATGATATATGAACTCCTAGTGGTAATTCATTCCTCTAATACATTCCATATTATTCTTAGTGGCCAAACCTATGACAATGAGATTTCATAATCCTATAATTGTCTCCAAAACACTTATGGGCCCAACTATCAAGTAAATTGATGTTTAGAATAAAAAGTGTAGCTATATCTTTTTATGATCTATATTTCATGTCCCGAAAATCCTACTCGTTTATAAAATACCAAATCAAGGAATAGAAAAGAATAAATTCAACTCCAAGACCAACCACTAATACCAAGTCAAAGTCCAACTGACACTACTTCCACTTCTTCCAAAAAAAATTGAATTCCCAAGATAATACCACTTTTACTTAATAGATTTTGGATCAAAAAAACTAATACCACATGACCTTAATGGATTTTGGATCAAAAAAATACAACTTATAACATCTCACACATTCTCATTGTATTGAGAGGGATGTGATACATTACTTTTCTTTAAGTGAAAACCCCAAGATGTTGAAGGCTAAAAATAAATTTTGAAAGGATTCAATACATGTACAAGATAATTTACCATTTTATAATAAAATAAAAAACCAAAAAACCCTATATTATGCATGATAAAAATTAAAGGAAAATCAACATTTCATTTATATCAATCCAACCAAAACCATGGTCCATAGTGGAAGATCACAATTTAAAAGTAAACAATAGAAGAAAAACTACTAAAACCCACAGATAACCACAAGAATCCAAATCTCCACATGATCCAAGCTCAAACTCTACCAAATAGCCTATGTATCAGGAGTTAGTGCTAAATATTTCAGATATATTACTTATTCACATGTCCCATTAGATAACATCTGTGAAAGCACCAAAGTGCCAAAGTAGGGGTGAACACTAAAACTCAGAAGGTTTTCCCAATGAATTCCCTACTCACACCACTAGGATAAAAAATTGAGAAACATCTATATAGAAACTTTTATATAAAAAGCTATATAACTAAATACAAAGAAGTGTTTATATAAAACAATTTTCTCAAACAAAACCAATTTCTAAAGGATTTAATGAAACAATTCTTTAAATCATTTCACAATCCTTTTTTGGATTAAAAAAATTCACTTTACATATCCACAAAACCAACCTTGAATAATTCATTATAAAAAATTGATACTCATGAGTGGTTTCTCGTCAATCAACTAATTCATCACCAGGTAATCATCCCCAATGTGCCATTACACTTTTAGTACTGAGCACATGGTCATATTTCAACCAAGCTTCATAATGCAATATGAACACACACTACCATGTTTTCCCAAAAAACAGGCCCAAAAATATTTTAATAAAAGATCATTTTAATTAAAAACCTTTTTTAGTAGGGAATCCAAAAATATAGAAAATCCATTTTTTAAAATAAAAATTTTAAAATCAGGAAACCAAGGTACTTTACATAACCTAATACTATGATTTAGTAATCTCACCAAAAACCATAAATCATCACTAAATAATAATTATATATTGATTCTAAAAAAAACCCAAAAAAACTAATTAATTAAACTAATTTGTGACTAATACAATTAGTTCTATAAACGGTAGTTTAGAGTGAAGCCCCCTACTTTCATAGTTTTCGAAAAAGAAATAAATGGCCCGAAAAACATCACAAAACTTGTTTGAAAACTCTGGGAACCCACCTTAGAAATATATCCCTATCATAAACCAAACCTAATATAATAATATTAGGAATATTTAACCAAATATCTTCCCACAATGGGAATATATCTAATAAAACAAGAGAAATAGAGAATTTTATCTAAGAAAAATACCAAGAACGACCCGAAACGATCACTTACCATGAAGAATAAGCTTCTGATCACCAAGGGAAGCTTTCAGATTTACTTTGAATCAATGGGAGAACCTTCCCTGACCTTTGAGAGATAAAAATACATAGTTAGAGTTGTTTGGGGAAAAATAAGGCATTAAAACTTATTTCTGACCAATATCGACTTTTTAGGATCTAGTTCTTTCCCCATGAGTGGTTTAAACACACGGTTAGGAAAACCATGTGCTAACCATGCGCTAGCCAATGACTTAACAATTAACCTCCCAAATTTTCCTCTCATTGTCTATAAACCATGTTCCAACCATGCCAAAACCATTACCTCAAAAAGAATAAATATAATTTTCAATGTGCACAGTTTATACTAAGGATTCACATGGTTTTGAAAAATCATGTACTGATTGTGTGCCTTCTCTTTTGCTCATATATCCCTGTGTATAGTTTCCTGTAAGTGTTCCATGGTTTTACCAAATCCTTAACTGACCATTAACTGATATAAAATCCCACAAAACACTCAAAAATTTCTCTAAACTCTCCAATACATCACCCATATACTTTATATACTTAAAAAACATCAAGAAAGGATTACTTACCAGGAACTGGGGACGCTACACAACACCTGTATAGCATGATCCAATGATAATAACATACACAAGACCTAATGTATTTGATATAAAATAAAGTGACACAAATTTACAATTCATATATACAATACCAATAACTAATATTGAGTGAAATACATATCCAATACCTTATACATTTAGTGTTTTAGATAAATAAGTAGATAATATTTACATATCAAAAATAGGTCATTGTCATTAAATGATAATCATTTCCTTTAAAAAAAATAATTTATTACTTTACTTACTGTCTTCAAAAAATTATCCACATATGTTATTCTTATGGAAAATCCATATTTAATAATATTTTTCATAACCTTGGGAAATGGAGATATAAGAAGGGTGATCTTAAACATACATCAATGATGAGCATAGGTGTTAATAACCAAATATAATAAGTTTGTACAAGATGGGAATAAGGGTATGAGAACATAATCATAGTGTCTAAAGTATGAGATTCATACCCAATAAAAACATGGTTCATAAATCATGAGTCATGGAGCAATGATTTTTCATAGTATAAGACGAATGACATATGCTTCAATAGTCATGATCCATGTGAAACCAACTTTTCTAATAAAACCCATTAAAACTCATAGAAATAATATAAAAACGTGTAGGAATATTTGGACACAACCCTTATAATAAGTATAATAATATGCCTTATATTCACTTTTTTAATGGAACAACCTACCTGATTAATAATATCTTCTCTATAGAATAAATCATTATATAATTATTTTTAAGACTATATCAGACCCACTTGTACTCATATATAAATTCAAAAAACCATGACATGAATAAAATATATATTTCCTTTCCCATTCACTAAAAAAATCATAAAAGCATTCATTATTCCTTTATAACATAATTAACACATGTGAAAAATGGGTTGTAGGAAAATTTCCTAAAGTCATCATTCTAACCCATTGAGATAATGAAGGTGGATGATATCATTAAGAAAATTCATGATCGAGAATAAGGAATTATTAAGGATTTTAAAATATAAATTGAACCCTTTTTTAAAGTAATTATAATTATTATTTGGAAAATATGAAAAATATCCTTTTCTTTTAGTAGCCTTTAAAAATGAAAAGTTCATAAAACAATGTCAAATTAATTTTCTATAAAAAACTTTGGAAACCAAAAAAAAGAAACATTATTAATTAATAAAGAAAATAGTCAATTTAAAATGCGTTTATATAGAAAAAATTTAAAAATGTTCATCTTATATATTTTTAAATATAGTCAAAAAGTGTCCTATGAGGAAAAAAATAACAAATTTCCTTCTAAATCAAATTCAAATGAAGTCAAATAACATAGAAAATAGCATTAAAAAATTATTTTTGATTTTAAATGGATGTTTTTAATTCAATATAATGAACATGGTCATATAATAAAATGATCTATATAAAATAATTTATTATGTATAAAAGCAATGATTTAAAATAAACCCCATTATCACTTTTAAAATAGAAATCCCTCTTTGAAATAAAGAACATAAATTACCTTTATTATAGATAGTGGAATGATATCATATATTAATGATATATTATATACACTATATAAAATAATTATGGTGCATAACATGAAATGTGTATCAAGGGAAGAAGATTGTGATAGATAACCCTTCAAATTTTTATCACACTTAAATCAAATATTGTTAAAAAGATAACATGATATGGTTATTTAAATTCAATTAATTTCATTAAATAATATGTTAAACTATTATAACGCTACAATAATTAAACCATATGAAAGAAAATATGGTTCATAACATGGAACATCTCTAATTGAAATTAAATTTATACAATGAAACTATTAAAAATATCAAACTATTTTTGGTAAGAATCAATGAATTGATCATGTGAAACAATTGAAAATATATTCATAACAAGTTGAAATATAATACAAAACAATCATTGTTCACAAAAACATATTATTTTCATAACATAGTAAGTAGATAATTGATATAACTCATCAAAATGAAAATGAGTGAAGAATACAGTTACCTCATACTTCCACTTAGTTGGACACACTCCAGTTTCAGGGTATAATAAAATAACATTTACTATATACCTATATAAGAAATTTATTGTTATTTCAATATGTGTTAATGGTCAATATGTATGTGTTAACAATCCTATTTCCCATGCCTATATTGATTCATTTATTTCAATTATTTCACCTTGTTCATGATTTCATTATCTATAATTTAACATACCTCCCCACAGCCATTGGACATAGAATAGGTGGAGGAACAACTAACCATAGGTGACAACCCCAAGACACCAAATTAAAACAAGAAGTTCAAGGGATTATAAAAATATTGGCGAATGATTTTCCATGAAGAAACAAAAAAATCAATGAGTTAAAACATGAAAAACTGAACCAATTAAATGAATTATTGGTAATAATAATTCAAATATAAGGAACCAAAATAAATAGGAACATTATTGTAGCATATTCAAGTAATAAAAAATGAATACATGAATACAAATCATACCAAACATAGAAATATTGAAATGGTATCACACCAAATAAACCAAGAGAGATCTTCATGATCCATACACAAAATAATAAGGTAACATCATAATAGACCACTAAAGTAATATGAAACCTTTCATTTAACATTATCAGAGTACACAATATCTATAAACACACCAAATAACCCAATTAATGGGTGAGTATAAATTCATTAGATAATCTCTAAATGCCTTAAAATAAATACAACTAGGATAAGAACGATTCGACACATTTTATAAAATATAATTTCAAAAACAAAGCAAGAAAATAAGAAAATAGATGTGGTCTGTCCCAAAATAGTTTACCAAAATAAGTAAATTACAATAATAATAATTGAATAAAATTATTTAAAAATTTAATTTCATCCTTTTGCATACCCATCCATGTATCTCCTAAACACACATTGACGTATTAATGAGTAATGATAGTTCCATACTCATGAGTGGTCACATATCCTCTACCGTGTTGTTATATGGTGGTTAAACCCATGTTCCATTACACCATTGGCACTGATCACCAAAGTATTTCAAAAATCCTTCTCATAATACATTATGAACACAATAAACCATGAAATCCATGTTATCATATCAAATTATTCTATATAAAAAATTATTTCAAAACCAATTTATTTCAAAAATAATTATCAATATTATTTGGAGAATCATTATAATACCAAATATTTAGTCTATAATACCATGGTATATCTAATAATTATATGTAAAAGGAATTTTAACACAATTCCATAATGTTCTAGAATACGTATAATGAGATAGAATCCACCTACCTCCCAATAGTAACTAAAAATTAATAACAACATAAGTAAACTTATAGATCTATGATCATGACAAATTTCCTTCGATAGATATAACAATATCTCATTAAGATATAGTTCATGGAATATATATATATATTAATGAAATTTTAGATATAATGAATTATGTGATATGGGATGAGAGGATAAAAAGATAATGTAAAATAAAAAGGACATTCATCTAATTAGAGATATCCAACACACATTGATTATTCAAAATCACTTTCTTGGACAAGGAAAATATATATGGGAGCCTAGGAGAGGAGATTAGTTTGAAATACTAAAATATTTAAAGAAAAATGAGTTTTATGAGTCTTTAATCTTAGTTAGTGAATAATTTTTGGATCATTAATATGATTTCACACATTTAGGATTCACAGTTTGTCTAACTATATTCCAGACATGTGAATGCTACTAGAAATAAACTAGGTTTCCACAAGGGTTTGTCTCATGGATGAGAAAATCATGAACCAATCGTGGGGTGCAATTTTATCAAGGACACCACCTCACATGGTTATCACACACAATTTGACAAACCACGTTCCAAATACTCACCTACTTAGTTACTCCCAAAGAAACATTTCATGGATTCCTAGAGATGGTCCATCGTTTCATATTACTTTTCTCAAACCAAAAACCCCTTAAAACACTTCAAAAATACTCCAAAAAATCTACAACCACATGAATCTCAATACTATAATTATATAATAACATAATTAAAAATTAAATTGTAATGTATCTAAAATAGAGGGTGTAACATTCTCCCCATCAAGGGTATTTTTGTCTATTGAATGTGGGACACCAGAATTACTTTGAAAGATCTTGCGGTGCTACACCAACATTTCCATCCAACGTTCCCATCTCACTTTTGAATTTATATATACTAACCTAAAACTCATGCCTACCTGATATTTTTCCAATAGAAAATATTATCTCATCCATCCATAATTTATATCGGTACATGAATTAAAATTGCATCTATTTCAGTTTTAACATTGACCGATCTAATCAGATGATCATGATCAGGAATGTACACTTTAGTTATGGTACACAAAATGAATTTTTTGTAAAATAGAATATTCAACATAAAAAATTGATAATTTATACCACCCAATCATACATATACCTCATAAGTGACAATGATATATGCAGAAAACATAATTTTATTACAAATAGGATGATTCCCTAACCTTGGAGAGATTATGAGGAAAACCTGGTCGGCCACATCAAATGATAATAGTCAATAATGATAATCTTCATATGATTTATGGTAACTCTAATCTCTCATCATTCACTTTTTTATTGTCTTTATCCTCTCCATTCTCCCATTTTATATAATAGTATTGATATGTGAAGTGTCATACATTTATACCCAACAATTTCAATAACAATAATAGAGACCATAAAATCACATAAATGATCCATGTGTATTAATATCTAAAAAGTATTATTATATGAGGAATCCTATAATGGTATAAGATCAACGTAGGAGCTTCCAAAATCGATAACACTAGACCCTGTTATATCTTCCAATGTTTGGATCATCGGTTTGGATTTTCCATCCATTTCATGAAGGTAATTTGTACTCATGGTCCATTGGGGTATAAGGACTTTCTAAAAGGACATAAAAATCAAGATGTAAACATGGGGTCCTATTTAGACTCAATTAAGACTGGTACGCCATGAAAATATTAATCCTTTGAGATAATGTTCTTCATCAAGTCTTCTATCATTTAAAATTCATGAATATGGATAATGTGAGCTGACTTTGTGTGCAAATAAACAATAACCCATAGAGCATCATGTTTCCAAATAAATCTTAGTAAAAATATAAAAAATAACTACTTACCTTCTCCAATTTCTACATGGGTATAAGATTATATTTCAACATACCACATATCCATTGGTTCTCCCTTATGACCTGGTGACAGGTGAGGCATCTTGAGACAAACTCACTCACTTTCTACTTCATGCCACCCCACAAAAAAATATTCCCTCAGTGCCTTTGAAATCTTATGAATTTCAAGATGAATATCTTATCTCAAATTATTGTAGGGAGAAAAAAGAGGTTCTTAGTAAGTTTTAGGAACAAAAATCTTATCTCTGAACAACATAACTTGTTTTCTATCTACTATCCATTCCTCAAGGGTCTCCCCACCTTTGAGATTTGAACCCATGGTTAGACATTCCAAATATGATGTATAAGAATCTTCAACATGATCAACCAAATCAAGAATAAATGATACATGAATTAAAATAACAATGACATAGTTATCAATGAAATCTATATACATATCATATATGAATTAAATTAGATATCATTAATCTAAATCCTCTTTGTCCAACTGATTATATGAATTCATACTCAATGAATCTTCCACTAAATTTCCATTACCTGACATATGAATCAACAAAAATTTAAACATATGAACATATTCCATCCATTTTCATTTCTTTCATTTCATATACCTTTATGGTAAAAAAATTAAATATATTATAACTCATGAACACTATGAATTTATCAATATAAATGTAATGACACCATATTTTCAATGAATGGACTAAAATATCCAACACCAACTCAAGAGTTGCGTAATTATATTCATGCACCGATAACTATCAGGATCCATAAGCAACACCATAGTATCCATTCTAGGGTAAAAATACTAATACAGTCGTTGATGCCTTATAATAGACCACATAGCCTTATCCTGACTCAATAAATTAATAGACATCTTCTAAGGTAAACTAAACCATAAGCTCTTGAAAATATTTTTAAAAACTGTTTCTCTATTGGAATGGAGCACACTTCATTGTCAGATCCCTCATCAGTAATAAAATCCATGAAAAATCATGAAAAATCAGCAATCATATCCTTCTATATTGAGAAAACTGGGTTTCGCAATAACATTTTATATTGGTTTCCAATAGATATTTTTATTCAACTATTCAGTATTTATAGAGAATCACCTTTGTAAAATGATGTGTCCAAAGAGACACACCTATTTGATCTAAAAATCACTCTTTATAAGCTTCACATTAATGATATTTTTTGTAAGATAGTGAACAATATGTCCATGTGTTGTTCATTACCACCCTTAGTCATAGAATGCACCAAATATCATTAAAGAATGCCACTATAAAAAAGTAATGAAACCTCTAAAATATCTAATTCAAAAATTATGTAATTAATTTTTTCCACACATAATATTAATTGTAATAACCACATATTTATAATGACCCAAATTTCTTCTAAAGTATTTCATTGGAATTTAATCTTCTAGAACTAGATGTTTCTAATACCTTGATTGTTAGTGTATCTTAAAGTACCATGACGCTCCCCTAAATTGATCAAATATATTGAAAATACATGGATGAGGATTATGATTAATTATTTTAACTTTATTGATCTAATGTTATGAAACCAAAATAGAAAGAGTTACATTTGTCTCGTATATAAAAAGAAAAGTGTTTCTTATAGAGATTTACTAGGTCAAATAAAAACTGTGATTTACAACTCTTCTAGCTAGACATTAAATTCTCATAATTATATTGGTGACATCCTATAATACAAAATTTAAATATGAATGGTCCTTATTAGGAGATCAATCATAAATTCATCTTCTCCATTTTGTGGAAACCCAATAATTTTTTAGGGAATACATTTTTAAATTGATCAATGAAGGTTAAAAAATATCTATATTTGATTGAATCAATATATGATAGAGTAACCATTGATAACTAATAAGATTTATTCATAATCAACATTACTAATATTACATCTCTTTCATCATTTATATCCCAATAATCAGTAAATATATACTTAACATCATCCAAAAAAGTGAAACTAACCTTCTGGAACAACAATCATTGTGGGAATTAAATGATGTCAATTAATATGTTACATAAATAATGTCATATTATCGAATTTCAGGAAAAGAAAAATACTAAAACATCTCATCCCCATTCTTATTTATTAAACACACTAATAAAATTAAGTATTCACACTCTGTTTGGTTGAGATGTGTTTAATGTTTAAAAGATTGAAGCCATCATCTACCCAAGTAATCTAATATGGTCAATAACATGAGAAGAAATGAAATAGTGGTGTGGGGCCATAAAAAACAATGAATATATAAGGGTGGAATTTAAGTGTATATTACCTCTTACCATATCATTACTTGATTTATCATCCATCATTATATTTTTTTAACACCAAACAATTTCATACTCACTCCACCATATTCCTTGCTTCCATATTGTGATTTCCATTCCCAATGAGTCATGGTGTTCATATAATCACATTGTATCACTTATTTATGAGGATAAGAGTGTATTTATTAGTTAAATCCTTCTTAAGAATATGTTATCTAATAAACATGATATTTATTACAAACACCAAACTTTAGTGATCTACAACAATAACAATATAGATGTCACATCCAATTATAGTGGTAAAAAACTCATGGTTCTACCATAGAACCAATATTAATTTGATTAAAATAAATGAAATGAATAAACCCATGATGTATATTGGTTTTTGTATGATCTTTAATTGATTTAGTGGTATTAGTTTATAGTGTTTCACATCAATGAGAATATGTGTCCCTTTTCCACTTGTTCCCAATGTTAGTGTTCCCACCGACTCCCAATAAAATATATATATTCCCTCCAACATGATTACCATAAATATCAATTTCTTCCAGTACTACCTTTTAACCATATTCTTAAATTCATTAATAATTATTGAAAGTATTTTTGAATGAATATCTGGTGGAAATCAAAATTAAAATTTGTGTACCATCAAGGACACAATAGTGGATACCTCCAGAGAGTGTAATGATCGAAATCCATAAACATGGTTGCATACTCCGTCATTAATCAAGTCTCTTACATTTGGGTAATGAAATCTATATTTAAGTGTAACAACCTAATAAATTTTTTAATGTTTTTAGAACAAATTTAATTTCATCAATTGTTTGTGATTCATGCAACACTGAGATTTAATGAACCACAAAAAACTATTAAATTAATAATTTAAACATGTTTGTTATGACCAAGACATTAAAAATTGAGGCATAAAAATAAATAAAAAATATTAAAAATTATGAATAATTTTTTCTTTAGATAAATCATATTGATAAAAAGTAACTAATTATAATTAAAATTCTTATATACTTCAAAAAATACTTTTTTGACACAAAAAAATATTTGTATTTTAATTTGTTAAAAAATAATAAATCTAACATTTGAAAATTTTAGAATCATTATTTACAATAATTAAACTCATTTTTGGAGTCCAGGTGTCAAAATAATCTTAGGGTGACTTTTTTAGAATTTTTTGAAAAGAGTAATTTATCAAAGAATAGTTATAAATTATTGTTTTTATTCAAAACTAAATTTTAATTTAAATAATTTATGAGGTTAAATTTTGAATAAAATAGTTTCAAAAGTAATAATAGATAATTATTATTATAAATAATCTAATATAGGTCATTGTATTTAATTTATTTTCTAATTTTTATATAAAAACATTTGAAAATATTGAAAATTTTCTCTTTGGAAAACTACATTTTCTTCACTTCTATATGTTTAATTTGAATTTAAATTCTCCTACATCTATGAATGAAATTAAGAAAAAAATTATTCCATATTTTTAATCATAGAAATTAATAATATATAATATGGTAAACTTAATTTTTTGAAAAAATTAAAAGTAAATTAATAATATATAAAGGATTTCATCTTAAATAGAAAATTAATAATATATAATATGGTTAACTTAATTTTTTAACGATATTTTGTGAAATTTTTATTTTGAAAATGTTATTTTTAAAGTGAAAAGGTTATTTTACACTAATAATGATCCAAGTGATCTATCAAATCAATTTTCTATCAAATATGACATCATTTAATGTTAAAAAATATTTACTGGGGATATGATACATTTATAACATCTTTATTCTTTATCTAGGTTTTTTATTATTATTATGATAATATTTTCATGAAAACCATTTCATTTGAATTTTTTTCGATGATGAAATGATTTAATGTTTTTAAAACACATTTATTTTATACAGGTTATTCACTCATGAAATTTTTTTGAAACCTATTTATTTATATAGGTTTTGATATGATAATTTTTTTATGAAACCCATTTTTTCATCGATTCTGATATGATGAGTATTTTATGATCTTCTGCCATGAATATGTATGGTTTTCATTATATCATAGTGGTTACGTTATACCCATAGATGGTGGTTATGTTATCACCAAGGATGGTGGTGATTTTATAACCATGTATGGGTGGGACCTATATCTCACTCCAATATATTGGGTAAATATTTAGATCTTATAAGATAAACAGGACTCGAATGGGGAGTAAACCAAGTTCAATAATGGAATTTCATCACTATGATAGTCAATTGAGTCAACCATGACTACTATAATGGTTTGGGAAGTGAACCCATTTACTATGATAACTTTGGGAGTGAACCATGAATACTACCATGGTTTGGGGAGTAAACCTACTCTACTATGATAGTCTTTGAAATGAGTCTGGACTACTAAGGAATTGATTTTCTCTCTTTATGTGTATACCAAAAATCTATATCATATGCTAATCTTACGATATCATGGGTCATTTTCATTTATTCTATTATGATTCTTGTCTTATGAACTACTATGATTTATTCCATGATTTAGTTTTAGGATATAAGACATCTAGGCTATGGTTTTAAAATTTTATTATCAAATTCGCATACACTTATGCTCATTTATTGTTTATTTCTCCATTTTATACCCTTACTAAAATTCTATGATCACACTCTCTTATGTTTAAATTCCCCAAATTATAACTATGGTATTATAAATGATATGACTATGAAGGGTTATATTTTTGAAGAACATGGTGGGATATGATATAGTTCACTTTTGAAATAGTTTTTTATGTATTCTTCTTTCCAATGGTGCTAGACCTAGATGATTCTAGAATGTATAGTTTTGTTATGTAATGAATTTTTTTCTATTAAGAGGTAATAATTATGTGTGAGAAGTTTTGGTCATTATAGTTGGTATCCAAGAAAAGTTTAGTTAACCTTTAGAAACTATGATGAAAAAATATTTGTGAGAACCCTTAGGATGATCCTATGTAAATGATAACATCCAAATGTTTTGTTAAGTAATATACTATTTGATTTACCTATATGTACATCCCTTTATGGAAATTAAAAATGGAATTAGTTACATGACAACTAAATCTATGGGTAATAAGTCCAAAAAGTTTTGGTAGGCTTGACTTGAGTGTTACATGGTACATGAAAAGGGCTATACTGCACTCCTGGTTTGACATTACCAGGGTAAATTCTTTATTTAATTCACATCATTATTATAATAAATAATCTAGTATTTGAATAGATTATGATCATTTTTAACATTTTTTAATGATAATGTGTCATAGATTTAAAAGAGGGAGTCAAAATTCAGACACACAAAAAATTATTTTTAATGATTATGTGTTTTCCCACTATTATTATTATTTCTCACACTATTCTTTTTGTTTTTAGTCAATGGATAGAACTAAGAAGAATCATGTTAACAATTAATGTGATGGATAATTCAGTGACCATGACCTACCAAATTTGATGATGACTAGAGAGAAGGATATTGTGATTATTCTTAATCATTTATCATGGTATATAATTTAAAACATAAAGTTTAGTGAGATTCCTAATTCTTTAAATATAAGAAATATGGACTTTTATATAAGTTTATGTGGTAAGGAACATATAAGAAGATGATTTGGATTGTTTCATGTCAGTAATGTTGGAATAATAACCTATAATAATATCTCAAATGTAGTGGAATATTTTTTATGTTCAAATGAAAGTCATAGAGCAATGAATTAACATGAAATTTGATGTATTATATATGAGGAACCTGGGAATTATCCCAAGTGAATTCCCTAAACTAAGGATTAACCCCTAGACCAAGGAATGAATAACATTTTACCAATTCATTGATGTAATCTGTTTGACATATTTATATATTTGGATTCAATAATTATTCTATAGAAGTATTTTAACAATAGTATGTATATTATAAGTATTTTCTAACAACTAAGGATTGTGCTAGTTTTTTAGCATTATATGTCATCACGTAAGATTAAATTAAAGGTTATGTGTATCATCATGGGTTTATGAGTATAAGGTTAATAATAAGTTCAAATTCTAGGACATCCCTTTTTAGGTTCTATGTTAATACGATTTTAATGTAACTAATGACATTTTGAGATATGTTTTATGGGAATAATGTATATGTAAAACTTATGTACAACATGAAGTTTTATTTGGGGAAGAATTTTATTTTAATAATTTTAATGATATGGATAACATTCAACGGTTGTATGAAATTTTACGATAAAGGTTATTTTCATGATGTTTTAGCATATTTTTGAGAATGTTACAAAAATTATATTAATATTATTAAGTAAAAAAGGAAATACATTCACATATAGAAAGTCTATAGGGCTTGAACCCACAATTGAATGTCGATAAAAGTGGAACTTCTATGAATATCATACTTGAGATCTTATAATGTATAAATGATGCGACAAAAAAAATATTAAGTTGATTTTGAGAACATATTTTTTATTGTACAGACAACAATGGGATTTGAAAAAGATATGGTGATAGATTATGATTTTTGAAAATTGTGGTCTCCTGAGGAAAATTACCCAAATCTGAATTTTTAGAGTTATCTATGGTTATTATTTCATTAATTATATAGAGGAATTATATTTATGAATAATTTTTTGATATATATACAGATCATAAGAGTTTAAATTATATATACTCACACATAATGATTTGAACATGTTAAAAAAATTATGGTTAGATATGATCAATGATTATGGAAAATCAATACAATACCACCCTAAGAAATAGAAAAAGGAATATGATTCCTTTGATTTTAAATGATCATGTCAGCTTATCTTGGATGGAGATCACAAAATTTCCAACATTTATATATTTTTAAAGGATATATATAGAAATCTAGAAGGACAGGGATAATTATAACCTTTATCAAATGAGTGTTCAACAATATATACAAGTAAACACTAAAGTATTGCAGAAGGAAGATGTCAAGTAGTATAAGAAAGTGAGAAATGTTCCTGAGTTTAACCTTGATTTTTATGGTGAAATAAGTCTCAAGAACCATATTTGTATCCCATAAATATCATTTTTAAAAAAGTTGTTTCTAAAGGAGGTTTATATTTCTTCATTCACCATTCATCTTGGAATTAAGAAGATTTATAGAGATTTTAATGATTATTTATGGTGTAATTAAATTAATGGAGATAGTATATAAATTTAATCTCAATTCATAGTATGTTAGAAATATAAGGATGATAAAAAATGTCTAATATGATATTACAACCATTTCCCGTACATGAATGGAAATTGTAAAACATAACCGTGGATTTTTTCATCAATATCCCCAAAACATCTAATGGGGAAATGCTATAAGGGTTATATTTGATATCATAATGAAGTAATCACACTCTATTATTATAAAATAATATTTCCATTTGGATTAAAATTCTATGATATACACTATGTATATGGTATGCTCGCATGGAGTACCGAATTCAATTGTATCTGATTTGGATTTCTAGTTTACATCAATGTTATGGAGAAGTCTTCAATAATATCTTGATATAGAGAACAGTTTCAGAATTTTGTATAATTTGAGGATTGATTTTTATTATGAGAGAATAATATAAACCCAATATGGTTTTTTATATCTTGTTCTCTGGATTTATGCGGTATTATGGATCAACAACTTCCTCTGGCTGATTTTTCTTACAAAAATAGCTTTTACTCCAGGGTTTATATGGATCCTCATTAATCCATCTAGGGAAATAAGTGTATAAATCAAATTTAATTTTATTAAGTTGTAATTTATTTATATTGATACCAAAGATAGAAAAATTAATGGAAGATAAGTTTAGAGTCATTAAACCAGGAATAAGGGTAGTAAAAATTCAAAATAAATGGTATTCCTAAAATTTTTGTCATGATCTGGAATCTAAAGTTGGTTACAAGGTGTTTCTATGAATTTCTCCATATAATAAGGTATTGATATTTTAATAGAAGGAGAAACAAATCCCTTGTTAAATCGATACCGTTTAAATTATTGATCATATCGGGATGGTATCTTATCTATTTTCACTTTCGCTAAACCTCTCCCAAGTCTATGATGTCTTCCACGTATCTCTGATAAGGAAGTACAAACTTGATCCATCACATGTACTAAAATCAATTGTTATACCGTTGTAGGATAATCATTCATATGAGGAGAAAATAATATAGATTAGGGATCATAGATAGAAAGTGCTGCAAAACAAGACCCCTCACCTGGTCAATGATTTCTAGAGAAACCGCTAATTTAAATAATCTCTTTATGAACCTGAGGATTTGATGTGGCAGAAGTAATCAAAAAAAATTTAAAATAGTGATGAATTTAAATAGAAAAGTTCATTTTTATGGGATATAATTTAACATCCTTAAAATTTCATGAGTTTTTATGAATAAATTTAATTTCATTGATAGTTCTGCTTTACACAACACTATGTTTTAACAAACCATGAAAGACTAATAATATTATTATTTAAAATAGTCGTCACTTTTTATCCATTAAACATGATGTAATTAAAATAGATAAAAATATTTTAAAAATTAATTATAGTGGATTTATTTGAAGAAAATATATTTATAAAAAATATATTTTTTTTAGTAATGTATTTTTATGCATTGAAAATTTCTTTTCTCCAAAAAAATGATTTGTAATGATTTTTTGTGAAAAAATAATAAAATTAATTTATTAAACATATAGAAATTTAAATTGAAAAAATGAATCTATTTTTTTGTATTCAAAATTTCAAAATAATTTTTAGGTTACTTGTATATATTATTTTAAAAAAATATTTTTTTCAATGAACGATGAGAAATACTGGTTTTTATTAAAAATAGTCTTTTCATTTAAAGATATTATAAGTTTACATTTTTTCTCAAGTTGGTTTCAAAATTAAAATTATATAAATTATATTATAATTAATCCAATATAGTTCGTTTGAATGAATTCCATATTTAGTTTTTATAAAATATATTTTTAAACGTTAAAAAAATCTCTCTAGGAAACCGCTTTTTCTTTGCATCAAAAGGTTTGATTTGAAATTAAAATTTTCCACTTCTATGAATGGAATTTAAAAAAATGTATTCCTTATTTTTAATAATAATATTTAATATTACATAATAATATATGAAAAAAATAAAAAAAAATAGGAAAATGGAAAAAATAAATTACCATAGTTAAGGTTAAAACGGATCATTATAATGGTTAAAATAGAACGATAAGGGGTAAAATGAACTATAAAATTTTTCCAAAAACCATTGTGTGGCCATATTTCCACTATTTCACTTATAATTTTCAAAAATTACCCATTTTGGATCCTTGTTTAAATTGATAAATGTGTATCCAGTTTATTCATTTCAAAAATTCCATGTGGGTCCTCTCCCCCAACATATAAAAGGCCACTTGTCTCCTATCCTCTTCACACTTCCTAAACCCTTTGGATTTTCCAACACCTTACCAATTGTATTAATTTTATACCTAACCACATCCTAGAGGAACTATTTTTGTTATAAAACCCTTTTTATAAGGATTTATGTATAATCCTAAATTGGTTCTCCAAATAATAGGTGGTTTAAACATGTACAAAGGATATCGAGACTTAAGGAATGGTATTTCAAGTATCTCTTTTATTTTTTGTATTACACCATATTAACCACTTTTTTATTTATTTTTTTGTATATAATACCCCTTATCTATGTCATATCATGATTATATATATTTTTAATATATTTAATGTGTTAATTAATGTTATTATTTAATGGGGCTTATTATTCAAAAGTTTCCAAAGTGTTAATGGAATTTCATCTCACTATTATTCTAATGGGACACATGAATTATACACAAATTATTTCATTTTTTTATATACTACCCATGAATTTATTTTATGATTATTATAATTAAAAGTATGGGATATATATATCCACCTAAAATTCTATATTTCATGGGGCTTAAGATTCAAAAGTTACAAAGTGGTGGGGGTTTTATGTTATAATATCATTATTTATTGGGATTATATATGAATATGGTTTCGATGATGAAATATTCTAACCTAAATCTTATAAAAATACTGAATTATATTTTCATCTAGTTATTAATGGACAATATAATATTTACATTCATTTTTCACACTTTAACAGATAAAAATACAAAAGGATTTTTTTTAAAGAAATTTGACTTTATTTCTCTCTTTGATCAAAAATACAGTTTTTAAACCATATTTTCTATAAAAAAATTCTAGAATGTTTTAGTATGATAGTTGATTTTCATTTTTAACCATTATTTAATTTTCAAAAAATAAATTGAAAGAATAAATTTTTCATTTTCCAAGCAATGCATGTTTATATTTTTCTTTAAAAAATTTGAAAGGATCCTTTATTTCAACAGGTATGAAATTAATAATATTATCTATCATCATGAACACTAATAGTTAAAATAATAAATTATAATTTTTAAATTTTATTCCCAAATAAGTATATTTTCATAATTTTCAGTGTACTTTTAGTTTTATAAAGGTGATTTTAAATGTGAAATGATTATTTTCCTCATGAAATGTTCTCAGTGATCTTCCAAAATAATTTTTCATCTAAAATGAAATCATTAGATGTAATATAATATTTATGGGGTATATAACCCATTAATAAAATCCTTATTTTTCTCTTGGTGTATGATGGTTATGATGATATTATTTCCATGAAACCAATTCCATTTTGATGGTTTTTTCTATGATGAAATTACTATGAAACCAATCTATTTTCCGTGGTTTATGATATGAATAATTGTTCATGAAACTCATTTTTTTCCTACTATTTTTTATAATTAATGCTTTATGAAACCCATTTATTTTCATAGGTTATGATATAATTAATATCTTATGATATTGTGTAAAAAATATTTATGGTTTTTATTATGTGTTAGTAGTTACGTTATAACCAACAGATGTAGTTATGATACACCCAAGGTCGTTGGTCATATTATTACAAAGTATGGGTGGGACCTATATCTCTCTCAAATGAATTATGTAAATATTGAGATCTCATGATAAAAAACATATCTAGAATGGGGATTGAACCCAATTCAATAAGAGACTTTATCCACTATAATGGTGATGGGATTAAACAGTGACTACTAAGATGGTTTGCGGAGTAAACGTAATCCAAAATTATAGTCTTGGGAGTGAACCTTGACTACTACGATGGTTTGGAGAGATAAAACAATCAACTATGATAATTTTTTAAATGTGTCTTGACTGTTAAGGAAATATTTTTTTATGCTCATGTTTTTTTAAAAAGTTTACATCTTATGACAATGCTATGATCTTGTGGATCATATTCATTTATTAAATAATGATCAATTTCTTATGAACTACCATGATTTATTCTGACTCATGTTTATAATCTATGATATATAGGGTATGATTTTGAAATGTTATTACCATGTACTCATACCCTTATGATCATGTTATATTTATATCTCCATTTTTTACCCTTAAATAGAATATAAAATCACCCGCTTTTATGTTTCCTTTCTGCAAGTTACGAACAAATTTATTTTGTTCGAAATTTTTAATAAGGGTTCAAGTTAAGAAGAAATTATTAGGAGATGATATAGTTACCTTATGAACCATTTTTTTATGTATCTGAGTTTCCAAATGTTCCAAACCTAAATGATTTTGGTGTTGATTTTTATGTTTTCGAATTCATATTCATCTATTAAAATCTAACATTTATGTTTTATAAGTTTGGCCCATTATATTTGGTCTATATTGAATGTATGAATATTGTATTTTTTTAACAATTATTCAAATTCCTACCATATAAGTTAGTTTTTTTAATCTAGATTATAAATCTAATAACCATAATTAGCGTGAAAGGTCCTCTAGAAAATACACTACTAACCTTACCTATAGCTCAGCTAGTGTACCAAGGAAATTAACAATTAAATTCATTATATTAGGGTATAATTCTTTCTTTTCCAGATATAAATCCCCCTAGAAATATTTGTGGATTTTTCTTCTGAAACTACATGGAATGATCCACTTATTGAGGTTCATTATTCGTATTTCCTATCTCAACAACATGAAATGACTAATTGATGTTTTTGAAATGTTTATTCTCCTATAGATCTTGTGAAACTATATTTTCTATCGCCTCTTATTAAAGATTTCTATGAAGTTCACATGGTTTCATTCATTATTACCAAAAAAAACAACATTTACAAATCACTCACTAGAAACTTAAGTAATAGAAAAATCTATATCACCATATGTAACATGAGATACAACTATCTTCTCAAAAATCAACTAATTTTAACATTTTTCATGATTCATTATAATTAAATTGAGTAATTTAGTCCTAGTGGGGAGTCTCACAATAAATGGGTGATATGAAATACTCAATAGTTAACCACATGAAAATGAGATAAAACGGTCCTAGAGGTGTCTTAGAAAACTTTTTGTGCCTAGAGTACCCTGGTAACTTAAGTATCAACAAAAAAAATTAGCAATGTATTTTTATGTAATACATTTTAGGTAATGAAATTCCAATATTTTTTATAACATGAATTGATGGAACATTTTCCAAAAAATATTTATACCATTTGTATCGTCATTACCCTTTCCCATTGGCATGTGAAGAGTTTGATGTCCCATTTATTATAAGTGACACACCCATGACACGAAATTCCTATAATAAATTACTAGGTCTTGGAAGAATGTTGGGGGGTGGTTTTCCCTAAATAACTAAATAAACCTATGGGACAAAATACAAGTTACAAAACTGTTAATATGTTTCATGAGTAACAAAAAAATTTCTCAAAGGAATGAAATTTAAAAAACATCACAGTTTCATTAAAAAGTAATGAAAATGACATAAAGAAACAAAATAACATGCAACACACTATCCTCATTGTGGAATCACTCAAAGGACACTAAAAGAGATATCAAAGATCTGAACAGCAACTAAGAAGGGAACATCATGACTCACCACTAGAGAAATGTGAAATCATTCCATTACATTTATCTCTATACAGTATTTCAAATAAACCTACATTTCCATGTAGGGGGTTAGAGTGAACTTGGTAGGTAATCCCTAAAGAATTCCTAACACATTCCTCTAAAATAAGAACATGTCATCAGATTTTATAAAATAATATTTTTTAACAAAGAAAGATAATAAGTAATTTAAGGGTGTGAGTATCAAAAAAATTACTAGAAATATTTTTAAAGAAAAATAATTAAACTCAATCAAATAATCATTTATTTTCATTATATTGGAATAACTATCCATGTATCTCTCTCTCTCTCTCTCTCACGAGAATTATTAATGATGGTTTCATACTCATGAATGCATTCCCTTCCTTCACCAAGTCATAACAATGTGTTTAACACCAACTACTATTACAAATTTCGCATTGAGCCCCAATTGTACATCAATAAGGCCCCACATAATGTAATACAAACACATTACACCTTATATTCAAAGTTCACATATCAAATTATTCTGTATAAAATATTTCTTTTGAAAATAACATGCTAAAAAAATTGTCAAATACATTATGAGAATCACTAAAAAACAAAGATTTAGTTCCTAATACTAGGACAATTTTACAAAAAAATAGGAAAAGGAATTTAAACCCCAAACTATCGTTTTATAGAATGAGTGTGCGTAGAGAGAAGCCAGCTACCTCTCCACAGTTTATACCAATAAAAACTATGAAAGGAAACATATATTATTGGGATCACAATACCTCTCCTTAAATTGATCAATCAATATCTCATCAAAAATAAACGTCAAGTAACAAAGTTCTATCCATGATAGATTATATCTAATGATCCAAGTGAGAGGAAATGAAAGGATCGAGAGATAGAAAAACAAGAATGAGTACTTACCTTTGATTCTAGATATCCAACATAATTTGATTCATAAAAATCACATTATTAACAAATGGGAACCCTTAATGGAGACTAAGAGAGGGTATAAGTTAGAGATCCTAAGAGAAGATTAGAAAAATGAGGCTTCTAGGGCCTTAATTCTATTCAAATAAAAAATTCAGATAATTATCATCACCTCACAAGTTTAGGCCGTATGGTTTTTTGAACCATGTGACAACCATGCATATACTACTGGAAAAAGCCTAGGTACCCACATGGTTTTTTAAATTTTGTTTAAAACCCATGAGCCAAACATGTGGTGCTACTGTCTAAAGGCCACCCCTTAAAAAATTGACATTCCTGGTTTGAAAAACCATGCACTAACCGTGTTTTCTACACTGTCTCAATTTGAGTGGTTTCTCATGGAATGTACGTGGTTTGGAAAAAAAATGTGTTCCAATGTTACACTTATTCAGTGAATCCAAACATCTAACTTCATGGTTTTCAATTGATATTTCACAATTTACCTTAATCATACTCAAACATTTTACCCTTTAAAATACTTCCAAAACAAACCAAAATAATCTAAAAATATTCAAAAATGAACTCAAGTATTATATAAAATCAAAACACATATAAAATTGTAAAAATATAATAAAATAAGATTGTTACATTAAAAATTATAATTAACACATAGAAAATTAATTTGATATTGTTTTAGAGTTCTACTTTTATTTTATGTTACTTATGTTAACAGTTATCATGGAATGCTTAAAAATTCCATTATTTAGTGATTATATAATTAATAAAATAATTGATTTTATAGGTAAATATATTTTTAATATTACCACAATATAATTATTAAAATATCTTATATTCATCATTATAATGTAATATTTCCCATACCTAATATTCCATAATCATTCATGAAAAAAACATTATAATATTGTTCATGTTTTTTGTAAAACCAATAAAAACAGGAACAAATTATAACCATTGAATAAGTAATACCAAGTAATTTTTTAATGATTTTTCCAATGCTAAAAAAATTTAATAAAAATATAAATATAATTATTATTATTTAAATTCAATATTATTACCATCCTTGCATGAAACTTCTGAAAAATGAAATACATCATCTATTGAGGCGATAAATTTCACATACACATGGGTGATGCTTTCACTTTCATGGGATGAAAAAAAAAGAATATATATACTGATTAATATTTATAGAAACATAATTATTTCACTAATATCATATTTATTAATTAAATACTTCTTTATAACCAACCATATGTGGCAGCCATAAAAATAAAATACATTATCCATTGAGGTGGTAGTCTGCACATACACATAAGCGACATTTTAATTTTTCATTGGATCTAAGAGAAGTAGATTATGGGTTTTCAACAAAAATAATATCATATCATTATATTTATTATACTAATTTAATTATATTATAAATTATAAAGAATATATAGATTTGGGGTAGAATAAATGAACTTGAATGAACATGGTTAAGATGGTTACTACTTTATTGGGTATCATTCTATGAATCTCTCCTTTATAATTCTTAAATTCATCTTTTAGAGAGAAAACAATCTCTATAATGTAGATATTGGTTAAGGGGTGGTATTTAGATAGATATAGGTAAATATAAAGTGCTCATAGTGGGTGGATAAGTGGGGGTGATGAGATACATTTATAAGTGAAGGGAATGACATTATTATAATTACTCTTATGTTTAATATAATATAATTTCATTTTCAAAAAAAAATTGAAATAAAATTGGATATGTTTTGAAAATATGGTAAGAGAGGGTGTAAATTTTCTCAAACTATAAAATTTAGAAATTTTTTAGTTACATTTTTGGTCTTATCTCTTATTTTAACCATTTTCCACATTTATCATATTCCATAGTGACTTAATTATTACCTTAGTAGCTCATTTTTAAATCTAAGAGTAAAATGGAACATATTACCTAATATTAAAATTATAATTAAAAATATGTAATAAATTTTAAAATATTCAATTGATAAATTTTTAAAAAATTACATTTAATATAAGTACACAAAAATCAAAGAAATTTTTATTTTGGAAAAAATACATTTTTAAACATAAAATAAATTTATAGGAAAATCATGTGTAATATTGATTCCCATGAAAAAATTATTATTAATTAAAAAAACAGTTTTATGTAACATTTTGATCAATAAAACCCTGAACATATCCTTTCAACCCATCAATTAACTCTAAATAATAAGTAAATATTTTTTTATAATAATGTATAACTTTGGTTCCAAATAGTCCTTCATGGTTTTATAAAATTAAAATAATATTTTTAAATACACTGTTTTATATCATAAAAAAAATTTCTCCTGTTAAAATGTTTTTATTGAGTCTCAAGTCACCCTTAAATCATAATGATGTTAGAAAATTCATAGAATTTGAAAAAAAAATTATTTTTTCTTTATTCACCAAAAGAATCTACCATTTTAGAAAAATACAAAAAATTAAATTTATTCTTATTCTCATATGTTAAATGAAAAAATAATAATTTCATAGAATTAAAATTATAACTTTTATAAAAAAATAAAATTAAATTACAATATATAAATAAAATTTTCTTTTATAAAAAATTACCCTTTAAAGATTAATTATTGTTAACCATATATAATATCATTTACTAATGAGTGTCAATTAATTTATTTTACACATTTTCTATTAATAATATATTGGTTTTTCAATTGAATTTTAATAATTTATTATTTACATTTGTTTTATGATTTGTATATCACACATTATTCAACAAGATATTTATGTAAAGTAATGTATACTAAAATATTGGGGTGAGTTAATAAGAGATCATTTCCAAAAAAATACATAGTACATAAATTAATATGTAAATAATAAATTAAATTGTAGAGAAAAAACGATAAAAAAACAACATTAATATCATCAAATATTAAAATAAAATAAATATAGAATGATATAGGGAGAAGAAAAAACCCTTTCCTTACTCCATCATCTATATTATGAAAAACCCTTAGAGATTTCTAAAATAATATATATTTAGGAGAGAGTTATAGGGGTTAGTTTTAAGTAAATATAAAAAAGGATCTATAATTTTTTATGACGATAAATTGGAGTTAGGGTGGATATTATTTAATAATGGTTAATGGAATTTTCAGAAGAAGAAAATTTTAAATAAATTATTATTATACCTAATTAAGAGTTCTATTTCAGTATTTAGAGATCCAATTCAATCAATAATTATATACTATGAAATTTTTCTCTAACATTATGAACATTTTAATATTTATGATAATCAATAGTCATATATACATGTTTCATGGGGTCTTGGAAATTTTATTTTTCCTTGTATCAAAATATTTTTCAAAATTTTTATTTTTTCTATCAAAAAAAAATATCACCCATTACTAAATTATATCAATATAATTAAAATTTAAAAAATATATAAAAATAAAATTCAAAAAAAAGTTAATCTATTCTCTTAGTAAAGAACATTATATTATATAAAAAATAATTTTTTTATGTCAAAATACCTTATAATTAAATGGAATTATACATAAGTACAACCAGGTATGCAATATATGAATCTGTTTAGTATACATGTATATATACCTAGGGTTAGGTGAAACATTTTCATACAATTTTATAGTATTTTCTATAATAAAGACCTCAATTTCTTGTACACTAGCATGAACTTCTCCCACACACAATTTTATTAAAGCCTCTCTTATTGGAGTTTGGATTGGGTTTTGTTTAGGGATAATCATATCGATGATTCATATTTCCTAATATCTTATAGGTGAAATTTATAAGATATTTTAAAACTACTATATGTTTTGGTTCCTACATTACTCAGAAAATTAACTATTAAATTACCCTCCCTTATACACACCACTTTTAACAGTCACCTTATAATGGATACATTATCAATGTTCAAATATCCAATGATCATGATATATAATAGTAATGTAAAAAAATTATCATAATTGAATCTAACAACCCATATTTATATACTCAATATAATTTATATCCCTTAGGTTTTACCCTATCTATTTAAAATTTATATTCTGTGAACTATTCTATTTCTCATATTTAGTGGTTTTATTGTGGACAAGATGTTTATTAGGGAATTTTAGAAATTGTGATTCTTTCATGTTATCATATGGTTTTTTTCATAGACTCTCTATAAATGTTTCTTGATATATATTTGAATATATATCAAAGTAAAATTTTATTTTTATTAAAGCCTCTAAAATATTTCATCCATGAAATTTAGATTTTACTATGATATAAAAAATTACAATATTTTTCCTTCATTGAATCATTTAATTTATAATTTAATAAATTCATCCATTTAGATCATCATTTTTCATTATTAAAAACACAAACAAAAATTAATCAAATGATTTCATTGAATAAATTCAATCATTTTATTAAATTATAAAATGTTACACAATATAAAGAAGATACCTACCATATCAAAGCACATACAATAATCATAAAAAATAAACATAGAGGGAACAATAGGAAAACATACCAAATTAATAAAAAATATATATATTTTATGCCATTTTTCTATCAATAAATATTTTCACTTCAAATGGAAGATATGTTTTTGAGATTGATTTTTCAAATAATATATGATACATTTGTGTCAAAATAAAAATATCTTTTTTATAATATATTTATGGATTAAAAATGAATGACACAAAAACCAAATATTTATAATTTCAATAAAATTTATGATAAATTATTTATTTCACTATTGAATATAATTCATTTCATAGAAAAATGTGAATATTTTAATTTTTTATTATTTTTGAGTAATTAGTTTGACATCAAGTTTAATATATATCCAAATATAAAACCATGATAGTCATTAAGCTCAATGAAAAAAATTAATATTAATTTATAAATGATAAAGTAATAATTTAAAAAAACTACTAATCTATGAACTTTCAAGTTATAACACCCAAATATTTAATGATATGTTTATTTCTAAATAATTTTGATGTTATTGATAACTTTCCTTATGCACAATTATGATTTTATACAAATCACAGTAAACTATTTATAACTTATCTCAAGTAGTGAAAGTTATCTCCTACTTACTGGATAGATGCATATGAATAAAGACAACTAAATTATAAAAAAAATTAGTTTCTACACATGTATAAAATGGTTTCATTGGTATTTAATTGGATAGAAATGAAAATAAATGCATTTAAAAGTAAAAAAGGTTATGTTCTTTATAAAAATATTGTTTATGAAACCAATGTGATTTTATATTAAAAAATTAAAAATAATAACTAATCATGAAAGATTTTGTTGAAATTTTTATATAATTTACTCAGTAAGAAATTTTTAAGATTAATTTTTGGTTATTACTGGTCAAGGAATGATAAAAAAATTATGCATAAAAGATCATTTTTATAAACACATGTTTCGTTGTGTTCTGTTCTCTTATAATAAAATTGATTTATTAAAAATATAGTAATATAAAATGATAAAATGTATTAAATATTTTAAATCATCATTTCCTAATTTTTTAATGATTCCACACTCATTTTTGGTTATTATGAATAGTAACAAATGTATAAATTCATTACTATGGTAATGGTTTAAAGGGTTAACGAGGGGTTAAACTAAATATATATGGGTAAAATTTTATATAAAATATTTCCAAATACTATTAAATGAATTTATTTAGATCCAATATCACCCTATCTGCTAACTATATACAATTTTGATTCATATTCCCATAAGTGTATCTTTATTATATTTTAACATTCTTAATAACTAAAACTGTGAAATTCCCTTCAATTATAATAGATAACTCCATCCCCTCCCTTATCTACACCATGTTATCCATTTATCTCAACCAATATCTTCTAAAATTATCTATAAACATCATCATTCATGAAAATTATGTATTGGTTTTCCCAAAGGTCCCATCCTAGAATCCTTGTAGTGCTTTTGAAAGGAGGATAGTTGAACAAGTAGTATATGATCTTAACAATACTGTTCATCTTTTATTCTTCATAAATAATATAAAAATATTATATTACCAAACTAAAATTATAGAAAAATAATTAATATAGTGGGATCTATTTATGTTAATGGTAAATCAATTTTATATATCCATCACATCTGTTATAAAATGATATAGTTTATCATGTGTATGTGTGGAAAACAACTTCCGCAAAGCATTGTGTATTTTTTATTCTTCCTCTCTACATGGATGAAAATAAGGATTTATTTAATGAATAAATATGATATTAAGGATATAATTATTATTATATAATGTCAATTTATTACTTACCATTATTTTTTACGTCCTTTTAAAAGGAGAATCGTTTTTTTTTTGTGTACGTATGGACTATTGTCCCCATGAAGAGATGTAATAAATTTTTCCTAACCTATTTATATTAATTTTTATAAAAGTTTCTGAAATGAATAAATATTATACTTATGAAATTATTATTATTTTATGGATGATGAAACAATGTACATGGTGTGTGTACCAAAATCATTGGACTGAATCAAGAATGGAAAACATGCTAATTTTCAACCAAATGATTATTTTATTGAAGAATTTTTAATTAAGTTATAATATAATGTTATATTTTATGAACATTTAGAATATTATTATAGTATATATGTGTAATAAATTTAAATTTATTATATCAGATCTTAATAATTAGTATAAAGAAAGAATGTACAAGATGTAAGGTTTGATGCAACAATCTCATTTAATTTTTCGATTGTCTATGTTAAATTTCATTTTGAGGGGATTTATATGATCATTATCCATTAAATGCCATTTATTTTAATCTAATATATTTATTTCACAAAAATTAATTTCATTATTATCATTTTATTATTTTTGTTACTTAAAACGAATAAGAATATATTTTATGAAAACATGACAGGTTTTCATCTTTAGTTGACGAATATTTTCTTCCATGTCAATGTTCTTTAAAATGTTTTCCATAATATTATTTTCATTGATAAAATGATTATATAAATCCATTTTCAACCATATTTTAAATTAATTAAAAAACTTTAAATGAATATTCTTTTCATTTTTAGAATGATGTACTTTTTGATTTTTTACCAAAAGTGTGAATGGAATAATTATTTTAACATTTACAACATGAATGGATTCTCCCACCTTCATTAACATTATTTTATTTGAATATTCCATTGGAATTTCCCATGTTTTTATAAAAGAAATTGTTTTTTTCAATAATCAATAATTTTATGTTTTAATGATACAAAAGGAAAATTATATTTTCTATTATTTTCAATAAAAGGTTCAATTACTCTTTTAAGGGTATTTTTCATCCATCTCAACTTACTTGGATGGTTATTATACTTCAATGGTGATACAATAAAATGATATCATCCATGTTAATTTTCTATATGGGTTATTATTATGTGAATAAAAAAATTTTATGAAACTCATTTGTTTTCATAGATTTCTCTTATGATGAATTGTTGAATATTTTTATAATATTATGGAAAAATATATGTGGTTTTCATTATATGATGAGTGGGACTAAAAATACCACCAATTATATGAGTAATGACTGATTACTCAAGAGATAATGTTCATTGGTATGGGGAGACAACCCATTACTATAAGGGGATCTATTTACTATGACTGTCTTTAGAGAGAAAATTGACTAATGGAATGTTGGAATGTTGAGTGAACACAATCCATAATGATAATTTCACAATATAATATCAATTTTAGTGATCCTTGAATAATTAAACTATTTTATTGATTTATTTTTATTACATAAAATTCCTATGGTAAGTTCTTATTCTTTTGATATACTCTCATGGATCATAATAGATTAATGATGATTCCTCACTATTATGATTCATGTATTTTTAAATTATATATATTTTATCCATGACTCATGATATATGATATATGACATATTTGTAATGATCATTTTAAGTTATAATACTAATCTCATACTCTTAATCGTATTATATTATTGTATATAATCATCAATTGATATATCCCATGATTAACCTTTCATATGGTTCCATTATCACATGTTTATGAAGAAATGATTTAAGTAATAAATTTCTATAAAAGGTACTATAAGAAAAGATAATTGTTGTATATGTTGAAGATAATTTATGAAAAATGATGATTATGTATCTATTATCCAATGATAGAAAAATCGTACTTTCCTTTGGAATGTATTATGGTCAAATGTACTGGATATTCATCTAAAATTATGAAATATTACACTATATTATACTTGTCATGCCTTAGTTGGTATTAATAGAATATTTAGTTATATTTTCAAAATTAGGATTTTAATTATTATAGGACAAAACATTTGATATCCTAGGATGCAATAAAAATGAAATATACATAAATTATGAGTGACATAGGTTGATAAAAATGTGTCATGATTTAGGACATGTCATGAATTATTTTCATGATTGTTTATTTTCTCACTCTGAATAATGTAAATTGAAGGCTATAGTATTCCTTTGGTTTTATTAAATGGATATAATTATAAGGAATTATGTTAAAAATAAATGTGGGGGATATTGAAATGATATTCATTCTAAGAAACTAAATGACTTGGGAGATCAAAATGTAAAATCTTTTTGTTATGATTACATGGATCTCTCAGGACATGAATCTGGATGAGGTTCCAATTAATAAATGGAGGTTCCAATACACCATTAGGAATTTTATGATGCAACATAAAATTAAATTTGGTAGGTCATAAGATCCACTAGTCACTAAGAAATAAGTCTCTATCACTTAAATTATATTTTCCTTTTTTGGTGCTCAGATCATGATTTAGTTGGTATAGAAATGTATAATTAGGAAGGGTAATCAGACCAATGGTGTAATATTAGTAGTAATATGATTTAATATAATGAAATTGTATCCACATAATGAGATGATTTTGAGAGGGTATTTTACAATAATTATGCTCCCCAAATTCTTCATAGAAAAATGGATGGGTAATTCCCTGATCTTATGTAGAAAGATGATGAATCTATTGGTAAAAATGGGGAAAATTTTACATGAAATTCAAGGTACGATTTTAGATTTCTCATTAACCTTAAAATAAAAACTTATAGGTTCTTATATGGCCTAAAACCGTGAATCTAAAAATTTCTAGACATAAGGGACACTAACAATAACAGATACGTCATTTTATTTTCTAACATATTTGAAATGGAGAATAGAGATCCGCATAGTTTAAATTGTTATCATATAAAGAGAAATTTAGAGTTTTAAATAAATTAGAATAAAAATACCCATGATGTAATGAAAAAATAAAATTTATTTACACCAGATGTGTGGAAATAACCATGAGTGAAAGTATTTCAAAGGGACTAGTAAATGTATCATGTGTTTAAAGGATTCCCATAGATAAAGTGAATTCTAAATATGTTTAAATAGGAAATTCAATTAATAGAATGGGGATAACCCACATTTCAATTCACCGCACACATTCCAATTATACAACTACATATAGTATTAGAATTATTCCAACCATTTCTTGAATCCAAGGGTTAGTGAATACAATCAGCATCAATACCCACTTAATCTAAGAGATAATGGGAAAACGTATGAAATCTCAACCACTAAGGTGAGTCATGAGAAATACATGGTGAAAGGTATAACTATCATATATTCTATAACTAAAAATTAATTATATGATTTTAGTTATACCTACACTTTTATATTTGAATAATTTTATAAGGGTATCATATCAATACCTCAATGATTATATATTGAATTATAAAAGGAAAATAAAAATGGTTTTATGATTAAAAATAAACTTCATAGATCCTCTTTGATAGAATTTTTTGGTATTGTAATTCAATTAAATATTTTTATTCTCCCTCTAGTTGAATTTGAGATTATTTTAGGCATATATTGGATTAATTTTTTTAGATCCCATATGAATTTCTAAGGAAGGGACATAATATTTTATAATTCAAATCAACCATTGATCATCTTTTAGTGAGATGATGAATATGAACATCTTATAGAAATTAATTTTTTTGTATGTGTTTTACTACCTATTCATGAGGAATATATATCTAAAATGTTTGGGGAGAAACTAAACATTGATGTTATACCAATTGTTCAAGAATATGTTGATGTAATTACTAAATACATTTCATGAATTCCAAATAATTGTGAGTTTTATTTTTCAATAGAACTAATTTTTGGTGCAACACATATTTCAAAGACTCCATACAGAATAACCATGATTGAGTTTCATGAATTTAGGAAAAACTCTCAGAGAATTCATAAAAGGGATCCATACAACTGAGTTCCAAACCAAGGGGTTCACCTGTTTTTTGTTAATAATAAAGATGTTTCAGTGATTCATTGTTTTAATTATCAAGAAGATAACAAGATCACTATAAAGAAGAAGTATATTATACCCCGTATTAATTACATATCTGAAAAATTGTGTTGGGATTAATGATTTTATGAGATTGAAAATAATTCTCAAAATCATTAATTGAGTATCAATGAGGATGGTATAGCTAAGAAATCCTTGAATATACGGTACAGTATTTTTGAATGTATATTGGTGTCATTTGAACTTACCAATTACCTTACTGTATTAATGGATATATTGAATAGATTCTTTAGATAGTACCTTAATTACTTTTTATTATACTTTATAAATGTTAACATTATATATTCAAAGAGTAAGGATAACTACTAAGACCCTTTTAGGATTCTATTGAAGACCATGTCAAGGAAAACATTTATGGAAAAATTATCATGTTTGGATTTTTTTCTATAAAATGTTTCATTATTGGATAATATAATCTAAAGTGAGGGTATATATGTGGATTATTCAATGATATAAGCTATAAAAATGATTTATACCAACCATGGTGACTGATATTTTGATTTTTTCTTTCCAAGATAACATTGATTATTTTTTTGAAATTTATCATGGATTTTTAATCCCACAACCCCATGGAAATAAAAGAGAGAAAAGTTATTATAGATATATGAATGTGAGGAAAAATTACAAGGAACCTAAGAGAAGGATGTATAATGTATCTATGCTCACACTAATATATAGAAGATAATGATTTCTGATTAATAGTGATTTATCAAATAATGGAATGGTATGTATCTTCATATGGAATCATATTGTAAGAACCCATATCTTCTTTTCAGGTATATTCCCTTTTTCTGGTGTTTTTGAGGAAAAAGAAGAGTTTTTGGAAATTTACATGCCGTGTAATTTGTGAGTACATGTTGTGTACTCAGTTACCGTGTGTAGCCGGGTGCTGGCCGTGTAGGGGCCCTGCACACGGCCGTGTGTGGTGAACCGGAGACTGCTTAATTCAGCATCTGGTGAGGCAAGTACACGGTGTGTACTTATAAAGTACAAGTCATCTACTTTATTTTTCTCATTAAATGTGCTAAGGCCATGTCTGATGGATAGAACCACCTCCTTCTAGGTTTGGTTCGTCCAAGAGTGAGATAAAAACACCAATATTCCACCGAGCTCCTGATTGAGCATCTATTATCTGAATCAACCATCGTTGATTGTGTTATAATTGCCTTTGTATGCTCTTCCTTCTGCTAGATCTTCATTTTCTAATTTTCTCCTCTTTCTCATATTATCTTCGATTGAATGTTTTTATCATTTCTGTAGATCAATGGTGTTCATGGGCAATTCAAGGATAGAGGTTCACGTATATTGATCCTATAACACCAAGGTAGGTGGTCTGTGCCTTTCCATTGAAAGTCTTTGAGTTATATGTGAAATTTGACCAATACCCTTGAACAGGGTGTTGTATGTTTACTATTTTGGCCCTGTTTATTGTCTTATATTCTTGTATGCTTGAATAGATGTTACTTGAATGAGAATAGGGTTAATTGATATTCTTTGGAGGTGTTTGCCTATGCATGTTTGTTTATGACCATTTGGTCTGGGTTATCCTGTTAGGATTCCATGTTTACTTACGATGCCTAGTATTGTAGGATAGAGTGTTTTTTATCTATCATACTGATATATTGTAGACTACTAGTCAAGTAGTTCTTGAGGTTTAATTTGGATGATACACGTTGCAATGCTTTCTTGACATACATAGGGTCGTGAGAACCTAGTGTAGTAGACCATAGGGAGAATGGACATAAGGGATTCTCCAGAGTGTTTTTTTACTATTACGATGTGATACCATAGGTGGAATTGACGTTAGTGCTTCCTTAGAGTGTTTGTAGTTCCTCGACGTGGGACATAGGGGTAATGTGACGTAATTGCTTCCATATAGCGCCTTTAGTTACCCATTCAAGGTAATAGAATGAATTGATAGTGAGTGATTCCTTATAGAGTCTATTATTAAGCTGAACTAGAGGGGTTAGACTGAGTGTACTTCCCAGAGGGTTGCTTGTCTAGTTTGGGTGAACCAGAGGGGTTAGACTATGAGTAATTACCAGGGGGTTACCATTTTTTTAGCTTCTTTCTTGTACTTGTTTGGTTTAATAGGAGGGGTTAGGTTCTTAGTACTACCCAGAGGGTTACCTAATTTGATTAGTTGTTTCTTGATATATGAAACTGAATGCATTGAAACTGTGGATTATCTACTACTAAGTAGTTCCTTGTTTACTACTTTCTTTACTCATTACCTGCCATAAATTCATTGACTATTAGGCACAGATCTCATGGTGGTTGCTTACTGGGATTTAGTCTCACACCCAATTTGTGTCATGATTTTGGGCCCAAATAGATTATATTTTTGGAGGTATAGATAAGCGAAAGTACCCTTCTACTTCAGGTATTTGACTGCTTTGGAGATGGAGAGCATCGGACCAAGATATGGCTTGTGATGCTGAGGAGTTGTTTACTTGTTTTCCTTTTATACTTTGGATGGGTACTATATTCAACATTGTTACTTTTTTGGAAATTTTCCTAGACATATGTATCATGAATCATCTTATATATGTGCTCCTGTTGTTATTACATATAGTCTTCTACTGTTTACTTTTGTTATGATACTTTTGATTCTTCTGCTATTGCTATTGATTTACTTATGTTGTGTTACTCTGCCAATGAGGGAATAGTTTCCCCACTATCACACCCAAGGCCCTCCCTGCTAGTTGGCAGCCTCTGGCGTTCGGGGAAATGTGCTTGAGGCCATGTTAGAAACCTGGTATGGGGAACTTTTGGGTGGCTGCCAGAACCGGTACATTACAAAGTGGTATCAGAGGGATTCTTTTCTCTTGACATACTTTTTGGAGCCTATAGACATAGATAGGAAGGAATAGGTACTTGGTAAAAAGTTGTGCCTTGGATCAGCTAACTCATGTATAGGTAAAATCCAATCTACCTCGTTTATTTCAATTTTTTGGTTTTACAATTATTATAGTTTATTTGATTTCACCTTGAGTGATTCACACATTTTTTGTTGTTATTTTTGATGTTATTAAGGTTCTATTTCTTTTACAACCCGATGATATGAGGGTATTCAATCTCATGCATCATATAGGCACTTTCTAGGGATCACATGTCATGCATTCTTTTCATTCCATATAGGGTGCATTAGCGATTGCATGTTATTGCGATAGGTATTGTGCTAGATATGCATGCTTTTGTGTTTGATGCCTTGATAAAAATACTTTATTTTTGATCGGGTATTGTTGGTGTAAGGTTTTATTTGAATGAATGCCAAACCTTGGTTCTTGAGGTGTTATGGGCCCTCATGAACCAGAATTTGGTAGATCATTGCCTTGTTATGCTTTTTTATGACATATGTACGATTCCAAGCTTTGATTCGTGGGGAGTATGGGCCCTCACGAAGCGGAATTTGGCACGTAAAGGTTTGTTTCAGTGTTTTTCTTGGTTCCAAAGTAGTTTCTGAGGCTTACTATCTAGAAAAACCCAGAATACACGACGTGTAATGTTGAATACATGCCATGTGTTATTCTGTTCGGAAAGAAACTATTTTTCTTAAGTACACACCGTGTACCGTATGTACATGTTGTGTAGTCTCTAATTGTGTCTCAGACTGTGTGGGTAGAGACACAGGGTTTGAAGTCTTTGGTAGGACATGTCGTGTACCGGATGTACACGTCGTGTTGTGGGACCATGTAGTTGACCGTGTCACTAACAACATGGGTCTGTTGATTCTTCTCTAATGCACATCGTGTCAGTCTTGAACACACCGTGTAGTGTGAGCCGTGTATTCGGTTGTGTCACTAACAACACGAGTCGGTGAGGCTTGTTTAGTACACATCTCATCTGGAACTAACAAGCCATGTAGTCATGTTCTAAGTGAGCCGTGTGGCTTAGCTATGTAAGAGAACTCAGGAAGGGAAAGAGGATTCAATTACATATCATGTGTAAGTACAACGCACCATGTATGGGGTGTTACACGACCAGTTTTGGAAGAAGTATACTCCCATGTTAAAGTCTTAAAGGAACACGCCCTGTATCTTTGTTTTGTTAAACATGAATGATTTCTTTCTCCTATTCCTTCCTTCCTCTTCTAGTTTGATTTCCTTGATAATTTGTCCTAAGGTATGTGTTTGACCTTAAAAAGTCATTCCACTGAGACATCCTCAGGTTGTATGCCAGTTATAGGGCATTGACCAAACTCTAGACATGGCTGATCAAGGACTTCTAGCATATCCTCATGTAGTTCCAGTCTTGGCACCAACCTTCATTCCGGACATAGGTGCTGATGCACAATTCCAGGAGGGCTTTATGAGGTTCATGCAGATTTTCCACAGAGTACCGCATCTTTCCCCATCTATGGTAGAGTTGATGTGGGTTTTTCATTAGCAATATGTTCCCACTTTCACCGGGAAAGGAAGACCTCAGGATGCGGAGTCATGGTTAGAAGCCTTTCTTTCTATCTTCGAGAATGTATAAGTGCCTCTAGATAGGAGGGTCAAACTCGGTACTCATATTATTTTGGATTCCGCCAACAAATAGAGGTATGTGATCTCACGGGAAGGATGCTAGTAGGTTATGGTGTGGGATGAGTTTCAGCGCGCCTTCTATGATTACTTCTATCAGGGGACTTTGAGGTCCGATCGAGCCCGAGAGTTCATGAGTTTGGAGTAGGGTACTCTCTCAGTCATGGAGTATTCTTCTCACTTCACTGATCTGTAGCGCTTAACTCCTATTCTAGGAGGTGATGAGTTATTCCTGACAAGGTTTTTTGAGTATAGCCTGAGGAACAACATCTGATCTCTGGAGAACATCTTCTGGTTGACTTCCATCACTTCTATAGTAAACCATGAGCTGATCACGGAGTGCAATTTTAGGGATTATGGAGTTGTGATCAAAGGCGGCTCGACATCTGGAGTTAGTATCTCTCCTGAAGATAGCAGGAAGCGCCATAGGGAGTCTACGCGTGGACATCCGAGGAGGCATAAGATATCTTCTGGTAGCTAGGTGGTGTGCTATCAGTGTGGAAAGATAAGGCATACAAGGCCGCATTGCCCGACACTCCCAATAGAGTTCCGATCTTGCATCAAGATGGTTCATCTTCAACATTTCTAAAAAGAGAGGTTCTTGGGTTCATCATGAGGTGTTCCACCTATCAGTAGGTGAAGGCAGAGCATCAGTGACCCATGAAGCTTTTGCAGTAGGTAACCATTCCCGAGTGGAAGTGGGATGATGTCGTGATGGATTTCTTGAAAGGTCTGTCGAGGTCGCCTTGAGGGAATGATGCAGTATGGGTTGTCATTGACATACTCATGAAGGTTGCTCACTTCTTGCTGATCAAGGAAACATTCAGTGTTGGTGATCTAGAAAGGTTGTACATTCGATAGATTGAATGTTTACATGGTGTTCCACACTCCATTGTCTCATATAGGGATGCATGTTTTACTTCTTGGGTCTGGAAAATAATTTAGGAGGCCTTGGGCACACATGTAATTTTGAGTACAGTTTATCATCCCGAGACAAATGGCCAGTCCGAGTATATGATTCAGGTGCTTGAGGATATGCTACGAGCATGCATCCTTGATTTTGGAGGTTCTTGGGAGAAGCACGTACCTCTTGTGGAGTTTGCGTAAAATAATATTTTTCAAGAAACTATTCATATGGAACCTTATTAGGCTTTGTATGGTAGGACATGTGGATCACTTTTATGTTAGCTGGAGGAAGAAGAGGTAGCTATGTTGGGACCTCATCTTGTCGAGGAGACCATAGAGCAGATAGAGTTGATTCGGAGGAGGATGGCTACTGCAAGGTCTCGACAGAAGTCTTATGCTAATCAGTGGAGATGACCTCTTGAGTTTGAGTTCAGGGATCAGGTTTTATTGCATGTCACACCGAGGCTGGGACACTGGAGGATTAGGAGACATGGTAATATTTCTCCGAGGTATATCGGGCTGTTTGAGGTGTTAGGGAGAGTTGGTTCGGTTGCCTATCAGTTACAGTTACCTCATATGTACCAATATATGCATGATGTTTTCCATATTTCTTAGCTTCGATGTTACTTCTCAGACACGTCTCAGGTTTTTCAACCCGAGGAGGTTGAGTTAAAGGTGGACGCCTCGTTTGAGGAGCATCCTATCCAAATTGTTGATCAATGTATGAAGTTTCTCCGTGGACGGTCTATTCCTATGGTACGAGTGTTGTGGCATCACGGGTGAGTACAGGATGAGACTTGGGAGAGGGGGACTGATGTATGATCACAGTGGTTGAAGCTATTTGAGGACTCTTCTTCTACGTCGCCTTACTAGGGATATTCGAGGACGAATTTCTTTAAGGGGGAAGTTTGTAAGAACCCAGATCTTCTTTTCAGGTATGTTCCCTTTTTCTGGTGTTTATGAGGAAAAAGGTGAGTTTTTTTAAATTTATTAAGTACACCCCATGTACATTATGAGTACACATCATGTACTCGGTTACAACGGGTAGCCGGGTGTTTTCTGTGTAGCGGCCATGCACACAGTCATGTGTGGTGACCTGGAGACCACTTAATATGGTGGGAAGTGAAGGCAACTACATGCCATGTACTTATAAATTAAATTCTATGTACTTTCTTTTTTTTTCATTAAACGTGTCGGGGTCACGTCTGATGGATAGAACCACCACCTTCTAGGTTTGGTTCGTCTGAGAGCAAGAGAACGGCACCGATCTTCCTCCGAGCTCCCGATCGATCATCTATTATCTGAATCGACTGTCGTCTATTGCATTAGAATTGCCTCGGTAAGCTTTTCCTTTTGCTAGAGCTTCATTTCATTATTTCCTCCTCTTTCTCAAGTTATCTTTATTTGAGTGCTTTTAACATTTTTTTATATCTACGGTGTTCTTGGGCGATTCAAGGCTTGAGGTTC
Organism: Viscum album; assembly: GCA_963277665.1. Lineage (NCBI taxonomy): Eukaryota > Viridiplantae > Streptophyta > Magnoliopsida > Santalales > Viscaceae > Viscum > Viscum album. The sequence goes on along the minus strand of OY728121.1, from coordinate 1,349,644,705 downwards.
ACGTAAATTGATCCTACAACATTGAGGTAGGTGGTTTGTGCCTTTCCGTTGAAAGTCTTTGATTTATATATGAAGTTTGGCCAATACCCTTGAATGGGGTGTTGCATGTTTACTGTTTGGGACCTGTTAATTTCCTTCTATGCTTGTATGCTTGAATAGAGGTTAATTGAGTGAGAATATGGTTAATTGCTATACTTTGGAGGTGTTTTCCCATGCATGTTTGTCTATGACCATCTGTTCCTTCTTGGGCTGTTAGGCTGCCTTGTTTAATTACCATGACTAGTATTTTAGGATGGAGTGTTTTTTATCTGGCATGATGATATGTGTTAGACTGTTATCCAAGTAGTTCTTGAGGGTTACTTTGGCATATATGTGTTGCTATGCTTGCTTGACTTACACTGGGTCGTGAGAACCTAATGGAGTAGACCATAGGGATAAGGGACGTAAGGGATTCTCTAGAGTAAATTTTTACTATTAAGAAGTGAGACCATAGGGGGGATTGATGTAAGTGCTTCCTCAGAGTGTCTGCAGTTCCTCAACACGGGCCACAGGGGGAATGTGATGTAAGTGCTTCCCTAGAGCACCTTTAGTTACCGATACAAGACTATAGTAGGAATTGACGGTTAGTGCCTCTTCCAAGAGTCTATGCTTAAGCTGAACCAGAGGGGTTATACTGAGTGTACTTCACAGTGGTTTTCTTATCTTGTTTGGTTGAACCAAAGGGGTTAGGTTCTGAGTACTTCCCATAGGGTTACTGTTTGTGTTTAGCTGCTTGCTTGTACTTGACTGGTTGAACCAGAGGGGTTATTCTGTGAGTACTACCTATAGGGTTACCTGCTTTCATTAGTTGTTTCTTGATATATGAAACTGAATGAATTGAAACTATGGATTGTTTACAGCTAAGTACTTCCTTGTTTACTACTTTCATTACTAATTACCTTCCATATATTCACTGACTTTTAGGCACATATCTCGTGGTGATTTCCTACTGGATTTAGTCTCAAATCCTTTTTGGGTCTTTCTTTTGGGACCAAACATATTATATTTTTGCAGGTATAGATAAGGGAAATAGCCCTTCTACTTTAGGTACTTGACTTCTTTGGAGATAGACATCATGGGACCAAGCTATGTCTTACGATGCTGAGGATTTGTTTACTTGTTTTTCTTCTGTACTTTGGATTGGTATTGTATTCAGCATTATGACTTATTTGGCAGTTTTCCTAGACACATGTATCATGCATCATCTTATATATGCGCTCTAGTTTGTATTACTTCTTTTCTTCCACTGTTTACTTTTTTTATGGTACTTTTTCTGCTTCCTCTATTGTTATTGATTTACTTCTGCTATGTTACTCTACCAATGAGGGCATAGTTTCCCCACTATTATACCCAAGGCCCTCGCTGCTAGTTGGCAGCCTCTGGTATTCGGGGAAATGCGCTTTAGGCCATGTGACCAACCAGGTACGGGGTACCTCTAGGTGGCTTCTAGAACAGGGACATTAAACATATGGTGATTGATTAAGCCCCATGCCAATTTTGAGTTCATTATAATAATTACCTATTTAATGATTTAGAGTTTGTAGTGATAGTTTTTCTATTATAAATTTAGAAGAGATGTCATTATGGTGAAAATTTTTATATATATATTTCTATAATAAAATAATAAATTATATATTCAAACAAAAAGAGTTACATATTCTATAAAGGATATTTTTTGGAGTTGATTAAATATTATGGCTAATAAATACATTTCAACCCTTGGAAGGTGAACTAAGTATTTGAGGCCTTGAGTCCAAATGAACATTCAATTTTATTCATGATGAGGACTAAAAGTGATCTAATAATAATTGTTTTTTTATAATATAGATCTTGAAATCATGATAAATGGGTATAGAACATATATTTCTCATATGAATGTTCAACCAAACAGATATGTATGGATTATATAGTTATTAAAAGAGGATAAAGAACTATTAAATAATATCGATAATGTTCTTAAGTTCATCCATGATTAAGATCAAATAATGAGGTTTAGTAATAGAGTGTCTATCTCTTTAGTAATATATTTGAACAATAATCTTTAGGATGTTTCTCATAGTTTATCCTTCTCTATTAATCCTAAAACATCCAAGATGTGTTTGGATCTGAAAGAGTATTTCTATTGGGACTACAAGAAAAGGGATATTGGGAATTATGTATCATGGTGTTTGGTAATCTAGAAATTTAATCATGGGAGACAAAATTTTTAGTTTATGTTACTATAATTAACCATACCTAAGTGGAAATGGGAAAACAACACATGATATTTCGTCATGGGGCTCCCCAAGACATCTAAAGGGAATAATTTTTCTTGGGTTTCAGTCAATATACTTAAACAATAATCACATATGATTTCTATTTGATAATATTTCTATCCTACATAGATCAATATTTTATATGTTAAGGAAGAGTTAAGGATTCATGGAGTACTACTCTAAATTATATTTAGTCATGATCTGATGTTTACCTTGATTTTTCAGAGAACTCTTCAACAAGAATTGAACATGGCGATGAAAATTATCATATATTATATTACTCAAATATATGTTCATTCTAATTGGACATTTAAAACTATATAAAATAAGTTGAGATAATTCTCTAGGGATTTCAATGTTGTTCAGGATCAAATCATTTATCTATTTGAGTTCACTTAAAACAATATCATCCACTCAATCATTTAGATAGATCCTTTTAAATCCCATAATAGAAGGAAATGAAAAACTTAAATGTGTTGGGTTGATTTTGGAGAATGAAATTTATTAGGACCTAATATAGATGAGGAAATTACATATAATTATATATCTACTTAATAGAATATTAGGGAAGCTCAGATTTTCCATAAAGTATAACTTTACAATCATCGGCATTATCTATAATATAATGTTGGTGTTATGTAATTCCTATAAATATCTCTTTTAAAGTGTGATATTATATTTATAAAGAAGGGAAATGTGAGCCTTAGAAATATTAATCCCATAAAAATTAGTGTTCTTATTGTTATGGATTATCAGTTGGATCTTCCATAAAATCTCTCTAAAGTACACATTTTCTCCATGTACCTCTCTCAAAGAAGTACGTACATGATTATTCACATATACTAAACATATAGGTAATAAAATTTTAGAATTTTATCTTTTATTAGGAGAAATATTTCTAGATTATATATCAAATGGATATAGTGTTTTTGTACAAGACCTCTCACTTGGTCAATGTTTTGTGTTGAAACTATAAATTTGAGGATGTAACATGGGAACCAAAGGATGTAATGTGGTAGAAGTATCCTCGTTTTTTGTATCAGAATGATATATTTTCCAATGGGAAATTATTATAAGGTTGGAACATAAGAACCCATCATTTTAAGATATATTTATCTTTATGTAATTTTTTTATTTCATAGCCTGCTTTACACATAACAACGAGTTTAACTGAACAATGATATACTATTAAAATTTTATTAGTAAATGTGATAGTTATCACATGAACATTAGATTAAAGTATATGAATAGGAAAAATTAAATTATGAAAAATTATTTTGTAACATGTAGAAAATTTATTAATTTGTTATCTATTTTATAGAAATGAAAATAAAATAATTTAAAAGTAAAAAAGTTATGTTTTATGGAAAACTTTTTTTTAAGTGGAAAATGTGTTTTAAAGTTAATGAATTAAGTTAATCACTATTTATGAATGAATTTAATTAAATTTTTATATAATAAATGATTTAATTTTTTAGCATTCTTTTACGGTTTATTACAAGGTAAGGAATGATAATTAAATTAGCTTTATGCTTAAGAATTCATTTTTCTAAAATTGGTATTAATTTTATATTTCATGGTTATTTTAAATTAAATTTTAGATACTCATAAAAATTTATTTGAAAAAATAATCTCCATAATTGGACTTACTATGTATAAATTTTTTAATTAGGCCACATTTATTTTTTATCATTATGAATATTAACTAATGTTGGAATTCATTACTACGGTAAAGGATTTAAGGGTTAACAAGGAGTTAAACTAACGAGAAAAGTGTAAAATGGTAAAAAATTTCTAAATCCAATTACATGAATTTATTTTGATTTAATATCATTCTATATTAAAACTTTGTCACCTTTTGAGCTAATTTCCCATGATAGTGACTATATAAAATTTTAATATTCTTAAAAATTACATGTGAGAAACTCCCTCAAATTATAAACAGGCACCTCCTCTTATCTCTTATCCACAACACTTTCAACCTTTATCTCGACCAATATCTAACAAAATACTCTTCCAAAATCCATATCCCTGATATTATGGTGATTTTATTTTTGAAATTCATATCCAATAAGTCTTAAGGATCATTTTTGATGAGGTTACCTGAACAAGAGTTATGTGTTCTTACTAAAGTTTTTTATGTTTATTTATTATTAATCCTACTTCAAATGTTTAATAACCATATTAACATGATTAAATGTGTATATTTTAGATATTGGGATGTTTTTATGTTTTTATTATATCATTTTTAAATCTCTTTATGGTGTGTTGGAAAATGATAACGCTACTCATGCATACGTATGGGATACCACCTACACAAAGTGATGTGATTAAGTTTTCATTTACTTTTTACATAGATGGTTATAATGATAGATTTTATGAATATATATGATATTAATTACATTATTATGATTCTATTAAGTTCAATTATTATTTAACTTTCCTTTATTCCATCAATATAAGAGTGAAAACATCATTCATGAGTACGTATGAACTGTTATCTCCACAAAATTGTGTAATTCTTATTTCTTCACTATTTTACATGAACTATAATAAAATAATATATTATAAATTAATTTCTTTATTCTAAAATAATTAATATTATTTATATTATCAAACCATGAAGAGGTTTTAATCCTTAGAACCATCAAACTGAAACATGCAAGGAAAATAGACTAATTTTCTCCCAAATGATCATTTTATTGAACAATTGTTAATAAAATGATAATTAAAAATTAAAATTTAATGATATATTTTATGAAAATTATGAATAAAGTTAATTAGATATGTATAATAAATCTAAACTTAATATAAGGGTTTTTAATAACATATACAAACGAAGATAAGGCAAGAGGTAAGATTTTAAGTTAGAATCTCATTTTTTGGGGATTATCTATGTAAAGTTCCCATTAATGGAAATTATTTTTTAATAATCCTTTAAAACCCATATATTTTATTCTTGTATGGTTATTTTTAAAATTTTCATGTTTTAGAACCATTTTAATCTCTCTTTTAATTTAGATGATTGAGAAAATGTTTTATTAAAAGTTGACCGGATTTCAACTTTTGTTAATGGACATTTTCATTCATGTTCATTTTCATTAAAATGATTTAAAAATGTTATTTTTTATGATCAAATGAATATATAAATAAATATCCAACCATATTTAAATTTAATTTCAAATTTCTAAAATAAATCCTACATACTTTTTTGTATGAGTTACTTTTGGTCTTTTTACCGAGTGAAAGGAATCATTATTTTAACATATATCACACAAATTGATTTTCCTGTAGTTATAACTATTCATTTATTTGAAGATTATTTTAAAATTTTACTTGGATATTTTTAAGGATAATATTTTTCTAAATATTTTTTAATTTTTTATTTTTAATGATATTGAATAAAAACAAAAATTTTCCCTATTTTAAAGGAAATGTTTAAATGTTATTATAAAAGTATTTTTTATCTATTTAAAAATACTTTTATGTTTCTTATTATTCATCAGAGATGTGATCTAATGATACCATGCATGTTATTTCCTTATATTTATTATTATTATTTTATGATTAAATGATTACAGAAAAAAAATTCTATGTGATTCGATATGTTGAATTCATGAATGTTTTTATGAACTTATAGAACATATATGTGTAGTTTTCATTATCGGTTTAATGGGTCTCTTAAATCCCTCCAATATATTAGGGATTGACTTATATCTCATTAGATAATATTATTGGGAATAGGGAGCCAACCCGTTTCCTTAATGGATTGTTTCCCTTATGATATCCCTTTGAGGGATAATTGATCATGGAAATGATGGAATGTAAAGTTGTCCTAATACATTTTGGGATGTTTTCTAGAATTATAATCTTGTTTTGTGTCCTTAAATAATGAAATTTTTTTATATTTTTATTATTTTTCAACTAAATTATTATCACATGTTTTTAATATTATGATATTATCTCATGGAATATGATCGATTAATAATGATTCCACGCTCTTATGACTCATTTATTTCGAAATGATAACAATTTTTTCCATGACTCTGGATTTATGATCTATAAAATATCAGATATTAACATTTTTAGTTAAAATCATAATTTAATACCCCTCTGTTTATCTTAAGAATTTATATGACCATTGATTGATATCTCCCATGTTTACCCTTACTGATATTCTGAGTTCACCATTTATTATGTATCTATTTTCCTAAGGTTGTGAAGAATATTTTTAAGTAATAAATGTATAAGAAGGGTATTATGAGGGTAGAAATTTGTGGGATATTTTTTATATAATTTTTGAAATGATTTTATTTTGTATGTAGTCTCTAATTACACTAAACCATTAATGGTCTTTTGTGTGTATTATTGTGTACTATATTGACTATTCATATAAAATGGGGAAATATTTATGTATTTTATGCTTAGGAAATCTCACATTCTTAAGATATCTCTTGTAAATTTTCTTAGGAGATGTATTTTTTTATACAACTAGTGTTTTATTTTCCACTCTCTATTATTCCCCATTTTAGGCTTTGTAAAAACTCTAAAAAATCCATGGTTATTTTTCCATTATAACCTAATAGTCTTACTCTATTTAGTTTTATAATAAAATAATAAATTATTATAATAATGATTCTACTAATCCAATGATAGGTCTATATAGTAATGATATATAGTATATCATGATAAAGATCATATTATATCTTTTGGTTAAAAACAAAGATGCATCGTATGTAAGAACATGGGAATCCTACTATAGTGGATTTATATATTACTAATGATTTATTATCATAAATATTATTCAAAAAAATATTATTATTATATATTTTATATATTTAATTACCTATATCAAAATTTATTTTTTATATAAATTTTAATAATTTTTCAGATGTATTATAGTGAGCCATGGTTTTTATACATTAACATTACATAAATGTTTCAGAATAATTAAAAAATTATAGAAACATATGCCAAAAACTATACTAGACTAGTGCCTTTGGAAACATGGAAAGATAAACACCGATACATAAGTGAGATACATTTTCTATAACTAGGTTATTCTTGACTAGAAACCTTCTAATACACATCCAGAAAAAACACATATATGCATAACTTGGGGAAGGAAACAAAAAAAGGGGTGAACATGGATGCTTAGTAAGGGTAAACAATGGAGACATGTAACCATAATCATGATCATAAGGGTATGAGAACATGATCATGAAAATAGAAGATCATACCCCATATATCACAGATCATTTACATGAATCCTTTAATATATATTGTCAAATTATAATACATGAATCCTAAGGAAATAAAGAACATAAGACATGAAATAATAACATTGGAATAATAAATGGAATTGTGGAAAACACATAAGCTTATACAAATGATTTCAATAGTATTAAATTAATCACTTACAAGGTCATATTAGTAGTATGGGTTCACTAACTGTACTATCTTAGTAGTCATGGTTCACTCCCATGGCCATCTTAGTATTATGATTTCACTCGGTATAACATATTGGTAGTCATCATTCACTCCCATGTCCATCTTAGAATGAAAGGTTCACCGAAAATACCTTATTAGTATATCTCATGTGATATAAATCATTACCCAATGAATTGGATGTTGATATAGGTCCCACCCATACCATAATGAAATTATACGAACATGTGCCACAATATAATGACCAATCATATCATAACCCCTTAAATGAAACTGTTTTCAAAAAAAATTAATAATATAATAACCTATGAAAAAGATAAAGGTTTCATAATCATTCCATAAAAATTATAACCAATTTAATTAAGTGGGGTCCAAGAACATATAACATGTTAAATAGAAATGAGATTCATAGACATATAACCTGTGAAATAGTAACAGATTTTATAAACATTAGGACCTAAAACCATAAACCATTCAAAGAAACAATATGAATGTAAACATTATATAATTTCCCTATAAATGAATTATTAACACTAATATATGTCATAATATATGTTAAATAATTTTGGATGATATTTTAAAAAATAATTCTTGATTAAAATATCATTTCTTCATTAAAAATTATTTTAAAAACATAAAACCTTTTTGAAAACCCTTTTCCTTGAAAATTTCTTTGAAAACATATAAAAGAATATTTTAAAACCATAAAACATTTTAAAAATAATTTTTCCTTGAAAATTGACTTAAAATTTCATTTAAAACCATTTTTTAAAATGTTTTTGAAAAAATGGTTTATGAAATAGAACAGTTTTCTGACCGAAGAGAGAAATGAGATCAAATTTTCATTAACAAATCTTAATTACCTTCAGTACCGATGAGTGGAAAAAATTCTACTAATACATTAATACATAATAAATAACTAAAGTATAATTGAATTCCTAAGTAAACATTAGAGATGGATAATAATATTTCATCATTGAAATCATAATCATAAATATCTCGACAGATGATGAGATTGTTTTAATAAACTCTTACCACTTGGTAACATTGAATCATACTCCCCTTGTAAGAAATTTAAAATAAATTTAACTTAGAATATCATGATAAATAATTATATTCATGATATAAAATTTAAATTGTAATCATATACACTATGTAAAATAATATAGGTGCACAACAAAACATGTGTCTCAAAGAAGGAAAATTGAGATAAAAATATTGTACTGATTTGGTAACTTTTGAACCATAAAAACTGTAAAAGAAAGATCATAAAATTTATATTTAAATACCCATAAATTTAATTATAATAATCATAAAATACATTCATGTCCATTATTTATACCACATAAAATAAATGAGTGGTTTATAAGGCATATATCTCGCGGAAATAAAAAGTGAGAAGAAATTTCTTTACCTTATGTCCTGAATCTTTTAATACTCACAAAAACTTCATGTATAAAAAAATAATATTATACATAATTCATAGAACTATTTACAATATATTAGTTTATTATGACTTTATATTACTCTCTTATTTACAATTCCATGCTTCGGGTAATATCCTCTTTGTTCTTCGTACATGTTTTCACTTATAATTCTTGATTTTCTTACGTAGATCATGATTTACTTACATAAAAAATGTAAAATATTATATAAATATCATATATATTCAGTATATTAATATTTTTAATTATATATATAATATAAATATTAAAGGTAATACACCGTTCATGGAGACGGTAGGTCGTATCTAGGCATGAACATTCTTTCCATTTTGTTTTCATAATGAAAGAAAGTAATAAAATGGTATATATTTATATATGTATATAATATAATTAAAGTAGAATTATTATGTTATATATATAATATATTTTCACTAAAACAATCCTTAATAAATTTCACAAAAAAAATGAACAAATCACAGCTCTTTGCGGATGCGGCAGTCCACATATCGCCAAATGATGTTATCATATTTCCACAAGATGAAAAGTATAAAGGTATCTATTATAAAAATATTAAGGAAGCATAAATATGGAATATATATTATATATATCATATATAATCATAATTTCCATCATAAATCCCAATCATGAAATGTGATAAAGGAAAAACAAACAACATCGTTTCGTGAGGCAGTAGTTCACCGTACAAAAGAACGGTAAGTTCGTTACCCATTGGATGGAAGTGTGTGTATGTGAAGGTGAAAACCTTAACATAAAAACATTTAAGTATATTTTGGATAATTTTTTATTATATAATAATGTAATAATGATATTTTAGGTGTTTAATAATGAAAATAAAAGAAAGGAGCTTGAGGAAAGATGTTTCCTCTTCTTTGGGTAACTTCTTTTGGTTTGCACCAAAGCGCTTCCTTGGATGGATTTCATCTCATATGGAGGCTTAAAGGGGGTAATTGCATGTTTTTTATAATTTAATTGGGTATATATTATTTTAACATGATTGGATTGATATTTGTGAAGAAGTGATAGGAGAGGAGGTGTTTTTATAGTAGAAGAGGAGTGGCGCTCTTGTAAATTTTTTGGAAAAGTAATTCCACCCACATTTTTCACAGGTAAAGTGGATAAAATAATATAAAAAATTATATATAATGGAGGATAGGGTCTAAATATTTTCTTAAAATTGATTTTTTATAGTTTTATAGGTTATTTTTGGTCTTTTGATTAAGGTTTAGTCCTTTGTTAAGCTATGTTTCCCTTAATCGTTGTAATTAATGTTAATCACTTTCACATATCTTTTCTGGTAAGAAAACTAGGTTGAACATATTTGAAATTATAAATTATTATTATTAAAAATATATAATAAAATTTTTAAAATACTTATCATGGAATTGGTAGAAAGTAATTTAAATTTAATCCCGTTGATAGGACGACACCGCCGGTTTTTAAAGTAAACAAGTTCAAGAGATTGTAAATTTTCTAAATAAAATTTTAGGGTAAAATTGGTCATAATAAAATTAATTGTATTAATTGATGTATATTTGATCTAATAATACTTTAATACTAAATTTAAATTTAATTTAACTATATAAATAAATTATAATAAAAAGTAATTTTGAATTAAAATTTAGTATTTTTCACTATTCATTCAAAAATGAAGTTTCTCTAAAAAATTTCCAAAATTCACTCTAAGATTATTTTTACATTATAATTTAGAAAATGAAGTTTATTTTATCAAATTAAACATCAAAAAATTTCTAAAATTTATTTTTTTCACATTAGTACATGAAAATTAGTTCATTTGAGAAAATAATATTTTAAAACATATGAAGACTTTACCAAAAATTATATTTTTTATTATAAATATATATTATTTTTAGAAAATAGTTATAAAAAGTATTTGAAAACTATTTATTACTAGAAAAATTATTGGGTTTAATTTATATGTTATAACTATCCTGTTCAAATAATTATAACAATAAAATGATGTTTCCTAGAAACTTAGTGTGACATGTAATGTACATCAAGTCAGTGTTGAAAGTAATATATTCCAAGTGAGTGTTTCGAGTATCTAATGAAAATTTGGGTCCATATGAAAGTAATTTTTGACTTATTTTAATAAAATACATCAATAAAAATTAGTTTATTCAATCAATAAAAAAAAGATCCATAAAAACAGTGGTTTTTACATTCCACCCCCTTAAAATGAATTTCTCCTTCAAAATTAATCACTATGGTAAAAAAATGTGGTTATTTATTATTAGGCATATATTCAAGTTCCCAAATAGCTTCCTATAACTAGTGATTTCTCTATAAAACTTTGACCAGTTGAGTAGTCTTTGTTTAGAAAAATATTTCTATACAATCCATAATTTCAACTGAAGGTTCCTCATAAGAAATATAATACTCCTTCGGTAAGACCTATGATATCAATACATGGGATGGTTCATGAAGTTACTTCATCAATAGAGATATATAGAACACATCGTGGACATGTAATATATTTGGGGGAATTTTCAATCAACATGCTACCATCCTGATATGATTAAGAATCTCAAAGGGACTAATATACTTAGGGATTAGATTCCCTTTATTTCTAAACCACATAACCTTCTTCTAGTGAGAGGTTCATAGAAATACCTTCTATCTAACCAAAAAATGTAGATCACATCATCAGTCATCAACATAAATTTTCTACCAAATTCGAGAAGTCTTGATATGTTATTTAATGGTTCTAACCTTCTTGTCAATTTCTCTAGCAGTCTCAGTTCTCAATAGATTTCCATCTAAAACTTCAACTCATCCCATTAGATATCTAAATTAATTCCCATATAGGGATTAATAATGTTCCATATTATTTCTTTAGTGATAGATATTGTTGTATGAAAACTCAACCAATGGGAGGTGTTGATCCCAACCACCTTTGAAATAAATAGAACAAAATATCAACAAATCATCTATAGTTTAAATTGTTTTTTCAAAATGACCATATATTTGAAGATGATAAGAAATGCAAAAACACAATTACATATCATGTTCTTGGTGAAGAATTCACCAGAACATTGAGTTAATCCTCATATCTTGATCCAATATAATGGATTGGGGTACTCAGTGCAACCTTACCACTTCCTCAATATATATCTTGGATAACTGATCTAAAGATTAGTCATCTTTGATAGAGTTGAAGTGTGATGACATAGTATGGCGATCAACTACCAACCATATAACATTAAACCCTTTAGAGGTTTTGGGTAGTCCAATGAAAAAATCCATAGCAATGTTCTCCCATTTCCATTCTTGTACAGGTAATGGATGCAACACCCCCTTATACTTTTTCCTTTCAACCTTAATGTGATGAGATACCATGTTCTAAGATACAAACTCTATGATATCTCTCTTCATTTCATCCCACTAGAAGTATTCTATGAAGTCCTTATACATATTTATACTTCCAGGATGAATAGATAATGAATAACTATGAGCTTCTTCTAGTAGGCCCTTCTTCAAATCTGGTGTGGAAGGAACACATACACAGTTCCTAAACCTTATCATTCCAAACTGATAAAGATTAAACTCATGAACATTTCTACTATTCATTTATATCTCAACATCTTCCTTCTATACCTCCATATTCATCACATGGATAGAGGGTTGAACATTTATTGGAGCAAGATAAGATTTTTTTCCCTTATTTCTGGATTTATAGGTCCATTATTTTCATGTCCATAAATATTAAATCTTTAGAAATCCTCATCATGAATTATCTATCAATATCATTTTGACTCAAATCATCGGCCACCTTATTCTCGTTCCTAGGGTGGTAATGTACTGAGAAGTCTTAATTCTTTACCAATTCCAACCATCTTATCTAGTGCATGTTCAACTCTTTTTTTGTGAATATATATTTCATGATTTTATGATCAGTGTATATATCAAAATATTCTCCAAAGATATAATACATCCATATCTTTAATGAAAAAATTACAGTTTCTTTCTCTAAATAATGAGTTCGGAAATTTTTCTCGTGAATCTTTAACTGTCATGAGGTATAGTCTATAACCATATTTTTATGCATAATAACACATCATAATAATTTCTTGGATGCATAACTATATATTATAAAACCTTCTCCACTAAATACAGCTTCACTGAATAATCTTCTTTTCAGTTCCTTAAAATTTTCCTCACATTCATTTATTCAGAGTAACATGGATCCCTTCTGAGATAACGTGGTCAGTGGATTACAATTTCATGATAAATTATCCAAAAAACATAAATAGTATATATATAAACTAAGAAATATTTAATCTAAGACATCATTATTTATCTAGGCCAGCATTCAGTAGCCACCATCATTTATGGATCTACTAATATATCATATCTTGAGATTATGTGGCCAAAAAATGGAACCTTTTTCATCCAAAAAAACTCATTGTAAATTTTTAATATGGTTTCTTCTTCAATAGGGTATTTAGTACATTATCAAGTGATATTCATTCTCTTCCTTTCTCTTTGAATAGATAATAATATCATCAATAAAGACTACCAAAAAGTAATCAAGTTCATCCCTAAAGACTCTATTCATTAAATCCATGATGATAGAAGGGGAATTGGTAAGATAAAAAGGAATTACTATATATTCATAGTGTCCATACCTATTACTAAATGTAGTCTTGGCTATGTCGTATTCCCTGACCCTCAATTGATAATATCCAAAATGAAAGTCAATCTTGGAAATTTTTAGAACTCTACATAGTTGATCAAATAATTCATCAATATGGAGAAGAAGATACTCGTTCATGATAATGATCTTGTTCAACCCTCAATAATAAATGCAGAGTCACATTGATCTATATTTCTTCTTCACAAAAATAATAGGTACCCCCAGGTGACATGCATGGATGAATGAATCCCTCATCAATTTTTTCTTGGAGTTTGTTTCAATTCCTTTATATAAATAAGGTCCATTCTACAGGGAGTCGTTGAAATTTGGGAGGAACCATGTATGAGTTATATTCAGAATTTAACTTCAAATTTTGGTGGTAAAAAAGTAAAATATTCTATAAATACATCCAAATTTCCAAAAAAAATAGGATTCTCATCAATGTTTATTTTCTCCCCAACCATTTTAGATAAATATCCCTTATGAATGGGAATTAAAACCCATAATATGAATGTAATCTACATAGGAAGTTAATATTTATTTTCATTGTTTCTGAAACTTTTTTCAGGGTGTGCGCATCTGTCTGTTTGAGGAAGATGAGGATGTGCTGGTTGTTGCCCTGTATTCCAACTTTCCAAAGGTAGGATAAATTTATTTCTTATTCAGGGAATTTTTCTCCTTGATCGAAATGGGATGATGGGATATCAGTTCCTCCTTCCATGGATTCCTCCTCAGAACTCGTCACCTGGTCTTGGTCTCCCTTATTGATTAAGTCATGGTTCATGAATCGCATTCCAAATGACATATCTTTTTGGATGCCGGTTAATTACACTTCTTTTGTCTAGAAATTCCAAGGGGCCTTGATGTGGTAGAAACCTTCGGTCAGATTAGATTGTAACATCAGGCGTGTCGGGGAATATCTGGATGCATGGACATTGGGGTACCGGTATTCTTCCTCATAAGAGGGTATCTCATGGGTGAAGAACCCGAGGCATCCCATGTCAGTTTCAGGGTATCATATGTCAGAGGCATGTCTCTGAGGTTTTCCTCATCTTGCCATGTTTAACACGGGGTATGCTGTGAGTTTAACATCCAGCAGAGATTGTTACACCAAAGGCATGTCTTCCGAGGTTTTCCTCAATTATTTAATGTTTAACACGAGGTTGGTCGTGATTTTAACATCTTGCGGAGATGGGTACACCAAAGTCATGTCTTCTAATGTTTTCCTCAAGCATCTCATGTTTAAAAAGAGGTATTATGTGATTTTAACGTCTTGTGGAGATGGTTATGCCAAAGGCATGTCTTATGAGATTTTCCATAGGCATCTCATGTTTAACACGAGGTAGGCCGTGAGATTAGTGTCTTGCAAATATGGAATGAGGGTGATCAAAACATTCCATAGAGACGGATCAGATTGGTATATCCCTAAGAGGGAGTGCAGGGAGTGTTTAGTAGGTGGATCGATCAGAACACACAATAAAAGTTGACTCAAAATGGTTTGTCCTATAAATGGAAGATGTCACACCATGAAGGATGATCTAGAAACCACTATGGGCGGATCATGGAATGTGAACCCAATAATGGTGGAACACCAAGGTTTACCGTTGTCTGGATTGAACCTCATGTAGGTTTCCTACGTACCTTGTGTAGACGATAAGGATCAAAAACCATGTAGTTTGAAGGGGTGATGAAACAGGGTGTACATAGAGGACAACAACCCAAATACATGTTGGGGATTACGCATGGATAGCATCCTGTCACAAGATGGATACTCTTGGGTGGATTGTTATGGATTGAGTGTGTCTTATCCATGGTTAGCTGCCCTGGTGCTGCAAGTAGCGGCACTAGGATGAATGCCATGATCTCACTGGGATTTGGTGGCCTAGGTGAGAATTAGGATGGATGATAGAGAGTTAAATTATGTGAAGGGGGGATGAGATGGAATCATCATGAAGGTGATGGTAGTGTTGTTCATGAGCCTCGAAGAGACTTCCTACGTATCCTCATGGCAGGGAATAAAAGTCCACATAGTTTGGTGGGGGATCCAATGGATTACTGTTGGTTGGGGTTCCAATGGCTTACCACTAGTTGGGGTGGACAATGAATTACCCCTGATTGGGGTTCTTATGGCTTACCATCGATTGGGGAACACAACGGATTACCTTCGATCGGGGTGCAAAATGGATTACCATCAGTTGGGAAACACAATGTCTTACCATCAATTAGGGAACACAACGACTTACCGTCGCTTGGGGTATACAACGTCTTAACATCGGTTGGGAAACACAACTTCTTACCATTGATTTGGGTTGAACCTCATGGAGGCTTCCAACATACCTTATCTAGGAGACAGGGATCAAAACCAACATATTTTGTAAGAGGTGTTGGTGAACCGATGTGAAGTGGTCGGTACAAATGGTTGTTGGGATTGAACCTTAGGGAGGCTTCCTACATAACATTCCTAGGAAAGGATCAATGTCCATGTACTTCAAGATGGTGGGAACCGACATGAAGGAGGTATGAACCAATGGTTTTTGGGCTTCAACCATAGGTAGGCTTCCTACGTACCTTGCCTTGGTAAGGATCAAAGTCCACATAACTGATAAGGGGTTGGTGAACCAACGTGAAGATGGTGAGGACAAATGGTTATTGGGCTTGAACCTTAGAGAGGATTCTAATGTACCATGCCTTAGCAAGGATCAAATTCCGCGTACATCCAGATGGTGGGAACCAACGTGAAGGGGGTCGAAACAGGTTGTTGTTGGGATTGAACCTCAGGGGTGCTTCCTACGTGCCTTACCTTGGTAAGGATCAAAGTCCTAGTAGTTCAGAATAGGAGTGGGGATTACACACTAAGGTGGCCCGGGGGAAGATTTCTTGGTTAGTGCTTACTCTAATCTCACGTGAGTCATGCTTAGTGTGAGAAACAAGAGGCGGCAAGGATCTAACAATCATGGTGCAAAGTTGCATCCATGAAGGGTGGTGAATGTGGCTTACACAAGGAAGCTACTCGGGTGCTGCTAAAGAGAAAAAATGGCGGATGGGTCTTACGCAAGGAAGTTGCCCAGGTGACACTATAGAGTAGTAATGGTGAATGGGTCTTATGCAAGGAAGCAGCCTAGGTGCCACTATGCAGTGGCAATGGTGAATGGGGATTTCTCAAGGAAGCTACTCGGGTGCCGCTAAGGAGCAGCAATAGTGAATGAGGCTTACACAAGGAATCCGATCGGGTTCCGCTAAAAAGTTGAAATGATGGATGGGGCATACGCATGGAAGCTTCCCGGGTGCTGCTATGGAGTGGAAATGTTGACTAGGTATTATGCAAGGAATCAACTTGTGTGCCACTATGGAGTGGTAATAGTTAATGGGGCTTACAAAAAGAAGCTTCTCGGGTGCCGCTATGGAGCGGAAATGGTGAATGGGGCTTATGCAAGGAAGCTACTCGGGTGCCACTAAGGAGAAAAAATGGTGGATGGGGCTTACGCATGGGAGATACCCTTGTTCCTTCCTCATGCCTAGCCATGAGGGCATCCCAACTCCCTGGTTGGTTGAGGCATATAATTGAGGTCTACACATATGCTCTAGTGAACAAGTGGGATAATTCCAAGGGCATTGGAATATATCCGAACAAAGGGAGATGAAAAGTGTGAATCACATGCCTGACATTCCGAATGCAATGAGGGTGGAGTGGAGATGGAGGATAACTGTTGACTTTGTTCAAAACACAATATCCATTCTACATTATCCTAATCGGAACAAAAAAACAAGGGTTGACTGTTGACCATGTTCGAAACATAGGACCTGACTCGAAGTGTCGTCAAACATCTTCTGGGGCATTGGGCTAGGATGGTAGGTGTGCCAAGGAGGTATGGGACCAGGCTGTTAGGGGGTCCCTTCAAACATTAAAGAGGATGGAGATCCGAATGGATGACATAAAAAGCGTGAGGTGGAGTGATGTAATTCTCAAATGGTTTCCAACTCTCTTGAAGTTACGCCACTGTAATCATGGTATGAGGCATCTTATGCTTATCACATAAGTCATCTATTATTTAGAAGAAGTGGCATCCTTTTATTGAATGATAGGGAATACTACAGTTTATAGTCATGTAGATAGGACTTTTAGCATCTTATTCTTAGAGCATAAGGCATCTCTTTTTTGGAGAAAGAAGTATCCCATGTGTGTCACATAGGGTGTGCTATAGTTTATAGTCATGTATAGAGGACTATTAGGCATAAGGTGCCTAGAAATGGATGGTGTAGGGACTTACACAAGAGCGGCCCTTTCTGGTTAAAACTAGAATATGAGCCAAGTTGTATGGTTTTGAGGAGTTTCTTGAGGAATTATTCTACTGAAGGTGCTCGGGGAATTGACGATGAGACTCTCAACTCATGACATGGGAAATGAACCAAGAAGAATATGTCGACTTAAGGTGTTTCATGGTGTGCGAAGGAGTATCTCAAATCATGGTATTCCATAGGTGGAAGGGGGTGCGCAATGGAAAATCTGACATCCCGGCATGGAAAGTTCATGGTGAGGATCTCCATTTTTCATGAGGGTCGATAATGGTAGTGAAGGGACCAGCCTAAAGGGCTGGGACCACAGGCGGGCACCGATCCCGAAGTGGGGGTGCGGGGGTGTAGCCCCTACGGTATGGACTGGTGGGCATGAAGGTAGGAGCTTCATAATGGATAGGTCTTCAGGAAGTATATTAGCAGAGGAAAGGTGCTCACAGAGCATGGGGTCTCATAGAGCAACTTCGTGAATGAAATCTTCTCACGGAGCATGGACTCGTGGAGAAAAGGGGCTCATAGAGCGAAACGGCTCGCAGAGCAAAGGGGCTCGTAGAGAAAATCATCTCATAGAGCAAAGCATCTTTTGGATAAAATCATCTCATGAAGAGAAGAATCTCACAGAGAAAAGCCTCTCACAGAGTAAAGCCTCTCACAGAGAAAATCCTCTCGCAGAGAAAAGCCTCTCGCGGAGCCCTTTGCGAAGGGAATCACTTCGTGGAGCTTTGAATCTCCACAAAATGGGAGATCCGCCACCCAAGGGGAGGCATGACTTTCTTATAAATGGGGGTTGAGCTGGGTATTTATAGGCGATGGAGGTCAGCAGATCATGCCGCGAAGCACAAATGTGTGCCGCGTAGCAAATTTCACTCTACAACTAGAAGGAATTCCCTCATGTTTCTAATAATCACGGAGATGCACATCATCGAGCTTCGCAGCACTCATGGAGGCTTCAGTCAGGTTCCCCCAAGTTCTTCGTAACCATGGAGTCGACCTTCATCGATCTTTACGGCACTTGCAGAGGCTCCTATAAAGTTCCTTTGCTCCGTGATTGCAGAGGGAGCTTCGTGAATGGGCTACGCAAACCAGTTTTCTAGCCCAACTTCAAATGTCCATAACTGCTAATCTGTAACTCCATTCGTTCCCTACGACCTATCAAATCAAATCTTACTAAATAGGCTACGATCTTGGTTCATGTATGGAAGCATTTGGAATATTTTTTGGACACGTTTTCTGGTTCCAACAGCCACATTGATGAAAGATTATAGGAGGGTTTGAAATATCCGACATAAAATTACTTCCTCGATAATTGATGTGGGATTTATGCCAAGAAAGGAAATCCATGCCCAAGATGACCTCAAATTCAACCAAACAAAGAATGAAAAGATTGTTTGGAAGTATATTCCCACAAATGTCAACTAGAGAGGAATCATAGACATGGGATGAAATCATAATACCATTTTGGGTTTGCAGTGCTAATTCAACATCTAATCATCCTAATGAAATCTTTACACCCATATAAAATTATGTACATATGAAAGAGTGGGAATATATATAATAAAATAAGACATTAGTAGTTCTAGAGTGGATGGTATATATACCATTCACCTCATTTTTATCGCACCCCTCATCTGAAATAGCTATATCATGAGATTTCTCCTTGTCCCTTGACTTAAGAGGTTATTGGTGTCAATCTTTGTCCCACACTTTTGGGTTTTGTAACTGGTTAGAATAATTCTGATTATCCTTACACTTGTATAACTAAAGCTTGGTGGTGCATTCTCTACATCTTTCTCTCCATTCACACTGTTAGTTAACATCCTGCCATTAATTTGGTAATCAAATGCCTAATGGCCTTCCCTTCCACACATAAAATTTTTATTTTACCCCTTTAGAAAATTTCCTCCATGCTTCATCCCACACATAGAGCATAAAGGAAATCTCAATTTCTTCTCTTCATGGTTTTTATATTTTCTTTTAAACTACATCTCCCTTTTATTGTAAAAACCATGACATTGATACGTGACTCTAACCTCTATTTCAAAATTAATTTCATAAAAAAAATATTTGTAACTACTATTGTCTCTTATGGAAAAATCCATTCATATACTTGGATTTAAGACACTGAAGACCCAATCAACTTTTATTTTATGTTGGATTATAATTATTTACGCATAACTTACAATTCTTGTTAAATTATCATTTTACGTACCGATAGATTTTTCATCCCTTTACTTCACCTCAAGTAAATAATTCTCCATATTGTTATAAAGAATATGAGAAATTTACTTATTGAAAAGTAAGTTCTTGAACTCATCCCATTTCAAGGATTCAATTTCATCTTTCTACCTCATATTCTTGATTAGATTCCCACACTGGTTTTCTTAGCCTTCTAAACAATAAATTTCTAGACTGAACTTATTATTCTTGAAAAAATAAACAATGGATAATATATTTTTGTTAATATTGATATATTATTTTAGGAAAAACTGGATCATAAGACCTGTTAAAAGTAGTTGGGTGTCTCCTCATGAAGTAATCAACAGAATGTTTTCCCTCTTTTTCTCATTTCGAAATCTACCATGATTAATAGCTTAAGAAAGGTCTGTGAGCATTGCAATAAGATTTTTCTTACCAAATCCCATAGAATTAGGTTAATCAAGAGTAAAATCATTTCATTATACATCGTAATCACTATCAACATGGTTGTTTTGGGTTTCATCCATTGACTAAAACCAAAATTGTTGAGTAAGAAACAATTATCATAATGAGGAACCACATAATCATGTAAAGTCACTTATAGGATGTCTAAATTATAAAAAATTCCTTAATATAAGACATTATAATTTTATCCTAGGTTATTAATAGAAAATTTCTATTTAAATCCTTCCTGATGGTTCATGAAGATTTTTTCAATTCCCAAATCATATCTTCCCCCGAGTGTCAATCCAGGTCTGTAGTAAGGCTTGTTGTCATCAATAATGTTATACCGAGTTAGGCCTGAAACACCTTTTCATAGTAGTTATCCCTACGTACATCTATACCATAGCAACATCCATTTGTAGTATCCAAAAAAGGATGTATTTCTAGGAAACCATTCACTCTATCCTTTACCAAAATTTGATGACATTTTCTTATAATTTTCTTTATTCTTAGGCTTATCCTTAGACATGTTCTTAAGTTTCTCACTAAGGTTTTCTAATCACATTTTCAAAAGGCTACCTAAAATGTTTCTATGATACTAACTTTAATGACCCAATATTTTTATACATTAACATTGCATAATTATTTTGGAATACATTAAACATTATACAAAAAAAATGTCCAAATATTATATTATTCTAGTGCCTTTGAAACATGGACACATAAACATAGGTATATAAGTGATCTACATTATCACCCACTAGGTTCTTCTTGACTATAACCCTACATAGACACATAAAAAAACATTTCTTCATAACCTAGGGAAGGAATCATAGAAAGGGGTTATCTTAGTTGATCAGTAAGGGTAAACGAGGGAGATATGTAAGAATAATCATGAGAATTAGGGTATGAGAACATGGTCAGGAAAATTGAATATCATACCCTACATATCGAATAACATATAAATGAATCATGGAATAAATATTTGAAGTTAATAAGAAATTAATCATATAAAAATAATGAAAATAAGACTTGAAATCATAACATTGGAATAAAACATGGAATTGTGGAAACCACATAAGCATATAAAAATGATTTCTATAGTATTCAAGGAATTACTTCCAAGGTCGTCTTAGTAATATGGGTTCACTTCCCATGATATCTGGGTATTCATGGTTAACTCCTATATCCATATTAGTAGTATGATTTTACTTCCCATACCATCATGGTAGTAATTGTTCACTCCCAATGCCATATTAGTAGTCAAGGTTCACTCCTAAGAGCATCTTAGTCTATCTCATGATATTTAAATATTTACCCAATGCATTGGAGGGTGATATAGGTCTCATCCATCTCATAATTAAATCCTACATACTTGTTCCATGAGATCATAAATATCTGTATCATAACCCATGAAATTAAATGGGTTTCATAAACCATTAATAATATCATAACCTATAAAAAAGATACAAGTTTCATAAAAAATTCATAAAAAGAGTTACCTGTGATAGGAAACATGGTTCAAGAGCATATAACCAATGAAATGGAAATGGGATTCATAAATATATATCCTATGAAAGAGGAAGAATTTTCATAAACATCATACCATTGAAACATAAACCATTTAGAGAAACCATATTAATGGAATGTTTAGATCATTTCCAAAAAAATGCATGATTAACCAAAACAAATTTTGTCTTAGAGGTTAAATATTTTTGAAAGATCTTTTAAAAACATTTCTTGTGTAAAATATCCTTTCATCATTGAAATTTTTTTCATAAAACATAAAACTTATTTGAAATCATTTTTATTGATAATAGATTTGAAAGATTATAAAATAAAAGTTGAAAACCATTAAAAAATAAAATTCCTTTTCCATGAAAATGATCTTAAAATATCATTTATTTTTTTAAAACATTTTTTTTCAAATAAAATATATTTCCGGCTAAATATAGAAAAGAGGTAAAATTTTCTTAAAGATATTTTATTAATTACATTATGTTGAAAAGTGAATAAAAATGGAAATAATACATGAATAAATCATTAATAACCAAAGTAGAAGAAAATTAAAAAATTTTGTTGAGGTATTTATCATAATATTTCATTAATGAAAGCATAATAATAAATAATCTCGATAAAGGATGAGATCATTTAAATAAACTCTTACCACTTGGTAACATTGAATCATACTCCCCATGTAATAAAATGAAATTAAATAGAGCATAAAATATCATGAAAAAGATGTATATTCATGATATAACATTTCATTGGGAATGATTTACACCTCATCAATGTGAATATGCACATAACAAAACATTTGTCTTAAAGAAGGAAAATTGAGTCCATATTATTTTACCGATTTTGTAACTTTTAAATCCTAAAACCCATGAAAAAATACTATAAAATGGATATTTAAATATCTATCAATTTATGTTTAAGAATAATAGAATACATTCATGGTAATTATATATACTACATAAAATAAATGATTGTTGTATAAGGAATGTATCTCACATAAATAAAAAGTGGGATGAAATTCACTTACCTAATGTCTTGACTCTTGTGGAACTCTTACAAACCAACTATATAGTAAATTTAAGTTTATTATATATATTTTTAAAATAATATTCTTATATCTAATAAAAAATATGATTTCATTATGACTTTATATTAAACTCTTATTAACAATTCCATGCTTCACGTAATATCCGCTTTGTTCTTCATAGATGTTTTGACTTATAATTCTTGATCAGGTTACTTAGATCATGATTTAATTACATCTATATTGTAAAAAATTATATAAATATAATTTATAAATTATATTTACTTATTTATAATAATATATAAAATATATAAAGATGAGATAGAATACACTATTCCAGGAGATGGTAGGTCGTACGTACACATGAAGGATGTTTCCATTTTTTTGTCATATTGAAAGAAAATAAGTAAAATACATGTATATATGTATATAATATTATTAAATTTTAATTATTATGTTTTATAGATCATATATTTTCACTAAATCTATCCTTAATACATTCTGTGTAATGTTTTAATGAATCGCATCGCTTGGAGGAGGCGATAGTGTACACGTCCACAAATAATGTTATCATATTTACACAAGATGGAATGTAAAAAAGGTATGTTTTATAAAAGAATTAAATGAATAATAAATAAATAATAAATATTATATATATCATATATAAACATCATTTAAATCATAATTACCAATCATTAAATATGGTGAATGAAAAAACAAACAACATCATTTCACGAAGCGGTAGTTCACTGTACACAAGAACGGTAAGTTTGTTGCCTATTAGATGGTAGTGTGTGTATGTGTAGGTATAAAGATTAATATAAAAAAATATGAGTATATTTAGGTTACTTTTATTATTATTTAATCAGATAATATATATATATATATGGGGTGTTTTATAATGAAAAAAAAATAAAAGAGCTTGATGAAGGATGTTACTTCTTCTTTGGGTAACTCTTTTTGGTTTACACAAAAGGGATTCATTGGATGGATTTTTTCTATTGGGATGATTCAAGTAGGAAGTTAGGATTGTTTTTAAGTAAATTGGGAATATATTTTCCAAAACTTCATTGTTGGATAAGTGTGAAGAAGTGGGAGAAGATCATCCGTTTTATAATGGAGGAGTGTCACTCTTGTAAGTTTTAGGAAACAGAATTCCACCAATGATTTTACCATGGAATGTGGATCAAATAAAGAAAATATTTATATAAAATTGATTATAGGTTCTATATATGGCCTTAAATTTTATTTTAGAAAATTTTCTAGGTTGTTTTTCATCTTTATTTTAAGGTTTAGTCCTTCGTTAAGCTAATTTTTCTTTTAATAATTGTATTTAATTTTAATCACATTCACTAACATTTTTAGTCAAAAACTAAGTTGAACTTATTAGAAATTATATTTTTTTATTATTAAAAATATGGAATCTATTTTTATGAATTATAATCATAGAAATGGAAGAAATTAATATAAATTTAATCTCATAGGTAGGATGATATTGTATGTTTTTAACATAAAAAAGGTCAATATCTTTCAAAGTTTTTAAGACCAACTTAAATTTGAAACTTATTAAAATGACCTAAATTGGATTAATTTATGTATATTTTATCAAATTATACTTTAAATCATAAATAATATATAATTTAACTTTGTAAATAAATTAGAAGAACAACATTTTGGAATTAAAAATCAGTATTTTCCAATATTTATCCAAAAATGATGTTTTCTCAGAAAAAACCCTAAAATTAATCTGAAGATAATTCTAAAATTATAATTAAAAATGATGTTTATTTTATAAAATTATATTTATAAATTTTTCTATTTTTTTTATTTTTTCACTGAAGGACATGAAAAGTAGTTTATTTGAAAAAATATTATTTTGAAGCATATAAATACTTTACCCAAAATTTTATTTTTCATTATCAAAATGTATTATTTATTAAAAACCATTATAAAATATATTTTAAAAGTATTTATTAATATTCATATTTATATTTTTAATTTCTAGGTTATAACTATCTTGTTTAAATAGGTATTACAATAAAATGATGTTTTATAGAAACTCAGTATTGTGTGTAATGTACACTAAGTTGGTGTTTCATGTAATGTATGCCCAATCAGTGTTGTGTGTAGTGAATGCTAAGCCAGTGTCACATGAATATAATGTGTTACTTAGTTCAATTCAATACATCAATGAAAATTAATTTACATGAGAAAGAAAAAAAGTTCCATAACAACTCACGGTGTTACATGCCTAATTTTCCAAATTGGGTTTCACTCTCTATATCTATATTTATTTTTCTTTTAACTATCTTGAAACAAAATCCTACATAATCAAGATTTTATATTATCAAATTTTTACCCTTGTAATCTATTTTAAATTATATTTTGTACTTTTAATTATTTTATTTGTGTTTATTTTTTAAATATGTAATACAATAATAATCCCATATTGATGATTTTATACAAAGATTATAATAAGTATAAAGGATTGAACACTAATTTATTTTCCAATAATAACTACTTCAAGTGTGAAATCTCATTGAATCCTTATTATGAATTGGAATCGTATATATTTAAATTATAAAAGGACTATTTTATATGATATGATAAATCAAAAGTAATGGATCAATTAAATGTGGTCATATATAATAATAATAAGGAACAAACTATCTAATATTCCATAAGAATTATAACAATAAGGGAATAAATTTTAATAGTTCTCAATATGTTTTTATAAGATTTGGAGATAAAATAATTTAGTTAAATAATTAAATTGTTGATCAATTGATGAGTATGTAAGACTTTAATGAAAAAATATAATCATTAAGTCCTCAGAATATTATGGTTTTTTAGGTTTATCAATGTTCTAGTCTTTATTTTGGTGTTTTGGTTACGGTTCTATATGTATTAATTTTGGTGTATTTTTAAATTGGATATTTCATCATTGGTAAACCACAACATTTTCTTGAGAAAGGTGAAGTAATTTATGTGATGGTTTGGAGTAGGGTTTTTTTGTAATCCGTATCTAAAATGAGGAGAAAGAAAACATGTTTGGTCTTCTTCATGGTGTAAAAATGGCATGGTAATAAATCATTACAGTATAGAATTCATAGGTATCGAAGGAGGTGATGGGAGTACTATATCATGGTTTTTTATTTCCATGTCACTATTTAGTGAATGTTTTATTTTTTAAAAGGAAATAAATAGTGTATATTTTACATATGGGTGTTTTAAGGTGATATTTAATTCATATTGGGGTTAACTGAGTAAAAATACATCATGTCTTAGGTTGACCATGCAATATTTTGTTCCAAAACAATTTTGACTCTAAATTTTACCATTTTCTTTTACAGGTTTTGTATTCTATCCCAAAATACTCGGGAAATTACGATTCATTGATGAGGTTTTATTGGATTCCCATGATTTATCCTCAAGTTATCCATATTAATAGATCAAGTCTATTTTTAAGGTATTTTTCTTACTTTTTATTATTATTTCCATCATTATGAGTAGTTATTGTAGAGACCCGTATCTTGACGTACATTGACATTACATTACTTTTGCGGAATACTTAGGACATAACAAAAACACACACACAAGGATCGTAATAGTTTAGTGTCTTTGGAAACTCGGAATAAAATCTTCTAATCGTGGGGAAAGATCTTCAACATCTCCCATAAATATCTTCCCTTTTTTTTTACCTAAAAACCTTTCTTTATATCCTGGGGAAAAGAAAACATAAAAGGGTGAGCTCAAATGCTCAGTAAGGGTATACAAAAGAAAAATCAATCACATCATATTCATAAGAACATAACTTTTGGAAATCTTAACCTGCAAAAGAGAGCATAATTTCATAACATGGGATAAATCATAGTAGTGAAATGAAATCCCAATAATCATAACTTAAAACATGAAACTTTGTGGCATACACACATAATCATAGAGAATCATTTCTTGTTAGTCAAGACTCATTGCCAAGACTATCTTAGTGGACAAAGTCCCTTTCTGAATCGAGTAACCCTCGTTTCAGTCCTGTTTCACTGAACCGGTATAACCTACCATTCCAGCCATGTCTATCTCATGAGATATAAAATCTTTACCCAATGCATTGGAGGGAGATATAGGTCCCACCCATCTTATAATGAATCCTTTCTTATGTGTGCCACATAATCATAAAACATACATCATCGCATAACACATGTAACAAAAATGGGATTCTTGAAACATCATGACATCATAAATCAATTCATATAAGATAAAGGAATTCATAAACATAATTCCATCACAACATAGTCAAATAAATGTAAAAATATGGATAGAAACAGAACCCTTTATTATCTTAGATGGAAAATAATTTTGATAAAACACTTGAATTGAATTCTTGAGGAAAATATCCTTTCTTCTTCAAAATCAATTTCTTTTCACAAAACATCATGCAATTTTAAAAGAAAGAGATTTTATTGAAAATAGTCATGAAATCTTTTAGAGGAAGCTTCATGAAAATAAGTCTTTATAAAACAGTAGAAATCCGTTCATGCCGTATAAGTTAAAAAAAACATTTTTCGTACTTTTGTCGGAAAAGTCAAAAAGTACCTCGTACGAAAAACGACAAAAGATTCCTTTCATACGTATTACTAAAAACTCACCGAAGGGTAAAAATGGATTTAAACAATTTTAGGTGGATGGAAATAATATTACATATTGAGTAAACATGGATGTGGATGATAAAATACACCCCAGTAAATACTTACGAATAAACAATCTCGGATAAAAATGAGATTGTGATATTTCTCTTACCTTAGGTCTGACTTGCTTTGTAAGTGTCCGAAACTCCTGTATAATGATTTAAATCATGTTATTGACTTATTACAGAATCATATTAATTGTTATGATATCATATATGGTTCACTTATGACATTATATTACCCGTTCTTTTGTAAATTCCATGTTAAAGAAGCGTTTTGGGTAAAATCGTTCCATTTATCGTAAGTGTTTTGACTTGTTGTTCTTGACATCATTATTACATAAATCATGATTTACTCACTTCCAGAATATAAAATATGATTTATATATCATATATATTCAGTATATATATATATATAATAGGTAGATAAATAAAATGAAAAACACCGTTCATGGAGACGGTAGTCCGTACGTACGCATGAACGCTGTTTTCCTTTCCTTATTGTCTTGAAATGGAAGTAAGTAGATGACATACATATGTATATATATACATAAATCCAGTAGCTTTATAATGTCATATATTTCATTATTATTTCTTATATATACATTATAATCATTCTTAAATGGTTAACATGGAGAATGAATCTCATCGCGTCGTGGAGACGGTAGTCCGTACGTACGCACGAGCGATGATATCATTTCTATAAATATTGAACTGAATTGAAGTGGATTATACAATATATCAGAATCAATATGATGTTGTAATAACTATGTATAGTTATTCTTTACACCATTATACCCATCCATGTAAGGTGGTGGTGGAAAATAGATTACACCACGGCGTGGAGACGGTATTCCGTACGTACGCACGCGCGGTGATTTCTTTTTCCGTAGGATGGATAGATAGTGAAATCGGGTTGTTTCATACTTATAATAACATATCATTATATGAGTGATACTGATGTTATTACTTCATAATGAAACAACCTAAGAAGAAGTGGAAGAAGAAATAAAGATAAAAGAATTGGTAACGGTAATTACCTCTTCTTTGAAGCGCCTCTTTGAGACCTCCTCTTAGGGCACTAGAATTGGTCTTTGAGGAAGACCAGAACCTCTAGGATGTTGCTAGGGAAGTGGAGAAGAGATTTTGGCAGGGGTTGGCCGAGCTTGAGTGCTCAAATTGGTGTGAGGAGGAAGGGGTAGGAGGTGTCCTTTTATAAGGGAGGAGAGGGGCACCTTAGGAATATCTCAAAATATTATTTTATATTAAAGTCAAAATCGGTTTATAATGGTTCCAAAGGGTCTTATTTAGAAGCTAAAGTGGGGATGGGTCGAAATCCTATCATCCAATAGAATTTACACAAGTTTAGGATATTATTTTAACCTTATAAATTAGATTTAACTCTAAGTTAAATAATTTAACTTTTACCATGTCTTTTTGTTTTCTTTCACTATATGGTTAATAAACTTACTATAACATGACAAACGAACCCCAAATTGTTTATTATTAATATATATATCCTTATCTAAGTCATTTGGCCGAACCTTAGATTTTTAGGAATACAATAACAATTAATAATATAATATTTGATTTAAAAACTATTTTGTGTCAATTTTGACACTATTTGATATATGATTTTTGTGAAAGTCATAACAGAATTAAATGTTCGCACCAAGTTGATTAAATCAACATTAATATATCATAGTAACCTATAAAATTAGTTTAATTCATAAAAAGTCTCAAATTAGATTTATTTTGGTGTTTATAACATCAATTATGTCAATATTTCATTAACAAGATAATTACTGCATCATATTTGTGTCATAAATAAATTAATTTATTTGATGTCTAAAAATTACAAATAAAATACCATCATGTAGTAAATCTTTTTAGATTTCTAATGAATATTTAAAATCGAATTTATCTTATGTATAACCCCATATTAAAAATGATTTACTTATTAAACTTTGATTTTAACTATTTTAACCATTCTTTAAATAAATTAATAACAAATGTCCTAATCTAATCCAAGTGGGCCTAAATGGTCATATTTTATTCCTAAGTTTCTTTTTGGTCGAATTACACTTGTCCAATAGAATTAGGACATGTGTTAGGGTAATAGTAATATCATATTTACCCTTAGTTACCCTATTTACTATTAATCGCGGTAAAAAAAAGTAAAAAGTTACTATTCACCAAAAATTATTTTCATCTCATTGAACCACATTTTAGTCCTTGATATTAACCGTGTCTCTCGGATTTTCGAAATTCCATTCACAGAAGCGGTAAAATTAAGTTTTATGCAAAATTCAGTTTTTAACCTACCACTTAGTGGTTTCACTATTCATCAAAAATTGATGTTTTTCAGAAAAATGCCAAAATTTCACCCTAAGCTATAATTGATCTTCCGAATTCAAAAATGATTTCTATTTTACAAAATTCCCAACATATAAGTTGCATTAATTAATTTTATAATTAAATCCCGCTGTTAAAACAAATAGCGTGTTTTTAAGAAACAAAATCTATCAAAAGATTGGCACTTGTTTATGTCTAGTTTAAATGTGAAATTACATCCAATGACCAACATTGTATTAAATTGTAAAAATATATTATAAATATACTTTAAAACTACTCAAATTAATAATTTATCACTATTAATTATTTCTATTAAAAAAGTTGTTTTTTAATTATAATTTAGTAATTTTCACTATTCATCAGACTATGAAAGTTATCCGAAATGTACCAAAATTTCACCTTAGGCTAAATTCGATACTCCGAATCCAAAAATGAAGTTCATTTTGAAATATAAGATTTACAGAATTTTAAAAAGTGGTTATTACTATTCATAACGGCTAGTTTTAATAATATTTTAATAGCATATCGTTGTTTAGTGAAACTCGGTATTGCGTATTACACACGCTATCGAGGAAGGTCGCGATTGCGTGTAATGCAAGGCAAGTCAAGGATGCGTGTTGTGCAAGCTCCTTTTGGTGTAGCGTACAACACAAGACATTAATAAAATTAAAAAGAATATTTTTTTATAAAATCTTGGGCTGTTACATTCTACCCCCCTTAAAATGAATTTCGCCCTCGAAATTCGTCGGGGTTATAAATGGTTTACTATTCGAAAGTTTCTTTAATAGAAACCCACATCGTAAAAGGGAATATCAAAACTTGGCTTTAAAAACTAAATTATGAAATGTAACGATTACCCAAATAAACTAATCACTGGGTTTCCACATAGGTGAAAATATGGATATAGAAGAGAAATCTAACCATCATGTTCTGATGGAGAGTGGTAGAGAACATGGCTATGGAAAAGCCAGTAATCACAAATCCATAGATTTGTGATGATATAAGGTACCATCTGATTCATCAGGTATAAGATCACTAGGACAACATTTTTGGTTTTCAAGATCATTTCTCTAAAGTTGAAAATTTGATTTAGAATAAATACTTACTTTATTTTGGTACAATCTCACTATTGTTCGTGCCTTGAACAATTTCCACTTCATCTCTTAAATAAATGAAGTTGAATTTGTTATTCGTGAAGTGTTAGCAGATCATGTGGTAAAATGACGAGTCATTCCATCTGTCTCAAACAAAAGGTTAGTAAAAATTATATACATAAGTCGATCTATAGTGAGATTAATCACATATGGTTTCTAAAATGGACTTATACTTCATATATCATACTGCTTAATATAATAAAACTAGTTTCTACTAAACAGGGACTTCCTGTAGGTCAGTGGTAGGTGATAAAGGCCAGTCGCACTTCGGTTGTGGGTTCGATTCCTACAGCCTTGTCCGAAGAGATGGGCTGTCGCCCGTCCTGCAGGTTGTCCTTTTTCTAAAACTACGTTACTATAACATCCCATCAATAATATCGAAAATCTTCTATCCTTAAACAATACTAACTTATGTCCAACATAATCCAGTCTAATCTTTAGTCTTATACATAATACTGCAGTCCACTCTCATAACATAGTGAAAATGATTACCAGAGATTTAATACTGTCGTTGATCCCCACATATCACAAGATATGTCTTGTTGGTCACATTCCAAACATTCAAAGTCCTTAATCGTGTATTCTCTTGAATACCTTAGTGAAAACATGAGTGCAGTTAAAAGTTAACACTTTCCACATACCAAAATCCTCAAAATTCTATATACTCCAACCATGATATCACTTAGTCCTTATATCAATCATGAGCTCATGAATACTATTAAACATTTCATTTTCTCGTCTTCATTATGCGCATATCATCTTATTTCCAAAAAAATATCTCAATCACTTTGAATACCACATCAATAAATATTGCAATACTCAATGATACAACATTATTTTGGAATCCCATTACATAAACACTTAATCATTCCACCACATCGTTGTCATATTCAACATTGCCAATAGTGATCGCATGTGATTTCCCTTTGTCCTTTGCCTTCAGTGGTTTCTCATGTTGATCATCACTAACCCTTGGATTAGGGAAATTATTAGCATAATGCCCCATTTCCTTGCACTTGAAGCATTGAAGTATTGGCGGTGCATTCTCTGCAGTGTTTGCTTTATTCACATCATTAGAAACCCTTTTTCCATTACTTCGACACTCAGCTGCTCGATGACCTTCTTTTCCACACTTAAAACATTTTCTAGTCCCTTTAAGACAATCTCCACCATGCTTCTTTCCACACTTTGTGCATAAGGAAACATTCATCTTCTTTTCACCATTATTCTGAGATTTCTCCTTGAACTCCATCTTTCGTTTCTTGTCAAAACCATGAGATGGATATGTAACACCAACTTCCATTTCTACCTTGATAGCACAACGCACAATTTATTCATAGCTACTGAAGTCTCTTATAGCTAATGCCCTTCGAAGACTTGGTTTTAAGCCACTGAAAAATCGATCAACTTTACTTTCAGGTTGGATGATAATTCCAGAAGCATACCTTGCAAGTCTTGTAAAATTTGCTTCATAGGTACCAACAGATTCATCGTCTCTTTGCTTCAGTTCAAGAAACTCTTTCTCCATCTTTGTTCGAAGAATACGAGGGAAGTACTTACTGAAAAACAAGTTCTTGAACTCGTCCCATTCCATGGACTCAATTTCATCTCTTGGCCTCGTATTCTTGATAAGATTCCACCATTGATCAGCTTCACCTTCCAAACGATATACTGCTAAGATGACTTTATCATGTTCAGAACATTGAAGAACTGAAAATATCTTTTCATTAGTACTAATCCATTGTTCAGCAACTAATGGATCAGTAGACCCACTGAAAGAAGGTGGACGTTGCCTCATGAAGGACTCAATAGAATATTGTTCCCTTCTCTGCTCATTTGGAAGTCCAGAATGATTCATAGCTTGTGTAAGTATAGCAATAAGATTTTTCACTCCATCTCCCATAACATTTGTTTGTTCAGGAGGGAAATCATTGCATTGTCCATTGCATTGATCAACACGGTTCCTTCGGGTTCCAGCCATCGTCTAAAACCCAAAAAGAATAGTGTGAGAGGAAAAAATCATGCTAGGGAAAACAACATAATAAAGGGGGAGTACCTTCAATATCCAACATCTTAGGTTTAATTCTATGATCGTTAGCGTAATTCTATTACTATAACCTATACGTATACTTATCCCTAGGGACATCCCTAGACATACCTTAGAAATATCTCTAGGGATCTCACTAACGTTTTCGCATCCTAGTTTCCAAAGGTTGACTAAACCTTTGCTCTGATACCAACTGTAGAGACCCGTATCTTGACGTACATTGACATTACATTACTTTTGCGGAATACTTAGTACATAACAAAAACACACACACAAGGATCGTAATAGTTTAGTGTCTTTGGAAACTCGGAATAAAATCTTCTAATCGTGGGGAAAGATCTTCAACATCTCCCATAAATATCTTCCCTTTTTTTTTACCTAAAAACCTTTCTTTATATCCTGGGGAAAAGAAAACATAAAAGGGTGAGCTCAAATGCTCAGTAAGGGTATACAAAAGAAAAATCAATCACATCATATTCATAAGAACATAACTTTTGGAAATCCTAACCTGCAAAAGAGAGCATAATTTCATAACATGGGATAAATCATAGTAGTGAAATGAAATCCCAATAATCATAACTTAAAACATGAAACTTTGTGGAATACACACATAATCATAGAGAATCATTTCTTGTTAGTCAAGACTCATTGCCAAGACTATCTTAGTGGACAAAGTCCCTTTCTGAATCGAGTAACCCTCGTTTCAGTCCTGTTTCACTGAACCGGTATAACCTACCATTCCAGCCATGTCTATCTCATGAGATATAAAATCTTTACCCAATGCATTGGAGGGAGATATAGGTCCCACCCATCTTATAATGAATCCTTTCTTATGTGTGCCACATAATCATAAAACATACATCATCGCATAACACATGTAACAAAAATGGGATTCTTGAAACATCATGACATCATAAATCAATTCATATAAGATAAAGGAATTCATAAACATAATTCCATCACAACATAGTCAAATAAATGTAAAAATATGGATAGAAACAGAACCCTTTATTATCTTAGATGGAAAATAATTTTGATAAAACACTTGAATTGAATTCTTGAGGAAAATATCCTTTCTTCTTCAAAATCAATTTCTTTTCACAAAACATCATGCAATTTTAAAAGAAAGAGATTTTATTGAAAATAGTCATGAAATCTTTTAGAGGAAGCTTCATGAAAATAAGTCTTTATAAAACAGTAGAAATCCGTTCATGCCGTATAAGTTAAAAAAAACATTTTTCGTACTTTTGTCGGAAAAGTCAAAAAGTACCTCGTACGAAAAACGACAAAAGATTCCTTTCATAC
This sequence comes from Viscum album, assembly GCA_963277665.1. NCBI lineage: Eukaryota > Viridiplantae > Streptophyta > Magnoliopsida > Santalales > Viscaceae > Viscum > Viscum album. The sequence continues at coordinate 1,349,609,823 of OY728121.1, read as the reverse complement.
GTATTACTAAAAACTCACCGAAGGGTAAAAATGGATTTAAACAATTTTAGGTGGATGGAAATAATATTACATATTGAGTAAACATGGATGTGGATGATAAAATACACCCCAGTAAATACTTACGAATAAACAATCTCGGATAAAAATGAGATTGTGATATTTCCCTTACCTTAGGTCCGACTTGCTTTGTAAGTGTCCGAAACTCCTGTATAATGATTTAAATCATGTTATTGACTTATTACAGAATCATATTAATTGTTATGATATCATATATGGTTCACTTATGACATTATATTACCCGTTCTTTTGTAAATTCCATGTTAAAGAAGCGTTTTGGGTAAAATCGTTCCATTTATCGTAGGTGTTTTGACTTGTTGTTCTTGACATCATTATTACTTACATCATGATTTACTCACTTCCAGAATATAAAATATGATTTATATATCATATATATTCAGTATATATATATATATAATAGGTAGATAAATAAAATGAAAAACACCGTTCATGGAGACGGTAGTCCGTACGTACGCATGAACGTTGTTTTCCTTTCCTTATTGTCTTGAAATGGAAGTAAGTAGATGACATACATATGTATATATATACATAAATCCAGTAGCTTTATAATGTCATATATTTCATTATTATTTCTTATATATACATTATAATCATTCTTAAATGGTTAACATGGAGAATGAATCTCATCGCGTCGTGGAGACGGTAGTCCGTACGTACGCACGAGCGATGATATCATTTCTATAAATATTGAACTGAATTGAAGTGGATTATACAATATATCAGAATCAATATGATGTTGTAATAACTATGTATAGTTATTCTTTACACCATTATACCCATCCATGTAAGGTGGTGGTGGAAAATAGATTACACCACGGCGTGGAGACGGTATTCCGTACGTACGCACGCGCGGTGATTTCTTTTTCCGTAGGATGGATAGATAGTGAAATCGGGTTGTTTCATACTTATAATAACATATCAGTATATGAGTGATACTGATGTTATTACTTCATAATGAAACAACCTAAGAAGAAGTGGAAGAAGAGATAAAGATAAAAGAATTGGTAACGGTAATTACCTCTTCTTTGAAGCGCCTCTTTGAGACCTCCTCTTAGGGCACTAGAATTGGTCTTTGAGGAAGACCAGAACCTCTAGGATGTTGCTAGGGAAGTGGAGAAGAGATTTTGGCAGGGGTTGGACGAGCTTGAGTGCTCAAATTGGTGTGAGGAGGAAGGGGGAGGAGGTGTCCTTTTATAAGGGAGGAGAGGGGCACCTTAGGAATATCTCAAAATATTATTTTATATTAAAGTCAAAATCGGTTTATAATGGTTCCAAAGGGTCTTATTTCGAAGCTAAAGTGGGGATGGGTCGAAATCCTATCATCCAATAGAATTTACACAAGTTTAGGATATTATTTTAACCTTATCAATTAGATTTAACTCTAAGTTAAATAATTTAACTTTTACCATGTCTTTTTGTTTTCTTTCACTATATGGTTAATAAACTTACTATAACATGCCAAACGAACCCCAAATTGTTTATTATTAATATATATATCCTTATCTAAGTCATTTGGCCGAACCTTAGATTTTTAGGAATACAATAACAATTAATAATATAATATTTGATTTAAAAACTATTTTGTGTCAATTTTGACACTATTTGATATATGATTTTTGTGAAAGTCATAACAGAATTAAATGTTCGAACCAAGTTGATTAAATCAACATTAATATATCATAGTAACCTAGAAAATTAGTTTAATTCATAAAAAGTATCAAATTAGATTTATTTTGGTGTTTATAACATCAATTATGTCAATATTTCATTAACAAGATAATTACTGCATCATCTTTGTGTCATAAATAAATTAATTTATTTGATGTCTAAAAATTACAAATAAAATACCATCATGTAGTAAATCTTTTTAGCTTTCTAATGAATATTTAAAATCTAATTTATCTTATGTATAACCCCATATTAAAAATTATTTACTTATTAAACTTTGATTTTAACTATTTTAACCATTCTTTAAATAAATTAATAACAAATGTCCTAATCTAATCCAAGTGGGCCTAAATGGTCATATTTTATTCCTAAGTTTCTTTTTGGTCGAATTACACTTGTCCAATAGAATTAGGACATGTGTTAGGGTAATAGTAATATCATATTTACCCTTAGTTACCCTATTTACTATTAACCGCGGTAAAAAAAAGTAAAAAGTTACTATTCACCAAAAATTATTTTCATCTCATTGAACCACATTTTAGTCCTTGATATTAACTGTGTCTCTCGGATTTTCGAAATTCCATTCACAGAAGCGGTAAAATTAAGTTTTATGCAAAATTCAGTTTTTAACCTACCACTTAGTGGTTTCACTATTCATCAAAAATTGATGTTTTTCAGAAAAATGCCAAAATTTCACCCTAAGCTATAATTGATATTCCGAATTCAAAAATGATTTCTATTTTAAAAAATTCCCAACATATAAGTTGCATTAATTAATTTTATAATTAAATCCCGCTGTTAAAACAAATAGCGTGTTTTTAAGAAACAAAATCTATCAAAAGATTGACACTTGTTTATGTCTAGTTTAAATGTGAAATTACATCCAATGACCAACATTGTATTAAATTGTAAAAATATATTATAAATATACTTTAAAACTACTCAAATTAATAATTTATCACTATTAATTATTTCTATTAAAAAATTGTTTTTTAATTATAATTTAGTAATTTTCACTATTCATCAGAATATGAAAGTTATCCGAAATGTACCAAAATTTCACCTTAGGCTAAATTCGATACTCCGAATCCAAAAATGAAGTTCATTTTGAAATATAAGATTTACAGAATTTTAAAAAGTGGTTATTACTATTCATAACGGCTAGTTTTAATAATATTTTAATAGCATATCGTTGTTTAGTGAAACTCGGTATTGCGTATTACACACGCTACCGAGGAAGGTCGCGATTGCGTGTAATGCAAGGCAAGTCAAGGATGCGTGTTGTGCAAGCTCCTTTTGGTGTAGCGTACAACACAAGACATTAATAAAATTAAAAAGAATATTTTTTATAAAATCTTGGGCTGTTACAGTTATGGTGGTGTATGGTTTATTAATGTGGTTTTTTATATATTTATTGATGATGTAAAATTTCTTTTTGGAGGAACCTTGTGATATTGGGGATGATTAATTTGTAGATTCTATATATTCTTTGAATTGTGATAGTTTGAACTTAAAATGAGTTATATGGTTTAAATTATCTATTTTGTATGTGTTTTTTATGATTTACTATCACTTAGGACAAGGATAACGAATTTTCCTAATTTAATAAGAATAACTTTACCAATTTAGAAGGTTTTTAAAAAAATGGTGGTAAAACAATATATTTTTTCATAAATGTTACATAAATTTTATTTATAAAATGAAACTGATAATGAACTAAATAAGAAAATATAAATATGAAATTAAAAAATGAAATTACATTGATTATTGTTATAGTTGTATTATATATAATAATTTATCATGGTAGTTAAGTAAATTGTGAAAATGGTTGTGGTATATGTCTTGGTAGTGGTTTTTGATGTAATTATGAGATGAATTTGGGGTGGCTAGTGTTTTATAGGTGTTATTTAATTAGAGATATGGTGATAATGTAAAAATTAAATGATGTTCAAGATTAATTTCAAATGTGGTATATGAATTATACATTATTAACAAATAAGAATAATTAAATATGTGAAAGTTATTAATTGGTTTTTGTTTAATAAAAAATTTGAAATTAATGATGATATAGATAAAAATGTTGAACTATGACGGTTAGTAATAGGAAATAAAAAATGAAGGTATAATATATAATTAAAATAAGAATTTGGTCGATGTGTGGTTGTTGTTAAAATTTTTGTATGTTTTAGAGGTTGCAGTAGATGGAATTATTTGGTAGATAAAATGTGATAACAAGATAGAGTTATTGAGGTGTTTGATAGGAAAGAGACCCTAGTATGGGATTGTGTGTCACAAAATAAAATTTCACTTTTTTATTTCTTATCCCCACCATCTGAGTAAGGTATCCTAAAGTGTATCAATTTTAAATTTTGGGTGATAGGTATACTTGATATTAGTGAAATATATTGGAGACTAATCCTCATCTCCTACTCTTCATTATGTTCATTGTGCGGTTATGTGCAATTTGTTATATGAATGTTTCATGAGGTTTTCACATGTTTATGTGGTTTATAGATGTCATATTTGGATTTTCTATTATCATGACGTATGTGGATATGTTATATAGTAATTGGAAGGGTTGATAGTTTAATAATTATTTATTTTTGGATGTAGTGAAAACTAATGTATTTAGGAAGATGATTTTGGTGATTTTGTTTTCTAAATATTAATTTCTTATTTTATACATATTTTAAATGGTTTTAGAGAGTAAGACTTTAGTGATATGGGATTATGGTTTACCTCTATTAGGATATGTGTTAGATTTAAAATTTATTATTGGAGGCATTAATATTATTCTTCCACATTATCAAAATATTTTCTTGGGATTAATTTACTAATTATTTTTTTATTCTCACCCTTACTTCTATATACTATTTATATATATTTTAAGAACATAGTTGGTGATGGGGTGGTATTTTACATGTTTTATTCCTAGATATTTGTTGGCATTGGAGTTACCTTATTAAGAGTGTTTTATCTCGGTATTTATCTTCTCTATTTTCCCTATTTCTATATGAAATTACTTTAATTATATCAATATTAATGATATTTTAGTATTTTTATGTTGAAATTGTTGTGGTTTGATGGATTCTTTTATTCTTATACAATGATATAGGGAAATCCCTTCCATATTATATGTTTTATATCTTTGATTCAAGTTTCCATCCTATAGACTATTAGATGCATAATTTTTCAGTGACACATAGCATCTCTTTACTGCTAACCAAGAAGGGGTTTTAATTGTAAAAGTTTTAAACAAAGTTTTAGATGGAGTTTTGATTAATTACATGAAAGAGTTATATTGGAATTTCTTGGGAAATAGTTTAATCAAACAAATAATGGTAGATTTTATAGGTAGATGTTTATAATGTAGAAGGACCCCTATAATCTCTTATAAGAACCATGATAGTAAATTTAATGTTATTAAGATAAAGTGTACCAATTATTTTTATAGAATTTGGTATGGTAAAAATATCATATTTATTCAGATATTTATTTGAATTAGAAAATGTTTTATGGAAATCAATATTAGTTTCATTAAAATACTATAAATGAAATCCATATAGTGGTTATATAAATTTCATTTTACTCTTATAGATTTGTATGGTGGATGAAAACCACTATTAATTACATATTTTAGGTTTATTAGGGTGCTTTGGTTGATCGTGGATAGTTTAACCACAAGGAATAGGATTCATGGATGAAGGATTTACTTGTTTTTCATCTACATAATTTACCAAAAACAAGTATATATTTAATTATGTGATATAGAGGAGGATTAAGTATACTAAGAATTTTTTTGAAATGATTAATATAAAGAACCAGCATTGGATTCCCCTTGCAGTCAGCATATTGTGGGAGTGTCTTGATAGTGGTAAATTATTTATTTTGGTGATCATGATGAGTCATATGTGATTTTCGATATTCTTAGGAGTTTGTTTTAAGAGTAGTTCTTTTAAATAACAATGAAGGTAGTGAAGTGGTATAAGTTTATCACTCTTAAATAGAGGAGAACTATTGTGATGGATTTTATCATGATGTCCATGAATCATATCATCTATTATGTATTTTTTATTATGAGTCATGGGAGTGAAAATTTAAGGGAGACATACATTTAGAGATTAATTTGGAGTTCATTCCATTAATTTTTCTAGCACATATCAATGTTTTGATGAAATTTATGTTGATTTATATGAAACATGGGTAAATTTATTCACCTCATGAGTGAATTTATCAAAAAAATAAAGCATTTGATCAATTTATATGATCTATTAATTGATAAGGTATTCATCGTTCTAATAATTTTGGATTCACCACACCCTTTTTTATATCCATTCTCTAGAGATAGTAGTTCTTGATATTTTAGGTGTCACTTTAGTGTGGTTTTTTATTTCAATGGTGGGAAAAATCATTTGCAGTATTAGTTTCTAAGATTTCATAGATATTATTGAGGATCATATGGTAAATTTAATATAAAACCACTTGGTGATTTTACCCTCAACCTTACTTGAATTAGTCTAACCCTTTGTATTTTGGGTCGCCGTTGTAGGGATGATCTAGTATAAGAAAGACCCAAAATTATCCCCCATACTTATAGACCTTTATTTGAGAATATATGATGTATTGGAAGTCAATTAGGTAAGAAAAGTGTAATTGTAGGACACTAATAGTTTCATGTAATGGATTTTCCAACACAATGTGGACCAAATTCCATTTGAGATACTACATCTCTTTATTTTACCATTGTTAATGATTTGATTGATTTATAAGCATCACACTATATTGTTTCACTTCATATAGTTGGATTGTTGGTAAATAAGGTGGATACAATTCATGTTCATTCAGTGTGGCATTAATTAGTTAAAGTTCAATATAGTATAGAAGACTTTGTCTGGGGTATGGGTTTATGTTGTAGTTTATCTATTATATCCTATTTTATTTAAGAAAAAATAGTATCATGATGATAATTAAGGAGTTTTTCAAATCCTTTTCCAATATAAACTATATAAGAAGTTATATAAGTGTAGGTTTTCGAAGCATGAGGTTTATTTCTTATCCATTACTTGTACCAGTAGAGTTTGTCACTATATCAAACGATTATTATGGTAGTTGTTTCATGGTAATCCCTTATTAATATAATGGTGATATATGGTTTCCTTAGACTTAAATTCTATAAAATTTTCTCCATATTTGATTTCATTTGGATTGTAGAACCTCTAAAATATTTTATTATGAAGGATATGGTTTTTTATGGTTTGATCATTATCCAACAATGTTTAAGTACCTAAAGGAGAAGGTGTCCAATTAAACTGTTATTTTTCACCTAAATAGGGTTTAATTTTTGAGTTTAATTAAGATTATTCATATAATTTTTTAGGTTTTTCTTAAATATAGGAGTAGGCTATGATATATTATGGGTATGTTTAGTTACATCCTTATGAATATAATTATCCTCCACATGATCTTGATCTTTAAAAATTGGTTTTATCCTTAAAATTGTGGAGTGACTATATAATTGGGGAGAAAGTTGTGGTATTTAATATTCCCAATATATGATATAACTTCTCTTATGAATATATGAATTTTCATAATAAAATTTTTTTTGAGAGGTCATTGGATTATGAATTTAAGATCTCATATACACTAGGAAAAGTAATATGGTGGAAAAGGCATTTGGGAGGTTGATAGATGGTGATGTTTCATGTGATATTGGGGATCAATATGGTATTCTGGAGGATATTGTAACTTTTCATTTAAAAATTTTGGAATTAAATAGTGTTTGTTCCAATACTTGATAATAGTAAAATATCCTTTATTTTGAAAAATATTAGAGTCTCTACTCTGAGCTATTTAATTGGTGGTGAGGAGAGACCATTATATTCATAGAGTCACTCTTTATGGGTGGATGGAGTGTGGACAAAAATAATTTATGTTCTATAGAAATTTTTTCCATGTGATAAGATAGAGGATTTTTCAAGAATTTTATAGCTCTACTTGGGAAGTGAATCCTTGTATTTACAATATGTATCATACCCTTAAATAATAAATTTGGTGCATAGGTATAAAATGGTTAGCATTGGATTTTTTTTATAATGTCTTTTCTCTTATTAGGTGAATGATGATAATTGAGTTCTAACTGGTGTGTTTTAACCCTTATATTTTCCTTAGTAAAAATGGTTAGAAATTGTGACTTATTTTATTATTAGTATTCCTAGATATCTATTAGGATATGACACTATATTGGTGATAGTCATTGAATTTTTATTACAAACTCATTTCACAGTGATCATGGAATTGAGTTATGTGGATTCCTTAATGAGGCTATATATAGAGGGAAGTGGTGAGGGTTCATGTAATTTCAAGGATGATCATATAATATCAAAATCATGGTTTTACTATGTAGGTGTGGAAGGTGTTATGAAAAACTTTTGGATCTCAGTTTCACATTAAATTGTAATTTCATTCTCATACAGATTGCTAGATAGACCAGACTATCTTGATAATATAAGACATTTTTCACACATGTTTTCTTGAATTTAGTGGGTTGGGGTGAAGCATTTAACTTTGGTTGAATCTACTAACAATAATATATATTTCTAATCTATCAACATGGAAACATTTTAGGCATTGTATGGTAGTTTTTCTAGATCACCATTATTATAGACTGAGGTTAGATAATCCATGATCATTGGACAAGATGTTGTAGAGAGAATGATAAAGAATATATAGGTCATTTATAAGTTGATGAAGGCTTATTAGGGTCCTCAAAATTTGTATGTGTATTATAGAAGGAGACCTATATCATCTTGTGATTTTAAAATAAGAACATTATTTTGATACTATGTTTCACACACAACACCATCCTTATAAAAAAATATAGCACCCAATACTTTTTGAAATATTTCATTAAAAATAAATTTAATCTCTTTGATAGCTTGCAGAACAGGTAACCCCCAGTCCAGAAGAAAAATAATATATTATTTTTTGTAACCAAGTTTTAAAATTGGAGGGTATTAATAGTAATAACTAAATTGTGAAAATTATTGTTGACTTTTAGTATAAATAAAATTCAAATAATCTAAATGAAAAAAAAATCGGCATTTTTTTCTAAAAGTCAATTTAGAACAGCTTTTTGCACATAATATAAAATAAATTTTATAAAATTTACTTAATAAAATTGAATTAATTTTTAATATCATATTACAAAATTTATAATATAGTGAATTTTTTTTCTAAAAAGTATAAATTTTTATGACTAGTAAAAAATAAAAATCATAATTGAAAACTATCTTTTCTATTAGATTTTTTATAATTCAAAATTATATTTTTATTTTATTATAATATAAAATTAGTATAATTAAATATCAATTGATACAATTTTGGTCATTTGATTAATTTTCTTATTGAATTGTGATATAAAAGCATTATAAACTTTTGAAGATTTTATCTTTGAAACCCTTCTTTCTAATCACGTCTTGGGGACTAATTTTAAATTAAATTATGCCACTTATATAAATGTAATTTGTAAAAATGGATTAAATATTAGGAATTATCATAATTTATATTATATAATAATTTAAAATTAATTTTGGACCAATATTAATACTGAAAATAGTAAAAATTACTTACCATGGTTAAGGTAAAAATAGATTTAGTATGGGTTAAAATAAAATCATAATTGTTAAAATGATGTAAAAACTTGTATAAAATATATTTTATAGACTTATATTGATCAAATAATGTTTAAGTATCAATAATAATCCATTTTAGATAATTTTTACATGTTAATAAATTGAATACACTTTTTTCCTTTTAAAAGTTACAAGTGTGCCACTCACCTCACTTATAATAGGTCAAGCCCCCTCCACTCTTCTTCACACACCCACACAAATTTTTTCCAAAAAATAAATGACCAAATAACTTATAAAATTTTATACTATGATAATATAATCCTTATTTTGGGCAGAAATTCATCTTAGGTAGGATTTAGTTAAAACATAATGAGTATACCCGGAAACGTGGTAATGTTCTTCACTGAGCGTTTTTATTATATTTGTTCCTCAACCTACAAAAAATATTATTAAAAATCCAGATATAATATACTAGGAATAAAAAATATATTGATATATTTTTATGTTAAGGTAATGGCCTTCAGAAATACCCACTTCTATCAAATGGATTACGAAATCATCATTTGTGTGTATGGTCGACTACTGCCTTGCAAACCGATGTCATTAATTTTTACATTTCCACCTATTAAAATTTGGTATTATGAAGGATATAAAGTATATATATAATACTAATTAAATAATTATTAATATAGATTAATTATATCATATATATATATATATCTAATTTTAATTTTTTAGGAGATATGATAATGTCGCTCGTGCGTACGACAGGTTACCGCCTTGAAAAGCATTGTGATTCGTCTTTTACTAATTAATTACATTGAATATTATAAGGATAAAGTTAAATAATATATGGGATATAGATAACATAATTATTTCATTAATTACATATATTTTATTATAAAAATATAACATATCATTTTCATTCTTACACTTAAAGATGATAACATCATTCGTGTACATGTAGACTACCGCTTTCACGAAGTGATGTGACTCTCTTTTCATCACCACACCACATGGTTGGTATATATAAGTATAAATAAAGAAAAAAATTGTATTATTATCTTTATTGAATGATAATATATTACTTACCTTCCTTCTATAATGATCAGTGGAAAATGGAAATTCTACTCATGTGTACATGTGACTTACTGTCTCTATAATCCTAATATACTTTATTTTTGTAAAAAACATTCATGATTGATTTTAGAAAGATAAATTTATGTAAATTTTTTTAATTATTTCATGAATATTATTCTATAGATTTTAAAAATATATTTCATTCATAATAAACTGATCTTTCTTGATGAGGCGCGCATGAGAAATCAATGCAATCAATACCCGAAGAAATGAAAATAATGAAAGATAATTAACAAAAAGGTGATAATTTGTTTTGAAAAGGATCATATATGATATTATATATATTATTATGTTTTTTATAAGTTATTTAGAATTTAAAAACCTTTATACATGAGGTTAAGTAATTTTTAACCAAAACGAATCCTTATGTAAGGGACCTCGTCTCAATTTCCCTTCATTAAGGCATATTGTTTTGTTGGGAAACTAATTTATTTTTTATAGTGTATATAATTCCCCTATGACATGTAAGATCATCATTAATTCATATTTATTTATATTTTATCTTTAAATTTGAATAATTTCATCCAAGTGGTTCGACTTAAGAGTTACCAAGTGGAATAGAATCTCATAACTAAATTTCATTTCATTGGGTAGTATTAATTCTATTTAATCTTTGATATTCAAAGATTTTGTTTGTAATTATATTTTATTATATTATGTTTTATTTCCAATTTTTTATGTGTATTCATGTTTTATACACATAATTGATTCATTTACTAATTCTCGCATCAATGTTATGATCATTTCAAGTGTTTATTTCACAATCTCATTAACATAAAGATTCATTATTATTGAATTTAAGTTGAAGGAAATTATTTGATAAAATCATATAATTTTATCTTCCTCTTTTTATTCATGATATTATCATTAAATAATACCATTTTTTCACTCTTTTTTAATTAAAATAATTCATACTTTTTTTATGAGAATCATAAATCATTTCTCTTTTTGGTAGGAAATGTTTTTTCTTCTAAGACCATGTTTTAAAAAAATAAAAATTATTTTTAACCTTTTGAAAATTATTTATTAAGGAAATTTTTATCCATTTATACTTTTTCACAAAAAAAATTGAAATTAATATTCACTTCTATTTTCAAAAAAATTATCATTCTTTTTACAAAAAAAAGAGAAAGGAATATTTATTTTAACATGTACAATACGAACTGAATTTCCAACTATCGTGACCACTCAAATGTTTTAAATATTATTTTTAAGATTCAATTTTTCTTCAAAAATAAAATTATTATCAATATTGTTTATGATATTTTATTTTTAAAAAGTGATTTTCAAAAGGAAAAATATATTTTCCACATGAATGTTTTAATGATATTTGTATGGTATTTCTCTTCACTAATAAAAACAAGCATTTTTGTTATTCCAATGGTTATATGTTGTGTTAATTCCATCATTATTAATCCTATGTATGGTTTATGATCATTTTTACCAAGTAATGTATTGGTATTAACTTCCCTAATTCATTTTCGTTTTCATTTACATCCCCTTGGATTCTTCACTTTCTTGAGGACCATAAATTCCCACTATGTATCCATATTTTTTTTCCAGGACATGCTTATTTGTTAATCCATATTTTATTTATATATATGGGGTTCTATAATGAAATTTATTTTTTATCTAAGGAAATATTGATAAATCTATATTCATTACTCAATACATATATTTGAGGATAAGGCTCATTATTCAGGATTTAAATCAATTATTCAATATTTGAGGAATGTTTCATACATGAAGACCCTAGTAGGGACATGTTAAAGATATCCCCAATAAACATTGGTAACCTTGTTAGGATAATAGGTGTTCTAGAAAAAAATTGGTTTTCCAAACCTGATGGTTTTGTACCTAGTAGTTTTAAACTATCGTGTGGATAGATCTCGATAATAGAGGTATCATGTGTCTGAGACATGATGTCCAATAATTAAGCATTGGTTTCATTAAAAAATCATTTATTTTCATCCATGAGTTTTCATCATTTATATTATTACGAGAAACATTTTATTCTTAGTTATTGATTAAATTTCATGGGATTTTAATTATTAACCTTTCCATAATTATTATGTCTTATTAAGTAATGATTGTAAACTTGTTGATTAAATGGAATGTGTTTTTAGTTATTTACCTTTCAATATATATTATTATTTATGATATTTTCACATTGATATTATCTCCAAATTCTATTTCATCCTTGTGTTTGATTATATGGAATGTGTGTTTATTTATTTACCTTTCCATGTTGATTATGCTTATTTATTCAAGATAGTTTCTTCTTCAATTAACCGAAATTGAGAATTTGAGCCCACCCCTATTTTTTTTTCATTCTCTAGAATCCATGAAGTGTAATATGTTTGATATGAAAGGATATTCTTTAGGGGATAATGTTATTCTTAGAAAATATGTTTCAATTTGTATTTTTAAATGTACTTTTGGAATCATCTATGTATCTAGTTTACCAAAACTACTAAACTATTCAGTCCTTCGGTATGTGAATCCTTGTATCTTATGCCCATGTAATAAATCTGACATTGGATCCATACTAATGGGGTTGGGTCTCTATAGCTGGTTTTAGAGGATTATTAGTAGAATCCTTAGAAACTCGATTTAGGAAAACATAGATTTCAAAACATAACCATATGATAGACATTTAGGATAAGTATATAAGAAAATAATGTTTTGTTAAGTAAGATATTATATGGGTTTTCCTATAAATATATCTTTATCAAGATATTGCATGTGGATGTGGTTCTAGCACAGATGTACCTAGGGTTTAATAAATCATAAAATAGTGTGTCGGCCTTGACTTGATAATCACCTGGTGCATGAAAATAGCTCTTATTGTGCACCCAGTTTGACACTACTAGGGGATATGCATAATATAATTTTATCTTTCTTTATAAACCATTATGAAGGATTTCAATATATGATGATAATGAATGAACATTTTTAAACCAAAGGTTTCTTTTTAAAAAAAATGTGTCATAATTAAACATACTATAAATGATTATATGGTTTTCCCATTATGATTATTGTTTCTCACCCTATGCTCTATAGTCATAGTCAATTTTTGGAACCTGAATAAATCATGACAAAAATGATTATGAAGGAGAATTTGGTGACTATGAGAAACCAAATGGGATTATGACAGGAGTGTAAGATATCTTGATTATTCATAATTAGTTTTATTTAAATATTATTAAAAACATATGCCTTAACAAACTCTTGGGCACACTAGAGAAGAGAAGGGTGGAGTTCCCTAAGAGATCAAGTGGTAGAGACAATAGAGAAAATAAGGATTGTTTTAATTCATGATAGAAATTTTAAAGGAGATGCCTAGGAAAGTGTCTCAATGGAATGGGAAAATTCTTTATATGTTTAAAGAAAATTTATAAAGTGGATAATTTTCAAGGAAAAATAAAGAGTATGATGGAAGAAAATAAATCTCATCCTAAGTATCCATTTATTGTTTGATGTCTTAAATGTGGAGTACATGGGGATTATACATGTTAATGCCCTCTTTTAAAGGTTAATGCCTAGAAAAAGGAAGGACCAATGTTTAAATAAAATTGTTTATGTATTTATGTATTGTGATTCATGAATTAAATTGTTGAATTACTTTACCACTGGTATATTTGATATAAAAATAATGAAACATATAAAGATTATGTTATATTATTGATACATATATGTATCCATTAACATAATATTTATGGATACCATCATGGAATTTTGAATTTAATATAAAAAATAATTTCTAAGACTTAAACACCACTTTTTAGGTTTTATGTGATGGGGTTCTACCAATATTAAGGATATTTTAGAAGAATTTTATAGTAATACAACCCATTTTTTTAGTATGTTTTTAATTGAAAATGATTTATAGAGGAATAATGCCTTTAAATTTGGTATATATAAGTTTTAAGGTATTGATAACTTCTTGGGTTGATATGATCATTAATTACATTTTAATAAAAGTAAAATGATATTATTATATTTTTTTTGAAAAAATATATACTAAAAACCATGAAAAAAAGATTATTTAATGATTAATGTTATTTCAAGGATGTCCATAATAATTTTTTGGTAACATTAAAGGAATTATATTATAAATTTCTTATAAGAATAAGAGCCCATATTTTGGGTGTCAACCCATCATGTCAGGAAATCCTATGGGGCATGACCCCATGATAGATGGATGAAAAGGGTTTAGTGCCTAATATAGGCCTACGTGTTGTCTTGGTTAATATTTCATTGCCTTTATTTAAAATATTTGAAAAAATAATATTAATTATGTACCAATGGTGTTACTTTTTTTGTTTAGATATTAATGTAATATATTGGATATATTTTTATAACCATAATGGTTTTGGAATATAGGTAGAGATAAACAGAAATACTTTTCACTCTTTTATGGATCTTAAGATCCATTAAAAGTGAATTTGAGTGCTTCCGGCATTAAAAAATCCATCTTTGGGTATTCATTTATTAGAATAAGATATGAATTACAAATTGATTGAAGCATATCCAAAGGATGAATTGTACATATAAAATAGTAACGTATCAAGTATATTTCATTTTATTCCTATATAGTAATAGATTTCCTCAACTTTATGAAAAAGGATCTTCAAATAAAATTTTATTTTATTAAAATAATTTTTTATTATATTCATAACCATTTTCACACTTATTATATTTATGGTTTTATGGTCCTTAACATTCTATCGATGATTCACCTTTTTGTGATCAATTACCTATATATTTATCAATAATTATTTAGGTGTTTCTTTAATGTCCACATCTTCACCTACTACCAATGGTCTCCTACTTAGAAACCTATTTATGTTTAATTCCATATTAAATTGTTACTTACCATTTTCTCTTTTTAGGAGTATATCTTATTATAACTTTTACAAAGTGGTTTTTTCAAAAATGGTACTTCCAAAAATGAAACCATTACCTTATGATATGAAGTTTTAATTATTGGAATGAAATTTATTTTAGGTGGGAAGAATATAAAATCCTAAGATTTTTAAAAAATAAAATTGTTTTTATATCATTTATGAAACACAACACCACAATTAGAATAAAATATAACACATAACAGTTATAGAATATTTCTTTTTAGATAAATATAATCACTTTGATAGCTTGTGTAACACTCAATTATAAGTTGAAATGAACTATAATATAGTATATCATTACATATTATCCATTAAATTGGAGTGAATTAATAGTAATAAATAAAATTTTAAAACAACAGTTATCTATTCATTATAAATAAAATAAGAATCATTAAAATGATAACGAAAACTATTTTCAGAAAAACTGTATTTTTTTAAAAAGACAGTTTAGAAGTGCTTTGCGCACATAATTATAAATAATTTTTTACCATTGATAGATAATTTATTTGATAAATTTAAATTTATTTTTAAAATAATAATATCAAAATTATATTAGATGGAGTTTTTCATATGTGTCTGAATAATTTCTATTTTTTATGAATAGTGACAACTACTGAATTTTAATTAGAAACACCCTTTTCATTTTACTTTTTGATAATGATAGATTATATATTTTAAATTATTATTATCTAAAATTAGTTCAATTATATATCATTCAGTAGAATTTATGTAATTTTAATCATATTTAAATTGAATTTTAATATAAAAACATTAAAAACTTTTGAACATTTTCTCTTTGAAACCACTTGTTCTCTTCAAATTTATGGGATTAATTTTATATTAAAATATTTTCAATTATATGAAAACAATTTGTATAAATGGATTAAATATTTTGAATAGAAATAATTTATAATATCTAATAAGTTAAATTTAATTTTTTATAAACATTAATAGTAAAATCAGTAAAAATAATTTTCCTTAGTTAAGGTGAAAATGGATTTATCGAGGTTTAAACAATGAATATTAGTGTATAAAGGACCTAAACCCCTATATAAAATATATTTTATGGATATATTTAAACCTTATAATATATAAATTTTTACAATTCTCTATTTTTGACCCTTTTGGAATGTGAAAAATGTGGGTACACTATTTTATTTTCAAAATTTAAAAATATGTCAGCCACCTCACTTATAAAAGGCCACTCACCCTCCCATATTCATCACACCTCCAAACACTTCTGTTTTTTACAAAGCTAACCAAAATAAATTCCCCATTTCCACCATCTCATCTTATAATATTTTTTTCATAAATCCAACCTATGAAGAATTTAGTGAAAACCTAATAAGGATACCCAAAGATGAGGTTACGTTCTTCAATGAGATATTTTATTTTAATTATCCCTCCATATAAATAAATTCTTATTAAACCATAATAATATAAATTAATTAGTATATAAAATATACTAAGATTATTTCATGTTAGTGTAATGACCTAAAACCATCCCCACTTCTATCAAACGTGTTACAAAATCTTCATTCCTGTATATGGTGGACTACCGCCTCATTAACTGATGTTAGGTTTTTTTACACTACCACCATTCAAAGTTGGGTATGATTATGGATATAAAGTACATATATGATATTTATTTGATACTTATTCCTCTTGATTCATTATATAATTTATATCATTTTAAATTCCATTCTGTAGAGTATATGATAACATAGCTCGTGTGTATGGTGGACTACCGCCTCACGAAGCGATGTGATTCATCTTTCACCAATGCTTTATGTTGAATGTAATAAGGATATAGTTAAGAAATAAATATTATATTGGTGAAATAATTATTATATTCATGAAATATTTTTATTTCTTATAGTATAATATATAATTTTATATCTCACACTTAATAATTAAGATATCATTAGTGTACATGTGGATTACCACCTTTACGAAGAAATGTAACTCTCAATTAATCACCACACCACATGGATGATATATATATATGTATATTTAAAAAAATAGTGTATACATGATATTATGATAATTCTACAAATATAATATATTACTTACATTCTTTACATAATGATCATTGGAAAATGGAAACATTACTCATTAGTATGTACGACCTACCATCTCCATGATTGTTACATAATTCATTTTTATAACCATATTTCATGATTGGTTTCAAAATTAAATTTGATGAAAAAAATATGCTAATTATTTCATTATTATCATTCTAGATAATATGTAACTATATAATGTGTGAAATTGTTGGATAATTCCAAATGAAACATTTATGAAAAAATAAGCTAATTAACAATTGAAACAATGAAAATATTGAAATATAATTAATGACCGAGTGATAAGAAGGTATAAAAGGAAATATATGATATTATAAATATGTATATGGATTGTTAAGAATAGTATATCGGTTTAAAACCACTATACAAGAGGTGAAAGAACATTCAACAAAGAGGAAGTGTGAGGTAAGTGACTTCTTCTCAAATTCCCTTTAGTGAGGCATATTGTAATGTTATGCACCTAATTTATTTTATATAGTATTTATAATACCAATTATTTATGTAATATCATGATTCATTCATACTTAATCATATTTTATGTTCAAAATTAAATTATTTAATCCAAGAAAATTTTATTTAAGAGTTACCACGTGGTAAAAAAATTCATAACTATAATTCTTTTCATTGGGTTATATTACATCATCATCATTTTTGATATTATAACATTATGTTTATAATGAAATTTTATCATATTATATTTAATTACCAATTTCTCTTATTGGTTTTATAGTTTATTCACATAATCAATTCATTCAATAATTCTCAATTCAATATTAGGATCATTTTAAGGCTTCATTTCACAATCTCATTCCCATAGAGATTTTTTATTGTAGAATTTTATTTGAACGAAATTACAAGATAAACCCAAATATTTTTATCCCCCTCTAGTTATTCTTGAAATTTTCAAGAAATATTACAATTTTCCCACTATTTGATTCTTAAAATAATAGATAAAATATTTTTATGAAATTCTGATTTTTATTATATCTTGTGTCAAAAATCTATTTTCTTCCAAAAAAAGGTTTTAAGAAATATATCTTCAAAAAAAATTAACCTTCTCAAAATTATTTATTAAATAAATTATTACCCATTAATTCCTCTTACAAAAATTTTTGGAAGGAAAATTCATGTCATTTTCAAACAAATTCTCATTTCCATTTTACCGGATAGTGAAAGGAATATTTTTTGATGTGTATAGAATGAACAATGTTTATATCTTTAATAACCTCCTAAATGTCTTAGGAATATTTTATAAGTTTCAATACTTATTTTCAAAGAAAATTATTTTCAAAATTTTTATTGATATTTTACTTTTAGAAAGTTATTTTCAAAATGAAACTTATATTTTCCACAAGAATTTTTATAAAGATATTTTTTTGGTATTTCTATTCATCAATAATAAAAAAGATTTATTATTACTCTAATGGGTATATGTTGTACTTAAACAATACTTATTCATACTTTGGATGTTTTATGATAATTTTGAATAAGGAAATAATTAACACTAACTTATTTAATTTATTTGTGTAGTCACTAAAATTCCCTTGTATTATTCAAATTCTTGTGGAAATTAAATTTCCCCTAAATATTCATTTTATTTAACATTGATATGTTTATTAATTAAGCCGTATATCATTTCTACAAATGGTTTTCTACATTAATAGTTATTTTTTATCTAAAGATGTATTTATACATCTATATTCATTTTTTAATATGGATATATGATGATACGGATCATTGTTCATGAAGTAAATCAATTATTTGATATATGGAGAATTATTTAGACATGAAGACATGGGTGGGTCCTGGTTATACATATCCCCTTGATGCATCTATAGTCACATGAGGTGAATTAGTGTGATATCATAAAATCATTTGGCCAAAACTGATAGGATTTTACCTAATAGTTTTGAATTGTCTTAAGGATTGATCGTGATGGTAGAGGTATAATGCGCTTGAGACATTATTTCAAATAATAATTATTTTATTCAATGATAATTTAGTTATTATTAACCATTATTTTTTTCAATTGATATTACCTATTTATCTATTTCATTATCATTTATTTGTTAAATAAAATTTTCTTTATTATATTTACCTTTTCATATTGATTATCCCTTATCCATTTATGAGTCATGTTACTGAATAAATGTCATGGATTTTTAGTTATTTACTTTTACATATATATTATTATTCATGAAATTTTTTCATTGATATTGTCTCTATATGAACTTCTTTATTAATTAATTTATTATATATCATGTTTCTTTAATTATTTAAATTTCTATATTGATTATTATTATCAATTAATGATGGATTCTTTTGTACTTTCCCTTATTGAGTAATTTAGCATGCCCTTATTTTGTTACCATTCTTAAGAATATATTAAGTTCACTATGATTTATGTAAAAGGATATTATACTGGAAATAATGTTATTCTCAAAAAATATGTTCAAATTTTTGTTTTGAAATGTAATTTTGGAATAATATCTATGTTTATCATACCAAGACTACTAAGCAATTTGGTCCTTCAAGATGTGATTCCTTGTATCTTATGCCAATGTAATAAAGAGGGCACAAAATATACCATACTAGGGTGATTGTCACAACTAGACCTTTATAGTTTTCAATTAATGATGATGGGATTTAAAAAATTTCCCTCATATTGAATATCATAGGTTTAGTTAATTTAGTAATTTCCATCCTCAATTAGTTTGACATTTCATGGTGTTGGAGTTGATTTGTTAAGTGGTGAATCAACTGGATATTACCCTTCACAAAAATATTGTTCACGATATATTCTTGTATCACAACTTTAGATATATCTCTATGATATCTCATATGTCATTGGTTGTGTATATTTTTATATTAAGTTGGAATTAAAATTCATGGAGTGGCTGATGGAGATTTAGGATTATCAGAAGAAATTACTAAGATGGTATTTTATTCATTTGGTGTGAGTCTTATGTAGTAATAATGGTTTAAATTAATTTATTTGGGTGTGAGTTTCACATATATAGTATCATTATTTATATTTTTTTTAACAATTTATCTTATATTAGACTTTAGATTGGGGGTTATAAAATAATATAATTGAATTTTTTTTCAAAACATTCTTTTATCTATTTCAAATTTATAACATGAACAAACCTATTTGTGAGATTTATTACATCATGTTAAAGTTTATTATTATTTTAATGATTTTCATTTTTTAGGGGATTAAAATAAATTTAGATCTATCTAATATAAAATTCCATATTTTCTTTATTTTCTATTTTTTTCTCTATGTTTTTATGATAGTAAGAGTAAGGTTGGATCCAATTAATGCATCAAGGTGACATGACCCTACCCACTGGGGCCACACCTAGACTGGTGGTTTTTCTAGGTTTACAACCGCAAGAATAAATCTAGTAGGAAAAAGGATGGTGAATATCAAAAAGTAATAATAACAAGAACATGGGAGGCTTTAGACTAATAAACCAACACATGAAACCACATATCATCAAAGTAAAACATATTTACTTTATTAATAAATGTAAAATACAACAATAGAAAAATATACATGTGATAATCTCCAATCATAAATAATAGTATGAAAAATTTAATCACTGTAAATAAAATAAAACACAAAGAAATAATATCCCAAGTAAATATATACCTAAATCAACTAAAAAGGGGAACTCCTCATCGCACTGAATCCCAACATGAACACCAATAATAACCATCACTATCAACCACCACTAAGATCCATCTCCACTAACTCTACATAATCCATGATCACCCTTGACCTATTAATTAAATTTATATAACACAACACGAGTGGGTGTAATTCTCAAGCATATTTGATTATAAACATACTCAGTAGAATTCCTTAAAACACAAATATAGGAGTAAATAACAAATCATCTTAATACTATAAGTAATGAGGAAATAGAAAAATAAACCCCTAATATATGCATTAAGGATAGAGAAAACCGGGATATAGGAATGTACCATTATTCGTATACTAGCTTTGAAAGTATCATATTAGTTGGTAACCTGAGGTACATAGTGAATTTTATGACCAAAGATATATAATATTTCTAACATCAAAAAACCAATAAATCCCTCTTAATTCATATTAGGGGACCTCATTCATCTCTGAGGTAAGCACATTGGTCGAGGTAGTACCGAATCTAAGGGAGGGACCACCAAATATCAAAGAAGTGATGATCAATGTTGAATCTTGACCCATGATTTTAATGAAATAGACATGCACTGGGTACATGAGGAGTTCCAGTCTCTCTAATGTATCTGGGGGAGTTATGCGCTATCATTAACACATCCCCATGGTAAATCTAACATCTATTCCCATTTTAGTAATCTCACCTAATCCTTATTATCATCTATAAAGTTATAAAAAAACATCCTAAAAATCTCATGAATGTCATTTGATAGTGAATAGAATAATACTATATTGCTCTATATAGATAAATCATCAAAATAGAATACTTGCTTATCTATTTTTTTCAACTGTTATAAAATATGTCGATTACACCCAAGATAGATGTTATTATTCCATATAGTGTCACCTAGGTAATTCCATGTGGCACTACAAAGAGGGGAAAACAACCCTGGGTAATATGGCTACCCATGGGTTGTTTGGGGAACAACATATGAAATCACTCATTCCCTACCAATAATAGGTCAGGTTAGGGAAGACGCAACATAGTTTTTGCAGCCCACCCAACTATCATTATAGATTTCTTGGTAGGGGAGTGTGAACTTCTATATACCCTAATACTCCCTATTCTATTTAAATTTTAAATTCTTTACCCATTTATTTTATTATCCAGGTGGCTGACCAGGAGACACTATTTGGGTCTATCCTAAACTGCTTGGGACAACTCTATGTTGGGTTGGCGTGCAGTCTTCCTATTAGGTCATCCCACTTGCTCCACACAACACATTACCAAGGTATTTATCCAAAAACTCCTATCGTATCATATTAATGGGGTAGAAACATAGTTTTATCCTCCCATTTAATGATTTAGTTTCCATTTCACCATCTATGCTTCCATTTCCCATCAACAAACATATATCAAAGACACTTCCATATCATTCATCATGTCTTTCGTCCCTAACACACCTACATACCCACTTCTCTATGTCTGATGAGCCCACGAGGGCACTTTTGTGAATGATACCACCTTAGTTTCATCCAAACTACATTACGTAAGCCTCATTTTGATTCCTCTACCTTGGACATTAAACCTGATCCCCCTTTATTTAACCTAAAACCATAAAAATGATGAAAAAAAATATTTATTCAATGCAAGATAAATTAGAGAAAGATATATATATATATAGGGGAAAGAAAAATAGAAGAGGGAGTGATAGAGAGGGAGAAAGGGTAGAGGGGGATAAGGATATAGGGATGAGGGATATATATATATATAAAGAGAGAGAGGGGGGAGATAAGGAGAGATGGAGAGAGTGTAGGAGATGAATAGTAGGAGGGAGGGAGAGATGGAGGTAGAAGAGCATAGGGGGAGAGAGGGAGAGGATGAAGATAAAATGTGGTGGGGAGTGATCATTTAATGGTGGGATAGGTGGTCGATATTTTGTATAGAGTGATTCAACATCATTTTTTGTTCAATAATGTAAAACAAATATGTGTTATTCCATTAGAACCATTTGAGAGTATTTTGTTTTGGGTGACACAGTGATCGACGATGGTTTGACAACATGATCTTAATCTTCTTCAAGTTCATTCTTTGACACTGGTATATAAATCTGAATACTAAAAATAATAGTGATATGAGGTTCATGTACATTGATTTTACATAACTATAAATATAATAAGAATATAATTTATATTTCATAAAGGCTAGAGAAAACCTAAATTAGAAAAACTATACACCCCTAGAAGAGGATGATAGGATACCTGCCTTTAGAAAATACCATCAATATATAATTTCTTTTTTGGAAACATATAAAAATTATCATCTTCATTATATTCCTCCCCCAATTTGTATAAAAGTTTTGGGGCCACAAACATCAATCAATGGTAAGTAAAAACTCCTAATTTTATAATAATTAACAATATAGAGGCCAAATTCATTGTCATACAACACTCCTTATATTCATCATTTCTTAGTTTAGAATAATATTTCATATAATTATATTCATATACCACATTACCCTTTAATGGAGTATTTATAATCTTGAAGGATTAATCCTATAGGAAATAAAATCATTTCATATATCATTGGTTAAGATGTTATAGGGAAAAAATGTAACATAGAATCTTATGATTTTTATAGACCAAAAAATTTTAATTGAAATGGCATTTCACTTTTGTATTCATGTATAACATTATTACTATAAGACACAATTAATTTTTTGGGTAATTATACTCATGGGGTATTAGTTTCCTAGAACCGCATGAAATCAATACCTACCTATACAACAAAACAACACCTAGAATGGACCTAGATGATTTATAGAAAACAATATACTCAACACCAAAATTTTAAAACCATGGAACTAAAGCACTAGTCAACCCTCACATTATCTCCTCATAAGCTCTCAAAAAATTATCATATATATTAAGGAATTATCCTTTTGGATATTGAATCAATGAGATATATAATCCTAGAGAATTCCTCTATTAATATTTGGTAATATGTTTTCAACGAAAGGAAGATACACACAACTAACACGTTCTAAATAGTTTCCAAAGAAACCATTATAAAAAAATATGGGGTTAAATTCTACTCCACTATCTATGATGTCATACTTTCAAAATTTACATCATAATCTTCACAACCCAACTATCAATGTATTATATTCATATGAAACTGATGGTACCAGGTGAATCATAAGATATTTCATATACCAACTACCTTACTTCCCAATAAAAATTTCATATCTCTAAACCTTTAGTGCAGGACGCTCACCTCATTGAGGTGACCACATCAGTCGATGGATTATATAGCCTGATAGAGGTTAAAAACCTCATAGTGTAAGAAAAATCAATTTTGTGAGTAATAAAACCATATATTGATGACAAATTCCCTATTTATATGATATTTATATACCTATATATATCATATAGTGGGTCTTCACCTTGTCATGCAAGTAGTGATTAATGGATAACATTATCACATGTTTGGAATAGAGTTTTGTACCTTGGTTTTATGGGTGATTTTTTTACTATATAAATAATATGAGATACACACATCATTAATATGTCTCTATTGGAGTATCGATCCACATGCCTAATATAATCACCTTTCCCAAACATGGTTATCAACCATGTAAAGCTAAAGAAACCTAACTAGAAAAAAATAATTATAAATAACCTATGATAGTGATGAGTATTGGAGCATCAGGGTATAAATAAAAAAATCTTATAATATATTAATTAATTATCTACTTATATGACTTGATGAAAAAATGAAAAAAAAAATTAGACGACATGTATCAGAACTTATGGTGGCCCCTGGTGGTTCCATGCATTCCCCACATTGACTGAGTCATTCTAGGGTGGCTACAAGCTGGTGTTCATATCATTATTAGATGATAAGAGGAAAATTCATGGAGGGGTGGATGGAATCATGGACTTACTATTCAACTACTGGGCTAAATTGGGAAAATATGGTTAGTAGGGTATGTCACACACTTCCAAGGCATGGTACTATTGAAACACTTGACCTTCAAAGAAAACCAACTATTCCTTTAGTCATTACTTACTAAACATGGTTGTAAAATGATTCTTATATGAAATTTTTGTTGGTCTACTTCATGGATAGTTTGGGGGGTTTTCCCAAAATCTCCACCTACCATGAGTTATGATACTTATTTTATGCTCTCCTAGAAAACCAATTCTTCCACTAACTAGTGAAAATAGTCTGGTGGGCACACCTTAAAGCCATTCATATTACTTTCTATGTCGTGTGCTATCATGCACTACCATATCCATGTCTCCCAATACTTCTATGATACTTCCATTTATCCTATACCTCACTACTGGATGATCAATTTTACCTAATCCAACTACCAACAAGCCCTTATTTAATCTTCTCTTGATCCACCCCCTCTAAATCACAAATCATTGTGAATTTCAATGATGGATTGTTGTTCATGAATAATGAGAGAGATACATGAAAGAGAGAGGGATTGTGAAAGTGAGGGATAGTGGTTTGTATGGAATCTATATTTAATGAACACCCCTTTATATAAGATTTCGGCATGAGGTTTAGAAGCATTAAAAAATCATCACTAGATGGCAAGTGTGTGTGTGGGTTCATGGGGTCCGATAATGGTTTCACCGCCGAATATTCACCTTTCTTGAGTTTTTTCTCTAACATTGATGTGAAAATACAAATAAACAAATAATAGTGATAAGTGGATCTTTCATTTAGAATTTACATAATCATAAATATAATAAGAACATAGTTTAAATTTCATGAATAATAGTGAAAACTAAAAAGTGAGTCCTACCTCAAGATTCATCCATCATTGTAACAAGATCCACATTTACTCCAATATCCATTGACTATTCCATGAAGAATTTATGAGAAAAGAATATATATAGGGTTTATATAGAATAATGTACAAACCTAATTATAGATAATTTGAATTTTATTTAAATACATATTGTTTTTTAATGTAACACCCTGAAATTCTAAAATACAGATATTGTATTCAATGGCATGTATGACACGCAACACCAAGTATTATAAGGAATATAAAAACCTGATACATTATTATATATTTTTATATAGTCGTATACAATAAATCTAATATATTATATTACACTCAACACTAATCTTAGCATGCATTACACACAATAATGACTTTCTTTGATATCGTTTTTTATATACAAGACTAGGTTTTTCAAAACTACAATATAATATTAATATAATTATTTAATATTATAGTTAAACTAGTCATTGTAATTTGATGTATGAAAATGATTAACTAAATGTTAAAAATATTTTTTTCATATGTTTATATAATTATTTGGTGTTAGATATTTATATACGATCTAGTTGAATATAAAAAATTTCTTTATAAGAAATCAAATTTATGCTCCTAAATCAATTTAATAATAATAAGTTAAATTAATTACTATTAGTGAATTATATTAATGAATTTTAAATATTATATATTCAATAAAAAAATTTGTAATTCATCCAATATATTTGATAGTCAGAAAAAAAGAACAAATCTAATTTTAAACATAAAAAAGATGTATTTTTTTAGAGGTATTTTTCCACCTTGTAATGGAGCACCTATTTTAAATCCAATTTTTGAAAAACTATAAAGTATATTTTTCATAATAAACTATGTATTTTAATGGGTAATTTCAAAATTATTTTAGGTTTATTTGTTTATTTTTCTGT
The DNA here is from genome assembly GCA_963277665.1 of Viscum album. Lineage (NCBI taxonomy): Eukaryota > Viridiplantae > Streptophyta > Magnoliopsida > Santalales > Viscaceae > Viscum > Viscum album. The sequence continues at coordinate 1,349,582,920 of OY728121.1, read as the reverse complement.
GAACATTCATATTTTGATGAATAGTTAAATATAATGAATTTTAATTCAAAAATATCTTTTCTTTTAAAGAATTAAGAGTGTTACATTATAATTTTAATTGGATTTAATGTATAATTAGAAAAATTATATATCATTTAATACAATTTATTTCATTCGAATAATTTTTATATTGATTTTAGATATAAAAACATAGTATACTTTTGGTTATTTTCACTTTAGAACCCTTCTTTCCCGTCACGTCTGCGGTATTAATTTTAAACAGGTTTCTACAAATTTTTTGATATTAATTTTAAAAAATATATTTAATATATGTAATTATAATAATTTAAAATTTATATTAATGTTCAATAATATTTTACCAAAAATATTAGTGAAATTAATTAAAATTAATTACTGTGATCAAGGTGAAAATGAGTTTACTTAGAGGTTAAACACTAACATTAAGAGGACAAATAATGGGGAAGCATTAAAAAACCTATTTTATGGAAATATTAATACCACTTAACCTATTTTTTTATTTTTTTTCATTATTTTAAGAAAATTATATAAGGGAGACCTCCCAATAGTGTTTTCTTTTTAATATTTAATAAAATGTCACTCCTCCTCCACTATAAGAGTGGTATCACCACCCTCACATCTTAAAACCTATAAATACCTTTGAATAGTCTAAACCATACCTATGTAAACTTACAATATACATAAAATTATACTAGAATACTCACTTTGGGCATAAATCTAACCATGTGAGTATTTTGGTATAAACCACAAGGTTTACCCAAAGAAGAGGCAACATTCTTTAATGATCACTTTTGTTTCCATTTCTTTATCCACCTGTTTAATTATTATTATATATATTTTATATAGTACACTTATGACCCTAAATATATTTATAATTTTTTATTTTAATATGAAAACCTACACTCACACACACTTCCATCAAATGGGATACGCAATCATCGTTTATATGTACAGCGGTCTACCCCCTTGAAAACTGACATCGTTCATTCTTCCATTAAAAGCTTTCATGGTTCAGAATAATGATGGATTTATTGTTTATATATGATATATATTATATTAGTAATAAATTTATTCCACTATAATTACTTTATAACACATACCTTCAAGTTTTCCATTTTTGGAATATGATAACATCGTTTGTGGATGTGTGGACTACCGCCTCTGCAAAGCCATTTGATTCGTTCATGCTTTAAAAGGAATGTATTAAGGATTGGTTTAAAAAATGTGTGACATATATGACATTAATATTATACTAAAATTATAATATAAATATTTATATATCATTTACCATTCATTATTTTAATACCATGGGAAAATGGAAACATCATTCTTGCGTACGTATGACATACTATCTTCATGAACGGTGTATATCATTTCCTTTCTCCAAACATTATGGAATTATTTAAATAAATATATAATTAGTATATTTATAATATTTAAATAATTTTTTACATTTTGGGTATTTTTAAATAATTATATATGTAATGGGAAAAAATAAAAAGTCAAAACATACTAGAAAAACAAGCCAATTAACACTCGGAACAATGAAAATAATGAAATGTTATCAATTAATAGATTATAATATGTTATAAATGTACTATATATGATAAAATAAATATTATAATTTTTCTCCTAACTCCACTATAGTTTGTGAAAAAAAATTGACTTAATTCAATCATTTTGATATTTTTCATTTCACGCAACACTGTATATAGTGTTCTTATATAAAAGCACTATGTTTGGATTACATTATATGCAACACCAAGTTAATAATGCACTAAAATAAACACATATATTATCTTTTGGTACAAAAAAACACCATTTTTTGTGTTTTTCACACACAATTTCAAGTCACTTTGATAATTTGTGTTTCACAAAAGAGCTAGTTTTACTAAACTACAACGTGCTAGTAATATTATTACTATAATATTATTATATCTACCACCTATTCATTAGAATGGAAGTTTTTAATAATATTAAATAAAATTTGAATATATTATTTACTCGTTAATCTTTTGGTTATCAATTATAGGAATTGAATTAATGAACTTTTTGAAAAAAAAAAAGAAATTACTTTTCTATGAAAACTATTTATCCTTTTTACAAAGAATGTTTTATCACAAAAATTTAAAAAACCATTTATGGTTAATTTTTTCAAAAAAAATATTTATTATATATTCAATAAATAGTTTTTATACTCATAAAATATATTTTATAGGTATAAGATAAGAATAAATCCAATATTATGAATAAAAGATGTATTTTATAAAATCTAATTTTACTGTATTTTAATGAAAACATCATTTTAACCCTAATTTTTGAAAAAATATATTTTTTTTCAAATCATAATATAAAAATTTACTTTGGGTGATAATTTGGTATTTTTCCGAGAAGTTTCATTTTTTGATTAATTGTGAAAAACACTATATTTTAATTCAAAACTAATTTTGTATCTAATTTATTTATAAAATTAAATGATGTTTTAATTTGGTTTTAAATTATAATTAGATAAATTTTATATTATTTGAACTAATTTATTCCATTGAAAAACACTATGAGTTTAGATATAAAAACACATCAATCTTTTCAACTTTTTTACTTAAAAACACATCTTGGTATCTCATCTATGGGATAAATTTTAAATTAATTTGTTCCACTTTTTTATTAGGAAATTATAAAAATTAATTCCATATTTTTAATCCTAAAAATTTATAATATCCAATAAATTAAACTTCTTTTTTGACCAAAAATATTAGTGAATGTAATTAAAATTAATTACAATGATTAAAAGAAAAATTAGCTTAATAAGGGACTTGACATTAAACATACAGGCCAAAATAAACTATAATCTTTTCCAAAATACATTTTATCCTCATATTTCTACCCTATTATCCATTTTCTCTAATTTGGTACACTATTGGAGCGACTTTTCATTAGAAAAACATGGGTGGAATTCCCTTTTGAATAATTTACAACAATTCCAATCCCCCAACACTATAAAATGTCACTCACACCTCCCACTCCCTCACACCGCTCAAGACACTTTGGATTGACCCAAATCTTACAACATAAATTCTAAAAATCCCTCCACTAAACTAATATCATGCACCTTTTTCATAAATCCATCCAAGTAATCCCATTTGTGAAAACCAAAATGAGTTTCTGAAAGAATAGGTAACATCTTTCCTCAAACTCCTTTTTTCTATTTTCATTCTCCATCCCCTATAATATTTTTATGAAATGATTATATAATAACCTCAATATAATTATTATACTAAGATTTTTTTATATTATGTTTCCTACATACTCATACACACACTTCCATCAAATGGGAAACGAACGTACCATTCGTGTGTACGGTGAACTACCACCTCATGAAATGATGTCATTCGTTTTTCCTTAACCATATTTTGCGGTTTGGGGTTCTCATGGACCTAATTTTTTTATAAGATATTAATTATTTTTATAATTTATTTATACTTCTATTATTTTTTTTAAATTACATATCTTTATGTTTTCTGTTTTCTGTAAATATGATGACATCGTTCGTGGATGTGTGGACTATCACCACCTCAAAGTGATGTGAAATGTTCACCCTTTGCATTGAAGGTATTATGGGTGGGTTTAGTGAAAATATATGATATATATGACACAATAATTATCATTTAATAATAATATTATATATATATATATATATATTATATTTTCTTTATTTCATCCAAAACATCAATAAAATGGAAATAGTGTTCATGCGTATATAGGGTCTGATGTCTCCATGAACGATGTATTTCGATTATATTTGTTTCTTTCATATATTACTATAAAAACCTACATAATAAATAAATATGGTATTTTTATCATATATTACATACTATAGATCCTGATATAACTCTGAGGCAAAAATATATCAAATCCAAACACAAGAGAAAAGAAAATCGATTATTACATGTAATGTAACATTAACATTGAGTTGTTAATAAACAGGTAATGTAATGACATAATAAAATAAAATATTGAATAGACGGAAAATTATATTTTTATTTGATTTTTCAAAAACTCTTTTTAGGTGAAAGGAAACTAGGCTATACACGAAAAAACCAAAGCACCAAAAACATAAATCCCCTCAAACGAAGTCTACTATTGATTCAAAATTCAAAATCAGTGAGATATTCACATTGGTACACCTTGGGACACAGATCTTCGATCGGCTAGCCTCATCGAGCCATGCCCCCCAACATATAACCACCTAATAATCACCATCATCACCTTCAACAGACATCACTAGCAAGAACCCATCGGCCATTGCTGCCACTGCTTCAAACCTCAAATAGAAAAACCTTCACCTCCTTCATCAAACCACCATCACTAAAGAACCCCATCATCCACTCACCATCGTATAAATGAATGGTCACCACCAAAATCCGAAACGAACAATAACTAGGACTATATCATCACATCTCCAAACAAAAAACGAAGAAAAACCCCAAAAAAACTTTACCAATGCATGAGGAAACACTTAACAACATTAATAAACCAGAATCTTTTCCATGTTGTTTCTATTAGAAAAAACCCCATCGTCAAAAGGCTTCATCCGGCACACCAATAGATGTTGAACCACACATCCCATAGTCTAAAAATTTTTATCACTTCTGATCCACCTTGGAGGGGTGCAGAAGAATGAGAGACCAGAGCAGGGAGAGCATCTGAGGGCTCCGAGCACTGGCACCGTTGATGAGGGAGAAGACCAATAGCCAACCAAACAAAGGTAAACCAACTTAGGAGTTCCTGGAACCCTTTGACCACCATACCACAGAACCCAAAACCTCTATGTTGTCACCACCTCAGCTTCAACATGGATATATTCCAATGTATGAGAGGTCAGAACAGGAGATGAGATCCAAGGGCTTTGACAGAAATAGCCTTTGTGACATAAAGTAGGAAAATTTCATCCAACTTTTTGTTTCTATCAGGTATATGCCAAATTCACAAACATGGTTCTTTTTTGTGGTGTATATACTACCTATAAAAGTTTATACAATTAATTTAATTTTAATAATGATATTAAAATCATTAATTTATTTTATTCTTTCATGGGGATCATGATTCTAAAGTTACTAAAGTAGTAAGGGTTTTCTTGTCTCACTTTTATTTTCGTGAGACACAAGCCATGTTCACCACCAATTTATTATATGTGGTATGTATACTACACATGGATGTATTGTATGAATCTTATACTTATATTTATGGTAATTTACATATATATTTTATTACCTCTCTTTCATGGGGTTTATGGTTCAAAAGTTACCAAATATGTAAAGTAATTTTGTCTCAATTAACCTTCTTTGAGACACATGCCATGTTATACACCTATATTTTTTATGAGGTGTATATCATTCCTTTTGATATGATATATCATGAATATAATTTTTTTCTTGATATTTTAAACTTCATTTATGATACAAAAATGACTCAAAATTAACAAGTGGTAAGAGTTTATTACAATAATCACATCGTTTATCGGGATTATTTACAATTATGCTTCCATTAATGAAATCTTATGATCCCTATATCAAGAACACTCATGAATTTTATTCCACTATTTTTACTCATGATATCTTCATTTACTTTTATCATTTTCCACTATTTAGTACATAAGATAATTAATAAAATTTTTGGATAAAATATTACTTTATCTCTCTCTTTGGTCAGAAGTTTTTGTTCATTCAAAATCAGGCTTTCTAAAATAGATTTCAAAAATATTTTCTGCTTAAAAATTGATTCATATTTTTTCAATATTATTTAATATTTTATCAACTAATGTTTTTTGATAATTTTTCCAAGATTCTTTTTTTTCAAGGAAATTGATTTTCAAAATGTTTTCAACCTTCTTTTATATATTTTCAAGGAAAGTGGTTTTCAAAATGATTTCTAGATTATTTTATATTTTTTCAAAAAAAATAGTTTTCAAAAAAAATTCAATATTATTTCATATGTGGTCAAGGAAAATGGTTTTCAAAATTTCAAAAAGCTTCTCTTGTATGTTTTCATGGAAAGTGGTTTTCAAAAAAATTACAGGCATCAATTTTATGTTTTCAAAGAAAAAGGTTTTCAAAAAGAATTATGTTTAATAAAGAAATATTATTTTACTTAATAAATTTTTTTAAAAGGATATGAAATAATTTTCTATATATAAAGATATTTGTCGGTGTTACTCATTCCTTTCAAAGAAAAGATCCAAATGATACATTCATATTCTTTCTTACAATGGTTTTTGTTTTGATGGTACGATGTTTATAAAACCCATTTCTCGATCTTGGGTTATATTATTATGAAATGTTCTTATTTTCATGGGTTATATTTTTATGACACCTTCTTGTTTTGAGGAGTTTTTATTCAATTAACTGATTATTAAACCTATATATTTTCTATAGTTAATGATATGATTTCATGTTTATGAAACCCATTACATTTAATGGGTTATGATTTAATTCTCTATGATTTTGTGGAACATGTATGTATGATTTCATTATGATATGGGTGGGGCCTATATCTCACTCTAATGCATTATGTAAATATTTATATCTCGTGATATAATGATGGAAATCAACCTAATGGTCTTGATCTACTATGGAATATGGGAAACCTGATCCACTCTAGGAAGATGGGGAATCCTGATCCACTATGGGAGGATGGGGGAACCTAATCCACTATGGGATAATGGGGAAACCTGATCCCTTACCATGAAAGGAATGTGATTTGGGAAGGTTTTGTGCCCCACTCTGTAGGTTTAGTCCTCATTAAGTGCCATGATAAATTCTATAAGTGTGTCTTGGCTTATAGGGAATGATATTACATGTTTATGTGTATTCCAAAATTCCATGTCTTACTCATACATTATGCCTTTATAGATTATGCTCTTTATTTACAAATGATTCGTGCTTTATAGACTACTAACCTTTATACCATGATTTATGTTTATGATCTTTGATATATAGGTTATGATATTATAATATTATGATCACATTATCATACCATTATACTCATGTTATGCTTTCATATCTCCCTTGATTACACTAACTGAGCATCTAACATCACCACTTTTTACAATTCCTTCCCCATGTTATGAAGATATATTTTATCTATGATTTGTATAATAGGGGTTATAGTCTTGGATAACCTAGTGGGAGATAATTTATCTCACTTATGTACTAGTTTTTACGTTTCCTTGTTTATAAATGCACTAAACTAATACGGTCTATGAGAATATGTTTTTGTATTGTTTTAAGTTTTCTAAAAAAACAATGTAATATCCATGTATGTTAAACATGGGTTGTTATAGTTGGTAGATTTAGTAATCTTTTGGAAACTAGGATGAGAAATCATTAGTGATAAATCTAAGTACATGTGTAAGGATAAGTGTAAGGATATGGAAAAGTATAATAAAATGTCCTGGAATATTGGTAAAGGATAGAGTGAGTGGTTTCCTAGTACTACATCCCTATCCGGATGTTACAAGTAGATGTGGTTTTGGAACATATATAACTAGGAGTAAGAATATCAAAAAGGTGTGCCAGGCCTGACTTGAGTGTAACCTAGTACACGATAAAGGTCCTTACTTCACACCTGGTTTGAAACAACTAAGGGTTATGATTTGGGAATTCACAAAATCTTCATGAACCATCATGATGTAATTAAAAATGTGTTGGCTACGAATAACCTAGAACAATCCTAAGGTGTCATAGATTAAAGTTGGTGTCATAATTTAGACATATTATAATTGGTTTTCATGATTATGTGGTTCCTCTCTTTGAAAATTGATTTTTACTCTATGATTTTTGGTTTAAGTTGATGGTGGGAACCAGAAGAAACTGGGTTTATGATGAATGTGATGAACAATTTTCTAATAAAGGTCAAATAGTATGATCACTAGAATTAATGATTATGTAATAATTCATAATCAGTTGTTATGGAACATGAATGTTTTTTTGAATAAGGTGATTCCTTGGCCCAGAATGACCAAAGCGCAAAAATTATTAAAAGAAAGTTTACAGGAGTTGAAAATATGGGATCGTATTACAATATTTTTCATGAGAGGAAATAAGATCAGCAGGGAGGTATTCAAACTAGGAAATGTCTTGATCTACTCCCATGTTGTCCATGCCATATACAATTGTGTTTTCTTCATGATAAACATGTGTGATGATATAGTTAATATCGATATGTGAACGATTTGATTCTATCCATTGCATAGTAATCATCCATGCAGGATGAGTTACGCCATTCCAAATCACATGTATGATGGTTGTCGAGACACTTTCAATCCATAGGTTGTTCCAACCAAAGAACCCGAAAAAGCAATGGAATATATCAAACTCAGCATCTCAACATCAAGGGCAGTGGCAATGCCACAATTCTCCATGAAACATCCATGAATCTGACCGAGATGATTCCTAAAGATAGTACTACACCCCAAAGGGAATATATTTCCCTTGGAGGCACCATTATTATTGATTTCAATCCATCTAGGAAGAGGGTATCTTTAGAACACCTCTAGTGTGTGATGTGGTTGATAAAAATTTCTGTTAATCCGTAGATGCTTCAGGATTCAAAAGTCATGCACGGTGTTGTGGCAATGTCCCTTTTGAAACAAAGCAGCATCATGTATGGCAATAAGGATCCATATTCAACCTGAATTTATATTGATTGAGTAATTTTTATGAATAATATCATTCTGATCATCCTAGATCACACGAGGGAGATCAGCAACTATATCAAGGAAAAGGTTTTTGATTTTTTGAGAGCCTTCCATTTCTGCACATTTCTTTAGTTGAGTTTTGACAAAGTCAAGAATCAACCATATAAAATTAAAAATGTAAAGAATATAGTTCCAAAGGGTAGAAGTAGTATCATAAGAAAGGAAGAGTTTGTTACCATCTTCTCTATGTTGATTACTCATAGTACATGAATAAAAACATGTACCTTAACCAACTCTCAGACACACCAATGAAGAGAAGGTAACAGTTTGATGATTTTTTGGGTAATAGAGACCATGGAGGAAAGAAGATTAAGTTTTATATATGTCTATAATGTGGAAATAAGCTCCCAAGTGAATGTGTTAGAGGAACAGGATGATGTTTTGACTGTGTAAAAGAAGGACACAAATCTAGTAGCTACAAAGGGAAAATGAAAATTTCATTTAGCACAATGGATTGGAAAATTGTCCCCCATAAGGTATTATCAATTAATGATTTCATTGAATGTGGAATGTCTGATCATTATGATAATAAAAATACTAAGTGGAAGGATCATGAAGAGAGTCGGCAAGGTTGTATAAGTGGTGGTTTTTCTACTGATGATGGAGAGACCATAAAGTACATATGAAAGGTATGTGTTGTTATGATATTATTTTTTACAAGAATAATTAAATTTATTTTGATAAAGGTATATAAATTATTCATATTTGATATTTCATGAAAGGGGTATTAAAGAATAATAAGAAGAATCTTAGTAAATTGTTTGAGAGGAATGTTGGGTTAATGAAGTATTTATGTTTTGGAATTAAATGATTATGTTATAAAAATAATGAAATATATAAGTATTTTTTGTATAATTATTTCATTAATGATTTCAAATGATATAATGAATTGTGAAGATGAGGTCAAAAATTGATTTAATGGAAAGGTGATATTTTAATTAAGAGGAGGTAACCCTAAAATTATTCTTGATGTTGAGATAATGATTTTTGGATAAACATATATTGGATATGAATAAGTAAATTGTATGGTACTGATTAACTCAAAACGGATAAAGTATTTATAGATAAATTAGTCTATGTTATCATGAATGAAGTTTACAACTACTTGTATGTAAGGAATATGACTAGTAATCTTTGGAATAAGGAAAAATTCATGTTTTTAAAGAGGATTTATGGTAATTTAGGTTATTACCATGTTTCAAGAGAATATATGATGAGGGTATCCACTTGTTTGTAATGCGAAAACCAATAGCTACATTATGATATATGGTGTATCAATGTTAAGCTGATTTAGGGACTATAATTCTAATATAATCGATTTTTATCTTACAAAAATCTTGTAAGGTTAACCATTAATGGAATGGTTTATGTTAAACTTCGGATGAGGGTTCGGAGATTAAAGTATTATCCCGCCATATGTTGATTTTTTCCTCTTGGATAAAATTTGATAACATTTTTTTGTGATATATGGAATGTTCTATCATTCTATTTAGGTATATCATGATCTCAAAATACTTCAGGAATGAAAAAAATCAACTTCATTTCTTAAAATAAGAGATGTAGTGGAAATTTATCAAGGGAAAAAAAAGGGTGACGTTGTCCTAAAATCATGCAACTATATATTTTCATGAAAATTCTTCAACATTTCAAAAATGATCTAGAAATAAATTTTTGTCTTAATACCTTGACTTTTATTGAAATTATGACCTTTTAAATCATCATAGTTTATGAATTTGACACCCAAAAATTTCCATTGTCCGTTAAATTTTTTTAATGACCTCAATCACTCCCTATAAATATTTTTGATCTTCCTTTGAGTATATTTTTTCACATTCCACCTATGATCTCTTATGTGGAATCCTTGTAAGGTGTTACTTTGTTTAACTGTAGTTTTCCATGTTTCCCTTTTTAAATGATGTTTTAGTATTCAATTTCATGATGTGAGTTTCTATGACTGGAAATTTCAAGTATTAAACCTTTAATAACCCAAAATGAATTTTTAGGGGGAAATTCATTTTAAGGGGGTTAGAATACAACTCCCTAAGATTTTGGGGGGAAAATTCGAGATAATTTTATATTTTTTATATTTTTCATTTCACGCAACACTTAATATATTTTTTATATAAAAGAACTAATTTTGGTTTATGTTATCTATAGAAAAAAATTAATCTTTCACTGAAAATAGAATTAATATTATATTTTGGTACATAAAACACAATTTTTTTCATGTGTTACACATTATTCTGAGTTACTTCGATAGCTTGTGTTACACGAAATACCTAGTTTTACCAAACTAAAATGTGCTAGAAATATTATTATTAAAATATATTATAACTACAAACTAGACATTGGAATTGAAGTTATGAATAAGATTAACTAAATCGTGGAAATATTATTTACACAAATCCTTTGGTTATCAATAATTAGAAGTGAGTGAATGGTCTATTGGAAAATAAATAAATTACTTTTCTTAGAAAAATATTTTTCTATGTATAAACACAACTTTCTCTCAATAAACTATAAAATCCACTTCTTATTAATGTTTTTAGTAAAAAAAATTATTATATATTCAATAAATATTTTTGATACTCATCCAATATATTTTATAGGTATAAGATAAGAATAATTCTAATTTTATGAATAGAATTATATATTTTTTGAAAAGGTAATTTTACCACCATTTAATGGAAACCCCAATTTAAATATAATATTTGACACTTTTATAATTTTTTTGTGAAAAAATAAAAATTATTTTGTGATTAATGATATAAAAATTTACGTTGGGTGAATTTTTGGTATTTTTTGAAAAGTTTTATTTTTGATGAATAGAGAAAATACTAAATTTTAATTCAAAACAACATTATCATAAAATTTATTTATATTGTTAAATTATTTTTTTAATTTGATTTTAAATAATAATTAAATAAAATATATATCATCTAAACTAATTTAGGCCATTTGAAAAAATTTCACATTGAATTCGGATATGAAAACGTAGCAATCCTTCAAGATTTTTTACTTTAATAACTTGTTTTGTCGTCCCATATGTGAAATTAAATTTAAATTAATTTCATCCAGTTTTGTTATTTGGATTTGAAAAAATATATTCCATATATTTAATAAGAATAATTCCTAATTCCTAATAAGAAAAACTTAGTTTTTTAACCATAAATATTAATGAAATTAATAAAAATTGATTAGAGAAATTGAAAGAATAATTAGTTTATCAAGGGACTAAACCTTACGCATAAGGTCCCAAATGACTAATAAACTAGTCCAAAATTAATTTTATGTTCATATTTAAATTATATTTAACATTTTATCTAATTTGGTTCATTATTAGAGCCACTTTTCAGAGGAAAAATGTTGGTGGAATTACCTTTTCAAAAATTTACATGAATGTCACTCCTCCTCCACTATAAAAAAGGAACTCACCCCTCCCACTTCATCACACATATAAATCCACTTTTACAAGAACAATATATGACCAAATATCTCCTAAAACTCCTTACATAAACCTATAAGGCTCACATTTTTTATAAATCCATCCAATAAATCCCTTTGGTGCAAACCAACAAGAGTTACCCTAAGAACATGTAACATCCTTACACAATATCTTTTGTTTTATTTTAATTACACACCCCATAAAATATTCTTATTGTATTATTAAATAATAATCTCAGTAACATAAATATACTAATATTTAATTATATTATGTTTTTGATCTAAACTTACACACACTTCCATCCATTGAGTAATGAACATACAGTTTTTGTGTATGATTAACTACCACCTCACAAAATTATGTCATTCATTTTTCATTTAACACCTTTAATTGTTTGGTAATATGATGTAAAAATTGTTTTTATATGATATATAATGTTTTTATAATGTTTTTATTCTTCTTTAATTATGTTATAACATGTACCTGTATGCATTCAATTTTGTGTAAATTTGATAACCTCGTTTGGGGATATGTGGACTACCACCTCCTCAAAGCAATGTGATACATTCACATATTACAAGAAATGTATTAATGGTGGATTTAGTTTTAATACATGAAATATATTAAATAATTATTATAATTTAATGATATCATATATACAAATATATTTCATTTACTTTCTTTCTTTCAAGATGACAAAAAAATGGAAACTGTGTTCATGTGTACGTATGGTCTACCGCCTTCATGGACAATGTATTTAGTTTAATATTTTTCTCTTTTATAGATTACTAAAAATACATATATAATAAATATATATTATATTTATATCATTTTTTACATTATGGAGATCCTGATATAAATATGAATATCAAAAATATAACGAATCAAAAAAGAATAGAAAAACAAAACAATTATTACCTGAAATGTAATATTAACATTGAGTTATTCATAAATGGGTAATATAAAGTCATAATAAAATCATATGTAATATTATAAATAATATTTTTTTTTGTATATTTATACTAAAATTATATTTATTATATATTAGTTTTTAATGAGTACAATGATATTAAAGACTTAGGGTATGGGAATTCCATCTCACTTTTTATTTCCTTGAGATACATGCCATATTCACTGCTCGATTATTTTGTGTGGTATATATACTTCCATATGAAATTATATATAATTAAGTCCAATTATTAAATTATATTAAATTATTTAATTGATTTCTTTATTTCATGGGGATCATGATTCTAAAGTTACTCAAGTAGTTTGGGTTTTCACGTCTCTATTTTATTTTCCATTAGACACAATCCATGTTTACCGCCAATTTTTTATATGTGGTGTGTTTACTACCCAAGGATTTATTATATTATTATTTTAATTAATTTTATTGGTATTAACATATCCATTTTATGATCTCTCTTTCATGGGGTTTATAGATCAAAATTCAAAAACATTGTATCGTATTTTTGTCTTAATTTACCTTCTTTGAGACACATGTCATGTTATGCCCCTATATTTTTCTTATGAGGTGTATGTATTTACCTTTGGCGTGTTATATCATAAATATAATTATTTTCATGGTATTTTAACATTAAATTTAATTTATTCTTTCCATAGAATTATGATTCAATGTTACCAAGTAGTATTATTTGATTGCAAAAACTCATCGTTTATTGGAACTATTTATAATTATACTTCCATAAATGAAATATTATGATCCATCCCAAAATAACACTCATTAATTATTATCACCTATTATTATTCATGATATCTTCATGTACTAGTAACATTTTTTCACTCTTTTTTACATAAGATAATTAGGTATGTATTTTTAAGAAAATATGACTTTATCTCTCTCTGTGGTTAGATATTTATCTTCTTTTAACAGCATGTTTTCTTAAAAGGTTTTTAGAAATTTTTTATGTTTAAAAATTGTTTCAAATTTTATAAATAAAATTTTATAATTTTTCAAGTAAAATAGTTATCAAAATACTTTCATTATCTTTTAAAAAGTTATCTAGGAAAAAGGTTTTAAAAATATCTACAATCTTATTTTATTTGTTTTCATGGAAATTGGTTTTCAAAATATTTTCAAGCATCTATAATATGTTTTAAAGGAAAATGGTATAAAAAAATATTTTCAAGATTATTTTATATTTTTTTAAGGAAAATTGTTTCCAAAATTTTTTGAACATTATTTTATATGCTTTCAAGAAGAATGGTTTTCAAAATGCTTTCAATAATCCATTTTATGTTTCAAAAAAAATTGTTTTCAGAAGGATTTATATTGAATTAAGAAAGGATATTTTCATCAATAAAAGTTTTTAAAATGAAATTTCAAAGTTATTTTCCATCTAAGATCAAAATATTTTTTGTTACTCATTTATTTTTGGTAAATGATCCGAATTTTCCATTTATATTCTTTTTCTGAATGTATTATGTTTTGACACTACAAAAAACTGAAAATTTGTGGCACTTCTTTTAGAGGGGGTTCTTCACAACCCCCTATAAATTCATTTTGTAGGGTTTTATGAAGAAGCCCATATAAGAATAAAATTTAGAGGGGGTTCACAACCCCCTATAAAAAGTTTGGTATTTTTTTTAATATTTGGTGAGATTATAGAGGTATTTATCTAGAAACCACCACTTATTTAATAATTAGTGGAAATATATATTTTGTTGGATTTTAGTGGAGATTTATATATATATACCATTAATTTGGATATAAATATATATGTATATAATTTATTTCTTAAAAAAGTAAATAGTATGGGTTCACAAACCCTCTAATTTAAGATATTATAGGGGTTCATGAAACACCTCTAATCCCTTATATTAGAGGGGGTTTCGAACCCCATATAATTTAAAAAAATAGAAGGGGTTTTGAACCCCCTCTAATTCAAGAAATTTGTTGGGGTTATAAACTACCGCTAAACCCTTTGATTGGAGTGTTTTTTAAAACCCCTCTAAATTGTTATTGATTTTTTAAAATAAATCTAATATAAATTCAAATTTTATAATATATGTTTTTGTGTGTTTTATATAAACACATTATATAAATGTTTTTAAATACATTATAAACACACACACACACATATATATATATATAAGGATATTATATAAATAAAATAAATAAATACTTATACACATGAAAAATTATATATATATATATATATAAATATTGGTGTTGATAATATAAATGTAATTATAAATATATTTTTTCAAATTTATAAAATTTATATATGGTTTTATTAATTATATTCATTTATATTGTGATTTATATTATACACATATTATATTATATAAATTTTTATTTTAGATTTTATTATAAATAAATTTAAATATAATTATGTATATAAATATGTATAGTATAGACAAAATTAAATATAAATATACACATTTTTTTAAATAGATTATATATATTATATTTAATTTAATTAATTATATATAAAATTATATATATTGTATAATTATTTTAAATTTATATTATTGTTACATAGGGGTACAATTAAAACGAAACATTGAAATGCAACGCACATAACCCAAAAGGGCGGGTCATCCCCCCCCCCCCCCCACACACACACACAAAGGGATAACCCACCCATTTTTTATGGACCGAAGGCCCTATGGACATGGAGTCTATTACAAAGCCTATAGACCAGGTGCCCAGCACCTGTAGCTATTTTTTTATCACAATAGTCCACCAAAAGAGTCTCTGCAAAGGTTGTCACCTAACCTACCCCACATCACCCCCAATCGTGATTCCCATCACCTGATCGGGCAGCCCCACACACCCCCACCACGATTCTCATTCCCATCTATGAAGTTTGTTTTCTGACCGAGCCACCCCACACTCCCATATCACGAACCGCCTCCGCTGCACCGGCTGGGTGTCACTGCCCCTTTTATCCTCATATTTTTTAGTCTTGTTGGATTTGATCCCATGTGTTTGATTTAGTATTAGAGGGTGTTTACAACTAATCCACGCCCCAACTACAATATAGTTATATTATATATATTTTTTAGTTTACCATATTAATAATAAATTAATTTTGTAAAAATATATATCATTTAATTATATTATATATTTCCAATTATATGAATGCATTTAGTTGTGTGTGTGTGTGTGTGTGTGTGTGTATGATATAATATAAATGTATATAATCGCATACATAAATATATAATATCGATGTATTTTATATAATATATGTATAATATAAATCATGAAATATATAAAATATAAAACCAACATAAATTTTTTGTAGTTTTAAAAATAGGTGAAATAATAATAATAATAATAATAATAATAATAATAATAAATATTATTATTACTATTACGCACTTGTAGATAAATACATTTTTATTTTATATTTATGTATAAATAAATTTATATTATATTATGTATGCAAATATACATAATTTAGACAAAATTAAATAAAATTAAAAATATATCATTTATTTATATTATATATATTATATTCTAAATATTTTATTATAAGTAAATTTAAATATATTATATAATTTATTTATTTATATTTTAGTGTATCATATTAATTATAAATTAAATTATTATATAAATATTTCATTTAATTGTTTTATTTATCTCTAATTATATGAATGTATTTAATTTTGTGTGTAAATGTATGTGTGTAGATGATATAATATAAATGTTTATAATTACATACATTAATATATAATATAAATGTATTTAATATAATATATGTATAATATATATTATAATTATATTATATCTATAAATATTATATAAATAATATATATATACACAAACATAAATATAAATTTATTTATAAATATATGTATAAATATGTATTTACATATTTTATATATACATAAATATAATATATTTATATATATATATATATTATAAACAAATATATTATAATTATACACAAATATATATTATATTATAGAAAAACAAATTATATATACACATATATATCATGTTATTTATTTTTCTATACACAAATATATATATATATTTATAATATAATTTTATTAAATGTAAATAAATATATTAAATTATATTTTATTAATGAAACGACATTCAACATAGTGGTTCGGGGAGTAGGCACTGAATCTATAGGTCTCCTGGTCGAATCTCGAGGGAAGCAATTTTTCTACGGGCTTGGGGCACTGGCGCACACATGAGTGCTCGGGCCTAGGGTTTACGGGTTTGTCCCGCAGACAAGGGGGTGGAGATTGGGGGTTTTTTGATTGTCTGTGAGGGATGTGTCATGCGGACTAGGGTGGAATGAATGGGGGTTGTTCATGTGTGTGTGTGGGTGTGTGTGTGGGTAGTCCCACAGGCCTGGGAAGCTGTTTGGGGCGTGCCTGGGGGTTGTCTGGGTGTGCTTGGGGGTTGTCTTGGTTTGTGTGTGGGTTGTCTCGTGGGCCTAGGAGGTTTTCTTGGGTGTCTGTGTGGGGTGTCAAGGGGTGCTTGTGTGGGTGTGCTGGGGGTTATCTGGGTTGTCCTATGGGACTGGGAGGTTATCAAGGGAGTCCCTGGGAGTTATTCTGGTGTGTGTGTGTGGGTTGTCTTGTGGGCCTGGGAGATTGTTCATGGCATGCTTGCGGGTTGTCTGGGTGTGTGTGGGTTGTCCTGCGGGCTTGGGAGGTTGTCCAGTGTGTTTGTGTGGGGTTTCATGGGGTTCATATGTGGGGTTTTGGGTGGTTTTCTTGTGGTATCCAAGTGGCATGTGGGGGTGTACGGGTGTCTATGGGGGGGTTCCTAGTGTGTGTGGGGGGGTCCCATGAACCTGGGAGGTTTTTTGGGGTTCCTGTGTGGCGGTGTCAAGTGGTTTTCATGGGGTGTCCAAGCGGCCTAGGGGTGTCATATGGTTATCATGGGGTAAAAAAATTAATAAAAATATGGGGAAGTTTCAGGGTGGTTATAAGTTCGCCCCTAAACCTGAGGATTGAATGTAATTTAGGGGTGGTT
Organism: Viscum album; assembly: GCA_963277665.1. Taxonomy (NCBI): domain Eukaryota; kingdom Viridiplantae; phylum Streptophyta; class Magnoliopsida; order Santalales; family Viscaceae; genus Viscum; species Viscum album. The sequence goes on along the minus strand of OY728121.1, from coordinate 1,349,564,737 downwards.
CTTACCACACCTAATATTCTCTATGGATTAGAGGCTGTTAAAGACTCCCCTAATACATAATATTTTTTATGAATTTATAGTGAAATTTGAGGGGTTTATAACCCCCTCTAATTTTACCACTGTTAATCACATGCCTAATTTACCAGTGCTTCCCCATAGCCTCCACTAATTAGAGTAGGCGGTCACATTAGCGTCGGTTATGGGAAATTGCCACTAAAGTATTTAGAGTGGGTAAAAATTCCTTTTAAAGAAAAAAAAATAACCCCTTCTAATCACCTTTCTTTTTTGTATTGTGATGTAATGATGTTTATGAAACCTATTTATCTTTCATGGGTTATATGCTTACGAATCCTGCTTCTTTCCATGAGTTAAATGCTTATAAAATATGCTTCTTTTAACAGGTTATGATTTGATGAAATCAATATGAAACCTGCCTATTTTCCATATATAAAGATATGATTACATGAACTACCACAAAACAAGGCAAGGGAAGTGTTTCCCTTTATCAGTGCTAAATAGAAAGTGTTGATAAAGGGGTGTGCCTTCATTAGTTCTAGATAAAAGAGCTGATAAAGGTAACCTTTATCAATGCTAAAACAAGTACTGATAAAGGTGTACCCTTTATCATCAATTTTTTTAGCATTGATAAAGGGTACATTTATCAGCGCTATTATTAGTGCTGATAAAAGTTTTTATTATTAATTTATATAAAATTATTAAATTTATATTCAAAAATAATTTTTATTTGTATACATTAAATAAAAAACAATTGTTTATTTTTAATATATAGTTTTCAATAATTCAAAAATATATATATATAATGTTTTAATTGAAAAAGTATTTCTAATATTATAATTATATATATATATATTATTAAATAATTATGATATTATAATAAATTAAATTAAATAATAAGTATATTTATAAATATATACTATTTATAGTTATAATTATAAATATATATATATATATATATATATATATATATATCCTATATATCAATTTAAATAAATATATAAGAATATAAATAAATTATTAAAATTATACTTTTATAAAATAAGTATTTATCAGCGCTATAATTTCAGCACTGCTAAATAGGTAATTTATCATCGCTTTTTTAGAGCTAATAAAGGTCTTTCTTTATCAGTGCTAAAAAATGCAGATAAAGGTATGTTTTATCAGTGCTTTTATTTTAGCACTGATAAAACATACATTTCTCTGCTCTTTTAACTAGCACTGATAAAGGTTCCAACAGTTTTTATAAAAGAACCCAAATTGGCCCCTCCTTTCTTGCACCCGTTCAAGCCTTCGCAAAAGCAGAACCTGACCCCTCCTCCTTCGCAACCCCTCCTCCTTCGCAACCCCTCCTCCTTCGCAACCCCTCCTCAATCCTCCTCCTCCTTCTCTTCCACTACCTTTTCCTTCTCCGATGTCGTAACCATCCATCTCCTCCCCTATCGCCACTTCCTCCGCCATTGCTGCCTCTGCTGCCGCTGCTTCCACCACTGTTGCCTATGTCGTCATGATCCCTCATGCGTCGCAATCCCTCCTCTGTGGTGATCCCTTCTATGATGTGATCCCTCCTACTTGGAAACCCTTAATGATTTATAAGGACATATTGTGGTTTGGTTTACTATTTTTCCGTGACGAATGAATTGTCCATATTTTTTATATGTATGTTCCATATAATATAATAATGTTGATTTATAGGAGATTTTTAACCCTTATTATGGAATATGTTAAGTACCAATTGTATAGAAAAATTCCCAAGCGGCCTTCAATGCATGAAAATATTTTAAAATTTTAATTTAAGTACTATATAAAGTTTTTTAAATGGGAGTTTTACACCTATTTATTTCTAAATAATTCACTTGGGGTGTGTAATGTTCTTGAAGTTTCCTAAAGGGGTTGTTAGATTTTACAAGGGTGTGTAAACCCATATGATTTATATTATAAACATTGTGATAGACTTTCACTATTAAAAATTTCATTATTTTGTATTTTTTGATCCCATGTGGTTTTGTAAAATTATATTCATAATATTGGTCTTAAGAGTTGATTTGGAATATATTTTAAATCATTTTATTTGAATTTTCACCCTTAAAATGTTTTTTGTTCATTTGGGACATTTTGAGAAATGGTTTTTTATAAAATCCTTATGATCAAATTATTCCCATTTTTGTTTTGTTCTAACTAATGGGTGGCTATCTATACAAGTGGTGTTCTTGTGATAGAGAAGGGTGATGTTTCTTTATAGGGAATTTGATATTGGGTGATCATTTATTTATAAATTTTTTCAATTTGGATGATTCATGATGCATTAAATTTATTGATTTCTAACCAACTTTTATGATGTCTTAGGGCTCTTAGGAGACAAGATTTTGATCTAAATATGTGTAAACCATTGTATAGGATTTATATAATATTTTGAGGGTGTCCCACTAGACCGAGTGAGATAATAGATTAGATAGTGGTCATTAGATCATGGAAGGTAAGGAGATAGAATCTTATTTCCAATGGTATTTGTGTTCTCCTAAGATATTTATCCCTCGACCATTCGATTGGGGGGATGCCTTGGTGGGTACTAGTGATGGAATAACCAGTGGGTAGGTTGTTGGGTAAGATATATCAAGGATTATTTTAAATCTTATATCATGTTTAGTACATGGTTTGTATTGATTATCCCACAAAAAATATTCATCATGGCTATATGAAATTGTGAAATCTCCATTAGAACCCTTATAGGTACAGTACATGGAGTTGGGTTGATTATGATGTTAGTGTAAATCATAATGTGGATTCCTTATGACCTTAAGGGTAGGAAAATCCACACATGTTGTTGTGTAGGTTGTTAACAAAATATGAATAAAGAGATTTCTTATTGATATGTTGTTACCTATAGGTCTTGGGATCGTCATGATATATTTTTTAACTATAGGATATGATAATGATGGATACGTTTAGTGAGGCTACTTAGGATGTGTCATGTATGATCTTCTTATGTAATAGCCTCTTGCTTGATGCTAGGTATCAATAATGGGCTAGATAAGATCTAGTATGAGGCTTATCTTTCATGATTTTTCATTATATATTAATCGTTATTATATATCTATTATGAGGATGAGGCCTAGAGACCATGGGATTGCAATGTAGAGATACTCCACCAAGGTGAACATTCTTTTATATTTTTTAAAGTTTATGTATGGATATACATCATGGGGTATATGTGGTTTTCCACAAGACATAAATTATTTTAGTGGTTTGGATTATATTGAAGCTTAGATTGGTTATTCCTCTTTAGACCCTCCTTTAAGTATGTGAGTTTATCCATGGGACCCGCCTTATGTTAATGGTTTGGATCATGTGAGAGGTTTTCTATGTTATGCCTTCTATACTATTTTTTGGGGGTGGATGTTATTCTATGAGGCATATAGTCACATCAAAATTCATGATCATGATTTAATGGTTCTTCCTAGGGGATGAGTGTTATAGTGTGTAGCTTGTGGTAATTCAACAATGTGACATCATAGGGTTTACTATGCAATAGACTCTTGGCCTACACCATAATGTACCCTATTCTTGAAATTAAAAGATATTTTTTTAGTCTTTTTAATGAGGTTCCCCTATTCCTTAATTTCCACTAGACCCCATCACTCAAACCCCTCTTCCCCATAATTTTCCCCTCTCATAATTCAATCTTTAGGATCCCTAATGGTCATTTCATTATAGACATCCCACACCCCCCCCCCCTCCCCCACAACCTTGTACCCCCGCCCCCCCACCCACCTACCCACCCCACCCCACCTGGGCAGCCCACCCCCCCCCCCTCCCTGGACAACCCACACCCCCCTCCCTCATACCCCTGCAGCCCCCCCAACCCCCCACAGATAGGACACCCCCTTCCCCTTTGTACCTTTTATGTTTTACTAGACTTTTCCCCTTTTCTCATCGAGAACCCCTCCACGCTACGCCACCCTCCCCTTCCTCTCCTCTTGGTTGGTTCTCCCTCACCCGGTGTATGTTTCATCTTTCATCACTTGTATTGGAGAGCCTAGGATAATTTTTACCTCTCTAAATCCTTCAATATATTAGTGTCTACCCCCCCCCCCAATCTTATATTTCAATGTAAATGGGTCAATTATAATTTGAAATGTAATGATGATACGACCCAGGCTGGTATCATAACCAACAAATGACCTGAATTTCCACTAACCTAAGAGGCGTTCATGATCCCTACGGAATTAAAATGTTCCCCTGGAAAAAAATAAAATTAATGTGGAATAATTTACACCTAAATTACAGTAAATTTAAAATGATCTTTCTCATGAAAACATTCATGTCACATTCATAAGTTGAACGCCTTGGAAAATAGTAGATACACAAAAAATAAATAAATTGAAAGCAGATATCATAGATGAAAAATAAAATCCCACTATTGAACAATAAAATTTTTTAACCAAAAATGGCCCATTCATAAATCTCATTGGAACTATTTTTGATAGGTATAACATGTGAGTTCTCATTTTATGTTTTCTTTTCATTTGGAAATCTCCTTTGTCGCACGCCTCTCCTCTACCGCGAACGCACCTCTGCCGCACACTGAACGACACCTTTGTGGTGAGTTTTCTCCTCTTAATCATTAGTTTCCTCTTGTTCACATGTTATTACTATTTGATATTTATGGTTATAATGTAAAATGTATGGGCTAAACGCCTCGCTGAAAAGTGTGGTCGTTGGTGGTCCCTGTTTGTGTACTAAATGAATTGCATGTTGGTTGGTTCCTATTGAACATTTGAATATAAAAATAGGTAATTTTCATATACTTGACTAATGAATGAATGCCCTAGGATGATAAAACTTTTGTGATAACCCCTTAATTAACAGACAGAATTGAATAAGGGTTGCTTTGTAAAATATGAAATTGTGATTGTTTGGTTTGTACAGTGTTGCGATTGTGAGCATGATTGTGTGTTTGTATGGTGTTGTGGTTGTTGGAATGATTGGTATGACATTTTTTCCCATGTTCTAGTTCTTCCACTATTGAATATCAATCCAAACTTTAACCATTTTAATGGAACCACCACTTTGTTACTAGTGCAATTCCATGGGATCCTAGAAAACCAATTTCCTAGAGGACTCTATGAGACACTTTATGGACACCCTAGTCAAATAACCATAAAAACACATGTAATGAATCCTTCCACCCCCAAGAAATCTATTTAAAATAATAACATATATTATTTTAGTACCATAGTTCATGACTATAGACTTTATGTTTCTAGAGAAATACTAAAAACCAGTTTACAACAATGCATATAGATCACATGTGGGATATAAAACATTCTAGTGCAAGGGATTATCATAGCTTTTTGAACATATTTTGTTTAATTATTTTGTTAAATATTAATATTACAATTACAAATAGGGTGAAAATGATTAAAGAATAGATTAATTTCAATCGGTTGACAAAAGAGTATGAAGATGGCATGAAAGAGTTTATCAAGTTTGCAAAAGATCATGCATGTGACCCTTCTCAAATCCTTTTTCTGTGTTTACATTGTTGTTATTCAATACAAATTAGTCCAGAGGAGTTGGAAGAACACCTTATATATCATGGAATAGATAGAAGTTATACATGTTGGTATAAACACAGGGAAAAATGAATGTTGTTAGTGACTCAGATAATATGGTGTTTTATGGATCATCTGATATGATTACAAGCATGAACAATGAATAAGATTGTATGGATGATGTGATTACAGATGTGAATGATGATGATGATCGTATTGAGGAAATTAGAAGGACAGTTTTAGATGAACTTCGTGATAACCCAAAATTGTTTGAGAAGTTAAAGAGTTGTGAAAAAATTTCATTGTATGCTGGTTGCACTAAATATACAGCATTTTCAGCCATACTGAAGTTGTGTAATTTGAAAGTAGGAAATAGGTGGAGTGACGCCAGTTTTACGGAACTACTTTCTCTCCTGAATAAAATGATCTCAAAAGATAAGGATCTCATGAGCCGAGCATATGATGCCAAAAAAATGCTATGCTCGATATGCATGATCTCTGAAAGAATGAACTTATTCCCGAATGACTGTATATTTTTTAAAAAGGACCACAAATTACATAAAGAATTCCCAAAGTGTGGTTCTTCTCAATACATGAAAGATAATTCTATTCCTACGAAAGTTGTATGGTACTTTCCAATCATTCCAAGGTTTAGGTGCCTATATGGAAGTGAGGAGACTGCAGGACAATTGACATGGCATGCAGATACAAGAATTAAAGATGGGAAACTATGTCACCCGGTAGAATCTCCTCAGTTAAAGAGAATTGATCTTGAGTATCCTTAATTTGGAAATGAGTCGATAAACCTTTATCTTGTGTTATCTATATATGGGGTGAATCCTTTTGTTTTTCAAAGCAGCTGTCACAGTACATGGCCAATTATGTTGGTAAATTATAACATACCATTGTGTTCATGCATGAAATGAAAATACATCATGTTATCTATGATTATATTAGGACAAAAACAACCAGATAATGATATTAATGTTTATTTGGATCCATTGATTGAGGCTTTGAAATTATTGTGGGATTCAGGTGTTACGCTGTATGATGCTTACAAAATTGAAGATTTCACTTTGAAATCCATATTGTATGGGATGATAAATGACTTTCCTGCTTATGGAAATTTTTCAAGATATAGTATTAAAGGAACTCAAGGGTTTCCCATTTAACATACATAGCCAATTAGGTTGAAACATTCATCGAAAATCATATTTCTAGGACGTTGTAGATTTCTACCCCGATGCCATAAGTACAGATCTTGGATGACATCATTCGAGGAAGTTTATAAGAATGTACAACACCATCTCTAATAATAGGTGAACAATTGTTTGAGAAATAAATATATTTGGACACTACTTTTGTTAAATCATTTTTGAAAAAAATTATGAAAACTAGTTGGAAAAGGATATCATTTTTTTTTGAATTATCATTCTGGAATTGTCTGTATGTCATACATTTTTGTGATGTTATTCATGTTGAAAAAAAATGTATTTGAAAGTGTCATTGGAACATTTCTAAATGCACCCTATAAAACAAAGGATGGAATTAAGGCTAGATTGGACAAGGTTAAGATGAGAATACAATAAGAGTTGGCACCATTGAAGGGTGAAAAACAAACATTTCTTCCTCCTATTACTTACATTCTTTCCAAGTATGAGAGATATCAGTTTTTCAACTTCTTTAATGATGTCAAGGTTGTAGAGGGGTATTCATCAAATATCAAGAACCACATGTCAAATAGTGGTTTAAAATTAAAGGGTCTGAAATCACATGACTACCATGTTTTAATGCTAAATATAATTCCTATAGATTTATATTGATTTTTTCCCAAGAATGTATGCCAAACATTAATGAAGATCTGTTTCTTCTTCAAATCTATATGCAGCAAAGTTATAGACCCGATGAAATTTCTAACTATGGAAAGAGAAATTTCTGTCATATTATGTGAATTGGAAATGTTATTCCCACTGACATTCTTCAATATGATGGTTCATTTTATGGTTCATTTAGTGAGAGACATTCGACTATGTGGTCCTATAAATTATAGATGGATGTACCCCATTGAATGGTTTTTGATGATTTTGAAAGGGTATGTAAAAAATCAAATTTGGCCAGAGGGTTGTATTGCATAGACATATATTGTTGAGAAACTTGTTGAATTCTATACTGAATACTTGTCTGGTGTGGAAAACGTTGTCCTACCGAAATCTCATCACACTGGGCAGCTTGAGGGTGAAGGAATTTTTGGAAGAGATGTTGTCAAAATCAATATTACAGATTGGGATTAGGCCCACCATTATGTTTTTCATACTAGTTTCGACGTTGACCCATATGTTCAAACCCACAAAGAAATTCATAGGCATTTGAATCCATCTAGGGTGGAAAAATTGATATCAGATACACATAATCAACAGTTTATAGGACGGTTTTGGGATCATATTTTTAAGAAATTAGATGAAAATCCAGACTCAGTTTTAGAAAGACTTTGATGGCAAGCCAGAGGAGTAAGAGTGTATATATTATCTTACAATGCTTATGCAGTTAATGGTTATACATTCTATACTAATGAACATGATAATAATAGTAACATTCATAATAATGGGGTTACACTTATGGCTAAAGTGCTGCATGTTTTCAGTGATAAGGATAGAAATCCAATTTATGTGAATATTTCATACTTTGGAATCATCAAAAAAATATGGGAGTTTGATTATATGAAATTCCAAGTGCCTATTTTTCAATGTAAGTGGGTTGATAACAGGAGTGTTGTCAAAATAAATGAATTGGGATTCGTGAAAGTTGATTTTTGTAAGGAAGGGGAGAAATGTGAACCATTTATAATGGCATCATAGGCAGTACAAGTATTTCATGTTCGAGACCCTGCAAACCGAAACTGGTCAATTGTTCTGTTATCAACCAAAACAAATTAAGGGTCATATGAAATTTCAACGTAGGATGACCCTTTCATAGGGGCTTTGAAATCATTTATAAATGCTCCCAATGTAGATGGACTTTTGTATGTTATAGGAGACCACAATGAAAGGATTTACATAGTAAATAAAGGGGTTAAATCTCTACATCCTTTAAAGAAAGAGTTCAATAATCAGGTTATTTGTTTATTTTGATATACATTGTGTTAAGTTATGTTATTATATGTTTGCTGATACTTTTATGTAATCTAAATTAAATGTTGAACCAATTCTATAGATATTGACTTCTTCACCTACTGATGTGCCCAATCTCGAGGCACAATAGGTCTCTCAACCTACTTTTGTTGGTCCCAATGCAGAGCAATAACTAGTTTCTCAACCTATTATTGTTGGTCCTAGTGTTGAGGTACAAAAAGTTTCTCAACCTATTGATGTTGGTCCCAGTTCTAATGTTAGCACTCTAGAGGAACATAATGATGATTCTTCTGAGAAAATGTTAGGAAATGAAACCATGACAGCGCAAAAAAAACAAGGTCATCATAGTTTGACAGTGTTAGCCAAAATCCTTAAGGTAAAAGAAAAAGGAATCAAATTTGTGGTGGGAAGGAATAAGAGAGGCCAACATATTAACCCCAACAAAGCCATCATTAGTAGCTATATTGGAATCATCACTCAGCAACGCGTGCCGATTGATGTATAGTTGTGTCACCATGTTGTCACCGGGCTTAAGACACTAATGTGGAAAGAGATTGTAGTAACATTATGATATCATTTTTTTAATTAATTAAAATAAAATAAAATAAAAAAACATTGAATTAACATTTATCACCCATTGTAGTGTGCATTTAGAGTAGATGCTTCACACAAGGAATATGTATTAAGAGTTTGAGGAAGGATTCATAGAGGCTTCCACCCAATTTTAACAAAATATCATCATAGAGATGCTGAATGAAAAATCAAGCTACACCCACCCCCACTTTATGAACACTTGATATCCCAATGAGTGTGGGATGTGTTTATAAACTGTAGTATGGAGCAGAATTTTTTGGTACATTGTGTGTGGTAATACGTTATTTGACGTTGCTTGTATTCATCACTTTGAATGACAGTTTTTTATTTATGAAACAGAAACTGGGTGCTGAAAATAAAGAATGTGCAAAAAAACCAGTGTACCCCTACCGTAAAGCAAGGATGGGGTATGATTCACTTGAGAAAAAATTGGTACATCTTTTAAATCTACCATAATACTTTTATGTGAAATAAAACAACACCAAAACAATCATTCTCTGTTTATATGCAGATTGATGAATTGAAATCGAAATCCATATACATACCATGCCATGTGCTATGGAAGGAGTCCCGTGTAAATAAAGAGGGGATACGGATAGATGAAAACACACAAAATGTGTGGGAAACATGTGTAAGTATGACATAATAGAAAATTGATTTTCTTTAAATCACTATTATATAATAATGACAATTTATTTTCCTATATTTTCTATCTGACATATTCACAAGAATCAACAACACCACATGAAATGAAGACATACTTTTAGTGTCCTTGAAGAAGCCAGAACAGTATGGTCATTTCATAGGTGTGGGTTTTAGGGTGACACCCCGAACATATTTTCAGAATCAAAAACAAGCATATGATCAAACTGAGGAAATAAAAAAGTTGCAAAAAATAGCTATTTTCTAGATGAATTAAAATTCCAGAGAGATATGATAACAGGTTTGATTTGGGAGAGGCAAAAAGAAGAAACAACTCAATAACAACCCATGTGTGAAGATCCCGCCCCACCCCCCACTAGCTTTGAAGTGAGCCATTCCCCTAAAAAACTGACTTAGATGAGGTAATAAATGTTCTAATAATTGTTTTTGTGAAATTTTAATCACATAGACACTGATACCTTTCATGTACTAATATTCTATAGGGTGAAAATGGTCATGATTTATATCAATTAACTCCCACATATCGCTTTGTATCATGGGCTACGGTGTTCAATATGCAGAATGACATGCTACATAGAAGACAACTTCCAACAGATCATGTGATAGTGTCAATTAACAAAGCTAATGAGAAGCATTTTGAGATACCTGTTCTAAATGACAATGAAAACATTCATCTAGTTGAACAAGATGTTTGAACATTCATTGCATGGCCACCAATTCTTGTAAAAAACATGTCGACAAGGAGGTATCCATTTACAATTTATTTTTCATGTTGGACCTTTAACATTTAATGAAAAAAGTTCTGAACCTAAGAATGTTATTACAGAATGACAAAGAGAAGGGGGTGAAATAAAATATCAGTAGAAAAACTATCTCAAGGATCAACTGACCAATTGAAACGGTCTAATGAGAGCACCTTCACCCCGTCCATTCTATATCCATAGTTAATATCATTATAGACTCATGTGGATAAAAAATTGATAGATGAAAATACTCAAATAGTTGATTTTGAGAAAAATATGTAGGGAGAGGAAAAATAGGATTTCATTAGTGTTGAAAATGTAAATGAAATCCTCATGTATGAATGGCTAGGAACCTCAGTTATAAATGTACACATCAGGTATTATTTCGTGATTTGATTTTACAAAAGCTGATATACTATGATAATTATGACTAAATACATTTCAGATTTTTCACAGGCGTATATATGAAAAACAATTGAAGGGATTTCCCCCTGAACAATAAATTGGACTCATTATTCCTCACATCACCTCTTCAAAAGAATAAATATATTCTGATAAAGAGGCTGCAATAATTTCAACCCTACTCAAATCATTTGAAAAAAAAGATTATGGATGACAGACTCTTTTTAATACCAACGATGCAGGGGTAAAACTCTTGAATTTAATCATATCAACTATATTTTCATTTATTTTATTACTTATTCCTTTTTGGGTTTTTAGGCAGCATTGGATGCTGATTGCAGTCAATTTGGATACTCCAAAGATTTATTTTATGGATTCAATGCATGGATATGCAACAAACCAACCACGCATGATGACGTTTGTTAATTTGTAATACACTAGATCCAACATTTTATAACTAAAAATATATTTATATAATTTATATTATCTTTTAATGAGGATTATATTATGATAGGGCGGTGTATCAATATCTTCTACTTCATGGAATGAATCTAGTTCCTATGGACAAGAACACATACAATATCTACAACTGGAAAATTATCCTGGTATATATAATAACATTGCACTATCCAAACACATATAAAAAAAATACTTATTTTTTTCGATGTTTCTGTGGTGTCCAAAACAAGATAATAGAAAGGATTGTGGTTATTATGTTTTAAAATTTGTGAAAGAGATCGCATTTCATCAACAAACTAGCATCCCTGAAGAGGTATTCTTGAAAATAATTACGAGTTCATTTAAAATATTTATTAATCCTTTGTGTATTTATATTTTTTTCGTATTACCATGACTGTCGCAAAAACTCATATTCAAAAGATGATATAGATGTGTTTAGAAAAAAATGGGTAGCATACCTGATGGAAGATTGTACACAAATATAATGAAGGTAAGTTTCTACTACTTATGTTATCCATATATGATCATTGATATCTCCCTTATTTACACATATTGAGCATATATGATCACCCTCTATTATGTTTTATATCCTTAGGTTATGAAGAATGGTTTTAGAAATGATTTGTCTTTCTAGTAAAGCATAACGTAATGAGAGACTATTATGTACAAGTTCTTTATGTTTCTATGTTTACAAATTCACTAGACCTAAACTATTATTGCATGGATCATTTATAATCTGTATTTTGGTCATTTATGTAGATATTTCTATTGATTTAGTGTGTTAGAAGAATATTGGTTGTGTAACACTCACAAATTTAATAACAAAACTAAGGATTCTTCACTACAGTTTGGTAAACTACCACTTAGAATAACATTTGATCGAAACTTCTGATCTGGTGTCCCCGTGATGCTCTCATCGTACACCTTATCTATGATATCATCATTCACCCTTCAATTTTCCTTCTCTTCGTGCACCCATTTACTAGGTAAATGGGAGTAGGAAGAGAATCAAAAGTGAAGGCTGAATGATGTTATCATAGAGAAGGTGTCGGATGAGACCATCACGGGGATGCCTGATTGGAAGTTCAGATCAGATGTTATGGTAAGCGGTAGTTAAACAATAGTAGTAAAGTGAAAAAAGAGTAATTAGTTTTGTTATTAGCTTATATCTATACCAAATAAACCATTTGGAAAGATGTAAAGGTAATGTTACGATAAAATATGTCAATTTTAATAAAAAAATTATATAATGAAATGTTGAATTGATTTTCATTGTTACATGAAGGGTTAGTTTATTTTAGAAGATTTCTGTCTTTGTGAAATGCCTTTGTAGGAAGACTAATGATGTTGTGTCTGCTCAATCACAAAGGTAATGGGAAATCTATTTCACTAATGACTCAATATTTCATATTTCTATGAGAAATCTTAGGTTTTTTCTCTACTTCACATAAGCCTCTTCATGTGATCATGTCACATAAAATCCTTTGTATGAATTCTACATGTGAACTGATCGTGTGATCTAATCATATGATCAAATCACATAAACAAATCACATAATCAATCAAGGTAATTCACTTGAACCATGATTTTTGTAATGTTGTCTTATTTACATGATCGCATAAAGCTTCAATGGTCATTTAATTGTATAAATCTTCTAGGTTCATTTGATCACGTGATCCTATTATGGTCATGTGATCACATGACTTTGAATAATTCATGCACTTAATATGATATTTCTAATTATTCATGTTCCCGTTTCTTACTCAAGCCCATTTTTTAACCCAAAATCCCCCATTTTCATAATTAATTGAAATTTTATATTTATTATGATACAAATGAATTCAAGTATTGAAGCTCAGGAGGCTATAGTTCATTGGACTACAATGGTCAATAGTGTGGAAGTCGACCAATGCCTAGTCATTCAGTCCACTCACAAGCATCTTAAAAGCTTGATGGGAACCAATATCTTGGATTTCCAATTTTATAATTAGTTTACATTATATGTGGGTGGGTGTCCATGAGGGAGGGGTGTCTAGGAGTGGGGGTGTCTAGGAGGGGAGGGAGGGGTCCAAGAGAGAGGGGGTGTCCAGGATGGACGGGGTCTCCAGGTGGGTGTGTGAGGGGGTCTGGGAAGGAGGGGTGTCCAGGAGGAAGGGGTGTCCAGGGTTGTCCAGGAGTGGGGGTGTCCAAAAGGGATGGGGTGTCTAGGGTGGTTTCCATGAGTGGGGTGTCCAAGAGGGGAGGGAGGGGTGTGTCCAGAAGGGAGGGGGTGTCTAGGAGGGAGGGAGTGTCTAGGTGTGAGGGTGGGTGGGGGTGTCTAGGAGTAGGGGTGGGGGTGTTCATGAGGGGTGTGAGGTGTCCGGGTGGGAGGTGGTGTTTAGTAGGGAGGGGGTCTCCAAGTGGGAGGGGGTCTCCAAGTTGTGGGGGTGTCCAGGAAGGAGGGGGTGTCCAGGAAGGAGGGGGTGTAGAGGGGGTGTCCAGGAGTGGGGGTTTCCAAAAGGGAGGGGGTTTCCATGGGTGGGGTTTCTATGAGGGGATAGAGGGGGTGTGTTCAGAAGGGAGGGGTGTCTAGGTAGAGATCCATTCAATTCCATTCAATACTTATAATATACAATGGGAAGATCGCTTCTAGAGAAGCCTGAAGTGGGTATGTAGTGAGGCATCAAAAGCTCCAACCAACCAAACTAATTATAAGACCATGTTGAGGCCCAAGAATTATATTCTAGTTAAATTTGAGGCCCAATATATCTTATTTGATTTCATAAAGACCCAAAATATACATCATTTACCTTTCTCACATTATATTTCTATGAAACACACTTTTTCTCTACACCAACGCCATGGTGGAATACATCTGCTGGAAAATTTACTGATGATATATAAGTTTGATGGATGGAATAATTTTTTATCTATAACAGTTCTAAGGACACTCTCAACTAAATGAATTTTGACCCTCAATCCTGGCATGTGGGTGAAATATATGGAATGAGATGTTTCATACTAGAAACTGAATTCCATAAGATGTATCCCTGCTACTTATATATATATCCCTTCTCCCACTTTACATAGGATTGGTTTCCTCTGGTAGTTTCATGGGATCCTTATGTTTCTGAGAGGGAATCATGGATGGAAAAAGGATGAAACATTAATGTTTTTACTGTTTTTTGGATAATTGTAATTGTAACCATATTAAACATTGTTTGAAATGTATATAGTGGTGTGTTTTTCTATATTCATGATTTCAAGTAAATGTATGTGGAATTTTTTGGGAAACTCTTGTGTGTGTTGTTTTGTTCTTCTGTGCTTTGTTTGTGTGTAGGAGTTGTTTGTACTGTGGGTGCAGGTGCAGTCTCAGGTGTGCAGGTGATGTGCAAGTTCTGGTTTTACTCATAAAAATTGGCCTTTATCAGTGCTAATTAAGCACTTATAAATGTGTATTATATCAGCACTCAAAATAGCAATGATAAAGGGGGTCTTTATCAACGCTATTTTGAGTGCTGATATATTAGACATTTATCAGCGCTCGAAATAGTGCTGATAAAGGGGGACATTATCAGCTCTCAAAATTGCGTTGATAAAGATGGCCCTTTATCATTACTAAACAAGTTTAGAAAAAGGGGGGGCCTTTACCAATGCTATTTTGAGCACTGATAAAAGTGACCCCCTTATCTTCGTCGTGATTAACAACACTTTTCTAGTGCTATTAAAGGTGATTTTTAGCACTCTTAAAATCCCAATTTGTAGTAGTGGTGTTTATGACGCCCATTTCATTTCATGGGTTATGATATGATTGATTATGAACTTCTAGCATATGTATATATGATTTCATTATGAGATCAGTGGGACCTATATCTCCTTCCAATGCATTGGTTGAAGATTTATATGTCATGAGATAATGATGGGAATCAAGTCGATGAGCTTGATCCACTATGGATGATGGGGAAACCTGATCCACTATGGGAATATGGGGAAACTAAATCCACTAGGGGAATATGGGGAAACCTGGTCAACTATGGGAAGATGGGAAAACCAAAACCACTATTGATAGATGGGGAAACCCAGTCCCTTAAAAGGAAAGGACTACGATTGGGGATGGTGGTGTCTCCCACCCATTATTTTTTATCCCCAATAAGTTCCCTTATAATTTCTTCCAATGTGCCTTTACCTTTAGGTAATTATATTACAGGTTTATGTGTATTCCACAATTATATGTCTAACTCTTATGTTATGATTTCAACAATTATCCTCTTGATTTCATTATGATTCATGCCTAATTACCTACTAACCAAAATTCCATGATTTATGTTTATAATATTTGATATGAAGATTATAATATTTTAATGTTATGATCTTGTTCTCATGCCCTTATTCTCATGTTTATGCTTATATAACTCACTTTTTTACCATTACTGAGCATCTATTCTCATCCCTTTTTATGTTTCCTTCCCCAGGTTATGAAGATATATTTTATGTATGGTATGTCTAAGAGGGGTACTAGTCTAGGAGAAACTATTGGGGGATAATTTATCTCACTCATGTACCAATGTTTACATTTCCATGTTTCCAAAGGTACTAAACTAATATGATCTTTGGGTGTCTACTTGTGTAATGTTTAAGTATTCATAAAAAATTATTTAATTTCCATGTGCATTAAGATTGGGTTTTTATTTTACTATAATAATTTAATAACTTTGTTAAAACCATTATACAAGAGTTGTATGAAGAATGTCAAGGATTATGGTAAGTGGATTTCTTATCTCACTTTTATTTCCACAAGACTTATACCATATTCACCACTCTATTATTTATATGGTGTATATAATTTCAATGAATGTATTTTAGGATTATTATACTAAAATATATAGAAATTTACATATCTATTTTATGATCTCTCTTTCATGGAGTTTACAGTTTCAAAATTACCTAAGCAGTAATGGATATTTTTCACAATTTCCCTTCATTGAGCCATTTGTTATATTATACACCTATATTATTTTATGAGGTGTATGTAATTATACTTTGACATTATATGTCATTAATATCCTTATTCTCATGATTTTATAAGTTTCATTTAATTTTATTCTGTCATGGGGCTTATGATTTAAATGATTCAATGTTATATGGGACACTTTGGAATGCATAAAGATCATTTTCCACAAAAAAAAATTAATTCTATTTTAATTATATTTTCACTCATCAAAATCAAAAACCCTTTTTGTTACATATCCTCCACTAGGGATATTTTTTATTTTTTTATCCTTATTCTTCCTCTAGATGGATTTTTATTAATTTCACCAAGGAGAGTATTGACATTCACTTCCTTGAATCTTTTTTTGTAGTCATTAACTTCCCTTGAGTTATTAACTTTCCAGTGAACATTGAACATTAAATTTTACCTAAATATCCAAATTATTTTTCATGGAAATGATAATTGCCTAAAACAAATACCATTTTTACATATGGTGTTTACTTTAATAGTTATTTGATTAATTGGGGTAATATTGATAAATTCATATCTTTTACTCAATGCATGTATTTGATGATAAGGAATATTGTTCATTAATTAAATTTATTATTTGATATAAGAGGAATGAATTTTAATTTTATGTTATGGGGGAGGTTATAGTCTGTTGATGCATCGGTAAGTTTAATGAAGAAAACAAGATTTTGTTTTAGATGAGGCCTTACCCATTTATTATATTCCTATCATAAAGCCTTGAAAGTATTATATTACTAGCATGAAGCCTTAACAGTATTAGATTATTTTCATGAACCCTCAATAGTATTATGTTATTCGAAGAAAGTCTCAATGATAGGTTTTAGATATACATCATTATGAATTCCATCATTATGAATTCATTTATTGATATACTAAGTGATTTTTCAATTTGTTATAGTATCCATGAATAAGTTTAATTCTCATGTGATTATGTATATATATATTTTTTGATCATCTATTATTATTACCATATTATGATCAAGTTATTGATTAATTGGAAATTTACTTTGTTATTAATCCTTCCATGTCGATTATTCTTATTTATTCATTATTATTCCATCATACATAACCCTTATTGAACATTTTAGATCACCCTTATGTTGTTTCATTTCCCCGGGATATAAAGTCGAATTCTTGGAATGTGTTTCAAGGTTCCTGATCTTTTACTTTTGGTATGTAGTATTTTATATCCCCAATGTAAAATGAGTTTCATTTATGTAATTTGGTTTTCTAAAACTGCTTAAATTTTTGGTCCTTTTTGATTTGATTCCTTGTAATCATGCCAATGTAATAAAGTAAGGTACTAGCTCTGGGATTTTGGGGTCAGGATGTTATCGTTGGAATTAGAAGATGTTTAGTAGAAACATTGGGAACTCTATTTAGGAAAAAATAGATTAGTAAACATAACCCTAAAATAAATTTTACAATTATCATAGAATCACATATGTCTTCATTTATTTAAGAGTTATGGATACCATCACAGAATTATGAGACTAAGGTTGATGATAAGTTCTATGTCTTAAGAACCACTTTTAAGTTTTTGTTTATTGGAATCTTCCATGATAAAGGAAATTTTGGATAATTTATGGTAAGACTATATTTTAATGGAAAATTTAATTGAGGAATAATGAAATTAAATTTTATAGATATAAGTTTAAAGATATTTTTAAATTTTAGGGTTATAATGATCATAAATGACATTTTAATAACAATATATTTGACCTTCTAAAAAATAATGTGTATAAAACTTGAGTAATAAAGGTTTTTTAATGATTAATTTTATTTAAAGGATGTCCATAATACTATTTTAGGTTGTAATAGGAATTATATTAATGTATCTTAGAAAAAGGATAGCCTCCATGTAGTTTGACAACCCATCGCATCTGGTAATGTAGTGGGGCATGAACCCATGATCGAAGGAAGATAAGGGCTTCGCCCCAACCACTAGCCTATGTGATTTCCTTTTCAATATGTCATTGTTTTTAGTTAAAAAAAATTGATGAATAAATATTAATGATAAACCAGTAGTATTAATTTTTGGTTTAGAGACTATGGTATTGACCATATATGTTTTTTGGAAAAATTGTTAGATGAATATATAAAAACATTTTTTATGGATCTTTTGATCCATTAAAATCAAATTTTGGTGCTTCGGTCAAAAAAATAATCATTTTTGGATATTTATTTCTTGAAGTAATAAATGAATTGGAAATTGATTAAAGCACAACCAAAAGATGAAATTATGTTTATAGAAATATATCAAGTGAGTATATTTCCTTGTATTCTTAGATAGTAAAAGAATAACTCAACTTTTGGAAGATTATCTAAAAATAAAATGTTATCATAATAACTTAATTTTTTTGAACCGATGTTCTTTTAAATCATCACAAATTTATGGATTTAAGGCCCACACATTTCATTTAATCATTCACTTTTTTGTGGTCAATAACCTCAATCACTCCCTATAATTATTTTTTCTTTTACTCCAAGCTCATATATTCACTTTACACTAATTTTATCCTATGTAGAAACTTTCATGTCCCAACCTTATAATTTTAATTATTTTGTGGATTTATTTATTTTTTTCACCTCACTTTTGATTTTGGGTCTGCCTGAGTTTTAATTTTAAAAATTTCAAGTGAATTGAGGTCATGCACATGGGTTTCAAACTGTTAGGAGTAACCATGTGGAAACCATGGGTAAGGGCCTGTCTTTGGGATAGTTCCATTTTGAATGGTTGGAGCACAATTTTCAAATGTGTACATCCACTTAGGAGTAATTTTTCACAAGTGATAAGCCTAGGTAGTGTCCAGTGCACAGTTTGGAAAACCATGTGCAAACCTTTTTTCTTCTTCTCTTCCTAACACGTTGGATAACCCTCCAATTCCCCCCTCCATATTCAAACATCACCCCCTTGAAAACCCCCTCTCCTCCTCACCATTCCACAATATTTCTCCCAAATTTAGGGCTGAATCTCCAAGGTAATCACTCCTCATACCTTCCCCTCTTATGATTCAGCTTTTCCCTCCTCCCTGTCACCCTTCCTAGATCGATTTAACCCTACATTTATGAAGATACAATTTGATATTTTTCTCTTAAAATTGGGTGTGTGAATGGTCTATAACTCTGATTAATGTATATTTTTTTGTCCATATCTGAAGGTGAAGCATTTTGAACCATTTTTTTATTCCTGCTATCAATATCGGGTAAGTTTATTTGCTTCCTTTTCTTTGGAATAATTTTAAATTAATTGTTTTGTGGTTTTTAAGTTCTCAGAAATTTTTCTAGAGTGTGTTGGATCTCCTTGATGTGATTTTGAGCTCCAAGAATCAAAAAAATCTTACATGTGCATTCATGGGAAAGGAATATCTATATATATATATTCCCTTTCATACATATTCCCTCATATTGATGGGAATATATGCAATGCAACTACATATATATATATATATATATATATATCTGTCTGTGTGTGTGTGTTTAAATTCATGTGTGTATAAGCATGAAGGGTTGGTTGGAGTAGTCATCATCAAAAAGTGACATGTTTGAGGTATGTCCCCTATGATAGAGCCATTAATTTGAATTATTTAACTCTTTGAGAGTTATAACGGTACATTTTTTCATTATGTGATATTTTTATATGTTATGAAAAATGGTTATGGCACATATAAATGGTTTTTTCATCTACCTTATAGGTTTTCCCTAATATTTCAATGTGGACAACATTTTTTTAAGCTTGTTTTGATCTTTTTGGAAAAGTGGTGTGGTTAAAAATGGATAATTGGTTATATAAATGAGATTCATAAATATGTTATCAAATGATTAGATCATTTAGCACTTTGAGATTTGTTTTGATTTATAAATGACCTAAACTAAATTTCTTTTGTTTTTCACATTCTTTCTATTGTCGCATTGGTTTTGGAAATGATTTTCTAAATATATTTGGAATTGTGAACATTAAAGGCTTAGTTGGTACCATATGGAATTTTTGGAAATTGATTCCAAGGTGACATGATGTGTATGCCCGGTTGTAATTTTTGTATGACATGTTATGAGATGGGAACCTCTATGGTGGACCCTCCTAGGAGAGGGTCATCTCATAGGTAGTTTTAGTGTTTCATCTAGGAAAACACGATGGTTTTGGGTTTTAGTTTGATCCACACATATGAGGACCTCCCCTTTCACCATGTACAATTATCATGGGATTCCTAGGAATCATCTTGGGGTTCGAGTGATGGTTTATTATCAACCCAGATCTAATGGTTTTGTACCCCATGGATTAGCTGAGAGGCTTGGTGGGACGTTCCATTGGATTGGCTAGATTATAGTTTCCAGTTGGTTATAGACTATGGAGCTGCACGATACGACGATAGGTGAGTCCAAACAGAGTATATCTAGGGACATATTCGAGATATATTTATGAAATTCCCATGATTACATATTTTATGTTCCTATATCATTTTGTGGAACTTTTTTTACATGATTCCATGGAACTGGTTACATTTTCAAGCTACATTTCTTTGTTTTCTGGTATCTTTATAAAGTGAAACCCTTGATTGTATTTCATATTAAAATATATTATTCAGATTTTCTTTTCTTTTATAGTAATATTTTGAATTATTTTCTTCATTATTTTGGAAATAATTATTGAAATAAAATGGATGAAATGGTTTTTCTTAAAAATGGTATCTTGTTTCATGGTATTCAAAAGAATGGAAAGCCCTATTTTTATATATCCCACTATTAACCTAATAAGAATGGACTCCACATTAATAGTGGTGCATAGGGAATTTTTTATCCTTTTCTACCTAATAATAAATTTTAGGCTCATGTTAACTCTGTCTTTCTAGTTTTAGGATCTTCTAGTTTTGGATTTCTCTAGGAGTGAGTGTGGTTTTATGATTTATTATAACCAATGAGGTCACATGGAGGTATGTTTAGCTGTTTAGATTTATTTATTTTTCCACTTCAATTTTTTTGTTTTATTATTATTTATTTGTATATATTTTATGGTCTAAATAAGTCCTAATTGAGTATATTTTATGCTTAGAACTAGTTGTTATCCCAGGAGGATCGGGAACGTTACTTGGGCCTTCTTGCGGGCTAGCTTAGGTGGCCAGTTTGAGGTCGACCAAGGTTGTTCAAGAAAAAATGGTATCAAATAAGGACCTTGTTATTTGGAGTGTCAGTTATCTTGTATATTATGACTCAATAGGTAGCTAAAGGAAGGACTTCATTAACCCTTTCCCATTCTGAGCCTAGAGTTATGTGGGGTAGTCCTTTATTTGATTTTTTCTTTTGTTTGGACTGTGTGGATAATGGATGACACTGGGAGTGATCTGGGGTTACATGAAGAGCTTTCATGGATAAGAGGCCCATGAGTAACCCAAATTCATGGTTTAATATACTTCTAGTGGTTGATTCTCACTTAGATAATGGTCTGTTAAGCCATGTTTCCAGATTGGGCATAGCCACTAGTTCCTTATTCGTGAATTTTTGGTGTGATTTATACTTTTTCTTAGTTGTGGTTGGAATGGGTGAATTTAAAAAATGAAAATGTGTTTTTAGAAAGGGGTTTGAAAAAGTAAAAATTGTATTTGGAGTGGAAAAATGATTTTTGAAATGGAAATGATTTTTGGAAATAGTTTTCTTCTAAAGGAGTGTGTGGTTTCAAATTGAAAAATAGAGGGTGTTTTGGTAATTGTTTTTGCAATAGGGTAAATAGTTTTTGGAATGGGAAATTAATTTTTCTTGTGAATTTGGAAATGTGTTTCTTTAGTGGTAAAGGGGGTCTTTAAGTTGGTTGGTAATTTTTAATTTTGGTTGAATGACATATTTTTGGAAATGGGAAATGTTTTGAATTATCCTTTGGTATTTCTATGAAAGGTCACATATATGGATGTTTTCATATGGGAAATGTATCATTGGTGGTATGTTTGGATAGGTACTTCAACTATAATAAAGAATCATATATGTGAGACTTCATGGATTACCAATGGTCGGTATTTAAGTTGTTTTTATTTCTGTAACATAGTTTTAAAAAAAGAGTAATTTCAATGTTTTGAGAAGCGAGTGAGAAATCATTTAATGTTTTCTTCTCAAGTCTAGAATTATTTTCCATGGGATCTTTGTTTTGCACGTCTTGAAAATGAGGTCAAATGGTGTTTTGAGTTTGTATCTTGGTTTTTGATAGTAGTGTGTAATTTTAGTTTATGATGTGTTTTGATTCGACTTTATGCTTTTTTTCTGAGTATACCCTAGAAAGGTCTCAGAGGTTTTTAGTGAGTCTCTTCTAGCTGTTATTTCTCCCCAAAATCCTATGAGTGGTGGGGTTGAGTTATTCTTGTTTTTTCCCATATTCCATGGTGATCATGATCCATTGGAGGTAGTAAACTGGCTTGATGAATTTATTGGTGTTTTCATGTGGTTGGGAACTCCCAAAGTTGTGAGAGTCTGCAATGATTTTGGTTCCTTTGAAGGTTCAACTTTGGATTGGTGGAATGTGATCATCCCAGTGTCATTACAGTATGGGATGTATTGGGAGGTGTTTAAGACCAATTTCATCTGATGTCTTATGCTGGAGGATGTGAATTAGAGGAAAGTGGAATAGCTCATGAGTGTTTATCAAGGCCAATAGATATTTAAGTCCTACATTGAGCATTTAAAAAAGTAAGTTCATTTTTCTCCATAGGTAGTGTCACTGAATCAGTTGAAATCTCCTCTTATGTGGGGTCTTCATCCAGTGTTCAAGGACTATTTCTTTTTTGTAGTTAGGATGTTTCCCCATTAGATGAGGGGAAAAACTAGAGGAACTTGTTTCAAACAAGTATTCTTTCCAGTTACATATTTTCATTAGTCTGACCACTCTCTTGTTTTCTTCCAGTGTGGTCTATTTGAGAACATTAAGTTATCATACCAGCATCCTTTTAAGCCTTGATGTCATTGTTTCCATTTGTTTCATCTATAGAAGTTCTGCAGGTGGCATCGTCAGAAGGAGTATTGGTCGATTAATGTCAGCTTATCACTATGAGGCAGTGGATTCTTTAGAAATTAGGGATCCAATCATAGGCCCCATAGTAAAGATTTCTTACACTAAATAATTCCCATGGGTGTGGGGAACCTTGGAGGAAGGGTAGTTTGAGTTTCTCTTTTTTGGTTTCCTTGATTGCTGTATGATCCTCCTTATTTGTAAAATTTAATGGACTTGTTCTCTTGGAGTTCTGGTGGTTTTTTATTTTTTGGAAAGAAAGTACTTGATTAGTGGTTCTTTATAGTTTTTTCCTATATTTTATGGATCAATTTTATTTTTGTTTTCTCTATTTTTCTTTCTTTGGGGATGTTCAGGTTCTATTGAAATAATGATCCTTGGTTTGATATCTTATTTGTTTTGAGTTTCACTATGGGTTCCCTTCATTTTTGGGATTTTGTTTTGGGTTGGGAGTTCTCGGTTATAGTGGTGGTGTCATTTAGCTCACGCAGATAATCTTGGGGTTGGTCTGTATTTTGAGTTCCCATATTTTTCTGGTTCATAGTGGTTCTATCCAAATAGTTGGTTTTTAAATTTTGGGGAGACCCACCACAGACCTTGTTGTGGTTTATCCAAGAGTTGGTTGGTTCTAATTGGTTTCTAATGGTGGGGAGACCTATATTTTCTCTCTATGGTTATACATGTTGTAGGTTTCGCAAGAGATTTTTAGGTTTGACTTATGGAGTTTAAAGGTAAACACAGGTTTCATGGTTTCAATTGGTCTTGGTTAATTTTAAGTCCTTTTTTTATTCCACATTTTCCAAGGTTACTTTAAAGGGGTAGAATGTTTTAATGGTTGGGAGAATTGTCACACCCCAAACTTTGAATTTTAATTATTTTATTTATATATTTATTTTTCATCCTATCTTTTGATTTAGGGTCAGTCATAGTTTGAATTTTAAATTTTTTAAGGGAAATGGGGTAATGCACATAGGTTGCACATGGTTAGAAGTAACCTTATGGAAATCAGGTGTGAGGGCCTATCATCAGGATAGTTCTATTTGGTATGTTTGGATCACAGTTTTCACAACCATGCATCTTCCTGAGAGTAACTATGTGTGGGTTCTTGGACTACATATTGGATGGTGAATAGTTGATGCACAGTTTTCTGAAATATGTGCGAACAAGGAAGATCACCCATATTGTTAAAAATTAGTTATTTTCTCTTTGTATCTCACCTTTATTTCTTTTCATATTATTTCTTCTTCTCCTCCTGGTGCATCGCATGCCCCCCCCCCCCCCCTCACCCCCAATAGTTGTGTGCCACCCCCCTTGAGACTACCATATCCCCCTCATCATTCCTTCAAATTTCACCCAGATTTAGGGTTGAATCTTCAAGGTAAGAACTCATCCTCCTTTATCCTCTCTTGATTTATTGTTTTTCCTCTTCACTGTTTCCATACATTGCACGAAAAAACCCTAGGGCATCCGACAATCCAATTTTTGATTTTTTTTTATCTTCTCATTAGGGTGTGTGAAGGGTCTCTTGTGTTGGCTTCATGTATATTTTGGTATCTGTTGTTGAAGGAGAAGAATTGGGTACCATTTCGGTCCACTCACCATCAATTTCGAGTAAGGGTATTTGGTTCCTTTTATTTTTATTAATTACAAATTATGTGTTTTATGATTTTTGAGTTGCCGGTAATTTTTCTAGATTGATCTTCTTGATGTTGTTTCAAGCTACGGGAATCAAGAACTCTTACATGTGGATGAATGGGTAAAGAATATATATATATATATATATATATATATATATATATATATATATATTCCCTCATTATACATATTCCATAATGGAGGGGGTAATATGTTAAATGTATCTAGGGTTATTTAAAAATGTGTGCATAAATGTATATGTGTGTAAGAGGGAAGGGTATATTCAAGTAGTCATCATCAAAAAAGGATGTTTTTTAGGAAGTCCCCTAAAAAAGATCCTTCAATTTTAGTTCATTAATTTCTTGGGGATTATAAAAGTAAATTTTTATTTTTATGTGATAGTTTTATATTCTATGAAAAAAAATTATTGCACCTAGGATTGGTGTTTTCACCTATATTACATGTTTTCCTAAAGATTTTAATGTGAACTTCGTTTGTTTAATCTTTTTTGATCTTATTAGAAATGTGGTATGGTTAAAAATGATTAATTGGTTATCAAAATGAGATTCATAAAAATGTTATTAAATTATTGGCCTGTTTGGAATGTTAAGACATGGTTTATTTCAAAATGGCCAAAATAGACACTGTGAAACTTTTATACATGTTGTGTATTTTCAACTTGGTTTTGGAAATGATTTTGGGAACAGATTTGGAATTGTGAACATTAAAGTCCTGATTAGTACTATATAGAATTTTTGGAAATCGGTTTCAAAGTGAAATGATGTGTAGGCCTATTTGGAATTGTTTTATAACTTTTTATTAAATGGGAACCTCTATGGTGGACCCTCCTAGAAGAGGACAATCACATAGGTGGTGTTGGTGTTTGGGCTAGGAAACCATGGTGGTAGTGGGTTTTAGTTTTACCCCCATGTGTGAGGTACTCCCCATTAACCATGTACTATTATCATGAGATTCATGGGAGTCACCTAGAGGGTCGAGTGATGGTTTCTTATTGACCCCGATTAGATTTTTTGGTACCCCTTGTTTAGGTGAGATGTTAAACGAGATGTTCCAATGAATAGGATAGTTTACAGTGGATATTTGGTTATAGACTATGGAGTTTCATCATACGTTGGTAGGTGAGTCTGAACCGAGTTCATCCAGGGATTTATTCTAGATATGTTTAATAAAAACCCATGGTTATATATTGTATATTCCTATTACTTTCTTTGTCACTTTTTTTACTTGATTCCATGACATTGGTTTCATTTTCATGCTACATTTCACTTTTTTCCAGTGTCTTTATAAAGTGACACACATTTTTGTATGTCATATATATTAAAATATATAATCTAGAATTACTTGTATTTTAAAAGAGTCTTTTGAAAAAAATCTTTACACTTTGGAAAATGTTTCTTGAAATGAAAGGGAATAATTAGTTATTCATAAAAATGGAATCTTGCTTCCTGGTTTTGAAAAGAAAAGAAAACCCTATTTTTAGATATCCCATTTTCAAACTAGTAATAATGGAATTCACATAGGTGGAATATGGCGTTGTTTATCCTTGGAATCTATACTGAGAATTTTGGCTCTCACACCTACTCTTTTTTCAGTTTTAGGTTCTTACAATTTTGGATTGATCTAAGATAAAGATGGGTTCTATTATTGGTAGTAAACCATGAGGTCACCTAGAGGTATGTTTAACTGCATTATTTTATTTTTTTCGACTACTAGTTTTCTTTAATTTATTATTGTTTATTTATCTATCTTTTATGGGATAAATCTTTCCAAACTGAGTATATTTGACAAAAAATCCATAGAAAACCACCGATGAATTGTTTTTGAAATGTAGGACACGCTGTGATGTCAAAGTCTTTAATTTTTTTTATTAAATCAAGTTCAAGAACACTGCAAGTGGATTTAAAAATAAACTATAGTATTTACTTATCCCTTTTTAGTTTCAAGTGTTGAATCTTATCTTAAATATTCTATTTTATGTTTTCAAATTGTTTTACATTATATATTATTTGTTTTATATTAAATTTTCTTCTATTTTAATAAAAAAAATAACAAAATTATGTATAGCATTCTAAATACACTCTTTTTCTTTTCTCTTTCACATTTTCTTTCTTAAATGTTTTGGTTTTCATTGTAGTTTGAATATGTCAAACTTAAGGAAGAGGTTGACCATTCTAATCCACAACATTATTTTAGTTTTATACAATAATTTTGATTTATTATGTTTAGTTTTAATTTATGTTTTTGTTTTTTTTACAGTTAATGAGATGGCGTGGTCAGTTTCAGAAGATGAAATGATTTGGAGGTAGACAAATGAAGTGGAGGTCATGAAGTGGATATATATTGGTCATCAATAGTTGTTAAACAAATTTTATATGTATATATTGATGAACTAGGTATTGGTTTATAGATGTATGGGTTGACTGAGACTAATTATAATATGACTATGAATGTTTGTATATATTATTTTGGATATATGATGTATATATGATCAGTTTTTTATTAAATAATTTCAAAAAACATATTTAGTGGTGGTTTTTAGTTACCATTGTTAAACACATTAAATAAAATTTGTTTTATAAGTGGTTAAAATTAACTGCCACTAAAATAAACCATCGCTAGTATGTTTAGAGGCGATTTTTTTTCTCCTATATTTTTTTAAAACAAAATAACTGCTGCTAAATACATATGAACCTCTACTAAATGTTCCAAAAATTTAACATAAGAAAACTATTGTGAAATTAAACTATAGCCACTAAATTAATAGACATCAAGAAATACAAGATGATTTTATTAACAACTACTATATTATTATTTAGTGGTTTAATTAGCCGATATTCTACAAAAAACCCACGAATAAAGGCCTTTTTGTAGTGGGTCTTTTAATAATTTCATTCTGGATTAAGGTGTAATCCAATCTGATTAGTCTAGGAGGTGGGATTTGATACACCAAAGTCATGATAAAATCACACAATAAATAAATCAAAGGAATTTAATTTGTTAATGAGGTTTCACCAAATGAATTATGAGACTAAATTTAAATAGTAAATAAATAATGAAAGAACCCATGTAGCAAACCCTAGGACCAACACAATTCTTCCTTAATTTCATTCTGTCTGTATTTGTGTTCAGATTTCAATTTTTAATTGCATTATTTTAATTGCAGATTTTCCAAAACCCCCCAAACAATCATTTTCATAAATAACATAAAAATAAAAAAGAATTTGATTAGTTGAATTAGAAATTAGTGATTGAACTGAAAGTGATGTTCCTAAAGAGAGAACCCTGGTCATCCTCTGTACATCATTAGGAAAATAAAAAATATATTTCTTTTTCCATGCCCTATGACAGGAATTTTTCTTTCATATTCCTTATTTTCATAACTCCTTTTATGTTTCATAAATTAAAATGTTGGAATCAAATTGTATCAAGTAAATAGTTTCAAATAATATATTATTGACTACAATGAAACTAAAATGATTTATCATCGCTATGACTGATGAAAGTATTCCATGTTTCTTTCTCTATAATGTGTTTATACATATCTAGTGGGTGAGGCTATACTTTCCCCTTAGCATCACTAAGATGAAGCTTGGTAAGAAGTTTCTGGAAGCCTCAATGGGATATCCTATAGGCCATTAAGACATATTTCTTAATAAAATAATCTAAAATTAACAAACTCTAAAAGGGATACAGATAATTAAAGCAACGTTTCATTATATAATTTGTTAGTAAAATAGATAAAATATATCATAACATGACCTTAATATATTCCCAAAGGGTGTACTTCATTATAGGTCGGGAAAGGTTCCATGAATCTATATCAATTAAAGTATTAATTATCATTGTGAAACCAACATAACTAACAAACATTGACTTGTTAGTATCAACAGGTTGGCCACGTTGATTATTTCTAGCCCGGTTAGGTGAATGTTCATGTTGATAGGGAACTACTCCAATGAAATCAGTGATCTCAAATGGGTCTATGTATACTAGAAAAACATATTTCTTCTTCCAAAACCTCATGAATTCCTCCCATGGTGATATATGAAGGTACACTTTATCTCTCTCATAAAACTCTATATCACATCATTGATTTTCTACATTTTTTTTCTATCATCTTTTTGTGGATTTTATATAACGTTGAATGATTCAAAACTTACCTATCGTTTCTTTGATTAGGTCAATTCTCTTCATCTTCCACACTATAACTTCATCCCAAAATGTAGGAGTACGATACCTCTTTTCATACATCACCTTATAAGGTTACATTTGAAAGATAAAATGGAAATTATTGTTATATTAGATTTCCACTAGGGGGAAGATATTAGTCCCAACATCCATGTAAATCCATTTAAGATGATCTCCGCATATCCTCTAGAGTTTTAATTTTCCTTTTAGACTTACCATCCATCACAAGGTGATAAGTAGTGTTAAAGCTCAATTCTTTATCCAATTGTTGATAAAGGTATATCCAAAACATTGAGGTAGAACTCAGATCTTGATCAGATGAAATAGAGAGTGGGACTCTTTACAGTCATACCACTTCCATTATATATATCATGGAAAGTTGTTCAAAAGATAAAACTTCCTTAATAACAATGAAATGCACTGACTTGGTATTGATATCAACTACTACCCATATTCTTTTATTTCATTTAGGTTTCCTAGGATTACTTTGATGAAATTTATGGTTATGTTTGACCATTTTCATATTGGTATAGGAAAGGGTTGCCTCATACACTTATAATTCTATCATTCTACCTTGAATTTTTGGAATACCAACTATCGAGATACAAACTCTGAATTCTCCCTCATTATGTTATCTGACAAAACTGTTTTCATAACATATCTTTATATATTAGTGATTCTTAGATGAATAAATAATGACGATATATTCACATAATCCATAATTTCCTTCATTAGTTATGGTTTTGATGAGACAAATATTTGGGTACCAAACCATGTCACTTCGACTTCAACAAATTTGAACTCTAGAATATTCACTACTTTCATCTGTAGTAACTCATTATCTTTATATGCTTCCATGATCCTCTCAAGAATAGAATTCTTTGTAGCTATTTGAGAAAGGCATGTGTTAGATCATTTTATTATCCCATATACATCCTTTATATTCTCAATAAAATTGGATCCCTTTCAAACCTCTCCATGGATAGGTTGGTGGGGTCCTTTCTACTCAGAGCATTTACCACTTTTTTTAATTCCCAAGATATAAATGGATTTGAAAAATCATAATCCTTTATTAGTACTAACCACATTATTTATAACATATTATTCTCATATTGTGTGAATATAGTCATGTGTTTTTTAGGATCCATAAATATTTCACACTTTTCATTGTAGAGGTAATGTCCTAAAATAATCAATGTGAAGATCACTGAGGATAATTCTAGATCATGAGTTCAGTAGTTATTATTATGGATCTTTAATTAGTCATAAGAATAATCTATAAATTTTTGAACATTCATGACTACACAACCCAATCCCCTTTTGGATGCATCATTGTATATAAAAACATTTATCCCCAATGATGGGTAATATGAGCATACGTATAGTGATTATACTCTTATTTATCTCTTTATAGTTCTCTTAACATTAATCATTCTATATAAACATGAAAAACTTCCATGTTATCTTGGTTGTTTGGATTTAAAATCATTAGAAGTTTCTCCCAAATCAATGATAGTACCCATCCAGTCCAAGGAAACTTCAAAATCCCATTATATATGTGGATATTTTCCATCCTTCAATTGTATCAGTTTTTTAAGGATCTATAGATATCCCTTTACTTATGATAACATGTCATAATAGAGTTACTATCTCCAAAAAAAACTCATATTTACTATAATTCTCAAGTAAAATTTCTTTCGGCAAGGTTTCTAGTACAGTATTTAATAGCTCATCGTATTTCTCCTAGATTTTAGAGTAGATAAGAATATTATCTATAAATACTACCAAAAATTTATCAAGGTAATATCTAAATACTTTATTAATTAAGTCCATAAATATTTTTAGAGAATTGGTGAGTCCATTGGGAATCAATAGGAAATCATACACCCCATACCTTGTACGAAACAGAGTCTGGGGAATACCCCCCTTCTTCGCATTTAATTAATAATATCTCAATCGAAGATCAACCTTATAGAAGTATTGGGATCCAAATATATTATAAAAAAAGTAATAAATATATGGAATATGATGCTTATTATATATCATGATCTTGTTGACATCATGGTAATCGATGAAGATGAACATTGGCCAATATTTCTTCTTCATGTAGAGGAATGATACACCCCATGGTGAAGCACTTGGGCATATGAACCCTTTATACAAATTCTCCAATAATTGTTTCTTCATCCCCTCAAGTTTGAAAAAATTTATTTTATATATAGTGTTGGATATTGGTAAAGTTAAAGGTATAATATTTACAGAAAATTCATCCAATCATATATGAGGAAGTCCATACAATTCTTTGGGAATCACATTTGTGTATTCCATCATAATGGGCATGTCTTCAAGGATTATCTTTTCTTTATTCTCAATGATTTTAGTAAGATATGATTTCTCTCAAGGCAGTAACATTCATGCTTGAGATATTGGTACCAAATATTATTCATCCTTCTAATTTAACTTATTTAGAAATTAAGGATGATTCATGATACAGTGGGTGATTTCCATCTCTCAGTAAATTATGTTGGCTCTATATAAGGAAATCCAATCCATACCCAGAATTCTACTAATTTAATTTTTACAAGGTTTTCTGGGATATTATGCCCAAAAATTTTGATAGTGGATTAGTTATATTCTTGGGATGTAATAATTTCACCATTTTCCATTTTCACTGATAGCTCTACTTACATGAATTATGGTGGTGTTTGATTTTTTATACTAAACATGCGAGATATGAAATAATTTGTTGAACTATGGATGATAAGCCTGCCTTTCACTGTTTTATTTTGGTCATATTCGTTAGCATTATCCAAAAAATTTGTAATGATAAGAATTTTAAAACTATTACAAACATAAAATGGATTCTTATGATCATTGAGTGGATAACTCGTAAATTACATACTTTATTGAAACTATATATTTATAGTTTTCAATCTATGTTATCTATGACCTATTTCCTAAGATAAAATCATATAGGAATTATTTATTTCTTTAGTAATGGTTTGTAAGGATCATATGATTTAACAGAAGCATATCCTCTAGGAATGTCTAACCAGCTTTGTATCAATCCATATTATTATTTACCATGAAACGAACAAGTCCAGCTCAATATGCCCTTTTTATGGTTATCACCACTATGTAAATTTGTGCCAGATCCACATCCACATGTAGTATCAATATAGGTATGTATTTTTATGGAAACCAATTACTCTATAATTTACCAAAAATTAGGTATGTTTTGAAATCATTATCCTTATCCCTAAGGATTTTTCTATAGTTTTTGAATCTTAATCCTAAAAATAACTATACTCTTCCCTGATAGAAACTATGAAAACCCAAATGTTAACACACTTTAATTCATTATTTATTATATAAAGGTACTCATAATAAAATCCCAAAAGATCATAAAGCCTAGTTTCTTTGAGAAATTAGGTATATATCATAACAACATGAAGCATGAATACAATTAAATTATTTAAACCTTATTTACCTTGCTCTCAAAATTCCATTTCTCATTTAAAACTGCATAGGATAAACAGGGGACGTAAATAAGAAAGGGGTGATCTATAAATCCCAATAAGAGAATAAAAAAATAATAGAATAATGTAAACAAGTAAATGTGAACCAAGAGGCATATCAAGGTAACAAAATAGTGGTGAGAATCATAATCATTAATAATTATGCATGACATAACATGATTACATAAAGACAATATGGGAATCTGGAGACAACATTAAACATGACATCATAAAGATATGTCAAGGATAATCGCCCATACATAATAACATAGTGTAAAATTCCAATAATTGGTTATTTTTATTCCCTAATACTATAAATTATGTCTCACTAGTCAAAAAAATTACCTAATTCATTATAGGGATATATAATTTCAGGCGCACCCATCACATTTATATCATGTACATGCATAACTGTGTCATATAGATTATACAACCTAAGGATGTATTTATTAACTATTAATCCAATAATTAAGGATTTTGAGATAAATAAATGGAAGTCTCCAATAAATTATGGATAGGTACATCTATATATATACCTTTTAGTGAAAATGTAAATGGGTATTCTCTATAAAAATGTTAAACATGAAAAATCACAGGACAGGTTTGGCAGCATAACAAAGGTAAAGTAAACTAACAGAAGTGTTAAATGGGGGTGAAAGGGGTCTCTCAATACTTTTAAATCATAAGTACAATAATAGTTATGTTTAAAAACATACACAAAATGAATAATTTGAATAAAAAATGCATAATATAATGAATGTTACTGAATAAAGAGGAGAAGGAGAGGATCCCTTACCTTAATAGGGTGCTTCCAAAATCTTGGGAGGATATTATTAAGAGATTAGAGATAACTTGGTATGGATAAAGAGAGGAAATGGAATAGTAATTTCATGCTCTAATGGTTTTTAGTGATGAAAAATAGAGTTCGGGAGGGTTTATAATGGAAAAGGGTGGAGAGTTCTTTATTAATTTCCAAACATAAGTTTTCTACTCTATATGATAAATTAATAAAACAAAATCCTATGGTTTTTTCCAAAGGTTTCGACCAAAGTGGAGTGGTTTTTATTATTTTACTTTTTTTGAACTGGTCTCATTGAAATAATACCCTTGGTCATGGGGAAGTGAGTTGTTCTTATAGAGTATTAGTTTTGAAATCATAAAATATAATATAGGTCAAGGAGGATTCATTGATGGATTTTAAAATTAATAAAATAACCTCAAATGCACAATATTTTAACATGAATATATATAATTGATCATGGGTACCTTTTATAGAATATATTACATTATTTTTGGGTCATTATGACGTTATAATACCCACTGTATATTTATACTATATTTAATTTTTACATGAAGATTTGATTGTATCATCAAATTATTAAAAAATAACCATTAGATAATTTATACATGACGATTTCAAAAATAATATTATTTTATGAAAATAATTATTAAAATTTGATAATTTATACTTTTAAATGAAAATACCCATTAATTTAAAAAACTGTTTTTATTAGAATAACTATTTTTTGAACCTTATAAAAAATATTTTTGACTTCGAAAAATTATAATATCATTTATATTTAATAAAAATTATTTAATAATAATATTTTTAAAATATACCTTATTTTATGAATCCCTGAATCAATTAAAAATAATTTCTTGACTGAAATATATATTTCTGAAAAATACAATTTATGTTTCATTATATCAAAATTTATTGTTAACCAAACTAATTATTTAATCATTTAAAAAGTAATACTAAAAAGGTATAAATATAATCATTTTTAATGAAAATGAGATATTTAAAAAAACATACTATTAGTGTCTAGATTCATAACCCATTATTACAGCAGTAAATATCCTAAGGGTAAGGTGTGTGATGGTGAGATTTTCTTGGGGAGGTTTGTTGTACGTGGTTTGGTCCATGATCTCAATAAGCTTAAAATAATTCCATAAAAAGTATCATTAATTTTTTAGTTATTTAACCATCTCTTTGTCGTGATCAAGGGTAAATCCAATCGATGTTATCTCCATCATAACCTCTAATAAATGGTCTTTAGAGGTTATGACCCTATAGGATGAGGGCATCACTTCTTTAGAATATGTCAATTGTACTTTATTATAAGCCTTAATAAAATAATATTAATGGTCACTATACAATGTTTATATTAATAATGGTTATGATTCATAATGGTCTTTTAAATTAGAAAGACAATATAACTACTCAAAATAGCCCGAGTACTGTATGTGTTTTCTATAAATTTATTACTTAATGAGGTATTTAGTCATTGAAAAAGGGAATTTCCATTATAATAGTTTGGGTCATTATAGAAAATTACATTTAATATCTATGAGTTTATCTTTCATCGCATAAGGAATCAATATCATGACATAAAAAACTACTATATGAGTATGCCCAGGTCCTATGAAATTCTATATATAGTGTTATTCTATAATACATTATTTCATTGTCTCTATCTCAAATAATCATAATATCTAGTAATATATAATATAACATCTCAATCATTGAAATACCTCCCATTGTCTCCAAGACAACATACTGATCTTGAACTCCTATCAAATGTTGTGGATGTCAATAAATCTATCGCTAATCAAGACCACTCAGACTATATATGGATTCAATAAAATCTATCATAATATCACAAAATGGAACTTTATAATGCATGTTTCTAATCCCCTAAAATAATAGTTCTCATACCAAAGTCTAGGTCATGAGTCATCAGTAAGAGTCACACTCAAGAACACATCATCCCCCAAAAATCATTATAAATTCCTCTATTGTGACTACATGAACTATAATCCCTTAGTATAATCAACCTATTTTACCCCAACTAGTACCCGCATTTTTAAAATCTAAACTATATTATAATTATTTGATTCTATTTTCCATGTATTGGTATAAAAGTAAGTGAACTCCACAAGCCTACCTATAATTGGCAAGGGGATAACAACCAATGTTGTGGTATATGCAAAATATAATGGAAGGCATTGCCTATAGATATAACTGGTCACCTACTATCATGAAACATCATTCAAAATGATATAAATGATACCTAAACTAATAAATATAGCATTTACATATATATATAAATCCTCCATGATACAATAAAAGATAATATAAATGGAATCACCCAATACAATCCAATACATCCTAAATAGATGTAATCTCAATCACTGATTACACGAGCATGGTTGTTATGATAGAAACTCCATGTTTTTACCTAACATGTATAACATCTTTCTCTATCCATTAGGATCATCCTTTAAATGAATATTATGATCATCGTGTACACAAGGTGAATAACATGAAAGTGCACATGTAGTGGATAGTGTAATAATACTCATTATGGACATACCAAGAAGTGATACAACCCCATGAACAACTAGTTTTTATGTTAATTAATAATAAATAAATAATAAACCAACTGATATCACCTAAAACTATTATTTGGTATATAAATATTCTTGATCTATCCTTACCCAGATACCCATTGCTCACATTTATCACGCTCACCATATAATAATGTGACCTAATTATTGTAACACAATTCCTTTATAAGAATAATATTTAGATCCCTTGTGGACTATATATTATTAGGGTGTAACTAGAATGTCATATCTCAACTTGGTATCCCCCTCATTAGATAGGATACCCAAGGTACATCCCAAACAATCTATTCCAACTATATCCAAGATGTTGGAAACCATCTACCACATATGTGAATGATAATCATGAAATATTAATAAAATAAATAATAATATCATATCATATCCCTTTATATATATTGCACCTGATAATTCACCCTAGATGCACCCATCCATGGTATTCTATAAGAAATACTCATCTCTAATTGTCACAAATATGTTATTGGAAAATAGATTTCAGTAACTACAACTGTATATTAAGATACCAGAGGAAATACACATATCCACAACTATTGTTGTATATCTATTCCTCCTAATCCTAATGTTGTATGTATACATGTTTCATTGTCCACCTTGATCCCAAATTTTGTAAGATAAATAGTGTTAATACTTAGTTCAATTATAATCCCTTCAATTATCATACCTAGGATTATAGAGGAACCACTTATATCAACATATCCCATACCAGAGATATTGAAGTAATATAAATATCCACTTATATCCTACTAAATATTTATTCAATATCAACCCAGATTTATGGGTTAGTAGGATAGATATATGCATGGGTCATTCCCAATATTTAATAAGATCAGTGGGTGATAAGGATATGGTCACTATCATCTCACATTATCCCTAGTCAAAGGGTGTCCATAAAGGAAACAACCACAGTATCCCACCACCATTAATATCCTTCGACAATAAGATACATCACATCATAGGGAAAATAATTATATTAAATAATAAACTCATGTTCAATCAAGTAACCACTTATTAATCACATAATAATTTTTGTAACTCAATCCAAATTGGATGCATAATCCTCATTGGATTCCTAATTTTTAAGCTAGTAAAGACCTCATGATAATTCAATAACAATTAAATGTTAGTTATTGAATTATTAAAATAGAAACTAAATGGTTTCTAATGATAAAGAAATATTTTTTCAAGGTTTTGTAAGATAATAGAAACCTTAAATCCAAATATAATCTTGAATTGAAGATGAAACCATGTAAATATAAATAAAAAATTGTGCACCTTTCATATATGATAAATATAGTTGTTTTATTCAATATATTCTTGATGAATATCACTATGAAAAACCTATATACATTTCACTATGTGATCAATACATCAGTTGAACTGAATCACCTAATGCTCATATGGGACCCTCCTTCTAGCCACGGTATTCTAGTACCTTAGGAAGTAAAGGATAGTGGATGAGAGAACAATGAAAAAGAGAAAAAATAGGAGAAAAGGGAAGGCTTCAAACACTAAAATTTCAATGGGTTTACCTCCATATAAATTCATTTAGACACACTTAGTATAAATTTACTCATATATTATATAACATATGAGTAATGAATCATTCATTCGTGCATTTATATATATATATATATATATTATTCAATTCTCCCATGAAATTCATATATTAATGAGATGTTTATGATAATGATAACCTTTCATAAAAGATATATTGAACATTGATTTTTAATATTCCATTGTCTTTGACAACAATCAAATATGATTCTAGAATATTAATTCATTATGATATTAACATATCATATGTCATTATATGGCCAAGGCAGTAATGATTTGGTATCTTTATATGGTAAGGAATGATATACCAAAATAATATAAATTATTATGTTTTAAATATATATGTTATAAAATACAACATACATATATTTTACCATATTATATTACATAAAAAAATCATATAGATTTAGGGAATATATCTAATAATCTCTATATTAAACTAAATCAAAATAGAATTTGTTTATGACAACCCTGCTTTTTATTAAAACTTAAACATGATTCATTACATAAAACATCACTTGATACAACAAAGAAGATCGAAAGGTTTAGTTTCTTTGGGGATTAGGATCATTACATAAAAACATAAAACATGAAATACAACATCTTTATTGAAAACTTCCTTTACATGACCACTACATTCCCTCGTACTTAGCATTGCATGGGATAACCTGAGGACATGCATAAGAAAAGGGTGAGCTATAAAGCCCAGTAAGGGAGTACACATGGAATAACATGAGGAGTAAAATACATGTTAGACAATAGGAATATCAATAGATCATAAAAGAAACATGAACATAAAGTCATGATAAATCATGATAATCATAACATGGAAATGTGGCAACAACACTTAACATGGAATTAGTATGAGCCAAGGGTCACTGCACATGGAGCATGAGTAAATCCTCATTGCACATAAATCACGAGTAAACCCTCGTTGCACTTGAATTAGCATGAGTCAACACTCATTGCACATGACGTATCATGATACTATACTTTACCCAATGCATTGGAGCGCTATAAGGGCGCACCCTTCTTAAACATTTCATTTCATGCATAAGTGTGCCACATGGATCATAAAAAATGGATTCATAAAACATAAAAATTTATTCCATGATAAAGGAATGTGTAATTCATACATGAAACTTTGTAATCAATAAGTAAAGGTGCATAAAGGTGGATACCCTTAATGTATAAATGGTCATGGTATCCACTACACAATGGCATTGGCTTAGAAAATTGGTGCGATTTCGGCAGCGTAACGGCGTGACATAAGAATTCATAAAAAATGGTTGATGAGAGAGAAAGGGGTTACTCATAATATTTACATGTAATGGAAATTAAGGAGGTTATATAGATACATTTCCCAACAATTGTAATGGAATTTAGTTTCATGATACAAAAGTATTTCTTGAATGTAAATGAGGAAGGAGAAGTTCCTTTCGGAATTTCGGCATAATAACGGGTGTACATGGGAGGAATTAAATGAGAGAGAAAGGGGTCTCCCATCATTAAAACATAAAGAGGGAAGTATTAGGGAGGTTAGAAACCATACCCCAACATTCATAATTGAAATTAAATGGGCAATACAACTTAAAGAAAATTGACAAAAATGAGAAAGGAAGAAAAAACCCTTACTTGGAAGTGTGCTTCCAAAGGCTAGAGAGAGGCTTCTTGGGAGCTTGGGGCACCTTGGGAGGATTATAGAGAGAGTAGGGAAGAGGTTGGACGAACTCCAAGGGATTTGAGTGAGGAGGAAGTGGGAGATTGGGTGGGTTTATATAGGAAAGGTGAGGCAATTCTTTATTATTTAGGTTTGGGACCCCTTATATTAAATTAATCCAAACCACAAACCATCCCATGGTTTTTTCCCATGGTTTTTGAAAAAGGGAAGAGGAAAACAATATTTTATAAGGTAAAAGTCTAAACTTCTTAAAATAATAAGGTTGATTATGTGGAGGTGAGTCACACTCCCATGGAAATTAATTTAAAAAGAGAAAGTGTTGAATAAGTCTTGAGGGGTCCATTAATGCTTTGAAAAATAAGTCAAACAAACCCAAAATCACTTTATTTTAATGGTAAAACATATATTGTCAGAAAATAAGGATTATAGTATTTTATTACATCACCATTGGGTCATTATGATGTCATAAAACACATTATATATTTAAACGGTATTTAATTTTTACCCAAAAATTTGACTGTCTCGGAAAATTATGAAAAATTTACCGTTGGATAATTTCGATATCCTGATTCCAGAAATAATATTTATTTTATCTAAATAATTTTCTAAATATGTTAATTTTCACTTTTAAAATAAAAACCGACATTTATCGAAAATTCATGGGTTTTGACAAAAATCGCTTTCAAACCTTAATAAAAAATTTAATTGCATTCATAAAATTATAAGATCATTTATATTTGTTAAAAAATTAATTTAATATTATTATTATTATTTTATTAAAATATTATTTAATTCAAAAATACATTAATTTAATAAAATATATTTCTTAATTAAATAATAACTAAAAACACCATTTGTACTTTAAAAACTATTTACAATGTACCAAAAATGACTAGAAATTATATTCATTATTATATAAAAAAATAATTTACATGAACATAGTACTACTTATTTGTTACATAACCCCTTAAAACAGCCGCATAAGACCTAAGGGT
This sequence comes from Viscum album, assembly GCA_963277665.1. NCBI lineage: Eukaryota > Viridiplantae > Streptophyta > Magnoliopsida > Santalales > Viscaceae > Viscum > Viscum album. The sequence goes on along the minus strand of OY728121.1, from coordinate 1,349,524,170 downwards.
AAGGTGTGAGATGGTGACAGACTCTTGTGGTGGCTCAGATAACATCGCTCGAGTGGTAATTTCAATCAACTTCCACTTTTCCCGTAGACGGTCATGCTTGAGCTTGAAATGATGAAGCACAACTTGGGCTTGGTCAAGAGAAAATCCCAAGGATGCCACCTCTTTTCCGAGCTCCGAAAAATGGGCTTCGTATGGAGAAATTCTACTGGATGAGGTCATCGCTTCTTTTGTCTGAGTAAATTGGATTTGTTAAGGTCCTATATTTACACTAATCATGTGATCATTGTTCAACGGTTATATTAACAACAGTAAAAATTCTTAACATAAAACCAAAGAAGTTGACATCTTATAAAAAAAATCATAAAGAGACATTTAACTGGATCAAGAGGGATTTTCCATTAATGAAACTTTGGGTCGTTACAATATTCCCCCCTTAACAAATTTCACCCTCGAAATTTTCCTTTTCCCACACTAAAACAAATGTGGGTAACTCATCTTCATCATATCCTCCAATTCCCAAGTATTTTCTTCAAACTTGTGGTTTATCCACAACACCTTGATGAGGGGAATTGTCTTATTTCATAGAACTTTTTCTCTATGATCTAAGATCTTCACTGGTTGCTCCTCATAAGAAAGATCATCTTCCAATTGTACCATCTCAGAAGAGAGTACATGTGAAGGGTCCGGTATGTACTTCTTTAAGAGGGATACATGAAATACATCATGTACTTTGGCCATGGAAGGTGGAAGTTCTAGTCGATAGGCCACAGCCCCAATACGATCAAGAACCTCAAAGGGGCCGATGTACCTTGGACTTAACTTCCCTTTCTTTCCAAACCTCAAGACCTTTTCCCAAGGAGATATGCGTAGAAACACCATGTCTCCAACTTTAAACTCAAGGTCTCCTCAACAATTATCTGCATAACTCTTCTGTCGACTCTGGGCTACCTTGATATGCTGCTTAATGGTTTTCACCTTCTTCACCATTTCTTCGACCATTTCTGGTCCAAGCAGCTTACTTTCACCGACCTCATCCCAACATGTCGGTGTTCTGCACCTTTTCCCATACAGGTCTTCATATGGTGCCATTTGGATGCTCGAGTGGAAACTGTTATTATAAGAGAACTTAACCAGAGGAAGATGTTGATCCCATCCTCCTTTAAATTCCATTGAGAACGCTCTCAACATATACTCAAGTGTTTGGATAGTCTGCTCGGATTGGCCATCAGTTTGAGGATGATAGGCCATACTGAAGTTCAGTTCAGTATTCAGAGCATGTTGAAGACTCTTCCAAAACTTAGAGTTGAATCTTGGATCTCGGTCAGACACAATAGATAGTGGTACTCCATGATACCTTACCACTTCCCTGATATATATCTGTGCCAGTTGATCCAATGAGAAATCATCCTAAATAGAAATAAAGTGTGCAGTCTTTGTAACATGATCCACAACAACCCATATTACATTGTTGCCTTTGGATGTCCTCAGAAGTCCGGTGACAAAGTCTATGGTGATTTTTTCCCATTTCCATTCTGGTATGGGCAATGGTTGCATCATCCCCTTGAACTTCTACCTCTCTGCCTTCACTTGCTGACACACCAGGCACTTTGATGTATATTCAGCGATCTGCTTCTTCATATTATCCCACCAAAAGTTTTCTTGGAGATCTCGATACATCTTTGTGATCCCTGGGTGAATAGAGAAATTTGAACTATGTACATCATCTAAAAGTTCCTTCTTCATCTCCGGACTTGATGGAACACGTATTCTTTTCCCAAACCGCACAATTCCTTCTTCATTAACATTAAACTATGAGGATTTCCCCTTTTTGATAGCTTCAACTTTTTCTTGAATTCCCACATCATCCTTTTGAGAATCCTTTAACCTTTCCAAAAGAGATGGTTGAGAAATCATTTGTGAAAGGATTGATGATGTTCCCTTCTTTATGATTCCCACATCTATCTTCATCAAGTATAAGAAGATTGGATCCTTCTCAACTCTCATCATTTATAGAATCGCTGGATCCTTTCTACTTAGGGCATCTGCCACCTAGTTCTCTTTCCCAGGATGGTAATGTATTGAATAGTCATAATCCTTTATAAGCTCTATCCATCTTCTCTGGTGCATATTAAGCTCTTTCTGTGTGAATATATATTTAAGACTCTTGTGGTCAGTATATATCTCACATTTCTCTCCATAGAGATAATGCCGCCAGATTTTCAAGGCAAAGATCACAGCTGCCAACTCCAGATCATGCATTGGATAGTTTCGCACATGGATTTTCAACTACCTTGAGTCATAGGATATCACTTTATAATTCTGAATCAGCACACAGCCTAAGACCTTCTTTGAAGCATCACTGAATACCACAAAAAGCTCCCCACTTGTGAGTAAAGTGAGCACGGGTGCAGTGATAAGCCTCCTTTTCAACTGCTTGAAGCTTTCTTCGCATTCATCACTCCAAGAAAACTTTAATCCCTTTCGAGTTAGCTTGGTAAGAGGGTTGGACAATCGTGAGAAATTTCTCACAAATCGTCGATAATATCAAGCTAACCCAAAGAAGCTATGGATATTTGTTACCGATGTTGGCCTCAGCCATCCCTCAATTGCATCTGTTTTGGAGGGGTCCATAGATATTCCATTGCTTGTGATGATATGGCCCAATAATGAGACCTCCTTTAACCAGAACTCACACTTGTTGTACTTTGCATAGAGCTTCTCCCTGCGCAGATTATCTAGTACAGTTTTTAAATGCTCCTCATGATCCTCCTTGGTTTTGGAGTATATTAGAATATCATCTATAAAGACTACCACAAGTTTGTCAAGGTAATCTCTAAAGACTCTATTCATCAAGTCCATGAATATTTCTAGAGAATTGGTGAGTCTGAAAGGCATTACTATGAATTCATAGTGCCCGTATCTCATACGAAATGCAGCCTTGGGGACATCTTCCTTCTTCACCCTTACTTGATAATATCCCGACCGCAAATCCACCTTGGAGAAGTATTGTGCTCCACGCATCTGATCAAACAAGTCATAGATTCTTGGGAGAGGATACTTTTTCTTTATCATGATTTTTTTAAGTTCACAATAATCGATGCAAAGCTGCATTGACCCATCCTTCTTCTTGACGAAGAGGACTGATGCACCCCATGGTGAAGCACTTGGTCGTATAAACCCTTTATCCAGATTCTCCTGTAGTTGTTTCTTCAGCTCTTCAAGCTCAACAACAGCCATTCTATATGGAGTCTTGGATATTGGTAGCGCCCCAAGTATAAGTTCAATTGAGAACTCAACATCTCTTCTTGGAGGAAGACCAGGCAGTTCCTCGGGAAACACTTCAGCGAATTCCCTCACAATAGGTATTTCTTCAAGGATGGTTTCTTCCTTGGACTCAATCAACTGATCCAGATATACGTGCTCATAAGGTAGTAATATCCATTCTTGAGATGATGAAGCTAAAGGATATTCATCTTCCTCTTGACACTTGTAAAGAATCGGGGGTCGATTCTCCATATGGAGTGTGATTTCCCTCTCCCGACAATTTATGTTGGCTCTATATAAGGAAATCCAATCCATTCCAAAAATTGCATCAAATTCCACTAGAGGGAGTATGACGAGGTTCTCCGGGTAATTCAATCCACATATTATAACAGGGGAGGACTTATATTCATGGGATGCAATGATTGCCCCATTTTCCGTACTCACCGACATCTTTACTTCCATGATTTGTGGTGGTGCTGGGATTGTTCTACTAAACTTTCGAGATATAAAAGAATACATAGAACCTGAATCAAAAAGTATGTTTGCTATTCTTGAATGAATAACTAGCGTACCTGTCACCACTTCGTTGTCGGGGTTCACTTCGGCAGAAGTGATGGAAAAATCTCTTCCTTGATGTCTTAGAGGTTGTTGGTTGCCTCTGATAACCCTTGGATTAGGGAACTGATTTGTAAAATGACCCGGTTATTTGCATTTGTATAATTGAACAACGCGTTGTTGTTTGAACGGAGCGTTCCTCTCCTCTGTCGCAGCCGCGGGTCCTTCTTGCCGACAGTTAACAGCTAGGTGCCCTTCTCTTCCACACCTGAAGCATTTTCTCGTCCCCTTAAGGAAATTTCCAAGGTGCTTCTTTCCGCACTTTAGGCTTGTGGGGTGCTGGATCTTTGTGCAAGACTTGTGAAGTTTTCCTCGTATGCTCCAACGGATTCTTCATCTTTTTTCTTGAGGTAAAGGAAGTCCATTTCCATCTTAAGCCGGAGGGTGCGCGGAAAATATATATCAAAAAACATCTTCCGGAAATCCTTCCATTCCAACGCCTCGATCTCATCCTCAGGCTTCTTATTTTTTATCAACGTCCACCATTGATCAGCTTCACCCTCCATACGATAAGCCCCCATGAGAACCTTCTCTTTTTCAGAACATTGGAGGATGGAGAATATCTTTTCAATGGAGTTGATCCATTGTTCAGCAATCGTGGGATCGGATGATCCACTAAAAGTACGAGGCCTTTATCTCATGAATATCTCGATAGTGACTTGTTCTTTCTTAGGGGCGGTTGAACGTTCCTTTTGACCCGTGTTTCTATTCAAAACTTGAGTTAGCTGAGAGAGAATCGTGACAAAGTTCGTGATTCCTGCTCCTATTGGATTTGGCATCTCATTAGTACAGTCATCACACTGATCTTCACAATGGTTGTTAGCCTGAGTCCTCCTATTACCGGCCATTGTCTAGAATAAAAGGAAAGTTAGGGGTCACACATAAAGGGTAATCCAAAGACAAAAGTTTATGACTCATAAATAAACTTTTATTTCCTTAACTCATGAGTCTATAGGCTTCAATCTAGGCTTTTCATGATCTACTTTCTAACATATATTCTTAGGGGAATTTTTCCCTTAATAAGGGTTCATACTAAGATTGTGGATTTATCAAAACATATCCCCCGGGAGTGTCGTAACCAAGAGTGCAGCAAGGCCCGTTGTCGTGCACCAGTTCCCGTTCGAGTCTAGCTCAAAGTGGTGTTTTCGGGTTTTACCCCTAGGATACATTTGTGCCAGAGCTGCCTCTACCTGCTCGTATCCAGACAGGGATGTATTTGTTTGATAAACCACTTACTTAGTATTTACCAAAACTTAGGAATGTTTTTATTATACTTAGTCTTGTATCTAAGTCTTTACTAGGGTTTCCTAATCCCAAAAATAACTAAACCTATCCTCTGATACCAACTATGACAACCCTGCTTTTTATTACAACTTAAACATGATCCATTACATAAAACATCACTTGATACAACAAAGAAGATCAAGAGGTTTAGTGTCTTTGGGGATTAGGATCATTACATAAAAACTTAAAACATGAAATACAACATCTTTATTGAAAACTTCCTTTACATGACCACTACATTCCCTCGTACTTAGCATTGCATGGGATAACCTGAGGACATGCATAAGAAAATGGTGAGCTATAAAGACCAGTAAGGGAGTAAACATGGAATAACATGAGGAGTACAATACATTTTAGACCATAGGAATATCAATATATCATAAAACAAACATGAACATAAAGGCATGATAAATCATGATAATCATAACATGGAAATGTGGCAACAACACTTAACATGGAATTAGCATGATCCAAGGCTCACTGCACATGGAGCCTGAGTAAATCCTCATTTCACATAAAGCACGAGTAAACCCTCATTTCACTTGAATTAGAATGATTCTACACTCATTGCACATGACGTATCATGATACTATACTTTACACAATGCATTGGAGTGCTATAAGGGCGCACCCTTCTTAAACATTTCATTTCATGCATAAGTGTGCCACATGGATCATAAAACATGGATTCATAAAACATAAAAATTTATTCCACAATAAATGAATGTGGAATTCATACATGAAACTTTGTAATCAATAATTAAAGGTTCATAAAGGTGGATACCCTTGATGGAGAAATGGGCATGGTATCCACTACACAATGGCATTGGCTTAGAAAATCGGTGCGCTTTCGGCAGCGTAACGGTGTGACATAAGAATTCATAAAAAAATGGTTGATGAGAGAGAAATGGGTTCCTAATCATATTTAAATGTAATTTATAGTAAGGAGGTTATATAGATACATGTCCCAACAATTGTGATGGAATTTAGTTTCATGATACAAAAGTATTTCTTGAATGTAAATGAGGAGGGAGAAGTTTCTTTCAGAATTTCGGCATAATAACGGGTGTACATGGGAGGCATTAAATGAGAGATAAAGGGGTATCCCATCATTAAAAAATAAAGAGGGAAGTATGAGAGAGGTGAGAAAACATACCCCAATATTCATAATTGAAATTAAATGGGCAATACAACTTAAATAAAATTGACAAAAATGAGAAAGGAAGAAAAAACCCTTACTTGGAAGTGTGATTCCAAAGGCTAGATAGAGGCTTGTGAGAGGCTTCTTGGGAGCTTGGGGAAACTTGGGAGGATTATAGAGAGAGTAGGGAAGAGGTTGGACAAACTCCAAGGGATTTGAGTGAGGAGTAAGTGGGAGCTTGGGTGGGTTTATATAGGAAAGGTGAGGGAATTCTTTATTATTTAGGTTTGGGACCCCTTATATTAAATTAATCCAAACCACAAACCACCCAATGGTTTTTTCCCATGGATTTTGGAAAAGGGAAGAGGAAAAAATATTTTATAATGCCAAATTCCGAACTTCTTAAAATAATAAGGTTGCTTTTGTGGAGGTGAGTCACACTCCCATGGAAATTAATTTAAAAAGGAAAAGTGTTGAATAAGTCTTGATGGGTCCATTAAGGCTTTAAAAAATAAGTCAAACAAACCCAAAATCACTTTATTTTAATGGTAAAACATATATTGGCCGAACATAAGGATTATAGTATTTTATTAAATCACCATTGGGTCGTTATGATGTCATAAAACACATTATATATTTAAACGGTATTTAATTTTTACCCAAAAATTTGACTGTCTCAGAAAATTCTGGAAAATTCACCGTTGGATAATTTTGAAGTCCTGATTCCAGAAATAATATTTATTTTATCTAAATCGTTTTCTAAATATGTTAATTTTCACTTTTAAAATAAAAACCGACATTTATCAAAAATTCACGTGTTTTGACAAAAATGGCTTTCAAACCTTAATAAAAAATTTAATTGCATTCATAAAATTATAAGATCATTTATATTTATTAAAAAATTAATTTAATATTATTATTATTATTTTATTAAAATATTATTTAATTCAAAAATACCTTAATTTAATAAAATATATTTCTTAATTAAATAATAACTAAAAACACCATTTGTACTTTAAAAACTATTTACAATGTATCAAAAATGACTAGAAATTATATTCATTATTATATACAAAAATAATTTACATGAACATAGTACTAATTATTTGTTACATAACCCCTTAAAACAGCCTCATAAGACCTAAGGGTAAGGTGTGCGATGGTGACAGACTCTTAGGGTGGCTCAGATAACATCACTTGATTGGTAATTTCAATCAACTTCCACTTTTCCCGTAGACGGTCACGTTCGAGCTTGACATGATGAAGCTCATCTTGGGATTGGTCAAGAGAGAATCTCAAGGATGCCACCTCTTTTTCGAGCTCTGAAAAATGGGCTTCGTATGGGGAAATTCTACTGGATGAGGTCATCACTTCTTTTGTCTGAGTAAATTGGATTTGTTAAGGTCCTATATTTATACTAATCATGTGATCACTGTTCACCGTCTATATTAACAATGGTAAAAATTATTAACATAAAACCAAAGAATTTGACATCTTATAAAAACATTTTTCATAAAGAGACATTTAACTGGATCAAGAAGGATTTTCCATTAATGAAACTTTGGGTCGTTACATTGTTCCACTTTCACTTATATTGTATTATGAATAAGAACTTGTGAAACAATTTTGAAAATTACTTTTAGTTATCTTACAAAACAATTTTGGATATTTATCATTTACTCTTAGTGTATTACATCATACATAATACCTCAATAATATCCATCCAAAAATCCTTTTGGATACACTCTAAAAAACTTTGATAGAATCCCTTAGAGTTTTGAAAATGTAAATACCTATTTAGTCAACAAAAAATTGTGACCCCATGAGCTTTTTTAACATTGAAAATAAATATGAATTCATAAATTCATAAAAATAATTTAATTATTTACTCTAGAAAAACATAAATGGTACTCAATCAACAAAGGTATCTAGTGTGATATCCATCAAACACATGTATCTATATACCTATATCCACTAGATATATCATATAAAATATTGAATCTTAATATGATTCTTTTTTCCAATACGTAAAGTAAAATTGAGAAATATAGCATTTTAATCCCATATACCCACACATAAAGTCTTTATTATCTAAGTATAGACTGAGCAGGTTAATGAATACATTCCCCCTTATGAGTACATCACATGCCGCTTATCTAATAGATAATAAAAACACATGTCTTATGTACATATTGCCATACACTACTTCATATTATCTGAATTAAGGCCCCAAATATCATACTCATCTTACAAGAGGAAAAAATCCATCTTTCATGCCTCAATTGATGACATTATTAGAAATATAACCAACCAACCCTAATTACCTAAGCCTCCTGGATATCATAAGAAAGGTATCAAATTATGAATGTTCTCATTCTAGTTATATTTATAAAATTAGGTATATATAAATTACAATATGAAACATGCACCCCTTCCATAAAAAATACATAGTGTATGACACTCCATTTGGTATAATGGGGGGTTATCAAGCACAAAAAAACTCATTTTTATCCTTTTGAGTGTATCTCTATATGAAATCATAATGATGATAACCATAACATTTATTCACAATATATAATAAACCATGAAAAATATTAGTTATAGATAACTCAAATTCAAAATTTTAGTTGTCAATTATCATTTATGTTTATGACTATACGGTGCCAACATGAATAAAAATTGGAGCTTACCATTTCTATTACATTATACATTTTATATTCTTAAAATACATTAATAATATTAAAAACCATACAAATGTAATCTTATAAAAATTTCCCATATCATAAAATAATAGAGGATCCTTTTTTGTTTCAGTTTTAGGTTTTAATTAAACTCATTTCATATCATTTCAATTATTATCATATCTCTATGTGACCATTTTATAAAAAAACTTACACTAAACTCATTTAGTGAGTAACATCTATGAAGATAAAAGGTTTAAATAATATTGATACTTCGGAACCATATTCCTAATGTTCAAATAATTAAATAAGTATTTTTTGAAATCATTATCATCACAAGGTCAAATGTTAGGATGTTGTAAACTTTTATTTTCTAGTTAGAAAAACTTATTATTTCATTGTCATCATCATTATTAAAACATTTACATCAATATTTTCCTTAATTTCATGTTAGTAATAATTTATAACTCTTTATATTTTTCTTTAACAAAAAATCATAAACACATTTAGGTAATAAAGAGATATTAACTTCATTATTGTAACTACACATAAATCTTTATATTTTTATTTACATATCCTAAATACTTTTATGATGTTAAGTGATTATAGATTTGAAATTTGAATAGAATATTATTTTAATTAATATTTTTTGAAATTATCCAAGTATAAAAATGCTCACATTAGTCTCTTAGAAACTATAGTCTCCTTAAAATATCAATCTAAGAAACATAAAATCGTATTTCTTATGAAATAGATATTTAAAGAAACAGAATAGATTAATGGAGTTGATATTGTGTTTTTCGTCGATATAGTTGTTTGAAGTAAAGTCAATGTATATTTTACTTGGGTGATGGAGGAAGAATCCACCCAATAAATAATATGAAGTTAATTCCTATACATTTTAGTAAAGAAGTGTGAAGTTACTGTATTAGAATACATGACATGATATATTATGGGAAACTTCAATATAAATCTAATTATTTTAGAGACCATATTTATGAAAATCAAGGACTAGAACCATTGAAGAAGAAATAATTTTCTACAACATGATTCAATTCATATTTGAAAACCTATTTGAGTGGAAAGTTTTAACATTTATTATTAATTAATTAAAAGTTTTCAGGATTATTTAAGAATTCATTTGGGGAAAATTATTCATGATTTCTATTATATTAGTGAATAATATATATTTGGATTATATTGTGGATAATATGTGAATGTTTTTTTAATATGGAATCAAATATGTGTTCAGTTCTTTAGTGATAGTCAGATTCAAGTAATTATATGTTGTAACACATTTTAAATTTATTTTAAACTGTTTGAAAATATTTTGGTAATTTAAAATTTTATTTGAAGTGTTTTGAAGTGATTGATAAGGACCTAACATAAATTTAAGTGACTTTTAAATTACTTAAATAATTATGGAATTCTATAGTTGTATCTAAAAAATCAGGAAAGCAATTTTTCATAAGAGTCAATTTTGGATTCCAAAGTGTCATTATAGAACTGAAGATATTGAAAATTTTAAAATTAATAACATTATAAGGGTAACTTTATAACAACATAAGAGTCGTTCTAGAGTAATGGAAAAGATCAGAAGATTCATTTAATGACTTCATAATAGTCCTTAGTTGATAATTTTAAGATGGTAATACCAATTCTAATGAGTCATGGGTAACTTCCTTTGAGGTACCCAATGTTTAGAAGATTCATCTAATTAATATGATATTGTAAATTTGACACATTCATGAATTTTTAAGAGTCATGAACAACTTCATAAGATTATTTCACAATTTTGAAGGATAATTACATGACTTTATAAGATTCATTTTCCACTAAAAAAAGACTAATATTGGACTTTAGAAGAGCTATTATATAGGTATATGTAAGAGTCATCTAATCAATTATATTAAAAAGGTTAATAGAGAAGTTGGAAAACTTAGTGAACTTTATTGAACATCATAATATTCATTTTAATATTATGACATAGTATATATAGAGAGATTCATAAGACTGTATTCCATGTCAAAATTAGAAAATATTTAAGAAAAAAGTAGTTTAATGGGATTTCTTTAATTAATATTCTGAGGAAATAAATATCAGATCATGTGAAATCTATTATTAAAGATTAAATAATCATGATACTTTGTTCAGCCATGATTCAATCCCTAATTTTTATAATTTTAAATTTGTATATCATTGTTCCATTAATTTTTTCTTTTCACACATAGAAATTTGAAAATCAATATTATTGATCAAAGATGAAGGGTTTTTCTTTGGAATAAAATTTTATGATACTTGGACTATTCTAAAAATAATTCAATTTCAAAAGTGGATTTTTTTTTATGTTCACTGATTTAGATAAATAAACATCATAATTATGAAGAAAAATCTCAAGATCTGAGAATTGAATATTCTTGATAAAGATTATATTGTTATTTTAGATTCACTCACAAGCTAAAGAAATGATCTATGCCACGATAGTACTAATGATGTATGATTTACATACAAGTAATCAAGATTTATTTATTATGGATATTTGTGGGAATATTTTGAGGATGAATGTCTTGATCTTGTTGACCAATTTAAATAGATACTTATTTAATGAGTATTAAGTTAGTTTAAATGAGAAATAATTTCGAAAATGATATTCCTAGACATTAAGTGGGGATAAGAATTTTAGTAAAATGTAATAGGTGTTATCATCATAGCATACTCAAATGATGTCATTGAGTAAAATGAATGAATATTATTACACAAATGTTGTTAAATATTTTCTATATTAAATATATAGAAAAAAATTATAGGGATCTGAAAATATAAAAAAAATAGTAGAAGAAGATGGTGAAATTGTGGCCATTTAAAAAAGATAACTTGATTAAAAATGAGATCTACCTATGAGAAAAAAAGAACCTGATAGATATTTTTAATAGGAATAACCTTATTGGTATCAGAAAATTAGAAGATGACATAATTATGCAGATCGAATAAATTTATTTGAAGCAGATGGAAGATAATAAAAATACATGTGATATCCAATATTGAAGAAGTTTTGGTTTGGGAGAAAGGCTAACACTACATTGTTTTTTCCTGATCCATGTACCAAAGTACATGAAATAATGGAGGAACTACTAGGTTTTGAAGATCAAAGTTGGATCAAGTATTGAGAGAGTCCAGTTATTATATTCTAAAAAATATCTAGGAGAAGTTTTTATATAGATATTGAGTTTTATGATTCTATTATTGGAGATATATAGTCATTAAAAGATTCATTTAAGGAATAAGAAATTATATATTGATGTTGTGACATCATAAAGCTCGAAGGTGGTCTACTTAAAAAGGTTGAAAGAAATTTTTTAATACAAGAAAAGAGGATGGAGTCTATGTGATGTAATATAAATTTAATGGGATACTATAAAGTACATTGGGATGTTCTTTAAGTGTTTGATGCACTATGGGTTAAGGATAATCCCTTGTTGAAACCACTTGCATTATAGAGTAAAGAATTCATGACTCAACGAGAATAATAGATCATAGTAAGGAGTAGGTTTCCCATAATAGGGTTGAACCTTATAAAAATACCTTATTTTCCATTTAATTTATTTAATGCATTTCTTGTGGTATTTTTTCTATGTAAAACGTAATCATATCCACTTTTCTAACTAATAATAATGATTCAAATACTAAAGGGGGGAAAGTTTACAATGTTTATTGGAATTTGGTAAAATTCAGTCACATTTAATTCCCCCTCCCTCTCTCAGGTTACCGTATAGTCTATTGGGGAAATACAAGTGGTATTGAAGCACAATGTTTCCTCTAGATAAATCAAAATTTTTCTTTCGTATATTTTTTTGGAATTATATAAAGTGTAAATTTGATGAAAAATTAGAATATACTCAAATAAAGAATACAGTTTCCATCCCTGTCATGGTAAAAATAAAGGTTTCATCCAATAATATAAAAATTGGTATAAAAATGAGTCAAAGAAGTTAAATAATAGCTCAAAGGTTAAATTGGATCAACCACTAGCTTAAGGTAGTAAGAGTAGTAACTTCTTCGTAAGATATGTTGATTATAGTACGTATAATGATTTAAGTTAAATCTATGATGAGAAAGGTTGTATAAAATATATTTAAGACCACTAAATTGAGGTTTGATATTATATGAATAAAGTTCAATTTTATGTTTTCACATATATATTTGAGTTCATCAAGGAATTATATAATGGAAAATCATGGCTTATAGATGATACAGAATCCATGACGTTAGAGATTACAAGAATAAAGTTAAAGTTGATGATTTCACATATATATTTCTTTGTTAATCTAGTAATTATATGATTAAACATCATAGATTATAGAATATATAGAATCCATGAAAAAAAATTTGCAGGATGGTTTCAAAAATGAAATTCTATTAAAAATAAAGTGAAATCCAAGGGAAAATACTTATAGATAATTATAAAAAAAATTAATGATCAAATAAATTTTTTAATTTAACATTGATGAGAAATCTAATTCTTGAAAAATCAATGAATAAAAATTCTATGCATTAGAGGAATCACATAAATCAACTATGGATTTCATGAATACTCAAATGGATATTTAATCTAATGGGTTCTGGATCTTTAAAATACCTTACAAAAAATTAGAAGAATGCATGAGGAATAAATTCAAAAGATATAAAGGGTAATTATATATAGGTAGGGATAACATAAATTCCAAAAGAATTATCTATATCTTATATTCCTTGAACTAGATATTTATTTGAGAAATCTAGTAAACACTATATTAGTATCTTTATAAGAATTTAGAGAAATAATTATTTCCTCACAAGTTTATGAAAACAGTATTACTTCCATAATTACTAATATTATGGAAAAAATACCTTGAGGTAAAATATAGAAACATATATAGAAAAAATATTGGAAAATGGTTATCCACCGTTTTGATTAATCTATTTGTACCAATGTTGTTTCAACTTCTAGTAGAGGATTCAAATCAGAATCTATAAAAATGTGGATGTATAAAAATTATTATAACCCCATATATGTGTCAAGGGTTGAAGTGATCATATCCTAGAATTGAATTTCCCCAATTTAATATCAAGATAATGAATTTTCTCTCCAAAAATAATAATCTATAAAATCTAGATAGACTACCCATAAATACAAAAGAAAAAGATTTTTTTCTATCTTTGGTGATATTGGAGGTTGGTACATAAGTCCATTGAGTGTTTGAACAAAATATCAACTTTTAAAAATAACATAATGCCTAAATTTAGAGGGATATAACTAAAGTAAATAATAAAACTAATAGATATATGCCTATTTCAATGAAAATAAGAAATTTGTCAAATAATAAATGATTTAAATCAATTTATAAATCCCAAGATTGTTGAAAAAAAAGTATTCAAAGTTACTAAGAATGCTAGAATGTACTAACTATGTGCAATTCATATACTAACTTGATGATATGGCTATATCATAAAAGAATAATGGTAAAAAAAATAAGACAAAATTTCCATGGGTTAGAAACAAAAGAAGATTACTAAACAAAGTGAAACCAAGAAGTATATTTATATGGTTGTCAAAACAAAAACGAGATGCTTCTACTATAGAAATAGATTCCACAACATGGACCACTGTAATTATTACATTAATATTAGTGTTAAATTAAACATGATTTAATTTAAAATGGGATCAATAAAAGGGAATAATGTTGATATTAATTTGATAGAAAACAACCCTATGGGATAACCTGAAAGGTTTCCCAAAAAAAGGTAACCCTAATTATAATAAAGTGGTCTGTAGAAGGTGAAAATAGTCTATAATTATATCTAGTAAATTTAAGAATTTTTTACCAGGATAAAATGAGTAAATTATTAATTTAGGGAAAACACTAATGATTTCATATATTAAAAATGCAACTAAAAAGGAGTCTACACACAAAAATAAGGTTGAACATGTGCCAAAATAATGTTAAAAATGTAAGTGGGAAATAATATGTTGAAATATGAAAATAATAAATGGTTATTTCTTAATTAATTTTAAAAAACTATTCCATCTCATATTAAAGATAAAAAAATCAATAATCCCATGCTAACCAAAATATTAAAAATTTGGAAAAAAATGGTGAAATATGAATTAAGAGTTATAAACATTTCCTAGCTCTAAAATAAAGGATTTTAAATTTTTATATCCATGTATCATCCATGTTTATATCATTATGGAGTTGATGGATACTCACTTTAATATTATTCATGTGTGTTTTTACTTCCAGTACAAGGAATTAAGGGTTGTATTCCAAGAAGGAGAACTGTATGAATGATGTGATATCTATAAGGCATAAAAGATTCATCTATAATGGAGTAATTTAATTTTGGTCTCCTTGAAACACTCTATTTGAAACATACCAATTAGTATCATAATTTAAAAAGTATCTTGAATTCTTGTAGATTATATCTGTAGAGAACCAAGCATGATATGGGTTTTAAAGATAATCCATTGATCTAGAGCTAAGAAAGTGAAGAATCTATAGTTTTTATATTTCATAAAAATATATAATTATTGATAGAATATGAAGAATTATAAGACTGAGGTATGATGATTTTAACAGACCAACCCGGGTCAACCAAACCTTACGCACAAGTTATTCATCACATGGTGAAGTAAATAAAGAATAAAAAACAAGAATTGTATATAACAAAAAAAGACATACAACTAGAGTATTATTCAAAATAAAAATATAAAACTAGATTCACATAATCTAAGTCAAATAATCTAAACATGAAATTATGAATAAATCAATACCAAAACGTCTCCATGTGTCCAATAATCACCCCCAAACCATCCAAAACCTAAGTCAAAGAGAATAGGATAATTAAACATGCTACAAAATTCCCTTCCCTTTACTTTTATCCAATAATAAAACATCTACAACTTCCCAAAGGTAAAATTATTTTGTGATCCCAAATCCTAATAGGATACCACCACCATGTTTGTACATGCTCTAACATCAAGAATGCAATAGTTCATGATTCGAAAATAAAGAATATTTTCAAATTATTTTTATAAATCTAAAATAAAATTTAAAATCATTTTCCCTTTGGTTTTCAAAAAAACCTTTCATATTCTCAAAACCATTAATATGATAAGTGTAAGTGATATAATAGGAAATCATATACATGCATCATAATGTGAGAAATTAAACAAATATGAATGAAATACCATCTTGTGATTCCATGTAATATAACCTCATATAACATGTGAGAAATAGTCCATAATAAAAAAAACATTTCATAAGTAACGATAAATGAAACAAAACCTCATATTAGGCCCTAGCATATGGGAAACATTGATACCAACCAATATCGAGTCCTTCCACAATCCATCAATATCCAAAAAAGTTTACCTCTATGTGATTCCACACACACTAAGGTTACCCATGTCTCTTTCCTGATGCACCCAAGGTTCCTAAAGGCCCAATTTTCAAAAGACATTTCAAAACCATGCTTAAATTTTTATCAAAAAAATAAAATACAAGACAACCCACTTATATATTTAAAACCCAATTTTTAAATCAAAAAATCGATTTTCAATGAATAACCTCTTTAAAAAAATCTTCTGAAATAATTATTTGAATACATATATCACAATAAAGAAATAAACAATCTAAGGGAAATTGTCAAGAACTAAATTTGATTCATTGAATTAACCCATTGTATATAAAAAACTACCTCAAAACAGTATAAAATTATCCACCTTTCACAATTTTTATTGAAAACCAAGCAATCATACTTCAAAACAAAATGTGAGATAAGAAACCGGAGAGGCGTACCCCAACTACCTTAATGATCTATTGTTAAAAACAGTGATCCATAACGGTAATAGATATCTAAAATAACATAGAGTAAGATTTGGATTGAGAGAGGAAGTCTTCGGGTTGAATGAAACATTAACCACTCGCACGATTCCCTTAAAGTACTACTCATGAGAATTTCAAAGTGTGTAATCCCATTACACATTGTGTAATCCACCAAGGATGAATACGCAAAAAAAATGAATCATCTTTTTTTTAAATATGATTCTCAACCATTACATTATGTGAACCTGTTACATGGATTATAAACCCCTCATGTTATGTATCATGTTCACGGAATCTACCCGACGAACATTACACAACATGTAATCCCTTTGCAATCCATTTAATCACTTAGTAGACAACAAACAGGCCAATTTCCATTAGAAAAACACCCAAAAACCTAGGATGTCCTCTAAACTTAGGGATAACCCTTAAAATACATAAAAATTTTATAATCAAGCTCCATTGATTCAAATAAACATATTTCCCTTATATTTAGTACATTTTCCCTAATAAAGGATCATTATCCTTGAAAATCCCACAAATTCACCCAATAAAGAATGATAAAAAAATAATAAATAAGGGAGTACCCTAAATGTCTAATGGGGTGTCGTAATATGTCAACCATAAACATTTTCTACCCACAAAAGTCCAATAATTCATGTAATCTCAAAAAGTAAAACCCACAACTGTATCATAAACAATTACACCTCCCACATCTTTGGGTTATCTCATCTGTACTACCTTGTTACCCAGTATAGAGGAATGTTTTACCACACATTACCTTATCTCAACAATCCATAATCTAAATTGGATACTCAATAAATGTGGTGTTAGTTTCAACATCAAAAAATCCCATCAAAACACATGTGAATGATCTAATATATACCTCCTTGTTTGAGAAACATGAAACGCATCATGGATAAATGTAAAATATGATGGAAAGTCCAACTAATAGGCCACCCTTACTAGTTATCCAATGATCTCAATGGGTCCCAAAAACTACAATGATAACTAAACCTACTTACCCAACATATGATGTCCCAATTAAGTTGAAACACTAAGAAAACCCCAATCACCAACCTCAAACTCCAGTGAACAATAAAGATGGCCCTCATAAAATTTATGATGACTATATGTCGTGAGGATTCTTCTTTGGGTCAACTACACCATATCCATTATCTCCTGAACAAGAATCATCCCAATATAGGTCTGCTCTCCCAACTATTTCTAGCATAATATAGATCTACATGGCTTCCCATATAGATACAAAAAGGGACCCTTCCTAATCTAGGCTTGACCACTATTTCTATAGGTAAACTCCACCAAAGGGAAATTATTTTCTTAACATCTACCAAAATCAAGCACAAAATATTGTAGAATATCCTCAAGAACTCGGATATCCCTCTACGTATGTACATCTATCTATTGATGATAAGTTGTGCTCAATCTAATCTAGGAACCCATCACATCCTGCAAACCATTCCTAAACCTGGACATGAACCTCATTTCCCTATCATATAGAACCATAGAGGGAACACCATGAAGTATCACAATATAATGACATTTAATCCCTAAGAAATTTCAAATTTTTGTCACTTTGATAGGTATAAAATGCACTAATTTCATGAGTTGATCAATGATCACCCAAATTGCATCCTTCCTACTAGGAGTTTTTGGGAACATAATGATGAAATCCATGGAAATATCATCCCACTTCCATGCCAGAATGGGTAAGGGATGAAAAAATATATACAGGTCTCTAGTGTTCCACCTTAATTCTATGAAAAGTAAGATACTGCGATATAAAATCCAAAATTGACCACCTAATCCCCCACCACCAATACTGACGTCTCAAGTAATGACACGTATTCATATCCCCAGGGTGCATAGACCAATAGGATTGGTTTCCATTGTCTATGAACTACTTCCTTAGGGAAAACGAAACAACCAACCTACCATGGAAGCACAAAGTGCCACTACAAGAGACATACCACTCCCCTAAGTTCATCCCACCATAAAGGTTTCACCAAAGCATTGGAACATGGTTTATTTCACATACTCAATCCAAAATTTCTCATCTAAAGATGAGTCATCTTTCATCTAATCCAATAACACCTATCTACAAACCTCTTCAACTCCCAATCTCATCTCAGCAAATAAACTCATCAGACACCACTCATTAGCCAATTCCTTTATCATTTGTATTAGTAATTTTCTGCTTAAAGCATTAGTAGGCACATTACCTTTCATCGGATTATATTAAATATCACAATAAATGATCTAAAGTTATTTAACCTAGTGTCTTTGTCATAAGTTCCAATCCCTTTGAGTAAAAATATATTTCAAGATCTTATGATCTGAATACACTATAAACAACTCCCTAAAGAGATTATGATGCCACATTTTGGGTGCATGCATAACTACTACCAACTTTGGATCAGGGGTAGGATAGTTGTTTTCATGGGGGAGTAACTTGTGTGAGGCATAGCCCACCACATATTTCTATTGCACCATGATATATCCAAAACCCATACTAGAAGCATCGCAGAAAACTTCATAACCTAAATCATGTTTTGAATGAATAAAAACTAGTTTTGAATTAAACCCCATATTCAGCTCCTCAAAATATCTCTAATAGTTTTTATTCCACTCAAACAATAATCCCTTACAGGTCAAAGAAATTATAAAAGATGTGATGTTGGATAAATCCAGAACAAAACACCAATAGTAACCATCCAAACCCAATAATCTTAGGATCTAAAACACATTTATAGGTTGTTCCCATGACATAATAACCTAAATCTATTTCAGATCCACTGATATTCCCCTCTTATATATCATATTACCCATAAATTTCACTTCCCATATCCAAAACTAATATTTGAAAATCCTTCCATATAGATGATATTCCATCACGATTTGAATAATTATTTCCCAATGGTCTTTATGATCCTCATTTGACTTGGAGTACACCAAAATATCATCCCTGAAAACAATCAAAAATGGTCTAAGAACTGATGAAAGATTCATTTCATCAAATCCCTAAACACCATGGGAGAAAAATTCAAACCAAATAGAATAACCAGAAACTCATAATGCCCACACCTTCTCCTAAATTCAATATTAGGTATATCCTCATATTAGACCCTTAACTGGTGATACCCTAACCATTTTTCAGTCTTTCAAAACCAACATGACCCTCTAAGTTGGTCAAAACGAGCATCAATCCTAGGAAAAGGAATTGTTTTCTTAATTTTCACCTGATTTAACTTCATGTAGTCAATAAAAAGTATGAGGGTCCTGTGAACCTTCTTAGAAAAGAAGATAGGTGAATCCCATGGTGACACACTAGGATAAATAAATCATTTATCATCAAGGTCCTCAAGTTGTACCTCAAGTTCCACCAACAAAGAATGTTCCATTTGATATGATGGAATATAAATGGGAATTCAACTTGGGATAAGGTCAATCATAAACACACCCTCTATCTGGGGTGATAAACCTAAAAAACATTCAAAAATACCTTGAGGTATGATCTCACCACTACAATAATTAGACCACACAAACAAGGGTCAATTTCATTAAGAATCATCTCTGAAAACTGACACGAGATTACCCTGGCATTAGGAACAATAGGCCTTACCCTTCCTGGTCTAGAGTCCCACTCACCCTGGAATACATGAGTGACCCCGTCAGTATATAAGAACTATACCTATTAGTGATAAAAATCTATATGGTTATTAACACATGTACACAATATGTGCTGATAATCAAGTATAAGATGTCAATATCAAGCACCAAGAAGTTCCATTCTACCTAAAAGTAGATTATCATCAACTGAAACATGTGGCCCTCGAAACCTTTTTCGGACCTCTTTCCCAAAGGTGTGGAAAGGTCCAAAAAGTATGGAATAAGTTACAAACATAATACCAACTAGTTAAATAACATCAAATATATAAACGAATGTGTAACACCTATATCAAACAAAGTTATAAATATATAAGATGATATAAATATTATACAACTAACCATAGCTAACCCTACTTCAGATTCCTCTTGTACATACTCAGTCACATAAATACATCTAGTCTTAGATACAGAAAATTCCACCTTATCCTAAAGATTTGATCAACCACCATTAGAAGAATCAATGCAAAGCTATGAACACTTGGTGAGAGTGGATACTTCCTTATGTCCCTAGGACATCCTTTCATAGAAATGTTTCTTAGGGTCGGGTAATATGAAACTATGAAATATACTAGGAGCCTACATAGAGTTGGGTCTACTAGGACTAGACCACCACACTGATAGAAAAACACTATTGATATCCTAATGAATCCCATGAAACTAGTTTAGAAGAGAATTTTCCACCCTTACATTTCCTTTTTGGCCAGAAGATACACCCTGTTTAACAACTGCACCAACTGAAGTTCCACCCAAACATATCTTCCCAGTTATGTCAGCCTTTTCTAAAGTCGCCTTGTCACCTATGTCTATAAAGGTTAGAAGGAACATGACAATAAACATCAACATAAAATCTAGTATTAATCCTAACTAAAAACTCAGATCCTTTAGACACTCATTAATGAAAAGCACCCATGTTAGATGTACAAGTTCAGTAAAATGGGTAGAATAGTACATAATAGTACAATCATTCTAATCTATGGTCAGAAACTGCTGGGAAATCATCATACATAACGTCTCAATATAAAACTTATGATTAAATATTTTCTTTTAAATAATCCTAGTTAAGGTCCTCATGTAACTTAGCTTTCACAGTAGAGTTCCACCATCTCCTTCCCATTCCCTCGATCATGTATGCGGTATAACCCACCTTCGATTCTTCGGGAGTCTCCATGAAATTATAGATCCGTTGAATCCTATAAATCCACTCCTCATGTTATTATGATCTTTTTTCACCATGGAATATGGATGGATTCTTATTAGTAAACTCATATATATGATACAGAAAATCTATAGGGTTTCCAACACCCACTTTTCTAGAGTCAGAATAGTACATATTATAGCCTCTACCCAAGAAGGGACCACTGGAGGATTCACCTATAGAACATGTTTCATAGCTTCCTCTCTCATATTTTTAAGAGCTATTATTAGAGTAATTGACTCATAAAAAAAATAAAATAACCATTTAGATAGTGAAAATATTCCAAAAATCATAGGACCACTTTCAGAGTTCAAATCAATACTTTAAAAATTAAAGAAATTAGGAATTCTATCAAGGAAATACAACATATAAAGAAGGAATGGGTCTATTTAAATAAAATTACCATAATGTTAATTCAAATGAACCCATACTCCAAGTCTCAAACCTGGTAAAATTCCCAGACCACTCATGGTAACTTGAGTTCGATCATGGAATTAACATGGCCAAGCACCTTTTCTGCACTTACTATCCAAATTCTGATTTTCATAACTCTTGTCTACCCATAACACCAAACTGAACATAGGCAGTGTTTACATTGTTTTGTCCAAGTCTTCACTCTGATACCAAATTGTAATAGATCAACCCAGGTTAACCAAACCATACACCCGAGCTGGCCGACAGATAGTGAGGTAAAGAAAGAAAATAGAGAAACTCCGATATATAAAAAAACAATACACGAAAATAGATTATTGTGTGGAAGAAAAAGATAAAACCAAATCCATACAATCCAATACGATCTAGGTAAACCAGAAAGTATGAATAAAGAAAGACCAACAAGTCTCCATGTGACCAATAGTCACCTCTAAACCAACCTGAACCAAAGTCAAAGACTGAAGGATAATATGACATGCTATAATATGCCCTTACCTTTAGCTATATCCTACAGGGAAACATTTACAACTGACCAAATTAAAAATTAGGGTGTGACCAAAAGGCCTAATAGGAAACCACCACTGATTCTATACAATGTATAATATTAGTAATTCAATAGCTATATCTTTTAAAACAAAAATAGTTTTACAAATCATTTCCATAAATATAAAAACCAATTTTAAATCACTTTACTTTTAGATTTCCTAAAATATATTCAACTTCCCAAAACTATAAATATGATAAGTAGAAGTGATATAATTGGAAATAATATACAAGAAACATAAGGAGTGTAAGTAAATGCATATCCATTAAATACCATCATGAGATTAAGTGTTATACAACCTTATATAAATACATTTTAGAAACAATAAATGATAAAAAAATAATGCAATAAATAACCATAAATTACAAATAACATTTTATTTGGACCTATATTATGGGAAAATGAATACTAGACACTCAAGGGAGTATAAATTCATAACATTGATGCTAAAAAATATTGTGTCCTTCCACAGTCCATCTATATCAAAAAAAAGGTTACCTCCTAATGGTTCCATATACACTAACGCTACCCATGTCCATTTCCCAATACACCCAAAGTTATGTAAAAATTTCAAAAACACATTTCAAAACCATGCTTGAAATTTTGTAAGACATTCTCAAAGTCAAGGAAATCCTCTTACGTGTTTGGAAACCTGTTTCCAAATAAAAAAACTATTTTCAAAAAAAAAATTTAAAAATATTTTACTTTCCAATCAATCATTTGAAAACAAATATCACATCAATGAAATGAATAATCTAAGGGAAATTATCATGAATTAAAATAAATTCATTGAATTAAAAAAAATTGGAAACACATACCTCAAAAAAGAATAAACCTATCCACCTTCGACAATGGTGATGGAAGACCAATATATTATCCTTCGAATGATAAGTCATGACAAAAAACCAAATCACCATACCACAACTCCCCAGATGAAAAATTTCCAAACAAAGCGATCTAAAAGGTGAAGAGATCTCCAAAATTTTCTAGGGTGATATTTGGGTTGAGAGAGGTAGGATACAATTCAAATTAAATATTAACCACTATCATAGTACCCTTTAATCATTTCTATTGATAATTATGCAGAATTTAATCCCATTACACATTGTATAAACCACCAAGGATGCAAACACTGAAAATGCATCACCTTTTTATTAAAATCCAATTCTTGACCATTATATAATGTGAACCTATTACATAGTGTTTAAATCCATCACATTGTGTATATAGTTCATATAATAGCATGGAGAATATTATTGAGTGTGTAATACCTTTACATTGAATGTAATCTCCTAGTAGATAGAGAACAAGCCAATTTCCAGTAGAAAAACACCCAAACACGTAGGATGTAATCTAACCCTAGAGAGAACCCATAAAATCCCTAAAAAAATTACACCTAGACTACATTAATTAAAATAAATTTACATCCTTGGAATTTGGTTCATTCTCCCTAACAAATTCTCTCCATCATCAAGAATCTTGAAAATGAACCCAAACAAAGACGATAAACAAATCATAAACATGGGAGTACTTGAAAAGTGTACAGGGGTTTTATAATGATCCCTTTTACTATTATTTTTTAGTGTATTACTAATATGGTTATGAAGTGGTGATTATTAAACTAAAAAAGGGAGATATATTCAACTTTGAATGAAATTTTTTTTTGATGTGTTTGTGGAAGATGTGAGTATGTTATTAGATTTCTTACAAAACATACATAAATATCCCCTAGAATGTAAATCTCAAATATTGTAACATTTTGTAATGTTAATGGATAGATTTTTATTTTAAATTTGTTTTTATTGTTTTCTACATCCAGCACTGCTCACATAGAATTAGATTTGATTAATTGACATCTTATTACTAAGTGAAGTTTGATTCCACATTTCTCTCATATGGAATTCATTGATTCTGTCAATATGGGGGAGAAAAAACCAAGGGGGAAAGGGGAAAAAAGTTACTTTTATATAATTGTGAAAGTATGTTTCCATTACATTCACCTTGGTATTTATTTTCAATAAGGGTTATAAGAATAACATTGTATTCTTACATTAATTGGGTGTTGAAAAAAATACAAAGGGTAAGATTAAAGAACCCAAATGGATTAATGGATATAATGTTATATTTTTCTCAATATATTTTTTTAAAGGAAATTAAATATATGTTGTACATGGGTGGTAGACGATGAATCCACCCAATAATGAATATAATGATACTTCCTATAAATTTTCGTCATGAAAAAGGATTTTTTTAAACATAGATTATCTAGATGGATATATTTTAAGAATTAACTAAATAAATATAAGGATTATTTCACTGATATTCATTAAAATAAAAAACTAGTGATGTTGAAGTACAATGAACTACCTACATAATATTTCAAATATGTTTTGATAAATTTTCTATCTGATTAGAATGAAGAACTACTATTAATGAAGTAAAAGTTTGTGTTAGTATTGAAGAATCCATTCAAGGATAATTATTCATAATGAATGTTCTATCAGGGAATAATATTTATTTTGATGATGTTTTGGATAAGTTGAGATGGTTTTTTTGAAGATGGAATCAAAAATTAAGTGAGGTTTATAGTGATACTCTAGATCAAGTATTCATATCCTGTAATACATTACAAATTGAGCTAGAAAATATTGGTAATATTATGGTAATTTCAAAAGTTATTTGAAGTGTTTTTAAGTGATTGAGAAGGACCTAATATAAATTAAAATATTAAGATCCTAGACCTGGTTCAATCATATGTTACTAAACCTGGTTGGCTACATGGCCTCAAATTCACCTCCCCATATGTAAAAGGTTATTGACTAGTAGCAAGGGTCTTTGTTGGTATGGGGGGGAGTTTATACCCCCTGATAAAAGTGGGTCGTAGTGGTATAATAAATGAAAAAGAAAGTGTAATAAGTTAATAATGATCAATAAAAATGGAACAAATTGTGAAAATAAATAAAATAGGTTGAAGAAATAATACCTAGAGTCATATAAAAATGCTTTTGTGTATATAAACTTTATAAAAAAGGAATACAAGGGGATACAAGGGAGACATGGTGGTGGTAATATACAACATGCCAGAAAAAAAATGAAAAAAAGAATAAAATATGTCTCCAATATCATCACGAGCATGATCTTAGACCTCTTCTCTTGTATTCCATCCTAATAGAGAAAATTAAGCATCCATAGTTGGATTCTTCCCTTTGTCCCTACCTACATCCATGAGATCTTTTTGAGTACAAATCAACAGCCTGAATAGGGTGTGATTATAAAATATTAGGCCACCACTATTGGTTTCTATCATAATCCAGCCAGTCAATATAAAATTATAACTCTGTAGGTAAAATAAATATGAAGAAGTAATGTAATTAGAACCAAGTCAGATCAAGTTCCAAAAGGAAACCCTTCAGACTCTACCTACTTTAGACTAAGTTGAAATGTATCAAAAACATGTTAGCATATATATATATATAAGTATATATGTTTATATATGTACTATATATGTACACGAATATATTGTAATATACATAGATAAGTGATATTATTTAGGACCTAAGGAATAAAACTAAGGCACCCATGAATAATCACAAGAGTCTCATACTGTAAAAAGGGGAAGTGGCCCAACATTCATCCAAGGAGATGAAATGAAATGTACAAAAATACCAATCAATTATGTGATTTTATATGATCAACATCCTACATGAGGGAATGTGAATCATCATGTCCAACTTCCATAAAAATGATGTATAATTTCATATCCAACATCCAAATAAGTAATGTGAAATGTCATGCCCAACATCACACATCAAGGAAATGTGAAGCATTATTTCCATCACATTCTTTGACTATGTCCCAATGACCAACATACATGGTTGATTAATAAAAATAATGTTCAAAGATCATGTACAACTTTAAAATTAACCAATGAGTGACTTATAACCATTTTACATTCCATTTAGTCAAGGTAATAGTCTATAGTTCATATAATAGTTTCATGACATGGTCATTCCTCTAACTTTTTATTTAATTAATTAATCCATTAATTGGGAGTTAAAAAAAATACACTTTGATAGTTTTTTGTTAAGAACACATTTAATAAGTCTCGAAATTCTTGAAACCCACCCAAAGGGGTGTCACTCATTGAGTTGAATGACCTCTAACAATAATAATGGGCTATGGGAGCTCCTTTATCAAGGGATAATAATTTAAATAATAAAATTTCACATTTAATGGAATTCATGAAAATCTTGGTGTGTGTCACAATGACGCATGATATAAAATAACTAGACATTTGGGGGGGAAGTATTAGACCACCTACCTTATATAGGTTGATGAATCATCATCCATTATTGGCCTCTAATCTAGTTTAGAATGGGATAAATCACAAGAATAGATGCATACCCTAAAAATAGGGCATATTATCTCTCATGGATTTATCATTCCATATGGTGAGATTATTTAATAAAATAAACAATAGGACTTAAGAGATTACCAGTTTTAATCTAATGATATTAATATTGGTTTTTTTGTAACTCAAATAATGGAGGAGGTTCAAAGTCTATGTGGTGAGGAGAATATCTTTTAAGGTTTGGGGGTTGTTGTGTGGTTTCTGGAAGAAAAGGGATGAGGAAGAGTTAAAGACCTGGAGGGGAAATTTTTATTTTCACCTCTTTAATGGGGAGTGTGGTTTTGTTACATGGTTATTCTAACCATTATATAACCATGAACTAGTACATTCTATGGTGGCATGCCCCTTTTATGACTCAGCATATGGTTAGACAAACCATCTGCATCCTATGCATGATCACTATCTATAAACTCAATCCCCTCACATGTTAATGTGAATGGTAAACAAACCATGCTCTGGCCATGAGTTTCATATCCACAACACACCTACACCATTTCTCATGGACATGATTCATTACATTCATGGTTTGACCAATCGTTCTTTTTCTTTTCAAGGACACACAGTTGATCCACATGGTTACAAATAATTATATTCCAACCACGTCCCTCTTATGGTTTCTCTAAAAACTAGAGTGTTAGACTCTAAATAGTCCCCGAACACTCTCAAATCCTTCCCTAAACCTTTAATAACTTTCATTAGATTGATAATAATGATTAAAATCTAAACATAAATGATTTATACCTTGAATAAAATTCTAGGATGTTACAACCTCCCTTCCTTAAAATAATTGATCCTCGAGTTCCTCATATGAGAGTTGTAGAAAATCATATGAGAAATGCTCTATCCATTATGAATGTACATCATCTTCCCACTCCTAGGTTTCATCTTACACACAGTCATTCTACCATATCACCCATAATAGAGGAAATAGTCTTCCTCAAATATCCTCCATGATCTAATCAATGATATGTATTGGATTCTCCTCAAAGGAATCATCTACCTCCAAATAAACTTCATTGGGATGGAAAACATGATATGGGTCTGAATATTAATAAAGTAATTGAGAAATGTGAAACACAATGTGAGTAGCCATGTATCAATGAGGGAGTTCTATAAGATAAGACACTAATCCAACCCTATCCAAAACCTCAAAATTTCTGATGAAACGAGGTGATAACATACCCTTGTATCTAAAACGTCGATTACCCTTTATAGTAATAACACACAAGAACACCTGATCCTTGACCTTAAACTCTAAAGGTCATTAATGGTAATCAACATAATACTTATACCTAGACTTAATGGTATCTGCATTCTTCTTAATAATCTATATATTCTTAGAAGTATATTTTATTTGATGATGACCCATTAGAGATTTATTTCATACCTATAACTATTATAAGGGTAAACAACATGGCCTTCCATATAGGGCCTCATAAGGATCCATCAGTATATTCTCTTGGAAGTTGTTATTATAATAAAACACAATAATATGTGAGTATGTCTCCCAAAAACATCTAAAATCAAGATTATATGCTCAGATAAAAACCTCTAACACCTATATTATATGCTTAAACTACCTGTCGATTGGAGGGTGATAGGTTCTGCTTAGAAGAACCTATAAACCAAGATCCTTCTAAAATACTTGTTATAACCACAATGTAAAACAAGTATATTTTTCTAATATGATGGTATGTGTAACTCCATGATGTCATAGTATATCCCTAATATATAACCTCCCCATCTCTTCCTAGGGAAGGTCTCCTAAATAGGTAGGAAGTGTGTGACCTTTTTTTGTTTTTCAATGATCACCCATCTTGAGGGGATCTCATAATCCCATAAAAAATTCGTTGATGAATTCATCACATTTCCAATCATTAATTGAAAACATATGAACACGTCTTAATGGTCATTGGTGTTCCACCTTCACCAACTGATAGGTGGCACACCAGGTAATGAAACAAGTTATACCATTTTATACTCATCCACCAATACTAGTAGAATAGATCATAGTATATATTTTTGATACCATGATATACTTCCCAAGTGTTGGTATGAAATTCATACATTAATTCCTCTCACATGTCCGTAAGAACCCATATGAATTTATTAGTATGTAGTATATCATCCTCATCAATGATAGAACTAGGCGGTGGGTACTCACCAGAAACACTCTCTCTTAGACTTTGAGATTAGAAATCTTCCTCATATTTACTCTATCCAGAAGTGAATGGGTCAATAATAATGATTTGATTACTTTTTTCCTAATATAGTCTTACACCTCTAGTTTCATGTAATAAAAAAATTCCATTAACTACCATTTAACATTGGCCTCTAGATTAATTTTCTCCAATGTTATTTTTTCTCAAATCATCTACCACTATGATTCCCTTACTAGGTTTACAAGTAAACTCAATGTCAAACAAAAATAGTTATTCAACCCATATTCAAATTCATAGATTCAAATTATGATCTATAAATATTTATTTTTGGGATTTTTTATCTGTGTACACAAAAAAAATCATTCTCCCAATAAATATTTCCTCCAATAATACAAGACATAAACAACAGCCGTTAGATAGAGGTCTTGCATCAAGTAATTTCACTTGTGAGGTCTCAACTGGAGACACTCATAATCCATGACTTGGTATCCCTATATTATAATGGCTCCTATAATAATCCATAACACATCACAATAATATTTATAACTTAAACCTAGTTTTGTAAGAATCAGGATTAGCACTAATGTCAATATTCCTTTAAACTCTTTAAATACCTTCTCACATGCTTCTGATCATTAGAATTTGGTTCCCTTATTGGTAAATCCTATGAGGGGTTATAAAAGGCATGATAATCCCTAAATAAAATTATTATAATACCCCTCCAACCATAAGAAACCCTAAATGTCAATGACTATCTTGGGATACGCCCAAGTAGCCACAACTCTCACCTTCTCTGGGATAAATGATACTCCTACCTCTGAGATTATTTTTCCCAAAAAGTAAACTTTATCGATCCATAAGTGTATTTTTCATGAGTTCAGAATATACCTATTGCTCCATTAGTGTTCTCAATATGATATCAAGGTTTTTTAAATGATCATGTCGAGTATGTGAGTGGACCAATATGTCATCCATGAAGACTTCCCAAAATGAGTCTAGATAAGGGTAGAAAACTAAATTTATCAGAGGGAAAAAATGTGTGTATTAATGAGGATAAATGGAATTAAAAAATACTCATACAATCCATATATACTACAAAATGTTGTACATTGTATATCTGAAGTCCTGAATCAAATATTTTAGCAGGTGGACTAAAAATAAATCGTTGAGAAGACCTGAGCTCCTTGAATCTAATCAAAGTGTTCATCTATATGAGATACAGGATATTAGTTCTTGATTGTAAGATGGTTAAGCCATCAGTAATCTGTGAAAATTCTAAGGATATCATCTTCTTTCTCGTTAGAAAACATTGGAGAACCCCATATAGAATTAATAAGTTATATAAACCCATTAAATTCATAATCCTATAAATACATATTGAGCTTCTGAAACTAAGTTGTATCCATCCTGTAAGGAGGAATTAATACTGGTTCTTATCCTAGAACTCGATCAATAGTAAACTCTACCTATCTCTCGAAGGATATCCCAAAAAATTATTTAGGAAATTTTTCCCTAAAATGATCCACTACATGAGGGAAATCTTTATGTCACACTCCCTGATTATCCAAATAAACACCAGAAATCTGGTTTGTCACTCCGCCCAACCCATGATGCCCAGGTCCATCTCAACTCATATTGACATCCCATTCACCCTTGTGAATATAATTACCTCCAATATGTGATGTAAAGGAAACCCTCTAATGATAACAATCAATATGATATCGATAAGGGACTAACTAGTACATTCCTAGAATTACATCAAAACCTATCATGTAAAGGATGAAAAGATTACATATAAAGATGTAACTACCTATTCCAAGGGGGAATTCCTTACAAAAGAATAATATCTTACATCAGATCCCCAAAACATTATCAAGGGTCATTACCCCATATATTCACTCAATATCGAGGCCCAAAATTTCCCAAATTTCTACAAATATAAGTGAATGTGAAGCACATGTGTCAAATAATGAAGACAATAAAGTAAAGCCTTCTAAAATTGTAACTCAAACAATATAAGGTTTGTTAATCTACTCAAATGGTTTAGGATATAATGTATTTAAATATCAAGATCCATGACCCTGAGATATATCTAGACTACCCTAGGAATACTCATCCTTCTAGAACTAAAAGTCATATGTCTGTCTCTCTCGACAATGACCACCTCCTTGTCTTGAATGGCCAGCAGAACACCATCTTATCTCCTATAGATGATCTATTGATTTCTCTCATGAAGGAAGATATAGTGTGGATACTCTACCATTAGTTATATATGGTAATGTCCTATAAAAACACTGAAGGTTCCCCTTCCTTCGATAGGATCAGCACTAAACCATGTCTATGTCACATTGGAATTTCAAGTGTCCTGGATTCACACACTGGTGAAAACAATGTAACTATTAGTGTGTTCCATCTCCCTACCACTACCAATGTGATCATACTCTAATAATTTCATCCTACCACCAGATAACCTATCTATGGGATGAACTACACAAGAACATAGCCCCAAATTCCCTAAAATTCCACTCAATAAGGAGGTATGGTGTACCATCTTAGAGAAATTAGTCAACCAAAATACATTAACCTGACATCGGAGGGTGTGTATGATAAAATCCACAAAAAAATCATTTTTTTCATCTCATCACTATAAATAGTCAGTATGGAACACTAGGGATCAATGAAATGAGATGAAAACTCCATCACATACATATCTCTCTACTGAAGAAGGATAAATTCTCTTGCTCGATCATCCCTTAGCATCTGCAGAAAGGAAATAATCATAGAAGACCATTTGGAAGTCCCTCCAAACCATATCCTCGTAATGATATACCTAGGTAATAACATCCCAAAAATGATTTGAAAAATAAAGAATAATAATATTTTTTGAGATTGACCCTACACTTTGGAGGCGTCTCTAGATTCTTGAAAATAGATAACATGGCCTCCATCCATGACTTATACGTCTGAGGACCACTATCCCCTTAGAAATTGGTTTGATTATACTACTAAAACACTCATGTAAACTCTTTCATATTATGGTTAGGTTGTGTAACTCCTTCCAGGGAATTTTTAAATCATTGGAAACCCTCTCTTAAATAAGAATCAATTAATAAATAATGGATAATTGGAGGTCCATGATCACCTATATAGATAATTACTCCTTAATTTATAAGAAGTTATATAATTTTGTCATATGGTCTATGATCACCTATATAGAATCATAACCACTAAAATATTTGGGAACATTGTCGATGAACTCCATAAAAATTCCATCCCACTTCCACTAGAGAACATCAAACTGATGAAGTAGACCACCTGAAACACAATGTTCAACCTTCAACTTATGACAAACTAAAAATCAATAGAAAAACTCTGAAAATAACTTATTTACACAAAACCATGAAAAATGGTCTCTTATAGATAATACATCCTCATCACACTCTGATTTACTATTAACAGTGTACTATGGAACTCATAGAGAATAACCTCATGCATTGTTGAAGGAATAAAAATATTCCTCTAGAACAACAATTGATGTTGTCCATCCATAGTCCATCCCTCAAGAGTATCACCACAAACAACTTGATCATGTAAAACCTATACCTTGGGATCAAAAATACTGGATTCTTCCACCTAATATACTGAGTATGACTACACAATCAAAACATACAGAAAAACACTACTATCCATTACTCTTATATCAAGGTTCGTCACTTCCAACTCCTTCATCACTCTCCAAGAGTCTCTAGAATCACTTACAACACCACATCATGAATTTGTACTCAACGAATAAGGTACTACATTCCATTTACTTGGTAGAAAGGAAATCTCAATGAAATAGTTCTGTAATAACTCCATCCATATTTGTTTCCACAAATTCAAGTCATGATAGGAGAATACATACTTAAGAATCTGGTTAATAAGATAGTGTTGCCACAACTTCAAGGAAAACACTATTAAAGAATTGTCAGTATTCTGAGTGGTGTAATTACATTCATGGTGTCATAACTTCCAATACCAACAAGATATAACTATACTCTACTACATTAAAATGTGACCTAAGACAAGATGTTAGGTCTTTGGTTGTTTTATTTATGAGGGATATTTTTCTTTTCCTAACCCCATATTTCTTTTTATATGTTTTATTTTTTTAATAAAAGTTGTTTGACCCAACCTTTTCAAGACAATGAACCTATAAAACATTTTTGGAGACTACCCAAGAATCCTCTTACTCAATATTCAAAGGATTGATGGATAATCAACACTGTTATATGACATGCTCTAAGAAACAAACCTCATGATCTCATAACTCAATCTTTGATATCTTTCCACGTAACTAATTGAACCGCAAAACACCCTACATGGATTGAAAATGATCTATGTGTTATTCCTATTATTATGAAAACAAAAGTATGTGATTGATAAAGACAACCAAGAACTCGTCCATAAAATTATGGAACACTATATTAATCAACCCCGTAAACATGGTTAGTATGTTCATAACTCTGAATAACATTGAGACAAAAAAATAATTCTGATAATGACATCAGAAAGCATTCTTTGGGATATCCTCACCCCTCACTTACAATTGATGATATCTCCACCACAAGTCAATCTTTGAGAACCAGATATCTCCCTTCAACTAGTCAAATGAATCATCAATCCATTTAATAGGATAATAGTTCTCCATCACAACATTTTCAAAATTATGGTAATAGAAAAACAATCACGTTATTTTATATAAAATCTTTGAAAATAAAACTACAGCTCCCCAAGAAGACAAACTAGGCTTAATTAATTCTCTTTGTAAGATATCATCAATCTGAATCCATATCTCCAGCAACATAGAAGGGTTTGTCTGATATGGATAGATTGATATTTGAGAAAAATATATTTGTAGATATATCCCAAACATGGTCTCTTATCAAGGGGGTAGTGTCACAACCTCTTTAGGAAAGACATATATGGGTAATCTTCAACAACCCTGGGAAACACCATCAGCTAATATTAAATATAACTTAGCATCAGTCTGGCCCTCAAAGATGATAGGGACTTGATGTGTGTCCAACCCATTTGAGGTTCTCAATCACCAATGAACACTACCTAGACTCTATCAACATTATATAATATTATGTACCTAATGAATTAACCTCCTATATCCATTACCTAATATAGTCAATCCATGGTAAGGAAAATGTTGTATGATTGTATTTGTAAACATTGAAAATATTCCCATGAGTGGTGATGCATTAGAACCATTTCATAGTATTTATACACATCATACAGGCTAGCACGACCTTTGGCTGGTATAGTAAATTCTAAGGGTACTGGAATCATATCCACATAAAGTCCCAAAGATTAGACTATGGTGAGTGAAACAAAGTAGTGTCTAGCCCTGGATCAAACAAGGTATAAACCCAAGTAGAAAATTAGAAGATACTACCTCATATAACATTGTCATTTCATGGGTCCAGTAATGATAAATCATGCATATAATCACACCTTTATCCATATCTTATCTAGCATTAATGGTGACTACCTCCACGGTCTCACTCTACCCACTATGCCTAAGTAAAAGGGATATCATGGGGTTATCCTATACCTAACCCATCCCCTCTCCACTGATCATAAACTAGGATGAACTATTTCTATTTCATCATTAGCTGATACAACTATAAAGGATTGTCCTAATGTAGGCCACTAGATAAGAACTATGTATAGAGGAAGGTCAAACACTTTTATTTTTGATATTTATGACCTCAACAAAAGAAATAAAATATGGTGGAACAACTGAAATGAATTTGGGAACTTCCATCCCCAATGAAATGACTTGAAGAAGGTTGAAATATTCCCCCTAGTAACTAAAATTTATTCTTATTCTAGATAAAAAAACAGAGAACATCAATTCATGGTACTACACCACATAAAATTTTGTTGACCCCCCTTCTAAAATGGTTTTTCCCTAGAAAATATAGTCTCCATGACCTATTCCTTCTCCATTATTTTTTTATATGAATTTAACATAAATATAGTGAATTAGAACTCAATAATTGGAATCAATGAATCCCAGACTAATCATCTAGAAGAAGGTTCAAATCATTACAAAGAAGGTTATTGTATAAGATACTAAACTCTCTTACACTGAAACATCCATATTGTACGGTAAGGATCTTCTATTTAAAAGCAACCACTACCTTCAAAGATAGAAACTCTACCTAAAAAAGATTTTATAACTTGTTCCATGAAAGTATCAACTCCCCGTGATCCATAGAGAATAAAATCTACCAATGATGAGCTAACCCATGCAGCATCTTCACAACTATAGAAACATTGTTCCCTTTCTAAGCATGAAATGAACTAAATATTATCACTATTTAAGTGAATCCTTGGATCACTATCACTAATTATGTTTTTATAATTAAAAAATACAATATTATTATTAAATACAAAACTTTACCTATTTTATTGTGAAATTATAATTTTCACAACTTTATTATGTGTTGAATTAATACATTGATTTTTTTAATTATTATTTCTATCAACTTTATTAAGACTTAACTTTAAATTTTTATCTTATGTTTTGATTAAATAATGTTTAACTTTATATATATTTCATTATTCATTAAATTAATTATATTCAAGAATTATTTACTTAAAATATATTTAGATTTAATGTATTAATTTTTTGTAACATGTTCTATAATTTTTATATTGTGTTCCTCAGATAATTATTTCTTTTCAATAATAAAATGATATTTTTAAATGTTTTTACATTATTATGTAAAGGTAAACTTATGTTTATATAGTTCATGTAAGGGTTGGTGTGTTTTTTGGGTTTTTGTAAGGGAAACCATGAGTATATATGGGTTATATAAGGGTATCTAGATAAATACATGTGTTGTGTAAAGGTAACATTGATAATTCATATGTTATGTAAGGTTAACCATCACATTTCCTTACATTCGTTAGGGTAACTTGTAAATTATTTTACTAAAATAATGGTAACATGAAATTATATTACTTGTGTAAAGGTAAATGAATGTTTGTGTGAAGGTAACTATCTTGTGTAAAGGTATATAGAGAATTTAAATATTTTATTAAAGGAAATTTAACCATTCATAAGGGTAACTTTTAAATTCTATTGCTCGTGTAAGGGTAACATAAACCTACTTAAATGTACTACTTGTCTTTTGTATGGGTAACCAAGATTACATAATGGTAATTGAGTCTCGCATAATGGTAATTCACCTAGAGTATTTTCATGCGTTAGGGTATCACAATAGTTGTGTAAGGGTACCCATATAATTTTTTCAAGGTAGAATAACTTTTTTAGAACCCACATAAGGGTAACCTAAGTCTCATATAAGGGAAAATAGATTTGTTCAATAGTTGCGTAAGTTTAGTAGAACTTTCTCAAAACCTACCTAATGGTAACTTAAGACTCATGTAATGGTAATAAGAGTTCTTAAATAGTTTTGTATGGTATAAATCCACATAATAGTAAAAACATATTACTCATATGCAGTATGTATGTCTCACGTAAGGGTAACTCAAATTTATTAATATTTTTCCAATGAACCACAGAATATTCTAAACTTTGAAATATGATTTCCTTTCAACAAAATTATTTTTCACTTACTCCAAGTTTATTATGAACATTTTTAATGTTGAATTTATTCTAAAATTATTTATTAATTATTTTAAACTCATGTGAAAATGATTTAAATTATTTCAGAATACATTAAATATCATTCATATGGGAATTAATCATTCATGGTGATATTTCCAAAAATGATATATTCAAATTTAAATCAGCTAAAATTAAATAGTTTTCTTTGAACGTTTTCAAGGAAATTGTCAAGGTTATTAATATTAATTATTAACTAATATATAAATTATTATAATTAGTTTCTCTCTATAAATCATGTGTTTTACATTATATTTTTAAAGAACTCAAAAAGGTAAAAGTTTAAATTATAATTGTTTGGGAATACAAAGATATGGTCTCTTATGAATTATGGAAGTATTCCAAGGAATTAATTCTCAACTTTTATAGATTTATTTTTTACTATACTATTTTTTATTATACTAATGATTATTTTTTAATGGAGTGATTTTAATTTTATCAATTTAATGAAATATGATTCCATGGGAAGGTTATATCATTAGAATTTATAAATAAAATTGATATTTCTATTTTAGTGTATAAAATGTATGAATTATTTCAGTTAAAAAGATAAATACATGACTCTTCTTTACACTTTCATGCTACAAAAGTCACAAGTGAGTCCTAGAGATTCATCATTCATATATTTTCTAAAGTAAACTGATGGCTTCTCAAGACTCATTATTTCATCATGCTTAAGGGTCGGAGCACTACCTGATCCAAATACCAGCATCTTCATCAACATTATTTCACTATATTAAACTGAATTATTCTTTCTTTATGATGTAAATTTATATATTGTACTATCTCACTTAGTGTGTCATGTATGGGGTTATACTACCCTAAAAAGGGTATATCTAGATTTAGTATGTACCCTTAGAACACCAAGTTCCACTTAACTTGTGAAATAGTAAATGAAAGTATTACCCTAGTGAAATCCTAGGTTTAGTTAATCCCCTTAGAATAATGAGTTCCTCTTGGCCCATAATATATAAGAGTTTAGGAATTTTCTTTAGAAATTCTAGTTTGTGTCTTCGGCTATAAAATAATGGGTTATTTTTTCCCCAATAAAACACTAGGTTCTATCTAAACATGAAAAATGTTAGAGGTTGTGATTGATCTTGTAAAATTATAGGTTGGGACTTCTCCTATAAAGTATGGGTTATTGTCTAGTCTCATAAAATAAAAGGTAATTCGGTTAAGTATCTAGGTGTGAAAAAGGTGGATGTAAAGAGTTATCACTCTCCTTCAAAAGGGGTATCCCATAGTGGGTGACATATCTCTTAGTTCATGGGATGGGTGAATAGTGTACTAGGATCATTTAGATCTAAAACACTATTAAAATATTGTATTTTTCATTTACATTATTCAATTTTTTTCAATGCCTTTCCTTATATTGGTGTGGTTAAATTATTTAATATTTTAGATGTTAACTTCCTTCTCTTAAAGTTTAAACTTTAATGAAATTTTTAAATAAAGGAAATTCAACCCCCCCCCCCCCCTCTTGCTCATTTCCATCAACCCTTCAGTGCGTAATAATTGGTATCAAATCATATCCCTTGTCAGAATAATTTTAGTTAGTTGATCTATATGATACATAAAAATTATTATTAGACTAGGACTATATGAGGGTAAGTTAGTTTGTCACTCTTTTTATACCTCTCAATTAATTTAGTAGGATTTATCTTTTTAAGATACATTGTTATTTACTTTATTATTTATATTAATTGTGCTAACATTTTACCCTATTCCTTAATAAGATTAAGGGAGAGATCATTTTAGATGGATGGACTTATAAAAATCTTGATGAATAAATATTAAATGGATCTTGTTGAGAAAAAAGTGTTTTTTCTGTTAATATAGAAAAATTGGACACCTTTTCAAAAATTTCCCCAAAAGAAGAAAACATTTCTTAGGGAGAAGGAAAAGTTATTTTGAACATTAATGTTCTTCATAAAAAATTGTAAACACCCTGGTAACATGTGATTCATGGTTAAATTTTCCAAGGTAATTAAATCATATTTGTATTATTATTCTTCCCATTCTTAAATGTATAAAAATGATCAAATAAAGAAGGTATATGATTTGTATAAATAAAAAATAGAAATTATGTATGCTAAAAATTTGAAACTCAAGAATAAATTTAAGAATTTTTTTGAAAAAAAACAATGTTTCATCTCTTGAAATTCATAAATTGAGAAATATAAATGTTGGTTGTGAAATGTTGAAGCTTAAATATAAAAATGATATGATTAATGATTTTCTTTCTAATAATAATGAAGATAAAAAAGGGACATTTAATTTTTTATTGGATGATATGTCTAAAGTTAGGTATCAATGTAATAAGATGGAAAATGAAAATGACAAGCATAGAAACATAGATTCTTTATTACATGAAAAATGTTTTTATGATTTATAATTTTTTCAAAAAGTAATTGAAATGTTAAAAAATAAATAAAATAAAGTTATAAATGAATAGTTTTTATTGAATAGTCCAATTTATAATAAATGTTCGTTAAATTTCAATTATGTAAATTCTATTTATTTCAAGAAAAGTGATGGTAAAAATAATGGTATTGGTTATGATTCTACTGTTCCAACTATGTTTAAAATAAAATTTGTGATTAGAAATTCTATTGTAATTTATTTGGTTAACTGCTTTAAATGTTGATATTATGGTCTTTATGCTTTTAATTGACCTTGGATGTTCACTCAATATTTTGGTCCTAAATGGACTTCTATCTATAAGTCTAATTTTAAGTCCAAATTATATAAAGCATCTATAATTTGGCTACCTAAAGGTAGGTATTCTAATTCATGTAAAATTAATTCATTCTTTATACCTAATTCATGTGAAATTAAACCATTATTTATACTAGGGTAATATCTATTTAATTTCATATTCATATGTTCATCATAAAAGTAATTATAATTGTATTATTGTCATGTTTGGATTATTTTTATAATCATTAGTATTTCTAATCTTAAATGCCTTGATGCTACCATGTATATCAACATTTAACTTTTGTTTTGGGTTAATCAACTTGAGTAATATTGTGATTATTTTAAGACTGGATGACATGAAATTAATTCTATTTTATTCGACATATCTTTAATCCTATATTATTTGTTATTTTAATATACACTATAATCTATTTTATATTATTCTATTACTAGTGAATATGTTATTTTAGTTGTAAATTATGGTTTACTTTTATAATTTTATTATTTTTGTACTTTCACAATTATTTGTATATATTATGACATGTTTTGTGGATCCTTGGGATATTAAAATATAATTTTAGAGGAGTGTTCACTGCCATAATTAAAATTATATTTTCTTATTTTGATAGTGTCATTTGGAAATGAAATCATCAATTTAGAGGAAGTTATTCTTGTTCTAAATTCTGATTTCATATTGGATTTTTCAATTATTGAAAGCTATTATACATAGTTTTATATATGTATTTTTCTAAAATATTAAATATATTTTAAATAATAAATATATCTAGATTCCAGTTTTAAATTCATGAATTATGCGTGAACTAGTTTTAGATTTCTGAAAAGAAAGAACTTGAAATAAAATTGGGAGAAATACTTGTTTCTTATTTTTAAATTTATTTCCTATTTATAAAATTTTAAATGTTCATTTTATAGATTTTTAATTCACTTTTTAAATACATTTAGTGTAATTATAAAGTCTTTTAAAATGTGGAATATATTTTCAAAATTCAAATATGTACAAGTTTTAAAATTTTAAATATGATTTAGCAACTTAATTATGTGTACTTAACATGTATATTCACTATTTTATCTAAGATGGAAATAAATTTATGTATAAGATAGTATTTTTATTCTTAATAAGGTAGTTATATTTAAGGTGGAACCTTTTCATTTGAAATTCATAATTTTTTTAATTGATATATATAGTGAATAAATTAAGGGGAATAAAATCATATTTCATGAAATTTTTCTATAAAAGTATTATTTTTTAAAAAATTATTTTAATAGTTTTGCAATCTAATTTTTACTTGTAATCCGATTTTTATTTTTTCATGCTTAAGTTTTTAAATAAAGGGCAAGTTTAAATGTTTTATTTTGAAATATAATCAGTTATTCATGATTAACATATGTAGTTTCAATTTATAAGATCTATTTTAAATAAAATAAGCATGAAAAATCATCTTTTTAAAAATATATACAATTTTTTTTAAATTCAGATGTGTTGAAATAATTCTAGTTTTATCTTATAGAAAAATTTTGATTTTATTTCACTCATTATGAATTATGTCTAATAATTTAGGAGGAGTATGTATGTGTTTATATACTAAAATTTTTAAATTCACATTAAATATATAAAATTTGGAGAAAAAAAATTTAGTTTACTATTATGTAATTTTTGGAAACATTGGTTTATTATATTTATTTATTTTTTCTCATATACACAAATTATTGTTTACTTATTTGTTTAAAATTTTTCTTTTCATAAATGACTGTTTTATGAAAGGTTTAAAACTAATATTTTTTAAAAACTTTGTTAATCTTCCAACATTATATATAATAATCCTTTAAATATAAAAATAGTTATTGTGGCTCCTTGGAACA
The DNA here is from genome assembly GCA_963277665.1 of Viscum album. Lineage (NCBI taxonomy): Eukaryota > Viridiplantae > Streptophyta > Magnoliopsida > Santalales > Viscaceae > Viscum > Viscum album. The sequence continues at coordinate 1,349,482,616 of OY728121.1, read as the reverse complement.
TGTTTTTCAATGACATTGGTATACAAATGTAAATTATTTCTCAAATATTTATTTTAATAATTGTTTTACTTCTTTTGAATGTTTAATAATAGGTGGAATTAATTTGTGAATTCATTTTTCAATGTTACATTAGTTTCTCTCCAATTAACTTCAAAGTGAGAATTTATTTAAATAATATATTTTTGATAATTTCAAAATGGGAGAGAGTTTTCAAAATTATAATTATTTTGTAATTATCAAAAATCTGGAGAATGTTGTAGTGGATTCTTGGATAATGTTAACTAATTGTCTTTTGATAATTATAAAATAGAATATTATGATTAATTAAAAAACATTAATTGTTTTTTTGTGTAATTAAAATTTGTTAAAACTTTTTAAGTGTTGTATTAATACATTGATTTTTTTAATTATTATTTCTCATATATTTATTAATAGTTCTCTTCAATTTTTTATCATATTTTTTTATTAAATAAGGTTTAAATTTGGTTGTATTATATTATTCTTTAATTTAATTATATTCTAGTATTATTTACTTAAAATAAATATAGATTTCATGTATTAATTTTTTATAACATTTTCTATAAGTTTCAAGTTCTATTCTTAGACTAATTTTTCTTTTTATATCATTAAATATTATTATTATATGTTTTTACAGTGCTATGTAAAGTTAACATTATGTTTATGTATGTTACTTAAGGTTTTAGTGTGTTTTCTAGAGTTGTGTAAGGGTATCTATAAGTTTATATGGGTTATGAAAGGTTAAATAGCTGATTACATGTTTTACATAAAGGTGACATTGAGACTATATATATTATGTAAGGGTAAACATATAATTTCCATAATTTTTTATTGGTAACAAATAAATTCTATTACTTACAAAAAGGTACATTGAAAATTCTATTACTTCTGTAAAGGTACTTGAGTGTTCCCATAAAGGTAATTGTATTATATAAATGTATGTAGAGAATTTCAATTTTGTGTAAAGGTAATTGATCTGTGAGTAAGTGTCACCTTTAAATTATATCGCTCACGTAAGGGTAACATGATCTTGTAAAAGAGTAGTACTTGTCTAGTGTGAGGGTAACTGAGCTCGTGTAAAGGTAATTGAGTCTCACATAAATGTAAAAAACATAAGGATTTTCTTATATAAGGGCATCTCAATAGTTTCTATGGGTACCATAATACTTTCATAAGGGTAGTATAACTTTTTTAAAACCCACATAAGTGTAACCTAAGTATCACGTATCTATAATAAATGTTCTTCAATAGTTGGGTAAAGGTTGTATAACTTTTTCGAAACACACATAAGGGTTATGTAAGTCTCATATAATGGTATGAAGAGTTCTTCAATAGTTTCTTAATTGAATAAATCCATGTAATGTAAAAAATTGGTTATCAATGTGCAGTGTTTATATGTCACATAAGGGTAACTCAAATTTACTTATATTTTACCAATGATCTATATAATGTTATAAACATTAAAATATGATCTTTTTCATAATATTTAATTTTATCAATTTCTTAAAGTTTATTATGAACATTGTTAATGTTTTATTTATTCTAAAAAAATATTAATTATTTTAAACTCATGTGAGCATGTTTTAAATTGTTTCATGATAAATTAAAAATGATTCACATTTGATTAAGAATTCATTTTGATGTTTGGAAATTTTGATATTAAAATTAAATATTGTTGTATTATAAAAAATTTTCTTTTAATGTTACTAGATTTTTTCTCAAGCTTATTAATATTCATTATTTTCTTTTTCTATTAATTATTCTAAATTTTTTTCTCTCTATAAAACATGTGTTTTACAGAATATCAAGAGATAAATCAAAAAGGTAAAAGTTTAAATTATAATTTTTTGGGAATATGAAGAGATAGTATCACATTAATTATGAGATTATTATAAGGAATTAATTATCAATTATTATGGATATATTTATTACTATATTAATAGTTTATTATTCAAATAATTGGTTGTGTATAGCATAATTTTAATTTTTTCAATTTAATGAATGATACTTACATATGAAGTTTATATCATTGGGATTTTTTAAGAAATTATTCAGTGTTATTTTGGTATATAAAAGGGATTAAGAGTTTTAGTGAAAAAGTTAAATATGTGATTCTTCATACTTTTACATGTTATAAAGTTCACAACAGAGTCATAGAGCATCATCGTTCAACTGTATGATAAAGTAAAATCATGGTTTCTTAAGATTCATTGTTTCAACATTATAAATGGCATGATAACTACCTGATCAAAACACTAGTATATTCATTGACATTTATTCACTGGGTTAAATTATTTTATTCATTCTTTGTGTTGTAACTTTGTGTGCTATATTTTCTCATTTAGTGTGTCCTTCACAAGGTTATACTACCCTAAAAATGGTATGGTTAGGTTTATTCTATCCCATTAGATGACCAGGTTCCACTTAACCCATAAAAATAGTGGAAAGTAATTCTTCTATAAGAGTATAGGTGTAGTCTATCCCCTTAGAATACTAAGTTCCTCTTGACCCCTAACATAGAATATGTTAGGTATTTTTCCTATAAAAGTCTAGGTTGGTTCTGCACCTATAAAATAATGGGTTAGGTTTTTCCCCATAAAATATTGTGTTTTGTCTAATCCCAAAAAAAATAATGAGGCTAAGATTAGTTCTGTAAAAGTTTAGGATTAGTCTTCTCCTATAAAAAGATGGGTTATTATTTGAGCCCATAAAAGGAAATAGAAATGGTTTAAGTCTCCTAGTGTAAAAGGGGTGGATGTAATGAGATGTCACTCACCTTAAAAAGTGATATATGATAGTGGATGTCATCTCTATCAATTTTTCATAGGTTTTAAGAGTTTACTGTGATAATTTAGATCTAAACCATTATAAAATTCATGTATTAATATATTACTTTCATGCATTTTATTTTCTATCACTTTTATTATATCAGTGTCATTGAATTGATTAATATTTAAATTGGTCACTTGTAAATTCCTAAGTTTTTTAACCGGGTTAAAATATAAAGGTTTTTTATTTTTTTCATTTATTAATGGGTCAGTTTCTTTAAATGGAGCTCTATAATTTTATTCTGGGTTTTGAAACACCTAAAGGTGTCGTTTTTTGACTTTCATAATTACTTGATAATTTACGCAGGTGTCCCGATGAGTCTCGGGTGGAAAGGTCCACTTTAATGGATCTGCACGAGCTGCGCATGGTTTCGGACCAACTTGTGCACTTTACCTTGTTTAATAAATTATAAATTTTATTTAAATAAGTTTATATGAGAGATTGTGATTAATTAAAAGAAAGTTTTAATAACAATAATAATAATGAAGTTATTATTATTATTAGTGTGGTTTTTTAATTAAATGAATGATAAATAATTAATTAAATTATGGTGGTAGAAATTAATGTGGATTTTGGGTTTATCAAAGAAACATTTTAATTAAATGAAGAGTTTTAGATTTATTAAAGGACCATTTATTATTAAATGAAGGTTATGGTTGGATTTTATATCATTAATATCATATTAATGATATTATAATAAATTGGGGGTTTTGGTTTTAAATAAATGAAAGTTAGAATAATAATAATAATAATTTTATTATTATTATTATTATTTTTAATTAAATAAATGTTAAAATATTTTAATGTGGATTTTGAGCTTATTGAAGAAACGTTTAATTTATTTTTAATTGGGATTTTTTAAAATTAAAAGAAGGATTTAATAATAATAATAATAATATTTGTGATATTATTATTTTTATGTTTATTATTATAACAATTATTATAAATTTTTAGTTATTAATAATATTATTATTTTTATTTAGGAGTAGTAATTAGGGTTAAAAGTAAATGGGGAGGGGTGTAACCCCTTTTTCTCCCCTTGTGAGGCGCGACACATAGCAGGGTGCGTGGACCGCTTTTTCTGAAACCTTACTAGTCATGTGAGCTCCTCATTTGGGCTACCTTCATGGCTGCAAGCTTCTTTCTCATGGCTGGACTTCCCTTGGAATCTCTTCCTAGTTATGACCAACAGTAGCAGGCAAGTGACCTGCAGTAGGAGCATCACCAAAACATGCGGCCCATTTCTTCCATGGTGGATTTTCTCTCATTTTCTCCATGACCGGAACCTCCACCCTATGGCGTGACCAGCACCAGGCGTGCAAGATCCTTTCCAGTCACCCTGTCGCGCAATCCCCACTTAGCTGCGACCAGCAGCAGTGCGTGACCAGCAGCGTGTGACCCTAGGCTATTTCTGTTGTAGCATCTGACACCTCCCTCTTCCAGGGTCTTCTTCCTCGGATGATTTTTATTGACTTCTCCATGGGTTTAGTTCTATCCTTTTAGGTAGGATCTTATTTAGTTTTCTTCTTGATCGCTTTTTCTATTTTATGTTATTTCGGCGTTCATTTTGGTTTTTTCGGAGTTTAGGGTTTTGAGAATAATATCCATTTTGTGTTCTCCATTCAATAGGATGTGCAATTGATGTTTAGGGACAATTGGTCCATGTTCTAGCATTCACCACCAAGGGTGAGGCAGATGAGATCGATTTTCTTTGAATATGTTGGTTCAGGTAAGCTTCTAAAACCCATTGTTTGTTTTTTCACCAGTTGAATTAGGTTCTGAGGAATTATCTGATTCCCTCGTATATAACTGTTGGTGTGTTGAACCTTGCTACACTGTTTATTGACTTATCTTACTGATTTAGTAAAATATTGATTAATTTTTTAGGGTGTGTTCACACACATATATATATGTTGATATATATATATAAGGGTGCATGTATACGACTGTAGGCTGATTGCAATTGTTTTCCTCCTATTACATCAAAGTGTTGAATATTAAAATCAGTTCCACCCTAAGGTATGGTCCCAAATATTTATCGCTTTATTTAATAATTCCTATATTCTACTTAAAATAAATTTAGGATGTTACTCTCCTTGGTTATATAACTTCGAAGTTTTCTTAAAATTTCAATTAAAGATAAATTGTTGGTTATTGGTAATGTCATATCATGCTTGCAGAAGTTTGGGATTTTAGTATGACTTATTTATAGTGTTGATATATGTTATGTAATTACATGAAACCTTTGATGTCATTGAGTGATTTTTTCCACATGAGATGATTTAGTACTTGACCAGGTGTTTGTTTTAAGATTGTGTTGTTGGATACTTATATACTGCCAAGTTAATATGTTGATTTTATGCCTAGAGATTTAAATGGTTAAAAAATAAGCACTCATGGGTCTTCATTATAATTGAGAAATTAAATGGAAATGGACAAGGACACCCTTAGGTGTTTCTTTTAACCCATGTCATGTAATGCTAATTACGCAAATGATGATATATCAGTTGGTGAATTAGATGATTTAATGGGGTAGGATGGGTAATAGGGTAATTAATTTTAGAATTAATTATCAAGTTATGAGTTGGAAACAAAATTGTGGCTTTTACTGATTATATAGAGTATTGAATATTTTGACATGTTCAAAATATAAATTGGAAACTTGTAATAATTAATGGATGAATTAATTATTACATGATAAATGGTAAATGGTTAATTAATTGATGACTGGTTGAAGAGATCTGATTTAATTAATTAATTGTTGAATTAATTAATTTTTATGCACTAAATTTAGATTGTTAATTGACTGTTTGTTACAATTGTTGGCCAGGGGTACCTTTCGATGCGTGTTTGTTTCCCATGCCTTATGTTGTTTTGGATGGAGTTGTTTAAAATTAAGATATGATGTGTGAGATGGTTTCTAAATATATGGGCATTTTTCAGCATGTTTTGAGATGATTATGACATGCATGTAAATTTTTAAAGTCTTAGACGAATCACTATTTGAGAAGATGGGTTTAGACTTGTTAAATAATAAGGATAATTAAATTTTGAGGTAATTATTTAGTTGGTTTGGAAATAATAATTAATTGTTAATTAATTTTTGACTTATTTGACGATCAATTTATGTTGTTAATTAGTTGTTGAAATAATTAACGGATTGGATTAATTAATTTATGAATTAATTAATTGATGGTTTTGCAGTGTTTGACATGGCGTTCTACACCAACGAAAAATAAATATGTATGATTGATAAATAGGTTGTGAGATAGGGACTAATGCTCTAAATACTCATGGGGTGCTAGACATGTTGTTCTACACCCATCTTGCATGCAAACATTCCTTTATGACATAAGGACTGATGCTCTAAATACCCATGTGTTGTGAGATAAGGACTCATGCTCCAAATACTCATGAAGGTACTAGACTTGATGTTTTACACCAATTAATTGACATTGGATTGTGGGTCCAATTGATCGTACATGAAATGAATTAATTGGTTAATGAAATCAGTTATGACATTATGATTTGTGAATTAAATATGAGAAAGCATTCAGACTTATCAATGAATTGGATGAATCATTGTTAGTGGATGGACCTATTAGTGAATAACTATTTTTAGTGGACGGTCTTAGATATAGTACATGAAAGATTAAATTGAATATCTTATGACACGTTATCCAAGACAAAGCACAAGCTTGAAATTGGTCTTTACATTGATTACTTATATGGTCTTTAGAGATATCTCTGGTGAGTGACTTATACGGGGGATGTCGAGCTTATGCCGAATCTCGATACTTTCATAATTTAATGAGGTTTAAATAATTGATAAATGAAAATTATTGTGTAATTCCTCTTGTGTATGCATGAAAAATGTGTAATACAAGTTTAGACACCAGCTGAGGGATAAATGAGGTACTTGGGTATATAGTTACATTGTACTGCTTACTTTATTTATGCATTCTTTCACATGGTTTAATTATTTATTAAATTTCTGGATTTGGGGTATACATCGGTGGTCTTGGCCTACTGAGATTTACATCTCACACCCAACTCAGGTCGCCACTGCACTGGGTACCCGAGTAGATTATATTTGGTTGCAAGATTGTGCTATTTTTATATACTTGGGGGGATAGGATCAGTGGTCCGAGCGAAATCTCTGAATTCTCAAGGAGACCGTCCTTGGGGCGTTGAGTCATTGTTTATCTATTTCTGTATTGGAATGTAAACCATGCTATTTTTGTTCATTTTTTTCCATTTTGTATCATTACCATGTCATGCATTCATATGATGTATAATTGGCATTGGCCAATTTTATAAAATGTGTACTATTTGTCTTCCACTACTTTATCATTTATTAGACTACTTCCGCTATTTATTTTAATTGTCTATTATTGAACTCTAATATGAGGGTATAGAATCCTTAGTGACTATCCATAGACCCTCTCTACTAGTCGGAAGCCTCTACTGTATGAGGAGACATGCTTGAGGTCATGTGGTGACCAGTTCGGCCATCGGTTTAGTGGTGAGCCGGGTTGGGACATTACAAAGTTGTATCATAGGGTTTCTTTTCCTTTGTCTTGCTATTTTGGGGTTAGTAGATAGGAAACTGGGGATGTGTAAGAATTTTGGTTAATAGTCATTCTTGGGACTGATCACCCCATGTACGGGAAATGACCAAGTGGCCATGGATGGGAATTGATTTTTATACTATTAGAGGTTATAGTTGATATTATTTCACCTTGAGTGACTGGTGTATTTTCTGCTGCTTATTGATTTTGAGAATTTTTAAAAATAATTTTCTTGGCCTGATATGGAAATGAAGTTTCATACATGCATTATCTTAGGAACATAGAGATTCACATGTCATGCATATAACATTCCATGTAGTAGCATTAGTAGGATTCCTGATAATTTGGATTTTTTTCCTTAGCTGTAATACCATGTTTTGATCTACGTTAGATTGCCTCTATAGATAGCATGCTTCATTGATAGATTTAACATACTTGAGTGATTATATACTATACTGCCTCAGTTATTATCATGTTTTGTTGTTGTGCCATGCTTCTTTGTTATAGCATATTGTTGTGTTACTGCTTATGCTAACATGATAGAAATGCTTTTATATATGAAAGGCATTCTAAAGTTAAAATGTTAAATTAATATTGATTGTGATAAATTGGATCCAAATTCCAGCAATAAGGTGTATAGGTGACTTATCGATTGGTTTATGGCCACCCATGTGTTTAAACCTTATATAACCATAGTATGTTTGAAAATGGTAATAAATGTAAAATTGTTGAGTTTTGAGTGAAATGAACTGGTGTTGGGTTGCTTTTTCAAGAACCCAGATTGAATAAATGGGGCCCTCATAGGTCGCCTTCTTAGTAAAATGAATTTAGATGCTAAATTGCCTATTTAAATTTGAATAACATTGAATGTTAAATGAATAAAGAGGATGTTTGTGATAGCATCCCTATTTTTTCTGTAGGGAGTTGTTTTGAAAACCAAGTGACTTATTATGAAAAAAGTACTTGTGTGTTTGTTGAAATTCATTGAAATTTTGAAAGGTAGAAATGAATTAATTAAAATGGAAAAACAAAAAAGGGGCTTTTGAATCTTGTGATTTCGGTTTTGTGTGACCAGGAGGGAGGGTTGACGTTTATGTTTCTTAAGGGGCTAACCTGTGGCAGGAAGTACCCTTAGAATTTTCTAGTCCATTAAAGTATGTTTGTCCCACTGCTCGAGAGGACTTATTGGGACTCGGCTGTTATGGAACGTCGATAGGTTTATGTTATAGCTTTTATGATCAATTTTTGACACGGTGATCGTGGTTTGAGGAACGTCACATGCATGTGTTAATGTGTTCTAAAATACCATGATGGTGAGAGGATGATCTTTTCATGCGACATAATGGAAAATCCTAAGGTGGTTAGTGTCACATCGTGTTCGGTAAATGTTTTGGAAAGAGAGGTCGATCTTTTATAACAGAGTTGTCTGATAGTAGTTTGACTGATATTCTTAATGACCTTGGTTTTTCTCTTAGTGAGCTCTTCTAAATACGATGAGCATTTCCCCAATATTTAACTCGTCATGAAGATACTGAGATAGTGTTGGTCTTACATCGTACTACAATTTAAATGTTGTTGGGCATGATAAGTGGTTGTTATCTGGGTAGTACGTGGGATGCATGGTTTCTTGGGGATACTCCTTTATTTGTGTTGCGGAACAGTTGTTTTTAAAATAGCCTTGCGACGGCTTGACTTGTAAATTTCACCGGAGCTCAGGTAAGGACTTAAATATATATGTAGATGGTTTTACAAAAGTATTAAAGGCACGTAGTTAGTTAAAGGGAGAATGTTGGTTTTGGGTACATGACATATTTTGAGGGAAGTAGTTGCACCCTGTTCTATTGGTTGATCTAGATTCAACTATTTTCGTTGACGAGGTCCCTGTAATAGCCTCAGATATAAGATCTGTTTTGATGTTTAAGCTATAAAGTGATCTTTGGATTTGATTTTAATGAATTATCCATTAGTCTTGTAAAGGGTTAAAGATTTGTTGGCATTAGGAACACAACACGTCAGTTCTAACGAGATTAAATGACCATGTTCGGTTGGTTGTTTTAGTAGTGGTTCTCGATGGCTTCTCGAGGACAAAAATCTTTTAAGGTGGGTATATTATAAAGTACTGATTTTTTGAACCGGGTTAAAATATGAAGGTTTTTGATATTTTTTCAGTTTATTGATGGGTCGGTTTCTTTAAACCTAGATCTGGAATTTTATTCTGGGTGTTGGAACACCTAAAGGTGTCGTTTTTGGACTTGCATAATTATGTGATAATTTTCGTGGGTGTCCCAATGAGTCTTAGGTTTAAAGGTCCACATTAAGGCATCTGGATGGGCTACGCATGGTTTCGGTCCAACCTATGCAGTTTACCTTGTTTAATAAATTATTTATTTTAATTAAATAATTTTTTATGAGAGATTGTGACTAATTAAAATAAAGTTTTAATAATAACAATAATGAAGTTGTTATTATTATTTTGGTTGTTTAATTAAATGAATGATAAAGAATTAATTAAATGGTAGTGGAAGAGATTAATGTGGCTTTTGGGTTTATCAAAGAACCATTTTAATTAAATGAAGAGTTTCATATTTAATAAAGGACCATTTATTATTAAATAGAGGTTATGGGTCGGAGTTTATATCATTAATATCATATTAATGATACTGTAATAAATTGGGGGTTTTGTTTTTAAAAAAATGAAATTTGGAATAATAATAATATTAATTTTATTATTATTATTATTGTGTTTATTTAATTAACTAAATATTAACAGATTTTAATGTGGCTTTTGCGCTTATCAAAGAAACATTTAACTGATTTTTAATTGGGATGTTCTTAAATTAAAAGAATGATTTAATAATAATAATATTTATGATATTATTATTTTTATGTTTATTATTATAATTATTGTTATTAAATTTTAGTTATTTATAATATTATTATTTTTATTTTTGAGTAGTAATTAGGTTTAGAAGTAAAGGGGGGAATAACCCCTTTTTCTCCCCTTGTGAGGTGCGATGCACAGTAGGGTGTGTGGCCCCCTTTTTCTGAAAAACTACCAATTGTGTGAGCTCCTCATCTGGGAAATCTCTATGTCCATAAGCTCCTCTCCCATGGTAAGACTTCCTTTGTCATATCCTCTTGGCTATGACCAACGGTAGCCGGTGCGCGACCTGTAGTAGGCGCATCAATGAAATGTGCGACCCCCTTATTCCGCAGTGGATTTTCTCCCGTTTTCTCCATGACCGGACCCTCCACCCTATGGCGTGACCAGCACAAGGTGTGTGAGATCCTTCCTGGATGCCCCAACGCATGACCCCAACTTATCTACGATTAGAAGTTATGTGCAACCAAAAGCATGCTACCCCTAGTTGTTTCTTCTATACCATGTGACACCTCCCTCTTTTGGGATCTTCTTCCGTAGAAGATTCCTCTTGTCTTCTCCATGGGTTTAGTTCGATCCTTTGAGGTAGGATCTTATTTAGTGTTATTTTTTCTCTCTTTTTCAATTTGATGTTATTTCGATATTCATTTTGGTTTTGGCCGAGTTTAGGGTTTTGAGAATAATACCCATTGTTGTGTTCTTCCTTCAATAGGATGTGTAATTGATGTTTTGGACCTTTTGGTCCATGTGCCAGCATCCACCGCCAAGGGTGAGGTGGATGAGATCAATTCTCTTTGAATATGTTGGTTTAAGTAAGCTTCTAAAACCCACTATTTGGTTTTTCACCTATTGAATTAGGATCTGATGAATTATCTGAGTCCCTGGTATATAACTTTTGGTGTGTTGACCCTTGATACACTGTTTATTTACTTCTCTTACTGATTTAGTAAAATTTTGATTAATGTTGTAGGGGGCGTGCACAAACATATATATATTGATATATATATAAGGGTGGGTGCATGCGACAGCAAGCTGATTGAAATTATTTTCCACCTAGTACATCGAAGTGTTGAATATTTAAATCAGTTCCACCCTGAGGTAGGGTCCCAAATCTTCATCTCTTTATTTAGGAATGAATATTTTCTTCTTAAAATAAATTGAGGATGTGAGCCTCCTTGGTTATGGAACTGATTTTTTTTCTTAAACTGCTGATTAAAGATAAACTACTGGTTAGTGGTAATATCATATCATGCTTGCAGAAGTTTGGGCTTTTAGTATGCCTTCTTGATAGTGCTGATATATTTTATGTCGTTTCTTGACACCTTTGATGTTATTGAGTGATTCTTTCCACTTGAGATGATTTAGGAATTGACCATTTTTTTAATCTTGTGTTGTGGGATATTGATTTGCTTCTAATTTAATATGTTGAGTTTATGCCCAAAGCTTTAAATGGTTAAATAGGAAGCACACATGGGTCTTCCTTATAATTGAGACTTAAATGGTGATGGACTTGGACACCCTTAGGTGTTCTTTTTAACCCATGTCACGGAATGATAATTATGCAAACGATGATATATCAGTTGGTGAATTAGATGATTTAATAGGGAAGGATGGGTAATAGGGTAATTAATTGTAGAATTAATTATCAAGTTATGAGTTAGAAAAAAATTGTGGCTTTTATTGATTATTGATAGTATTGAATATTTTTACATGTTTGGAATATAAATTGGAAACTATTAATAATTAATGGATGGATTAATTATTGAATGTTAAATGGTAAATGGTTAATTAATTGATGATTGATTAAAGAGATATGATTTAATTGATTAATTTCTGAATTAATTAATTTTCATGCATTAAATTAAGATTGTGAATTGATAGTTTATTATGATTGTTGGCCAAGGGTACCTTTTGATGCGTGTTTTATTTCCATTCCATAAGTTGTTTTGGATGGAGTTGTTTAGAAATAAGATATGTTGTGTGAGATGGTTGCTAAATATTTGGGCCTTGTTCAGCATGTTTTGAGATGATTATGACGTTCATGTAAATTGTTAAAGTATTGGATGAATCACTATTTTAGTGGACGGGTTTAGACTTATTAAATAATTGGGATAATTAAATATTGAGTTAATTATTTAGTTGGATTGGTAAGAATAAGTAATTGTTAATTAATTATTTACTATTGAAATATTGAATGGTTAATTAATTTTTGACATATTTGACAGGTGATTTATGTTGTTAATTAGTTGTTGAATTAATTAACAGGTTGGATTAAGTAATTTATGAATTAATTAGTGGATGGTTTTGGGGTGTTAGACATGTTGTTCTACACCAATTATAAATAAATATGTATGATTTATAAACGGTTTGTGAGATAGGGACTGAGGCTCCAAATACTCATGGGGTGAAAGATATGGAATTCTACACCCATATTGCATGAAAACATTATTTTATGGGATAGGTATTGATGCTCCAAATACCCAGGGTTTGTGAGATAAGGACTAATGCTCCAAATACTCATGAGGGTGCTAGACTTGATGTTCTACACCAATTAATTGACATCGAATTGTGGGTCCAATTGTTCGTACATGAAATTAATTAATTGGTTAATGAAAATTGTTGTGACATTATGATTTGTGAATTGAATATGAGAAAGGGTACAGACTTATCAGTGAATTGGGTGAATCACTGTTAGTGGATGGACCCAGGAGAGAATCAGTATTTTTAGTGGATAGGATTAGGTATAGTATATGAAATATTAAATTGAATATATTATGATGTGTTATCCAAGCCAAAGCACAAGCTCAGATTCAGTCATTACTTTGATTACTTAGATGGTCTTTAGAGACATATGTGGTGAGTGACTTATACGGGGGATGTTGGGCTTATGTAGAATCTTGAGAATTTCATAATTTAATGAGGTTTAAATAATTGATAAATGATTATGATTATGAAATTACTATTGTGTATGCATGATAAATGTATAATATTGGTTCAGACACAAGCTGAAGGCTGAAGCAGGTACTTGGGTATATATTTACATTGTATTTCTTACTTTATTTATACATTCTTTCATACAATTTAAATTATTTATTAAATATCAGGATTTGTGATAGACACTAGTTGTCCTGGCCTACTGAGATTTATATCTCACACCCTACTCGAGTAGCCACTGCACTGGGTTACCTGAGTGGATTATATTTGGTTGTAGGACTGTAATGATTGCATATTCTTGGGGGATAGGAGCAGAGGTCCAAGCGGAAGTTGAGAATTCTTGAGGAGACCTCCCTCAGGGCATTAAGTTATCGTTTATCTATTTCAGTATTGGAATGTAAAGCATCCAGTTTTTGTTCATTGTTTTCCATTTGGTATCATTAGCATGGAATGCATTCATATGTTGTATAATAGTCATTTGCCACTTTTATAAAATGTGTACTATTTGTCTTCCACTACTGTATCATTTATTAGAATACTTCGGCTATTTACTTACATTATCAATTATTGAACTCTGATATGAGTTTATAGTCTCCCCGCTGACTATCCATAGACCCTCACAACTAGTCGGAAGCCTCTGGCATACGAGGAGATGTGCTTGAGATTATATGGAAACTAGTCCTACCACCGTTTTAGTGGTGATCTGGGTCAGGATGTTACATTACTTTTCTCTATTAATGGTTTAGTTTTGATTAAATTTTTAAATAAATGAAATTCACCCCACCCCACCCCCCTCTTTTTCATTACCATCACCCCTCAGGACCTAACAGTCTTCACCTCTTCTAGAAAATCCTTTATCTCTCTATCAAAAATGTAGCCTTCATGCCTTTATAGCCCTTGGCACTAGAACTCCTGAATTTTCCTCCTCCAAGTATCTTCATTATAAATATCAACACTATGGAGATCCACTAAATTATGTAATATTATATATATCATGATATTATCTTTATTATTCATAATCATAATTATATCTTATTTTCATAACTATGACCTTATGATTTATGTACATATGTTATGTCTGAACATGGTTCTAGATTTGGGAACAACTATGTGACATATTTAACAACTATGTTTTGATATTTAATTATTATTCATATGTCACATTATGTGCCTTTTTCAAATGATTCCCTCATGCTTATGAATATTACTCCATTCTTCTGATATGATACCGATGATTATTATGCTCATCTATTTTCTTTTGATTCAGGTATCATATTCTTTCTACATTATCTCTCCCTTACTTATAATTTATATCACCCCTTTCATTGATGTATATCCTCATTTAATTACATGAACTATGGATAATATGATATATTTAATAATGATAAAGAATAATTATTTAAACAATGTTTAAATTTTATTATGTACAAGTGATGTTTGAACTTAATTTTCACAAGATAATAAACATTCTGATCCTATAATGTAATACTATTACATTTTGTATACTAAAAAAGATATAATAGTAATGTAAGAAAAAATTGGTTCATTATAGTTGGTATTCAATCATGGTTTAGTAAATTTGGGAATTAGTATTAGAATGTGTTAATAGAAACCCTATGGATAAGTCTATGTATATGTAAACATCCTAGTTTTGGTAAAGTATAATAGTGTATGGTTTTAAAGTAATGAAATCTATGTATGGATACTATAAGTGGATTTGGATCTGTCACAGATATACCTAAGGGTAATAACACAATAAAAGGGTGGATTGGGTGTTAACTCAATCATTAAACGGTGAATGAATAATCGACCTTGTTTCATGTTGGTTTTGACACTCCTGAGGGATATAATTTGGTTAATCAAAAACTTTATACAAAAAATTTTGATGTATATATAGATAAATTAATTATTCATTTTGAACATATAAAAGGGTTAAATTATATACTCGTAGAAACATCATTTGGGAAGAATGATATGATATACATAGAGATCCCATAAGATATTAATTGTGAATTTTTTTTCACAAGAGAATAAATTATTTATTTATGTCGTATTTACTTATTTTTTTCAGTCCTTTTATATTTTAGAAAATATTGGTAACCAATTGAAACCAGACAAAAAACCCATGTTATAGATAATGAAAAGATTCTATAAATGAAATTCCTAATGAATTGGGATGTGTGTTTAAAAACATCATGGTGATTCTTACCCAACTGTCTCAAGCTATGAACAATAACATGAACCATGTGTAAAATCTAACTTCCTAGGAGTGACTAGACATTGAATAGTTTATGAAGAAATTTCCAAAAATGGTTAGAGGATATTTTTATTAACTTATCATAGAATATTATTTTGACTCAGTGGACAATATTTTTTATGTTCTCCACTATTCTGAGAGGGAAAATGTAACTCTAAACATCTTTTATTTAGTTGTAGAGGCTGATCAATGGTGGGAATTAATAATGAATACAAAGATGAAAGATTAAATGTAATAAATGGAGTGGGAATACTTTAAGCAAATATTTATTAACAATTATTTACCATTAACTCTTCAAAATAATATAGAGAGATAAATAATAGAGATTATGAAAAATGAGGGTGAATCTATCATGGATTATGAGACAAAATTCACAAGGAATGTAAGATATGTTTTGGGTTTTATTATCAAAATTATAGTAAAATAAATAGATTCTTTTTTGATTTAAAACCTAACCTCTGAAAGGCTCTATATATCTTAGACTTTGGTATTTATAAATAAGTAGTTCAATTTACACTCAATTTAGAGATGGAGTTTCTATAATGGTTCAATGGATATGGAGATAAGAATAGAATAATGTGTTTTGAATTAGATTAAATGATAGAGGAAAGAGGATCCAGCCACTCACATGTCAAAGATGTGATAAGAAACAACATGAGAATTTCCTTAATGGGGTAATGAAATGATTTAAGTTTGTGATATAAGGATACCAAGCTCATGAGTTTCTAATAGACATGAAGAATCTAAACAACATGGTGGAGGAAAGGAATGAACCTCTCAATGCACTACCCATAGTTAAATGATTCAATTATAAAGATAAAGGGAACTATAAAAGCCATTTCACTGAACCACATGTCATTGAGGGTTATCAACATCATCAACCACTAATTCCAAGGGATTAATGTAAATCTTATGTCATCTCCAATACTAAAGTGTATCGTGAAAATGAATTTATATGAGGTACACTTCCTATTCACTCAAGAATGGAAAAAAGTTTGATTTTATTCTAATTTTACACATTCATTTTATATCATGAAAGTTTTATATAATTTTTGAATCACAACCCCAATTTCTTAATGTATAGATATATATAAAAAACCCCGTGGTTTGATCAATGCATCCCAACTATTGGACTCTTATCCTATTAGCGTCAGTGGTAATATTCTTCCAGTGAATCTCATAATAATTACCTTGGTGGCATTTGATGCTATACTAGGAATAGATTATCTATCCTTATATAGAGCTCATACAAAATATTATGGAAAGGAAATATATTTATATATTTTGAACCATCCCATTCTCTTATTCAAATGAAAACAAGATCACGAATCTAATATAAATAATCCCTCACTAGTGAGGGTGATGATACCCAGGGAAGAATCATATCATACCCTAGTAATTCAGTCGAAGGAAAGTATCAACCTTTATGATATTACTATTGTGAGGGAGTGTACTGATGTATTAACTAATGAGTTTTTTGGAATTCCCCCAGATCATGAGGTAGAGTTCTCAATATAACAAATATCCAGACCCAGTCATATCTCCAAAGTCCCCTATAGGACAGCACTGGTAGAATTAGATGAGTTAAATAAGTAATTGCAAGTGAATTTGGGAAATGGGTTCATACACCCTAGTGAATCACCTTAGGGTTCACTAGTGCTCTTTTTCAATAAAAATGATAGATCAATGTGAATTTTCATTGATTATTAGGAGCTAAACAAGATCACTATAAAAAAAAGTTCCCCCTTCCAATAATTTATGACTTGTTCAATCAACTTCAAGGAGATCAGTACTTCTAAAAGGTGGATCTTTATTGTGAGTATCATTATTTAATGGTTAATAAGAAATATATTCATAATAAAACTTTCTGTACAAGGCATGGAAACTATGAGTTCATATTGATTCCCATCAGACTTACTAATTCTCCTGCAATCCTCATGGATTTTATGAATAGTGCCTTTAGATAATATCTTGATAAATTTGTGTTAGTCTTTATTGATGATATTCTCATTTACTAGAAGAGAAAGGAGGAATATTAAGAGTATCTAAGGGTTGTGTTGGTGAAATTAAGAAGGGAGAAATGTATACTATGTTTAGAAATTTTGAATTTTGGTTATAGCAAGCCGCATTCTTGGGGAACATGATCACAAGGGATTTTATATAGACCATTCAAAGACCAAGGAAATTGAGGAATGGACCAGGCCCTAAAGTTTCATGTAAATCCATTGATTTCATAGATTATCTTGGTAATACCGATGATTTGTGGGAAATTTATTGTGATTATATATCATGCTAAATATGTTAACATGAAAAGGGGTAAAATATTTCAATATAGAAGAATTTGAGTAAATATTTTAGGAGTTCAAGAAGAGTTTAATAATTGGGCATGTACTCACACTACCCTGGAGTAGAGAAGGGTTTATAATACACTAAAAGAAATGCATGGATTGTGTACTTATGAAAAATGATAAATTGGCACTCCTAGACTCATAGTAGTTGAAGATCAGTGATCATAAATACCTGAAACATGATCTAGAGTTAGCATATGTGATCTTCGATCCCACAAACAACACTATTGAATATAAATAAAAAATTAAGAAACCAATCGAAATCTTAGAAAATGAAAATGTATAACCTTGATAAGAATTGATGTTAATGTTGAATAAATGAATGAATAGGTATTTATAGTAGGTAATATTACCATTTTAAAAATATTTTATCAATTAGAATAGTAATTTGGCTATCATAAATAGTAACCTGGTCGTTAGGAATAATTACCAGACAGTTGGGGATTATAACTTGACCGTTGGAATATGAATCTGTCCATACAAAAATTTGATATAAATAATATTTATCATGATTAATTTAATAAAATATAAATTTTTTAATTACATAAAATAAATACCAATGTAAAAACTAAAATAAATTATAAGCATTTTTTAATAAATTATATGTTAATATATTTCGTAAAAATCATAATTATTATATTAATAATTAAAATTTCATATTTTATAAATTTATCTTGATAGAATGAATATAATTTTTATAATGATAATTTCAAATTTTCCCTGCGGTAGTTTTTTGATAATTTTCTTAGAACCTTCAATTTTTACATGAATAGTAAAAATACGGTTTTTCAAATGCAGCAGGTTTTATGACATAATAGTGATGTAATAATGAATTAATTATCGTAAAATTGGTTATAATATCCCAAAATAAATTTAATTATAAAAATTTTGTCATTTAAAAATAATAAACATAATTTCCAAACCCAAAAAGTAATTTCCAAATTCTAAAAGTCCAAAGTGTCCCATTAAATAAACATTTTTCATTTTTATCTTCTTCTTTTTATTAAACTAAAAAATTAGAATTATAAACTATATGAAAAGTCCTGAAATAATGTAATTTTATTAAATAATATTTCATAATTTCATGAATATTACTATTTAAAGGTTTACCTTGGATCTAATAATTTATCTATTATTTTATTCTTAAAATGTCCCTCCCGTCAAGTATAAATAACCCCTCACCCCTCCCTTGGAAAACCACTTACCCAATCCAATGATCTACCTAAATTACCTCTATTAATACCCTTATAATACCTAGGGTTATTATTTAGTGACTAAACTCTAGGCATTCAATGATTTTAGTGTCATGGAAATGAAACAGCACCCAGAAGAGGGTATGTTTTCATCAACTTTTTCTCTATTTTTATTCTTCTCTTCCTATTTTTTCCTATTACATTCAAACTAAACTCTTATAATATTAATTTAGTATTATGTTAAAATTATATTAATAATTTTAACCTATTTTAAGAATTATATTTATTATGTATTTGTTTTTTATACTTCCCTATCGTCCTCTTTTGACAATATCCTGTCAACAGTTATTTTATTGCCCATGAGGATGTTTCCAACTCCCTAATTATCAAAACCATAATGTATGATTAAAATAAATTATTTATAATATATAAATTTATAAACATATATATTTATAATCTTATGTAGTTAATCATAATAATTTATAAATTCCATAAATCTAGATTTTTATGTCAAAGAAATATAGTTTATTTTAATGAAAATATAATACAAACATTTCACCTTTAACAAAGGGAATTAAGGAATAAAATAAAATGATTATAATTTATCAATAGTGGAAAAAAATGAACAAAATTAAATTATATTTACCAGATTCCATAAACCTGTGTTTATTATCGAGGTGGTTGAAAAGTGATGAAATAAATCAGGATATAAGGTATGGGGATTCTCGAACCCAACTCCTTTTCATATTATCTACTATTTCAAATTATTTTCCATATGGTTATTCATATAATTTCCTTAAAATTTATATTCACTATTCTTTCCTTTTGGGGGGAATATACAAGCCCATACTATGTTGAAATTATTTTTAATCCAATTTCCTAGATTTTTTAAAAATGACTTTTTTAACTAAAAACATCACATTTACTCCTCTTGAGTTGTTTTTTATCCTCTCATGAATGACGATGTTTTATCCCAAAATATTATTTCCATTATTCATTTCTTAACCCCGAATTATATTCATGAAATTATACTTTATTAAACCTTTCGTAAAATCATTCATTTTTTATGGGTTTATTTCATGAATATAATTTATATATGTTCTCTTTCATTGATGAATGCATGATTATGATCATTTTTTGATTTTATGGGTGGGTCTAGAATTATATATCCCTCCAATTCATTGAGTAATAATATTCATATCATTATATTATGTGTACTATTTATGAACAAGGTTCTAGTATTATTCATAATTATGATGTTATGATTTTTTTACTTATGTTATGCATGAACGTGCTGCTATATTTGTTCACAAATATTTATATTATTTGAGCACTATTTTAGGATGTTTGTTTATTATTAATATGCCACATTCCATGACTTTTTTCAATTATTCCCTCGAGCTTATGATATGATTATAGTGATTATGCTCACCAATGTATTATTGATTCATGTCTCTTATTTTGTCAATGTTATCCCTCCCATTATTGGACTTTTAAATCACCTCATTCTTTGATGTATATTCTCGGGTAATTAAAAGTACTAAGGAGAATATGAGAGATTTTAGGGGGATATGAGGAATTATTTAAATAATTTTCATGTTTTATTATGTATATGTGATGTCTGAACCTAACTTGACCAACATAATAAACATTTTGATCCTAGAATATATTAATATAATGTTATTTATCTTAAAAATGATATAATAGCCATTCATGTTGAAGTTGGGTTTTTCTAATTGGCTTCCAATTCTATGGTATTGAAATAAAATAAAAATACAAGCATCAAATTAATTATTAATTAATTAATTATCCATTTTTGTAGATGGGGTATTGGTCGAGTGGTAAGGAAACCTCATCAGACTACATGTGGTTCAGGTTCAACTTTGGATGTCCCTTACATGGGGGGATTTATATAGGTCGAGTTGGGCCTGCATCTTGATTTTGGAATAGGTGGTGATGTTGAGAAAGTTAGGGATGACCTGTGGATGGTAGATGATGGTGAGGATAGGTGTTAGTGGACCACAGGGGAATGTGTTGGGATTGAGTGGGCGTGAGGTCCAATGGCTACAGATATTAGGGAAAGGCTACTTCAAATGATGCAGACTTAGTGCAGTGGGTTCCAAAGGTGGAGTGGTGAGGCAAATTCCTCCATTTATGTTGGGTGTAGGGTTGCGCTTGTGGTGTAGGCCTATGATTCATGGTCCTCCAAGTCATTACATGGATTTTTGTTCCCTGGGACTTCATAGCCATGTCATAGGATCCATCCTCTCAAAAAAATAGAGGAGATTCTTTATTTAATAAAAAGTGGGGGATTCCCGCATTCATATTAAAATTAATTAATTATCCATTTATCAATTATTAACATTTTCATTTCCAATGTTTAACATTTTAATCCTTTAAGACATATACTGATGGAACTACTAATTTTCTATTTATATTCTCAATTATGTCATCATCATTTTTGAACCCTATGAACCAAACCCATTAATTTATTATTGCAATTATCATTTCCTAGTCATTCGAACACTCTATGACTCCTCCCAAGAAACCACTTAAAGGATGCACTTTCAATTCATAGCATCAAACTATTTCAGGAAATTTGAAATTGATCAATTAAAATATTATCTACTAATGAAAATATCAAGAAATAATCAATTAAGATTAAATATATATCTATGAGAAATTCTAATATTAAATCACCCATGATCACATAATTTCCCAAAACATTTCACATAGTATAATTTATCATGTTATCATCGTGATCAACCATCTGATGGTTCTAGATGTATTAAAATATTCTGTTGGGCATTATTTTGGACTGTAATATATCAAATTCAACAGATCATTCACAATTTAAATGACTATGAACACCCTGAACAATGAAAAATATTCAAAATAATATTGAAATTTTTTTCCAGAACCCAAATAATTAATCTTTTCCATGTTGATTTATAAATAATTTAATAGCATGAAGAAATATATCATTCTTGAGTTCTTTATTTAATTTAGGTCTTTTCCATTTGAAGGTTGTTCGATTGTATTTTAATTTTGTTTATTATAATAAAATTTAGATCCCATCTAGTAGTGATCCACACATTCTACACTGATCTCAGAACATTATTGATAGAACTTCATGTTTAATAACATTGGTAATAATCATCTTGTGTTGTTCCTATGATCATAACATGTTCTTTCATGATATAAGGATCCTTATGTGATCTCTCTAACTTGAGAGGAAAGGAAGGAGAAGAGGTAATCTCTTGATCTTGAGATAAAAACCTAGATATCTTCTCATTTAGAGAGAATTCATTAGGTAGGTGAATGTTGTGCACAATAACCATCCTCTCATGATTCTCAAAATTATCTATTTATAGACCTAGGGCTAGGATTTAATATTAATTAATTATACAAAGCCCCTTAATAAAATTTTAAAACCAAAGGTAACCTCATGTCATGTAAAATAATATTATTATTATTTTATTCCATGGTATTTTCTAATACATGAAATGATAAATATTATTTATAATGTGGTAAATAAATATTTATCATCGGCCTAATAACTAGGTATATTCATCCTCCTTGACATTAATTAAATTAAAAAATTGATATCATGAATAAATATTATATTCATGGTCTAGTGATTAAAATATTTATTTTAATTTTCAAATAAATATATAAATTATTTATTAATAAATAATTATATTATAAATACATAATTATTTTATTAGTAAATAATTTTTTAATATCTTGATAAAAGTAATCGATAAATATTATATATTCAAAAATAAAAAAATATTATATTCATAGTTTTTTGAAATAAAATATTTATTTTTATATTCAAGTAATTGAATAAGTTATTTATTAATGAATAAATAATTATTTACTATCTTGTGAATAACAAGAGATAGATAAATATTTTACATCCACATAATTAATCCATTACCTCATGAAATAAATATTTATTTAATATTAATGATCATTTAATAAATAATAAATAAATATTACTTATCAATATAGAGAATAATATTTACTTCAGCTGTCAAATATAATATTGAACTGATATCAAATTAAACACTTTCTGTGTGACCCTCTAGGACCCCTCTTTAGTGTAATAAGGAGGGTTTACCAAAATCTAAAGATTACTATATTGAAATGGGTCAATGATCCTATAGTGGAAGAGGATATGTTTTAGAAAAAAACAACATATGAACTCTCACTCTTTAATATATTCCTTTTGTCGTAATATCTCATCAAGCAGTCTGCACACCCATTTCATCAACACATATGTTTGATATATCTTTATTTTACTATTTGAAAAAAAATCCTCATTACGCTATCGACAGAGAATTTAATGTAATGGTTTCATTTTACTCAAAGGGTCGAGATATCTACAATCATAAATATGGAAGGGAAAAATCCTTCATCAACTTATTCATTAATAATATATCATTTCTCAGGCACCCAAAGTACCCAACTTCTCTGTGATCATATGTCATAATATTTTATGGAAATACATCAAATTTCTCGAGTCATGAAATGTATTAATAATAAAATTATATTCAAAGGGTATTAAAAATTCTCACTGACATGAATATCCAATGAAATATAAACATGTAGATTTCCTACAGACTGGTATGTTCTCATAATATCTCCTCTTGGAGATTACCAAGTGTGAATTTCATGAGATGAAGTACCATATTCTTACTAGTAATCACATATAATAGTCAACATACTATGTGTCTCATCATAGAATATTATTTGGTTATAGAACAATATTTATGACTATCATCAAGGCACTTTAAGGTTCTCCTCAGAGTGGGGAAATGTTATGACCTTTTCAATGTGGCAAATATTATCAGACATTAGAAAATTAATGTTATTCTAAATAATGATCAATATATGTTAAGGTATTTATTAATGTTAAAATCCATTAATATATAGAAAATAAAAGGTAAAAAATTTATATGGGAACAAATCCAACACTATCACTGTAGTCGAGGCTCCCAACCCATTATTGATCCATTAAAAAATTTATATTCAAAATATTATCATACCACCAACCCCTAACTCATCAAGGAATCACATACAAAACAATTATCATTAACACATCAACAAATACATCTCCTAGATAACACATACATTTCAAATTCATTTATAGAACATGGGAAAATGGACTAAAACCACGGAATTGAAACACACAAGCCGACAATAACAAGGAACAAGCTCATTCATCCAACAAAAAATATTATTATAGAATAACTATTCTAATTCCATCTGGAATTAACTAGTTCATTAATAATATATTATTTAGAAAAGGAAACCTAAATTCATTACCATACCATAGAAAATAGTGAAGGAAAACATGTTTTTAAGCATTACTCCCATATTTAATTAAATATAAGATAAGAATAAATCACCCTACTCATGCATCTTTCATTTCATTTAATTTTATCATCATTTATATTTATGTTGTTTACAAGAATTAATAATTTAAACCATTCTAAACAAACAAAAAATACACTTCCTAATAAAATAATAAGGGAAGAATGAATCAAAACACCAAGAACATGCGATCACATCCCAACCATCTAAATAATTGTCCGTATGTAATATAGATTATATTAATCATGTGACAATTCCTATTTAAAAACATTAATTTTAGGAATTGTAAAATAATTCTTATCATAAGACAAGTGGAATTTAACTCTATGGCATGTGATTATTAAATTCATTCCTTTAATTTCTAGATTTAATATCCAAGACCATTATGCTATGAAATGAAATTAAAAACTAACTCAACCTTGAATTAATGAAAAAATTATTATATGGATTGATATTAATTAAAACAAATAATTTAGATATAACCATGTAACAATTTTTCTTCTCCTTAAATTTTCAATTTCATTAAATAATCAATAAACATGCAATTCCATTTCCAGATTATTATCTTATTGAGGTCAGTCGCATCCATTTATAAATGGAACTAATCATGATTAATTCACACTTTCACATAAATAAAAGGATAAGTAACAGATCCCCTGTCCTGATTAGATGCTAAATATTCTCCTAGAAAGAGTTAATAATCAAAAAACAACCACTATTAACGGAAACACCACTAAAAAATAAAAAATTGTCTGAAACTAATTATGTGATCATGCCATTAACACTTGCCCAATTTTTTCCCAAAAAGAGAGAAAATATCCAAAAAAAGAATTTTAGATGAAAATAAAGTATAGTAAAATTGATAAGAAATGATAAAGTGGAGGATACATTGATCAAATACATCAATCCATTAATTCAAGTTGTTTAGACTCTTCAAGGAATGGGTATGAAGGGGTGAGAGGTGTAGAGATTAGTTAGGGTTTAATATAGGGAATGATAATCTGAACCAAGATATATTAGGCCCTTAATTTATAGATAAAACCTGAAATCCTACACTATGATATGGTAAACTCCAAAAATTAATGTGGTGCCTCCGGTCATAGAATAATCTAGTTTTCAAGGAATTTGAAACCAAATATCATGTGCACCTTAAAATCCCTCTTAAAACAATTTTAACCAACATCATGGCCTCAAATATAGATTAATTTATAAAACTAATTCATTTTACCCTCACCACTCATAGAACTATAATGTGATAAGCTCCATACTGTCTGTTTTTAAGAGCAGGGCTCACATAGTGACATGCTCAACCTTCCTTCCTCAATATGGATCCACAAGATGTTTTACTCATCCCATTTTCACATAGAATAAACCTAAAGGAAAAAAACCCTGTAAAATGGATAAAAATACCATTTC
Organism: Viscum album; assembly: GCA_963277665.1. Lineage (NCBI taxonomy): Eukaryota > Viridiplantae > Streptophyta > Magnoliopsida > Santalales > Viscaceae > Viscum > Viscum album. Next base: position 1,349,456,787 of record OY728121.1, on the reverse strand, counting down.
AATCATTGTGGTTCACTCTAGTAGAAAACAACAAACTAAACAGTTAAACTCAAACACCCAAGGCCAAAGAAACCTACTCAATGCTCAATCCCCAATAAAATCTTCAAAACAGCCAAGACCATAACCACTACCAAGTCATGGTGACCATCAAAAAGGATAAAACAATTTGATAACCTCAAAAACTATCTTAACTCAGTCAAGTGACCTTTGAGTCCTAAAAACACCAAAGGAAAGTCTTTATGAATTTAGTACCTTACGGTGCATGTTTTTTTAAAACTGGTTCTTCTATTTATTTTATTGCTTCCCAAGTGGTAAAAATATATAATTATCTATTGAAATGATGGATCATATCATGAGTATCAATAATAATCTAGTTAAATGAGATTTATGAGTTTTTAAAAGTTTTTAAAACTTATATCCATTTAATTTGACTAGTTTTTATGGGCGTTCTCTATTTAGAAATGGAAAAAATCGACTTCATCTTGTGAAGGGATTGGTCGGTAACATTAAAGTCTCACATTGAAGTTTATTCTCGATGAGTAACTTTTACATATTTTAAAGGAATTTTTTAGTTATTAAAAGGGTAATATGAAGTAAATTTATTAAAATAAATACATATACTGATAGTGTTGGAACCATCTCATTCGAATTAGAAGTAATAACCTTGAAGTATATTGGTGTAACTGAACATAGATATTTCCATAAAATAGTATGTTGATACTCAAATGTCTTTATAGATTTATTCTCTCATCTACCACCTAAAATGGAAGTATAATTTTATACCAACCTAAACCCGGGAATGAATCCTATTTCTCTTCCACCATACAAAATGGAACCAACAGAATTATGATAACTGAAGGTTCAACAGTAATAATTTTAATGAAATGATTTTATAAGACCAAGAATGTTTCCTAAGGTCACTCTAGTTTTATTTTTTAATAAATTATATAGAACACTTTTATTTTGTATTTATTATTATAAGATAAATCAATTTATAATAAATAATTGATATCTTATTCCTTGAATTGATGATCTTTTTTATCACTTCAAGGGAGGGAAGTGGTTCTCCAAAATTGACCTCCAATAAGGGAACCACAAACTCCAAGTCAAGGAACTGTATAATCCTAAAATTGCTTTTAGAATATGTTATTACCACTACGAATATATCATCATTCCTTTTGGTCTTACTAATTCACTGGTATTCTTGATGTTGTTGTTGAATTGTATCTTTCATAGATAACAAGATTATTTCATTGTTGTATTCATTGATAACATATTTGAGTATTACCATTTGAAATATTTTCAATAAAGGAACTTTGATATCATATTAGGAAAAATATGACATCACCGTTTTTATTCCAAATTTTCAAAATGTTACTTTGAGATATAAGAAGTTTTCTTACATGGGCACCTCATCTCGAAAAAAGGCATATCGGTTGATCTTGATAAAATTGAGACTATCATTTCTTATCAACCACTTAAGAAAGTAATTTATATATGGAGTCTTATGGGATTAGGATGCTATTATCATCACTTTTACCATGATTTATTATGTCTCGCCTCTCTCAGAAATATGTTGAAAAGGAAGGGTATTCCATTCTTTTATAGTGACAATTTTCTAAAATATTTTGAGTAAGTCAAGGCTTCGGTCACATTAGGACCTATCCTTATATTTCTGTAACCAATTGAGGGCTATTCCTTCATTTGATATGTGTTTGTATGTTAGTTAGGATTATTTATCACATAGGTATATCATTTCATAGCTTACAGATTATAATAGTTAAGGAAATATGAAAAGAACTATCCAATCTATGATTTATGTCTATCTATTGTGGTCCATGACAGAAAAACGTGGAAATACTAACTCTTTGGTGAAAATTTCACTATGTTTAAGGATCAAAAATTATTTAAACACAACTTCTCACACATGGACTTAAACATGATACAACGATGCTGGATAGAATATCTCTAGATGTTTGACTTTGAATTAGTTTATACACATGGGAAAGGGGATTCAATATTTAATTCTTTAAATTATAAGTCTATAACCAAGTGGTTATATAATACCAATAATAAGAGAAATTAATGGAATTAATTGCTGATATGTACTTGTAATGTGATTAGCATAATGATTTTGTTATTTTTTTTCAAACACTCTTATTCTCACCTTAGTTGAACAGGTCGAAGAGGATCAACAATCAAACCCTTATTAACATATTATGAGATAAAAACTCAATTTTAGTGATATCATTGATGTATATTCATAATATTCAAATTCTATGTCATGCCTTTTTTATCAGATTATAGTTCCTCCATTTTCTCCAATATTAATTACTTCCTGTTTATGACAATTCTAAGTGGTCTATCCATCTGAGTATTCAAAAAATGTATTTGGTGATGAAGGACCATTTTTTGTATATGTATATTAAGTAAAAGGTGGTTGAGTATGTTATGTGATGTATCGCATGACATCAAGTCAAGCTGAACGTCTATAGACCGCCAACATGTTACAATTATTACCCATACCTATATGGAAATGGGAATATATTTCCATGGAATTTTTCACTGGTCTATCAAGAACACTTTAGAATAATGAATCAATTTGGGTGATTATGGAATGACTCATGAATCTGGAACACTTCATTCTAATTCAGGATATTAGTATAGTTATAAATTTGGCATAGATTTATCTCTAGTAATTAGTGAAAATGAATAGGGTTTCAGTTTCAATTTTCAATAACCAAGACCCTATATTTTGTTGAGTCAACAAGGTTTTCCTTATGACTTTTCCATTCCTTCTTGTTTTGAAAATCACAAACACCTTATCTTTAAGAAAATTTATTTTATAAGGAAAATTGCTATTATAAGGAAAATTGCTTTTATAAGGAAAATTGCTTTTATAAGGAAAATTATCCTTATCATATTTTCATCCATATTTTTCCTAAGTATAAAATTCGGATTCATTTCTGTTTTCTCGGATTTGTTTAAAACTTTGATATAAAGTATTCTATTTGAGGATCCGAATTCTGGATAAGAACTGTAAGGAAGTTTCACTCCGAATTCCAGATGAGAACTGTAATAAAGTATCATTCCGAATTCCGGATATGAACTCTGACTAAGTTCTATTCCAGATTCAGGATACGAATTCTTATGAAGTTCGACATTGAATTCTCATTATGAATTCTAATGACAAATTCTCATTATGAATTTTGATAATGAATTTTCATTAAGAACTACGATGATGAAATCTCATTACAAATTCTGATGACGAATTATCATTCCGAATTCTCATTCTGAATTCACCTATTAAACAGAATCTGATCATCTTTGTTTTATACACTCTGAATTAATTCAGACTCCGAAAAATATTTTGGTTAGACTCTGAACTTTTATTTTGCTTACACTTCTATAAGTTGTCTACTCTTTATTATTTTCATTACACTCTGACCCCTCACTCCTAAGCGCTCATTCCGAACTTTTCAGTTAGTTTTTAAAATGATGTCGTACATTTTGTTACACTTATTTTGTTATAAAACGATGTCGTCTATTTTGTTATAAACTAATCGTTTTCTAAGTGACACATGTAAAGGTCCCTCCGATCTTTAAGGAAAATATGACCGTTGGAGAAGGAGCCGACCTTACCTATAAATAGGAGCTCATTTGAAAGAGCTTGGTGCTGTTTCAAGTGCTGAAAGGCTGACTAATCTGCTTGAAGTGATTTCTAGAGAGAGAGGCTCTTATTAAATCTCAAAGCTTCGTGCGACTCCGAATGTTAGCGATTACATTCAAGGGATTCTGGGGATAGGAAGACAGAGGTGCCAACTACCTTGAAGTTCGAGGGCTTCCTTGATGAGGAAGACAGAGGTTGCCAACTACCTTAAAGTTGAGGGCTTGCGGGGATAGCAAGACAGAGACTCCGATCTTCATATCGAGGGCTTACCCTAGTGTGGGTAAGACAGACTTGCTTGAAAGTATAAATCAAGGGACCTTTATCCAAGGTTGTTGGATACCCTTCTCTTTGGGTTAAAAGACTTATATCTTGTTATTTTTAGTACTACTACTTGTTTATATTCCTCTGCATTTTGTATTATAAGGAAAGTATAACATTCTTATACTTCCTTACTTGTACTCTGTTTCATTTAGATTCTATACGCTTTATGGTAGAATCTCATATTGTAATCTTTTTTTAAGGTTAAATTTCCGGAACCATATTTCTGGAACCTACTTTCGGAATCTCTTTCCAAGTTTTCATTTGGTATTAGAGGTGTTGTGAATTTTCTTAAGTTTAACTTTGTTAAACTTATCCCTTTCCTTTTCTTAAGGAAAACATAGTTATTCTTAACTACATTTAAAGGTTCCAAAGGAATTTTTAAAGTAGACAATTCACCCCCCCCCCCTCTTGTAAATTGAGCATCTACATCACTATTTAGATCCTACATATTTAACTCACGGTTTTGGAAGTCCTTGAAATGGGACCTTGGAACCAAGTTGACCATGAGCATGAAATATCATCATCAAATGGATTCCCAGTTAGAAGGCAGGATTCAGGTATTAGAGTACATTTTCAAAGAATTTTTCATGGACTTCAATGGATCATAGGAATACCATTTTCATTTGGTGGAGTTCTCACATATTGATAGTTATCATTTCATGATATTCATCACCTGGTATGACTCATTGTATGGTCATCCATATCTCTCTTCACTTTGTTGGGTTGATTCTGGGGAAACCTCATTAATTAGACCGAATCTTATCCTAGAGACATCATAAAAGATCAAGATTACAATGAAGTGGATGGAAACAACCTAAATATATAAAAAATCATAAGTGGGACACCATAAACTCCATTTGTCTTTTGGGGTCAGTGACCATGTATTCATTTGAGTATCTCCAAGGATGGGGCATTGTCTCCTAGGTAAGTAGGGGAAGTTAGATCCTCAATTTGTGGGACCATTCCAAATTCTAAAACATATCCGCATTGAATATTTTCTATCCCTACCACTAAGATTCGTTTTATTCATAATTTTTTTTACATATCCAAACTAAATAAGTACCAACCATATCTATATCAAGTGATTATTAGGCACTATGTTACCATATATCTATATACGACATTTGTGTTCAACCCAATTCACATTCTAGATAGTTAATATAAGGTCTTGTGAGGTAGATTTATCTCCTTAGTATAGGTTCTAGGTAAATATGGACACATCTAGGAAAAGACATGGGAATGGTAGAAAATTATGTTTTATCAATGGCCAAAGATATTTCTAAAAACTACCACCAACGATATTTTTCAGGACATAAATCTCAATGTTAGGGAGAATGTGAAAACCTTGATTTGATATATGTGATTTCTATTCCATTATTGTATGTGTTATATTGGTCTATTTTGGGTTCATGAAGCATTAGAGGGGTAGTGGGTTGAAGGGAGTGGTGTTTGGACATTACAAGATATTCTACTCCATGGGACCGGTTGGGGTGAAGACTTTGGTATCATGTATTTTGAAACACCAATAATGAGAGTTGGACAGGATGCAGGGATGTCACCATTCCATAGTACCTACCATTTTAGTGGTCACTGTGGTAGGGATAATCACCTATGGGAAACCGGAATGCCAAAACATCTAGTGAGTGAGTGTAGTGGTTGGGCATGGTTGACCTCACATGGACGTAATCCAAAATATCTTGGGATAATGAACCATGTGGTGGTACAAGGAATGTTGTTTCAGAAAGTAGGTATTTCACGTGTTGTTCAAAATGGATTGGGTTAATGCACCATGTCAGGGTACATGGTGTTGTTTTTGTCATCATGTTTTTTGAAATAGCTAATTTAGAATTTGAATATTGAGGAAAATCAGGCACCATGATGGGGAACCAAATAAAATTATTTTGGAGGAGTTTTTAATGTGATTTTCATGGGATAACTATCTAGTAAATTCTCAAATTCATACTCCCTTGATTTTGTATCTCTATGAAAGCACATTATGATGTAGTTATGGATGATCTATTTCTTGAATAGGTTATTTTTCTAGGTTCTTATTGTGTGATTAGGATTAAGGTGGGTGGATTCTCTCCCACTCAACTATTTATAGAACAAGAAGGATTCATTTTATAAAATCTTAAATTTTGGTTTGGAAATGGTAATTATATAGAAATAAATTTTGGAATAACTCCTAGTAGTATAGATTTGTAAATAGAGGTTGTGGGAAATACCCAAACCTGGCAGATTAAAGGCACAATAATTTTTTATAAAAAAATTGGGTGTGAGAACATGGTATGGACCTGGGTGCATGAGTGCATGTTTCATATTTGGGTCCTTATTAGTTCAAACCTGGATACTTATTCTAGAGTTGGTGTACACTATATTATACCACCATTTAGTGACTTGGGTCTATAGGGAAAAGTACTACTCAGAGGTATAGACTATTTAGAGGATATTTTAGATTAGGAAACTCATTGGTTGGGAACTTTCATGGGAGTGTGTGTTAATGACATGGAATACATTCATGTGTGGGTAACTTTACCTATTTTTTATTTGGACATTATTTTCTAGTTTTGATATCTTCTCACGATATATATATATATATATATATATATATATATTCATGAGGTGACTTGTTCTTATCTTAGTGACATGTGTTGGAATTTTTAGGGTTTTTTCAACTTAGTTGTATACTCACTCCCTAAATATAAACCTTGAGAAAATCAATCTATTTTTTACCATGATACATGTGAGGGGAAGGTTCTAAACTTTTCTAATAGAGCATCCTGAGAATGTAGTTGTGTTCTTTCTGAATTAGAGCTTAGAGATGGTCTTGAAGTGGAGTCTCTATGGATCAAACTTGATTCCTTGGAGTCATTTATATCATGGTATTTTTTATACTTTTTATTGTCTATTTTCCTTCTATGACTCTAATTATAGATTCATTCTATGGTTGGGATTTTGGTTTCTTTTTACATAATGCATCTTTTATATTTTATCCAGTTGGGATTGGTTATTACAAGGGGTGTTGTGTATGCAAGGTAAAATCATCCCCAGTGGTTTGGTAAATATCATGGAATTTATTTCCAGCCTTTAGTATCCAAGGGAAATCACCTAATTTTAGTGTAATTTTGGTCCTAGATAAGCCAATGGCTAAGTGTTAAGATGTGACATCCAAAATGGTTTCAATATCCTTAGATATTATTTTAAAAGTGAAAATAATTTATAGTGATTTTTGTAGAGTATAAATTGATGGGGGTTATTAGATATTTTAATATACTAAAGATTTATTTATTTCTATTGAATATTGAAATGCATACATCCCCAGAAAAAATTTGAAGATAGAGTATGGTTTTCACTTTCCTATTATTTTTTTGATACATATTTAAAATGGTTATCATGGTAGAGTCATTTTTTAAGAAAATGGGAGAATAAATTTACATTCACTTAGATGTTTTGATGTGTTTTATCAAGTAGAGTGATTTTTATAAAACTTTTGGAATACCTACTAATACATCCCCTTAAAGAATAAAGTGGTGTTGGTATCACATTAAGGGAATAAATAGATATGTTTTTTTCTAAGTATATAATTCTTTTTTCTACACCAGCATATCCCATGTAGAAATAGAGTTAGTTAATTAATGTTAGGTTTTTGTGATAACATGTAACATTACCCTTATCTCATGGAATTTACTGTATCTCTCAAGAAAGGGAGAGAAAATGAAAAAAAAACAAAATGAGTGGAGATAGTTTTGGGAAGTAAATTTCAACCCTAATATATAGGTTCAATAAGGGAGAGAATAAAAAATTTACCCTTTGTATTTATTGTTAGTAAGGTTAATAAAGGGTGTGAACTACTATTGACATGAATTTTAAGATAATTGGTTTAATGTTATTCACAATAAACACAAATAGGGAGATTAAATTTCCCAAATGTGTGTTGGTTTTATTATTTTTCAATGATTTGTTTTAAATGATCATGTCTAATAGTTTTTATAATCTTTTAAATAAGAATACTCCTAATAAATAACATGATATGTTTCCTATTTAGATCATGGGTCAAGTATAATCAAGATGGATACCATTGAATATGTAAAGGATGATAATTGTATTATATTGGAAAATAATGTTTCAAGATACGGTTGCATGGTGATGAGAAAAATAAATCAGAATAATATAGAGATTCTCATCATGTTAATGACACATCTTGAAGGGTGATAAGTATTTTCTATAAATGTTTGAATGGAATACCGGATAATAGAGAAGTTGGTTTTGGACATTTTTGTATGTTGGATAGCTTGTATAAGTTATAGTTAAAATTAATAAAACATATTCAAAGTTTTAAGATAATATTTAATGAATTTAGAAGAAAAAATCCTTGGAGTGTTAAGATTAAAATCTTATAAAATCTATAATAACAACCCTTGTATGCTAGTTTTTTTTAGGATGACATTAGATATGGAAATTCATAAGTAGTAGAGTTTATTGAAATACTCTAACTTAAGTATTTAACAAGTTTTAAGTCCATATAAATTGTTATGAAGAAATATAATCTAGTTTTACATATTCAAAAGTGTTTGAGGATTATTTTATGAGTTTAGAGAAGGATTGTGAATTATACAAGAGGTTCTGGGATCATTTAATTGTTTCTAGATTCTTTGAATTTCATATGAATAATAGAAAATAGTTATATCTTATGGAAATAACGTAAGATATGTGGTTCTCATAATATAGGATCTAGTTTGTATAATAGGCTCCTTTTTTATTAGATAGGCCATTTATTAAGAAAGGAGACAATTTGTAAGATATGTGTCTCGCATTTGAGATATTCTAGCATAAAATATCTTCTTCATGTGATGCAAACCCTTGTAAGATAGGTTGTTCTCATAAAAGAATAAAAATTCATATGATACCAAATATTATGTATGATATGTGAACATCATAAGATACAGAATCACCGCATATGATTGGAAACATGCAAGACACAACCAGAATGTAAGATAGAAAATGTGTAAGATACAAGATTTGTGTAAGATGTTTAGATGAATATGATACTTGGTCTATGTATTAGACTTTTTAAGGAGATTTATAATACTAACTAGAAATTATTATGAAATTGAGGATCTATTATCAATTTATGACTTCATACTTGGTGAAAAATCAATATTTCTATAGATTAAAATGTGAGTTTCTAAAATTTAAATTATGAAGAAGAAAAATAAATTGGACAATGCTTAATTTGTTCTCAATTGATCTAAACATCATAAAAACATAAAATGGTGTGTGATTAAAGACAAAAAAAATTAAGAAAAGTTGATCATAATGTTATATAAAGGAAGAAAAAAAACAATAAGAATAATAAGAAGAAGGTGATTCCAACCCATTGTTAATAAAGATTTTCCATATGGGTATCAAAGTAAAAGGGAGAAGAAGATATTTTGAAATATAATATTTCATAAGTTTGAGAATAAGAACTAATTAGAGACAAAAAATTCTTTTCTTATTTATGATCTAGGTGTTGAGCCTTTTAGATATTGGGAATTCATTAGATTCATAAATATTATAGGAGATCATTTTAGTTTAGAGAAGCCAATAAATAGATTAATAATATGATTCGAGAGTTTGGATGGAACAAAGACTTAGTTTCAAGAAGTTTTTATTAAAGATTATAAAGAAACAAAATACTCTATGTGAGGAAGTTGATCATACAAGTTGATGCAGTTACATATAATACTTATTGGTGATCCACTTCAAGAGGTTGGAGGTAATATTTCAATACCAATCATGAAGACCGAAGAGCATTGAGAATCTATGAAACCTGGTGGGATGTTTTAAGTAATAAACACAATGGGATATTATTTTTTATGCAATGTACCATGAGTTAATATGATAAATTCCCACACTATTGTTGTAGCACCACAAACATTTTATGGTATGTTTATGTTAAATACCTTCTATTAATCACTATGTTCCATTGAAAAAATAATAAGTTATTTAGGAGATAGTCAAAACCTATCCATTAAATATAAATTTTCCACTTCTATGTTTTGAATTTCGAAAAATGGTCATCTAGAGTTGTGATCAGTAAGTCATTTGGAGTCTGATAGAACAAACTTAATTTTCGGTGAATAGTAATATACCCTTATGAATAGTAATATGAATAGTAATATGACCCTTATGAATAGTAAATAATAATATTATATCATTTTCTTAAGGAAATAAGATAATGATATCTTAATTAGTTTTTCAATGAGAAATAAAACTAATTGCACTTTGAGATTGTTATTTTTCGAATTAACTATAACATTATTTAAATATTAAATTATTAATATTTAGAAAATTACTTTTGAAAAATGGATTTCACTTTTGAATTCTACACGTCGAAAAATGGTTAGGGTGAATTTTGGTAATTTTTCTAAAACAGTTGATTTTTTAGTGAATAGTAAAAAATACAGTTTTTAGTTTCAGTGTGTTTATGACATCATTAATGATGTAATGATGATGTTGTAAATCTGGTCGACTTGTGTATAGCTAAATAAGATGTGAGGTGTCCCAAGTGGATTTAACCATGGGAAAATACCATGGGAAATCCCATGGTTTTGCAAATACCACCCATAAGGTGTCCCTTGGAAATTATTAAAATAATCCCTCACTTTTCCTATAAATACCAACTCTTCCATTCATTTAATTCATTCCAAAATCTCTCTCAATGAAGATCTAGCCTCCTTACCTTCATAGTAGTCCTCCCAAGTTTTCCTCAAGCTCTCAAGGTCCCAACCTTAAATTTCTAAGGGTTACTCTACAAGGTAAGAAAATTCTCAATTTCCTTCTTTTTCCTTTCAAGTTCTATTTTATGTGGTATATCTTTCAAGTTTCCATACCATGTTCTTATTTTTCTTCTTATTCTTGATATAATATATATTATTATTCATTTCTGTATAGGTTAACCTTGTCCCCTCCCTTTTTAATATTTTCTAAAACCATGTTGCGTAGCCGTTAGGCTGCTGAATTTTTCTAAGCGATTTCAAAATTATTCTTTTATTTTGAGTTCATTATTTATTATTTCTTCAACTCTTCTAACCCAAGAGGAATGAAATCTCCAGAATCCTGTATATTCTGGATGTTCTAATTTTCATGATAAATTCATCATATATCTTCTTCTTTCCCCCACTTGTTCAAGGAATTAAAAACATTGTATGTGACATGTCGAATTACTGACATCGTAGACGATGTGATTTCAATTCGCATTAATTATTTCAAGTATGGTATTGAAACCATTTATATGGTTTAACCAGGTTATAATATATGTTTTATGACTCTCCCATAGTTCTGTAATTCTTTGGTACTCATGGTTCTAATTTATAAAACAAAATGAGGTTGTTATTATCAAAGAACCACTAAAACGATTTAAACGAACATCATTAATGTTTTAACTAATGAATCTCCAGCATGGTATATGACCCAAAAATCCTTATAAGATAATTTATATCTCCATAATTTCGTTAATAATATTTATTAACACTTTTGTATGTTTAACAATGTTTCAAATGAACTTCCATTCATGGAAACAAGTAACGAACCATGAAAATCAAGGGAGAAAATGCTTCCGAAACATGAAAATTGAACCAATTGAACCCATAGAAAGGTCCATGAATGAACCTAATAAGGTTATACTAAATCAATTACATGTATAGTAGGTTCTGTAAATATTAATTAATTAATCTAAATTTGATTATTCAGATCATTAAAACAAACGAAGAACACACTTGAGAATAAGGTAAGGGGTTTCTCAACTCACTTTCATTTCTGTGAGATTTCCATTGTTCACCAATTATTCCTTATATTTGGTATATGTGTACTTAAATTTGATATATAATAACATGATTCTATTTATATTAATGTTATTAAATGATTCACTTGATGGTTATTAAATTCTGGTCATACGGTTCGACTGATTACATTATGGTAAGGTACTTTGTCTCAGCTGCCATTTTCGTTGTGACTATCTTTGTATTGTGCTCCTAATAATCCTTATGTGGTGTACCTACTGCCCATTTGAGATCAATTTTCATTTTAAATTATATTTATATTAAATATCCATAATCTCATTCCATGGATATGTTTGTTTTCTAAACCGTATAGCATTTTACATATGGTGTTTATTTGGAAAGTTATTTTAATTATGGAAATATTGACGAATCTGTATACTCTACTCTATACAGATATTGAAATGGAATATTTCTCTTGTATTGAATCAATGTATAAAGAATTATTTGGACATGAAGTGGTGGGTGGGTCCTGCTACAGCCCCTCGATGCATTGGTAGGTCTCATGAGACAAAACAGTTTGGCGACAAACCCTTTGAGTTTGTTTCCAAAAATCAGACGGCTTTCTACCCATCGAACTAAACCGTTTTTATGGTATTATGGTTTCATGTTCCAGATACATGGTGTCCAATTAATAATCATTATCTTTATTCATTATCAGTTATTATTATTATCCAAGATATTTTCACTATGACAAAATCTATGGATGCAGTTTCATTTTGATTTTATTAATGGCATTAGTTATTCATTTATTCACAATGTCATATTGATTATATCATATTATTTTTTATTATATTATTATTTTACTCATGATTTTGATATTTGTAACCCTTACTGAGTGTTTGAGCTCACCCCTTTCATTGCCTACCTTCAAAAGGTGATGAAGATAAGATCTTTTATTGAGTTCCTGGGGATGCCGTTTTTAGTTTTTTTTGTTCTTATTATGCATTGTATCTTGTAACCTTATCCAATGTAATTTGTGTTAAATATATGTATCTAGTTTCTTCAAGACTACTAAAATGATCATTCCTTCGGGATTTTCATTCCTTATAACCATGCCAATATCACAAGTAATGCACTGGCTCTAGCCTAGAGGGGTCGAGGTGTTACAGTTGGTATCAGAGCAATTTTAGTAAGAAACTTGGAAACTAGTGTAGGAAATGTATAGTAGAGAATAAAGCCCTAATGTAGTATTTGAGGATAAACATACAAGAATGTCCTGGTATTTTGTTAAGGAATAGATTATGTGAATCTTTCAAGCAATACATCCTTTTCTAGATACGAGCTGGTAGAGGCAGCTCTGGCATAGATATATCTAGGGGTAAAACCCGAAAACACCGCTTTGAGCTAGAATCGAATGGAAAATGGTGAACAAAAATGGGCCTTGAAGCACTCTTGGTTACGACATTCCTGGGGGATATGTTTAGGATAATTCATATTTTCTTTACATGCCATCAGGAAGGAGTTAATGTAAATTTTTCCTCAAATGAACCTTGTTTATAAGATTAGCTATGCATAGAATTTCAATCTATGTTGAGTGTTTTTCTATTTGAGATTCATAATCTAATCTAGTGTATCCCATTATTTACAAATGGCGTCTAATAGAAGAAGGGGAATCAATACTCGTGGGAAAGGTAGGGATCTTTCTACTGAGAAATTCAACACAGTCAACATTGGAGCAGATCAGATCATGACCATATTGGGACAACTTACTCAAGTTGTAACGAATAACCATTCAACACATGTGTTGGATCATTTCATGTGGAAGAAGCCACCATCTTTTAGCAGGACTACTAATCCATTGGTTTTTGAGCAATGGATCAAGTCCCTTGAAAAGATATTCATGGCGTTAAGATGCAATGAAAATGAAAATGTAGTACTGGAAGTATATTGTCTCAAGGGCGACGCTGATCAATGGTGGTCCCTGATTCAAAATACCACGGAGGAAGAAGAGATAGAGGATATGGAATGGAGGACTTTTAAGGACATATTCTTAGAAAAATATTTCCCTCGTGAGCAACGAACTGAAATGAATAGGAAATTCCTTGGCCTAAAACAAAGGGAAGAAGACAGTGTTGCAGATTATGAGGCTACCTTCACAAGGCTAGCTAGGTATGTCATGGATTACGTTTGTGACTCGGAGGACAAGATTGATCATTTCTTTGAAGGTCTTAATACAATTCTTCTAAAGGAACTGTCTTCTCAATCATTTTCATCATATGATTAAATTGTATCAAGTGCCATCAAAATAGAGAAAGAATTTGCTAGATCAATTTTTTTCAAAGGAAACCAAGATAAGAAGCGGTATTATGATAACAAAGGAAAAGGAGAAGAACCAAAGAAGAGAAAGGGAATGAATAGTTTCCCATTATGCGAGAAATGTGGAAAGAATCATCTTGGGAAATGCTTGAAAGGAAAGGGAGTCTTCTATAACTATGGAGAAAAGGGTCATCAATCTGATGAAAGGGGAAGAAACAATTCAATGATGTTCAGTGCTACAATTGCAGAGAGATGGGACACTATGCAAATGAGTGTCCTAAGCTCCAAGGAAACATGCCTCAGAAAAATCCAATAGAGTAAGGGAGAGCCTATACGATTACAACCGCGGAGGTTAATGCTCCTAGTGATGTGGTGGTAGGTAATTTAATTGTTTCCTCAAACTTAGCCAACACTTTATTTGATTCTGGATCATCGCATTCATTTATATCCTCTTAGTTTTCCAAGAAAATTAGATATTTCCAATTTGATTTAAGAAAGGAGTTGTTTGTCAAAACTCTCATGGGATGTATCATTGCAACAAAGTCATGTCAACTAGTCCCCCTCCAAACACCAAAATGTGCTTTAGTTTCTAACCTTATCATCATACCCATGACTGAATTTGATATAATTCTCAGTATGGATTGGCTTTCTAATTATGATGCAAGGATTTATTTCAATCAAGAGGAAGTTACAATTTTTGAAAATGGTGTAGAATCTCTTATCTTTAGAGCGGAGACTTCTCCATCTGATTCTTATCTAGACCCACCCCCAGTAGCTCTATTGAATGTAATTCTTGGATAGGAAGAGAACCCAATATCTATGGGTGAGGAATTCAAATTGAAGATGTGCGTATAGTGAAAGAATACATTTATGTGTTTCTAGAGGATTTACCTGGACATCCTCCTAAGCGGTAAATTGAGTTTTCCATTGACTTAATTCCTAGTGCAAGACCTATATCAAAGACCCCATATAGAATGGCCACTGTGGAGTTAGTGGAGCTAAAGAAACAACTAGAAGAGTTGAGTGAAAAGGGATTTATTCAACCTAGTGTTTCTCCATGGGGAGCCCCGGTCTTGTTTGTAAAGAAGAAAGATGGATCCATTAGGCTATGCATTGATTACAGAGAAATAAATGTTATTACAAAAAAGAATAAATATTCTCTACCTCGGATTGATGATTTATTTGAGAAACATCCCAGATCTCAATACTTTTCAATGATTGACCTTTGATCCAGATATCATCAATTGAGTGTGAGGAAGAAAGATATTCTAAAGATAGCATTTCGAACCAGGTATGGGCATTATGAGTTTACAGTTATGCCTTTTGGACTGACGAATGCACCATTTGTTTTCATGGATTTAATGAGTAGAGTTTTCAAGGAATATCTTGATAAATTTGTTTTGATGTTCATCGATGATATCCTCGTATACTCAAAAAGTTATGAAGACCATGAGAGTCACTTAAAAGTTATTCTAGGAACTCTTAGAAGAAATGAATTATATGGGATGTTTAGCAAGTGTGAATTCTGGCTTCAATCAGTTTCTTTTCTAGGCCATATTTTCTCTAAGGATTGAATATTAGTTGATCCTTTGAAGACAAAGGCAATCCAAGATTGGCCCACACCAACAAACATAACTGAGGTACGCAGTTTTATTGGCTTAGCAGGTTATTATCGGTGTTTCGTGCAGAATTTTTCCTGACTGTCTAACCCGCTAATGAAGCTCACATGAAAAGGGGTTAAATTTGTTTGGACAAAAGATTGTGAAGAATGTTTCGAAAAACTAAAGAGAATATTATTCAATGATCCTATATTGACTCTACCATCGGGGAATGATGGGTTTGTTATTTATAGTGATGCTTCAAGGAAAGGCCTTGGTTGTTTCCTTATGCAAAATGATAGGGTTATTGCTTATGCATCACGTCAACTAAAAATTCATGATAAAAACTATCCTACTCATGATCTTGAGTTATCTTCTGTAATATTTTCTTTGAAGATATGGAGACATTATCTCTATGGTGAAAAATGTGAGATTTATACTGATCACAAGAGTTTGAAGTATATTTCCTCACAAAAAGAACTCAACATGAGATAAATGAGATGGCTCGAACTACTCAAGGATTATGATTGCACGATACACTACCACCTAGGGAAGGCAAATAAGGTGGCAGATGCTTTGAGCGAAAAGGATCATGGAGTTTTGAACAAGATGAGAGTTGAAAGGGATCCTATTTTCATGGATCTAGTAAAGATTGATATGGGAATAACCATGGAAGGCGAAACATCAATTCTTTTTCAAATTGTTTCCAAACTATCTTCACTAGAAAGGATAAAAATTTCTCAGGATGATGATGAGGAGTTTCAAAAGAAGACTAAAGTTTTGAATGATTGGATATTGAGTGACTTCATATATGAAGATGGAATTTTAAAATTTGGAAAGAGACTTTGTGTTCCTGATATTCCTGATCTAAAAATAGAATTTTTGGATGATGCTCATAGTTACAATTTCTCTATACACCCTGGTAGCACTAATATGTATAGATATTTGGAGGAACATTTTTGGTGGGACAACATGAAGTGGGAGATTTCTGATTTTTTGTCAAGATGTATGGTTTGTCAATAAGTGAAATCTAGAAGGCAACATCCCGGAGGAGTATTGCAACCTCTTCTCATACCTGAGTGGAAATGGGATAATATCACGGTGGACTTTTTCATGGGACTACCAAAGACTCCTATAATGAACAATGCAATATAGGTCATTGTTGATCGTCTTACCAAGTCATCACATTTTCTTGCTATAATAGAAAATCTACCACTTGAACATCTAGAAATACTATATATTAATGAAGTTGTGAGACTTCATGGAGTTCCCCTATCGATTGTTTCTGATCATGATCCATGTTTTACATCAAGATTCTGGAAAATTCTCCAGAAAGATTTGAATACTGAGCTTCATATGAGTACTGCATATCACCCTCAAACTGATGGAAAGTCTGAAAGGACTATTCAAACTCTGGAAGACATGCTAAGATCATGCTCTCTTGACTTCCAAGGTATGTGGGATCAATACTTGCCTTTGGTGGAATTTTCCTACAACAATAGTTTCCATTCTAGTATTCAAATGGATCCATATTAAGCATTATATGGGAAGATATGTCGAACTCCAACTTGTTGGGATGAATTTGGTGAAATAAAACTTATAGGCCCAGAACTTATTGAAGAGACCACGACAAAGGTGAAGAAAATACAAGCCCATATTAAAGCATCCCAAAGTAGGAAGAAGAGTTATGTTGATAACCAGAGAAAGGACTTGGAATTTCAAGTGGGAGATCATGTATTTCTGAAAGTCTCTCCATGGATGGGCATCGTAAGGTTCGGTAAGAAAGGGAAACTGAGCCCCAAGTACATTGGACCATTTAAAATTTTGGGAAGAATTAGAGATGTAGCTTACCATTTAGTGATGCCGCCAATTCTATCCAGAGTTTATGATGTGTTCCACATGTCATTGTTAAAGAAATACAATCCAGACCCAACACATGTACTCACATATGAAGGAATAGAACTAGAACCAGATTTTTCATACTGTGAAAAGCCTATCAGGATTCTTGACACAAGGGAGCAGGTATTGAGAAATCGAACAACTCGTCTAGTAAAGGTTCTTTGGAGAAATCGGAATATGGAGAAAGCAACATGGGAACTAGAGGATTTCATGAACAAGAACCACCCACATCTTTTTGGTGGGCTATATACATAAAAATTTTCAGGACGAAATTTCCGAATGAGGGAATAATGTAGCACCCCAAACATTTTATGGTATTTTTCTGTTAAATACATTCTATTCATCATTGTGTTCCTTTGAAACAACATTAGGTTATTTAGTAGATAGTCAAAACCTATCAATTAAATATAAATTTTCCACTTCTATGTTTTGAATTTCGAAAAATGGTCATCTAGAGTTGTGATTAGTAAGTCATTTGGAGTCTGATAGAAAAAACATAATTTTTGGTGAATAGTAACATACCCTTATGAATAGTAATATAAATAGTAATATGACCCTTATGAATAGTAAATAATATTATTATTTCATTTTCTTAAGGCAATAAGATAATGAGATCTTAATTAGTTTTTCAATGAGAAATAAAACTAATTGCACTTTAAGATTGTTATTTTTAAAATTAATTATAACTTTATTTAAAAATTAAATTAACAATATTTAGAAAATTATTTTTGAAAAATGGATTTCACTTTTTAATTCTACACATAAAAAAATGGTTAGGGTGAATTTTTGGAATTTTTCTGAAATAGTTGATTTTTCGGTGAATAGTAAAAAATACAGTTTTTAGTTTCGGTGTGTTTATGAAATCAATAATGATGTAATAATTATTTCATAAATCTGGTAGACTTGTGTATAGTTAAATAATATGTGAGGTGTCCCAATTTTCTTTAACCATGGTCAAATACCATGGGCAAGCCCATGGTTTTGCAAATACCACCCATGAGGTGTCCCTTGGAAATTATTAAAATAATCCCTCACTTTTCCTATAAATACCAACTCTTCCCTTCATTGAATTCATTCCAAAATATCCCTCAACGAAGATCTGGCATCCTTACCTTTATAGTAGTCCTCCCAAGTTTTCCTCAAGCTCCCAAGGTCCCAACCTTCAAGTTATGAGGGTCACTCTACAAGGTAAGAAAATTCTCAATTTCTTTCTTTTTCCTTTCAAGTTCTCTTTTATGTGGTATATCTTTCAATTTTCTATACCATGTTCTAATTTTTCTTCTTATTATTGATCTAGTATATATTATGATTAATTTTTTTAAATTTGACCCTTTTCCCCTCTCTTTTTAATATTTTCTAAAACCATGTTGCGTAGCCGTTCGGCTGCCGAATTTTTGTAAGAGATTTCAAAATTATTATTTTATTTTGAGTTCTTCATTTATTCCTTCTTAATTTCTTCTTACCCAAGAGAAATGAAATCTCCAGAATCTTTTATATTATATATTTCCTAATTTTCATGATAAATTAATCATAAATCTTCTTCTTTCCCCCACTTGTTCAAGGAATTAAAAACTTTGTCTGTGACATGTCGAATTACCGACATCGTAGACGTTGTGATTTCAATTCGCATTAATTATTTAAAGTATGGTCATGAAACCATTTATATGGTTGAACCAGGTTATAATATATGTGTTATGACTCACCCATGGTTCTGTAATTATTTGGTACTCATGGTTCTAATTTATAAAACAAAATGAGGTTTTTATTATCAAAGAACCACTAAAACGATTTAAACGAACATCATTAATGTTTTAACTAATGAATCTTTGGCATGGTATATAACCCAAAATCATTATAATATCATTTATATCTCCATAATTTCTTTAATAATATTTATTAAAAATTCTGGATGTTTAACCATGTTTCAAATGAACTTCTATTCATGGAAACGAGTAACAAACCATGAAAATCAAGGGAGAAAATGCTTCCAAAACATGAAAATTGAACCAATTGAACCCATAGAAAGGGCCATGAATGAACATAATAAGGTTATATTAAATAAATTAAATATATATTATGTTCTGTAAATATTAATTAATGATGCTAAATTTTATTATTCAGGTCATTAAAACAAACGAAGAACACACTCAAGCATGAGGTAAGGGGTTTCTCATCTCACTTTCATTTCTGTGAGACTTCCATTATTCACCAATTATTCCTTATATTTGGTATATTTGTAATTAAATTTGATATATAATAACATGATTATATTTATATTCATTTTATTCAATGATTCACTTGATGGTTATTAAGTTTTGGTCATATAGTTCGACCGATTACATTGTGGTAAGGTACTTTGTCTCAGTTGTCGTTTTCGTTGTGACTATCTTTGTATTGTGCACCTAATAACCCTTATGTGGTGTACCTACTTCCCATTTGAGATCAATTTTCATTTGAAATTATATTTATTCTAAATATCCATAATCTCATGCCATGGATATGTTTGTTGTCTAAACCGTATAGCATTTTACATACGGTGTTTATTTGGAAAGATATTTTAATTATGGAAATATTGATGAATCTGTATACTCTACTCTATACGGATATTGAAATGTCATATTTCTCTTGTATTGAATCAATGTATAAATAATGATTTGTACATGCAGTGGAGGGTGGGGCCAGCTACAGACCCTCGATGCATCAGTAGGTCCCATGAGACAAAATAGTTTGGTGACAAACCCTTCGAGTTTGTTTCCAAAAACCAGACAGGTTTCTACCCATAGAACTAAACCGTTTTTACGGTATTATGGTTTCATGTTCCAGATACATGAAGTCCAATTAATAAGCATTATATTTATTCATTATCAGTTATTATTTTTATCCATGATATTTTCACTATGACAAAATCTATGGATGCAGTTTTATTTTGAGTTTATTAATGGCATTAGTTATTCATTTATTCACTATGCAATATTGACTATGTCAGATTTTTTTATTCTCTTATTATTGTACTCATTATTCCGCTATTTGTAACCCTTACTGAGTGTTTGAGCTCACCCCTTTCATTTTATACCTTCAACAGGTGATGAAGAGAAGATCTTTTATTGAGTTCCTGAGGATTCCATTTTTAGTTTTTTTGTGATTTTGTTATGCATTGTATCTTTTAACCTTATCAAATTTAATTTGTGTTCAATATATGTATCTAGTTTCTTCAAGACTACTAAACTGATCGTTTCTTTGGTATTTTCATTCCTTATAACCATGCCAATATCACAAGTAATGCACTGGCTCCATCCTAGAGGGGTCGGGGTGTTACAGTTGTAATCTAAGAGTGATTATAATGTAGATTCTATGATCGGGGTGAGTAAATAATCACAATAAGGAGTAGGTTTTCCACATATAGGCCAAACATTAAAAAAATGTATATCATCCTTAACCTTATTTCCTCTGTTTCATTTATTATATGTGATTGGTAAATACTAAAAACATCCATTATTATCCTAAAAGATAATAGATATATAAATTCCAAGTAGATAAAAAATTAAAAAAGAAATTTGAATTTGATAAAAAAAATAAGAATCCCCTAATTAACCCTCCCCCCTCTTAGGTGTTTACCCCGATCCTAAGGGGAATTTAAATTTGTATTAGAGTCTAGGTTTCCTATGATTGGATTTAAATATATTTTCCTTATTAATTTATCAGGATTTGATGAAGTGGGTATTTTAAATGGAAGAGCCTCATTTGGAGAAATCTCTATTAATCCTTATTGAAATAGGTTTTTATGTTTAGACCAATACATTCTAAAATATGAATAAAAAGGAGTCCCAAAAGTAGAGAAAAATAAAAAAGAAGAGATACGAACAACCACTATATGAAGGCTATAATGTCCCAGAATTTCTATATGATTTGTTTTAATTATATTGAATTATTTCGAGACTGTGAAATTGGATGGCGCGTGATTCCGAGGCCCGGAGTGCCCAAAATGATCCGTCAAAAAATGTTAAGTTTAAAATAGCACAGGTGAGTGGGTTTCCTGAAAAAAGTGTTATAACTCATAAACAGGTGCCCAGATCATAAATCTAAGGGCACTTTTGTGTTCAGGATAGCGGGTTTACCCTAGGAATGACTTAAGTTTAATCAGCATAGGCCTCCGGTGAGAAAACCCAAAAATTGCATAACCTTAAATAAAAAAATTAAATAAAGTTATTTTATTTTTCAAATTCTTATAACTCACGAATACTAACTCGGATTAAAAATATGAGACCACCTCTGAGCTCATGAGGATATGCTTTCTTTAGGCAGATTATGACATTGGCTGGTGTGGTCCAACTATGGAAGTTAGTTTTTTGTCATAAATAAAATAATTAAGTAGCAATTATTTTATTGTTAAAATCCATAACTTCTAAATGGTAAATCGGATTGGAAATATGAGAGTACTGTAGAGTTTTTTGGGACATATTTCCCCTGGGTAGAGCCTAACCTCGACCGGCGCGAGTCGAGGGTGACTGTTAATAATTTTCTAAACTTTTTTTCAAGTACATTTAGTAAATGCACCGGTGGCGTTTTATATCTTTTGACTTGTTGCTCGGATCGAAAATATAAGAGCATTGTTCAATCCACAATTCCAGGATTCACTTAATGGGGGCTTCACTTTGACCATAGTTTTATGGGAGAAGAAGATAGTTTTTGGACCTTTTTAAAGAATAATAAAATAAAAAATTTATTGTTATTTTATCTTTCTTTTATCCAATGGATGAGTGGAATTGGTGGGACCATCAACACGTCAAGACATTAAATGGATTGACTCCCCTTTATTCTTGTAACCGCACCATTGGAATTAGGAAGGTTCCTTAATTAAATTAACCCCATTAATTCAATTTGTGTTAATCACCCTCCCAATCGCCTATTTGTATGGAGCTCGGGGTGGAGTGTTGGCACGGCTTCACCAAGCGATAAAGCTCTGGTAATGTACCATGACTCCAACCACTTGGAGGATGAGACTGATTTCAGCGAGTGGTAATGAGAACCACTGAATCACGAACATATGACAACGACAAAGGGGGGTTCTGTCGATTGTCGTTAGCGAACATCTCATCCATGTAGGGGGTTTATTTTAAAGTTGTGTTTGATGAATTAAATCTTATCTCTCTTGCTATCACATTAACGAAGAGGGAAGGGGCCAAACAAACAACGCCCAAACCCTCTGCCGCTTCACTCATGCTTCATTAATCGGGATCATTTTCCTTAGATTGATGGAAACACGAAATAGTGGGTCACGCAATAACAGCGATGGAACGGGAGAGCCATAGGTGTAGAATAAACTAAGAACAGACATTGTAGAATGTCTGGTGACCCATGGAAGAAACCTCCAGTGTGTCATGTCGGCGGCGGCCGACGGTGGAAAAAAGAAGACTCGCGGCAACTGGCCACGGGTGGCGGAAGGCGATGCACGATGGCGCGCCATGGTGCCCCACCTGAGTCGGCCGCATGGGACAAGGGAATCACCCTTAGGTGGCGCCGGAGGCGCAAAGCAGCTATGGCCAGCAGGCCGTGGAAGGAAGGAGTGGCGCAGCCCCGTGCTGCACCGCGTTGGCAGAACCCAGTCAGCCAAATGGTCGACTGTTTAATGCGGTGGGGCAGCGCCCCATCAGTTGGGTGAAACGGCCCTACAACCATGGGGCCAGCAGAGAAGGTGGTCCACCTTTTGGTGAACCGGTCTGGACATGGGCCGACTGAGTGGGTCAGCCCAGCCCAACGGGTCAGGCCGAACCCGTAGCCCAGCGGGCTAGCACGGGTAAACCGAGCCTGACCCAGAAGGCTGGGCCCACAAACCGAACAGGGCTGACCCCAATGGGCTGGACCCAGTGAATTAGGCCAACCCTTAACGGGTTAGACCCGGGTGGGGTCTGGTAGACCCTGGGACCCGTTGCGTAGTGCTGGTCTGACCGAGTCTGACTGGGCCCGAACCCAACCGGTCCCCAAATAAATAAATTCATGTAACTGATGAACCATGTTTCCATATGAAACACCGTCAGTAGTGTTGGAATCCCCATAAGGAAGCAGTTCCTTTGGCATATTCCTGCGGGCCTGACTAAGACAGACCAGACCGAGGTGTGATCACCGCCTTGTTTCACGGAAAGAGATGTAACTAACAAACCGAGTGTCTGATTGGCGCACTATCTGTGGAATAAGGACCCTAGTTAAAATGCGGTCCTTTTGAAATACTCCATGAGAGTTTTGTATAAATTTGGAGTATGGCTGGGTGGGATTGACTCCAAATATAATCAGGACCTCGGCACTAAAATTCCAATAACTTACAGACCGGGCGTTCGGTTGAAGCGCCATATGTGGCGTTGGAACCCTTATGATGTGACAAATCATCGGGTTACTTTTTCTTAGGACTTAGTTCTGGTTGAAATATGAACGACGGCTTGATGAGCGGTTCTCCCAGAATCAATCGTGCTATGAGCGGGAATCCAGTAGCTAAAAGTGAGGTAGAGGTTGGAGATAGATCATACGGAGGTGAGTACTGAGCGATGTTGTGTGGGTCAGCACCTAGCGATCTTGTGTGGATCAACACTGATAAATACAGTTTGGATCATCACCTAGCGACCATATGTGGATTAGCACCTAGAGACCCTGTGTGGATCATCATTCTAGCGACCCTGTGCGGATCAGCAGTGCGCGGCCCAACGAGGACAAGCCTTAGAGCGGCCCATCGTGGATCAGCGACATACCGATCTTGTGTGGGTCAGATCCTGTGTGGGTCTTGACGGGGTTAGTACCAATCTATCATGGGCAGATCAGATCCTGTGTGGGTCATCAAGGGTTAGTACCTATCAATCCTGGGTGGGTCGGACTTAGTATGGTCAGAAGCAGTGCCTCTCGATAGAATAAGATGATCTAGCTTCTCAACTAATCATCTGTACTTTTGTGCTTCACTAATACCCGGTTCGAGCTGAGACTTTGTTTGAGTTATGTTTATTGCTTTGTGCTTTTCAATTGAGATCATTCTTTGTGGTTTTACTTTGTGGAATTCTATGAGACCTTTGGGGGTCTTAGGGTCCCTACTAAGTATTTTTATACTCACCCTTGCACGGGCTTTGGCCGCACCTTATTGTGTCTTATGCAAATGATGAGAAATTGGGATGAGACTTGAGGGAGCCAGGACCATGCGATACACAGAGGAGACAAGTTAATGTGGAGTTCTATAGAGAAGATGTGTATCATTCAGGAAGGATCCTTAGTGGATGATCTGGGAGTTGTTTTCTCTTTTCATTTTTACTTGTACTTTTCAGTTGGGCTTATATTCTAGCCCCTTTACTTTTAGTACACGTTTTACTATAGCAGTTTACTTTGTGGTTGCTTCTTGTTTTGTTCTTGTTTTGTGTGTTTGTATTGGTTTAAAGTTAATGTCTTCCCATTATAGGGATATTCCTTTTTGGTTCTAGTATCCAACCCCTAGCCTATGGATGACGGGATTAGGGTTGTCACGGCATGGGCCCCGGGGGACGGGTTGTGACAATGTGGTATTAGAGGAGTCAATTATAGCGAAGAACTAGGACTCTGATATTTCCAATGGAGCAATATTTTTAAGTGCTTCAAGTTTGGTTTTTATTTTAGGGATTCTAGTGTTGGTGCGGAAGCTTACATCTCCATACACCAGGACCCTCAATTATAATTTCTGACTCAGTGCATGAAAACAATAATTGTGTGTGTTTTGAAAATGTTTTACTTTGATCTCTTTTGAGTCAGCTCACTAGGTATAACCTTTTGACCATGGTTCATCTTGATTCTCTTTCAAGATTCCTCCACGGAGACAGCCATCCAGGATTCCTGAGAGAGTACAAGATGACGGCCCACCGAGCGATGAGGCTCCAGTGCAGGGCCCTCTTACTATTTTTTCACTTTTGAGTGGAGTACCAGCACCACCACCACCCATTGGGTAGGAGTTACCACCAGCCGAACTAGAGGATGGTGCACAAAGATTAATCATGTTTCATGAGTTCCAGAGGCAGAGGCCTCCGAGGTTTCGAGGAGAGATAGATTCATAGGTATTTGAGGACTAACTGTAGGTTGTGGCTTGAGTTTTCCACCTAGTTGAGACACCAGTAGAGAAGATAGTGATCCTACATGCTACTCTTTTCAAGTATTTGACCATGAGGATGGTTTTTAGGGTGAAGAAGCTTTGGTACATGGACCATTTCCTAAGATGGTACCTTCGGGTAGTGTGCTAGCTATATCACTACTCGTTGGTCAGTAGTTACAATCGGCGATACCGGTAGAGGACACATGTAGGCTTAGTGCCTTACAAGTGTTTCAGTATCAGATACCCCTCAGGTTATAAGGAAAGCCCTAATCATAGTTGGATAAGGACTATCTTGATGAGGTGGTTGAGTTTCCATCTAGCTAGGGCACCATTCGATCAGATGGTGGTCCTGGTAGAGAGACTTCTACGTGGCTCAGCAGTATGATGATAGGGTTTAGATTACCCTAATCTTGCGAATAGGTGACTTTTCTGTAGAATATCTTTAGAACCTTCCACAAAGAAGGGGTATCTTTCCCTAAAAAGCTAAGGGGAGAGTGTTCCCTAGAGCTTCTACAGCTTCAGAAGGAAGACATGTTGGTAGCTGAGTATTCATCGAGGTGTACGAACCATCCCTGTTACTTGATGAATACAGTATGGTCAGTGATTCAGGGCTCGGACCTCTGAGTGTGGTTTTATTAGGGACATCTGATCCATCACTATTCCTCTATGAATTTCTACTTATTTTAGGGTGCTAAAGAGAACCATGGTGGTTGAATGTTCTTTGGCTGAGAAGATACGGCCACTGAGTGTTAGCAATTGGAAAGCAGAAACTGACTCTAGTCTCAGAGACATGGGTGTATAAAATGTTTCAGGAAGAGGAAGTGATATGGAAAAATAAATCTTCAGGGTATTGGTTGTGGAAGTGGATATAGTAGAGCATCATGAGGTGATATAAATTTCCACTTGTTACAACCACCCCCCAAATGTGGTCCTCATCAAGCTCAGGGAGCTGGAGGATAGGGGAAGGGAGTAACTGAAATCAGTCAAGGAGTGTGACCCAAGGGCTCCAGGAATGATTCTAGGAACGATCTCTGTCTACTTCTAGCTACCGTATTAATAGACACAGGTACCAATCATTACTTCTTACCACGGATCTTGTTCAAGACCTAGAGTTTCTAGTTAAACTGATGACTTGACCCTTACGTTTGGAGATACCTTTGGAAGGAGACTCAATAATCACAATTATGTCGGTGGTGTGATCTGACCCTTGAGGAAAGAGTTTCGTTTGGAACCTCTTGGTGGCAGCGTCGAGGCATTACGATGTTAGTTTTGGTATGGACTCAACATCCACATTTCATAATTAGATTGACTGTTTTAGACAAAAATGATATAGTATATCTATAGCATTGGAATGGGGTTTTCCTTGGCTGAAAAATAAAAGTGAAACTATGGAAGAACAGGATAAAATCATGCATAGGAGGGTGCAGTAGATCACTCTTGAGTCAGACAACATTACCCTCATGGAAGCAGGAGTTTTTAGTTTTTAGTTCCCAATAGTAGTGGCAGAGTTCGGGGACATATTTTCAAAATATGTTTCCAGGATTACCTCCCTGAAGGGAGTGGGACTTATTCTTGGGTTGGTTACTACCGGAGATTTGGACCAAACTTCTCCAGGGTAGCGGCACCCTTTTCAGGTTTGACAAAGAAGGGGGTGCCTTTCTTGTGGATAGAGAAGTGTCAGCAGAGCTTTCAGGGGATGAGACAGAGACTGAAAAGTCCCCCCATCTTGAGGCCACCAGAAGAGGGCATTGGGTATGTAGTCTATTACGGTGCATCAGGGACTAGACTAGGTTTTTTCCTGATGCAGGAGCGGGTAGTGATCACCTACATCTCACAGCAGTTGAGATAGCACGAGAAGAACTATGCTAACTATGACCTAGAGTTAGTAGCACTGGTATTTTCACTAAAGATGTGGTGGCACTACTTGATGGGTTAACGGTTTACTATTTACTATGATCACAAAAGTCTCTGGTATATCTTCTCATAGAAGAACCTGAACCTGACACAGTGACGATGTATAGAGTTCCTCTAAGAATATTATGTTGAGATAGTCTATACTCCTAGGAAGGGGAACGTAGTAGCAGACACACTTAGCAGGAGGTCCGGTCTATAGCTACTGAGTGAGGCATTAGAGAATCTAGTCATGTTACGGATATCCTTAATGGATAAATATAGAGTATCTTACCTCCGGTCTATGACTGTCACTCTCCCAATTCTTCAGCGAGTTCTGGAGGCACAGCTTAGGGACGTTGACTGTGAGGCCCGACGTGCTCAGTTATCCTTAGGACGGTCTCTTGAAGGATTTTTTGAAGGTGGGGAGCACGTCGTTCTCTTTAGAGGACGCACCGTGGTACCAGTGATGCTTAGGGAGGAGGTATTGAGGGAATCCCATACATCCCCTTTAACGGTACATCTTGGAGTGGAGAAGATGTACTGAGACCTTCAGTGTCAATACTGGTGGCCAAGGATGGAGGAAGTAGTGGCAGAGTTTTTATCATGATGCCTCACTTGTCACCAAGAGAAGACTACTTAGATATGGAAGAATTCTTATACCGATAGGGGATAGAGACCCATAGAGTTTGAGGAGGGATATCATGTCTTCCTACAGGTCTCACCCCGATGAGGATTATGGAGGTTTGGTTGGGGCGGCAAGCTATCTCGGAGGTTCATCAGACCTTTCTAGATTCTCATCAGAGTGGGCGAGGTGGCGTACTATCTATCTCTTCCCCCGCAGATGCACCATGTGCATAATGTTTTCCATGTGTCACAGCTGAGGAGATGCATGCATGATCCATCACATGTTATCTACTAGGGCAAGTTGGACTTTGATGATGGGTAAGCTTTTACAAAGTTTCTAGTGGAGATAGAGGATCAACGGGAGCGATTTCTTCATGGATGATTAATCCCTCTGGTGCAAGTTAGGTGGAAGCACGTGAACCTCCAGGAGAGCACATGGGACTAGGAGGATCAAATTCGTGCTAGTACCCTTATTTGTTTGATTTACCTTTGTTTTGGCTTTTGGGGATGTAAATTTTTAAGGTGTGGAGAATTTAATGTCCCAAAATTTCTGTATAATTTTTTTTAATTATATAGAATTATTTTGAGATCGCGAAATCTGACGGCGCGTGATTCTGAGGCCCAGACTGCCTGGAATGATCCATCGAAAAATGTTAAGTTTAAAATAGTGCATGTGAGTGGTTTTCTTGAAAAAAAATGGAATAAATCTTAAATGGGTGCCTAGATCAGAAATATGAGGGCACCGTTGCGTTCAAGATAGTGGGTTTACCCTAGGCGCGACTTAAGTTTAGTCAGCGTAGGCCTCCAATGAGAAAACCTAAAAATGGCATAACCGTAAATAAAATAATTAAATAAAGTTATTATATTTTACAAATGCTTATATATCACGAATGGTGACTCAGAGTAAAAATCTGAGACCACCACTGAGCTTGTGAGGGTATGCTTTCTTTAGGCATATTCTAACAATGGCTAGCACAGGCCAACTATAGAAGTTAGTTTTTGTCCATAAATAAAATAATTAAGTAACAACTATTTTATTATTAAAATACATAACTTCTAAATGGTAACTTGGATTGAAAATCCAAGAGTACCGTAGAGTTATTTTAGACTTTTTTCATTGGGTATAGCCTAACCTCAACTGACACGGGTGGAGGGTGACAGTTAATAATTTTCTAAACATCTTTTTGAGTACATTCAGTAAACGCGTGGGTGGAATTTTCTATCTTTTGACTCATTTCATGGATCAAAAATCTGAGAGAATCTTTGAATCCATATCACTAGGATATTATTAAGGGAGGCTTCACTACGACTACAGTTTTTCAGGAGAAGTTAGTTTTTGGACCTTTTAAAACAATAATAAAATATCTATTTTATTGTTATTTAATCTTTATTTTCTCCAATGGATGAGCGGCGTTGGAAAGACCAATGACATGTCAAGCCATAGAATGGCTTGAATCCCCTTTATTCTTGTAACCGCACTGTTGGAAATAGGAAGGTTTCTTAATTAAATGAACCTCATTAATTCCATGTGTGTTACTCGCACTACCCCTATCCTATTTATATGGAGCTCGGGGTGGAGTGTTGGCATGGCTTCACCAAGCGATGAAGCTTTGGAAAAGTACCATGATGCAAACCACTTGGAGGATGAGACCAGTTTCATCAAGTAGTGATGAGCACCACTGAATCACGAACCGATGACAACGATGAATGGGGGTTTCATCAATAGTCGTCAGTGAACGTCTCTTCTTGGTAGGGGGTTTATTATGAATTTGTATTTGATGAATTAAATTATCTTCTACTTGATATCACATTAATGCTAAGGGAACGGGCCAAACGAACATGGCCCGGACACTCTTCCGCTTCTCTCATGCTCCGTTCTTTGGGGACTATTTCCTCATATTGGTGGAAATATGAAATAGAGGGTCACGTTATGATAGCGGTAGTGCGGGAGAGAAGTAGGCACGGACGGTGCCATGAACAGACACTGGAGCACATGTGGTGACCCAAGGAAGAAACCGTAGGTGCTCCATGTCAGTGGAATCCGGCGGTGGCCAGAGAAGACCCATGGAAACCAGCCACAGGCGGTGGAAGGTGGCACGTGAAGGTGCGCCGCTCTGACCGAAGGCGGGCGGCCTGAGCTGGCTGCGCGGGATAAGGGGGCACCAACAGGAGTCGCCAACGGTGCAATGTAGCTACGACCAATGAGCCATGGTAGGAAGGAGTGGTGTGGCCCTGTGTTGCGCCACGTTGGCGGAACCCAATCATCCAAACGGCCAACGGTTTAATGTGGTGGGGCAGCGCCCCACCGGCTAGGCGAAACGGCCCAGCAACCACGGGGCCAGCAAAGAAGGTGGTCCGCCTTCTGGAGGACTGGTCCGGATATGGTCTAACCAAGTGAGCAGGACCCGCCCAGTGGGTCAGGCTAGACCCACGGCCCAATGGGATGGGGCGGTTGGGTCGAGCCCCACCCGGCAGGCCGAGCCAACCGAGGCCCGGGCCCGCGAACTGAATCGGGATGACCCCAATGGGCCGGATCTAATGAACTGGGCCAACCCTTAATAGGCTGGACCTGGGAAGGGTCAGGTAAACCCTGGGACCCATTGCATCGGGCCAATCTGACTGAGTCGGATGGGCCCAGACTCAACCCATCCCTGAATAAAGAAATTCCCATAACTGACGAACCAAGAGTCGGTTTGACACACTATCAGTGGCATTGGGATCCCTTTAGGGAAGCGATCCCTTTTTCATATTCCAGTATCCCCGACCGAGCTGGGTTGGACCAAGATGTGATCACCCCCCGTTTCACAAAAAGGTGTGTAACTAACAAATCAGCATCCGATTGGCGCACCGTCTATGTCATAAAGACCCTAGTGACAAGGCGGTCCTTTTGAAATACACTACGTGGGTTTTAGAGAATATTGAAGTATGGCCGGGTTGGATTGACTTTGAATCCAATCAGGACCTCGATACTAAAATTCCAATAACATTAGACTGGGAATCCAGTTGACGTATCGTCTGTTGCATTGGAACCCTTATGACGTGATGGATCATTGGGTTACTTCTTCATGGGACTTCGTGCTGGTTGAAATATTATTGATGGCTTGAGGATTTATTCTTCCAGAATCAAGCATGCTATGAGCAGGAATCTAGTGGATATTAGTGAGGCTGAGGTTGGAGAAAAATCATAGAGAGGTTAATACTGAGCAATCATGTGTGGGTCATCACCTAGAAATCTTGTGTGGATCAGCACCGAGCGAACCTATGTGGATCAGCACATAGTGACCCTGTGTGGATCAGCTTCTAGTGAACCTATGTGGATCAGCATTCTAGTGAACCAATGTGGATTAGTAGTGCACGAACCAATAAGGATCAGCATTAGAGAGGCCCATTGTGGATCAGCGACATACTAATCCTATGTGGGGCAGATCCTGTTTGGGTCTTGTGGGGGCTAGTTCCCATCGATCCTTGGATGATCAGATCCTGTGTGGGTCATCAGGGGTTAGTACCTATCGATCATGGGTGGATTAGATCCTGTGGGGGTCTATGGAGGTAAGTACTTATCGATCCTGTGTGGTTCAAACTCTATAGGGTCAGCAGCAGTGCCTCTCGACAGAATAAGATGATCTAGCTTCTCGACTAATCATCTGTACTTATGTGCTTCACTAATACCTGGTTCGAGCTGAGACTCTGTTTGACCTGTTTCTATTTATTTGTGATTTGTGATTGAGATCATTAATTGTGGTTTTCCATTAAGAAATTTTGTGATACCTTCGGGGGTCTTGGGGTCCCTACTGAGTATTGTTATACTCACCCCTACACGGGCATCACCCGCACCTTGTTTTTTCTTATGCAGACGATGAGAAGCTGGGCGCAGACTTGAGGGAGCCAGGACCAAGTGGTACATGGAGGAGACGGGTTGACGTGGAGTGCTGCAGAGACGATCTGTACCTACCATTTAGGTAGGATCCTCGGTAGATGATCCATGAGCTGTTTTCTCTTTTCAATTGTTCTTGTACTTTTTAGTTGGGCTTGTATTCCGGACCCTTTACTTTCAGTACACTTTTTTCTATAGCAGTTTACATCATTATTTATTCTTTTTGTGTTCTTGGTTTGTGTTTTTGTATAGGTTTAAAGGAAATTCCTTCATGTTGTAGGGATATGCCTTTTCGGTGCTAGTCTTCAACCCCTAGCCTATGGAAGGCGGTCTTGGGGTAGTCACAGAATGGGACCTGGGGAAAAGTTCCTGAAAAAGGCAGTCAGAGTGGTAAATGTTTTGTTAAATTTATTGAAGATGATTCACCAGATGATTCGAATTCAAAATGTGAAGTGAATGGCCCAATTAGACCTATTTATGGACCATACTTTGAGGTTAGGTGATTTATGAATAAAATACCTTGTGATGTTTTCACATAATTTTTTGAATTTATGTGGGACTAACCTAGTGATAAATCACACCTAGAATATAATTATAAATAAATACAAATGCATTAGTAGTATTGTTTCAAAAATTAAAATCTCTCATTAAAGAGTTGAAATACAAGGATAAACATCTATAAATAAGTAAAAAAATCATGGGTTCATGAAAATATAACATAAATAATTAATGATTTAAAGTGTGCTTGATCATCACCTATCGACAATTCAAGGTTCTGATGCTCTACTAATGTGTATAGCAGCACTCGGGTCGAATCCTCAGTGATGATACTTTTTAATGGTCAGTTACTTTTAGTTGATTTTATTTTGATTATGGGGGTTTGTTTGCAGATCTTAATTGAAATGATTAATTTATTTAAAAATTTAATAAATATTTTTGTGAGTACATTATTGGGGAGTTAAACTTGTGATATTATTGAACTTTTCTTTATATTGCATTATATTAACACCCACTTCACAAAATGACGTTGATCGAAATTCCAAAG
This sequence comes from Viscum album, assembly GCA_963277665.1. Taxonomy (NCBI): domain Eukaryota; kingdom Viridiplantae; phylum Streptophyta; class Magnoliopsida; order Santalales; family Viscaceae; genus Viscum; species Viscum album. The sequence goes on along the minus strand of OY728121.1, from coordinate 1,349,423,695 downwards.
TGTTAAGGCTTTAATCCAAGCCTTAACATAACTAGGATTATAATATCAATTAGTACTTGATTGTGGTAGTGTATTTATGGTTCCAATAATCTATGAAATCCATACATTAAAAAAAAATTCATCAATCTATGACATGTTAAGTCCAACATACACAATGTTATATTAAAGAAACTCATCAAGAAAAAGCTCTCAATCGCTTAACATCTCTAAATTTTTACTCACCCCAATGAAATATTTACTCAGCCATTGAAATGATTATTAATATAGTTTATTAATTTTATGATTATGAATTAAAAAAGATAATAAAAATAAAGGGATAAGAAAAGAGTGGTGTGCTGAACACACGCACGAGTGATGAAGTGAATTAAACACAGACTTTTGATTGAATGAGAAAGTAAAAGAAGAGATTTATTTTTAAAATGATTTAAGAAATTTAAAGAAAATTAATATTTCAAAACATATTTTAGATGATAATAAGAGTTAATGGGAAAGGTAATTTCATTAAAACATAATTACAAAACAAAGACTTACAAGATTACAACAATGAAGAATACAAAAGTAAATGAAAACAAAGAGAGGGGTAAGGGTCTCTCAAGTTAAAACATGAGTATGGAAGGTCCTATCAAGCCTTTGGAAAATATTTTTTCATGCCAATGTATTCTTATCTCTTCTTAAATGCCAACTCTTTTGCAATGAGAGGATGGGGAAGTATTTATAGCCCAATGAAGTGGACTATTTTCAATAAAAAACTACCCCTCCACTTGAATTTCCCATATGATATTTTAGACATCCGAATATGGAGAAATATTCTTCTTAAAAGTTTTATATATTAATGTTTTTAGTCGAATATCAAAATTTGGAGGAATTTGGACTTATGGATCCAAAGTTATGTCGGTTTTCATAAATAATATTAAATTGTCCCTTTCCATCCATGATTTTTTAGTGGACAATATGTGAATGGATTTTTTTAATAGGAATATTCCTTCAAATAAGAATGATTTAAAAAAAAGAGTATTCCACCTATTTATTTTCTTTCACACTGCAAAATATCAGCTAGAATTGATGTGTAGAGCTGGATAAAAGTCAATTTTAGTGTGTTGATTTTATTTCCCAAACAGAATGGTGGGATGGAATTCCTAGAATCATTTGAGCCCCTTGTTATTAGATTTGGGCCCTAAAATTTAAATTCATGACACCTAGAATTGTTCTCTGGACTTTTGAGGATAATAAAGGAATTTTGACTTCTAGATTGATCCCAGTAATTCAATCTTCATAGATGATCCATTTTCATCACAAATTATTTGGTCCCTCTTGTGTAGTCCATATGACCCTTCAAATAAAAGAATTGTCCAATTATTCCTTCTAAGGATATGTTGTAAATTTAATAAGGAATCACAAAAAACAATAATAATTTAATTTTTATGTCTAGGGTGATATTTATAGTTAAAATAGTAAAGTGGATTGATTTGATTAATTCAAATAATGCTCAAAAATTACATTTAATATTAAAACTTGAGTATTTCACACCAATTATGCACATTTCATATGAAATCAGTAAATGGAGTATATGATAAGTTATTAAAATATTAATTACATCAAATCCCCCACACTTAGTCTTTTGCATGTCCTCATGTGTAATAAATATAAAAACATAACAAAATCATTTTCACTCACCAAGAAATATTAAAAAATTATTTTCCCCACTCAGAGGAGGATTAGACTATTTCACTCATCCGTGTTGAATTACACCTCAAATTTTTATAGAAACAATGTTCCAAAAACAACTCTTTTTTCATGCACAAATTTTGAAATGGAAAATGTGGTCACTCAAAACTTACTCCTCTCAAGATGATAAAAAATTTGTTTTTGGAGGTTCAATCATTCACCAACAAAAAGTGAAAATAATCGAGTTTGAAAGAGCTATCAGCTTCCATTACCTATCCTCAAGTTCACAACAATCAAGAGGTCTTTTGGAGGGGTTTTGTTTGGCTATGGGATTGTAGGAATTCATTATTCAAAAGATTAGAAATAAGGGTAAAACACCAACATGGAAAAACCAATGCAAATTTTTTTTTGAAACGAGGCATGAAAGGAAATGGAAAACACATATTTACATGGGCTTGATTGTGTGAAGAAATAAACAAAATAGGAAGGAAAATTGAAGGGAATGAGAATATGGAATATTTAAAAAACAAAAAACTTCTCCTAATGACATAAGTGTTCCTTTTTTTCATTTTTTGAAAGTTGAACTTGAAACATATCTCACACTCATCTCCAAACCCATGTTTGATCTCCTCACAACACTAATTGTAATAGTTATAACAAGATCGAAGGTTTAGGAAGAGTGATTTTTGACCACCCAAGTCACAACCCATTTTTTTTTCTTCATCATTTTTTTCACACTTTTCAATAACATTTTAACAAGATAAAAATATAAACATTCCCAAAACTCACTAAATGAAAAACTCTCCCCCAAACTAAAATGGAAGATTGCCCTTAAGCATTTTATAACACATTGAAAATAAATAAAAGGGAACCCAAAAATTAAATCCATTCCCCCCACACTTAAATTTCAATAAATAATGCAATGTAAATCCATGTTGATGTTGGGTGAGATAAGGTATTGGGCTTGTAATGTGGTTATCAAAGAAATGGTTTTCATAGGCTCATAGGGGATTTTAAAAGTGGGATTAATGTAAGGGTAATGGGAGGATATTTGGCTGTGTGATTCTCATGAGGATCGGAAAATGCCTCTATCATATTAATGCACACAAAAGTGGGAAATTCAACTTGAATGTACACAAACTCAAGACTCAAAAATGGGGGTAAAAAACACACATTTTGAAAAATATCCATAGGTGGCCTTGGAATGAAATATAATTTTATTCCTCATGGTTGGGGTAAAATCATTTTCCAAATAAAAATGTGAGCAATAAAAAAAAATGGTTTTTCTACAAGATTCTTTATCCAAAATTATGATGAAAATATTAAAATTTTTAGATGAAAACATGTCTTTTGACTCCCCTAAATGGTTGGACAAAATTTAAAAACTGGGTGGTGAGTAAGTATGGATCTTTCTTTAATTTATTTATTTATTTAGTTTTTTTTTAGTATTTTTTAAAATACACACCAACAAAAAATTGAAATAAAGAAAGAAAAATAGTTTGATGATGAAAGTGATAAAAAATGAATGATAGAGGAAGAGGAAGAAAAAGTGAGTGATAGAGAAGTAGTAAGAAGAGAGAAATAGGGAGTTAAAGGGAAGGAGGTGCTCCTTGTTTTAGATTTTGTGGGTTGTTGTCTCCATCCAGTGGTGGTTCTATTGTGGATCCGATGGAAGTTTATGTTGTTCCTGGATTTTGTGTCCTCTCATGGTGATGCTTTAACCGATTTCTATTAACCATGAATTTCCTTTTTGAAGAGGGGTCTTGGACTTGCACTGTACCAAATGGGTAAACATGAGAAACAAAAAAAGGACCTTCCCAATGAGAATTAAGATTACCTGGGTGAAGATGAAATTGAGAGTTTAAAAGCAATACCTTTTCACCTTCATGGAATACCTTTATTAGGATGTGTTTGTTATAGAGTACCTTATCCCTTTCTTTATAGAAATTGGAATTATTATAGGAATCAAGTAGAATCTCCTCTAATTCAATCAATTGAAACAATATTTCTTCACCAGATTTTTCACAATCAAAATTACAAGTTTTCACAGCCCAAAATGAGTTATTTTTTATTTTAATTGGTAAATGACACACTTTACCAAAACTAGCCTAAAATGATACATCCCAATGGGTGTTTTATAAGCAGTTCTATAGGCCCAAAGTGCTACACCAATTATTTCAGTACAATTTTTTCTAGTGGGCTTAACAATTCTCTCAAACACTCTTTTCACTTCTCTATTTGAAAGGTCATCCATGACATTTTTTGGGGGGTGATATGCAGTTTAATTTTAATGCACAACCCCATTATTTTTCAAAATATATTCCATGGTTCTATTACAAAAATGGGTTCCTAAGTCACTAATCAAGGAATAGGGATTGCCAAATTGGTGGAAGATGTGGGTTTTTAAGAACTCACTAACAGTATGTGAATCATATTTTCTGCTGGGTTTGGCCTCAACCAACCTAGAAACATAATAAACCGCAAGAAGAATGTATGAGAATCCATTATAAAGGGTAATGGTCCCATGAAATATATTCCCCACACATCAAAGGTCTCACAAAATATTAAATGATTTCAGGGCATTTCATTTCATTTGGAAATTGTTCCAAACTTTTGGAAAGTGGGACATGACTAAAAGAACTCATGTGAGGCCTTGAAGAGTGAAGGCTAGAAGAATTCAAAGTCTATGACCTTTCAAGAGGTCCTTTGTGGTCAAAAGTGGCCACCTCCGGGAAGTGAGTGATAGAATTCTAAGATAGGGTAATGTTCATCTTCATAAACTCATCTCTTAATTACCATGTCATCCCTAGTCTTCTAAAGTTTATTATCTTCCCAAAAATAATATTTTGTATTACTTTTAACCATCATTTTTTTATTTCAAAAACTTTTCAGGAAAAACACCAGAAACCAATTAATTTACGATTGGGATATACCATGGTTACTTTGGAGCGATAGTTGAAATGTGCTCAGTAGGAAGTTTTGGATCAATTATTTCAAAATGAGAAGAATTAGAAATTCTACTCAAGTGATTAGCCACAGGGTTTTCCTTTCTATGTCTATCATTGATTTCAAGTTCAAACTCTTGGATCATTATGATCCATCTAATTAGCCACATTTTGGAATAACTTTTCTTGATTAAGAACTTTATAGCATAATGGTCTATGAAGATGATGATTTTGGAACCTAATAGATAGGGTCAAAATTTATCTAAGGCAAAACTCACTTTTAAAAGTTCCTTTTCAGTGATAGGGTAGTGAGATTGAGTTTTATCCAAAGTTTTTAAGTAATAATATATTACATGAGGAATATTTTCTATTAATTGACCTAGAACATCCCCAAAGTCTCTATCAAAAGCATCACACATCAACTCAAAGGGTAAGGACCAATCTGGGGGTTGGATTATTGAGTCAGATGTAAGAGTGGTTTTGAGTTCAATTAAGGCTCTCTTTCAAACCTCATTGAAATGGAAAGTGACATCATTTTGGAGTAAACGAGTGAGTGGGAGGTAAATCCTACTGAAGTTATGGATGAATCATCGATATAAACTAGCATGATCGAGGAATGAATGGATGTCTCAAATAGAAGTGGGTTCAGGAAGTGATTGGATCACTTCAATTTTGGCAGGATCTACTTCAATACCATCTTTGGAAACTATGTGCCCCAGAGCAATCCCATTTTAAACCATGAAGTGAAATTTTTTAAAATTTAACACAAGGTTACACTTGACACACTTTTTAAGGACTAGAGAGAGTGAATTCAATCAAGATTCAAATGACTCACCATAAATGGTAAAGTCATCCATTAATAATTCCATGCAGTGTACAATTAATTTAGAAAAGATACTCATTATACACCTATGTAATGTTACAGTGTCATTTCAAAGGCCAAAAGGCTTTATCCTATATGCATATGTTCTAAAGTGGAAAGTGAAAGTAGTCGTTTCTTGGTCCTGAAGTAAGATTGGGATTTGGAAGTAGTCGGTGTATCCATCAAGAAAGTAATAGTGTGACTTTCTAGCTATTAATTATAGCATTTGACCAAGGAATGGAAGAGGGTAGTGATATATTTGTGTTTCAACATTCAATTTTCAGTAATTAATACACACACACCATTTTTTCTTCACTCAAGTTATGACTACCTCACCATGATCATTTTTGACAACAGTTATCCCACCCTTATTAGGTACAAATTGAATTGGACTAACCTATTCACTATCAAAAATTGGGTAGATAATACCCACTTGAATAATCTTGGTGATCTCTTCCCTAACTACCTCAAGTATGAGTGGATTGAGTCTTCTTTGTGGTTTTATAATTGGTTTGGATGATTCCTCGAGATGGATGTGATGCACAAAAAGAGAAGGGTTGATTCCAGGTATGTCATCTATGTTCCAACCTAAAGCCTTTTTTTCCTCTAACACTTGAACAAGTTTGGACTCCTCAATTCCAGTAAGTGAAGCAGAGATAATGACAGGATAACAGTGATCATGGAAAAGGAATTCATATTTCAAGTGTTTAAAAAGAGGTTTCAGATCAGTCTCATTTTTCATTTGTGGCCTAGAAAAATCCTGAATAGAAGAAGGTATTTCAGTTTATTTTGATTCATTTTCCTTAATATTTTCTAAGGTGGAGTAGTAGAGATTGTAGTTGATATGGGATTCAAGAGAGTTTTCAAGTTCCTCTGGATTGATGGAGTCTATGAATGAAAGGTACACATCAACATCACCATTTATGACTTGTTTAATCATGGTGAAGATTTCACAAGATCCTATCTTTTTAGAACATTATGAACATGATGGAATGTTGTTCAATTGACTCTTAGAAGTTTCCTCAGAAGCATGGATTGAGAATTCAGAGTGATCCTCAGATGGGTATTGTAAAGCATGGAAAATTTTGAACATGAAAAGTTGGTCACCAAATTCCATGGATAAGATGCCTGAATGGATATCAATATTGGTTATCACTATCATTAAGAATGGTATTCCTATAATTAAGGGAGAACAAGAAGATTTAGTCTCACCTTCCAAGTCAAGGATATAGAAATCAGCAGGGAAGATAAGGTCATTCACACGAATAAGGACATCCTCGATTATACCCTTAGGACTAGCAGTTCTTCGATTGTCCAATTGAATGGAAAAACCTGTTGGGTGCAAGGGACCTAGGACAAGGTTAGAGAAGATATATTTGGGGATAAAATTAATTGAGTCTCCCAGGTCTATGAGTGCATCATCGAAGTTGGAACTTCCAATTTTTCAAGGAATCGTAAAGGTCCCTGGATCATTGCACTTTATGGGAATAGACTGTTGGGTGGAAACATTTTCAAAGGTACTAAGAAGCCTCTTGTGGGTGAAAAATTCATTAACAAACTTTGCATACTTAGGGATTTGTTTTATGGAATATAAGATGGGTATGTTTCCATCAACGCATCTGAACCTGTCAAGCATTTTAGGATCGGGTTTAGAGGACTTCCTTGGTTTAAAAATGGCTTGAGGAAAAGGAATTGGATTCCTAAGTGGAATGGAAAGAGCTGAGGGAATTACTTCAGATTCCTTTTCATGTTTCTTTTTCTTTTCATTTTTCTAGGTCATCATTCAAAGGGGGTTGGAGGAATTATCTTGAGGCATAGCAATTTTATATCCTGATCTAAGTACAATTTCACTTACATTGCCCTTGGGGTTGGGTGATGGTTGAGCTGGGAGTTGGGAAGAATTTTATTTTTGTTTCTGGCTCAGGTGGGATGCAAGTTGACCAATTTGGGTTTTAATGTTTTGGAGGTTGGAACGTGTGAGGGAAGAAAGAACTTCCACTTCTCTTTCCCATGGTTTCTTGGAAGAATAGGTTGTCCCAGATTGGGATAACCTTGATTTTGTTTCTTGGTAAAGTGATCATATTGGTTTTGGAATTGGTAAGGCTTGCTAGGATAGTGTAATCCAAGAGGAGGATTGTTCCTTTGAGGTTGAGGAACAAAATGATAAGGTTGATAGAAGTTACCACCACCTTGAACATATAGTAATTGGTTTATATTTTGATGAGGAAATTGAGGGGGATGAGAAATGTGATTCCCATATCTCAAGCTAGGGTTATAGGTAGAATAGAATGGTTTAGAGTGGGGTTGGTTGAAGTTTCTAACAAAATTACCTGATTGATGAGTGTTGGGGTTCTGCTGATCATATGTTGCATTGAGCTCCATTGGTCTAGATGAATCACAAGTATACTCTTGAAGTTGTGGACATGTGTCAGTTAGATGATATGGGGACCTACATATTCCATAGTTCTTGATAGGTCCAGGGAACAAATATTATGGATAAGATGAGGTTGGGGCTTTGGAAGCCACAACTAGTTGTCGCACAAGACCTCTAAGTTCACTCATCCACTCTGTCATCTTGTTTGACTCTATCGATTGACTATCTTGGGATATTTTGACTTGAACATGTGCTCGAGTATGGAATTTTTTTGTGTTTTCAGCCATGTTTATTATGATATATCTTGTAGCTGCAGGAGTTCTATCAATAAGAGCATTACCACTTGAAGCATCAATGAGAGTTCTCTCTATAGCCAATAACCCCTCATAGAATTATTGGATCAAGAGTTGGTCAGAGATTTAGTGGTGTGGGTAGGTTTACAAAATCTTTTTGAACCTCTCCCAATACTCAGGGAGTGATTCATTGGGTAATTTACGGATACCACTAATTTCCTTTCGGATAGAAGCAGGAAATAATTTCTCTAAGAAAAGTTGATTCATGTAAATCCATGAGTTTATGGAACCAAGAGGGAGGTAAAAGAGCCACGAATTGGTAGAGTCATCTAAGGAAAAATGGAATGCTCGATGTTTTATTTGTTCCTTAGAAACCCCTTGAGGCTTCATGGTATAGCACCCCACCTGGAACTCTTTAAGGTGGAGATGTGGATCCTCAACGGCTAGCCCGTGGAAATGAGGTAGAAGATGAATCAAACTCGATTTGAGTTTGAAGTCAGACTCTATGTTTGGATATTGAATACCAAGAGGATGGTAATTTATATTAGGGGTATAAAGTTCATTAATGGTATGTTCCCTATGGTTAGTCATATCTAATTCAATTGGTTGAATAATGATTTGATTATCCCTAATGATCCTCCTAATTTGGAGAAGTTTTCTCTCAATTTTAGGGTCAAAAAAATCTAATGGATTGTTTTGGAGACTACGGGGAATTCAGAGATATTTTGGAAGAAATATAAAGACAAGTTTTTATTTGTGTTTTTTCTGTTTATGTTTTTTATGAGGAGGGTTTTTATTTGTGTTTTTTTTTAATTTTTTTTTAATTTTTTATTTTGTTTTTTTAAAAAAAAGAAACTAAAAACTACTTAGTTACACCATCCCTGGAAACTATGCCATTTGGAAGTGTGACCAATGTTCACTTATCGACCGTTCAAGGTTCTGATGCTCTAATAATGTGTATCGCAACACTTGGGCCGAATCCTCAGTGATGATACTTTTTAATAGTCGATTGATTTAATTTTATTGTATTTTGATTGTGGGGGTTTGTTTGAGGAGATTAATTGAAATGATTGATTGATTTAACAATTTTATAGATATTTTGGTGACTTCAATATTAGGGAGTTAATCTTGTGATATCCTTGAACTTTTCTTTATATTTCATTAAATTAACACCCACTTCACAAGATGATGTTGATCGAAATTTTCAAATTTTAAGGCTTTAATCCAAGCCTTAACTTAACTAGAATTATAATATAAATCATTACTTGATTGTGGTAGTGTATTTATGGTTCCATAATCTACAGAATCCATATGTTAAACAAAATATGTCATTAATCCATGACATGTTAAGTCCAACATACACAATGTTAAATTAAAGAATACTCATCGAGCAAAAACTCTCAATCGCTTAACATCCCTAAATTTTGAATCACCCCAATGAATTATTTACACATCCATTAAAATTATTAGTAATATATTTTATTAAGATTATGGTGATGAATTAATAAGATAATAAAAATGAAAGGATAATAAAATATTGGTACGTTGAACACACACACGAGCAATGAAGAGAATTAAATAAAGACTTTTGATTGAATGAGAAATAAAAAGAAGAGATTTATTTTTAACATGATTTAAGAAAATTAAAGAAAATTAATATTTCAAAATAGAGGTTAGATGATAAAAAGAGTTAATGGTAAAGGTACTTTCATTAAAACAGTATTACAAAACAAAGACTTAAAAGATTACAACAAAGAAGAACACAAAAGTAAATGAAAACTAAGAGAGGAGGAAGGTTATCTCAAGTAAAATATTTGAGTATAGAATATCCTCCCAAGCCTTTTTAAATAATTTGTTCATTCCAATGTGTTCTACTCTCTTCTGAAATGCCGACTCTTTTGTAAGGAGAGGAGGGAGAAGTATTTACCGCCTAAGGAAGTGGACTATTTGCATTCCAAAACTACCCCTCCACTTGCATTGCAAATATGATATTTCAGAAAGCCTAATATGGAGAAATATTTTTATTAAAAGTTGTATATATTAAAGTGTTAAGTATACTTTAAAATTTTTGAGGCATTTGGACTTATGAATCCAAAGTTATGGCGGTTTTTATAAACAATGTTAAACTGTCCATTTCTATCCATGCTTTTTCGATGGCCAATATGTGAATGGATTTTTGAATAGTAAGATACCTTAAAATCTAAATTCTTTCTTCAAAAATTCGGACATATATATCTATTATTTCACACTATAAAATATCAGCTCTAATTGGATTGTAGATTAGTATAAAAGTCAATTTTAGTGTTCTGATTTCATTTCCCATACAGAATGGTGGGCAGAATTTCATAGAATCATTTGGGCCCTTTTTATTGGATTTGGGCCATGAAATTTATATCCATTACACCTTGAATTGTACATCAAATTTTGGATCATAATAAAGGAATTTTGACTTCTGGATTGATCCCAATAATTCAATCTTCATAACTGGTCTAGTTTCATCACAAATTCTATGGGCCTTCTTGTGTAGTCCATATGATCCTTCAAATGGAAGAATTTGCCAATAATTTCTTCTAAGTATATGTTTTAAATTGAATAAGTAATCCTAAAAAACAAGAATAATTTAATTTGGATAATTAGGTTGAGAGTTATAACTAAAATAGTAAACTGACTTGATTTGATTAATTCAAATAATGCTCAAAAATTACATTTAATATTAAAACATGAGTATTTCACACCAGTTATGAAAATTTCATATAAAATCAGTAAAGGGGGTATATAATAAGTTATTAAGACATTAATAACATAAATGATAAATCCAAATTTACCAAAGTCATCAAATAGAAGATCCATGCACTATAAGAATCACATAATGCTTTTATGGATGTCAATAATGCTCAGTAAGAGATTAAATATAAAAGGGTGGAGTAATTTAATAATGCCTTGTAATAAAGATGAAATATTAATAAAAAATATACTATAATGTTTAAAATGGATGGGAAGGAAAATTAATATCTACTGAGGATTAAAATAATACCCTCAAACTCTAGATCATTGAAATGGAAATAAAATAGAAAAATATAGATGAAGCTAAAATTATAATTTCCCATCTTACTAAGAAGAAAAGTTTTCCCACAAAAACATATGACAAGATTAATTCTTAAAATATGAATCATGTTTTTTGAAATAAGAGTTGTAAATGATCTCTTAATAAAAACACAATTAGTTCATAGATGAAGGTAACTCATGGTGATGTTAAATATGTGAAAACTAGTTCTATTTCGATGTTTGGTGTAGGATAAAAATAAAAAATATTCTAATATGGGAGAGTAAAAATAATAAGAACCATCCATAGCATCAAGGGTGGATGTAGGAAAGTTTGATAAGATAATATCCATAAAGTAATCCTAAAATAGTGGTGAAACCACTGAAAACAACAAGGGTTCAAATCAAGAAAAAATGTAATCATAAGAAAAATAAGGTGGCTTGTGGACCACAACTTGTGTTTCTTGAGTTTTGGGAATAGGGACATTGGCTTATATCATATTCTGCTATTTTATGCAAGTAATATAATTCTTAAAGAAATAGGAAGTAAAGATAAATTTAGAATATAGCATGTTGTGAAAAAAAAATTCATAGAATTGGGGAAATATGTTTATGAAAAATTTGAATTTTTGGATAACTTATGTGATAACTACAACAAAGTTATTTGTTTCTATGAAGAGTATCGGTATCTACCAATTAAATACAATTATTATGCCACTAATAAATTAATACCACAACAATTACAAAATTATGTGAGAAGGGAAAACAAGAATTCCTAGAGTAATAAACAATAAAATAAGAATGCTTAATCAAATACTCATATGATGTAAAATAATAAATATTAATAGGATGCCACACTAGATAGAATAATATTCTCCTATTTTAGAACAAGATTCCACATCATGGGATATTGTAAGATAGTAATGACCATCAAATCAAAATAGTTTACATTGGAACCAAAAAGGTAATCCATCCAAGAGAGATATATGGAAGGATTGGATTGGTATTTGAAACTCCTAATGTTGTACCTAAGGTGATTCCAAAGAAATATAACTCAGAAGTTATTTAAGGTATGTGTGCAAGGTGAAAAAAGGTAGGAAACATAGCTACCAAATTTATTCCTTGGATACCCATTCAAAATGAGCTGATAAGATATAAAGGAAAGAATCAATGAATCCTAGTACCCAGAATCTACAAAAAAGGAGTCTACAGACAAAAATAAAGTTGATCATATACAAAAAGTGTGCCTAACCAAATGGCCAAATTTGTTAAAAATGATAAGAAGATTGAACAATATAAAAATTTTAATGTGCCTTGATAGCTCAAGAAAATAATTCCATTCCATCTTGGAAGAAAATTTATAATGTAAAGAAGCTCATACCGTACAAAAGAGGAGAAATTTTGGAAAGTCAAAAGTAGAGTAAGCATAAAGATCTACAAACACTTTATAGCCTCAATGAAATGAGTATCAATATTGAGGGAAAAGTCTCAAACCTGTATCATTATCGAAGGAGTCTAAGAAGACCAACATTATTCTCATATTGTGTAGGCTATGCATCATGGAAGATAGAAATGAATCTTATTCTTGAATAAGGGAGAAATGATATATGTTGTAATACTTATAAAGCTAAAGGAATCCATCCATTATAGAAAAATTCTCAATTGGTATCAAATATCAATTGGTATTGTACATAAAAACTAGTATCAAAATTCTTAGAGGATATTTTTTAAAATAAAATCAACTATGGATAGGTTTGGGGAGAATCCCTTGAGGGATAGATATCAAAACATTAAATCTATTAGAGAATTATTTATTTCTATTCAATCTGAAAATATGGATTTCCATAGAGAAAGGTTCAAAAATAAGGAATTTTTTTTACTTATCTATTATTGTTTTTATATATATTGAATATTTTTTTCATGGGAGGGTGATTTTATAACAAAATGAGGGAATTAATTTACATTCCCTTGAATGTTTCTGTGGGTTTTTCAAGTGGAGTGTAGGTTTATAAATTTTTTTGAATATATAATCATACAAATCCTAAAATAAGAAAGGGGTGTTGGTATCACATTTAGGGATGAAATGGATAAGTTTTTATTTAAATTGATCACTCTTGTTTTCTAAACCATGTTAGAAAACATATACTTATAGTTGGTTAATATATGGTTCATTTCTAGGAGAATAAGTGGTATCACCCTTCTCTCATTTAATTGACTAAATATCTCTAGATAAGGGGATAAAATGAAAAAATAAATAATGATAGGAGAGGATATGGTTTTGAGAAGTAAATTTTTACCCAAACCTATAGATTAAATAAAGGGGGGAGAAACTTTTCACCCATTTAATTTATTTTCAATAAGTGGGGAAATGGTGTAAACTACTTTTTGGAATGTGTTTCAAGAGAAGTAGTTTAGTGGTTTTGATAATAAACACAATGGGAGAGATTGAAGTGACCAAAGGTTTGTTTTAGTTTTTTTTATCTTCAATGTTTGGCTGTCAATTAGTTTGTCAATAGTTTTTCAGGATCATATCAATAAGATTCTACCCAATAAATAACATGAGAAGTTGTTCATATAGTTTATGGGTTAGGTAGAATGGAGTCTTCTACCTTTCAAGATGAAAATGATGATTACTATTTTATATTGGAAAAGGAAGTTTCAATTTATGGATAATTGGTGAGAAAACCCATAAATATTATTATTGTAGAGTTGGAATCATAGTAATGACATGTGATAAAGTTCGGGAAATCTTTTAAACAATAGTTATAATAGAATTCATGGGGATGGATAAGTTGATTGCAAGCCTATGTATATGCTATAAAGATTGTATAAGATGTATTCGAAAGGAAAAAACTGGTTACAAGTTGTCATAGAAGATATAATGGGTTATATAGAAACCATACATGGAGTGTTCATATAAAAGGAAACTAAAATTAGTGATAATATCCCATGGATACTGGTTTTTGAAGGCTGATACTGAAAATGAAAATTCAGAGTTAGTGGAGTTTATTGAAATAAAATGACTTGACTATTTAAAATGTTTCATATCCTTGTAAATTATGATAAAGAATTATAAGATGGTTTTAATATTTCCAAAAGTATTTTGTGATGATTTGATGAGTTTGGATATGTCCAATGAAGTGTACAGATAGTTATGGGATCATTTAGTGATTTCTGGAATTTTGGAAATTCGGATGAATAATGGAAAAGTGTCATATCATATGAAAATTCTATAATATAGGTGGTTTTAATAATATAGGATCCATTTTATATAATAGGATCTATTTTCATAGTATGGTCAATTTTATAGAATATAAAATGGCTCATTAGATTTTCAACCCACATTTGAGATAGAACTATGTAAGATATATATTGTGTATGAAGCAAGCCTATATAATATAGGTTGTTCTAATAAGAGAGACTAACTTCATATGATTCCAAAAATTTAAAATGATATTGTAACATCATAAGATATAGATTCAACACATATAAAATGAAATTTTAAAGTCACAACCAGTGTGTAAGATAGAAAATGCATCAGATACAAGAGTCACATAAGAATCTAAATCAGGTATAATACCTAGCTAGTGCCTAATAATATTATTTAATCTTTAGAATACTTACTAATAAGTATTATGAAATGAAGGATCTATTGTTTTATTATAATTTCATATTAATTTAAAATTCTATATTTCCACGGGCTAAAAATTGAGTTTTCCGAAGTTAAATTTTGAATAAAAAATTATATCGGATAATGCTTAAGTTATACATCATTGATCTAATTATAACAATCACCCAAAAGGATGTGTGATTCAAGGAAAATAATTAAGATATTATGGTATTAAAGTTATATAAATTAAGATCAAGGTTTAGGAATTTTGTAAGATGAAAATATAGGTTAAATGAATAAATTCAAGAATATAATAAAAAATAAATGTGAAGATACAAGAGTTGTTCTTCAAGTTATACATATCACAAGGATATGTGATTCAAGATGACTGGATATTAAGAAAATTGTGATGAAATATTGTCTAAGAT
This sequence comes from Viscum album, assembly GCA_963277665.1. NCBI lineage: Eukaryota > Viridiplantae > Streptophyta > Magnoliopsida > Santalales > Viscaceae > Viscum > Viscum album. The sequence goes on along the minus strand of OY728121.1, from coordinate 1,349,408,476 downwards.
TTATATATTCTAGATTAAATTTGTATTATTTTTGTTAAATGCACTATTGTTATAAATTAAATGATGTAGGACACAAATCTGAAAAGACATATGTTATCAATACAACCATGGAAAAGGTTTGTTTATAGATTTATACAAAATATGAGAATATAATAAGTGTCATAAAAAATTTATAAAATATTTTTAAGATCTATTGGATGAGATAAATGAGAAAGTAAAATAGATGAAGGTAACTCTTTTCATTTTACAGAGGACAATAGTTGAGGAAAAAATCAAAGAGATCATGGGAGACACCTATGTACACTGACATAAGTATTTTGATTATATATTTTAAATATTAAATATCTAGAGAATATATTTTTATTTCCCACATATAAATTACAATTCTAAGAATTAAAAACTGATAGAATAACCAAGATCTCAAAGAATAAGAAAAATGCGGGGTTGATCATGTGATGAAGAAGATTCACTATTTGGATATTGAAGGAAAATGAAAAAGAAGATCTTGCAACACCTATATTAATATAATATTGAGAATAATTATTGAAGGGATATCAATACTACTATTATTATTAATGATATGGGTGTCAATACTTTCATATATCGAGGAGTAGTTAAATTCATGAAGATAATAGGAGATCATTTGAGTTGAGAGAAGCTTACACACATATTTTTAATAAGATCTAAGAATTTGATTGGGATAATGATCGAATTTCAATAAGTTATTATTAAATATTGAAATTTTTTTGAAGAATCATTGTGATTAATAATATATTACCTATTGATATTGTGACATAATGTATTTATTAGTGATATACCAAACAAGTCTAGACACTATTTATTAAGAAAGAAAAAGTATAGTAGAGTGGAGAATAGGGTGAAACAAGAATAATTTCCCACATCCACCAAAAAATAGGTCTATATATCATAATATGACATTTCATTACCATAATCAGAGTTTCCAGCAGTCTCTCACTCAGATTGATATTTTCCTGACTAAAAATATTTAGGATATCTTCATCCACCTTACTTGATGCCTTAGAAGATGATCTAATAGACACATTCCTAGGAAGATTAGAATAATCCTTGCGTAGTCTCCTCTTTTAGGGAGAAGAGGTGAAACCTTCACTATCAATCATATTCACCATGTCACTTAAGATTTAATCCTTATAAGAGGCATGCCCACCATTTACTAAAGTCCAAGAAGGGGTACCAACATTCCATCTTTCATCATCAGAAACATTCCCCCATTTCTTAGATAAATAAAATGACAGAAAGATCTTCTGGATTTCCTAATGATAGTCAACATGTTGTTGTGCATCATTCTGATTAGAGACATCAACCTAATGGGGATTACGAGTCAGAAATCCTAGAGATCATGAATGGGTGTCCTCAACTGAAGTAACCTCTTTATCCAAGTCAGCCTGAGTATTAGAGGGACCACTATAAGCTCTCTTTGGAGACACATCCACCAATAATCCTTTTCCTTCCAGGTGAGACACTTGGAAATCAGATTTCCTAGAAATCAACACATCATCCACAGAGGGAACTGGCTCTTTAAGTGATATAGTGGACTTTGAAAAAAAATTAATCTTTCATATTTGACTTCCTTCGACAGAGATTTGATGTAGGACCTCTCATCACACATTCCTAACATGAAACATCCTTGAAATATAGCTCTAAAGATTTCCCAATAGACAAACATTTATTGTAGAAAAGAGGATTTTTTTCATACTCAACATAAATTTGGATGTTATCAGAAGGAGTACATAGATTTAACTTTTCAATCAGAGTAGATATGAGGTTAACCTCTACCAAAATCCTATAAAATTGACCAAACTGGACATCCTTAGTATCCTTGTCAAGGTGAATAGGAGTCCAAATTGATTTTCCAATGTCACAAAAAATATTTGGATGCAAAATGAACCAATTGAGTCCATGAATACAAACCCAGATCTAAGAAAAATATTTTATTATGCACAAGACATTAAATTCTAAAGACCATTCATGTAAGTGAAGTCATACAGGCCTCAAAAACAATGTCTCAGTGTTCTATTCTTGATACTTTAAGTCATATGAAAGGAAATAGTCAGTGAAAAAACCTCTACCAAAAGAGACACATTTCTAGTTAGATAAACTCCACAAAATCGAGGTTCTATGAAAAAAATCATCAAGCTTACAAGGTTGTACACCTTTAGGAAAACCAATGTGTACAATCAAGGAATTTTTTCTAATTTCCATTATCTCAACAAATGTTGTAGGGATGGATTCAACATGGGTTGATGAACAATTATGAATAAATTTACCAATACAAGAGTCCTTGAGAAGATCAAAAGAATGGGCTCCATCCATCTTTGGCCCTGAAATCAATTTCTTCATCACATCAACATAGGATTTAGATCTAGTAAAGTCATCACCTCAAGATATAATGGGATCATTTGAGTTTCCTACGGAAATGCATCCACAAAATCTGTCATCACTGCTATATCTTCTCGAATAGATGGCCTCCAAAATTCATCGCACCTCATTTCATTCAAGGTCGCTAGATATGGATCCAATTGAAAATAGATAAAACACATCGCTTCACTGCAACTAAATATTTTCAATCATCAGTGGACAAATAAGGAACCTTTGACACATAGGGAACCACTAATGTTGAGGGAACCGTCGATGCAGCCACACTAGGAGGGAGAAGAAGGTCGAAGCCGAGGAAGTGTTGGACCTCCATGACCGAGCTGCAACCCTAAAAACCATCGTCAATGGAGTGAGATCTCATAGAATGTACCACCATCTATTATAAGTGATATACTTCAAGAGGTTGGAAGGAATATCTCAATACTAGTTGTCAACATTAAAGGAAAGTGATAAGTTGTGAAGTCCAGTGGGATACTGGAAGTTGTAAACACAATGTAGTGCTTTATTGGTGTGTGATGTACCATGGATCAAGATAATAAATTCCCACATAATTGAAATATAAGACAAATCATAGTGAAGAATCTATGATCAGGGAAAATAATTGATCACAGTAAGGAGTAGGTTTCCCACATTAGGGTCAAACCTTTTAAAAATACCATGTTTTATCCTTTACTTTGTTTACTTCATTGCATGTAGTGTATGTGATTGGTAAATACATTATAGATTAACTATTATACTAATATATAATAGATTTATAAATTACAAGTGAGTAAAAACAAATAATAAAAATTAGAATTTGGTAAAAAAACAATAGAAAAAACATGATTCACTCCCCCTGAGGAGTATACACTAGTCTTAAGGGTAATTTCAAAATGATACATTCCCTATAAGAAACCTATAAAGTTATCATTGATATTAATATTTATTAGTTGGAGAAAAGGCTAAAATACTGATGGATATTTCTAATTATCTATAAGAAATTAGTAATATGTGTGAAGACCACATTGATAAGTTTAGAAAATAAGGGTAAGAATAATTTATATTAGTTGAGGTTACAGAAGATACCCTCAAAATGAAGAGTCTTAAGTTGGAAGTAAAAATGAAAATTTAAAAAGCAATAAAAGATGAATCTTTACATTTATTTTATAGAATAAGTGATTACATGAATGTTTATAATAATATTCTTATTTCCAAGAAGTATCATTCTAGTTTCAAGAAGGTATTGAAATCATCTAAGAATAAATCCATTGAAGTCTAAAAAAAAGTCAACCCTTACTCAAAGAAAACAATATTTTCACTAAATATTTCTATATATAAATTGCATGTTACAATTAAAATTATACACAAATATGGGTGGGTATAAATTTTGAGAAACCCACCACTTAATCAAGGGATGATATAAGCAATAAAAGTTATTTTTCTTCCTGAAGAAGTGTTCAAAGGGAAGGTGACTTTATATAAAAACTACCACATGTTCAAGAAAGATATAATTGTATTGAAATGTGGAAATAAAGATTTATTCTATATTTTTCTTTCTATGAAAATTTTTATCACAAGGATAAGGAAAAGGAATTCTTACATTAATGGGGATAAAATCCAAAAATTAATGGAAATCCTGTTGATTTCAAGAAACATACTTTTCGAGGGAGATACTTGTCAATCATTATCATAATTTTAAATCATTAGAAGAAAATGAATGCCTACATCAAGGGGGGAAATATAAAGTCAATATAAATCCTATTATGTTCAAGAAAAATACATAAAATAATGTAAATCTATCCACTAAAAATATATTTTACCTTCTTGACAATTTCACTTGAAATTGAAATAGAATTGGTCATTATGATAAGAAGTTATTATTCACACATACCAAGAATGTATCATTTATTATTAAAGAAACAAGGCCCTAAAATATGAAAAAAAAATTAATAATTATAGTGATTACACCATGGTGTGTAATCAAAATAAAAGTACTAAAAAAACACAACTAAGAAAAATATTAATAAGGATTCTACACTAAAGATGAGATGCTTCTATTATGAAAGGAAAGGCCACGTCATGTATAATTTCAAACAATGCCTGAATATTATTTTTAAATGAAGAAATCTATAAAAACAAATAAAATCAATCTATAAAATAAACAAAAGGATTGATTTTGTGGGATACATTTATGAACAAGAACATGAATTTCATGAGAGAATTCCAAAAGTTGGTAACCCAAAAACACTTGAGAAATCACGTGGAAGATCAAAAAAATAGTATTACTTCTAAAGAATGTATAATTATAAGGATATATTAGTTATATTTAGAAAGGAATAAAAAAGAAAAAAACTACATGTTTCTTATTAGATAACGTGAAAAGATTAATTTCTTTTAAGAAAAAAGTTTAACAATGGAAGAATATCATACTAACCCTGAGAATTCATGTTTGGAAAATCAAAGGAGAAACCATGAAGAGTTTTCTTAAAGTTAGAGATAAATTGAAAACAGTTTCTAATTTGATAAGAAACTCCCATACCTATTTCTCTCAATATGAAACAAAGTATAAATCACTTTATTACCATATATTTTGTGTTTATTTTCATTGTATGGGGACTTGAAGGTGAGGAAATTTAAGGGTAGAACTAAGAGGGATCTAAAAAACTATGAAAAAATTATAGCTATATGATATATCTATCATTGAGTTTTTTAATTAATATTATTATGCCTTAAGCCAATACTTTAAGAGGAATCATCCAAGATGAAGAAGATGGATGGAGTTTACCCATGAAGGGAAATTTGAGTTGAATTGTGGCTAGATATTTGTATCTAAAGTAAATATGAAATCATGATAAGTATTGAATTGTGTGATTCTATAATTTCAGTGATCAAGACTAACTTTATAACATTTACATTTCATAGGTTTAATGAACAAGGCCAACATCCTTCAAAAATGAATATAAACATCTAGACATTGAGGTGTTTGAAGACGTGATCAAGTCCAATTATTATGAAAACAAAATTACTTCCAAACATCTGTGTTCTTAAAGAGGTATATTGATCATATTATCCTATCCATTTAAAGAAAAAATGAATTCTGTTTTTAAAGGAGAGATTTTGATAATTTCAGGATAATGGAAAATTAACTTATAAGGGATAAACCTACTTGGGTTTTAATGATTTTAATCTGTGCATTAATTTGATTGTAATAGATTACAAGAAAATCTATTGAACATCCCCTCAAAGAGAATTTTTTAGTGGGTTTCACATACTGATTTATTTATGGATATCATTGATGTCTATATTAATCACTCTAGTTTTATACATCAATCATTACTCATTTAGACTTATAGTTGATTGATTTATAGTTCAATGCCATAAAAAAGTGATTTCATACTTATCTGAAGTAAATTAGGATATATATTCAATAAAAAGGATGATAAGGGAAAATAAAGGAGAGATGTTGAAAGTATGATAAACAATTTCACTTGAACCTTTGTATTTATTTTCAATAAAGGGTAGATAAATGGATATCACATGGAAAGAAAATTAGAATTCATTGAAATTGAATTATGTTAGTTATTTACATTTTTTGGGTATTAACAAAAAAATCAAAATATGGAGATTTAAGATCCTAATGGATTGTGATAATGATGATTATATTTTTTCCAATAAGTAAGAATATGATTTAGAATTTCAATATTTGTTTTCTATTAATAAAGAACCCAATAAATGAAGATATTGAAAACCCCTGTGATTAATTAAGTGTTTCATTGAAAGGTAGAGATTGAAGATTTCATTGGTTTAAGATATATTTTGTAAGTCCCCATGATTTATTCCATTTGTATATTTCTAAATATCTATTCATGTATCATATATTTATTCCTATATTGGTGATGATGAATGTAAAAAAGGGAAGAAACTACTACTTAGAGACTTGATATATAAGGAAGAATTCTACTATATCTGATAATTATTGATCTATAATTAATGGGAGTTAAGTGAATGTATAAATGGTTAATGAAATCACTTTTGACAACATTATCATGATGATTTTGAGAATTTAGATGTGAGCTGAAGTGAGAACCCATACTTATGTGAAAATTAATTTTAGAAGCACTATTTCTAGAAGAAGAAAATTACATATAGGTTGACGGTGTTTGATGAGTGGAATTAATAAAGTTGAAGTAAGTGGTTGAAAATTTTGGAAGATAAATCAAGAAGATACACTTATAAAATATGATATATAGATACAAGCATATGTGTGCCTAAAATAATGAAATAATGATAATACATGAACTTTTAAAGGATGGGTTGTCGATGCAAGATGATGTGTATCCAAGATACAAAGTATTTAGAATTGATGTTGAGATTGAGATAACTAGTCAAGTCATACAATAGTCTACAAGAAAGTTTCTTAAAAGAGTTGTTCTGAAAGTTGACATATCAAATCAGTTAATGAGAATGAAAAAGGTGAGGTTAAACAGGGATTTTTATTGGTAAACTCTCATAAATAAATAACTTTTAATTTACTTTTTTATGTAATATTAAATAGGTTCTACAATAAAATTAATTTGAAAAGCCCTATGTTTGATAAATAGAAACAGAACCTAGAGGAGATTTATTTAAGAGGTTGATTTTGATGACTAAAATAGGAAACAAAAGTAGAAAATGTATGTTTAAGATGATATTGAAATCTAGTATCTAATTTATAAGGATTTGAGTAATCATGAAAGTATCATAATGTTAAAAGTAAATGGATGATGACCATGAATTATAAGAAAAATAATAAGTTGAATAAATATGATCGAGATAACTAAGAAATTTGAAATATTCACAAATATAAAAGATTAAATCATTGAGTTATAATTTTATAGAATATTGGTCTTTATTTAATCCGAGAAATAACTTTAGAAAATAATTTCCCTGAGTCTAGAAGTTCAAAAGTGGAAGTTGAGGAGACAAAATAAGAGATGACTAGAAGGTATATTGAAGCTCAACATGAAATTAGCCAAAGATTATAAAATTTATAGATGCCTAAAATATCTCATAGTTTTGTAAGATTAACTTGGAATACCTAAATTCTATATCAAATATAAATATCTATATTTTTAAGACTCTGAAATTGAGTGAAATTTTAAATTTTTCTTTTGGATGCTCTTGATGGGTAAAATAGACTTTTCCCCCTAGAAGATGATCTCAAATACTTCTCTTAACCAATCCTTTGGTATTAGAATATGGTTTTTCCCAAGGATAGAAGTTTGGTGGAATTTTGAGCCATTTTAATTTTCATAAAATAATTAATTTCTAATTTTTAATTAATAAAAATTAATTTATTCTCACATGCACATTCAATAATATCTTTTCAATAGAGTATCAATTTGAGATTATGTCTTATATTTTGAGTCTAGAATGGGAGTTTTTTCCTAATTTAGGCATAAAATCATGTTGGGAATTGGGGTCAGGGCTAGACCACTTTTTCCTTTTTCTTTTCTTTTTCTTCTTTTTCTTTACCTATTTTCTTTATTATCCTCCCCTATATTCTCACATAATCTCCCTTTGTAATTTCCACTAGCTATGATTGATAGAGAAAGGAGAGAGGGATAGAGGGATAGAGATATAAATAATGGGGTAAGGAATAATGGATGTTCCACTACAGAGCTTAAGAGGATACGTATCATCGTGCGGAAGTTGTAGAGCCTAGTATTGGAGAATCTTCGGTGGATTTCACCCAAAGATAGGATTTTTTTATATTTTTTCTATAAATACTTATATATTTACCACTTTATAGTTTAAAGGCCCTATTATGACTGTTAAAGAACCCCATGGGGTAAATATATTCTAAAATAGGGAGAAATATGTGTTTCGGGATGGTTGAAGGGGTTTCCATTTAGTAAATCCAAATCAAATAGAATATGAATACATGAATACATGTTGTGTACTCTTCTTATTCGAGGAATATGAAATTTTATAAGCACACACCATGTAATCATAATTTTCCATGTAGTCGAGTACATGGGCATATGCAGTTTTCATAACTACACACCATGTACTAGAGGTACACAGCATGTAGTCATACATTGCCTTGTAGATGAGTACATGTACAAATAGCCTATTTAGGGGAACTTTATTTTGTGGGGAACATGGTCAAACCCTGTGAGGGTTACACACTATGTAAAAGTACATGTCTAGAAAATGACACATGTCTGGGTCATGTGAGGTACACGAGAAAGTTCCCATATAGGGTACATGCCTTGTACATGAGTTACATGTTGTGTACTTGATATTTTAATGAAAATTCCAACTAAAGTAAATTCCCAAGTGGGTTCTTTGAGGGTGTATGTCATGTAATCGGGTATACATGTCGTGTACTTCTTTCCTTCCACCCTTTTGATGGTTTTTCAAATTTTAACGCCCTAGAATCAGAATTCGACATGTGAGTAGTATATTTTGATTGGTTTTCCATGTAGAATGTGATGGTGGATCCCTTGGGGTGTTTTGAGGAATTTTAAATGGTGTTCTGGTTGATATAATTTATGGGCAGGTTCTTCCTCTAGAAAATGAAAATTGTTATCTCATGACAGTGAGACTGGGGATGAGACCCACCTAAGGGTTGTAAGAATGATTGGTGGTCATGGAATGGGATATCCATTATCCTTTACATGTGTATTTTTGGATATTACTTGGTTAGAAGTTTTGGATTGTAACTAGAAGAAGTGGATATGTTTGGTGTTCAAACTAACCTAGTGGGAGAAATTGATCTGAGATGGGTTATGATCCATCTCCTTAGACTGATGCTTATATATCTTTTCCCTTGTGGATATATCTCTTGTGAGATGTTCCTATTTGACTTATAAGGTTGTGATATGTTAGAGACAGTATTGTGGGATTAATTTACTTGTGTGGTAGGTTTTAAATTGAGGGTCGTAAGAGGGATGCCTCTTCTTATTTCTTGGCCTAGATATTTCCATGAGGGAATCCTCCACTATATTTGACATCCAAAGGATACCATGTAGGATGCCTTTGTTTTCTTAATATTTTTAAGGATATGGAGAGGGATGAATATTACATTGTATTACATTTTTGGGATCCCAATATGGATTACTTTTCTTACGTGCTAACTTAGAGGATCTCAAGAGGGATGCCTTCTCTTATGTGTGTACCTCAAGGATCCCGATTAAGTTTCCTATCCTATTTTTTATTCTTAGGGGACCCAGTGGGTTCCCTAGTGGCTAAATGACCCTGATCTAATGCATTGGTTTCGGTTATAGGTAGTATTGGGTGTCACCCTATAACTCATACCAAACATGTAATCACAAGGAGTTGTGGTAGTAGTGGTTGTCTTAGGCATTCTCCCAACCTCACACTCTTATTTATTATCTCACTTAGTTATTATTGATACAACTACAATTATATATGATCTTCTTAAAACTCATCCATGGTTCCTGATATGATGTGATTTTGTACTTCATAGGATCTAGCTTTTGAGCCCTACTAATAGAATGTTATCTTATCAGGATGATGAAAATGGCGCTCTTCGTCATTTGTTGGGAATCATTGTATATGATGCTCCACTCCCCCTTGGTTCATAATATTGGAAATTATTATCCACATCTATGATTGAGAATAGTGGACATGGCATTTCATATTGGATACAGTTATTCGTAGTAATTATTGAGATTATTGGACATGGAATTCCATAGAAGATATTTTCAGGTGGGAAAAATTCCCCCGAGCTCTAGTAATTGAGATATTCATAGGGATTGATGATGATCTCCTTAGACAATTATTGAGATACTCCTCAAGGTTGGGGTTGATGAACTATTACTACATTTTCTATAATTTCTTAGAAATGGGGTTGTTGAGTCATTTATTGAATTGGTCTATCCTGATATGAGAATTATTATGTCATTCCATGAGTGATACTAGGATTTATATATGTAATTAATTGGAAAGTCTCACAGTACATGTGAAATTTTATCATTCTAGGGGTGGTGCATGGATTCCTATTTGGAACTCCTTGGATGGGATCATATGTAAAATGAATTATATTATGCCTTGGGTGATACTTAGGATCCTGATACAGAATTTCGTGGACAAGCTCAAAGGAAAAATGGAATTATTTTAATTATTTTTTTCTCATTTATCATTATACATAGATGAATTAGTTATGTATATCAGGTATTGGTTTTATTTATATCAAGTGAAGTGATCATATTCCTTCTAGCACTAGCCAAAGCAGGTATTGTCAATCAGGATTACGAACCCAAGGATCGACTATGGTCTTATCTTTTTTATTTATTCCAATTTTGTCTCAACTATGATGAGTATATTTCATGAGTATGAACATATAAAATCAGATTATACTTTCACCATTTGGGGTGGTCTACTGAGATTTATTTCTCACCCCCTGTACATGAACCTCTATGTGTGTAAAGACCTTATGTCTTATTTTAGGTTGAGCATGGATGCACAATGGTTAGGGATGAGGCCTAGATTTTCATGATTGATTGGAGATACTCATTTTGATTCTTATGATTGGGGTGGAGTAGATCTATAGTATCTTTGAGAAAGGGTATGTGGTTCAACAAGGAGTTAGTATTAGAGCCTCGTTATTTTATTAATTTTCCTTTTTATTTACTCCTATATATGTGATTGGTCTGGTGGGTGATCATTGTTGTATGTGTGATATGGTTTTTGAGTCTTTTAATATATTTCATTATTACAAACGTGTTTATATTTATTGCTTATACCCTCTGGTTATTTATTATTATTCCTGATTCTTGGTTATTTATGTTTTTTTACTCTAATATGAGGGAATAGTATCCCCACAAATACACACTAGGCCCCCATTGCTAGTAGGTAGCCTTTGAAATATAGGGAGGCACGCTTAAGGCCTTACCCCAACTAGTTTGGAAATTATTCATAGTGTGATCCAATTCGGGATGTGAAAAATAGGTATCAGAGTGGATCCTTTATTGTTATATTACTAGTTGGGATATGGTATATAGAAGTATTAAAAATGAATCAAAACATGTGATGGATATCAGAATGGTTCATCTAGAGTACCTAATTTTGTATGAATTCATGAATTCTTGGGATAAGATATTTATGTTCTTGATATGTGATATTATGGTTTTAAATGATTTTCACTTTGAAAGATGTACATGTGATGTGGAGTTATGATTTACTCTCATCCCATTGGTGAGAGGTCTATGATTGATTTTAACACTTGGAGAGCATATTTATGAGGTGTTTCATGCATCATATTTAGAAAAAAGGGTCCCCAAGTTATAATCCTACAAGTTTGTGATTTTATTGATGATGATGAGGTCATCTATTTAATGTTTTAACAATAACCTAAATGGTGTTTTCCAAAATAGGTTATTAGTGGAATTCTACTCAGTTATACCAGCATATAAATATTTCTTTCTGATGTAAAGTCATGAGTATCTATGTTTAGAAGTTTGAAAATGTGGTTTATGACTTAATCCTTATGCATTGGAGGTGTAGTGATCATAGTGGGTCAATAGAGAACATGATTCTTAGGTGTTGGACCCATCATAGGATGTTTTTACTTAGTTTTGATTATTTAAAGTGTTAGTATCAACCTTTCTGGTGTTTTTCCACATAACATGGAATGGAATTCTACTTAAATAAACCATGTGCATGTAGTATGAAATGGATCATTGTGATAATGTCGTGTGTATACTGCTTACAATCATAGGTTAGTGTTTGTAGTTTATGCCTTTATAGTATAATTTTTTAGGGTTTATTATTCACACATGTGGTTAACTAAAGATTCATAACAACCTAGAAGGATTTTTTCCATAAATTATGCTATGATATTTTACTTAACAGACATTCATTTATGGTTATATAATCAGATCATTGAGTATGATGCTAATTGGTACCTAAATGTTATAGTAAACTAGAACCTTAAGGGGGTATTACATATAGGGATTCTTGTTGAGGTTCAGTTTATAATATTTCCTATGTTTATATCATTACCCTCTAGGGAGTATTTAATTATGAGGATGATCTGAGAGAATCATGGCCTGTTAGGATGATTCTTGGCAGGAGATGCCACATCGATAGGTTTTTAGCCTTTTAGGTTGATTTTATCCATACCTCCCTTAGGTAAGGTTGATAAGGGAGTTATATAACTTGTGTTGATATGGGTGTCTGAATATAGTGACCCTCTCTTTTCATACATTAACATTATATCATTTTTTAGAATACACAACACATTACACAAAAATATTCCCATGGATCATATTATTCTAGTTCCTTTGGAGACATGGAAACATAAACACTGGAACATAAGTGAGTTATATTATCTCCCACTAGGTTTTTAATGACTATAACCCTTCCTAGACACATCATACACAATATATATATCTTCATAACATGGGTAAAGTAAATATAAAAATGGGTGAGCTTAGATGCTAAGTAAGGGTAAACAAGGGAGACATGTAGGTATAAACATGAGCATAAGGGTATGAAAATGTGATCATAATATTATAAGATCATACATTTCATATCAAAGGTCACAAAAAAGAATCATTTTATAAATATTGGTAGTTCATAAGACATGAATCATAAGCATATCAAGAGCATAATCCATCAAATCATAACATAGGAGTAATAAATGGAATAGTAGAATACAAATAAACATGTAATATCATTCCCTAAAATTCAAGATGCATTTCTAGAACTTATCAGGGCACTTCATAGGGACTACACCTACTGGACGGGACACACCACCATCTCCAATCACAATTTGTTCCTTATAAGGGATTGGGTTTCCCCATCTTCCCATAGTGGATAGGGTTCCACATCTTCCCATAGTGGGTCGGGTTTCACCATATTCCCATAGTAGATCAATCCCATCGACTTGATTCTCATCATTATATCATGAGATATAAATCTTTACCCAATTCATTGGAGGGAGATATAGGTCCCACCCATATCATGATGAAATCATACAAATGTGTTCCATAAGATCATAAACAATTATATCATAACCCATGAAATAAAATGGGTATCATAAACATGTCATCATATTATAACCTGTGGACAATAGAGAGGTTTCATAATCATTTCATCAAATCATAACCTATGAAAAGAAGCAGGTTTCAAAAACATATAAACCTTGAATAATAAATAGGTATCATAAGCATCATTCCATCAAAACATAAACCATTAAAAGAAAGAATATGAATGGAACCTTTGGATCATTTCCCCAGAAAGGCATGAGTAACACCAACAAATGTCATCTCGGGTGGAAAATAATTTTAAATTTTCCTTTAAAAACATTTATTGAAGAAAATATCCTTTCTTATTTGAACAAATCATTTTTAAAATATAAATCCTTTTGAAAATGTTTTTCTGTGAAAATATATAAAGGAAGAATGATAAAAATATAGAAACAATTATTTGAAAAAATATAAAGGATGATTGAAAACTTTTTTTTAAACTTTTTCTTTGAAAATTATCTTAAAATAATATTTTAAAAATATTTTTGAAAATATTTTTGAAAACATATTTTCGACTAAAAAGAGAAATGAGATTGGGTTTTATTAAAAAACATATTAATTATATTAAGTACCAAAGATTGGGAAAATGGTACTAATGCATGAAGAAATAATTACTAGATATAGGGGAATAAATTTCATGAATGTTCTTGAAATATGGATCATAATATTTCCTCAATTAAATCATAATAAAAATAATCACAATAAATGATGAGATTCTTGCAATAACATTTACCACTCGGTAACTCTGAATTAAACTCCCCATGTAAGAAAATGAAATTACATGAGGCAAAAAATATCATGAAAATAACTATATTCATGATATAACATGTCAAGTGTTATTTAATAAAACTCAAATATTAATTTAGGTGTGTAACATAGCATGTGTCTCAAAGAAGGAAAATTGAGACAAAATTACTTTACCAATTTGGTAACTTTTGAAACATAAAACCCATGAAAGACAGATCATAAAATGGATATGTAACTACCCATAAATTTAATTATAATAACCATTTACTATATTCATTGGTAGTATATACCCCAAAAAATAAACTAGTGGGGATAAAGGCATAAATCTCATAGAAATAAAAGTGAGACTAGAAATCCCATTACCATATGTCTTGACTCTCACTATACTCATTCAAACCTCCTGTATAATAAATAAAATTATATTATACATATAACATAGAACCATATTATTATATATAATAAAATATATAACTTTATTATGACTTTATATTAGGTGTTTATTAACAACTCCATGTTAATGTTACCTTTTGGGTAATATCCTTTTTGTATTTTGCATGTGTCTTGATTTTTTATATTTTTGGTCCTCATACTTATATCCTGATTTATAGAATGTAAATCATGATATAAATATCATATATATTCATTATATATGTATTTATAATAATCTATAAAATATAGAAATAGAAAATGAAATACACTGTTCATGGAGATGATAGGTCGTACGCATGCATGAATGTTGTTTTCATTTTATTATGGTAATGAAAAAAGGAAAGTAAATGAAATATATGTATATATATATATAATAATTATAGAGGAATTATTATTTCATATATATCATATAAATTTACAAAACCCATCCATAATACCATCCATGTTATGTGTAAATTAATCACATCTCTTTGAGGAGGCGGTAGTCAACACGTCCACAAACGAAGTTATCGTATTTACACAAAATGTAAAGCATGAAGTTATGTGTTATAAAATAATTAATGAATCATAAATAAATCATATATATCATGTAAAAATATATTTTCCATCACAATTCTCAACTATTAGTGGTGGTAATAGAAAAATGAACAACATCTTTCGTGAGTTGGTAGTTCGTCGTACATCAGAACGATAATTTTGTTACCCATTAGATGGATGTTTTGGTAATTTTAGGTCAAAAAATTATAATAAAAACATATATGTATATTTATGATACATATATTACTATATAATCATGTAATAATAAAATTTTCTGTGGTGTAAAATGAAAATAGACAAAGGATCTTGAGGAAGGATGTTACCTCTTCTTTGGGTAACTCTATTTGGTGTGCACCAAAGGGCTTCCTTGGATGGATTTTTGCACAAAGGGGGTATTATAGGATGAATGGAGGGATTTGGGGAGGATATTTAGGTAGATTTTTATGATACAAATGGATTTATATGTGTGAATAAGGTGGAGGGTGAGTGCCTTTTTATAGTGGAGGTGAAGCGGAATTCTTGTAAATTTTTTATAAGGGAATTCCACCCACATTGTTTCCATGAAAAGTAGCACCAATAATGGTAAAAATTTTAGAAAAGGTATTATAGGGTCTAAATATGGACATAAAAAGAATTTTGAACAATTTTCTAGGTCATTTTGGTCCCTAAGATTAAGATTAAGTCCTTTGTTAAGTTAATTTTTCTATTAATCACTGTAATTAATTTTAATCACTTTCACTAATATTTATGGTCAAAAACTAAGTTTACATTATTATATATTATAAATTATTATGATTAAAAAATTTAAAACATTTTTTCAAATTCCAGTAACATAAGTGGTGGAAATTAATTTAAAAGTATTCTTGTAGATGTGATGTGACAATAGGTTTTTTAAGCAAAAATATTTAAAAGTTTAAGATGTTTTTATATACAATTTCAAGGTTAAATTGGTTCCAATGACCTAAATTGGGTAAATTTATGTATAATTGATCTAATTATACATTAAAACAAAATTTATATATATATATATATATATATATATATATTACTAATATAAATAAATTAGATGAAAATGTATTTTTGAATTAAAATTCAGTATTTTTCATTATTCATCCAAAAATAATGTTTTTCAAAAAAAAATCTCAAAACTTCACCCTAATATATTTTTTACATTATGGATTAAAAAATAAAGTTTATAATATACAATTAAATTTATAAATGTGTCTAAAATTAATTTTATTATTTTTCACAGAAGGATATAAAAAGAAATTCTTTTAAGAAAATATTATTTTTAAAAATATAAAGACTTTACTAAAAAAATGTATGTCTATCATCAATATAATTTATTTATATAAAACTATTATAAATATTATTTAAAAATTAGTTATTAAAATTAATATTACTATGTTTAATGGTTATCTTATTACTATCACATTTAAATAATTAATATAATAAACTTTTGTTTCATATAAACTCAGTGTTGTGTGTAACGCAAGCCAAGAAGATGTTTCATGTAGAGAAAGATTAACTTGGTATACCATATAAAAAGTTTTAATTAGTGTATCATGAAATGAAATACATAAATGAACATTAATTAATCAGAAAATAAGGTTCACAAAAACTCATGGTGTTACATTCCACCCCCCTTAAAATTAGTTTCACCCTTGAAATTCGTCATTCTAATACCAAAAAATGAGGATAATTCTACCTCCACATATCCCCAAGTTCCCATATAGCTTCCTCTAACCAGTGATTTCTGTACAAAACTTTAACCAAGTGAGTGGTCTTGTTTCATATAACTTTCTCTTTATTATCCATAATTTCAATCAGTTGCTCCTTGTAAGAAAGATCCCGCTCTAGCGGTATGACCACTGACTTCAATACATTTTAAGGGGCAGGTAGGTACTTTATCATGAGATATACCTAGAAAACATCATGGGCTTGATAGTGATTTAGAGGAATTTCCATGAAATATTCTACCATTCTGATATGATCAAGAATCTCAAAGGGATTAATATACCTAAGGTTTAGTTTCCCTTTTTCCTTAAACCTCAAAATGTTATTACATGGTGATATTCAAAGAAAAAAATTATCATAAACTTCAAATTATAGATCACAAAATTGGTTATTAGTATAACATTTCAGTTGGCTCTTTTATTCCTTGATATGATGATGAATGGTTCTGACATTCTTGACCATTTCTTCATCAATCTCAGTTTCCAATAGATTTCTTTCTCCATATTCATCCTAACACATTGGAGCTCTACACTTCTTCCCATAAAGGGATTCATAAGGAGCCATCTGAATTCTTGAGTGAAATATATTATTATAAGAAAACACAAATATTGGAAGGTATTGATCCCAACCACCTTTGAAATCCAATGTACAAGATCTCAATATGTCCTCTATGGTTTGAATTATTCTTTCAGACTAACCATCAGTCTGAGGATGATAAGTACTGTTGGAAATCAATTATGTTTCAAGTGTTTATTGATGATTTCTCCAGAACTTTGAGGTAAACCTCATATACCAATCATATTAAATATAATTGTTTACTCCATGCAACCATACCACTTTCTTAATGTATATCCTAGAAAGATGATCCAGAGAGAAGTTTTCTCTGATGGAAATATAGTGTGTTGACTTAGTAAAGTGATTGACTACCCGTATAGAATTAAACCCTTTAGAGGTTTTGGGTAGTCTAATGAAAAAAATCAATAGTTATGTTCTCACATTACCATTTTTGTATGGGTAATGGATTAAACATCCCCCATATACTTTTTTATTGCATCCTTAACTTACTAGAATATCAAGCATTGAGATACAAACTCTGTGATATCCCTCTTCATAACATACCACCATAATTACTCCTTTTAATATATATACATCTTTGTACTTCTAGGATTAATATATAGTGAAGAATTATTAGCTTCCTCTAATAGCTCCTTCTTCAAATCTGTAATGAAGGCAACACACACACAGTTCCTGAAACATATCATTTCATCTCAATCAAGGTTAAACTCATGAACATTTTTAACCTTATTTTTTAGATCAACATATTCATTATACACCACCTTAGTCTTCACTTAGATAGAGGGTTAAACATTCAATTGAGAAAGATAAGATTTTTCCCCTTCTATTAAGATTTCCAAATCCATCCTTTTAAAATCTATAAATAATATATCTTTTGTGATCCTCCTCATGGATAATTTGGAATGATCCTTTCGACTCAAATCATTAGCCACCTTTTTCTATTTCCCATGGTGGTAATGTATTGAGCTGTCATAATATTTTATCAGCTCTAACCATATTCCTAGAACATGTTCAACTCCATTTATGTAAATATATATTTCATACTTTTATTATTGATATATATATCACACTTTTATCCATAAATCTAATTCCTTAATATAATTAATGAAAAAATTACTTCTTCTAAATAGACCTAAATACTTTCTCATGTTCCAAACACTATATAATGTAGAATATCCTTTCACTGGCACTGATCTAGTGTTCAGAAACAAGTGGATCAGAATAACCACTGAAATAATATGGATGTTTCCTCATGAAGGACTCAACATAATATTGTTCCCTCCTTTTCTTGTTTGAAATCTCAACATGATTCATAGCTTGATAAATTTGGGTGAGTATCACAATGATATTTTTCATTCTAGATCCCATGTAATTTGGATTCTCATGAGGAAAATCATTCCATTTTCTATTACAATCACCATTAGTATGGTTCCTTCAGGTTTCATCCAATGAATAAAACCAAAACATGTAGATTAAGAAATAGTTTTCATAGTGAGGAACCACATAACCAAGAAAAAAACACTTAGAGGATGTCTAAATTATGAAAACTTTTTTAATATATGACACTATAGCTTTATCCTAGGTTATTTATAACCAACTTATTTTTAAATTATTTATGATGGTTTATGAAGATTTTGTGAATTCCCAAAGCATATCCCCCTGGAGTTTCAAACCAGGTGTGCGTTAAGGCTTGTTTCCATATACCAAGTTATGCCCGCGTCAGGCCTGACACTCCTTGTTGATGTTATTACCCCTAGGTGCATCTATTCTAGAACCACATCAACTTTTAGCATCCAGACAGGGATGAATTACTAAGAAACTACTTTCTCTACCCTTTAACAAAATTCCAAGACATTTTATGATACTTTTCCACATCATTAGACTTATCCTTTGACATGTCCTTAGGGTTTTCACTAAGGTTTTATCATCCTAGTTTCCAAAGGTTGACTAAAACTTTACTCTAATTCCAAAAATAGTGACCCTCAATTTTCATACATTAACACTACATTATTTTTGTAGAATACTTAAATCATTAAAAAAAGACACCCACAAATCATATTAGTATAGTGCATTTAGAAATAAAGAAACATAAACACCGGTACATAAGTGAGCTATATTATCTTACACTAGGTTCTTTATAATTATCAACCTTCTTAGAAACATCATTCATAATATATATCTTCATAACCTGGGGAAAGGAAACCTAAAAAGGGGTGAACTCAGATGCTCAGTAGGGGTAAATGGTATATTTATGTAAGAATAAACACAGTCATAAGGGTATTAGAATATGATCATAACATTATAAGATCATATCCTACATATCAAAGATCATAAACATGAATTTCATCATAAATATTAGTTGTTCATAAGAAATTAATCATAATTTAATAAAGATCATAATCCATGAAAACATAACATAGGATTAAGATAAGGAATTTTGGAATACACAAAAACATGTAATATCATTCAATGTAAGTCAAGACGCATTGATAGAACTTATCAGGGCACTCCATGGTGACTATACCTACTGGTCAAGACACACCCCCATCCCTAGTCATAGTCCTTTCCTTGTAAGGGATCATGTTTCTATATATTTCCATAGTGGTTCAGGTTTTCCCATTATCCCATAGTGGATCGGGTTTCCTCATCTTCCCATAGTGGATCAGGTTTCCCATCTTCCCATAGTGGATCAAGCCCATATAATTTATTCTCATTATTATATCATGAGATATAAATATTTACCCAATGAATTTGAGGGAGATATAGGTCCTACCCATCTCATAAGTAAATCATATATATGTGGTCCACAAGATCATAAACAATCATATCATAACTCATGAAATGAAATGGGTATCATAAAGAAAGTCATCATATCATAACATTTGTAAAATAGATATTTTTAAAAATTATTTAATAATATCATAACCTGTGTAAATAATAGGTTTTCACAAATATATATCCTATGAAAAATAAACAGGTTCCATAAACATCATTCCATCAAAACAGAAACCATTCAAAGAAAGAATATGAATGGATCCTTTTAATCATTTTCTCGGAAAGAAATGAGTAACACCAATAGATGTCATATTAGATGGAAATTTATTTTGAAATATCCTTTAAAAACATTTATTAAGGATTATATACTTTCTTATTTGAAAAAAAATTAAAAAATAAACCCTTTTGAAAACATTTTTTTTGGAAAATATTTTTCTTTGAAAGCATATAAAGGAAGATCGAAACATTTTGAAAAAATCATTTAAAACACATAAATGAATATTGTAAAACTTTTAAAACCTTTTTAATACCTTTTTATTTTATAATTTTCTTAAAATAACATTTCAAAAATAGTTTTGAAAACATTATTGAAAATAGATTTCCGACCAAAAAGTGAAATGAGATCAGATTTTCCTAAAAAATTCTTAATTATATTAAGTAAAATAGATTTGTAAAATGGTATTAATACATGAATTCATAATGAATAAACATAGGATAATACTTTTCATGAAATTCTTGAAATATGGATCATAGTATTTCATCAATGTAAGTATAATCAAAATCAATCCTGATAAACGATGAGGATGTTGCAATAACTTTTACCACTCAGTAACTTTGAATCGTAATAGCCATGTAAGAAAATGAAATTAAATGAGGCATAAAATATCATTAAAATAATTATATTCATGATATATCATTTCAAGGTTTATTTTATACACCTTGTAGAATAATTTTGGTGCACAACATGGCATGTGTCTTAAATAAGGAAAATTGAGACAAAATTACTTTACCGATTTGGTAACTATTGAAACATAAACCCCACGAAAGAGATATCATAAAATAGATATGTAAATACAATTAAATTTAAGTATAATAACCATTTAATATATAAATGTTCAGTATATAAACCACATAAAATAAATGAGTGGTGATTAAGGCATAAATCTCACAGAAATAAAAGTGAGACTAGAAATTCCTCTACCTTATGTCTTGACTCTTATCGTACTCATTCATAAATCTTGTATAATAAATATAATTTTATTATAAATAAACAAAAAACAATATTATTATATATAATACCATATAATTTTTTATTATGAATTTATATTACTCATTTATTAATAACTCCATGTTAATGTTATGTTTCGAGTAATATCCCCTTTGTTTTTTGCATGTGCCTTGATTTGTTATATTTTTTGTCCTCATACTTATATATTAATTTAAAGAATGTAAATAATTATATAAATATAATATATATTAAGTATATATTTATTTATAATAATCTATAAAATATATAAATATAAAATTAAATACATTATTCTTGAAGACGGTAGGTCGTACATATACATGAACGTTGTTTTCATTTTATTGTCGTATTGAAAGAACGAATATAAATGAAATATATTTATTTATTTATTTATTTACATAATAATTCCAATATAATTATTATCTCATATATATCATATATTTTTAACAAACTCATCCTAAATACCTTCCATGTTATGTGTGAACAAATCACATTTCTTTGAGGAGGTGGTAGTCCACATGTCCACAAACGAGGTTATCGTATTTATAAAAAATGAAAATCATGAAGGTATGTGTTATATAATAATTACAGAAGCACAAATACAACATAAATATCAAATATATAATTTGAAAATATATTTTCCATCACAATTTCCAACCATTATAGGTGGTAAATTAAAAAAATGAACAATATTGTTTTGTGAGGTGGTAGTTCGTTGTACACAAGAACGGTAAGTTGGTTACCCATTAGATGGAAGTGTGTGTAAGTCTAGGTAGAACCCATAGAATAAAAATCTATAAGTATATTTATTATACTAAGTTTATTATTTTTTTCATATAATAATATTAATTTAGTTGGTGTATAATGAAAATAAAATGAAGGATCGTGAGGAAAGATGGTACCTCTTCTTTGGGTAACTCCTTTTTGGTTTGCACCAAAGGGCTTCCTTGGATGGATTTATTCCAAAATGGATGATTATAGGGTGAATTTAGGTATGTTTTAGGTTATTTAGACATATTTTTTCTGTGACAATTATCTTTATATGGGTGAATTAGTGGGAGGGGTGGGTTTCTTTTTATAGTGGAGGACGAGTGGCCTTCTTGTAAATTTTTAAAAGGTAATTTCATCCATGTATTTTCCATGATAAGTGGATCCAATAATGGTAAAAATCATATAAAAGGTAGTATATGGTATAAATATGGATATCCATTGGATTTTTGACAATTGTCTAGGCCATTTTGGGCCTTAATTTTAAGGTTTATTCCTTTGTTAAGCTAATTTTTCTCTTAATCACAATAATTAATTTTAATCACTTTCACTAATATTTTTGGAAAAAAATATGTTGACCATATTATACATTATAAATTATTATTATTCCAAATATGGAATAAATTTTTCAAAATTCAAATAACATAATAGTTATAAATTAATTTAAAATTAATCTCGTAGACTTGTCGCGAGAGCGGGTTTTTTAAGCAAAAATGTTTATAAGTTTGGGATATTTTTATATATAATTTCAATATAAAATTTTTTCCAATGACCTAAATTGGATAAATTGATGTATGATTTAAATAATTAAACTTTAAAACCAAATTATAATATAGTTTAACAATATAAATAATTTTATGAAAAGGAATTTTTTGAATTAAAATTCAGTATTTTTCACTATTCATCGAAAAATAATGTTTTCCAAAATAATCAAAAATTCCTCCAAATCCCTTTTTACATTTTCTGAATAAAAAACTTTTTGGATTATTGGTAACCTCACAAATTACTGTATATTAATGGATACCAATTCAAAATACAAAAAAAGACCACAACTGGGAAACAACACACAATCCACAAATTCAAAATTCAAAAAGAAACCAGGTGACAACATTACCATGGACAGAAATCCCTGTAATCTACACACCATGATGTGCTAAATCACCATTCAGCATCATCATCACCCACCCCCAGAACCGACGAGGACCCAGCTAATGAAAAAAATCAAAAATTCACGCTAAGATAATTTTGACATTATGAATTCAAAAATGGAGTTTATTTTATAAAATTAAATTTCAAAAAGTTTCTAAAATTAATTTTATTATAGTTCTTAAAAGGACATAATAAGTAGTTTTTTAAGAAAATATTATTTTTAAACATATAAAGACTTTACTAAAAAATTTATATATTATTATCAAAATGATTTATTTATTTAAAACCATTATAAATAATATTTCAAAATTAATTATTACTATTTATATTTATATTTTTAATGGCTACGTTATAATTATTAGGTTTAAATAATTAATATAAAAATTTTGTTTCATAGAAACTCAGTGTTTCTTGTAACACAAACCAAGTCGGTGTTGTTTGTAGCATGATCTTAACATGGTATAGCATATAAATAATGTTTGAATTAGTGTATCATGAAATGAAATACATCAAGGAAAATTAATTTATTCCAAAAAAAATATCTATAAAAACATGGCGTGTTATAGTGGATGACCCCCTGTGAGATGTGAACTTGTTGAGAGGTTTGACCTACGGGCAAGGTGGATTGACCTAGTGACCCATATAAGATACTAGATCAGTAAGACTTGGTGGGAGACCTAGAGGACCTTATTTTTGAATCATACCCTTGTGAGTCATTGTTCAATTGGATCTAGGGAAACTGATGAAAGGGTTTGGTCTAGGGTTTATGAATGCCTTTTTTGTAGTGAGATTGGATGTACGCTCTTGTTAATACTAAGACACAGAAGGTGCTTGAGTTTTGAATTATGGGTTTGATGGTGAATTTGGTTTCTATTAATGCACCAATAGTGCCTAGATATCCAGACTAAGTTCAACGGGAAGGACTGTTCGGGTTCCTGGCCATGTTGACCAATTTCATTTTAATTAAAAACGTTATAAAATCATGGGAAGATTCTCATTTTTGGAATAACACCATTTTATGGGTAGTCATGGAATAAATTTTAGCAAGGTTCAGATTCCTAATTTTTAAGAGGACTTACAATAAAGACTTTGGATTAATAATACTGACATGTTATGTAGCACGATCATATTTTTGTTAGTGATATTTATCTCAAGGAAGTGTAGGTTAGATGATAAGCATGTGGTACGGGATTATACACCCACTTTTCTTGGTAAGATTGTAATGGTACACAAAATTTGTTCACAGTAACCATTTAAATCGTTAATTGGTGAGTGGTCATGTGTGATCCAAGGACCATTGGGTTCAATGAATTTTTTTTGGAATTATCTATTAGTTGTGATAAAATAAGTATCATCCCTATGGATTAGAGGATATATCGTGTTTGGATCAAGTATCATGGAATGACTGATGTGGCTAAATCCTTGTTGGATATTAATAGGCTACTGAGCATGGATCATTAGAAGATACATTTTTTTGGTAATGAAACCTTTTAAGGTTTTTCTCGATGATAAATATTATGTAATCCATATTTTGGGAATTATATCATTTTCTTATTAAGGGGTTTTAACCTCATTATAAGTTAAAATTTGGTGTTTTCCATAAGAGATGTAGAACCCATGGTTTCATAAAATTAACCCTTTATTTATGTATTTTAATTATATAAAGTAATTAGGTTAAGTTTTGGTCAGTTTGAGGAGTTTGGGATAGGTTTTTGCGATTTTATAGAGGTTAAAAGTTTGATCATGATTAATAAAAATTATGCAACACCTTCCAGGAACTTGTGAAACTAAAATAGAGGACACCGGGTAGGCACATGGTTAGGTGCATGGTTTTTCCAAACTGTGTGGTCACCCATGAGAAACCGTATGATGTTGGAAATAGGGTTTTATCATGGTTAGTTCATAGTTTTCCAAACTATACCAGTCAACCATATGAGGTGTGTTTGAAGGAACTGGATAACGCATGGCTCATGCGCGGTTAGCCTAACCGTGAACCCTAACCCTACAATGTGAAAGATTAAACACGGATTATTTGGATCTCACTCATTTTACATACTTAATCGATTTTTTTCTTTAATGAGATAGTAACACTAATTACACTCCTCAAAAAGTCTAGGTAAACCCTTACTCTTGATCCAAGAGTGATCTGTTGGTGAATTTTTGTGAGCTGGAGGCCAGATTCTTTGGTAAGTGCATGTTCTTGGTGGTTTTCCTTATTTTTCTTCTTCTTACTTATCTTAGATACATGAATCTAATTTTTGGGGATATATTCATGTTTTTTATGAAAATAATTATGATAAATTGTTGTTTTGTGTAAAGGTAACAAGATCTAAGTATGTTTCTTGGAGTTTTAATCTAGTTTGTTGAAGAATCTGTGTCATTATTCATTTTTACCTAAGTTTGCGAGGTAGATGGCTTCACGCTCAACACCTCATAGTTATAACTTTAAGGATTTATTTAAAATTGATTGAATTTATTGATTTTAATTGTGAAATTGATGTGAAAATCTTGATAGAAAACCTCTTTAGTGATGGGTTTTTAAATTATAAAAATTGGTTATTGTGCAAAGTTCTTTGTTTCATGATTTTAAAATATGTATTTTTTTTATTCATGGAAATGGTTTGGTAAAAAAATTAAATAAAATAAATGTTTTATTGAAATGTATTTTAATGGTTGGTTTGGCATGGGATTTAGTATAAATGTTTTGTGCGTGTTCATTTGCATTGATGTGAACCTGTGGATGGGGTGTATTCCATTGGGGCACTTGGTATATGGTTACCTTGTGATGTATTGTTAAATTAGAGAGAGACCTCTCATGAGTATAGAACTATCACTTAGAAATTCATGTGTCATTTTTTGGAATGTAATGGTTCATGACCAATGGATTATGAAATGGTTATAAATACTTGTTTGGTTTCTTTCCATGGAAAACTATTTTTTTTAGGAATGGTTTTCTTTTAATATAAACTATTTTAAATTTTTTAAATTTAAATTTTCTTATATAAATGGGATATCATGTTCTATCCTAGTGTAATGAGTAGTGAATTCATTGGAGAAATCCTACTAAGTTTTATAATCACCCACTTCTTGGGAAATTTTTGAATTTTTAGATGTTATTTGTTAATATATAGTTAAAGGAAAGGTATCACGGTTCTTTAGTGATGTTTTTTGATAATATGGGCATGGATTGTTGAGTTGGAGCTTGTTTCTTGTTTGGAGTTGTTTTTTTATGCCTTGGTTTTCTTTGGGTTATTGGTTTCAGTTTCTGATTTGTACTATGATATGGTTTATGGTTTTAGTTTTGGTTTCTTGTCAGTTGGTATTACTTTGAGTTGTGTTACATTGTTCTCCTACATCATATAGTGATTTTTTGGTTATTTTATTCTTTTTTTGTTTGCTTTATTTTCAATAGTGAAATCATTCCCCAAATATTTATGAATCCCCCAGATTTTTTTCCATCCTTTTCTGTCTTGGGGATGTCACGTAAGGCCTAGTAACACCCACCACCTCTTCCCAAGATAATGGGTGAGGGGAGGGATGTTACAAGAATTATTCTTGAGAATCAGGAATATGAGATGTTGGGAGTTTGAAATTGGGAATTATCAATTTCAGCCACAATATTCAATTATTTTAGTGATGGATAGAGTTTGGTCCTTTGAGCTAGGAGTTCTTTTATGAAGCGATAAAAATGATACTCCTATGGCGGGGAGTATTTGAATGGTCTCGGTTGAACTCCATCCATAATGGAATATTTTTTGACATTGTGACACTGTTCATTGGACAATCAAGATAGCATAGTCATACAGATGTTCATGGGAGAGAATGGATACTATTTTACCACTAATGCTTCTTGGGGATGAGAAGGTTTAGGGTGGTGAGGTTGTAAAGACCTATGTTTTTTTGGACTATAAAATTGAGTGGATATTTTAATTTTTTTATTTTGGATTCTCATAAAGGGTAAAATGGTCTTTCCCTTGATAATATGATCTCAGGTAATTTTTCTAACCACTCTGTTAGTCCTAAAATAGTCTTTTTACACTTGTATGGGAGTTTGCGTGAATTCTGAGCCATTGAAATTTGTATGGAAAAATTAATATTTAATATTTAATATTTAATAAAATAAATCTTAATTTATTCACAAGTATCAACGGAGCATAGAATTGAGATTTTTTCTTCTTCATTGAGTCTGTAATTTGGGGGTTCCTAGTTGAGGCATAAACTCATATTGGGAACCGAGGATAGTCTTGGGGCCCTTTTTCTTTTTCTTTTCTTTTTCTTTTATTTTTCTTCCTTTTTTGTTTCCTATTTTCTTTATTCTCCTCCCATATATTATCACATATTCCATCTGTGGGATTTCCACTTTCCATGATCAATATATAAATGATGATGGAGAGAGGGAGGGATAGGTATGAAGGGATGTACCGCCATATTGCTCGGGAGGAGTCGGATCATCGTGCGGCAGTTACAGAGCCCAGATACGAGCAAAGCTTCAATAAATTCCTCTAAATGGGAGATAGTTTTTAATCAATTTCAATAAATTTCCAAATATTTACCTCTATATAATTTTAATTCCCTATAATGACTTCTAAGTACACCCCCCCCCTCCCATGAGGTCGATTTATTCTTAAAAAGGGATAAATATGTGTTCCATGCCAATTGTAGGGGTTTCTGTTCAAGAAATTTTGATCGCATGGAATGTGGTTCCATAAATATAGGTTGTGTAGTATTCTTATTCAAGGAATATTAACTTTTATAAGTACACTTTTTGAACAAGTAGTACACACCATGTACTAGTACATACTCATGTATCTGTGTACATGGAAAAATGCATTTTTTTTATAACTACACATTATGTAGTCATACTCAACAATATAGCCGGGTACATGAAAAGATTATAGCAACTGAGGCTTTACATATATGGATAGTACATAATTTTAGATGAATATTCAGTACATTATAGAAATACATGCTCGATGACTGTAATAGTTTAGTGTCTTTGAAATCATGGAAACAAAATCTCCTATCCTGGTGAAAGATCTTCAACATCTCCCATAAATATCTCCACATTTAGTAATTCAACTTAAAACCTTTATTCATAACCAGAGGAAAGGAAACATAAGAAAGGGGTGAGCTCAAATGCCCAGTAAGGTTAAATAATGGAGATATGTAAGAATAATTGTGAGCATATGGCTATGAGAACATGATCATGAAAACAAAAGATCATACCCTACATATCAAAGATCATATAAATGAATAATGGCATAAAGCATGGGATTTAATAATATATTAATCATGAGGAAATAAATAACATAAGTCATGAAATCATAACATAGGAATAAAACATGGAATTGTGGAAAACACATAAACATATATAATGATTTACATATTATTCAAGGCATTTCTTCTGAGACCATCTTAGTGGAAAAATCCCTTTACTGAACTGGGCTAACACCCCATTCTAGCCTTATATTTTTTAACCGAGTTCACCCCTCATTACTCCCTATATTACTGAACAGAGTTCACCCCTTATTCCAGCTCTATATCACTAAACTGAGTTCATTACCTGTTCCATCCCTGTAATACTAAACTGAGTTCATTTCTTATTCCATCCATGTTTATCTCATTTGATATCAATCTTTACCCAATGCATTGGAGGGAGATATATTTCCCTCCCATCTCATAGTTAAATAATACATAAATGTTCCACAAAATCATAAACAATCATATAATAACCCATGAAATGAAATGGGTATCATAAACATGTAGACATATCACATCATATGGAAAAAGATATAGGTTTTCAAACCATTTCATATAAATCATAACCCATGAAATTGAAACTGATTTCATAAACATATACCTTGTGAAAGATAAAAAGATTTCATAAACATATAACCCATGAAAGAGAAACAGATTTCATAAAAATATAACTCATGAAATAGAAATGGATTTCATAAATACCATGACATTAAGCATAACCCATTCATATAAATAATATAAATGGAACCTTTGGATCATTTCCTTAGAGGGAATGGGTAACATCAATAGATTACATCTTAGATATAAAATAATTTTGAAATATCATTCAAAAATGTTCCTTGAGGAAAATATTCTTTCTTCATTGAATAATGATTTTTGATACATAAAACCATTTGGAAATAATTTTATACATAAAATACCTTGAAATATTATAAAGAATACTAGAAATCATTTTGTAAACATTTTTCCTTTAAAACTTATAAAATGAGATTCAAAATATTTTAAAAAAACTTCTTCTTTGAAAACACTTTAAAAAATTATAACGAGAGCTTGAAAATATTTTTAAAACATTTTTACTTGAAAACATATGAAATAATATTGACAAAATTTTGAGAACCATTTCTTTGAAAATACTTTTAAAACATATAAATAATTCTTGAAAATGTATTGAAAACAATTTTCCTTCATAACTTATAAAAGAAGCTTCAAAATATTTTTAAAACCTTTTTCTTTGAAAAAAATTTGAAAACTTATAAAGAAATATTGAAAAAAAATTGAAAAACAAATCTTGAAAATTACTTTTAAAAACATTTTCTTAAAAAATAACCTTTTAAAGATGCCAATTAAGCTTCAATTAAACGAAAACGGGAAAATTCATACATGTCGTATGAGGTAAAAAGAACATTTCTTTTTCATGGGAAAAAGATTAGAAAATTGCCTCATTGGGAAAGAGAAAAAAATATTCATTTTAAATATTTATTAAAATAAAAAAAAGGTAAAAATATATTTTAATTATCATAGGATATTAATAGAATATACTGGAAAACCTTTTTAGAGAACATGGCTTTCTGGCCGAGGGTAAAGTCAGGCTTTCTTAAAAACGATCTCTTAACTATATTATATACCAAAGAGTAGAAATATGGTAATAATACATTATTATATCATTAATAACTATATGGGAAGAAAATTAATGAACTTGTTGAGATATGGGTTGTAATATTTCATAAAACGAATCATAAACATAAACAATCTTGAAAAACGATGAGCTTGTCTCAATAAAGTATTATAACTTGGTAACTTGGAATCATAATCTCCATGTAAGAAAATGAAATTACATGATTCTTAAAAAATCATGAAAATAATTAATTTCATGATATAAATGTAAAATGGAATTATATACACCTTGAAATAGAATTTAGGTGCATAACAAAACATGAGTCTCAAAGAAGGAAAATCATGACAAAACTATTTTACCGATTTGGTAACTTTTGAAACATAAACCTTGTAAAATAATTATAATAAAATAGATATGTGAATACCCATAAATTTAATTATAATATATATATATAATATAATTAATGGTATTATATACACCACACAAATGGAAAGAGTGGCGAACATAGCATGTATCTCATGGAAATAAAATGTGAGATGAAGTCCTCTTACTATGTCTCTTGACTCTAGTTATACATGTTCAAGTAACCTGTATAATAAATATATATTTATTTTACATCTTTTAAATAACCATATTATTATATCTAATACCATATATGGTTTTATTATGACCTTATATTACTCGCTTGTTAACCATCCTACGTTAAGGTTCCACTTAGGATAATATTCGCTTTGTTTTTCGTATGTGCTTTAATTTGTTATATTATTGGTCATTATACTTATATCATGATTACAGATTGTAAAAAATGATATAAATATCATTTATATACATTATATTTTTATTATATAAATATATTTAATATATAAGTATGAAAAGTAATACACCGTTCATGGAGACGGTAGGTCGTACGTACGCATGAGCGTAATTTCCGTTTAATATTCATATTGATAGAAAGAATGTGAAAATTCATATATATATATATATATATGTATATATATCATTATTAAATTAGATTTTTTATATCATATATATAATATATATTCACTAAATACATCCTTAATACATTCTATGTAGTGTGTGAACGAATCACATTACTTTGAGGAGGTGGTAATCCACACTTCCTCAAATGAAATTATTGTATTAATGCCAAATGGAAGGTAAAAAAGATATGTGTGGTTAAATGAATACATAGGATTAAATAAATAATAAATATAATATATAATATATATAAATACATTTTCCATCCTAATTTCCACTATGAGAGGAGGTAATTAAAATTGAACAATCATTGTTTATTGAGGCAGTAATTCATCGTACACATAAATAATATGTTCGTTATCCATTAGATGGAGGTGTGTGTAAGTGTAGGTTAAAACCTTATCATAAAAAAATACTAGTATATTTATTATATTTCTTTTGTTATAAAATCATTTAAAAAATAAAGTGGAGGTGGTGGTGAAAGAAAATAAAATAAAGGACTTGAGAGAAGATGTTACCTCTTAATTGGGTAACTCCTTTGGGTTTTTGCCAAAAAGGATTCCTTAGATTTTCTTATTCCCAAGTTAATTATTAAATAAGGAAGTTATTATTGATGGTAAGTGTATTTATAAGATCTTTTTTGAACATAAGAGGTTTTAGAGGTGTGAGGATGTGGGAGAGGTGGTGGCCTTTATTGGGAAGGAAAAGGACACACTAGGAATATTTTAAAACAAGTTAGGTGTACACATGTTATTACATATAAAAATCATACCAACCAAACCTTAATCAATAATTTAAGGTTTATATCTGAATCATAGACATAAAATGGGTTTTGGACAAGTGTATAGGTCATTTGGGATCCTAAAATTAAGGTTTTGTCCCTAATTAAACTAAATTGGACCTTAATCACTGTAATTAATTTTAATCACTTTTACTAAACATTTTGGAAAAAAATGATCAAATTATACACTATATATTATAATTATTACAATTTTTATGTAATTTTTTTGAAATTAATTTCATAGAAGAAGAAAAATTAAGATTAATTCCAATCCCACATAGGGGATGAAATTATAGATCTTTAAAGTAGAAAATTGTTCAAAATTTTGTTAAGTTTTTATATTCAATTTCAAAGTGAAATTATTTCTACTGAACTAAATTGTATTAATAGATGTATTATTTATCTAATTTGACCCTAAAACCAATTTATAAAATAAATTAACATTAATAATTATTTAAACAAAAAGTTAGTTTTTAACTAAAAAGTAGTGTTTTCACTATTCATCAAAAATTGAAGTTTCTCAGAAAAATCCCAAAAAATCATCCAAAGATAATTATGAAATTCAAAATTCAAAAATAAAGTTTCTTTTATCAAATTTAATTTCTAAATTTTTCTAAATTTAATTTTTTTATTAAAATTGGTTCATTCAAGAAAACAGTATTTTTTAACATGAAAGGACTTTACCCAAAATCATATCTTTCATTACCAATATGTTTTATCTATATAAAATAGTAATAAATAATATTTTAGAATTAGTTATTACTATTAATATAAATATTTTTAACATCTGGTTTATAATTATCTCATTTAAATAATTATAATAATAAAATGATGTTTTGTAGAAACATCAATGTTGGGTGTAACATACACTAAGTCGATGTTGCGTGTAGTGAACCCAAGTCAGTATTGTGTGCATTACAAGCCAATTCAGTATTGCGTGCAGTGCAAGCCAAGTCAGTGTCATTTGAAAGGAATGTTTGGCTTACAGTTTTAATATATATATAACTATTTCTAGTGTCACGTGAAATGAAAAATATCAAAAAGATAAATTAATTTGAAAAAAATAATTCACAAAATCTTAGGGTGTTACATTCTCCCCCCTTTAAAATGAATTTCAACATTGAAATTATTCTAGGTTATCAACGTTTTAATACTTGAAAGTTTCATTCATAGAAACCCACATCGTGAAAATGAACACCAAAACTTCCCTTAAAAGAGAAAGTTGGAACCATAACAGTTATCCAAAGTAACATATAACTAGGTTTCCACATAGAGGAACATAGGTTTGGAGTGAAGATTGGACATGGAGGAAAAGCATAAATATTTATTGGGATTTATTGAGGTCATAAATCATAAAGTGAATTATCAAAGAAAATTTTACGGCCTCAAAGTCATAAATATGTGATGATTTAAAAGGCCATCAATTCAACAAAATTAAGGTATTAGGATAACACATTATCTTTTAATAATTATCCTAATGTTGGATAATTCTTTTATTGTCCAAGAATATAAGGAAATATAATTACTTTATATATTTTTATAAAAAAAAATCATTCATTATTTGTGATTTTATCAATTTCTAATTCTACCTTTACTTCAAGAAATGGATGTACAGAAATTAACTTTGATGCTTGAAACACTAAAATACACTTTTAACAGTTATTAAGGCTCATAAAAGAATGAAAATTATAACTATTTATATATAATTATTCTTAAAAACCAATATGGTTAATATCTTAATCTCTAAATATTAACACTATTTTTTCATCATAAATAATTTTTCATCAAAAAAAATTACACATTAACCAGGACATCGCATAGGCTAGTGGTGGGCGTGAAACCCTTATCATCCTTCGATCATCGGTTCAAGACCTATGGCCTTTCCAGACTTGATCGGTTATCACGCTACATTCATGGTGTTCTTTTATAAAACCATACTAATATAATTTCCAAAATATGATGGACATCCTTGAAATAAGATTAATCGCTAAATAGAATTTTAACCAAGGTTTTCAATACAATTTCAATAAATACATTTTTCCTCTGAAGTTTAACTTAAAAATTTCATGACTGGATAACCTTATAACCCTTATGAAATATTAAAACCCATAGAAATAAAGTCATGAAACTAATTTAACATTGATCCTCCATATATCACAAAGTATCTCTTGGTTGTCACATTCCAAACATGTGAATACCCTCATCAAATATTCTCTTGAAACATGGTAATAACCTGAATTACCATAAATACTTCTATAAAACATTAAATCTTCCTTATTCCATAGATTTCTGGATATATTCCATAAATCCAATAAGTTTTAGACTTCATCCATGATAGCATGAACTACTAGTCAACATGTCCTTAATTAGTTCCAAGGTAAGCAGTACCATCCAATTTACTTATTAATACCCCGCATATATTTATCCAAAAAAAATATAATCATAACATGAGAAAAATATTAAGGGTGAAATTTCCCTTAATCATGTGTTTTCCATAGACATCACATTTTTATTATATCATTTTTCTATTCCATTGGAACCATTCAACATGTTCTTGTAAATCTGTAGATAAAAAACTAAACCAATAAAAACTTATATATTTCACCTTTTATATAACAAACTTCTTGAATCCAAATATATAATTATCCCCCTTCATCATTATTCCATTATCATGGCTACCTCATCCTATTACACAATACCTCTTTCTATTCACATTTCATATGTAGTCTCATCATCATCATCAATGTAACCATTACTCACACAACCTTGTTGGTTCCCTTCATGAGCTTTCGTCTTGGGATATTGAGTTTCAAAATGAACATTTACTCTACACTTAAAACACTCATTCGTTGATGATATCTTATGGAAGCCAATATTCTCATCCATTTCATTAATCAAACTCTTCATTTTCCATTATAGTCACTTACTTTGTGTCCTTCTTTACCATTGTCAAAATATCATCTTGTTCCTCTAAGACATTCACTTAAGTGATTATTTTAACATTCTTAACATAGAGGAAAATGGATCTTCTTTACTCCATGGTCTCCATTACTTTAACTCTTAGAAAACTCCTTCTTTCTCCTCCTTGGTGAGTCTGAGAGTTGGTGAAGGTATGCTTTGTTAATCATGTTCTGTGAAAAATGATTAACCATGATCACAACATCTCTCACTCCAGTGATCAACCCACTTTACTTCTCATCAGTAAATCATCCATCATATTTCACATTAATCTAGATCCTTTTGTTTCCCTCTATTGACTAAAACTAGAAGAATAGTGTGATCATTACTTATCACAGCAGAAAATCACATTATCATGAAAAGATTTACTTATAGGATGTATAAATAATGACACCTTCCTTAAAATATGGCACCATAGGTTAACCCTATGTTCACCGTAGGTTATTAATATACAACTTATATTTAAATCCATCATAATGGTTCATTAAGAGTTTGTAAATTCTCAAAGCGTAACCCCGGAGAGTGTCAAACTAGGTGTACAGCAAGGCCTGTTGTCGTGTACCAGATTATAATGAGTTAGGCCTGAAACATATTGTTAGAGTTGTTAACCCTAAGTAAATTTTTTCCAAATCCACATCCACTTGTAGTATTCAGATAGGGATGTATTTATAGGAAACCAATTACTCTGTCCTTTATCAAAATTACAGGACACTTTCCTAAATGTAAACCCTTCCTTATACTTATCCGTAGAGACATCCCTAGGCATATACTTAGAAATATACCTAGGGATATCACTAAGTTGTTCTCCTCCTAGTTTCCAATGGTTTACTAAGACATTACTTGGATACCAACTATAGAAACCTAGGCTTGACATACATGGATATCACATCATTTTAGATGAATATTCAGTACATTAAAAAATAAAATCCTAAAGACCTTAATAGTATAGTGTCTTTAGAAACATGGAAGCAAAATCTTATATCCTGGTGAAAGATCTTCAGCATCTCCTATAAATATCTCCAACTTCATTACTTCATCATAAAACCTTTATCCATGCCTAGGGAAAGGAAATATAAGAAAGGGGTGAGCTCAAATTCCCATTAAGGGTAAATAAGGGAGATATGTATGTATACTTGTCAGCATAGGGGTATGAGAACATGATAATGAAAATAGAAGATCATACCCTACATATCAAAGATCATATACATCAATCATACCATAAATCACAGTAGTTCATAAGACATGAATCATAAGGAAATAAAGAACATAATCCATGAAAGCATAACATAGGAATAAAACATGGAATTGTGGCAGACACATAAGCATATATAATTATTTCTATATTAGTTAAGGAATTTGTTCCAAGACCATCTTAGTGGAAAAAATCCTTTAATTAACCAGGTTCACACCCCATTCCATCCCTGTAATAATGAACCGAGTTCACCCCTCATTCCAGCCCTGTATTACTAAATTGAGTTCACCCCCCGTTCCAACCCTATATTATTGAACCAAGTTCATTTCTTGTTCTATCCCTCTAATACTGAACCGAGTACATTTCTCATTCCATCCATGTATATCTCATGAGATATCAATCTTTACCCAATGTATTGTATGGAGATATAGGTCTCACCCATCTCATAGTGAAATCATACATACATGTGCAACAAAATCATAAACAATCATAACATAACCTATGAAATTAAATGGGTATCATAAACTTTTAAACATATCATATCCTGTGGAAAAATATAGAGGTTTTATAATCAATTAATCAAAGCATAACCCATGAAAGAGAAATGTATTTCAAAAACATATAACCCATGAAAGATAAATGGATTTCATAAACATATATCCTGTGAAAGATAAATGAATTTCATAAACATATAACCTATGAAAGAGAAATAGATTTCAGAAAGACCATGACAATAAGAATAACCCATTCATAGAAATAATATGATTGTAACCTTTAGATCATTTATTATAAGGGAATGAGTAACATCAATGGATTTCATCTTAGATGGAAAATAATTTTTAAATGTCTTTAAAAAAGTTTTTTAAGGAAAATATCTACCAAAGCGGTTCGACTTAAGGAAAATATCCTTTCTTCTTTGAATAATTATTTTTAATACATAAGACCACTTAAAAATAATTGTCATATAGAATACCTTGAAATATTATAAAGAAGACTAGAAATCATTTTGAAAACATTTTTCATTGAAATCTTATAAAATCAGCTACAAAATATTTTAAAAACATTTTTCTTTGAAAACACGTTGAAAATTTATAAATAAATCTTGAAAATATTTTTAAAACCTTTTTATTTGAAAAAATTTAAAATAAGCATGAATAAATTTTGAAAACCATTTCTTTGAAAATATTTTGAAAACTTATAAATAATTCTTGAAAACATATTGAAAACAATTTTCCTTAAAAACTTATAAAAGAAGGTTCAAAATATTTTAAAATCATTTTTATTTGAAATTTTTTTTGAGAATTTATAAAGAAATATTGTAAACTTTTTAAAAGAAATTTTTCTTGAAAGTTACTTTTAAAAACATTTTCTTATAAATTAACAGTTACAATTGTAGTGTAAGCTTCAAGGAAATAATGGAGGGTAAATCCGTACATGTCGTACAAGTTAAAAAGAACATTCCTTTTGCACGGTAAAAAGTTTAGAAAAATGACTCATTTAGAAAGCAAAAAAAATATTCCTTTGAAATAATTTTTAAAATACAAAAAGGGTAAAAATTTATTTTAATGCTCATAATAGATATGTATAATATACTTGGAAACCCTTTTTAGAGAACATGGTTTTCCGACCGAAGAGAGGGTTAAGTAGGGCTTTCTTAAAATCACTTTGTTAACTATATTATGTACCAAAGAGTAGAAATATGGTACCAATACATGATTTTAGTATTATTAACTAGAGGTGAATAAAATTAATGAACTTATTTAGATATGTATTTTAATATTTCATCAAAGGAAGTATAAATATAAACAATCTTGAAAAACAATGAGATTGTCACAATAAACTCTTATAACATAGTAATGTGGGATCATACACTCCATGTAAGAAAATGAAATTAAATAAATCTTTAAAAAATAATGAAAATAATTATTTTCATGATATAACATGTAAAATTTAAGTATATACACATTGAAAGAGAATTTAGGTGCATAATAAAACATGTGTCTCAAAAAAGGAAAATTGAGACAAAACTATTTCACCGATTTGGTAACTTTTGAAACTTAAACCCCATGAAAGAAATATCATAAAATAGATATTTGAATACCCATAAATTTAATTATAAGATATATAGAATACAATTATAGGTATCACATACACCTCACAAAAGGAAAGAGTGGCGAACATAGCATGTATCTCACAGAAATAAAAAGTGAGATGAAATCCTCATACCTTGTGCCTTAACTCTCTTCGTACATGTTCAAACCACCTATATAATAAATATAAATTTACTATAAATATTTTGAAGAACCATATTCTTATATCTAATAACATATATGGTTTTATTATGGCCTTATATTACCCACTTGTTAACCATCCTATGTTAAGGTTTTTGTAATGACCCAGGTATTTATAGAATAATAATTTTTCTTTTCTATTAATGAATAAGATATTAACTTTACATTAAAGGGGATAGTTTTTTAATATCATAATAAACACACAACAATGTGTTTCTCCTA
This sequence comes from Viscum album, assembly GCA_963277665.1. Taxonomy (NCBI): domain Eukaryota; kingdom Viridiplantae; phylum Streptophyta; class Magnoliopsida; order Santalales; family Viscaceae; genus Viscum; species Viscum album. The sequence continues at coordinate 1,349,369,783 of OY728121.1, read as the reverse complement.
AATATTACCTTTCACGCAACTTTTAGTTATACAAAAAATAATACAATAATATTATTATTATTTTAAATGGTAGTTAATGCCTAGATGTTGGAATGGAGGGAATGAATAGTATCAAATTAATTTTGAAATATTTTTTACACATGTTTCTTAAATGTTTTTAAACTTATCCAATAAATTTTATAGGCTTAAAATAATAATGAATCTTATTTTAATCATGAAATACTCTAATATTTTTAAAATTTCATTTTACATCTTTTTGAAGGTGAACCCTTTTTAAATTTAGTTTTTAACACCTTTATATGTTATATTTGAAAAAATAAACTTCTTATTTATAATCGGCACATAAAAATTTACTTCATATTAATTTTTTATATTTTTCTAATAACTATCATGTTTTGATTAATAGTAAAAATACTCTAAATTTTAATTGAAAAAAAAATTCATTGAGATAATTTATATAGTTAAATCATATTATTTAATGGTTTTAAAGTATAAATGGAACATATTTTTATCATTTAATCCAATTTTGGTCATTGGAAGTAATTTCACTTTTAAATTGGACATAAAAACATGTCAATCTTTTGGTAGTTTTTACTTCTTAAAAACACGCTTTTTTGTTTTGACAATGAGGATTAATTTTAAATTAATTACTGATAATTCTGTATTTTAAATTTAGATAAATGGATTCCATATTTTGAATCATAATTTTTAAATTGTTTAAATATTTATTTTTCATTTTTTGACATTATGAATAGTAACTTCTGTAATTATTTTATTTACCATGGTTAAAGGGTAAATCTTGTAAATAAGGGTAAAAAAATAATATTAAACTACCCTAACACATATCCTAATCCTATTTGATGAGATATTTTCGAGCATGGGAATCCTTGGGTTGATTTTGGGACCCCATAGGGCAACTTGGGTGTGAAAGTGACATTTTATAAGAATTAATTTAATGTAAAAAAAATATAACATAAACATGTATCTTTTACTAAAACTATTTTTATATAGGGTTATATAATTGACCTCTTAGAATATAAATTGTCATTATAAATACAAAAAATATTTTCTACATCATGATATTTTATTTATAATTTTTATACATTCAATAAGTAAATTTAATTATGACACAATGATGATGGAGAGATTGCTTCATTAATAAGGGATTCAAATAAATGATATTATAAATGTTTAAATAAATGTAATTTGGATATTTTTATCTCATCTAAGAATTTTATGTATTATATTGACTTATTATATTTGATTTAATGAATTTGGTTTGAATTAATAAGGTTTTTATAAATTTGTAAAAAAGTCAAGTATGAATAGTGTCTAAAATTGACATAATTCATAACTTAAAATATAAAATAGTTTATTAAATGATATTAAATTCCTAAAAATCTAAGATTCGGCCAAATGGTTAAGAAAAGTCCAAATATATCATAAATTATTTTTTTCTATTTTTACATGATATGGTAATTAAATTAACCCATAATGCGTAAATAACATGATATCACGAGAAGATTAAAGAGGGAAAAATAAGGGTTAAACCAAAAAGATAAGGATAAAAAAATATTAAAAAAAATATCAGAAATTTATTTTATGATGTTTGTTTCAACCCAAATCATCTTATCTTTGAATTAAATGAGTTTTGTACCATTTTTAATCTAAATTTAATTTATAATTAATTAATATTTCTAGAGTTTCCTAAAGTGCCCCTCCTCCCTCTTATAAAAGGCCACCACCTATACCCACATAATTCACACCTCTCAAGCCCCTTGACTCATCCAAATTCTTCCAAAATAATATTAAAACATCACTACATTCCTCCCAGAAGCCTTAAATTAGGAATAAGTAAATTCAAGAAAGCCTTTCAACTCAAATCAAAAGAAGTTACCCAATTTAGAGGTAACGTCTTCTCTCAAGTTCTTTTCTATTATTTTCCTTCCCCACTACCTATGATATTTTTATTCTTTGATTACATAAAAACACTAGTATCATAAATATAATATTATTTTTTATGATAAGGACTATAACTACAATTACACACACCTCTATCTAATTGATATGAACATACTGTTTCTGTGTATGACGAACTACTGCCTCACGAAACGATGATTGTTCAATTTTCTCCTACCACTTCTCATGGCGGCCATTATTATGGATCTATATTTATATATGACATATATAATATTTATATTGTGTCTATGATTATTATTTTTATTTAAATCATACATTTATTCTTTCCATAATGTGTATATACGATAATTTTATTTGAGGAAATGCGGACTACCGCCCCCTCAAAGTGATAGGACTCATTCGTGCCATACATGGAACGTATAAAGGATGAATTTAATGAAATTATTTAATGTATATAAAATATTATATTATACTGTAATTATAATATACCTATTTATCATTTATATTTCATTCCTTTAAATATGTAAAATAAATGAAAGTAGCGTTCATGCGTGCGTACGGCTTACCGTCTCCATGAATGGTGAATTTCATTTATTATATTCAAATGTTATGTACTATTATAAATACATATATATAATGGATATATATAATATTTAAATCAGGAATATCATTCTTGAGATGATTTATTTTTAACCACATGGACAATTTATATCAAACAAGTTCATTTTCGACTCAAGTACCGAATATCGACAAAACGGATGATGTTAACTTAAATAATTATATAATGTTTATAATGTGGTAATAATTGATATAAAAGTAATAATAAACTTTTAAAAAGTTCTGAATCAAGTAGAAATTAACTTAAAATTATTATTTAGGAATAACAAGGAACATACGTGATGAGTCAAACTCAAGGTAAGGGACTTCATCTCAATCTCCTTTCATTAAGGCATATTTTGGTTTATACAAGACCTTATTTTATACGGTGTGTAACTATAACCTTTTTATTTTAATTTAATTAAATGTTTTTTAAAATGAATATTTTATTTTACGAAGGGTTTTTCTAAATGACAAAGGGAATGTTTCTTTTTAACGTACGCGGTGACAAAGACCTTTCTGTCGTCAAGAGCATTATTTGATATTTGGATTCTTTAACAAGTCATAATGTTTTTAAAAGGAAAATAAATACCATATACCTTTTTTACGATTTTTTTATTGAAAATAGTTTTTAGAAATCATTGATTATGTCAATATCTTGAAACGATATATTGTGGTTGAAATATGGAAATTTTATCTTTCCTTTATGCTTGTTTTATATATTATGAATATGTTATAGTTATTGGGAATTATTTATGTATACAGGTGATTCCATGATAAACTATGGGCGGGTGATTCCGAGATAGCTCTTCAATGCATTGGGTAATGTGATGTAGGTAAACATTAATGTTTCTCCTAAGTTATTTAGAGAATATATTATGATGGGTATTCCAAATATAACTCCCTATGTGGTTGTGAAAACTACAATGTAAGTATGTTATGGATGACACAATTTACCTTTATGATTTATGATTTCTATGAGTTATTCATAAATATTATGATTTCATGAGGTATGTTAAAGAGTTTATGCTTTATGAGTAAAAATTATGATTTAATTGATTTATATGTATTGATGGACTAATGTTTTCATTCCTTATTTTATATCTCTTACTGAGCTATTTATGATCATCCCAAGTTTTTGAAATTTTTTTCATAGGTTATAAAGAAGGGTAAGAGAAAGGAAGAATTCAAGAATATTTTTATCAAGAAAATATTTCTTGTTTTATTTAAGGATTTTTGTTATTGTGAAAAATGGATATAGTAGAAGTGTCTACTTTGTAATATTTTGAGATGTAATGTAATAATTATGGACTAATTCTCTAAAACTCTAAACCTAAAATGATCCGCAATGTGAATTCTTGAATTAACTCAATATTATGTAATGTTTAAGTTTGGGGCCTTATAGTTGGTATCAGAGGTTGGTTTATATAACTTTAGGTGTTAGGATATTATTAAATTAATATCCATAAATTATTTCTAATTTATGGTAAGATCGAAATGATATAGAATTTTAAGAATACCATGTAGCTTCATCTAAGATATGTTTTTTCAGAATGGTTTTTCATAGAGGAAATAGGGCATCTATACTGGAAAGGCATATAGAGGGAAATGACCTTCTAAATTAGCATCTTGAGCTGGTTGGAATCAGAATTCCATATATTTTTTTAGTGATGGCTCATTTGAATTAGGTGATAAATGGTGGTTGTGTTTATAGATGATATTTTGGTATATTCTAAAAGTAAAGAGGAGCATTAAAGTCATTTAAGGGTTATCTTGCAAACTTTAAAATAAAAGAAACTGTATGGTAAATCCAGTAAGTGTAAGTTTTGGTTATAAAAAATTTCATTCCTTGGTCACATTGTTTCTAAAGATGGCATGACTGTTGATCCTTCTGAAACAAAATTTTTTGGAGAATGTACAATACCCACAAATATAACCAAGATTTGTAGTTTAATTGGTTTAGTAGGTTATTACTAGAGGTTTGTTGAAAAGTTTTCATGGTTATATTGACCACTAACTAAGTTAACTCGAAAAGGTGTTAAGTTCATATGGAAAAAAGAATGTGATTAATGTTTTCAGTAATTAAAAAGAAGATTGGTGAATGATCCAATTTTGGCACTACCTTCCATAAATGGTGAATTTTTTATCTATAGGGATGCTTCATTGAAAGGACTTGGTTGTGTCCTAATGCATAATGATCAGGTAACTGCTTATACTTCATGTTAGTTAAAACTTCATGAGTTAAATTACCCAACACATGATTTGGAATTTGCTTCTATAGTTTTTGCTTTAAAAATTTGGAGGCATCATCTTAATGAAATAAAGTGTGAAATATATACCGATCACAAAATATTGAAGTATATATTAACTCAGAAATAATTAAACATGAGACAAATGAGATGGCTGGAATTGATCAAGTATTATGATTACACGATTCATTACCATCCAGGGAAAGAAAATAAATTGGTGGATGATTTGAGTCAGAAAAGTAATCCTACATTAACCATGTTATGTTTGAAACGAGATCCTTTGGTTTTTGATATGATGAATTTTGGATTGGAAGTTGTTGGTGCTGGAATTCCTCTGTTTTTTTTCATGTTTTAGTACAATTGTCTCTAACAGATAGAATTAAGAAAGTGCAGAAAGAAGACAGTGAGTTGTAGAAAAAGGTAGAATTGGTTCAAAAGGGGTAAGTTACCTGAATTTAAAATTGATTAAGATTTGGTTTTGAGGTTTGTAAAGATATTATGTGTGCCTTGTCATTCACAATTGAAGAAAGAGTTATTATGTGAAGCTCATAGTTCTCTGTTTTCATTTTAACTTGGCAGAAATAAGATGTATAGAGATCATTGAGAGTATTACTGGTGGGATGGAGTGAAAAGAGATATTGCTGACTTTACCTTGAGAATTTTGGTTTTTCAACAGGTTAAAGCAAAGAAGTTATCTAAAGGTGTGATTTAGCCTTTTCCAGTGCCAAAGTGGAAATGGAAAAATGTGTGCATGGATTTCGTAGTGGGATTACCAAAGGCTTATCAAGGTAACAATGCAATCTGGGTTATTGTTGATCGATTGACTAAATATGCTTTATTTCTTTCAATTAGAGATACTCTATCTCTAGATCAACTTTATCGATTGTATATTAAAGATATAGTCAGGTTACATGGATTTTCCCTCTCCATTGTATCTAATCATGATCTTATGTTAACTTATAACTTTTGGAAGGGCCTTCTGAATTATTTGGGTACTGAATTAAATTTTAGTACAGATTTTCATCTGAAATCAAATGGACAGTCAGAACGAACAATTCATACCTTGGAAGATATTCTACATGCTTGTTCAATGGATTACTAGATAAGTTGGGACCAATATATTTCTTTGGTTGAGTTTTCTTATAATAACAGTTTTCATTCCAGTAAACATATGGCACTATTTGAGGCATTATATAGAAATTTGTGTCAAACTCCAGCTTTTTTGGATGAAGTAGGTGAATGGAATTTTATGGGACCAAAATTTAAAGAAGAGATGGTAGAAAAATTTTATTTGATTCAAAAGCACATGAGAAAAGCTCAGAGCAGGTAGAAAAGTGATACGGATAACCAGAGGAAGGATCTTTATTTCGAGGTAGGTGAATATGTCTTTCTCAAAGTTTCTCCATGGAAAAGTCTGATGCGTTTTGGTAAGAAAGAGAAGTTGAGTCCAAGGTTCATTGGACCCTATGAAATCCGGGTGAAAGTTGGATCAGTTGCCTATAGAGTGGTTATACCTCCAATTTTATCCCAGGTACACAATGTTTTTCATGTTTCAATGTTGGGAAAGTATATGTCAGATCCATCTCATGTTTTGAGTCCAGAGGTAGTCTAGTTGGAAGAGAATCTTTCTTATGAGGAACAAATAGTACAGATTCTTGACCACATGGATAAAGTGTTGTGGAATAAGGTAATTCATCAAGTAAAGGTTTTTTGGAAAACCCTTATAGTTGAAGAAGAAATATGGGAATATAAAAATTCTATAAGGGATAAATACCCCCACTTATTTGATAAGTGAATAGAATTGTGAGGATGCAATTCCTAAAAGGGGGAATGATGTAATGACCCAAAAAATTATATAATAATAATTTTTCTTTTCTATTAATGAATATGATATTAATTTTATATTAAAGGGGACGTTTTTTCTGATAGAATACTCAACACATAACAACAGGTTTCTCCAAAATCTTATGTTTCACAGAACTTTGAGTTATACTAAAAAATAATACAATAATATTATTATTATTTTAAATGGTATTTAATACCTAGTCATTGGAATGGCAAGAATGAATAGTATGAATTGAATTTTGAAATATGGTTTACTCAGGTTTTTTAAATTTTTTTATATTTATCTAATAAATTTTAGAGTCTTAAAATAATAATGAATTTGATTTTAATCATGAAATACTCTAATATTTGTAAATGGTCATTCTACCTCCTTTTGAAGGAAAAACCTTTTTAAATTTAGTTTTTGACACCTTTATATATTATATTTAAAAAAAATAAACTTCTTCTTTAGAATCGGGACTTCAAAATTTACTTTGTATTAATTTTGGGTATTTTTCAGATAATTATCATGTTTTGATGAATAGTAAAAATTTGCTAAATTTTAATTGAAAACAAATTTTTCACCGAGATAATTAATATGGTTAAATCATATTATTTAATGGTTTTAAATTTTAAAGGTAATATATTTTTATCAATTAATACAATTTTGGTCATTGGAAGTAATTTCACTTTTAAATTGGACATAAACACATGTCAATGTTTTGGTAGCTTTTACTTCTTAAAAACGCGCCTTTTGGTTTTGACAACAGGAATGAATTCTAAATTAATTACCGCAACTTTTTTATTTTGAATTTGGAAAAATGGATTCCATATTTGGAATAATATGACTCAAATTTTTTAAATAGGTACCTTTCATTTTTTTGGACATTATGAATAGTAAATTCAGTAATTATTTTATTTACCATGGTTAAAGGGTAAATCTGGTAAATAAGGATAAAACATTAATATTATAATAATATTAAACTATCCTAACACATTTCCTAGTCCTATTTAATGATATATATCCGGCCAGGGGAAACCTTGGGTCGATTTTGGGACCCCATGGATCCACTTTGGTGTGAAAGTGACATTTTATAAGAATAAATTTAATGTAAAGAAAAATATTACATAAACATGTATCTTTTACTAAAACATTATATGGGGTTATATAATTGATCTCTTAGACTATAAATAGTAATTATAAACCAAAAAATATTTCCTACATCATGATTTTTTTTATAATTTTTAAACATTAAATAAGTAAATTTAATTAGGACAAAATGATGATGTTGAGACTGCTTCATTAAAAAGGGGTTCAAATAAATGATATTATAAATGTTAAAATAAATGTAATTTTGTTATTTTGATGTCATAAATGAATTTTATGGATTATATTGACATATTATCTTTGATTTAATTCCTTTTTTAAGGAATCTGGTTATGAATTTTTAAAAAAGTCAAGTATGAATAGTAACTAAAATTGACATAATTCATAACATAATATATAAAATAGTTTATTAAATGATATTAAATTCATAAAAATATAAGATTCGGTCACATGGTTAAGAAAATTAAAAATATGTCATAAATAGATTTTTTTGGTATTTTTAAATGATATGGTAATTACATTAACCCATAATGTGTAAATAACATGATATCACGATAAGATTAAAAAGGGTAAAATAAGGGTTAAACCAAAAAGATAATGATAAAAAAAAATATAAAAAAACTTGTCTAAAAATTATTGTATGATTTATATTCGAACCAAAATCATATTATCTTATAATTAAATGAGTTTTGGACTATTTTAATTGAAATTTAATTTATAATAAATTAATATTTCTAGAGTTTCCTAAAGTGACCATCCTCCATCTTATAAAAGGCCACCAACTATACCCACATAACTCACACCTATAAAGCCCCTTTCCTCATCCAAATTCTACCCAAATAATATTTAAACTTTCATAACTTCCTCCTAGAATCCTTAAATTGGGAATAAGGAAATTCAAGAAAGCCTTTTGGCTCAAATCAAAAGAAGTTACCCGATTTAGAGGTAACAGCTTCTCTCAAGTTCTTTTATTTTATTTTCCTTATCCACTCCATATTCTCTTATTATTATTTGATTACATAAAACACTATTATCCTCAATATACTAGGATTTTTTTATGATAATTATTTGAACTACACTTACACACACCTCCATCTAATGGATACGAACATACTATTTCTGTGTACAGTGAACTACTGCCTCATGAAACGATTATTGTTCAATTTTCTCCTACCACCTCTCATGGTGGCCATTATGATGGAAATATATTTATATATTATATATATTTTCTTTATATTTCCTTTATTATTATTTTTTTATTTAAATCATACCATTATGTTTTCCATAATGTGTAAATATAATAATTTCATTTGAGAAAGTGCGGACTACCACCCCTTCAAAGTGATATAACACATTCATGCCATACATAGAACGTATAAAGGATGGTGTTAATGAACTTATGTAACATATATAAAATATGATATTATACAGTAATTATAATATACCTATGTATCATTTTGTTTTCATTCCTTTAAATATAAAAAATAAATGAAAGTAACATTCATGCATATGTATGGCTTATCGTCTCTATGAATGGTGCATTTAATTTATTATCTCAAAATGTTATGTAATATTATAAATACATATATATGCTTGATATATATGATATTTAAATCATGAATATCATTCAGGAGAAAATGTAATTTTGACCACATGGACAATTTATATCAAAAAAATTCATTTTCAACTCAAGTACTAAATATCAACAAAACAACTGATATTAACTTAAACAATTATTTAATGTTTATAACATAGTATTAAGTGATATAAAAGGAATAATAAACTTGAAAAATGTTATGAATCAAGTATAAATTAACTTTGATTTATTATTCAGGAAGAACAAGGAACATATGTGACGAGTCAGACTCAAGGTAAAGGATTTCATCTCAATCTCCTTTCATTGAGGCATATTTTGGTTTATACACGACCTTATTTTTTATGATGTATAATTATACCCTTTTTATTTTAATTTCATTCAACAGTTTTCAAAAGTAATCTTTTGTTTTATGAAGCATTTTACTAAATGAAAAAGGGAATGTTTCTTTTTAACGTACGTGGTGACAATGACCTTTCCGTCGTCGCAAGCATTATTTTATATTTGGATTCCTTAACAATATGTAATGTTTTTAAAAGTAAAATAAATACTATATACCCTTTTTACATATTTCAGTATTGAAAATAGTTTTTAGATATCATTTATTACATCAATATCTTGAAATGGTATATTGTGATTTAAATGTGGAAATGTTATCTTTCCTTTATGCTTGTTTTATGTGTTATGAATATGTTACAGTTCTTGGGAATTGTTTACGTATACAGGTGGTTCTGTGATAAAACAAGTGTATGTGAGCCCGAGATAGCTCTCCAATTCATTGGGTAATGTGACAGAAGTAAACGTTAATGTTTCTCCTAAGAGATTTAGGTAATATATTGTGATGGGTACTCCAAGGGTAGCTCCCTATGTGTCTATGAAATATATAATGTAATTATGTTATGGATTACACAAGTTAACTTTATTATTTATGATTTCTATGAGTTATTCATAAATCTTATGATTTCATGAGGTATGTTAAAGAGATTTTTTTGAGTAAAAAGTATGATTTCATTGATTTATATGTATTCATGGACTAATGTTTTCATTTCTTTATTTTATATCCCTAACTAAGATCTTTATTATCATCCATTGTTTTTGAAATTTTTTTCATATGTTATTAGGAAGGGTAAGATAAATAAATAATTCAAGAAGATTTTTATCAAGAAAACAATTCTTGTTTTATTTAAGGATTTTTATTATTGTGAAAAATTGGATAAAGTAGAATTGTATACTTTTTAATATTTTGAGATGTAATGTAATAGTTATGGCCTAATTCTCTAAAACTATAAAACTAAAAATATACTCAATTTTAATTCTTGACTTAACTCAAGATTTTTTAATTTTCAAGGTTGGGGCCTTATAGTTTCACTTTAGGTAATATTCGCTTTGTTTTTTGTATGTATCTTAATTTGTTATATTGTTGGTACTTATAGTTATATCATGATTCCATTATGTAAACCATGATATAAATATATTTTATATATATTATATTTGTATTATAATAATTTTTACCATATATAAGCATGAAAAGAAATATGTCATCCATGGAGACGGTAGGCCGTACATACACATGAACGATATTTCCGTTTAATTTTCGTGTTGAGCGAAAGAAAGTAAAAGATATATATGTGTATATATAATTATTAAAATTTATTTATTATATCATATATATTCACTAAATCCATCCTTGATACATTATATGTAGTGTGTGAATGAATCACATCGCTTTGAGGAGGTGGTAGTCCACACTTCGTCAAACAAAATTTTCATATTAACACTAAATGGAAAACAAATAAAATATGTGTTGTAAAAGGAATACATAAGTTTAAATAAATAATAATTATAATATATAATATATATAAACATAGTTTCCATCATAATTTCCACCATGATAGATGATAAGGAAAATTGAACCATCATCATTTAGTGAGGTAGTAGTTCGTCACACACATAAACAGTATGTTCGTTATCCATTAGATGGAGGTGTGTGTAAGTGTAGGATAATAAATTAGCATAAAAATATCATATTATATTTAGGATAATTTTTTTATACAATCATATAAAAAAAATTTAGGGGGTGTATAATGAAAATAAAAAAAGGACGTGAGAGAAGATGTTACCTCTTAATCGGGTAACTCCTTTTGGTTTGTGCCAAACGACATCCTTAAATTTCATTCTACCAAAGGAAAGGAATATAAGAGGAAGGGAGAATTTATAGGAATTGTATTGGGTAGATATTTTCCACACTTTATAGGTTTTAGATATTTGAGTAGGTGGGAGAGGTGGTGACCTTTTATAGGGAAGGAAAAGGACTCACATGGAATTTTTGAAAACAAGTTAGGTGTACACATGTTATTACAAAAAAAGTCATAAAAACCAAAATAAATCAATAATGGAATGTTTATGGACGAATTATGTAAATAAAATGGGTTTTTTACAATTTTATAGTCATTTGGTATCCTAAGATTAAGGCTTAGTCCCTAATTAAGCTTAATTTGACCTTAATCGTTGTGATTAATTTTAATAACATTTACTAATAATTTTTGTCAAAAATAAACTTGATATATTTAGACTCTAAATATTATACTGATTAAAATTTTTTATATCAGTTTTGAAAAATTCAGTTCACAGAAGAGGAAAAATTAATATTATTTCTAATCCCACGGACGGGACGAAATTACATGTCTTTAAAGTAGAAAAATGTTCAAAAATTTGTTAAGTTTTTATATTCAATTTCAAATTGAAATTGATTATAATGAATTAAATTGTATTAATAGATATATAATATATCTAATTTTACATTAAAACAAATTTATAATATAATTTATCATTAATAATTATTTAAATGAAAAGGTAGTTTTTTAACTAAAAGCAGTATTTTTCACTATTCATCAAAAAATGAAGATTCTTAGAAAAATCCCAAAAAATCACCCTAAGATAATTTTGACATTATAAATTAAAAAATAAAGTTTATTTTATCAAATTCTGTTCATAAATGTGTCTAAAATTAATTTTATTATTAAAATCAGTTTATTTGAGAAAATGATATTTTTAAACATAAAAGGACTTTACTAAAATAATATCATATCTTTCATTAATAATATGTTTGTTCTATATAAAAAAATTATGAATAATATTTGAAAATTAGTTTTTATTGTTTATATAACTATGATTAAGGTAAAGGTTATAATTATCTCATTTAAATAATTATAACAATAAAATCAAGTTTCGTCGAATCATCTATGTTGCGTGTAACATACACCAAGTCGGTGTTTCATGTAGTGCAAGAAAATTTGGTATTGTGTTTAGCACAATAAAATTCATTATTTTATATGTCTATTTCATTTATATATTTTAGAGAATTTTTTAAAATATTTTTTGCAATTTATTGAATAAACTTTCCATGTTTGGAATGAATTGAGTTGTTTTATTATTTGTGGAGGGAAATAATAGATTTGTGAAAAATGAATGAAAAAGGGAGGAAATATGAGATGAAAACCCCTTCGTGTTGTGAGAAAAGTGAAGTGGCATGACACTGGATTTTTTGGATCAAGAGGAGCTACAAAACTAAAGAAAAATTGACTACATGTCATGTACTACAAGTACATGTCGTGACCATTTCAAGCGAAACAGATCTGTGCTAGATAGGTCGTGATGAAGAAACATGCTATGAACTTCAAGTACATGTCGTGTACCACCAGTACACAATGTGATGGAAGTCAATCCATCATGTGAAGTTTCTATGGATTCAACATAGTGGAGGAAAAACTAGATCTAAAGTACACGTTGTGTACCCCAAGTACACGTCGTGTAGGTGTCAATGCATAGGGAAAAACTAGGTGACACAAGCTGTGGGTTTGGACAATAAAACCCTATAAATAAGACCCCCAGCCTCTATTCCAAAGAAAATGAAGGCAGAGGAAGCCAAGAAGCACCAATAGAAGGCCTCCATATGATGGAGTGTTGATTCGGGGTCCCACGACGCCGCCTTTCTTCTTCGGGTACCCATGAAACACGCCCTCATCATGAGTGAGTAGTCCTTCTAGTGCCAGTTGATGTGATATGTAGGGAGATGTGTGCTTAAGAATTATTATATACTTTTTATTTATGTTTTGGATTGCTACAAACTAATTGTCAATTCAATTCATCTTATTTTCTCATTGTGTGACCATTACGGCATTTTGAGGTTGTTTATTTTTAACAGCATCAATTAGTTGACATGTTTGTGTATGACCATTATGAAACATATATTATCTATGATTAAAAATGGTTTTGGGTCACTTATTTCTATGATTGAGGTTAGTATATGACTATTCCAAGGGTTCAATAATAAGAATAGGATGGGATACCAAGACCAAGGATCCCTGCAGACCCAATTCCAACACCAAGATAGAATAAAAACACATTCAATCAAATCTCTAGCACACAAACCTGAAAATCATTGAACATGGAATGCCTCCCATATTGAATTTCCAACCAATCAATCCTACTGATATTTATCTTTTTTTAAAACAAATTAAACAATTAACAATTCAATTTCTTAATTAATTTAGAACATACTGATCATCCTTGTGGATTTGACACTCGAACTTACCAAGTACTATGCTCATAGTTAGGTTGTCTGAGTTTCATAAATTTTGTTTTTTTTAATAGCATCATAGGGAACTTACGACATCTTGGGGGATATCAGTGTTGCATGTAGCATAAGCCATGTCAGTTTCATGTGAAATGAATGTCTAATTTAGTGTTTTAATATATATATATATATAACTATTTCCAATGTCACATGAAATGAAAAATATAAAAAAGATAAATTAATTAAAATAATAATAATTCACAAAATCTCAGGGTGTTACAAAGATATCCCGTGTAGGGGAACTTGGCCATGTAGGGTATACAACCATAATCTGTTTGGGTTACACGCTATATAGAAGTACATAAATAGGAAATGACACATGGCCAGGCTATGTGAGGTTCACAGGCAGGTACCTCATGTAGGGTACACAACATGTACATGAATTACACATCTTGTACTTTGGTTTTATATGCCATGTCTGGATAAAGTACATGTCCAAGTAGGGTACATGTTGTGTTATCAAGTATACACACTGTGTACTTCATTCTTACTACCCTTTTGAGGGTTTTCGGGTTTTTATTCCCTATAATCATAATTGGATACATAAGTAGTCTATTTTGATAATTTTTTCATTTATATGGAAATGGTAGAACCCTTCAGGTGTTGTGATGGATTTTAAGAGTTTTTTGGGGTGATAGACTCAGTAGAGAGGTCCTTTCAACAGAAAATGAATAAAGTTATACCCTGAGAGTGAGACCTAGGATTAGACTAACTTGAGGTTTGTAAAAATGATTGTTATACAGGGAAAAAGATCATCATTGTGATGAAATGGTGTATTTTTCAACAATCCCTAGTTAATAGGTTTGGGTTATGACTTGATGAAATGGATAGGTTGGGTGTTCAGGCCAACCTATGGGGAGACCTTGATTTGAAATGGGTCATAAGACATTTCCTTAGATCTATTATTACATATATTTCCCCTTTAAGAAATCTCCCTCATGGGATGTTCCCTTTTAGACCTAAAAGGTAGTGATATATTATAGATGGTGTTGTGGGATGTATATACCCATGAGGTTCTTTTGAAACCAAGGATCCCAAGAGGGATGCCTCTTCTTATGACCTGGCCTTAAGGTTTCCCTAAGGAATCCCTCTGCTATTTTGACACCCATAAGATCCCATGTTGGATTCTTATGTTTACTTACCCTATATGAGGATCTCAAGAAGGATGACTCTTCCTATTTATTACTTTGTTGGGATCCCAAGAGGGATGTCTTTTCTTACATGAAAACTTAAAGGATCCCAAGAGGGATGCCTTCACTTATGTGTGGACCTTAGGGATCCTAATGAGGATTCCTCTCCTATGATTTATTTTTGTTAGACCTAATGAGTTCCCTAGTGGCTAACTGACCCTGATCTAGTGTATCAAGTTTGGGTAGATATCGTAGTGGGAGTCACCCTAAAACTTATACCAAACATGTAATCCTGAGGGGATATAGCAGTAGTGGTGGGTTTAGGTGTTTAGATAACCACACACTCTTTTTTATTCTCTCACCCAGTTAATATTTATGAAATAACAGTTCTTTATGTGCTTCCTAGAACTTGGTCATGAGTCCTGATACAATGTGATTCTATGATGGGGATTCCTAGAGGTACCTCCTAGGATCTAGTTTTTGAGCCCTACTTATTTAATGTTATCTTATTAGGATTATGGACATGATTATTCTCATTGTTTGTGGACAATTTTTGGACATAATGGTCCAAAACCCCTCAGTTCAAGATATTGGACCTAACATTCCATATATTTGATTAAGAATAGTGGACATTTCATTGCACAATAGACATAATGATCCATGGTTATGAATGAGATTAGTGGAAATATAATTCCACATATAATATTTATAGGTGTGATAAATTTCATCGATCTCTAGATATTGTGATATTTTTGGTAATTGATGATAATCACCCTGGGTGATGCCTAATATACTCCTCAGGGTTGGGGTGGATGCACTATTACTATATTGTCAAATATTCCATGAAATGGGGATTTTGAGCCAATTATTGAATTGATATTTCCTAATTTGAGTATTATTATATCATTCCATGGGTGATACTTGTATTCCTATATGTAATTCCTTGGACAGGCTCAAACAATAAATGAGATTATATCATTCCATGTGAAATACTTGGATTGCTATATGGAATTCCTTGGATGAGATCATATATAAAGACCCCGACCCAAGTATCCAAGATTCGATAGTTACTTTTTAAAATAGTGTAATATACAAGTAATTACATCTTTATTGAAAGAAAAACTTAGTAGTTGGTCTCGCCAAAATTTACCCATGTTTTTGGGGTTAATTGGTAAATTTTAGAGTATCTTGGGTTGTCGATTCCTCATAGACCTAAGAAGAAACCTATAGACACGCACATTCCATGGACTTATTTTGGCTATTAAGTGGAAAAATTTGGGTTTATTTTAGATAAATTTAAGTGAACGCTATATGACTTAAGTGAATTCAAATTATGATAAGGGTTGATCTTAGGTTATTACAAGGGGTGGATTTGATGAAATCCTTTTTTAAAAATTTCAATTTCTTATATTCGAGATTGGTTTATTCAAGAAAATCAAACAACATCATCACTTACTAGTTTAATACCAACCCACCACAATACTAATCACCTGTACACTTAGAGGATCAAATTTATGAGTACTTCGAGGTAAAGGTTCGTATTAGCACTTGATGTTTGTGGCCTTAAAATTCAATAAGGATGAAGAAGGTTTAAAATCATAAAATAAAAATCTAAATTAAAAGAAATGATTACACATTAATGGGGTGATAAATAACCTCCAATACAGGCCCTTGATACTCCCTTGGATAAACCCATAAGTGGGTTATCCCTCTATTGATGTTATGGTTTCAATGGAAGTGGGAAGTAGACTCATTAGAGAGGAATTGGAGAAGTAAAGAGAACAATAAAAAGAAAATGATCACTCCACCGTTGTGTGAATAATTTAACAAGGTTTGGTGTGAATAAATTCACACCATGAGGCAATGGTATCAAAGTGATATGGAGTAGAAAAGAATAATAGGAGAAGAATAACTTTTATAAAGAAACTAGGATGAATTAAAACAAATTTCAATTGAGGAAGAACATCACAAAGGAAAAGTGGAAGCCTAACATTACAATAAAAGAAAGCATCCAAGACGAATAAATCCTCTAACACCACTACCTTAAATAGTAATTTTAGGATCCTTGGGTCAAGCCTCCAATAGTTAAAGTCATCCCACTTGAGTATGGTAGGCCTAGGGTTGTGGAAAGCTTGTGGAACTTAGACTTTTCCACCCTTGACCCAAAGTGGAAGGCAGCTTGCATCCACTGAATAGACGCATCTAAATGACCATCTATATGGCTGAATTATAGTGGTCCATAGAAGAAGAAAATGGAGCTCCAGATGTATCCTAACCTCCAGTAAAATTTTATCCTGAATTGAATTTTTTTTGTGATATATTATTGAAATGGTGAGCTTTTTTTCTGGGTAGCAGAATCTAGCCCATAATTTAATCTCCAAATTGGGATGCCTATAAATCCATTAAAACATCTTAATTATCTCTTTTAAATGTTGTATGAAATATTATACATTATTTCCTCTATCTTCAGCTAGATTTTTAGAATCCTTGATCTTGTATCTTGGCCTCTACAGTTTCTTTATTGGGCTGTTTTCCAGTTTACTTTTCCCAAAATGTTTTTAGTTCAAGGACAACATTGGTGGTCTTATAATGTGAATATTCTAGTGCTCCAAAAACATGAATTGTTCCTTATAGAATGGGAGACATGAAAATAAAATATAAAAACAAAATAAAGACCATTTTGTATTTTAGTATGTGTTTAAATATGTACCATGTAATAGTGTACTTTAATAAATAATTACAATCATAATGTGAAATAATGTTCAAAGTGTAAAATGAACTAAAATTGTGTTTATTAATAATTAATCTCATGAATATTATAAATATTAACAATGAATATTAGCCTATTTCAGGGTCTAATCACACCCCCCCCCCCAACTTGAGTTTTTCTAGTCCCGAGCCAAATGTATCTCAAAAATATGAAATTTGAATTACCTTTTCCAAAAACATTTTAATTCACAATTATCACCAAAAACCCTTATACCACACAACTATAAAACCCATCAAAAAATTTTATTACAAGATATTTTCATAAGCATATCACAATCCCAATCTCATTCCTTTGTTCAAACTCATCGCCATATTTCATCCAATATCAATTAAGCAAGAGGATGTGTTGTTTATCACAATAGACATGGGAGTTCATCTTAATTAAAGGGGGAAATGATGGAAGCTCTAGGTGGAATCAAATTTCAATATTAAGATGAGTATTCAATTTTTTTTTCAATTTTTCCATGGTAATTCAAATTGCAATCAATAGAGTCAACCCATGAGCGAGACTTTGCTAATGACTCCCAGGCTCAAAGACCTTAAGGAACTATGTGAATCCCACATACTCAGGCATCATCTCGAGTTAACTCAGTCAAAAAAAATCAAATTACCACAAATAGTGATGAAATTACTAACTCTGGTCCAAACAACTATGGATTCATGATACCCAAGTGTCAAAAGCCATGAATTATGTCATTTCATTTCTCTACACACAAATTTAGTGTTTTATTATTATTATTATTATTTTATTGAATACTCATATTAAAACTAAAATGATCACCAACCCTATGCTATTTATTTGGGAGAACCCATAAACTCAAACTAATACCCTGTTATCTAAAGGACATGTGTATTGATCTTATTTTTTATTTGGATGAAAATATAAATGATGAAATTTCACATTAGACAACCACACTTTCCAAAATATTTGATCATGAAATTATACATGGATTAAAATTAGAATCATGGAATGATAAATTATTTGATATTCAGTTTCAAAGTGTGTAATTTGTATTATCATGTTCAAGGTTAAAGAAATTTTTCCTTCCACTCATTTTTTATGCACATAAAATTAATTATTTGTTTTATTTCTTTTCACCCCCCCCCCCAACATAGAATAACATTTTCCCCTGTTTTTAAATAAAATAAAATTTAAAAGGGGTAGTGGTATAGGAGAGAAGTTCTAAAAGGAATTTGAAATAATAAACATGGAACAAAGTAACCTGGTGGTTGAATTTGAAGTTAGTGTTGCTCTAATTTAGTCCTTTGATATCCAGGTCACTTGCAGAGTTCCCTAGTGGAAAAAGGAAAAAACAAACAAATAAATAAAACAAAACAATATATATATATATTCATATAATAAAAAAATAAAATATAAGTATATATACAAAAATTATAGAATAATGGAGCACTATAAGCTATAGGTTAGTGGTAAGTGAGCTCCCCTGTCTCTCTTCAGTCCTGAGTTTGAGTCCCCATAGCTTCTCTAGTTGTGACGGGGTTTTCCCCATGACCTAAGTTGTGGCCTTTTAATTTTTTTTAATTATTTATTTTTTGTATTTTTATTTTAACCTAAAAACACATAAAAATAAAATGAATTGATGATACATTATCTTATTTTTAAATTTCTGGGTAAGGAATTACTCAAGGATCACACCACGTGACACGGATGAATATGGAACTCCCCTTTCATACCCATCCATACTCATAATAAAAGAACAGGTCAATATTCTATTTTTTTATATTTTTTTTAAATATAAAAATGATTCATTAATCATATTTGAAAAATAAAGATGATTCAAAAATATTTGAAACATGAAAACCATGGGTTGCCTCCCATGCAGCGCTTTTGTTTAACGTCATTAGCCCGACATGGATCAAAACTATATCAATTTTTTCCTAGTTCATAGGTTGGCTCAGTTAACTCAACCTCTATTTCCTTTTTAATGAATGATTCAATGAATGGTTTTAACCTATGAACATTGACCTTGAAAATGTGACCACTTGTGGGATCCTGAATCTCTACTGCCCCATGGTGGTACACATGATGCACTATGAAAAGACCTGTCCATCTAGACCTTAACTTTCCTGGGTGTAAATGAAGTTTTGAACTATACAAGAGCACGAATTTTCCTAGTTCAAAATTTTTGACTTTAATATTCCTAGATTGGTAGGATTTAACTCTAGATTTATTTATCCTTGAATTTTCATAATCCTCCATCCTAAGTTCTTTAAGTTCATTAACATATAATTTCCTCTTTTCTTCACCCTAAGAAATGTCAGAATTCATTTTTTTTTATTTCCCAAAATGCCTTATACTCATTTTCAATAGGTAAATGGCACTCTTTTTCATAAACCAACCTATATGGTGACATGCCTAGGATGGTTTTGAAAATTGTAATATATACCCAAAGTGTATCCAAGAGTTTCGCGAACCAATCTTTTCTAGATGGATTGACAATTTTTCAAGAATTTTCTTAATCACCCTATTTTCTAACTCAACTTGACCATTGGTTTGGGGATGGTATAGAGTGGAAACTTTATGAGAAATCCCATACTTAGAAATGAGTGAAGATAATGGACAGTTGCAGAAATGGGTTCCTCAATCACTGATTATAGCCCTAGGAATTCCAAATCGAGAAAATATGTGCTCTTTTAAAAATTGGATCACAACATGATGGTCATTGGACTTGGTGGGAATAGCCTAAACCCATTTTGAGACATAATCAAAACCTAAGAGGATATATAGGTATCCCCTAGAGTTTGGGAAGGGTACCATGAAATAAATTCCCCAACAATCAAATGTTCCAATGATAAGAATGGGAGTGAGGGGCATTTGATCCCTTTTGGTAAGGGATCCTAACTGTTGACATCGAGGAAAACTTTGGCAGAATTGATAGGAATCCTTAGTGAGGTTAGGCTAGTAGAAAACACTTTGGAGGACCTTTGTAGTGGTTTTCTTTGTGGAAAAGTGGCCTCCACATACCTCTTCATGACAGATTCTTAGAATGGACTCTTTCTCAGAATCAGGAACACATCTCCAAATGATTTGATCAGGACATAACATGAAGAGGTAAGGATCATAAAACACATAGTGTTTGACATCATAAAGTAATTTCCTATTATCTTGGGTCCCGAGAAATTTTGGAATGTCACCCGTAACCAAGTGGTTTGCTATGTCAGCATACCATGGGCAATCATTCATAGAATAGAGGTTCTCATCAGGAAATGAATCATACAAATAAAGGTGATGTGAGTTGTCTTTGAATTCAATCCTAGAGAGGTGATCAACTACAAAAATTTCAACACCCTTTTATCCTTAATGGTTAAATATAACTCTTAAAGAAGAAGGACCCACCTGATCAATATAGCCTTGGCATCTTTTTTTTTTAAAAGGTATTTCAGGGCTGAATGGTCAGTGAAGAAAATGATGGGTGATCCTAAGAGATAGGACCTGAATTTATCTAAAGTAAATACAACATCAAGAAACTCTTTCTCAGTGGGGGTGTAGTTGATTTGTGCATCATTTAGGGATTTTCTTGCATAATCAATGACACATGGAGTTTTCTCACACCGTTGACCTAATACTGATCCAACAGCAAAGTCACTCGTATCACACATGAGTTCTAATGGAAGTTTCCAATTTTGAGCTTGCATGATAAGTGGAGAGATAAGAGCTGACTTGAGTGTAGAGAATGATTCCTCACAGCTTTCATGTCCATAAAAATATATCATCATTCACCAAAAGAGAACAAAGTGGTCAAGAAATAGAGATAAAATTCCTAATGAACCTTTTATAGAATCCTACATGTCCTAATATGGACCTAACTTCCTTAACAGTTTTAGGAGAGGGAAGGTGATGAATGATGTTGACCATAGCTTTATCAACTTCAATCCCTCTACCAAATACTAGATGTCCTAGAACAAGTCCTTTATTTACCATGAAATGGAATTTTTCCCAATTTAGGATGAGATTATTATCCTCGCATCATGAAAAACCCTTTTAACATTCATAAGGAATCCCTCAAAACTATCCCCAAATATGGATAAGTCATCCATGAAGACCTCTAAACAATCCCCTACCATGTCTGAGAAGATTCCAATCATGCACCACTCGAAGGTACCATGAGCATTACATAACCCAAAGGGAATGATCTTGAAGGAAAAAGTGTTGAATGGATAAGTGAATGTTTTTTTCCTTGATCCTCTAAGGAGACCTCAATTTGATTATACCCTAAGAATCCATCTAGGAAGTAATAGAATTGATGACTCGCCACTCGCTCGAGGACTTGATCAATAAAGGGAAAGGGTAAATGGTCATTCTTGGTACAAGAGTTGATCTTCCTATAGTAAATACAGACTCTCCATCCACTATTGACCCTTGTGGGGAGAAGGTCACCATCCTCATTGGTGATCACAGTAATTCCAGCTTTCTTTGGGACAACTTGAATTGGGATTACCCACTCACTCTCAGCTATGGGATATATGATACCAGATTTCAAAAACTTAAGAAGCTATTTCCTTATCGCATCCATAAGATTTGGATTGAGTCTTCTCTGAGGTTAATGACATGGTTTGGATTTAGATTCAAGAATAGTATTATGAGTTCCAATGAGTGGGATAATCCTAGGAATATCAAAAAGGGTCCATCCAATTTCTTTCTTATGCTTTATTAGGACATCCAGAAGCATCATCTCTTGATTGGCTTCAAGAGAGGAAGAAATGAAAATAGGAAAGGATCAATTTTCCCCTAAGAACTAATACTTGAGTGATAAAGGTAAGACCATAAATTTGAGATTGGATTGGTTATCACTTTCCAAGAAATGATGAGACTTTGTATTGAACTCAGTTTCTTTGTTCAGATTTCTTGACATAATTGGTTCCTTGTGAATATAATTTTCATCCACTAAATTAGCTAGGGTAGTGTCATGAATGGGTATGTACTCAATGTTATTTATTTCACCCATGGTATCATTGATTTATGATTCTAGAAAATTATCAATAGAGCTATCTGAAAGAGATTCAAGCCAAGGAGCCAAATTTCCCTCATGCGAACAAAGAAAATCAATCACTTTTTGACTTAAACATCCTTCAATAATTCCTTGATGTTCCTCTAGTTCACTATCAACACTACCAATACAATTGACCTTATGAATCTCTTCATCATCCCCAATTTGAGAGTTTTCATTGTAGATGTTCAAGTCTAGACTCATGTTCCCGAAGGTTATTGTCATGTTCCCATTTTGGAATCGGATGAATGATTTGATTGTTTCTAAGAAGGGATGACCAAGGATGATGGGGGTTTTCCCCCTAGGACCTAAGATTGGGTGATTTTCAAGTACAATGAAGTCATCTGGGTAAATGTAATTTTCAACTTTCACCAAAACATCCTTTAAGATCCCCTTAGGAACTCGAACACTATGATCAGCAAGTTGAAGAGTAACAGATGTGGGTTGGAGTTCTTCGAACCCTAATTGATAATACATGGAATAAGTAATGAAGTTCACACTAGCTCCTAGATCAAAAAGGGCTTTGAAAACTTTGTTCTCTCCTATCTCAACATTAATGTATGGACATCCTCTATCTTTTAACTTTGGAGGAATGATCCCTTGAATGGTGTTACTCACATTAGCAGCCAAAAGGACTTAGTTTTTATGTAAAAATTTCCTTTTAAAAGTTCACAAGTACTTAAGTTACTTTGAGTAGTAAAGAATGGTTAGGATTGCATCGAGAAGTGGAATGTTCAACTTAACCTGAGATAATATTTCCCTCAAAGTTTCATTTAGTTCTGGTTTAGTTTTTTCTCTCATACTTTGAGGGAAGGGAGTAGGTTGTTTGATTGTTTGGTTTGGTTGTAGTTCCTTCACATTATCATTGGGTTTTTCAGAATCTATGGGTGGTTCTTCAAAATTTTCATGCATTTTTGAAGCTTTTGATGGTTTTGGAATGGCTTGTTCAGGTTTCTCAATGGATTTTCCACTTATTAAAATAGTCACTACTTTGAGTTGTTCATGAGAGGTTTTTGTGTAACTGGATTCTCCCCTTAAAGTTGAGGATGGTACCGCCTGATTTGGCATGGGTGTCTTCCCGGATTTAATGGTTTGTAGTTAATGTTTAAGGGATGAGACTTCTAAGTTCATTTTCTCCATTTTTTTACACAACTACTCAAGGATTGGAATAGGTATTGATTGAGTAGGGGCTTGTGCTGGATGGTTTATCCCAGGAGGATACTTTGGTTGTTGGATTGGTTGTTTCATGGATTGTCGGATGGGTTGTTGGTATTGGACAAGAGGGTGTTGGTATTGGGGATTTTGGAATCTTAGGGCATTGACTTCAGCAGGTGGTCCTCCTAGAAGAACATCCTTGGTGGATGGAATAGTTGGGAATTTGTCTATTTTGTGGTCATGTTTGTCACAAATTTTGCAAATGGGGTCTATAATTTGGATTTAATGGATTTTCCTAAGGTCTATCTCTTCAAATTTACTACTGAGTGCTGCAAGTTTCTCCCTAAAAAATTTCCTCCTCCCTAGGTTTGTAAATTGAACTAGATTTGGGTGTCTTATTATAGTAAGTTGATGTTCCCAATGTTTGATTTTGTTCAGCAAGGTTTTCTAGATACTCATAAGCATCATTTGGGGCTTTGTTTTTGAAAGTTCCATTACACATCATGTAAATGAATTGTTTGTTTCTTGGGACCAAACCTTCATAGAAAATTTCAACTTGTTTTGGGATTGAAAATCCATGATGAGATACCATGTTGAGTGTGTCTTTGAACCTTTCCCGTGT
The DNA here is from genome assembly GCA_963277665.1 of Viscum album. Lineage (NCBI taxonomy): Eukaryota > Viridiplantae > Streptophyta > Magnoliopsida > Santalales > Viscaceae > Viscum > Viscum album. Next base: position 1,349,345,170 of record OY728121.1, on the reverse strand, counting down.
TTCATAAAATTACTCCCCTTCTTTTTCCAAAGATTTTTGGATACTCTTTTTAAGTGAAATTGTTTTGTGATGGGGGAAGTATTTTTTTGTAAAATTCTCTTTCTAATTGGTCCTAGGAGTGGATTGATGCAGGTATCATATTGTTTAACTAATTATTTACTTGATCCTTTAGTGAGAAAGGAAATATCCTCATCTTTTCTGACTCAAGTTGATGTGGTGGGCACATGGTTTCAACAAGGTCATTAAACTCTTTGACATGAAGGTATGGCATTTCTGACTCCATCCCATGGAAATTTGGATAATGGTTTAGGACATGACGTTTAAAAACAAAGTGGGATTTTCCTAGATCATCATGCCTAATGAAAGAGGGTTCATTGGTCCAGGAAGGTGTGAGGTAGTCATTCATGGTTTAATCGACTACATTCCCCATGTTTGGGGCTGACACATTTGGATTTCCATTTTGGTTTCCACCCAGGTTTATGAGTTGGTTACTTTGAAGACCTTCCATTGAAATGGGATAAATTTTTGACTCTGGAGTAATAGGAAGGTTAGGATATAATTGAAAGAGTTCCCTTGGTGTACTTGACTACCCAACCCCAGAACTATCCACCCTAACTATACTGTTTGATTGTTCACGAGTGTAGGCGGACATGCACCAAAAGGAAAAAAACAAGAAAGGGAAAAGATAAGAGAATTTGGATGAGAATAGAAGAAATGTGGGAGAATAGAATGGGTGTTTAGATGACTTACTTGGGTCCCTAGAAACAGTGCCAAAATTTGGTCTCGCTTAAATTTAACCAAGTTTTTAGGGTTAAGCAGTCAATTGTAGAGTAGCTTGGGTTGTCGATTCCTCAAAGACCTAATAAGAAACCTATAGACGTGCACATTCTATGGACTGATTTTGGATATTAAGTGGCCAACTTTGGGTTGATTTTAGATAAATGTAAATTAACACTATGTGACTCAAGTGAATTCAAATTACCAGAAGGGTTGATCCAAGGTTATTACAAGGGGTGGATTTGATGAAATTCTTTTTTCAACGATTTCAATTTCTTATATTCGAGATGGGTTTATTCAAGAAGATAAAAAAAATTCATCACTTACTAGTTTAATACCAACACACCATAATCATAATCACCTATACACTTATAGGATCAAATTTATGAGCACTCTAAGTTAAAGGTTCATATTAGTACTTGAAGTATGTGTCCTTAAAATAAAACAAGGACGAAGAAGATTTAAAATCATCAAATAAAAAACTAAATTAAAAGAAGTGATTAGACATTAATGGGGTGATAAATAAAATCCAATCCACCCCCTTTATACTCCCTTGGATCAACCCATAAGTGGGTTCCCCTCCATTGATTATATGGTATCAGTGTAAGTAGGAAATAGACTCATGAAGGAGGAATTGAAGAAGTAAAGAAAACAATAAAAAGAAAATGATCACTCCACTGTTGTGTGAATAATTTCACAAGTTCTGGTGTGAATAAATTTACACCTTGAGGAAATGGTATCCAATTAAGATGGATAAGAAAAGAATAATAGGAGAAGAAGAACTTTTATTAAGAAACTATGATGAATTAAAACAACTTACAATTGAGGAAGAACATTACAAAGGAAAAGTGTCAGCATAACATTACAATGAAAGAAATCCTCCATGATAAATAAATCCACAAACACCACTACATTAAATAGGTATTTTAGGATCCTTGGTTAGATCCTCCAATATTTAAAGTCATACCACTTGAGTGTGGTAGGCTTAGGATGGTGGAAATCTTGTGGAACTTAGACTTTTCCACCCTTGACCCGAAGTGGAAGGCATTTTGCATCAACCAAACAGACGCGTCAAAATGGCCTTCTATATTGTCGAATTAGAGTGGAACATAGAAGAAGAAAATATATCTCCAAATTTTTCCTAACCTCTGGTAAAATTTCAACCCAAATGAAATTATTTTTTGTGAGATAATATCGAAATGGTGGTCTATTTTTATGGGCCACAGATTCTGGCCCAGAATTTCATCTCCAAATTGGGCTGCCTATAAATCCATTAAAACTTCTGAATTAGATCTTTTCACTGTGGGATGAAATGTTCTCCATGATGTAATATATCTTCAGATAAATTTTTAGAATCATTCAATATGTATCTTGGCCTCTACAGTCACTTTATTGGTCTGTTTTCTAGTTTACTTAGCCCAAAATGTTGTTAGTTAAACGCCAACTTTGGTGGTCTTTTAATGTGAATCTTCTAGTTATACAAAAACATGAATTGTTTATTATATCATGGGAGACCTGAAAATAATATATAAAAATAAAATAAATACCATTTTTTATTTTAGTATGTGTTTAAATATGTACCAAATAATAGTGAACTTTAACAAATAATTACAATCATAATGTGAAATAATGTTCCAAGTGTAAAATGCACTAAAATGGTGTTTATGAATAATTAATCTCTTGAATATTATAAATATTAACAATTAATATTATCCTATTTCAGTGGATAATCAGTAATTTTGGAAAACTATATACATACTTAAACCTTAAATAATAATTTAAAATACAAAATACAACATATTGAGCCCATTTATAACACCATTATTATTCTATCTTAACCTTACATAACAATCATAATATATTTATTGGAATCCTGGGGGAAAATAAGACAAAATAAATGGATGAGATAAAATTCTCAGTAATGGTATGTATACAATAGAAGCTATCATAAATAAGTAATAATTATTATGTCAAGGTAAATAACTAAAACGCATTCCATTTAATCAATATCTTGAGCATAATATGGATGAAATAAATGATCATAAAATAATTACATATAAATAATCACATGAGATATAAAAATTAACCATGGAAATTATAATAATCAATTAATCACATGAAAATCAATAAATAATCACATAATTATGGAATTCATAATTTCAAACATCTGAAACTTACCGCTAAGACCTCAGCCAAGACACCTGAAAGTAAATGGGTAAGGCCTCATCCAAAACCCAGTCTGGTTTATCTCATGAGACCTTCCAATGCATCAAGGGTCTATATTGGTCCTAACATATCACTTACTAAGTTCAAATCACTCCTAAAATGAATAAATAATACAATAGAATCAACATTCCCTAACAAAATCAATAACTATCCATATTGGAAGAACTAATTATACAAAATTTCAATACATCCCCAATCAAACTCATCATAAACCATCCATAGGAATAGGAAGAATTTTATTATTAGATTACATCCTAAAGAAAATATTTAACAAAGGATTTTGACATATTTTTAAATACTTTAAAGATATTACTGAAATATTTCTTGAGGAAACTTCCCTTTTAATTTGAAAATAATTTTTAAAATCTATAAAATGTTCAGATAATAAAGAAATTAATTTCATTTAGAATAACCATTTAAACTTGTAAATTAGTATTAAAATTTTTAAGGATAAATTATGGAGGGAAATCCACTCATGCCTTATAAGTTAAAAAATAATTCCTTCCATATTTTTGTTGGAAAAGCCACAATGAACCTTATGTAGAAAAAAAATATACCTTTCAAACCATTTTTAAAAAATTAAAACATTAGTAAAAAATTAATTTAAACAATAATAGGAGAATATTGAAAAAAAATTTAAAAAAATTTAGAAAACACGGTCATGGAATAAAAATAAAAGTTCAAGGAAAATTTTAAAAAAGGTAGTTTTTTTAAAATAAAGTCTGTTAAAATATCATATAATTGAAGTGAGTGTTAATAAAATGATTAGATTATGTGTATCATCTACAAATCCCAAAAAAATGAAATGAAAGATAAGATAAATAAGTGTCATTTCACACATAATATTAGTAGGAAATAATCAATAAAGTAGATGTTTAACCCAATGAATGGAAATTGAGTTGAGAAATATCTCACCCCTTGTAATTAGTCAAATCGTATGACCTATAAAAGTAATAATTATCAAATAAAAAACTGAATACCTTTAAGATATGGAGATTAATTATATGATATATCAAATTTTAGTATATACACCACACAAAAATAAATAATTTTTGAATAAGGAATATATCTCACAGAAGTAAAAGTGAGAGGAGAAACTATTACCTCACGCTTCCCTTTAGTTTTTCATACTTTAACCTTCTATATAAAGGTTTAAATAATTTTATTAATTTATTATATAACCATATTAATATTTATAAAACCTTATATAATACTTTTATAACATCTTACCACCCATTAATTAAAAATATTTTATTATTTTCATTGTTTCAGGTGTGTTCTTTTCATCGTTTCAAGGTCGGTTCACTTGTGTAAAATTATGGATGTTATTTTAAAATAGAATAATAAATATATAATTGAAATTTAATGGTATTAAAGTACATAAATAATTTTAAATGTTCCCATATATCATTTTTATTTCTTACATGGGGATCTTTTATTTGATAAATGTTTAGTTTATTTTGGCGTTTTTTTTTTCAACCATCATGAACTAGTTTCATTTTATTTAATATTATGTATATATATCAATTACAGAATATTAAATAGGTTATAATATAATTATTTAAACTTTATTTAACTATAATAATACTTTTATTACTATCCATTAATGCAATAATGGAAAACAAAAAATTATTATCCATGGAGATGATTAACCGCCATAATTTGGGCAATAGTTTCATTAATTTGAATAAGAGAAAAAAATAAAATGGATGGATATAAGATATTAAATTAGAGATATAATATTTCATTATATACATGATACTAGATTTATTATTCCTTGATTGGTTAATTAGGTGAAGATGTGTTAGAAAAACTAAAGAAATTAAGAGGTGTTGTTTGAGAAAGTTGCCTCTTGAATATCACCTTCTTGAAGGACCCCTTAAGGAACTTGGAATTGGTATTTGGGTGATACAAGTAGCACATGGATGTGGGGATAGTGCATAGGAGATTTTTTTTCATATATTTTATGATATTAAAGGCTTTTGAGGAGAAAGTGGGTGGTGAAGAGTGGTATTTATACTTGAGGAGGGATAGTTTTAAGTGGTTAAATAATGATTATTTTATATTTAAATCCAACCACATTTGGATTGAATTAATTCCAATAAATTATATTTATAATTACTTTTTTAAATTATGGTTAAATTATATAGACACATCAAACACCCATTTAATGTTGTATTTTTAGCTATTTTATGCATTTTCCTTTTAACATTAACATGTTAGGTTATTTAACCTATACTATGGTAAGTCATTTTTTTACCATGGTAAAAAAAATTTGTCTAAAAATTAAAATTAACTTATAGCATAATTTTTACCTAATTATTCCAAAAATGGAATCCATTTTACTTGATTAAATTTATTAAATTTATAAAAATCACTTCTAAATATGTTATGCGTATAACTCATAAAAACAGTTTTTTAAGGTTAAAATTGTAGTTTTAAAAATTGCTAAGCATGTGTTTCTAAATGTAATAGATTATGTATTATGTCATTAATTAAAAAAACTGATCAATAATATGTTTTTATAAATTTAAAACCATTATCATATAATAATTATTTAATAAGATTTATGGTATTTCATAAAAATAGTATTTTTCACTTTTAAACCCAATAATTGACTTTTTTAGAAAATTTTAAAAAAAAATTAACCTAATATAATTTTGATGTTATGAGTCCAAAAGTTATTTTTTATTTTTTAAAATACATTTAAAAAAATTTAAAAAAATTAATTATATTTATTTTCTCATATAAATCAATAAAAATTACTTTTTGAAGAATAAAATGACTTTACTAAAAATTATGTGTTCATTTCATAAGATTAATTAAATTTTTATTAAATATGAACTTTTTATTTATTTCATAACATATTTGATATTATTTAAACCTTCTAATTTAATGGATAGTTTATAACAATTATGTTAAAATAATGATATTTTGGAGTCGTTTAAGCTTGGTGTTCTATGAAACTTAAGCTATCAAACAAAGTGTTCTTTTAAAATATCAGGGTGTTACATTATCCCCTCCTTCAAAAAATTTGTGTCCTCCAAATTTTAAATTTATCTTCTAAAAATAAAGGTCTATTTAATAAAATTACTTTTTGGGAAACCCACATCATCAAAAGGGTTATTAAAATATCCTCTTAAAAAGAGGGAAAGGAAAATGTGAAGGTCACCACAAAACTAGGTTTTCAAATAGGAAAATATTAGTGGGAATTGAAAACATATACATGGGAAAGAAATCTAACTTTAAAGTTCTAATGTATTTTGATAGAGAACACGATCACTATAAATTTTACCATAAAAACTCTAAATCGATGGGTTAAAAGTCCATTTATTTCTCAGTAAAAAAAGTAAAAAAATAAATTCTTTATTCCAAAATCCTTTTCCTAGATTTAAGGAATTATTTTTCCCTGGATTAATAATGTAAGGAAATATACATACTAGATAGGTATAGTTTCAACCTTTAAACAATTTCCACAATAAACACACCATTTCTCCAAAAAACAGGTCAACCTTTATTCCTCAAATAAAAATCTATTTATCTTAATCATATAGGGTTCCCAAAATGAACTTACCCTTTATCTGACATACCATTTAAATAATGAATAAATAAGTTACACTAACCAGGAAATCACGTAGTACATTGGTAGGTGATGCACCCTTTTGACCCTTTGGTTGTGGGTTAAAGCCTCGCAACCTTCCTGGATGCGATGGGTTGTCACTCGACCTATGGGTTATCTTTTTTCAAAAACTATATTAATATAACCATTACAAATTTTCCAAAAATAACCTTAATATATTCAACAATAATAAAAAAAATTAACCTTAAAGGTTATCTGATATGTTTCATTTTTCATTCCCCAAAATATAAAACCCATATTACATCATACTTACATAGAGTCATTGGTAGTCTAATTTAAAATTCCATAGTAATTCAAAGAAATGAATATCCAAAAATTATTTTTTTATTTATGAATCACAAAAATTAACTTTTAAAGGATCATAAGATCCATAAAGAGTGATAATTCATTCCAACTATCTCAAATTATTTTTCAAAATCAATATAGTTATCACATGTTATCTGATATGCATAAATACATTAACATTTAAAGCCCCTTCCAAAGTTCAAATTAAACCATTTCATAAGTGGTTAACCTTATGAGTCTTCTAAAATATCAACATCTAAAACATTATAATGGAGGTAACTGAATTTAAAAAATGAACATTACATTAATATCTCAAACAATATAAATTTGATCTTAATTGTAACATACCAAACATGTTAATACCTTCATCATGTATTCTCTTGAAACATGTTAATAACCTGAATTACCATAAAGTCTCATTAAAAACATTTATGTTTCTTATTCCTTAATTATAACATATATTATTGGATATTTTCTTTAAATCCAAAAATATTGTCAACTCTATTAATGGTAGAATAAAACACCTTATCAACAAATCATTAATCAGATCCAAGTTATATCATCTCTTCATACCAACATTATTATCTCAACATCAGGAACATATTAAGGGTTATATTTCCTTTAAACATGGGTTTTTAAAAAGATCAACTTTCCATTGAATCACTTTTATTGATCATTGGTACCATTCAACACATGCTCTAAAATCCTTAAAAAGGTTATATAGGATTGGTGGATAGGGTGAAAAAGCCATAGTGCTTTTATGATTGGTATACATTGATGTGTGTGGACTATTTCTAGTAAAATATAGAGGTGGATATTCTTAATTCATAAATTTTATTGATGACTTGAGTATATATGGATATATTTACTTGATGAGGTATAAGTCCCAATCCTTTGAGAAATTCAAGGAATTCAAGAATGAAGTATAGAATCATCTTGGTAAAAAGATTAAGAATCTTTGATCGAATTGAGGTAGATAATATCTTAACCAAGTGTTCATCAACTTTTTACAAGAGTTTTTTATTCTATCTCAACTCATTCCACCTTATACACTACAGTGAAATGGTGTTAGTGAAAGGAGGAATTGTAACTTATTGGGCATGGTAAGGTCTATCATGAGTCATTAAAATCACCCATTATCCTTTTGGGGATATTCATTACAAACCATGGAATACACATTAAACCAAGTACCAACTAAGGTGGAAAATGAAATCCCCTTTGATTTATGGAGTAGAAAGAAACCCGTTTTTTCACATACACATGTATGGGTATGTGAGGCATTTGTTAAATCTTTCTCAGTCAACAAGATAGCACCCCGGGGCATGAGTTGTATCTTTATAGGGTATCCCAAGGAAACAAATGGATACTACATATACAAGACCTCAGATAAGAAAGTGATTATTGCCAAAAAAGCTATCTTTCTTGAGAGGGAGAAAATCCTAAAAAATGATAGAGGGGGAAATATTGAATTCGATGAATTTGATGCTAAATATACACATGGGTAGGTCTAGGAACAAGTTCTGTATGTCCCCATGGAAGAAGTAGTTCTTGAAACACAAGTACTATGTAGGAGTGTAAGAGAGTTAAGGGAACCAGAGAGATATGGTTTTCTTGTCACCGAGGATGGTGAATCATTATTATTGGACAATGATGAACCTCTATCCTATAAGGAGGTAGTAGAGATCTTATAATTTGTAAGATGGCTAGAAGATATGAATTATGAGATGGATTCCATGTATCATAATCAATTTTGGGTTCTGGTCTATGTGCCATTTGATATAAATCATCTTAAATATAAATGGATATTCAAGAGGAAACTAGACATTGAAGGTAAAGTAAGTACCTATAAACAAATTCTGGTAGCTAAAAGTTTTAAATAGTGTTAAGGAATTGACTATGTTGAAACGTTTTCTCCAATTTCCATGTTTAAATCCATCAAAATCATATTTTCCGTAGAAGCTTACCATAACTATGAGATTTGGCAGATGGATGTCAAAAATGCATTCCTAAATGGGAACCTTCATGTCTATATGACACAACCTAGGGTGTGTGACACCTAGTGATTCCAAAAGGTTTTGAAAGTTTCATAGGTCTATTTATGGATTGAAGCAAGCATCAGGTCTTGGAACATTAGATTCAATGAATCCATAAGGGAATTTGGTTTCATTAAGATGAATGTGATCCATGTGTTTAAAAAATATTTAATGGGAATGCGGTCATTATCCTAGTAGTATATGTTGATAACATATTACTTATTGGAAATGACATACCAGTCTTACAATCTGTTAAGGACTGGTTGAACAAGTGGTTCTTCATGAAGGACTTAGGTGAAGCAACCTACATTCTAGGGATCAAGATCATTCGTGATAGATCCAAGAGGCTGCTTGGACTTAGTCAAAGTACATATATTGACCAAATACTAAAGAGATTTAGTATGTAAAAATCTAAGATGGTATTGGTTCCAGTGTCACATGATTTACATCTTTCTAAGAAAATGTGTCCCTAGACACAATAGGAGAAAGATAGAATGAGTAATATCTCATATGATTTAGCAATTGGATAAATCATGTGTGTCATGTTATGTACTAGACTTGATGGTGTCTATGCACTGAGCATGGTAGGAAGATATCAAGCAGATCTAGGAGAACAGCAATGGATTTCTGTTAAGGATATCCTTAAGTATCTTAGAATAACTAAGGATATGTTCCTAGTGTATGGAGGATATGGGGAGATTTTCATCAGAGGGTATGCAGATGCTGGTTTTCAGAAAGACCAAAATGATCTAAAGTCACAATCAGGGTATGTTTTCAATCTCAACAGAGGAGTTTTGAGCTGGAAGAGTTCAAAGCATCCAGTTTTGGTTGATTCTACAGCAGAGTCTGAATATATAGAGGCTTTTGATGCAGCCAAGTAAGTCGTCTGGATTCAGAACATTGTCCAGATACTTGATTTAGTGCCTATAAGTAGAGACCCTATCACATTGTTTTATGATAATTCTACAGTGGTGGCTCTTATAAAGGAGCCAAGGTCACATTAGCAGACAAAGATCATACTTCAGAAGTATCACCTCTTGAGGTATTTTCATCAGAGGGATGAATTTTCACTCAATATAGTGTCCATGGAAGAGAACGTGGAAGACCCCTTGACTAAAGGTATATCTCATCAGAATCATGAATATCATGTGAGAGCTAGCGGACTGAAGGTTGTTAGAAGTTGGCTCTAGTGTAAGTGAGAGTTTGTTAGAGTTGGTGCCCCAAAAACAAATTTTTTATACTTTTTGATAAACTTATATTCATGGTTTTGAATATTAATAAATTCCTTATCATATCATGGTTGTTCTTCTGCATAACATAGCATGTGATAATGTACCAAGAGTAGATGTCACACTAAAGTTCATAGAAGTTCCCCACTATGATGAGAACCCAGATGTGCCATGACACTATTCTTGAATAAATGTTATATGGCCAGATGATATCATTTGAAGGGACACAAATGATACAGGCTATCAAAGGAAGATACTCATAGGACATTGAGTCACCTTCTCATGGTGTACGCCCCTAGTAATATCTAGTAGAATATTATGAGAACGAGACCCGATAGTAGGAAATCCACATTATAAGTGTCATTGGATGTTCCTATCTATAGATATGTGTAATATTACATAGAATTTAATATTATTATTAATGGGTATTATGAGTCATGTACTTTGATGTATTGGTGAAAACCATGACGACATATGCTCACAACGAGGTGGGATACGTTGGGTGCATCACGAGTAATATTACATTAATTAATAATTTGAGAAAGGATTTATACCTTATGTTAATTAATGGAAGTAAATATCTCAGGCCCTTTGATGTAAATTATATAGCCTAAATAAATCCATGTCCATGGTGTTCACTTGGAGAGTTCTATTTCTAGAAAGTCAAAGAACGAGTTATCAATCATATAGGTTGTTGACATAGGCATGCAACCTTCTCGGTTGGAGATATTTTGATAAAGGGATTATATTACATGGAAAGAATTCATATGATGTGACATGTCATTGTGGCACTAAATTCATTCTCTATGGTTTCCTTGGTGTGTTGTTAAATGCTAACCTTGGACTTTAGGCAGGCTCACCTAATTCCACTAAGAAAGAGGCCTAGAGGGTCACACACTATGTGTGTCCGGAATCTCAGTTGAATACATATTATTCCCAATTGTTGTTTAATAATTATTCCAGTATGCATGATTTCATTTTATTTATTTATCGATAAATAATGCAGTAAGATTTATTTATTTATTTAATAAATAAATAGTCGTTATTCAAGGTCTGATAAATATTTCAGAGGATGGGTGGACTGAGTTAAAGGGTCCAGTGATAAAATAATATTAAATATTATTTTATTAAAATAATATTTAATTGTAACTTTCAGCCTAACCATAAGTTATGGAAATAATGGTATTGCTATTATTATTTGACGTGGGGGTTTCATATAGAATAATAATATAAGTAACTACACTTGTGCTAATTATTTATTATTACATAGTGAATTAAATTCTCTATTACTTATTATTATCTTATTAGAAAAGGGGGAACCCTATAGGATAGATAGCCAATTTTTATTGTGCACAACATTTTGGAGAAAAATATCTCAATCCTAGAGTGCTCATTTTTCTCCAAGAATTCTCTTAAGAATAAGAGTGGCCATCCTCCACCAGGTCAGAGAATGCTTTGGAATCGGTTCTCAAGGGGATTGAGGGAGGATGATGCAACTGCCAGAACCTTCCATGCTATCACCTAGAGACTCCTTCAATGAAATCCAGATATTCATGGAGAACATGTGGATTAACACTAGAAAATATTTACTCTTTATCTATATAAAGAAATGAAAGGCTCACCGCAGATCTATGGTCTGACACATCAACCAAGAAATAAAACCTTAGTGGTATTTCTTTAATAAAATTAAATTAATTGTAAAAAAAATATGTCAATCCTCTCTCAAGGTTCTAATACTCTTTCTTATTTATCAAAATATTTTATTTTATTCTGTGGATGTTGGTGTTCATCATTTTATTGATCCCGAAATAATCATTGATCACGGTAAGATTTAAAGTTGAGCGTCGGCCCAACCACGGTTACATTGTGCCCGGAACCTACAATTTACTCCATTATAAATGTTATAAATTTAGGTTTTGATAGATTTTAATCCTTTTGATCTTTATCTTATCTATTATCCCTAGATATTTTGTGTTGATGTAATCTTGATCATTCCACTTTGATTTTAAGATTTATGGTTTGGTGAACATCTATCAATGACCTTGAGGTTGATGTTCTATTTGTAAATTCCCATAGAATTTATTATAATTGTGTTTATGTATTTGCATAATTGAAATTTCCACATTGGGAAATTTCATTTTTGAATTAAATTAATCAATCAATTAATGGTATTATGAAATTCATCAATTAATGGGTTTATGAAATTGGATGATTAATGGGATTATGAAATTGGTTGATTAATGTGATTATCAATTGACTTATAATAGGAATTAAGGGATGGTTGGATTTATCTTGAAGGATTAATGGTTTATGTGACTAAATGTTGATAAATGGTTTAATGGTGAATTTTTCATATTATTCCATGTGATTAAAGTGAAAAAACCATGATTGAATTGATAATTGTAATGGTACACCATGATGTGAATGTTTGATAATAAGTTTAATAATTTTTAACATTGGTTTATATATATTGTGATATATTTGATAATGATTGTGGTATGGGGATTGAGGCTCTAAATACCCATATGTGATAATGAGTGTGGGACAAGGTATGATTCTCCAAATACTCAAATGATCCATGAGGTGTGGGACAACGATTGATGCTCTAAATACCCATCGAGTGCTAGACATGATGTTTTAGGCCCATTATATTAGCATTGGACTGAGTTTTCAAGTGTATATTATAAGAAAGTGGAAATAAATTCATAATTAAATCCATGAATGAAATGATTATGATTTCCTATGATATATGGTTCAAACTTTGGTATGGCCCAAATTAGGTACTGTTAATTTGGCAGTCTTTATGAACCTGGGGTATTATGCAGATAATTAAAGAATAATTTAAATGTGAAAATTATATACTTTATGTATTGTACTTTAATATTTATAATACTACATATGATATTATAGAATGAATATTTTTTTATAAAATATTGGTGGTGGCCTACTAAGTTGTACTCACACCCTACTAAGGTTTCATGTTTGGTACCTAAATAGACTTCATGTTTGCATGATAGGATAAGGAAAAGAGCCCTATATTAGATAGATGAGATGGGATGGAGCATAGATGAGGGGATCAGACATGATTTCAGGACCCGATTGGGAGTTTTTGGTGTCTTTATTTTGGTTTTTCATAAGATAGTTAACACATATATGACATGACATATCTACTTCATTGGTTGTGTATATTTCTTTTCAAATTTGGTTTATCATGTGATATTGGTCTGTATTGGTTATGGCATTACTCTGGTTATTGATTATTATCATTTGGATATTGGTTATTAATTTATTATATTGTGATAATTTGATAAATAGGGTATAGTATCCCCATGACATATCTATATTAGACCCTTTCTACAAGGCGGAAACCTATGGTGTACAGGGAGGTTCACCTGAGGTCATGTGACCAACCATCTTGGGCATCGGTATGTGGAACCCTAGTCAGGACGTTTTAATGTGGTATGAGAGAGGTTTTCTTTTATTTTCCTTTATATTACTATTTGGGAAAGGTAGATAGGATACTAGGATGAGTCATTAATTGGTTATGATATCATGAATGGGGGTAGCTATAGGGCAAAGCCCAACTACCTAGGGTGGGATTGTTGTTATTGATGTTGTTGTTATAGTTGGATATTATTTCACCTTGGGTGATGCACTTGTTGTGTGATGTTATTATTTTTTTGAGATTTTATTCATGGACCAGTATGGAAGGATATTTTTGTATACATGCATCATTCTAAGCACTCAGGAACTATTGTTACTTGCATCATTTTAGGCATGTATAGAAAATCGGGATTTGGGGTGAGTTATTTAATTGGAATTGTTCTTCTTTATCATGTAATTTAAATGGAAAGGTGTATAATATGGAATTAAAAATTGTAAATAATTATAAATATGGTATATTAAATGGATAAAATGTGTGTCTAATGAGAATTCATGATTTACAAAAATGTTTTACCCTATGTTAGCCATGACTAAGATGAAGGATGGTTGAGGGTAGTGATAGAACCTCTGTTTTGACTATATGGTGAGGTATGTGGGATGAATTGTTATATATTATTGTGAATCTATTTTATTAAAAAAAATTAAAGATGTGTTATATGTCCTAATATGTGTTTTTTTAATTTTAGATACATTCCTCCATGATAACGCTTCTTGATAGGATGGTAGGAGGACATGGTTGGAAATGATCCTCCAGTCGTGGAACGTGAGGCCTTGATTATTTTGAGTGAAGGGTTGAGAGAGAGGTTCTATGAGAAATTATATTTCCTTATGTAGTTTAGGGAAAGAGACCTAGAGTGGGTTTTGAATAGTATGTCTGACTTGACATGAGAATTCCAGTTGCAACACCCTCTGACTTTCACTAGAGAGGGTGAACCTGAGGAAAGTGTGTTCTAGGTTGAGTCTATCCAGATGATCCTTGACCATTTAGAGGATCCTATAGAAAATAGAGTCACTATTATGGATTATATTTTACATGGTCAAGTGATGCATTGGTGGTATATCCAAACTCATTATGGACAGCTGAAGAATATGGTATGGAAGGACTTTCAGGAGAAGTTCTTGGAGCACTTTTACCCTAAGACATGGTAAAGAGTATCTATGTTTATGAGGTTTTCCCAGGGGAGTATGTTAATGATTGACTATGCTGGTCACTTTACTAACATGAAGATATTATTCCCATCATTGGACAAAGATGATGATACTATGAAAAAAAAATTAGGATGGGATTAAATGTGAGATTAAATCCTATGTTAATATCTTTTGGCTAAAATAGTTTTCTAAAGTGGTGAATCAGGCTCTCATTTATGAAGGGAACCAAATGGTGGATTCCAGTAGAGGATAGGTTATTTCTACTAGATATCTATATACTACAAATTCTAATTTTAGGAAGTATCACTTTTAGAATTTCAACCAGGGAGATAGCAAGTAGAGTGGTAAGGGGTGATGATCAGTTTCTCAGGACAATACTTGAGTGCACTTCCACCAGTGTGGTAAGCTAGGTTACTTTCTTAGACAATGCCCCTAACCACTGGTAGATTTATTATCTTGAGGTGGGATGTGACATTTATAATAGTTTCATAGGAACCCATGATAGATGGGTAATGATAGAAGAGCTAGGCATAATCAGATTGTTGGAAGGGGTCTTTTACCCCATATTAGTCTGGAATTTGGAGTTATATTGTTTGTGGAAGTTGATGAAGTGGATGAGGTACTTTTGGGAAAGATCACATGTATTAGACGAGTGGTTTATCTCAAGGGACTCATATTGTATCATAGGGAAGAGGGGTAGGATAGTTTCACAGATTTAAGCATTTACTTGTGAATAGAGAGTCTGGTCCATCGATAGTTAGAGGTAATATTCTTATAACTTCTAGGATTTGTAGTTCATTATTTGATATAGGATCCTCTCATTATTTTATATCTACATAAATTATGAATTGTTTGAGTCTATAATTGGGGTTTTTATGTGGGGTTATGATGATTGATTCACCTTTGGGAGTATGATCAAGAGACATCTATTTTTTTAAGGGGTGTTCTCTTGGGGTTGGGGAGTATTGTTTTCCATGGAATATTTACATCCTTTGCATGTTAGGATTTGACTTGATTTTGGGTATGGATTTGTTGGTAGCATACCTAGAACATATATATTATTACTATAGGAGAGTTACCTTTATTTCTCTTGAGAGTGATAGTTTGTACATCGTGGATAGTGGGATATTTAGGCAGGTCATGTCGGGCTAGTATAACAGCAACTGAGGTAGATTACTTCACAAGATGCATGTTTTTTGTTGGATGATGGGGGTATTAAGCATTATGTCTTTCCACCCATATTGTAAAAGTTCTATGACATGTATCCTAATGAATTATTAGGGCTTACACTTGAGATGGATGTGGATTTTGTGATTGATATCATGTTGCAAGCTAATCCAATTTACATTCCACATTATATAATAGAACCAATATAGCTTCAAGAGATTAAGACTCAACTGGAAGAGTTTATGGCTAAGGTATTTATCCATCAAATCATGTCACCTTAGGGATCTTCAGTCCTGTTTTTGATGAAGTTTGGTGGAATATTGTGCTTAAGTGTTGATTACTAGAAGTTGAAATAGATGACAGTGAATAACTAAAATACTCTTCTGTGTAATGTCGGTCTCTTAACCAGTTGACAAGATCTTTCATTTTCTCCAAGATTTACTTGATATTAGGGTATCATCAATTGAGAGTTGGACCTTCTGTTATATAATAGACATATTTCAAAAGTAGGTATGTCCTATATGAGTTAGGCATGATTCCATTTGGGTAGCAGAATGCTCTAGTTGTGTTTATAGCCTTGACAAACCGAATCTTCCACCATTACTTGGATCATTTTGCAGTTGTTTCTGTTGATGGCATCTTGGTGTAATCCAATACTTATGATGATTATTCCCAATATCATGACATTGTCCTGAGTACCCTAAGAGAGCATTAGTTATATTCCAATCTATCTAAGTGCCAATTATTGATCGATCAGGTGCATTTTTTAGGTTACATCATCTCATAGGAATGTTTTTTAGTAGACTTAAAGAAAGTTCAGGTAGTGGTTTATTGGGAGTAGTCAATAATTTTTTTGATATCTGTAGCTTTCTGTGATTAGTGGGATAATATCGAATGGATCATCCATGAATATTCCTGCTTTTGAGCTTGACCAAGAAAAGGATAAAATTTGAATGGTCATAATCATGTGAGAATTATTTCTAGAAATTGAAGAAACAATTAACAACTACACTGATCTTGAACCTATCCAAGCCAAGGGAAGATTATACACCTTTTTTGAATCTGAGGTAAAAAATAGCATAGTGTTTATGAAGGATGACTTTGTTTTTACATATAGGTCATGTAAGTTGAGGCCACATGAACAAAATTACCCTATGCATGATCTCATGTTAGCTGTTATGGTTTATTCCTTGAAGTTTTGACAACATTATCTATTGGAAGAAAAGTTTACCATGTATACAGATCACAAAAAATTAAAGTATATTTTTTTAGTGAGATATAAACCTCCAGCAATAGATATGGATTGACTATATGTTGTTATTTGATTTTAAGATTTCATATATTCCCGAGAAGGGAAACAGTGTTATTGATGGTTTGAGCTAGAAAACTCAGACTCTGATATTTTATGAGTCTATTTCTAAGTGGAAGATGATGAATCTTCTAGTGGAGATTCATTTTGTTGTTCAATAGGGATATGAGAAGATGGCCCTCATATACCTACCTTTGGAATTAAAACTTTTAAGCTAAATCAGGGATATTCAATATGCGGATCTGGAATGTTTGTCCTTGAGGAAAATCCTTGAAGGTGAAGAGTCACCTTACGATTGGGATATATATGAGGATAATATCATCTAATTCCAAGGATATGTATTTATGCCTATGTGTATATGGAAGGAGCTGATGTGGGAGTTTTAGGCCTCAAAGTGGGTGGTGCATCTAGGTTTGACCAAAATGTAATGTGACCTACATCAATAGTATTTTTGGTCGGGAATAAAAAAGAAGATTGAAAGGTTTGTGACATGTTGTTACACCTTTAAATGGATTAATTTTGATCAACAATGATCCATTGGTTTTTCTACAACTCTTTCCCATTCTAGAATCGAAGTGGGATGGTGTTGCCATGTATTTCATGGTAGGTCTTCTGAGAATGACTCATAAGAATGATTCAATGTGGGTAATTATGGATAAACTGATGAAAGTATCACATTTATTGCCTATCCAAGAGACTTTCTCAGTGGATTAGTTGGGGTAAATGTATGTTCAAGAGATAGTAAGTCTATATGGAGTGTTTGGGGGTATAGTTTTAGACTGTTACTCAAGTTTCACATCACATTTATGGAAAGTAAGGTAGAAATCACTTGGTACATAGGTATTTCAAATTATATCTTTCTACTTGTAGATATATTGGAAATCATATCAAACTATAAAGGTTTTGGATGATATTCTATGGGCTTGCACCCTAAAATTTGATGGGACTTAGGAGAAGAACCTAGCGCTTATTGAGTTTACCTATAAAAACAGTTATCAAGTGACTATTCAAATTTTGTCATATGAGTCTCTTTATAGTAATCCATGCATATCACCACTATACTATATGGAGGCGGGTGAGTCAAAGTTGATGGGACCAAGCCTTGTGGAGGAGACATCAGAGCAAGTTCATCTGATTCAGAAACGTATGGCTAAAACTCATAGTAGGCAGAAGTCATATGTTGATCGAAATAAAATACCCCTATAGTTTGCATTGGGGGATCATGTATTCCTTTATGTGTCTCCTAGATTGGTTAAACATAGGATTCGAAGGTATGGTAAGTTGGCACTCATGTTTTTTAGACCTTTTGATATTGTGGAGAGAATCGGGTCAGTGGTGTACCAATTGGCTCTTCCACAGAGGTATGGTGTTATTCAGAATGTTTTAAATATATCACAACTTCAATGGTATCACCCTGAACCTTTTCATATGATCGATGTTGATGATGTTTATCTTGATACTGATGTTTCCTTTTAGGATCATCTGATTTGTGTTACGGATCGTAGTGAGAAAGTGTTACGGGGAAAGACTGTGTTGATAGTTTGTGTATTGTGGTATCATGCTCGTGTTCTGGATGTAACATGGGAGATAGAAATAGATATGTGGGTTTAGTATCCTGATTGTTTTACCTCATAATCTTAGAGATGCATGGGGGTATAGCTCAAGGGTGATATGTTATAAGTTGGAGAGATATTAAGATCCCTACATTTTCTGGTGATGTCTCGAGCTCTTTTTTAGGTACTCTTTTGCCTTATTTTGGTTATACCTTGGGTGGGGGTTTTTTTGGATTATTTTAAGTAAAATTGTAGAACATTGGGATCCAAATGGGATATGTACATTCAGTTCATGGTTAGGGAAAGCCATATGGTTTTTTTCTATAAAACAGTGTTCCCTATTTTGGAGATATAGGAGGTGGCGCACAGTTGGCACATGGTTTTTCCAAATCATGCAGCCACCCTCCCAAACCATGAACCCCAAAATAGTGGGGGTTTTATAGTTGGTGCTTGATTTCTCATATCATGTTCCACTTTAGAGAAATCATTCACCCCCTTAGAAGAGGTGAACTATTAAGGTGCATGATTTGACAACCCGTGCAACCTTGCCTGGGAAAACATGCACACAAGATTTATTTCTCTGATAAATTTATAAAAAAATATAAAACCCACAAGTAATAACCCTTATTCTCCTCATATCAACCCTAACCTATTTCCTTAAAATATGGAGGCTCCTGAGAGGATTAAAATTCTCCTCAAACTACATTCTTGATGAATCAAATTTCTATTCAAATGATAGTCTCTCCGTTAGTAAGTAATTCCTTCCCCGTTTGGTTCCCCATTTCTATCTCATATTTCTCTCATCATTTGGAATGATGATTTCCTATATTAGTGATGTTCTAGATCTAGGTTTTGATAGATCTTAATCCTTTTTATCTCCATATTAGGTATTCTCCTTTTATCTTCTACATCAATCTAATCTCAATCATTTCACTTCAATTTGGGGATTTCTGGTTTGGCGAATGTCCTTCAATGACCTTGAGGTGGGTAGTATTTTTTAAATTCCCATGGTCTTGAGTATAAATGTGTGTATGTATTTTTTTAATTTCAATTACCACATTAGTATATTTCATTTTATAATTTAATTAATCAATCAATTATTAGGATTATGAAATTAGTTGTTTAATGGGATTGTGAAATTGGTTGATTAATGGGATTGTAAAATTGGTTTATTAATGTGATTATGAACTGATTGATAATTGAAATTAATTGATTGTTGGTTTAACCTTGAAGGTATAATGGTTTATATTATTAAATGTTTACAAATGGTTTGATGGTGAATTTTTCATATCATTCCATGTGATTAAAGTGAAAAACTATGATTGAATTGATAATTGTAATGGTACATTGTGATGAGAATGTCTGATAAAAAGGTTAATGATGTTTAATCTTTATTTATATATATTTTGATATATTTGATATTGATTATGGGATAGGTAATATTTATCCAAAATACACATATGTGATAAGGAGTGTGGGAAAAGGATTGATGTCCCAAATACACATATGAACCATGAGGTGTGGGATAAGGAATGTTACTCCAAATACCCACTAGGTGTCAAACATGATGTTCTTGGCTCAGGATATTTTCATTGGGATGGGGTTCCAAGAGGATGTAATATAAAAGTGAAATTGAATTCATAATGAAATCCATGAAATAAATGATTGTGATTTCCTATTACATATGGTTCAGACTCCAGCATAGGTCAAAGCAGGTATTGTTGGTTCAAGTGTCTTCATGAACCTAGGGTACTATGTGGTTAATTAAAGAATAATTTAAATTTGAAAACTATTTACTTTATGTAATGTATTTTATTATCTATGCTACATAATAAATTTTATAGACTATATATTGTTTTAGACATTTTTGGTGGTGTCCTACAGAGTTGTACTCACACCCTACTCAGGCTACTAGATTATTACCCAAATAGAATTCATGTTTGTAGGATAGGATAAGGGAAAATACCTATGTTAGATGGATGATTTGGTATGTAGCATGCATGAGGGGATAGGATATGACTTTGGGACCCTATTTGTAGTTTTCTGTGTTTTTTTTTCTTACATTAGACACTTCACACATATATGGTGTGACATATCTATTACTTTAGTTTTGGATATTGTTTTCCTATTTTGGTTTATCATGTGATGATAGTTTTTATTGGTTATGTAATTATTATAGTTATTGATTATTTTCATTTGGATATTGTTTATTTATTTACATTGTTGTTCTACTTTGATAAATAGGGTATAGCCTCCCCACGATATATCTATATTAGACCCCTGCTACTAGACAGCAACCTCTAGCATATAGGGAGGTGCACCTGAGGTCATGTGACCAACTGGATCGGGCACCAATATGTGGTACCCAGGTTATATCATTACAAGAATAATGTCTATCCAAATAAATTTTGTGAAGAACGTACATTAGATGAACTGTCTTCAGAAATTTAATCAAGAACTTTGAACTAAGGAAAATTTTCTGCATAAAGAAAAGCACCAATCCATCGAACGAACATTTCATATGGAGATCGTCGATAAAAAAATGAAGAAAATTTAATCACAAATATAATTATAATGTAGTCCATCAAACAATGATTTCTGAAAAGAAGATAAACAGAGGTCGATAAAAGTCAAGATGATCAGATGGATAGTTTCTTGAAAAAGTTCTAAAAAACCATTTTTAATGTAAATTTTTTTTTAAAAATGACGTGTATGTTGTTCTATTTTTTAATTAGTTTTTCATCAAACTGAAAATGAGAAAGTTTTAAGAGTTATTTAACATGTGAGGTTAAATAGGTTGGATAATGGTTGCAATCACTAGAGAATTCATGAATTTTCAAGAATATTCCAGAAGACTTTGGGATGCTTGAGAGGTTTCTATGTGAAATTCTAATATGTGAGAAATACAGTTTGGTGAATTTTAGTGAGAATGAAAGCTTAATGGATTTCCAACCTTTTACATTCTGGTAGAACCTATATAAAGGATATAAATTACATCATACTTAACATTTCTTAACCTGTATAAAAAAGTTAAAATGCTGCTAAATTAGTTTCGAAATTAATTTACCTGTTGAATTAGATTTCAAGTTAAAGAAAGTTTTTCAAAGAGAAGTTTCTGATCATAGAATCAGGAAAAAAATTACTTACTAATATTATAGATAGAGATATAAAAAACTGAGTATCATATAGATTTTTCATGAAGAAATATGAGGTGTAGAGTTTTGTTAATCATATAGAACATGGGTTAGAAAAGAAGCATGGGTTCAGTGAGTTATATCAGATAGAGTTTACCAGAAAAAGACAGGAACATTGGATGGACACTTACCAGATATAGTAAATCAGACAATGATCCTGAATAAACTTATGGGGAGTAATTTTTCAAAGATTCATTTTTTTGTGGCTCATTTTTTATAAGAAAATCTTTCTAAACTAATGGGAGTTGGTATAATCATAAAAATTGCAAGATATAAGGAGTCTAACAGGACTTGGATCAAATTTTTTATTCACTTCCTTCTAATAGTTAATTTCTATAGACCCATGGGAGTGGCCATAGTAAGGACATAGGTTCTCACACTGAGGTATAACATTGTAAATCATGTGTTCCTTGTTTACTTTCTCATATTTTCATGCTTGTGATTTTATTCTAAAATTAATAAGGAAAGTAACTCTAACAAATTATGGGGATTAAATTTCATAAAGTTGGAAATTTTTAATAAGGCCACCACTTATTCCCCCCCCCAATGGTAAAAAGATCCTTAGGAACTTAAATTGGTATCGGGTCCAAGGTTCCCCTATTGAGTACTTATCATGGAAAATCTCAATATAGTTAATATTAGAGGTCTTCCTACCTTTAATGGAACAAATTATCATGGGTGGAAAAATAGAATGATACCCTATCTATTATCTCCTAACTTTAAGGTTACTGATTTATTCACACTTGGTTTTCCACCAACAGAAAAATATTCTCTTATGAAATTTATATAAAAGAAGAACATTGAGGTTGATAGGAAATATAGAAAGTATATTTTAATGTATTTATCAAAAAAAATATTTATAAAGGTTATGGGCCTCAAAATAGATAATGAAACATTATATAAGATTGAAAGTATCTTTAAGGGAAACACCAAAGTAATGGAAGAAAAGTTACAAATATTAAAATTTTATCTTGAATATATCATAATAAGAGATGGAGAAACTATTGATGAATAATTCAATATAGTTAATGAAGTTGTGTGTAACATTATAGGATTCAGATATGTATTAGATTATTTTACCATTTTAAAGAAACTAATGAGAAACTTCTATGATAGTTTTGATTCTAAAATTAATGCCTCAAAATATAAATATGATTTATCTCTTAATTAATTTCATAACATTCATATTGTGTATGATAATAAGAAATATCTAGAATTAAAAGAATATCAAGGATGAAATGTATTTTGAAGCTATATGAAAGATTAAAATCCAAGACTGCAATATTGTTAATCCCATTGATTCAAAATGAAAGGAAGATGATGAAATAAATCATGTCTCTTATCTCCAAAAACTATAATAGAGTTAGAGGAATGTATGGAGGAAAACATCCACTCACTTTTTTTAAGTGTGGAGGTATTGGGAATTTTTATATGAATTGTCCCAAGAAGAAATTTGTTGAATATGAAGTACATTATATAGAAAAAATTATTATGAGAAATTAAACAAATCTTATAAGGAAGAAAAGAAATTAGTGGGTGGTAAGAAAAATTTCATTGGAAACAAATGAAGTGGGTTGTATAAGAAAGTCAAATATGAATCTTCTTAAAAAATATTCATAATAATAAATATTATAAATATTCATAAACTTATTTGAAAATGTTGAGAAAAATGAAAATTCCAATAGTGAGGGATGAAGAGGAGGTGAAGAAAGTTACAAAGAATATTAGTTGATATCATAACTTGTTTTTTACCTTGATCAAAACAAAAAATTGTATAAAATGATCATAATTTTGAAAAAGATAGTGGAAAAAACAATATTGAAATTCAATATATCCTTAAATAGAAATATGAATATATCCAAGAGGTTGTAAACCAAGAACTGAGAGTTTTTTAACAAGGAATGGTGGTGAAATATATTAGTAAATAACTAGAATCAAAGGAATAAGAATTTTGTAAAACTCAATTAAAAAGTCTTGAGGTTGAACACTCCTGGAGAAAATTGGATGAGAATTTAAACAAAGCTTTAGAGGTAAAATATGAAACTTCTCAAGATGTTGACAAATCTTATCCTAAGAATTAGGTTAAATCCCATTAAATGTAAAAGTTCATCTAATTTTACTAACCTTACAAGTGTTAAGAAAAGTTTTGGGATTGATTGGGTTGATAAATGATATGAAAAATATACCACATCAATGGAAGTAGAAAAAAAACATCATAATAAAGTTACCCCATGTTAGGAGGAAAAAAACTGAAAGATATTACGAACCTCGGTAGACCATCTATAGGTAAAGATTTTACTTCTACTAAAAACTGATGCTTGGTGATTTTTTTATTTTGTGGAACTTATGCGCACAAATCAAATAATTATTGGAGCAACATTACTATTCTTGGAAGTATGACTGAAATCAGAGAGACCAACATCATAATAAAAGAAATTAAATTTCCTAATCCACAAGAAGTTGGGAAAAATCTCAATATATTACATAGTATCCAACATAAAATTATTTTACATGATTAGAATAAGTTTGTGGAATATTTGACCAAGATGTCCATTTTTATTCAGAATGTATAACTAATATTTTAGGAAAAATTCCTATTCTAGGGAATAAAATGAGGCTAGAAAGAATAAAGTTTAGGAAAGAGCCTTTAGTATTGACATGGCTATGAAAGCAAGAAAAAATAAAAAAACATGGATTCTTGATAGTGGATATTCCTCACAAATGATAGGATATTTAAAAATCTTGAAATATCTTAAAAATTATGACATATGAGTAGTTACTTTTGGAAATGATAGTTCATTAAAATCATAGGAATATGAACTATGTATATTGAGGCTGAGAAATTGAAATCTGATTAGTTTTAAATATTAATGGGCTCAAGAACAACTTACTTAGAGTGAACCTAATTTTTTATGATGGAAAGGAAGATATTTTCTGAAAATATTCAGGCATCATCAGAAGTGTGGGAGTTGGTAAAGTTGTTACCATGGGAGAAAGAACCAGTAAAAATATAAATCAAATTATAGAACTTAGTAACTCATGTTGGTTGAGTAATGAATATGAGAACAAGTTGTGGCATCATAGGATCGGGTATCTTGGCCATAAAAGTTAAATAAAATTTATAAATTATAGGATATAAGAACCATTCTAACATTAAAGAGTAAAGAATGTGATGTTTTTATAACATGTCAAAAAGTGAATATGATTGGAAGAATCCATAAGAAAGTTGAAATTCCATCGATAATATCTCTTTAGATTATTCACACCAATTTATGTGGGTTGATGAGACATCATTCAAAAAAATGGTTTTTTTAATTTATCACTTTTATTGGTGATTTCACTCAGATGACCAAAATTATGTTGATGAAGAACAAAGTAGAGGCAATAGAAATGTTTATATTTTTCATAAGAGAAGTTGAGAGAGAAATGGGTGATTATATTATGATGTTGAGAAATGATAACGGAAAGGAATACATATGAAATGATTTTGAGTCATATTAGAAGAATCATGGAATCAAACATAAATATAGTACTTTGTACACCCCTCAAAAAAATGGAGTGGCAGTGAGGAAAAAACCGAATTTTGGTGGAAATGGGAAGAAGTATGCTGGTTAAGCATAAACGTTTTAAGTTTTTATGGAGAGAAGTCATAAGTAATATTATTTATATTCAAAACATAAGTTTTTTATGTCTATAATAAAACAAGAATTCCTACGAGATATGGTATAAAAACCCATCAGGGAAGTATTTCAAGGTTTTTGGAAGTCCTTTTTTTAATAAATATCAAGAATCTGAATCTTGGAAAAATTTATAAAAAATATGAGGATGGAATTCTCATGGGATATTCACCCAATGGAAGAATTTTTATATTTTGGAACAAAAATTTAAAAAAAATTTTATATTCATATTATATTAAATTTGTTAAAAATCTAGCCCAATTAATAATGTCTATTGATAATTTTGAGAAATACAATTTGAATACTTCCAATTAGAAAAACAAAATTGAATAAGATAGTGATCCAAAACAAGTGACTAGCGATTTATAAGAATATTTTGGTGAGGAAAGTGAAACTAGAATAAATTTTCTAAAATTTAATACCTTTAAAAAATATATAGAATGTGATAAAATCATTAGAAATCTGAAAGTTCCAATTTAGAATAGAAGAAAGTTGATATTAGAAAATCAAACATCAATTAGTTCACAGGTTTAACCAGAATCGGTTTTAGATGCTGTTGAATATAAAGAATGGGTAGATGCAACGAATAGATATTTGGATTAAATAGAGTAATATAACACCTATTAACTCATTCCATGACTATAAGGGCATAATATTATTGAGGAAAATGGGTGTTTAGAAAAAGATAAATGAACACGGGGAAGTTTCAAGAAAAAAAAATCTTGTCTTGTTTGTAAAGGATATTCATTGGTGAAAGCTATAGATATTGAAGAAACATTCCCCCCCACTAAAATATTGGAAACTTTCCAAATGTTCATAGTAGTGGCTGCAAAACTTTTTTACAAAGTTTATCATATGCAAATAAAGTCAACTTTCTTAAATAAGGATATTTATAAAGAAGTTCACATTTATAAACATTATGAGTTATTACTTGATAATTATGAAACCAAATTTTTTAAGTTGAATAAATCCTTATATAGTTTTAAATAATCTCCCCGTACAGGGTACTAAAAAATTGAAAGTTTCATAAAAAAATATGAATTTTCTTAAAATAAAAGTTGACAACAACTTATATGTGAAAGATATGGACTCATGTACCCTCATTGTTATCATTTATGTTGACGATATAATTTTTACAGGAGATAGGGGAAAATATTATGAAGAATTTTTTAAGTAAATGATGAAGAATTTTGAAATTTTAATGCTCAAAGAATTAACCATTTTTCTAGGATTACAAGTGAAATAGAGGGAAGGAAACATTTTACTATATCAAGAAAATTATTCTAGGGAATTATTACAAATTTTTGGCATGATAGCCTCTAAATAAGTTTCTATACCTATGTCTATTGGTGTAAAGTTGAGTAAAGATGATGATGGGTGAAGTGTGAATTAAAAAGATTTTGGAAATTTGATAGGAATTTTTTTATATCTTACAAATTCATGTCCTAACATTATTTTGGTTGTGACTTTGTGTTAAATATATCATAGTGATCTGAAAGAATCACATATACTAGAAGCAGAAAATAATTATCAGATATGTTAAAGGAACATTTTCCAATGGGTTGATATGAACATTATTAGATATATTAATGTTTATTGGGATAGAGATTGAAATTATATAAAATCAACATCAGGAGTAACCTTTTTCTATAAAAAATGTTTTGTGATCTAGAATAATAAGAAAAAAGGTTCGGTGACCTTCAGCAAAACAAAAGCAGAATATATTTTCACTACCCAAGATTGTACTCATATGTTATGGATTAATGTTCAGCTAGAATATTTGAAAGTAAAATTTCGAAAACCATTGAAGATAATTTGTGATAATTAGAGTGCACTTGATATTTCCAAAAATCATGTTCAACACTCAATATCAAAGAACATTGAAATTAAGTATCACTTCAGAAAAAGAAGAATTTTATAGTGGAGATGTTATGCGGGAATACATTTCTAAAAAATATTAAATTGTTGATGTTTTCACAAAATCCATTCCAAAGGATCGATTTGTGAAATTGAGCCTACAACTTAATGTTCAAATTCCTCCAAAGACTTCCAAAAGTCTGTAAATAATTCCCCCACTATGCTTTGGATTATGTTGTAAAATGGGGATAATAGGTAAAACTTTATCCTAAATGGGGGAGAGAAATCATAAAAAAATTGAAGATATGGTTATCATAAAATTAGGGAGAGAATAAAATGGGGAGAGTGAAACTTTGATATTTGGAATTTTGTAAAAAAATAGAGGAGATAAAAGTGAGGTAGTGGGATTATTTTAACATAGTTGCACATTTTCATGTCACTGAGGGATGAAATTCATTCAAAAAATACTTTATCTAGTAGTGTGGTGTTAGGGACTTCTCTATGAGGAAGGATGTAATTTGGTAAAAGATTAAAAAAAATATTTGTTGTAAAAATAAGTAGTGAAAAGGTTTGAGTGATGAAAAATTTTGAGTGTTCAAAGTTGTTAATGAAAGTTGTCAGCAGATACGAAGGGTGATATTAAACATCCTTTATGATGTTTTTCATAAAAAAGTTTTTTATTTGTTTCCATATAACATTTTTTAAATAATTTTGTTTTAAAATAGCTGAAAAAAAAAGATGATAGAATTTTGTTATTAATTTTCTCAAAATCAAAAAGTCGAAAGATTAGGAAGTTTATTTTAAGAATTTTGTAACATTAGTCAGATAATTCTTTAATGTTTGATCAAATTTTTCAATATCAGGAATGTAATGATACAAGATAAATTTTTATAAGAGAATAGAAATGAAGTTTAGTTTTTATGGATGTATAAAATGTAGTTTCTATGTAAATACCTCTAGACAAACATCTCCAGATAGACTCTTGTGAAGATGTTTGAAAATGATAAAGAAGTTGATGGTGAAGAATTATCTAAAGGAAAAAATGTTACAAACACTTCAGATGAACTTGATACAATATAATTTCATATGTTTCCAAATTTTAGTTCTATACAATCATTTCTAGACAAATTGTTTGAAAATAATTTTGTGATTTTTGAAAGAAGTAAAAGAAATTGTTCAAATGAGGAAGTGGTATAATTAAGAATATTAAAAAATATCATTATACAAAGCCTATACATATATTTTTTGTACAAATAATATGGTAGTAAGTTTTTGGAAGGGAAGGTAGTGAAAAAAATTGTCAAATGAACTTTCAGTAATAAATTTGGAAAGAAATACATTTCAGGTGAGGTAGTAATTAGACAAATAGTGTTAAAAAGTTTCTAATAATTTTGAATAGACCTGAGTTTTTAAAAGAATATTTTTTCATAGAGTCATTAGACATACCAAATCAGAACATTTGTTAAGGAATTTTGTACTCTGAACATCATAAGAACATGATCAGTTGAAGTTTTTTTACTGAGTTTGTGCGATTTTGAAAATTTTAAAAGAAATATAAAATGGAAATGAAAAGAAAAAGGAGTAAAATTCAGATTTGAAGCTAGAGGTTTGAGTTGAATATATTTTCATGAAATTGAATTCTTTATAAGTTGCAACAATATAGTCAAGCATATTTATTAAGGTGTTCAGTTGTTTTTCTAGAGGTTCAAGAGAAAAATATATTGGAAGAGTGATTTATTTGGATAGAAAATTATATATAAAGTTTGAAGTGCGGAGTTTTTTTATAGGCTAAGTAAATTTTGTAGTTGTGAATTTTTGAAGAAGCGGTGGTTGGAGAAATATCATCATAATAAAATCCATCAAAAAAATTATGAAGAATATACATCAAATGAGCCATTTTTAAAAAATGCTACAAAAACTCCCAATTAAAGTAAATTGTATGTATGAAGAAAATTTTCTATCCATAGAATAAACATTTCATATTGAGGTCACTAGTCAAAGAAAAATTGAAGAAAAGTCCATCAAATAAATTTTTCTAAGGTATTACATCAGATGAACATTTCCAAAAATAAGATACACAAAGGTTGAGAAAAGGTAGGATGATCAGATATAGTGTTTCTTGAAGAAGTTCTAGAGAAACACTTTTTAGACAGATTTTTTTTGAGAATTATGATGTTGCGCTATTTTTCATTGGTTTTTCATCTTGTAGAAAATCAGTAAGTTTTAAGAGATCCTTAATGTGTGAAGTTAATAAAGTTTGAGAAAATTTTGAATCACTGGATAATTCAATAAGTTTCAAGAATATTTGAGAAGAATCTGGAATGATTGAGAAGTGTCCAAGAGAAATTAAAATATACAAGAAATGTGGTTTTATAAATGAGCAAGAAAACTAAATGGACTTCCAGACTTTCCCATTCTAGGATTACCTATATAAAGGGTGCAAAGTAAATTATACTTAAAATTGTCCACCCTGTATAAAAAATAAAAACACTATTGAATTGGTGTCAAAAGTAAGTACCAACTGAATCAAATTTCAAGATGAAGAAAGTTTACCAGATATAAGTTTTTGATTAGAGAATCGAATAGAGTTTCCTTGATGAGATTCGAAATATTGATTCACAGAACTGAGTATCAGATAGAGTTTTAGAATTTAAATATAAGAAACAACGTTTTTTTTAATTAGATAGAACATGATTTAGAAACTAAGAATATGTTTAGTGAGGTGTATCGAATGTAGTTTACCGAATGAAGATAGGAACATCAAACAGATACTTACCGGATAGAGTAAATCAGAAATATTTTACATATATACTATTGGAGATCTATTTTTCAAAGTTTCATTTTTTTTGTATCAATTTTTGTAAGAAAAATTTTTAAACTAATAGAATTCAGTATAATCATACCAATTAGGAGATAGGAGGAGTCTAACAGGAGTTAGCTTAAAATTTTTCTTCACTTATTTCTAACAGTGAATTTTTATAGACCCATGGGAGTAGCCATAGAAAGGATGTAATTTCTCACAGTGAGTATGAACCTTTTAAATATTTTGTTCCTTTTTTACTTTCTCATATTTTAAATCTTGTTCTTTTGTTTTAAAATTGATAAGGAATGTATCTCTAACTGGTTCTATGGGTAAATTTCATAATGTTGGAAATTTGTAAAAAGGTAACCACTAATTCACCCCCCCCCCCCCAGTGGTACAATGATCATTAGTAACATTAGATATAGTAACATACTAGAGAAAAAAATAAGATCGTATTCATTTTTGTAGATTGTAAGACCATTAAATATTATATTGATTCCAGTATAAATAACCTATTGAGAGATAGATAATTGTTGGAGAATATTTTTTGGAGTTAAGGATGATACCTTATGTATGTTTGGTTTAATTATGATACCTTCTCACTTTATGTAAGTATTGAGTTAATTCTGATACCTTATCACCTCTTATAACCACTTTTATACATCATTGCTAAAATATGTGTCATGGACTCATCTCAAACATAGTAAGGACATAGTCGCCCACATTACTGGTGAGAATTATAAAGATAACATATATTTTGATCTCATTAATTTATTTATTTCATAGATTATAAATTTTTTGGTTGATTTATATGAGATCCATTCATCTTGATAAGTTCAAAGTATAACTAAAATGGGGTGGAATTCACTAAAAAATGGTCCACAATGATTCACCCACACTATCAATGTGATTGTACTAGATTACTAGGCACATTAATTGATATCAAAGAAAAAGGTTTTATCTTTGGTTAGATATTTTTTCATCTTTTTACCTATTATATATAAAATAAAAAATTGAAGTAATTTTTGAGTACCCTACCAAAGCTAATATGGAGTTTATATCTTTCAAGACACTAAAGAATAAGGAGAAAAGAGATGCTAAGAAAATGAGAAATATCTCATCAGTGAAGAATGGGAAATAGGATTCACCACTAGTTTAAGGTAATCAAATTAGTAATATTTCTATAATATCATTTGATAATTATCTTGTTGAATAATCCATTTTAGGTTGGGAAGTGTGTGTACAAAGTGAATCAATTAGTGGTTTTTACTCAGAAATTAAGGATTATTTGAAAAATGAACCTTATAAAGTTTTCACACACATATATATATATATATATATATATATTCAATTTCATCAAGGTCCTAAAATAAGAAAAATCATAGCTAGATATATAATTAGATTCTATAGAAAATCATTCGATGAGAAGTTTCCAAAATACAACACTCTCATCAAACATGTTGAATCCAAATAGAAGAATTCATTATTATATAAGGAAATATTCTCCCTAACTGAAGAAGAACTAAAAAAGTATAGTGATGATAAATAATAGATTATTAAAGTATTTAATGAAAATATATATTCATAAGAAGAAACTCATAATGGTATTGTTAATGAAAAGAATTTCCAGTTGGATATAATGGATAAAAGAATGAAGGACCTTGAAAACTAAATACAGGAAATGATTAAGATGCATACATACCACATTGATAATATGGATAAAGAATTTAAAGAAGGAGATATAGTAGATGAGGTTGATACAAATACCCAAAAAATGAAGTTCCCTGTGTTAGAGGTAAAAATGATAAATCAAGAGTTAACATGAGTTGAATCTTCCCAAACTAGTAAGAGAATAATTTTATCCATTAAATATTCTAATAATATACTTATTTCCAAAAATTATCATTTTGGTGGAAATAAGTTATTGAAATCATATACAGATAAATCCATTGAAAGATCACAAAAAAGGTTAACCCTTACTCCATAAAATTTTATTTTCACTAAAACTGGATCTATGAAAGATCTTGTTTCAATTTAATTTCTTGAAAAATATGGATGGATAAAAATTCTGAGAAACTCAAAACTTCATCAAATGTGGATGAGATAAATAGAAATGATTTTAGTTCCCAAAAAATATTTCAAAAGGAAGGTGTCTTTATACGAAAAAATCCATGTGTCTAAGATTTCCATAATTATATTGAAAAGAGAAAATTAATGATTATTGGA
This sequence comes from Viscum album, assembly GCA_963277665.1. Classification (NCBI taxonomy): domain Eukaryota; kingdom Viridiplantae; phylum Streptophyta; class Magnoliopsida; order Santalales; family Viscaceae; genus Viscum; species Viscum album. Next base: position 1,349,312,601 of record OY728121.1, on the reverse strand, counting down.
TATTGTGGATATTATGAAATGTTCTTTCATAAGGATATAGATTTTTGGTATAACATTTCAATAATAGGAATATAAATAAGGCCTATATCAAGGGGAGAAAACATGAAGTCAATATAAATCCTACCGAGTTTAAGAAATATAAATAGAAGAATGTAAATTTGTTCACTACAAACATATTCAAATATCTTGAGAGTATCAATTTAAATTTAAATTAAAATTTTCATTATGATTATGATCACTGGTTCACACATACCAAGAATGATTCATTTACTATTAAAAAATAAATCCAAAAAATATGAAGAAAAATCAATAGAAGAAATATGGTGAATTCACCATGGGGTGTAATTTAAAGAAAAATACAAGACAAAATAAACCCAAGATAAATATTAATAAAGATGAAACACTAAATAGGAGATTATGATATTATGGAAGTAAATTCCACATCATTGATAATTTCAAACAATCAAGGAATTATAGTGTTAAAGGAAGAAAGCGGAGACATTAAAGAAAATAAATCAGAGAAAGAAAAAAGGTATTATTTTGTGGAATATATCTATGAAGAATAATTTTAATTTCATGAGTAGTTTCTAAAATATGTTAACCCAAGAACTCTTAATAAATCATGTGGAATAACCAATCAATATAGTAATACCTCTAAATAATGTATGATTATATGGATAGCTCGGTTATATTTAGCATGGAAGATATAAAAATACAAAATAATACATGTTCCTAGCTAGCTAATGTGAAACGATCAATTCCACATAAGAATAAATATGGAGAAATCAATAAGACCATGTTTTCCAAGGAAATCACTTTTTATAAAATAAAAATAGGAGAATACAAGAATAATTCACATAAAGGTGAAGCTGAATTTAAAGGATTTCCTAGGTTGTTAGGAAACTCTCAAATTTGATTCTCTCACTACAAAGAAAGGGTAAATCGCCTTATTATCATATATGTTGTGCTTATTTTAATTGTTTATATAATTAAATGTGATTTAATTTAATTTAATTTCTATAATAAAACTAAAAAATTTTGAACACATTATAACTAGATGATATATTCATCATGGAGTTCTTTAATTAATATTATGACGCAACCTCACAACACTTAAAATTGTACCATCCATGATAAAGAATATGGATGGAGTTTACCAATTAAGATGAAGTTGAGTTAAATAGATACCACATATCATTATCTAATTTTAATTAAAAAATTCAACTAGTGCTAGAGTTTTTGATTCTGAAAATCCAATGTGAAAGGATAACTTCAAGATGTTGAGATTTTCTAGGTTCAATTAGCAAGGCCATCATTGTAATAGATCATTCCTTATCAACCCATTAATTTTTTATTTTATGTAGATGGTGGTTTTGGGGGGAGGTTCTAGGAGTTTTTGGTGGAGTTTGTAGCTATTGGGGTGTTATAGTAGGGAATTCACATCATGTAATGTTTACATGATGTGTAAAGGTGGTTCATGGCTTGTGTAGCTAGTTGGTTCATGACCTGTAAATTGAATAAGGGGGAATACATAAGATTTATTACACATAATGTAATTGTAATTCATGATTTTCATTAAATAAATTCCATGGTGAAATGTTTTTTGGAGAAAGTTGGAAGTTTTTGGAAACCTACGGATTACACATCCTATAATGGTTACATGACATGAAACCAATGGGATTCCAGGTTCTTAGTTATTTTATTGGCTGAATTTTATTTCATTTGGATTAACCCTCCTTCTATATCATTTTGTACAAGCCCTAGTCACCCCAATAGGATCTTCTATCCCCCTTCCTCCCGCTTTGGTTTATTGGTTCTGGTGGATCCCTATAGGCAATCATGGTGATTTCTTCTTCTTTCCATATGGTTTTATTTTTTTATTCTCTTAGTGATTCACTGCGGTGGTGTTTTTTTAGGGTGTTATTTGGGGTGAATTTTAATGGATCTTTAGGTGTGGTGTAGGTTGATCTAGGGTTTATCATGGTGTAGTTGTGGTTTTCAGGTGTTTCTTCTTCTCCCTATGATGTGCAACGAGATCGAAAAGTTTCTTGAGGTAGGTAATCCATCGTTTCTCATTATTATGTATCATGTGAGGGGGGGTTTATTTTTTATATATGGTGTATTATTTTGATTTATTAATTAAAGATAAATAATTGGCTAATTTAAATTGAAGAGGAAAAATGGGAATGTTTCACAGGCTTTTACAGTTTTGATATTATTGTGATATTGTGACTGTATGGGCTTGATGCCCCATTGAAAATTGTATTTGTTGGGGGGTTGTTCTAGATAATATGTGATGTGGTTGTTGTACCTATTTTTATTGTTGCGTTATCAGACTAAAATAGTAATTGGTTAACCTAAAATATTTTTCTAATGAAATGGTTTCCCCAGGATTACAGCTTGTGTGATAACACCCCTAAAATAAAGTGTAATGTGATAAAATCCACCATTTAAATCTATAAAATGATCCTTAATGTGTTGTGATGTGTGGTTGTTCTTGTGGGGTGGTGATGTTTGGTTGATGTGTGGTTGGGGCATGAGGGTTGAGTTGGTTATTATTTGGTCATTCTTTATGGGCAATGAGGTGGTGGTTTGATGGTTGTGCATTTGGGGTGGTGAGGTAGTTTTTATTTGGTCATGCTTTAGGGGAGGTGAAGTGGTGGTTTAATGGCCATGATTTTGGTTTGATGAGGTGGTTTTTGTTTTCCTGTGATTTTGGAGTGGTGAGGTGATGGTATGATGGGGTTATGAGTTACTTGTGGTGTGTAGATGTGTTGTGTTAGATTCTCGGATAATTATGGAATAAATGATTAATAATGATTGAAACGGATGGGATTTGGTTTGGTTAATGGGATAGAAATGGATAATGAATAAATAAATGATGTTCTGTGTGGTTAAATGAGTATGATCCTTAATGATGAAATTAATTGGATGGATAATGGAAATTGGTTGGTGGTGTGATGTGGTTTGTATTTTGTTTGGTGTTATGAATTTAGAGGTGGTAGCAAAAGTGATTATACTGTGTGTTAGTTAGTTTTTGGCTATGAACCCATAGGTTGGGATTGTGTGTGGATATATTTATATTATTGTATATTCTTTTTGATTTCTATACACACCCCACCCACATCGATAACTATGTTTTGACACCTGTATAGTCATGTGGGGTGTGTTTTTCCTAAAATTCAGTGAGGACGATGGATGTATGGGTAGCCACCCTTTCCCACTCTACCTTCTAGGTGAGGTAGGTATTTCATAGGCTGTGATGGAAGGAGGTATATTAGTGCATTAAATGGTGGTTTCGATAGCCAATGTTTCTTCCAGCAAGATGTAATGTAGCCTAAGTGTCTGTGGGTTGGATGATATGGGATGAGGTGGCTTATGGTGGGGGTCAGGCATGGTAGGATGGAGCACGATGTTGATTTCCTTAATTCTCATGATACGCTACTACTTTGTTTATAGTTGTGGATGTGTTGTGTCCCAGGTGTTTTTGGGTGAGATGTGATGTGGTCATGCTTGTGGGGTGGCAAGCCCAGGTGTTGGTGGGCGTGATGTAACGTGACCATGCTTGTGGGGAAGTGTGGTATTCATAAGATATGGGAACACTAAGATATATGGTGTTGGGGTGTGAGTGGAATACTAGCAGGAAAGTGGTGTGGGGTACCCTTTATCTATGTGAATGATGTTATATTTCATTACTTGGCTTTCATTATTTGGTGAGTGTGCCTTAGTAAGGTTGGGATGAATAGTTGGCATGTTTTGGTGTTTTTTAGTTCTTCTATTTTCTCACGAGTTCATTAGTATTCTTATTTCACATATGCACAAGAGAATTTGGTTTTTCTAATAAGTATACTTATATTCTCACCATATTAATATAAAATAGTTTTTAGGTTTCAAGGAGGATTACATGGGTTGTGTGGGTAATTACTAGCTCAAAACTTTAGATAGTTATCGCATCACAGCTTTAGCTTTTATTTTGGGTATTTACTTTGGGGAATTTTATTTGTATAATTTTTTTATACATGCATTGTGGGATGGTTTTGGGTTACTTTTATATTATGTTATGGAGTTTATTATGGATGATTCATTTTATCTTCTGGTCTTATTTATATTATAGAGGATAACGCCTCCCGTACATGATATTTTTATACCCTTGGTTCTAGTCTCTAGCTCAAGGCCTACTGGAGGTAGGTCTTGGGGTTCATTATCTCTCTTCCCTCCTTGAGATATCTTTGGATGGAGGGGTTTTGATAGAGTAGTATCAGAGGTGATGGTTGAGACATAGGATGGATTTTAGAGTCTGATATAGTGAGGATTTCATGGGTTGGTAGGGAAGCAGTGCTAGTTGACCTTGGTATGAGACATAGGATGGGGAGACCAGTTAGGAAATGGGATTTTAGGTCCTCCCATGATCTAGTGTATATACTTTGAGATTATTGAACAACCAAGTGAGATGGACCTACTTGTAGGGTAGAGACCTAGGAGAGCTACATGAATCTTGATGAATTGTGTTTATGTTTAAATAGGTTTGTTTTGAGAAAGTTAAAATAGATAAAATTTATTAAATTGAATCTAAATAAAATTTCATACTACCAGGGCTTAGAAAATCATTATTTCCTCTTTCAGTTATGTCTCATGTTCATCATCCCTATGTGTCTTAGGTAGCTGAGGTTCAATAGGATGAACTGTTTAATCATCGTAGGGTTAATCAAATTGAGTTTTATTATCAGTGGAAGAGTACATTGAACATTTTCCAGTGGTAGGATTTGGGGAGGTACAAGGGAAGTGTTTCATATATGGAAATAGAGAGCTAGCTGTAGGTGCTAGAGATCGCTTTTAGTTTGATCTGGGCCATAGTGAGATACCGGTTCCCATTAGAAATCAATCAAAAGTGATGATTTTCACATCAGTGTAGGATGTGTTATATGGAAGAGTGTATGGAGGCATATGTTTTGTGGTTCAACTTCCAAAAAAGAGTTTTGGGCAGAGTTCCTTTCATCGACTGTGAAGGTAATGAAGAGGTAGGAACTTCTTTCTCTTCATAAAGGGATTATTCTAGTGTGAGAGTTGGGAATCAAGTTCAAGGACCTTCTTTATTTTACCCAAGATCATTTTCTAGATGAGGATCCTCATGTGAGGCATCTTGAGGAGGCACTCTTTCCTTCTATCCAGTATCTAGTTACTAATTTTACATTTCCAACATATCTAGAGGTTCATTAGAAAGTGGAGGTTATCAAATGGATGCACTCATGATGATTTTTACCATGATAGGGGAACTATATGGGTTCCTCGAGGAGAAGAGTTATCAGTGGAAGGTTTCAGGCACTAGGGCCTTATTGGTTTCAACTAATGGGGAGTCAACCTTAGCAGCTTCCTTTCCAGGATTTTGGGGGCCATTAGTTTCTATGCTTTTCCTGGGGGCTCTATTCCAGTGTTCTTTTTATGTGGTGTTCTCGGCCATCACCAGAACTAGTTCCCAGTTGTTCCTTGAGCTCAGTTTTATAGAGGTGCACAGGTTCAGTGCCAGCCTCAGTAGCAGTTTCCAATGAGGCCATTTCAGCAACAGGGGAAGTAGGCCTATGATATGCTGAGGGGAGATGTATCAGGTAGAGTTCAACCTCAGTATAGTCCTTGTTTTTAGGGAACTCAACCCCAACATGGTCATGGAGGTATTAATAAATAGAGAGGTAGAGGATCTGAGCTTGGTTAGTTTCATGTAGTGGAGGTGGTAGTTTTAGAGAGGACAAAGAATGTAAGATTTGAGATCAATTTGTTTTATACCTTTTTTGTGACTTATTTGATTCAGTATCTTTTCACTAATTTATTGAAACTACTCTAGTATGTACTCTGGGAATATATGTATAGAGGTTTCCCATTCCTCTAGTGTTGACTATGTCAGTCAGAGGCCGGATCAACTTGTTTGATGTGTACTAGGGGTGTAGACTGATGATGAGGCCAAATTTGTTCCATGGGGATATTTTATTGCTAGATATGCATCCATATGATGTCATCCTAAACATAAATTGATTTTATTTCATACATGTTGTTATCTAATTATTTCATAGGAAAGTTGTGTTCTCAAATATGGAAGGCCAGTGTGTGGTTTTCATTGGTGATCAAGATTATCAGGTAGGAAGTCGGTATGTGGATCCCCTTCTTTTATTAATGGTTGATTTGTTGATGTAATCAGTGGTTTCTAGGACAGTGGAGGTCCCTGGGTTTTTTAGGATGTTTCTGGATATTTTTTACAAGGATTTTGTGATGATACCCCATAAAATGTGATTTTGATTTCAGAATAGACTTGTATTATAGTGCTTCTCTTATTTTGACATCTCCTTATCAAATGGAACCTTTTGATTTATGATATATGAGTATTTAGATATATGATATAATGAATGAGGGTTTCATATTTCCAAGTGTGTCATCGTGGGGTGATCAAGTGTTGTTCTCCAAGAATGAGAACGGTAGTCTAAGGTTCTTTATAGACTACCTGAGGTTGAATCAGGTAACAATAAAAAATTGTTACTTTTTTTCAAGGATGGATGATCTTTTCGACCAGATGAGAGGGATGATTTGGTTTTATAAGATCTAACTATGATCTAGATATCACCAGTTGAGGATGAAGGAGGGTGATATCCTAATGACTGCCTTTAGATAAAATTATGTGCACTTTGAGTTTATAGTCATGTCATTTGGTGTTATTAAAGCACCAGTTGTTTTCATGGGGATTTTAAACTCTATGTTCCATGATTTCCTGGATCGATTCATCATTATACTCATCGATTATATCTTATTCTATTTAAAGTCATAGGAGGAGCATGTTGATAATCTCATAGTTGTTTTCAGGTCCTTAGACACCACCATCTTTATGGGAATTTTTCCAAGAGTGATTTATAGACATGATAGGTGCATTTAATTAGACATGTGGTGTCTCAGTAGGGTGTGTAAGTTGACCTGTTGAAGTTCGAGGTAGTTTTTTCTTAGGAAACACCCAAAAATGTGGAAAAGGTTTATAGTTTCCTTGGTCTTGTAGGCTATTATCTATGGTTTGTGCCCAATTTCTATTGATTTTTAGTCCCATTGACAATGTTAACTAGGAAGGACTAGGCTTTTGTATGTAATGGTTAGTTCCAGGCAACATTCGATTACTAGAAGGGAAAGTTATTCAGTGCTCTTGTGCTTTAGCTTCCTAAGGAGGATGCATTGTTTGAGGTTTCTTTATGATTCACATCTGGAATTGGGGTGTATGCTAATACTGAAGAGATTAGTGATCTCTTATGGGTCTCATCTTACACTTCTATAGGAATAATTATTCCACCCATGATCTAGAGTTATCATTGGTTGTGTTTTCATTCACATTATGGTGGCATTGCCTCATTGGGGAGAAATTTGTAGTCTTCAGAGATCAGAAGATTTTGAGGTATATCTTTTCTCAGTATGATCTGAATTTGAGGCAACATGGGTGGATGTAGGTTCTTCAGGTTTACAATTTTGAGATCTCTTATGCCTTAGGAAAGGGAAATTTTGAGGTTGATGCTTTGATTAGGAATTTAAGAATATTTGTTTCTCGAGAGTCTTAGGATACTTAGAAATCCATGGAGGGGTTGAAAGCCTTTTATTTAGATGAAAGGGTGGATGATGGTAGAGGATTTTTTTTATATGATAGAGTAGTATTCTTTTATGAATTAGGTGGATGAGTTTTACTGTGGAGAATCATAGGTAGAGGTGATGCATGATCGTGTTGGCCATAGTGATGCTCCTGAGGGATGGTTGGAGGATGGTTAGAACTAGATGTTGTGTCAAGGGAGGTTTTTTTGGTAGTGGTGCATGATGAATTATTTTTGGAGTTTCATATCTCGCCTTTGGTGGTATACCTTGTATTATACAAGATACCCCAAGTCTTGAGGATGCAGTTTTGGTGGCCCGGGATAAAATGGGCAGTGGAAGAGTTCATGGAGAGGTGTTTAATTTTCCATCAGTTAAAGGCTGAGAACCATGTTTTGGGTGGTTTCTTACTCTCATTATATTTTCATGAGTGGAAATGTGATGAAATATTGATGGGTTTTTTCATAGGTTTACCCTGATCATAGGGAGTTTGTGATTCTATTTGGTAGATCGCTGATCAGTTGATGAAATTAGATCACTTCTTAGCAATCAAGGAGTCAGGTGCAGTGGATTATTTGGCTAAGAGGTATATGGATGAGGTGGTGTGGTTACATGTATTTATGAGGTTCAGTGTATAAATCAGGACTCACATTTTACCTCGTGATTCTGGAGACGATTATAGCATTCTTTTGGAAACTAGTTACGCCTAAGAACCACTTTCCACCCTCAAACAGATGGACAGATGAAGCGGACTATCCAGACATTGCAGGATATATTTCAATTTTTAGTCTTGGAATTTGGTGTATATTGGGCATGATACATTACTTTAGTTGTTTTTTCATAAAAAAAACATTTATCACTCATCCATTGGTATGGATATGTTTGAATCTTTGTATGGAAGACCACATCATTCTCCATTGTGTTGGACAATGGTTGGGGAGGAAGCAGTTCTTGTACCCAATGTGGTTAATATCATGACAGAGAAGGTTTGACGTGTTCATGAGAGGATGAAAGCTGCATAGGACTGGAATAATTCTTATGTTAACCATAGGAGGAGTACCTTGTAGTTTGAGTTTAGGGACCACTTGTTCTTGAAGGTTTCCCCTCAACTTGGGAAATGAAGGTTTGTAGGAGGGAGTAAAATTTCTCCTAGGTTTTTTGGTCCCTTTGAGGTGTTGGGGTGAGGTGGTGAGGTGGTATATCAGTTTTAATTTCCACCACTACTAGAGGGGATCCACAACATCTTCCACATATCTCATATTCATCAATATCTTTACAATAGATCTCATTTCATTCACTAGGGAGAGTTGGATATCAAGGAAGATGTGACATTCATGGGGAAGACACTAGAGATCCAAGATCACCAAGAGAAGGTATTGCATGGATGGACCATTCCTTCAGTTATTGTGTTGTGTAGACGTGGTGTCCTAGAGGGTAATACTTTAGAGAGAGATATGTGGATGTGTTCCTAGTACCTAGAGTTATTTTGGGTTTTTATTTTCACCATTCTTATTTGTGATGTGATGTTAGATCCTTTTGTTTTATGTGATGTGTTGTTTCCCTGATGTATGATGTATGATAAAAGTTCCAACATATAAAAAAGGGGAGGACTTTATTCCTATTTGAAACACATTAACTATAATGATATTAAACCTATGTAGGCAAGTAAGTTTCACCCAAAGCAGATAATATCTTGATATGGATGATGGAATTTCCATGATTCATATGTTTGGGGAATTTTGGATTTTTGGTTTGGGTTATATGGAGGTTGGAAGGTTTAGGTGATGTTGATATGTGGTAATGAGGTTGTGTGGGGTGTTTTTTGGTAGTTTGGTTTGGAATTTTTAGCTGGTGGTAGTGTTTGAGGTATGACAAGATCCTTGAGAGGTATCTCATGAGGGGGTTGTGTGGAACCATTTCCCTCTAGGATAGGTTTTGGAATCTCTATGGTGAGAATAATTTGACAGGTATATTATGTAAAGGAACATTCCTTCTCAACCCATTACATTTCTAGTTTTGGTTGTTGAAGGTGTTCAGGGGAGGTTCTACGAGTTTTTTGTGGACGCAGGACTAGCAGGGATATTGTAGTAGGGAATCCACATCGTGTAATGTTTACACAACATAGTAATGTGGATCACATCTTGTTTATTTGGATGGTTTACATCATGTAAATAATATAAGGGGAAGACATGAGATATATTAAATGTAGTGTAAGTGAAGTTCATGACATATATTGAATAAATGTCGGCATGACGTGATTTATGGTGAAAGATGGAAATTTTTGGAAACCTAGGGATTACACGCCATGTAATGGTTACATGATATAAAAATAGTGGTATTCCAGGATTTGAGTTCTTTTATCAACCGAATTTCCTTCCATTCTTCAAAAACCTCCTTCTCTCTCATTTTGGATGATCCCTAGGAACCCTGAAAGGATCTTATATCACCCTTACTCTTTATTTGGTTTGTTGGTTCTAGTGGAAATCTATGGTGAGTTATTTATATTTACCTATGGTTTTCTTTCATTCTTCTCTTAGCAGTTCACTACGGCAATGTTGTTTTGGTTTAGGTTATGATTTGGGATGCATTTTAATGGATCTTTGGGTGTGGTGTAGGTTGATCTACAGTTTCTCATAGTTCATGTCACATAAATAACTTATTTTAAAGGTATTTTTCATTTAATTTCCATTATTTCCATGTTTTGGGGTTTTCCCATGCATTTTGGTGGAAGTGGTGCGTTTTTGAAATTTGGGCCAAACCATGAGCCCATTTCCAGATTTAAAAATAAATTTTGTTTCTTTTATAACTCTTTAATTTTTCAACATTTTTCATCCATTCCAATTCCTAAAATGGACTCCCATGACCTATAAAAACCAAAATTTCAATTTGGACCCTTTAGGAATCCATGATAATGGTGGATTTGGGTTTTTATTTAGGGAATTGTGTCAGCCCGGAAGCATATTTCCAATTTTAAAAAAAAAATTATTTAATAACTTATTCAATTTTTGTTATTTTTTAGTGATTCCAAATGTCACCCAATCCCGTTGAACCCAGGTGTTCCCCCATTACCTTTCACCCCTCTTTGGAGCTCGTTATCATCATGAATTAGGGGAAAACTTCATAGGGTTTCTCAAATCATCCAGATTTGAAGAGGTAATTTATTTCCTTCATAACTCTTTCAATTCTTACTCATTTTCCCCCATTTAAGTTCTCACATGAAATTCAAAGACTTATTTGAACCTCACTTACATTATTGTTTGTTTTTAAATTTATCTACTTGTGTATTTGGGTCGATTTATTCAAGATCCCTCAAGTAAGTGGGTCTCCTTCATTATTCCTCCCATTTGCTTAGGGTTTTCATTCATTTTTATTAGGGTTTATTCCAATTATTCTTGATTTTTCTAATGTCCAGAAAGTGGGGATTAGAACCTAGGGTTTGATTCTGGTTTTATTGGTCTATTACTTTGGTTTTTAGCTTGATCTAGGTCCCTCTTGGTGTGGCGGTGGTGTGATTTGATTTTCGCACAAAGATTCAAGGGTTTTCATTATTTTGGTAGGTGATTCCATTTTGTATGCAATATTTGTGACATAGCTACTTTTTTATGATATTTTAATGTTTATTACATTTTATTATTTCTTAATAAATTGGTTTTAGTGATGTTTGTAATACAAGTGAATTTTAAGTTCCAATTTTAGGTTAAATCGGGGGTTTTTCATATAAATATTTTATTGGTTGATTTGTGGATTCCCTATATTTACCTAGTGGATTTTATTGAACTTTATTAGGGTTGAAAATTATGTTTTGAATAATTATCCTCTTTGTTTGTTCCTATGAACGTTTTTTTAAATGGTGTTTGTGAATCCAATGGACTTTAAGTGCCATGTTTGTGTGAAAATGGGGGTTTTTTAAAGATATAAATTCTTGGTTCATATGGGGCTGCCCCATAACTGAATTGTTGGTTTTATTGAAGGGTATTGAAATGAAATTTTTGTTTTGGTGACTTAAAAGTGTGCACATAGTGTGAAAAGTGGATATTTCAAAGAGTTTTGGGAGCAAAACAATGTGAGATTTTGAGAAGTTGTTCTATTGAAAATAAAAATTTTGTGTGGTATGTTTTAAGTGGTATAAAATGTGTATAGATACTGTATTGTTTGTATGTGAACAGTAGTGGTGTTTTTATATGAAAAGTAATGTGTGTTTCTTGTTGAAATTTTTTGAGCACAAAAGGGGAAGCCCTGGTACCTAGGTGGGCGGATATGTACTAGTACAGCTAGTGAACTAGATGGGTTTTTTCCCTATTTCACTGAGAAAACGGATAATGAAAACTCTAAATAAACTATGTGGATGATGTTTGGGGACTAATAGATTATGGTTATGTTCCCTATTAGTGTATTTTTCCTGGGAAATTATTATGACTTGTATACTTTACACTGAGGTATAAGGTACATAGGGCCCGAGACTATCTAGTTGCCTAGGGGTGTTCCTGGTTTTGGTGATCATCTTATTTGTGGTATTTAACATTATATTAGGTTTTGTTTGGCTATAATTTACAGTAGATCAAATTTCATGTTTAATCTTATTAAAATTCTGAATTTTTTAGTTTTTAAAAAACTATTTTCAATTGAAAGTTGCATTTCTTGGAATATATCACCACTTTTCTTTACATATTAAAACGACTTTCCTTTTTATCTTGTGTTTTATACTCTTTGGAATATTTGGGTGGTGTCCTATTGGGTTAGTCTCACACCATACTTAAACCCCTTGGGTGTAAGTAGACTTGGTTATGTTTGACTCTGGTAAAGGCAAAGCCTCAGGTGAAGGCGGTTCGGGTTGTTAGACCCCTCCTGTGGTACGGTGTTGTGGAGATGGCTCAAGGGTGATGACCCCTTGTCATGTGGAGTATTTTTGGATGCCTTTATTCTATATTTATTTGTATTTGGAAATCTTTTACTATATTTAAATCCATGTATTCATATCTGGTTTTGTTAAAACTTTTTTGGCATGAAAACTTCAGATTCTTATTATTGATTTTTTTTAATGTTTTATGCTTTCATACACAGGTAAATTGTTCCCAAAACTAATTTATTGATACCTAGGAACTTGTTCCAACTCATGGGGATAGGGAATGACCTTTAGTCCTTTTAATGGGCTAGATTTGATGTCAGTATTAGGGGCGACCAGATCTGGTTCGTAACAAAATGGTATCAGAGGGGGGGAAATGTTTTTGGGTTATATTGCTATTTTGGGATGAGTCAGGATAGATAGGAGCTTAGACTATTGGGGATTGGGGTTTTGGTCATGATTAGGGTGCCTAGCCTGCACCCCTCATGGAAAACCTTGAGTCACCAGGGGAGGTTGGAATTGTTTTATTGACTTTTCTTCCAGGTGATATGTGTGGGCTGCAGACCACACGTGGACATTGGGAGAGGGTGGAGTAGTTGTTTATTTTATTACTGTAACGTGTTTAGATTATTTATATTTGATGTATTTGATTAAAATTTCAAGAATTGTGGTATTTAATATTGTTTTTGTGACTATTTCATTTTGTAGCAACATGCCTCTCCAGAAATATCCCATGCGCCCACAGGAGGAATCCGGAGAGAGTTCTCCCACATCTATTGATCATAGGCTAGTTGAGGTCATGGTCCAGGTTGTCCAGGATCTAGGGCAAGGACCATCTCATGTTCCAGCTCTTGTTATAGAGGATGATACTGGTCCTAGAAAGGACATGGACCAGGAGTTCTAGAAAAATAATCCTCCCACCTTATGAGGCATTATAGAACCCCAGGAAGAAGAGGAATGGATCAATAAGATAGAGCACATGTTTGAGTTCCTAGATACATCCAAGGAGCTTAGGGTGAAATGTGCCCCCTTTATATTGGATGGTCCTAGCCATAGGTGGTGGGAATCAGTACTTCAGACTGGGAAGAATGACCAGATGTACTGGGGAGATTTCAAGGTTGTCTTCAATGAGTAGTACTACCCCAAGGTCTTGGAATATGTCATGTCTTGAGAGTTCATAGACCATGTTCAGGGGAATCTATTTGTGATAGATTACACCAAATGTTTCATTGAGTTGGTTTGGTATGCTCATGAAATCATCTCTAATGAGCAAGTGAAGGCCCAGAGGTTTAAAAAAGGCTTGTGACCAGAGATGTACTCCCATGTGTTCTTGTTTAAGCTGAGGACCTATGAAGAGGTCATTGACTAGGAGTGCATGGTGGAGATTGATTTTAAAGGCAAGGATGGTTTCTCTAGATCAATATCAGTAGTGGGAAGTGGAATCTCTTCAGAAAAGAAAAGTAAGTGGGAGGAACAGGTGAAGAAGGGAGGTGGTAGTTCAGGCCACAACTCCATGCAGTTTTCGTCTATGGATTCTGATGCAAGATTAGTTGTGTGCTACTAGTGTGGGAAGATGGGGAACATTCTACAAGCATGCATGTTTCCTCTGAATCCTTATTACCAGTGTGGAGGTATGGGGAATTTGCAGCGCTTCTGCGGGGTGGCACGTCCACTTCCAAGTGGGGTAGGGTCAGTCGCTTCAAAAGGAGTGACAGCACAGTCCGAGCCGTCAAGGACTGGGGGATCTTGATTTGGAAGCCATGTTTATAACATCCCACCTTTTTCATCACATAAACTTTCATTACATTATACAAAACCGAGGATCTTTAAGGTTTAGTGTCTTGGAAACCAGGAGCTTAATACAGGACAACATAAAACATTCTTCTTAAACACTTGAAAGGCTTCTTAATTTTTTCATACTAAGTTCATTATAGTATCTCATAACCTGGGAGCATACATCAAAGGAAAGGGTGAGCAGAAGGCATAGTAAGGGAAACAAGGGAAACATTTTACATGTGAACTTGAGATACATCAAAAAGTCATGAAAAATAACTTTAAGGCATGAGAAAGAAATCATGAGGCATATCATAATAAAAATAACGTATTTCATAACTTTAATATGTGGATAAAACATTTAACTTAGACAACCATGAACATATCACCAAGTTAAACCCTAAGGTGTCATTTGAAATTACCAAGGTTATTCACCCAGGTATCGTTAAAATTGTAATATCTAGTGGTTACATCATTACCCAATGCATTGGAGCGTTATCAGGGCGTACCCTTAAATTTGTATTTATCATCATGTGATCCACATATATCATCATAAAAAATTTCATAAATAGACCATATGGCATAAAATAAATGGGTTTCATTTCATAATCATAACATTTTAAAAACTGCATTTAAGACATGATCTTTACGTCACTTTAAACCCACGAAAAAGGAAAGCAGGTCTCATGTATGTAAATCACAGAATTTAAAATAGAACATTTTGATATATATGTGAATACCCCTGTAGAATAAAGATCCTTCAGTATTCACTTAATAAAATAAAATAATTTGAGAAAAAGAGATAGACATTTTGAGATAAAAATTTTGCAGCATAACGACTATATTACAGGGTTTTAGAAAATATTGAAAAGAGATGGGACATGGGTCACCCACCCATAAATGATACATAACATAGAATAGGGATAGAATATAATGGATATAAGAACATGGTAATGAAATTTTAAATATATTCCATATGAAATAAAAATCTTGAAAGGAAGACAAAAAATAAGATTTCTCGTATGAAAATTCGGCAGCCTAACGGCGTCACTTAAAACTTCAAAAAATGAATTGACGAGATCAAATAGGGTCTCTCATAATATGAAAATAAAATATAAGTATGATAGATATATATATAATACCCCAACATAATAAAAAGGAACATGAAAGACTTGACATGAGAATAGATTTTGAAAACGAGAAGGGTGAAAGAATCCCTTAAAAATTCGACAGCCTAACAGCGCCACTTAAACATTATTAAAATGAATTGATGAGAGAAAGAGGGGGTATCTCATAATATGAACATAAAAAGTACAGTAGTATGAATATAAAAGAACATCCCCAACATAAGAACATGGAGCTTAAAAGAAATGACATAAAAGCGAGTACTTGGAAAGAAAGAGAGAGGTAGGATCCCTTACCTTAAAACGTTACTCTTAAAACTCAAAGGTTGGGACCTTGAGGGCTTGGGGGAACCTTGGGAGGACTACTTGGAAGGTAAGGAGACCATAAATTCGTTGAGGACGATTTTGGAGTCTAACGGATGAGAGAATGGCTTGGTATTTATAGGGAAAGTGAGGGGACAAGGCATTAATGGCCAAGGGACACCTCATTGGTGGTATTTGGAAAAACCATGGGCTTGCCCATGGTATTTTCCCATGTTATTGGACACTTGGGACACCTCATACCTTATATCACTATTCATAAGTCTACCATAAATATTACATAATTATTACATCCTTAATGATGTCATTAAACACCTGAAACTCTAAACTGAAAATTCACTATTCACTGAAAATTCAATTTTCTCAGAAAAATCCCAAAATTTCACCTTAACCAAATATTGATACTATGATTTAAAAAATGAACTCCATTTTATAAAAATAATTTTCTAAATATTTTTAATTTAATTTTTAAATAAAAATACTATTCACCGAAAATTCATTTTTTTCAGAAAAAACCCCAAAAATTACCTTAACATAATATCGATGTCCAGAATTCAAAAATAAAGTCCATTTTATAAAAATAATTTTCTAAATATTTTTAATTTAATTTTTAATTAAAAAACACTATTCACCCAAAAAAACTAATACTAGACTAATAATTAATGAAATAGTTATTTACCTATTTTATTGAATCACATTACTTAATCAAGGTGCCTATATTATATTAATACTTTCTTTAAGTGAGATTACTAATCCATTTGGTCACATTACTAATCCTAAGAACAAAATCACTATTCATAATTTACTATTCATCAAAAAAAATAATTTGATCTTATTAGACTCTAAATTTCTTACTGAACACAATTACAGAAGAACATTTTTTGAAAATCATTACACATCATTAATTATTTAAGGTTTACATAAATATTTTAAAATATCCTTTTTTCAAAATTCATCAATAAAACACATCCTATATTCATTCAAACATTTGAAAACTCACAAACTTCACCATAAGAAGAAAACACAATTTTATTTATAGCAAAGGATTACACAAAGTAGTTATGGTCTCGTTACATATCCCCTTATCAGACCAGCATAGAACCTAAGAGTAAGGTGTGCGATGGTGATAAATCTTGGGGCGGCTCGGCCAACATTGCCTGAGTAGTGATTTCTACCAGCTTGAACTTCTCGCGAAGGCGATTCCGTTCTAGCTTCACACGATGAAGTTCAGCTTGGGTTTGGTCCAGATCAAAGCCCAGTGGTGCTACCTTCTTCCCAAGTTCTGTTAGATGGGCTTCGATAGGCCCAAGACTACTGGATGAGGCCATCGAATCTTCTATCTATATTAATTAACCAAGATCACTTGTATTTAGAGATAATAGTTGCAACATTTAGTTTCCAACAGTCATACTGACTAAAGGTCATATGATAGTCAAAACCCAACAAAATCATTTTAATTATACTCATTTTATTAAATGGAAAAGTTTTGTTGATTATGAAATAAAATAACACACAAAATTAGGAAACAAGATTTATTCAAAATTTCAGGTCATTACAATCTTCCCCCTTAAGAAATTGCATCCTCGCAATTTTTAAAATTGGGTTTGGAAATTTCATTGAAATTCCCACATCGGAAAAAGAGTCAGTAACACTATTACTTTAAAAGAAATAAAAGGAAGTAAAAAGGTCACCCGAGTTAACCCATACTAGGATTCCATGTAGGAAAACATGGAAATGGAGGAGAAAACAAAGGGTGAATTTTTGAGGGAGAGTGATAGAAAACATGTCTAAGAGGAAGTTAACCACCAGAAAATCACAAACTTGTGATGGGTTAATTGGTCTTTGATTACCCAGTAAGAAACTTAAACCAACAACATTTTTGTTTTACGTTCCTTTTAATAATTTTGAGGAATTCGTTTACTACATAGAATAAAAACACAAGGAAATATATTTACCTTCAAGTAGAGTTTCTTCCCTTAATAAGTTTTCACCAAGACTAATCTTTTCTCCAAACAAAGAGCATTCAAAACTACTTGGTCTCATCAAAGCACAATAATCATATTCTAGAGAATCACGTAATCCACGAAAGAATAACTATCTATCTTTAAACATTTATCCCAAAAACAAAAAGGGTAAGATAAAACAACTCTTCAAAAAGAAATAACCCTATAGGAAGGGAAACTACTTTAAATCTTCAAAGTTCCACGGTACTACCCAAAGTTCATCCTAGACCATTCCATAAATAATTGTCCTTAAAATTCCTCAAAATAAACCAAACTAATATTGAAACCCAAATATAAGAAGGATTTGATAACATAGTCTTCCAAGATAAACTTTATCATTCATATCCAAACAACATCAACCACTCCTAATGTCTTACAAAAAAAGTAACTAACCTAATCACATTTTCCCCAAGATAGGTTAATCATTTCCATAAGTAACATAAATTACTATAAGTTCACCTTAAATTCATCGATTCTTCAAAATATAAGTCAACCTTTACTCCTCAAAGATAATATCATAGTAATCTATTTACCTTGATCATATAGGGTTCCCAAAATAGTGAACGTCTTCCAAAATAATATTCATCTTTTAATCCCCTAATCATCTTTTTTTCAAGAAGAACAGCTTCATAACATCAACATGTGATACATAAAAATAGATGTTTTCCTTAATGATATAAAATCATCTTAGGTAGTGACTTGATGTTCTTAGAAAACATTAAATATATGCTCATAGATCACGAACTAAAATACAACATGGCATAGACAATTATTGTGAAGAAGTTACATGTACTTCAGTCATCATGATCCATCTCAACATAGGACTTGCATTGTTCCCTTGTCCTTGAAGATTGTTGATGCTCGTCATGATTCTCATCCCTTACAAGAGATAATTTCCTTGGATAATGTCTAACTTCTCCACATTTAAGACATTGATAAGTATAAGGTACATTAGATCGAACATTATCTCTATTCATCACATTATCCTTTTTTTTAAAGCAATTGGATACTTTATGCCCTATCACCCCACACTTAAAACATCTCCTGGTTCCTTTGTGAAATTCCCCTTGGTGCCTCTTTCCACACTTCTTGCACAAAGGAAATTGGGTCTTCTTTCCCTTATCAAATTTATCAGATGAACCTCCTTGAGACTTCATCTTCTTCTTCCTTGATGAATTTAGGCATTCAACCAGGTACCAATTATTAACTGGGATTTTTGATAGTTGGTTTGGCATAATCACAATATGTTCAACTAGATCTCTTGTCATCTCTGTGATATTAATAAGGCAATCGTCACATTTCCTATCACATTGGTTGTTGGGACATGTTCTTCTATTTCCCTCCATTAACTAAGAAAAGAAAGTATAATTAGGGGATTAAATACTTATCCAATAATCATGAAAAGGAAACTTTAGTCATAGAAAGATAAACTTATAGAAGAAAAGTTTATCCTAACTTGTGATCCCCTAGGTTCCAAACTAGGTTATCCATGATCATATATTCTTATGTGAATCATTATTTTATTTTATCTTTGTTCCTTTAATAATGGTTCATACTAAGCTTATGAATTTACCAAAGCATATCTCCCAAGAGTATCGTAACCAAGAGTGCAGTAAGGCCCTTTGTCGTGTACCAGTTCTCATTCAAGTCTAGCTCAAAGCGGTGTTTTTGGGTTTTACCCCTACGTACATTTGTGCCAGATCCACCTCTACCTGCTCGTATCCAGACAGGGATGTATTTTCTTGATAAACCACTTACTCAATACTCACCAAAATACCAGGAAGATTTCCTATATTTAAAATTTTCTATAGGATTCTTCCTAAAGTTTTCATATCCTAATTTCCACAAATAACTAAACCATCCTTTGATACCAACTATAACATCCCACCTTTTTTATCACATAAATTTTCATTACATTATACAAAACCGAGGATCTTTAAGGTTTAGTGTCTTGGAAACCAGGAGCTTAATACATGACAACATAAAACATTCTTATTAAAAACTTGAAAAGGATTCTTCATTTGTTCATCCTAAGTTCATTACAACATCTCATAACCTGGGAGCATACATCAAAGGAAAGGGTGAGCAGAAGGCCCAATAAGGGAAACAATGGAAACATTTTACATGTGAACTTGAGATACATCAAAAAGTCATGAAAAATAACTTTAATGCATGAGAAAGAAATCATGAGGCATATCATAATAAAAATAACGTATTTCATAACTTGAATATGTGGATACAACATTTAACTTATACAATAATGAACATATCACCAAGGTAAACCCCAAGGTGTTATTTGAAATTACCAAGGTTATTCACCCAGGTATTGTTAAAATTGTAATCTCTAGTGGTTACATCATTACCCAATGCATTGGAGCGCTATCAGGGCGCACCCTTAAATTTTTCTTTATCATCATGTGATCCACATATATAATCATCAAAAATTTCATAAATATCCCATATATCATAAAAGAAATGGGTTTCATTTCATAATCATAAAGTTTTAAATACTGCTTTTAAGACATGATCTTTACGTCACTTTAAACCCACAAAAAAGGAAAGCAAGTCTCATGTATGTAAATCCCAGAATTTAAAATAGAACATTTTGATATATATGTGAATACCCCTATAGAATAAAGAGATTTTAGTATTCAATTAATAAAATAAAATAATTTGAGAAAAAGAGAGAGCCATTTTGAGACGAAAATTCTGCAGCATAACGGCTATATTACAGGGTTTTAGAAAATATTGAAAAGAGAGGGGACATGGTTCACCCACTCATAAATGATCCATAACACAGAATAGGGACAGAATATAATGGATATAAGAAATTTGTATTGAAATTTTAAAGACATACCATATGAAATGAAAATCTTGAAAGGAAGACAAAAAATAAGATTTCTCTTATGAAAATTCGACAGCCTAACGGCGTCACTTAAAACTTCAAAAAATGAATTGATGAGATCAAATAGGGTATCTCATCATATGAACATAAAATATAATTATGATAGATATAGATATCATACCTCAACATAAAAAAAAGGAACGTGAAAGACTTGACATGAGAAAAGATTTTGAAAACGAGAAGGGTGAAAGAATCCCTTAAAAATTCGGCATCCTAACGGCGCCACTAAAACATTATTAAAATGAATTGATGAGAGAAACAGGGGGTATATCATCATATGAACATAAAAAGGACAGTAGGATTAATATAAAATAACATCCCAAACATAAGAACATGGAGCTTAAAAGAAATTACATAAAAGAGAGTACTTGGAAAGAAAGAGAGAGGTAGGATCCCTTACCTTAAAACGTAACTCTTAAAACTCAAATGTTGGGACCTTGAGGGCTTGAGGGCACCTTGGGAGGACTCCTTGGGATGTAATGAGACCATAATTTTGTTTAGGATGATTTTGGAGTTGAAAGGATGATATAATGTCTTGGTATTTATAGGGAAAGTGAGGAGACAAGGCATTAATGGCCAAGGGACACACCTCATTGGTGGTATTGGAAAAACCATGGGATTTACCATAGTATTTGCCCATGGTATTGGCCACTTGGGACACCTAATACCTTATCACACTATTCATAAGTCGACCATAAATATTACATAATTATTACATCCTTAATGATGTCATTAAACACCTGAAACTCTAAACTGAAATTTCACTATTCACTGAAAATTCAACTTTCTCAGAAAAATCCCAAAATTTCACCTTAACCAAATATTGATACTCTGATTTCAAAAATGAACTCCATTTTATAAAAAGAATTTTCTAAATATTTTTAATTTAATTTTTAAATAAAAACACTCTTCACCGAAAATTCATTTTTTTCAGAAAAAACCCCAAAAATTACATTAACATAATATCGATGTCTTGAATTCAAAAATAAAGTCTATTTTATAAAAATAATTTTCTAAATATTTTTATAAAAAAAACTAATTAAAAAACACTATTCACCCGAAAAAAACTAATACTTGACTAATAATTAATGAAACAGTTATTTACCTATTTTATTGAATCACATTACTTAATCAAGGTGCCTATATTATATTAATACTTTCTTTAAGTGAGATTACTAATCCATTTGGTCACATTACTAATCCTAAGCGTAAACTTCTATTCATAATTTACTATTCATAAAAAAAAATAAGTTGATCTTATTAGACTCTAAATTTCTTACTGAATACAATTGCAGAAGACCATTTTTTGAAAATCATTACCCATCATTAATTATTTAAGGTTTACATAAATATTTTAAAATATCCTTTTTTCAAAATTCATCAATAAAATACATCCTATATTCATTCGAACATTTGAAAACTCACAAACTCCACTATAAGAAGAAAACACAATTTTATTTATAACAAAGGATTACACAAAGTAGCTATGGTCTCGTTACATATCCCCTTATCACACCAGCATAGGACCTAAGAGTAAGGTGTTCTAGGGTGATAGAATCTTGGGGAGGCTCGGCCAACATTACCAAAGTAGTGATTTATACCAACTTTAACTTCTCACAAAGGAGATTCCATTCTAGCTTCACATGATGAAGTTCGGCTTGGGTTTGGTCCATAGAAAATCCCAGTGGTGCTACCTCCTTCCCAAGTTCTGTTAGATAGGCTTCGATCATCCCAAGACTACTGGATGAGGCCATCGAATCTTCTTTCTATATTAATTAACCAAGATCACTTGTATTTGGAGACAATAGTCACAACATTTAGTTTCCAACGGTCATACTGACTAACGGTCATATAATAGTCAATACCCAACAGACTCATTTTAATTATACTCATTTTATTAAATGAAAAAATTTTGTTGAGTATGAAATAAAATAACACACAAAATTAGGAAACAAGATTTATTCAAAATTTTGGGTCGTTACAATGGTGGTAGGGCTAGGTCATCTTATAGGAAAATTCAGTTTAGGGCACAGCCACAGACTAGCGGTCATCCTCAGGCAGAGACTAGACATCTCCATGAAGTAGATCAGGCACCAGCAGGATCAGAGGCGGGACCATTGACAGTTTGAGGTACCATTTTGATCGTATCTTCTATAGCTTCTTCTCTTTTTGATATTGGTGCCTCTATTTCATTCATTTCTTCCCATTTTGTGGAAATTCTGAATTTTACAACTGAGTTGTTGTCTTTTGCGATGGAGTTGGTTTGGTCGCTGGGAAATAAGAAGGAGCAGGGTCTTAGGTGCCCATCGTGTGCACTCTCCGTGTCAGGAATTGAGATGGAGTGGGACCTTTTGGTCTTAGATATGGTTCTTTTTGACATAATAATTTTCATGTATTGGATAGTACACTTCTAGGCATACATTGATTACTACAGGTGGCGAGTGAGTTTCATGGCACCTGATGGGAGTTTTCAGGTTTTTCTTGGAGAATGGGAACCTCAGTCGGGTCGCGTAGGACCTCCACTACCAGATTTGGGAAGTCTTATCTTTCAATTATCATCTCTTGCACTAGATGATAGTGGTATTTCCCCTGAAGGTGCACTACCTCATGTAGTGAATGAGTTTCTGGAGGTATTACCGAATGATTTTTCAAGTTTTCCCCCAGAGCGGGATGTGGAGTACTCGATTGAACTAGCGTCAGGAAAATAGTTGATATCCCTTCTCTCCTATCTCATAGCCCCCACTAAGCTGAGGGAATTAAAGACACATAAGGATGACTTAGAATCCAAAGGATTCATTCGCCTGAGCGTCTCTCCTTGGGCCACTCCTGTGTTGTTTGTGAAAAAGGATAACGGATCCCTCTGGTTGTGTATTGACTACTAGAAGGTGAATAAGGTAACAATTAAGAACAAAAACCCTTTTCCCAGAATATATGATTTTTTGATCAGTTGAAAGGGGAAAAGTGGTTCTCAAAAATAGACTTTCATTTGGGCTATCATCAACGCAGGGTGAAAGAGGCATATATCCCAAATATAGCCTTCTGAAGTAGGTACGGCCACTTTGAGTATTTGGTCATGCCCTTCTAATTGACCAATCACTACCACAAAACTGGGCAAGGCATGCGCCTGCCTTTATCAGCGCTAACGGAAAAGAGTTGATAAAGGGGCGGGCCTTTATCAGTGCTAAAGCAAGCGCTGATAAAGGTGTACCCTTTATCAGTGCTTTTTTAGCGCTGATAAAGGCTTTCCCCTTTATCAGCACTTTTTTTAGCGCTGATAAAGGGATTATTTATCAGTGCTAAAAAAGCACTGATAAAGGTTGTATTTATCAGCGCTTTTCATTTTAGCGCTGATAAATACACCCTTTATCAGCGCTTTTTACTAGCGCTGATAAAGGCTCACGCGGATTTGTTAAAAACCCACGGGTCCTCTTCCTCCTCCCTGCACCCGGTCAAGCTCTCGCGGAAGCCCTCCTCTGTGTCGCTGCCTCCGCCTCCTCCTCCTCCGCCGCGGCCACCTCCTCCTCCTTCTCCTCCTCCTCCGGCCACCGCCTCCTCCTCCTCTGGCCGCCGCCTCCTCCTCCTTCGGCCGCCGCCTCCTCCTCCTCCTCCTCCTCCTCCTCCACCGCGGCCTCGTCCTCCTCCTCCTCCACCGGCGCTTCCTCCTCCTCCTCCTAGTCCGCGACCTCATCCTCCTCCTCCTCCACTGGCGCCTCCTCCTCCTCCTCCTCTTCCTACTCTGCTGCCTCCTCCTCCACCACAGCCTCTTCCTCCTCCTCCTCCTCCTCTGCTGCCTCCGCTGCCTCCGCCCTGCCTCTGCCCTGCCTCCGCCCTGCCTCCGCGCTACCTCCATTGCCTCTGGTGCCTCCGCTGTCGACACCTCCTTCTCCTCCGCCACCGGGTCCTCCTCCTTAAGGTGATTCAAATTGAATTTTCATGAATTAATTATGTTTGCATTGTGTTGTGTGATGTTTTTACTCAATGTATGTCACTGATTATGGTGTATTTTTATCATCTACTATTGACTCTGATTATGTTTGTGTGGCCATCCCATTTTCTATATGTTTTAGTCCCGTTTACCAGTGGCAATGTTGTTCCCAAGTGAAAGTCAGATATTCTTCACGCATTATGTTATCCCTTGGTGATGTAAATGCTCTTCAGGACATGTGGTAGGAAGAATCAGGTGAAAAGGATGGTAAACCATGGATTAATTCAATTAAATATGGTATTACATATTTAATATTTCAGAGTTATTTCTAATTTAGATCTATAACCATCAGGTCTCATATGGTTGGAATGGGTAAGTGTTTGTCCAACTATTCTTCGTGTTGAATCTTCAGTTTCCATGGGTGGTTTGGGATTGTGGTTATGTTTTGATCCTGACTATGGGTTGTTTTTATGATTTCCCACTACTTCATTAGATTTATTTAGTTATTATTATATTTTGGTGTTTTCATTTAGTTCTTTTTTTGTGATTTGATGTTGGGTTTTCCTTGATGGAGGTTGTTCATGTTTCTTGTAGACAATACCTCCTAGAAGGACTATGTAGAAGCATAGAGAGTGTAAACCAGAGTACCCCAAAGAGGAACCATCCCATTGATACAAATTTTTTTGGATTCAATGATTTATAATTTCAAAAACGTGGGTTAAATTGGTATCCATGATAAGACATGAACTATGGACCACACTCAAGAATTTTAAAAGAATAATTCAGAGTTTTTCCTTACTGAAAAGAAAACCAAGTAATTTAAGGAGTAGTTGGACTGTATCAAGTAGATCTTAGAGTTTTTGAAAACCCCTAAGACATCTAAAGTGTTATTTTTTTGGTTCCTTTTTAAAAGAATTTATTTGAATGTGGTGTGATTCAATGATTCTTTCGAGGAATAGAGAGGATCTCACTTTTACCACTTTCCAAGTGGTATTTCTTCAGAGGTTCTACCTAGATACCTTGAGATTGATGAATGACTATGTGTTTTTAAAGCTAGAGTATGGTGGTCATTTAGTCATGGATTATGCCACTAGATTCCGTAATTTGGTTCATGTATCTCTTTATCTCCCCACGAACAATTATCTTATGGCTATTAATTTTGAGATGGGTTTGAGGAAATATATCAGATTTATTCTTATTGTTCTAAGTCTACCAACCTATTTTTAGGTGTTTCCCAAGGTATTGATGTGAGAGGCATATTTTAATTGAAATATTGGTCTCAATGGTGTTCCATTAATGGGTGGTATCCATAGTTATTTTTTAGGATAAAATCTAAAGCACGATGAGTCTTAGAGAAGTAGTGGAAAGGGATTTGAGTAGTCTTTATGAACAGATTATGTGGATTCTAGGGATAATGGACCTATTTTTTATCAGATTAGAAATGTGGGAAACATCTGGAAAATTTTACCAGAGACTCTGAGGGTGTTCCACCTATTTGGGTAGCCGGGGAATATCTTGTTATTTTTTCAATTGGCTCCTAATGGGAGTGGAGTAGGCTCCACTTTTTTAAGGGATCTTAGTTAAAATAAGAGTCTTCAAATGGTGGAGGATCACATCCTAAAAGAAATGGGGATTCTTAATAGGGAAATAATACATATACGAGTCTAATACAGAAAAAATCAATGCAGTAGAGGTCATTCATGAGGACGCCAACCACAATTCGAGGTGAATTTTTTTTAATTCTTCTATAGTATTGCTTTCATTTCAAAATGGTGAATCCTAGTCATTAATTTCACATATTTTTTTATCACTTGGGTATGACGGCAGAGTTTATGAATTATTTCATGTATTGACTAACCCTTTTGGGTAGGAAAAATGGTCATGGTTTCATGTTCTTTGAGAGTTGTGTTGTGGTACTTGGCATGTAGGACATTTCGGAATTCCATGTTTTGGACCTGGTCTTTTCCGACCTCATTATCGTCTTGGATTTTTTTATTGGATTTAGTGCACTAGATGACTATTATCACCATTGGGTTCAGTTACTTACTCTTAATAGGAGATTCCATGTCTTTTATGGAGATTGTGATCTATAACCATGGAGGGTATGACAAGTTGCTTCTATGTTATGGTTCATATCATGTCATTTTTCCAAGGTTTTCCTTGGGGTTGTTGAGAAGTGTTCTTTATGTGAAATTACAGTGGTCATGGAAAAGTACACAAAATCATTTCTAGAGGACTTCATGGGATAACCTCCCCAATGAGTGTTTGCGTTTTCTATCTATTTGCTTCACAGGACGATCCCATTTTCCATTCCATCACATCATAAGGCTCTGGATGATTTAGAGGAGCTAAAAGATCAGCTAGAAGATCTTTAGGGAAATGGTTTTATCTATATGATCATGTCACTATGGGATTTTCCAATTCTGTTTTCAATGAAGTCATATCATAGCCTATTAATTTTAATAGTCTACCGTAGTCATAGCCAGGTGATAGTAATGAATAATTACATATTTCCTATAATTGATGATTTGTTTGACCATCTTATAAGGTTCTATTGGTTTTTGAAAATTTTCTAGAGATCAGGATACCAACAGTTGAGGTTTTGGGAAGAGGATGCTCAAAAGATATATTTTTAAAGTCGATATGGAAATTTAAAGTATTTATGAATTCCATTTGGGATCACCAATGCTCTATCTATTTCATGGAAATGATGAACTATAACTTTAATATCTTTCTAGACACCTCCATTTTCGTTTTTTTAGAATACTTCTTGGTGTATTACAATATATAGGAGGAGTACTTCGATAATATGGAGGTTATTTTGGGTGTTTTTAGAGAGCTTTGTCTTTATTACAATATTATAAATTCCCCATATTTTGTTTAAGAAGTATTGTTTCATGGTCACATTATTTCCTTGGAAGGAGTTCTAGGTTATCCAGAAAAGGTTCGAGAAGTCATTTCTCCAAATCAGTCAAAGAATGTATTCAAGATCCACAACATTCTAGACTTAGTCGTTTCATGGTCACATTATTTCCTTGAATTATCTTGTTTTTTATCTAATTATACTCATATTCCTTCTCCTCTAACCTATATACTCATCCTATGGATTTCAAATAGGATGAATATAAATAAAGAATGGATGAATGCCAATCGGTTGACAAAAGAGTATGAAGAAGGCGTGAAAGAATTTATCAAGTTTGCAAAAGATCATGCATGTGACTCTTCTCAAATCCTTTGTCCATGTTTACGTTGTTGTTATTCAAAACAAATTAGTCTAGATGAGTTGGAAGTACACTTGATCTATCACAGAATAGATCAAAGTTATACATGTTGGAATAAACACGGGGAAACAACGAATGTAGGTAGTGACTGGGGTGACACTGCATTTTATGGATCATCTGATATGATTACAAACATGAACAATGAAGATGACCGTATGAAGGATGTGATTACAGATTTTAATGATGATGAAGATCGTATTGAGAAAATGACAAGGACCTTCGAAGATGAACTTCGTGATTGCCCAAAATTGTTTGAGAAGTTAAAAAGTTGTGCAAAGATGCCATTGTATGCTGGTTGCACTAAATATATAGCATTGTCAGCCGTACTGAAGCTGTATAATTTGAAAGCAGATAATGGGTGGAGTGACGACAGTTTTACAAAACTACTCGCCCTCTTGAATGACATGCTCCCAGAAGACAATGAGCTCCCGAGCCGAACATACGATGCCAAACGAATGCTACGCTCTATGGGTATGATCTCTGAAAGAATACACGCCTGTCCGAATGACTGTATACTATTTTTCAAGGACCACAAATCACTTAAAGAATGCCCAAAGTGTGGTGCTTCTCGATACAAGAAAGATGAATCCAGTCCTACTAAAGTTGTATGGTACTTTCCAATCATTCCAAGGTTTAGACGCCTATATGGAAGTGAGGAGACTGCAGAACAATTAACATGGCATGCAGATACAAGAATTAAAGATGGGATACTACATCACCCGGAAGACTCTCCTCAGTGGAAGATAATCGATCATGAGTATCCTGAATTTGGAAACGAGTCGAGAAACCTTAGTCTTGCGTTATCTACAGATGGAGTGAATGCTTTTGGTTTTCAAAGAAACAGTCATAGTACATGGCCGGTTATGTTGATAAATTATAACTTACCACCGTGGTTATGCATAAAATGAAAATACATCATGTTATCTATGCTTATATCAGGACCAAAACAACCGGGTAATGATATTGATGTTTATTTAGCTCCATTGATCGAAGATTTGAAATTATTGTGGGATTCAGGTGTTACATTGTATGATGCTTACAGAAAGGAAGATTTCACTTTGAGATTCATGTTGTATGGGATGATAAATGACTTCCCTGCTTATGGAAATTTGTCAGGATATAGCATTAAAGGAACTCAAGTTTGTCCCGTTTGCGAAGAAGGTACACAATCAATTAGGTTGAAACATTCATCGAAAACTGTGTTTCTAGGACATCACATATTTCTACCGCAACAACATAAGTACCTTTCTTGGAAGACATCATTCGATGGAAGTTCAGAAGAACGTACAGCACCGTCTCCACTAACAGGCGATCAATTGTTTGAGAAAGTTAAAAATGTGGACACTACTTTTGGTAAACCGGCTTCGAAAAACCTTACGAAAATCGGTTGGATAAAGAGATCAATTTTTTTGAATTACAATACTGGAATTGTCTGTATGTAAGACATTTTATTGATATTATACATGTAGAAAAAAATGTATTTGACAGTGTTATCAGCACGTTGCTAAATACATCTAGCAAAACAAAAGATAGAATTAAGGCTAGGTTGGACATGGTTGAGATGGGAATACGAGAAGAGTTGGCACCAGTGAAGGGTGAAAAACGAACATTTCTTCCTCCTACTACTTACACTCTTTCCAGGCAGGAGAGATATCAGTTTTGCAACTTCTTGAATGACTTAAAGGTTTCAGAGGGGTATTCGTCAAATATCAGTAACCTTGTGTCAATGAGCGACTTGAAGTTAAAAGGTCTGAAATCACATGACTGTCATGTTTTGATGCAAAATCTCATTCCAATTGCTTTACGTTTCATTTTGCCCAAGAATGTCCACCATACATTAACGAAACTGTGTTTCTTCTTCAAAGCTATATGCAGCAAAGTTATAGACCTGGCGAAATTTCCAGCTATGGAAAAAGAAATTGCCGTCATATTATGTGAATTAGAAATGTTCTTCCCACCTTCATTTTTTGATATGATGGTTCATTTGATGGCCCACTTGGTGAGAGAGATTCGACTATGTGGTCCTGTACATTACAGATGGATGTACCCCATTGAACGGTATATGAAGATTTTGAAAGGGTATGTCAAAAATCGAAGTCGGCCAGAGGGTTGTATTACAGAGCGATATATTGTTGAGGAAGCCGTTGAATTCTGTACCGAATACTTGTCTGGTGTGGAAAGCATTGGCTTACCGAAATCTCGTCACACTGGGTGGCTTGAGGGTGAAGGAATTTCTGGAAGAAAGGTTGTCACAATCAATATTACAGATCGTGAGTGGGCCCACCTTTATGTTTTGCATAACAGTTTCGACGTTGACCCATATGTTTAAATCCACAAAGAAATTCTTAGGCATTTGAATCCATCAAGGGCTGAAAAATGGATATCCGATACACATAATCGACAGTTTATAGGATGGTTTCGAGATCATATTTTTAAGAAGTCAGATGAAAATCCAAATTCAATTTCAGAACGACTTCGATGGCTAGCCGGAGGACCAAGTGTGTATGAAATATCTTACAATGCTTATGTAGTTAATGGTTATACATTTTATACTAATGAACATGATGAAGACAGTACCATGCAGAATAGTGGGGTTACACTTGTGGCTGAAGCGATGCATGTTTCCGGTGCTAAGGACAGAAATCCAATTTATGTGAATATGTCATACTTTGGAATCATCAAACAAATATGGGAGTTGGATTATACGGAATTTCAAGTTCCGATATTTCAATGCAAGTGGGTTGATAACAGGAGTGCTGTTAAAATAGATGATTTGAGATTCGTGAAAGTTGATTTCAGTAAGGAAGGGGAGAAAGACGAACCATTTATAATGGCATCACAGGCAGTGCAAGTATTTTATGTTCTAGATCCCGCAAACCGAAACTGGTCAATTGTTCTGTTATCGACCAAAACAGCTGAAGGGTCAAATGAAAATTCAACGGAAGATGACCCTTTCATTGGGACTTCGCAATCATTTCGCAGTGGTCCCAATGTAGACGACGTTTTGTATGTCATAGGAGACCACAATGAAGGGATATGGATAGTTGATAGAGGGGTCAAATCCCTTAAGTCTTTTAAAAAAAAGGGAGTTCAATAATCAGGTTATTGATTTTTATTGTAATATAGATTGTGTTACATTATGTTATTATCTGTTCGCTGCTGCTTTTATGTGATCTAAATTAAATTTTAAACCAGTTCTGCAGATAATGACTTCTTCACCTACTGATGCACCCAATCCCGAGACACAACACGTCTCTCAACCTGTTGCAGTTGGTCCCACTGCTGAGAGACAACAGGTCTCTCAACCTGTTGCAGTTGGTCCCACTGCTGAGAGACAACAGGTCTCCCAACCTGTTGCAGCTGGTCCCACTGCTAACGTACAACAGGTCCCTCAACCTGTTGCAGCTGGTGTCAGTGCCGATGCTAGTGCTTCGGAGAAACATAATGATGATGCAAAAACTAAGGAAATGGTAGGTGATGAAACCCCAGCGACACAAAAAAAATAGGTGCGCCGTAGTTTGACAGTTTTAGCAAAAATCCTTAAGGAAAAAGCAAAAGGCATCAAATATGAGGTGGGATGGAATAAGCTAGGCCAGCATGTAGACCCCAACAAAGCCATGTTTAGTAGCTACATTGGAATCGTCACTTGACAACGCATGCCGATTGACGTAGAGTCGTGGCACCATGTTGTCATTGGGTTGAAAACATTAATGTGGGAAGATATTACGGTAACATTACGATATCATCTATTTAATTTATTAAAATAAAATAAAATATTGAAATATTGACTAACCCTTCATCAACTCTTGCAGAGTGCATTTATAGTAGATGTTTTGCACAAAGAATATGTTTTCAGACTGGCAGGAAGGATTCATAGAGGCTTTCGCACCATTTGAATGAAACATCATCTGAAAGATGACGAAGGGAAAATCAAGCCGCACCCACCTCCTCTTTATGCACACTTGATATCCCAAGGAACGTGGGATGCGTTTTTCAACTGTCGTGCGGAACAGAATTTTCAAGTACATTGTGTTTGGTTACACATTGTGTAACGTTGCTTGTATTCATCACGTTGATTGATAGGTTTTTATTTATGAAACAGAAACTGAGTGATGAAAATAAATAACGGGCAGCAAAACCAGCGTACCCCTACCGTAAAGCAAGGTTGGGGTATGCTTCAATTGATAAACAATTGGTATGTATTTTAAAAGTACTGTAATAATTTTATGTGACATAAAACAACACTGTAACCATGTTTCTCTGTTTATATGCATATTAATGAAGCAAAATCTCAAGTCACTTCCATTCCACGCCATGTGCTATGGAAGGAGGCTCGTGTTAATAAAGAGGGGAAACTGATAGATGAAAACACACAAAAAGTGTGGGAAACATGTGTAAGTATGACATAATATAAACTTGTTTTGCTTTAAATCACTATTACATAACGATGCTTACTTATTTTTTCATATTTTCTATTTTTCATAGTCACAGGAATCAACAACACCCGCACCGGATGCAGACATACTTTCAACGGCCTTGAAACAGCCAGAACAGTATGGCCGCGTCAGAGGTGTGGGTTTTGGGGTGTCACCCCGGACATATTTTTAGAAAAAAAAAACAAGAGGATGAACAAACTAAATAATTGCATGTAATGAGAGATAAAGTATCTACCCTTGAAGAACTAATCCAAACTCAGGGAGAGATTCTAAAGAGTTTGATGGAGGAGAGGCGAAAAGAAAAAACAACTCAAGAACAACCCCCGCGAGAAGATCCACCCCTCACCAGCTTTGAGGTGAGCCATTCCCCTCAAAGACCTGACTTAACCGAGGTAATCAATGTTATAATATTAGTTTTTGTGATATGTGAATCACATAGACACTGATACCTTTCATGTAATGATATTCTTCAGGGTGAAAATGACTGTGATTTATATCTGTCAACTCCCACCCATCGCCTTGTAGCGAGGGCTACGGTGTTCAATATGCAGAATGACATGCTACACTCCAGACCACGTCCAACCGGTCATGTCAAAGTGTTGATTAACGTAGATCATGAGCCGAGCGCCGAGATACACGTGCCAAATGACGATGAAGACATTCATACGGTGGAAAAGGTTGTTGGAACATTCGTTGAATGGTCGTCGAATCTTGTAAAAAAACATGCCGAGCAGGAGGTATTCATTTCCAGTTCATTTTTCAAGCAGAACCTTTAACATTAAATTATAAAATGGCTGAACTAATGAATGTTATTACAGAAGGATAAAATGGAGAAGCTAAAACGAAAGAGCGGCTCCAACATTGGATCAACCAACCAATCAAAACGATCTACTGAGAGCGCGTTCACCCCGCCCATTCTATATCCACATTTAATATCATTGCAAGCTCATGTGGATACAAAAATGAAAGATGGAAAGACTCATACAATTTTTTGTGAAAAAGATATGTACGGAGAGGAAACAATAGATTTCGTTAGTGCAGACACTGTTTCTGAGATCATCACATACGACTGGCTAGGCGCCTCAGTTATAAATGTATATATGAGGTATGTTTTCATGATTTTATTTTACAAAAGTTGATATACTTTGATAATTATGGATAAATACATCTCATATTTTTCACAGGTGTATATATGAAAAACAATTGAAGGGATTTTCCCATGAATACAAATTTGGACTCGTTAGTCCTCACACCATTTCTACACAACGAATAGAAATAGATTCTAATTTTCAGGATGAATTGATGTCAAATCTGCTCAGAACGTTTCAAAGAATAATTATGACTGACAGGCTATTTTTAATACCAACGATGCAAGGGTAAAACTCTAAATTTTAATAATATCAATTATATTTTCATTTCTATCAGTACTTATTTCTTT
Organism: Viscum album; assembly: GCA_963277665.1. Lineage (NCBI taxonomy): Eukaryota > Viridiplantae > Streptophyta > Magnoliopsida > Santalales > Viscaceae > Viscum > Viscum album. The sequence goes on along the minus strand of OY728121.1, from coordinate 1,349,278,950 downwards.
TTGTGTTTTTAGGGAACATTGGATGCTCATTGCAGTCAATTTGGATACTCCAAAGATTTATTTTCTGGATTCACTGCATGGATATCCAACTAACCGACCACAGATGATGGAGATTGTCAATTTGTAATACACTAGATCCAACATTTTAGAACTAAATATCTAGTTATATAATTTATATTATCTTTTAATGAGGATTTTGTTATGAATGGGCGGTGTATAAATATCGTCTAAAGGCTGGAATGAATCCAGGGCATAAGGACGACAATGCCCACAAGATCTACAAATGGAGAAGTATCTGGGTATATATAATTATATTTCAATATCCAAATACATATCAAAACAAATTACTTATTTTTCTTGATGTTTCTGCAGTGTCTGAAACAAACAAATGACAAGGACTGCGGTTATTATGTTTGTAAATTTATGAAAGAGATCATATTTCATGAATGAACTAGCATCCCTGAAGAGGTATTTTTGAAAATAATTACTAATTTATTTAAAATAATTATTAATCCTTTGTGTATTTATATTTTTTCAGTACTACTATGACTGTCGCAAAAACTCCTATTCAGAAGATGATATAAATGTCTTTAGAAACGAATGGGCATCGTACCTGATGGAAGAATGTAGACAAATAGGAAAATGAAGGTTAATTCCTAATACTTATGTTATCTTTATATGGTCATTGATATCTCCCTTTACACTTATTGATAATCTATGATCTCCCTTTCTTATGTTTCATATCCTTAGATTAGTGAATTCCTACTACTTAGTTTGAAAATGACATAAACTTTGGAAAACAACACCAATGACATACGGAAAACTGAGCAAATGTGTTCGGATTGTTTTGATACTTTAGGAAAACGATCCACGAGTAATTTGTGACGTGTACGAATCAACCGCACCTCGATCTGACGCACGGTGTGACCGGTATGGCTAAAAGTGTCTGATATCAGTTTCAAATTGAGATAAACTTTGGAAAATAACACCAATGACATACGCCAAACCGAGAAAACGCGTTCGGATTGTTTTTATACTTTAGGAAAACGATCCAATAGTCATTTTTGACGTGTACGAATTGACCTCACCTCAATCTGACGTATGGTGTGACCGGTATGGCTAAAAGTGTCTGATATCAGTTTCAAATTGAGATAAACTTTGGAAAACAACACAAATGACATACGCCGAACCGAGAAAACGCGTTCGGATTGTTTTGATACTTTAGTACAATGATCCACAAGTCATTTTGTGTACGAATCGACCTCACCTCAATCCGACGCACGATGTGACCGGTATGGATAAAAGTGTCTGATATCAGTTTCAAATTGAGATAAACTTTGGAAAACAACACCAATGACATACGGAAAATTGAGGAAACGTGTTCGGATTGTTTTGATACTTTAGGACAACTATCCACGAGTCATTTTTGACGTGTACAAATTGATTGCACCTCAATCCGACGTATGGTGTGACCGGTATGGCTAAAAGTGTCTGATATCAGTTTCAAATTGAGATAAACTTTGGAAAACAACACCAATGACATACGAAAAACTAAGGAAACGCGTTCGGATTGTTTTGATACTTTAGTACAATGATCCACAAGTCATTTTTGAGGTGTAAGAATTGACCGCACCTCAATCCGACGCATGGTGTGACCGGTATGGCTAAAAGTGTCTGATATCAGTTTCAAATTGAGATAAACTTTGGAAAACAACACTAATGACATACGGAAAACCAAGAAAACGCGTTCTTATTGTTTTGATACTTTAGGAAAAAGATCCACGAGTCATTTTTGATGTGTATGAATCGACCGCACCTCAATCCGACGCACGGTGTGACCGGTATGTCTAAAAGTGTCTGATATCAGTTTCAAATTGAGATAAACTTTGGAAAACAACACCAATGACATACTCCAAACCAATAAAACGCATTCGGATTGTTTTGATACTTTCGTAAAACGATCCACGAGTCATTTTTGACGTGTACGAATTGACCTCACCTTAATCCGACACATGGTGTGACCGGTATGGCTAAAAGTGTCTGATATCAGTTTCAAATTGAGATAAACTTTGGAAAACAACACCAATGACATACGCCAAACCGAGAAAATGTGTTCGGATTGTTTTTATACTTCAGGAAAACGATCCACGAGTCATTTTTGATGTGTACGAATCGACCGTACCTCAATCCGACACACGGTGTGACCAGTATGGCTAAAAGTGTCTGATATCAGTTTCAAATTGAGATAAACTTTGGAAAACAACACCAATGACATACGTCAAACCAAGAAAACACATTCATATTGTTTTGATACATTAGGACAACAATCCACGAGTCATTTGTGACGTGTATGAATCGACCGCACCTCAATCCGACGCATGTTGTGACCGGTATGGTTAAAAGTGTCTGATATCAGTTTCAAATTGAGATAAACTTTGGAAAACAACACCAATGACACACGCCAAACCGAGGAAACGCGTTCGGATTGTTTTGATACTTTAGGAAAACGATCCAAGAATCATTTGTGACGTGTACGAATTGACCTCACCTCAATCGACCGCACGGTGTGACTGGTATGGCTAAAAGTGTCTAATATCAGTTTCAAATTGAGATAAACTTTGGAAAACAATACCAATGACATACGGAAAACTGAGAAAATGTGTTCGGATTGTTTTGATACTTTAGTAAAACGATCCACGAGTCATTTTTGACGTGTACGAATTGACCGCGCCTCAATCCGACGCACGGTGTGACCGGTATGGCTAAAAGTGTCTGATATCAGTTTCAAATTGACATAAACTTTGGAAAACAACACCAATTACATACACCAAACCGAGCAAATGCATTCGGATTGTTTTGATACTTTAGGACAACGATCCACGAGTCATTTGTGACGTGTACGAATCGACCGCACCTCAATCCGACGCACGGGGTGACCAGTATGACTAAAAGTGTCTGATATCAGTTTCAAATTGAGATAAACTTTGGAAAACAACACTAATGACATACGGAAAACCGAGCAAACGCGTTCAGATTGTTTTGATACTTTAGGAAAACGATCCACGAGTCATTTGTGACGTGTAAGAATCGACCGCACCTCAATCTGACGCACGGTGTGACCGGTATGGCTAAAAGTGTCTGATATCAGTTTCAATTTGAGATAAACTTTGGAAAACAACATCAATGACATACGGAAAACAGAGCAAATGCGTTTGGATTGTTTTGATACTTTAGGACAACGATCCACCAGTCATTTCTGACGTGTAAGAATTTACCGCACCTCAATCCGACACACGGTGTGACCGGTATGGATAAAAGTGTCTCATATCAGTTTCAAATTGAGATAAACTTTGGAAAACAACACCAATGACATACGCCAAACCGAGAAAACGCGTTCGGATTGTTTTGATACTTTAGGACAACGATCCACAAGTCATTTGTGACGTGTAAGAATCGACCACACCTCAATCCGACTGACGCACGGTGTGACCGGTAAATCTTTTCATTAGATAAAGAATCAGTATTTATTAAATGAGATAAATCAATCAAAAACATATTGATTTTACATTATTCCCTTTAATTGTTATGAAAATGAAAACTTTTGAGTTTAAAATTTCATATTTTAGTTTCACATTTCCATATTAATGTATTCTTTCATATTACTGTTTTAATTTCTTTCATTATTGCATTACTAACATAATATTTTTTTTCTTATATAGGTGAATTTTTTTCCTTGAGTTCGGATGCTTTGTTCGGCAACAAATACCGTCGAGAGGGGATCACGGATATCAAAGGATGAAACATGAATGTTTATAACTGTTGTTGAATAATTGTAAATGTAACCATGTAAAACAATGTTTGAAATGTATATAGCAATGCGTTTTTTTGTATTCATGATGCTAAGTAAATGTATATACCGTTGTCGGTCAAAATATTGGGTGTGGGTGCTATGGTGTGCAGGTGTGCATGTGCTACTTTGTGCAGGTATTCTGGTGTGCAGGTGTGCAGGTACTGTTTTGTAGGTGCAGGTGATGGGGCCTTTATCAGCGTTCTGAGAAGCGCTGATAAAGGGCCCCCCCCCCTTTATCTACGCCAGCATTAACAGTGCTTTTCTAGCGCTGTTAATGCCGGTTTTTAGCACTGATAAAGGGGAAGGTTGTAGTAGTGAATGCTCTAGTGGTCTTTATGGCACTCATGAATAGGGTGCTCCATCAGTATCTCTATTCCTTTGTTGTGGTGTTCATCGATGACATTATTGTATACTCTAGCTCTAAGGAGGAGCACAAGCATCACTTAAGGAACATTTTGGGCACTTTGAGGGATCACTGCCTCTATTAAAAGTTTTCAAAGTGCACTTTTTAGATCAGGGAAGTAAAATTTATGGGACATGTGATCTCAGAGCAGTGGGTTTTGGTGGACCCTGAGAAGATCAGTGAGGTTATGTCTTGGGAACAGCCAAAGAATGTGTTCAAGATTAGGTTTTTCCTTGGTCTGGATGGTTATGACAGGCGATTCGTTCGGGATTTATCTCAGATTTCTTCACGGATGACCGCGCTCACCCAGAAAGGGGTGAAGATTTTATGGGGAACAATGTAACATCCCCAAATGATAAAGGGTTAAATGGATAAATGATATGACTCATGTCAACAAGGTGCACCTTCCTTTTCAGGAGCCTGCCTGATTAGAACTCCACAGTTAAACGTGCTTGGCCTGGAGTAGTGATCAGGATGGGTGACCTTCTGGGAAGTTTCCCAGGGTGTGTGTGAGTGAGGACAAAGCACACTGGAAAGGACATGTGTTGGCCTATGGGGACTATCATTAGTCAGATGACCCGTTCAGGCACGTGGGTGGACCCTAGGGTGGGCCCCACGTGTCTGCGGGGCAACTGGTGGTACCTGGTGGGCTAGGACCCGACGGCCATGTGTGTGTGAGTGAGGACAAAGCACACTGTAAAGGACATGTGTTGGCCTGTGGGGACTATCATTAGTCAGATGACCCGTTCAGGCACGTGGGTGGACCCTGGGGTGGGCCCCACGTGTCTGCGGGGCAACTGGTGGTACCTGGTGGGCTAGGACCCGACGGCCATGTTAAGGCGGGGTGGTTGTGCTGTCACCGGGACCCGGTTGTGACATTTGGCATCAGAGGAGGAACCCAGCCTTAAGTGCGATGCACTGCCTGGGTTGAGATGTAGGGCCCACAACGAGGGCGTTGTGCTCTAAAGGGGGGGTGATTGTAACATCCCCAAATGATAAAGGGTTAAATGGCTAAATGATATGACTCATGTCAACAAGGTGCACCTTCCTTTTCAGGATCCTGCCTGATTAGAACTCCACAGTTAATCGTGCTTGGCCTAGAGTAGTGATTAGGATGGGTGGCCTTCTGGGAAGTTTCCCAGGGTGTGTGTGAGTGAGGACAAAGCACACTGGAAAGGACATGTGTTGGCCTGTGGGGACTATCATTAGTCAGATGACCCGTTCAGGCACGTGGGTGGACCCTAGGGTGGGCCCCACATGGTTGTGACATTTGGCATCAGAGGAGGAACTCGGCCTTAAGTGCGATGCACTGCCTGGGTTGAGATGTAGGGCCCACAACTAGGGCGTTGTGCTCTAAAGGGGGGGTGATTGTAACATCCCCAAATGATAAAGGGTTAAATGGCTAAATGATATGACTCATATCAACAAGGTGCACCTTCCTTTTCAGGAGCCTGCCTGATTAGAACTCCACAATTAAGCGTGCTTGGCCTGGAGTAGTGATTAGGATGGGTGACCTTCTGGGAAGTTTCCCAGGGTGCGTGTGAGTGAGGACAAAGCACACTGGAAAGGACATGTGTTGGCCTGTGGGGACTATCATTAGTCAGATGACCCGTTCAGGCACGTGGGTGGACCCTAGGGTGGGCCCCACGTGTCTGTGGGGCAACTGGTGGTACCTGGTGGGCCAGGACCCGACGGCCATGTTAAGGCGGGGTGGATGTGCTGTCACCGGGACCCGGTTGTCACATTTGGTATCAGAGGAGGAACTCAGCCTTAAGTGCGATGCACTGCCTGGGTTGAGATGTAGGGCCCACAACGAGGGCGTTGTGCTCTAAAGGGGGGTGATTGTAACATCCCCAAATGATAAAGGGTTAAATGGCTAAATGATATGACTCATGTCAACAAGGTGCACCTTCCTTTTCAGGAGCCTGCCTGATTAGAACTCCACAGTTAAGCGTGCTTGGCCTGGAGTAGTGATTAGGATGGGTGACCTTCTAGGAAGTTTCTTAGGGTGTGTGTGAGTGAGGACAAAGCACACTGGAAAGGACATGTGTTGTCCTGTGGGGACTATCATTAGTCAGATGACCCGTTCAGGCACGTGGGTGGACCCTAGGGTGGGCCCCACGTGTCTGCGGGGCAACTGGTGGTACCTGGTGGGCCAGGACCCGACGGCCATGTTAAGGCGGGGTGGTTGTGCTGTCACTGGGACCCGGTTGTCACATTTGGTATCAGAGGAGTTCGGTTCTACCACAGAACTTGGGACTCTGATCTTTCTTCTATGTGAAGCAATAGTGTTAAGCGTATTGAGTGTGGTTATCAGTCCAGGGATCCCAGTGTTGGTGTGGCGGCCGACATATCCGTACACCAGGACCCTTACTTCTAATTTCTGACTTAATGCACGAAAACATTGATTGCATGTGTGTTTCAAGTTTTCTTTGTGATTACTTTGTATCAGCTCACCAGGTATATTGTTCTGACCATGGCGCACCTGTTTCCTTTTTAGGATGGCCCCACGGGGCAACTGGTGGTACCTGGTGGGCCAGGACCCGACGGTCATGTTAAGGTGGGGTGGTTGTGCTGTCACCGGGACCCGGTTGTCACATTTGGTATCAGAGGAGTTCGGTTCTACCGCAGAACTTGGGACTCTGATCTTTCTTCTATGTGAATCAATAGTGTTAAGCGTATTGAGTGTGGTTATCAGTCCAGGGAGCCCAGTGTTGGTGCGGCGGCCGACATATCCGTACACCAGGACCCTGACTTCTAATTTCTGACTTAATGCACGAAAACATTGATTGCATGTGTGTTTCAAGTTTTCTTTGTGATTACTTTGTATCAGCTCACCAGGTATATTGTTCTGACCATGGCGCACCTGTTTCCTTTTCAGGATGGCCCCACGACGGCAGCCATCTAGGGTTCCGAGATTTGAGCGTGATGACAGCCCACCGAGCGACGAGGCCTCGGTACAGGGCCCTTTGACAGCTGAGTTACTGGCGGTACCTCTACCCACCGAGCCACCGATGCTTCCAGCCCCAGCCGCTGACGATGCACGTCGCCTTAGTGCACTGCATGAGTTCCAGCACCAGCGACCGCCCAGGTTCTATGGGGAGATGGACCCCCAGGCAGCCGAGGATTGGCTGGAGGCAGTGGTACAAGTTTTCAGGCTAGTGAGGACACCAGAAGACCTCATGGTGATCCTCGCAGCGAGCCTACTGCACACAGCAGTGGGCCGATGGTGGAGCTTGATGCTCCAGGTGCACGATGAGGCATCTCTTCTCTGGACAGACTTTAAGGGCCTCTTCCGCTCAGAGTTCGTCCCGGCCACCCTCCGTGCGTTGCGCATCCAGGAGCTTCTTCAGCTGCGGCAGGGCAGCTTGACGGTCGCCCAGTACTCGGCGAGATTTACCGATCTCTCACGCTACTCGACCGACATGGTACAGGACCCATTCTTCCGGGCCCAGACCTTTGAGCAGGGATTGAGACATGAGATCTGGGCATCGCTGATCTCCCTCAGCATTCCGACTCAGGCAGGAGTACTGGAGCGAGCCCTTTTGATCGAGATATTTCTTGCTGAGACTTCTCCAGCGGCGAGACCTACCGCGGGGCGGCACGTAGCAGAGTCTTCCACAGCAGGCAGTCGACGGATGACTCAGGGGTCCAGGCAGACCAGACCCTCACGTAGACGGCCTCAGGACACTGGCTCAGCAGTGCGGGGCACACAGCGCGGAGCCAGTCTTTCGAGAGGTGGGCAGTGCTACACATGCGGCAGACAGGGTCACATGGCTCGTGACTACCCGACCCACTGTGCCAAGGAGCAGCAGACGGTTGAGGGACCATCCAGGCAGAGGCAGAGGGTCGACCGTGGCGGTCCGCAGGGAGAAGGCAGACAAGGCAGAGGAGTTGTCCGAGCAGCAGGTGGTGGGCGACGCTTTGAGGCTCTACCACCACCACCACCGGGAGGTCCACCCCGACCACAGGGAGCTGGCGGGCAGAGACAGGCACAGCTCCAGGCAGTGGAGGCCTACGACCACGGCGCGCCCGAGATGATTCGAGGTACTATCTGTGTCTATTCCACCCTTGTTGCAGTTCTTATAGACATAGGAGCGAGTCACTCTTTCATAGTCGTTGCCCTTGTTCGGATCTCGGAGATTCCGACAGAGTCGTTGGCTCGATCCTTACGGCTAGAGACTCCTATGGGAGCAGACTCGACGATTACGCACTGGTGCCGGCAGTGTGAGCTTACTCTAGGAGGCGAGAGCTTCAGCTGGGATCTTCTTGTAGCAGCGTCGAGGCCTTACGACGTTATCTTGGGCATGGATTGGTTATCTACAGTCCATGCACAGATTGACTGTATTAGGCGCAAGGTGCGATGTGTACGCACCGACGGGAGCAGGTTCACCTTCACCGGCGAGAAGGGAGCCTTCGCAGCATAGGATGGACTTCCGCAGAGGAGAGGACAGCCCATCACTCATCGGTTTCCTAGCCTCATCCTAGGAGCAGTTGACGTGCGGAGTCCTAGTTTTCCTGCAGTGGTGGATCAGTATGCGGACGTCTTTCCCGACAACGTTCTAGGACTACCTCCTCGCAGAGAGGTAGACTTTTATATTGATTTGTACACCAGGACATCCCCGATATCCACTCCAGCATATCGGATGGCCCCCGCTGAGCTTCGAGAGCTACGGGTACAGTTGGAGGACTTGTAGGGCAAGGGATTCATCTGACCCAGTGTTTCACCCTGGGCTTCCCCGATATTGTTCGCCAAGAAGGCGGACGGGAGCTTGCGACTGTGTGTCGACTATCATCACCTGAACTAGGTGACGGTAAGGAACAAGTATTCGCTACCAAGGATTGATGACCTCTTCGATCAGCTCAAGGGAGCACGGTGGTTCTCGAAGATAGACCTCAGGTCAGGCTATCATCAGCTCAGAGTTCGGGATGAGGATGTGCAGAAGACGGCCTTCAGATGTCGGTATGGCCACTATGAGTTCTTGGTTACGCCATTCGGCGTAACCAATGCTCCAGCAGTGTTCATGGGCCTCATGAACAGGATTTTTCAGCCATAACTCGATCGATTTTTCATAGTCTTCATCGACGACATTTTGATATACTCAACGACTGAGGAGGAGCACGCCTATCACTTGCGAGTTGTACTGGACACACTCCGAGAGCACCAGCTTTATGGAAAGCTCTCGAAGTGTTAGTTATGGATACGTGAGGTCCACTTCTTGGGACACGTAATCTCTGAGGTGGGAGTTGCAGTGGATCCTGCGAAGATCGAGGCAGTTCTAGCTTGGGAGCCACCCAAGAGCGTGACAGAGGTGCGGAGTTTCTTGGGACTAGCTGGATACTATCAGAGATTTGTGCCAGACTTCTCCAGAGTTGCGGCACCACTCTCAACTTTGACGAAGAAGGGGGAACCCTTTGTGTGGTCAGACAGATGTCAGCAGAGCTTCCAGTAGCTGAGACAGAGATTGACCAGCGCACCTATCTTGACGTTGCCTGAGGAGGGAGTAGGGTACATAGTCTACTGTGATGCATCAGGGACCGGACTCGGATGTGTCCTGATGCAGGAGCGGGCAGTGATCGCCTATGGATCATGTCAGTTGAGTCCGCACAAGCAGAACAACGCTACCCATGACCTGAAGTTAGCAGTAGTGGTCTTTGCTCTGAAGACATGGTGACACTATCTGATGGGAGAGTGCTTTACATTCTTTTCTGACCATAAGAGTCTCAGGTACATCTTCTCTCAGAAGGACCTGAACCTGAGACAGCGGCGATGGCTTGAGTTCCTCCAGGACTATGACTTTGAGATAGTCTATACTCCTGGGAAGGGGAATGTAGTAGTCGATGCTCTCAGTAGGAGGATGGGCATTCAGCTACTCGAGGAGGCGACAGAGCAGCTAGACGATTTGCAGATATCCTTCATGGATAGAGATGGAGCAGCCTTCCTTCAGTCACTCACAGTCTCTCCTCCACTACTACAGCAGGTCAGAGAGGCACAGCATGGGGACGCTGACTGTGAGATGCGACGTGCACAGATATCCTCAGGACAGGCACCTGATGGCTTCTCCTTTGGAGCAGAGCACGGCATCCTTTTTAGAGGACGTACCTTAGTACCAGTCGCTTTACGAGAGGAGGTGCTGAGAGAGTTTCACACTTCTCCTTTGGTGGTACATCCTGGAGTGGTGAAGATGTACCAGGATCTCATACGATAGCACTGGTGGCCAGGCATGAAGAAGGTTGTGGCAGAGTTCGTTTCTCAATGCCTCACCTGCCAGCAGGTGAAGGCAGGGCACCAAGTACCAGCAGGATTGGTACAACCCTTAGAGGTCCCAGAGTGGAAGTGGGACGGGATATCTATGGACTTCGTGACTGGACTTACACGCACTTCCAGAGGTCACGACTCCATATGGGTGATTGTCGACCGACTCACCAAGTCGGCTCACTTCTTACCCATCAGAGAGCAGGGCTCAGTGGAGAGATTGGGACGTCTCTATGTTCAAGAGATTGTACGGCTTCATAGTATTCCATCATCTATCATCTCTGATCAAGATGCTCACTTTACTTCCCGGATTTGGAAGGGGTTGCAGGAGGCGTTTGGAACACAGCTACATCTGAGCACCGCCTTTCACCCTCAGACGGATGGTCAGACGGAGAGGACCATTCAGACTCTCGAGGACATGCTTCGTGCATGTGTCCTCGACTTTGGTCGCAGCTAGGAGGACCACCTACCCTTGGTGGAGTTTACGTACAACAACAGCTACCACTCCACCATCGGGATGGCACTATACGAGGCGTTGTACGACAGACCTTGCAGATCTCCTTTGGGTTGGACAAACCCTGGGGAGTCAGCACTTGTGGGACCAGAGATGGTCCGAGCCATGACAGAGAAGGTCTAGGTCATCCAGGAGCGGATGAGGACAGATCAGAGCCGGCAGAGGTCTTATGCTGACAGGAGGTGGAGGCCGCTAGAGTTAGAGGATGGCGACCACGTCTTCTTGTGTGTCTCACCTCGACGTGGATTACGGAGATTTGGCTGAGGCGGAAAGTTGTCTCCATGCTTCATTGGACCATTCCAGGTCCTCAGCAGGATCGGCGAGGTGGCTTATCACCTGGCTCTACCACCTCAGTTTCACTGGGTGCACGACGTCTTCCACGTATCTTAGCTGAGGAGATACGTTCACGACCCGACGCATATCATTGACCATGGGGAACTAGACGTTGATGATGGGGTGACTTTTGCGGAGGTTCCAGTGGAGATTGAGGATCGACAGGAGCGGGTCCTACGTGGACGATCGATTCCTCTAGTGTGCATCAGATGGCAGCATGGGAACCTCCAGGAGAGCACTTGGGAGCGGGAGGCTCAGATGCGTGCTCAGTACCCACATTTGTTTCCCTAGCTTATGATGTATCTTTACGGGGATGTAAAGCCCTGATGTGGGAGTGATGTAAAGACCCGTAAATTTCAAGGAAATTTTTTTATTAATTTTCTTTGAAATTTTACAAGAACACAGTTTCTAACGGCACCTGATTCTGAGGCCCGGTGTGCCCGGAATCATTTTCTGAAGTTTGGCTCGGGTACGTTCAGTGAATGGACGAGCGGGTTTTTCTAACTTTTGAACCGGTACTCGGAATTGAATTCTGAGGGCACCGATGGAATCGCAGCGCCAGTAATTGCTTAGAAACACCTCTTCCGGAGTTGTGTTTGCTTGAGTGTGGTTTTTAATTTTTGGGCTTTAAGTTAAAAAATAATGTGGTACGACAAACTTTATTTTATTTCACTTAAAGTCGTTTAAAGCCACTTAAAGATGCTTAAGCTGAGTTGAAGCGGATAGGGTGGAACCCAAAAATATCCTACCCTCTTGGTAGGATATTTGTGAGGTGGGGCCCACATGAGCCCCACCATTTCTTTTCCGCTAAGTAACGCACCCGCGAAAACCCCTTTTAATTGAAGTCAACTGACGCGTTTTTTTTAATTCTTAACACCCCTATTAATTGGGCGGTTATTTTCGTTGCAATTAATTCTATGAATTAATTTGTTCGTTACTTATCTTTCTTTTTCGTTTGTTGCAATGTAATGAAATAAGACCAACACATGACTTCTTGAGGATTGTTCGTTGAGAGGATTTGACAGAAACCTTAAGTCCTTCATCCTCCTTCACGAAGAACGCGAAGAATGTGAAGAACGCGAAGAACTCCGGCCTCCGACGAAGGGCGACGAAGAACGCCAGACCCCCGGAGATCGACGTCGACGCTTCTTCCGCAACGTTCCATCCCTACGACAATCTTTGATCGGCATCTTGAGGTAGGGGATTGCGGTCCTTTTAATATTTTGTGGATTATAACATCAACATGGATTTAATTGTTATATTTAAATCTGTATGTCCTTGATCCTCGGAGTTTGTCTACGCGACGCCGAGTACCGCGCGACATCGATGCCCTTCCGTGACGCGACGATCCTTTTCTTCCACGACGGTCAATTCCGCGACGAACTCATGTCCGACGACGACGAAGGTAGGGGTCGTTCTGAAAATGATTTTACCTATGCTTGTTTTCCTCCAAGGTAAGAATGCGGATCAACCAATTAACTATTTGGCATGAGGATTATTATTGCAGGTCAAGGTTTATCAATTGTTGGGAATTATGGTGTTGTTTCAAACCGCTAACGCGGTGGGTGCGGACCAACGAACAAGTCCGAACCCACCTCCCTTTTGTTCTTGGTGTGCGGAGCGGCGGACAACGACAAAACGGGCCGCAGAGACGATTTGTTGATTCCGCAGTGATGGACGGGACCTGGGATGAGCTACGGCGTAGACGGAAATGAAATCGGACCACCGGAGCAACTTCGGTGGCCCGCGGACTCCACCGGCGGCGCGGGTCGCTGGCGCGGTGGCGCCGGCGGCCGGAGGCGGCGGCGCCCCAGCGCGCCGCCGGACGGAGCCGTTGCAGCTGAAACCGCGGCGGCGGCGGCCGACAAACCCGCGACCGCGCGGGTTCGGCGAGACACGGGACGCGGCCCTGCCGCGTCCGCTGACCAAGGGCGGCCCCACGCGGGGCCGCGGTGTTCTCACACGGGGGCAGCACGCCCCCCGCGCCGCTCGGCCGTAACCGGCTAAGCCAACCCCGGCGGCCGGGCCGCGCCTGCGCCGGCCGGGCCGGGTCGCGCCCCGGCCGGACTGGGCCACCCTGGTCGGGCCGCGCCGCGCTGGCCAGGTCGGGCCGGGCCCAGACCCCCCGTTTCCGGACCTTTACGGTCTTTTGATCATAACTTGAGCTACGGGCCTCCGAACGATGCACCATCAGCGGCGATGCGATCCTTGGATCGAGACGGCCGTTTCGGTATATCGCACTCAAGGTTTCGGAATACTTTGGGTTCAGCCGGGTTGGTTCGTACACGAAACCAACCGGGCCCTCGGAGCGGAAACGCTCATATCTTGAGCTTCGGACGTCCGTTTGATGTGTCGTCGACTTTTTTGAATTCCTCTAAGTGAGAAGGATCTTTTGTCATACTCCGCCCGAGGTTTGGACGCAGGTGGAGTACGATCGGGTTGTTTTTGGCTTAAAAACCAATCGGGCCCCTGGGATGAAAAAGCCAATAACTCTCAGACCGGGCGTCCGATTGACGCGCCGTCTGCGACGTTGAGTTCCTGTTGACGATACGGAACTTTTGGATACATCAAATCTGGGCTATGTGTCAGTTGATGTATCAGCCTTTCGGATCGTGGGGCGGACCCTCCCGAACGAGCTTGCTATGTGCGGGAACCCTAGAGCTGGCTGCGACTGCTACTATGACGACGACGACTGTGCAGAGATCTTCAGTGGATTCGACGGTGACGACTACAGCACTCAGCGATCCTTTGTGGGTCAGTGATACCGATCCTGTTTGGGTCTGATCCTGTGCGGGTCAGCGCTCAGCGGTCCTGTGTGGGCCAGCGCCTACAGATCCTATGTGGGTCCGATCCTGTGTGGGTCTTTGCGGGGGTTAGTTACCTATCGATCCTGTGTGGGTCTGATCCTGTGTGGGTCATTGCGAGGGTTAGTACCTATCGATCCTTTGTGGGTCAGATCCTTTGTGGGTCATTGCGGGGGTTAGTACCTATCGATCCTTTGTAGGTCCAATGGCTTAGATGAATCAGTAGCAATATCTGGTTATCTTTATTATCATATGAAGAAGTATACCTGTGTGAGTTGAATCCTGTTTTTCTTTCCTTTGTGGATTGTGTTGTTCTATCCTGTGTGGATTTACGTTTTGCTTTCCTGTGTGGACTGGGTTGTACTTGAGCTCGAATGTTGGAGTCGAGCGAGAATTGATGACTTAGGTATATGTATGGGCATATACCTAAGATGTGTCGGATGTTACTTCGTGATTGTATCTTTCCTTTGTGGTTTATCGTTTGTGGATTCTGGGAGACCTTCGAGGGTCTCGGGGTCCCTACTGAGTATCTTATACTCACCCCTGCACGGGCTATGCATGCACTACGTTGTGTTGGTTGCAGACGACGGACAGTGCTGATCGTGGTGGAGGCTTGCAGAGCAGGACGGTACCTGGAGGTGGACCATTGGGCGGGACGTACTCGGAGCGGTCGGTTAGACCTGATGAGCGGTGGAGGCTTTCTATACCCACCCTTCAGGTGGGATTTCCAGTGGACAGCTCTGTGTTGCGGCTTTACTTTTCAGTTGCTGTTTTATCTTTCCAGTTGTACTTTACTTTCAGTTTGGGTTTTTATACTGTCCCACTTACTTTTCCTCACTTACTGTTGTACCAGTTTTTACTTAGTGTTTACTTCTGCCTGCTTGCTCTATGGTGTTTGTTGTTTACTTTACAAAGGAAATTCCTTCCCTTTTTCTGGGATTTATGCCTTGGTGCTAGTTGCCAGCCCCTGGCCTATGGAAGGCGGGCTTGGGGTAGTCACGGCACGGGCCCTGAGGACGGGTCGTGACAAAAAAAATGTCATGCATCATTCGAGGAGCTGAAGTGGTGGTTGAATACCGCCCTCATTCTGATTTTTTCCTAAGGCCAGGAAGGGGTATGTGGTCTATTGAGATGCTTCAGGTATGGGTCATGGGTGCGTGCTTATACAGGATGATCACGTGGTGGCGTATGGTTCTCACCAACTCTGACCAAATGAAAAGAATTACCCAACCCATGACATGGATTTTTTAGTGGTGATTCATGCTTTGAAGACATGGAATCACTATCTATTTGGGGAGAAGTTTGTGGTCTACCCTGATCACAAAAGCTTGGCCAATATCTTCTCATAAAAGGACCTCAACTTGAGGCAGCGTCTCTAGATTGAGTACTTGTAGGGGTTCAACTTTGATATTGTCTACACCCCCAGGAAAGGGTAATGTGGTGGCCGACACCTTGAGCAGAAGAGTTCCCGTGTAGGCTTTGAGGAAGTCCAGTGATGAGTGGACTTTTATGGGACTCTTTTCTCATATGCATGTGGATATTGGGGAGCACAGTAGAAGTGTGTTCTTGGAAAGCGTTCAGTTGACTCCTTCTCTCTTGGAGTTGATTCGGCAGGAACAGCCTAGTGATGATCTTTTTCAGTGGTTGAGGTTGTTTCTTCATGGTGGGGAGACGTCCTCTAATTGTTTGTTGTCTCCCAAGGGAATCTTCTTCTTAAATGGACAATCAGTAGTGCCATCATCTCTACATAAGGTGGTGATGGAGGATAGCCACCAATCTCTGTGGTATGTCCATCCTGGTGCCACCAAGATGTATTATGATGTGCGATGACAATATTGGTTTCTAGGTATGCGATGAGACATATCATACTTTGTGTTGATATGCTACACATGCTAGCAGGTGAAAGCAGAGCATCATAGGCTCTCCGATTTGCTCCATCCATTACCCATTCCTACCTGGAAGTGGGATGAGGTCTCCATGGACTTCATTTTTGGATTGCCTCATACACCTTGGGGTAATAATTCCATTTGGGAGGTGATTTATTGTCTGACCAAATCATCCCACTTCATTCTGATCAGAGATACAACTGAAGTGGATGAGTTGGGTCGTTTTTATCTTCAGGAGGTGGTGAGACTCTAAGGAGTTTCATCAATAGTTGTCTCAAATAGATACCCCTTATTCACTTATCAATAATGGGAAGGCCTTCATAAGGCCTTTGGGTCACATATTAAGATGAGCACGGCATACCACCCTTAGATGGATGGTCAGACATAGCGGGTGAATCAGATTTTGGAGGACATGCTTCGGGCATGTGTCATGAACTATGGAGGTTCCTGGGATAGCCATTTGGGATTGGTTGAGTTTTCTTATAACAATAATTACCAATCTTTAATTTGAATGGCTCCTTTTGAGTTGCTCTATGGTCAGCCTTGTCGGTCCCCCCTGTGTCGGGCTGAGGTAGGTGAGACCTCACTACTGGGGCCGAGTCTGGTGCAGGAGATGTCTAAGAAGGTCAATTTAATTAGATAGTGGTTATTGATAGCTCATATTCACCATAAATATTATGCTAACTATAGGCATCGAGACCTAGAGTTTTCTATGGGTGACAGGGTATTCTTGAAAGTGTCCCCTCATCTGGGCCATCGTCGATTGGGAAAGCAAGGGAAGCTAACGTTGTGGTATATCAGAACTTTTGAGGTCACTGAGCATATTTTTAAGGTGGAATATAGTTTGGAACTACCTTGTCAATTGACATCCATCCATGACATCTTCCATGTCTCCTATTTGAAGAAATACAACCCAGATCCATCCCATGTAGTGAATTGGGAGGAGTTGGATATAGAGCCTGATTTATTTGTTGTTGAGCGGCCGATGTGAATAGTGGAATTCCAATAAAAGGTGATTTGGGTAAATTCTATTCCATTGGTTCGGGTTCTTTGGCAGCATGGGAATGATACACATGAGACATGGGAGCGGAAGTCATGGGTTAAGGAAGAGTACCCATTCCTATTTTTCGATCAAGCTTCAGGTTGACTTTCCAGGATGGAAATTTTTCATGGTGGAGAGAATTGTCGCATAAATAAATTATTTTAAAGGTATTTTTCATTTAATTTCCATTCTTTCTTTGTTTAGTGGTTTTCCCATGCATTTTGGTGGAAGTGGTGCATTTTCAAAATTTGGGCCAAACTGTGAGCCCATTTCCAGATTTAAAAATAAATTTTGTTTCTTTTATAACTTCTTCATTTTTCAACATTTTTCATCCATTAAAATTCATAAATGGACTCCCATAACCTATTAACACCACCATTTCAATTTTGACCCTTTAGGAATCCATAATAATGGTGGATGTGGGTTTTTATTTAAGGAATTGGGCCAGACCGGAAGCCCATTTCCAGTTTTAAAAAAAAATATTGAATAATTTATTCAATTTTTATTATTTTTAGATGATTCCAAGTGTCACCCAAGACCAATAAACACAGGAGTTCCCCCATTACCTTTACCCCCTCTTTGGAGCTCGTATGCATCTCGAATTAGTGCAGAACTTCATAGGGTTTCTCAAATCGTCTAAATTTGAAGAGGCAATTTATTTCCTTCATAACTCTTTCAATTATTACTCTTTTCCCCATATTTCAGTTCTCACATGACATTATCAGACTTATTAGAACCTAACTTTCATTATTTTCTGTTTTTAAATTCATCTACTAGTATATTTGGTGTGATTTATTCAAGATCCCTCAAGTAAGTGGGTCTCCTTCATTCATCCTCCCATTAGCTTAGGGTTTTATTTCATTTTTATAAGGTTTTGTTCCAATTATTCTTCATTTTTATAATGTTAATAAAGTGGGTATTATAACCTAGGGTTTGATTCTGGTTTTCTTGGTCTATTCCTTTTGTTTTAGGCTTGATCTAGGTCCCTCTTGGTGCGGCAGTGGTGCGATTTCATTTTCGCACAAAGATTCAAGGGTTTTCATTATTTTGGTAGGTGATTCCATTGTGTATGAAATATTTGTGACATAGATTTTGTGTTTATGATATTTTAATGTTTATTAAATTTTATTATTTCTGAAAAAAAAAATTAGTGATGTTTTTAATGCAAGTAAATTTTAAGTACCAATTTTAGGTGAAATCGGGGGGTTTTCATATAAATCTTTTATTGGTTCATTGGGGGCTTCCCTATAATTACCTAGTTGATTTTACTGAACTTTATTAGGGATGAAAATAATTTTTTGAATATTTATACTCTTTTTTTACCTATTAAAGTTTTTTTAAATTGTTTTTGTGAAGCCAATGGACTTTAAGTGCCATGTTTGTGTGAAAATGGGGGTTTTTAAAAGATATAACTTCTTGGTTCATATGGGGATTCCCCATAACTGAATTTTTAGTTTCATTTAAGGTTATTGAACTTTAATTTTTTTTTGGTGATTTATATGTGTGCAAATAGTGTGTAAAGTGTATATTTCAAAGAGTTTTTGGTGAAAAACAATGTGAGATTTTGAGAAGTTGTTCTATTGAAAATCAAAATGTTTTGTGGTGTATTTTAAGTGGTATCAAATATGTATAGCTATTGTGTTTCTATTATGTGACTATTAGTGTTGTATTTATATGAAAAGTAATGTTTGTTTCTTTCTGAAATTGTTTGAGCACAAAAGGGGAAGCCCGGGTACCTAGGTGGGTGGATATGTACTAGTACGGCTAGTGAACCAGATGGGTTTTGTCCTTGTTTCACTAAGAAAACAGATAACGAAAACTCTAACTAAACTATATGGATGATTTTGGGGGGACACTAGGTTATGGTTATATTCCCTACTAGTGGATCGTTCATGGGAAAGTATTGTGACTTGGATACTTTACACTGAGGTACGAGGTACATAGGGATCGGGACTATCTAGTTTCCTAGGGGTGTTCCCTGTTTTGGTGCTCATCTTATTTGTGGTATTTACCCTTGTATTAGGGTGTGTTTGTATTTAATTTAAAGTATCTCACATTTCATGTTTAATTGTTTTAACATTATGAAATTTTTATTTTAAAAAACAATTTTCAATCAAAAGTTGCATTTCTTCAAACTTATCACCACTTTTCTTTACATATTAAAACTGCTTACTTTTTCACCTTGTATTGCATACTCTTTGGAATATTTGGGTGTTATTATATTGGGATTAGTCTCACACCCTAATTACCCCACTTGGGTTTAATTATACTTGGTTATGTTTGACACAGGTAATGAAAAATCCTCGGGTGAAGGCGGTTTGGGTAGTTAGACCCCTCCTGCGGTGCAGTGTTGTGGAGACAGCTCGGGGGTGGCGAGCCCTTGTCATGCGGAGTCTTTGTGGATGTATTTATGCTGTATTTATTTTTGTTTGGAAGTATTTTACTGTATTTAAATCCATGTATTCAGATCTGTTTTTGTTAAAACTTGTTTGGCATAAAAATTTCATATTCTTACTATTGATTGTTTTTAATGTTTTATGCTTTCATACTTGGGTAAATTGTTCCCAAACCTAATTTATTGATACTCAGGCACTTATGATAGATCATGGGGATAGGGAACGCACTTCATGCATTGTCAGGGGCTAGATTTGATGCTGGTATTAGTAGTGACCAGATCTGGTTCTTGACAGTGCATTTGTGGTTTGTGGTCATTTCTTCTTTTCCCTAAGGTGTGAAACAAGATTGGAAAGCCTCTTCAAGTAGAGAGTCCCTCGTTTCTATTTATTTTGTATTATTTAGGGGAGGTTTTGTTTTGTTTATATATTATATATTTTTGTTCTTTCTTAAACAAATATAAAGAATTACTATTTTAAATTAAAGGGTAAAATAGTGAATGCTTCATATGATTTTATAGTTTTTATATTACTATGATATTGTGATTATACAGGCTTGATGCCTCACTGAAAATGGTGGTCATTAGGGGGATTTTTTTATGCTGGATGATATGTGCTGTGAATGTTGTGTTTGTTTTGATTGTGGTTATATCACCCTAAAATGAAAATTGGTTAACCACATATATTTTTCTAATAAATTTGTTTCCCAAAGATTATGTATTATGTGATAACCCCCATAAAATAAAGTGTAATGTTATAAAATCCCCTTTATAAATCTATAAAATGATATTTTATGTGTTGTGATGTGTGTTTGTGTTTGTGGGTCAATGATGTGTGGATGATTTTTGGTTGGGTCATGCGGGGTGAGGTGTTTGTTCTTTTTCCTTGCTTTAGGGGAAGCGAGGTGATGCTTTAATGGCCGTGCTTTTTTGGTAGCTATGTGGTTTTTTTTTGTTGTGCCTTAGGGGTGGAAAGGTGGTGGTTTAATGGTTTCGATTTTGGGTCAGTCAGGTGGTTGTTGTTTGGATGTGATTCTGGGGTAGCGAGGTGATGGTGTGATGGGGGTTATGATCTACTTGTGATTTGTGGTTTTGTTATGATAGATCCCTAGATAGTGATGGAATAAATGATTAATAATGATTGAAATGGTTGGGATTTAGTTTGTTTAATGGGATAGAAATGGATAATGAATAAATAAATGATGGGTTGTGTAGTTAATTGTGGATGATGGTTAATAATGGAATGAATTGGCAGGATAATGGGAATTGTTTGGTGGTGTGAAGTGTCTTATGGTTTTTTTTGGTGTTATGAATTTAGAGGTGGCAATAAAAGTGGAAATTTTTTGAATTAATTAGTGTTTGGATTTTAACCAATATATTGGGATTGTGTGTGGCTATATGTATGTACTTGTATTTTATTTTTTATTTCTATACACACATCACCCACATCGAACACTATGTTTCTAAACCTGGATAGTCAGGTAGGGTGTTTTTTACAACATTTGGTGAGGAGGATGGATGTTTGGGTACTTTCTCTTTCCTTCTTGCTCTTCTAGGCAAGGTACGTATTTCATAGGATGTAACAGTTGGAGTTCTATTAGTTCATTAGATGGTGGTTTTTATAGTGACCCAAGATTAACATACATGGATATTACATAATTTTATATAAATATTCATCACATTATATAAATACATTCATGAGGACTATAATAGTTTAGTATATTTTGAAACATGGAACATAATCTTCTAACTTGGTAAATATCTTCAATGTTTCGCACAAAGATATTATCCATTAGAAATTCTACTTAACACCTTTCTTCATAACTTGGTGAAAGTGAACATAAGAAAGGGTGATCCTATACTCTTAGTAAGGGTAAATAAAGGAGATATGCAAGCATAATGTGAGAAAAGGGGTATCAGAACAGTATAATAATATTTTAAGATCATACCCTTCATATAAAATATCATATACATGATTCATTTAATAAATATTGGTAGTTCATGAGATATGAATCATAAGGTAATCAAGAGAATAATCCATGAGAGCATAACATCGTAATAAGAAATAGAATTTGTATCATAAAAAAAACATGTAATATAATTCCCTATAGGTCAAGGTGAATTACTAAAACTTATCAGGGCACTTCATAGGGACTAAACCTACTGTGCAGGACACACCACCATCCCCATTCATGGTCCTTTCCTTATAATGTATCGGGTTTCCCCTTCTTCCCAAAGTGGATTGGGTTTCCCATTTTTCTCGGATTGGATTGGGTTTCCCCATCTTCCCATTATAGATAAAGCCCATAGAATTGATTCCTATAATTACCTCATGAGATATAAATATTTACCTAATGCATTATATAGAGATATAGGTCCCACCCATATTATAATGAAATCATACATATATGCACCACAAGATCATAAACAGTGGTATCATAACCCGTGAAATGAAATGGATATCATAAACATATCATGACATCATAACCTATGAAAAAAATATAGGTTTCATAATTATTTGATCAAAGAATAAACCATGAAAATAAGTGGGTTTCATAAGAATATAACCCATGAAATAGAAATATGTTTCAAAAATAAATAACCCTTGAAAGAGAAATTATTTTCATAAAAATCATGCCATCAAAACATAAAGAATTCAGAGAAAGAATATAAATGATACCATTGGATAATATACCCATAAATACATGAGTAACACCAAATAATTACATCTTATATGGGAAATAATTTTTAATGATATTTGAAAAAACATTTCTTGATGGTTATATCCTTTATGCTTTAAAACAATCTTTTTAAAACATTTTTCTTTGAAAATAGATTTTAAAAGTTATAAAGGATGCTTTAAAAACCATAAAACATTTTTAAAATCCTTTTTCCATGAAAATTATCTCAAAATATCATTTTAAAAACATTTTTGAAAACATTTTTTTAATAAACCAAATTTCCGACAAAGGAGAGAAATAAAGTCTTATTTTATTAAAAAAAATTATTAATAATCTTAAGTACCAAAAAGGGGAGAAATGGTAACAATACATGAGGATATCATTAATAAACATAGGAGAATATTCATAATATTTCTTGAGATATGAATCATAATATTTCATCAATGGAAGCATAATCGTCAACAATCCCGATAAACAGTGAGATTGTATCAATAAACTATTAACACATTGGTAGATTTGACTCATAATCCATATGAGGGAGTGAAATTAAATAAAGCTTAAAATATCAAAAAATAATGGGATTCATGATAAAATATTCCAAAGTTCATTATATACACCTCGTAAAATAATGTAGGTTCATAACATAACATGTGTCTCAAAGAAGGCAAAATGAGATAAAAATTACCTTCCAATTTGGTAACTTTTGAAACGTAAACCTTGTGAAATATATATCATAAAATGGATATGTAACTACTCATAAATTTAAGTATAATAATTATATAATATTTTCATGGGAATTATATACACCACACATAATAAATGAGTGGTGAATAAGGCATAAGTCTCGCAAATAGAAAAGTGAAACTGGAAATCCCCTTACTACTTGAGTAAATTTTGAATCATGAGATCTGTAAAAGAATAACATAAATTTAAAAATTTACTATCATGAAATAAATTACACTCATTCTATAAAAATTCCTATGGTAGTAGATACACCATATAAAAGTAACTAGGTTCATAATAACAAATAAGTCCCAATGGAATGTATATTGAGACGAAACCCCTTACCTTAAGTCTTTACATTATTCGTACATGTTACAACCTCTTGTATAATAAATATAAGTTTATTATAAATCTACCATATAAACATATTATTATATCTAATATCATATATGATTTTATTGTGACTTTATACTACCCATTTATTAACCATTCTTGTTAATGTTAAGTTTCAGGTAATATCCGCTTTGTTTTTTCCATATGTTTTGACTTATTATTATTGATCCTATTACTTAGATTATGATTTAATTATTTAAAGAATGTAAATAATGATATAAATATCATATATAATATGTATATAAATATTTATAATATTCTATAAAATATAGAAATATGAAATGGAATACATCGTTCATGGAGATGGTAGGTCGTATGTACGCATGAACGTTGTTTCTGTTTTCTTGTCGTATTGAAAGAAAGAAAGAAAATTATATATATATATATATATATATTATTAAAGTATAATTATTATTTCATAAATATAATATATATTTACTAAAACCATCCTTAAAACATTTCATGCTAAGTGTGAATGAATCACATCACTTTGAGGAGGCGGTAGTCCACATGTTCACTAACAAAGTTATTATATTTACACAAAATGGAAAGCATAAAGGTGTCATTTATAAAGTAATTAAATAATAATAATTAAATCGTATATATCATATAAAATATAAATTCCATAATTATTTCCTACCTTGATATGTGGTAATGGAATAACGAATGACATCGGTTTGTGAGGCAATAGTATGTCATGCACATGAATGATGATTGTATACCCCATTTGATGGAAGTGTGTGTGAGTGTAGGTTGAACCCTTAAAATAAAAACATATAAGTATATTTAGGATATTTATGTTATTATATAATTATTTAATAAGAATAATTAATGGGGTGGATAATAAAAATAAAATAAAAGATATAGCGGAAGGATGTTACCACTTCTTTGGGTAACTGCTTTTGGATTACACCAATAGGCTTCATTGGTTGGATTTCTGCCCAAAGTGAGGCCTCTAGGATGAATTTAGAGAATTTGGGAGGATATTTTGGCAGTTTTTTCTGATACAAAGGGATTTAGAGGTGTTAATTAAGTGAGGGGGTATGTTCCCTTTTATAGTGGAGGAGGAGTGGCATTCTTGTGAATATCAGTACGTAAACGCTTTTGAGAGGTCTCCCTTACATAATGTGCCTAAAATAATTGTCCATTTTTTATAACAGAGGGTAATTGGTCTAAATATATCCATAAAATTGATTTTTAAAATTTTTCTATGTTATTTTCCCCTTAAATTAATGTTTAACCACTAAGTAATCTTATTTTTACCTTAATCGCAGTAATTAATATTAATTACCTTCACTAAAATTTTTGTTAAAAAATTTATTTGACCTTATTAGACCTTATAAACTATTATAAGTTAAAATATGGAATAAATTTTTCCAAATTATAATCACATAAGTGGCAGATATTAATTTAAAAATTAATACCACAGATGAGACAAAACAACGAGTTTTTGAAAATTAAAATGTTCAAAAGTTTGAATGTTTTTTATATCCAATTTCAATGTGAAATTGGATCCAATAACCTAAGTTAGATTAATTTAAGTAAAATTTATATAATTATACTTTAAAACTAAATTAAAATATAATTTAACTCTAAAATTAAATTAGATGAAAATGTTGAATTTAATTAAAATTCAGTATTTTTCACTATTCATCAAAAAATGAAACTTCTCAAAAAATACCAAAAATTAACCAAAATTAAATTTTGATATTTTGATTTCAAAAATGAATTTTATTTTTTCGAATAAATTTTATAAAAGTTTAAAATTTTATATTTAAAATGGGTTCTCCATTAAAAGGTAGTAAAATTACCATTTTGAAAATTACATCTTTTTATTCATAAAATTGTATTTATTCTAATATTATGATTATCAAAAATATGAAATGATTATAAAAAAATATTTAATATATAATATAAAAATTTATTAAAAATAATCATAAAAAGTGGTTTGTTCGAGATAAATTGTTGTTTGTATATAAAAAGATAGTTTTCTTAGAAAAGGAATTTCTTCATTCTCAAATAGTTCTTACTTTCATTTATAACTAATTGATAACCAAAGGATTCATTTTATATACATTTTTAGATCATATTTTTACAATTTAGTTAATATTATTCATAACATCCATTCCAATAGGTAAGTGGAATCTATAATAATATTTTAATAACAATATTAATAGTATATTGTAGTTTGGTAAAACTCATCATTTTGTGTAACATAAGCTACCGAAGGAACTTGGAATTGTGTATAAAACAAGACAAACATAGTGTTTCATATATCGCAAGATAATCTAAGTATTGTGTGTAGTGAAATATTAACTTGGTGTTGCATGAAACTCAATCAAAACTTAGTGCTTTCATATAACACAAGCTACATTCAGTGTTTCGTGAAATGAAAAATAAAAAAAGATTAAATTAATTTGAAAAAAAATCACAAAATCTCAGGGTGTTACATTCTAACCCCCTTAAAATTTATTTCTCCCTTGAAATACATCTTTGTTATCGATGGTTTGATACTTGTAAGTTTCTTTTAAAGAAACCCACATCGTAAAAATTAATACTAAAACATTGATTAAAATGGGAAAGTTGGAAACAAAATGGTTACCCAATGTTACTCATAACTAGGTTTCTACTTAGGAGAACATAGATGGAAAGTGAAAACATGGACATGGAAGAGAAATATAACTATCAAGTTCTGATGGAGTGTGATAGAGAACATGGTTAGGATAATTTAAATGATCACAGATCCATAACCCAAATATGCTTTAAAAAGGTCATTAATATCATTAAAAATGATGATAATGAAACAAAATTTTATTTCAAGACCCTTTTACTAAAGTTGAATAATTTTCATGAGAAGATATACTTACATGATTTTTTAACAACCTCACCCTTTTTATTCCTTTATCAATTTTCACTTCATCTCTTACTCCAAGAAATGAAGGTGAATTTTTCATTATTGAATTACTAATAGATCATGAGGTTGGATGATAATTCATTCCATCTGTCTTTAGTTAGCATCATAGAAAAAAGGTTAACACAAGTTATCTAATATGTATAAATCCTCATATGGCTACATAATACATGAATTTCTAAAACCTCATCCAAATTTTAACTTAAACTGTTCCACAAATGGTTAACCTAATAACCCTTCTGAAATATTAAATTCCAAAACTTTATTAATAAGGTCACTAAATTTCTCAAAATAGCTTAGCATTGATCCCCTATATATCATAAAGTGTCTCTGGTTTGTCACATACAAAACATGTGAACACATTCATCATGTATTCTCTTGAAACATGGTAATAACCATAAATATTTATTGAAAACAAGCATGTTTCCTTATTTAAAAGTTTATTTTATAAATTACTTTAATCCAAAAAAAATTTAAACTCAATCCATTATAGCACAACTAATTTTTAAACAAATCCTTTATTAGTTATGAGGTAATATGTATCATCCAATTTACTTATTCATATCATACATATCTTTATCCAAACATAATTATCTCAATATTAAGAATATATTAAGGGTTATCTTACCTTAGTAAAAATGTTACCTTTCCATTAAATCACTTTTCTAGTCCATCAGAACCATTCAACATATTCTTATAAATCCTTATCAAAAGACATAAAATTAACAATCCTTATATATTTCGCAATTCTTAATTCTTGAATCCAAATACATAAACACTTTGATTATTCCACTTCATCCTTAATCCGTTAAAAAGGTTTCCTCATCCTATTACATAATACCTCTTTCCTTTCACATTTCATCTATAGTTTTATCATAAAAAACAATCCATTACTCATACCACCTTTCTTATTATCTTCAGGATCTTTACTCTTAAGACATCTATTTTCATAATTCGTATTCATTCCACACATAAAACATTCAACTATTTATAATGCCTTAGGGAGGAAAATATTTCCATCAATTGTGTTAACTGAACCTTTTATTTTCCCTTTGAAGTTACTTTCCTTGTGTCCTTTTTTTCCATAGTCAAAACCTCTTCTCGTTCCTCTAAGATATTCACTTGGGTGATTCTTTCCACATTCTCAATAAATAGAAAACAAAATCTTCTTTCCTACATGGTATATATTACCCTAAATCTCAGTGAACTCCTTCCTTCTTTTCTTTATTGAGTTTTATATTTGGTTAAGTTACACGTTTTTAATCGTGTTTCATGAAAGATGATTAGGCATGATCACAACATCCTTCACTCCATTGATCATCCCATTTGACTGCTCATCAGCAAATTTTCTATGACATTCAACATTAACATAGTTCCTTATAGTTTCCATCATTGGATAAAACCATAAAGAATAATGTGAGAAACACTTATCATAGAGGAAAACCACATCATCATGAAAAATCACTTATAGGATGTCTAAATTATGACACCTTATTTTAAATATATGAAACCATAGGCTTGTCCTTAGAGACATACCTAGATATATCCTTAGAAATATCCCTAGGGATATCACTAAAGTTTTCTCATCCTAGTTTCCAAAGGTTGACTAAACCTTTCATTTGATACCAATTATAGAAACCCAGCCTTAACATACATGGATATTACATCATTTTCTATGAATATTCAACACATTATAAAAATATATTCCCAAGTATAGTAATAATTTAGTGTCTTTGGAAACTTGGAACATAATATTCTAACTTGGTGAAAGATCTTCAATGTTTTACACAAATATCTCCCCCATTTTTTCTTCTACTTAAAAACTTTTTTCATAACCTAGGGAAAGAAAATATAAGAAAGGGTGAACTTAGATGCTCAGTAAAGGTAAATAAAGGATATAACTAAGAATAACATGAGAATAAGGGTGTGAGAACATGAGAATAATACTTTAAGATCATACCCTTCATATCTAAGATCATATACATGAGTCATGGAATAAATATTGGTAGTTTATAAGACAATAATCGTAAGGGAATAAAGATAATAATCCATGATATAATAATATAAGAATAAGAAATATAATTTATGGCATACGTATAAATATATAATATCATTCCATATAAGTCAAGGCGCATTGAAAAAACTTATCAGGTCACTCCATGGGGACTACACTTACTAGGTGAGACACACCATCATCCCTAATCGTGTTCCTTTCCTAGTAATGGATTGGGTTTCTGCTTCTTCCCATAGTGGATTAGGTTTACCCTTCTTCCCATAGCGGATCTAGTTTCACCTTCTTCTCATAGTGGTTCAAGCTCGTCGACTTATTTCCCACCATTATCTCATGAGATATAAATTTTTACCCAATGCATTGGAGGGAGATATTGGTCTCACCCATCTCATAATGAAATCATATATACATGTTCCATAATATCATAAACAATCATATCATGACCCATTAAATGAAATGGGCATAGTAAACATGTCATAATATCATAACCTTTGAAAAAGATACAGGTTTCATAATCATTTCATCAAATCATAACCTCTTAAAAGAAGTGGTTTTCATAAGCATATAACTCATGAAATAGGTTTTATAAACATATAACCCGTAAAATATAATCTAGTTTCATAAACATCATGCCAAAAAATATAAATCATTAATAGAAAGAATATTTGTGGTAACCTTGGATCATATACCTAGAAATGCATGAGTAAAAGCAAAGTATTTCATTTTATATGGGAAATAATTTTGAATGATCTTTTAAAAACAACCCTTGAGGAAAATATCATTTCTTCTTTGAGAAAATCTTTTTAAAACATTAAATGTTTTTGAAAAAAAAATCATTGAAAATATATTTGAAAACATATAAAGAAAGATTTGAAAACTATAAAAAATTCTTAAAATCCTTTTTCCTTGAAAATGATATTAAAATACCATTTTAAAAACATTTTTGAAAACATTTTTGAAAACATGTATTTTTTGAATAAAATAGACTTCCAACCAAGGAGAGAAATAAGGTCAGATTTTCATTAAAACATTTTCTTAATTATCTTAAGTATAAAATAGTATAAAAATGGTAACAATAAATGAATATATCATGAATAAATAGAGGATAAGAAATTTTATAGGTGTTATTGAGATATGGATCATAAGATTTCATCAATGGAAGCATAGTCGTAAACAATCCTGATAAACGATGAGATTGTAGCAATAAACTATTACCAATTTGGTAGATTTGGATAATAATACACATGAGGAAGTAAAATTAAATGAATATTAGAATATAATTAAATATTTATATTCATTTTAAAACTTTTCAAAGTCTAGTTTATACACCTCATAAAAGAATATAGGTTCACAACATAACATGTGTTTCAAAGAAGGCAAATTAAGAAAAAAAATTACCTTACAATTTGGTAACTTGTGAATCATAAACCCCGTGAAATAAATATCACCATATGGATATGTAAATGAACATATATTTAATTATTATGATCATACAATACATGCATGGGAATTATATACATCACCCAAAAGAAACGAGTGGTGAATAAGTCATAAGTCTCACAGAAATAAAAGTGAGACTAGAAATCCCCTTACTACTTGGGTAACTATTAATCATGAGATACATGAAATAATAGCATTAATTGAAGCATTAAATATCATGAAATAAATTAAACTCATTATATAACAATTCATATGGTAGTAGATACACCATAAAAAATTAACTAGATGAATAATAACAAATAAGTATCAATGGAATGTATATTGAGATGAAACCCCTTATCTTAAGTCTTGAATTTATTCATACATGTTAGAAAATCCTATATAATAAATATAAGTTTATTATAAATATATAATAGAACCATATTATTATATCTAATACCATATATGATTTTATTATGACTTTATATTACCCGTTTATTAACAATTCATGTTAATGTTCCATTTCGGGTAATATACACTTTGTTTTTCCTATATGTTTTGACTTTTTATTCTTGATCATGTTAATTATATCATGATATAATTATTTATAGAATGTAAAACAGGGTATATATATCATATATATTCTATATATAAATATTTATATTACTCTATAGAATATATAAATATGAAATGGAATACACCTTTCATGGCGACGGAAGGTCATATGTATGCATGAACGTTTTTTTAGTTTTCTTATAATATTGAAAGAAATAAATTAAATGGAATATATGAATATATATATGTTAGGTTTACTAGGTCAAATACCCTGAGAGGGAGGTGAATCAGGGTATGACAGATTAAAACAACTGCCCCTTTTAATCTTGTTTTGTTGTTAAACAAAACTCTCCTCTCTCTCTTTCTCATAACAAGGTATGAATAGAAATTAAAGCATGAATAGGACACAAAAATTTTACTTGTTTCACCCTCACTGGGATATTTCCAAGGAGCATACAATAGTGATGTTCTGATGTACCAAATCTTCTAAAATCACACTACTTCTTACAATGTTCGAATCGGACTCACTGTCCCTCCTAGTTTATAACCAATCACAATTTGAAAGATCACTACTCTCTTAATTGAAGTGTGATCACTACTTATTCAGAAGATCCACTCATAGTTTATATACTTTTAGTTCCCTTCATTATCTCTAATAAATGCATCATCCATTGTATGTAGATTCTCTATTGATGTCCCACTTTTATCCACTGATGAATACTGATTTACCACAGATGTGCTAGGAAACTCCAAATCTTTCATGCAACCCTTACTTATTCTTGCATGAAAATTTCATGACTTGTGCACAAGATTCAACTTTTTCATGAAACACCTCTTGATAATAACTTTAATATTACGTGTAACTAAAATCTTCTGCGAAACTTCCCTAACTTGCATTCATTTTCAATTCTTTCATGAAAATTCCTTTTCCTAAACTTCTTATGTGATCCAGAGCTCAAATTTCCTATAAGTATTGAGCTACTCCAAATGAGGGGGGTCACCTCTTATTTATAGGCATCGTTGACCCCTACACAGAATATTCAATGTATCGCACAAGATTCTCTCTGAGTGCGCAAAACCCAATTTGACATCGCATTGGGCGTGCAAGATTCTTTCATGCAACCTCATCTTTCACGCACATTTCCAAAAATTTCAGGCACTTTATTCCTTTTACATATTTTGATGTTCTGATCCTGAAACATGCCTTGTGTGCATGTTTCCAAATCATCTTCAATCTTTCACACAACTTCAATTTTTCAAAAACACATTTCTCCATTTTTCGATTTTTAGGCCCAAAAAATTGGCAAGCACTAGAAAACGGTGCCACCTTGTATCTATTCTTTTTATACTACCTCTAGATTTTCCATTCCATTTTCATGGTTCTTTATCAACATAGATTCTCAAAAATATATAAGGAATACCACAACTGACCAAGGAAACCCTCTTTGTAAATAAACACAGTCAACCCAAAAATGATTCAATGTTACCTTGAGGGATTTTTTCCCAACAATCTCCCCCATTTGGATTTCTTGAAAAATATTTCATAATTTGATACATCATTGAAGCTTCTTACATCTACTATAAATATTCTCTTATTATGATTCTGATAGTGATTAATTATTTAATTGACACATAATCTAATCCCACATGAGCAATGCTCGGTGTGAGAAACAATAGTATAATGCAAATTTCATCAATGAATCGCTTCATTCCAGACACCAATTCTTTAAACCAATCAACTGCTTTCATCACAAACCTCAGATGTCGTGATATATATTCTTTTATCGATCACTTCTAGAATCACTATATTTAAAACTCCCCTAAATTCATTGCTTGGGTTATCATGTTTTGGAATGCTTAAAGTTGTCCAAACTAAGCTCTAACTGTTTCTTCATAACACTGAGAAATTATCATCATGTTTCTCCCCTTATCATCTTTTCTACCTAAATTTATTAACTCCTCCAATCTTGTTACTCCACCTGTTAGCTTCTCCCTATTCCTTGAATAAGGCATTTTCTCCCTTTTATAGCCACAATTTCTCCCCCTTTGTCAACAAACCCAAATATCACTCATTTGTGGTTTGTAACATTGGGAAGAACATAGGTCAGTACATGAGGGAAAAAACACACCATACCTCAGAGAGATAGGATCCCACATCCACACTTTTTCAAGTGTGGGGAGTCTATTGAACTCCCAGAGCCAATCGATGCCTCTCAAATAATTCTTTGGGTAAGGCCTTTGTCAAAATTTCTGCAAACTGTAGTTTTGTAGGAAAATACTCCAATTTTACAAGCCCTTTCTCTACCTTCTCCTTGATAAGATGTTATTTTATTTAAATGTTCTTTGTCCTTAAGTGATAGATTGTATTTTTTCTAAGATTAATAGCACTTGAATTATTGTAATGGATTCTGATCAAATACATCACTTCAACACCCATGTCATTAAGATATTTCTTCATCCAAAATAACTATATGAAATCTTGAGTGGCTGAAATATACTCAACTTATATGGATCTCAATTAAATGAAATATTTTTTCTTCCTAATCCAAGAAATACAAAATCCACCATGATAAAAGGCACCTCCAAACATTGATTTCCTATTATCTACTAAACTGGCCCAATCTGCATTTGTATATCCCAATAGTTCTAACTGAGATTTTTCATTATGCATTAAACCGAAATCCATAGTGCCCTTGATATACCAAAGTGTTAATTTCACTATAATCATAAAGATTTCCAAGGGATTGCTTTTATATCTCACTTCTTGGAATGTGTCAAAAACATTAGGTCTTGTCACTATCAAGTATAATTAAATTCCAATAATTTTCATATATTTAGTGATATTAACTTCCTTTCCATCATCATATTTTGATATTTTTGTCCGATTAGCAATTAGATTCTTCGTCTCCTTAGAATTATCCATTCCAAACCTTCTTAAAAACATCCTTGGCATATTTTGATTGAGAAATGAATGTGCCAATCCTTCCTTGTGTCACCTGTAAACCAAGAAAAAATGTCAGTTCACCAATATAAAATCCCTCCTTTTTATAACATAAACTCTCATTACAAAATACAAAACTGAGGATCTTTAAGGTTTAGTGTCTTAGAAACCAGGAACTTAATACATGAAAACATAAAACATTCTTCTTAAACACTTTAAAGGATTATATATATGTCCATACTAGGTTAATTACTACATCTCATAACCTAGGGACATACATCAAAATAAAGGGTGAGCAGAAGGCCCAGTAATGGAAACAAGGGAAACATTTTACATGCGAACTTAAGATACATCAAAAGTCATGAAAAAATAACTTTAAGGCATGAGAAAGAGATAATGAGGAATATCATAATAAAAATAACGTGTTTCATAACTTGAAGATGTGGCTACAACATTTAACATAGATAATCATTTCCGTTTCACCAAGGTCGATCCCCAAGGTGTCATTACAAATTACCAAGGTTATTCACCAAGGTATCGTTAAAAAATGGTCATCTCTAGAGATTAAGTTTTTACCCAATGCATTGGAGCGCTATCAGGGCGCAACATTAAATTTTCCTTTATTATCATGTGATCCACATATATCATAATCAATCATTTCATAAATAACCCATATAGCATAAAAGAAATGGGTTTCATTTCATAGTCATAACATTTTAAAAACTGCTTTAAAGACGTGATCTTTATGTCATTTTAAACCCACGGAAAAGGAAAGAGGGTCTCATGTATGTAAATACCAGAATTTAAAATAGAAAATATTTATATATATGTGAATACCCCTGTAGAAGAAAGATCTTTGAGTACTCACATAATAAAATAAAATAATTTGAGAAAAATAGAGAGAGATTTTGAGACGAAAATTCTACAGCAAAATGGCTATGTTACAGGGTTTTAGAAAACATTGAAAAGAGAGGGTACATGGGTCACCCACTCATAAATGATCCAAAAACATTAAAGGGGTAGAATATAATGGATATAAGAACATGTTAATGAAATTTTAAATACATACCATATGAAATGAAAAAACATGGAAGGAAGACAAAAATAAGATTTCTCTTATGAAAATTCGGCAGCCAAACGACATCACTTAAAACTTCAAAAAATGAATTGATGATATCAAATAGGTTCTATAATAATATGAACATAAAATATCATTATGATAGATATAGAGATCATACCCCAACATAATAAAAAGTAACTTGAAAGACTTGACATGAAAGTAGAACTTTGAAAAATGAGAAGGGTGAAAGAATCCCTTAAAAATTTGGCAGCCTAACGGCGCCAATTAAACATTCTTAAAATGAATTGATGAGAGAAAGAGGGGGTCTCTCATAATATGAACATGAAAAGGATAGTATGATGAATACAAAAGAACATCCTCCAACATAAGAAAAAGAAATGACATAAAAGAGAGTACTTGGAATGAAAGAGAGAGGTCGGATCCCTTACCTTAAAACGTAACTCTTAAAACTCGAAGGTTGGGTCCTTGAGGGGCTTGAGGCACCTTGGGAGGACTCCTTGGGAGGTAATGGGACCATAGATTTGTTGGGGGAGAGTTAGGAGTGAAAAATAAAGGAGGAAAGGGTGGGTATTTATAGGGAAAGGGAGGTGATACTTTAATAATTTCAAGGGACACCTCACTAGTGTTTTTGGCAAAACCATGGGCTTGCCCGTGGTATTTGCCCATGGTTTTGGCCACATGGGACACCTAATACAATAATTAATCCTCTTTAGCAGAGCATCCCTTAAAATATCTCATGACATCATCATGATGCAGTCATGATGTCATTAAACATATCGAAACCCTAAAACTATATTTTTACTATCCACTGAAAATTCAACTTTTTCAGAAAACTCCCAAAAATTTACCTTAACATAATATAAATACTATGAATTCAAAAATAAACTCCAATTTATACAAATAATTTTCTAAATATTTTTAATTTAATTTTTAAATAAAAACACTATTCATTGAAAATTCATTTTTTTCAGAAAAATCCCCAAAAATTATCTTAACATAATATTGATGCTCTAAATTCAAAAATAAACTCCATTTTATAAAAATAATTTTCTAAATATTTTTAATTTGATTTTTAATTAAAACCACTATTCACCCGAAAAAACTAATACTTGACTAATAATTAATGAAACAGTTATTTACCTATTTTATTGAATCACATTACTTAATCAAGGTGCCTAAATTAT
Organism: Viscum album; assembly: GCA_963277665.1. NCBI lineage: Eukaryota > Viridiplantae > Streptophyta > Magnoliopsida > Santalales > Viscaceae > Viscum > Viscum album. The sequence goes on along the minus strand of OY728121.1, from coordinate 1,349,243,571 downwards.
ATTAATACTTTATTTAAGTGAGATTACTAATCCATTTGGTCACATTACTAATCCTAAGCATAAAATCACTATTCATAATTTACTATTCATCAAAAATTAAGTTGATCTAATTAGACTTTAAATTTCTTACTGAACACATTTGCAGAAGACCATTTTTTGAAAATCATTACACATCATTAATTATTTAAGGTTTACATAAATATTTTAAAATGTCCTTTTTTCAAAATTCATCAATAAAATACATCCTATATTCATTCGAACATTTGAAAAATCACAAACTTCACCATAAGAAGAAAACACAATTTTATTTATAACAAAGGATTACACAAAGTATCTATGGTCTCGTTACATATCCCCTTATCACACCAGCATAGGACCTAAGTGTAAGGTGTGCTAAGGTGATAGAATCCGAGGGTGGCTCGGCCAACATTGCCCGAGTGGTGATTTCTATCAGCTTGAACTTCTCACGAAGGCAATTCTTTTCTAGCTTCACATGATGAAGTTCGGATTGGGTTTGGTCCAGATAAAATCCCAGTGGTGCTACCTCTTTCCCAAGTTCTGTTAGATGGGCTTTGATCAGCCCAAGACTACTGGATGATGCCATCGAATCTTCTTTCTATATTAATTAACCAAGATCACTTGTATTTATAGACAATAATCGCAACATTTAGTTTCCAACGGTCATATTGACCAATGGTCATATAAAAGTCTAAACCCAATGGTCTCATTTTAATTATACTCATGCTATCAAATGAAACAGTTTTGTTGAGTATAAAATTAAATATCACACTAAATCAGGAAACAAAATTTATTCAAAATTTCGGGTCGTTATAACCAATCATTATCATTTCAAAATCACTCTTTAGGAATTCAAAAAATGGTCAACATTGTGCTTCATATGATCCACCAGAGATTATTTCATCAACATACACCAACACCATAATCCTTTTATTACTATCATTGTTCAAATATTGATTTTAATCAACTCCACCATACTGAAAACCAAGATTCTTTAAAAACTGATCAAGACTTGAATACCACACTCTTGGGGCCTTCTTCAAACCATTTAAGGCCTTCTTCAGCCGACAAACTCTATTCTCATACTCATAAATGAGAAAACCATATGGATACTCAATATACACTTCTTCTTTCAGAACCCCATTCAAGAATGTGGACTTTACATCCATTTGGAAAACTTTGAAGTTTTATTTCACTATGATAGCCAAGAATAATATGATTTTCTCTGGACTTGCAACAAGTGATAATGTCTCATCAACATTGATACCCTCTATCTAGGAGAAACCTTTACACACTAGTCATGCTCTATTTTGAATCATTATGTCAACTTCATTCACCTTGTTGTGAAACACCCATTTTGTCCCAATGACATTCTTATCTGTTGGACTCAAAATAATCTCCCACGTCTAATTCTTCTCAATCTGGTCCAGCTCATCATTCATTTTCTAAACCTATTTTTCATCTCTAACTGCATCAGCAAAACATTTAGGATCTACCTAAGATAGGAAATATAGTTGCTATAATGTATTCATTCTTCGTATTTGAACTAACGCTATCTGATCACCAATGATATTTTTTTTCTAATTTCAGCTCAACTCTTTGGCTTCTACATAGACATAGACTTGACTTCCTCCTGCTCATCATCACTATCTTCTTCTGAATCCACATCTGCCACTTCTACTCCCCCTTTTTTTCTTACCTCCTCATCACTTTCATTAGGATATTGTTTACTGTTTTTTTTAATATTTTCTTCATTTTCCAAAAAAGTGACATCATTTATCTCAACTAATTTTTCTATACTCTTATTAATGCATTTATATGTTTTTTTTCTGATTGGATAAGTAATATCCCCTCATATCCACATGACTCAAATTTTCTATGTTTTTCTTTATGAGAATAAAGAACTTAATTCCAAGGATTTTAAAGTATTTTAATGTTGTTTTCTTTCTGTACCACATCTCACATGGAGTCTTTCCTTCCTTCGGACACAACATAACCCTGTTAGAAATGTATACCGATGTCAAGATTTCTTCCTTCCAAAAAAATCTATAGATCTTTTTAAATAAGCATCATTATGGCCACGTTGTTGAGGATCCAATTTCTCCTCTCAACCCCCCCATTCTGTTGGGGAGTTCTCACTGAAGAAACTTGATACTTTATCCCATGTTTCTTGAGATAGTCTTCCACTTGAATTTTTGTGAACTTTGTACCATTATCAGTACAAAACTATAGAATTATCTATCTGATCATCCTTTCACATTCCCTTTGGTACTGCTTTATAAAACTGAACACATCAGACTTATGGGAAATGAAAAATGCACATTCCATTCTTCTATAATCATAAATGAAAAGAACGTAATATCTCTTCCCGTTAGTGGATCTTAGTGAGATAGGTCCACATACATCAATATGTACCAACTCAATAACTCTTGTTGACTTATGTTCCTTTACCTTGTATATATTTTTAATAATCATCCTATATTGACATGAATCACACATATGAGTGCAATCACATGATATCTTAGGTAGGTCTCTAGTTGCATCACATTTTACCAGATCCTCCAGGGATGGTTGACATAGATGACCAAGTCGTTTATTCCATAACTTGTTTTCTTCGTCTATGGATAAAAATCACATATCTTCTTCCCCACTTACAAGGTAGAGATTACCCTTTTTTCTTTTCCCTTCTATAACTATTGCACCATCTATTCCTTTGATGATATAAATATTCTTATTAAATCTTATATAATTCCCCGAGTTGCACAATTGACTAACACTGAGTAGGTTGTGACTGAGACCTTATCGTACTAATACATCAGAACGCCTCATTTCTTTTCCCCCAAACCTAGCCTTCCTTGGGCCAATTATCTTTATCCCTTCATCGTTTACAAATTTGAAAACTTCTTCTTTATCATGTTTTATGCTTATAAAAATATCCTTATTCCCTGTCATATGGGATGCGTAATCACTATTTAGGATCCATACACTAGAATGATCTGATGATTTAAGGGAAATTTCCACAACCACCTCCTTCTTATCTATTTTCATTTTGATCCATGTTTTTCTCTTCACACTTAGCATATATTTAAAATCTTGATCTTCCTCAAAGTAAAAAAGGACCGTATTTATCTTTCAAAGCTACAAATCAATTTTTCATTTTCAACTCACTTGTTAACTCTTTGAATTGATGCTTATAATGACTTTTATTTTACTTTGGCACATTCCTTTGAATGGTTGATGTAAAATATCTTTCCATGTGCCCAAATCCTCTACACTAAAATCAATTTCCATTGAAAAATATTCTATAGTATCGAGCTATGTTTGGTCACCACTATTGTTTTTATGCCCTTCAATATCTCATGGATATGGAACACACATTTTTTTAATGTACCATCTTTCCATAGAAATAACACCTGATGTAGGGTGCATTCTTGTGTGTTACTTCTACACTGCTAATTGTCACTTGGGTTCTCTGAATCTTCGGATTATACTTCATACCCAAATCAATATTCAATCTTGGAGTGAGTGTTTTTAGTCTAACTTTAACCATGATTTCTTTCTATTTTTTATCAATCCCCATACTAGCCTTATCACTTAGATTTGATTGTTGCTTCTGTTCTACTAGATCTCTATGCACCACTTCCAACTTTTCCATATTTTGAATGATATGATTTCCCAATGTCACATTGGGTGTAAATAATTTTTCTTTATCCTTAACTTTTTATTACAGACTGATAACTTCCTATTCAATTTCTTCGATATGTTTGATTTGATCCCTTATGATGTTAGTCAAACTATCGATTTCACTTTTTTGTTCCTCAATTTTGAGATTATACTCAACAACCTTTTCTGAGCTCTCTATATTTGAAGACCTATGTTTTTCAATTTCTTTTATTAGTTCAGACTTCTCTTCTTCCTACTGTAGTATATACAGTTTGGCATCACGAAACAATTTGTTGGCTTCCTTCTTTTTAGCTCTGAAAACATCTACCTTTTCAAGAGAATCTTCTAATTCATCTTTCAAGTCAACTCTTACTTCAACCACTTCTTCATCATTTTCACTTTATTCCCTTTTCAAAGTAATTACAACTACTTCCACCACAGAATTTTATCTATGATCCTTACAGTTATCTATCTCTTCAACTTCAGATTCATCTGAACTATCACATTCTTGTGAAAGAAGATTATTTTTCTTAGAGAAATTTTTCTTAAAATTTTTCTTTCCTTTCACATAGGTTGAATAATTTTTCATAGGGATTTCAAATTCATCCTCCTAATCTTCTTGTAACTTCATGGGGTTACTTTCTACAAGATGACTAACTATTCCACATCTAAATAAATTAAGTGGAAGTTTCCCTTTTAGCTTTCCTTTTCCTCTTTGATGATTAGAGGAAAGGAATGACATCGCCTCATCTGTTTCTTCTTCTTCCTGAGAATATTCAATGGTGAGCTTCTTCATGGACTTGAATTACACTTCTTTGGAATTCCCATTTTTCACAGACTCAATGTCCTCATTTCACATCTCATATTCAATAAGAGTGTTGAGTCAATAAGGTTTTCCTTATGACTTTTCCATTCCTTCATACTTGGGGGAGATTGTTAAGTCAATAAGGTATCCTTATTAATTTACCATTCCTTCTTGTTTTGAAAATTACAAACACCTTATTTCAAGGAAAAACTCATTTTACCCCTTGTTTTACTTATATAAAGAAAATTTCCTTCCCTAAGTAAATTTACCCTTACCTAGATTTCATTGTTCATATTAATATTTTTACTAAGTGTAAAATTTGGTTTGTGACCAAAAAAACCTCAGAATCTTATAATTTCCTAGATATGAAGAATTCTGTTTTAGGATCCGAATTCTGATTACGAATTCGGGATACGAACTCTTATGAGTTCTGACTCCGAATTCTGATTACAAATTCTGGATATGAACTCTTCCAAGTTCTGACACCAAATTCTGAATATGAATTCTGGTTACAAACTATTCAAAGTTCTGACTTCGAGTTCTCAGAATTCTGACTCCGAACTTTAAGAGTTCTGACTCCGAATTCCAATGAACTCTGACTCCGAACTTTGAGAGTTCTGACTCTGAATTCCAATGAACTCTGACTCCAAACTTTGAGATTTCTGACTCTTAATTCCAATGAACTCTGACTCCAAACTTTGAGAGTTCTGACTCCGAATTCCAATGAACTCTGACTCCGAACTTTGAGAGTTCTGACTCCGAATTCCAATGAACTCTGACTCCGAACTTTGAGAGTTCTGAATCTGAACCCCTAGAAACTCAGACTCCGAATTTTATAAGTTTAGGTTCCAAATTCCTAGAAAACAGAACTCGAATATCTTTATAGACTCCAAATTCATTTTTAGTTAGACTCTGAACATTCATTTACTTACATTCCGAATATGGGATTATGCTTACACTTGTTTTTATTCTAAAATGTTGTCATGTATTCAGTTACTCATTAATCGTTGTTTAAGTTACACATGTACAGGTCCCTCCAAATTTCAAGGAAGAATATGACCATTAGAGGAGGGAGCCGACCGTTGGAGCTGTGCATATAAATAGGAGCTCATTTGAAAGGAAGAAGTATAGATCTTTGACAAAGTGTTCTTACATGTTGTTGAAGTGATTTCTAGAGAGATAGGCTCTTATAAACTCTCAGGCTTTGTGCAGAAAGTTTTGAACAACTTGTTCAAATTTTTCTTCAGGAATATTTTCTTAGTATAGAGGTTCGATTTCCATAAAATCAGAAACTTCGGGTTGTGAAGTCAGAGGTGTTGATTTCCTTACAAATCAAGGGCTTGCGGAGATAGCAAGACAGATACTGATCTTTGGATTGAGAGATTACCTGGGTTTGGATAAGACAGACTTTCTTGAAAGTATAAATCAAGGGACCTCTTATCCAGGGTTGTTGGATACCCTTCTCTTTGGGTTAAAAGAGTTTCTACTTGTTACGTGTAGTGTTACTACTTTATTTTCTGCTATGTATTTTAGTTTTTGAGGAAAGTATAACTTTTATATACTTCCTTAAATTTGTACTCTGATTTTATAAGATTCTATATGCTTTAAGGTAGAATCTTAGTTTGTTTAAACTTTTGTTAAGTTTCATTTCCGAAATCACTTTTCTGGAATCAAGCAAGTTAATAGAACTTAGAGGTATTGTGAATTGTGTTTATACTAAATTTCCTTAAGGATTTTTAAAGAATACAATTAACCCCCCTATTTTATTTGAGCATATCATTAGTATCATATCGATCCTACATTTGGTATACAGAGTATATCATACTCACATACCATCTCACAATTGGTATCAGAGGGAAGGTCTCTGAAATACTTATATTCACATATAAGTTTTTCCTGCTCAAAGTTCTCAGAATAGAATTTCCGAATTCATATTTTCAAATTCATAATTTGATTCATATTTTTTGGATTCACTTTTTCTTAAAGATACAATATCTATTTCCTTGATTAGGATATTTTCTCTTGTTTACAAACTTATACTACTAACAAGTTTGGTTGCCAAGATTTTCTTAAGGATGGTAGGTTTGAATGTTGGATCTATTGATAATCTAAATCCTACCAGACCTCCTATTTTCAATGGAAATGATTATGATTACTGGAGAGATAGGATGAAGACTTTTGTTATCAATGTTGGAGTTGATAACTATCTAATGCTAACTGGAGACTACAAGATTCCAGATAAGAAATTAAGAACCTTTACGAATCAGGAGAAATCAGAATATCAAGCAAACTTCAGAGTCAGAAATACATTGTTATGTTCCATGACTAGGAACATATATAGTCAAATATCATCATGTGAAGCAGAAAACAGTATCTAGAAGAAACTTTAAGTTACACATTTTGGTACATCTAAAGTTATAGAGACAAGAATATCTATGATGAGAGCTAAATATCATAGCTTTAACTTTCCTTATGGAGAACCTATAAGCAAAGTTCAGAAAAGGTTTATGACTATCATGAATAGATTACAATATATGGGATAAAGAGGTTTGGATGATGAGGCCCTTGTAGATAATATCATAGATATTATTCCAAATGAATGGGATTCCAAGAGGACAGCTATTGATGAGAACAAGAAAGTCACCCATATTTCCTTAGATGAGTTGTTTGGAACTCTTCTTCAGCATGAAACCAGAATGAAGAGAGATGCTGAAAAAGTTAAGAAGAAGAATGGGAATGGAGAAGTTGCTTTTACAACTACTTCTAAACATATGAAATCCAAGATCCCAGAAAGAGTAACTAGATCAAAGTCAAAGAAAGTCAGTATTCAGTTAGAATCTAGTGAGACGGAAAATTCTGAGAATGAATTAGCGAATCTTTCTCGAAGAATGAACAAGATTGTAGCTCAAAAGAATTATCAGAATAAGTATAAGAAGAGAGACTACAGAGATAATAAATATGGAGAAGTTACTTGTTATGAATGTAGAAGAACATGTCATATCAGACCTGACCACCCTTTATTGAAAAAGAAGAAAAAGAAGGAAAGGAATTCAAAAAGTAATAAGAATAAATTCTATCATTCAAAGCATAAGAAAAGACTTCAAGAAAATGATACTTGGAGTGATATCTATGGAGATTCTTCAGAAAGTGAATCTTATGAATATGATTCATCAGCATAGAATAACATGGGATTCATTGCTACTACTTCTTTCCTTAATACATGTCTTATGGCCAAGGTATGCTCTGTCGAGGCTTTAACAAATTTATCTCTTAATAAGAATTAATATTCTGAAAATAGTACTTCTAATGAAGATACTTCATCCTTATAAAATGAATAAATACCTTCATATGAATAATTATATAGATTTTCCAAGTTTCTAGAAGCAATAAATTGTAAAATTTCTAAGAAATTAGATAAGGAAAATAATAGGGAAGAAATTCTTATAAAAGAGACTTCAGATATTTCAAGAGATCTTAGAGATAAAGATGAGATTTTAGAAAAACTTTATAAAGACCTTGAGGAAGAAAATTCTGTTAAGGAAGAACTTTCTAAAGATATTAAGAATTCTTTTTCAAAGTTAAAAGTCTTTGAGGAAAGATCTAACTTTAAGGAAATGATTCATGTGGATAGGAATTTAGTCATCAGACTGAAATCTGAAATATTTTCCCTTAAGAAACTTCTTGAAAAATTTACCTCTGGGAAGGAAAATTTTGACAAGATGTATTCTCAAATCAAACCTCAAGGAAACACTACTAGAGTAGGTCATACTCACCGAAAACTGGTTTTCAAAAACAACTATTTTGTTCCTTCTAGAGCCCCTTTTTTCACTAAATGTCAAAGTGGTGGGCATTGGAAGAAAAAAATTTCCTTGAAAAAAGTTCAATCCCTTGGGTTTCATAAAGCTTATTTTTCTAAACAAATGTGGATACCCAAAAAAAATTTGTCTAACAATTCTGGATCCAAGAAATCTTGGATTCTGAAAGTCTAACTTTCTTATTTTCAGGAAAATAAAGAATGTTACAATAGAAACACTTGGTATATGGATAGTGGATGTTCCCGGAACATGTCTGGTAATAAAAACTTCTTTGAAAATATTATCAAGAATAAAGGAGGAAAATTAACTTTTGGAGATAATGCTAAGGGAGAAATTATTGGTATAGGTAACATCATTCTTCTTGAAAAAACTTTGATTTCAAATGTTTTACTTGTTAAAGGTCTTAAGCACAACCTCATCAGTATAAGTCAATTATGTGATGAAGGCTACCTTGTGAATTTTAGGAATGATAAGTGCCTAGTACAAAATTCCAAGGAAGAATTTATTCTTTCTTCCAATAGGCAAGAGAATGTTTACACACTAAACCTAGAATACCTTAGGAGTTAGGATCTACCTTGCCTTAGTGAAATGGAAGATCATTCTTTGTTATGGCATAGAAGGCTAGGACACTGTAACCTTAGGAACCTATGTAAACTTTCTAATAAAGGACTAGTTAAGGATCTACAAGATCTTAGATTCAATTCTTCAAAAGTCTATGATCCTTGTCAATATGGAAAGCAACATAAATCAATTTTTAAATCCATCAGTGAAGTCTCAACCACTGATGCATTACAGTTGGTGCATATGGATCTTTTTGGACCAACACAAACTGGAAGCATTGGAGGCAAATATTATGTATTTGTATTGGTTGGTGATTATACTAGATTTACGTGGGTCTATTTTCTAGCAAATAAATCTGAATATTTTTCTTATTTAAAAAGTTTTAGAGCCCAAGTTAAAAATGAGAAAAACCTTCCTTTGATAATTATTCATAGTGATCATGGAGGAGAGTTTCAAAATTCTGATTTTGAAACTTTTTGTAGTAGAAAAGGTATTACTCATAACTTCTCAGCACCCAGAACACCTCAAAAAAATGGTGTTGTTGAAAGAAGAAATAGAATTATTCAATAGATAACAATAACCATGTTGAGTGAATATTCTATTTCCAAACATTTTTGGGCTGAAGCCGTGATTACTGCTTGTTATACTATAAATCGATTTTTGATTAGACCTTTTCTTAATAAAACTCCTTATGATTTATGGAATGGTTGAAAACCTAGACTTTATTACTTCAAGGTTTTTGGATGCAAGGTATTCATTATGAATACTAAAGATAACTTACACAAATTTGCACCAAAATCTGATGAAGGAATTTTCTTAGGCAACTCCACAACTTCTAAGGCATATAGAGTTTTTAACAAAAACACTTGTACTGTTGAAGAGACAGTACAGGTCAAATTTGATGAAACTGATCCCTTTGTTTTTAAACAACCCCAACCTATATCTTCAGATGTGTTTTCAAAAATTGATTATCAACCTTTGATGTAAGATCCTTCTAATAAGGAAAATTTCCAAGAAGATACTTTTGAAACATTTAACCCAGAAGATTTCCTACCCTATGTTGATGAACAGGTTTTACAAAACCCAAATCATTCGTTTCTTAAGAATCATCCCAGTGATAGTATCATTGGTAATTTAAATCAACCTATAAGGACTAGAAGTTCCTTAAGAAATTAAGTAGAACATCTAGAATTCCTTTCCCAATTGGAACCAAAAAGCACTGATGAAGCTTTAGGTGATGATGATTGGATAAAATTTATTAAAGATGAACTAAATGAATTCAAAAGGAATAAATTCTAGACCTTGGTTGAAATACATAATGAAACTTCTGTTATTTGAGTAAAATGGGTCTTCAGAAATAAGTATGATGAAAATGGATTCATAGTTAGGAATAAAGCTATATTGGTTGCTAAAGGCAATAACCAACAAGAAGGAATAGACAATGAAGAAACCTATGATCTTGTAACTAGGCTTGAATATATTCGAATTTTACTTTCCATTACAGTATTCTTCAACTTTAATCTTTTTCAAATGGATGTAAAATGTGCTTTCCTTAATGATTTTGTACAAGAGGAAGTTTTTGTTGAACAACCTCTTGGATTTGAAGACACGAAATATCCTGAACATGTTTATAAACTTACCAAAGCTTTATACGGACTTAACCAAGCTCCTTGAGCTTAGTATGATAGGTTTACATGATTTTTGCTTCAAAATAATTATGTTAAGGGAAATGTAGATCCAACCCTTTTTATAAATAAAGATAAGAAAAATGTTTTGATTGTTCAAATTTATGTTGATGAAATTATATTTAGTTCAACTCAGCAATCTTTAACTGATTCCTTTGCGGATCTAATGAAATATGAGTTTGAAATGAGTATGATGGGTGAGTTAACATTTTTCCTTGGTTTACAAATTTCTCAAAAACTATAAGAAATTTACATATCTCAACATAAGTACATTAAAGATCTTATTAAAAAGTACGGATATGATAACACTAAGAGTATAAGTACTCCTATTGGTACCTCAAACTCACTTGATCTTGATGAAGCTGGGAAACCAGTAGATCAAAAATATTTTAGAGGTATGATAGGAAGTTTACTATACTTGAAAGCTATTCGTCCAGACTTAATGTTTTCAGTATGCTTATGTGAAAGATATCAATCCAATCCTAAGGAGTCTCATTTAAAGGCAGTGAAAAGAATTTTTCGCTACTTAAAGGGAACCATGGATTTAGGACTCTTTTATACTTCTGAAAATGATTTTGTTCTAAAAAGTTTTTTGGATGCTGACTTTGGTGGATGTAGAATGGATAGAAAAAGTAAATCTGGAACTTGTAATTTCTTAGAAGATTCATTAGTTTCTTGGTCATGCAATAAGCAACACTCAGTAGCACTCTCCAATGCTGAAGTTGAATATGTAGCAGCTGGAATTTGTTGTGCTCAAGTATTGTGGATGTAACACACACTCACAGACTATGGCATGAGTTTTACTAAGACTCAAATTATGTGTGATAACACAAGTTCCATTTCCCTTAGTAAAAACCTTGCACATCACTCTCATGCAAAACACATAGATATTAGGCATCACTTTCGTAGGGATCACACCTAAAAAGGGGATATTATTCTTCAATTTATCGAAACACAAGATCAACTTTCTGATATTTTCACAAAATCTTTACCCTTTGATAGATTTGAATACATTAAACAGAAGTTAGGAATGATAACCGTAAGTTAATATTCCTTATTAACTTCCTTTTGAAACCAATCTCCTTACAGTAGTAAACTCCTTTTCATTGGGGGAGTATATTTTCTTGAGAGTTTTCAAAAAAAATCGTAATGGATTTTTCAAAAATTTTCCTAATGGAGTTTTCAAAAAATTTTGTAATGAAGTTTTCAAAATATTTCATAATGGAGTTTTCAAAATTTTTCGTAATGGAGTTTTCAAAAAAATTTGTAATAGAGTTTTCAAAAAAATTAGTAATGGAGTTTTCAAAATTTTTTGTAATGAAGTTCTCAAAAAAAAATTCATAGTCTGTTTTTGTTTCAAAATTTTTCATAATGAAGATTTTCATACTCACAATTTTCGTAATAGAGAATTTTTTACTCAAAATTTCCATAATGAAAATTTCCGTACTCAAATATTTTGGAATTTTTTTTCATAATCAAATATTTGGAATCAAAATTTCTTCAAGAAAGAAGTTCCTACTATGAATAATCTTCCAGGAAATCTGAAAGGTATGTTTCCTTTCTTTAGTTTTCGTAGTCATTTTTTTTCTTTCTGTTAGTTTCTTTTGTTTTTAAAATTCCTCAGATTCTAGTTTTCTTAAATCCGAATGTTTTCCTTTAAAAAACTCAAAAGATCAGATCCTTCCAAATTTTCCTTACGGCTATCTTTTCAATCGTCAAATCTGATCAGAAGAAATTTTAGCCATTGGATTGAAATGGGAAGATGAATCATCGGTTTAAAACCTATAAAAAGGGACCCCTGATGGTTGTCCCAAATTGGTTTTCAAAGATGTTTCATGTCAAAGCTCTACCCAACTTCAAAATCCCATTCCTGATTTTCAAAGTTTTTCTCAAGTCTGAATGTCTACTGAAATTCCTTCTCAAGATATGTCTTCAGTCAAACCAATTTCGGAGTGGCAAATATACAGGGAAAGGTTGGTGCATCTGAAATTTTTCAACAAGTATGACTCTATCATTTGAAATAATATCAGACTTAATGGGTGGGAGAGTGTATCTATTTTGAAGACAGGATCTCAGGATGTTGTTTATCTGGATATACTCATAGAATTTCATGAATCATCTTGTTTCTGTAAGGAAGAAGGGAGAGATAAGTTTTCATTCAAGAGTTATGGAAAAACTTATGCACTCTCTTACACCAAGGCTGCTAGCTTGGTGGGTATGTCCTATGAAGGGGAAGCTGAGTTTTTCTCCCACAAGCTGCCTGATGTTCAAGGAAGCTTCGTAAAGGAAAAGGATATGGAATGTCTTGGACTTAAAGATGTCAAGACCGCAAAGATTTCTCATTTTTCTACCAATTATTGGATCCTACAGTTATGGGTGACAAGGACACTCAAAGAAAAGTGATATGTAAATCTTGGATTTTTTGGTAAACCTAAGGAAGATCAACCTCATGAAGCACATTCTCATTATGATAGAGAATATCAATAATGGGAATCTGAGAGCTCAGATAATTATGTATCCTACCCTTCTCTCCAAGCGCATTGTTCAGTGTCTTGAATCCTTCAAGATTCCTTATACTTCCACGCCAAGGAATTGAAAAGTTATGATACTGAGTGATGATACCCTAAAGAGAATGAATATGGGATTATCTAAGGAATCAGGAGAGTTCTTTGATCTGCTAGTGGAAGCAATAGAAGCCGATCTGAAAAATTTAGAAGAGGTTGAACCATCAAAGAAGGCTGGAAAGAAGAGAAAACTAAAGGAAGTGGTAGAAGAAGTAAAAGTCCCAGAATCTAAATAAACCCAATCAGCACCTCCAAAGCTCAAGAAACAGAAAGCCTACCCAGATGAGGTGGTATCCAAATAGAGGGAGGATAAGCAAAACAGGAAAGAAGGGGAGCCACAGTTTGGCTTGGACACTACAGAGGCCAAATAAATGAAAGAGAAGGTAGTTGATGAACTATAAAAGAAATAAAAATAGAATAATCTTAAGAAGAAGATGTCGGAGGTAGATATTGTGCAATCTCTTTTGAAGGCTACTGAAGTAGCATCCGAGAACATTCCTGTTCCGAAAACTTTTTTAGTTGAACCATTACCTGAAACACCGGGAAAAAAGTTTATGTCTCCGCAAAAAGCCCAAAAGAAGGATGTTGAAAAGGAAACTATGGAAGAAGTTCAGGAATATCAAAGCACTAAAGATACAGTTGATCTGATAAAGCAAGTAGAATACTTTCATGAAAAGGAAAGTTCTTCTAAAAAGTTGTCAATCCAAACTTCTCAAGCTGGATCCTCAAAACTTGTTACTCCTGCAATAGATGATAAGGAATAAGATGAAGTGAATAAGCCTTATGAGGAAGAGAGCTTTTCCCATGACTTCATTCAACCAAAATAGATTGAGGTAGGATCCATAAAATAAAAAATTTATGAAGACAAGATTGTGTAGTTGTCTGGAAGTGAGCATGAGTCTCCAGATGAAGAGGTTATTCTGAGAACCAATAAGGGCAAACAAGTGGTTGTTGATACCCCAACCAAAGATATTTTGAGGAAGAAATAAGTTGGAGGATCCTATAAGAGGAAGCTGGTAAAGCTAGAGGAAGAACCTTCTTCAAGAAAAATGTCAGATTCAGAGTCATCAGCTTTAGGACATGATTTTGTCATTCAGTCCCTAAAGAAGCTAGTGGAAACCATTTTGATCTTTCCATCAATTGAATCCAGATTCCAGATGCTCAAGCATAGCATGATTCAGAAATCAGACTCTGTATCCATGGTGATGGATAGGTGTGTAAAGATTGAGGCCGAACACAAGAACTTTCTTATCAACTATGAAGCCCACAGAAAATCTTGCAAGAAAATGACTAGCTGGTCAAGGAAGATTGTTGAAGATATGAGAGAGCTTGATCAATTTCAAGATGATGTCAGGGAAGCTTTTGATACTGAAGACATCAAAATCAAGCATCTTATAAACAAATTTCATTAAAAGCTAAATCTTGAACAAAATTCCCAGATTCAAGATGTCAAAGATCTGAATGGGAAGTTTAATTATGTTGTCCAAAGTTGGAAAATAGAGAGGGATCTCTGGATTGAGATGGAATAAAATATAGTGAAGTAAGATGACTTGCTGAAGGCTCAGGCAGAGGCCCTGAAGGCTCAAGGTGATAGGATCACAGTCTTAGAAAAGCAAGCAGAGGAGGATCACAAATAACTAAATAAGCTAAAAACCATTGTGAAGAAGTTGATACCCAAGGAAAAAGAAGAAAAATAGATCCAAATCCAATATTTTTTTGTATCTGTTTTTTTTTCTCGTATAAATACTTCCAATCTCAATGAAATTGTAGATGCTTGTTTTGTTTGGATGTTTGTACTAATATTTCAGGTACCACATTTTTTTTCCATTCCCTTAAACTCTTTTTGAAAATCACAATGGGGGATAAGGAAAAAGAATTCTAAGTATAAAAATACATATCCCTAAGTAAGGGGGAGTTTATTTAAGGGGGCGTGCTCATTACAAATATTTACATACCCAAGATAATGAAAAATCCCATTCCGGAAATCTAGAATATGATCCTTAGTGTTCCAAAGCCTAAGGAGGAGTTAGTCGTATTCATCTTTGCCAATGTGAAAAGGGAGATAAGTTTTATTTTCTAAGTCAAGAAAAGTTTTTCTAAGTCCTTATATTCTTTTTCGTAAGGATGTTTGTGCTTTCCAAAAGGGGGGAGATTGTTGAGTCAATAAGGTTTTCCTTATAACTTTTACATTCCTTCATACTTGGGGGAGATTTTTAAGTCAATAAGGTATCCTTATGACTTTACCATTCCTTCTTGTTTTGAAAATCCCAAACACCTTATTTCAAGTAAAAACTCATTTTACCCCTTATTTTACTTATATAAGGAAAATTTCCTTCCCTAAGGAAACTTACCCTTACCTAGATTTCATTGTTCATATCAATATTTTTCCTAAGTTTAAAATTCGGTTTGTAACCAAAAAAACCTCAGAATCTTATAATTTCCTAGATATGAAGAGTTCTGTTTTAGGATCTGAATTATGATTACGAATTCTGGATATGAACTCTTCTGAGTTCTGACTCCGAATTCTGATTACGAATTCTGGATACAAACTCTTCCAGGTTCTGACACCGAATTCTGAATATGAATTCTGGTTACGAACTATTCAAAGTTCTGACTCCGAGTTCTCAGAATTCTGACTCTGAACTTTAAGAGTTCTGACTCCGAATTCCAATGAACTCTGACTCCAAACTTTGAGAGTTCTGACTCCAAATTCTAATGAACTCTGACTCCGAACTTTGAGAGTTTTGACTCTGAATTCCAATGAACTCTGACTCCGAACTTTGAGAGTTCTGACTCCGAATTCCAATGAACTCTGACTCCGAACTTTGAGAGTTCTGAATCCGAATTCCAATGAACATTGACTCTGAACATTGAGAGTTCTGACTTCGAACCCCTATAAACTCAGACTCCTAATTTTATAAGTTCAGGTTCTGAATTCCTAGAAAACAGAACTCGAATATCTTTATAGACTCTGAATTCATTTTTGGTTAGACTCCAAACTTTCATTTACTTACATTCCAAATATTGGATTATGATTACACTTGTTTTTATTTTAAAATGATGTCGTGTATTCAGTTATTCATTAAACTTTGCTTGAGTTACACGTGTACAGGTCCCTCTGAAATTCAAGGAAGAATATGACTGTTGGAGGATGGAGTCGACCGTTGGAGTTGTGCCTATAAATAGGAGT
This sequence comes from Viscum album, assembly GCA_963277665.1. Classification (NCBI taxonomy): domain Eukaryota; kingdom Viridiplantae; phylum Streptophyta; class Magnoliopsida; order Santalales; family Viscaceae; genus Viscum; species Viscum album. The sequence continues at coordinate 1,349,227,270 of OY728121.1, read as the reverse complement.
TCATTTGAAAGGAATAAATATAGATCTTTGACAAAGTGTTCTTACATGCTGTTGAAGTGATTTCTAGAGAGAGGCTCATATAAACTTTCAGGCTTCGTGCAGAAAGTTTTGAACAACTTGTTCAAATTTTTCTTTTGGTATATTTTCTTAGTGTAGAGGTTCAATTTCCTTAAAATCAGAGACTTCGGGTTGTGAAGTCAGAGATGTCGATTTCCTTACAAATCAAGGGCTTACGGGGATAGCAAGATAGATTTCGATCTTCTGATTGAGGGATTACCTGGGTTTGGGTAAGACTTACTTTATTGAAAGTATAAATCAAGGGACCTCTTATCTAGGGTTGTTGGATACCCTTCTCTTTGGGTTAAAAGAGTTTCTACTTGTTACTTGTAGTGTTACTACTTTGTTTTCCACTGTGTATTTTAGTTTTTGAGGAAATTATAACTTTCATATACTTCCTTAAACTTGTACTCTGATTTTATAAGATTCTATACACTTTAAGGTATAATCTTAGTTTGTGTAAACTTTTGTTAAGTTTCATTTCCAGAATCACTTTTCTGGAATCAAGCAAGTTAATAAAACTTAGAGGTGTTGTGAATTTTGTTTATACTAAATTTCCTTTAAGTATTTTTAAAGAATACAATTCACCCCCCCCCCTCTTGTATTTGAGCATCTCATTAGTATCATATCGATCATACATTTGGTATTATAGAGTATATCATACTTACATACCATATCACAGAGTACTATGTAGGTTTTCCAATGTCATATCATTTTGATCTTTGTCCTCCAATATAGAAACTTTCTAATTGAATTAAGGTGGAAGTATTCTCAGGATACACTTGATGATATTTACATCTTCAATGATCTCTCCAAGACCACATGTGTCTTCCACTACAACATTCACTCTTTCAAATAATGCATCAACAAATTCATTTGGGTCCAGTCACTAATCTTTATACTTGTTCAAAAAAACCTACATCTTTGCCTCTCTAACCTTTGAATCACCTTCATATATATTCAATATCTTCTCCAACATATCATTTTATGTTTTAAATAACATCACCTTTATATATATATCATTGGATAGGGTTCCCCCTAATTCTTTGATTCCTTTGATGTCGGTATCCAATTTTATTTATTCTGCTTCGGATAAAGCACCACTGTCAATGTTGGCTAAAATACCATGCATCTCTACTATAAAGACATCCATTACTAAGGATCGGAAGTAGTGTCACATCCTATTCTTCCATAACTGAAAATTATTCCTGTCAAAGATCGGAATCCCTTTGTGATTTTTGACCTCTATAGAGATATAAAAATTGATATTAACCTTTCCCTCTAATACCAATTATTTGGTCCACCAGGTCAAATACCCTGAGAGGGAAGGGGTGAATTGGGGTATGACAAATTAAAAAAAACTACCCCTTTTGATCTTGTTTCATTGTTAAATAAAACTCTCTTCTATCTATTTCCTATAGAAAGGTATGAAAATAAATTAAAGCATGTATAGGACATAGTGATTTTACTTGGTTCACCCTCACTGGATTACATCCAAGGAGCATACAATGGTGATATGTCAATGTACCAAATCCACTAAAGCGCATTGTTGTTTACAATGTTTTAAGTGGACTCATTATCCCACATGGTTTACAACCAATCACAATTTGAAAGCTTAATGCTCTCACAATTGAAGTGTGCTCACTGCTTCTTTAGAATATCCACTCATGATTTATATACTTGTATGTCCCTTCATTTTCTCTAATTAATGAATCTTATACCATATGTAGATGCTCTATTTATGTCCCACTATCATCCACTGATGAATACATATTTACAACAGATGTATTGGGAAACTTCAAATCTTTCACGCAACCCTTACTGAATCTTGAGTTCAACTTTCATGCCTTGCACACAAGATTCAACATTTTTCATGAAAAACCTATTGTGTGCAACTTCAATCTTACACACAACTCAAATATTATGTGAAACTTCAATTATTTCATGCAACTCCCTTTTCTTAGAATTTTTATAAAATTTAGAGCTCGTATTTCCTCTAAGTATTGAGATACTATGAATGAGGGGGTCCACCTCTTATTTATAAGCATCACTGACCCTTGTGCAGATGATTCAATGCATCGTGCATGATCTACTATGAGTGCGTAAAACCCAATTTGACATTAAATTAGGCATGCAAGATTCTTTCACGCAACCTCATATTTCTCACACATTTCAAAAACTTTCACGAACTTCATTCCTTTTCCATATTTGGAAATTATGATCTTGAAACATGCCTTGTGCACAAGTTTCCAAATCACCGTCAATCTTGTGCGCAACTTCCTTTTCCAAAAACATGTTTCTCTATTTTCCAATTTTGAGGTCCAAAAAAATATAAAACACTATAAAATGGTTCCACCTTATATCTGTTCTTTTTTTACTACCTCTAGATCATCCATTACTTTTTCATGGTTCTTTTTCAACATAGATTATTAGAAATATCTCAGGAAAAACACAACTGACTAAGGAAACCCTCTTTGTCAACAAACACAATCAACCCAAAAATGCTTTAATGTTACCTTGAGAGATTTTTTCCCAGCAATATATATATATATATATATATATATATATATATATATATTTCTAGTAGAATTATTATGTCATAAATATCATATATATTTACTAAACTCATCCTTAATACATTCCATGAAAAGTGTGAATGAATCACATTGCTTTGAGGAGGCGGTAGTCCATATGTTCACAAACGAAATTATCCCATTTACACAAAATGGAAAGCATGAAGGTATGTTTTATGTAGTAATTAAATAATAATAAAGATATAATATATGTAATATATATCATATAAAAATATATATTGCATCATTATTTCCAACCTTGTGAGATGGTAATGGAAGAACGAACAACATCGGTTCATAAGGGGCACTAGTAGAAAAACGGTTTTTAACGTCGGTTTTTTTTTATTTTGGACGTCGGTTTTTAACCGACGTCGAAGTCACCGACGTTAAAAATATGAATTTTTACGTCGGTTTTTGTAAACCGACGCGAAAAATGAATAACATTCGTTTTTTGGCGTCGGTTTTGTAAAAAACCGATGCCAAAAAAAATAATTCATATAATTTTTTGCGTCGGTTTTCATAAAAACCGACGCGAAAAATGAAAAAAAAAATATTTTTCGCGTCGGTTTTTATAAAAACCGACGCCAAAAAAAATAATTCATATAATTTTTCGCGTCGGTTTTCATAAAAACCGACGCGAAATATTTATAAAAGTAGTTTTGGCGTCGGTTATTTAAAAAAACCGACGCCATAAATGAAAAAAAAATATTTTTCACGTCGGTTTTTATAAAAACCGACGCCAAAAAAAATAATTCATATAATTTTTCGCGTCGGTTTTCATAAAAACCGACGCGAAAAATTTAAAAAAGTCGTTTTGGCGTCGGTTATTTAAAAAAACCGACGCCATAAATGAAAAAAAAAAATATTTTTCGCGTCGGTTTTTATAAAAACCGACGCCAAAAAAAATAATTCATATAATTTTTCGCGTCGGTTTTCATAAAAACCGACGCGAAAAATTTAAAAAAGTAGTTTTGGCGTCGGTTATTTAAAAAAACCGACGCCATAAATGAAAAAAAAAAAAAAAAAATCGCGTCGGTTTTTATAAAAACCGACGCCAAAAATCAAATTTTTTTTTTCTAGGTTTTAGATCATTTCCTAAGCTTCGATTTGACAGGCTGTGGACCTAAAACGGAGTTACGGTTCAAAAGTTATCGCCGTTACAAGTTGAACCTATCAAAGTTTTGATTGATACAACTCGTTTCAAAGAAAACATGATAAACATAAATTAAAATCATATACACCAAATGTAATAAAATAATCATAATACATCAAACATATTTCAATGGTTTTAGGGGCTTCCATCGAAATGATATGTTTTTTATTATCATATAACTTGTATTTAGAAATGAGAATGAATCATCATTATAAGAAATCCAATCGAGTTGTTTAGAAATGAAGGATAATAATAATAAAGAAAACGAATGAATAGAATATGTACCAATTAATGATTGAAGTCGCATTGAAATCGTAATTGAATCGAAGATGTTGAAAATGATGAAAGAAGGAGAAACTGGATATATATATAGTAAACGAAAATATTTTCAATTGTGTTTTACGAAAATGTTGGCGGGATTTTAAAAAGTTAAACGCGCGTTGTGAAAAAAATTGAAATTTTGATCCCGCGTTACTCTTTGGCGTCGGTTTTGTTTGAAACCGACGCAAAATAGTATTTACATTGGTCTTTTGGCGTCGGTTTTTTAAAAAATCGATGCAAAAAATGTCAATCAATATCCTTTTTGGCGTTGGTTCATAAAAAAACCGACGCAAAAAATGAAAAAAAAAATTGGCGTCGGTGTTTATGAAAACCGACCCCATAAAAGTTTTAAAAAAAAATCTTTGGCGTCAGTTTTTTAATAAACCAATGCTAAAAATTTAAAAAAAACTACATTTCGCGTCGGTTTTTTTAAAAACCGACGCCAAAAACAAAAAATAATTTTTTTGGCGTCGGTTTTTAAAAAAACCGACGTGAAAAGTTAAATTATATTTTTGGCGTCGGTTTTTATGAAAACCGACGCCAAAAATGACAAACAAAAATTACATTGTTTTAGATAATTCTCTAAGCTTTGATTTGACTGGTCGTGGAGCAAAAACGGAGTTACGGATTAAAAGTTATGGATGTCGGAAGTTGACCTTCTCTAAAAGAAGTCTTAAGAAAGTTCAACTTTCAAAGGCCATAACTTTTAATCCGTAACTCCGTTTTTGCTCCACGACCAGTCAAATCAAAGATTAGAGAATTATCTAAAACAATATAATTTTTTTTTTTAAATTTTTCGCGTCGGTCTTTATAAAAACCGATGTGAAAAATATTTTTTTTCATTTATGGCGTCGGTTTTTTTAAAAACCGACGCCAAAAACAAAAAATAATTTTTTTGGCGTCGGTTTTTATGAAAACCGACGCCAAAAATGACAAACAAAAATTACATTGTTTTAGATAATTCTCTAAGCTTTGATTTGACTGGTCGTGGAGCAAAAACGGAGTTACGGATTAAAAGTTATGGATGTCGGAAGTTGACCTTCTCTAAAAGAAGTCTTAAGGAAGTTCAACTTTCAAAGGCCATAACTTTTAATCCGTAACTCCGTTTTTGCTCCACGACCAGTAAAATAAAAGATTAGAGAATTATCTAAAACAATATAATTTTTTTTTTAAAATTTTTCGCGTCGGTTTTTATAAAAACCGACGCGAAAAATATTTTTTTTTCATTTATGGCGTCGGTTTTTTTAAAAACCGACGCCAAAAACAAAAAATAATTTTTTTGGCGTCGGTTTTTATGAAAACCGACGCCAAAAATGACAAACAAAAATTACATTGTTTTAGATAATTCTCTAAGCTTTGATTTGACTGGTCGTGGAGCAAAAACGGAGTTACGGATTAAAAGTTATGGATGTCGGAAGTTGACCTTCTCTAAAAGAAGTCTTAAGGAAGTTCAACTTTCAAAGGCCATAACTTTTAATCCGTAACTCCGTTTTTGCTCCACGACCAGTAAAATCAAAGATTAGAGAATTATCTAAAACAATATAATTTTTTTTTAAAATTTTTTGGCGTCGGTTTTCATAAAAACCGACGCCAAAAATATTTTTTTTTCATTTATGGCGTCGGTTTTTTTAAAAACCGACGCCAAAAACAAAAAAAAAAAATTTGGCGTCGGTTTTTATGAAAACCGACGCCAAAAATGACAAACAAAAATTACATTGTTTTAGATAATTCTCTAATCTTTGATTTGACTGGTCGTGGAGCAAAAACGGAGTTACGGATTAAAAGTTATGGATGTCGGAAGTTGACCTTCTCTAAAAGAAGTCTTAAGGAAGTTCAACTTTCAAAGGCCATAACTTTTAATCCGTAACTCCGTTTTTGCTCCAAGACCAGTCAAATAAAAGATTAGAGAATTATCTAAAACAATATAATTTTTTTTTAAAAATTTTTGGCGTCGGTTTTCATAAAAACCGACGCCAAAAATATATTTTAACTTTTCACGTCGGTTTGTAAAAAAACCGACGCGAAAAGTAGTTTTTTTTTAAATTTTTAGCGTCGGTTTGTTAAAAAACCGACGCCAAAGAATTTTATTTAAAACATTTATGGCGTCGGTTTTCATAAAAACCGACGCCAAAATATATATTTTTTAGCTTTTTGCGTCGGTTTTTTTAAGAACCGACGCCAAAACAATTTTTTTCCTTTTTGGCGTCGGTTTTTTTAAAAACCGACGCCAAAAAATCACCGTAAAAATTATTGACGTCGGTTTATAAGAAACCGACGTCAAACTGGCGACGTTAAAAATCATTTTTCTACTAGTGGGGGTAGCCCACTGTACACACGAACTATGATTGTGTATCCCATTTGATGGAAGTGTATGTGAGTGTAGGTAAAAACATTAACATAACAAAATCTCTTTATATTTAGGATATTGAGGTTATTATATAATCAAGGAATAATAATAATTGTGGGGGTGGAGAATGAAAATAAAATAAAAGAGCATGTGGAAGGATGTTACCTCTTCTTTGAGTAACTCCTTTTGGTTTACACCAAATGGATTTCTTGGTTGGATTTATGCCAAAAGTTAGGACTCTATAATTAAGGGAGATAATTTGGTAGGATATTTGTGAAGTTTTTGGATAATCCAAATGGGTTGAGATGTGTAAAGATGTGAGTGGGGTGACTGCCCTTTTATAGTGGAGGAGGAGTGACATTCTTGTAAATATAAAAAGTTAAAGACTATTGAGATGTCTCCCATACATCATGTGTCTCCAATAATTGTATATTTTCAAGATAAGATGGGAATTAGTAAAAATATGTCCATCCAATGTATTTTTTACTTGCATCTAGGTTATTTGGTGTAAAATCCCAAATCTTCTAGCCCGTTACTTTTCAAAAAATCTAATAATTGGGGTGTTTAGGGAAAGTCTGGGTGTTTTTTTGTTACATATAAATATTTTAAATGGTGATAAATTTCAATATTTTTTCATTTTTATATAAATTTATTATGGTGAGACATTTCCAATGGTGATACATTTCTAATGGTGATACATTTCCAACGGTGAGACATTTCCAACGGTGAGACATTCCCTATGGTGATGCATCTCCAATGGTGAGACATTTCAACAGTGATACATTTCCAACAATGAGACATTTCTAATGGTGATAAATTTATAATGGTGATATATTTACAATGGTGATACATTTCTATAGTTTTCCATTTTTCCATAATTTTCCAATTTTCCGAAAAAAATACAGAATTCCACTTTGACATCTTTTATGATGAAAAATGGGTTTAAATGCCTTAATTAAAGGTTTTAAAGCTGTTTAAAAGGATATTAATCATATCCTTAATTTATAAAAATTTCAAAGACCTTTTAAATTCATAAACCTCATAGATTTATGGGATCCTCCATTAATAGTTAGTTAAAACCATATATAATCCCCCTAGTATCAAATCTATTCGTTCTAAAGAGGAGACATTTCATTCATTCTGTTAGGATTAATTTCACTTAATACACTTCTCAGGGAGTCGTAAAATTGGTTTCTATAGTTGGATCTATCCCCCCCCCCCTAAATAAGTTCTCTCCTATACGTGTGTGGCCTGTGTTGGTGTAGTAAGTTTGGGAAAAGCTTCTTCTTCCAAGTAGGTTTTTTCCTTTGTTTCTCCTTATGTGTATCATGTGGGATGGGTTTATTATTTTCATCTCTTATGAATGTGATTTAATCTTAATTATGAAAGATAATGAATCTGTTTAAATTGAATTTGAAGGGTCATGCAAATGTGAATTATTATCTTACATCTTTTTAATGATTATTTTAATTTGATGTGATATTATGTTTGTATGGGGGTAATTCTTTGATGAAAATTGTGTTTGTTGAGGGATTGATTGTGTTGTAGGGACTTTATTTTTGAAACCTCTTCTTTTTTGATTGTTTGGTTTCATCTTAAATAACTAGCTAACCACATATATTTGGTTAATGGAATGGATTCCTCAGGATCTAATGGATTTTGTGATAACACCCTTAATTAATGAAGTAAAATTGAATAAGAGACCCTTTCCTAAATCTGAAATATTGTTGTATTATGGTATATGAAGTGATGTGTGTGGGGGAAGTGGATGAGATATGGTTGTATAGTGGGTATGTGATGGTTATTTTAGCATGGTGGTGTATGGGGGTTGTGATGATGGTTGTGATGTGGTTATGTAGTGAGGCTGTGATGGAAGGTGGAATTAGATGTGGTAGTTGGGATGTTTTTTTTGTGATACTTGTTGTGTATTATACTGTGTTAGTTTCTCGATTAGTAATGTATGGTGAAATGAATAATATTTCACTTTTTTAATGAATAAATATTATGTTGCTTGTTGTGTGCTAACAAAAAGGGAAAGTTTCAATGGAATGTGTTGGTAATGGAGAATCTGGAAAATGGATTAATGATAATCAAATTTTGAAATACGAACTATTTTTTGTTCTTTTCTTATGGTGGGGTGGTCTTTTAGTTTAAATAGCATAATTGGAGGTTCTTGTGAGTTGTCAAGTGCCTTTGTGAACCTTTGGGATGGGACCTATGTACTATTTATCTATATGTATATACTTGTATATTCTTTTGATTTCTATACGCACCCCACCCTCGTTGATCCATATGTGTCAACACTCATATAGTCATGTGGGGGTGTTTTCCCCAATATCTCAGTGAAAGGATGGATTCCTGGCTAGCCACTCTTCCCCACTCCCTCTTCCAGGAGATGAGAAGGACATGCATAGGTTGTGATGGAAAGAAGTCAAAAGTGCCACTTTCGAGTTTCTATGGGATGAGATGTGATGGCCCAGGTGTGTTTGGGAAATATGCAATGTCATGGGCCAGGTTTGTGTGGGTGAGTTGTAACGTGTTGTGATGTTATTTGGAAGGAGTGGGAGCGCCAGGACATACGACGTTGGGGTGTTAGAGTAGAAAATTAGTGGTAAAGTTGTGCGGGGTACCCTATCATCGATGTGATTTATATTATATTATATTATTGGATGCATTATTTAGTGAAAGAGAATTAGTGAGGTTGGGGTTTTGGTTAGTATACCTATTTAGGTGTTTTTTTGTTCTACTACTTTCACACAAGTGCATTAGTTTGATCTTTTCACATATGCACAAGAGACATCGGTTTTCCTACTAGGTATACATGTATGATCACCCTACATATATAAAATTGTTTTCAGGATTCTAGGAGGACTTCACAGACCATGTTGGAGCTAGCCCATACCCTTGGACAGTTGTTGTGTCGCTGCTCTAGTTTTTGTTTTTTGGGTATTTACTTTAGATACTTTTATCTATATCAATTTTTTACACATGCATGGTGGGATGGTTTTATTTTGGTTTTCTTATATATACATCATGGAGTTGATTGTGGTTGATTCATCCTATCTCCTGATATTGTTTTCTTATAGAGGGAAATGCCTCCCATATTGTGAGATTTTTTATACCCTCGATACTAGTCTCCAACCCGGGGCCAACTAGAGGCGGGACTTGGGTGGTCATTATCCTCCCCCTTCATTATGGTATATTTGGTAGGAGGGTTTCATGATATAGTGGTATCAGAGATATTGGCTAAGAGATAGGGTGGAGTTAGAAGTTAGGCACGGTGAGGAATGTTTGGGTTGGTATTGAAATAGTTCAAGTTGACCTTGGTGCATGACATAGGCTAGGGAGACTGGCTAGGACATGGGATTTTAGGGGCCCCATGACCTAGTGCATGGAATCTGAGCTTATTGAATGACTAAGTGAGATGGAACTTCATGTAGGGTAGAGACCTAGGAGAGGTACATGCATCATAATGACTTGTGTTCTTATTTTAGCTGTGTTGTTTGGTGAAAGTTAAAATGGGTCAAATGAATAAAATGGACTAAAGTTAATCAAAATATATCACAAAAAATATCTATACTATCTAGATTTGGAAATCCTTATTTCTCTTTCAACTATGGCTTATGGTCATCATCTATGTGTGTATCGGGCAGTGTAGGTTTAGCAGGATGACCCAGTTGATCGTCAGAGGGTTGATTCAGTTGAGGACAATTATCAGTGGTAGAGTACATTATGAGTTTTTCAGCAATTGGATTTGGAAAATTATGAGGGTAGCATTTCAGATGTGGTGATAGAGGGCTGTATAGAGGATCTGTAGATCACTTTTAGTTTGATTCGGGCCCTGATGGGTGAAGCGGCCGGAGGTCATCACGGCCCTCAAAATTACATTTATTACTCCTACACTAGTATAGCAGTGCAGGGTCGATCCACAGAGAAGGCAGACGAGAATTCTAAGGTTTTTAAACTAAAAACATCACTGTTGTCAGCAGTGAGGTAGGCATTTTTTAATACTTTTCATTTTTTTAATATTTTTTTTTATTTATTTTTGATTAAGCAGTATGAAACAAGTTTTGGAATTTCACTATTACCTAAACTGGAAACAAAACACAAAAATGAAACAGTTAAAACTAAAAATAACTAACGAAGGAAATAGGAGTGCTGAGGGTAGATCAAAAGTTTGCTCAAGAGATTAGAACACCATTGGCTTAAAATGAATGGTCCTCATTTGATTAAACTCACACCTTAAAGATTAGTTGTTAATTCTTCCTCTCCAGAAGAAATAACACTCTGTAATATAGTTTCCGAAGTTCGCCACTTCAACAACCACATACAGCAAATTACTTAAAAGATGTCAACAGAAAGATACCTCGCCGATTGTTTCTGTTGTTTCAGAATTGAAAGTTTTATGGACTGTCTCAATGATCGATCTCGCCAAAAGATCATTGATTTAGAATTAAGTTCTTGAAGGTGTTAATTCAATTTTAAGTTCAAGAACCAGATTCAATCTCGCCGAAAGAATCAGATTCTCATTGGAAGAAACTAAATGAAGAATAAGAAAATATGTACCAATAGAAGTTCTGATTTCCCGAACAAGAAATCAAACGAAGATCATTTTCAATTCAAAAGCAGTAATACATTGCAAATTAAACAGAGTAAAGGAAAAAGAATCCTCCCTCTGTCAATGATGTCCATGAATTGTTGCCCTGCTCCTGCATCTCCAGTCTCCAGTACCGCTTTTGATGTCTCCCGGGAGATCTGCTCTCCAATGTGTGCGTGGAATGTCGAATGAGAGTCTCCCTCAAAATTCTGCTGCTGCTCTGCTTTAACTACCCTACTGTCATCTACTGCATGTCACCGCCACATCTTTCACCGACTTCAAAATTTCTTTACCCACGCACTGCAAAATGTGCGTTTTTTCGCGATCGGCACGTCGCGCAATCTTTTCTCACGTAACTAACTTCGGTCAAGTTAGTTGTAAGTATCTGGACGTTTCCTCATCTCTTGAATGAACCTGCACACGTAATAAATATAATAAATCAATTAAAACTCAAAGGAAAAAAACAATTATTAAAAAGTTAACTTAAGTTAAATAGAAAATATTGTAGATGATAAATATTATTTACTTTAATATTATTATGGTAATAAATTATTAAAAAGTTATTAATTTAATTAAGTTAGTAAAATAATTACTAAGTTATTAATTTTATTATTTTTAACTAAATTATTAAAATTGACAACATGTATAAATAAATAATTAGGTTAATACTTAAGATTTAATAATTTAATTATTACTATTAAAGAAATTAATTGTTAGATTAATTAGTTAATTAGATAATTTTTAATTTAGTAATTAAAATTATTACTTAAGTTATAAATATCATTAAATTAAAAAGCATGTTTTATCATTATTTATAATTATTATTAATTCTAAATTAATACTATTAATAATTTATTATTTTATTATTTTTCATTTATTATTAATTTAGTTTAACATTTTAATTTATAATTTATCTATTAATGTTTTAATTGTTTAAAAACTTAACTTTTATAAATTAAATTATGTTAATTTGACTTAGTAAAGTTAACTTTAAGAAAAGTTAACTTTATTTTTACTTTGATTTCTCTTTTTTTTATTTTGACTTAACATTTATTATTTTATTATTATTTTTTTGTGTTGTCTTCCTCCTCCCTCAATCTTCACGGCACAGCAAACGAGGAAGGGTTCTTCCTCATGTGCAAACGGCAGCCTGCAGCTCCACCCTAGTATCAGGTCGAATGGCCTCCTCCACAGCAGCACCTAGCGGCAACTCCATCAGCACCCAGGCGACGGACCTCCTTGCAGCGGCAGTTAGCAGCAGGTGAGGGGGCGTCTTCTCGAAACGGCGGACAGCAGCGGCGGTCGTCCTTCACTCCAGCGCATCCAGGCAGTGCGCGGCTCCCTTGGGGGCACAGCGGCTCAGATCCTACCTTCTCCAGAGTGGTGAACCATTCTCCTCCTCCTCTCGACAAACCTCCCTTGATCAGCGGTATCCAGCAGTAGCAGCGCAGATCCCTGCGACAAGGTCCTTCTCATCGCCGGAAGACTTGTGAAAGCAGAAGCTCAACTATGGATCTTTGATGGCTTCGATCTCCTTCCTCTTGTGGTGACCCTCAGGCGATGAGGACTCCAGTGGGTGGTAGCTTCGGAAACACGGTTTTGGTAGCACATTGCAGTTCTGAAGTGGCGGTTTCAGTATCTTTTAGCGGCTCGACCAGCATCACAATGTTACGCCAATTCTGTCTCACGCAGCAACAGTACAGCAGCGGCCTCAGCAGATCGAACTGGACTCCTCCTTCACTCCAGTGGGTCAGCCTCCTCTTTAAACAGCAGCGGCGTACTGCAAGGAAGACCCTGATTTCTTCTCCAAGCTAGCGCAACGCAGGTATCTCACAACAATTGGCTCTCCTCAGTGTAGCAACCAACGGCTCCAAACAGGGAAAAAGCGGGGCACCGGGTCCGAGGTCAAGTGGGGGCTTGATAAATCTATCAGTGAGAGAAAAGTGAACAGCGGTGTAGCTGAGAAAAATAAAATAAACTATTGGTGAGTGCAAAGTGTAAATTGGTGTGTGTGCAAGAGAACGGTGAGTTGGGTGACTCACCTATTCAAAATAAATAAAATGAGACTCTCAAACGAGCATGAAGCCTATGGAGGTAATATCGGTGAGTCCTCACCGATAGAAGGAAAAAATAATCGGTCGCAACAGGACAAAACGAAAGTGGAAAAATGAGAGACCGACTTGTGAAACCGATAATTAAAAAGAGATTCGGTAGTAGTGAAACAAAATAAAATAAATAGAATGGTGATTGACGAATCACCGATAATTAAAATAAATGAGAAACCGATAGATAAAATTTCAATCGGTGAGTCCCGACTCACCAAAAATAAGACACCGATAATTATAAAATCGAAGTGCAAATGGCGCGACGAGAAACCGATGATGACATGGAATATCAGCGAGTCAGTGAATCACCGATAGGTGAAAATGAATGAGACCGAAACCAATGGAAGAAGAAACCGATGCAAACATCGGTGTGACGACCCACCGATAGTCAAAATAAATGAGAAGCTGATAGATAAAAAATAAAGTAATCGGCATGAAGTGAAACCGATGGAAAGATAATGGATCGGTGAGTCATTGACTCACCGGTAGTTTAAAAAGAGAGACCGATGGTGTTACAAAGCAATCGGTAAGTCACGACTCACCGATAGTTATAAAAAACTTCGGTGTGACATAACATCGGTGCAACACTCACCGACAGTTAAAAATTAAAAACATTAACAAACTAAATTAAAAAACAAAATAACTAAATTGTAAAAGACTAATTAATTAACTGTAACTAAAAACTAACCAAACTATTTAGCAAACTAAAAATAGAAGCGACTAATTATTAACTAAGAAAATAAAAGTTAAAATTAATTAAATATATGTCTAAATAAATGCAGAACACCTACAATTAAGTATCTACAAACATAAAATTAAAATAATTAGAATTAACTATAGTTATTAAACGAAAAAAAATCAATTAGTTAGATGATAAAATGAAACTTGGCATTAAAAACAAATTATTTAATTAAATATTAACTTAAACCTATACACAACTTAAATTATTAATTAGATAACGCTTAAATTAAAAACTAATTAAATAATAGACTACAATTATAAAAGACTCAAATTATAATTACTTAAAGAACAATTACAAGGTAGTAGCAGGTGAAAAAGAGAAACAACATTGACTCTTTATTTCACCTAAAACTATTATCTACCTCACCGGTAGACTAAAATAAAATAAAAATGAATTAATAACCAACCTGCATACGTAAAATAATATAATTAATGTTTAAAAACAATTGATTAATGAATTAATTAACTATTTGAACTAATAAAATTAACAGCGAACAATTTAACTTAATTAAAAACACATATTATATACTTAAATGATTGGCAGAACACATTAATTAACATGTTAACATATTCTATTGTAACTAAATTAAAAGATAAAATATTAAAACAAGGTCTAAGTTAATTAAATTTAATTACATAGATTAAATAATTGTTTATAATAAATATTAACTGTTATAAAGTTAAGCAGATTTAAATTAACCAAACTAAATAAGACATAATTAAAGTTGATTAGTTTAGTAAGATTAAAATTATTAATTTAAAGACTAAAAACGCATAATTAATTATAAAAAATGATTAATTAACATATTTAGTGATAAAATTACAAAAGTGCCAATATTAATTAAAAAGTGTCAAAATAATTAATTAAATTGATAAAAATTAAATAAAAGATGTGGCAAAACTATGTTAAAATAAGGCCACATCAATGGGGTTTTGGGTTCCCTTGGCTGTTAGTCAGTTATGAGGAGTTTCATGTCAGTGGTGAGTGTTATAACTAGTTGATCTGAAGAAGGAAGATGTTTCATTGGTCGACTTCTGGAAGGATTTTCATGTAGAGTTACACTCAAAGACCATGAAGGCTGCTAAGATATAGGAGATACTCTACATTTAGTAGGGGAACATGTTTTTTCATGATAATGGGATCTAGTTCAAGGACCTTATATGCTTTTCCCCATATCTTTTCCTAGATGAGGAGTCTCGAGTAAGGCATCTTGAGGAGTGTTTTCGAAGCTTTCTGATGGGGCACACCGGTCATGCACATGCTGACGCCAGCTAACGGTCGCATTGTACCCCACATTCCCACTTTCCAAAGGTGGGCAACATCCATCGCCTCGTTAGTGGTGTTTGCTCCTTGATCGAAACGGGATGATGAGATTTCAATTTCTCCTTCTGTGGATTCCTCCTTAGATCCCATTGCCTAATATGGGTCTCCCTGATAGATTATGACGTTGTTCATGAAACTCATTGATGTGGCTCTAAAAACTCATAGTTTTTCACATCTTCTAATTTAATATTTATCAATTTAATTAATTAATATTACACTTTCTACTAAATAATTATACCTTTTTACTTTTATAATTAAATTTATTAATTAATCAATTTTTATTAATAATTATGTAATATTTAGTCTTTAAAATAATTAATTTAGTCTTTATTTATCTTTATAGTTTATTAATTTGTCTTTTAGTTTAGTTTTTAAAATCTGGTTTACTTATTAATAAAGTACACTTTTTATTATTTAACCAATTAATCATGTTTTCAATATTTATTTAATTTAGTATTCAATCCAAATATTTTATTGTTTAATTTTAAATAAGTAACTCTAATTATTATTATAATCTAATTATTTTGGTTTCTTTTAATAATAAATTACCCTTTTGATTCAATTTATTAAATCTTTTCATAATTAATAATTTTATTAATAACTTAGTCGGTTTTTAAAGTTAAAATTTTTCATTTAGTTAATCTAACCTTTTTATTTAGTCTTAAATTCTTTAATTATGTTAATTAGTTGTACACTTTTTATTTTTAAACTTATTGTCTAATCTTCTTTTAATTTTTTAGTTGTTTATTAAAGTTTAGACTTTAATTTATTATGTCTTGTTTAAATTATTATGTTTTAGGTTTACTTAAAAAATGTTTCAATAATTAGTTTATTTAATTTTTAGTTTAATTTTTTTAGTATAGTTAAACAATTAACCATTTTAATTAAATGATGTGCTAACTTAGTTTTTCTTAATTTTATTTTAGTTCTTAATTTTTAGTTTAAGATTATTATCTTTAATTTATCAGTTGATTAAATGTTTACTTTTAATTAATTTGAGTTTTTATTTATTTTAATTAATTTAATTTATGTTTTTGTGTTATAGTTAAATTATTTTTCATTGTCGGTGAGACCGACAGTGCATTTTAATTTTTCTATTGATAGTACATTTTCTTGCTACCAACATCACGATGGTGTCAGCTTCTTCTGATCAAATCCACACTGTGTCGGTGCCACCGACGCATCCCCAATGACGGTGTCATAATTAGCATCCTCCGTTGTGGGAGTTTGAGACCGAGCCAATTCATCTGTTGCCATCAGATCTAGAGAAGAGAGAGCTTGTGTCGCCGTCGTTGCAAGAAGAGGAGGATCTGAGTCGGACGAACTTGCCGCCACCGGTTCTATGGAGCTGCCTCATGCCAAGGGTGAACCGCAATAGCAGCTCGGCCACTGGTCCTTTTTCCTTTGGGGGGAAGAAGATTAAAAATTAATTAAAATTAATAAGTAAAAAAATAATAACTACTAACTTAAATAAATAAATAAATTATAATAAAATAAAATATAAAACTAAATAATTAAATTAAATACTCATTAATATTTATAAATAAAATTTATCTAATCAAATCAAATTAATTTAAAATCTTAAATACTTTTTTTAAATCATCAAATTCAAATTAACTTTAATAATAATTTTAAATAAAATAAATTTTTGACTTAATTAGATAATGATTTTTTTATAACCTATTAAAATATTAGCGATAATAATAACTAATAGTAATAAATAAAAAACTTAAATTAAATAAAAATTAATAAATAATAACAACATATATTTTAATTATCACTAAATAATTTTAAATAATTAATTAATCTAATCTATTAATAATTAGTTAAATAACTTTATATTTATTAAGTCTTTTCAACTATGTTAAATAATTATTTTAATTATGCTTTTTTATTATTTGAAGATTTATACATGAACCCAAAAGGTGTCCAGATACATTCAAAACTCTAAACAGAGTTAGTTACGTGGGTTTTTCTTAAGTGACGTGTGTTGTACTAAAAAATGCATGTGTGCGGTGCATAGAAAAGCAAAAGACTATGTTGGTGGAAGAAATGTGGTGATAAGCATAAAATGACAGAGACCATAAAAAACAGAGCAGTGAGGATTGAGGGTGATGATTCTCATTCAGGGATTCCATAATTACACAACTCATGATTCATCTCTCAGAGCAGATCAGAGGAGCAGTTCCTCGAGACTTCCTGGAGAATCTCTTCATGGAGCAGTGCAACACCACAGTTTATAGGGGAGTTCCCTCTCTCCTCTGTTTATTCTCAATTCTATATATTGTAATCAAATGTTTTCAATTTCATCAATGAATATGATAGTTTGATAAATCTTCTAGTTCAGGGGAATTTCTAGTTCTACTTGTTATCTTTTATCATCCTTTTCACATATCATTTTAATGCGTTCAGAATTGTTCGGCAAGATAAATTATGAATACATTCAACTCCATCATGCCACTATCATTCAATTTTTAATTCGATGATCATTCGGTGAGAATGACCATGGGATACATTTTCTAAAACTTTTAATTCAAAATGAAAACCTTAGAACTAACGGCAAGTCTATTCTATTGTACTTTTCAAATCAAAATCATATAGTTGATCCTTCCTTGGATTGGAAAACTCTAAGATTGATCAATCTAGGTGACTTATCTCCTATAGAAGGAATTAAGTCAGTATTTTTAGTGGTGATGTTTGCAATCATTCTTGTGAAAAGAAAATATTTTAAACCAATAGAATAGAGTTTTTTCCCAGGCATTTCATTCTGATTGTTCAGCTATTAGCATTCTATATTTCAGTTGCTTACTATTTTCAACTATTTCCTGTTTCATCATAGTTTATAACAAAAGTACAAAAAAATGTGGTGTTACTTTTCATCCTTATAGAAACATAAAAAAATATATAAAAGGTAAATAAAATAAAATATATATATAAAAACCACTCCCACTGCTGACAATAGTGGGATTATTAGAAAAAAAAAATGGCCACCATCCTTCCCTGTGGGTTCCACCCTGCTTACCACATATACAGTATTAGTAGGAGATATAAATTTTAAACTTTTACCAAATTTCAATGACAAGTGGGCATCACTCATTCCCGGTGCCATATCTTTATAGAAGAGGTTAATTACGCTGCTTCTGTCAGGACATTCCAAAGGTTTAAGTCAGGGAAGCAACCTTCAGTTAGAAGAGTAGTCACATTGAGGAATCTATGGCATGTCTTGATGCTGGAAAACTGTAACACCAATATTCTTCCATGTCAGAGGGATTCTCAAGGGGCCCAAGCAAGAATCATGATGTATGATGGATGATTTGATGAACTAGATGAGATAAATGGGGTGAAACCAATGTGAAGATGATGGTGTTGGGCTTGAACCTCAGTAAGAATTCCTATGTACCCTACCTAGGAGGTAGGGATTAACGTCAACGTAGTTCTAGGGATGGGTGACGAGTCACCTAAGGAGGCGGCTTGTGAGAATGGATGCCTATATGGGACCCGAAGGAAATGGAACCTTGGGTTGAGGCATGATCTTCCTTAAACGCAGGGTCTTAAGGGATAGACTAGGGAGATACATGGAAGATGGGATTGAACCTTAGAAAAGCTTCCTACATATCCCTATGGTAGGGAATAAAAGTCCACATAGTTCAGGATGTGGCATAGAATCAGGGTGTACACAAAGAAAGAAACCTGGAGACATGCTGGGGCATACACATGATTAGCATCCCATCACAAGAGGGATACTCTTGGTTGGAGGAGTATGAATCAAGTGTGGGGATAATGTGTGGTTTGCTACTCGAGTGGATCAAAACACCTCATGGAGGTGGATCTAGGAGATGTATCCCAAAAAGGGATGAGGTCACATCAAGAGGGTACATACCTAGGAGGGAGCACCAGAGTTTACCATTAGTCAGGGTGAACCTCATGGAGGAATACTACATACCCTATGAAGATGATAGAGATAAAAACCCACAAATTTTGAGATACTGATTCAGTTTAACATCATGCGGGATGGAGGTTAACCGATGTAAAATTGTCAGGATGGATGGGTGGTGGGATTTAACCTCAATGAGGCTTCCTACGTATCCCTGTGGTAGGGAATCAAAGTCCACATAGTACAAGAATATAGTTTAACATCATATGGGATAAAGGTGAACCGATGTAAAGTAGTCAGGACCGATGGATGATGGGATTGAACCTCAGAGATGATTCCTACATATCCTTATGGAAGGTAATCAATGTCCACATAGTTCGTCCAAAAGGGGAATGGGGCTTACGAATGGTTAGCATCCCAAAGTCGTGTTGGGGATTACTCATGGATAGTAACCCAATGAGAATTTCATGGTCGATAATTACTCTAAGCCCACATGAGTCATTCTCGGTGTGAGAAACAAGAGGTAGAAGAAGACTTGATGATCGTGTCCCATAAGGTGTGTCCACAAGGAATGGTGTGGGGCTTACACGTGGATGGTGGCCTAAGGTGGGTGTCCAGATGTACAAGGAGGATATGACCATCATACAAGGAATAACCTATCAAGGTGTGTGTCGGGGAGTATGAAGGGGATTCCCGATGCACACATGGTGACAAATCCTAGAGGGAGAGAAAAGGGGGATTGTAAAGGCGGGAAGAAAATGGCTCCCAGTCCCATCCTCTCTAATCTTCTCAGGCCTACCATGCATGCGGCAACCCACAGTTTAACGTCATGTATTGGGGATTAAGGTGCTTGGCAGTTTAACATCCTGCATCTTGAAAGATGAGGACTCACTCCTCATCCCTTGGACTAACAAAACTTGTACCGACCCGCACTTGGGGGAGGGAAGGCACAAGCAATGCCTGATGGGAGTGAGGGGGAGGATTTGTAAATCGAGAGTTCCATGTTAGCGTCGATATGCGAAGACACAATAGTCATTAGCATGCCTATGTGAAGAAGCATGAGGTAGGGAAAAACTATATGAAACACCACTTAAGAAACCATGAAATCACTCTGTACGGGCCTAGAGGGTCACACGGGAGAACATTTTGTAAAGCAAAAGGCTTCATAGAGATGGTATTCATGAAGCTATAATGATTTTTGAATTAGACGGGATTCATGATGGAAGGGTACTTCATGAAGTAGAGGCTTGGGTGGAACAAAGATTCTTTTCATCAAAGAGATCTTAATTTGAAGAGTTCTTTGTGAAGGATTACTGCTTCGCGGAGCCTCAAGTAACCCAAAGGGATTCCCTCCTTCACAAAGGGTGAAGGCCTTCATGAAGGGAATCCCCGCCATAGTTGAGGTCCATAAAGAACCAAAGTAGGCACATCTTGCACAGCCTAAGTACCATAAGTGGTCCATTTTTTGGGTTTTTGAAGAGCTTCATGAAACGAGAGTTGGGAAGGCAAAAGGTCAGAATAACAATGGTTTGGGGAGGGGGTGAGCCTTCTATTTATAGGCAGTGGAGGTTTTAGGGTTTCATGGAGGTGGCTGCAAAGGGAAATTGGGTGGAATGAAGAAAAAGTGACAATTCAGAGGACTTATGTTCACAATCGAATCACGAAGGAAAATTTATATCCTGTAGGACATATATTCATGGGAGGATCATGAAGGAAAAGTGACGTCGTGGAAGAAATATGTCTGTAGGGTCATTCGTGAAGGGAACTGGTCACTGCGAAGGAGATACATTGGCGAGGTGGTCTATGAAGGGATAGGGACTTCATGAAGGACATACGTTTGTGAGTTATTCCATGAAGGGAGCTAGACACCATGAAGGAGATCCATTTTCGAGCTAGTCCATGAAGCATCATTATGGAGGAGCTTTGCGAAATAGACCCCTTTGATGATTTTAGCCAAAATTCATGGTCACATGGGTCTATATTTGAACCGAACATGAATTTTTTCATCTCTTTGGGGGCATTAATTTTAGTGCCAACAAATCCCCCCCCAGAATGGGAGTCGTGGGAAAAGAGGGTCGGATTCTAAGGGTAAATCACCAAAAAAACTCTTAGTGAATTGCAAAGTAAGATCACAAAGTAGTTAGGGTACTCTGTGTCACAAATCC
Source organism: Viscum album (assembly GCA_963277665.1). Taxonomy (NCBI): domain Eukaryota; kingdom Viridiplantae; phylum Streptophyta; class Magnoliopsida; order Santalales; family Viscaceae; genus Viscum; species Viscum album. The sequence continues at coordinate 1,349,206,013 of OY728121.1, read as the reverse complement.
ATGCAATCCAATGGCCACCACGAAGCGTAGATGAAAGTTCTCCATGAAGGTCACCACGAACGGTCACCCCGAAACATGGGAGAAAGGTCACTACAAAGGGTGAGTTAGACCTTACCTATAAATAGGGTGATAGTGCTCTTATGTCTGTACCTGGATCTCCCCGAACGACTGTGCTGACGCTCTCTATTCGTGAAGAGATACACCCCGTAAATGCACCTATGTGAACTAGGTCTATGGTCTAACACTCCACAAACACTTTCTAGAAAATTGGTTCATCATGAACCTTTGATTTTGTGCTACGTGAGCCGAGAGTAAGGGTACTCTGTGACTGGTCTCTGCAACCAGTCTCTGTAAACAGAACCTGAAAAAAAAATTATGAGCCTCAGGTCGATGGATACTTAGGAGGATACCCAAGGATTTCTCGTTGATGCCGCCTGGAGAGGATAAATGGAAGACAATATTCAAATAAGAGAGTACATTCAGAGTGATTCTGATCATGAATCACTGACGATGCTACTTTTGAATGGTCAGAATGGCTACCCACTATGCAAGAGGCCGCCACTATATAACTTTATATTATGGGATGATTTATTCATTCATGAGGAAAGTCAAGATGATCTGGCTTACTAGTTTAGGGGTATACCATGACAATATCTATGGTACAGAGTTGCAGAGGGCCACATTAGGAAAGATCATACTCCTATCATAGCGCACTGCCTCTAAAGTCATATCAATAACATCGATGGTAAGTAGTTGGAGGAAGATACTTCCCCACCTCAGTATAATACAATCATCAAGACTAGGCTTGGGAATCCATAAAACAGATGGATCAATATCTAGGATATTCATCAGGGTGGAAACTTCATGGATCAGTGGGATTGGGCCTACTGGGCATGTCCATCTTGTGTTGAGTTTGAGCATGTGCTGAGGCGAGTAGTCATGTATGAAGCAGCATGGTCTTCCCAATTTCATGTTTCCCAACCAAAGGAATTCAAACCAAAACTGCTAAGTCGGTGGTCACTGAATACCAACACATTCCACCTACATCACAGGGAGGTTGGTATCAGCCTCTGGGTTCTCCATCAAATTTCTAGCATTCTGATTCTAGGAAGTATATATGATGAGTTCCTCCCTTCCATGAATGTCTGGGAGGATGTAGAATAGATTCCTCCATTGGAGAAGGTATTATTGAACCTGCTGCTGGGAACAGATGATGAAAAATAAAATACCAAAGATTTCCACTTTAAGAAGTGGTTTGAATATTTTATGAACTTTATTACCGAGGGAGTGGTAGTACTAAGGAAACTACCGAAAATTCCCCCTACATGTATGAGAGGATCTTGGTAGGGAAAGTAAGGTTCTTACTAGCAAATATTATAGGGTATCCAGTAGAAACTGTGGAGCTACAACATCAAAAACGGCCAGCAGCCAATAGTCAGGTTGGATGGATTCATTTCAGCACTAATCTATGGGTGGATACTTCTAGTTATGAATGTGCACATGGGAGAAAGTATGATTACATTTATTATAGCAATTCAACTGGGTTGTGGAGAACACATCAACTTGGGCATACCAGTGCTAGTGAAGTTATATCATTTACTTTGTCACATCAGCGAGGGAAATAGGTTGTTGTGCATGTGTGGGCCATTCCATTTCCTATACAGTTGGATCAATGTGCATATGGGAGGCTATGAATACCTCAATCCCATTTCTCCTCCTGGGATACACTCTCGACCATCGATTCTAAATATCACGGGGAGCCCCCCGCTCAAGCTTGGCATGGCAGCTATGATGAGAAAAATTGTGCAAGACACTCAATTAATCTTCTACCCATTTCCCCTACCGACTGGAACCATCACTTATGATGGCATAGAAACTATACAGAAGAGTATGCATATGTTGTCCTTCTATAGTGGTGTGTTGGTCACGTGGGTGGACTGTGCACCCATATTCGAACCGTATACTCCACACCAGTTCACAAGACAATTTAGGTATATGCAGAGACTGACTCTAAAAGTGTACTTGGGGATGCTCCATAAGAACCACCCATGTGTAATGAGACAATTGTGGTTGATGTTCACATGGGAGGATAGAAATATTTGGAATGAGCTTCCACCACCAACCGCCGCATTCAGATTGATTCACAAATATGCGATGAGTTAGGCAGCTGCTTACCCGGGTGAGATGTTGAAGATCCCAAAACTCTAGGAACGTAAAGTGGTGGTTTCTGCACATCAAAGTAGAGGTTTATAGACAACAAGGAGACATTGTGAGGGTGGTTATAACGCAATTCATGGTGATGAGGTGAAAAAATTAAGGGTAGTGGGCCATGAACCAACACCAGTTGAAGGTGAGTCAAGGGATATAGTGGTTCCATACCCAGTGGCTCCAACTGGGATAACACGGGAGAGGGGAGAATTGTCAAGGGGGTTTCTCAAGGTGCCCCATCAGGTTACCGAGAAGCACCTGTGTCAAGCGGTGATCCCTCCTGATGTTGTCTATCCAGAGGCCTATAAAGACTAGGAATTTTGCAAACACTTCCTCAATGTTTACGACATCTGGACGAATCTAAATAAGAATGGGATGAAATTGGGGGAAATTGGATTCACCAAATCTAGATTCAAGGCAGCCCCACGAGTAAGGGTGTTGTTGAACAAGACCATCCCCCTAATGTCATCATCATCTCAACTGGAAGATCACTTTCCTTTGTATAACTTAGAGATATCTTGGGAGGAATATTTCGACAATGACGACCTTCAGAATGGTTATGAGGAAGTATTTTCCAAGGTAGTCTCTCCTGAGGAAGGAAAAATCATAGCTTATAAGAGACTTCTTTGGGAGAATTTGATGCAACTCTCAAAGTAATCCCTGAATTTTCTCATGCGCTATTAACCTTACCACATTATCTTGGTCCTTCAATCAACATATACTTTTGTAGGAGGACCTTGTTTAGACCACCCCTACCTTTAGGGATAAAGATGAAAAAATGGATATAGAAGACCAAGAATTGTGGCTCACATCCAAAGAAACAATAGCTACAGAGTTGAGCAGTGCTGGGGAAGTAAGGGAAGCGTCTCCGGAACATATAGAGCCTGCAATCATATACAGGGGTCCACACCCTAGAATTCCAATGAAGAAAATCTAGAGTAGTGACTAAGAGTTTGACCGTCATAAGTCTCCTACTCCTTATAGCCACAATTATTGTTTTTCTCAATCAACATGACTGACACAACCCTTATCTGAACAGTTCTTAGAATAGAGGGTGCCCTGCTGTGTGGATGGTTGGAGGACCCATGGCCCCTTTACTGAGAGGGGTGATAATCCACATGGAATCAATCACCCAAGCTAGAAAATCTATAGTTCCTGGTGAGAAATCAATCATGGAGACAGGTGAAGCTGTTGGTGCAGCCGAACTTGGAGTCGGTCAGGCTGACATCATCGAGGTAGACTCAAGAGATGAGGACCAATTAGAAAACCTAGAACCTGATTCTTCATATATGATTCCCAAGGAAGGTCCTTCTACTAAGATCCTGGATGTATTCCCCGAATATGAACTGGTTGATCCCTTAGATCTGAACAAATCCAATTCTGATGTAGCTGAAGATAGTCAAAAGACCCGGTGTCGAGCATGGAAGCTAATCAAACACTTCCTCAATGAGGTTCCATAACCTGAGTGGATAGGAAGAATGGGATATCTCCACACATGGTTGTGAGCTCTATGTGCTGGAGGGGTATATGTGTGGCATCAGCACACATTATTATAGCACTACCTTGATGAGAGGATGTGGGAAAGTAGTCAACACCTAGATGTCGAGTGGGGCTATAAACTCCAAGAGGATAAGTAAGAGATTCAAAAAATAGATGGGTAGACGAGAGGTCATCTAAAATTCATCACTAATCAAATGGGTCTCACTAAATGAATAAAGGCCCAACTGGCGGAGGCCCAGGAGTAATTATCACAGGTGAGTCGTCATGTGGAAAAACTTCAAGCTGAATGGGACCAAATGTAGACCAAGGCTGATGAGCTTCAATATATAGCCATTGATGAGGAGGAGGATCTTGAAAAGTGTCAAGAAACCCTAGAATATATATTTTAGAGAGTGGAGGAATTAAAGCATTACATTGAGGTAGTGGATCAATAAGTATCGTGTTTTGGACAAACTAAGACATACTTTCTTCATCCACCTGCCATGTTAAACTACATTCATGGAAATATTTCTTGCTTGTTTTGATTACTAAATTCCAATCTTATTCATGAAACAACTAATAATCAATACCTAAGCTCATATGGGTCATTCCAGGTGTGATAAACAAAGGACAATCACACAACCGCTCACTTGGGATATGAGATCGCTGGACAGTCACTAAACACTTGGGGTCTAACTAACAATCTAGAGTTTCATAACAAGAGGAGGGTATATGAATTAGATAGTAAGGCTCTCAGAGTAGCCAAACTGCATTTCCCAACATGCTATGGTGCATGAGCGGGGTAATGCCAGGGGCGTTGGAATCAATCTGAACAAAGAGGAATGAGAAGTGTGAATCACGATACCCAAAATTTGGAACATAGTGAGGATTTCATGACAATGGAGGATAACTATTGACCATGTTCAAAAAACAGTATCTATATCGCATTAGCCTAAAATTGGGACAAAAAAATGAGGGCCAACCGGTGACCATGTTCTCAACACAGGCCCAAACTTGAAGTTTCATCTGATATCTTCTAGAACATTGGCCCAAATGGTAGGTAAGCCGAAGTGTCATGTGACCAGGTCATTAGGGGGTCATTTAGATATGGAAAAGGATGGGGGTCCAAATAGAGGGTAGGGAAGTGTGAAGATGGAGTGATGAGATGTTCAAGTGGATTCTAACACTCTTGAAATTAATCCACCATGATGAAAAAACATTGGGTGATCAAATCATTCTGAATTGAGATCAAACCTACTCCCAGATTGGACCTCTCTGGTGAGGTCCTAGGATAGATTGCAATTTTACGTCATGAAAATGAGAATGATAAGCACACTGTTAGCACCATATGGTGAATACGATACATAGAATAGTTTAACATCATATGACAAGGATGTTGCACATAGTTTAAGGTCATAATTCCTAGACCCTATCCAACAGTTTAAATTCATGTTACACGGAATAAGGGCTCTTAGTTTAAAGTCATAGTGTTCAGACCGCAAATGCTCAGTTTAATGTCATGCATGTGGGACATGTCTGTGTATTTTAATGTTGTAAGGATGAAGGAGATATTATTTTATAGTCATAGATATCAAACCAAGAGAATGATATATGAAATGTGGTGTTAAGAAACAACCCAACATGAATGGGGACCAAAGAGGTCCAAACTACATTACAAGTTCACAAGGGAAAGCACACACAATTTAAGGTCATGATGCCTGAACTTTGGGACCTGAACTCCTAGTTTAAATTCATAGAGTTCAGACCATTTTGGTATCAAACATTCCCATGTAGTCATAAACCTTATAAAAACCACTAAGCCCATGTGATCTGTGATTTTTGTGGGAAACAAGGGGTAGAAAAGATCCGTACGACACACAGAAAAATACAACAAGGGAATATAGGTGTGGGGGCAAGGATGACCCCATAATTTTGGTTATCATAATAAATGTGCAAATGTGCACAAAGAAATGACACTAAGGGTGATGAAATTTCATCTAGACATAAGGAAGTGAGAAGGGATGTAAATCATGAGACCGACATTTGGGATGTGATCGAGTGGGTGATAGCGATGGAGGGTAACTACTAACCATGTTTGCAACACAATATCCACATCATGTGACCTAGAATGTGAATAAACAATTGAGGATCAACCGCTGACCATGATCGAAATGTGGGACTGGTATCAAATTTTCATTTGAGATACTCCAGGATGTTGGCCCAGGATGGTAGGTGAGCCAAAGAGGCATGAGACCAGGCCTTCTAGGGGTCCTTTTGGATGTGAAAGGTGATGGAGACCCAAAAGAAGGGCACAAAAAATGTGGTGGTGGGATGATATAATGTCCATGCATAATCCAACACCCTAATTCTCATACCACAATGCATATGAGAAGGTTGATGCAGTGAAATAGAGGCTGAGGGATTCGAACGAAGGTAGATGACTCAAAAAGATGAATGAGGAAAAAGGGGCGAAATTGGTTGATCAACCTAGAACTGGACCTAGAGACAAAGTGTATGAGCATTACTATATATCCCATGGGGGTGGGAATCAATCCACATGTAGTTCTTGAGATTACATGTAGTTTAATGTCATGTGGTAAGGATGGAAGTGAAAGGGGATACTCTCAAGGGGGAGTACACTGTATGGCCATTGTAAACCTGACATGAATGAAGACTAAAGAGGCCTCACACCACACCATGAAAACTTAAGAGGGGAACCAAACCAAGACTAGGGGGATATAGAAAAGTCCATATTTACAATACCTAAGTTTGGACCTAGAGACAAAATGTATGGGCGTTCCTATGTATCCTGTAGGGGTAGGAATCAAGACACACATAGTTCTTGAGATTCTATGCAGTTTAACATCATGCAGTAAGGACGGAAGTGAAATGGGAAATTATTAGTGGGTAGCACATGATGTTCCTATTACATACCCCACATGAATGAGGACAAAAGAAGTCCACCACAACATGTGATCCCAGAAGAACCAGTGCCAAGGGGCCAAATGGAAGAGAAGGTTTGTGGAATCTGGGGCTGGACCTGGAGACAAAACATCTGAGCATCCCTATGTATCCCAAAAAGATGGGAATCAATCCATACGTATTTATTGAGATTTCGTTCAGTTTAATTTCATGTAGTAAGGATGTTTTAGATCTTAGTTTAAGGTCATAGAGCTCAGATCATGTGGTATGTTTACCGTTTAATGTTTATCATCATGCAGGATAATGAAGTTGGATAGTTTTCATGTCTTTCAGCCCAGATGGATCACACAGTTTAATGTCGTGCAGTAAAGGAGAAAATATTCTTAGGAAAAATATTTTTTGAGAAATTTTTCATTGGTGGGAGGGGTAATGAGCTCACCATCCATGGTAACCATAGAGTACGCACTGTTGGGTTAAACCTTATGGATGATATAAGGTCCCTCCCATTTGGGCTCCAACTTTGGTGGATTAATTATGGGTATCATCGACATCCTCAGGGTTAAAACCATGTCACCCTAAAGGAAAGAGTGAAGACAAAAATTCTTATTGAAATCTATGGAGATCTTATTCTGGTTCCTCAACAGACTGTGCAAAGCCCGAAGCCTTCTCTCATCGAGGGCTTCCAGTTCATCCAAATGGACTTCTGCCTCTTTGTCTGAAATTTTATAATCGTAGATGTCTATGAAAATTTATGGTAACTAGACATAAATCGGAATTACTACCTCTATTACATACACTAGGTAATATGGGGTTACCTGGGTGGAATTTCAAGTTATCATCTTATAAGCCCAGAGGGCATTGGGGAGCTTGTCTGACCAACTTTTCTTATTTTGACCAACCATTTTTCAAAAACTGTTAGAGAGGCTCTTGTTGAACACCTAGATCTTCCCATTTTCTTGTGAATGATATAAGGAAGTATGGTTGTACCTGATACTATACTTGGCATACAATTTCATTAGTTCAGCTGCTCAAAAGTTGGTGTCATTATCGGTGAGAATGACATGAGGAACTCTGAATTGGTAAATTATGTTAGAGATAATGAAATCAAAGATATAATGGGACTTGACTTCCTTGATTAGGATTTCCTCTTCCCACTTGAAAAATAAATCCATGGTGGTCAGGATGAACCTACACTGGTGAGCCGTCATAGGTGGATATGGCCCCACAATGTCGAGTCCCTAGACCGCATAAGGCCAATAGTACTTGGTAGTAAGAAGAGGATCTTGTAGTTGATGCAAAAAGTTATCATGGATCTGAAATGTATGGAAACTCTTAGAAAACTCAATGAAATCATGGATCATGGTGGGCTAGAAGTATCCCATCCTTCAGATCTGGTGGGAGAGCTTCGGCCTTGCCTGATGAGCTCTGCAGGAACCGGTATGAACTTATCACATAACTTGGGGAATCTTATCTCCTTGAATACAATGGAAAAATACATTGAACCCACATATATAAAGGATATGATCATGGTTTGGACCACTCTGAAGGGTAAACTAGACTGCACGCTGACAAATTCTCTCATGTTCGACTCTGTATTTCAAGAGATTGTTATGTTGAAGGTACTCAAAGAAAGGAGTCGGCTAATCAGGGGTCTCTTCTACTATGGCAGGGGGACCTAGAGCTCCCAATGTAGAGGAACTAATATAGATATGGCTCACCTTATGGTCATCACCCTCTAAGGTAATGAGAGAGATGAATCTTTGATGTGCCACATGAATGATAAAATCATCTTGGTCAGGCTCTGTGAGAGAAGCGGCAAGGCTGGTGAAGGAATTGTCTCGACCATTATATAATTGAGGAACATGAATGACCTTAGGCCAATAAGGGAATTGGGCCATTAGCTAGTGAGCGCACTCTAACAAGGGTACGAGCTCCATCTTTCTGACGACGTTGTCATTGTTAATCTGTTTGATGACCATCTTATAGTCCCCTTTCACATGTAGGTGGGGAATTCCAAAATCAAGGGCCATATCAAGACCAATGATGAGAGCCTAATACTCCACCTCATTGTTGGTATATTCTTATAACCAAAAAATGAGTAGTAGGTAAATACTACCTGTGAAGGAATGATGAAGATGATACCCATTCCTACTCTATTGAGTCAGGGGTTGTTGAGCCTTCTACCAGTTGGGCTCTAAGAAGTGTCATCGAAGTGTATCTACCAACATGGAATGACTTGATCCATTGAGAGGATAGCCTCATTTGGGAACCAAAGGTCTAGAGACTTCTCTATAGGGTTTGGATGGGCGACAATGAATTCTTTCAATGCCTATCCCTTGACAGCTTTATGTAGAATGAACCTGATGTCGAACTACTGAAGGATCACTGCACACCATGCTAGAAAACCTTTCAACATGGGGTGGTTCAAAATATACTTCAGTAGGTCTACCCGGGACACCAGCTAGATCTGGTGATGTTGTAGATAATGCTGCAACTTCTGCACCGTGAATACTAGTGTGAGGCAGATAGAGGTATATCTTTATTTGATGTCGAGGAGCATACTATTGAGGTAGTATAAAATATTCTATATCCCTTAATTGTTATTATGGTCAATAAGGTCATTGAGGTACCATTCCATGGTAGTCGCATAAAGAACCAATATCTTTCCAGAGATAGGTGGCATCAGAACCAGAGGCTGCAATAGGTACTTCTTGATATATTTGAAGGTGGTTTGACACTCTTCATCCCACTGGTAGACAACACCTTTCTTCATGAGTTGGGAAAAATTATTACACTTTACATACATATTTTCAATTAATTGGAGTATGTAGGCCAAGTGGACTTGAAAACCTCGATGCTCTCAAAGGTTTCTCAGAGGAGGCATCTAATTAATAGTCTCAATCTTCTATGAATCGATCTCAATGCCTCTATATCTAATAAAAAAGTAGAGAAACTTTCCAGAGGTGACCCTGAAGGCACAATTCAAGGGTTTCATCTTCATATCATGGGATTAGAGGAATCTAAACACTTTATCAAGATCTCTGAGATGATCTTGAAGATTTAAGGATTTGACCACCAGATCATCCACATAGCATTCTACCACTATTCTGAGGATCGTCTTGAATATATAGTGCATGGAATGCTGATAAATGGCACCTACATTTTTTAGACCGAAAGGAATTACTTGGTAGGAAAATGTACCTTGTGGCACTCTGAAGGTGGTAGACTCTTCATCCTCAGGATCCATTCGGATCTGGTTGTATCCAGAATACCCATCCATGAAGGAGAGAGCTTGGAACCCAACAGTAGCATCAATCAATAGCTCTATCATGGGAAGGGTAAAGTCTTCTTTCAGACTATGATGGTTGAGGTCGCAAAAGTAAATATAGACTCTAATTTGTCTATTCTTCTTTTTGATGGGAATGATGTTGTCCAAGCATCTTGGGTACTGGAATTCCTTGATGAAGTTGTCTTTAATGATTTTATCAACTTCGGCCTTGACCATGCCACCGTGAGAGTGGTGAAACGTTTTGGGAGGTTTTTTAAACCCGAAATGGTTTATCTAGAGACCAAGGTAGTGGACGGTGGCCTGAGGATCTATTACTAGAATCTCATCATATCTCTAGGTGAATACATCTTGATGCTACTTCAGGAAATCCACATACTTTTGTTGCTCTTCCGCAAACATGGATGCTTTGATTAGTGTTGACCTCAAGTCTACCTGGGTATCAAGATTCACCTGTACCAACTCATCAATGTTGGTGGAGACATCTTTCTAAAATGAGGGAGGAGTGCCTTCCAAATTCTCTTCATCATCATTAGTGAGAGAGTCATCGGTAGGGAGAAATTCCATTGAGTTGGATGACCCTGACGGAATGTTGGGGTCAGCTTGAGCAATGGTGGAATCTTCATCAGGAGGTTCCTGCACTACTGAAATCATGGAAATGAAGGTTTTCGATCCAATCCCATTAGGCCTTCAACCCAAGGTTCCATGCTTGATAATATCAAATTAGTAGTGGTGCATCATCTTAAGTTGGTTCAACCTTGCCTGGTGAAATAAGCAAGCATGGCATATTACTATTGTCATGGGGAGAACATCCTGATATCTTACAGGAGTAAGGGGCTCTAGAATCACTCGATCCTTGTTCGTGTATGAGTATGAAGTGATCTTCTGGTGTTCCTTATATCAGGGGATAAATTTCCCTATTATCCCAGAGATGAAAAGGAAATGTCCCATGTCTGGGTTCATGGCTTCCTACCGATGGATTGGGTGGATGAAGGCATCGTCCAAGTCTATCCACGGATTGGCCACAACGGTAGTGTGCTCAACCTCATTGGCCTGAACTTACTTCTCTTTTCTTTTGCAATAGTATTCATTTAAGTAGTGGGCTTCACAAGATGCAGATGGAGACGCATCCCCCTAGAGTATGCCCACCCGACCATTAAGGGAGTACTTGAGGCACTGGTGATAGGAGGAAGGAACTGCCACATGCAAGTTGAGTCAGGGTCTACCCATTAATGCATTGTAGGAAGTATCCTATTAGACAACCATAAACTCAGTGCTGAAAACTAGGCCACCGAATTGGGTCTTTAGATGGATTTTTCTAACCGATGTTTTCTATGTCCTATCATAATCTTGAATCTTCAGGTCATATGGATTTAGATCTGCTTCAGATAGTCCCAGCTTGTGGAGCATTCGTGTCAGGATGAGATTGATCCCATAACATGTGTCGACAAGACATTGATGGACTTCCACACCATTTAACTAGCTAGTGATGTATAATGGGTAGATGTTCCCCTGTATAGGGGAACCTTCATCTTCTCCAGATAATGAAATGATAGCCTAACATTACACATGCTTGACTTCCTCAGCATGGTTGACTTCTGTAGATGCTACCTCTGTTTTGAACTGGAGGGGCTTCTTAAAGCCTCTATGAGGGTTTCATGCATATCCTAGGATAGGAGGAGAGCTTTAAGGATCGAGAGATTTTCCAGGATACTGGAAAAATGTTTAAGTACATCATAATTTTGTGCTAGGTTTACATTTCTTATAACATGAGTTCGCTCTATGGCAGGAGGTATGACGGACACTACTGGTCGAACTAGTGGATTCTAGCTAGGGTTGGGGGTATCCTGTTTCTCACTAGTAAAACCATGTAAAATAACCACTGGCTGATAGACATATGAATAAGAACCATCCACAAATGAATGCGACTCATCATATCATGGTCATGGAAGCTCACCCTGATCAAGAAGCAAAAATGGCAGTGGGAGCGAATCTGATGGGATAGAATGAGAGGACTATACGTGCTAAGTCTATTTTCTAGTCTTAGTAGCATGCATGTCTTGTTCAAAGGTACTAGCTGACACATTCTGGAAATTTACATATCCACAATTTCACCGACTCTGGTGTCAACTGGGGACATTAGGAGGGTTTTTATGGTGTTCCTCATTGTCGGGATCCATATAAGGGTCCACTAACTCGACAGTGTTCACTAAGACATGATCTTGGTCATCACTTGAAAAATATTCCATTAGTGGGTGAATTCTGGGGTTAATCCCCATCCCTGGGGGCATGAAGTCACTAAGCGTGTGAGATGGTTTCAGGACTAGTGGGGGACTTTTCTCACCCTTGCGTTGTCAGTGCCTACCCCTCCAAGAGGAAGAAGACAAAGAGGATATAACAACAATAGTGGGTGGAGGAGTGATGGAATCAGAAGGCTCTGGTTGATTCAAATGGGCATGGATGATACCATGAGCATGAGTAACTATCGTGAAATCTATCCAGTTTTCATAATTATGAACTCTAAAATAGGAGACCTGCTGTCATTAACCCTCACTATAGCTATAGGGCTTTGTAAACACACATACCACCTGTACTGGGGCCAGTCCCAATCTGACTATATTGTTTTCAACTTGGTCTTGGAGCTATTCCATGAACACATAACATTTATTGAGGTTGTGTCCCAGGAACCAATGATAGGGGTAGTAATTGGGGTGGTCAGTGAGATCTTCCTCTTAGGGCCTCCTTAATTCTAGAAACCACAGGATTCTAGGATCTAAAGTGCTTCATAAATAACCCATAACATGAGCTTCATCAAATGAGTAGGTATAATTTCTCCAATTTGAGAAAGGGAACCTAGGAGCCTATCCCTAACGAGGAAATGAATCCTAGCTAGGAGGTATAACCTTGTTATCTCACTTAGGTGGTGGTGGTATATTACATGGTGGCACCTACCAATTTTTGAGGCAGGTGATTCTGAGCCTGAGGCTGAGCTAGAGGCTATTGTCCTCAGTGAGGCTGTAGAGGAGGCTTTTTTGGTAATAATTCCAACTATCTGGGGGCCTCTACCTGTGCAACAACAGTGGTATCAGCTTTGGCATCTCTTCTTGCAGGAGTTTTGGGAGGAAACGGGTGTGCCTTCTTAGATTACTGTATGGCTTACTCTAGGAGTTTATCCTTCTTAGAAAAATCCCATAATCCACCAGGGAAATTCAGAGTGATGAGGTAAGTAACCAATTTAGTCTTCACATTCCCCCATTCACATCATTAGAAACTTCTCATGAGTCGATGGAATGTTGAGTGATTATGAGAGGCCCTTCCACCTAGAGACAAATTTTGCGATGTGCTCGTCTGGAATTTTATTTCACTTGAAGTGGTCAGCAATACCTGTCTTGCGAGTAATGGCGATGAACTAATATAAGAACTGCATGAGAAGATCCTCCCAACTAGCTATGGACCCAATGGGTAACTGGATCTACCAGACAAACACTGGACCTTCCAATGTCTTCACGAAGCATCGAAGCTTGGAGACCTCCTGTTTCACTGAATCCACTTGCATAGGTCCACATCTTGAGAAGAAGTGGGTCAGGTGCTACAGTGGATCACTCATCCCATTGAAGGGGGAGAATGTGGGGTCCCTGAAATTTGGGGGTGTCAGCATATCATAAACCCATGCTAGATACAACTTTCCATCAGGAGGGATTCCCACCTATCAGTTCTCAGGATCCATAATACATGCAATGAGAGAAGTCAGCAGATTGACCCGAGGTGGATTCTTATACTGGTGAGAATTCTTAACAACCATTTCATTGGTAGTATCTTCAATGTGATAGGTGAGTCAAACGAATCGTGGGTCAGCTGGTGGAATAACTTGGGGGATGCTAGAGGTTTGACCTACAGAGAAGCTAGAGTAAGAACCTATATAACCACCTAAGGGGTTTCTGGGAGAACGACATATAGATCCAGATCTTAGAGAAGAGTCTCATGCATCATTGGTAGATTTGGAAATTCATACCATGTTCGATTACCATAGGCTTTGGCATCCACCCTATCTAGATGGGCAGGGTTGTTTAGATCTCCAGGAGCTAACTCATGAGGAAGGAGATATACCTACCCTTGGTACCTTGGTTGAGGATCTCCATAATATGGAAATCACTCTGTAGAACATTTTTCAAGGATCTCATTAACAATACTTTTCTGATCAACAAGATGTTAGCGCAACATGGCCTTTTTGAGATCATCCTCCACATTTAGTACTGAACTAGATGGCCTGGAGAGATTAACATCTCTAGGGGGCCTTTTCCCTTATTGGGGTATCGATTGAAAGGTAATGACACAGTGGGATCCATGAGACTGAGAAAATGTCATTGTTGATAAGTGACAACACATGGGGGATCCAACATATGTGGTAATGTCCCAAGGGGTAGGTTATCTTCAAGTATCCCCATATCGGCCTCCTTCTTTGGGAGCTCAACTATGTTAACTGTGATTATGCTTGATGGAATATCCTCAATATCACCAAGTGATTCGGTCTGTTGCAGAATCGGGATGAAGTGAAGGGTTGCATATTATCCCCAACCATGAACCTGCACATGTAGAGATACCTTGACTATAACTTTGTGGAGCATAGTGAATCTCTAAACACATATTTGCTGAATAATCTGATGATAATCGAATGATTAAGGGTGCTGGGCCATAGGGAGCACGGCTAACTCGACCAAGTGGCATTTCTAGCCAAGGCTTTCATAGTTCTCCTAGATCAATGGATAGACCACTTGATGATAAAGGTGGTAGAAATGCATTGTTCCCAGGGTTCTGCAGAGACATGTAACTTCACCCTGGTTGAGGGACTCCAGGATACCAAAGTCTAGCATTGAAATTGTCTAGAACATCTCAGGGAATTGATAAACAGTGAGAATCTCCCATAGGATTCTTTGCTCAGCAACGGGATATGGAGTCTGATTTCCCCATTCATCAACTAGGGGAAGTTGGAGAACCAGAAACAACACTGATATAGATCATCATGGTGGGGGACTAGTCAGTGGGGAGTACGATGTGCGAGCTAACAAACCACTGCATATTAGGCTATCTCCTAGGGATTGTACTTACTGCATCACCACATCCCTATAGGATGGGCTGTTGACCGTTACTTCTTGTACCAGGTTGGTGGTCGCTGGTGGTGGATCAGGATGGTGTTCATCATCTTCCAAGCCCCAGAACAACTCCTTGTGATCTTTTGTTAAGGTAGAGAGTGAATCAGGCCACAGTTGAGAAGCCTGCATAGTGAGACCTTGTAAAGGAGCCAAATTCTCCTCCTCCTGTATGTATATGTGAAGGGATTCGAGGATATGATGTATCTCATTTTCCTGGAGGATGAAGATGACATGTTGAGTTCCTACCCTAGACCCTGAAATAGAGGATCAGGGTGAAAGATCCATCATCGAGTCATACTCCACTTCATAATTTGAGAAGTGGACAGAATGGATGATGATCTGGCACTTCTCAAGAATCTTTCTTTGATGGTGATGATTCACCCTCCTACCCTGGAATGAGTCCCTAGGGTAAGGAGGATCTTCAACATGGGGAGGACCTCCATCGAGGCTGGTTGGGATGTGAGGAGGACATTATCATCTTTTTCCCTTTTAGTGGATATGAACTACGCTCTAATGGGTCAAGGTGCAAGGATCACCCGAGCATATATCGAATGGAACATAGGGAGGACCTTATGTTTATTACTTGGTACACATGGAGGGTCTCCATGGTAAGGAGTGCTAGAGAAATGAGGACCTCTGATTGAGATGTTGATAACATGGGGAGAAAATCCATGCTGATAGGTGATGGAGTGGTAAAGACCTTCGCTCTGATCGATGTTGTCGCGGGGAGGGCCTTTGCTTGAGCTACTAATAACGTGAGGAGGACCTTCATGTTGATGACCTGAAACATTGGAAAAACTTCCATACCTAGGATCATGGTTACAGGGAAGACCTCCGTGATGCGGGTCGATAAGGTTGGTAGGACTGCCACTCTAGTTGGTTAAGGGATGGGGAGGGCCTCCGTATAGAACGACACCATCCCGGGTCGGCCCGCGACGACTTCTGCTCACACTAGTGACCAGAAGAGTCAAACCTGCCTGCCCAAGGGGTGTCTAGGGACTTAATCTTTATCAGGCATGGAGTGAACCTTCTTTGTAGTGATAGTAGATATATAGTGTCTATCAGTGGTGGTATGGGCCACTGAAGCTTGGAAGATGACGCCCCTTGATGGATTCCATCTTGGGCTTGTGCCTGATATTTGCGCTAGGTCATCTGAACTACGGTCGGTTAGGAAGGGGTGTGGACCACCTGCTCCTTGGTCTGTGGGACCATATGGTGGCATTACTATGTCTTGGTGGGATCCCTTCTTAGTGGATCCTTGGCTGAAGTCATCACCAGATTGACTCTTGTGTCCTTTACTTCATCGGTGTAAGGGAACAAATCATAGGAGTGTTTCAAGTATAGGTTCTCAAAATGGTTGAATGTTAGAGTGGGTAGAATCAGCTCCCTATGTGGCCCTTGGGTTGGTGGTGATGTTGAGTCACAGAGGCCTCCAAATCTTGGTGGGCCATATCCTGTGTTGGGATGATTTCCTCCTGTTCATATCGTCGAAAAAGAGTGTCAATCACCCTCCTTTAAATAAACTCTGAGGGTGAGATAGGGTTTGGGTTCCCAGTAGTCATAGCCAAAGAAGCTTTCATGGTGGAGGTGGATTCATTCGATAATGTTGTAACATCATTCCTCCTACCCCTACGTCTGAGGATGGGGCTTATTGGTTTCCTATAACTGCAGCTTGGGTCCTGTAAAGCAGGGAGTTTCATCCATCAGAAAAGATATGAGGAAAACAATTCCCAGTGACCCAGTGTCATTCAGTCTTCCAAGTTCGGAGAGAAATATCCACGCTGACGATGCCACATACCAAAATTCTCGGTGATTAATTCCCCCAAATTCTGGTGAGTTTCACGCTAGACCCACGATTTTTTTAGCAGGGCATGGTGATAGATATCTGAATCCGGTGACATGTTTATCTTCTGATGTCTCAAACACTATTAACCCCTATGTTGAGGAGAATAATTTCATTTCAGGTTCACCATTTCTATTTTCAACACTTTTAGTCGAGGCGTGCCTGCCATGTGCGTGCTGACACTCACTGACAGTTACATTGTACCCCACATTCCTGCTTTCAAAAGGCGGGTGGAATCCATCACCTCTTCAACAGTGTTTTCTCCTTGATATAAATAGGATGATGGGATATCAGTATCTCCTTCCATGGATTCGTCCTTGGAACTCATCTCTTAGTCCGGGTCTCCCTCATATATTAATTCATTGTTTGTGAAACTCATTCCCACTGTCATATCTTTGTGGATGCTGATTAATTACACTACTTCGTCTAGGACATTCCGAAGGGTCAAGTTGGGGAAGAAACCTTCAGTTAAGTGATTAGTCACGTTGAGGAATTTGTGGCATGCCTTGACACTAGAACACTATAACACCTGTATTCTTCCTCGTTAGAGAGATTCTCAAGCACAAATAAACCTAAGGATTCCCACATCTATTGTGGGGTATCATATGCCAGAGTCATGTCTTTGAGGTTTTCCTTGGATTCCCATGTTTAACATAGAGTATTCCACAAGTTTAACATCTAGAGAAGATAGAAAAGACTAATTAGAACACTAATAAAAGTGGACTAGATGGGTATATCCCTAGGGGCACCTAGAGTATTTACCTGATTGATGGATCAGAACACCCAATGAGGACGTACCCAGTATGGTGTGTCCCTAAAAAAGGAATTTTTCAAACCATGAAGGCTGATCTAGACACCATAAGGGATGTATTAGGGAAGGTGGACCCCGAAGAGGGGGGAAACCAAGGTTTACCATTGGCTAGGATTGAACCTTAGAGAGGCTTACTACATACCCCCAGGGTAGGTAATCAAAACCCACGTAGTTTGAATGGATTATTTGGGGATTATTCACTGAGATATCCTATGTGGATGATGTGACCCCACTATGATAAGGGTGGGGTGATGGAGTAGATGTTCGAGGCTTATGCACGGTAAGTTTACCGTATGGATGGCGTGATCCCACCGAGATATGGTGGACCTAGAAAGAATCAGGATGTATGATGGATGATTTGATGAACTAGATGATATGAATGGGGTGAAACTAATTTGAATATGATGGTGTTTGGATTGAACCTCAAGGAGGTTTCCTACATACCCTACCTGGGTAGTAGGGATCAAAGTCAACATAGTTTTGGGGATGGGTGATGAGTCACCAGAGGAGGCGGCTCGTGAGAATGGACTCATGAATGGGACCCAAAGGAAATAGAACCTTGGGTTGAGGCCTGATCTTCCCAAAACAAAGGGGCTCAAGGGAGAGACCAAGATGAGACATGGATGATTGGGTTGAACCATAGATTGGCTTCCTACGTATCCCTGTGGTAGGGAATAAAAGTCTATGTAGTTCAGGATGGGGCATAGAATCGAGTAGTACACAAAGGACTATGACCTGAAGACATGTTATGGATTATGCATGATTAGAAGCCCTTCTCAATAGGGATACTCTTGGTTAGAGGAGTATAGATTGAGTGTGGGGATTATTTGTGGTTAGCTACCCAGGTGGATTATAACACCTCATGGAAGTGGATCCAGAAGATGTGTCCCAAAAAGGAATGAGGTCACAGAAGTAGGGAACATCCCTAGGAGGGAGAACCATAGTTTACCGTTATTTAGGGTTGAACCTCATGGAGGTATCCTACATACCATGTGAAGATAATAGGGATCAAAAACCAAGTAGTTCGAGATGGTGATGTAGTTTAACATCTTATAAGATAGAGGTGAACTGACATAAAATGGTCGATAAGAATGGTTGATGAGCTTGAACCTTAATGAGGCATCCTACATAACATTGTGGAAGGGAATCAAAGTCCACATAGTTTGGAAATATAGTTTAATATCATGTGGGATGAAGGTGAACCAACATGAAGCTATCGGGACTGATGGATGATGGGATTGAACCTCTGGGAGGCTTTATATGTATCCTTGTGGCAGGGAATAAAAGTCCATATAGTTCGTCCAAAAGGGGAATGGGGTTTATGCATAGTTATCATCACAATGTATTGTTGGGGATTATGCATGGATAGTGGTCCAATGATGATTTCATGGTTTATACTTACTCTAAGCCCACGTGAGTCATGCTCTCTATGAGAAACAAGTGGTAGTAGCAGACCTAACGATTGTGTCGTAAAAGGTGCAGACACAAGGTATGGTGTGGGGATTATGCATGGCTAGCAGCCCAAGGAGGGTGTCCATATGTACGAGGATGATATGAACATTGTACAAGGAATTCCCTATCAATGTGTGTGTCAGGGATTACACAGGGGTTACTTGATGCACACATGGTGACAAATCCCAGAGGAAGAGAAAAGGGGGATTGCAAAGGTAGGAAGCAAATGGATCCCGGTCCCATCCTCTTTGATCCGCTCTAGTCTTCCATGCATGAGGAAACCTACAGTTTAATGTCATGTGTTAGGGATAAAGGTTCTTGCATGTTTAATATCCTACATCTCGGACAATGAGGACTCACTCCTCATCCCTTGGACTTACATAACTCATACCAACCCACACTTGGGGGAGGGAAGGATCAAGCAATTCCCAACAAGAGTGAGGTGGAGGAGTGGTCAATAAAAGGTTCCACATTAGCATGGCTATGCAAAGATTCAATAGTTGTTAGCATTCCTATGCAAAGAAGCGTGAGGCAGGGAAACACTATATGAAATACCACTCAAGGAACCGTGAAATCACTCTGTATGAGCCTGTAGGGCCACATGGGATAAGGGTTCGTGAAGCTAAAGGTTTTAAAGAGATAGGATTTGTGAAGCTCTAATGCTTTGAGAATCATAGGGGATTCATGAAGGAAGTTTTCTTCATGAAATAGATTCTTAGGTGGAATAGAGATTCATTTTAGCAAAGATCTCTTAATTTGAAGAGTGCTCCGTGAAGGCTTAATGCTTCGCGGAGCCTCGAGAAACCCAAAGGGGCTCCCTCATTTACGAAGGGTCAAGGCATTTGAAAAGGGAATCCCCACCATAAGTGAGGTCCATAAAGAACCAAAGGAGGCACAACTCACAAAACATAAGTACCTTAGGTGATCCATTTTTGGGTTTGTGAAGAGATTTGAGAAATTAAAGTTGGGAAGGCAAAAGGTTAGAGTAACAATGGTTTGGGGAGGGGTGAGACTTCTATTTATAGGAATAGGAATTTAGTGGGTTTAATGGAGGTGTCCATGAAGTAAAATCAAGCATTGCGAAGAAAAAGTGACGCGAGGACATACATTTGCGGTCATATCATGAAGGAAAAGTGACATCACGGAGGACATACGTTCACAGGTGGATCATGAAGGAAAAGTGACACCACAGAGAACATATGTTTGTTGCCTCATCTATGAATGGATATGGATGTCATGGGGGAGATCCATTGGTGAGATGGTCTGTAAAGGGAGCGGGACGCCATGAAGGACATATGTTTTCAATCTAGTCTGTGAAGGGAGCTAGTCACCACAAAGGAGATCCATTTGTGAGCTGGTCCACGAAGCATATTTGTGGAGGAGATTTGTGAAACAGACCCATTTGATGATTTTAGCCAAAATTCAAGGCCAATAAGGTCTGCATTTGAACCGACTGTGAATTTGTTCATGCCTTCGGGGGCATGACTTTCGACACCAACAAGATGGAACACCATTTGTCAATCCAGTACGAAATTAATCCTTTTATGTTTCCAATGTATATGGAGGTTCAAAAGAATGAATAAGTGATAGATCGGATGCACTCATGATGAGTCTTACTATGAGAGGTGAACCAATAGGGTTCCTTGAGGGGTAGAGTTTTTAGTGGTAGGTCTTAGGAACCAGGTCCTTCGAGGTTTCAACCAGCTGGGACTCGGCTTCAATAGATTCCCTTCCAATCACCTAGGTCCAATGGCTTTTGTACTCATCCTAGAGACTTCAAACCAGTTTGATTCTTCTATGGGGTTCATGGAAATCATTGGGATCAATTCCCTATGGATGTTTGAGTCCAAATTATTAGAGGAGGTCAGGTTCATTTTTAACCTTAGTAGTAGTTACTAGTGAGGTCATTCCACCTGTAGGGGACATAGGCTTACGTTCTAACTAGAGCATATGGGGAAGGTAGAGGCCAACCTTAGGATGTAACTCATCCTCAGGGACCTTGACCCAAATGTGTTCATGGTTGTTTTTTTTAGCATAGGAGTAGAGGATTTGGGCATGGATAGTTTCGGTAACTGGTGGAAACAACACTAGTGGGTCCAGATATCATTTGAGGTATGCTTAGTTTACAATGTACCCTTGTTTGTTCCTTGTTTTCTTTAGGAGATTCACACTCCTTTGTTTCAACCTCTCTAGTCCATGCTCTAGGACTAGAATTAGAGATGCTTCCCAAGCCCTTGGTGTTGACTATTCTAGTCAGAGGCCATATCGGATTGTTTAATGTGTGTTGGGTATGTGTACTGATGATGGGGAAGCATCGGTCATTTTTAGACCTTATCTTACTTGAGATTCATCCATACGATATCATCATCTAAATGAAATGGTTTTATTCTATGAGTGTTGTTATCAAATTCTTCTGTAGGAGAGTATTTTTCTCATATGTAGATGGTCAGTGTGTGGTTTTCATTGGTGAGAGGGGTTTATATGTGGGAAGTCAGCATTTGGAACCAATTAATTTATTGGTGGATGTTATTTCTATGAAATTAGTATATGTAGGGATAGAGGAGGATCCCAATTTTATTATGGAATTCATGTACTTGTTCCCTAAAGAGTTTGTCACACTACCCCCTTGACGCGATATTGAGTTTGGGATAGACTTGCAGCCTGGTACCTCTCTAATTTAGATGTCTCCCTACCCAATGACACATTTTTATTTTCAAGAGTTGAGGATCCAAATAGATGATTTGATGTAAAGGAGTTTCATCTAACCTAGTGTGTCCTCATGGGGTACCCTAGTGTTATTCTCTAAGAAGGCAGATGTTAGTATAAGGTTTTTCATAGACTATAATAGGTTGAACCAAGTGATGATCAAGAATCACTATGCTCTTCCAAGGATCAATGATCTTTTGTACTAGTTGAGGGGTTCTAGTTTTCTCTCCAAGATCAATCTAAAGTCTAGAAATCACCAGTTAAGGGTGAAGGGTGGAGATATCTATAAGACTACCTTCAGATGTAGGTATGAACACTTTGCATTTGTGGTCATTCCTTTCGGTGTTATGAATGCACCAACTATGTTCATGGGGCTTATGAAATCCAAGTTATGTGAGTTTCTATACCAGTTTTTCATTGTATTCATTGATGACATACTGATCTACTCAAGGACATAGGAGGAGTTTTCCAAACATCTCAAAAAAAATTCAGGTTCTTCATCTCCACCAACTCTATGGAAAGTTTTCCTGGAGTAAGTTTTGGACACAAGAGGTTAAATTACTAGGGAATGTAGTACCTCAATAGGGTGTGCCAGTAGATCCATCAAATGTTGAGGGAGTTGTTTATTGGAAATCACCCAAGAAAGTAGTATAGGTTCGTAGCTTCCTTAGTCTCACCAGATATTATTGGATATTTTTTCCTAATTTATCTTGAGTTGTATCCCCATTGACAGTACTGACCAGGAAGGACCAAGATTTTTGTGGGCTGATTAGTACCAAGAAGAATTCGGTTACCTAAAGGGGAAGTTGGCCAGTGTTCTAGTACTTCAACTACTAGAGGAGGGTGTGTAGTTTGAGGTTTTTTTGATGCATCCCATCTGTGATTAGGGTGTGTCCTGATGTAGCAGAAGTAAGTGATCTCTTATGGGTCTAGGTAGTTACGTCCTCACATATGTAACTATTCTACCCATGATCTAGATCTAGTGTCAGTTGTTTTCGCACTGAATTTATGGTGAAATTACCTTATTGGGGAGTGATTTTTAGTCTTCATGGAACAAAAGATCTTGCGGTATTTCTTTTATCAGTGTGATCTAACTCTATAGTAGATAAGGTGGATGGATTTTCTTCAGGACTATGATTTTGAGATCTCTTACACCTCAGGGAAGGGGAATGTCCTAGCTGATGCATTGAGAATAAATTCATAGAATCATGTTTTTCAGGAGTCTATGGATGCTTGGATAGCGAAGGAGGAGTTGGAATGCATACACATAAATTCAAGGGTGGGTGGTGGTATAGGCTATTTTTTCAGATGACAGTTCAGTCTTCTATGATGTATCAGGTGTAGGAGTTTCAATGGGGAGACTTAGAGATAGAGGGGTTTTGAGATCATCTTGTCCATGGTGATACTTTGGAGGGATGGTCAGAGGATGGTCAGAACTAGAAGTTGTTTCATGAGAGGTTGTTTGTTCCAAAAGTGATTTGAAAGGGAGTCCTTCATGATTTTCATAAATCAAATTTATAAGTACATCCATTAGTTTCAAAAATTTACCATTTCTTGAGGACCCAGTTTTTGTGGCCTAGGATGAAACAGGAAGTGGAAGAGTTTGTGGATCAGTTTCTGGTTTTCCAATAGGTAAAGTTTGAGCATTGTGTATTGGGAAGTTTTTCGAAACCCTTTGATGTTCCTAAGTGGAAATGGGATGACATATCGATGGATTTCATCAAAAGATTTCCCATATCTCTAGGTGTTTGTGATTCTATTTGGGTGATTTTGGATTGGTTAATGAAATCAGCTCACTTCCTAACAATTAAGGAGACTAAATCAGTGGATTTTTTAGAAAAAAGTTATGTAAAGGAAGTGGTATGGATACATGAGTTCTGAGGTCCATTGTATTGTATTGAGACACACATTTTACCTCATGAGTATGGAGGTGATTGTAGCATGATTTTGGAAATAATTTGTGCCTCAGTTCTTCTTTCAACCCTTAGATAGATGGGAAGATAGAACAGATTATCCAGACATGGGAGGATATGTTGTGGTCATGTGTCTTGGACTTTAGCGAATCATGGTCACAACACCTACCCTAGGTCAAGTTCTCTTATAATAATATCTATCACTCCTCTATTGGAATGGATCCGTTTGAGACTTTGTATAGGAGACTATGTTGTTCTCCATTGTGCTGGATGGAGGTTGGGGGTGCAGCAGTTCTTGGACTTGATGTAGTGAAGATCATGATAGAGAAGGTTTGGTTGGTTCAAGATAGGATGAAAGTAGAACAAGATCGAAAAATGTATTATACTGATCATAGGATGAGGTCCCTAGAGTTTGAGGTTTGGGACCATGTGTTCTTGAATGTTTCCTATCGATGTGGGTAGTGGAGGTTTGGAAAAGGGAGTAAGATCTCACCCTAGTTTGTTAGGACCTTAGAGGTGTTGGGGCTCATTGGCGAGGTGGATTACCAGTTTCCACTTCTGCCCCAACTAGACCAGATCCATGATGTATGCCACATCTCTCAACTCTGTCAATATCTTCATAATGACTCTCATGTCATTTACTAAGGAGAGTTGGATATCAAGGATGAAGTGACATTTGTGAAGCATCTAGTGGAGATCCAAGACCATCAAGAGAAGGTACTACAATGATGGACCATTCCCCTATTTTGGGTGATATGGAGGCATGGTGGCCTGGAGGAGAGTACTTGGGAGCATGAGACACAGATGTGATCCTAGTACCTAGATTTTTTTTAGTTTTCCCTTCTCTATTTTATTTTTGATGTGTTGTTTGGACCTTGGTGTGTTACGAGATATGTTTTTCCCCTTGATGTGATGTGTGCTTTGTGATGTGTGATAATGTTCCAACATGAGAAAAAGGTAAGACATGATTCCTAATCAAGATGCATTTTACTATAATGAGATTAAACCCATGTTGATGAGTCATTGTCACCTAGAGTAGATAGTATCTTGATATGGAGGATAGAATTCTCTGATTCCTATGTTTGGGGAAGTATGTTTTGTTCGGTTGTTGTGGTTGTTTGGGATAGCAGGTTTGGTTGATGGTAGTGTTTTAGGCTTAATGAGATCCTTGATAGGTATCTAGAAGGATGTTTATTTGGAACCCTTTATCTCCTTCCTATTGAGTTGGTTTTGAATTCTTGAGGGTGAGAATAGTTTGAGAGGTAGCTGATGTAATGTCTTGAATCATCTGGTCAGTTACTTGGCCAAAAATCTGATAATTAGGGTGTCTGGGGAAAGTTTGGGTGTTTTTTTGAGACATGTCAGTATTTACAATGGTGATAAATTTCAACAATTTTCCATTTTTCCAGAAATTTCCAATGGTGATACATTTTCAACAGTGAGACATTTCCAATGGTGAGACATTTCTAATAGTGAGACATTTCCAATGGTGATACATTCCAATGGTGAGACATTTCCAACAGTGAGACATTTCCAATGGTGAGACATTTCCAACAGTGAGACATTTTCAATGGTGATACATTTCCAATGATGATACATTTCAATAGTTTTCCTTTTTTCCAGAATTTTCTAGTTTTCAAAAAAAACTGAATTGTCGTTTTGATGTCTTTTATGATGAAAATGGGTTTAAATGCCTTAATTAAGGGTTTTAATGTCATTTCAAAGGATATTAATAATATTCTTAATTTCTAAAAAGTCAAGAGACCTTTTAAATGCTTAAAATGAGTATATTGATGGGATCTAGCTTTAATGGTCAGTTAAAACCATATCCAATCCCCCCAATTCATTCTAAATAGGATACCTTTCATTCTTTCTTTCGCAGTTACTTTCTCTTGAGATTCTTAATTGGGAGTCATAAAACTGGTTGTTATAATTGGTTTGAGTCCCCCCCTGAATAAGTTCCCTCCTATACGCACGCCCCCTATTTTGGTGTAGCAAGTTTGGGAAAATCTTCTTTTTCCAAGTAGGTTTTTACTTCTCTTCTCCTTATGTGTATCATACGAGATGGGTTTATTATTTAAATCTCTTGTGAATGTGGTTGCATTCATATTAGGAAAGATAATGAATTGGTTTAAATTTTATTTAAAGGGGTAGGGGGATGTGTAGTATTATCTTACATATTTTCATTTAATTTTTTTATTTGATTTGATATTATATTTTTATGTGCATAATTCCTTGATGAAAATCATGTATGTTGGTGGATTTATTATGCTATAGTAACTTTCTTTTTGAAACCTATGATTTTGTGATTATTCGGTTTCATCTTAAATAACTAGATAACCATGTATATTCGGTTAATGGAATGGATGACCTAGGATCTAACAACTTGTGTGATAATACCCTTAATTAACAAAGTTAAATTGAATAAGATACCCTTTTCTATATCTAAAAATGTTTTATGTTGTGGTATGTTAAGTGATGTGTGTGGGGGTAGTGGATGAGATATGGTTTTGTAGTGGGGTTGTGATGGTTTTTATGGCATGGTTGTGTAGTGGGGCTATGATGGGGGTTGTGATGTGGTTATACAGTGGGGCTACGATGGATATTAGAACTATATGTGGTTTTTGGGTTGTTGTTTTGTTTTGCTTTTATGTGTTGAGCTGTGTTAGTTTCCTGGTTAGTAATGGATGGTGAAATGAATAATATTTCACTTTTATAATGAAAAAATATTATGTTTCTTGTTGTGTGTTAATAAAAAGTGAATGTTTTAATGTAACTGGTTGGTAACGGAGATTCTAGAAAATGTATTGATGATAAACCAAATTTGAAATATGAATTTTATTTGTGTTTTACTTATGGGGGTTGTTATTTATGTTTAAGTAGTATAATTGGAGATTCATGTGAATTTTCTTGTTCTTTCATGAACCTTTAGGTTGGGGCCTGTGTACTATTTATCTATATGTATATACTTGTATATTTTTTAGATTTCTATATGAAACCCACCCTCATTGAGAACTATGTTTTGACACTCTCATAGTCAAAAGGGGTGTTTTCCCAACATCCTAGAGGTAGGATGGATGGATGGATGGATAACCGCTCTTCCCCACTCCCACTTTCAGAATACGAGAAGGACGTGAATAAGCTGTTATGGCCCACAAAGTCAAAATTTTCATTGTTGAGTTGTGATGTGATGAGATGTGATAGCCCAGGTGTGTTTGGGTGGTATTTCATGTGATATCCTAGGTGTGTGCGGGCAGGCTATGACATGTTTTGATTTTATTCGGAATGGGTAGGAGTACCAGGACGTACGACTTTGGGTGTGAGAATCGAAAATAAGTGGGAAAATATTGTTGGGTACACTATCATCAATTTTATTTATATTATATAATATTCTTGGATGTTTTATTTGGTGAGAGAGCCTTTCTAAGGTTGGGGTTTTGGTTAGTATACTAGTTTAGGTGTTGTTTGGTTCTACTACTTTCACATGGGTGCATTACTTTTCTCTTTTCACATGTGCATGAGAGCCTTTGGTTTTCCTAATGAGTATAATTTTATGATCACCCTACATATATAAAACTATTTTCAGGATTTTAGGAGCACCTCATGGATCATTCTGGACTTTACTAGCTTGTACCCTTGCACAGTTGTTGTGTTGTTGCTCTAGTTTTTGTTTTGGGGTATTTAATTTGGAGAATTTTTATCTGTATCATTTTTTTACACATTAATTCTAGGATGGTTTTATTTTGGTTTTCTTATATATAATTCATGGATTTTATTGTGATTGATTTATTCTACATCCCGATCTTGTTTTCCTATAGAGGGCAATGCCACCCATATTGTGATATTTTTTATACCCTCGATGCTAGTCGCCAACCTGGGGCCTACTGGAGGTAGGACTTGGAAGGTTATTATCTCTCTCCCTTCATTGAAGTATCTTTGGTGGGAGGTTTCATAACATTTGGGCCCTTAAATTAAAGTTTAACCACTAAGTAATCTTGTGTTTACCTTAATTATTGTAATTAATTTTAATTACCTTCACTATTCTTTTGGGTCAAAAATTATGTTGACCTTATTAGATAATATAAATTAAGATGATTAGAAATATGGAATCCATTTATAAAAATACTAATCATTTAATTTTCATAAATTAATTTATAATTAATCATGTAGATGGGACGAAGCAATGGGTTTTTTTAAAGTGAAAATGTTTGAGGATTGAGATATGGCGGAGCACAGGGACACCGAGGAGACTGGGGAGACTCCAAACTCCTCTACCCTAGATGACCACAAGAAGCCAAATCCTATTAAGGATCAAGAGATTCCATTAGCTGTGGATCACATTGGACACAAGGAGCTGTTCTGCCTTGCTTCAAAGAAGTTGAATGTCGGGAATCCTGCTCTTGAAAATATAGCTAGCCTGAGAAATTTTTTTGCAGATGTGGTCAGATCTGCTGTGAATCCCTATTTTTTAGATTTTGATCTGCCTCCTCCAGGATGAATCATCAAGAAAGGGAAGATAGTGCATGTATCTATAAACCAGGAAGCCATAGAGGAGCGGGTACATCTCTTTCAATACTCTATCATTGCGAGGGTCTTTGTTCAGAAGGGTCAACGGCTCTAGATTTTTAGTGATCTCACGTGAAGGAGTGATGATATTTGGTGATTTAGCGATTGGAAGATGACAGTGATGGGTCGCGGGTATTACCATGTGGTGTTTCCCTCAGATGAGCTCAAGTGAAGAGCCTGGAGCTTTGGCTCGATTTTTCTGAAACTTGGATTCCTTCGAATTTAAGAATGGTAAAAAAAATTTGATCTAGACATGGTAAGGAACACTCACACTCAAGTTTGGATATGAATTTTTAAGTTGAACTGGCTTTATTAGCACCCAAGGATTCTCTGGGATATAGCCTCTACTATGGGGAACTCGATTAGGATGGATCAACAGACTGATAACCCCATCTATGGCCATTTTGCAAGGACACTAGTAGAATTCAACATGGATAACACTCTTGTGGAGGAGGTGGTGCTGACTACAAGGGATGACACCATCAACTTAGTCATTCACTATGAGAGGACGCCCAAATTTTGTACAAATTGTCTTTGGGCATATCTTATCTGAATGTGTGAGAGATAGGGAATGTGAAATCTGCCACATTAGGGGGCACACTGATGCCCTTTATAGGAGGAAGAAAGGGAAAGAGGCTTTCATTACCCCTGCTACAGATCATCCCAATGCTCCTAGCCCATCTGGTGCAGCGTCATGCGGAACTGTGAATGTGGCATCTGCTGTGGATGGGATCTGTGAGGACCCTCATCACTCTGAAACCATTTGTGGGAATACCGCTGATGTAGGAAAGGTGTATTTGCAGCCTGTGGGTGAGGCCAAGATTATCCTTGTTGAATGTGGTAATGATCAAGCTGGACTTACCCAGTCAGATGAGCACCCCAGTGGTGCTAATGAAAGAATAATTATTGGATAAGGACCTCATCATGACAATGGGGCACATGATTCTCCTGAGCAACTCACTTAAGCAGTGAATGAAGACACCCTACATATGAGGCCACATGCAGTACCTGAGCAGGGATCCGAGGATAGGAATGTACAGGCTGCATGTGCATCAGGTCCCGGACATTTCAGAAAGTTTTATGCTTCACCCAGAACTGGGAAGGAGGTGCCCCCATTTAATAGGGATTGCACTCCTTGCCATGCAGTAAGAAGCCAACAGGATGCTCCCAACCCCATGGGTGAGCCTGGGTTATAGAAGGCAGTATAGCAGGCTGTAATGGATGTGCCAGATAGTGCTCCCTCTCTAGTCAATGTCAGCCCGAATGCTTTGCAGCATGTTGAAAAATCCAAATCAAGGGACCCTTTCCTTGAGGTTCCCCCATCCAAAACTGCTAGAAGAACCTCACCAGTAGGCAAGTTACCTGAACCCATGATATCTGACAACACCTTCACCCCGCTAAGTGGACGCTTTTTGAGCAATGATGTGGATGAATAAAATTCCCTTGTGCTACCAGAAACGAATGATGGCAGAATCCCCAAGAGTGAAATGAAGGCCCAAGTATGGACACGACCCCAAAAGAAGGAAAAAAGAAGGGCGGAAAGAGGAAAGGGAAAGACCCCAATAATTCGGCCCATGAAGAACAACCTTTCATAAGGGGAATGTCCCTTAAATGATGAAGATCTTATACTGGAATTTCCAAGGGTTAGGGAATACCCATACAACCAAAACCCTTAAGCACTTTATTATGGCCAACAAATTTCTACTTATTGGAATTGCTAAACTGAAAATGTTGTTCAGAAATTGGATGAGCTTCAAATGAGATCTATGGGATATGCTTTTGTCTCCCAGAATCTTCACAACTCGATTATAGATCACCTTTGGATCCTTAGGCATGAAATTGTCCAAGTGATCACATGTGATCAAAGAGAGTAATGCATTAATATCTCCATCTGCAATTCATTCCAAAATGCCCAGATCTCATTTGTTTATGCCTCAAAATCATATCTTAAGAGATGAGATCTGTGGAAGGATCTAGAGGAAATAACATTAAATGAGGTTTTAAAATGGATTGGGTTGGGTGATTTCAATAACGTTCTGACACCTGAGGAAATTCAAGTTTTAACAAAACAGCTACACAGGAGTTTGCCTCTTGCATTGACCAATGAAACTTTGTGGAGGTGCCAATTGCAGGGGTTGATTTCACTTGGAGCCAGCACACCTTGAATTGAAGGCAGACAAGAAATATTGATAGGTGATTTGTCCATCTGGCTGACAGGAGCGCTCCTGATGGGATGTCGGGTTACATGCTGCCCAGACACCATTATGACCATAATCCCATCATTGTGGATGTCTTTTCCTTAAAGAGGCTCACCCCTGCCTTTTTGCTTTAACAATGGATGGGTTGTATCACCAGGATGTAGGGAAAACATTTTACATGCTTGGACACTTAGACCTATGGGAATCCCAATCTAGAGACTTGCGTAGAAACTCAAATATACTAAGAAGATTCTAAGGGAATGGAGAAAAAACTCCTTCTCAAAGCTGGATGATGACATTAAAGTTGCTGGACAGCATCTGGTTGAGGTCCAAGCTGAAAATCAGAGGCAAGATACCCCTTATAGGGAGGAGATCCATTCCTAGGCAAAGCTGGATGATCTTCTCACTATTAAGGAGAGGCTGGAAAGGAATCAAATGAATGTGAAATGGTTGAAGGAAGGAGATAGAAACTCAAGATTCCTCCACAGATTACACAGGGAGAGGAGATTTAAACTAGGGAACAATGCCATCAACATTAATGGGCAGCTTCATACCTCTGAGAATGACATCTCAAAAGTTGTTGTTGACCACTTCCATGAGTTGTACACAGATGATGGGGCTTATTACACTTCAAGGATGGTTGAAAATATCACCCCATGCATTGATGAGCAACAGAATTTCCACCTTGTCTCACCACTAGAAAAATAAGAGGTTAGTAAGGCTCTCTTTTCCCTCAACATGGAAAGTGATTCTGGGCTTGATGGTTTCTCAAATAAATTCTTTATGTTTTATTAGGATATTGTACAAGATGATGTGGTCAATGAAGTAAGGGACTTATTTTCTCAGGATTACTTTCCACATGGAATGAACTCAAGCTTCATTGCTTTAATCCCCAAGAAAAGTACTACAGTGGGTGTCAAAGATTTTAGGTCGGTTTCCCTTGGGAAAACCGTCACTAAAGTCATCAGCAAAATCTTTATGCTTCAGATGGGGGTTATAATCCAGGAGCACATCACCACAAATCAATATGAATTTGTCCCTGGCTGGTGCATATAGGATTTCTTGTTCACAGCTTCAGAAACATTTTTGAGGAAGAAAGCAAAGGAAGGGAACTTTTCCTTGAAGATTGATATATTCAAGGCTTTTGATACCCTTAAATGGAATTTTCTTCTCAACGTTTTGAAAAGATATGGCTTCTCTGATGCCTTTTTAAAAATTATTAAATTCATTATCTCATCATCAAGGTTGTCCGTTCTCATAAATGGGTTGCCCAGGGGATTTTTTCAGTGCACTAGGGGTGTTCGGTAGGGTGATCCACTCATGGGCCTCCTATTTTTCATTTTAGAAGATTATCTGAGCAGATGCTTTAATGATCTTACTCAGTTTGGCCTATATAATAAAATCAGAGCTAGAAGAGGTGAACCTATTCCATCACACCTCCTTTACGCGGATGACATTCTTCTCTTTGGTTAGGCCTCTCGAAGGACCATTTCTTCTATTCGTTCCCTTTTCATCCACTATGAAGAAGTGGCCAGGTAGGTGATATCTTGGGGAAAATCCTTCATTGTGTTTGGCGACGGGCTCAAGGTGGGCAGACAGAATAGAATTGCAAGAAGGTTTGGAGTGAGGAAAGGGTACCTACCCTTCACATACCTTGGTGTCCCAATTTTTTGAGGTAGAGTTAAAAGTAATTTCCTTAGAGGAATCAGATCCAGCATTGTTACCCAACTTTTCAGCTGGAAAGGGAAATCAATTTTGCAGGCTGGGAGGGTGTGCATTGTGAACTCAGTCATCACCTCTAAATTTGTCTACTCTTTATCTTTATATAAATGGACAAGATACCTCCTCAAAGAGCTGCAAGGTATGATTAAGAATTTTATTGGAACCAGTTCAATTCTCAAAAGAAAACTGGTAACGATTTCATGGCGGGAATTCATTAAGCTCGTTGCAATGGGGGGGGGGGGGTCGACATTAAAGACCTGTGAATTTTCAATGATGGCCTCATTGGTAAATTCGTATGGAACATGTTGAACACAAATGATCCCTCCTGCAACTTCTTATCTAGTAGGTTCAATAGGAGGTTTCTTGATGATTATAATTGCTATCTTGGGTCTTTAGTGTGGCCATCTCTTAAATACCCTTTCAATGACATTATGCGCAGCACCAAATGGCTGGTCTCCAAGAAATAAAATTTGAACTGTTGGAACACCTTATGGATGGATAGTCTGATAAGGGACCATCTAACTATTCCTAATAAACAATTATAAATGACTATCAGTGAGCTTATGGCTACTCACAGTTTCCTTGATTTTGTCCCCATATAGGTTAAACATGAAATTCAGTATCATACCTTCATTAATATTGACACTTTAGTCTAGACACCAAGTAACAGTGGCCGATATAATGTCAAAGATTACTACTGGTTGGAAACTTCAGACAACAACATGGAACACACATGGTTGTCCAAGTTTAAAGCTGATTTTATCTGACCCTCAAGGTACATTCTACTATGGAGAATTTGGAAAAACCGACTACCGTTGCATGATCATCTAAAGAATGTTGGACAGAACATTGTTTCGGCCTGCACTCTTTGCTTTAATGTAGAAGAGAGTCTGCAACACCTGTTAATTGACTGTGATTATGCATGGAAGCTGTGGGAATATGCTATCCAGAGCTTTGCAATGAACCTGGGAGTAGGTAGATGGTTTCTGGACTTTCTTGACTTCATTACCCATTCTGAACAGAGTCCAAAAGTGCACCATCTCTTGCTTGCAGCAACTGCATCTGTGATTGCCTCGATCTGTAGGGAAAGGAATGAAGGCACGTTCATGGGTCACATACCAACAATTCACACTGGCATTCTTGACATGCACATGGAGGTGCATTTTGCTGCCAAGGTGAAAATGGGGGCCATGAACAACACTGTGAGTGATCTAATTTTGCTTCTATTATTGGGAGTTGCAGGTTGTCCCAAGCAACCTCTGGTTCTAAAATCTTTGTGATGGATCCCACCGCTCGTCTCTTGGGTTAACATTAATGTTAATGGTGCGGCCTCGGGCACGCCTGGACCCTCGGGGTGTTGAGGTATCTTCTGAACCTACCGTGGACTTTTCAAGGGTTGTTTATACCATTACATTGGAGTTGGGAATGCTTACAATGCTGAATTATGGGCAATGGTCATTGCCATCAATCATACGGTCCACTATCAATGGACCAACCTATGGATTGAATCAGATTATGAAACTGTAGTTACCACTCTTATGACTCGTACCCGAAATGTTCCATGGGTGCTTCTACCGAATTGGATTAAATGCATCAATCAGGCCAATCAGATTAATCTGCATATTTCACATGTGTATAGTGAGGCAAATCAAGTGGCGGATGCCGTATCCAAGAAATCCATAATGGAACCAGGCATAATGTGGTTGTTCATAGCTCATAACTTTTGTGAATCACTGATTGATGATGACTTGCATGGATTTTCTCACTCCCACCTCTGTAAAATCCCCTTGAATACTTAGTTAACACCATCATTCTCATTGGTCTGATAGACCTGTTTCAAAACCTGTCGCAGCGGCTCCTCCTGTTGATGTTGCAACGGATCCTCCTGCTGTCTGGACAGCTCGAAGCGAGCTCCTATTTGGCACCATGGACACTCTCACACATGATTATATGCTGCTACTCCCATGCAAATATCTCATATCATCCATATAACGACACATACTTTACATACATTGTTAATACTTCAAAATTGAAGCACACTTATTACAACATATGACAAAACCACAAAGGACCGTATAGGTATAGTGTCTTTAGAAACTGAGAAACATAAACAACTGGTTCATAAATCTTCTGCAGTGTCTCCCATTTATTTCATCATATCTAGGGTCCCTTTTAGCATATTCTACTTAATATCCATCTTCCTGACCTGGGGAAAAGAAAACATAAAAGGGTGAGCTCAAATGCTCAGCAAGGGCAAATAAAGAAAATAAAAATCATATCATATCTTTTTGAAAATCATAACCTGCAAAAGAGATCATAATATCTTAACATGGAATAAATCATAGAAGTGAAAATGAAATCCCCATAATCATAACATAAAACTTGAAACCTTGTGGCATGCACACATAATCATGGAAAATCATTTCTTGTTAGTCATGACTTATTGCCAAGACTATCTTAGCGGACAAAGTCCATTTCTGAACCGAGTTCACTCCGCATTTCAGTCCTGTATCACTGAACCGAAATAACCTTCCGTTCCAGCCATGTCTATCTCATGAGATATAAATCTTTACCCAATGCATTGGAGGGAGATATAGGTCCCACCCATCTTATAATGAATCCTTTCTTATGTGTGCAACATAATCATAAATCATACATCATCGCATAACACATGTAACAAAAATGGGATTCTTGAAACATCATGACATCATAAAACAAACCATATAAGGTAAATGACTTCATAAAAATAATTCCCTCACAACATAATCAAATCAATGTAATAATAGGGATAAAAACAGAACCCTATATTATCTTAGATGGAAAATAATTTTGATAAAACATTTGAACTCCATTCTTGAGGAAAATATCCTTTCTACTTCAAAAACACTTTTCCTTTCTTAAAATGTCATAAAATTCTAAACTAAAAGAAGTTGATTAAAAATAAACTTGAAAACTTGTAAAGGAAGCTTCTTGGAAATAATGTTTTAAAAATCCATTCATGCCATATAAGTTAAAAAAACATTCTTCGTACTTTTGTCGGAAAAATTCAAAAAGTACCTCGTACGAAAAACGACAAAAGATTCCTTTCATATCTTTTACTAAAAACTCACCAAAGGGTAAAATAGGTTTTTGAAAGAGCGCTGTCGTGGGCACCCTCAAATGATTAATGTGATTTGGGGTACTTAGGTGCAGCAGAGTGGCTGACCAAGGTCGTCTCTCAAAGGAGGAAGTGAATTAAAACAATTTTTAGAGGTATTATAGAAGTAAAATAAAAGAGAATAAAAACACTACTTGAAAGGATGAGGGTGGTTGTTTATAGTTTATGAATCTAGAAGAAGTTTGCTGGAAGAAGATTGCATTTTTTTTTGTTTTTAATTTTGAAATGAAGTTTCGATTAGAATGACACAACAAGAAGATGTTTTTTTAGAAATCTATTTTAAAAGGCGTAATCGATATAACTCTACCTCTTCAATCATTTATTAATCATTATCATTTAAATTAATATTCACTTAATTATGATCCCTTAATTTGTTAAATCCCGAACCCTACGAGAATTAACTTTACCACGAAGATTGAAGTGAATTTTAACCTTAGGATAACTTCGGAACATGCAATCGCGACACCCTGCTTTGATTGATGCTCTAAAATTAGCTTATGGTCAGTGGTAAATTAAGGCACATAACCACTCCGGAAATGAGGATTAATTGAGTTTAGGGATTATATTTGAACTCTACAAATTGATCCCATGTGGTTTTGAATTACCGGTTAAGGTTGCGCTCTCACAGTTCACACAATTCCCGACCTCGCGTGTTTTGTGTTAACTATTCAATTGCTTGCTTAGTTTCATTTAAATTAAAAACTCAATTAATAGATCATAATATGTGAATTACAGTATCTCATTGATTCAAAATAAATGAATGAAGAAGGATAGAGGTCGATCGATTACTAAAAAGAACTACTCTTCCATGGGTGGTGTAGTCATCGTGGAGACGTTTTGCATAAGCAACGGATTGAAAGGGTAGAACCCAATCTTGTCTCCACTCTTGATTCCAACCCAATTAAGAAGATTAAGATAAGAAGAAGAGGGATAAACACAAAATATTATTTGAAGAAAAATTCAAGAAACAAACATGAAAGAAAAGAAATACAAAGAAGAGGTGAGAGATGAGAGCCTTTTTGGAAGAGAGGTTTGCACAAAGGCTTACTTCTTCCAAGAGTTGTGAGGGGCTCCCAAGAGACACCCTTTCGGCCACACCTTCCCAAAGCCTCCACCAGCCCTCTCAAAGAGTTAAAACCCCCTTTAAATAGAGTTTGTGAGGGCTAGGGATACATAACTTTTTAAGTGTGAAATGAAAATCTCGGCTAAATATTTTATTCCAACTTGCACCGCCAATTTGACCTCCAAAACGTGTGAATTGACCGGCCTTCCAGAAGGATGATTTGTGCAACATCATGTCCCCGAGCTTTCCTCAAAATTTGGGCTCAATCCAAGCCCGTATGTAGAGGATATGGCCCAAATACAGAACCTTCTCCATTCTGGCGAGCCCAGCCCAACTTTGACTTCATGGCCCAATTTCAACAACCAAATGAACTCTTTAGCTCTAGTGTCCTGAATAAAAGTTGTAGATAATTAAGTTAGGAACACTGTTACAAAATTTCAAATTCAAATAATAAATATAAAAATATTTATCTTCGAAATACTACAGTGCACTATCAAGGGTAAAACTGGAATTTTCACCAAATTTTCAAATGAATGATCAAATCCCAAATATTTTATAAATAAACATGTTTAACACAATGTGAGGAAATTATATCATTTATTATCAATAAAATATTCAATAAAATAGTGTTTTATCAACTCCCCCACACTTACCCTTTTGCACACCTGGGCAAAACCTCATATCAAGTAAACATCAATATCAAATCAAAACCAATTTTAAAACACATATCTTTAA
Source organism: Viscum album (assembly GCA_963277665.1). Lineage (NCBI taxonomy): Eukaryota > Viridiplantae > Streptophyta > Magnoliopsida > Santalales > Viscaceae > Viscum > Viscum album. The sequence goes on along the minus strand of OY728121.1, from coordinate 1,349,168,802 downwards.
GATCAATCAATTTCACACCAAGAATAAAAAAGATATCATGCCTCATAAAAAACCTTATTTCAAGTTCTCCATTTATATCATTCAATATATTTCCACTTCATTTATCCGCCCATGCACAAAACACTTACCTCGCTTGAATTTTCTCTCATCACTCAAATATCCATTTTTTTTGCAATGTCTTTCTCATCCAAACTCATACAAGGGTCACCATAGGCTTGATAGATTCCTACATCGCTACCCGATGTGAGTCAAGGACATATGTTTATCATGAGGACTTTTCAGGGTTGTTCTGTGGCTTTCGGTTGGTAGGATTAAGATGTGAAAAACTCTGAGGCTGAATGAGGAGGGCTTGACTCTTTTAAAGCAAAATTGCATTAATCTAATTTTCACTTAAATATGGTCTTCTCTTCAATCCCCATAGTATCAATTCAGCTCCATCATCATGAAAAGTCATGAAAGGTTTACACCATTCATCATTTCAGCATAAAAAATGTCAATCTTCTCAAACATGATTTTCTTGAAAGCTCCAGATGGGCACAACTTTCCACCTCAATTAGAAGCTCCAGAAAAGGCACAACTTCACTTGTCATGAAAGCTCCAGAAAAGGCACAGCTTTCAATATAATGACTTTCTTTAGCAGCAAACACATCTCTTCAGAATTTAATTTTCCACCCAAAGTATCACATAATGTGGTGGCACAACACAAGACAGCTTCCCCCACACTTAAGCTCAACTAGATTATGCAATTTCACTTCAAGAGTTGGTTGGATAGGGAAAATTGGCTTGTAATGTGGCTTAACCTAACAGGCTGTGCATGGCTTCTAAGGACTACAAGGATTAAATATTCAAGGTAGGCCATTATAAAAAAGGATTCTTTGAAATAGGGGTTTTAATACCAAACAAATGCCTCAATCATTTAAACACAAGTACCTCAAACCCTCAAGTTTTGACAGGAATAGATCAAATTATGGTTAAATCAAGTATTGTTTGGTTCTCTCAAGAAGTGAGGTGAATGTAAAGAATATGAAAATAATGGTTTAGAAGCCTCACAGGAAAGTGATTTCAAATATAAAGACAGTGAGATTGACATGGGATTCAAAATTCAGCGTACTTTTCATGAAATTACTAAATGTTTGAACTTGAAACAAAGTCATTTCAGCATTCATTTAAGCTTAGTTTCAAGGGGTAAATTGTTTCACTTATTGATATGGATTTAAAAATGGTTATGAGAATCATTTCAGCCCAAAAGTTTCAAAAACACAAAAAAAATTGTAAAATAAACACACAAATTTTGAAAAACACACAAAAAAAAAATTTGGTTTTTTTTTAACAGGAAAACAATTGAAATTACTAAACTAAAAGGTTCCCTCCCCCACACTTAAAATATTGCATTGTCCTCAATGTGAACCCGTGAGATGATATATGCACATGAAATTCAGAATTTTTAAATAGGACAAATAATATAAAAGTGAAAGGGTTAGGAACAGCCTGATGTGATCAAGTGATGATGGGATCATGCAGTGTGATAAAATCCACTGCATCAGTAGGATGTCCCTCAATGTATCTCTTCAAACGTTGCCCATTGACTGTAAAGCTCCTTCCAGTGTCCTCTTGTGTGATCTCCACTGCACCATAAGGAAAAACATTAGACACAATATAAGGACCTAACCATCTGGAATGCAACTTACCAGGCATCAACTTCAGTCGTGAACTATAGAGAAGGACTTTCTCTCCAACATGAAACTCCCTTTGTTGGATCATTTTGTCATGAGCTGCTTTTGATCTTTCCTTGTAGAGCCTTGAGTTCTCATATGATGACAATCGAATCTCCTCAAGCTCTTGAATTTGCAACTTCCTTTGAATTCCATCTTGGGACAAATCCATGTTACATTTCTTTATAGCCCAATATGCCCGATGCTCGACTTCCATGGGGAGATGACACGCTTTCCCAAAAACAATCCGAAATGGGGACATACCAATGGGGGTCTTGTATGCTGTCCTATAAGCCCACAATGCATCATCCAAGCGCTTGCTCCAATCCTTCCTATTTGGCTGCACGGTTTTCTCCAAGATTTGTTTCAACTCACGATTTGAAACCTCAGCCTGGCCATTTGTTTGGGGGTGGTATGGTGTTGATGTTTTGTGTGTCACCCCATACTTTCGAAGGAGGGAAGCAAAATTCCTATTGCAAAAGTGTGTCCCTTGGTCACTGATGATGACATTTGGTACTCCAAACCTGCAAAAAATTTGTGCTTTGACAAAGTCCACAACAACATGAGAATCGTCAGTCCTGGTGGCCTTGGCCTCCACCCATTTACTCACATAATCAACAGCAACCAAAATGTACAAAAATCCAAATGAACTAGGAAAAGGACCCATAAAGTCGATGCCCCATACATCAAAAATCTCACAAAATAGTATGGGTTGTTGGGGCATCTCATGTCTCCTAGAAATGTTCCCAGTGTGTTGGCAACGAGAGCATGACTTACAAAACACATGGTCATCATGAAATAATCTAGGCCAATATAATCCAGAGTCCAAAACTTTCCTAGATGTCCGTTGGGGTCCAAAGTGTCCACCACATGCAAGTGTATGACAAAAATGCAAAACAGACTCAAACTCATGATCGGGAACACACCTCCTAATGACTTGGTCACTACACATGCGCCATAAGTATGGATCATCCCAAACATAAAATCTTGACTCACTCTTTAATTTTTGGACTTGATGTTTCTTCAAATTTACTAGGATTTCAGAGCCAACAATGTAATTAACTAAATCAGCATACCAAGGATGCTTACCTGAGATGGTATAGAGATGCTCATCGGGGAAAGTGTCCCGAAGTGGTACCTGGTCCAAGGTGTCACCCTCTAGTGTGTGAGTAAGCCTACTCATGTGGTCCGCCACCAAGTTTTCTGACCCCTTTTTGTCCTTTATCTCGATGTCAAACTCTTGAAGAAGGAGCATCCAACGGATAAGTCGCGGCTTTGCATCTGGCTTCTTCAGGAGGTACCTCAAAGATGCATGGTCAGAAAAAACAACTACTTTAGAGCCCAATAAATATGAACGGAATTTATCTAAAGCAAATATGACAGCAAGAAACTCTTTTTCTGTGGTTGTGTAATTTGATTGGGCTGAATCCAGTGTCCTTGATGCATAGGCGATCACATGTGAACGTCCTTCCACCCTCTGAGATAAGACAGCTCCAACCGCGAAGTTGGAGGCGTCACACATAAGCTCAAATGAAAGGTCCCACCGTGGGGGCTGTATGATAGGTGGAGTGGTCAGACACTTCTTTAGCTCATCAAAGGAAGTCCTACAAGAATCATCAAACACAAAATCAGAATCTTTTTGAAGTAATCGTGACATAGGAAGAGCGATCTTACTAAAATCTTTGATGAAGTGCCGATAAAATCCTGCATGCCCTAGGAAAGATCTAACATCACGCACACATGAAGGATAGGGTAAGGATGAAATAATTTCTACCTTAGATCTATCAACCTCTATCCCATGTTTTGACACCACATGCCCTAAGACAATGCCATGCTCTACCATAAAATGACACTTTTCAAAGTTCAGGACCAGATTCTTCTCAATACAACGATTCAACACATTTCCCAAACTACTTAGACATTCATCAAATGAAGACCCATACACTGTAAAATCATCCATAAATACCTCCATGCAGGTCTCAATAAAATCAGAAAAAATACTCACCATACATCTCTGGAAGGTACCTGGGGCTTTGCAAAGTCCAAATGGCATCCTCCGGTAGGCAAATGTGCCAAAGGGACAGGTGAATGTAGTCTTCTCCTGATCCTCTGGAGCTATAGGAACCTGAAAATATCCAGAAAATCCATCCAAGAAACAATAGTGTGTTTTCCCAGCTAGTCTCTCGAGCATTTTATCAATAAATGGGAGGGGGAAATGGTCCTTGCGAGTGGTCTGATTTAGTTTCCTATAATCAATACACACACGCCAACTGTTTTGCACCCTCATTGGAACTAAATCATCTTTCTCATTTTTAACAACAGTAAAACCAGTTTTCTTAGGCACAACCTGAATTGGACTTACCCACTGTGAATTTGAAATGGGAAAGATTATACCTGCCTCGAGCAATTTCTCAACTTCCTTTTTAACAACTTCCAGGAGGGTGAGATTGAGTCTCCTTTGTGGTTGTCTCACCGGTTTAGCCCCATCCTCCAAGAGAATCCTATGCATGCAAATGGAGGGGCTAATACCTGATATGTCAGCCAAGGTCCACCCAATCGCCCTGATGTTCTCCCTCAAAATATTCAAAAGCCTTTCTTCATGTTCAAAAGGGAGATTGTTAGCAATGATAACAGGTAATCTCTCACCACTCAACAAGTATGAGTATTTCAGATTTGGTGGCAATGGCTTGAGTTCTAATGAAGGAGGGTGTAGTATGGATGGAGACATTGAAGGAACTGAAATATGTGCACAAAGAGCATCAATATCAGAATAGACATCATCAAAATCATAGAATAAAGCATCAAATCCATCAGCATACTCAACAGCCATTTCATAATCAGAGTGAACATGATCAAAATCAGAATATGAATCCACATCAAAATCAAATCTTAGAGAGTCTTGTTCATTAGAAACAGGTGTGGAAGTTCTCTTAGTCATTAAACCAGAACCAATACTCATAATCTCCCTAAGCATAGGACAATCCAATTCTATGATGTTTTTACTTGGTGGTTCAAAATGGGAGATAACAAAAGCAGAATGGTCCTCTGAGGGGTACTTCATGGAATCCATAACATTAAATATCACAACTTCATCTCCAAACTCCATGGAAAGTGTACCCTCATTGACATTTATGATAGTTTTTGCAGTTTTGAGGAAGGGTCTACCTAAGATAATGGGGGCATGAGAACTTACCTGATCATCCTCCATGTTAAGAACATAGAAATCCGCTGGAAAGATCATGTCTCTTACCCGGACAAGTACATCCTCAAGGACTCCCGCTGGATATGCCGTAGCTCTATTCGCCAATTGCACCACTACTCTTGTTGGCTTCAACTCACCAACCTGCAAGGAAGAGAATACAGAGTGAGGCATCACATTTATGGAAGCACCTAAATCACAAAGTGCATCAGAAAAGTGCAACTCCCCTATGGTGCATGGGATGGTGAATGTCCCTGGATCCTTGCACTTTGTTGGCATTGCTAGAGTTGGTGAAATGAGTGCTGAGACATTCCTTCCAAGGTTTATCCTCTCATTTCCCTTGATCCCTCTTCGATTGGTGCATAGTTCTTTTAAGAATTTGGCATACCTTGGGATTTGCTTAATGGCTTCAAGTAGAGGAATGTTGATCTCCACACGCTTGAATGTGTCCAAAACCTCCTTTTGCATTGCTTCTTCAGCCATCTTCTTGGTTTGAACAACCCTGTTTGGAAAAGGAAGGGGTTTAGGAGGAACATCATCAATCTTTTTCTTACCTTTATCTTTCTCCTTGGATTGTTCATCAGTTGGTATGGAATGCGGCTTCTCTGAAGTTGAGGTGAATCCCGGTGGAATGGTAGGTGCAGATGTATCGTTCATTTGCTTCCCACTTCTCAATGTGATGGCACTAACATTCCCCTTTGGATTTGGAGTGGGTTGGGAAGGTAGATTTCCAGAATTCTTACTCACAAGTTCATGGAGGGCGGTGGCAATCTGACTCATTTGAGTCTTCAACTCTCTCAGCTCCGAACCTTGACTCTTCAGCTCATTCTGTTGATTAAGAACAATTTGTTTCAAAAGATCATCAGTGTTAGAGTCTACCTTGTGTTGGATATTCCCTTGTTGCTGACTCGTTGATGTTTGAGCTTCGAATCTCCTTTGGGGTTGTTGGAAACCCTGTTGGTAAGGTGGAGGCTGCTGGAAGTTTAGTTGAAAAGGGGGGCTTTGTTGTTGTCCAGAGCCATACCTCATGTCCGCTAGATCTTTCCACCCTTGGTTGTCTGTTGGATCAAACTTCTTTTGGGGATATGGTTGTTGTTTTTGCTGCTGAAATGGTCTCCCAGGGAACACTGCTACACAATCTTCTGTTTCTTGGAGTTGTGGGCAACAGTCAGTTGGGTGGCTTGTCTCAGTGCAAATACCACAAGGCCTTGAAGGAGGGGGTTGGGATGTCTTTTGAGCCAATGCAATCTGCCTCACCATAGTTATCAATTCTTCTAACTTAGTATCAATCAAATGACTTTCAAGAGAAGAAGGACTTACTTGATGTACTCCTCGAACATGTGGTGTACCTCTATCACCGAATTGTTGGGAGTTTTGGGCCATCTTGTCGATCAACGCACGCGCAGCTACTGGTGTCTTGTCCACCAATGCTCCTCCAGCCGCAGCATCTACCATGCTCCTCTCCATGGGTGTGAGTCCTTCGTAGAAGTATTGGATGAGGAGTTGCTCACTGATTTGGTGATGTGGGCATCTTGCACACAACTTCTTGAATCTCTCCCAGTACTCATACATTGACTCCCCTTGGGCTTGCTTGATCCCCGATATCTCCTTTTGAATGAATGTGGTCCTTGATGCTGGAAAAAATCTCTGCAAGAAAAGACGTTTCAAATCGTTCCAACAAGTTACATCTTCGGGTTGTAAATAATACATCCAATCTTTCGCAGCTCCATCAAGTGAGAATGGGAATGCTCTTAGTTTGATTTGATCTTCAGAGACATTTCTAGGTTTTAGGGTTGAGCAAACCACATTAAATTATTTCAAATGTTTATTGGGATCCTCACCAGAGAGGCCATGAAACTTTGGAAGTAAGTGAATTAACCTAGATTTCAGTTCGAAGTCCGATTCGAGATTTGGGTATGCAATACAATTTGGTTGATAGTTAATATCAGGTGAAGCCAATTCTCGAATGGTTCTATTAAGTTCATTTCCATTGTTTCCAGCCATTGGTTCTTGTTTTATGGTTGAATTTGAATTGCTTCCAATTTCAATGTTCTGATATTGGAGTAATTCTCCAACTGGTTGAATGTTGAAACTTCCCGTAGACTGAGAATGTCTGATTCGTGCCCTAAGGCTACGTTCAATCTCAGGGTCAAGATCTAAGAGATCTTCGGGATTAGTCCGTGTCATCAATCAATGAAAGATGAAAAGAAGGAATGCGGACCATAGTAAAATAAAAATTAGAAGTTTGAGTTGATGGTCCAAAAAGAAGTAGAAAGAGATAAAAGAAGAAGAAGAAAAAAAATCAGATTGGGTAAAGACGGAAGAAAGAAGAGAGGAAGAGAATTAAAATGTAAAATAAAATAAATACCTCTAATTGGTTGAAATAATTCCCCGGAAACGGCGCCAATTTGAAAGAGCGCTGTCGTGAGCGCCCTCAAATGATTAATGTGATTTGGGGTACTTAGGTGCAGCAGAGTGGCTGACCAAGGTCGTCTCTCAAAGGAGGAAGTGAATTAAAACAATTTTTAGAGGTATTATAGAAGTAAAATAAAAGAGAATAAAAACACTACTTGAAAGGATGGGGGTGGTTGTTTATAGTTTATGAATCTAGAAGAAGTTTGCTGGAAGAAGATTGCATTTTTTTTTTGTTTTTAATTTTGAAATGAAGTTTCAATTAGAATGACACAACAAGAAGATGTTTTTTTAGAAATCTATTTTAAAAGGCGTAATCAATCTAACTCTACCTCTTCAATAATTTATTAATCATTATCATTTAAATTAATATTCACTTAATTATGATCCCTTAATTTGTTAAATCCCAAACCCTACGAGAATTAACTTTACCATGAAGATTGAAGTGAATTTTAACCTTAGGATAACTTCGGAACATGCAATCGCGACACCCTGCTTTGATTGATGCTCTAAAATTAGCTTATGGTCAGTGGTAAATTAAGGCACATAAACACTCTGGAAATGAGGATTAATTGAGTTTAGGGATTATATTTTAACTCTACAAATTGATCCCATGTGGTTTTGAATTACCGGTTAAGGTTGCGCTCTCACAGTTCACACAATTCCCGACCTCGCGTGTTTTGTGTTAACTATTCAATTGCTTTCTTAGTTTCATTTAAATTAAAAACTCAATTAATAGATCATAATATGTGAATTACAGTATCTCATTGATTCAAAATAAATGAATGAAGAAGGATAGAGGTCGATCGATTACTAAAAAGAACTACTCTTCCATGGGTGGTGTAGTCATCGTGGAGACGTTTTGCATAAGCAACGGATTGAAAGGGTAGAACCCAATCTTGTCTCCACTATTGATTCCAACCCAATTAAGAAGATTAAGATAAGAAGAAGAGGGATGAACACAAAATATTATTTGAAGAAAAATTCAAGAAACAAATATGAAAGAAAAGAAATACAAAGAAGAGGTGAGAGAGGAGAGCCTTTTTTGAAGAGAGGTTTGCACAAAGGCTTACTTCTTCCAAGAGTTGTGAGGGGCTCCCAAGAGACACCCTTTCGGACAAACCTTCCCAAAGACTCCACCATCCCTCTCAAAGAGTTAAAACCCCCTTTAAATAGAGTTTGTGAGGGCTAGGGATACATACCTTTTTAAGTGTGAAATGAAAATCTCGGCTAAATATTTTATTCCAACTTGCACCGCCAATTTGACCTCCAAAACGCGTGAATTGACCGGCCTTCCAGAATGATGATTTGTGAAACATCATGTCCCTGAGCTTTCCTCAAAATTTGGGCTCAATACAAGCCCGTATGTAGAGGATATGGCCCAAATACATAACCTTCTCCATTCTGGAGAGCCCAGCCCAACTTTGACTTCATGGCCCAATTTCAACAACAAAATGAACTCTTTAGCTCTAGTGTCCTGAATAAAAGTTCTAGATAATTAAGTTAGTAACACTGTTACAAAATTTCAAATTCAAATAATAAATATAAAAATATTTATCTTCGAAATACTACAGTGCACTATTAAGGGTAAAACTGGAATTTTCACCAAATTTTCAAATGAATGATCAAATCCCAAATATTTTATAAATAAACATGTTTAACACAATGTGAGGAAATTATATCATTTATTATCAATAAAATATTCAATAAAATAGTGTTTTATCAGTTTTAAACAATTGTAGGTGGATGGAAATAATATTACATATTAAGGGAACATGGATGCGGATGATAAAATACACCCCAGTAAATACCAACGTATAAGCAATCTCAGATAAAAATGAGATTGTGATATTTCCCTTACCTTAGGTCCGACTTGCTTTGTAAGTGTCCGAACCTCCTGTATAATGATTTAAATAATGTTATTGACTTATTCCAGAATCATACTTATTTTTATGATATCATATATGGTCATATTCTTAGCTTCTTAGTAGTAATATTTCATTGTTACTTGTTATTCGGGTGTTTATAACTTTTTGTTTTTATGCGTGTTTTGTCGAATAAATTCTTATTCTTATCTTTAGGTTATAGATACCTCATTTCCAGAATGGTATTAGTGTAGTATATATCATATTCATTCATTCAATTCATTTATATAATCATTATGAAATGAAGATCATGTAGAACGAGTCACATCACATCGTGGAGACGGTATTCCGTACGTACGCACGAGTGATGATATCGTTCCTATGATCGTGGAATTGTATTGGAGTATATATATATTATTTCAGTATCAATATTACTTTATAATAATCATAAATAGTTACTCATTACACCATTATACCCATCCTTGTAAGGTGATGGTGGAAAATAGATTACACCACGGCGTGGAGACGGTATTCCGTACGTACGCACGCGCGGTGATTTCATTTTTCCGTAGGATGGATAGAAGGTTAATTAAGGTTGTTTCATATTTATAATAACATATCAGTATGTAAGTAATACTGATGTTATTACTTTATCATGAAACAATTAAAGAAGAATAAGTTGAAGAAGAAAGAAATTGAAAAGATCGGTAATGGATATTACCTCTTCTTTGGAACGCCTCTTTGAATCCTCCACTTAGGGAACTAAGATTGGTCTTTGAAGAAGACCAGGACCTCTAGGATTATTCTAGGGAAGTGGAGAAGGGATTTTGGCAGCGTTTGGCCGAGCTTGAGTGCTCAAATTGGTGTGAGGAGGAGGGGGAGGAGGTGCCCTTTTATAAGAGAGGAGAGGAGCACCTTAGGAATATCTCAAAATATTATTTTATATTAAAGTCAAAATCGGTTTATAATGGTTCCAAAGGGTCTTATTTCGAAGCTAAAGTAGGGATGGGTCGAAATCCTATCAACCAATAGGATTTAGACAAGTTTAGGTTATTATTTTAACCTTATCAATTAGATTTAACTCTAAGTTAAATAATTTAACTTTTACCGTGTCTTTTTGTTTTCTTACACTATATGGTTAATACACTTACTATAACATGCCAAACGAACCCCAAATTGTTTATTATTAATATATATATCCTTATATAAGTCATTTGGCCGAACCTTAGATTTTTAGGAATAAAATAACAATTAATAATATAATATTTGATTTAAAAACTATTTTGTGTCAATTTTGACACTATTTGATATATGATTTTTGTGAAAGTCATAATAGAATTATATGTTCGAACCAAGTTGATTAAATCAACACTAATATATCATAGTAACCTAGAAAATTAGTGGGATTCATAAAAAGTCTCAAATTACATTTATTTTGGTGTTTATAACATCAATTATGTCAATATTTCATTAATAAGATAATTACTGCATCATCATTGTGTCATAAATAAATTAAATTATTTAATGTCTAAAAATTATAAATAAAATACCATTATGTAGGAAATCTTTTTAGATTTCTAATGAATATTTATAGTCGAATTTATCTTATGTATAACCCCATATTAAAAATGATTTACTTATTAAACTTTGATTTTAACTATTTTAACCCTTCTTTAAATAAATTAATAATAAATGTCCTAATCTAATCCAAGTGGGCCTAAATGGTCATATTTTATTCCTAAGTTTGTTTTTGGTCGAATTAAACTTATCCAATAGAATTAGGACATGTGTTAGGGTAATAGTAATATCATATTTACCCTTAGTTACCCTATTTACTATTAACCGCGGTAAAAAAAAATAAAAAGTTACTATTCACCAAAAAATTATTTTTATCTCATTGAACCACATTTTACTTACTGATATCAACCGTGTCTGTCGGATTTTTGAAATTCCATTCACAGAAGCGGTAAAATTAAGTTTTATGCAAAATTCAGTTTTTAACCTACCACTTAGTGGTTTCACTATTCATCAAAAATTGAAAGTTTTCAGAAAAATACCAAAATTTCACCCTAGGCTAATTTCGGTATTCCGAATCCAAAAATGAAGTCCATTTTGAAAAATAAAATTTATAAAATTTCAAAAAGTGGTTATTACTATTCATAACGGCTAGTTTTAATAATATTTTAATAGCATATCGTTGTTTAGTGAAACTCAGTATTGCGTACGACGCAAGCTATCGAGGAAGGTCATGATTGCGTGTAAAGTAAGCCAAGCTAGTGTGTAGTGAAATATTACTTTTATAACATAAAAACAAAATATTACTCATAAAAATCTCGGGTGTTACATTCTACCCCCCTTAAAATGAATTTCTCCCTCGAAATTCGTCACTTTGTAACAAACAGATGAGGATACTTTTCCCTCATCATATCCTCAAGCTCCCATGTAGCTTCTTCAAGTTGGTGGTTCCTTCATAAAACTTTCACCAATCGAGTGGTCTTGTTTCGTAGGACTTTTTCGCTATGATCCAGAATCTCTATCGGTTGTTCTTCATAAGAAAGATCTTGCTCCAGCGGTACAACTTCTGAGCTGAGTACATGTGAAGGATCAGGTATGTACTTTCTCAGGAGAGATACATGGAACACATCGTGAACTTGAGAGAGATTCGGTGGAAGCGCCAATCAGTAAGCTACCTTTCCAACACGATCCAGTATTTCGAAAGGAACGATATATCTAGGGATCAAATTCCCCTTCTTTCCAAATCTCATAACCCTCTTCCAGGGAGATATTTGTAAGAACACTTTATCACCCACTTCAAACTCTAGGTCTTTTCTTCGGTTGTCGTCATAACTTTTCTGTCGACTCTGAGCTGCTCTTATGTGTTGTTGAATAGATCTGACCTTTTCTGCCATTTCATCAACGAGATCAGGTCCTAATAGCTTTCTTTCCCCAACTTCATCCCAGCAAGTTGGAGTCCTGCATTTCTTTCCATAGAGATCTTCATAAGGAGCCATCTAAATACTGGAGTGAAAGCTATTATTATAAGAAAATTCCACCAAAGGTAGGTGTTGATCCCAACCTCCTTTGGAATCCATAGAGCAAGCTCTCAACATATCTTCTAGGGTTTGGATTGTTCTCTCAGACTGACTGTCTGTCTGGGGATGATAAGCAGTGCTGAAACTCAACTCTGTATCCAGAGTATGCTGAAGACTTCGCCAGAACTTCGAGGTAAATCTCGGATCCCGATCAGATATAATAGAAAGTGGTACTCCATGCAATCTTACCACTTCCTTTACATATATCCTGGAAAGCTGATCTAGAGAGAAATCCTCTCTAATAGCAATGAAGTGTGCAGACTTTGTAAGACGATCAACTATGACCCAGATAGCATTATTGCCTTTGGATGTTTTAGGAAGTCCTGTGACAAAGTCCATAGTGATGTTTTCCCATTTCCATTCGGGTATGGGTAATGGTTGTAACATCCCCTTAGACTTCTGTCTCTCAGCTTTAACTTGTTGACAAACCAAGCATCGAGAGACATATTCAGCAACATCTCTTTTCATGCCATCCCACCAGAAGTACTCTTTCAGGTCCCTATACATCTTCGTGCTTCCAGGATGAATAGAGAATGAAGAACTATGAGCCTCATCCAGCAGCTCCTTCTTTAATTCGGGGATGGGAGGAACACAAACCCGATTCCTGAACTTTATTATCCCATCACAATCAAGGTTGAATTCAGGAACATTTCTCACCTTCTTTTGTAACTCGACATCTTCTTTCTGTGCCTCTTTAATCTTCACATGTATAGATGGTTGAACATTCATTTGAGAAAGATAATATTTTTCCCCTTCCATTATAATTCCAAGATCCATCCTTTGTAAATCCATAAATATTGGATCTTTTGTGATCCTCATCATGGATAAACTAGCATGGTCTTGTCGACTTAATGCATCTGCCACCTTGTTTGCTTTCCCAGGGTGGTAATGGATTGAGCAGTCATAATCCTTAATCAGCTCTAACCATCTTCTTTGACGCATATTCAGCTCCTTTTGTGTGAAAATATACTTTAAACTTTTATGATCAGTATAAATATCACACCTTTCACCATAAAGGTAATTCCTCCAAATCTTTAATGCAAAGATTACCGCAGCCAACTCCAAATCATGTGTTGGGTAATTTTGCTTATGGATTTTCAACTATCGTGAGGCATAAGATATCACCATATCATTTTGCATAAGAACACACCCCAATCCCTTCTTGGATGCATCACTGTAGATCACAAACCTTTCTCCACTACAAGGCAGTGTGAGCACAGGTGCACTGTATAACCTTCTTTTCAACTCCTTGAAATTCTCTTCACATTCCTCTCTCCAAACAAACTTAACTCCTTTCCGAGTCAACTTGGTGAGTGGATTAGATAATCATGAAAAATCTTTTACAAAACGTCGATAATATCCAGCCAAACCAAGAAAAATTCGGATCTCAGTTAGTGTTGTTGGTCTCGACCATCTTTCGATAACCTCTGTTTTTACTGGATCCACAGATATCCCCTCTTTTGAGATTATGTGACCAAAAAATGCAACTTTTTGAAGCCAAAATTCACACTTGGTAAATTTGGCATAAAGCTTCTCCTTTCTCAGGGTCTTCAATATAATTCTCAAGAGATCTTCATGCTCTTCCTTTCTCTTTGAATAGACAAGAATATCGTCTATAAAGACTACCACAAATTGATCAAGATAGTCTCTAAAGACTCTATTCATTAGATCCATGAAGATAGCAGGGGCATTAGTAAGACCAAATGGCATCACTATAAATTCATAGTGTCCATACCTTGTACGGAAAGCCGTCTTTGGTATATCCTACCTTTTGACCCTTAATTGATGATACCCTGAACGAAGATCAATCTTGGAAAAGTATTGAGCTCCGCGTAGTTGGTCAAATAAGTCATCAATGTGTGGGAGAGGATATTTTTTCTTGATAGTGATCTTGTTAAGTTCTCGATAATCAATGCAGAGTCTCATTGATCCATCTTTCTTCTTAACAAATAGAACAGGTGCTCCCCAAGGTGACGCACTAGGGCGTATGAATCCCTTATCAAGATTCTTTTGGAGTTGCTTCTTCAATTCCTGCAACTCAATTGGGGCCATTCTATAAGGTGTCTTTGAAATAGGCAAAGCACCCGGTACGAGTTCTATTGAAAACTCAACTTCACGATTTGGTGGAAGACCCGGTAATTCCTCCGGAAAGACATCATCAAACTCCCGTACGATGGGCATATTCTTAATCGCGAGTTTCTCACCAACAATTTGAGATAAATAACCTTCATTTAGTGGAATCAATACCCATAAAATGGAAGAAATTTCCATTGGAAGGTTATGTTCATCCTTGCATTAATAGACGATCATAGATTGATCTGGAATATGAAATGTGACTTCCCTTCTTTGGCAATTGATATGAGCTCCGTATAAAGAAAGCCAATCCATGCCAAGAATCACATCGAATTCCACTATAGGAAGGATCACCAGATTTGCAGGAAGCACTTTCCCACAAACTTCGATCAGAGAAGAATTATAAACTTTTGATGCGACTGTTGTGCCATTAGGTGTTGTCACAGATAACTCAACATCTAATTGTTGAGGTAATACGGTGATACCCTTAGAAAATTATTTAGAAATAAAAGAGTGGGTGGATCCAGAATCAAATAAAACATTTTCTACTTTAGAGTGGATGGTAAGTGTACCTTTCACCACTTTGTTATCGTACTCCACATCGCTGATAGAAATTGCATGTGACTTTCCTTTGTCTTTAGCCTTAAGATTTTGTTGACGTCGACCATCATCATCAACCCTTGGATTTGGGCATTGATTGGCATAATTCCCCATCTCCTTGCACTTGAAACATTGAAGTGTAGTAGGTTCATTCTGTGCATCCCTTCCTTTATTTGCATCATTAGACATCTTCTTCCCATTATCGCGGCATTCAAATGCCCGATGACCTTCCTTTCCACATTTGAAACATTTACTTGTCCCTTTAAGACAACTCCCTCCATGTTTCTTTCCACACTTTGAGAATAAGGGAAATCTCATCTTCTTTTCAGTGTGCTCTTCAGATTTTCCTTTGAATTCCATTTTCCTCTTCTTATCAAACCCATATGACTGATGGGTTACTCCAATCTCCATCTCGACTTTGAGAGCACATCGAACGATTTCCTCGTAGCTATTGAAGTCCCTTATGGCTAACGCCCTTCGAAGACTTGGTTTTAAGCCACTAAAGAATCGATCGATCTTACTCTCAGGTTGGATAATAATACCAGAAGCGTACCTTGCAAGTCTTGTAAAATTTGCTTCATAGGTACCAACAGATTCATCATCCCTTTGATTCAGTTCAAGAAACTCTTTCTCCATCTTTGTTCGGAGAATACGAGGGAAGTACTTATTGAAAAATAAGTTCTTGAACTCATCCCATTCCATGGACTCAATTTCATCCCTTTTCCTCGTATTCTTAATAAGATTCCACCATTGATCAGCATCTCCTTCCAAACGATACACTGCTAGGATGAATTTATCATGTTCAGAACATTGAAGAACTGAAAATATCTTTTCAGTAGTACTAATCCATTGTTCAACAACTAATGGATCAGTAGACCCGCTGAAAGAAGGTGGACGCTGCCTCATGAAGGATTCAACAGAATGTTGCTCCTTCCTTTGCTCGTTTGGAAGTCCTGCATGATTCATAGCTTGAGAAAGTTGTGTGAGCATGGCTACAAGATTTTGCATTCCAGCTCCCATATCGTTTGGTTGCTCAGGGGGACAATCATTGCATTGCCCATCGCATTCCGCATTAACACGGTTCCTTCGGGTTCCAGCCATTGACTAAAACCAAGAAGAATAGTGTGAGCAACACTAATTATAATAGGAAAACCATATAATTCAAGAATAAAATTTTCATGCTTAAGGTCTTATCCTAGGTTATTCATGGCCATTTCTAAAACACTAAGATTGTATTCTATGCTTAGACTTATCCTTAGGGTTCTTACTAAGGCTTTCACATCCTAGTTTCCAAAGGTTGACTATAACTTTCCTCTGATACCAACTATAACGGTCTGGAATTAATTCCAGTGGACTATAATTGATACCTATCAGGGCACTCCATGGGCGGCTACACCCCCTAGGCGGGACACACCACCATCCCCAGTGGCAACCATTTCCTCATGAAGCCCTTGGGCGGAGAGTCATGCTTCGTCCAACGCTCACATGTGAGAGTTACCAAGGATCAGATACATTCCTACCTCCTTTGCCTCTGATACCAACTATAACGACCCATACTTTACATACATTGTTAATACTTCAAAATTGAAGCACACTTATTACAACATATGACAAACCCACAAAGGACCGTATAGGTATAGTGTCTTTAGAAACTGGGAAACATAAACAACTGGTTCATAAATCTTCTATAGTGTCTCCCATTTATTTCATCATATCTAGGGTCCCTTTTAGCATATTCTACTTAATATCCATCTTCCTGACCTGGGGAAAAGAAAACATAAAAGGGTGAGCTCAAATGCTCAGCAAGGGAAAATAAAGGAAATAAAAATCATATCATATCTTTTTGAAAATCATAACCTGCAAAAGAGATCATAATATCTTAACATGGAATAAATCATAGAAGTGAAAATGAGATCCCCATAATCATAACATAAAACTTGAAACCTTGTGGCATGCACACATAATCATGGAAAATCATTTCTTGTTAGTCATGACTCATTGCCAAGACTATCTTAGCGGACAAAGTCCATTTCTGAACCGAGTTCACTCCTCGTTTCAGTCCTGTATCACAGAACCGAAATAACCTTCCGTTCCAGCCATGTCTATCTCATGAGATATAAATCTTTACCCAATGCATTGGAGGGAGATATAGGTCCCACCCATCTTATAATGAATCCTTTCTTATGTGTTCCACATAATCATAAATCATACATCATCGCATAACACATGTAACAAAAATGGGATTCTTGAAACATCATGACATCATAAAACAAACCATATAAGGTAAATTACTTCATAAAAATAATTCCCTCACAACATAATAAAATCAATGTAATAATAGGGATAAAAACAGAACCCTATATTATCTTAGATGGAAAATAATTTTGATAAAACATTTGAACTCCATTCTTGAGGAAAATATCCTTTCTACTTCAAAAACACTTTTCCTTTCTTAAAATGTCATAAAATTCTAAAATAAAAGAATTTGATTAAAAATAAACTTGAAAACTTGTAAATGAAGCTTCTTGGAAATAATGTTTTAAAAATCCATTCATGCCGTATAAGTTAAAAAAACATTCTTCGTACTTTTTTCAGAAAAATTCAAAAAGTACCTCGTACGAAAAACGACAAAAGATTCCTTTCATATCTTTTACTAAAAACTCACCAAAGGGTAAAATAGGTTTTAAACAATTGTAGGTGGATGGAAATAATATTACATATTAAGGGAAAATGGATGTGGATGATAAAATACACCCCAGTAAATACCAACGTATAAGCAATCTCGGATAAAAATGAGATTGTGATATTTCCCTTACCTTAGGTCCGACTTGCTTTGTAAGTGTCCGAACCTCCTGTATAATGATTTAAATAATGTTATTGACTTATTTCAGAATCATACTTATTTTTATGATATCATATATGGTCATATTCTTAGCTTCTTAGTAGTAATATTTCATTGCTACTTGTTATTCGGGTGTTTATAACTTTTTGTTCTTATGCGTGTTTTGTCGAATAAATTCTTATTCTTATCTTTAGGTTATAGATACCTCATTTCCAGAATGATATTAGTGTAGTATATATCATATTCATTCATTCAATTCATTTATATAATCATTATGAAATGAAGATCATGTAGAACGAGTCGCATCACATCGTGGAGACGGTATTCCGTACGTACGCACGAGTGATGATATCGTTCCTATGATCATGGAATTGTATTGGAGTATATATATATTATTTCAGTATCAATATTACTTTATAATAATCATAAATAGTTACTCATTACACCATTATACCCATCCTTGTAAGGTGATGGTGGAAAATAGATTACACCACGGCGTGGAGACGGTATTCCGTACGTACGCACGCGCTGTGATTTCATTTTTCCGTAGGATGGATAGAAGGTGAATTAGGGTTGTTTCATATTTATAATAACATATCAGTATTTAAGTAATACTGATTTTATTAATTTATCATGAAACAACTAAAGAAGAAGAAGTTTAAGAAGAAATAAATTGAAAAGATCGGTAATGGATATTACCTCTTCTTTGGAACGCCTCTTTGAATCCTCCACTTAGGGAACTAAGATTGGTCTTTGAAGAAGACCAGGACCTCTAGAATTATTCTAGGGAAGTGGATAAGGGATTTTGGCAGGGGTTGTCCGACCTTGAGTGCTCAAATTGGTGTGAGGAGGAGGGGGAGGAGGTGCCCTTTTATAAGAGAGGAGAGGAGCACCTTAGGAATATCTCAAAATATTATTTTATATTAAAGTCAAAATCGGTTTATAATGGTTCCAAAGGGTCTTATTTCAAAGCTAAAGTGGGGATGGGTCGAAATCCTATCAACCAATAGGATTTAGACAAGTTTAGGTTATTATTTTAACCTTATCAATTAGATTTAACTCTAAGTTAAATAATTTAACTTTTACCGTGTCTTTTTGTTTTCTTACACTATATGGTTAATACACTTACTATAACATGCCAAATGAACCCCAAATTGTTTATTATTAATATATATATCTTTATCTAAGTCATTTGGCCTAACCTTAGATTTTTAGGAATAAAATAACAATTAATAATATAATATTTGATTTAAAAACTATTTTGTGTCAATTTTGACACTATTTGATATATGATTTTTGTGAAAGTCATAACAGAATTATATGTTCGAACCAAGTTGATTAAATCGACACTAATATATCATAGTAACCTAGAAAAGTAGTGGGATTCATAAAAAGTCTCAAATTACATTTATTTTGGTGTTTATAACATCAATTATGTCAATATTTCATTAATAAGATAATTACTGCATCATCATTGTGTCATAAATAAATTAAATTATTTAATGTCTAAAAATTATAAATAAAATACCATTATGTAGGAAATCTTTTTATCTTTCTAATGAATATTTATAGTCGAATTTATCTTATGTATAACCCCATATTAAAAATGATTTACTTATTAAACTTTGATTTTAACTATTTTAACCCTTCTTTAAATAAATTAATAGTAAATGTCCTAATCTAATCCAAGTGGGCCTAAATGGTCATATTTTATTCCTAAGTTTGTTTTTGGTCGAATTAAACTTATCCAATAGAATTATGACATGTTTTAGGGTAATAGTAATATCATATTTACCCTTAGTTACCCTATTTACTATTAACCGCGGTAAAAAAAGTAAAAAATTACTATTCACCAAAAAATTATTTTTATCTCATTTAACCAAATTTTACTTACTGATATCAACCGTGTCTGTCGGATTTTCGAAATTCCATTCACAGAAGCGGTAAAATTAAGTTTTATGCAAAATTCAGTTTTTAACCTACCACTTAGTGGTTTCACTATTCATCAAAAATTGAAAGTTTTCAGAAAAATACCAAAATTTCACCCTAGGCTAATTTCGGTATTCCGAATCCAAAAATGAAGTCCATTTTGAAAAATAAAATTTATAAAATTTCAAAAAGTGCTTATTACTATTCATAACAGCTAGTTTTAATAATATTTTAATAGCATATCGTTGTTTAGTGAAACTCAGTATTGCGTACGACGCAAGCTATTGAGGAAGTTCGCGATTGCGTGTAAAGTAAGCCAAGATAGTGTGTAGTGAAATATTCCTTTGATAACATAAAAACAAAATATTACTCATAAAAATCTCGGGTGTTACAATCCATGCTGGTGCATTTCCTATGTATCATGACAGACATGTTGCTTCTCCCATGCAAATTGGCACCATGAACAGCCGGACTTCCAGGCATTTTAGTTTCTGGGAATTGTTGGTAGGATGAAGCAGGCTGGATACTCTTAGTTTCTATTCAAAATCAATTACTGATGGAGTTGCATTGGGATCACTCGGACACCTGGGTTGGAGTGGTGTCCTCCGCGCACTCCGGGGCCTTGCCCAAGGCTGTATTTGTTTATACTGTTGCATTGTGGGTTGTTTGTGGTCCTCCTAACCCCCTGTTTTTTTGTAATTCTTGAGTGAAGGATGACATGAGGGAGTATCCCACTCTTTTCTATGTAAGTCCCCTACTCTGTGTAATCTTGTAACTTTATTTTTTATCAATAAATTTTTGGGTCGGTAATACCGGACCCAAACTTTCTTGGTATATCCAATTTCAATGTAAAATTGGTTCCAATGGCCTAAAATGGATTAATTGATATAAAATTGATCTAATTAAAGTTTAAAAACAAATTAAAATTTAATTTAAAAATATAAAAAATTATAAAAAGTGGAAGTTTTCAATTAAAATTCAGTATTTTTCATTATTCATCAAAAAATAAAAATTATCATAAAATTATCAAAAATTCATATGAAGTAAGTTTTCATATTCCTCTTTAAAAATTAAGTTTTTTTCAAAAAAAATTATAGAAGTGTCAAAAATTATATTTAAAATCGGTTTAGCATTAAAAGGCAGTAAAATTACCTTTTTGAAAAATACATCTTTTTATTCATAAAATTGAATTTATTATTATCTTATTCCAATCAAATATATTGTATAAGTTTCAAATTTTTTTATTTAATATATAATATAAATTTTTTATTGAAAACATTCATAAAAAGTGGTTTGTTTGAGATAAAATGGTGTTTGTACGTAGAATGATAGTTTTCTTAGAAAATTATTTTCTTCATCCTCAAATAGTTCTTACTTTAATTTATAACTAATTGATAACCAATGGATTCATTTTATGTACATTTATAGATCATATTTTCACTATTTATTTAATATTATTTATAAATTCAATTCCAATATCCATGTGGACACTATAATAATATTTTAATAACAATATTAATAGTATATTATAGTTTGGTAAAACTCAACCTTGTGTGTAACGAAAGCTATCAAAGGAACTGGGAATTGTGTGTAACACAATCCAAACACATTTTTTCATGTACCACAAGATAATCTAAGTGTTGTGTGTAGTGAAAGATTAACTTGGTGTTTCATGAAATGCAATCCAACCCAATTTGTTTCATATAACACAAGATACATTTAGTTCTTCATGAAATGAAAAATATAAAAAGATTAATAAAAAAATCACAAAATCTTAAGGTGTTACATTTGGGATATCTCAGGTTTCTTTGGATGAGATGTGTTATCACTGTGCTTATGGAGTGATAAGACCATGTGTTTTTAGGCAAGATATGATTTAGCCTAAGTTTTTGTGTATGGGATAAGATGGGATGATGTGGCTTATAGTAGGGGTTGTTCATGGTAGGAGGATAGCATGACGTTTATGTACTTCACGTTTACGATACCCTAATACTTTGGTTATGGTCATATATGTGTTGTGACCCAGGTTTTTTTGGGTGAGACGTGATGTGGTTGTGCTTGTGGGGTGGTGAGCCCAAGTGTTTGTGGGCATAGTGTGATGTGACTGTGCTTGTGGGTGGTGAGGTATTTAGAAGATATGGGAGCGTCAAGACATACGATGTTGGGCTGTGAGAGTGACATAACATCAGGAAAGTGGTGCGGGGTACCCTTCATCGATGTGACTCATGTTATATTATATTACTTGGCTTGAATTATTTGGTGATCATTCCTTGCTGAGGTTAGGATGGATATTTTACATGCTTAGGTATAGTTTGGTTATGCTGTTTTCTCATAAGTGAATTAGTGTGATTCTTTCACATGTGCACGAGAGACTTTGGTTTTCCTACTAAGTATACTTGTATGATCACTCAACTTATATACAACTATTTTCAGGTTTCTAGGAGGATTACATGGTATGTGCAGTACATTACTCTCTCAGAACTTTGGATAGCTACTATAGTGTTGCTTTAGCTTTTCTTTTGGGTATTAACTTTGGAGACTTTTTTTGTATCAGTTTTATTTATACATGCATTGTGGAATTGTTTTGGTTTTATTTTATTTTATTTCATGGAGGTTATTATGTATGATTCATCTTATCTCCCGATCCTATTTATATTATAGAAGGTAATTCCTCCTATACATGAGATTTTTATTCCCTCAGTGCTAGTCTCCAACATGGGGCCTACTGGAGATAGGACTCAGGGTCATTATCTCTATCCCCTCATTGCACTACCTTTTGAGGGAGGGTTTCATGACAATCTTCCTACCATAATAAGCACAAACTTCTAAACATTTAGATTTTAAAAAACGTGAGAAAGGCCAATAGTTCTAGAACTAGAATAAATTTTGGATGTCAAAATTCTTGAAGAGGTATGTTAATCATATTATTTAATACATTTATAAAAAGATTGAATTCAATTATTAAGGATGGATTTTGATTATATAATGAAAAGATAAAATTAACTTGATGGGGGTGAAACCTGGTTAGGTTTGAATTATTTTAATTTAGTGTGTTATGTTGAGTATAGGATATTACTTCAAAAAAATTAAATAGTTCCTGAAAGAATATTTCTATGGTGTTATCATATATTGGATTATTTATAGATTAATTTGTGATCTAGATTAATCTGTCTTATTTTCTACATTGGGAATTGCTTGTGTAGACTCAGATTTGATTTATTTATAGCTTGTTTCCTTATAAAAAGTGGTGTTCTCCTTTTATTAAGTAAATTAGGATTTAATTTCAATAAAAAGGAAGATAAGAGAAAAATAAAAGAAGAGATAGTGAAAGTATGACCATACCTTACTCCCAACCCATTATATTTATTGTAAATAGGGAGAAAGGAGATCATATATAGAGAAAATAAGAGCATATTAACATTGAATTATCTATTTTTTTAAGTTTATTGGGTGTTAACAACAAATCCAAAGTTGGATATTGAATAGATCAATTGATTGTGATGATGATGATTGTATTTGTTTTCAATAAGTCAATGAGTTAGGCTGTCATTATGTGTTAGCTATTGATGAAGAAACCAATAAATAAATATATTACTAAATTGCATGATTAATAAATTATTTCGTGGAAATGGGGGATTGAAGAGATCATTGTTTTGAGATATAGCTTGTAAGTTCTCATGTTGTCTTATATTATGCATGTTGCTAGATATTTATTCATGTATTGGAGATCTATTCCTATGTTGTAAATGAAAATTGACAAAGGGAAGAAGTTTCTTCTTGGATACTTGATATATAAGGAAGTTTCTTATTATATCTAATTATTTATGTGTTGTATTTAATGGGAATCAATGAAAAGTGTTAATGATTGATGAATGAACTTTCAAAAACATGATCTTGATGAGTTTTAGAAACTGTATGTGAGTTGGTGAAGTTTAGATGTTGGTTGTGAGTTTAAGTAAGAATCTATCCTTGTACATAAAACTAATTCTAGAAGAATTATTTTTAAAATAGGAACATTACTTATAGGATGAATATGTTTGATGAGTTTTATTAAGAAAGGTGAAGTAAATGGTTGAACATTCTGGAAGCTAAATTAGGAAGATATGCTTATGGAAGATGAGATGTAAATGCATGCAAATGTGCATATGAAAGAATGAATTACTGAGAAGAAATATGTTGTTGAAGGATGATATGGGGATACAGACTGATTTTTAAATGGATGAAAAAGTATTGATAAGTCATGTTGAGATTGGGATAACTGGTAAAGGGATAAAATATTCTACAAGACAATTCTAGTAAAGAGTTATTCCAGAATCTGGAATGTGAATCTATTTTATGAGAAGGAAAATATGAGGATGAAGAATAATAAGGATTGAAAAATGGTTATAAAGGATAAATATGTGATTTAATTTTTTATGTAATAATAAATAGATTTTATTTCATAAGAAATTTCATAATTTTGGATTTTGAAGAATAGAAGTGGAATTAGTATAAGAGTTATTAAAAAGGATGATTTTGATGACTAGAAGTGGAAACAGAACTGGAAGATATATGTTTCAGATGATGTTTAAATCTAATATACAATATATAATTAGTTAAGAAATTCTTGAATCATCAAAATGTTGAAAGGGAAATGATTATGTTAAGGAAGTAGAAGTGGAATAAAAAGTAGAAGAAACATGATTCAGATAACTGAGAAGTATATAACATTCACTAATATGAAATACTAACTCTATAAGTTACAGACTTATAGATTATTGATCATTATTTAAGCCTATAATGTGTTTCAAAATATAATTATCCTATGTCTAGAAGTTAAAAAGTGGAAGTTAAGAAGATCATAAGGTACATTGAAGCTTAAGATGTTTTTAGTAGGAGATCGAATGATGTATGTATTCTATAAAATAATGACTCTAGAAGATCTTAGAGTTGCATAAGATTAACTTAGAATGTATAAATTCTATTAAGAGTAACTTTTTGTTTTTGGAAGGACAACCTAAAGATATATAAGAACAATTTATTAAGTTGATAAAATAAATGTGTTGATGTTGAGTTGTTCTTCATGGAGTAAATATTAAAATACTTAATCCATGATTTATCCAAAATTTGAGGAAGTGATGAAGATGGAAGAACAAAAGTTGAATGAGAATAATTCAAAGTTGAGAAAAATTTTAAGGAAGTGATAAAGTTGATTAAAAAATAATTTAATGAGATTTTAGAAAGTGGGAAATTCAAAGTGAGGAATTATCAGAGATCATACTGTTGTATTTCATGAGTATTTCAACACTCTATGTGTGGTATAAAAGAAGGATATATCATTTCTATAGAGATGAGAAGGAGTATATATTGATGGGACTCTAAAAAGATATCCTGAGAGACTAAAATGCATGATTTAAAATATCATTTGATGTCAAGGAATAAGTGAGTATGATTTTCATGTTTGGGGAGATCAGTTGAGTCGAGGAAGAAGTGAGAGACTAAACCTCATATTCTTAAATATAATTTGAGTTGAGGAAATAAGTGAGGAAGTTTAACTACAAATTTTTTGTATCAGAACAATCAAAAGTAGAGTGAAGTTTGAAATTAGGAGTAGATTTGGAAGTTGAGTTGGCTTAGAAGTTTTGGAAGAATTGAATAGAGAGTTACTTTCCTACATCTTCTAAATATTAATAGAATGGGCCTTGGGCCAAAAATTTGGGCATGTGGGCCATGTAATGGGTTAAATGCCCACTAGGCCTTTGGGCTATATAATGGGTCTCCCTCTACCCAGTTAAAAGAGGTCTTTTCTTTGTTTTAATAATAAATGAGGCTTCAGCCCCAACCTTTTAAAAAATAGAGTTGGGGATGAATACAACTTAGAGATACTTGGTTATTCTTGAGTTGATCATTTTTAAGTTAAGTGAATAAGTTCTATGTTCATATCATTGAATTTGTTCATTCACTGGAAATTGAATACCTAATGTTGAAGAAGAATATCCATCATATTGATGCAGTGATACTCTAGAAAAAAGAAAAGGATCTTGTTCATTAGTGTGTATTGTAATACCAATGAATACTAGAGGTGTTAAAAAATAAAAAACCTATTAGGAGACCACTAACTATTTGGGAATAGTTTTGGGGGTTAAGGATGACAACTCCCCTATTTTTGGGTTAAAGATGATACCTTCCCACTTGATGTAAGTGTTGAGTTAAAGATGATACCTTCTAACTTATTGTAATCACTTTTATACATCAATCACAAAATATGTGCCTCAAACTTATCCTAAATATAGAAAGGATGTAGTTTCCCACATCAGGAGTGAAACTTGTAAAAATATCATGTTTTTTGCAATATTTAATTTATGTCTTGCATGCAGTGTGAATGCATTGGTTGATGCATATGAGGTTCATTCATCCTAATAGGTGTAGAGGTTTGAATAAATAATGTGGGAAATAATTCAATAAAATTTGGTTTACACACATCCACCCCCCCCACTCCCTCAGTGTGACTGCACTAGATTATTGGACACTTTATAGGAGGATAGATCTATGGCTTTGACACCTTATATAGTCCTCAAACACTGATATCTCAATGGAAGGATTCAAATACCACTATTTTAATGGATTTTACACATTATATAGTCCTTCGGATGATTAGAAGTATGAATTTACTCATACATTATATAAAATATGAGTAATGCATCTTTAGTTCATGAATTTATACATATAAATGTTTTTTTTATTTTCCCATATGTTTCATCCATTAATGAAATGTTTATGATAATGAAAACCTTAAATAAAAGATAGTTTTAATGGTAATGTTTAAGATTCAAATACCTTTGATAAATTTAAAATATGATTCATGCATATCAATGAATTACGATATCAACATATCATATGGCCCGATATGGATAAGAAAGAAATGATATGATATCTCTATATTGTAAGGAATAATACCAAACATACATAAATAATGCCTTTTTCAATATGTATGTCATACCCTAAAACATACACATATTTTACCATATGATATAACATATCATGTGGATTTAGAGTATATTCCCATAGCCACATCATACCTCATTTTATAACACCTCATAAGTGACATTCATGTTATCATAAGTGAATCAAATAATTTTCACTATATTATCTTATTGGTCTCATAACTTACCTACATAATTATCAAAAATATTGCACTTCCATAGGCTTTAAATTTCATTTTACCAACCCTCATTATCTTTCCATTAGTTATATAACATTCATTAGGTACTTCTAATATTTTTTATGGTATTTCATCATTGGAGGTACAATTTTTTATTAGTGATATACTTTTATTTTATTTCCTTTAATGAATTGAATCATTAGTAATTATTATCTTCCTATTTAATAAAAATTATTTAACCATGTTTATTGGTTAAATAAATGTCACATTTTTATATAAATAAAAACATTTGTATCGCCTAGTAAACTCCATCGAGTTTCACCCTTGATAATGCATTTATGAAATCACTAGTTCTCTTTAACTTTACCATTCAATCAAGTAATTAAGTCAATCTAGTCATAAGTAATCCATAGATATTATTAGTCCAATAATATCCCTCTATCAACACCAATTTATCTATTCCATGTATGTAATATAGTCATTTAATATTCATTTAAATGGATTTTTATAAACTCCATTTGCCATGACTCGTTCTCGGGGCCCGTACCATGACTACCCCAAGCCCGCCTTCCATAGGCCAGGGGCTGGCGACTAGCACCAAAGGCGTAAATACCGATAAAAGGGGAAGGCATTTCCTTTATAAAGTAATCAAACACCACAGAGTAAGCAAACTGAAGTAAACACTAAGTAAACTGGGTACAACTGTAAGTGATGGAAAGTAAATGGGCCAGTATACAAACCCAAATGAAAGTAAAGTACAACTGAAAAGAAAGTACAACAACTGAAAGGTAAAGCAGCAACGCCGATCCGTCCACTGGAAATCCCACCTGAAGGGTGGGTACAGATGGTCTCCTCAGCTCCTCGGGTCCAGCCGTCCGCTCCGTGTACGTCCCGCCCAGTGGTCCACCTCTAGGTACCGACTTGCTCCACAAGTCTCAACCACGATCAGCGTTGTTTGTTTTATACATCCAACACAACGTAGTACGGGCATAGCCTATGCAGGGGTGAGTATACGCTACTCAATAGGGACCCCGAGACCCCTGAAGGTCTCCCAGAATCCACGAAGGATAAACCACAAAGGAAAGGTACAATCACAAAGTAACAACCAACTCTACTTAGGTAAATGCCCATACATATACCTAAGTCATTAATTCCAGTTCATCTCCAGCATCCGAGCCCAAGTTCAATACAGTCCACACAGGATAGCACAACCAATCCACACAGGATAACACAACTCAATCCACTTAGGAAAGCAAGTCAATCATATCGAAGATAATGATTGAAGAGTCAAGACTCAGCTCACATAGGTAAACTTCTTTGTATGACGATATAGATGATCAGATGTAGCCACTGATTCATCTAAGCTATCGGACCCAAAAAGGATACAAGACCATCTAAGCTGTCGGACCCACAAAGGATACAAGACCAGCTACTCTACCGGACCCACGTAGGATACAAGAACAGTAGTCACGTACTGCCGGACCCACATAAGATACAAGAACAGTAGTCATCATCGTCGAACCCACGGAGGATTTTAGTACAGTCGTCGTCGCTGTCGAACCCACGGAGGATCCCAGTATAGTCTTCATCGTCGTCACAGTCGCAACCAGCTCTAGGGTTCCCGCACACAGCATGCTCGATTCCGGGAGGGTCCGCTCCAC
The DNA here is from genome assembly GCA_963277665.1 of Viscum album. Classification (NCBI taxonomy): domain Eukaryota; kingdom Viridiplantae; phylum Streptophyta; class Magnoliopsida; order Santalales; family Viscaceae; genus Viscum; species Viscum album. The sequence continues at coordinate 1,349,140,276 of OY728121.1, read as the reverse complement.
GATCCAAATGGGGGGTCGATACATCAACTGACATGTAGTCCGGAGTTGATGTATCCCAAAGTTTCGTCTCGACAATAGGAACTCAACGTGACAGACGACGCGTCAATCGGACGCGCGGTCTGAGAGTTATTGATTTTTTCGTCCGAGGGGCCCAGTTGGTTTTTAAGTCAAAACCAACCCGACCATACTCCAACTGCGTCCAATCCTTGAGTGGAGTAAGCCAAAAGGTCCATCTCACTAAGAGGAAACCAACAAAGTCGACGTCACGTCAATCGGACGTCCGGAGCTCAAGTTATAAGCGTTTCCACTCTGAAGGCCCGGTTGGTTTCGTGTTCCAACCAACTCGGACATACCCAAACTTCTCATAAACCTTGAGTGTAATATACCAAAACGATCGTATCAATCCAAGGATCGTATCAAAACTGACGTTGCATCAATCGAAGTTCCGTAGCCCAAGTTATGAGCCTTTGAACAAATTTGTCTGATTTTAGGGGGGTTTTGACCCCAGACCGACCTGGCCCAAGCCCCCCTGGGTCAGCCCGAACCAGGTCGACCCGACCCGGGTTTGGGTACAGCCCACTAGGGTGCAGCCCGGCCCGGCGCGGGATCCGACCCTGCGCGGGCGGCCCGTCCCAGTGCGGCCGGCCCGGTCCGGCGCGGGTGCGGCCCGCGTGGCCAGCAGCTCGGCTGTTCGGACGAGCGGGATGCGGAGGGGGGCGCTGCCCCCCTTGATTGAATAAACAGCCCCCGCATGGGGGGCCCGTCTCTTTGCCAGCCGGGGGTTACGACCCCCGGATCTTCTGAAAACGGTCGGCCGGGTTGGCCGTCCGGTGTGCTGTCGCGGGACCCCCGCGGATCCCGGCTTCCATGTGCCGGCGGCCGGCGGTTCCGGCCGCCCCTCCCTGCACTGTCGCGGCCTTAAGCCGCGGCCATGTACGACCGGCACGGTGCGACGGCGCCGCACACCTCAGCCGCGGCCCTTCGTGATGCTCTGGTACGGCGCGATGGTGTCGCGCTCCTCCGCCGAGGCCCGTCCTTGGCCGTGGCTTTCTAAGGATTCGCCGGCACGGCGCGATGGCGCCGTGCACTTTCGCCGCGTTCATCCTCGTTCCCGCGTGGTGTCGTTGCACCGCACCGCCTCCATTCCAAACCACGTCGATGATCAACAACAAGGGGAGGAGGATCGACCGTGTTTGTGCGGTCCGACCTCCTCTCATTAATTTGATAGCTGGCGGATAAATTAACATAAAACAACATGGACAAAGCAAGGTACAAATTTAATCCATTAAATTTGAACTTAAAACCCCTACCTCAAAGAAGAAATCACGGAAGCTCGCATCGCGGAGGACGGCGTCACGGGGTGTGGCTCCGTACACGTTGACGAAGATCATCCGAGGAGGAGCGGCGTCTCCCTTCCTTTGATGCGGGAAGAAGAATGAAGGAAGGCGTGTCGGTGTTCTTCATGTTCTTCAAGGAGGATGAAGAACTCATTCAGAGAAAAGAATGCCCCCTCTCTCAAAAATCTCCACACAAAGATACAAAAATAATAAAATAAGGCTTTGCCTTATTTTATTACTCATGCCAACCTTTCAAAATTCAAATTGAATTCACCAAATTAATTAACTTGCGTTGTCAAATTAATTGGGCATTTAATTGGAATGAAATTAAAGTGGGAGAGAGGATGAGTTACAAAATTAATTGCTAGAGGGGAAATTAATGGGGTGTTGGGGAAATTGAAGGAGGTGGGGGCTCGTGTGGGCCCCACCCCAAATTCCTCACATCTTCCTTTCCCATAACACGTAAACCATCAGTAAAGAAATAAAAATATAATTGTATAAAAACTATATTTTTATTCTTCACATTTTTAACAACTCCTCCCGAGAAAATGCACCATCGGAAAAGGTGTTCCTAAGCAATTACCGGTGCTGCGGTTTCATCGGTGTCCTCGGATTTCGATTCCGAGCACCGGTTCAAAAGTTAGGGAAACCTGCTCATTCGTTCACTGAATGTACCTGAGCTAAACTTCAGAAAATGATTCTGGGCACACCGGGCCTTGGAATCAGGTGCCGTCAGAAACTGCATACTCGTAAAATCCTAAAGAAATTAAGAAAAAAAATTCCTTGAAATTTAAAAGTATTTAAATTACCCCCACCTCAGGGATTTACGTCCCCGTAAAGATACATCACAAACTAGGGGAACAAATGAGGGTACTGAGCACGCATCTGAGCCTCCCTCTCCCAAGTGCTCTCCTGAAGGTTCCCGTGCCGCCACCTGATACGCACTAGAGGAATCGTCCTCTCACATAGGAACTTCTCCTGTCGATCCTCGATCTCCACCGGGACCTCCGCAAAAGTCACCCCGTCATCAATGTCCATCTCCCCATGGTCGATGATATGCGTTGGGTCGTGCACGTATCTCCTCAGCTGAGATACGTGGAAGACGTCGTGCACCCGGTGCAACTGAGGTGGTAGAGCCAGGCGATAAGCCACCTCGCCTATCCTGCTGAGAACCTGGAATGGTCCGATGAAGTGCGGAGATAACTTTCCACCCTTTCCAAATCTCCGTAATCCACGTCGAGGTGAGAACCGCAAGAAAACGTGGTCTCCATCCTCAAACTCTAGTGGTCTCTGTCTCCTGTCAGCATAAGACTTCTGTTGGCTCTGAGCTGTCCTCATCCGCTCCTGGATGACCTGGACCTTCTCTGTCATAGCCTGGACCATCTCTGGTCCCACAAGTGCTGAATCCCTAGGGTCTATCCAGCACAGAGTTGATCTGCAAGGTCGGCCGTACAATGCCTCGTATGGTTCCATCCCGATGGTGGATTGGTAGTTGTTGTTGTAAGCAAACTCCACCAAAGGTAGGTGATCCTTCCAGCTACGACCAAAGTCAAGGACACATGCACGGAGCATGTCCTCGAGAGTCTGAATGGTCCTCTCCGTCTGACCATTCGTCTGAGGGTGAAAGGCGGTGCTCAGACGTAGCTACGTCCCGAATGCCTCCTGCAACCCTTTCCAAAGCCGGGAAGTAAATAGAGTATCTCGATCGGATACGATAGATGATGGCACACCATGAAGCTGTACGATATCTTGAATGTAGAGGCGTCCCAAGCTCTCCATTGAGCCATGCTCTCTGATGGGAAAGAAGTTGGCCGACTTGGTGAGTCGGTAAACAATCACCCAAATGGAGTCATGACCTATGGAAGTACATGGAATTCTAGTCACGAAATCCATAGATATCCCATCCCACTTCCACTCTGGGACCTCCAAGGGTTGTACCAAGCCTGCTGGTACCTGGTGCTCTGCCTTCACCTACTGACAGGTAAGGCATCGAGAAACGAACTCTGTCACAGCCTTCTTCATACCCGGCCACCAGTACTGTCGTCTGAGATCCTGGTACATCTTCGCTACCCCTGGATGTACCGCTAAAGGGAAAGTGTGAAACTCCCTCAGAACCTCCTCCTGTAAAGTAGCTGGTACCATGGTACGTCCTCTGAAAAGGACGACGTGCTCTCCTCCTACAGAGAATCCATCAGGTGCCTGTCCTGAGGATATCTGTGCACGTTGCGTCTCACAGTCAACGTCCCCACGCTGCGCCTCTCTGACCCGCTGAAGAAGTGGAGGTGTGATGGTGAGAGACTGAAGGAAGTCTGCCCCATCTCTATCCACGAAGGATATCTGCAAAGCGGCTAGCTACTCTGTCGACTCTCCAAGTAGATGAATGCCTCTCCTCCTACTGAGAGCATCGGCTACTATGTTCCCCTTTCCAGGAGTATAGACTATCTCAAAGTCATAGTCTTGGAGGAACTCGAGCCATAGCCACTGTCTCAGGTTCAGGTCCTTCTGCGAGAAGATGTACCTGAGACTCTGGTGGTCAGAATAGACTATAAAGCGCTCTCCCATCAGATAGTGTTGCCACATCTTCAAGGCAAAGACCACTGCTACTAAATACAGGTCATGGGTAGCATAGTTCTGCTTGTGTTGCTTCAACTGTCGTGATCCATAGGCGATCACTACCCACTCCTGCATCAGGACACACCCAAGTACGGTCCCTAATGCATCACAATAGACTACGTACCCTACTCCCTCCTCCGGTAGCCTCAATATGGGTGCGCTGGTCAATCTCTGTCTCAGCTCCTGGAAGCTCTACTGACATCTATCTGACCACACGAAGGGTTTCCCCTTCTTCGTAAAAGATGAAAGTGGTGCCGAAACTCTGGAGAAGTCCAGCACAAATCTCCGGTAGTACCCATCTAGACCCAAGAAACTCCGCACCTCTGTCACGCTCCTGGGTGGATCCCAAGCTAGCACTGCCTCGATCTTCACAAGATCCACCGCAACTCCCACCTCAGATATGACGTGTCCCAAAAAGTGGACCTCATGTATCCATAACTGACACTTCGAGATCTTACCATAAAGCTTGTGCTCTCAGAGTGTGTCCAGTACAACCCACAAGTGGTAGGCGTGCTCCTCCTCAGTGGTCGAGTATATCAATATGTCATCGATGAAGACCACGACAAATCGATCGAGGTAAGGTTGTAAGATCATGTTCATGAGACTCATGAACACTATTGGAGCATTTTTTACGCCGAAAGTCATAACCAGGAACTCATAGTGGCCATACCGACATCTGAAGGTTGTCTTCTGCACATCCTCGTCCCGAACTCTGAGCTGATGATAGCCTGACCTGAGGTATATCTTCGAGAACCACCGTGCTCCCTTGAGCTGATCAAAGAGGTCTTCAATCCTCGGTAGCAGATACTTGTTCCTCATGGTCACCTAGTTCAGGCGACGGTAATCGACACACAGTCGAAAGCTCCTATCCACCTTCTTGGCGAACAAAATCGGGGAAGCCCAGGGTGAAACACTGGGTCGGATAAATCCCTTGCCCTGCAAGTCCTCCAGCTATACCCGTAGCTCTCGAAGATCGGTGGGGGCCATCCGATATGCTGGAGTGGATATCGAAGTTGTCCCATGGTACAGGTCAATGTAGAATTCTACCTCTCTGCGAGGAGGTAGTCCTGGAATGTCATCAGGGAAAACGTCCGCATACTGATCCACCACTACAGGAAAATTAGGAATCTTCACGTCAACTACTCCTAGGATGAGGCTAGCCAACTGATGAGTGATCAGTTGTCCTCTCCTCTATGTGAGTCTATCCTGCACTGCAAAGGCTCCCTTCTCGCCGGTGAAGGTGAACCTACTCCCATCGGTGCGGACACACCGCACCTTGCGCCTAATACAGTCGATGTGAGCATGGACTGTAGATAACCAATCTATGCCCAAGATGACATCGTAAGCCCTCGACGCCGCTACAAGAAGATCCCAGTCGAATCTCTCGCCTCCTAGAGTAAGCTCACACTGCTGGCACCAGTGCGTAATCATCGATTCTTCTCTCATAGGAGTCTCTAGAAGTAAGGATAGAGCCAACGGCTCCGTCGGAATCTCCGATCTCCGAACAAGGGCAGTGGCAATGAAAGAATGACTCGCACGTGTGTCTATAAGAACTACAGCAAGGGTGGAGTAGACACATATAGTACCTCGAATCATCTTTGGTGCGCCGTGGTCGTAGGCCTCCACTGTCTGAAGCTGAGCCTTCCTCTGCCCGCCAGCTCCCTGTGATCGGGGTGGACCTCCTGGTGGTGGTGGTGGAAAAGCCTCAAAGCGTCACCCACCACCTGCTGCTCATCCATCTCTTCTGCCTCGTCCACCTGCTCCCTGAAGACCGCCACGGTCGACCCTCTGCCTCTGCCTGGGTGGTCCCTCAACCGTCTGCTGCTCCTCTGCATGGCGCGTCGGAAAGTCACGAGCTATGTGGCCCTGCCCGCCGCATTCATAGCACTATCTGCTCCTCGTAAGACTGGCTCTACGACGTGTGCCCCGCACATCTGAGCCAGTGTCCTGAGGTCGTCTACCTGATGGTCTGGTCCGCCTGGTCCCCTATAACATTCGTCGACTGCCAGCTGCATAAGACTCTGCTACGTGCCGCCCTGCGGTAGGTATCGCTGCTGGTGTAGGCTCAGTAAGAAATCTCTCTACAAGAAGGGCTAGCTCTAGTACTCCTGCCTGCGTCAGAATGCTGAGGGAGATCATCGATGCCCTGATCTCATGCCTCAGTCCCTGCTCGAAGGTCTGGGCCTGGAAGAATGGGTCCCATACCATGTCCGTCGAATAACGCGAGATATCGGTAAATCTCGTCGAGTACTGGGCTACTGTCATGCTACCCTTCCGCAGCTGTAGTAGCTTCTAAATGTGCACCGCACGTAGGGTGGCTGGGACGAACTCTGAGCGGAAGAGGCTCTCAAAGTCCGTCCGGAGGAGAGATGCCTTGTCGTGCACCTGGAGCATCAGGCTCCACCATCTGCCTGCTACCGCGTGCAGGAGACTCACTGCAAGGATCACCATGAGGTCAGTTGGTGACCTCACTAACCTAAAAACTCATACAACAGCCTCCAACCAATCCTCGGCTTCTTGAGGGTCTGTCTCCCCAAGGAACCTGGGTAGCCTCTGACGCTAAAACTCGTGTAGTGCACTAAAGCGACGTGCACTCTCAGCGGTTGGGGATGGTAGCATCGGTGGATCAGTGGGTAGAGGTACCGCTGGTGTCTCCGCTGTAAAAGGGACCTACACCGAGGCCTCATTGCTCGGTGGGTTGTCGTCTCGTACAAAGCTCTGAACCCTATCTAGATATCGCCGTGGGGCCATCCTGAAGAGAAATAGGTGCGCCATGGTTAAAAAAGTATACCTGGTGAGCTGACAGAAAGTAATCACAAAGAAAACTTTTGAAACGCACATGCAATCAATGTTTTCATGTACCGAGTCGGAAATCAGAAGTTAGGGTCCTGGTGTACGGATACGTCGGCCGCCGCACCAACAGTGGACTCCCTGGACTGATAACCACACTCAATACCCTTAACACTATTGCTTCACATAGAAGAAAGATCAGAGTCCTAAGTTCTGAAGTAGAACCAAACTCTTCTGATACCAATTTGTCATGACCCGTCCTCAGGGCCCGTGCCGTGACTACCCCAAGCCCGCCTTCCATAGGCCAGGGGTTGGCGACTAGCACCAAAGGCGTAAATCCCAATAAAAAGATAAGTCATTGCCTTTATAAAGTAATCAAACACCAAAGAGTAAGCAAGATGAAGTAAACACTACGTAAACTGGGTACAACTGTAAGTGATGGAAAGTAAACGGGCCAGTATACAAACCCAATAGAAAGTAAAGTACAACTGAAAAGAAAGTACAGCAACTGAAAGGTAAAGAAGCAACGCCGAGCCGTCCACTAGAAATCCCACCTGAAGGGTGTGTACAGATGGTCTCCTCAGCTCCTCGGGTCCAGCCGTCCGCTCCGTGTACGTCTCGTCCAGTGGTCCACCTCCAGGTACCGACTTGCTCCACAAGACTCAACCACGATCAGCACTGTCCGTACTCTGCATCCAACATAAATTAGTGCGGGTATAGCCCGTGCAGGGGTGAGTATACGCTACTCAATAGGGACCCCGAGACCCCCAAAGGTCTCCCAGAATCCACGAAGGATAAACCACAAATGAAAGGTACAATCACGAAGTAAAAACCAACTCTACTTAGGTATATTCCCATACATATACCTAAGTCATTAATTTCAGTTCAGCTCCAGTATCCGAGCCCAAGTTCGATACAGTCCACACAGGATAGCACAACCAATCCACACAGGATAACACAACCCAATCCACTTAGGAAAGAAAGTCAATCATATCGAAGATAATGATTGAAAATTCAAGACTCAGCTCACATAGGTAAACTTCTTCGTACGACGATAGAGATGATCAAATGTAGCCACTGATTCATCTAAGCTGTTGAACCCACAAAGGATACAAGACCAGCTAAGCTGTCAGACCCACAAAGGATACAAGACTAGCTACTCTGCCAGACCCACGTAGGATACAAGTACAGAGTCAAATACTGTCGGACCCACGTAGGATAAAAGAATAGTAGTCACGTACTGCCTGAACCACATAGGATACAAGAACAATAGTCATCGTCATCGAACCCACAGAGGATTTTAGTATGGTCGTCGTTGCTGCCGAACCCACAGAGGATCCCAGTACAGTCATCATCGTCGTCGTAGTCGCGGCCAGCTCTAGGGTTCCCGCACACAGCATGCTCGATTCCTGTAGGGTCCGCTCCATGAGCCAAAGGGGGATCGATAAATCAACTGACATGTATTCCATATTTGATGTATCCCAAAGTTCCGTCTCGACAATAGGAACTCAACGTGACAGACGACGCATCAATCGGACGCGTAGTCTGAGATTTATTGGCTTTTTCGTCCTAGGGGACCAGTTGGTTTTTAAGTCAGAACCAACCCAACCATACTCCAACAGCATCCAATCCTTGAGCGGAGTAAGCCAAAAGGTCCACCTCACTAAGAGGAAAGCAACAAAGTCGACGACACATCAATCATACATCTGGAGCTCAAGTTATAAGCGTTTACGCTCCGAAGGCCTGGTTGGTTTCGTGGTCGAACTAACCCGGCCATACCCAAAGTACTCTGAAACCTTGGGTTTAATATACTGAAATGACTTTCTCGATCCAAGGATCACATCTCAACTGACGATGCGTCAATCAGAGGTCCGTATCCCAAGTTATGGTCCTTTGAACGAAACTGTCCGATTTTAGGGGGGTTTTGGGCCCAGACCGACCTGGCCCAAGACCCCCTGGGTCAGGCCGATACGGGTCGACCCGACCTGGGTCCGGGTCCGGCCCACTTGGGCGTGGCCCGACCCGGTTGGCGCGGCCCGGCCCGGCGCAGGGTCTGGCCTAGCGCGGCCGGCCCGGACCAGCGCGGCCCGCGTGGCCAGCGGCTGGGCCGTTCGGCCGAGCAGGATGCGGAGGGGGGCGCTGCCCCCCTTAATTGAAGAAATGGACCCCACATGTGGGGCCCACCTCTTTTCCATCCGGGGGTTACGACCCCCGGATCTTCCGAAAACGGCCGGCCGGGTTGGCCGGCCAGTGTGCCGCCGCGGGATCCCTGCGGGTCCCGCCTTCCATGCGCCGGCGGCCGGTGGTTTCGGCCGCCCCTCCCTGCACCACCGCGGCCTTAAGGTGCAGCCTTGTCCGACCGACGCGGTGCGACGGTGTCGCGCCCCTCCGTCGCGGCCCACCCCGGCCGTGGCCCTTCGTGATGCTCCGGCGCGGCGCGATGGTGTCGCGCTCCTCCACCGCGGCCCGTCCTTGGTCGCGGCTTTCTAAGGCTTCGTCGGTGCGGTGCGACGGTGCCGCACACTTTCACCGCGTTCATCCTCGTTTCCGCGTGGTTCCGTTGCACCGCCCCGCCTCTTTTCCAAACCATGTCAATGATCAACAACAAGTGGAGTAGGATCGGCCGTGTTTGTGCGGTCCGACATCCTCCCATTAATTTGATAACAGGTGGCTAAATTAACATAAAATAACTTCGACAAAGCAAGGTACAAATTTAATCCGTTAAATTTGAACTTAAAACCCCTACCTCAAAGAAGAAATCGCGGAAGCCCACGTCGAGGAGGACTGCGTCATGGGGTGTGACTCCATACACGTTGATGAAGATCATATGAGGAGGAGCGGCATCTCCCTTCCTTTGACGCGGGAATAAGAATGAAGGAGGGTGTGTCGGTGTTCTTTGCGTTCTTCAAGGAGGATGAAGAACTCCTTCAGAGAAAAGAATGCTCCCTCTCTCAAAAATCTCCACACAAAGATACAACAATAATAAAATAAGGCTTTCCCTTATTTTATTACTCATGCTAACCTTTCAAAATTCAAATTGAATCCACCAAATTAATTAACTTGCATTGTCAAATTAATTGGGCGTTTAATTGGCATGCAATTAAAGTGGGAGAGAGGATGAGTTACAAAATTAATTGCTAGAGGGGAAATTAATGGGGTGTTGGGTAAATTGAAGGAGGTGGGGGCTCGTGTGGGCCCCACCCCAACTTCCTCACATCTTCCTTTCCCATAACACTTAAACCATCAGTAAAGAAATAAAAATATAATTGTATAACAACTATATTTTTATTCTTCACATTTTTAACAACTCCTCCCGAGAAAATGAACCATCGGAAAAGGTGTTCCTAATCAATTACCGGCGTTGCGGTTTCATCGGTGTCCTCAAATTTCTATTCCGAGCACCGGTTCAAAAGTTAGGAAAACCCGCTCGTTCGTTCACTGAACGTACCCGAGCTAAACTTCAGAAAATGATTCCAGGAACACCGAGCCTCAGAATCAGGTTCCGTCAGAAACTGCGTACTCGTAAAATCCTAAAGAAATTAAGAAAAAAATTTCCTTGAAATTTACGGGTCTTTACACCATTGTTGTGGGAAACATTTGCTTAGGAAAATTTATTATTATGTTTAATTATTTAATTCTTTTACTGTGTTCAAATTTTTTTCATCATCTCTAAATTATCAATATAAATCAATCTCAATATTCATTGGTTAAGTAATGAAACTAATTAATTAACTCAAGCTAGTCCTTTAATTCCACAATATCTCGTTCAATATTTATGCTTTTAATAAGAATATTATTATATAAAAATAACATAGAGAAAACTTGACATCCCTGCTTAGTATTTAACATCACACTGGGTTAATTTCCCTCATTAAAATTAATATATAGTGACTGGTGGAATTAGATTATACAACTACTTATTTTATACAAGTTCAAATTTTATTATTTAATAATAATAATTTTTTAGATTTAATTAATCATCATTAGATTAATTAATTTATAAAATACCTCCAAATACCACAAACCTGGTTCCATTGTCTTTGACACGTTGATAGGAGCCCAAAAAAAATTTTGTGCCCAAAACTAATTATGTACATGACCCCACATGTCATATGTGATCTATTACAACAAAACGGTGCCACATGGAACCCCTATGTTCAACTCACACACATCACATTGTGTTCTGGTGGGGTCTCTCCCTTAGGTGTTCGGTCATTTGATCAAATGGACCATGTCATGGGTTTTAACATGTTATACCCCTCTGCTAGCATTCATCTGATATAGTGATTGAATATCTGAGATCTCATGCAGGTTATGTTTTACAACCATGTTTCCATGTGATTCTCATTCAATCAACTAGATCAAATAACCCCATGATCTTAGGTTTCCCACGTTAGTCAGGGATAATACATCTTCCCATCAACCATCTTATTGTTTTATTGGAGGGTCCTCATTTTTCAAAGTTAGTCTAATAGATCTCAACACCATCATTGTTGTTGTCATGCCATTTTGCATAGTGAAACCCTAGAGAGTGAGGGTCTCCTTTTATAACCAAACTACATGAGATGGTATATCTCAACCCCATGAATTCAAATATAACCTTTTTTCACATCATTTAGAGTTTAAGTGCCTCAAAATTAAGAGATAATATAGAAATCTTGAAAAATTCTCTATAAGTTTTCTCTTAAAATACATTTCTAATCAAGGTGATTCAAAAGGCTATGAATTTTTCTTATCTAGAGCTTTATAATGATATGTGGTGGGTTTAGTGAATCATTAAAATGGAAAAGTTATCGATAGATATTTGAAATCGGCTCTAAAACTTATCTCTAAGTTATCTTGATATATGTACTTCAAATTTTGATGAATCAAAGGTATTGGATTTGCTTCATCACCTAGGTTAGGGATTTAAAAGGGTTTGGTGGAATTCAATTATCAAGCCCCTCAAATAGAAGATAGAAATTTTATATCCAGAAACTTATCTCTAACATTTCATATAATCAAAACATCATATTTATGAAATATTTGTTCCATTATAACTATTTTGGAAAGTATAATAACATACTTTATTTTCCTATAAATATTAAAAGAATAATAAATAAAACAATAAGATAAAAGTTTTAGCTAACAAATGATGTACTGAAATTAAAGAACCATATATTGGACACAATAATTCAATGATAAGCAATGATGATTCTCCCTTCCAGTGGAAACCTCCCATATAGCCATGATGGGAACCCACCATAGAACATGGATGTACCTATTTCCATTTTCCAAAGACAATGGATTCCATAAAATCTTGGTGATGTTGTGTTCCCTATTTTCCGCCTCACCCAATCAGGTCTGATATGCGCAAACACCTCACCCCCCCATGGTGCTCCACCAATTTCCCACAAGTGCATATTCCTATAACCACACCCTATGAAATGGTGTAGTAGACCCCATCATTAACTATCCAACAGGAAAACCAACCACCATGCCCACTGATGGAGTTGGTGTCTTAGGACCAACTATTTTTACTTTTATTACATATATATTAAATGATTTAAATATTAATAAAATATCTTGTTACATATTTTTCATTATTCTGCATGAATTTAATGTAATAATATCCTAGGGTATTTGTCTCATTGATAAGGTCATAAAACTTCCCCTCTATGATGATAACCTTGAAGGGATATGATGATATTATTAAATATAGTTCTATAGTTGGATAAATTACTGTGATAGGATACATGGTATGTATACTTTCATGTGCAATTACTCATAAATAGACGAGGCTCCTTCTCATGAAGTTTTCACTTGGTAATTTCTAATATGGGATATTATGAGAACATGACCACTAATATGAATGTTTTATGTTTTGGAGACATCGGATATTCCTATCTATGAGTGTGTGTAATTGTCCTTAGACTTTAAGATTGTCATTTATGTGTGTCATGACTCGCACACTTAGATTTATTGACCAAAACCATCACACTATATATTGGCGAGAAGTATGGTATGTTGGGTGTGTCACGAATTACTTGTCATTAATGGATAAGTCAAGTAATGATTTCCCCTTCCATCTTTATAGAAGCTTATATCTCAGCCATTTGATTGGAAAAGAATTGTCTCATTAAATTCCATGTTCATGGTGTAACAAAATGATTATTTCAGATAGTCAAAGAAAGACGTATTGTGCATATAGGTTAGTGATACATATGTGAAACCTTATTAATGAGATATTGAAACTAAGGGATTATATAGAATAGTGAGCATTCATATGCAGTTGTCATCATTGTGATATTAAGTTATTTCACTTGGGTTTCTTAACCCATTGCTTGACATAAATCTTGGACTTTATGATATCTCACCTAATGCCAACTATAAAGAATCATAGAGGGTCATAAACTAAGTGTTTTCATTGATATCAATTAACTTTTATTTGAATTTATTTAATGAAATATATATTATTCTCAAGAATGATGAATAATTTTATTCATGTTTTATTAATCGCAAATATTTATTAATGAATTAGATATTATGTAAAATATTTATTCACGTATTTAATAAATGTCGAGGATTTAGAACAAACCAAGATTGTGCCCAATTAAAAAAATTAATTTACAATCCAGTTAAATAATATTTTTTATTGTGCAAGTTATTATGTGTGCCATAATATAATATTATTATTATTATTATTAGCATGGGGTTTAATAATGATTATTATATTATTTAAGGTTCAGTATGAAATTAAATATTAGTCTAACCTAAACTCTAACCCTATAAATAGATGGTTATATATATTGTGTAGGTTTAATTAAGAAATAGATAATCATTGTACAAAATTGATTTCTCTCCTGAATTCATTTTTCTCTCTCCCTCTCAAGAATGAGAAACACAAGAGAGATTCCTTCAAGATTTAAGGAAAATCAATAAACATGAACGACACATGATAATTGATTCTCCGTTCTAGAACCCGAAAATAAATTGGCATTTCTTGAAGATAAAAGGAGTAAATGTGGATTACCACTAGAGAGATTCTAAAATTTAGTCCATATAGCAAAATGAAGGTAATCCGAAAGGGTTTTTAGAATATCCACAATGTCATCAAAGAAAGGATATTAATACATGGTAATCGTTTATTCATATCTAAATAAATTAATTGTAAATTTAATGTGAAAGATCCACTATTAGGGTTTTGGGAAAGTCTAAATTAAAATAAATTTTAATTTAACACCCACCAAAGGCACTTCCACTGCACCTGAAACCTACAAGTGGTATCAGTGCAGCCACATTTTAAATTTATAATTATTTATTTTATTATTGATCAATATGCACAATCATGGTTAAATTTTTCTTTTTTTATTATTCATTCTTTAATTTGATTTGAATTAACATGTTTTATACATTTTAATTTCTTCATTCAAGATTTACCATTTATTAAGTATAAGAATAGATTAAGAATGATAAAATATATCATTGAGAAGTATCAATGAATCAGATTATATATAATGGGATTACATAGCATATAGCTGGAGTACACATTTTATACCAAATTTCACTACACCTAGCCATGTTACGGGATATATAACATGTCGATCAGTAATTACACATGGTGCATTTATTACAAACCCTACGTAGACTGGTCCAACCTGACATGTGGTATGTCAGATTACATGGTGTGTAAATAGCATACACTCCATGTATTCTATATAGTTTAGCGGTGAAATTTGTGCATCCCATGTGGTCATAAACATAGTCAAACCATGTGAGACTGAAAACCTAGAGCAATAATGACATAGGAGATATGTAACTAGCTTGTACACCTCATGTGGTTCATTATTTATCACATCCTAAATACACATTGGGTTCCTCAGTGAGTTATACAGACACACATCATGTGAGATACACGGAATGTAGCAGGATTGTACATGTCATGTAGTCCCATATTTGAAAAACACGCCAAGTCCTTCAGAGGGTTGGGTGGACATATGGAAACCACGATACATGGCATATAGCTAGTATGTAAACATCATGTAGTCTAATAGGGATACACATCAAAGCCCCAAGAGTGTAACCTATGTACCTAAAAAATGATATACACAGCATGTAGCTTGATAGTACACATCATGTGTTCTCCCAGTAAAGGATATAGTTAAATTACATTAAATTGAAATTTGGAGCATTAAAACCATATTGTTTTGATTGGCACTTTAATTTTTTGAAAATTTAATAATGGTTTTAAAGTATTATTAAAATGTTAAATTAATTTATTGTAAAATCTATAATAATTGGTTTAGTAGTTTATTTTCTATGAATTCCATTAATATGATTATCGCTATATGAATTCAGATGGTCATTAATATGAATAGAAATTAATTAATTAATTAATTAATTAATGTAATTTTGCTTATCCTAATAATAAATAATGAATAAAAATGAATGTTAACTAGTTTCCTTTTTCATATACATTACATGTATAACTATTCAGGATCTTGACCAAGACCGTTGTATGAGTTGGATTTATTTAATTTAATTTATTACATGAGTTTTAAATTATTTAATATTAAATTAATTATAGTATGTGATTCATCCCTCCCTCCATTATTATGTTGGATCTAGGTGTCCAAGGTTATTTATGTAATCTCCATTTAACCATTACTTTGGTACCCCACACCTGTGAGTGAGTTATAAATGATGTAATAAATGGAGTATCTCAAGGAGTGTGGAGTCAGTTTGAGATGGAACCATAATGATGTCAACTAAGGTGATACACAAGTGTACATGTGAAATTTTGTTACTTATGTGGAGATCGACATAATTTATTTTCCCCTAGGTTAAATTTTAATTTATTTTCCCCTCAATAAATTAACCATTATATAATCTCATGATTAGGTTGTGACGAACCAACCCAAGTCGACCATGAACTGGTCACCCAAGTCGGCTCGAGACAAGGCCCAAGAGGCATTCTCAATCCTCCTAGGCTAGAAAATAGTGTTTGGGAATCAATAGGGAAACTAAGGGAACTATTAATCCAAATATAAATAAATGAAACAGTGGGAAAAAATAGAGCATCCTAATAAATAAATATAATTATCAAACTGAATATCATTTATATATAAAATAAAAATACAACAGAACTGAATAGTGGAACCCAAACTGAATCTGAAAACCACAATGTCTCCATGTGGCCTTGAGTTTCACTCTCTAATACCAAAACCAACCATCACCCATGGAGATCTAAACCAAGATGAAACCTTGACCAAAATCTAAAAATAATAAAGAATTGTAGGCATGAGTATTAAAACTCAGTGGGTGTGCCTAAACAAGTCTATTCCCAATGATCTTCCTTTAAATAAAAGAAACATCAACTTTAGGTTTGAGATACAATATATAAAATTAATCTTTTACACAAATTTTTACTTTAAAAAAAAACATGTTCTGTTTTCCTTTTCTCATTTAAATTTAGGTTCTTTTCTAAGAAGCAGACATTAACATTTTTGAGGATCAAGATGATGTTTTTATTTAAAAATAAGTAAAGTGAGCATAAAACATTTTCTAAAAGATTTTTATAAACATTTAAAAACCTTAAAATATCTTTTAAAAAAGTACACCATGCAACAGATAAGCAACAATAATATTATAACAAGGGAAATGGAAAATTAGCACACACAAGTAACCAAATTACAATGCATCTCAATCATCCATTGTAGATAACTAAGTTCCGAAGAACATGGGAGAACCTAGAAGCTCGGTAGAATAATCTCAAACATACTATACATCTTGACTCATCTTGAAGGCATGTATCACCCGATGACATTATTGTTACCCATACACTTGATCACACCCTACCTGGTCTAACTGAAGGGCACTCTCCCATAGAAACAAAAACAAAACAAATATCCTTCTATGGTCCACCATCCATAGTTAAATCCTATTCTAGTGTAGCAACCGTTCAATGAAAATCCACTAGTTATACTAGGTTTCCATTTCAAGACTAAAGGGGGGGGGGGTGATCCAATCAATTCCAACGGAGCATCCAATAACATGTGCATACATCATATACAAGCAACACACACAACAATTCACCCCCAAGGCACCCTAAGGAACAATCTATTTCTTTTCAACCATTCAAAAACAAGGAAGCATCTCAGTATGGGACTTCCACAACATTCAACATAACTAAGGAAATATGATTATATAAGGAGAGTTTTCTATCTAATCATTTTCACAAAAGTGACAAATAGGCCTCAAACACCTTTTAAGAAACAACCTTTTTTCAAAGAACCGAATCAACCTTTCTAAAAAGGCGAAACACACCATTTTAAATTTCAAAAACATTTATAAATAAATTCTATTTAATCACTCACAACACATTTGAAAACCAAATCCATTTTCATAAAAATAGAGAACGGTCCACAAACTATCATCACATGTTAAACCACCTTCCAAAGAACCAATCACACACTACTTTAAAGTCCAAAACCATTTAAAAATCCATTTTAGAAATCCAAACTACAATTATATATGCCAAAAATACATTTAAAAGATAAAACATGCTTTAAAAAACACAACTCACTTAAAAAATCCAACTTGTCTTTTTATAAAACACTTGGTGTGCACACTTAACAAAACAATTCCATATAATTAAAAATATAATATAAATAACCTCATTTAAAATAAAACAATTATTCAAAAATAATACATCACTAATTAACATCCAAATAAGGTAAAAAAATTAAGAAACCAATGATTCTTAAATTTAATGGACAAGTAAAAAGGGAAACCTACCTCAAACTCATAGCGCTTCAACAACGCCCACCCAAAACAACTTCACAAAGTCTCAAGAAAGAACGAACTACCAAGAGGAACCTTATCCAAGAAAACCCCCTAATTAAAACCCATAGAAACATGAACACTAGATCCATAAGGCCAAAGAAGAATAAAAACTCAAGAGAAAATAGAATGAGGAAGAGGGATAATAGAGGAGGATATTACCTTGAAGTTTCACCCTTAAAACTTGAAGAAAACCCTAGATCCATGCCTTGGAAGAGAATAAGAGGCGTGGAGAAGAAGGGAGGAGCTCCCCTAAGGCTGTACGAACCAGGATGAGGATAAACGAGGCATTTTGGGGTAAAAATCCTAAGAGGGTAGAAAGGTAATTTCACACTTTTAATGACCTAGATAGATCCTAGATTTTTTCCACATGATTTTCCAAACCATGTGGCAACCATACTTCCCTCAATGTCTAAGAGAAGTATGTTGAATGGTTAGCCCACACAATTTACTAAACCGGGTAACAACCATGAGGTTGTCACTATCCAAAAATGAAATTGGAAACATGCTTTCCTGGGAAAGGTCACATGATTTCCTTTAACTATTCACCACCTGTTGTCAATCCAAAAAGATAATCCAAAAGAAAGGGAAAAACCAAAGAAAAAAAAGATAAGCTGGAACATATGATGAAAATAAAAATATGGGTGTGACATGGGTCATTTATTATTTATTTATTTCAATATTATACATTATTTAATTTATTTATGAAAGACTGTTATAACATAATTAAATTAATTAATATGAAAATATAGAATTTTAATAAAAGTATTATATGTAAATGTTTTATCCAACATGTTTAATTAATTAAATAAAATACACTTAATATTAACATGTTATGTAATGGATAAAAAAAGATAAAATTTATGCATAATAAATTAAAATCCCTCAAATATGTATTAAGTCTGACTTGGCCTTCCATTACTTGATTAAGAATGAACCCAATAGAACTAAGTGTTTGAACAACCCTTATTGGGGAACTTAATTTTATAAGGGGAGTTCTTATGAAGTTTTTTGGGTTGAATTAACCATTTTACATCAATAGTATTAGCCCTTTCTAGACTTAGTGTAATTTGGAAGTAAGTGTTTAGTAAATAAAAGTCAGTATCTATAGATATTGGAATCCAATCAATGGATCAAGGAGATGAAATTACATAGTTATAAAAATACTTTCCTACCTAAATACCATCAAGTAGATTTCCTAACCATTTTTAGGGATATGAAAAGGGGAATATGGATCATTTACACAATAATTTCCAAGAGACTAGACATTTCAAGTTAAGTGTTGAGGTCTATTAGGACATTATAAAATAGTAAGAGATTAAATAAACTTAATTTTATTATATCTCACATAAATTGTAATCAATAAAAGTACTAATAATATGCTCTTTTATAATTATAGAAAATGGAAAGTTCATCATCCACACTATGCCAATGATCTATATTGGAGAAATACCATCTCCTCACTAGCAGTAACTTCTAGGAGTGGTTCCTACACCTTTGGGTTGTGTTGTTTTATGAAAAAAATATTACATTCTAGAATCCCCAATGCCTAATCTTCCTACTAAGGAGGAGAGTGATGAAGAGTTACTAGTCTATGAAAAACATCATAATGTCATGGTTGATGTTTAATTTTTGATGTCATCATCTATGTCTAGTGAACTCATGAAGTCTCATGAAAACATGGATTTTTATAGCATGATTGGGAATATCTATGGCCTATATCAAGAGAGAGCTATATAGGAGCAGTTTAAGATCTCCAAGGCTCTTTTTTAGAGAAATCTTGGAGAGGGTACACCATATGGGCCTCACATAGTCAATATCATTTGAAACATTGAGATCCTAGAGGTTCTATGGTCTAAAATCCCTAAAGAACTAGGAATCATCCTCATTTTTACATCACTTCCCCATAGCTTCTCAGTATTTATTGAAAATTTTAATATGAAAAACATTGAGAAGTCTCTCCCAGATATGCTTACTCTTCTTCACCAAGTAGATATGGAGATAAAGCATGAAATTCTTTTTTTCCTTATAGTGAATAAATGTAAATTCCAAGAGAAGATCCCTAAGGACAATGATTCTTTGAAATTACCTTATAATAAGAGTAATATAAATGGTGAAAGTAATGGAATATGATGTTGTTTGTTTCACATGTATCAAGAAGGGTCACTGGAAGAAAAATTTCACCTAGCAAAAAAAGAAAGGGGAAGCTTTAGGTATGTTTGTTATCGATTACAGTTTATCTATTTCTAAAAATTGGGTATTAGATATAACTTTTGTTGCTCATGTATGTATTTAAACACATGAACCAAGTATATTCAGAAAGATTGACCGAGGGTAGGTAGATCTACGAGTAGCCAATAGAGCTAAACTTGTTGTAGTAGTGATCAATGAATACCACCTCATGTTGCCAGCTAGAACGATATTGGTTTAAAAGATTGTTATTTTGTGTCATTTGTTACCAAAAACATTATTTCTACATATATACTAGATATGTATGGGTTTATTTTCAAAATTTAAAATAATTTTTTCTTATTTTATAAAGATAGCATTTTTATGGTAAGACGCATTTAAATAATGGTCTTTATGGGTTGGATTATACGAACAATGTAATGGAAATTGATAAAAAAATTAATTCACATGACGCATACCACACCCAACTTTGGAATCACTAGTTAGGTCATGTAAATGAAAATTGTTTAACTAAATTACACAAAGATGGATGTATAGATTCTTTTGAACTAAAACCACTTGGTGTATGTGATGGATGTTTACAAGACAAAATGACCATATCCCCATTTAGTGGAAAAGGTGAAAGGGACAAAGAGATTCTTTAATTAGTTCATACCAATGTGTGTAAACTATTTCCAATTGAAGAAAGGGGTGGGAACTCATACTTCATAACTTTTACTGATTATTTTAATAGATATGGATATGTCTAATTAATGATGTATAAGTCAGATTCCTTTGATAAATTCAAGGAATAAAAGAATAAAGTTGATAACCATATTGGTAATAATATTAAGAAACTACACTCAGACTATGATGTATAATATCTTAATCATGACTTCATTTATTATTTAGGGGATTTCAGGATCCTATATTAACTCACTTCTCCTTATACACCACAATGGAATGGTGTAAGTGAAAGGAGTAACCACACCTTGTTAAACTTGGTGAGATCAATGATAATTTATGTGAGTCTAACATTATCCTTTTGGGGATACATGTTATAAATAGTAGAACACATAATAAACCAAGTACCAAATAAATTGATAAATGGTACTCTATATGTATATTGAAGTGGAAGAAAAACCATATTTTCAAATTTACATGTGTAGGGTAGCGAGGCATTTTTCAAGGCCTATTTAGATAAAAAACTTGCACCACTAGGCACAAAGTGTAACTTTATAGGATTCCCTAAAGAAACAAGGGGATATCACCTATATAACCCTTCAGAAAAAAGTTAATAGTGGAATTACATGCCATTTTCATTATTAGGGAGAACATATCTAAAAGATATAGTGGGAGTGAGATAGACTATGATGAATTCCAAGCTCAAGACACACAAGAGTTGGTATAGGAACATATTCCACAAATCTCCATGGAAGAACAATATGTTCTAGAGACATAAGTACTACGTAGGAGTACAAGAGAGGTTAGAGAAATAGAACAGTATGGTTTTCTAGTCACAAAGGATGGTGATTTGTTATTAGTTTATAATAATGATCCTCTAACCTACCACGAAGCAGTAAGTGGAACAACTATTGTCCAGTGGAAATAATTCATGAATTATGAAATGGATTCCATATACCAAAACCAAGTCTATAATTTGGTATATCCTCAAGTGGATGTAAAGATCGTTGGATGTAAATGGGTATTCAAGAATAAACTAAACATGGATGGGTAAGTCAGTACCTAAAAGGCATGACTTATTGCAAACTATGATGAAACATTTTCACTCATTGTAACATTGAAATACATCAGAGTTATACATGCCATTTTATCCTTCCATGTCCATAATATTTGTAAAATGGATATAAAAACATATTTCCTTAATGAGAACCTTCGGGAAGATGTCTATATGACACAACTTGAAGGTTTTGTGACTCCAAAGGATGGAAACAATATATAAAAATTGAAAAAATCCATTTATGGATTAAAGTAAGCATCCAGGTCATGAAACATTCAATTTGATGAGGATATAAAAAAATTTGGTTTCATGAAGAATGAATGTGAGACTTGTGTCTATAAATGGTTTAGTGGGAGTGCGGTTATTTTCCTAATAGTATACGTCGATGACATATTACTTATTGGAAATAAAATTCCAATCTAACAGTGTGTTAATATGTGGTCAAATAAATGTTTCTCCATGAAGAACTTTAGCGAGGTAGCATATATTCTTGGGATCAAGATCCATCCTAATGTAACCAAGAGATTTCATGACTTAAGTCAAGGTATATATATTGAAAAGATATTGAAGAGGTTTAGTATAGAATTATCCAAGAAGGGGTTGTTTC
This sequence comes from Viscum album, assembly GCA_963277665.1. NCBI lineage: Eukaryota > Viridiplantae > Streptophyta > Magnoliopsida > Santalales > Viscaceae > Viscum > Viscum album. The sequence goes on along the minus strand of OY728121.1, from coordinate 1,349,118,198 downwards.
TAGTGTCACATGACATTCATATTTCTAGGAAAATATGTCCTCGTGCACATGAAGAAAGACAAATAATGGAAATAATTTCATACACATTATCAATTGGATAAATCATGTATGATATGCTATATACTAGTCTATATGATGCATATGCATTAAGTGTGGTAGGAAGATATCAAGAAGACCTGGGTGACCATCATCAGATGGAAGTCAAGATTATCCTTAAGTACCTGAGGCATACTAAGGATATGTTCCTGGTCTATGGAGGAGATGATTAACTAGTCATTAGAGGATATTAAGATAGTATTTTCCAAATAGATCAAGACAATGTGAAGTCTCAAATGGGAGAAATCTTCACATTGAATAGAGGTGTTGTGAGCTAGAAGAGATCAAAGAAGGCTATGGTCACAAATTCTAAAGTAGAATCCGAGTATATTGTGGCTTATAGGGTAGCTAAAGAAGTGGTATGGATACAAAAAATCATCAAAGATCTTAACTTAGTACCTAGTAGTAAAGATCATATCACACACTTTGCGATAATACTTCAACAGTGACTCTTGAAAAATATTCAAGGTCACATCATCGTATGAAACACATATTTTGAAATTATCATATCTTGAAGGATATTTATTAAAGAGGTGTGGTTCCAATGAGTAGTATTTCCATGAAATACAACATGTTATACCCCTTGAATAAATCCTTGACATAACAGAAACATGATTATCATGTGAGTTCTAGCGGACTGAAAGTAGTAGGTAGTTGGCTCTAGTCCAAGTGGGATTTTTTTTGAGTTGTTGTCCTAGGAAAAACTATCTGTAATTTTATTACGTATATATTCAATGATTTTAATATTAATAAAATATCTTGTTACATATTTTTCATTGCTCTTCATGATTTTAATATAATAATGTCTTAGGGTATCTATCATAATGATAAGGTCATAGTAGTTCATCACTATGATGAGAAACTTGAAGTTCTATGAATATATTCTTAAATATAGTTCTACAGTTGGATAACGTACTATGATAGGTCACATAGTATGTAGAATATCAAGTGAGAGTACTCATAAGTAGATATGGTTTCTTCTCATGAAGTCCACACTTGGTAATCTCCAAGATGGGAGATTATGATAATGGATCCACCAGTAGGAATTCTATATGATTTGGTTTCATTGAATATTCCTATATATGAGCACGTGTAATGGTCCTTATACTTTAATATCATCCTTGATGCATTTCATGACTCACACACTTATATTTACTAACCAAAAATTTCACATCATATGTTGGTGGGAAATAGGGTATCTTGGGTGCGTGATGAATTACTTGTTATTAATGGATAAGTCGAGGAAGTATTTGTCCCTTCCATCTTTATGGAAGATTATATATCAACCCTTTTATTGGAATAGAACTATCACATTAAATTCCATTTTCATGGTGTAATGATGTGCTTATTTCAGATAGTCAAAGAAATACATATCAATCATATAGGTTGGTAATAAGGATGGTCAACCTACTTGATGAGATATTGATACAAAGGGATTATATTACATAGAGAGTGTTTGTATGTGTTTGTCATTATTGAGACATTAATTCCTTTCTCTTGGGTACATTGACCTGATTCTAGATAGTAATATTGGACTTTAGATGATCCTGACTAATGTCGATGAGGAAGAATTCTATAGGGTCACACAATAAGTGTTTCCATTGATCTTGATTAAATTTTATTTGAATTTAATTAATGGAATAAATATTATTCTAAAGACCGAGGAATAATTTTATTCATGTTTTATTAATCATAAATATTTATTTATGAATGAATTATTATATCAAATATTTATTCAGGTGTTCAATAAATGTTGAGGAGTTCGAATGGACCAAGTCTGTGTCTAGTGACAAATATTAATTTATAAGCTTGTTAAATAATATCTGTTATTTCTCAAGTTATCGTGCATCATAAAATATTAATAATAATATTATTATTATTACTATTGGTATGGGTTTAATAAATATTATTATATTATTTAAGGTTTGGCATTCAATTAAATAATAATTTAACCTAAACCCTAATTCTATAAATATATAGTTATGTCTATCGTGTAGGGTTGATCGAGAAATAGAGAATTATTGTGCACAATAGATTTCCCCCTCAAATTCATTTTTCTTTATCTTTAAAGGATGATAAATATAAGAGGTATTCATTCAAGATTTAAGTATGAGATATCAATATGAATGATAAAAGATAATTGATTCTTCATGCTATCATCTAGAAATCAATTGGAGTTTCTCATAGATCAAATTAGCACATGTGGATCACCACTAGAGGGATTATACACTTGAATCCGTATAGAACAACAAAGGTAGTTTGTAAGGGTTTTTGGAATATCAAAAACATCATTGAAGAAAGGATACTAATACAAGGTATTCATTTCTTCATATCTAAATAAATTAATTTTAAATTTAATGTGCAAGATCCTCTATTGGGGTTTCATAAAACACTAAATTAAAAGGTATTTTAATTTAATGCCCACCGAAAGTGCTTTCACTATGTCTGAAACTTATACCCATAATAGTCACACAACCAAAGCCACAACTTCTACTATGCTCATGGTGCTCTAAAAATTTCCCACAAGAAACTCCCTAAGAACTATGCCCATTAAAATGTTGTTTACTCTCTATGGTTCACCCGACATGCAATAGCCGAACACCATGCCCACAATATCCAACATATTCATAGAGTCAAAGATCACTTATCCAACTACACACCCTTATAAAACCTCTTTAGAATAACCTTATTCACTATATAACTTAAATATGTCTAATAAATAGAGGAAAACCACAAACCAAGTGTGTCGAAAACACTCAATTAAGGAGGAATTTTATATTTTATTATTTTGTAGTTAAATTTAATATTTATGCTTAAAAAATTTATTATGATGAATCAATATACTAAATAATCAATTGATTATAATTATTTTTAATAAATTCATTGACAAAAAATAGGTTTCGGAATCAAATCACATGAAAATTCATCCTTTGGTGAAAACTTGTACTATTACAGGTGTTTTACATCTCTCTTGTCGTGTTTTCATGATAAAAAACACTCATTTATGATTCTAAAAATTTCATTAAGTGGTTTTAAATTATATATTTTAAACTCCAAGTCATTTCATTAATGGTATTAATGGATATCTTAAAGACAATTCAAAATAATTCTTATTGATCTTTTTGAAGACATGTAAATATCTTAATTCATGCTTCAAGATCATGGAATCAACTTTGAAGATTTATAGAAGTAATTATATGGAATCAAGGGTGTCCTTGAATGAACATGGACAAGTGTAGGTAGCATCAGCTACTCAGTAGAGGCTACTGGGTATTTTTTAGTGTCGGGACAGCTAGTATAAGAGTGCATTTATTAATGGTATTGTTTCCATTAAATAGGTCTTATTAGGATTTAATTCCCTTAGTGAATTATGGATCCTTATTAGACCTTTTGGAGCCTATAAAATGAGGTCCTTGGAGACTTAAATACTCACTATGTATTTGAACAACTCTTGCGGTCAAAATTGATGACATCCTCACACAAATTCTCAAGAATTATCAAAATCCTTACTTCAATGAGCCAAGATCCAATCTAATTCACCATCAATATCAAAGGATCTCCTCCAATATTTTTTCTCCTAATATCTCATCCCAAATTGCATACATCTTTATCAGAGATTTAGGGAGTATATTTTAATGGGTTTTCACCAAGAAAGCCTTCTTCTTCTCATCACCTTCTTCAATTGGTTCTCACTACTGAAAAATTGAGGGAAAGGTTCCTTGAATATCAAAAAATCTGAAGAGGGTGATCAAAAACCATAATTTTTAGGGATGGGTTTCTTTATAACTTCCAAGATCAAGGGAGTAATAACATAAAACTCTCACCTAAGGGGAGGAGACGTGGGGGATCACACCGATCTATTTCTAAACTCCTTTATCAAACTATGATTTTTCTCTCATTTATTCTATGCTTTGCATCATTAAACTTAAATATGCATAATTTAATAAATTTAATTTGATCATTTTCCATTATATGTACTCTATTTATCATTATTGAAATTAACTTTTTAATTCAGATTGAATTTATCATTCATCGGTCTATCAATTTCATATCTTAAATCATTGCAATATTATTTTTGTTTTAATTTTTTCATTACCATTTGTTTTAATCTTTTAAAAAGAAATACCTCCTCCCCCTCTTTCAATATACTCTTACCAATAGTTGGTATTAGGCAGAGGTTTGTGTTCTTATTAAAAAATCATTGTTTTCGAAATTGTGTTTTTTTATTTATTTTTTAAATTGTTAATTGATTTCAAAATCTGATTTTTTTAATGATGGTATCTAATTCTTATTCTCGTGCTCCTGTTTTTGATGGCTTTTATTATTCCTATTGGAAAAACTATATGTCAAACTTTATTGTTAGTATTAGTTACCCTGTTTGAAAATTGGTTATGCATGAATATATTCCTATTAAATAACATGAAGATAATTGGACTCCTAGAGATGTTAAAAACTTTGAACTTAATAGCAATATTATGAATTATTTACATTATGGAATTTATAAAAAATGAATTTAATTGTGTTTTGATATGTAAAATAGATCCTAAAATATATAAATTTATATATGTTACCCATTAAGGAACTAATAAAGTTAAAGATGCTATATTATACAAGTATCAGCAAGATTTTGAAATTTTCTCTATGAATCCTAATGAATCCATCACTAGTATGTTTACATGCTTTACTAGAATCTGTAATAGTTGAAATTTTCTTGTTGATGATTTTTCTACCAAAACCCTAGTGAAAAAGATAATCTGGGTCCTACCAAGTAATTGGGCACCCAAAGTCGCATCCATACAAGGAGAAAAGGATGTGAAGAAAATGACAGTTGAAGAGATAATCAAATCCATTATGACGTATAAAATAACTATGAAGAAAAAAATCTAATAAGGGAGACAATGAAACAAAATATGTAAAGAAAACTATAGCCTTAAAACCTATAAATGATGATTCATCTGGAGGATAAGTTCATGAATTTTCTCTACTTGCTAAGAACATGAACAAATTCTTCAATAAGAAGAAAATTTTCAACTGATCCAAGAAATAAAATTAAAAATAGAAACTAGAATTGACATCCTATGAATTCAAGAAAAAAGTTCACATCATGCCGGAATTCCCCACATATAAACAGAAGATGAAAGAAAGGAAAGAATATTAGAAGGATTCCAAAGTTACAACCAAGAGTGAAAGTAATGACTCTATGGACACAACTTCCTAAAACACCTCAAGTGACTAAAGTAATAAGTTCCTTTTGGTACATGTTGGTGAAGGCATTATGGTTAGTACTCTTCTTTCCATTTACTCATCTTCTTCTCCTCCTAATTCTTCCCCCTTTTCTTCTTTCTCTTTCTCCTCAAGTCACCTTAATTATAAAGATCTAAAATATTCTCATGGTCAACTCAAAAATTAGTTCCATAATATTTCTTCATTATAAAACTAACTTGATAATAAATTCAAAAAATTTCTCAATGAAAAATAATATCTTCAAAAAGAAAAAGGATTTTCACTTCAAGGAAAAATAATAATTTTCCATGAAAGTTAAGAATCGACTGATTGTTATTAAACTCAAATCTAACCTTAAAGAACTCAAAATTTATATTTCCAAATTCAATCAGGGAGAAAATAATATAAATAAAATTTTGGTCTATCAAAGACATGGAAAATAATGGGTTGGTCTTGGTTTCTCAAATCATACAAGCACATAAGGAAATCCATTAAAAACCACTTTTATTAAAGGATGCTCATAAGATAATTTTTTTAGTTGTTTTAAAAGAATTTTTCATTTAATTTATGAATCTGATTATAAGAATTCATGATATAGGAGATTAAAATCAATTTATCTTTCATCTAGTATTTCCAAAAAAAATCATGTTAAACAAACCTAGATACCCAATCCATTCTTGGATAATATTAGTGAGCCCATGTTATTTTGGAAACTAAAACCGTTAGTCATTTTATTTTGTTGGAAAAGTGTCTTCCAAGGAAAACCCAAGAAGTACTATGGTACTTAGATAGTGGTTTCTCAAGAAACATGTGTGATAGCCTCTCCAAATTAAATCAAATAAATATACTAGATGTAGGTCATGTCACCTTCGGTGATAACTCTAATGGTAAGATAATCAGTGAATATACTATCTCTTTTTCTAACTCAACTCTTATTTAAACTATTTTATTTTTCAAAGGATTTAAATGAAATTTGCAATACATATGTCAATTTTGTGATAGAGGTTTTAAATTTTCTTTAAAAATTTATTTTTAAATTTTTTTTGACTCAAAAATAAAACTTTTAATTATCATGTCTCATTTTCATAATGTTTATACAATAAATTTAAAATATCTAACTATCTAAAATTTCAGATTTTTTAGTTCATAAGTTAGTGAGTCGTGGATATAGAATATATGCCTAGGTCACTATAGCATATACTCACTTTTCAAACTCAATCATTATGAACTAGTATGAGATTTAAAAAAATTGAATTTCAAATATGAAATGGTTTGTGTAGCATGAAAATATGGTAAGCAACACAAATATTATTTTAAATATAAAAAATGAATTTATTTTTCCAAAAATATCACATTAATTTATATTGATTTTTTTAGACCTTCTTAAACAGAAATTCTAGGAGGTAAATCCTACACTTTTGTTATTATTGATGACCTTAAAAGATTCACTTGGAATTAATTCTTATTTCATAAAAGTGAATCTTTCAAATCCTTAATCAATTTTTCTAAAAAAGTTTAAAATGGAAAAATATTTTAAAATTATGTATATTCAAAGTGATCATGGTAGAGAAATTGAGAATGATGAATTTGATGATTTATGTTCTTATCAAGGTTATAATCATTCTTTTTCTACTCCTCGAACCCCTCATCAAAATGGGTTAGTAGAGAGGTGAAATAAAACTATCCAAAAAATTGATCAAATGCTTTTAAATGAATTTAATTTACCTCAATGTTTATGGGTTAAGACCATGAATACTATGTGTTTTATCATTAATCATGGTCTTCTCATATTTTTTCTCAAAAATAAACCTTATGATCTTTGTAAAAATAAAAACCCTAAAGTCATATTTTTAATAGTTTTTTTAGAAAATGTTTTATTCTCAATACAAAATATAATCTTGGAAATTTTGATTGAAATCAGATGAAGGTATCTTTCTTAGGAACTCCAACTCAAGTAAGGCATACTGGGTCTTTATCAAAAATAATAAAATGTTAGAAGAATAAATCCATGTTGTTTTTTATGAAAAAAAAATTCAATATATGTTTCCCAAAATGTTTTTGAAAATGGTGTTTTAAATGAACCCTTTCAAACTAAAGAAATTGAAGTTTAACAAGAATCACCTTAAAAATAAATACCTAAAGCATTTAAAAAATTTGAAGACCATCCCCTTAAAAATTTAATTAGATATTTACAATTAGGAACTCATACTATAATATCATTAAGATTTTTAACATATTGAATTTTTATATCACTTAGTGTAACATCCTGATATTTTAAAAGGAAACACTATGTTAGATAGTGTACAAAAAATGCCACATCGAGCATAAACAAACTAAATATTATTATTTAAATGTTTTTATTATCACATATCCATTATATTTCACTAAATATATTATGTTTACACCAATTTATAAAATGTTTTTTCATTCATCCAATAGATTTGATAGGCATAAGAAAAGAATAAATCCAATTTTTTTGCATAAAATATGTATTCTTCTAAAAAGGTGGTTTTACTGGCTTTTAATAGAAGACATGTTTTAAAACAAAATTTTAACACTTTTATAAATTTTATTTGAAAAAATAAACTTCATTTTTGAAATTTTAATATCAAATTTTACTTTGGTTGAATTTTTTATATTTTTCAGATAATTTTCATTTTTTGATGAATAGTGAAAAATACTGCATTTTAATTAAAAACTGACTTTTCATCTAAATAATTTATAATATTAAATTATATTTTAAATTAGTTTCAAATTAAAATTAGATAAATTTTTCATATATTAATTCAACATATTCCATTGGAATCATTTTTATATTGAATTTGGATAAAAAACATCTCAAACTTTTAAGAAAATTCAATTTTTTCACAATAATGTTTTTAATAAGTATTACATTTTTAATATGTGGTTAATAAAAAAATATATTCAAATATAAATATTAATTTTAAATATAAAACATTTATCTTCATCATGATAATTTATTTTTAATTTTTATGAAATAAATAATTACCTTAAAGGCTTACACAATGATGATGCAATAATTGTTTAATTAAGGGAAATATTAAATAAATAATATTAAAAATATTAAAATAAATATAATTTGATATAATTAACATCATCCATGAATTTTCTAGGTATATTTTACATTTTATTGATGTTTTATAAGTATTTTTTTGAATTTATCTTATTGTATTGTCTTTTGTAAAAGTTAAAATAATGATTAGTGTCAAAATTGACATTAATACTATTTTAAAATAAATATTATTTTATTAAATGATATAAATTTTTTAAAAATATAAAATTTGTAAAATTCATTGGGTTAAGGTTTAAAATTCCATCAATGACACATTTATGGTTTGTTTGGAATTTTATAGTAATTATATTATCCCTCAAAAGTGTAAAATACATGTTGTTAGAGTAAGAGTTGACGGGGTTAAATAATGGCTAAAATCCAAACGATAAGGATTAAAAAATAGTCAAAACATGTCTTATTTTTATTGTATGATAGGGTTTAAACCCATTATCATATAATATTATAAATAAATAAATTTTTATCCATTTGGATTAGAAAATTAATTTATATTAATTTTATATTTTAGAAATTCCCAGAGTGTTGCTCCCCTCTCCAATAAAAGGTCACACATTCGTTTCTTTTAAATAAACATAAAAACCATTTTTTTTCTTCCAATATATACCCAAATAACTTCCAAAAATACATATCCATGCTCTATAGATCATAGTTTTTTCATAATATCATCCTTAGTGGTCTTAAGGTGTTAAGAAATGAAGGATTTCTAAAGAAGATGTATCATTTTTAATTAAGTGTTTCTATTTTGTTTCTTCTTCCACCTTCATAAAATCATATTAACCCATGATTAAATAATAAATCTAATATAATCTATATAATTATATTTTATTATGTTAATATCATCACCTAAATCCATCTCTGATTCCATTAAATGGGAAAATAATTAATCGTCTGTATGTACGGCGGACTACGCCTCGCGAAATGGTGAAATTCGTTTTCCATCACGGTCTCTCAAGACTAGTTATAATAATGGAATTAATTATTATATATGATATTCATTAAATATTTATCATTATTAAAATTTAATATATATTTTATTTTTATATCTTTCCATACACATAAAAATGATAACATCATTCGTGTATACGTGTGAATTATCACCTCTATGAAGCGATGTGATTCGTTTTTCATCACCACATCCCATGAATGGTGTATATAAGTATATTTAAATGAAATATATGATATTGTTATCATTATTTAAAGATAAAATTAAACTTAAATTATTTCCATAATGATCATTGAAAAATTAAATTGTTACTCATTCTTACGTATGGCCTACCATCTTCATGATTATAACATAGTTCATTTTTAATAACCATACATAATGGTTTTATTTAAAAGTATAATTTATGTATAAAAATGATAATAATTTCATGAATATTATTCTATATATTATAAAATAATGAACACTTTGACTATATATATTATACAAAACTCGTTTTGGACTCAAGTGTCGAATATTGTCAATACGTCTGACATGAACTTAAATAATTAAGTAATTGTTATAACATGATAATAAGTGATATAAAAGGAATGATAAAATTGAAAATTTTTATCAATAAATTTAATAATTAACCAAATTTAATTATTTAGGGAGATAAATATTGTACGTTATGAGTCTGACTCAAGGTAAGAGACTTTTTTTAATCCTCTTTTAAAGTTACTCTTTCAACTATTTTTACAAAATCCAAAAAGGAATGTTTTTTTAACATATACGGCATGAAAGGAACTTATCTCTTTCATGAAACCTTATTATTTTGAATCTTACTTTACAATTTTACAATTTTATTTTAAAATGAAGTGTTTTCATTTATGAGTGTACAACTTTGTAAAAATGAAAATTGATTTCAAAATGGAAAAGTTATTTTCCTCAAGAATGTTCATTAATGAAAGCTTTATATGTTATTATTATGTTATAGTTCTTGGTAATTATTTATGAGGATGGGTGGTTTCATGATAAACCTAGGCTAGGTGAGCCCATTATAGCTCTCCAATGCATTGGGTAAAGGGATGGAGCTAACCAGTAGGGTTTCTCCAAAGATATTAAGGGAATATACCACAGTGGTTATTCCAAATGTAACTATGATGGTTACTCTTCATGTAGCTGAGAAAGCTATATCATATGTTATATTTATTTGGAAAAATATTTCCCAAATTACTTACTTATATATTATATTCTTTATTATGAGTTTTTATGAAAATAAATTGATTTTCAAAAGGTAAGATAAAAATATTTTTGAAAATATGATTTCTTTTTTGAGGTAAGAGGGTATATTTTTAAGAAAAAAAATTATGGTTTTTAACTAGACTAACAGTTTCCTTTCTTTTATGTCCCTTACTGAGCTTTTTGTGCTCATCCCAGGTTTTAAATTTTTTTCACATGGTTTAAGGAAGTGTAAGAACAAGGATGGGGTCAATATAAAATCTATGAAGTTTTATCAGGAAAATAAATCATGATTTATTTGAGATACATTTATTTTATGAAAAAAATGGATACTATATAAAATTTTCCACTTGTAATGTATGGGTTAACTATGTAGAAGTATGTCATAATTATCTAAAACTATAAACCGAAAATATCATTTGAAATGAAAGTGATTTCTTGTTTTAAAATATATAGAGTAAGTTATGTTTATGGTCGGGTCCTTAAAATTGGTATTAGAGTAAGGTTTAAATAACTTTAGAGGTTAGGATATTATTTAATCATAAGTTACAAATCATGTATAACCTCAATGGTTAGCATGGTAGGAAGATTAATATTTATTTAATGAGTTTGAGATAACATTAATAAGGATATATTATTTTTTATTATCCTCATAAGATGGTATATAATGATTTTATTGATATGTCCACACTAACCTTTTTGGTTTTAGTAAATGGTTGGACACAGAAGGTACCAAAGTAACAATGGATGTGAAGGAAAATGTGGTGGTTCTATGAATGAGGAACCAAATTAAATGGGAGCTGTAATAAGAAATATTTTGGTTATTATAAAACAAGATATTAGGAGTAATAATAACCACTTAAACCATGATGATTTTCCTAGTACACCAAATACGAGAGAAATGAATCCATGTGGATGTTCATGTGACAACGATCATAAAGGTAAATATATTAAATGACCTATGTGTCAAGAATGTGGAAAAAATAACATAGGAAAATGTCTTAAAAGGAGAGGATGATATTTTATATATGGTAATGGAGGTTATAAAGCAATAATCTGTCAAGGAAAAAAGAATCGTTCAGCTAACTCCATAAAGGGGAAATGGATTATTTCCAAGTTACCGATTAAATGTATTAAATGTGGGGAGTATGGTCATTATGTACATAAATTTAATTGGAAAGAGGCTTATGAATGGGATCAGAAGGACCATATAGATATTTTTTTAGCAATACCTACTGCCATTATAGTTGAAGATTAGGAAACTGAAAATGACATATGAAAGTTGTGGATTGTTTCTTGGCTTGTGTCTTAACATTATTGAATCTTAGGAAATGATTCATATTTTTATTTTTAGGAAATAATTATTAGGATATAATATGGAAAAGCATGGTTAAGGGGTTATGAAGAATGTTGAATGATTAATATGTCTACATATAATGAATTCAAGAATTATAGTAGATCTAAGGATGATGAAATGTTAAAAATTATTAATACTCTTTTGATGATGAGAGTTCTTTTGAATACATTTATTGATTTATTTGAAACCCTTATGTTTATCATGTGAAAATTTTATTTGAGTAATAATTATATTTTCATTTTTTGGACATAATTATAAAGTTATGGATAACCTTTAGGATCTATATGATCTTTTATTTTGAGGTAATTATGGGATATTACTTTTTGGGATGAAAAATGAAAAATATGAGATAACCTTTGAGGTTAAAACATATTATGGATACTTTTGAGGATTTTACCATAATTTTTTGAATTTTATAAGAATTATATAGTTTTATAAAAAGGATAACCCATAGAGCATGTGATAACTCATCGCGTCTAGTAAGGCCGCAAGAATTGAACCCATAACCAAAGGGTGATAAGGGAAAATCACCTACCACCGACCTATGTGAAGTCCCAGTTAGTGTGATTTTTTTATTTTTAGTTAAATAATTTATTGTATGAAGAATAAGATGATTTTGGTAACATATGTTTTATCAAATAGATAACCATGGGATTGGAAAATGATTTTGTGATTAAGTAATTAATGTTATTTTAGAGGACGTTCACTATTTTGGAAACTCTATATGATTAATGTAAACATAATACTATGGGGTTTTATTTTTGGAATAAAGGATGAATTATATTTTAGAATAATCTATGATTTTATTGTGGATTTATGGTGATTCGGTTTATTTATGGAAATGGTTACCATGTCTTGATGATTATTAGAGAAATTACTTTTTGGTATGAGACTTCAAGAGTAATTGATATTATTTATAGATAAATTTCAGAATATATCTTTTAAGATTTTGTTATCATATCCTTTTTATTTTTGGGTTTCAATATTTGTCTATAATAGTTTTGAGGAATTTTAAGGATGGTTATTTGTCTATGTTGAACTTTAGGTATCACTGTTGAATTTTGGAGATTAATTACTTCTGGGTAATTATATTATCTTATCCTAAAAATTATTTTTTTTGGTTAATGTATAAAGATAGGATGAATATATTGTTTTTATTTTGTGTATTTTTTTTATCTATAGAGGTCGATTTTAGTGGTTCAGGCATGAAAAAATTCATCTTGAATACTCATCATTTAGAGAAAAAAGATGCGATTGTGGTGGAAATTGATTAAATGATGAAACTATGATACTCAAGTAAGTATGTTTCTATATGTTATTATTATAGGAAGAAAATGAATTCATCAACTCTATGGAAAGGATCTTGAAACAAAAATGTTATCCATTTACTTTTCTTACTAAGAAATCAATGACATTTTAACTCATAATAGATTTATAGTTTTGTGATGGTTAACATTATAATGACCATGTTCTCTATCACTCCATTATAAATTGATAGTTAGTTTTCTATTTAATGTCCATTTTTTCCTACATGTAACCCTAGTATGTATTATCTCAGGTGGCCTTCTTACTTTCCATTCTCTCTTTTCAAATGGAAGTTTTGTTGACTGTTGTTCTGATGTGGGATTTTAACAAAGGTGTTCTGAAAATTCAAACCCCAAGTTTTTTATCCTAAGTTTAAATTGATAGGAAGAAATTTATTAAAGGGGGTATAATGTAACATCTTTATATTTTAAAAGGAAACACTATGTTAGATAGCGTACAAAAAACACCACATCGAGTTTAATCGAACAACTAAATATTATTCATTAAATGTGATCGTTATCACTTATCCATTATATTGGACTAACTATGTCATGTTTACACTTTTTTATAATTTTTTTATATTCATCCAATATATTTGATAGACATGAGATAAGAATAAATCCAATTTTATACATAAAAGATGTATTTTTCTAAAAAGGTAGTTTTGCAGCCTTTTAATGGAAGACTTATTTTTAAACAAAATTTTGACACTTTTATAAATTTTATTTGAAAAAATAAACTTCATTTTTTAAATGATAATATAAAACTATATTTTGGTTGAATTTTTGATATTTTTCTGATAAGTTTCATTTTTTTAATAGTGAAAAATATTGTATTTTAATTGAAAACTAACTTTTCATCTAAATAATTTATACTATTAAATTATATTTTAAATTGGTTTTAAATTTAAATTGTATCAAATATAAATCAATTAATCCAATTTAGGTCATTCTAATCATTTTTATATTGAATTTGGATGTAAAAATATTCCAAACTCTTGAACATTTTCATTTTAAAACCATGTTTTCTCTCCCTATCTATGAGATTAATTTTAAATTAATTTTATCTATTTCTATGTTTTGAATTTTGAAAAATGGATTCCATATTTGGAATCAGAATTTTCAAATTTAATAAATATATCCCTTTTATTTTTGTACAATATGGATAGTAAACTTAGTAATTTTTATTACCATGGTTAAGGATAAATCCGGTAATTAAGGATAAAAATAATATTATAAATATTATAAAATTACCATAACACTTTTTATAAATTTATTGGATGAGTGATTGTATAAAAAAATCATACTTGTACTTATTTTATGACCTCTTGGAGCCACTTGGATTACTTTAAGGCCCTAGTAGGTTTTTATTTTAAGAAAAGTCAAATTTGTCACACTAATGATTTTAATAAGTATTACATTTTTATTATGTGGTTATTCAGAATATATATTATAATATAAATATTGATTTTAAAATTAAAACATTTATATTCATCTTGGATTTTTTTTAATTTTTAGGAAAGAAATAATTACCTTAAATTCTTACATAATGATGGTGTAGAAATTGTTTAATTAATAGAAATATCTAATAAATAATATTAAAATATTAAAATAAATATAATTTGAGATAATTAATGTCATTTGTAAATTTTCTAGATAACTTTGACATGTTAGTTATGTTTTAGAAGTATTGGTTTGAATTTTTATTATTGTATTGTTTTTTGTAAAAGTCAAAATAATGATAAGTGTCAAAATTGACATTAATGATATTTTAAAATAAATAATATTTTATTAAATGATATAAAATTTATAAAAATTTAAATTTTTTACAAATGTTTGGGACAAGTTTTAAAATTTAATCAATGATACATTTATGGGTCTTTTTTCATTTTATAGTAATTATATTAACCCTCAAAGTGTAAAATACATGTTGTCATGGTAAGAGTTAAAGGGGTTAAATAAGGATTAAAACCCAATAGATAAGGATTAAAAAATAATAAAAACCATGTCTAATTTTTATTTTATAAGATTTTTTCAACCCACCATCATCATATATTTGAAATAAATCATTTTGGATCCATCTAGATTAGAAAATTAATTTATATTAATTTAATATTTTGAGGAATTCCAAGAGTTCCCCTCCCCTCTCTTATTAAAGGGAACTCATTCTTCTCATTTAAATACACCTAAAAACCATTTTGGTTCAGAAAATATCAACCCAAATACTTTACTAGAATCCCTACCCATATTCTAGATCTCTTATTTTAGGTGTAACACTATCCTTATTGGTCTTAAGGTGTTAAGTAACGAAATATTTTTAAAGAAGAGGTATCATTTTTAATTAAGTGTTTCCGTTTTGTTTCTTCTTCTACCTCCTTCAAATATTATTCAACCATGATGAAATAATAAATAAATTATCTTAAATATACTAATATGTTATTATGTTAATATCATCACCTAAATCCATCTCCAATTCAATCAAATGGGAAAATAATTAATCATTCGTGTGTACGGCGAACAACCGCCTCGCGGACCAGTGAAATTTTTTTTCCAACATCATCTCTCAAGATTTGTTATAATAATGGAATTTATGATTATATATTATATTTATGATATTTTTTCATTATGAAAATATAATATATCATTTATGTTCTTATCTTTCCATTTTCATAAAAATGATAACGGCATTCGCACGTATGTGTGAATTATCACCTCCATGAAGTGATGTGATTCGTTTTTCATCACCACATCACATGGATGATATATATAAGTATATTTAAATGATATATATATGATATTATTATCATTATATAAATATAAAATGGTACTTACTTATTTCCATAATGATCATTCAAAAATGAAAACATAATTCATGCCTACCTACGGCCTACCATCTCCATGATTATAATGTAGTTCATTTTTAAAAACCATACTTAATGGTTTGATTTAAAATTATAGTTGATGTATAAAAATGATAATCATTTCATGAATATTATTCTGTTGATTATGGTTTAATGAACACTTTGATTATAGACATCATACCAAATTCATTTTGGACTCAAGTACTGAATATCATCAAAACGTCTAACGTGAACTTAAATAATTAAGTAATTGTTATAACATGATAATAAGTGATATAAAATGAATAATAAACATTAAAATGGTTCTCAAGAAATTAAATAATTAACCTAATTTTATTATTAATGTAGATAAATATTGTATATGATTATTCGGACTCAAGGTAAGGTACTTTTTTTTAAATCATCTTTTAAAGTTACTTGTTCAACTATTTTTACAAAATCCAAAATGGAATTTTTTTTAACATAAATGGAATGACTATAATTTCATGTTTTCAGGACAACTTAATATTTTAAATTTTCATTTATAAGTTTATAATTTTATTTTAAAATAAAGTGTTTTCATTTATGAGTGTGCGGCTTTGTAAAAATGAAAAGTGATTTTAAAATGGAAAAGTCATTTTCCTCAAGAATGTTCTTTTATAAAAGCTTTATGTGTCATGATTATGTTATGGTTATTGGGAATTATTTATGAGTACGAGTGGTTTCATGATAAATTGAGGGCGGTTGATCCTGTTATATCTCTCTAATGCACTGTGTAAAGGGGTGGAGTTAACCGATAGGGTTTCTCCTAAGAGATTAAGGGAATATACCGCAGTGGTTATTGTGAATGTAACTATGATGGTCACCCTTTGTGTAGTCGATAAAGCTATAGTATATATAATAGTAATATGGTAAATTATGTCCCAAGTTACCTACTTATATATTATATTCTTTCTTATGAGCTTTTATGAAAATCACTTGATTTCAAAAGGTAAGATAATGATATTTTTGAAAATATGATTCCTTTTTCAAGGTAAGAAGGTATGTTTTTATGGGTTTTCATTGGTCTAATGGTTTCCTTTCTTTTATGTCCCTTATTGAGATTTATGTTCTCATACCAATTTTTTTAAAAATCATAGGTTTTAAGGAAGAGTAATAACAAGGATGTGGTCAAGATCAAATTTGAGAAGTTTTATCATGAAAATAAATCTTTTTTTATTTGAAAGACTTCTATTTTATGAAACAAAAATGGATATTGTATAGAAGTGTCTACTTGTAATGTATGTATTTAATATGTAAGAGTGTGTACTAATTCTCTAAAACTCTAAATTGAAAAATATTTGGGAAATTAAAGTGATTTATAGTTTTAAAATAACTATAATAAGTTGTGTTTAAGGTCAGGTCC
This sequence comes from Viscum album, assembly GCA_963277665.1. Classification (NCBI taxonomy): domain Eukaryota; kingdom Viridiplantae; phylum Streptophyta; class Magnoliopsida; order Santalales; family Viscaceae; genus Viscum; species Viscum album. The sequence goes on along the minus strand of OY728121.1, from coordinate 1,349,100,721 downwards.
TTACACTTAGAGACGCAAAATATCAATGATGCCCTTAAGAATGAAAATTGGGTTCTTTCCATGAAAGAGTTACTAAATTAATTCACTTGAAATGATGTATGGAATCACATTTAAAGAACTAATGATCATCCTACCATAGGCTCTAAATGGGTTTTTAGGAATAAGGTAGATGAGCTTGGTAATATCACAAAAAATAAAGCATGTATAGTTTATAGAAAAGAAGAAGGAATCGGCTATGGTGAAAACTTTTCACCCATCGCTTGGTTAGAATCTATTAGAATCTTTTTTACATTCACCACTCACCTTAATTTCAAACTCTTTCAAATGGATGTTACAAGTTTCTTTTAAAATGTCTGTATTAACAAAAATGTTTTTGTGGAACTACCACTTGGTTTTGATAATCCTGTTTTTCTAAATCATGTTTTCAAATTAACTAAATCTATTTATGGTTTCAAACAATCCCCTTGGGCTTTTTATGAACATTTATCTAATTTTAATTTGTCAAATGGTTTTCAAATTTGAAAATCTTATTCAACTTTTTTCTAAAACATGTCTCAAATTATTTATTACTTGTTAAAATTTATATTGATTATGTGATTTTCAACTCTATCAATGAATCTCTTTATTTTGAATTTTATGACTTAATGAAAAGGTAATTTTAAATTATCTTTATGGGTGAACTCAAATTCTTTCTCAAATTTCAAATTTCTCAAAGAAATGGTGGTATTTTTCTAAACCAATGAAAAAACACTAATGAACTCTTAAAATGATTTGATATGGATCGCGTTAAGGAAATTAGTATATCTATGAGTACGATGTGTAAATCAATGTTGGATTAATTTGGTAAGAATATTGAAAACAATATTTATAGAAGTACGATTGGTGGTCTACTTTACCTTACTATGACCCATCCTAACATTGTGTTCAGTGTTTTTCATTGTTCTCTCTTTCAATCAAATCCAAAAGAATCTCATCTTAAATCTATTAAAAGTTTTTTTATATAAAAGGAACTAAAACTATTGGTTTTTTTTTCAAAAAGGAACTTGATTTGAATTAACTAGTTTGTTAAATGTTGATTTTGGAAGATTCTAAATCAATAAGAAATGTACATGTGGGACTTTACAACTACATGGAATATCATTTGTCTCATGGAGTAGTAAGAAGAAAAACTTTGTTTCTCTTTCTAAAGATGAAGCAGAATACATAGCCATTGGGAGTTATTGCAGCTAAATAATATGGATGAAATGAACTCTTTGTAACATCTCATTACATATTTCAAGTACTATCTCACCCATTTTTTGGTTATCATCTTTGGTTTTGGGTTTTTCTATAGAAACTGGCATTTTTACTGTCTATTGGGTGATTACACGACGTATAAAGGGGTTACACGCCATATAATGTTTGATGAAAAGATTTTGTGAAACTGGTGAACAGTATGAAAGGATTACACACTGTGTAAATTTTACACATCGTGTAATGGTTTAAGATCTAATTTTAATAAAAAGGCGACACCTTTTTCGGTGTAATAAGCCTTTATGGATTACACAATTTGAACTGGGGTTACATGTCATTTAATTTTTAAGGAAGGTTGTTTTAAGTGTGAAACACATCTAATTTTCATTTCATTTGATCTACAGCCCTTCCTCTCAAACCCCTAGTAAATTTTTAGTGACTTTATAGATCTTCGATCATTCTAGATCATTAGTTCAGCGGTTGATCATCGTTATTATTGTGGTTCATCTTTTTGGTTAAGTAGATCTCCTCTAATGAGTTTTCTTTCAATCTATATTTCTCTTTTCCTTAGAGTTTGATGGATCTAAACTCCTTTTTGTTTGATCTTGGTTCTAGTTTGTGCTCTTAGATCTTATGCACCATAATTCTTTTTTGGAAAATCACGTCATGGGTATTGATTTCTTGATATTTGATTTAAAGGTAGGTGATTCCATAATTCTTTCCCTACAATTGAAACCATGAATGGGTTTATTAAATTAAAATTAGTTTTTTAATTGATTTAAAAACTAAAAATCGTGATGATTTGATCCTTTTTTTAAAATGGGTATGGAAATTGAGAAAACCCCCAATTTCAATGGAATTGAAATTGTGGGATGGATTTGTGAAGAATGATCACTTGATTATTGGAAATCATTTTGATGAAAATGATTTGATTTTGATATTAAGAAAAATGATTAAATTGAATGATGTTTTGAAATGGAATGAAAGGATGAAAAACTATGATTTGGTGTTGAAATGAGAAGACATGTTGAAAATTGAAATTGGGAAATTTTGTTTTAAAGTGTTTTAAAATGATTATTTCCAAAAAAAAATTATGTGATTTTCCCTTAAGTGGGAGTGGATTAAATTTTCCATTAAGTGGAAGAGGATGTAATTTTCCCTTAAGTTGGGGTGCATTTCTTTGATTTGATATACATGTCATTGTTTTATGGAACTATTTTATTCATGCCAGCTAATTTATATAAACTATTTTATATAAAATATTAATTTAAGCCTGTTTGAAAGTTTTTTGATATACCTTCCATCTTTTTAATGAAATCATATTTGTTTAAAATATGAAGATGAAATTTCATGCCTAATTTTATTTAATTTAATATCATATTGGGTTTATTTTTTTGGCATTGATTATAGAACTCTTTGAAAGACCCTACTGAGCTTTATATCTCACACCCTATCTTTTTCTTGGGGTGTTTGTATACTTTCTTATGATAGGTCTGAGAAAAGGGAAAGCTTTGGAGGTGGTGGGTTTTTATGATCCTTTAGACCATGGGGTGGTGATGGTGACCAGTGGAGCTATTTTCCAGTTGCTGCATAAGAGTTTTGAGACTTTTGGTCTAGTTGATGATGTCATCTTGGGATGTTTATCTTATTAGATCTAGGTACTTTGATGATGTACTGCTTTGGATTTTTTTATGCCTATTTTTTGTTTCTGTTAATTCCTCCATTTGGAGTGTTGAGCATACTGACTTGTAACTCTTTTATCTTTCAATTTATTGTGGAAAATTAATTCCCTCTTGATCTTGTATGGTGTCAGGTGATGGTATTCAACTTATGGGGATTGAGAACACCCTTCGGACCATGCCAGAGTCAGCTCGGTCATCAGGGTACCAAGGTATCCATATTGGTTCATGACACTTTTTTAGACTTTGGGATTACATATGACCATATCCCTATTAAGTATGATAACACTTGTTCCAATAATATTTCCTAAAGACATATTCATCACACTCAAACTAAACACAAAGACCTTAGGTGCCATTTCTTAATATATCACTTCCAAAAGGGTGATATCTTATTTGAATTCGTGAGGATGGAATGTATACTTCCAGATATTTTCACTAAACTTCTTACTATTTATCATTTTGATTTTATTAAAGGTGAGTTAGGAATTGTATTCTTGTGATGCTATTCATTTTACCTTGGCTAACTTCAGTTATCTTTTGAAATATATTATAAATTTTTTTTCTTTAAATATTTTCCCCGAACCAACCCAACTACCCTGGTAACTTGATAATAAATATGGTCTTGACATAACTTGAAGGGTGTTCCTGATCCCCATGGGTTGGAAACTAGCACCTGACATCATACAAAAAGAAGTGGGAATGGTTTTTTCACAAACATTGAGGAAGTAAATGAAACAAGACAGTATACATATCAAAAGAAACTCCACTAGGAGTAAAGTACCAGAATTCAAATAGGTATAACTGTTAGGGTTGGTATCCTGAGAACCAACTGTTTTGTACTTTGATTACATGAATATACACAACGACATTTATGCATATTTAGCATTCAAATTCTTTTAATCGTTCTTTCATTCAAGATAAGTCATGCTTGAATTTAATTAATTATGATCTTATAATTAATTAATTAATTATGATCTTATAATTAATTAATTAATTATCTTAAATTCCTTTCTAAATTTCCTTGAGATTCTTCTCATCCATATTCCATGTACGGGTATTTGTACTTTGGAGGAAACCTGGTGAAATTCCATTTCTAGAAAGTACACGGTGTGTGGGCTATATTACACGATGTGTATTTTTTTCACCCTTTATCCAAAGTACACGCCGGGAGCTTTGGTATGTTTTCTGTACTTTAGACATTTCTAAGTACATGGCGTGTAGATTAATCTAACATGGCGTGTACATCCTTGTTATGTGGTTACCGGACTGGCAATCCCATGTACGCGGTACGCGGCTTCTCCTTGTACACGGTTTCACCTGGGTCGGATCGTACTACACAACATGTTGATTCAACATATACGTCGTGTATTCCGGTTTCCATGCGCCATTTAGTTCTGGTCAACACGGTGTAATAAATACTTAGGTATACTCAATTCACAAAGCGTGGTTTGGAGGATCAGTACTGGTTCATTGAACCTAAGTAAACGACATGTAGTTTTCACTACACATCGTGTATTCTTGTGTTGTACAGACAGAAAAAGATGCTCCTCCAGATGAGTTCCTCATTTTTATTTTAATCAAAATTAAAATTAAATTTTCATTTATGTGATGTGAATTGAGAAATGAAGGAGGAAGAATAGATCTTGTTCATTCAGTTTTATAGAACGATTTATCTTTAATTGAATCAAATATAAATGGGTAAATTATCAACGAAAATTAAATAACTATAATCAACGTTGTAACCTCCCTCTGATACTAATTGAAGGTTTTGGGTGCATCGGAAGCTTGTGGGTGGATTGCCCACTTGGATTTTGTCATTAGCAATGATTAATCCGGGATCAATACGACGATAAACGCCAGACTCCACGGATAGAATCACAGAAATAGACAAAGAAGAAGAATAGTCCTGGAACCACAAACGAGGATCGTCACAGGTTGATTATAATTAATTTAATTAATTGAAAAGAAGTACCTTTTATGGTGTTCTTTCTTCATTGATATTTCTGATCATGTTCCGATGTGATTCGTCGTTGCGTCACAGAAGCCAAGTGTAGACTTCATCTAGCGGTGATCCACATGTGCACCACATATCTCTAGACGTCGCCAAATGAGTCTTCGGGTACTAGTATGGAGAAACCTTTGCTTGCATTATCTGCCTTAGATCAACTTGATCTGATGGAGGAGGATCTCTCTCTCAGTCTTGAGAGCATTCTTAGAGGAAGGAATTATTTTGGCCTTGAGAGAATTCTCCAGAATTTTTGTGCACAACGATTGAGAAAAGTGTTGGGGTTGTGAGGATATTTATAATCAGGTTTGAGGTTATAGAGTTATGATAATAAATAAATGAATTATGTATTTTATTTATTTCATTAACTCTTATTGAAAAACCCCCATGTCGAATCATTAATTCCTTGACATGTGCCCATGCTGATTATAATAAATATCATTTAATAAAATGATATTATTTCATCGAAATCCCGACTGGAAAAACTACATGTTGTGTAATCATTAATACATGGCGTGTACTTGTTTTCCATAAAATTACACATCGTGTAATCATTAATACAATACGTGTACTTGTTTTTCATTTCCTTTCCAAAATGAAAACTACACGGCGTGTAATCATTAATACACGGTGTGTAATTGTTTTCATTTTATTCTTCCTCCATCATTAAAACGATTTAGGCTTCCTTGAATAATTATTAAACCACATATGGGAATAATCTTTATTCTACTTGATATACTTGGATACACTTAGTGTGTGACCCTCTAGGCCTCTTTCTCGTTGGCATTAGGCGGGCTTGCCTAAATTCAAAGATTACTATCTAGAAAAAGGTCAAGGAACCCAAGAGAAAGAAGTTGACGTCGCATTGACGTGTCACCTCGTACGAACGCTTACCATGTAATTTAATCCCTTTGTCTCAATATCTCATCAAGTATGTTTCATGGCAGTTTCATAAACCTATGCACTTGATCTGTCATTCTTTGACTTCCAGAAATAAACTTGTTGTTACACCATGGCCATGGAATTTGGGAGATAGTTCTATTTCAATCAAAGGGCCTAAGATATCTACTTCCATAAATATGGAAGGGACAAATCCTTCCTTGACTTATCCATTAACAACATGTCATTCGTGACACACCCAACGTACCCTACTTCCCACCAATTGTCTTCATGACGGTTTTTGTCAGAAAATCTTAGTGCACGAGTCATGAAATGAGTTAATGATAATCTTCCAGTATAAGGATCATTACACACGCTTGTAGATAGAAATGTCTGATGACACCAAGACATGCGGAATTACTACTAGCGGGTTTGTTCACATAATCTCCCATCTTGGAGATTACCAAGTGAAAACTCCATGAGAGAGAGTCTCGTCTTCTTCCAATAAAATGTAGGGCCTGTGTACCCATGGTTTCTTTAATGTAAACCCCATGTAATGGAGGATCTCCCAAGCTAGAGGAGATGGTTCAAACCCTGAAGCTGAGGTGAAAACCAACACAAGAAGATACAAAGGTGGATAGGTGGGAGCTGCAAAACACAATCCATTAGGTTCAAGGTGTTTTTCCCTAGGTTAGGGTTAGCTTATCAAAACCACTAGATAAGCTAACCAATAGAAGCTCATGATCATGCCATCTTATTTTATTTCTATCTAATTGCATGGTTTATTTATTATGTATCTGTTGTCGTGATCACATAGTTAATGAAATAAACAAGCATGCAAAGATAGAATAAAATAAAAACCGGACTATGCGTAAACATTATCAGAACATGGTTAATCACTTAAGAAAGCATCACTTAATATTAACAAGCATGTGATAATGAAAAACTACACATAAAGAATAAAATCCTTCAAATACCATATTAAGTCAGACCAAGACTTTCATTACTTGATTAAGGGAAAGACTCAATAAAACTATGTGTTTGACCAACCCTTGTTGGGACACTTACTTTTATAAAGGAAGATCTTATGAAAGTTTCGGGTTGACTTAAACATTTTACATCAAGAGGAGTATTCCTTGCTAGACTTGTTGTAAAATGGAGGCAAATGTTGAGGAAATCCAAGTCAGGATTTCAGGATTGGGGAGTCCACTCAACAGATCAAGGAACTGTAATATCACAATTGGAAAAGACCTGCCTACCTAAATACCTTCTAATAGCTTGACCAACCCTTGTTGGGGTTATGCAAAGGGGAATATGGATCATTTCCACTAGAATTTCAAAGAAACTGGATATTCTGAGTTCAATTGTGATGGCCATTGGGACTTGATAAAATAGTGGTAGACTTAATAAAATTTATTATTTCTCATAAAATGTAATCAAGAATTTACTAATAAATCTGCTCTCTTAATTTATAGAATCAATATGACAAACTCATCAACCACATTTTCTCTGTAATAAATTATAGATAAAGAAAATATCTTCACTGGCAGTAACTTTCAGGAATGGTTTAGGCGCCTTCGGGTTATCCTACGACATGAACGAAAGTTTTGTATGCTGGAGTCCTCACATCCTGATTCGCCTACCCAAGGGGCGAGTGATGAAGATTTCCTGGTCTATGATCAACATTTGAGCGATGCACTCAACGTTCAATGTTTGATGGTATCATCAATGTCAAGTGAGATCATGAAGTCTCATGAAGACATGGATGCCTACAACATGATTGATAAACTCTGTGGTCTATACCAGGAGAGAGCAAGATAGGAAAGGTTTGAGATCTCCAAGGCTCTATTTCAGAGCAATCTTGGAGAGGGTGCCCCAGCTGGGCCTCATGTAGTCAAGCTCATTGGCTACATTGAACGCTGGGGGTTCTAGGGTTTAAACTCCCCGAAGAACTGGGTACTAATCTCATTCTTGCATCACTCACCCAAAGCTTCTCTAACTTTTTTGTAAATTTCAACATGAACAACATTGAGAAGTCTCTATCTAATATTTTTATCCTCATTCACCAAGTGGACAATGATATGAAGCGTGAAAATCCTTTTATCCTTATGGTGAATAAAAGGAAAGGGAAGGCGAAGAGATTTAAGCCCAAAGCTTCTTCAAGGCCTTCCAATAAAAGTAAGATCAAAGGGGAGGAAAGAGAACATGAGGCTATTTGTTTCGCATGTGGCAAGAAGGGCCACTGGAAGAAAAACTGCACCCAGCCAAGGAAGCAAGGGGAAGCTTCAGGTGTGTTTGTTATCGAATGGAATCTATATGTTTATACAAATTGGGTAATAGATACAGCTTGTGGTGCTCACATATGTATCCAAATACAGGAACCAGTAGATTCAGGATTATTGATCAAGGGGAAGTAGATCTACGAGCAACCAACAGAGCCAAAATTGTTGTTGTAGCTATCGGGGACTACCACCTCACATTGCCAACTGGAATGATCTTGATGTTAAAGGGTTGTTATTATGTTCCTTCTGTTACTAAAAGCATTATTTCAGTATCCAGATTAGATACTAATGGATTCATCTTCAATTTTGGAAATGAATGTTTCTACTTTTATAAATATAGCATTTGTTTTGGTAGGGCACATTTATATAACGGCCTTTATGTGTTAGACTACACAAACCAAGTAATGGCAATCGATGACAAAGTTAATTCACATGACTCATATCACACCCAACTTTGGCATCACCGGCTAGGTCATGTCAATGAGAAACGTTTTACAAAATTACATCAAGATTGGTATTTAGATTCTTTAGAACTAAAACCACTTGGTGCATGTCATGCTTGTCTACAAGGCAAAATGAACAAAGCCCCATTTAGTGGGAAAGATGAAAGGGCTAAAGAGCTTCTAGAATTAGTTCACACAGATGTGTGTGGACCATTTCTAGTTGAATCAAGGGGTGGGTTATTGTACTTCATAACTTTTACTGATGATTTTAGTAGATATGGATATATTTACTTAATGAGGTATAAGTCATATTCTTTTGATCGGTTCAAAGAATACAAGAATGAATTTGAGAACCAGCTTGGTAAGAAGATTAAGAAACTCCGCTCAGACAGAGGAGGATAATATCTTAATCAGGACTTCATTGATTTCTTATGGGAGTTTGGGATTCTATCTCAACTCAATCCTCCTTACATGACTTAGTGGAATGGTGTAAGTGAAAGGAGGAACCACACCCTGTTAGACATGGTGAGATCAATAATGAGTCATGCGAGTCTTCTATTATCCTTTTGGGGATATACATTACAAAAAACAGCACACATACTAAACCAAGTACCAACTAAATTGATAAATGGTATTCCATACAAGTTATAGAGTGGACGTAAATCCATGTTATCAAATTTACATGTGTGGGGTAGTGAAGCATTTGTTAAGGCCTCTTCAGGTAAACAACTTGCACCCTGAGGCAAAAAGTGTGTCTTTATAGGATATCCCAAGGAAACAAGGGGATATTACCTATACAACCCCTTAGATAAAAAGTTTATAGTGGCAAGACACGCCATATTCCTTGATAGGGAGAACATCTTTAAAAGAGATAGTGGGAGAGAGATAGACTTCAATGAAGTCGAGGCTCAAGATACACAGGAGTTGGTACAAGAACAAATTCCACAAAGCCCTGTGGAAGAACAATATGTTCCAGAGACATAAGAATTGTGTAGGAGCACGAGAGAGGTGAGAGAACCAGAATGATGTGGTTTTCTTGTCACTGAGGATGGTGACTCGTTATTGGTTGACAATGATGATCCTCTTTCCAACAAGGAAGAAGTTGAAGGCACAGACGTTTCCAAGTGGAAAGAAGCCATGAATTCTGAAATGGATTCCATGTATCAAAACCAAGTCTAGATTTTGGTAGATCCTATGGTTGATGTAAAGCCTGTTGGTAATAAATGGGTATTCAAGAAGAAACTGGACATGGAGGGACAATTCAAAACCTGTAAGGCACGACTAGTTGCAAAAGGTTTTAGACAACGTCAAGGAATTGACTATGATGAAACCTTTTCACCAGTTGCGATGCTAAAATCCATAAGAATCCTATTGGCCATTGTCACTTACCATGACTATGAAATTTGGAAAATGGATGTCAAAACAACATTCCTTAACGGGAACCTCCAAGAAGATGTCTACACGACACAACCTGAAGGGTTTGTGACTCCAAAGGATTCCAAAAAGGTATGCAAGTTGCAGAAATACATTTATAGATTAAAGCAAGCATCAAGGTCATGGAACATTTGTTTTGATGAAGCCGTAACGGAATTTGGATTTATTAAGAATGAATGTGAGCCTTGTGCCTACAAAAGGTTTAGTGGAAGTGCAGTCATTTTCCTAATAGTATATGTTGATGACATATTACTAATTGGAAACAAAGTACCTGTCTTACAGTCAGTTAAGGCATGGTTGGATAAATTCTTCTCTATGAAAGACTTTGGCGAGGCAACATATATTCTTGGGATCAAGATCCATTGTGATAGATCCAAGAGAATATTGGGCATAAGTCAAAGTACATACATTGACAAGATACTGAAGATATTCAGTATGGAACAGTCCAAGAGGGGATTGTTGCCAGTGTCACATGGAATTCATCTTTCCAAGAAAATGTGTCCTCAGACACATGAGGAAAGAAAGAAAATGGAATGGATTCCTTACGCATCCACGATTGGGTGTATGTTATGCTATGTACAAGGCTAGATGTTGCTTACGCATTAAGTGTGGTAGGCAGATATCAAGATGATCCATAAGACTGCCATTGGATGGCAGTCAAGACCATCCTTAAGTATTTGAGGCATACTAAGGATATGTTCCTGGTTTATGGAGGAGATGAGGAACTAGTCATCATAGGACATGTAGATGATAGTTTCCAGACTGATCAAGATGACATGAAGTCGCAGACTGGATACATCTTCAGTTTGAATGGAGGTGCAGTGAGCTGGAAGAGCTCAAAGCAAGGTGTGGTCGCAGATTATACAGTAGAGTCTGAGTATATCGCAGCTTCTAAGGCAGCTAAAGAAGTAGTATAGATGTGAATACTTGTCCAAGAGATGGATGCAGTACCTAGCATTAAAGATCCTATCACACTCTATTGTGATAATACTACAGCGGTGGAACTTGCAAAAGATCCAAGGTCGCATCAGTGGATAAAGCGCATACTTTGGAAGTATCATCTCTTGAGGGATTTTTCTTAAAGAGGTGAAGTTGCAGTGAGCAGTATTTCCACGGAAGACAACGTGGAAGACCCCTAAGGATGTAACTCACAAAGTCCACATATCAATAGCTAGAACCACCTCTAAGTGATATTTTTCCCTTACTCAATCCTGAAAGAAGATAATATACAAAAACCCAAAGGAATGAGTAGGTTGTGAGTCAAATCCCAGTAGAATTTCACCCAAATATTCCATAACAAGATTCCAATATCAAATTAACCAAGAAATTACTTTCAATTTTTAAATAAACAGGTTTGGCATATCAAAATCATATTTAAAAAAATCATGTTTTACAATTAAAAAGATGGAAATACTTTAGAAATTCATGTTTCTCATTTCAAATGATGGAAATACTTTTCAAATGATGGAGTTACATTTAAACAAAGTGTTCTTTACAAAAATGGCACTTTTCACAAATGGATTAAATAAATACTTTTATGTAAAACAGATTATATAAATTCATAAGGCATGTAGAATAGTTTACAATAATGGAATATATTCATTTGAAACATAAACAAGTGATCAACATGGTCATATGCCTAATAAGGTACAATAGTTCCAGGCTATAGGTACCCTACACTCAAGGTGATATAGAAAATATGTACATACGCCCCTTTGAACTCAAGCCAAAGAGGACTCATCACCATCTCCTAAGGGATGTGATGTGCTGATATGATGTTTTAGAATATTGTAAATCGTAAAGTATTATCCAAATAACTCACTACCTAATGATTTCATGTTCTCTTATAACAAAACAACAATGAGAAATTTATTTTAAGACTGCTTAACATACAATTAAATTGTATTCTCCATTTCAAATATTCCAAATTTCCATTTAAAAAACATAATATATTTTTAATAGAAAAACATATCTTTTCACAATGATGAAAACCTAAGGTTCCCATCAAACCATTTTTAATCCATTTTCACAAATAGGGATTTGAAATAAATTCACCATTCAAGTTCATAATCCAATTTTACAATTTAATTCAACAATTTAATTTTCAAAAAAATCCATCAATTTCACAACAAACCCTCAATTCAATGGAATTGGCGTTTTTTCATAATTTTCCATCAAATCCATTTCCATAATTAAATTAAAAAAATTAATTGAATCAATTCCCATAAAATACACATTTTAAATTAAACAGTTTAAATTTCACACTTTCCACAAATACACCCCAATTCAATGGAATTGGGGGTTTTCCCAAATTCAAGCCAAAACTAATTTCCAAAAACCCCAATTCAATGGAATTGGGTTTTTAATCAAACCATTGAAATAAATTTCATTTAAACCAAGAAATTTCCCTTAAATAAAAAATTGAAATTAAAACAACAATTTAGGGTTAAGATAAACTGAGCATCGTAATGGAACCACCTACCTCAAGATCAACGGATCTCGAATCACAACATCGTACATGGAAAACCCCAATGGAGAATGACAGAAACAAGGATATATGAATCAAACCTAGATATATATCTAAAACAAGGGGTATTATATCCACAAATCATCATGGGGATACATGGAATCCTATAGAGGAGAAGAGAGATCGCAGGAGAATAAGATCGGGATGAGGAAACTAATCGGAAGAAGATCGAAGGGAATTCCTCAAGCTTTAGATTGCTTTTGGGAGGTTTTTAAGGGTCTAATAATCCTTCTTAGGAGCTCCAAGGATGGGAGAAACTGATTTTGGGTCGTACCAGTCCATTGAGGTCCTAAAAGTAGGGTTCAAGAATTTTTAATAAAAATCCAGATCTCTTAAAATCTCGTATGCACGGCTTCCTGGTAAGACCCGTACAATTAAACCAAATCGTGCGGCCTGGTCGTGTGCCTATTTTAAATGGGATGCACTATTTCTACTAAGAGGGTGCACATATTGACTAATTTTGTTCCAATCATGTAGAATCCTACTGCCTTGGGTTTCATGGTTTGCTTTGATAGGGTGCACGGTTTGGGAAAATTGTGTGCTAACCATGCACTAGCCCATAATTTTCAAAACTCTTAAATTTTTAACCCAAGATTATCCCAAACGAGACCCAACCAAAGCTCAATAAAAAAGGGGTCTAGGAATACCTGAAAACAGTAACAGGATGTTACAAACTCCCCAACATAGAAACTTTCTATTCTCAGAAAGCCTACGAAGAAGCTTCCCTGCCACAAAGATGAGGCCACTACTCTTTCATCAGTGCATCCCTCTCCCACATCTCATGATTATCAGAACTATGCTATCATAACACCTGAACCAAAGGTATCATCCTCCCATGAAGTACCTTGGTTTCATAATCAACTATCTTGATTGGTCATTTAGTCATGGATAAATCAGGCTCAACTTCAAGATCACACCAACTCAGAACATGAGATGGATCAAATAGATACTTTCATAGCTGAGATACATGAAACATGTTATGTATCAACATTAGATATAGTGGAAGTGATAAATTATATGCAACTTTCCCCACCTACTCAACAACCTCAAAAATTCTCACAAAATGAGAAGAAAGTCTCCCTTGCCTCCCAAGTTGTCGATGACCCAACTAGGGTGAAACTTTCAAGAACACCTGGTCACCAACTGAGAACTCCAACGGCCTGTGACAATGATCTGCATAAGACTTATACTGACTTTGTGCAATCAACATTCTCTGAAGAATCAACTGAATCTTTGTTTTCATCTCTCGCATGAAACTTGGTCCAACCAAGGAACTTTCACCAATCTCCAACCAAAAAAATGGAGATTTGAAAGGGCGTCCATACAAGTCCTCAAAAGGAGTTATTCTAATTGTGGAATGGTAACTATTATTATAAGAAAACTAAAACAGCCCCAAATGATTATCCCAAGCCCAACCAATGTCGAGAACATAAGTGTGAAGAATATCTTCAAGAATATGTATAGCTCTTTATGTCTGGCCATCCGACTACAGATGGTATGTTGTACTCAAAATGATGTGAGATCTTAGTGCCTCCAAAAGTCCTCTCCAAAAATGAGAAGTGAACTGAGTATCCCTATCAGATACTTTAGCATATAAAACTTTATGCAAACAAATGATCTCTTTCACATAGATATTTCTCAACTCCTAAACTTATATCACAAATGGGTATAAAGTTATCCGAATTAGTCAGCCTATTGATCACAACCCATATCGCATTCTTCTTTCTCTAGGTATGCAACAATTCAACCACAAAGTCCATAGAGATCGCATCCCACTTCTAAGTAGGGACTAGAATTGGATGAAGAAAACTCAAAGGTTTATGGTGCTCGATCTTCACTTGTTGGTATGTATAGAAATGAGAGACAAATTTAGTAATGTCTCGTCTCATACTTGGCCACCAGAACTGTCGCCGCATATTATAGAACATTTCCACAGTTCCTGGGTGCACTACCCACTGGGAACTATGGAAATCCCCCATCACAACTTTACTTACTGAAGAATGTACCACAAAGTGGATCCAAGATCATAGAATTCCATATTTGGAGAATAGCCAATCAAGTATGGTCTCCCCACCATTTAGAGAGTCTATAATTCCACAGAACTCATCATCAAACTGTTGATCCTGAAGAATCAATTCAAGAAGAGAGGATTTCAACTGAATGTTGGCCAAGGAAACCTCGACCCCTTTTCCTGAACTCCAATATGAAACTGTGCAAAAAGATCCATCAAGTTCCACTCATCCAATGGTTCTTTCACTTCCTGGGTTGGAAGTTTCCTACCCAAAGCATCTACAATGACATTCACTTTCCACGGGGTATAAGTGATGTCAGAATCGGAAGACTGCAGGTATTCCACCCAATGCCTCTGGCAGAGATTCAAATCATTTTGAGATAAGATATAACTCAATATTTTTTTGTCTGAAAACATGGTAAACCTTTACCCATAAAGGTAATTCCGCCAAATCTTAAGTGTGTGCATCACAGTTTCAAGTTCAAGGTCATGGATTAGATAATTCCACTCATGTGTCCTAAGCCGACAAGAACCATAGGCAATGACATGATCACCTTGCATAATAATGCAACCCAAACCTGAACCCGATGCATCACAAAAGACCACATAGCCCTGCCTGGCCTCTAGAATATTCAACACTGGCACAATAGTCAAAATATGTTTCAACTAAGCAAAAGAATTATGGAATTTATCCTTCTAAGAAAACTTTACTCCCTTTCGATTTAGAGTAGTCATCAGATAATCCAACTTTGAGAAGTATTTAATGAACTAGAGATAATATCCAGCTAAACCTAAAAAGCTATGAATCTTAAAAACATTTCATGGTTATTCCCATGTCATAACAGCTATCACCTTCTCAAGATCAACTAATATCCCATTTTTCAACACCACTTGTCCCAAGAACTTCACTTCCTGAATCCAAAAATCACATTTTGAGAGATTTTCATAGAGTTAGTGATTTCTCAATAGGCTCAAAACTGTTCTCAAATGATGCACATGATCCTCCTAAAACTTAGAGTAAACAAGGATTTCATCCACAAAGACCACCATGAAAGTATCAAGATACTCATGGAAAATCATGTTCATTAACAGCATAAAGACTACAAGAGCATTGGTTAGAACAAATGGAATAACAAGGTACTCATAATGGTCGTACCTGCTCCAAAAGATGGTTTTCTGAATGTCAGATTCTTTTATCCTCAATTGATGGTAATCAGATCGAAGGTCGATCATTAAGAACCACTTTTCCCCTTTCAATTGATCAAGCAGATCATCAATCCATGACAATGGATATTTTTTATTTACCCTAAATTAATTGAGCTTTCGATAATCAACACATAGGAGCAGTAAACCATCATATTTATTAACAAAGAGAATTGGAACCTCCCAAGGTGACACACTTAGGTGTATAAAGTATTTCTCTAAAACATCGTCAAAATGGGAATTCAGATCTTTCAATTCATCTAGAGCCATGAAATAAGAGGTAATATAAAGTGGTTGAGTACTAAGAATTAATTCAATAGAGAACTCAACCTCCTTTACCAATGGAAAACCAGAAAAGTCAGAAGGAAACACACCAAGAAACTCGATGACAACTGGAGAGAGTTCACCGCTCAATAATTCTTTCTCCAGATCAAAGGAAAACACCAATATTACTTTCCCTAACTCTAGATAAGAAGGTATGACTCTACTCAAACTTGGGTCTCATTCTCCTTGAAAGACATAACACACACCATTGGGCGTAGTAAAGGAGACTCATCGAAGATAATAATAAATACGGGCTTTATTTCCAATGAGTCAATCCATCCCGAATTTGACGTTAAGAGGTTTCATGTCGAGAACCAGAAAACTCCAAGAAATCTCAACATCTGATAAAGAGAAGACACAAATAGAACTATAGAGACCCTGCTCTCTCTTCATACTAAGGGGTCAAAATAAACGAATAAGATGCAACAGATAAAAGCTCCATAGAAAGATTTAGAATATTAATAATACGAGTCGAAATAAATGAATGAGATGCACTAATATCAAATAGAATAGTCACTAATGACGAAGATGTAGTAATGTTACCTATCACGGTCATTGAACTCATATCCTCTTCCTATGGAGGCTCTTCCACTGCGTAAAGTAGCTTTGTTCTAGATGCCTATGGATGGAACCTTTTTATACATGAAGCATCTGATTGTCCCATAGTTTTTTTTGGAGGAGCTGATGATACCATTCCATTGCACTTAGTAGAATAAATATGGGAGAATCTCTGTAAGTTACCCAAGCATCCACAGGAGCCACAATTCTTGGGTGCCTCAGTGAAAATCCACTTTGAATATCCTATCATTCCACATTGGTAATAAATCAAACAAACTCTTCTTAGAACTACAAGAGGTCTAGAATGACCCTGCTATCGATAACTATCATGAGAATCATCATGCTTCTATTTTCCCTTCCAGGAACTCCCACTTCCACCAGGAGAGAAAGAAACTCCCGATAAGCCTTACTGGCCAGCCAGGTCCATTTCAACCATAAGTGATCTATCCAGCACATTAGTATAATAAGGTAGTTTCAGTAAGAAAACATGAGAATGAATATCCTGACGAAGTCCCAACTCAATCCTTCGAGCATTCATCTTCTCATTCGACACAATCTCATGTGTGAAATGCACGAGCTCAGCAAAACTGTTTGCATACTCTATCATAATCATGTTGTCCTCAAGTTTAAAAAACTTGGTAGTTGTGTACAATAGCATCGAATCTGGATAGAACTGGTTGGTGAAATGAACTATTAAGTATTTCTGCTTTAATCCCTCATACTTCTTCATCATCACTATAGTGTCCCACCATCTCTTGCTCGGTCCTTCCAACACAAAGGTGGCACACTTAACTTTTATTTCATCGAGTGTATCCAAGAACCCAAACAAATGTTCCATCATGCTCAACCATTCCTCAACCTCTTGAGGATCATTTGAGCCTTTGAATGGTGATGGTTTCTGGTGAAGGAGATCTTGAGAACTAAACTTGAGAACATCCCTCTAAGGTTCTAATGTTGGGGCCTGAATGGGAACCGGATGTGGTGTATGTCCCAGAGCTTGGACAGTGCGCATAATCACCTCAACCAAATTCAGATCTACAACAGGATTCGCTCGCTGAGGTTCAGCAGCAGCTTCCTCCTGGATCTGGTTCACACGTCTTCTCTGAGGCATGATGCTACACAAAATCATCATACAATAAGGAAGATATCATATTAACAATAAAACATAGCGATAATAGAAATTAATCCCAAGATATAGAACAAACAATATTTGGATTCCACTCTATCCAAATCAAAATAGGGAAAATACTAGAACTAATCCATAATACATCTTTCCCTAACAACCCATGGCGACTTAAGGTTCATTCCAATGAGAGATAACTAGGTACTTAATCACAACTACCTCCTAATTCCTGATAAGATTTCACAAATTCATACTGACTTTAAGAAAAAAGATCAACCTGGATCTATGATACCACTTTATCATGAACCAACCCGGGTACCCTAGTAACCCGATAACTGAGCTAGTCCTGACATATCCTAAAGGGCAATCTTGATCCCCAGGGTTTAGTGACTAGCACCTAGAATCATACAAAAAGATGTGGGAACGGTTTTTCCACAAACATTGCGGAAGTAAAAGAAACAAGATATTATGCATATCAAAATAAAATCTTCTATGAGTAAAGTATTGGAATTCAAATAGGTATAATAGCCCAAGTACTACGACCAAGTACCAGAAAACAGGAAAAACTTCCCAAGCCCCTAAGGACGCAACTCACCAAGTCCATGGATCAACAATTAGAACCACCTCCAAGTGACCTTTTCCCCTTACTCGATCCTGGAAGAAGATAATCTACAAACACCCGAAGGCACAAGTAGTGTGTGAGCCAAAGCCCAGTAGGATTTCACCCAAAGATTCCATAACAATATTCCAATATCAAATTAACTAATAAAGTGCTTTCAATTTGTAAATAAATAGTTTTGTCATATCAAAATCATATTTAAACAAATCATGCTTTGCAATTAAAAGGATGTAAATACTTTAGCAATTCATGATTCACATTTCAAATGATGGAAATACTTTTCAAACGATGGAATTCCCTTTAAACAAAGGTTTCTTTACAAAAATGTCACTTTTCATAAATAGATTAAATAAACACTTTTATATAAAATAGTTCATATAAATTCACAAGGCATGTCAAACAGTTTACAAAAATGGAATATATTCATCTGAAATATAAACAAGCGAGAAACATGGTCATATGACTAATAAGGTATGATAGTTCCAGGCTATGGGGACACCATACTCAAGGTGATATGGCAAATATGTACATACGCCCCTTTGAACTCGGGCTAAATAGGAATCATCACCATCACCTAAGGGATGTGATGTGCTGATATGATGTTTTAGAACGTTGTAAATCGTAAAATGTTGTTCAAATAACTCACTAACTACCTAAGGTTTGCGTTTGATCTTATAACAAAACAATGATGGAAAATTTATTTTAAGACTACTTAAAATACAATTAAATTCCATTCTCCATTTCAAATATTCCAAATTTCCATTTAAAACCCATAATAGGTTTTAATCAAAAACATGCCTTTCCACAATGATGAAACCCTAAGGTTTCCACCAAACCATTTTAATCCATTTTAAAAAATATGGATTTGAAATCAATTCACCATTCAATTTCAAAATTCAATTTTACAATATAATTCAACAATTTAATTTTGAAACAAGTTCCATCAATTTCACAACAAACCCCCAATTCAACAGAACTGGGGGTTTTCACAAATTTTCATCAAATCCATTTCCACAATTAAATTCAACAATTTAATTGAATCAATTTCCATCAAATCCAAAAATTAAATTAAACAACTTAAATTTAAAAATTTCCAAAAATACACCGCAATTCAATGGAATTGGGGGTTTTCCCAAATTCATACCAAAATCAATTTCCAAAAAACCTCAATTCAATGGAATTGGGTTTTTAATCAAACCATTGAAATAAATATCATTTAAACCAAGAAATTTAAATTAAATAAATAATTAAAATTAAAATAGCAATTTAGGGTTAATATAAATTAAGCATCATAACGAAACCACCTACCTCAGGATCAACAGATCTCGAATCACAACGTCGTTCACAAAAAACTCCAATAAAGAACAATGAAAACAAGGATCTATGAATCAAACCTAGGTTTAGATCCAAAATAGTGGGTATTAGTGTCACGACCCGTCCCAGTGGGGCCCGCGCTGTGACTCCCCAAGCCCACCTCTAATAGGCCAGGGGCTGGTGACTAGCACCGAGTAGGCATATTACTAATCATGGGAGGCATTGCCTAAGTACCTATACACACGCACACATCTCCAAGCCCACAAATGCTGAAATGTAAAAACACTAAGGAACAAAAATGCATGTATACAACTAAACCCAACCAACAGAGTACGACGGAAGGTAAAGTACTAAAAGAAAACTGGGCCAGAATACAATCCCACCAAAACAAAATTCTAAAAACTGCAAAGTCCAACCTGTAAACACAAAAGGTGCTGGGACTGTTGCTCGTAGTCATAGGAATGCCTCGACCTTTAGGGAACTCAGAAAGCTTGGTCCTGTCCTGGTCCGCCCTGGACTCTTTCAAAAGGCAGTTCATCTGCACAAGACACGACACATGCGGGCAAAGCTTGTGCAGGGGTGAGTATAACAATACTCAGAAGAGGACCCCGAAAACCAAAAAGTAGTATACAAAGTAAAGGTACATTTAGCTATGCACAGTATATGTTTACCGAACATATAGCACAAACCAGATATACTCAAAACCCTGACCCGTAGTCTAGAGACAAGTCACACAACCGCATACCCCCATCCAGGGATTCAGCTCGAAGATTTCCACGAAGCACTCGTTCTGGGAGAACACACTCCACGAGTCTTATAGCTCTGATGACATCAGTCTGAGAAGTATTTTTCATCGAGAAGCATCACGATAGGTAGTTACACTCATTACGGGAGACACACTCCTGAGTGAGAAATATCACGATACACAGATGAGGATAACTGCTAGGGTCATGGAAGATATCGTGACTCATCCGAAATTAACCTGCTAGGTAGAGGATCGACACTTGGTGGAGTTGTTCACGTCGATGTCGGACTCTACCTAGGGTCAAGAAGGGATAGAGGATCTCGATCCGTGCCTCTTGGATGGATGCCTGACTCTATCACAGAATGTCCTGCTGAAGAGATCATACTCCTGTAAAAGGAAATGATGCCTGACCTTCAGGGGAACGATAAGAAGGGGCACTAACCTAAACGAAAGATGTCCAAGATACGGTGAACAAGAGGACCATGCCGTTTTCCAAAAAGTACACGGCGTGTAGAAAAGTTACACGCCGTGTTGTCTAACCCCGAGTACTGCCCGTGTACAATGGCCCGTGTCATAAGGCTGGTCATGTAGAAAAACTGAGTACACGACATGTAGTACGGTGTACACGTCATGTCCGAGTGACTGGGGTTGGCTCCGTGTATGCTGACCATGTGCCCGTACACAGTCATCAACCGGTGTACACCAACCCGCGTAATCGGTACACGGGGTGACCCGGGTTACTGGCCTCGTCTGGCCGTGTGATGGAGTACATGGTCGTGTACTCCATCCTGTGTCTGTGTACCCCCTGGATACATGCCAAGTCCTGTGTAGCCGCTTCTTCCATGTTGTACACACCGTGTCGTCTGAAGCCGTGTACTCCAACCCGTGTCTGTGTACTTCCCAAAGAACACGCCGAGCTTCGGGGAAAGCCTAACACGCTGTGTGACCAGGGTCACACGCCGTGTGATTCCTCTCTGACCCCCAAAACCCTAGCCTCAGCTGCCAGTACTACACGGCGTGTTCTTCGGAAGTACACGCCGTGTATTCTGGAAATTTCCAGAAACGACGCTCTTCGCCGGCGCGCCTCCCGTGCTGCCCTGATCATTGATCCAGCTATCTGATCGCCATGAAACTCTCGGGGTTTGGTCGGCCTGACGCCACGAAGCTTCTATCAGTATTTTTGGACCTCAGATCGGCCCCGAAAACATGCTTTGATCTTCCCGCGCGAAGAACGCTTGAAGAAAGACCCTTCCTGATTCGGTCTGATCCGTCGTCTGCCATCGTCGTCGCACGTCCGCAAGGTCGATGTGGTGTCGATTCTTTAATTTGGGATCGTTGCATCACAAAATGGGCACGCAACGATTCGTTGTTCATCGCCCCGCGAAGAACGCACGAAAGAAAAGGGAAGAAATCCAATAAAACAAATTTGAGGAATGAACCTCCGCCGTCGTTCGTCACGGCGTTGATCCACTCCCGTTAATAGGATTAAATGGAGCAGAAAAATCAACAACGATGATCAATGTGGATTAATTACCCATAACCATCCTAAATAAAATCCCTCCCGCAAGAACGCATGAATCCGCGGATCAACATGTTCGTGGTTGATCCGTGTTCGTCTTTTAAATTTAAAAACGGGGGAAACGGAATAAAATAACAACCCCTACCTTTAAGAAAGGATTGATCGTTGACGAAAGGGTCATGCTACCGTTGTCATCGAGATCCTTCAACTTCATTGGCGTAGCGAATATCAACTTTGATCCGTTGTTGTTCGTCGCTGAGAGTTTGATCCAACGCTTTGCAGATTCTCCAAAGGTTTCTCTAAATCTTTCGCCAATGATCGACGTTCAATTATCCAAATAAAAAGGGAAACGTATTTGACATTCAAAAATACACTGCGGTATTAATGAGTCCAACTTTCCATTCTTGAGTCATTATGACGTGCCATTTAATTAAGGAAACAGCTGCCCCATTGTCGCGCTGCAGCGAATGCTTCCATAAAAGAAATAAAATAAACTTGCAAATTTATTTTATTTTATTTTACTTAAAACGTCTGAAAATTAACTTTTCCCCTCAACCCATGTCGGTCGAGGTTAGGCTCTTTCTTAGGTAAAGTTGTCGCCCCAGACGCAACGGTGCCCTCATATTTTTAATTCGGGAATCCGTTTGGAAACTGGCACAACCACGTACAAGTGTCGACTCACTTAACTTAAAAAAAGTTCAAACCACCATTCCGGGCTCACTAGGCCTCAGAATGATGTTCCGTCTTCACGCTCGGTCTCGAAATAATTCCATATAATATTTAAAAATAATACATGGAAAATCCGAGACATTACATTCTCCCCGCCTTGGGGCTTTACATCCCCGAAAAGACAAAACAAAGGCTACTCAAAAAGATGTGGGTATTGGGTACATATCTGGGCCTCCCGCTCCCACGTGCTCTTCTAAAGATTCTCGTGCTGCCACCAGATGCGCACCAAGGGAATTGATCACCCACGAAGGATCCTCTCCTGCCGATACTCGATCTCCACTGGGTACTCAGCAAAGGTCACTCCATTCTCGATGTCCAGCTCACCCCAGTCAATGACGTGTGATGGGTCATGCACGTACCTCCTCAGCTACGACACATGGAAGACATCATGTACCCGATGCAACTGTGGCGGTAGAGCTAGGCGGTACGCCACCTCGCCAACTTTTCACAGTATCTGGAAAGGTCCGATGAACCTTAGAGATAGATTTTCGCCTCGGCCAAATCTCCGTAACCCTTGTCGAGGTGAGACCTGAAGAAAGACGTGGTCCCCCTCTTCGAACTCTAGAGGTCTACGTTGTCTGTCAGCATAAGAATTTTGTCGGCTCTGTGCAGTCTTCATTTGCTCCCGAATGATCTGCACCTTCTCGGTGGTAGCTCGCACCAACTCTGGACCCATGAGTGTTGATTCTCCGAGGTCGGTCCAGCAAAGCGGTGACCGGCAGGGTCTCCCATACAAGTCCTCGAATGGTGACATACCAATGGTGGAGTGGTAGTTATTATTGTATGCAAACTCCACTAGTGGTAGGTGGTCCTCCCAACTACGACCAAAGTCTAAGACATAGGCTCACAATATATCCTCCCAAACCTGAATGGTCCTCTCTGTCTGGCCATCAGTCTGGGGATGAAACGTTGTACTCAAGCATAGTTGAGTCCCAAAATCCTCCTGCAATCTCTTCCACAATCGGGATGTGAAACGGGTGTCTCAGTCTGAAAATATTGTCGAGGGGACTCCATGAAGTCGAACTATCTCCTGCATGTAGAGGCGTCCCAAGCTCTCTACAGTACTCTGCTCCCTGATAGCTAGGAAGTGGACTAACTTGGTGAGTCAGTCAATGATCACCCAGATGAAATCATGCCCCTTGGACGTTCATGGTAAGCCTGTCATGAAGTCCATCGATATTCCATCCCACTTCCACTCTGGAACTTCCAGGGGGTGAGCTAATCCTGCTGGAACTGGGTGCTCGGCCTTCACCTGCTGGCATGTAAGGCATCGAGAAACAAACTCTGCTACTGCCTTCTTCATGCCTGACCACCAGAACTGTCGTTAGAGGTCCTGGTACATCTTTTTCACTCCAGGATGTACCTCCAAAGGGGATGTATGAAACTACCTCAGGACCTCCTCCTACAAATCCACTGGTACAACAGTGCATCCTCTGAAAAGAAGTACGTGCTCCCCACCTTGCGAATATCCATTAGGAACATGTCCTGTGGATAACTGAGCACGTAAGGCCACACAGTCGACATATCCTAGCTACGCCTCCCTAACCCATTGTAAGAGTGGAGGGGCGACAACCATTGACTGTAGGTAAGTTGTATCATCTCCATCCACGAAGGACAACTGCAACGCAACTAACTGCTCTGTCGCCTCACTCAATAGCTATGAGCTCGACCTTCTGCTAAGAGCATCCACCACCTTGTTCCCCTTCCCAGGAGTATATATGATCTCAAAATCATAATCCTGGAGGAACTCTAGCCAACGCCTCTGTCTCAGATTCAGATCCTTCTGTGAGAAGATGTACTTGAGTCTCTTGTGGTCAGAGTAGACGATAAACCGCTCACCCATAAGGTAGTGTTGCCACATCTTCAATGCGAAGACTACTGTTGTCAACTCAAGATCATGGGTCGCATAGTTCTGCTCATGTGGCCTAAGCTAGCATGAACCATAAGCAATCACCTCCTGCCTCTGCATCAGGACACATCCAAGCCCGGTCCCTGATGTGTCGCAGAAAACTATGTACTCGACACCCTCCTCAGGTAATCTCAAGACTGAGGCGCTCGTCAAACTCTGTCTCAACCGCTCGAAAGCCTGCTGGCACTTCTCCGTCCACACGAAAGGTTACCCCTTCCTGGTCAAGGCCTTCATCGGTGCTGATATCCAGGAGAAATCATGAATGAATCTCCGGTAATATCCTGCCAACCCAAGGAAGCTCCGCACCTCCATCACGCTCCGAGGTGGCTCCCATGCTAACACAACCTCCACCTTGGCTGGGTCTACAGTTACTCCATTGGCTGAGATGACATGTCCCAGAAAGTGGACCTCCTGAATCCATAATTGGAACTTTTGAGAGCTTCCCATAAAGATGGTTCTCCCGAAGTACATCTAGAACCATCCGCAGGTGTCTCATGTGCTCCTCCTCTGACGCCGAGTACACAAGGATGTCGTTGATGAAGACCACTATGAACCGTTCCATGTACGATTGGAAGATCCATTTCATCAGTCCCATGAACACTATAGGGGCGTTCGTCATGCCGAAAGGCATCACCAAGTACTCATAGTGACCTTAGAGGCATCTGAAAGCCATCTTCGGTATATCCTCATCCCATACTCGTAACTGGTGATAGCCCGATCGAAGGTCAACCTTCGAGAGCCACTGTGTCCCTCTTAGCTGATCAAAGAGGTCATCGATCCTTGGTATTGGATACTTATTCTTCACCATCACCTGGTTCAGGCACTGGTAATCCATGCACAACCTCAGACTCCCGTCTTCCTTCTTGGAAAACAAGACTGGGTCTGCCCAGGGTGAAACACTGGGTCTCACAAAACCCTTGTTCTGAAAATCCTCCAACTTCACCCTCAGCTTGCAAATATCTGCGAGAGCCATCTGATATGATGATGAAGAAATCGGTGTCATCCTGGGGTGTAAGTCGATGCAGAAGTCGATTTCCCAGTGGGGAGGTAATCCTGGTACATCTTCGGGAAAGACGTCCTCATACTCTGCCACTACTGCTGAGAACTGGGAGCTCACAACATCCATTGCTCCGAGGGAAAGGCTAACCAACTCATGAGCGATTGGTTGAACCCTCCTATGCATAATCCCATTCTGTGTTTTCTAGATTTCCCTTTCTCCAACAAAGGAAAACCTCAATCCATCACGGTGGACACACCACACTCTTTGCCTAAAACAGTCAATCTGGGCATGGACTGAAGATAACCAATCCATACTGAGAATGACGTCGTAAGGCCTCGACGCTACCACCAAGAGGTTCCAACTGAAACTCTCGCCTCTAAGGGTAAGATCACACTGTCTTAAAAGGTGCGTGATCGTCGAGTCTCCTCCTGTAGGTGTCTCCAAGCGTAAGGATCGAGTCAACGGTTCTACCGGAATCACGAGGTTTTGTACAGGACATGTGGCTATGAAGGAATTACTGGCACCTGTGTCTATAAGTACATCAACTACGGTAGAAAAGACACAGATCTTACCTCGAATCATCCCTGGAGCCCCTGGGTCATATGCCTCGATCGCATGCTGCCGTCCCCGCCCCAGTCCCCCAGCTCCGTGAGCCTGGTGCAGACCTCCCGGGGGTGGTGGTGGAAGTAAGTCAAAGCGTCTGCCACCACCCGTAGCTCTCCCTGCTCCTCTGCCAGGTCCGCCACCTGGCGGGTCTGTCTGCTCCACTCTCTACCTCTGCCTCAGTGGTCCATCCACTGCTTCCCTATTAGCAGCTCGACGGGTTGGTCAATCTCTAGAGAGATGTCCCCTACCGCCACACACGTAGCATCGCTTCTCCCTAGGCTGACTGGATCCATCCTGAGAGCCCTAGACTATCGATCCTCTGTCCTGGGTCCTCCTATGACGGCTCTCGTGTCTAGATCTATGTGTCTGACACCGGCTCCCTACTTTCGGTGTCTCTGCACCTGTATTCCTGCTACTGACTGTCGTCGGCTGTCTCTGCTCCGACAAGAAGCTCTCGATCACCAAGGCCCGTTTGAGCACTCCAGCATAAGTCGATATGCATAAAGGCACGAAACTAGCTTGAATTTCCCGCCATAGACCTCGCCCGAAGGTCCGAGATCTAAAGTACTGATCCCTGACCATATCCATTGAGTACCGAGCGAGGTTGGTGAACCTCGATGAATAGTCATCTATTGTCATACTGCACTGCTAGAGTTGAAGAAGCTCCTGGATGCGCACAGATATCAGTGTAACCGGAGATAACTCCTCCTTAAAGAGTCGCTCGAACTCTGTCCACGAAAAAGTATCCTTGTCGTGAGTCTGTGTGGTCAGACTCCACCATCGTCCCACCGAACCCTAAAGAAGGCTCGCTCCTAGGATCACCATCTAGTCTGCTGGTGTCCTCACTAGACAGAAAAATCTGGTCACCGCCTCAAGCCAGTCCTCAACCGCCTGAGGATCGAGATCACCTTGGAACCTGAGGGGCCTCTGTCTCTGGAACTCATGGAGCGCGCTCAGCTTGCGCTCCTCGTCAGTTGGTATCGCAGGTACCACGGGCTGCTCCACTGGTGGTGGCATAGCTGGTGCACCACCTGGTGGCAACGCCTGGGGGACTGGTCCTTGTATCGAAGCCTCATCACTAAGGGGGTCATCCTCGTGATCGTGCTGCTGAATCCTAGCAGGTATGTGTCGTGGAGGCATCCTGTAATGAAACAAGATGTACCATGGTCAAGGAGTATATATGGATAGCTGACACAAAGGACATGGAAAACACAACCCATTCCTATATAATGCATGTACCATTATTTTATTTCCCCTCAACCAGTGTCTTTGTGTACCAAGTTGAAAAGCAGGTTATCAGAGTCATGGTGTATGGATACGTTGGTCGTCGCACCAACACTGGAGTCTCTGGCCTGAAAGTCGAGCTTGAAACACTTAACACTGTTTCCCTAAACCAAACTCACAGACTCTTGGTCCTAAGGTAGAACCGACTACCTCTGATACCACTCTGTCATGACCCGTCCCAGTGGGGCCCGCACCGTGACTCCCCAAGACCGCCTCCAATAGGCCAGGGGCTGGTGACTAGCACCGAGTGGGCATATTACTAATCATGGGAGGCATTGCCTAAGTACCTGTACACATGCACACATCTCCAAGACCACAAATGCTGAAATGTAAAAACACTAAGGAACAAAAATGCATGCATACAACTAAACCCAACCAACAAAGTACGACGGAAGGTAAAGTACTGAAAGAAAAATGGGCCAGAATACAAGCCCACCAAAACAAAAGTCTGAAAACTGCAAAGTCCAACCTGTAAACACAAAAGGTGTTGGGACTGCTACTCGTAGCTGTAGGAACGCCTCGGCCTGTAGGGAACTCAGAAAGCTCGGTCATATCCTGGTCCGCCCTGGACTCCGTCCAAAGGCTGCTCGTCTGCACAAGACATGACACGTGTGGACAAAGCCCGTGCAGGGGTGAGTATAACAATACTCAGTAGAGGACCCCGAAAACCACAAAGCAGTACACAAAGTAAAGGTACAGTCAGCTATGCACAGTATATGTCTACAGAACATATAGCACAAACCAGATATACTCAAAACCCAGACCCGTAGTCTAGAGACAAGTCACACAACCGCATACCCCCGTATAGGGATTTAGCTCAAAGATTTCCACGAAGCACTCGTTTCGGGAGAACACACTCCACGAGTCTTATAGTTCTGATGACGTCTGTCCGAGAAGTACTGTTCGTCAGGAAGCGTTGTGAGAGGTAGTTACACTCATTACGGGAGACACACTCCTGAGTGGGAAAGATCACGATACATAGATGAGGATCACTGCCAGGGCCATGGCGGATACCACAACTCATCCGGAATTCGCCTGCTAGGTAGAGGATCGATGCCTGGTGGAGTTGGTTACGTCGATGCCAGACTCTACCTAGGGTCAAGAAGGGATAGAGGATCTCGATCCGGGCCTCTCGGATGGATGCCTGACTCTATCACAGAATGTCCTGCTGAAGGGATCATACTCTTGTAAAAGGAAACGATGTCTGACCTTCAGGGGAATGAGAAGAAGGGGAACTAACCCAAATGAAAGATGTCTAAGATACGATGAACAAGAGGACCATTCCATTTTCCAAAAAGTACAGGGTGTGTAGAAAAGTTACACGCCATGTTGTCTGACCTCGGGCACTGCCCGTGTACAACAGATCGTTTCGTAAGGCTGGTCGTGTAGAAAAACTGAGTACACAGCATGTATTATGGTGTACATGCCATGTCCGAGTGACTAGGGTTGGCTCTGTGTACGCTGACCATGTGCCCGTACACGATCATCAACCCGTGTACACCAACCCGTGTAATCGGTACATGGGGTGACCCGCGTTACTGGCCTCTCCTGGCCATGTGATGGAGTACATGTTCGTGTACTCCATCCTGTGTCTGTGTACCCTCTAGATACATGCCGAGTCCTGCGTAGCCGCTTCTGCCATGCTATACATGCTATGTCATCTGAAGTCGTGTACTCCAACCCGTGCCCGTGTACTTCCCAAAGTACACGCCGAGCTTTAGGGAAATCCTAACATGCTGTGTGACCAGGGCCACACACCGTGTGATTCCTCTTTGACCCCCAAAACCCAAGCCTCCACCGCCAGTACTACATGGTTTGTTCTTCAGAAGTACATGTCGTGTAGTCTGGAAATTTCCAGAAATGATGCTCTTCGCCGGCATGCCTCCCGTGCTGCCCCCATCATCGATTCGGCTGTCTGATTGCCACGAAACTCTCAGGGTTTGGTCGCCCCGACGCCATGAAGCTTCTTTCGGTGTTTCCGGACCTCCGATCGGCCCCAAAAACATGCTTTGATCTTCCCGTGTGAAGAACGCTCGAAGAACGACCCTTCCCGATTCAGTCTGATCCGTCGTCCGCCATCATCGTCGCACCTTCGCAAGGTCTCTGTGGTTTCGATTCTTCAATTTGGGATAGTTGCATCGCAAAACGAATGCGCAACGATTTGTTGTTCATCGCCCCGCGAAGAACGCGCGAAAGAAAAGGGAAGAAATCCAATAAAACAAATTTGAGGAATGAACCTCCGCCGTCATTCGTCACGGCATTGATCTTCTCCCGTTAATAGGATTAAACTGAGTAGAAAAATCAACAACAATGATCAACGTGGATTAATTCCCCATAACCATCCCAAATAAAATCCCTCCCGCAAGAACGCACGAATCCACGGATCAACATGTTCGTGGTTGATCCGCGTTCGTCGTTTAAATTTAAAAACAGGGGAAACAGAATAAAATAACAACCCATACCTTTAAGAAAGGATCGATCGTTGATGAAAGGGTCGCACTTCCGTCATCGTTGAGATCCTTCAACTTCATTGGCACAACAAATCTCAACTTCGATCTGTTGTTGTTCGTCGCTGAGAGTTTGCTCCAACGCTCCGTGGATTCTCTAGAGGTTTCTCTAAATCTTTCGCCAACGATCGACTTTCGATTATCCCAATAAAAAGGGAAACATATTTGACATTCAAAAATACGATGCGGTATTAATGAGTCCAACTTTCCATTCATGAGTCATTATGACGTTCCATTTAATTAAGAAAATAGTTGCCCCATTTCCATGCTGCAGTGGATGCTTCCATAAAAAAAATAAACTTGCGAATTTTTTTTATTTTGTTTTACTTAAAATGTCCAAAAATTAACTTTTCCCCTCGACCTGTGCTGGTCGAGGTTAGGTGCGTTCTTAGGTAAATTTGTCACCCCGGACGCAACGGTGCCCTCATATTTTTAATCCGGGCATCCATTTGGATACTGCCACTACTGCGCACAAGTTCCGACTCACTTAACTTAAAAAAAGTTCAAACCACCATTCTGGTCTTACTGGGCCTCAGAACGATGTGTCGTCTTCACGCTCGGTCTCGAAATAATTCTATATAATATTTAAAAATAATACACAGAAAATCCGAGATATTACAATTAGATCCACAAATCGTCACATGGATCCATGGAACCCTAGAGAGTAGAAGAGAGATCACAAGAGAATTAGATCGGGATGAGGAAACTAACTAGAAGAAGATCGAAGGGAGTTCCTCAGGCATCATATCACATTCAGGAGGGGTCTAAGGGGCCAAGAATCTTTCTTGGGAGCTCCAAGGATGGGAGAAACCGATTTTGGGTTGTACCGGTCCGTTGGGGACCTAAAAGTAGGGTTCGGTAATTTTTAATAAAAATTTGGATCACTTAAAATCTCATACACATGGTTTCCTGGGTTGACCTGCATGGTTAGAAAAAACTCTGCAGCCTGTTCATGCACCTATTTTAAATGGGCCACACAATTTCTACTAAGAGGGTGCAACTCTTGACTAAATATGCACCAACCATGCAGAATCCCACTGCCTTGTGTTGCACGGTTTTCTCTGATAGGGCACACGGTTTGGGAAAACCATGTACCAACCATGCACTAGCCCAGAATTCTCAAAACTCTTAAAATTTTAACCTAAAATAACCCCAAACGAGACCCAACCAAAGCTCAATAAAAAGAGGGGTTTAGGATTACCTGAAAATAGTAACAGGATGTTACAATATGTTTCTTGAAATTATTTATTTTTCTATTTATTCTCTCTTGAATATGATCTCTTTATCTCACTTGTGTTATCATTTGAAGGTAAGTCTTATCTCTTCAATTCTAAAATTTTCCTTAAGATAGACTTTTATTTTCAATTTAATTTTTAAATTTGAAAAATGATTTTTCTCTAATTTTCAAACTTCTAAATCATATTTTCTAAAACAAGTTATTTTTATAAATTTTAAAAGTATTTTTTAAAACTAAACTGGTTTACAAAACTTATATGAGAAATTATGTATATCATCTACATTTTAAAAAAAATGTTTATTTTTACCTCTCTTCAAAAAGATTAATTATGAGTAAAAAATATCTTTAACATTGTTCTTGAGATATCTTTGATGAAATACAAATTGAAGGATGCTTTCGAATTATGTTTTTTGTCTCATTTATTTTATGCTTTTAATCATTCAACTCTAATACAAATAATTTTTTAAATCTAATTCAATCGTTTTCTATTTTTTGTACTCACTTTATCATTATTGAAATTAGCTTTTTAATTCAAATCGAATTTATCATCTATCTCTCTATCAATTGCCTAGATTTAATCATTTCAATATTGTTTTGTTTTGAATTTGTCATTATTGTTTGTTTTAATTTTTTAAAAAGCAATTCACCCTCCCCCTCTTGCAATCTACTTCAACCAACAATAGGGCATGGGATAGGTTGAGTCTTTTCCAGTGGGACTTGGATTTGACTTTTGTTTTTTTTATTTGTTTAGATTCCAGTTATTGTTTGGATATAAAAAAATCATATATAAATAAAAAATATATCAATAATATTTCACCAAAAAAATAATATTTTTGGAAATCTATATTTTTTAGAAAAGGATAGATAGTTTGTTGTGAGGAAAAAAGTTTTGAGTTATTTTTTTTATCAATATACATTAGTTTTATCCATTTTGGTGGTAGGACGACACACCACAAACACAAAAAATGGGGATGACAATGGGAGGGTTAATGAATTGTAGGATACAAATCTAGTTGCAAAATGTATCCCATGGGACCAATGACACATTTTTTCCTCGAAACATTTTTTTGGGAATGAGATAATATTTCATTTTTTATGATTTTGTACATTTATAGTAAAAAAATAATTTTTTATAATGTTTTTAATTTAAATTTATATAAAATATATATATTGCATGTTACAAGGGATGGAGTCTCACATATAAACTTAGATGAGCTACACCTATCACTCAATGGGTTTTATGATGGAATCCCATAATGGATTAAACGTTGGGTCTAGAAGATAGAGGGAATAAAGAAAAAATATCCTGATAAATGGTATCAGAGCCATGGTGCAGCCCAAATGTGGTGGAGGGTGGAGTATTCCTTAAACCAGTTTGACAATGATAACGACGGCTCATTTGAAGCATGTGGATCCATAATGACTTGTGTCAAATGTTTTCTTGATAGTAGTGGTCAGATGGAAAGTCTCGGTGATGAGAAAATGATGATGTAAGATGGTGGGATCTAGTGAATTATCATTAAAGATGATGCCCAATTGTGTGGTCTTTGGTTTGAGAGAATCATTGTTAAGTGTAAACTCAATTCCCATGTCGAATTCCATAAGATATGGTGGCTAACATATACATTTGGATGAGCTAATTATCCTATCATCTAATGATTTTTAGGATGGAACCCTAAAAATGATCATATGTTGGGATTAGAAGACTTAGAGATGGAGGGAAAATGATCTGACACTAATAACATTATATCTACATTTATCATAAGAAATATTTGAATTTTATACTTATGTTATTATTTATTATTATTTTTTAATCTTTGTAGTAACATTTATGTTAAATTATAGATTAATTTAATACTTTATGCTAATAAATATTAATATTTTTTTTCATTTTAAAAAAAATTGAATTCTTTTATGGATCGCAGATTCAAGCTATCACAAAATAATGAGACATGGGTTTGATTCAAAGTGTCCCACATGCAAGATAGTGTGATATTTGTAGGAAAATATGTAGGTAAATGAAGAAGAAAAATTGAATCTTGATGCGTGAATTTAATTCACTATCCAATAGGGTTTGATTCACCCCCACTTTAATGGTGTAGGGTTCTCGGTGGAATTTTCCGTCAAGGATTTCACCATGATTTGGAGAAAATTGAACACCAATTTTCAACTACCCCACAACACTGAAGTTGGAAAAAATATCTAGAAAATTTCTTGGATTGAAGGAAAAATTAACATTTAAGTGATCTCATCATCACTTATTTATAGATCAAAATCAGTGTGAATTGCACCAATTTGATCTCATCGTTTCGGTCAAAGGACACCTTGGTTTGACCAAAACAAGACAACTTTTAGTGGGGGTACCCACTCAAATTTTGAAAATTTGAAAAACCAACAGTTACGCCTAATCACATTATTAGTCATTTTTTTATAAAATATTTTATTTTATTTTATTTTATTTTTTGTTTTGTTTATATATATATATATATAACAAAACATTTTACTAAATGTATTTTTTTAAACACTTTAATAGCATTTAGGCACATATATATTTTATTGAAAATGCCAATTCCCAAGGCTCCTTTTATAAGGGATAAGCTATGGGAATTTTACCCACATTTCCAATGTGGGATTCCCATTTTTTTGTCCACCACATCAATTCAAGCAAAGGGTGTTTTGATCAATCAAAACACTCTATTCATTTTAATAAATATTTTGAATAAAATTATAACAATCCCTTACTTTTATTCATAAATATTAATTCTCCAGACCACAAGTGAATCATTATACATAATAAAGGTATCTTTCAATTTAAACCATTATTTAGTATCAATATCTAAATGTTTTATTAGATTTACAAGTTGTCAAAACATTAAACTTGTAGATATTTAAGATAAAACAGAGATACCATACATACAATGATCTTTCCATCCAATATCTCATTCTATAGCACTTTTATAATCATATTCTTATATCCTTTTCATAAACTCTCTGAGTAAACTCATTAACCCCTGTAAGAAGTGGCACCACTTCTAAGTTCACATAGGCAAATATTACAATGTGCTTACATTATTAGAACACATAACTCATCCAGTCTTAATTTTTTTTAAGAGTTTATAACTCAACCTCTAGTCATAACGGATGATATTGACACCAAATAGTTGGGTTTATAATTTTCAATATCAACAATCATGTTCATAACTTTTTTTTACCCATTAAACACTTTGATTAGGATCTACCTAAAGAGAGTATTGGGTTTTCATTATAGAAATGATTTATTCTATGGTTTTTAACCCCATTTATTTATTAGTTTCATAAATGATATCTCTCAGAATAGATTTTGTAAATTGGTTCGTAAGGTTTTTATACGATCTCACATAGACAATTGTTAAGGTACCACCTTGTAACAATTGCCTCACATAATCATGTCTCAAACTTATATGTCTAGACTTTTCATTGTACATGAAACTATATTCCCTTGATAAAGTTGTTTCACTATCACAACTGATAAAGATAGGAGGCATCAAACTAGGCCATAATCTAATATCCAATAATATATTTTTAATCCATTCAACTTCCTTTCCACATGCAGCTAAAGTGATAAACTCAGACTTCCTGGTCGAATGTGAAATACATGTTTGTTTCTTTCTCTCCCAAGAAACATCACAACCTCCAAGAGTAAACAACCATCCAGACATGGATTGGTTATCACCAATACTAGTAATCCAACTTGCATCGGTGTATCCTTCTAATACAGCCAGATAATCATTATAGTATAAACTTAAATATTTGATCTTTCTTAAGTATCAAAAAAATATCGTTATACATCTCCAATGATCCATACTAGGATTAATAGTATATCTACTCATTTTACATCAAAAGCAATATCAGGTTTAGTGAAATGCATTGCATACGTTAAAGAACTAATTGCACTAGCATACTCAAGTTTTGTTATAGCTCTACATGTGTTTATAAATAGTTTAACACTAGAATAAAATGGAGTATTAGCATCCTTGAAACCAAGATGATCAAATTTATTTAAAAAAAATCTATGTAATGAGACTAACTTAAAGAATAACCCCCACTATGTATTCTAACTTTAATATCTAAAATAGTATCAACTATTCCAAGATCCTGTATTTTAAACATATAAGATAAATAATTCTTTGTCTCAATTACAGCAATCATATTGATTCCAAAAATTAACATATCATCCACATATAGAAACACAATAACTCTGTATTCTTTTGTAAACTCTGAATAAACACATTTTTCTGCATTATTATGAGTAAATCCATTAGATAAAATAATAGAATCAAATTCCTCATGCCATTGTATCATATCTTGTTTAAGTCCATAAAGAGATTTAACTAGTTTATATACTTTCTTTTCATTACCTTGTAAAACAAACTCTTCTAGTTTTTCCATGTAAATCTATTCATTTAATTATCCATTTAAAAAACATTTTTAACATCCATTTGATGGACATACAAATGATTAAGTTAAGCTAAAGAAAATAATATCCTTATTGAAGTAATTCGATCTACAGGAGCATAAGTATCAAAATAATCAATCCCTTCTTTTTGTATAAAACCTTTGGCAACCAAACTAGCTATAAAAGCTTGAATGTTACCATTGGAATCATACTTTTTTCTGAAAACACATTTAAAATCAATAGGTTTTGAACCTATTGGTAAATCCATAATGACCTAAATATTATTCCCCATAATGGAATCCATCTCATCATTAATTGCTTCTTTCCAGAAAGCAACATATCTAGCAGTCGTAGCTTTTTTATAAGTCTTTGGGCCATCTTATATATTCAATACCATAGGATACTTATTCAAAAGATGATTATTTTTATCTCCTTCAATAAGAAAAACTATGGAATTGAGAGAAATAAAATATGGATGTAGATGTTTCTCCTTCCTAAGTCTTGTAATCTGTTTAGGTTCAACTCGAGAATCATCATTATTCTCTATTATTGTATTTGAACTCGATGGAATACATGAGATATGTAACATCCCGCTCCTCATTGTCTTGAGAAGGAGGAAGGACATTACTTGGTCTTAAGCGACATCCCCAAGGTTCCAAAGGCATCAAAATAAGTGGGGGACAATTTTCCCTTTTAATATAAAACAGCCCAACAAAACATTCCAAAACAAAATACCACTACATGATGCATGATAACAATGTAAAACAAATCAAATGAATGAAATTGATATCAAAACCAAACTATAACAAAGTACCATGGCAGAAGACTACTAATATCAAAGTACACAGTGGAAGACAAAACCATAACACTTAAAGACTCTCAGAAACCAACTTCAAGCTCCAACTCCAACTCCATGCCCAGTATCACGAAGCACCACTAAAGAAGTGTGATGATTTACCTTTACATGTATACTGATAAACAACATCTGCAAAAACACTAAAGTTCCAAGCATGGGTGAGTAATGAAACTCAATAGGTTTTCCCCAAATGACTTCTCTACTCACTCCACTAGGATAGAACATGTTAGCACATTTATATAATCCAATTTATATAAAACAAGTCTAAATTTTTTTATATTAGAATATAAAACAAGTACCATAGTAAAGTAGTTTTCTCAAAACAACATCAAGTTCCAAGGAAAGCAACCAAACAAGTCATTTAACCATTTCTAAATTTCCATGTTGGCATAACCAGTTCCATTTCATATAGCCACACACACTCACTCACACACAAGCTTGGTGTTACCATTAATGATGGAACTTTCACGTCCATAACTCATCCCTTTGATGATGGTACTTTCACGACCATTATCCATATCATTCTATTCAGGCTTAACCATTTAAACCAACCACATTCATATACAACCTTTTCCAAACCAATTCAGTCATTTCAATAAAACCACACTTTTATTAAAAACCATAACAAAAAACCGTTTCAATAAAACTAACCTTTTATTGAAACCACTTTTCTAATAAATCATTTCAATAAAACCAACCTTTTATTGAAAACACCTTTTCATGCATCAAAACCAAATAACCGTTTTAAAATCATCATTTTAAAATCATGTTACTAAATTCACCATTGTCCAAAACACCCAATTTTTCACAACTTCATAAACTGTCACCATAGAAGGTTTCCATCAATCAATTGCACAACAATTTCACAATCAATTTCAAGAAAAAAAATCAATTTGAAACTAAACCTTCAAGTTCTAATAAGAAGAGTCGAGAGTGAAGCCTCCTACCTCATGGTTTATGGCGAAAATGAAGAACGACACTAAAACCTCCACAAAATCGGGTTGAAACTCCAAAAACTCACCTTAGATCACTTCCCTTATTAACAACAAGGAAAAATCTAACCATGATTGGCATAAAACACCTTAGATCTATCTACAGCGGGTTAGATCTAACAAACTGGGAGAGAGGGGGAAGTAGATCTAATAAAAACCATGAAAGACTATCGTAAACAAGGACTTACCAAAGGGAATCGGCCTTCAATGCACCAAGAAATGCCTCTGGATTTCTTCTAATTCTATGGGGAGGGGTTCCACAACCTTTGGGAGGAAGAATACACAAATTATGGTCTATTTGGAGCAAAAACGAGGGGTTGGAACTTAATCCTGACCCAAATCCACTTTTTAGGATCATGTTTTTAAACCATGCATGGTTAGTCACACAGTTAGGCAAACCGCGCACTAACTGTGTGCCAACCTTTTTCTCAAGGAGGACCTCGCATGGTTGGCCCGCACATTTAGAAAAACCGTGCACCAACCATGCAAAAGCTCTCTATCCAACTTTGCATGGTTTCTCCTTAGTGGTTGCACGGTTTGGACAAACTATGTGCCTTCCCCTTAGCCTTTGTCTCACTATGCACGGTTTCCTGTAGGAGTTACACAATTTCCACAAACTGTGCACCAACTGTGCACCTTTAGAAAAGCCCCAAAAACATTCCAGAAGTAATCCAAACCCTCTAAAACTTCACTCAAACACTTTACATACTTAAAAATCATAAAGAAAGGGTTACTTACTTGAAACCGGGTGTACTGCATTCTCCCCTACATTGGTCTTTCCATCCCTGGAAAGTAGAAAACCGACACTGCCCTGAAAGAGTTCGGGTCATTGCTTAACCATTTCTTTCTCTTGTTCCCAAGTCTCCTCCAGAATCTAACCATGTTACCACAAAACCTGCACCAGACCGATGTTATTTCCACACAAGACTTTCTCTTGCCTATCCACAATCTATATCGGCACACACATCAATGAAGCATCCGGCTCTAGGTCAACGTGATCCCATTGAATCACATAGTCAGGATCAGACTGATACTTTTTCAACTAATATACATGAAACACATTATGCACAGCACTGAACTATGGTGGCAATGTCAACTGATATGCCACCTCACCAACCTATTCAAGTATCTCAAAAGGGAATATATATCAAGGAGATGCCTTTCACTGCTTCCTAGAACAACGATTTCCAAAACTTGGAGAGATTCTCAAGAACACATGATCACTCACCTCGAACAACAACAGTCATCGACGGTGATCCGCGTTCAATTTCTAACAGCTCTGTGTCACCTCCATCTGTTTCTTGATCAACTAAATCTTCTTCATTACCTATTGAACAAGGCTCGGCCCAACCAGTGAAGTCTCACATATTTCCACCCAACAAAGTGGAGAATGAAAATGATGCTCATACAGCGATTCAAAAGGATCCATATGTATCGAGGCCTGATAATTATTGTTATAAGAAAACTGCACTAACAACATGTGCTCTTCCCATGAGCCACCAAAATCCATTACACAAGCCCACAACATGTCCTCCAGTGTTTGTATCATCCATTTGGATTGTCCATCTGCCTGAGGATGATACGTTATGCTCATTGTCAACTGAGTCCCAAGGGTTGTCTATAAGGATTTACAGAAACGAGACATGAACCTCATATCTTTTTCTAACACTATTGAAACTGGTATGTCATGTCTCTTTACAACTTCTCATATATATATTTTTGATAATCCCTCCACCGTATGAGATTCACAAATAGGGATGAAATGGGCCAACTTTGTGAGTCAATACACTATCACTCATATGGTATCGTGTTTCCAAACCATTATTGGGATACCTATTACAAAATCCATGGATATCCGTTCCCATTTCCAAATAAGAATAGGTAAAGACTACAACCTACCTTCTGGTCGTTGATGCTCTGTCTTAACCTGCTTACAAGTTAAGCATCATGAAACAAACTCATCCACCTTCCTTTTCATATCGACCCACCAAAACTATGTTTTCAATGCCTTATACATCTTCTGTATTTCAGGATGAACAGACAATCTCAAATGGTGGTAAGCATGAAGAAGTTGTTCCGAACAAGTCATAGGTACGACCATCTGATTATTGAACCACAACCATGAACTCTCATCCAGTTTCCATTCATCAATGGTCTCCCTAGCATTGATTTTTGACCTCATAGCAACACATTATGAATTGAATGTCTGTGCCTCTTTAACCATTTTTACCAAATCAGTAATTAACAAAAATAGAAAGAAAATCGCAACTTCACCTCGGTCTTCACATTCCAAGTACATGTCGTCTAGGACCAACATCAACTGTCACTCATCTGAAGCTTCTTTTGCCAACTGAGCATATGACTTTCTACTTAATGCATCTACCACTGAATTTCCCTTTTCCCGGTGTATACATCAAGTCAAAGTCAACCATTTGGAGATACTTCATCTATCTTCTTTATCTCAGGTTCAAATATCTTTGTGAGAAAATATGTTTCAAGCTCTTATGATCTGTAAACATTGTAAATTTCTCACCAAAGAGGTAATGATGTCAAGTCTTCAATGCATGGACTACGACAACTAACTCCAAATCGTGTGTTGGGTAATTCTTCTCATGAAACCGTAATTATCTTGATCCATAAGCAATAACATGGTTTCCTTGCATGAGAACACGCCCCAACCCAAATCCTGAAACATCACAATACACCACGTACCCTTGTCCTAATTCTGAAAAAAATCAAGATTGGTGCTGATGTAAGGCAAACATCAAGCTCTTGAAAATACTTCTGAAATTATTCATTCCATTGGAATGGAACATTCTTCTTTGTCAAAACATTCATTGGTGAAGCCAGTCATGAAAAGTCACGAAAAAAATATCGATAATAACCAGCTAGACCAAGGAAACTCCTTATCTCGAAGACATTCTTTGGCGTTTTCCAAGAGATAACAGCCTCTATCTTTTATGGATCCATAGAAACCCCTTTTTTAGATATTATGTGTCCAAAGAAATGTACCTCCTGTATCCAAAAATCAAACTTTGATAATTTGGCATATAAACGATGATCTCTCAAGATTCCCAACACTATCCCCAAGTGTTGCTTATGCTCAACTCTTTCCCTTGAATACACCAATATGTCATCCACAAACACCACCACAAAATAATATAGATACCTCGAGAATATTTGATTAAACAATTCCATAAATACTATTGATGCATTCATAAGACCAAAAGGCATTACCGCATACTCATAATGGTCATATCTACTACTGAAATCTATCTTTGGAATATCCTCCTTCTAAACCTGTAATTGGTGATATCCTAATTGTAAGTCAATTTTGGAGAACCATTGAGCTCCCCTCAATTGATCGAAATGATCATCAATGTGTGGAAGTGGATATTGGTTCTTTATTGTAACTTGGTTAAGGATATGATAATCCACACACGACCTTAGAGTTCCAGCTACCTTTTTGAAAAACAACACTTGTGCTGCCCACAGAGACATGCTCGACTGAATGAACCCTTTGCGCTTTCAGGTCCCTTAATTCTGTCGGTGTCATCTTATAAGACAGAAGGGAAATAAGACTAGTCCTCGGAAGGAGATCAATCGTAAACTCCACTTCTCTCATAGGTGGAAACCCTGAGATGTTTTTGAGGAAAACATACATAAACTGGTCAACAACTGCTGGAAAACTGCTATTTTCGATCTCTTCCATCAATGTCAAATCAATGCTACCAACTGGTACGAGATCGTTCCAACTGTTGGTGCCAACAAGCACGTTGCACCTACCTTTACAGTCTAGTCTCCTCAAAAGAGACGCTTGACGCTATCTTCAGTTGTAAAACTTACCTTTTTGGTATAACAGTCAGTGTGAGCCTTGAACGTTGTCAACCAATCCATACCTAGGATTATATCATAGACATCCATCTCAAGCACAGAGAAATATCATATGAGCTCGGCTCCATCAACAGTTATAGAACATGCTCTACACACAAAGACTCGACATTCTCTTTGACCAAGGGGAGTTTGAAGTTTTAACACAGAAGACATCATCTCAACATTTAAGCTCAGAAAATCAGTATCACGAGAAGCAATAAAAGAATGGGATGCCGTTGTATCAAACAAATCTTGCATGAGGGTAGAATTCAAAAGAATCGTACCTCACATTGTTGATGGTCCAGACTGATCATCCACAATAACCTTCTCAGCTTCATATAATTGTTTGCTCGTCACACTTTGTTCCTTATTGCCTTGTTGAGATTTCCCATGCTGAGGAGTCATGGTGTTCCTAGAATCACCATGGCTAGCTCTGTTCTGTTGATGAGATTAATTCTTCTACCCTCGTCCCGCCGAAGCATACGACGTATTCGACACCTAAGAATTGTCTCGAACACCCGACCTCAGAGCACTGCACAATAGCATTGAAGATGCCCCATTTGATTGCAATTGGGGCATGCTCTAGGTGGCTTCATACACTCTTGCTTCATGTAACTAAGAGAACCACATTGGAAACATCTCGTCTTGCTCTTGGGTCTTGGAGGAAGATTTACTGATCCAACCTTTTAATTCTGAATCATGCTCCCACCTTATAAAAATGTGTTTCTCTTTCGCTTGCTCCCAACATTAGAGTTCTTATCGTTTCTCGTATGTATTAGCATACTTCTGTCACTTGTAGCTTCTGAGATGTCCCTTTATTCCACAATCGCTCTATTGACTATCTCTGTATAATCCATAATACAGATCACAACAATCTTCGAGCGAATCTCCTGCCTCATCCCCTATACAAAAATGTGTGCCTTCAAGGACGCACTGGCAGCAAATTCGGGTGAAAAGCGCACTAAATTCATGAATTTAGACACATACTCTGTCACTGTGAGACTCTCCTACTTCAAGCTGAAAAATTGTGTCGTTCTTGCGATCCTGGACGTGTGAGGATAGAATTGTTTGTTGAACAATTCTTCAAAATTCTCTCATGCAAGGCTTTGGTCTAATTTAGCCTAAAATTCTAAATCTCGCCATTGGCGTGCAAGATCCTCCAGCATATACGTCGCCAACTTGACTTTCAACTCTGGTGGTGTGCCAAGGAAATCGAAGATACGATTCGTCCTATTTAGTCACACCTCTGCCTTCTCTAGTTCCGAATCACCCTGAAAGATGGGTGGATTCTGCTTCTAGAATTAGACGAAATGATCTGCTTGCCTTGGTTCATCCCTCATGTTCCCTGTATCAACAACTTGAAAAGAATGGACTATACTTTGAACCAATTGTTGGTTCACCTGTGGCTCAGGTGCAACCAAATTCTCAGCAGCTTCCACCAATTGGTTCCTATGATGTTTATCGGGTGGCATGTTCTATACAGAAAACAAACGTCATAAGTCTCACTCTCTAGCAAATGAGGATTAACAATTTCAAATTCTACCACATCATTTTATTACAACATTACTTTCAAAAATTCAACATTTCCATATTCAACCATTTTTGAAAATTTCACCATAGTTTTAAAAATCAAACCATTTTCAAAATAACCATTTCCAACCTTTTCAAAATGTCACATTTGAAAACAACTTTAACGATTTTCAAAAATCAACACTTTTGTACCAAATCATATATCATTACTCAAAAAGAAATATA
This sequence comes from Viscum album, assembly GCA_963277665.1. Taxonomy (NCBI): domain Eukaryota; kingdom Viridiplantae; phylum Streptophyta; class Magnoliopsida; order Santalales; family Viscaceae; genus Viscum; species Viscum album. Next base: position 1,349,057,637 of record OY728121.1, on the reverse strand, counting down.
TACTCCTAGTGGGAAGTCATTTCTACAATGCATGTCATGCTCGTCTCATTGGCTAAACTCATGACAATGAGATTTCAAATCTTATAAGTGTCTCCAAAACACTTATGTACCCAACTCTCTGGTAACTTGAAATTTAGCATAAAAAGGTTAGCTACGTCTTTTTACGCTTTGTATTTCAAGTCCTGACAATCCTACTCTTTTTTGCGAACCCAACATAAGGAATAGAACGGAATGAATTTCAACTCCAAGACCGTCAGAACTAATGGCCACTTGTTAGTCAAGGATCGAACAAGATGATACCACTTGTAACATTCTACCCCTCTTCATTGGCTTAGGAAGGCAGAAAGACATTACTTGGCCTTAAGCGATATCACCAAGGCGTCAAATGCTGACAATAAATGTCAAGGGATTCAAAACAAGTGGGGGATGGTTTTCCCTTTTAACATAAAACAACCCAACCAAACATGTCAAAACAAAAGACCATTACATGATGCATGATAACAATGTAAAACAACTCAAATGAATACCATTGATATCAAAACCAAACTACAACAAAGTACCACAGCGGAAGACTACTAATATCAAAGTGCACAGCGGAAGACAAAACCATAAAACTCAAAGATTCCTAGACACAAACTCCAAGCTCCAACTCCAACTCCATGCCCAGTATCACAAAGCACCACTAAAGAAGTGTGAAGTTTTACCTGTACATGTATCCCGATAAACAACGTCTACAAAAGCTCCAAAGTGCCAAATAGGGGTGAGTAGTGTAACTCAATAATTTTTCACCAAATGACTTCCCTACTCATGCCACTAGGATAGAACATGTTAGCACATTTATTTAAACCAATTTATATAAAACAAGTCTAAAACAGTTTTTATCAGAATATAAAACAAGTGTCATAGTAAAGCAGTTTTCTCAAAACAACACCAATTTCCAAGGAAAGCAACCAAACAAGTCATTTAGTAATTTCTCAATTTCTGTGTTTCCATAACCCATTCCATTTCATATAACCACGCACACTCACTCACACAAAAGCTTGGTGTTACCATTGACGGTTGAACTTTCACGCCCATAACCCATCCCTTTGATGGTGGTACTTTCACGACCATTATCCATCTCATTTCATCCATGCTTAACCATTTAATCCAACCACATGCCAATACAACATTTTCCAAACCAATTCAATCATTTCAATAAAACAACACTTTTATTGAAAACCATAACAACAAACCATTTCAATAAAACTAACCTTTTATTGAAAACACTTTTCCAAAAAATCATTTCAATAAAACCAACCTTTTATTGAAAACACTTTTTCAAGCATCAAAACCAAATAACGATTTTAAAATCATCATTTTAAATTCATGTTACCGAATTCACCTTTGTCCAAAACACCTAATTTTTCCCAATCCCATAAACTGTCGCCAAAGAAGGTTTCCATCAATCAATTGCACAACAATTTCACGATCAATTTCAAGCAAAATAATCGATTTGAAACTAATCCTTCAAGTTATAATAAGTGGAGTTGTGAGTGAAACCACCTACCTTGGGATTTATGGAGAAAACGATGAACGACATTAAAACGACCACAAAACCGGGTTGAAACTCCCAAAACCCACCTTATATCTCTTACCCTATCAACAACAAGGCCAAATCTAACCATGATTGGCATAAACCACCTTAGATCTATCTACAACGGGCTAGATCTATGAAACCGAGAGGGGGGAAGTAGATCTAAGAAAAACCCTGAAAGACTACCACAAACGAGGACTTACCAAGGGAATCAGCCTTCAACGCACCAAGAAACGCCTCTGGATTGCTTCCAATTAGATGGGGAGGGGTTCCAAAACCTTTGGGAGGAAGAATACTTGAATTAGGGTCGATTTGGAGCAAAAACGAGGGGTTAGAACTTAATCCCGACCCAGATACACTTTTTTAGGATCTTGTTTTTAAACCGTGCACGGTTAGGCAAACTGTGCACTAACCGTGCGTTAGCCTCTACCTCAAGGAGGACATCGCACGGTTGGCTTGCACGGTTAGACAAACTGTGCGCCAACCATGCAAAAACTCTTTGTCCCACTTTTCACGGTTTCTCTTTGGTGGCCGCACGGTTTGGAAAAATCGTGCACCTAACCGTGTGCCTTCCTCTTAGCATATGTCTCACTGTGCATGGTTTTCTGTAGGAGTTGCATGATTTCCACAAACCGTGCACCAACCGTGTACCATTAGAAAAGCTCCAAAAACATTCCAAAAATAATCCAAACTCTCCCAAACTTCACCAAACACTTTATATACTTAAAAAGCATAAAGAAAGGGTTACTACTTGAAACTGGGGGTGCTACAAGATAGGGGTATGAGAAATAACTTTTTCCACGTCATCTTTATAAAACTTATTTTCAAAAAACTCTACATCCCTTGATTCAATAATTATATTAGCTCCCAAATTCATGATTCTATATGCTTTTCTATTTTCTTCATATCCAGCAAAAACACCTTTAATTGGTTTAGGACCAATTTTAGTTCTTTTAGGATCATGAACTTTATAGCAAGCTAAACACCCCCACACTTTAAAATAAGAAAGATTAGATCTTCTACCTCTTCAAATTTCATAAGGGGGTAACTTAGTTTTCCTTAAGGCAATCCTATTATGAATATGACATGCAACCAATAAAGTTTTGCCCCATAAACTTAATGGTATCTTATATTTATTAATCATGAAATTTACCATTTCTACTAAAGTATGATTTTTCCTTTTGGCTAAGTCATTTTTCTGAGGTGTGTAAGGAGCAGTACTTTGATTAATTATATCATTTTATTCACAGAACTCATTAAACTCATTCATAAAGTATTCACCTATATCTGATCGTAATACTTTAATCTTTTTGTTTAATTGGTTTTCAAAAGTAATAAAATATCCTTTTCCTCCATGAGTTAATAAACCATTTAATTCACAAACATCAAAATGTATTAATTCTAATATATCAGTATTTCTTTCAAACGCTGTGAAAAGGCATCTTAACTATTTTAGATTCTACGCATGTTTCAAATTTGTTAAATTCATTTCCAAAGTTAATTAAGTTTAACTTCTTCATTACTTTTAATGAATTATAATTAACATGTGTTAAACGATCATGTCATAAATTAGAGGACTCGATCAAGTAAGCAGAAGATTAAGTAATATTATTAATGGATAGTTGATACATGTTATCATTTGAATATCATTTCCCCACAAACATGTCTCCCTTCGACAAGATAACTTTGTCAGATTCGAATGAAACCTGAAATCCCTTCTTACACAGAAGATCGACAAAAACTAAATTCTTTCAAATTTCGAGTACATACAACACATTAAGAAGAGTCAACTTCTTCCCAAAAGTAAAGTCTATCTCCATGTTTCCTTATCCACTAACATTGATGCATGCATTATTTCCAAGGTGTACTTCGCGATAGTACAATTGTCAAATGTTTTGAACATCGAACGATCCTTGCACACATGCATTGTTGCTCCAAAATCAAGCCATTGTCTCATCTTCATCGAAGTTATATTGACTTCGGATATCATTGCGACTTGATTCTCTTCAGTCACCATATTTGCAGCGGGTTTATCGACATTCGTTCGATAGTGACGTTCCCTTGCAAAATGTCCTGATTTTTCACAGACAAAGCATTATCTTTTCTTCTTGGAATGATTGTCTTTCTTCTTGAATTGTTGACTTTTCTTTTTGACATGTAAGGAAGAGTTTGGTTGTGTTCTCCCTCAATGATATTAATCTTGGTATCAAATTGTGAAGTCGTACCCACGTCTCTCAACATGGATTCTTCTTTAATGCGAAAAAACTTTTGAAATTGTTTCAAAGAAATATCATCACTCTTTTTAATAGGTGATTTACCAAAATCTTTCCACATAGGTGGCAGTTTAGCAATAATTTCACCAACTTGAAAAGTTTCTAATATATTATTAAGGGAAAATGTTTATTTGTTATAACTTGTAGCTCATGAACTTGCTCCAATATTGGTTTGTTATCGATCATCTTGTAGTTTAGATACTTTGCAATAAGAAATTTGTCGGTACCTTATTCCTTGGCTTTGTACTTGAACTTGAGTGCATCTCATATCTCTCGAGCAACTTCATTTGACGGAAATAGTCATAAAGACAATTTGATAATGTGTTGAAAATATGTCATGGACACAAAACTTGATCATCTTCACGTTTCTTCCTCATTGTCCGAATGTACTCGACTTGAGTCACATCAACGGGTGTGTTGTCGGGATTTGAAGCAGACTCGTCGGAAATGAGAGGAAGGTTCGGTTCGAGAATGTAAAAAATTTGCAACATCATGAGAAGAAACTTCATCTTATCTTGGTACCAGGGGAAGTTGTTGTCATCGAAATGCTCAAGTTCGACCATGTCTTGGTTCATCACTTTGAGATGTTTGGAATCCATCTTCTGGATCCTGCCTTGAGTTTCAAACCCTTTTGATTGTAGAAAAAATCAACATATAAGCGATCTCATCATCACTTATTTATAGATCAAAATCGATGTGAATCGCACCGATTTGATCTCACTGTCTCAGTCAAAGAACACTTTGGTTCGACCAAAACGAGACAACTTTTGATGGGGGTATCACTCAGATTTCGAAAATTCAAAAAACCAACAGTTACGACTTCGTAATATTAGTCGTTTTTGTTTAATAAAATATTTTGTTTTTTGTTTTTTGTTTGGTTTTGTTTTATATATATATATATATATAACAAAACATTTTACTAGATATATATATTTTACAACACTTTAATAGCATTTAGCAAAATATATACCAGAAAAGCTCAGTCAGAGGCAAAAGCTTTGACCATTTATTAAGAAAGGAAAAGTACAGTGAACAAGCACAACAAGCAAGAAAAACCAGTTACATGTCATATAAGTCATACCTCTCACCACACCCATGATATATGACTTCCTCCGCAGTAGTCGATTCCCATTCGGAGCTTTCATAGTGTTTCAGGACCTTAGCATACTTCCGTCTAAGATTCAATTTCTCTAATGATATCAACTCCCTAAAGGATTGCTTGACAGAGGACCTGGTTGACACCGGCTTTGGCAAATCAGAATAAACCTTCCTTGTTCTTCTTTTATCTAGGAGAGGTTCCTCATTTCCAGATTTCTTCTTCCCATCCTTGACAACATCACTAAAGGAAGGCTTGACCAAATCACAATTATTTTATTTGTCACTATCCGAGATGTCCCCCCATTTTCTAGCGATGAGCACATCTTGGCAAGCATCAATCATAGTCTGGTCCTGCTCATAATGTCCATTAGGAACAATCATAGCCAAACACTGTAGAGGCTCCACAAAATCATGACTAGCATCCACCTCCTTCCGCAAAACATCCTCTTTAACAAGGTGCATGTTGTGGCCTTTCTTCATTTGAGAACACTCATTCATCTCATCGTGATCCAATTCTTGAAATCAGTTGCAAGTATCAATTGTGATCTGCAAACCACAATCAGAAATCGGATGCAGATGAGTATCCCTAACAGCTGGACAAACAGAAAGTGTATCATGGGCTTGCCCATCATAAACTGAGCTCAATGCCAGCTCTCCCTCCTTGTGCCCAGCATCACCGGCTTTGAGCAGCCTACTGTCTTCCCTTCCTGCAGCACACTGATCAACTCGATCTTCCCCATGATGCAATGCATCCCCTGAAGTACCAGGCACTCCCAACCTGCCTCCAATTCCATTACCAGGACCGGCTTCGTCCATATCAAAATGATTCACACCGGTATTCAGTAGAAGATCTTGCTTCAATCTATTAAACACCATAGTAACAGACAGGTTAGGGGATGCTCATACCTGCCTTCCCAGAGATGAATCACCCAAACCATCAGCAATGTCATGCTTAGCAGCATCAAAGTGCGTTTGTCCTTAACCAGATACCTTACAAGGCCGCTTCATCGAAGTAGCCGACCGTCTGCTTCTGGCTCCACAAAAACAGTGACCAACCATATGACCCAAACGATAACAGGTTGAGCAGTAATCAACCCAATCTTCAAACACAACAACTTGCCTCCAGCGGAACTCCTTTAGTAAGGATTGAGCTATGAGAATTCTACCAAGATTTCCAATGTGGGATTCTCATTCTTTTTTTTTATTCACATCATCAATCCAAGCAAAGATTGTTTTAACCAATCAAAACACTCTATTCATTTTAATAAATATTTTGAATAAAATTATAACAATATTGTCACTATTTATCAATTCCCGCTCCCATAGTTATTTCGACACAAAATGTTGATTTTATCACAAACACCAACGATATATTGATACATTTTTAACCACAAAAGTCTTGTCAGTAATAATATACATTTTGTAAGAAAAATAAATTATCTTTGCCATGAATCAAATACTAAAAAAGTTATGACATGTCAAATAGTACATGAAAAATAAAAAATAAAAAACCGAAAATACAGCGCCATTCGAGGAGGAAAGACTACAATTCCCACACATTCCCCATAAGACCTTGTCTTCTCCGCACCAGGGCCCTGCTTTCCCGCCTCTCTGGCTAACCGCTCTTCCTCCCCACTCCCGCCGTCCCTCACTCGAATCAACAGTTGCAAGCCGCACCGAATCCCCCCACTCTGAAACGATCCAATTCGGTTTCCTTTCCCGTTTTCCTTTTATTCCACATAAGAACTTCCTTTAGATTCTTCGTTGATCCGTTCACCAAGGACATGGATACCATCAAGGGAAGCTTAGATTCGTGCAAATTGGATGGCAACAACGTGTACTGCCCTCAGAGTACCGCCGTTTCCGCCATCCAGGATTCTCACTCCTCTTCGGCCGTCGCGGTCACTCCCAACGCCACTCTCGGCCGCCACATCGCCCACCGCCTCGTCCAGATCAGCGTCAGCGACATCTTCACCGTCCCCGGCGATTTCAACCTCACACTCCTCGACCACCTCATCGCCGAGCTCGGCCTCAACAACGTCGGCTACTGCAACGAACTCAACGCCGGCTATGCCGCCGATGGCTACGCTCGGGCGCGCGGCGTCGGCTCTTGCGTCGTCACCATCACGGTCGGCGGCCTCAGCGTTCTCAACGCCATCGCCGGCGCTTACAGAGAGAATCTCCCCATCATCTGCGTAGTCGGAGGCCCTAACAGCAACGATTATGGAACCAACATGATCCTTCACCACACCATCGGACTGCCGGATTTCAGCCAATAACTACGTTGCTTCCAGCCCGTCACTTGCTTTCAGGTGAGCCGTTTTGGATTCTCGAATGCTTTTGTATCTTAGAAATCGATTAATCCTTTACGCGCGCACGTAATTAAATCCCGCGGTCAATTTAATGTTTGACCCGGCGTCCCATGAAACTCTTCTTCATTGATCCCTAATTTCTGCACATCCCTCGAGTTACAACTGATGCAGTGCTTCTCTGCCGCTAGTTCGTACATTGATGTCGGGTTAAAAGAAATCATGACAATATGTTTAACAGATCTTAGCAATCTCAACTTACTAGATTTTACTTTAATCAATGAGTGAATTTCCGGCAATTTTGGAGAAATAATGGGCTGGTTTTAGGGTTTCAGGTCAAGTGTTGATTAGAGTCTGCGTTTTTGTGATGCAGGCGGTTATCACCCATCTGGAAGATGCACATGAACTTGTTGATCGAGCCATATCCTCAGCTCTGGTCGAGAGCAAGCCGGTTTATACAAGTATCGGTTGCAACCTGGCAGGCATAACCCATCCAACATTCAGCCGATGGCCCATCCCTTTTGCTCTCTCTCCACGGTCATCCCTAACCCGCTTCCCATGCATTACAACCTAATTTCCTGTTACGGATGCTTACTTTTGGGTGTTGCATTGCTGCGGACTGAGTAATGAGATGGGATTAGAAGCCGCAGTGCAGGCAGTCACGGCCTTCCTAAACAAGGCAGTGAAGCCGGTCCTGGTGGGAGGGCCTAAGCTCCGTGTTGCCAAGGCTTCTGATGCCCTTGTGGAACTCGCAGATGCATGTGGCTATGCCCTTGCTGTGATGCCATCTGCAAAGGGGCAGGTGCCCAAGCACCACCCCTGCTTCATTGGGACATATTGGGGAGCAATGGGCAGCACCTTCTGTGCCGAGATCGTGGAATCCGCAGATGCATACCTCTTTGCTGGGCCAAGTTTCAATGACTACAGCTCCATCGGCTACTCCCTTCTCCTCAAGAAGGAGAAGGCAATCATCTTGCAGGCTGACTGAGTTGTGGTGGCCAATGGGCCAGCCTTCAGATGCGTCTTGATGAAGGACTTCCTCCAAGCCCTGGCAAAGAAGCTCACCCACAATCCCATGTCTTATGATAATTACTGCCGTATCTATGTCCCGGAAGGCATTTCCCTCAAGTGTGCGCCCCAGGAGCCCCTTAGGGTCAACATCCTTTTTTATCACATACAGAAGATGCTGTCACACGCCGTGATTGCTGAAACTGGGGATTCCTGGTTCAACTGCCATAAACTAAAACTGCCTAAGGCTTGTGGGTAAGCCATGTTCTTTGAGCACTACTCTCGTGTTTGCTTTGATCCAATGTGCTGAAAAAACAGAAAACAAAGTTGGTGTTGTCTCAGGTATGAGTTTCCTCCATTGGGTGGTCTGTCGGCACCACCCTTGGATATGCACAGTCAGTGCCTGAGAAGCAAGTCATAGCTTGCATCGGTGATGGGAGCTTTCAGGTTAATTTCATGTCTACTGTTTGAAAGCATTTGTTCAATGTGGGCAATGGACCATCATTTTCTTAATAAACAACGGCGGGTACATCATTGAGGTTGAGATCCATGAAGGGCCATACAATGTGATCAAAAACTGGGACTACACAGGGTTGATGCAGGCAATCCACAACCGAGAAGGCAATTGTTGGACAACAAAGGTTAGTGCTGGAAAGACAGGGGATGGACATCATTGTTAAACTGTGTGGTCTGTGTTTGTAAAATCAGGCTTGTGTTGGTTTTCTCATAGGTGTACTGTGAGGAGGACCTGATCGAGGCAATTGGGACGGCTACCATGGAGAAGAAAGACTGCCTGTGTTTCATAGAGGTGATTGTTCACAAGGATGATGGGGTTCCAGGGTGTCGGCTGCCAACAGCCACCCCCCAAATCCTCAATAACTGGTGGCGCTGCAGCAAAAACATCTGGTGTGGTTGGAGGCACTTCCTTTGCTGTTCTTCCTGGCCTCAATAAAGGTGGACGATCTTAGTTTGTTAACAAGGTATGCTGTTCTTGAGTTGTATGAGAAATCAACAGAAATTTGGCAATTTGTGTTACCGAAAATAGGAAGAATGGATCAGTTACATGTTTTTTGTTTTCATTAGAAAGACTTCCCTTACCAAACATAACAGGCTCTAATTTTGAGTAGCTAAGCATATAAAATTCTCTGTTATGTATCCTTTCCTTTCTGAACATACATGACTTGTGAACATAAAGAGCCCAACAACACTTTAAAATAACACTTAATATCTACAACATGAAATCTTGTAAGCTGTATAACTTACAGAAAGATTGAAAATGTGGTCAAGCCCAGAGAGCAAGGAATGACATGATGGCTGAGCCGGCAATGAGAGCTATATAAGAAGCCTTCCTCAACCACGGGTTGGAGTCAGTCATCTTGTTATGGAAGAAGTCAGCGGAGATGAGGTCCACGAGCGCCATGTAAATAAGAACTCCTGAGGAGATGGACCCTAACAGCCCTTCTGAGATCAAGGCGCCGGGGCTACTATCGTCATACCCAGTTAACCGAAACACAATCATCCCCAGCACAATCCCCATTGGGGTAGTCACCGAGAACATCAAGCACATGTAGGCCACCGTTCCGATTCTAAAACCAGCCTGCCACCATTTAAACCATTACAAAATGAAAGCATGTAAGCACGTGATAATCAGTTCTCAACAAATGGTTTCAAACAAATCCTCATTGATTTTAGGGCCTTCTCAGTGTAAAATTCACATGGAATTCTATAAATTTTAGAATTATGTTAATCAAGAACAAATGCAAAGCCAAACAGAAAGCAGAACTATTGCTGGCGTATTATTTGATCCTTTTCAACCATTTCCATTATATCCGATACTGATTTTCCATGATATCAAAAGCTAAGTTCATGTCTTACGCTGCATTCATACCTGGGCGATGCAGCCGCCGAGGCCCATGCCTTCGAAGATTTGGTGGAAAGCCAGAGCAGCGATCAACGGTTTAATGGTGCAGCGATTCTGAGACATCCCCATGGTCACCCCGATAATCACCGAATGGAAGATGATCCCGATCTCCAGCACCTGCGAAACCAGTCGCTGCTTCATCCTCGTCAGCTCCACTTCGTCTATTTCCTTCTCGTGACCGCAATTCCCCAATTCAATCGCGGGCTCCCCCAACTTCACGCGGGCCAGATCCTCGCCCGTGCCGATCGGGGCGTACGGAGGAGCGGGGGCGCCGTGGAGGTGAGAGGTGGCGGTGATGTCGACGAAGAGCGCGAGGAGGGCGCCGATGAGAGTGACGAGGCCGGCGAAGGGGAAGTCCTTCCAGGGGTGGTGGGAGGCGACCTGGCAGTCGCCGAGGGCGTCGAAGGCGTCGGGAAGGACGTGGACGAGGGCGGTGGCGAGAATGACGCCGGCGGCGAAGCACTTGATGACGTGGATGGCCTTGTCGTAGACGGGGCTGCCGCGGAAGAGGCGGGCCATGACGACGGGGGCGCAGATGCCCAGCGCGCTGGTGGCGAAGATGACGCAGATGGACACCAGCTTCAGGTGTGCCGCGGCCTGGGTGTCCCTGCACGCCTCGGAACGGGCCGTGTCGATCACGCAGCCTCCCGACGCCCCCTCCGCCATGGATGCAGACCACTCAGGCCACTCACACGCTCGCCGAGATAGCCTTTGCCCTCTTCGCTTCTTCAGCTGGATTTCTAGAGAGAGAGAGAGAGAGAGAAAGTCCAGGGTTCCGGTGGAGGAAGTCCGGTGAAAGGGCGTCATACGGCTGTGTAGTTGATATGGGCGGGCCCAGGGAGAGTCCATTGATTCGTCAGCAGGAAAGTCACGAACCGCCGACGACGCCACACGAGTCCTCGGTGGAAAGAGTGCGGAATGGAGAGCTCCGTCAGATTACCACCACAAAAGGAAAAATATTAGTGATATCATAATAAATCCTATTTATTCCCCCCCACAAACTCTTCACATGTCAAACACTCTATTCTAACATTTCATCTCTTACCCCCTTTGGATTCTCCTGAATCCTATAAATATGTGTTGGGACGCCTCCTCAAATGGCGCGCCCACACGGGTCAAGACTGCATTCCTCAAATGGAGGACACGACTGTAAAGAATAGAAACGCTTCTTTGAAAAAAAGAAACACTGGGACACATATTTTGATGCGGTGGAATTTTGTTATAAAAGGAGAGGAGGTGCGTGGTCTCAAGACACACCAACATATGGAGACCAAATTCCATTTGGTGATCGCCTTTTATTCGACGATCATTTTTCCTGCTCTCCGTCTTTAATCTACTATTTTTCTGAGTATTACTTTTGAGATCTATTCCATTTTTTGGGAGTTTATGTCGTGTACTTCTCTATTTTTTTTGGGTTTTCCACGTAAAAATTTCCGATGTCAGTTTTATATTCTGCACACTTATATTTATTTGTCGTTGCGCATCTGCTTTTGTTTAGAGGGAAAGATTTTATTTCCGCTGCACGTTCGCTTTGAGTTTGTTTGTGCGTTCATCGTTTTGTCGTCTTTCCCAATATCTGGTATCAAAAGGTTTGGTTTTTATTTCACATTTATTATGAAAGTCAATTACAACCGGATGATTTTGTTGAATGATACCAACTACCATATGTGGCGACTAAAAATGAAGGATTTATTTTTTGTCAAGCGAATGCGTCTTCCAGTGTTTAGTACCCGGAAGTCAGAAAGGATGTCAAATGAAGAATGGGTGTTTGAGCATGAGATGGTTTCTGGTTTCATTCACCAATGGGTCGAAGACAACGTGATGAACCACATTGTCAACATCTCTCACGCCAGAACTTTATAGGAGAAGCTTGAAACGGCCTACGCTTCCAATACAGGAAACAATAAATTATTTCTTCTCGAACAAATGATGAATTTGTGGTATAAAGAATGTATGTCTATTTCTGACTATTTAAGTGAATATTAAAGATGTTTTGATTAGTAGTCTGACATGAGTATCAATTTTGAAGATGATATTTTAGCTATTTTGTTGCTTAACACTTTACTTGATTCTTAGGAGAATTTACGTGTTACTCTAACCGGTTCTGCTCCTAATGGTGTTGTGATATTTAGTTTTGTTAAGTCTGTTGTTTTGAATGAAGAGCTTAGGAGACATACTCAAGAAAAAATCTTCTTCAGAGCTTTTAATCACAGAGAACAGGGGGAGAAGCCAAAACCAGGGACAAAATAGTCGAGGTAAGAGCAGAGGCAGAAGCAAATCCATATCGAATTAGAGAGATTTTCAATGTCATCATTGTAGTAAGAAGAGACATGTTAAGAAGTTTTGTTATCAGCTGAAAAGAGAGAATAGAATGAAGGAAAATCCACAGAAGAAAAATGGCGATGGAGATGATCATGTTGCCGCCACTACATATGGTGATCTTGTTATTGTTTATGACTTCATTAATATTGCTTCTGATGATTCTTGCCGGGTTGTTGATAGTGGTGCATGTTTTCACGTGACATCAAAGGAGTTCTTTACACCTTACAACTCATGTATTTTTGGGATTTTGAAGATAGACAATGATGGTCATGATGATGTTGTAGGTATCAACACTGTTTATTTAGAGATCAGTACAGGAAGTAAACTGATTTTGAAGAAGGTTCAGCATGCGTCTGAGGTTTGCTTGAATCTTCTTTCTACCAGCGTTCTTGATAATGAATGGTTTATCAGTACTTTTGGTGATTGTCTATGGAAGCTTTCCAAGGGCTCTTTGATTGTGGCTTGAGGGAAGAAGCAGTCAGGTTTGTACTAGACCAGAACTTCTATTTCTTGTGATACTGCTTGCGTTGTTGAGTGCAGTGTTTTGTCCAAGTTATGACACAAGAGGCTTAGTCACATTAGTGAGAAAGGTTTTGGTTATTTGGCAAAGAGAAATCTTCTTCCAAATTTGAAGAGTGTCAAATTGGACACGTGTGATCAATGTATGGATAGAAAACAGAGTAGAGTGAGTTTCAGTAGTCATCCTCCGCACAAAGAAGTCACAGGTACTTGAATTAGTACATTTTGATGTTTATGGTCCTTTGAAATCTAAGACCTTTAGTGGCGGTCTTTATTTTGTGACAATTATTGATGACTACTCACATAAGCTCTGTGTTTATGTTTTGAATGCCAAAAGTCCAGTGCTCGGTGTTTTTAAGCAATTTCATGTTTCCGCTGAGAGGGACTCTGGTAAGAAATTGAAATGTATTCGCACTGACAATGCGGGAGAGTATTGTGGTCCATTTGATCAGTATTGCAGGCAAGAATGTATTCGACATCAGAAGACACCTCCCAAGACACCTTAGCTGAATAGTGTAGCTGAGCAGATGAACATGACTTTGTTGGAAAGAGTTCGTTGTTTTCTTTTGGAAGCAAAATTGCATGGACATTTTTGGGGTGAAGTTTTACTTATTGCTGCTTATATTATAAATTTATCACATGCGGTTGCTTTGCAGATAGACACTCCTGATAAGTTTTGGTATGAAAAAGTGATCAGGTACAATCACTTGCGTGTTTTTGGTTGAAAGACTTTTGTTCATGTTCTTAGAGATGAGAGATCCATGTTGGATGGTAAGACATGCCAGTGTATCTTTATTGGCTATGGACACGATGAGTTTGGGTACAGGTTTTATGATCATTCTTTGAAGAAACTTGTCAGAAGCCGTGATGTAGTGTTTAAGGAGGACCAGACTATTGCAGACATTGATAAGGGAGAAAAATCTACTTCTCCAACTTTCGATGGCTTTGTCAGTCTTGAGCCAGGTTCTGATTCACATTTACTTCATATTGTTGATTTTGATGATCATGTTGATGTACAAAATGATGCTCAAGGTGAACAGGTTGGAGTTGATGTTTTTGATGCACCTTTTGTTTCAAATGATCCGGTCCTAGGGATTATTAATGAATCTGCAGTTCCACTCTAGAGGTAATCTCGACATCATACCATTTCTACTCGGTATTCACCTGATGAGTATGTGCTCCTCGCTGAAGGGGGAGAACCATAATCTTTTGATGAGGCGATGGAAATTGAACAAAAGGATAGATGGGTTGTGGCAATGGATGACGAGATGACATCATTGCACGACAACCATACTTTTGAGCTGATGAAGTTACCGACAAGTAAGAGAGCTTTGCAAAATTGGTGGATTTATCGAATTAAAAATGAAGAATCCAGTTCTATTCCACGATACAAGGCAATGTTAGTTGTTAAAGGTTTTCGTTAGAAGAAATGTATTGATTTTGATGAGATTTCCTTCAAAATGTCTTCCATTCGGGTTGTTCTTGGTTTGGCTGCTAGTTTGGATCAGCAGATTGAGAAGATGTATGTGAAGACAACTTTCCTTCATGGAGATTTAGAGGAAGAGATTTATATGGAGCAGCCAGAGGGTTTTGTTGAAATAGGTAAAGAAAATCATGTCTGCAGGTTGAGGAAGAGTTTGTATGGTTTGAAGTAAGCTCTGAGGTAGTGGTATAAGAAGTTTGAATCTGTCATTTTTCATCAGGGTTTCAAGAAGACATCTTCTGATCATTGTGTTTTTGTTTAGAGATTTTCTAATGATGATTTTATTATACTGTTTCTTTATGTTGATGATATGCTCATTGTTGTCTATGATGCTTCTAGAATTGATAGATTAAAGAAGGATCTTTTGTCGGTCATTTGTGATGAAAGACTTGGGGCTAACACGACATATTCTTGGCGTGTTGATCTCTCGTGACAGGAAGACCAAGAAATTGTGGTTATCTCAGGAGAGATACATTGAGAAGGTTCTTCAGAGATTTTCTATGGATAGAGAGAAAGTGGTTAGTACTCCTCTTGCTCTACATTTTAAGCTCAGTACCAATCAGTCACCTTCTACCGATGAAAAGAGAGAGGAGATGCAACACATACCTTATTCATCTGTCGTTGGTTGTTTGATGTATGAAATGGTATGTACTAGACCTGATATAGCTCATGCAATTGGCACGATCAGCCATTTTCTATCAAATCTAGGTAGAGAGCATTGGAGAGCATTGGAGAGCAGTGAAGTATATATTTTGTTATCTTTGTGGTACTTCTGATCTGAGATTGTGTTTCGGTAAATGGTAATCTATGTTTTGTGGCTTTACAGATTTAGATATAGCAGGAGATATCGATTCGAGAAAGTCTACTTCAGGTTATTTGATCACTTTTGCAGGGGGAGCTGTATCTTGGCAGTCCAGATTTCAGAGATGTGTTGCTTTATCTACCACTAAGTCAGAGTTTATTGCAACTATAGAGGTGTGCAAAGAATTGTTGTGGATGAAAACTTTTATTCGAGATCTCAGTTTAAATCAGGACATGTATGTTTTATTTTGTGATAGTCAGAGTGTTATTTGTTTGGGAAAGAATTCCACTTTTCATGGCAGGTTGAAACATATCGATGTTTGATATCATTGGATCTGCAATGTCCTTGATTCGAGACAGTTAGAGCTTGAGAAGATCCACACTGATGACAATGGGTCAGACATGTTGACCAAGAGTTTATCCAGAGAAAAATTTGAGACTTTCTGACTGATTGTAGGGTTGACGGTGATCCCCACTTTAGTCGGAGGGGGATTTTGTTGGGACGCCTCCTCAAATGGCGCTCCCACGCAGGTCAAGACCGCATTCCTCAAATGGTGGACATGACTTTAAAGAAGAGAAACACTGCTTTGAAAAAGAGAAATGAAGGGACATGCATTTTGACGCAGTGGAATTTTGTTATAAAAGGAGAGGCAATGCTTGGTCTCAAGACACACTAACATACGGAGAGAAAATTCTATTTGGTGATCACCTTTTATTTGACGATCATTTTTCCTACTCTCCGCCATTAATATACTATTTTTCTGAGTATTACTTTTGAGATCCCTTCCATTTTTTGGGAGTCTCTACCATGTACTTCTCTGTTTTAGTGGATCCCTCTTTTCAGACTAGGTCTGGTGTCAATTTTATATTTTGCACACTCATATTTATTTGTCGTTGCGCATCCCCTTTTGTTTAGAGGGGAATATTTTATTTCCATTGTACATTTTCTTTGAGTTTGTTTGCGCATTTGTTGCTTTGCCGTCTTTCCCAACAATATGTAATGCTTATAATGGAATGATACTCTCCTGTAATCATCTTATGTTCTATATTTTATTCTCTTGTCATTGACTTGATGTATTTATTCATCATCACCATGATCATTGGTCGACAAATTTCTTTCACATCCACATTGCCTACAATCGCTATGTTTTTAATTGGCTCTTGATCCATTTTATAACACGTTATCAGCACGACTATTATACTGGGTTAAAAGGTTAGTCAGATCGAAAAAAAATATTGCAAATATTGCAAAGCATGACTTTCTCCCTCTTGGCATTTATGGAAATAACTACTTTGTCTTGGACTCTGGATGATGAGATGCATCTCAATGCAAACAACCTTGATGAGAAAACTAAAATATGATATCACACCACTCAAAAAACTGCCACTAAAGTTGGCATCAACATCCAACTCATGTTGGTTCCATCCATTTAGTAGCAGTTTCTGGGAACCATAAAAAAACGTTTGTTTAGCGGTGGTTTGCACTTTTAAAAAAATGTTGAGGATGTAGTGGCGGTTTAAACCGCCGCTATTTGCTCTCCATTTTTTGGGAGCATAAACCGCCGCTAAAACCAATAAAACTGTCACTAAACAAATGTCGACCTTATATAGTGGCGGTTTAAACTACCGCTATATATCGCTTTTAAAAAAAAATACAGCTGCAGAATCTGCAGCCCCATAACAACCAAAAAAAAATCAAACAGATGCGACAATATGAAAAATAAAACAACCAAAACAGTAATAATAACATAATTAGAAAATTCTCAAAGACAACAAACCATACCACCCTGTAATCCCCAGGGTTGTGGCATAATCCCTCGTTACAGCTGAAATTTCAGCTAAACATCACCCCAACCCTTCTCCATGCTCACCTTAAAACCCAAACCATCATTGGATGCTCCTTCCACAACCAAAACATATCCTTGAGATGTTCCAATTTTCAAATTCCCAATATGAGTCTTTATTCATGAAATGATTCATGATTGAGACCAAAGTTCATACTTCCTTTAAATTCCACCAATATATTGTATCGTGAGTCCTTACATGGACTAGCCAATTGATATCCAATCTATGTTCACAATCTGTGCACCAGTATAAAACATAATGGATACATATAAACATACAAGTGTGTATTTCCAATGTGTTATAAATAGGCCCAATAGGATTTTACTAAAGAGTCTATGAAATTCTGTTTATTAAAAATTTCATAAAATCTACTTTGAACATCATTTAAAAAATAAGGTATTTCAAATAAATTTATGAAGAAAACAAGTATCATACATTTTCCTTTTTCATATCTCCAAGGTAAAATCTTTTTTTTAGAACAAAATCATTATTCATCTTGAAACCCAATATTTCAATCTCATGTGAATAAACCAATAATTCAATTGAAACCATTAACTAAAAATCACATGTTTATCAACCAAGGGGTGGATCCACCACATTATAAAATTACACTGTAAAACAATTAAAAGGTGGACATCCACTACAAAAAATGGGCCATTTGCGGCGGGTTTTTAGTGATCTAGCAATGATTTAAACCGCCGCCAAATGATTTCTTGGTGGTTTCTAAAACCGTCACGTATTGCATGGTCACTAGTCATTTAGCGGTAGTTTGTGTTATTTAGCGGTGATTTTTTATGTGTCGTTTTTTGAGCATTTGGTGGCAGTTACTACAAACTGATGCTAAATTTGTTTTTTTTAATTTATTTAATAAAAAACTATACAAAACTAACATGTTATAAGCTAAAACATAAATATATGATAACATCATCATTCATACATCACACATCCACAGTCATATACACACAACCACAGTCAAAATAACCCAAGTCTGAGTCCCTCCATACATCAAACAATACCTCAGTCACAATATATACATATAAAACACGTCCAACAACCCATGCTTAATATACATCCATGTCACGACCTCCACTACATATGTATGCCTCCACATCTCATAAACTAAATCTGAGCACATCATCTCATCAGCGGTAACAAAAAATGAAACAAAAATTAAAACTAAACATAATAAATCAGAGTTATAGTAGAATAATTGATAAAATTTTAACATACCACGTAAACTAAGAACCTTCACGACCACCTTCTGAAAAATGTTGTGGATCGGAACGGTCAACCTCCTACCTACTATCGACACCTGCCACCTACAATGAAAACCAAAAAATTTAGTAAAAGAAATGTGAAAAAGAAAAGACACATAATATATTTATGCACATAAAATTTGTTATTTTTTTAATCAAACAAAATACATTTTAACATAAAACAAATAATATATAATCCAAAATACTTTGAAAATAGAAACATACATATTTAAGATAAGATTAAAGACTTGAAACTAAAAATGGATAATTAAATATTCTAATTTATTTTTAAAACGACATGCGGTATGTTTGAAATTTATTTAATAAACAAATTTTAAATATTTTGATATAACAACATGTCCTATATTTAAAAAAAACTAATCAGTGGTTGTATCATTATTGCACATCAATCTGAGGTCGTTTGCTACGGTTTTAACCATTCCATGCACGTTTTAATATTTTAAAACAGTAAAAATAAATTTACGGTCATAACCAAAAAATCATCATTTAGAATGATGCGTTGTAGGTTCCTAAATTTGAAAATTAAATCTACAGAGGTTGTCCCCTGATTTTAGGACAATCTGACGTTTGCCTATTTTTGATTGTTCCATGCACGTTTTAGTGTTTTAAAACACTAAAAGCGCGTTTACGACCATAATAGGAAAACTGCCATTCAGAAAAATTTTAATTAGTTAATACATTTCAAAATTAAATCTATGGTCATTGTAACCTGATTTCAGGGCAATCCGACATCATTTTCCTAGTTTTGACCGTTCCACACACGTTTTAGTGTTTTAAAACACTAAAAAGACGTTTACAACAATAACGGACAAACCGTCATTTGGAATGATGTTTTGTCACATTCTATATTTCAAAATTAAATCTGCAGTGGGTTCCCCCAGATTTCAGGACAATTCGACATCGTTTGTCTGATTTGACCCCCAACACTTGTTTTAGTGTTTTAAAACACTAAAAACGTGTTTACGGCCGTAACGGTCAAACCGTCATTCAAAATGACATGTCGTCAGTTCCTAAATTTAAAAATTAAATTTTTGGTCATTTCCCCCAGATTTTAGAGCAACCCGACATCATTTTCCTAGTTTTGACCATTCCACGTACATTTTAGTGTTTTAAAACACTAAAAATGCGTTTACGGGGCATAATGGGAAAATCGTTATTCGGAATGACGTTCTGTCAGTTCCTACACTTCACAATTAAATATATGGTGGATTTACTATGATTTTAGAGCAATACAACATCGTTTTCTTGGTTTTTACCATTCCACATGTGTTTTAGTGTTTTAAAACACTAAAAACGTGTTTACGACCATAACGGGTAAACCATCATTCAGAATGACATTCTGTTGTTTCTTACATTTGAAAATTAAATCTATAGTGGTTTTCCCTTGATTTCAGGGCAATCCGACTTCACTTTCCTGGTTTTGACCGTTCCATGCTCGTTTTACTGTTTTAAAACACTACAAAACGCGTTTACATCCATAACGGGCAAACCCTCATTCAGAATGATGTGTCGTCAGTTCATAAATTTCAAAATTAAATCTATGGTCTTTTCCCTAGATTTATGGTCAATACGATGTAATTTTTCCGATTTTTACCATTTCACGCACGTTTTCGTGTTTTAAAACACTAAAAACGCATTTACGACCATAATGGGAAAACCGTCATTCTGAATGATGTGTTGTCAGTTCCTACATTTTAAAATTAAATCTATAGTAGTTTTCCCTGAATATTAGGGAAATATATCATTTTTGTCAGGTTTTGACCCCATGATACTTATTTTAGTGTTTAAAAACACTAAAAGTGCATTTACGACCATAATGGCTAAACCATCATTTAGAATGGTGTGTCATCGGTTCCTACATTTTACAATTAAATCATCGGTCTTTGTCCCTTGATTTCAGAGTAATCCGACTTCGTTTTCCTAGTTTTGACTGCTCCACACACGTTTTAGTGTTTTAAAACACTAAAAACTCATTTACGACCATAATAGGAAACCGTCATTCGAAATGATGTGTTGTCAGTTCCTACATTTTAAAATTAATTATATGGTAGTTTTACCCTAATTTCAGGGTAATCCAACATCATTTTCCTAGTTTTGACCATTCCACACACATTTTAGTGTTTTATAACACTAAAAACACATTTATGGTCATAACAGAAAAACTGTCATTTGGAATGACATTTCGTTTGTTCATATAGTTTAAAATTAGATCTACGATGGTTTTCCCCTTATTTAAAGACAATCCAATGTTGTTTTCCTGGTTTTGAGCGTTCCACACACATTTTAGTGCTTTAAAACACTAAAAACATGTTTACAGCCATAATGGGAAAACTGTCATTCAGAATGATGTTCTGTCTATTCCTACATTTCAAAATTAAATCTACGGTCATTGTCCTATGATTTCAGAAAAATCCGACATCATTTTCCTAGTTTTGACTGTTTTACGCAAGTTTTAGTGTTTTAAAACACTAAAAACGAGTTTATGACCATAACAAGGAAACTATCATTCTGAATGATGTTTTGTCAGTTTCTACATTTTAAAATTAAATATATGGTGGTTTTACCTTAATTTTAGGACAATCTGACATTATTTTCCTGGTTTTTACCCCCTGACACTTGTTTTAGTGTTTTAAATCACTAAAAACGTGTTTATGACCATAATAGGGAAACCATCATTCAGAATGACATGTCATAGGTTCCTACATTACATAATTAAATCTACAGTTGTTGTCCCTTGATTTCAAAAAAATCCAACATCATTTTCCTGATTTTGACAGTTCCACACATGTTTTAGTGTTTTAAAACACTAAAAACGTGTTTACGGACATAACAGGAAAACCATCATTCAAAATTATGTACCATCAGTTCCTACATTTCAAAATTAAATATAAGGTAGTTTTACCCTTATTTTAGGGCAATCTGACATCATTTTCTTAGTTTTTACTGTTCCACACATGTTTTAGTGTTTTAAAATACTAAAAACCCATTTACAACCATAACAGGAAAACCACCATTCAGAATGACATGTCGTCAGTTTCTATATTTCATAATTAAATATATTTTGGTTTTCCCTAATTCCAGGGAAATTTGATGTTGTTTTCTTGATTTTGACTGTTCCACGCATGTTTTAGTGTTTTAAAACACTAAAAACACATTTACGACCATAATGGAAAAACTATCATTCATAATGACATTTCGTCACTTTATAAATTTTAAAATTAAATATATGGTTATTTTCCCCTGATTTTAAAGCAACCCAGCTTCATTTTACTAGTTTTGACCATTCCTCGCACGTTTTGGTGTTTTAAAACACTAAAAACGCGTTTACACCCATAATGGGAAAACCATCATTTAGAATGATGTGTCGCCAGTTACTACATTTCAAAATTAAATCTGCAGTGGTTTTAATTTGATTTCAGGGAAATCCAACATCGTTTTCCTGGTTTTGACCATTCCATGCACGTTTTAGTGTTTTAAAACACTAAAAACGCGTTTACGACTATAATGGGAAAATCACCATTTAGAATGATGTGAAGTCAGTTCCTACATTTCATAATTAAATATGCGGTAGTTCCCCCTGATTCCAAGGAAATATGATGTCGTTTTCCTGATTTTGACTGTTCCACACACATTTTAGTGTTTTAAAACACTAAAAATGTATTTATGTCCATAATGGGAAAATCGTCATTTGGAATGACGTGATGTTAGTTCCTATATTTCACAATTAAATCCATGGCGTTTTCCCCTTATTTTAGGATAATCCGACATTTTTTTCAAGTTTTGACCCCCCAAACACCTATTTTAGTGTTTTAAATCACTAAAAATGCGTTTACGACCATAACGGGAAAAACGTCCTTAGAAATGATGTTCGTTGATTCCTAAATTTAAAAATTTAATCTACGGTGGTTTTACTCTGATTTTAAAATAATACGACATTGTTTTCCTGGTTTTGACCCCTCGACACTTGTTTTAGTGTTTTAAAACACTAAAAACTTGTTTACGACCATAATGGAAAAACCATCCTTCAAAATGACATGTCTTCAGTTACTAAATTTTACAATTAATTCTATGGTCATTGTCCCCTAATTTCAAGGCAATCTGACATCATTTTCCTGGTTTTCACCCCCTGACACTTGTTTTTAAATCCTTTTGTACCTTTGAGAAGTGTTTACTGACTTGAAACTGAGCAAACAAGATCAAATTGTTCTCAAAATTATGGATAATGATCTATAATTCATTTTTGACATGTAGGAATCAACCACACTTACATCTTGGCATAATATGTGGTTGGTATAACTCAAAATGCGTGTTTTCTATTTAAGTGTCTTTAGTTTTTTTTATGGATGTTGTATGTGTTTTTTGAAAATGTGTGAATGATCTATTGAATTTAGAATTTACCTCACAGGGATGAGCTATAAGATTGGAAATTTCATTGGGGATCGTGTCAGTCATCTGCTGAAATACGGAATCTAATGCATTTTCCATTTGCGACTGCCACTGATCCTATGTTTTCCTATAAGAGTCTTGTTCTTGCACTTTTTTTTCAATATTTCAATTTCTCTTTGTGATTCCCGATCAATAGAACTACTTGAACCCCCATCGGGTGTAGCAGTAACGGATGATGCCGCTCTACCAAAGACAACTAAAGGAGTAGGCCCATAACTCATCCCTCGTACACGTCTCGAATGCACCTTCCTTAAAAAAATTCCAACTACATCGTGTTGGGAAACTGATGATGATTGGGAAGGGTTCACGTCCCAGATTTCTTGAATTTTAACCTATTAATAAAAAAATATTAACAATGATTTTTAAAAAATCTGAACTTCATAAGTAATGATAATTACTTACTCCAACATCTTTGGTAGGGTCATTTACAAAACTAGCATCGGGTTTCCCATGCACTTTAAACCACATCTCTATTTGGTCAACAGAGTAGCCTAATCCATTAACATTTTAAAAAATATAAAAAAGTTAGAAAAAACCTTGAATTATAATAAAATGATATAAATAATAATGAATAAAATACAAACCAAAATTGTTCTTTTTCTTGAAAAACTTTGAGACCCAGCAATGTGAGGAATGACTTACTTCTCACAATTCACATTATTTCTTTTACATTATTCCTACAAAAAACAGCGACATTAATAAAAATTATAATTTTATTGTGTTTATGTTATTAAGATACTGTAAAATATGAAATTACCTCATGAGATGCGTCTCTACTGATATCGAAAAAGAGCTTCCATTGATCACGATAAATGCCTTTAGGAGCTTTCTCATACATATGTTGTGAGCTTAGAGAAGTGTCATTAAAGTCATGCCATAACCTCTATTTAAAATATCTCTATTTCTTGCCCAAAAATTTCAAAATCCATGGGCATGAAATGGAGTTAGGGACATCAAAATGAAAAAACATCTTGAAATAAAAAACATAACACTTTATAAGTATATTCTAAAATTTTAATCATGCCTTTTAAATTAGTTATCAAGGAATATTGAATTAATATTACCTTTACTTGAGTATCAAAAACCTCAATTTTCTAAGCTATAAGAATATGCCTGCAATCTTTATAATTAATTGTAAAGCTCACTACCTCGCAAGAAAGCTGTCTAAGAATCTAGGCACCCCGAAATCATCAAATGGAATGATAATCTTGAAGTCTTTCAGGTCCCATACATATGCTGTGTTTGTAGGTTCTAGGCATAGAGGATGTGTGTGATAAGCGGTGCCCAACATTTCTTTTGTCATGATCGATGATCAATCTAAGATCTAAATGATGATAAATGCCGAGATCTACAAAATTGAATCAAAGAAAACAAACAAGGGAAATCATGCTGAAACTAAAGGGAGGATTATCACATATTATTTATAATTAATTTAATTAAACAAAGAATTACATTTAAGTAATTATTTCTTTGTTGAAGAATCTAATGAAAAATTTGCAGTCCACTGTTGTTTCGTTGTGGAAACCAAATGTAGATTTCCTCTAGCGGTGATCCACATATTTTCCATGAATCTCCAGACATCCCTAAAGGAATATATGGGTGATAGCATGAAAGATCCTTGGGATTGCATCCTCCTCCTTTGATCCCTTCAAAAACCACTTCTAAATCGTTCTCCTTGATCCACTGGAGGAGGGTTGCTCTCTGTTCTTTGGAGCGTTCTTGGAGAAGGGAGCTCTCTAGGCTTGAGAGTTTTCTCTAAATCTGTTGTGCACAACTAAGAAAAATGAATTGTCTTAATGAGAAAATAACATAACTGAGTTTATATATTGCTAGAGTTAAAATAAAATAATTGCACAAGTGCCCTTAATTATTTATTTAATCCTAGTGAAATCCCATGTCAAATAATAATAATAATATCATTATTTCTCGACATGCACTTAACTTGTGAATTATAATTAAATATTATTTAATCAAATAATATTCAATATTTATTATTTCTCACCAGACCTAAAAAATTAGTACTCTATTCCTCCATAATATTTATCGGACCTTGAATAATGACTATTTATTTATTAAATAAATATCACTGAATTATTTTCTAATAAATAAATAAATATTATATTTACTAAATAGAAAATAAATATTTATATGCGGTCAAGAATACATGAATAATTATTAAACCACGTACGAGAATAATATTTATTCAACCTTCTAAATAATAAATAATAATATATATTATTTAACTTAGATTCTGGATACACTTAGTGTGTGGACCTCTAGGTCTCTTTCTCATTGTAATTAGGTGAAGCAACATAAATTTGAAGGTTAGCATCTAGAAACATTCTAAGACACCCATAGAGAAAGAAGTTAATGTCACAATTACATGTCACCTCCTACGGATGCTTACTGTGTAATATAATACCTTTATTTCGGTATCTCTAATCAAGCAGGTTGTATACTGATGCCATCAACCTATGTGCTCGATGTCTCTTTCTTTGACTTCTCGGAAAATGAAATTTCCTTTAGAAAACTGTGGCCATGGATTTATATAGGCTATATCATTTTCATCAAAGGGCCTGAGATATCAACTTCTAATAACAAATAGAAGGGACAAATCCTTTCTCTTATTATTCATTAATGCAATATTACTCGTGACACACCCAATATATCCTACTTCACCGCGAACATCTATTGTCACAATTTTTGTCAATAAATATACGCATGTGACTCATAATAATCATTAATAATAATCTTAAAGGATAAGTACCAATACACATGTCCACAGATAGGAACATCTAATGACACATATAAATGTGGATTTCCTACTGACAGGTCTCATTCTCATGATATCCTACTAGATATTACCAAGGGTGTACACCATGAGAAAGTGACTCAAAGTCCTATGAGTCTCCACCCCTGATAACATGTATCATTTTTGTCCCTAAAATGATATTATCCAGCTATAGAACATTTATTCAATAATAGTGTCATAACCCTTTCGGGTTCTCATCATAGCGGGAAACTGCTATGACCTTTTAGTGCGACAGCTACTCTTAGGACATTATCACATACTATGTCATGCATAATAACAATATTAATGTGATAAGTAGTGTATTAATAGTCAAAAAAATGAATACATGTTTATCATAAAGTATAAAAAAGTTGTTTCTAGGGAACCAACTCCAACAGACTCCCACTTGCACTAGAGCCAACTGCAAAATAACCTTCAGTCCGCTAGCTCTCACATGATACTCATGCTTCTGTTGAGATATTCCTTTATTCAAGGGGTCCACCATGTTCTCTTCCATGGGTACTCTACTTACTGCAACTCCACTCCTATGATATAAATCCCTCAAGAGGTGATACTTTTGGATTATGTGCTTTTTTTGTTGGTGTGACCTTGTCTCTTTTTCAAGATCCACCTTAGTAGTATTATAAAAATACAATGTGATAGGGTCTTTACTGCTAGGTACCACATTATGCTCCTGAACAATGTTCCAAATCCAAATTAATTCCTTGTATGCATCATAAGCCACTATATACTCAGACTCCGCTATAGAATCAGTGAGGACTAGATGCTTTGAACTCTTTTAGCTCACAACTCCTCTGTTTAGATAGAAAACATATCCCAAATGTGACTTTAGATCATTCTGATCTTTCTAAAAACTTGCATCAGTATAACCCCTGATGACCAACTCCTCATATCCTCCATACACCAAGAATATATCTTGATTTCAACTTCAGATCATTCTGATATGTCTGAAAACTAGCATCAGTATAACCCCTAATGACCAGCTTCTCATCTCCTCTATACGCCTGGAACATATCCTTAGTTCTTCTCAGATACTTAAGGATATCCTTAACAGCAGTCCAATTTTGTTCTCCTAGATTTTATTGATATCTACCTACCATGCTCAAGGAATAGACACCATCAAGTATAGTACATAACATGACATACATGATTGATCCTATCGTCGAAGAGTATAAGATGTTACTCATTTTATCTTTCTCTTATTATGCCTGAGAACACATTTTCTTAGAAGGATGTAAACCATGTGACACTATAACCAATCCCCTCTTGGATTTTTTCATACTAAATCACTTTATTATCTGGTCAACATATGTAATTTGAATTATTCCAAGAAGACTTTTGGATCTATCATGAATGATCACGATTCCAATAATACAGGTCGCTTCACCCAAGTCTTTCATAGAGAAACCCTTGTTTAACTAGTCATTAACTGACTGTAAGACTGGTATGTCATTTCCAATATGTAATATGTCATCAACATAAACTACTAGGATAATGACTGCATTTACACTAAACCTCTTGTAAACACATGGCTCATGTTCATTCTTAATGAAACCAAATTCTTTTATGGATTCATCAAATTGAATGTTCCATGACTTGGATGCTTGCTTCAATCCATAAATGGATCTCTACAACTTGAAAATACTTTTGGGATCACATGGAGTCACAAACCCTTTTGGTTGTGTCATATGGACATCTTCTTGAAGGTTCCCATTAATGAATGCAATTTTGACATCCATATTCCAAATCTCATAGTCATGGTAAGCTGTTATAGTAAGTAGAATTCTAATGGATTTAAACATGGAAACTGGTGAAAAGGTTTCATCATAGTAAATTCCTTGATTCTATTTAAATCATTTATCCACTATCCTTGCTTTATAGTTATTACTCTACCTTTCATTTATAGTTTTCTCTTAAATACCTATTTGCATACAACAGTCTTTACATCAACTGGAAGATCGACCATAACCCAAACTTGGTTCTAATACATGGAATCCATTTCAGAATTTACATCTTCTTTCCATCTTGTATATTCTTAGATTTCTATTTCCTCCTTGTAGGATATATGTTCATCATTTTCAACCAATAATGAGTCACCATCCTTGGTGACTAGAAAACCATATCTTTTTGGTTCTCTTACCTCTCTCATGATCCTATGCAGTACTTGTGTTTTATGAACTACTTCTTCCACGGGGACCTGTGGAATCTTCTCCTATTCCAACTCTTGTGTATCTTGAGCATCAAATTCTTCAAAGTCAAAATTTCTACCACTATCCTTTTTGAGGATATAATCCCTCTCAAGAAAGACAGCTTGTCTGGCGACATTCACTTTCTTATCTGAGGGGTTGTATAAGTAGTATACCCTTATTTCATTAGGATACCCTATAAAGATACACTTTATGTCTCAGGGTGCTAGTTTGTTTCCCAAGAAGGCCTTAACAAACACCTTACAACCCCATACATGTGTATACGAAAACATGGGGTTCCTTCCACTCCATAACTCGAATGGAATTCCATTTTCATCTTTATTTGGAACTCGGTTTAATGTGTATTCCATAGTTTTTAATGCATATCCCCAAAGGATAATGGAAGATCTGCATGACTCATCATTGAACTTACCATGTCTAACAAGATACGATTCCTCCTTTCACTAACACCATTCCACCATGGTGTATAAGGTGGAGTGATTTGAGATAGAATCCCAAACTCCCATAAAAATTCAATGAAATCTTGGTTAAGATATTCACCCCCTCGATTCAATCGAATCTTATTTATCTTCTCACCAAGTTGATTCTCTACTTCATTATTGAATTCCTTGAATTTCTCAAAGGACTCAAACTTATACCTCATCAAGTATATATAACCATATCTACTCAAGTCATCAGTAAAAGTTATGAAGTAAGAATATCCACCTCTAGCTTCTACTGGAAATGGTCCGCACACATCTGTGTGTACCAATCCTAGAAGATCTGTGTCTCTTTCACACTATCCATTAAATAGTGAGTTGGTCATTTTTCCTTGTAAAAAAGCATGACATCTTTCAAGTTGTTTTAGCTTAGAAGAGTCTAAATAGCCATCTTGATAGAGCTTTTCCAAATGATTCTCATTTACATGACCAAGACGGTGATGCCAAAACTGAGTGTTGTATGAGTTGTGTGAATATTATTCGTTATCAATGGACAACACTTGGTTTTCGTAATTCAATATATAAATACCATTATTTAAATGCGTCATACCATAAAATATGTTTTCCTTATAAAAGAAACAAATTTTATTTACAAATTTGAAAATAAAACCATTTGTATCTAGGCATGATACAAAAATTATGTTTTTGGTAACTGTAGGTACATAATATAAATCTTTCAAAACCAAAATCATTCCCATTGGAAATGAGAGGTGGTAGTCACCAATAGCTAGGGTAGCCATCCTCACTCCATTAACATATCTTAAATCCACCTCTCCTCTGGAAATCTTTTGGAATCTACTTGGTTCCTACATTTGGATACAGATGTGAGCACTGCAAACTGTATCTAATACCAAATGTGTAGATATGGAAATATTACACTTGATAACTAACACACCTTTAGCTTCCCCCTGATTCTTGGTGTGGTTCCTCTTATAGTGGCCTAACTTTCCACATGCAAAACATATTGCCTCCTTTTCCTTGCCCTACCTATGGATCTTGCCCTTCTTGGAAGGATGGTGATTGGGAGCTTTAGATTGTTTATAGGATTGGGTCCCTTTTCCATGTTCTTCCTTTTCTTATTCACCATAAGGACTGTGGGTTTATCACACCCCATGTCCTTATAGACTTGGTGAATTAAGGTCAAAAGTTTTGAAAGACTCTTCTCATTATTTCTCATATTGTAATCAACAATAAAGTTGGAGAAGGTCTTGGGAAGTGATGAAAGTATGAGATCTATATGCAAATGATTCAGGAATTTAATCCCTAAGATGTCCAGACGTTAAATGTATCCAATAAGCTTGACTACATGAGATCCAACTGGCACAAACTCTCAAAGATTAGTTGTGAACAAAGCATTATAGGTCTCATATCTTTCCTGTCTCGCCTTCTCTTGATAGAGATCCTGAAGGTGAGACATCATGCTATATGTGTCCATGTCCTCATGTTGTTTCAAAATCTCATTGGACATGGATGATAACATGAAGCATTGAACATATGTAACATCATTCAATTTTTCCTCATAGAGAGATATCACATCATCACCCGCCTCATTATCAGGTGCAACTGGAAACGGTTCTTCTAGCACATACAATTTTCTTTCATGGCGAAGGATGAAACATCAACACCTTTTCCATTCTTGGAAATTTATGTCAGTGAGAAGGATGTACTTATCAAGTATGGATCACAATGATATGTTTGATGTCATTTTATTTTTGTTTCTACAAAATAATATAAGCATAATTTTAGTACTTTATCTGATAAAATTTAGACAAATAAATAAATATTATATTTATTAGTCTCCCATTATTTTTTTAAAACCCATTATCCCTCACCATTGGCTTTGAAATATCATGTTTCTTGGACATTATAGTGGAAAGGATATATATTAACCTTCTCATTACCACAACTTATGTTGGTCAAGAAACTTGAATTGTTTTAGGTAGGCATTCCAAATGCCAACTGCATTAACTCACAGTTCCTTGATCCACTGAGTGGACTCCCCAATCTTGAAATCCATAATTGTATTTCCTCAACCTTTGAATCTTAGTTACACCAAGTCCTTCTTGGGTAGTATACCCTTGTTGTGAACTAATTTAATTCAACCCAAAACTTCAAGTTAAAATTTCTCGATAATTGAAAGCACCCCAAATTGGGTTGGTCAATCACTTTGAACTATGGTTTGATTTTAACTAAAGTAATGGAAGTCTATACTGAATTAATATATTTAATTGAGGTATTTTATCCTTTTATTCATAAATTCCAAATTATTATATTTATCACATGATTTTTAATATTATGTGGATTTACTTAATTGATTAACCATGTATTAGATAATATTTACGCATAAGCTAGTTTATTTTAGTTCTATCTTGAATGCTTGTTAATCCATTAATTATGTGATCACGATAAGACATCTATAATGAAATAAATATGAAACTAACATAAATAAAATAATGAATCGGTATGATCATGAGCTCTTACTAGTGGTTAGTTTATCTAGTGGTTGATAAACTAACTGTTGAACTAGGGAAAAAACACCTTGAACCAATCAAGGTTCGTGTTGCATCTTTCCACCCATACACCTATGTATCTTCTTAGATTGGTTTCTCCTTGTCTTAGAACATGAACCGCCTCCACTAGCTTGGGAGCTCCATCCATTACATACACCTTTTACTCACACAAAGGTGATGGGAAAAAGGGTTTTACATAAAAGAAACCATGAGCACAAAGGTCCTACATAATGAAAGGAGAGAAGGCATGAAAACCAACAATTTAATTTAATAATAAATTAAATGAAACCAATCACATACAAAAGGTCTGGTCTAGCTCATGATCATCCATATGCATGCAACAAATTATGCATTTAATAAAACCAACATTCAATTCTTAATCATTCTTATTTAAGATAAATCACACTAGAATCGATTAATTGTTATCTTTAATTAATCAATCCTTTTATCTTAATTATCATCCGAATTTCCTTGAGATTCTCATCTATTATAATTTTAAACAAATAAAAATTTAAATTGTACATAAATGTACTATAGAGGCAACATGGTGAAAACCCATCTGATTCTGCCCAATATGTATTATACTCATATACTGTTTTAATCTTATGACATATGGAATACATGACTCATAAAGTACTTTCACAACATGTATTTCATGGATTATTACACAAATTGCATGATTTTTTCGGTCACGTGTTATGCTTAAATACACATAGAGTAAAAACTTATAATATAACTCATACATGATATGCAGATCTAACCATTATACAGATATTAATTAAACATTTAAATATTTATGTATATTAAAACCCATCACATGGTGTGTCCTATCTTTATGACCACACACAAGTACATGTCTCAAGGTTTACATAGTAAAGTAAATAAATTTAAATCTGTGTAACCTGGTATAAGTACATGACATGTACACCTCTCACCATCTATTCGAGGTACATGCCTAGGGACTCATCGTTTTGACCGTGCCTTAAAAAAATGGATCACACGACGTGTATAATGGGATAAACATCGTGTGAACTCCGAGTTACATGGTCACCAGTCAGGTAGTCCATTTATGGAATACACGACCCATCTGTGACTCAAAGGGACTACACGTCGTGAACATGGGCTACACGACTTGTAGTCCGACTAACTGTGTGGCATTATATTCTAGTCAAAAAATGGTTCATTAAGTGTGTAATTAATGTAACAATCAATGCATAATCTTGAATTGATTTCTAATGCTGATGCATTGAATGTGACTACACGATGTGTAAATCCGGTTACACATCGTGTAGTCTAGTGTTGTCTGACCAGAAACCTTGGCACCTCCAAATGAGTTCCTCGATTTTATTTAATCATAAAATTAATTGTCTCGATTAGATATACGATAAATGAAGGAGGAATAAGAATATCTCATGATTATAATTAAAATAATGATCAAAATTGAATCGAAAAACTAAATTAAAATGCATAAATCACTAATGATCTATGAATAATTAAAAATAATTATGTGACCACTCTGATACCAAATGTTGGTTTTGGGTGCAACAAAAGTGTGCGATGGGCGGTGCCCAACATTTCTTTTGTCATGATTGATGATCAATCTGAGATCTAAATGATGATAAACGTCGAGATCTATGGAATTGAATCAAAGAAAATTGACAAGGGAAATCATGTCGAAACCAAAGGGAGGATCATCAGATATTATTTATAATTAATTTAATTAAATAAAGAATTAACTTTAAGGAATTATTTCTTCATTAATTAATCTAGTGATAGATCTACATTCCACCATCATTGGGTTGTAGAAACCAAGTGTAGATTTCCTTTAGTGATGATCCGCACGTGTTCCATGAATCTCTAGAAGTTACCAAAGGAATCTTCGAGTGCTACCATGACAGATGTTTGTGCTTCCATCATCCACATTTGATCACTTAAATAACCGCTTCCAAAGTATTCTCCTTGATCTGGTGGAGTAGGATTGCTCTCCGTTCTTAGGAGAATTCTTGGATAAGGGAGCTCTCTAGGCTTGAGAGGGTTTTCCAAATTTTTTGTGCACAATCAAGACAAATGAATTGGTTAAATGAGAAAATAACATAATTGGATTTATATATTTCTAGGGTTAAAATAAAATAATTTCACAAGTGCCCTTAATTATTTATTTAATCCTAGAAAAACCCCATATCAAATAATAATAATATCATTATTTCTCAACATGCGTTTAAATTGTGAATTATAATTAAATATTATTTAATCAAATAATATTCAATATTTATTATTTCTCACCTGACCTAAAAACTTGGTCTGACATTCCTCCATAATATTTATCCGACCTTGAATAATGACTATTTAATTTATTGAATAAATATCATTGCATTATTTTCCAATAAATAAATAAATATTATATTTATTAATTAACAAACAAATATTTATATGCGATCAATCATAAATGAATAATTATTAAACCACATACATGAATAATATTTATTCAACATGTTAAAAATAAATAATAATATATATTATTTAACTAAGATTATAGATACACTTAGTGTGTAACCCTCTATCCCTCTTTCTTAATGGAATTAGGTGAAGCAGCCTAAAATCCAAGGTTAGAATCTAGCAACATGCCAAGGCACCCATAGAGAAAGAAGTCAATACCGCCATGATAAGTCACCTCATATGGATTCTTACTATGTAATATAATCTCTTTATCTTGATATCTCTAATCAAGCTGGTTGCATGTTGTTTCCATCAACCTATGTGCTCGATGTCTCTTTCTTTGACTTCCCAAAAAATGAACTTTCCTTTAGAATGCCATGACCATTGATTTATTTAGGCTATGTAATTTCCATAAAAGGGACTAAGATATCAACTTCCATTAATAAACATAAGGGATGAATCCTTTCTTGCATTATTCATTAATGCAATATTACTCGTGACACAACCAATATATCCTACTTTGCAGAGAATATCTGTCGTCACAGTTTTCATAAATACCTCTAAGTGCGTGACTCATAATAATAATTAATAATAATATTAAAGTATAAGGACCAATACACATGTTCACAGATAGGATCATCCAATGAAACATATAAATGTGGATTTCTGACTCATAGGTCTCATTCTCATTATATCCTACTAGATATTACCAAGGGCGTACACCATGAGAAGGTCCCTCAAAGTACTATGAGTCTCTACCCTTGATATCCTATATCATTTGTGTCCCTCAAATGATATCATCTTACTATAGAAAATTTATTCAAGAATAGTGTCGTAGAACTTCTGGGTTCTCATCATAGTGGGGAACTGCTATAACCTTTTAGTTTGACAACTTCTCTTAGGACATTATCACATACTATGTCATGCAGAAGAAAAATCATGATGTGATAAGTAGTTTATTAATACTCAAAACAATGAATAAATGTTTATCATAAAGTATATAGAATTTTGTTCTAGGGCACTAACTCCAACAGTGTTCAAATTTTTATCCTTTCTATAGTTGTCTTTATCTGTTTGAAAAATGCATTAAAAAATTATTAAAATATAAAGTTTTTTTTGAAAAATGACATACATAACAATAATGGTAACTTTCCAATATCCCCTAGATGGATGGGTGACCAAATTATCCATCGTGAGAGGTTAATCATGCGGTGGGCGAACAACGATATCTGGAGAAATGGATGGCTTTCTAGAAGTCTCAGGTACAATGGAATCACTAGGATCCATAGAAGATAACGGTAGTATTGGAGTGTTCTGAGATAACTATTTACTAGGATATTGAATTTTTTTCTCGACATTTCTGTATTTCAAATGGTTAAGGTATATTAGATATATAAAAAATCCAAAACTAAAATCTTTTTACAAAAAATGGGATGAATCAAATAATGAAAATTTTCTTACTAAACTTATAATATAAAAACATGAATCAAATAACTTACTATTTCTCACAAAAATAGATGAATGGGATGAATCAAATAAAAGATAATGGTGTATTCTACCCTAGTGTTGTAACTAATAAGGGTTCATTCCATTGAAAAATTAGCTATATTTATCAATGTATGAAACATTTCCCATGATATAACTAAGACCAAGAGCACCCATTTAAAAATATGAATGAAAATTATACTTTATTTGGATATCATGATATGTCATGAATACCCAAAATATTCAACTATATATGTCTATATTCTATTGAAATGGTTTAGTACATTATTGTAAAAGGATCTCTGAGGTGTGCGCCTTGGCAAGGGGCACGATGAGGTGAGTTTGGAGCTCCTCACCACTGACAAGGCATGACAACTTTGCTAAGGCGCACCAAAGGATCATGCCTCGCTTGCCATTCCTTGAGGTTCTCAGGCTCTAGACGTTGTAAAGGTGAGGCTCACCCTCATCTTTATTGTTGTCACACTGTAGTATCGAGTGTTAGTGTCGTACCAATCGATAGGGCGATGATCTAAAAATAGTGTCACTTCAATTGATATGGATATCACTGTGAGGTCAACATGAGGTGTGGTAGGTGAACAAGAGGTTGGGAGGAAACAACGCTGGCGTGCAGAGAAGCGGACGGTGCCGACGACGGCATGGGTTTTGAGTGCGTGAGAGAGGAAGTCTCTATATCATGCAAAAAATAATGCCTTTGGTATATACTATATTTAATTTAAATGGTATTAAGAATACATGATATTCTATTTTTTTAAAAAAAAAAGGTTTTCTAATTTTATAAAACATGTAACACATGTTTTGACATAAGAAACTCAATTTTGGTGATGCAATTATTATTGTATTTACAGTTTATAAAGATTAAGGTGATGTTTGCGATTTGTGTTTCTAATTATAATATTTATGTAACCAACATCATTTTTATTTTTAGATAGCTATTTAATTTTCAAATAATATTACTATGTTTTATTGTTTTTTCTTTATAAATGGATGTATAGTATAAATGCAGTGGGTTTAATTTTTTTTGAAAATTGCATATATATAATTATGTAATGGGTGCCTTAGTTTCAAGAGGCACACATTGCATCCCTAAGAGGCCTTTGCTCCTTAATGAACCACACACCTTTGAAGAAACTGGTTTAGTACGACTTCATGTTGTTCCATGAATTATATAAATCAAATCTGTTCTCATAACATCAAATAAGATGTTCCTTAAATTTGATCTAAACATAAAAAAAATTATGTTAACATAAATTTGAATAATTTATATTGTGATTTTTAAATAAAATGATATAAAATTAGTCATTTGACTAAAAAAAAAATTACACACTATAATTAGTTCTATTAAAAATCATTTTTGTTAAAATAAAATCAATGAAACTATGTTGGATATTCTAGTTACCATAACCAATAATTTATTATCATGAAAAATAAAAATAATACATTATAAACCAATAAAAATTTAAGATGATAATGATGAAAATTTTAAGGGGGTTTGGAATTACCCTTTAGGAGGGGATCTGATCCAAGTAAAGGGATATCAGAGGGGGGAGGGGGGTCTGCGATGCCGTTGAAGAGGGGAACCGAGCCAGGATGAGAGAGGTTGGGGGGGGGGAGGTTCGCATCGCTGAAGAGCTGACCAGGTAAGAGTTCATAGGGGGAGAGGGTCGCAGGGGTCTGGGTCAGAGGGAGGGGGGCGTGGGATCACATAGAGGGGGGGGGGGTCCCTTCACCAGAAAGCTGATAAGAGAGGAGGTTAGAGGGAATTCACGTAGCTAGAGAGCTGACCAGAGAGGAGGTTGTATGGGGTTCACATCGCCAGTGAGTCGACCATAGAGGAGGTCTAATGTGGGGGAGGGTCACGAGGTTTGGGGGTTGTGGGCTCACATATAGGGAAAGGGGAGGTGGGGAGGTGGGGGGGTCACATCGCCGACGAGCTAGCTAGAGAGGTAGTCAGAGGGGGGGGGGTCACTGGGGTGGGAGGGGAGGGCCACGAGGGTCGGGGTCAGAGAGGAGTTTGGGGGAAGGGGTCGAGGTCACAGAGGGATAAGGGGAGGGGGAGGCTGAGGGATTATGGTTTTTTAAAAGGTTTAGTAGTGGTTTAATTGAAACTACCGCTAATTGAAAACATAAAAAAAATATCGGGGTGATTTGATGAAACTGCTACTATATTATTTTTTTAACCAAATTTCTTTAGCGGTGGTTATAATAACCACCGCTAACCATTATTTTTTTTGTAGTGATCCAAGTTTATCAAAAAAAAAAAATCAAACCAATTTTTATATTTCAAAACAATTCAAAAATTCAATTTTAAAAAAAATAAAATAAACCAATTCATAAAAGAATGAATGTAAATAAAAAAACTGGAACAATCATGTTAATAAACCATCATATGAATAAACAATAATAAATAAGTAGTTCTATAAAGCTAAGATTAGTACAAGGTGATACAAAAACACAATTCACATTGGGAATCCCAAATATAATATCATAAAAAATGAATAAGAATCATTAGAAACTCATTAAGAATTGATTTTCTCAAAAACACCTACCACAATCAACCAAAAACCTCTCACCCTAAATGGTGGAAGCACATCCTCTTAAGAAAATGACCTCTATAAGACTTATTCAACCAATTCCCTAAAATAAGATCCTCTCATACCCTAAATTCAACCATCATTTCTATTAGGGTTTATAGGGGAACAAAAAATCAAGAGGAAGGGGAAAGATAAAGGATAAAGAATAGGAAAGAAGCATCTTACCTTGCTAATCTAATAAAGATCTGAGAAGAAATGGATTTGGAAGCTAGAGGAAGAAGGAAGAATATATATTGATCTCTCCAAGGGATGGATAAAGGGTGATTAACGAGAGGTAATCAAAATGAGATAAAAATGGGAATGGGTGTGTAAGGAAATGTACAACATACAATTTTTGTGAAAATCCCATGGTTTTTCCATATAGTGTACCAAACCATGCACAAACTATATAGACTTTAGAGTAATCAAGTTTCACCCCTCACATGGTTTACTCACACTATTCTTTAAACAATGTTAAAACCATGTGCACCCCACTGAAGAACACCCCATGTCTAAGAATCACCCAGACAGTTCACACTAAAAGTATGGTTTTCCACACTATTTTCAATAATCCATGAACTAAAAAATTGAACTAAAATCATCATGTTCATATATTTGTGCATGATTACTAATAGAACTCACATTTTCATGCACAAACCTTGTGCCATAGGGAAATCCCATATGTAAGATTCATCTGCATTGTTTTCCCCCAAACATACGGTTTTATGCACAACTACACATAGCCATATGGAAACATTTCATTAGAAAAAGTCCTCTCAAAAACCTAATTTAAATTCCAAAACTCATAAAAATTTAAAATACTAATAATTATATCATATTAAATATAATAGGGGTATGGGGGTGTCATGATTCATCATATATAGAATATTCAAGGAAAAAAATCGTAAGGTAAACTTCAAAATAAAACATAGAAAATGAACTAAGATTATAGATTTTCATGAAATATTAAGGAAATACAGATATCCCAACCAGAAACCACAACATGGTTTCTGAATCATTATATTAGTGTTAGCCTATCATAATTTTAGTTACACATTATCTCCAAATTCAAATTGAACACTAATCAGTACCTGATGAACTTTGATCAACACCCTCTTCCATCTCCATCTCCACTCCCTACTACCAGCACCTGTAAGACAATTATGTTTAAAATTAAACATTGTTGTATATTTAAATTTAAACTTAAAACCAATAAAATTTTGTGTACTAAATTATTTTTAATTTGTGTGATTTACCTACTCACTACTAACAGATCCAGTTGTATTCTGATATAATTCAATCAACACTTTCTATAGAGCAACAACCTTTGCATCTTATATCTTTATACATGCCCCCTATTTCTGAATTGTTATTTTCATTGAAACAAACTCCCTATGAGAATCTTGAGGTAGGGAGTAACTACAACCAGGGGTAGATGCTGATATAATCCCCATTGGCCTGCCAAAGACCTTCGATGGTAATGGTCCCAAACCCATCTCACACACACAACTAGGATGCTCCTTCCCAAGGACTTGACCAACGAGATCATCTTGGGAGATCGAGAAGGACTGTGTGGGATTGAAATCCCATATTTATTTTATTTTTACCTATAAATCAAATAGTAGTCACATTTAAAGAAATACATATTAACATTGTGAAAACTGAAAATAAGTTAATACAGTGAAAAAGTAATTCATACCCCAACTTCTTTAGCAAACTCATTAACATAACTCCCATCAGATTTTGTATGAACATCCAACCAAAGTTCTGTTTGGGAGACTTGGTGTCCTAAATTATTTGACTTTATTAAAAAAGATAAATAAAAAATTTAATACATGAAACAAATAATGTTAACTTATAAATATTTATACTAATGAAAATATTACTAGAGTTGATCTATTTTTGGAAAAACTCTTTGACCCGGTAGTGTGGGGGATGATTTTTTTAGCTCAACTTGATGCATTTTTTCCTTTAAACATCCTAAAATAAATAAGATGTAATTTAATAGTAATGTATGCAATGTCATATCCTTATCATATGAATGTATATATGTAAAATGAGATTAATATAATAATATTTATTTTAATACCATGTGCTTCTCATAACGATGGATATTAACAAAAACCTTCTATTTCTCTCTAGGCACCCCTTCAGGTAACTTATCATATAGATGCTGAGTGGTCAATGAAGCATCGTTGAATTCATTCCATAATCTCCATTTAAAATCCTTCCATTTATTACCAAAAATTTTCAATATCCACTTTCGTGCTATAAGATCTGCAATGGTAAAGTGGAATAAAATTTGTTCAAAGAGATTAATTTTTAAAATATTATAATTTAATAACATAATGAAATTAAATTAAACCATAATCTATTAAAATTACCTTTATCTAAGAATCAAAGGCTTCATTTTTTCAATATTGAGGCACATTCCTCTAATCAACATAGGTAATGGGAAGGGTAACAAGCTCCACCACTAGTTGGCCTAGAATCTGGCCAAATAATCCCATGATATCATCTGTGGGGACACCATACTAGTCAAATGGGAAAACTATCTTCATTCAATTCAGATTCCAAACATTTGAACTATTCATATTTCTCTCCATAGTAACATTGTTTGTATCTTTTATGAAAAAAATAGTTTGTAGTATAAAAAATGAAATAACTTTATTCACATAAAAATTTGTACCTATAACTATCACCCTCCAATATCCTCATAAAGAAATAGGAGTGACATTCTATTCCCTCATTGCTGAACCTACTGAATAGGGAGGCACTGTCTCAGATGATGATGGGATGGAGAAGGAGGGTGTACTAAATGATGATAGAATGGAGGGTGTGAGAGACGCTGAAGGGGGGGGGGGAGACGGAGTGTGTCTCAGATGTTGTAGGGAGGGAGATCAATGGATCATCATCTATCAGTGTGATCGAGGGAATGTCAACTGGGATTTGACTGTGATTATTGAAATGTTTCTTCCTTAGCACGCCTATCATTTAATCAAATAAAATTAACTTCAGAACATATATTTCAAAAAATTCTTGTAGAAAAAAAATATAAATGATAATAGATTCAAAATACTAACAAACAAA
The DNA here is from genome assembly GCA_963277665.1 of Viscum album. NCBI lineage: Eukaryota > Viridiplantae > Streptophyta > Magnoliopsida > Santalales > Viscaceae > Viscum > Viscum album. The sequence goes on along the minus strand of OY728121.1, from coordinate 1,349,017,149 downwards.
ATATACATAACTATGATAATGAATGGTCGTACATATAACATAAGCATTTAATAAATTAATGTATGACTACACATACCATCATTTTTTCATTCAATCATGTCATTTTCCTACTCCATCATTACTTCATCTACTTAATCCACCCTTTCAAGACTAATATTTTCAATATCATGATGGAAAAATAAGTTTGTTTCTTACTGTTGATGGGATTCAATTTTAGATGAAAAATCTTACACTTCATCACCCATATCATACAAGTCTCTTTGTTTTATGTGAAAAACTACACTCCACCCTTCATCTATGACATCTTCCACATAATATAAAAATTTCTATTACTATGAGAAGATATACAGATCATGTAATTCATGGTCACCAACATCCATCAAGAGAGAGAAGTTCACATAAGTAAATTTCAAGGAATCTATTTTAATTCCCCTGGTAATATCAAACCACTTGCATTTAAATAAAACAATTGAAAAATTCCTATGGTAGTTTAATTCAATAATATTAGTCAATTTTACATAGTATCCTAATTCAGAAACTATAAATATACCACTATTCTATTTTTTCAAACCCTCTTCCTGATCTATTGTATGAATTTTAAAGCTGTTGACATTGTAAGCATCAAATTTTCTAGCTTGTTTTAGAGGACCTTGAGCCAGAAACTTCAAATATTCTGACAAATCAGCCCAAGTACCAGTATTAATGATCTAAAAAAATTAATATACATTATTAGATATAAAAAACATGTGTCAACCTAATATCTATATTGATTGCAATATTTATAAACTTAAATGATGTGAAAACTATTCTAAAATCTATTTATTAACTGATTTTGTTATATATTTCTCATTTCATGTTGAGCCTCTCATACGTCACTTTTTTTATATCTTGATCTCTTCAATAAGAAGATCTGAAATTATACTATTCAAAAGCACATATCTATATGCCTTTAATAATTTCATGCGTGTTAGTGTAACATTTGAGACCCTCCCAACCGATTGACCAATAGTATGAAAGATTTTTTATTTCCCATATAGTTGAGATTGAGTCGATGTGTCATCAACACATCCAACTTGATTGAATCTTGTCTCAATATCATCCAAGTATCTCGAACAAAAGGTAATACACTCCTCAGCTAAATAGCCTTCAGAAATAGAGGCTTCATATTGAGCTTTGTTTTTCACAAATGATTTCAAATGGCTAATATATATGTGAAATAAAATAATTAAAACATAATTATGTATTTAATTAAGTACCAATAATTATTTAATTAAGTTGAAAAGCATATAAATAAAGTACCTCTCAATTGGATACATTCATCGATAATGTACATGGCCACCTAATTTAGTTTCCTCAACATAGTACATAGTTAAATACATTATGACAGTAAAAAATGACATAGGAAAGATCATTTACATTGAAAAAAGTGTCAATAAAAATCTCTCATGAAGGTTTTCAAGCTCATCTGGTTGCTGATTTTTCTCACATAGTTGTATGAAGAATGTGAAAAATTGGATTACAACTAGAGTAACCTTTTTAGGTAATAATGTTTGTAATGCCAATGGTGGTAGATGTTGTAATGAAATATATGAATCATGACATTTCAATCCATGTAACCTACTATTATTTATGTTTACATACCTTGATATGTTAATTGATTACCCATAATATACCTTCACATGTTTTAAAATTTTAAGGAATGTATCTTTAACCCTATTTTTCATTAAAAAAATTTGTCGAAACACGCTTTCCATTATCATATATCAAAATATCACGATTTATCTTCATTGTTTGTAAGTACTTCTGAGCATTGAGATAGTCCTTCAATTTTCCATAACCATTAAGCAATGTGAAGATAAAATTTTCACAAACATTCTTCTCAATATACATAACATCAAGATTATTCTACAAAAAATTAAATTCCCAATACAGACATTTGAAGAATATACTTTTTTCTTTCTTTCAATCTTATGTTCCAATTTCACTTGACGATGCACTTCAAACTCATTTCCCACTATCATTAAAATGATGCACCTTCCAAAATTTTGTTTCCACATTTCTAAGTTGTGCAAAAATTTCAAAACCTATCAACAACTTTGGAGGTGGTCTATGATTAATGAAAACATTAAATTTTTAATTGTTCAATCAAAATCTATGAGATGCATTGAGAAATATTTTATGACACAAGATCATCATTTTTTACTATAAGGTAGTCATTCAGGATCAAAATCAATGTTACAAATAGGACAATCCATGCCCATATAAGTGTACTGACCAGATAAGTTCCCAATTCCATGGAATTCACTAATGGTCCACATTAGAGAAGCAATAATTTTGAACATTATTCTAGAATATTCATTATATGTATCAACACCATCACTCTATAACTACCGCAATTTTTCAATTAGAGGCTGCAAGTATACATCAATATCATTTCTGGGCATTTGTTTTCTAGGAATAATCATCAAAATGATAAAATAAATTTGTTTCATACACATCCACATAGGTATATTATAAAGGATCAAAACAACTGGCCAAATGCTACAACTGATGCTCAAAGTCCCAAATGGGTTGAATCCATCAATAACCAATCCCAATCGCATATTCCTAGGATTAGATGATAAATCGAGATGTAATTAATCAAATTTATTCCATTATTGTGAATCTATTGGATGTTTCATTAACCCACCATTTTTATTATCTATATAATTCCACTTCATGTGCTTGGCGGTTTTTGATAACATGAATAATATTTATAATCGAGGAGTCAAAGGGAAGTAACTTAAAACATTTACAGGTGTTTTATTTTTATTATTCTTCATATTAGTATATTGATTCATACTTCAAAAATCACCCATTTAATACCATCTAGAAGAACATTTTTTTTAATCTTGTATGCTTGAATCCTCTCCCCAATAAATCATATAATCATTGGGAAAATCATGTATTTTTGTATAATTCAAACCAAAATTGTTACCAAAATTTTTCATATCATAAAAATACCTAGAGATCTTAGCTTCAGGAAATGTATCACACAAAAATTACAATATCATGTACATCACCTTATTTATAATTCTGCATAGGCATTTGATATGATATAAATTCAGTAGAAAATAAAGTTTTGAATATTTCAATCATCCACCATACAGTTCTTGATTTTCATTATCAACTAAATCATGGAACAAATTTTTATGCTCAGTGAAGTTATCTCTTACATTAGTCTCCACAAAATCAAGAGGAGAATCCAATGATATGTTACAATCTTGATCTGGTGGTCCTATAGTCCTAAAAACATCACTTGTCAAGTTATTATTTGTAGCACCATCAACTGTTTGTTCTGATATGTTTTGATGTTGATGTTGTTGTCTTGAAATTCCAAAATCATCATTTATAAGGTTTTACATTTCATTTTCCATTTTTGAAGAATTTGTGAGCTCATTCTATTGATTGACATTAGTGCTCAAACTTTCTATAATGTTCAATTATCCATACCAAATCCAACACAAATATTGAGTAGGGAATTTATTTAATATAAATTATTCATAAACTTAATGTCTCTTCAACTATATTCTAAATTTACATTTAGGAGATGTACATCTTATTGACCCATCAACCAATCGATTGGAAGTTGAAAAATCTAAAAACTCATCCAAACCCTTAGCATACTGAGGTGTGTTCCTCAGTAATGTGGTCTGGATTTTATCCATATATATCACAATGTGCCTACACTTTATTAAAAAAAATTTAAACACATAAGTATTACTAAGTAGGAAAAGAGATAAATATAAGTTAAAAAACACAACCCAATTTTTTGTAAGTAGAGTTATATAAGTACTAAAAATGTCAAAGTAAAAAAAGTAAATCAACCATGGATGGTATTATGTAAAATAGAAGTAAGATAAAAATCATACAATCATTAAGAAAACAACATTTTAAATTTTCTTTGAAAATAATTTATCAAAACACACATTGAAAACCAATTTATAATTATAACTATTTCCATAAAATCACTTTTGAAGGCAAGAAACCCCTCTTTAAAGGAATTCAACTGGTGTTAAACACCCATTTTCCAAGACCAATCTTTCACCTTTTAAAAATATTTCAATCCACCATGATACTTATGGTCTCAAAACCTTTTAAAAAAATATTAAAGGCCAAATACCTTCAATTCATAAAACACACCTCTAACACACACATTTTAAAGACAAAACTGGTGTCCAACACCCATTTAAATAGTTAATTACCATTATAAAATCCATCAAGAATTTTAACAACCACTTGGCATGTGACCTAGTTCTATGCCAATTCATTAAACCATTTTAAACCATTTAAAGACCAAAATTGGAATTGATGCATGTTATTAGGTTCATGCTAAGTATAAGGTATGTAATAACTAAAAATAATGGAATACTATGAGAAATATAAACAATTACCAAGGAATGATATAACTGACCACTGAGGTATATTAATTGAAATATAAAAAATGCATATGGAATTGAATAACCAAAATCTATGTTGTATTAATATTAAGTGAAGAAAAGTACAAGAGGTGAAATAGGGAACAACTTATTCACATTAATAATAAACTAAACAAAGTATAAGAGTTGGAATATAAATAAACTAATTCAAACTAGTAGTATGCCATAAAGGATATAATAGATGTAAAATGAGAAAAATTAACATACTAGTAGAAAACTAAACAAAGGATAAGAGATCTCATAGGAAATGTCTAATTCATACTAGTACAATTCCGAATGAATCATAAGATATTGATTAGGAAACAATCAATTCATACCTGTAAGAAACTAAAAAAATTATGAGATAGGGTAGAGTACATTAAAAATATATACTAATATCATGAAAAACATTTTCTAATACATGGTATAAATAATAATAATACAAGAGGTTTTTGTTTCATAAACAACAAAAAATGTGTATTCAACTTGATCAACATGGAAAATAAGTCAAATGGAATGTTTCATGATAAACTTAGCAATTATGGCATGAAATAAAATTGTGAGATCACTTTAGTAAATTATGAGCAATAGAAAACATAATGAATATCTATCGTTTCATACTTCACTATATATAACAAAGCAGTAAGAATACCTTAAATCCATAAACTATCCAAATCATTGTTTATCCCACACTTTTCATTATTTTCCTTTTTTAAAACACACTTTTAAAAAAACCATTTGAAAGTGGAACGAAACAAACATAATGTGATACACCATCATAAATATGAACTAATATATCAAGGGAGCATAAAAAATAATACAACCAATAACACTTCCATGTATCAAAAGAAATAGGGAAATAAAAATAAGAAAATACTAAAATCCATTAAATATGTATTGAGAGGGACCTAAGTATCATGGGTATCTTCTAATAATCACATATATGGATACTTAACTAGAAAAAAGGAACCTAGGTAGACAGTATTGAACATGTCAGGTCCCAATGGACCTCTTGAACAAAAAAGGATCTATCATGATCATGGATATCAAAAGAAATACCTAAGTCTTTCCACTGTACTCCAGTTTACATAAAACATATACTTTTTTCACTTGGTCTAATCGGGTAATTACCCTAGGAAGCACAATCTATAATAGGGATTATACTTATTAGGATCCCTTTGAGTCTATTGGGACTCCCATGACATGTCGATAGTGGAGGTGAGAAATAATAATCACATAGAAAAAAATAATTCATTTATAACATCCCAAACCTCATTTCCTACATCCTTACATGAACCAACCTATTTCACATACATAAAAAAGCATCAAAATATTTATAAAAATTTACAAATATCCTCTAAGGGGTTATTAGACACAATAGGTATAATAAACACATGTGGAAAAATTGATGGATTCACACATTTATAAAACAACTTTACTTAATGTACTAATAGGGATTTAAGCAAAAAGTGTTTAAGAGGCTAACCCATTTCCACACTATTTGAAAACTAAATTTCAAATGAAATTTTAAAAACCATTTTCCAAAAAACACTTTAAATCCCATTTAGAATACAAACCATTTTAAAAATAAAATTTTAAAATGATAAACCCATTTCTTTTAGATAGTAATATGTTCCACACACCCTTTCATAAAACATCAATTTTAACATTTAAAAATATTCATGAAAACTTACAGACCCAAAGGTCTTAAACATTTAAAATGAGTGCTAACCATCTATTTTTTACAAACATGAATTTAAAATATCACACAACACATGATAAAATTAATTGGAATCAAATGTGACATTAAAATATTTACAACCCTTTAATAAATCCAAATAGACATTTTAAAAAACACTTGGCATTTGAAAAAGGTCCATGAAAATTCTTGAAACCACATAAAATCCATTCAAAAACAAAAAATAGTTCTATATAAACATATTATTCCATAATAAAACATTTCAAAATACTTGAATCAATTTAAAATACCCACTTAGGAATTTTGAAAAACAATTATCATGTGACACACCCATGACAAGTGAAATAACCATTTAAAAAAATATTAGAGCGTACTATGGGCACAAAATATGATTTTAAATTCATAAAAAGCATTTAAATATATAAAAAAATTTATAACATGATTTCCAAGGGAATTCAAGTGATTAGAATTAAGTAAACACTATTGTAAATTGAAGAGAACAAATCCAGGAAGCAAAAACTAGTGCTTACCTTAGAGTCACCTAGGTAAAGACTCTTCAGCTACTATCTTGGAAGGAATCCAAGTGTTTTGAAGATTATATCATCCCTAGATTAAGTGAGAGCCAAAATGAAGTGAATAATGAAATATTATGCTATATAATTTGTAGGGTACCCTGTATAGGTGTTACCTGATAACCTCCTGGTGGGGATGGATCACAAAAGAAGAAGATGCAGGTGGCCAGGGTGAGGGAGAGGGTTCAAGGGGCCCAGGGGAAACTGTAAAGTTGGTGAGGGTGAGGGCGAGGGGTGATTAGGAGAAAATGAATCACTGGTGAGGGTGAGGGAAAGGCTTTAGGAGGATCTAGGTAAACCATAACACTGATGAAGACTTGGGATGAGGGATCTTGAGGGAAACTAGAGCACTAGTGAGGTCTTGGGGGGGACTTGGGGGAAACAATATCACCGACGTGGGGGGAAATAGCCAGAGCACTGACGATGGGGAAAATTCTATGGTGGCGAGGGATCAAGGTATAGGGGTTCTCTAAGGAGAGTGGGGGGGGGGTCATGAGTAAGGGGGATCATGAGAAAGTTTATTTATTTTAATAAATGGATAAAATTTAGTAGTGGTTTTTAAAAATTGATGCAACATTCTGGCAATTTTTTTAGCACCAGTTTAATAAAACGCTGCTAAACTATGAATTTTTGGTAGTGAACTTTCACTCAAGATCATGATTGGGCCCTTATGTTCCTTCACCACTATCTCCATGAAGATTTAAAGAATGAATTCTTGATGGTGAAGGATACTCTCATGTTATGACAAAATCTAAAAGATAGGTATGGTCACCTTTGACTGGTAATAGTACAAAGAGAAAGATTTGAATAGAGTCATCTATGCTTCCATGATTTTAAATCAGTAAGTGAATAAAACTCCCCCATGCTTAGAATAACATCACAATTAAAATTATGCGGATACAATATCTCTAAAATTTATATGCTATAAAAAACATATTCTACTGTTCATGCCTCTAATGTTATTCTACAACAAAAATATAATGAGAAATTTTTAAAAATTACTCTGAATTACTTTCTTGTCTTCTTGTTACTGAAAAAAATAATGAACTTATTTTGAGAAATCATGAATCCTAAACTACTGACACTATACTCCATTCTCTGAAGAAAATGTGACTTCTTATAATCAAGGTTGTGGAAAGAATCGACACAATTGAGGTTGAGGAAAATCATATGGTTGAGGTGTCCATATATCTAATGAGAAGAAGAAAGGGAACCACTAGAAGTGGTCAAATAATGAACAACCACAACTAATGAAAACAAAGAATGATGATAGTTAATGTTTTTGATGTGGAACTAAGGGGTTTTAGTCACATACATGTCGTACGACAAAACATATTTTTAATATTTATAAACAATATATCAAAGGAAAAGAAAATATAATTAAAGAAAACTTTGTTTAATATTCCCAAAATATGATGATGATATTATGAAATTTGATATTTATAATTATTTCTTACACCCTGAAGGTACTGAGCATATGGATCATGTATGGATTCTCATAGTGGAAATGAAATTTTGATTTTTTAATGTTTTAAAATAAATATAGCATGTTTTAATTTTATTTATTTTATTTTTTTATTATATATATATATTTTTTATTTTATTTAATTGAAATGGATCATATGAATTGATCCATCAGAAATAATCTTCATGATGAAGATATTTTTCTTATTGATAGCTCCATGACACACATGATTCTTAAATATGAGAAATACTTTATCAATCTTAAAATGGGAAGTGCTCATGTAAGTACAATACCAGTAGTGTGAAATTAATAAAAGGTTTCACAAGAACAAAAATATATCTACCTGGTGGTACAAAAATTATAATAAATAATTCATTTTTCACTCACAAGTCTTAAAATTTTTTTTAAGATTTAAATATTAGTTAAAATGGATATCACATCAAGACTATGTATGGGGGGTGATATATAATAGTAATTAATAATGAGCACAAATTGTTTTAAGAGAAGCTATGTAGAATTCTATTTGGATTGTACTATATGATCATATGTATAGTTGAATCAAATATGGTAAACCATACATTTACCAACTGTGATACATTTTATTGTATGAAAAGTCTATTTGAGTCATCCATGATCAATAATGATAAGAAAAATTATTAAATGTATGCATGGTCATCCCTTGGTTGGTAAAAGGGATATGTGATTTCTCATGCGCTAGTTTTTCTCAAGTAAAATTTATTATAAGAACATTTCCATAAAAAATCAGTTCTGAACCCCCCTTGTTATTGGAATGGATTCATGGTGATATATGTGGTCTAAGTCACCCACCATATGAACTATTTAGATATTTTATGATCATGAATTATGAATCAAATAAATGGTCTCACGTGCGTTTATTATCCACTCACAACCTGACATTTGTGAAGTTGTTTTCCCAAATAATAAGGTTAAGAGCACAATTCCCAGATTATTAAATCAAACATATTAGTCTTGATAATGCTACTAAATATTCATCAAACGTGTTTAATAATTATTTCATGTTTATTGGAATAAAAATTGATCATCTTGTAGCTCATTTTCACACTCAAAATGGTTTAGTTGAATCATTTATAAAGTAGTTACAACTTATCACTAGATCACTCCTCATAAAAACTAAATTTCCTAGTTAAGCAGGTGGTATGAAATTTAAATGCAACAACACTACTTTAAATAAGGTCATTAAGCTATCATGATTATTCCCCTTTATAGTTATCTTGTGTCCATGAACCAAATATTTGGGGATTTATGTTGGTTTTGAGTCTCCCTCAATCATTAAGTATCTTAAGATAATGAAAGGTTATGTATTCAAAGGAATATTTTTTTATTATCATTTTGATGAAAAATTATTTCCATCATTAAAGAGGTAAAATCAATCGACATAAAAATAAATATCATGGAAAACAAATTCACTATTACATCTTAATACCCATACATATACAAGTTAACTTAAAGTTCAAAATATCATTAATTTTCAGAATTTACCAAATCAATTGTCTAATACATTCAACGATTCAAAATGTGTTACAAAATCATATATAACCACTGTGAATGAACCAATAATAATAAATGTCCCTAATGGATAATTAGATGATGTTACCAAAAATGATTCCAATCCACATCTAAAGCATGAGATACCACTTGGTTCAAAAGATAAAAATATTCATCAATGAAAATGGAAACAACCCGAGCTAGTTGAAGAAATAAATGAACCCAAGGATAATGTAAATTCACTTAATCATGAAATTATTCAAGGAGGGAAGCTAGTTTGCTCAACGGTGTGAAGGGCGATGAATATGGGGAGGTTACTGGCAGGCTAACTGCAGTTGGGAGGGATGAGGCAGTGTCATGAAAGAACTATAGTGGAGGTGATGGAATGGGCTTCGATGGAGGACTTTAATTTAGAAAAAATTCTAGGTCAAATACCAAGGTGCGGTTCCAGATGAGGTTAGATAAAAAAAGACAAACCGCCAACAAGGACCTCATATTTGGATGTTTGAGAGGGTATGGATTTTTTATTGGTACCAGGCCCATGTAGTCATGCATTGGGATTTATTATTGAGCATCCTTGTAATTTGGTCACTTTGGAGAAAAATATTTGCATAATCTATGGTGGGGATTGCAGTTGGGCATTTGGTATTTGGGTATAATATGGTCATGTATTCAATCTTAGTGCCTATGGGTCTTTGGACTATGTAAATCTTACCCCTCAATCTATAAAAGGGAATTATGCAAAATTAATAAAATTTGAAAGCCTTAGGATGTTCAGGCCAAGAAATTATTCATGGAATCAATGTAGTATAAGTACATGATCATGATCAAGAGGAAATTTCAATAATTTTTACTAAAACTGAAAGATGTTGGAACCAATTAGAGACCATTATTGATGAAAAATTTTCATTTAATGTGGAAATTGAAATAATTGGTGAGGATAAATAACCAAAAATAGTAAATGAATGTTGTGATAGACCAAATTGTTGAAATATATGATCCAATCTGAATTTGAATCACTTGCTAAACATGTGGTTTCTGGGTCGATTGTGAAAACCCCCTGAAGGGATTAAAAATGTTGGTTTTAAATTGATGTTTGTGAGAAAAAGAAATTAAAATAATGAATTCATGAGATATAAAACATGACTATTTGTTCAAGGCTTCTAAAAAAGACCCAATATTGACTATAATGAAACATAATCTCTTGTATTGGATGTGATAACCTTTCAGTATCTCATGAGTTTTTTTATACATGAGAAATTGGAACTAAGTTTTATGGATGTTGTGGATGAATAACATTACGGTGATATTGATAATTATGTTTGCATGAAAATCCTATAAGGATTCAGAATGCTGAAAAATTATCCCAGATCTTGAGATCTTTATTCAGTTTAGTTGAATAAATCATTACATGGATTAAAGTAGTCAGGACATAGGTGGTACAACTATAAGAGTGAATATTTGATGAAAGAAGGTTATAAAAATGATATAATTTATTCAAATGACTTAATTAAGAAGACTAGATATTATTTTTTGGTCATTTAAGTATATGTTTATGATTTAAATATTATTATGGATAATGATGAACATTCCAAGGTATTGTAATATTTGAGGAAAGAATTTGAAAAGAAATACGTTAGAAGGATAATGTTCTACTTTGATGAAAAATTAAACATCTTGAAGATAGAATTTGTGTTTATCAATCATGATATACTTCTAAATTCTTGCAAATGTTAAATATGGAAAAATCACATCCATTAAGTACATCAATGGTTGTGCGATCCCTTGATCGAGTAAAATGGAATTTTTAACCATGATAGGATAATGAAGAACTCATTGGTCCTAAAGTACCATATCTAAGTGCTAATGGAGAAATAATATACCTTAAAAAATATAAGGATATATATATATATTAATTTCTATAAATTTACTGTCTAGGTACAATTCTTCTTAAACTCATCAACATTGGAATGGTATTAAACAAATATTATTACGCCTTCAAGGATTTGTAGATCAAGGGGTATTCTATTATAAAATATTAGAACCAAAATTAGTTGGTTATGTTGATAATAGATACTTTTATGATCCTCATAAAGTGAGATATTTGACTAGATATTTATTTACATATGGCAGAACTATTTTTTTCATTCTATATAAAAAAAATTATGCCAGTTCCTCCAATCATGCCAAGTTGATTGCGATTCATGAAGAAGACCAATAATATTATTGGAAGAGATAGATTATTCATTATTCTATAAGTAATTGTGGATTAGATATTAATAATAACATTCCCACTATATTATATTAAGATAACCCTTCTTGTATAACACAAGAAAGATGTCCCAACTTGACAATAACTAGATAGTAAATACTGAGAGATCCCAGCTCTGAATCACTAAGATTTAACCACCATACATGCTCAAATTCACCAAGGTATCCCATTGTAATAATCGTAGATCTGTCTATCATCTATATAAGACATGACACATGTGAGAAATTCCCATGCTGGGGTGATTATATACATACCCAGTAAGATTCCCTAAAAGATGAAGGGGGATTAGTAAGAGATATGATAGGAATAGACAACTTTACCCATAGTAAGAGAGTAAAAAATATAAAAACATAGATACTGATATATATATATGATCATAAAATAAACCCAAGAGAGAGGTAAAAGGGATCTCCATCTCACATCCCTACAAAAATTTCCAAAATATCCAAATGGTCCATCAACGATGTCTAGTATCTTGTGTGACTATTCGAAGAAACATCCAAGTCTAGACACAACTTTCCACGGTGCCACATAGTCGAGGGGCACAATCTCTAGGTATAGGACACATGCCTTGGTATAATAGGAGGGAGCCACTTATATGGTTGATAGAGGCCCTGTGCCTTGTCTCGATAGGAGGGTGACACTCTGATAATCGATTGAGGACCCATTCCCTGACATCGCAGGAGGGTTCCACTCAGATAGAAAATAGAGGACGCATTCCCTATCCAAGTAGGTGGGTGTCACTCTAATGGTCAAGGACCTATACCCTGACACTATAGAATATTTCCACTCTAGTAGTTGATAGAGGACCCATGCCATGTCATATTAGGAGGTTTCTTCTCTAATAATCGATATAGGACCCATGACCTATCTTGGAGTAGGGTGCCACTCTATTAGTCAAGGACCCATGCCATGTTACCATAGGAGTGTGACACTCAAAGGGTAGAGGAATCATGCATTAAACCGAAGTAGGGTTCCACTCTAATAGTCAAGGACCCACAACCTAACACCATAGGAGGGTTCCACTCTGATAGTCGAGGAACCATGCCCTTACATTGTAGGAGGGTTCCACTCTGATGGTTGATAGGGGACCCATGCCCTTCCCAGCAGAAGAGTGCCACTCTAATATCTGTGATGATCATACTTGATCACTACCATCATCAAGCATCTCTTAAATAAGTTTCACACTTATAAAATCTTATATCATATATCAAAATCCACCATGAAGGCTACCATCACATTATATGCAGAAAAACACGCCAGATAGGCTACTCATGGGCCAAAATATGAGTCCAAATAAAGGATATACGAGAGGTAGAAGTTTCCTAAACAATAAGGGTACACAACATATAAGGGGACCCACATGATGTGTAGCCCCACCCTGCTACCTAGCCATGTCCCTTCTAGTACATTGATCACTACCCATGTATCTCTACACGACATGTAAAGGGACTACACAATGTGTTTCAACCACCTGGGTTCCTTCCCATTCACCTAGATGTGTCTGTGTAATCTTGTCCGTGCCCATGTACCCTAATACACAGTGTATCCTCCCATATAGGGTCCTGCACGTGTCCTTCGGGCCATGTCCATGTACCTTAGCCATGTGCAGGTACACAACATGTTCCTGACCTTTCCTATGTTCGTGTATTCCTAAAGTACATGTCAGATCTCCACCATTGAGTCACATGGTGTGTGGGAGACCCACATAGTGTGTGATATTTAACTTATCCGAAAACCCTAACAACTACATCCAATGGGATACACACCATGTGTTCTTTAGACTATATAAAATGTAGTTAGGTTTTTTTCATAAATCTATATCCTCTCTTCGTGATCCAAATCTGACTTCTATACTACTATTTCCATCTAATTATCTCTTTAAATTGAAGGTAAACACCTCAAAACATCATTTTAAACTGTCCATTGGCTATAAAATAGATTTCTAATTCACTCGTATAAATCCCATTCACCATCGGTAGCATGTGGTTCCTCCTACACTACTTCTGAATCAATCTCAGATCCCATATCCATGAGGAATATCACCAACATCTGAAAAATTATCTCGATACATTCTCTAACCGATCTATTTTCCACTCATGAATCTTCTATTTTTTGGGGTTTCGTTGATGCTCAATCCCACCCAGTAATGTCGAACCATGGTCCCTATAGGACAACATTGAAGATTGAGAAGAAATATGGGGGAAAATCACAATAAATAAAGGTGAAACAATCATTTTCCAAGCTTTATTGGACAATAAATTTAAATTTGGGGATATTCCAGGTGAGAAACATGGAATAATGAGGTTCAATCGAATAGATAAATTAAATATGATATACGGGCACATGTAATGGCTCAAATTAACCTAGATAAAAGAAACAAGAATGATAATGATCAATCATTTACTCATAAGGGTGGAAATCAAAATATGATGAGTCCTAACTCAATTTGGATAATTCATTGATGAGGAGTGCACTCACCAATGGAGTAAGACTCATTGAATTTTTTACAGCTCAATTCACCTTGATCTGAGAGCTCATCGTCTATTTTTATCAATTCTCCAATGAGAGGTGGTGGAAATCTCCTCTAAACAATCCTAGTGTTATACAAATAATCCTTGCGATTCACCATAGTAGAATATTTATACAGGTTTTAGAATTATGTCATTTAAATTAAATAATTAAATTAATCAATTAATTTAATTTAAATGCACCTGCCAATAGTCACTATACCTGAATTCCCCATGCCGACCAACTTTAGGTCGCACCTAGGGTAAACATCACATTTTGGATTCAACCATGGTCTCAGATTTTTTATCTGAGACCTTGTTTAAGAGTTATACCATTATTTCTAAAAAAATATGTGCGTGTGATAAAAAATATATTTAATATTTTTATTAAATTAATTCTACACACACCAGGCCTCAGAATCATGTGTCGTCTCAGCTCTTGACTCCAAAAATATTTATAGATATATTTCAAAGTATTAGAATTAAATAAAAGGCTATATAAATTATTTCATCCAATATTTTTGTCCTTGAAAAACAAAACTAAGAAAAAATGTTGGCATACTAAGCATGCATCTGGCTCTCATGCTCATAGGAGCCTTCTTGCATGATCCTGTGTTGCTACAACACACGAACAAAGGGGATAGTCCATCCACGAAGGTTCCTCTCTTGTTGATTCTATATTTAAATTAAGTGTTTCATGAAAGTGTCTCCATACTCAATTTTTATCTTGCCCCAATCAATAACGTATGTGGGTTCATGCATGTATCTCCTCAACCACAACATGTGGAAGATGTTGTGCCCCTGCTCCAACTGTGGGGGTAAGGTGAGGTGGTAAGAAACCTCTCAAAAACTATGAAAGATATTGAATGTCCCAATGAACCTCAATGATATCTTTCCTCCCCAGACTAATCTCTATAATCCTCATCATGGGGAGAATCTCAAGAAAACATGGTCTACCTCCTTGAACTCCAAGGGCCTCTAACACCAATCTGTATAAGATTTATGCCTACTCTGAGCTATCCTAATCCACTCATGGATGACCAGACTTTATCCATCATCTTCTGCACCATCTTTGGCCCAATAATAAATACCTCGTTGATCTCAGTCCATCATAAGGGTGACCAACATGGTCTCTCGTACAAGTTCTCAAAATGTTTTATACTGATAATAGAGTAGTAGTTGTTATTGTACATAATCTATACAAATGGAAAGTGGTCCTACCTTCTCTAAACAAAGTCTAACACACAATCCCTAAATATATACTCCAATACTAGGATAATTCTCTTGGTCTTCCCATATATCTGGGGGTGGAAGAATGTACTCATTCTATTATGGGTCCTGAATTCCTCCCACGTGCCTCTCCAAAATTGTGATGTGAACTACGCATCACTATCAGATACAATAGTCAAGGGCACCCCATGAAGGCAGATGGTCTACAATATGTACAATTAAACCAAAATCTCCACTAAGATCTACTCCATGATAGCAAGGAGGTGCGCTAACTTCGTGAGTCAGTCAACTATCACCCATATGAAATCATGACATCTCATTATCTGCGAAATCCCTATCACAAATTCTATATATATTCCATCATATTTCTACTCTGGGATCTCAAGAGGCTACAACAAACCTTCCAGAACCTGCTGCTTATCCTTTACCTACTGACATGTGAGACACCAAGAGACAAACCCAATCATGTTTCGTCTCACACCAGCCCACCAAAACTACTACTGAAGGTCTCTATACATATTCATCACACCAAGATGTAGATCCAAAGGATATGTGTGAAACTCTCTCATTACATCCTCCCACATCGTGACTAGGACCACCATTCATCCCTGAAAATGGATGACTGATTCCCTCCTTCATAAAATCCATCTGATAAATATCCTAAGGATATCTAGTCACATAAGACCTCATAGCCAATGTATCCCAACTAGGACTCTCTCACATGCTATAGGAGTGGAGAAGTCAACACCATAAACTAAATAAAAGATACACCCTTCTCCACAATTATGGTTAGCTACAAGGAAGCTAACTGATTAGACGCCTCCTCCAACATGCGAGCCTAAGACTTCCTGTAAAGGGAAAATTACACCACGTTACCCTTCTCAGGAGTATATATTATCTCAAAGTCATATTCCTATAGGAATTAAAACTAGTTCTTCTATCTCAGGTTTAAGTCTCTTTGAGTGATGACATATCTAATACTATAGTGGTCTGAGTAAACAAAAAATATATCTCTTAGAAGATAGTACCTCCACATCCTCAGAGCGAAGATTACCACTTCTAGCTCTATATCATGAGTCATGTAGTTCTTCTTGTGGGGTCTCAACTAACTCGACCCATATGAAATAACTTTCTATATCTATTTCAACAAATATTCCAACCCAAATCTAGAGGCATGACAACATGATATGTACTCCACGCCCTCCTATGGTAGTCTAAAAAAAAGCACTTGTCATCCTCAACCTTAACTCCTTGAAGGCTCTCTAGAACCGCTCAATCTAGGTAAACAAATTCCATTTCCATGTCAAGGTGGTAAAAGGTGTTACAATCTTGGAGAAGTCTACCAAAAACCTCACGTAGTACCCCTCCAAGCCAAGAAAACTCGAAACCACTAACATGATCTTGGGTGTCTTTCAAGAAATAACTGTATTGATCTTCATCAGTTCCAGAACTAATCCATGCTTAGAAATGACATGACCTAGAAAGTGAACCTCATTGATCTATAACTAGCACCTTGAGATCTTACCATAAATCTAGAGATCCCAAAGAAAATATAGGAACATTTTTAAGTTCTATGCATGCTCCTTCTCTATCATAGAGTATATGAGTATATCATCAATGAAGACAACAAAAAATCAGTCCAAGTATACCTGGAAGATTCAGTTCATAAAATCCATAAATACAATAGGGAAATTACTCACATTAAAAGGAATTACTAGGAACTCATAGTTTCCATAGTGATATCAAAATTATAGCTTCATAATATCAGCCTCATGAACTCTCAACTGGTGGTAGACAGACATGGGATCAATATTCAAGAACCATCTTGCACCTTGAAACTATTTAAAGAGGTCATCAATCTCTAGGAAGGGGTATTTTTTCTTTATTGTGGCTTGGTTCAGGTGATGATAATCCACACAAATTTGTAAGCTCCCATCTACATTTTTCATGAACAATACCAAAGATGCCCAGGGGACACACTGGTCCTGATATAACCCTTATCTTAAAGGCCCTAAAACTGAAACTACAACTCTTGGAGCATGCTAGGGACTATTTGATATACCGTAGAAGATATCAAAGTGGTCCCAGGGTGAAAGTCGATGAAAAACTCCATATCCTACCTCTAAGGTAGTCCTAAAATATCCTCAGGGAAGACGTCTATAAAATCCTCCACAAATAAAAGAATCCATATGCCTAAAGAGATTGATTATCAAAGGTCTACACTTTATAATTGATGGGTAATGGGATATAGTATCATACTTTAAAAACCCACTCATCCCACCATGAGATCTCTCTTTCCCACAAAAGTGAATCTAATCCCATTAGTGTAAAGTCATCCGAATCATCTGCAGTGATAGTCAATCTGGGATTGGGCCATAAAAAACTAGTCTATTCCCAAGATGATATCATAAGGTCTCATCATGATGACTAAAAGTTCCCACAAGAACCTCTCTCTACTAAGAAATATGTCACACTTCAAATAGATAAAAGATATCAAAGAATCATTCCCCGTAGAAACCTTAAGACAAAGCTTTTGGGATGAAGCCTCATTTGAAGATCTATATCTCACACCAAGAGTAAGGATATGAAGGAATTACTCACACATGTGTCTAATAGTACTGAATAAAGAGTATAATAAACAAATATCATACCTCTAATCATATCGTGTGCTGCTAGGTCATACACATCCATAACCTACAACTGTCTATGGCATCGACCTCCAGCTCCCTAAGCCTAATGTGGGCCATTTAATAGTGGTGGTAGAAGGATATCATAACACCATACACACCCAAAACCCCTACTCCTAGTGCCCCAAATTCCCCTATTTCATCTCTTCCTCCTTGGAGGATACCCTGCCCTTGCCTAGGAGATCTGTGATCATGGTGTTGCCTCTACCATGGAAGTCTATCAGCTATCAGCCTTCCCTCCTCAGTATGTTGGGTTGAGAAATCACATGTCATGTGACCTCACCTATCACATGCATATCACCACCCCTCTAAGATCTATACTAGTCCCCTGTGCAGTCTCTATGCCACATGACTATATGCATGAGTTTGATCCCGAGAAGATATCCTGTGGTGAGAACCTTCCGAATGGAGGCTGCTAGCTATTGAAGAAAAATCATCTTTAAAACACCCACTACCAACTATAGATTTCTAATATCCCTCTTACAACAATATCTCCATCACCATCACCCACTCCAACACATTGTAATAAGTGGGAATTCATAGAGGTATCACACCGGCATGGATGTTTCTGAGGATACCCTGGTCAAACTTCCATGCCTAGAAGTAGCCATCCTGAATCATATCAAGGGAGTATCACATAAGGTTAGTAAACCTTGAGGAATAATTAGAAATTATCATCCCTCCCTGCTATATCTCTAGAATATCATAAATTCAAAAAAAGCACAAGCATGATGGGTAGTCCTACTCGGGAAAGAGATTCTGGAAGTCGGGTCATGAGAGTGTAGACTCATCATGCATCTATGTAAATAGACTCTACCAATGCCCAGATTCTTTTTGGAAAAGGTTTTATAGAAGCAAAACCACTTGAACAGTCAATTTTTGGTTAAACTTGAAAACCTGGATCACCAAATCTAGCTAATACTCCACTTCCTGGGGATCTAGCTCACCATGGAACCTCAGAATTCTCTAGCGTTGGAACTTGTAGAGTGTGATATGCCTATACACACCCTCATCCTCTTATTTTGGTGCTATCTTCTACTCAATAGGTAGGAATTATACTAACTATACACCTAGAGTAATAATCTTTCATTATGGCCCATGAATAGAGGCCTCATCACTCATCATATCGTCATCATGATTTGGAATCTATAACCTAGCTCGCTATCTTCACAAAGGCATCCTAAAAATTTAATCAAGGTGTACCACGTTCAGATGAGGATATATATTTGGGGAGATAACTCAAGAATGAAATTTAAAGACTCAGTCCTATATGATGTATGTACTAATGTTCCCTACAACCAATGTCTTGGTATACCAAGTCAACAATTAGTATCTCAGAGTCCTGGTGAATGGATACATCGGCCGCCACACCAATACTGAGTTCCCTAGCCTAAAAACCACACTCAAGACACTTTGACACTATTTCCATAAATCCTAACCAAATACTCACAAGGGGAAAACTCCAAACACTATCCTAAGGAATGAATTGGTCTGATACCATTCTGTCATGACCCGACCCAACAAGGATTAAGATGCAACAACCTCAAGCCTACCTCTATAGGCTAGAGGTTGATGACAAGCATAGAAAGACATAAATAATATGGGAGGAATTTACATAGTGTAACTATATGCACAAACCCAACCATATCTATGAAAAAGTGTCGAGGAATAATAATAAAAGATGTAACATCTAGAGAATAAACCATTCATGTAAAACCTCTAAGAAATACAAGAGTACGACAGTGTTAACTAAAAAGGAAAACATGGAAAATAAATGCCCAATCAGAAATATGTCCCAACATAAAAATAACTAGAAAGTAAATGATGAGAGAGACCAGATCCAAATATTCAATATTTGACCACCATACATGATCAAATACACCAAGGTATCCTTATGATCCTTTATAATCACCACTGACCTGTCTGTCGTCTGCATAAGACATGACATATGTGGTAAAATCCCATGCAGGGGCGAGTATATACATACCTAGTAGGAAACTTCGAAAGATGAAGGGGGAGAAGTAAGATACATGAAAGTAATTGAAAAATAAACCCATAGGAATATATTAACAACATACAAGAACATGGATATATATATATATATATTCTCGTAAAATAAACCCAAATGAGAGAGAAAGGGATATCCATCTCAAAACCCAGAAAAAAGTTCCAATAGTTCCAAAGGGTCCATCAATTATGCCTAACATCTCATGAATCTATCTAAAGAAACATACAATTCAAGACACACCTCATCATTGTGTTGTATAGTCGAGGGGCAGAATCTCTAGGTAGAGGAACCATGCCCTAGTATAATAGAAGAGTGCCACCCAGATGGTTGATAGAGGACCCATGCCTTATCCCAACAAGAGGGTTCCACTCTAATAATTAATCAAGGACCCATTCCCTAATACCATAGAAGGTTCCACTCAGATAGCATATAGAGGACCATGCCCTGCCCCAACAAAAGGGTGTCACTCTACTAATCGATAGAGTACCCATGCCTTGTTCCAGTAGGAGGGAGACACTCTAGTAGTTGAGGACCCATGACCTATCACTGCATGAGAGTGCCACTAAAAGGGCAGAGGAACCATGCTCTGACCCCACAATAGGGTTTCAATCTGATGGTTGAGGACCCACGACCTAACATTGTAGAAGGGTTCCACTATGATGGTCGATAGAGGTCTAATTATCTTCCCAATAGGAGGGTGCCACTCCAATCTCTCCGATGATCCTATCCAATCACTTCCTTCATCATGCATTGCCTAAAGAATAATCACACTAGTAACATCTCACATCATATCTCAAAATCCACCATGAAGGATACCATTGTGTTCTATGTGATAAAACACTTAGGATAGGCTACTCATGGAATAAAATATGATCCTAATTGAAAAATATATGATTGGTATAAGTTTCCTAAAAAATAAGGGTACATAGAGTGTAAGGGGACCCACACAACATGTGGTCCCTCCCTAATTCCTGGTCGTGTCCCTGACAGCATACAACTACTACCCATGTATCCCTACACGACATGTAAAGGGACTACACGATGTGTTTCAACCACTTGGGGTCCTCCCCATGCTCCAAGACATGTATTTATAATTCTATATTTTCCTATGTACTTTGATACATGATGTGTCCTCCTGCATGAGATCCTTCCCATGTCCTTTGGGTCGTATCCATATACCCTGGCCATGTACCAGTACACAACATAAGTATGTCCATGCCCGTGTTAGTGTACTCCTAGAGTACATGCTGGCTTGCGATCCCTGAGTCACATGATGTCTGGGGGACCCAAATAGTGTGTGATATTTAACTCATCTAAAAAGCATAGTTTCCATATCCAAGGTTTAACACACCATGTGTTCTTAATACTACACAGGGTGTAGTCAGTTTTTTTCCATAAATCTAGATATGATCCCCGTGATCCAAATTTGGATTCTTTGCCACCATTTCCACCTGATGATCACCTATAATTGAAGTTAAACACCTCTGAACATCATTTCTATCCTTCCATTATCTAGAACATGGAGTTCTGATTCCCCCTCATGAAGCATGTTCAACGCCAATCACATGTGGTTCCTCCCGCACCACTTCCAACTCAATATCATATCCTAGATCCATAAGTAATATCACCCATATCCAAAAAATTATCCCAATCCATTCTCTATTCAACGATCCATTCACCACCCATGAATCCACTATGTATCAGAGGGTTCGATCATGATTGATCCCACCCAACAATGTTGAACCTTGTTCCCCGTAGAGCAATGGAGAATATCATGAAGAATGATGGGAAAAAAATCATAAGACACAAAGTTTCAATAATCATTGTCTAATCATTATTTTACAATAAATTCAAATTTGGGGATACCTTGGGTGAGAAACATGGAACAATAGGGTTCAATCTAATAAATAAATTAAATCTGATATGTGGGTGCATGAAATTTCTCAAATTGATGCAGATCAATGAAATAAGAATGGAAATTCTCAATAATTTAATAATAAGGGATGAAATCCATATATGATGAGTCCTACCTTGATTCATATTGTTCATTGAGGAATAAATTTCTCTCCAATTAAGTAGGAAGACTTGTTCTGTTCGTTGCACCTCAATTCTCCTTGATCTGAGAGCTCGTCATCAATTGATCTCAATTTTCCAATGAGAGGTCAATGATCACAGAGTTAAGTGACTAACCTTGGAGATTCATCATAGTATCATATTTATAGAGGTTTTATTATTAGGTAATTTAAATTAAATAATTAAATTAATCAGTTAATTTAATTCAAATGCACCCGCCAATGGTTTCTATATCTGAATGCTCCGCACCGACCAACTTTAGGTCACTCCTAGGGTAAACCTCATGTTTCAGATTCAACTGTAGGCTCATATTTTTTTTTATATAAGACTCTATTTAAGAATTATCCCATTATTTATGAAAAACCATTCATGTGTGACATAAAATGTATTTAATATTTTTATAAAATTAATTCCGGGTGCACCGGGCCTCGGAATTACGCACCGTCTTAGTGCATGGATCTGAAAATATTTATAGATATATTTAAAATTACTATAAGGAAAAAAGGGTATCTACAACCATTTCTTAAATTATATGAGTCATAATCCCTCTAGATCATCCAAACACACTTAAATAGTCCACGCGTATGACGATCGCCAAATTCTATGTGGTAACACGAAGCTCTGATATTTCTTTCAATGTCATGGAGATTACCCCAACTCCATTCCCAAAATCTATGAATATGTTCTTAGATCAATTATTTAGATGGTATATTTATTCCTCTAGAACACACAGAGGAGGAGATATAAGATCTTAATCTATTGGAATGAACAATATGTAGAATTAGAGCTCCTTTTTTCTTATATAGTGGATGTAAACATACTCAGAAAGGGTTCCTTGAACCCCGTATATCCAATTCCCACTAAATAAGAAATAATTGACACATTAGGATGAACTTACTACATCATAATCATCATTTATATTTTATCACCTACTTGTAATATGTAATAAATATATTACATGATAAAACTAAGTCATTAACTCAACTTGTAATTCCTACAATATTAAATGAACCTTGAATATTAAAATAATATACATTCATATAATATTTTTTCACATATTCACTAAATACCTTGTGAATAATTTTAATAAATAAATTCAACATAATTATTCTATAATCGAATAATAATGAATTTATTTATTTTTCAGTGATCGTTAATACTTGTATAACTCTTGGATTCTATGTTGGGGCCCACCATGTCCTAGACACCTATTGACCAGAATAGGGAAGACTCTTGAATATGCTATTGTGTGCAACCCTCTATGCCCTTATTTCTATAGTAGTGAATAATGTTCATAGACTAATAATGGAGTCTATCAACCCATCAAGGCCCCTAAAGAGATAATGAATATTCATAGTAATGACAACCTTCCTACAAACACTCTCGATGTAATATAATCTCTTTGTCTCCCACAACTTGTGTCATTATCCATTCTTGCTTTATTAATTTTTAACCTTACTGGATAGACTTAACTTATTATACTATGGCCATGAATTTAGTAAATGTATCACCATATTGATTAAATGGGCTTGAGATATCACTTCCTCAACTCAGAAGCAACAAATTCTATCTTGATCATTTAATCAATGTCATACCTCCAATGACACACCCAACATAAGCTACCTCACCACAAATTCAATGTCATGATTTTTTACTTACATCAAAGTATGTGATCAAATGAAACACATTGATAATGATCTCAAGTTAGAATACCAATACACATGTTCATAGATAGGAACAACCAATAAAACCTAAAACATGTGGTGTTCCTATTGGAGGGTATTTCCTCATTATCTAATATACTTAAGGTCACTAAGTGAAAAATTCATGTGAAGAAGTCTCAATTCTTATGATCCCCCAACACCCAATAGTTATAAATCATCTGTGTCTAGTCAATATGGTGTATCTAAACCGTATTACATATATTTAAGATTAATATTATAGTATCTTGAGGTTCTTATTATAGACTGTGAACTTCTATAACCTTTTGATATAACAAATAATATATGAAAACTACCATATAAATAGTGGATGTAAAAATATAAACACTATTATGATAAGTATACATCATGCATATCTCACTATATACATGATATGGTAATCGAAAAGTACTATTTATTTTGGTTATAAAGAACCCACTATTACAAAAATCCCACTTACCGTAGATCCAACTTGAAAACTATCCTTGTTAGTTATCACATGATAATATCATGTTTCTAATGAGTTATGGATTTATTCATGGTCTTGTAATATGTTCGATGTATAGATATTCTACAATCCATGACTTTACCTCCTTGAGTAATAATTCTCAAGAGATGATATCCCCAAGTATATTTATTTTGTTCACTATAAAAACTTGAAATCTTGGATAGTATGAGTAATATAATTATCATAATTTATACTATGATAAAACTTTACTTACTATGTGATATTCCAAGAACTGGAAAAAATCATTGCATATTATATACTACTTCTTTAGCTACCTCTGAAGTGGAAACACACTCAGTATTTATAGATATGGATACCTATAGCTTGAATGAGATTATTTTTCTCAGTACCTTAGATTGTATGTGATATTAGATTATATTTATCTAATGGAAGACTAGCCTATGTCCCTTCAAAACCAATTTATCTTCATCTCTAAGTACTAGGTATACACCCATTGTACTCTCTAAAGTATAATTGGATAGTACTGTCTGCTTCCTATGCAGTTCTTCTGAATTTCATTAATATTCACCTACCGTAAAGTATGTGTTAGAAATATCATATTTTTTACATTGCATTACATATGTGATTAATCCATCATAGAAGCATATGAAATTAAAATAACCACATTAATCTCCTCATATGGACCATGCATGTATTCGTGGAGAGATTTATGCCATGTGACATTGGTAACAATTCTATCTCAAATTTTTCCAACTTGTATTTTTTTATAATACCATGTTAGTATATGTACTTTTGAATTGGTCTAAGAAACCTTTAGATCTAACTTAGTAGAACTTGTTCCCTAGAACATTTGTTACTACTTTAAATCAATATTTAGAGAGTTACTTTCACTCCAGTCGTAACTAACGGTAATACCAATAACTTTTTTCCATATTTCGTCAAACATATTTTACTTGTAAAATAGTGGTGATCCCACTAACCTCTTGTAGACATATGAAAAAATTAATTCCAAATGAATATTATATGATCTTGTTTTCTTACATCTATCGAAAACTTTATTTCAGTGACTTTCCCCCTTTATTATCATTCTATGTTGTTGCCAACCCATTCTGGTTGTGTCGTATATATGACTTACAAGATCGATGGTCTTGATATCTAATTCCCAATAAAATGATCATAAAAGTATTTATGAAAAGTAAATTTTTAATGGATTTAGACATGAATACTTGGAATTACCAATCGATCCTTAGTGGTACCACACTCATACCACCCATGTATAGCCTCACTTGAATACACACAATAGTATTCAAAATAATAAGTCCATATACTTTGATATATGGAATCCATTATTTAATTTTAATTGATCTTTTCCATATTAGCTAATTTTCATATACTTCTCACTTATAGGAATTATTATTATAAATAAATAATGTTTCATTGGTAGTGGTGAATATAAAAACCACTATAATGGTTTATTCCTTCCTACAAAGTATATGTCTCTGGAATATTACTTTTCCACATGATCTTGTCGAACTTGTCCCTATGCCAACTATTTGTGCATCTTTGACATTGACTAAATCCAATTAAATCTATCTCCCACTATATCAAATAGAGATGTTAACCCTTATATATAAATATTGTCTTGAACTCGACTATCACATTTTTTTATCTTGGGGATTTATGTAATGTACTTAGAAAACTTTTGGATAATTACATTAGATGCATATTTTTTTCTTATGAAATATTGTTTATATCCTAACAAAATATTTCCATTGAAACACATGTTATTATGAAATAATGGATTTATATCATACTATAAATCACATGATATCCATTTTAATTATATTTTACATATGTTTATGTGATAAAAACATATATTTGTGAATCATGTCTCAAAAATAATGGAAGTATCTGCAATGAATATTAGTTTTAACATTGATTCTCTTATTACTTACATCATGATTCTGATGTGTATAAGGAAATGTGTGTTTAGGAATTACTCCATGATAAAATTTAATGATCAATGCTTTCATGCAAGACTCATCATCAATCCTCCTTAATAACATCATAGATTTGATGTTGATAAGGTATGTGCATTTAGGAATTACTCCATGATACATTTTAATGATCAATGAATGCTCTATCAAGATATTCTTTAGCATGTGGACCCAAATCAATTCACATATTAAAACCATGCATATACCATACTTAAATTTTATATTCCCTAAAAAACATAAAGTAATATTATAAATTATATAATTTCACCTCTAGATTAACCTTGGAATAGTTCAGTTGGAATGGCCCTAAGACCTTCATTTTTTTATTATTTTTGATAATACACCTTTCAAGGGGTGAGGTGGAACCCTTACAAGGCCTGAAGGCTTAGAGACAATTACATGACCCATAGGTATTAGAGGGAATCACCCAAACAAGAAAACTTGGAACTGCTCCTCCCCAGTATATGTCATGATATCAGCACTCCACCTCAGTAGGGATGGTTGGATAGCTGTCCTATGCAAAGCTACACATGCCCGGTACCGATGGAAAAGCCATACCCTCTCATTCTTCCAATTTTGGTTAGCTTTTCTCTAGTTAATGTGCCTTCCCTGAATCCTCATCTGAAGCCTTTTCCCTTATATTCTGACTGGTACATCTTCATTCATGTGTTCTGAAGGCCTTGGGGTGGCCCTAAGGCCTTAAGGTGGCCTGATGGCCTAGAGAAACAACTGGCCCGAAGGCCTTGGGTGGCCTGAAAGCCTTGTAGGACCCAAGTACCAAATCAGTGGCCCAAAGTCCCAAATGTATGAATAGTTCTGACTGCTACAGTCTGAACAATACCTGCTATAATGCCTACTATAGTACCCAGAAATACGCCTCCACCCAGATTTGATCTTGAGTCTCTTGGATGCACCTGCTGAGTCCTCACCAATCGGGATGAGGCTCATGTGCTTGGAATAGTTCACTCTACCTAGATGAATAAATTCTGAAAGCTTTATGGAAAAAATTTATCTCTAAATTTTTCCTTGTCCAAAGTATATACATCGATAATACCTAAGGTATTTAGATCCAAAGAGTATGAATACCATATTTGGTATATTATTGACTTCCACTTTTATTTTTACTATAAAAAGAGTTATATGGACACAAATGGTATAAGAGTCTTGCATTTTTATATCCATCAGGCATTTTTAATGATTCAAACATTACTAAACCTTTAGTTGAGTATAAGTTACCATAAAAAATATTCATGCCAAAACTAGAATAATGTATCCTTTTTTTCCAATGGAAACATGAAATAAATGTTTTTTTATACTCCATGAAAGTTCTATTAGAACCACTTACATGGAAATTAGAATTTTTATGTTTCTCTCTGCTAACTTAGGAACCACCCTTTCTTAGCCACTTAGAGAGCACACCTTACTTCCTATAATTTTTCTTTTCTTACTTGGTAACTATATTTCAATACACATATGTGATAGGAATATTGTATTTAATACCCAATAATTAAAACAGAATAATTAATTACAATTGATGAATATACCTAAAGAAGAATTAATTTGATTATTAAATTTAGTTTATAACATTTTAACTTCCACATACTTATTTCATGATATATGAAGAAAATAACCTCTTGTATAATAAAATTATGTTCTTTGAAGGACACTATGAAGGTTTCTTTGGAGTCACACATTTCATTGGTCTTTTCAGCTTGTCTTTCAACTTTTTTACTATAAGAACTAAATATTATACCTTCTTTATGTTCTTATTTACTTGGAGAACCATACCCAAAAGAAAAAAAGTTTTTTCTCCAAACTGTTCCTTTTTGAAATATTAAATTAAACTAGAGTAAATAGAGGATAAAGATATCAGAAAGGGATGTATTGAAATATCATGATCCATATTTCAATTTACACACATCCAATGTAATCATCACCTATTCATATCTCACTTTAATTTCTACTCAAATGCTTCTTAGAGATGTGATAAAATGTGAAACAATAAAAATATTAATATTTTATCCTCAACATACATCATATGATGATGATAAAATTAAGATGTAAACATAAAATGCACCATACACGAGTCTCTAGTAAGAATTTTTTCACCCTCATTTCCTAAGGTAGATCAATAGGTATTAGGGACTCCAACACCTTGAATTTCCTATGTCATAGTACTTTGTACAAGTGCTTGTACTATTCTTGATAAACTCATACTTGTTAGGATATGTACTTTTTCAAAAAATAATCATAATGAAATTATGGTATTTCTTTCCATTTTTTTAAAAAACAAAAATCTACCAGACTATTTCTTTTATGTTGATTACTAATTAGACATTACTGATTAAATAATTAAATGTATCCCACTATTTTATTGAACCCTAATATCCCTCAATACTATATTTATAATACCCATTCTCTTGATTATTCTAGTGAAAATGATCCTTGAAATCTCCCCTCATAGTCTACATGTGTTAGTTATGCCACTATTCAGAGAGTTTCATGGTATAGGCTGACCAACCATACTGACTCATGATTCCTTCAACCGTTGAGTGAAGTCTCAACTTCTCAGAATTGTAACCTTGATTCCATCCACTATATGGCTCTAAAGTGATAGAAAGTAATCTTTTTTTCTACTCCTTTACTACCATATTTGGTTAAGTCAACCCATCACTCTCATAATAACTCTCCAGTAGTAGGATACACCCTCAAATTTGGATGAATATCACTCTATAAAACTTATTTTATTCAAATTTAAGTGATGGAAGGCATTATGAATTAATATTATTTCAGGGGGTTTTATTATTTATTGATGAATTTAATCCCTTTTTATTACATATGTTCATACTATGTTGTCTCATTCACAAATGAAAATGAATTAATAGAGTATATTCATTGAATATTTATGTATTTTTCTATTTATTGTTTCACATGTTTCCTAAAAACATGTAAATACTAAAATAATAAACAATGCATAAATGAAATAAACCACCCGACTGGTCTTGTGAATTTAATATTTATTAATCCATTTACACTCAATGGATCAACCGTGACCTAATGACTTAAATACATAAGTTGGGTCTTGACTCATATTGCATCTCGCCCCAAGTCAAGTGTTTTCAATACTCATCTGGGATACCACATCTTCTTAGAGCAGTCCATGTATTAAAGCGTCATCATAGAAATATATTCACGCACATGCGAGGGGGTCTCAAGAAGTGAAAAATACATACAGATAAACTAATGTAAGTTCACGCCCTTATACATATTTAAATTAAGAAGATGATTCACATACCATTGCAAAACTTAATTAAATATTAAAAACATTTCATGAAATTTTAATAAATAATAAAATAAAATAAAACTAGGTATATAAGGTTGGTCACTTCTCAAGCCCAGATTAAGGGAAAATTAAAAGCGTGATAAAAAGTAAAATGAAATTTTCATGACCTAACCCAATGGGGCTCAAGCCGTAAATACCCCAAGCATGTATCCATAGGCCAGGGGATGGCGAAAAGTGTCAAAAATAAATAACTAATATGGGAGGCCTTTGTCGGGTGTACCTACACACACACACACACCCAACCATCTCCATGATGAAGTGAAGAGGAATAATAATGAAAGATGAAAAATCTAGAGAATAAACCATGCATGTAAAACCTCTAGGGAATACAAGTGTGTAATGGGGTCAACTGAAAAGGAAAAAGGAGAAAAGACATTCCCAACCATAAATATGTCCCAACATGAAAATAACTAGAAAGTAAATTCCAAGAGAGCCCAACTCCGAATATCCAAGATCCGACCACCGTACATGGTTAAATGAACTAAGGTATCCCTATGATCCCCTATAATCGCTTCTGAACTATTTTTCATCTTCCTAAGACATGACATGTGTAGGAAATTCCTTTGCAGGGGTGAGTATATACATACTGAGTAGGACACCCTGAAAGATAACGCAGGGAGAAGAAAGAAACACGATAGGAATAGAAAAATCAACCCATATAAAGAGAGTAACAACATCCAAATACACACACACATTCTCAATAAAAGAAGCCCAAATAAGAGAGAAAGGGGATCTCCATCTCATAGCTCAGCCTAGGAAAGAGTGCCAATAGTTTCAAGATGTCCATCAATGATGCTCAAAATCTCACATATCTATCCAGAAGAAGAATCCATGTGGGGCCATGCCTCAACACTATGTCGCACAGTTGAGGGGATACAATCTCAAGGTAGAGGACCCATACCCTAATTCAACAGGGGTACCACTCAATAGATGGAGGCTCATTCCCTAATTTCATGGGGGGGGGGACACTCACTAGATAGAGGACCCATGCCGTAATGCCATAGGGGGTACTAATTAGTGTAAGGAGGACCCATACACTATTAGATAGGGGTACCAATTAGTGTAAGGATGACCTGCACCCTATACAATAGTGGGAACTACTTAGTAGATAAAGGACCCACACCCTAGTCCGTTAGGGGGTACCAATCAATGTAAGGAGGACCCACACCCTATCTGATAGGGGGCACCACTTATTATATAGAGGAACCAAACCTTAGTATTCTAGGGGGTACAACTCAACATAAGAAGGAACCACACCCTATCTAATAGGGGGTACCACTCAGTATATAGAGGACCCTCACCCTAGTCTGTTAAGAGGGTACCACTCTAACGATCCTTCCATATCAGTACTATCATTGAGCACCACATAAAGAATATTCATACTCAAAACACCTGTAATCATATCTAAAAATTCACTATTAAGGCCACCAACACATTGTATGTGGAAAAACACCCAGGGTAAGCTACTCATAGGAAAAAATCTGAGTCCAAATGAAGGAGACATGAGATGTAGAAGGTTTCTAAAAAATAAGGGTACATGACATGTAAGGGAACCCACACAGCCTTTGGTCCCACACTTATGCCTATCTGTGTCCCTAATAGTACACATATCACTACCCATGTATCCCTACATGAAATATAAGGGGACTACACAGTGTGCCTCATCCACTCAGGGTTCTTCCCATGCTTCGGGCCGAGTCTGTGTACCTTAACCATGTTTGTTTCCATGTAACTTGTGTCACGAACCAACCAGAGTACCTTGGTAACATGATAACTAAGATGATCATAACATATCCTGAAGGGCATTCCCGATTCCCATGGTTCGACAACTAGCACCTGGCATCATAAAAACTGAAAGTTTGAACTATTTTACCAAAAACATTACAGAAGTAAAAAGAAACAAGACAATATGAATTTCAAAGGAAACTTCACTAAGATTAAATTACTAGAAGTCAAACAAGCATTTAAATCCCAAAGTACTACAACCAAATTACCAAATAGGGAAAACAACCCAAGTCCCTAAGAAATCAACTCACCAAGTCCAAGGTTCAATAGTTGGATCCACCTCTAAGATATCGTTTCCCCTTGAGTGAACC
This sequence comes from Viscum album, assembly GCA_963277665.1. Taxonomy (NCBI): domain Eukaryota; kingdom Viridiplantae; phylum Streptophyta; class Magnoliopsida; order Santalales; family Viscaceae; genus Viscum; species Viscum album. Next base: position 1,348,985,044 of record OY728121.1, on the reverse strand, counting down.
TGGAAGGAGAAAATCTAGAAACAACCAAGTGCACAAGTAGGGTGTGAGACAAATCCCAGTAGGATTTCACCAAATATTCCATAACAAGATTCCAATTTAAAATTAACTAATAATTTTCTTTCAATTTTAAATAAATAGGTTTGGCATTTAAAAATAATATTTAATAAAATCATGATTTACAATTTAAAATATGGAAATATAATAGAAATTCATTATTTACATTTCAATTGATGGATATACATTAAAAAAGATGGAATTTACCTTTAATCAAAGGGTGATTTACCAAAATGTCACTTTTCCCAAAATGGCTTAAATAAACACATTTATATAAAATAGTTTACATAAATTTACAAGGCATGTAAAATAGTATTCAATAATGGAATATATATACAATTGAAATAAAAATAAGAAAGAAACATGGTCATGTGCCAAATAGGTATTATACTTCTGGGATATAGGGACCCAACATTGTGAATATGACCAATTATGTACATACATCCCTTAAACTAAGGCCAAGAGGATTCATCACCATCACCTAAGGAATGGGATGTGCAGATATGATGTTTTACAACATTGTACTCCATGAAGTGTTGTCCAATATAACACACTAAATACCTAATGATTTCATGTGATCTAGTACAAAACAATGATGGGCAATTTATTTTAATACTGCTTAAAATACAATTAAATCACATACTTCTTTTCAAATATGCCAATTTTCTCTTTAAAAAACATTACAGATTTTTAATAAAAAACATGTCTTTTCACCAAGATGAGACCCCAAGGTTTCCATAAAAACGTTTTTAATCCAGTTTTCATAAATAAGTATCTTAAACCAATTCATACAATTTCAAAATCCATTATACAATTAAATTCAATAATTTAATTTTCAAACAATTCCACCAATTTCATCACAAACCCCCGATTCAATGGAATTTGGTTTTTTTTCCAAAAATTTCCCATTAAATAAATTTATAAAATTAAATTCAAAAATTTAATTGATTAAATTTTCATCAAAAACTAAAATTTAAATTAAACAATTTAAATCCCATAAATTTCCAATTTCATGCCAAAAACCCATTTTTCTCAAAAACCCCAATTCACCAAAATTGGGTTTTCCAAACAACCAATTGAAATCAATATAATAAAAATACAAATAATTTCATTTCAAATAAAGAAATTTAAATTTAAACAAATCAATTAGGGTTAATATAATTCAGTCATCATAATGGAACCACCTACCTCGGGATCAATAGATCTTGAATCACAACACTGTAACTAGAAAACTCCAATGGGGAACAACAAAAACAAAGATATATGAATCAAACCTAGTTTTATATCCAAAAAGAGAGTATTAGATCCATAAATCAAAAAAAGTATCCATGGAACCCTAGAGAGAAGAAGAGAGATCACGAGAGATCAAGAACAATATAAGGAAACTAACTAGAAGCGGATCGACCGACATTCTTCTAGATTTGGATCACTTATGGGAGGGATCCAAGGGGCCAAGAATCCTAATCAAGAGCTATAAGGAAGGTAGAAATGAGTTGGGGGAGAAGGATGTCTATCTGGGATCTAAAAAGAGGGTTCATGATTTTTTAACAAAAATTAATATTAGTTAAAATCCTGTCCATACGGTTTCCTAGGAAATGACACATGGTTTGGAAAAACTGTTCGCAGAACGTGTGCCCATTATAAATGGGCTGCACATTTTCTCCTAAGGGGAATCATGAATTCACTAACTATGTACAAGATATGAAAATCTCTCTATCCAAAGTTTTCCATTTTCCTATAGCAAGGCGCAAAGTTTGGAAAACCTTAAGCCAACCGTGCGCCAACTATGCACTAGCCCATAATTTTAAAGATTCTAATTTTTTCAACCCAAAATAGCCCCAAATGAAAAGAAACAAAATATAGATAAAAAAGAGAGTTTTGGAATACCTAAAAATAGTAACAGGATGTTACAAACTCCCCACCATAGAAACTTTCTATCCCAAGAAAGCCTACAAAGAATCCTCCACGTCAAAAAGATGAGGCCACTACTCTCTCATTAGTTCCCCCCTCTCGCACATCTCATGAGAATAAAAACCATGCTACTATAGAATATGAACCAAAGTTATATTCCTCCCATAAATTACCTTGTTCTCAGAATCCCCAATCCCAACTGGTCATTCAGCCATAGATAAATCAGGTTTAATTTCAAGATCATGACAACTCAGAACATGAGGTGGATTAGATAAATAATTTCAAGGCTGAGATACATGAAACAAATTATGTATCAACATCAAATGAGGTGGTAGTGCCAAATGATATGAAACTTTCCCCACCTACTTAAAAACCCCAAAAGGTCCAACAAAATGAGGATAAAGATTCCCTTTCCTCCCAAGCCATCGATGACCCAACCGAGGTGAAACCTTTAAGAACACCTGGTCACCAATTGAGAACTAAAAAGGTCTACGATGAAGATCAACACAATATTTATATTGTCTTCATGCTGTCAATATTCTCTAATGAATAAACTAAATATTTTTCATCGTCTCTTGCACCAAACTTAGTCTGACTAAGGAAGTCTCACTAATCTCAGACCAACACAATAGAGATTTACAAGCCCGACCATACAAGGCCTCAAAAAGAGCCATTATAATCATAGAATGGTAATTATTGAATTAACCAGACTCAACCAGACCCAAATGATCATCCAAACCCCCACCAAAGTCGATAACATAAGTGTGGAGCATATCCTCAAGAATCTATGTAGCTCTTTATGTCTATCCATCCGACTGTGGATGGTATGCCATACTCAAATGAATGTGAGATCCCAATCCCTCCTAAAGTGTTGGTCCCTATATGATATGGTAGTTTTCATAATTACAAATAATGTATAACTACAGATTCTACTCCTTCATGACATTTAATATCTCTAAGTGAATCAATTATTCCACACAAAACAATATAATTTTATAATGCAATAACCTATATTTATAAATCCATATGTTTACAAGTGTATTTTTACATGTATTTTTGGATGTCACTTAGTCGTGTAATGTTATGTGTAAAACAGACTCTTCATAGGATTTTTACAGTTCCTTCCAATGAACCAATATTCGACACACCGATGTTTGACACACCTATGTTCGACACACCGATGTTCGACACACCGATGTTCGACACACCGATGTTCGACACACCGATGTTCGACACACCGATGTTCGACACACCGATGTTCGACACACCGATGTTCGACACACCGATGTTCGACACACCCATGTTCGACACACCGATGTTCGACACACCGTTGTTCGACACACCATTGTTCGACACACCGATGTTCGACACACCGATGTTCGACACATAGAAGATGACACACCGAAGATGACAGACTGAAGATGACACATCGAAGAAGACAAACTGATGCTAACAGACCGAAGAAGACATACCGATGCAAATGACTCACCGATAGTCATAAATAACTATTTCATTTTTATTAATTTAAATTTATTTCTAACAGTCATATTTAGACAAATTAAGGTTTCTAAAAATATTTAATGTTTTATATAGTACTATTCGTAGACAGTATGAGGTACATGCACATGTGGAGATCTTCATGCCTAGTGGGCCTTGAAGTATAAAAGGACTTCAACCTCAACTTAAAAGTAGATCTCAAAAAACACACTTGAAAAATAGACTGAGTGAATACACAATATTGAAATTAGAGGAACTCAAATCTTGAGCTCACAAGAAGTTTTACAAGAAACAACCTAGTGAAGCTTATTGAACGTCCTCATAAAGAATAATTGAAACTTTTTCACCTGGAAAAAAGATTATAGAAACTGTGACACTCTGTTCTGAATCCAACTTTCAGAAGAGGACTCAGATATCATTTTCAATACATCCATTGAGTCTAGAGCTTTACTGCACAACACACAGAGATTTCTAAACCCTATTCTTCTTTAATATATCTGTTGTGTTCTCGTAGTTACTATTTGAGTAGTGTGTATATCTATTTGTATCACACACACTATCTCTTGAGCACAGCTTGAGGATACCAAAATATCCTCACTCTTAATCCCTTTTTACTCTTTTATTCCACGTAGAACTGTGGAAGAGATCTTGTGTGATCTGTTTATTAGTTTTTCCCATGAATAACTGTGGTAGAGTTCAAGTGTGACCTGGACAGCTCTGTGTGCTATTATGAACCCCAATCCAGGGTGTGGATTAAAAGTTTATTAATATAAACTGCTTGGTGGAAGGTGATCACCAAGTGAAAAGGACTAAGTCTCATCTTGAGACTGAACCTCTTATTTTAACCATTGTGTTGTTTGTCTTATATTTTTATCTGTTATGTATTTCTCACATTAAGATAAAATGAACTTTGATAGTTAGTTTATCAAGTGTTTATATCTTTTTTGAATCATTATATTAGCTTTAAAAGGTTTTATAATCTTAGATTTGTAAAACTGAGAACTAATCAATCTTCTAAGAAACTAATTGAACTTTCACGAATTTTATAAGTTCACTACAAACTGACTTTGGTTATTATTTTAATGGGGGATGATATTTTAAAGAACCAAATTTTAATAGAAATTTTTATAGATACCCAATCCCCCCCTCTTGAGTAATCTACTCCAACCAACATTTGGTATCAAAGGCATAGTTGAAAGTTATAGTTAGTTTTTTCAAATCGTGTCAACTGTGATTATAGTTATATTTCAAAGATCTCAAAATTTCTGTTATTTCTAAATTTTCATCTCTTTGAAATTATTTTACAATCTGTATCATGGAAAATAGATTAGAAGGTGTTGCTACCAATAGACCACCTTTCTTTAATGGAACTAATTATGCTCAGTGGAAGCTTAAAATGAAAATACATATAGAGAGCATGGGATTTGAAATCTGGATTGCTATTGAAAGTAAATATGAAATTCCTGAAACTACTAGAAATGATTGGGATGAATCTACCAAGGCTACCTATAACAATAATTGTAAAGAAATGAATGCTCTGTACTCTGCACTAGGAGATAAAGAGTTTAACCATATCTCTACTTGTAAAACTGCACATGAAATTTGGGACACTCTATCTGCTTCACATGAAGGAACATATAATGTTAAAGAAATACAGTTAAATACTTATACTATTAAATATGACAACTCCAGAATGAATCATGATGAGTCAATTTCTGATATGTATCTCAGGTTCAATGAAATTGTGAATACCATGATTTCCTTAGGAGGAGAAGTAACAACCAAAGAGAAGATCATGTAGATTCTGTGATGCTTACCAGAACGATGGCGTGGAACATCTATGTCTATTAGAGAATCATGAAATATTGATAAGATGCCAGTGAAGGAATTGATCGGAAAATTAATGATGTATGGAGAGGAATTTAAGGTAAATCAAGAAAAGGATGAACCAAAATGAAATTCTGTATCCTTCAAGATAACTGCTTCTAAAAGTAAAGACAAGGAGAAAGTTCAATTTGCCATTTAAAGATCAAGTAGTGATGAATTAGCTTCGGACAATGATGAAGAAATGGCGCAGTTGGGTAGATGATTCAGAAAATTTTATAGGAAAAAGAAGTTTTTCAAAAAGCCCAATTATAAAGGCAAGTATGATAATAAGAGAAATTGGAAAAAGTATTGGAAGAAAAATGAAAAATCATAAGAGATAATTTTCTATGAATCTAAAAAGAAAGGATATTTCAAGGCTAACTGTCCAAAGATGAAATACAAGAAAAAGTATGAAAATAAGGATATAAGGTATAAGAAAGTAATGAAGGACACCTGGAGTGCCTCTTAGGACAACTCAAGTGAATCTGTCTCTTCTCATAATGAGAAAGATGATATGGCTAATATGTGTTTTATGACAAACACAACTAAGGTAACCTTATACTCTCTTATAAATAATTATTATTATTCTAAAAGTGAGTTTGAGAATATGAAAAATGATAAATTATTAGAATATTGCAATATGTTAGAAGAAACATTCAATGATTTGAAAGATAAGTATAAATCATTGAAGAAACAACATGCTTTTAGTGTGACTGCTAATTCCAAACTTATAACTGAAAAAGAAAAAAATACTCAACTGCTCAAGGAGAAGAATGAGTTAAAAATGTCTAATGAGCAATTAAAGAAAGACTTAGAAAAGTTTACTAATAGGAAAAATACTCTTACTCGAATTCTTGGTAAAAAAATAGCTCTTAAGTATACTTCTAGGATAGGATATCAACCAGGAAAAAGGAATTTATCCAAATAACATTTTGTAACCAAATCTAGAAAATCTGCTACCTTTTTCAAAAACCAGAATTTTACAACAAGTTCCAGTTCCACAAATTCGTTTACTGTATCCAATTATTCAGGACCAAATAGAGTTTATTTTTCAAACACTCTATATTCTGCCTGTAGGAAGCCCATATGAAAATTGTGGGTACCTAAATCTTATATTAATAATGTATGTGGACCCAGGCAAATATGGGTACCAAATTCATTTCTTGGATAAACTGTTTTTTAGGAAAACTATCTAAAGAGATCCTGTAAAAAGATACGGTACTTGAATTGTGGTTGTTCAAGAAATATGATAGGGGAATTTTCAAGATTTAAAAGTCTTATCAATATTTATGGAGGACATGTCACATTTGGTGACAATGGTAAAGGAAAAATCATTGTCTTAGACCAAATTGGTAACCCTAACTCTATTTCAATTTATAAAGTACTATATGTTGATGGATTAAATTATAACCTACTTAGCATATCTCAATTATGTGATGATGGATTTAATGTTAAATTTAAAAATGATTCATTCCATGTTTTTGATGCCAAGAATAATTTAGTATTTACTACTTTTATAAATGATAATGTATATGCTATAAATCTAGACACACTAGCCTCATAGAATGTATCTTGTTTAAATGCCTTTCACAAAGAGTTTTGGATCTAACATAGAAGACTAGAACATTGAAACATAAAATATCTTAGAAAGTTAACTAGAAAAGTCTTAGTTAGAGACTTACCCAAATTAGAGTTTCCAAACAACAAAGTATGAAATCCTTGTCAAAAAGGAAAGTAATATAAAATCTCTTTCAAACCAAAGAAATAAGTAACTACTTATCAACCTATTGAGTTGGTTCACATAGACTTATTTGGACCATATAGAGTTTCAAGTCTCAATGGGAATCACTATGTTTATATTATTGTAGATGATTTCTCTAGGTAAACCTGGACCTTTTTCCTAGATCATAAAAGTGAATATTGTTCACATTTTACCAAGTATGCTAGGACTGTAGAAAATATCAGTGGACTTAAGATTAAATCCTTAAGAAGTGATCATGGTCGTGAGTTTTAAAATCAATATTTTTAATCTTTTTGCTCAAAAAATGGCTATAATCATAACTTATCTTCTCCAAGGACACCTCAACAGAATGGTGTGGTATAAATAAGAAATAGAACCCTACAAGAAATCGCTCGAACTATGCTTAATGAATATGATCTACCCATTTATTTCTAGGCTAAATCTATTAATACAGCTTGTTACATAATAAATAGAGTCTTAATCATATCCATCCTTAAGATAACTCCTTATGAGTTGTGGAATAATAGGAAACCCAAAGTAGGTTATTTTAAAGTGTTTGGATGTAAAGTTTATATTCTGAACACTAAAGATAATTTAGATAAATTTGCCTCCAAAAGTGATGAAGGAATATTTATTGGATATTCTACATCAAGAAAATCCTATAGAGTATTTAATAAGAAAACCAAATTGGTGGAGGAATCTGTACACATCAAGTTTGATGAAGCAGATCCATATGAGCCCAAGACCTCTCTAGAAAATATTGAAGAGGATATGTCCAATCTGGATATTAATGATAAAACCTCAAATCCTCATGTGAAGGAATCTGTGAAAACATCTAGTTCTAGAAATTCTCCATATCCTAACCATAGTGAACCAGATCACCCTGACCAATCTGAAATATCAAGTCCTACCTTCTCTAGACCAATCAGGACCCTTAAGAATCATCCCTTAGATGCTGTTGTTGGAGATTTAGATAGAGGAACACAAACGAGAGATTCCTTGAGAAACCAGGTTGAACATCAATATTTCTTGTCACAACTTGAACCTAAAAATATCAATGATGTGATCAATGATGAATTTTGGGTAATGGCCATGCAAGAAGAACTTAATCAATTTGAAAGAAATAAAGTTTGGAAACTTGTGAATAGACTAAAGGATACTTTGACCATAGGAACCAAATGGGTGTTTATAAATAAATAAAATGAAGCTGGAAATATAGTTATAAATAAATATATACTAGTTTCACAAGGATATAATCAAGAAGAGAGAATTGATTATGAAGATACCTTTTCACTAGTATCTAGACTTGAGGCAATTAGGATTTTACTTGACTATGCAGCACACTTGGATTTTAAACTTTATCAAATGGATGTCAAAAGTGAATTCTTAAATGGTTATATAATTGAGTATGTTTTTGTTGAACAACCCCCAGGTTTTACAAATCCACTTTTTCCAAATCATGTGTTCAAATTATCAAAATCTTTATATGGTTTGAAACAAGCTCCAAGAGCTTGGTATGAAAGGTTGAGTGATTTTCTTGTTTCTAAAGGCTTTACAAAAGGACTTGTAGATCATAATTTATTTATAAAAATAATTTCAAAAGAATTTTTAATAGTCCAAATATATGTAGACGATATTATCTTTGGATCTTCTAAAAACTCTTTATGTAACGATTTTTCAAACATAATGAAAAGTGAGTTTGAAATGAGTTTAATAGGTGAACTTAAATAATTTCTTGGATTTAAAATATTTCAAAATAAAGAAGGTATTATTTTAAATAAAAGTAAGTACAATAATGATATTTTTGAAAATATATGTCTTTGATAGCATTAAGAGTAGTGAAACCCCTATGAGTTCTACATGTAAGCTGGATCTTGATGAAAGTGGAAAATCAGTTGATCAATCTGCTTACAGAGGAATGATTGGGAGTTTTCTGTACTTAACTACTAGTAGGCCAGATATTATGTTTAGTGTGTGTATGTGTGTGAGATTTCAAGAAAACCCAAGAGAATCACATTTAAATACTGTTAAAATAATTTTCAAATACCTCAAATATACAACTAACTTAGGACTATTCTATCTTAAAGGACAACCTTTTGATTTAGTTAGCTATTCAGATGTTGATTTTTGTGGATGTAAGTTAGATATAAAGAGTACCTCTGAAACATGTCACTTTTTGGGAAAGTCACTAATATCATGGTATAGTAAAAAGAAAAATTTAGTTGCATTATCAACTGCTGAAGCAGAATACATTGCTGTTGGTAGTTGTTGTGCACAAATTTTGTGGATGAAACACACCTTATTAGACTATGGATTTCAATTCAGACATATCCCCATAAACTGTGACAACACAAGTGCTATTAACATTTCTAAGAATCCAATTTCTCATTCTAGAACAAATCATATTGATGTAAGACATCACTTTTTGAGAGATCATTATCAAAAAGGTGATATAACTCTTGAATTTATTGGGAATGAACATCAACTTTCTGATATATTCACTAAACCCTTAAATTCTGAGAGAATTAATTTCATCAGACATGAACTAGGAATGATAAATCAGTAGGATCCCTAAAACTGATCTCTTAAAACCGATCTCATGAAACCGATCTCTTGAAATCGATCTCCTAAAACCGATCTCCTGAAACTAATCTCCTGAAACCAATCTCTTGAAACTGATCTCTGGAAACCGATCTCCTAAAACTGATCTCCTAAAAATAATCTCCTGAAACCGATCCTTGAAACCGATCCCTGAAACCGATCCCTGAAACCGATCCGTGAAACCGATTCATTGACACCGATGTATTTAAGAATTCTTTTGTAATTATGTATATTTTAAATAAAATGATGTTGTTTTATATTCTTTTCTTTTCTATGTTTAAATTTTATGATTTATGATTTACAATCCCTAAATGATATATTTAGTTCAATCCATCCCGAACTTTCACCTTCCCACTACCATAAAGCCTTCTACCCTTTTCCACTCTATTTCTCGACCCTCATCCTCAACTCTTTTGGAATCCAAAGCCTCGACATGGAAAGGACCAAGCACGATATGGAAGAGACAAGAAAATCACCTTCTACTAAGAATAAGAAAGGTGAGTCCAGTGGGACTACAAAACCAAGCTTGGAAAGCTGAGTGGTTACGACTGAAAAAGAGGTGCCTGCTGAGTGGCTTTTGTCAAGCAAGTCATTTTTATTAAAAGTAATGGAATCTCAAGGGTGGTTGATCTGGTTTTTTAACAATTAAAGACCTTATTATCCCCAGCTAGTACATTAATTCTATCAACATTTGAAGATATCTCTGTATGAAGCTGAGGCAGCAAGAATGAAGTCCATAGTAAAGGTAAAGAAAGCAGATTTTTCATATAAGGAATGAGCTGAGTGGTTGGAGATGCTTCATGAAGGTTTCTATGCAGATTATCTGGGTAATATTCTGTCTTCCTTAGATTTGTTCTCTTATGAAGATGATCTGAAGGAGCTTACTGGAAATGGAGAATCTAGGAGGACTATTGTAAGTGAGTTTGAAAGAGAAATAAGATTATTGTTTAAGTTTATTAAACATCAAATCTTCCCAAAAAAGGGATATTTCTCTACTGTGAAGTATCAAGATGTATTCCTGATCTATCTGTTGAAACATGGGATAAAAGTCAACCTGTGTAGGTATCTAATGGTGCATGTCTCTGATTTGATAAATCCAACCAAGAAGGAAATATTTTTATACTATCTGAGGATGATATCTGCCATGTTAAAAAGGTTAGGTTGTGTGTAAGATGGAGATGAAGTGATAAGTACTAGTAGTGGTTTCTGTCTTCAAAAAGATATTTGTAAAAGGATGAAGATCTTCTGGAACTCATGGAAGAGATACTGGGTTGGTGATGAGGAAAGGGTGTATATGGATTTCAATCCAGTTGACCATCCTACCAGACTAAAGAATCAAGTTGACCCAGGTCTCAAACCAGGAGAAGAACCTGTTTATTCTGTTGAGGAAGCTAAGCCTGAAGTACCAAGGGAAGTAGGATCTCCTTTTGACGACATGAGTGATCCTGATATTGCTAAAAGTCCAAAAGATATGTCTTATGGACCTACCAGTCCACCTTTAGACTTACCCTCAAGAGAACCTCTACTAGGTGATGAAGATGAGGAAGAGACTGAGGTTACTGGAGTTTAAGGATATGTAAGTAAATCAGATGAGGAGTCTGATGATGATGATGATGATGATGATGATGAAGGAAATGATGAGCATGTAAGTGATTCTTTAAAAGTGAGACAACAAGTGGTGGACAGATCTAATGAAGAATCTATACATGGAGCTGGTGATGGTGTTGAGACTGTTGACCAACAGGTTGTTGACCATAGAGATGCTGATCATGAGGACATATCATCCCATCCTAATTCTGAAAATCAAGACATAATTAAGGAATTGAATGAACTTATGGATGGTGCTCATGAGGAAGAAGTTGAGGATTAAGTGCCTCAAAATGAGGAAGTTTCTGGAGAAGTTGAAGTGTCTTGAGCTCATGCAGAACCTAAAGTTCAGTTGGTTCCTATACCCAAAAATGTTGTTATGACTAGAGGACTGGATGAAGAAGTTGATGAAGATGATGGTGTTCCTGAGCCTCAGGGTAGAAGGATCAGGATTGATATTGTTGATCCAAGAGACTGGACTTGTACTAGAGAGTGGAATAATGATCCATGATACATTATTTTTGGTTTGGAGTATGACTCAGACGAGGAGAGGGTGCCTCTTCCACCTCTTCCACAAGTCCAAGCTGAACCAGAACTTGTTGCACCTGTTCCACTGGTTGCACCTGCAGCAGTAGATCCAGTAGCACAGACCATGCCCAGTGACTATGTCACTAAGGCTAATTTGGAACAATTCAAAAATGATATATGTGAGTCGGTGATAGCCTCAGTTGGATCCAGAAGTGAAGATTCCACATCAATAGGTATTTCAGATGTTGATGCATCGAAGATTGCAAGAATAGTGATCCAAGAGATTCAACCGAATCTCATTACCACAACAGAAACCATTATTAGGCACAATACTTTGCTGAGAGAATAAGTAAGAAAGATGAGAAATGAGTTAAATTCCCTAACCTCTAACTTCCAGACCCCATTTAGTGGTGTTTTGGAAGTTCTTAGGAACTTGGTGACTCATCTACTCAGTGTGGATCTAAATAAGTTGAAAGAGAAGATTGAAAAAATGTTAACTGGCCCATCCAGTTCTAGGAGTGTGAAAGGTGCAGTTGCTGATTTGGAGTCTCTCAAGGATATAATGAGAGAGGAACCCCAACGTCTTCAGAGTGTTTCAGACAAAGAAACTCTTGAAAAGGTGCATTAAAATACAGACCTCGTGTAAAATATTGTTAGGTTGTGCACCAATGAAGCCTATTCTACTCAGAAAGAGATTATAGAAAAGTTTGATAAGTATTTTACTAAGATTTATACCAAGCATGACCTCATAAATAGATTCAAGTTTCTAGAAGAGAATCTCAGAATACCTCCTGTCATCAAAGCCTTCAAGAAGAAAATTACTCAATTGAAGGAGTTTACCCCTTTGCTAAATAAGTTCACAGAGAATAAGGATGACTTCAAAAAATATATGAAATATGGTGGTGAAATCATTAATGATTTCATTAATCTCCTTAATCCATATCTGCATGTCTAGGCTGAAGCCATTGTGGTCCCTCCTATAGCTTCCATTGGTATTGCCTCTCGGCCTCCTAATCCAGTGACTGTCTCTTAGGATCTTTCCCAGATTCGACCAGTCATTATAGATAAAACTCCCAGTCATGTGTTGTTAGAAAGAAGGCCTAGAATTGTAGCAAATGTACCTATAGGTGTTTCCTTGCCTTGTGTTATATTCATACCACCTCTATCCTCTACCACTCCCAAACCTTCTTGTTTGATCTTTTTGTTTGGATTTTACTTTTCTGTATCTTAATGGAAATCTTTATGGTGTCTTTCTTTTATGGTATTTATCCTCTTATTTTTTGCTTCTTTTTTTGCTAATCCCAAAAGGGGGAGAAAAGGAATCATGAATACATTATTTATCTAAGGGGGCGAATTTCTGGTATAGGACACATGGAATATACTCATCACAATCCATTTATTGAGGGGGATCTTTGTTTTTAAAACCTCAAACAAGGGAAGGCTTTAGTTATATTGAATAATCTCTTTCAGTGCAGTATATTATGCCCACTTATTTTTGATTCCTTATATTTGTATGTATGCCATAATTTGTGATTATAAAAGAGGGGATATTGTTGGACCCTCTATGATATGGTAGTTTTCATAATCACAAATAATGTCTAACTATAGATTCTACTCTTTCATGCCATTTAATATCTCTAAGTGAATCAATTATGCCATACAGAACAATATAATTTAATAAGACAATAACCTATATTTATAAATCCATATGTTTACAAGTGTATTTTTTATGTATTTTTGGATGTCACTTAGTCGTGTAATGTTATGTGTAAGATAGACTATTCATAGGCTTTTTATAGTTCCTTCCAATGAACTGATGTTCGACACTCTAATGTTCGACACACTGATGTTCGACACACCCATGTTCGACACACCGATGTTCAACACACCGATGTTTGACACACTGATGTTAGATACATCGATGTTTGACACACCGATGTTCAACACACCGATGTTCTACACACCGATGTTCGACACACCGATATTAGACACACCGATGTTCGACATACTGATGTTGACACACCGATGTTTGACACACCGATGTTCGACACACCGATGTTCGACACACCGATGTTCAACACACTGATGTTTGACACACCGATGTTCGACACACCGATGTTCGACACAACGAAGATAACACACCAAAGATGACAAACCGAAGATGACACATTGAATATGACAGAACGATGCTAATAGACTGAAGAAGATAGACCAATCCAAATGACTCGTCGATAGTCATAAATAACTCTTTCATTTTTATTAATTCAAATTTATTTCTAACAATCATATTTAAAAAAATTAATGTTTATGAAATTATTTAATGTTGTTTATAGGACTATCCGTAAATAGTAAGAGGTACATGCACATGTGGAGATCTTCATGCCTAGTAGACCTTGAAGTATAAAAGGACTTCAACCTCAACTTAAAAGCAGAGCTTAAAAAACTCACTGAAAAAACAGACTGAGTGAATACACAATATTTAAAATAGAGTAACTTGAAGCTTGAGCTCACAAAAAGTTTTACAAGCAACAACCTAGTGAAGCTTGCTGAACATCCTCACAAAGAAGAGCTGAACCTTTTTCACCTAGAAGAAAGATTATAGAAACTACGATACTCTATTCTGAATCCAACTTTCGGAAGAGGACTCGAATATCATTTTCAATACATCAATTGAGTCCGGAGCTTTACTGCACAACACATAGAGATTTATAAACCCTATTCTTCTTTAATAACTCTATTGTGTTCTCATAGTTACTATTTGAGAAGTGTGTATATCTGTTTGTATCACACACACTGTCTCCTGATCATAACTGGAGGATACCAAAATATCCTCACTCTCAATCCCTTTTTACTCTGGTATCCCTCGTAGAATTGTGGAAGATATCCTGTGTGATCTGTTTATTAGTTTTTCCCACGAATAACAGTGGTAGAGGTCAAGTGTGACCTCGAAAGCCCTGTGTGCGGTTGTGAACCCCGATCCAGGGTGTGGATCAAAATTTTATTAATATAAACTGCTTGGTGGAAGGTGATCACCAAGTGAAGAGGACTAGGTCTCAGCTTAAGACTGAACCTCTTGTTTTAATCATTATGATGTTTGTCTTATATTTTTATCTGTTATGTATTTCTCACATTAAGATAAACTGAACTTTGATACTTAGTTTAACAAGTGTTTATATCTATTTTGAATTAGTAGATTATCTTAAAAAGTTTTTCTAATCTTAGATTGGTAAAACTGAGAACTAATCAATCTTCTGAGAAATTAATTTAACTTTCACGACTTTTATAAATTCACTAAAAACTGACTTTGGTTATTATTTTAATAGGGGGATGCTATTTTGAAGAACCAATTTTTAATATAAACTTTTATAGATCCTCAATTCACCCCCCTCTTGAGTTATCTACTCTGACCAACATAAAGGACTCTCAAAAAGAGATAAGTGAACCAAGGATCCCTATTAGAGACTAAAACAGATGGAAATCTATGAAAAAAACAATCTATTTCATGTAGATATTTCCAAACTCCTTAGCTTTGGTGGTATCATGAATAGGTATAAATTTGACGGCTTGGTTAACTTATCGATAAAATCCCATATCATATTATTCTTTCTCTTGGTAAAAGGAAACCCAACCACAAAGTCCATTGAGATCTCATCCCACTTCCAAGTAGGGACTAGAAGTGGCTGAAGCAAACTCGAAGGTTTTTGGTTCTCGACCTTCACCTACTAGCATGTATAATAATAAGAAACAAACTCAGAAATTCCCTGTAACATACCTGGCCACCAGAACTGCTACCGAATTTCATAGAACATATTTGTGGTTCTTGGGTGCACTGCCTACTAGGAACTATGGAAATCCCCCATCACATATTTCCTTACTGAAGACAGTACCACAAAATTATTTTGATATCATAGAATGCACTCTTTGTAGAGTGACCATAGGGAAACTGCTTCCCCACCATAAAGAGCGTATCTAACGTTATAGAACTCATCATAAAGCTATTGATTCTACAGAATCAATTATAGAATAGTGGATTTCAACTGAACATTGGAATGAGAAACCTCGACCCCTTTTTCCTAAACTCCAATATGCAATTTTAAAAATAGATCCATCAAGTTCCACTCTTCTGATGATTATTTCACTGCATGGGTCAGAAGCTTCTTGCTCAAAGAATCTACAATGATATTCCCTTTCCTTGGGGTATTTTTGATGTCAAAGTTAAAAGATTACATGTATTCCACCCAGAAACTCTGGTGGAGATTCAAATATTTTTGAGATAAGATATAACTCAAGCTCTTGTTGTCGGAAAACATGCTAAAAATTTATCCATAAAGGTAATGACACCAACTATTTTGCATGTGCATCAAAAATACAATTTCTAGGTCATGGGTTGGATAATTGTTTTCATGTGTCATAAGATGAAGAGATCCATAAGAAACTACATTATCACTCTACATAAGAATATATCCCAATATTGAACTTGATGCATCATAAAAGACCACATATCCCTACCCGTCCTCTAGAAGAGTCAACACCGGTGTGGTAGTCAAAATACTTTTTATCTCAAAAAAAATTCTGAAATTTGTCATTCCAAGAAAACTTCACTCCGTTCTAAGTTAGAGAAGTCATTGGAGAATCCAACTTCAAGAAACCTTCACAAACTGACGATAATATCCACCTAAATCCAAGAAGCTCTGAATCTCAAAAACATTCTATGGTTGTTCCCATGTCACAACAACTTTCACCTTTTCATGATCAATTTAAATACCATGTTCTGAGACCAAGTGTCCCATTAATTTCACTTCCCAAATCCAGAAACCACACTTTGAAATCTTGGCATAGATTCAGTGATTTCTTAGCAAACAAAGAACTGTTCTTAGATGATTCACATGATCCTCCTCAGACTTAGAGTAAACGAGGATGTCATCCACAAAGACTACCACGAAGGTATCAAGATACCTGTGGAAAATCATATTCATCAAATCTATGAAAACTATAGGAGGATTGGTTAGACAAAATGGCATGACAATGTACTCATAATGGCCATACCTACTCCAAAAGGTGGTTTTATAAATGTCAGGATGTTTTATCCATAGCTGATGGTAACCATATCTAATATCAATCTTTGAAAACCACTTCATCCCCTCAACTGATCAAATAGACCATCAATCTGTAGAAATGGATATTTGTTCTTTATGGAAACTCAATTGATATTTCTATAATCAACACATAGGCGAAGTGAACCACCAACCTTCTTAGAAAAACGAACAAGTGCCACCCAAGGTGACACACTCAAGCGTATAAATCCTTTCTCTAAAAGATCATCCAACTAATACTTTATCTCTTTTAGTTTAGTTGGTTCTATGAAGTAAGAGGGAATATAAACTAGTTGAGTACCAGGCATAAAGTTAATGGAAAAATAAACCTACCTTACCAAAAGAAAACTAGAGAAGTCATAAGAAAACACATCAGGAAACTCGACGACAACTAGAGGGAGATCACCGATCAAATATTCCTACTCAAAATCAAAGGAAAAAACTTATATTAATTTCCCCAACTTTGGATAAAAAGGTATGGATCTATTCAACTTTTGGTCCCATTCTCCTTGGAGGACAAGACACACACCACTGGGTGTAGTAAAGGAGACCTGTTGAAGATAAAAATCAATTTAGGATTTATTGGTAATGAGAAAATCTATCCTGAATATGAGATCAAGTTATTTCATGTCGAGAACCAGAAAAATCCAAGCAATATTAACATATGATAGAGATAATACACAAGCATGATTACAGATACCCTGCTCTCTCTTCGTACCAAGGGGTGTAGTAATATCCATTACACAAGATAAAATATCCATAGGAAGATTAAGAAGATTAACAATAGGAGTTTAAATAAATGAATGATATGCACTAGTATAAAAAAGATCAGTCACTAATGATGGAGCTATTTTAATGGTACCTCTCACAGTCATTGGAACCATATCTACTTCCTATGGAGACTCTTTCACTGTGTGAAGAAGCTTTATTCCAGATGCCTGTGGCTGAAACCCTTTTGCATGAGAAACATCGGATTTCCCCACAGTTTTAGGAGGATATGATGATCCCATTCCACTATTCAGAGTGGAATAAATATGGTATAATCACTATAAGTTCCCTGAATGTCCATAGGATCCATAGTTCTTAGGTTACTCAGTGAAAACCCTCTTCAAATGTCATGCCTTTCCACACTGGTAGCAAACCAAATATCCTATTCTAGGTACAAAAGGAGGTCTAGAATGACCTTACTATCAAGAACTATCATGAGAATCATCACGCTTACACTTTAACTTGAAGGAACTCATACTTCCACTGAGAGAGAAAGAAGATCCCGATAACCCTGACTTTCCAGCCAGGTCTATTTCCACCATAATCACTTCATCCAGCACATCAGTATAAGAAGGTAGTTTCAGCAAGAAAAAATGAGAATGAATATCCTATTGAAGTACCAAATCAATCCTTAAATCCATAATCCTATCATTCAATACCATCTCAGGTGTGAAATGCACAAGATCAATTTTTTTTATTACTCTATCATGGTCTTGTCAACCTGCTCAAGTTTGAAGAGCTCAATATAATTAGATTACAATATCAACTCTGGATAGAACTATTCAGTGAAAAGAACCTTGAAGTATTTCCACACTAAGATCTTATGATTCTTCACCATTATCATAGTTTCCCACTATCTCCTTCTCAGTACTTCCAACATGAATGTGGAACACTTTACATTGATTTCATCGAGTGTGTCCAAGAACCCAAATAGGTGTTCCATCCTAATCAATCACTCCTCATCCTCTTGAGTATCATTTGATCCTTCGAACAGTTATGGATTATGTTGAAGGAAATATTTAGAAAAAATATTTAGAACATCCCTTTGAGGTTCCATAGTTGGATCCTGAACGGTAACTGGAGGTGGTTCCTGTCCCAAAGCTTAGACAATGCCCATGATCACCTCTATCAAATTCAGGTCCACAAGAGAATTCACTCGCTGAGGTTCAACAACATCTTCCCCCCTAATCTGATTCACACATCTTCTCGAAGGCATGATTCTACAAAACATTAGTAGACAATAAGAAATACATCATATTAACACTCAAATAGAGAAACAAGGGAAATTAATCCCAAAATATAGAATGAAAAGATTTTGATTTCACTCTATCCAAATAAAAATAGGTAAAATACAATAAATAATCCACAACACGTCTTTCCATAACCACCCATGGTGACTTAAGGTTCATTTCAGTGAGATCTGGCCCGAAACTCATATCAAAACTACCTTCTAAATACTGATAATATTTCACAAATTCATAAAAACTTCAATACAAGATGCTCAACCTAGAAATATAATACCACTTTTTCATGAACCAATTCGGGTACCCTAGTTACCCAATAACTAAGCTCGTCCTGAAATAGCCCAAAGGGTGTTCTTGATTCCCTCAAGCTGATGACTAGAACCTGGCATCATACAAAATGAAAGTGGGAATGATTTTTCCATAAACATTGTGGAAGTAAAAAAGAAACAATACATTATTCATATCAAAGGAAACTACACTAGGAGTAAAGTAACTTAAGTCAATTAGGAATTTAAAGACTAATGTACTACAACCCAAGTACCAAAAAGGGAAAACAACCCAATTCCCGAAGGAAACAACTCACCAAGTCCAAGGTTCAACTGCTAGATCCACCTCCAAGAGATCCTTTCCTCTTTCTAAAACTTGAAAGGAAATAATCTACAAACACCTAAAGGAACAAGTAGGGTGTGAGCCAAAGCCTAGTAGGATTTCACCAAATATTCCGTAACAAGATTCCAATTTTAAATTAACAAATATAGTTCTTTAAATTTTAAATAAATAGGTTTGGCATTTCAAAATCATATTTAACAAAATCACACTTTTCAATTTAAAATATAGAAATCAAATAGCAATTCATGCTTCACATTTCAATTGATGGATATACATTTTAAAAGATGGAATTTACCTTTAATAAAAGGGTGATTTACTCAAATGAAACTTTTCACAAAAATGGCTTAAATAAACACATTTATATAAAACAGTTTACATAAATTTACAGGGCATGTAAAATAGTTTTCAAAAATGGAATATATACACAATTGAAATAAAAACTAGTGAGAAGCATTATCATGTTCCAAATAAGTATGATAATTCTAGGCTATAGGGAACCAACACTGTGAATACAAAAAAGTATGTACATATATCCCTTGAACCAAGGCCAAGAAGATTCATCACCATCACCAAAGGAATGGGATGTGAAGATATGATGTTTTAGAATGTTGTAAGTCATGAAGTGTTATCCAATATAATACACTAACTACCTAAGTCTTTCACATGATCTAGTACAAAACAAAAATGAGAAATTTATTTTAAGACTTCAAAATACAATTAAATCCCATACTTCATTTCAAATATTCCAATTTTATATTTAAAAACCATTATAATTTTTTAATCAAAAACACGCCTTTTCACCAAGATGAGACCCTAAGGTTTCAATCAAAACATTTTAAATCCATTTTTCATAAATAAGGATTTGAAACCAATTCATGAAATTTCACAATACATTACACAATTAAACTCAACAATTAAATTTTCAAAAAATTCCATCAATTTCATCACAAAACCCCAATTCACTAGAATTGGGTTTTTTTTTCAAAAAATTTCCATTAAATAAATTTCTAAAATTAAATTCAACAATTTAATTGATTCAATTTCTATCAAAAACCAAAATTTAAATTAAACAATTTAAATCCCATCAATTTTCAATTTCATGCCAAAAACCCATTTTTCTCAAAAACCACAATTCATCAGAATTGGGTTTTTTCCAAAAACCAATTGAAAGAAAAATAATCCAAATCCAAATAATTTCATTTAATTTCAAACAATTTAAATTTAAATAAAGAAGATAGGGTTAATATAAATTGGGCATCTTAAGAGAACCACCTACCTTAGGATCAAAGAATCTCAAATCACAACACCGTAACCTAAAAACTTCAATGGGGAATGATGAAAATAAATTTATATGAATCAAAAATAGTTTTAGATCCGAAATACTGAGCATTGGATCCATAAATCAAAAAGGGGTCCATGGAACCCTAAAGGGAAGAAGAGAGACCACAAAAGATCAAGAACGAGAGAAGGAAACTATCTAAAAGGGGATCAACTGACATTTTCCTAGATTTGGATGACTTTTGGGAGGGATCCAAGGGGATAATAATACTCTTTTGGATCTCTAAGGAAGGGATAAATGATTTGGGGTCAAAGGAGATCTGTATGATACCTAAAAAGAGGGTTTGGTAATTTTTAACACAAAACATGATTAGTTAAAATTCCATCCACATGGTTGTTGGAGTTGGTGGTCTAGAACCAACTACTTTGTACTTTATTCATTAAATAAAAGCCTTATCACATCTTGATTGTTCTTCTACATGACATGTCATGTGATAATGTCCTAAGGACAGCTGTTGCATTAAAGGGTCATAGTGGATCCCTACTATGATGAGAACCCGGAAGTGCCATAACACTGTTCTTGAATGTATGTTCTATGGCCGAATGATATTATTTGAGGGACACAAATAATACAGGTCATTAGGGGTGAGGACTCATAAAACATTGAGGCACCTTCTCATGGTGTGCTCCCTTGGCAATATCCAGGAGGATATTATGAGAACGAGACCCGCCAGTAGGAAATCCACATTTCATAGTGTCATTGGATGTTCCTATCTGCAGACGTGTGTATTGGTCCTTAGACTTTAAGATTATTATTAATGGGTATTACAACTCACGCACTTATATGTATTGACGAAAACTATGACGACACACTGTTTACAGCGAGGTGGGATATGTTGGGTGCGTCACGAGTAATATCGCATTAATAGATAATGCGAGAAAGGATTTTTCCCTTCCGTTCCATAATGGAAGTAGATATCTCAGGCCCTTTGATGGAATTGATACAGACTAAATAAATCCATGGCCATGGTAAGGTATGGGAAAGTTCAATTCCGGGAAGTCAAAGAAAGAATAATCAAGCACGTGGGTTGATGGCACTAGCATGCAACCCACTTGATTGGAGATATCGAGAAAAAGGGATTATATTACACGGTAAGCGTTTGTAGGAGGTGACACGTCATTTCAGCATTAAATTATTTCTCTAAGGGTGCCTTGGCGTGTTTCTAGACGCTAACCTTGGAATTTAGGAAGGCTTAGCCTAATGCCACTGAGAAAGAGGCCTAGAGGGTCACACACTATGTGTGTCCATGTATCTCAGTTAAATATTAATTTAACAAGTTAAATAAATATTATTCCCGACTGTGGTTTAATAATTATTTAAGGATGTCTGATCACATTTATTTTGACACTAGTTATTCAAGAGAATATATTGTGGATGAAATAATATATTTATTAGCAAGTAATGCAGTTACATTTATTTAAGAAATAAATATTCATTACTCAAGGTCTAATAAATGTGGTGGAGAAAAATGGAAAATAAAAGTACACGTCGTGTAGTTTTATGGAAAACAAGTACACGCCGTGTATTAATTATTACACGCCGTGTAGTTCTTCCAGTTGGGATTTTGAGGATTTAATATTGTTTTATTAGATTATATTTATTATAATCAGCATGGGCGCATGTCAAGGAATTAATAATTTGACATGGGGGTTTTCAATAAGAGTTAATGAAATAAATAAAATGTGTAACGTGTTTATTTATTGTCATAACTCTATTAACCTCAAACCCGATTATAAATATCCTCGCAACCACAAAATTTTGGAGATCCATTGTTGTGCACAACAGATTTGGAAATACTCTCAAGCCAAGAGAGAATTCCCTTTCCACCAAGAACGCCCTCAAGTTACGAGAGAAAGATCCTCCACCGGATCAAGGCGGTCAAAGGCGGACATCGCAAGTGAAGGTTCTTCCACGCTAGCACCCAGAGATCCATTCGGCGATGTCCGGAGATATGTGACACACGTGTGGATCACCGCTAGAGGAATCCCACACTTGGATTCTACGACACAACGACGGTTCACCGAATCGTGACCGGACACATCAACGAAGAAAGAATTCCAACGAGGTAATTCTTATGCATTAATTAAATTAATTATAATAAACATATGATGATCCTCCTCAAGGGTTCCAGGACTCTTCTTTTCTTTTCATTCTTCGTTCTATTCCGAATATTCGGCGTTTTATATCATGACGGATCTCAGATTGAACGTTGTTTAATGTTAAAATTAAAGTTGGGAAAACCCATCAACGCGCTTCCGCTGCGCCCAGAACCTACAAGTGGTATCAGAGGAGGTCATATCGTTGATTATAATTATTTAGTTTTTCATTGGTAATTTACGCATTTAATAATTTAGTTATTTCAATTCAAGTTTAATCGTTCTAGAAATCTGAATATCGAGATCTATTCCTCCTCCCTCATTTCTCGTTCACCTCACAGAAACAAATTTTTCTTTTAATTTTGATTAAAATAAAATAGAGGAACTCATCCAGAGGAGCCAAACGTTTTTGGCCGTATAACACCAGAATACACGGCGTGTATTCGGAAGTACACATCGTGTAGTCTAGGTTCAATGTATTGTCTGATCCGCCAAATCAGGTCGTGTATTAGATTATTTCTAAGAATTTAAGACACCGTGTGTTGACCAGAAACAGGTGGCACACAGTTTCCAGAATACACTCTGTGTGGTCCAATGAACATGGCGTGTAGTCCCTTCGGGTTAGGGTTGGGTCGTGTACTCCGTACACGGCCTACCCGGCTGGAAACCATGTAACGCGGAAACTACACAGTGTGTGTCCCACTGTACATGCCGTGTACTCTGAAAATTTCTGAAGTACATTAACACGCCCTATCCCCGGGCGTGTACTTCAGATGGACGATGAAGAAAAGTACACGCCGTGTAGTCGGAACTACATGCCATGTACTCACCCAAATTACACAGATTTATTAAAATTTATTATTATATTATACAAACCCTTGAGACGTGTACCATGGTGCAGGTGTAAAGCTGAGGCACAACACGTGATAGGTGTTTTATATATATGTGTTTAATTTAACATATGCGTAATAAATGGGAATTCACCGGGTTTCCTCCAAGGTACAAGTTACGTACAAGGATAATTTTAAATGAATTTATTTGTTTAAAATTATGATGGATGATAATCTCAAGGAAATTCAGAAAAGGGATTTAAGATAAAAGGATTGATTAATTAAAGATAATTAATTGATTCGAGCGTGATTTATCTTAAACAAGAACGATTAAATAATTGAATGCTAGTTTTATTTATGCGTAAATATCGTTGCATGTATGGATGATCATGAGCTAGATAGAGACCTTTGTATGTGAATGGTTTCTTTTAATTTATTTATTTAAATTAAATTTGTTGGCCTACGAGCCATCTCCTCATTAATATGTAGGGCCTGCGCGCCCAAGGATTATTTTATGTAAAAAACCCCTTTTACCCCTCACCTGCGTGTGAGATAAATGCATATGTAATGGATGGAGCTCCCAAGATAGTGGAGGCGGCTCAAGTCAGGAGCCAAGGTGAAACCAATCCAAGGAGATACAAAGGTGGACAGGTGGAAAGCTATAAACACGAACCTGAAAGGTTCAAGGTGTTTCTCCCCTAGATCTTGGGTTAGTTTATCAACCGCTAGATAAACTAACCAATAGAAAAGCTCATGATCATACCATTTATTTTATTTCTGTCAGTTTCATGGTTTATTTATTATGGGTGTGTTGTCACGATCACACAATTAATGAATTAAACGAGCATGCAAGATGGAACTAAAATAAAACCGGCTTATACGTAAATATTATCTTAGACATGGCTAATCACTTAAGTATATCCCACTTAATATTAACAAGCATGTAATCAAAGATAATAAAATGGAAATTTACGTATAAGGATAAAATCCCTAAAAATAAATATTAAGTCGGCATAGCCTTCCATAATATTGGTTAGAATCAAACCATAGTTCAAAGTGCTTGACCAACCCTAGTTGGGGTGCTTTCAATTATCGGGGAATTCTAATTCAAGGTTTTGGGTTGACTTGACTTGGTTCGCATCAAGGGTTGACTGCCACAGCAGGACTTGGTGTGACCAAGAGGCAAAGGTTGAGGAAATCCAAAAGGATTTTAGGATTGGGGAGTCCATTCAGCGGATCAAGGAGCTGTGAGTTAATGCAGTTGGCATTTGGAATGTCTACCTAAAAACCTTCAAGTTGCTTGACCAACCCTAGTTGGGGTAATGCGAAGGGAAATATGGATCATTTCCACTAGAATATTCATGCAACAGAATATTCTGGAGTCAATGGTGAGGGCTATTGGATTTCGATAAAATAGTGGGAGACTAATAAGTATTAATTTATTTATTTGTCTCAAATTTTGTAATAAAGTACTAAACCTTTGCTCATCTTAATTTGTAGAAATGGAAATAAAATGACTTCAAACATATCATTGCGCACCATACTCGAAAAAGAAAACCTTCTCACCGGAACCAATTTCCAAGAGTGGCAGAGGGGTTTACGAGTCATCCTTCACCACGAAAGGAAATTATATGTGCTGGAAAAGCCTATTCCAGTTGTGCCTGGGAAAGAGGCTAGTGATGATGAATTATCTATCTACATGAAAAACATGGATGATGCCACATATGTCCAGTGTTTCATGCTATTGGCCATGTCTAATGAGATCTTGAAGCAATATGAAAACATGGACGCGTATAGCATGATGTCTCACCTTAAAGATCTCTACCAAGAGAAGGCAAGACAGGAGAGGTATGAGATCTCCAATGCTTTGTTTACCACGAAGCTTGGAGAGTCTGCGCCAGCTGGGCCTCATGTAGTCAAGCTTATTGGCTACATTGAACGCTTGGACATCTTAGGGATTAAATTCCCGGATGAGTTGCGTACAGATATCATCCTATCATCACTGCCCAAGACCTTCTCTAGCTTCATTGTCAACTATAACATGAGTGGAAATGAGAAGAGTCTATCAGAGCTTCTGACCTTGATTTTCCAGGTAGATAAGGACATGGGGCGTAACAAACCCGCGGTCCTTATGGTGAACAAGAAAAGGAAGGACAAGGCAAAGGGTTCGAAGACTCATAAATGGTCTGAAGCCCCCGAGCATCATCCCTCCAAGAAGGGGAAGATCCAGAGGTAGGGAAAGGAACGGGAGGTAGTGTGTTTTTCATGTGGCAAGCAGGGCCAATGGAAGAGGAACTGCACCCAGAAGCGTGGGGACGCTAAAGGTGCATTTGTTATCAAGTGCAATCTTTCTATTTCTACACATTGGGTATTAGATACAGCTTGTGGGGATCACATCTGTATTCAAATGCAGGAACTAAGTAGATTTAGAAAGATCGCCAGAGGAGAGGTGGATCTTCGAGCTGCCAATGGCGTAAGGATGGATGCATTGGCTATTGGCGACTACCACCTCTCGTTGCCGACTGGGATGATTTTGGTTTTACATAACTGTTATTATGTGCCTAGTGTTACCAAGAACATAATTTCTGTATCTTGTTTGGATATGGATGGATTTGTTTTCAAATTTGGAAATAAGGGTTGTCTCTTTTATAAGAACAACATATGTTATGGTATGACACATTTAAATAATGGTTTGTATGTATTGAATTATGAAAACCAAGTGTTTTCAATCGATAACGAAACAAACTCACATGACTCATACATCACCCAGTTATAGCATCACCGCCTTGGTCATGTGAATGAGAAGTGTTTGACAAAGCTCTACCAAGATGGCTATTTAGACTCTACTGAGATAAAACCACTTGATAGATGTCACGCTTGTTTACAAGGAAAAATGACCAAGCCGCCTTTTGGTGGACAAGGTGAAAGGGCCACAGAGCTTCTAGGATTGGTACACACGGATGTGTGTGGACCATTTCCAGTAGAATCTAGAGGTGGATATTCTTATTTCATTACTTTTACTGATGATTTGAGTAGATATGGCTATGTCTACTTAATGAGGTATAAGTTAGATTCCTTAGAGAAATTTAAGGAATTAAAGAATGAAGTAGAGAATCAGCTTGGTAAGAAGATAAATAAGCTTCGATCGGATCGAGGTGGAGAATATCTAAACCAAGAGTTCATCAATATTCTACGGGAGTCTGGGATTCTATCTCAGCTCACTCCTCCTTATAAACCATAGTGGAATGGTGTTAATGAAAGGAGGAACTGCACCTTATTGTACATGGTGAGGTTGATGATGAGTCATGTGGATCTTCTATTATCCTTTTGAGGATATGCATTACAAACTGCAGCATACACATTAAACCGAGTACCAACTAAGGCGGAAAATGGAATTCCATACGAGTTATGGAATGAAAGGAAACCCACTTTGTCGCACACACGTGTATGGGGATGCGAGGAGTTTGTTAAAGCCTTATCAGGCAACAAACTAGCACCCCAGGGCACGAAGTGTATCTTTATAGGATATACCAAGGAAACAAAAGGATATTACCTATATAACCCTCAAGACAAGAAAGTGACTGTCGCCAGACAAGCCGTCTTTCTTGAGAGGGAGCACATCATCAAGAAGGATAGTGGGAGCAAGATTGACTTCGACGAAGTTGATGCTCAAGATACACAGGAGTTGGTACAGGAACAAGTTCCACAGGTCCCCATGGAAGAGATTCCAGAAACACAAGTACTGCGTAGGAGCTCAAGAGAGGTAAGGGAACCAGAGAGATTTGGTTTCCTAGTCACCGAGGATGGTGAATCATTATTGTTGGACAATGATGAACCTCTATCCTAAAAGGAAGCAGTAGAAAGCTCAGAAGCTACAAGATGGATAGAAGCTATGAATTCTGAGATGGATTCCATGTATCAGAACCAAGTTTGGGTTCTGGTCGATAAGCCAGTTGATGTAAAGCATGTTGGATGCAAATGGGTATTCAAAAGAAAGCTGGACATGGAAGGTCAAGTTAGCACCTATAAAGCAAGGCTAGTGGCTAAAGGATTCAGACAACGTCAAGGAATTGACTATGATGAAACCTTCTCGCCAGTTTCCATGTTTAAATCCATAAGAATCATATTTGCCATAACAGCTTACCATGACTAAGAGATTTGGCAGATGGATGTCAAAACCGCATTCCTTAATGAGAACCTTCAGGAAGATGTCTATATGACACAACCAGAAGGGTTTGTGACACCAGGTGAATCCAAACGGGTTTTCAAGTTGCAGAAATCCATTTATGGATTGAAGCAAGCATCCAGGTCATGGAATATTCGATTTGATGAAGCCATAAAGGAATTTGGTTTCATTAAGAACGAATGTGAGCCATGTGTTTATAAGCGGTTTAATGGGAATGCGATCATCATCCTAGTGGTATATGTTGATGAAATATTGCTTATTGGAAACAACGTACCAGCATTACAGTCAGTTAAGGACTAGTTGAACAAGTGTTTCTCCATGAAGGACTTAGGAGAAGCATCCTACATTCTAGGGATCAAGATCATTCATGACAGATCCAAGAGGCTGCTTGGACTAATTCAGGGTACATACATTGACCAGATACTAAAGAGATTTAATATGAAAAAATCCAAGAGGGGATTGGTTCTAGTGTCACATGGCTTACATCTTTCTAAGAAAATGTGTCCCCAGACACAACAGGAGAAAGATAGGATGAGAAAGATCCCATACGCTTCGACTATAGGATCCATCATGTATTCCATGTTATGTACCAGGCTTGATGTTGCCTATGCACTGAGAATGGTAGGCAGATATCAAGCAGATCCAGGATAACAGCATTGGACTGCTGTTAAGACTATCCTTAAGTATCTGAGAAGAACTAAGGATATGTTCCTGGTGTATGGAGGAGACGAGGATCTTGTCATCAGAGGGTATGCTCATGCTGGTTTTAAAATAGATCAGAATGATCTGAAGTCGCAATCTGGATATGTTTTTTGTCTCAATGGAGGAGCTGTGAGCTGGAAGAGTTCAAAGCATCCATTTATCGCCGATTATACAGTGGAGTCCGAGTATATAGCGGCTTCTGATGCAGCCAAGGAAGCCGTCTGGATTCTGAACTTTGTCCAGGATCTTGATGTGGTGCCTAGCAGTAAAGATCCCATTACATTGTATTGTGATAATACTGCAGCGGTGGCTCTTGCAAAAGAACCAAGGTCACATCAACGAACAAAGCACATACTCCGGAAGTATCACCTCTTGAGGGATTTCTATCAAAGGGGTGAAGTTGCAGTGAGCAAAGTGTCCACAGAAGAGAACGTGGAAGACCCCATGACTAAAGGCCTATCTCATCAGAAGCATGAATATCACGTGAGAGCTAGCGGGTTAAAGGTTGTTAGCAGTTGGCTCTAGTCCAAGTGGGAGTTTGTTGGAGTTGGTGGTCTAGAACCAACTACTTTGTACTTTATTCATTAAATAAAAGCCTTATCACATCTTGATTGTTCTTCTGCGTGACATGTCATGTGATAATGTCCTAAGTACAACTATTGCATTAAAGGGTCGTAGCGGATCCCTGCTATGATGAGAACCCAGAAGTGCCATAACACTGTTCTTGAATGTATGTTCTATGGCCGGATGATATTATTTGAGGGACACAAATAATACATGTCATTAGGGGTGAGGAATCATAAAACTTTGAGGCACCTTCTCATGGTGTGCACCCATGGTAATATCCAGGAGGATATTATGAGAACGAGACCCGCCAGTAGGAAATCCACATTTCATAGTGTTATTGGATGTTCCTATCTGCAGACGTGTGTATTGGTCCTTAGACTTTAAGTTTATTATTAATGGGTATTACAACTCGCGCACTTAGATGTATTGACGAAAACTGTGACGAAACACTGTTCGCAGCGAGGTAGGATACGTTGGGTGTGTCACGAGTAATATCGCATTAATAGATAATGTGAGAAAGTATTTGTCCCTTCCGTTCCATAACAGAAGTAGATATCTTAGGCCCTTTGATGGAATTGATACAACCTAAATAAATCCATGGCCATGGTAAGGTATGGGCAAGTTCAATTCCGGGAAGTCAAAGAAAGAATAATCAAGAACATGGGTTGATGGCACTAGCATGCAACCCGCTTGATTGGAGATATCGAGACAAAGGGATTATATTACACGGTAAGCATTTGTAGGAGGTGACACGTCATTTCGGCGTTAAATTCTTTCTCTAAGGGTGCCTTGGCGTGTTTCTAGACGCTAACCTTGGACTTTAGGCAGGATCAGCCTAATTCCACTGAGAAAGATGCCTAGAGGGTCACACACTAAGTGTGTCCATGTATCTCAGTTAAATATTAATTTAACAAGTTAAATAAATATTATTCTCGACTGTGGTTTAATAATTATTTAATGATGTCTAATCACATTTATTTTGACACTAGTTATTCGAGAGAATATATTGTGGATGAAATAATATATTTATTAGCGAGTAATGCAGTTACATTTATTTAAGAAATAAATAGTCATTACTCAAGGTCTAATAAATGTGGTGGAGAAAAATGGAAAATAAAAGTACACGCCGTGTATATTAAATATACACACTGTGTAGTTTTATGGAAAACAAGTACACGTCGTGTATTAATTATTAGACGCCGTGTAGTTCTTCTAGTTAGGATTTTGAGGATTTAATATTGTTTTATTAAATGATATTTATTATAATCAGTGTGGGCGCATGTCAAGGAATTAATAATTTGACATGGGGGTTTTCAATAAGAGTTAATGAAATAAATAAAACGTGTAACTTGTTTATTTATTGTCATAACTCTATTAACCTCAAACCCGATTATAAATATCCTCGCAACCCCAAAATTTTGGAGAGCCATTGTTGTGCACAACAGATTTGGAAATACTCTCAATCCAAGAGAGAATTCCCTTTACACCAAGAACGCCCTCAAATTACGAGAGCAAGATCCTCCACCGGATCAAGGCGGTCGAAGACGGACATCGCAAGCGAAGGTTCTTCCACACTAGCACCCGGAGATCCCTTCGGCGATGTCCAGAGATATGTGACACACGTGTGGATCACCGCTAGAGGAATCCCACACTTGGATTCTACGATGCAACGATGATTCACCGAATCATGACCGGACACATCAATGAAGAAATAATTCCAACGAGGTAATTCTTATGCATTAATTAAATTAATTATGATCAACATATGATGATCCTCCTCAAGGGTTCTGGGACTCTTCTTTTCTTTTTGTTCTTCTTTCTATTCCGAAGATTCGGCGTTTTATATCGTGACAGATCTCGGATTGAACGTTGTTTAACGTTAAAATTAAAGTTGGGAAAACCCATCAATGCGCTTCCGCTGCGCCCAGAACCTACAATGGTTTCCTAGAAAATAATGCATAGTTTGGAAAAACCATGTGTAGGCCGATCACCCATTATAACTGGGTCTCATGGTTTCTCCTAAAGGGATTCACAACTTCACTAACTGTGTGCAAGCCATTCAGAGCTATCTGTCCAAAATTTTCCAATTTCTTGTAGCAGGGTGCACAGTTTGAAAAACTGTGCACCAACTGTGCGCTAACCATGCACTAGCCCAAAATAATCAAGATTCTTAAATTTTAAACCTTAAATAACCCAAAAAAAACCCAACCAAAGCTCAATAAAAAATAGGCTTTCAGAATACTTGAAAATAGTAATGATATGTTACACCTTGGATGTGTACTCAAGCCGTGTACCTTGATCATGTCCGTGTACATTGGACGTGTGCCTAGTCATGCTTGTGTCCATGTACTCTCAAAGTTTATGTTGGGTCTCCAACACCAGGTCACATAGAGTGTAGGAGTTCCACACAACATTTGATATTTATCTCTCCTAGAAACCCTACCCATTGTAGCTAGGGGGATACACACTGTTCCTTCTTCATACTACACGGTGTGTAGTCGGCTTTTTAATTGAAATCTAGATCCATTCCACACGATCCAAATATGTCTCCTATGACAAAAATATCACTTTTTTACGTCATGGGATCAGTGATAACCTCCTATATCCATCGTTTCAGACCCTCCGATGGCCAAAATTTGGATCTCTATTTCGTCATTCGAAGCCGCACACAATGTCGTCACCCATGGAACCTCCCACTACCATACTGAATCTTCAAATCCATTGTAGAATAACTTGTATCCCAAAACACTCTCGATACATCCTCAAATCATAGATAAACTCATTACACATGAATATTGAATGAATTGGGGGTCTGGTCATGCTCGGTCCCACCCAACAAGAGTCAAATTGTGGTCCCATGGTTAAACGATGAAGAACGTGAAGAAACGTTGGGAGAAAATCACAAGAACAAGGGTGAAAAAATCATTGAAAAAATGTTCTTGGATTAAAAATTAGTTGGGGAAAATATAGGTAGAGAAATCATGGAACAATGGGGATTAAAAAAATAAATAATCAATTTAATTTGACAAGGGAACATAAGAAGGTTTCAAGAATCGCAGATCAATAGGCATATTGATAATCCATGCTTAAAAAACTTAATCAAGAGGTAAAAACCAAAAATTAAAATTATTACCTTAATTTGGATGTATAATTGATGAATAATTCACTCACCAATGAAGGATTAAGATTCATTGTGTTTGTTGCGCCTTAATTCGCCTTGATCCGGAGGCTCGTCATTGTCTGATCTCAAATAGAAAATGAAGAATGGGGAATTATCCTCTCAATATTCCCAAGATTATTTGTCTAACCCTATAGATTTTCCATAATTATGATTATATAGAGTATGTTAAGTTCTATGTGTTTAATTAATTAATTAAACAATTAATTAATTCATTCATTGAATAAACCCACCAACGACCGCTTTATCTGAACGCCCTGTGATAACCAACTTTAGGTCATTCCTATGGTAAACCTCACATTCTAGATTATACCGTGGTCTCAGATTTTTGATCCAAGAATTAATTTAAGTTTTATCCCATTATTTTTGAAAAACCATTCATGTGTGATATAAAATACATTTAATATTTTAATAAAATTAATTATGGGAACACTAGACCTTATAATCGCATGTTGTCTCAATTCCTGGCTCTGAAAATATTAATATATATATATATATAAGTATTACAAGAAAAAATTAGCATCTCTAAATTATTCCCTCATTCATGATTTCCATCCTTAAAAAGAAAAACCTAAACAAAAAGATCCAGATATCAAGCTTGCATATAGTTCTCTCACTCCTAGGAGATCTCCTACAAGCTCCCATGATATCACAGAACATGAAATAAGGGAATGATCCATCCATAAAATATCTTCTCCTACCAATCCTTAATAGCCACCTGGGGCTTAGAAAAAGTGTGTCCATCCTCGATGTCCAACTCACCTAATTAATAACATGAATAAGGTTATGCATGTATCTCCTCATCTATGAAACATGGAAGATGTTGTGCACTCTCTCCAACTGTGGGGGTAGGGAGAGGTAGTAAGAAACCTTGCCAACCCTTTGTAAGATATTTAAAGGCCTAATGAACTTCAGGGATAGCTTTTCTCCTCATCAAAATCTCTAAAATCCTTGTGATGGGGAGACTCTTAAGAAAATATAGTATCCCTAATAAAACACCAAGGGCTTATGAAATTGGTCTTTATAAGATTTATATCTTCTCTAGATTATCCTCATTTGCTAGAGGATAACACAGACCTTCTCCATAATCACCTTCACCATATACATCTCAACAAAAATGCCTCACTAACCTCAGTCCAACATAAGGGTGTCCTGTAGGGTCTCCCGTATAGGGAATCAAAAGGTTCCATGCTAAGAGTAGAGTGGTAGCTATTATTTTACGCAAACTCTACTATTGTAAAGTGATACTCATAGCCCCAGTAAATGTATAAAATTCAATCCATCATCATATCTTCAAGCACTTGGATAGTGCACTCAATCTACCCATCTGTTTGGGGGTAGAAGGCTATACTTATCCTCATTTGGGTCTGAAAATTCTCCCACGTGACTCTCCATATCTGTGATGCAAACCACAAATCATAGTCAGAGAAAATCATCAAGGGAACCCAATGAAGTTGAACTATATCCCATATATACAACTGCCCCAAACTCTCTACTAAACTCTGCTCCCTGATAGAAAGAAAGTTCGTAGACTTCGTAAGTCAGTCAACTATCACCCGGATGGAGTCGGGGCCTCTCACTATCTGTGGAATCCCTGTCAAAAATTCCATCTATAATCCATCCCATTTCCAATCCAAGATCTCAAGGGATTTCGAAAAACCTACCAGAACATGGTGCTTAATATTCACATGCTGATAGGTGAGACACCAAGAGACAAACCCAGCAACATTCCATCTCATTCTTTCCCACCAAAACATATGTTGAAGGTCTCTATGACTGTTCCACACATAGGGATCTATAAAAAAAGGATATGTGTGAAAATAAATCATCACCTCCTCCCATATCATGACTGGGACCACTGTCTGTCCTCGGAATAGGATGATGTGATTCCCTTCTTCATAAAATATAGCTGATGAATCTCATGAGGATATCTAGTCACGTAAGACCTCACAATCGATGTCTCCTAACTGGGAATCTCTCATACACTGGTGGAGTGGAGGATTCAACACTATTGACTGAAGAAAAGCTACACTCTCCTCCTCAACTAAGGTTAGCTATAAAGAAGCCAACTTCTCTGACGCCTCCTGCACCAAATGAGACCAGGACTTCCTACTAAGGGAATATGCCACCATGTTGAACTTTCTAGGAGTATATAATCTCTCAAAGTCATAGTCCTAAAGGAACTACAACTAGTTCCTCTGCCTTAGGTTTAGGTCTCTTTATGTGGAGACATACCCGAGACTCTAATGGTCTGAGTAAACAAAAATCACTCTCCCAGAAGATAGTGCCTCCAAATCCTTAGAGTGAATACTACCACTACCAACTCTAGGATGTGAGTCACTTAGTTTTTATCATGGGGTATCAATTTCCTCAACCCATATGCAATAAATTTCTGTATCTACATCAAAACGTAACTGATCCTAGCTCGAGAGGCATCACAATACACTACATACTAGATTCTCTCCTTTGGTAGCCTCAAAACAAGAGCAGTCATAAACCTCATCCTAAAATCCTCAAATAATCTCTATCACTACTTAGTCTGGGTAAAAAAATTCCCTTTCTGATCCGAGGTGGTTAAAGGGGATATAATCCTAGAGAAGTATTCCAAAAACCTCCTATAGTTCCCCTCAAAGACAAGAAAACTCCACACCTCAGACACACTCTTGGGTGGCTCCCAAGAAAACACTGCATTGATCTTCACCGGGTCTACAACTAATCCGTGCTCAGAAATAAAACTACCTATAAAGTAAACCTTATAGTTCCATAATTGAAACTTCGAGAGCTTACCACATAGATGATACTCTTGAAGAAAATCAAGGACCATACTAAAGGTATCAGACATATAGTGGAATCCCAAAAAGGTTGGATTTTAAAATTTTCACCGATGATCGACATGAAATTGTCAACATCGATAAATTACTACCTGATTAATTCCTCAGGATCACGCGTGAAAGAGATTAAGAACAATATTAAAACCATAAAATACCTAGTTTAGATCTGAATCCACGCACGACATCTGCTTATCGTTGGTGATCACTGCTTGAAGATTCCGAATCCAAATTCCTCTAAATCATCTTCACGTGCTTAAAGAAACTATAGGAGTTCCGATCATCAAAATCTAGGTGCTAGCGCGGAGTTTTGATGATTCCTTTAACACTCCAATGATCACTGCATCGCTTTGCTTGCGATGGAAGAGAGGGAGCTTGACCTAAAATCCTTGGATCCATAGACTCTCTCTCTATAATGTGGGAGATATAAGCAGAGAGATAAAGGACATGAATAGTCATAAGTTAATTCCTCTCTTCTTCTATTTATAGAGTTTTATGAAAATAATCGGTAATGCCTTCCATGCCCCCAAATAACTAAAACTCTATATAAATAGTATTTTGACTACTAAAATAAATCATAAATATCATTTAGTATTAGTATCACTTTCCTATAATATAATAAATATATTACATGTAAATAATTTATTCATTAACTCGACTCACTATTCCCATAAAAATATTAAATGAACCTTGAATATTTTAAGCTAATATTCGTTCAAATAATATTTTCATGTATTTAATTCAAATCGTGTAAATATATTTAATAAATAAATTCAATTCCCATTATTCTTAACTTGAATAATATAAAAATTATTTATTGCATTGTTGATAGTATTTCCTTAGACAAATCTCGAACCCCATTGGTGGGACCCACCATGTCCAAAACTCCTATTCAACTAAATAAGAAATATTATTGAATAATATATTGTGTGTAAATCTCTAGGCCTTTATCTCAATATCAGTGAATACTATTCACAATCCAAGAGTGATATCTAGTAACCCTTCATAGCTTATAAAGAGATAAGTATTGTCATAGTAGCGATAACCAACCTACGAACACATATAGTGTAATATAATCTCTTTGTATTTAATATCTCATAAATAAGGACGCAAAACCACGTCATCTCCCCTTTCTTAATTTATTATTTGTTGATCTAATTGGATGGACTTACCCTTGAATTCCATGGACATGGTCTTATAAAGGTACTACCATCTTAATCAACATGGACTAAGATATATAACTTCCTTAACCTGGAAGCACCAAATCCTTTATTTACCATTCAACCAATGTCATTCCACCAATAATGTACCCAACAAAAAATACCTCACTAAGATTTCATCATCATGGTTTTCCCCTTGCATCAAAGTATGTGATCAAATGGAACACATTGGAAATGATCTCAAGTCAGGACACCATTACACTTGTCCATAGATAGGAATATCTAATGACACCCAAAACATGTGTTGTTCCTATTGAAGGATCTATCCTCATGATCTCACTACTAGAGATCACCAAGTGCGAACATCATGAGAAGAAGTCTCAATGATTAGAGCCCCCAACACCCGATAGTCAAACATTAACTGTGTCCAGTCAATAAGATGTATCTAGACCATAAGACCTTTGTTTAAGATTAATGTCACGGTATCTCTAGGTTCTCATTATAGCCTGGAATCTTCTATAATGTTTTGATACAAAAATTAATCTATGTAAATTAACATTAACTAGTGGATGTAGAAAAGTCTACACTATAATGGTAAGAATACATCATTTATATCTAACTTTATACATGATATGGTTATCAAAAGTACTACATAGTTGGGTCTAGGAAACCCACTATTACAACACTCCCACTTACACTAGAGCCAACATGCAAAATAAACTTGTTAGCTTCTCACATGGTCAAAATCATGCTTCTGTTGAGTCACAACTTTAGCTGCTGGGCTTTCCACGATTCTACCGCATGGCTATTATGTTATTTTCAACCTCATCTCTTTCAGTAAACCTTCTCATAAGATGATATCCCTGAGTATGCACCTTTTTTCCACTGTCATAACTTGACATCTTGGCTAGTAAGAGTATCATAATTTATATTATGATAATAATTCACTTACTTGGTGCGATTCCAAGAACAGGAACAAATAATTGTATTTATTTAATAACTACTTCTTAGCTACCTGAAAAGCTACAACGTACTCAATATTTTTAGGTATGACTACCACTGGATTATATAATCTTGTATAACTCTTTACCTTATCCTTAATGTGATAATAGACCATATGGATCTATGTAAGACTAGTTTGTATCCCCTAAAAACTAGTATCCTTTATTCTCTACTTACTAGGTACATATCCTTTATACTTTCCGAAGTACAATTAGATAGTTCTAAATGCTTCCCTTGAAGTACTACTGGATATAATCAATATATTTATACTATAAATTATATCATGTAAATATCAATTCTTGTACATATCATGGTATATGTGATTGATACATCAATAAAGTGTATGGATTTCAATTCACAACATTAATATCCTCCCATGTCCCGAACATGTAAACCTAGAGAGATTACACCATGTGACATTGGTAACAATTCTCTATTGAATTGTTCCAGCTTGTATTTTAAATACCATGTCACTATTTGTACGATCGACTAGGTCCAAGAAACCGTTATATCTACCTCAGTAGATCCTATTCCCTATAGCTTAGGTCAATACTTTAAGTCAATCACTGGAGAATATATTCTCTCATCCTTGTCTTAACTAACTGTAAGACCAATATTCATTTTCAATATTTTATTGAACATATTTTACTTGGAAAACTATAATGATCCCATTAACCTTTGGTAGACACATGTAAAACACTTATTGCAAATGTATATTCTATGATCTCATTTTTTACTTAAATCCTAAACTGGATTTTAGTAACTTGAAACCATTATTTGCATTCTGTGATGTGACCATCCCTTTCTAGTTATGTAATATAGGAACCTTCCATGTTCAGTGGTCATGACATCTAATGCTTAATATAATATGATCATAGAAAGTATCTATTATAATTAAAATTCTAACGGATTTTGGCATACCGACTTGGTATAACCAATCGATCCTTATTGGTACTATGCCTGTACCATACATGTATCATCTCATTTGAATACCCACTATAGTATTCATTATAATTATCCCCATTTTCAATTTGATACATGGAATCCATTTATTTAATTTTAATTAGTCTTTTCAATATTAGCTAATTTCCATATACTACTTACCTACAAAAAATATTATTCACAATGAATAATAGATCACCAACTGTGGTGAATACAAAAACCATCACCATAAACTTCCAATGTAATATGTGTCATTGGAACATTCCCATTCCACAAGTGATTTTGGAATTAGTTCCTATGCCAACTATTTGTGTATCTCTGGAATTGACTAAACCCAAGTCAATCTGGCTCCCACTATCTCTAATAGAGAAGTGAATCCTTTTATAGAAATGTAGTTCATCACATGACTCCAAATTTTCTATCTTATGGATTTATGTAATATCCTAAAAGACTTTTAGGATAATTACTTAAATGCATAATGTGTTTAACTTGATGAAAGTTTGTTTATATCCTAACAAAACTCTTTGCATCTAAACACATGTCCTTATTACTTAATGGATGTACATCATAATTCTACTATTATGTTATCATTTATTCATTATAGTTGTCACAAAGTTACGGGATATCACCGTTATTTGCGAAGAACTTAATGAAATATGATGGAAGTTTCTGCAATTTGTAACATTGATACTCCCTACATCATAAGCTTGATGTATAAAATGTGCATTTAGGAAATAATCCATGCTATATTTTGTTGATCAATGTTGACATGTAAGACTTCGTCATCGATCCTCATCATTAACATCAATTCCATGATATAGATAATGTAACGACCCGAACTTTTTAATTATATTTGTTTCCTAAATTTTTGTGTTATTTTGTTTTATACTCAACAAAACTTTATCCTTTAATTAATGAAGTGGGTATAATTAAAATGCGACCGTTGGGTTTCGACTGTTATATGACTGTTGGTCAATATGATCATTGGTCAATATGACCATTGGTCAATATGACCGTTGGAAACTATAATATTAATGTTGAGTTTTTATAAATATAGTTATCTTGGTTAATTAATATAGAAAAAAGATTGAATGGCCTCATCCAGTAGACTCGAGCCATATGAAGCCCATCTGTCAGAGCTTGGGAAGGAGGTAGCATCACTGGGATTTGCTCTGGACCTAACCCAAGCCGAACTTCAACGTATGAAGCTTGAACAAAATCACCTAAGAGATAAGTTCAAGCTGATAGAAATCACCAATCGGGAAATGTTGTCTGAGACACCCCAAGATTCTATCACCATAGCACACCTAACACTTAGGTCCTATGCTGGTGTAATAAGAGGCTATGTAACAAGACCTTAGCTGCTTTGTGTAATCTTTTTATATAAATAAAATTGTTATTTCTTCTTATGGAAAAGTTTGTGAATTTCAAATATCCAGATAAATATAGGATGTGTATTATTGATGAATTTTAAAAAAAAGGGGTATTTTAAAATATCTTTGTATTCATTAAATAATTAATAATGTGAAATGATTTTCAAAAAATGGTCTTCTACAGTTGTGATCAGTGAGAAATTTAGAGTCTAATAAGACCAACTTAGTTTTTAGTGAATAATAAAGTAGGAATAGTAACATACCCATATGAATAGTAATGAATAGTAATTTGACCAAAAAAATAGAAACTTCACCCATGAATGTATAAATACATTTTAGACATCTTAAAAGTGAAAAAATGATCATAGTTTAAGTTTTGGTATTTTTGTACACCATAAATATTTTATTTACAATTTTATAATTAATTTAGTAATTTAAAATGGAAATTTATTTTCATAAAATTTAATCA
Organism: Viscum album; assembly: GCA_963277665.1. NCBI lineage: Eukaryota > Viridiplantae > Streptophyta > Magnoliopsida > Santalales > Viscaceae > Viscum > Viscum album. The sequence goes on along the minus strand of OY728121.1, from coordinate 1,348,944,873 downwards.
TAAATTTTTACTTTATTGTCTTATGGGTATATGATATTTTTATGGGACCTTGATTACTTTTTTAAGGTGTTACAAAATGAGTTATAGTTTTAAAGTTGTATTTTTGCAATAAATAATGATTTTATTTAAAAATTAAATTAAAAATATTTAGAAAATTATTTTCATAAAATGGAATTCATTTTTGAATTCAGATCATCGATATTAGGTTAGGGTGAATTTTTGGGATTTTTCTTAAATAGTTGAATTTTCGGTGAATAGTAAAAATGCAGTTTTGAGTTTTGAGTGTTTAATGAGATCATTAATGATGTAATAATGATGTAATCTTTCTGGTCGACTTATGAATAGTGATATATTCTATTAGGTGTCCCAATTGGATAATAACATGGGAGAATACCATGTTCAATCCCATGGTTTTGAAAATACCACCGATGAGGTGTCCCTTGGAAATTAATAAATTATTCACTCACTTTTCCTATAAATACCAAGAAATTTCCATCATTCTTTTCATTCCAAAATCATCCTCAAAGAAGTTATGGTCTCCTTACCTCCCAAGGAGTCCTTAAAAGTTTCCCTCAAGCCTCCCAAGGTCCCAACCTTCAAGCTTTTGAAGTTACTCTTCAAGGTAAGGGATCCTTTCACCCTCCTCTTTTAAGTCATGAATTCCTTTATGTTGTGTCTTCTAGTTTCCATCTCTTTATGTTGAGGGTATGTTATTATATATTCTAATTAATTTCCATTTTATGTATAATTTTTGAGAGACCCTTTCTGCTCTCATAAATTTGTTTTCTGAATTTTTAAGTGACGCCATTAGACTGTCGAATTTCTCGTAAAAGAAATCGCATCTTTTCCTACCTTTCAAGTTTCCTTTTCTTGTGGTATGCCATTAAAATATCCATACCATGTTCTTACCTCCATGTTAATCTGTATTTATATCTTAATATGAGTTATTTATGAGTGGGTTACCCTTGAACCCTCTCTTTTTTATTATTTTCTAAAACCATGTTATATAGTCGTTATGTTGCAGAAATTTCGCCTCAAAATTTCTATCTCTTTCTCTCAAGAAATTATCTTGTTTATTTATGTGAATACCCAGAACTATTTCATTTATATGGGTGTTCATAAATATATAAAAAGGATATATTTTATTCTGGAATGGACATACATATAACCCTCACTCCCTTTCCATGGGTTATAAATGATATAATGATCTTATTTTTAAGAACTTTTAAAACATCACGATTTTGAAATGAAACCCATTTCTTTTATTCTATATGGGTTATTTATGAAATGTTTTCTTATGATCTTTGTGGAAAAAATGAAAATAAATACATATTAAGGGTGGTCCCTGATAGCGCTCCAATGCATTGGGTAAATAATTAATCTCTAGAGATGACAAGTTTCACGATACCTTAGTGAATAACCTTGGTAATTTTTATGAAACCTCGGGGATAAACCTTGGTGATATGTTCATGAATGTCTATATGAAATGTTGTAGCCACATATTCAAGTTATGATTCATGTTCTTTTTATCATGATATTCCTATTCTTCCATTGCTCATGCCTTTATGACTTTTATCACGTTCTTATTAATATTGCTCAAGATCACATGTCAACTGTTTCACTTGTTTTCCTTACTGAGCCTTCTGCTCACCCTTTTCTTTGATGTATGTCTCTAGGATATGAGATGTAGTAATTGTACATAGTATGAACCTATGATGAAGCCTTACGAGTGTTTTATAAGAATTTTTTATGTTGTTTTCATGTATTATGTTCCTGATTTCCAAGACACTAGACTTTAAATATCATCTGTATGTAAAATGTAATGAAAAGTTATGTATTAAAAAGGCGGGATTCGATAGTTGGTATCAAAGGATAGTTTATTTATTTATGGAAATTAGGCTATGAAATATTTAGGAATAATCCTATATAAAAGTTTAAATATAGGAAAACTTCATGGTATTTTGGTGAATATTGAGTAAGTGGTTTATCAAACAAATACATCCATGTCTGGATACGAGCAGGTAGAGGCGGCTCTGGAACAGATGTACATAGGGGTAAAACTCGAAAACACTGCTTTGAGCTAGACACAAATAGGAACTGGTGCACAACAACGGGCCTTGCTGCACTCTTGATTATGAAACTCCCGGGTGTTATGTTTGGTTAATCACAAGCTTTTTATAAATCATTATGAAGGAATTATAGAGAAATGTAATTGTTTAAGCATGAAGTTTTAAGACATAAAATACTTTATAGTTAAAAGATTCGTAAATGAAATAATTTTCTCAATAAGGTTTTATTCTTTTAGAAAATGGCGGGCAATAGGAGGAACCATTCAAATGGTGACCGCAATGGACCATGCGCTGACGACCTGCCGATGGAAGCCAGAATGGAAACATTCATGTGAATGATGAACCAACTGACTCAAGTTATGGGAAATAACTTGAATCAAGCTGAGAGACCGATCTCACCACAAAGGGAACAACATTATTTTGAGTCCTCTATGTGTCAATGACCACCAACCTTCATTGGATCGACTGACCCATTGATTGCTGAGTAGTAGATCAGCTCCATCGAAAAGATCTTTTCTGTGCTCCACTGTTCAGAACAAGAGAAGGTCACCCTGTATGTCTATCGCTTAGAAGGGGAAGCTGCTCAGTGGTGGGAACTGATTAAAAACACAAGGACAAGAGTAGAAGTTGAAGATTTGGAGTGGGAAGAGTTCAGAGGTATTTTCTTTAGTAAGTATTTACCTCGATCCATGAGAACAAGAATGGATAAGGATTTTCTCGAGCTGAAGCAGAAGGAGAACAAATCTATCGGAATCTATGAGATGAACTTCACCCGACTTTCACGATATACCTCTAGATTTTTCATGGATCCAAATGGTAAGGTTGATAGATTCTTCAGTGGACTGAGACCTCATCTGCGAAAGAATTTATCCAACCGAGACTATGATAGCTACGAAGAGATCGTGCGGAGTGCGATGAAAGTCGAACTGGAGTTTGGTGAGACAAAATGGTCTCATAAATCCAATGAAAAAAAGAGATTTATAGAGCCCAACTTAGGGAGGAACTTTGATCAAGGAATAGGAGGCAAGAAAGTGCAATGTTCCATGTGTAATAAATGTGGGAAGAAGTATTTGGGGAACTGCCTGCTCAGGGGCAGGAAATGATACAAGTGTGGAAGAGATGGCCATATTGCGAGGAATTGTCATAGTGAGGTGAAACCTCAACTTCCAGACACTAATGACAAGGGGAATATGGTGCAAGCCCTACCTGATGTCCAGTACTTTAAGTGTGGACAACTTGGGCACTTTTCCAATCATTGTCCAAATCCGAGGGTAGTGGAGGGGAACCACCATCAGCCTCAGCAAAGGCTAAGGGAGCAAGGTCATGCTTTTTCTATCACGATAGCTAAAGTTTAAGCTCCAAATGATGTGGTAGCAGGTACTATAGTTGTTCTCTCAAATATAGAAAGTACTTTGTTTGATTCTGGTTTTACGCATTTCTTTATTTCCTCCAAGTTTGTAAAGAATTTAGAATCAACCCCCGACTTGCTAAAAATAGAGTTATCAGTCAAGAATCCTGGAGGGATTATCCAAGAATCATCAGTGTTTAGAAACTCTAGTATTTACTTTGGTGAGCACAATCTTATCGCAAATCTATTAGTCATTCCCATGCTGGAATTCGACATTATACTAGGGATAGACTGGATCTCAAAGTATAATTCTAAGATCAAATGCAGAAGTAAGGAAATCTCAGTAGTCTTGAATGGAAAACCTATAGTTATATTCCAAGGAGAGATATCTCAACCTGATCTTTATCTAGAAGAACCTCCTATATCCTTCTTTATGGAATTGATTGGTGAATAAGAAGAAGGAAATGAGAGTTTGAGGATATAAAATGTACCCATCGTCCAGGAATACATTGACATATTTCCTGACGAGTTTCCTAGACCTCCCCCAGAAAGAGAGGTAGAGTTATCTATTGAACTCGTACTTGGATCTCATACAATATCAAAGACCCCTTATAGGATGGAAAATGTAGAGCTGGAGGAATTAAAGAAACAACTCCAAGGCCTTTTGGAGAAGGGGTTTATCCGACCGAGTGTGTCTCCTTGGGGAGCACCTATTCTATTTGTGAAGAAGAAGGATGGATCGATGCGGCTATGCATTGATTATAGAGAACTGAACGGAATCACAGTAAAGAACAAATACCCTCTTCCAAGAATTGATGACTTATTTGACCAACTTCACAGGGCTCAATTATTCTCTAAGAATGATATTTGATCTGGTTATCATCAATTGAGGGTGAATAAAGAAGATATTCCAAAAACTGCCTTCTGATCAAGATATGGGCATTATGAGTTTGTTTTTATGCCTTTTGGACTAACTAATGCACCTGATATTTTTATGGATTTGATGAATAAATCCTTTAAATACTACCTTGATAACTTTGTAGTAGTTTTTATTGATGATATTATGATATATTCCAAAAGTTGTGAGAAGCATGAGGATCATCTAAGGGTTATTTTGAAAACTCTACGGAAGGAGATAATTTTTGGAAAGTTCAGTAAATGTGAATTCTGGTTACAAAAAGTTTCTTTCTTGGGGCACATTGTTACCAATGAAGGAATCACAGTTGACCCTGAAAATACAAAAGTTGTAGAGGAGTGGCCTCAGCCTATAAAAATAACTGAGATTCGTAGTTTCCTTGGATTAGCGGGCTATTATATGAGGTTTGTGAAAAAAATCACGACTTTCTAATCTATTAACCAAGTTTACTCAAAAAGGGGTCAAGTTCATCTAGACAAAGGAGTGTGAAGAAAGTTTTCAAGAGCTGAAGAAGAGATTGGTTACTGTACCTGTGTTAACTCTACCCTCAAGTGGAGAAGGATTTGTTATTTTTAGTGATGCATCTCTAAAAGGGCTTGGGTGCATCCTCATGCAAAATGAAAAGGTCATTGCTTATGCATCTCGACAGTTGAAGACTCATGAAAAAAATTATCCTATGCATGATCTGGAGCTAGCTGCGGTCGTTTTTGCTCTGAAGATATGGAGGCACTATCTTTATGGGGAGAAATGTGATATATACACATACCATCAAATTTTGAAGTATATTTTCACACAAAAGGAATTGAACATGAGATAAAGGAGATGGTTGGAGCTTCTTAAATACTATGATTGTTCAATTAATTATCATCCTGGAAGAGCAACCAAAGTTGCAGATGCATTAAGTAGGAAAGAACTTGTTGTTCTTTCCATGATGAGGATTCAAAAATATCCTTTGATCAATGACCTAGTAAAGCTGGACATGGGAATTATAAGGGAAGGGACATCATCAACCCTAACCCAAATGATTTCTCAACCGTCACTACTAGAGAAGATCAAGAAAGCTCAGAAAGAAGATCCTTTGTTATAGAAGAAGTTTGAGGCTGTGAAGGATGGGAAGTTTCCTGAGTTCAATACTGATCAAGAAGGTGTACTAAAATTTCGTACAAGACTATGTGTTCCATCTATTTCGGAAATAAAGAATGAGTTGATGGATGAAACTCATAGCTCTACTTTCTCTATACATCCTGGTAGTACGAAAATGTATAGGGACCTTCATGATCATTATTTGTGGGATAATATGAAAAGGGAGATTGCTGACTATATTTCAAGGTGCCTGGTATGTTAGCAAGTGAAGGCAGAGTGAAAACTTCCTAAAGGGGTATTGCAACCACTACCCATACCAGTATGGAAGTGGGACAATATCACTATGGACTTTTTCACTGGTCTCCCAAGAACTTCCAAAGGAAATAATGCGATATGGGTTATTGTGGACCATCTCACCAAGACTGCCCATTTTATCTCCATTCGGGAAGATTTATCTCTTGATCAACTTGCCAGGATTTACGTGAAGGAAGTGGTAAGGCTGCATGAAGTTCCGCTTTCTATCGTATCTGATCGTGATCCAAGGTTCACATCAAAATTCTGGAGAAGTCTTCAACAAGCTCTGAGCACTGAATTGAATTTCAGTATGACCTATCACCCCAAACTGATGGACAATCTGAAAGGACTATTCAAACACTTGTGGACATGCCGAGAACTTTCTCAATGGAATTTAAAGGTGGATGGGATCAAAATCTCTCTTTAGTTGAGTTCTCTTACAACAACAGCTTCCACTCGAGCATTCAAATGGCACCCTATGAAGCTCTATATGGGAAGCGATGTAGAACTCCTACTTTTTGGGATGAAGCTGGTGAGAGAAATCTTCTTGGGCCTGATCTTGTACAAGAGATGACAGAAAAGGTCCATGCCATCCAACAACACATTAAGGCTGCTCAGAGTCGGCAAAAGAGCTATGCTGACAACCGTCGAAGGGACTTAGAGTTTGATGTTGGTGACAAAGTCTTTCTTTGGATTTCACCTTGGAAGAGAGTCATGAGGTTTGGGAAGAAAGGGAAGCTCAGCCCTACGTACATTGGCCCCTATGAAATCTTTGATCGTGTGGGAGCAGTGGCCTATCGACTTGCACTTCCTCCAAATCTAGCCCAAGTTCATGATGTCTTCTATGTATCCATCTTGAGGAAGTACATACATGACCCTTCACATGTACTAAATCCAGAGGTGGTACAAATGGAAAATGACCTCTCTTATGAGGAGCAGCCGGTGGAGATCTTGGATCGTAGAGACAAGGTTCTACGCAACAAGACTACCCACCTTGTTAAGGTGTTGTGGAGGAACCACAAATGTGAAGAAGCCACGTGGGAACCAGAGGATTCCATGAGACAGAAGTACCCACATATTTTCCCATTAGAGAGTATGAGATAAAATTATGGGGATGAAATTTCTTAAGGGGGGAATAATGTAACGACCCGAACTTTTTAATTATATTTTTTTCCTAATTTTGTGTGTTATTTTATTTTATACTCAAAAAAACTATATCCTTTAATTAATGAAGTGGGTATAATTAAAATGTGACCATTGGGTTTTGACTGTTATATGACCGTTGGTCAATATGACCGTTGGAAAATATAATCTTAACGCTGAGTTTTTATAAATACGATTATCTTGGTTAATTAATACAGAAAGAAGATTGAATGGCCTCATCTAGTAGACTCAAGCCATATGAAGCCCATCTGTCGGAGCTTGGGAAGGAGGTAGAATCACTGGGCTTTGCTCTAGACCAAGCCCAAGCCGAACTTCAACGTATAAAGCTTGAACAGAATCGCCTAAGGGAGAATTTCAAGCTGATAGAAATCACCACTCGGGAAATGTTGTCCAAGACACCCCAATATTCTATCACCATAGCACACCTAACACTTAGGTCTTATGCTGGTGTAATAAGGGGCTATATAACGAGACCTTAGCTAATTTGTGTAATATTTTTATATAAATAAAATTGTTATTTCTTCTTATGGAAAAGTTTTTGAATTTTAAATATCCAGATAAATATAGGATGTGTATTATTGATGAATTTAGGAAAAAGGGGTATTTTAAAATATTTTTGTATTCATGAAATAATTAATAATGTGAAATGATTTTCAAAAAATGGTCTTCTACGGTTGTGATCAGTGAGAAATTTAGAGTCTAATAAGATCAACTTGGTTTTTAGTGAATAATAAAGTAGGAATAGTAACATACCCATATGAATAGTAATGAATAGTAATTTGACCAAAAAAATAGAAACATAACCCATGAATGTATAAATACATTTTAGACATCTTAAAAGTGAAAAAATGATCATAGTTTAAGTTTTGGTATTTTTGTACGCCATAAATATTTTATTTAAAATTTTATAATTAATTTAATAATTTAAAATGGAAATGTATTTTCATAAAATTTAATCATAAATTGTTACTTTATTGTCTTATGGGTATACGATATTTTTATGGGACCTTGATTACTTTTTTAAGGTGTGACAAAATGAGTTATAGTTTTAAAGTTGTATTTTTGCAATAAATAATGATTTTATTTAAAAATTAAATTAAAAATATTTATAAAAATATTTTCATAAAATTAAATTCACTTTTGAATTCATATCATTGATATTAGTTTAGGGTGAATTTTTGGGATTTTTCTGAAACAATTGAATTTTTGGTGAATAGTAAAAATGCAGTTTTGAGTTTCAGGTGTTTAATGACATCATTAATGATGTAATAATTATGTAAGATTTCTGGTCGACTTATGAATAGTGATATAGGATATTAGGTGTCCCAAGTGGCCAATACCATGGTCAAGCCCATGGTCTTGCAAATACCATCGATGAGGTGTCCCTTGGAAATTAATAATTTATTCACTCACTTTTCCTATAAATACCAAGACATTTCCCTCATTCTTTTCATTCCAAAATCATCCTCAAAGAAGTTCTGGTCTCCTTACCTCCTAAGGAGTCCTTATAAGGTTCCCTCAAGACTCCCAAGGTCCCGACCTTCAAGCTTTTGAAGTTACTCTTCAAGGTAAGAGATCCTTTCACCCTCCTCTTTTAAGTCATGAATTCCTTTATGTTGTGTCTTCTATTTTCCATCTCTTTATGTTAAGGGTATGTTGTTATATGTTCTCATTACTGTCAATTTCATGTATAATTGTTGAGAGACCCTTTCCGCTCTCATAAATTTGTTTTCTGAATTTTTAAGTGACGCCATTAGGCTGTCGAATTTCTCGTAAAAGAAATCGCATCTTCTCCTACATTTCAAGTTTCCTTTTTCTTGTGGTATGCCATTCAAATATCCATACCATGTTCTTACCTCCATGTTAATATATATTTATATTTTAATATGAGTTATTTATGAGTGGGTTACCCTTGTACCCTCTCTTTTTTATTATTTTCTAAAACCATGTTATATAGCCGTTATGCTGCAGAAATTTCGCCTCAAAATTTCTATCTCTTTCTCTCAAGAAATTATCTTGTTTATTTATGTGAATACCCAGACCTATTTCGTTTCTATGGGTGTTCATAAATATATAAAAAGGATATATTTTATTCTGGAATGGACATACATATAATCCTCACTCCCTTTCCATGGGTTATAAATGATATAATGATCCTATTTTTAAGAACTTTTAAAACGTCACGATTTTGAAATGAAACCCATTTCTTTTATTCTCTATGGGTTATTTATGAAATGTTTGCTTATGATATTTGTGGATCAAATGAAAATAAAGACATATTAAGGGTGCACGCTGATAGTGCTCTAATGCATTGGGTAAATAATTAATCTCTAGAGATGACAAGTTTCACGATACCTTGGTGAATAACATTCATAATTTTTATGACACCTTGGGGATAAACCTTGGTGATATGTTCATGAATGTCTATATGAAATGTTGTAGCCACATATTCAATTTATGATTCATGTTATTTTTATCATGATATTCCTATTCTTCCATTGCTCATGCCTTTATGACTTTTATCATGTTCTTATTAATATTGCTCAAGATCACATGTCAACTATTTCACTTGTTTTCCTTACTGAGCCTTCTGCTCACCCTTTTCTTTGATGTATGTCTCCAGGATATGAGATTAAATAATTGTACATAGTATGAACCTATGATAAAGCCTTACGAGTGGTTTAGAAGAATGTTTTATGTTGTTTTCATGTATTATGTTTCTGATTTCCAAGACACTAAACTTTAAAGATCCTCTGTATGTAAAATGTAATGAAAAGTTATGTATTAAAAAGGCAGGATTCCATTGATAAGGTAATGTGTATTTAGGAATTACTCCATGCTACCTTATATTGATTGATAAATTCTTTTTCAAGATATTCTTCGGCATGCCAGGATGAAGCAACACATATCTTATGACCATGCTTATACTTTACTTTACGATTCCTTAATTACTTAAAAGAAACTTATGAAGTATATATATCTCAAGCTTACCCTTGGAATTGTTCACGCTCTTTAGCTGAACTAATTTTGAAATCTTTGTGGCATACCTTTATTTCTAAAGGTCTCTTTGTCCAAACTAAAGACGTCGATAATAACAATGGTGTTTAGCTTTACCGAGCCTAAATACCAAACCCAATACATCCTTGACATACAATTTTAGTTTTAATTGAAAAATAAGCATCTTGACACAATTGGGTATAAAATTCTTAAATTTTATATTCATCAGGTATTTCTTACAATTCAAGTATTACTAAACTATTGGTTGAGTATTAAATACTAAAGACAACATTAATTCCTAAACCTAGAATAATGTCTCCTTGTGTCCAAGGCCACATGAGATTAATGGTTTGGTTATACTCAATAATATTTCTACATGAATCATTAACTTGGAAATAAAGAATTCATTTACTTCTCACCACTGACATAGAAATCACCCTTTCTCAGCTGGTTAGAGAGTACATTTGAATTATAGTAATGTTTCTATACTCAATTAGTTACCGTATTTGAATACAAATATGTGATAGGCATATTGTATTTAATACCCAAGTACTAGTATTGAAAAATTAATTTTATATTGATGAATATTCCCAAAGAAGAATCGATAACTTTCTTCTTTAACTCAGTTTATTGTGATTAAACTTCCATAGTTTTATTTCATAATATGCAATGCAAATAACCTCCTTTTAATACCACTTTCATTGAAGGAAATTGCGAGTATTCTTTTGGTTTTACTTTCCATTGGCCTTTTCTCCTTTCCTTTCAGTTTGTTCTCCATAATAATTAAAGATTAATCTGTATTTTATATTCTTATTTACTTGGAAAACCTTACCTAAATAGGTAATGAAGTGTTTAATCAATTGCTGTTTATTTTTTAACCTAAAATGATACTTGAGTAAATAGGTTGAAATGATATGTAAAAATGGATCTATTGAAAGATCATGATCCATATTTTAATATACACATGCAGGTGTAACCATCACCTTATTCATATATTGCTTCACTTTCTCTTCACAGGCTTCTTGGAGACGAGACTACTTGTTAGATCATCCATGTCCTGATGTAGTGACCACAACTAGAATCTGACATTGATGATAGCATAATGAAATAACCATCATATGATCTATAAATGAGTCTTCTATAAGCAATATTATACCTTCTCTTCTTGAGGTGACTTAACAGGTGATGAGGACACTAGCACCTTGAGTTTCCAATATCATAGTACTATGCGCAAGCACCCGTACTATTCTTGGATACTCATTCCAGTGTGAACATTTACTTTTTCCATTTTTATCACAGTATTACACGTGGTATAAGTTTCCATTTTTTCCTACAAAAGTAAATTTCAGTAGATTAGTACTTTTATCACGATTACCAGTTTAGACATTTTGATTCATTAATTAAACCATTAAATGTCTCCCACTATTTTATCGTATTCTAGAAACCCTCTATGCTAGAATCAGAATACTTTGTCTCTTGAGTATTATAATGGAAAGGATCCATGAACCCCCCTTCATAGTCTACCATCTATGGCTACGCCACTACTCAAATGGTTCAAGGCAGGATTTAAACTGGCCAACCGCATTAACTCGCGGTTCTTTGATCTGTTCAGTGAAGTCCTAGCTTTTAAAATCATTACTTGACTTACTCAATGGTTTCCTCTAAAATGATATTAAGTTAGCTATGGATAATACTTACTACCAATTTAGTCAATTCAACCCACCATTCTCATAATAACTCCCCAGTAGTAAGAGACACCCTTAGCTATGGCATGACCGACACCCCAAACACCCATTTTTTCCAAATTTGAATAATGGAAGTCAGTTTAGACTTAATATTTCTTTGAGGGTTTTTGTGTTATTAATGTGATGAAAGAAATAATTTTATATCTTAGTACTCTATGATCTCACTCACAACTGACCATTCTATAAATAGAAAATTCATCGCCTCACATGTTCATTTTATCTTTTCGTGATTGTTTATTATTTCTATGCGACCGCACATAAACTACACATTCACAAAAAATAAGAAACCTTGAAACAATAATATAATGACCTAATCATGAGGTGATTCTAATGTTTGATTCATTGAGTGAATAATGGATCAACCTAGACCCTTTGGGAGCTACCTTGGGCCGCGTTTCTTGCTACTCAAATTGCAACATCTACCCATCAAATTCATCCAACTCTTATCTGGTGCATCGCCATCACTCAGCATGATGTGCGTCACTACTCGTCTCATCATTATAAAAAAGTAATCATGTGCAAGTGAGGGAAACTGAGGAGTGTAAAATACAACTCTGAATTGGACACACAGGTCCTTATACATATAATGACACCGAGACGATACACATATCACCTTTTATTTAAATACTTATTACAAAACCAATGCAATAATAAATTAAATTAATTAAAACACACAAAATATACATTGGATGGTCTCAGACTCATGATAAGTCAATACGAATTAACTTGTGTATTTAAATTAAATACCGAATTAAAAAATAAACTTGCATTAATTATTTATCTGAGGGCATTTTTATTGAATTAAAATTTCACTCTAATTTCAATTCAATAATATTTGTCATTTGGTCATATTAATTAATTTAATTTTAAAACTAAAAATTAAATCAATCAATTAATTTAATTTAAAAAAAATTAAATTAATTAATCTGCAATATTTTTTAAACAAAAAATTAACATTTAATAAATTTAATTTACAACCGAAATTAAATTAATTAATTTAATTAACTTTTGATTAAATTAAATTACCCGGGCCTCGAAAAACCCCGGGAAGGGCCTGTGCGGGTTGGTTAGAACTTGCGGAGTCCCATTTTGGGGTGTGTCTCACCCCATGAAAGGGAAATCTGGGTCAATCAGGTCCGCCCATGTCAATTTTGGGAGGGGAAAATCCCCTCGGACCCGTTTTTGGTCAAGACGACCCGCCTAGGCCTATTCAGGGTGAACTGATGGGATTGATAGGGGATAGTAGGAAAATGATGCAGACTAGGAAATAGATTATGCAATGGTGGGGGGCATGCTGCCTTGTTAATCAGGACTGTTGGGGCTGGCCGGATAGGGATGGATAGGCGGGGTGGCACACCGGTGCGACCTGAAGGAGATTTATAAATGGTTGGAGTTTCTCCTGCCATAAAGGGGTGGATGGTTAGTAGGTTAAGGTGTCCTCACTGGTCCAACGAGGTCAGATCCGGCTGTCGGGAGGAGGATCGAAAAACAAATCCCTTGCGCATGGTGACTGACAACGAATCAGGGAGGCCGACGAGCAGGCATGAGCCACATGGGTAGGACGGCGCAACGGTGTGGGTTTTGAGATGGCGGAGGGCTGGTGCCACATAGATGCAGGCCATGATGGTGTGGTTGGGCCGTGAAGGTGGCGACTGGGAAAGGGGTGTCGTGCTAGTCATCTGGCTGAGGGAGACACCCAATAGAGGAGGGCCGATCCAGCTCGAGGGGAGGAGGCGCTGACCCAGCATGGGTCCAGGCGGAGGCATGCCAGCGACCAGCCGAGCAGGGAGGGTGGAACCTTGGGTAAGCGGCACCGGAGGGCACACCGATGGTGGATGCCGTCTAGGGTGGTGGATGCTCCCACTACAAGTAGGAGGCGGTCCAAGTAGGGCCGCCATGAGTGGACAGGGGGGCCACTCAACCCCCCAACTTCTCTTTTTTTGTTTGTACTCTCGTGAACCACCGCCTGGAAAATTTTCCAAAAGGAGATTTGATTTTTTTTCATATGCTAATCCGTGAAAATCCAGCAGTACCATTTTATTTTTTTCTAACTCTATCAATTGGGGTTTGATAAAATAATAATATTATATTGTTTTTATTATAATAATATAATTGTGCTCCTTATCATAAAACACTGTTCCAGGCATCACTGGTCGAAATTGACTTGGGTAAAAAAATTCGATGTAAATACTGGAAAACAAATTGAATCTGAATTTAAAACTTCAGATGACCTCAGTCTAGCCATTCGTTGTCAGATTTAGAATCTATCTGCAACATTGGGATCGTAACAACGCCCTATACTAAAATTTAATGTAAATTTAATTTTATTTGCTTAAAATTTTCATGTGTTCTTCTGATACCAATTGAAGGTACCAGGAACACATCGGATTCCCCAAAAGATGGGATTATAAATTTTTCACCGAGGATCGACATGAACTTGTCGACAATGGTGAATCGTTGCTTGATTACTTCCTCAGGATCACATGTGAAAGAGATTAAGCACAATATTAAAATTTTAAAATACCTGGTTTAGATTCGAATCCACACACAATGTTTGATCATCGTTGGTGATCACTACTCGATGAATCTAAAGATAAATTTCTCTATATCATCCGTATATGATTCAAGAAACTGTGGGAGTTCCGATCATTAAAATATGGGTGCCAACGTAGAGTTCTGAATATTTCTTTGACGCTCCAACAATCACCATGTCACTTCGCTTGTGATGCAAGAGAGGGAGCTCGGTCAGAACTCCTTGGATCAAAAGCCCCTCTCTCTAGAATGCGGGGTAGAGAAGTAGAGAGAGAAATTCCATGAATAGTCTCAAGTGAATTTCTCTCTTCTTCTATTTATAGAGTGTTATGAAAATACCCAATAATGCCTTCTCGGCTCCCAAATAACTAACACTCTATATAAAAAATATTTTGACTACTAAAATGATTCATAAATATAATTTATTTTTATCATCACTTTCCTATAATATTATAAATATATTATATGACAATAATTGAGTTATTAACTCGACTCACCATTCCAAAAAATATATTAAATGAACCTCACACATTTTAACCTAATATTCGTTCAAATAATATTTTCATGTATTCAATTTAAAACTTATAAATACATTTAATAAATAAATTCAATTATAATCATTTTTAAATTGAATAATATGAATTTATTTATTGCATTGGTGATTGTATCTCCTTGGACAAATCTGGGACCCTAGGGGTGGGGCCCACCATGTCCAAAACTTATATTCATATGAATAAGGTAGATTCCTGAATACGCTGTTGTGTGTGACCCTCTAGGCCCTTATCTCAATAGTAGTGAATACTATTCATAGACCAAGAGTGAGATCTAGAAACCCATCATGGCCCCTAAAAAGATAAGGAAGGTCACAATAGTGACAACCAACGTACGAACACGCACTGTGTCATATAATCTCTTTATCTTTAATATATCATAAAGCAGGATGCACACTCATGTCATCACCTCTTTATTGATTTATTATTTGTTGACTTAATTGAATGGACTTACCCTTGACTACCATGGACATGGTATTATGAAGGTACTGCCATCCTGATTAACATGTCCTGAGATATATAACTTCCTTAACCTGGAAGCAATAAATCCTTTCTTGACTATTCAAAAAAAGTCATGCCACCAATGATGCATCCAAGATGAAAACCTCACCATGATTTCATCATCATAGTTTCCACCTTTCATCAAAGTATGCTATCAAATGGCACACATTGGTAATGATCTCAAGTTAGGAGACCATTACACATGTCCGTAGATAGGAAAACCCAAAACATGTGGTGTTCCTATTGGAATGTATGTCCTCATGACCTCACTACTAGAGATCACCAAGTAAGAACTTCATGAGAAGAAGTCTCAATGCTTATGAGCCCCCAACACCTGATAGTCAAACATCTACTGTGTCCAGTCAGTAAGACGTATCTAGACCATAAGACCTTTTTTTTAAGATTAATGTCATAGTATCTCAATGTTATCATTATAGTCTCGAATATGCTACAACCTTTTGATACAAAAATTAATTTATGGACATTACCATTAAATAGTGGACATAGAAAAGTATACACTATAATGATATGAATACATCATGTATATCTATCTATATTCATGATATGGTAATTAAAAGTACAACATAGTTGGGTGTAGGGAACCCAATATTACAACACATCCTTATATGAATTCTCCTCCTCTAATGCAGAGTATATGACTATGTCATCAATGAAGAAAACAAAAAATCAGTCTAAGTATGGGTGGAAGATATGGTTCATCAAATCCATAAGCACTGTGGGGGAATTTTTCACACCAAAGGGGATTACTAGGAACTCATAGTGTCTGTAGCAACATTATAATTATATCTTTGTAATATAAGCCTTGTGTGTAACACCCCGAGATTCCACGATACACTTCTCTTTGAATAATATAGTAGCATGTGTTGTACACAACTTTGAGTTCTAACACACACCACGACCAATCAAAGTAGTTTTTATGAATAGTAATACCTACTTTTTAAAATTTTAGAAATTTTATCTCTCAAAATGGACTTCATTTTTGGATTCGGAGTATCGAATTTAGCCTAAGGTGAAATTTTGGTACTTTTCCGATAACTTTAATATTTTGATGAATAGTGAAAATTACTAAATTTTAATTAAAAACAACTTTTTGAATCAAAATAATTAATAGTGATAAATTATGAATTTGAGTGGTTTTAAAGTATAATTAGAATATATTTTTACCATTTTATCCAATGGTGTTTATTAGAATTAATTTCACTTTGAAATTGGACATAAACAATTGTCAATCTTTTGATATATATTGTTTCTTAAAAACACGCTATTTGTTGTGACAGTGGGAATTAATTATAAAATTAATTAATGAAACTTATATGTCTGTAATTTTTTAAAATAGACATCATTTTTGAATTTGGAATATCAATTATAGCTTAGGGTAAAATTTTGGCATTGTTTTGAAAAACTTCAATTTTTGATGAATAGTGAAACTACTAAGTGATAGTTAAAAAACTGAATTTTTCATAAAACTTAATTTTACCGCTTTTGTGATTGGAATTTCGAAAATCCGAGAGACACGGTTAATATCAAGGAGTAAAATGTGGTTCAATGAGATTAAAATAATTTTTGGTGAATAGTAACTTTTTACTTTTATTTATCACGGTTAAAAGTAAATAGGGCAATTAAGGGTAAAAATGATATTAATATTACCCTAACACATGTCATAATTCTATTGGACAAGTGTATCTCGACCAAAAACAACCTTAGGAATAAAATATTATCATTTAGGTCCACTTGGATTAGATTAGGACATTTATTATTATTTAATTCAAAGAAGAGTTAAAAGAGTTAAAATCAAAGTTCATTTACTAAAACATTTTTAATATAGGGTTATACATAAGATAAATTCGATTGTAAATATTAATTAGAAATCTAAAATTATTTCATACATAATGATATTTTATTTATAATTTTTAGACATTAAATAATTTAATTTATTTATGACACAATGATGATGCAGTAATTACCATAATAGTGAACAAATTAAAATAATTGATATTATAAATACCCAAATAAATATAATTTGAGACTTTTTATGAATTAAAATAATTTTCTAGGTTAATATGACATGTTATAATTGACTTAATTAACTTTTTTAGAAGTAATAATTTTGTTATGATTTTTACAAAAATCAATTATTGAATAGTGTCAAAATTGATATAAAAGAGTTTTTAAAACAAATATTATATTATTAATTGATATTAAATTCTTAAAAATCTAAGGTTCGGCCAAGAGACTTATATCATGATAGGTGTATCATTAATGGACCACTTAGGGGTATCTTGGATGTATATAGTAAGTTTATTAACCATATAATATAAAAATACAAAGAGACATTGTAAAAGTGAAACTAATTAACTAAGAGTTAATACTTAAATATAAGGTTAATATAATGATCCAAACCTATCTAAATTCTATTGGTTGAGTGGTTTTCGACCCATCCCCACCTTAAACTTTAAATAATCCACTTTGTATCCATTAGAAACCGAATATGAATTTATTATAAAATAATATTTCAAGCTTTTCCAAAGGTGCCCTTCACCCCTCTTATAAAAGGGCACTCTCCCTTCTCATTAACTCACACCTTCAAAGCTTTTTGGTTTGGCCAAACTCTGCCCAAATACTCTCTCAACTTCCCTCACTTCATCCTAGAGGCCTTACTTTAGTCAGAAAGCCAACTTAAGGAGCCCTTTTGATCAAATCAAAAGGAAGAACCCGAAGAAGAGGTAATGATTTCACCACCCTTTTTCAAGTTCCTTTCTTCTTCCACTTCTTCTTTATTTGTTATTACCATTATAAAATAATTAATCCAGTATCTCCTATATACTGTAATATTATTATAAATATGGTACAACCATATTCAGTATTCTATCCATCCTTTGAATGACATGTCACCATACGTGCGTACGTACGACTTACCGTCTCCACGTCGTGGTGTAATTGTTATTCAATATATTATTATTTGGATGGGTATAATAATGATGTTTAATTCTTGTAAATAATAAATATAACATGATAATGATTCTTTATATATGATATACCATCCAATTATATATTATTTTAATATCAAAAGAATGATATTTTCGCTCATGCGTACGTACGGATTACCGTCTCCACAACGCGATGAGATTCATTTCCATGTTCACCATTCATCGACGATTATAAAAATATATATTACTAATAAGTATGTAATATATGACATAATAATGCTACTGGAGATATATATATATATATATATATATATATATATATATAAGGATTTATGTACTTACATATATCTTATTCATTTACTTCTGTTCAATACTATATGAAAACGGAAACAACGTTTATGCATACGTACGGACTACCGTCTCCATAAAAAGTGTTTTCCATTTCATATATATGTCTATTATACATATTTATATTCTAAATATATATGATATATTTATCATTTTTTATATTCTGGAAGTATTTAAATCATGATCTAAGTGATACAACCAAGAGTGACAAGTTAAAACACGTACGATAAAGAAAGTGATTATTACCCAAAATGTTAACTTAACATGGAAATTATTATTAAATGGGTAATATAAAGTCATAAATGAATCAGGTATGATATCATAAATATTAATAAGGTTCTGGTATAATTTAATAACATACTATGATCTTCGTACAGGAGTTTAAACGTACCCTCGACTAAAGAAAAGTGCAAGGTAATGGGTTTTCATCTCACTCCTTATTCCCGTGAGATTCATGCCATATTGCCACTATTACCTTTTGTGTAGTGTATGTACTGCCCATAATTGTATTCTTTGTGTAATACACTTTAATTTATGTGTATTTACATATTCATTGTATGATACCTCTTTCATGGGTTGTATGTTTCGTAAGTTACCAAATTGGTAAGGGTTAATTTTACAATCTCTTTATTATCCGAGGTTGTTTATACGTAATTATCTACTGGGATCTCTTTATCATCCACATCCATGTTTCTTAAAAATGTATTTCAAAACATATTTACTATTTACAAGAATATGAGTTAAAGTCATTTATACCCTTGTTCGACTTTTTATAAGAGGTTTATAAAGGAATCTTTCCGTCGTTTTCCAAACAAGGTGCTTTTTAACCTTTTCGACAAAATTAAGGTAAGAATGTTTTTTTAACTTATACGGCGGGTGTGGCTATTTTCCGCCATTATAAAATTGTCGAAGCTTCCCTTACAAGCTTATAAGAATATTTTCAAAGTAAATGTTTTATTTTATAATTATGTTATTTTTAAATGATTTCAAAAAAATAGATATTTCTCTCAAATACATGAAAATCCAGTGCAAATGTATACGTATTTAACGCAAGCTTAAATTTTTTTTTTCAGAAAACCCGACTCTCGAGTGTGGTAGACAGGAAGGGATTGGGCGAGGACCCATCATGGCCTGTAATTAGTTGAGCAGTCTCAGAATTAGTTATTTTGTTTTCATAATCTTGCATAATGTTTTCAGAAAAACACTGGAGTATATTTGAGAAATTTTAAACGTAAGTATCTTCTAAAAAAATTGCATCGGTAGGTCTCATGAGACAAACTAGTGTCTTGGCACAAGGCCTTGAAAAAATCTTATTTGTAGTCTTGGCACGAGGCCTTGGCTATATGGTTATGATAGTCTGGCATTATGCATTCCATCATTATGAAAGTGGTTAGTGATATTGCATGTGATTATTCGATTAGTAGAATATCCATGTGAATAAGTAAATGGAACTATTTCATTTTATTTCTGCCATATTATGATGAAGTTCAAGTTTAAAAGGCTTTTGTTTTAGTTTTATACATTTCCTTAAATGTTTATGCTTATTTTCGAAAGTTTCCGCTGTATTTCTTACCATTACTGAGCATTTGAGCTCACCCCTTTCTATGTTTTATTTTTCCCAGGATTCCAAGAAGTGTAATGTGATTGATATGCAGGGTTAAGCCAAGGGAATAATGGCGTTCATAAAGATTATTTATGTTGTTTTTTACATCTTAAAGTGCAAATGTAACATTCATGTATGTGATCTATTTTTCAAGACTACTAAACTGATCTGTCCTTCGAGACTTGATTCCTTGTATTCATGCCAATTTATTAAAATAATGCACCGACTCTGGGTAACTGGGGTCAGAGCGTTACATTGTGAACTCTCCACTGGTGGTAGATGGACCTGAGATCAATCTTCGAGAACCATCTCATGCCTCACAACTGGTTAAAGAGGTCTTCAATCCTTGACAAGGGGTACTTTTTCTTTATCATTACATGATTCAGGAGAGGATAATATAAACAAATCCACAAGATCTCATCCACCTTTTTCACGAACACTGGGGATTACTAGGGGGACATACTAGGTCTAATGAAACCCACCTCAAAGGTCCTCCAACTACAACCGTCGATCCCAGAGATTAGTAGGGGATATCTTATAGGTTGTAGAAGATATTAGAGCAGTATCTAGGTGAAAGTTGATGAAAAAGTCTATTTTTTACCTCAGAGTTAGTCTTGGACTGTCCCAGGGGAAGACGTATGTAAAATCCTCAATGATTAAAGGAACCCAGATGCATGAAGGGAATGTTGTGCCAAGGTATACACTCACCAACTGATTGGTAATGGGATGTTTCCTCCTGGTTGAAAAACCCACTTGTACCACTATGAGATCTCTCTTTCCCACAAAGTAGAATCTCATATCATTAGTGTGAAAGCATCTGACTCATCTACGATGATAGTCAATCTAGAATCAAATCATGGAAAACCAATACATACCAAAGAAGAAATCATAAGGTATCATCACAATGACCAAAAGGTACCAATATAAACTCTCTCCACAAGGAAATATCTTGCACTATCAATAGATAAAATATATAGAATAATTGTTCCTCATAGGAACCTCAAGGAAAAACTGTCGGGCTAATTCCTCAACTGGGAGATCCATCTCTCACACCAGGAGTAAAGAGATGAAGGAATGACTTGTAATAGCATCTAATTGTACTATATAAAAAGTAGAATAAACGCAGATATTACCCCTAATCATCTTGTGTGTCGCTGGGTCATACATATCCATAGCCTGCAACTTTCCACAACCTCTACCACCATCTCCCTAATCCTGATGTGGGATGCCTGGTGGTGGTGGGAGTAGCTTGTATCATCATCCACCACCCAAAACTCCTCCTATTATATCCCCACTCAATCCTATGTCAGCTATGCCTTACTAGGGGCCACCCTTCCCTCTCTTGGGAGATCCATGATCACGACACTACCTCTACCATGGTGGTCTATCTAATATTAGCCTACCCTACTATGCACAATAGGTTGGGGAATCATTCACCATGTGACCTCATCCATCACATGCATAGAACTTCCTCTATCTAGGCTACCATATTCATCTTCATAGCCCCTGGGCCACATGAACATGTGTCTGAGTCTGCTCATGAGGAGGTATCCTATGTCGAGACCCTTCCAACTGATGCCTACTAGAAGCTGCAGACAACTCATCCCCATGAATCCCACTACTAGCTCCATCTATATGATGTCCCATTGATAGGAAGCTCTCTGTCACCAGCACCTACTCCAACAATCTAGAATAAGTGGTAATGCATAGGGGTACCACATTAAAACAAATGTCTTGGAAGAGACCCTACTCAAATTTCCATGATCAGAAGTATCCATCTCTAAGCATGTCGAGATAGTATCATGTAAGGTTAGTAAACCTCTCAACATACTATGCAACTATCATCCCCCCACTGAATCTCCAGAAGCTCTTGAATTCAAACTGATCTCAAGCATATGGGGTAATACTCCTCACAAAAATAGCTACTAGAAGTCATCCCTTGAGAGTGTCGACTCATCATGCATCTCTGTAACTAGAATCCACAGGCGCTGAAAGGCATAACTAACATGGGATGACTTTTCCTAGTGTACCTATACACATGCACCCGACCATCTCTATGTAGAAGTGTAGATTAATAATAATAAAAGATGCAATATATAGAGAATAAACCATGCATTTAAAACCTCTAGAGAATACAAGTTTATGACAATGTCAACTTAAAAGGAAATAGGGGAAAATACACAACCATCCAGAAAGATGTCCAAACCTGAAAATAACTGGAAAATAAATGTTGAGAGAGCCCAACTTTTAATCTCAATGCTCCAACCACCTTTACATGGTCAAATGAACCAAGCTATCCCTATGATCTTCTATAATCTCCACTGACCTATCTGTCATCTGCATAAGATATGAAACATGCAGGAAAATCCAATGTAGGGGTGATTATATACATAACCAGTACGACACCCTGAAAGATGAAGGGGGAGAAATAAGAGACACAATAGGAATAGACAACTCAACCCATATATAAAGAGATTAATAGCATCAAAAAACATGGACACACACACACACATGCTTAACAAAAGAATCCAAAAAGAGAGAGAAAGAGGAAATCCATATCCCAAACCCGCCCCGGAAAGAGTGCCAGTAGTTCCAAGAGGTCCATCAATGATGCCCAACATCTCACATGTCTGTCCATAAGAATGATACATGTGGAGCCATGCATCACCACTATGCCACATAGTCGAGGGGAAAAAATCTCAAGGAAGAGGACCCATACCCTAATTCTATTAGGGGGTACCACTCAGTAGATATAGGACTCATGACTTAATTCCATAGGGGGTACCACTATGTAGATAGAGGATCCACACCCTAATTCTATAGGAGGGTACCAATCAGTGTAAGGAGGATGAAAAACCTATCTGATAGGGGTACCACTCAGCTTAAGGAGGAACCTAACCCTATCTGATAGTTGGTACCACTTAATAGATATAAGACCCACACCCCAGTCCATCATGGGGTCTCACTCTGCGTAAGGAGGACCCACACCTTATCCAATAGGGGGTACCACTCATTATATAGAGGGCCCACACCCTAGTCTTTTAGGGGGTACCACTAAGCATAAGGAGGACCCACACCCTATCCGATGGGAGGTACCACTTAGTAGATAGAGGACCTTCACCCGATTATGTCAAGGGGGTACCGCTCTAATGATACTACCTGACCATTTCTATCAACGAGAGTTTCCTAAAGAAGAGTCATAGTTTGAACAGATCACATCATATCTCAAAATCTACTTTTAAGGACACCATCATGTTCTACGTTGAAAAAAATAGGATAGGCTACTCACAGGTCAAAATCTAGTTCCAAATGACAGATATATGAGAGGTATAAGTTTCCTAAAAAAAGAGGATACACAGCATGTAAGGGGACCCACACAGAATGTGCTCCCATACTACTGTCTGGCCATGTCCTTTCCAGTACTTGATTCATTACCCAAGTAGCCCTATATAATATGCCTCTACCACTCAGGGTCCTTCCCATGCTCTTGGTCAGGTTTGTGTACCTTAACTATGTCCATGCACCTTATCCATTTCAGTGTACCCTGGTCGTGTACTCGGGATGTGTACCTTGTCCATGACTATGTACACTGGCCATATGCCAAGCCGGAATCATGTCTGTGTACTCTCAAAGTATACACCGGATCACCAGTACTGGGTCACACAGCATGTGGGGGCCCCACATGGTGTGTGATATTTAGCTCTCCTAGAAACCTGAGTCGCTATATTTAGGGGGCTACATGCTATGTGTTCTTTTAGACTACACAATGTGTAGTTAATTTTTTTTGTAGAAATCTATATCTATTCCAGGTAATCCAAATCTGACTCCGCCAAAAATCCCACTGTTTGACCACCTAGGATTGTCAAGAACCTCCTCCAACCATCATTTCTGGCCCCATAATGGCTGAAAATTGGATCTCTGGTTCATCATTTGAAGCCGCATGCACCACCATCACCCATGTTGCCTACCACTACCATACCAGATATCTAAATCCATGGTCACATCACCTACATATCTCAAAAATCCTTGATCCATCATGAGGTCACTGATCCATTCATTCCACATGAATCTTCCATGAATCCAAGGGTCTGATCACACTCGATCCTTCCTGTCAATAGTCAAATCATGACCTCGTTGTCCAGTGGAAAAGAACGTAAATAACAATTTGGAGAAAAACATAAGAACAAGGGTGAATTTTTTTTGGACAAGTTCTCTTGGAAAATAAACTAGTTGGTGAAAATATGATGAGAGAAATCATGGAACACTGAGGATTAAACAAAATTGAATAATCAATTTAATTTGACAAGAGCTCATATGAAGGTTTTAAGAATTGTAGATCAATAAGAAGATTAATAATCCATGTTTAAATAGTTTAATAAAGAGGGATACAACCAAAATTGATGATTCTTACCATGATTCAGATTGATTTTTAATGAAGAATGCACTCTCTAATGAAGGAGGAAGGTTCGCAAGGTCTGCTATGCCATAATTCTCCTTAATTCAGAGGCTCATTTTCATCTGATCTCCAATCACTGATGAAGAACGTGGAATTATCCTATCAACAGTCCCAGGGATATGAGGCTAACCATAGAGATTCACCATAATGAAGCTTATATAGAGGAAATTTGGTTTTATATGTTTAATGAATTAATAAAATAATTAATTCA
This sequence comes from Viscum album, assembly GCA_963277665.1. Taxonomy (NCBI): domain Eukaryota; kingdom Viridiplantae; phylum Streptophyta; class Magnoliopsida; order Santalales; family Viscaceae; genus Viscum; species Viscum album. The sequence goes on along the minus strand of OY728121.1, from coordinate 1,348,920,107 downwards.
TTCATTCATTAAACACACCCACCAATGACTTCTTTATCTGAATGCCCCATGTCGACCAACTTTAGGTCACTACTTGGGTAATCCTTACATTATGGATTCAACCGTGGTATCAGATTTTAGATCTAAGAGTCCATTTAAGACTTATCCCATTATATCTGAAAAATCATAGACACGTGATATAATATATATTTAATATTTTTATGAAATTAATTTTGGGAATAATGGCCTCAAGATCGCACGCTGTATCCACGTTTGGATTCAAAAATATTCCTCGATATATTTTAAATTCCCATAAGGAAATACCGGGGTCTCTACAATAATACATTTAAGTTTGAGGTAATTTAAAAAGTTAAATGAATTAATTTAAATTCAAATAATTTAATTCTATTTGGTCTGACAATAAATTTAATTTTATTCCAAAATTAAATTAATAAATTAATTTAGTTTTATAAAAAAATTAAATTAATTTTTAGAATATTAAAATTAACATTTTTAAAAATTTAAAATATTAATAAATTAATATTATGGATATTTAAATTTTTTCAAGGGCCCAAGTACCTTTTCCTGGTCCATTGATGGTCAGGTCGAACTCTTATAGGGATATTCTGGGTTAGGCAGAACTACATAGGTCTATTCCTAGTCAGGAAGACCCACCTTGACCCATTTCGGGTTGGAAAGACCCACCCAAACTTGTTACATGGCATGTCAGGTCAAACCGAACCCACTTCAGTTTGGTAGGAGATTGATCGGGGTGTTCACACAAAACATGGGGAGACTTAGGATATCATCATGGGTGTTCATGTGATGGGATGTAATTTTTTCAGTGTTTGGTTTGCAAAAGACCAGAGCCGAGATGGGGAGGTACGAGCCAGGGTGTCTGCGGCAAGAGTAGTAGCAACAGTGGTTTGAGGTGGTGATAGTGGGTGGTTCATAGTGGTCTAAGGTGGAGATGACAGTGACTACCTACCACATGGAAGGGAGGCGAATGGTGGACAACCTTCATCGATAGGGGTGGATGCGAAATCTCACACTAGCAGTAGTCAAGGGTTGGATTCCATGAGAAGTCAATTTTTTTTAATTAAAAACATTTTTTTAGAAGAAAAGCTTTAGGAAGCTAGAAAAGAACCCACCATTTAGATTCTATGTGGATATTTCTGCAACCCTCCACCTGAACCTTTTAAAAGAATTAGTATTTTAAGTTTATTTTTTATTGACCGAGTTGGCCAGCCAAACAAAAATTTCTATTTTTGTTTTTATGCTGACCCAAAAGACAGCTTCCACATTTTGAAAATAATATAAGATAGTATAATTTAATTATTATTTTTAAATAATTTCACAATTAGTGGAATCTATCCCCATCATCTAGAAACACTATTCCAGCTGGAATCTTGGTCACAACAAATAAGTGTTACCAGATATCTCTAGAAGAATATATATATATATATATATCATGTTCTGTAAATTTTTAATACCCGAAAGACCACATACAATCCATATAATATTTTTCAGATGGCCATAACCTGGCCATTTGAAATCAGATCATCACATGGTTTATTCCGTTGGGACCAAATTAAATCCCTATAATTAATTTAAAGAAGATTAACTTTTATTGCCTTATAAAATACAAACGATCACTCTGATACCAATTGATACTACTGGGGAACACAACAGAAATATATGGGCTACAGATTTAAAATATTTAATCATCAGAGCAATAAAAATTCATCAACTTGAGTGATCTGAACCCCAATAGAGGTCCGATGATCTTATGTGAATTAACAAAACACAAAAAATTAAACCAAACAATCACCTTATTTTAATAGAAAACGTGTTCATTTGTCATATGTTGTTGGAGACCCTTGCTTGAAATATCTAAGTTTGAACCTATCTAGATCATCCAAACATGCTTTAAGAATCTGTGTGTATGTTGAACATAAAATTCTAATTGATAACATGGACCTATGATGATCATTTTGATGTCCTAATGACCACCTTGAATCTGTTCTTATGAACCACAAATACATTCTTGGATCTATTTCTTAGATGGTGTATTTCTATCTCTAGAATTATGAAAGGAGGAGAGATATTTTCTCAATCATTTGGAATGAACTATCTATGGAATGAGATATCTTCCCTGCTTATATAGTGGATGTCAAAATACCCAAAAAGGGTTCCCTAACCCCCCATATATCCAACGCCAACTAAATAAGCAATAAATTACACATTATGAAAGACTAAATACATCATAATCATCATTTATATTTTATCACATACTCATAATATATAATAAATACATTACATGATAAAACCAAGTCATTAACTCGACTCTTAATTCTTATAATATTAAAGGAACTTTGAAAATTAAAATAATATTATTTGGTATAATATTTTTCCATGTATCCACTTAATACTTTGTGAATAATTTTAATAAATAAATTCAACCCAATTATTCTATCACATGTGTGTGGGTATGTATGGAAAGTGTATGAGGCACTTTTTTTGTCGAATATGTGGATGGAAATGGATGCACACACATGTGATGATTCATAGGATTACATGGGTGAGTTTTTGAAATAGAAAGGGGTTGGAAATTGTTTTCCTTGAGGAGTAGATTTTTGACTTGTTAAAAGTGACTTTTTTTTTGAAAAATACCCTTGGGATAGGGCATTTTTGGAATTTAAATAAAAAAATGGTGATTTTGAAAAAGAGGATTTTGGTTGTGTTAGTATTTGTTTGGATTTTGGTCTGGTTTTCTCAACTCGGGGTGTTCTTTTCTATTGTATTTTGGCATGATTTTGGTTTCAATTTTTTGTTTCTCATGTTGTTTAGAGAATGTCACCCAGAAAGGTTCCCAAGGATTCCATTAATTCATGCCCAATTTCTAATTCTTCTCAAATGTTTCCTGTATTTCATGGTGATAAAGGTCTATTAGAGGCAACATAGTGTCTTAATGAGGTCGATCATATCTTTAGGGTGTTGGGAACTCCTGAGGCTGTTAGAGTTAGAGCTATCTTGGGATTGTTTGAAGGTCCATATTTGGATGAATGAGATCTTTTCACCCTGCCATCATTACAAGTTAGGATGGTGTGGGATGTATTTAAATCCATCTTCATTTGATGGTTCATACCTGAAGAGGTGAAGATAAAGAAAATAGAAGATCTCATGTGTGTTCAACAAAGATAGTGGTCAATGAAGGACTCCTTCGACCACTTTAAGGAAATGGTTTCTTTTTCTTCGGAGGTAGCATCATAGGATCTGATAGAGTCTTCTCTTTTTCTTGGGGGTATTCATCTAGAGATCAAAGAGTGGGTCCACTCTTCTAAGGAACAATATTTTGAGAGGCTAGTAGATGATGCGTTTCTAGCTGAGTTGGTCCCCGAAGCGCAGGCGGTTGGTAGTCCAAAGTCTCTTATTACTCATCAAGGTACCCCCTCTAGTGAGGAGTGGATTCTAGAGGAACCTATTCCTAAGGAGTCACATTCATTGGTTTTGGATTCTAGTCCACCAAACCATTTGGTTGTATGCCATCAGTGTGGCTAGTTTGGGTACTTGAAGCTGTCATGTTGTATCCCTCTGAAGACATTCCATTGTTGCGACCATTTGGGTCATATGGAGAAGTTTGGTAGGAAGCATTGCCTGAAAAAGACAATAGGACCAAGGGATTCTAGTGCCTAACTATGAGGTAGGAGATACTTCAGCTATCCGAGCTCCAGCCACATGTCTCAGAGTCAAGCTCACGCACAGTCAGGAGTTTTCAAAGGCGTGAAGCCCTGGGGAGAGGTTGAGTTAGTTCTTGAAGTCTCAGTTTCTTGGGTTTCTTTCGTAATGGGTTTCCCATTTAAGTCAAGGTGTTGTTGGTTGGGTTTTTAAGTTTGTGTATTAGATGAATCCTTGTGGTGGGGAGAACCCCCTTGTGTTCTCCCTTAAAACTTGAGATTCAGTTTCCTCTTGAATCGGCCTGGTGTGACCTATGGGGATTACTTTTAGCCTAGAATTCATGGTTTTTCTTGTTTTTTTTTCTGGGCATGGACTCAATCTTTGGTTAATTATTTTCTTGGTGACTTTCTTGTTGGGACCACATTGCGTATGAAGATTGTATTTGTTGTAAAAAGTTTTCAATATTGGTCAAAATGATGAAGGAGATGAAGAAGGACTAAAAAGTTAATGGAGATTGGATGAAATGAGTTTTCCTAGATAATTGTTATGGAATCATGGTATTGGATTTCATACTTGAGCAATTCTCCAAGAATATTAATTTAAATTCAGACGATTGTTGAACTGATCCTAAGTTCAAAGAACTTGTGTCAAAGGAGACACATTGTTTACAAAAATGATTAATGGTGAAGTATCATCCATATGAGGATTATTGAGGAAGAATGAGGATTTGAATAAGACCATGAAATGCTTCACAATTTAATGAGAACCATGAAAGATCTTACATGAGGAAAAAATCATATGATTTGCAAGAAGTAGAGAATGATGGTTGAAGAAGAAGAGAGAGTTTGGAAGGGGTTGGAATTCTACGATGGTCATGAATTACACATTTCCTTGAATTCAGATGACCATTTCACTGTTCTTAAAGTTCCAAATACATGTATCAAAGGTGATACATTGTCTACAACATTGAAGTTGTTTGAAGAATCCTAAAGCCTCCACTTTTGGATGAAGAGAGATGATTGGAGTTCTTTAGAATTAACACACCAAAAAGGAATTGAGGATTTTAAGTGAGGATGAAGAAGTACTTTGGAATCCATATTCCAAATAGTATAAGAAGAAAGAAGGATAATTGTTGAAGATGAAGAGAATAAATTAGGTAGTGCATGGGATTGGAATTATGAGAATGGCCAAAACTATGACGATTATTTGTGATTTGTATTTCACAAATATCATAAGTTTGGAGAACTTACGATGAAAGCCTTATAAAGGATAGGGGGAGTGTAGAAGTGTTTTTGGAAAAGGAAAGAAAGCATTGCGCAAGTATAAATGGCACGCAAGTGTGGCACACAAGTATAATTGGCACGCAAGTGTATGTTACGCGAAATTCATATTTCAAGATTATCACATAAAAATATGAAAAAGGAAAGAAAGTGTAGTGAAAGGATAAATGGAGCGCAAGTTGGGAGTTATTAAGAAGGCGCACAAGTAGAGTGGAACACAAGTAGGTAGGCACGCAAGCAGAGTGGCACGAAAGAAGAGTGGCGCGCTAGTAGAAGTGGCATGCAAGTTATAAGAGGCGCACAAGATGGGAGTTGTGTGAAACAAGTTTGTTGTGTATAAACCCAAAGTGGCACACAAGTCGTGAGTTGTGCTCAATTGTGGCATGAAAGTAGTTGGTGGCACGTAAGTAGGGAGGCATTCAAGCAAGGTGGATTGCAAGTAGGGATTGACGCACAAGCTGTGAGTTGTGCTAGAAGTTCTTACCAGCTTCTGGTCAACTGTGGTGATGATAAGTTGAGTTGGGATTCATTGATTTAACAATCACAAAGAGAACTTGTGATTATATCAAGAAGAATAAGAAGAGTTCAGTGCAGTTGGTTTTGCACTGAAAGAGAAAGTGTGAATAAGAGAAGGTTTTAGTGTATCTATTTTTTCATTGAAGAAGAAAAATAAGAAGAGTGTGTACCTTACAAGTTTACTGCAGAGAAAGAAGAGGTTGGTAACTTGAAGACTGCTAAGTAAGTGACAAGGAGAAGAAGAAGGTTGTGGAAGAACAAATTAGCACTATAGCATCCAAAATGTCTCAACAGGTGGAAGATTATTTTGGTGTTGAAATCTATTTTAACAAAGAGAAGACTATATTCAGAGGCAGTATAAATAACCAGCTAGAGGCTGCAAGAGACTGTCAACACATTGGTAAAGATCTCAAGTTAGGAGACCATTACACATGTCTGTAGATAGGAAAATCCAATGACACCCAAAACATGTGGTGTTCCTATTGGAATGTATTTCCTCATGATCTCACTACTAGAGATCACTAAGTGAGAAATTCATGAGAAGAAGTCTCATTTCTTATGATCCCCCAACACCTGATAGTCAAACGTCTACTGTGTCCAGTCAGAAAGATGTATATAGACCATAATACCTTTGTTTGAGATTAATGTCATAGTATCTCAATGTTATCATTATAGCCTCAAATATGCTACAACCTTTTGATACAAAAATTAATCTATGGACATTAACATTAAATAGTGGACATAGAAAAGTATACACTATAATTATATGAATACATCATGTATATCTATCTATATTCATGATATGGTAATTAAAAGTACAACATAGTTGGGTCTAGGGAACCCACTATTACAACACATCCTTCTATGCATTCTCCTCCTCTAACACAGAGTATATGACTATGTCATCAATGAAGAAAACAAAAAATCAGTCTAATTATGGGTGAAGATATGGTTCTTCAAACCCATAAACACTATGGATGATTTTTTCACACCAAAGGGGATTACTAGGAACTCATAGTGTCTGTAGCAACATTAGAATTATAGCTTTGGAAAATAAGCCTCGTGAACTCTCCACTGGTGGTAGACATACCTAAGATCAATATTCGAGAACCATCTCATGCCTCACAACTGGTTAAATAGGTCTTAAATCCTTGACAAGGAGTACTTTTTATTTATCATTACATGGTTCAGGAGACAATAATCTAAACAAATCCACAAGATCTCATCCACCTTTTTCACGAACACTGGGGATTCCTTGGGGGACACACTAGGTCTAATTAAACCCACCTCAAAGGTCCTCCCACTACAACCATCAATCCCAGAGATTATTAGGGGATATCTTATAGGCAATAGAAGATATTAGAGAAGTATCTAGGTGAAAGTTGATGAAAAAATCTATTTTTCACCTTAGAGTTAGTCATGGACTGTCCTTGGGGAAGACGTATGTAAAATCCTCAATGATTGAAGGAATCCAGATGCATGAAGGGAATGTTGTGACAAGATATACACTCACCAACTGATTGGTAATGGGATGTTTCTTCCTGGTTGAAAAACCCACTTGTACCACTATGAGATATCTCTTTCCCAAAAAATAGAATCTCGTATCATTAGTGTGAAAGCATCTGACTCATCTATGATTATAGTCAATCTAGAATCAAATCATGGATAAAAAATCCATACCGAAGATGAAATCATAAGTTATCATCACGATGACCAAAAGGTCCCAATATAAACTCTCTCCACAAAGAAATGTATTGAACTATCAATAGATAAAATATATAGAATAATTGTTCCTTATAGGAACCTCAAGGAAAAACTGTCGGGCTATTTCCTCAACTGGGAGATCCAACTCTCACACTGGGAGTAAAGAGATGAAGGAATGACTTGTAGCAGCATCTAATAGTACTATATAAATATTATAATAAATGCAGATAGTACCCCTAATCATCTTGTGTGCCGCTGGGTTATACATATCCATAGACTACAGCTTTCCACAACCCCTACCACCATCTCCCTAAGCCTGATGTGAGATGCCTGGTGGTGGTGGGAGTAGCTCGTAGCATCACCCACCACCCAAAACTCCTCCTATTATATCCCCACTTAATCCTATGCCAGTTATTCCTTACTAGGGGCCACCCTTCCCTCGTTTGGGAGATCCATGATCATGACACTACCTCTTCCATGGCGGTCTATCTAATATTAGCCTACCCTATTGTGCATAACAGGTTGGGGAATCATGAACCAAGTGAGATCATCCATCAAATGCATAGAACTTCCTATATCTAGGCTACCATAGTCATCTTCATGGCCCCTGGTCCACATGAACATGTGTTTGAGTCTGTTCATGAGGAGGTATCCTATGTCGAGACCCTTCCAACTGATGCCTACTAGTAGCTGCAGACAACTCATCCCCATGAATCCCACTACTAGCTCCATCTACATGATGTCCCTTTGATAGGAAGCTCTTTGTCACCAGCACCTACTCCAAAAATCTGGAATAAGTAGTAATTCATAGGGGTACCACATTAAATCAAATGTCTTGGAAGAGACTCTACTCAAATTTCCATGATAGGAGGTATCCATATCTTAGCATGTCAAGAGAGTATCATGCAAGGTTAGTAAACCTAGCAACATACTCTGCAACTATCATCCCCACTACTGAAGCTCTAGAAGCTCTTGAATTCAAACTGATCTCAAGCATAAAAGGTAATACTCCTCACAAAAATAGCTACTAGAAGTCATCCCATGAGAGTGTCGACTCATCATGCATCTGTGTAACTAGAATCCACAGGCACTAAAAGGCATAACTAACATTGGAGGCCTTTTCCTAGTGTACCTATACACATTCACCCGAAGATCTCTATGTATAAGTGTAGATGAATAATAATAAAAGATGAAATATATAGAGAATAAACCATGAATGTAAAACCTCTAGAGAATACAAGTTTATGATAATGTCAACTTAAAAGGAAATAGGGGAAAATACACAACCATCGAGAAAGATGTCTAAAGCTGAAAATAACTTGAAAGTAAATAATGAGAGATACCAGCTTCGAATCTCAATGCTCCAACCACCTTTACACGGTCAAATGAACCAAGCTATCCCTATGATCTTCTATAATCACCACTGACCTATCCATCATCTGTATAAGATATGAAACATGCAGGAAAATCCAATGTAGGGGTGAGTATATACATAACCAGTAGGACTCCCTAAAAGATAAAGGGGGGGGGGGGAAATAAGAGACACAATAGGAATAGACAACTCAACCCATATAAAGAGAGTAATAGCATAAAAAACATGGATACAGACACACACACACACACAGACACACACACACACATATATATGCTTAAAAAAAGAAGCCCAAATGAGAGAGAAAGAGGAACTCCATATCCCAACCCAGCCCAGGAAAGAGTGCCACTAGTTCCAAGAGGTCCATCAATGATGCCCAACATCTCACGTGTCTGTCCATAAGAATGATCTATGTGGAGCCATGCCTCACCACTATGCCGCATAGCCGAGGGGGAAAAATCTCAAGGAAGAGGACCCGCACCCTAATTCTATTAGGGGTACCACTCAGTAGATATAGGACTAATGCCTTAATTCTATAGGGGTACCACTCATTAGATAGAGGATCCACACCCTAATTCTATATGAGGGTACCAATCAGTGTAAGGAGGATGAAAAACCTATCTCATAGGGGTACCACTCAGCTTATGGAGGAACCTCACCATATCTGATAATTGGTACCACTTAATAGATATAAGACCCACACCCCAATCCATCATGGGGTATCACTCTGCATAAGGAGGTCCCACACCTTATCCAATAGAGGGTACCACTCATTATATAGAGGGCCCACACCCTAGTCTTTCAGGGGGTAACACTAAGCATAAGGAGGACCCACACCCTATCCGATGGGAGGTACCACTCAGTAGATAGAGGACCTTCACCCTATTATGTCAAGGGGGGTACCACTCTAATGATACTACCTGACCATTTATATCATCGAGAGATTCCTAAAGAAGAGTCACACTTTTAACACCTCACATCATATCTCAAAATCTACTTTTAAGGACACCATCACGTTCTACGAAGAGAAACTCATAGGATAGGCTACTCATAGGTCAAAATCTAGTTCCAAATGATAGATATATGAGAGGTATAAGTTTCCTAAAAAAGGAGGATACACAGCATGTAAGGGGACCCACACCAAATGTGTTCCCATACTACTATCTGGCCATATCCTTTCTAGTACTTGATTCATTACCCATGTAGCCCTACATAATATGCCTCAACCACTCAGGGTCCTTCCCATGCTCCTGGTCGGGTTCATGTACCTTAAATGTGTCCATGTACCTTAGTCGTTTCAGTGTACCTTGGTCGTGTACTCGAGATGTGTACCTTGGTCATGACTGTGTACACTGGCCATATGCCTACCCGGAATCATGTCTATGTACTCTCAAAGTATACGCCGGATCACCAGTACTGGGTCACACAGTATGTGGGGGCCCCACATGGTGTGTGATATTTAGCTCTCCCAGAAACCCGAGTCTCTATACTTATGGGTCTACATGATATGTGTTCTTTAGACTACACAATGTGTAGTTAATTTTTTTTGCAGAAATCGAGATCTATTCCAGGAAATCCAAATTTGACTCTGCCAAAAATCCCACTATTTGACCACCTTGTATTGGCATAAACCTCCTCCAATTGTCATTTCCGGCCCCCTAATGGCTGAAAATTGGATCTCTGGTTCATCATTTGAAGCCGCATGCACCACCATCACCCATGTTGCCTACCACTACCATACCAGATATCTAAATCCATGGTAAAATCACCTACATATCGCAAAAATCCTTGATCCATCATCAGGTCACTGATCCATTCATTCCACATGAATCTTCCATGAATCCGAGGGTCTGATCACACTCGATCCTGCCTGTCATTAGTCGAATCATGACCTCGTTGTCCAATAGCGGAGAATGAAAATAACGATTTGGAGGAAAACATAAGAACAAGGGTGATTTTTTTTGGACAAGTGCTCTTGGAAAATAAACTAGTTGGTGAAAATATGAGGTGAGAAATCATGGAACACTGGGGATTAAACAAAATTGAATAATCAATTTAATTTGACAAGAGCTCATACGAAGGTTTTAAGAATTTTTGATCAATAAGAAGATTAATAATCCATGTTTAAATAGTTTAATAAAGAGGGATACAACCAAAATTGACGATTCTTACCTTGATTTAGATTGATTTGTAATGAAGAATGAACTCTACAATGAAGGAGGAAGTTTCGTAAGGTCTGCTACGCCATAATTCTCCTTAATTCGGAGGCTCATCGTCATCTGATCTCCAATCGCTGATGAAGAACGTGGAATTATCCTATCAACAGTCCCAAGGATATGAGACTATCCATAGAGATTCACCATAATGAATCTTATACAGAGGAAATTTGGTTTTATATGTTTAATGAATTAATTAAATAATTAATTAATTCATTCATTAAACGCACCCACCAATGACTTCTTTATCTGAATGACCCATGTCGACCAACTTTAGGTCACTACTAGGGTAATCCTTACATTCTGGATTCAACCGTGGTATCATATTTTAGATCTAAGAGTCCATTTAAACTTATCCCATTATATCTGAGAAATCATACACACGTGATATAATATATATTTAATATTTTTATGAAGTTAATTCTGGGAATAATGAGCCTCAATATCGCATGCCGTATCCACGTTTAGATTCAAAAATATTCCTCGATATATTTCAAATTCCCATAATGAAATACCAGGGTCTCTACAATAATAAATTTAAGTTTGAGGTAATTTAATAAGTTAAATAAATTATTTTAAATTCAAATAATTTAATTCTATTTGGTCCCACAATAAATTTAATTTTATTCAAAAATTAAATTAATCAATTAATTTAATTTTATACAAAAATTAAATTAATTTTTGGAATATTAAAATTAGTATTTTTAAAAATTTAAAATATTAATAAATTAATATTTTGGATATTTAAATTTTTTCAAGGGCCCGAGTACCTTTTCCTAGCCCATTGATGGTCGGGTCGAACCCGTATAGGGCTATTCTAGGTTAGACAGAACTGCAGAGGTCTATTCCTAGTCAGGAAGACCTGCCTTGACCCATTTCTGGTTGGAAAGACCCACCCAGACTTATTGCAGGGCGGGTCGGGTCAAACCGAACCCACTTGAGTCTGGTAGGAGATTGATTGGGGTGGTCACACACAACATGGGGAGACTGAGGATATCGTCATGGTTCTTCATGTGATGGGATATAATTTTTCTAGTTTTTGGTTTTCGGAAGACCAGAGCCGATATGGGGAGGTACGAGCCAGGGTGTCTGTAGAAAGAGTAGTAGCAGCAGCGGTTTGAGGTGATGATAGTGGGCGGTTCACAATGGTCTAAGGTGGAGATGGTAGTGACTACCTACCACACGAAAGGGAGGTGAATGGTGGACAACCTTCATCGGTAGGGGTGGATGTGAAATCTCACACTAGAAGTAGTCAAGGGTTGGATTCCATGAGAAGTCAATTTTTTTTAATTATAAATAGTTTTTTAGAAGAAAAGATTTTGGATGCTAGAAAAGAACCCACCATTTGGATTCTATGTGGATATTTCTATAACCCGCCACCTGAACCTTTCAAAAGAATTATTATTTTAAATTTATTTTTTATTGACCTAGTTGGAAACCCAAACAAAAATTTCTATTTTTGTTTTTATGCTGACCCAAAAGTCAGCTTCCACATTTTCAAAATCTTATCAGATAGTCTAAATTAATTATTATTTTTAAATAATTTTCCAATTAGTGGAATCTATCCCCATCATCCAAAAACACTATTCTAGCTGGAATCTTGGTTAGAACAAATAAGTGTTACCAGATATCACTAGAAGAATATATATATATATATATATATCATGTTCTGTAAATTTTTAATACCCAAAAGACTATATACGATCCATATAATATTTTTTAGATGGCTGTAACCTGGCCATTTGAAATCAGATCATCACGTGGTTTATTCCGTTTGGACCAAATTAAATCCCTATACTCAATTTAAAGAAAAGTAATTTTTATTGCCTTATAAAATCCACACGATCACTCTAATACCAATCGATACTACTGGGGAACACAACAGAAGTATATGGGTTAGGGATTTAAAATTTTTAATCTTCAGATCAATAAAACTTCATCAACTAGAGTGATCCAAACCCTTATAGAGGTCCGATGATCTCATGTGAATTAACAAAACACAAAAAATTAAACCAAAAAATCACCTCATTTTAATAGAAAACGTGTTCATTTGTCATACGTTGTTGGAGAACCTTGCTCGAAATATCTAAGTTTGAACCTATCTATATCATCCAAACATGCTTTAAGAATCTGTGTGTATATTGATCGTCAAATTCTAATTGATAACATAGACCTCTGATGATCATTTTGATGTCATAATGACCACCTTGACTCTGTTCCTATGAACCACAAATACATTCTTGGATCGATTTCTTAAATAGTGTATTTCTATCTCTAGAATTCCGAAAGGAGGAGAGATATTTTCTCAATCATTTGGAATGAACTATCTATGGAATGAGAGATCTTCCCTGCTTATATAGTGGATGTCAAAATACCCAGAAAGGGTTACCTGACCCCCCATATATCCAACGCCAACTAAATAAGAAATAAATTACACATTATGAAAGACTAACTACATCATAATAATCATTTATATTTTATCACATACTCATAATATATAATAAATATATTACATGATAAAACCAAGTCATTAACTCGACTCTTAATTCCTATAATATTAAAGGAACTTTGAAAATTAAAATAATATTATATGGTATAATATTTTTCCACATATCCACTTAATACTTTGTGAATAATTTTAATAAATAAATTCAACCCAATTATTCTAACACATGTGTGTGGGTATGTATGGAAAATGTATGAGGCACTTTTTTTCCGAATATGTGGATAAAAATGGATGTACACACATGTGATGATTCATAGGATTCCATGGGTGAGTTTTTTTAAATAGAAAGGGTTTGGAAATTGGTTTCCTTGAGAAGTGGATTTTTGAATTGTTAAAAGTGACCTTTTTTTGAAAAATACCCTTGGGATAGGGCAGTTTTGGAATTTAAATGAAAAAATGGTGATTTTGAAAAGGAGGATTTTGGTTGTGTTAGTATTTGTTTGGATTTTGGTCTGGTTTTCTCGACTCGGGGTGTACTTTTCGATTGTGTTTTGGCATGATTTTGGTTTCAATTTTGTGTTCCTCATGTTGTTAAGAAAATGTCACCCAGAAAGGTTCCCAAGGATTCCATTAATTCATGCACAATTTCTAATTATTCTCAAATGTTTCCTGTATTTCATGGTGATAGAGGTCTATTATAGGCAGCATAGTGTCTTGAAGAGGTTGAGCATATCTTTAGGGTGTTGGGAACTCCTGAGGCTGTTAGAGTTAGATCTATCTTGGGATTGTTTGAAGGTCCATATTTGGATGAATGGGATCTTTTCACCCTGTCATCATTACAATTCAGGATGGCGTGGGATGTATTTAAATCCATATTCATCTGATGGTTCATACCTGAAGAGGTGAAGATAAAGAAAATGTAAGATCTCATGTGTGTTCAACAAAGCTAGTGGTCAATGAAGAACCCCTTCAACCACTTTAAGGAAATGGTTTCTTTTTCTTTGGAGGTAGCATCATAGGATCTGATTAATTATTCTATTTTTCTTGGGGGTATTCATCTAGAGATCAAATAGTGGGTCCACTCTTCTAAGGACCAATATTTTGAGAGGCTAGTAGATGATGCGTTTCTAGATGAGTTGGTCCCCGAAGCACAGGAGTTTGGTAGTCCGGCGTCTCTTATTACTCCTAAAGGTCCCCCATCTAGTGAGGAGTGGATGTCAGAGGAACCTATTACTAAGGGGTCACATTCATTGGTTTTGGATTCTAGTCCATCAAACCATTTGGTTGTGTGCCACTAGTATGGCTGGTTTGGGCACTTGAAGCCGTTATGTCGCATCCCTCTAAAGACATTCCATTGTTGCGACTGTTTGGGTCATCTGGAGAAGTTTGGCAGGAATCATCGCCTAAAGAAGACATTAGGACCAAGGGATTATAGTGCCTAACTATGAGGTTGGAGAAACTTCATCCATCAGAGATCCAACCACATGTCTGAGAGAGAAGCTCGCACACAGTCAGAAGTTTTCAGGGGCATGAAGCCCTGGTCTGGGTTCTGTGTCCTATGCTGGGATTGAAACATTAAAAAAAATTTGTTCTTATGAAGGTGTTGTTTGGCTAGTGTGGATAGGTTGAGTTAGTTCTTGAGGTCTCGGTTTCCTGGGTTTCTTTTGTAATGGGTTTCCCATTTAATTCAAGGTGTTGTTGGTTGGGTTTTGAAGTGTTTTTATTAGCTGAATTTTTGTGGTGGGGAGAACCCCCTTGTGTTCTCCCTTCAACCTTGGGATTCATTTTCCTCTTGAATCGGCCGGGTGTGACCTATGGGAATTAAGTTTAGCCTAAAATTCATGGTTTTCCTTGTTTTTTTCTGGGCATGGACTCAATCTTTGGTTAACTATTGTCTTGGTGACTTTCTTGTTGGGACCACATTGTTTATAAAGATTGTATTTGTTGTCAAAAGTTTACAATATTGGTCAAAATTATGAAGGAGATGAAGAAGGACTAAAAAGTTAATAGAGATTGGCTGAACTGAGTTTTCCTATAGAATTGTTATGCAATCATGGAATTGGATGTCATACTTGAGCAATTCTCTAAGAATATTAATTTAAATTCAGACGATTGTTGAACTGATCCTAAGATCAAAGAACTTGTGTCAAAGGAGACACATTTTTTACAAAAATGATGAATAGTGAAGTATCATCTATATGCGGATTATTGAAGAAGAATGAGGATTTGAATAATACCAGGAAATGCTTCATGATTTCTTGAGAACCATGAAAGAGATTAAATAAGGAAAAGAATCATATGATTTTCATGAAGTAGAGAACGATGGTTGAAGAAGAAGAGAGAGTGTGGAAGGGCTTGGAATTTTATAATGGTCATGCATTACACATTTCCTTAAAGTTAGATGACCATTTCACTGTTCTTAAAGTTCCAAATACATGTATCAAAGGTGATACATTGTCTACAACATTGAAGTTGTTTGAAGAGGCCTCAAGCCTCCACTTTTGGATGAAGAGAGATGATTGGAGTTCTTTGGAATTAACACTCCAAAATGTAATTGAGTATTTGAAGTGAGGATGAATAAGTACTTTGGAATTCATATTCCAAATAGTATAAGAAGAAAGAAGGATGATTGTTGAAGTTGAAGAGAATAAATTAAGTAGTGCATGGGCTTGGAATTATGAGAATGGCCAAAACTATGATGATGATTTGTGATTTGTATTTCAAAAATATCATAAGTTTGTAGAACTTACGATGAAATCCATATAAAGGATAGGGGGAGTATAGAAGTGTTTTTGGCAAAGGAATAAAGCATTGTGCAAGTATAAATGGCACGCAAGTGTGGCACACAAGTATAATTGGCACGCAAGTGTATGTTACGCGCAAGTCATATTTCAAGATCATCACATAAAAATATGAAAAAGGAAAGAAAGTGGAGTGAAAGGATAAATGGAGCACAAGTTGGGAGTTATTAATAAGGCACAAAAGTAGAGTGTCACACAAGTAGGTAGACATGTAAGCAAAGTGGCACAAAAGAAGAGTGGCGTGCAAGTAGAAGTGGTGCACAAGTTATAAGAGGCTCACAAGTTGGGAGTTGTGTGAAACAAGTTTGTTGTGTCTAAACCCGAAGTGGCATGCAAGTCATGAGTTATGCACAATTTTGGCATGAAAGTAGTTGGTGGCACGTAAGTAGGGAGGCATGCAAGCAAGGTGGCTCGTAAGTAGGGATTGATGCACAAGATGTGAATTGTGCTAGAAGTTCTAACCTGCTTCTGGTGAACTGTGGTGATGCTAAGTTGAGCTGGGATTCATTGATTTAAAAATCACAAAGATAACTTGTGATTATATTAAGAAGGATAATAAGAGTTCGGTGAATTTGGTTTTGCACTGAAAGAGAAAGTTTGAAGAAGATAAGGTTTCAGTGTATCTAGTTTTTCATTGAAGAAGAGAAAGAAGAAGAGTGTGTATCTTACAAGTTTACTGCAGAGAAATAAGAGGTTAGTTACTTATAGGCTGCTAAGTAAGTGAAAAGGAGAAGAAGAAGGTTGTGGAAGAACAAATTAGCACTATAGCATCCAAAATGTCTCAACAGGTGGAAGATTCTTTTGGTGTTGCAAACTATTTTAACAAAGAGAAGACTGTCTTCATAGGTAGTATAAATAACTAGCTAGAGGCTGCAAGAGACTGTCTACACTAGCAGTATAAAGAACTAGCGAGTGTAAGGGTATATCCTAGTCATTTCAAGTTGAAATATGATTGTTTCCCTTCCCCCCTCTGAGTATAGGGAGAAACACTGGGAGGTGATTATTTCCATCCCTCATTCAAGTGTAGGGAGCCACACTAGCTAGAGGATTATTTTCCTGGCCAACCCACTATAACAGTTACTACATTATAGTAGAGAATCCATGCACTGGTCATTACCATACATGATAAGGATTTAGCTGCTCTTATTGAGTGGCGAACCTTGTAAAAATACTGTGTGCATATTTTTACTACTTTCATATTATTTCATGTAACAGTGAAAAGAGAATAAGTGAATCAAGATCCTAAAATGTCAAGAGGTATAGGGATAAAAAGTTAAAATTGGTTTAAAACGTCCCCAACACTGATTCACCCCCCTCTCAGTGTTAGTCATATCCCAAACTGGTCCTCTCAATTGGTATTAGAGGCAGGTTCACCTCTATTGGATTCTCTACTTTGAAGATATTCTCTTTTGAAGACTTGATATTCTTTCCTGAGTCAACAATGAAGTGATGTTCTTATGAAGAGTCAGTTATCTCTAAGAATAATTCTATATCTACCAAAACCATGATGAACATGAAAAATAAGGATAAGAGAAATCTAAAGAAGAAGTCCCTCTTATCTAAAGAAGAGGAAGTATCTGTATCTATATGCCTTGATGACAATGAGGACATATCAGACATGGAAATTAATGAGATGGTGGCTCATGTTTTCACCAAGAATATAGAAAAACTTCCTACCTATATTGATTAGGAGATATGTGTTAGTACATTTTAAAACTATTCTCATGATGAAAATGCTAGCACAAGCGGTGATGATCAATCTACAACCTCTCAAGAATTATCAGTTGAAAGATTAAGAGATATTCTGTATGATATACCTTAAGAAAGTGCATCCCTTGTTTTTATATTATTTCAATGTATGCAGGAAGATGTCACCCAGCTGGAAAAAGAAAATGATGTTTTGGAGAAGGGCTTGTAAGAAAAAATCATTGAATTTCTAAAGCTTTCCAGACAAGTTGGAGAGTTTGAAGCAACAAAGAGGGAATTTGAAATAATTTTCCCAAAATGGCTCAAAGAAGTTGAGGAGAAAGAGAGATTCAATAAGAATCTGGAAGATAAGATCCATGAATTTGAAGATGAGCTGAAAAGGATCATTGAAGTCAAAAATTTATATTTGTAAGAAAATTTCAAGAAGATCAAGGAACTTGACTCTTTGTTAGAAAACAAAGTAAATATACATGAAGAGGAAGTTGAAATATTGAAGAAGGATTGTGAATATAATATAACTATTATTGAATAACAAAAAGTCATCCTCAATATGAGATGTCTAGATTTGGAAGATCAGTTGTCCAATATTGAGAAGACACATATTGAGTCTCCACAAAAGAAGGAAACAATTGCTGCTAGTACTCAATGATCACGGGAGGATTCTACTATCAAATGACCTAAAACATGTGATAATAAGATAATGGCTTCACTCATTGATCTATCACAATAATATGAGAAAGTGATGGTACCATCCATGCCAATTTTTACTAATGTTTCTAAAACTGTTTCTCTAAAAAGTACAGATTGGAAGAAAAAATCTAAACAAGTATGGATGAGGAAAGGCGATGAGATGCCCACCACCATGGATAGGGTGGATAGGAAGAAGAATATGGAATATGGTTCCCTAGATATAGCACAACACATCAAGAATAATTCTCAGCAATATAATACATAATATATCAAGAAGTCAAGATTTGTGGGTCAATGTTGGTGTTGCAACAATTTTAGGCATTGTGCACTAGATTATTGGTACAATTCCTTAAATGTAAAACCACAGATAAATACCATCTCAAGTGGGAGAAAGATAGAAAAGAATAAGAAACATATACAGATCTAGAAGCATCTGTATACTGAAAAAAAATTTGGAATGTTGGAAAACATTTGTGATGTATGCAATGGGATTGGTCACAAGAATGGTGCTTGATTGTCTCAGAATGTATTCAAAGATAATAAGAATAGAAGACCACAGAAGCTTTAAAAGAATGAAGAAGATATCTTGGGAAGTAATCAGAAGTATGTTTCAAAAGAAAATTACCCCATTAATATTAAAAAGATGAAAACCAAGAAGTCCTTGGATTCTAAATCCAAGAAGTTGAAGGGTAGTGAATCCAAAAGAACAATAAATAAGGATGGCACTTTGAAGAAGCTATGTGGAAATTAAAAACATGCTGCCATAGTTCCTAAAGACATATTGGTTATCTGGCCTAAAGATTTGGAAATAATGAGAAAGTAGGAAGATGCACAGGCTAAGGATAGTACAAAAAGTAATAATAATATTCCAAATGATGAATAAAAATTGAATAAGAGGTTTCAAAAAAAGTCAACTCTCATGTTCAGGAAGTTATGTGTGTAAGGTGCAATAAGGCTGGTCACATTGTTAAAAATTTCATTGAACTTATTCTATCCCAAGAATAATTTATCAAAAGGATGAAAATTTCACCAATAGATTCTAATTCTTTTAAATCTCTTGAATAAAGAAGATTCACACACAAACAAATGGAAGAAGTATTGAGATCCACACAACCACATTCAGAATTGAAGATTATATGTGCAAGTGTGAGGAGTGGAGTAAATGGAGAATCTTGGTTGAGAAAATCATCCCAGCCTTCCTGCTCACATTGAATAAGAAAGTAGGATCCACCTTATTCCCTTAAATATTTGTGTATTGTATTTGTTCTGATAATACAGGGAATTGATGGTGAAGTAAGCTCTCAAGGGGAGAACCTGAGAAGCAATGATTTCTATCAACTCTTGATAGCAAAGCTCAAGAAGTAGTCATCCGTGGAAGATTAATCAATTGATATTAAGATATAAATACGACGAGGGATCACCATTGATGAAGATGATGAGGAGTGTTCCCTTGATGGGTAGACTTATGAAGAAACTTCCAGAGTTATTATTTCAATCAGTATCAACTTCAGTAGGTATCAAATTCAATTACCCTATAAATTGCTTGAATATCATGTTATTAGAAAAGGTATTTCGTTTCTTAATCTCTAATCCTTGGTTACTCAAAATAAAGATATTTTTACAAAGGGTGAGTAACTAAGTCAATCAGTGACATAAGAATAATGAAAGTTACCTAAGGACACTTATCCTACCAAATTCACTTGAATGTTTTTGATCCGTTTGTTGAAGTGAGTGCAGGAATTTCAGGTTGATTATTTCCTATCACATTCAATATCTTCTTCCTAGAATGAAAGTGGAGAACCCTAGAAGACAAGTGTATGAGATCTCATCTCATGAGGTATCATGATAAGTGGATAATGGAAAACTTTTTTGTCTAAATCAAATCCTCTTGTTTTCTACATCGATCTTTGCTCAAGTAGACTTAGAGTGAAATGATTGATGGCATACTGCTTAAGTAAGGACTGATACCCTCTATACCATGAACTTTGTATTTATTGTTAATAAGGGGGATAGAAAGTGAAATGAAAATTATAAAAGTAAAGGGGATATATAAGATTCTCATTTTTACATTAACACATTCATTTGAGGAGATTTTAAGGTATTGAAAACAAAATACAAAGTGGGAGATTATTGGGACCACCTTGTGTATGAATATTATATTTGTTGTTAATAGTTGTCAATACTGGTCAAAATGACCAAGGAGATGAAGAAGGACTAAAAATTTAATTGATATTGGATGAAGTGAGGTTTCTTGGATAATTGTTATGTAATCATAGCATTGGATTTCATACTTGATCAATTCTATAAGAAGATTAATTTAAATTCAGAAAATTGTTGAACTGATCCTAAGTTCAAAGAACTTATTTCAAAGGCAACACATTGATTACAATAATGAATAATGGTGAAGTATCATCCATATGAGGATTATTTAAGAAGAATTAGGATTTGAATAATACCATGAAATTCTTCAGGATTGCATGAGAACCATTAAAGATCTTACTTGAAGAAAATAATCATATGATTTTCATGAAGTAGATAATGATGGTTAAAGAAGAAGAGAGAGTGTGGAAGGGCTTGGCATTCTACGATGGTCATGCATTACACATTGCCTTGAAATAATATAATCATTTCACTATTATTAAAGTTCCAAATACAAGTATAAAAGGTGATACATTGTCTACAACATTGAGGTGTTTGAAGAAGCCTCAATCCTCCACTTTGGGATGAAGAGAGATGATTGGACTTCCTTGGAATTAAAACTCCAAAAAGGAATTGATGATTTGAAGTGAGTATGAAGAATTACTTTGGAATTCATATTCCAAATAGTATAAGAAGAAAGAAGGATGATAAGTTAATTTTATGAGAAGACATTAAGTAGTGTATGGGCTTAGAACTATGAGAATGGCCAAAACTTTGACGATGCTTTGCTGATTTGTATTTCAAAAATATCATAAGTTTAGAAAACTTATTATGAAAGCCTTATGAAGGATAGGGGGTGTAAAGAAGTGTTTTTGGAAAAGGAAAGAAAGTTCAATGCAATTATAAATGGAACACAAGTTTGGTGCATAAGTATAAGTGGCATGCAAGTGTATGTTGTGCGCAAGTCATATTTCAAGATCATGACATAAAAATATGTAAAAGGAAATAAACTGGTGCACAAGTATAAATGGTACGCAAGTTTGGCATGAAAGTATAAGTGGCACACAAGTGTATGTTGCGTGTAAGTCATATTTCAAGATCATCACATCAAAGTATGAAAAATAATTAAAGTGGCGCACAAGTCAAAAGAGGATTGCAAGTCAAAAAGCGGCACACAAATATAAGTAGCATGCAAGTGTATTTTGAGATAAAGTCATATTTCAACATCATCATATCAAAATATGAAAAAGGAAATAAAGTGGAATGCAAGTGATGGAGCAGCGTGCAAGTGATGAAGCAATGCGCAAGTGATGGAGCATCGCACAAGTAGGAACGACACACAAGTGTATGTGGTGTTCTAGTCACCAAATGACTATAAATAGATTACTAGCCTCCTCATTTTTCTAAACTCAACACTTAATAGAAAACTTGATCTCTGATCATCCAAGTAGTAAAAAGTGGTGTGCAAGCTGAAGTGTCACGCAAGTCAGGAGTTATTCATGAGGCGCACAAGTAGAGTAGCGCACAAGTAGGGAGGCATGCAAGAAGAGTGGCGCGTAAGCAGAGTGTCGTGCAATCAGAAGTGGCGCACATGTTGTAAGAGGCATGCAAGAAGGGAGTTTTATGAAACAAGTGCGTTGTGTCTAAACCTGAAGTGGTGCGCAAGTTGTGAGTTGTGCAAAATTATGGTGCATAAGTAGTTTGTGGTGCACAAGTTGGGAGGCGTGCAAGAAGGGTGGTGCACAAGTAGGGATTGGCGTGAAAGTTGTGAGTTGTTATAGAAGTTCATACCAGATTCTGGTCAACTGTGATGATGCTAAGTTGAGTTGGACTTCATTGATTTAACAATCACTAAGAGAACTTCTGATTCTATCAAGAAGAAGAAGATTTCAGTGCAGTTGCTTTTGCACTGAAAGAGAAAGTGTGAAGAAGAGCAGGTTTCAGTGTAGCTAGTTTTTCATTGAAGAAACAAAAGAAAAAGAGTGTGAAACTTAAAGGGTTTTTATAGAGAAAGAATTTGTTGGTTACTTGCATGCTACTAAGTAAGTAACAAGTAGAAGAATAAGGTTGTGGAAGAACAAAGTAGCACTGTAGCATCCAACAGGTCTCAACAGGTGGAAGATTATTTTGGTGTTTCAAACTATTTTAACAGAGAGAAGACTATCTTTAGAGGTAGTATAAAGAACTAGCTAGAGGCTGCAAGAGACTGTCTACGCTAGCAGTATAAAGAACCAGCGAGTGTAAGGGTATATCTTAATCATTGCAAGTTGTAAGAGGATTTTTTCCCTTCCCCCTCCAAGTGTAGGGATAAACACTAGGAAGTGATTATTTCCTTTCCTCCTACAAGTTTAGGGAGCCACACTAGATAAAGGATTGTTTTCATGGCCAACCCACTGTAACAGTTACTACATTATAGTGGAGAATCCATGCACTAGCCATTACCATAAACGACAAGGACACAACTTATCTTATTGAGTGGTGAACCTTGTAAAAATATCATGTGAATATTTTTACTACTTTCATATTATTGCATGAAATAGTGAAAAGAGAATAATATAATCAAGAACCTAAAAGGTAAAGAGGTACAATGATAAAAAGTTTAAATTGGTTTAAAAAGTCCCCAACACTGATTCACCCCCTCTTAGTGTTAGGAATATCCCAAATAGGTCCTCTCATTTTTAGGGGAAGAAAGTGTCTCTGGTGGGGAGAATTGTCACACCCCAACCTTGTCTATGAGTTATATTAATAATTTTTAGTCTTTATTTTTTATTTTCGATAGATTGTGGGTTAAGTTTTTTTAAAAAGTTTTGGAAGCCTGTTTGTTGTTTCACGGTTAGCCCACATAGTTAGGGGTAGCCATGCAGTGCCTGTAAGGGTACCCAAGTGGGTCTGAGTTAGGCCGCATGATTTGCGCATGGTTTATTAAACTATATGAAAATCATGTGGATCAGGCCTACAGTGGAAAGTGTCGGGTGACACAATTTGAGTGCAGTTTTCTCAACCATGCATCTAGCCATAGGAGAACCACACAGTTGCACAATATTTTAAATAAATAAATTAAATGTAGATGAGATGAGAAATAAAATAAAATTATAAAGGATAAATAAAAAATTAATAGGATGTTTTGATAATAATAATAAAGATATAATTATTAGAATTGCAAGTATTATTTTTATTATTATTAAAATTGTTAGTATTATTATTATTGGAAATAAAATAAAAAAGAATGAAATAATAAATTAAAATAATTCCTAATATTAATAATAATGTTCATATATTATTATGAATAATAATAATAATACTATTATTTCTAGTATTATTATTATTATTATTGAGTTTATTTTTTTTATTTCATTTTAATTCTTTTATTTTGGAAGAAACCTTGGGGGAATTCCCCCACATCTTCTTCTTCCATGGCGCACCGACACCTCCCACTGGTTTCCCCTATGCGTGCATGACCAACCCATCCTGGACCCCCTCTCCCTCACTGGTGCTCCGGCTAGCCTTCCCTCCAGTCGCACCTCCCTCCCCAATCCAGCAGCACCCCCCTCCCATGTGACGTGACCCCCGGCGGCCTTCCATTCCGGTGAAGATCCCCATGCTCGTGTTTCCATTCCTAGAAGCGACCCACTACTCTAGCGCATGACTCTAGGGCGAGACCCTATCTGGTGTGAGCTTCTCCAGCTATACCCCTCCCCCACCGATGTTGCCCTTTCTGGCTGCGAACCCCCTCACCAATGCCCTCCACCTCCAGTATATTTATCTTTAAATTTTGAGGGGTTTTCTCCATCTTGGAAAAACCCTAGGCCGGGGTTAATCTGATTTTGGGTTATTCATTTTATTTTAGGTTGTGTGGAAGGTCTCTCAGGACTCCTTGGTGTGTATTCCAACATCTTCCACTGAAGGCAAGGTAGATGGATTTGATTTGGTTTTTGGCCAATGGGTTTGGGTGAGTTTTTCCCTCGATCATCATTGGTGCTTAATTTATAATTGGGGGATTAGTAATTTATGAGTTACTGGTATTTTAAATTAAGTTTTTTAACCTTTCTATGATGTTTTTATGGTTCTTTATATTTTTTGTAGTTAGTTTTGGATGTCTTTAAGGGTGCACACACATATACTTAAGGTCTGTACATATATAGCACACACACACATATACTTAAGGTATATATATATATATAATTTTTCCACCATGTACATATTCCATAATAGTATAGGGAATACATGCATTGGACTATGGATATATATGTATATATATAGGTATGTGTGTGCGAGTGCAGATAGTTTCGAGTGGTCGCCGCCTAATTTGTCAAGTGCCGAAGTGCCTCGGCTTGGTCTTCTCCCTTGTTGAGGTCGGAGAATCCGTGTTCTTCCTTTCCTATGCATTCCTTTGACACTTTCATCCTTCCAATTATTTTTTACTCAATTCTAAACTTTATTATACCTTTAATTGGTCTGCAATATTGTTCTAAAATTTTTAGGAGTTGTTAAAAATAGTTTTGATGTGATTCTTTGAATATGCTTATCTGTGTTAATGCTAAAGGTGTTTGATTAATGCACTATTTTGTTTCAATAAATTTTTATATGTGATTCACACTTTGATAATGCTTATGGATACTCTATTGTGGTGTTTTATGGTAATAGGATTTGACAAAAAATGACTTTTAAGGTGAATCTTTAATTATGCCTATGTTTATATGCAGTCAAAGTATTTGATAAAATTCCTATTGTTTTCTAAATGTGAAATTGAGAACTAGTGATGAGTTTTAGCCTTGGAAACATTTTATAACATGATATTTATTTGTATTTGGGTGATTTGGGTGGTTTGGAAGCCTCTTTGAGACTTTATAAAATGTTGTAAAATGATTTGGGAAGGTTCTTTTGGGTTTTAAAACATTGTTAGTGACCTTTATGTTTCATGGATTATTGTATTGGTTTGATGGTAAGTTATGTTCCTAGAAATGGTTTCTAAATTTTTTCTTTGTCACACTAGTGTTCCATCAGATTTGGAACATCCATGGGTACACAAGTTGCACACATGGATGTGCATTCAAGTGAGGATATCACCTTAAAATAAATTTCTTTCCCATAAAAGTTTCTCATATTTTATTCCCCACCTTGTTCCTAAATGGTTCTTGTTTTCTAAATGATTTTGGGTCCTTTGTGTGGTTTCTAAAAATGGTTTAAGATGGAATATAATAGGGTATGGCCATTTGTCTCTTAGTGTGTGTTTTGGTAAATGTATAGATTAAGTACTTGTTTGGACATGCAAAATGAAAATGGTATTTAGTTGTTTTGGAAATGTTTTGAAACTATTGTATGATATTCTGGGTTTGAAAGTATTTGGAGGCCCGATTGGAACATTACGTTGTAATGTAAATGGAATGTGTTTTTGAAAGTGTAATGCCTGATTGGAATGTTGAAATGTTTTTAAGAAATGATTTATGAGCATATGTGAAGTGATAGCCCGGTTGGAACTTTCAATAAAATGATGCATATGTATGTGTATTGATATAGTGGGAACACCTATCTAGGATTTCCCTTTATGGGTTATTGTATAGGTGGCGTCCATGTTTAGGGTAGGCAAGTGCGGTGAAGACAAGTAAGGCAAGTCACACGTGCAGGGGACTCCTACTTACACAGTATTACTACCACCATGGGATCCTGGGAATATTTTAGATGATCGAGTGATGATTGCTTACCAACCCTGATTAGATGGGTTGGTAACCTCATAGATTTGTAAATAGGCCAGGAGAGTTGTGCCACTGGTGATTCTAGGATATATCAGCCAGTTGGTTATTGAATTAGGGGATTCACCATACCCCGATAGGTGGTTCTGAACTGAGTATGTCTAGGGGTATTATAAGAATGTTTTAGATAACACATGGTTATTATTTATGCTGCTTGGTTACTTTCTTTATTTTCTTTTTATTATTTTTCTACACTTATTTTTCTGTTTACCCTATCTGTTTATTTTTAGCACAACCCTAGTATATTTTTAGTTTGGGTTTTATTTATAAAATGGTAGTTTGTTTTGGATGGGAAATTGGCATGTGTTGGATTTCAAAAAGGGAAATTTATGGTTGTTTATTAAATGAAAATTGTGGAAAAAATTATTTTTTATTACTGTTTTTCAAACTAGTGTTAAAGGAATATGTTGGGAAAAGAAATGCTTAGATTATGTGGTGATTTCCTACAAAGAATTTTAGTGCTAACCCCTACTTTATCATTTCAATTTCAGGTCCTACTTTTGTATTTTTCTTACAATGAGCATGGTTTTGTGTCATGTGGTGATCCATGAGGTCACTTGGAGGTACATTTTATTGTGAGACGTTTTCTTATTTCCACTATTAGTGACTATCTGTGTTCTTCAGTTTTATTTATTTATTTATTTGTATTTCATTTTTGTGAAAAATAGTTTCCAATTATTTAGTTTTGATGCCTTCCATTAGTTGCTAGACCATGGGGATTGGAAATTCCCTTCAGACCATGTTGTGGGATGGCTTGTGTGACTGGTTCTGGGTTCACCTGGGTTGGTTCGTGACAGTTTGTCAAACCATGTGCCCAATTAGTAGTAATTGTGAAACACCCCTTGGAGAGGCACACAATTAGGGAACACTATTAGGGTAAACCATGATCCCCGTATAGGAAACCGTGCATGCGGAATTTTAAACCGCTGAAAATTCATTTAAAAATTCCTGAACCCCCTTCTTATATACTGAAACTTCCTTGCTCAACCCTAAACCAATTTGACTCATTTTTTTAGGGTCCCATACAGATTCAAAGGAATTCCAACCTCCTTTATTAATGAATCAAAGCCAAGATTGAAGATCTGCACCTCTCCCGGTAAGAGATTATCATCCTCAATGGTTTTCTCTCTCTCTCTCTCTCATACTTCTCTCATATTTTGAAGGGATTTTTTCCTCCATTGGTGATGGATCAAGATATAGGTTTTTATAGACCTAATCCATTTGATATTCAATATAGGTTTTGGATCTAGATCTCATTCTTCATCGTGATCTTGGTTGTTCCGCTTCAATTGGGGTTTTCCATTGGCGAACAATGTAAATGATCTTGAGGTAAGTGGTCTAAATTTGAAATCCCATAGTCTTGATTTAATTACAAGTATGTAATTGTGGAATTTAAATTTCTATTTTTGAGAAATTTCATTGATGATTGAATTGATTTAATTTAATTTTCATTTGATAATGATTCAGGTTAAATTGGGGTAATTGAAATTGGTGGAATTGGATTAATTAATTGGTTAATTAATTAATAGAATATTGTGATTATGAAATTGAAAAGATATTGGGATTATGAAATTAGTCAATTAATGTGATTATAGATTAATTGACAATGGGGATTATGATATTTGTGGCTTAACCATAACTATTTAATGAATTATATGATTAAATGTTGATAAATGGTTTAATGGTGAATTAGTTATGTTATTCCATGTGAATTAAAGTGTAGAACCTTTTTTGTTTATTAGATTGAAACGGTTCACTTTAAATAGAATGTTTTAAAAGAAGGTTAATGATGCTTAACCTTGATATTTATGAAATTGTGATATGTGTGATATTGTGATACATGTGATTTTGTGATATACGTGTGTGGGACATGGACTGATGCTTCAAAATCCCATATTTGATTGACTGATATACATGTGTGGGAAATTTAATGATGCTTAAAAAGACCATAGTTGATAAATGGGTTATGGGACATGGACTAATTTTTCAAATACCAATGAGGTTCTATACATAGCATTATAGATCCAAAATGTTGGCATTGGACTATGGTTCCAAGT
Organism: Viscum album; assembly: GCA_963277665.1. Taxonomy (NCBI): domain Eukaryota; kingdom Viridiplantae; phylum Streptophyta; class Magnoliopsida; order Santalales; family Viscaceae; genus Viscum; species Viscum album. Next base: position 1,348,891,772 of record OY728121.1, on the reverse strand, counting down.
GTCCATGTTATAAATTAAAATGAACTGGATAATGAAATCCCATGTGTTATAATTAATTTTGAATTGATGATGTTATATGGTTTAGACTCTCACATGGGACAAAGTAGGTATTGATGGTTTGGGTGTCCTTGGGAACCTAAGGGTTATGTGGTTAAATAAAGAACAATTGAATATATAAATTGTTTACCTTATTGCTTGTAACTTATTATTTATACAACTATATACACTATTATTGAATGGATATTATTTTAGATGATGTTGGTGGTGACCTACTAAGTTTTACTCACACCCAAATCAGGATGCCTGATTGGTACCTGAATAGCTTTCATGTTTTCAGGATAGGATTAGGGAAAGAGGCCCTATGTTAGATAGATGATATGGGAAAGAGCCCTACGTTAGATAGATGATATGGGAAAGAGCCCTACGTTAGATAGATGATATGGGAAAGAGCCCTACGTTAGATAAATGATATGGGATGGATCATGGATGAGGGAACCTGACTTGGTGTCGGGACCTACTTGGAGTTTTTAGTGTCTTTATTTTCAGTTTTCCATTGGACACTTGACACATATTTTTGCATGTCATATCTACCGCTTCAATTTTGGATATTTTATTCCTGTCTTGGTCATCATGTGATATTTGTTTGTTCTGGCTATGGTTATATCATTTGGATATTATTTATTTATCTATGCTATTGTGATACTTTTATAGAGAATGTATAGTCTAACCATGATCAATATTAGAACCTCGCTACTAGTTAATAGCCTATGGCATATGGGGAGGCGCACTTGAGGTCATGTGATCGACTGGGTCGGGGCATCAGAGTGTGGAATCTAGGTCGGGATGTCACAAGGTGGTATCAAAGGAACAATTTTCTTTTCATTTTCTTTTGTATTAATATTTGGGAATGGTAGATAGGAGAATATGATGAGTTGGGCCTTAGTTAAGAGCTCGTGTATGGGAGTATCTAAACCATGTATAAGGGTAAAAGCTAAGTACCTAGGGTGGGATTGTTGTTATTGATGTTTTATATTATGACTATACATTATTTCACCTCAGGTGATGCACTTGTTTTGTGATGTGATTTTTTTTTGATTTTTTGAGATTTTACTTGTGGCCCAAAATGGAACAAGAGTTGAGTATGCATGCATCATTATAGAAACTCAATATTATTTTGTGACATGAATCATTTAGTAATTTATGGGAAAATATGGTTTTAGGTAAGTTGTTAAAAGGAAATTATTTAATTCTCTTGCATGAGTTAAATGAAAAAGTGCCCAATATAGATTTTTTTAAAAAAATGATGCAAGATGTAAACAAATTGATGTATAATGAGAAAATTGAATAATTAAGAATGAGTTTAACCTTTTTGAACCATGACTTAGATGTTTGATGGTTAAGGGTAGTGATAAAGCCTCGATTTTGACTGTGTGGCGGGAAAAGGGGGAATAACTTGTTATGGATTATTCTGAATCCCTCTTATGTGAATGTGTTAATGTTGTGTAATGTGTCTTGAGGCACATGTTTGTAATTTTAGAGATATTCCTCCACAATGATGCTTATTGAGAGGACAACAAGAGGTTATTGATGGAGATGATCCATCAATAGTGGAACCTAAGGTGGATATTTTGCTGGGTGAGGAAGTCAGAGAGCAGTTCCATGAGAAAATTGCTTGATTTATGCAGTTTTTGGAAGGATACCTAGGGAGGTTTGTTAAGAGTATGTTAGACCTAACATGAGAGTTTTAGTTTTGGCACCCTCCGATGTTTACCAGAGAGGCTGGACCTGAGGAAGCTAAGTTTTGTATTGAGTCTATCTAGACAATATTTGACCACTTGAAGACTCTTGTTGAGAAGGGATTCAAATTGGATACCTATATGTTACATGGTCAGGTGAAGAATTTGTGGGACATATATAAATGGGATGCAAATCTAGAGAATATGGAGTGGAAATAATTTTAAGATAAGTTCTTAGAGAACTTTTACCATGATATTATCAGGTAGGAGAGAGCGGTTGAGTTTATGAGGTTGAATTAGGGGAATATGTCTGTTATGAGCTAAGATGGCCTCTTTATAGATCTATTGTGATTTAATCTAGTGTTAGCAAGAGATGAGGCTATGGTGGAAAAATGATTTCCAGATGGCATTAAATGTGAAACTAAGTTTCAGGTGAATATATTTTGGCTGAAGATGTTTTCAGAAGTAGTGAATCAGACTCTCATTTCTGAGGGGAACTTGAAGATGGATTCTGGAGGAGGACATGTGGTTTCTGTAGGAGGATCAAGAGGTGAGCTTCTAAGATTAGGAATCTTTGTTATGAGAATGTTGACCAAAATATTGGAAATTAGAGTAGAAAGGGGGAAGGATATTTTACATAGGATCTTAATCAAGTGATCTAACACCAGTGTGGTAGGCTGGGTCACCTTCATAGATAGTTCCCAAAAACATTGGTAGAGTTCCAAGACTTCAGAAGGATGGTACATCTACAAAGGTTCTATAGGAACCCACATCATATGGGTAGTGATGGAGCGAATAGATAGAACCAAAGTATGGGAAGGGGGTCTTTTACACTGTACCAGTCTGGAAGTTATAGTTTTACTGTCCATGGTGGTAAAGGTAGTGGATGTGGTACCTCTATGAAAGAGCACCTGTATCAGTAGAGTGGAACAGATCAGGGGAGATAGACTATATCATTGAGAATATGTGGAGGATAGTTTCATGCCATTCTATCTAAAATGGAGGATAACGAGACTGGAACATCGATAGTTAGAGGTACTATTCTGGTAGCTTTTTGATATTAGTGCCTCTCATTCTTTTATATCCGTACAAATGTTGAATGGTTTGCGTTTGGAATTGTACTTTTTGAGTGGGTTTATAGAGATTGATATACCTTTGGGAGTACAGTTGAGGGACATATGTTTATGAAAGGGGTGTTATCTTGAGGTTGGGAAGTATTATTTCCTTTGGGATCTTTATATTCTAGATATGTCAAGATTTTACCTAATTATGGGTATGGATAGGTTAGTAGTATACCAATCTCACATTGATTATTACCAAAGGATAGTGACTTTTACATCTTCTGAGGGTGACAATTATATTCACTGTGGGGAGTGAGATATCTAGGAAGGCCATGAAAGTCCAATTCAACAACAACTGGGGGAGATCACTACCCAGTTTTTGATTCTATTACTAGATGATGTAGGTAAAAAGAAGGAAGTATTTCCATCTGTATTGGATCAGTTTTAGGATGTGTTTCCAAAATAATTCTTATAGATTTCACCTGAGAGAGATGTGAAGTTTATAATTGATATCATGCCTAGAGATGAGCCAGTTTCTATTCCACCATATAAAATAGCACCAAAATAGATTCAAGATCTTAAGACTCAATTGGAAGAGTTGATGGATAATGGGTTTATCCATCTGACTATGTTTCCTTGGGGTTCACCAGTCTCGTTTTCAAAGAAGGATGACGAGAACCTACACTTGTGATTTGATTACCAGAAGTTGAACCGGATGACTGTGAAGAATAAACATCCTCTTCTATGTATCTATGATCTATTTGACCACTTGAGGGGAGACTATGTCTTCTACAAGAATGAATTGAGATCGATATATCATTAGTTGATAGTTAGACCTTCTAATATACCTCAAACTTCTTCCAAAAGTAGGTATTAACTTTATGAGTTTGTCATGATTCCATTTGGGTTGATGAACACACTGATAGTGTTTTTGGCCTTGATGAACATAATCTTCCACCCGTACCTAGACCATTTTTTGGTAGTGTTTTTAGATGACATCTTGGTGTACTCTAATACTCATGACGATGATTCCCACCATATTAACATCTTCATGAGTACACTAAGAGAGTATCGACTATAAACTAGGCTATCTAAGTTTCAATTATAGATCAATCAAGTACACTTATTGGGTCACATCATCTTAGATAAAGGTGTGTTAGTATACCCAGAGATGGTTTATGTAGTTGTATCTTGAGAGTATCCCAAGAATGTTTTTGATATATGTAGTTTTCTAGGGATAAAGGGTTATTATCATAGGTTCATCTAGGAATTTTCCTATTTGGATGAACCACATTAGGGCTTGACCAAGTAGGGGATAAAGTTTGAATGGTCTGGATCATGTGATAATTCCTTATAGGATTTTAATATATGCTTTAAAACTACACTAATCTTGACTCTACCTAATCCAAGTGAGGATTATATGGTGTTTTGTGATGTTTCTAGAATAAGACTTAGAGTAGTGTTGATGAAGGGGGATTAAGTTGAGGTGTATGGGTCACGGTAGTTGAGGCCACATAAAAATAACTACCCTACACATGACCTTGAGTTAGCTTCATTGGTTTATTATTTGAAGTGTTGGCGGCATTATCTGTTTGGTGAAAATGTTATCATGTATACCGGTTAAAGGATCTTAAAGTATATATTTTCAATGAAAGATTTAAATATCTGGTAGTATAGGTGGGTTGAGTATATATAGTAATTTTATTTTGATCTAGAATATACACCCATAAAGGGAAACACTGTTGTTGATTATTTAGGAAAGAAATATTAGACTTAGGTAGTTCAAGAATCTAGTGCTGAGTGGAAGATGATGAATTTACTGGTTGAGATGCATGTTTTGGTTTAGGAGGGCTAAGAGTATATGAATATCATATAAGTTTCAGTGGATTCTAAATTTTTGTGTCATATTAGAGATAAGTAGTATTAGGATCTCGAATGTTTGTCCTTAAGGGAAATCCTTGAAGGTGGGGAGTCACCTTTTGATTGGAATATATATGAGTAAGAGATAATATATGTTAAGAATCGGGTTGTTATACCTACAAGAATGTGGGAGGAGATGATGTGTGAATTTCATGCCTCAAAGTGTGAGGTGTATCTAGGTCTGACCAAAATATACCATGATCTACGATGGAAGTATTGGTGATTGGGAATAAAATAAGATATTGTAGGGTTTGTGATATTATTCTACACCTATAAATAGGCGAAGGCTGAGCATCAATAACCTGGTGGTTTACTACAATCGTTTCCCATTTTGGAATCAAAGTGGGATGGAATTACCATGGAATTTATGGTGGGTATCCAAAGGACACCTTGGAAGAGTGATTCTATTTGGGTGGTTTTGGACCGAATGATGAAAGTATTCATTTTATTTCCTATATGGAAGAATTTATCAGTGGACCGTTTGTGATATTTTTACATTCGTCAAATAGTCTATCTACATGAGGTTCCATAGAGTAATTTTTCTGACTGTGACTCACACTTTACTACATGCTTCTGGAAGGTCTTGCAGAAGGCACTTGGTATACATGTTTTGTTGTGTATGGACTTCCACCAATAGATAGATGGGTAGTCAAAAAGTACTATATAGGTGCTTGAGGATATTCTTTGATCATGTGTTCTTGACTTTGGTGGGACTTGGAAGAATCACTTAGCATTCGTTGAGTTTATATATAACAAAATTTATCAAGAAATGATATAGATGGGACTATATGATGATCTTTATGGTAGTCCATGTAGATCACCTCTATGTTGGATGGAGGAAGATGAGTTAGAGTTGTTGGGATCAAGTCTCTTGTGGGATACGTTAGAGTAGGTTCAACTGATTCAGAAGCATATGGATATAAATTAGAGTAGAAAAAAGTTTTATGTTAATCTACGTCGATGAACCTAAAATTTTTCAGTGGGTGATCATGTTTTATTTCAGGTTTCACCTAGATTTTTTCACCGTAGGATTCATAGGCAAGGAAAGTTGGCTCCCAAGTTTGTTGGACCTTTTGAGGTTATGAAGAGAATTGGGCTGGTGGTGTACCAAATGAATCTTCCACTAAATTATAATACTATGAATGATGTAATTCATGTCTCAAATATTTAACAGTATTACCTTGGCCCTTCTCATGTGATCAATGTGGATGATATCGACCTTGATACTAATGCGTCCTTTGAGGAGGATTCATTATGTGTTTTGGATTACAATGAGAATGTGTTGTGAGGAAAGACCGTACCGATAGTTCGTGTACTATGGAAACATGGTCGTGTTTAGGAGGAATCTTAGGAAAGTGAAGAAGATATATGGGCTCAATGGCCTGATCTTTTTAACTCAAAATCTTAGATATTCTTAAGAGTATAGCTCTAGGATGAGCTGTTATAAGATGGGGAGATTGTAAGATCCTGAACTTTTTTGGAGATGTTTAGAGCCCATTTATAGGTACTCCTTTTCATTTTTTAGTATATATTGATTGGGTTTTTCCTTGGGTAGTTTTTGGGTGAAGTTGGAGAGTTTTGGATTGAAGAGGGGTCGTGTACAGTTGGAGCATTGTTTTCCCAAACCATGTGCCCATCCCAGCAAACCGTGTGAACCCAAACAGAGGGGATTCTAATGGATCGTTCATGGATTTAAAACCATGTGACCACTTAGTAGTTACCATGAGACACCCCTAGGTGAGGCACACTATCAAGGTTCATAGTTAGGGTAAACCATGCACCCCGTATTGGAAACCGCGTGTACAAAATTTTAAACCCCCGAAAACTCATTAAAAATTTATCAAACCCCCGTATTATATCTCGAAACCCTTTAGATTGAACCTAAACTGATTTGTATCCTTTTTTGAGGTTCCTAGACAGATTACAAGGCATTAAAACCTCCATTCTTGATTAATAGAATCCATGATTGAATATCAACACCTCTCTCAATAAGAGATTCTCATCCCAAATGGTTCTCTCTCTCTCTCTTTCCCATTCTTCTCTCATCTTTTGAAGGGTTGTTTTCTTGTGTTGTTTATGGATCTACATCTAGGTTCTTATTCATCTAATTCATTTGATATTGTATATAGTTTTTTGGATCTAGATCTTGTTCTTCATCGTGATCTTGGTTGTTTTGCTTCAATTGGTGTTTTTTATTGGCAAGCATTGTCAATGATATTGAGTTAGGTGGTCTAAATTGAAAATCCCATAGTCTTTATTTAATAACATGTATTTAATTATGTAATTTAAATTTTTGTGGTTGGAAAATTTCATTGATGATTTAATTGATTTAATTTAATTTTCATGTGATAATGATTCAGGATAAATTGGGGCAATTGAAATTGGTAGAATTGGATTATTTAATTGGTTAATTAATTAATGAAATATCATGATTTTGAAATTGACTAGATAATAGGATTGTGAAATTGGTAAATTAATGTGATTATGGATTAATTGACAATGGGGATTATGAGATGGTTGGCTTAACCATAATGGGTTAATGGATTATATAACTAAATGTTGATAAATGGTTTAATGGTGAATTTTTTATATTATTCCATTTTAATTAAAGCATGGAACCTTATTTTTTATTATATTGAAAAGTCACACTATAAAGGAAACATTTGAAATAAATGTTAATGATGATTAACCTTGATGTTTATGAAATTGTGATATGTGTGATGTTGTGATACATGTGATTTTTTTGATATATGTGTGTGGAACATGAACTAATGATTCAAAATCCCATATATGATTGACTGATATATGTGTGTGGGACATGTAATGATTATTCAAAACCCCATAGTTGATAAACTGGTTATGGGACATGGATTGATTCTTCAAATACCCATGGGGTTCTAGATATGGAATTCTAGACCCAAAATGTTATCATTGGACTATGGTTCCAAGAGGTCATTCTATAAATTGAAATAAAATAGATAATGAAAGAACATGTGTAATAATTAATTTTGAATTGAATATGTGATATGGTTCAGAATCTGGAATGGGATGAAGTAGGTATTAATGGTTTAGGTGTACTCAGGAACCCGAGGGTTATGTGGTTAAATAAAGAATAATTGAATATATAAATTGTTTACCTTATTTCTTGTACATTATTATTTATAAAACTACATACACCTTTATTGATTGAATATTGTTTTAGATACCATTGGTGGTGACCTACTGAGTTGTACTCACACCCTACTCAGGTTGCTTGATCGATACCCAAATGGACTTTATTTTTTCAGGACAAGATAATGGTAGGATTCCTATGATAGATTGCTGATATGGTATGGATCATGGATGAGGTAACTATACTTGGGTTTCGGAACCTACTTGGAGTTGTTAGTGTCTTTATTTTTGGTTTTCCATTATACACTTGACACATATTTTGGCATGTCATGTCTACTGCTTCAGTTTTGGATATTGTATTACTATTTTGGTCATAATGTGATATTGGTTTGTTTTGGTTGTGGTTATATCATTTGGATATTATTTATTTTTCTCTACTATTTTGCTACTTTGATAAAGAGGATATAGTCTACCCATGATCAATATTAGACCCTCACTGCTAGTCAGTAGCCTCTAGCATATGGAGAGGCACACCTGAGGTCATGTGATCGACCATCTTGGGGAACCGGTCTATGGCACCCGGGTTAAGACATCACACCTTACTTATTGTAACATTTATTTTCTTACTTGGTTACTATATTTCAATACAAATAAGTGATATGAATATTGTATTTAATACCAATGAAGTAAAATAGAAACATTACTTACAATTGATGAATATACTTGAAGAAGAAGTGATTACTTTATCCTTTAATTCAGTTCATAACATTTATACTTCCATAGACATATTTCATGATATGCAATGAAAATAACATCTTGTATAATCAACCTCTATTCATTGAAATATTTTGTGAAGGTTCCTTTGGTGTCACACTTTCCATTGAATTTTTCTCCTTATATTTCAACTTGTTTACCATAAGAACTAATTATTATTCTTTCTTTATGTTCTTATTTTCATGGAGAACCATACCCAAAAGGTAATGTAGCCTTTTCTCCTTACTATTAATTTTTGAAATCTTAAATAAAACTAGAGAAAATGGGTGATAAAGATATTATAAAGGGGTTTATTAAAATATTGTGATCCACATTTCAATTTACTCATATCCAATGTAATAATCACCCATTCACACCACACTTCACTTCCTCCTCACAAGCTTCTTAGAGATGATACAAAATGTGAAATCATCCATGTGTTGATATTATATCCTTATCTCACACCATAAGTTAATGATAACATTATGATGTAAACGTCAAACACGTCATACATGAATCTCCTATAAGCATTTTTATCCTTATTTCCTGAGGTGGATCAACAGGGATAGGGGACTCCAACACCTCAAATTTCCTATGTTTTAGTACTTTTCACAAGCACCTATAATATTATTTGTAAACTTATATTAGTAAGGAAAAGTTCTTTATCCAATAATAATCATAGTGAACTTGTGGTATTACTTGATATTAAAAAAAATATATCAGATTAGTACTTCTATCTTGATTACTGATTAGACATTACCAACTAAATAATTAAATGTCTCATACTATTTTATCAAACCCTAGTAGCACTCACTACTATATTTGGAATACTTAGTAGATTGAGTATTCTAGTTGAAAGTATCCTAGAAACCTCCCCAAATAGTCTATAAGATTTGGCTATGCCACTATTCAGAGAGTTTTAAGGAAGGCATTATGCTGGCCAACAACATTGACTCATGGTTCCTTATACTATTGAGTGAAGTCCCAACATCTCATAATTGTGACCTTGATTCCCACAAATCTTTACCTATGAAGTGATAGCAAGCTAGATTTGGATAATTATTTTCTACTATATTTAGGTATGTTAATACATCAATCTCATAAGAGCTCCCCAATAGTATAAGGCACCCTCAACATTGGTTGACGAATACCTCATACTCCCAGTTTTGTTCAAATTTAAGTGATGGATTATATTTCGATTTGATATTATTTTGAGGGGTTTTATTATTTATTGATGAATGTAATCATTTTATATTACATATGTTCATACTATGTTGTTTCACTCACAACTGAACATACATTAACAGAATACATTCATCATATCTTTATGCATTTTTCTGTTTATTATTTTTTGTGTTTCCCATAGACATGAAAATACATAAAATAATAAAAAATTCATAAATAAAATAAAATAAATGACTATTGTTGATCATTTTTTATTAGTTTATCCATTTATAATCAATGAATAAACCATGACCTAAGGTATAAAATATCCAATTCGGGTCTTCAATCACATCATAGCTCATCCTCGATCCACAATTTTCACTACTCATCTAGGATACCACCTCATCTTGGAGTGGTCCATGTCTTACAACATCATCGTATAAATATACTCTCGCACATGCAAGGGGATCTCAAAAAGCACAAAATACATACATATAAATCGATGGATGTACAAGACCTTATACATATTTAAACAAAGATGATGATGCATTGATCATCAAAAAGAATAATTAACTATTAAAAATATCACACATAGTTATAATAAATAATTAAATAAAATAAAACCATACATGCATGTTTGGTCACTGCTCAATTCTATATTAATGGTAAATTAAAATCATGATAAAAATTAAAATAAAATAAAATTAAAGTTTAGAGGCATTTAATAAATTAAATGAATTATTTAAAATTTAAATAATTTAATCCCTTTCGATCCCAAAATTAATTTAATTTTATTCCAAAATTAAATTAAGCAATTAATTTATTTTTTATTTGAAAATTAAATTAATTTTTAGAATATTAAAAAATAAATTTTTTAATTTTTTTAAAAAATAATAAATCAATATTTTGGATATTTAATTTTTTAAGGGCCCTAGTACCCCACCCTAGCCCATTTTAGGTCAGGCCGAACTCGTGGAGGGCTATTTCAAGTCAAGAAAATCTGCGTAGGACTATTCTAGGTTAGAGAAACCTGCCCTGACCTGTTTTGAGTCAATAAGATCCACCCAGGCCCATTAAGGAGCATGTCAGATTAGACATAACTCACTAGAGTCTAAAAGGAACCTAATTGGGGATGTCTCACATGATAAGGGGAGACTAAGGTCGATGCTATGGGTCTTCACATAGTGGGTCAACATTTTACCAGCAGCCAATCTATAGGCTAATGAAGCTCAAAAGGGGATGCATGGACCGTGGTGTTGATAGTATGATCAGTGGATATGAATGTATGAGGTGATAGGGAGTGGTTCATAGAGGGTTGATGTGGTGAGGGCGATTGATACTAGCTCCTCAATGGGGAGGCAAATGGTGACCGACCGTCATCGACAAGGGTGACTGTGGGAGATCACAGGGGTGATGATAGAGGGATGAATTCCATTGGAATCATCATTTTTTAATTAATTTTTTTTTAATAAAAAATATATGGAAAACCAGACAATAACACACCATTTTTATTTTATGTGGATTTTCCACAACCCATCACCCCATCCTTTCAAAAGAATTAGTATTTGAAATTTGTTTTTTCTGTCAACCCATCCAGCTGCCCAAACAAAAATTTCTCTATTTGTTTTGATGCTAACCTAATAGTCAGTCAACACATTTTAAAAAGATTATTGAATATGTTAATTTTTTTTAATAATTTCATAATCGGTCGAATCTAAAACCACTTCCCAAAAAAACTATTCCAACTAAAACCTTGGTTGGAACAAATAATTGTTTCCATATATCACTAGAAAAACATAATTGTTGGAAACTCCATGATACTATAGTGGACCCTCAATAATATTATGGTTTTCATAATAAAAAATAATGTCAATATACAAATTCTAATCTTTCATGCCAATTTAATATCTCTCACTAAATATATTATGTCATACAACAACATATACTTTAATAATTCAATCGCTTATATTCATGAATAAATATGTTTACAAATGTATTTATACATAAATTTTTTCACAACACTTAGTCTGGTAAGATTGACACTTCACAATATTTCTAGATTCCCTGGCACTGGTGGTTAGTTCGACACACCAAAACCGAAGTTTGACACACCAAAGTCGACACACCGAAAACAAATTTTGACACACCGAATTTTGACAGACCAAAGTTTGACACATCGAAGTAGACACACCGAAACCGAAGTTTGACACACCGAAGTTCGATAGACTGAATTTTGAAACACCGAAGTTGACACACCGAAACTGAAGTTTGATACACCGAAGTACGACACACCAAAGATGACACACCAAAGATGACAGACTGATGTTATTAAACCAAAGACAATAGACCAAAGATGACTCATCGATTATTATAAATAACTGTTTCGAGTTTATTAATTCAAATTTATTTCTAATGGTCATATTTAGACAAATTAATGTTTCTGACATTTTTAATGTTTTCTGTAGGACTATCCGTAGACAGTACGAGGTACATACACGTGCAAAGATCTTCATACCTAGAGGATCCTGGAGTATAAAAGGACCACATCTTTCACTTTAAAGGAAAAAAAGCACATGAAGTATTACACGCTGAGACACAGACTGTGCAAATACGAAAAGAGAGGAACTAAGTGCTTGAGATTACAAGAAGATTGTTGCAAGAAAATTTCTCCTAAAAGCTCAGTGTACATAGAGACCTTGAAGAGATTAACCTTTTCACTCCTAGAAGATGGATTATAGAAACTGTGATACTCTGTTCTGAAGAAAACTTCTATAAGGGGACTCAAATACCATTTTCTCAACATCCATTGAGTCTAGAGAATTACTTTGTAGCACACAAAAAATTCTTAACTCTATTATCTTTCTTAACTCTGTTGTGTTTTATCTTCACCAATTGAGCAGTGTGTATATTTTGTTTGTATCACACACACTGTCTGCTGAGTATAACTAGAGGATATCAAACTATTCTCATACTCAATCACTTCTTACATTTGTATCCCATGTAGAACTGTGGAAGATATCCTGTGTGATATATTTATCTTTATTTCCCATGATTAAATATGGTAGAGGTCAAGTGTGACCTGGAGAGCTGAGTGTGTTGTTGTGAACCCCGATCCATGGTGTGGATCAAAAGTTTATTAATATAAATAGCTTCATGGAAGGTGATCACTAAGTGGAGATGACTAAGTCTCTACTTGAGACTGAACCTATTGTTTTATCCACTGTGATATTTATCTTATATTTTTTATGTGATATGTATTTCCTTCATTAAGACAACTTAAAATTTGATAGTTAGTTTAGCAAGTGTTTACATCTGTTTTGAATCAGTAGGTTTTCTTCGAAAGTTTTGTTAATCGATAGTTTAGTAAAACTGAGAATTAATCAATCTTCTGAGAATCAAATTGAACCTTAAAGACTTTTATAAATTCACTAGAAACTAACTTTGTGTTTATTTTTATAGGGGGATTTTATTTTGTAAAGAATCATTTTAATAGAAATTTTTATAGATACTCAATTCACCCCCCCTCTTGAGTCTTCTACTCTAACCAACATTTGGTATCAGAGGCTTTTGAAAGTTACTGTTAGTTTTTGAAATCATGTCAACTGTGATTATAGTTGTTTTCTAAAGATCTTAAAATTTATGTTATTTCTAAATTTTTATCTCTTTGAAATTATTTTACAACCTTTATCATGAAAAATAGACTAGAAGGGGATGCTACTAATAGACCACCAATCTTTAATGGAACTAACTATGCTCAGTGGAAACTTAAAATAAAGATACATTTGGAAAGTATGGGCTTTGAAATCTAGACTTATATTGAAAGTAAATATACAATACCTGAAACTGCTAGAAGCACTTGGGATGAACCTACCTAATATTCTTATAACAATAATTATAAAGTAATGAATGCTCTGTATTATGACCTAGGCGATGAAGAATTTAACCGTATTTCTGATTGTAAAATTGCATATGAAATTTGGGATACTTTAGCTATCTCTCGTGAGGGAACAACTAATGTTAAAGAAATGAGATTAAATACATACACTATTAAATATGATAATTTTAAAATGAAGCCTGATGAACTTATCTCGGAAATGTATCTTAGGTTCAATGAAATAGTGAACACCATGAGTCTACTTGGGAAACTAGTGGACAACAAGGACCAAATCATGAGACTACTTCGATGCCTACCTGATAGATGGAGAGGAACTTCTATTTCTATCTGAGAATCTTGTGACATAGGAAAACTTCCAATGAAGGAACTAATTGGAAAGCTTATGATGTATGAATAAAAACTTAAAGTAAACCAATAAGTAGATGAGGAACCAAGGAAGAAATCAATAACATTCAAGACTTCAACTTCAAAGAGCATAGATAAGGAAAAGATTTAAGTTCCAATAGACAGTTCCACTAGTGAAGAGTTAGATTCAGACAATGATGAGGAAATGGATCATCTTGCTAGAAGGTTCAAAAAATTATACTGAAAGAAGAAATTCTTTAGGAAGTAAAACTACAAGGGAAAGTATGATAATAAAGGACAATGTAAGAAAGACATAAAATGGAATGAAAACTCAAATGAAAATAATCTAATATGAGTGCAAATGAAAATTTCATGTAAAGGCAGACTACCCCAAGATGAAATTCAAGAAGAAATATGAAGATAAGGGCAAGGGTTATAAAAAGGCTATGAAAACTACTTGGAGTGCTTCAGAAGATAGCTCCAGTGGATCTGATGCTTCTGATAGTGAACATAACAATCATGCCGACTTATGTTTCATGACAGAAACATCTGAGGTAACACTTAATTCTCATGTACGTAATGTCTATTATTTTGAGAATGAAAGTGAATCAAACAATGATGAAAATATGACTAAGGATGAATTATTTGAATATTGTGGAATGCTTGAGGATACCTTTAATGAGATCAAGGATAAATATAAAGTATTAAAAAGAAAAAATTCTCTAAATGATAATTGCAAATCTGATCTGGATATCGAGAAATAAAAATGTGCCCAACTATTAAAAGAAAATACTGAACTCAAATTATCAAATGAGAAATTAAAGAGAAATCTTGAGAAGTTTACTACCGGTAGAGATACCTTGACTCAGTTTCTAGGAAAATATATTTCCCAAAAATATAAAAATGGTCTAGGATATCAACTAGGTCAAAGGAATTTATCTAAATCACATTTTGTACCCAAATATAGAAAATCTGATGCTATTTTCAAAAACCATAATTGTACTGCAAGTTCCAGCCTCTCAAATTATTTTACTGTATCCAATTCCACAGGACCAAATAAAGTGTATTTTTTAAATACTCTATATTCTACATATAGGAAACCCATAATACAATTGTGGGTTCCTAAAGCTTATATTACTAATGTTTGTGGACCCAGGCAAATATGGGTACCAAAGTCGTTTCTTGGTTAAACTATTTTGTAGGTAAACTAGCTAAAGAGTTCTTGTAAAAAGATGTGGTACTTGGATAGTGGGTGTTCAAGGCATATGATAGGGGACTTTTCAAGCTTTAATAGTCTTATCAAGATTGATGGAGGACATGTCACATTTGGTGACAATGGTAAAGGAAAAATCATCGGCCTAGGCCAGATTGGTAACCCTAACTCTATTTCAATTTCTAAAGTACTATATGTTGATGGACTGAAGTATAACTTGCTCAAAATATCTCAACTGTGTGATGATGGATTTAATGTTAAATTTAAAAATGATTCATTCCATGTTTTTTATGCCAAAAATAATATGGTATATACTGCTTTTAGAAATGATAATGTATATGCTATAAATTTAGACACACTGGCCTCACAGAATGTCTCTTGTCTAAATGCCTTTCACAAAGAGTCTTGGCTCTATCATAGAAGACTAGGAAATTGTAATATACACTCTCTTAGGAAGTTAAATAGAAAAGTCTTAGTTAGATACTTACCCAAATTATAGTTTCCAGAAAATAAAGTATTTAATCCTTTTCAAAAAGGAAAGCAACATAAAATCTCTTTCAAACCAAAGAAAAAAATAACTACATGTAGATGATTTCTCTAGGAACACCTGGACCTTTTTTCTGGCTCATAAAAGTGAAGCTTGTTCTCACTTTACCAAGTATGCTAGGATTGTAGAAAATCTCAGTGGACTTAAGATTAAATCCTTAAGAAGTTATCATGTCCGTGAGTTTGAGAATCAAGATTTTGAAGCCTTCTGCTCACAAAATGGCTATAATCATAACTTCTCTACACCTAGAACACCTCAACAGAATGGTGTGGTATAAATAAGGAATAGAACCTTACAAGAAATTTCCTGGACTATTCTCAATGAATATGATCTACCCATTTATTTTTGGGCTGAAGCTGTTAATATAGCTTACTACATAATAAACATAGTCTTAATTAGACCCATTCTTAAGAAAACTACTTATGAGTTGTGGAATAATAGGAAACCCAAAGTAGGTTACTTTAAAGTGTTTGGATTTAATTTTTATATCCTAAATACTAAAGATAATTTAGATAAATTTTACTCAAAAAGTGATTAAGGAATATTTCTTGGATATTCTACATCAAGAAAAGCCTATAGAGTCTTTAACAAGAAGACCAAATGTGTGGAGGAATCTGTACACATCAAGTTTGATGAAACAGATCCACATGATCCCAAGACCTCACTAGGATATATTAAAGAGTATATGTCCAATCTGAACATTAATGACAAAATTGAAAATCATCATGAGAAGGATTCTATGAAAACATCAAGTTCTGAAATTTCTCCTCACCTTAACCGTAGTGAACCATATCAACCTGACCAACTTGAAATATCAAGTCCTACTTTCTCAATACCAACTAAAACCCTTAAGAATCACCCCTTAGATACTGTTGTTGGAGATTTAGATAGAGTAACACAAACCAAAGCTTCCTTGAGAAACCAGGTTGAACATCAAGATTTCTTGTCACAACTTGAACCTAAAAATATCAATGATGCTATCAATGATGAATTTTGGGTAATGGACATGCAATAATAACTTAATCAATTTGAAAAAAATAAAGTTTGGAAACTTTTAGATAGACCTAAGGATACTTTGACCATTGGAACCAAATGGGTGTTTATAAATAAGGTATATGAAAGTGGAAATATAGTTATAAATAAAGCTAGACTAGTTTCACAAGGATATAATCAAGAATAGGGTATTGATTATGAAGATACTTTTGATACTGTAGCTAGACTTGAGGAAATTAGGATCTTACTTTCCTATGCAGCACACCTGGATTTTAAAATTTATCAAATGGATGTCAAAAGTGCATTATTAAATGGTTATATAATTGAGGATGTTTTTGTTGAACAACCACCAGGTTTTACAAATCCACATTTTCCAAATCATGTGTTCAAATTATCAAAATCTTTATATGGTTTGAAACAAGCTCCAAGAGCTTGGAATGAAAGATTAAGTAAATTTCTTATTTCTAAAGGTTTTACAAAAGGACTTGTATATCCAACTTTATTTATAAAAAGAATTTAAAAATAAGTTTTAATAGCTTAAATACATGTATATGATATTATTTTTGGATATTCTAAAAATTATTTATGTAATGACTTTTCAAACATAATTCAAAGTGAGTTTGAAATGAGTTTAATGGGTGAACTTAAATATTTTCTTGGATTTAAAATATTTTAAAATAAAGAAGGTATTATTCTAAATCAAAGTAAGTATAAAAAAGATCTTTTGAAAAGATATGGCTTTGATAGCATTAAGAGTAGTGAAACTCCTATGATTTCTATATGTAAGTTAGATCTTGATGAAAATGGAAAATCAGTTGATGAAACTGCTTACAGAGGAATGATTGGGAGTTTGCTGTACTTAACTGCTAGTAGGCCAGATATTATGTTCAGTGTGTGTATGTGTGTGAGATTTCAAGCAAACCCAAAGGAGTCACACCTAAATAGTGTTAAAAGAATTTTCAAATACCTCAAGTATACAACTAATTTTGTATTGTTCTATCCTAAAGGACAACCTTTTGATTTAGTTAGCTATTCAGATGCTGATTTTGGTGGATGTAAATTGGATAGAAAGAGTACCTCTAGAACATGTCACTTTTTGTTAAAGTCACTAATATCATGGTGTAGTAAAAAGAAAAACTCAGTTGCATTATCAACTACTGAAGTAGAGTACATTGCTGCTGGTAGTTGCTATGCACAAATTTTGTGGATGAATCACACCTTATTAGACTATGGATTCCAATTCAAACATATCCCCATAAATTATGACAACACAATTGCTATTAATATTTATAAGAATCTGATTTCTCATTATAGAACAAAACATATTGATGTAATACATCACTTTTTGAGAGATCATTTTCAAAAAGGTGATATAACTCTTGAGTTTATTGGGACCAAACATCTGATTGCTAATATATTCACTAAACCCTTAAATTTTGAGAGAATGAATTATATCAGACATGAACTAGGAATGATAAATTAGTAGGATATCTTTCTAAAACTGATATTTCTAAAACCGATCTTTCTAAAACCGATCTTTCTAAAATCGATCTTTCTAAAATAGATCTTTCAAAAACCGATCTTTCAAAACCGATCTTTCTAAAACTGATATTTCAAAAACCGATCTTTCTAAAATCGATATTTCCAAAACTGATCTTTCTAAACCTGATATGTCCAAAACTGATCTTTCTAAAACTGATCTTTCTAAAACTGATATTTTTAATACTGATCTTTATAAAACTGATATTTCTAAAATCGATCTTCTTAAAACCGATCCTGTCAAACCGATCTTCTTGAAACCAATCCTGTCAAACCAATCTCCTGTGAAACCAATCTTCTTGAAACCGATTCTTTGACTCCGATATATCTAAGGACTATTTTGTAAATTCTGTATGATTTAAATGAAATGATGCTGTTTTATCTCTTTTAACTTTCCACATTTAATTTTTTTTGTTTTATGATTTACAATCCCTAAATAATATATTTTCTACAATCCATCCCAACCTTTCACCTTCTCCTCTACCGTAAATCCTTCTACCTTCTTTCACACTCTCTCTTTAAACTCTCGACCTCTCAACTCATTTGGAATTAGAAGCTTCATCATGGATAGGACTAAGCACACAATGGAAGAACCTAGAAAATATCCTCCTACTAAGAGTCAGAAAGGTGAGACCTGTGGGACTGTGAAACCAATCTTAGAAAGACAAGTAGTTATAGCTGAAAAGGAGGTGTCTGTTGAGTGGCTTTTGTCAAGCAAATCATTTTTATTAAAGGTACTGGAATCTCAAAGTTTGATTAGTTAGTTCACCAACAATGAACGAACCTATTATCCCCAGATTGTGCATGAATTCTGTCAATATTTGAGTATATCACTGGATGAAGATGAGGCAGGAAAGATGAAATCTATGGTAAAGGTAAAGGAAGTGGTTTTCTCATCCAAGGAATGGGCTGAATGCTTAGAGTTCCCCATGAAGGTGTCTATGCTGACTATCTTTGTAATATTCCACCTTCTTCAAACTTGTTTTCCTATGAAGATGCTATGAAGGAGCTGACTAGAAATGAAGAATCGAGGAAGACTGTTGCAAATGAATTAGAAGAAGAAGTGAGATTTCCTTTTAAGGTCATATAACATCAAATCTTCCCAAGGAAGGGAGATTTTTGTGCTGTGAAATATCAGGATATTTCTTGATCTTTTTGTTGAAACATGGAATAAAGTTGAATTTGTGTGGATATCTTATGGTGCATATCTCTGATTTTATTAATCCATCCAAGAAGGCAACCTGTTTATACTATCCGAGGATGATTTCTGCCATGTTGAAAAAATTAGATTGTGTAGAAGATGGAGATAAAGCGATAAGTGCATGCAGTGGATTTTTTCATCTGAAAGAGATTTTTAAAAGAATGAAAATCTTTTGTAACCCATAGAAGAGATGTTGGGTATGAGATTAAGAAAGTTTGTATGAAAATTTCAATCCAGTTGACCATCCTTCTAGACTAAAGGACCAAGTTGATCCAGGTCTCAAACCTGGAGAAGTTCTAGTTTATTCTAATGAGGATATTGAACCTGAGGTGCCAAGGGAAGAAGGATCTCCTTTTGATGATAAGATTGATCCTGATATTACTGAGAGTCCCATGAATATCACTTATGGACCTACTAGTCCACCTATGGAATTACCTTCAAGAGAAACTATTCTAGGTGATGAAGAGGAGGAAGAAACCAAACTTAATAGAGTTGAAGGTTATATTAGCATATCAGATGAGGAATCTGATGATGATGATAATGATGATGATGATGATGATGATGATGGTGGTGATGATGGAGGAAGTGCTGAGCATGTGAGTGACTCTCTAAAAGTGGGACAACAAGTGGTTGACAGATCATATGAGGAATTTGTTCTTGGAGATGGCGATGGTGTTGAGCCTACTGATCAACAGGCTAATGATCATAAAGATTCTGAACTTGAGGACAGACCACTCCATCCTAATGCTGAAAACCAAGAGCTCATTCAGGAATTGAATGATCTTATGGATTCTTACCAAGAGGAAGAAGATGTAGTTCCAGTTCCTCAAATTGAGGAAGTACCTGGTGAAGCTGAAGAAGCTGGAGCTTAGACAGAACCTGAAGTTCAGTTGGTTCCTATTCCCAGACAAGTTGTTATGGCCAGAGAACATGATGAAGTAGTTGATGATATTGATGTTATTCCTGAGCCTCAGGGAAGAAGGGTAATAATTGATACTATTGATCCAAGAGATTAGACCTGTACTAGAGAGTGGAATAGTGATCCATGCTACATTCTTTTCGGTTTAGATTATGACTCTAATGATGAAAGCGAAACTCCTCCTCATATTCCAAAAGTTTAGGCTGACCCAGAACCTATTGTACCTATTCCACTAGCTGCACCTCCACCTCAAGAACCTATTGCTCAGTCAGTGCCCAATGACTATGTCACTAAGGATGATTTTGGAAAAGTTTAAGAATGAGACTTGTGAGTATGTGATAGCTTCAGTGGGATCCAAAAATGAAGCCTCTACCTCCATAAGTATCTCAGATGCTGATGCAACAAAAATTGACAGAATAGTAATTCAGGAGATTCAACCAAATCTTATTACTACAACAGAAACCATTATTTGACACAACACCTTACTGAGAGAATAAGTAAGAAATATGAGCATTGAGTTTAATTCCTTAACCTCTAACTTCAAGACCTCCTTTAGTGGTGTTGTGGAAGTTATTAGGAACTTGGTGACTCATCTACTCAGTGTTGATCTGAAAAAGTTGAAAGAAGATATTGGAAAAATATTGACTGGCCCATCCAGTTCCAGGAGTGGGAGAAGTGTTGTTGCTGATTTTGAGTCTCTCAAGGCTGCGATGAGAGAGGAAATTAAAAAACTCCATATTGTTTCTGATAAATAAATTTTTGAAAAAGTACATCGAAATACCGATCTTGTATACAACATGGTCAGACAGTGCACAAATGAAGCCTCTGCATCTCAGAAAGAAATTCTAGAAAAGGTGGATAAGTATTTCACTAAGATTTATACCAAGCATGACCTCATCAATAGTTTCAAGTTTCTAGCAGAAAGTCTTTGAATTCCTCTAGTCAAAGAAGCATTCAAAAAGCAAGTTCTTCAATTGAAAGAGTTTACACCTTTGCCGAGTAAATTTATGGAAAATAAGGATGACTTTGAGAAGGCAATGCAATATGATGGGGAAATCATTAATGACTTCATCAACCTGCTCAAACCCTATCTGCATGTTCAGGACAAGGCTATTTTGGTCCCTCCAACTGCTTCAATTGGTACTGCCTCTCGGCATCCTGCTCTAATGACTGTATCTCAAGCTCTTTCCCAGATTCGACCGATCATTACTAAGCAGTCTCCAAGTCATGTGTTGTTAGAAAGAAGGCCTTGCCTTGCAGCTACTATCCCTACTGGTGTTGCCCTACCTGGTGTTATCCTCAGACCTCCTTCCTCTACCACTCCCAAACCCTCTCCTTCTCCTTTGTATCCTTATGACAAAGGAAAAGCTCATCTTCATCCAAATCCTTAGTGATGGATTATATCTTTTGATAGGGTTTTGATCTTTTTGTTTAACTTGTACTCTTATACATTTTAATGAAAATTCTTATGGAATCTTTCTTTTATATTATTTCTCCTTACTAATTTTATCTTTTTGTTAATCCCAAAAGGGGGAGAAAATAAATATGGCATATACTCTTCTGAATCCATTTATTGAGGGGGTTATTTTTTTTAACTAAATTCCAGCAATGAAAAACTTTAGTTATATTGGAAAATTTCATTCACCTATGTCAAAACTATATTTATTCTATATATTTGTATGAATGCCATAATTTATGATTATCCAAAAGGGGGAGATTGTTGGACCCTCCATGATACTTTAGTGGACCATCCATAATATTCTAGTTTTCATAATCACAAATAATGTCAATATACTGATTCTACTCTTTCATGCCAGTTTAATATCTCTCACTAAATCAATTATTTCATACAACAACATATACTTTAATAAGTCAATCGCTTATATTCATGAATAAATATGTTTACAAATGTATTTATACCTAAAATTTTTCATAACACTTAGTCTGCTAAGACAGACACTTCACAATCTTTCAAGATTCCCTGGAACTGGTGGTTAGTTCGACACACTGAAACCGAAGTTTGACACACTGATGTTCGACAGACCGAAGTTTGACACACCGAAGTTGACACACTGAAACTGAAGTTTGACACACCGAAGTTTGATAGACCAAAGTTTGACACATTGAATTCAACACACCAAAAATGAAGTTTGACACACTGAAGTTCGACAGACCGAAGTTTGACACACCAAAGTCGACACACTGAAACCAGAGTTTGATACACCGAAGTATGACACACCGAAGATGACACACTAAACATGAGAGACCGATGTTATCAAACTAAATACAACAGACCTAAGATGACTCACCGATTGTTATAAATAACTATTTCAAGTTTATTAATTCAAATTTATTTCTAACAGTCATATTTAGACAAATTAATGTTTCTGAAAATTTTTAATGTTGTCTGTAGGAATATCTGTAGACAATATGAGGTACATGCAAATGTGAAGATCTTCATGCCTATAGGATCGTGGATTATAAAAGGACCTCATCCTTCACTTTAAAGAGAAGAAGCACATGAAGTATTACACACTGATACACAAACTGTGTGAATATGAAAAAAGAGGAACTAAGTGCTTGAGATTATAAGAAGATTGTAGCAAGAAACTTTATCCTAAAAGCTCAGTGTACATCGAGACCTTGAAGAGCTGAACCTTTTCAATCCTCGAAGATAGATTACAGAAACTGTGATACTCTGTTCTGAAGACAACTTCCAAAAGAGGACTCAAATACCATTTTCTCAACATCCATTGAGTCTAGAGCATTACTTCGCAGCACATAGAGAATTCTTAACTCTATTCTCTTTCTTAACTCTGCTGTGTTTTATCTTCACTAATTGTGCAGTGTGTATATTTTGTTTGTATCACACACACTTTCTCCTAATCATAACTGGAGGATATCAAAATATCCTCATACTCAATCACTTCTTACATTTTTATCCCATGTAGAACTGTGGAAGAGATCCTATGTGATCTTTTTATCTTTATTTCCCACGAATAACTGTGGTAGAGGTCAAGTGTGACCAGGACAACTTAGTGTACTATTGTTAACCCCGATCCAGGGTGTGGATTAAAAGATTATTAATATAAATAGCTTGGTGATAGGTGATCACCAAGTGGAGAGGACTAAGTCTTTGCTTGGGACTAAACCTCTTGTTTTATCTGCTGGGATATTTATCTTATATTTCTTATGTGATATGTATTTCTTGCATTAAGATAAACCGAAATTTGATAGTTATTTTAGAAAGTGTTTACATCTGTTTAGAATCAGTAGGTTTTCTTCGAAAGTTTTGTTAATCGATAGGTTAGTAAAAATAAGAATTAATCAATATTCTGAGAGTCAAATTGAACCTTCAATACTTTTATAAATTCACTACAAACTGACTTTGTGTTTATTTTTATAGGGGGGTTTTATTTTGTAAATAATCCTTTTAACAGAAATTTTTATACACTCAATTAACCCCCCTCTTGAGTCTTATAATCCAAACAACAACAATAATATATATATATATATATATATCATGTTTTGGAAAATTTTAAAACCTAAAAACACCACAAATGATCTGTATAATATTTTTTGGATGGCTGTAACTTGGCTGTCTGAAATCGAATCATCATGCAGTCTATTCCATTTAGACTGAATTAAATTCATCTACTTAATTTAAATTAAATTAATTTTTCCTAGATCAAAAAATTCATGTGATCACTCTGATACCAATTGAGGGTACTGGGGCATGCAGCGGAAGCCAATGAGATGGGGATTTATTTTGTCATCATAGTGATGAAACATTGTCATATCTAGTGATCTGATCCCTAGTAGAGGTCCAAAGATCTCATGTGAATTAGAAAAGCATAAAAATTTAAACCAAAGAGTTACATCATTCGAATCAGTAGTGTGTTCATCTATTGCACATCACTGAAAAACATTTCTTGAAAGATCCAAGGATGAACCTCTATAGATAATCCAAATACACTTCAAGAGTCTTCATATATGCCGATTTTCAAATTCCAAATACTATCACGAAGCTCCAATGATTATTTTGACATCGTGATAATCACCTTGACTTTTTTCTAATGATTCGTGAAGGCATTTTTGGATCAATTTCACCGACATTGTCATTCTCTCTCTAGAATGAGGGAAGGAGTAGAAATAAGATCTCAATCCCTTTGAATTAATAGTATATGGAATGAGATCTCTTTTTTGATTATATAGTGGATGTAAAAATACCCAGAAAGGATTCCCTGATCCCCGTATATCTAATTCCCACTAAATAAGAAATAAATGACACATTCCGATGAACTAAATACATAATAATTATCATTTATATTTTTTCACATACTTGTAATATATAATAAATATATTACGTGAGAAAACCAACATTAACTCAACTCATAATTCTAGCAATATTAAATGAATATTGAAAATTAAAATAATATTTATTGGTATAATATTTTTCCACATATTCACTTAATACATTGTGAATAATTTTAGTAAATAAATTCAAAAAAATTATTTTATACTCAAATAATAATGATTTTTTTTAATTTTTGGTGATCATTAATACTTGGAAAACTCTCGGACTCTATGGTGGGGCCCACTATGTCCTATACACATATTCTCTAGAATATGAAAGACTCTTGAATATGCTATTATGTGTTACCCTCTAAGACTTTGTCTCGATAGAAGTGAATATTATTCGTAGACTAGGTGTAGAGTCTAGGAACCCATCAAATCCCCTAATGAGATAAGGACTATTCATAACAATGAAAACCTTTCAACAAACATTCACCATTTAATACAATATATTTTTCTCATGATATCTCATAAACCAGGATGCACAACTTGTGTCACTATCCATTCTTACTTGTCTTCTTCTACCATGACCATGGATTTAGTAAAGGTACTACCATCCTGATCAATTGGGATCAAGATATCACTTCCTTAATTCAGAAGTGAAAAATTCAATCTTGATCCTTAAACTAAAGCCAAACCACCATTGATGCACCCAACACAAGCTACCTTTCCATGGATTCAATGAAATGGTTTTTTCCTTGCATAAAAGTACACGATCCAATGGCACACATTGATAATGATATTAAGTCAGGAGACCAATACACATGTTTATAGATATGAACAACTAATGAAACCTGAAACATTTTGTGTTCCTATTGGCGGGCCTGTCCTCATGATCTCATATACCTGAGATCACCAAGTGAGAACTTCATGTGAAGAAGTCTATATACCTATGAGCCCCCAAAACCTGATAGTCAGACATCATCTATATATTTTATATATTATGTATCTAGAATATAGAAAATATGTTTATGATTAATTTCATAGTATCTTGAGGTTCTCATTATAGATTGGGAATTTCTATAACATTTTGATATGAAAAATAATCTATGAAAATTACCATATAAATAGTGGACACAAAAATATAAACACTATTATGGTAAGTATACATCACGCACATATCACTGTATACATGATATGGTAATTGAAAATTACTATTTAAGTTTTTTCTAGGTCACCCACTATTATAACACATTAATCAATAAATTTTTTTTCCTTCACATCACATACTATCATCATAGAAATTTAGAAACTCACACTATTTCAATCATCATTTAATCCATTTTATAACAATTATCAATTCATTAAATTTTTTTAGGTATATTAATTTTTTAAGTGATATTTTCCACATTAAATTATCATAAAATACTTGAAATTTGGAGTATTTATATTACCCATGTACTCTACAATACTTTCTTATATCAAATGATGGTTTTTAGAGGTAATTTTAATCCTAAAAAATTATAAATCTTGCAATTAAAATGATGAAACATAAAATATTAATATTTTTTTATATTTTAAAAATATTAAAAGATTTTACTCAATTTTATAAATTCATAAAATCTAGAATATGTCATTAAAATTAAAAATAATAAAAAATCATCAATTTATCCTAAAATATCATTAAATATATTAAAAATTTATCATCAATGGTATTTTTCACATTAACGAAACATAAAATGTATGAAAAATTATATAAAAAATAATTTTTGTTATTTATATCACTCTATTACCCTATAATATTTCATTAATTTTAATTTTTTTTCATAATAAAGAATAACTATTATAATAATAAGAAGATAAAAATATACAAAAGATACAAGAATCGTGTGGTAAATAATACCCAAAATAAATAAATATTAAGAGTATATCATCACTCATAAGATTTTTAAAAATATCAAGGAATCAATAACAACATAAAAAAATTAGTATCTTCCATTATTTTAAACCAACATTAATGTGGCAGTAAACTCTTAACCACATAATGAAAACAAGCATATGAAATTCTTAACATGGAACAAACACAAAACCAAAAGGAAAATCCCTCATAGAATAAATTGCAAAGGAAACATCTTGAGGCTTCTCAAATTGAAATTATTAATAATAAATACAAGCATTTAGAGTTTTACCAAATACATATTCATGATAAGTTCTTCACCAGAGAAAACTAAAAACTTGAAATCCTTCACCACAATCCATATTTTTATTTTCAAGAGACACTTTTAAAGGGTAAGTGTGAACCGAAACAACTCCAAACGTTAAAAATTCAACCACTATAAAGAGAACCCACTTCAAATTCAAATTTCAAAAGATCGCCAGAAAATTTTCAAAATTCAAAATTAAAACTGATCAAACACCACCATACTCGGACCATGAGCCATCCACTATGCCACACTTTCACCATCGGTCACACACAGCCAACTACCACTTTCATCAACACTGGAGACGAACACATCCACACTGTCAAGAAACAAGCTGTCGTCACCATCTTCGTCCTGAAACTGCCTTCTCAAACACAAAAACCAAAGAGCCTTGAACTCCTCTGCGCAGCAGCTCCACCTAGGATAGAGCAGGGGAATTATGGATCCAGAGCAGTGAAAGAAACGGGTGAATGAAGGATGAAACAATATCAAGAAGCGCTAGAACCATCAACGCAGAAGAAATCCAACACTTTCACCGCCATCACAGTCAAACCCAAAACAAAAATTGCACTGAAGGAGATGTCACACCACTATTGTCAACGACCGTCGGACTTTGAACATAATCCACACGAGCAGCACACCCGGATGCTCCATTCACATCAGCCATAAACATAAAATACTGGTGCTATCTGAGACACCACCGAAACCCACCCCACATAATCTTTCACACCGACGACCCACACCCGCAGCCAACAACGAGTAGAAAATTGAACCAAAACCATCGCAAAAACACAAAAACATCAAAAAAGACTGAAATCCACATCAAAGCATGGAACCAAATAAAAAACAAAAATGGGGAATAAACCCTAGGGAAAACGGGAAAAAATAGAGATTGAAGAGGAAAGGGGATCAGAACCCTAAAAGAAGAAGGAGACGCTTGGAGATCCACAACCGCCAGAATGCAAAGCCCAAAAACTATTTGAATCAGACACTCCCAGTACGACTTGGAAGGGAGTAGCTAACCATGAGTTCAGAGCACAGAAGAGGTAGCTGAGGAAGATCCAATGAGCCGTCAACCACTCACCGTCGAAGAAGCACACCCAAAACCACGAGCGCCCGGATGAGATATATCCACCTGAGAGAATGAGTCTGAGGATAAATCGATGATGGAAATGACACATAAGAAAGGTAATGGAAGGAGAAAGAAGTAGGGTCCAAGAGGCAGCGCTCCATCGCAAGAGGAAGAAACCGTAGAGGATGAGGAAACTGCTCTGGGAAGCCAACCGGGTGAGAACGGAGCCATCCTCTCTACTTGAAAGCCTTCTTAAATATGGAAGAAACCTAAAAATGTATTCATTCAAGGGGAAGAATAAAATTTCCTTAACCAAAATACCTTTAAAGGGTGTACCCTCCTTTATTTTGTTTTCAAGATGACTAGTGAGTAAGAACTTTTAAATTTAATCAATTGTGATAACAACCCTTTGTAGGATAGAGAATTAATTTCGCTATATCACCTTGTTTTCTTGGAAAAAAATAGAACTATCCATATTAAAAAAGTGGGTTTTCCCTTTTATATCACATGATAAAGAAAAATTTTCTTCAATATCTCCTCTGTTTAGGGAGTATTGGAGAAAACAACATCAAATTTGGAATTAAAAAGAGGGTGAGACTCTACCTTTATTGGAATGGTTTTACAGGGATCAAATGACACTCGTTCAACACAACATAAGTAGTTAGAAATTATAATACCATGATCAACCATGCGTGAAACTAAAACTATAAAAATATAAATGAAGAACAATATAATGCAGCTTTCAGCAGTGAATTCCACTATTTCTATCTTTAATCACATGTTTGATGAAGATCACTAAGAGGAATCCATCAAACTCCTTCCTCCATGGTGTATACATGGGATGATATAAATCAATAGACACTGATGGAGGATTCTCTTTCACCCATGGTATCATAGTACCTATCGTAAGAACAGTAATAGGAGGAATAGGGAAATGAGAGAATCATCAGGTGGCTTTAATCACTTGGAAAACCAACTTAATGGTATCCTACTCCTTATATAATCCTTTGGGACACTCCCAAGTATTCATTTATTTACTTGAACATTTCATATCCATTGTGTAATGCACATTATTACAACATTTATAACTCCTTAAACCATAAAACTCTCCCATATGTTTCATATTATAAAACATATTATTAGTGATAGGTAAATTAGAGGAGATCCAAAAATTATCCATTTAACATTAAACATCCTTATTAATTATATGGTGTTACATGAATCTCACACTATGATTCATATAGTATTATGATACATCCAAACCACACAATACGACTGATAGATAATGAAATTATATCATATACTCTAAATTTGATATACCCATATCATATCATATAATATAACATAAACTCATCATATTTGTTTAAGTATTTAGGCCATATCTCCTTCAATATCCCACTTACACTAAAGAGTCATAGAATTTGTTCCATTTCACCTTATATTATATCATATACAATAATATGTGAAATCATATCTAAAACTCCTTTTGGATATATTCCAAAAAAAAATTAAAATCTATTATCAACTACACTGTGTATCACATCATATATAATACTATATTAATATCCATCCAAAAATACCATTTGGATAAAATCTATAATAATTTTAGAGCATCTCTTTGAGAAAAACTCAATCGCTATTCAGTAAACCACAAAGTGTGACCCCATGAGACTATATTTCACTATAAAAAATATGAATATATGGATTCATAAATGAACACAAAGAGAAACCACTAGAATAACATTAGTGTTACTCAAGAAATAAAGGAATTTGACATGATCTCCATTAAACACATGTATCTTTATAACCATTTTCATCGGTTGTATCATATACTAGAATGAATAATCCTAGAATATTTTTCTCCAATACATTGAGTGACCATGGTACTAGAGTATGTAAATCCAATATGACCTCCTTATAAATTATCAAATATATAAGTATACATTGACCTGGTTGATGAATACATAACATGTCATTCAACTTTATGGATGAGAACGCAACACATCCCTCATCCGAAAGATAAGCACATCATATGTCTTATCTATGCATGACCCTGGGCTTCCTCAGTCTATCTCAATCGAGGGAACAAATTTCATACTCATAATATGAGAGGAAAAACCCATATTATTTAAGCTCCAACCAATGACATGTTAAACAACATACCTAACCACCCTTGTTCAGTTAATCCTAAAATATTGTATAAGAATGGTATCAATGTATAAATGTTATTATGATAGTTATCTCTCCACCTCTAGTACTAAGATTCAAATATGAAATATAGAACCGTATTAAACTAAATACATAGTGTATAACACTCCATGTGGTATACTTTAAGGCTCATCCAATGCACAAAAATCGTTTTGTTCCTTATGAGCATATTTTATGTCTCTATATGAAATCATACTTTTTATAACCTTAACATTTTTTCATAACCTATAATAATCCATTATGAACATCGGTTAGGGATAACTCAATCCCATAATTTGAGTGGTCAATTATCATTTCACTTCATGAGTATATGTAACCAACATGAATGATTAATAAAGAAGATATTTCCTTTTGTATAACATGATACATTTTATATTCTTCAACTCTTCATTAATATTAAAAAAATCATACATAATCATGTAACAACCCAAAATTATATATATATATATATATATATATATATATATATTCAATTTTCATTTTAAATATATAATGTCTATCATAATTAGGTATATAGTATCGTATAAACACACACAACACATAATAAAAACCAACAACAATTTATTACATTAATTGGGAAAATTAAAATTTTATAATAAAATATAGAAAATAAAATGGAAAATAGTATAATGGTACAATAAAAAAACACAAAAACAAGTAATATTATAATATTTGGATCACTTTGACCTCTAAGAATAATCATACTAATGAATACAACTATAAAAAATATATAGAACATTACCAATACAATAAAACTTTTTGAAAGGAAAAATGTAGAACATTGAGATACATTAAGGAAATTGATGAATAAAGGAATTAAAAGGTATTTATAGGAAGTAATATGCATGTGGTAGTAGTAATATGACTATTAGGAATAGTCACTTGGCCGTTATGAATAGTAACATGACCATTGGAATAGTAACTTGACTTCAAATTAGTACAGTATCATATAAATAAAATTTATCATGATTAATATAATTATTTAAATTCTATAAAATAAATATCAAGATTAAAACAACAAAGAAATTATAAGTGATTTTTTAATAAATTTTATTTTAATGTATTTTGTAAAAAACATAATTTTTATGTTAATAATTAAAATTACCTATGTTAGATAGTTATTTTGATAAAATTATTTCATTTTGAGAATCATCACATCGAAATTTTCTATAGGTATTTTTTTAGTAATTTCCTCAAAAAATCATTTTTTAGTTGAATGGTAAAAATATAGTTTTTATGAAATAAGTATGTCTTAATTACATCATTTATGATGTAATAATAAAATAAAAAATTATAAAATTTTATGATTGAACAAAAGAATATTTAATAAGTTAAATAATTCATTAAATTAAAATTACAAGACCCAAAAATGAATTTCCAATGTATAAATTATATAGTATTACATTAAAAAAAATAGTTTTTCATTTTTCCACTCCCCTTTTTAATAAACTAAGGAATTTGGTTTATAAAGGGGTTTAAAGTATTAAAAAATATATTTTTAATAAATTATAATTTATAATGTAAAAATATCACTATTTTATGCTTTACATTGGAAATTATATTTTATTCAATATTTTTTCCTAAAACAACCCTCTCCTGAGTTTAAATACACCACCTCCCTCCCCTTGGAAAACCACTTCCCTTAAACTTCTCTAAGACAAAACTTTACTAAAGTTCCTTATATTAATCTACTTAGAATATTTAAGAACATTATATAGTCATAATACTTCATGATTTAACGAATTTAAGGGTTATATAAAAGGAACAACTTCGAGAAAGATGTAATGTTCTTTCATCTTTTTATTTCATTTTCCTCTTCAAAATCTATATCAGGATATTTATTTATAATACAAACCCTATTAAATAAATTAAATAGTATGATAACATTATATTTATAATTTAAATCCCCTATAAATTTTTTATTTATAATATAAGAATAAAATATACATCTCTTTCCTCTGCATTTAACAATGTCCCGTTAATGGTCGAATAACAACCTATGAGGATGTTTCCAATTCTCTACTTATCACCACCCATATGGATGATTATAATAAATTATTTATAATATATAAATGTATAGATATAGGAATTTTAAAAATTATTGAGTTAATTTTACTATTTAATAAGTACCAATAAAACAAGATCATGAAATCAAAGAAAGATGAGATATTTTAAAGAAAATATAATATCAAAACATTCCACATTTAATTGAGGATTAAAAAAATAAAATATAATGATTATAATTGATTATGAGTTAAAAAAATAAAAATAATTCATGTTTTGTTTTACATTTTAATAAACATAATTTCATTATATATGAGGTGGAAAATTGATGAAATAAATCAAGACCAAAGGTAAGGATAATTATCAAATCCCAAGTATTTCATTTTGGGTTATCTCCTCTTTCACTTTGTTTTCAGTATGGATTCTTCTATAATTTACTTAAAATACCATTTGAATATATTTTCCCTCTTATTTTTAGGGTTATATATTGTTTTTAATCATTTAAAATATTTATAATCCAATTAGAAATTTTATTCAAAGTGACTTTATTTTCCAAAACATATCTTTGACTCCTCTTGAGCTATTTTTTTTTCACTCAAAGAATGATGATATTTTATACCAAAATATTACCTTCCTTGACCATTTTAAAACATTAAATTTTATTCATTAAATTATTATTTATTATATATTTATGAAACCCATTACTTTTCATGGGTTTATTTTATGATTTCATTTTTATATGATTCCATTCTATGTGGAATGCCAGATTATGATAATTTTATGATGTGACACATGGGACCAAAATTTTATAAACCTCTAATTCCTTGGTTAATGTGATATATCTCATGATATTATGTGTATTATTAATGAACATTATTCATGAATATTTTTCACAATTATGACATTATTTATGTACATATGTTATGTGTGAAGATGATGCTATCTTTGTTTTAAACTTATGTGTGGTATTTGACCACTATGTTATGATGTTTATTTATAATTAACATGATAAATTCCATAAATTTTGAAAATTACTTTCTCATTCTTATGATGATGATACTATTCTTATGATATGATGATGATGATTATAATCACCCATATACTACTGATTCATGTCACTTATTCCATCCATGTTATTCATCCCCTTACATGGAATTTAGATCACCCCTTCCTTTGATGTATATCCTCAGGTGAATACATGTACTAAGGAAAACATAAATATTTTAGGAGTTCAATTATGAATGAATTAAATAATGTTCAAGTTTAATTATGTACATATCACGCACCACCCCAAGCAGTCCCTACACCATATGCCTGAGCCGACCTGAAACATCCTTGAGCTACATTCATGATCACCCTAGGGTGGCATCGAGCACTGTGGAAATCAGAATTAACTCATGGGAACAATTTCAACCAATAAAAAATTTAAGAAAAAAATAGGCATGGATCATCTATACATTGGATTTCCATGATAAAGTTAGATAAAAATTTAAATAAAAAAGAAGTTTGATAGAAATAAACACACAACACAAACACAGAAACTAATCCCTATACTACCCTAGTCTTCCTCCCCTATAAATAAAACCATACCCATATCCAGTTCCCTTCTGGAATCCCATATAAAATAACTACCCTCCATCTATAGAAAGTGGAAAAAGGTCTATGTGGTAAATATGATAAATAATGGGGAAACCTACCTTAAATTCACTTTCTTTGAAAATGGAGGTGTTATTACACCTCGAAAAGGCACAAGATTCCCTATAAAATAAATTGACATTGAAAATCGAAAAATCCCCAAATAATTTTGAGGAAATAAGGAATATAAATCCAAATTTCACCCTAAATAGAGCAGAATCTATCACATTTGACAAAAATCAAAAGAACATGCCTCAAATAGATCTTTACAAGACTTGGAAACTAGAAATTGAAAGTAATCAAAAAATAAAACCCCTCTAGGTTTCAACCAAAGAAGAAACAAAAAATAGAAGGAAAAAAACCAAGAAAAAATAAGAGAAAGGAGGAGGATAAATGTCAACCTAAAGTAATCACACCAAGAATTGGGGAGGAAATCAAAAACCAGAAGGAGAGGGAGTAGGGAGGCCACACACGAGGGAGACACTCCTAGATGGGTATCCAATGACAAGATATGGGAGATGAATTAGGAATATTTAGGGGAAAAAGTGAGGGGAAAAAGGTAAAATATCATTTTTAAGGTCTGGAAACCACACACAGTTTGGTCACATAGTTGGCCAACCATGTTCCAACCAAACACCCTGCACTGAAAGTCCAGAGGTACCTCACACTGTCAAGCTGCATGGTTAGATAAATTGTGAAATAGATCTGTAAAGTTTATAAATCCCCTCACACAGTTTGAGAATAATTTCTACTAACTATGTGCCAACTGTGCACCTATGTTTAAATTCAATTTTCTTTTAAAAAAATTATCTTAATTCAGCTTTATGTTTAAGAACAAGACTAAATATAATTAAATAATTGAAAAAATTAATTAAATAGGGTTAGGGTGTGACAATTATCCCCCACATAGAAATTTATTCCCCCATAAATCATTTGGATAACATGGTTGATTTAAAAAATGAATAAGGTATAACTCTAAAATTAAGAAAAAATTATAGAAATACATGAAGACTTACCTAAAATAACACTAATTATTGACAACAGTATCCTTAATAAAAAAATGGTACGTACCATAATTGTCTAATTCCATCATCTCAGGTAACCATAAGGGAAACCTAACATGAAAGATACTGCAATAAAAGGAAAAGGTCAAGTATATAAGGCACAACATAAATAGAAACCCAATAAGGCTTGGTCACCAGTCCTAAAAAAATAGCTCATGGAATGAGTTGACACTAATGGTAAACATTATCTATTTGGGTGGGAGTGGTTGGGAAATAAATCCCAAACATGTTATCACAAAAAAGGGATTGCTTGTAGTATTCTCCCCACCATAATAGAATTACACTAAAATAATAACTCTAAGGAAAAATCATTATAAGGTAGAGGAAAACCTAATAAGAAATAAAGGGATTCTAAAGGTTATAGAATGGTAAAGGGGATTCACAAGGGATACTACTAAAAATAAATAAGTACCATAATTAGAAACATTTCCAATAATTAGGTACAATCACCATCCCATAAAAGAAAAACCAAGGTAAACCAATGAGAGAAAATAAGACATGACAACAATTAAACCGAATAAAACATTCTGAAATAAGAAAACTTTTTCTTGCCTTTGGATAAAGGAGGGTGAATAGGTAACTTGGGTTATCATAACTAAAACATCGAAACCTAGATGAACTATGACAACACATATCTTTTATAAACATTATTTTATGATTTATTATATAAAGATAAACATAACACAATCTCATAAGATCATGAAGCCTTACGTATTTGGGAAATTTGATACATAGCACATTAACTTTAACAAGGATATAAAAACATTATTTAGAAACATCATAAAATTCCCTTAAATTTCATTGATCTTCTAAAACCGCATGGGATAACCTGAGGATGTACATTATAAATGGATGAGTTATAAATCCCAGTAAGGGAATAATCAAAGAATAACATGATTATTGTAATACATGTGAATCAAGAGGAATATAAATGTGACATAAAATGGGTGATAATCATAAACATGAACATTGAAGCATGATATAAGATGATAACATCAAGGTAACATAGGAATATGAAAACAACATAAAGCCTAAAATAATAAGCATAATTCAAGGATAAAAATAAATAAAGGAGTTATGGTTACATACATATAAGTCCAAAATAAATAAATGATAGGTAAATTTATGTGAATACCCTTGAGTGGATGCAGGTATGAGTATTCACTATACAATTGTTTGGCGTGGAAAATCACAGGATAATTTTGGAAATATAATGGGTGTATATAAAGATTAATGTAAGGGTTTGATAAAAGTGAAAGGTAGACTCTAATTATTTTTACATCATAAGGATAGTAAAATATATGTGAAAAATCACATTACAACATGATCAATTGGAAATAAAATGGTATAATAAAAATAAAGTGCATGAATAAAGAGGAGGATGAGAGAATCTCTTACCTTGAGAGGGTGCTTCTAAAAGAATGAGAGAATCTTATAAAGCACTTGGGAACACAATGGGGGGGATTTGGAGAGGTATATGGAGAATAAATTCATTCTCAATGGGTTTTGAGTGAGGTTTAGTGGATGTTGGGTGGGTATTTATAACAAAAGATAGGGGAAATCTTTATTAATTTCGAAACCTTGGTTTTAGACTCTATATAATAAAATAATCAAAAAACACAATCCTTACCATGGTTTTTACCCATGGTTTCTTTCAAATAGGGGTGGTATTCAATATTTTATAATTTTATGAACTGATTATATTAAAATAATGTCATTAGTGATGTAGAAGTGAGTCATGTTCATAAATAATTGATTTTAAAACTTTAAAATATAATATAAGATTTGGAGGATCATTAAAGGTTTATAAAATTAATAAAATATCTTAAAAACACATTATTTAATGGTTAAATATATATCTAGTTGTTTATGCCTTTTATATAATTTATTGCATCACTTTTAGACCATTATGATGTCATAATACACACCATATATTTATCTCATATTTAATTTTTACCCAAAAATTCAGTTATCTTAGAAAATTATGAAAAATTCACTATTGAATAATTTTAATGTGGTGATTTCTAAAATAATATTTATTTTATCAAAATAATTCCTTAAATATGATAATATAAACTTTTAAATAAAAAATTTTATATACTAGAAAATACTTGTTTTTATGATAATGAAAATTTTCTTAGCATTATAAAGATTTCATTGGACTTCATTAAATTATATTATCATTTTTATATTAATAAATATTAATTAATAATAATATTATATAAAAGTAATTTTTTTTAAATTTTTGAATTTATCAAAAAGAGTGTCAAAACCATATATTTTTCAAAAATAAAATTTTGGTTTCTTCATCTCAAAATTTAATTTTCATCAACTCATTTATAATTTTATATAAAAATTAATAATGAAAAGGGATAGATATAATCATTATTTTGTTATAATTAAAACATAAAAATTCATACAACTAATGTTTAGATACATAACCTCCTATTGCACTATCATATTCCATAAGGGTAAATTGTATTATGATGGAACTTTCTTGAGGTGGTTTGACGATCATGGTTTAGGTCATGATCTCGATAAGCTTGAACCTATCCCATAAATGGTTTATTTTGAGTTTCAATTGTTGAATTTCAGATTGGTATTGGTTAAGAAAAATCCTAGTGATACCATATCCCTTAGAATCATTAATAATTGGGCTTTATATGGTATAATCTTACTGGATGAGGCAATCATTTTTTTTGTCTGTGTTAATTATAATTTATCATAACCCTTAATATATGAAAATATTAACAGTCACTATACAATTACTATTTTATCAATTTTTAATATTCTTAATGGTTTTTAAATATGACTACATATATTTTATAATGGTATGAAATAATCAAAGTAGGGTAGGTGTTTTAACAACTATATTACTTAA
The DNA here is from genome assembly GCA_963277665.1 of Viscum album. Taxonomy (NCBI): domain Eukaryota; kingdom Viridiplantae; phylum Streptophyta; class Magnoliopsida; order Santalales; family Viscaceae; genus Viscum; species Viscum album. Next base: position 1,348,854,014 of record OY728121.1, on the reverse strand, counting down.
TAAGTAATTTATTCATTTTAAAGGGTAATTTCATTTATAGAAGTTTGGGTCATTACATTATTCCCCCTTTATAAATTTATCACTCAAAATTTCATTTCATACACTAAAATAGATTATGGTTATTTTTTTTCATTGCCCCAACCAGTTACAATGTTTCTTCCTCAAACTTATGGTTCCGCCACAACACATTGACCATGTGAGTTGTCTTGTTTCATAGAACTTTGTCTTTATTATATAAAATCTTCACTGTATTCTCCCCATATGAAAGATAATTATCTAAGGATACCAACACTAGATTCAGTACATCAATGGGGTCTAATATATACTTCCTCAAGATAGATACATGGAACACATCACATACTTGGGATAAGTTAGGTGATAGTGCTAGTTGATAGTCCACAAATCTAATACGATGAAGGATATCAATGTTTCCAATATATCTTGTACAAATATCTACCTTCTTCACAAACCTCATGAATGTATTTCATGATTATATATGAAGGAATACCTTATCTCTGACATAAAACTCTAGGTCTTTTTGATGATTTTCTATATATCTTTTCTGTCGACTTTGTGTGGATTTCATATGACTTTGAATGGTTTGAACCTTATCTATATTCTCTTGGATAAGATCCGGTCCCATAAGCTTCTTCTCTCTAACTTCATCTCAGCATGTTGGAGTCTCACACATATTTACATATAGAGCCTATTAAGGTGACATTTGAATGTTATAATGAAAAATGTTGTTATATGAGAACTCCACTAAGGGAATGTGTAATCCCAACATCCTTGGAAATATATTGAACATGATCTCAACATATCCTCTAGAGTTTGAATGGTTATATAAGACCAACCATCTATATGACGTTGATAAGGAGTATCAAAACCCATATCAATATCCAATGCTTGATGAAATATTCTCTTGAACCTTGAGGTAAACCTTATATATTGATTAGATATAATGGAGAGTGGAATTTCATATAGTCTTACTACTTACTTTATATATATCTTGGCGAGTTGGTCAAGAGAGAAATCTTCCTTGATAGAAATTAAATTATCTGACTTTGTAAGCTAATCGACTTACACCCATATGACATTATTTACTTTTTGTGTCTTGGGGAACCCTATGATAAAATCCATGGTTATGTTTTCTCATTTCCATATAGGTATGAGAAATGGTTGTATCATATCCTTAAATTTTTTTCATTCAGCCTTGAATTGTTGGAATACCAAGAATTAAGATACAAATTATTCAATATCACCCTTCATGTTGTCCCATAATAAGTTCTTCTTCAGATCTATATACATCTTAGTGCTTCCTAATTGGACAGAGAAGGATGAACTATGAACATCATCTAGAAGTTTCCATTCCATTTTTTGTTTTTATGTGACACATATTTGGGTTCCAAACATTATAACTCCATCTTTAGCAAGGTTGATTTTTGGAATATTCACTACATTTATCTACAACTTCTCATTATCTTTTTTGGAATCCATGATCCTCTTAGGAATGGAAGATAGAGAAGTTATTTGAGAAAGTAATTATGAATATCATTTTATTATTCCCATGTCCATTGTTTTAATTTCTAATAATATTGGATCCATTTCAATCCTAATAATAGATAAGATTGTGAGATCCTTTCTAATCAGAGATAATTCCACCAAATATTTAATATGAATATCATTTATTCCAATTATCAATCATAAATTAGGTAGTTATGATTGTGAATAATTAATTGTAAAGAGGCATAGTATATCACTTTTTCATCTTTCATGAGTATAAAACCCAAGAACTTTTTGGATGCATCACTATTGATCACAAATCCTTACCCACTAGTGGGTAATGTGAGCATATGTGCAATGATTAGCCTCTTAAATAACTATTTAAATATCTCCTCATATTCATTATTCTAAACAAACTTCACTCTCTTTCAAGTTATCTTAGTTAATGGGATTGAAAATACTGATAAGTTTCTCAAAAATAAATTATAGAACCCAAATAATCTAAGGAATCTCGAATCTCCATCATAGATTTTGGTTTGGTCTATCCTTAAATTAACATTATTTTTAAAAGATCTATATATATTACTTTCCTAGTGATAAAATTCCCCAACAATGTCACTTTCTCCATCCAAAACTCACATTTACTATAATTTTCATATAAATTTTCCTTTTGTAAGGTATTCATTACAACATTCAAATGATCCTCATGTTCCTACATAATTTTGGAGTATAAATAATATCTTCTATAAAGACAACCATATATTTATTGAGTTAATCCCTAAAGACTCTGTTCATGAAGTCAATGAAGACAGCTGGAGTGTTAGTGATTATAAACGGCATCACTATTAACTTGTAGTACACATACCCTATATGAAAAGTGGTCTTGAGGATATCCTTATTCTCCATCTTTAATTGATAATGTCTCAACTAAAGATCCACCTTAGAGAAGTACTAGGATCCACATAGCTAATCGAACAAGTCATCAAAACATGATAGAGGATACCATTTCTTAATCATGATTTTTTAACTAAATATAATAAATACAGAGGCGCATTGACCCATCCTTATTCTTGATGAATAGGAGAAGCACACCCCATGGTAAAGAACTTGGCTGTATAAACCATTTATTTCTATTCTCTTATAGTTTTATCTTTATCTCCTCAAGTTTTACAATGGCTATTCTATACAGAGTCTTGGATATTTGAAAATATTTGGGTATGAGTTTGATTGAGAACTCAACCTATCGATTTGGAGGGAGATGAGAAAATTCTTCGGGAAACAAATCAACATATTCCATTACAATGATCATGTCAACAAGGATGATATTTTCCTTAGTCTCAATCATTTAATCTAGATAATCTTGATCATAAGGAAATAATATCCATGCTTAAGATTATGATTCCAAAGGAGATTCATCCACCTCCTCGAACTTGTATAGAATTAGAGGGTGATAAGTGATATAGTGGATTATTTTCTTCTCCCTATAATTTATAATGACTTTATATAAGTAAATATGATCCATTCCTAGAATAATGTCGAAGTTAGACAAATGTAGTATCACGAGGTTAACTAGAAAGTTTTTCCCAAAAATATTTTTAGGGGAGAAGTTATATACTTGGGATGCAATAATTTCCCCATTTACTATTTCCATAGATAACTCTAATTCTATATTTTGAGGTTTTGTTTGAATAGTTCCACTAAACTTGTGTGATATGAAAGAATGTGTAGAACCATAGTCACATAGAACATTTTAAGTTGAAGAAATAATGAAAAGCTTGTATTTTACTATTTAATTTTGGTTCTTAATCATTTAGTTTACCCAAAATAGACTTAGGGATAATAATTTTCAAAATATTAAGCATATTAAGGGGAAATATGAACATAGAATGGATAAATAATAAATGACATATATTCCTCCACCTATGAATTTATAGGTTTCCATGTAAGTTATCCACAATCTATTTCCTATCATAAAATTTTAGAGGAATTTTTGTTCCCTTCATAATGGTTAATAAATAGATTTTGGATTTACTAAATCATATACTTTGGGAGTTTCAATATAGGTGTGCTATAAGGCCTATTTTTCATTCATAGGGTGATGATCAATCTATACCCAATGTTCCATTTTCAGGGTTATTAGGTACAATTGTGCCAGATCCACATCCACTTATAGTATCTATACATGGATTTTGTTGCTTGGGAGCCACTTAATATAAAATTTACTATAATTTAGGGATGTTTTATTGTGTTTAGTATTATCCATATGGATTTAAATAATTTTTTCTAATACTAATCCCCAAAAATAACTAAACCTTCCTATGATACCAATTATGACAACTCATATCTTTTATAAACCTTATTTCATGATTTATTACAGAAAATTACACATAATAAAATACAATAAGATTGATAAGCCTGGTTTATTTAGGAAATTAGGTATATATCACATTAAATTTAAACAAGGATACAAAAACAATATTCAAAAACTGTATAACATTCACTAAAACTCTATTGATCTTCTAAAACCGCACAGGATAACCTGGGAACTTACATAAGAATGGGGTGCACTATAAATAACAAAAATGGAATAATAAAAGAATAAAATAATGAAGTTAATAAATTTTATTCAATAGGAATATAAAGGTGATATAAAAGGGGTTATAATGACAAACAAGATCAAATATTCATGATATAAGATGATAACTCATGGAAACATAGGAATGCAACAACAACATAAAACATGAAATTATAATCATAAGTCAAGGATAAATGCCAAGACATCCTAACATAGTGTTCTTTGGATAAACTCTAATGAACCATACATGGTATTTCATGAGATAAAAACATTATTCAATTCATTGGAGGGCTATATAATTCCAGGCCCACCTGTCACATTCCTATCATGTACATGCATTAGTGTGCTACATAGACCATACAAAATAAGAATTACTTTCATAAATTGTAATCCCATGATTAATTATTGTGGATTATATACATTTAATTAACCAATAAATGAATTATAGGTTCATCTAGGTGAATAATGTTGTGTGTAAATGAGGATGGGTATTCATTACACAAATGTTTGGCACGAAAAATCGTAGGATAATTTCGAAAGAATAATAGGTCTATATAAAAATTATTGAAAGGGTTTAATGATAGTGGAAGGTGGTATATCATTGATTATACATCATAATTATAGTAAAATAGATTTTAAAAACACATTATAACAAGGAAAATTGGAAATTAAATGCTATAATACAAATAAAGTGCTTGAATAAAGAGGAGATAATCCCTTACCTTGAGAGAGTGCTTCTAAAAGATTGGGGGGATATTATTAACATATTTATAACTCATTCAGAATGATTTAGAGAGTAATAGGGGAGTAAATTCAAGATAAATGGGTTTCAATGTATATGAGTGAGAGGTTGGGTGGGTATTTATAGATAAAGAGAGGGAAATTCTTTATTAATTTCTAAAATTAGGGTTTGGACTCTGTGATAAAATAATCAAAACCATAAACCTTACAATAGATTATCTAATTTTTTCGATCAAATATGATTTGTTTTAAGTATTTTATATGTGAAATAATGGAACATATTAAAATAATACCATTAGTGATGTGTAAGTGAGTCACGTTCATAAATAATTGATTTTAAAACCTTAAAATATAATATAGGTTTTGGAGGATTCATTAAAGGTTTATAAAATTAATAAAATAAATTAAAAAAACATTATTTTAAAGTAGAAATATTTTTTTTCATTTATTACTTTTATATCTTTCATTACAACACTTTTGGGCCATTATGATGTCATAGTATAGATCGTATATTTATACTGTATTTAATTTTTACCAAAAAATTGACTATTTTAGAAAAATTATGAATAAATCACCATTGGATAATTTATATGTGATTTTTTAAAAAATAATATTTATTTTATAAAAATAATTATCCAAATATGACAATTTATACTTTTAAATAAAAATCATTAATTACTGGAAAATACCTGTTTTCACGACAATAAAAATTTTCTAACCCTTATAAAGATTACATTGGACTTCATTAAATCACATTATCATTTTTATATTAATAAATAATATTGTATAAAATTAATATTTATTTAAAAATTCTTGAATTTATCAAAAAGAGTGTCAAAATCATATATTTTTGAAAAATTACAATTTTTGTTTCTTCATATCAAAATCTTATTTTCATCAACTCATATATAATTGTATATATAATGTAATAATGAAATGTTATATGAATAATCATTATTTTTTTACAAATAAAAAAAATAATTCATACTACTATGGTCTAGATATATAACCCCTTATTACACTAGTGTACGTCCTAAGGGTAAGATGTGAGATGATGAAACTTTCTTAGGATGGTTTGTCAAACATGGTTTGGGTTGTGATCTCAATAACCTTGAAATTATACAATAAATGATTTCATTAGTGTTTCTGTTAATTAATTTAATCTTGGTATTGGTCAAGGGAAAATCCTAGAGACACCATCTCCCTTATAAGATATGATAATTAGGATTTATAGGGTATAATGCTACTAGATGAGGCCATTTCATCTTCCATATATTTAAATTATACTTTATCATAACCATTAATATATTCTAATATTAACAATAACTATGGAATGGCTATATTATCAATAGTTAAGATGATTAATGGTCTTTTAAATTTAAGCAGATATATTTTATAAAGGTCTAAAATAACAAAAGTAGTGCATGTGTTTTCTATAACTATATTACTTAATAATGAATTTATTTATTAAAAAACCTCACAAATGTAATTTAATTTATAAAAGTTCGGTTTATTATATAAAACCATTTGAATAATCAACATGATAGCTAGGGTACTACCTACACCAGGGGTAACACCCATCCTGGTCATCCATGGACTACCCGAAGGCTTCCACTTTTCAAACCCCTCAAAAAAAGATCACATGAAAATAATATCATCTTATCAAAACCTCAAAACAAAATCAATCACTGAGAAAGAAAAACATCCAAGTAAATCACCATTATAATGAAAAAATACAAGGACAACCTAAAATAATATATCAATCAAGAGTCTCCCAAAATACATGATAGAAAAGAAAAATTCTAAATACTCTCTCTATCCTACTCTCGACAAAGACAAGTCTCCAAGATAGACAAATTTCCAATATAGAATGAAACCCCAAGATAATAGGTTAAGGGAATCTTAAAGGGAAAACACTCACCCCTTTCTTCAAAACTATTCTAGGAGTCCCAAAAAAACAACATAGTACAAGGTCCCAAAGTATAACTCAATAAATTAATCAACTTGAACAAAACCCCATTTTTTAAATAATTTTGAAATTCCCCAACTCCTTTATCAAAAATAATTATCAAAATCCAAATCATTACATTTATTTCAAAATAATTTAGAAATCCTCTTTATAGTTTCAAAACATGTTGTCTTCTCTTAAACCCATGTTTAAATTTTAAAACACCCACATAGAACCATAAAGACCCAATCAGAAAATTTCTAAAACTCCACTTTATTGGTTTTAAAATAAAATTCCTCCCATTTAAAATCAAATCACCATTTATTTAAGAAAACTATTCATTATTAAAAAAATCTATGTTTGTTTTTTGATTAATTTAAGAAAATCATTTATTTCCCTTTAAACCAAAATCTCACCATTTTAAAATAATGATTTTAATAGCTAAAAATCACACCTTTCCCTGAAGAACACAAATTACTATATTCAAAACTAAATAAAAAAAGTCCAACACATAATTTCAAGAATGTAATAGTGTTAGTGTGTAGATTGGTTGCATGGATTTGTGAACCATGTTCCAACTTCATAACCTACATTGAGATCCATCTTGAACTATGCAGTCAAGATCCACATATCTTTCCAATCTCAGTGAGATCAGTAGGTACCACTACTTCACTCCCTGTTTTAGTCCCCCAAATAAAAAATCAAACAATGAAATAAGAAAATACAATACTCAAAGCCCAACATCCCAGAAAAAATCATGTATCTAAACATGAAATAACTTGTTATATTCTTTATTCATGTACCTCTTGAGCCCTGATAGTCCTATCACCATCCAACATTAAATCCCAAATAACAAACGGAATTATAAATCCTAGGCCCTCCAAAAACCCAGGCTTTGATACCATTTTTCATGAATCTTACCAAGTTATCCCTCATCAAATGACCGATCCATTACATGACACCACCAAGGGTAATTTTCGATAACCCTAGTGTGGTGTCAATAATTTTGGCCATTAGAATTAACTTTTTAGAACTATTTATCCCAATAAAAAATGAATAAAATAATAGAAAAGTGGGAATGACCCATCAAAACATTGGATGTACATGATAGAATCAAATAAACATTCAAATATAAAATTAGTTTTACAAAAATAAATAAATAACACAAAAACTAACTAATCCCTCAACTACCCTAGTCTCCCTCCCCTACAAAGAAAACTATAGCCTCTTATAGTGACCTCCAAACCTTCTACATAATATAACTACCGTACACCCATAGAAAGTGGAAAAAATTCCTATGTGGACAATATGATAATATAAATTAAGATAAAATAAAATAAAATAAAACAAACATACCATCCTGCGACTTTACACGTTACCATATAACAAATAACTCAATGCACCTTTGGATGGTGATATATAATTTGAGACATGAAACTAAAAAGGATAATGATATGTGTGAGAAATATGCTCAGTAGAAATTCTAGGAAATCAATAAATAATTAAAACTATTTAGATATAGGATTACTATTATATGAGTTTGAGAATACATTATTAAAATATATTTCTTATTTAATTTAACATAACGCCCAACATAAATATTTTAAAAAAAATTAAATCTTCCCATTTATTTTATTCAAAATGAAAAAAATATCTTTCTAATGTTTATTAGGACCTCACCCATTTTTATAAAGCATCTATTTGAAATAATTTTTAAATATTCCTTTCACTCATATTGAAATACCATTTCTATTTAGAGAATATATAATAAGTCCCAAAGAATAATAAATCACTACACATGATAGAAAGTGTAAAGTAAATCAAGAAGAAATGCATATAAGAAATTAACTAAAATTCACATCATGGGAAAACACCCTAATAGTAACTAATTCTAAGGGAAACCTAAAACTAACTTCACTAATTAGTGGATCCCTCATTTATTATAAATAGATAATAACACAACACTTTCTAGTTGAAATAATACACTGACTTCACTAGTAATAACTAGTGGAAGGGATCCCATCCTGAACTAGGTATTCCTACCAAATAAAATAATTTTATATTGAATTTTAAACCTTAAGGAATAATGCTCAAGATCGCTAAGAAATTTTAGAAATTCCATAATCATATATAAACAATAAGACACCCCACGTAGTTTTAAATCACACATCCAACCCTTTAAAGGTGAATTTAAAATCACACTTGATAATTTCCATTAAAAACTAAATAAAGTATTAGAATCTTATTTAAAGGTTAAAACTGGGTCTTATAATTTATTTTAAAAATAAAATCAAGTTAAATAAAAATTTGAATACCATTTTCGAATTTCCCATTTAAATCTACAAAGTTACACCTTCACCGTTAGACTCATATACACTTATATATATATATATAATTTTGTTATCCATTGTTAAAATTTATATATTCACATATTAATTTTTAAACACACACATATATACATACACATACCCATGTATATGGGTATAACCATTTAATGAGTCCAAATATATTTTCAGGCCTCACACTTTTAATTTAAATCTAACCTTTAAACAATTCATTGATACTTGTAATATCAATAATTACATAAAATACCACATAAAATAAAATAAAAACTTATACATCACTTTAAATATACAATAGAATTTTATTAAATCAATATAAAAAATTTACAAGGTTTATTTATAATTTCTTGAAAATAATCTAAGAGAAATTTATCTAAATAATATTTTTAACAATCTAGCTATTAGAGGTAAAACTATTAAATTGAAATTAGAACCATGATAAGTATGCTTTTATTTTAAAATAAATTTTGATATATTTAATAATATCAATTTATGATAAATAAATAAATTAAAAATACAAGAAAAATAAGGTTCCTAAATTTAAATTTCTAAAATAAGAGGAAACTAAACTTAAATTCACTACCTTTGAAAATGAAGGTTTTATCCCACCTTAACGAGGTCGAAGATTCACTATAAAATAAATAGGAACCTAAAAATCACAAAATTATCAAACTAATTCAATCCAAAAAGGAATAACAAGAAAAACCTCACCTTAAACAGAGCGGAATCTGTTTCCTTTGATGAACATTGCAAGAACATGCCTCAAATTGAGCTTCACTTGCCCTAGAAACTAGAAATCCCAAGAAATAAGAAATCTAACCCATATAGGGGTTTTCCATGGGTGGTGTGTAGTAATAGAGGTAAAAGAAACTAAGAAAAAAGAAGATAAAGAAGGAGTAGGAGAATAAATTCTTGCCTAATATGATCACACAAAAAATTAAGGAAGAATTCAAAGAATATAGGGAGAGGGGGGAGGGAGGATGCACAAAAGAGAGACCCTTATGGGTATGCATCAAATGAAATATGGTGGAGGAGAGGTATTAGGAAAATTTAGGCAAATAATAGAGGGTAAAAAGGTAAAATCTCATTTTAAAATGTTTTGATACTATTCATGGTTTGGCCACATAGTTGGCCAAACCATGCACCATCCATTCAGCCCACACTAGAAGTCCTTTGACACCTCGCATTTCTAAGGCTCATGGTTAGAGAAAACATTAAATAACAATGTATTGGATCTAAAAAATTTACAAAAACTTTATTATGGTTTGAAAATGGTTTCTACTAACCGTGCGCCTATGCTAAAATTAAAAAAAAATAGTTTGGCTTTCCTTGAAGTTCAAGAATGAAACTAGATATAATTAAATAATTAAAAAAATTTATAAAGTGTGGTTGAGTAATGATAGTATAAGTTATGTATGAGCATAGTATTCATAGTATAATTAACCTTTCAATTTTTAAATGTATTACTATCATGCTATTTATCTTAGAAATGATGTAATAGTTATATAAGAAAAAGGTGAGTCAATATAGCTGGTATCAGAGCAAGGTTTAGTTTATTTGGGAATTAGGACTAGATAACATTAGAGAAAACCATAGGGATAATTTTAAGTAAATGATCATAAAGTTTTACTTAAGTATAGAGTACATGGATTCCTAAAAATTATATACATTTCTGGATACTAGAATGTTGATACAACCATTGAATAGATGCATCTTGGGGTAATCATCCTGAAAATGGCTGGTTGAGTATCAACTTGATATTCACTTTGTACATGATGAGTGAGCCTAGAATTGGACACTTGGATAGAAACTCTTGAGCGATATGATTTTGATAATTCATATGATATTTACAAACCATTATGAAATATTTAAATATTTATGTGTTATTCCTTCCAAGTTCATAGTTTCAATTTTTATATCATTATTAGTTTGAATACTCTAATCTCTAATTTTTTTTAATTTTTGAAAATGGATGTAAATATAAAGAATTATGACAACAATGAATGCGGTGAGTAATGTGATGATTTCCAAAATGAAATTCCTAATATGATAAGAGTAGGATTCAATAACTTCATGGAAATACTAGTATAAATGATTCATGTTATAATTAATAATATAAATCATGTCAAACACCCTACTTATTCTATAAAAGAGATTTCCATGGTTGAGTACTTAATTCGAAAAAGGCCTCTTACTTTTAAGGGATTTTTTATTCGCCTAATATCGGAATAATGTATTAAATCCATCGAGATGATATTTTCTAACCTAAATTCCCTAAGAAAGATAATTTCATACCAGTTATTTATAATTTAGGGGGAGAATCCAATTAATGGTGGACACTAATCAAGAATACAAATCACAAGTAATAAATTGAATAAATAGAGTGAGAAGGATTTCAGAAAATATTTTTCAATAAATATTTTACTCATAATATACATCTTAAAATAGAGAGTGAATTCCTTGGAATCAAACAAAAGGAGGGTGAATATATTGGGTCTTCTAAGTAAAAAATTATAAGTATTTCAAGATATGCCTTTGGCTTTGTCATGGATATTGAAATTATGGTTGCTCGCTTCATTACTAGAGTGAATTAAAGTCATTGAAATGGTTTGAAAATTTGAGACTCTGATTTCTAGGAGAAAATCGTTCAATGTTACCTTAAAGATGAGATGGAGGTTAGTGATTCTTTGTGTTCCTGTGGGACTGGTGATAAGAATCAGAGAATGGTGTTTAAATCTGGTGGATCATCAGACAATCCTTATAGTGTTAAGAGAATCCAACTACCCATATTCCATAAATATGGGAAGAAGTATCCAAGAAACTATCTCAAGGGAAAAAGGAAGTATTTTAAGTGTGGAAGGTAAGGGAATAAATATAATTAATACTAAATGTACTTGAATAATCCCACTAATTTGATAGAGTAAAATAAGGATTCAATTAATCCACTTCCCATGGTTTAATGATTCAATTATAAGGAGTAAGGGAACTATACAATCCCATGAACCAAACCAAGGGTATTTTAGGCTAATAAACTTCAGTAACCACTATACCTAAGGGAGAAAGTAGAATATAATGATATCACCAACACTGAGTGGAAATATGAAAATAAAGTGGTATAAGGTACACTTCCCATTTACTCAAGATTTGAAAAAGTTTTAGTTGACTATATTTTTATACATTACTTTTTATCTTATAGTTTTTATATAAATATTGAATCACCTCTCCAATAACATTAAGTAGATATATCCATGAAAAAATTTATTGGTGAAATACTTGAAACCCAATTGTTGGACTCTTCACTAGTTAGTGTATGTAGGAAAATTATTCCTGAAAAAATTGCAATCCTTCCCATAGAGGAATTTGATGGTATACTAGGCATGGATTTCATAAGATCCTAGTTTTTCCCATTAAGTATGGATCATTTTAATTTTTAGTTAAACCCTTTCTTGTAGTACTCTTATGGACTAAACCTATAAACTACACCAAAGGGTGGTTCATTTTGTCCTTAAAGGGAAAGGTGTAGGGAGAAGGAGCCTAGATGCAGGATAAATAAACAATGTGTATTTAAATACATGATTTGTATTGGTCTAGATAGACCTATTTCACAGGTATTAAATACATGATGTGTATTGTTCTGGCCATACCTCTTTCACAACATGTAATGATTTTTCCCCATAGGAAAAAACTTGAGCATTACATGGTGTGTAAAGTTTACATGTTGTGTAAATTCCCTAGGTCAGTTTTTTTAAAAGGAGGTAGGGCATCTTATTTTTACATAAGATTACCCTCTTAATTTTTCTCTCTCATATAGAAGTTACACTAAAGAAGCTACCTTTTGAGCCTAAAGATAGTATTTTATCCCATCTCTTTGTTCAGACTCTAATTCAAGTGTTTTTTTTCATTTTGGATAGCCACTAGTATGCTCACTAGTCCTTAAGATCCTTTAATCATTCTTATTCTTACCGATAAATCTATTTTGGTGTGATCTCATATGCTCTATTTTTTAGGTTGTTCATCTATTATTCTAATTTATTGTGATCCATTCAAAATTTTGGGCTGATACTAGATGTGGAATCTACTACAAGTATAAGGTAGGCAGTATGTACCTTTTCCCTCAAGTCTAGTTGTTTATAATCTGTTTCCATTGCGCTGCATGCCAGACCTAACGGGCATTGCTTACTAAATTAGTGAAACCCTAAATTAAATATTAAACTCTTGTTTATGATATTCTATGACACCATTATACTAGATTTGAGGCTATTGAACTCAACTCGAACCACCCATGGGGTGGGTTCTTCAGTTTTTCCATACAAATTTTACCCTTGGTGTGAGTTGAGATCACTATTCCTTATGGGAATTTAATGTGGTAATAAAGAGTATTGTTAATGTTTGTAAGAACCCTAAACCACCTTTTCATCTGTATATTATAGGTATAAAATGGATAATCCCTTAGATTTTATTTGATTATGAAGGTATTAATGAAATGATAAAAAAATTGGTTATGAAATGGTGAATTAATTGGTTATGATGATAATGGGGGGTTCATGGAATGGAATTGATGACCCACTAGGATGCCTTGAAAATTTATACTCCTTGGATCTAATTACCCGCTAGGATGACTTAGAAATTTATACCCCTTGGATCTGACGACCCACTAGGATGCCCAGGAAATTTCTACTCCTTATATTTGATGACTCGCTAGGATTACTTAGAAATTTATACTCCTTGGAAATGATGTCCCACAAGGATGAATTTTAAATTTATACTCCTTGGATTTGATGACCTACTAGGATTACTTGTAAATTTTTACTCCTTGAATCCCGACCTATGTAGGTCTGACATTTGAATACATGGTGTAGGCTGTTGATGATGATTATCATGAATTACAATGAGCTCTTATGATTTGTTTTCTTGATCACAATGAGCCTTGATAGATTGGACAATATCACTTATACTTTTATTACTTTTACTCTTGTTATATCTACACACTACATCATCTTATTTTCATAGGCTGAACTTGTTATAGACACCGTTGGTGGTGGACTATTGAGTGTTATCTCACACCCAATTCATTCCACCATTTGGTACTTGGATAGACTTCATGGATACTGGTAGGGATAGGGGAAAGCACCCATTTGGTGATGCTTGATTGATTGTTTCATAGGAGAAGGGAAGCACATAACAGGGCTATGTCTTATGATGCTATTTAGAGATAGTTTCTTTTTGGTATTTTTTTTAATTTTGATACATGTATTATACTATATGCTTGTTTCCACGTATTTAATGTCTTTTTTTATAGCTCCATGATAAAAAAATTATTTTTTATGTGACACTACCCTTGGATTTGATTATTATTATTGTGGTTTGGATGATTTATCTTCTATTAATGGTTGATATTATCCTTATGAACTGTATTCATTTATGATACCTCTATGTTACTCTAATTATGAGGGTATATTATCCCCACTGTATCATCATATACCCTCACTACTAGTTGGAATCCTATGGCATATAGGGAGGCGTACTTGAGGCCTTGTGACCCACTGGCTTGGGGCACCATTTCATGGATCCCTATTCAGGATGTTACCAAGTGGTATCAGAGTGGGTTTTTCTTTTATTTTTGTCTTGATATTTTGGATCGGTATATAGGATTATATGAAAGAGTTGGGATTTGGTAATGAGATGTTCTTGGGAGTATCTAATCCAGGTACAAGGAGAATACTAAATTACCTGGGATGGGGCATGGTGTTCTTATTTATGTCAGTTACAGTTAATTTGATTCCACCATTGGGTGATGACCATGATATGTGATGTTATTATTTTTATAATTGAGCATTAATTTTCTTTCATTGGACCAATATGTAAATTAAGTATTGATCATGCATCATTTTAGACACATTATAGGGCTAATATGTCAAGAATTATTCCATGCCATATAGGATGAACTCTCAGACCACATGGTATCTATTTTATGTGTCATGATTTTTATATCT
Source organism: Viscum album (assembly GCA_963277665.1). NCBI lineage: Eukaryota > Viridiplantae > Streptophyta > Magnoliopsida > Santalales > Viscaceae > Viscum > Viscum album. The sequence goes on along the minus strand of OY728121.1, from coordinate 1,348,838,912 downwards.
ATTATTAAACTAATGTTTTTGTAGGATACTTGGAAACATAATTTGTTACATAAAGTTCCTACTTTAAACTAACAAAGTTTTCCTATATTTATCAATATATACACCTTAAGCTGTCAATTATAACATAATGAGTCATGGATTATTGGTCACATGTGATGGAATGTGTTCATGATTGTGAGTAAATAAATGCCATAGTTAAATTTATAAAGTGCATGGGCCTTTATAAATTGGAAATGATAATCTATATAATTCAACCACTTAAGAAGATTTATAATATAAATAGATACAAATTTAAATGACTTAAAATTATGGAATGAAAATATTATCATTAAATGGAGGTTCGAATTACAACTTAAGAAGTGTTTCCTCTATAACTTTCAATTGAAACTCTATATTCTAGAACCCTTAAATTATAGTAGAGAATTTGAACCTGACCCAACCTTAGTAATGAGAAGTAGGCATTATATCTTTAATTATTATGATCTTCACGTCACCTAGACGTCACTTTTATAAGTAGAAAAAGGGGTGTGACTCATATATAGGAAGGATTGTGGCTGTATTATTTGTATATCTATGATCTCGTATTTACCAAATAATTTATAAGGCATGTTATTATATTTTTTAGAGAAATTACACCATGAATACCTTCATTTTTGTGCTAGGAGGTTGGTGATGACCATGCTCTGGAGGTGGTTGGTCCTAAGACACCCATAGAACCCCCCATAGTGCCACTTATGGATATCCATGTTATACTTGATATGGGTAATAATTCATAGTTCTGATAGGGTTTCCTATTATTTATATTGACTATTCAGTGATCCATGTGACCTACCGTGACTATGGAAGAGTTGATACATGAGTTTTAGCAGCAGAATCCACCCATGTTTTTAGGGGATAGAGGACCAAAGGTTTCATGGTGATGGTTAGAGGCCATGTTATTGATTTTATATCATCTTGAGACACCTCCATAGAGGAGATTAAAGATCACTATGTATATGTTATGAGATTATTCCAAGATATGGTGGGATGTTATTACTCAGATGGATTGACATTGAGATATGGTATGGATGGATTTTTAGACATCCTTCTATGATTATTTTTACCTCGATATGTTGAGGGCTGATAGAACCATAGATTTTATGAACTTGGAGTAGGGTACATTATCAGTAAAGGAATATTTTTCTCATTTTATAAAGATCTAGTGTTTCACTCATATTCTATTAGGTGACAAGTTATCTAAAGTTAGGATATTTGAGGATGGTCTTAGGTATGACATCTGATCACAGGTGAATGTATTTTTTCTTGTAAACATTACTAAAATAGTAAATCAAGTACTGATTACTAAGCATAACCTAAGGGAGTTTGGGGGTGTATAGTAAGGTGGTTCATCTTCTCAACCTAGTAGTGTAGTTTCAGGTGTCAAGTAGTGTTTTGGAACTTATTGTGAGCTGAATACTAGGAAGATCATAACTAATGGTAGTTGTTTTTTGTCACTAGTGTGAGAGGAATGGGAAGATGAGGAGATAGTGTTATAGAAACCCAATTGAGTGCTAATATTGTGGAATGATAAGCCATATACAACTATTTTTAGTACCTTCCCTCCAAAATCTAGTGAGATTGGGTTTTCACTGACTCCAGGTTTAGGAGTGGGGTCATCAACTTCTCATATGGCAGGGAATTGGAGTGTAGTCAACCTGTCAGGCTGTGGATGTAGTCGTGGTCAAGGTATCCATACACCAGATTTACAATGATAATAGAGTGGGCCTACTTAGGGAAGTCAGGCTATTTCTTAAGGCGACGAATCAGGCCATATGTATGTAGTGTAACTGATACCCTTAGAGTAGAGCTCCATGACATCTACAGCGAGAGGTACTATTCTAGTAACATCTACATTAGTATATTCTCTTTTAAATATAGGTGTTTCTTATTATTTCATATATATTATTGTTGTAAAGATCCTTGGGATTGATGTTTAGTTTTCCTATGGCGTGTTGACACTCAATACTATGGTGGGGATTCGATCGGAGAGTGTACGCTAGTGAAAAGAGTTTCCACTTGAGATGGGTGGGTGACACTTTGTATGGGACCTATTTTTCCTCAAGATTATAGGGTTTTATATCAAACTTAGGATGGAATGGTTGTTTACCTATCATGATTACATTTACTTATATCACCAAAGGGTAACTTTCACATCACCATATGGTGGAGTTTTTATTCACAAGTGTGAATGGTATTTCCAGGAGAGTCGAGATGGACATGAGAATCATGGGCTGGGTGAGATGACATCCTATATTTCTAGTTTACATATGGATGGTCAGGGAATGTGTCAGGTATAATTCCCTTTAGTTTTAGATAATTTCAAGGAAATATTCCTAGATGAATTTTCAGGGCTACCTCCTAAGAGAGAGGTATATATTTTTTATTGATCTAGTACTAGGAGCTTCACCAGTATCCATTCTTCCTTAAAGGATAACTTCTATTGAGTTGTAGGAACTCAAGAGGTAGCTAAATGATTTTTAAGATAAGGTTATTATATGACCCAATTATTTTCTATGGGGTTAAATGGTCCTTTTCTCTAAGAAGGAGGATGAAACCCTTAATTTATGTGTAGATTAATATAAATTTAATCAGTGGATAGATAATAATTGGTATAATTTTCCTCATATGGATAATATCTTTGTCCAGCTCTGAGGAGAAAGGGTTTTATCTAAGATTGATCTGATATCAGGTTATTATTATGTGTGTGTTAGACTATAAGATATACCACATATAGTATTCCATAGTAGATATGGACTGTATGAGTATTTGGTCATGTCGTTCGATCTCAAGAACACACTAATAGTTTTCATGGCACTGATGAACCAATTTTTTGTTCATATTTAGATTCATTTATGGCGATATTAATGGATAATATCTTAGTACGTTCTCATAATCGATACAATCATTCCAAAAATCTTAAGATCATATTGGATACACTAAGATAGCATCGGTTAAATGCTAATATTACAAAGTGACACTTTTGGATGGATAAGATTCACTTCTTATGTCATATTATCTCAGAGATAGAAGTATGAGTTGAACCAGAGAAGCTGAGTGATGTTGTATCTTGGGAGAAACCAAATAATTTCTTTGAAATCAAACGTTTTTTGGGTATATAAAATTATTATAGGAACTCCAATAATGAATTCTCATATATAGACACTAATATTACAATATTGACTAAGGAGGGTGTGAAGTTCTCATGGTTAGAATCCTATGAGATATCCTTTTAGAAGATGAAAGGCAGAATGACTTAAGTGTCAATCCTGATTCTACCAAATCCTTGTAGAAGCTATACAATATATTGTGATGTATCAAGTATTAGTCTAGGGTAATATTTTATACAGGAGGAGTGAGTCATGGAATATGGGTCTCACTAGTTGAGGCTACACATGAGAAACAATCCAACACATGATCTCGAGTTAGACGCTATTGTTAATGCCTTTCACAGTTGGAGACATTATTTACTGGGAGATAATTTTTTTGGTGTACACAGATTAAAAAATCCCTAAGTATATATTTACACAACATGACTTGAACCTTATAAAATTAAGGTGGGTTGAATATCTATAGTCCCTCGACTTCAAGAGTACTTATATACTCAAAAAGGCAAATACAGTTACCAATGCTCTAAGTAGGAGGACACATAAACTAGTGGTTCAAGAGGCTATTAAAAAGTGAAATATTATGGATTTTATCTTTGATATGAACATAGCGTTTTAGGATAATCATGGGAAGTTAGTCCTCATAGCTTTAACAGTGAAATCTATAGTTCTTAAGAAGGAAAGGATGAGGAGACTTTTAGATCCCAAGGGGCTAGTCCTACGGGAGATCATTTGAGATGAGGATTCAACACCAGGTTGGACCATGGATGTGGATGATACATTGTGGATACATGGGTGTGTTTGGGTTCCAAAATAAATTTGAGAAGAGTTGATGTGGTTATTTCCCGACTCATCTTGGGTATTACATCCCAAAGTCACCAATATGTATCAAGAATTACATCACCAATATTGGTGGCCTGGTATGAAATGGGATATAGATGGATTTATTACTTATTGTTCCACTTGTTATCATATGAAGTTGGAATATAAATGACCATCAGGAGTCTTATAGCCATTTTCCATTCTTGAGTGGAAATTGGATGATGTCACCATGGATTTTGTATCAAGTTTTCCTAGATCTCCTTGAGGCAATGATACAGTTTGGGTAATTTTTGAATGGTTGATGAAGGTCTATCACTTATTAACTATTCGAGAAACCTTATTAGTGGATGGGATATAGTGGTTATATGTTAGAGAGATCATACATCTTCATGGAGCTCTACATTCTATCATATCTGATCAGGAATCTCATTTCACACCATAGTGTTGGAAGGGTTTACAGAGGGAACTGGGTTCATATGTGATTTTGAGCACCACATAACACCCTTAGACCGATGGAAATTTGGAGCATAAGATACATAGAGAACTAGGTTCATATGCGATTTTGAGCACTAGGTTCAATTATGATACTGGTTTTTACTCTGATTATGGGGGTATAGTCTACCCACCATACCATCACAGACCCTCTCTTATATTTGGAAGCCTTTGGAATATGGGGAGGTGCTCTTGTGGCCTTGTGAGCCACTGGATTAGGGAACCATTTAGTGAATCCCATGTCGGTACATTCTATATTGGATCTCATTATATAGATATCACATTAAATATTAATAAAAGGAAATCTCTTTCTATATCTAGAACCATCATATACTCATGTATAAATGAAATAATAATCATGAGTATCCTATATAAAATACATAAATGGTTTGGGTGTTGATACCCAGTGAAGAAGCATATCTGGCCCAAATAGATGAGTACAAGGAAATTACCAACCTAGAAGAAATTCACATTACAAGGGAATATACTAATGTATTAGAAAAATAGTCTCCTAGACTTCCCCCTAGACTTTGAGGTATATTTCTCAATAAAAATCATACCTAGAGCCACTTCTATCTACAAATTCCCCCATAATATGGTTATGATATAACTAGATGAGTTAAATAATTAACAACAAGAACATTTTGACAATGGTTTCATAATCTGTGACACATCACCTTTGAGTAAACCAGTTCTCTTTGTCAAGAAGAAGGATGAATCAATATGGTTGTGCATTGATTACTAAGATCTCAACATGATCACTAGAAAGAACAAGTATATCATTCAAAATATTTATGAATTGATTGATCAAATTTGATGAGCTCAATACTTCTCAAAGATGGATCTCCATTCTAGATATGATTAGATAATGGTGAAGAGATAATATATTCATAAGAAAACCTTTCATATGAGATATGGACACTTTTATTTCATAGTGATTCCCTCCATACTTACTAATACCCCTAAAATATTTATAGACATTATGATTAGAGTCTTTAGAGACTACCTTGATAAATTTGTGGTAGTATTTATTAATTAAATTATAATTTCTTATAAGAGTAAGGGGGAATATGAATAGAATATATGTATTGGGATGGAGACATTAAAAAAGAATAATATGTGTACTAAGTTTAGAAAGTGTGACTCTTGGATGAAAAAGTCACATTATTGTGGAATATGATCACAATTGAAGGATTTTTGTAGACCCCTCAAAGAAAAAGGCAATTGAATAATGGAAAAACCCACATGTTTCATATAAATCCATAGTTTTCTTAGATTAGATAGGTATTACTGATGGTTTGTGAGAAAATTCTCATGATTATCTAGCCAAGTAACTAGGTTAAAAAAAATAGGTAAAAGTATGTCTAGATAGAAGAATTTGAGGAAATATTTAAGGAGATTAAGAAGAGGATAATCACAACACTTGTACTCACACTACCCTCAAATAGCGAAGGTTTTGTGATATATAATGATGTTTTAAAGAAATTATTGGGCTGTGTACTCATGAAAAATGATAAAGTGATATACTAAACCTCTTTATAGTTGAAGATAAACGAGTATAACTACTCAATGCATGATCTGGAGTTGTTTGTGGTAATCTTTGCATTGAAGATTTAGAAGCACTATATATATAGTGAGAAGTGTGACATATATACATTCCATAAGATTATAAATTATTTATTTACATAGAAATATCTCTACATGCACCAATGATGATGGTTAGAGTAGATCAAGGACAAGGATTTATCAATTCACTACAATCCTGGAAAGGTGAATAAGGTAGATGATTATTTTAAAAGAAAATAACATTCTACTCTATTCATGATGTGGATTGAAAAATACCATATCTCTATGGATATACAAAGGATATATATATAAATCATAACATGAGGGAATTAATCCTAACATTTCCAAATTATTTCCCAACCATTTATCCAAGATAATATCAAGGATGCACAAAGGGATGATTTAGATTATTAAAAGAGGGCGATAGCTACAAAATAAGGTAAGTTCCATGAATTAAACTTCTATAAAGATGATTTTATTTAGTTTGAGACTAGAATTTGTTTTCTATAAACACATGAGATAAATATACATTTGATAATTCACATAAATTATCTTTCTCCATCCATATTTAAAGTACCAAGATATAATGTGATCTTCGAGAGCACTTCATGCGGGACAACATAAAGAAGAAGATTACTGATTACAACTCAAAGTGAATGGTATGTTAGTGAGTTAAAGAAAAGTGAAAAAATTACAAAGGTGGGATGAAACCATTATCAATAACAACATGGAAATAGGATAACATCACCATGGACATTATCATTGGTCTCATAAAGATATCCAAAGGAAGTAACGTGATATAGGTTTTGGTGGATCAAATCACCAAGAACTTCAACTTAATTATTATCTGGGAAGATTTCTTACTTGATTAAAATTTACAAGATATACATAAAGTAAGTGGAAAGGCTTTATGAGGAACCATTTTTATCACTTTTGATTATGATACATAAATCACTTATAAATTTTTGAGAATTATTCAACATTATTTTAATATTGAATTGAAAATTAGTATGGCATATTACCCCCAAAATGATGTTTAATTTGAAAAAAAAATTCAGACACTTAAGGACATGCTGAGAGATTACTCAATGGTGGTTAAAGGAGGATGGGACCAATATATCCCATTAGTTGAGTTCACATATAAAAAAAACATAAAATTTAGTATTCAAATTTCCATATATGAATCTCTATATTGGATGCAGTGTAAAACTTCTATATATTGGGATGATGCTGTTGAATGAAAGATAATTAGACATTATCTTGGGAAAGAAATGATAGATAAGGTTAAATCCATTCAATAACACATTAAATATGTTCAATAAAAGATATATTATGATAACCATTTAAGGAATATGGAATTTAAAGTTTTGGAAAAAGTGACTCTTGGAATATCACCGTAGAAGAGAGTCATGCAGTTTGGAAATAAAGGAAATCTCTCCCTAGGTACATTAAACCCCTATATATCCTTGAACACATATGAGCCATTTTTTATCAATTAGAACTTCCACCAACCATGGATCAAGTTCATGATGTGTTCCACATATCTCTCCTAATGAAATAAATACCCAATCCCTCACATATATTGAATTTGGAGATGGTACAGCTGGAACATGACCACTCCTATGAGGAGAATTGGGTGAAGATCTTGGAAAATAGAGATAAAGTTCTAGAAAACAAGTCAACCCACCTTTTTAATGTTATTTGTGGGAATCAAAAGTATGAATAAGTACCATGGGAACCTTAAGTGATAATGAAACAAAATTACCCTCATTTACTCTCTGCAGAGGACATGGGATGAAATTTTTGGGATTAAATTTATAAATGAGATAAGAATATAACAACAAAAAATTTTAAATATATATTTAATTTTTCATTTAGAATAAATATTTTTTTATCATAATTAGGTTTACAATACAATATAGTCAGATACAACACATAATAAAAAAAAACTTTATTTCTTCAATTGGAGACATTAAATTTAAAACATAAATATATCCAACAACATTTAAAATATTAAAATTGGAAAATAGATAAAAAAACAATTAAAAATTGAAAATATGGATCACGTTCATCTCTTAGAATAATTGATCTCCTAAATAACACTATAAAAAATGATATAGAACATTAATAATCCAATCAAAGTTTTGGAAATGAAAAATATAGTACTGTGAGTGGGATTGAGGTGAAATATGAATGACATAATTAATGGGTATTTATTGGAGGTAATATGATCATTGGAATAATAATATAACTATTAGGAATTGTAACTTGAACATTATGAATAGTAACTTGGTCATTGGAACAGTAACCCTACCTAAAAATTGTAAAATTTCATATAAAAATTATTAATCAATAGTAATATATATATTTTCATACAATAAAAATAAATATTAAGATTAAAAACTCAAAAAAATTAAAATCACTTTTTAAATAAATTCTATTTTAATGTATTTTATAAAAATCATAATTTTTATGTTAATAATTAAAATTACCAATTTTAGAAAATTATTTTGATAAAATTAATTTCTTTTTTATAATCATCATTTCAAAATTTTCTAAGATTTTTTTTGGTAATTTTGAAAAAAAACTTCATTTTTTTAGCAAATAGAAAATATACAATTTTTACAAAACTGGTATGTTTAATTACATCATTCATATTGCAATAATAACAGAAAAAATTATATAATCTATTTGACAACCAAAAACATGTTTAAGAAGTTAAATAATTTATTAAATTCAAATTCAAAACATAAAATGTATTTTACAAACTCTGAAGTATAAAGTATTCCATTAAAAAATTTCTTTTTCCACTCTCTTTTTCAATAAATTAACGAATTTAGTTTATAAATGGTTTTAAAGTATTTAAAACATATATTTTAATAAAATATAATTAATAATATCAAAAATATCTCTATTTAATGGTTTACTTTGAAAATTACATTTTATTCAATATTTTATCCTAAAAACAACCCACTTCTTAAGTGTTAATACATCCTCTCCCTCCCCTTGAAAAAATAGTTCCCTTTCACTTCTCAAAGAAAGAACTATAAAAAAATACCTCCATTAATACCTTTATAATTATTATGAATGTTATAGATTAATAAATCTTCAACCTTTCAAGAATTTAAGTCCTTAAGGAACAACTTCAAGAAAGAGGTAGGGTCCTTTCGTCTTTTAATTTCATTTTCCTTCCAATTCCCTACCCCTATATTCCTTTATAATAAAAAACCTCTTAAAAAAAATTAAATAGTATGTTAACATTTTATTAATAATAAAAATATACTATAAAAAAATTATTTATAATATAAGGATATATTATGCATCTCTCACCTCCTTTTTTAATAATGTCCTGTTAACGTCTGGTCAAATGCATATGAGGATGTTTCCAACTCTCTACTTATAATAACTTGTTTGAATAGTTATAATAAATTATTTATAATAAATAAATTTAAAAATCTATGTATTTACAATATTCTTAAGTTAATTATACTAATTTATAATTATAAATAAAACAAAATCATGAAACCGAAGTAGGGATTTTTTTAAAGAAAATATAATATCCAAATGTTCCAACTTTTAATAAAGAGTATTAATAAATAAAAAAATAATTATAATTTATCAATAGTTACAAAAATTGATATAATCCACTTTTAGTTTTATGTTTTAATAAACATAAGTTCATTATATAGTAGTCATAAAATGATGAAATAAATCAGAATCTATGATAAGGGGAATTCTCTTACAAAACTCTTTCCTTTTGGGTTATCAACTATTTCTCTTTATTTTCATTATGGATTATTATATAATGTTCTAAAAACATAATTTAGATATATTTTCACTCTTATTCATGGGTATATTCTTGATTCTACCTCGTTTAAAATATTTCTAAGCTAGTTATAAATATTTTTCAAAGAGACTTTATTTTCCAAAATATCTCTTTGACTCCTCTTGAGCTGTTTCATCTTCACTAAAAGAACAATGATCTTTTATGCCAAAATATGGTTTTTATTTTAAATTTTATAACCCCAAATTATTCTTTACCACATATCTAAGAAAATCATTCCTTTTCATGGGATTATTTCTTTATTTTAATTGTTATATGATTCCTTTCCATGTGGCATGCATGATTATGAGAATTTTAAGACGTGAAGAGTGGGAACAAAATTATATATCCTTATAATTAATTATATAATGTGATATATCACATGATATTATTATTCATGAACATGATGATAATTTTTTTCACAATTATGTTGTTTTGATTTATATACATATGTTATGCATGAAAATGATGCTAGATTCATTCAAAACTTATGTGTGGAATTTGAAAACTATGTTATGAATCCTAATTATTATGAATATGAAACATTAAATTACTTTTTAAAATTATTTAATCATTCTTATGATTATGATACCATGCTTATGATATAATAATTATGTTGATTATTCTCACCTGTGTACTATTGATTCAGGTCTTATATTCCATCCATGTTATTCCCACCCTTACTGGGCTCTTAGATCACCCATTTATTTGATGTATATCCTAAAAAGAATATAGGTACTAATTAGAGCATGATAAATTTTATGAGTAATATGATGAAGGATTTAAATAAAGTTGAATATTTTTTTGTACAAGTGATGTATGAGGCCAATTTTCCCAAGATACTAAACAATTCAATTCTTGAATGTTTTAATTTTGTGTTATTTATCTTAGAAATGATGTAATAGTCATGTTAGAAAAATTAATGTGTCTATAAATAATGTTAAACCCCAAAAATTTAATTTAAAATAATATTATGCTCGATAGCTTTCTTAACATGCAATACAAATCTTTATGAATATTACGATATATTATAAAAATGTTATTATTTAAATGTAACCATTATAACATAGCCATTGAATTAATTGGTATGAATATGGGTAACCATATTATAAAATAAATTTATAATGTTCCTACTGAATAAAAATCCACTGATGAATTCTTAATAAATAAGTACTCAATTTTCAATAATATCATTTTATGCTTCAAAAATATATTTTCTTAAAAACGGATTTTATAGAATTTTATGTAGATATATTATAAATTTTTTATTACTATATTATAAATATTATTTAATGAAATGAATAATTTTTTTGAAATTGTAATCTAAAAATTAGATTGGGTTTAATTTTTTGAAATTTTCTAAAATAATTAATTTTTGATTGAAGAATGAAAATACCGATTTTTATAGAAAAATGATTTTTATTTTATATTATTTTTAAAGCCCCATTTTTTGTTTTAATTTATTTTAAAATTGATTTAGTTTATTTTTTTTAAAAAATAATTCAATTTATACCTTTTGGATCAATATTATTCTTGATCTTGGTATACAAATAATTTTATTCTTAAAAGGGAATTTTTTAAAAAACCATTCTTCATCACATTTTCCATGTTTATTTTAGAATGAATTTATTACACTTATAGAAGTTTAATCATGTAAAATTTATTCCATTTTTTTAATAATAATAATCAATATTATTTGATATGTTCAAATTAATTTTTTTCGTAATTAATTTTAAAAATAGTAAAAACAATTCACCATGGTAAAAGGGAAAATTAGGTTAATCCGGGTTAAAACAATAGTGATAAAGATTAAAATTAATTAAAACACTTGAATATATTTCATTGTATGAGTGTATTGTATCCATAATCATCCAAAATTCTAAAATTTTACCATTTTACCATTTATCTTTGACTATAACCTATATAATATTTTAAGTAAAGGAAAGTACAAAATGTCACTCCCTTGCTTTTAAATATATATTATATATTCACATAGGGATACAAATAAGTTATTAATGAATCATAATGTCTATTTTCCTTCGACCGTAGCCAGCGGCAGCGCACTAGGAGTGCCTTCGGAAAACCACCAAGTCCACTCTGATGGTTTGTTCCTCATGTTGTCTGCACCTATGACCTCCATGGGGTGCCACCTTCTCTGCTAAGGCCTCGAAACTACTTCTCCATAAACATGGAGGTTCGGTCAAGAATAATGCACAAGGAGGAGGGGCTCTCTCCATGTTCGTTTCGGCCAACTACCTCTGTATTAGAGTTTAAAACAATGGGGGGTTAAGATTAAAATTCCATATGATAATAAATAATCCCAATGAAAAAACCATAGAAAAAGTACCCTCTAGTCAGAACAAGTGATCTGCGGATCAATATGTTCATGGGTTGATCCAAATTTGTTGTTTTAGAATGAAGAATAGGGAAACTCAAAAAAAAAAATAACCTCTACCTTGGATAGATTCATACCAGAGGGAAACTCATTGTTGGTAATTATTCATCCGCAGAGATTCAAGAGTTTGATGCCTTCGGTGTTCATCACTCATCGGTCCCGTTCTATCAGGTGTGTTAATGTCGCTAGAGATTCTGTAACATTCGTTGGAGAGGATTCATCACCGCTAATTCTTCATAGGAGTTACATGTTATTTATCTTGTTTTTCCAACTCTGTTAATCCATTTAAATAGAAAAGTGTTGCAACATTTCAGTTATGTTGTGTCGTCGTGTCATTATGCTTTTTCATTAATAAAAGAGCGTATTAGTTAAGTTTTATTTAATGAGTTTCTATGTTTCAAATTATGATCCATTAATGGGATCCATTTAATGTCAATCAATGTTGCCTCATCGCCACACTGTAGTGCAGATGTGTCACTGCTCAACGGTGAGGGAAACACAAAAAGATAACTTTTATGTAATTTTTATTTTCCTCCTGAAAATTACGAAAACTAATTTTTCCAGTTGACCCTCACTGGTCGATGTTAATTCTTTTCTAGGTGAATCCCGACATTCTGAGTTTAATGGATCTCTCATATTTTTGATCTGAGAACCATTTTAAATGTTAGAAAAACACACTCACACACTTATTTAAATGAAGTTAAAAAAGTTCAAAAAATCTCTTTCTTGATCATCGGGCCTCAAAATTAGGTGTTGTCTGAGCATCTGGTATCGAAATAATCCCATATAATTTTCAAATAATTACATGGAATTTACTGGAAATTATAGGATATTGGAAAAAATCAATGTTTTATGAACTCATTTAGTTTGATAGCTATAGTGGTTGGACATTGGTTGAACAACCCAATGATTCACATATATTTGAAGTAAAATGTGTATTCAAAATTAAATGTGATAATTTTTTTGTAATTATTTGAAATAATGTATGAATGGTTTAAAGGGTCATAATAAAGAACAATACAAACACTATTAACAAACAAATTCAATAGTAACAAAACATTAATATGTTTCTATACATCAAGAATATGCAACATTTTAAAATTTCACTCATTTTCAAATGGTTGTGATGTGTGAATTTCTTAACTGATATATCGATGTAGAATTTTATGTAGAAGAACCTCTTAGTTTTCAAATAAAAAATCAACAGATCATGTTTTTAGACATTCTAAAGGACTTTTAGGAACTAATAAATCTCCAAGAACCTAGTATAATAGATAAAATATATATTTTTAGAAAACAATTTTATCTACTGAACTACAGATACAAAAAATTATATTATTATTTTTGAATGATACAATCATTGTTCAAATTTATTTTTATGAAATTATATTTTTCTCAACTCAAATATCCCTTACTGAATCTCATGTTGATCATATGAAATATGAGTTTTAAATTATCATGATGTGTGAACTATCATTTTTAGTTAGTATTCAAATTTAAATAAAATAAGAATGGAATGTTATACATCATCAAATTTATACAAAATAAATTCTTAAAATATTTTTATATGATATTACTAAAAGTATAAGTACTAATCTCGGTACATCAAAAATTATTTATCATGTTTAATCTGATAAACTAGTATATCAGAATCCATTTAGTGGAATGAATGGTATATTACTATATATTATATTTAGTTGAGTTAATTTCTTTCTATATTATCATGTTCTAAATATCTTGATAAAAATTAACAATCATGTCTTAAATAAATAAAAGAAACTTTTCATTACCTTAAACAAACTATAGATCTTGGTATATATATTCATCCAAAAATTATTTTGATTTTAAAAGAACATAAAATACTAATTTTTATTATTGTAAATTATTATTTGAACAAGAAATCTTATGAATTTTTCATTCCATTATGTTCTGAAAATCACAAACACTTTTTCCTTAATCATTATTTTCCTTCTCTATAGAAATCTATTTTCTCTAAACCTAACATACTTTTACATACTGTGATTAAATTCTCCTTATCTAAGCTTAACCTTATCTCCCTTAATATTGAATTACATTAGGAATAAACAGACCCTTATTAAATCCTCAAAACCATATAGTTTCTAAGATATCGAGTATCATTGTTTTTAGACTCTAATTATATCTATTTTCAGACTCTGTTTTATCCTAATTTTTTACTCTGGGTTTCACAGAAATTAGATTCCGAATTCTCTGAAATTCAGACTCATAATTCTATGAAATTTAGATTTTCAATTATCTAGAATTTGGACTCTGAATTCTCTGAAATTCATAATTCAAATTCTCTAAAATTCAGGCTCTAAATTCTCTAAAATACAGACTCTCAATTCTATGAAATTTAAACTCTGAATTCCTCAAAATCCAATCTTTAAATTTCTCATAATTCAGACTCCAAATTCCACAGATTTTGGACTTTGAATTCCTCTAAATAAGACCCTATTTTCTTAAAATAACAGATTCCATTTGTATACATATTTAGACTCCATTTACTAATATATTTGGAATCTGATTATTCATACTTGTTAAAGTTATTTTTATTTCTTAAATATATTGTTCAAAATTTATAAGATTATAGTTTAAATAAGTTTCTTAAACATAGTAATGCCTTTTTTACATGTTATAATTCCTTGCACATGATTATGTTAAAATGAAACAACGTCATACAATCTATTTCTAACTAATCATTGGGTGAGTGATGTGTGTCCAGGTCCCACAGATATTCGAGTAGAAATATTACCATTGGAGGAGGATATGACCATTGGATTTTCTACCTATAAATGTCCCATTTATTTTATGAGTGAATATACATCTAGATATTACATGTTGTGATGATTTCAAGAGATTTAGAGAGAGAGAGAGAGAGAATCTCCCGCCTTGTGCGATTTGTGAAAATCTTGTTTAGATTTGAACAACAAGTTCAACCTGGTTAGAATGACTTTGATTGTTGTTGTGTACAATCAAGGGATTCTAGGGATAAGAAGACATATGTGCTGACTTATTTAATGTTTAAGGTCTTATGGTCATAACAATACAAACTCTGATACTCTTATCGAGGGCTTACCCTGGTGTGGGTAAGACATAATTTCTTGAAAGTATAAATCAAGGGACCTTTATCCAAGGTTATTGGTTTCCCCTCTCTCCAAGTTAAAATATTTTCTACTTGTTTACTTGTTTTTGTTACAAGTTTTAATTTTCTGTAATTTAGTTAAAGAAAGAAGTATAACTTTATTATACTTTCTTATTCTTGTATACTCGGATAAATAATATTTTAGATGATTTAAAGTAGAATCTTTCTCTAAGTAATCTTATCTTATGTTTCCTCATCAGATCCATATTTTTATATCCCAATAAAGAATGTTTCTTATTTAATAACTAAAGAGGGTTTTTGAAATGATCTTGTTTAACTATATTAAACATATATCTCCTTTTAGGATTAAAATGGATTGTTTAAAACCTACATTTCTCCCCCCCTCTTGTAATTGAGCATATACATTTATATATTAATCCTACAATTTGTATCAAAGGAGGTCTCTGAAATACTTATATACACATATTTATTTTTTTTCTCAACTTTTCTTACTCAACATTACTTGCTCATGTTATTCCTTTATGTTTTTTTATTTGTTTATAAACTTTTACTACTAATAAGTGGAAAAGTATTTTTCTTAGAGAAATGGAAGGTATGAATGTCGATTTTATTGACAACATAAATCCTACCAGACTACCAATTTTCTATGGTAATGATTATGAGTACTAGAGAGATAAGAAGAATAATTTTTTTATTACTACTTTAGTGGACAATTTTCATATTCTCATTGGTGAATAGAAGATTCCTAATAAAGAAATCAGAACCTTCACAAATCATGAAAAACCATAATATCAACTAATGTACAAGGTACCCAATAATCTTTTATGTTCAATAACTAGGAATATCTACATTCAAATATCTTCTTATGAAGCTACCTAGTATTTGGAAGAAACTTGATGTTACACACTTAGGAACTTCAAAATTTATATAAACTATAAGATCTATATTAAGATCTAAATATCATGGATTTATAATTCCTTATGAAGAGCTTGTCTGCAAAGTGAAACTATGATTTATAACAATCATCAATAGTCTTCAATCTATGGGGATTAAAGGTATTGATGATGATGTTATTGTAGAAAAGATAATTGATATCATGCCTAATGAGTGGGAATTGATGAGGAAAACTATTGATGAAAATAAGAAAGTATCTAACATTAATCTTGATGAGTTATTTGGAACTCTTATTCATCATGAAACAAGAATAAAGAGATATGCTGACATCAATAAGAAGAAGAATTGTAATGGAAGTGTTTCTTTCACTACTACATCTAAATCCAAGTCTCCAGAAAGGGTAAATAGATCTAAAGCTATGGAATATTTTGTTATATATGTATCTTATGAAAGTGATTAGTCTGAGAATGAATTAACCAATCATTATAGAAGGGTTAACAATATTGTAGGAAAGAATTATTTTTAATATAGATATAAGAAGAATGATATAAAGGACAAGAGTGATTCTGAAGTAATATGTTTTTAATGAAAAAGGGATGGACATATCAGACCTGACTATCCTAAGATCAAGAGAAAAGTTATAAAGGATAAGCATTCTTAATGAAACAGAAAGAAGTACAAAAAATATAAGGCTAAGAAAGTATTTAAGGCTAATGAAACATAGAGTGCCAGTTGTGGTGACTCTTCAGATGAATCTTATGAATATGAATATTCTAGTCAGAATAATATTGGTCTTATATCCGTATTACCTATTGAATATCATTGTCTTAGAGCTAAGGTACAAAATTCTGAACCTTAACAAATATTTCATTAAATTATGATATTCCTAATGAAGAATATTATGAATCTTTAGATATTGAATCTTCTTCATCAGAAGATAATACCTTAGCTTCATTTAAAGAAGTTTCTAGATTTTTAAAATTACATGAGAATGATAAATATAAGATAAAAAAAATTAGAGAATGAAAATTCTAGAATTTATGTTTTAAGAAAAGTAGTATAAGATATCTCTTAAGATCTTGATTAAAAAACTATTTTATTTGAAAATATTTCTAAAAACATTAAGGGTGTTAATTCGGAGATGGATAAAAATTATAAAGATCATGAAAATGTTATTTATAAGAAAAATGTTTTACATGCTAACTCAAAACCAAAGGATAATGACTTTTAGGATAAGAATTTAGTTATCAAACTAAAATATGAGATATTTTCCTTAATGATAATTTTATCAAATTTTATTTTGGGAAGGAAATAATTTGATAAAATGTATTCACAACTTCATCCTATTAGGAATAGTTTTGGATTTGGTTATAATCACTCAAAAATAGTATCAAGTCATAACTATTTTGTTTCCAAAAGTGATCCATTTTTCAAAAAGTGTCAATGTGGTGGAAATTGGGAGATTTTTTTTTTCTTTAAATAAATCCCAATCTTTAAAATTTCATAAAGCTTATTTTTCTATGAAAATATGGATACCTAAAATTTTACTTCCTAAAATTTCTGAATCTAAGAAAGATTGGATTTCAAAAGTCTAAATGTTTTATTATCAAGAAAATAATGGAAGTACTAACAAAAAAACATGGTACATGGAAAATGGATATTCCCGACACATTACTGGTAACAAAAACTACTTTGAAAAGATTATCAAGAAGAAAGGAGGTAAAATAAATTTCAGAGATAATGATGAGGGATAAATTGTTAGTATGGGTAACATTGTTCTTCATGGAAAAGCATTAATTTAAAATTTTTTATTTATTAATGGATTTAAGAACAAACTTATACAGATAATACAATTATGTGATTAAGTTTACCTTGTAAATTTTAGGAATGATAAATTATTAATACACAATTACAAGGAATAATTTATTATCTCTTCCAATAGGCATGAGAATGATTATACACAGAATGTATAAGACCCTATGAGACAAGATCTACCATTGAATAGTACAATGGAAGATCAATCTTGGTTATGTCATAGATTACTTGGACACTGTAACCTTAGGTAGTAATGAAAAAACTCAATGAAAATATTTGTTTAGGATCTACCAGAGCATAGATTTGATCCTTCAAAAGATTGTGATCCTTGTCAATATAGAAATAAATATAATTAATGAATTAAATCAGTTGGTGAAGTATAAAATTATGATGAAATATAGCTAGTGCATATGGATCTCTTTATTCCAACAGAAACTAGAAGTATTGGAGGAAAATACTATGTATTTGTTTTAGTTGATGATTACACTAGATTCACTAGGGTCTATTTTATAACAAAAGAATCTGAAGACTTTTATTATTTTAATTTTTTTTTATCTAAAGTTAAAAATGAGAAAAACCATCAATTGATTACTATCCATAGTGATCATGGGGTAGAAATTCAAAATTCATATTTTTAATCTTTTTGTAGTAAGAAAGGAATTGCTTATAACTTATCATCTCCATGAACTCCTCAACAAAATGGTGTTGTTGAAAGAAGAAATAAAATTATTAAAGAGATAACTATAATAATGTTGAGTAAATATTATATTACTAAATACATATGGTATAAAATTATCAGTACTGCTTGTTATACTATAAATCGAGTTTTAATCAGACCATTTCTTAACCAAACACCTTATGAATTGTGGACTGGTCTAAAAACTAATTTTTTTACATCAGTGTATTTAGAGGCAAAGTATATATATTGAATAATAAAGATAAATGACATAAATTCTCAACCAAATATGAGGATGGGATTTTCTTAGGATATTCCACTACTTTTAAGGCTTATAGAGTTTATAAAAAACTTATGGTACATTTGAAGAAACAATGCATGTTAAATTTTGATGTAACTAATCCTTTTTTTTTCAAAAAACCCTAACCTATATCTTCATAATTGTTTTCAAATAATGATTATCAATCTTTGATGGAAGATTATTATAATAAGGAAAATACCCAAGAAAATGTTTCTGATGTTTTTACCCCAGAATATTTTCTACCTTATTTTGATGAACATATGTTACAAAACCAAAATCAACTGTTTCTTAAGAATCACCAAGTCATAGTATCATTGGTGATGTAAATCTACCTGTAAGGACTAGAAGTTGTTTAAAAATGAAGTATAAAATCTAGAATTTCATTCCCAATTTGAACCTAAAATAACTAATAAAGCTTTCAGTGGTGATGGTTAGATTAAATCCGCAAGAGATGAACTAAATGAATTCAAAAGGAAGAAAGTCTGGAACTTGGTTGAAATACCTATGGAAACATCTATAATTGGAGTAAAATGGATTTTCAGAAATAAATCTGATGAAAATGGATTCATTATAAGAAATAAATAAATATTAGTTTCTAAAGTCTATAATAGACATGAAGGAATATACTATAAAGATGTAGAATCTCTATTCTCTATTCTTGAATATATTCATATATTACTAGCCAATGCAACATTCTTTAATTTCAAAAATTTCCAATTGGATGTGAAGTGTGATTTAATTGTTGGATATGTTCAAGAGAATGTTTTTATTGAACAAACTCCTATTTTTGAAGACACAAAACATCTTGAACATGTTTTCAAATATACAAAAACTTTTTAAGTAATTAAACAAGCCACTCGATACTAGTTTGACAGACTTACATGATTTTTGTTTCAAAACAATTATGTTAAGGGAAGTGATGATCCCACTCTTTTTAAAAAGAAATATAAGAATTTTTTTATTGTTAAAATATATATTGTTTACATTATATTTGGATCAACTCAGCAATTATTAACTAATTCATTCATGAATATCATGAAATATGAATTTGAAATGAGTATGATGGGTGAGTTAACATTTTTCCTTATTTTTCAAATTTCTCAAAATCCAGAAGGAACTTATTTATATCAATATAAGTATAATAACGATCTTATTAAGAAGTATGGATATGAAAATACTAAAAGTATGTATACTCCAATCAGTACCTCAAATTATCTTGATCTTGATGAAGCTGGGAAACAAGTAAATCAAATATCTTTTAGAGTTATGATAGGAAGTTTATTATACTTAACAGCTACTCCTCCAGATGTAATGTTTTCAGTGTGTATATGTGAAAGATATCGATCTAATAAAATGAAATCTCATAAAATATCATTGAAATGAAATTTTTTCTATTTAAAGGGAACCATGGACATATGAATTTTTTAGACTTCTAGAAATGAATTTTTTAAATTTTTTTCAGATTATGATTTTGGTGGATATATAATGGATAGGAAAAGTACTTCTAGAACATGTAAGTTCTGGAGGGATTAAATGGTTTCTTGATCATCCAAGAAGTAACACTCAGTAACACTTTACATTACTCATACTAAATATATAACAATATGAAGTTGTTGTTCTCAAGTGTTGTGGATGCAACACTCACTCACAGAATATAACATAAGTTTTAACAAGACACCAATAGTGTGTGATAATACTAGAGACATTTTCCTATTTAAAAACCCTTTACATCACTCTCATTAAAATCACATAAAAATTAGGCATCACTTTATAAGGGATCACACACTAAAAGGGATATTATTTTACAATTTATAAGAATTCAACACCAACTTGCTGACATATTTAAAAAATATTTACCCTCAAATAGATTTTAATATATTATACAAACTTTAAGAATGATAATAATAATGCAATCTTCCATATTAACTTTTGGTTATAACCTATCTCCTAACATTATGGTACTCTACTTGATAGGGGGAGAACATTTGTTTTTTCTTTCAAAAATTTCTCTGACTAATTTTTTTTTTCAGAACCTAAAATTTTATTTCCCTAATAAAATTTCCAGAACCTAAGTTCTTCATAAAGAACCTTATTAATACTTAAAATTATTTCTAAATAATCTAAAAGGTATTTTTCCTTACATAAGTCATTATAAACAATTTTTTTTACTTTTTGATATTTCTATATTGTTTTAAGAAAACATCATTAGATTCACTTTTCATAAATCCAATTTTTCCATAAAACCTTAGAATATCTAAATATATGAATCCTTATTTTGAATTGATATTAACAGTCAGATCAGATCATGTTAATGTCAACTATTAGATCTATTCGAGAATCTGTACTATCGCTGTGAATCCTATTGAATGGGACCCCATCTTGTAATCACACATAATTTCTCTTAGCATTATTCATCGAAGCACTTCCCTTATTTAAGTCTTCAATTCAGTTTTTTCAGTTTCCTTACATTCCCAATGTCTCTTGGAGCTTCTCCTTAGACTCTGATGTAGTCTCAATCCAGCAAGGAAGAAAATAACTGGTTAATGTTCTGAGAATGGTTAGTGGGTCCAAATTTCACTGTGAAAAATAATTCTTCAATTGCAACGATTATCAATATAGCCGTATGGGAATGAATTTTTTTTAAGGAAAAGAATCAAGATCCTATCTACTTGGAAATTTTAGTGGAATTATATGATACAATTAGTTTCTACGAGAAAGTTAAAAGAGAGATGTTTAAGTTCAGTCGCTATGGAAAATCAAACTCTCTATCCTTCAATAAGGAAACCAACATCATAAATATCCCCTATAAATGTGAAGCTATTCTATGGTCACACCAATTACCTGAAAAAGAAGGATATTTTTTGAATAATAAATCATAATAATTACTTGGACTCAAGAATTTAAATAAACCCAAGATTTATCATCTCTCCACAAACCACAGGTTAGGAGCTTTATGGATGCATGGATTCCTTATTCCAAAGAAGGGTGATTAAGATTCACTCAAGATATGTGACATCTTTCTCTTATATTTCTTGTTAAACCTATGAAAGATACATTTAGTGAAATATATCCTTCTCATAATCAGTAACATCATGATTGGAAACATAATTTCTCAAATCATAATGTATTCGACGATCATTTAAAATATTATAGTATTGTGCTTAGAATCATTCAATATCCCCTACACCTAAAAGGATAAGAATTTTAATATTATGTTACTCAGGGATGATACTCTAAGAAGAATGAAAATAGAGTTAAATGTTGAATCTGAAGAGTTTTATGATCTTCCTGATAAGGATGATCATCCTGAAGCTAAGAAAGATGAAGTTGATGAAACTTAAATTAAATGAAAGGCTATGGAGCTATAATCACAACCATCTAAACCCATTCCAGAACATTATTCATCACCCCCTAAACTAAAGAAGAAAAATAAGTTTTCTAATAAAGTAGTTTCTAAGTGGAGGGAGAAGAAGAAGAAGAGAAAGGAAGATGATCCTATCTTTGGACTTGACCCTACAGAGGCCAAGGCCATAAAAATTATTGGACCAGAAAATCATGAAAAATAAGAAATGGAGAAAAAGTATAAAGAAAGTGAGTTATAATATCAGGTTGCTCAGTTATTGTTAAAAGATGATGAGAAATCTTTAAAATAGATTTAAGTACCAGAATCCTTCTTGATGGAAGCTTCGGTTCCATAACAGGTTGTTGAAGAAGAATAAATACCTAAAGAAGAAGAAGAATAAGAGGAATAAAGTAAAGACCTGATCAAAATGGTTGAATAATATCATGAGAAGAAGAGTACCTCTAATAAACTCTCAATAATAACATCCCTAGATTCATCCACCAAAATAGATTCAAATAAGAAGATGAAATTTTTTAATGAATAGGATGTTAACAAAGGGTATTCTGTTGAAGAGAGTGAGGACAATGATGAAATTGTTCAGGAAGATGATGAAGAAGTTAATGATGTAGAGAAATATCGTGAGATAGAAACTATTGTTGAAAAGGCTGTTTCTAAAAGAAATTTATATCTTCTCAATAAACCTCAAAAAGGTGATGTTGTTGAATCATCCCAATGAAGGGATGGTAAGGAAGTTAAATATATTCCTCTAGGGAAGGATGGTTCAGATTACAAATTGTCATCAGCCTGGGTACATGACTTTGTTGTGAAATCATTGAATAAGAATGTTTATTCAATAACATTTTCCCTAAACATTGAATCCCAGTGTTAGCATATTCAGTAGTCAGTAAACATGATGTTGGATTCTACAATTTTTTTTATTGAAACATTAATCAAGAAATAATCCAATTTCAAAACATTCATGATTAACTATGAAGATCATTGAAATTCTTGCAAGAAGATTAAAATTTTTTCAAGGTCATTATTTGATGATCATATATATTCAGTAAAAATGAATTCAAAAAGTCAGATGAGAATTTCAAGAATTTTTATGAAAGGATAAATCAAGAGAAAGTTTCCAGGATCCAAGAAGATAAAGATCTATATATAAAACTTACCCTCATTTCTATTTCCAAAATGGTGAAACCAAAACCATAGATCAGTTAGTATAAAAACTCAAATCACTAGAATAAGTTATTAAGTCTCAAGATTAACGGATTAGGACTCTTGAGCAGAAGAATGAAGAACAAGAAGAGTTTCTCAATAAGGACCAAGAAGATCATAAAGAAGTAAAGAAGACTAAATCCATCCATATGAATCTTCTGCTAGAGAAGAAGAAGGATGATTGATTAACTTTAAAGCTCTAATATTTTGTTGTACTAAAACTTTTTTCATTGTTAATGAAATATTTTTCTATAATTTTTTTGTATATTTTTTTCTCTATCCTCTTAGGTACCAATTTTTTTTCTCTTCTATTACATTTTGAAAATCCCAATGGGGGAGAATATTTTAAAAATAATATCATATTAAGTCGGAGTTTACCCAAAAGAAGAAATTTCTTAAGAAAGTGGGTGCCTAATATTATAATAAATTATTCTTAAGAAAAGGAAAGATATTTTAATGACAATTTATTATGCTAGATAATATGATATTTATGGTGGGAAAACCTATGTGGGAGTAATTCATATTCACTAATCCCCAAATATGATGGAGATAAGTTTTTATTTCATGTTTTACAAACATAAAATTCATTTTTGATAAGTAGTTTGTGCTTTCCAAAAAGGGGGAAATTGTTAAGTAAATAAGAAATCTTAGGAATTTTCAATTCCCTTATGTTTTGAAAATCACAAAATCTTTTTCCTTAAATATTATTTTGCTTCTATAAGGAAATATATTTGATATAACATTAATTTAATTTTATATGTTATGATTAAATGTTCCTTATCTAAGCTTAACTATATTTCTCTTAACAACGAATTACATTAAGAATAATCAGACCCTTATCCAAGCCTCAGAACCTTATAGATTCTTAGATAATGAGTCTCACTATTTTTAGAATCCAATTCTATCTGTTTGAGAGTACGTTTCATCTTAATTTTTGACTCGAAGTTTCATAGAAATCAGACTCTAAATTCTCTGAAATTCAGAATCCAAATTCTCTAAAATTCAGACTCCAAATACTATGAAATTCATACTCAGATTCTCTAAAATTCATAATTCTAATTCTCTTAAATTCATACTCCAAATTATTTAGAATTCCGACATTTAATTATCTGAAATTTAGACTCCAAAATCTATAAATTTCAGACCCCTAATTACTAAAAATTTACACTCTTAAGTCCTCATAATTTAGACTTTGAATTCATCATAATTCATACTCCAAATTTCTCAGAATTCTGACTCCTAATTCCTTAGAATTCAGACTCCAAATTCCTCAGAATTTAGACTCCATTTTCTCAAAAAATCATTCTTTGTCTGTATACATATTTAAAATATTTTTCCCACTATATTTAGAACCTGATTAATCATACTTGTTACATATATTTTTCTTTCCTAAAGATATTGTTGCATATTTATCAGATTCTAGTTTACTTATGTTTGTTAAAGTTAAGAATTATTTTTTTACATGTTATAATTCTTTACACATGATTATGTTACAATGAAATGATTTCCTACAATATGTTTTTAACTAACTTTTGGTTGAGTGACAACTGTCCTGGTCCCTCCAAAATCCAAGGAAAAATAAGACCATTGGAGGAAGAGATGACCATTTGATTTTCTACCTATAAATATCCCAACCATTTTAAGAGTGAATATTTATCTAGAGATTACATGTTGTGATGCTCTGAAGTGATTTCTAGATTGATATACTCTCATTCCTTATGCGATCTCTGAACATCATGTTCTATCAGGAGCAAGTTTTTCAGCCTTGTTAGTGTGACTCCGATTGTTGTCGTGTATAATTGAGGGCTTCAAGGGATAAGAAGACATAGGTGCTGACTACCTTAAAGATTGAGGGATTTGGGAATAGAAAAAAACACACTGATACTCTAATTGAGGGCTTACCCTGGTGTGGGTGAAACATACATTCTTGAATGTATAAATCAAGGGAACTTTTTCGAAGGTTATTGGATACCCTTCTCTTTGGGTTAAAATATTTCCTAATTGATTACTTTTTTTGGTTACATGTTTTAATTCCACTATAGTTTTGTAAAAGAAAAAAAGTATAACTTTCTTATAACTTCTTATTCTTGTATACATTGATAAATAAGATTCTATACGCTTAAAGATAGAATCTTTCTATAAGTACACATATCATAATTTTCTTTATTTCGTCTATATTTCTGGATCCCAAGCTAGATTTTTTCTTAGATAAGAACTAATGAGGGATTCATAAACCATCTTATTTTATGTTGTTAAACATATATTTCCTTTTAGTCTTAAAATGGAATGTTTTTAAACCTTCAATTCATACCCCCTCTTGTAATTGAGAATCTACATTTATATTTAGATCCTACATAAAATGGAATGAAAAAGTGTATATGGATCACTTCACTTATTAGGAAATGCTTTAGTTTCATTTCATATTATGAAACAAAACTTGGTAGCACATTCCACTGCCGAGGTAGAGTGTGTGTCAGCTAAAAGTTGTTGTGTTTATGTGTTGTGAATGCAACAAAGAAAAACTGAATTGGAATGAGTTTTACTAAAAATCCTAATTTACAAGATAAAACATATTTTATGGAATTATTTAAAACACCAACACAACATTTATGAGCTATGAATATTAATATAAGTCACCATTTTCTTTTGGATTACTGCCAAAAAGGAGACATCAATTTATAATTCACTAGAATACAATAAAAACATGAATATATTTTTTCAATACCACTCAATTGTAATATATTTAAATATAATAATAAGTGGGATGGAATGGTTAACATGAAATTATAATTTATCTAGTTATTTTTAAAATATTCTTCTTATAGTAATGCAATCCATAAAAATTAAGTTGTACATTTTTATAATATTTTAAAAATAAAACATTTAGAAAATATGGTTTTATAAAAAAATATGAGAAAAAAGTTACCAAAAACTTTTAATTGGTACATTAAAATGAATAATTTTAATTTAAAAATTATTTGAAAAAAAAAATATTATAAAATATTTGAAAACTTTAGAACATTTTTTTCGAACAATGTGATTTTAAATTGTAATAAAAACATTATTTTTTTTAATATTCCTTAAAGATCACATTACTTAAAAAAACTTCCATATATATTATTTTCATCTTCATTTTAATGTAAGTTCCTATATATATTGACAATAAATTATTTTCTATGTTATTCACTTTATAATAGTTTTACTCTTATTACAAAAATTGTTAATTTTCATTAGAATTAATATTAATCCTATAATTATTATACCAAAATTTATAAAATTTCAAGAGTTGAAATATTTGAAATAATTCAAAAAATATTTTAATCCAATTATCTCAAAAATGGTTTCAATTTAATCCATATAATTTTAGGAAGATTAATCATTTCTTTCTTATATCTATATTAATGATAGTGTACCTCATCTCATTTATCATCGCATAATGTTATGAAGAAATATTTATTCCCTAATTATCTTATACCCAATATGCTCTGATTCATATGATTTATTTAGTTAACCTAATAAAAAACATGATGGAATCTTTTAGTGATTTCTCAAACTGATATTCACTCATGGAAAATCTGATCGAAATATCGTGGTATAAAAAATATAATTCATTATAAATTTTTGTGATATTTTTTCAGGGTTGGGAATCAGTGTGTGTGGAATAAGAATGATTAGATTTATAGGACCCTTAAATTGTGAAATAATTTTATTCTTAATTTCATTTTACTATGTTATATTTTTTAAAACCATTAAAATTTACAATATTTGGAATGTCAAATTTTTTTTATATTTAAATTTTTATTACTCTAGTTCAGACTCCTTTAAAAGAGGAATAAAATATTATTACACAATAATTTATAGAAAATTTTGGGAATTTTAATAAATATATGTATGAAACAAAAATATTTTCCTCATGTGAAGAAGTCAAAAAAATTCTTCCATTTTTCTATAGATTCTAGAATAGAAGCAATTTGGGATCAAAATTTCCTAATACAATAACAATTTCCAACTGATACACTAATTTTTCAAAAAGTATATGTTGTTTATTTTCTATGAAATATTATAAAAATTAATTTGGTAAATTATATGTTAAATTTAATTGATTTAGAAAAATATTGTATTGTTTAGATAAAAATATTTCTTTATCCTAGAAATTTCAATTTTTTTAATTTAATGGTAGTGAAAACATAAAAAATAATGAAACTATAATAGAGAAAATGTTTCAAATAATGTTTTTGAGATGAATAACAAAATGAAGGGTATTTATAACTCTTCTCATAATATGTTTACTGAAAAATTAGACAATGTTTTGAATAATATTTAAAATGTTGAAAAAAACTATGATACAAAATAATCGGGAAATGTTGCGACTAAGGATTATTTATATTAAATAAAAAGAAATGTCTATAAGAGATAAGATGTTGAAAAATAACCTCACATGAAGATAAAAATTAAAAATAATTTTTTTATAGAGGGTTTAATGCATTTATATAAAATAAGTAAGAGAAGAAACATGGTGATCTCTCTTTTAGTATGGATAACGTTGATTCCTTGGGTCTTAAGAGAAAACATAATATAATTTATTAGAAAAATAAATTAATGAGTGGTAGAATGTAAAAAAGATACAAGAAAGTTTTTATGGGATATTCTTAGAGGGGTTTACAAATTTTATTCAAAAGAAACAAATATTACTAAAAAGAAGGTTCCAGTTTCCAATAGAGAATAATAAATTTAATCGAAACAACCAGAATGAAAATATGATCCAATTACAATTTTACCATTATCAATATATAAATTAAATGAAAATAATATAGGGATGGATATTTTTAAGATGATGTTCATGAAAATGTTGAAAAAAGAAGTATTGAACTAGTCAATGTTCTCATCTAAATGAATTAATTCCCTAGATAGAAAATAAAATGATGAAGAAGTTGCATCAATTGTTTTAAGAGATAAATGTAGATTTATAATTTAATGGAACATCTAAATCAATGTCAACATAATCATTTTTGAATATTTAATTGATGTTTTGATGAGTGGTCCAGAAGAAAGAGTATCATCAAATGAAAATTAAAAGTAGTCAAATGATCAGACATAAATAAAACTTCATATGATCATGTTTATGATTATGTATTTGATTTTTTGAAAATAATTCTTTTGAAAAAATTAATGAGTTCCTTATAGGGAACTACAAAATTTCATTCCAATAATTTTGTTATAATAAAAAAAATTTCTTCCAAGAAATTAATTTAAGTAAATAAAAAATAAAACCAATTAACTCAATTAAGTAATACATAATTTGGAAATATTTATGTATGTTTTACTTGTTTTTTATGCATGATATGTGTACATGTAAGATAATATTTATTTTTTTATAAAATCACAGTTATTCAAAACAACATGCCAAGATTTTCAATCATAATGTGACCAGATTCAATGATTTTAAAATAATGTCTCAATATTATTTAAGAATGTTGAAGGAACTTATCTACTAGATCAACATAACTAAACGTTATTTCAAATAATATTTTGATTAAATTCGAGGTATTAAAAAAAACTAAATAAGTGAAAATGATTTTATGAAAAATTAATGTTGAAGTTTGTGAGACTAAAAGAACTATTACTAATGATAAGTTTATTATTATTAATCAAGATGATAAATTTACAATAAAGAAAATATTACTAAAGAGTTACAATATGATGTTGCAATGGTCATGAAAATATCTGTTCTTAAAGAAGATAATCAAGTGGAAATTATAAAATATTGATATTTTTTGAAATTATTTTTTAATTATAATGTAAATAGTCTTTATTTTTGGAGGAAAACCAAGTGAAAGACATGATGTTTATTTCCATGAATAATAAGTTTGAAGGATGAATTAAGTCACATAAAAGTTAGATAAATATCAAGTGTATGTGTTTAAAATGAAGATGATCATAAAAACCTATTCCTAGGTAGATTGATTTTTATTCACTAATCTGTGGGATGATTGTAATAACTCATAAATATATTTTTTGAGTTTTTTTATAAATGTTATTCCTTATATTTTTTTTCTGATATTAATCTTTCGATGAATATAATTTATTAAACATTTAGGACATATATTAATTCATATATATATATGTGTATTTTTATAGAGTCTTTTATTTCTATATCATTTCATGAACATTATTTGACTTGATATATTTTTGAAATTCATAAAGGGGGAGAAAAATGAGAAAATATAACATCGAAACAAAAAATTGAATCCATGTTTGATCATGAAAATGGTTGGAATAAGGAATGTGTTAGAAATTGATAATAAAGATAAAATGGGTAAATTTCAAGTATATATATATATGTTATCCGAATTAATTATTTCATAAATCTTGTTTTTCTCATTAAATGTTTAGTTTTATGATTTTTAAAATGGGGGATATTTTTTAGAGTGATGTTTAATTTCATTTCGATTTAACAATTATTTTGAATATGACAATATACTTCCATAAATGCATTATTTAATTTTTTTTATAATTCTTTGGTGTTAAAATATTTTTTTTGGAAAGTAATTTTACCGATTGTTGAAACACCTGATTATCTGGTGGAGTCCTTCTATAATCATACATACATGTATCAAAAAAATATTACAAACATTATCGAATGATGATTTTGAAAATTGTATATGTCGATGTAAAACAAATTCCATCAGAAATTTTTTTACCTGAACTATGGGAAAAAACATTGGATGGAGGAATATTCTATTTTTATATGAAATATATAAAATCTATCAGATGAAGAATTCATTTTTACCAGATGAAATTTTTTTGTCTCATCATTTAATGAAATTTCAATCCATCAAATGAATGATGTTCTTTCTATTTGAAGTAATTTTACAACATTGTAATGGTGAAATCAAGGAAACTACTAGATGAATCCATTTTAGACCTTTAAATTGAAGAATGGTTGTGTTATAATTTATTGAAATTAATTTCTATGAATATATAATATATCAATTGTAGAAATCACTACAAGTAGACAGATCTTGAAATGAGGATGAATATTGAGATCATTAATGATCCAAATGTTGTTGTGATTCTTTTTATAATATAAATTTTATTTGACATTGATTGAATTTAATTAATTATTTTTTCATTTTATTATGGAATCTAATATGATAATAATTTATTAATGTCTTATGATGTTCTGGATTTTTAACCTTTTTAACTCAATTGATATCAAGGGATCTCAAGGTTTTGAGAAACAAGTGTTAATATTACATGATGTTAATAAAGGTTCACAGGGATAAGGAAATAGAGGTTTATATAATCATAGTATTTTAAAATAAATTTATATAAGGATTTTTTTTAATTCATTTAAATTTTAATTTAGCTTATGATACATGCATCAATAGGTTTCTTCGATAACATGCATGATGTGCAACACCATGATTCAACAAACCATGAAATAATATTATAATATCCTAATCAATAATTAGGTGGGTAAGCATAGTATTATGTATAACATTACATATAGATATAAATTAACAACTCAATATAAATTAATTTATAAGTGCTTAGTAAATATTCAATTAATTTTTATAACTTAATTATTTTCTTAAAAATGTGATTTCATAAAAAAAATATTTTTATGAAATATAATATAATTAATTAATTGAAAATTAGAAAATTTATTTGTCAAAACTAAAAAAATTAGTTAAATAATCATGTAAAAATTATATAATGGGAAATTTAATAAAATTTAAAAAATTGATAAATATTTGGAGGAATAGTGAAAAATACTAAATAATAATTGAAAACCAACCTTTTTAAATTATTTATAAAGATAAATTATTATGAATTGGTTTGAAATTAGAATAAGTTGAAATATATATATATATATTAATCCATTTTTTCATTATTTTAAATTATACATTTAAATTGAAAATAAAAAAATTGTATTCATTTTATCATTATCGCTTTGAAAACTCACTTTCTCATCATGTTTGGGGGATTAATTTCAAATTAAAATTTTCCACTTCTATGAACTGAATTTGTAAAAATAGATTCCATATTTTTATTCAGGATAATTTATATTATTATATAATTTTAGAAAAATTATTAACTAAAAATAATATTTAAAATGGTAAAAAATTAAATACCCATGTTAATGTTAAAATGGGTTTATCAGGGGCCTGACTAAAATGATAAGCAAAAAGATAACCTGAACAACTATATAAAATCTATGATATAGAAATTTTTTGATCATGTATTGTATAATACTTGATAATAGTCTATCGTGAATCCATTTTTTGAGAAATATTTTGGTACAAATTTTCATTTTAAAAAATACAACTATGCCACCCACCTTAGTTATAATAGGACATTCCCTCACCTCAATTATTTACACCATAAAACCTTTTTGGTTTGGAAAATACCTTCCCAAATAACATCCCAACAAATCACCTATCATCCTATAATCCTTATTTTGGGAAGAAATGCATCCTAGGAATGCTTTTAGTCCAACCATATAGAGGTTACCTGATGGGGAGTTAATGTTTTTCAATAAGAACATTATATTATTTATTCTTCCACTTTCATAAATTTTTACTAAATCACACTGATATAATGTCATAGATATAATCCAAATAATTATATGTTTTTATCTAATGGTATTGTCCTAAAACCATCTCCACTTCCTTGAAATGGGTTACAAAATCATTATTCCTATGTATGGAAGACTATAACCTCATGAACCAATATTATTCATTTTTCCATTAACACATCTCATAGATGGGAATGAATATGGTTATAAATTGTACATATGAAATTTATAATTTTATTATACATTTGGATTCATTTTATCATATATGCCTATTTTACATTCATGTTCATAAGGGATACGATAACGTCTTTCATGTGTACGTCAAACAACTACTTGGTGAATCCCTGTTATTCCTTTTCACTAATTCTATACAAGGAAAATTATAAGGATAAATTTATCACCCCCAACTTGAAGGTCACTAATCTAGTGTCACAAGATGAGTCTACACATGAACTCAGGTGTGCCTCCCTGTACACTAGAGGTTGTCGACTAACAATGCGGGTCTAATGTAATAAGTTGGAAGACTATACAATCTTTATTAGAGTAATCCATAAGACATGACAATGAGAAATAAAGGGAAATAAGATAAAAAATAACCATGCATCAGAATCCATTTCCCAAAACTAAGTAAAAGAACATTATTAAATGTAAATATTCTATGTAATTTCAATATAGTGTAAAGTTCAAGGAAAACCCAAAATAATGAAAATCTGATAAATCCTCCAAATGGGTGCCGGATCAAAGTCTATGACACTCATCTATGAAAATCACATTCCAAACTAAAAATATTGAATATCTCATTTTCCCTTTATCTAGACCATCAACCATAAAACCCACTCAGGTACCCAATGCTGGAACAAGCAGGGTTTGTGTACAAATCAGTAGGCCACCCCCAGTAGTGTCCTCAAAATATAAGGTTTAAACAGAGACTGTACGTGTTTACTAAAAGAATAAAAAGATAAAAAAAGATAAATTGGGTTCCATTAGTTAAAAATATTCACTTAAATTAATTACATCATTTTATCAATGGGTTAATCAATTAATTTATAATATAATAGAATATTCTTTCCATCTACTATGAATAGGGTGATACGTTATGTTCCCTATCTAACTTGGGAGAAAAATTTCATAAAAATTACATCACACTTACATTGGAGCCTCATTTTAGGTAGTCTCATCCATTGAAACTTTTTAGGGTAAAGATCCTCAGTTTGACTCCCTAAACTGTTCATTGTAGTGGTGGGTTTGGAGCCTTAGTCCAACCCGACCCACAGGCAAGGAAAATTTGTCAATACCCCACATACTACCAATCAATGTTAACATTATTTATTCACCATTCATCACATAAATCATTTTAGTAACCACATTAAACAATACACACAACATTAAAAATTCCTGGTTGATTCAAAATAGTAGTCATCTTCATGCATTACACAGTTACACATTCTCGTTTACATGCATAATTAATTTAAAAAATTCACTTTTATTCATTTAATGCACTTAGGGCATTCTAAATTCCCCTATATGTTGTGTTAAAAACTAGGAAAGAATACCATTTTTTTATTCTTCATATTTATAATGGTCCCTACACCACTAAAACTAAATTCCATGATTTACATTACCATTTTCCATGTTCATAGAATTGAACACCACATTGGTGGACCTATAGATGGTCTTGTCAACCTCAAATCTTTCCATGGGCATCATGACGTGTTAAATTATGCATATAACCTAAATATTTACCAAATATTACTATAGAAAACATAATGAAAATGTTATAATGCCATAGCACAACCATGTGCACACAAACCAAAGAGAAACATTATGGGATATAACTTGTAGACCACCTACCTCAATTATGAAGATAACTACATGATCAAAAATATCCATTTTATCGGATATGAACATCCTTCAATGTACCAACCTTTGATACGATAGAGAGGGATGGTTTTTGGGATTTATATTAATAATAAGAACCACATAATCCCTAATCTCATAAAAAAAGAATGTGGGGTATTCGACACACCTAGATCCTCGAATCACACACAAAAGAAATCTAAACGGATTAGAATTGAAGGATATTGATTTTTGTGAGGTCTTGAGAATTTTCATTCATCACAAGGGTTGTTGGATGAAGATTGAGAATAAATACTAAGTTAGATCTCTTAATTCCCAAGGGTAAAATGTGGTAAAATACCACTTTGAATGGGGTGCATGAATTGGCCACACAGTTTCCCAATCCATCTTGTAACCATCTTTGTCCCTCTGTCTAAGAGGGGGCTAGGTCATTTGGTTACCTAGGGATCCAATACGGTTTGGAGAACCACATTATGACTATGCGAGATGGATCTGTTAAAGCTTTCATGGTTATTAATTTCCTTTTTCATGGTTTTCCCCTACTTATTGACCCTTACATCAGGCATTCATGGTTATAGAGTGCAATTACTCTTCACTGTGTTCCAACCATGAAACATGCGATGGATGGCCATCTTTCCGTTCATTCCATATCCTAAACCCATGGAACACCACTAACCATCCTCATAAACAAGGATAAAATTCCATTAACTATCATTAGGTTTTTTAAATGATAATTAAAAAACATACATAAATTACCATAATTCTAGGATCTCACAACCTCACTTCCTTATAACAACTCATTCTTGAGCCTCTCTTATGAATAATCACTAAGATTCCAGGTTAATGTGATTTGGTAACTGGGTCCACACTTCTATTTACCTATCCTAAGCCTCTTTATAAACATTACAATGCTACCAAAACACCCAAACTAATGGAAAAGTCTTATCCCACATAAATTTTTTACTATGATACATAATAAAAACTAGATGATCCTCAAAGGATGCATCATCCTCAAGCTCATCATTTTCAACATCAAACACATGGAAGGGTTCATGTGATAAAGTCATTGTTGTGACACATGAAAAACATCTTGTATTCCTATATACCAACAAGGAAGAAGTAATAAGTACTCCACTGTTCCAATCCTCTCGATGATCTCAAATGGCCCCCACATACATTGGCTCAAACATACCTTGTTTTTAAATCCAATGGTTATGCAACATTGGTCACACCTGAAGAAACACATGATCACCCATCTTATACTATAAAGTTCAACGATAGGGATGAACATATGACTTATTCCAACTCCGAGTCATAGCCATCCACTTTCGCATTAATTGAACTATCTCCGATGTCTCCAACAAGAGAACAAGCTACAGTAACTATGATTCTCAACCCTTCATCCAACATAATAGAGATCTACATGACCTACTATAGAGTTTCTCATACAGATCCATCTGAATCGTCACATGGTAACAATTGTTATAGGTGAACTCAACAATATCCAAGTGTTTCTCCAATGATCCACCAAAATATAGGACACACTCCCTCAATATGTCTTTTAGTACATAGATAATACACTCTGATTTCCCATACATATATGGGTTGGAATATGTACTCAAGAAAACCTTTGTAAAAATCTATTTTTGTAACCTATACTAGAATCATGTATTAAAATGTGGATACTGATCTGAAACTACCATTCGTGGAACCCAGTAAAACTTCACTACTATCTCTCGATCATAAAAATACCCTAGCTTATTGATGTTGATGTTTTCTCGAATTGGTATGCAGTTTTCCACCTTGGTCAACCAATCCAAAACTACCCTTATGGAATCATTATTATAAGGATTCCTTAGAAGACGCACAAAAAAAATCCATTATGACATCATCCCATTTCCATTATTGATTATGAAATTGTGGTAACAAACCACCTGTTAAATAATGCTCCGCCATTAGATTATGATAGGTATAACATCACAACAAAAAAAATACAAATTCTGTCCTCATCCCTGGACACTATTAATACCTATGAAGATCACAATAATTTTTTTTTCATCCTAGGATGAACCATAAACTTCAAGGAATGGAACTCACACATAAACTCTCACTATATACTTGTGGGAACTAAAACACATATATGAATATAAATGATGTCATCATCACCAGTAGTACAATTGGAAGGTGACTCCCTACCTTCAAGACTTTACCTCACTCCCTACCTTCAAGACTTTACCTCTAAGGCTAACACTCTAGATACTCAGACTGTGTTTACCTGATCTGGCATAGAACTTTACACCCAACTACTAAGGATGAAAAGGTCATCTATATGGGCCAATATTTCACTTTTTAATGCATTTCAACTAAAAATAAATTATCATCCACAAATAAATAGTTTTATAAACCACCTGATTTTGAGACTTTTGACTAAAAGAATATGCAATGGGGGTTCCTTTTCTCTTCATGTAAACTAGTTCAAAATCAAAAGACTTATTTTATTCAATAAATATTCACTACTGAAGATTAAAATCACACTGGTAGAAGATATAATTAATTATTTTTGGTCATTATACATATTAAACTATTATCCCAACATGTAATTCCACAAAAAATTAGAGGAATAAACTACCATAGCTAGTTCAAGATCATGTGTAGGAAATTTTTTTATGATCCCTTAACCTTAGTGAACTATATAAAAAAAACCTGATCATTATTCATCAACATTACCTCTAGAACAACACTGAATTCCTTACAAAACAAGGCTTGTTCTATATCCGGCTCTAGTAGGATCAAAATTGATACACTAGTCAACTGCTTCTTTAACTCTAGAAAAGCATTATCACATACTTGAGACTACTCAAACATGATCCCATTCATGTTAATAATAGAAAGAGGCCCTACTAAGAGGGTTAAATCCCTGATAACCTATAAAAAATATCCCTCCATACCCAAAAAACATCTAAAACTAAAAATATTTTTGGGTTTCCCCAAAGATACAACAATTTTCACTTTATATGGCTCCACTGGTACACCTTCCTTAGAGATGATGTGGCCCAATAAATAAACATTTTCAATCTAGAAATTAAACCTAGATAGCTTAGCATATTTCCTATTCTCTTTTAGGGTACTCAATATGATGTCTTGATGATTGGAATGATCATCATGAGTCTTGGAGTACACCAAGATTTCATTCATATAGACAAATATAAAATGGAGTAGGTACATGTGGAAGATAATGTTATATAGGTCCATAAACAATACTATATCACTTTTCAACCTGAACCACATCACTAAAAATCCATATAACCCATACATTCTCCTAAAAGTAGTCTTCGGTACATTTGGAGGTCTCACCATCAACTATTGATACCCTGATCTCAAATAAATCTTTGAGAACTCTATAGAACCTCATATCTAGTTTGGAAGATCATCGATTTAGGGAAGAGGGTTTATGTTCTTAGATTTTATTTTATCTAGATTCCTGTAATCGATACACCCCACAAAAATCCATCATCCCTCTTGGAAAATATAACTAGATATGCACAAGGTGATGTACTCAAATGAATAAACCCCCCTTTTCTCAAATTCCTCCAATATATTTTTATTTTACGGGTTTTCTTTCGGTGCCATTATATATGGAGGAATGGAAATTTTTTATTCCCCTGATAGTAACTATATCATGAACTCAATATATTTTACCAATGGTATCCCCAAGAATTCATTAGGAAACCCATTCTAGGACTAATCCATCATAAGAGTAAATACATGATTCACTTTTCCCCCATTATTAAGCATAATAAAATCCACCTTGGTAGTGAGTTCACCTAACTATTGACATAATGGACCCGCACAACCATCTCAGATATCCCCTTCCCCATGATGTAAATAACTATTTCCCTCTACATTTGTTAACTTTACCATATAGTTGTAATAGTAAATGTGGTCCTGGTACAATAGTATCCAATCCATTCCCAAAACAGTTTAAAAACTAATATCTCTAGCCCAAAAAAGTCCCAAAGGAAACGTTACCCACCAACATCGAGAACACAAAGCTTACACTATCTGAAATTTTATAATCCCACACATACTGATGTATCAATTGACATGACCCTACATACAAGTTACACCACTTGTGCAACACATTCACAAATTGATATGATATAAAATAATGCGATGCAACTAAATCAAACAAACAACTAGGAATATTGGAAGAAACATGAATCATACCTCTAAATATTGATGGCCCTACAACCCCAAATCCAGGTGTGGGATGGAATTTATAAAGCTAACATGCCCCTTTACCATGGGATCCTAACTGATTTCCTAGTGCCACAGTAACCTAAAGATATAGATTATCTTTCCCATAGTACCTAATCCATTACCCCAAGCGGTATGATCGGTATAACTCTAAATGCCTATATGATATAAGGTAACTGACCTCTTACCTATACTCTATATCATCCTTGATCCTCCATAAGTTCCTATATTTTAATGGTTCCTATAGAACCTCTACACATTCCCCAATATTACACATTCTCAACACTCAACTGGTGGTCAGAACACTGAACGTGCATGTGTCCCATCCCACTACACCAATAGAATAAAACTATATATCTACTGTGGGAGGATAGTTCCCTTTTCTGACCACCCAATCCACCACATCCATTGTTTAAAATCTCTAAGCGGCACTTCATACTCTCAGAATATACACAACCGAGTCATCCAAATAGACCTGACTTTCCACCACTAGAAGCCTCCTTTAGATTCCATTCTAAAATAAGTGCCTGATCCATTATTTTAGAAACCCTCATCAAATGGACAACATTCACATGGGATATAACTTAGTTATATGTATGTTTATATACCTGGGTAGTGGTTATCCGTTAATTTCATGATCTTGGTGTTTTCCTCATGATTGAGATTGGTTACTTGATAACTTAGGTATATGCATGGGCATATACCTAAGTAGAGGTTATCTGTTGAGATCTTCTT
Organism: Viscum album; assembly: GCA_963277665.1. NCBI lineage: Eukaryota > Viridiplantae > Streptophyta > Magnoliopsida > Santalales > Viscaceae > Viscum > Viscum album. Next base: position 1,348,799,867 of record OY728121.1, on the reverse strand, counting down.
TGTGGTTATCCATGTTGGTTTTTGTGTGACCTTGAGGGTCTCGGGGTCCCTACTTAGTATCGTTTTACTCACCCCCGCACGGGCTATGCCCGCACCTCGTTGTGTTGGTTGTAGACGACGGGCAGTACTGACGGAGGCCGAGTGTTTGAGGACTGGACGATACCCGGAGGTGGACTACACGACGAGTCAGTACCCGGAGGTGGACTACACGACGAGTCAGTATCCGGAGGTGGACTTCATGGTGAGATGACACTCGGAGGAGGTTGACGGGTGAGATCATTGTGGAGGCTATCTGTACCTACCCTTCAAGTATGATCCATGGTGGATGATCTAGAAGCTGCACCATCTGTGCCTACCCTTCAGGTAGGATCTGATGAGGATGACCCAGGAGCTGCTTCTGTTCTTCCAGCTGTTGTATTTTTCTGTTGTACTTTGTTTTGTTGTAGTTTTACTTTCATTTGGGTTTGTATTCTGGCCCATTTACCTTTCATCACTTCTCTTTGTACTTAGTGTTTTACTTCCTCTTGTACTCTGTGGTGTTTTGTTTACTTTTATAAAGGAAATGTCTTCCTAGTTATCGGGATTTACGCCTTTGGTGCTATTCGCCAGCCCCTGGCCTATGGAAGGTAGGCTTGGGGTAGTCACGGCACGGGCCCCTGGCCTATGTATTTGTCACGAACCGTCCTCGGGGCCCGTGCCATGACTACCCCAAGCCCGCCTTCCATAGGCCAGGGGCTGGCGACTAGCACCAAAGGCGTAAAATCCCGATAACTGGGAAGGCATTGCCTTTATAAAAGAAAACAATCACCACAGAGTACAAGCGGAAGAAAAACACTAAGTACAAAAGAAATGCTAAAAAGTAAATGGGCCAGAATACAAACCCAAAAGAAAGTACGACTACAACTGAAGAAGGTACAACAGAAAAAAGACAAACAGATGAAAGTAGGAAGTAGCTCCTGGGTCGTCCTCCTCGGATCCTACCTGAATGGTAGGTACAGATAGCGCAGCTCCTGGTCGTTCTCCTCGGGATCTACCTGAAGGGTAGGCACAGATAGCGCAGCTCCTGGTCGTCCACCACGGATCCTACCTGAAGGGTAGGTACAGATAGCCTCCTCCACGCTATCGTCCGTTAACCTCCTCTGTGAGTCGTCTCATCGTGTAGTCCACCTCTGGGTACTGACTCGTCGTGTAGTCCACCTCCGGGTACCGACTCGTCCTCGAACACACGACCTCCGTCAGCACTGCCCGTCGTCTGCAACCAACACAATGAGGTGCGGGCATAGCCCGTGCAGGGGTGAGTATAACGATACTCAGTAGGGACCCCGAGACCCTCAAGGTCTCACTAAACCAACAAGGATAACCACAAAGAAGATCTCAACAGATAACCTCTACTTAGGTATATGCCCATACATATACCTAAGTTATCAAGTGACCCATCTCAATCATTAGGAAACACAAGGATTGTGAAATCAACGGATAACCACTACCCAGGTATATACCCATACATATACCTAAGTTAGCAAGTGACCCATCTCAACCATGAGGTAAACACAAGGTCAAAAGTCTCAGCTCAAACCAGGATTTTCATTATCGAAACCGTAACTGCTGAAGAGCTCCGTCTCTAGAGTGTACAGTGGTCCTGTCACGACTCCGAGGTACTACTCACTAACCTAAGACTAATGAAGTACTCCTCCTGTCGAGTACCGCGGGTCAGCCACCCAGACACAGTAGTGCTTCCTGCCGAGGTATGTCACCCAAACACAGTAGTGCACACCCCCTAATAGCCTACTGAGGTACTCTCCGGACGAGTACCGCGGGTCTGCACTATCACACAGGTAGTGCTCTGTCCGTCATGGGTCTGCACCTCAGAAAGTAGTGCTCCGTCCAGTGGGCTAGTCGACTCACTCCAAGTCGATTCGGTCAAGCAGTCGTCAGGTCTCAGCCAGCTACACGGTCTCCGTACTCCGCACGCTCGTCACTGTGAGGGTCCGCTCCACGAGCTACAGGTCGATACTCCAAGTATCTCAAAGTCTCACGAAGAAGTATCTCAAAGTACCGCCTCGTCATAGGGGTCTCAACGCAACAGACGGCGCATCAATCGGACGCCCGGTCTGTGAGTTACTAGCCCTTTCGTCTCAGGGGCCCGGTTGGTTTCGTGAGTGAACCAAACCCGGCCGTATCTCAACTGTACCCCGAACTCTCATAGGGTATATTCATAGGGACCGTTTCTCAACGAGATCACCAACGCCGCTGACAATTCGTCAAACAGACGTTCTGTCTGAAAGATATCAGCTTTTCCGTTCCAGGGGCCCGGTTGGATTTCGGTGCGATCCAACCCGGCCACTATTCATCTGCATCCAAATATCGGGCGGAGGATGCCAAAAGTTCCGTATCGTCAACAGGAACTCAACGCAACAGACAGCGCGTCAATCGGACGCCCGGTCTGAGAGTTATTGGCTTTTTCGTTTCAAGGGCCCGGTTCGTTTTTAAGGAAAAACCAACCCGACCGTACTCCACCTGCATACAAACCTCGGGCGGAGTATGCCAAAAGATACGTCTCACCAAGAGGAACTCAACAAAGCCGACGACACGTCATTCGGACGTCCGTAGCTCAAGATATGAGCGTTTCCACTCCGAGGGCCCGGTTGGTTTCGTGTACGAACCTACCTGGCCGAACTCAAAGTAATCCAAAACCTTGAGTGCAATATATCGAAACGACCGTCTCGATCCAAGGATCACGTTTCCGCTGACGGTGAGTCGTTTGGAGGCTCGTAGCCCAAGTTACGGGCATTTGACTGAAAGTGGTCCGAAACTGAGGGGTCTGGGCCCGGGCCGACCCGGCCCGACGACCCGGCCCGGTTCGGAAAATCCGGCCCGGACGGCGGCGCGGTCCGGCACGACGGTACGACGGCGCGGGCCGGTGCAGCCGCGCGGTCTGGCGCGGCGGCGCGGGCCGGGGCGGCGGCGCGGGCCGGTGCGGCGGCGCGGGCCGGCACGGCGGCGCGGCCTGGGCGCCGTAGGGGCGCCGCGCGCGGGGGGAAAAGCCCCCCCCCCCCCTTTGTGAAACCGTGGCCCCTTAATTGGGGCCGCTTGAAGACCCGGCCGGGGGAATTAATTCCCCCGGTCTCCACTGCCCGGCCAGCCCGCACTGGCCGACCGGTTCCGCCAGCAAGCACCGGCGACGGCCGGTCCTTCCTTCGCCGACACCGGCGGCCCGGTGCCGGCCACCGGTCATCTTGCTCCGCCGCGGCCCGGAACCGGCCACGGCCTATGCCGTCCGACGCGATGCGACGACACCACTCCCCTCTGCCGCGGCCCCGCTCCGGCTGCGGCGCCTTCGACTTCCTTTGACGCGACGCGACGACGTCGCGTTCTTGGATTTCTTTCCACGGTGCGACGCGATGGCGCCGCGCAATACCTGCCATAGGATACCCGCGTGGTGCGACAGCACCACGCCATCTCGTTCCATCCGCAAGAAATAATCATGAACAAAGGAGGGGGGTTCGGCTGAGTTTGTGCGGTCCGGCCCCCTCTCGTTCAAAGATAGCATTTATTCGATTATCCACAAGTTCGACATGCTAGAATCAAGAACGGAATAATTAAATAAATAACAAAATTCCCCTACTTCGTAATTGTCGTTCGTTGACAATCTTGGAAAAGGGCCGATATCGATTCCTTGATTGTCGTGTTCGTCACACACTCTCAAATCTCACGCTCATGCATCGGAAGGAAGAAGGGTACTCGTCGTTGGTGGACGAGCGTTCGGAGGTGACATCGCCGTTGACGACGTTCTTCGCAGACGACGTCTTCTCCTTTGACGCGGATGAAGGTCATTGGAGATGTCGCGGGCGTTGCTTCCCTTTCCTTGCCTCGGTTGAATAATGATGAAGAAGATGGTGTCATCGTGCTTCAGTGGCGAAAGAGACGTTCTTCGTGTTCTTCGTCGTAGAGAAAGAAGGACTCAGGATTTCCTAAGCTTTTTCATAGGGGGTGTGCACTACTGTGTTTGGGTGACATACCTCGGCGGGAAGCACTACTATGTCTGGGTGGCTGACCCGCGGTACTCAACAGGAGGAGTACTTCAGCAGTCTTAGGTTAGTGAGCAGTACCTCAGAGTCGTGACATGACCACTGTATACTCCTGAGACGGAGCTCTTCAGCAGTAATGGTTTCGATAATGAAAATCCTGGTTTGAGCTGAGACTTTTGACCTTGTGTTTTCCTCATGATTGAGATGGGTTACTTGATAACTTAGGTATATGTATGGGCATATACCTAAGTAGAGGTATCTGTTGAGATCTTCTTTTTGGTTATCCTTGTTGGTTTAGTGAGACCTTGAGGGTCTCGGGGTCCCTACTGAGTATCGTTATACTCACCCCTGCACGGGCTATGCCCGCACCTCGTTGTGTTGGTTACAGACGACGAGCAGTGCTGACGGAGGCCGAGTGTTCGAGGACGAGTCGGTACCCGTAGGTGGACTACACGACAAGTCAGTACCCGAAGGTGGACTACACGACGAGATGACTCACAGAGGAGGTTGACGGACGAGAGCTTGGAGGAGGCTATCTGTACCTACCCTTCAGGTAGGATCCGTGGTGGACGACCAAGAGCTGAGCTATCTGTACCTACCCTTCAGGTAGAACCCGAGGAGAATGACCAGGAGCTGCGCTATCTGTACCTACCCTTCATGTAGGATCCGAGGAGGATGACCCAGGAGCTGCTTCCTACTTTCAGCTGTTTGCCTTTTTGCTGTAGAACCTTGTTCAGTTGTAGTTGTACTTTCTTTTGGGTTTGTATTCTGGCCCATTTACTTTTCATCTTTTCTTTTGTACTTAGTGTTTTGCTTCCGCTTGTACTTTGTGGTGCTTGTTTTCTTTTATAAAGGCAATTCCTTCCCAGTTATCGGGATTTTACGCCTTTGGTGCTAGTCTCCAGCCCCTGGCCTATGGAAGGCGGGCTTGGGGTAGTCACGGCACGGGCCCCGAGGGCGGGTCGTGACAAATTGGTATCAGAGGATTCGGTTCTACCGCAGAACTTATAACTCTGATATTTTTTTCTTTCTGTGAAGCAATAGTGTTAAGGGTACCGAGTGTGGTCTTCAGTTCAGGGAGTCCAGTGTTGGTGCGGGCGGCCGGCGTATCCATACAACAGGATCCTGACAACTGATTTCCGACTTTGTGCACAAAAACACTGATTGCGTGTGTGTTTTTAAAGGTTTTCCCTTAAAACAGCTCAAACCAGGTCAGCTCACCAGGTATAAATGTTTGACCGTGTCACGATGTTTCTTTCAGGATACCTTTTCACGGACGACCAGCTAGAGCCCAGAGGGATGTGAGTGCTGAGAGCCTGTCGAGCGACGAGGCTTCGGTACAGGGCCCTCTTGCAGTTGAGGCACCAGCAGAGGCACCAGCGGTACTACTACCCGTTGGGCCACCGATGCCACCAGCCCCAGTAGTAGGCGATGCACGACGCTTGAGCACACTGCACGAGTTCCAGCGCCAGAGGCCACCCAGGTTTTGGGGAGAGACGGACCCGCAGGCGGCTGAGGTTTGGATGGAGGCTGTGGTGAGAGTCTTCAGGCTAGTGGGGACGCCGACAGACTTCATGGTGATCTTTGCTACCAGCCTCCTTCAGGCAGCAGTAGGCAGGTGGTGGAGCCACTTGTTTTAGTTTTTCGACGGGATGAACTTCGCTTGGGAAGACTTCGAGACCTTCTTTAGGGTGGAGTTTGTGCCAGTATCTCTACACCCCGAGCGTGTACAGGAGCTTCTGCCTTTGCCGCGTGTTTTTCGATCAGTAGCCGAGTCATCTGTGGGCAGTAGACAAATGATGCAGAGGTCCAGGAGGACCAGACTAGCAGTTGGACGATCTCGGGTTTTAGGACCGGTGGTGCGGGGTACCCGGGGTGGGAACAGAGCTAGGCATGCCAGAAGCAGGTTGTGTTACTCCTGCGGCGGGAAGGGTCACCTGGAACGTGACTATCCGAATCCTCGTACGGTTGATCAGTGGGTGTTGGAGGAGCCACCGAGACAGAAGCAGCGGCTGGTGCTTGAGCAATAGCCGAGCAGTGGACAAGGCAGTAGAGCTCTGAGAGCAGGTGGGCAGGAGAGGAACTAGTGGATACGTCCTTTGTACTTCTAGTTCCATTTTGCTGTTGTATTTGTGTCTTGTACTATGAGCTGAAATAATAAAAAGACACTTATCTTTGAGATGTTTTCTTTCCTGTCCTTTTGTTTGGTTGATACTGAGTGGTCCTGGTTAAGACTATTGACTTAAACCTCACCTTCGAGATTTCTACTGGAGGAGACCCAGTGACCTCACACTGATGCCGACAGTGTGACTCGACCCTTGGAGGCGAGAGTGACAGTTGGATATCTTGGTAGTTACGTCGAGGCCTTACGACGCCATCCATGGCATGAATGAATCATTCATGTTGGAATTGACTGTATTAGGTAACGAATGTGGTTCATCCAGGGGATGATACCAGATTTCTCTTATCGGAAAAGAAGAAATCATAGCAGCTCTTGTGAGACTAGAGAAGGTGCAGATCATCCAGGAGCGGATGAATACTGCACAGTGCAGTAAGAAAAAGGAAACCAGTGCCAGTCTTAGAGACTCGGGCATGTTAAATGTTAAAGAAGAGGAAGCTTAAAGGAAAGATGAGTCTACGAAGCAGTAGACATGGAGGCAGAGCTAGGAGAGTAGCATGAGGTGGTGTACATCCTATCATGGTACAACCACCCGCCTTAGTTATTCCCTCCAGGCTCAGGGAGCTGGAGGGCGGAGGAAGAGTGTGGCTGCATGCAGTCAAGGAGTGTGACCCAATGGCTCTAGAAATGATTCAATGGACAGTCTGTGTCCACTACTAGCTACTGTAGTAATGGACGTCGATATGAATCATTCCTTGCTTTCACAAATTTTGTTCCAGACCTAGAGTTTCCGGTAAGGTGTGGACTTGACCCTCACGCCTGGAGATACCTTGGGAGGAGACTCGATACTCACACTTACGATGACGGTTTGGTCAGACCCTCTAGGCGAGAGTTCCGGTTGGAAATCTCTTGGTGGCAGCGTCGAGGCCTTATGATGTTAGTTTGAGTATGGAATGAGAAATAACTGTTCATACTCAAATTGACGGTTTTAGGAAAACGTCGGGATGGGTTTTCCTTGGTCGACGAAAAGGAAACCCTGGGCAGCACAAGTTAAACTCATGCACGGGAGGGTGCGACTGATCACTCTTGAGTCAACCAACCTTACCCTCGTGGCGGTAGTCGTTTCGAGTTCCAGTTCTAACAATAATTGGAGACCTCTAGAGTTCGAGGATGACGATCACGTCCTTATACGGGTCTCACCTCGACGAGGTTTACGGAGATGTGGCCAAGGCGAAAAGTTATATCTGAGGTTCAGCGGACCTTCTTAGGTCCCCAGCTGGGTAGGCGGGGTGGTTTACCGCTTGACCCATTCACCGCAGTTGCACTAGGTGCACGATGACTTCCACGTATCTCAACTGAGGAGATACGTGCTCGACCCTTCACATATCATCGATCATGAGGAGCTGGACGATGGCGATGGGGTGTCTTTCACGGAGGTTCTAGTGGGGATCGAGGATCGACAGGAGCAGATCCTACGAGGACGATCGATTCCTCGGGTGCACTTTCTTTGGCAGTACGGAACCTCCAGGTAAGCACATGGGAGCAGAAGGCTCAGATGCGTGCTCTGTACCGCTTTTGTGACCCTAGTTTGTGTTGAAGCTTTACGGGGACGTAAAGCCCTGAGGTGGGAGTAATGTAAAGACCCGGAAATTTCAAGGAAAATTTTTATTAATTTTCTTTGGAATTTTACAAGAACGCAGTTTCTGACGGCGCCTGATTCCGAGGCCCGGTGTGCCTGGAATTAATTTCCGAAGTTTGGCTCGGGTACGTTCAGTGAACGAGCAAGCGGGAATTTCTATCTTTTGAACCGGTTCTCGGAATTGAAATCCGATTGCACCGATGAACTCGCAACACCGGTAATCGCTTAAGGGAACCTTTACCGTAGTTGCGTTTGTGCGGGAGAAGAAGTTAATTTTTGGGGTTTAATTAAACAAAGTGAATAAAATTGTTAAATCAATTTTATTTCATGTTAAGTTGTTAACTTCTCCCATGGGAAGTTGGTGGTGGGACCACATCCATCCAACTTCCCATGTGTGGATATTTGAAAGGGTGGGGCCCACACGAACCCCTCCCCACCTCTTCAAATTCCTTAACTTTCCTAACCCCTCTAAACCCCCATTTAATCTCCCTTTAACTCTTGAACTTCTCCCCCTCTTAAGTGCATGCCAACACATTTTAAATTAATGAAGTTATTTGAATTTTGGAATTTGAAAAGCTTGGCATGTGTTAATAAAATAATGGGAGGGATTATTTTATTAGGTTTCTTGGTTAAGTGAGATTGGGAGCCTTGGAAGAAAAAGCTTAGGAAATCCTGAGTCCTTCTTTCTCTACGACGAAGAACACGAAGAACGTCTCTTCCACTACTGAAGCACGACGACGCCATCTTCTTCATCGTTCTTCAACCGAGGCAAGGAAAGGGAAGCGACGCCCGTGACATCTCCAACGACCTTCATCCGCGTCAAAGGAGAAGACATCGCCTGCGAAGAACGTCGTCAACAACGACGTCACCTCCGAACGCTCGTCCACCAACGACGAGTACCCTTCTTCCTTCCGACGCATGAGCGTGAGATTTGAGAGTGTGTGACGAACACGACAATCGAGGAATCGACATCCGCCCTTTTCCAAGATCGTCAACGAACGACAATTACGAAGTAGGGGAATTTTGTTATTTATTTAATTATTTCGTTCTTGATTCTAGCATGTCGAACTTGTGGATAATCGAATAAATGCTATCTTTCAACGAGAGGGGGCCGGACCGTACAAACATGGCCGAACCCCCCTCCTTTGTTCATGATTGTTTCTTGCGTATGGAACGAGATGGTGTGGTGCCGTCGCACCACGCGGGTATCCTACGACAGGTATTGCGCGGCGCCGTCGCGCCGCACCGTGTAAAGAAATCCAAGAACGCGACGCCGTCGCGTCGCGTCAAAGGAAGTCGAAGGCGCCGCGGCCGGAGCGGGGCCGCGACAGAGGGGAGTGGTGCCGTCGCATCGCGCCGGACGACATAGGCCGCGGCCGGTTCCGGGCCGCGGCGGAGCAAGATGACCGGCGGCCGGCACCGGGCCGCCGGTGTCGGCGAAGGAAGGACCGGCCTTCGCCGGTCCTTGCTGGCGGAACCGGCCGTCGCCGGTCCTTGCTGGCGGAACCGGCCGGCCAGTGCGGGCCGGCCGGGCAGTGGAGACCGGGGGAATTAGTTCCCCCGGCCGGGTCTTCAAGTGGCACCAATTAAGGGGCCGCGGTTTCACAAAGGGGGGGGGGGGGCTTTGCCCACCGCGCGCGGCGCACATGCGGCGCCCAGGCCACGCCGCCGTGCCGGCCCGCGCCGCCGCACCGGCCCGCGCCGCCGCGCCGGACCGCGCCGCATCACCGGCCCGCGCCGCCGCGTCGCCAGCCGGGCCGGGTCGACCCGGTTCGGCCGACCCAGGGGGGGTGGTCGGGCCGGGTCGGCCCGGGCCCAGACCCCTCAGTTTTGGACCACTTTCGGTCAAATGCCCGTAACTTGGGCTACGGGCCTCCAAACGACTCGCCGTCAGCGGCAACGCGATCCTTGGATCAAGACGGTCGTTTCGGTATATCGCACTCAAGGTTTTGGATTACTTTGAGTTCGTCCAGGTTGGTTCGTACACGAAACCAACCGGGCCCTCAGAGCGGAAACACTCATATCTTGAGCTACGGACGTCCGAATGACGTGCCGTCAGCTTTGTTGAGTTCCTCTTGGTGAGTCGGATCTTTTGGCATACTCCGCCCGAGGTTTGGACGCAGGTGGAGTACGGTCGGGTTGGTTTTGCCTTAAAAACCAACCGGGCCCCTGAAACCAAAAGGCCAATAACTCTCAGACCGGGCGTCCGATTGACGCGCCGTCTGTTGCGTTGAGTTCCTGTTGACGATACGGAACTTTTGGCATCCTCCGTCCGAGATTTGGATGCAGATGGATAGTGGCCGGGTTGGATCGCACCGAAATCCAACCGGGCCCCTGGAACGGAAAAGCTGATATCTTTTAGACAGAACGTCCGTTTGACGAATCGTCAGCAGCGTTGGTGATATCGTTGAGAAACGGTTCCTATGAATATACCCTATGAGAGTTCGGGGTACAGTTGAGATACAGCCGGGTTTGGTTCGCTCACGAAACCAACCGGGCCCATGAGACGAAAGGGCTAGTAACTCACAGACCGGGCGTCCGATTGATGCACCGTCTGTTGCGTTGAGACCCCTATGATGAGGCGGTCCTTTGAGATACTTCTTCGTGAGACTTTGAGATACTTGGAGTATCGACCTGTAGCTCGTGGAGCGGACCCTCCCAGTGACGAGCGTGCGGAGTACGGAGACCATGTAGCTGGCTGAGACCTGATGACTGCTTGACCGACTCGACTTGGAGTGAGTCGACTATCCCAGTGGACGGAGCACTACTTTCTGAGGCGCAGAACAATGGCGGACGGAGAACTACCTGTGTGACAGTGCAGACCCGCGGTACTCGTCCGGAGAGTACCTCGGCAGGCTACTAGGGGGTGTGCACTACTGTGTTTGGGTGACATACCTCGGCGGGAAGCACTACTGTGTCTGGGTGGCTGACCCGCGGTACTCGACAGGAGGAGTACTTCAGCAGTCTTAGGTTAGTGAGCAGTACCTCAGAGTCGTGACATGACCACTGTACACTCCTGAGACGGAGCTCTTCAGCAGTTACGGTTTCGATAATGAAAATCCTGGTTTGAGCTGAGACTTTTGACCTCGTGTTTACCTCATGATTGAGATGGGTCACTTTCTAACTTAGGTATATGTATGGGCATATACCTGGTTAGTGGTTATCCATTGATTTCACAATCCTTGTGTTTCCTCATGATTGAGATGGGTTACTTGATAACTTAGGTATATTTATGGGCATATACCTAAGTAGAGGTATCTGTTGAGATCTTCTTTGTGGTTATCCTTGTTGGTTTAGTGAGACCTTGAGGGTCTCGGGGTCCCTACTGAGTATCGTTATACTCACCCCTGCACGGGCTATGCCCGCACCTCGTTGTGTTGGTTGCAGACGACAGGCAGTGCTGACGGAGGCCGAGTGTCCGAGGACGAGTCGGTACCCGGAGGTGGACTACACGACGAGTCAGTACCCGGAGGTGGACTACACGACGAGACGACTCACAGAGGAGGTTGACGGAAGAGAGCGTGGAGGAAGCTATCTGTACCTACCCTTCAGGTAGGATCCGTGGTGGACGACCAGGAGCTGCGCTATCTGTACCTACCCTTCAGGTAGAACCCGAGGAGAACGACCAGGAGCTGCGCTATCTGTACCTACCCTTCAGGTAGGATCCGAGGAGGACGACCCAGGAGCTGCTTGCTACTTTCAGCTGTTTGTATTTTTGCTGTTGTACCTTGTTCAGTTGTAGTCGTACTTTCTTTTGGGTTTGTATTCTGGCCCATTTACTTTTCAGCTTTTCTTTTGTACTTAGTGTTTTTCTTCCGCTTGTACTCTGTGGTGCTTGTTTTCTTTTATAAAGGCAATGCCTTCCCAGTTATCGGGATTTTACGCCTTTGGTGCTAGTCTCCAGCCCCTGGCCTATGGAAGGTGGGCTTGGGGTAGTCACGGCATGGGTCCCGAGGGCGGGTCGTGACAAATGTCTACACTCAAGGTTTCAGAATACTGTGAGTTCGACCGGGTTGGTTCGTACACGAAACCAACCGGGCCCTCGGAGCGAAAACGCTCATATCTTGAGCTAGGAACGTCCGATTGACGTGCCGTCAGCTTTGTTGAGTTCCTCTTAGTGAGACAGATCTTTTGGCATACTCCGCCCGAGGTTTGGACGCAGGTGGAGTACGGTCGGGTTGGTTTTGCCTTAAAAACCAACCGAGCCCCTGGAACGGAAAAGCCAATAACTCTCAGAACGGGCGTCTGATTGACGCGCCGTCTGTTGCGTTGAGTTCCTGTTGACGATACGGAACTTTTGGATACATCAACTCTGGACTTTGTGACAGTTGATGTATCAGCCTCTCGGCTCGTGGAGCGGACCCTCCTGAACGAGCTTGCTGTGTGCGGGAACCCTAGAGCTGGCTACGACTGCTACTGTGACTGCGACGACGACTGTGCAGAGATCCTTAGTGGATTCGACGACGACGACTACAACACTCAGCGATCCTGTGTGGATCAGTGCTACCGATCCTGTGTGGGTCTGATCCTGTGTGGGTCAGCACTCAGCGGTCCTGTGTGAACCAGCGCCTACAAATCCTGTGTGGGTCCGATCCTGTGTGGGTCTTTGCGGGGGTTAGTACCTATCGATCCTTTGTGGGTCCGAATACTTAGATGGATCAGTGATCATCTCTATCGTCTTCGAATAAGTATACCAGTGTGAGCTGAATCCTGTTTGCTTTCCTGTGTGAATTGTGTTGTACTATCCTGTGTGGATTAATTTTTGCTTCCTGTGTGGAATACGTATACTTTCCTGTGTGGACTGAGTTGTACTTGGGATCGTAGGTTGGAGCGTATTGAAATGATGACTTAGGTATATGTATGGGAATATACCTAAGCAGTGTCGGATGTTACTTCGTGTTTGTAACTTTCCTTTGTGGTTTATCCTTTATGGATTTTGAGAGACCTTCGGGGGTCTCGGGGTCCCTACTGAGTAGCTTATACTCACCCCTGCACGGGCTATGCCCTCACTACGTTGTGTTGGTTGCAGACGACGGACAACGTTGATCGTGGTTGAGGCTCGTAGAGCAGGATGGTGCCTGGAGGTGGACTACTGGGCGGAACGTGCTCGGAGCGGACGGCGGGGCCCGAGGAGCAGTGGAGCTATCTGTACCCACCCTTTAGGTGGGATTTCCAGTGGACAACTCTGTGTAGAGGCTTTTACTTTACAGTTGTTGTTTTCCCTTTCGAGTTGTACTTTACTTTCAGTTTGGGTTTGTATACTGGCCCATTTACTTTTCCGCACTTTCAATTGTACTCTGTTTTTTACTTAGTGTTTACTTTTCCGCTTGCTTACTCTGTGGTGCTTGTTTACTTTACAAAGGCAATGCCTTCCCTTTTTACTGGGATTTACGCCTTAGTGCTAGTCGCCAGCCCCTGGCCTATGTATTTGTCACGACCCGCCCTCGGGGCCCGTGCCGTGACTACCCCAAGCCCGCCTTCCATAGGCCAAGGGCTGGCGACTAGCACCAAAGGCGTAAAATCCCGATAACTGGGAAGGCATTGCCTTTATAAAAGAAAACAAGGACCACAGAGTACAAGCGGAAGAAAAACACTAAGTACAAAAGAAAAGATGAAAAGTAAATGGGCCAGAATACAAACCCAAAAGAAAGTACGACTACAACTGAACAAGGTACAACAGCAAAAAGACAAACAACTGAAAGTAAGAAGCAGCTCCTGGGTCTTCCTCCTCGGATCCTACCTGAAGGGTAGGTACAGATAGCGTAGCTCCTGGTCGTCCACCACGGATCCTACCTGAAGGGTAGGTACAGATAGCCTCCTCCACGCTCTCGTCCGTCAACCTCCTCTGTGAGTCGTCTCATCGTGTAGTCCACCTCCGGGTACTGACTCGTCGTGTAGTCCACCTCCGGGTACCGACTCGTCCTCGAACACTCGGCCTCCGTCATCACTGCCCGTCGTCTGCAACCAACACAACGAGGTGCGGGCATAGCCCGTGCAGGGGTGAGTATAACGATACTCAGTAGGGACCCCGAGACCCTCAAGGTCTCACTAAACCAACAAGGATAACCACAAAGAAGATCTCAACAGATACCTCTACTTAGGTATATGCCCATACATATACCTAAGTTATCAAGTAACCCATCTCAATCATGAGGAAACACAAGGATTGTGAAATCAACGGATAACCACTACCCAGGTATATGCCCATACATATACCTAAGTTATCAAGTGACCCATATCAATCATGAGGTAAACACAAGGTCAAAAGTCTCATCTCAAACCAAGATTTTCATTATCGAAACCGTAACTGATGAAGAGCTCCGTCTCTAGAGTGTACAGTGGTCCTGTCATGACTCCGAGGTACTGCTCACTAACCTAAGACTGCTGAAGTACTCCTCCTGTCGAGTACCGTGGGTCAGCCACCCAGACACAGTAGTGCTTCCCGCCGAGGTATGTTACCCAAACACAGTAGTGCACACCCCCTAGTAGCCTGCTGAGGTACTCTCCGGACGAGTACCGCGGGTCTGCACTGTCACACAGGTAGTGCTCCGTCCGCCATGGGTCTGCACCTCAGAAAGTAGTGCTCCGTCCACTGGGCTAGTCGACTCACTCCAAGTCGAGTCGGTCAAGCAGTCGTCAGGTCTCAGCCAGCTACACGGTCTCCATACTCCGCACGCTCGTCACTGGGAGGGTCCGCTCCACGAGCTACAGGTCGATACTCCAAGTATCTCAAAGGACCGCCTCGTCATAGGGGTCTCAACGCAACAGACGTTGCGTCAATCGGACGCCCGGTCTGTGAGTTACTAGCCCTTTCGTCTCATGGGCCCGGTTGGTTTCGTGAACGAACCAACCTGGCTGTATCTCAACTGTACCCCGAACTCTCATATGGTATACTCATAGGGACCGTTTCTCATCGTGATCAACAACACCGCTGACGGTTCGTCAAACGGACGTCCGGTCAGAAAGATATCAACTTTTCCGTTCCAGGGGCCCGGTTGGATTTCGGTGCGATCCAACCCGGCCACTATCCATCTGCATCCAAATCTCGGGCGGAGGATGCCAAAAGTTCTGTATCGTCAACCGGAACTCAACGCAATAGACGACACGTCAATCGGACGCTCGGTCTGAGAGTTATTGGCTTTTTCGTTCCAGGGGCCCGGTTGGTTTTTAAGGCAAAACCAACCCGACCATACTCCACCTACGTCCAAACCTCGGGCGGAGTATGCCAAAAGATCCGTCTCACCAAGAGGAACTGAACAAAGCTGACGACACGTCATTCTGACGTCCGTAGCTCAAAATATGAGTGTTTCCGCTCCGAGGGCCCGGTTGGTTTCGTGTACGAACCAACCCGGCCGAACTCAAAGTAAACCGAAACCTTGAGTGCGATATACCGAAACGACTCTCTCGATCCAAGGATCGCGTTGCCGCTGACGGCGAGTCGTTTTGAGGACCGTAGCCCAAGATTCAGGCATTTGACCGAAAGTGGTCCGAAACTGAGGGGTCTGGGCCCGGGCGGCGACCCGGCCCGACGACCCGGCCCGGCTCAGAAAATCCGGCCCGGCCGGCAGCGCGGCGACGCGGCCTGGGCGCCGCTTGTGCGCCGTGCGTAGGGGGTAAAGCCCCCCCCTTTGTGAACCCGCGACCCCCCCTCATTATGGGGGGCCGGTTTGCTGGCCGGGGGAATTAAATTCCCCCAGTTCTTCTCCCTTCCGGCCGGCCCGACCTGTCCGGCCGGTTCTTCCTCAACGGGACCGGCAAAGGCCGGTCCGCTTCCGGCTTCCGACACCGGCGGCCCGACTGGCCGCCGGTCATCTTGTTCTGCCGCGGCCCGGAACCGGCCGCGACCTTCGTCGTCCGGCGCGGTGTGATGGCACCGCCTCCCTCTGCCGCGGCCCCGCTCCGGCCGCGGTGCCTTCGATTTCTTTTGACGCGGCGCGACGACGTCACATTCTTGAATTTCATTCCTCGACGCGGCGCGACGGCGCCGTGCAATAATTGACGTGCGATTCCCGCGTGGTGCGACGGCACCACGCCAACCACATTGATGATATAGATAAAAATATATAATGAAAAAATATTTTTTCATATTATAATATTATCATTATATAAATTTGAAATATTACATACCTCATTTACATCGTGATCATTGAAAAATATAATCATTACCCATGCGTACATACAGCCTACCATCTCTATGACCATAACAAATTTAATTTCTGAAAACCATACTACATGATAAGTCTTAAATTAATAATTTATGTTTAAATATAATAATTATATCTTGATTTTTTATGGATTTTGTGTGATCATGGTCAATGTAATAAGACCAAAAAAAAATCAAAACATATACAAAAAACAAAGTAGTTATTACCCAAAATGGGATTTTAATAAAGAATTGTTTATAAACTAGTTATAAAAGGTCATAAGTAAATCATTTATGTAATGATATATATATATGGTCTTTAATATATGAATATTTTTTTATAAATGTTTTTTAAACGTGCATGATGTAATTTGAGACTAAATGTATGGTATTTCCGAATCACTTTTCACTTCTATGAGACTCATTTTGTATTCACTACATATTTCATTTATTTGGTGTATATAGATCCCATGATTGTTTATTATTATTATAATGGAAACTATTTGGGTTTTTGTATCAATTTTATTATCTATATTTCATGGGGTTTACAGTTCAATATTCAACAAATCGTTAAGGGATTTTTTTCTCAATGTTCCTTCATTGGGACAAAAGTTATGATATACTCTTATCTTCATATACCAGGTGTATATAGTTTCTATTGATAGGAAATATCATGAATATCCATATTTTCATTATATTATATGTCTTATTATATTTATTATTTAATGGGGCTTACAATTCAATTTTAGGTTAGTGATATGGGTTTGATGTCATAATCACATCGATTACTGAGATTGTTTTTAATTATGATTCTAATGATTAAATATTATGATAAAACTATAAAGAAACACATTTATATTTGTATAATATTTTAATCTTTGTAAAATAAATATTTTAGACTTATTTTTCACCATTTATATACTCAGTAGTTCAGAATAATGTTTTTAAGAAAAATCATCATTATTTCTCTCATCGGCTGAGAACACATTTTAATCCCAAAATCAACTTTTCTAAAATTATTTTTAAAAACGTTTTTATAGTTTTTAAAATGATTTGTTAAAAAAAATCCCAGGTCTTATTTTTTCCCAAAATTATTAAAATGGAATCTTCATGTCATTTTCTAATCAATGCCAATTTGGATTTTTCCAAAAATGTGAATAGAATATTTGTTTTAATATGTATGACATGAACAGAAATTATTACCATTATGAATATTATTTTATTTTAAGAATATGTTATATGTTTTCCTGGTTATTTTTAGAGGATATTATTTTCAAAATATCTTATGTTTTAAAAATGGGATTTCCATGGTAAAATGTTATTATCTTCGAGAATTTTTCTAATTTATTTTTAACAATACATTTATATTTTTTTAATTTTATTTTCAAAGAAAAGGATTTTCAAAATGTTTTGTATTTTAAAAAGTTATTTAAATTTTACTTTTATCTATCTAAATAAATGTTCTATGAAATATTTCAATATCTATTTCCATCTATGATGAAATCCAATGGTTTTAGTTATGGTCTAATATAGATATGATCCAAATATATTATTCTTATTCATTCTATAAATGGTATTTGAAGATGAAATGATGTTTATGAAACCCATTTCACTTCCATGGGTCATATCCGGACCCAATTCTTATGAAACATGCTAATTTATCCCTAGATTTTGATATAATTAGATGATGAAATGAATATGAAACCAATATATCTTCCATATGTTATGATATGATTAAATATTTATGTAACCAATTTCATTTCATGTGTTTTTATATGATATATGTTTTATGATCTTATGAAAAACATATGAATGATTTTATTAATGTTATGGGAAGGATCTTTATCACCGTACAATGAACTGGGTAATGATTACTATCTCATGGGATAGATAAGAATATAATGGGTAGTTAACCAAGTTCCCTAAGGGAAATTTAACATTTTAATGCTCTTGGAAGTGAACCTTGAATACAATGATGATTTGGGGAGTAAACCCATTCCCCTAAGATATCCTTGGAAATGATCCATGAATTCTATGAAAATAAATTTATATTTTTTTGTGTATGCAACAATTCTATGTCATACACCAATTTTATAATGTCATGGCTTCTTTTTTGATTTCCATATGATTTATTTCTTATATTCTACCAATAATTATTTCATGACTCAAAATTATTATATTTGAAATGAAGGGTAATATTTTAAAATGTAATGCTCATGTTATGTTATACATATTATTATGTTATTCTTACATATCTCTATTGTTTACCCATATTAAGAATCCAAGATCACCCATTATTATTTTTCCTCTTCATAGTATATAAATATATGTTTTAAGTGGGGTATGTATATATATATTACTAAAATGGAATATATTTTTCAGAGACATTTATGATCTTTCACCAAATTAGGAGATTGTGTACCATGTCTCTAGAGGAACTAAAATATTATAGTTCTCCATCATGTGTTAGTGAAATGTATTGAACACTAATCTAAAAAGCTGTAGTAACTATATTTTACAATCCTAGGCCATTTTAGGTGGTATTAGAGGAAAATATTTTTAATCCTTTAGAAAATAGGAAGATAAAATATTAGTGAGATTCATATAGATATTTCTAATGATATTTATAAGGATATCTCTCTTGATAAATCTATGGATTAAACAAAGTATAAGAAACCATATTGGAATTTTGGTAAAGGATATAGTGAGTGTTATTTATGAAATTAAATCCCTGTTTGGATTATACAAGTTGATGTGGCTCTAGAATAGAGGTACCTAGGAGTAATAATTCAAAAAAGGGAACATTGATATGTACTATATCACCATCTAGTGTAAGAAAACATGCATTACTTCACACCTATTTTGATATTACTACGTGATTTTCTTTGGAAGTTAAAAAACTCTTTTCCAACCATCATGGAGGGAATAAATAGATGATGAATATGAATTAATTGGGATAAAAATATGGTTTCATAGATTAAATAGGACATTTCATGATATAGACCTCATATAAGGGATTATCTGGATTATTTGGTTTCCTAATATGATTATCATTTCTAAAAAATTTTGATATTATTAAATAGAAGGAACCATATGTAATTATGTTATCATTTATTCTAATTGAAATTTTTTGGATGAGTAGCCAAATCAAGATGATGAATGGTGACATGGATATTGTGATTATGCCTAATCAATTATCACATAACATGATTAAAAACAATGATCTTTACTAACTCATGGACTCACCAAAGAAGAGAAGGATAAAATTCACCAAGTGTTAAGGTAGCAGATACAATGGATGAATGAATATTCAGTTTCTTATATTTTGAGAATATTGAATGAATCTCTTAAGGGAATGTCTCAGAGGGATTTGAATATGTTTTCTGTGTGAAAAAGAAGTACCCTAAGAAATTTCTTATAAATTAAAAATGATAAATTCAATTAACTCTATGGATGATAATAAGGTTTTATCCAAGGTATCATCAGACTTGGAATGTTTGAAAAGTGGAATGTTTTAGAACTATGAAAATTTATGTCCAATGAGGAAAGATCATTAAGAGAATAAAAAATGTTATATGAGTAATGGTTTTTTATTTATAATTAAGATACTTTGAATGTAAAATGAAAGGAAATAATTATTGAGTAATAAGAACATGATTCCTAGTTAATGGTTAGGTAAGAAAAATGTGTTGATGGAATTAATTATGTATTATAATTAAAGGATTATGTTATATTAATCATGAAATATATTAGTATTGTTTTTTATTTGTTATTCGTTAAGGATTTAGAAAAATATATTGAATGGTTTGGATCTCATAAAAATGTAATTTAATGGACATTAGATATTTTCATTAAGTGGTGACAACCCATAACATCTTCCAAAATATTTGATAATGACGTTGGTTTAAAAAAATATTGGGTATGAATAAATACAATTTGATAGTACTGATTACCATAAAACTAAACAATGATTTGTGAAAATTTGGTTTATACTCTCATGGATGTAGTTTCCATTAATATTTTATTTAAATAATATATAAAATAATGTATTTTTTATATATGGAATTAGGGTGCATGTATTCATTCGATGCAGTTTTATGGAAATTCTTGATATTACCATTATTCAATTGAATAGAATAAGAAGGTATAATTTTTTTGTTACATAATAAGCAAGAGAAACTTTATAACATATAGGGGTTAAATTGATGCTTTTATAAGAATTTTACTGACCTTATTTATAAATTATTGATTTTGGAATTGATATAAGGATAGAAATTTATGGAATGGATTATGTTGAAAAATATATGAGGATATAGATACCAATTTATTAAATCATCCTATGAAAATTTATGGATATTGGATAAAACTTTCTAGTAATTTTTTAATGATGATATCAAATGATACTCATAATTATTTTTCATTCTATTTATGGATATTATGATCCATTAGTGTTTTAGGAATAAAAAATTCACATTTATTTGGTAGAGTATGATATGATATGGAAATTGATCAAGGAACAACCAAGGGGTGATATTGTTCTTTTGAAGTATAATGATATCATTTAATTATATATTATTGTTAAAATTATTTGACTATAGGAAAAGGATAGTTAAATAAAAGTTTGTCATATTGTCATAATTTTTGTTTATTTCATTGAATTTTTTCACACCTCATTGGTTTATTGTTTTTTTGTAGTTAACATTCGTTGGATCACCCACATTATTGCAATCGATGATCTCTATCACACCCTATAATTATTGAAGATTTGTTTCCATATCCTAAAATTCAGATTCCGCCTATGTTCTCCAATGTGGTATACTAGTTATGAGTTACTTTAGGAAACCTTTATGTTTCAAAATTTCTATTTTTAATTTATGTTTTATTATTCATTTTTATGATGTGGGTTTTATGATAGAATTATCAATGATTATACCTTTGTTGTCCGAGATGAATTTGGAGGGATAAAATAACCTTTAGGGGGTATAATGTAAAATCCCAATATTTTATGAAATATTTTCTTAAATTAATTTAATTTATTAGATAACTTTTATTACATGAAACAATGATTTTTTATAGTGTTCATGAAACATGACACCGAGCTTCAATGAACCATGAAATTATATTTTTATAACCTGGTTGGTAAGTAGGCGGGTATGAATAATACTAACTAATTTATTAAATATATAAATAAACATATTATTCAATATAATTTTTATGTGTTCTTAGTAGATAATCAATATATCTTTAGTAAATTAATCAAATTCTTCAAAAAAATTCTTAAAAATGAATTTTCCTATAACAATTATAATTTAATTATTATGATTTTAGAATATTAATTGGTAAAATAAACATCATTTTTAAATCATAATTTAAAAATTATATTAGGGTGAATGGTTGAGAATATTTTGAGTATATTAATTTTTTGATGAATAGTTAAGGCTACTTAATTTTAACTGAGATCTACCTTTCATTATAAAAAATTTATAAAGTTAATTTATCATTGAAATTATCTTAAAGTAAAATTAATTATTTTATATATCTATTAATTAAATCGAATATATTTTAATAATTTTCATATTTTAAATTGGATATAAAATCTTTATAAACTTTTTAATATCTTATCTTTGAAAACCCTCTTTCTCGCCACGTCTGTAGGATTAGTTTTCAATTAAATATTTCCACTATTATGAATTTAAATTGTAAAATATATTTGATATTTTTAATAATAATTTTTATTTTTATATGATATGTGAAAATAATTTTTTTACCAAAATAAATAGATAAAATATTTAAAAATTATTCACCATGGTTAAGGAAAAAATGAGATTACTATGGGGTTGAACAGAAATGATAAAAGTTAAAATGACATAAAAATTTTTCTAAAATAAATTTTAGGGCCTTATTTAGACCCTATAATGTTTAAGTATCTATAAAAATCAAATTTCAATCCTTTTTTAATGAGAATAACGTGGATACGCATTTTCTATTAATGAAATTACAATCAGGTCGACTACCTCACTTATAAAAGGACACACCTCTCCTCTCTTCTTGACACCATAAACCCATTTTTGTTTGGCTAATCCCTAGGAAAATAACTTTTTAAAATAAATCCTATCTTCCTACAATACATATTTATGGTTGAAATTCTCTATTGGAATAATTATGGTGCAATCCTAAGGAGGTTACCCGATGAAGAGATAACTCTTCAATGAGTGCTTTTATTTATTTATTTCTCCACATCATTCAATTATAATAAAAAATTATGATATAATAACCTCATAAAATTATATATATATATATGTATATATATATATTATATTGTGTGTTTTTTTGTTATGACCTTTCTATACAACCATCTCCACTTCCCTCAATTATGTTATGAAATCATCATTCTTGTGTACGGAGTACTACTACCTCAAGAACTCATGTAATTAATTTTTCCATTACCTCATTATTTGGTTGGGTATGATGATGGATATGAAGTATATATATGATATTTATAACTTTATTATTTATTTTTATTCATTATATAACATATATATACCTTTTATATTCCACTCCATAGGTGATATAATGATTTCATTTGTGTCTATCGGAGACTATTGGATCACGAAGAGATGTGATTTGTTTTTAGTAATAGTGTACATGGAAGATAATATAAATAATTTCAATAAATATATATGATATAAATTACATAATAATTATATTAATTACATATCTATAAATTTTAAAACATAATTTATATTTTTCATTCTTTCCGTTTCAATTACCGAAAGATGGTAACATCATTCTGGTACGTGGGGACTACCGCCTTAAAAAAGCGACATGACTATCTCTTTTCATCACCAAAAAACATAGATGATATATATAAGTATATTTAAATAAATTATATGTTATTTATTATTTTAATATCATTTTTTAATGATAAAAAATTACTTACCTCCCTTCCAAAGTATTTTTGAAAAATGGAAATGTTACTCATGAGTTCATAGGATATACTATCTTCATGATCATAACATCCATCTTTTCCCAGTACAATATTTAATGATGATTATAAAATTTATATTTTATTTATAAATATTATAAATATTCCCTTATTATTATTCATGTGATTATGAAATTTTTATTAAAATAAGAGGACCAAAAATAAAAAATCAAATCATATTTGAAAAGAAGCTGTTATTACCTGGAATGTGATTTTAAAATGGAATTACTATAAAAAGGGTAACAAAAGTTAATCATAATATCAAATATGGTGTTATATATTTTATGTATGTTAGAATGTTATATTTATAATAAACAAATAATTATTAATATGTATGTTTTAATGTGTATCAAGGAAGTTGCAACTTAGGTTAACCGATTTTCATCTCAATTTTTTACATCCATGGGACACATTAAATATTAACCACTTATTTATGTTATGTGATTAATATACCTCAAAAATAATTATATTATGATTCTTCTCCTTTGAAATATTTTTTTACATATCCATTTTAGTATTCATCTTTCAGGTAGTTTATGGTTCAAATAACAAAAAAATAGAATGGTATTTTAGTCACAATTTTCCTTCATTGGGATAGAAATCATGATATGTAACTATATTATTAGATGATATGTATATAAAAACCTATCGCACATGGATTTTTATTTCTTTCCTTTTCCACATTCCATTTTTTATCCTGGGTTTTCTCTCGAGTTCCCAGTGTGACAAGTTTAAAATTTGAGGTATTTACTTTAGTTATTTTCAGTCTAGTGCTTCTCAAATGTGTTTCATCCTTATGTTTTAATGAAAAATGAATGTTATTAGGTTTTTAGTAAGAGGTCAATGGTCAGTGAACAGTTTTCAAAACCATGATCCTTACTCCAAGATACCTTACGGACTATGGCCATTTATATACAGTGGATAACCACATGGCTTGCTCATGGTTTGTAAACCATGCTGTCTAAGATTACGACATGTTTCTATTTGGTAGTAAGGGGTGCACGATTTCCACATGGTTTGAAAAAATGTGCATCTAAACCATGTGAGTTGTGTAGGTCATTAGAAATATGAAAATTCACAATGTTTCCTCTTGAGATTTAGCAACAAATTATCCATTTGTGTCCCCATTCATGATATCCATCCCTAAGATCCTCCCTCCCTTCCTATTGTCTCCCCTAGGCTCCCTTAAAATAGTGGTTTTTTTTGTGTGGATTCTCTTATAAATCTAAAATTAAGTGGTTCTCATATTCATTTTATATTCTTATCTCAGGTTTCTATCAATATATCATGGATATTATAATCTACAGTTGGTTGGGTGGAACTTTTTAGGGTTAAATCATGTTATTCAGGGTTCAATATTGATGTTTAGTGTTCAATGATTACTTATTAATGTCTTGCGGTGGTGTAGTTTAATTTTCACACCAATTTTAAAAATTTTCCAAGTGTGATATTGGTGGTTAAATGCCTAAATATTTTTATATTTTTCCTTCATATATTCATGTCTCTATAAATGGGTTCTATGAATTTTTTGTGTGGTATTAAATGTGTTATGAAAATATTTTCACAGGCTTGTGTGATGCAAAAGGTTTTTATAAGGGTAAATGGATATGTTTTTGTGAGTTTATTATTGTGATGCATCTTGAGAGTGTTTTCATGATTATGAGAAATGTGTGAACTATGTTTCAAAGGAGCTTAAGATGTCAATATGTTTCAATGTGAGTTCTCAAATGAAATTGTATTTTTTGGGCATGTTGAATTTTTCTTTGTAATTTAAAATTTTATTTTTGAATTATATAAATGATTTGAGGCAAGTTTTGAAATAAAATTGTTTTATATTTGGATTTAAAAAGGTTCTTGGTCGATATAAATGTTTGGGTTAATTGCGTGTTTTTCTTGTTTTTTTTTCAAATCGGATTCCAAAAATGTGCAATTGGTGAAAAATGTATTTCTAAATGGATTTAGTGTGAATTATAAATCTGGAATGGTTTTGGTTATGTTAAGGTAGTATTTTCCTTGATTTTTTGATATATTTTGGTTTATGCAGTGAAAGTATTTTTACATGAGTCATGTGAATGTGAAATTGATATCAAAGGGAATCCTTGGATACTCAGTGGGTGAACTAGGATTAGTTTTCTAGTTTGATCGGGGGGGGGGGGGGTTCATTCAATAAATATTTACGATAAAACACTATCAAATATATGGTGATTGGAGACAATTATAATTTTTAATGGATTCTTGTTTGGTAGATTGTTCAGGAGGAAATTGATTATCATGGTTACTATACAACATTTCCTATGATATGAGGTACCTAGTGTCCTACATTAACTAGTTCCTATATGGAATTCCTATAAAATTTTTCTTTCTTATGATATTATTCTCACCGTCAGTACATGGTGGACCTTTTTTTATTTCATTTGGATGAAAGTTTTTTGGAAAATAGTTTTTCCTTGAATATGGTTCCTAGAGAATGGATTTCTTAAAAATGGTTTATTGAAAATGTTTCAAATGATTTTGTATCAAGATGTAAATGTTAATTTTTATTTTAATGATATAGCAGGAGGATTATCTTTTGGGTGGTATCCTAGTAGGATTTGGATCACACACTATATACACCTTTGGGTGTAAATAGAATTTATTATCTATGACCCATGTAAGTGAAAGATGTGTTGTGGTTTAGATTATGGATCAAGTTTCTTAATTTTACCCCTATTGAAGATGGTGGTGGGGGATTGAGGGTGATTCCTCACTTATTTCATGGAAGTTTAAGGTTTGTTTTATAGTTTCCTTTGTGTTTTGTATTTTTTGAGTTTTGTTCAAATTATACACATTGAATCTGAATATTCTTATGCCTTATTTGGCTTTAGTTATTTATGATTTTGTTTTTTATTTATGATGGTTATTTATGATTATCTAAATGGTTGAAATCATTCCCAAATATTATTTTTGAATACTAAGAACTATTTTTCATCCTGTGGGGATTGGGAATTCCATTCTGACCATGCCATAGGCCTGGTTGGGGGTCAGGTTGTATGGAACTCTATATAGGTTCATGAGAAAATGATATTAGAGAAACCATGTTCCTTAAAAACCTATTATGTGGAGAAACCTATGATATTTTTGGAAGTCAAGGTACATATAGTAGGATTTTTAGAGCTTGGGGTGTAGTTTGGGGGGTCTATCCAACACTTCATGGTCTGAACATTGAGTTTCCCAAGGAATTTAGGTTTATTTTGGTTTCATTGCTTCTTGTAGGTTGTTTTGTGATTGGGTGATAAAAATACAGTTGTTTCAATGGTCTTAGTGAGCTCGTAGGACCTGAAATTCCATTTGGAGTTGAGGAAATTATCCAAGAATACGCTCTATGATGGTGGTTTGATTAGCATATGGTCGTCACCCATATATCTAAGTCTCCAATTGACAATACTTTCCACTTGAAATTATTTTGGTCTTCTTGGATTTTGATATTTTTTAGAAACTCTTGGTTTTTGATTTTGAATGATTGATTTAATGATGTAATGGTTTTTTTCACACAAGAAGGAAAATGGATTTTCAGAATCATTTTAAATGAAACTTTGAAAAATTATATTTTTGAAATGGAATTTCTAGGGAAAGGTGGAATGAGTGTACTAAAAATTGTGTTTTTGTAATCAAAAATAGTTTTTTCAAAATTGAGTTTTTGAAAAAAAAACATTTATTTAAAGACAGTTTTGGGACTTTTTTTAAATAGTAAGATATTAGTCTTAATGAATTTTTTCAATAAAATGGGATCGATTGTGCTATTAATAATGCTTTGAAATGAGAATTTTTGAGCTGTGGAAAAATATTTTTGAATGGAATGGAATGTTTTTGATTGATGGTTGGATTATAAATGTGGTTTTGGATTTGTGGGTCGGTGAGCCTTTTAAAAGTTTTATGAAATAATGAAATGTGAAAGGGGATTTATATGTTGAATGTACGGGCTGAATTTTGTTTCAAAGTGTAAATGTTTTGTTTTGACCTTTGGTATTTCAAAGAGCAACCACATGTGTAAAGACCCAGAAATTCCATGGAATTTTTTATTCTTAAATACATGGAAATTTTATGAGTTCACAGTTTCTGACGACGCTTGATTCCAAGGCCCGGTGTGCCTGGAATCAATTTCGGAAGTTTTGTTCGGGTACTTTTAGTAAATGTACATGCAAGATTTTCTATCTTTTGAACCGGTGCTCGGAATTGAAATCCTAGGACACCGTTGAACTTGCAGCGCCGATATTCGCTTAAGGAGACCTTTACTGCAGTTTCGTTATGACGTCAGTGGAAGTTATTTTTTTGGGTTTCTAAATAAAAATTAAATAAAAATATGTGTAACATATTTTTATTTGAATGGTAGTTAAAACCTCTAAGGAAAGGTAGGTGGTGGGGCCACCCGCACATAACCTCCCTTGGGAGGATGTTATAAGGTGGGGCCCACATGAGCATCAAACCCCCTTAACCCCCTTTAACTCTTGGAATACCCCATAAATATTTGGAGCCTCTTCACTTTCCACCTTCCCTCATTATGGTTCCAACACACCTAAGAATTAATTAATGCCAATTAATTAATTAATTTTATATGGTTTGAATTCTTTTTGGAATGGATGGAAACAATAAAATAATGGAGTAGCCATTATTTTATTTTGGTTGGTGATTCTTGGTGGTGGAACTTTTGGAGAGATTTGGGAGAATTATCGAAGAATGACATATTATCCAATGAAGAACGCCCATCTCCACCGAGGAACGACGATGCCGTCTTCTCCCTCTCCAACTGGGGCAAGAAAGGGAATATGCCACCCACGAAGAATGTCGCCAATGACGACATCGTCTCCTCCCGACATCAATGAATTGACGCCTCCTCTTCCGCAACTTGTCAATGTTCAATGACAAATACGAGTTAGGGGTTTGAGTTGAATTCTTTGCTTGTTCTTCATCATTCAACCACGATTTATTTGTTGGACAATTGTTATCACCTAACACGGAGGGCGCAGGCCGAAAAAACACGGCCCGACGTCCCTTTGTTTCTTTTTGATTGGTTGATGATGGTGGTGGCACAACGATGCCATTGGAAGAGAGAACTGTGGTGGAGCATCGGTGGCCGACGACGGGCCGACAGCACAAGGCCACAGGAAAAAGGCGCGGTGTCGTCGTGCTACGTGGAGGAGCCGTGGGCCATGGCCAAACCTGGACGCGGCCAGGTCGGGCCGCAACGGTGGAGGCGCGACACCGTCGTGCCACATGGAGAGCAGGATAACCGTAGTACCGTTGTGCCGCGGTGGAGGAGCGGCGGTGGCCGGCCGGGGCGACCGCCGTGGATTCGGATGAGTGGGACCAACTAGGTCCCAAGACCCCTGAACCTGAATAGTGTGGTGGTTCTGTTCAACAAAACGGGGAGGGGCGCATCACCCCCCTCTCTCGTGTGGCCGTCCGGTCCTCCATGGGTCGGGCCACCACGGCTGGACCACCCCTCGGTCGGGCCGCCCAAGGCCGGGCGGCCCTTGTCCCTGCCTCCCTCAGCCATGCCGTCCCTCGGCCAACCCGCCCACGGCCGGGCCACCCCTTGGACAGGCCACCCTTGGGTTGTGCCGCCCTCGGGCCAGGCCGTCCCCTCGGCTCTGGTCGCTTCCTCAGACCGGGTTGGACCCGCGGACCGGGTCAGTCCGACTGGGTCGGATCGGACCCAGACCCGCTACGGCTGTTTACACCTTTTAGCCCGCATCTAGGGCTACATGTGTCTGATTGACGCATCGTCTCTGGTGATATAATTCTTGGAGCGAGAAGATTCTTTTGGCATACTCCACTTGAAGTTTGGACGCAGTTGGGGGTACTATCGGGTTAGTTTGAGCCCAAAAACCAATTGGGCCCCTGGAACGGAAATGCTAATAACTCTCAGACCGGGAATACTATTGACGTGCCGTCTATTGTGTTGGGTCCTTATGATGAGAAAAAACTACGGGATACATCAAATCGATACTTCGTGGTAGTTTATGTATCAACACTTGGATCGAGGAGTGGATCCTCCTGGAATCGAGCGTGCTGTGTGCAGGAACCCTAGGGCTGGCTGCGACTGAGATGACAGGATCCTCCGTGGGTTCGACAATGAAGATACTATA
Organism: Viscum album; assembly: GCA_963277665.1. NCBI lineage: Eukaryota > Viridiplantae > Streptophyta > Magnoliopsida > Santalales > Viscaceae > Viscum > Viscum album. The sequence continues at coordinate 1,348,770,828 of OY728121.1, read as the reverse complement.
CCAGGATCCTCTGTGGGTTCAAAAGTGATGACTTCTATACCGGAATCCTCCATGGGTTTGACATCGATGACTTTTGTACCAAAATCCTCCCTGGGTTCGACAACGATGACTACTGTACTGGGATCCTCTATGGGTCTGACAGTTCTGACTTCTGTTCCTGGATCCTATGTGGGTCTGATAGAATAACTGATCCTAGATCCTTTGTGGGTCCGAAAGCTTAGCTTGTCCCGAATCGTGTGTGGGTCCGACAGCTTAGATGAATTAGTGACTACATCTAATCATCTCTATCACTCTACAAAAGATGTATACCTGTGTGATCTGAGTCCTGTCTTTCAACCATTATCATCATGGTGATTGACTTTACTTCCTTTGTGGACTGAGTTGTGCTTGGGCTCGATATTTGGAGCCGGACTATGATTGGTAACTTAGGTATATGTATGGGCATATACCTAAGTAAGGTTGTTTGATACTTCGTGATTGTATCTTACTTTAGTGGTTTATCCATAGTGGATTCTGGGAGACCTTTGGGGGTCTCGGGGTCCCCTACTGAGTATTTTTATACTCACCTCTGCACGGGATTCACCCGCACCTTGTTGTGTTTTGTGCAGACGATGGTCAGCAGTGATCGAGGCTGAGGGTGACAGATGAGAGGCTGATCAGAGCTGGACTAGACGGGAGGTACCTCAGGGATGAGTGTTCGAGTTTTGTACCTACCCTTCCGGTAGGATTCCCCAGTGGATGATCCAGGAGATGTTTTCCATTTTACTTGTACTTGTACTTGTTGTTTGGTTGGGTTTGCATACTATCCCACTTACTTTCAGCACACTTTTCTTTTCTATTTTTGTACTTGTTGCTTATATTGGTTGTGTTCAGACTAGGTGTGTTACTGGTTTAAAGGAAATTCCTTCCCTTTTATCAGGAATTCACCTTTGGTGCTAGTCTCCATCCCCTGACATATGGAAGGCGGGCTTGGGGTAGTCACGACATGGGCCCCGAGGACAGGTCGTGAAAAATTGGCAGTCGGTTCTACCAAAGAACATAGACTCTGATTTTTTAAAGTGGAAATAGAGTTAAGTGTTTTGGGTGTGGTTATCAGTTTAGGGAAACCGGTGTTGGTGCGGCGACCGACATATCCATACAATAGGACTCTGACATCTGATTTCCGACTCAGTGCACGAAAACACTGATTGTGTGTGTGTTTCCTTTGAAAATTTTTCTTCGTGATTAATTTGTGTCAGCTCACCAGGTATATTGTTTTGACTATGGCGCACCTGTTTCTTTCAAGATGGACCCACAAAGGTATCCAACTAGGGTTCCGAGCTTCGTATGATATGGTGGTCCACTGAGCGATGAGGCCTTGGTGCAGGGCCCCATTACAGCGGAGGTACCAGCGGTACCACTACTCGCTGGGCCACCGATACCACCATCTCTAATAGCAGAGAGTGCACGCCATATGAGTACATTGCACGAGTTCCAGTGCCAGAGGCCACCAAGGTTCTGGGGAGAGACGGACCCACAGGCAGCAGAGGATTGGATGGAGGCTGTCGTGAGAGTTTTCAGATTGGTAGGGACACCAGCCGACCTCATGGTGATCCTTGCCACGAGTCTCCTGCATGCAGCAATAGGAAAATGGTGGATCCTAATGATCCAGGTGCATGAAGATGCATCATTACTCTGGATAGACTTTGAGAGTCTCTTTCTCTCAGATTTTGTTCCATCCACCCTTCGTGAAGTACGGATTTAGGAGTTACTTCATCTGCAGCAGGGCATCATGACAATAGCTTAGTACTAAGCGAGGTTCACCGACCTCTCGCGCTACTCCACAGATATGGTGCGAGACCTATTCTTCAGGGGCCAGACCTTTGAGCAGGGACTCAGGGATGAGATCAGGGCTTTGATGATTCCCCTCAGCATCCTGACACAGGCAGGGGTGCTGGAGCGAGCCCTTATAGTGGAGTGTTTTCTCCCTAAGTAGTCACTAGCACTAGTGCAAAAACACTTTTTCGCGTCGGTTTTTTTTAATTTTTAACGTCGGTTATAAACCGACGTCTTTATAGGCGACGTTAAAAATAGAGTTTTCGTGTCGGTTCATAGAAACCGACGCGAAAATTAATTCGCTTATGAGCTTCGGCGTCGGTTTTTTATAAAACCGACGCCGAAGCTACATTTAGACATTATTTTCCGCGTCGGTTCATTAAAAAACCGACGCGGAAAATATAGTCGAAGAGGTTTTCCACGTCGGTTTTTATAAAAACCGACGCGGAAAACCGATTCGAACAGGATTTTCCGCGTCGGTTTTTAGAAAAACCGACGCGGAAAACCGCTTTCAACCGGAGTTTCCGCGTCGGTTTTTCAAAAAACCAACGCGGAAAACCGCTTTCAACCGGAGTTTCCGCGTCGGTTTTTCCAAAAACCGACGCGGAAAACCGCTTTCAACCGGATTTTCCGCGTCGGTTTTTCTAAAAACCGACGCGGAAAACCCTTTCGACGTCGGTTTTTAAAAAAACCGACGCCGTAAATAATTTTTTAAAAATATTCGGCGTCGGTTTTTAAAATAACCGACGCCGTAATTTTTTTTTTTTTTAAATAAAATACATATATTTTCTCCTCCAAACAAATCGGAACCCTGAAAAAAAATAACGAAGTATACAAAAACAATTAAACAGCTTTAACAGAAGTACTTCAGAAAACTCAAAGTAAAGCAGAATTAAAATACACGTACCTACATGGTGCATTTTCTTAATCTAACCATACTCAGTATCAATCATTGTAAGTTTCCTCCCATAGATAGCACCAATCCTGTCAAAACAGTAATGAAACTAAGGATATGTGAGTGAAAAAATCAATCCAAGTTATTAGTGCAATGAATAAACATTAAATGAAAATGTGTAATTTATTTGAATCATTCATTTTTTCACAAAGTAAATTACCAAAATGAAATGTTACGACTCCTGATCAAAATTTCAGGAACACTCAGCCGATGCAACCTCTTCCTCACCTCCCCCACTGAAGATGTTGGGGGTGTCTTTTCACCATAGAATCCCCACCACCCCCAACCTCAGGTTTTTATATTTGCTCTGTATAGACGTGCATTACCCATTCACTATTGTTATTTGTTTAAGTTATGGAATAACAGAGAAATAAATTTGAGTGCAAAAAATAGGTTAGAAAATTGAAATCAAATGCAGATTGAAGATACATAAAGAAACATACCTTAAAAATTGACGCCTTCTATTTTATCTTTGTGCAAACCCACTAAGCGCTGTTTCAGGTATTATGTGATATGCTTCTCGGCAATCATTTTTCGATATTTATTTGCATAAAAAATAAAAAGGCCTAGAAGATATTGCTGTGCATTCAAGGGAGACAATTTTTAGTGTTTGTGAATGTTATTTCGCTATACGAATCTCTATGTTCATGATCCAAGTACCACCCTACAGATTTGTCACTGTACAGACAAATGATTTTAAGAAATAACAATGAAAAGAAATATAATAACTAATTCTGAATTAAAATACACGTACCTGAAATATACGACATGCTTATTGTTGGTTATTGTTGAAGGATTCATTTGATTATTAGTAGATTCAATAAAACAGTTTTTGCAGAGGCACTTGAGAAAACTCAGTAAATCAGAATTAAAATAAACGTACCTGAAATATATGACATGCTCATTGTTTGTTATTGTTGAAGCATTCATTTGATTATTAGTAGGTTCAAACACCTAATATATCATAAGAGTTAGTTTTTTAAACCCATATATAATATTATTTATAAATATTAGTATACATACCTCAAATCTTAATCAGACTTAACAAATAGTCCGCAAAAGTAGATTGAATATGAATCATATCAGATTGAGAATATGACTGTGAATCATTGAATACCTACAATAATATTGAATGATATGAAATTAATAAATAGAAGAAAGTGGATGAAAATATATAAAAAAGTTAATACAACTCACCTTATGAAAATCAGTAGTTTCCCCAGTTGTGATTATCTCGTACATAAATCGTAGAATATAATAACCACATTCAACGCTTCCATTTTGACGATGACACTGCAGTTATAAAACATTTAACTAATAATGAAACCCAATATATAACAAAAATATAAAAACTAATTACCTGTACTTCCACATATTTGATTTTCGTTGGTTTCTTTTCATTTGTAAAATGTTTCCATGAACTGCATTGTTTTATATAAGAACTAATAAAACTTGTGTAAACAATTAAAATTAAACATAACAAACTTCTAAAAATAAAAAAACAACTTACCTGTTTAATAAGTTGGAAAACGTTTTACGCACTTTTCCTAATAAAGAGCAAAACCAATATAAGGTGCATTCATTTGGGAAAAATACACATAACATCCAATGCCCCCTATAATACAAAAAGTTCATAATTAATGACATTATAATGATCATGAGTTCAAAATTATGTTGATATTCTTACTTATCAACAAATGGCAAAAACCAGCACTGAATCTCTGTTTGTGATAATCTCTCGGATATATATTTAACTTTTTCATCATTTTTCACATGTTTGACTTCCGAGGAAATGTACTCTGGATCTATAAAGCTATAAATGCTTGTAGTTTCATTTTGTAAAAGAATCCTGTATAGATACCTAATTTAAAAAGAAAACATAGTTAGTCAATGACATAACAATATTTTAGTAAAGAAATAGCAATTCAGACGTCAATTTACTTACATGGAAAACAACTGCACCACATTCAGCCCGATCTCTTCAAAATTAACTAAATTCATGATATCTTCTTTCAATATTCTCAATTTATAATTTCTTCCACATATATCGGGCGTCATCCGAAACTCATAGATAAAATTCAAAGAAGAAGAGCACTGAGATAATCTTTTCAACCCAGAAGAAATATCAGAAGTATCTACAGCCGACTGTTTTTGAACATTTTGCTGCATTTGTACAGTTTCTTTTGCTTTCAGATATTCCTATATAAGTTAAATGTCAGAAAACATTATAAGTAATTTGGAATCATTTCTAATTACTAGTTAAAAAAACTCATACCTCATGTGAAATATAACGAAGAAGTGCAGTTGGCCAAAGTAAAAAATGGCCCATGCATTCCCCAACACTGGTGATCTCCGCAGTAGGAAATGGTAGTAGAGCAGTAGGATCTATAATAAAAAGTACTGATACTCTAACCTGACCCATCTGCATAGGCTGATGATGTACCGAGTCCCCCAAAAAATACACTTGTCCTAACGCAACAATATGTACATGAGGATCTCCCGCAAACAACTCACAATATAAGGTTTGATCCGATGGAGGAGGTGGAGGCTCAAAGTTAGCAGGTGGGGCAGGGTAGTCAGGGTGAGCAGGCTGAGAAGTCAGAAAAATGAAAAGGGTATATTAGTGTTTAAAATTTTTAACATAGAAAAATTGATTAAAAATTAAATTAAATAATATACCTCAAATGGTTGCGCAGACGGGGCAGGGTAAGCAGATGAGGCAGGGTAGTCCGGGTGAGTTGGCTGAGAATGTTGAAAAATGAAAAAGTTATATCAGTGTTTATAATTTATAAAATAGACAAATTGATGACATTAAATAATATACCTCGGAAGGCTGCCCAGACGGTGTTGGGTAAGCATATGAGGCATGATAGTCTGAGTGAGTAGGCTGAGAATGTTGAAAAATGAAAAAGTTATATCAGTGTTTATAATTTATAGAAAAGAAAAATTGTTAACAGTAAATAATATACCTCGGAAGGATGAGCAGACTGTGACTGTCTTGCCAAGTGTTCTAATAAAGCCTTCTGTACTGCTGCTTGAATTTGATCACCCATAGACCGTTTCATATCCTGCAGCTCTTCTTTTAAGGATTCAATTTCCGGGTCTCTTGGTTGCTTACTCTTACCAAAAACCTTCCGAATACTAACACCCGCCTGATATCCTCTAACATGGCCGGGGTGTTCAGTCTTTCCCAAAGCAGTGGCTAGGATATCCATCCTACCCTCAGGGATAAAAGAGCCCTGTGTCTCTTTCTCCTGAAGTTCATCCTGAAATGAAAAATAAAAAATTTATATTAGTGTTTATAAATTATAAAAAAGGAAAATTGTTAACAAATAATTAATATTTACTTACAATTCTATCAGCCACTTGATGAGCTTCGTCTGTAAGATATTGTTCATTTTTTTTTCTTCTTGCTCGTTTCCATTTCTCATGGAGAGTGGGAGGAGATGGAGGACCATACTGGACCTCTTCTGAACCACTACTTGATCGAGCTCTTAATGCTTCAAATTTTTCTTCAATAATTTTCTGCTCCAAATACGAGTATCCTCCACGTGATAAAGTATGAGGGTATACGTTTTTCAACTGGATCTCCTGATGAGATCTTCTGGAGGCCTGTTACATAAAAATAAACACATAAGTAATAAGGAAAATATAGCATAAATTTTAAAATATAAAACAATTACAATACCTGAAATTTCTCTTCCTGACGACTGTCAACAAATCGCTTCCATGTTTCTTCATCTATATATGGATACTTAAGACATGGGCTTTCAAACCTTCTCTTTCCAAAAACATAATCTTTCGTCAGTTTGTTTTTAAAATCTCTCCATCGAACCGCCGCTAAAGAGAGATGTCTTTTCCTAATTTCTTTGGTTTCCTCAAAATTGAATGTCATCTGTAATTGAAAAAATAAAATATGTCATTTAAACTATATAATATTAAAAAAATGAGATAAAATAAATAAATAAAGATATTTTACCGTCACGGCCTCCCAAAGCTGTTGCTTCGCCGTCCTGTCCACTGACTTCCAATCAGGATATAAAATACTAATCCTGCAACGGCTCTGCATCGCTATATAACTGACAAACTGAACTGCATTTGGGCCAACTGCATTATTATTATCATCAAAACGGATGTGTAATTTGTTATCATCACGAGCGAGTGATAGTTTTGGTAAACGTGTAATACCACGTTTACCAACTAGAGAACTTGATTTTTCAGTAGTAACTGGAGAAGTCTCCTCCGCCAAGGACGCATCAGTAGTCCTGCAATTTTTTTTAATAAATTAACAGTTTTATTTCATTAAATATGTATATTACTGAATATTTAATAATATGTCAAAATAGATATACCTCGGTAACTGCTCATCTCTATCTGTATTTGACATTGCTACTAGAAAGTGTAATGAAATTTTGGGTACCTGCATATCATTAGAAAACTGAATAATTAGAAACAAGGAAATGAAAAATAAATATGTAAAAATAGAGGCATGAATTTGTAAGTTTTAAAAATAGACACAAAATATAAATATTTACCAGAAAAATTAGGAGACTAATTTAGTGTTTTCCCACGTCCCTTCATCATGATCGGTACGTACTGCATGCACTATGTCTGTCTTATATTCATTGTAATCATCTGAAAATTGCATAATAGATGAATAACGCTCATGTAAATCACTAGCATCATCAGAATCATCATCATCACCCAAATGATATCTTTTCCCTTGCAAAACAACTGACCACTGATCATTCGACGGATCAATGACATAAAATACTTGTTTTGCATGTGTCGCCAAGATAAATGGTTCCTCATTGTGATTAAATCTTTTCAAATCAACCAGTTTAAACCCATATTCATCATGTTTCATGCCACTATTACTATCAACCCAATTGCACTTAAAAATAGTGACTCGAAATTTAATATAATCAATTTCCCATATGTCTTCAATAACTCCAAAATATGATGTTGATGCAGAAATTGGGTTTTTATCTTTGGCACTCGAAAAATGCACTGCTTCAGCGAATACCATCACACCACTATTCTGAACGGTACTCTTGTCATCCAGGTTTTTTGTGTAAAATGTGTAGCCATTGATATCAAAACCAGACCAAGTGATCACATTAAAAGATGGCCCCCCTGATAACCACTTCAATGTTTCTGATACAGATATATCTGAGGTGACTTTCTCTTTAAACCATGAAACAAATGTCTTCTTATGCTCAATCATCAACCACTTTTCATTTCTTTTCTGATATCGTAACTTTAATTCAGCAATATGTGAGGATATATATGGTTGAACCTCATCTGTGTTGTTCAAAATGTATAAATGTGCTTGCATCACTTCATCACGTGGAATGAACTTTACCTTTAAGCCTCGAACCCCTCTACCTTCTCTGTCAACTGTCATATGTCGAGATAGAGGGAGACCAATATGCTCCACTTCATTCAAATAATCAGTACAGAACTCAATCACCTCTTCTGATACATATTTTTGAACAATAGAGGCCTCTGGTCGATAAGGATTTTTAACATATCCTTTCAAAATTTTCATATATCTTTCAAAAGGATACATCCATCTTAAATAAACAGGCCCACACATTCTTATCTCACGCACCAAATGAACCAATAGATGAACCATTATATCAAAAAATGTGGGTGGGAAATACATTTCTAGTTGACAAAGAATAAGAGTTGCTTCATTCTCCAACAAATCTAACAAATTTGGATCAACGACTTTGCTACAAATGGATTTAAAGAAATTACATAACCTGATGATTGTCTTCCTGACAGCTTTCGGTAATATACCACGCACTGCTACTGGTAGAATTTGTTGCATTAACACATGGCAATCATGTGATTTCATACCTATTAATTTACAATCCTTCAATGACACAAAATTATTCACATTTGAAGAAAAACCGCTGGGTACTTTAATACCATGAAGACACTGACAAAAATTCATCTTTTCAATCTTGCTTAATGTGTGACAAGCCGGAGGTAAATATGTTCTTTTTCCTTTCACAGCGGGAGCTAACTCCAAACGTATTCGCATTAACATCAAGTCCAATCTAGCATGTAATCCATCTTTTGTCTTTCCTTTTATGTCTAACAAAGTTCCAATCAAACTATCACATATGTTTTTCTCAACATGCATAACATCAATGTTATGTTTTATCTCTAAAAATCTCCAATAAGGTAGTTTGAAAAAAATAGACTGCTTCTTCCAGATATGTTTTTGTAAACCAGAACTTTTTCTCTTTCCAAATGTTGAATCAATATCTTTCACTCTGTCATAATATTCTTCAGCTGACAATGGTTGAGGGGGGAGGTTGAATTCTTGTAAACCGTTAAATGCTTTTCTCAATCTACGATAAGGATGATCAATTCGCAAAAATCTTCGATGTCCCATGTACACTGTCTTTCTTCCATTCTGCAATTGATAATATGAAGTTTGTTCTTCACAAATTGGACATGCTTTATGTCCCTTAACACTATATCCAGATAAGTTTCCATACGCAGGAAAGTCGTTTATAGTGAACATTATCATAGCACGCAAAAGAAAATACTCTTTCTTGTATGCATCGAAAACTGTAACACCTTTCTCCCATAGCAGTTTTAAATCCTCAATCAATGGTGTAAGATACACATCAATATCATTTCCTGGTTGTTTTGGTCCAGAAATCATCAAGCTCATCATAACATATTTTTTCTTCATACATAGATGTGGGGACAAGTTGTAAAGTACCAGCAAAACAGGCCATGAACTATGTTGGCTACTGAGGCTCCGATATGGATTCATTCCATCAGTACACAATCCCATTCTGAGATTTCTAACTTCACTTCCAAAATCATGAAATTTTTTATCAAAACTCTTCCACTGTGGTGAATCGGCAGGGTGACGTAAGTTACCATCAGAAATGCGCTCATCTGAATGCCATCTTAACCTTTTTGCATCATTTGAATTTGCAAATAGACGCTTCAAACGAGGAATAATTGGAAGGTACCAAAATGCTTTAGATGGAGTTTTGATTTTGGTACCTAAAAATAAACCAGAATTGAATTATCAGAATTGTTTGAAAAAAATATTGGATGATATCATTGGAAAGTAAAAAAATTGATTTTTCATAAAGTTACATGACATCACCTGAAAATGAATCTGAGTTGACTTTATCATCCATCTTATAGCGCGATGTTCCACATGTAGGACAACTTGATAAATGTTCATTTTCTTTCCTATACAGTACACAATCATTGGGGCAAGCATGTATCTTTTTATACCCCAATCCCATTGGGCATAATATTTTCTTCGCCTCAAAATTGGAATCTGGAAGCCCATTGCCTTCTGGAAGAAGCTCTTTTAAAAGCTCAAGTAAACTGGAGAAACTTTTATCACTCCACCCATTTTTTGCTTTTAAGTTAACTAATCTCAAAACTGCTGATAACACTGTATATTTACTGCAACCTGGGAATAATGGTTTCTCAGAATCTCCATACAATCGTTCAACAGTTGGTGTTTTTTCGATGGTTTCAACACCTAAATCATGAATTAATTCTTCAATACGATCCTCTGCCTCATTATGAATATCGTCATCAACATTGGATGTTGAATTTTCAGTTCTTTCACCATGCAAGATCCAACGTGTATAATTAAGGCTAAAACCATAACAAATGAGATGATCTTTGATTTCTCTGAAGTTTAACTTTCTCATATTTACACACTTCACACATGGACAGAAAATCAAATCAATATTTTGATTATGCCGTTTAGAAAATTCCAAAAAATTGTCAACTCCTCTTTCATATTCACTAGTAGTTCTTCGTAGATAAATCCAATTATGATCCATATTAATACCTGATATCACAATATAATTGATGAATATATTAAAACATAAAAACATTTAAATATCTATCAGATAAATTGTAAACAAAAACATATTCCATAAAAACTATTGATAATCAGATAAAAGACATCAGATATGAAACACATTTACAAATATAGTAAACAGTTAATTTTAATATTATATACATGTGTGTTATATTGAAATACAAGGACAAAATGGTTAAATCAAAGGTTTCATTTTTTGAAAATAAAGTTTCATGATATAAATATTATATGAATGACATACAAGATAATATGATTTCTCACTATGACTACTATTGATCACACTATATTTATTTTTTTATTCATTTGATGTAACATGAATGAATCATGGAAAAATTAATGTGAAAAATAGTGCAATAACTATCCTTATTTAAAAAAATGTGTATTAAAACACACATGTGGAACTCGATTAACAAAACTACTTGTGGGATTTGAAGAGTCATTAAAACTATTCAAAAGGGCTCCATATGGTTGGCCTAACTATGGGGGATAGACCTATAGCTACAAATCTTCATCCACCATCACCCCAATATTAAGTGAACCCCCAAATAGATTACACATCATTGGTAATTCAATCATCATTTTTATATCAAACACATAAAACCAATCAAAATCAATATCAAAATCCAACAATAAATCCTAGAATTACATAAACACTCGAGGATTCAAATGGAAAAGATATTATGACACTTTTCCCAATGTGTAGCACTAGATTTTTTATAACCTATATCCATAATAACATTATAATGCCAAATAACAAAGGGAACTTGGAAACCCAAACCCTCTGAAAAATCTTGGTTTTGATACCATTTTCATGAACCAACCCAAGATATCTATCCATTAAACAGATATAAACTAATCCCTTATTTCACCTTCTAAACCCCCTCACCTAGCCAACTCCCTCTACTCACCCACAAATTCCCTCAATACACTTCATCTCCTAAATCACCTAGTCCTCACAAAAGTAATTCAATACACTTTTAACCATAATTTTAAGTAGTAAAAACATCATTTAAATGGAAAAAATTTACACATATTCTATTTAAATAAATCCGTAAAAAACCTATAATAGGCACACTTGGGATAATTTGATAAGTAAAACAATAACTGAGCTCAAGTCCCCACTAATCACTAACCCAAACTGAAACAGAATGCATCCTAAGAGGGAAAAAGAACTGGATAAGATCCTAAAACTGAAATGTAGATAAACATGAGTATACAAATACTAATTAGGCCACTACTCACCTTACAAAATTTCTAACTTTTAATTAAAGCCCCTTTTAATCTAGTTTGAAATAAAATAAAATAAAATCTTACATAATTATTTAAAATCCAACATAATATAAAATCTTACATAATTATTCAACCCGAATTGAGATGTTAAATCCAAACTGCGACCGGTATAATTACTTCCAAAAACAAACAATATCAAATCTACACCAACAATGATAATACAAACAAAAAATAATGATAAATTACAACTAAAATCTAACCAATAATCCAAATCACGCAAAATAGGGTTATTGATAAAGAAATAAACAATGGGATATGAAACAAGAGATAAATAGGAAGAACACATACCCAAAATCGTGCAGACGACAAAAAACCTTCAACAATGGCCGTTCAAGATCGCAAATCAAGTTCGAAGGTCGTCGGGAGTCCGAAGCGCCACAGCGGAACTCGATTTCGACGGACGAACAAAATGAGGGTTTCTGACCGTGAATATTTTTAAAAGACTTTTCGCGTCGGTTTTCATTAAAACCGACGCGAAATATATTTTTTTTATGAGTTTCCGCGTCGGTTTTCATGAAAACCGACGCGGAAAATATAGTCGAAGAGGTTTTCCGTGTCGGTTTTTCTAAAAACCGACGCGGAAAACCGATTAAAAAAGGATTTTCTGCGTCGGTTTTTCTAAAAACCGACGCGGAAAACCTATTAAAACAGGATTTTCCGCATCGGTTTTTAGAAAAACCGACGCGGAAAACCTCTTCGACCGGATTTTCCGCGTCGGTTTTTCTAAAAACCGACGCGGAAAATCGATTATAACAGGATTTTCCGCGTCGGTTCTGAGAAAAACCGACGCGAAAAATAAAAACATAATTATTTTTGGCGTCGGTTTTGTGTAAAACCGACGCCAAAAATTCCCCGCATATACTATTCGCGTCGGTTTTTAAAAAACCGACGTTATTACGACGACGTTAAAGCCCGTATTTCCACTAGTGTAGTAGCGAGAACCACCACAGGGTGACACGTAGAGGAGTCTTATGCAGCCGGTAGTAGAAATATGTCGCAGAAGTCCAAGAAGACCAGGCCATCAGGTGGGAGACCCCAAGATACAGGTTCAGTTGTGAAAGGCACACGAGACAGAGCTAGTTATACGAGGAGCAAACAGTGCTATGCGTGCGGTGGGCAAGGTCATATGTCTCGTGACTGCCCGAACCACCATGCAGATGAGCAGAAGACAAGAGAGGGACCTCCCAAGCAGAGGCATAGGTTCGACAGTGGTGGTCCTCCGGGAGCAGGCGGGCGTGGAAGAGGAGCTGGCCGAGAAGCGAGTGGTCAATGACGTTTCGAGACCCTACCACCACCACCACCACCACCAGGTGGTCCACCCGGACCATAGGGAGCTGTCAGGCAGAGGTGGGATCAGCTCCAGGTAGTGGAGGCCTACGACCACGGTGCACCTGAGATGATTTGTGGTACTATATGTGTCTACTCCACCCTTTCTGTAGTACTTATAGACACAGGTGCGAGTCATTATTTTATTTCCACTGCCCTCGTTCGGAGCTCGGAGATTAGGATGGAGCCATTGTCTCGATCCTTAAGACTAGAGACTCCTATAGAAGCAGAATCGACAATTACGCACTGGTTCCGGCAGTTTGAGCTTACTCTAGGAGGCGATAGCTTCGGCTGTGATCTCCTCGTAGCGACGTCGAGGCCTTATGACGTCATCTTGGGTATGAACTGGTTATCCACAACTCATGCTCAGATTGACTTTATTAGCTGTAAAGTGCGGTGTATCTGCACGGATGGGACCAAGTTCACCTTCACCGGCGAGAAGGGAGCCTTTGTAGCGCAGGATGAAGTTACCTAAAGGAGGGGGAATCCGATCACACATCAGTTGGGTAGCCTCATTCTTGGAGCGGTTGATGTGAAGAGTCAAAGTTTTCCTTGTTGTGGTGGATCAGTACACATATGTTTTCCCTGAAGATGTGTCGGGAATACCTCCTCACAGAGAGGAGGACTTCTACATTGACATGTACCCTAGGATGACACCGATATCTACTCCAGCATATCGGATGGATCCCTCTGAGCTTCGTGAGATGCTGGTACAGCTTGAGGACTTGCAGAGGAAGGGATTTATCCGACCCAGTGTTTCACCCTTGGAATCCCTGATTTTGTTCACCAAGAAGGCGGATGGGAGCTTGCGACAGTGTGTTGACTACCGTCACCTGAATTAGGTGACTGTAAAGAACAAGTACCCACTCCCAAGGATTAACGACCTCTTTGATCAGATCAAGGGATCACGATGGTTCTCGAAGATAGAACTTAAGTCAAGCTATCACCAACTCAGAGATCGAGATGAGGATGTGCAAAAGAAATCCTTCAGGTGTCAGTATGGCCACTACGAGTTCTTGGTTATGCCCTTCGGCATAAGAATTTCTCCAGCAGTGTTCATGAGTCTCATGAGAATGATCTTCCAGCCTTACCTCGATCACTTTGTCGTAGTCTTCATCAATGACATACTGATCTACTCAACTATTGAGTAGGAGCATGCCTACCATTTGCGGGTAGCACTGGACACACTCCAAGAGAACTAGATTTATGGTAAGCTATCGAAGTGCCAGTTTTGGATTTGAGAGATTCACTTCTTGGGACACGTCATCTTGGAGGTTGGAGTTGCAGTGGATCCAGTGAAGATTGAGAAGTACTTTCTTGGGAGCCACCCAGGAGTGTGATAGAGGTACAGAGTTTTTTGGGACTGGATGGGTACTATCAGAGATTTGTGCCTGACTTCTCTAGAGTTGCAGCACCACTTTCAGCTTTGATGAATAAGGGAAAACCCTTCTTGTGGTCAGAGATATGCCAGTAGAGCTTTCAGGAGCTGAGGTAAAGGTTGACTAGTGCGCCCATCTTGAGGCTACCAGAGGAGGGCGTTGGGTACGTAGTATACTGCGACGCATCAGGGACCATACTCGGGTGTGTCTTGATGTAGGAGTAAGCAGTGATCGCGTATGGTTCTTGGCAGTTGAGACATCACGTGTAGAAATACACTACCCATGACCTGAAGTTAGAAGTAGTGGTCGTCGCCTTGAAGATGTGGCAACACTATCTGATGGGCGAGCATTTTACAGTCTACTCTGACCACCAGAGTCTCAGGTACATCTTCTCATAGAAGGATCTGAACCTGAGACAACAACGATGGCTCGAGTTACTTCAGGACTATGACTTTGAGATAGTCTATACTCTTGGTAAGGGGAACGTTGTAGAAGATGCTCTTAGTAGGAGACCAGGAATTCAACTGCTAGGTGAGGCGATAAAGTAGTTGGCCGCGTTGCAGATATCCTTTGTGGATAGAGATGGAGCAACCTTTCTATAGTCTCTCACAGTCACTCCTCCACTTCTTCAGTGAGTCAGGGAGGCACAATGTGGGGACATTGACTGTGAGACGTAACGTGCTCAGATATCCTCAGGGCAGACACTTGATGGATTTTCTGAGGATGGGTAGCATGCCATTCTCTTCAGAGGATGTACCATGGTACCAGTTGCACTTTGGGAGGAAGTGTTGAGGGAGTTCCATATATATCCTTTAGCGGTACATCCAAGAGTGGTGAAGATGTATCAGGACCTCCAACGATAGCATTGGTGGCCAGGTATGAAGAAGGCAGTAGCAGAGTTTGTCTCATGATGCCTCACTTGTCAGCAAGTGAAGGCGGATCAACATGTACCAGCAGGCTTGGTTCATCCCTTAGAGGTCCCATAGTGGAAGTGGGACGGGATATCCATGGATTTCATAACGGGACTTCCACGTACATACAGAGGACACGAATCTATCTGGGTGATTATCAACCAACTCACCAAGTCATCCCACTTACTACCGATCAGAGATCAGGGTTCAGTGGAGAGCCTGGGATACCTCTATGTATGGGAGATCATATAGCTTCATGGTGTGCCATCGATGATCATCTCTGATAGAGATTCTTATTTCACTTCCCAGCTATGGAAGGGGTTGCAAGAGGCTTTCAGGATGCAACTTTACTTGAGCACCACCTTCCATCCTCAGAAGGATGGTCAGACTGAGAGGACCATTCAGACTCTCAAGGAAATTCTCCATGCATACATCCTCAACTTTGGTCATAGCTAAGAGTATCACTTACCCTTGGTGGAGTTTGCGTATAACAATAGCTACCACTCCACCATCGGGATGGCACCTTACGAGGCACTGTATGACCGACCTTGCAGATCACCTCTATGCTGGACTGACCCAGGGGAGTCAACACTTATGAGACCAGAGATGGTACAGGATATGACTGAGAAGGTGCAGATCATCCAGGAGTGGATGAAGACTGCACAAAGCAGGCATAAGTCCTATGCTGATAGAAGATGGAGACCACTGGAGTTCGAGGATGGCGGCCACATCTTTCTACGGGTCTCACCTCGATGAGGTCTACAGAGATTTGGACGAGGCAGAAAGTTATCTCCGTGATTCATTAGAACTTTTCAAGTCCTTATCAGGGTAGGCGAGGTGGATTACTGTTTGACTCTTCCACCTCAGTTGCACCAGGTGCACGATGTCTTCCACGTATCTCAGCTGAGGAGATACGTGCACGACCCGTCCCACATCGTCGACCACAGGGAGCTGGACATCGATGATGGGGAAACTTTCACAGAGGTTCCAGTGGAGATTGAGGATCAACAGGAGCAAGTCCTACATGGATGGTCGATTCCTCTGGTGCACAGTCGCTGGCAGCATGGGAACCTCTAGGAGAGCACATGGGAGCGGGAGGCTTAGATTCATGCTCAGTACCCCCATTTGTTTCCTTAGTGTGAGTTGTATCTTATGGGGATGTAAATCCCTGAGGTGGGGAGAATTTAAATTATCTAAAATTCCATGGAATTTTTTTTCTTAAATACATGGTAATTTTACGAGTCCGCAGTTTCGGACGAGGCATGATTCTGAGGCCCGGTGTGCCCAAAATCAATTTCTGAAGTTTTGTTCGGGTACGTTCAGTAAACGTACGTGCATGATTTTATATCTTTTGAACCGGTGCTTAGAATTGAAATACGAGGACACCATTGAACTTGTAGCGCCAATATTCGCTTAAGGAGACCTTTACCATAGTTGCATTCTGACGTGAGTGGAAGTTAATTTTTGGGGTTTCGAAATAAAAATTAAATAAAAATATGTGTAGTATATTTTTATTTTAATGGTAGTTAAAACCTCCAAGGGGAGGTTGGTGTTGGGGCCACCCACACATAACCTCCCTTGGGAGGATGTTATTAGGTGGGGCCCACACAAGCATCAAACCCCCTTAACCCCCCTTAAATTTTGGAACTCCCCATAAATTTTTGGATCCTCTTCACTTTCCACCTTCCCTCATTATGGTGCCAACACACCTAAGAATTAATTAATTCCAATTAATTAATTAATTTGAAATGGTTTGAATTCTTTTTGGAATGCATGGCAACAATAATATAATGTATCATCTATTATTTTATTTTGGTTGGTGATTTTAGTGGTGGAACTTTGGTAGAGCTTTGGGGGAATTCTCGAAGAATGACATCCTCTCCAACGAAGAACACTCGTCTCCACTGAGGAACGACGCCACCGTCTTTTCCCTCTACAACTAGGTCAAGAAAGAGAAGACACCGCCCACGAATAACATCGCCAATGACGACGTCATCTTTTCCCGACGTCAACAAATTGACACCACCTCTTCCACAACTCGTTAACGTTCAACGACAAATACGAGGTAGGGGTTCGAGTTGAATTCATTGCTTGTTCTTCGTCATTCAACATCAGTTTATTTTTTGTCCAATTGTTATCACCTAATAAGAAGGGCGCGGGCGAAAAAAACACGGCCTAGTGTCCCTCCATTGGTTCTTGATTGGTTGACGATGGAGGTGGTACAACAACACCACTGGAAGAGAGAACCGCGGTGGAGCATCAGCGGCTGGCGATGGGCCGACTGCGAGGAAACCGGCATTGCAAGGCCGCTGTAAAATGGTGCGGCGCCATCGTGCCTCATGGAGGAGCTGCGGGCTGTGGCCAAACCAAGCCGCGGCGGAGGAGGCACGACACCATCGCGCCACATGGTAGAGCCGAAGGCCGCGGCCAGGTCGGGCCGCGGGGGTGGAGGTGCGGCGCCGTCGCGCCATGCTGAGAACTAGAGAACCACGACGCTGTCGCGCTGCGGTGGAGGAGCGGGGGTGGCCAGCCGGGCCGACCGCCGTAGAGCCGGACGAGCAGGACCATCCGGGTCCTGCGGCCCCTGAATCGTCATAGCGCGCTGGTTCTATTTGACAAACCGGGGAGGGGCGCGACACCCCCTCCCTCGCGTGGCTGGCCGGGCGCCCTCGGGCCGGGCCGCCCTCGGGCCAGGCCGCCCCCTCGGCTCGGGTCGCTTCCTTAGACCGGGTTGGACCCACGGACCGGGTCAAACCCCAGTTCAGACCGGGTCGGGCTGGGTCAGTTCGACTAGGTCGGACCAGACCCAGACTTGTTATGGCCGTTTACACCTTTTAGCCCGCATCTAGGGCTACGAGTGTCGGATTGACGTACTGCCTGCGGCGATGGAATTCTTGGAGTGAGACGATTCTTTTGGCATACTCCAATTGAGGTTTGGACATAGTTGGGGTACGACCAAGTTAGTTTGAGCCTAAAAGCCAACCGGGCCCCTCGAAGGGAAATGCCAATAACTTTCAGACCGGGTGTCCGATTGACGCGTCGTCTGTCGCATTGGGTTTCTTATGATGAGGTGGAACTATGGGATACATCAACTGGAGACTTCGTGGTATTTGATGTATCGACACTTGGATCAAGGAGCGAAACCTCCCGGAATCGAGCGTGCTGTGTGCGGGAACCCTAGGGCTGGCTGTGACTGAGATGACAGAATACTCTGTGGGTTCGACAGTGACAGTACTTTACCAGGATCCTCCATGGGTTCGATAGTGATGACTTCTGTATTGGAATCCTCCATGGGTTCAATAGCGATGACTTCAGTACCAGAATCCTCCGTGGGTTCGACAATGATGACTACTGTATCGGGATCCTCCATGGGTCCGACAGTTCTGACTTCTTTTCCTGGATCCTATGTGGGTCCGACTGAATAGCTGATTCTGGATCCTGTGTGGGTCCGACAGCTTAGCTGGTCTTGAATCCGATGTGAGTCCGACAGCTTAGATGAATCAGTGACTACATCTGATCATCTCTATCACTCTAAAAAAGATGTATACCTGTGTGAGATTAGTCTTGTCTTTCAACCATTATCATCATGGTGATTGACTTTACTTCCTTTGTGGCCTGAGTTATGCTAGGGCTCGATAGTTGGAGTCGGACTGTGATTGGTAACTTAGGTATATGTATGGGCATATAACTAAGTAAGGTTGGTTGATATTTCATGATTGTATCTTACTTCATTGGTTTATCCTTAGTTGATTCTGGGTGATCTTCGGGGGTCTCGGGGTCCCCTACTGAGTATTGTTATACTCACCCCTGCACGGGATTCACCCGCACCTTATTGTGTTTTGTGCAGATGACAGTCACCAGTGATCGAGGCTGATGGTGATGGACGAGAGGCTGCTCGGAGATGGACTAGATGGGACATACCTCATGGACAAGTGTTCGAGTTCTGTACCTACGCTTTAGGTAGGATTCCCTGGTGAATGATCCTGGAGCTGTTTCCCTTTTTTACTTGTACTCGTACTTGTTTTTTGGTTGAGTTTGTATACTGGCCCACTTACTTTCATCACACTTTTCTTTTCTATTTTAGTACCTTTTTCTTCTACTGATTGTGTTCATATTGGGTGTGTTACAAGTTTAAAGGCAATGCCTTCCCTTTTATCAGGAATTCGCCTTTGGTTCTAGTCGCCAGCCCCTCGCCTATGGAAGGCGGGCTAGGAGTAGTCACAACACGAGCCCCGAGGACGGGTCATGACAACATGTATGGATATGTGTGAAAGTATGAATGTTTGATGAACTGAGGTGATTAGTGCCTTATCTAGAATGAGAATATGCATGTGTGGGACTCTAAGGTAAACCATTGGTGACTGTTGAACCCAACGAGAATGTTTTATTTTCTAATGTTGTTTTAAGAGTATCTATGATGTTTTTATAGCCCGTAGTTGTGTGGTGTCTCCCCTTACAATTTGAGAATTTTTCTTGAGAGATGTTTTTTGTCTGATAACTCTTAGAATTTGTATGGTGTTTCAAGTTATAGTTGTTTTTAATGCGTTGGATTGATATGTGGGTTAGTGGGTGCAATTGAAAAATTCTTTGGGAAACCTTTTTACATGGTTCCCTTTGTGTGTCTAGGGGTTATTTGTGGTATGTTTTGGCCGATGGACTAGTTTGGTTGGGTTCTCAGTTTCCTTGATTCCTAGTTCACACCCTATAATGTTTTGATGGATATTTGAAGTATGACCATGGGTTTTTTACCATTGATAGACCCTCTAGTTGATCACATTTTGGTTTTGAATCCACCTATCATTATTGGTTTATTGGGTAATCTCAATGTGGGAGAGTGGATAAATATAATTGAGGGAGCATTTAGTTTCCTTGAGTTTACTAGGTCCTTGAAAGTGTTTTTTCCCACCATTATGCTTGAATTTTTTGCCTGTATGTGGTGAAGGGAATTGATTTAATGGAATGATGTAAGGAATTTTTAGTGCTTATTGTGGCACCAAAAGGCCTCTAGAACTTATATTAGCTTCTTTCAAGCATAATACCCTATGTTTTGATTAGTGTTGATGGTATGATCATAAAACATTTTCATGTACAAATTCTCTAAATAAGATTCATTCCTAAGGATTCCCAGGTTACTTGAAAAGGTTATTTTAAGATGTTTCCCAAATGTATTGTGGATATAGGTTCACCTCTTCAAAAAAACACACCTATCCATTTTTAAGAGAAGTGGGGTGATTGGGATTTGATTTAAGGTCCTTTAATTTTAATGATTGTTTGGTTCATATGGTCAGGTATGGTTGTGTTTTTTTTCATATAATATTTAAAAATTCAATGGTGGGTGTTGTGGAATCCTTCAAGAACATATATTTTAATGGAAGTGTATTTTTCATTCTGAAATTCCCAATAATTCCATTCTAAAAAAGGGTTATTCTATTTCCATATTGTTTTTTTGATTCTCATTTTAAGTGGAATAAGATGATAAATTTTCATATTCTAAGTCCTTGTTTGGTGAATGTTCCTTGTTGGTGTAAGTGAGTCTCGTGGTGGGTTTTATTCTTTTAGATTTTCAATGAAATAATGTGTGGTCTCTTATAAAACCAAATAATGTATTCTGATGAGGCATTGTATTCTTATGGATGTGATCTAGGAGATTCTTCAAACATTAAGGTTCCAACCATAGGACATGGAGTGAATAATTCGCATAGTCAGGAATCCAAGGGGTGTTAAGGACATTGTTCTAGCTTATATCTTCAGTGCAGGAAATGCATACAGTTTAAGATCCTCTATTGTATCCTCCCCAGTTGTCCTGAAAAGGTCTCTTTTTTTGGGAAGTTACATGAATTCCTCATTCTTAATTGAGATCATGGTTTGTTGAGGAGTTACTCATTAGTCATAAATAGGCGTGGTTGTTCAATTTTGTTTGGAATTTTTTGGGTTGTGCCTTTTTAGAAGAGAATCTCCATTTGGTTGACCTAGTAAGTTTAGTGTTGTGAATCAGTTTTAGGTATGGTTTTTGGTAATATGAATATGGTTGTGAATTGTGGTGATGGAAAAATGTGAATTTCTTTCCACTAAGGTTGGTGTTTCCCTAGTCAAGTCTTCCCTCCTTGTTTTGGGTTTTTTTGGCCGTTTAAGAGAGTTTTGGGATATCCCATGTTATGTTTCCCATGGAAGTTTATGAATTTCAGTTCCTAAATGGTAGGTAGATCCACTACTAGTCTCATTGGAATTTATTTTGGAATAAAACAGTTCTAGTTAATTTTCAAGGTGGGTATTCCATTCAGGCCTCCCCGTGTTGACAGTTTAGGTTTGTTTCTGGTGCTTTCTTGGTAATGGGTAGTCTCGTTTGGAGCTATCTAATATTTTGGTCCTACCTAGAGTAAAAATTGGTTTTGATGTGTTCCCAGTTGTTTTATTGATGCATGGTTTTTTAAGAGTTATTCAATAAGTGACATGGGTTCATTTATTCATTTCTAGGTAAGATGTATGAGTTTCTTTCGAAAATATAGGAGGTTTTCATGCCTAGAGGGATTGGATTTTGTGGTTGTGAGGATTCCTTTTATTTTGATTTATTAAATGGAGGTGTTGTGGATTTCTAGGGGTAGATAGTTTATAGTGGGAGTCCATTCTATCATCCCAAGTTTAATCTTATGAATCTCTATTTTTGTTCATGATGTTCTTGGTCTCCCTTTTTATGATATTTGTAAAGACATTCCTTGAGTTATGGAGGAGTATCATTTTTTACTTAGGATGAAACGTTAGAGTGACTTTCTAAGGGGATAAGGTTTTCATTGGGGGGGGGGGGGATTGTCACATCCCAATTTCTCTTTTTTTCCTTTTCTCCAATTCATTTTTGGATCTCAAGTTTTCTATCGAGTTCCAGATGTGATGGGTATGAATTTTGAGGTATTTCATTTGGTTATTTTTAGTGTACTAATTGTCCCTGAGAATCCCCCCACCATTTTAATGAAAATTTTATGTTTTTGGGTTGGGAGCATGAGGTTCATGCCCAGAACATGGATTGTTAAAATTTTCTCCCTTCTTCAGGAAACCATGTGGCATATATAATTTTTCGGATAGTGGCTAACCACACAGTTAGTTCATGGTTTGTAAACTGTATGGGATAACATTGTGGAATGTTCTTATTTTGAATTAAGGGGAACATGATTGAAACACTGATTAGAAAACTGTTCGGGAAAACCAAGTATCTTTTCAAGGTCCTTAAAAATTTTAAATTCCAAACATGTCATCTCTGGATTTTACCCAAATCCCCCCTTACTCGCCCCATTCGAGATCTCTATCCATATGTGCCTCCCCTCATCCTATTAAATCCCTTGTGATCCCTTCCTATAATGGTTTTTGGTGTTATCTCTATGATAAATATTCAAGTATGTGGTTATCCTATTTTATTTCTCCTCTTATCTAGGGTTTCTCTCATATCATGGGGGTTCTTACCTTTAGGGGGATGGATGTTCTTCCTTAGGGTTGAATCATATTATTTAGTGTTTAATCATGATGTTTAATGTTTGATAAATCCTTATTAGGGAATTTCAATGGAGCATTTGTGGTTTCTCATCATTTTCTAGTAGTTTCCAAATGCGAGGTAGGTGGTTCCATGAATTAAAATTTTCATATGCTTTTGAAATGATTTATTGTATTTATAAATGGGTTCTATGAATTTATTGTGTTCTGAAAAATGTGTTATGAAAATATTTTGACATGCTTGTGTGATGGAAACATATTTTATAAATGTACATGGCTATGTTTTTTTGTGTTCTTTGTTGTGATGAATCTTGAGAGTTTTTTCATAATTATATGAATGGGGAATAGTGGGTTTTCAAAGGAATATATGGTGAAAGATTATTTGAAATTTATTTTTCAAAGGAAAATGGATGATTTTGGAATGTTGTATTTTTTTGTGCACTTTTAAATGTTATTTGCAAATTAAGAATATGATGTAAGGAACATTTTTAAATTAATATGGCTTATGTGTGTGATTTAAAAAGGGGATTAGCCCATGGAAATGTTTTGATTAATTTTTTTATTATGTTTCAAATGGATTTCATAAATTCTAAAAGTGGTGTGAAAGATATTTCCGAATGGT
Organism: Viscum album; assembly: GCA_963277665.1. Lineage (NCBI taxonomy): Eukaryota > Viridiplantae > Streptophyta > Magnoliopsida > Santalales > Viscaceae > Viscum > Viscum album. The sequence goes on along the minus strand of OY728121.1, from coordinate 1,348,747,166 downwards.
TTTAGTGTGCGTTTGAAAATTGGGAATGGGTTTGGATTTGTCGAAGGTTTATTCCTTATGTGATTGATGTGTTTAGTTTATATGGTGAATGTTTTGATAAAAGCGGAATGTGAATTTGAAATTGAGCTCAAAGGAAATCCTAGTTAACTAGGTTGGATGACAAGGACAAGTATTCTAGTTGGATCAGTGGGGCTAAGGAAGAGTTCATTATAGTATGATTGATTATACAACACCAATTAAACTATGATGATTGGTGACAACAAGAATTTTGGATGGATTATTCTCCAGTTTTTTGTACATGAGGATAGTGATCAGTGTGGTTAAAATAACATGTTTCATTGAGATATGAGGTACCTAGTGTCTTACATTAGATAGAGCCTATAGGGACTTCCTGTGACATAGTTCTCTATTATGATATTGTCCTCCCAGTTGGTACACGGATGGCCTTGTGTGTATTTAATTTTGAAGAATGTTTTTTGACGATTTTTTTTTCCTGAATGTTGTTCCAAGATAAATGTTTTTCTTATAATTTTTTTCATGAAAATGTTTCAAAGGATTAAGTAAAAAAATGAGCATTTTAATTTGACTAATATTGTAATAGTGTGGAACCTTATCATTTAAGTGGAATCCTATCAGGCTTTTGATCACACCCTACATACACCTTTGGGTGTATATAGACATTTTTATCAATGACCCATGTATTGGAAAGATGTGTTGTAGTGAAGAGAGTGGATCTGATTTCAATAATTTTCCCTTTTGAAGATTGTGGTGGTTGATTGAGTATGATGCCCTATTTATTACACATAGGTTTTTGGATCATTTTACATTTTCCTTCTGTTGTAGTTTTTTTTTTCAGTTTTTGCTTAATGTATAAACCTTGAATCTAAAGCATGTTATACCTTGTTGTTCTGTAGTTATTTATCATAGTTTTGTTTATTTCTACATGTCATTTACACTTATCTAAATGGGTAAAATTATTTCCAAACCTTATTACCGATACCCATGTACTAGTTTACAGACCATAGGGATAGAGAAAGCCCTTTGGTCTATAACACGGGCTGGGTCAGGTGTCAAGTAGTATGGTACTCTATCTTGGTTCATTACAGGCCCTTTAAAATTTTATATATTTAATATCCATCATTTATTGATATTATATGTTTCATTTAATTTTATTATTTCATGGGTCTTATGATTCAATGATTCCAAAGTGATATGGTATTTACATTCAAAGTTCGTTTTTTATCTAGATTGTTTATAATTATACTTCTAATGATGAAATATTTTGATCTACATATCAATAAACTCATTTTTTTCTCTCTAAATGATTATATATATGGAATAAACGTTTTCTCACAATCTCCAACTCATTATATAAACAAGTGGTCAAACTAATTATTTTTATAAAAATCATCATTTCTCTTACTTTGGTCGAAAAATAATTTTTCTTCTAATAGTATATTGTCTCAAAATGGTTTCAATAATGTTTCTAAAATTTAAAATTTAATTTAATAAATACATTTTTACTAATGTTCTATTTTATTCATTATATTTATAAATAAATCTTAATAAGATTTTATAAAAATATTCCTATTTTTATTTTACCAAAAACAAGAAGGTAATAATTTTTTTACTAGTACGACATGAATGGAAATTCTCTTTATTATGTTTCTTATTTTTTTTGAAACATCCATTAAATGTTTTCATGGTTATTTTCAAAGACAATTATTTTATTTATGTTATATTAAAAAAACGAATTTATAAATATCATTTTCCTCAAGGAAATTTTTATATGAATTTTAGAGCATCCTTTATATGTTTTATGGGTAATTTTAAAATAAGAGGATTTTCTATATTTTTATGTTTTAAAAATTGAATTTAAAATTATGGTTATATTCCTCAAAAAAATGTTCCATGTATTATTTTAAAATTATTCTCCATCTAAGAAGTCATTTTTTGATGTTATATATGATTTAAAGGGGATGTGATCTAAGGGTACCATTCTGATGCTTTCTCTAAATAGTTTATTTTTATAAAGAAAAGTTACTTATGATATGAATTACTTTTTAAGGGTTATACCAGTATAAAATCTTATGAAACAAGCTTCTTTTTCCATCGTCGATGCTATTATGAATTAATGAAATGATTCTAAATTCGGTATCTTTTCTAGTAGTTCTGATATGATGAAATTTTTATGAAACACATTTCATTACATTGCTTTTGATTTTATGACTATTTTACGGTATCTTGGAACACCTCAATATTATTTTCATTATTTGATGGGTGGGAGCTATATCTCCTTTATATTCATTAGGAATGATTTAAAACTCATGAGATAGACAAGACGAGATGGGAGAGTGACCTAGATAAAGAAGGTACTTTTTCAGATATGATGACCATGGGAGTAATCCTTGACTACTATGCTAGTTTATGGAGTGAACCAATTCCACTTATATTTCCTTGGAAATGAGGCTTGACTACTATGGGAATTATTTTATTTGCTAATTTTTATTCCATAATTCTATATCTTATACCAATGTTATGCCATCAAGGATCATGTTCTCTATTTTCCTTTGGATTCATGAATAATGATCAAATAACTAATATTATTTGATATGGAGATTATGTTATATATAAATATGGCATGGAATAATTCATGGAAATATAGTCTTATGTTGCATAGTACAGTTCATGATTTGATATTCCCCCATATCATTGATCCCAAATGATGGATTTCCCATTACAATAATATCAATCACTGTCCATGGAGACAATCAACTGTATCACCCAATTGGGAAAACCAAAAAACCATAACAAGCACAAGAAAAAAATAGTGTTTACCCATCCTAGGTAATTTCCTTTTCCCCTTTATGTAGTTTAACTACTCCCAGAAAAAGCCTCATTACAAAGTTATAATATCCTAATACCCATTCCAAAACCCAAATTTTAAGACAAAATTAAAAGAACATGCTCTGATTTCACTTTGTAGTGTCCCCATCGAATGCAACTTAGCAGTGCCCCGAGCCTATTAGTTACATGACATCAAATAAACCTCCATGCACGCAATATGATTCCGATTAGTAGCAAAGGCCTAGGGTATTTCCATATGGAGATTATGTCTTCATATAATAGAGTGGATCACAATAGTATATAAGAAATAGGAACATTGAAATAGGTAATAAAAGATACCAACTAGACCAATATCCTATCGTAATAGAAGTATAAATTTGAAACAGATAGTACTGGAATAAAAAAGAATGAAATATAAATTGTGAAACTGGAATAAAAAACATGAGGAAAATTAATAATTAATAATATATACAAATTACTAGGATCATGATGTCATCTAAAATCTAATAATGAGTACACAATAAACATGGGATACAAAAATATACCACATGACATGAAAAATAGAAAAATTCCTAAAAAAATGATACTAGTAGTGTCAATAGTATGCTATAAATCCTCTACTCCCATAATTTATACTATAAGTTCATTCAAGTATTAAATCTATCCTCTTAACATTTATCAAAATCGAAAATCATTTTGTTTTCATGGGTACTAAAGGCGAACCAAGAAGGTTTTTGAGATATAATCTCAGTATTTCACCACCAATGGTGTTTAAACCAATCATGTTCATACAATATAAAACGAATAGTGTTATATTAATATTAAATGTGAGAAATAATAAATAAATAAAACATAGTTCTGGAATCCTTTATGGATACTCGACTGATTCCAGTTACTTCCGCCTAAGAAAGATATTTGAACTGAGGGAACCTATGCATGTAAAGGTCCAAACATGGTTCATCATAAATAAGGGGAAAATGTGGGATGAACCAATGAATTTTATATGGATTTATGGTCACACCATATGAAATCATTCAATCATTTTCATAACATAATAAAAATAATTATAAATATGTAATCCAGTCAAAGCATTTGAAAAATCTAGTATAGAATCCTGAGCCCATCCAAGGTGATCTATTAGGAATCCTATGGGTCACTGCAGGTTCCTCTAATATAAAAAATATCATAGAGTTTTTCCATGCTAAACTATAATGATATACCTCATATCACCATCGATATGGTAACCTTTGATCCCCATATTAGGTATCTCCCATAGGGGACCGAGTGACACATAGGGCATGGAATAACCATATATACATAGAGCCCATCCATGGTTTCTCTGCCTCCATGAACCAGTGTCACTCCAGAGTATAAAAACCTCCAAGATATCCGGTCAAATGAAAGCTAAGGGTCACTCTCAATGCGTTGATCAAATCCATATATTGAGAATGGTGAGTCCATCCATGATGTCAATAAGTCCGGACCCGTGTTCTCTCCTTCCCCATAAAAAACTAGATCATGGACTATACAATTCCCTTATGTCTTAAATCATTTCAATTTAAATTGATAATGAGATAATGCATAAAATTTATCTAATTCCCCAATCCTGTAATAAGGAATTAATAATATGGAATAAGGCACAAGATCCTAAGGAATAACCATAAGGAAAAGGCTAGGGTAATATAACATAAACATCAAGTAAAAAAGGGATCAAAACACGGAGTACAATTCAAATAACTTCATATCATTAATTAAGGCCATTATTATAGTTTCAACACACAAACATGGTGGTTAAGATCTCATGGTAAGTAAAACATAAGTTGTTTATTGTGGGAAGACCCATGGGATGCCCTCCTACAAGGAGAAGAAACCAAATATTGGTGTTTTTTTTGTATATTATGGTCATAATAAACATGAGAAACCATTTTGACTAATTTATTTAATATCTAAGAGGCATCACCGGATGGTTTTGGAATTTAACACCTTGTTTGACATTATAAATGTGAGAAACTATCAGGAAAAAACTAGAAAAATATCCTTGGTTGGGTTGAATAAAACACATCTCTTGTCTACCCTTTAATCAATATCAAATGGAAGATATGGAAGAAATCATCCAATTCCCAAAAAAATAGGGATACTATAGTGACACTTAAATAGTTCAACAGATGTGAATAGAATCATGAAATAGAAGGATGAAGAATTTTGAGCTTACCTAAATCTTTCCAACACATTTGATGACAAATAATTTGGTTCTCGTATGGAGAAAGAATTGATAATCCTATGATTGATTGAGGGGGAACCCCGTAGTGACTAATGGAGGGGATAACATATGAGGAGAAATATGTTAGTATATTTAAATAATTAAAGGTAATGTGTTTAGTTTCAACCACACATATAGGTGCACATAGTTTAGACAAAGGGTTTTCTAAACCATTCACCAACTATGCGCCATGCCACTACTCAAGGAGGACCCTCACATGGTCAAGTGAAATGAGTTGGTTAATCATTCATATCCCATGAAAGATTCCTCTAAAACATGTTTGGGATAAGTTTTATGGGTGTGTGGGATACTATTAATGGGCATATAGAAACTATTTGTGGACCTAGTTGCCACTTTCTAATGCATCACAGTTAGAGAATCCATGTTGGTTAGGAAGAACAGTTTCTCATAACCATGCATACCACTATGTTTCTTAAAAATATTGTGCTCCTGGATTTAAACAAGATCTAAGACCCCCCAAGACTCCCTTAGGGAAAATTTAAGGGTCCAAAGAATGTAATTAATTTAAAAATTGTTTTTAGCCCTGAAAAAAGTCCTAAAATTACACTAGAACCATCCTCATAATCTCATACATGGTTGGCCAAACCATGTGAGATTATTGTGAACCATCATCTCCCCACCATTATTAACCCAATCTCAAGTAACACCTAGATCAAGTGAAACACAATTATAATTAAACCATCATTTCCATATCAAATAAATGATATAATCTTGAATGAAATCAAAAATTAAGGCGCAATCCTGAGATATGCATGGAAACTATAAGCTTCAAATTAAAGAGAAAATATGAAACTATCCCCCTATTATAACTCTTGGTTTCTAACCACCACATCACCATTACATCACGAAAGTCCCCAAATAAAAATTTGGAAACTAAAAAACATATTCTCCCAACATAGATCCTATGCGCTTATACCATTTTATCATCAAACAACCTATGACATTATTCTATTGGACACTCATGCTAGAAAGTACAAGATTGAAAAGGAGTTACTATTCACCACAAAATAGAAAATTATTCCTAGAATCACATAACATTTCTATTGGAATTATTTTGATATTCAATCAGAGTATATCAGAAAATATTTTTAATTGAAATATTCGATTACCCATTTGTATGATTGGAATCCATGCCACGTATATAAGTATAATGAAATTGTTTAATCAATTTGAACAATTTTTTTTAAAAAAATTAAATTTTCTCACCTCCAAATTACTCATATAGAATAGAAATTAGATTAAACATCAAAAGTACATGTATATATTGAAACAATAAGTGTAAAAATAAAAAAAATGGGTTGGTTGATATGACTAAATGAATAAGGAAAGTTTAATAAATAACTATTAAAAAACAAACCTGTGTGATACCATAGGTCACCAAAAAGACTTGAAATCCAACACACCCCATGTAAAATATTTTTGATTATAAGAATATTAAATTGAGTCATAAAAAAGGAGTTATCATAAAAATTCTCAATATATCACCACCAGCCATACCACTTTCCCAACCATTGAACTAAAATTCCATTTTAATCTCATTTGTAATATAGTAAGAATAATCATATTTTATTCTTTATTTAATTAAAAAAATAAATAAATATATATTTATAAAATTTCACCTTTATTTCATTTAAATAAAAATATTCACTTAAATACATTTCTCAAGAAATACCTCATGTCATGCAAAACAACCTCTTTCCATTTATAGTTGATCCTATAAAACAATTTCTTAAAATGATTTTGAAAATTGAATTACACTGAATTAATAGAAATATAAAAAAATATCACTTCATTACCAAGAGAAAAATAATATGTTATAATGTAAATGAATCATGTTCTCTATACAATTCAATCAATTTAGGGATATATTATGAAATAATTGAATTTTCTCAAAATAAAACCACCAACCTTGAAATGGGTGTTATAGGATCTATACATGGTATAATAGCGATAAATTAAAATAATTTTCCCAAAATAGACTAACCTACTAGAATATGTTGTTTCCTAATAAAGACCACCATATTTTCCTACAACCAGCTTCATTAGAATGAAAATCCCAATTCATCCATACCACTAATATGATGTCGAAATTATAAAATGTTACTATATATTATATAACAATTATATACTTCTCACATAGATACTTATGTTCCCATGACCAAAACCAAAAAATCTGTCTTCAACAATCATTAATAGTCAATAATGGAATCATAATTTATACTAAATAAATCATCATACCCTTTAAGTTTTTATCAAGAAACTAGCGTTGTGATAATTTGACCAATCATTACAATCATAAATCACCAACCAATAATGAGGAAATAAAAATATAGACACAATAGTGGTTTACACATATAATTTTTTAAACCACTTAAATGTTCCAAATTGAATGTTATGAAAATAAAAATGGGATTCAATATCTAGTTTGTATAATTTTTTAATGCATTTATACAAAATTCTTATAAACATAGAATTCATAAACACTTTTGAAATAAATTAAATATGTACTACATTTTTTTAAAATCCCTTAATATATTGAAATAATATTCCTAATTTTATCATATTAATACTAGTATTGGTAGCCACACCTCTGTCTTGGTCTCTGGAGCTTCTTCATCTTCCCCGCATTTCATTATTAATATATATTCTTGGGATCTCGAGATGTTTTTTTAAAGAGGAATTCCTTAGTTAGACTATGAATCCTCTTCAGATTGTTATTCATTTACATAAATGTTTCAAAATATATGATAGGTTATTCAATATTTTATTTCATTGTATTTATTTTTCAATTCTGTTCATTTAATGTTAAATTAGTGGGAGGTATAAAATGAGTTATATCCTACTAGACCTTGGTGCGTGTTCTATTTAATTACTAAATATTTTTACATTATTTTCTTTTATTGTATATTGTTTGATAGAAAACAATTTTGAATTCCATATAAATAAATTAAAATAGTTTCCTTGATTTTAATTTGCACAAATTGAACGCATTAATGATGTAGGTTGTATACAAGTGATGTTCTAGGCATGGTGGTCGATGATGGATATCCATTATATGACTAAAAATATGAAACTGTGAATTTTCACCCAGTATGAATGCTTATGGAGAATAATAAACTCTAAAGGGAAGACATAATTATCTACTGTCTACCAGAACGATGTTTGGTTTGAGTGAAAAGCATAGTGTAATATCCCAACCCGAGTACCAGAAAATGGTTCCCCGAGACAGTTGTGCAAATGACCTTAAGCGTGCCTTCCTGTATGCCAGAGGGTGCCAACTAGTAGCGAGGGTATCATAATTCAGTCTTGAGGAGACTATACCCTCTTTTATCAGAAATAAACCCCAACAGAAGAAAATTATAATAACCAAGTGTGGAAGTGTATAAATAACTAAAACACCACCATGTATTATGATATTCAAAACAAGAAAATACAATACTCAACTGAAAGTTAAAACATGCTATGACAATGTTAATGTCAAGTGTCTATGATGAGACTAAATGTAAAGACACCAAGACTCCCATGCGGGCCCCAAACCTCACATGTTTTCCCCTCCCATTCTCCAATCCCAATAGAAAACTATCCAAGGTCCATTCCCTTATCATGTCTTGCAAAAAAAATGTCAACTCAGGTACAGATCAAGCGGCCAAAATTGGGTGTGAGTACAACTCAGTAGGCCACCACCAACGGTGTCTAGAACAAGTCTATTAAAAATATAGTGTATTTAGTTTTATGAATCAATAAATACAATGCATAACTAAATAGTTATCACATTGACATTTAATCTTTAATCATCATATTAGGCCTAGTTTCAAATCATGTTTCCCATTGGAATCACCATTCAATATTATCATTTATTTGGTGTTGAATGTTATGTCAAAAACCCCAAATATCATTCAGTGTAGGTCACCATTCCTAACACTCCATATCTCATTTGGTGTAGGTCGTCAGGCCTAACACCCCAAAATATCATGCTTGGATAACTATTTGGGAGGAATTCCATGTCCAAGTCCCATCTTCAAATTAGTCTAGAATGCCATTTCTAGCACCAAAAAAATCTCATCCATTTAATCATTCTTTAATTAACAATAATTATCCAAATAATTCCATTAAAAATACAATGATTAGTTAAACATTTCAAAGGAAATTAGTTAAATCAAAAATCAAATAAACACAGAACCCATTAATTATTTCATCAATTTACTCAAAAATTAACTGTGCCTGAGATGACACCAGAAAAGGTCAGGATCTTACAATATCCCCACCTTATAACAACTCGTCCATTAGTTGTACTCCAGAACATATCTAACATTTTGAGACAAAAATATTGGGCCATTGAGCCCCCATGTCTTCTTCCCATTCCTATTTTTCCTCTTGAACACTTCAATGTTGTCATAAAACATGGACTAACGACATGATCTTTCCATATAACACATTCTCACTGCAACCCAACACATGTATCAGATGCTCCTAAAAAACCCATATATTTTGAGTTCAACCTATTTCACATCAATCACATGATAATGGTTGGGGTGATACCACTGTAGTTATGGAACATGGAAAACATCATGCATAGAATTGAATTTCTATGGAAGGGATAATCGGTACATCACTGGATCGATTCTCTCCAACACCTAAAACAGACCTACAAACTTAGCGTCCAACTAGACCTGCCTCCATATACTTTGGTGACCCAATCTTGGAGACCCCTAAATGAATACATGATCACCCTCTAAAAACTCTAGGGGTCGTCTTCATCTATCATCATATAACTTTTCCTATTTTGATCCTTAGCCATATGTTTCCAAATCAAATTCACCTTCTTCGATATCTCCTCAACGAGACTCAATCCCAACAACTCTATCTCACCCACCTCTAGACAACATAGGATTAACCTAAAAGGTCTACCATAAAGTTCCTCATATGGTTCCATCTATATAGTTTCCTGATAACTGTTTTTATAGGGGAACTCAACTAAAGACAGGAGATTCTCCCAAGAACCACCATGGTCAAACACACATTCTTGCAACATATCCTCTAACACATGTATGGTATACTACGACTGCCCATTATTCTATGGGTTTAAGGTTGTACTTAACAAAACCTGTGTACCAAGAACATCCTGTAATCCATATCATAAGTGTAAAATAAAGCGTGAATCACAATCTGAAACAATAGTCCATGGCACCCCCATGAAAATGAAATATCACTCGTACATAATGTTCTTGTAACTTATCAACTATAAGGGGTTCCCTAATAGGTATAAAATGTTCTACCTTCGTTAGTCGATCCACAAAGACCAAAATAACATCATTATTCCTAAGTGTATTTGGAATTCCTACCACAAAATACATATTCACATCATCCCAATTCTATTATATAATAGGAAACAGCTGCAATAGGCCTCTAGGTTGTTGATGCTATGCCTTCACCTGCTAATTGGTGAAACAAATTTTCATGAACCCTGCTATATTCATTTCCATGCCTAGACACCATAACTATCTTCATAGTTCACAAATTATTTTTTTCACCCCAGGATGTACAACCCACTTTGAGGCATGAAATTCTTGCATGAGATCCTATCACATACACATAGGAACATAAACCTTATTTTTTACATAGACGATCTCATCCTCATCTATTATCCAGTCTGAAGGTGTCTCCCAAACTTCAAGGCTTTCCCTTAAGGATAAACACTCCAGATCCTCATATTGCTTGTCCATAATCTGTCTCTAGAGTGTAGAATCCATTTCTATAGAAACCAAAGCCATCCTCTCCTGACACTCTTGAAATACCACATGCATTTATTCCAGAAAATTTATCATCTTCTACTAGGCACTCGACTAATATACCAACCTAGTTTAAGTTTTCTTGTTTAGGGCATCAGCCAAACTATTCCCCTTTTTATGTGTATATAAATGTTAAAAATCAAAGGACTGCATATACTCTACCCATCTTCGCTACTGATGATTCAAGTCACACTTTGAAATGATATAATTTAAAATTTTATGATCTTTAAAAACTATAAACTTTTCACACAAAAGCTAGTTTCTCCAACACTTAATAGAATAAGCCACTTCTAACAACTATAGATCAAGCGTAGGGTAATTTTGTTCAAGTGGTCTCAACTTCCAAGACCCGTAAGCAATGTATTTATCCCCTAGAATCAACCAATATCTGATTCTGATCCCAGAAGTGTCACAATACATAGTGTACTGCTCACCCGACTCTGGTAGGATCAAAATTGGTATTGATATCAAGCGCTTCATAAAATCATTGAATGCATTGTCACATGCTTCTGTCTAATAAAAAATTATCCCATTCTTTTTCAAACCTAAAATTAGTGCTTCCAATAAGGAAATGTCTTGGATGAACATCCTATAATAAAATCTTAATCCCAAAAACCTTCGGATATCAAAAACATTCTTGGTATGCTCCCAAGAAATCAATGCCTCCACTTTTTCAAGTTCCACTTCCAGACCTTCTTTCCAGATGATATTCCCCAAAAGGTATACCCTATCAATACAAAAATAACATTTAGATATCTTGGAATATAACCGATCCTATCTCAGTGTTCCCAAGATGATGTCAAGGTGTTTTCATGATATTCATGAGTCTTAGAGTACACTAAGATTTAGTACACAAACACCACCACAAATTGATCTATCTATGAATGAATGATCCTATTCATCAAGGCCATAAATACTTCTGGAGAAATTATCAACCCAAACATCATTACAACAAACACATAAAGGTAAAACATGATTATGAAATCTGTTCTTGGTTTATCAGAGTTCTGAACTATCACCTAATGATACCTTGATCTTAGATCGATTATTGAGAACACACAAGCCCCCATCAACTGGTCAAACAGATCATCAATACATAGAATAGGATACCACTTATTCACAATAAATTTATTTAACTTTCAGTAATCAATACAAAAGCCTAAAATACCATTGGCCTTATTTGTAAACAATATAGTTGATCCCCAAGGAGACATACTTGGATGGATAAATACTTTATCATACAACTCCTCCAAATGTGTTTTGAGATCTTGAAGCTCAGTCAGTGCCATTCGGTAAGGTGGAATAGATACCAACTCATCTCTCGACATGATCTAAATAGTCAATTCCACGTCTTTATCAAATGGAAAACCTAAGAATTCTTCAATAAATACATCTTGAAATAGTTATAATACCAGTGGAAAGATTTCTTGCCTACCACTTCCATAATATAGGAAAAGACTAGAGACATGGGATATGAGCTCTCCCAGTTGCTGATTAATTAGCCCAGTTCAACCTTCATGGATATCCCATTCTCCATGATGAACATACTGGTCACCCTTAAGAGATACAAAGGTCATTACCATGAGGTAACAATCTATGTGGAATCAGTATGCAAATATCCCATCCATTACTATAATAAAGTTGAAGTCCATTATATCAAGGACATTGATATCCCAAATAAAACAATACTCTTTGATATCTAGTGAAAATTCCTTGCTTAAATAGATATCCCTAGACCGTGTTCTCGACAGTGTATCAATATTCATCACCCTGCTTATAGACTCCACCTCTAGGCTCAAAACATTAACAAGATTTTCTGATATACATGAATTATAGGAACTCATGTCAAATAAGGAAGTTGGTAAATTATAACCAACTAGAATAGTCCCTATAACTATCGATGGTCCACCCACACTCTCAAAAAGTGTAGGTTGTACTGCATGTAACTGTCCGTCCCCTCTTCCTTGTGGTGTCATCTGACTCCCTTGAGTAGCACCACTCTGATGATAAGAGTTCTCATACACTGAAGAACCACATCCACTAACTCTACCGCCTCTGTACATAGAGTATCATCTTCCAGACCTATATAGTGTTGAAGACCTTTTTCCAACACATTGACTCTGAGAAACTGCTCACTTAGTACCAAACTACTGTTTCTTCTTGTAGAACTTTTGTAGGTGCCCTATCATTCCACAAAACTGGAACTTCACTGGTGTTCAAGGAAAATGTGTATGAAAGTCTCCCTTCCTACCGCATTGGGGGAAAAGCACATGCGTAAGATCTAGTGAAACTGTTCCTCCTTACTTTCCACCTTGTTTTCCACTGTCCGGACTAAGGATCTCGTAATGGGGCTTCCTGCTCTCTGTAGGCACACTCCATGATCGTCCAGTGATAGCTGCCTCTCCAGTATTGGAATCCTAATTTACATTCCCCTATTTAATGAGAGCATGATTATCAAATTCATATAATTTCTTTAGCCTAAAGATATTTACCTGGGAATTAATTTCCCAGCTAAGTTCGTCCTGAAATAATTTTGCCAAAGAAGCCTCATCTTCTACCAAATCTTGAGAAAAAAGTTGTAAATATGTGAAACGTTTAGTGTAATCCATTTTGGACATGCTTCTGTGGGTCAGATGAATAAACTCTGAAGCCTTATATTGTCTTAAAATATATGGATAGAAGTGGTCCAATGAAATCTCTAGAATGTTCTTCCATAACATATCATCAGTCTTTCCAGATTGTACATAAATGCCCCACCAACACTTTTCTGACCCCCGTAGCATATAAGAAAACTAATTGACTTTCCTCCCATATGGAGTCTCTATATGGTCAAGTATCATTTCTATGGATTCAATCCAGAATTCTACTCCCTTAGGTCCACCCTATCGAGTAAAAGTATAACGGTGCTATAGAAGAAACTCCCTTGTCAACTCAGACATGCTTTTCAGAAGCCTCCCTGGTTCTCTCTCTATGAATTTCCAGAAACGAGAAAAGTTCCCTTGGAATTGTTCCCCTTTCTCCTCATCTTGCACCAATGGTGCCTCAAGTTCTCAATCTGGATGTTCATTCTGGGCCATACCCCTCAGTCTCTCCCTAAAAAATCTTCGTGGATACATATCTCTACAAATCCAAACACACATCTTATTTCTCATAACGCAACCTTATAACATTCACATGGGAGGAGGAAAATCATAACAAGTTTCATCAATTCTATTCCCCCTTTTCTCACAACACGGTAAACACCGAGGCCTTATCACTACCCGTAACCATCCTACTCCTAGGTCTTGGTTAAAAAAGGTACAAATATTCACATTAATTAATTCAACCATTAATTAATCACATTATCTCAAATTAATTAATTCAACAATTAGTTAATCAACCATACTCATTTTATCAATCTAGGTTCTCATTAGACACCCGTTTATTCTAGTTTTCCTTTATTATTTCAATATCACAACAAGGAAAATAGTTCAAGTTAAACAACTTACCCGTAACCCATTTTCCTGTGACATACTTGAATGATGCATGTAAAAAAAACCCGTGTGACTATATTGATGCATGGAGACTCAAGTATCGTGCCTCTTTAGGCCACGAATCAAAATTCAATAAATTTCCAAACAAATATCACATAACCCCACAAGTGCATCACAAAAGGTAAAATAATATCCAACTGTAACAAAAAACAGAAATAAAATCAATCCCACCATAAGTACTCAGAATTTCCCCCATACATGGGTTTTCAACTCCCATGCATGAGCTTATTATCAGGCCTCGACTCTTCCTAGTATCATGTCTACATTTTCCAAAATAGTTAGAGAAAGAAGAAGAATGAAAATAGAACTCCTATGATAACACTTTTTGACGTCCCAAACCGAGTTCCACTAAATGGTACCATGATTTGGTTGTCCATATGCCCTCAAGCGCAACTCCCCATATGCCAGAGGGTTCTGAATAGTAGCGAGGGTCTGGTAAGTTTTTCATGGGGAGAGTATACCCTCTTTTATCAAAGATAAACCCAAATGGAAGGAAACAAAAATAAACACATGTAGAAGTGTATAAATAAATAGAACAACACCATGTCATATGATATTCAAAACATGAAAATACAATACTCAACTAAAAGGTAAAACATTCCCTAAACATGTGAATGTAAAGTGTCAATGATGAAACTAAAAGTAAAGACAACACGACTCACAAGGGGGTCTTGAACCATGTCTGGTTCCCTATCCCATGTTCCAATCCTAAAAGAAACCTATCCTAGGGCCTAGCACTTATCGAATAGTGAAACAATAATGTCTACACAGGTGCCGATTGGAGGCCCGAATAGGGCATGAGTACAACTCAGTAGGCCACCACTAATGGTGTCTAAAACAAGTCTTGTAAATATATTGTGTATGCAGTTTTATGAAAAAATAAATACAATGCATAATTAAATAGTTATCACATTGTAATTTAATAATTAATCATCATATTATGACCATTTTCAAATCATGTTTTCCATTTGAATCATCATTCATTATTATCAATCATTAGGTGTTGAACATCATGTCAAGAACCCCAAATATCATTGAGTGTAGTTTTCCATTCCTAACACTATATATCTCCTTTGGTGTATGTTACAATGCCTATCATCCCAACATCTCAAGCTTGGATAACTATTGGGGAGAAAGGCCACGTCCGTGTCCCAACATCTAATCGGTCTAGAACTCAATTTCTAGTACAAAAAAAATCTCAGACATTTAATAATTTTTTTATTCACAAGAACTAGACACATCATTCCATTACTAATCCAATGATTAGTTAAGCATTTCAAAGACCATTCGTTAACTCAACAATTTACTAAGCATATAACCCATTAATTAATTCATCAATTAATTAATCAATCAATATAATTATCATTCCATAATTAAATCTTCACAATTAATTAACCAAATAAAATCTCAATTTTTCATAATTAATTCTCACAATTAATTATCTTTGACCAACATCATGGAACATAATTAATTCTCACAATTAATTATCATACATATCCAATCATCATTTCATAATTTATATCCCCAATTAATAATTTTATCACAATCAATTAAAAGTCTCAATTACAATATATCAACCCATAACCAATCCCCAAAACAAATATCTATTTGGGAAACCCCCTTCTTTGTTCCATGATTCAATTATCAATTAATCTCAAAGGAAATCACAATTCAATTCCACATTCCTAATTACTCTAATTAAGGAAATAAATTATCAAGGTAAACTAGAAAATCCATAAACTCACATTCACATATTAAATCCACGACTATGGGAGTTCGATTTAGACCACCTACCTCAGTTTATTGACAGATGTTAGCCTAGAAAAAATCCCCAAAATCCAAGTGGCATAATGTCATCAATCAAGATTCAGATCTAAATACCTAAACCAAAATTAAGATCAATTTCATAAATATCTTTAAAATATAGATATAAATAGAAAATCTTAGATCTATATATCAACTTGAAAGGTTAGATCCATGAAAATGGTGGATATCTTCCATAAAAATGTCAAAGAGAGATGGAGGAAAGAACCAGAGAAGAAATAGGATGGAATCCACTTACCAGGAATAGAGAGGAACTTCAATCCTTTCTTTTTTTCTCGATGAACGATGTACGAATCACATTGGAATTCCTTAGGAGGGCTCTAGGATCACCTAGAAATGGTCAATCCCAATCCAAGGTTGAAATATGAGAGTCTCAGCGGTGGGGGGGGGGGTTAAAAATAATTTTCGGATAATTAATCCTACATGTACAGTTTCATGGGTAGGGGTGCACAGTTTGGGAAAACCATGAACCAACCATGTATGACTATCTATACACATTTTCACGGTCATCACGGTTTAGTCGCACGATTTCTCAAACCATACGAAAACTGTGAAGACCTCTATGTTATGGTTTGCATGGTTTTCATTGTTTAGTCGCATGGTTTGTAAAACCATTCGAAAACCATGCACATCTTACTATTTGTTAGTTTTTCTTAAAAAATCACCCAAAATCACCCCAAGTAACTACTCCAAAACAAAGCTACTTAAAACCCTCAAAAATTACCTGAAAACATGCCCTATATGACTTCAAAAAGGATGGGATCTTACAAATAGATTGTGTGGAGATGGCCTAGGAATAATCCTTTGAGATGTGATGGTGTATTAAATTCATAAAAAGAAATATTTGAATATTATAACCCATTATGGTTTCTTGAAATTTCATATCAATAATTTTCATGATGAAATTGTATGTGGTGGTTCCACATATTATTAATGATAATTTATATTTGTATCTCATCCACCATCCGTGTGTTAGAAGTATATATTTCATATTCCATCGGTCGATGTTTTATTTTCTACCAAAATATGGATAATGATCCATAATTCACTATAAGGACAACATATTCATTAAACCTCATCCACATTAAAATGTCTTAATAGTGGTACATTTTCTACAAATGTTTTTTTATTTGGTGGGTGTTGTAGTCCTTTTAGAGTCTTCCAGGTTGTGCAGTATTCACTCATATAATTGTTCTTATGGTATACCTTCCATATAGGATCTAATTATGGTGGTGTATTGGGCACATATGTTGATATTATTTTATTAAATCATCCACCATGAGAATGGAATTATTAATTTCACATCATACCCTATAGGTTATATGAGTATTCCATCATCCATATAATGATATAAGATAGTGTAATTACATTAACATAAAATGTCATATTGATTTTATATCATCAAAATAGAAAAGTTTTTTTTGGTGGTGAATCATTCAAAATATTAATAAAATATTAGTATATATTTCAATAGATACTTGATGTGGTTATTCTATAATCCACATAACAGCTGGGAATATTCCCTCGTTTGGGCCTTCGGGCCACCGATTTGGTCCCCAAGTCCTTTAAGGCCTTCCATCGACCCAGGACTTCGGGTCAGTAGGGCCTTCGGGCCACCTCAAGGCCTTTGAACCACCTTTAGTGCAGATGAAAACTATACAACCTACAAGGTTCAAGATTTAGAAGGAGGAGTAAGGAGCTGTCACCATAGCAGAAGCTAAACGGATTGCAAGAATGAGAGGGTATGGCACCTTCCATCGGGATAAGTCTGAGCATTAATGGGAAAGCCTTTCCAAACAACCATGTGAAGGTGGAGTGATTATTTGATGATGAAGATGCTGGGGAGGAGTAGTTCCAAGTAGTTATTCTAGGTTGTATATAATTCACTACAACAAAAGTAGCCCTTAGCGGCAGTTTTTTTCCCATTTAGCGGCGGTTTAAACTGCCACTAAATGGGTTGGCGGCGGTTTACAAAAACCGCCGCTAAACTTGGCGTCGACAATCTTTTAGCGGCGGTTTTTTCTATTTCGCGGCGGTTTAAAAAATGTGTCATAGATGCCTCATTTCCCGGCGGTTTCTCTCCATTTAGCGGTGGTTTTATGGGTATACCACACTTTTTTATTCGCGGCGGTTTTAACCGCTGCAAAATTATGCCGTTTGATGTGCCTATTTTGCAGTGGTAAAAACCACCGCTATATATAAACGTAATATATTTAGCGGCAGTTAAAATCGCCGCTAAATGCTGCCCAGCAAGGCATTTAGCAGCGGTTAAAACCGCCGCTAAATGATACCATGTATGGCATTAGCGGCGGTTAAAACCGCCGCTAAATGCTGAACTGGAAAAAAAAATAATTTTGGTTCTACTACACCACTGCCCTGAAAAATAAATCAAACCAGAATATAGAGATCACCTAGGTTTCATGGGGATCTCGACCCCCTTCTTGGTAGTGTAGGATAGCGGTATAATAAATAGAGAAACAACATACAATAATTAAATCAACAATAAATGAAAGACAAAGCATTGGATGAATAATATAAACTAAATATAAAAGGCCAATGACAATTTACAACCCTGAATTCATGTCCAGATGAAGATAAAAAACTAAAAAATAGTATACATATAGAAGGTAGCATGATACACATTAGTACATGAATAAATAAAATAACTAAAATCCCTAAGGGAAAAAAATCTAAGAAACATACATCCCCCCTGAAAATAGGGGAAAAGATATTGTACCTTGATAAATTTGGGATCGATGGTGATAAAATCTGATGATGGATGAAGGAGAACCATCAAATCCTAATGGAGGGAGGTGGAGAAACCCATAGAGGAGGGAGCTGTGAATGCTGGAGAAGAAGGAGGAGGAAATAAAGGGAGTTAAAAGATTTAACCTATTAATGGAAAAATGGTAATTTCACCCTTAAGAATAGTTCACATGGTTTGCCTATATGAATTTCCAAACCGTACACCAACCGTGAGACTCCCACTACTTAGGAATCCTACCTCACATGGTTTTCCCACATAGTTTACCCTAACCATGTGACAAATGTGTAATGAATTGTGTGATAATAATGCCTAAGTGGCACTAACCATGTGAGCTAGGAACACAGTTTGGAAAACTGTGTGCAGCCCGTGTGGGGCACTTCTTCTCACCTACTCCATCCGCATGGTTTTCTACTACAGGTTCGCACAGTTTTAGACAAACTGTGTGCACCTATCATACCACCCAAACTTGATATTTTTGGTGCTTACCTAGGCCCGTTCAGCTAGATAAATGATCACATCGTCATCCCTTTAAGCATCCAACTGATGGTGCTCCCCCACCATAGGTTTTAACATTAACAGAAAATTATGAACCATAGTATTCTCCACCATTGTAATTTCCTATAAAGAATATCCAAAGATTTCCAATGATAATATTGTAATTTTTCCTATGATTGGGAAATCCTAAATACTTCTGAGGCCATAATAGGGACCTTACTATAAATAAACAGTCAAATTCCAATCAGCCTAACTGAAACTAGTCATGAAATCTTTCTCAGAAGACATTTTCGACCCGCCATATAACCGATGCTCTCTTAGTGCATCGAGGATGACATAAAGATAGGGGACATGCTTGTTGCTAAGAAAGATCACACTAAGAGAGTATAAATATTATCAGAATATTGGAGACACTTCCATCACCTCTAAGACACTTCCATCACTTCTACTACCTAGAAGGACATTTTTACTATATCTGACACGATGTTCCCCAAATTAGGAGTGTCCTAGTCATGAAAAGAAGAGATAGAACAACTGATCATAAGATAACTAGGTTAGATTCACCTTAATCGCACATGTGACACTTATCTGATTCACACTCACAAACTCCATAACATTTGTCATAAAAGATGAAACCAACCCGACCAGCGTGTCAGAACACCCAATCCATTTATGAATCGAGCTTACACAATGGGGCTACCCGAATGCTGCTATATAGTAGAAATGGTATTAATATGGGTTACATATATGGAAATGTTTGGTGGCAACTATGTGCCATAAATGTTACATATACAAACCAACCGTTATCATACTTGTTCAACACATCAACAATACTACTACTCATCATCTGATGCTGCATCGTCACCCTCTCCACCTTCATCTCCACCACCTGCTTCCACCTGTAAGAACATTATATTGAAAATTAAATATTGTTTCATATTTATAATAAAACTTAAAACCAATAAAAGTTTTCAAAGTAAATGATTTTGATTTTTTTGTGATTTACCTGCTCACCACTACCCGATGCACTACCACCGGGGGCATATCTGATCATATACTGATGTATTTCAAGAAACTCTTTCTGCAAAGCAGATATCTGATCCCCCTGCTGGTGAACTGTGTTTCGTAGAGAAGACATCCCCCTCTGAGCATCTTCAGGTATGAAATGACTATAAGAAGGAGTAGATGTAGCCGAAATCCCTAATGGCATGCGAAAGACCTCAGATGGTACAGGTCCCAAACCCATCCCGCGCACTCTACCAGGATGCTCCTTCCCAAGTACTTTACCAACCGGGTTATCCTGGGAGACTGAGTAGGATTTCCCAGGATTGGCATCCCATATTTCTTTAATTTTTACCTATAAATCAAATATCAATATATATTAACATAGTAAAAACTGACAATAAGTTATTATAATAAATAATTTACTTCATACCCCAACTTCTCTGGCAGGTTCATTAACAAAACTTCGATCTGTTTTTTTATGAACATCCAGCCACAGTTCTGTTTGGGATGCGTCATTCCCTAAACTTTGTGACTGCATTAAACAAAGATAAATCAATAATTAAATATGTTAAATAGATAATATTATCTTATAAATATTTAAACTAATTAAAAGATTACCAATGACATTCGGCTTCTTTAAAATCTTTTTGAACCCGCAGTGTGCAGGATGACCTGCTTTGCCCGGTTTGAAGCATTTTGTCTTGAGAGATCCTGAAATAAATAAAATTAAATTTAACAGTATTGTATTAAATGTCTATCTCCTCTTCATGTACATGTATAAATGTAAAATGAGGATAATATAATAATATATATTTCAATACCATCCGCTTCTCATCACGATGTCTATCGACAAAAACCTTCCACTGTTCTTTCGGTACCCCACTGGGTAGCTTCTCATACATCTGCTGCAAGGTCAACGAAGTATCGTTGACATCACACCAAAACCTCCATTTGAAATCTTTCCATTTTTTTCCAAGATTTTTCAATGTCCACTTCCGTGCTATCACATCAGCAACGGTAAAGTGGAAGAACATCTGTATACAGAAATTAATTTTGAATATATTAGTAACATGACATTCAATTAAACCATAAAGTAATAAAATTACCTTTATCTGAGAATAATAAACTTCATTTTTCCAGTTTGGAGGCATATGCCTCCAATCATCATATGAAATGGGCAGGGAAATGGGCTCCGCTGCCAGCTGACCTATAATCTGACCAAGTAAACCTGCGGCGTCATCCGTCGGGACCCCATAAGAATCAAATGGCACCACTATCTTCTCGCCATGCATGTTCCAAACATCATAATTTTTTATGTGTTTTTCCACAGTTGCATTTTTTTCATCTGCAATGGGAAAACAATTACTATAAACAAAATGAAAAAAATTTATTTAATTAAAATTTTTACCTATGACTGTGACCCTCCAGAATGTCCATGATGAACTGGAAGGGGCGTGTCGCTGCCCCACTACTGAGGCTCCTGTAGGGGGAGGCGAGGAATCATCCTCTAATTAGGCATCCACTGATGGTGTTAAAGATGGTACAGGGGGAGATGATGCAGGGATGTAGGCAGCTGCTGCCTCAGATGTCGTGGGGACAGACGGATCGTCATCTATCGCAGAAGTAGAAGGAATGGTGTACCACTTCTTCCTTGGAATTCCTGTCATTTAATCAAATAAAATTATGTTCAGAATATATATTTCAAAAAATTTATGCAGAAAAAAAATTAAAAATGATAATCGATGCCCAGTACTAACAAACAAAATATATATAACAATGATAATGAATGACTACAGAAATGAAACAAGTGGTTGATGAATGAATAAATAATTGTACATACAATCATTTTCCCCTTCAATCATGTTGGTTTCCTACTCCATTGCTTCATCCACTTCATTCATCCTTGCTAGACTAATATTTTCAATATCATGATGGACAAATAATTCTGCTTCCTGTTGTTGATGAAATTCAATTGCAGAGGTCAAATCTTCCACTTCATCACCCATATCATACAAATCTCTTTGTATTACGTGATTAACTACAATCCACCCTTCATCCACAACATCATTCACATAATATACCATTTTTTCCTGCGATACTAAGATATATGGATCATGCAGTTCACGATCACCAACATCCATCAAGCGAGAGAAGTTTACAGAAGTAAATTGCAAGGAATCTCTTTTAACACCTCTGATAATATCGACCCATTTTCATTTGAATAAAATAACAGAAAAATGCCCGTGGTAGTTTAATTCAATAATATCATGCAGCTTTCCATAGTATTCCACTTCAGCAAATGTAAATATACCACTATTCTGTGTTTTCAAAACCACTTCTCGATCGACTGTACGAAATCTAAAACCATTCACATTATAAGCGCCGAACTTTCTAACTTGTTTTATAGGACCTCTAGCAAGAAAATTAAAATATTCTTACAAGTCTGCTCGATTATCAGTATTCATGATCTGAAAAAAAATTAATAGATTTGCAAATTGTATGTGTCAAACTAATATTCGTATTTATTGCAATATTTA
The DNA here is from genome assembly GCA_963277665.1 of Viscum album. NCBI lineage: Eukaryota > Viridiplantae > Streptophyta > Magnoliopsida > Santalales > Viscaceae > Viscum > Viscum album. The sequence goes on along the minus strand of OY728121.1, from coordinate 1,348,724,088 downwards.
TAAACTTACACGTCGTGCAAACCATTCTACCAGCTCTTTATTCACAGCTTTCGTTATATCTTTTTCATTTCGTGTTCGGACTCTCATTCGTCTCTTTGTTTGTATCCTCAACTCTTTAATAAATGGATCTGCAATTTCACTATTCAGCAGCACATATCTATGTGCCTGTAATAATTCAAATTCTGTTAGTGTCGCGTATGAGGTCCTCCCAACTGATCGGCCAATAGCAAGAAATATTTTTGATTTCTGATGCATTTGAGAATGATTTGATGTGTCGTCAACACGTCCAACTCGATTAAATCTTTTCTCAATATCATCCAAATATCTGGAACAAAAGGTGAGACACTCCTCGGCCAAATAGCCTTCAGCAATAGAGCCTTCTAGTTGAGCTTTATTTCTCACGTATGCTTTCAAATGCCCAAGATATCTGTGAAAAATAATAATAATATTATGCATTTATTTAAATGAAAAAAATTGTTTACTTAACTGGAAATATAGAAATAAAATACCTCTCAATTGGATACATCCATCGATAATGAACGGGGCATCCTAATTTAGCTTCGTCAACCAAATGCACAGTTAAAAGCATCATGACAGTAAAAAACGATGGAGGAAAAATCATCTCCATTGCACAAAGGGTCAATACAAACCTCTCCTGTAGGTTGTCAAGCTGAAATGGATGTAGAGCTTTCTCACATAATTGCCTGAAAAATGTGCAGAATTGGAGTACAACAGCAGTAACTTTTTCAGGTAATAATGTACGTAATTCCAATGGTAGTAACTGTTGTAACAAAATATGTGAATCGTGACTTTTCAATCCATATAACTTACGATTCTTCAAGTCAACACACCTCGAGATGTTACTCGAATACCCATCAGATACCTTCACATTCTTTAAAATTTGAAGGAACGTATCTTTATCCCTATTTTTCATTGAAAAAATGGCCGGAGAATACTTTTCATTCTCATCTGGCCAGAGATCACGTTTTATGTTCATTACTTGTAAGCCTTTGCGAGCATTGAGATGATCCTTCGACTTTCCATGCTCATTAAGTAATGTGAAAATCAAATTATCACATACATTCTTCTCAATATGCATCACATCAAGATTGTGGCGCAAAGAATTAAATTCCCAATACGGAAGTTTGAAGAATATACTTTTTTTCTTCCATTGTTGCGTTCTGATTTCACTTGATGATGCACTTCGCACTCGTTTTCCGCTATCATTCAAATGATGAACCTTCCCAAATTCTGTTTTAACATTTTCAAGCTGTGTCAATATTTCAAAACCGGTTAACAACTTTGGAGGTGGTCTACGATCAATGGAACCATTAAATTTTGATTTGTTCAGCCGAAATCTATGAGATGCATCAAGAAATATTCGATGGCACAAGAAGCACCATTTTCTACTGTGAGGTAGCCATTTGGGCTCGAAATCAAAGTTACAAACGGGACAAGCCAAAACCGTATAAGTGTTCCAACTAGATAAATTCCCAAGCCCAGGGAAGTCACTAATGGTCCACATTAAAGCAACATGCATTTTGAACATTGTTTTAGAAGAAACATCAAATGTCTCGACACCGTTGCTCCATAACTCCTGCAATTCTTCAATCAAAGGCTGCAGGTATACATCAATACCATTTCCAGGCATTTGTTTTCCAAGAATAATCATCAAAATGATAAAATATGTTTGTTGCATACACATCCATGGAGGCAGATTATAAGGGATCAAAACAACTGGACAAATGCTATAACTCGTACTCAAAGTCCCAAATGGGTTGAATCCATCGGCAGCTAATCCCAATCGAACATTCCTAGGATCAGCTGAGAAATATGAATGTAATGAATCAAATGTCTTCCACGATTGGGAATCTCGTGGATGTCTCATTAACCCATCATTGTTATTATCTACAGCATGCCACTTCATGTGTTCGGCGGTTTTTGATGACATGAATAATCTTTGCAATCGAGGCTTCAAAGGAAAGTAACAAAAAACTTTTGCAGGTGTGTTCCTTTTCTTCTTCTCCATGAAATTATGTTCAGTCATACTTCCAACATTACCCTTTGACTGACATCTAGAAGAAGAACATTTATTACAATTATGTCTACTTGAATCCTCTCCCCAGTAAAGCATACAATCATTGGGACACGTATGTATTTTTGTATAATTCATACCAAGCTTGTTTACAACTTTTTTCATCTCATAAAATGATTCTGGGATTTTTGCTTCAGGAAATGCATCAAGAATCAATTCCAATAACATAGACATTGCCTTATTTGTAATTCCAAAAAGACATTTGATATGGTACAACTTCAGCAGAAATGAAAGTTTTGAATATTTCAAACACCCACTATACAAATCTTGATTTCCATCGTCAACTAAATCATGAAACACATTTTCCTCACTGAGGTTTTCCCTTACATTTGCCTCCACAGAATCAAGAGGAGGATCCATTGATATGTTACAATCTTGATCTGCTTGTGTTATAGTCTCAAAAACATCACTTGTCACGTTGCAATTTGTAGCATCATCTTCTGGTTGTTCTGATATGTTTTGATTCTCATAGTGGTGTCTTGCAGTGCCGAATGCATCATTTATGAGGTTTTGCATTTCAATTTCCATTGGCGACAAACTTGGGACCTCATTCTGCGGATTAACATCAGTCCTCAATCTTTCTGTATTGTTTGATTCTCCATGCCAAATCCAACACAAATATTGATCAGGGAATTGCTTCAATATTAAATGTTCATAAACTTCATCTCTATTCAACCATGTTCTAAATTTACATTTAGGACATGGAAATCTTATTCTCCCTTCAACGGATCGATTATAAATTGCAAAATCTAAAAACTCATTCAAACCATTAATATATTGAGGTGTGTTCCTCGGTAATGTGATCCAGCTTTTATCCATGTATATCACAATGTGCCTACACAAAAATATACGATAGTGTAAGATTACAGAAACATAATATAATAACGATGAACCATTGATCATAAAGTATGCATAATATAATAAAGATGATTCATTGATCACATTTACCACTTCAGACCAACAGAACAAGTCTGGTCCATAGGAGACAGCGTCAACACCCCATTGATGTGTGATCGAAACTGATCATAATGCATTTTAATCCTGAGACATTATGTGATTGTTTAGGATTGACCTTAGATGTCCTCCAAGAGGAATGATGTTTCTCAATGGTTTCATACACAACCAACTATAAAGAGGGCCACTATGTTCACTTTATTCATCGAAGTTTCACCTCTCTAGGTTTGAGTATTACAAGTCAGACATTTATAATCATGTCTTCAACCATCGACATATAAAGAACCAGTTTTTTATTCAAGGGTTGTCTTAGACATTGAAACATTATTAATCTCATTTATAAGAATTTTATTTTAAGAGAAAAATTTAATTTTTTAAAAGGGTTTGATCACTATAGTGGTGAGAATGTAAAACACATACATACATCAAATTCATAAACACATGGGAAATGTAGAAGGACTACTCACATCAATTCTATTTTTTTCACTTTTTAAGAACAACCCTATAACTCTTGTCTATGATTTTTTAAATCTGAAATCATATCTTTAGTACCTATCTCAAGGCACAACACCAAATACATAATTATATACAATTTATAGTTAATTATATAATTTTATTATAAAAATTATAATTTATTTCAATTAAAACCAACAAGGAATAATTGCCTAAAAATCACCAGCCCACCTCATCACACCTATATAATAACCAACCACTTATGTATTGTTTGTGGTGAACTCTAACCTTTATCCGAAAAAAATTACCTATGAAGTTGAACCAAGTCAATCAAAAAATTAACTTAACTTAATCTAATTTTAATTAAAACTATTTAAAAATTATAAACGGTGATGTACCTATAACCCAATGACATGTTACAGCATGAGATAATAATGTTGGGACATCTCATATCAGTTTTGAGAAAAATAATTATCAGATCAGATGATTTATACAATGATCTAGTGTAAATAATCTCCAAAATCTAACCAAAAAATCCAAAAATAAATGAAGAACAATGTAAAGGTAACATCAAATGTAGTCATACATAATGGAAATAATACTACATGTTTGACCCCAACCATGGCCATGAATGATGTTGTAGAGGAATTTATCCAAGGTTGATGCAAGTAGTTTATAATCAAATGATGTCCTATTTGACATTAGCATCACCTTTTTGATGTGTTGGTTACATATACTTCTTCCTAACCATATAATTTATTCCCCTTTCCCTTCTCTATCTATCTGCCTCTCCCAAAAACAATGTCTACATCATAGGAATATATGTTGGTATTTTGAAATATTTAAGTCATGTAGTTGTTGATAAGGTGGCATGTATATTTGTCATAATTGAAATAATTTTTTAGATATTTCATTATTTTGATGACCCATGTGTTTTTATTTACCATTATGGTTTTTTGAGACTCGACGCAGTAATGACCTCCTCACGGTGGAAGAATAGGCCACCAAAACCCAATTCTTCCCACCATAGGCCATTTTTTAAAGATAAGTGACGAGAATGAATAATTATAATGGTAGGCCTCTTCATAATGTACATGTAGGCATGCACCAAACCATATATATGAATATGTTCATAATAATAAAAATAAGAGAAAATAAACTAAATATTTACATTCTATCATGTTATTTACTTTAGAGAATAAAAAATAGTACAATAGGTAATATGAAAACAAATGGAAAAAATATACACCTAATAGGGAAATATTACATATCCTGACAATAATATGAAACGAATGAATTATAGAGAGATCGACTATTGATCTATAATCACCGAACACCATGTAAGGTCAAATTAACCCAATTATCCCTTTTCCCAACATAATACACAACTAATTTGTACATTATCTATATATACATGACATGTGTGGGAATAACTCAATTAGGTTTGAGCACATATATACCCAACCTTCCGCATCCAAACCCAATATAGGAGGAATATAATACATGTTAATATTAGACATCTGAGCCTAAATATTGATGAAAAACTAACCCAACAATAAAGAGATATGTTCTTCAATGAAAACCGAAAAGGAGGGAAAGGTTATATCTATCTCAAATACCAGTCCAAAATAATGGTTTCACAACTTCTCTAATGAAATATCATCAATGCCCAGTATCATGCTAATTTGTTCAGGGAATTATTGAGGAGGACCAACACCTCATCAATTTTCTATAATCTTATGGATCATAACAACTGCGGATTGAGGAATCTCTACATTGTGTAATAGTGTATTACCTCCTTTGTTTCGGCATAATGTGTATGGTGGATCCACAAAACATGTTCCTGGGGAGAACCATCCTGTTTGATGGAGGGCCCTCTTCCTAGGGTTATAGGGATTACATAATATATTTCTACATAATGTTTATTGTGAACCTACACCCTAGTGTGAAAGGGGATACAATATTTATGGATATAGGACCAACACCCCGGTGCAATATAGAATGGTACTTCAAGTCATATTATATAAGTAGAGAAGAAGTACAGTCAAATCACCTAAGGGCATGAGTTTCCTATCCTTGGAGAGAGTGCTCCCTATCACACTAGGGTGTAGGTACTATATATTCACCACCATCACACTCAAGAATGGGTCCTCTTTCCTTTATGTTTACTCTCCATCGGCATGTGGGGAAGTGGAAACGTGGGATCCATCCTCATGAATTATTTGGATGTAATAGTGAGGTACTAGTCATCAATGATGTATCTTTAAAGATATAAAAATAATCATCATCCTGGGTTGGTAGGATAGATACAGATTCCCAGTCTTTCTATTATGGGATTCATCATTTTACATATATATTTATTATTGGGTACCATTTCATTATTTCTCTATGCAGTTCTGAATTCTTATATAATGTCTTTTATTTATCCAAATTCAATTTTCTAGATGTCATAATGGGTATGTGACTAATAATCCTTTCATTATTATTGTACAAAATGTTCATGTATTATAAAAAGGTCAGATAAAACTATGGTAGATTTGGTGGTGTTTAGAGATTATTTTGTGACTTTAATTGTGTACAGTGGATGAGACTTGGATATTGTGATTCATGATTGATTCTATTTTTTCGTATATAGTTTCTATTAAATTTAAAAAACATTTCATGTTGGGAATGAATATATTTACATTAATTTTTATATTATACTACCATAATATTTTTTACAAACTAAAAATTATTAAAAACCTTAATTTTACTACAATGGTCAATGTCTTCACATATTATAACTCTACCATTTTTAATAGATATGGATTGGTGTGTTCATAATGATATATTAGTAAAAATATTACAATAGTAATTATTATTTTTGGTTCATGTTTCTAGCCTCATGCCTATATAGGTGTTCTTTGAGTTGCGGTGGACCAGTTATCCACTAGCTCCGGGGTCTAATGGGTTGCGATGTTATATAATGTTATCCGAGGTGGTTGAACCTAAAGAGGGTGTTAATATTTATTAACCTGGTGATGTTTTATTTAGAATTTAACAGAATTTGGTCAACTAGTCTTGATTGTTGCATTTTTTCTAGGGATCAAACTGTTTGTGTTCTAGCTATTATGTCCATTCATCCAGAAATGGACATCATGCTTCTTCACTCAGTATACTGAGACATTGGTTACATAAAAAATTGGTAATTTTATCACATATGATTGAGTACATTGATTTTAAATCGTGAGATTTGTCCATGTATATATATATATATAATCCCATAATACCATGGTATATCTTGGTTATTTTTTACGATAAAACAAAAATATATCTATATTTTTTACTAAATTCTGATCATTATGAATTGTCGATTAGTGATGGGGCCATTGTTCTAGGGACATCTCACAATGTCATCCAACTAGGCATGTAGGTAGAAACACCCCCCACATATGAAGCACCATATTATACTAGTATAGTAGGATAAGGATGTGTATAGTCTTAGCGCACTCCATGATCCACAATACTAGATTCCACTAAAGTTCCATAGAGAGGAAAATTCCCAAGAAAGAGAATATTACATTCAATTAGTGGTATTAGTGTTTAGATACAAGTCCCCATTATTCAACAACTATAAATAAAAATCAATTCCCCCCGACTAGGAACCATATAATCATGATATCAATTCCCTAGCCCGATTCACTAATATGTAAACAAATCAGGTCATTAGATTACCTCAAAAATCAGGTGCGGGGTTCGCCGAAGGCCGCAGGGGGGCGTGGGGGGTGCTGGGGTCGCCGGAGGGCGCGGGGGGCGCGGGGGGAGCGGGGGGAGCGGGGGTCACCGGTGGTCGAGGGGGTTGACGGTGGTCGAGGGGGGCGCCGTGGGGTGCGGGTTTTGCCGGAGAGCGTGGGGGTGAGGAGTCGCCGGCAGCGCGGGGGGTGGGGAGTCACCGGCAGCGCAGGGGGTGCGGAGTCGCGAGGGTTAGGGATTGCGAAGGGGAAGGGGGAAAGGGTCGGCGTCTGTGTAAAATAATTCGGGTTTCGTGGCGGTTTATTAAAAACCGCCGCGAAACCTTTACCGAAAAAGGTTTAGCGGCGGTTTTGTGAACCGCCGCCACAAAACCGCTGCTAAACCATGTTATTTTGTAGTGATTTTTGAAGCATATGGGCAATGAATTCCTCTAAGTCCTATGGGCCATGTAATACTTATGCCTATGGGCCTTTTAGGGGTCCCACATCACCCATTGAAAGGTGGATTACCAAAAATCAATAAAAAATGAAGGCCTTTGGGCCATTGTAGGATATTCTATAATCCACCAATAAATTCTAAATTTTAAGGTGCTAGGAGACTACATGATAATCATTGACATTAATATGGTAACAAATAACACACTATGATTTCTTTTGATGATTATAGATCAATAAATTATAGATTATTGATGGTGATAGATTGTTAACCTAATAATTATTGATTTTGATTGATCGTTATCTTTTAAAACTATATATTATTTGATATTTCCATTTTGTTCTTGATGTGTGTTATCATATACTGTGAATATCAACCCCTTATAGAATTGAAAAAATAATGTATCATTACACATGTTTTAGATGGAGAACATTATGGGGATATATTTGATTTATTTTTATTATTTTCTTTAAATGAGTTCCAATTTTAGAATGAAGAAATTTTAATCATGAATTTCTGGGAAAACATTAGTGGTGGAATACTAAGTTGAATTCACACAAGGATATGGTGACATGGTAGTAAATAATACTTTTTGTTACTAAACCTAGGTAATGGAAATTTCCTTATAACTTTAGATTACTAAGATGGTGGATCTAATTTAAAGTGAAGAGATAGATCTAACATAATACTCATGATCATTGATGGATCTTTCGATTAATTATTTATATTTTTGACTACTTTATTCATGATTTCCCTATAGGTGATCCTATTTTGATTCATGTGACCAATATAGAATTAAAGTTGTTCATCATGATATTTCATGTGTTTTAATTTCTACTTGTTGATTTTTACATTTGATTCCTATTTTATTAATTCTATATTTTATGATGAATATTTACTATACATATAAATGTACATCTAGGTTTTATAGTTATCTATACTATAGGGTATAGTTTCCCAAACTATTTTATTGAATTTCAATACTAATAGGTAGACTCTGGATTATAGGGTTGTGTGCTTGAGTTACATTGGATCAGGTTCAATTATTGAGGAGCTTAAGAAGACTAAGGATTACATTAATTAATCAATATAATCCATCCAAATCCATCTAAACGATTTCAAAAACATTTATATAGTCTCTAATGATTCTCCCTGAGCCACTATTCATTCTACAATATGGTAATATTGTATGAGTAAATGACATGAAAATTATAATTAGTTTTCATTTATCTAATTTATTTAAATTTTATAGATTCACTTATTTTTCATAAATATTTCAAATACTAAACAATAATAATTATTGACAACCTCGTGTAGAATATTAGTAAACATTAACACTTATCATTTCTCATTCATTCATCAATAATATACCACTAGGTTAATCATAGGTTATCAATAACATAATTTATTTATTTAAAACACAAACTATCTTGTTTAATAATATTATATATAATATCTAATATGATATCACAACATCCTTCCTTATAATATTTACACACATGACATTGAATTTTCCTTGGTTATACAGATACCATACCGTAAGATACCTCAATACCATGCACTTTGATATAGTTTGACATGCATCATATGCACATTAGGACATAGTTATTATATCCAAAAAGTATATCACTAATACCTATCTTAACTACCTTATCACAATAGCATTTAAATGTAGGATATTCAAATATGAGTTAGAGAACACTATAAGTTGACAATACAATTTATAATTTTTGGATCCTCCTGAAAATGGGAATAAAACTTATGCCATAAAAGAGTAAAATATCATTTTGCATTTTGAAATATACCACAATTTTGAGTTTTTTAAAAATTTAAATGGATTCCCAATACCTATAGTGATTGAATAAACCCTTTATGGGAATCAAAAAACCCCCATGGGAACCAGGGACAAAACAAATTTTCAGTGGAGGAAGGATAAACATGGAGATCTGTAATGATACAAACCTAAATCCCCAAATGTTGTGAACAATTCTCATGATGAGAAATATATTTTGATAATTATATATTTGTAAACTAGTAGAAAAAACAAATTTATGGTAATAAATTTTCTATCCATTTAATATATGAAATATATTTTATTTTTAGATTCATAGTAGACAAAACCAAGAAACATTTTATAAAAAACCATATCTTTAAACACTTTAATTACTGTTATATACCATAAAGATAAAATTAATGCAACCCTAGAAGATAATGATTTCTATTATACTAGGGTAATTATATACATAACATAGAAAAATAAAAAAAATACAATAACATTTTTAAAAAACTACATAAAATATGCTTATTTTACACGGATCTTCGAAACTTACACAAGGTATCCAAGAGACGTATATAATAAGGGGGTGAGATATTATGTCTAGTAAGGGAATATAAAAACATAACATGATAAAAGTAATACATGTATTACAATAAGAATATCATTAACAAAAATTTTATTTAAAATCATAATCATGAACAACAATTAATGATATATCATGATAACATCAAAGAAATATAAGAATATGCAAATAATATAAAATGAGACAGAAGCATAAGTTGAGGAAGACATTCATGAAAACATATAAATGTTGATAAAGTGCTATTACTAATTTGGTTCACTCACTAATTCAATAAATAATGTATCTTGATACAAAAAATAACCTAATTAATCTGAGGGCTATATAATTATGGGCCCACCAATTCATTCATATCATGTATATGAACATGTGTTTTATATAGATCATAAAATATTAGGATTTATTTTGTCACTATTAATAACTATATCAAATAGTTTCAGATACATAAATTTAATTAATCAATAAATAAAGTTTAAACACATCTAGGTTAATACCCTCGAGTGGAAATGATGCTCGATATTCATTATATAAATTTTTGGAATGAAAAATTTTGTGATAATTTTTGCAACATAATGGCGGTACAGAAATATTTATTTAATGGAAAAATGAGATTTAATGGGGTATATAACCAATTACAAATAATATGTAATGTATGAGTTATTGGTGATAACCCATCCCAACATGATCAATTGTAAATTAAATGGAATAATATAAATAATGTGCAAGATTAAAAATGAGAAGGAGATGATTCCTTACATTAACAAAGAAAAAATTCGGTAATGGTTTTAAAGAGAGGGGTATAATGATTAAACATAGTTATAACAAAAATTATAAATTAATTTAATAAATAAGAATTCATGACAACATAATCAAATTATATTATATGGGAAAAAACAAATAATATTCTCAAATGGAAAATAACAGAGAGGGAAATTACATACCTTGAGGGGTGGTTCTTAAAGTATTTGATGATATAATTAAGATAATGGGGGACATTATGAGTTCCATATAGAGTTAGGGATACTGTAAATTCATTATTGGAGTGTTTGATTGATGAATAATGGGAGGTGGGTGGGTTTTTATATTAAAAGAGTGGGTATTTTTTTTAATTTCCAGAAACATGTTTTGAAATCTATATTAAAATATAACTATCAAAAAAATAATAGAATGATTTTTCTATGGTTTCTAAAAAATAGTAGTGGATTTAATTATCTAATATGCCTTATATAGATAATCCTTAATATAATACACTTGTAAATTTGGATTTGAGAAAAATATATAATGAATTGAGTTTGAAAACATTATATATAATACTAGGATTTGATAATTCAATAAGGATTTATAAAATTAATTAAATAGACTAAAAAATATAATGTTAAAGGGGAATAATAATTTTGGAAATGGTAATTATTTATAGTTTTTATTACACCACTTTTGGGTTTTATAATGTCATAAAAAAGACCATATATTTGTACTGTATTGAATTTTTGTCCAAAAATTCATCTATCTAAGAAAATTATGAAAAATTCACTATTGGATAATTTCAACATGATAATTTAAAAAAAGAATAATTTTTATCAAATGGATACCATTATTTCGATAATTAAAACTATCAAATATAAATTCCCCACTTATTGAGAATTATTAGTTTCTTTCAATAATTTTTTTCTAACCCTAATAAAAAATTATATTTTATGTTTTAAAACTTTATAAGAATTTATATTTAAAAAATATTATTTAATAATAATATTTCATTAAAAAAATAATTTATTTAAAAACTATTATATTATCCAATAATAGTGTATTTATTAAAACTATATATTTCTGAAAACAAACAATTTGAGTTTCATTGTATAAAAATATAATTTTTACAAAACTCATTATATAATAATTTAATAACTAATAATAAAAAGGGATAATTATAATAATTATTTTACTAAAATAAAATATTCATATTCATATTTCTATGTTATAGATATATATAATTTTATTATAATAGATAATTTCCCAATTGTAAGGTGTGTGATGGTGATATTTTCATACACTGGTTCAACCAAGATTGTTTTGGTTATTATCATGATGAGCTTGAACATATCTGATAAACAGTTTCAAATGTGCTTTTTTTATGAGTCTAATATTCTTCTTTTTAAATGAATTTTTTTTGATTCTATCAATATTAATTTCTCTGATAAATCATCTTCCTAGGGTACAATCCTACATGTGGAGGGTATCACTCCTTCCATCTATCTCAATTGGAGTTTATAATAACCCTTAACATATTCTAATCATATGACCACTTACTAGAGGATATATTATCAATGTTATGGATCCATAGTTTCTAATTAAATATAATTTGATATAACTTATTATGTTACAAAATAACCATATAAGTTCATGTGATTTATATAACTGCATTAATTAATAATGAATTTTATCATCCAAAAATAGAATTTAATTTTTAAAAGTTCATGTCATTTCATTATTCGATAGTTAAAAAAATTCATTGAAAAATTCATTACATACAATAAAATACATGAGGCTAATTCTTTTTCATATCCTCTTATGGTTCCCAAGCCACTTCCTCAATCTCGTGGTTCCACCACACAACATTGAATATGTGAGTTACCTTGATTTTGAGATCTTTGTCTCTATGATATGTGATCATAATTGGTTTCTCCTCATTTAAAATATCATTATCCAATATTAAAACTTTTGGAATAAGTACATGGGAGGGTTATATTATCAACCTTTTCAAGAGGGATACAAGTAACACATATTGTATTTGATATAGGATAGGTCGGAGTTCTAGTCATTTTTCCACAAGTCCAACGAGTTAAAGGATGTTAATGGGGATTTTGTACATTGAAATATGATTTTCCTAATTCCAAAAGCTCATAAATATCTTCGCTGATGATATATGAATGTATTCATCATCACCGACCTCAAAATCTATTTCTCCTTGATGAGTTTCTACATTGTTTTTCTATCTACATTGAGAATATTTCAAATGTTATTGAATGATTTGAAGCTTCTATTTCATATCATAGACATTGTATAGTCCCATAAGTTTCTATTCTCAATATTAATCACACAATTTAAATGTATGGCTCATCTTCCCATATAAATCCTAATAATTCTACATTTTAATGATATAATGGTAATTGTTTTTATAGGATAAATCCATTAGGGGAACGTGATGATCCCAAAATATTTGGTAATATATTGAAGATGATATTATTAGATCATCTAGAGACTGAATGGTTATTTTAGACTTATCATCCTCCTCGGGTGATAATTAGTGATAATACTCAGTTTATTGTGTATTTTTTTTAATTCATCTCCAAAACCATTAGGTAAAACAATGATATACATAATAAAATGTATAAAGTGGAAATACATTATATTTTACAAATTACATGATGTATTTATTTGTGAGTTTTACAATATATAATTCTTCTATGATAGAAATGAAAACCACTATCTTGTAACGGTGATCAACTACCACCTAGATGAAGTTATATCCATTAGGATTCCTAAGAAATCCATTTGTATAAATTCAGTGTTATGTTATCCCATATAAATCTTAACATGGGAATGATTTCATAAATACCCTTGAAATATATTATTAAAACTTGAAAAGTTTTCAAATTAATAATAGAGACACAAAATCTATAATATCCCCATTAATATTATCCTACAAGATGTTTTCCTCAATTATTTTTAAATCTTACTACATTAAATATGAATAGATAATGATGAGCTATTTTCATCGACCATAAATTAACTCTTTAGTAATTTTTTTAATGGGTTGAATATTAAGGTTATAAAACATAAAAATCCATCATTATATAAGTTGATTTCCAGAATATTCTCTACAATTATTTGTATCACCTCATAGTTTTTCTAGTTCTCCTTGATGATATCATGAATTCAAGGTTGAGTATTTATCTAACAAAGATAAGATGAATTAAATTTTATTATTATGATAATCCATTAAAAATATTATATGATTGGATCCTTTACATTCATCATAAAATATAGGGTTTCATGAAATTTTCTACTCAGAGAATCCATACTTTTTTCTCCTCTAGAGGATGGTATTAGATTGAACAACAATAATAAATGATCTTCTCTAACCACCTTTATTGGTGAAAATTGGGAACCATTTATGTTAGTATTTATATGTGGATTTTATGATCTGTATATTTGTCAAAATTCTCTATTTAGAGATAGATTATTCAATTCATCAATGTGATGATTTTATCATCCAATTGCAGATCATGTGTTGGGTAGTTGATCTCACGAATCATAAATTTTATGGAGAGAGGGAACATCATAATCTCAACATTAATATGTAAAAAATCCCAAGGCATTTTTATAAGATTAAATTTATATCAATAATCCTTCCACATGTATGTGATGTGGGAAGAGGTTCATTTATTAGCCTCTTATTAATCCATTTAAAAAAATTCCTCTCATTCATCATTCTATAAAAACATCACCCCATCTGTGTTACCATCATTAGTGGTATTTAAAATCATGGAATTTTACCCAAAAAATAGACCATAGTAACTAGATAATATAATGAGACAATGAATTTAAATCGTAGAGGTTGGTATAGGATATCCTTCAATTTATTTCATTTTTTAAGGATCCTAAGATATCACCTTATTGGTGATAAAATTATATAGGAATGTAAAGTTATATGTCCCAAACTAATATTTAATATACAATTCATACATATTATGTTTCCATAATGTGTTCAATAAAACATCCAAATTCTCCACATTCTTCTTTATCAATTTGGAGTGGATGAGAATATCATTTAAAAAGACCACAACCAGTTTTTCAAGGTAATCTCTAGATACTCTATTCATCATGTATATGATGATTTATAGAGTATTAGAGAGTCTGCATGGAATAATTATGAACTCTATTTTTTATTAACTTGTATAAAAATATTTATTTTGGATATCACTTTTATTTACCTTTACCTTTTAACATCTCGATTGAAGATCCACATTACAAAATTATTTTTCTTTACATAGCTGATCAAACAAGTCATCAATCCATTCCATAGGATAATTAATCATTTCATCATATTTTTTAACACACAATAATAAATTTATAGGTTCATTGACCCATCCATATTATTGAATAAGATAAATTATGCACCCTATAGTGAAGCACATGTGAATATAAACCATTTATCCATATTCTCTTGGAGTTCCTTATATATATTTACAATTTAATCAAAACCATTCTATATAGATTATCAGATAAAGGAAATTACCCATGTATAATAATGATTTATAATTCAACCTCTTGGATATGAGGAAGATAATAAATTCATCCAGAAACACGTAATTAAATTACCTTATAATGGTAAGGTCTTCAGGGATGATATTTTCTATACTCTCCATCATTTAGGAATGATATGATTTCTCATAGGGAATTAATAACCATGATTTGGATGATTATTTAAAATATATTCTAAATTTTCCATATAGATTATATAGTCAATAGAAAATTCATGATAAAGAGGGTGATTTAATTCTTTTGGAAATTTATGTAGGATCTATATTATAAATAGTAATACATTTGTAGAATATAATTCAGTTCAACTAAAAAAATTATCAAAATGTATTCTTGGATACTCAGCCCAAAAAATTTGATAGGTGATGTTTCATATTCTTAGGATGAACAAATTTACCCAATTTATATCTTCAATGATAACTTGACTTACATGTTTTGAGGTTGTGTTTAAATAGTTATACTAAACATTAATAATATGAATAAATGTGTAAAACTAAAATGAAATAGTATATTCAATATCCAAGAAGGAATAACTCGACTAACTCTCATTAAATTGTGGTCTTGGTCCACCTCACCAATTGTGATAACATAGGCCCGCCATTTCTCTCTAGGTAGTATAGGTAGTTTTTTATTATTATCATAAATAACCCTTGGATTAGTGTATTGATTCATACAATTTCCTTTTTCTATGTAATTGAAATATTAAAATATAGGATAATTTATTACTAGAGAATTACTTTATTCCATCACAATAGTTTATTTCTCCCTTTATAAACCAGATGCAAGGATCCTTTCCTTACCTCACATAATGAATTTACTTGAACCCTTATGGATATTTTTGGGTGATTCTTCCTATAATTTTTTTCAAGTGGGATGTTTGAAATTTCTTCCACCATGATAAATTTCTACCACACAACTAGAATTAAAATATATCTCAACATCTTTCCCCATGATTTTTGAAACAATTGATATTAAATGATATTGATTTTGTGATTGGGGGAACATCATACAATTTTATCGCAGTTTTCAAAGTCGTGAATTTCCAATGAATTTCATTGATTCAACTTTATCCTACAATGTAAGAATTTAAATTTAAATTTGTAGGTAGTGAACAATCTAAAAGAGTATCATTCATGTATTTTAAGTTTTTTTTCCGTAATGTATTAATTAGGTTTTTTCATTAGGCTATGTATTCCCCTAAAAATTTATATTCAGAGATTGTGAGGAAAATGTTAATCAATGACCATTTTATGGAACTCCATCTACTCTATCATCTCTACATCCTCCTCGGGCTTCATATTTTTAACCAACATCCACTATTGACCATATTATCCTTTAATATGATAAACATCAATCACTACCTTCTCCTTTTTATATAATTTAAGAATGGAGAATATATTTTCAATAGAATTGGCCCATTAGTCAAATATTAAGGGATCGATGAATACTCTAAAAGACCAAGGCATCTTTCTAAAAATGGTATCAATTAAAAATTTATTTTTAATGGTGGGATTTCATCATTCAACCTGATTCATAATTTAGATAAAAAAAATTTAATTGAGAATGTATTATAACGATGTTCAAAATTATTACTTCTATTAGGTTTGGAACTCATTTGGTAAGTTACAACATTTCCCCTCACATTTAATGTTGATTTCATTATTCCTATTTTTATCCATATAATATAAAAAATGGAAACTTATTGATGAATATTTTTATCCTATAATCAAAAAAATGGAATTCATTAACACCAATTAGATAACTCATAAATTAAAAATATTCCTTAACCTATGAATTTATATGAGCTAATGAATTTCATCCATGATATATTTTACAATAACAAATATCGTGGTCATATGTATTCCTATAAAAATGATTTATAAAGTCCTAGTGAATATACCAAATCATATGACCCCATAGTGTCAAACTAGGTGTGTAGAAAGCCTAGTTTCCTTCACCAGGTAATGATTGTGTCTATGTCAATAATCCCTTCATGGGTAATTTCCCAGTGGTAAAAATGTTTCAGAGACACATTTAGTTATTTTATCCCAACATTGATGTATTTTCATAGAAGAAAAACTCAATAATTTTCAAATAAATAATGAGTTTTCCCAATTTTTAGTCTTTTCCCTATATATTTGACTAGAGTTTTTATTCCCAATCCACCAAACAATTGAAATCTTTTGTGATACCAACTATAAAAACCCATATCCTAATACAATTTAATTCACTAATTATTAAATAATAATACACATAATACCAGTATATAATATCATGATTCCTATTTTATTTGGTTAATTATGTGCATAACATAAAAACCTGACAAATAAATACAACAACATTATTTAAAAACTGAAGAATATGCACATTTATTCCAGGGATCTTCTTAGCCTACCAAAGATAGATCAGTGACTTACATAATAAATATGGGTGATATGAACAATATTATTTGAATATTAAAATTATAAAAATATAAAATTATTAATAGTGGGAAAATATGAATATCAACAAGACATAAAAAGGGTTAAAATAAAAATGTTGAACAATGAGTTATGATTT
The DNA here is from genome assembly GCA_963277665.1 of Viscum album. Lineage (NCBI taxonomy): Eukaryota > Viridiplantae > Streptophyta > Magnoliopsida > Santalales > Viscaceae > Viscum > Viscum album. The sequence goes on along the minus strand of OY728121.1, from coordinate 1,348,706,187 downwards.
AGAATGATAACATCATGGTTACATAGGTATGTGTAAAAAATATAAAAAATTACAAAAGAATAAGTTAGTGCTTACTAGAAAGAATCCATCACATGGTGAACAATACACATAATAGAATACATTCACCCCTAATAACATACATAATGACTCTAGATAAAAACAATACCAAATGAATTGGAGGGAAATATAATTCTGGCCTCACCCTCTAATGACCTATTATCTCTTAATGATATTTGATTCCTAAGAAAATATGTTCTATATTATATAATATTATACACCTAAAAAATATTTGGGAACTAAAAATACATGTCATTAGAAATGACAATTACATTAACCAACTACGAAACAAATGAAAATTCCAAACATTACAATTTGACCAAAAAATAAGAAATAATAAACAGAAAATTGAAAAATATGGATCTCCCAAATATAATTGAGTCATCACCCTCATAGAAAAATTTATAAAAATGAGACAAAATATTAGTAAACAAATCCACATATTATAAAATTAAAAATTGAACATAGAGTAATTGTAGTGAATATAGAGTGAAATAATGAAGTGGTACAGATAGAGAGAAATGTGAACATTGGGATAGAAATATGAACATTGGTCAGTAAAACCATTAGACTATTTGATAGTTGGGAACAATACCCATTTGATAATAATTTTACCATTATGAATTTTTTTTATATTTTGTAATAAAAATGGATAATTGATACAAAAAATGAAAAATGATGGCCTAAACCTATAGATTCAGGATGTTTGATCCCATTTTTTAGTACATGGAATTGAGGTAACATCACTCAGATTCACCCATTACTAAGACCAATATAATCATTAACAAGTTGGTCTGGATAAAACCTCCTGCTGGAGAAGTTCATGTTAGTGGAGATTATCACAAGGCTAATGTTAGTCGATCCACCCCATGAAACTAACTCCATCACACACCTATCCCATAGGGCATACACTAGTGTAATAAGGGGGTTTTTTCAGGCCTTAGATACATAAAGTGAAATATCATTTTTTACAAATAATTTTCTAATTCCATCAACCCAATTCTATGAATAATTTTTTTAATTTAATATTTTTTTAAGTATATCAAATTTGGTAAATTGTTTTCTAGATGTGAATAGAGCATCATTTTATTATAATAAAATATATACACTATTATAAAAAAATAATTTATTCTGAAAAATATTTTTTTAATGAAATCGTCTCATAAAAAACTCTCATTCAAATAGAGATGTTAAAATAGTTTGTTAATATCCAAGAAAATATTAAAAATTGTCAAACATTTGACTGTGTCTTAAAAAGATTCAGTAAATATAGATTTTTATTTTAAAAAAATAAAAACATCATTTTTAAATTTTTTTGGATAAAAAATATACTATTTCAAATAATAACTTTTAAATTTTTATCAATGAAATTTTTTATAATTGTATTTCATATATTATTTCATTGAGGGAATATTCAAAAAACAACATTGGGTTTTCAGTATGTTTATGACAGCACATATATTTCAAATTGATTTAAAAATTAATAAACCACAATAAAAGAACTAAAATATATTTTTTTATTAGTATTAAGAATGTCAATATCTTTTAATAAATTTCCAAACAAATAATTTTTTTCCAATGTTTAAAATGTAATATTTTACAAAAAAATTAATTTTTGGAAAATTAAATTTTCCTTATCCAAGTAAGTATTAAAAAATTTTGTTCAGTTATAATGGATTGATATATCATAAAATAGGACTGAATTATCCAAAACCATGTGAAAAAACATATGCTAATCTAATGATTTTTTTATTTTCCACAACCCATATTTCCAATACCTAAATTTGGATGATATTGATCAATTCCTCAACTTTTTCTAAAAATAGCTACCCATTTCACTTTTACCCTTCACTAATAATCTATACTCCACAATTTTCATTCCATTTTCCTCCCTAAGAGTCCCACCATGGTGTCATTATCCCCCATGTTTCAAATAAACATGATTTAGGAGAAACTCTTCAAGGTATGTAATTCTAATCATCTTCATTTACGTTCATGTAATTTATTTTGTGAATGAATTATAAAGTGAATGTTAAATTAAATTATTATGCTTTTGATCATACCTTTACATATAAAATAATTATTTACCTTTGAGAGATATTAATTATCTCTTATATTAACTTTTTATATATCTACATTTTATACCTATCATACTGCACAATTTACTTCTAAATTTATATATTTTATATAAGAAATTCATATTTATTGATGACCCAAACCATTTAATAATCTATAGGTACTCACCTATATTTTAATATTATTTATTATTTCTTGGATTTACTTATAGAAAACCAATATTCTATTTTCATGGGTTAAAAAGTATATTATTTTCATGATTTTATCCACTTACGTACTCAATGATTTCATAAGAAACATGTAATTTATTTAAATCAAGTTATTGAAAAAATGTTTATTATGATAAATGAGGCTCACATGAAATTGAGACTTATAAAGGCTTCTCCCTGATAGTTATTCAATGAATTGGGTAACAAATTATTTTATAGATATGATTTGTTTTACGATGCCTTTATGAAAATGAATAGTAATTTTGATTTATGAAACCTTGGTTACAAATATTTGTGATATGCTTATGAATGTCTAAATAAAATTAAAAAGACGTGTTTCCATGATATGATTCATTTTATTTTTATTTCGACACATATCTTGTTCTCTTGTTCAAGATATGTTTATATACCTCACGATCTTATTGATTTTCTTCATGATCACAAGCGAAATGTATCCCCTTCTAATTACCTTATTGGGCTCAAGCTGAACCCCTTCATTTGATATATTTACCCATAATATATTATGAATTAATTTGATCATAGATTAAACCTATGAATAATAATTTCATGAGTATAATAATGTTTTATTTTTTATTGTATTATGTTCCTAATATCAATGAAAATAAATTTGAAAAAATCATGTATTTTGTTCCATAAAGTGAAAAGATTATGTAATAAAAAGGTATGATTATATTATTGGTGTTATAGGAAATAATTGTTATTTTTTTGGGTATTAGGATTAAAAATATTTAGTATGAACCATAGATAAATGTTTAAATATAGGAAAACAACCTTGTATTTTGGGTAATTATTATGCAAGTTGTTTATAAGAAAATACATTCCTATCTATATAATACAAGATGATATGGCTCTGGAATATATTTACCTATCGGTAACAACCCCAAAAAAAATTTATTGAGATAGTCTCATATTGGAATTGGTATATGATAATAAGCCTTTCTATACACCTATTTTAACATTCCTGATGGATATTTTTTAATAATCGCATACTTTTTGACATCTGTTATGAAGTATATATAGAAAATTTAATTTCAAATAGAATATGTTAATGAATAAAATACATAATAATAATTCTTTATTAAATAAACCCTAATTAGAATTATCAGATTCTGAAAAGTAACCTAATTATCACAAATGTTCTCTTCTTTTAGAAAAATGGTAGGGAAATATTAGGAACCTCATAAATAAAGAGTGAAACAAATTTTTCACTTGAGACCATTAGATGAAATTTAAAATGGAAAACAACATGATGAATGAAATATATTGAGTTATGAATAATTACTTGAATCTTATTAAGTATATAGATTCACCTCAAATAAAAAAACATGTTGTTGAGTCCTTCAAGATTCAGATTCCAAATTCTTTTGGTGGATCTACTGACCCATTGATTATTGGAAAAACATATTTCTACAAAAAATATCTTTTATGAACTCTACTATTTTGATATTATTAAATCCACCCCAATAGTATACTTCATACAAGGGGAAGTTTATCTGTGTTTGACACTGATTAAAAACATGAATCCAAGAAGGGAGATTGATTTTATGAATTAGGTAGAGTTCAATGTAATCTTTTCCAACAAATATTTTCCCCGTTTGATGTGAAAAAATGGATATGGAATTACTAGGGAAAATTTTAAGGAAAATGAATTTACATGATGCAATGAAATGAACATAATGAAACATAATCAAGAAACATATAGTTTTTTAGTAATACTAAGTGAAATTTTGATAGATTCTTTAGTGCACTAAGACCCCATATCTGAATGAATTTACTAAATCGGGACTCTAAATGCTATCATGAGATATTAAAAATATATATATAGGTATAATTGATATTTTTAGAGACACAGTGATCACATAGGTCGACTGAAAATAAGAGAAAAATTTAGAAATTTTTATGTTTGAATTTTGATCATATATGTTGAGGAATAAATATTAAACATCCAATGAAAAAAAATGTGGTAAGAATAATTAGGGAACTGATCTCTAGGGAGGGAAAAGTGTAACATGTGCTCATTTGTTGTTAATATAACTTGAAACTATCATGGTGTGGTGAAAACAATATTTCCCAAGAATAAAAAAAGGAAATATAGTTTAAGAACATCCTAATCATTAATGATTCAATAATATTCGACTTGTCCACTTTTCAAATCGATGTCCAAATCAGATGGTAATGGAGGAAAAAACAATCAACCTTGTCATAAGGCTATGGAGAAATTTTGATAATTCTCTATCATAAAGTATGAGCACAATCTATAAATGTTGGGAATATAGGAAATGCCATTGTGATATAAATTCTAAAAAATAAATTGTTTTATTCTAGTTCTATGTATTCCTCAATTTCATCCAATATTTTAAGAATTGTAGAATAAATCCCTTATCATTTAGATGTTGAGTATTCATTCATGACTCATAGAGGGATTATCTTAGAACTAATAGTGTATATGATGACTTTTAATAACATCATCTAATACAATCGCATTATTAATCTAATATAAAATCATATGATATAATTTTAAACTATATAAGCGATGGACTAGATCTCAAAATATAATACTGAGTTCAATAGTAGGAGAAAAGAAATTTTAATAGACTGGAAGAAAATATTTATAGTTATTTTCAGTGGAGATATATCCTGACATATGAGTTTTCTAGAAAAACCTCTTTTATCCATCTTTATAGATATAATCCGTGAATACATTGAATTAAATAAATGAATAAGGATATGTAATGTCCCAATAATTATGGAATACATTACCATATTTCTTAAATAGTTACATAGACCTCCCTCTAAATGAGAGGTAGATTTTTCCCTGGAACACATACATGGATCCATGTCAATATTGACGATACCCAATAAAATGGCATATAGTTAGTTTTTGGAATTAATGAAACAATCTAATGATATTTTTGAGATGGTATCTATCAAACTATGTGACACTCCTTGGGGAGTACCTATTATCTTTGGTTAACTTTATACCTAATGTGTTGTTTGGATCTGTTAAATTGTGAAAAACATTAAGGATGTTTGATACATGTGTTTCACTATCTATGATCAATTCACAAAAAATCATATAGGGAAACCTAAGGACCTACATGATTTATCTTAAAATATGTATGGTTTTAATCTAATGGCACACTACCTGTGAAAAAAACCATTCAAGATCAAGTTAAACTGAAAAGGTACTCAACATTATGATGCTTCACTGTTACCATATAACCATGAAAAAAACATGAAATAGATGTAAATAAATCCAAAACACAAAATTTTATTATGAAACATCTATGCATCAATGGAAAAGAGAAATTTATAAAAAATAAAAAATGAAAATAAAAACCATGGTGTGAAATTATTTCTTGCTGTTTTTTCTCTATCCAACTCAGCTTTAACTGAGTGAATATCTTGTTAATACTTGACCCACATGTTTTAGGGTGGTTACCCCAAGGTACATATTTTTCACAACTTCCACAACCTTCTTATATCGATACATGGATTTATTTATTAGGCAACAAGACAATACTTACATTACCTAATAATCAAGATGATATATTATACATAAAAATATCCCACAGAATTATACCTATGGGTTTCAATAATGTTCTATCATATTAGTCCAAAAAATAACTAAACCATTCCATATTTGATACCAACATTGACAACCCACGAAAAACATATATTTATTTTACATTATTTCTAAAGTATAAACATTACAACTCAAAAATCATATCACAATCCCTTGAATGGAATGCTTATTATCACCAGGGACTATCTATATAACAATTTTATTCTAAAACACTTGGGAACCTTCCACCATATTTTATCCACTGTAAACTCCCTTATAAACTTATCATATGTCATATTCAATTTCATAATATTAGAAATTTAAACTTATGAAAATGGGTGAGCTAAATAACCTAATATGGGACAATCTTAAAAAAATTCATCAGTGGTTAAAATCATTAAAATATAAAAAAATATGAGAAGGGATAAATTTATTCTTAAAAAAATATGAACCAAGGGTATATTTCCATAAATAATTATATAATGAAATGAAATCTCAAATGAATAAACATATACTATTTAAAAGATATAGGGGAATCCTGAGATAATAAAAATGATCAATGTGGAATAATTATTGGAATAAAAAATGGATATGTAACACTCCCTTTAGACATATAATAACAATGATATTGGGAAAAAACATATGCATAAGGTATCATACCTATTTTTGAGATTATCAAATAAATAATTCCCTTTATGCTATGAGTTTAATCCAAGATGTAACTCCCATTAATTTAAAAGTATATATAATAAGTCCTACACAAAATTATCTCATAATATATAATCAATGAACCCATTCATTATAAGGAGATATAGGATCCTACCCATCATCATATATAGAAAAAATGTGTTATAATAAATTTATCATAAATTATTTAATGAAAATACTATGGACGCGAAATTGTTTCATATCATTTCCAAATGGAATTACATAACATGATTTCAAAAGTCAATTAGTTGTTATAAAAAATAACACAAAATTTGTGTCAAACTAAATTGTTTAGGCTGTGATTAGAAAAAAATTAATTCATTGGACTATTATATTTAATGATGAAATACAATTGAAACCATGAAAAGTAGTATTTAGAAAAAATTCCGTAAGATTTTCACAGTGAGATAAAATGGTGAATTATATTGATAAATATTTTATCAATGTTAGATTAAAAAAATTCTAAATCGCCAAAATTTAAACCCAAATACTAGATTCATGAAAATAATATAGATATTTTTCATAGTAAATGTTGATTGGAATATTGAAATGAGAACATGAATAAAAAATTATTTTCAATATTTTCAAAATAACATTATTGAAATACAAATATTAAATGTAGTGAAAAATAATCGAATTTAAAATATGTGAAGAGAAATTTGATTGATACAAGAATAAGTCATAATAGGGTTTCAAATATGAACATGATAACCTTAGTTGGAAGAAAAAATTCAAATATTAAAAAAGAGGGATAATATAGAAACAATGAGAATTATTATTCATATAATTAGGGTTTATGAATAATTAAATAATCATTATAATAATAAAGTAAGTAATTGGGAAAGAAATTATATTATCATCATAGATAATATGAAAACCATATTTAAAAAATATTATTTAATAAGGAATCATTAGGAATCTAGAAAATAAGTTGAGTTAATGAAACCGATTAACTTAATTATTTAATTACACTATTGATATTGAATCTAATATGTAACAATATGAATACATTAATCAAATATTTTAAAACATTATTTTTATTTATAAACTCTTTTAAAAGTTTTATTAAGATATTATATACAGATAGATTAGTTAGTAATTATCTATCATTGAAATTGGGTGTGAGTAATATTGATTTTTTTATCTAGATTCATAATAGTAGTGATTCTATTAAATATTTTCCAAAATATCAACATTAATATATCATTAATGATATTTAAATTTATTCGATATTATTATTTATACAATTATAATTTAATTCTAAGGGTGTTTTGGATATCATCATTTAAGATGAAATAGTTGATGAGTATGATTCATGATTTGTAATTATTTGACATTAGTATCTTAATTAAAGAGTTTAATATTATTATATCTAAAAACAATAATTATTAAAATATATATATGTATAATAAATTTTAAATAATTATGTTTTAATACCCATCAATGATATTATTTTACAGTATTTTTCCCACAGGTGGTTAGACCATCACAGACACGAACAAAACATAATTAATGGATGAATACAGTTATTAATGTTTTTTTTGTTTTTTAATTACATCAAAATTATCTATGAACTATGATATTATTTAGATATGTTTATGGTGGAGAATAATTTTTTATGTGACATTAAATTATAAAAAAATTGAGGAAAAATGGCATACCATATTTCGTGGATGCGGTAGTCCGCACAAATGCACATATGACGTTTTCATATTTATTAAGGGTAAGGGGAGGAGTGGTTAATGTTTTTTCCCATAGTATAAAAATATATTTTGTAAAATAAATTTTGAATACAACTTAGAATATTTGGAAAAAATATTCTTAAGAGAATGGTAGAAAATAAATAATGTTTGGGAAAATTTAGTACTCACATTGATAATATTTTTGTTTCCCTTTATAGGATCCTTAGAAAATGAGGTTTTACTATGATTTTATTTGAAAATAAGTATAAGAAGTTGGATAGTGATATTTTTTAAGAAAATTAGTAATACTTTTAAGAGGAAATTGAAATTTAGTGTGGCATTGAATGTCTCATGGAAAGACTATTTTAGAAATGGTGAGAATATAATTCTTATAAGTATTTCATCTTAATATAATCAGAAAACAAGATTCACTTTTCAGGAATACTCAAAAATAGAAAATAATAAAGATTCAATATGTTTTAGTTAATAAAATCCTCTAAAACTTAATTGAAAACTATTTTCTAACACATTAGTCCCTTTAAACCTTTGGTTAACCAATTTAACCATTTCATCTTTAAGAGATGTTACCAGGTTTTACCTATGTTATTTATTTTTATTGATATAGTAATAAAAAATTCCTAATTACATAACTTTTAAAATTCAATTTTAGCTATAAAATTCATTTTATTTTTTTATATTTGAAAATTAAAAACTTAATTTCAATATAATAAATTTATTAATATACTTTTAAATGATGATACAAATTAAAATCTAAAATTCAAAATACATTTTGTTGATATATAAAAATATTTTTAAATATAAAATAGTAATTATAAAATAAATAAATATATATATATATATATATATATTTGATTAAAAATCTATATGTTATTAATAAATCTTTATTATGTTATAAAAATCATAGTATTTTTAAGAATATTAATTTTCACAATTCACCTCAAAATAATATTTTCAAAACAATTCCAATAAATATTTATAATATAATTTGGATATTCTATGTCATAAAATTATGTTATTTTTTAAATTTCCAACTATAAAATTTGTTAATTTTTAATTTGGATGAAAACATAAATTATAATGACAAAATCAATTTTGTAGGAAAATGCCATTTCAAACATTAAATATTTTAATTATTGTTTACTATCAAATACTAAATATATTTGTGTTAATATATATATATATAAATATATATATATATATATTCATTTTAATTTTTAAATTAAATGATTTATAACATTATTTTCGAAAATAACAATAGACTTTAGGAAACGATTTATTTTACTAACATTTATAATTCCATCTATTAGAATGTTTTTTTTATAAATTCATTTTATTGGACATAGAAACAAATGATATTTGGAAGGATCCTTTTAGTAATTATATTTACATATATCAGACCTAAGGCTATAATAATAATTTGAAAATATTTATAAATTTTCAAAAGCTAAAGTATAATAATGTAAAAAAATTATATTTTACAAAGGCTAATGAAAATACATAAATGGATGATGGTTGGAATTATTTTTCAAAAGAGATCCATAATATCTATCATATGAATAATTCAATTTTATTTGATCGAAAAATTTCATCTTATTGAACAGTCAAAGCTCATTTAAGAAGATAAAGGATTTTCATTAAAATATACATAATTCTATAGCATTGTAATGATGCTTATAAAGAAACTATCAGTTGAGGCTATGTTGAAAATTTCAATATAATATTGATAAAGTTATATGTAATTAAAATCAACTATAATGAAAGAATAATATTATGTTTTTATAAAATACTATAAATGAAAGAAATAGTTGGGGAGGAGAAATATTTTTCATCATAATATATATAAAATTTTCAATGAAACTATTTATAATAACATTATACAATGATATTGATTTATTTTAATTAATTAGTGTGTCCATTTCTTAAGGAATCATAATTGGGGATATTCTATAAATTACTTATGAATTTTCTTCGTATTCTTTTTCAAATTAATGTTGATTGAGGCCTCTCGGTTGATTGATAGATAGAGTTTAATTATATATGGTATGATCAATATTTCATAGGGATAGGGAAATTGTGGTTCATCTAATCTTAGTATTGGGGGATTTCAAACTATAAGAAAGTTATTCATTTAGATGTATGTGAAAACCATCAATAAATAATATCAGTTTTATTAAACTTTGTGGGAATTATGGTTAATCTATAGATGTTCATATGAATTGTATAACATGTTTTATTATAGTCCCATTATAATATTTATTATTTCTTATTATTAGAATTTGTTTTCTAAAATACATGAAACTGAAATATTATAGAAATGACTAATAAAATTTATAAACTCTAAATTAGAATTTCAATTTATTCAATCAATATAAATATGTTGGTAAGTTAAAATTGTATGTTTTATTTTATAAACTATAATTCACCCATATTCCACAAATTATAGTAAACATTCCACTCTTTTAATTATATATTTTTTTATAAGAGATTATTTCTACTCTTATGCATTGTTATAAATTGTTATAGGAAATAGTAATGTAGAAAATAATTCCATTTTAAAGATATTATATGTAACTATTGATAAATTATATAATCTAAATCCTACAAGGCCAATAACATTTGATGGATATTAATATAAATATTGTAGATAAAGAAAGAAGAATTTTTTTTGAGAACTAGTGTTCACAACATTGTGATTCTTATTTGAAATTATGTTATTCCAGAAAATGAAATTTCTACCATTCACAAAGATGAAAAAATTGATTATAAGATAATTCCTCATGTCATAATTAAATTGTTATGTTATATAACAAGAAACACCTTCAACCATTTATATTTTTATGAATATGATAATAAAATTTCAATGAAATTAGAAGATACTCATGCTAGGACAACCAAATTTATTATAATAAGAGTGTTTATTGAAATAGATGAGTATCATGAATTTTATTTTTTTGCCTAGAGAATATATTGATAAGATGAATAAGATTTTTATGATCATTTTTAATAATTTATAATAAGTGGGGGGTGATTATTTATCTGATGAAAATTTTGATGAAAAAATTATTCATATTATACCCACCTTGTAGGAATTAAAACTATTAATTATACTATGAATCCTAGAAATATTATTTTGGATTATTTAATTAAAGATATCATCTAGTATGAGTTCAGAATAAAAATTGATTTTTAAAAACATATGAATAAAAAATATTTATGTCATGCCTAAACATATACATCAATTATGAAAAAAATATCTCTGCAGAATGTTTCAAAACTATCAAATTAGAAGAAAGACAATAGTGATATCAAAATAATATCATCAGATTATAAAAAAGTAACTTTTATATCATGATAAAAGGATGAAAAATATTTTTTTTCATGATAGGTTTAAAATATATGTATAATAATGATAAAAAAATATAGAAATGGGAAGAAATATTCTATTGAAATTATTTGTTATAAATGAAACAATCCAGGTCACATCATACCGGTTTTTGCAACATTAATGATAAAAAAGAGAAATAAATGAATTCTAAGAAGTTGTGTAAGTATAAAAGAATGATAATTATGAAATACTAGAATATATAGAGTGCATTCATAGGTGATAGTTCTTCAGAAAAATCATTTTGAAAATTTGATGTTAGTCAGAATTTCATGGGTTTCTATGCTGATATTTTGAAGACAAATCAATGCTACATGCCAATAGTATCTACAATATCCTTTAAAATATAAACTTAATTGAAAATAACACTAATTTTATGGTGTAATGGGATTATTATCCTTTATAATAGGAAAACATTACATTCTCTAAGAAATATAGCTTCCCACCTATCTATGAATGATTATCTTGAAATAATTTTTTTAGAACAACGAAATAATAAATTTAATATAAAATATAAAAATTATAAGGAATAATTTTGAAAGTAAAATCATTCCTTTAAAAACATTTAAATAGATTTCACATCATGCAAAATAATCAGATAAGAAATTTTTTTCTACATAAAATATTTAGATTATGAATAATTTTATAAAACTAAGTTCAAGAGTTATAAGTATGAAAAAATAACAATAAAATATTCATCTTGGAAGGAAAAATTTGATAACATGTGAAGAAAAATCATACCTCATATAAGTATCTCAGGGATTGGTTTTACAAATTCAAATCATCATTTTTCAAAAAAATTATTTTCCCAATAATGCACCTTTAAGTACAAAATTTAAAAGTGGTGGAAATTGAAAAAATAAGGTATCATTGAATATAATTTAATACATAGGTTTTCATAATGGATACTAATATAAAAAATTGATAGATAGATAAAAAAAATAATTCTGAAATCATATATATTCCCAATGTTTTTTCCAACAAATCAATACCCACGAAACACTAGGTTCCAAGAATTTCATTGTTTCCTATTTAGGAAAATTAAGAATTTATTATTTTGTCTGATAGGAATGAAAATGTAAAGATACTAAAAGTTACATTCCAACCTTTATTATTTTTGTCTGATAGGAATGATAAATTTACTTTTTGAAAATCAAATAGTGGTTATGTAATTGATTATTAGGGCACATTATTGTTATAAATTTATCTAGATATTCTATAGAAGAAGCTATTAGACAATTAATGATTCTTATGTATATATATATATTTATCCTTGTGAATTTGTAAATGAATATATGATATGTTTTAAATATAATGGTGAAGTTTTAAATTCTTTCTCTTTATATTTAGTTCACTATAATTTTTTTAATCCAACCCAAAAATAATTTATATGTTTTAATTGATAAGTACATGAGATACTTATATGGAAAATTTCTATAAAAAAAGTCGAAATATTGTTTCTATTATAAAAATTATATACCCCTTGTTAAAAAAGTGAAAATGATTTATGTGGTTAATATTAATTTTGACCATGGTGTGGAATTTATAAATTATCCATTATGAACATTTTATTGTAAAATTTTATTAATACATAACCTATCATTACTTATAACACCTTAGAAAAATAGGCTACTTTAAAGAAGAAATAGAGTTCTTTAAAATATTACTAGTTCTATATTGATTGAATTCTCTGTTGATAAGTAATTTTATGATGATGATATTATTAATTCATGCTACACTATAATTTGAGTTTTTTATAGTCTATATGTTAATAAATTTCCAATGATTTTGGGATAGAAAAAATACTAATCACTCTTACATAGTATTTATTAGATTTATAATATTCATTATAAATAAAAAAGATAATTTATATAAAATTTCTCATGAAATGGATGAAGGATGTATCCTATGAAATTTAACATATTTTAATGCTAATAGAGATTTTAATAAAAAAGTTGAACATTGTTCATTTTTATTACACTTTTATTATTAGACACATGAAGACGTTTTAGGTGATGATGGATGGAAACATGATATTTTGGATGATATTAATGAATTTTTAAGGAATGACATATGAATATTGTTTGAATTACCAAAATATTCACCTTTAATTGGTGTAAAAATGTGTTTAGATATAAATTTTATGAAAATAGGGATGTAGTGAGAATAAAATGTAAGACTTTTTTCATTGTGTTATAAGAAATAAGAATGAAATATCTATTATTTTTTATAGGGTCTATTGGAAATAGATGATTTTATTCTTATACTTCTCGAATCTAAAATAATTATAAATATCACTCAATTCCAAAGGGATTTGGACATTCATTTTTAGAATGGATATGTTTAGGAGGACATTTATCTAGAAAACCCATATGGTTTTGGAAACCCAAAATTTATAGAACATGTTTTTATACATATATGACACTTTAATCACATAATAAAATCCCCATGAGCCTTGTATCATACATTAAATAGATTTTGGTTACATAAAATCCCTCAAAGGACCCATTAGATCCAATCCATTTTATTAGAAATGTTTCTAAATAAACCATCATTATTCAAATTTAGGTTAATGAAATTACAGAAAGATCAACTCAAAAAATATATTAATAATTATTTTATCACTCATATGAATTATGAGTTTCAAATATAGGGTCCTAATATATTGTACATAGATATTACATCATTTTTCATGAATAAAAATTTCATTAAACAATCACATGACTATGGACCATAATATATTATTGCATTTGGAAATATGAAAACATAAAAAAATATTCCATGAGTAATCAATACCATCTCCCACAATTATTTTTATAACTATAATCCTTATTCGACATATCATACATAATGAATTTATTCAAAACACAGGGAAGAGAAAAATAATAAAGGGATAGATCAGATGATCAATAAGGGAAATCAAGGGTGATATATAATCATAACATACACATATGGGTATGGTAACATGAGAATAATATTTGAAAATGATACAAAGCATATCAAAGTTCATAATATTGTGTCCCGTAATAATGATTTGAAAGTTCATAAGGCATCAATCACAGGGGAATCAATGAAAATGTTACATCATATCATAACACTTTAATAAGACATAGATATGTGGCCAATAAATTAGAATATAAAATTATTTCCATAGTAGTGAAAGATCACTACCACAAAAATCATTTTAGAATGGGTTCACAGCCTAAACCATTATAGTAGTCATGGTTCACTCCCAATACCATCATAGTTGAAAAATTACAATACTGAACTGGGATAAATCCGCATTCTAGTCATTTGTATGTCATGATATATATATAATTTCTCAATTTTTTGGTGGGAGATATAGTTTCCACAAGTATCTTAATGAAAATAATATTTATTTGTTGCATAAGATCATAAAATAATCATCATATCAAAATCCATGGAATGGTATGGGTCTCAAAAATATATAATCTTATCATAACCTGTAGAAAGTAGAATGATTTCATAATCATTTCACATTTAATCATAGCATTATAAATGTAAAAATAGGTTGGTTTCATTATAATTTTATCATGTTATAACCTGTGGAAGAGAAACGGGTTTCATATAAATCATTCCTTTATAAATTTAATCCATTTATAGAATAAATATTAGTGGTATCCTTGGTTAATATCCCTAATAAGGCACATGTGATATCAATAGTTGTTATCTTAGATAGAAAAGGATTTTTAATGATCATGTAAAAAATTTCATGAGGAAAATATTCCATAATTTTTTAAATATATTTTTTAAAAAAGAAACTGTTTCAAAAAAATTTCCCATTTAATATAACCTTGAAATCATATAACGAACAATTCAACGAAAATAATGGTTATAATAATTTTATATCTTATTCATTTCTTACACATTAAAATAATGATTCCTTTAATTTTTTCTATAAAATAAAAACATGTATTTTTTTTGGAAAAAACAAAAAGAATACGTAAAATTTGATAAATTAAATCTTGGGTAAAATGATTAATAACAAAAAAAGTAACAGTAACAAATTTTGTAACATATTTATAAAACACGGTTTCTAAAAGAATAGATTTCAAACAGAAGGGTGAAATAAAGTCTGGTTTTCTTTCATAAAATATGAATTATTTCAAGTATGAAAGTGTGGATAATGGTATATTAATATCATGAACAACAATTGGAGAGAAAATTTATTTATTTTTAACATATTTGGATCATTATATTTTTTTCATCGGAAAAATAATCTTAAACAATCTTTTTAAATGATGATATTGTGACATAAAATATTTACCACTTTTGCAACATTGAAACATAATAACCCATAGGGAATAACAATAAACAGAATATAAAATATCATGAGGATAAAAAATGATGATATTACATGTCAAATGGGTTTTATATACACCTCGTTAATGATTATATATTCATAACATAATGTAGGTCTTGAAGAAACAAAATTGAGAAAATAAATTCCATTACCGATTTAGAAATATTTTAAATCTTAATACCCTATATAGAGTAATATCAAATGAAACATTAAAAATAAATAATATAATTTGATTCACTATACAACATGTCAAAGTTATAGTATATTCACCAAATTGAATAAACAAGTGGTGAATTTGAATATGTCTCTCAAAGATAAAAGAGGGAATAAAAATCCCATACAATAAGAATAGAATTTCATCGTACAAATTCAGTCATCTAGTATAAAACAATTATGTTTATGGTACATATATTATAGTAGATTATTCATAAATGTAACACCATATATGATTATATTATGGACTTTTATTTATTATTTATTATCATTTCCATTATAGCGTTACATTTTGGTTATCAATAAATTTATTTATTGAATATGGTTTGATTAATTATTTTTACTCTTATTTTTATCATGATTTCATCATTTCCATAATTTTAACCATGATATAAATATCATATATATTTATTTATGGTAATACAAAAATTTAGTGATAGAAAATTACTTACACTATTCATCGAGATGGTAGGTCATATATATACATGAATATTGTTTCAATTTTATAGTCCTATTTATAAAAAAGGTAAATGATATATTAAATTCCAAAATCATTTTTTGTTCATATGTATCACAAAATTTCATTAAATCCATTCAAATTATCTTCCATGTAAACCATTTACCAATCACATCGCATATTGAGGTGGTAGTCCAACGTACACATTAGCTACACTACCGTGTTCCCATAAAATAGAGATTATAATGGTATGTATGAAATATTATTTCATTTATTGTTATAATTATATAAATAGAATCTATAAATAATACATACAACATTATTTCTAACTTTTATAGGTGAGAATGGAGAAAAAAATGACTTCTTTACAAGAGGCGATTGTCTACCGTACACATGAACGACGATTTTGTAACCCATTTTATTGAAGTGGAGATGGTGGTAGGTCATGAATAGAACCTTAAAATAGATAATTATATGAAATATAATGATTTTATTATATCATAATGGTATACCATGAATCAAAGGAGTTGGAGTAAGTAAATAAAACAAAAACGATCATTGGGGAACATTATATTTTCCCAGTGTATCCTCCTTTGGTTTATGAAAAAATACATCTTTATATGGCTTTATGTCCAAAATCATGCTTCTAGAAAGACACAAGTGATTCTAGGATGTTTTTTGGTTCAATATTTTCTAATTAAAAATTCATTGATGGTGTTATAAAGTTATGATAGGTGGTGACCTTTTATATGTGAGGTGCGTGGAACACTTGATTTTTTTTTTGAAAAAAAGGTGCACCCCAATATTTATCATTCAAAAATGTTTCAAAATGGTTCATTTTTTAACCTTGAGGTAAATTGTTAAATTATGTATATATAATGGTTTTTTAAAAAGATTTTGGTTATTTTTAACCCTTTTACTTTTAGTTTAACCCCCAGTAAACCCATTTTTAAATTAACCATGGTAAATAATTTTTCATTTTTTTACAGTTACAATTGGTAAATTTTTTTGACAAAATTAATAAATAATATAAATTATATTTATTCCAAAAAATGAATTCAATTTTCCAAAATGCATTCATATATGTGCGAAAAGATAATTTAAAAATTAATCACGCATATGTACAGAGAATAGAGGGTTTTAAAAAGAAGGTGATTAGATGTTTTAAAATTTTATATATCAAAATTCAATATGAAATTTATTCTATTTAACTAAATTTTATTAATTGATGTATAATTATACTAAAAATTATATAAACCCAATATAAAATATAATTTATCTTTATAAATAAAATAATAAAAATGTAAATTTCACTTAAAATTCAATATATTTAACTATTCTTCAAAAAATTTAACATTGTTGAAAAATACCAAAACATATCCCCAGAAAATTAGAGGTGATGATTTCAAAAATGACGTTTACTATATTAAATGAATTTTATAATAGTTTTATTAATTAATCTTATTAATGTTAAAAAATTTAGAACAATTTTTTGAGAAAATAGTTTTTTGGAAACATATAATGACATTACTGAAAATTAAGTAATTCATTATCAATATGAATCCTTTATGTAAAGAAATTATAGTTAACATTTGAAAATTAATTATTTATATTCAAGTAACTATGTTTAATGGCTATTTTATAATGGTCATGTTTAAGAAAATATATTAATAATATTTCATGGTTTAGTTAAGACTGAGGGTTTTATGTAGCATAACAAAACCCTATGTTGCACAAAGCACATGCATAATTACATGTTACATGAAACAAAATCTTTCAAAGTGATTTAATATATTAGAAAAAAATAATTTATAAAAAGTTAGGGGTTTACATTATACCCCATAAAACGAATTTCATGCTCAAAATATGTCACTATGATACAAATAAATGAGTATTATTATACATCATCATATCCTCATGTTTCCTTATAGCTTCATCAAATTAGTGGTTTCACCATAAAAAAATGATGAGGTAAGTGGTCTTGATTCATAAAACAAGCTCTATATGATTCAAAATCTCTAATAGTTATTCCTCATAAGAATGATCATTCCCATATTTTATAACCTCTAAGTTCACTACATGTGAAGGTTCATGTATGTACATACTCAGTAGAGATTCATGGAACACATCATTGACTTTAGAGGGGGTTTGATGATGTTTCAAGTGATAATATATGGCTTCGATATGATAATGAATTTCGAAGGGACCAGGATTCAAAGGGTTTAGTTTACCATCCATCAAAAATCTCATAACCATCTTCCAGGGAGAAATTATTATCAAATCTTGGTGAATACATATAAATTCAAGATCAAAAATGAGATTAATAGTATAAGGTTTCTTCAAAATTTGAGCTACCTAGATGTGTTTATGAATGGATCTTTCCATCTTTTCCATTTCTTCAACATTCTCAAGTCCTAATAGATTTCATTATCCAACATCATTTTATCATGTTTATGTTATAAATATCATTATATGAAGGCTATAATAAGATCCAAATGATTTATTAAGTGAATGATATTTTTTTTAAAACTCAGTAAGTGGAAGTTGTTTATCCCAACCACTTTGGAAATCCAAATAATAAGATATCATAATTTACTCTAGGGTTTGAATTGTTTTACCAGAGTAACCATCTATCTGAGGATGATATACACATCTAAAAAATGACAATGAATCAAGATCTTGTTGAAGACTTTAACAAAACATTGCGGTAATCCTCAAATCCCGAATATACATAATGGAATGTGGTATTCCATGAATCCTAGTACATTAATGTATTTACTATAATGCTAATCCAATGTTAATTCATATATAATACAATTTAATTGTGTTAAAATAATAATTCCATAGACTACATCCAACATATAATTATTCCCTTTAGATTTTTGGGTAGTTAAAAAACCTAATCAAGGGTTATTTTTCACCATTTTGATTATGGTATGAGTAATGGTTATAACATCCCATTATAAGTTTGCACTTCATCATTAACTTTTTGACACAAAAAAGTACCATGTTTCAAAATCCTTGATATCTATATTCATTCCATCCCAAAAAAATATTGTTTCAAATCTCTATAAATCATCATACTTCCCAGAATTATAGAAAAGGGAGAACTATAAACTTCATTTAATAAATCCTTAATCAAATCTAGTATGGATAAAATTCATAAATAGTTCCTCAAACAAATCACACCACCATGATCAAGAATAAACTCAAAAAAATTTATATGTTTATTTTTTGTTATACCTCATCCCTATTCTCATCTTTAATCTCCACATTGATAGATGGATGAAAATTCCATTGAGCATGATAAAATTTTCCCCTATTGTTAGGATTTCTAGATCAATCCTATAAAAATCCAAAAATAGTGGGTCTTTTGTAATTCTCATCAAAGATAAGCATTCATGATCCTTTTAACTCAAAGCCGTGGATACCCTATTAAATTTCTTTTTGTGGTAATTTAATGAGCTGTCATAATCAGTAAACATCTATAAACATATTATATTTTGAATATACAAATAATATTTTTAAATGTATACTTTATACCTTTATTATTAGTATATATATCACACTTTTTGACATATAGATAATTTCTCAATATGATTTATGAAAAAAATACCATATCAATATCCAAAACATGAGTTGGGTAGTTTTGATCATGAATCATCAATTATCACAAGGAATAAGAAATAAAAATTTCATTCTTCCTAAGAACATGAACTAACAACTTATTGGATTCATTATTATAGATTACAAACCCTTTTCTACTATTGGGTAATGTATGAACAAGTGATCATACTTATTCTCAGTTCATTTCCTTGAAATATTCCCCACACTCATCTATGCCAATGAAATTAGCTCCCTTCGGAGGTACCAAGGTAATAGGAATAGATATTTGGGAGAAAGTATCCAAAAAACTATCAATAATATCTATAAAAACAAGCAAATCTATATATATCAGTCTATGTATTTTTTATTGTACATCCTGAAATTGCCTTACTCTTTGATAGATGTACTAATACACCCTCTATTGAGATTATATGACCCAAAAATGAAATCTTTTTCTTCATAAATTTTCAATTTTTAAATTTTCCATATATTTTCTCATTCCCTGGGTTATTTAGTATAATTATAAAGTAGTATTTATGCTCTTACATTATATATGAATAGATTAAAATATAATCTATAATTATTAAATCAATCTAATCAACGTATTCTACATAGAATCCATTCATTAAACCCATAAGAATTTATGGAGAATTTGTAAAATCAAATGGCATCAAAATTTATTAATAGTTTCCATACCTTATAAGATATGTTGTACTCGGTTTATCCTCCTTCTTAACACTAAATTGATGCCAACCTGAATGAATGTCAATCATGTATAATTGAGGAGCCTCATGTTGTTGATAAAAAAATTTATCTATAAGAGGAAGAGTATGATTTTTCTTAATTTTGATCTTATTCCACTCTTGATAATAAATTAAGATTCAAATTCATCCATCATTATTCTAATAAAATATAATTTGTTCACCCTAAGGTGACACAGATGGATTAATTAATACCTTGACATGGTTGTCTTGTAGTTTCTTTTCTACTCCTTCATCTCAATTGGGGACATTCTGTATGAAGTCTCAAAAATTGGTAGGGTACCATGTGTTCATTCTCTTGAGAACTCAATATAAAATATTCTTTGAGGGCTTGTAATATTTTCTACAAAGATATCAACAAATTCCCCTAGAATAATTATATCATTGGTGTCATGTTTCTCACCAACCATTTGAGAAAAAAACTTATCAAAATGGTAATTAAGACCCATATAATGGATTTAATCTCCATTAGATGTTATTACTTATTGCAACTTTGATAGATGATTATAGGGATTTTTAGAATATAAAAAATAACATCCTTTTCTCGATATTTTATGTGATGTTTATTTATAGAAATCTAATAAATTCCTTATATAATATCAAATTCAAATAGTGGAAGAATGTTATGAATTGAAGGAAGAACCTTCTCACCAACTTCAACAAAAGGGGAATCATAAACATGATATAAAATCACTATACCATCGGGAATTTAGTTAATAATTTTATACATAATAATTTAAGTGGGAACATGTAGCCTTAGTGTAGAACATCATTTTTTTATTTTTTTTCTTGAATTAATTTAATCTTTTGGATTTTTTTCATTTTATATATCAATAAATATTTATTTTGATATATGAAAGAACTATGTTTTTCATCTATTATAAACAACACAAATTTAACCATTCCCAACATGAAAAACTTATATTATATTTTGGTACTTGAAACACTATATTTGGATTGTGTTTTAAACAATACCGAGTCTATTCGATAACTTATGTCACACGAAAGTCCTAGTTTTATTGAACTATAATATACTATTAATATTGTTTTAAAATTTTATTATACTTAAAACTAATCCATTTTAATGTAATATATGAATAATATTAACGAAAATTTTAAAATATTATTTTACACATGTATATAAAATTAATCCTTTGTCCATCAATTTTTTATAAATGAATGTAAAAAAATTTCAAAGTATAGAATTAATTTTCTATGAAAAATAATTTTAATTATATAAATATTTTTATATTAATAAATGAAAAAACCCATGATTGATTAATGTTTTCAATAAAATTTATATATTATATATTCAATCTATATTTTTTATACTCAACCAATAGACTTTATAGGTATAACATAAGAATAAATACAATTTTATCAACAAAAATATGTATATTTCTAAAAATTAATTTTACATCCTTTTAATGGTGAATTAATTTTAAATATTAATTTTGAAATATTTAAATTTTTTATTTAGAGAAATAAACATCATTTCTTTAAGAGGAATATAGGATTTTACTTTGGTTAATTGTTTTCCATTTTTCTGATAAGACTCATTTTTTCATTAATATAGAAAAATACAAAATATTAATTCAAGACTACTCTTTTTCCCAATATATTTATATAAATAAAATATATAGTAATTATATAAGAGAGTATAAGTAAATTAAAATAATAAAATTCCAATTTTTGTCATTGGAAACAATTTCACATTGAAATTTGATATAATGTTTTTTAAACTTTTGGGCTTTTCTCCTTATAAACCTTCATTCATGACAAGTATATAGGATAAATTTTAAATTAATTTCTTCCACCTATGTATAAATAATTTCTTAAAATATATTCCTTATTTTTAATAATCATAATTTATAATACATAGTTTTTTCAAATTATTTTTTCACCAAAAATATTAGTGACTGTAATTAAAATTAATTACATTGATTAAGGAAAAAAATGAGTTTTCTTAGTTGATAAACATTAATATATGTGTCCAAATACCCAAAAAATGTTAAAATCAATTTTATGGATATATTTAATTGATATCATCCCTTTTATATAACATGGTCAATTATTAGAGGAATATGATGTATGATATACCTCTCAATATTTTTTTCCCTTTATTATATTTACAAGAATGCCACTCCACCTCCACTATAAAAGGGAACTCACCCCGTCATGCCCTCACATCTATAAATACACGTTTTATATTCCAAAACCTTCCCAAATTAATTCCCAAATTAATTCATATCACCTAAAATTCTAGATTTTGGAAAATATAAAACCATGTTAGTAATTTGGTGAAAAACAACTAGAATTATCCAATTATGTGGTAAGATCCTAACACAATATCTTTTGTTTTATTTTCATTATCCACCCACTCAATTATTCTAAATCCATGAATATATTTTAAACATATTATCATAAATATGTTTAGATGTTGTTATTATACAGGATTTTCCTACAACTACACACACTTCTATCAAATGGAGAATGCACATACCGTTCATGTGTATGGTGGACTATATCCCCAGGAACCGATGTTGTTCGATTTTACTTTACCACCTTTTATTGATGGGAATGATGACGAAAATAATATTTTTATATGATATATATATAAATATATATCATTTATTTATACATCTGTAACAATTACATAAAACATACCATCAATAATTCCATTTTTTATAAATGATAACTTCGCTTGTAGACATGTCTACTACCACCTCCTCAAAGCGATGTGATAAATTCAAAATTTACATGGAATGTATTAAATATGGGTTTAGTAAAATTATATGATATATATATATATGAAATAAAAACACTAATATAATGATAATATATATATTCAATTTACATTATTTCATTCAAAATGATAACAAAACCGAAATAGTGTTCATGCAGTCGGATAGCCCACCATTTCCATGAACGGTGTATTACATTTCAAATTTGTATATTTTATAGATTATTATAAATATATATATATATAAATAATATATATGATATTTACATCATATTCCACATTTTTTAATTATTTAAATGATTATCGATGTAAGATGATAATGAATAATAAGTCAAAACAGATAAAAAACAAATTAGATATTTCCCAAAAATGTATCATTAACATGAAATTTTGAGTAAAAGGGTAATATAATGTGATAAAAAATATTATATAGTATGATATATGAGAATATATTTCATTTTTTGATTTATAATAAATATATACTTATTATACATGGTGTATTAATGGGTATGAAGTAAGTTAAATCTTATGGAACGAGGTTTTCTCTTCTCACTTTTATTTTTGTGAGATTTAATTCTTATTCCCCAATAATTTCATTTTTGTGGTGTATATACTTTTTATTAATGAATTATATGAATATTTTAATTAAATTTTTGGTTAATTAGATATCCCTTTGATGAACATTCTTTCACGGGGTTTATAGGTAAAAATTTACAAAATCACTAATGTAATTTTGTCTCAATTTTCCATCAAAGGGTCACATGCCATGAAATCCACCTATATTTTCCTATGAGTATATAATTTCCATTGGAATGTTGTAAGATTAATATAATTATATTAATAATATTTTAGGATTCATGTAATGTTATGATTTCAATATTATTATGATTCTATGTTACAAGTGTGGTAATGGTTTATTACTACAATCTCATCGTTTATCAAGATTGTTTATGATTATGCGTCCATTGATGAAATTTTATGAAACAAATATTAAGAAATCCCATAAAATTTATTATCCTTTTTTATCCATTATATATCCTTGTATTGGTAACATTTTTCCACTCTTTGATACATAAAATAATTAAGAAATTATTTTTAAGAAAATATAATGTTGTTTATCTCTTCGGTCAGAATTTTTTTTATTCAAAAATACATGTTTTCTAAAACAAATGTTACAAAATGTATTACTATGATGTGTAAAACACATTTCTAACCATGTTTTAACTTTTTAATATCAATGTTTTAAAATGAAATATCTTTTCTATTTTTTGATCAAGGTGAATTTCAAAACATTTTATGGTGATAACAGAATGTTTTTCATGTACATATTTTCTCATCATTATTTACTCAAAGGCATAAATTTTTTTTACAAGTTTATTATTTATTAAATTTTTTACCATAATATTTTGGATATTATTTTTTATTTTTTTAAAATAAATTGGTTTTAAAAAATGATTTATATGGTTTTTAAAGTTTATTTTTTATGTTTTGAAGGTTCTTTTGAAAGGAATATGTTTTCAAAATATTTATTTTTTAAGAAGTTTCTTTCAAAGGGAACGTTTTATTTAATCACAAAAAAATTTTAAATTATTTTCATGATTCCTTTATATTTTTTCAATGTGGCTTCAATGAACAAGATTTGGAAAATGATATACCTTTTATAAAGTGAATTTCAATGAAAATTTATGTTCTATGTGTTTTTTCATAACCCTTCTACATCAAAGATGATAGAATTTGATATCGTTTATGTTTACTAGGGTTATCATCCAATGAAACCATTATTATTATTTCATTAAATGATTTATGAATAGTTTCACATGTTTTTCATGAAACCCATCTCTATTACATGGGTTATTATTCTATGATTAAATGATTATGAAACCTATATACATTCACTTATTAAAGTGAATATGAAACCCATCTCTATTAAAGTGAATATGAAACCTACATAAATTCTCTTATTATTCTATGATGAAATTATTATGAAAACTATATCATATCCATTGGATATTATATGATTAAATATATATGATACTCATTTCATCTCATTGGTAATGATGAAACTTGTCTTTTTTTGGGGTCATGATATGGTGAATGTTTTATTATCTTACGACACACGTATGTATGATTTAATTAATTGACAGGTGACACCAAAAAAAATTGGGAAATTATTTATATATCACATGAAATTGGAAGAGATAGAATGTGGAGTGAACATGGTTTAGTAATACAGGTCTGAAACGAGAGGTGAATGAGATTCATTAATACAGGCCTTGAATGGGAAGTGAACAAAGTTCAGTAATAAAATTCTAGAATGTGGAGTGAACTCAGTTTAGTAATATAGGTCTAGAATGGGATGTGAACCCATTTCAGTAATACATGGCTAGAATGTGCGTTGAACCCTGTTTAGTAAGACATGGAAAAAACTGGAGGTGGACCCGATTCAGTAGTATATGGATGGAATGGGGAGTAAACATGGTTTATTAAGGGAAATTTCCAAATAATATGGTATTGGGACTGTACCTTGACTAATAATATAGTTTTGGGAGTGAACTCAATCCACTATGATGTCCTTGGAAACAATCCTTGACTAATATAGAAATCATTTTTTATATTTACGTGACTTCAAAAATTATAATTATTTTTCTTATGTTATGATCTCATTGATTATGCTCTTGATTTCGTTATTATTAAATACATATATACTACTAATATTTATGTGATGATTATTTATTATGATCTTTGATATGGATGTATGATCTTCTAATTTGAGATCTTTTTCTCATACCCTTATTCTCATGTTATGATTACATATATTGGTTTTTAACTCTTACTGAACATCTGAGATCACCCTATTCTTATGTTTCCTTTCCCCAAGTTATGATTAAATTTTTTAAGTAATATTATGAAATGGGATGATCATTAAGGGTGATGTTGAAAATATTTCACCAAATTAGATAATTATGTTTCTAAAGACAGTAAACTATTACTGTTCTCAAGAATGTATTTATATAATGTGTTGAACATTCATCTAAAATGATATAATATACATGTATTTTAATTCTATGAAGCTACAGTATGCATCAAAGTAATGGTTTAGTAAACCATTGGTAACAAGGTTGAGAAACTATTAGTGAGATCCCAAGGGGTATTTCAAAGGATATGTATAGGGTTTTCTCTACAAATAATCTTAAGGTCTCACAGATTTAAAATTAGGTTCCATGATTTAGTCATCCTATATGTAATTTTTTTTGGATTATGCAGTTTTATACTATAATTTGTGTTTATCACCCTATGATTTTTGGTTTAATTAAATGGAGGAAACTAGAAGGTACCTGATTAACATTGAAGATTTTAAATGTGGAATGTATGGGAATTATTCATATCAATTCACTATGTAGAAATATGATAAAGGAAATCAATAAGTGGGTATGAGTATTGGTTATATTTCTGAAGACAAAGGGACCAATGATGACCTGTAAAAGATATGGGATGTTTTAAAAATACTATTTACATTAAATGTAAGATGCTGTATTTGATTGAGGTTGAGGAACCATAAGTCACGATTCATATTTATTGTTCTAGGAAAGGGTTGTTAAAGAATAATATGTTGAATCCTAAGTAATGGTTTAAAAATAATGTTTGATTATAGAGGCATATGTGTTTTTTAATTATAAGGTTATTTTATAGAAATCATGAAATATATAAGTATTCTTAGTATATATTTTTCATTAAGGATTGAAAAGGATATGTTTACTGGTGTAGATTATTCAGAAAAGTGATTAAATTTAAGGGGTATGTTCATGGGAAACACATTATTGAGGGAATGATCACCCCTAAAACATTCCTTATGTTATGATAATGATGTTTGGATAAAGATAATTTGGGTCAGAATAAGTAAATCGGATGGTACTGATAACATTGGAACTAATTAAGGATTTATTGACATGTTCCTTCTGCTATCATTAATGATTCTTACAAAACATCTAGATTTAATGAATATATCCAATAAGCATTGAA
Organism: Viscum album; assembly: GCA_963277665.1. NCBI lineage: Eukaryota > Viridiplantae > Streptophyta > Magnoliopsida > Santalales > Viscaceae > Viscum > Viscum album. The sequence continues at coordinate 1,348,678,342 of OY728121.1, read as the reverse complement.
ATTGGGAAACATTCATGTTTTCAATAAGGATATATGGTAATTATTTTTTTTACCATGTTTTAAGAGAATACATGATGAAGGTATTCACATGATTCCTATATGAAAAACAATAGAAACTATATGATATTCAAGGAATAAATCCAAATTTATTCTTTATAAATTTAATGAAATTATTTATAAGGTTTTGGACTTAAATCATTCAGAAGGGATATAATGTTGACTATTTATGGAATGTTTTATATTAAAATTTTATTTTTTTAGAGATTAATGTATTATCTCACTATATTAGGATTAATTCATTTGGGATAACAAGTGAACTTTTTGTGATAACTAATGACATATGAAATCACCTATCATTCTATTTATGTATATTGTGATCTACTAATTCTTTAGTAATGAAAAAATCTCCTTAATTTTATGGAATAAGAGATAAATTGGATATTGATCAATGTATAACTTTGGGTGATATTGTCCTAAATCATATAAGTATATCTTCTCATGAAAATCATTCAACTTTATGAAAAAAATTGTTCTGAAATGTAATTTTATTCAATTTTCATAATTTTTATGATATCAATGACCTGTTCATGATTCATCATTATATGGTTTTTAGATTGTTTATATTCACTAGAGAAATTTTTTTTTAGATCAGTGATATTTATCAATCTCTATTATTATTTTTATATTTCTTCCATGACAATTTTCTCAATTTCCACCTAGGAAATTTTATATAGAATCATAGTTATGAAATAATTTGGGTAACTGTTATGTTTCAAACATTCCATTATTAAACCATGTATTAGTATTAACTTTTACAATTTTCATTTCTATAAAAGGGATTTTCAAGTATTAAAACATTGATTACCTCGACAAATTTCAAGGGTGGAATTTATTTTATGGGGTGTAAAATGTAACACCACGAGAATTTTTGATATTTTATCTGAATTTAAATAATATTTTCTCTATTTTTCATTAAAAAACAATGAATATTTCATTTTTATACCAAAGAAAATTTTTCCTTTTGTGTTATAAACATACATTAATATAATACTGAACAACATGAAACACATATATTATCTTGAGTTACACTTAACACTATGTTTTACTTGTGTTTTACACAATACTGACTCCCTTTGAAATATTTTTTGACATGAAAGGACAAGTTTTACCAAACTAAAATATACTATTAATATTTTAATTAAAATATTATTATAGTTTCCATCGAGCCGGTAGAATGGATAGATTGAATAATATTAATAGAAAATTAAAATATTATTTTAAAGATTATATATAATTAATCCTTTTATTATCAAATATATATAAATGAATGTGTGAACTATTTTAAAATAAAGAAATTACTTTTATAAGAAAACATTTCTTCTATGTAAAAACACAATATTATCTCTATAAATTATAAAATACATCTTTTGATGAATGTTTTCAATAATATATATATATATAATATTCAATAAATATTTTTGATACTCATCCAATAGATATTAAAGGTATAAGATAATAATAAATCTAACTTTGTGAATAAAATATATATTTTTCTAATGTGCAATTTTACAACGTTTTAATTGAAACCCCATTTTAAATCTATATTCAATGAGTTTTTTATTTTTTATTTGAATGATTAATCTTTATTTTTTTTAGCGGTGTATCATAATTTATTTTGAGTGAATTTTTTGTATTTTTATGAGAATTTTCATTTTTTGATGAATAATGAAAAATTTTGAATTTTAATTCAAAAAATCATTTTCATCTAATATATATATATACATTATGTTTTAATGTATAAATATATAAATTATAAACCAATTAAACCTAATTATGTCATTGTAACAAATTTCACATTGACATTATATGTAGAAAAATATCAATATTTTGGACTTTTATCTTTAAGAACATGCTTTCCTGACATGTTTGCGAGATTTATAGTAAATTAATATCTTTCACATATATGGTTAGAATTTTTAAAAATTGATTCCATATTTTGAATCATAATAATTTATGATATTTATTAAGGTCAACATTGTTTTTTAACAAAAATAAGTGTGAAAGTAATTAAAATTAATTACACTAATTAAGGTAAAAATGAGTTTACATAGTGATTAAATTTTAACTTAAGGGTCCAGATATCATAGAAACATGTAAATAATCCGTTTTATGGATATATTTGGACCATATACTCACTTTTATAGAAAATGGACAATTATTGGTCGCACATTAGGCAAGATAGACCTCTCAATTGTGTTTCCCATTCTATATTTACAAAAATGTCACTCCTCCTCAACTATAAATGGGATGTCACCCCATCACATAGTCACACCTCTAAATACAAATTTTATCTCCACAAGACTAAAAAAATAAGCTCCAAAAATTCTTAATCTTGTCCAAAAATTCATAATCCTATCCTAGAAGCTTTATTTTTGGCATTAATTAATCCTATTTAGTCTACTTGTAAAAACTAAAAGTAATTACCCAAGGCAGAGGTAACATCCATCCATATGGATTTTTTTTATTTTCGTTATCCAGTCCCCGAATTATAAATATTACATATAGAATAACATAAGTATTGAAAATTTAGTAATATATTTTTTATTATAAGGGCTCAAACTATACCTACACACACTGTGATCTAATGGGTAACAATATTCACATTCATGTGTACAAAAGACTATTGTCTCACAAAATAGTGTAATTCAGTTTTCCATTAACACCTCTCATTGTTGGGGGTTATGATAAAAATACTATTTTTATATGATATATATTATGTTTATTATTTATTTAATCTTTTTTTTTAAATAAAACATACCTTCACTCTTTTTTTTTGTAAATATGATAACTTTATTAGTGGACGTGTGGACTACCACCTCCTCAAGTTGACTTGATATGTTCACACTTTACATAGATTGTATGAAAGATGGGATAATTGAAATTATGTGATATATATCAAATATTAACACTAATAGAATGATACTATATATATATATCATTTAATTTCATTCCCTAAATACTACAATAAAATGAAAGTAGTGTTCATGAGTACGTATGGCCTACCATCTCCACGAATGGTGTATTCCATTTTATATTTCAATACTTTATAGTTTTTTAAAAATATTTATATACTAAATTTATATTATATTTACATACTTTTTTATGTTATTTTAATTATTTAATACTAATATATGTAATAGGATCATGAATAACAAGTCAAAACATATATGAAAAAAAAATATTACCCGAAACGTAACATTAACCTTAAATTGTTAATAAAATTGAAATATAAATTAATAATAATATCATATATGGTATGTTATATGAGAATAAGGATATTTCATAGATTTATAATAAACACATACTTATTATACATCAGGATTGAATGTGTATGAAGAATGTCAATACTAAAGGTAAGGGACTTTCTCATCTAACTTGTATTTATGAGGGACATATGCCTTATTCACCATTAATTTCATTTGTGTGGTGTATATACAACCAATTAATTTATTATATGATTCATATAATTAAATTTAAGATAATTTAAATATTCATTATATAATATTCCTATCTAAAACTATTATTTATTACCTAGGAAAAAGAAAAATATGAAAAGGTTCAAATCAAATGATCAGTATGAGTAAAAAATAGATACATCAATCATAACATAGTCATAAGAAATAAGTACATAAATAAAGAATTTGAAAATATTATCTTGTATATCAAAGATCTTGATATAAATCATGGAAAAAATCATAGACACTCCTAATGAATTTAATAAAAAATTACATGATTGAAACTACATATAACATGAAATTTTGGCATTCAATTATGCATATAAAATTAGTTACATATTAGTCAAGGCTCATTGATAATACCATCATAGAAGACATTGTACTTTACTGAACTGGTTTCACTATCAATTATAGTCATGTATAACTAAACCATGTTTACTATCATTCTAGTCTATTATTACTGAATGAGTTGACTCCCATTCCATGGATGTATTACTAAAACATGTTTACATCCCATTCTAGTCATGTATTTCTTAACCGAGATCACTACCCATTCCATCCATTTATTATGAAACCAAGTTCACATCCCATTCCAGTCCTATCTATATCATGAGATATAAATCATTAACCAATGAATAGGAATAATATATTGTTATCACCCATCACATAATGAAAATCATTGATATGAGTGTCACAATATCCTCAATCATATCAAAACCCTTTAAAATAAATTGGATTCCTAAAAAATTCATTAGAAAATAAATTATTGAAAAGAAACATAATTCATCAACATGAATCCTTGATAAAACTAAACTACATAGAGAATGAATAATAATGGTATCATTGGATAATGTTCCTAATAAAACATATGTAACAACAAATAACATTATTTTTTATGGATAATTATTTTGAAATATCACATGAAAATAATTCGTGAGGAAAAAAACATTTCGGATTTGAAATTTTATTATTTTCGTAACATGCCACACAATTTTAATATAAAAAATTTATTTGAAAATAACCATATAATCTTGTATGGTAATATTAATGTAATTAAGACATCTTGAAAGTATATAAATTTTATGTTGATTTATAATTTAAAAAACATTCATCTCGTACATTTGCGGGTAAAGTCATGATGTACCTTATTACGAAAATGACCAAAAGATTCCTTTCATTCCATTTAGTAAAAAATAAAACAATTGTAAAAAGGAATTTAATTAATTGTGTATGAATATTAAAAATAAATTTTATTTTTTAATGAATCATTGACATGGAAGATAATTATTCCCCATTAATTACGTACATATAAACAGTCCCAGACATTAATGAGATTGGGAAATTATCCCTTACCAAATTATAATATATAAAATCATATTCCCTATCAATGAATGAAAATTATATATATATATATATATATGAAAATACCATAATCTTTAGGATAATTCTCATAATTGAAATTCATGGTGTCATACCCCGACATTTGGAATTCTGGCATTTTATTATTTTCTTGGATTGGGATCATTTTGGTTGAGATTTAGGTTGAGCCTGGGATTAAATTTTTTAATTCTAGATGTTCCAAGCGGTATTTTGTCCTATGCATGGTTTGGGAACATGGTTTGTGTAATTTTATGACCTTTCCCAGGTAACTATGGGGCTTGTTTTTGGTGTGTAATGGTGTTGTACATGAGATGCACATGGTTGGGAAAACCATGTGGAAACAATGTGGTTTGGTTCAGGAATAGGGAAATGGAATTTTGCATTGTTGGTGGAGTTTTTGGGAACCATGATACCAAGACTTACAAGGTGTCTCTTATGGACAGTGTGGGGCGCATGTTTGGTGCACATTTTTTAAAACCATATAGACAAATCATGTGAGAGTCCCATATTTTTTAATTCATAAAATCAATAATCCACTCCCCCCTCTTTTCAGGACATTGCAGTATTCACTCCCCATGGGTCATTTTTGGCGTAAGAAGGGATCCCCAAAGACATCTTCCTTTGGCTCACCTCCCTCTATGGATGCTTCTCCACAGTTCCAAGGTGAGTTTTTAGGGTTTTTGGACATTTTCACATCATTCTCTTCTCTTTTATTAGTTTTATCGTATCTCTTGGTGTGGTATTCTTCTTGGATAAACCATAGTGATTATGGGTTGATTACGATTCAATTTCATGGGTGTTAGGGTGTGTGGATAGTGTCTTAGGCTGGGATCTTCCCCCAATTAGAGGTTGCACATTATTGAGTTTGGTGTCACTTTCAACTTTATTTAAGGAACATTACGTTTGATGCTTGGGTATTTATAAATAATTTTAATAATGTCTTCCACATGCTTGTGATGTTTAATTTTGGATTATAAGGTCACTGTCGTGTTATTGGAATTCGGTAAAAATGGATTTCAAAGAGATTTTTAAACCTGATTATGTATATATTCACTCAACTTGTTCGATAAAATTCAACATAGCCTTTTTAGTTGACATTGGGTATTATTATCATGTGATTAGCTTGGTTATGTTTTGATGGAATGCATTGATTGTGATATGAGCATTATATGTTTATTGTGATGACCTTTATGGTTGGTTATTGATGAATGGCTTGTTGTGTTTTTTGGAAAGCATGTGGTGTTTCATTAAAAATGGATTTGGGGTGACTTCATGGATGCATCTGGTGATCCATTGCATGTGATCACAACCATGTGTTCTATGGATGAACACATGGATGGGAACACAAATGATAATGGTATTTGATGAAATTTATCAATATAAAAATTATGATTTAAAAACTCATATCCCTACTTATTTCCATCTTCAATCCATTGACTTGTAAATAATGGTCCCATGGTTTTCAAATGACACTATTTTTTTCAAATGATATAAGTTGTTATGTCTCACTTGGTAGTTTAGAAAAATGGTTAATTTTTCTTATATGTATTTGAAAAACTCTTTTTCACCTTGAAGTATGTTTCATGTTTTCACTTTTTCTTGAAGTGGTGTTTGAAATCGGAATTGGAATTGATATGAAGTGCCTCATTTGGAATTGTGCATATAAAGGTGGTGTTTCTTATCATTTTGGAAATTGTTGGGAACATTTATGTTAAATGTATTAAAAATGGATATGATGTAAGTCCTGGATGAAACATTATAATGTTTTTGAAATTAATTGTAATTTTGGATGTACAAATTCATAATTGATATTTCAACATGTTTTGATAAATGTTTTTGAAATAATGTGAGATATGATGGGTCGATTGGAACATGTGTATGTGTTTATGAATAATGGGCATACCAATGGATGATTTTTCATTTTTTGTTATTAGGTGCTTGGTTTTAGTGTTTGGGGTAGTCATGTGTGGTGGAAGCAGGTAAGGTGAGTCACACATGTGATGGATTCCTTCTTAAATAGAGCACTATTACCATGGGTTTCTTGAGAATAATTTTAAGGGTCGAGTTATAGTTTCATTTCAACCTTTAGTATACCATTTTATTAACTATGTACTTTATAGTCCATGGTGGGACGTTGCACAAGATTTTCTATTTTAGAGTGGCCAATTGTTTATTAACTATGCAGCTTAACCGTACACTTGCTGGTCAATTTGATCTAAGTACATCCTTGGATTTCTCTAGGGATATTATGGAAATAGTCATGGTTTTTGTTTATGTTATTTTTTATTATCTACAACAACTGTTTTCCTATTTTCACTAATAATTTAAATTCATCATGACATGGTATTTCATTGTTTAGATTTTGGATTATTTTTTGGTTTTAAAATGATTATCAGGTTTGAAAATGGAAATATGGTGTGTATTTTTTTTGGAACATAGGAATGATATGATTGTTTATTAAAATGATATAACCCAATTTTTATATTTTTTTTGAAAATACTGATTTTGGACTATTTTGGGAAAGGAAATTCAAGTATTTTTGGGTGGTTTATTACTAAGATAATAAATCTCAAACCATATATATGCCCCTTGGCATTGGTAGACCCAAGAATTGTACAGGAATAGGTGTCTAGTTCAATTGCTCAAAATTGGAGCAGGTTGGTCAAGTGGATAGTGGGGGCCCTTGGGCTACATAGAGATCAAGTTTTCTTTGTTATGGTTTTTGTTTTTTCATTGTATCCTTTAGTTTTTCAGTTTTTATTTTGGTCAGTTGATATATCTAGATTAGTTTGTATATTTGTTTAGATTCAGTTACTTCTAGTTATTCTTCGTCTTTTGTTTATTTATTTTAACCTCTGTTGGGAAAAATTTCTCCCATAGTGATTATCATGATGGCTGTCATTGATTACTAGCCTGTGGGGAATGGGAACACCCTTTGGGCTATGTCTCAAGCTGGTTTAGTTGTCAATTTGGATGGTATCCCATATTGGTTCATAAAAAATGGTTTTAGAGTCGGCTCATTTTATTAGGGGTATAATGATTTTTAACATTAGTAATTTTGAGAATTGAGAGGTAGGTATGGGGAAGATGTTATGAACCCCTGCTCATTCTGATCCTCAAGTTGCCAGGGGTAGTTTGGGATTTGAGTCTTCTATCTTTGTTTTGGATTTAAGAATGAAAAGAGAGTAAACTTAGTGTCATATTGTGATAACACATGCATTAGTGACCCATGTGATTCCATAGTTCAAAGTTCATGGAATCATCAATTTTTAATTCCAACTTGGGGCGTGGCCCACTAACCATGTCATCGAGTTAGGAATGGACACTAGTTTCTCATTATATTACTTCAATGTGAGTTTTGTTTTGTTTTGGACTTGATTGTTGATGGTTTGATTTGAAAATGAAAACAATTTTTGAAAAGGAAATTTTTTCTTGGTTTTGGATTTGTGAAATGGGTTTAAAAAAATAGACTATGTGATTTGGTATTTTTTAGAGTTTTGAATAATTCTTTGGTTTGGTGAAGAAATAGTAAGTGAGACCCATATTATTCCTTATGGACATTCACAAATTTGTTGGTATATATGGAATGTGCCTATTGGAACTTGTTTATGGATGGAACAAGTTGAGGTGGATGAACACAGATGTGACAATACATAGGATTTCATGGGTGTGTCATAAATTAAAATTTTTTGATTGGATTTACCAAATGGTTTTGAATGAAAAATTATTTTGGAAAAAAATTCCTTACATTAAAAATGGGTTTTTATATTGTTAAAAGGGGATTTCAGTGTTTGGTTATTTTCTTTGAAAGAAGGAGGTATTAGATTTGAAAATGAAACGGGTGGTTTTTGAAAAGAGTATTTTGATTTTTATTGGTGATGATTGGATTGAGATCTTGCTATGTTGGTTTGATATGTTTTTTCTCAATTGTTTTCCGGATATTGTTGATTTTTATTTTATATCCCATGTTCTGTTTGGAATATGCTTCCCAAAAAGGACTCGTTGTTTTCTAGTGGGAATTTCCTTATTCTATGTTCTTCTCATGTGTTTCTTATAGATAATGGTGATAGAGGTCTGTTAGATTCAATGGAGGGGATATATGATGTTTATGGTGTCTTGAAATTTTTTAGAACTCCTCAAGAAGTTAGAGAGTACATTGTTCAAGGATCTTTTGAGGGTCTAGACTTCGGTCAGTGGAAGGTGTTTTTCCTGACATCATTACATGTTGGTAATACATGGGAATTTTTTAGGACCGCTTTCATCCCAAGGTTCATACCCAAGGAGGTGATGAAGTGGAAAATGGTAGAGCTATGAGAGGTTTGGCATTGCAATTCATTGATTAAATCTTATGTTGACCCATTTGAAGAGTTGGATTCCTTCTCACTAGAGGGAGAATCAAAGAATCAATTGGAATATACTCTTTTTGTTTGTTTTCTTCATCTATAGATCACATAAAATGTCCTCTCATATGGTGATACCTGTTTAGATAAGTTAGTGTATGAGGAGTTCTTAAATGAGTTAGTTTCTAGAGTGCTTGCAGGTGGAAATATTGTGTCTCTTATTGTTCCCGACTGTTCCCCAAATGGCGAGAGGGGTGTACCAAAGGAACCTACTTATAAAAATTCCCCTTAATTGGTACTAGCTTCATTTTTGTCAGATTGATCACTTGTTCACCACTTGTGTAGGCAGTTTCTATACTAAAGTCCATCATGTATTAATCATCTAATGACATATCATTGTTTTGGTCATCAAAGACATTTAGAGAAATTGTGTATAAAGCATTCTTTGATGATGAAGAATTTAGGATCAGAGGATGTCAGTGCCTAACTATGAGGTATGGGATTCTTAAATCATCATGGATCTAGACAATGCACTTGGTGCGATGCTTGTGCATAGTTCGAACCCCTCCATGTGGTGCCAGAAATTGGTGCCTAGTTTTTATCTCTAGTGTCAGAGTAGAGAAAATTTAATTTTCATATTGTAATTTTATTCTTATTTTGAGTTTCATTTATATATGTATGAAGCTTGGAAATTCATTTTTATAATAATCTCATTCTTGTACCTTAAATCTAGGCCTTTAGTTGGTTGTTGTTTCTTATTTTTGCTTAATCCTTGTGCGGGTTAGTTTTTGTTGTAATTTCTAGTTGTTCTTGTTTGAAAATAGATCACCTGTGGAAATTGTTGATTGTAGATTCTGTTCGGGTTTATTTTTTTGCATAAGGGTGCTTTAATGAGTTTTTAATCATTTTGGGGGTTTGGTTGTTGTAGATTATATCTAGTTTCTATGGGGAGTTCCCTCATTCCTTATTTCAGTGATTGTGTTGTTCAGTTGGCATGGGGAAGTTGACTTTGTTCCTTTGTTGGACCAATCTGAGGTCATTCTAATGAGGTAGTTAAGTTATTTTTGTTGGAATAACCCATTATTGTTCTCCCATTATCTTTTGTGCTATATTTTTCTATATAATTAGCTGATTTTGTCTTCAAGAGTAAAAGTTCACTTCAAGGTTTGTAGTTTTTTTTATTATTTTCTGACTTTGGGAAGGTTTTTTGTTTATCATTCATCTATGTGAAATTTTGGGAGAAATTTTTTTCGTGGGTTGAATTTTCACACCCCTACAATTGTAATTCTTTTATTTTATTATTTTCTTATAGTGGTATCTTTTCTGTTGAAATTTAGGTTGAGCCCTGGTATAAATTTTTGTATTTTGGAAGCTTTTGGGGGTATTTTGGCATATACAGGGTTTGACCGCAAGGTTTGGGAAACCATGTAGCATCACCTAGGAGACCATACAACTTGTTTTTAGTGTTTATTGGTGAGGAACACTAGTTTCTCATGGTTTTTTAACCCATGTTGAAATCATGAATTTTGATTCTGGAATTGGGATGTGGCATTCAGTGTGGTTGGTGAAAGGTTTAGGAACAATGCAGCAAAGAAATGTGTTGTATCCCTTATGTTTAGTGAGGGGCACAAAGTTGGCACAGAGTTTAGAAAACCATGCTAGGGGCCAATAATTTAAAAATATTAAATCCATAATCCTCTCTCCCTTAGTTTTGGACCCTTTGGGGATTTATTCCCCTTGGTTCATTTATGGTGAACTATGGGATCCCCAAGCTCTCTTTTTGGGGGTCTCCTCCCTCCATGGTTGCTCATCCAAGTTCCAATGTCAGGTTTTTGGGGTTTTTACCATTTTTCTCATCTTCCACTTGTTCTATATTAGTTTTATTGCCTCTCATGGTGGATTTTTCCTCTAGGATGATCCATGGTGGATTAGGTTTTTTATGATTCGATTTTTTTAGTGTCTAATTGTAATGATAGTGTCTCAATCATGGATCTTCTTCCCCATGGAGTTTGGTTCTGTAATTATTTCATTTTAGTAGATATTTCCAACCATTTCCTTTCCATAACACTCCATTTTATTCTTGGTTATTTCAAAACAAAATGTGTTTCACATGATTGCGATGTGTTAGTTTGGATTTTTTTCTTTCATGTTGTTGTAATTTTCTATGAATGGTTCTCATAGATATTCTTGAATTGTGATTATATATATATATATTCTCAAAATTATTAAAAAAAAATTCATGTATCCTTTTTAGTTGAAATTGGGAATTTTTATCATGTGTTTGGCTTAGATATGTTTTTATGGCATGTGTTTATTGTTATATGATCCGCATGTGTAGATTGTGTTGAATTTTATGGTTTGACTGAAGTTACCCAGTCAGGATCCAATTATCATTGAGAGGGGGATGGTTGATTTAGTTATTTATTTTCTTTTTATGATTCCTTTCAAATGAAACAACCTTTATCTCCTATTATAGATTTACTTCCCTAATAAACATAATCCATACAAACATCTATTGGAACATAAGAATTTACAAGGTTCACTACTCAATGAGAGTATATAGTCCTCGGTATGGTATGAAAATAATCTTGTACCACAAAATCTACTAAATAGATAATAATTTAATGTGGAATACAACATATCGGATATTCCCTTTCACTCGTGTAGTACTTGGGTGATAATCCTCAAGTGTGTGTGCACCCTATTAGCACAAATAGGGTAATGCAATATCTCTATGCTTCATGACCACCATCACAAATCTGATCATTGAAAACAACTCTTCTATTTCCTATACAAAAGATAATAGGAATTACCTAGACTTTGTAATAATAATTTTTCCTATACCTTAGTCATATATTGATCCACTTGAAATCCCTTCTAAGATAATTTGGGTACTCAAATCTTCATCTCACAGAGCACCTTCATGAAGCTCCCAGCTTTGCAGAGTAATGTAGTTTGAAAATTGTTCTAGTTCATATATCTCACTTGATCGTAGAGCTAAATATTTCTTGGAGCATAAATTGGTCTTTTGGAAGTTCACTTCTTTCTCAAAGATCAATGGATCTTCATGAAGCTCCTTTCCTTTGCGGAGCTCATTGCCTTCACAGAGCTCGCTTTCTCCACGAACCATTATCACAATTCGAGAGATCTAAAATTCTTGTTAAGTCCCTCTACAATTATCTCAAGGGTGGAGGCCTATTTATAGGCTTTTCCCACCAACTCTAGAACCTCCCAGTCACCACACCACCACATAAGCACCAAATCACAGAGCTCCAAAACTTCAATCGAAATTCACTCTATTTCACAAATCACCATGGCTATTTTCTATAATCTCAAGCCTTTTGGAATCGTGAAGTGTCCCATTAAATAATTTTCACCACTATTATAATACTTCTTCCTTTGCCCCAAGGTGATTATCCTTGTTCCTTTGTGCCTTCTCCTTTCCTCAAACATTCACAAAACTCATCATAATCCTGAAGAACACCGTGAACATTTTTCAAGTCTTCGCGAAATCTACTTCATGAATCCCAAATTCATGAAATTAATGCCATTTCCATGTTTTGATATGATCTTAAAGGAAACCCAAATTTCACAATGCTCACCAACACCAAATTTTGGAACCCAAAAAATTTCCCAAGAATTGGAAAACTATGCCATCATAAACACTTGTTTCTACAAGACCAACCATTCGGATTGTCATAATCTCCCCCTCCCCCATTTCATTCTTAATGATTACATCACATTTTCTCCAACCAAATTATGATATTTTTGAAAAACAGACCAGTAAAAAATCATTATGTTTTCCATGGAAAGCATTCTATCTTACCTGTATTTCCCCACCCACTTATACAAAGTGATGTGATTTCCATTCTCTCAAACTTCCTTGATAATTAACTAAAACACTTGGTGCATTCAAAATATTCATCAACCATATTGGTCCCAACATTAACATTAATTTTTATATTACTTTGACACTTCGAAATAATGTGGTGTTTTTTTAAAATGGTTTTGGGGTGACATTATTGATGAATATGGCGAGTCATTAGATGTGGTCACATAGATGTGTTATAAGGATGCACACATGGATTGGAACATAAGTGATAATGGTCTCGAATTAACTTCCTCAACATAAATACTAATATTTCAAAACCCTAACCCCTCATTTTTTCCTTCTTCAAACCCTCCACTCTTATCTAATTGTCCTTTGGTATTGAAATTTCATTGATACTACTTCAAAAAGTATAATATGTTAGGGCACATTTGGTACTTTGGAAAAATGGTTAATTTTCCATAAATGGATATGAACACCCATTTGGAATCTTAATGTTTGATGTGTTATTAACATTGGAATAAAGTGTTTGTGTGAAATTGAAATTGGATTTGAGATGTAGAGAGATGTTTATAATTGTGTATATGAAAGTGGTTTTTTTGTGTCAAATTGAAAATGGTTCTGAAAATGTTTCGTAAATATATTCGAAATGGATATGCTGTATTTCCTTGTTGGAACTATAAAATGATTTGGAAGTGAATTTTGGTTTGGATGTACAAGTTCCTGATTGTAATTTTAATTGTTTTTAGAAATATTTTTAAATCTTGTGTTATATGATGTCCTAGTTGGAACTTGTGTGTGGATTACTACAATAGGGCCCACATATGGAGGATTTTTCAATGTTTGTTATCGCATGGGTGGTGTCAGTGTTTGGGGTTGGTATGTGCGGTTGTGTCAGGTAAGGTTAGTCATGCATGAGAGGTCCACCTACATAAAATTTGTACTATTTCAATGTTTTTAGAATATTTTAGAGGTTTGAGTGATGGTTTCTTGTAAGCCTCGATTAGATGGGTTGGTACCCAATGAATTTATAGGGTTATGTCAGACGTTCTACTAGATTAGAAGGTCTAGAGAGGACATTTGGTTATTAACTGTGGAGATACACCATTTGCTGGTATGTGTGTCTGATCTAATTACATCCATATATCACTCTAGGGATTTTTAGAAAATGACCATGGTTTTAAATTTATAAGTTCTTATTTTTTTATGATACACTTTGTTTCCTATATACATTGATTCTTTATTTTCATCATAATATTATAATTCATTGTTTGGTTTTTGGTTTGGGTTTTTTTAAATGGTTGTACATTTTGAAAATGGAAATGTGGTGTTTTCTGTTTTCTAAATAGGGAGATTTTTTTTATTAAAATGATAAAAACCTATGTTCATATGTGTATTTAAATCTAGGGTTTATAGACCATTCAAGGAAAGTAAATGGATTGATTCTTTGGTGGTTTCCTACAGATCTATTAAATCTCCCACTCTACTTATGCCACTCTGGATTAGTAGACCTGGGATATTTTGTAAGTGCATGTTTCTCGTTAAGTTTCTCATCTTTGGAGAGGGTTGGTCTTGTGGATGGTGGTGACCATGAGGTCACATGGAGATCGAGCTATCTTTTTTCTAGTTTTAGTTTTTTCTTGGTAGCGTTTGATTGTTCTATTTATTTTTGTTTAGATACACTATCAACATCAGTTTTTATATATATTGAGATATAGCTATTTTTTGTTCTTATAATGGAACAATTTATTTATTTTATCTTAGTTGTTGGGAAAAATCATTGACATATTGATTACATTGATTCCCAATACTACTAGGCGGCCCAGGGGGATTAGGAATGATCTTCAGACCATATCCATAGATATGTCAGATTTTAGGTCAGATGGAATCCTGGCTTAGTTAATGAAACATGGGAATTATATTAACCAAAAATTAAAAACAATTATTCCATAAGGAATATTCCCCAATGAAACAAAATAAAGAAAAAAATAACAAAACTTATGTTTTGACTTAATTCATATTAGTTCAAACATCATGTACAATAAATATTATTTTATTATAAAAATTATATAGAACAATATTTACATATATAATAGAATTTCTGATTTAATTATGACATAATATTTCTCAATTATTTTCAATTCGAGGTTAATTTTGTGTTTCAGGTAATAGCTTCTTTGTTTTTCACTCATGTGTGGAATAGTTATCATTGGTCCTATTACAAAGATAATTATTTCATCATCACAAAATTGATAACCATGATATAAATATCACACACACATACACACAGATATATATATATATATTAATTTATATATATTCATGTTGATTAATAAAATTTTGAGATATAAAATAAAATACACTATTCGTTGAGATTGTAGTCTGTACGTTCTCATGAACGTTGTTTTCATTTTCATATCAAATAAAAGAAAAGAAAAGAATATAATATTTTATCATTAAAAAATAATTTTTATTATATATATATATAATATATTAATAATAAACATCTTTATTACCTTCTATGTTAAATATATATAAGAAAAACAAATGACATCGCATCATGGTGATGGTAAGCCATATGTACCAAGGAGTGACATTATCATTTCTTATAATATTAGGAGGAAATTTTCTAGATATGATTGTATAATTACAGAAATATAATTTTTTCATAAATACAACATATAAACATTAAACACATAATAAAACCCAATCATAAAATATGGTGATGGAAAATTAATTGTATCGCCACATAGAGACGATAAGTCATATGTACGCAATGAAAGGGGGTTGAGATGAAGTCCCATACAAAGACGGTATCCTTGGATTAAGGATAAATCAATTACATAATTATGTGTGAAAAACTAATACACCAAATATAAGTGGATATTAAGTGTAAAACAATCAGAGGTTAATCACAAATATTCATAGAACGACATATTCAAGTAGTACAAGCTTATCCCAAAGAATCAAAATTGGGTTAAGAAGTTCCCTTGCAAAAATTTGACATCCTAACGGCGTCACTACAAAATTCAGAAAATGAGTTGATGAGAGATAAAAAGGGTATCTCATCACTTGGAAATAAAATTAAAATCACTAAGGATATAGAAGAACATATCCCAACATAATGTTATGTGAATTAAAAGACATAACAAAAGAAGTCTTTTAAAAAGAGGAGGGTGAAAGGTTCCCTTATCGACATGGGTATCTTTCGAAACATACACCCCGTGAAAGAAGGACAATACAAAATTGATGTAAATACTCATAAATGAAATTATATTACACAATGAGTAAAATAATGGGCAGTACATACACCATTCAAAGGAAATTGTTTCAAATTTAGCATAAATCTCACGGGAATAAAAGTGAGATGAAAAATCCCTTATGAAAACTCGGCAGCCTAACGACGCCACTTAAAACTTAAAAAAATGGATTGATGATATCAAATAGGGTCTCTCATCATATTAAAATAAAATGTACAGAGAGAGTAATATAAAAGAACATCCCCCATCATAACAAAGAGGAGCTTAAAATAAGTGACATAAAGGAGAGTACTTAAAAAGAAAGAGAGAGGTTAGATCTCTTACGAAAATTTGGCAGCCTAACGGCGCCACATAAAACTTCCAAAAGTGGATTGATGAGATCAAATAGGGTCTATCATAATATTAAAATAAAATGTAAATCAAGAGGAATATAAAATAACATCCCCCATCATAACAAATAGGAGCTTAAAAGAAGTGACATAAAGGAGAGTACTTAAAAAGAAAGAGAGAGGTTAGATCTCTTATGAAAATTCGGCAGCCTAACGGCGCCACTCAAAACTTCCAAAATGGATTGATGAGAGAGAATAGGGTATATAATCATATGAACATAAAAATTACAGTAAGAGTAATATAAAAGAACATACCAATCACAAGAAATATGAGCTTAAAAGGAATGACATAAAAGAGTGTACATAAAAAGAACGAGAGGAGTAGGATCCCTTACCTCGGGTCCGACTTGACTCAATCATTCTTTAACGTCCTGAATAATAAACTTGAGTTAATTTATACTTGCTTAAGAAACTTTTTAAAGTTAATTATTCCTTTTATATCAGTTATTTCCATGTTATAAACTTTATGTAATCATTTAAGTTAATAATGTTTGTTTTGTCGATATTTGGTTCTTAAGTCGAAAGTGGACTTCTTACAATTACATGTTGTTCGTGTGGTAAAAGGTTCATTATATCCATAATGATATTCATGATTTAGATATCATATATATCATATATATCCATAATATACATGTATTTATAATATTACATAATCATTTAGAGGTAAGAAATGAAATGCACCGTTCATGGAGACGGTAAGACGTACGTACGCATGAACTCTACTTTCATTTCTATGTCATATTAATGGAATTAAAACTAAATGATAGGTATGTATATTTTTAATCCATAATTATATTAATCATTTATATGTAACATACATCATATATAATAACTTTAAATACATCCTTTATACATCCCACATATGGCATTAACAAATCAAATCACTTTGAGGGGGCGGTAGTCCGCACTTCCTAAAATGAAATTATCATGTTTACCCACAATGGAAACCATAAAGGTATGCCACAAAAGAAAAATACAGAAGATTAAGTAAAACATAAACATATTATATATCATATATAAATATAGTTACATCTTAATGGCCATATTTTAAGGTGTTATATGAGTGTTGAACAATCATCGTTTCGTGAGGCAGAAATTCACCATCCACATAAACAGTATGTTCTTTAACCATTTGATGTAGGTGTGTGTAAGTGTAGCTCTAATGATTATTATAACAACATCCTAGTATATTTAAGATACTGGAGTTTTTACAAAAGTAACGAATAAAAAGAGTTTAGGGGGTTGGAGAAGCAAAATAAAACAAAAGAACACAAGTGAAGACATTACCTTAAAATCGGGTAACTCTTTTTGATTTGAGCTCAAAGGATTCCTTGGGAAGACTTGTGCCCAAATTGAGGCTTCTAGGAGTAATAGAGGGATGTGGATAAGCAAAATGAGCAGGGTTTGGCCGATCCAAATGCTTTATAGGTGTGGGTAAGGTGGTAGATGTGGGGGCCTTTTATAAGAGGAGAGGAGGGGCACTCTTGTAAAGTTACAAAATGTTACTTTATTTTAGAATGAGTTTCGGATTTTAATGGTCCCACATTGATGTGTTTCAAGGATAAGGTGATAAGGGTTATAAATCCACCCATACCTTAGGTTTTGGACATTTGTAGGTCTTAGATTTTACATTATCTTTCCATTTTGTTTAAATCCTTTATTAATGAGGTAATCGTTGCATCATCATGATGTCATAAATAATTGAATTTATTTAATGTATAAAAATTATAAGAAAAATATCATGATGTAGGAAATATTTTTATATTTCTAATTAATATATATAGTCAAAAATATGACCTGTATAACCCCATTTAAATTTTTTTTAGTGAAACATCTCATGCTTGTGACATTTTTATTTTAACTTTAAATAAAAAGTTATTTATGTCATTTTCCTACCAAAGTGGCTCCATGGGGTCCCCAAGTTGACCCATGGATTGTCTTGGTCAGCCATGACACATAAAATGAGGGTATGACATGTTTCTAGGTCATTTAACATTATTAAAATATTATTTTTACCTTAAATTACACTAATTACCTCTAATCACGATTAATAAACTTAAAAGTTACTATTCACCAAAAAATTATTTTAATCCCATTGAACCAAATTTTACTTCTTAATGACAACCATGTATGTCGGATTTTTGAAATTAAAATCCCAGAAGTGGTAAAGTTTCATTTAAACGAAAAATCAGTTTCTTTAATTACCACTTAGTGGTTTCACTATTCATCAAAAATTGAAGTTTTTCAGAAAATTACCAAAAATTCACCCTAGGCTATATTTGATATTCCAAATTCAAAAATGATGTCTATTTTACAAAATTCAAAACATATAAGTTACATTAATTAATTTAATAATTAATTCCCGCTGTCGGAGCAAATAGCATGTTTTTATGAAACAATAAGTATCAAAAGATTGACACTAGTTTAAGTCCAATTTCAAGATGAAATTAATTACAATGACAACTATTGGATTAAATGGTAAAAATATATTCTAATTTTACTTTAAAAACAATTGAAAATATAATCTAATCATATAATTAAATTAAATTAAAAAGAGGTTTTGAATTAAAATACAACATTTTTCACTATTCAAAAAATGAACTTTATCGGAAAGATACCAAAAATTTACACAAAGTAAATTTTGATGTCCCTATTCTAAAAAAGAATTTTATTTTGTCAAATATAACACATAAAATTGTCAAAAAGTGTATTTAAAAGAGGTTCTCCATCAAAAGGCGGTTAATCGACCTTCTAAAGAACATTAGAATGTTTACGCTTAAAAATTGAATTCATTCACATTTTTAATCCTCTAACATTTATTGTAAAAAGTAAAAATATTTGACAAACATATATAATCATTTTGTAGTTAGTTCTGTTCATTCCTGCCATTACAACGGCTAGGCGTTAACTACCATTTAAAATAATATTATTTTATTATTAGAGTGCAACGTAAGATTCCTAAGAAACTCGTTGTTGCGTATTGGGTATTCCATCGAGCATAGCGTCCCCTTTAAAGTAATATTAATATTTTATTCACAAATATGGATAAATATAAAAATGTCATATTATTTATTTACCTGGGGTGTTACATCCTTCCCCCCTTTTGGGAATTGCGTCCTCGCAATTTTAAAATTGGGCTCAGAAACATCATTGAAAGTCCCACATCGGAACAAGAGTCGGTAAAACAATCACTTTAAAATAAATAATGAGAATTACAGAGGTCACTCGAGTTAACCCATACTAGGATTCCATGTAGGAAAACATGGAAATGGAGGAGAAAACATAGGGTCATGTTTTGATGGAGAGTGATAGAAATCATGTTTAGGAGAAAGTTAACCACAATAAAATCACAAACTTGTGATGGGTTAAACGGTATTCGATTCCCCAGTAGGAAAAGTTAATAGAAAACATTTTTGTTTTTTTATTGAGGAATTTATTCATAAGGAAACATAATTACATATCATGGTGACTTTCAAATTTTATTAGATTTCTTACACAAACTCATATTTTCTCCAAAAGACGAGTATTTAGGAAGACTTGTTCACTATAATAAACTTCTAGAGAATCACCTAATCCATAAAAGATAACTATATACTTCCTATGTCTTTAGACTTTAACTAAAACAAAAACCAAAATGGTTAGTACAAGATCAGACAATCCAGAAAAGGATAACCCTTTATAAAAAGAAAATCTATTCTTAATCTCTAAATTTTTTCCAACAAAACCCAAAGTTCAATGAGACCATTTGATAAACAATTTGTCCATAAAATTATTCAAAGTAAACAAAACTAAGATTGAAACCCAAATATTTGAAGGATTTAGTCACATAGTCTTCCAAGTTAAATCGTAACATTTATCTCCAAACAACATCAGTTTCTCCTAAAGTCTCATATTGAAAAGTAATTAACCTAATCACATATCCTCCATGATAGGTTAATCATTTCCATAGATAACCCAAAATAAACTTAGTCTTGATTCCTTAAATCATCTAACTAAAAAGAATTAGTCAAACTAACCAGGGACTTCATGTAGTCCAGTGGTAGGCGATAAATACTAGTCGCACTTTGGTTGTGGGTTCGATTCCCGCAGCTTTGTCCGACGTGACGGGTTGTCACACGGTCTGCGTGTTGTCCTCTTTACAAAACTATATAATTCTTAAAACATTCCCCAAAACGAGATAAAATCTTCAAAAATGATCATAACATATTTTAACCTCAAGTTTATCTCACGCCTTTCATTTTCTATTATAACATATAATAACCCATAATTACCTCAAAAGTAAGGATCATATAAACTCTAATGGTTACCTTTATAATTATTACCTGAACTTCCACATCGATTGGTCATCTCGTACATGATGCATTACAGATCATACCAAGGTTCAAGTGGTTGATCATGACTCCTTGATAGTTGGTTTAGAACAACCACAAGTTTCCTCATTGAATCCCCCATTTTATCTAGTATCTTAATCAGAGAACCACCACAGTTTCCTTCAAACCTGTTGTCTCTTTGGTGCCTGCTAGATCCATCCATTCACTAAAAACAGAAATGTCAGTGTGAGTATATCAATAAAACCATCATGTACTAATGAGGAAGGTAAACACTAAGGTATACTTACTCATTCACTTTATCTAAAACTAGTACTCTTTCTGAAATCCTAACAATTATGGTAATGTCACTTGTGCTTAGAGAATACCCTAACCCCTAAAGTTATCTAAACCGATATTTGATACCAACTATAAGGTGCCAGCCTTAAACCTTACTTAATCTTGAGTTATTACAAGATTACACATTGAGGACCTTTTCATGTTTATAGTTTTAGAGAATTAGATCATAAAACTTGCATTACATTCCACATTTAAACAAAGTGGTTACATAAAAGATAGTATTAATTTTTCCCATCAACAGAAACATATTTAAAATAAAACATGGATTCTTTCTTGTCACTTCCTTGACACTATCATCATATCATGTAACATTCCCTTGATCTGTGAAAAACATTTCAAAAACTTGGGATGAGCATAAAAAGCTCAGTAAGGGATATAAAAATATGGAAAGGACACATGAGTACATGTATACATAAGAATGAAATCATAATTTACCCATAAAACATAAGCACTTTAACATACCTCCTAAAATCATGAATAAATAGTAGAAATCATAAGACATAAAGGTAACTTGAGGCATTCATAACATTCTTACGTAGGGAGTAACCCTCTTTGTTACATTTGGAATACCCATCACAGTATATTCCCTAAATCTCTTCGGAGAAACCTTAACGTTTAACCCCTTCGCGTTACCCAATGCATTGGAGAGCTATATCGGGCTCACCCACCCATAGTTTATCACAGAACCACCCATCTTCATAATAATTCCCAAGAACCTCAACATAATCGTATCACATAAAACATGCATAAAGGAAACATAACATTTACACCTTTCAATCACAAGATATCAATACAACACATTGATATAAAAACATTATGAAAACCATTTTCAATACCAAAATAAAAGAAAAGTAAAACATGTTATTTATTTTTCTTTTAAAAAAAGGTATGGCTTGTATAGGAAGTTGAAACTCAAATAATGGTCACGGCGGTAGAGAATTCGTTGTCGCCGCATACATATGACAAAAACATTCCCTTTTGACGTTTAGTAAACGCTTCATATAAAAAAGATTCCTTTTCAATAAAAGTAAAAGTCAAATGGGTTTATACACCATATAAAAGAAGGTTGTGTATAAAACAAAATATGCCCCAATGAAAGGATATTGAGACGAAGTCCCATACAAAGACGGTATCCTTGGATTAAGGATAAATCAATTACATAATTATGTGTGACAAACTAATACACCAAATATAAGTGGATATTAAGTGTAAAAAAGTCAGAGGTTATTCACACATATTCATAGAACGACATATTCAAGGAGTAAAAGCTTATCCTAAAGAATCAAAATTGGGTTAAGAAGTTCCCTTGCAAAAATTTGACAGCCTAATGGCGTCACTACAAAATTCAGAAAATGAGTTAATGAGAGACAAAAAGGGTATCTCATCACTTGGAAATAAAATTTAAATAACTAAGGATATATAAGAACATATCCCAACATAATGTTATGTGAATTAAAAGACATAACAAAATAAGTCTTTTAAAAATAGGAGGGTGAAAGGTTCCCTTACCGACATGGGTATCTTTCGAAACATACACCCCGTGAAAGAAGGACAATACAACATTGATGTAAATACTCATAAATGAAAGTATATTACACAATGAGTAAAATAATGGGCAGTACATACACCACTCAAAGGAAATTGTGGAAAATGTAGCATAAATCTCATGGGAATAAAAGTGAGATGAAAAATCCCTTACGAAAACTCGGCAGCCTAACGACGCCACTTAAAACTTCCAAAACTGGATTGATGAGATCAAATAGGGTCTCTCATCATATTACAATAAAATTTAAAGCGATAGGAATATAAAATAACATCCCCCATCATAACAAAGAGGAGTTTAAAAGAAGTGACATAAAGGAGAGTACTTAAAAAGAAAGAGAGAGGTTAGATCTCTTACGAAAATTCGGCATCCTAACAGCGCCACTTAAAACTTCCAAAAATGTATTGATGAGATAAAATAGGGTCTCTCATCATATTAAAATAAAATTTAAAGCAAGAGGAATATAAAATAACATCCCCCATCATAACAAATAGGATCTTAAATGAAGTGACAGAAAGGAGAGTACTTAAAAAGAAAGAGAGAGGTTAGATCTATTACGAAAATTCGGTAGCCTAACGGCGCCACTCAAAACTTCCAAAATGGATTGATGAGAGAGAATAGGGTATCTCATCATATGAACATAAAAATTACAGTAATATTAAAATAAAATAACATCCCAATCACAAGAAAGATGATCTTAAAAGAAATGACATAAAAGAGTGTACATAAAAAGAACGAGAGAAGTAGGATCCCTTACCTCGGGTCCGACTTGACTCGATCGTTCTTTAACGTCCTGAATAATAAACTTGAGTTAATTTATACTTGATTAAGAACCTTTTTCAAGTTCATTATTCCTTTTATATCACTTATTTCCATGTTATAAACATTATGTAATCATTTAAGTTAATAATGTTTGTTTTGTCGATATTTGGTTCTTAAGTCGAAAGTGGACTTCTTACAGTTAAATGTTGTTCGTGTGGTCAAAGGTTCATTATATCCAGAATGATATTCATGATTTAGATATCATATATATAATATATATCCAGAATATAAATGTATTTATAATATTAAATAATCATTTAGAGGTAAGAAATGAAATGCACTGTTCATGGAGACGGTAAGCCGTACGTACGCATGAACGCTACTTTCATTTCTATGTCATATTAATGGAATTAAAACTAAATGAGATGCATGTATAATTTAATTACAGAATTATATTCATCATTTATATGTAACATACATCATATATAATAAATTTAAATACATCCTTTATACATCCCACATATGGCATTAACGAATCAAATCACTTTGAGGGGGCGGTAGTCCGCACTTCCTAAAATGAAATTATCATGTTTACCCACAATGGAAACCATAAAGGTATGCCACGAAAGAAAAATACAGAAGCTTAAGTAAAACATAAAAATATTATATATCATATATAAATATAGTGACATCTTAATGTCCACCTTTTAAGGTGTTATATGAGTGTTGAACAATCATCGTTTCGTGAGGCAGAAATTCGCCATCCATAAAAACAGTATGTTCTTTAACCATTTGATGTAGGTGTGTGTAAGTGTAGATATAATTATTCTTATAAAAACATCCTAGTATATTTAAGATATTGGAGTTGTTACAAAATAAATTAATAAAAAGAGTTTAGGGGGTTGGAGAAGCAAAATAAAACAAAAGAACACAAGTGAAGACATTACCTTAAAATCGGGTAACTCTTTTTGATTTGAGCTCAAATCATTCATTGGTAAGACTTGTACCCAAAGTGAGGCTTCTAGGAGTAAGAGAGGGATTTTTATAGGCAAAATGAGCAGGGGTTGTCCGAGCCAAAGGCTTGAGAGTTGTGGGTAAGGTGGTAGAGGTGGGGGCCTTTTATAAGAGGAGAGGAGGGGCACTCTTGTAAAGTTACAAAATGTTACTTTATTTTAGAATGAGTTTCGGATTTTAATGGTCCCACATGGATGTGTTTCTAATATAAGGTGATAAGGGTTCGAAATACACCCATCCAATAGGTTTTATACATGTGTAGGTCTTAGATTTTACATTATCTTTCCATTTTATTTAAATCGTTTATTAATGAGGTAATCGCTGCATCATCATGATGTCATTAATAATTTAATTTATTTAATGTCTAAAAATTATAGGAAAAATATAATGATGTAGGAAATCTTTTGAGATTTCTAATTAATATTTATAGTCAAAAATATGACTTGTATAACCTCATTTAAAAATTTTTTTAGTGAAACATCTCATGTTTGTGACATTTTTTTTAACTTTAAATAAAAAGTTATTTATGTCCTTTTCCAACCAAAGTGGCTCCATGGGGTCCCCAAGTTGACCCATGGATTGTATTGGTCGGACATGACACATCCAATGAGGGTAGGACATGTTTCTAGGTCATTTCAAATTATTAAAACATTATTTTTACGTTAAATTACACTAATTACCTCTAATCGCGATTAATAAACTTAAAAGTTATTATTCACCAAAAAATTATTTTAATCCCATTGAACCAAATTTTACTTCTTAATGACAACCATGTATGTCGGATTTTTGAAATTCAAATCACAGAAGTGGTAAAGTTTCATTTAAATGAAAAGTCAGTTTCTTTAACTACCACTTAGTGGTTTCACTATTCATCAAAAATTAAAGTTTTTCAGAAAATTACCAAAAATTCACCCTAGGCTATATTTGTTATTACAAATTCAAAAATGATGTATATTTTAAAAAATTCAAAACATATAAGTTACATTAATTAATTTAATAATTAATTCCCGCTGTCAGAGAAAATAGCGTGTTTTTATGAAATAATAAGTATCAAAAGATTAACACTAGTTTAAGTCCAATTTCAAGATGAAATTAATTCCAACGACCACTATTGGATTAAATGGAAAAAATATGTTCTAATTTTACTTTAAAAAAATCAAAATATAATCTAATCATATAAATAAATTAGATTAAAAAGAGGTTTTGAATTAAAATACAACATTTTTCACTATTCAAAAAAATGAACTTTATCTGAAAGATACCAAAAATTTACACAAAGTAAATTTTGATGTCTCTATTCTAAAGAATAATTTTATTTTGTCAAATATAACACATAAAATTTTCAAAAAGTGGATTTAAAAGAGGTTCTCCATCAAAAGTCGGTTAATCGACATTCTAAAGAACATTAGAATGTTTATGCTTAAAAATTGAATTCATTCACATTTTTAATCCTCTAATATTTATTGTAAAAGTAAAACTATTTGACAAACATATATAATCATTTTGTAGTTAGTTCTATTCATTCCCTCCATTACAACAGCTAGGCGTTAACTACCATTTAAAATAATATTATTTTATTATTAGAGTGCAACGTAAGATTCCCAAGAAACTCGTTGTTGCGTATTGGGTACGCCATCGAGCATGGCGTCCCCTTTAAAGTAATATTAATATTTTATTCACAAATATGGATAAATATAAAAATGTAATATTCTTTATTTACCTGGGGTGTTAAATATATAGTGAATTTATAATATTTTAGACCATAAATTATACCCTTTTCTTTATTTTTTAATTTTATTATTTTTAACTAATTTAGAATATATTATTTTCATAAAATATAACAAGTGTTAATTTTAAAACTATTCATTACATTGAAATTTTTAAAATCAATAGAGAAATATAACTACGACCCAAATCATTTTTTAATTCCATACTATTCCATATTATATTATATAATTTGTCAAAAACCATATGTAATTAAAATTATATTTTTTTTAATATTTTTAATATCACTTATTTTGGGTTTTTATTAATTGAATAATTACAACATAGTTTTTGTGTTGTTATTTAGGATAATTGTATATTCACTAAATATTAAAAATATATTTCCTTGATTATAATCTCCTTTTATGTTTATGAGTAATATATATAGTCTATAATATATTTTATTTATTCTCATATTAAATATACTATACATGTTAAATGTTAGAGTGGATATTTTTCACTCTTTTTAATTTTAATAATATCCAAGCCATTTTCTTGGAAAAGTGTTAGTTAAATTATTAAATGTAAACAATTATGTGAAAATGGTTGAATTAAATTTTGTAAATATTATTTTAACATGTGCTTGGTTCATTTTATAATCATTATATCTTTATTTTCATCATAAATTACTCAATCTATACCATTAACATGGTAAAAAAAACTATGGATATTACTATTCATATTTTGCCCACATAAAAGGGAACATCATTCTAAATTTTTCCCTTATTATTATTATTATTAAATAATTTTTTAAAAAATTAAAAAAACATAATTGGATAAGATTAATTAAATATTAATCTCATCGACAGGGTGATAAAACATGTTTTTAAAGTTAAAACATTCAAAATATTGAAATGTTTTTATATCCAAATTAAATGAAAAATTGATTCCAATGACATTAATTTGATTAAATGATAAAAAATTAATATAACTATACAATAAAACTAATAAAAATAATTTAAAAAATAATTTATTTATATGAAAAAGATGTTTCAATTAAAATTCCTTATTTTTCACTATAACTCAAAACATGAATCTTCTCAAAAAAAATGAAGTTAAATAAGAATTAGATAATATTATATAAAAAAGGAATTTTATTTTTATTATAAAAATTATAATATTTTCCAAATTTATATTTAAGATGGGTTCTCCACTAAAAGGCTGTAAAATCACCCTTATGAAAATACATCTTTTTAATCATAAAATTTGATTTATTCATATCATATGCCAATAAAAAATATTTTATGAAATTAAGAAATATTAATAAATATAAAATAAATAAGTTTTATTAAAAAATTGATAAATAGAGGTCTATTTAATTTATTGAGGTAAAATTTTATTGTTATATAGATATTATTTTAGTATAAAGAGAATTTCTATATTTTTAAGTTGTACTTGCATTCATTTCTATGTAATTGATATCCAAAAGAAAAAATTTAATTTATATTTTTAAATAATATTTTCCTAATTTAGTTGATTTTATTTATAATTTTGATTCCAAAGGAAAGTTGGTAACTATAATAATATTTGTATAAAAATATTAATACCATATTGTAGATTGGTAAAACTCTATCATGCATTTTACAAATGCTATCCGACGAAGACAACATTGCGTATAACAGAAGCCCAACAAAGTGATGTGTGTTCCATGAGAAAATATAATAATTTCATGTCACGTAAGATTAACATGATGGTGCATATGACGCAATCCAAACATATTGATTTTTTATAACAAAATAATTTAATTGTGTTGTGTGAAATGAAAAATATAAAAAATAATAAATTTATTAGAAAACAATACAAAATTTATAAGGGTGTTACATTATATAGAACTTTAAATGAATTTATCCATTAAAAATCAATAGGTTATCAATGTTTTAATTCATGAACTTTATCTCATAGAAACCAGCATCTACAAAATAAAAGTTAAGAATCCCTTTGAAAATAATGATGGAAAAATAATTGTTACCCAATGTAACTCATAACTATCTTTCCACATAGAAGAACATAAGTGGAAAGTGAAAATATGGACCTAGTGGAGAAAACTCCCTATAGATTTCTATTGGATTGTGATGAAGAACATATTATATAATAAGGTTGAAGAAAAAAACCACAGAACCAATATATCTAAAAAAGTTCCTTAATATCATAAAAATGATGGAAATATTTGAACCGTGTATTTCAAAATCCATTGAGATGTAATACTTGGATGATTCCATCTAATAAGTACAATATACCTCTATGGTTGTGCCTGGATTAATTTCTTCCTCATCTCTTACCCCAATAAAATATGATGATGAAATTATATTTCTTTAATAACTAGTGGATCCAAATATCTATAATGAAATGATAAGTCATTCCTTCAATACGTATCACTAAAAAATGGTTAGGACAAGTTTTCCAATAGAATAAATCCTCGTATCAAGATAAAATACATTAATATCTAAAACTTTATAAAAATTTTAACATTAACATTTCTACAATTGGGTAACCTTATAACTCATCCAAATTAATAAGGTAAAACACTTTAGAAATAAGGTCACTAAATTTAAAAAAATTGAATTGATCCCATGTATATCACAATGTCTCTCATATTTTTTACCTACCAAGCATGTGAATACCTTCATAATGTATTTTCTTGAAACATGTTAATTACCATAAATCCATATTCAAAACATCTATTCTTTCTTATTCCAATGATTATTTTATATATTCCTTAAGACCAAGAATGTATTAAACTATAACTATCAAAGAATAAATCAAATTATTTACATATCCTTAATCAGTTCTAAGGTAATCAATACCATCTAATTTACATATTCATATCCAAAAAATCTATATCCAAACATTATTATCGACACATTTGGAATATATTATAGTTTATCATTCCCTCAATAATGTGTTCCTCGTGAATATAACCTTTCCATTAAATAACATATCTATGTCATTAGTATCATTCATCATATAAATTTGAATACTTTATGGAAAGCATATACTGAAAATACTAATATGTTTTTTAATCATTGAATTCCAAAATAAATACACATCAATCATCAGAATTTATTTTTAATCCACTACTCAGAGTTCATATTCTAATTCTATCCTCGAATATCAAATATTAATCATTACTTATGGTTCAATTACATCATTGTAATCATGTGATTCATGAGACTTCTTTTTCCATTCTTCATAATTGGATAAATATATGGATAGAGAGTGACTCTACTACTGTAATTCATGCCATTTGGAATGGTTCCATTCACTTTTCCCGGACGCTCACCTCGCATTGGATTGATTGCCTGGAATGTCTTTCAGGGATCAATGTCATCACCACTCATACCTATCATGAATCTAACAAGATCGATGATGGTCTTTCCAACATCGGTGCTTCTCACGAGATGCATTGGACTGATGTTCTTCCTCTGGGGTTAATCCCACTCTATGTTAGGGATGTTAGCAAAATGCCTTATTTCAGACTTGTGTAATTTCTTTTTTTCTTGTAAAGACACGTAAAATTCAAGGGAAATTTTTTATTAATTTTCTTTGGGATTTTACAAGAACGCAGTTTCAGACGACACTTGATTCCGAGGCCCAGTGTGCCCGGAATTTCTATCCGAAGTTTAGCTCGGGTATGTTCAGTGAACGAACGAGCATGAAATTATAACTTTTGAACCGGTGCTCGGAATCGAATTCTGAGGGCACCGATGGAACCGTAGCACCGGTAATTTCTTAGGAACACCTTTTCTGGAGTTGCGTTTGCTCGTTATGAATTGTTTAAATTTGTGGATTAAGTGTTAGTGAAATAAAATTTTCGTTAAGAATTTTATTTCCCTTTCCATGAGTTAGAACCTAAGTGTTGGAGTTAGGGTGGGACCCACTGTTTGTTAGTTTTTATTGAGTGGATTAAAGGTGAGGTGGGGCCCACA
Source organism: Viscum album (assembly GCA_963277665.1). Lineage (NCBI taxonomy): Eukaryota > Viridiplantae > Streptophyta > Magnoliopsida > Santalales > Viscaceae > Viscum > Viscum album. The sequence continues at coordinate 1,348,647,953 of OY728121.1, read as the reverse complement.
CGATCCCCCACCTTTTCAAATCCCTTAACTCCCTAACTCCTCTTAACCCCCCACTTAAGTTGTGTAACTCTTAACTTTTTAACTTCCCATTAATTGGGTGACTTTACCTCTCCTCTCATTAAGTATTCCAACACCCAATTCAATTATTTAATTTATGTTTTGAATTTTTGAATTTTGGCTTAAGTTAATAAAATAAGGGTGAGCCTTATTTTATTTTGGATGGATGTTGTGTGTGGAAAATTGAGGAGAGAGCTCTTCATATTCATCACGAAGAACACCAAGACTTCGACGAAGAACACCAAGACTTCGACGAGGAACGCCGTCACCGTAAGGAGAGATCGACGTGCCGTCTCTTCTCCTCTTCGCAGCTGGTGTGTTTCCGAAGATCAACGACACACCCTCTTTCGATCTTCTGCCCGTGTCAACTAAAAGGAGACGCCACTTCCTCCTCGGGCGTTCTCCGTTAACTTACAGAGCTTCACCTTGCGACGTCGTTTTTCGGAACGGACCCCCGTTCTAGCTACGCTCAAGGTAGGGGTTTAAATTATTTAATTATTTTCGTTCGTGAATTCTACTTTGTCGTCCTTCGTGAATTTACGACCAGTTTCTATTGATTAACGAGAGGGGGTCGGACCGCACAAACATGGCCGATCCTCCTCTAATTTGAATGTTGTTTCTAATATGGTTGGGATGGAATGGCATGGTGTCGTCGCACCACGTGAGATCATACGGTAAGTAATGCGCGGCGCCGTCACGCCGCGCCGTGAAGTTGAACAAGGACGCGACGCCGTCGCGCCGCGTCGAAGAAAACCGAAGACACCGCGGCCGGAGGGGGGCCACGGCGGAGGTGCGCGGTGTCGTCGCATCGCGCCGGACAAACCAGGACGCGGCCAGTTCCGGGCCGCGGCAGAGTAGGGTGACCGGCGGCCGGTTCCGGGCCGCCGGTGTCGGCGAAGGAGGAAGGACTGTCCGTCACTGGTCCTTCTTGGTAGAACCGGCCGGCCGGAAGAAGGGGAAACCGGGGGAATTAATTCCCCCGGCTGGCCAAGCAAGTGGGTTACAGGGAAACTGGGGGGGCAGCGTCCCCCCCCCCCCCCCGCGAGCCGGAACGGCTCGGCCGCTTGGCCGAGCCAGCTGGTGCCAGCGCGCCGGGTCGCCGGCCGGGCCAAGATACCGGGCCGGGCCGCGCCCAGCCGGGCTGGGCTGCGCCGGGTCGGGTCAAACCAGTTCGGGCCGACCGGGGGGTCTCGGGCCGGGTCGGTCCGGGCCCGAAACCCCCGTTTTCGGACCATCTTCGGTCTTTTGCCCATAACTTGGGCCACGGACCTCCGATCGATGCACCGTCAGTTGTGATGCGATCCTTGGATAGAGACGGTCGTTTCGGCATATTGAACTCAAGGTTTCGGAATACTTTGGGTTCAGCTGGGTTGGTTCGTACACGAAACCAACCGGGCCCTCGGAGCGGAAACACTCATATCTTAAGCTCCGGACATCCGATTGACGTGATGTCGACTTTGTTGAATTCCTCTAAGTGAGACGAATCTTTTGGCTTACTACACCTGAGGTTTGGACGCAGGTGGAGTACGGTCGGGTTGGTTTTGCCTTAAAAACCAACCGGGCCCCTGGAACGAAAAGGCCAATAACTCTCAGACCGGGCGTCCGATTGACGTGTCGTCTGCGACGTTGAGTTCTTGTTGACGATACAGAACTTTTGGATACGTCAACTCTGGACTATGTGTCAGTTGATGTATCAGCCTCTCGTCTTGTGGAGTGGACCCTCCCAAACGAGTTTGCTGTGTGCGGGAACCCTTGAGCTGGCTACGACTGCTACTATGACGACGGCGACTGTACAGAGATCCTCAGTGGATTCGACAACGACGACTACAGCACTCAGCGATCCTACGTGGATCAGTGCTACCGATCCTGTGTGGGTCAGCGCTCAGCGGTTCTGTGTGAGCCAGTGCCTACAGATCCTGTGTGGGTCTGATCCTGTGTGGGTCATTGCGGGGGTTAATTTCCTATCGATCCTTTGTGGGTCATTGCGGGGGTTAGTACCTAATGATCCTTTGTGGGTCCGACGAATTAGATGGATCAGTGATCATCTCTATCGTCTTACGAAGAAGTATACCTGTGTGAGATGAATCCTGTTTTTCTTTCCTATGTGGATTGTGATGTGCTATCCTGTGTGGATTTACGTTTTGATTTCCTGTGTTAACTGGGTTGTACTTGTGTTCAGATGTTGGAGCCGAACGAGAATTGATGACTTAGGTATATGTATGGGAATATACCTAAGTCGTGTCGGATGTTACTTCGTGATTGTATCTTTCCTTTGTGGTTTATCCTTTGTGGATTCTAGGAGACCTTTGGGGGTCTCGGGGTTCCTACTGAGTAGCTTATACTCAACCCTGCACGGGCTATGCCCGCACTATGTTGTATTGGTTGCAGACGATGGACAACGCTGATCATGGTTGAGGCTTGCGGAGCAGGACGGTACCTGGAGGTGGACCACTGGGCGGGATGTACTCAGAGCGGTCGGCTGGACCCGAGGAGCAGTGGAGGCTATCAGTACCCACCCTTCAGGTGGGATTTCCAGTGGACGGCTCGACGTTGCGACTTTACTTTTCAGTTGCTGTTTTCCCTTTCAAATTGTACTTTACTTTCAGTTTGGGTTTGTATTCTGACCCACTTACTTTTCTGCACTTACTGTTGTACTCAGTTTTCACTTAGTGTTTACTTCTTTTGCTTGCTTACTCTGTGGTTCTTGTTTACTTTACAAAGGCAATGCCTTCCCTTTTTATCGGGAATTTACTCCTTGGTGTTCGTCGCCAGCCCCTGGCCTATGGAAGGCGGGCTTCGGGTAGTCACGACACGGGCCCCGAGGACGGGTCGTGAAAAATTGGTATCAGAGGAGTTCGGTTCTACCACAGAACTTGGGAATCTGATCTTTTTCTATGTGAAGGAATAGTGTTTAGCGTATTGGGTGTGGTTATCAGTCCAGGGAGTCCAATGTTGGTGCGGCGGCCGACGTATCCGTACACCAGGACCCTGACTCCTGATTTCCGACTTAATGCACGAAAATGTTGATTGCATGTATGTTTCAAGTTTTCTTTGTGATTACTTTGTATCAGCTCACCAGATATACTGTTCTAACCGTGGTGCACCTGTTTCTTTTTCAGTATGGCCCCACGACGGCAGCCATCTAGGGTTCCGAGAGTTGAGCGTGACGATAGCCCACCGAGCGACGAGGCCTCGGTGCAGGGCCCTTTGACAGCTGAGGCACCGACGATACCTTTACCCACCGAGCCACCGATGCTTCCAGCACCAGCCGCTGACGATGCACGTCGCCTCAGTGCACTACATGAGTTCCAGTGCCAGCAACCGCCCAGGTTCCGTGGGGAGACGGACCCCCAGGCAGCCGAGGACTGGCTGGAGGCAGTTGTACGAGTTTTCCGATTAGTGAGGACACCAGCAGACCTCATGATGATCCTCGCAGCGAGCCTACTACACGTAGCAGCAGGTCGATGGTGGATCTTGATGCTCCAGGTGCATGATGGGACATCTCTTCTCTGGATGGACTTTGAGATCCTCTTCCGCTTGGAGTTCGTCCCAGCCACCCTCCGTGCGGTGCGCATCCAGGAGCTTCTTCAGTTGCGGCAGGGCAGCATGACGGTCGCCCAGTACTCGGCGAGATTTACCAATCTCTCTCGCTACTCGACAGACATGGTACGAGACCCATTCTTCCGGGCCCAGACCTTTGAGCAGGGATTTAGGCACGAGATCAGGGCATCGCTGATCTCCCTCGGAATTCCGACTCAGACAAGAGTACTGGAGCGAGCCCTTTTGATCGAGAGCTTTCTTACTGAGTCTGCAACAGCGCCGAGATCCACCGAAGGGCAGAACGTAGTAGAGTCTTCTGCGGCAGGCAGTCGACGGATGACTCAGGGGTCCAGGCAGAGTAGACCGTCACGCAGACGACCTCAGGACACTGGCTCAGCAGTGCGGGGCACACAGCGTGGAGCCAGTCTTTTGAGAGGCAGGCAGTGCTATACATGCGGCGGGCAGGGCCACATGGCTCGTGACTGCCCGACCCGCCGTGCCGAGGAGCAGCAGACGGTTGAGGGACCACCAAGGCAGAGGTAGAGGGTCGACCGTGGCGGTCCGCAGGGAGCAGGAGGACGAGGTAGAGGAGCTGGCCGAGCAGTAGGTGGTGGACGACGCTTTGAGGCTTTACCACCACCACCATCAGGAGTTCCACCCCGGCCACAGGGAGCTGGCGGGTCGAGACATGCACATCTCCAGGCAGCAGAGGCCTACGACCACAACACTCCCAAGATGATTCGAGGTACTATCTATGTCTATTCCACCCTTGCTGCAGTTCTTATAGACACAGGAGCGAGTCACTCTTTCATAGCCGCTGCCCTTGTTCGAAGCTCGGAGATTCTGACAGAGCCATTGGCTCGATCCTTACGGTTAGAGACTCCTAAGGGAGCAGACTCGACGATTAAGAATTGGTGCCGGTAGTGTGAGCTTACTCTAGGAGGCAAGAGCTTCGGCTGGGATCTTCTTGTAGCGGTGTCAAGGCCTTACGACGTCATCTTGGGCATGGATTGGTTGTCTACATTCCATGCACAGATTGACTGTATTAGGCGCAAGGTGCGATGTGTACGCACCAACGGGAGCAGGTTCACCTTCACCGGCGAGAAGGGATCCTTCGCAGCACAGGATGGACTTCCACAGAGGAGAGGACATCCCATCACTCATCAGTTGGCTAGCCTCATCCTAGGAGAAGTTGACGTGCGGAGTCCTAGTTTTCCTACAGTGGTGGATCAGTATGCGGACGTCTTTTCGGACAACGTTCCAGGGCTACCACCTCGCAAAGAGGTAGACTTTTATATTGACCTATACCCTGGAACAACCCCGATATTGACTCCAACATATCGGATGGCCCCTGCCGAGCTTCGAGAGCTGCGGGTACAGTTGGAGGACTTGCAGGGCAAGGGGTTCATCTGACCCAGTGTTTCACCCTGGGCTTCCCCGATTTTGTTCGCCAAAAAGGCAGATGGGAGCTTGCGACTTTGTGTTGACTATCATCGCCTAAACCAAGTGATAGTGAGGAACAATTATCTGCTACCGAGGATTGATGACCTCTTCAATTAGCTCAAGGGAGCACGGTGGTTCTCAAAGATAGACCTCAGGTCAGGATATCATCAGCTTAGAGTTCGAGACGAGGACGTGCAGAAGACGACCTTCAGATGTCGGTATGGAAACTATGAGTTATTGGTTATGCCATTCGGCGTAACCAATGCTCCAGTGGTGTTCATGTCCCTCATGAACAGGATCTTTCAGCCATACCTCGATCGATTTGTCGTGGTCTTCATCGACAACATTTTGATTTACTCGACGATTGAGGAGGAGCATGCCTACCACTTGCGGATTGTACTAAACACACTCCGAGAGCATTAGATTTATGGAAATCTCTCGAAGTTTCAGTTCTGGATATGTGAGGTCCACTTCTTGGGACACGTCATCTCTGAGGCGGGAGTTGCGGTGGATCCTGTGAAGATCGAGGCAGTGCTAGCTTGGGAGCCACCCAGGAGCGTGACGAAGGTGAAGAGTTTCTTGGGACTAGTTGGATACTAACGGAGATTCATGCCATACTTCTCCAGAGTTGCGGCACCACTCTAAGCTTTGACGAAGAAGGAGAATCCCTTTGTACGGTCAGACAGATGTCAGCAGAGCTTCCAGGAGCTGAGACAGAGATTGACCAGCGCACCTATCTTGAGGTTACCTGAGGAAGGAGTTGGGTACGTAGTCTACTGCGATGCATCAGGGAACGGACTTGGATGTGTCCTGATGCAAGAGCGGGCCGTGATCGCCTATGGATCACGTCAGTTGAAGCCTCATGAGCAGAACTACGCTACCCATGACCTGGAGTTAGCAGCATTGGTCTTCGCTCTAAAGACATGGCGACACTATCTGATGGGCGAGCGCTTTACAGTCTTTTATGACCATCAGAGTCTCAGATACATCTTATCTCAGAAGGATCTGAATCTAAGACAGCGGCAATGGCTCGAGTTCCTCCAAGACTATGACTTTGAGATAGTCTATACTCCTGGGAAGGGGAAAGTGGTAGCCGATGCCCTCAGCAGGAGGACATGAATTCAGCTACTTGAGGAGGCGACAGAGCTGCTAGCTTCTTTGCAGATATCCTTTGTGGATAGAGATGGAGAAGCCTTCCTTCAGTCTCTCACAGTCACTCCACCACTACAACAACAGGTCAGAGAGGCACAGCGTGGGGACGCTGACTGAGAGACGCGGCGTGCACAAATATCCGCAGGACATGAACCTGATGGTTTCTCCATTGGAGCAGAGCACGACATCCTTTTCAGAGGACGTACCTTGGTACCAGTTGCTTTACGAGAGGTGGTTTTGAGAGAGTTTCACACTTCTCCTTTGGCGGTATATCCTGGAGTGGCGAAGATGTACTAGGATCTCAGACGACAGCACTGGTGGCTGGGCATGAAGAAGTTTGTGACGGAGTTCGTTTCTCGATGCCTCACCTGCCAGCAGGTGAAGGTAGAGCACCAGGTACCAGCAGGCTTGGTACAACCTTTGGAGGTCCCGGAGTGGAAGTGGGACGACATATCTATGGAATTCGTGACTGTACTTCCACGCATTTCTAGAGGTCACGGCTCCATCTGGGTGATTGTCGACTGACTCACCAAGTCGGCTCACTTCCTGACCATCAAAGAGTAGGGCTCGATAGAGAGCTTGGGACGTCTCTACATTCAGGAGATTGTACGGCTTCATGGTGTGCCATCATCTATCGTCTCCGATCGAGATGCTCGATTTACTTCCCGGCATTGGAAGGGGTTACAAGAGGCGTTCGGGACGCAGCTACGTCTGAGCACAGCCTTTCACCCTCATACGGATGGTCAGACGGAGAGGACCATTCAGACTCTCGAGGACATGCTCCGCGCATGCGTCCTCGACTTTGGTCGCAGCTGGGAGGACCACCTACCCTTGGTGGAGTTCGCGTACAACAACAGCTACCACTCCACCATCAGGGATGGAACCATAAGAGGCGTTGTACGGCTGACCTTGTAGATCTCCTTTGTGCTGGACAGACCCTGGGGAGTCATCACTTGTGGGACCGACGATGGTTCAGGCTACGACAGAGAAGGTCTAGGTCATCCAGGAGCGGATGAGGACAGCTCAGAGCTGACAGAAGTCTAATGCTGATAGGAGGCGGAGGCCACTAGAGTTCGAGGATGGCGATCACGTCTTCTTGCGTGTCTCACCTCGACGTGGATTACAGAGATTTGGCCGAGGCAGCAAGTTATCTCCACTCTTCATCAGACCATTACAGGTCCTCAACAGGATTGGCGAGGTGGCTTATCACCTGGCTCTACCACCTCAGTTGCACAGGGTGCACGACATCTTCGACGCATCTCAGCTGAGGAGATACGTGCATGACCCGACACATATCATCGACCATGGGGAGCTAGACGTTGATGATGGGGAAGCTTTTGCGGAGGTTCCAGTGGAGATCGAGGATCGACAGGAGAGGGTCCTGCGTAGATGGTCGATTCCTCTAGTGCACATAAGATTGAAGCACGGGAACCTCCAGGAGAGCACTTGGGAGCGGGAGGCTCAGATGCGTTCTCAGTACCCACATTTGTTTCCCTAGCTTATGATGTATCTTTACGGGGATGTAAATCCCTGAGGTGGGAGTAGTGTAAAGACCCTTAAAATTCAAGGGAATTTTTTTCTTAATTTTCTTTGGGATTCTACAAGAACACAGTTTCAGACGACACTTGATTCCGAGGCCCGGTGTGCCCAGAATTTCTATCCGAAGTTTAGCTCAGGTACATTCAGTGAACAAATGAGTGTGAAATTCTAACTTTTGAACCGGTGCTTGAAATCGAATTCCGAGGGCACCGATGGAACCGTAGCGCTGGTAATTGGTTAGGAACGCCTTTTCTGGAGTTGCATTTGCTCGTTATGAATTGTTTAAATTTGTGGATTAAGTGTTAGTGAAATAAAATTTTCGTTAAGAATTTTATTTCCCTTTCCATGAGTTAGAACGTGTAGGAGTTAGGGTGGGACCCACTGTTTGTTAGTTTTTCATGAGTGGATTAAAGGTGAGGTGGGGCCCACACAAGCCCCCACCTTTTCAAATCCCTTAACTACCTAACTGTTCTTAACCCCCCACTTAAGTTGTGTAACTCTTAACTTTTTAACTTCCCATTAATTGGGTGACTTTACCTCTCCTCTCATTAAGTATGCCAACACCCAATTCAATTATTTAATTTAAGTTTTGAATTTTTGAATTGTGGCTTAAGTTAATAAAATAAGGGTGAGCCTTATTTTATTTTGGTTGGATGTTGTGTGTGGATAATTGGGGAAAGAGCTCATCATCATCATCACGAAGAACACCAAGACTTCGACGAAGAACACCAAGACTTCGACGAGGAACGTCGTCACCGTAAGAAGAGATCGACATGCCGTCTCTTCTCCTCTTTACAACCGGTGTGTTTCCGAAGATTGACGAGGCAACCTCTTTCGATCTTCTTCATTTTTCAATGAAAAGAAGACGCCACTTCCTCCTTAGGCGTTCTCCGTCAACTTACGGAGCTTCACCTCGCGATGTCATTTTCTGCGGCGAACCCCCGTTCTAGCTACGCTCAAGGTAGGGTTTTAAATTATTTAATTATTTTCGTTTGTGAATTCTACTTTGTCGTCCTTCGTGAATTTACGACGAGTTGCTATCTATTAACGAGAGGGGGTCAGACCGCACAAACACGGCCGACCCTCCTCCAATTTGAATGTTGTTTCTAATATGGTTGGGACGGAATGGCATGGTGCTGTCGCACCACGTGGGATCGTACGACAAGTAATGCATGACGCCGTCGCACCGCGCCGTGAAGTTGAACAAGGACGCGACGTCGTCGCGCCACGTTGAAGAAAACCGAAGACACCGCGGTCAGAGTGGGGCCGCGGCGGAGAGGCGTGGTGTCGTCGCACCGCGCCGGACGAACCAGGCCGCGGCCGGTTCCGAGCCGCAGCGGAGCAGGGTGACCGGCGACCGGTTCCTGGCCACCGGTGTCGGCGAAGGAGGAAGGACCAGCCGTCGCCGGTCCTTGTTGGCAGAACCGGCCGGCCGGTGCGGGCCGGCCGAACAAAAGGGAAATCAGGGGAATTAATTCCCCCGGCTAGCCAAGCAAGAGGTCCCATTAATGGGGCCACAGTTACAGGGAAACCGGGGGGGCAGCATCCCCCCCCCCCGCGAGCCGGAACGGCTCGGCCGCTTGGCCGAGCCAACTGGTGCCAGCACGCCGGGTCGGGTCGCCCTGGTTCGGGCCGACCGGGGGGTCTCGGGCCGGGTCGGTCCGGGCCCGAAACCCCCGTTTCGGACCGTCTTCGGTCTTTTGCCCATAACTTGGGATACAGACCTCCGATCGATGCATCGTCAGTTGAGATGCGATCCTTGGATCGAGACGGTTGTTTCAGTATATCGCACTCAAGGTTTCAGAATACTTTGGGTTCGGACGGGTTGGTTCGTACACGAAACCAACCGGGCCCTCGGAGCGGAAACGCTCATATCTTAAGCTCCGGACGTCCGATTGACGTGCCGTAGACTTTGTTGAATTCCTCTCAGTGAGACGGATGTTTTGACTTACTCCACCCGAGGTTTGGATGCAGGTGGAGTACGGTCGGGTTGGTTTTTCCTTAAAAACCAACCGGGCCCCTGGAATGAAAATGCCAATAACTCTCAGACCGAGCGTCCGATTGACGTGTCATCTGCGACGTTGAGTTCCTGTTGATGATACAAAACTTTTGGATACATCAACTCTAGACTATGTGTCAGTTGATGTATCATCCTCTCGGCTCGTTGAGCGGACCCCCCCTCCCCCGAATGAGCTTGCTGTGTGTGGGAACCCTAGAGCTGACTGCGACTGCTACTGTGACGACGATGACTGTACAGAGATCCTCAGTGGATTCGAGGACGATGACTACAACACTCAGCGATCCTACGTGGATCAGTGCTACCGATCCTGTGTGGGTCTGATCCTGTGTGGGTCAGCGCTCAGCGGTTCTGTGTGAGCCAGCGCCTACAGATCCTGTGTGGGTCTGATCCTGTGTGGTTCATTGCAGGGGTTAGTTTTCTATCGATCCTTTGTGGGTCATTGCGGGGGTTAGTACCTATCGATCCTTTGTGGGTCCGACGACTTAGATGGATCAGTGATCATCTCTATCGTCTTACGAAGAAGTATACCTGTGTGAGCTGAATCCTGTTTTTCTTTCCTATACGGATTGTGTTGTGCTATCCTGTGTGGATTTACGTGTTGCTTTCCTATGTGGACTGGGTTGTACTTGGGTTCGTATGTTGGAGCCAAATGAGAATTGATGACTTAGGTATATGTATGGGCATATACCTAAGCCGTGTCGGATGTTACTTCGTGATTGTATCTTTCCTTTGTGGTTTATCCTTTGTGGATTCTGGGAGACCTTCGGGGGTCTCGGGGTTCCTACTGAGTAGCTTATACTCACCCCTGCACGGGCTATGCCCGCACTACGTTGTGTTGGTTGCAGACGACAGACAGTGCTGATCATGGTTGAGGCTTGCGGAGCAGGACGATACCTAGAGGTGGACCACTGGGCGGGACATACTCGGAGTGGTCGGCTGGACCCGAGGAGCGGTGGAGGCTATCTATACCCACCCTTCAGGTGGGATTTCCAGTGGATGGCTCGACGTTGCGACTTTACTTTTCAGTTGCTGTTTTCCCTTTCGAGTTGTACTTCACTTTCTGTTTGGGTTTGTATTCTGACCCACTTACTTTTCCGCACTTACTGTTGTACTCAGTTTTCACTTAGTGTTTACTTCTTCTGCTTTCTTACTCCGTGGTTCTTGTTTACTTTACAAAGGCAATGCCTTCCCTTTTTATCGGGAATTTACGCCTTGGTTCTAGTCGCCAGCCCCTGGCCTATGGAAGGCGGGCTTGGGGTAGTCACGGTACGGGCCCCGAGGACGGGTCATGACATTTCTTTTCAATAAAATTTTAGCGTTTTGGTATTTGACCATAACACGACTTCTCTCAAAAAAACATCACTATAATCATGTTTCTATTGTTTACTATAAATAATAATTTTAGAATATCTTATAACATTAACATGTTGTTTGATATCTCTTTATCCTTAGTAGTATTTCCAAAAATCATTTCACCTTCTGGATTCTCATCATGTTATTTCCACTTAAGAAATTGATTTTCATAATTCCCATACTTTCCACAACACAAATATTAAATGTCAACCATGTTCATTATAGTAACCACTGTTGAATTGGACAAGAAATCATAGTTTCAGTAACACTTGTGATAGTATAAAAACACAAAATGATGAAAAAATATTATATGATTCCAAAATCATGAAACATAATTTTAAATCTATTAAACATTAGGATTTTCCCTAGATTCATCCTTAGATAAATACTTCAAAATATACATAGGAATCTCACTAAAGTTTTTGTAATTTGAGATTACAATGAATGAATAAACCTTCACTTTGAGAAAAACTACAATGAATCATGATTTTCATCATTGTATATTACATATTTTTTATATGAATATTAATTAAATTACCCAAACACATTTCTAATATCCATATAATGTTAGTTATTCTGAAAACATGAAAAATAAACATCTAGTCAAGGGAATTATTTTCATTTTTCCCACAATGATCATCATATTTAGTATTCCTACAAGAAACCATTATTTATAACCTAAAAAATTAATCAAGTAAAAAGGGGGTGATTAAAACCATATAAATGGTGATAAATGAAGATAGAAATCATAAGGCATATGTATATAAATAATATTTTTTAAAATAATATCTTTTATATCATAGATCATGTTATTATTTCATGGAATAAATCATAGAAGATTATAATTAATCAATGAAAATATTCCATGAGAAAAATAAAAAAATACAATAAATTTTTTCATACAAATAAGCATATAATGTTATTTCTATTTTATTCAAGGCCCATTTCAAAGACCATAATTTTTGATAAATTTTTTTATGAAACCAGGTTCACTCCACCTTCCAGTTATTTATTACAGAACCAATTTTACGCCCATTACATTTCAATATTACTGAAATTATTTTTTTATCCCAGTCTAGTATTATTTATCCATGTTCACTTACAATTCCAATCTTTCATTACTGAATAGATTTCACTTCCAATTCCAGTCATGTGTTAATGAACCCATTTTACTTCTCATTCCATTGATGTCTTTCTTGTGAGTCATAAATCATAACCCAATGTATAGAAGGGAGATTTATCTCCCAATAATCACATAAATAAAAACAGAAATATGAGTTCCAAAAAAACATATATCATACCATAACCCATAAAAATAAATTTGTATCATAAAAATTTCATCATAACCTAAATCATGGAAAAGAAACATAATTAAAAAATATCAATCCATCATAAACATAAAATATACATAGAAATATTAAAAATGGTATCATTGGATAATATACCCAATTAAAAATAATTTAGATCATATAAAATTGTATTATATGGAAAATAATTTTGAATTATAAATTTAAAATAATTCTTGAGGAAAATATCATTTCTTTTTCAAAATTGTTTTCTTTTATTAACATACCACACAATTTTTAAAGAAAACCTTTCCATTTAAAATTACATTGTAATATTTTAATGGAATTTTAAACGAATTATGTCATCATGAATTCTTAAAAATACATTAATATCAGATAAGATAAAAATTATTGGTCGCATACTTTTTCTGAAAAGTCACAAATTACCTCATTAGGAAAATGAAAAAATGATTCATTCCAAGACATTTACCATAAAATCACACAAGGGTTAAAATTAATTATTTTTTTAAATAATAGTAACAATATATTTGAAGGAAATTTTAAGAAAAAAATATATTGAATAAATATATTTTGTAGTAAATACTTGCATATAAACAATCCCAGATAATAATTAGATTATAAAATTAACCCTTACAACTTTATAACCATTAGAATATTATGCCCTATAGAAGAATGAAAATCATATGGATATGAAAACACCATAATAAAAATGATAATATAAATAATATATATTAAAGTGAAGGATATATTCTAGATATAAAAAACAAGTTGGGAATAAGGCATGTGTCCAACAAAAATAAAAGTGGAGAAAAAATCAATAATGTTTTAACTCCATTCCTATACATTCAAACCTCCTACATTATAAATTTAGGTTTATTACAAATATATTAAATAAAAACATCCATATATATAATCTCATATATTATTTATTTATGACATTATATTACTCTATTATTAACAATTCTATGTAAAAGTTTTGTTTTGGGTAATTATTGCTTTATTTTTCATTTATGTTTTTGTAATGGTTGGTGTCCTGAGAACCAGTTGTTTTGTACTTTTATTACATGAATATTCACTTATTATATATTGTTCATTGTTCTGCATGACTATAATATAATAATGTCCAGGAATATTTGTTGCATTAATAAGGTCATGGCATATCCCCGATATGATGAGAACTTTGAAATGCTATAACAATATTCTTAAATAAAGTTATGACGTTGGATGACATACTATTATAGGAAACATAGTATACAGACCGTCATGTGCGAGTACTCGTATGAAGACGAGACTCTCTCATGGAGTTCGCACTTGGTAATCTCGAAGATGGGAGATTATGATAACAGACCCGCCAGTAGTAATTCTTCAGGTATTGGTGTCATTGGAAATTACTATTTATGAGCGTGTGTAATGGTCCTTAGACTGTAATATTATCACTAACTCATGTCATGACTCGCGCACTTAGATTTTCTGATGAAAACTGTCATGAAGACAGTTGGTGGGAAGTAGGGTACATTGGTGCGTCACAAATGACATGTTTTTAATGGATAAGTCGAGGAAGTATTTTTCCCTTCCATATTAATGGAAGTAGATATCTTGGGCCCTTTGATTGAAATAGAACTGTCAAACAAATTCCATGGCCATGGTGACACGATGAGTTTATTTCTGGAAGTCAAAGAATGACAGATCAAGCATATAGGTTTATGACACTACCATGAAACGTTATTGATGAGATATTGAGACAAAGGGATTAAATTACACAGTAATCATTCGTATGAGGTGATACGTCAATGCAGTGTTAACTTCTTTCTCTTGGGTTCCTTGACCTGTTGCTAGAAAGTAATCTTGGACTTTAGGCAAGCCCGCCTAATGCCAATGAGAAAGAGGCATAGAGGGTCACACACTAAGTGTATTCAAGTATCTCAAGTAGAATAAATATTATTCCCGTACATGGTTTAATAATTATTCAAGGAATCATAAATCATTTTAATGTTGGAGGAAGAATAAAATAAAACAAGTACACGCCATGTATCAATGATTACATGCCATGTAGTTTTATTTTGAAAACAAGTACATACTGTGTATTATTAAATGTACATGCCGTGTAGTTTTCATTTTTGGAAAGGAAATGAATAAATGAAAAAAAGATATACAGGACATGTACATTGAATGTAAATGTCGTGTAGTTTTCAATGAAAAAATGTACATGCCATTTATTTATTAATACATACCGTGTAGTTTTTCTAGTCGGGATTTTGAGGAAATATCATTTTATTAAATGATATTTATTATAATCAGTGTGGGTGCATGTCAAGGAATTAATGACTCGACATGGGGTTTTCAAAAGGGAGTTAATGAAATAAATAAAACGTGTAATGCATTTATTTATTGTCATAACTCTACAACCTCAAACCCGATTATAAATATCCTCAAAACCCCAACTCTTTTCCTAAGACAAGAGAATCGTTGTCTAGAGAATTCTTTCAAGGCCGAAAGAACCTCTTCCTCCCAGAATTCTCTCAAGACTAAGAGAGATCCTCTTACATCGTATCAAGATGATCTAAGGCAGACAACACAAGTAAAGGTTTCTCCATGCTAGCACTTGGAGACTCATTTGGAGATGTCTAGAGATACGTGGTGCATATGTGGATCATCGCTAGAGGAATTATACACTTGGCTTCTGCGACGCAATGACGAATAACATCAGAACGTGATAAATAATATCAACGAAGAAATAACACCAAAAGTTACTTCTTTTAAATTGATTAAATTAATTATAATCAACCTGTAATGATCCTACTTTGTGGTTCCGGGACTTTCCTTTTCTTTGTCTATTTCTGTTATTCTATCCGTGGAGACTGGCTTTTATCGTCATATTGATCTCGGATTGATCATTTTTAATGAAAAAATCCAAGTGGGCACATCCACCCATGCGCTTCCACTATGTCTGGAACCTTCAATTGGTATGAGAGAGAGGTTACAACATTGATTATAGTTATTTAATTTTTGTTGAAAATTTACGCATTTATATTTGATTCAATTAGAAATAAATTTTTCTATAAATCTGAATAAACGATATTTGTTCTTCCTCCTTCGTTTCTTGATTGATATCATAGAAACGACCTTTTTAATTTTAATTTTGATTAAAATAAAAATGAGGAACTCATCCGGAGGAGCCACTCTTTTTGTCTGTACAACACAAGAATACAAGGCATGTAATGAATACTACACGCCATGTACTTTGGTTCAACGAACCAGCACTGGTCCGCTAAACCACGTCGTGTGAATTGAGTATGCCTAAGTATTTATTACACAGTGTTGACTAGAATTAAATGGCGCGTGGGAACTGGAATACACGACGTGTATGTTGGAGAAACATGACGTGTAGTCTGATCCATCCCAAGTGAAACTGTGTACAAAGGAGAAGCCACGTACCACGTACATAAGATTTACAGGCCGGTTACCATGTAACAAGGAAGTACATGCCGTGTATGATTTATCTACATGTCGTGTAATCCAAAATTCCCAAATTATAGAAAACATGCCAAATCCCCTGGTGTGTACTTTGGATAAAAAGTGAAAGAAATACACACCATGTACTTTCCAGAAATGGAATTTCACCAGGTTTCCTCCAAATGTACAAATACACCATACAAGTAATATAAATGAGAATAATCTCAAGAAAACACATAAAGGAATTTAAGATAAAGAATTGATTAATTATAAGATCATAATTAATTTAATTCAAGTGAGGCTTATCTTGAATAATAGAACGATTAAAAGAATTTGAATTCTAAATATGCGTAAATGTCGTTGTATTCTATGGATGATCCTGAGCTAGACCAAATACCCTTTGTATGTGTGTATGGTTTCATTTAAATTTGTTTAAATTCATTGTCCTACCAGCCTTCATCAAATAAAATGTAGGGATTTCATGCCCATGGTTTCTTTAATGTAAACCCCATGTAATAGAGGATCTCCCAAGCCAGAGGAGACGGTTCGAAATCCAAAGCTGAGGTGAAACCAACCCAAGAAGATACAAAGGTGGATAGGTGGGAGCTACAAAACACGAACCATCATGTTTAAGGTGTTTTCCCCAGGTTTGGGTTAGCTTATCAAAACCACTAGATTAGATAACCAATAGAATCTCATGATCATGCCATCTTATTTTAATTCTGTCTGATTTCATGGTTTATTTATTATGTATGTGTTTTCGTGATCACATAAATAATAAACAAGCATGCAAAGATGGAATAAAATAAAAACAGGACTTTGCGTAAACATTATCGGAACATGGTTAATCACTTAATAAAGTATCACTTCATATTAACAAGAATGTGATAATGCGAAACTACGCATAAAAGATTAAAATCCCTCAATACCATATTAAGTCAGACCAAGCCTTCTGTTACCTGATTAAGGGAAAGACTCAATAAAACTATGTGTTTGACCAACCCTTGTTGGGACACTTGCTTTTATAAAGGAAGCCCTTATTAAAGGTTTTGGGTTGACTTAACCATATTACATGAAGAGGAGTATCCATTTCTAGACTTGATGTAATATTGGAGGAAAGAGTTGAGGAAATACAAGTCAATATTTCAGGATTGGGGAGTCCACTCAACAGATCAAGGAACTGTAAGCTCACAATTTGCAAAGTAATGCCTACCTAAATACCTTCAAAAAGCATGACCAAACCTTTTTGGGGTTATTTGAAGGGGAATATGGATCCTTGACACTAGAATGTCAAAGCATCTAGACATTCCATGTTCAATGGTGTGGGCCTTTGGGACTTGATAAAATAGTGGGAGAATTAATAAATTAATTTATTATTTTTCATAAAATGTAATCAAAAGTTACTAATAAATATTCTCTTTTAATTTGTAGTATAGAAATGACAAACTCATCAACCACATTTTCTCTGTGATCAATTATGGATAAAGAAAATATCCTCACCAGAAGTAACTTTCAGGAATGGTTTAGGCGCCTTCAGGTTATCCTACACCATGAACGAAAGTTTTACGTGATGGAGTCCTCACTTCCTAATACACCTGCCTAAGGGGTGAGTGATGAAGATTTCCTAGTCTATGATCAACATTTGAGCGATGCACTTGAAGTTCAATGTTTTATATTTTCATCAATGTCTAGTGAGCTCCTGAAGTCTCATGAAGGCATGGATTCCTACAACATGCTCGAGCACCTCCGTGGTCTATACCGGGAGAGAGCCAGACATGAAAGGTTTGAGATATCCAAGGCTCTATTTCAGAGAAATATTGGAGAGGGTGCTCCATCCGGGCCTCATCTAGTCAATATCATTGGATACATTGAGTGCTTGGAGGTTCTAGGGTTTAAACTCCCTAAAAAACTGGGTACCGATCTCATTATTGCATCACTCCCCCAGAGCTTCTTAAACTTTGTTGTGAACTTCAATGTGAAAAACATTGAGAAGTCTCTATCTGATCTTGTTATCCTCATTCACCAATTAGACAATGACATGAAGCGTGAAAAGCCTTCTGTCCTCATGGTGAATAAAAGGAAATGGAAGGCGAAAATATTTAAACCCAAAGAATCTTCAAGGACTTCCAAGAAAAGTAAGATCAAAGGGAAGGCAAGAGAAGAGGAGGCTGTTGGGAGGGGACATGGCGAGGCGGGCTGCACAAATGAGAGCATCTCATGGTGGCGATGGAGTCTAGGGTTTCGTCATGGCTCTTCCACACTTCTTCGGCTTCAAGCTTCTCCTCCCCAGTAGTTCTGCGTCGGTGTCTTCACCTTCTCATGATCCATGGCATCCTGCTGCTTCTGGAAACCTGAAGGATGTGCTGGTGACCCGCAATTTCTCTTCTCGGCTCGCCTCAGACCTCCCTATTAGATCTGTTGATGTGGCGCCTGAATCAGGGTATTCTGCTAACTCCCGAAATCATTCAGCGATAGAGATCCCTAATCGATCTAAAGACGTGTTGCACTTCTGCCCTCAGCCGAATACAGATCTCTCTGTTAGATCTGAAGATTCATTGCACCGGCCTATAGATGGAGTGAAGTTAAGTCGTGGTGATGCGTGGATGACACCCGGTCTGAAGGGGAAGTAGAATGATAGGCTAGACTCGACTCAGCCGGGTGGTAATTCCTCTCACTCTTATGCTGATGCTTTAAGGAATATAGCTCTAGGACCGAATTTGAATGGAATTAGTTCTCTGGGTATGTTTAAATACTCATGTCATGGTAGGATCCTCCGTAAAGGCACCTCTTCTCATGTTGAAGATGACCTCATAGCACTTGCTGAGAGATTGAAAATTTTAAAAAACTCATTTATTACACACATTGTTCTACCTAAAGGTCAAAAACCATGGAGGCTTCAAGATTTGAGTAACCGAATCCCAATTTTATGGGTCTTCTCTAATTGGAAATGTTTTTCTCTTGGTCGAGGTTTTTTTCATTGGCTGTTTCCTTCGGATGACTTGAATCTTCATGCTTGGAGTATTGGGACCATGCTATTAAAACCTGGTTGGCTTTACTTACATGAATTGTCTTTGGAATTTAATGTCTTGCATGCAAGAAATTCCTTTTCTCAAGTCTGGGTTCTCTTGCATGGGCTGAATTGGGTCCTTTGGCATCCAAAGATTTTGCATGACATTGCCACAACAATTGGGACTCTGATTCGTCTCGACAAGGAGACTGAAGATGTATGGTTTGGTCACTTTTCCAGGATGTTGGTGGAGGTTGACCTCAGTTCCACATTAGTTGACAAGGTGAATCTTTCTACTCCTTCTGATAACATTCAAATTGATGTTGAATATGAGAAGAAACCTATCTTCTACAATGAATGTATGGATGTTGGACACTCCTTGGAGACATGCCGGAAGCATGTCTCATGTGAGGAGTATGGAATGAGGGGTCATCCAGAAAAACTCTGCCGAAGGAAATCAAAGCCCATTGTTCATGGTGGTGATGCACTCAAGGAACCAGTTTCTACTGTCGTGGATGTGATGACTTCTAGGATACCTGATTCTCATGTGTCTGATCTGAAAGGCAAAGGTTTTTTAGTGGATGTATCTATGTAGAAAGATCATAGTGGCCCCTTTGTCCCTCTGGTTGATGTTTCTGACGAGTTTATTTTAGCTAAGGAACTTCTTACACATTCTCTAGGGTTGATGATCCCTAATGGCTCTCAGGTTGATGTTTCTGATTAGGCTAATGCATATCAAGGTGTTGACTATCATCAGGAAATTTAGAAGCTATTTCAATATTCTGAGTTGTCGAAGAAATGGGGGAATGTTTCTGAGGATGGAAGTGAGAATAATACCCCTATTCATACTTTAAGTAGTGGTGGGTGCGCATCTTTTAAGGAGGTGATTTTGAGTGGCAAGGAAAATATAACTACTGGTGAGGGTTTCACCTCTGTTCCCTCAAAGCGGAGACCATGTAAGGATTATTCTAATTTTCCTAGGAACATTACTACCAGATCGTCTTCAAAGATGCCCAGGAAGGAGGACACAAATATTCTTAATATTTTTAATCAGGATAAATCTCAATCTGAGTGGGAGGTTTTTAGTGGCTCTGATTATGGAAATGATATGTCGTATTATGATATCTAGGTCTGATGTTAGGTGGATGAAGACTTTAATGCTTGTTTGATCCCGCCCACCTCTTATCTGTACTTTTTATTTATTTTTAATAAATGGTTAGAAGAGTTTCTTCTAGCTAAGACTTTTTGGTAAAAATAGGAGGCTATTTGTTTCGCATGTGGCAAGAAGGGCCACTAGAAGAAAAACTGCACCCAGCCAAGGAAGCAAGGGGAAGCTTCAGGTGTGTTTGTTATAGAATGAAATCTATCTATTTCTACCAATTGGGTATTAGATATTGCTTGTGGTGCTCACATATGTATCCAAATACAGGAACCAAGTAGATTCAAAAATATTGACCGAGGTGAGGTGGATCTACGAGCAGCCAACGGAGCCAGACTTACTATTGTAGCTGTCAAAGACTACCACCTCACATTGCCTACTGGGATGGTCTTGGTTTTGAAAGGATGTTATTATGTACCCTCTGTAACTGAAAACATTATTTCAGTATCTAGATTAGATATAGATGGATTCAACTTCAAGTTTTTAATTGGATGTCGCTACTTTTATAAATATTGCATTTTTTTTGGTCGGGAACATTTATATAATGGCCTTTATGTGTTAGACTACACAAACCAAGTAATGGAAATCGATAACAAAGATAATTCACATGACTCATACCACACCCAACTTTGGCATCACCGGCTAGGTCATGTCAATGAGAAACATTTGCCAAAATTACATCAAGATGTGTATTTAGATTCTTTCGAACTAAAACCACTTGGTGTATGTCATGCGTGTCTATAAGGCAAAATGACCAAAGCCCCATTTTGTGGGAAAGGTGAAAGGGCTAAAGAGATTCTAAAATTAGTTCACACATATGTGTGTGGGACATTTCTAGTTTAAGAAAGGGGTGATTTCTTGTACTTCATAACTTTTACTGATTATTTTAGTAGGTATGGATATATATACTTAATGAGGTATAAATCAGATTATTTTGATCGGTTCAAATAATTCAAGAATGAAGTTGAGAACCAGCTTGGTAAGAAGATTAAGAAACTCTGCTCAGACATAAGAGGAGAATATCTTAATCAGGACTTCATTGATTTCTTACGGGAGTTTGGGATTCTATCTCAAATCACTCCTCCTTACACACCCCGGTGGAATGGTGTAAGTGAAAGTAGAACCGCACCCTGTTGGACATGGTGAGATCAATGATGTGTCATGCGATTCTTCAATTATCCTTTTGGGGATATTCATTACAAAAAACATCACACATACTAAACCAAGTACCAACTAAATCGATAAATGGTATTCCATACGAGTTATATAGTGGACACAAATCCATGTTATTGAATTTACATGTGTGGGGTAGCGAAGCATTTGTTAAGGCCTCTTCAGGTAACAAACTTGCACCCCGAGGCACAAAGTGTATCTTTATAGGACATCCCAAGGAAACAAAGGGATATTACCTATACAACCCCACATACAAAAAGGATATAGTGTCAATACATGCCATATTCCTTGAGAGGGAGCACATATCCAAAAGAGATAGTGGGAGCGATATAGATTTCGATGAAGTCGAGGCTCAAGATACACAAGATTTTGTACAAGAATAGATTCCACAAATCCATGTGGAAGAACAATCTTTTCCAGAGACACAATAACTGCGTAGGAGCACGAGAGAGGTGAGAGAACAAGAACAATATGGTTTTCTTATCACCGAGGATGGTGACTCATTGTTGGTTGACAATGATGATCCTCTTACTTACAAGGAATCTGTTAAAGGCACAGACGTTTCCAAGTGGAAAGAAGCCATGAATTCTGAAATGGATTCCATGTACCAAAACCAAGTCTGGGTTTTGGTAGATCCTCCAATTGATGGAAAGCCTATTGGTAATAAATGGGTATTCAAGAAGAAACTGTACATGGAGGGGCAAGTCATCACTTATATGGCACGAATGGTTGCAAATGGTTTTAGACAGTGTCAAGGAATTGACTATGATGAAACCTTTTCACCAGTTGCGATGCTGAAATCCATCAGAATCCTATTGGCCATTACCACTTACCATGACTATGAAATTTTTCAAATGGATGTAAAGACAACATTCATAAACGGGAACCTCTAGGAAGATGTCTACATGACACAACCTGAAGGGTTTTTGACTCCAAAGGATGCCAACAAGGTATGCAAGTTATATAAATCCATTTATGGATTAAAGAAAGCATCTAGGTGATGGAAAATTCGTTTTGATGAAGTCATAATGGAATTTGGATTTGTTAAGAATGAATGTGAGCCTTGTACCTATAAGAGGTTTAGTGGGAGTGCAGTCATTTTCCTAATAGTATATGTTAATGACATATTACTAATTGGAAACGAAGTACCTGACTTACAATCAGTTAACATGTGGTTAGATAAATGATTATACATGAAAGACTTGGGTGAGGCAGCATATATTCTTGGGATCAAGATCCATCATGATAGATCCAAGAGAATTCTGGGCCTGAGTCAAAGTACATACATTGACAAGATATTGAAGAGATTCAGTATGGAACAGTCCAAGAGGGGATTATTGCCGATGTCACATGGAATTCATCTTTCCATGAAAATGTGTCCTCAGACACATGAGGAAGGAAATATAATGGCAAGGATCCCTTACGCATCTGTGATTGGGTCAGTCATGTATGGTATGATATGTACGAGGCTAGATGTTGCTTATGCATTAAGTGTGGTAGGCAGATATCAATCTGATCCAGGAGACCACCATTGGATGGCTATCAAGACTATCCATAAGTATCTGAGGTGTACTAGGGATATGTTTCTGGTTTGGGGAGGATATGAGGAACTAGTCATCAGAGGACATGTAGATGCTATTTTCTAGACGGATCAAGATGACATGAAGTCGTAGACTGGATACATCTTCAGTTTTAATGGAGGTGTAGTGAGCTGGAAGAGATCAAAGAAAAGTGTGGTGACATATTCTAAAGCGGAGTCCAAGTATATTGTAGCTTCTGAGGCAACTAAAGAAGTATTGATGCAAAGCTTCATCCAAGAGCTGTATGTAGTATTGAGTAGTAAAGATCCTATCATACTCTATTGTGATAATACTACAGTGGTGGAACTTGAAAAAGAGCTAAGGTCACATCAGCGAACAAAGAACATACTTAAGAATTATCATCTCTTGAGGGATTTTTCTCAGAAAGGTGAAGTTGTAGTGAGTAGTATTTCCATGGCAGACAACATGGTGGACCCCTTGACTAAAGCCTTGACTCAGTAGAAACATGATCATCATGTGAGGTCTAGCGGACTAAAAGTCATAGGCAGTTGGCTCTAGTCCAAGTGGGAGTTTGTAAAAGTTGGTGTCCTGAGAACTAACTGTTTTGTTCTTTGATTACATGAATGTTAACTTATTATATATTGTTTATTGTTCTGAATGACTATAATATAATAATGTCCTATAATCTTTGTTGCATTAATAAGGTCATGGAAGATCCCTATTATGATGAGAACCTTGAAATGCTGTAAAAAATATTCTTAAATAATGTTCTGTGGTTGGATGACATACTATGATAGGACACATAGTATACAAACCATCATGTGTGAGTACTCATAAGAAGACGAGACTCTCTCTCATGGAGTTTGCACTTGGTAATCTCCATGATGAGAGATTATGAGAACATACTCGCCAGTAGTAATTCCTCATGTCTTGGTGTCATTGGACATTACTATCTGTGAGCGTGTGTAATGGTACTTAGACTGGAAGATTATCATTAACTCATTTTATGACTCGCACACTTAGATTTTCTGACGAAAACCATCATGAAGACAGTTGGCAGGAATTAGGGTACGTTGGGTGCGTCACAAATGACATGTTGTTAATGGATAATTCTAGGAAGGATTTGTCCCTTCCATATTTATGGAATAAGATATCTTGGTTCCTTTGACTGAAATAGAACTGTCGAACAATTTCCATGTCCATGGTGACATGACGAGTTTATTTCTAGATGTCAGAGAATGACAGATCAATCATATAGGTTTATTACACTACCATGAAACCAGCTTGATGAGATATTGAGACATAGGGATTAAATTACACAGTAAGTGTTCGTATGAGGTGATACGTCAATGCGGCGTCAACTTCTTTCTCTTGGGTGCCTTGACCCATTTCTAGATAATAATCTTGGACTTTAGGCAAGCCCACCTAATGCCAATGAGAAAGAGGCCTAGAGGGTCACACACTATGTGTATTCAAGTATCATAAGTAGAATAAATATTATTCCTGTACGTGGTTTAATAATTATTCAAGGGAGCCTAAATCGTTTTAATTTGGGAGGAAGAATAAAATAAAACAAGTACACATCATGTATCAATGATTACACCCTGTGTAGTTTTATTTTGAAAACAAGTACACACCGTGTATTATTAAATGTACATGCCATGTAGTTTTTATTTTGGAAATGAAATGAATAAATGAAAACAAGATATACACGATGTGTACATTGAATGTACACGCCGTATAGTTTTCAATGAAAAACAAGTACACGCCATGTATTTATTAATACACGTCGTGTAGTTTTTCCAGTCGGGGGTTTGAGGAAATATTATTTTATTAAATGATATTTATTATAATCAGTGTGGGAGCATGTCAAGGAATTAATGACTCGACATGGGGTTTTCAAAAGGGAGTTAATGAAATAAATAAAATGCGTAACTCGTTTATTTATTGTTATAACTCTACAACCTCAAACTTGATTATAAATATCCTCACAACCCTAACTCTTTTCCTAAGACAAGAGAATCGTTGTGCACAACAATTATAGAGAATTATTTCAAGGCCGACAGAACCTCTTCCTCCATGAATGCCCTCAAGACTGATAGAGATCCTCTTCTATCAGATCAAGATGATCTAAGGCAGACAACGCAAGCAATGGTTTCTCCACACTAGCACCTGGAGACTCCTTTGGCGACGTCCAAAGATACATGGTGCACGTGTGGATCAATGCTAGAGGAAGTCTACACTTGGATTTGGCGACGCAATGAAGAATCACATCGGAACGTGATAAAGAATATTAACAAAGAAAGAACACCAAAAGGTACTTCTTTTCATTTGATTAAATTAATTATAATCAACCTGTAACGATCCTACTTTGTGGTTTCGGGACATTCCTTTTCTTTTTCTATTTCTGTGATTCGGTCCATGGATAATGGCGTTTATCATTGTATTGATCCCAGATTGATCATTGCTAATGAAAAAAATCCAAGTGGGTATATCCACCCACGCGCTTCTGCTGCGCCCAGAACCTTCAATTTGGACTTTTTATCCTTGTTCCTCTTACATAAATTACAATTTCATAATCGACATAAATATAACTATGATATAAATATCATATATAAATATATAGATTTAGTATATATGTATTAATGGGGGTTCATAAAACGTATAGATAGAAAATAAAATACATCATTTGTGGAGACAATAGGTCATATGTATGCTTGAACATTGTTTTCATTTCCTTTTCGTAATAAAATGAATAGAAATAATAATTTTATGTTAGACAACCCAAATGAAAACAACCCAAAAATTGTGTTGTGTGTACTAAATTCTAATATAGGTGTTTTATATAGAAAAATATTATATTGGCGGTGCGTATAAGTTAAGACAAACATAGTTCTTCTATAAATAAAAAGCTATTTGTAGTGTTTTCTGAAATGAAAAATTTCAAAAATAATAAATTAATAAAAAAAAATAAAAAAATATCTCGGTATTACAATTTAGTGGTTTTGCTAAGAGATTTTAAGAAGGTTTATCTTCACAATTCCAATGTTTTCAATTCTTTTTAGGGGAGAAAACATTTTTTATTATGCGTGAATATACCCCCTTTATATATGTTATATTACATCACTACACATTGATGGATTTTTATAGGTTGTTCCATGCATTGATTAATAGATTGATGTTCAATATTTATCATTATCTATATGTTATTTAATTAATCTATTTTTTTGTTCCTTGGTAATATTATCTTAGGATAAGACCTCCAATTTTAGGGATACGCCATAACAATGCTTGTTTCCATACCCTAACCTACTGAAGGCCACCTTATGGTGTAATTTACTTCTAAATAATAGCCCATACATGGTCTTGGTGGGTCAGGACATATATTGTATTGTAAAATAAAACGTTATTGTAACATTGAATTGATTTTTTTTTTCAAATTGGGGAAGTACAAACACTTTGAAAACATTTATTTTTAAGAGAATCTTCAATAATGTATCATTGTAAATACATAAATGTTTTTGAAAAATGAATGTGGAGTAGAAGATAAAGACATTTATTTTGAATGGATTTAAAATCCTTTTGAATATGTTTAAATAATCTTGTTGAAAATTGAAATCATTAAATGGTTAATTGAATAACTATATTTAAAATAATTTAGCGTAATATTAGGATTATTTAACCTAAACCAAATTTGAGTTTCTGTTATGGAAAAGAGAGTGATTGAAAGTAGTAAATATATATATAGATTATAATTATATTAAATGTGATGAAAATAATAAATAATGATTTTTTCCAAAAAAAATGAATAATCATGGAAGAAAAGACATAATAATTTATTATATTTATTTTTAAAAAATTAATCTTATTGAAATATTATATTCCTTAAAGAATAAGACTTCAGTGAAAAACATGATTTCCCAAGAAAATTAGAAGGAAATATAAAATATAATCTTCATAAGGTTTGATATTTCAATATTGAAAAACTATAATCAGTTTGGTGTGCTAATTACAAAATAAATAATATTTCACTCAAAAAAACCACATGCCTTCATCCATTAATAACTGGATGCGCTCTATCTTCATTCATAAAATTTGGGTTCTATTCTTTGATTCCATTGAAAAAGTTGTATCAAGATAAAATATTACTACTAAAAAATTATGATAGTGAAAGTGGATTTTAGGTGAAGGGGTTTGTGATGTGTTTCAAGGTTATAATTTATTTTTTGAACATTATTATGGTGTAGTGACAGGCCGCTTTTATAAATGGGGACAATTAAACTATTGAAAATATTTCAACCAAATATAATTGGAACATAAATTAAAAAATTTATGTTTCTCCCAAAACTAGGAAATAATTTAGTGTAGGGATATATATTGTAGATAATCACTCCACCAAAAAATTATAAACCATTTTTTAACATGTTTTGATCCCTTTCCCTAATAATGATTTATTATTCCATTTATAAGTTTACTATAGTAACTTTTTTACATGAAGTTTTTAAAATATTTGTCCATAAAAATAAGCAATAAATTACTAGATAATATGGAAAAAAAATTCATGTTTTCATATTTATTAATTTATATTCAATTTCCAAATGTGTTAAAAATTAATCTTAATATAATCAATGTAAAATGTACTAATATAATTTTTGGGAAAAACATTACTTCAGTTCTATAATATCAAATATAGGTCTATAAATTATTATTATTATATTAAAACTTGTAATTTATATTATAAATTAAATATTTCATCATGTGAATGGTTATTTAGATTTTTATGTCACGCTTACACACTATTAATGGCATAAAATTTAGAATATAAATATATCTCCCTATTCCCCCGAAGAATATTTTCTCATAAAAATATAACAAATTCATATTAATATAATT
Organism: Viscum album; assembly: GCA_963277665.1. Taxonomy (NCBI): domain Eukaryota; kingdom Viridiplantae; phylum Streptophyta; class Magnoliopsida; order Santalales; family Viscaceae; genus Viscum; species Viscum album. The sequence goes on along the minus strand of OY728121.1, from coordinate 1,348,620,316 downwards.
TTAAAATTATAAGTCTAAAATTAATTTAATAATTATCATATTCAAATTATAAAATTAGAATATTTATTTTTTATCAGAAATTTCCAAATATAAATTGAAAAAAAAATTGAACCTAGTGTTTTTAAAATTACATATTTTTAATATTATTCCATACCAATTTGTAGTTAAATGTTTATTAAAATATTATTTTATATGTAAAAATATTTTAAAATTACTGAATTTAAAATATTATGATAAAATACAAAATAATTAACAAGTTGATTCATTGAAAAACGTTTACTTTTATACACATTAACGAATACCATAAAAATTAATTATTTCTATTATAAAATATAATTGTACTACTAAATTTATATTAAAATGATTAGTTTAGTTTATATACTGATATTATATCATATTTTAAAAAATATAATATTATTATTTATACAAATACCATTAATATGTTTATTTATTTATTTAAAACACTTTAAAAACATACTTTTCTATTAATATGTGTTAGTTATTTTTAATATACTGTATAAAAATACATGACTTTAGTAAACCTATTTTCTATCAGAATAATCACTATATATGAAATATCTATAATTTCAATTACCATATTTTCATTGATAATATCTGAATTGAAGATACTTTATGTGACTATATTTTGATTAAATACATATAACAATATTTAATTCATTCCATCAACACTTTCCATTTGAATAGACATCATTTTAGATTTTAAAACATTAATTATTATATCATGGTATTGTTTCTCAATGTAGGATATTAGACACCAGTGGTGAGTCTTCGATGAGATAGTGGTTAAGATTAGTTTCAATTTCTAATTATATTATTATTTTCTATATATTTTACCAAATCAATTTTATTATTTTAATATATGTAATAATCACTTATGTGTAATAAATAATTATTTGAGATACATTTTTTTATGTTACCTTATTGTAATGATCCCAAATAATTTAATAAACTATCATTACCGAATTCCACATTATGTATGGACATGTTTCAAAACATGTATTTTTATTTTAATAATATTTCAGTATTCATTATAATCACTAAGAAAAAAATTGTTTCTCATAAAACCTGGGGAATTAAATCTATGGAGAAATGGAATTTGAATAATGGTGAGACATAGAAATCTAATTCATAATGTTTAACAACATAAATATACAAATACTCTTAAAATATACAATATCAATTGTTATAATAGAAGAAAAATTATTTTTATACAAAGAAATTATCTAGGTTTTTTATCATCATTCATGGAAAACATTATAATATAAATTCTCCTTGAAATAATTTTTTTTTAAATTTATGTAAATATTTTTTACCAATATTCCACCAAATCCTAAATTCCTTTTGGATATTATGTCAAATTAACATTACTACAAACACTAAATATAACCTCAAAAAATTTAAATTACCTTTATACAATTAAATACTTTAAGATATCATCTAAAAATAATTTTTATTGGAAAGATATATTATTTTTCGACATTGAACAAACAAAAGTTGAAAGAATACTCTCACTAGTTTTATAGTAACTATATTATATTACAGTATATCATGATCAAATAAACGAACACATATAAATTTTTAAATAAAAATTATTTAATTATGGAATGAATTAAATGAAAAAAATATTATATATATATCATATATGGAATTTTATGTGTTTGGATAAAATTATAATGCTGGAAAATTTATTTAATAAAACATTCCACAAATGGGTTTTTTAAATTCATTACCTCATAATTTAACAAACTACCAATCAAAAGATATTATCATATAATTTTTTTAATAATTTTATATTTTTCAAATCATTTTATATAATATAATGAATGATGTACCATGTGTATTTATTCTCTTATTTTTTATAATTTTTAAAAAAAAAACAAATCCTATAATCTTAGAGAATAAATGACATAATTATAAACAGTATTTAGAAATATCCATATTGCATAATTTATTCCTCTACTATAAAACTATGTTTCACCCCTTTTATAAATTAATCTAATTGAATATACATTCTCAATAATATGTAAACATATTTTAAAATCTAATACATATCAAAACATTTATATTATATACATTTCGTATCACATACCCTTCAATAAAAAATAATTCTACTTATAACACAATTACATTAAATATATGTTCTAAAATGTTTCAAAAACCTCTTTATTTATTTAGAAAATTCCATTATATAGAGTTAATAATCCCCACTTTTTTAGTTTTTTTATGTTATGATGAAAATGAACAACTTCTAGAGAAATCATTAGTCGTCATTACAAATAACATTTCTTCTAATTTAATAAAAAGTAGACATTTTTTACTCTCAAGAAAACACCATAACTTTGACATAACATTCACAAAAAAATCTATCATGAACATGATTAAAACACCATATAATGGTTTCTTTGTAGTTCTCACACACTTAATTGAACTCTATATAATTATTTTCCACATGTCAATGTGACTATAAAAGAACCATGACCCTAAACTCTTTAATTATTAATAACTAGTATAGGGAAACAGGGTACAAAATCCATGTTTTATATCATTTAAATTAGATAAACATTCCACTCAAAAAAATCTCACAATCCTAGGAACAAACTATTTAGTATCACTAATGACCAGTTATAGAGAAATAATATTTTATAATGATGTGATGATTTCTTCATAACCAAAAACAAACTCGACTCCTTTATATAATAATCATAACATATAACCATATTTAAATTTGATGATAGTAAAGATATGATATATGTGAGCTCAAAAAATCAGCATGGGAATTCCTACCCAAATTACATCAATGGAAAGATCATATAAATATGAGAAAAATGATCATGTGATGTATATTTTTAAAAATAACATCTAATAATTAGAGTGATCCATAAGTCGTTATTAATGGGATTATAGTCTCAAAATAAAACCATATACTGTGGGAGATTTTTGTGGAAATATTATATGATAAACCTATTCCTTACTGTATATCATAAGCATATAAAATATATCTATGGAATATCCAAATGTATAGGTATTCATTAATATGTGGATAGAGGTAAATAAATCGAGTTCGATATCATTATTGTGAACATATCTAATAATTATCATGTTCTCAATTAATATTGTCAATATAGCTAATATTCATCATGTTCATGGATACTACTTTCAATGTAGAAAATAATATTGCTATTAATTTTTATTCTTGTGAATATAAATTATCTACACAATGTTCCTACTTAATTTTTTGAATTTATCTAATCTGCATCATGTTTATTCTCAACATCATTTTTGAATGAGGTATAACACATTAACCAATGAATTGGAGTGAGATATATAGACCCACCATAGATCATTTATTATTAATTGTTCACTAATATTTTTATCCTTTAACATATCAGGAAAACCAATGTGAAATAAAATCGGTATCATTCATCACATCACATTTAACCAATAGAAAATAACAATGGTTGTCAAAATATTTTAATATCCGACCTTCTTGTTCACTGTAATCCTTTTTTGACTCATCACCTAACCTCAAAAATATTATTTCTAATATTTTAATGTCATTAAAAGATAAAATTGGGTAAATAATTATTTCATTAAATAAATTATTTCAATTTAATTTTTTTATCCTATACTAATGAAAAAATATAACCGTATCTAAAATATAGACATGATTCAAATTAAAATATAAAGAGAGATATAATACATTCAACAATAGGAATCCTATATTTTTCCTCAAAATAGGCTTATCCCTAACATATAGTTTTTTTTCTTGAACTATTTTTGAAATGGGTCTTTCATTATTCGATACTTAGACCAAAAATAGATTTTTTTTCTAGAGTGTTCTAATATTCAACATTACATTGATAGACTACTGTGGGTTGACATGATTTAAATATTTTGAATAAATTTATTAACTCTAAATATGTAGAACCGATCATTTATTAATTTTATTAAATATAAGGAATATAATTAATCAATTTTATAATTCCAATAAGATTCATTAATTGATAAAATACAAAAAGATATTTTTTACCCCAAATCAAATAACTGGGGTGGTGATTTAATATACACAGAAAAAATCCTTTATATAATAGGGTAATTAGAATAAAAAACCAAGAAGACATTATCAATTTTTTAGTGTAATTTATTTTTAAATAATTATAAATAACCACAAAAATGGTAAAAATTGAAAGGGTTATTCCTTGATCTTTTGTTCTTAGAGGTATCACTTTTCTATTATACCCATTATTATATGTGTCAAGGAATAAATGTGATTAATTAACTATCTCATTGGATTTAAAACATTGTACATTCTTATCATTCAATTTACTGTATGGTGTCTTCTCCCCAACCATGTAATCCTAAGAATGATTGAAAACTTATATACACTTGAAATATTTCATTGCTCCTTTCATGGAATTTACTAGGAGATTCCATTTACATTATTTGAAAGATGGGGATTTTTGTTTACATCATCCTTGAGATTTGAAATTCATTTTTTTCTTCAATTAAAATCATATATTTCATGTCTCTATATTAATAAGATTTCATAAAATATATTTCCAACATATTATCACAACAAACCACCAATTCATAGGTATCAATATACAATTTCAAATGCATTTTTAGACATAATTTTATCCCACTAGTTAATAGTTCTATGTTACAATCGGTTTCAGTACTAAAACATGAGGCATACCTTGTGAGGCTTCTGTTGTTTTCTTCATTGGAACCCACTCTTTGATCATCCATTTGATTCTACTCTAGTAATTATCCATCAATTTTTTCAAAAGTGTTCTGCAATAATAATTCATATAGAATAAATTCATGATCTATTTCATTTCATAGATTCAATGTATTCCTTAATTATTTTATTTGGAAGGATTTTACACTATTTTCCATAATCTCCCTCTAAATTCTAAACCTAAAAAAATGACATTATCCTAATATGAGACTATGATGATAGAAAATATATTCTCCATCACATTGATCAATTGTTCTGGAATTAGTCTATTGTATGATCCACTAAAAGAGGGTGGATGATGTTGTATTAAAGAATAATTAGTTAGTTATTCAATTCATGGTGAATTTGGGGGATTTAAATGGTTTTTTTGTTACTCATAATGTCAGATATTAGTTTTATAATGGAATTCACTCCATTATCAAACCCATCATATTACTCATTATGGAAATTATTTAATTGTTCACTGTATCCATTATTATCTTAGTTTTGGATATCAAATTTAATTACTTATATAAAGTAATGTTGAAATGTGTGTTAATTAATAAATGTGTCAATAACAAAATATTATAAAAGTAACTCCAAAATTATTTGAAAATTGGTTCTTATGAATATCTATGAATTTATTATACATTATCTATGGTTATAATTCATACCAATCTGTTTTTATGTTCAAATAACATATAACAGTTCACAGAGATAATATGTACTAAAATAATCATATCCCCAAGGAGTTTATAACAAGGTGTATATTTAGTCCACTATATCAGAAACCTGGTGTTGATTGAGTTAATTCCCAATATTACCTTTTTAGGGTTATTAACCCAGGGATATTGCATTCAAAACCTTGTATGTAGTTGTAGTTTTTATATAAGTATATAATTTCATGGGGAAAGTTATAATGTATTCATAAATGAAACATCATAATGGTTTCCAACAAAAATAATTATCCATTACAAAAATCCCTAGGGATTTTATTGAGTCAATCTAACCCTAATCCCTCCAAAAAAATATAAACTAATTCTCATAAATAACTAAACTCAATAGTGATAAAAACAATAGTGACCCAAGATAAAAACATATTTATTTTACATCATTTATATAAGAAAATATAATGGCTCATAAATAAATTCCACAGTCTCAAAAAAAAATATTAGTGGCATTGTGGACTAGTTACATATATTTTTTATAAATTGGTGAACATTTCTCCATAATTAAACATAACTTTTAGACCTATCATATAATATACCAATCTTCATCACATCGGGAGGTGATACATAAGATGTAGGTGAGGTCGAACACTAAAAAATTTAAATCCTATAAAAAATTTATCAGTGGACAGATAATAAGAATATGAGAAATTTTGAGAAATAAATTATTAAAAAAATTTATCAATAATAGTTGTCCATTAATAATGATTGAAGGGAATCTAATCTCTATTGAATATTATATAACAAGTTAAAAGTTTTTGGGGACATGATATAATAAACATTTTCTATGTAACATAACACAAAATAATGACATTTAATTATGGAATATACATTAGAAATTTTGTTCATATGTATGGGAAAAATTATGACCTCAATTTGATTACACTCTATCATTGGAACATAGGTATTATACACCATTTTCCACAAAATCATATGAAAATAGATCACCCACATCTTCTTCACAGATAATCTTGTGAATTTAGGTAATTCAAATCATGATCATCTTTAATAATTTGTTTCATGATAATTTTCATCATGTTTAGGATTAATGATGTGAACATATCCATTCCACATCATTTTTACAGTCAATATAATTACCTACTATGGTATAAAACATTTATAAATACCATGGATAGTGATATATGACCCCAACCTTCACCATCTATACATATTTTTGACTGAAAATACAATCACAAAAAATATCATGAAGACCCATTTGGATGAAAATAGGGACCATTCATCACATTATAAATAACCCCTATAAAATAAAAATGGATTTCAAAACACATAAAGATGGTGCAACTGAAATTATCCTAAAATATGTAAACAATTTATACCCCAAATTACATCACCCAAGTTGATTATATCATAATAAAATTTATAAATTTATTAAAAAAATATAATTTCCCAATAAATAAATCCTTTAGAGATAAATATGAATGTAAGGGTGAAATTTCTATAGATTTTTTTGAAGTCAAATTTATCTTTGTTGAAACAAATTAGGTTTCCACAGTTTAATTGATTGTATATTTCAAAATAAATCATTGTAATTTTTATTGGATATAATTGGGTTTTATATTTATTTGGAACAATAAATATATTTTTTAAAATTATTAATATTTTTTAAGGCACATATAATCGTATTTTTATAATTAATGATATACCCATTGATCGGGAAAGTGGATGAAAAATAAAAAATAATAGACATTCTTGGAATGTGGGAATTAACCATGGAGGTACATATAGTATGTAACATCCCATTATCAACTTTTTGGCATTTTGTTTCCCTTTTCTGGTTTTCCTCTCCAATTGGATGAGACTTGGGGTTCCCTATAATGGAGAGCATTGGCTAAGAAAAATGTAATAATTTTTTGGGATGGATATTTCTATTAATTGAGGAAAAATTATTATTATCTCATAATGGTTTAGAAGGGTTCTCACTATGTTCAGTGAATTCCATAGTTTTTTTGTGTTTTTGGGTAAGAAGATATTTTTTTGTAATAGATATTCATGCTATGTTGTGGGAGTCCATAATGTGTATGTTATGCGAGGAAGATTCCATGATACTAGAACACACCATAAATGGAACACATGAAATGTAATGTTTACACATAGTGTAATGTTAGAGTATATGTTTTTAATAAAATGGATGTGAATATTTGTTTATATCAAACTCTTATGGATTTCCTGATGTGTAAATAGATTGCATATCATGTAAATGTAATAATGTTGGATATTATGTAATTGTTCTAGTGATGCGTTATTTCATTCCTATGAAGGTATAGTTCCAGTCGACCTAGAATGAATCTCTATTGATTTTTGGAGTCTCTATTTGATCCAAATATATTAGTTCAGAGATTGATCATGGTTGTGGTTGGTTATCATCTATCCAAGTTACTAATCCTTTATGATACTTCATTTTGTTGATCATAGTAGTTATGTTTCATTTCACTATCATATCTATCGACCCTTGGTTATGTTTCTTATTTATTCTCTCTATATCTTTTTTTGATGTTGTTTTGTGGGTTGTTTCCATATGTGGTGGTAGTGTGGAAGGTGTGAATTCTTGATGAATGTTTTGTTTATTCTTCTTCACCTTTTAATTTTATTAGTTAGATAAATTATAATATTTGTATATTTATTTTAGGGCCTTTGTTTTCATTGTTGTATTCTTCTTATTGGGGGATCCATTATAGGAATGTGTGACCCCAAGATTTGAGGTTGGGGTTCCGTACCTAGCATGTTTTTGTAAACTCCATTGGTCCTGTTTTAATAAATTATTTTATTAAATAAAATTGAATGGTATGACTGAATAGTTTTTTTATGGAACTGGGTTTTTATGAAAAGGGTTTTCCTTGTTTTTAATTAATTTTAAATGGGAATTCCAATATTTTTGAAATGGTTTTCAAAGTAAGAAATTATTCAAATGGTCTAATATTTTTTGGAAAATAGATATTGTTGGGAGCCTTATATACATAGGTGGAGGATATCGTAATTTGAATCATACACTTTCAAGTGGTTTTACCATTGGTCTTTCCTCTTCACCATAGTCCAATTATTCTATGGATTTGTTTGACCTGTTGGGGGTTTAGTTTTTGTGGTTTTCCTCAACTATATATAGTCAATGTATATGTCTAGTGGATTAAATTTTTTATAATTTTCTATTTTAGGAACATGTTTCCAACCTATCATTAACTAGTGTGATCCTTTGTCTGATGTTACCTATTATTCTTGGTTGATTTGTGTCTATGATTTAGGGTTTTATTGTGTTGTTTTATTACCATTGATTTGATATGATATGTGATGAAATAATTTTTTTAATATTTATATATTTTTGTGATATATGGACATGAATGATTAGAAAATAATGTACGTACATTATTTGGGAGTTTAAAAAAATGATAAATTAAAATGTTTTTCTTTGAATTTGATGTAATTACTATTAAAATGATTTCATAATTTTTTCTTTAAAATTATGAATTATTAGATAATTGTTCAAAGTCTTGATATGGAATACCTGGGTGGGATGATAATGATCCTATTATCTCACACCTTGTACGTGACTTCAATGGTACATTGAACAGGTTATATTTTTGATGAAATGAAAGGAAAGGTGCCACAATGAGGTGACATGATTTTCTATGAGAAGTGATGGGAATTTGGGGGTGATATGGTCGGATTATGACCATTATTTGAAATGGAGTAGTAGGTTTATCCATTTCTGGTTGTCCATTGTGGTTGGAAATATTCTTGAATATTGTTGTTACACAATATTTGTTTGAATTCAATTTTTTTCTTTCTATTATGGTAAATATTTTTATCTTCCATTTTTGTCATTGTTTTATATATGTTCCGTATTTTTACTCTAGGATGGGAAAAGAAACTCCCTCTATTGGGTTTCATATGACCAATTTATATTCTCTAGCTAGTGGGGATCAGGAATTCCCATTAGGTATGTGGATAGTTGGTTTGTGTACGAGTTTGATTGGGTTTTGAGGTTGGTTCTTTACAGTTTGGTATTAGAGACTTAGGTTTTTGGGTTTTTTATTTTATTGGGATGTTTTATAGATATAAGGATAGATTTTCAAAACATGTGAGGTAGATTGATGGAAGTTTCTAGCTAACTCATATCGTAATAAGACTCATTTTATAATGGTATGTTGGTGTGTTTGTCTCCTATATTTAGTTTTTAAATCAATATTACTTTTTTTATCATGGGTTTTGGATTTTAAGTGATATTTTTCAGTGTAAGATCTCTTCTTTTATAGTGATGTGCAACAGTATGCCTTCAATATTTTTGCAAAAATTTCCTTAGGAGGGTGGAGCTGATGATCATTAAGGAAATCCTCAAATAGATCTGAATTCGATCAAGGTTATCTTGTGATCCATTCATATTGATGAACAGAATGTACTAATAGTTCATTATACAGTTATTGGGGAACAACTAAGCGATGTAAAATAAAGATATCAATCAAGGGAATTATTGTTAGAGAATACATGGTCCTTTAATGGTATGAATGATCCTCACGTGGAAGGATAAATGATTAAAAAGATTGACTATATCATTGAATTCATATATACATGTCAAAGTATCATGGTTAATTATACATCATTCATACATGAGTGTCCTAGTTAGTGTTAGTGGTATTCCATTGTTTAGGTGGACAAGCGCATGGGATTCGACTGTAAGGTTTTCAAGTCATTATTTTTTCTCGCAGTTTTTCCTAGGGTCACTGAGGATTGTAAAGACTTTGGAGTTCCACTATTTTTAGTAAGGAGGTAATTGTGTGGAAACATAAAGTAATCTGTTTGATGAGATTGATCATTTTTAAACAGAGGATGTAATGACAGACATTATTGAAGCTCAGAAGAACCGATATGGGTTGTGACCATGTATGAAATCACATTTATATGTGTAGAATATTTTGACCTATTCATATACCGCGGTCATTTATTTGATGAAGTATATGAATATGGAAGTAAAAGAATTTATATTTTTCCCTTATCTTCCACATTGTGGAAACATGAGTGGCATGATAGGAAATTAGATGAAATTGAATGATCACCATAGGAGTAGTAAATGTGGTTCCCGACAACATGCCTCTATATATGTTTTAGTTGTGGCTAGTGTTATGACTCTAAATTAATATTAGTTCAGTAAGGTCATACATAAATGGTGTCCATTCCATTAAACCGATAAGATGTGTAGTTTTTGTGGATGTTATGGTCATCTTTAGCTTTCTATTCAGTTATATCCACACCTCGATATAGTTAGTTATCATCAGCTCAAAAGGATACAATAATGTAGTTAGATGCTTTAAATATTATAGGGCTCCATCCATGGCCATCATGAATGAGGAACATTCACACAGTATATGATTTTTAGTGGAGGTTGAAACAAGTCCATAAACATTGAGAGGTTCCATTTTTTTTTCATACTTGTTAGTGATTTCATTATTTTATACTATTCATTCCCTCCCATTTATGTCTGTACATATTTTTGATATGATTAAACATCCAATGGTACTCATGAAAATTATTATGGTGTTAGAAACACCTATTTGGAAGGTTAATGAGAAATAATTTATAGTTCCTTCTTGTGCACTATCTATTGATAATGCAGAGTGTGTGCGGTATTTTATTATTATCTATCTAGATATATTTTCTTCCATAATCAACATTGGATGGAATATTGCGCATTTTGGTGAGCCTGATTGTTCACATCAGTGCTTCTCAATTAATTTATATGACTAGAGATTATATGTATTGTATAGAGATTGGGATATGAGATTTGTTCATGCAAGACCTTCCGTCTAAGAGATTAGGAGGGTTTTCTACTATAAAAGTTTTCCCTATGTTGTATATTTTGTTGTTTATCATCCCAATGTTGTTCAAGAATTTCAAAAATGTTTTTCCAGAATATCTCTAAAATATTTCTCCAAATAATGAGATAGATTTTATAATTTAACTAGTTCTAGGTGTGTAGCTAACATAGATTCATGTTCCATATGGAACCAGTAGAGCTGAAAGAGGTCAATATTTAGTTGGATTACTTGGTGGTGAATGCTTCTTTTCACTCCAGTTTTTCTCCAATGGAATACCTAGTACTCTTTTTCTAGGAGGTAGGTGGTTCAATATGATTTATTATACTATTAGTAGATGAAAAGTGTAATAGTTAAGAATATGTATCGATCACCTCATATGAATGATTTATTTGACCAATTGAAGGGTGAATGTGATTTTTGATAATGGATTTTTGGTTAGGTTATCATCAGCTTATAGGTAAAAAAGTTTGATATAATAAAAAACACTTAAGATAAGGTATATCCATTATGAATATAATTTTATTAAGTTTTGTTTGACAAATTATCCTTCAATTTTTATGTCTTTTATGAATCATATATTCCATTATTATGCCAACACTTTTTCTTAGTGTTAGTGTATGATATTTTTGTTTATTGGATATTCAAGAATGAGCATGAGACCCATTTGAGTTTTAATTTATAGATCCTTAGAAGTCACCGTATTTATGGAATGATTTTGAAATGAAAATTATGGATTCAATAAGTGATATCATCTGGTAATGTTATTTCTACAAATGGAATTTAAGTTGATCTAGAAAGGGTAAAGTTTTATTCAACCAAAGAAAAAATCAGATGTATTTAATATTCAAATAATCTGTGATCATGCTTGATAATATTGATGGTTATTTAATTATTCTCTTATTTGGATTCATGATTGAATATCCATACCCGAACCAGGGTGAAATTCATATGGTATTAAAATTTTCATTCTGCCTTCGATGATCTGAAATGAATTCTGACTGCGTCTCCTATTTTGATCTCCTATAAGACCATAAATGGGAATATAGTTTTCTATGATAAATCTAGTGATGGATTGGGTTGTGTGCTCATGTAGGATGATCATTTAGTATCTTAATTCTCTCATCCACTTTGACCACATTAGGAGAATTACCAACCACATGATATAGATCCTTCTAAAGTTATGCATGAACTTTATTATTGGTGACATTATATTTTCAGGTAAATGTCTAGAGACCTTTATAATAATAATTTTTTTAGATAGATATTTTCATTGAAGTAATTTAATATTTGATAGATGTAGTGGGTGGAACACCTCCAGACTATTGATTTAGAAATCTCTTATACCTCAAGGAAGGTAAATATCATTGAAAATATTTATAGAATGAATGTTCCATTACAAGATATTCTGGAATTTATGGAATAGTGGAAACGTATAATAATTTTTTCCTATTATAATATTGGTGATTAGGAGTATATTGTATTTATGGTATTGAATAATTTTTAGGTATCATCATCACCCCCTGAGTCTATTTTGTAGAGTCATAAATAAGATAATTAGTTCATAAGAATTCATAAAATTCTATATGGTGGGAATACTATTTCTGGTTGGTTTCTCACATCATATGGTATTATCAAATTTTAGGATCATTATTTCATCCTAGCATCTATGATGAGTTCAGGTTTGTTTTATTATCATAGTTATTCATGGGCTATTAATTTAGGTTCTCTAAAAAACTATTATGACATAAGGCAATGATTCTTATTGATGTTTATGAAGTGTTACCCTACTAATTATGTGTATCGCTATTACTCCAATCAATAGAATAAGGAAGAGTATTTTTAACAATTAATTTCACTCCAACTACATAAATTTCCAGTTTGGAAATGGGATAAGGTAATAATTATTATTTTTTTCTTGGATTACCATGGACTCCCCTGGGGAAAAATACTATCTTGGGGGTCATTGATTAGATGATAATGTTAGGATATTTTTTTTCAATGAATCCAAAAATATTAGTGATATAGGTAAGTTTAATGTTATATAATTTATGTTATTACATGTGGTTCCTTCTTCGATTGTCTGGCGAAGGGATTATAGGTTTAAATCAATGCCCGGGAGAAGTCTCTATGTAGTGATGGGGAAAATTGTCAGATTTTGTACATCTTATCAATCATAGATAGACTGTGAGATAGATTATGCTATTATGGTTTTAGATGATATAATCCATTCTCGTATATTGGTTTTTAGTGGATCAGGTGATATCCATATCATGTTGGTTTAGTTTTATTATAAAAGAAGTTACCATTGTTCCATTAGAAATGTTTTTTTATAATTGGAATGGTCACCCATGTAATTCAACTCCCCTTGGTTAGAGGTGGGTAAAACATCCTTGGTTATATTGAGTATGATTTAAGAGAAATATACAATGATTAAGTATATAGGTCGGCATGTAGTTATAACTCATTTGTTGATAGAAAAATAATGAGGATAAAAACATCATCCTATGGAGTTCTTCATAGGTGACATGGTTTTCTTGAAATTTTCTCTAGGTTTGGGACACTGTTATCTTGGAAAACAAGGAGTTTTTTTTCTAATATATGTTTCACCATTTTAGGTCCTTATTATTCTTGGAAAGGATTAATATTGTCTGTAATTTTTAGATCATTTTACATGAAACCATGATTTTTTCACATATAACATCTGAAGAAATATCATCTTAATCCGTCAAACATTCTGATTTGGGATGAAATTGACTTAGAGGAAATTGTTATGGTGGAACATATATGATTATAATGATACATGGAAGCATGATTAGATGATTATGGATTAGATACATCACCACTTTACCAAACATCATTCAATAACATCAATTTCTGGGGATGAAAAGTATTCTGATGTGGTCTTTGTAATGTCTCATTTCCCACTTTTAGGGTTTTTATTTATAATTTATTATTATTTTCCTGAATTGGGTGTGTCCTGGGGATCCTAATGATGGAGAATATTTTCTATGAAAATTTACCTAATTTAAAGTGAGAAATGATTTTTTCAATTAATGGAATATGGGTATTAACTTATAATTTGTTAGAGGGGTTCTTGCTGAGTTTGTAGAATGCCCTAGTTGGTTGGTGTTTTTGTGAAAGGACATTAACTTCTCATATTTTCCAAGAGATATACACATTGTCTAAATGGATTACATGATGATTATGTATTAAATTAAAGATTCCATGAAACTGTTACACAGTATAAATGTATTACCTGCCTTGTAATGATAATATAGCTTATAATGTTAAAAGATCATTTTTGTTAATAAAAGGAGATTATTTTTTCATCATAATTGAGTCTCAAGGATCGAATGACAACAAATGTATAACACATTATATAAAATTTTTGTTGGTATTTGTTAGGGATTTGTATGATTTATATATTATTTCATAAATCCATGTGTCTTGTTTCTCTCAACCTAGATTAATTTTCCAACGATTTTGGGAGTCTCTTTTCCATGTGGATTGATTGATTCATTTAATTATCACCCTTGAAGTAATTTTTCTTCTATAGAGTAGATTAAATATTTCTGCTTCTTCATTTTTTTTTATTTTTATAGAACCATTTTTTTGCATTATCAGATCAAATGATCTATGGTGATATTTATTTATGAATAACACTAGATCTGTTGTGCGCTCTTGTTTGTGGGATGTTTCCTCTGTTGGTTATGGTGAGGTGGGTGTGGGTTCTTTAGGTATGTTTCATTTCCTATTTTTCAACTAAATTTTTTTTTAATTAAATAAATTGTAATATGTGAATATTGATTATTGGGACTTCATCATCATTATTTTATTCACCTTTTTAGTGGGTCGTTGGTGGGTGTATTTGACCAATAGTTTCGAGGTAGGTGGTTCTATCTCTATTAGGTACTGGTTAACTACATTTCTTTTATTTTGATAAACTGTTTTATTAAATGAAATAGAATTACATGATTAATTTGTATTCTATTTGTGGAACTAGGTTTTTATAAATGATGGTTTTCTCGTGGTTTTGGTAAATTTAAAAGGGGGTTTTTAACCATTGTGAAATAATTTTTTGATTTTTTTTTAATGAAATGAATTATTGAAATGGATTGGTGAATTTATTTTGAATCTATAACACATTAGAATAATTGGATACTTGGTTGGGGGTTATAATAATCGCTCTCTCCCACTATTATGGGGTTTTCTCATGGGGCCTTCCTCAGCTCCCTAGACCTATTATTCTAGGGACTTATTAAGACAAATGGTGGGTTTATATATAATAGTGTTCCTATTATACCTATAGTGTATTCATATTTCTAGTGGATTAACACTTAAAAAAATTTATATGTTATTTATGTGTCCTTTCTATCCATAACTAGTCTGTTCCTTTCCGTGATATTTCATGGGATTCTTGTTCAATATAAGATTCAGATTTATGAATTTATTGTTTTTTATTTGTTCCATGGATTAAATATGATATGAAATGTGTGGTTTTTTGATATGATATATCTATCATGATATATGGATATTAATTTCATTGAAACAAATTTATTATTTATATATGAAAATGAGGAAAATGGGGAATTAAAATACATTATATTCTTTTGATATAAAATATTTTAAACTGTTATCATGCCTTTTTGTATTTAAAATTTAGAATTATTTTATTGTTTCTCAGAGACTTGATATGGAATAGTTTGGTGGGACCTTACTTATCATGTGATCTCACTCAATTTGAACCACTTTGGTGGGGAATAGACATTGTTATTTCTTTCATTTCTCAGAAAGGAAAGGTGCCACAATGAGGCAGTGTGGTTTTATGTTACCTAGGTTGGGTAGCTGGTGGTGAGATGTTGGGAGACTTCCCATGCTCTATCATAGATTCATTAGTTTATCCTTTTTTTATAGTCATTTATAGTTCTACCTCTATATGGTAGTTTTTTATACTCTTTATTTATTTGGATTCTGCTATTTTTATTTTTTTATGGAATATATTTATTTCTCCAAAATAATTATCTATCGTATATTTAGGCCATGTTGACGCTTTTTTTGGGACAAATTTTTCTCATTTTTTGTTGTTTAATACCCAGGTTCTATTTCCTAACCTATTAGGATCAAGAATACCCTTTGGGTATGAGATAGGTCAGATCAGAGAACATTTTGACACTGTATTTCATGTTGGTTCATTGCACGGTGGGTCGATGTTGGAAGATAAATGGGTTAATGTCTTTGGTGAGTGGACTATATTAATTAAATTATTAACATATTTGTTTTATTTAATGAATAAAACCTAAAACATTCTCTATAAATATTCTATTATGGAAAATCTCTAGGGTTAGCTGTATAACCCATGGGTATTAGAGAGGAATAAGAGAGAGCCTCATTGATATTAACAAATATAGGAACAAGAATTGATAATGAATAATTGAGGGAGTCAAGATATGATAAATTAATGCAATGAGACCCTCATCATACACATTATATAATATGTTCATCAACAAATATTTATCCATTATTGAGGTAGGACACATTATTTTTGTGGATTTATGATATTTTTATTTGATTTTTGTGAATGGATTCCATATATAATTTTTTTGTTCCATTTTAGTTCCTAATATGATCCTAGAAATTAATTAGTGTTCTTGAACATAATTATAAATAATTTTACACCCACAAATAATCCTTTTATTTTCCACAATTTCTGATTGTTGGATGGGATCACACAGGCCAATAATAATATTATATCATTCTTAAGTATTTTATCTTGGTTCATTATTTATGTTCTTAAATGTGGTCTCATGGGGATAGTGATACAATGTTTCCAGGATGGTTCAAGCGTGTTGAATCCCATTAGATCATGATAGATGCATGAAAAATGTTGGGATAAATGGTTTTATGGTGGATCACAGGGCATATATAAAATACAGCTATTGGATTCATGTTTAGATACCCTGAATGGTGCCAACATGCATGATGTATACTTCTTGGGGAATTAAAATTAGGTTTTGTGGCCATTAGTGGTTGTGAATCAATTAGTGAGGATATTCCCCAGTGATTTCAATGGATCTATGAGATTTAGATAATTAGAATAATAGTCTTCTGTGTGATTTATTATATTAAGTGATGGTAGTGTATTTCACAAGGGATCCCCTTGTCTTGTTAGTGTTCCCTGTGTGTTCAGGGGGTTGCAAATTCAAATATTTTTTTGTATGAGTGATGATGATGAGTAATCTGCAAAATCTATGAGGACTCGGAGAGAAAACATCATTATTCATGAAATAACCATCATACATATTTTATTATGGAGGAACACACATTGAATTATTTCGAGTAACATGAATTATATGTTTTCATCTTGAGTTGATTATCTAAACCAATGTGGTCAGGCCCAAAAATTTTGTGACACTACCTATGTTATCAACTGGCGTGCCTAGAGCACAAAGCCATGCTATTGTGAGAATAGGCGCAACATGTCCCCATAGGGACACACTGTATGGGAGTACATGGTTGGTTTAAATGTTTCCAATAAAGAAAATTCCTAGGGCTCTAGGTGATGTCACATACTATTCAACCCTATGTACACACAGTATAATTTTTCAAAAAAAAATCTACCTTGCTTATTTCTATCAATTGGATTCAGATTTGGACTTTGAGTATCCTATCATGAATATTTTTCAATGTAAAACATGATAATAGCCTTAGCTTTTACATTATTGATATGAAAATTTGTGTTTTAAATGATATTTTTCTTCCAATGATGTGCTATCGATGGAAGTGATCCAGTTTGAGCATCAGAGAGAATCTAGGGTTAGTAATCCCCAATCACATAGGGAAAAACCCCATAGTATATATATATTTTGATTCAGTATTCTTCTATAATACTGAGGGAATGAGCCATCAATCTATAAAGCTTAAACCCCAGACATTGAGATCTTGTGGGGAGATTTTCCTACACTAATGATAGTTCTCCCTCATCTACGGAGTACATTATAGAAGAAGGGGATATTCACTCCGATTCTTGAATGATCTCATGAGGTTGATAACATCAGACATGGGAGCTTTGGATTTACAAGAATGTATATTGATTAATATTTTGTTGTCGTGTTAATGATATCAATAATTTATCATTGATGTTTTAGTACGATCATATCAAATGTGTTTATTTCCCCCCTACAACTATAGGTTGAGCTAAATTTATTATTATTCCTCCTACCTCTTGGGTTTCCAGGTGCCCTCTTGACTATGTTTATAATAAAACCTTAATGGGATATTATATTATTTTTCATCTATTATGCACATGATGTACATATTCAATGTGAATTGGGTGAACTTCGTATCGATGGAGCATAGCGGTATACAAAGATGCTAACCATGTTTGGTGGTTGGTTATACAGAAAGTGAATCAGTATCTCTTTAGTTTTCCAGTATTTCATTTATTTTCATGTGGGGACCTCCTTTTTCATTATCCATATTTTTTCTCCATTATATATTTCATCTTACCATGTCGTAGTTTATTGGATTTTTTAGAGGTTGTTCAATGAATTTATTTCTCTATTGATGTTTGGGTTTCGTATTTATCAAAGCATTTAGACAAGGATCTTGGTTTCTGTGTGTTTGTAAATGTACATTAGGTTAGGTAATTGAACATTAATGTTATCCCTACTTGATTATTTTCACAATGACAAATCCTATTGGTGGAGGGACTAAGGTTTCACTATTGGAATACTCTCAAGTGGGGTATATGTCTGTTAGTTCAAGGAAATGGTGTTTTAACTGAGTTTTCTATAAGGATGATGTATGGAGTTATACATGACATAAAGATTGAATTTGTAATATAGGGAAATAAGTTCCTAATTTATCAATTTTATATATTGGGCTTGATATTGTATTAATGGTGGGGCAGCCAATGTATCAATATACCAGGACTCTAACTAACTCTTTTAGAATGAATTTACAAGACTTAAGTTATTGGGAAAGTATTTATTCATGAATAATATATATTTAGTTCTTTTCACATTCATATAATTCTTTGGTTATCTACACATATATAATTATTTATTTCTAATATGTCTTGTAAACATTTAGGATACCTCTATGATGATAGCCAGGTAGGAAACCAACTAAGGGTCATGAATATGACCAGGTTAGTGGAGAGTCCTTAATATATGTAACTATTTTTGATTTATTCCCTCAAGGAATGAATAGATAAGTGATTCAATATTATTTTGTGTTTATGGATGAACCTATTGTGGTTTAGGATGATGACCGAAAATATTTTGGGTAGCATATATATATAATAAGTATGGATGAACATACCCATTGTCTTAGTACATTACCTGATTTCTAGAAACTGATATCAATGGGGATACATGTTTATATAGACCCTATGATGTTGGATTAATGACTCTTGGTAGTGTTTTGGGTCTTATATATTGAATGAACCCCACCTAATTAGATGGTGAAATTTTTAAAAAGTCGTCTTCTTAAAGAGGCAGGGTACTGGTGGGGTCTAATCACTCAAACCAATGATGAGATTACACTCTAATATATATACATTAAACATTTTTTTTAAATTGGTATTATACTATTATATTTATCTATGTATCTATCCAAGATATTCTTGAGCTACATCAGGAAAATATGTTAGTTGATGAGTATTCCAGGGCATTTATATAAATCACATTACTCTATCAGAATATTGCAATATGGATACATCTGAGAACCGAAGATTGAGTATTCCCTCTATAGATATTACTAACTATTGTTTTCTCCATATGATTCCTGACTTATATTAGAGTACTAGAGTTGGCCTTGGTTACATATAAAATTTTAGGAGTGTGAAATTGGGATACTAGAGCTGACAATGGATATTATGGGGATCAATCATCAGTAGTAGCTAGTTTGTGTCCTTAATTAAGGAAATGGTGTATGAGGTATAATCATTACATGACATAGACATGTGGATATGCAGTGTAGAGTTCACATAATGGTTCTGGTGAACATGTACGGGAAGAATATTTTCTTTTGACATGCAGGTTCAAATGACTTCTGATATTCTATCCCATCTTGTTATAAATGGTGGATATATAGAGGATATACTTCTATGGAATATGAAGTGTTGTGATAAGAGATTCACATCATGTTATAAAGATATACCATAGAGATATGTTGATGATAGAGGACTAGATGATGCATTAAATTTAGTAATTTAATATATAATATTGTTCCATGACTTACTCCCACTACCACAATCTAGTGGCCCATGCTATGCTTGGTGATATGGAAGTTGAGGGTGTGGATAATCATAGTATAATGAGGGATATCACTATGATTATCTTAAAATTATTTTTGATATGATCTATTTATTTTCTATATTAGTTAAATAACTTATAAATATAGGTTTTTTTCATTCAATAATCTCCATATTCCCTATTCAACAGAAAGTGATTCTAGTGGAGTCCTTATCACATTATATTTGGCTAGAGGTTCCTACAAAGGTCAATTCTTCTATATTTTAAATTCATTGTCAGATCGAGTGTGATCCCAGTAGAGATATATTATTTTGTTCATTATGATGAGACCTTATGATTTTATCATAGATATGGGCTGGATCCTAGTAGATTTATTTGTTCTAATGTGATGTGATTTCCTAATATGGATAAGAAGGATATTATGTCTGAGCGAGTGGGGATCACATGAATGAAAATATGACATATCACTTAATAGATATCATTTTTTCTCATGGTGTGTTGTAGTGTTCATATATATAGATTCTATTTGTAATGTAGGATTATATAGATGTAAATAATGTAGATGTTTTTTTACTAACTCTGATGAAAGTGATTGAATTCTTCCCCAATATTAACACAGGGACACTAACAATATGTTCTATGTAATATGATATTTCCCCTAGTGATATCCTACAGATGATTTTTTTGTTGGATGTATTTTGAGAGAAATTATATATATGACATAGCATGTCCACCTGGGAAGATCATTTGTTGTTCATGAAAATAGTGGATGGGATATTTAGGATTTTTTCCGATTACCATTTACTAAATCAGTTGAATATAAATAAAAACAACCCCATGAGGAGGATTAATACAGTTTTTAATAAACTATAAGTCATTAGAATTTTTGTGATAAATGATCTTCTGTCCAACTTCCATCATTTTAGGGTTTATTAGGGTTATATTTTGAAATGGTATTTTGATGTCACTATATGAATTATTAGTTCATGGTGATTCATTTTAGAGTGAAACATTCCCCAACTATCTTCATAAAAACTATTAATTTGATCATTTAAAAATTCATTGAAATATTCATAGTTATATTATGTAATGAAATTCCCATATACTCTATCTTTGAGGATGTGAATAATGATAATTTCATGATTTTCCAAGACTTAATGAGGTTAACCAAATATTAAGTTATCTCTAAAAGAGTTTGTTTTTTATCATAGATGATCATGTTTTAGGGAATGCAATATCTACTCCTGGTGTTGATGTAGATACTACAGTGATTGATGTTGTACTCTCCTCGAATCTACTTAATATCATTTAAGATGTGAAGAGTTTCTTTAGCTTCTTAGGGTATTATAGAAGGGTTTGGAAAACATTTCAATTATTTTACTCCCTTTGATCTATTTAAGGTGGAAATAGAATGCAGTTTCCTAGACTATGTAGTGTCATAGATCCTTTGAGTAGTTGTGGTAGAGATAGACATATGATACAATGTTAGGGAATCTAGAGTATGGAATTAGGTACGAGATGTTTTACGATGTATGTAGACCAGAAATCTGATGTGTATTAATTTAGATTCAAGAAGTGATCACTTATGGGATGAGATATTTAACACCTCATGAGTAGGATAACTCATCCCATAACTTTGAGATAGTAGTTTACATCTTCACCCTGATCATGTGGTGAAATTATCATATACATGGTAATTTAATTGTTTTTCTAAATAAAACTAGAGTCTTATTTACATATTCACCTTGATAGATCATAACCTCATAAAATTATGTTTGTTTTACTTCTTATAGGACAATGAGTTTGAGGTAATTTATGTTATAGGGGAGGAATTGTGTTGGAATATTCCCATATAAGGAATTATCATTCTCTCTTATAGTATTATGTGTGAGAGAAAGTGGTATTGTTACATCTAACAAGGGTGGAGAATAGTAACTAATCACACCTTCATTCAATATTGGTGACTCTACCAATTCTTATGTGTTAGGTAGAGGTTCAAATGTGATTCATTGAATGTGATGTTTTATGTGGAAAGATTCCATTAGAATATGAATGAGATAAATTTTCATATGGTGGGGTTCATAACATCAAATTTCATGGATAAATGGTAGTTTAGATCTGGTTTAATGAGATAGTGTTGAGATAGATTTAAACATTCCCATTAGGAATAAATATAATATTAAAAATGATGTACAATTAAATTTTATGATAGTTTCAGTGGATAATAATGAGGTGGATTTTTCGTGATTTTATTTCTCAATATTTGAAATATCAGTAGCTGAATGATAATCACCATGATCCTAAATGAACAAATCAACCTATTGAAATCCCATAGTGGAAGTAGGATTGGATATCATTTTATTTTTTCAAAGGTATTTTGTGAAAAATGAGATACTACAATTATGTATTGGTTATCGTTTTGCAAAATACCATGATAGAAGAAATACATGAAATATGGTAACATTATTTGGTTGAGTGTTTGGGGAACTTTTTTTTCATGTTATCATATATCTAAGTAGATTACCCATGATTATCATCTCTAACTTTTATTCCTAGTTCATATAATGGTCTTGGAGAGGGTTGAAAGAGTATTTTGGTGATGTGTTATTTATGAGTAAACAATTTTACCATAAACAATAGAATGAATAAAGTGAAAATGAATATTTTTGTGTGGATATGATGATTTCCTTCACATTAGAACATTGTTGGAGCTGATAAGATAACATTTCATTGGTAGAGTTCACTTATAAAAATATAAATCCCTCCCCTATAGTCATGGTGCCATTCAAAGTACTATACATGATACCCTGCATGTCCTAAATGAACTTGGATGTGATTGGTGAGTCATATCTTGATCGAATGAGTTGGTTTAGGATATAATGATGATGTTTCAGGTCATTTGTAATCATTTTAGAAAAATCTGGTCTCAAAATAAGTATTAGGAAAGCTGATGTTTTAGGACATTGGAGTTCTGATAGGGGGACAATGTTATCCATAGAGTCTCCCAATGATGTATATTTTGTAGATATTTTTATTTATCCAATATATCACCAAATGGTATTGGTCAATTATAGATCATATATTATATTTTAGGGGTTTCCCAATTTGACATACCCCCACAGTTGGTACATGTGCATGACATCTTCCATTTGTCACATCTACTGAGAAACATGAATTTTTTATTACTTGTTATTGTTTTTGGATACCTTGTCGTATAGGAAATATCTAGATTCTCATAGTATTTAATATCAATTGGGGATCAATAGTATAAGATCCTATGTGGATTGACTTTTCCTCGAGTTCATGCTCTTTTTTAGAAAGGGAACATACATGAGAGCTCATTGGATCATAAGAACCAAATATAGGATCATTACCCATGTCTTTTTTAGAGATATGTTATCTAGGTTTAAAATAAAAAAAGGTAGTGAGAATTTAATTAATCTATTTTCAATAGTTTTATCAATTTAATATTTATTTTAATATATCTATATTTTCACTCTTAGTTAGCATGGTGATTTGGGTTTTGTAGGACCCTGTATCAAATATATTTAACATATTAATATATATAACAACAAACTGGCAGATAATTTTTCAATAAATTTTTTTCCAATTCATTGGGACATCCGATAGAAAATCTAAGACCATGATTGTTTTTTATAATGAGGGATTTACCCTCGGCACACCATAAGGTTTTTCAAAATTGGAGTTACATTTGCAGAATATATAGGGCATTTCATTAAATAAGATATATGATTATTTACTTATTTTATATAATAAAAATCACATGATACGCACTAAATAAATATAACTTAAATGAAAATATCAAAGGTTAGCCTTATAGCCCTGTGAGATTAGAAATTAGGAAGATAGATCTCCATTGACAACAACAAAAAGAACATGGATTGAAAACAAAAGATTATGGTATTCAAGGGACAAATGATGAATATAGTGTGACATTTATCTTCATGACTTCATAACATGTTAATTAATAATGTTAGATCCATTATCAATGAAGTTATTTTTAATCTTGTGGATTTTTTCAGTGTATATTGAATTATCGTGCATGGATTTCATATAATCATTATTGATTGGATTTCAATTTTTTAAATGATCCCTGATATTTATTATTATTCATGTGCATAATATTCTATATTTATAGAACATTTAAATTGACAATTTAATTTCCATTTTTTTCATTATGATGAATCATATTTACTAATGATAATAATACTTTGTTCTTATTCTATTTTCCACAAAAATTCTATACATTCTTCATCATTGTCTCATATTGTTTCTTATTCCAATTTACTTGTATTTTTTAACATGATCTAGCCCAATAAATCATGTTGTACTCACAAAAAGGCATATGGATTTGTGTTTTTTTGAGAGATCGAGGAGGATTCAGGGAACAAAGATGTTGGAATAAGGATTTGGGTCCCCAAACAATGAAAAGAGGTGTGACTGCTACCACTCAAGAAACTAGAGAACCATATTTTGGCTATTTAAGGTGATGAATTAATGATCATAGAGAAAATTATATGATTTATGTGGATTCATGTGGGTAAACGTGGATGAACAATGGGTTAAATTTATGTTCTAGTGAATATATAACTTATAGTAGACCAAACATCAATATCTTGGGAAAAATTGGTAAATACTCATATAATCCTTTATAAAACATACAATATTCCTTAAAATATAATTATGGAAAGTGATTCAGCATGAGTTAAGTATAAAATTTTATGTTCCTAGGACCATGCACCATCATGAACTATCTGGGTAAGTGATCAGTGTATTGATAGCACAAACGTAGGACCCCAAGTGAAAAATCATATTGTCTTAAAATAAGAACACAATGTGGGAATGAAAATTGTCGGAAGATCCATCTCTTGGGAATAATATTACATGGAATTCAGAAGATTCCAAAAATCATGTGAACCTATTTAAATACCATTTATTTTGTCCCACAAATGTTATAAGTTTCATATATCCGTCTCTAGGACTCAATGATGGGTCTGTGAGTTACCTATACTGAGTAATTTTGAATATTTTGTATTATGGTATCATTTATTTTAGAATCAATGATATTAAATGATATGTTATGAGAATTATGACTCTTATAGAGACTCTTTGATGGTAGTAATTATATTCGATCACTATGGATATTATTTAGATGAAAATACCTTATAACATATGGAGAAATACCCTATACTCTGTAAACAAAAAGATTCGGTAATCCCTCACATTGTAGATAGTATTTGTCCACAATCAATGTAGTGGTACTCCCACAACATCAAGCTTCGATAGGGAGGGGTTTCCCACTGTATATGTGTAACGCCCCGACCCCAGTTACCTAGAGTCGGTGCATTATTGTGTAACATTGTGATGATCACAAAAGATCAAGTCTTGAAAGACTGATTAGTTTAGTAGCCTTGGAAACACTAGATACATTCATAAATGTTACATTACATCATAAAGTGAAAAACTAAAATAACAAAGTCTTCATAGTCCACACTCATATCCTTTTCTTACTATCCCTGCAGGTCATTCATAAAATACTTCTTCACATCCTGGAAAATATTAAAACATTGAAAGGGGTGAGCTCAGATGCTCAGTAAGGATAACAATATTGCGAAAGCTTTCATAAATAAACATTAACATTTAAGGCAATGTATAACTAAAACAAAAGCCTTTTTAAACTTGAACTTCAGCATAATATGGAAAAAATAAAATTAAATAATGCCATTTACTTACTCACATGGATATTCTACTAGTCGAATAATCACATGCAATATAAATAACCACTTTCATAATGATGGAATGCATAATTCCAGACTATCATAACCACGTAGTCAAGGCCTCGTGCCAAGACCACAAATAAGATTTTGTCAAGGCCTCGTGCCAAGACACTAATTTGTCTCATGAGACCAACCGATGCATCGAGGAGCTATAGCGGGCTCCACCCGTCACTTATTAAGTCCAATTCATTCCTCATATGAACAGTTTTAAACATATCATAAACCATAACATAATTGTATCACATAAAAAATGAATAAAGGAAACTTAATATTTCCACACATCAATAATAAGATATCAATACAACACATTGATATAATAAAAACATTATCAAAACCATTTTCAATACCAAAAGAAAAGAAAAGTAAAACATGGTATTTATTTTTCTTTTAAAAAAAGTTATGGCTTATAGAGGAATCCGAAACTCAAATAATAGTCACAGAGGAGGAGAAGTCATTGTCACCGCATACGTAAGAAAAAAACATTCCTTTTGTCATTTAGTAAAAACGATTCGTATAAAAATATTCCTTTTGAATAAAGGTAAAAGTCAAAGGGGGTTTATACACCGTATAAATGAAAGTTGTGTATAAAACCAATTATGCCTCAATGAAAGGAGATTGAGACGAAGTCCTTACAAAGATAATTTTTAAAATAAAATAGATCTATTATGTGTATTTACTTTAAGTACACATAAAGAAAGTAGAAATATAATATAGGACATAATAATATCATGACATAATTTGAAAGTAGGAGATTAACCCAAAGAATAGAAATTGGGTTAAGAAATTCCCTTACAAAGATAATTTTTTAAAATAAAACAGATCTATTATGTGTATTTACTATAAGTACACATAAAGAAATTACAAATAAAAGATAGGACATAATAATATCATGACATAATTTGAAATAAGGAGATTAACCCAAAGAATGGAAATTGGGTTAAGAAGTTCTCTTACCTCGTGTCCGACTTGACTTGACGTTCTTTAACCTCCGGAATAATAAACTAGAGTTAATTTATAATTTCTTAAGAACCTTTTTCAAGTTTATTATTCCTTTTATATCACTTATTACCATGTT
Source organism: Viscum album (assembly GCA_963277665.1). Lineage (NCBI taxonomy): Eukaryota > Viridiplantae > Streptophyta > Magnoliopsida > Santalales > Viscaceae > Viscum > Viscum album. The sequence goes on along the minus strand of OY728121.1, from coordinate 1,348,592,892 downwards.
ATGAACATTATGTAATTATTTATGTTAATAATGGTCGTTTTGTCGATCTTTGGTACTTGAGTAAAAAATAAACTTCTTAAAATTACAAGTTGTTCATGTGGTAAAATATCCATTATATCCATAAATATATTCATGATTTAGATATCATATACATAATATATATCCAGTATATACATTCATTTATAATATTACATAACATTTAGAGGTAATAAATGAAATGCACCGTTCATGGAGACGGTAAGCCGTACGTACGCATGAACGCTTCTTTCATTTTTATTTTGTATTTAATGGAATGAATTAATAATTATATAAAGGTATAATATAATTCTAGTATAATATAATGTATAATACCATTTACTCCATCCTTTATACATCCCACATATGGAATTAACGATTCAAATCACTTTGAGGGGGCGGTAGTCCGCACTTCCTAAAATGAAAATATCACGTTTACCCATAATGGAAACCATAAAGGTATGCCATAAATGAAAAATAAAGAAGCTTAATAATAACATAAACATATTATATATCATATATAAATACAATGACATCTTAATGGCTGCCTTTGAAGGTGTTATATGAGTGTTGAACAATCATCGTTTCGTGAGGCAGAAATTCACCATCCACAGAAACAGTATGTTCTTTAACCATTATATGTAGGTGTGTGTAAGTGTAGCTCGAATACTTCTTATAAAAACATACTAGTATATTGAGGATACTGTTGTTGTTACAAAAGAAATGAATAAAAAGATTTTAGGGGGTTGGAGAAGCAAAATAAAACAAAATAACATAAGAGAAGACATTACCTTAAAATCGGGTAACTCTTTTTGATTTGAGACAAAGGCTTCCCTGGGAAGAATTATGCCCAAATTGAGGCTTCTAGGAGTAAGATATGGAAGTTAGGAGAGTATTTGGGCAGAGTTTTGCCGAGCCAAATGGATTGATGGTGTGAATAAGGTGGTAGTGGTGGGGGCCTTTTATAAGAGGAGAGAAGGGGCACTCTTGGAAAGATTGAAATGTTACTTTATTATATAATGAGTTTTGGATTTTAAAGGTCCAAAACTTATATATTTCTAGAATAATGTGATAATGGTTCTAAATATACTCATACAATAGGTTTTTGAAAATTTTAAGCCTTGTATTTTACATTATCTTTTCATTTTATTTAAATCGTTAATTAATGAGGTAATCGCTGCATCATCATGGTGTCATAAATAATTTACTTTATTTAATGTCTAAAAATTATAAAAAAAATATCATGATGTAGGAAATAGTTTTATATTTCTAATGAATATTTATAGTAAAAAATATGACTTTTATAACCCCATTTAAATTTTTTTAGTAAAACAACTCATGTTTGTGACATTTTTATTTTAACATTAAATAAAAAGTTTTTAATGTCATTTTCCTACCAAAGTGGCTCCATGGGGTCCCCAAGTTGACCCATGGATTTTAATGGTCGTCCATGACTCATCAAATAGGTGTAGGACAAGTGTAATGGTAATTTCATATTATTATAACATTATCTTTACCTTAAATTACACTAATTACCTTTAATCGCGATTAATTAAACTTAAAAGTTACTATTCACCAAAAAATTATTTTAATCCCATTGAACCACAGTTTACTTCCTAATGACAACCATGTTTTTCAGATTTTTGAAAATAAAATCACCGAAGTGGTAATGTTTCATTTAAACGAAAAATCCGTTTTTTAACTACCACTTAGTGGTTTCACTATTCATCAAAAATTGAAGTTTTTCAGAATAATGCCAAAATTTCACACTAAACTATAATTGATATTCAAAATTCAAAAATGATGTCTATTTTAAAAAATTACAAACATATAATTTTCATTAATTAATTTTATAATTAATTCCCGCTGTCACAACAAATAGCGTGTTTTTAAGAAGGAATATATATCAAAAGATTGACAATTGTTTATGTCCAATTTCAAAGTGAAATTAATTCTAATGACCACCATTGGATAAAATGGTAAAAATATATTCTAATTACAATTTAAATCCACTAAATAGTATAATTTATCACTATAAATTATTTTGATTAAAAAAGTTGTTTTTAAGTATTTTTCACTATTCATAAAAAATTGGAAGTTCTCAGAAAAATATCAAAAATTCAACATAGGCTAATTTTGATATTCCAAATCCAAAAATGAAGTCCATTTTGAAAGATAAAATTTAAAAAATTTCAAAAAGTAGGTATTACTATTCATGACGGCTACTTTGATTGGTTTTGGTGTGTGTTAGAACTCAAAGTTGCGTACAACACACGCTACTGTATTATTCAAAGAGAAGTGTACTGTGGAAGCTTGGGGTGTTACAATATGTTTCTCACATACTATGGAATGTAGTCATGATGTTTATGATCTCATCAATTATTCATATAATGTTCTATGAGATTCATAGAATCATATCTAGGTTCATTGGAGATATAGATAGACTCACCATTTTATAGCTGGTTATAGAGAACAAGACTGCTTTCCTTCAATGAATGTGGATTCAGTATGCTGAAATATTAGGATTTTTGTTCCTCTATAAGAATAAGGGTTGAGAATGATATTTAATTCATTGTATTCCCACTATTTTTCAAGGTATTCTCCTCAATATTTTAATACTAATACTTACATTTTATATTAACACATGTTTCATGTCTAACACAGACAATTTCTAGATTGGAAGTGACATTGTTTGACCTTGTAACAGTGTAGAATAATGGTAATTTTTGGATCTTACCATAATCATATATTGAACTAAGATTTTTATATTTGGATATTATGTCTCATTTAGATTATTATTCATTACATTATATAAACTCACACACAAAGATCATATTAGTTTAGTGCCTTTGGTATCTTGGAACACAAACTTCTAAACTAGATAATGAAATTAAACGATTCCCACCAATATCATAAACATTATAATTCTATCCTATAACATTTCTTTACAACTGGGGGAAAATAAACATTTGAAAATTGTGATCTAAAACACTCTGTATGGGTGACCAATAGAGATATAATTCACAACCTAATCATATGGAATATTTACATAAACAAAAAATATGAAAATATAATATTTTTTATCAAAGATCATGATGTCCTATCATGGAATAAATCATATATGCTAACAAATAATCAGAGAACAATTTCCATGAAGGAAATAACATATAAAATAAAATTTGGATGAAACTTAAGCATATTATGAGTCAAATCTCATTTCAATGGCCACAAGAGCGGACATATTCCATTAATAAACCTGGTTCACACCCCATTCTAGTTATTTATAAAAGAACCATTTTTATTCCTAATTGAGTCATATATTATTGAATTGAGTTTACTCCCATTCATGTCCTAAATTACTGAATGGATTTTACATCCCATTCTAGTCCAGTATTATTGAACCATGTTCACTTATTATTCCAGCCATGTATTACAAAACCGATTTCACATCCAATTCCAGTCTTTTCTATCTATGAGATATTAATCATTACCCAATGCATTAGAGGGAGATATAGGTCGCATCCATCACATAATGAAAACCATACATAAGTGTTCCATAAGAACCTAAATCATATCACTACCCATAAAAAGAAATCGATTTCAAAAGAATTTAATCAGAACATAAATAATAGAAGGAATCATAATTCATAAAAATCAATACATCATCAAAATAAACTATTTAAAGAAATAATAAGAATATAATCATTGGATAATTTACCCATTAAATCATATGTAATAACAAAAACAAATGTCTTATATGAAAAATTCTTTTGAAGGATCCCTTTAAAATAATTCATCTAGAAAATATCATTTCTCCTTTGAAAAAATTTTCATTTCACATCATTCTGTAGTATTTTAAAAGTAGAACTTTTTTAATTTTTTTTATCATTTTGCAAGTATGGGAATATTCAATGAATTAAGGCCTCATAGATGTGTAAAAATACATTCATTCACTATAAGATAAAAAATATTCATCATGTAATTTTTCCATAAAATCCCCAAATTAACTTTATATGAAAAATACATAAAGATTTTTTTCAAACTGTTTAGAGAAAATTTACAAATGGGTAAAAATGACATTAAAAAAATTGGCAGAATAGTAAAAAAATTGGAATTTTTTCTAAAACATGTACATGGAAGACAAATATTCCCTAGCAAATACATATGAATAACGAATTATAGATTATAATGATATTGGGAAATGAAACCTTACCAATTTATATTAAGTAGAATCATATTCCCCATGAATGAATGAAAATTATAGGAATAATTTTATTCTATAATATTTAGGTTAATTATCATAATATGAATTCATAGGATGTTTATACACAACCTAGAAAAAACAAGTACTATACATGGAGCGTGTCCTAGAGAAACAAAAGATAGAAAAAATGACTTTACTTATGTTTTGACTTCCTTCATGTATGTTCAATACTCCTGTATAATAAATATATGGTTATTATAAATCAACCATAGAAAAATATTTATATATACAATAATATATATTACAAACTTATGACTTTTTATTACTCTCTTATTAACAATTTTATGTTAATGTTATGTTTTGGGTAATAACTGGTTTTTTCCATTCATGTTTGGACAAGTTAGCCATGGCCTTCTTACATAGATCATGATTTCATCATATATAGAATTATAACCAGGAAATAAATATCATATATATGATAATTATATATTTATTAATGGTTATTCATAAAATTTTGAGATATAAAATAGAATACACCATTAATGGATATTGTAGATCTTATATACTCATGAATGTTTTTTTCTTTGTTCTTATCATTTTATAAGAAATATAATTATATGATATATTTTCATTCCAAAATCGTTTTGATGTTATATATATCATATATATTCATAAAATTCATCCTTATAACCCTCTATTTTAAATATATATGAAAAATAATCACATCACATCGTGTAGATGGTAGGGATTACATACACATGAGCGAAGTTATCATTTCTCAGAATATTAGATGGAAAATATGTATATATGATTTTATAATTATTTATGTATAAATTTTTAATAAATAAAATAGATAATCATTTAAGAAATAATAATTTACACATATTAATTATGGGGATGTAAAATTAATTGTATCACTACTTTTAGAAGATAAGTCGTATGTATGCATAAGTGATGATTTTATTTGTTGTTTTCTTTGAAAGGATATGTGTACTAATATGTTCATAAACATAATAACATATAATAATAATGAGGATAATGAAAAAATTATTTTATCATATATATAATAAATTTTATGGAGGTTTAGAATTGTATAAAAATAGAGTGATCTGTTAGATTGATTACTCCTTCTTTAAAACAGCTCCTTTAAATATCCTCTAAAGGACTCTACTTTTAGTCATTTAGGAATACCAAAAACTCTAATAATTGTATATGGAAGTTTATAAGTGAATTTTATATTGGTTTTTAGTGATATAATTCTCAATGCAGTTAAATGATATGATGGAGAAGGTATCCTTTTATAATGAAGTTGACATGCATTTTTTGAATTTCTCAAAATAATTAAATAAAATAAAATTAAATATCAATCAAAATGATTCTAAATGGAATACTATTGTATGATAATGTGGTATAGGGCGGTAATACCATCGAAAAAGTGATTTTATACATGTTTCTTTATAATTTTATACCTTATCTTTTTATTAACCCACACTTATCCTATATAAATTTTAACCATGCTAATAAAATTTTCAATATTAAAAGGAGGATATTTTTACATATTGGAACTAAATAAAAGAATAAATGGAATATTTATGGTATTTTATACCATAAATTATCCCATTTATCTTTATTTATAAATTTAATGAGCTTTAAATTATTTTAAAAAATTATAAAATATAATTAGTCAAATTTTTGGCATTGTTCATTCCATTGATATTAAGAAAATTACTATAGAAAGACAAGTTCAGATGAAATGATATAATACACCCCTAATATGACATATAATATGTGATTTTTTTTGTAAAACCATCTGAATTTCATGTTATATTTATATTAAATTTTTTATATCACTTAGTTTATTTATATTTTTAATTGAATAACTTCAACATCATCATTGTGTAGTTATTTATGATATTTATATATTCCAATTTTTTTAAAAAATTTCAATGATATAGATAATAATTTTATATTTATTAAAAATATATATATTTGATAATATATTTTATTTATCCCCATACAAATAATATTATACATGATAAAAGTAAGAGTGTTACATTTCTTCACTATTTTTGATTTTTATAATATCCAATAACTTTCATGTAAAAGTTTCAATTAAATTTATAAATATTGAAAAAATTTGTAAAGGGTTGAATTATATTTATCCAATATTTTTAGGCATTTTTTGGGTCATTTAATAATTTATATCACCTTATTTTTAACCAAAATTACCCAATTTTACCCTTTAGCATGGATAAAAAAATATTCAATGTTACGAATCATATTGATAAAAAATAAAAGAGCATCTTTACAAACTTTAGACCTTCTTATTATAATTATGAAATCCATTTCTTAATAACTTAAAATAGAAAATTTACTAAAATTAATTAGTAAATAGTCCTATATACGGTGTGCGCAAAATGGTTTTTAAAGGTAAAAAAAGTCAAATGATTGAAATTTTTTGATATACAAATTCAATGTAAAATTGAATAAGATTACCAAAAATTGATTAACTGATATAAAATTTATATAATTATCATTTATAACCAATCAAAATATAATTCCTTAGTATAAATTATTTATAAAAAATCTGTTTTCAAATAAAATTTGGTATTTTTCACTATTCATAAAAATGATGCTTATAAGAAAAATAAAAAAAGATTTCATATTTAAATTTTGATATTATTAATTAAAAAATTATGTTGAATTTTTTATATAAAAATCAAAAGTTTCATAATTTATATTTATGTGGGGTTCTCTATTAAAATGCGAAAAAATTACCCTTTTGAAAGATACATATTTTTATTCATAAAATTGGATTTATTATTACATTACCTTTGTAAAATATATTTTATGAGTTTTAAATTTGTGATTATACATAGAAAATTAGTTTTTAAATCAATTTAACTTTTTTATTTTCTATTAGTTATTATATTCATTTATAAGTAACCAAAGGATTTATTTTATATAAATTTTTAAATAATATTTTCATAATTTTTTAATCATATTTTTAATATCTGTTCTAACAGTGAGGTAGTAACTATAGATATATTTTAATCAAAATATTATTATTTTACTATAGTTTGGTAACACTAAGTTCTGCATGAAAAACAAAATAACAAAAAACTCACAATTATTTGAAAGAAAAGTCCAACATAGTGTTGTGTATACCACAAGCTAATATAAGAATTTCATGAATTATAATATTAACATGGTGGTGCATATAATAAAAAACATACTTAATTATTTTTTTTAAAAAATTATTTTTAGTGTTTTGTAAAATGAAAAATACTGAAAAAAAAATTTAATTTGAAAAAATGCACAATATCTATGGGTGTTAGATTGTAACCCTTTAAAATACATTTATACCTTGAAATTTGTCTCAATTATCAATGATTTAATTCTTAATTGGTCGTTTTATAGAACCCCACATTGAAAAAATTAACACTATAAGGTTAATGACCACAAAACCACAAACTAAATAGTTCTAAAAAGGCCATTGATTTCATGAAAAATGGAGATAATATGGTAACCCAGTATTTCAAAATACATTGAGATTTTTTAATTACATGATTAAATCTCATAAGAACAATATCCTTCTATTTTTGTGCCTGGATCAATTTATGAATCATATCTTACACCAAGAAAATATGACACTGAAATTGTAATTCCTGGAGAACATGTGGATCATAAGATCTGTAGTGGAATTATAAGTCATTACTTCAATAATTATAATAGAAAAATGGTACGAAGAAGTTATCCAATCTCATGAAATACCCATATGGAGAGATAATACATCAATATCAAATACCTAATACAATTTTTAGCATAAAATATTCCCTAAATGTTAACCACCCAAATCTTCCTAATGTTGAATGTTGAAAACATTATAAATAAGGTCACAAAATTTACAAAAATATCGTAGAATTGATCCCTACTATAAAATAATGTATCTCTTGTTTGTCACATACCAAACATGTTAAAATATTCATCATGTATTTTATTAAAACATGGTAATTTCCAAAAATACATATTAAAAACAAATTCTATCTTATTCCAACAATTATTGTATATTTTAATTATGTCCAATAAAGACATAAACTCCATCTTGGATCACATATATCACTTTTTCCAAAAATCCTAAATGAGAACCAAGGTAATCAGTACCATCCAATTTTACTTATTCATATCCAACATATCTATATCCAAACAACATTTTATTATAAATTATTATTTATGGAGTTTCCAAAATAGCCCCTCACCTCAATTATAAATGGGAACCTCCTCCCTCACCAATTCACCTCATTTTGAGCATTAATACTCATCAATCCCTAGACCTATTTCCTTCTAAAATTCCCTATTTTCATACTATTGGTTCTGGACATCTTTAATATCCAACTCTAGTGATCTAAGAAGAGATTTAGAGGAAACACGTCGAGGAGTAGGTAATCTCTTCTACCGATTCGTTTAAACTTATTTCTTCTTCTAATTCCTCTTCATTAGTTGTTTCATTATAAATTAATAACATCATTATCACTAATATACTGATATGATATTATAAATTTTAAACAACCATATTTCACCTTCTATCCATCCTATGAAAAATTAAATCACCGAGTGTGTGTTTGTACGGATTACCATCTCAACGTTGTGGTGCAAACAGTTATTCACCACCACCTTATTTGGATGGATGTAATGATGGATATAATAACTATATATGATTTTTATAACATGTTACTAATCCTAAAATTTTATAAACCATCCACTTCAATACCATTTAACAATTTTGGGAATGATGTCATCACTCATGTGTACGTGCGACCTACCGTCTTCATGATGTGATGTGGATAATTCAACATGATCTTCATTAAACCATGATTATATAAAATAAAGGAATCAATAAATATGAAATATATTATACTAATATAATTCTGTAAATGATTTATCTATAACCTAAGAAGTGGAACATGAACTTATCTAACAATTCTTGCATAAAAACATAAAAGAGTTAATATCTGAATAATGCGTGACAATGAAATGTTATTAACATATGGATGATAATATAATCATATATGATATCATAAAAATGATTATTATTTTCTGTATAAGTCAAAAACACTATTTAAATCATTATACAGGAGGTTCAAATCCATATGAAAGATATCATACCTATGGTAAGGAAACAATTTACAATCTCATTTTTGTCCGAGATTATTTAAACATAAGTATTTACTAACATATATTTATCATACACATATGTGTTTCATAATTTTATAATATTATTTCTATTATTATAAAAAATTTTAAAGTTTATTTTACCCTTTTGTTAATTTTTATTAAATTATATGAAATGAATCATTTGTTCTTATTTGATTAGAGGTACTTTTTGACATTTCTAGAAAAAGTACGAGGATAATGTTTTTTAACTTATATAGAATAAATGGAATTTTACAATTTCATGAAACCTTATTTCCATAAAGCTTACTCTACACAATTTCAAGATTATTTTCAACTAAATTATTTTCTTCTAAAATTACATGGCATTTTGAGAAAATAAATCGTTTTTGAAAAATAAGGGTTATTTTCTTAAGGAATTATGCTCAAGTGTTTTATCAAAATAATTTTCCATATAAGATGAAATTGGGTTATGTTTCTATCCTTATTACTAAATTGTTTTTATTTTGTTACTTATGGAATAATTTTTATGAAATCCATTTATTTTAAATGGATTATGATGGAATGATGTTGAAGAAACCCATTTTATTTCATGGGTTATGCTATGATAAATAATGTATATTTATGTGGAACATTTAATATTGGATTCACTCTGAGAATTGTGGGACCTATATCTCTATAAACTTCATTGGGTAAATATATATATCTCATGAGATAGACATGACTGGAATTAAAATTAAATCAGGTTCAGTAGTATAGGGATGGAACAAGGAGTGAACTAATATTTTTAATGGAGTTTGTATACTATGATGGTCTTGGTGATGATAATTTAATAATATGAAATGATTTTATATTCATAGGTGTTTATTCCAATAAATTTCTTGTCTTATGTTAAGACTATTGGGGTTAAATTTCACTTTTATGATTTATCCCATGACCTCGTATTCTATTCTTCTATATGCAAGATAATATTTTCAAACTTTATGTTCTTATGATTATTATATGATTGATATTTCCCTTGATTACCTTTTATAAAATTTGAGATCACCCTTTCATATGTTTCTTTTCTCTAGGTAATAAAGAAGGTTACTATGTAAGATATGTCAAAAAGGAGTCTAGTTTTGAAGAAACAATCAGGTGACAATGTAGATGTTTTATGAAACAGTTGTTTATATTTCCCACTATCTAATGTTTGTAAACCTAATGGTCTTGGAATGGTATTTGTTATGTTATATAATAAATATTTTTCAATGTTGAAGTAATATCTATATGTAAATTATGGGCTGATGTAGGTAGTATCAGAGAAAAGGTAAAGTTAACCATTGGAAACTAAGATGAGAGAACCATAGTAAGAACCCTAAGGATTTGATTATGTATAATTTTCAATCATGTCTTGTTATTTTATATATGTTTATGAATAAACTAAGATAAAAACTAATGTGTCCTAAATAGAAATTTTATTCTGGAATTATATTTTTTTTCATTATGATTATTGTTTCTCACACTATGATTCTTGGGCTTAGTTAATGAATAGTCCCTGAAAGAACCGTGTTAATGTTGAATGCAATAGGCAATGGAATGATTGTCCCCATAAGAAACATAATTTTGTGGGAGATGTAATGAAATATCTTATAGCCATAATCACACAACTTTTTCATGCTATGAATCATGCTGGAATTCCAAATGAGCAAAGGAGAGGCCAAAATTCTATTGAATCCTTTATGAGGCAGCGTCCACCTTCATTCAACGGGACTTATGATCTATCAATGGATGAACAGTGGATATGTACCACTGAAAATATATTTTCATTTATATAATGTTCTGAACATGATAAATTCATCTTAGAAGTACATCATTTGGAAGGTGAAGCTGATAAATAGTGGAATCTTATCAAGAATATGAGGCAAAGAGATGAAATTGAGTCCATGGAATGGGATGATTTCAAGAAATTATTTTTTACTAGGTAATTTCCTCGTATTCTTTGAACAAATATGGATAACGAGTTCCTAAAACTTTAGCAAAAGGATGATGAATCTGTTGGTACATATGAATAAAATTTTACAAGACTTTCAGGGTACACTTCATGAATTATTATCCAACCTGTGAGTAAAATTGATTGATTCTTATTTGGCCTTAAACAAATATCTAATGGGAATTATCCATAAGGGACTTCAATAGATATGATGAAATTTTTTGATGTGATCTCATGGTTGAGATGGAGATCGGAGTAACCCATAATTCATATGGGTTTCATAAGAAGATAAAAATGGAATTCAAAGGAAAATCTAAAGAACACACATAAAAGAATATGAGTTTTCCATTATTCTCAATGTGTGGAAAGAAACATGGAAGTAATTGTCATAAAAATACTAGTAAATTTTTTGTGTGTGGAAAAGGAGGTCATCCTGTAGTTGAATGATGAAGTGATGGGAAAAAGATATCCAATGATGGAAAAAATAAAAATCCTTCATAGAATTCATCTCATACACTTCAATGCTACAAGTGAAAATAAATGGGGAATTATTCTAATCAATTACCTAATCCAAGTTTTAGTGATGATGATCGACGTCAAAAAACTCTTAAGGATAAATAAAAAATAAATTCCCCGGAAATAACTATCGACGATGTGGAGTATGATATTAATGTGGTGAAAGGTACACTTTATATCCAATCTAATGTAGAAATTTTTTTATTTTATTTTGGATCAACCCACTCTTTTATTTCTGAAGAATTTTCTAAGGGTATTAATATTTTACCTAAAACATTTTATGTTGTGTTAGCTATTACAACTCCTAATGTCACAATGTTTGAATTAAAATTTTATAATTCTTCTCTGTCAGATGTTTTTGAGAAAGTGCTTTCTACGAATATTTTTATCCTTCATGTTTTGTAATTTTATGTGATTCTCAGCATTGATTGGATTTCTCTATATATAGAAAATATCAATTTCCAAGTAAGGGAAGTCACATTTCATGTTCCAGATCAATCTATGATCATCTATCAATGAAATGATGAATATAAACTTCTAGTAGAAATTTATTCCATATTATGGGTCTTGATTCTTATAAATGAAGGTTATTTATCTGAAATGGTTGGGAAGAAACTCACTATTAAGAATACACCCATTGAATAGGAGTTTGATGATGTATTTCCAGAGGAATTTCTATGTCTTCCACCAAATTTTGAGGTTGACTTTCCAATAGAACTCATATCTGGTGCTATTATAATTTCAAATACACTTTATTGAATAGACCCAATTGAGTAGTAGGAATTGAAGAAGAAACTACAAGAGAATCTTGATAAGGGATTCATATGCCCTAGTGTGTCACCTTAGGGGCACATATTCAGTTCGTTTGGTAGAAATATGGATCAACGAGACTCTATATTGACAACTGAGAACTTAACAAGATCACTATCAAGAAAAAATATCATCTTCCCTGTATTGATGACTTATTTTACCAACTATGTGGAGCTCAATAATTTTATAATATTGATCTTTGTTCAGGATATCGTTAATTAAGGGTCAAAAGAAGGATATACCAAAGACGACATTCCGTAAAAGGTAGGAACACTATGAATTTATAGTGATGTCATTTGGGCTTACTAATTCCTCTGATATATTCATTAATCTAATTAATAGAGTCTTTAAAGACTATCTTGATCAGATTGTGGTAGTCTTTACAAGAGATATTCTTGTCTATTCAAAGTTAAAGAAAGAACATGAAGATCACTTGATAATTGTAATGATGACCCTGAGAAAGGAGACACATTTTTTAAAATTTGACAAGTTCCAATTTTGGTATTATAATGTTTCATTTTTGGATCACATAATCACAAGGGAGGGGATATTTATAGATCTACCAAAAATAGAGGTTATTGAATGATTATCGAGACCAACAACGGTTACTAAGATCTGAAGTTTGTAGGTTTTGGCTAGATATTATTGACATTGTGTGAAATATTTTTCATGATTATCTAATACAATTACCATTTTGAATCAGAAAAGAGTTAAGTTCATTTGGATGGAGGAATGTGAAGAGAATTTCAAATAACAAAAAAAAAGTTTTCTAGTGCACCTGTTCTCACACTACCTTGTAGTGGAGAAAGGTTTGTGATATACAGTGATGAATCTAAGAAGTGGTTGGGATGTGCCCTCATGAAAAATGTTGTTGTGATTGGTTGTACCTCAAGGGAGTTTAAAATCTATGAACAAAATTACCCAACTCATGATTTGGAGTTAGTTGCGATAATCTTTGCATTAATGATATAGAGGAATTCTCTTTTCAGTTAATAGTTTGATATTGATACTAATAAAAAAATTATAAAGTATATTTTCACACAAAAGGAGCTGAATATGTACCACAAACGTTTTTTGGAGTTGATTAATGATTAAGACTTCTGAATACACTACCACCCTCGAAAAGTAAACAAGGTTCCAGATGCATTAAATCAAAAAGACCATTATTGCCTATCCATGGTGAGTATAATAGAAGATCCAATATTTTTTGATTTCTAATGGATGGATCTTGATATTTTAATGGGGGGAATTCAACTATTAATAAAATTTAATATTAAGGATGTATAGAAGAAATATGTAGAGCTACAAAAAAAGTGAGAAATGTTTCTGAATTCAACCTTGATTATGATAAAATAATAACGTTTAGGAACTGGGATTGTATTCCACCCATACAAGAATTAAATATAGTTATACCAGATGAGGATAATAGTTCATAATTCTTTATTCACCCTAGAAGAACAATGATGTATAGGGTTCTGAAAGAGTACTTCAGGTAGGATGGAATTAAAAGAGATGTCACCAAATATGTATCTCGATGTTTGGTTTTTCATCAAGTTAATGTTGGGGGGAAATTCTAAGGGGATATTACCACCATTACCCATAATGGAATGGAAATGAGAAATCATCACTATAGACATTTTCATCAGACATCCCAAAACATCCAAAGGCAATAATACTATCTGGTTTATAGTTGATCACCTTTCGAAGTTAGCACAATTCATTGCTATTAGGGATGATTTCTCTCTTGATAATATTTCCAAGATATATGTAAAGGAAGTGGTAAGATTGCATGTCATACCACTTTCCATTATATCTGATCAGGATCCAAGATTTACCTTGAAGTTCTGGTGAATTCTTCAACATGATCTGGATACCGAGTTATGTTTAAGCACGACATATCATCCTCAGATAGAATGTCAATCTAAGAGGTCAATTCAAACTCTAGAAGACATGTTGAGAGATTTCTTTATGGATTTCAAATGTGTATCAGATAAAAATATACCATTGGTGGAATTTTAATAAAATAATATCTTTCACTCTAGTGTTCAGATGGCTCCTCACAAATCCCTATACGGTAGAAAGTGCATAATTCAAACTTACGTGGATGAAGTTGGGGAATGAAATCTATTAGTACCTGATCATGTTGACTAAATGGAAGAAAATGTCATATCTATTCACAACGCATAAGAGAAGCTTAGAGTCTAAAAAAACATTGTGCTAACAACAAATTAAAATACCTAGAATTTTTAGTGGGTGATAAGGTGTTCTTATGAATATATCCCAAAAATAGAGCAATGAGATTTGGATTGAAGGGAAAGCTGAGCCCAAGGTATATCTGTCCTTTTGAAATTTTAGATCATATTGGTAAGGTAACATACTGATTAGAACTTCCTATGTATCTCTCTCGAGTTCATGATGTATTTCATGTATCCCTCCTAAGAAAGTAAATACATGATTCTTCACATGTGCTAATCTCATAAGTTGTAATGCTGGAGAATGATATTTCTTATGAAGAACAAAAGATAGAGATTATGGATCGTAGTGAAAAAGTTATATGAAACAAGACCACTCACTGGGTTAAGGTTTTATGGGTGAACAAAAAAATTTAATAAGATACATGGGAACTTGATGATATAATGAGGGAGAGTTATCCTCATCTGTTTGTTTCCAAGTGACTAATTTCAACGATGAAATTCAGTTTAAGGGGGGTTGGATGTAACACCTGGACATTTCTAGGAAATAATTTCTTTAAATAATTTTTATTCATAAGTAGATTTATTCTCATTGAATTTGGAGTTTAAATGAATCACGACATGCCCTTATTATAAAATTGTCATTATATCCTAGCTATTAGGTTAGTGGGAATAATTATAACCAACTTATTAAAATGCATTGTGAATTCACTGGCTATGAATTATTTATGAGAAATAAAAATAAATTAGATAATTTTATTTTTGAGTGAATTACATTTGGTACATAAATTAATGTGATATTTATGAGTTATATACTTAATAAAATATTTTTGATATTCATATAATGGATATTTTAGTGATAGCGTATGAATAAAACCTTTTTTGATGTATAAGAAACTTTTTTACAGTTTGATATTACTCCTTTGAATGGAGAACACCATTTAAAATAATATTTTGAAACATTTATAATTTTTATAATACTACAAAAACATTTTATTTGGAATTGGGATATAAAAATTTACTTTTGATGACATTCTGATATTTTTCTGATAACATTCTTGTTTTGATGAATAGTAAAAATGTGATAATTTTTAATTGTTAATAACTTATTTAATTGAAATACTTTATTTGGTTAAATTATATTATTGATTGGTTTAAAGGTATAAATAGAATATATTTTTACCATTTAATATAATGGAGGTCATTGGAATTAATTTTACGTTAAATTTAGATGTAAAATAGTTCAATATTTTGCAATATTCAAACTTTTAGAACATGTTTTCTCTTTTCATCAATGAGAATAATTTTAAATTAATTACTCCAACTACTATGTTTGGATTTTTGATAAATGGATTCCATATTATTAATTAGTAGGTCCAAATTATTTTAAAAGGCTACTTTTATTTTGGGCATTATGAATAGTAACTTTGGTAATTATTATTTTTACCATGGTTAATGGTAAATAAAGTAATTAATGGTTGAAATAATATTATAAAATTATCTTTACACCTGTAAAAATCCAATTGGATGACTAATTTAGACCCTTAAAATTTTTTTTTGAAATGGAATAACATAATGGCCACTTACCTATGAATATGAGTTAATATAATGAAAACTATTGAATGTGACAAAATGTCACATTCTCATTTTATATAAGAATATTAATTTTAATATATAGATAACTAGGCGATAATATATACTATAGATAGTATCTAGAAATAAAAATTAACTAACTACATCATAGAAATTTATTTATAATTTTTATAAATTAAATAATTACAATTAATGATGACACAAGGGTGATGTAGAAATTATTTTATTAATAGAAATATCAAAAAATGGTTTTAAAATTTTAAAAAGAAATATCATATGAAATAATTAATGTGTTCTAAAAATTTTATAGGTGAATATGATATGTTAGGAATGTACTAAATATTTTGGTTCGAATTTATCTTCTCTATTGATTTTAGGTAAGGTCAAATAAATAAATTGTGTCAAAATTGACACTATTTATATTTTATAAAAATAACATTTTATTAAAAAAATTAAAAATTAAAAAATTAAAAAAATTAAAAAATTTATAATTATAAGTTAAAAAATTTCCTAAAATATCCATGTGTAGTCAATTAAAACCATATAAGTAAATATTTATAACCATTAAATATTTGTAATATTATTACCACAATTAAAATTAAAAAGAATAACTAAGTGTCAATTAAAATGATATGGTTTAAGTTGACAAAATAACATGTCCAAAATTTATTGGATGATGAGATTACAAACCTAACTCATCTCACCTTCTAAATTGGGACATTTTTTAGGTTTTTGGGAAGGTTTTTATTTTATTATAAATTATTTTTTATGGAGTTTCCAAAAGTACCACTCACCTCAATCATAAAATGACGCCTCCTCCATCACCTCTTCACTCCATTTTGAGCCTTCAAACTCGACCATACTCTAACCTTTTTCATTCTTAACTTCCATATTTTCATTCTAGTGGTTATGGTCATCTTAAAAGTCCAACTCTCATGATCTAGGAATATATTTAGAGGAAACACGTTGAGGATGGGGTATTCCTTTCTACCGATTCTTTCAAACTTATTTCTTCTTCTACATCCTATTAATTAGTTGTTTCATTATAAATTAATAAAATAAGTATAAATAATATAATTATATGTTATTATAAATATTAGACAACCATATTTCACCTTCTATCCATCCTATGAAAAAAAAAATCACCGCATGTGCGTACATACGGCATACCGTCTCCACAGTGTGGTGTAATCAGTTTTTCACCACCACTTTACCTGAATGGGGATAATTATTGAAATAATAAATATATATTATTAGTGTAACATGTTACTAATCCTAAAATATTATACACCATCCATTTCAATTGCATTCAACAATTTTGGGAATGATATCATCACTCGTGCGTACATACGGACTTCCATCTCTAGGATGTGATGCGATTCATTATACATGATCCTCATTAATACATGATTATATACATGAATAGAAGGAATAAATATGATTTATATTATAATAATTTTGTTATTTAAATTCAATAATTATAACCTAATAATTGGAACATGAACTTGTCAACCAAATCTTGTATAAGAACATAAAGTAGTTAATATCTGAATAACGAGTGATAATGAAATGTTACTAACAAACGGATGGTAATATAATAATATATGATATCATAAAAATGATTAGGATTATGTAATAAGTCAATAAAATTATTTAAATCACTATACAAAAGGTTCAAATACATATGAAGGATATCAGACCTAAGGTAAAGAATAATTTTACAACATCTTTTTTATCTGAGATTGTTTATACGAATGCATTTTCTAGGTCATATTTATTGTACACATCCATGTTTCCTAATTATGTAATATTATTTATATTTTTTTAATAAAATTAATTTTAATTTTACACTTTGGTTAATATTTTTTAAATGGTATTAAAGAATTTTCTTTAGTTATTTGATTTGAGGTACTTTTGGACTTTTCTTGAAAAAGTACGAGGGTGATGTTTTTTTAACTTATACATCATGAATGGAATTTTATGGTTTCATGACACATTATTTCCAAGAATCTTCCCCTATGTGACTTGAAAATTATTTTCAACTAAATTATTTTCTTTTAAAATTATTCCACATGTTGAGAATAGAAAATATTTTTAAAATAGAAAGGATATTTTCCATCGCAATTAAGTTCATGTGTTTTATCAAAATTATTTTCCATCTAAGATGATAGAGGGTAATTTTAGTATCCCTATTATTACATTTACATTATTGTTTTTATGGTGGAATTATTTTTATTAAATATATTTATTTTAAATAGATTATGATGGAATAATATTTATGAAACCAATTTTATTTCTCAGGTAATGCTATGATAAATGATTTATGTTTTTGCAGAACACATTATAATGGTTTCATTATGAGATGGGTGGGACCTATATGACCCTCCAATGAATTTGTAAAACATTTATATCTCCTGATATTGACATGGCAGGAACAGAAAGTAAATTTGATTGAGTAATATAGGGCTGGAATGAGGAGTGAACTGGGTTCTGTAATGGGATTTATTCACTATGATGGTCTTGGAGAGGATCCATGACTAATTTGAAATTATTTTCTAAGATTTTGTGTTTATGACACGAAATTTCATGTCTTTTGTCTTGAATATTAATATTACATTGCACTTTTATGATTTATCCCATGACATTATATTTAGATCTTTTATATGCAGGATAAGGTTTTTAAATGTTATGATCTTATGGTTATGATATGATTGATATTTCTCTTATTTACACATACATTTCATTTGATCACACCCATTCACATGTTTTATTTCCCTAGGTCATGAAGAAGGTTTTAGAGTAAGATATGTTAAAAATGTGTCTAGTTTTGAAAAAATAAGCGGGAGACAATATAGATGTTTTATGAACCAGTAGTTTATGTTTCCTAGTTTCTGGAGACACTAAACATATAGTGTACTGTCATGTTCACTATTATGTTATGTATTAAATATTTTCAATTTTTTTAGTTGTATATACATGTAATTTATGGGCCGTTATAACAGTGGTGGTATTATAGAAAAATAAAATAAAAATGTTATATTATTTTTTTAAGTTGTAGTGATGGGAAAAATATGTTATTCTCAATTAATAAAATAACACTTAATTATAATTGTGATGGTATTTTATTAATATTAAAAATATTATGCTATGTTTGGTAGATAATGAGTAAGAATATATTTTTTGAATTATTTAATACTAACATTGGGAACTAGAACATTCCCTTTAATGAATCCTATAAATGAAGATCCTAGGTTCACTTATAGAGATAATGTGATTTTAGTAAGAAAAAGTAATTTTATTATAGGAATATTAGATATAGATTCAAGTATATTTCAAGGTTACTAGTATCTTCGAGAGGGTGGAGTTCATTGAAAAATAAATGTGATTAAAAGGGACTTTGTTAACACCCATTTTTTTTATGCAATGGAATAATATTATTCAGAGTTAAATGGTTTAAAAGGTATAAATAATGGAGTTTGAGGTTAGATTTTTTCAATAATTCCATAACCATGAATTTATACACAATTTTTTAAACTTTTTTTTATATACATTACTCTTCTATTTTTTCATTAATTTTTTTTATTTTTAATGGGGTAACATGTTTTTACCAATTGAAATTTTATTTTAAAAAGAAACTAAGAAAAAAACTATTTCTATATTGTTGTGTAATGAAAATTATAATAATATTAATTTAATAAAACTGAATTATAAATATAATAAAACCATCGTCTGAATTAAATCATTTAATATATGTATATAAACCATTTATATGCAGAAATTTTGTTTTACCATTATGTTTATATATTCTTATATTTTATTCATATATTAAAACATGATTGATAAATTATTATTATGTATTATTTAAAAAAATGAAATTTAAAATAAATAAATTCAATTTATTATAAAAAATTACAGATCATTAATAAAACAAATCATTTAAAATAACCCATTCATAATTTTTATGGTAAGTTACATTATTTTTATTATTCATAATTTAATGGGTTGTAAAAAAACTAAAACTATAGTTTAATTTGAATATTTATTGTATATTTTAATAAATATAATTTTTTTTACTTTTTTTCTATATTTTATGAAAACATAAATTTAATAAAAGAAAATAAATTTTTTTTAGTGTAAAATATTAATTATGAATCCAAATCAATAAACATGCATTATATAAAATTAAAATAGTATCAATGAATTATTTATTTTAGATAATTTAAAATTGTTTCAATATAAATAGTATTTAAATCACTATTATTTCATAAATGTTCCAGAAATAAAAAAATCAATTTATTCAATATTCACGTAAAAAGGAATTATTTTAGAAAAATATTAAAAATTCACCATATGTTAGTACTGAAATGACTAAATTTAAAATTATTTTTATTAAATCAAATTAATATTTTAAATGATACAGTGATTTTTGGTTCATTATAGTCACCCCATTAAATATATTTTTTCTTCACAATTTTAATTTTTAATTACTAATAATAGTACGTATTAGTGTTTAATGAAAACTATTACTAATGATATGAACTTTAATAGTTACAAATCATATATCATATTGAAGATTATGTGACATATATTTTCCATCATAAATTTATATATTATAATTTTCATCCATTAATTCCAAATATATCTCAATAGAAAAAATATTTTTCTTTAGCTTACAAAAAATCATTTTCAATATATGTTTTCCCAAAAAAATACTAAACCATAAATTAATTCTAAAATATCATATTAAAATAGATAAAATATACATATTAATAGAAATAAATACCTAATATGTCTTCCTTAATGACTTGTTCATTTCAAAATATCAAAAAAATTATTTAACAAAGACATAAGGGAAAAATATTATCAATCCTTTAATATATATTGGGTTTTATATTGTCATTATAATAAAATAATCTCTAAACTAACTCATCATTGATTAAAAATATATTTAAATCCTTAATATTTTGTTATAAATAGAATTTGATTAACCATATAATATATCCCATGTTTTCCTACCGAATAGTATTATATTTGTCCCCATCATTGTGAAATATATTAAATATTTATTTAACAAAATTATACACTTCTTTATCATGATTATAAAATGGTGAATCTATTTCACAGCCACATCCACTTTTTAGTATCCACAACGACATATAATTTCTAAGAGAAAAATAAAATCATGACATTTCCAAAACATTGGGATATTTTCATATGAATAGTTTTATGTCATATACCACTCCATATTACCTCAAATAACATAAAGGGTTATCTATTCATTGGAAATTATGTTCAGACTTGAAATATCAAACATTGATGAGATTTAAAACTCTAAAATTATCCCCCATAGATAATATCATATTCAACAATTTTTTATAAACCATTATCATATATGAACTATTATTTAAAAATGAAGTTTCCATATCAATTACATAAATTAAATAAAATATTTTATTACCAAACATTCCCATGAAATTTTAGGTTTACTATTTTAGAAAATTATACCATTACATTAACTAACAAAACCAGTGTCTTTTACAAATAAAAAAAAACTTGTCCACTATAATTACAACTAAAAATCATCAATTTGTATTTATCCACTCTCATATATTCTCCACATAAGGTAATTTTCTATCAACATAATAAATTTCTCATGTTCATTACCTAGTGAAATGGAAACATAAGAAATGGGTGTTGTATATTTCTCATTAAGTGTAAACATAAGTACTAATAAAAAGAGA
The DNA here is from genome assembly GCA_963277665.1 of Viscum album. Lineage (NCBI taxonomy): Eukaryota > Viridiplantae > Streptophyta > Magnoliopsida > Santalales > Viscaceae > Viscum > Viscum album. The sequence continues at coordinate 1,348,570,677 of OY728121.1, read as the reverse complement.
TCAAATTTTATCTCAAAATGATAATATGGGTATAATTAGAACATATATGAAAGATTTAAACAATATATTATAGATAAAAAATCATGAAATATAGCATAAGTCATTAATCAAATGTTTTGGGAAATATTACTCAATAGAAATAATCTGTGAGACCATTAAATTACACTACCTTAGAAAAATTGGGCAAACATTAGTATTGGGATCATTTAATTCATGACCCTCACTATCAGTGCCCATGAATTTGAGAAATTGAAACGTACTCATGAATACATATCTCAAGAGATAAAGGATTTAACCTATTTATTGGTGGGGGATATCTAACCCCAAAAATCATTGTCCAAATATATGACTTCTATACTAAATTAATCATCATCATGTCTAAAAGAGACATGTAAAAAATAGATTTAATATAATTTCAAAATTAAATTATTTAAAGAAAAAACTTCACACTTTCATCAATATTTAAAACCAGATATACCCATAGAAGAAATTAATATCCAATTATTTTGAACAAAATTCTTGGTAAATTACACTCAATAATGATAAGACGTGGAATATAAAACACATAGATAGAAATAATACTATTTAGTCAACATTATCCCCATGAAATTGAAGAATTAAAACTAGGTGAACACCATTCATTCAAAAGAATATAAAATAATATTTTCATTTTGAAAATGAATTGGAATTAATATTATATTTATAAACTGAATATCATTAGTAATGAAAATTTTAACGATGGATCATTTTTCATATATTGATTTATCAAGGATTATATTTGAAATCATATATAATTAACGAATGATTAACTAAATAATATATTTATGGAATTATATAAGTATAATTTGTAATGAATAATAATAATTTCTCCTTTCAATGAAATTTATTTTTTAACTATAAATCACAAAATAATTGTAAAAAAATGATAATACCATGAAAAATACAAATAAATTTTCAATGTTAAGGGAAATCAATTTTCATAAATATATGTTTCATTTAATATTTTTATAAATTATGTCAATGCTATAATGTTACATATTTTTCTGGAAATTTATAAAAGTATATTTTTTATGAAAAAGGATGATATATATTAATTTTTTTTTGAAATCTATAATAAAAAACTCATGAAAAAGACATAATTATGTTATAGAGGTATATTTTAGTGGAATACAAGAAATATAACAATGATATGTAATTTTTTTTAATATTATAAAATAACATAATTTAAAATAAACCACATAATTACTGAAATTTAATTTCCATTTATAATTTGATGATAAAAATTATTAAAATACATATATATGATTTCCTAAAAATAGAGGAAAACTATGTCCAGATGGAAGATATGGATATAATGGAGAAGTTTCAATTTTATGGGTTGAGAGTTATTATTACCAATGTAAAAATATATATTTGAGAAAATATATCAACTAAGAAGTTGATAAAAATGAAATGAAGTAAATTCCCTAATAAAAAGTTAAATTCACATTTTAAAAATAAATTAAAGGATAAAAGTTTCAATATAATATCATAATAAATTATTGATCTTATTAGTCATAGAGAAGGTATTTTTTTTGGTTTTTTTAAAAATCTAGTAAAATTTAAAAAACACATTGAGTTCATATTTTGTTAAGATTTATCATTAAATAAAAATAAAATGAAAATTCATTATATAATATAACAGATAGTATTTATATATTCCATATAAACATAAATTATGGTATAGTAAGAAGTATGTATTATGCAATTGGAATTTAGAATAACAATCCATTTGACATATAATAATCATTGTGGTAAAAATAATTTCACAATTAAGATATAAAGATTAATTGTTGGACATTAGAAAATAAAGATGAAATAATAATAAGTTGTATTTATTTGGTATAATATATCAATTAGGGAACATTTATTTTCAATGATATTATTTTCACTCATTGAATTAAAATTGAGTTCCCAAACACCCTTATAAAAGTATAATCATTTGAATCAATACCCCTTGAAAGAAATCATTTCAATATAAACAATAAACCCCATGAATAATGAGAGGATATTTTCATTAAATATTAATATTTTAGTAGATTCACCATTCTAATGAGATAATTTTGTACAAGAATTATATATCAAGGAATTGAAAACAGAGAAATGAAACCCTTACCTTTATCCAGATCCACATTGTACATGTCCCAAAAATCATTAATAATAAAATTAGTTTTATTATATACCTTATTAGGAACCTTATTCATATATATTTCATCTAATAAGGACCATTTATCATCATATTCTATTATTTATTCTTATAGTTGTTTACTTGTGATTCTTATTTTAAATGAAAATTGATTAAGTGTTGGTATTTTCAGATAATTATAACTATCATAGATGTTATAAAAATTATAAGATTAATACATAACCTAAAATTTTTAGATAAAAAAATCATTATTTTATTAATAAATTATAATAATATTTGTATTTTATATACTAATGTGATCTTTGAATTATTTTTATAGTGTTGTTCATGTAGGTGGGTAATCATGCCCAAAAAACATCTTATGACTCGACGTGTGAGTGTATTTCATGGAATATATAATATCATTTTAAAAGTATTGATATTATTACAATGTTTCACTTTTTATTAAAGGTATTATATAATATTTGGATAATATTAATAATGAATATAAATAATGAAAAAAAATCATATATAGTCATGATTTTGCATAACACATAATTAACCATTTTATTTCTCAAAAGTTGAGAAGGAATAAATTTGGAAATTAATTTTCCTATCAATAAAATTTATTATATTATCTATATAAAATTTATTTTTCAATTGTATCTTGAAAGCAAGTAAAGATAGGTGGTACTGAAAATTAAGGACATTACTTCATGGAGGCAGTACTTCACACTAACTCCTAGTCGATGTTTATTTGTTTTTATATGTCGATAGGAAAAACTGATATGGGTTTTGCATTAAAATAATAACAAATTAATATAATAATTAAATTAATATTAATAATATTAATTATTTGTGATTGGTTAAGAGTAGAGTGATGAAGTAGAAGAAGTTAAGGATTATGTAATTCTCAGGTTGGGACTATGGATTTCTCTTAAAAACATTACTCTACAAGTAGTGATTAGGATCATATATGGTTACCAGGGAAATTTTCAATGAAAGATATTTCTTTAAGTGGATTATTGAGAGGTTTTATAACGATATTTTTTGTTTATTTTTATATTTTATAGGGTCGAAGTGATCCTATTTTAAATGTAGAGAAAAGGGAATACTTTGGAACATTCATTATTTCTAAAAAATGGGATGAAACTCTTAGATGGTGAATGTTTACAAATGTGATAAATATTATATTTTAGGGGTTTTTGGTTAATCAATCCTCATTCTGTAATTTCCAAACATGTTTCAAAATAGATTAATGTAATATAATCTTATATTTTTTCTTATGTGTTTTTTATTTTATAGGGGTATCTTTTTTTACCCAATTATGTTATATTTTTCTATGAATATATAATAAACCCTATTACCATAAATATATGTGTTGAATCTAATATTATCTCCATTTATTCAACTTAATTTCTAATATAGAAATATATTTAATTTCTAAACTAAAAAATTTAATATATAGAAAATATATTTTATAGAAAAATGTGGATTTCAACATTAAGCATTCGTTTTCATATATAAGCTTGAATGAAAATAAAATGATTTATAATACATTTTTAAATATTTTAAAACTAAAACATTGAATTTAATTATATATAATATATCAACTTTATTAATTAAAACATATTCACAATAATATTAAAATAATTAATTGAACATAACCCACAATTTTCCTCGACATTATCTGTAATAATAGAAGTAGAAAATTTTCCATTTTAATTGAAATTGAAATTAATAAATTAGGTATGTATTTTGATGTAAAATAAAAAATATATTTTTCTTTAAATTTAATTTTTTATGTGATGAAAAATAACATTTTACATATGTGAGTTAATGCATGTTTCAGAAGAAAATATATTTTTTTCTAAAAATTTAAAAAATATTTTTATAATAATATTTATATATATTTTAATTTTTTATTTTATGATATAAACAAATATATTTTAAAAATAAATCTTTAAAAAAATAAATTTATTGATTTAGTATAATTTAATCCATAAATTCCACTATTGACCCCTCTTTATAGATAATCCATTAGGTTATCTGTGTTTGAAATTGACAAATACCCTTGATCAAGAGTGGGAGGGGAATAGATCCTAGTTGAAATTAAGTATGATTAAATTAGAATGATTGGATCCGAGACAATATTGAGTAAAAGATCTAATGACTAAGAAATTTGTTGAAATATATTGAAATTATTCAATGTTATGGTAATCTTCATGGTTAATGTCTCATTAATTATGATAAATTCCTTATGACCGCACAATTTATTATTATTTAAATATTAATAAATGCAATTTAATATCCATGATATTTTTGTGATTCTTTTTTTGGGAATTTAAATCCTTGAATCATCTAATTTCATCATGAATCAATTCATCATGGTTTTTCTCTCTAGGAATGTTGATATTTTTCAATTAAGGATTCCATGTTGATCAACATATTTTTTTGTGTTCATAAATAATTAATATTCATGTGATAAATATTATAATGGGTTAAATATCATAGATTTATGCTCATAATTATTCCAATAAAATATATCAATCATCATTCTCTTTTTCTACTAGCTTGACTTTTCGAAAAAAAATTATATATCAACATCTATTGGTGGTAGTCATGTTTTGGAATGACTGTTGCTAAATCATGCATCTCGGAACCACTATTGAGACTTGAGTATAGTGGATCAATTTCATTCCAAATGAAAATTAGGATTTAATATATATATATATATATATATATATTCCAAGAAATAATCCTATAGTATTTGACAATGATGAGTGGACTGACAATATGGAAGTAGATGATTTAAGGTGTTGTTTTGGTAAAAATAATAGAAATATATATAAATAAATTATGAACATGACTTAATGTGATGTAGTTAATAGTAACACATTCAATATACCTCCATAGTTATGAACTAAGGTTTCAAAATACAATAATATCCCATGACATGTTGTATGGAATCACTTGACATGTAGTATAGGTAGGGGGCTATGTACACTCCAATAAACATGGTTTTTTATGTGTTGAAAAGTTATATATGGAATAAAAGATATGTCTTTGGTAGTATCCATTCCAAGTATGACATCTATCGACCACAGACACTGATTCCAAGAATTCATGTGAGTCAACTATGTCAATATGTAACATACCTAACACTATAGTCCAGGTAGGCATATTGAATATTCCATGACACGAATAACCATTATTTTGATTCCCTGGAGTTGAAGCATAGTGTTTATTATTATAGTACATGTCATTAATTGTTAAATCCTTTAATTCATTTCATATATCCTTTCTTGTGACTCAAATTTGATAATGTGAGTAGTCCTTCATGAGAATTATTCTATTTAGGATGAAACAATACACTTATCTACAACATCAATGGTAATATGTAATGAGGTATAAGTAGATTTGAATAATTATTTTTATATGTATTATGAAAATGTTTTTTATATAATAGAGAGTTTTAGGGGAAGAAGAACCATGTAAATGATATTATGATAAAGTTTAGATCCCCATATCAAAAATAGGTTATATACCACCAACATAACTGGTGTATGGGTCCTCCAAATATAGAATAAATACCAATTTGTTAGAGAAAAAAAAGAAATTGTTCCTCTTATTTTTTCACTTTACTATTTATAATAGGTCATGAAAGGATTGATTCCACCATTATAGTGAATTAACCCCATGATATATAATTATACCTTGGTTGGGAAAGAGTCCACCACTGCAAATCCAAAGTGTAGATGTCAGTTTTTTTATAACGTAGAAGTTATTAAGGTACGGTTAGTACTCATTAGTTAAAAATATATATTTCATAACATAAAATTTCCCTATAAATTTCTTTGATGATGCAATGATATCAATATACATGAATGGGTGAATAACCCTGACTCATATGTGTACATTTGTAAGGGGCGAGTGACCCTTACTAAATTCTAGAGGAGGCATTGTCAAATGGATGATTAGACATAATGCAACTTAATAACCCCTAGGTTTCAATCAATTTAAGATAATCCACCAGTTATAAATATGAGGCTTTGTCAAAGTTTTGATACTCATAGAATTACAACATTATAATGAGTTATGACCATTGATAATTAGATATAATATTAATTTTACAACCTTTAACTTTCCACGACATCATGTGCTATAAGATATATAGATTTTTTCCCATTTTCACCATTTTTATATACATATATTAGATATAAATATGGATTTCTACATTCCTTTCAAATAATTTTTGGTATGTATTATGGGGTACATCTAAAACCAGCAATGTATTAAATTTTTCATTACATGTTCTGTCTACTAAGATGAAGAAAAATTTGTAGATAGCTATATTGGATGCGGAGATGTCATTGATCAAATGGGAATTTTTTCTACTGAATAATAGAGAAACATGGTAGAGAATGGTGGATGTTCATGTTTATGGTAAATATTGTGTATATTTGAGTTTTCCAGAATTACACACGATAAGAAGGATCATTCTAGAATTATGTCACTTTCAAATATGTTGATTATATATATATATATATATATATATATATATAGTTTTTTCGGTATTTTAATATGTGGTGTTATTTATGGTTTTTATGTTTCATACATATTTAATATTTTCATTAATATATATAAATAATGTTGGTGTTGTTGGTAATTTTATGAATCAGAGATATGGGTCTATTTTATATTTATTTGTGGTAGGGCATCCAATATTTTGTGACATGAATACTAAGGGATATTCCAAATCTCATGGCCTATGGTAGGTTGGATTTGGGTGAAAAAATATCATTAATAATATCCCATGTAAATATTTAGTGCATTCATGTTTCGATTTCTTAATATTGGTAATTCGACTAGGGAGGTCAGCGTAGGTGTTGTAGTTTATACATTTCCTTTCAGGGAATCTAATGACCTATTATTCCACCAATAACTCTTCTTAATTATTTTAGGTTTCATAAAAGTTGTTACATTAATAATTTAGTTTCCATTTATGATCATACATTCCCCCCAATTTTCATATCATCTAAATTTTTTCTAATCCTTGTGGGTTCATCGTACCAATATAATGGTGTTACCAAAATATATATAACCCATCTATTGAAGTAGGTTTATGAAGAGAACTTGTATGTATTTAGTCCCCTCATAAATATGTAGTGAATTATGATTATATTTTTACCAAGACATGTATGAGATGTATCTTTTCACCCTAGATGTGAGGTTGGTTCCCTCTACGTTATGTTTAATGTTGATCATATCCTAGAGAATACAATGATTGCATCTAAATTGGATTATAATACCTATATGGTAGATATTTTTTCATATTTCTAATGATTAGGGCTTTATGTATTTCACATGGAATCACTATTCATTGTTGATAGTGGGATATGTTGACTCTAAGGATCATATTTCCATATGGTTTTTACTCTCATTTTATAAATTATTATTCATGTGTTGACATCCCCATTGAATTTATCAATTTATAAAATGATGATGTTTTTCCCATCTAATTATTTAAACATTATACTATACGTTGAATTTTTTATTTTATTTGTTATAGTTTTTATCTATGTATTTTGAACACTCCATTAGGAAACACAATTTTATCTATGTACACAGTTTGGACTATATACATATGATAATTTTCTTAGGTCTTCTTTTGTATGGAATTATTTGACCTTATTTGTTTTTTAAGAGAATCCGGTGGAAATGTTTTTATTTCTTGGTTAATTATTTATGAAAAAACACCTATAGTAGTTCCCATTAGTGGTAATTGATTGATAAATGATTAATATTCATTATTCATACTTTATTTGGGAAGAGGATTGAGTATCAGCTAATGATTATGAGAGTGTCTTTTTTAAAGGACCTATACACGGGGGATAACAATAGAGAAAATTTTACAATATATTATTGGTATAGATTATTTTTTTAGTATATCCAATACATGTTTCAATTGTTTGAATATAGTATAATTAGATTAAAAAATAACATTATGTTTTAATTTGTAAAGAACACACCACACATATCCTAAACGACCCAAGAAATATTATTATTCAAATATAACCATTACTACATTACTATTGAGTTTTAAGGTATTAATAAGAATACACATTTGATTAAATATATACATGGTTGAATAAAAATAAATGTTTATTCATTAATTATTTGAAAATAACCATTCAATTTTTAGTAAATCTATTTTATTTTTCAAAAGTATCCCTATTAAATTTTGATTTTAATTAATTTTTGGAGAAAATAATATAATTATTTTTCCTTATATATGGGAAAGGTATTTTTATAATATTAACTTCAATTTTTAAATCATCATATGATAGTTAGAATTGGGTTAATTTTTTGGTATGTTTCTAGAATGGTTTATTTTTCAGTTAATAGTAATAAATATTGCTTTCTATTGAAAGTTTTTTTGTTTCAATAATATAAAATTCTACATTATTTTAAAATTATAAATTAAAAAAAACTTAATTAAAATTTATTATAATTCAATTATGGTATTTGGGATGAATTCAATTATTGAATTTTTTTTAAACATTTTTATACATAGACAATGCATTTTTTATAAAATTTATTGTTCACTTTGCTTTTGGGGATTACATTTCATAAAATTAATAAGGTTATAAAAATGAATTTGATAAATTGGATTCCATATTTTAAATTAAAATAATTAATAATTGGTAAAAAATTAACCATAATAATTTTTCAAATTGTTATATAAATACATTAAAAATCTATTACTAGGGTTAACATTAAAAAAGGATTATTATGGGATTTAAAAACATAGTTAAGTGTTACAATGATCAAATTCCCATATAACCTATAATGAATATAAAAATTTCTACCTCATATCATTTAGGATTAATAAATATTTTATTTTGGGCCATTTTTATTGAGTAAGGCATTAATATATTTTATTTTAAAAAAATAGAATTCTTTCATCTCTACCACTTTTAAAAGGACGCTCCCTCTACTAAAATATACAGACATAATTAGCTTTTTTTATTATAATATCTCCTCCGAAATCCTTCCATTAAACTCTAACCATTTCCTATAGTCTGTGGTTTAATCCAAAAACCATCGAAGGAATAAAATATATGTAACCCCAAATAGGTTATTTGAAGAAGAGGTATAGTTAATAAACGTGAATTTTCATTTTATTTCATCTTACACCTCCTTTAGTTTGTATTATACCATGGTAGAATTATAAAACTTTTATTTCTATATATTGATAATCTATTTTGTGAACAGAATACCATATATCCATCACCTCTTCCATCAAATGGGAAATGAACCCATCGTTCGTGTGTTTGGAGGATTACCACCTCATGAATCGATATAATTTTTTTCCAACTCCACCTACCGATAGTATTTATAATGATAGATTACTTGTATATATATTATATTAATTATAAATTTATATTTATTTTAAAATTATTATATCATATATTTTTATACCCCTCCATCATTTGAAAAAATTTATATTATTTGTGCATATGAGTAGACTAGAAACTCCAAAAAGAGATATGATTCGTCTTCCATCACCTCATCACATGGATGAAAAATAATTTTATAATTCTAAATAAAATGTTATTTATTATATAAATATAATAATTTATTTATAAAATAAAACTTACCATATTTTTATTGTGATCATTTTATGTTTTAATTCATACACATGGATATGAATGACTTAACTTTTCCATGAATATAGCATAGATTATTTTTCATAAAAATTAGTAATGGTTGGTTTTTAAAATATAATTAATGTATAAAAATGATATCTATTTCATGATCATTATTTTTGAAATTATTGAATAATGTCTAGTTTTCCCATTGTAAACATAACGATGTCATTTAGGGCATAAGAGTCAAATGTCATTAAAATGTCTCATGTGAACAGAATGAATTAAGTTGATAAATAAAATATGACAATAAAAATAATATATGAAATAATAAACATGAATAATCCTCATAATAACATATAATCAAAGTAAATTTATTATTTCGGATGATAAAAAATGTTCATGTTGAGTAAGACCAGAGATAAGTGTTTTTGTCCTAATTTCCACATCATTAAGACAAATTTGAAATTATGAACAAATTTAATTTTTTTGTTTATATACAATAATATTGATTTATTTTTAAAAATAAATATTTACTTATTTTGATAACTTATTCACATCAAGTTAAACATTGAGGTGGAATTTTTAATTGAAAATAAGATCTTATGGAAATTATTAATAGGATATATTATTCGTCAATGTCAATACTGTTTAAAATTATTCTGATATAGTATATTCTAATACTAAAATGTTTTTTTATGAAAATTTACATTTCCACGGTTTTTTACATAGTTATAAAAGAATATTTATATTATTTTCCCCAAACGATTCATTATTAACTTCTATAAAATAACCCAACAAAATGCTTTATTTTCAACATATATAACATTAACAAACATTCTCACCACCATTACAATATTAGGCACTTTATATTAATAAATATTATTTCAATTATGTGGAAAATAAAACACCATATGAGAAGTTATATTTAAATTTTTATCCATTCATTAAATTAATTTAATTCACTAAAATCCACTTTTTTATAGCAATCAATCATCTCTTGATTAATTATTATACATTAACAATCCCTTGAAAGAATTACATTTGTTTGATCATTGGACATTAACTGTATCTTAAATATCCATATTCATTATCATAGATAATATAATGTTTTAAAGTATATATCATTTCTATATATGATATTTAATATAGATTTTTATTTTACTGATTAGGGAAAACTCAATAAATCTATATTATATAAAATATAAAAATTTGTTTAGATAAGTAATCTGGTATTTGAAATAAAATGATCATTAAATATATGAGGAATCCATTGGACTTGTAGTGATGGATGGTGTCTAATTATATTTATCCCTATGATTCAACGATGGGTCTCATGAGAGAAATATATAAGCTATAATTAAATTTGATTCTTGTATATACCTAACCACCAATGAAAAAGTATCATCCCGTGGATATAACGGTATACATATCATTTGTCATGAAATCATGGCATAAAATATTATGAATTTAATTCATTGAGAAGTCCTTTATTAAAATCATAGAGATTACTAAATTAATATTATCCATTGATGATTTATTTCTCAGGTAAATGATTAATTGTCATCTATTTTTTATATTTACATTTATATTTTGATTATAGAGTATTTATTCCTTAAATAATGTCATTTATGTATTAGTTACCGATAATAAAAAGTAAACCATTGTTTCTTTCCTTTTCCCAAGGTTATTATGAATGATATTATTAATGATATAAAGGATGAAAAATTTCACTTATGCAATTTATATTCTAATCAGTTCTAATGTGGTACAAACATTTTGATTTATTAGAAATTCCAGTCAGATTATGACCACGATAATTACTTATGGATCATTATTTAAACTCTTAGAAGAAAAGTTTTATATGGTAATTTTTTATGTTCAGAATTATGGATTCACAATGTTTTTTTATTTGATATATTGTCTCCAAATATGGGATCTCAGTTGATCTATCAATCAAAATGGAATTCAAAGATTGTCATATGCCAATGAATATAACCAATGAATGTATTTACATTATATTGTAATGTTATTAGAGAATATTTTTTCAAAATATTCCTTGATTTCGTGCCACATAAAAAAATTATCTTAAGGAGGATAATTTAATATTGAAAACAGAATATGAAGAAATTATATACTAATTTACGTGGATATTGTTCAACTCATTAATTTTGAATCCACTATCAGGAAAGTATGGATTGGTGATAAAAAGTTATTTATCAATGAAAGGATTTAGATTTGTCATTATAAATTAATACTAAGTCTTCGTCTATACATCAATGTATTTAAAGACTCTTCAAAAAAACAATCCAGCTCATGATCTTGATTTTTAATCCATAATGACTTCATTAATTATATTGAGGCATTATCTCTATGGGGATTGATTTTAGATATATATATATATATATATATATTATAAGTGAATAAATAAATATTTTCATTTTGAGATCTCAATATGAGGAAAATACAATCACTTAAGCTACTCTAGCATAATAATTTCATAATACACTACAATCCAAGGAAGGTGAATAAGGTACAAGATTAAATGAGAATGAAAATCATGGATTACTAAACAAAATTATGATTGAGTGGGATATTATGTTCATGGATTTATTAATGAGGGATATGGGAATTATTATGGAATGGGAAACATAACTACATTTTCTAATGATTTCAAAATTAACATCATTGAAAAAGATAAAAAGATATCATCATAATGATTAGAATATTATAAAGAAAATTAAATCCATGAATGATGGGAAATTGAAATAAAACTTTATAAAATTTGTAATATGTTTCTGTGTTCTATTTAAACTCGATTTAAAAAAGGAATTATGAGATTTTTACCGTAACTAAAATGTATATATACACTATGGTCTCACCAATATGTATAGTGATTGGAAGGATCATTTTTGGTTGGAAAATATGAAGTAGGAAGTTTCTTATTATATTTACAGATGTTTTATTTGTCAATGAGTGAAGCCTATTTGAAACATACTAGGGGATTCATGCAATATTTAACAATTCCTATTTGGAAATCAGATGAAATTACTAGGGAAATTTTCATTAGATTACCAATGTATCGCATAAGGAATTATTAAATATGGATTAAATTTTATATCCTTACCAAATATGTATATTTACTCTATATCTGTGATGATTAACCATCAGAGAACCCGACATGGATATATAGTAATGATTTTTTTTTATCATGGTGAAAAATTTTAAATTTTGTTAGATCGTGATTGATAATTCAATTGAAAATTCTAGAAAAGTTTTTAGAAGGATCTTGATATTGAGACTCATTGGAGTAATACCTAACTTCTAATAATTTAGGGGTATTCCAAAAGGGTTATTCAAATAAATCAAGAAATATTGAGGTCATGGACCCCTGACATTCATGAAATGTGGGACAAGTAGTTAGAATTTTTTATTTTTCCAATATTAAAAACTTCCATTCAAGTATTAAAATGGAGTAGTTTGAATCATTATATGGAGAATTATTTCAAACTTTTGGGATGATTTTTTAAAAATATTATTGTTACACTAGAACCTATTGATGAGACATTGACCATGTTAGTGGATATTTTGATTTATATTAGAGTATCTCAATGGGGGAAAATTAGTTCTTTTGATAACCAAATATAAAATTTTGAATTTGAAGTGGTAGATCATGTTTATATGAAATTATAACCACAAATTCTTGTTATAAGGTTATGTATGAAGTGTATAATATAACCCTATTAAATTTGGCTTGTTTAAAATTCTTTAATGAGTTAGATGTGTGCATCTTACCGATTGGAAACACCATTGAGCGTCTATAAAGTGATTGAGTTATTCCATATCACTTTATTAAGTAAGTATAGGTATGTCCCAATGAATGTTACCGAATATGAAAAAAATTATAAATAGAACATGATATATCTTTCTATAATGATCCTAACCATTTTATTGATACTATAGAGTATGTGTTGATGAATTAGGTGGCTCTAATATTATTGGTACTTGTAAGAAATCATAAAATAGAGGAATTGACATGGGTACTTTAAGTGGCTATGATGAAGAACGAATATAATTTTTTAAAAAGGTAAAATCCATGAATATTTAGAGGGTGAAATTTTTTTGGAAAGTACGAATATAATATGCTATGATTTTAAAATAACACTATATTCTATATCGTATGAAACACGTAACTCTGATCATAAGTGAACCAAAAAATATTTTTATTTACATATGAATATTATAATCCATCAATAGATTTTTTTGTTATTATAAGAATAAATACATTATGAAATATATATATCAATTTGATAAAAAATAAAATATTTATTGATTAAATATTATTAAATTAACACTATATTTTTCATAAAATTATTTTATTCAACAATAATATATATTCATAAAAAGATTTATTTTATTTATTTTTTCTAAAAATAATAAAATAGATTTTTTCCAATTTTTTAAAATTTATTAGAAAAAAGTAACATAACTTTTCAAATTGGTAGATGACATTTTTTTGGGATTAAATTTTACATTTTTTGGAAATTTTAAATTTTCTATTAAATTGGGAAAAAATACATCTATTTGTTGAAAACATAATTTTTGTAACTAAAATTAACAAATTGAAATTATCATTTAATTTTTTAAAAAATAATATTCAGTTAAATTATAATATATTTAATAAATTTATTTTATTTTAAATTAATTTTATGCTTGACTTTATTATATAAAAAAATTATACTAAAATGACATTTTTCCGAAACCATGTTTTTCTCCTTCTTTATGGATTAAATCTAAATAAAATTCTAAAAAATAAATGAATCAAATTTCATAAAACTGATTCCATATATTAATTAGTCATAACTAATATTATGTAATATGTTTAACTTTATATTTGTAAATAATTTATAGTACAAATTATAAAAATTTATTAATAGCATTATGGTTAAAACAGGTTTATCGGGGGTGGTTACACAGAAGATATAAGGGTTTAATTGACCTAAAAATTCTATAACATATATTTAATAGAGATATTTATACCCTATATAATTTAATATTCGTACATTGGCCATTTTGGATCCATTTATCTTAACTCAGATAATAATATTTTACAAATTTTAGAAACTTTATGTGTGTACTCTCCAACCCTTATAAAATTACACCCCATCTCCTCTCATTTACACACATAAAGAGACTTTTGGTTTAACCATTTCATAATAAGTTCCATTTCATAAATACCTAGTCACATCCTAGATTCTATGGTTTCAAAAAATACAATACTTGGAAGGATATAGTTGTAAACCTAATGATGTTTTCTGAAGAAGAGGTATTGTTCTGAGCCATATATTTTCATTTTATATATTCATGCACCACCTTCAATTTTTTTCCTGACATGTAAAAAAATATCAAAATTTGGAAAATAAATTGACTTTTTTATTCAAAATTAAGACAATTTTTACATCTCATCTTCCATCAAATGGGAAATAAAACTGTAGTTTGTCTGAACATAAGGATATCACTTTATAACTCAATGTAATTTGTTTTCCATCACTACCACACCTGGATATTTATAATTACATAATTATGAAATATATATTATACTCATTATGTATTCATCATTTCGGGAAATTAATATTTCATATATTTTCTTACATTTCCATCAATTAAAAAATTATAATTTCGTTCATGCATACATGTTGACTACCACATATTCGAAGAGATATGAATTTTTTTTACATCCCCACATCACATAGATGATATATAATAGTTTAGATAATGATTTAATTTGAAATTTATAATTTTAATATCTTTATCAAATGATAAAATAATACTTACCTTCTTTCAATCATGATCTTTGAAAAATGCAGATGTTACTAATCCATATATAGGACATACCCTCTCTTTAAGTGTAATGTAGTTCATTTTTCATATCTGTTATTCGTTGTTGGTTTATAATGAATAATTGATATATAAAAATGATAATAACGTAATGAATATTATTTTTGAAATTATGGAACAAAACCAACTTTTACTATAGTCAACCTACAAATGTAATTTTGGGGATATGAATCAAATAGAAAAAAAACATCCTTGGTGAAAATAAGTTATCATGCAAATAAATATAACATGGTAAAAAAATAAATGTAATAATACACTAGGTAATGGTTTTTATGTAATTAAATAATTATTATAGTTTCATTATTTAGGATGAAAAATAACATTTGTGACATGTTTGGACTATATTAGGGGAGTTCATCACACATTCAATTCAATTAAGACATATTCATTATTATAAAATTATTTAATTTTATATGGTCTCCATAATGACTAATTGACATTATTAAAATGAATATATATTTTATCATTATTATTAATGATCCAATTCATGTTACACATTGATGGAAAATATTTAGAATAAATACTTATTTATTTCTCTTTAAAATTGGGCAGGTTTTTTATTCATGTCCATATTTTTTATTAAAATTTTATAATATACCTATTTTAAAAAAATTATTAAGGATATATTTATTTATCATTGATATTTTAAATTTTCTTAAAATAATCCATAAAATTTTTTCCCCTAAGGTTTCATTTTAAAAAGTTTCAGAAATAGCAATAAAGGATTTTTTTCCTTTTAATATATGCAATGATAACAAACATTCTCGCTACCATAACCGTTTATATCCCTTAGAACCATCTATTACAATTTTTTAATTTTTATAAATAATCTCATTATAAAAAATTATTTTAAATTTCTTGTCTAAATTATTTTAAAGAAAATATTATACTATAAAATTTATATTTTTGGCAGTCATCTCTAATATATTGACTAATGTTTTTATTTTTACATTTCATTGAAACATTCACATTCTTGTTATTAGGAAAATTTCATTATCATGGATATTCTTATATCATAAAATATATATCATTTATTTTTGTAGTGTTTTAGAATGATTTTTATTTCATTAATCACAAAAATATTAGTAGATCCAAATTCTATGCACAATACAGATATTGTATTATAAAAATATTTTTCTTTAATTAAATTAATTATTCAACATATCAAGAATTAAATGGAAATGGTGTGATAGATGGATATTTTTTATTGATTTATCCTTAACGCATCGACATGTATCATGAAGAAAATCCACATGTTAGTATGAAATGGGTTTTTAGAGTATACAAATACATCGATAAATCATTCTCAGCACATGTCTTTGATGTTATATATTTCATGAAGAATGGAATCATGATGTCAAATATAAAAAATTACCATCATTGGTAATTCAATTATTATTATCCATGAGATTACTTCATTGATATTATCCATATAAGAATTTCATTCTCATGTTACTATTTAAATTTAACCTATATTTCATTATTTACCTTTCCATATTGAATATGCCTTATTTATTCCTATTATATTCAAATTTTCATAACTCATTCATTTAATATTATATCTCAATGTATTTAATTTCTTTTCTTGATGATTTGATAAAGGATATTATGAACAATATCATAGATGAAATAATTATTTTATGATATAATTTTTATATTTCGAATGTAATATAGGAATCCTGAATACATGTAGTTGATCAATACTCCCCAATTGATCTATCCATTTGAATTATAGAAATTTTAAATATGATAATGAAATAATTTAAGATTTAACTCTAGGTTATTGGAGATGGGGTTATTACTTCGAGTGTATATGATTATAGTTTATGATTATAGTTTATGCATTGATACACTCCAAAAAATGCATCGTTTATTTCATTTATATCAGGAATGAGAGGATTATAGTCATAATTATATGATGTTTCATGTGATGAAGGACTCTATATCAATGTCGAAAGATATAACTAATTGTTTGATTTAATCCCACCCTTCAAATACAATCATGTAGGATGTGTCATTAATGAGTTAATAGTCCATCAAATGTATATTTTGGAATCAAAAACACTAGTGGAGCTCATCAATGGTCATGTATCAACAATTGAATTTATATGATGGTGACTATCATTTACACATCCTATCTTTTAATTTTTATTAATTCATAGTGTTTAAGTATTTCATATATAATATTTATTATTTTATGAAATAAAAACTAGAGGAACATAGCATTGTATACATTTATTACAAATTTTATTTTTATTTGGTGATATATAGTTAATTAAATGAGTAATTGATCACCTATAGTAATGAGTGGGATCTCCTTAATTGATGTGATTAGAACCCACCATCATGTTATTTTTTTAAATTTCCCATAACAAAATAAGAATCAATTTATATTCAATGTTCATGTATGGGACTACAAATCCCATTAATGTGGAGGATATAATAAACACTGATAACAAGTGACATGTGGTTTTCCCATGATGGAAAACAGATGTACGAATTTCTCTATATTATATAGATAGTGTTCATGTGTAATAGAGTATAATAAAGAACATAATTAAGGTGATAATAGATATTTTGATCAAATAATTCATGTTATTTTTTTATGGTGTAACCTATTAAGTGTTTATTGAATTTATATTTTCCCATAGTGAGAGTATTAGTTGTGTGGTAAACACTAATTTTTTTAGATTTTGATTGATGGTGAGGAATAAACTTTCATAAAGATAAATATATGGTAGTTGGTAGGATCATAATGGCATGTAAGTGTTATGGATGATGGTTATATTAATATGGGACTTTATTTTCATGTGATAGAGTAGGTAATGGAACACTAGAATCAGATTAGTTTTTCACTCTATTTAGAGGGATATTTTCTCCATTTTTGATCAACCATGGTGTCCTCGTACTCTTCCATTATTCTAGAGAGTACCATAGTCATGATTCTATCTTAGTATTCCTTTGTGATTTGAAGTTATCAATAAATAAGACCATTTTTCAGAACTAAAATCACGAGTTAACTCGTTAAATTTATTAGAGGAGAATGTTCTCTTTGGTGTTTGAGGTTTTCAATCACTCTTGTATGGTTGAGAGTCATCCAAGGGATTTTAACTGATAAATTGTGGTTTTCTAAATACTCCAGACACTACAAAATGGATTGAGGTGGATTGGGACACCCAGTGGGTAGTGAAGTGATGTCAAGTGGTTTGATAAGTTTTATTTTATTGTTTATGTGATCCTAAATGGATGTCTCAAAATAGTGATGAGAAAAGTAGAAAAGCTATCTTTGATAGTGGGTGAGAACCTATGGAGATTGATGTAATGACCCATGATTTTATATTTATTAAAATATATTCTATGTTATACAAATTATTCTAAAAACCCCAATATATAAACAATATAGAATATATTGGATGATTATTATTAATAAAACTATAATAAAATCTTTATTATAGTAATCTTTAAAAACTTCTTATCTTTAAATGATAAATGATTAATAGGACTTTATATTGCATTTTTAAAATTTTATTAAAATTAATTTTAATTATATTTTTTTATTTAATTTAAAATAAAAAATTTAAATCAAATATATTTATAATTTTATAGAATAAACATTATTATTGAAATCATCAAAAAATAATTTTATTTGTATAATTTTTTTCTTTTTCGGAAATAGTTGTTTTTAGTCGAATGTTTATCCATGATTCATTTAATTTTTATGAATTTATTATTATATATGAATAATATTGGAGATTAAAAATTATTTTGGTGATAAAATATGAATTTAAGGATTAAAATAATTCCCTTTAAGATATTATTTCATATTAAAATGGTTGTACTATACATTTCAAGAACCGAAGTAAACTTTTACAATTATAAAAACTGCTTTTGGTCAATTTGTAAAATGAGTTATTTCATGGTGAGATTATTATTTTTCATTCAATGAATGAATAATATAATTTTTAATAGTAAACAAATTTATATCATTGTAAAAATTAATTTCAATAACAATGACCTACAAATAAATTTTAAACAAAAAAATTCCCTTAAAAACTATTTTTATTCATTATATGAAGAAATTGTAAAAGTATATTCACAAAACAATATAAATATAATATTATGAAATTTTTTACACACTTTAAATCAAATGTTATAAATTAGGTTAAAGAAACATTTTTTATTTTATTTATTACAATTTATAATTATGGTTAAAAATTAATTAATATGGAAAAAGTAAATTTGGATATAATATATAATACTATATTAAAAATCCATAAAACACTCATTAATGATTCAAAAATGAGTGGTAGAGTGTTGATTGTTACCATTCCTAATTTTACATCATGTTTTTACAATTTTCCATTTACCATTGAAAATTATATTTTAATTTTTGAAAACATTA
Source organism: Viscum album (assembly GCA_963277665.1). Lineage (NCBI taxonomy): Eukaryota > Viridiplantae > Streptophyta > Magnoliopsida > Santalales > Viscaceae > Viscum > Viscum album. The sequence goes on along the minus strand of OY728121.1, from coordinate 1,348,550,561 downwards.
GGTTACTTCCCAAACAACCCTTTAAATATATAAAGGAAACACCTACACCACACGAAGATTTTACTTATAAAAAAGTTAACATTAAGACACTATCAAATTTATCCTCATATAACCCCATAAACCATAAAAATTAAAATTTTCACTATTATTTTTCTTAATTTTTTCTTTTCAAAGAAAACTTCCAAGAAAAAAACTAATTCCACAGTGTTAGTATCAAATTATTCTTAGTGTCTTTTTCTTAATTTTTACTATCCTAACCATTAAAAATTAAGAATGTAATGAAATAATTGTCATTTTTATAATTAATTGTCATAATAATAATTAAGAAATATATTTTTCCATTAAATATAATAAGAATAATAAAAACATGAATCGAGCATGTGTACAGACTACTACCTCCATAAAGTTATGTTGTTCATTTTTTATTGCTAAATATCATGTATTGCATATATGAGGATTTTTTTAGTTAAATATGTTTTATGTTTTATAAATTATGTTCTTAAATTTTTGATTTTTATATACCATAATTCCATCCCTAAATTGAGGAATTTTATTGCTAAACAAGTGTAAGGAAGACTATCGACTCTATGAATGATGAGATTCATTTATCAGGACAACAAATTATTAATGGTTACATGAGTATATTTACTTAGGTTATATGAATTTTCAAACATATTTAATGTTATAAAAAAGAAAAATTATCATTATATAAATACATTTTAGGGAAAATGTTTTTTTCCTTGTAATAATTTGAAATATTTATACATATAATTTTGGAGTTGGGCGCTGAAATGACATGTAATTCAGAGACCCGGTGTGTCATTAATTTATATTATAAAACTTTTAAATATATTTTACATTATAAACATATAGTTTTTAAATTAAAATGGCATAAATCATTATTGGATACTCACATTAGAAATCTATGACCATGGTTGATTCCTTAACATGTTTTTACCCCAAGCATGACATAAAATTGGTCTGGATGGGGTGTTCGGATATCTCGACCATTAGCAGTTCTTTCAGTTGGATACATAATTAATTTAATTAATTTAATTTATTTATTTAAAAAACATAAATATCTATAAGTACTCCTCTATGTATGATTCTCCTGGGTTATCCACAAAAACCCTAGGAGAACCGAGAACACTATTCTCCTTCATCTATATATGAGTCGGAGCAGATGACTACAAAACTCAAGATCAATGATGATCAAAGCACATCGAATGTAACAAATCCTCTCAAAAATATGAAAACACATTATTCAATGAATAAGGATCCAATTTCAAGGTATGTGTTTTCAATTTGTTGTTTAATCCATTTTTTATTAAATTAAGTGAGCAGGATCATCCCTTTTTTATCTGTGCTAATTGATGAACCTTTCATGTGCCTATTTTTTGAAATTAAATTCGATATTAAATGGATTTCTAACCTAGTCTATCCCAGTTATTGATCTTTGTCCATGAAATCCTTCCATTATTTAATAATAAAATGTTTTTATTCCACCCACCCACCTCAATTACATTTTTTTCATCAGTGTTGGATCCGAGTTGATGATTTGACACTACCATGCTGTATTAAGCCAATCAGACCCCCGAATTCATGAAAATTTTATGTGAGATGATTCAAATGTCAAATCAGGGATGGAAACAGTGCATTTAATTGTTTATGCAAATTAAATTGTTGAAACAGTGTCTGGAATCATAGATGTTAGAATAGTAGTTTGATTAGGTTGTGCAAAGAACCTCGATGGATCAATGGTTTCCACATTGCAGCCACCAGATGGATAAAAATCATGATAAATGGCTAGATTTGAATCATTTGGGGGACTAAAATAATTGATTCAAGAATTTTAAGTCATATATTGACACATGAGTGAAGCTATGAAATTATAAATGAATCCTGACTACACAAAATACATTTTGAAGAAAACATGGCATGTTGGTACATGGTTGTGGATGCTAGTGTTGCAATGATTTATAAGTATTACATGTAGTGTGGGACCCCCACACGTCATGTTACCCCATGGTAGTAGACTCGTAATGTACATGGGGAGTACACAGACATGGAATTGGTGAGAGACCTGGGTAATACCCCTTGTGATGAGTCACACAATGACACATAAAACATGTAAATATAGTAGATACACAGACAAGATATGGATACACTTACGATGATAGGGAGCATGGTCAGGGACCGTAAGATGCTCACACATGCCATGTAGTCGCCCTTCACACCTTGTAAACCTATATTTCATGCGATCCCTTTACCAACTAGGATACTATAAGAAAAAATATTGGGACCACATATCGTGTGGGTCCCCTAAACTCCATATACCCCTTATTTCCTTTTGAGGGAAAAATCACTACTATCTCATTCAATTTAACATAAATTTCACCACATGAGTATCCAATCATAGTTATTTTTATCTATATAATTTTAGGATTGCCTTGCTTCTGTGTTTTTTGATACATAATGAGATTTTAATGGATGTGGTGATTATTTGGGAAATGGTTAATGTTGGAAACGATCAAGGTGGATCATCAAAGACCATATTAGTAGAACTATCCAGACATGTTGGGAATGTGTCCTCAACGAACTAGATTAGCCCCCTCTTGTAGAGACAAGTCATGGTTCCTCATCCTTCCAAGTGGAACCCTCCTACTGAGTTGTTAATGGTTCCATGTTAACCTAATGTGCAACAATCTTATGGAGATAGTTTATGGGTCCTAGAACATCTGAGTAGAACCCCCTGGATAGTCAGCAAATGAGACCTTGATAAACAAGAGTTCCACATTCTAGATGGATTGGGAAAGGGTCATTGAACATCAAAGTGGAACCCTATTGTTTTACCATGAAATGGATCCTCTACATAGACATTGTGTCCCTTCGACTACAAATCACAATGTTGAGGTGTGGCTTCACACAAATGTTTTCTACTAGGGAGACACATGAGATGATGGGAGTGGTGGATAGAATTTTTGAACTATTAGTGACTATTTTCGTAGTTTGTTCTATGATATAGATATCTCCTTTCTCACTCATTTGGTATTCTATTTCATAATAATATATATATATACATGTATCCATGAACTTAGATTAGGTTACTCAACTAATATGGTAAGATAGGAATTGATGTTTAGTGCACCAACAAAATGTGTTGATCCCCCTGTGTTTGGATAAGATTAATTTCCCTTTTAATGGGTTGAGATTCATCCAATTGACTATTTACTATTTATCTATTACTATTGTGTCTATTAAATCATCCCCACTAATCCTTTTGGGAATCATATAGCATATGTATCTACTAACCCTGGAATGGTCTTTGACTGCATGTGTCGTGTCTTATGTAGAAAAAGGATAATGTAATGATTACTTCATAGGAACATAGGTATACATGTTTCATTAGACCATGTAAAGATGTAATATTACCGATATTACAATTAGGGATCTCTCTTCATTTTATATTCCAATTTTTTTAGGGTGGGAAAACATTTGGCTGGTTGTGTATTTTTTCCCTTTACTTATTAGTTTTCATTATTTTACTCTTGTAAAACCAATAGTTTTTTCAAGAAGTGATTACATTATAGATATTATGTCTTATTTTTAATGTTCTTCTAAAATTTTCCATTTAAATGTTTGGGTGTGTGAATATGTGAACATTAAGAAATTTCCACCCATTTATGATATGCCTTTTAGTTCTTTTCGACACCCCCTGCCCTGTGTAGGTGGGAATGGGGTAGTTGCGATTTGGGCCCTGATTAGGGTCGAGTCATGAATGATTCATATCAGAGTAGCCAATTCAATGGGATGGTGTTGGGTTTAGTCCCCTTAGGATGATTTGGTTGGGATTATGGAGTGAATTTAAAAGTATGTCAAGTAGGAAACTCTTTCTAGGTAACCCAGTGATAATATTAGGGGCTACTATATCCATTCATCGAGACCTTAACTACATCCGTTCAACTCTGTGTATTGATACATTGGTTATAGGGATCAATGGTAAATTCATCTTATTGGATTTTTTTATTTCACTATCCTCCTTTAATCATCTACCCATTATATATATAATCTCATCTAATAGTGATAAGTCTTGATGAAACTTTCATGGTGCCTTCTCAACTAATGTTAGCTAGGATATCAATTCTAGATATTGATGAAAATATGATGAATGATGAGAACATATATTAGGGTCCATCCCAAGAGTTTATTCCTCTAGGTGGACATGTACTATCACCTCCACCTATTAAGATTCAGATCATACAAACATGACTATCTGAGTATATGTGCATTCTTAGCACACTATGTGATTTCCCACACTTGAGGCTGTTAAGGTATTGCAGTGAACCAGATCAACAGGCTGTGGAGGATTGGCTAGATTTTGTGGCCCATATCACTAGTCTTATTTTGTAACCGATACAACAGGTGGTTTTGTAGGTAAATAGCCCCTTCCCCATAGTATCTAGGTATTGGTGGAGCCTTGTTACCAAGATACATGATTAGTTGACTCTGACATTGAAGGAATTCACGAATCTATTTCAATAGGAGGACTACCCCTCATGTTAGAACTTGGTTTGGATTCAGGAGTATTTGATGATGTAGGGGAAGGTATGATTTTGGCTGAGTATAGATGAGGTTCATAGACATTACATATTACTCATATGATATGATTCTTGACTGTTACTTATGTTCACAGATGTTTGAGTAAGGCCTTCCTCGAGACATCCCTTCCTGCATGGTACCTTTTAAATTCCCATTAATTTAGGGGTGTTTGATCGAGAAATATTGATAGTTAAATTCCAATCAATGGGATGCAACGAAGTCAGAGTCGGCCTTTGGCTTCATAGAACATATTCATCTACATCATCCAGTAGATGTTAGTTGAAATGATCTCAGTAAGGAGGTATTCCCACGATAAAACAATAGGGCATGGACAAGGGAAGCATATAGGACCATGTAATCCCAGAGAGGGGAGGTTCTATGAATGTTATAGGAAAAGTCAATTAGTGTGATACTACCTTATCATATGTGTTACAGAGTGTAGGATGATATGTGACAGACCTCCATGATAGAGTTAGTTCCATGATAAGGGATCTCCTAGTTGCAAGATGGGTGGCACTCAGAGAGGCAAAGCTTTTAGAGGAGTAGGAAGAGCTATGGGTTGGGGAATAAGCTAATATATCCTTCCACCACCATCACCAAGCATCCCATGTCTAGCTTAGCAATCTAGCTGTAAGGGTAATGGATAACGTTATGATATGGTGGTCTATGAAACTACAATACATTAGATGATCATATGTAAGATCTTTTTTTATCTACTCCTACATTAGTATTAGAAGAAAAAGGTTCTTATAATTCCTAAAACCCTATAGATTTGGTGTGAGATATAAAGATCCTAATTGAGGTGTTATTCCAACAACTTCATCTTCTGTTTTCTATAGAGAACAATTCTTTCATATCTTTTCTCTGTCGAATGTTCGATCCATCTCATGGTGGATAGAGGTTCATGTGGGGCCTTCTGGTCATAATTTTGGAACCCTATGATGTCATATTGGATATATATTGGTTTTACATGGTCTTCTCCCAAAATTATTTTCACAACATATGTGTCTGATGCCTTCACATTCGTTGGATGAGATTCACCTTTTCAAGAATGTGAGATCTCTTGGATGGGCTAGTTAGTTCTATTAGTTGAATGTTGCAACCCATCATCAACAATACATCAAGTATATCCCTTGGGGATAAATAATATTAAGGTATCCATATTCATTAATTTTTGTAGGATTTCAAGGAATTATTTCCCAAGTATGTTTGGAGACTACCTCTGAGGGTACAAATTGAGTTTTCTTGTCAACATGCATCCAAGGACTACTCTAATATCTTGTTTAGATATCATATAGGCCTTATCATGATCCAAGATCTATGTTTGTATTTGAGGAACCTTAGTTATAAAGGTTTCCTCAGACTTAGTGTGTCTCCCTATGAAGCTCTGGTGTGGTTATGAAAATGGTGGAAGGGATGCTTTGGTTGTTGGTGTATTATCATCACATAAAGAAGGAAACGATAAGAAAAATGTATCGCCTACTAAGGACTGATGACCTCTTTGAACAATTTTTATGAATGATATAGTTATTGGAGATCAATATCAATTCTATCTTCCACTAGTTGAGGGGTTTGAAGGTTGATAGTAAAAAATTGGCCTTTCGATGTTTCTACAAACACTATGAGTTCCTGGTGATTCCCTTTGGATTGATGAATTCTCCCACCATGATTATGGATTTGATGAACCAGGTTATCTATCCTTACATGGGAAAGTTTTCCATTATCTTCATTTATGGAATAATCACTTACTCTGAGATCAAGGTAGTTCAAGGAGACCACACGATGGTGTTTTTAGATTTTCATCGGGGGGAAATAGCTTTATGGTAAGCTCTCTATGTGAAGGTTCTGGGTTTCGTAGGTTCAAATTCTGGGTATTTCAATTCTAAGCATGGTTTATCCATAAACCCATCAAATATGAATTTAGTGATTTTTTGGGAGCTGCCAATGAGTGTGTTAATAGAATGAAGATATCATAGTTTTGTAGTGTACTACTAGAATTGCTTCATAGAGTTCTCTTGGATTTCAACCCCATTGACTGCCCAAACATGGAAGGAGTATCCTTTAACCTAAAATTAGTAGGGTTAGAGTGAATTTAAAGAGTATAATTTGAGACTAACTTGTTATCAAGCATTGAGACTATATGAGGAGGGATAGAAGTACATTGTTTATTGTGATTCCCCATGAGATGGTGTCTGTTACATATTGAATCAGAATTGTGTGGTTATCGAATAAAGGATGAAGATATTGGTACACCATGAGAATGAATATGTGACTCATGACCTAGAGATGAATGTATTAGTTTTATCCATGAGTATTGGGATTCCCTATCTTCTAATAGAGTGATTTGTTATTAACTCATACCATCTAATACTTAGTTAAGTCTTTATAGAGTGAGACATTAACTTGAGATAATGGCAGTAGTTGGATTTCCTATAGAGCTATTACTTCAAGATAGTATATACTCTAGGGAAGGGAAACATGTTGGTATATTCCCATTTTAGGAAGTCCTATGATTTCTGGTTGCTTGAAGATTTAGAGGAGTTGGATCCCATGCTGCTAACCCTAGTAGAGGTGTAGGGTGAAACCTTTCATTAGTCGATATTGATGAATCCTCAGCTTCTTGAGTTTTGTGAGAGTGTTCCCCCTACGAGACATGAACAATAGGGTCTTTCATGACCAGATATCCATATGGGATTTTGTATATTGGGATTATGAAGGAGGGAATCGTGTTTTTCTTTTTCTAGATATAGATGGTGGTCCCAGTCACAATGTTCAAGGAGGTGATGAAGGAGAACAAAACATCTCCTTTGTCTATACATTATAGTGTGAGGGGAGATGTAAAAATACCATTAGTATAGTTTTGTGGGTTCAACATAAGATGGATCATGGCTCTGTTATTTTCATAGTGCCTCACTTTTCTATAGTTTAAGGTTTAGTACCATTTATCAGTATGTTTTTTAAATCCCCTTGAGATCACAAGGTTGATGTAGGAAAAAATATATAGGTACATATTGAAACAACATCCAAGGCCACCAAAGGTATGTGACACCATTTGGTTAAAAGTTGACTGACTCACAAAGTCACACGCATCCATGGTGTCAGGGAGTTGAGTTTTGCAATGTGGTTGTGGAAGATGTATATACGAGATATTTATCTCTGTCACTTAGTACCCTTGATGATTTTCTCTGAGCATGATTCCAAGATTATTTCATGATAGTGGAGATCTAGGTTGGGGGAATTTGAGACCTAAACATGGATCTGTACATCGTTTCACCTGTATATACATGGGTAAACTGAGAACACTATATAGGTGTTAGTTGATATGTTGGGATATTTTTATTTTTTAACTCAGCTAGAGGAGGAATGATATATCAATTTTTTTTGAGTTCTTATACAATAATATATACCACTCTACATTCATTATGTTAGCTTCTATGGACTTGTATTGTAAACCCTATAGGTCACCCATATGTATGAATGAGATCAAAGATACATCAATTGTGGGTCCAGATTTGATGCAAGAAATGATAGAGAAGTTTCAATTCATCCTTGAGTGGATGAGGATGACCCGGTGAAAGGATAAATCTTACACAATATCATCATCATAGTCCATTGGAGTTCAATATGTGAAATCACATTTTCTTAAGAGTCTTCCCATGATGGGGATGTGCTGGTTTGACTAGTGTGGAATGATAACCCCAAGGATCATTGAGTCATTATAGATCTGGCAGAGGGTTAGAGAGTTTTCATACCGCCTCACCCTACCCCAACTATTGGAGCAGGTGTATGAGGTCTTCCACATGTCGCAACTTATGAGATATGTGCATAATCACAAACATGTTATTGACTGTGGTGAGAAAGATATCGAGGATGTATAATTTTTTGTGGAGTACTTAGTGGTGATTGAGGATCAATAAGACATGATCATACATTGATGGACCATGACCTTGGTTTGTGTGTTGTGGAACCATAGGTACGTGGAGGATATATGCTCAGGGTGGTAGAGCGATAAGCAGTATCATTGTCCCTTGTTTTTTAGTTTTTCTTTCTAGTTCAAAAAACCTAATGTGTGGAATGATATAAATACCAATTTTTTCCCTTTTAACAATTTTAATTATGTCAATATTTATTTTTTGAGCCAAGAGATGAGGCCAAATTCTATTATGAGTTTTACTGTTCCCAAAATTAATTTTTTATGAATAATAAATATATTTTATAATACATGTGTATTTTTTCAGAATAAAAATGTAATAAGTCATAAATATTAGATTAGAATAGAAATACATGACCATGGTTGAGTCTGGAATGTGATGATTCCATTGTCACGACCAAAAATATGTTACTATGGGGTGTTTAGATATCTCAAACATTTTCAGTACGTTTAGACGGTTAATTAAATTTTTTTATTTAACCACACTGAAATATTTTATGTACACCACTATATAATATTCTTTAGGGTTATACAAATAATCCATGGGAGATTCAATAGAACTCTTCTCTTCATTCTATCGGAGAGAAAAATAATACAATGATTAAACTATGGATTGAAATAGATCAAAGCATAGTTAATGAAAAGAATCCTCACAATCAAGGGCAGGTGTGTTATTTGATGATGAAAATTCCAATATCTAGGTATAACTAATCAATATTTGTTTTAATCCCTTTACATTGAATTGATCATTCAGGATCATCCCTTTTTGATCAACACCAACTTTTGGTTATCGCATACACCCTCATTTTGAAATTAAATCTGATATCCAATTTATTTCTAACACATTATATCCACATTTATGATCAATTGACTGGAACACTTGGAAAAGATCATTTAAATTTTGATTTTGTGCCTCCCTCCACAATTTCTTTTCGTTTGTCATTATTGGACCCTGAGATCATCCTTCAACTTTGTCATGTGACACTGTGGAAGATCAGCCACCAGATTCAAAATGGTTTCACAAAAAATAATTAGAATTTGAAATCAATAATAAAACAGAGCAATTGTACTTTTTGGGTGATCTATTCATTAGAAAACAATATATATTCCAATATATTAGGGAATCTGTTCATGTGGGATTTTTTAAGAACTGCAATGGGTCAATGGGTGCCACATTCCATCCACTGGATGGCCAGAAATGATAAGAAACTTCTAGATCCATGACATTCGGTGGAATGAGATGCTTCATTAAAAAAAGGGAATGTCATATTTGGATGTGTGGGGGTAGATATGGAATTATTAGAAAATACCTACTGAACTATATTTTGTTCGATGTAAACACTTCATGTGGGGCCCTGGTTTAGGTGACTAGGGTTTTAGTCATTTTAAATTATCACATGTTTAGTTGGACACTGACACATCATGTGACCTTGTGATGATGAAATCGGTATGTACTCCGGGAGTACACATAACTGGTAACAACCAGAGACATGGGTGAAACCCCATGAAAAGAGGAACACCATGTACTAAGGTACAAAGACATGATATAAATATATAGACATGGGATAGACACTCCGACATTACTAGAGAACACATGCAGGGACCTCGGCTGGCTGAGACACAACATGTAGTTATGATGCACTCTATTTACACTAACATTGCAAGTGATCTATGCACCTACTAATACATGACCATGTGAAATAGAGGTACTACACATCGTGTGGGTCCATTACATGTCATGTACCCCTAGTTTAATTTTATGGAAACTATAATATCTCATATCTCCATAACTTGGTCTCAGGTTCTGGCCCTAGAGTAGCATATCTTGAGTGATTTTTTAGATGGAACATTATGGACACATATATTGTGGATTTTGGGATACAATGTCAGTTTTTATGGGTGTGGAGCCTATATAAGAAATTCTCAACAAAGGATGTGATATTGTAGTATCACCAGAGACATTCATAGTGGAACCATCCTATTCGGCTGCGTATGGATCCTCGATGACCGTTAGTTGAACCCTCCTATGGAGATAGGGAATGTAAACTTGACCTTCTAAGTTTCACCCTCAATCTGTGATGGGCATGGTTTCATGATTACCTAGTGTGGAACTCTCTTGTGTAGAAATTTCATGGGTTCTCAACCTTCTAAAAGGAACCATCCAATCGGACTGGGCTTGGGTCCTCGGTGAACTTGAGTTGAACCCTCCTATAGAGACAAGGTATGAACCCTCAGACTTATGAGTGGTACCCTATATCCATTCTAGGAATGGGTCCATGATAAACTATATTTTCAACAATATAGAGTGATTGAACAATGTTCCTTGACCTTCCAAGTGTAAATCTCTAGTCGGGATGGGCATGGGTCCTCAATGACCTAGAGTGGCATGGTTTAGTTGGGCTAGGCATGGGTCCTTGACCATCAATGAGGAACCCTTATGTTTTACTAGTTACTTGATCCTCTATATAGATATTGTGTCCCCTATTCCTTTTGTAAAATTGGTGAGGTGGGTCTTGACATGAATGTTTTCTAATGAAAAGATGTGTGAGATGTGGGGAATCGTTGATTGACTTTTGGAATTATGGTTGAATGTTTTCTACATTGGGATATGAGTTGGAGATATCTTTTAAATCTTGTTTGGATATATTTTTAGTGAGAGTATATATATATATATACATGTATCAATTTCATTAGATGAGATTTCACTCCTATTATTTGTTTTGAAGACTCGACGTGTTGTCCACCTACACAACATATTAAGCCCCTTGGTTTTGGTTGAGGTTACATTCTCTAACATTGCATTGAGATGCATCATGTTGACCATTTACTATCTATATATTCCCATCATGTATCTTAGTTCTCCCCCATCATATTTTGATGATTTTTATTTGGTATTTGTATACTCACCCATGCATGGTCTTTGGCTACATGTGTTGTGTCTTATGAAGATGATGGATTGGTGGGAGGTGACTTCACAGGTGATTAGGGATACTTGTTTCCTTCGACCACATATTATAGTCATAGCTTCTAGATCAGGACATGGTCACTCTCATAATTTTAATTTTATGTTTTTAGCTTGGGATATATTATAATTGGGTGTTTATTTTACCCATTTACTTTTCAGTTTTCACTATTGTACATTTTTACACCCTATAGGTTTTTCATTCATCATTTTCATTCTATATGTTTCAAATTTTAATTATTATTACTCTATACTTATTCATTGATATATTCAGTTGTGTTCATATAAGTACATTAAGAAAATACCTCCCATTTAGGATATTCCTTTTGGTTCTTGTCACCAACATTAGACTATGATGGTGGGCTTGGGGTTGTTGTAGATAGAGGCCCTGTTAGGGTTGGGTCATGAAATACATATCCTTCCACATTAAATCATTAAAACATATATATATTAAGGAGGATTGTACGTTCTATGAACATGAATTTAAAATGACTATGTAGGAAATAATTACGAGATGTAATATTATGGTAATATCATATAATAATGATATACTAAATATTTTTTTCATTATTCTAGAAAGGTATTTTCAATACTTATTATATTATTAATATGTCAAATTTTCTATCATTAAACATGTAAAAAATTATTTCATCTTGATTTCAATTTTAACAAGCTATATTCAGTACTTCCACATAATTAAATAAGAATTAATTTACCATTTAAAAATAATCATTATGTCAATAATGATCTAGGAATGAATAACATAAAACTAATAAGGGAGAATTTATCCCATCTTCAGGAAAATTTTAATAATGAATACATTTGAATTTCTAAACACCCAATGATGAAAATAAACAATAGTATGTTAATATATATGTAATATACTTTTATATAATTATTTCAAAATGAGTAATATATTTATATTAATTTTACAATTTATTATATTTTGATATTTATGCTCATTATTCCAGACATTAGAGAACAAATTAATATGTTGTAATATAGGGTAAGGGTTTTTCATCTCAAATGCCATCCATTGAGAAATAATATTATTTTTTCATCTAATTTAATTTATAAGTACCATGTAATAACTAATTGAGATATATTATTGTGAAATATATATTAATCCTAGTATTTTTAATTCAATTCCAAGACTCCTATTTCAATGGGCATTGATCCAAATATTTCGAAAGATGTAATGGTTATCTTAGTCTGAATTCAATCCATTTGAGACATGAAACATGTTATAAAAAATGAATCAATTTTATAGTAATATATTGATTTAATAACCAAATATTTTTATATACATTATTCATTTTTAATAAATTGGATAAACTAATCAAAAGTAAGATACTTTCTTGAAATGTAACATGAATGAAGTGTTACCCAATTCATAATAGATTCAGTAAATTAATTTTCTTTCATTAATCTAGGGTCATTCTCTAGAATTTATATCATACATGATGTGTATATTTTCCATTTGATTTCATTATGGGATATTCACTCACCTTTTACATGTTTTCCACATAATCAAATTTATAATTTTTTCACGCTTAAAAGAATAGTGTTTCTATAAATAAAATTGATACCATGAGTCCCATTTAAATTATATATATGTTTTTTATTGAATTATTCTTACAATAGTTTTAATTGTATATAACCCTATTCTCTATTCCTTTCACTGAAGGGTGTTCACCATGATATCATGCATTAATTTATTTGAAAAATTATTGACTTATTCTTATACCATTAATTTATATGGGTTAAATACCATATTATATATTATCATAATTGATTTGTATTGATATATAATGTTACAAAATATATTTGAATACAAAATTATTTTCCAAGGGAATATCATGAAATTAATATTTATGGAAAAATTAATTTTTCTTCCTTACATGATTCCATTTGAAACGTATAAGAAACTCATTTTATTTCCATGGTTTTATTATTATATGATGATTACTTATAATTTTGGAACACAAGTCTATACATAATGATATATGGGGTCTTATACCACTGTCCAATTCAATTTTTAACAATTTTTACTCAACAGATGGTAACAACGATTTCATTTTAGTTTCTCATAAACAAGGGGAGAAATGGAATTCTTCATGAGATGAAATTTAACTAAACTAATATTTGTGGCATATTTACATTGTATCATGATGATATTATCTCATGGATAATGTTTATTGAGTTATTTTTTCATGCACTTTTAATTCAGTACATTATCCTCGAGTCATGATTTTTTACACATGATTTTTTGGGTATTACAAATAAAGGTCTAGGATCTAGGAAATCCTGATCATGAAAATTTATTAATGTCATAGAAGGAAAGAGTTAAATATCATAAATTAAAAGTTATTATTCACATATAAGAGTGAAAAACCCCACACATTTCATCATTCACCAGTGTTGTAAAATATTTAGATGATATGAATTTCCACATTTATCTTTATTCCAGGACCACCCTCTTTCACAAGACATATTCCACCTAGTTATCCTATTTATATGTGTGTGAGACATTCTGGTTATGTTATGTAACAAGATTCATACATTCAATAAAATGGGGAATGTGCTTCCCTGGCACATTCCTCTTTCGTGTCTGCAGAGATATAACATAATTTTTAAAATCTGATTCAGTCCAGTGGGCATGCCATTAATGATGGAAAGTGTGTTTTTACAGATACATCACTTCCCACAACACATCTTTGTTGGAATTTTCTAATCTAGTATAGTGATAAAATAATCCATTAGCAAAGAAATGATGTTTTATAAAAATGACTCTACATCTTAATGGTCTTGGAATACCTGACACAAGAGAATTGATGTTTACAATGGTCCATGATTCAATAGGGGTATCCATCAAACATATATAAGGATAGGAGGGTTTTTGGAATTACCTAGAACTCCCAATCACCATAGAATATTCTGATCATTGATATCATTATTCATCATGCCAACATAGATTTTCGCAGTTGCATGAACATCCTGATGCATCACCAAGATGCCATCATGATTGGAATACACCTGGTCCTCAAATAATTTTGGGTTTCATGCCTTCATAATGAATGTAATTATGGATGTGGTGGCCACCAACAGTAGGTGATGGACCTGCTTACACTTCCCAACACTATAAATAAGGACTAGATGCACCTGTATGGATCCACCTACATTGAGATCCCACTTGAAAGTATACCCAATATACTCACATAAGGACCTCAAAAATGTGAACTAAAAAAAATGTATAATATTCCTTTACCATCCCTACGAAATAAGTTGAATTTTGGGGAAATACACTCCCCATCTCATCTCATTTGATAACAAGTCGGTAGTTTGTTCCTCTATAATCCCCATATGGGGATAAATTGTGATGGATATAAAAAACATACCGTAAATTCATAAAGTCGTGTTGGTATTATAGTGGAGAAATTAGTATTAATATCTTAAAAATATTTGGTATTGAATTGTACATTAACACCATACATCCACACAAGGGTGTCAACATCCATGAAGGCGTCATTTTGGATTTCTAGAACAATCAGAATGGGAAAAGGCCGAGTGTGTTATATCATGTCATGAAATCATAGATGGTAAAATGCATTTGATCAGTGGGAACACTCTATCTATGATTGTTGGTTTAGTAAATCCTTCATGCTCACTAGCAGTTGAGGTTATGATTCCTTCTCACAAGCCACATGGTAATCTGCATGATGTATCTGAAATAAAATTTAACTGAGGGATAAAATAAATATTTGAGATTTTTTGGGTATCCAATCCAATAACCATCACACCAATATGTTCATAAAAAAAATCCTAAGATGGGTCATTGGAAGTAAGGATATTCCATGTGAACATTCCACTAAATCCATCATTATTGATTTTCAAGTCCTTGATTCCAATCCCTCCCATCTCATTGGGTTTTTATTCAATCCTTCCATGAAATAGTGACCCTATTTAATTCATATATATATCTATTCCATATGAAATTCCTACTCATGCATTGAAACTCCATGATGAGATTTATAGGCCCTTGTATACAGAAAATTATTAAGAAACTCAGTAGTAATGACTGGTTTTACAAGGCACGGTATCCCATCATAAGACATTGACTTCCATTTCATATTGGTAAATTGATTAATGATTCCTATTCTATCCCCTATTATAAATTTTCTCTTCACATTCCCATAAGATAGTGGAACTCCATGATAAATTAAACGATGATTTCCCCTCAAAAAACTAATCTTCCTTTCCTCTTTTTTTGGGTTTCTCACAGAATGAACTTATTCCAAAATAATAAATAATTTTCCTTAGCTGATAGATTTCATAGAAACCTCTTCAATAAGAATAAAAACAACCAAAATAATGGATATGGTTCTATTTATCTCTCACCCAAAATAAAGTATGTATTCATCATATACAATGTGTGATGGGGTGATTAAGTTTCTCCAAGATTTAATCTGTTGGAAAAGGACCACATGGGAAAGGTCATTAATAAACATACTCAAATAGTCCTCATCAATATCAAGGATAATCTTTTTGAGAGCTTCACCTTTTCTTACTCACCTGGTGCATTGAAAATATTTTTTGGGGTCCCATTTATGAGAATGTACAGCCCTATGAATGAGAGAAGTTCTATAATTAGTTTCACAATGGTTCAATAAAATCCAAACATAATAAGGATATTGAGAATGAAGTTTCGTTAAAGAGTGTAAAATTATTTGGAAATGTCAACATTCTGGGAAAAATACCCCTATTTTTTCATTCATAGAATGTTGACACTCATTGAATCCCTGAAGAGAAAATATTGAATTCATATTATATGAAAAATTAATTATTGGTTTGAGTAATATATTTATTTAAAAATTATCCCAATATTTAAATAGGAATTCTTTTGATGATATTAGGAATAGTATTACCAAGGGCCATTGGATGAAAGTATTTTATATCAATTTAAATTTCCTTCTTGGGAATCATAGAAATTACATTTGAGTTGATTCTATAAGGATGAAAAGGGTGAGAATAGAATTCCCTATCCATATTAACCAAATCCACCTAGAGAATGTCCCAGTAGGACATGAAGAATTTGTTAGTGATTAAATTAGGTCCAGTAGTAGTCTCCATGTTTAGAAGGAAAATGGTTTTTCTAATTTCATGGAACATCCTAGGTAAATAATGTATATGAAATTTTTATATTTATTAATAATTGTAAATTAAATATAAATTTTACATTAATGTGGATGCAATATTATATGGCGAACTTGACATGCAACAATGGGTATCTCTGAAATCTCATGTTTTACACAAGGCTGAGTCATACTTTGAAAAATAATAATAATATAATATTATTATTTTAGATGGTAGTTAACACCTAGTTGTTGTATTTTTAGGAATAAAAATAACTTACCATATAATGATTAAACATATTTTTTTAATGGTTTTACATTTATCCAATTAAATTTAGTGGCTTCAAATGAGAATGAATCCAATTTTAATCATAAATACTCTATTATTTTTAAAAGGTAGTTTTACTACCTTTTGATGGAAAACCATATTTAAATATGTTTTTGTCACTTTTATATTTTACATCTTATAAAATAAACATATTCATTAGAATAGGGACATGAAAATTTAATTTGGTTAAATTTTTGGTATTTTTCTGATAATGTTCATTTTTTAAGGAATAGTGAAAAATACTGTATTTTAAGTCAAAAATGTCTTTTCATCTGATTTATTTATATGGTTCTATTATCTTTTTTATTGGTTTTAAAGTGTAATTAAATTATGTTTTTAACATTTAATTAAATTTTGGTCATTGAAAGTAATTTCACTATTTAATTAGATATAAAAACCTGTCAATATTTTCATAATTATTATTTCTTAAAGACAAGCATTTTGGTTTTGACAACAAGAATTAATATTAAAATAATTTTTCAAACATCTATGTTTTGAATTTGAAAAAATTTATTCCCTATTTGGAATTACGAAGTCCAAAATTGTGTAAATAGGTACATTTTATTTTTATACATTATAAATAGTAACTTTAGTAAATATTTTATTTACCATGGTTAAAGGGTAAATATGGTAAATAAGTGTAAAAAATAATATTATAAAAATTTTAAATTAACCTAGAACTTGTCCTAACCCTATTGTATGTAATATATCCGACCATGGGCTTCCTTGGGTAGATTTTATAACCCCATGGAGGCACTTTTGTTTGAAAATGACATTCAATTAAATTAAATTTAAATATTAATAAAATATAACTTAAACATATATATTTTTATTAAAACAATTTTATATAGGGTTATATTAGTGATATATTAAACAATAAATATTAATTGGAAATATAAAATGATTTCATAAATTATGGTATTTTATTTATAATTTTTTAACATTAAATAAAAAAATTTAAGTATGGAATACTGATGATGCAATGATTGCTTCATTAATAAAGGATTCAAATAAATAATATTATAAATATTAATATAAATGTAATTATGTTAGTATGATGCCATCCAAGAATTTTATGGATGATAGTTACATGTTATCTTTGAATTAATGAATTTTGTTTGAATCAATCAAGTTGTTAAGGATTTTTAAAAAGTCATGATATGAATAGTGTCCAAATTGACATAATTAATATTTTAAAAAATAAAATATTTTATTAAATATTATAAAATTAAAAAAAAAATAAGATTTGGAAAAATAATTATCATAAATCTAAAATTTTATTATTGGATTTTTAATAGGATATTTTTCATTTTTTGGTAACTATTTTGATTCTCATAGTGTTAAATGGTTGATAAAATGGTAAGAGTAAAAAATGGGTAATAAAAAGGAAAAGGATTAAACAATTATCCAAAACCTGTCTAGTTATTATTAGATGATTTTATTAAGAACAATAGTCATTTTATCATATAACTTAATGAGTTTTTGACCTTTTGAAAATGAAAATCATTTTATAATAAAATAATATTTTCAAACTTTCTTAAAGAGGCCACCATCCCCATTTGAAAAGGTCATCACATCTAACCCATTACTCACACCTCTCAAGCCACTTGAATCATCCAAACTCTGCCCAAATAATCTCCCAAAATCTCTCTCTACTTTCTAGAAGACTTCCCCTAGGCATAAGGCAATTCAATAGAGCCATTTGGCTCAAATCAAAAGAAGTTACTTGATTTTAGGTAAAGTTTTCTCTCAAGTTGCTTTCCATTATTTTTCCTTCTCCAATCCATGTGCACTTATTATTCATTGTTTACATAACAAAAAATATATACCATATATAATAGGTTTTTATTATGATGAGGATTTGAACTACACTTAAAAACACCTTCGTCTAATTGGAATAGAACATACAGTTTTTATGGACGACGGACTACAGCCTCACAAAACAATGATTATTCAATATTCTATTATCTCCTATTATGGTGGCCATTATTATGGAACTATAATTATATATGATATTTATGATATTTATGTTATCTATATTCTTCTTTAATTCTCATTTATAATATACCATTATGCTTTCAATGTTGTATAAATATGAAAATTTCATTTGAGGTAGTGCAGACTACCTCCCCCTCAAAATGATATGACTCGTTCATGATATAAATGGTACATATAAAATATGTAATTAATAAACTTATGTAACATATATAAAATAGATATTATACTTGAATTATAATATAAATATTTATCATTTATTTATCATTTCTTTATATATGAAAAAGAAATGAAAGTAGTGTTCATGCATACGCACATCTTACCATTTCCATTAATGGTGGATTTAATTTCATATATCCAAATTCTATAGAGTATTATAAATACATATATAATTTATATGTTTGATATATATGATATATAAATCATGAATATAATTCAGGAGATAATGGAATTTCGACCACATGGACAATTTATAATTATAACCAGTTTATTTTTAACTCAAGTTCCGAATATCAACATAATGTCTGATAAGAACTCAAATGATAAACAAATTGTTATAGAAAGGTAATATTTGATATAGAAGGATTAATATAATTTAAAAAAATCTTAATAAATTAGATATTATCTTAGGTTTATTATTCAGTAAATTAAATAAAAAATGAGTCAAGTTGAACATGAGGTAAGGGACTTCGTCTCAATATCCTTCCACTGAGGAATATTTCAATAATAGATACTTCCTTATTTTATATGGTGTGTAAACCACTTTGACCTTTAATTTCATTCAAAGGGAATCATATTTTTCATAGTGTTTTAAAAAATGAAAAATGGAATGTTTCTTTTTAACGTACGTAGTGACAATGACCATTCCACCGCAGCAAGTATTATTTGATATTTGGCTTTCATAAAAAGTCATGATGTTTTTAAATGGAAAATAAATAGCATATAAACTTTTAACATATTATGGTATTGAGTGTGGATTTACTATTTCAATATCATAAAATTAATTCTTCTGATGGAAAAAGAAATTTTATGTTTGAAATGTTGATATTTTCAATCTTTTATGTGTGATGATTATATAATGGTACATAGACATTTGACAGGTGGTTACGTGATAAACCAGATGATGGGTGGTTCCATGATAAACCAAGGAGGGGTGGTTACATTATTACATCCAATTCATTGGGTATGGAAGTTGTCCGTATGGATATTCAATTTAGTGATATGTGTGGAAGTCAACTATATGGTTATTGTATTTAAGTATACTAATGTCCCAAGATACCTTTATATGATATATGTTTTTTTCTATGGGATTTTTCATAATATTTTAGTTACAAAAAGGGTAACCAATGAGATTATATTCAGTGAAGTGTTTTGGCTACTTCTTTATTGTGAACAGTATTACTTTATGATTATGTATGCATGGTTTACATGTTGTTTTGAAAAAAAACAACCTTCCTAATTTGTGTATCCCTTACTGAGATTTTTATGCTCATCCGAATATTTTGGAATTTTTTTCATAGGACTTAAGGTGGAATAGATTCATTTAATGTATCAAGGAAATGTCATGTTGTTTAAAACATGGAACTTAACATGTTTCTTTTCTTTTAAAATTTTTAATTTTACAAAAAAGGATACTGAGTAGAAGTTTCTACCTGTAATATTTAAGATGTTTTATATATGTTATGAACTAATTATCTAAAGATCTAAACCTAAAAAGATCCTCAATGTGAATTATTAACTAAATTAAAGATTATGTAATTTTTATGGTTGGGGCCTTATATTTCATCGTTATCTAGTGCCTTGAAAAAGTCATGATTCTATTGGTCATTAATATAGAGGAAAATATTTACATCCATCTTCAGTGTGTTTTCCAATCCATCTTCATTATAGATTCCACTATAATATTCAACCACTGACTTGGAAATATCATTTTCAGAGGTGTATAAATTTACATTGATGCTAATGGAATGGTTCCCACCCTTATCTATCTTCATCCATTTTACATTTAGGTTACCCCTATACATACATTATTTGATAGTTATGTGGTCTTCGGGATTTTTGGTTGCAAGAATTTATTCCCTAGATATAGTTTCCTGATTTAACATTCTATTTTAATAGTTTTTAAGGTGTTTTCAGTGTTCTTGTTAGGAAGACCATGCTTAGAAAATGATTTTTTTTGTCCACTCCATTAAGATTTTATTTGTGTTCTGTAATTTCTCCATCAGATTAAGAAGTAGAATGCTAGTTGGAATAAATTTCCAAGCTAACAGAATAGTTTCCATATATCTGAGGATGGAAACCCAACCATAATTGAAATGATATTGGAGAGGTTGTGACCATGACATAGTGGTGTGTTACACAACAATAAGGTTATGATTAGAGTGGTTTTGGGGAGGCTATTTTCTGATCGCTCATTGGTGATAATTTTATCATCCATTTGAACAAATATTCTATTGACTCTATATGTTTTCCTTCTATTCCAAGTTATCCTTATCTATTTAAAGTCCACTCTAGAGATTTGTAAATTAGTAATATTTCACTAATTAATGCAGTTATAGAATTTATTAGCTATTGCATGTTTAAACTGGCTCCCGTTTTTCTTTAGGTGAGAGGAATGTAATGAAATCACCCCTAACCACCCATTTTTTAGGCATGTTCACATATAGTTTCTCTATTTATCACTAGAGGTATCTTCTTCCAATGTATGATGTTGAGGCATACAAAAAACAAACATTCACATTGTGTCTTGAAAAATAAAAAATGGTAGTAATACTCTACATTCCCTGATTTCATGTTACCATTTGAATGATCTCATGTTTGAGCATCCAAATATGATTCATGCTAACACTATATAGATTCTGAGAAACAAAATAATAACCCATGGAAGACCACATGAAAAATTTCCAATTTCCAAGGATCAATTTTGGTTCAATAATTCAAATGAGAATTTATTTATTGTCCATAATGATGTGTCATTGGTATCAGGCCATTAGGGGGTTCCCTAGCCCAGGGAAATTCCAATAAAATATCTTCATTGTTTAGGGTCCATGACACTAGATGTAAGACCTTCATTTTTTCCTTCTCAACATTTCCTTTAACTTTATTCTTTCTACCTCTCCACTTCCACACTATTGGGAGGGATCTATTTTTGGGACCACCATACACTCATCCTCCCCTATGTTTCCCTTGATAGTCTGAATAGGCGACTATAGAACCTCATCCTCATCATCCCAAAATACACCACATAGTGGAGTGAACATATTTATTTGTTGAATGGGATTTTGTGATCACATTGTGGGATTCTATCTTTTGGAATTTTTGCCTTTATAGACCTATGAGAATGGTTTT
Source organism: Viscum album (assembly GCA_963277665.1). Lineage (NCBI taxonomy): Eukaryota > Viridiplantae > Streptophyta > Magnoliopsida > Santalales > Viscaceae > Viscum > Viscum album. The sequence goes on along the minus strand of OY728121.1, from coordinate 1,348,528,266 downwards.
TTCATGTTGATATAGTTGGAGTTTTGAGCCACCTAAGTGATAATTTACCTCTCCAATCAGATTTTGACATATATAGGAATTATTTCCTTTATACATTGATATAACCATTGTCTAAATGATGGGGAGGATGTGTATGTGTATGACTATCCTGTTGACAGTGATTATTAGGATAATATCAGTTAATGATAAATTGGGAGTTATAAATGTCATAAAATGGGGAATAATTATGATTGATTATAATTTAAAAGGAATATATAAATATTTTGGTTGGTGGAGGTAATATTATAGTGACTATGATAAGATATTTTTTTTTAAAAAAACAACACATAAGTCTAAGAGAAATGTGTATATATATGATTTCATCTAGAATTTTTTTGTAAAGTAGTGATTGTTTTTAAAAAAAATTATATACCTTTATCTATGTAACATGTTATTCCATGATCTATCACATATATAACTACTTGTAAAAACAATAAATTTTTGTACAATTATTAACTCAGTTTCATATGGTACAGAAAAATTAGGCCTAACTGCACAAGAGGTTTGAAACTCTTGGGGGATTTGATATAGTAAACCACATTTTATTGGTGAACCATAATAAAAGATTTATTTAAAAATTAGTTTATGGGATTAGTTTAAGGACTAAAAAACTAACATAAAGAAATGTTTATAGATGTTTTCATGTAAATGGATAAAATTAATGTGAAATTTAAGAAGATATATTATGGTTGAATTTTAATATTTCTATGATCAAAAAATATAATTTTATTGATAATCATTTTAAATTGGGTTTTGGTTGAAGTATGATACTAAAACCAAAGATGAGAAAATTATATTTCTGGATGAGAATGTGTAGTATATATAAATTAATGAGAATACCTAAATGGTTGATAATTTTTATATATTATTGTTATGATAGAAGAAGTAGAGTATCCTTGTCCTACTTTAGGTAGTGAGGAAGATAACATAATATTAATAAATTATTTATAATCTTAGATATTTTTAGTTGTGAGTGTTATTTAATATAGATATTCACATATATTCAAAGAAACATATAATAATTATGTGAAACATATATGGATTCAAATCCATTATTTTAGATTTAAATTATTGGAATCAAATATTAAATTATATTAAAAACATTCAAATGTTATTTTATGACATAGGTATATTTTGTGGATATCATTATGATAACACAATAAGGATGTTTGAAAACAAATTAGTTATAATATAGAAATTATTTTTAAGAAATGATTTATATAATTATTTTGAAATATGTAAGTTTTAACCTCGATATTTTAAGATAAGAACTTTATGTTCCACAACATAAATGACACACCACACAAAGCCTAAATGAACTATTATAAAATATTTTAATATGTCCGTTATTAAATAACCTTTAAAATTAGAGGTAAGAATATGAATAAAATATTTTTAAAACATATTTACAAAAAAATTATGGATAAAATATATTGTTAAACAGTCACCTAATTTTTATTAAATTCATTACATGCTAATAAATATATTTTTCATCGAAATTGTTTTTTCTAAGAAAACTATGTACATAATTTGTATGAATTATTCAGAAATATATTTTTATAAATGAATATAATTTTTAAAATAATCATTAAAAAAATAAAATATTTTTAAATTTTGATAATTTTGATAGGAATACTTATTTTTAAGTTAATAGTAAAAATTTATATTTTTTTGTAAAACTATAACTTTTTACCAAAAGAATTATGAAATTTAAAAGAACTAATTTTATTTTAATTTTATTTCAGTTAGGAATGGATAATTATTCAATATATTTTATATTATTAATTTATTTTTAGTGATATTTATACTAGATATTATTGATTGTTTATTATTAGGATTAACACTGTTTTATTTGAAATTTCTTCTATGATTAATTTTTATCCATAAAAATTAATTAAAATAAACCCTCATGAAGAATTATTTAAATAAATTTTATAATATATATATATATATATATCAATGGAAATTCGCATAATGATGATTACTAGTCATTGAATATCTGTTTGACCATATTATTTTGGAAAAATAAATTTATTGAAACCCCATTATTTGAAACGTTTTTTAGAATTATTTTTATAGTAATTTTTACCACTCAGTTGAATAGAATTATAGATTTTTTTTCAATATATGGAATCATCATAAAAAATTATTTAATAAGTTCAAAATAATGTATGGAAATATTTTTTAGAAACATAGTATAAATCTATCCCCCATCGTAAAAGAGTAAATCAGATTAATTTTGATTAAAACTATGTGATAATGACACCAGGTATCACGTAAATTTTTATTTGACGAATAAATATTTACCTTTAAAACCTTATCCTTTAGATTCAATATTTTATTGGACACAATCCCATTCAATTTACATATATTGTAATTTATGAAAAGGAATGGTCAAAATGACACTCCCTTTCCTTTAAATATCTCTTAAAATTTAATATTGTTCTAAAAATCAGTTTGTAATAAGTATTAAAGATTTTAATTACCATAATGAAATTAATTTAATGATTGTAATTTTTTTCAATTTTTAGTTATTATATAGATATCATAACACTTATACAACACTGACATAACAATTGTGCAAATAGTAAAAAAATGAAGTTAATAAATTTTAGTAACATTATAAATATCATATTTGGGATGAGTTCTAATTTCAAAAACTTGTCATCATTAATAATGTTTATTAATTAATTTTTCAATTTATAATAATCTAAATTAATTAATACATTCATTTATATAATTTCATAACAAATGAATATTGTTAAAATAGATATTAATGATTTTTTATGTTAAAAACATATTTTATAAAATTATTTAAAAATAGTATAAATCATGAAAGTGGAAAATTAGGATGATATATGGCATATAATTTCATCAACTATCCATTTTATGTTCTAATTTTTATTTTATATTTAATAATATAACCATTTTAGATGGAAAGAAATTTGTTAACAATGTTAAGGGCAAAATGGTTTTACAAGGGATTAAACCAAGAGATTTGGATTTTTCATTGTAGGGTCCTGAAAAAATATGCAAACGAGATTCTACCCAATTTCCCCCAGAGAATTGGGGGAAATTATGAAGAAAATTCAAATGGAGGCACAAGCTGAACCGGTCCGTAGATCAGTCCTATGAAAACTCTACGCGACCGGTTCTGCGAAGCACCCCCTCCGCGGAACAGTGTCGTTCGCTGAATGAAGGTAGAGATCCTCCGCGGGCACGAAGCAGGACAGGCACCGAACCGGTCCACCATCACGAACCGCCCAAACTGCGGACCGCATTGACCAGCCCGAGCCGCATCTACTGTCGTTCGCAGAATGGAGGCGGAACCCTCTACGGCCGCGAACCACTCCCCAAGTTGGTTTGGTTCACGGGGGAGGTGTATTCAATGCACCTGTGAGTCACGGATTGACCTGGTCATTCGTAAACCGGGTTTTCACTAATGGGCCTCCGGAAAAGGTTCGGCATGACCACAGATGCATCTCTTTCCCCACTCTATAAAATGAGATAGAGGGGGAAGAGAAGGATGATTCAGAAGAGATCGACTAGATTCAAGTGGAAGGATTTCGAAGGAAGGAGCTTAGGATTTTGCAAACCGCGAAGTTCTAGTCTGCAAACCAGAACAGGTATGAAGCTGGAAGAGAACTAATAAGGAAATGAAAACACATAATAAATTGGTGAACCGTGAACTTAAAATAAAAAAGAAACTAAGACCACAAACCATGGCCCCTCCGCGGAAGCACTCCCCGCGGACCATGGAGTTTATGACTCTTTTCTAATCCCCTGCACCGTGTAGCACCCTCCTACATGAGCGAAGCCCTGATCGACGAACCCCCGACTGGTGCCGCCTTCAGCCGCCGCTGCTCGCATGGATCCCTCCACGTACCACCCTGGTATGCGGGCCGAACCCTAAGCCGCGAACCACCCTCGTTCGCGGGATACCTGCCAGTCCGCGAACCACCTTGGTTCACGGAGTTCCCATCAGTCTTCGGGCCACCCTAGTTCACAGACGGCCTCTCCAGCCACGTATCACCTCCCTACGTGAAGGGAACCACCACCCATACACCTATGTGGCCCGCCAAATCCTTCAGAGTTCCCATTCCTCGAGCCAGATAAAATCCTTCCAATCCGGCCTGATCCTCCGTGACTCCCTCATCGGTCTACTCATCATCCCCGAGTAGAGGCCTCCACCAGAGCCACCAGATCCGTGTGGTGTAACCCTCAGGTGCATCAGCACTCTGTTTTGAGTTCACATGCCCACGGTAACCAGGGGAGAATGGGTTTCCCCGACCCTTGAGCGGATTTCAGAAGCAATCCTGGGCTCACATTCCCACAGTAATTTGGAGTCTGAGCTCGGGAGTCTCCTTTCCACCCCTCCACTTGTTAGGGCTGGGGAATTTCTCCCATCTTTGGGGGGTAGTAAAATACCCATCAGAAGGAATCCCCCATGCACTTCCGTACTTCCACGGAAACAAGAGAGGATACGAGAACAGGAGCACCCCTTTCCCTCTCCCGCTGTGCTCTGTCGCCCTGGGCTTCCATCCTGGAGTAAGTCCCAGCACCATGGGCATCCATCTCGGAGTAAGCCCCGACCTTATGGGCTACCTCCATGCGTAATCCCCACTCCACTTTTCACGAACGCACCTTTCGCGACGTGATTGTCTGGTCCCTGCTGCCTCTTGTTTCTCACACCGAGCATGACTCACGTGGGCTTAGAGTATGCATCAACCATGACATCCACATCCTGGGCCGCCTCAGAGCGTAAGCCCCACTCATCCAAACAATGTGTACTTTTATCCCTATCTCCTAAGTAGGGTACGTAGGATGCCTTCCCGAGGTTCAATCCCAACAACTGCTCAATCCGGACCCCTTTTACGTCGGTTTAGCCACATCTTGGGCCGCCTTAGAGCGTAATCCCCACTCATCAGAACTACATGAGATTTGATCCCTATCTCCTAAGCAGGGTACGTAGGAATCCTCCCCGAGTTTCAATCCCAATAGCTAGTCAATCTGGCCCCCTTTCAGGTCAGTTTACCCACATCCTGGGCCGCCTTAGAGCGTAACCCCCACTCAACTGAACTACGTGGACTTTGATCCCAGTCTCTTAGGTAGGGTACGTAGGAAGCCTCCCCGAGGTTAAAGACCAACAACTGGTCAATCCGACCCCCTTTCACGTCGATATACCCATATCCTGGGCTACCTCAGAGCGTAAGCCCAAATCATTCAAACTACGTGGACTTTGATCTCTTTCTCCTAGGAAGGGTACGTAGGAAGCCTCCCTGAGGTTAAATCCCAACAACCAATCCATCCAACTATATTCACGTTGGTTCACCGCACCACCCCTAGTGCCGCCTCAATGAGTCTAAACTCCTCGTGGTCATTAATCCAACGAGGGATGGTAAACCTCGGGCATAAATGATTTTGAACCCCTACATCCAGCTGACCATTGAAAACCAGAAGATATCCATGGATGCTATGCTTGGGTATAAACTAAATATTCGCGAACATATGAGCACATATTAAATCAATAAGAGAGTCTTGTAATAGGAAATAATTCCCCCCAAAAGGGTGTGATGAGCCCAACTTCCCATCCTCTCGACCAATTTGAGTTCTTAAGAATTGATGGTCAAACCACTTAGCAAACGACTTCCTTTGGAATGGAGGTCCATGTATTACTGGATATAGAACTGTTGGGCGTTTCGAGGTAGAAAATGGTGCACCCGATATGAGTGATTAAGTAGAACCCAACCTCCTCCAATCAACCATCGGGTAGCGCATGTTTCTTCCCCACAACCTTGTCGTGCGTCGTGAGACAAAAAATGGTGAACCCGATGTGAGTCTTTAACCAAGCATGACGGATTCAACCTAATCCCACCATGTGCCCCTTTTATACTCGCTAGGAGGGCCAAGAAAAGTCATTAATTGCGCATGGGATCATGAGATGTTTCTCTGATGGGTTTGTTGTTTGAATTTGTTAAAATGTTTTACAGGTGCCACACAGAACTCCCTTCGATCCAAAGGCATCATGAAGGAATTATCAAGCGCATTCTTCCAACAACACAATGAACAGACTTCCTCACCAACAGAGGACCTCGTCACCAACCCAGCGTCTTAAACGTTGGGTCTCAGATGAGTTAATCTGAGAGTACCACATAAACGGTACTCTCCAGATGGTGGAGGCGGCCATGTGCGCCCTCCAATCCGCCAGGACTCACCGGTCGCCTGCCCAGCAGCGGCCGTAGAGGCAGATCCAGACAGCCCCTATTGCTTTCTCCAACCGTTTCGGAAGTCTATCCCTGGAATGAGACAATGTGCACCTCCCTTATCTTAGGGAGGCAGATGAGGTCGACGCTGAGGACCTCATCCCCGCTGAACGGGGGTGTCGCTTCAAGTCCCCTGCCAGAAGACGTCGTTGTGGACACGCTGCGACCCAATATCCTCTCACCAGGGAGGACATCACCCCAAAGACCCAGGCCTGCACTCCCTGAGCTCCAGCCCCTCAGACCACCCGACGAGGGCAGAAAACATAAAATCAGGGACCGGTCATCACCCTGGTCCCTGAGGAGGAGCTCTGTTGACCTATCACAGAGATGCATCACGAACAGGCACATACACCTGTTCGCTCCTCCAAAGCCTGCCGTCCAAACATGGTGGCATCATGCGAGCTGGTGCGCATCCTGGCTGAGCTTCATCAAGCTCGTCGCTCACGCATGATGGTTCCTACCTGGCAGGCACCTCTCCCTACCCAGGGTCGTGAAGCCCACCAACCCGACGTGGTGGCGACACAATGTTTGCAGGACCAGCTCCTAGTAGATCCTTTTGACACCTACCATCCCAATTTGGTGGCGATCAGCAAAGCCCTCCATCCAGATATGGCGGAAAGTCATGGGTAGGCATGTCTCCCTGCCAACAAAGGCCACCGACTCGATATGGTGGGAAACCAACATATGTAGGGCCAGCTCCCTGCGGATGCAAGTAAAGTCCACCATCCCGATGTGGTGGTGAACGGAGAGATAAGTCGGCATATCTCGGCCCAAGGGAAGATTGATTCACCTACCCCGAGATAGGAGAACTGTCTGTACCCACTAACCACAAGAGGACCGGAGCATGATATTCCTACTCCGATACCAGAATGGGCCTTCATACCCATTCCATCCAAATATGTCTCTCTACATATCCTAGAAATGATGAAGGAGCATGTATCAATCCCAGATCAGATCTTACAGACTTACCAGATGTAATTGCATCAGCGGTAACAACAAGGATTCGGGCCTGTGAGCCCATCTCTCCGATTGAGGCAACTCATCTAAGAGATGAGATAACCACATCGGAGTAGATATGCATCCCTACTCCTTCCCAGGAGGGTCGGCGACTAAATTTCGTGACGCAAGGGCAACCAGATCAAGCATCTTCACTCGTTCCAACTGGGGGACACCCATCCATCACAGTGGATGCTCTAGAGCAGGCATATATCCCAGCTAAAAGTCAAGATGTTTGTCGGCGTATCCTGGAAGCATCACGGGACCCAATTAGACAGGTACCCAAAGGTGAAGGCCATTGTCAACAACAGAGGGTCCCCGCTGCCCGTAAGAAAGTGCCTCGAACGCGCCGAAGGCAGCCAGAAAATAAAGAGTGGGTTCACAACTCCGCTTTGCTGGAATATGGGGTCCCATGGCCACTAAGCACACATCAAAGGCTCAAAATCCTGCACACCCATTATTGTATTATGGGAGTGGTAGTAGAAGTTGCGAAGGACCTCCCCGCAATGTTTCTACAAGCAGCTCTGAAGGTCCTCCCCAGAGCACCCGTGGGGGCCTTCCCCACAGGTATATAACAATCGATCATGAGAGATAATCCTTTGATGAGAGTCACGAAAACCCTCCACATGACCAGAATATCGACCATCAAGAAGGTCCTCTACTTTCTGTGGTCCACCTTGAAGGTCCTCCGTAGGGTATACACTGCAAACACTCTCCATGCAGTGGGACCACAGATTATGATAGTAGTCGTCGCTATCATAGTCGCAACTATGGTGGCCCTCCCCACAGTGGCATCTCATCACGACAAGAAGGCCCTCCCCTTGTCGTTTCCTGCCCTTAAGGTCTTACCCAGGGGTTACATTGCAACGACACTCCGTGCAGCCTGGCATCAGATCGCGGTGTTAGTCCTCACCACCCTGATAACGGAGTTCCTCACCGTAGAGGCGTCAAGAAATCAGAAGGCCCTCCCGTCATTGCGGTGCATTCTGAATTCCCTCCCCAGGGTGTACCTCATAGATATTCTCCCTACGGAAACTATAATGGCAGTCCTCGCCATTACAGCAGCTGTGATGGTAGTCCTCGCCACCATGGACACCATTGTGAAGGTCCTCCCCGCAGTGGCCCTAGGCAACATGAAGGTCCTCCCCTTGTCGTCGTGTGTCTTGAAGGTCCTCCGTAGGATACACATCGAATTTCAAACCATTATGGTCATACTCATGATGGAAGTTGTTGCGAAGGCCCTCCCCATAACAATGCTAAGCAACAAGAAGGTCCTCCCCTAGCTGTGACACGCCTTGGAGGTCCTCCCCAGGGTATTCACTGCAAAAGTCCTCTATGCAGTGAGGTGTCAAGATTTGATGGTATTCCTCACCATTGCAGACTTTATTGCGAAGGTCCTCCCCACAATGACATATCAAATCGACAGGAAGGACATCCCCATGCCGAATCGCGCACATAAAATCCCTCGTATGTTGAGGAACTCAGAAGGATGGGATCGAGCATGTCAGATTCCCAGTTAGTAGCCAATGACATCTTTCTTCAATAGGGAGATGTTCCGAGGCCACGTTCATCTTCTGAACCGCCTCGGAATCACCCACATGATGGTTCAGCACCTACCAGTCCCACTGCCTCTGACCACACTATCGGCATGCATCTCAGTTGGTCCGACCAGGTAGAGGAGTCACTAGAGGAGGAGTATGCCGACCTGTTGCACCTAAGGAAACGACTAGCTAGGGATGATATACCAGTTATGTTTTGGTCCATGGCCACCTCTCAATTCGACATACCCAGAGAACTATCAGACAAATGTGTCCATGACATCTGCTACAATATATGGACAACCCTCCACCGACTGAAATCAATATTCCTACCCTACGACTGGTATGTAGACCACGTCAAGACAATGGGAGACCTCCTGCGTCACATAGACCTGGAAGATCTTCCTTCGGCGTGACAATAACGACCCGAGAGGTGCAAAGGAAACATGGAGATAACCTGCCTCCGTGCGCTGCACCAACTGCGCCACCTCATCAGTGAATCTCTGATGGGAGTCTATATCAGAGGATGGGGGGAACATGGAGCTTTGCATTTCACTCTGCTCCCCGCCCAGAAGAACCCGTTCGACATGGTGTCTTCTAATGTCATCACAGCAAGACGACAATTGAGTGGTCTCTATGTTCATGAAAGGAAAAACACCCAACAGAGTCGGGCCTTGAGTAAGTCCCAGAAGCTTCAGGCCCGACAAGAACAATCCATTCAAGATCTCCTGAATCAGGACACCAAGAGCATACAAAAGGCCTCTTACCTAAGAGAGGCCAATCAGTGGCCATTGCCTGCCTCCCCAGAAGGGATTGATTCACAAAAGAACTCAGCACCAAACCTAGTTCACCCCCGGATGGGGGCACACAAGATCAGGCAGGTAGTGATAGCAGCAGCCACTTCCTCAATCCAGGGTCAACCCCAACCTACGGGGCTGGGGGCATTTTTAACAACAAATACCCCTGTAAGACCAATAAAAATAGGAAGAGACTTGATGCCCAAGGAATGGAGCCAACCCCAGCCCTCAGGGCTGGGGGAATTATTACCCCCTCAACAACAACCTCCCCCATGAGAGTCAGTATTCTCTCATCTAGGGAGGGAAGTCAGAAGAGGAGGTTCCCATCCTATCCCATTGTTTGAATCATCATCCCCTTTAAGAGGAAGGCGTACCGTAAGGTCACATCAAATAACTCTCTGTGTCACCCTTCATCAAGGAGTCCAAGGGAAATCCCAGGTCATGAAAAGGAAGTCCAACAAAAGAAGTTGGAGATCCTCTTCCTATTTGGAAGATGAAACCTTATCCGCCCCACTATATGCATCTATCAATTTCATAGAGGTTAACCCCATGGGGGACACAAGAGATGATGTAAATCCGGATGGATCGGGAGACGATGGTTCCGGTCAGGCTGTGACTCACAACGAACCACCAGGTGTGCACCCCCGGAACCAGAGGGCCACTCTAAATATGGCCACCCCTTTAGCTAACCTCCCTCAACTTACCCTAAGATCTTCCAACAAGGATAAGAAAAAATGAACCATTACCCTTAATCAATCCCCTTCTCTTGACAAAAACGAGCCACTCACGCTCGAACAGAGGTTCGCTCGACAGGAAGAGGAAATGAAAGAATTGAGGCGGCTTAATGCCGAGCTACTCTAGAGGAACCGTCTTATTGAAAGCCCATCCCAAGAGGAGTCACATCTTGCACCCCCAGTAAGTGCACCTCAAAGACCTAGGCTTACCCTGCCCAATGAGGCACCTGGTCCGTCCAACTACCTAAATGTGGATCCCGATGAATACCAAGGTTTCCCTCCACTTATGAAGCAACCAGAGTAAGTACACCCAAACCCTCCGGGGGTGCCCCGAACGGAATATGCACCCTTGGTGCCGGTTGATCCAGATCCTCGAGCAATGCCTCATGCTGCACCTGCCCGAGACCAGGCCCAACAGGATGTAAACCAGGGTCTCACAAATACCATCGAGGCCCTGATAGCCCAATTGGTGGAGATGGAGGGTTGATGCGCTCCAATACAGCCAGAGCGGAAGCCCTACCTGTATTGGGTAAGCAACACGCCACCCCCACCCAATTTTGGGATCCCTGTATTCCCTATCTTCAATGGATCAAGCGATCCGGAATAGCATTTGATTCACTACACATTCTATTGCGCCCCTATTATGGGAACTCCGGAACAACAAGAAGCAGTGAAACTCAGATGCTTCGTGCAGACCTTGAAAGGATCCACATTTTTCTAGTATATGAGTCTACCAGCCTAGTCAATAAAAATCTAGGAAGACCTTCGTCAGCAGTTCCTGTTCCACTTCAACTCAACTTTTCCTAAGACAACAGCCAGCGACCACATGAAATACAAGAAGAGGGAGAACGAGAGGGTCTCAGATTTCATCGCCAGATGGAAAGGTCTGACCTACTCTCTGAATAGGCCATTTCCTCAAGATTAGTTGCTCTCCATATGCGTCGATAATCTTCGAGATGATCCAAAGACACCACTCATACCAGTGGAGTGAACCACTGGCTTCTGCCTTCTCTCATCTATTTCCCATAGAATTGAGGACTCCCTACAGCGGAACAATTTGATGTCCCGAATAGACTCACAGGCTCCCACAAAGAGAGTAGCTAGAGCTGAAGCATCCTCCGTTACGCTCAAGCCGGCCCCTGTGCCTACTACACCGCTCAGGCATCCACCAAATCGTCAAGGGCCCCATGTACACCAGTGTCCACCTCCACCTAGGCAGGACGATTAGAGAGGATCAAAGCGGAACTAGTTTTAGGAACGAAGACCTAAAGCATACTCGTTCTGAAAGGACCAAGTTCGCAGCTACTTTATCGCCGCCATGAATTGAAAATTCCTCTACCTCCCGGAGCCGAGGAAACCCAAAGAATTCAGTTGTGATGACAGGCCAGACTATTGTCCCTACCATAAAATGTTAGGGCACAATATTTGGGAATTCTTCATCTTCAGAGACCTCCTGCAAAGGATGGTAGACTCCGGGAAGATCGAGATGGGACCACCCCTAGCACATGTGATGTATATTTCTACCACTGACTCCGATAAAGGGGAGGGGTGGCAGGAAGTCACTAGAAAAAAGGGGCAGAAATTTGATAACTGGATGACTTAGATGACTATCAACCGAGCCCAGGGCATACTCCGACCTTAGCTATAGTAGCCAGTGTTGCCGCCAACAGCCCCTGATGCCCCACAACCGATAGTATCGGCCTCACAACCCTCTATGAGCTGGTCATCTAGGCGTAATCGAAAAGGGAGGAGACAAGCGCAAGAGGAGAAGTCCGTGAAAAGGCTAAAGTTAGCCCCTATGCTGTCAGATTTCATGACCTCAAACTTAGCGCCACAGGCACCGACCCACCAAACGACACCATTAGGGACAACCGGCCTTGTTGACCTGTCCGAGGATGAGGAGCCAATATTTGGTTCCATCAACGTCATCAATCTTATGTAATCATCCCCTGAAGAAGGGTACGGTTATGAACCCAAGTTCCAGACAAAAGGGGCCGGGAGGAGGAATCGCAGAGGCAAGGGATACTAGGGGAGGTGTAGTCACGGCCGAAACCAACCCTACGGTTGGACCTCGGCCCAAACAGTCAATATCACGGAAACACATGGGAGAGCCCTTCAACAGACTCAACAAGAAAAAAAAATATCCCCCCACCTCCACAAGCTTCCACTCTGGCCCCGTTATTCTACGATACCCATCAGAGGAGGAACAAGAGTCTAGACACCTAGTGTGCACAAACTGACCGGCCAGGTCGAGTCTCCAGAACATGGGAACATCATCGGCATCCGACCCCGCAGCGGGTCCCTCCTCATCACATACTCCAGTTCCAAAGCCGCCTTCTAGAACTCTCCCACCAGTGGAGAAGAATCGTCCTCTAGAGCCGAAATACAACATCCTTAAGTAACTGGCGTCAGTACCAGCCAAGTTGTCCATCTTAGATGCCCTGAGTTTGTCAGCCGGCCTCAGGGAGGCGCTTATTGAAGCCTTGCTCAGCCCCCAGGAGTTTCAAGTCGAGGTAGCTACCGCCGAGATTTACCGGATAGATACTAGATCATCTAAATGCAATGTGATGATCTCCTTCACTGATCAAGATGAAGATGTCGTCATGCAGGGAAATATCAAACCACTATATGTTTCTGGCACACTGAATGATATTGAGATCCGTAAAGTCTTTATTGACAACAGCTCTGGAGTTAACCTCCTTCCCCTACAGAAAATCTGTAAGCTAGGCCATAGTGAGGATGATTTAATACCCTCAGTCACAACTCTGTTGGGTTACGACAAGAGTTAGCAGAAGACAATGGGACAAATTAAGCTAAAGACCCATTTTTGGTGACCTTGTGGCCTATTCGGAATTCCCAGTGGTTCGAAAAAACACAACATTAAATGCCCTGTTGGGAAGGTCGTGGCTCCATAAGCACATGGTCGTTCCTTCATCCTACCACTAGTGTATTAAGTACTGCATCAATGGGAAAAGTGGGACATTGCACACTAACAAGGCCCCTTTCAAGCTCTTCGAGTCACACTACATTGAAGTCATGTTTTATAATAAAAAGAAGAAAAATCCTTTGGCTGATGGTATTGACTAGATCCCCAATCCAAACGGCCTGGAAATGATCCCCGATGACCCCCTCATACAGCTTGGCAGAGACTACGTACTGCCCATCAACCATATTGAGAGCAGGGGTTGAAGTCTGGACCCACACGCAACTATCTTCATGACTTCCGCCACAACGGATGAGCGCGACAATGCAAGAACGTCCACCAAACCACAATTTGGGGGAGATTACTTGAGCGAGGACACCCACCATGCCTCGCCACCAGACTCCCAGGAGCTCGAGTCAAAATCTCTCCCCCCGTCAGATCCAGAAAATGAGGATTTGGGAGAAGAGGAGGAGGAAGATCTTAGGGATGCACCTCCCGCATTTGAGGAAGGTATCTCTTCCACGGTGGACGAGCTCAGAGAAATAAACCTAGGTACTGAGGAAGATCTGAGGCCTACTCTCATTAGTGTTTCCATGTCCCCCGAGGAGCACGAGGTATATACCTCTTTCCTGAAGCAACATTGGGATGTTTTTCCCTAGAATTACACATCAATGTCGGGACTCGTTCCCGAAGTGGCAATGCATCACCTAGGTCTTCTAGAAGACCACCGGGGCTATAAAAAGGCCACCAGAAGGACACATCCCTCACATGCTGCCAAAATAGAGGCTAAAGTCAATAATCTCATTAAAGCAGACTTCATTCGGGAGGTTCAGTACCCCATCTGGTTGGCCAACATTGTCCCTGTCAAGAAAAATAACGAAAAAATTCGCGTCTGCATCGATTTCAGATATCTCAATCGGCATTATCCAAAAGTTGACTTCTCGGTCCCGATCACTGAGTTATTAGTCAATGCAACGGCCGGGTATGAGGATATATCCTTCATGGGAGGCGATTCTGGGTATAATCAAATCAGGATGGCTCGAGAAGATGAAGAAGTCACTGCCTTCAGAGCCCCCCACGGAGTATTCTGTTACAGGGTCATGCCCTTTGGTCTCAAGAACGCTGGAGCCACATACCAAAGCGCCATGCATCGTATCTTTAAGCCATTCCTAGGTAAATTCATCGAATGTTATGTAGATTAATTGGTGGTCAAAACAAGACAGCGCTCAGATCACCTGTCAGACCTTGAGACCATCTTCAACAAACTTCGACAGCATAGCCTGAAGATAAACCCCTTGAAGTGTTCCTTCACGGTTACCTCAGGGAAATTCCTTGGCTTCGTTTTACGCCATCGCGGCATTGAAGTTGACCCTGAAAAGACAAAGGCTATCCTTGGCCTGCCACCTCTCCACAACCTCACTGAGTTGAGAGCATTCTAAGGGCACTTGGCCTATATCAGATGGTTCATAGCTAACCTAGCAGGAAAATGTTTTCCCTTTACCAAGTTAATGAAGAAGGGAGTCACATACCAATGGAGAGATGACTTCCAAGAAGTGTTCGACAGCCTAAAGAGGTACCTCTTAATCCCACCAGTGCTCATGCCTCCGGTCGAAGGAAGACCTCTCATCCTATACGTGACGACCCTAGAGCAGTCACTAGGAGCCTTCCTCGCGCAGAAGAATGACGCCGGCAGTGAAAACAGTCTCTATTACCTCAGCCGAACCATGATCAATGCTGAGACTTGATACTAAAACATCGAGAAGAGTTGTTTGGCCTTGGTCTTCGCAGTTCAAAAGTTGCGACATTATCTTCAGCATCATTAAGTCCATTTGGTCTCGCATAATAACCTGCTCAAGTACATCCTCAGCCGCCCAATGCTGACTGGGAACCTATCCCGATGGGCATTTATCCTACAACAGTTTGACATCTGGTTTGTGCCTAAGAAGGGCATCAAGGGCCAGGCATTAGCAGACTTTCTGGCGGAGCACCCTTCAGCGTGGACCACCGCACCAAACATCGAGCTACCTAATGAAGACATCTTATCGGTTTAAGGGGAGCTCCCAAGATGGGAAATGTACTTCGACAGCGCATCCCGGAGCCCGACCGGGAAGAGGATAGAAGACCCCAAATTTAACAAGGTAGGATTGGGGATAGTACTCATGTCCCCGGAAAAGGCAGTCTTGCCGTATTCCTTCCTCCTGTTAGAGGGATGTACAAACAATGAAGCGGAATATCAAGCCCTCATTGCAGGCCTGGAACTCGCACTCCAGGGACAAGTACAACACCTTAAGGTAAAAGGTGACTCAGAACTAGTCATTAAGAAATTCAATGGTGACTATTCTATAAAAAAGGAGGACCTGATTCCCTTGTGTGACCATGTCTGAGGGTTAATGGCGTAATTTTCCACAGAACCAACATTGACCTATATTCCCCAGTCTTAGAATGCCTAGGTTGATGCATTATCCAATGCGGCAACAACCCCAGCCGACCCAGACCGGGATGAAACAGTCATCAGTATTGCTCACCGTCGAATGGTCTTTCCATTTTTCCAGACCAAGACAGAGGAAATCCACGAAGTCAGTCTTGTCTCTGAGCCGTATGCTACCTCCACCGGTTGGATGACCCCCATTGAAAACTACCTTCAATGGGGATAACTTCCATCAGACAGGGCTGAACGAGAGAAAATACAGAGAAGGGCAATCAACTTTGTCCTATATGGCGGTACGGGTCATAAAGAAGTCCTCTACAAATGAGGCCTTCACGGAATCCTCCTCACATGCATTGATGGAGAGGAAACCATCGCTTTCATGACTGAAGTGCATGCCAGAGTGTGTGGGGCACATCAGTCGGGGACCAAGATTTTCCATCAGGTTCGAAGACTCGGGTACTATTGGCCCACAATGGCACAGGATTGTGAGCATTTTACCGCAAAATGCCACTCATGCCAAATCCATGCCAACTTCATACACCAACCCCCAGAGTTACTTCATCAGGCCAAGTACTCCTGGACATTTTCCGTCCGGGGAATGGACATCGTGGGACCATATCCCCCTGCCACAGCCAAACAACTGAAGTATATCCTCACAGCAACCGACTTATTTTCCAAATGGGCATAAGTTGTACCCCTTAAGGAAGTCGGGGCAAGAAGAATTGTTAGCTTTGTGAAAACCAATATCATCACCATATTTGGTGTCCCTCTTACCATACAAATGGATAATGGCACCAACTTATGCTCTGCTAAATTGGAGAAACTATACTAAGAGTATGGTATCAAGGCTAACCACTCATCCCGCTACCATGCGGCGGCCAACAGACAGATAGAGGCTTTCAACAAGACCCTCTCCAAAATTCTCAAGAAAATGGTGGAAAAAGACAAGAAGTCATGGCCGGATAAACTCCTTCATGCATTATGGGATTACTGAACCACAATCTACACTGCTACTCAGGCCACTCCGTACACATTGGTATACGGAACAGAAGCGGTCCTGCCCATTGAGCTCCAATTACCCTCACTTCGCATTGCCATTTGGGATCAATTATCCAACAATGAGAAATCATAAAAGCGGCTCGGTGAATTGTAACAGTTAGACAAGAAGTGGTTGTACACTTTGCACCATCTGGAAGTATACCAGAACCAGATTGCACGAGCCTTCAATAAAATGGTCCGTCTTCGGTCTTTCTTGGAATGAGAATTGGTGTTGGTCCTCCGGACCCCAATGATACCCAGAAGAAAACCTCCAAAGCTAGATCCCAAATGGGAGGGACCAAATGTTATACATAAGTTCTACTCCAACGGAGCATATGCCCTGATCTCCATGGACGGGAAATTCAACATTGCTCCTACAAATGCGATATTCCTGAACAAGTATTTCACATAGAAGCCAAAAGTATACATTCATCCTTAACACACAATGATAAACTGCATGGATAAGTATGAAAAAAGGGAATCGTCCGAGCTGCAGGATGTTAAACTACCAAGCACCCAACGATCCAAACTCTATGACATTAAACTGAGAGTATTTCATTCTTGCCGCATGACGTTAAACTACACGGACAAGAAACTTTAAAAATGACCTTTCCCCCGTGTACGGACCAGACCTACACGGGGTGTATTTAGAAAAGAACTATGTATGGCTTGATTCCTCTCTTCACAAGATACGTAGTGATGCCAAGACCCCTCATCCTAGCCCAGACACCCCGAAAAAAAAACAAAAGAAGGAAATATAAAAATGCTCCCTCCCCCCGTGTACGGACCAGACCTACATGGGGTGTACTCCTCATCCTCACCACATGACGTTAAACTGCACGGATTTCATAAAACTATGTATGGATTGATTCCTACCCTCGCAGGATACGTAGTGACGCCAGGGCTCCCCGTCCTGGCCCAGCCACCCCTCAAACAAGAGTTAAAAAATTGCCCTTTCCCCCGTGTACGGACTAGACCTGCACGAGGTGTATTTAGCAGAGAACTACGTACGGCTTGATTCCTGCCCTCACAGGATACGTAGTGATGCCAAGGTTCCCCACCCTGGCCCATACTTTCTCAAATGAATGTTAAAAATTCCCTTTCCCCTGTGTATGGACTAGACATGCACGGGGTGTACTCCTTGTCCTTACCACACGACGTTAAATTGCATGGATAATAAGATTTAAAAATTCCCCCTTCCCGCATGTACGGACTAGCCCTGCATGGGGTGTACTTATCTCAGAGAACTACGTACGACTTGATTCCTGCCTTTGCAGGATACGTAGCGACGCCAGGATCCCCTATCATGGCCCAACCACTCCTAGATGAAATAAAAAAAAGTTAACAATGTCCCCTTCCCCCGTGTATGGACCAGCCCTGCACGGGGTGTACTTCTTTCAGAAAACTATGTAAGGCTTGATTCTTTCCCTCGCAGGATATGTAGTGACTCCAGGGTTCCCCGTCATGGCCCAACCACCCCCGAATAAAACTTAACAATTCCATCTTCCCCCCGTGTACGGACCAGCCATGCATGGGGTGTATTCCTCATCCTTACCGCACACCATTAAACTGCATTGATAAAGATTAAAAAATGCTATTTCCCCTGTATATGGACCAGACCGGAACGGGGTGTACTCCACGTCCTTACCGCATGATGTTAAACTGCACAGATAATAAGATTTAAAAATGCTCCCTTTCCCCCATGTATGGACTGGACCTGTACAGGGTGTATTTCTGCGTCCTTACCGTACGACATTAAACTGAATGGATAATGAAAGTTAAAAATGCCCCTTTCCCTCATGTATGGACCAGACCTGTATGAGGTGTATTTTTTTCATCCTTACCACACGATGTTAAACTGCATGGACCGCGTCCTCACCGAACGACGCTAAACTGCACGGATTTCATCACGAACCACCTAAGATATATGGTGAAACAAGATGGAAATACTCCTTGCACATTTGGATGAATCCTCCCCATACATCAGACTCCACGGCCCAGATAATTATGGATTTTCATAACCATTCATGGACATTGGAAGTGGAAAGTCATCAACCTCTGGACACCTTTTCTTGACTATGCATACCATGCTTTTAGCGGCTCTACATATTGATATCCCCCGGCCTGTCTACCAAAGGAAAGATTTCCACAGGAGACACTCTTCCGAGTTCCGTACACATACCGGCCTCAGATCCCCCATACTATACCTCCTGATCCAGAAATTTATGGCGCAGTGGTTTACAAGTTCATCTCCTTTTCACATCCAAATGTCGCCAGGGTATCCCTACGTGATTAGCCTATGTATCTGCTCGTGGTTCACATGATGACCTGCATATACGAACATCAAGCCAAGACTAGGATACATTGACTCAGCAGACAATTTCAGTGAGGATTTTTCTTGTATGCTGGGACACCATTATCCCCACAGGCCAAACTCTGTACTGTGAGCAATCTCAGATTTTCATAATCATTCATGGCCATCGGAAGTGGAAAGTTATCAACCTGGGGACACCTCTGTGTGACTATGCATACCATGCCCTTAGTGGATCTGCATATTGATATCCCCTAGCCCATCTACCAAAGGAAAGATTTCCTTGGGTGGTACTCTTCCTAGCTCTGTACGCTTACCAGCCTCAGATCCCCCACACCACATCTCCTATTACGGTAAACCTCAGAGTTGCAGTTTACAACCTTCATCCCCCGCCCTGTTCAGAGTATATCAGATCATGTTAACTCAGTTATCCTTCGAGTGATTGCAGAAATAGTCACCCAGTGGTCCGATCTCTATAACCGCTAAACTAGGAGTACTGCATACTTACCACACGACGTTAAACTGCATGGAGTAAAGGTACACCCCAAACACAAATTAAATAAGTACAGGGAGCTCTATAAGCTTTAACAACAACCAGGGACGAATGTACCCGACATGTCTAGACATTTTCTTACCAAATGACATACTTCGTATGTCACGACCCGCCCTCGGGGTCCGTGCCGTGACTACCCCAAGCCCGCCTTCCATAGGCCAGGGGCTGGCGACTAGCACCAAGGCGTAAATCCCGGTAAAAAGGGAAGGCATTTCCTTTGAAAAGTAAACAAACACCATATAGTAAGGAAGCGGAAAGTAAACACTAAACAAAAGCAGAGTACAACTGAAAGTGCGGAAAAGTAAATGGGCCAGTATACAAACCCAAACTGAAAGTAAAGTACAACTTGAAAGGGAAAACAGCAACTGAAAAGTAAAAACCGCAACTCCGAGCTGTCCACTGGAAATCCCACCTGAAGGGTGGGTACAGATAGCTCCTCTGCTCCACGGGTCCCGCCGTCCGCTCCGAGCACGTCCCGCCCAGTGGTCCACCTCCGGGTACCGTCCCGCTCTGCAAGCCTCAGCTAAGGTCAACGTTGTCCGTCGTCTGCAACCAACACAACGTAGTGCGGGCAAAGCCCGTGCAGGGGTGAGTATAAGCTACTCAGTAGGGACCCCGAGACCCCTGAAGGTCTCTCAAATCCACAAAGGATAAACCACGAAGAAAGGAACAAACACGAAGTAATAACCGACACTGCTTAGGTATATGCTCATACATATACCTAAGTCATCAATTTCAAATATGCTCCAACCTCCGAGCCCAAGTACAACTCAGTCCACACAGGAAAGTAAACGTATTCCACACAGGAAAGCAAAACGTAATCCACACAGGATTGCACAACACAATCCACATAGGAAAGCAACAGATTTCAGCTCACACAGGATTTTCATTATCAAAAACGTAACTACTGAAGAGCCCCATCTCGGAAGTGTACAGTGTCCTGTCACGACTCTGAGATACTGCTCGCTAACCTAAGACTGCTGAGGTACTCCTCCTGTCGAGTACCGCGGGTCTGCCGCCAACTACCGAGCGCTCCGTCCGCTGAGGGTCTGCTGCCAAATATTGGGCGCTCACCCCAATAGCCTACAGAGGTACTCCTCCAGTCGAGTACCGCGGGTCTGCTGCCAACTACCAGGCGCTCCGTCCGCCGTGGGTCTGCCGCCAAATACCGGGCGCTCCGTCCACTGGGCTAGTCGACTCACTCCAAGTCGAGTCGGTCGAGCAGTCTTCAGGTCTCAGCCGGCTACACGGTCTCCGTACTCCGTACGCTCGTCTCCAGTATCGCAGGTCTGCCGCTACAACCAAGCGCACCACCTCTATCGAGTAAAACAGAAGATTCAGCTCACACAAATATACTTCTTCGGATGACGATAAAGATGATCACTGAACCATCTAAGTCGTCGGACCCACGAAGGATCGATAGGTACTAACCCCCGCAGTGACCTACACAGGATCGGACCCACACAGGATCGGGCCCACGCAGGACCTGTAGCACCGATCCACGTAGGATCGCTGAGTGCAGTAGTCGTCGTCGTCGAATCCACACAGGATCTCTGTACTATCGTCATCGCAGTCACAGTAGCAGTAGCAGCAGTAGTAGTCACAGTAACGGTCGCAGCCAGCACTAGGGTTCCCGCACACAGCAAGCTCGTTCGGAGGGTCCGCTCCACGAGCCGAGAGGCTAATACATCAACTGTCACAAAGTCCAGAGTTGATGTATCCAAAAGTTCCGTATCGTCAACAGGAACTCAATGCAACAGACGACACGTCGATCGGACGCCCGGTCTGAGAGTTATTGGCATTTTTGTCCCCGGGGCCCGGTTGGTTTTTAAGGCAAAACCAACCCGACCGTACTCTACCTACGTCCAAACCTCGGGCGGAGTATGCCAAAAGATCTGTCTCACTAAGAGGAACACAACACAGCTGACGGCACGTCAATCGGACGTCCGTAGCTCAAGATATGAGCGTTTCCGCTACGAAGGCCCGGTTGGTTTCGTGAACGAACCAACCCGACCGAACTCAAAGTAATCCGAAACCTTGAGTGCGATATACCGAAACGACCGTCTCGATCCAAGGATCACGTTGTCACAGACGGTTTGTCGATCGGAGGTCTGTGGCTCAAGATATGGCCAAAAGACCGAAAATGATTCGAAACGGGAGGGTCCGGGTCCGGGCCGACCCGGCCCGACCCCCCCCCCCTGGGTCGGCCCGAACCGGGTCGACCCGAACCGGGTCCGACCCGGCCCGCCCGGCGGCGCGGCGACCGCGGCGGCCTGGCGCCGCACGGAGGCAGCGCGGGGGGAATTAATTCCCCCGCTGATTGGATGGCGGCGCGGCTAAGTGTCGCGCCCTTTGCAGAAAAAACGGCCCCCACGTGGGGGCCGGTTTGGAGAAAAACCGGGGGGCTGCTGCCCCCCCCCCCTTCATGGAAACCTCCCCTCTCATAATGAGGGGGGTTTTGTGTGCTGGCCGGGGGATTAATTTCCCCCGGTTTATTACCATCCGGCCGGCCAGCTGGCCGGCCGGTTTTCTCCAACGGGACCGGAAAATCTGGTCCCCTCTTCGGCTTCCGACGCCGGCGGCTCGGCCGCCGGTCTTCTCTTTCCGCCGCGGCCCGGAACTGGCCGCGATGTTCGTCGTCCGGCGCGGTGCGACGGCACCGCGCCCCTCCGCCGTGCCTTGATTTCTTTCAACGCGGCGCGACGGCGTCGCGTTCAAGATGTTTCTTCCATGGTGCGCGCGCGACGGCGTTGCGTAAAATAAACGCACGATTAACCGCGTGGTGCGACGGAACCACGCCACCTTTTTTTCACCCGCAAAGCAATTCAACAAGAATGATGGAGGGGGTTCGGCCGTGTTCATGCGGTCCGGCCCCCCTCACGTTAAATAATAACACAACTTTAAATATTCAAAAGCCTCACGTTAGACATGCGAGATCCACGATCAAGAATAAAATAATTAAACAATAATCAACAACCCCTACCTCGGGTATAGGTTCGAAGATTTGACAACGTCCGCGGAAGACAATGTCGCGGAGGTCGGGCGTCGCGGTCGTCGTTCGTCAAATCCGTTGACGAAGAGATATGCCCGAAGAGATACGTCGTTGGCGAATCTTCGTATGCCGACGAAGAAGGTCCGAGGAGGAAGCGGCGTTCCCTCTCGTTGACACGGAAGACGAAGAAGAGAGGCGGCGTTCTTCGTCGGAGCTTGAGCGTTCTTCATCGGAGCTTGAGCGTTCTTCGTGTTCTTCGTCAGAGCTTGAAGAAGAAGAAGAAGCTCTCAAAAGCTCTCAAGTTGGCTAAGAGTTCTAACCCAACAAAAAAAGAGAGAAGAGCTTAATTTAATCAAAAACTTAACACAAGAATTTCAAAGGTTTGAATTCAAAAAGATTAACTCCAAAATTAAATAACCCATGTCATTTAATGAGGGGTTAAGGAAGTTTGAGGGAAGATGTAAAGTTAGGGGTTCGTGTGGGCCCCACCACACTTAATACTCTCAAGGGAGGTTAAGTGGGTGTGGGTCCCACCCCTAACTTCCTTTGAGAGAAGTTAACTAATAAGTTTAAATAAAAATATGTAAACACAATTTTTATTTAACTTATTCTAATCTCCCAAAAACTAACTTTCATCCCGCATCAAACGCAACTTTCGAAAAGGTCTCTTTAAGCGAAAATCGGCGCTGCGAGTTCATCAGTGCCCTCAGATTTCAATTCCGAGCACCGGATCAAAAGTTAGGAATTCCCGCTCGTTCGTTCACTGAACGTACCTGAGCCAAACTTCGGAAATTGATTCCGGGCACTCCGGGCCTCGGAATCAGGTGCCGTCAGAAACCACACTCTTGTATAATTCCAAAGAAAATTAAGAAAAAATTTCCCTTGAATTTTACGGGTCTTTAAATTACTCCCACCTCAGGGCTTTACGTCCCCGTAAAGATACATCAAAAACTAGGGAAACAAATGAGGGTACTGAGCACGCATCTGAGCCTCCCGCTCCCATGTGCTCTCCTGGAGATTCCCGTGCTGCCATCTGATGCGCACAAGAGGAATCGATCGCCCACGCAGGACCCGCTCCTGTCGATCCTCTATCTCCACCGGGACCTCCGTAAAAAGTCGCCCCATCATCAACGTCATGCTCCCCATGGTCAATGATGTGCGTCGGGTCGTGCACGTATCTCCTCAGTTGAGACACGTGGAAGACGTCGTGCACCCGGTGCAACTGAGGTGGTAGAGCCAGGCGATAAGCCACCTCACCAATCCTGCTGATAACCTGGAAGGGTCCGATGAAGCGCGGAGATAACTTGCCGCCTCAGCCAAATATCCGAATACCACGTCGAGGTGAGACCCGCAAGAAGACGTGGTCGCCATCCTCGAACTCTAGTGGCCTCCGCCTCCTGTCAGCGTATGACTTCTGCCGGCTCTGTGCTGTCCTCATCCGCTCCTGGATGACCTGGACCTTCTCTGACGTGGCCTGGACCATCTCCGGTCCCACCAGAGCTGCAAGATTTCTTCTTTGCCGATAAGAGAAATCTGGTCTCATCCCCTGGATGAACTACATTCTTTGCCTAAAACAGTCAATCCTAACATGGATGATACTAATCCATACCAAGGATGACGTCGTAAGGCCTCGACGCTACTACTAAGAGATTCAACCGTTACTCTCGCCTCCAAGGGTTGAGTCACACTGTCGGCATCAGTGTGTGGTAACTGGGTCTCCTCCAGTAGATGTCTCACAAGTGAGGGTCAAGTCAACAGCCAAAACTGGAACCTCTTAGTAACATCACGAAAGAGGACAGGAACGAAAATATCACAAAGGTATGCGTCTTTTATTATTGCAGCTCATAATACAAGACGCTACACAAATGCAACAAGGAACCAGAAGTACAAAGGACGTATCCGCTAGTTCTGCTCCCGTCCATCGGCTCCCAGAGCTCCATGATCGAAGGCCTCGGCTGCCTGAAGCTGAGCTCTCGCATGTTCACCTACTCCCTGTGGTCGGGGTGGACCTCCTGGTGGTGGTGGTGGAAGAGCCTCAAAGCGTCGCCCACCACCGGCTGCTCGTCCAGCTCCTCTGCCTCGTCTGCCTCCTCCCTGCGGACCGCCACGGTCGAACCTATGTCTCTGCCTGGGAGGTTCTTCACTTAACTGCTGATCATCAGCATGGCGGGTCGGACAGTCACGAGCCATGTGACCAATCCCGCCACAGGAGTAACACTGCCCACTCTCGGCACGCCTGGCTCTGACTCCACCCCGGCTTCCCCGTACAACTGAGCCTGATTCGTGCAGTCGGCCACTGGTAGGTCTGGTCTGCCTGGAATCCTGAGTCATCCGTCGGCTACCTGTTGCCGAAGACTCCTCTATCTGCCGCCCTACGGTGGGTCGCTGCGCTGGTGTAGACTCAGAAAGGAATCTCTCAATCAGAAGGGCCCGCTCCAGTACTCATGTCTGAGTCGGTATGCTGAGGGAGATCAGCGATGCCCTGATCTCGTGTCTCAAACCCTGCTCGAAGGTCCGGGCCCGGAAGAATGGGTCCCGTACCATGTCGGTCGAGTAGCGCGAGAGATCGGTAAATCTCTCCGAGTACTGAGCGACCGTCATGCTGCCCTGCCGCAGCTGAAGAAGCTCCTGGATACGCACCGCACGAAGGGTGGCTGGGACGAACTCCGAGCAGAAGAGGCTCTCAAAGTCCGTCCAAAGTAGAGGTGCCTCATCGTGCACCTGGAGCATCAAGCTCCACCATCGTCCTGCTGCTGCGTGTAGTAGGCTCGCAGCGAGGATCACCATGAGGTCTGCTGGTGTCCTCACTAGCCTAAACACTCGTACCACTGCCTCCAGCCAGTCCTCTGCTGCCTGGGGATCCGTCTCCCCGCGAAACCTGGGTGTTCGCTGGCACTGAAACTCATGCAGTGCGCTGAGGCGACGTGCATCGTCAGCGGCTGGTGCTGGAAGTATCGGGGGCTCGGCGGGTAGTGCTACCGCCGGTGCCCCTGCTGAAAAAGGGCCCTGCACCGAGGCCTCGTCACTCGGTGGGCTGTCATCACATTCGACTCTCGGAACCCTAGCTGGCTGCCGTCGTGGGGCCATCCTGAATAGGAAACAGGTGCGCCACGGTCAAACAGTATACCTGGTGAGCTGATATAAAGTAATCACAAAGAAAACTTTGAAATACATACGCAATCAATGTTTTCGTGCATTAAGTCGGGAATCAGAAGTCAGGGTCCTGGTGTACGGATACGTCGGCCGCCACACCAACACTGGACTCCCTGGACTGATAACCACACTCAATACGCTAAACATTATTGCTTCACATAGAAAAGATCAGAGTTCGCGGTAGAACTGAACTCCTTTGATACCAATTTGTCACGACTCGCCCTCGGGGTCCGTGCCGTGACTACCCCAAGCCCGCCTTCCATAGGCCAGGGGCTGGCGACTAGCACCAAGGCGTAAATCCCGGTAAAAAGGGAAGGCATTGCCTTTGAAAAGTAAACAAACACCACAGAGTAAGCAAGTTGAAAGTAAACACTAAACAAAAGCAGAGTACAACTGAAAGTGCAGAAAAGTAAATGGGCCAGTATACAAACCCAAACTGAAAGTAAAGTACAACTCGAAAGGGAAAACAGCAACTGAAAAGTAAAAGCCGCAACTCCGAGCTGTCCACTGGAAATCCCACCTGAAGGGTGGGTACAGATAGCTCCTCTGCTCCACGGTTCCCGCCGTCCACTCCGAGCACGTCCCGCCCAGTGGTCCACCTCCGGGTACCGTCCCGCTCTGCAAGCCTCAGCTAAGGTCAACGCTGTCCGTCGTCTACAACCAACACAACGTAGTGCGGGCAAAGCCCGTGCAGGGGTGAGTATAAGCTACTCAGTAGGGACCCCGAGACCCCTGAAGGTCTCTCAAATCCACAAAGGATAAACCACGAAGAAAGGAACAAACACGAAGTAATAACCGACACTGCTTAGGTATATGCCCATACATATACCTAAGTCATCAATTTCAAATACGCTCCAACCTCCGAGCCCAAGTACAACTCAGTCCACACAGGAAAGTAAACGTATTCCACACAGGAAAGCAAAACGTAATCCACACAGGATTGCACAACACAATCCACATAGGAAAGCAACAGATTTCAGCTCACACAAGATTTTCATTATCAAAAACGTAACTACTGAAGAGCCCCATCTCGAAAGTGTACAGTGTCCTGTCACAACTCTGAGATACTGCTCGCTAACCTAAGACTGCTGAGGTAATCCTCCTGTCGAGTACTGCGGGTCTGCCGCCAACTACCGGGCGCTCCGTCCACTGAGGGTCTGCTGCCAAATACTGGGCGCTCACCCCAATAGCCTACAGAGGTACTCCTCCAGTCGAGTACCGCGGGTCTGCTGCCAACTACCAGGCGCTTCGTCCGCCGTGGGTCTGCCGCCAAATACCGGGCGCTCCGTCCACTGGGCTAGTCGACTCACTCCAAGTCGAGTCGGTCGAGCAGTCTTCAGGTCTCAGCCGGCTACACGGTCTCCGTACTCCGTACGCTCGTCTCCAGTATCGCAGGTCTGCCGCTACAACCAAGCACACCACCTCTATCGAGTAAAACAGAAGATTCAGCTCACACAAATATACTTCTTCGGATGACGATAAAGATGATCACTGAACCATCTAAGTCGTCAGACCCACGAAGGATCGATAGGTACTAACTCCCGCAGTGACCTACACAGGATCGGACCCACACAGGATCGGGCCCACGCAGGACCTGTAGCACTGATCCACGTAGGATCGCTGAGTGCAGTAGTCGTCGTCGTCGAATCCACACAGGATCTCTGTACTGTCGTCGTCGCAGTCACAGTAGCAGTAGCAGCAGTAGTAGTCACAGTAACGGTCGCAGCCAGCACTAGGGTTCCCGCACACAGCAAGCTCGTTCGGAGGGTCCGCTCCACGAGCCGAGAGGCTGATACATCAACTGTCACAAAGTCCAGAGTTGATGTATCCAAAAGTTCCGTATCGTCAACAGGAACTCAACGCAACAGACAGCGCGTCGATCGGACGCCCGGTCTGAGAGTTATTGGCATTTTTGTCCCCGGGGCCCGGTTGGTTTTTAAGGCAAAACCAACCCGACCATACTCCACCTGCGTCCAAACCTCGGGCGGAGTATGCGAAAAGAACTGTCTCACTAAGAGGAACACAACACAGCTGACGACACGTCAATCGGACGTCCGTAGCTCAAGATATGAGCGTTTCCGCTCTGAAGGCCCGGTTGGTTTCGTGAACGAACCAACCCGGCCAAACTCAAAGAAATCCGAAACCTTGAGTGCGATATACCGAAACGACCGTCTCGATCCAAGGATCGCGTTTCCGCAGACGGTTCGTCGATCGGAGGTCTGTGGCTCAAGATATGGCCAAAAGATCGAAAATGATTCGAAATGGGAGGGTCCGGGTCCGGGCCGACCCGGCCCGACCCCCCCCCCCCCCCCCCCGGGTCGGCCCGGCCGGCCGGCCGGCGTGGCGGAGCGGCGGCGCGGCGGCCGCGGCGGCCTGGCGCCGCACGGTGGTAGCGCGGGGGGAATTAATTCCCCCGCTGATTGGATGGCGGCGCAGCTAAGTGCCGCGCCCTTTGCAGAAAAAACGGCCCCCACGTGGGGGCCGGTTTGGAGAAAAACCGGGGGGCTGCTGCCCCCCCCCCTTCATGGAAACCGCTCCCCTCATAATGAGGGGGGTTTTGTGTGCTGGCCGGGGGATTAATTTCCCCCGGTTTATTACCATCCGGCCGGCCAGCTGGCCGGCCGGTTTTCTCCAACGGGACCGGAAAATCCGGTCCCCTCTTCGGCTTCCGACGCCAGCGGCTCGGCCGCCGGTCTTCTCTTTCCGCCGCGGCCCGGAACCGGCCGTGGTGTTCATCGTCCGGCATGGTGCGACGGCACCGCGCCCCTCCGCCGTGCCTTGATTTCTTTCAACGTGGTGCGACGGCGTCGCGTTCAAGATGTTTCTTCCATGGTGCGCGCGCGACGGCGTTGCGTAAAATAAACGCACGATTAACCGCGTGGTGCGACGGCACCACACCACCTTGTTTCCACCCGCAAAGCAATTCAACAAGAACGATGGAGGGGGTTCGGCCGTGTTCATGCGGTCCGGCCCCCCTCACGTTAAATAATAACACAACTTTAAATATTCAAAAGCCTCACGTTAGACATGCGAGATCCACGATCAAGAATAAAATAATTAAATAATAATCAACAACCCCTACCTCGGGTATAGGTTCGAAGATTTGACAACCTCCGTGGAAGACAACGTCGCGGAGGTCGGACGTCGCGGTCGTCGTTCGTCAAATCCGTTGACGAAGAGATACGCCCGAAGAGATACGTCGTTGGCGAATCTTCGTATGCCGACGAAGAAGGTCCGAGAAGGAAGCGGCGTTCCCTCTCGTTGACACGGAAGACGAAGAAGAGAGGCGGCGTTCTTCGTCGGAGCTTGAGCGTTCTTCATCAGAGCTTGAGCGTTCTTCATGTTCTTCGTCAGAGCTTGAAGAAGAAGAAGAAGCTCTCAAAAGCTCTCAAGTTGGCTAAGAGTTCTAACCCAACAAAAAAAGAGAGAAGAGCTTAATTTAATCAAAAACTTAACACAAGAATTTCAAAGGTTTGAAATTCAAAAAGATTAACTCCAAAATTAAATAACCCATGTCATTTAATGAGGGGTTAAGGAAGTTTGAGGGAAGATGTAAAGTTAGGGGTTCGTGTGGGCCCCACCACACTTAATCCTCTCAAGGGAGGTTAAGTGGGTGTGGGTCCCACCCCTAACTTCCTTTGAGAGAAGTTAACTAATAAGTTTAAATAAAAATATGTAAACACAATTTTTATTTAACTTATTCTAATCTCCCAAAAACTAACTTTCATCCCGCAACAAACGCAACTTCCGAAAAGGTCTCTTTAAGCGAAAATCGGCGCTGCGAGTTCATCGGTGCCCTCGGATTTCAATTCCGAGCACCGGATCAAAAGTTAGGAATTCCCGCTCGTTCGTTCACTGAACGTACCTGAGCCAAACTTCGGAAATTGATTCCGGGCACTCCGGGCCTCGGAATCAGGTGCCGTCAGAAACCGCGCTCTTGTATAATTCCAAATAAAATTAAGAAAAAATTTCCCTTGAATTTTACTGGTCTTTACATCGTAGCCCAGACAATTGCGGATCCTCACAACCATTCACAACCATCAGAAGTGTAAAGTTATCGACCTGTGGAAAACATTGCATGACTATGCTTACCATTCTCTTAGCAGCTCTGCATATTGATATCCCCTGGCCCTTCTATCAATGACAAGATTTCCACAAGCAACACTCTTCCTAGCTCCATATGCTTACCGACCTCAGAGCCCCATATCATTTCTTATGATCCAAGAATCCCTGGAACCACGATTTACACCAATCAATCTCTCTCCACGTCTAGGCATGCCGAGATGTTCAAGCCCAGTTACATTCTGATCAAGAGCGTCCTTTGAAACTACATCCTTACCACAGGACGATAAACTGCACGGAACATCTTGGCCGCCTAGCATAAAACTGCAATGGCCAAGCATTAAACATCCCGGGAAATGCCTTCAACAACAAGAATTTTCACTGGTTTAAAAATGCCCCAGTCCTTGCTGCATGATGTAAAACTGCATAGCATCCCTGAATAATGCTACCTGTCCTTAACGCATGACGTTAAACTGCACGGAATTCGTTCTTATCGCATGACATTAAACTTCACGAAATTTAAAAAAAATGCCCTCGTCCTCGCTGCATGACGTTAAACTGCACATCACTCTTACTCCCCATCTTTATCGCATGACGTTAAACTACACGGTGAAACCCATCATGGGTTCAGTAAGGAACAGAGGCTTTTCTCTGTCCCTCAGTGCACGGGTCAGACCTTCATGAACCACTGTCTCACACCAGCGTGAGAAGGAATGACTTCACCCATTCTCTGGATACTTATCCTATACGCTCCTCCCATATCTAGGCACCCTCTCCTCATAAACCATACTCTGTACTCAGAAAAAAAAAGTCGAACTCTCATTAGCCACCCCTAGTGGTCCCGAATCTCAACTTCCCTGAAGTTTCTCGGCTGTTGGGAGAATACAATCATTGACCCAAGTACACCTTTGCATGACTATGCATACCATGCCCTCAGTGGATCTGCATACTGATAGCCCCTGGCCTATCTACCAATGGAAACATTTCCTCAGGAAATGTTCTCTCTGTACGCCTCTTGGCCTTCGAGCCCCCATGTCTATCCCGGGATTCAGAAACCCTATGAGATATAGTTTACCAGCCTCTTTCACAACCCTGCCTAAATATAGTGGAACGTCTCTGATGAGATTACTGAGGACTAGGAGAATCCGTTCCATTCTAGATAATGTCCCAGCTGCATTACTTTAAACTACTCCGAGCTCCAACCATCCTTTACGCTAGATAAGTGCATAGGATAGGAACCTTGTTTCCATGCTTCTGATTGATACAGATGTTCTCAAAACCTTTCAGATGTCACATACCCTTTCCAAGCCACCCCTGGTGGTTTCCATAATTCTCTAAGCCACCCATGGTGGTTTCCATAAGCCAGACTTTCATGAAGTCCTATGGCCATCAGAAATGGCGAGTCATTGACTTAAGGACACCTTTGAAGGACTATGAATACCATTCCCTCAGCGGATCTGCATATTGATCACCCCTGGCTCGTCTACCAAAGGAAATATTTTTTTAGACGATGCTCTTCCCCCCTTTGCACGCCCATACGACTCTCATGCCTTGAGACATGCCCTACATGTCGTTCAAATATAAACGCACTCCCTCCACATGCATCTGAAGGATATCGAGATATATTTTAATCAACCAAATCTCATTAGGGCCCTCACCCCACCATATCTGGTCAAAGATGTTCAACCTAAAACATTAGTAATGATAGTCTTGATGGTGGGAATTTAAACCGCTCACAAAAAGAGGTGCAAATCCTGTTAGGCTGAAAAACCGAAAAGGGCGACCTAAGAAAAAGTGAGTCCATACCCGCTGGGTCAACACAAACTGGGCCCAGGAAAAATTAGGTCATTAAAAGAAAAGATGAAAAGTTTGTGGGGTTTTTCTACAAAACCCTAGAAATAGTCAAACTATGCTCACTGAGTCCCTTGGCTCAGGAAAAATTTAGAGCATTGTCCAATCACTCATCGATTTTCAGGACCACTCTACATCGAAATAGCCTCCTCTTCGTTCTGATAAGACCCCATTCCGATGGGGGGCTTTGTAGAGTCCTTAAAAAATCCTCAAAGGAGATTCTAACCAATTTCCCCCCAGAGAATTGGGGGAAAGTATGAAGAAAATTCAAAGTGAGGCACAAGATGAACCGGTCCGCAGACCGGTCCTATGAAAACAATAGGCGAACGATTCCGCAAAGCACCCCCTCCGTGGACCAGTGTTGTTTGCAGAATGAAGGCGGAGATCCACTGTGGGCGCGAAGCATGACGGGTGACGAACCGGTCCACCATCACGAACCACCCCAACCGCGGATCGCGTCAACCAACCCGAGCCACATCCACTGTTCTTCGTGGAATGGAGGCGGAACCCTCTACGGCTTCCAAGCACTCCCTGAGTTGGTTTGGTTTGTAGGGGAAGTGTGTTCAATGCACCTGTGAGTCGCGGATTGAACGGGTCTTCCGTAAACTGGGTTTTCACTCATGGGACTCCGGAAAAGGTGCCTCATGACCACAGATGCATCTCTTTCCCCACTCTATAGAAGGAGATGGAGGGGGGAGAGAAAGAGGATTCGGAAGAGATCAACCAGATTCGGGTGGAAGGATTTCGAAGGAATGATCTTAGGATTTCACAAACCACGAAGTTCCAGTCCGCAAACCAGAACAGGTATGAATCTGGAAGCAAACTAATAAGGAACCAAAAACACATAACAACTTGGTGAATCACGAACTTAAAATAACAAAGAAACTAAGACCGTGAACCATGGCCCCTCCGCGGATGCACTCCCCATGGACCAGGGAATTTATGCCTCTTTTCCAATCCACCGCACCGCGTAGCACCCTCCTACGCGGGCGAAGCCCCGACAGACAAACCCTCGACCGATACTGCCCTCAGTCACCACTGCTCGCATGGATCCCTCCGCGTACCACCCTGGTACGCTGGCCGAACCCGAAGCCGCAAACCACCCTGGTTCGCGGGATGCCCGCCGGTCCGTGAACCACCCTAGTTTGCGGAGTGCCCATCAGTCCGTGGACGGCATCTCCAGCCACATAGAACCTCCCTACGCGAAGGCCACCACCACCCATACACATGTGTGGCCCACCAAATCCTTCGGAGTTCCCATTCCTCGAACCAGATAAAATCCTTCCAATCTGGCCTAATCCTCCATGACTCCCTCATCGACCTACTCATTGGCCCCGAGCTGAGGCCTCCCCCAGAGCCACCGGATCCATGTGATGTAACCTTCAGGCGCATCGGCGCGCTATTTTGAGTTCACATACCCATGGTAAGCAGGGGTTAAGGGGTTTCCCCGACCCTTGAGTGGATTTCCGAAGCCTTTATGGGTTCACATTCCCACTGTAATGTGGAGTCTGAGCTCTGGATTCCCCTTTCTACCCCTCCACTTGTTAGGTCTGGGGCCCTTCTCCCCTCTTTGGGGGGTAGTAAAATACCCATCAGAAGGAAGCCCCCATGAACTTATGTACTTCCCCAGAAACAAAAGAGGATATGGGCACAAGAGCACCCCTTTCCCTCTCCCGCTGTGCTTTTTCACCCAAGGCTTCTATCCTGGAGTAAGTCCCAACACCATGGGCATCCATCTCAGAGTAAGCCCCGACCTTATAGGCCGCCTCCGTGTGTAAGCCCCACTCCACTTCTCACGGACGGACCTTTCTCGATGTGATTGTCTGGTCCCTACCGACTCTTGTTTCTCACACCGGGCATGACTCACGTGGGCTTAGAGTAAGCATCGACCATGACATCCACATCCTGGGCCGCCTCAGAGCATAAGCCCCACTCATCCAAACTACATGGATTTTGATCCCTGTCTCCTAAGAAGGGTACGTAGAAAGCCTCCCAGAGGTTTAAGCCCAACAACTGGTCAATACGGACCCCTTTCACATCGGTTTACCCACATCCTGGGCCGCCTCAGAGCGTAATCCCCACTCATCATAACTACGTGGACTTTGATCCATGTCTCCTAAGAAGGGTACGTAGGAAGCCTCCCTGAGGATCAATCCCAACAACTGGTTAATCCGGCCCCCTTTCACGTCGGTTTACCCACTCCCTGGGATGCCTCAGAACGTAAGCCCCACTCATCCGAACTATGTGGACTTTGATCCTAGTCTCCTTGGTAGGGTACGTAGGAAGCCTCCCCGAGGTTCAAGCCCAACAACTGGTCAATCCGACCCCCTTTCACATCGGTCTACCCATATCCTGGGATGCCTCAGAGCGTAAGCCCAACTCATTCGAACTATGTGGACTTTGATCCCCGTCTCCTAGGCAGGGTATGTAGGAAGCCTCCCTGAGGTTCAAGCCCAACAACCGGTCGATTTGACTATCTTCACGTTGGTTCACCGCACCACCCCTAGTGCCGCCTCAATGAGTCCAGACTCATCAGGGTCATTAATCCAATGAGGGATGGTAAACCTCAGGTGTAAATGATTCTGAACCCCTACATCTAGCTGACCATTGCCAACCAGGATAAATCTGTGGATACTATGCTTGGATATAAACCAAATATTCGCGAACATATGAGCATGTCTTAAATCTATAAGAGAGTCCCGGAACAGGTAATTATTCCCCACAAAAGGGTGTGATGAGCCCGACATCCCATCCTCTCAACCAATGTGAGTTCTTAAGCATTGTTGGTCAAACCACCCAGAAAACGCCTGCCTTTGGAAAGCAGGTCCATGCATTACTGGATATAGAACCGTTGGGTGTTTCAAGGTTGAAAACGGTGCACCCGATATGAGTGATTAAGTAGAACCTAACCTTCTCCAATCAACTGTCGGGTAGCGTACGTTTCTTCCCCATGACCCCGTCGTGCGCCGCGAGACATTCATTAATTTTTTTAATCATAATGTATAGACATATTTAGACATTATCATGTTCAAAAATAAAATCCCTATAAATTTTGAAGTATTTTAACTGAATATGAGATTTTTTTTAATATTTTAAGAGATTCTAAAAGTTCCCCTCAACTCACTAAAAATTTGAACCACATAAAATTTACCAAAACCATTCCATAATTCACTTATAATGTGATAAATTCCTTTTTTTTATTAGAAAACTCTCGGAGGAATGATTTTGGTTTATTCCTAATGAGGGTTTCAGAAGAATATGTATTATTCATAACCATGTTATATTGTTTTATTTATTCTTTCACATACTTCAAAACATATAAACTAATGTAAATATAATTTCATAAATATCCCCAATATAAATATATTTTAATATTGTAATTTAATAACCTAAGTCGACATCTTATTCCATCTAATGGGAATTGAAACCATTGTTCATGTGTATGTCGTACTATACCTTAAGAGCTGAAGTAATTCGTTTTACATCACTAGTTATAGTAGAATGTATTAATAATTTCTTTTTTACATATAGGTATATATATATTATATTCATGAAATATATATTATTCTATAAATATAAAACATCATTGACATTATTAATTTTTCATTCAATTAGAAATGATAATTTTACCCATGTATTTGTGTAGATTACAACCTCCACGAAGAAATTTGATTAATTTTTCTTTTCTACATGACAAGGATAGTGTATATTAGTATATATAATGAAATAATATAATATTAAATATATATTAGTAATTATTGAATTATAAAATAACACTTAACGCATTTCCATCATGATTATTCAAAAATTGAAACATTTCTCATTTGTACACATGGCCTGTTGCCTACATTATTAAAAAAACATTTAATTTCTTCATAAAACTATTTCATGGTAGGTTTGAGAACAATAATTTATGTATTGTAATTTTAATTATATAATTATTATTACTATATTTATGACAGAATAGTGAGAGATGTTACCATAGCCAGTGGAACAAATTCATTTCTAGACATATGTATAAAATATCCTGAATATGTCTAATGTGAACTGAATTTATTAAGTGATTAGATATTAATTTTTAATAAATAAAATTAAATGAAAAATATAAAGAATATAATTAAATAATAATGGAAAAATTTAACAGAATTTTATTATTCTGGTTTATAAAAACTTATGTGATGAGTTGGACATGAGGTTGGGGATTTCATCTCAATTTTCCTTCAATGGTCAAAATTTTAATGTTATGTGAATAATTTTTTTATTTGGTGTATACACAACCCTTTTATATATTATATAACGATACTTCATAATTTTGGGTAAATCATGTTATAGTTTATTTTACATCATCCAGGGACATTTATTTTAATTTTTCCATATAGTAAGAGGTTTAAAAACATAATTATTTTTCATCAGATTATGTTACTTCTTCAATGTATTTGATATCATAGGATTATATTTGTAAACTTTTTTTTTATTTTATATTTCATTCCTAGTTGAATTAAATGTATTTGAATTTTATAAACATAAAAAATTAGTTTATTAATCCTCACTTCCATAATATGATCATTATAATGTATTTTCATATCAATTTCTGCCCCATTGTATCATATTTTTTTTATAATGCTGCTATTTAATTTTATATGGTGTATATACTGCCACATTTATATATTTAACAACTATATCTCTTCAGTATTGATTAATAATGTTTCAATTAAATTTCATTATTTCTTAGTCTTACAATATAAATGTTTTCATAGATTTAAGGATTTATTTTATATTCTCCAATTTTTTGGATTTCATTAATATTTGTTGAAGAAATTTTATAATCTCTACTTTCAAAAAATAAATCCGGTTTCTCTTTCTATAGATATTTATTTAATTTCCATATTTTTTCCAATATTTCCACTCTTTTCACATTAATCAATAAAACTAATGTTCATATGAAAATATTTTTTTATTTATCATTTCATCAAATATATTTTTCTTCCATGTCCATACTTTTTAATATTGATTAAAATTCCTTTTTATTAAAAAAGAATTTATTAATGAATATTTATGTTATCGATGCATTTTAAAAGGTATTAATAGAATATTTATTTTGTTTTCTCAAAATATCATTTTCAACATTATATGAAAAATATTCATTATGAGTTTTTTGATTTTAATATATAGTTCGTCAATAAAGTTTCCCCTCAAACATGGATAAATTATGATATTTATCATCTTCTATATGTTATCATTTTTTGGAAAAGAAAACTCTTATTATTTTAATATTCAGATTCCATCATAATTTTTTTATGAAATTACATAACTTTATTTCACAAAATATATTTCTAATTAATATAGGGGTTTCCCTTTTCTCTTTTTAAATTTTTTGTCATTAACATTCTAATGAAACATTTACTTAATTGTTCTCATTCAAAATTACACTTCTCTTAAATATCCATAATAAATGTTTCATTGATATAACTATTTTATAAAACTCATACCATTAATAAATATATTGTTTCACATTGAATGTTATTTGATTGACTATGGAAATATTGATTGTTTCTTTATAAAATTAGTATATTTTTTCATAATTTATATTGTTCCTAAATAAATCGGATCATTCCATATGTGAAATATTTTTATAATATTGTAATGGGTGGGTCCTCGAATTATATTTTCAATCAAAGCATATATGATTATTTTTAGAAAAACATTATGTTATCACTAAAAGTGTTTTGGTATATACGAACACATTGATTGAACAATTTTGGAATGTATATTTGGTGATATAGTTATCAGATGTTTGAAATAATGATCTCCAATATTATTCCCTTACTTAATAGAAAATTTATTTATTATTATCCATGATATTACAATACTGATATAATCAATGGATGCATTTTTTCCAACATTATTAACAAAATAATATTTGTTTTCATTTATTTAACTTTCCATTTTGGAATATTCCTTATATACTAGTGATATTTTGAGATTTACATAACCCTAAAGGGTATTTATGCTCACTTAATATTTGTTTTTCTTTCACTTGGATATAATGAAAGAATCTTTGAACGTGTTTAAGGATGAATTTTTTTTACATTCACTACATTGTTTTCATATGTTTTCAATTTAAATGAAAGATTCCATTATATATCATATTTACCAAGACTAATAAACAATTAGATCTATTGAGATATGATATGCACTATTTAATAAAAATATTTTAATGTAACCATTATCTCTCGGTTACTAGGGTTAGGGTCATTATAGTTGGTATCAATGAATGTTTTATTAAAACATCAAAAATTAAATATATAATAAAAAATATTATGGAAAATAAATATATGATATATTTTTTGGAAACTCACCAAAGAAACTATGTTTATGATTTATATGATTGTCTTTTAAAATTCTTAGGTTAAATAATGGGTTAATATTTCTAAGTATGATTATAAAATTAAAGTCATTAATACCACATTTCAACTTTTTAGGATGGGAATTAAACATGATGAACGGTATTTTTAAGAAGAATTCACGAGAATACAATACATTGGTTATGTTTTTATTTTATTGAAAATGTTATTTTAGGATTAACTGTTTTTATTTTAGATATATATTTTTAAATGTATTAATGACTTTTAGGTTTTATATTATCTTTAATGGTTACATAATTATGGGTTATTAAATTTTTAGATTATATTTTTTAGGTATACATAATCCTTTTATTAAAAAATTATTCCATGATTAATTTAATTTTGAAGATAATAAATATAATTTTGGAATCATTATATGAATTATATTAATATACTTTTAGAAAATGGAAAACCCATATGAATTGTGAATCCCCATCACATTTTACAAGGCCATGGGGGTTTGACCTATAACATATTGGAAATAATGGTGTAGTGTGTACCATAAGAATATTTTATTTTCTGATTAGTATGATACATTTTTTCAATTAAATGGTTTTATGGATAAATATGAAGACGATTTCAGGAAAAAATACTATAATATCAAATCATATTGAATTTTTATAATTATGATTTGATTATTGATATTTCAAGAGATATTTCTTGGTTTGAGGTATATATAGTCTTTAGGTGCAACATAATAGTTTATAGGAAGAATATTTTTATGTTTTTGAGATGTAATTTCAAGTAATTTTTTTGCAATAATTTTACTAGGTTTTTAGGAAGAATAATACTTTAATTTTGTGTGTTGTATTAAATCTGGATATTTTTTTTGTTTTATTAAAAAAAATATGTGTATATTTTTATTAATTTGTGCATTATATGATCTATAATAATTTTAATTTATTGCTACAATTGAAAAAAATTCATGTTTAATAATCATCAGTTGGAGAAAAATATGGTATTGTGGTGGAAATTGATTAATGTATTCAATTATACTTCTTATTTAGTTCTTATTATTCAATATGTTTTTCAATATTATGAAATTGATCCTAAATTATAAAAAAAGTATGTTGAATTTTTTTATTATATTACAACCATTTTAGATGAATTTTATGACTTATCACCCATTATAGATTTATGGTTTTTTAGTTGTTACATTTATCTAGACCAAGTTTTAATTTACATACTATTATTTATTGAGATTTAATTTAACCCTACATGCCCTTATTTTAACATTCCATTATTGTTCTCTAATTTGGAAAAAAAAATTGTTACACATAATGGACATCATATTTCCTTTTCCATTTTTAAGAGGATGTTTTATTGACCACTATACAATGTGGTTTTTCCAAAAATGAATTTTCAAATATAAAAAACTATACATAAGTGAAAAGTTTAAAATATTGATAGTTAAATTTAATGATTGTGGGGAGAATGTGACACCCCTGTATTTTAGAATAAAAACATTATGTTTGATTGCATCTATGTCAAACTACACTAAGACTTAACATACCATGATGTTGTATTTAGACATTATTTTTATTATATAGACTATGAAATTAGTGTTATGAATAGGAATATATAGTTTTTTAAAAATATTTTGAATCATGTAATTATATTTGTAAAAATGTTGTCATTTTTTAGTAATGATTATTCATTATTTAAAAATAATTTTTTTGATGAAAAAGTTTTATTTTAATTTTTTATGAAAATAAAAAAAAAATTGTAAAATATTTTGATTTTTTTTCCATAATTCAGCCATTTTTTTAAATTAAAATTAAAATATTAAATTATGGTGAAATTTTCAGATTTTTTGGAACATAGAGAATCTTCTAAGAACAGTGAAAAATAACAATTTTTGAAAAAAATATATATTCTATTTTCAATAAATTATGTAATATAAAAGTACCATTATTATATCAATATCATTGAAATGTAATTTAAATACTAATTAGTTTTATGGAATTTCATTAATTAAATTTTAATCATCCTTTAATAGTATTTTGATAAGATTTTATTTTTAGTATCAAAAGGAATTTTTTTGGAAAATATTTTTATTTGGATAATGTTTCCCTATTTTAATTATTTAATATTACCCCTAATTTGGATTTATTTATTTTTTTGAAATATATTCATTATATAACTATTTATATGAATTTATATTCAAACAATGTGCATTACTTGTCACATAGATAATGGAATATCATAATATGCTTGAAAATTAAATTCATGAAAATAGATTATTCAGCATGTTTTATGGGTTACTTTCTAAATTGAATTATAAATATTATATTAAATGAATTTGATAAAATTATTTCTGAATTTTTAATCATTAATATAATATTAAGTAATGATATCAATGTAATTTTTTTCATAATGGATTGTAAAAAATGTGAAAATATGTCCCTACCTTAAAAAGGTAAATTAGGTTTTCGTATTCTAAAAAAAGTTGTAAGAAAACCATTTTTAATAATAATTCATATTAGATTTATGTATTTATACCATTATCACCTTATTCCCATGAATAAATTATTAATGTCATATGTTTCTAGGAAACTGATCCATATAATAATTTAAGTAAATAAAAAGACAAATTATTAATCTCTTTCCATTAAATATCACTTATTTGTTCACATAAGGATAAAAATATGTTTTGAATGAATATTAATTTATATATTGATTGTAATGAAATTTTTATGATAGTGTTTATTTAGTTTTATTTTTTAGCTGTAATAGAGTAACCTTAAACACATATATAATAATGAAACAATGCTTCTACCAACTGTGGAAAACTCCCGGTAAATAACTTTAAAAACTTTTAATGAGAATTTTTTTGGATTAGTTTTAGTCCTAGAATAATTGAATTGTTAATAATTATTAATTATTTAGGTTTAAATGGATTATATTGTATATATGAAAGATTAAGGCCAAAGAATGTTGGTGAATGTGGGAGCTCTTCTCTTTGAATCTGGCGGTGATGAATCCTTGCTTCTCCAACCTTGTTCTTGATTTCTTCAATGGAATCGTTCAACTCTGAATGGGAATGAGCCTTCCTATATGACTAAGGAACCCTAAAGAATCTGATCAAAGATCCAGATTCTCACAAACCCCCAGTTCTAAAGAATAATGGATTATCATTTGTGGAAGTGCTCTCTTTCTCTGTAGATCCAACCAAGGATGAATCACACAGATCCTCCAATGAAACGCGACTTGAGAATGGGGGTTTCGCCATAGTGGTAGATTCAGAGACACTTCATCAAAGAATCAATCCTTTTAAGTTCTTGATCCTCAGACATTTTATTTATTCTAAGGGATATATGCCTTGTTCTTATGTCAATATCAAGAACAAAATCTCTCATTGCTGGGGTAATCACGATTGGAGGTTAATTCCTATCAGGAGAGGCTTTTTTCATATCATTATTCAATCTAAATATGCCTTGAACACTACCTGGAGCATTTGAAACCTACAATTGGGACCCGGATTTCTATGAATCTCTGAATTGGATGTCATTTTTTATCCATTTAACCTTATCCAATCCAATTCATAGATATGGTTGAGGTTTCATGGGCTGAATTGGGTTTACCTGTACCCAAATATATTAAACAATCTTGAATCTTGCATTGGTACACCAACCAGAATGGACCAGCATACTATGGTGGGAGAATTGGGAATCTTTCCTCGGATGTTGGTTGATGTAAATTTGGAAATCCAGAGACCATAGAATATATCATTCCTTGCTAATGGGACTAGATCAGAAGTGAGGGTGTAGTATGAGAATTTTCCTTCCTTCTATGAGGTATGAAAAATGGTGGGTCACTCGGTTTCTAACTGCATAGTGCTTCAAAAAAATGTTACTCTACCTAAATTCATGGAGTGAACCAAAGACAATATGAGTAGGAGATCCAAAAATATGTATATCAAAAAGAAGGAATTCATAAGGGAATATGCTGGACCATCACAGGTTCCTTTGATGACTCAAACGGATCCTAACCAAGTATAGGATCTTGAGAAGACATAGCCTCTTGAGAAGATTTAGCCTGGCACATCCACCTCTGTGAAACAAACCAGTGCGGAAATGGTGGGGGAAGAAGTTACACAAAATGATTCTCCACTTGGTCCCCATTACATGGTGGAACATGAAATGAACACACCCTATGAATAAGAAATCAAGGACAATGAAGATGTGGGTTTTTCCATATCCAATGAAATTTATAATATGCCATTGATATTCAACAACAAATGGAGGATGAATACTTTTCTATGGAATTATCTAATGCCATTAGAGACTTGTTCAGTTCAATGAGGGATGGTGACACCTCAAGTGTAGACATTCCAAAAAACACCTCAATCCTAGAAGATAACCCAACTCATACAAGTTCTAATCCTCTTTCTTGATATACCCACACAATGGATTTTTCTACATCTTCTGAGAAGATATTATAAGAGGGGGTGATTTCCGGAATGACTCCCAGCACAGTAGTGGCACAAGATCAGAGTAGCCTAGATATTCCTTCTTAAGATTCAGGCAGATCAACTCATCAAAGGGATGATTCTGGGAGCTATTTGTTCCAATACAATGGAACCTGATGTTACAACCATATTTCATAAGAGTAGACTAGATCATGAATATTGCAAGATTAATCCCAATTCCTTCAGAAATCCCTCAAATCAAGAAACCTAGAAAGATCTGGTCATCCCTGATCTGTCTACCAAAGAGAAGTGTGCTTTTCCCAACACTGTTTATATAAGTGACTTGTTTTATTCTATACACAAAAAGGTTGGAAAACCACCTAAAAATTATAGAGGTGAAAATGTGAGGCATCCAAACCCCGTCTCCAGTTTTAAATGAATATTATGTTTTGTAATTTCCAGGGTTAGGAAGATATGGAAACATTTATATCCATAGGGTTAGTTATTAAATAGCACAAACCTATCCATATTGGTCTGTCTGAGTCAAAAAAACCTTCTCCTATGGTATTTCTATCTTCTATAATTTTGGGTTTCACCTAATTTACACCAATAGGTTCTCAACATATTTAAATATTCTATGGGTGTTGTCCCATAATTCTATAGGAAACACCACTATGGTTATGTCAAGTAATTAGCATGTCACATGTTCCTTCTTCTACCTTAGTTCTCATTTTACATGATTATATATGCTCATAAAAGGTATTAGGACCACATGAATATGTGGATGGATATAGAATCTCTCAAATCTGTCATCTCAATTCATTGATTAATATTGGGGGACTTCAACTCAATTTTGAATCTAGATGAGAAAATGGGAGCTGAAAACAACTCAATCTACTCCAAGGAGTTCAAGTTATGTATTTATTAGAATGAATTGATTGAGGTTAATTTGGTGGGTTCTAAATATACATGGTATATAAATCACTATAATAGATTTGTGTTGGGCAAAAATCCCTCAAGGCATCATTGAAGTATTTTTGAGGTGATTGTGTTTGTTGACAAAGTGGACATCTGAGTGGTGATTGTTGACAAAGAAAAACGATGACATAAAAATTTGTTGACAAAGTGGATTTCATGATTGAATGTCGAGTTCAAGATCTGAGGTCAACGATCCATGTTTGATTCAAAAACGTTGATAAAAGGAATGGATG
The DNA here is from genome assembly GCA_963277665.1 of Viscum album. Classification (NCBI taxonomy): domain Eukaryota; kingdom Viridiplantae; phylum Streptophyta; class Magnoliopsida; order Santalales; family Viscaceae; genus Viscum; species Viscum album. The sequence continues at coordinate 1,348,484,562 of OY728121.1, read as the reverse complement.
ATCTGGAGGCGGTACAAAAGAACATATACAAGGTGGCGTCGTTTTCCAGTGTTTGCCAAATTTTTGGGCCTAAAAATCATCAAGTGAAGAAAAGTGGTTTTTGGAAAAGGGACTTGTGCACTGTGTTCTTGAAGGCTTGGAAACTTGTGTGCCATATGTTTTTCAAGATCAGATCATCAAAATATGGCAAAGGGACAAGTGTCGTGCAAGTTTTGGTGGTGTCGCGCAAGTGACTTGCGCACCGTGAAAGAGACTTGCACGCCAATGCCTTGGAATCTTGAGAACTTACATGCCTATGGTTTTTCAAGATCAGAAGATCAAAATCTGGCAAAAGAAAGAGGTTCGCTCAAGTTTGGAAGTGGGTCACGCAAGTGACTTACAGGGGAAGAGACCTGCGCACTGAGGGTTGACTTGCGCGCCATCGCGTAGGGTGGTCAATTTGCCTATAAATACTGGACCACCCCTCTTCATTTTTAATCGTAGTTCAACACTTTGAATATTCAGAGCTCCCATCGCACAGGTGTGGTGGTCGCGCAAGTGGTGGTGTTTCGCGCAAGTGGGACTTGCGCGCCAGTGTAGGAAGTTGTGCACCAGGTGCTTGTTGCGTGCCAATATTGGTTTGGGTGTAAAAGGATGTGAGTCGCACAGGTTTTGGGTTGAAGAAGGTTGTGTCGTGCAAGTGTCTAAGGTAGACTTGCACAACAGTTGTGACTTGTGCGCCGATACATGCGCGCTTAGATAGACTTGCACGCCAAGTAAGGATTATTTCCGGCAGTGATTTTATAGCTGCGTGGAAGCTAGAAGTTTTCCCAATACCTTCGGTGCAAAGAGATTTTCATCTACGGGTGATAGCTGGACTTCAACAGAGCATCCACTTACAACAGAGGATGCATTCTTTCATGAAAATGAAGAGACCTACTGGTCTATAAACTGTGAGTGGATCCTTTCTGACGCAGTGAGAAAAGGAAGAGGCGGAAGGTGATCCTCTCCACCGGCAGTGACCCAGAGAGAGAGAAACAGGGAGTGACCCTTGGGAAAGCAGTGAGATGACCCTAAATCTTGTAAAGGCAGTGAGTCTGGGACAGAGTGACTGTACTCGAACCTTGTAATCCATAGCTAGTTAAGTTTAGTGGAATTTGGTACGATCGACAATTTGTCAACGTATGCTCCTTGGACGTAGCCCAGTGCGGGTGAACCAAGTAAAAATCATTGTTTCCTGTTCATTGTTTACATTCTGTTTACATTGTGCAACAGGAAAAAGAGAGAATAGTGTTTTTCTTAACATCAAAACAACATCTGAACGGGCGTTAATTTTAAATTATTCATACCCTGATTCACCCCCCCCCCCTCTCAGGGTATTCATCCTTGTGGACCTAACAATTTGTATGAGAGAGAAAGGTTGATATTAGTTCTTCTCTCAATGGAGGTCACCAATCATAAAGGGATTCTGATATTTTACGGGAACAACTTTCAACTATGGAATAATCGAATGCAACACTACTTCTGATCATTGGTTATGGATGTATTCACAACAGCAATGCATAGAATAACAGCTGATATTAATAGTGGTGCATTATCAGAAGCTGAACGTAGAGAGTTGGATGCAGATGCCAAAGCAATTAATGCATTAGGGGGAGCCCTATCCAATCCTATCTATACAAAGGTGATGTCATGAAAAACTTCACATGCCATGTGGGAAAAGCTATTGAATATATATGAAATAGATACAAAGGTCAGAGAGGAAAAGTTGCGAGTGTTGTGGAATAAGTATGAAGATCTGAAGATGAACCCGAATGAGTTTGTTGATGCATTCTTTGACAGGGTAAATACTATTGTGGAAGATATGCGAGGTCTTGGTGAAATCATTGAAGACATAACGATCGTAAAGCGCATCTTGAGGAAGCTTCCACCTCGGTTCAATCCGAAAGTTTCTATTCCAGATGATAAAGATCCCAAAGAGCTAACACTGGACAACTTGCACAGTACCTTGGTGGCATATGAGATGAGGAATGATGACAACGAGGTTGTGGAAAAGGGAAAATACAAAGAGATGGCATTTAAGGCCATGAAAAGGCTCAACATTGAATATTCTCAGGAATAAGAAAATCCAAATGAGGTTATGTCATTCATTTCCTCAAATCATCAAAGAGGAAAAGGAAAGTTCAAAGGGAAACATCCAATCGGTTACTTTAGATGTGGAAAAGTTGGTCATCTTGCTGCAAGATGCCCCAAAAAGTTTCAAGAAGAAAATGATGTAGATGAAGTCGAAATTCCCAAGAATAATTCTTCCGCATTTGTGAAAAGGAAGAAACAATTCAAGAGAAATTTCTTCAAGAAGAATAATCTTCTTTCACATGAATTTGAATGTTCAGATGAGTCTGAGGATGAAGAGGTTGAGGAGATAGAAAATTGCAGAGATTGTGGGGTAAATGACTTGGTGGAAATTGTTGGTCGTTCTCAGAAAAAGGAAGAAGCTGACGCTGAAGAAGAAGAAGAAACTGAAGGGAGAGTTGATATGGAAGCCGAATTGGAAGCATCTCTTGGGTAGATAGATGTTTGGAGAGCCAAAACAAAGAAATCAAATAAAGTGGTTCGTGATGCCGAACTCTATATGCAATAACAGGATGAAGAAAATTCTGAGCTATTAGAAGAAATTGAAAAGATCAAGTTATCAACACCAGATAACTTAGAATCAGTTAGTGAGTATAATCTCAAGACTGAAGAAGATAAAATGGAGATTGATGGCTTGAACAAAAAAGTAAAAGATCATGTCAAGCATATCCAAGATCTTGAAGAAGAAGTTGTCGGTCTATGGAGAAAAGTTAAAGACCAGGAAAAACCCTTGATTCCCAATACATTCTTGGGAAAGAAGGTCATTATGAAGACTGAAAAGATGAAAGTGGAGCCTAGTAGTTCAGCAGGAAAGAAGTATCAATTGAGATCAAACAATAAGGCTGATCCAGGGTTTGATCAGAAGAAAAAATCATTAGCAATTGAAGTCAGACCACAAGCACCCTTCCTGAGATTGAAAGTTGATTTGGGCATAATGCAGAATCAAAATATTCAGAGATCCCAAGGGGAAGCTCATAGTGCTGAAGTTTCATGACGGAATTAACCTTATATCAGGTGTTATTGTTGTGGTAAGGTGGGACATTCACATTATGTGTGTTCCATAGCCAAAAGATACCGAAGGGAACAAGAACAGAGATGGCAGCCAAAATGAGCGAGGTTTTCCAGAACATATTTTGAAGGACACTATTTTTGGTGCGGAGGATTTGGTAACATGGCTAGGTACTGCACTTTGACCATTCATAGAAATGTGCCAAAGCATAATCAAAATGTTTGCAAGCAGCAGATCAATAAACCGACAAGTGAGTTAAAAGTTCAGAACAGATTTGCAGCTCTTCAAGATGAAGCTGGACCATCGTACTATGATAATGATCATCAGTCTCAATCTATACCGAGTATGGAGACAAAAATATGGACCAAGAAGAGGAGAGAAGAGAAGGAAGTAGTTTCTGAAATTTCCCTTAAAGCATAAGATCGTTCTAGTGTATGGATTTTTGATAGTGGTTGTACGTCTCACATGACAGGCAACAAGGATCTGGTTACAGGCTTAAAATATGACAAAGAAGGAGTTTTCAAGTTTGGAAATGATGAAGGCCTATAGATAATTGGATCAGGAAAGGCTAGGTTTGGGGGCAAAGAAATAAAATGTGCTGATGTCTTGGTTGTAGAAGGTCTCAGACACAATTTGTTCAGTGTTAGTCAATTGTGTGACTCAGGACATTCTATACGGTTTACAAAGAAGACCTGTACTATCATGGGAAAAGATGGGGAATTTGTTTTGTAAGGAAAAAGGACAAAGGGAAATCTCTACCTTGTAAGTGGGGAAGAAGATATATGTCTTTTATCCAGAGAGGAAAAAAAACTAGCTATGACATAAGAGACTTGGTCTCCTATGTCAACCATCCATGGAATATCTGGTAAAATGTGATGCTGCTAGAGACCTTCCCAAACTATCACGTGATCGTACTCATACATGTGATGCTTGTAAACAAGGGAAGATCCTCAGAAAGACATATAGGCCAAAGGAACAGAAATCAACCAGAGTGCTCGAATTGGTACATGATGATGTATGTGGACCTATTTCACAACGAGCTATAAATGGGAAAAGGTACTATGTCCTTTTCATTGATTATTATAGCAGAATGACCTGGGTATTCATCATTACCCATAAGACAGAGGTGTTTAGTTTCATAAAGAAGTATATGAGGGAATCAGAAAAGATGCTTGGGAAGAAAATTCTGAAGTTTCGTACTGATAACGGTATGGAATTCACAAACAGTCAAGTTGAAAACTATCTCGAGAAACATGGGATAAGGCATCAAGTTTCATCATTAAGAACTCCCCAACAGAATGGAGTGGTTAAAAAGAGAAATCTAATCATCAATAACATGGCCATAACGATGCTTATTGATAAAGACCTACCAGAGAAATTTTGGATGGAAGCAGTTTTGACATCGGTCTATGTTTCAAACAAGTCTTTGTTGTGTCCGAAGCAAGGGAAGACTCTGTATGAACTGTGGTACAGAAAGAAGCCAACATTGAAATACTTTCAAATATTTTGGAATTAAGTGTTTCATTATTAAAAAATAAAATCACAGGAAGTTTGAGGCACGAGGAGATGAGGGGATATTCCTTGGCTACTCAGGGAAAAGCAAAGAATATAAATGCTTCAACAAGAGGCTGGGAAATATTGTTGAGAGAAATGATGTCACTATAGTAAAAAATGAACAGAATACTCAATGACCTAGTGAATAGTTTCTGGATGAAAGTGATGATGAGGTAAGCAACACAGGGGGAGTAGAAGTGGCAGAGGCTGACTTAGAAGAAGATACTGATAATGAGCAAGAAAGTGTCAAGTCTGTGTCTGCATGGAAGCCAAATAGTCGAGCTGAAATTGATAGGCAGAATATCATTGGTGATCAGACAGCTCCAGTTCAGACTCGAAGAATGAAGTCATTACAGCAAACATTGTTTTTATCTCAGGTGGAGCCGAAATGTTTTTCCGATGCATCTGAAGATGAAAACTGGGTTTGGGCTATGAATGAAGAGCTTGATCAAAATCGTGAAGAACCAGACATGGGAGATTGTTTTGAGGCCAGAAGACAAGAATGTAATCGGGACTAAATGGGTCTATCACCACAAGATGAATGAATAAGGAATTGTGATTCGAAACAAATCACGACTAGTGTGAAAGGGATACTCCCAGATATAGGGAATAGATGTAGATGAGACATTTGCACCGGTTGTAAGGCTGGAGACAATCAGATTATTTTTTGCCATAGAAGTGAAAAGAAAGTTCAAAGTGTTCCAGGTGGACGTCAAATTTTAATTTCTAAATGGGGTTCTAGAAGAACAGGTGTACATTGAGTAGCCAGATGGTTTTCTTATTCATGAGGATGAGAACAAAGTTTGTCGGATAAAGAAGGTGTTGTATGGGATGAAACAAGCACCAAGAGCATGGTACTCAAGGCTTGATCAGTACTTGAAGAAGCTTGGTTTCCAGCGTGGTGGAGTTGATTACAATCTCTATTTCAACAACAATAGTAATCAAAGGATGATGGTGTTGGTCTATGTCGATGACATAATATTCGGTGGATCAGATGAAGCTCAGTGCAGACAGTTTTCTGAATTCATGAAACATGAGTTTGAAATGTCAATGATTGGAGAGCTAACATTTTTCCTTCCTCTACAGGTGACACAAGGAAGTAATGTAACATTTATTTCTCAATCCAAATATGCCAAGGAGGTGTTAAGATGTTTTGGAATGGAAAAGTCCAAGGAGATGAAAACTACGGTTGCTACCCAGATGAAATTATCAAAAGATGAGGATGGCAAGGTAGTTAATATCATAGAATACAGGAAAATAATTAGAAGTTTGTTGTACTTGACCGCGACAAGACCTGATATTGTTTTTTCCACATTCCAAGCAGTGAGATATCAGAGTAATCCCAAGGAAAGTCACATGCTTGCAGTGAAAAGAATACTTCGGTATATCAAGGGCATGGTGGACTTTGGCTTGACATATAATGACAAATATCAGACAGAGTTATTGGTCTATACAGATGCAGACTGGGCCGGTTCAGCGGATGACAGGAAATCAACATCTGGAGGTGCATTCTATCTTGGAGGACTATGTATTGCTTGGTTAATCAAGAAGCAGTATTTCATTTCATTAATCACCGCAGAAGCTGAGTATATTGCGGCCACTCAAGCATGCACATAATTATTATGGATGAAGCAGTAGCTTGACGATATGGGAGTTGAAGTGAAGTCTCCAATCAGAATCCATTGTGATAACTCAAGTGCTATCAATCTTAGCAAAAATCCAGTTCATCACTCAAAGAAAAAGCACATTGAGATCAAATATCATTTTATTAAGGAGAAAGTGGAGCAAGGGCTTGTGAAGTTGGAGTATGTGCCTACAGAGTTACAGGTTGCAGATATTCTGACAAAGGCCTTACCCAAGGAAGCACTCAAAAGGCATCGACTGGCTCTGGGAGTTCAGTCGATTCCCCGCACCTAACAGCGTGTGGATGTGAACCCCCCCCCCCTCCCCGAGGTATGATGTGTTTCTCCCTAATGTTCTGATATGTGTTCTCTACTCTATTACAGACTTCAAAGGATTAACCTTTGGGTTTGTTGAAAAAGGGGGAGAAAATAGTGATTGTTCAAGGGGGAGACAGTGTGGCTATTTTAAGAAATATTGACAGATAAGGGGAGAAGCTGACAGGTGGAGTAGCCAGATAGGGGGAGTTGAAGCTAGCTGAACGTGCTTAGCAAGAGCTTAGCTTGTACAACACAGGAAATAGGGCTAAAGAGGTGTTGAAACTGTGAACAGAAAGGGGGAGCGTATAAAATCTGACGATTCTAGAAGTGATCGATCAAAGCATATATATCATGACAGCTGAGGATCGTGATAAAAGAAGAATAGAAGAGTGGTGTTGGAATGTGGTATGAATATTTCCAAAAATTGGTATCAGTGAAGTATCAACAATTGGAATCAATTTGTCAATTGGTATCAGTTTGGTTTCAATAGTGGATGTCAATGTTGAAGTGAATTATTGATGAACTCTTCATTTACTCTTGTTTCTCGCGTCAAGCATTGCTCATGTGGGCTTAGAGTATGTGTTGAGAAAATCCTTGATCGCTATCAGAATCGCAATGAGGAGAACGGTGGATGAAGAATCAATGATGTATCTTTTTATGGAAGAGTTTTCAACAAACCCAAAGGGGGAGATTGTTGGGAAAAAATCCCTCAAGGCATCATTGATGTATTTTTGAGTTGATTGTGTTTGTTGAAAAAGTGGACATCTGAGTGGTGATTATTGACAAAGAAAAATGATGACATACAAATTTGTTGAAAAAGAGAATTTCATGATGGAATGTCAAGTTCAAGAGCTAAGGTCGACGATCCATGTTTGATTCAAGAATTCTGACAAAAGGAATGAATGATCTGGAAGCTGTACAAAAGAACATATACAAGGTGGCTCCATATTCCAGTGTTTGCCAAATTTTTGGGCCATAAAATCATCAAGTGAAGAAAAGTGGTTTTTGGAAAAGGGACTTGTGCGCCGTGTTCTTGAAGGCTTGGAAACTTGCGCGCCATATGTTTTTCAAGATCAGATCATCAAAATATGGAAAAGGGACAAGTGTCGCACAAGTTTTGGTGGCGTCACGCAAGTGAATTGCGCGCCATGAAAGAGGCTTGCATGACAATGCCTTGGAATCTTGATAACTTGCGCGCCTATGGTTTTTCAAGATCAGAAGATCAAAATATGGAAAAGGAAAGAGGTTCGTGCAAGTTTGGAAGTGGGTCACGCAAGTGACTTGCAGGGGAAGAGACCTACACGCTGAGGGTTGACTTGCGCGCCATCGCGTAGGGTGGTCAATTTGCCTATAAATACTGGACCACCTCTCTTCATTATTAACCAGAGTTCAACACTTTGAAGATTCAGATCTCCCATCGCACAGGTGTGGTGGTCATGCAAGTGGTGGTGTGTCGCGCAAGTGGGACTTGCGCGCTAGTGTAGGATGTTGCGCGCTAGGTGCTAGTTGCATGCCAATATTGGTTTGGGCGTAAAAAGAAGTGAGTCACACAGGTTTTGGGTTGAATAAGGTTGTGTCACGCAAGTTTCTGAGGTATACTTGTGCGCCAGTTGTGACTTGCACGCTGATACTTGCGTGCCGAGATAGACTTGCGCGCCAAGTAAGGATTATTTCTGGCAGTGATTTTCAGGCTGCGTGGAAGCTGGAAGTTTGTCTGATACCTTCGGTGCAAAGAGATATTCATCTACGGGTGATAGCTGGACTTCAACAGAGAATCCACTTACAATAGAGGATGCATTATTTCATGCAAATGAAGATACCTACAGGTCTATAAACTGTGAGTGGATCCTTTTCGACGCAGTGAGCAAAGGAAGAGGAAGAAGGTGATCCTCTCCACTGGCAGTGAGCTAGAGAGAGAGAAACATGAAGTAACCATTGGGAAAGTAGTGAGATGACCCTAAATCTTGTAAAGGCAGTGAGCCTGGGACAGAGTGACTGTACCTGAACCTTGTAATCCACAGCTAGTAAAGTTTAGTGGAATTTGGTATGATCGAAAACTTGTCAGCGTATGCCCCTTGGACGTAGACCAGTGCGGGTGAACCAAGTAAAAATCGTTGTGTCTTGTGAATGCTTTACATTCTTTTTACATTGTGCAACAGGAAAGAGAGAGAAGAGTGTTTTTATTAATAGTGAAACAAGATCAGAACGGGCATTAATTTTAAATTAGTCATACCCTGATTCACCCCCCTCTCAGGGTATTCAACCTTGTGGACCTAACACTTTGTGGCTTGCAAGATTGATAGGGCCTTTATTAATTGGGAATATCTATATATGAGGGGTACCAAATCATGATCAACTCTCTCAATTCTCAACTTTGATCATCATCCAATCTTGTTGGATCTTATTAAGAAGGGTCCCAAACCTCATTTCCCCTTCAGGTTCAACAAGGCTTGGGTCTATCATCTTGAATGCGAGGCCATTATTCATAGCACTTGAGACTATTTGAATTATAGGGATGATTTGTTTTCATGCATCACCAAAATAAATATTCTAAAGTGCAATTTAAGAGTATGGGGCATTGATCTTTTTATTTCCCATGAAACTGATATTTATGCTCTTGTATATTATCTTTAAAATTTTCAAGAGCTCAAAACCAATGGTGAATTCTGTGATTGGATTTTAGTGGAAGCTAAGTTGTCCCTAAAACTAAACAATATTCATAATATAAAAGATTCCGTACAATGGGATTCCTTTAGAGACAAATAGTTAATGGATGGTGACAGAAACTCAAAATTCTTCAACTGTCTTCAATGAATCTGGAATGTCTCTAAGAAACTTCCATTGATTAATAATGGGGAAAACCTCATCAAAAAAAGAGTGGATCTCTCATAGCATGTCATATCCAACATTGAGGATCTTTTTAATGGCCCCAACTCTACCATTGACCCTATGGAAGGGGTGCTTCCGTGACATTTAAACCTAGAATAAAATTACATTCCTACTATTATTCCACTTGATATAAAGATTAAGATGGTTGTCTTCAGTCTCAAAGCTAAGAGCTCTCCTGGTCCTAATGGATTTGGTATCTTTTTCTTTAAATATTTGTGGTAGTTCATTCATGAAGATGTATGGAGGTTAGTCATTCATTTTTTAAGAGGTGTATCTCTTCCTAAGGGTTTGAATGCTCGGTTTCATTCCCTTATCCCAAAAATGGATATTGGTAATGACATTCAAATTTTCCGGCCAGTTTCATTGGATAACATTATTTATAAAATCATTTCAAAAATAATTGCCCATAGGCTCTCTTTTATTGATTCCAAATTTTTTTCTACAAATCAGTTTTTCTTCATCAAAGGGAGATCAATTGAGGACTGTCATATCACCACCTCAAAGTGTGTTTATCACCTCAAAACCCCATTTGAAGTGGAAATATTTCCCTCAAATTGTATGTCAATAAAGCTTTTGACACAATGGATTGGGGTTTCATCTGTAAGATATGTGGCATGTATGGTTTCGATGATGTTTTCATTAACTGGGTCACAATCTTTTTATGTTCTGCTCAAATTTCAGTCCTTATAAATGGATCCCCTGAAGGATATTTTGACAGTTCAAGAGGTGTACGGCATGTTGATCCTTTATGATCCATAATATTCTCTATTTTTGAGGATTATCTCAGTAGGGTTCTTTCTATCATGGACATCAATGGAAAACTGAAGCCTATTCATACTAGAAGGTGGATTATTTATCCCTATAATAATTTATATGTTGATGAAATCATCCACTTCACTCAAGGGGATAATGGTAATATTAATAATATAAAGAGAGAACATTTTCACTATGAAATGGTTTTTGGATAGGAGGATATTTGGAGCATGTCTTTTGTTTTCTTTGGAAGGATCTTTTCTTATAACAGGAAAAATGATATCATTAGATAATTGGGAATGCCAGAGGTAAATCTCCCATTTAATTATTTGGGGGTGCCCCTATTTTTTAGAGACCAAAGGTATGTCATTTCTCTAGAATTTTCAATATTATTAGAAGAAAACATTCCACATGGAATGGAAATTCTCTTTCAATGGATGGTAGGTTTTGTATGGTAAAGTCAATCATCACTTCCGAATTTATGTACTCTTTTATAGTGTATAAATGGACAATTTATTTAATCATGTCTATCAATATTTCTATCAAAAATTTCATTTGGAGTGGTATCATATTTCATAGGAGTATGGCAATTGTTTTGTGGAATTTTGATTGCAAATATTATGATTGAGGTGGTTTGGGAATTATAAATCTTGGGGGTTTAATAACTCTTAGCAGGTTAGGTTTATATGGAGGCTTAAAAATATAAAATTTGAGGATATTAGTTTTCTTCTATCTAGGTTTATTTAGAGGCTCATGTCAAGAAACATTAATTATTTCAATTCTTCGATGTGGCCTACCTTCAATAATATTTTCTCAAAAATTGTTGTTGAATATCAGTGGATTGTTTCCAGGGATACACCTCTTTAATATTATAAATTAACCTAGACTGGGATTCCCCTAATTAACATGGTTCTAGAGGGGTATTCTGTAGAGACCCGAAGCTTGATGTACATTAACATTACATTACTTTTGTGGAATACATAATACATAAGAAAAACAGATACACAAGGACCGTAATAGTTTAGTGTCTTTGGAAACTCGGAATAAAATCTTCTAATCGTGGTGAAAGATCTTCAACATCTCCCAATAAAGATCTTCCCTTTTTTTCTTACCTAAAACCTTTCTTTATATCCTGGGGAAAAGAAAACATCAAAGGGGTGAGCTCAAATTCCCAGTAAGGGTAAACATAGAGAACATAAAACAATCCATAAACATTTGAATGCAAAAACTTGAACATAAAATCTAAACATCAAAATATTGAGCAAAGACATGAATCTTGGAAGTATGTAAGGAATATATCCAAAGGGAACATAAATCATGATAAAATATCATGGGAATAAAACATGTAATTGTGGAATCCATTAAGCACATGTAATGATTTCTATAGTATCCAAGGCATTACTTCCAAGACCATCTTAGTGGACAAAGTCCCTTTCTGAATCAAGTTCACTCCTTGTTCCAGTCCTATAATACTGAACCAGATTAACTTACCATTACAGCCATGTATATCTCATGAGATATAAATATTTACCCAATGCATTGGAGGGAGATATAGGTCCCACCCATCTCATAATGAAATCATTCTTACTTGTGCCACAACATAAACATAAATCATTCATCGTAACCCAAAGAATAAAAATGGGTTTCACAAACATCATCCCATCATTTCATAATCCATATAAAACAAATGGACATTTCATCATAAAAAGTGAACCATGTAAATCATAGAGACATTAAACTTGAAACATACACATATCAGATAATGTCATCTTAGATGGAAAATGGTTTTGATAAAACATTTGAAATGAATTCTTGAGAAAATATCCTTTCTTCGTCAAAATCATTTTCTTTTCAAAAAATGCCATGAACTTTTAAAATAAAAGTATTTTGTTGAAAATAGTCATAAAATCATGTAGATTAATATTCATGAAAATGAGGCATTATGAAACCGTAAAAATCCGTTTACGCCGTATAAGATAAAAATAACATTCTCCTCATACTTTTGTCGGAAAAGTCAAAAACGTACCTCGTAACGTAAACAAAAGAAAGATTCCTTACATACCATGTACTAAAAGTAAAAAAAGGGTAAAAAGGAATTTAAAAATACATGAAACCCCTTTTATAAAACATGGACATGGATGATAGAAATAACCCCAGTAAATACTTACGAATAAGCAATCTCGGATAAAAATGAGATTTGCAAAATTATCCCTTACCTTATGTCTGATATGCTTCGTATGTATCCGAACCTCCTGTATAATGATTTAAATAATGTCATTGACTTATTACAGAATCATATTCATTGTTATGATATCACATATGGTTTACTTATGACTTTATATTACCCGTTCTTTTGTAAATTCCATGTTAAAGAGTGTTTTGGGTAAAATCGTTTCATTTGTTGTCCGTGTTTTGACTTGTAATTATTCATATGATTACTTAGATAATGATTACTTAATTCAAAAATATAAAACATGATTTATATATAATATATATTCAGAATATACATATATATAATAGATTGATAAATGGAATGAAATACACCGTTCATGGAGACGGTAGGTCGTACGTACGCATGAACGCTGTTTTCGTTTCCTTATTGAGTTGAATGGAATTAAGTAGATGAAATACATATATATATATATATACATAAATTCAGTAGCTTTATAATGTCATATATTTCATTATTATTTCTTATATATACTTTATAATCATTCTTAAATGGTTAACATGGAGAATGAATCTCATCGTGTCGTGGAGACGGTAGTCCGTACGTACGCACGAGCGATGATATCGTTCCCATAATTATTGAATTGAATTGGATAGGATGATACAATATATCATAATCAGTATGATGTTATAATAACTGTGTATAGTTATTCTTTACACCATTATACCCATCCAAGTAAGGTGGTGTTGGAAAAACAAATTACACCATAGCGTGGAGACGGTATTCCGTACGTACGCACGTGCGGTGATTTCGTTTTCTGTAGGATGGATAGATGGTAAAATAGGGTTGTTTCATACTTATAATAACATATCAGTATATGAGTGATACTGATGTTATTATTTCATAATGAAACAACTAAATAAGTATAAGTAGAAGAAGAAATAAAGTTGAAAGAATCGGTAACGGATATTACCTCTTCTTTGAAGCGCCTCTTTGAGAACTCCACTTAGGGCACTAAAATTGGTATTTTAAGAAGACCAGGACCTCTAGGATGTTTCTAGCGAAGTGGAGAAGATAATTTGTTATGGATTGGCCCAGATTTAAGGCTCAAATTGTTTTTAGGAAGGGAGGGAGGAGGTGCCCTTTTATAAGGGAGGAGAGGAGCACCTTTGGAAATCTTAAAAATATTAATTTATAATAAATATAACCCCACTTAAAATCCTCCAAAAATGACTCATATTCGACTATTAGATGAGATAGGGTTGTAATATCATCAACCAATAAAATTTAGACATGTTAGGAATTTATTTTTAACATTATCAACTTGATTTATCCTTATTTAATCAATTTAATTTTATTTGTGGTAATAACATTCTAAATTTTAAATTATAACAAATAATTACTTATTTATTTTTAATTGTCCATAATTGGATAATTTATAATATTTTATACCATATAAATTTAAATTTATAATTTTTAAATATTTTTGTGATTTTTAAACAATTTTATAATATGTTATTTTTATAAAATAACAATAGTGTCAATTTTGACACTATTCATTTATTTGAATTTAAATAAAATATATACAGAATATATGTTCTAACTAAAAGATTTAATAGATTCATAAAAGGTCATATGTGTCTATAAAATTAGTGGATAAAAATAAATAGTTCATATAATATTTATTTTATTATTTTTAAAACCATTTATTTGGTTTATCTCTTAATAAAATAATTACTAAAACATTTTTTTATAATTATTTAATATACTTATTTGTTGCATAAAAATTAAAAATAAAATCCTATAATGAAGATAAATCGATTACCTTTCACAATAAAACTTTTAATCGAATTTATCATCTTAAAATCACAATAGTTAAATTGTTATATTTATTAAATTATGAAGGTGACAACTTTGGTATCATTTAAAATAAAATAATATAAGTTTCATAATCACATTTATAAGACTCCAAACGGTTATATATTACTTCATTGGATTATTAAGGTGTAGATATACACTACCAATAAGTTTTGGTCAGGTTTGTGGGCCTTTTAATGGGTATTATTATTTCAATAAAAACTATATTACTGATTTTTCACTTAATAAATAATTTCTTCATCATTAATGTATCACCATTAATGACAATTATTTAATCCCTAAAAATTCTAAATAAATTATCATGATGTATATAATTTTATTAGATTTCTGGATAATATTTAATTTCGAAGATATATGATGTTTATCACTAAATTAAAATTATTATACTTATAATATTTAAGAGAGTGGCATGTTGTCACTTTCTTTGGTTTTAATAATAATTAAATTATTTTCATGGGAAAAAGTCCATAGAATTAATCTAATCCGACCCTTAGGTTATATGGGTCTACTTTTATCCATCCAATAGAATATTTGGCATGTTTTAGGGTAATTTTATAATATTATATTTATCCTTAATTACCTGATTTACCTTTAACTATGGTAAATAAAATTTACCGTAGTTACTATTCATAATTACCAAAAATAAAAAGTAGCTTATTAACATAATTTGGACCCACTGATTCCAAATATGGAATCCATTTTTCCAAATTCAATACACAAAATTTGCAGAAATTAAATTAAAATTAATCCCGTTGTCGAAAGAAAACGGGTTTTTCTTTAAAACATTGCAAAAGATTGAATTGATTTAACATATGAATTTAATGTAAAATCAATGATAATGACATAAATTATATTAAATGGTAAAAATATATTCTATTTATACTTTAAAACCATTCAATATTATAATTTAACCATATAAATTATTGCGATGAAAAAGTTATTTTTAATTAAAATATAGCGTGTTTTTACTATTCATCAAAATATGAAAGTTACCAGAATAATATGAAAAATTTATCCAAAGTAAATTTTTATTTCTTGATTCCAAAGAATAATTTTATTTTGTCAAATTGAACTTATAAACATGTCAAAAACTATATTTAATGTGGGTGCGCCATCAAAAGGCGGCAAAACTTCATTTTTTGAAAAATACTTATTTTACCCGAAAATTTTATTTTGTTCTTATACCATGTTCTAGAAAATGTGTAAGATGAATAATAATGTTATAAAATTCAAATATTAGTTAATACTATTCATAAAGGCTAGTTCATAATAATATTATAATAATATATCGTTGTTTAGTAAAACCCGATATTGCGTACAACACACGCTATCGAGGAAGGTCACGATTGCGTGTAATGCAAGCCAAGTCAGGGTTGTGTGTTGTGCAAGAATACTTCGTTGTTTCGTATAACATAATCCAACCATATTTCATTTATACATTGAATATATATATATATACTCAATGTTGCGTAGAATAACTATTATCAAAATTGTGTGTAACACGATCCAAGAATAGTGTTGTGTATACTGCAAGCTAATACGGTGTTGCGTATAGCGCAAGGTAATCTTGGTGTAGCATACAACACAAGACATTAATGAAATTAAATGAATATTTTTAGTAAAATCTCAGGGCGTTACAGATTCAAATCTGGATTTTGATTTGTCAATTAATGACCAGCTTTGTAGTATGGATAATCTTCTAGAACACATCACTTCGATAGTGGATATTTTTTTCTGGTGTTCTGGAGGTGATTTTTGGGCATGGGAACCTACTTTCAATGGTATTCTCACCTCAAAAAGATATTTCAATCACTCTATTGGTAGTTCATCTGAATTGAAATGGATGTGCAGTATGTATTAGATTTTCTTAATGTCATCCTCATCCTAACATGGAGGTTGTCTCACAAAAAAATACCAATCATTGACTTTATACAGGTCTGTGGAATCTCCCTTTACTCCACATGTGATTTGTGATATCATCATAAGGAATACATGGACCATCTCTTCCTCAGTTGTGCAATAGCTTTAGCGATGTGGAGGGTAGTTGCAGATATTTTTGAAGTTTCTCTACCTCAAACTAGCTCAATATGAAACTTTATAAAGAGATGGAATTTTATAAAACTGTCACTACAAATTTTGAACTCTTTTCATGCTACAACATAATAAACTATTCATCTCATCTAGAAATCATGGAATAAAACCAGGCATGATTTCTAGCTATTTTTGGTTGGTCCTGGCCTTGTAGGTATCCTAGAGGATGTGCGTGAGGTGGAAACACTGAAAGGTGGGTTTTCACCAATTCAATACATGATTTATATATGATAAATCAGATTAGGACTAAAGGTATTTTTCGGCTTCCTCTTGGTATAATTGAATTCATATGGAAAACCCCATTTTTGGGGTGGATTAAAGTGAAGTATGGTGGTGCTTCAAGGGGAAAATTGAGTCCCTATGGTTTTGGTTTTGTCTTTAGAGACTATCAGGGAAATTCTATTAGATGTAGTTGTGGCTCATGTGGTATTGCCTCAGCTCGTGAAGTGGATATGCATGGTGTTATTATGGTAGTGGAGAAAGTAAAGAAACAGGGGTGGAACAAGATTTGGATTGAATGTTACTCTACATCTATAGATTTTTAATTACGAACAGGTCACTACATCATTCATGGATGCTCACTAACCGTTGGACAAGATGCCTATATTTTCTTTACTCAAGAGATCATTTTGTTACTCATTCTTATAGAGAGGCATATGTGGTGGTATATGGGATTTCTATTAAGGGTGTGAATGGTAATGAATATCATTGGGTGGATCATCTTCCAGATGATCTCCTTCCTCTTTTTTGGAATGATCTTTATAGATCTTATAATTTCAGACTTGTGTAAGATTCTTTTTTTCTAATAATGGTGTCATTATTTTCTTGGAAGGATCTCAAATTTGTATAAAAAAATCATTTCGTTAATACATAATTAAATTAATACTTTCAAAAATGGATTTAATGATATTTTATTCAACATTATATTTTTTTCAAATTATATTAAAATCATATAAATAAACATAAGAAAATTGTGGATGATAAATGCTATAAATTTTCATCACTGTTATATTATAATCTAATTATATTCCTATAAGTAAAATTATATCCCAACTAGTTTGAAAAACTTTGTAACCATAGTTATGGTAAAAATAGGTTTTCAATTAGTTAAACCAAGAGATAAACACTAGTTTCTAGTTAGGAATCACTAAATTATATTTAATAGAAATATTTCAGCCTTATTATTTCTCAAACTCAAATTCCTACTATTTTGGATGTATTTAAATTTAATATGACCATATTATTTATTATTTTATGAAATTCAAAAAGTGACCCTCCCATAATATATAATAGGGAACCTTATCTAATATTATAATTAACACATAAAGCCTCATTTAATTTTTTTAAAACCCAAATAAAATCCATAAATTCATTCACATGTCCTATATGAATTTATTTTATAATAAAACACTCTTAGTGATGATTTTGTTTTAAAGCTACATAGGTTTTATGAGGAACTATCTTTCAGAACCTAGATTTTTTTTAAAATTATTCCTACTCCAAAAAATATTTTTGAGACACAATTATATAATAACATAAAAATAACCCATATATCGAGATTTTATTTTGTTAATTTAATAACACAAACCAGTTCCAATTCTGTTTATTAAGAAATGAAAACATTGTTCATGTGTATAGAGGACTACCACCTTTAGAAAAAATGTAATTTTTTTCCACCACCAACAAACCTAGATGATTTTAATGATGTATTTTGTATATATATATATATTTGTGTGTGTGTGTGTGTGTGAATTTTTGTGTTTGTGATATTACTGAAATATTTATAATTCTATAATGAAAAAATATATTATAATTTTTAACCATTTTATTCATTTTAGAATGATCACATCCCTTGTGCATATGTGTGGATTACCATCTCCACAAAGTGATATGAAATTTTTAATTATTTAATCACATGGAATATATATATAAGTATGTATAAATAAATTATAATATATTTATTATATAATGTTCATTTAGGAAAGAAAAAATAAAACAGTTCTTCTTTCCATCATGATATTTGAAAATTGATAATGTTACTCATGCGTTTGTATGACCTACCATCTACATGATTGTGTGATAGTTCATTTTTCTTAAAGATCAATAAATTTTGGTTTCAATATAGTAATTGATGTATAAAAATTAAAATTATGTCATAATTATTATTTGGATGCTTATTTATTAAAGATGTTTTTTACTATAGTAAAACTACTGAATCCATTTCAGGCATATGAACCAAATAACATTAAAACAACTAATATAAACATAATGGATTTTTTAATAAAATATAATAGTTTAATAATTTAAATAAAATGAATAATAAAATATAAAAAATACAAGTAATGAAAATAATTAATAATTTTATTTTTATAGAAGATGAAAAACGTACTTGGAGAGTCGTTCCAAAGGCAAGAGATTTCATATCAATTTACCTTTATTATGGAATACATAAATATTATGAAACTAATTTATTTTATATAGTTCATATAAATACAATTTTACATATTTCATCATGAGTCCTTTATAATTGGAATTTTAAGTAATAATTAATTTATCTTCATTCATGGGGATTTGATTTGAATACTTCAAAGAAGTATGGGGTTTCATATCTCTATGTTTTTATTGGGTTATCTTATGTCATCATTTTATTTGATATTATATGATTATATGAGTAGTATATTTGTATTATTTTATTCTTTATATTCACCTTTTTATCTTGATTTAAATTTGATACACAAAATGAATTCATTAGTTAGTCCATACTTTAACTATATTGTTTCTATATGGGAATTTCATTGCGATTTCCAGTCTATTGAGACATACATTATATTATTAAACTATCAACATTTCTATGTGGTATATATCACCAGTATTATATATTTAACATGAATACATGTTTATTAATGATGATTATTTTTTTCAGTTCTTGTTTATATTTAATGGGGTTGAAATTTAAAAGTTACTAATGTTGTAATAATTTATTTTATAATCTCATTTTTTCTGATTGGATTAATTTTAATTAAAGAAATATTATAATTTATCATTCATAAAATATATTTATTTTATTATAATTTCAAATGTTAAATTATATATTCAATCTTCAATATTTTCATTTCTCCGTCACTTGAATCAATTAAATATAAATAAATTTAAAACCAATTTTATTCCTCTTGTAATTGAATATATTTTTCATCTGTGCACATATTTTTCAAAATTATATTAAAAAAGTATTTTTTATTATTAAATAATTTATTAGGTTAATTTATGTTTTAATTGAATTTTAAAATGTAATTAAATGATAATTTCAAATATTTTCCAGGATGGTAGATTTTTTTACATTCATTAAAAAAAATTAAAATAATTTATTCATTTTAATGTATATAATTTTAATGGATACTCTCTAAAACCATAGAAATTATATAATATTTATATTCTTCTATAAATTTTCAATAGTTCTATGTATAATTCACTTAAATAAAATTTATTATAATATTTCACTTCCTTTTTCTTTATATTTATAGGGGATATTATTTTCTTTAAAAATATATATTTTCAATGAATCAATTCCCATCTCTAATTTCATATTAATTTTTTTGTCGATATAATTCTCAGGATACATTAACATTCCTTGGATCATTATATATTACAAATCTTATAAATATCCATATTTATTGAATCATGGATATGATTTTGTTTCTAAACTATACAATACTTTTATTTAGAGTCTTATACATTCAAGGGTTTTTATTTGGCTGGGAAAATATTTACATTTCATATTTTTATTTACATACAATTTTTTTTTATAATGTATGTTGTTCATGATTTAAATTGAACATTAAATATATGAGGAATGCATTGGAAATTATGTGATGGATGGGGACCTAAATTATATAGCCCCTCAATGTATCAACCAGTCTCATGAGAAAAATACTTATTCTAACATTGATTTTTTTTGGCTTATAATAAATTAAGATATATTTAAAGAAGGCCATGATGGTATATATATCCTGGTATCTAAAATCATGATACAAAATATTATTCATTACATTTAATGGGAATTTAGTTTGAACTATTTTTGAGATTTACGTATTGATATTATCCATGGATTTATTTTAGTTCAATTTTATTGACTAAATGAAAATGGATTTTAGTTTTTTACCTTACCATATTTCTTATGGATTATTTTCTCTTGATATCATTTTCAATACATAATCATTATAGAGCATTTTATATCACCCATTATTTTTTTCTTTCCCTTTTATATGAATAAGGATTCATAGTATGAGTCTAAGGATGGATAATATTTATTTTCACTATGTTGTGTTGTTGTTTTATCAATTTCAATGTGAGATTAAAGTATTTATCTAGGTTAACAAGACTAATAAAATATTTTATCCATTTGTATGTGATCTGTTATATCATGTACCAATTTATTAGAGTAAGAACTCACATAAGCTTATTGGAGTTGGGGTCTTTACATTAAGATATATATTACATGTAACCTTCCTGTTGATAATTGATTCATGATACTCGTAATCTTAATAACATTTCATTATTATGGTTCATATTGTATCATATGTAATTTTACTAACTAGTGGTTATGACCATTTGAGGATTTAAGATTCAATTGACTTATATATGGATATATAAATTTTAAATGGTTTTTTTTCATGAATATTTTTGTTATTTTGGTAATAGAATGTTATTTATAAAATTTTATTAGTACATGTACATATCATGAAATATGACTTCATAATTTAGTTTTAGAAAATGATAGGTATCTTGATATTACTTATGATAGTAAAATATTAATCTGATTAGAAGTTATATCTTTATTTGTGCCTCCCTATTTCCTTTCTATCAGGTATGTTTTTACCATTGTTTTTCTTTTCATTTTTTGATGGGTGAGTATGGTAGGCCCTATAATTGGGAGAATGCCTATATTGGTGAAGTAACATATTTATTGAAATTTTAAACATAAACCATTAATTTCCATTTCCCCATAAAAACTAACATGTCATGTAAGTAATGTACACACAATGAAATGGTTTCTAGAAATAATCCATTAAGTGGGTATATAGTGTGAATGGTTACACATAGTGTAACAAGTATATTTAGTGCATGTATAAAATCTGGTTTCTAATTAAAAAGGAAATTGGTGTAATCAAATACTAACTTAATAGATTACATGAAATGCATATGGATTAAACATCGTGTACATTTCACTATATTGGGTTTTTATCATTCCACATGAAATATATGATTTATTTATTCCATGTACATCCCTCTTCTATCAACATTTAAAGACTTCTTGGTAGTTTTGGGAGACACTTTTATATCTGGATCAATTCATTCAGTGATTGATCAATATTGTTAGGATGTTTTTCACTTTGGGTAAGACTTGCCCTGGGTTTCTCCCTCATTATTTTTTGTGGAACCATTTGTGGAAGGGATTCGTCATCATATTATGAATTCTATCAAACCTTAGTTTTCTCTTACTGTGAATTTTCTTATAAAGGAAAATCCTATGGTATCCAATCCTTTTTTTCAATGGTATTTACATTTTCTAAATTCTTTTGGGTAGGTGGATCTATTTAATTTTTAAATTTTCCTAAATTTCATGGTGTTCATATTGATTCTTTGAAATTTGAAATGTGATTGAATGTTTTGAAATTGAATAGGGTCATGGGATTGTGGTTTAAATGGGGGGGGGGGTTCCTTGGAAATAAAATTACCTTTATTTGAAATGGGAAATGGATTTTAAAACCCTGAAGGACATCAAATTGGCTTTAAAATGTTTTTATAAAAATTTGATAATGGGTTTTAAAATAGAAAATTTCAAACATTACACATCAAGAACATTGGGTGTGTTCGAAAAGAGTCATAAGTATCCTTAATGTTTACAACACCCCTATGAGGTAAATTATTATATGTTGATGGTCTGTTATATTTCTCGATGTCAGTTAGATCCAAAAAATTTCCATTTTTTTATCGTGAGTGTCTAATACTTATTTTCCTATAGTCTTAATCCTAACTAAAAGGTTCATGATTGCTTCTTATTGTTTTCTATTGTCTATATAATGATAGATTATTTCATGGATGTTGTATCACATATATATTTATATTTAGTATCATTAGATTCTTTGTTTTTTGATTTTGAAAATATGACATGTAATTCGTGAAAACTTGTGAATTTTTTGAAAATGGTTTTTGATTTTTATTTATTTATAAAAATTAGTATAAATGTGTTTTGTTATAAATATTGAACATGTGTATTATTGTTATAAAAAATTTTATATATTCATTGGTGGTATCCTCGATACCTCCCATTATCAAACCCAATTTCTATATATGGGTGGCTATAGAAATTGTTTTACACGATGCATCTAACCGAGTGAGTATTATATAGCACGTTTGTTTCCCTCCCTTTTGATGTTTGGTA
Organism: Viscum album; assembly: GCA_963277665.1. Lineage (NCBI taxonomy): Eukaryota > Viridiplantae > Streptophyta > Magnoliopsida > Santalales > Viscaceae > Viscum > Viscum album. The sequence continues at coordinate 1,348,461,724 of OY728121.1, read as the reverse complement.
TTAGATAGATTGGAGGTGAGGGGTGGTCACATAGTGAAATGTATTTCTAGGAATTTCATTCCTTCTGGTTTATAGCAGTTTCTATCAGTTTTATCTATCTTTATTTCAAATTTTGTGTTGGTTTTTTTTCATATGTATAATAATTGTTTTTTATCTTGTTTTACCCATCCCATAATGGTCAGACTTGGGTGACTGGTCAGGTTGGCCCAGATTGATCTGTTAAAATATGGCCATTATATAGGTTACTCCATCTGAACTGTGTCCTCACTACCTAGGTTGGTTATAACTATTTTGTAAAGTGTTGTAGGATTTTTGGAATTCAGATAGTAGGTACAGAAAAATGGCATGGCCAGCATTCCCCAATGACTGAATGTGAGTTTCTATGGGTGGTCAAAAATCATTACAAAGTCCATGAATGATTATTTTGGTCGAATTTAAATAAATTTATGGGATTTATTTTAAACTAACATATAAATAATATTAAAATATTTGGTGTGTGTATGGTTATTTCAATAAAATAATTTGGGATATTTTTTAATGGACATGTTTCATTAAAATTGTTTTTTGATTTTTTATAGTTTATTACTACTTTAAATTATTATTGTTTTAAATAATTATTTTGGATCAATTTTTTGGTTCAATGGTTCTTATGTTTCGCATGGATGATTGGTTATTTTCTCATGTTTAATAGAGAATTACTCATAGAATATCTATTCTAAATACAATTGGGTAAGAATCAAATTATATACCACTTATGGATCATCTAGTGGACCATTATATTATTCAATATTTGATCTATCCCATTAAAACATTGGGGTTAGTGGGTTCAGTAAGCATGGGAAATGTAGTGGATCACAGATTGGAGTTTACAAAAAAGAATCAACATATCTTTTGTGGTGACAATGAGGCCCATGAATCAGATAAGTGTATTGAAAAGATTGAAAGTATCTTCAACATTTTGATGACAAACAAGGATTCATATAGGGTTTTCATATTTATTTTCTTGAATGAGAAGGATATATATTATGGAACTATATATTTCATGCTATATTTCCTAAACATCTTACATGGATTTCCCGCATGATGAATTCAAGAATCTATTGTATCATGATACTTGACTTGTGGTAAAATCTCATGAATTTATGACCATGTAAAATGGGGATCATACCATCATAGACTATTCCACCTATTTTTTCTGAGTAGGTGAATCTTACACCAAATCATTTCACTAATGATTACCTTCTGCATCATAGGGTTAGGATGGTTTTGATGGATGATATTTGGTTGATCCTATTTCATTTGTTCCTTATGTTTGTTGTGAAGGTAGTGGATAAGGAATATTTGGATGAGGAAAAGATGGTTAGAATGACATGTGTGGGTAGAGGTTTAGTGGGTGAAGAATTTTTCTATTGTGTTTTGTTCTGGTCAATAAAGGAATCATAAGAGTTTTCATTTTTTCATAGGACTAATTTTAGGGGCTTTGTCAGGGAAGAAAAAAAATTATTTTCTACTAGAGTGGGAGGTATAGTCCTAACAATCCTCATTGATTAGAGGATCATATTACCTGTCATATTTATGGTAGATCTAGTTATCCGAAATTTTTTTGTGATAAGATATGCCAAGATAGTAATGTGGGATCTAAATTCACTAAAGGATCTCAAGATTTTGTTAATGCATCCATGGTAGGTTGGTCTCATTTTTAGTGTAAAGGGGATATGTGAGCCATTAAGTCTGGGTAGATTTATGTGGAAGAATGTGATCTCGGGTAATCTAAAGCAGATATTTCTACTATTAGAGCTATGATGATTATTTCTTCATTTACGGTGCTAGATGTTATTAATAATTATGCTAAAAATTATTCTATATCATCCATGTTGGTTCAAAAGTTCGCTTTGAATTCGAATCTTCTTTGATAATTATTGGTTATATTTATGCCTTTGTGATAGAGGAGCAAAAAATTATTTAATTGAATTATGTTTTGGTGGTTATAGATTACATTATGGTTTTTGGGACTTCATGGTTCGTTATCTTGACACAATTGAAATGATCATCAATATAGATTTAATGATATGTGTTAAGGCCATGATAGAATTTTACCATCATTAATTACAATTATTATATATCTATGGGGTCACTTATGTTATACAGGGTGAGTGGGAATATGGATCCGGAAGGGATGGGACTTTTATTACTCATGAATGATTAATCGTGTGCCTATTTTTAGATGTTTTTTATTGACACAAGTGACCTTTTCATGGGTGGTAAATTACCTACATTTTTTTCATACACTAAGTTTATGATTATTCTATTTTACTACCATATATAGAGGTCATGTTTTCCATTGACCTATTAAGAGGACCGATTACCATTTATATGTCATCATATTATATGGAATCAGTTATGTTGGTAGAAATTAAATTATAGATTGAGGAAATGGAGGTGAAATGATTTATTAATCATAACATGTCACCATGGGATTATCTTATTCTCTATGCTATGAAGGAAGATGGGAGCCCTAGTATTTTTACTGACTGTCAAATTTTTAATGGGTGTCCATTAATAACATGTATCATTTCTCAGATTTGATGACCTTTCTGACCAACTTAGAGGGGCTCGTTGTTTTTCCATGGTTGACTTGTGGTTAGGGTTCCCCCAGTTGAGGGAAAAATAAGTTGATATAACAAAACATATTTTTGGTGTCAATATGAGTATTTTGGGTTTGTGGCTTGTCAAGACCCGTCCTCGGGGCCCGTGCCGTGACTACCCCAAGCCCGCCTTCCATAGGCCAGGAGCTGGCGATTAGCACCAAAGGCGTAAATCCCGATAACTGGGAAGGCATTGCCTTAAAAAAAGTAAACAAAACACCACAGAGTACAAGCGGAAGTAAAACACTAAGTACAAAGAGAAGTACTCAATGGAAAAAAAGGGCCAGGATACAAACCCAAATGAAAGTACAACTACAACTAAACAAAGTACAACAGAAAAAGACAACAGCTGGAAGAATGGAAGCGGCTCCTAGGTCATCCTCCTCGGATCCTACCTGAAGGGTTGGTACAGATGGCACAACTCCTGGATCGTCCACCACGGATCCTACCTGAAGGGTAGGTACTGATAGCCTCCACAATGCTCTCGCCCGTCAACCTCCTCTGAGTGTCGTCTCGCCGTGAAGTCCACCTCCGTTACTGACTCGTCGTGTAGTCCACCTCCGGGTACCGACCAGTCCTCGAACACTCGACCACCGTCAGCACTGCCCGTCGTCTGCAACCAACACAATGAGGTGCGGGCATAGCCCGTGCAGGGGTGAGTATAACGATACTCAGTAGGGACCCCGAGACCCTCAAGGTCTCACTGAAACCAACATGGATAACCACAAAGAAGATCTCAACAGATAACCTCTACTTAGGTATATGCCCATGCATATACCTAAGTTATCAAGTAACCCATCTCAATCATGAGGAAAACACCAAGATCATGAAATCAACGGATAACCACTACCCAGGTATATGCCCATACATATACCTAAGGTATCAAGTGACCCATCTCAATCATGAGGTAAACACAAAGGTCAAAAGTCTCAGCTCAAACAAGGATTTTCATTATCGAAACCGTAACTACTGAAGAGCCCCGTCTCTGGAGTGTACAGTGGTCCTGTCACGACTCCGAGGTACTGCTCACTAACCTAAGACTGCTGAGGTACTCCTCCTGTCTAGTACCACGGGCCAGCCACCCAAACACAATAGTGATTCCTGCCGGGGTATGCCACCCAAACACAGTAGTGCACACCCCCTAGTAGCCTACAGAGGTACTCTCCGGACGAGTACCGCGGGTCTGCACTGTCACACAGGTAGTGCTCCGTCCGCCATGGGTCTGCACCCAAACAAAGTAGTGCTCCGTCCACTGGGCTAGTCGACTCACTCCAAGTTAAGTCGGTCAAGCAGTCGTCAGGTCTCAGTCGGCTACACGGTCTCCGTACTCCATACGCTCGTCTCCGGGAGGGTCCGCTCCACGAGCTATAGGTCGATACTCCAAGAATCTCAAAGTCCCATGAAGAAGTATCTCAAAGGACCGTCTTGTCATAGGGGTCTCAACGCAACAGATGGCACGTCAATCGGACGCCCGGTCTGTGAGTTACTAGCCTTTTCGTCCCCGGGGCCCGGTTGGTTTCGTGTACGAACCAATCCAGCCGTATCTCAACTGTATCCCGAACTCTCATAGGGTATACTCATAGGGACCGTTTCTCAACGTGATCACCAAAGCCGCTGACGGTTCGTCAAATAGACGTCTGGTCTGAAAGATATCATCTTTTCCGTTCCAAGGTCCCGGTTAGATTTCAGGTACAATCCAACCCGGCCACTATCCAACAGCAACCAAAACTCAAGTGAAGTATGCCAAAAGTTCCATCTCATCAAGAGAAATTCAACGAGACAGATGGCGCGTCAATCAGACGCCCAGTCTGTGAGTTATTGGCTTTTTCGTTCCAATGGCCCGGTTGGTTTCATGAGCGAACCATCCCGACCGCACTCCGAAGGCATCCAAACCTTGAGCGGAGTAAGACAAAAGATCCGTCTCACTTAGAAGAATCCATCAAAGTCGACGGCACGTCAATCGGATGTCCGAAGCTCAAGATATGAGTGTTTCTGCTCCGAGGGCCCGGTTGGTTTCGTGTACGAACCATCCCGGCCGAACCCAAAGTATTCCGAAACCTTGAGTGCAATATACCAAAACAACCGTCTCGATCCAAGGATCTCATCACCGCTGACGGTGCATCGATCGGAGGTATACAGCTCAAGATATGGGCAAAAGACCGTGAGGGGTCTGAAAACGGGGGGTCTGGGCCCGGACCGACCCGGCCCAACCCCCCATGGGTCGGCCCGAACTGGGTTGACCCGACCCGGATGGCGTGACCCGGCCCGGCCTGGGCGCGACCCGGCCCGGCCGGTGGGTCGGCTCGGCCGGTTACGGCCGAGTGGAGCAGAGCGGAGCGGGGCGCTGCCCCCGCGTGAAGAACCGCGGCCCCGCGTGGGGCTGCCCATGCCAGCGGACGCGGCAGCTGGCCGCGTCCCGTCGCCCCCCTCCGGTCTCGCGCGGTCTCGGGACCGCACTCCGCCGCCACGGCTTCAGCTGCGGTGGCTTCTTCCGGCGGTGTGCCGGCGGGCTGTTCCGCGGACCACCGGACGGGTTCCGATGGTCGGAAATTCGTGTCGTATTCGCCAATAGCACTCCCGGGACCCGTCCTTCACTGTGAGGATCCCACAATGCCCGTGCAACTTCGTTTTTCATTTTCCGGCATGGCACGATGGTGCCGTGGCTTGTTCAACTTCATCGGCGTGGCGCGACGACGACGCGCTTCTTATCCCTTCCTCATAATTTCTGTGTGGCGTAACGGCTCCGCGCCGCCTTTCACGTGCCACAACAAATTTAAACAACAAGGGGGGAGGGGGGTCGGTCGTGTTCGTGCGGTCCAACCTCCTCCCGTTATAATGATAGCAAGAGGCCATCTAATAGAAGTCGATGTATGACAAAGAAATAATTCACGGACAAAAACAATAATCGTCAACATCAATCTGCAAGAACGAACGATCCGCGGATCAACCTGGAATTGGTTGGTCCGCGCTCGTCATTCTTTTCTCAAAAGATAAGAGAACACCAAATAAATTCCCCTACATGGATATTTGACGTCGCACGTCGGGTGTTGCGGAGAATGGCGTCGTGGGGTCGGACGTAGATTTCGTGGATGTCAGGGTGCGTCCGAGGAGGAAACAACGTCTCCTCACTTGTTTCTATGATAAAGAAGGAAGGTACGTTGTTGTTGGCGATGATCACCGCGGTCGGTGAATTCTCCCTGGTCTTTGAGGAAGATGAAGGCGGAAGAATCCAGGTCGCCGAGTCTTCTAAGTGGAAGGGTCGATGTTCTTCGTCGGAGAAGAACCGTTCTTCACGTTCTTCAACGTGGAAGATGAAGTTCTTCAAAGTATAGAACTCTCCCTCTCACAATTCTCCAAAGCAAAAACCAAACTAAAATAAAATAAGGCTTTGCCTTATTTTATTTACTTATGCAAACATTTTCAAAAACTCAAAATTCAAAACACATAACTCACTTAATTAAGTTAATGTGTTGGCTTTGAATTAAAGTGGAAAGAAGGAAAGTCACCCTAATCAATGGTGAGTTTTTAAGGGTTACACACTTAAGAGAAAGCTTTAAGAATTTGAAGGGGTGGGGCTCGTGTGGGCCCCACCTCACAAATATCCTAACAAGAGAAGTTAAGATTTAGTGGGTCCAACCCCCAACTCCATCACATGGAAGTTAAACCACTTAGAAGAGAGAAATAAAGTTGTGACACAACTTTATTTCACTTAACACATAAACCTCTTAGTAAAGAAATCAAATAAAATTGTAAAACAATTATTTTTATTCCTCACATTTTTAACAACTCCTCCCGAATAAACGCACCTTAGGAAAAGGTGCTCCTAAGAAATTACCGGCACTGCGGTTTCATCGGTGCCCTCGGATTTCAATTCCGAGCACCGGTTTAAAAGTTAGAAAAACCCACTCGTTCGTTCACTGAACGTACCCGAGCTAAACTTCAGAAATTGATTCCGGGCACACCGGGCCTCGGAATCAGGTACCGTCAGAAACTGCGTTCTTGTAAAATTACAAAGAAAATTTAGAAAAAATCTCCCTTTAATTTTACGGGTCTTTACATTACTCCCACCTCAGGGCTTTACGTCCCCATAAAGCTTCAACACAAACTAAGGTCACAAAAGCGGTACTGAGCACGCATCTGAGCCTCCTGCTCTCATGTGCTCACCTGGAGGTTCCTGTACTACCAGTGAAAGCGCACCCGAGGAATAGACGGTTCTCATAGGATCTGCCCTTTTTGATCCTCGATCCCCACTGGAACCTCCGTGAAAGTCACCCCATCGCCATGGTCCAGCTCTCCATGGTCGATGATATGCGAAGGGTCGAGCACGTATCACCTCAGTTGAGATACGTGGAAGTCGTCGTGCACCTGGTGGAAATGAGGTGGATGGGTCAAGTGGTAAACCACCACGCCTACCCAGCTGAGGACCTAAGAAGGTCCGCTGAACCTCGGAGATAACTTGCCGCCATGGCCACATCTCCGTAAACCTCGTCGAGGTGAGACCCGTATAAGGACGTGATCGTCATCCTCAAACTCTATAGGTCTCTAATTCTTGTTAGAACTGGAACTCAAAACGACTGCTGCCACTAGGGTAAGGTTGACCGACTCAAGAGCGATCGTTCGCACCCTCCTGTGCATGAGTTTATCCTGTGCTGCCTGGGGTTTCCTTTTCACCGACCAAGGAAAACCCATTCCGATGTCGTAGTTAAACCATAACCTTTTTGCCTAATACCGTCAATTTGTGTATGAACTGTGATTTCCTAGTACATACTCAAACCAACGTCGTAAGGCCTCGACGCTGCCACCAAGAGATTCCAACCGAAACTCTCGCCTCGAGGGTCTGACCACACTGTCGGCGTAAGTGTGATTATCGAGTCTTATCCTAAGGTATCTATTTCCGACGCTTTCTTCGGGGCGCGCGCATCCGTCTATGGGTAGGACGCGCTTCTTGTTGCCCCGCATTCCCGCTTTCCAAAGTCGGGCGGCATCCGTTCCTTGTTCAGGGACGTCTGCTCCTTGATCGAAACCGGGATGATGGGATGTCGGTTCTTCCTTCTGTGGATTCCTCCTCAGAGCTCATTACCTAGTCTGGGTCTCCCTCATAGATTTAAGATGGGTTCATGAAGCTCATTCCTGGTGCCATATCTACATGGACGCCAGTTAATTACGCTGCTTCCGTCAAGATGCTTCAAGGGGTCTTATCAGGGCGGTAACCTTCGGTGAGGAGAATGGTCACATTGGGGCGTCGTCGGCATGTCTGTCTTTGGTCCCTTATCACAGGGCTTCTCGAGGGTGCGGAAGCCCGAGGCATCCCACATCGAACTCGGGGAATGTGTACTATCTGAGGTTTTCCTCAGTTTCTCATGTTTAACACGGGGTATGTTGCGAGTTTAATGTCTTGCGGAGACGGATCGGGTTGAAGGATCCCCAGGGGGGACACCGATGTTGGGGCCAGCACTTGTGCGGCTTCCCGGGTTTCATGTAGTGGGATGGGGTGGCATGACCTCACTGGGATGTGGCGGCCCGGGTAAAGATCAGGATGGATGGTGGAGTGAGACATGGGGATTGCGTTCTGAGACGGCCCAAGAGGGGGGATACAATTTAAAGTCATGCGGGACAGAATACAGTTTAACATCATGCGGGACAGGATACAGTTTAACGTCATGCGGGATGGAATACAGTTTAACGTCATGTGGGATGGGATACAGTTTAACGTCGTGTGGGACGGAATACAGTTTAACTTCATGTGGGGTGACATACAGTTTAACGTCATGCGGGACAGAATACAGTTTAACGTCATACAGGATGGGTGGTTTGGGGCTTACACTCTGAGGCAGGCCAAGGTGGTCGGAGAACCGACATGGAGAGGTCGAGACAACCGGGTGGTGGGCTTGAACCTCGTGGAGGCTTCCTACGTACCGTGCATTAGCACGGATCAAAGTCCACGTAGTTCGCTGGGATGGGGCATATGCTCTGGGGTGGCCTATAAGAGGATGTCATGGTCGATGCGCGCTCTAAGCCCACGTGAGTCATGCTCGGTGTGGGAAACAAGAGGCAGCAGGGACCAGACGATCACGTCGCGAAGGGTGCGTCCATGAGAAGCGGAATGGGGCTTACGCGTTGAGCGGCCCAAAGAGAAAATTGGGGCTTACACGTGGTTAGCGGCCCTTGGTTCTGGGGCTTACTCCGGGGTGGAGGCTCGTGGTGCGACAAAGCGCAGTGGGAAAAGGACTCCACTGGCCTTCGCAGGGGGGGAGTACGGAGATGCATGGGTGAAATCATCCGCAAGAAAGGCTAGGGGCTTACGATCTGAGGCGGCCCTTCCCCCGCGGAAAAACACCGCTCCGACAAGGAGGATCTCATTCCATGTGAGGAAGAGTCCATTCCCATGGAGACGAGTGGGCGTAATGAATGTCCGAGCTGGGGGGACCCTGCATGCAAAGCACGGGGTTAGACCACAGTTTAACGTCTTATGTTAAGGATGAGGTGCTTAGAATTTTAACATCCTGCAGCTTGGATGAGGTGGGTTTTCTCCACACCCCTAGGGCTTACATGCCCAACGCCCTCTACCCCTTGTGGGAGGGAAGGCATTGGCAAGGCCATGGTGAAGGGGGGCTGCAGGGCAAACCGCTGGGGGGTCCACATTAGCGTGGCTATGCGAAGAAGCAATAGCCATTAGTGTGCCTATGCGGAGAAGCATAAGGCAAAGCAACACAATGGGAAACATGTCCCAAGGGAACTTGAGGTTACTTCGCACGAGCCTGGAAGGATGTACGGGAAAAACAACGCATGGCGTGCATGCCCGGCAGGGGAGACATCGGGTGCCGGTGCAGGGGGCAGCCAAGGGGCGTCAAGGTAATGGGTTCTGGGCTTTGCGCGCAAAAGGGAAGGCTTGCGTGAAAAACTCCGAGATGGCGCACAATTGGAGCAAGGGAATTGCACGCGGAGAGGGAATTACGCACAGGGTTTTCCACGCACGGCAGGGTATTGCGTGCACGAGACACGGATTGCATGCAAGGCTGGAACCCTGGGGAGGGGGCAAATTCACAGAAGCTGGTGGAGTTGCGCGCAAAGGAGAACTCCAGGGCAAGGTTGCGTGAAATGAGGGTTTTACCTGGAAGTCATCTTGTGCGCGGGGGGAGGCGAATTGCGTGCACGGGAGTCGCTTCGGATTCCTCAACCCCCAAACCGTTCAGGGTTACCTTCTATTTATAGGCGACCTCCGACGTGGAATCCAGGCGGCGCACGAAATTCTTCGCGCTGAGCGCAGTCGGCGCGCAAAAACTCACTGCGCAGAACCGGGGCGCGCAAAGATTGCATGCCACATCAGCTCAATTTCGCGAAACTTGGTGATTCTACGCGCGCAGAACAATTTTTCGCGTGGATCATCCTTTATTTCGCGCACCACATCCCGGGCCTCCGGATCGGGCCTCTGATTCCGAATATGACTTTGCTTCGTCATTTCGAAACTTCCTCTGGGAGTTACGGTCTTTTTTTCAGCGCCAACAAATGCCCCCCCCCCTTGGAATTGGATCCGCAAGAGGTCGCAACGATCGGATACCAAGGGAAACGCCGAAACGCCAAAGTGATGAGCCTCCTGGTCAAGTGGCGCACAAAATTCCGATGGGGTGCGCAAATTCTACGGACGCACGCGGAATCCCTTTTCCGTGCGGCGCGGAACCCAGGTCTTGCCTATAAAAAGGGGCGCTGGGTCCCAAATCCGTACTTCCGCCTTTTCCACGTGACAAGCACATCACTCTCGTGCGTGAAATCGCTTCCTCGGCTGCGCGTAATACCGCACTGGAAGCATGGAATTCCATCTGAAATTTGGCCATGATTTCGCGCCTGTTCGGGCTTTTCCGCGCTTCGCATGCCGATTGCGCGCTCATCACCAGGATTTCGAAAAACTCCTTCATATTTCGCGCCAAACTCTCTGATTCCGCGCCCTGCATCCTGATTTCACCCAACTCCCGAAAGAGTCAAGATGGCTGCAAACCGAGTTGATGAGGGGGAAGCCACTGCCCGTAGGACAGAAATGGCGGCGAACGAGGAGGTTTACGACGCCAAAGTGATTGTGTCCAACAATCTGACCTTATTCAGCCTGCTGACTCTGGCTCAGAAGACATATCCCTTGTCGAACAACCTCCCACTCTGGAATTTTGGCACCCTGGAGGAGGTGCCACTGCCGGGCTTCGAAGTGGACACGTCGCGGTCTTGGGTGACTCGGGATGACGAACTTCCTCGCTACAACATCACCAACAATGGCCATCCTTCCAGGGAAACTAGACATATTGATGTTTATGTCCTGAACCCGAGGACTGGGACCATTACCGGGGACGAGCCTGTGGCAGAGGATTCTCCGGCCCTCTACGCGAGCACTTTTCGTCAGAGCGTCATGAATGACACGAAGGGCTGGCTGAAGGATTGGGACCTGCGGTCCGGGGGCAACTTCACCAGCGAATGGGCTTGGGCGTTCTGGGTTCGCCGTACCTGTGACCAGTTCAGGGACGAACTGCGGTATATCAGCCTGTTTGAGGCGGTATGGACATCACAGTTCCATTTCCACCGCCAGCCTGAACTCGGACCGGAGCTATTCACCAGGTGGTCTCCTGACACCAACACGTTCCACCTTCATCATGGAGAAGTCGACATCAGTCTCTGGGACGTTCACTGCATAGGAGGTATCCCACTGGAGGGTTACCAATATGACGAGTTCGTTCCTCCAAACAACACATGGGGAGACAGGTCACGGACGCCTATGCTGACATGGCACCTGCTGCAGCTGGCCAAGGAGAGGCTGGGGGTCAAGGACTTCCTGAAGGACATCGCCTACAAGGGCTGGTTCTGCCTGTTCCTTGAGAAGGATCCTGCCATCAAGATGCCGGTATGGGGCAAACGTTGCCCAACTGCGACTCAGAGGAGCAAGGAAGGGTCATACTGGAAGACCCTGGAGGTGGGGAAATACCAATCATGGGGTACCGCGTCATTGAGGCCCGAGACCCGAACGTCTGGTATGCCGGTTTCCTTGCCGCCTTCTTGAGTGGGTGGCTCCTGTCGATGCGGGACGCGAGGATGGGCGTCTGTCCAGTGACTTTGGTGATGGCGGGCTCCATGGCCGCCAAAAAACGGTTCAACTTGGGTGTCCCCGTGCTGGCCAAGCTGTACACCATCCTGTGGCTCATCTCACGAGGGGGGTCGCCTTATAGAGTATGTAGTCCCTTACAGATCTTCCCTGGCTGGGTGGCGGCTCATCATGGCGGGTATACTTTCCCAAACGTCGTCTGTCCTCTGGGAAATGGCTTTCAACCGTCCTTGATAAACATCGCAGGGGTGGCGCCACTGACGCTCAATGAGGAGGGCGTGAGGATCCGCATCGGCAACCATGCCAACTTCAAATTCAGCCTGTTTCCCACTCCAGTCGGGCAGATGGTGGACAATGGGCGAGGCTCTCTAGAATAGTAGGAATACTTCCAGAGCATTCGGGGTTGGGTGCTTATGGCTCGGATCGACGGGAAGGTGATCTGCGAGCCTTACGTGCCATCCTGATTCGCCAGGCAGTTCGGGTGCCTCCAACGAATGCTGAAGAAGGTATTCACGGCTGTCTAGTAGGAGAAGAATCCATGCGTCCTGCGCCAGATGTGGTTGATGTTTACCACTTTCGACTCTGGCGATGTCGTTACTCTTCCTCCCACCGGGGTTGATGTCGGCCTAGCAACCAAGTACGCCGAACACTGGACCATTGCGTACCCTGAGGGGTTATTACGCAAGCGCATCCGGAAACTCGAGGTTACTCGCGTGGAAACCGGGTGACGGGAAAGAAGGCACATCGCCGTCGGAAGGGGGGAACCAGGGATGCGTCAGGCGGCAAGGCCTACGCAGGTCGGGACATCGGCAACGGGAACATCACATGGTGCTGCCACGTCCTCGTTACCCGCAGGGGGGTCACATGAGGCGGCCAGGGAACTGCCCGGGAAGCAGATAAGATATCTGCTCGAACCTTCCCAAGACACAATTCTCCCAGCACTGTGGTCGGCCTGGATGACCATGCGGCAATTGCTGAGCATCGAAGCCATCTGGCAGAAGGTAATGCAAAACGGGATCCAATTTTCAGAGGTCGGGGTCGTTCTAATTACTGACCGAGTAAACTTCCGTTGGTAGCATGATTATCTGATGACCATGGATGCATACGCACGCCAAAGGGGGCGGCGTGCAGAGCCACCTTTCCTAATGAAAGTGATGCTCGGCCAGGAGCATAATCCGGAAGCGATGCCGCCGGGAGAAGGTGATAGTGACGAGGATCTGGAGGGGGAGGAGGAAACCGGAGAGGACGAAGGCGAGGGAGAAGATGAAGAAGAGGAGCCCGAAGGTGAGGGGTCGCAAGGGGCGACCTACCAAGGGAGTCTCTGAGAGAGCGGTGAGATTTCCGACTCTGATCTCGACATAACCAAGATTCTCGAGGTTTGTCTCTGTCTTCATCTGTTTCCCTCATTCATCCATTCTACTTTCCAACTTCTAACTCACTTCCCCATCTTAATCAGGAGTAGTTGAGCGTTGGACGGGTGTCCCCACCAGAGGAGGGAGGAGAGGAACCAGTGGGACATGATGGGGATCCGACACCCATCATTGAATTAACCAGTGCAGAGGGGTATCCCATTACGGCGGCTCCTACAGCGGCCGAAACACTGGGGACCGACGTTCTGGATTCCTGTAAGTCTCACGCTTCACTACTGGTGCTTGGTGTCCAAAGACCCCATCTGACCAACGTATTACTTGCACAGTGATCTCAACACTGGAGGCACGTCAGGCTGCGGAGCCCGGGCCATCCGTGAGAGGACCAGCGGCGGACATACCACCTCGCTCGGAACATGCTCACTGTACTGAGTCGGCCCTGAAAATTGATGAACAGGGGGCGGAAGACATCAATGGCGTTTTTCCTGAAATGAGGTCATAAGATGGTGGAGGCATCATTGCCGCTGGGGCAAGAGAAGAAGGCCGCCCGGACGGCGAGGATTCTATTCCTCACGAAGTCGTCCCTGTGGCGGATCCTGCTACCGATCTGCTGGCGGCCTTCCCCATATACCGACCCGCTGACCCTGAGGAGATAGACGACTTAGACTCAGAGGACTCCGAGGAGAGCCGGATGACACAGTGAAAAGGGTGGAAGTGTATCCAGCACTTCCTCAGGCAGCCCAAACCGGATTGGCTGAGGCGAATGGGATCACTTCAGACCTGGTTGTGCTTACTGTGCGCCGGAGGGGATAACGCTCAGCGCCTTCATCTGACGGTCCGTGACTACATGGCTGAGAAGATACGTGAGTGCAGCTGGCGCACCGACATTTCCCAGTGCCGGGAAGGATCGGCGAGCGCTCAAGTGTTGCTGAGGGCAGAGCAGGAAGTCCAACACCTCGAAGGGAAGGCGGCAGATAAGGAGTCCTTTATCGCAACATGCTCTGAGCTCGTGGAGCAACTGACGGCCTAGCTGGCTGACGCGCAGGAACAACTGGTGGAGGCAAGTCACCAGATGACCGTACTTCAAACCGAGCGGGCGCAGGCACAATCTAGGGCTGGCGAGCTGCGCTCTATGGTGACCGACGAGGAGAGAGTCTTCAAGGAGCGAGAAGCGGTCCTGGAGGCTACCAGCCAGAGGGTAGCAGCGCTGGAAAGATTGCTTCAGCACGCTGATCCCTAAGGGCTTGTTTTCGCCATCTCATGAACTTTCTGCTTGTACTGCTCATCTTCTCAATCCAATATATGGCCAAATCCACTCATTCATACCCTTGGTTTAATTATCTCAACTATAGTTTCGAAATGAATAACAACTCATCCCTAGGCTCCTGTGGGTCGTGCCCAACGCAAGAAGCAGAAGATGCTCGTACCATCATTTCGTTCAACTGTGGGGCATTGACCAAGCTTTAGGCGTCCAAACTTGGGCCCGGACTTCTGAGGAGACCCCGGGCCGATTGATGTGTCGACTCCTCAATGTGCTCTAACACACGAGCGGGGCGATGCCGACATTGAAATACATCCGAACACAGGGGGGTGGAGAGGAAGGGTGAATCACGCTGCCCAAATTCGGAACCCAATGGGGAAAAACCATGGAGGATAACTGTAAACCGTGGAGGAAACCTAGAATCCATATCATGTTGGCCTGTAATGGGGACAATAAATGAGGGATGACCACTGACCATGTTCGCGACACGGGGCCTGACTCAAATATCACCTGTCAATTTTCTAGAACATTGGCCCTGAACAATAGGCGGACCATAGGTCTGTCATCCATACTATTAGGGGGCCCCGTCAAACATGACCAGTCCTCCGGAACGTTGGCCTAGGATAGTAGGCGGAACATAGGTCAAGCATCCGTACTGTTAGGGGGTCCCGTCAAACATGACCAGTCCTCCGGAACGTTGGCCCAGGACAGTAGGCGGACCATAGGTCGAGCATCCATACTGATAAGGGGTCCCATCAAACATGCAATGAAATGAGGATCCGAATAAGGTGGAACGCAAAGCGTGGAAGGTGGAGTGGTGGTCTGTTCGAACATAGTCCAACACTCCCGAAATTGCGCCACCATGGCGAAGGCGCATTAGGCGGACACACCGACCTGATCATGGGTCGTCCCAATTTCCAGGCAGGACCTCTTTGGTGAGAGAACTGCCACTTCCCATTATTATCATGGGGCATCCCGAACCTGCTCGGGGTAGATGTCCCGATTACACCACTTCACATGGAGTCGGGCAGAGGGACCGACAATAAGGAAGGACGGGGTTCAGTAATCCCTGGGGCTGGACCCAAGACGAAATGTCCAGGTGGTCCTACGTATCTCATTAGGATGAGAATAAAGCCACACGTAGTTCTTGAAACACAGTTTAACGTCATGTTGGACGAAATACAGTTTAATGTCATGCGGGACAAAATACAGTTTAACATCATGGGGGACGGAATACAGTTAAGGTCATGCGGGACGGAATACAGTTTAACGTCATGCGGGAGGGAATACAGTTTAACGTCATGCGGGACGGAATACAGTTTAACTTCATGAGGGACGGAATACAGTTTAACGTCATGCGGGACGAAATACAGTTTAACGTCATGCGGGACGGAATACAGTTTAACGTCATGCGGGACAGAATACAGTTTAACGTCATGCGGGACGGAATACAGATCTTAGTTTTAGGTCTTAGAACTTGGACCATGAGGATCTTAGTTTTAGGTCTTAGAGCTCAGACCATGAGGATCTTAGTCTTAGGTCTTAGAGCTCGGACCATGAGGATCTTAGTTTTATGTCTTAGAGCTCGTACCATGAGGTGGGAAAAGGGAGAAACGGACACATGCCAAGGCAGTTACAAAACCCGACATGAACGGGGACCTAAGCCCTACTTACCATGTGCTCTACGGGGAAATGCTCGAGTCGAGGGACCAAACAAGAAGGTAGGCTGGACCCACGGGGGAGTTCCACAGGCGTTCCTACGTATCTCATAAGGATGAGAATCAAGCCATATGTAGTTCTGATGCGGTGACATGGTAAGATACCAGTGCCAGGAGAAAAGGGGAGTGCGGGTGTGGCCCTTGCACTAAAAGAAGCGGAATTTGATAAATCCTGTTTGTCCTTTAAGGTGATTGGTTTTTTTGTTGTGAAGCGACAGGCCTAGAGTAGTAGGTCGTGGTGTCGCCACAAGAATCAAGCCATGATAGGCATTGAAAAATGGCATGGCATAAGACCAATACCCAACGTGATGTCCTCTACAATGAGGTCATCACAATGCAGTGCTGTTTTCCGTCTTGCGGCCAGGACGATAATGTCACAGTTTAGGGTCGTGTGATAGGACCAGAAACACGGTTTAAGGTCATATGGTTTGGACCAACAACACAGTTTAAGGTCATATGGTTTGGACCAGCACACAGTTTAAGGTCGTATGGTTTGGACCAACAACACAGTTTAAGGTCGTATGGTTTGGACCAACACACAGTTTAAGGTCGTATGGTTTGGACCAACAACACAGTTTAAGGTCCTATGGTTTGGACCAACAACACAGTTTAAGGTCGTATGGTTTGGACCAACAACACAGTTTAAGGTCGTATGGTTTGGACCAGCACACAGTTTAGGGTCCTATGGTTTGGACCATCCGAGAGAGGAGCCTCAGGCCAAAGAGGCCTATGAGGGTTCAACAATCAGGAGGGGGATAGGAGATGCTAGCTCCCAGCTGTGATGGGCCCGAAATGCAATGTCTGAGTGACTCCTCGTTTCCCATGGGGATGAGGTTCAGGATATACGCAACCTCTAAATAAGAGAACCAAGCACATACTCTAGCGCTCAGATCGCGTGAGCCCTGAGAGACACTGTTACGCAGCTCGGTCTGTTTGATGTGTGGGGGTGTACTGAGGGTTAGTACAAGGAGTGTCAAGATTCCACCTTGACACGATGGGGCGGAACATGACATGAACCATGCCACCAACATTCAGGGCCCAGGGAACCGACGTGACGACTGAGGATTACTGTTAACCATGTTCGCAACACAGCATCATGTCGTGTCAACCATGGGGACTGAAAAATGAGCATCAACCACTGACCATGTTTGCAATGCAGGATTTGTATCAATTTGTTGTCCGAAAACCCTCGGGGGCGTTGACCCATGACGGTAGGAGAGCCCTTGGGCGTTGTATCCAGGCTGTTCTTGGGGGTCCCTCCGGGTGTGAAGGATGACGGGGGCCCGAATGAAGGGGAACACGAAGCTTGGCAAGTGGATGGAACTTTCCTAAGTTGAATATAGCACTCCAAGTTCTAGACCAGAGTGCCTTGATCACATCAGCAGACCACTGGAAAGGGTCAGAGGGCTCAGTTTGAGAGCGGCCAAAAGATGGAGGATCCCCAGGAAAAAGAGGGGGCGTAATGCCAAACACCCTGGGAATCGGGAGATCGTGGGATCTCTTAAAAGATGGGGCTGGACCTGACATCTAGGTGTTCAGACGGTCCTACATATGCCATAAGGATGGGAATCAAGCCACGCGTAGTTCTTGAAAGCGTCTTCTAATGCCATTGGACATAGGAGGGCTAAATCTTGAGGACAGGGTGGGCATGGTGCAGCTATCGCAAGCCCGACGTGAATGGGGACATAATCTCACACCATGCCACGCGATCCTTTGGTCAAGGTCCCAAAGGCGAAACAGACGCGACAGCGGACCTCAAGCTGGACCCAAAGATGAAAGGTCTGGGAGTTCCTACATATCCCATTAGGATGGGAATCAAGCTAGACTTAGTTCTGGAAATACATTTTAACGCCATGTAGGACAAAATATGGATCTTAGTTTTAGGTCATAGAACTCTGACCATGAGAATCTTAGTTTTAGGTCTTAGAACTCTGACCATGGAGGATCTTAGTTTTAGGTCTTAGAACTCGGACCATGGAGGATCTTAGTTTTAGGTCTTAGAACTTGGACCATGGAGGATCTTAGTTTTAGGTCTTAGAACTCAGACCATGAGGATCTTAGTTTTAGGTCTTTGAACTCGGACCATGAGGATCTTAGTTTTAGGTCTTAGAACTCGGACCATGAGGATCATAGTTTTAGGTCTTAGAACTCGGACCATGAGGATCTTAGTTTTGGTCTTAGAACTCGGACCATGGAGCCCAGATGTAGGGCAAAGTGTAGTTTAAGGTCGTGATGGACCATACAGTTTAAGGTCATGCAGGACCAATAACAAGTTAGGAAAATTACTTCTTGAGGAACCTGGCGTTGGTGGGAGGAGTGATACGCTCACCATCCATAGTCACCAGGGAATACGCGCCATTGGGATAGACCTTGTGGACAAAAAAGGCCCCTCCCACATAGGCTCCAACTTGGGTGGTTTCCTGCCGGGAATCATTGGCGCTCTAAGAGCCAGCATCAAGTCACCTTGCAGGAAGGAGTGGAGGCGAACCTTCTTACCAAAAGCTCGAGCCATCCTGCACTGATGCCTTTCCAGGTTATGTAAAGCATGAAGCCTACTTCCGTCCAGCGCTTACAATTCGGCTATACGGATCTCGGAAAATCTGTCCGGCACTTGCTGGTCGTAGACCACCGTGCGCAATGGGGGCAGCTGGACCTCGATGGGAAGGATGGCCTCGGCTCCGTATACCAGGGAATACGGAGTCACCTAGGTGGAATTGTGAGTCGTCATCCTATAAGCCCATAGGGCGTTGGGGAGATTGTCCGGCCAACTTTTCTTGTTCCGACCAACCATTTTTTGCATAATGTTAGAGAGGGTTTTGTTAAACGCCTCAATCTATCCATTCGCCTGCGCATGATAGCGGGAGGTGTGGTTAGAGCAAATGTTGTACTTGGCGTACAATCTCTTCAGCTCGGCCGCTCGGAAGTTGGTTCCGTTATCCGTGAGGATAGTGTGAGGTATTCCAAACCGGTGAATGATATTGGAGCTCATGAAGTCGGAAATAGAACCAGCCTTGACTCCCCAAAGCGGGGCTTCCTCTGCCCACTTTGAGAAGAAATCCATGGCGGTTAAGATGAACCGGCACTGGCGGGCCGTCGCCGGCGGGTAAGGCCCTACGACATCCAACCCCCAGACTGCAAAGGGCCAAGAATACTTGGTAGTATGGAGAGGCTCCGGTGGCCGATGCACAAAGTTAGCATGAACTTGGCACGCATGACACCTCTTGGTGTACTCGATGCAGTCGTGGATCATGGAGGGCCAGAAGTATCCCGGTCTCCGAATCTGGTGGGACAACTTTGACCCGGCCTGGTGGACGCCACAGGAACCAGTGTGCACTTCCTGCATGACTTGTGGGATCTCCACTCCTTGAATACAATGGAGGAGAAAACCATCAAACCCACTCCTGTAAAGGAGCTGCTCACGGATGGGACCGCTCTGAAGGGTGAACTGCGGCGCGCGACGCCGGATTCGTTCCCGCTCTGCTCGGTCCATCGGAAGATTTCCGTGCCGGAGATATTCAACCAAGGGTTTCCTCCAGTCAGGAACTGTCGCGATCACCACGCCTGAATCCCCGGGGGGTCCTGACACGGGGGCACCAGCAGTGAGATGGTTCACTCACAGGACACGATCGTCCTCTGGGATAACAGGAGAAATGACTCTTCAGTGTGCGACGTGGATGATTAGGTCATCCTGTTTGGGCTCCGTGAGTGATGCGGCCAGGCTGGCCAAAGCATCTGCTTGACTGTTCTGCGACCGGGAAATGTGAACGACATCTGGTCGAGAGTGGAACTTAGCCATTAGATGGAGGGTGAACTCCAGCAACGACATGAGTTCCGGCTTCCTGACAGCGTAGTCACCGTTAACCTGCTTGATGACTAGCTCAGGGTCCCCTTTCACATACAGGTGGGGTACATTAACCTCCAGAGCCAACTCTAGGCCAGTGATGAGGGCATGATATTCTGCCTCATTGTTGGTGCAGCCTTCTGACAACAAGAAATAATATGGCAGAACGGCTTGCACCGGGGTGATGAAGACGATACCCAGGCCCACTCTGTTAAGCCTAGGATCATTGAGCCTTCTACCGGTAGGGCTTCGGGAGGCGCCGTCAAAGTTCATCTTCCAGCATGGGGTGGCGTGATCGACTGAGAGGGTTTCCTCATTAGGAAAGCCCAAATCCAGTGGCTGGTCCGCAGAGGTTGGGTGGGCAGCTAAGAAGTCTGCCAACGCCTGTCCTTTGACGGCCTTCTGAGGTACGAACCTAATGTCGAACTGCTGGAGGATTACCGTCCAGCGTGCCAATCGGCCGGTCAACATAGGCCGGCTCAGGATGTATTTCAACGGGTCTACCTGAGAGACAAGATGTACCTCGTGGTGCTGCAAGTAGTGCTGCAGTTTCTGTATGGCGAATACGAGCGCCAGGCAGCTCTTCTCGATGAGAGAATATCTAATTTCCGTGTCGAGGAGCATGCAGATGAGGTAGTAGAGGCTATTCTCTATTCCCTCGTTGTTCTTCTGGGTGAGAAGGGCACCGAGGGATCGCTCTAGGGCGGTCACGTAAAGGACCAGCGGCTTTCTGGGAACAGGTGGCATCAGGACCGGAGGTTGAAGCAGATACTGCTTGATTTCCTCAAAAGCGGTATGACACTCTTCATCCCACCCATAGGCGGCGCATTTCTTCATGAGTCGATAAAAGGGATTACACTTGCCGGCCAGATTCACAATGAATCGGCGTATATAGGCTAAGTGGCCATGGAGGCCTCGAAACTCCCGAATATTATTTGGGGGAGGCATCTGATTGATGTCCTTGATCTTCTCGGGGTCAATCTCGATACCTCGATACCTGACGATGAAGCCAAAAAACTTTCCGGAGGTGACCCCGAAGGAACACTTCAAAGGGTTCATCTTCAAGTGGCGAGAATGGAGCAAACCGAACACTTTCTCAAGGTCTTTGAGATGGTCCCAGGGCTGAAGAGATTTAACCACCAGGTCATCTACGTATCACTCCACCAGCGTCCCAAGGATCGACTTGAATATGCGGTGCATAGCCCGTTGATAGGTGGCACCTGCATTCTTCAGGCCGAAGGGCATAACCCGATAGAATAAAGTGCCCTGGTGGGGCCCTGAAGGCAGTGGAATCATCGTCCTCAGGGGCCATCCGGATCTGGCTGTACCCGGAGTACCCATCCATGAAGGACAGGGCTTGGAACCCGGCTGTTGCGTCGATCAACAACTCTGTCACGGGAATGGGAAAGTCATCCTTCGGACAGTGGCGATTAAGATCGCGGAAGTCGATGCAGACCCTGATCTACCCGTTCTTCTTCCTGACAGGCACAATGTTGGCTAGCCACATGGGGTACTGGACTTCCTTGACGAAGTTGGCCTTAATGAGCTTATCAACTTCGGCCTCAACCATGGCACCATGAAAGGGGTGCATTTTTCTGGGAGGCTGCTTGAACCCACGATGGTTTGCTGGGAGGCCAAGGCGGTGGACGGCTACCTGGGGATCTAGTCCCGGCATCGCGTCATAACTCCAGGCAAACACATCACGGTGCTGTCTGAGGAAGTCTATGTACTATTGTCGTTCCTCGGGAGGCATAGCGGCGCTGACCAAGGTGGGTCTCGGGTCCGCCTCACTACCAAGGTTCACCTGTACTAGCTCGTCGACCGTGGCAGAGACGCCCTCCTCAAAGGCAGGAGGAGCATCTTCCATGTCTTCTTCTCCGCTTGTGGAATGATCGTCCATGGGGGGAGCCGTTTCGGGGCTGCTCGACCATGATGGGGAGCTGGCACCGGCTTGGGCGGCAGAGGTCGTCACGACGGGAGACTCATGCACCGCGGAGACCATGGCGACGAAGGAGGTTGATCCAATCCCATCTGGCCTACGGCCCAAGGGGCCACGCTTTACGACATCAAAGTAGTGGCGACGCGTTGGCTTGAGCCGGTTGATTCCGGCTTGGCGAAACAGGTACGTATAACGTACTGCCGTTTCCATGATCCCAACGTCCTGATACCGCACAGGGGTAGGAGGCTTGGGGATCACCTGAGCCTGGTTGGTGTAAGAGTACGAGGTGATTTCCCGCCGTCACTTAGACCTGGAAATATGCATTCCTTTGGTACCCGAGAAAACAAAGCACTCTCCCATATCGGGAGTCGTGGCCTCCAACCGATGGATTGGGAAGACATATGCGTCATCCAAACCTTCCCAGGGATCACTCGCGACAGTGGCGGGATCAATCTCACCTGCCAAGAATTGCTTTTCCTTGCTCTTGTAATAGTCAACGTCCAGGTAACAAGCTTCACAAGAGGAAAACAGAGACGCATCTCCTTGGATCACACCCACTCGACCCTTAAGGGAGTATTTGAGGCACTGATGGTATGATGAGGGAACCGCTGCGTGAAGATGGAGCCACAACCTGCCCATTAATGCGTTGTAGGCAGTGTCCTGAGAGACAACCATGAATTCAGTATTGGCAATTAAGCCGCCGAACTGGGTCTTCAGATGAATCTTGCCGAGTGGAGTTTGCTCGGTCCTGTCATACCCCTGGATTCTGAGGTCGGAGGGAGTTAAATGATCCTCGGACAACCCCAGTTTTCGCAGTGTCTAGGTTGGGATCACGTTAATCCCAGAACTCGTGTCGACAAGATAGCAACAGACTTCCATGTTATTGAACTGGCCGGTGATGTACAGCGGGCGGATGTGACCCTGTATGGGAGAGTATTCATCTTCACCGGAGAATGAGATAACCGCTTGACATTCAGCATCCTCAATCACCACGGTGTGAAAGGCTTCTGCGGCCGCGACCTCTGCTTCAAACTGGAGGGGGCTCCTTAGAGCCTCGGCGAGCGCCTCACGCATTCCGGACGACAGGAGAAGGGCCTCAAGGATGGAAACCCTTTCCGGAATGCCGGCCAGATGCTTCAGGACATCATACTTTCTCGCCAAACGCGAGATTCTTCTTACAGGAGGTCGCTCTACGATTGGGGGCATGACAGGTCCTGCTGGCGGGACTGGTGACTGACTGGTACTAGGCACATCCCGCTGTTCACCAGCTGAAGCCCGGGAGGTGGGAGTCACGCTAGGACCGGGAGGCCGTAGTCAGCCAGTGGCAGGGTTGGGCTGGTTGCGACGCAGTCAAGGCTATTCCGCCCGATCCAGCAGCACAAATGGTGGTGGAAGCGAACCTGTTGTCACCGGGTGAGGGAGCCGCGAGTGCTGCTCTCTATACTGGGCATGCTGCCTGGTCTCGGTAGCATGCACGGACTGACCGGAGGTGACAACTGTCATGCCCCGTCGATTCACGTAGCCACGGCCCCGTCGACGTTGGCAGCGGCTGGGGACATTGGGGAGGTCCACCTGGCGCTCCCCACCGTCGGGAGCCAAAAAGGGATTTACCAACTCTACGGTGTTAACCGAAGCGTACTCCGGGTTCTCTGGGAGGTTCACCTGGAGCTCCTCATCGTCGGGAGCCAAAAAGGGATTTACCAACTCTACGGTATTAACTGAAGCATACCCCGGGCTTCCGGGGAGGTCCACCTGGCGCTCCTTATCGTCAAGAGCCAAAAAGGGATTTACCAACTCTACGGTGTTAACCGAAGCGTTCCCCAGGTTCTTAGGGAGGTTCACCTGGCGCTCCTCACCGTCGGGAGCCAAAAAGGGATTTACCAACTCTACGGTGTTAACCTAAGTGTACCCCGGGCTTCCACTCGAGGAGTCATCCACTATCGGAAGGGGTCTCAGAGGGATCCTCATTTATGAGGGCATGAAATCGCCAAGCATGCGAGAAGATGATGGCAATAGCAGGGCGCGTTCTTTCTTCTTGAGCCGCCTCTTGCTCTTCTGGGAAGAAGTAGGCTAGGACGACGATGCCAAAGTGGCGCTCATAGACTCCAAGGGCTCTGGCTAATCCAGGCGGGCATGGATGATGCCATGGGAATGGGCGACCGTTCTGTGGGCCATCCAGTCATTATATGTCCAGGACCCACAGTCGGAAACCTGTTCACACCCATCCCTATTGTCACTACTGCCATATGATCCCACGAAGACACCTGCCACCTATTCCGGGGCTGGGCCCAACCTGACTATGTTGTTTTCAATCTGGTCTTGGAGCCAGTCCTTGAACACATAGCATTTCTAGATGGTGTGTCCCAAGATCCGGTGATAAGGGAAGTAGTTAGGGTGATCCCTGAGACACACCTCTTCTGGCTTCCGGCACTCAGGCAGTCGCACGATCCTCTACTCCAAGGTGCTACGAAAATAACCGGGGACCTGGGCCTCGCCAAACGAGTAAGCCCGATGCCTTCTATCCAGAAAGGGGACTCTTGGGGGCTAACCATGGCCCGGGGCTGGAGGAGCAGGCCGAGGAGGCGGAGCTGGATTACCTCGCCTAGGTGGTGGCGGTGCATTACGCGGAGGCGCCTGCCGATTTTGAGGCGGTCGCTGCTGGGTCGGAGGCTGTGGGGGTGGACCCCTATGATCATGCTGAGCTGGCCTCACTGGTAGCAACTCTAGCTATCTGGGGGCCTCTATCTACACCACAGCAGCAGGCTCGGCTCTGGCGGCTCTCCTTGCAGAGATTACAAGAGGCAGCGGGCGCGCCTGACTGGCCTGTTGTAGGGCTTCTTCGAGGCGCTGAGCCTTGTTCGAGAAGTCTCTGAACCCTCCAGGGTAATTCTGCATGATCAGGGAAGGAACCAACTCCGCCTTGACGTTCCCTACACACATCGTCAGTAATTTCTCCTGAGTCAATGACATGTCAAGGGAGTACTTGAGCCCCTTCCACCGGGCGAAGAAATCCATGACTCGCTCGTCGGTCCTTTGCTTGCACCAGACGAGGTCTGCAATGTTCGTCTTCCGGGTTGTGGAACTGAACTGGTAGAGGAATTTCCAGCGAAGGTCCTCCCAGCTAGTCACAGATCCAACAGGGATCTGGTTGTACCAGACGAATGCTAGTCCTTCCAATGTCTGGACGAAGAATCGGAGCTTGGCAGCCTCCTGCTGTGCCGGAGTCCCTAACATTGGCCCGCACCTCGAGTTGAAGTGGGCCAAGTGTTGTGGCTGGTCTCCGGTCCCGTTAAAGGGTCCAAAGTGGGGTTCCCAAATCCCGGCGGGGCAGGCATGTCATCCACCCATGCGGGGTACGGCTTGCCATCCGGTGGGATTGCCACCTGCCGAGTTTTCGGGGCCTCCAAGAGAGCGATGAGTACCTCCATCAGATCATCCAGATGCGGATTCCTGTCCTGACGGGGATCTCTAACCACAAGCGCATTTCCCGGCTCCTTGATACGATAGTCGGACTCAGCGGCTCTCGGGGCAGCTGGCGGAGCGACTCTTGGAGCGGCGGGAGGAAACCGAGCAGTGTCCCCCAGGTTGCCTCGCCGCTCAGGAGGGTTCGATGAAACATATCGCGACCTCTTTCCATGGGCTCCAGTGTCTCCCCGGTCGGCGAACACGACACGGTTACGGCTGCCCAGGGGGATCTCAACAAGGGGTAGATGCTCCTTCCCCCATTGTCCTGGTCTAGGGTTGATGTAGCCAGGACGCCGCTCTGCAATGCGTTCGGCCGGGAGCTCATCGACCAACCCCTTTTGCTCGGCTAGCTGTTGGCGCAGCGTGAGCTTCTCGGGATCTTCCTCTACCTTCCGCACTGAGGCAGACGGGTCGGCGAGTTTGACAGACCCGACGGGCTCTTTACCCTTTCCGATGTTTCGGCCCGGCGCCAATGCCTCCGTGGGTACATGAAGACCTAGGAGGCTCCTCTGTTGGCGATTAATCCTCCCAGATGGGTCCAATAGCAGCATGTCCTCGGGGGGTGAGTCCCCACGTTGAGGGGATCCACATTGTTTCCCTCATCTGAAAGGTCATCCATGTTGACTTCCACTGCCCTTGGCGACGCTCCCTCAGGGCCGCCTAGTGGATCGGGCTGTCGGCGGATCGCACAGAAGAGGAGAGCAGCGTACTACCCCACCCGTGGACGTGCGCGTGGGGGGTGGCCTCCTCAATAACTCTGTGGAGTACTTGAAAACTCTGGATGCATTGTTGCTGAAGGGCCTCATGGTGGTCCAGCGACTCGGGGTGCCGGACCGCGGGGAGTGATGCTAGGTCGACCCGGCGGCACTGCTCACCAATTTCCTAGAGATGCGCTTGGATCTTGGGTTAAGGTGATAGCTGATGGTGGAGGCGGGAGTGATTCATCTGAAGAATCTGGCAGAAGCATTCAAACTCTTTCGGGGTGAGTGACTCCGACACATCAAAATCCGATTCTGCGACCGGCCAAAACTTCTCAGGGAAGTGGCCCGCTGCAAGAACGGTCCAGAAGCTCCACAGCTCCGGTTCGGGGCCCGGAACTTGCCGCCCCTACTCTTCCACCGAGGAAAGTCAGGGAATTGGCAATGGCGCCAAGGCAGGTCGTCGGGGCGGTGGGATAGCCGGCGGGGAATACGGCGAACATGCCGATTGGCCACCGATCCCCGGGTCATCCTCCAGGGGTTGCAGTGCCCTGGCTGCCACGTCGCGATAGGATGGGCCGGAAAATGGGCCTCTTGTGACAACATCGGTGCTTGCCGAGGGTGTATTGCCTCGCGATTCTTCTGTCGGCCCCCAAAAAAGTTCCTCACCCTCCTCAACAGGGGCGGGAGGTGCTTCCGAGGAGGCCAGTGGAAACTGCGGGCTTGATCCCTGGTGGTACGCCAAGTCCTCGTCTTCCGGGATATACCTTCGAAGGCCGGAGGGAATCATATGGATCTCGCATTCGGGGAGTATGAGACTGATGCGCCACATCCCCAGTTGGGGGGAAGGTTCTGTCGTCGAGTCGTACTTTGCCTCAGAATCTGAGAAATGGACTGGTCTGATTTTCATCCGGACTCCCCTGAAAATCTTCCTACGGCGATGATGCCCGGCCTTCCTACCCCTGGGTAGCTCCTCAAGGTAAGGACGATTTCCGTCATGGGGTCCCCCGACCACAATAGAGCTGGGGAAGAGGGGACAGAAGGCTGCGGTGCGAGGAGCACTGGGACAGATGTCGAAAGGGACATGGGGAGGACCACCATGTGAGTGAGCGACTGGATACACAACGGCTCCATGATCGCGACCGACAGTAGGGGGAGTGACCTCATACCCCATGCAGTGGGCGCTGGAAGGAGTCATACCCGGAGCATAGCCGTCGCGAAGAAGCTTTCGGCTTTCCAGATTGGTGGCACGGGATGAGCCTTCATGGTGAGCGGCACTACCATGGATTGGTCCGCAGTGGCCACTGCCAGTGTCCACGACCAGGAGATTCGACCCAACTTGCCTGCAGGGCGGTCGGGGTTTCGATCCCAGTCGGGCACGCGGCTGCCCCTGCCCAACATGCGCGGGGATCTGGTAACAGGAGTCAGCAGTGGCTCGGGCCACGGTGGTTTCTGATGCTGGTTCCCCAGGACGGGCATTCTCTCCCGCTCGCGCCCGATGCTGGCGTCGAGTCAGATGGGCCAGAACCGGCGGTGCGGGCATGAAGATTGCCTGCTCCTTGGCTCAGGGAGTTGAGCGGCGGCGGCGACGCAGCCTGGCGGGGGTTCTTTCCGTTAACTCCTGGGATGGATCACCGATCGGGTGGACCCGGACATCTCACACCTCATTGGCGTAGCGGAGGGATGTGTCAAAGCGCTCTAGGGATTGGTTCCCGAAGCGGTTGAACGTCGGCGTGGGGAGCAGCGGCTCCCTGCGCGGCACTCGAGGGCGGCGATGGTGGTGAGGCGTGGCCGCCTATAGATCCAAGTGGGCCATGCCCCTGGTGGGGATGACCCCTTCCTCGTCATACCTATGAACCAGGTTATTGATCACCGTCCGCTGGATGATTTCTGACGGGGAGGGGGGGCGCAGGCGCCTGGCTGCTACGACGGTCGAAGTCGGAGCGACCGTGGAATAGGTGGGACCGCGCGGGGTAGCCGTGTCGGTACTTCCCCTGCCCCTGCGCCGGTGGGAAGGTGGCGATCGAGCTCCGAATGCAGTGATCTGATTCCTGGAAATAGGGAGATGAACCCATTAGTATCAACAAGAAATGAGATCAACAACCAAGGCCTAGCGTCATTCCGTCTTCCATGGTCGGTGAGAGGGATCCATGCTGACGACGTCACAGAACGGAGTAGTCAATGTCCTGACGGCCTCGACCCCTAGCGGGTTCATGTCTCAGTGAGGGTTACCCGGACCTGGTGACATGTTGTTCTTTCTGACGCCCCAATGGCTACCATTCCCCGTGTTGAGGAGAAGAGCTTCACGTCAGGTTCACCATTTTTTGTGGATCCAACTCCCCAATGGCTACCATTCCCTGTGTTGAAGAGAAGATATTCACGTCGGGTTCACCATTTTTTGTGGATCTGATGCCCCAACGGCTACCATTCCCCATGTTGAGGAGAAGAGATTCACGTCGGGTTCACCATTTTTTGTGGATCCGACGCCCCAACGGCTACCATTCCTCATGTTTAGGAGAAGAGATTCATGTTGGGTTCACCATTTTTTGTGGATCTGACGCCCCAACGGCTACCATTCCCCGTGTTGAGGAGAAGAGATTCACTTCGGGTTCACCATTTTTTGTGGATCCGACGCCCCAACGACTACCATTCCCCGTGTTGAGGAGAAGAGATTCACGTCGGGTTCACCATTTTTTGTGGATCTGACACCCCAACGGCTATCATTCCCCGTGTTGAGGAGAAGAGATTCACGTCGGGTTCACCATTTTCTGTTTCCGACGCTTTCACTGGGGCGTGCACATCCGTCTGTGGGGAGGAAGAGCTGCTTGTTGCCCCGCATTCCCTCTTTCCAAAGGTGGGCGGCATCCGTTCCTTGTTCAGGGACGTCTACTCCTTGATCGAAACCGGGATGATGGGATGTCGGTTCTTCCTTCTGTGGATTCCTCCTCGGAGCTCATTACCTAGTCTGGGTCTCCCTCATAGATTTATGACGGGTTCGTGAAGCTCATTCCTAGTTCCATATCTATATGGACGCTATTTAATTACGCTGCTTCCGTCAAGATGCTCCAAGGGGTCTTGTCGGGGCGGAAACCTTTGGTGAGGATAATGGTCACGTTGGGGCGTCGTCGGCATGTCTATCTTTGGTCCCTCATCACAGGGCTTCTCGAGGGTGCGGAAGCCCGAGGCATCCCACATCGAACGCGGGGAATGTGTACCATATGAGGTCTTCCTCAGCTTCCCATGTTTAACACGGGGTATGCCGCGAGTTTAACGTCTTGCGGAGACAGATCGGGTTGAAGGATCCCTAGGGGGGGACACCGATGTTGGGGCCAGCACGTGGGTGGCTTCCCGGGTTTCATGGAGTGGGATGGGGTGGCATGACCTCACCGGGATGTGGCGGTCTGGGTAAAGATCAGGATGGATGGTGGAGTGAGACATGGAGCTTACGTTCTGAGACGACCCAAGAGGGGGGATACAGTTTAACGTCATGCGAGACAAAATACAGTTTAACGTCATGCGGGACGGGATACAGTTTAACGTCATGTGGGACGGAATACAGTTTAACGTCATGCGGGGCGAGATATAGTTTAACGTCGTGCGGGACAGAATACAGTTTAACGTCATGCGGGACGACATACAGTTTAACGTCATGCGGGACGGAATACAGTTTAACGTCATGTGGGATGGGTGGTTTGGGGCTTACGCTCTAAGGCGGCCCAAGGTGGTCGGAGAACCGACATGGAGAGGTCGGGATGACCGGGTGGTGGGCTTGAACCTTGTGGAGGCTTCCTACGTACCGTGCTTTAGCACGAATCAAAGTCCACGTAGTTCGCTGGGATGGGGCTTACGCTCTGGGGCGACCCATAAGAGGATGTCATGATCGATGCGCGCTCAAAGCCCATGTGAGTCATGCTCGGTGTGGGGAACAAGAGGCAGTGGGGACCAGACGATCACGTCGTGAAGGGTGCGTCCATGAGAAACGAAATGGGGCTTACACGTTGAACGACCCAAAGAGGAAATAGGGGCTTAGGTGTGGTTAGAGGCCCTTGGTGTCGGGGCTTACTCCGGGGTGGAGGCCCATGGTGTTACAAAGCACAGTGGGAAAATGACTCCACTGGCCTTGGAAGGGAGGGGAGTACAGAGATGCATGGGTGCAATCATCTGCAAGAAAGGATAGGGGCTTACGCTCTGAGGCGGCCCTTCCCCCGCGGACAAACGCCGCTCCGACAAGGAGGATCTCATTCCATGTGAGGAAGAGTCCATTCCCGTGGAGACGAGTGGGAGTAATGAATGTCCGAGCTGGGGGGACCCTGCGTGTGAAGCACGGGGTCAGATCACAGTTTAACGTCTTGTGTTAAGGATGAGGTGCTTAGTAGTTTAACGTCCTGCAGCTTGGACGAGGTGGGTTTTCTCCACACCCCTAGGGATTACATGCCCAACTCCCTCTACCCCTTGTGGGAGGGAAGGCATTGGAAAGGCCATGGTGAAGGGGGGCCGTAGGGCAAACTGCTGGGGGGTCCACGTTAGCGTGGCTATGCGAAGAAGCAATAGCCGTTAGCGTGCCTATGCGGAGAAGCATAAGGCAAAGCAACGCAACGGGAAACATGGACCAAGGGACCTTGAGGTTACTTCGCACGAGCCTGAAAGTCCGTACGGGAAAAACAACGCATGGCGTGCATGCCCGGCAGGGGAGACATCAGGTGCCGGTGCAGGGGGCAGCCATGGGGCATCAAGGTAAGGGGTCCTGGGCTTTGCGCGCAAAAGGTAAGTCTTGTGTGCAAAACTCTGGGATGGCGCCCAATTGGAGCAAGTAAATTGCGCGTGGAGAGGGAATTACGCACAGGGTTTTGCGCGCACGGCAGGGTATTGCGCACATGAGACACGGATTGCGCGCAAGGCTGGAACCCTGGGGAGGGGGAAAATTCACAGAAGCCGATGGAGTTGCGTGCAAAGGCGAACTCCGGGGCAAGGTTGCGCGAAATTAGGGTTTTACCTAGAAGTCATCTTGCACGCGGGGGGAGCCAAATTATGCACATGGGAGTCACTTTGGATTCCTCAACCCCCAAACCGTTCGGGGTCACCTTCTATTTATAGGCGACCTCCGGCGCGGAATCCAGGCGGCGCGCGAAATTCTTCGCGCTGAGCGCAGTCGGTGCGTAAAAACTCGCCACGCAGAACTGGGGTGCACAAAGATTTCACTCCACATCAGCTCAATTTCGCGAAACCCGGTGATTCTACGCGTGTAGAACAATTTTTCGCACGGATCATCCTTTATTTCGCGCACCACATCCCGGGCCTCCGGATCGGGCCTCTAATTCCGAATATGACTTCTATTCGTCATTTCGAAACTTCCTCCGAGATTTACGATCTTTTTTTCGGTGTCAACAATATCTCCAGATGTGAGGGTCAAGTCTACGGCTTACCGGAAACTCTAGGTCTGGGACAAGATTTGTGGAAGGAAGGAATGATTCATATCGACGTCTATTACTATGGCAGCTAGTATTGGATACAGACTGTCCCTTGAATCATTTTTAGAGCCATTGGGTCACACTCCTTGACCGCATGCAGCCGTACTCTTCCTCCGCCCTCCAGCTCCCTGAGCCTGGCTGGGACAACTAAGGCGGGTGGTTGTAGCATGTTAAAAAAGTACACCACCTAATGCTGCTCTCCTAGCTATACCTCCAAGTCCGCTGCTTCGCAGACTCATCTCTCCTTAAAGCTTCCCCATCTTGAAACATTTAACACGCTCGAGTCTCTAAGACTGGCACCAGTTTCCTGTTTCTTACTGCACTGTATAGTCTTCATCCGTTCCTGGACGATCTGCACCTTATTTGCCTACGATCTGAAAGAGCTGCTAAAATTTCTCCTTTTCCGAAAAGAGAAACTCGGTCTCATCCCCTAGATGAACCACGCCCATTGCCTAATATAGTCAATCCTGACATGAATGATGTATTCATGCCATGGATGACGTCGTAAGGCCTCGACGTAACTACCAAGAGATCCAACTTTCACTCTCGCCTCCAAGGGTCGAGTCACACTGTCGGAATCAGTGCAAGGTCACTGGGTCTCCTCCAGTAGAAATCTTAAAAGTGAGGGTCAAGTCAACAGTCTTAAACAGGACCACTCAGTATCAACCAAACAAAAGGACATGAAAGCAAACAAAGATAAGTGTCTTTTTTTTATTGTAGCTCATAGTACAAAGACATGAATACAACAAAAATATGGAACTAGAAGTACAAGGGATGTATCCACTAGTTCCGCTCCTATCCACCTACTCCCGGAGCTCTACTGCCTCGGTGGCTCCTCCAACGCCTGCGGATCGACAGTGCGGGGGGTCAGACAGTCACATGCCAGGTGACCCTTCCTGCCGCATTCATAACACTTCCTGCTCCTCATACGGCTGGCTCTGACCCCACCCCGGGTGCCCCACACCACCGATCCTAAAACCTGAGATTTCCCAACTGCTGGTCTGGTCCTCCTGAACCTCTGCATCATCTGTCTACTGCCAACAGATGACTCGGCTACTGATCGAAAAACACGCGGCAAAGGCAGCAGCTCCTAAACACGCTCGGGGTGTAGAGCTACTGGCACAAACTCCACCCTGAAGAAGGTCTCGAAGTCTTCCCATGTGAAGGTCATCCCGTCGCAAAACTGGAACAAGTGGCTCCACCACCTGCCTACTGCTGCCTGAAGAATTCTGGCAGCAAAGATCACCATGAAGTCGGCAGGCATCTCCACTAGCCTGAAGACTCTCACCATTACCTCCAGCCAATCCTCAGAAGCCTGCGGATCCGTCTCTCCCTGGAACCTGGGTTGCCTCTGGCGCTGGAACTCGTGCAGCGCGCTCAAGTGGCATGCATCGCGTACTGCTGGGGCTGGTGGCATCGGTGGCCCAACATATGGTAATACCGATGGTGCCTTCGCTGATGCGTCAACTGTAAGAGGGTCCTGTACCGAAGCCTCGTCGCTTGGCAGGCTGTCAGTACGCACATCCCCCTGGGCTCTAGCTGGTCGTCCGTGAAAAGGCATCCTGAAAGAAACAACGTGACATGGTCAAACGATTATACCTGGTGAGCTGACCTGGTTTGAGCTGTTTTAAGGGAAGACCTTTGAAAGCACACACGAAATCAGTGTTTTCGTGCACAAAGTCAGAAATTAGTTGTCAGGGTCCTGGTGTATGGTTACGTCGGCCGCCCGCACCAACACTGGACTCCCTAAACTAAAGACCACACTTGGTACCCTTAACACTATTTCTTCACAGAAAGAAAATATCAGAGTTATAAGTTCTGCGGTAGAACCGACTCCTCTGATACCAATTTGTCACGACCTGTCCTCGGGGCCTATGCCGTGACTACCCCAAGCCCGCCTTCCATAGGCCAGGGGCTGGCGACTAACACCAAAGGCGTAAATCCCGATAACTGGTAAGGCATTGCCTTAAAAAAAATTAATCAAAACACCACAGAGCACAAGCGGAAGTAAAACACTATGTACAAAGAGAAGTGCTGAAAGGAAAAAAAAGGGCCAAAATACAAACCAAAATGAAAGTACAACTACAACTGAGAAAAGTACAACAGAAAAAGACAACAACTGGAAGAACGGAAGCGGCTCCTGGGTCGTCCTCCTCAGATCCTACCTAAAGGGTAGGTACAGATGGCACAGCTCCTGGATCTTCCACCACGGATCCTACCTGAAGGGTAGGTACAGATAGCCTCCACAACGATCTCTCCCATCAACCTCCTCCGAGTGTCGTCTCGCCGTGAAGTCCACCTCCGTTACTGAATCGTCGTGTAGTCCACCTCCGGGTACCGTCCAGTCCTCAAACACTCGACCACCGTCAGCACTTCCCGTCGTATGCAACCAACACAACGAGGTGCGGGCATAACCCGTGCAGGGTTGAGTATAATGATACTCAGTAGGGACCCCGAGAACCTCAAGGTCTCACTGAAACCAACATGGATAACCACAAAGAAGATCTCAACAGATAACCTCTACTTAGGTATATGCCCATGCATATACCTAAGTTATCAAGTAACCAATCTCAATCATGAGGAAAACACCAAGATCATGAAATCAACAGATAAACCCTACCCAGGTATATGACCATACATATACCTAAGTTATTAAGTGTCCCATCTCAATCATGAGGTAAACACAAAGGTCAAAAGTCTCAGCTCAAACCAGGATTTTGATTATCGAAACTGTAACTGCTGAAGAGCCCCGTCTCTGGAGTGTATAGTGGTCCTGTCACGACTCCGAGGTACTGCTCACTAACCTAAGACTGCTGAGGTACTCCTCCTGTCGAGTACCGCGGGCCAGCCACCCAAACAGAGTAGTGCTTCCCGCCGGGGTATGCCACCCAAACACAGTAGTGCACACCCCCTAGTAGCCTGCAGAGGTACTCTCCGGACGAGTACCGCGGGTCTGCACTGTCACACAGGGAGTGCTCCGTCCGCCATGGGTCTGCACCCAAAAAAAGTAGTGCTCCGTCCACTGGGCTAGTCGACTCACTCCAAGTTGAGTCGGTCAAGCAGTCGTCGGGTCTCAGTTGGCTACACGGTCTCCGTACTCCATACGCTCATCTCCGGGAGGGTCTGCTCCATGAGCTATAGGTTGATACTCCAAGTATCTCAAAGTCCCACGAAGAAGTATCTCAAAGGACTGCCTCGTCATAGGGGTATCAATTCAACAGATAGTGCGTCAATCAGATGCTCGGTCTGTGAGTTACTAGCCTTTTTGTCCCCGGGGCCCGGTTGGTTTCG
The DNA here is from genome assembly GCA_963277665.1 of Viscum album. Taxonomy (NCBI): domain Eukaryota; kingdom Viridiplantae; phylum Streptophyta; class Magnoliopsida; order Santalales; family Viscaceae; genus Viscum; species Viscum album. The sequence continues at coordinate 1,348,426,952 of OY728121.1, read as the reverse complement.
TGTGCGAACCAATCCGGCCATATCTCAACTGTATCCCGAACTCTCACAGGGTATACTCATAAGGACCATTTCTCAACGTGATCACCAACGCCGCTGACAGTTCGTCAAACGGACGTCTGGTCTGAAAGATATCAGCTTTTCCGTTCCAAGGGCCCGGTTGGATTTCGGGTATAATCCAACCCGGCCACTATCCAACAGCAACCAAAACTCAGGAGAAGTATTCCAAAAGTTCCGTCTCATCAAGAGGAATTCAATGAGACAGACAACACATCAATCGGACGCCCGGTCTGTGAGTTATTGGCTTTTTTGTTCCAGGGGCCCGGTTGGTTTCGTGAGCGAACCAACCCGACCGCACTCCGATAGCATCCAAACCTCGAGCGTAGTAAGCCAAAAGATCTCTCTCACTTAGAGGAATCCATCAAAGTCGACGGAACGTCAATCGGACGTCCGGAGCTCAAGATATGAGTGTTTCTGCTCCGAGGGCCAGGTTGGTTTTGTGTACGAACAAACCCGACCTAACCCAAAGTATTCCTAAACCTTGAGTGCGATATACCGAAACGACCATCTCAATCCAAGGATCGCATCGCCGCTGACGGTGCGCCGATCTGAGGTCTACAGCTCAAGATATGGGCAAAAGACCGTGAGGGGTCCGAAAACGGGGGGTCTGGGCCTGGACCGACCCGGCCCAACCCCCCTGGGTCGGCCCGAACCGGGATGACCCGACCTGGAGGTCACTACCCGGCCCATCCGGGGTGGCCCGGCCCAGCCTGGGTGTGACCCGGCCCAGCCGGTGGGTCGGCTCGGTCGGTTACGACCGAGCGGAGCGGAGCGGGGCGCTGCCCCTGCGTGAAGAACTGCGACCCCGTGTGGGGCCACCCGTGCCAGCGGACGCGGCAGCCGGCCGCGTCCCGCCGCCCCCCTCCGGTCCCGCGTGGTCGTGGGACCGCGCTTCGCCGCCGCGGCTTCAGCCACGGTGGCTTCTTCCGGCGGCGCGCCGGGCACCGCCGCTACCCGCCGCCGGCGCCACTGTGCCGGCGAGGCGTGCCGGCGGGCTATTCCGCAGACCACCGGACGGGTTCCGGTGGTCGGAAATTCATGCCGTCTTTGCCAATGGCCCTCTCGGGACCCGTCCTTCACTGTGAGGATCCCACAACACCCGTGCGGCTTCGTTTGTCATTTTCCGGCATGGCGCGACGACGCTGTGTCTTGTTCAACTTCATCGGTGCGGCGCGACGGCGCTGCGCTTCTTAGCCCTTCATAATTTCCACGTGGCGCAACGGCTCTGCGCCGCCTTTCACGTGCCGCAACAAATTCAAACAACAAGGGGGGAGGAGGGCCGACCATGTTCTTGCAGTCCGACCTCCTCCCGTTATAATGATAGCAAGCGACCATCTAATTGAAGTCGACATACGACAAAGAAATAATTCACGGACAAAAACAACAATGCTCAACATCAATCCGCAAGAACGGACGATCCGCGGATCAACCTGGAATTGGTTGGTCCACGCTCATCGTTCTTTTCTCAAAAGATAAGATAACACCAAATAAATTCCCCTAAATGGATATTTGACATCGCACGTCGGGTGTCGCATAGAACGTCGTCGCAGGGTCGGACGTAGATTTCATGGACGTCGGGGTGCGTCCGAGGAGGAAACGACGTCTACTCACATGTTGTTATGATAAAGAAGGAAGGTACATTGTTGTTGGCGATGATCACCGTGGTCGGAGACTTCTCCCTTGTCATTGAGGAAGATGAAGACGGAAGAATCCGGGTCGCCGAGTCTTCTAAGTGTAAGGGTCGATGTTCTTCGTCAGAGAAGAACCGTTCTTCACGTTCTTCAATGTGGAAGATGAAGTTCTTGAAAGTATAGAACTCTCCCTCTCACAATTCTCCAAAGCAAAAACCAAACTTAAATAAAATAAGGCATTGCCTTATTTTATTTACTTATGCAAACATTTTCAGAACTCAAAATTCAAAACACACAACTCAATTAATTAAGTTAATCTGTTGGATTTGAATAAATGTGGGAAGAGGGAAAGTCACCCTAATCAATGGTGAGTTTTTAAGGGTTACACACTTAAGAGGGAGTTTTAAGAATTTGAAGGGGTGGGGCTCGTGTGGTCCCCACCTCACAAATATCCTAACAAGAGAAGTTATGATTTAGTGGGTCCCACCCCAACTCCCTCACATGGAAGTTAAACCACTTAGAAGATAGAAATAAAGTTGTGACACAACTTTATTTCACTTAACACTTAAAACTTTTAGTAAAGAAATAAAATAAAATTTTAAAACAATTATTTTTATTCCTCACATTTTTAACAACTCCTCCAGAATAAATGCACCTTCAGAAAAGGTGCTCCTAAGCAATTACCGGTGCTGCGGTTTCATCGGTGCCCTCAGATTTCAATTCCGAGCACCGGTTCAAAAGTTAGGAAAACCCGCACGTTCGTTCACTGAACGTACCCGAGCTAAACTTCAGAAATTGATTCCAGGCACACCGGGCCTCAGAATCAGGCGCCGTCAGAAACTGTGTTCTTGTAAAATTCGAAAAACAATTTAGAAAAAATTTCCCTTGAATTTTATGGGTCTTTACATGGCTGTTCAATTCAGTCTCACTCGCTATCCTATCATATTTTTGGATTTGATAAACTAAATATTTCATCCGTTCTTTCACTCTTTTGTTGTTGTGTTTATAGATGATATATTGGGGTAATCTATGATAGATGAGGATCACATAGTCCATGTGTATATCATTATTTGAACCTTGATAGAACATAATCTGTATGGTATGCCTTCAATGCTTGATTTCTTGATCCATGAGGTGAGGTTTCTGAGGCATATTATTTCTGAAATGGGTGTCTATTTAGATACAAAAGAGGTATAAGCAGTTGTGTCAATGAAGTAACCCAGAAATATATTCCGTATTTGCAGCTTCTTGGGATTGGCATGATAGTATATTTTTTTCAATATATCTACAGGATCACATATTGTATTACAACATTTACCCCATAGGGTGCAGTTATTGAATGTAATGAAAAGTGTCAGAGATCTTTTGAGGATATGAATATGAGGTTTACATCAACTCCTGTATTGATTCATATTGAACTAGGTTCAGGTTATTATGTCTTCATTAATGCATCTGTTTTAGGTTTGATATGTGACTTGATGCTTGGGAAACATGTGTTGTATTTTGTATCTCACCAATGAAACCCTCATGAGATGTACTAAACAACCCATTATATGGAGTTTGAACTTACTGTGAATCCACCCAAACATTTGGCTGATGTATATCAAGGGGTATCACATTACAATATATTTTGATCACAAAATATTCAGTTACATTTTTACTCTAAGAGATCTGTACTTATGATAGAGTTTCATTTGATTATCTTCAAACCATCAATTTTGATGTCGTGTGTACCCATGGGGAATGAAATGTGGTTGACGACATGGTAATAACTAAATTCTGAACATAGTCCATGAAGGAAGCAGTTGAGTAGTGGTATCTAATGAGTTTGATTTTCAAGATGTGATTAGGATAAATAGAGGTCAATAGATAGGTTTTATTGGCTTTGATAAAGGTTTAATAATATTTTTTTGAGTTATTTCGACTTAAGACAATACGAGACACCAAGATCTGATGCTTATGTGAAGTCCTAAATAGTGGTTAGGCCTCCGTTTATGTTTTATTGGTCTCCTTATGGAGTATTTTTCTTTTCGAGTAGGTTGGTTTTCCATTTTAATTGAGTTTGGAGTTTCTAAATAGTGGAAATTATATAGGTTTATCCATGCACACTAGGGATACAAAGAAGTATCTTGATTTCAATACTTGGTATTGGTGGCTATGGATGAGGATGTTAGTTCTATATTCGGTTTCATTGTGTCTCACATATCAATGAGATAGTGTGAAACCCAAAAAAATTATGGGTTTGTTGCATCATTTACCTATTATTTTATGGATGTGGGATGAAATTTCCATGGATTTTGTGGATGTTTTACCACTAAATCATAGTGGGTAGATTGTGATTTGGGTGATAATTGATAGACTCACTAAATCAATTCATTTCATTCTAGTGAAAGAGATATTGAATTTGAAAAAACATGTTCACTTTTATGTCTGAGAGATTGTGAGATATAACATGATTACCTACACAGTTTTATCTTAAATGGAATCATGATTCACAAAAACATTCATGAAATGGTTGTATGATTTTATGGTTTCCCAATTTAAATTGTGCATAACTTATTATCCACAGACAGATGGGCATAAATAGTGTACTATTCAGGTTCTTAAGAATATTCCTTGGGCATGTGATACTTATTAAAGAAGATTTTTGGACATGATTTCACCTTTTTTTGAGTTTTCCTATAACCATGGTTATCAAGATTCTATCCGGATGTCTCCCTTTAAGGATTTTTTTGGGTATCCATGTCGATAACCCTTATGCTAGATAGGGTTTGGAGAGTAGTCCACGGTTGTGATAAATGTTATTTATGAGATGAAAATGATTGTGTAGGTGATCCAGATGTATTTGATGATGGCACAGATTTATCAGAAATCTTATGAGGACTGTCTTTATCAACCGTTGGAGTTTCTAATCTGTGATCAGGTCTATCTCAGAGTTCCACCTCACCTGGGATATTATTGGTTGGGTATGTATGGGTAATTTGGCAATGATGTTTGTGAGACTCTTTGAGAAGGTTGAGCAAATATGATGGGTGACCAATCTATTTCATTCACCATATATCTTGACATATATATATGAATTTTTTTCATTTTTTCCAGTTGAGGAGGTATATACTAAGTCATTCCCATGAGATTATATTTCATTATTTTGATCTTGATCCCAATACAATTTTGGTAGAGTTTATTGTTCAGATTATAGACTACACGAATATGGTAATGCACAGTAAAAAAAATACCTTAGGTCTAGGTATAGTGGAAATGAAGACATGATCTCCATGAGATATAGAAGAGGGATTCATTGATGATGCAGCTATGGTCTTCTCTATTTGTGGATACAGGATCATCATCTCTTTTTGGAGATAGAGAACTTGTCTGGTTGGGAGATTGCAACACACAAATACCATTCTATCATGTATGTTTTTAACTTTTATTTTGTTCTTATTTTTTTATGAGTGACTATGTCTACCCCTAGAATTTTTAAGATACATGTAATGGTGATGACATATGTTTTTGAATTTTCAACATAAAACCAATAATTTTTTCTACTCACTAAGCACTTACAAGCCATGTAAGTATAGTACTTTCCATGTAAGGGTTTTTGGGTAGAATCCATGAACTGGGTAGATAGAGTGAATGTTTTATATTCCTTTTATTACAAATATGGAATTTATTTATAGAATAATAATTTAAATTTAATTTTTTTTTCAACCATATACATTCCTTGAGGATTATAAAATGTTAAAATGGATTACACACCATTTAAATATCGAGGTGTTGGTTCTAAGAGTGCCTTAAAAAGATGTGTTTCATCAATTCTAGGTGAATCTTTCACTAATCTACCAAGAATGATCTCTAAAATATTTAGGATGAATCATTTCAATCTATATGGATTAATTTAGCTATTGATATGTAGTGTTAGGCTCTTCATCTCTTTGGTAAATCCTTTCATCTTTTTCCCTTGTGTTTTAGTTTAAGCACCATTTGTGGTAGGGATTAGTAATTCGATTGTGATTTCAATCAGTACATTTATGTATTTTTTATTTCCTTTCCTTATAAAGTAAGATCATATTCTTTCCAATCACCATTTCCAAAGGTAGTTCATTTTTCTATATCCTTGTTATAGGTGTATCTATTAAATTTTTATATTTTCCTTAGTTTATTTATGTTCATATTAATGACATGAAATTAGAAATGGGATTTCACGTGTTGAAATTAAAAAGGGGTAGGGTTCATGTTTTAAACTTTTTTTTCCAGGGAAATGGAATTTACTTGATTCAAAATAGAAAATGGATTTTCAAAATCTAAATCTCATTTTCCTATATTTAAAATGTTTTTTATAAAAATACGAGTATGGTTTCTAAAATTGAAATTAAATAAAATTTCACAACAAGAGAATTTGGTGTGTCAGGAAAAAGACACAGGTTGCCTTATTGTGTGTGACACCACGAGGATTTAAAATCTGGTATGTCAATGGTATGTGGAATAACTTTATGTTAGTTGGATCCAACCTTATTCCATGCATGGATATTGAGTGTCTAATATTTATTGTACCATAGGATAGTGTCCGATAGATAGGTTCATTGTTTTTTATTGTTGTTTCTAGTTATTTATGGAATGATATATTATTTCATGGATCTTAGATCACATGTATCATTAAATATATTATATTTACCTAATTTTCTGTATTTGTAAAATATGACATGAAATTATTAAAAACTCATTTTTTTTGAAAAATGGTTTCAAATTGTTTTTTTATAAAATTCATGAATTTTTTAATGCTTGAACTTGTTAATTCTTCCTATTCACACTTTTATCGATTCTTTGGTTGTATCCTACTAGCCTCAATTTGTCACACCATACTATTTATTATGTGTAGTTGTAGAAATTTATTACAGGATACGTGTAATGGGAAGAGAATTTTGTATCATGAATTCTTCCCTTTACATTTCAATTCAATTCAGGATAGTTTATAGGTGACGGTTAGTCACATGGAGATGAGCTTTCTTCAGCAAGTCATGCCATCTACATCATCCGGTTTCATTCAGTAGTATTAATATTTATTTTCTCTATTATGCTATGGTTGTATGTATTGTTTTCCTACATACATGAAATGATTTGTTTTCTTATTTTTACCTGACTCATTGCAGGCTGACATGGGTGACTATTCTGGTTGACCCAAGTTGGTATGTTAAATGACTGATAATTTCCGCAACTATCTTCATTAGTTGTTACTTATTGTAAATATGATGAGACAATTTAATTAATGGATGTATAATTTAATGAAACAATATTTATGATCCTTTAAAATATATTCTATTTTCTACAACATGTGATATGCACACCACTTAATGAAATCATTCCATGTCATTTTTAAGATTACTATTAATAAAAATTTGATATTATAACATTTATAGTATTTTAATTTAAAATTCATACCTTTAATGGATAAATTATTTATATAATTTAATATTTAAAAGGGTTAAAATCAAAAAAGAAACATTTTTATTATTGTTTTATTTTGAAATTTAAAATTAAAAAAATATTAAAATTTCAATTTAATAGAATTAAATTCTTTTTTAATTCCTCATACCATCATTAACTAACTATGAATTTTTAATACATTTCAAATGTGTTGTATTTATGTAAAAAAATATGGTTTTCATAAAAGATGTATTTTTATGAAATGTTCATTATATAGAAATGAATTTGTTGAATAAAACCCTTTTTGTTTATCAAATATTAATCCCTATAATAACATTTTGAATTATAAAATAATATTTGAAATTATAGACACTGTAAAAGTTTTTTAGAAGTAATGTAAAATGTTACTTTTATAATATTTATTTTCATCATTCTATTAAGAATTATTATTTTTGGTTTATCTTTGGTTTTTAAATACTAATAAATTTTATAAATTTTATTTGTTTAATAATAATGTAATTTATGTAATTGGAATATACAATTTTAATAATAATGGATGGGACATAAATTTTACGCATTGAATGAAATTTTTATAAAAAATGTTTATCTGTTTCATACATAGAAAAATTAAAATCAAGCATTCAAGACAATTGACATTTTATTTTAAATAATGATTGAAAATTTTAAAATCATTATTTTAAAATTTGGTATATGGGTAAATAACAATTTTCATAATTAAAAATAAAATATATGGTTGAAAAATAAAACGGTTAAAGAAAAATATAAAAAACAAGGATGCTTAAAAAATTAGTGATTGAGGTGAAATTAGACTAACACCTACTTTTATTCATTTTTTATATTTTTTGAAATTTAAATTATGAATAATAAAAATATATTATTGAAAATTTTTCGGTTATATAAAAAATTACCTTTCCCATAATTTATAAAATAATATCACTTCTACCACCAAAAAAATCATATAACCTTATAATTTCAATTATAAACACTTCCAAATATATCTTCATTGAAATCGATCCCATATCCAATGTCCTTTGGTTACTATTATCTAGTTTTAGACATTCATCCTAGATAAAATTTTCTAGAAAACAATTCAATTCCACGATGTGAGTATCCTTTGTATTCTTATTGTTTTGTTCATATTCATTATTATTCTCAAATTCCATAACCAGATGAATATAGTGACATAACATAAATTAGTATAACATAATTTCATTATATTAATTAGATAACAATTATTCAATATATTCCATCCATAAATAAAAATTAATCTTTGATCATGATTATATTATGACTACCTCCTCTAAAGAGTTATATTATTCCATTAGTCTCTAATTCTCAATGATGGTATCAAGGATGGATTTAATGAATCAATTTTTATTCAATATAATAAATAAAATTATGAAATGATCATTTCCATATAACAACATTCCATCCATTTATTGTGAAATTAGATATTTAATCATGTGTAAATCTTACTACAACCTCCTAGAATGACAAATTTTTTATATCATCATCACCCACCATTAATGAATAATATAATTTATATAATAAGGATATAATATATTTATTAAATATTTAAAATTTTATATGTTACACTTTATCATTAACTAAATATATCTCCTTACTCATTAAATAAATATAACAAGTTACCATTTGGGTTTATTCAACCTCCTACGCAAATTTTTTTATTAAGATTATTTCATAAAAATTATGTGATTTCATATAATGGTAATATCTTGTAATGATGATATATAAATTAATGATTCATAATTATGTATAGGTAATTCTCATATTTAAAATATTTTTTAATACATCCATGTTTAATCATTAAACATGTTTAAAACTTATAAATCATGAATTCTATTTTATCAATATGTATTCTTGTCTTCTCCCTATTGAAAATTATAAATAAAACTAATTGAAAAAAAATATTATTATATATTTAATGATTTGGGAATGATGAGCCTGAATCCAATTATTGAGAATTGATCCCTTCATTGTGGTTATCATTTTATGAAATAGACAACTAAAAGTCCTAACACTCCATGATCAAAACAAATAATAATCAAATAATATAAATTTAATATATAGTTAAAAATAAATTAAAAAAAGTTAGTATGATTATATTAAATTTATAATATATGTTTCTAAGATATTTATGTTCATTATATTTTTTTAGATCGTATTAAAGTAATTATGAATACAAGGTAGTTGTTTTTCATCTAAAATTCCATACATTGAAACATGATTAGTATTATACACTTAATATATTTTATAAGGTTCATACTCTTCCTATTTGATATAACATATAAAAAAATTATATTTTTTATTAGTATTTTATGGTTGTTAACAGTCCCTCTCTTTCAAGTGGATTTTCTTAGAATGTTTTTAAATCTATATTGGTTTTCTTAATATCATATCTGATTCACAAAGGCATGTTACATATTATGTTCCATAATTCCATTTTATTTCATTCTATTTATTTAATATCCGATTAATTATATAGAAAATATTTCCTTGTAACTCTTTGGATAAACGAATTCAGTTTATGATCTTTTTATCAAATTTATTTTAACTCAAGTGTTACCCTATCCATTAGCATTTTTGGTAGAACAATTTATATATTGAGTTGTTCTCATTATCATGAAATCCATTCATATATTTTATGTACCATTTTTTCTTTGATTTTTTTATGTGGTATAACATCATTATATACCTGATTATAACAGAAAAACATTTCTATCAATTTTATTCTTACTATAGCATGTTTCCTATAAGGTATAATGATTATTCAAATATTCTTAATTTGATTTATATTGTTTTATCTTAAACATTTCTCTTCAAATGCATTAGTTTTGTTAATAGCTTATTTTTTTGGTACATTTATTGAATGTTGTTCACGTAGTTTTCATACAAAAATTCATTGGAGAAATTATTTAAATTTAATTATTTCATTTATCTATATGGTGTAATTAATAGATGATCGATTATCTTGATTGAATTCTATTCACCTGGAACATTTCTTGATATATTTAGGTAGATATTTATTTTCAATGGGTGTATCATCCTATTATTAATTATTTAATTATGAAATTCTATATTATTTTATTATATTCGATAAGGATATGAGATCCAATTTTCATTCTATTAGTTCTTTATGATTCAATGATGACTTATTAATTTTGTAAACATATATACATTTAATGATAGTTGGGGTCCTATATCACCATATAGTGAATAGGTTTGGGGTTTATATCTCATGATATTGGTAATAGAAGTTAAAATTTTGTTTCCCTCAATAATGGCCAATGATCGGGAGGATATGGAATTTAATGTCCCCAATACTATTATATATGCAACAATTAAATGTTATCTCTATGTAACACTCTCATGGATTATGTTTCTTGGATAATGTTTCATAGAAAATTTTATTTCTGCCATTTTGGATATTTAATTACACATTTCATATTATTTTTTCAGGAATAAGAATCTTATATTTTTTAATTATACTAATATGTTCATCTTATTATCAATTATGATATTTTATTTTTATCCCCTATGTTAACCCATACCAAGAATCTAATCTCACACATTTCTTAGGTTACTTTTCACCAAGGATACAAAATATGTACATATAAGGGTATTCGTTTTGAATAAAATTTTTTATATGTTAAAGAATACATTATTTTTTATATATTGGTAAAATGACTAGTATTTTTAAAATAAATGATCTTTTTACAGAATAAGTATTATAAATTATATGATGTTATTTAAAAAATAGTCCATTGAAATATATTTAAATTAATGAATTTCATTATGTTATAAAAATTGAATTAGTGCATATATAAGTAGCTATAAATGCATATAAAATATATATATATATATATATATATGTGAAGAGTTTGATAATCACACCCTATATTTCTATACATATATATTCTTTATATTTTGGTTCTCATTTATTTTGGGTAAGAGATTACCATGATACAAATGTGAAATCGGGGAGTATATTACATTTCTACTTATCATCTTATAGTGTGAAATTTCTGTGAAATTATCAATGTTGGGGTGTATTGTAGATTATTGGTGTGCATATGAAAACAATTTGGAATTATATTTTTAAATATGGGGATTATGGATCTTGTTTCATGGTAACCATAGAGTATAATATTTTTATTTGGATACATGAGTTTCTTTATTTCATTTCATCTCTTATACCAAGATAACATTATGGTGTTGAATTTACCCAGGGCCTGTATGGGGTGAGCTTATGTTCAGTATATAGTCATTCATAGAGATATGTTGTAGATAATTGTTTTAGTGATAAATAAGGATCTTACCTTTTTATGTTGTTATGTACCATCTCCTATTTTTTCTAGGCTTATGATTATAATGAATATGGATTTTAATTTGGGATTTGTTCCATGTAAGGGGCTATTTTAGAATGTCATGATTAGAACCACATGTTTTCCATTTTCATTGTAGAAAGGTCAAAATATGTGGATGATGAAATGTCACAAATATTTCTCAATTGAAACCTAGAAAATTTTTGAGTCTTAGAGTCCCTTGACCTCTCATGGTGGAAAATAGTAAATTTTACCATATTAATGATCATATAAATGTCTACAATGGACTCATTGAACCTGTAGTTTATGTCATATATTAGGATGTTGTTTTTGCGAGCTTCAATAATGATGAATTTTATGTGATTTTTAATATTTAATATTAATATAATTGTTTATATAGATATATCATAATAAAATATCCTCTTTATGAAGTAACAGAAAAAAAAAATTAAACATTACGGTTGTATTAATTATTGGTATTTTACTTAGGGTCTGTGTTATGTTAGTTCACATTTTTGGGCCCTCCAAGACTCTTAATGAGTGTTTTATTTAATGAAATAAATAAATAAATTTTCATTTAGAGAGAACTTAAATTCCTTCGTAAACTCTTATATAGAACACTTATTTAGGGTTGTCTAATTTTATCCTTGGAATATCACATGATTGAGATATAGATAAGGTTTAGTGCTTTGTGGAACTGATGGTAGGTCTAAGTTGTGTTATTGAAACTATAATGAAATAAATGAATATATCATAAGGTTTTGATAGTTAATTAATTCGAGGGACATTGTGCCCTAGGTTAGTGATTTATTAATAGATGTATTCCTTGATCTATATTTCAAATTATTTATTAGTTCCTTGATTAATAATTATTATTCTCATTTTGATCATTGTGGATTGTCAACAAAAATATTGTTGCAATTATTCCTTAGGAATTAAATTACATAAATATTGGAATTTATCCTATAGTGATTACATATGTAATTTTTTCCTTGAACATTTCTAATTATTTTTTTACGGATTTCCACTAGTTATATGAATTTTTCAGTGTTCCTTAAAAATAATTTTAATCGTGTTTCACATTCACACATTTCCATCATGAATTGATTTTCATTCTCCCTTCATATAATGAATGATCCCCAACAACCTTCAGTGGGAATGATAGATATAATTAGGGGATCATAATGATGAGTATGAAATATATGATAATGATAAACACATTTCAAGAATGGTAGTGGATAAAGGATTACTACACATACAATTATGGATATATAAAAAATCATTTAGATTCCATGGGATAATTTAGATAATGAAAAATGATGTTACTAAATAGTCGGTCAGTAGTGTTGTATTGTTATGTTTTTTACCATGACTTGATGGTGTATTATTCTGTGTAGAAATGGGTTTAGAATTCAATTTTTATTATTTTTTAATATAGAAAGAACTAAACATTTTTTTTATTTTAATGAAATAAACATTGTTCACCTCAATGTGTACAAAAATTAGATTTCAAAACCTTATATATTTTCAATGGAGTGTCAAATGGATTTTCATATCATGTATTCTATATTTTTTGGATAACTCCACATCCAAAAAAATGTAATTCAAATTGATGAAATTATATATGTACCATCCATGACACCATTTTATCAATAGCATATTCTCAATGTAATATTCATGGACCACACTCTGTTGGTCAATGAAATAATATCTTATAGATAGATAACTCATATATCATGAAGATGGTTGTATATTCCATGTGATTATTCTATATACACACATCATGTATATCTTTTTGAAAATCATATATGTTGATAATTCACACCATGTGAATTTAAAAACATGAAGGGGCTTCCATAGAGGGACCCCATGTTCTATAAAAAAAATTATTTTCCATTTAATATTATATGCCATTTGTTTTTTTCATATCCTTTATCATTACATGTATTTTTCTACTATTATAGTCTATCCTATGAATTTTTATGTCGTAAATGATGATATGATTATCTTCTGAATATGAGGGAGATACTAAGAGATAGTTATAGTTCATTCACATTAAATATAAATTACTAAATTTGGGGTTTGGATATGGAGATTATAATGTTTGTAATCCATATTAGAGAGTATATTATATGTCATGATCCCATGCGCATCACACATTGGGTTGACACAACCCACATTCCGAAGGAATGATTCCATAAATATTAGATTTTGTACCCCAACTATGTGCTTTGATAGTGAATGGTCCATTAAATAGGGTTAGTTATCCCCCTTTTAAGAGATCAGATAGTGCTTGGTTCCCCCACTAGTGTTTTTACCCCTTGATTGACAAATATCCCTATGTGAGGCTTGGGTAATCCACTACAATTATAGAGTTGTGATGAGGTTATTTTTATAGTATCTTAGTTATGATTGTTTGGTTTGGTAATCCCATGTATGAAATATATTCATTTTCATTTTTTAGGTTCCCCTATATGATTATTAAATTGATAAAATGTATTGATCTACAATAAGGGGTGGAAAATCCATGATGGAGATGAATACGTCATCATGAGGTGGGAATGACTGATGATATTTTTTTATCTCTAAAAAGGGTTTAGAATATTAGATGATAATATTTTAATGACACATTATATACCCCTTAGTTTCATTCAATATAACATGCAGAACTCCCTTTTGATTCCAAAATATGTTATATTCTTAGTGAACCATGTTTTCATTGTTTCTCATGAGTTGTGACACATATATATTTGAGATGATATAACTTGGTCATATTCATATCCACGAGAATTCAAGTTGTAGAGGATTTCTAGTTTAACCTCATCTTACTCCAAATTATATATTACACAATATTTTTATAAAATTAGATTCCTACCTTTTAGATGGGGTTTTATAGAATCCTAATATATTTTTCTACAATCAACCATGTACATAATTATTTCTTTTTATAAAATGAAAAATTGAAAAATATATTGGGTAGAAAAAGTTTTTTCTTATAAAACATTACAATATTTTATTGAATATTTTGTAGGCTAAGAGTTGAGTCAACATGTGATTTCAAAGCCCTGTGAGGATTGCGATTGATATAATAAAATTGATAAATATATTATATATATTATGTGTAGTTTTTCTAAAATAATGGTACAAATAACAATCATACATGATGAAAAAAATATGAGAACTCCATTTATTCTTGAATGTGGTTTTTACCCTATTCATGAACTATCCTTTGTTCATGTCGGGTCTTTGTATTATATTATGTCATGGCACAAATGAAAAATAAATAAAAAATATTTATTTATTTATAGATAATTAATTGTAAAATAACCAATATATTATAATTAAAACTACTCAATTCAAATTATTCATTTTATCTATGTAATCCTAGGGATTTTAGAAGATTCATTTTACTAATTATGAGGGCGTGAGATCCCCATGCTATCAGTTTATATCAATTAGGGCAAGGAATCCGCAATAGGGCCATTTTGAGACACCCTATCCATGTATTTCCATCTTCAAACTTAAAACATGTATAACGTTTTGGTGATTTATGATAAGATCACCTTTTATGATGAGCACTAGTACTATTTTCAATCTTCTGAATTTAGTTCTCCCAGACAATCAATTCCATCATGCCACAAGCATGAACCATAGGTTGGCATCATGGTTGTGACATTACCATGATACATGGATTCTATATTTACATGATATATACTATTTTTTTAAGAGGTTGGGGCCGAAGCCTCATTTATTAATTAAAGCAAAGACCTCTTTCAAACGGGGTAGAGGGAGACCCATTACATAGCCCAAAGGCCCAAGACCAAGTGGTCTGAATACAAGGCTCGAAAGCCCATTTTTTTGGCCCAAAGGGCCCTTCGGTGAATAGTACTGCTATAGTACCATGACTGCTACAGTACCTCCACCGCTACAGTTCCTACAATAGTGCCTCCACCGCTATAGTGTTGTCGCCGCTACAGTCTCGCCGCTGCAACAGTACCTACTACAGTACTACTACAGTACTCAGAAATTCATCCCTGCCTGGATTTGATCCTGGGTCTTTTGGATGCCAACTAGTAGCCTTTACAACTTGGGTACATGCTCGTTGGCATACATGATCTATACTATTGTTATTATGGTTTCTCTTAAAATTAATATAACTATATGATGATGATATGACTACTCACATTATGATTTATGATTGGTGATTTTAGGGTGTCATACAAGGTATGTATATATCCTAACACCTTCATGGTCTCATCCCAGGAATTTCATGGCATATGAAGAAGAAAATAATTTCAATGTAGTTCTAGATATGCTAGGAGAAATTATAGAATATCTATCTATATAGAACACGGATGATACCCTACGTCGAATATGATTTCAGTATCCTCCAATTAATGTTGGAATCTTTTTATTTTATTTTTTGGGATTTTATCCGGAACTTATTCAATCATGTGCTTGTTTCATGCATTGATGTGGGATATAGATTTATGAAATATTTTTTGTTTATATTCCAATAATGTATGAAAATTTAGAGATGTGTTTCTCCATACAGGAACCATAGGCTATGGCCTCTAAGGTGCATGATATTCCCATACTTCCTAGGACACCATCCACATATCTATAAGGGGTGGGATTTAGGTTCCACAATCGTCTTTCCATAATACATGTAGGCATGGTGGTTTAGGACACGATTGAGTGGTATATGAGGAGTTTTATCTTAGGATTAGTATAAGGCCTCTTCCTTAAAACATTACATAAAGTTGAATTAAACGAATAATTCACATTGGGGATCTTTTCAGGTTTAGAGTTTTAGAGAATCAGACCATAACTATTACATTACATATCAATGATTTCAAAGTATACACTTATTCTCAGATTCCATTTTTTCATAAAATAAATACTCTTTAAAAAAAGAGTCATGACTAGTTCCATGTTTTAGACAACATGACTTTTCCTTGATCCCATCCTTGACCCTATTCATCTTTAAGTCCCGTGAAAAACATTTCAAAACTTGGGATGAGCATAAAAAGCTCAGTAAGATTTATAAAACAATGAAATAAAACTTTATATCATCAATACATACATAACATAAGCTCTTTAACATACCTCATGAAATTATAATATTTATGAAATACACATAGAAATCATAAATCATAAAGGTAACTTGTGGGATCCATATCATACTTACACTATAGATATCACAACTACGTAGGGAGTTACATTTGGAATACCCATCATAGTATATTCCCTAAATCTCTTAGAAGAAACATTCACGTTTACCTCCATCATGTTACCCAATGCATTGGAGAGCTAGCTCGGGATCACCCTCCCTAGGTTTATCACGGAACCACCCGTATACGTAACAATGCCCAAGAATCATAACATAACACATAAAACAAGCATAAAGGAAAGACAACATTTCCACATTCCAATAACAATATATCATATCAAGATATTGAAATAAACAATGCTTTATCAAACCATTTTCATAACCATTTAAAAACTTTAATAAATAGATTTTTGAATCAAAATGTCTCATACCACTTTGAAGCTTTTAAAGGAGTTAAAATTTTAAAACATTAATGTACGTATAAGTAAATCCTAAAAAACATTTTGAAATAATGTAAATTAATGAGAAATAATTATAATAATAAATCATTAAAACATTTAAAATGATATTTTAGCTAAAGAGTTTATAACAAAATGAGAGACAGTTGAATAAAAATAATTGTGGAATAACATTTAATTAGAAATTTATAATATCATGAGAATAAAGGTATTCATGATATAATATTCCAAAGGACAGTATATACGCCATATAATAGTGACATGGTTCATAACAATAATGAAGTCTCAATGGAATAAAAATTGGGACGAAATTTCTTATAAAGACGGTATCCTTGGATTAAAGATAAATCAATGACATAGTTATGTGTGAAAAATATAAATACACTAAATATGATTTCATATTAAGTATAAAACAATCATATGTCATTAACACATATTCATATCATGACACAATCAACAAGTATAAGTTTAACCCAAAGAATTGAAATTGGGTTAAGAAGTTCCTTTACAAAAATTCGACAGCCTAACGACGTCACATTAAAATTCAGAAAATGAGTTGATGAGATAAAAAGGGTATCTCATCACATGGACATAAAATTTAAATCAATAAGGATATATAAAAACATATCCCAACATAAAAATATGTAAATTAAAAGTAATAACAAAAAGAAGTCTTTTAAAAAGAGGAGGGTAAAAGGTTCCCTTACCGATTTAGTAACTTTAGAAACATACACCACATGAAAGAAGGATCATAAAATTAAGATTTAATTACCCATAAATTAAATTGTATTACATAGGGAATACAATCACGTATAGTACATACACCACATGCAATAAATAAGTGGTGAACAATGGAAATCTCATGGAATTGAAAGTGAGATAAGAAATCCCTTACCTCGTGTCCGACTTGATCCGTTCGTTCATTAATTTATTGAATAATAAACTAAAATTAATTTCTACTTGATTAAAAACCCTTTTCAAGTTTAGTATTTCTCTTATATAACTTATTACCATGTTATAAACATTACATAGTCATTTATGTTAATAGCGGTCGTTTTGTCGATATTTGGTACTTGAGTCGAAAATGAACTTTGTATATTTACATGTTGTTAATGTGGTGAAACGTTCATCATATCCATAATGATATTCATGATGTATATATCATATATATAATATATATACATTATATACATGTATTCATAAATGTAAATAACATTTAGAGGTAAGAAATGAAATGCACAGTTCATGGAGACGGTAAGCCGTACGTATGCATGAACACTAATTCCATTTCCATTTCATATTTTAATGGAATTAAAACATAATAAAACATAGTTATATTATCATTCCAGTATTATATAATATATAATATTATTAACTCCATCCTTTATAAGTACCACATAAGGCATTAACGAGTCATATCACTTTGAGGGGGCGGTAGTCCGCACTTCCTCTAATGAGATTATCGTATTTACCCACTATGGAAACCATAAAGGTATGCTATGAATGAAAAATATAGAAGCATAAGGAAAACATAAACATAATATATATCATATATAAATACAGTGTCATCATAATGGCCACCATGAGGGGCGGTAGGAGATAATTGAACAATCATCGTTTCGTGAGGCGTTTGGTTGCTATCCACAGAAACATTATGTTCTTCTCCTATTAGATGGAGGTGTGTGTGAGTGTAGTTATAATAATTCTCATAAAAACATCCTAGTATATTGATTATACTATTTTTGTTACAAAATAAAGTTATAAAAAGAGTTTAGGGGTTGGAGAAGTAAAATAAAAGAAAAACAATTTAAGAGAAATTGTTACCTTTAAATTGGGTAACTCCCTTTGGTTTGAACCCAAATGACTCTTGAAGTGACTTCTACCTGAGTTAAGGATTCTAGGTGGAGGATAGGTATGTATAGAGATTAATTGGAAGATTTTGGACGATCCAAAAGGCTTGAGAGGTGTGAGGAATTGGTTATAAGTGGTCTCCTTTAATAAGGGAGAAGAGGGCCTCTTTAGGAAAGTGTGAAAACATTATTTTATTAAAAACTTATCTTCAGTTTAAAAAGGTCCAAAACACAATAAAGTCAAAGATAATATGACTCATATTAGAAATAAAATCATCCAATCAGAATAAAACATGTTTTGGATATTATTTTATTCATTATAATCTCATTTATTTAAATGATTTATTAATGGGGTAAACACTACAACATTGTTGTGTCAGAAATAATTTAAATTATTTGATATCTAAAAATTATAAAAAAAATACCATGATTTAGGAAATATTATTTTATTTCCAATGAATATTTATAGTTGAAAAGATAATTTATATAACCCCTTATAAAAATTAATTTACTAAAGGATATTTTCTTTTGTCATTTTTGTCTTTACATTAAGTTAATTAATCTAAATTGTAATTATCACTCCAAAGTGGCTCCATGGGGTCCAAAAATCGACCCAAAGATGACCATGGTCGTAAATAACTCATCCAATAAAGTTTGGACAAGTGTTAAGGTAATGTTGAATTATTATAATATTCTTTTAACCTTGAATTACCTTATTTACCTTTAACTGTTGTAAATAAAAGCCAAAAGTTACTATTCACCAAAAATTATTTTCATCTCATTGAGCCAAATTATACTTATTAATAACAACCATGTATGTTGGATTTTTTAAATTCAATTCAGATAAGTGGTAAAATTTCATTTAAATGAAAAACTCATTTTTTTAACTACCACTTAGTGGTTTCAATATTCATAAAAAATTGACGTTTTTCAGAAAAATACCAAAACTTCAGCCTAAGATATATTTGTTATTCGAAATTAAAAAATGATGTCTATTTTAAAAAATTCAAAACATATAAGTGGAGTTAACTAATTTTAAAATTAATTCCCATTTTCAAAACAAATAGCGTGTTTTTAAAAAACAATAACTATCAAAAGATTGACACTTGTTTATGTCCACTCTCAAAGTGAAATTCAATCCAATAACCACCATTGGACTAAATGGTAAAAATATATTCCAATTAAACTTTAAAACTAATTAGAAATATAATATATCCATATAAATATATTATATTAAAAGGCAATTTTGAATTCTAATACAATATTTTTCACTATTCATCAAAAAATGAATTTTATCAGAAAAATACCAAAAATTTACCCAAAGTAAATTTTGATGTCCCCATTCTAAAGAAGGATTTTATTTGGTCAAATAGAACATATAAAAGTTACCAAAACTAGATTTAAAGAGGGTTCACCATCAAAAGGTGATAAATCGACCTTTTAGTGAATATTAGAGTATTTAGGCTTAAAATCAAATTCTTTTCTTATTTTAAGCCTCTAAATTTTATTGGATAAATGTAAAAATATTTAGAAAACATGTATAATAATATTTTAGTTAGTTTTTTCCTTTCCCGCCTATACAAAGGCTAATCGTCAACTACCATAATATTATATTATTAGTGTGCAACGTAAGATTTCAAAGAAACCCGTTGTTGCGTATCGGGTACGCTATCGAACATAGTAACCCTTCTAAAGTAAAATTATTATTTAATACACAAATATTAATAAATATGAAAATATAAAATTTCGCTATTTATCTGGGATGTTACATCCTTCCCCCATTTTGGGAATTGCGTCCTCGCAATTTTTAAACTGGGCTTGGAAACTTCCTTAAAAGTCCCACATCAGAAAAGAGTCAGTAAAACTATCACTTTAAAAGAAAGAAAGTGATGTACAAATGTCATCTAAAATAACCCATACTAGGATAACATGTAGGAAAACATGGATATTGAGAAGAAAATAAATGGTCATGTTCTGATGGAGAGTGATAGAAAATGTGATTAGGAGAAAGTTTACCCCCAGAAAATCACAAACTTGTGATGGGTTAAGCATTCTTTGATTCCCCAGTAGGAAAAGTTAACAAACAATGTTTTTGTTTTAAGTTACTTTTTATTGAGGAATTTATTTATATGTTTAACTAAAAACATATGGAAACATACTTACTTGCCATTTAGACTTTCATCTTTTACTTGATTTCTAACACAAACTCATATTTTCTCCAAACGATGCATATTAAGGATGACTTTTTCACATTAAGAGAACTATAATCAACTTCGAGATAATCACATAATCCACAAAAGATGAACTATATATTTCCCATATCTTAGGACCTTAACCAAAACCAAAAAAAATTAGTACAAAGTCAGATAATTTCAAAAAATATAATCCTTTATAAAAAAACTATTCTTAATCTCCAAAATTTGTTAAATATTACCCAAAGATCAAAAAAGACCATTCAATAAATAATTGTCCATAAAATTATTCAAATTAATCAAAACTAAGATTGAAATAAAAAATTCAGAAGGATTTTATCACATAAACTTTCATGATAAATATTAACATTTATCTCCAAATAACATCGACTACTCTTAAAGTCTCATACTGAAAACTAATTAACCTAATCACATATTCTCTATGATAGGTTAATCATTTCCATAAAAAACCCAAATCAACCTATTTTTACAATAAAAACATAGATTCCTCCAAACTAAAATTTCAACCATTATTCCACAATTGAAATCCCCTATAATTCTCTCTTCCTTAGTCATAAAGTGTTTCT
The DNA here is from genome assembly GCA_963277665.1 of Viscum album. Lineage (NCBI taxonomy): Eukaryota > Viridiplantae > Streptophyta > Magnoliopsida > Santalales > Viscaceae > Viscum > Viscum album. The sequence goes on along the minus strand of OY728121.1, from coordinate 1,348,405,276 downwards.
TAAAAATAGAGAACATATTCCAAAACAACCTTTATCACTTAATCACCAAATCATTTTTCTGTACTAAGTATATCCATTTGATAAAATATAAGTTCCCAAAATCAACTTATTCTTGTTCCATAATATCATTTTACTAAAATAATAAGTCATACTAACAAGGGAATTCACAGAGGCTAGTGGTAGGCGTTGTGCCCTTATTTCCCTTCGATTGTGGGTTCGATTCCTACGGCCTTTCCGGATACGACGGGTTTCCACCCATCTTATGGGTTGTCCTTTTTTATAAAACTCAAAAATAACCATAACATGTTTTAACATTGATGTTTTTCTTATACCTTTCATTTTAATCCCAACACATTAATACCACAACATTTTAATTAATGAAGCCTTATATATATTTTACTTTATTTTATTTTATCCCCAAATGATAAAATAAAACTATTACTAAAAGAAAGAACAACGTACCTTCATCATGGTGTCCATATGGTTTCATTTTCATCTTGTTCTCGTAGGTAGAAGGTCCATTCATTGCAACAATGATTTAGGGATCCTTCAAAATAATTTTCTTCCTTCATCCAAATACACCTTGTACAACTTGGGTCATATGGGTGTTCATAGAAAAATAGTTTTGGAAAATAATCATGCATGACATATAATTTCAAAACATCTGATAAAACTTGGTTTTTATAAAATATTTGGACCAAATTTGAGTTGAAACTTTCAATCAAGGTTACTTTTAAAATACCATAATCATGTGCTGAGAGACTATATTTTAAAATCAAATATAAATAGGTTGTGCAAGGGTCTCCTTCTTCAGCATCTTTTTCAAAATCATAATATGCTTCAAAATCTTTTGATAAGGTAAAATATTTGAAAATTCCTTGATAATATTTACCTTTATTGAAAATATGAGAATATTGTCGAGATAGGATTTTATTAAATACAACCCATGATCAATGATGATATCGAGGTATAGTGGAGGTGTTTGATATCTCAAACAACTGCTTTCAAGTGAGTTGTATGATATAAAAAGTTTCACCATCATCCAAACATGAATTTGCAATAATTATTGCAAGAATGTCATCAGGAAGAGATAAGAATGTTATTTGAGATCCTCCTCCTTCCATTTGTAACTAACTTTCCTTTATTTGAAAAAGATATAAAAAAAGGATATAACTAAAATAACATACCTAGGGACTAACCATGTGTTTAATGAAAACTCCTAATCCCTAAAGTTTTCTAAACCGACCTCTGATACCAACTATAAGGCCTCATCCTTAAAACATTACATAAAATTGAATTAAACGAATAATTCGCATTGAGGATATTTTCAGGTTTAGAGTTTTAGAGAATTAGACCATAACTATTACATTATATCTCAAAGATTTCAAAGTATACACATATTCTCAGATTCCATTTTTTCATAAAATAAAAACTCTTTAAGAAAAAGAGTCATGTCTAGTTTCATGTTTTAGACAGCATAACTTTTCCTTGATACCATCCTTGACCCTATTCATCTTTAAGTCCTGTGAAAAACATTTCAAAACCTTGGATGATCATAAAAAGCTCAGTAAGGGTTATAAGACAAAGAAAGAAAACATTAGATCATCAATACATACATAACATATTCTCTTTAACATACCTCATGAAATCATAAGATTTATAAAATAAACATAGAAATCATAAATCATAAAGGTAAATTGTGGCATCCATATCGTACATACACTGTAGCTATCACAAATATGTATGGAGTTACATTTGGAATACCCATCACAGTATATTCCCTAAATCTCTTAGGAGAAACATTCATGTTTACCTCCGTCACATTACCCAATGCATTGGAGAGCTATCTCGGGCTCACCCACCCTAGCTTTATCATGGAACCACCCATATATGTAACAATGCTCAAGAATCATAAAATAACACAAAAAACAAGCATAAAGGAAAGATAAAATTTCCACATTCCAATAAAAATATATCATATCAAGATATTGAAATAAACAATGCTTTATCAAACCATTTAAAACATTAAATAAATAGATTTTTGAATCAAAGTGTCCCATACCACTTTGATGGTTTTAAAGGAATTAACATTTTAAAACATTAATGTCCGTGTAAGTAAATCCTAAACACAATTTTGAAAACATGGAAATTAATGAAAAATATTTATAATAATAAATCATTAAAACATTTAAAACGATATTTTAGTTAAAGAGTTTATTACAAAATGAGAGACGCTTGAATAAAAATAATTGAGGAATAAAATTTAATTGGAACTTTATAATATCATGAGAATAAAGGGATTCATGATATAATATTAAAAATTACAATATATACACCATATAATAGTGACTTGGTGCATAACAACAATGAAGTCTCAATGGAATGTAAATTGAGATGAAATCTCTTATAAAGATGGTATCCTTGGATTAAGGATAAATCAATGACATAGTTATGTGTGACATATATAAATACACTCAATATGATTTAATATTATGTATAAAAAAATCAGATTTCATTCACACATATTCATAGCATGACACAATCAACAAGTAAAAGTTTTAACCCAAAGAATTGAAATTGGGTTAAGAAGTTCCTTTACAAAAATTCGACAGCCTAACGACATCACTTTAAAATTAAGAAAATGAGTTGATGAGATAAAAAGGGTATCTCATAACATGGAAATAAAATTTATATAAATAAGGATATATAAGAAAATATCCCAACATAAAAATATGTAAATTAAAAGACATAGCAAAAAATAAGCCTTTTAAAAAGAGGAGGGTGAAAGGTTCCCTTACCGATTTGGTAACTTTTGAAACATACACCACATGATAGAAGGATCATAAAATTAAGATGTAATTACCCTTAAATTAAAGTAATTACACAGGGAATACAATCATGGGCAGTACATACACCACATGAAATAAATAAGTGGCGAACAATGGAAATCTCACGGAACTGAAAGTGAGATAAGAAACCCCTTACCTCTTGTCTGAATTGACCCGTTCGTTCTTTAATTTCATGAATAATAAACTAAAGTTGATTTCTAATTGCTTAAAAACCTTTTTAATGTTTATTATTCCTGATATATCACTTATTACCATGTTATAAACATTACATAGTCATTTATGTTAATAGCGGTCGTTTTGTCGATATTTGGTACTTGAGTCGAAAATGAACTTCTTATATTTACATGTTGTTAATGTGGTGAAACTTTCATCATATCCAGAATAATATTCATGATTTAGATATCATATATATCCAGTATATACATGTATTCATAAAAGTACATAACATTTAGAGGTAAGAAATGAAATGCAGCGTTCATAATGACGGTAAGTCGTGCGTACGCATGAACGCTACTTCCATTTCTATTTATTATTTTAAGGGAATTAAAACATAATGATACATAGTTATATTATAATTCCAGTATTATATCATATATAATATTATTAACTCCATCCTTTATATGTACCACATAAGGCATTAACGAGACATATCACTTTAAGGGGGCGGTAGTCCGCACTTCCTCTAATAAGATTATCGTATTTACCCACTATGGAAACCATAAAGGTATGCTATAAATGAAAAATACATAAGCATAAAGAAAAAATAAACATAATATATATCATATATAAATACAGTGCCATCATAATGGCCACCATGATAGGCGATAGGAGATAATTGAACAATCATCGTTTCGTGAGGCGTTTGGTTTCCATCCACAGAAACATTATGTTCTTCACCCATTAGATGGAGGTGTGTGTAAGTGTAGTTCGAATAATTCTCATAAAAACAACCTAGTATATTTAGGATACTGGTTCTGTTACAAAATAATGTAATAAAATGATTTTAGGGGTTGGAGAAGTAAAATAAAAGAAAACCATTTAAGAGAAACGGTTACCTTTAATTTGGGTAACTCCCTTTGGCTTGAACCAAAAAGACTCTTGAAGTGCCTTCTGGCTAAGGTAATGCTTCTAGGTGGAGTAGAGGGATGTAGGGAGCTTAATTGGGTAGAGGTTGGACGAGCCAAAAGGCTTGAGAGGTGTGAGGAAATGGTTAGAAGTGGTCTCCTTTTATAAGGGAGAAGAGGGGCTCTTTAGGAAAGTGTGAAAACATTATTTTATTATAAACTTGTCTTCCATTCCAAAGGGTCCAAAACACATTAAAGTAAAATATAGGATGACTCATATTCAAAATAAAATAATCCAATCATAATTGGACATGTTTTGGATAATATTTTATTTATTATAATCTCATTTATTTAAAGGAATTATTAATGAGGTAAACACTACATCATTATTGTGTCATAAATAATTTAAATTATTTGATATCTAAAAATTATATAAAAAATACCATGATTTAGGAAATATTTTTATCTTTCCAATTAATATTTATATTCTAAAATATAATTTATATAATCCATTATAAAAATTAATTTACTAAAGGATATTTTCTTTTGTCATTTTTGTCTTCACTTTAGATTTGTGAAGAACAAAGGGTCTATCACAAAAGGGGAGGCAATGGATTCCGCCTGAGAGCCACCGCCTACGGGCGATCCTGGACGAAACCCTAGCACGCTCGCTGGGAACTATGAATCGCGCTCCTTTGCTGATGTTGTTGTCGGTCGACCCGCTCCTACGGATACTAGGACCTCTGACTTCATTTCTCCAAAAACTTATAAGCTTCGAGGTTTAGCAGCAATTTCATTTTCGACGGAAGAGGTAAATCTAATTTCTACGGACCATCATTTTGCTTTAGTTGGTAAATTCTTGAAACGTCGACCCTCATTGCCCTTCCTTCGCAAAACTTTGTAAAGCATTGTATTTAAAAATTTTCATATCGGACTTCTGAATTCTTTGCACGTACTGTTTCGGTTTTCCCTTGACAATGACTATTATAGATTTTGGACCAGAGGTTCGTGGTCTTTTGGGGGTTCTTTCATGAAAATTTTCAAATGGTCACCTGATTTTGATTTTGATACTGAACCCCCCATCGTCCCTGTTTGGCTTGGCCTCCCGGGTCTGCCTTTGCACCTTTTCAAACACAATGCTTTATTCTCAATTGCTCGACTCTTTGGTCAGCCTCTCAAAATGGATCACGCTACACTAAAATTGACACGCCCCTCGGTTGCAAGGATATGCACAGAAATAGATATCTCTCAAGAGTTGCCTTCGAGATTTTGGATACAAAATGGGGGGTCTGGATTTATACAGACTGTAGTGTTTGAGAATGTTCCAGATTTTTGTAAGAAATGCTTTAAAATTGGTCATCCTACTAAAAGATGTGGGATCGAAATATATCCACCTCACCCACGGCCACATTTCAAATCAGTGTGGGTTGAAAAGACTGCTCCAGAAATGCTACCTGCTGACCAGATTGGCATTCCCGCGAATGACTTGATATCCAAGAATAACCCAAGCAATCAACTGGTTAACACCAGTGAAAATGCCAGCCCTCATACCATAGGGGTGGACTCTATACCTAGAGGTCATGTGTTTAATAATTTTGGTCATGAGACTAGTGAGGATAATATTTCTCAAGTGAAAGAAGATTTTCATCTAAAAGATCGGAAAGTGAAAATCAATGTTGACCCTACCTCAAGTGAAGATGTCACTGAGCTCTCTCCAAAGGCCTATACTAGTCAACAGGAGGGGGAGGGTGAAGCTCAATCTGACACAGATGATCCCATTCAAGATGAGCTTGACAAACCCTGTCAATTGGAGGAATATTTCCTGAAATCATGTACTAAGAAAGGGAAGAAGCCGTTAGTTGACGCAGACGGTTTTATTACTCCGAGTTATAGACACACAATAAAGAGCAAAGATCGCTCCAAAATAGAAAGAACCATTATTACAAGATCCCTTGCTGCACATGCAAAAGAAGAAAATGTTATTCCTTCACAGCCTGTGACAACTGAAATGTCATCTGACTCAGACACAACAGATTCAGAAGCTTCCTCTAGTGAGGATGATGAAAATGACCCTGCATATAGAGATGCTTACGTCATGGAGGAAAAATTGGACTTCTCAAAGGAGCTTGATTTGTGGATAGATGAGAATGATAGAACTGCCTTTCGGAAATATAAAAATGGGGACATGACCGCTGACACTTATCTTGAACTCCGAAAAAGAATGTTCATCTTTGTTTGTGAGGAATTTAAGAAGAACCCAAATTTCAATTTCAATGAAATTCCATGGAAATGATTAGTCTATCTTCCCTGGACATGTTTGGTTTGATGATGCTAGTTTCTCCTTCTTGATTCGGTCTGCTTCATTGAATTTCTGTTTTGAAGGAACTTTGATTTCTTGTCTGCTCTTGCTGCTTAGCTCTGGGTGGTTGGATCAACTGGAGACACCCCCTGCAAAGGCCGGGATGGCTCTCTCTTCTAGACTCCTCCAGCTGCAGCCTCTCTGTTTGCATGCTCCTAGAATGCTGCTGGCTGAATCCCCAGTTTTTATTTCCTTGAGCCATATGATATTGTTTTCCAGTTCTGAGGTCTGCTGCTATCCGCCTTCTTTGTAAGCCTATGCTGCTGTCCCTGCCTGCTTTTGGTGTTTGGCATCTCATGATGGATGTTTCCGCGGGTTTGAGCACCTGGAGGCCCCCCTGCTTCATCTGCCGTAGGAGTCCCATCTCTTCTGAAGACTCTGCCAGTGGTTCTTCACCTTGGGGCCCTGGATCATGCTCAGTTGCTGCTCCTTGTCATGTGGGTTCGGCTGTCTTCAACAAGATACTGTACTACCTGCCTTTCTCGTGATCCCTTGACACACTTGCAGCAGGTCTGAATTTTCATTCTCCTTGGTTTTCAATGTATGTTGCTTCTTTGGTTCCATTAAATTTCAGAGGGTGTATGTTCATTACACCTCGAGATTTCCATGTATGCCTTTTTTATTTAATAAATTTCTTGGACATGAACTGGGAAACTAGTTCATGTCAACTTGTCAAAAAAAAAATTTGTCTTCACTTTAAGTTAATTAATATAAATTGTCATTATCACTCCAATGTGGCTCCATGGGGTCCAAAAATAGACCCAAATATGACCATGGTTGTAAATGACACAATAAATAAGGTTTGAACAAGTTTTAAGGTAATTTTGAATTATTATAATATTCTTTTAACCTTGAATTACCCTATTTACCTTTAACTGTTGTAAATAAATATCAAAAGTTACTATTCACCAAAAATTATTTTCATCTCATTAAACCACATTTTACTTATTAATAACAACCATGTATGTTGGATTTTTGAAATTCAATTCACAGAAGTGGTAAAATTTCATTTAAATGAAAAAATCTGTTTTTTAACTACCACTTAGTGGTTTCACTATTCTTCAAAAATTGACGTTTTTCAGAGAAATACCAAAAATTCAGCCTAAGCTATATTTGATATTCCGAATTCAAAAATGATGTCTATTTTACAAAATTCAAAACATATTAGTGGAATTAATTAATTTTAAAATTAATTCCCATTGTCAAAACAAGTAGTGTGTTTTTAAGAAACAATAACTATCAAAAGATTGACACTTGTTTATGTCCACTCTCAAAGTGAAATTCAATAAAATAAAAAAAATTGGATTAAATGGTAAAAATATATTCCAATTACACTTTAAAACTAATTAAAAATATAATCTATCCATATAAATAAATTATATTAAAAGGCAATCTTGAATTAAAAAACAATATTTTTCACTATTCATCAAAAAATAAATTTTATCAGAAAAATACCAAAAATTTAACCAAAGTAAATTTTGATGTCCCCATTCTAAAAAAGGATTTTATTTGGTCAAATAGAACATATAAAAGTGACCAAAACAAGATTTAAAGAGGCTTCACCATCAAAAGGTGATAAATCGACCTTTTAGTGAATATTAGAGTATTTATGCTTAAAATCGAATTATTTTCTTATTTTAAGCCTCTAACTTTTATTGGATAAATGTAAAAACATTTAGAAAACATGTATAATCATATTTTAGTTAGTATTGTCCATTCCCGCCTATACAACAGCTAGTCATCAACTACCATTATATTATATTATTAGTGTGCAACTTAAGATTTCAAAGAAACCTGTTGTTGCGTTTCGAGTATGCTATCGAACATAACAACCCCTTTAAATTAAAATTATTATTTAATTCACAAATATTAAGAAATATGAAAATATCATATTTCTCTATTTCTCTGGGATGTTACATTTAGAGTTTAATGATTTTCTAGTAGTGAGTTTTGGATCAGAAAGAAAGGAAACATGTTAAAGTGTTTTGAGTTCTTATTTTCAATTATGGAATATAGTGTTGGTATGAAGGGTAATATAGAAATTCATAAGGTCTTTTATAAGAATATTTTTCACATTGTACTTGTAGTCACTGGTTATAGGGAATAAAATTGTAAAAATCATATAAGAATGTGTTATGGATTCCATTTCATTTTTGAGTCAGTTTCCAATATATACTCTTCTACAACAGTGTATATTTTATATTTCATGATTTTAAAAATATTACATCTATACATAATCCTAGAAAAGGATCATGGGAATGATTGAACTTGTGATGGGGGTTTATTATAGGGTCTGGATTAGGATATGGTGCCTCCAACTTGTTTTCTAGCATTTACAACATGAATTTGGATAATGGATTCACTGGAATTTGAAGATGATAATGTGTATAGGATGAGCCCGCGTCATGAGTTTTAGTGATAGATAAAATTTTTTTTAAGGTAAATTCTTACTCCCATTAATTGGGGTACTGGCTTGAGGTAGTTTTAGGAGAATATTTCCTACTCACGACAACTCCAGATCAGAAGGCGGTCCTACTAGAAAGCTTCCTTGGTGGATATGAAGTTTGATAATGGTTTCTAGTGACTCAAAATAATGATTAGGTTTCCCTATCATGGATAGTGTAAGAGATTGTCTTAGGAGGATATTTTTATCCATCCATGTGAAATGCAGTTCAAAATGGGGATCTTTTATAGCTTTAGAAATGTAGAATTTCTGTTGAAGTGTATTCATTTAGGTTCACTAATGTATCATAATATTGAATGGTTATGGTTTGAGATACGTTCTTTTGAGCATGTTCATATAAAAATGGTCTCCAAATATAAATCTATTATTGTGTTATATATCATTCCAATTTTAATTATATAGGTGTTCCTGAGATAGATTTGGTTTTGGAAAGCAACTTGGAGGAGTAGTCATCGACAGTTGGTGCTAATAGTCAGTACTATAGAGAAGCAACATTGGAAGTTGGAAATTTAATTAGACCCAGGGTTCCATCCTTAAGATTTTATTTTTTGGGTTTTTTCTGGGACTGAGGTTCAATAGTTAAGGTCCCACAACATGGTTCACATCATCAATGATATTGGTGTTATTTATCCTATGATGGTCAGGGACATCTCACATGAAATTTTCAGGCCTATATAGATGTTGACATGGATAAAATACTAAAGAATAAAATATATTATAATTATTACGGATTTCAATAATGTTTTTTAGAATATAGAGGATATAAGAGAGTAGAAGGAGGTGAATTTTGGTTTGATCTATTATAATCATGACACCAATGTGGTTCCCATAATGCCTATGGAGCTACTAGTTAGGGATGTGGGTATCTACCCAATTTGGAGGTGAAAGAACCATATAATATTTGGATTAGTAATGTTATGATATGGGTTTTAACTAACATGGATACACTATCGTTTTATCTAGGTGTCATCCATTCCATTCCTTCCACTTCACTAGTTTGTGATTTAGAGATTCTATTTGTGCCTTTTTCTCTACTCTTGCACAAGGATAACCCAATTATATGGGATTAATTGATCATAATGTTTTACCGACTGTTTGAAAAAACCCATGAATGATAGATATTAAATTTTGATTTCATCATTTTAGTGATGAAGAATTACGATTTCATTCTATGTATAGACTAAATCTCTATAGTTCATGAGTAGATTAACAATTTCATGTGGTGGACATTGGATGTCCCCATAGATTTGATGTGGTTTTCATTCATTGATTAAAAGGTAGTCTTTAAAAATAATTTTGTTCTCATGAAAAGGAGTATATGTATGAATATTCATATTTTACCTAATATAACCTTAAGATTAGTGGATGCTACGAGTTACATGATTCCTGCAGTGATTGTAGAGTATGGGGACATCTTCCATGGGGACATGTCGGGTTTACCTCCCCACCATGAGATTGAATTATCCATTGAAATGGACTTCTATACTATCCTGATATAAATTCTGGAATATCATATGGATCTTATTGATCTTCGTGATATGAATGTTTAGTTGGTGGAGCTACAAATGAATGGATTTGTTATACCTAGTGTTTCCCCAGGGGTAGCCCCATAATTTTTCTGAATGAAAGAATATGGAAGATTGATTTTTTGTATGGATTACCATCAACTAAATTAGATGAATATTAATAATAACTATCCATTATTTAGAATCAATGAACCATTCGACCAATATCGATGATTGAGATTATTAACGACAATTTACCTCATGTCATGATTTCAATAGCTCCTTGTTCGGGATAAGGATATACCAATGATGAATTTCAAATTTTACTGTGATCTCTACTAGTGATTTCCAGTCCCTATAATGTCATGAATTCCGCTAAAATGTTCATGAGACATCATAAATGAATATTTCATCTATTTTCTATATTGTTTCACGGTATTCTTCTTTGATGAAATACTACTATAATCATCTCCATAAATGAGAATGTGAGACACTTGAGGATGGTCCTATACATACTCTGAGATAACCAGAAATATAAAAAATTATCAAAATATCTATTCTAAATTTTAGGGGAAAAAATCATGGGACAAGTCAATTAAAAATATGGATTAGTAATGGACATTGTTATAGTTCTAAAACTGCATTCTTGGGAGCCACCTAAGAGTTTAACTAAGGTGTCGAGCTCCCTTTTGATGGAAGGGTACTACATGATATTTATAACCTATTTCACTAGTAGTGATGTAGCATTGTCATTATTGACTTGATTGATACAACCATTCGTGTGGATTGATAAGTTCTCATAGGGTTTTAGGTGTTTTGGTGGATTTTGATGAGTGATCCCTTTTGAAACTTCTAGATGTGGGTGTTGAGTATGTAGTGTTATAAAATGTCTCTTTAACTAGTCTTTTATGTGATTTTTTAAAAGTAAGTTGTTACTTATGTGTCATGTATTTTGATAAAACATGTATAAATCAATGTGACACACATTCTTGAGATATATGTAGGAGTCTTCTCCATGAAGATGTTTGAACCCATTATTTTAGGAGAGTACATTATCATCAATTCAACCATAAAGTGTCTCATGTATTTAATTTCATGGAATGATCTCATCATGAGCTATAGGTGAGGGAAAATGATCCTATAGTATTATGAATTCTATATAGAATGTAATACCAGGATGGGGAACATGATAGAAAATGTTCTCAGCAAGAGATCTTGTACTTGTTTTTGGAGAATGGATTATGATTAGTTATCCTTGTTATAGTTTATTAGATGATGGGGATAGTGTAGCTCATCTCCAGATGTTCTTTTTTTAATCCTCTTTTATAGACAGTTAGGGAAGTCCATCTTTGACATAATAACTATCATAACATAAAATATTTGATATCTACTGGACCTGAACCTGATAGACTTCTAAAATGTAGGTAACACGCCATCCTCTATACAGGGTGAACCATGGTTTTGGTGTCACTATGGGAGGAATTTTTGTCGTATTTTCGTACATCACCCCATGTGGTACGTCCATGAGTGGAGAACTTGTACAAAACCACCAGTTTCTGTTCTAGTTGTCAAATATGTACCAGTGATTAGAATAGTTTATCTCTCAATGCCTCACCATTCATCAAGTGAAGGATATGTAATAGGTTCCAATGGGTTTACATCAACCACTTGTGGTGATAATATGGATGTGAGATTTTATATTTATGGAAATCAAAATGGGGAACCACTGATCATCTATAACACCCAATGCTATTTTGTTGATTGTAGACTAACTCACTATGTCATCCAACTTCGAAATCTTATGTGAGATGAATTTAGTAGAGATCGGGATATGTTGTTACATACATGATATATTCATAATTCTTGGTGTTCCCTCAATGATCAGTACAGACTGTGATTCTTGTTTTACATCATGATTATATATTGTATTTTTGGAGGCCTTTGGTAATTAGTTTCATATGGGAATAGGGTTTTGACCATTGTTAGATAGTTGGATGTAATAAACCATTCATGTTCAAGATGAAATTATATAGGCGTCTATGTTATAATTTGGAAATATATGGGAGGATCGCCTCCTCATGTTGCAGTTTTATATAATAACTATTTCTTCTCTACCATCAGTATGGAACCATTCAAGAAAATGAAAGTGAGACCCTAATGGTCATCGTTGTGGTGGAAAATTCTATGAAATTTTTCACTCATCGACAAGGAGTTTTTTCAAGAGACAAAAGATAGGGTGAATATCATTTGTGGGGGGATGAGGACTTCCAGGGCCATTAAATGACTTACAGGTACCGATGATAAAGATATTTAGTGTTTGAAGAGGGAAGAAATGTGTTCTTTAAGGTCTCACCTCTACATGGATTTTGATGATTTGGATGAGGGGGAATGTTATCTATGAGTTTAATTGTCCTTTCCCAGATATTACATAGGGTTGGAGAGGTGGTACACCACTTGGACCTACCACTATAGTTGAACAGAGTTGATGATATCATTCCTCTGTTGTATTGGAGGAGTTATTTACCCCAACCATTACATATTATTAACTAGAAAATGTTGTACATTGAGGATGGAGCATCCTTCAGAGAGTATGTAGTAGGGTTCAAGGATATGTAGGATAAGACACTATATTTGAAAGAGATTTCATAGATTCTTGTCTAGTGGTAGAATTTCAATCATTATGAGAACAATTCAGAGCGGGAATACCAATTGTCATAATAGTACCCTAAACTCATTAAATAGGTTTTTTCTTTTCATGATGAAAACCCGGAGTTGAGGAGAATGTAAAATCTCTATTTTTTACACGTAAAATTTTAAATATTTTAATGAATATGTTAAGGCTAAAAACTATGTCAGTGTGAGATTTAAGGGCCCGTGGAGACATTGTGTTGATATAATAAAATAATAAAATATATTCTACCACTAATATTTATAAATTATAAAAAAATATAATATCTCCAAAATGATATTTCTTATGAGAAGACTGATAAAACCATTAATTCCATAATGAAGGTTTTAGCCGTGGTGTGATATAACCTTTGTGCACATCAGGTGTTTTCCGGATCTGAAATTGTGGGTGGATTAATAATTATATAAATAAAGTAATTATTTTATTATGTATTCTATAGACCAAAACCTCATATCATACGTATATTACCACTTATGTGAAATCCACAGTGTAATCTACATAATCTAAGGGATTAGAAAAGTGAGGTTTGGATGAGAATTTTTAGATGAACGACAACATATTGTTGTGTCACGATTCTTTTTCAAGAAGTTGATGTATCTCACAATATACATTGATGTAGAGCAATTATTCATCAATGGTTGATCCAAAATTGTGGTACGTAGTTTGTTTTATTTTCATTAATATAAATATTTATCTCATATTGAATGAGAATCAATAAACAAAAATGTAAAGACCCAGAAATTCTATGGAAATTTTTTTTCTTAAATACATGGGAATTTTACGAGTCTTTAGTTTCTGACGATGCTTGATTCTGAGGCCCGGTGTGCCCGGAATCGTGTTCTGAAGTTTTGTTCGGGTACGTTCAGTAAATGTACGAGTGTGATTTTATATCTTTTGAACCGGTACTCAGAACTGAAATCTGAGGGCACTGTTGAACTCACAGCGTCGGTGATTGCTTAGTGAGACCTTCACCACAGTTGCGTTCTAACAAGAATGGAAGTTTTTATTTATTTTTCAAATAAAAATAAAATAAAAATAAGTGTAACTTATTTTTATTTGTTTGGTGGTTAAAACCTCCAAGTGGATGTTAGAGGTGGGGCCCACCACACCCTAACCTCCCTTGGGAGGAGGTAATTAGGTGGGGCCGACCCAAGCCATTTATCTATTCTAACTCCCCTTTAAACCCGTTGAACTCCCCATAAATGGGGGAACTCTTTAACTTCCCCATAATGGTGCCAATTCACCTAAAAATTAATTAAAGCCTTCAATTAATTAATTTTTGAAATCTTTTGAATTATTTTTAATTCACGTCCACAATAAAATAATAGACAAAGCTATTATTTTATTTTGGTTGGAAACTCTCTCTTTTGGTGGAGCCTTAGAGAAACTGGGGAGAAATTCATTCTCCCCATGAAGAATACAAAGTACATCTCTTCCGCTACCGAAGAATGATGAACACCATCTTCTTCCTTCTTCAACGGGGCAAGAAAGGGAAGCACCGCCGCCACAAAGTACGCCGACGACGACATCTCGAATCATCTTCTCTGAGATCTTCCTCCTCTGACATTGACAGAATGACGTCCACCTTACCGCAAATTCGTCAACAAATATGGATATACGAGGTAGGGGGTTTTGAGTTGATTTTATTCCCGAACATTGTCGTTCAAATTATGGATGAGAACCGAATGATAACACCATAACGAGGAGGTCTTGGACCGCACAAACATGGCCCGACCCTACCCCCATCGATTACCCTTGTTTTTTGACGACGGAGGTGGAGAAACGACGATCGGCGTCGGGCCGGCCGCGAAGGAAACCGACGGCGCAAGGCCGCCGGAAAGGCGCAGCACCATCGCACCATGTGGAGGAGCTGAGAGTCGCGGCCAAACCGGGCCGCAGCGGAGGAGGCACGAAACCGTCATGCCACACGGAGGACCAGGGGGTCGCGACCATGCCGGGAAGCGGTGATGGTGGTGTGGCGTCGTCCTGTCGCGTGCAGGGCAGCAGGACTGCGGTGCCGTAATGCCGTGATGGAGGTGCAGTGGTGGCCGGTCGAGCCAGCCGTCATGGAGCTGGAGCGGCTGGCCGATTGGCTAGTCGGGAGGAGCGGGACCCCGTCGGGTCCCGAGTGTGCGGGACCGGTTCCACCGTATTCCAATTCGGCTCACAACTAAATGGAAGATCCGTTCGGGTGCCAGGGGGCGCGTGCCTCCCCCTTGGTGCGGCTAGGGTAGGTCGTCGGGCCTCTATCGGTCGGGCCGCCATCAGCCGGGCCGCCCTCGGCCGGGATGCCCCCTCAGCTCAGGCTACTTCCTTAGACATGTTTGGATCTGCGGACCGAGTCGGACCCCGGTACAGCACGGGTCGGGCTGGGTTGGTCCGATTGGGTCGGACCGGACCCGGACCCGGTTGGCCAGTTTACAACTTTTCTCCCCTATCTTGGGCTATAGGTGTCTGATCGATGAACCGTCTACGGAGACGGAAGGCTTAGAGCAGGATGGTTCTTTTGGAATACCCCACTTGAGGTTTGTACATAGTATGGGTACAGATGGGTTGGATTGAACCTAAAAACCAACCGGGCCCCTAGAACGAAAATGCCAATAACTCACAGACTGGGCGCCCGATTGACGCATCGTCTGTCGCGTTTGGTTCCTTATGATGAGATGAAACAACAGGATACATCAACTCGAGACTTCCTGGTAGTTGATTTATCGACACATGGCTCGAAGATCGGACCCTCCTGGAAACGATCGTGTTGTGTGCGGGAACCCTATGGCCGGCTGCGACTGAGATGATAGGATCCTACGTGGACCTACTACTGTATCGAGATCCACCGTGGGTTCGACATCGACGATACTATACTGGGATCCTCCGTGGGTTTGACAGTGACGTTACTGTACCAAGATCCTCTGTGGGTTCGATAGTGATAACTTATGTACCGGGATCCTCTGTGGGTTCGACAACAATGAATTCTGTACCGGGATCCTCCGTGGTTTTGACAGCGCTAATACTATTCCAGGATCCTATGTGGGTTAGACAGAGGAGATGATTCAGTGGCTACACCTAATCATCTCTACCCCTCTAATTGAGTTGTATACATGTGTGAGTTGAGTCTTGACTTTCAGCTGTCATCATTGATATGATTTATTTTTATTCCTTTGTGGAATGGGTTGTTCTTGGGCTCGAGTGTTGGACCCGGACTATGATTGATAACTTAGGTATATGTGTAGGCATATACCTAATTAGGGTTGGTTGATACTTTGTGATTGTATCTTACTGTTGTGGTTTATCCTTAGTGGATCCTGGGAGACCTTTAGGGGTATCGGGGTCCCCTACTGATTATTGTTATACTCACTCATACACGAGCTTCTCCCGCACCTTGTTTTGTTCTGTGCAGACGATGGTTAGTAGTGATCGAGGTTGAGGGCGACGGACGGGAGGCTGCTCAAAGTTGGACTAGACGGGACGCACCTTGGGGACGAGATGTTCGAGATCTGTACCTACCCTTCAGGTAGGATTCCCCGGTGGTCGATCCAACATCAGTTTTCCCTTTTTACTTGTACTTGTACTTGTTGTTCAGTTGGGTTTGTATACTGGACCACTTACATTCAACACACCTTTCTTTTCTATAATAGTACTTGTTGCTTCAACAACTTGTGGTCAGACTGTGTGTGTTATAGGTTTAAAGTCAATGCCTTCCCTTTTTATCAAGGATTCACCTTTTGTGCTAGTCTCCGGCCCCTGGCCTATGGAAGGCGGGCTTGGGGTAATCACTACACAGGCCCTGAGGATGGGTCATGACAAATTGGTATCAGAGGAGTCAGTTCTACCACAAAACTTAGACTCTGATTATTTTAATGGAAATAGTGTTAAGTGTTTTTGGTGTTTTTATTAGTCTAGGGAAACTGGTGTTGGTGTGGCGGTTGACGTATCCATACACTAGGACTCTAACTTCTGATTTTCGACTCATTGCACGGAAACACTGATTGCGTGTGTGTTTCCTTTGAAAATTTTTCTTCATGATTACTTTGTTTCACCTCACTAGGTATATTGTTTTGACCATGGAACACCTGTTTCTTTTTAGAATGGCCCCACGTAGGTAGCCAGCTAGGCTATTGAGTTTTATACGAGATGGTAGCCCACTAAGAGATGAGGCCTCAGTGCAGGGCCCCATCACAGCGGAGGTACAGGCGGTACCACTACCCACTGGGCCACTGATACCACCCACTCCAGCAGCAAAGAGTGCATGTCGTTTGAGTTCATTGCATGAGTTTTAGCCCAAGAGGCCGCCCAGGTTAAGGGGAGAGACAGACGCATAGGCAGTTGAGGATTGCCTGGAGTCTATTGTGAGAGTTTTCAGATTGGTAGGGACACTAGCCGACCTCATGGTGATCCTTGCCGCGATTCTCCTACATGAAGCAGCAGGCAAATGGTGGAGTCTGATGCTCTAGGTGCATGATGAGGTATCACTACTATGTGCAGACTTTGAGAGTCTCTTCCGGTCAGAGTTTGTTCCATCCATCCTTCGGGCAGAGCGGATACAAGAGTTACTGCATCTACAGTAGGGTAGAATGACGATAGCTCAGTACTCAGGGAGATTCAGTGACCTCTCACGCTACTCCATGGATATGGTACGAGACCCATTCTTCAGGTCCTGGACATTCGAGCAGGGACTCAGGAATGAGATCAGGGCTTCGATGATCTCCCTTAGCATCCTGACGCAGGCGGGGGTGCGGAAGCGTGCCCTTCATGTGGAGAGTTTTCTTGCTGAGCAGACACCAATGATGAGACCCACCACAGGGAGACACATACTGGAGTCTTCTCTAGCCGGTAGTAGACAGCTGTCGCAGAGGTCCAAGCGGACCAGGAAATCAGGTGGGTGACCCTAGGATACAGGTTCGGTTGTGTAGGGAACAAGAGATAGAGCCATCCATACAAGGAGTAGGTAGTGCTATGCATGCGACGGGCAGGGTGACATGGCTCGTGACTGCCCGACCCACCATGCAGATGAGCAGCAGACAGTAAAGGGACCTCCTAGGAAAAGGCGAAGGTTCGACCATGGTGGTCCGCCGGGAGCAGGCGAACGAGGCAGAGGAGCTGGCCGAGCAGCAAGTGGTGGTCAATGTTTTGAGACCCTACCACCACCACCACCACCACCAGGAGGTCCACCCCGACCACTGGGATATAGAAGAAAGAGGCAGGCTCAGCTCCATGCAGTCGAGGCCTACAACCATGGTTCACCTGAGATGATTCTATGTACTATCTATGTCTACTCCACCCTTGCTGTAGTTTTTATAGACACAGGTATGAGTCATTCTTTTATTGCCGCTGCCATCGTTTGGAGCTCGAAGATTCCGTCAGATCCGTTGGCTCGATCCTTACGGCTAGATACTTCTACAGTAGTAGACTTGATGATTACACACTGGTGCTGGTAGTGTGAGATTACTTTATGAGGTGAGAGCTTTGGCTGGGATCTCCTTGTAGCAGCGTCGAGGCCTTACGACGACATCTTGGGTATGGAATAGTTATCCACAGTTCATGCTCAGATTGACTGCATTAGGCTGAAAGTGTGGTGTGTCTGCGATGATGGGATGAGGTTTACCTTCACCAGCGAGAAGGGAGCCTTTTCAGCATAAAATGGACTCACCTAGAGGAGGGGGTAGCCGATCACACATAAGTTGGCTAGGCTCATTCTCAGAGCGGTGGATGTGCAGAGTCCGAGTTTTCCTGTTGTGGTGGATCAGTACGTGGAAGTTTTCCTTGACGATATTATAGGAATAACTCCTTGCAGAGAGGTGGACTTCTACATTGAAATGTACCTCGATATGGAACTGATATCTACTCCATCATGTCGGATGGCTCCTGCTGAGATTCTTGAGCTGTTGGTACAGCTGGAGGACTTGTAGGGGAAGGGATTTATCCGACCCAGTGTTTCACCCTAGGCATCCCCGATTTTGTTCACCAAGAAGGTGGATGGGAGCATGCGTCTGTGTGTTGATTATCGGCGCCTGAACCAGGTGACTGTGAAGAACAAGTACCCACTTCCAAGGATTGAAGCCCTCTTTGATCAGTTGAAGGGAGCGTGTTGGTTCTCGAAGATAGATCTTTGGTCGGGCTATCACCAGCTTAGAGTACGGGATGAGGATGTGTAGAAGATGGATTTTAGATGTAATTATGGCCACTAAGTGTTCTTGGTTATGCCATTCAGTCTAAACAACACACCAACAATGTTCATTGGACTCATAAACAGGATCTTTCAGTCGTACCTTGATTTCTTTGTGGTAGTCTTCATTGATGTCATTCTGATCTACTCAGCTACTGAGGAGGAGCACGCCTACCATTTGCGGGTAGTACTGGACACACTCCGAGAGCACCATATTTATGGTAAGCTCTCTAAGTGCTAGTTTTGGGTCCAAGAAGTACACTTTCTAGGAAATGTCATCTCAGAGACTGGAGTTGTAGTGGATCCAGGGAAGATCGAGGTAGTACTTTCTTTGAAGCCACCTAGGAGTGTGATGGAGGTACGAAGTTTTCTAGGACTGGCTGAGTACTATCGGAGATTCATTCCAGACTTCTATAGAGTTTAAACACCACTATCATCCTTGATAAAGAATGATCAACCCTTCCTATGGTTAGAGAGATTCCAGCAAAGCTTTTAGAAGCTGAGGCAGAGGTTGACTAGTGCACCCATCTTGAGGCTTCCAGAGGAGGGTGTGAGGTACGTAGTTTACTCTGATGCATCAGGGACCAGACATGGGTGTGTCTTGATGTAGGAGAGAGTATTGATTGCTTATGGTTCTCGGTAATTGAGACAACATGAGTAGAACTACGCTACCCATGACCTGGGGTTAGCAGCAGTGGTCTTCGACTTGAATATGTGGAGGCACTATCTGATGGGTTAGTGTTTTACAGTCTACTCTAACCACTAAAGTCTCAGGTACATATTCTCATAGAAGGACTTTAACCTAAGACAACGGTGTTTTATTGAGTTACTCTAAGACTATGACTTAGAGATATTCTATACTCTTAGTAAGGGGAACGTTGTAGCAGATGCTCTCAGTAGGAGATCATGAATTCAGCTGCTAGGAGAGGCAACAGAGTATCTGACCGCATTGCAGATATCATTTGTGGATAGAGATGGAGTAGCCTTTATACAGTCTCTCACAATCACTCCTACACTTATTTATTGAGTTAGGGAGGCACACCATGGGGTCCTTGACTGTGAGACACGATGTTCTCAGATATCCACAAGGCAGGCACCTGATGGATTTTCTGAAGGTGGGGAGCACGTCATTCTCTTCAGAAGATGTACCATGGTACCAGTTGCACTTCAAGAGGAGATTTTGATGGAGTTCCACCCATATCCTTTAGCGGTACATCCAGGAGTGGAGAAGATGTATCAAGACCTCTGACAACAGTGATGGTGGCCAGGTATGAAGAAGGCAGTAGTAGAGGTTGTCTCACGATGCCTCACCTGTCAGCATGTGAAGGCGGAGCACCAGGTTCCAACATGATTAGTTCATCCCTTAGAGGTCCCAGAGTGGAAGTGGGACGGGATATCCCTGGATTTCGTGACGAGACTTCGACGTACATCCATAGGACACGACTCTATATGGGTGGTCGTTGACCGACTCACCACGTTGGCCCACTTCCTACCAATCAGAGAGTAGGGTTCAGTAGAGAGCCTATGATGCCTCTACATACAGGAGATCATACGAATTTATGGTGTTCCATCGACAATAGTCTCCGATAGAGATGCTTGTTTTACTTCCCGGATATGGAAGGGGTTGCAGGAGGCTTTCGGTATGCAGCTTCGCTTGAGCACCACCTTCTATCCTCATACAGATGGTCAAACTGAGAGGACCATTCATACTATCGAGGACATGCTTCGTGCATGCATCATCGACTTTGGTCACAGTTGGGAGGATCACCTACCCTTGGTAGAGTTTTCATATAACAACAGTTACCACTCCACCATCGGGATGGCGCCTTTCGAGGCACTTTATGGCTGACCTTATAGATCGCCTCTGTGCTGGACTGGCCCAGGGGAGTTACCACTTGTGGGACTAGAGATGGTGCAAGCTATGACGGAGAAGGTGCAGATCATCCAGGAGCGGATGAAGACTGCACGGAGTAGGCAAATGTCCTATGCTGATAGGAGACGAAGGCCTCTGGAGTTCAAGGATGGAAACCACATATTTCTATGGGTCTCACCTCAATAAGGTCTACAGAGATTTGGCTAAGGCGGAAAGTTATCTACGTGATTCATCGAACCTTTCCAAGTCCTCAACAGAGTAGGTGAGGTGTCTTACCGCTTGTCTCTTCCACCTCAGTTGCACCGGGTGCACGATGTCTTCCACGTATCTCACCTGAGGAGATACGTGCATGACCCTTATCACATCATCGACCATGGGGAGCTGGACATCGATGATGGTGCGACTTTCACGGAGGTTCTAGTGGAGATTGAGGATCGACAGGAGTGTGTCCTGTGTGGACAGTCTATACCTCTGGTTTGCGTTCACTAGAAGCGCGAGAACCTCCAGGAGAGCACATGGGAGTGTGAGGCTCAGATACGTGCTTAGTACCCCCATTTGTTTCCTTAGTGTGAGTTATAGCTTACAGGGACGTAAAGACCTGAGGTGGGGAGAATGTAAAGACCTAGAAATTCCGTTGAAATTTTTTTTCTTAAATACATGGGAATTTTACGAGTCCGCAATTTATGACATCACTTGATTCTGAGGCACGTTGTGCCCAGAATCAAGTTCTGAAGTTTTGTTTTGGTACGTTCAGTAAATGTACGAGCGCGATTTTATATCTTTTCAACTGGTACTCAGAACTGAAATCTGAGGGCACCGTTGAACTCACAACGTTGGTGATTTCTTAGTGAGACCTTCACCGTAGTTGCGTTCTAATGAGAATGGAAGTTATTTTTTGGGGTTTCTAAACAAAAATTAAATAAAAATAAGTGTAACTTATTTTTATTTTTTTGGAGGTTAAAACCTCCAAGTGGAAGTTAGAGGTAGGTCCCACCACAACCTAACCTCCCTTGGGGGGATGTTACTAGGTGGGGCCCACCCGAGACCCTTATCTCCTCTAAACCCCTTTAAACCCCTTGAACTCCCCATAAATGGGGGAACTCTTGAACTTCCCCATAATGGTGCCAATTCACCTAAAAATTAATTAATGGCTTCAATAAATTAATTTTTGAAATTTTTTGAATTATTTTGAATTCATGTCAATAATAAAATAATAGACAAAGATATTATTTTATTTTGGTTGGAAACTCTCTCTTCTGGTGGAGCCTTGGAGAAACTTGGGAGAACTTCATTCTCCCCATAAAGAACACGAAAAAACGTCTCTTCCACCACCAAAGAACGACGAACACCATCTTCTTCCTTCTTTAACGGGGCAAGAAAGGGAAGCGCCGCCACCACGAAGTACGCCGGTGATGTCATCTCGACTCATCTTCTATGAGCTCTTCCTCCTATGACATTGATGGAACGACGTCTGGCTTACCAAAAAATTTTCAACGAATATCGATATATGAGGTAGGGGTTTTGAGTTGATTTTATTCCCAAACTTCATCGTTAAAATTATGGATGACAACCGAATGATAACACCATAACGAGGAGGGCTCGGACTATACAAACATGGTCCGAACCTCCCCCTTTGATTACCCTTGTCTGTTGATGACGGAGGCGGAGAAACGACGGCGGCGTCGGGCCGGCCGCGAAGGAAACCAGCAGCGCAAGGCCTCCAGAAAGGCACGAGTCCATAGTGCCTGGTGGAGGATCCAAGATCCGCAGCCAAACCAGGCCATGGGGGAGGAGGCGTGGCGTCGTTGTGCTACATAGAGGACCAGGGGGCCGCAGCCAGGCTGGGCCACAGTGATGGTGGTGTGGTGTCATTGCGCCGCGTGGAGGGCAGCAGGACCATGGCATCATCACGCCGAGGTGGAGGTGCTGTGGCAGCCAGCCGGGCCGGCCACCGTGGAGCCGGAGTGGCGGGCCGCTCGACCATCCGGGATGAGCGGGACCCCGTCAGGTCCCGCGTGTGTGATACCGGTGCCGGTTCGGCTCACACCTGAACTACATAGCCATTTGGGTGCTAGGGGGCTCGCGCCTCCCCACTAGGTGCGTCTAGGGTAGCCCACCGGGCCACCCTCAACCAGGCCACCATCGGTCGGGCCGCCCTCAGTCGGGCCACCCGCGGGCCGGGCCACCCTTTGTCGAGGCACCCCTACGATGACTTCTATATCGGGATCCTCCGTGGGTTCGACATCGAAGACTTCTGTACCGGGATCCTCCGTGGGTTCGACATCGAAGACTTTTGTACCGGGATCCTCCGTGGGTTCGACTGCACTGATACTATTCCAGGATCCTACGTGGGTTCAACAGAGGAGATGATTCAGTGGCTACACCTAATCATCTCTAACCCTCTTCTTCAGTTGTATACCTATGTGAGCCTTGTCTTGACTTTCAGTTGTCATCATTGATATGATTGACTTTACTTCCTTTGTGGAATGGGTTGTGCTTGGGCTTGAGTGTTGGAGTCGTACTATGATTGATAACTTAGGTATATGTATGGGCATATACCTAAGTAGGGTTGGTTGATACTTTGTGATTGTATCTTAATTTTGTGGTTTATCCTTAGTGTATTCTGGGAGACCTTCATGGGTTTCGGGGTCCCCTACTGAGTATTGTTATACTCACCCCAGCACGGGCTTCGCCCGCACCTTGTTGTGTTTTGTGCAGATGACGGTCAGCAGTGATCGAGGCTAAAGGAGATGGACGGGAGGCTTCTTAGAGCTGGACTAGATGGTATGCACCTAAGGGATGAGTTTTTTGAGATTTGTACCTACCCTTCAGGTAGGATTCCCCGGTGGTGGATCCAGGAGCTGTTTTCCCTTTTTACTTGTACTTGTACTTGTTTTTCAGATGAGTTTGTATACTGGACCACTTACTTTCAGCACACCTTTTTTCTATATTAGTCCTTGATTCTTCTACTGCTTGTGTTCAGACTGTGTGTGTTACAGGTTTAAAGGCAATTCCTTCCCTTTTTATCAGGGATTCACCTTTGGTGCTAGTCGCCGGCCCCTAGCCTATGGAAGGTGGGCTTGGGGTAGTCACGGCACGGGCCCCGAGGACGGGTCGTGACATGAAAAGGAATTGAATTATGGATTAATGGAAGATTATTTTTTATTTTTTATCATCCCATAATTATGAATTAACTTTAAATTATTGAACAATAATTTATTTTGAATTTAATTTATTGATATTTCTAATGAAATCAATTGAATCCAAACTATGGTTGGTGTTCATTCATATATTTTGTGTTTTGTTCTTTTTTCATCACGTTCATTGTTACATCATCATAAACATTCTATTTGGATGTTTGTTCAATAAATACCTAGATAATTATCATTGAAAATTGAATATTTGGTAAAATTATTTGCTTATATTAGAATGGTTTCACAATTCAAAGAATTTTTGTGGTATGATGATTATGAAAGAAATTTCAGATAAAATTGGATGAGGCTAGTTCATGGGTTTTGCATTTTAATGATGTAGACAAATGAAAGATGATTCCTGAGAGGCATTATGGAAAGAATAGACCCATTGGCAATGGTTGGACTCATATAATCCTAGATATATGTTTATCATTGTATTTGGTGGTGGAATAAATTTTGGTAGAGTAATGATTGAAATTATGTCAAAAAATTAGTGGGTTCTAGGAAAACCAGATATAGACAACATGTAGTCAGAAGAAAAATCATAGTGTAGTCCTGTAACAACCCATAATTTAATTATTGAAAAACCCCCTTGATCTAATAAATTATCTTATTAAGAAAGATGTTTATATAAAACATAGTCACTTCCTTGGTTTTATGTTTTTTTATTTTAAAATACCATTATTTATTATTACCATTTCTAATATAGCTATTGAATAGTGATCACATGATTATTATAAATATAGGCTTCAACAAATCCAATTTACTCATACAAATGAATCGACAGCCTCATCCATTAGAATTTCCCCATACGAAGCCCATTTTTTAGAGCTCGTAAAGGAGGTAGCGTCACTGGATGTCACTCTTGACCAATCCCAAGATGAGCTTCAGTCCATTTATCTTGAACGGAACCTCCATTCTGATAAGTGGATGTCAATTGAGATTACCACCCGAGCGATGTTATCTGAGCCTCCCCAAGAGTTTTTCACCATCGCACTCCTTACCCTTATGTCTTATTTGGGTGTTATAATGGGTTATGTAACAATAACCTAGCATTATGTTTATGTTCATTATTTTTGTATTGAATAAAAAATATACATTCATTTTATTATTGTTACTTTGTAAATGGTTTTTAAATCACAAATATTATTTTTATTTAATATTACATTAAGAAATCTATTTTTAGGAATTAATGTATTTTTTCATTAAATAATATTTTAATAAAATATTATTAAGAAATTACTTTTTATTAAATATAAATGATCGTATAATGTTTATTAATACAATTTTAATTTTTATTAAGGTTTGAAGGACATTTTTGTCAAAACCCAAGAATTTTCGATAAATGCCGGTTTTTATTTTAAAAATAAAATTTAAAATTCTTTAAAAATTATTTATATAAAATGGATATTTTTTTTCAGGACATCTAAAATTTCTAGTGGTTAATTTTTCATAATTTTCTTGGACAGTCAAATTTTTAAGTAAAAATTAAATACCGTTAAAATATATAATTTGTTTTATGACATCGTAATTACCCAATAGTGACATAATAAAATAAAATAAAAGGTTTAATAGGACAATATTGGTTTTACCTTTAACATAATGTGATTTTAGATTTATTTTGATTAATTTTATAATTTATTAGTGGACCGTTCAAGACATATAAATTATTTTAATATTTTAAAATGATTTGCTTGAGAGTGTGACTGACCTCCACATTAGCATACCTAATTTTTTATTATTTTCGGCCACTGGACTTATAAAATATTGTTTTCCACTCCAGTCTAGAAAAAACCATGGGCAAAAACCCTGGGATGGTATGTGGTTTTGATTAGTTTAATGTGCATTGTCCAAAACCTATATAATAATGAATTTCCTCTGCCTTCCTTTATAAACCCACTCAATATCCAATTCCTATTCACTAAAAACCTCTTTATCTATACCAACCTCTAAAATAATTTCTCTATAATCCTCCCAAGGTTTCCCAAGCTTCCTAGAAGCCTCTCCCAATCCATTGGGATTACACTTCCAATTATGGGATTTCTTCCTTTCTCATTTTTTCCAAATTTCATTTTGCTGTTGAACCCTTTTATATTAAATTAGAAATGTTGGGGTATGATTTATCACCTCCCTCATACTACCCTTATTATGTTTTAATTATGATATACCTCTTTCCCTTTCTTTATTTCCCCCCATGTACACCTGTTACCATGTTGAAATTGTGTAAGGAATTTCTCTCTTCTCATTTACATTCCAAAAATTCTTTTATATTATGCATCTAAATTCCATTACATATGTTTGGATATTATGTTCTATGACCCCATTAATTTCCATTTAATTTATAAATTATGAGTTACCCCTTTCTCTTTCATCGAACCATTTTACTATTTCTATTTGATGTCATTATGCTGCTGAAGTTACACAAATATTTCCATTCCAAAATCATCATATAAGTGAATGCCATAACCATTTCTCAATCAAGGGTATTCACCATTATGCACATGTAAATGTTGATTGGGGACTTAAATTTATTTATTCCACATCAATTATTTTGGGAATAAATTATGATGTTTAATAAATCCATGTTGAATGATCTATGTGGGACACTTATGTATGAAATAAGATGATTAAGAAGGGTGCACCCTGATAGCACTCTAATGCATTGGGTAAATAATTGTATCAAGATACGCCATGTGAAATAAGGGTTTACTCGTTAAAATTCAAGTAAAATTAAGGTCTAATCATGATAATTCATGTGCTATAAGGTTTTACTAATGCTCCATGTGCAATGTGCCTTGGCTCATGCTAATATCATGTTAAATGTTATTGCCACATTTCCATGTTATGATAACTATGCTATATCATGCCTTTATGTTCATATTTCTCTTGTTCTCTATTTATATGCCTATTTCCTAACATGTACTATATTATTAATCTTATTCCTTGGTTACTCCCTTACCATGATTTATAGCTCACCCATTTCTTATGCATGTCCCCATGTTATCCCATGCAATGCTAAGTACGAAAGAATATTGTTGTCTTCTAAAAGATGTTTTCAATAAAGATGTTGCGTTTTATGTTATAAGTTATTATGTAATTTTCCTAATTTACCAAGACACTAGAACTTTCATTCCTCATATTTTTCTTCAATGAAGGTTTATGTAATAAATCTTTCATGTGTCTGTAATTAAGAGCAAGGTTGTTATAGTTGGTATCAGAGAATTATTTTAGTTATTTTTGGGATTAGGATTAGAAAACCCTACTGAAATACATTAGGATAAGACTAAGTATAATTAAAACATACCTAAATTTTATTTAGTATAAATTATGTTGTTTATCAAGAAAATATATACCTATTTGGATACGAACAATTAGAGGCGGCTCTGGAACAGATGTATCTAGGGATAAAAACGAAAACACCACTTTCAGTTATACTCAATTGGAAACTGGTGCATGACAATATGACTTATTGAACTCTTGGTTACGACACTCCTAGGGGATATGATTTGGTAAATTCATAATATTATTATGAACCATTATTAATATAGAAAAAAATACTATAATAGTATACGTTAGGAGATAGATCTTGGATAACAAAGATTGAATCCTATAAATTCATAAGTTATGGAAATAAATATAATTTATAAGTTTCCCCTTTATGTATTTGGATTACCCTTTATGTTTTACCCCTAACATTCCTTTTTTCCATCTAATGGATAGTAATAGGGGTACTCAAGCTAACAACTAATGTGAAGATCAATGTGATGAATGTTCGAATGAGATGCCTAATCCGATGAGAGCAGGAATCTAAAACATTATCAAAACACACTCTCAGTTAATTCATGTTTATAATAGAATAATGGATCAAGAGGAATTTAAACCCCCCTGAAGAAATAAAAATCCACAATTGAGAGCTTCATGATACAAAGGCCTCCTACTTTTACGGGATCATCAAATCCCTCAATCGTTGAACAATGGATCAAATCCATTAAGAAGCTCTTATCTATCCTTCAATGTTCTGAACAAGGGAAGGTTCATCTGAATTCTTATCGTTT
Organism: Viscum album; assembly: GCA_963277665.1. Classification (NCBI taxonomy): domain Eukaryota; kingdom Viridiplantae; phylum Streptophyta; class Magnoliopsida; order Santalales; family Viscaceae; genus Viscum; species Viscum album. The sequence continues at coordinate 1,348,377,061 of OY728121.1, read as the reverse complement.
AGAGGGTGAAAATGATTAGCGGTGGACATTGATAGAAAATAAAAATATAGAGGAATAGATTGAGGTGTTGGAATGGAAGGATTTCTAGAAAATGTTTTTCGAAAAATAATTTCCTCAAACCCTATGAATTAATATAGAAAGGGAATTTCATTACCTTAAGAAAAGAGACAACGAATCCATCAGAGCGTATGAGGAAAACATCATAAGGATTTTAAGATATGCCCATGTCTTTGTCGTTATCCCAAAATACAAGTATGCCCTCATCTTCGGTGGGCTAAAACCTAGCCTACAGAAAGACCAATCGATATGTGACTTCAATAGGTATGAGTAAATTTCCCGATGTGTCCTAAAAGTCAAAATGGAGATCATTGAATCTCAGGGGTATCATGGGGATAAGAAGAAGAAATTGGACATTAATTCTGGTGGTTTGATAGATAAATATAATAGTGGAAAGAAATTATAGCACCCCACTTTCCTAAGGTTCAGAAAGAATCACCCTGAAAATTACCTAAAGGGGATGAGGAAAAGCATTAATTGTGGAGGTGAAGGAAACATGGTCATTATCTTCTAATAAGAAAACCCCGTTGTCACAACAGAGGAGAGCAATTATCCATTCTAACCTCAATATGTTGTTCCTTTCTTATACTGCAAAGAACTAGGGCACTTTGAAAACCATTTCCCAAAGAAAAGGGTTTTCTGAGGCACCCAACAACCTCCAAGACATAATGGGTGGGCTTTTTCCATCACTACTACCGAAGCGAACACAAAAAACGAATTGGTGACAGGTACTCTTTTTATTCATTCAAGAATAGTGAACATACATTTTGATTCTGGTGCTAGGCATTCTTTTATATCCTAAAATGTTAGTAGAACAATACCAATGCCACCCAAAATCATGGAATTAGAGATGTCGGTGAGAATGTGAAATGGAGAAATAATTTCATCCCATGAATATAACTCCTCCCCTATCACAATTTGTGGATTTAACTTCCTAGTAAACCTTGACATACTCCCCCTTATAGATTTGATTCAATTATGGGAATGGTTTGGCTTTCCCTATATTGAGGCAACATAAATTTCTGTGAGAGGGAAATCACCCTCCATATGGTGAATCGACCCATGATTTTGTAAAAGTTCAAGGAGGGGGGTGAATATTCTTTAACACCGTCATCTCAAGAATGGATATTACTGATCTATGAAAATTTGTATCTTACTTAGATGATTGATCCTAGGGAAGAAATCATCCTTGAAGACATGCCTATTGTGAGGGAATTCACTAAAGTGATTCCTAAGGAATTTATTGGTCCCACTCCTAGAAGAGATGTTGAATTCTATAATGGTTGTACACCTGGGGCATTTCCAATATCCAATAATCTATATAGAATGACGTTTTTTGAGCTTGTGGTGAAAAATAAACAACTACAAAAAAATCCGGATAATGGTTTTATATGCCCAAGTGCTTCACCATGGGGTGCACCAGTTCTCTTCTTCATGAAAACGGTTGGGTCAATGCACATTTTCATGGATTATCACGATCTCAACAAAATCATGATAAATAAAAAGTATCCTCTTACATGAATTTATGACTTATTGTATTATCTACGTGGTGCACAATACTTCTCCATGGGGGATCTGCAGTCATGATATTTCCATGTAAGGCTGAAGAAGGAGGATATCCCCAAGACAACTTTTTACACAAGGTAAGAGCACTATAAATTCATAAAAATTACTTTTAGACTCACTAATGCTCCAACAATATTTATGTACTTGATTAATAGAGTCATTAGAGATTACCTATAAAAACTTTTGTAGAATTTATAGATGATATGATAATATAATCATAATCCAAGGAGGAGAATGAGGAGAATCTAAGCACTGTACTAGAGACCTTTCGAAAGGAGAATCTCTATCCAATGTGTAGGAAGTGTGAGTTCTGGTATAAGGAGGTCTCATTCTTGGGTCATATCATCACAATCTATGGTATATCAAGGGATCCCTCCAAGAAAGATGCAATTGTGGGATGATATAGGCCATCATTGATGATGAATATCTATATCTTCCTATGGTTAGTGAGATATTATCATCAATTTGTGAGAAATTTCTCATGACAGGAAAACCCTCTTACCAAGGTAACATAGAAGGGAGTCAATTTTGTTTGGAGTGATGAATGTGAAGATAGATTCCATGATTATAAAAGGAGGCTTATCACTATGTCGATACTCACACTACCCACAAGTGGAGATCTTTTTGTGGTATTAAATGATTCTTTGAAGAAGGTCCTAGGGTATGTTTTTACCCAAAATGACAAATTCATTGCCTATGCTTCATGAAAATTTAACGATCATGAGAAAAACTATCCAACACATTAACTTGAGTTACCTACAATAATATTCACCTTAAAAAATTTGCGGCATTATCTCTTTGGGGAGAAGAGTAAAATATATGTGGATCACAAAATCCTTATCTATATATTTTCATAGAAAGAGTTGAACATGTGCCAATGAAGATGGTTAGGGCTGATCAAAGACTATGATTGGTCAATCCATTAACACCTTGGGAAAGAGAACAAGGTGGAATATTCTCTCAGTAGAAAGGAACTAGCGATTCGATCATTAATGGGAATTGAAAAGGATCTAATCTTATTAGATTTGATAAATATGGACATGAGAATAATAAATAATAGAACATCATCAATCCTTTCAAAAATTATTTCTAAACCGTATCTTTTTTAATGGTTAAAGGATGCTCAAAAGGATGATTTGGGAATTCAGAAGAAAGTTGAAACTATCAGAAAGGGGAAATCCTCATAGTTTAATGCTAATGAAGAAGGAATTGTGATATTTTGGTCAAGACTATGTGTTCTAGAAAATATCAAGTTAAAGAATAAAATTTTGTATGATGCAAATAGTTTAAATTTCTATATTCAACCATGAAACAAAACGATGTATCAATATCTACAAAAGAATTATTGGTGGGATAACAAGAAGAAGGAGATCGCTAAGTGTACATCAACATTTGTGGTATGTCAACAATTGAAGGATGAGAGGTATAAGTATAAGGGGATGATGCAAACATTATCCATACCAACATGAGTATGGGAGAACATCACTATGGAATTTTCACTAGAATTCTTAAGACATCCAAATAAAACAATTCTATCTGGGTTTCTGTGGATCATATTAAAAACATTGCACACTTCATTGAAATTCAAGAGGATTTCTCATTTGATCAACTAGCATGGATATACATCATTGAAGTGGTAAGACTACATGGGGTACTGATATCTATTTTATCTGATTGAGAACCAAGATTCACCTCTTTGTTCGAGAAGAGTCTCCAACATGCTTTGAATACTGAACATAAATTCAGTACGGATTATCATCCTCAAACTGATATCCAATCTGAGTGGACTATCCAAACATTTGAGGACATGTTGAGAGCATGCTCAAAGGACTTCAAAGAAGTATGTGATCAATATCTTCCTATACTTGAGTTTTCTTCCAATAATAGTTTCCACTCAAGAATCCAAATGGATCTTTATAAAACCCTTTATGGGAAGAGGTGAAGAACATCAACATATTGGGATAATGTTGGGGAGTGAACACTCTTAGGTAAAGAAATGGTCGAAGAATTGGTGGAGAAGGTTAAGACAACCAAGATGCACATTAATGCTACTTAGAGTCGACAAAAGAGATATGCTGATAACCGTCAATGAAACCTAGAGTTTGAGGTTGGAGACATGGTATTACTCAACATATCACCATGGAATAGATTTATGAAATTTGGGAAGAATAGAAAACTTAGTCCAAGGTTCATCAGCCCTTTTGAGATCGTTGATCGCATTGGAGCAGTGGCTTATCGACTAAAACTCCAACCGAACCTATCTTAAGAACATGATGTATTTCATTTATCACTCTTGAAGATGTAAATACCTTACCGATAGGATGTATTAAATCCAGAGTTGGTAGCATTAGATAATGAACTCTCCTATGAATAGAAGCTGGTGAAGATCATAGATTGTAGGGGAAAACATCTAAGAAATAATAAAATTTCCCTCATCAAGGTGTTGTGGAGAAACCACAAGTTTGAAAAGGCAACATGGGAATTAGAGGATGTGATGAAGCAGAGTTAACCTCGTCTTTTTTAGTGTGGGAATATGAAATTTAGAGGGAGAAAATTTTTAAGGGGGGTAGATTGTAATGTACCGAACTTTTATTAATGAAACTTCCTCTTGATATAATTAAATTTATTTTTTTGTGAATGGTTTATATAAAACATATTCACTCCTTGGTTTTTTGTTTCGGGATATTAAAATTCCATTAATAATTTTTATCATTGCTAATATTTCCATTGAATAGTGATCACATGATTAGTATAAATATAGGGCTATACAAAATCCAATTTACTCAGAAAAAGGAAGTGATGGTCACATCCAGTAGAATTGCTCCATATGAAGCCCATTTCTCAAAGCTCTAAAAGGATGCAGCGTCACTACACTTTGATCATGGCCAAACCCAATCTAAGTTTTAACATGTTAAGCTTGAAGAGAACTGCCTATGGGAGAAATGAAAGATAATAGAGATTACCTCCCGATCGATGTTATCCGAGCCTCCCCAAGATTCTATCACCATCACACAACTTACCCTTAGGTATTATGATTGTTTTATAAGGGGTTATGTAACATGACCATATAAATATGATTATCTGCATTATTTTTTTATCGAATAAATAATATACATTCATTTTATTATTATTACTTTGTAAATGAATTTTAAATCAAAAATATCATTTTTAGTTAATATTCTATTAAAAAATCTATTTTGATGAATTAATGGATTATTGAATGAAATAATATTTTAATTAAATATTATTACTAAATTAATTTTTATTAAATATAAATGATCGCATAATTTTTATTAATACAATTGTAATTTTTAATAAGGATTGAAAGCTAATTTTGTCAAAACCCATTAAAATTCGATAAATGCCTATTTTTATATTAAAATTAAAAATTCACATATTTTGAAAATTATTTAGATAAAATAAATATTTTTTTTTTGGTTTCCAAAAATCTAAATTATCTATTGTAAATTTTTAATAATTTTTTGAGACAGTCAAATTTTTAGGTAAAAATTAAATACTGTTTAAATATATAATGTGTTTTATGACATTGTAATGACCCAATAATGATGTAATAAAATACTATAAAAGATATATTTGGACAATTTATTTTTTATCTTTAAAATAATTTGATTTTAAATTTTTTGTATTACTTTTACACTGCCATAGTGGACCCTCCAAGAATTATAAACTATTTTAACATTTTAAAATTATTTCTTGAGAGTGTGACTCACCTCCAAATAATCAATCCTAATTTTTTATTATGTTCGGCCATTGGACATATAATATATTTTTTTCACCCCAATTTTTCAAAAACCATGGGAAAACACAATGTGATGGTTTGTGGTTCTGATTAGTTTAATGTGTAGTGTCCAAAACCTAAATAATAAGGAAATCCTCTCTTTTCCTATATAAACGCACCCAATATCCCATTCATATTCCCTAAAAACTTTTGAAGCATGAATAAACTATGAAATTATCTCTCAATAATTCTCCAAAGGTGTTCCATGCTATCAATATTCCTCTCTCAAGCCTCTCCCAATCCTTTGGGATAACAATTCCATGTATGGGATTTCTTCCTTTCCCATTTTTATCGGAATTTCTTAAGGTTGTTATAACATTTTATTTTTAGTTACAAATGTTGATTTATGATTTGAAACCTCATCCATACTTCCCTCTTTATGTTTTAATAATGATATACCTATTTATTTCTTATTAATGCCTCATACGTACTCCTGTTACCATGCCGAAATTCTGTAAAGAATTTCTCTTTTCTCCTTTACATTCATGAAATTAATTTATATTATGCATCAAAATCCCATTAAATATGTTGGGATATTATGTTACATGGCCCCATTACTATCTATTTCACGTATAAATTATGATATATAATTTTATCTCTCATCAACCCATTTTATGATTTCAATTTGATGTCATTATGCTGCCAAAGTTACACCAAAATTTCCATGCAAAAAATCATCGTGTAAGTGAATACCGTACTCATTTCTCTATCAAGGGTATTAACCTTTATTCACATGTACTTGTTGATTACGAAATTAAATTTATGTATTAAACTTATCTTATTAATTGAATAAATTATGATGTTTAATGAATCCATGTTGTATGATTTATGTGGCACACATATGCATGAAATGAAATGATTAAGAAGGGTGTGCCCTGATAGCGCTCCAGTGCATTGGGTAAAGAATAGTATCATGATACGCCAAATGGGAATTAGGGTTTACTCATGATAATTAAACTTCAATAAGGTGTTAATCATTCTAATTCATGTACAATGAAGTTTTACTCATGCTCCATGCACAATGAGCCTTGGTCAATGATAATATCATGTTAAATGTTAATGCCACATTTCTATGTTATGATACTAATTATATATCAATCATTTCTGTTCATGTTTCTCTTTTGATCCATTGATATACCTATTTCATAACATGACCTATATTATTCATTTTATACCTTTTTTACTCCCTTTCTAGTCATTATAGATCAATATTTATTATGCATGTCCTCATGTTGTCCCATGCAATGTTAAGTACGAAAGAATATTGTGGTCAGGTAAAAAATGTTTTCAATTAATACGTCTTGTTTTATGTTCTAATTTTTTATGTATTGTTCCTAATTTCCCAAGAAACTAGACCTATCAATCCTCATAGTATTCCTATGTTCATGAATATTTAATAAATCATGTTTATGTTTGTAATAAAGAGAAGGGTTGTTATAGTTGGCATCGGAGGATATGTTTAGTTATTTTTTGGATTAGGATTAGAAAACCCTAGTGAACGCCTAAAGGATAAGACTAATTATAATAAAAACATCCCTAAATTTTTTTTGAGTATAGATAAATAGGTTTATGGTAAAAATAAATTCCTGTCTAGATACAAACAAGTATAGGTGGATCTCCCACAGATGTATCTAGGGGTAAAACCCAAAAATACCGCTTTGAGCTAGACTCAAATGGGAACTAGTGCATGACAACGGGCCTTGCTTCACTCTTGGTTATGAAAATCCTGGGGGATATGCTTTAGTAAATTCATAATCTTAGTATGAACCATTATTATGGGAGAAAAAATCCCATAAGAATATACGTTAGGATGTCGATCATGGATATCATAGATTGAAGCCTATAAATTCATAAGTTAAGAAAATTAATGCAATTAATAGGATATCCCTTTTTGTATTTGGATTCCTCTTTTTTTTTACCCCTATCTTTCCTTTTGTCCAATTCAATGTCCTGTAATAGGAGGTGTCTGGCTAACAACTGATGCGATGATCAATGTGATGTCTATTCTAATGAGATTTTAAATCCGATGGGAATTAGAATTGCATGATTTGTCATGATATTCTCCCAGTTAACTCGTGTTTTGAATAGAAACTGGGTAAAGAGGAACATCCCCCCCCCCATTAAATAAAAAGATGAAATCGAGTGCTTAATGATACAATGGCCTCCAACTTTTAATGGATCATCTGATCCGTCAATCGCAGAATAATGGATCAAATCCATTGATAAGATCTTCTCCATCCTTCAATGTTATGAACAAGAGAATGTTCTTATGAATTCTTATTATATGGAGGGTGAAGCTAATAAATGGTGGACATTGATAAAAAATATGAAGCCTGAGGAAGGGATGGAGGCATTGGAATAGAATAATTTCCAGAAAATATTTTTCGATAATTATTTTCATCACACCCTCAGACTTAAGATGGAAAGGGACTTACTTTCCGTTTTGAAAAAAGAAGAATAATCCATCTTAGTGTATGATAAAATCTTCACAAGGATTTCATGATATTCTTCCAACTTTGTCATTACCCTTAAATGAAAGTTTGAACACTTCTTTGGTGGGCCAAAATAGAGCCTACAAAAATCTCTATGAATCCATGACATTGATAGCTCTGAGGAAATTGTTAGATGTTCCCTAAAATTCAAAATGGAGATTGGATAATATCAGGGGTATCATGGGGATAAGAATTAGAAAGTGGACATTAATTCTATAAGTACGATGGATAAATCCAATGGTGTTAAGGAATTTAATCACCCCACTTTCCAATGGTAAGTAAAGAAGAACCCTGGAAATTGATTGAAGGGGACGAGAAAATGCTTTAGGTGTGAAAGAATAGGGAACCAGGGCATTAACTGCAGACAAGAAAATCCCCCAGCTATGACAGAGGAGAGTAATTCTCCATTCCACCCTCAATTCATTGTTCATTAATTCAACATTAAATAAGTAGGGTACTTTTCAATCCATTTCCCTATGCCAAGGGCTTTTAGAGGCAACTAACAGCCTCCAAGGAATAAAGGGGGATCTTTTTCCATCACTAATGTTGTAGTGAACACTGATAACGAAGTGGTGATAGGTACTCCAGTTATTAATTAAAGAAAACAGAACATACTTTTTTATTCTGGTTCTATGCATTGTTTTATATCCCAAAATATTAATAGAACAATCCTAACACCACCATAAATCATAGAAGTTGAGATTTATGTGAGAATGGAAAATGGGGAAATCATTGCATCCCATGAATATGACTCCTTCAATATCACAATTTGTGGATTGAAATTCCCAGAGAACATTGTCATACTCCCTCTGGTGGAATTTTATGCGATTCTTTCCATGGATTGGTTTTCCTATATAAAGTCTACATAAATTGTAGTCAGTGGGGAATCACTCTCCATATAGCGAATCGACCCCTAATTATGTACAAGTGCAATGAAAAAGATGAATATTCTTTAGCACCATCATCTCAAGCATGAATATAAATGTGTTATAAGCATTCATATCTTGCTCTAATGATTGAGTATAAGGAATAAACCATCCTTAAAGACATGACTATTGTGAAGGAATTCTCTGAATTGTTTCCTGAGGAATTTTCTAGTCTTCCTCGTAGAAGAGATGTTGAATTCTCGATTGATCTTATACTTGGGGAATTGACAATATCCATGACTCCATATAGAATGGCTATTGTGGAGATTGAGGAGCTAATGAAACAACTATAGGAGATTCTAGATAAAGGGTTTATATGCCCAAGTGCTTCATCATGGGGTTCACTAGTCCTCTTTGTTATGAAAAACGATGGGTTGATGCACCTTTGCATTGATTATTGTGAGTTCAAGAAAATACTGATAAAGAACAAGTATCATATTCAATGAATTGTTGACTTGTTCGATGAGCTACATGGAACACAATACTTACTGCTTTTCGTACAAGGTACAAGCACTTTGAATTAATAGTAATGCCTTTATAACTCACCAATTCTCCATAAATATTCATAGACATGATGAATATAATCTTTAGAGATTACCTCAACAAATTTTTGGTATTTTTTACATATGATAAACTAATATAGTCCAAAAACAAGAAGGAGCATGAGGAGTATCTAATAAATGTACTAGAGACCTTGAGGAATGAGAAGCTATATGAAATGTACAACATGTGTGAGTTCTAGTGTAATGAGGTCTCATTCTTGTGTCATATAATCACAAGTAATGTGATATCAGTGGATCCCTCCAAGACAAATGCAATTGAGGGATGGATGAGGCCATCATCGGTGATGTATATCCATTGCATCCTGGGGTTAGCTATATATTATCGATGATTAGTGAGAAATTTCTCACAATTTTCTAACCCTCATTTCAAGCTAACATGGAATGGATTCAAGTTTTTTTGGAGTTATGAATGTGAAGATAGATTCAATGAGTTGAAAAAGAGGCTTATCATTGTGCCTGTGATCACACTAACCACAAGTTGATAACATTTTGTGGTATACAGTGATTCTTTAAAGAAGGGCCTAGGCTATGTGTTGATGAAAAATGAAAAAGTCATTTCCTGTGTTTTAGGGAAATTAAATGTTCATGAGAAAAACTATCTGACGCATGATCAAGAGGTGGCTATAGTAATCTACATTTAAAAAAAATTTCTGCATTATCTAATTAGGGAGAATAGTTAAATATATATGTATCACAAAAGCCTCAAGTATATATTCACAAAGAAAGAGTTTAACACGTTCCAACGAAGATGGTTAGATTTTATCAAAGGCTATGACTTCTCAATCCATTACCAACCTGAGAAAGCAAATAAGGTGGCCGATGCTCAATGTAGAAAGGATTGAGCGATTATATCATTGATGAGAATTGAAAATGATCTAATCTTCTTAGATCTGATGAAGATACACAAGGGAATCATAAATAAAGGAGCATCATCAATCATTTCACAAATTATTTCTCAACCGTATCTTTGGAAAAGAATAAAGGAATATGAAAAGAATAATGGTGGATTTCTGAAGAAATTGGAAATTATCAAAAAAGTGAAATCCTTGGAGTTCAATGTTAATGAAGAAGGAATTGTGAGATTTGTGTCAAGACTATGTGTTCCATAAAATTTGGAGTTAAAGAATGAAATATTGGATGATTCACATTGTTCGAATTTCTCTATTCACCCAGGAAACAGAAAGATGTATCGAGATCTCCAAGAGCATTATTGGTGGGATAACATGAAGAAGAAGATCATTGATTATACATCACTGTGCCTGGTATGTCAGCAAGTGAAGGCTGAGAATCATAAATCTAAGGAGATGATGCAACCATTACCCATACCTACATGGAAATGGGAGAAAATCACCATGGACTTTGTCACAGTACTTCTGAAGACATCCAAAGGAAACAATGCTATATGGGTTTTTGTGGATCATTTTTCAAAGACTTCACACTTCATTTTAATTCAATCGGATTTATTATTGTATAAAATAGAATGGATATACATCATAGAAGTGGTAAGTCTTCATGGGGTACCAATATCTATTATATTCTATTGAGATAAAAGATTCGCCTTTATATTTTGGAAGAGTCTACAACATGCCTTGAATGCTGAGCTGAACTAAAATACGGCTTATCATCCTCAAACTAATGGAAAATCTGAGTAGACTATCTAAACACTTGAGGAAATGTTGAGAGCATTCTCAATAGACTTCAAAGGAGTATGGTATCAACATCTTCCTATGTATGAGTTATCTTATAATAACAGTTTCCACTAAAGCATCCAAATGGATCCTTATGAATCCCTTTATGGGAAGAGGTGCAGAACACTGGCATGCTGGGATGATTTTTTAGAGAGAAAACCCCGAGGTCCAAAAATGGTTGAAGAAATGGTGGATATGGTTAAGACCATCCAGTAGCACAATAAAGCTTCTTAGAGTCAAAAAAAGAGTTATACTGACAATCATCGACGAGACATAGATTTTGATGTTGGAGACATGGTATTCCTCTGAATATCACCGTGGAAGAGAGTTCTGAGATTTGGGAAGAAATAAATTCTTATTCTAAGGAATATCATCAATTTTGAGATCCTTGATCGTATTGCAATAGGGGCCTATCGACAATCACACCCACTGAACCTATCTCAAGTTCATGATATATTCCATGTATCACTATTGAGGATATACGTACTTGACCCATCACATGTAATCAATCCAAATGTGGTACCATTGGATAATGACCTCTAATATGAATAGAATATGGTGAAGATGTTATATTGTAGGGAAAATTTTCTACAAAAAAAGACAATTCCCCTTGTCAAGGTGTTTTGGATACACCACACACTTGAAGACACAACGTGGGAATTGGAGGAAGTGATGAAGTAGAGATACCCTCATCTGTTTTAGTGTGGGAAAAGGAATTTTCTCAGGTGAAATTTCATAAGGGGTGAGGATTGTAATGACCAAAAATTTAATTAATGAAATTCTTCTTGATCTAATTAAATGTATAATTATGTAAAATGGTTATATAAAACATATTCACCACCTTGGTTTTATGTTTTGGGATTTTAAAATACTACTATGAATTGTTACAGTTTATAATATAGTTGTTTAATAGTGATCATATGATTAGTATAAATATAGGGCTTTAACAAATCCAATTTACTTAGACACTAGAAGTGATTGCCTCATCAAGTAGAATTGATCCATACAAGTCCCATTTGTCAAAGCTCAGAAAAAAGGTAGTGTCACTGGGCTTCAATCTAGACCATGATCAATCCAAACTTTAACACATTCATCTAGAGCGGAACCGCATATGAGAGAAGTGGAAGTTAATAGAGATTACCACCCGGATGATGTTATCCAAGCCACCGCAAGAGTCTATCACCATCGCACACCTTACCCAAAGGTCTTATGCAGGTGTCATAAGGGGTTATGAAACAAGAATCTAGCACTACGATTATGTTCATTATTTTTGTATAGAATAAAAAAAATACATTCATTTTATTATTTCTACTTTGAAAATGGTTTTATAAGAACAAATAGTAATTTTTAGTTAATATTAAATTAAGAAATCTATATTGATGAATTAATTGATTTTTTAATTAAATAATATTTTAATAAAATATTATTAAAAATTAATTTTTATTAAATATAAATAATCATGCAATTATTATGAATACAATTGTAATTTTTATTAAGGTTTGAAAGCTATTTTTATCCAAACCCAATAATTTTTTTTATAAATTTCAGGTATTTTATTAAAAGTACAAATTAAAATATTTAGAAAATTATTTATATAAAATGATCCTTATATTTTTATTCAGTACATCGAAAATATGTAACGGTGATTTTTTTCACAATTTTCTGAGACAATCCAATTTGTAGGTAAAAATTAAATACTGTTTAAATATATAATGTGATTTATGACAACATAATGACCAAATAGTGATGTAATAAAATACGATAAAAGGTATATCCATAAATTATATGTTGTTCCTTTAAAATAAAGTGATTTTAGATTTGTTTTATTAATTTAACAATTCCTTAGTGGACCCTCCAAGACTTATAAACTATTTTAACATTTTAAAATTATTTTTTTGAGAGTGTGACTCACCTCCACAAAAGCAAGCCTTATTTTTTGTTATGTTCGGATATTTCCCTTATAAAATATTTTTTTCCAATCCACATTTGAAAAATCCCTAGGGAAAACCATGAGATAGTTTTTGGTTTTTATTAATTTAATGTGTAGTGTCCAAAACCTAAATAATAAAGAATTCACTCTCCTTTCCAAAATAAACCCACTCAATCTCCCATTCCTCTTCACTAAAAATCATTGAAACTCAAAAAACCTCTGACCTCCACTTACTATAATCCTCTCAAGGAGCCCCATACTTCTTATAAGACTCTCTCAAACCTCTCCAAAGCCTTTTGGATCTCACTTTCTTGTAAAGTATTTCTTCCTTTCTCAATTTTTTCAAAATTTTATTTTGTTGTTATACCCTTTTATTTTCAATTAAAAATTTTGGGGTATGATTTAGCACATCCCCCATACATACCTCCTTATGTTTGAATTATTAAAGACCTCTTTCTCTCTCATTAATTTCTCCCATGTACAGCCATTACCATACAGAAATTTGGTAAGGAGTTTCTCCCTTCTCATGTACATTCAAGCAATTAATTTATATTATTAATCTATATTTCATTAAATATGTTGGGATATTATGTTACATGATCCCATTACTGTCCAATTAATTCATAAATGATGAGATACCCCTTTCTCTCTCACCAACCCATTTTACGATTTCTATTTCACATCGTTATACTACTGAAGCTACACCAAAATTTCCATGCCAAAATCATCATGTAAGTGAATACAACTCCCATTTATCTATCAAAGGTATTCACCTTTATTCAAAAGTACATGTTGATTGAGAAATTATATTTATATATTCTTTATCTCTTATTATTGGAATAAATTATGATGTTTAATGAATCCATGTTGTATGATCTATCTGGCACACTAATGCATGGAATGAACTGATTAAAAAAGGTGTGTCATGATAGTGCTCTAATGCATTGGGTAAAGAATAGTATCATTAAAATCCATGTGAAATGAGGGTTCACTCATGATAATTCGATTGAAATGCAGGTTTAATCATGGTAATTCAAGTACAACGAGGGTTTACTCATGCTCTATATGCAATGATCCTTGTATCATGATAATATCATGTTAAATGTTGTTGTTACATTTCCGTGTTATGATAATACTACTATAGCATGCCTATATGTTCATATTTCTCTTGTACCCTATTGATATTCATATTACCAAACATGTACAATATTCTTTATGGTATTCATTTTTTACTCCCTTTCTGGTCTTTATAGCTTATCCTTTTCTTATACATTTTCTCAGGTTATCCCATGTAATGCTAAGTACGAAGGAATGTGGTGGTCATGTAAAATAATTTTTCAATAAAGATGTTGGGTTTTATATTCTAAGATTTTATTTAATGTTACTAATTTACTCGAAAACTATACCTATAGATCCTAAAAGTTGTATTAAGTGAAATTTTACTTAATATATCATGATTAAGCGCGTAATAAAGAGAAAGGTTGTTATAATTCCCCTCAACATGATAGTAAGGGATTTTAAAAAATAAAACATCCCAAACCTAGTGGGACATAACAAATGACTTTTGACCATTTCCTGGGGAATCGGTGTGTAACATTGGGGTATGGGGGGATAAAAACATCCAAGTACATGGGCTCACCTAATGTACACTAGCACGACCCAGTACTCCTACACAACCACAATACCTATACATGGTTAGGGACACGAGGAGGAACAAACAATAAGAATTGAACCATAGAACATGGGAATGGAGTATGGTATATGATCAGACATTGGGAATCCATGAAACACTAAGAATGCCCAAATATAAAACATGTACAATTTCTAGGGTATTTTGTGGCCCTCTCTTTTTTTATTGTGAACTAGTATTTTTTGATTGTGTCTCCTTGGTCAATACCTATAACGTTATAAAGAGGAATCACATCCTCAACATAAAATTTGTTCCTATATATGGTAGTAATCTCTGATAAGGACATGGAATATCTCTATATCAATGGTGATTGATGCTTTTTCAATTTTAATTTTCTATGGGATATTTCAACAATCCCATAATTGACTATCGGGGTGTGATATTCCCTTATTAGCAAATTATTCAATGTATGATTACAAATCATCCATAGGTATCAGTTGAGATCCCATATATGGGTATTGAAATAATATGAGTTTTAGTATATACTTCTTAATGGAGAGGCCAGGAAAGGGTGACCTTTCAGGTGAGAACCATGTCTATTATCCAACTTGTGGAGTGATTTTTCACAAAAGAATGTAACTGTGCGACATCAAGCATTAAATGTAGACTAGAATTATGTTTGTAAATTTTTTATGAGTTGTTTAATATATGTATAATATATAATGATTTTTATTTTTTACTAATATTATGATGGTCATGCCTCTATGATGAAGATTTGACATATCTTTTGATTAATCACTACTGAAATTCTGGTTTTTACCAATGGGTTTTTACCAATGGTTTGCATAAACCATTGGTGATGAAGGATTAGGGAACTCTTTACCAACGGTTTCATAAAACCGTTGGTAAATAAATGGTCAAGTAAGCTTTTCCCAACGGTTTACCGTTGGGAAAAGTCACCCCTTTGCCAACGGTTTCTTCAAACTGTTGGTAAAGGGGTGTTTTAGGTTCCCTTTTGCCAACGGTTCAACAGAACCGTTGGGAAAGGGTATCCTTTTGCCAACGGTTCTATAGAACCGTTGTGAAGGGGTACCCTGAACATCTCTTTCCCAATGGTTTTTAAAAACCATTGGGAAAGATTTCCCAAAATACAGCCGCGGTGCTGCTCTCCCCCATTTGTGACAGAACCCTAAATTCATTCTTTCTCCAGTGCTCTACGCCTCTCGCGAACTCCCCCATCCGAAGAGGTGAAAACCCATCTAAAATCAGGTATTTTTTCCTTTATACACATATACTACCTTATTTTTATTGTTATTGATCTAATATTTTAGTTTTAAGTTATCAATCCAGCTCCAACTCTCTGCTACTCTCGAACTCCCCCATCCGAATAGGTGAAAACCCATCTGAATCATCTCAAATCAGGTATTTTATTCTTTATACACATATGATACCTTGTTTTTATTGTTATTGATCTAATATTTTATTTTTAAGTTTGGATTTTGATGTGATTTCACCGTGAAAATAGGGAAATGAATGAATATTTTGTTAATTAATTAGTTTCCCCTGGAATATCAGTTGTGTTATAATGTCCATTCTAAATAAAGGGGTAATGTAATAAAAGACCTTGAATAAATAAATTATGGAAGTTGGGGTATGTTGCCTCTATGAGAGGTTTTTTTGTGTGTTTCATTGTATGTTGTAGGCTGTTTTATGGGGATTGAGGTGACCAGTTGGGCTTTGTGATATGTGGGGTTGTAATGTGATGGTTAGTGGGCATGGATGTGACATGTGAAGTTGTATGATAGTGATGATGTGTGGTGGTGTTGTGTCGTGTGGAGGTGTTGTGTGATGAAGTTTTGGTGTATGATGTGGTGAGGTGGTTCTGGTTGTGCGGTGGTTTGTTATGTGCAATATTTTTTTTTGTGATATGTGGTTGTTTTGGTGAGATGGTTGGTCGATGTAACATGGCGTCGATGGTTATTCTGAGATGGGGAGTTATTGTGTGGTGGTTTTATTATTTTCCTGGTTATATATGGAATAAATTATGCTGTTAAAACAAAAAAAACAAGATATTAAATAAATGAGATGGAATATAAATGGATGTGTGGTAAATGGATTTAATTAATTTAACATTAAATGAATGGACAATGTAAATGTGAATGAGGTTGCTTTTAAATGAAAGTGATAAATGTTATTCATCTTGTGTGGTGGTGGTGTGGTTTATGTGTTTTATGGTAGTAGTGAAGTGTGTGATTATGTAGTTAATGTGAACCCATAGGTTGAGTATTTTTTGCTATCTATATATCATGTATTTTTATGTTATTTCTACACATTCCCAACCAGAGTTGGATAAACTTACCAACGATCATAGGTTTTGAGTTATGGGTATTTTTTCTAATATCTAGGATGCCGGTTATATGGATGGATAGCTACCATGTCTTCCCTACTCTTCCTTCAAAATTGATTGACCATGTGTTTTTAGGCAAGATGTGATGTGATTGTCCATGTGTCTTTAGGTGAGATGTACTATGATTTCCCTAGTGTTTTCCGGTGAGGTGTGATGTGATAAGGCTATAATAAGATGTGGCATGTGGTTGGGGTCATGTAGGGTAGGAGGATGGCACAAGGTTGATGTTATTCATGTTCATGATACCCTACTAATATGGTTAAGGGATGAGGCATGCTGTGATGTGATATAACACATTAAGTTCTTGTTGGTTTTACATTTTTTCAATAACACATTTGTATGTTTTTTTCACATGTGTAGTTGATACCTTGATTATTTTCTTCCTTTATCGTTTACATAAATGTATTTTCTATTAAAGTTCAATCCTATTGAATTGTTTATGACAAAATGACTTATATAAATTCTTTTTACAGAATGGAAAGAAGTTGGATGTATGAAACCGATCAGATCTCAAGATATTTTCAAAACAATTTGGAGAGCTTTGTAGATTTTTCATTTCACAATGCTTCAAATAGTGGTCGCATACACTGCCCATGTTCCAATTGTGTTGGTAGACCTTGGTTGAGCCGTGAAGAAGTCAGCTACCACATAACCAAAAATGGTTTTCAAGAAAACTACTTTGTGTGGTATCACAATGGGGAGAAAATGAAATCTCAAATTGGTGATGATCGAAATAAAAGGACTGGAATGGAGAATTTGTTAGATGATCGGTTTCTGCTTATTCGTCATCATGAAAAAGAAAGGATTTCAAATCAAGAAGGCTTCGATATGAGGACAGCTGATGCATCTAGTGAAAATGATGATATTGATAGGGTGAAAAAACTGAATGATGCTGCCACGACTCCAGTATATCGACAAGGATATAAAATGAAAAAGCTGGAATTTTTAATCCGATTTTTTCATGGGAAAACTATGTATGGAATTTCTAATACAACAATCGATTACATTCTTACCCTCTTGAAGGATTTACTTCCAGATGATGCAGATATTCCCTAAAACCACTATATGGCATGGAAGTTAGTTGAGGAACTTGGATTTTCAAGAAAAAAAATTCATGCTTGCCCGAAAGCTTGCAGTTTATTCTATGAGGAAACCGCTGAACGAAATGATTGTATAAAATGTGACACATCCCAGTGGAAGTCAAAATCGGATGGAACACCATCCTGTGTTCCACAAAAAGTAATGTGGCACTTTCCATTAATCCACAGACTTCAGAATCTTTTTATGTCTGATGACATATCAATAAAAATGAGATGACATGATACCGAGAGAAAGAAGACTAATGATGAGTTGGTTCATCCTGCAGATGGATTTGCATGGCAGAGATTTGATGCTCGACATCCTGATTTTGCAGCTGACATGGGTAATGTGAGGCTGGGTCTTTCATGCGACGGTTTTAATCCGTTTGGGCAGATGCTTACTTCTCACAGCACATGGCCAGTTTTTATACACATTTATAATCTTCCCCCATGGTTGTGTATGAAAAAACCTTTCACTTTCATGATTATACTCATATCTGGTCCTTCTGATACCGGCATTGATATTGATGTATACATGCAACCTTTAATAAAAGAGTTGAAACTTCTTTGGGATGTGGGAGTGCGCACATACGATGCATGTTCTAAACACATATTTCAGATGCGTGTTGCGCTTATGTGGACGATCAATGATTTTCCGGCTTATGAAATGATGTCTGGATGGAGCATGAAGGGAAAACTGTCATGTCCAGTTTGTATGAATAATACACAATCCAGAAGACTGAAACATCGCTGTAGTTTCAGTTTTATGGGACATCGACGATTCTTTCCGAAGGATCATCCATATAGAATGAATCGTTGAAGATTTGATAATACCATAGAGACCGATGATCCACCTCAGCGTATGTATGGAACTGACATGCTTAATGAATTGAAAGATTTCATTTTTTCATTCGGGAAGGGTCAAATGAAATCTGGAAAGAGAAAGAATGTTTCCACTGAAACCTATTACAATTGGAGGAAGAAGAGTATTTTTTTTGATTTGCCTTATTGGTCAACCAATTTGTTACATCATTGCTTAGACGTAATTCATATTGAAAAGAATATATGTGAAATTTTGCTTTTGATTCTTCAAAATTTCAAGGGTAAGACAAAAGATGATTTACGATCTCAGCGTGACTTGGTGGATTGGGGCATCAGACCAGAATTGCATCATGTGCGTATCAGTGAAAATAAATTGCAACTTCCATGTGCTTCTTATGTGATGACACCTGCGAAAAAAAAAACAACTTCTGGAAGTATTAGAGACTATTAGAGTTCCTGATGGCTATTCAAGCAACATATCTAAATGGGTCAATAGAAGAGAGTTGAAGCTAAAATCTTTGAAGACTCATGATTATCACGTTATACTGCATGAGTTTCTTCTAATAGCAATCCATCATCTTTTGTCCAATAATGTAAGGGTGGTTATTATTCGGTTGTGCCATTTTTTTAGAGATCTTTGTGCTAAGAAGTTGTCCAAGTATTTCTTGCAAAAAATTTTGACAGATGCCCCATTAATTTTGTGTGAGTTGGAGAAAATATTTCCTCCATCATTTTTCACATGCATGTTGCATCTGACTGTCCATATTCCCACTGAAATACTTCTCGGAGGACCTATTTCTTTTCGTTGGATGTATCCAACTGAAAGAAATATGTTCACATTAAAGTCTTATGTCCGAAACAGAAATCATCCCGAAAGTTCTATCGTGAACGGTTACTTGGCTCAAGAATGTATGGATTTCTGATCGATGTATTTGTCTGATCTTACTACAAGATTGAACAGACCAATGAGAAATGAAGAAGAACAGTATGAGCAAATTGAACCCAGTTTTCCATCACTTCCTCAAACAGGAGGAATTCCTGGATCATATACATTGAAGACGTTAAGCCATGAAGAGCGGGAGATGGAACATCACACAGTTTTGTTCAACTGTGATTTGTTTGATGACTATATCAGGTAACTAAATTGATTATGTATATCTTACATATATATATCTGTTAAACTATTAATATTTTTTATCTACAGGGAACATAAAACAATGATAAATAGGAAGCATCATTCTTTATCTTTGAGAAGGAGAGAGACTTTGCATAGCAAAGAGTTTTCTGCTTGGTTAAAATTGAAGGTATAAAAAAATTAATGTTTAAAATAATTATATCAATATTTAATTAACTTTAATAGTCATTTATATTTCAGGTATTGAGTTTGTCTGCTGACTCTATCTCTGAGTAAATAAGAGCTTTGGCTTTTGGTCCTAATACCGTGGTTCGTGACTGTAAATCAATTGTTATCAATGGGTACAAATTTATTTTCACTGTACGAGCAAAGAACATGAGAACACAACATGATGGTGTTATGGTTACTACCACAACAGATTGCTATGCCAGTGCATCAGATAGTAGACCGTGATTTGAAAATGTGGGTTATTATGGAGTTGTTGAGAAAATAATAATATTGGATTATTACTCTCATGGACGAGTCACAATGATGAAATGCCATTGGTTTGATTCGATGATGAGACATGGCACATTTATTGATGATTATGGATTTCGAGTAATTAATATGACTCTCACTCTTTCTACTGAAGAACCATATGTGTTGGCATCAATGGATAAACAAGTTTTTTATGTCAAAGACCAACTTCGACCTGAATTTGGTGTCATAGTTGAAGTAATTCCAAGACATATTTTTGATGATGGTGATGATGGAATTGACACTATCCCTAGTGCCATTGTAACCAATCCATTTATTTCTTTTGATGACTAAAGTAGATCAATTGTCAGAGTTGATTGTGAACCTGAAGTTGTGGTTGAAAATATATAGAATCATTCATCCATGTTCTCAATTCTTTTGGTTTACCTCGAGTTGGGTTGTTAAGGTTGGTAATATTCAAATTGATTTAGTATTTATCACAAATATGTTTTAGCTGACTTGACCGTTATATGAATTTTTAATGTTTATTGGTTGCCGTTTTATTTGAATTGCATTTTCTAATTTGGAATTGAACTGTATTCAAACATAGGCAAACAATATTTCTAACTTGGTGAACATTACAACTTGTATGATTTATTAAATCCATTCAAGCTCTTCTAAAAATATTGATAGCTGGCTTGACCGTTATGTGAATTTTCAATGTTTATTGGTTGCATTTTTATTTGAATTACATTTTCTAATTTGGGATTGAACTGTATTCAAACATAGTCAAACAATATTTCTAACTTGGTGAACATTACAAATTGTATGATTTATTAAATCCATTCAAGCTCTTCTAAAACAATTGAAAGCTTAATTGACTAATATATGAATTTTCAATGTTTATTGGTTGCAGTTTTATTTGAATTGCATTTTCTAATTTGAAATTGAACTGTATTCAAACATAGTCAAACAATATTTCTAACTTGGTGAACATTACAACTTGTATGATTTATTAAATCCATTCAAGCTCTTCTAAAACAATTGATAGCTAAATTACCTATGAATCCCCTATTCCCTCATATATTTATTTTTTTGGGTTACACATTATTTTTCTTTTTCTAATTAATTACATATTTGTTTTCAAAAGCAGGAAATGAATCCAATTGAAGAGAGACGAAGGAAAAAAATGATGGAGAACAATCGTCGAATGAAGGAGATGGGCGTTCCACCATTAGTGACTACAGTGAGTACTTTATTTCAAATTGATATATTTAAAGAATATATAATGTCATGTGATTAATTTTTTTGTAAACATTTTTGTAGGATCCACCTATAAGTTGATAGTTATTCGATGAGGAGCCTAGTACTGGTCCTAATACTCAGGCTGGTGGTACGAGGAGGGTTTTTACCAGAGGTGGACGAGCAGCTGCGCGTACCCGACTAGACCCTGCCCCTCCCACTGACATGTCATCCTTCCCACATTCTGATCCCGGTGTGTCGTTAGAGACACAAGGGATATTTAGGCCTCCCATGTTTTCGCTACCTTCTGCATCTTCTGGACCATCATTTTCACATCCCATGATGATTCTCACTCCTCACTCAGCATCCAGTAAGACAGCTGTCCCATCTTCTTTTCCTTCTACTTCTATCTCTCTGAGCTTCTGTATTCCATCGTCTTCGACTCCTGTTCCACCACAGGATGTTCCATCAGTTTCTGTGGATCCAGCGGAACTCATCGATCAGACCGACACAAGTATATTTATAGAACCCTAACAAATTTTTATAGAAATATTTATTTTCATTATAACATGTTTTGATAAAATATTTGTTTTTATTTCATTATAGATACATCTACTGACAGGAGGCGTGGGCGGGGACGTACACGCATGCGTTCGGTGTGGAACTGCCGCACACAAGTTATGGTGGATTATAATGAAGACAACCAAATGGTTGAGAAAACAGGGCAGCAATGTTAGAGTTTTTTGGTGATGCTTGCCAAATACTCCGACATCATTCCCGTCAGCCCGCTATCCTGGAGACATTTGCCACATGAGGTCAAGGATAGATCTTGGGCAGAGATATGGGTAAAAAAATATGTTATATTTAATTCCATGAATTATTTTTGTATTTATATGAATTAATATTTTTATTTCAGCTTCGATTTAATTTTCCCGATGGTGAGGGTGCATGATCGGAACGTCTAAAGGATTTAGGCGAGATTTGGAGAACCTACAAGCAAGAGTTGTATATTGGCTGGGTTTCTAGAGTTGAAACTGAGTTAGAGGTTGTACCAGTCGTGGATGATTGTCCTATAGAGCAGTATCGTCAGATGATTACTCATTGGACGAGTACCCAGTTTAAGGTATTAATAACATTTGAGGTATTTAAATAATAACTTTCATGTTTTTCATTAATACTATCTGTTACATTTTTTAATTTTATTTAGGAATCATCTGGAAAAAATAAAAAGAACATTGATGCAAAAAAATACCTCCACACACTGGGATGCACTACGATGCCTGATCATGAGAGGAAGCAGGTATAACAATTGTTTATAAGTTTTCTTTACGACTTACACTTTCTTTTGTTTCTTCAATTATTTAATAGTTTTCAAAAGTTTTCATATAACTTTAGTTTTCAATGTCATTGTAGAGGAAAATACAAAATATTAAAGGATGTGTGCCTCGAGAAAAACTGTTTTTCTCGAGTAGACGGAAAAAGGATGGAAGTGCCGTCAACGAAGCGACTTAGCAGGAGATTGTAAGTTTTAATCTGTTGAATTTATTTTTTAATATCTATTTTGTAACTTAATGATATATTTATATTTGTAACAGGCTACTTTAGAGGCCCTCGATGCCCAAGAACCAGACAATTTTGGGCCAACAGATCACTTACATCAGGTGTTGGGAGAGGAGCATTCTAGCAGAGTACGCTACCGACCTAGGATATCCCCGATGAGGTATTGGCCCTCCTCAGGTACGATCTGTAGTGCCACCGAGCTGCAGAAAGTTAGGGCACATTAAGAACAGGCTGAGAAAAGGGCTACAAAGATGGAAGAATAGTCTTCTAGGGAAAATAATGCATTTATGAAATTTATTGATGTTTTACGTCCTACACTTCCAGCAGAGGCCAACCCAGCTTTTGATGAGTATATTTCGTCGATACGTTCTATATACGGTGCACCAGGTGGCAGTTCTAGTGGTGTTCAGGATGATCTACAGCTTGATGATGATGATGGAGAGGAGTCTGATGCAGAAGAGGAGGTAGAGGAGGAGGTCGAGGCGGGTGGCGAGGGCGAGGAGGAGGGTGAGGATGAGGAGGAGGGAGAGGGCCAGGACAATGATGGGGACGAGGACGAGGGTGATGATGATGATGGCGATGATGGTGATGGTGATGTGGGACAAGTTGATCCATTACATTTTTGACTGATATTACTGATATTTGATATTTAATCTATTCTAGTTGTTGGTTTTATCTAGACTCGTAGTATAGTATTGGAGTTGAGTTATTTTTATATATTATCTGTTTTTATGGATGTTGTTGTCTTCTAGTGGTTGTGTGATTGGGAACCCCGCTCCTTCCTGGACCCTGGACAACCCCCCACCCTCCTCCCTGGACCCCGAACAGCCCCACATGACAGCCCCCCAGACAACCCCCCACCCTCTTCCTGGGACCCCGGACAACCCCCCGAACAGCCCCGGAAAGCCCCCTGACAGCCCCCCGGACAGCCCCCGGACAGCCCCCCACCCTCCTCCTTGGACCCCAGATAACCCCCCGGATAGCCCCCCGCACAGCCCCCCCACCCTCCTCCCTGGACCCTAGACAGCCCCCCCGGACATCCCCCCCCCCGGACAGCCCCCCACCCTCTTCCTTGGACCCCGAACAACCCCCCGCACAGAGGATTCTCATAAAACGGTCAACATTTCAAGTACATACGGAAAACTGACCAAACGCATTTGGATTGTGTCGATACATTAGCACAATGATCCATGGGTCATATGTGGCGTGTATGAGTCAACCTTGCCTCAATCCGAGGCGCGGTGTGGCCGCCACCACTCAAAGTGTCTGCCTTTTGTTTCAAAAGGACGTTATTTTAATTGAAAAACATAAAATGGCATACGGAAAACTGACCAAACGCATTCGTATTGTGTCGATACATTAGCACAACGATCCATGGGTCATGTGTAACGTGTACGAGTCAACCCTGCCTCAATCCGAGGCGCGGTGTGGCCGCCACCACTCAAAGTTTCTATCTTTTTTTTTCAAAGGGACGTCATTTGAAGTGAAAAACATCAACCGGCATACGAAAAACTGACCAAATGCATTCGGATTGTGTCGATACTTTATCACAATGATACATGGGTCATACGTGATGTGTAAGAGTCAACCCCACCTGAATCTGAGGCACGGTGTGGCCATAATCACTCTAAGTGGCTCTCTTTTGCTTAAAATGGACAACAATTTAAGTACATATGGAGAACCGTCCAAACGCATTCGGTTTCCATTGAAACATTAGGAGAACGATCCATGGGTCATATGTGACGTGTACGAGTCAACGCCGCCTAAATCTGAGGCGCGGTGTGGCCGGAACAACTCAAAGTGTCTGCCTTCTGTTTCAAAAGTACGTCATTTTAATTGAAAAACATCAACTGGCATACGGAAAACCGACCAAATGCATTCGGATTGTGTCGATACAATAGCACAATGATCCATGGGTCATATGTGACGTGTACGAGTCAACCCCACCTCAATCTGAGGCACAGTGTGGCCTCCACCACTCAAAGTGTCTGTCTTCTGTTTCAAAAGGACATAATTTGAAGTGAAATACATCAACTGGCATACAGAAAACCGACTAAACGCATTAGGATTGTGTCGATACTTTATCAAAATTATCCATGGGTCATATGTGACATGTACGAGTCAACCCCGCCTCAATTCGAGGCTCGGTGTGGTCGCCACCACTCAAAGTGTCTGTCTTCTGTTTCAAAAGGACATAATTTGAAGTGAAATGCATCAACTGGCATACAGAAAACCGACCAAACGAATTCGGATTGTGTCTATACTTTAGAACAAAGATCCATGGGTCATATTTTACGTGTACGAGTCAAAACCGCCTCAATCCTAGGAGCGGTGTGGCCACCACCACTCAAAGTGTCTATCTTTTGCTTAAAATGGACAACAATTTAAGTACATACAGAAAACTGACCAAACGCAGTCGGTTTCCATTGAAACTTTAGGAGAATGATCCATGGGTCCTATGTGACGTGTACGAGTCAACGCCGCCTCAATCCAAGGCGCGGTGTGGCCGTCACCACTCAAAGTGTCTTCCTTTTGTTTCAAAAGTACGTCATTTTAATTGAAAAACATCAACTGGCATACGGAAATCCAACCAAACGCATTCGGATTGTGTCGATACATTAGCACAATGATCCATGGGTCATATGTGACGTGTACCAGTCAACCCCACCTCAATCCGAGGCGCGGTGTGGCCGACACCACTCAATGTGTCTGTCTTCTGTTTCAAAAGGACATAATTTGAAGTGAAATACATCAACTGACATACAGAAAACCGACCAAAGGCATTCGTATTGTGTCGATACTTTAGAAAAATGATCCATTGGTCATATGTGACGTGTACGAGTCAACCCCGCCTCAATCTGAGGCACGGTGTGGCTGCCACCACTCAAAGTGTCTGTCTTTTTCTTAAAATGGACAACAATTTAAGTATATATGGAAAACCGACCAAACGCATTCAGTTTCCATTGAAACTTTAGGAGAACGATCCATGGGTCATATGTGACGTGTACGAGTAAACGCCGCCTCAATACGAGGTGCGGTGTGGCTGGCACCACTCAAAGTGTCTGCCTTTTGTTTCAAAAGTACGTCATTTTAATTGAAAAACATCAACATGCATACGGAAAATCGACCAAACGCATTCGGATTGTGTCGATACATTAGAACAACGATCCATGGGTCATATGTGACGTGTACGAGTCAACCCCGCCTCAATACGAGGTGCGGTGTGGCCGCCACCACTCAAAGTGTCTGTCTTCTGTTTCAAAAGGACATAATTTGAAGTGAAATACATCAAATGGCATACGGAAAACCGACCAAACGCATTCGAATTGTGTTGATACTTTAGCACAACGATCCATGGGTCATATTTGAAGTGTACGAGTCAACCCCGCTTCAATATGAGGCGCGGTGTGGCCGCCACCACTCAAAGTGTCTGTCTTTTTCTTAAAATGGACAACAATTTAAGTACATACGGAAAACTGACCAAATGCATTAGGTTTCCATTGAAACATTAGAAGAACGATCCATGGGTAATATGTGACGTGTAAGAGTCAACTCCACCTCAATCTGAGGCGTGGTGTGGCTGACACCACTCAAAGTGTCTGCCTTTTGTTTCAAAAGTACGCCATTTTAATTGAAAAACATCAACTGGTATACGGAAAACCGACCAAACGCATTCGGATTGTGTCGATACATTAGCACAACGATCCATGGGTCATATGTGATTTGTACGAGTCAACCTCGCCTAATTCTGAGGTGCGGTGTGGCCGCCACCACTCAAAGTTTCTGTCTTTTGTTTCAAAAGGACGTCATTTGAAGTGAAAAACATCATCTGGCATACGGAAAACTGACCAAACGTATTCAGATTGTGTCTATACTTTTGAACAACGATCCATGGGTCATATGTGATGTGTAAGAGTCAACCCCTCCTGAATCTAAGGTATGGTGTGGCCGGAATCACTCTAAGTGGCTCTCTTTTGCTTAAAATGGACAACAATTTAAGTACATACGGAAAACCGACCAAACACATTCGGTTTCCATTAAAAATTTAGGAGAACGATCCATGGGTAATATGTGACGTGTATGAGTCAATGCCGCCTCAATCCAAGGATTGGTGTGGCCGGCACCACTCCAAGTGTCTGCCTTTTGTTTCAAAAGTACGTCATTTTAATTGAAAAACATCAACTGGCATACGGAAAACCGACCAAACACATTCGTATTGTGTCGATACATTATCACAATGATCCATGGGTCATATGTGATGTGTACGAGTCAACCCCACCTCAATTC
Organism: Viscum album; assembly: GCA_963277665.1. Lineage (NCBI taxonomy): Eukaryota > Viridiplantae > Streptophyta > Magnoliopsida > Santalales > Viscaceae > Viscum > Viscum album. Next base: position 1,348,349,422 of record OY728121.1, on the reverse strand, counting down.
GAGGTGTGGTGTGGCCACCACCACTCAAAGTGTCTATCTTCTGTTTCAAAAGGACATAATTTGAATTGAAATACATCAACTGGCATACGGAAAACCGACCAAATGCATTAGGATTGTGTCGATACTTTAGCACAATGATCCATGGGTCATATGTGACATGTACGAGTCAACCCCGCCTCAATAAGAGGCGCGGTGTGGCCGCCACCACTCAAAGACTCTGTCTTTTTCTTAAAATGGACAACAATTTAAGTACATACGGAAAACCGACCAAACGCATTAGGTTTCCATTGAAACTTTAGGAGAACGATCCATGGGTCATATGTGATGTGTATGAGTCAACTCCGCCTCAATCTGAGGTGCGGTGTGGTCGGCACCACTCAAAGTGTCTGCCTTTTATTTCAAAAGTACATCATTTTAATTTAAAAACATCAACTGGCATACAGAAAACTGACCAAACACATTCGTATTGTGTCGATACATCATCACAACGATCCATGGGTCATATGTGACGTGTAAGAGTCAACCCCACCTCAATCTGAGGTGTGGTGTGGCCGCCACCACTCAAAGTGTCTGTCTTTTGTTTCAAAAAGTCGTCATTTGATGTGAAAAACATCAACTGGCTTACGAAAAACAAACCAAACGCATTCGGATTATGTAGATACTTTATAATAATGATCCATGGGCCATATGTGATGTGTACGAGTCAACCCCTCCTTAATCTGAGGCACGGTGTGGCTGGAATCACTCTAAGTGGCTCTCTTTTTCTTAAAATCAACAACAATTTAAGTACATACGGAAAACCGACCAAACGCATTCGGTTTCCATTGAAATTTTAGGAGAACGATCCATGGGTCATATGTGACGTGTAAGAGTCAATGCCGCCTCAATCCGAGGTGCAGTGTGGCCGGCACCACTCAAAGTGTCTGCTTTTTGTTTCAAAAGTACGTCATTTTAATTGAAAAACATCAACTGGCATACGGAAAACCAACCAAACGCATTCGGATTGTGTCGATACATTAGCACAACGATCCATGGGTCATATGTGACGTGTACGAGTCAACCCCACCTAAATCCGAGGCGTGGTGTGGCCGGTAGCTCTCCAGGTGTATGTATTATGTTTAAAATGGACATTATTTCAAGTAAAAATATATGGCATACAAAAAACCAATAAAATTATGAATTGACTTCCGGATTCCACATATAATTGTCATCTAAATTTTAAATTGAATTCTAAATGAATTATGTTTGTTTATAATTACGTTATGAATTCTAATTTAATTATGGATGTGTATAGTTCCACCATTATAAGTTAAATGTGTATGAATTTGTTCTCTATATGTAAGTGTTAGTTGGTTATTGCAGGTACAATAATTGTGTATGTATGTGTTAGTTTATTGCAGGTACAATAATTGGATTGAAAATGAGAGGGAACCCAAAAAATGAGACCTGGTGGGAAAATTGGAGAGTCGGTGGTCAAATTAGAGAGCTGTTGGGTAAATTGCAGAGCTGCTGTGCAATTTTCCCAGCAGAGGCTATGCCAACGGTTCAAAACTGTTGGCATAGAATGTGTAGGTCTTGTTTTACCAACAGTTCATAGAACCGTTGGTAAAACACTTTTCCCAATAGTTCTAAACTATTGGGAAAGAGGATATGTTGGGTTTTCCCAATGGTTTGGCAAACCTTTGGGAAAAACATGATAATTTTGTTCACTGTATCCCAACGGTTGTAAACCGTTGGGAAAAAGATTTCCCAATGGTTTTCCAGAACTGTTGGGATAGGGTAATTTTTCAGCACCCTATCCCAATGGTTTACTGTAAACCATTGGAAATTTTTTTTCCCAATGGCTTACTTCCCTACGGTTTGCAGAACCGTTGGTATAACATATACCAACGGTTCTACAGCCTTTCCGAATTGTTCTAAACCATTGGGAAATCCTGCATTTCCAGTAGTGAATTATGATAAGTAATTTTTGGGTGTCCTTTTAGGAATGTATATACTCAAACATTCATGGTACCTACATGACAATATCATGTCTTATGTAAATAATAATCATTTTGACAATCCTATAGTTCTATTAAGAAGAAGTGATGCATATTAACATTTAATGACCATGTTTCATACCATATTTCACATTTGATATAGCCCTGACATTCCAATAATTTTAGAATTATTTTAAAAATTTAGTGTTATTATATTTGTCCCTTTTTCCTTATAATACTCTAATAAGAATATTAACTTTGATATAAATGTTCCCATGAATTATCGTATCAGTTGTATTTTACCTTAAATAATTGTATGTGTATTTAGAGATGTTTACATGGGTATTGGTACTTTTGGATAAGGACACCCATGTGTGTGATACGGAAACTCAACGTAGGTAAATCACTTATATCCTATTAGAAGTGGAAAGAGCTTGTGATATTCGGATTATTGTTTTCCATGAAGTCCACGATGGATCAGGGTGTGACCCCTTGGTGAACAAATTAATAGTGTGGTATGTCTGGTGATAATGAAAAGTGATTCTTTGTAATTATTAGAATAGTATGGTTGTACATGACAGTGGTCATGATCATTGTTCATGTTGAGGTACCAAGGATTAAAAACAATGTTGAAGAGAGTTCCAATGTCTTATTACTATTTGACTTGTAATGTTATATATTACACTATTGTTTGGGTACTTTCCTATGTGGAATTGGGTTAAAATGTGACAAATCATGTTTATTTTGTATATATTTTATCCATTCATACATACATATATATATTATGGTTGTGTTATTTATTTTATGAATTAGATATATGTGTCTTTTGAAATATGATTTATGTTTGGGCCTCTCATATTTTCAATATAACTATTTGGTGTTAGTCATCCACCCATATCTTATAGGAGGTGAGATTGTGGTTGCACAATTAACATACCCTCATCCATGGAATGATTTTAGTGGGTCTTTTTTATGTAGACATTGATATATCTTCGGATATACAATTATATTTTTTATCGCATGAAATAACATTGTTTTTTTTAAAATGAATCTTGATATCATAAGCTATGACTTACACAAAACCAGAGGATTTGTAATATGTCACTTTATAAAATATTCAATATCATAATCCGTGAACCAATTGGTTAAAACAAAATTATCAATCTTATTTGACCATATATTACCTGATATGATTTATGAATTGTAAAACCCTTATTTTCAGAATAATTTGATCGATAAAGATGATTTGTATGTATTTCATACCATTTAATGTTTTCTACTGAATTATAAATAATTATTCAAAGAATAAAAATTGCATAGAAAACATAAAACCCATGAGCATGATTCCATAGAAATGTACATCATATGAAAAAAATATGAAAAATTTATACCCAAAATTGTAGAATATTGTTACAATTTAATTTTTGCAGTTCTTGTTTATTATCCCTAGGGAATAACCAAACAAATCATCCCTCTAAGATGTATCAATGGGTTTCATAAAATGTCCCAAAAACTATAGGTTTCACCATCCATAACATCACTATATTATAGTACTTCATGGTTCTAATGTGGGTTATGAATGATATGTTTGGGATTAGAGAGATTTTATAATAATATATTCAAGAATCACAAATTAATATGATTCATTAACATAACACCATTATATAATATATGGGGACAATCCATATGCCCATGAATTTACTCATACATCTCAGAATTGTTTGAGTAATTTTGTCACATACATTTGATGTAACATAAGGATTAATCAATTTCACACCCATTAAATCATTTGAAATATCAAATTAATTATTGGAAAAAATATACGAGATTTGTCTTATTTGATGAGTTATAATAGTTCCAAATTAATCACACCTTATTATCTAAGGAACTATAACCCCAAAATTTTATATAACAAGACATTCTAATGAAACCTATACAATCTCTAAAAGTCATAATATATTTTATAATCTAAAGGATTGTATATAATCCTTTTTCGGTATGATTTTCATACTCTAAGACACCCCATAATGTATCATAGGATATCACATGACTTTAGGGAATTTTACTTTCACTTCTATAAGAGTAAATTTATGTATGGATAATTATCCAATATTTTCACATCATACTAACACAATAGGATATGTCTTAGAGTATTGTTACATGTGAGAACATTTTAATTTTCCCAAAAAATTGATATAACTATGAAAGGACTTCATGTTCCATCCACACACCTATAAACATAAAACATAAATTTTCAATAACATAATTGAAAAAAAACATAAATGATCTTGAACGGAAATTTGAGGCTCAATTGGAGCTCTACACTAACACCCCTAACACCTCGATAGGGTGAAAACAAAAATATTATACTTGAAATCCTACAACAATTCGGAAAAATTTATTGAAATATATGAATAAATTATTTTATACGTGAAAATAACCCCTTCAGTGTAAAAATTCTAATTGTAAAATGCATGATATGATATTCAACTATAATAACATAAACCACACCCTACCACCATCCATTTAATTTCTAATGAATAATGAATTTTACAGAGACCAAAGACATATTCACATATTATTATAATATTTTAAATTATATTATTTATCAAATAAGATAGAATGATCATGAGATATAGAATATTTAGAAGACTAAGTTCAAAATACATCATAATGTAACAGAAATAAAAAATCCTCATATTGACCCCCATAATGATAACCTAAAAACATTTTATCTCCATTAATTTTATAGGACAAATATGTGAATACATAAATAAAAGGGGTGAGATTTAAATCTTTATGAGTGAATAAACATGATACAAATCATTAAATATCATTCAAAATGAATAACATGATATTATAAAAGAATGTCACAAAAAAACCGATTTGGGAACATAACATTAATTACATAAAATTATAAAATCAAGGAAACATAGGAAGGAGGTAGCTGTATAAATCATGAAAATATATATTCCATGGAAAACTATAATAAAAACATCACTTGGTGTGAAGAGTTCCATCATGGATTAAGTTTACGTCCCCATCCCATTCATCTCACCACTTGAGACAGAACACTACGCAATGAATTTGAGAACTTTATAGGAACCCTCCATAATAGAATTTTCCTTCCTATTTATTCCATAAAAAGTAATAAAACACAAGGAATAATTATAAGGATTAAACATGGGAAATATTTTATGCATAATCATGTCATATAGAATAAAACAATGTCATATGAAACCTAATTCCATAAATAATGGGATTAGATCAACTATTAACATGAATAGGAAAATTGTTAGACAATGATATTTTAGAAATAACACATTATTTATGATAATATGTATGACACATAATACTATGATTAAATTAACCACAAAATATATTATTAAAATATATTTAGTACAACATAGACGTTAAATTGGAGATTATGAAATGGAATAACTAAATAATTAAACTTATAGTTTTAATAAATTTATAAAATTAATTCATTTATTATCAATTTATTATTAAAGAAAATAAAAATCTTCTGAAATTAATTTTTTTTTTCTAAATTTTTTTTTATAAAATCAGTTTAATCAATTTTCATGCACTTATATTTAAAATTAAAATTTAAAACTTATTGAAAATTTATTTGAAAAAATGAGACTAATTTTTAATATATTAAGGAATAGATTATCTTAGAGATAATATTTGAGAACATTATAAATATTTTTTTTATAAATAGGTAAAATTAATTATTTTAATTGGAAACTACTATTTATTTTAAGGAGTCTACAACTTAAATTTCCTAAAAATTATTTTAAAATTAAAAATAGTATTATTATCTTATTATTAATCATAGTTTTTTAATTGTAATAAATTTAAATTTGATTTATGATTAAAAAACATTGATATATGATAGAAGTTTTCTTTAGAGTACATATTTTTTTCTTCAAGTCTGCATGATTAGTTTTAAAATAAATGCAGAAAAATCAGTTTATAGAATTATAAAAATTGATTCCATATTGGAAGATGAATAATTTAAATTATATAATATCTTCAACATAATTTTTTTTAAAATGATTAGTAAAAATACTAAAAATTAATAATCATATTTATGTTTGTAACGGGTTTACTAAGAGGTAAATTAAACAAATATGAGTTAAAATGTTCTTAAAACATATTAAATTCATTTTATATTGATATATATCACTTTTATCTCTTCTATAGTTCTATAATATGTCATTTTTTGGCCTTGTGTGATCATTAAAACATTGGTAGAATTTATTCTTTTAAAAAATTCCAAGTGTGTATGCCCCCCACTTACAAAAGTGAACCACCTTTATTCTTCTATTAACATTTCATAAAATATTTGTTTCTACCAAGAACATTCAAAATTACTTCCTTCAATACCTTCACTATATCTACAGTAATTTTTTATTAGATAACCAATCAATAAAGGTTTTAGGTATAAATTGATTGAGGTTTTTCTAAGGGGATGTGTTATTCTTAGCCATGTATTTTCATTTTAATTATTCCATTATCAACATAAAATATCAATAAACTACTATAACATAATATAAAACACACCTAAAATATACTAAGTTGTTATTATTTTAATTTAGTAACCTATATGTATATTATTTTCCCCTAATTGGGAAAAAACTATCGATCGTATGTTTAACTCACCATCGCCTAGTGAAATGATGTTATTCGTTTTTCATCACAACCACTCATAGATGAAAATAATCATAGATTTAGTGCATTTATAAGATTTTTACTAAAATTTTAAATTTCTAAAAATACAATATCACATTAATAATCATTATTTCTAATCCATTGGAAAATTATAACACTGATCATGCGTGTGTGCAGACCACCACCTACACATAGCGATGTGACATATATTTCATTTTATTTAGATATGGTTGGTAACAATGATAGATTTTATACAAATATATGATATATGTGATATTATATTTATTATATAATATTAAAATATTTTTTTATCATTCATTCATTTCATCCATTAGAAAAATGTAACCAACATTCATGCGTACGCACGACTTTCCATCTCCATGAATAGTGTAACACATTTTGGTACATAAAATTTTTACAGAATAGTATAAATACTTATATAATGAATCTATATGATATTTATATCATTATTAACATTATAGATATTATTTAATTATGATTAGTTTACATGAATTGATATTACCAAACAAAAACATTCTGGAAAAATTCATCTGTTATCACATGGAAAATTTTTGTAATATAAAATTTTTAATAAATCGATGATAAAATATTATATCTAAATAATTTATAGATTATGTTTTGAGTATGCGTTGGATATGTATTTAATATATATATATATATATATATAATGAGATTATTGATCATGTATGAATGAAATCAGACCTTAGGTAAGTATTTCTCATCTCACCTTAACGTATGTGATACATATTCTATATTCATCACTTATTTATTTTATTTGGAGTATATAATTCCTCATTAATTTAACATATCAAGAATATATTTATATTCATTTTATTTAAATGTTTCATTTGAGTCTATTTCTTTCATGGGGATTATTATTCAATAGTTACCATTGTGGTAAGGTCTTCTTTTATAATCTCATCATTAATAAAGATATTTTATGTTTATGTTTACCTTGAGTGCATTGTTTAGTAAATATAAAATAACCCCAATAAATATTATTATCCACTAGAAATTAAAAAATAATCATTTAAAAGTAACAAATTTCTTCCTTTCATACATGAAATGGATGATTATATTTATTTATGTAATGATGACTTTATTTCTCTCTTCAGTTGAAAATCATTTTTTCCTCGATATCAATGTTTTCTGAAAATATTTCTAATTTTACTATAGTTAACTAAATGATTTATTAAAAAAAATATTAACTATTTTTTAAGTTTAAATTTTTAATGGAATATTATTTTTGTTTTTTGTTTAAGGTAACTTATATTCTTTTTACAACAGGGAGAAATTAAAATTTGTTTTAAGGAATATTACATATAAAGAATAACCACCATCATGACCAAGCACTATTTGGATGGTTCTGATACATTTTTACATGGTTATTAATAATGAAAATAATTTTCATAAAATTCTAAAATATTTATTTTAAATTGAAATTCAATTTGAAATGATTAATTTTTGTCAAGATTTTTTTAAATGGAATTTTTATTATATTACGGTTAATATGTGACAAAAATCATCATTTAACCTTATTCTCAATTGGTAATTTGTTTTAATGACACAATAATTATTATTTATTTAGATATTTTGTGATCATTTTAATTAGGATGTAAAATTTCAGTAGCATTCACCATAGAATAATTGGTTATTTTTTATTATATATATTTGTTTGGGAATGTATAAATATTGGATGATAATTTCCCAATATGATTTTTATATTGATTATTCTTATCAATTGGTGAAATTATTAACATATCATATGAAAATTTCTCAATATTAATGTTTAAATTTACTATGTTTCTCCTAACTGATATGAGGAAAACATTAGAAAAAGTATGTGATGGGAGGGGCCCACTAAAACCACTTTATGTGTTAGTTTGTCTCATGTGACAAACTAGAATTCCAATTTAGATGAGACCTTAAACAAATATATATTATGTATTGTAACATATCATTAATTATATGGATATGATGACCATAATTAAGAGTTCCCTCATTATGTGATTATTTATGGATTTCCATATGATTTTTCGAGTAGTTAGAGTATACATGGATATGTTTACTTCTAATATAATAATTTATATAGTGATATTTGTTAACCATTTATTCCTTCCATATAATTAATCAAAGTCATTTCATTTATTAAATGGAGTATGTATCAAATATTTAGATTTTCATATCGATGATTCCTTATTTTATTATGAGATCTTCACTGTTCGCATAACCTTACTAGAAATTTAATATCACCCCATTCTTATGTTTCCTTTTACAAGGATTACAAGAAGTTTATAATGATTCATATGGAGGGAAATGATATAGGTAATAGAGGCATTTCAATAAAACTATTCTGTATTTTTTTTCAAGTGTAATTAGAGTTTCTTGTTTGTATCTTATCTTCCATGAATATAATCTTTTTCAATATTTCTGGTTATGATTCCTAGAATATATTACCAATGTAATAAAGTAACCACTAACTTTGTGATATGAGTGTTGGTGTCATTATAATTGATATACGATATTTATTATAAGAATCCTTTGGAACTAGACTTAGAAAAAACTTTGTTAGAGAATATAAAAATATAATATAAATTGACTGTATGTATAAGTATATGAAATCATAAAAATGTTTCAGTAAGGTACAAATTATTTATATTTTCAATATATACATCCTTTTTAAGATATCACAAGTGGATGCGTCTCTAGAATAGATGTACCTAGGCATAATAAAACATAAAATGCAATATTATGATTTGAATTGATTTTCACTTGGTGGGAGAATACAAGTGTAACACCCAAAAATTATAAAATAAGTATGTTTTATTTAATGTAATCTATTTTAGGAAACACTAAGAGTTGAAATTACAATAACAACCATAGACATTTTGATATATGTATATTTAGATAAATTCCGTATTACTAGTAGAATATATTACAAAAAACTCTTGGCATAGATTGTATAACGACCCATACTTTACATACATTGTTATTACTTCAAATTTGAAGCACACTTATTACAACATATAACAAAACCAGGAAAGGACCGTATAGGTATAGTGTCTTTAGAAACTGGGAAACATAAAAAACTGGTTCATAAAGCGTCTACATTGTCTCCCATTTATTTCATCATATCTATAGTCCCTTTTGGAATATATTACTTAATAACCTTCTTCCTGACCTGGGGAAAGAAAACATACAAAAGGGTGAGCTCAAATGCTCAGTAAGGGTAAACAGCAGAAATATCAATCACATCATATTCATAAGAACATAACTTTTAGAAATCTTAACCTGCAAAAGAGATCATAATTTCATAACATGGGATAAATCATAGTAGTGAAATTTAATCCCAATAATCATAACTTAAAACGTGAAACTTTGTGGCATACACACATAATCATAGAGAATCATTTCTCATTAGTCAAGACTCACGGCCAAGACTATCTTAGTGGACAATGTCCATTTCTGAACCGAGTTCACTCCTCATTTCAGTCCTGTTTCACTGAACCGGTTTAACCTGCCGTTCCACCCATGTCTATCTCATGAGATATAAAATCTTTACCCAATGCATTGGAGGGAGATATAGGTCCCACCCATCTCATAATGATACAATTCTTATGTGGGCCACAAAATCATAAATCATACATCATTGCATAACCCATGTAATAAAAATGGGATCACGACATCATAAGACAATTCATATAAAATAAAGGAATTCATAAAAATAATTCCATCACAACATAATCAAATCAATGTAATAATAGGGATAGAAACAGAACCCTATATTATCTTAGATGGAAAATAATTTTGATAAAACACTTGAACTCCATTCTTGAGGAAAATATTCTTTCTACTTCAAAAACACTTTTCCTTTCTTAACATGTCATACAATTCTAAACTAAAAGAAGTTGATTAAAAATAAACTTGAAAACTTGTAAATGAAGCTTCTTGGAAATAATTTTTTAAAAATCCATTCATGCCGTATAAGTTAAAAAAACATTCTTCTCGTACTTTTGTCGGAAAAGTCAAAAAGTACCTCTTACGAAAAACGACAAAAGATTCCTTTCATATCTTTTACTAAAAACTCACCGAAGGGTAAAATTAGATTTAAATGATTGTAGGTGGATGGAAACAATATTATATATTGAGGAAACATGGACGTGGATGATAAAATACACCCCAGTAAATACCAAAGTATAAACAATCTCGGATAAAAATGAGATTGTGATATTTTCCCTTACCTTAGTTCTGATTTTCTTCGTAAGTTTATAAACCTCATGTATAATGATTTAAATAATGTTATTGACTTATTCCAGAATCATACTTATTTTTATGATATAATATATGGTCATATTCTTATCTTCTTATTAGTAATATTTCATTACTACTTGTTAATTAGGTGTTTATTACTTTTTGTTATTATGCGTGTTTTGTCAAATAAATTCTTATTATTATTTTTAGGTTATAGATACCTAATTTCCAGATTGGTATTAGTGTAATATATTCATTTATTCAATTAATTTATATAATCATTATTCAATGAAGATCATGTAGAATGAGTCGCATCACATCGTGGAGACGGTATTCCGTACGTACGCACGAGCGATGATATCGTTCTCATGATCGTTAAATTGTAATGGAGTGTATATATACAATTTAATAATCAATATAACATTAAAATAATCATATATAGTCATTATTTACACCATTATACCCATCCAAGTAAGGTGGTGGTGGAAAATTGATTACACCACGGCATGGAGATGGTATTCGGTACGTACGCACACGCGGTGATTTCGTTTTCCGTAGGATGGATAGATGGAGAAATATGGTTGTTTCATACTTATAATAACATATCAGTATATTAGTGATACTAATGTTATTACTTCATAATGAAACAACTAAAGAAGAAGAAGTGGAAGAAGAAATAAAGATGAAATAATCGGTAACGGACATTACCTCTTCTTTGAAGCGCTTCTTCGAGACCACCTTTTAGGGCACTAAAATTGGTCTTTGAAGAAGACCAGGACCTCTAAGATTTCTCTAGGTAAGTGGATAGAAGAAATTTGCAGGGGTTGGCCGAGCTTGAAGGCTCAAAGTGGTGTGAGGAAGAGGGGGAGGAGGTGCCCTTTTATAAGGGAGGAGAGGGGCTCCTTTGGAAAAACTAAAAATATTATTTTATTATAAAGCCAAATTCGGTTTTAAATAGCTCCAAATTTATTTATTTCGAAGATAAGGTGGGTACGGGTCGAAATACTCTCTTCCAATAGAATTTAGACAAGTTTACATTCCTATTTTAACCTTATCATTTAGATTTAACATTATGTTAAATAATTTTACTTTTACCATGTCTTCTTGTGCTCTTACACTATAAGGTTAATAAAATTACTATAACAAGCCAAACGAACCCCAAGTTGTTTATTATTAATATATATAACCTTATCAAAGTAATTTGGCCGAAACATAGATTTTCAGGAATAAAATAACAATTAATAATATAATATTTGTTTTAAAAACTATTTTATGTCAATTTTGACACTATTTGGTAATTGATTTTTGTGAAAATCATAAAAGAATTATTAGTTCGAAAAAAGTTAATTAAATCAATACTAACATGTAATATTAACCTAGACAATTAGTGTAATTCATAAAAAGTCTCAAATTACATTTATTTTGGTATTTATAACATCAATTACGTCAATATTTCATTAATAAGATAATTACTGCATCATCGTTGTGTCATATATAAATTAAATTATTTAATGTCTAAAAATTACAAATAAAATACCATTATGTAGGAAATATTTTTATATTTATAATGAATATTTATAGTCGAATTTATCCTATGTATAACCCCATATTATAAATGATTTACTTATTAAACTTTGATTTTAACTATTTTAACCCTTCTTTAAATAAATTAATAATAAATGTCCTAATCTAATCCAAGTGGGACTAAATGGTCATATTTTATTCCTAATGTTGTTTTTGTTCGAATTACACTTATCCAATAGAATTAGGACATGTGTTAGGGTAATAATAATAACACTTTTACCCTTAATTACCCTATTTACTTTTAACCGTGGTAAAAAAAAGTAAAAAGTTACTATTCACCAAAAATTATTTTCATCTCATTGAACCACTTTTTAGTCCTTGATATTAACCGTGTCTCTCGGATTTTCGAAATTCTACTCATAGAAGCGGTAAAATTAAGTTTTATGAAAAATTCAGTTTTTTTAACTACCACTTAGTGGTTTCACTATTCATAAAAAATTGAAGGTTTTCAGAAAAATACCAAAATTTCACCCTAGGCTAATTTCAATATTCCAAATCCAAAAATGAAGCCCATTTTGAAAAATAAAATTTAAAAAATTTGAAAAAGTGGTTATTACTATTCATAACGGCTAGTTTTAATAATATTTTAATAGCATATCATTGTTTAGTGAAACTCGGTATTGCGTACGACGCAAGCTATCGAGGAAGGCCGCGATTGCGTGTAAAGAAATCCAATCTAGTTTTGTGTGTAGTGAAAGATTATTTTGATGATTTAAAAAAAAATTCTCATAAAAGTCTCGGGTGTTACATTCTACCCCCCTTAAAATGAATTTCGCCCTCGAAATTCATCACTTTGTAACAAACAGATGAGGATACCTCTCCCTCATCATATCCTCAAGATCCCATGTAGCTTCTTCTAATTGGTGGTTCCTCCATAAAACTTTCACCAAGAGAGTGATCTTGTTTCGTAGAATTTTTTCGCTACGATCCAGAATCTATATCGGATGTTCTTTATAAGAAAGATCTTGCTCCAGCGGTACAACTTCTGAGCTGCGTACATGTGAAGGATCAGGTATGTACTTTCTCTTGAGAGATACATGGAACACATCGTGAACTTGAGAGAGATTCAGTGGAAGCGCCAATCTGTAAGCTACCTTTCCAACACGATCCAATATTTCGAAAGGACCGATATATCTAGGGCTCAACTCCCCCTTCTTTCCAAATCTCATGACCCTCTTCCAGGGAGATATTCGTAAGAACACTTTATCACCCACTTCAAAATCTAGGTCTTTTCTTCGGTTGTCGGCATAACTTTTTTGTCGACTCTGAGCTGCTCTTATGTGTTGTTGAATAGATCGGACCTTTTCTGCCATCTCATCAACAAGATCAAGTCCTAATAGCTTTCTTTCCCCAACATCATCCCAGCAAGTTGGAGTCCTGCATTTCTTTCCATAGAGAGCTTCATAAGGATCCATCTGAATACTATAGTGAAAGCTATTATTATAAGAAAATTCCACCAAAGGTAGGTGTTGATCCAAACCACCTTTAAAATCCATAGAGAATGCTCTCAACATATCTTCTAGAGTTTGAATTGTTCTCTCAGACTGACCGTCTGTCCGAGGATGATAAGCAGTGCTGAAACTCAACTCTATATCTAGAGTATGCTGAAGACTTCGCCAGAACTTTAAGGTAAATCTCGGATCCCGATCAGATATAATAGAAAGTGGTACTCCATGCAATCTTACCACTTCCTTTACATATATCCTAGCAAGCTGATCCAGAGAGAAATCCTCTCTAATAACAATGAAGTGTGCAGACTTTGTAAGACGATCAACTATGACCCAGATAACATTATTTCCTTTTGATGTTTTAGGAAGTCCTGTGACAAAGTCCATAATGATGTTTTCCCATTTCCATTCGGGTATGGGTAATGGTTGTAACATCCCCTAAGACTTCTGTCTCTCAACTTTAACTTTGTGACAAACCAAGCATCGAGAGACATATTCAGCAACATCTCTTTTCATTTCATCCCACCAGAAGTACTCTTTTAGGTCCCTATACATCTTCGTGCTTCCAGGATGAATAGAGAATGAAGAACTATGAGCCTCATCCAGCAGCTCCTTCTTTAATTCAGGGATGGGAGGAACACAGACCCGATTCCTGAACTTTATTATCCCATCACAATCAAGGTTGAATTCAGGAACATTTATCACCTTCTTTTGTAACTTGACATCTTCTTTCTGTGCCTCTTTAATCTTCACATGTATATATGGTTGAACATTCATTTGAGAAAGATAATATTTTTCCCTTTCTATTATAATTCCAAGATCCATCCTTTGTAAATCCATAAATATTGGATCTTTTGTGATCCTCATCATGGATAAACTGGCATGGTCTTGTCGACTTAATGCATCTGCCACATTGTTTGCTTTCCCAGGGTGGTAATGGATTGAGCAGTCGTAATCCTTAATCAGCTACAACCATCTTCTTTGGTGCATATTAATCTCCTTTTGTGTGAAAATATACTTTAATCTTTTACGATCGATATAAATGTCACACCTTTCTCCATAAAGATAATGCCTCCAAATCTTTAATTCAAAGATTACCGCAGCTAACTCCAAATCATGTGTTGGGTAATTTTGCTCATGGATTTTCAACTGTCGTGAGGCATAATCTATCACCATATCATTTTGCATAAGAACACACCCCAATCCATTCTTGGATGCATCACTGTAGATCACAAAACTTTCTCCACTACAAGGCAGTGTGAGCACAGGTGCACTGGATAACCTTCATTTCAACTCCTTGAAATTCTCTTCACATTCCTCCATCCAAACAAACTTAACTCCTTTCCGAGTCAACCTGGTGAGTGGATTAGATAATCGTGAAAAATCATTCACAAAACATCGATAATATCCATCCAAACCAAGAAAACTTCGGATCTCGGTTACTGTTGTTGGTCTCGACCATCTTTCGATAACCTCTATTTTTGTTGGATCCACAGATATCCCCTCTTTTGAGATTATGTGACCCAAAAATGAAACTCTTTGAAGCCAAAATTAACACTTGGTAAATTTGGCATAAAGCTTCTCCTTTCTCAGGGTCTTCAATATAATTATCAAGTGATCTTCATGTTCTTCCTTGCTCTTTGAATAGACAAGAATATCGTCTATAAAGACTACCACAAACTAATCAAGATAGTATCTAAAGACTCTATTCATCAGATCCATGAAGATATCCGGGGCATTAGTAAGACGAAATGGCATCACTATAAATTCATAGTGTCCATACCTTGTACGGAAAGCTGTCTTTGGTATATCCTCCCTTTTGACCCTTAATTGATGATACCCTGAATGAAGATCAATCTTGGAAAAGTATTGAGCTCCGCGTAGTTGGTCAAATAAGTCATCAATGCGTGGGAGAGGATATTTTTTCTTGATAGTGATCTTGTTAAGTTCTCGATAATCAATGCAGAGTCTCATTGATCCATATTTCTTCTTAACAAACAGAATAGGTACTCCCCAAGGTGACGCACTAGGGCATATGAATCCCTTATCAAGATTCTCTTGGAGTTGCTTCTTTAATTCCTGCAACTCAATTGGGGCCATTCTATAAGGTGTCTTTGAAATAGGTAAAGCACCCAGTACGAGTTCTATTGAAAACTCAACTTCATGATTTTGTGGAAGACCCGGTAATTCCTCAGGAAAGACATCATCAAACTCCCGTACAATGGGCATATTATTAATCGTGAGTTTCTCACCAACCATTTGAGATAAATAACCTTCATTTAGTGGAATCAAGACCCATAAGATGGAAGAAATTTCCACTGGAAGGTTATGTTCATCCTTGCATCGATAGACGATCATAGATTGATCTGGAATATGAAATGTGACTTCCCTTCTTTGGAAATTTATATGAGCTCCATATAAATAAAGCCAATCCATGCCAAGAATCACATCAAATTCCACTATAGGAAGGATCACAAGATTTTCAGGAAGCACTTTCCCACAAACTTCAATCAGGGAAGAATTATAAACTTTTGATGCGACTGTTGTGCCATTAGGGGTTGTCACAGCTAACTCAACATCTAATTATTGAGGTAATACAATGATATCCTTAGAAAATTCTTTAGAAATAAAAGAGTGGGTGGATCCAGAATCAAATAAAACATTTTCTACTTTATAGTGTATGGTAAGTGTACCTTTCACCACATCGTTATCGTACTCCACATTGCTGATAGAAATTTCATGTGACTTTCCTTTGTCTTTAGCCTTAAGAGTTTGTTGACGTCGACCATCATCATCAACCCTTGGATTTGGGAATTGATTGTCATAATGCCCCATCTCCTTTCACTTGAAACATTGAAGTGTAGTAGGTTCATTATCTATATCCCTTCCTTTTTTGCATCATTAGACATCTTCTTCCCATCATTGCGGCATTCAAATGACCGATGACCTTCCTTTCCACATTTGAAACATTTACTTGTCCCTTTAAGACAACTCCCTCCATGTTTCTTTCCACACTTTGAGCATAAGGGAAAACTCATCTTCTTTTCAGTGTTCTCTTTAGATTTTCCTTTGAATTCCATTTTCCTCTTCTTATCAAACCCATATGACTGATGGGTTACTCCAATCTCCATCTCGACTTTGAGAGAACATCGAACGATTTCCTCGTAGCTATTGAAGTCCCTTATGGCTAACGCCCTTCGAAGACTTGGTTTTAAGCCACTAAAGAATCGATCGATCTTACTCTCAGGTTGGATAATAATACCAGAAGCGTACCTCGCAAGTCTTGTAAAATTTGCTTCATAGGTACCAACAGATTCATCATCCTTTTTCTTTAGTTCAAGAAACTCTTTCTCCATCTTTGTTCAGAGAATACGAGGGAAGTACTTATTGAAAAATAAGTTCTTGAACTCGTCCCATTCCATGGACTCAATTTCATATCTTTTCCTCGTATTCTTGATAAGATTCCACCATTGATAAACATCACCTTCCAAACGATACACTGCTAAGATGACTTTATCATGTTCAGAACATTGAAGAACTGAAAATATCTTTTCAGTATTACTAATCCATTGTTCAGCAATTAATGGATCAGTAGACCCGCTGAATGAAGGTAGACGCTGCCTCGTGAAGGATTAAACAGAATGTTGCTACTTCCTTTGCTCGTTTGGAAGTACTGCATGATTCATAGCTTGAGAAATTTGTGTGATCATGGCTACAAGATTTTTCATTCCAGCTCCCATAACGTTTGGTTGCTTAGGGGGATAATCATTGCATTGCCTGTCGCATTCCGCATTAACACGGTTCCTTCGGGTTCCAGCCATTGAATAAAACCAAGAAGAATAGTGTGAGCAACACTAATTATAATAGGAAAACCACATAATCAAGAATAAAATTTCACAATTAAGGTCTTATCCTAGGTTATTCGTGGCCATTTCTAAAACACTAAGATTTTGTTCTATGATTAGACTTATCCTTAGGGTTCTTACTAAGGCTTTCACATCCTAGTTTCCAAAGGTTGACTATACCTTTCCTCTGATACCAACTATAACAACCCATACTTTACATACATTGTTATTACTTCAAAATTGAATCACACTTATTACAACATATAACAAAACCAGGAAAGGACCGTATAGGTATAGTGTCTTTAGAAACTGGAAAACATAAACAACTGGTTCATAAAGCGTCTACACTGTCTCCCATTTATTTCATCATATCTATAGTCCCTTTTGGAATATCTTACTTAATAACCTTCTTCCTGACCTGGGGAAAGAAAACATACAAAAGGGTGAGCTCAAATGCTCAGTAAGGGTAAACAAAAGAAATATCAATCACATCATATTCATAAGAACATAACTTTTAGAAATCTTAACCTGCAAAAGTGATCATAATTTCATAACATGGGATAAATCATAGTAGTGAAATGTAATCACAATAATCGTAACATAAAACATGAAACTTTGTGTAATACACACATAATCATAGAGAATAATTTCTTATTAGTCAATACTCATGACCAAGACTATCTTAGTGGACAAAGTCCATTTCTGAACCTAGTTCACTCCTCGTTTCAGTCCTGTTTCACTGAACCGGTTTAACCTGCCATTCCAGCCATGTCTATCTCATGAGATATAAAATCTTTACCCAATGCATTGGAGGTAGATATAGGTCCCACCCATCTCATAATGATACCATTCTTATGTGTGCCACAAAATCACAAATCATACATCATTGCATAACCCATGTAATAAAAATGGGATCATGACATCATAAAACAATTCATATAAAATAAAGGAATTCATAAAAATAATTCCATCACAACATAATCAAATCAATGTAATAATAGGGATAGAAACAGAGCCCTATATTATCTTAGATGGAAAATAATTTTGATAAAACACTTGAACTCCATTCTTGAGGAAAATATCATTTCTACTTCAAAAACACTTTTCCTTTCTTAACATGTCATACAATTATAAACTAAAATAAGTTGATTAAAAATAAACTTGAAAACTTGTAAAGGAAGCTTCTTGGAAATAATGTTTTAAAAATCCATTCATTCCGTATAAGTTAAAAAAACATTCTTCTCGTACTTTTGTCGGAAAAGTCAAAAAGTACCTCGTACGAAAAACGACAAAAGATTCCTTTCATATCTTTTACTAAAAACTCACCGAAGGGTACAATTGGATTTAAATAATTTTAGGTGTATGGAAAAAATATTACATATTGAGGAAACATGGATGCGGATGATAAAATACACCCCAGTAAATACCAAAGTATAAACAATCTCAGATAAAAATGAGATTGTGATATTTTCCCTTACCTTAGGTCTGATTTGCTTCGTAAGTGTCCAAACCTTTTGTATAATGATTTAAATAATGTTATGACTTATTAAAGAATCATACTTATTTTTATTATATCATATATGGTCATATTCTTAGCTTCTTATTAGTAATATTTCATTACTACTTGTTATTCGGGTGTTTATTACTTTTTGTTCTTATGTGTGTTTTGTCAAATAAATTCTTATTATTCTTTTTAGGTTATAGATACCTCATTTCCAGATTGGTATTAGTGTAATATATTCATTTATTCAATTCATTTATATAATCATTATGCAATGAAGATCATGTAGAATGAGTCGCATCACATCGTGGAGACGGTATTCCGTACGTACACACAAGCAATGATATCGTTCTCATGATCGTTAAATTATAATGGAGTGTATATATACAATTTCAGAATAAATATAACTTTAAAATAATCATATATAGTTATTATTTACACCATTATACCCATCCAAGTAAGGTGGTGGTGGAAAATAGATTACACCACGGCGTGGAGACGGTATTCCGTACGTACGCACGCGCGGTGATTTCGTTTTTCGTAGGATGGATAGATGGCTAAATAGGGTTATTTCATACTTATAATAACATATCAGTATATTAGTGATACTTATGTTGTTACTTCATAATGAAACAACTAAAGAATAAGAAGTGGAAGAAGAAATAAATATGAAATAATTGGTAACGGACATTACCTCTTCTTTGAAGCGCTTCTTTGAGACCTCCTTTTTGGGCACTAAAATTGGTCTTTGAAGAAGACCAGAACCTCTAGGATGTCTCTAGGGAAGTGGAGAGAAGAAATTGGCAGGGTTTGTCCGAGCATGAAGGCTTAAAGTGGTGTGAGGAAGAGGGGGAGGAGGTTCCCTTTTATAAGGGAGGAGAGGGGCTCCTTTGGAAAAACTAAAAATATTATTTTATTATAAAGCCAAATTCGGTTTTCAATAGCTCCAAATTGATTTATTTCGAAGCTAAGGTGGGGATGGGTCGAAATAATATCATATTATATAATTTAGACAAGTTTAGATTTCTATTTTATCCTTATCATTTAGTTTTAACATTAAGTTAAATAATTTTACTTTTACTGTGTCTTCTTGTGTTCTTACACTATAAGGTTAATAAACTTACTATAACAAGACAAACGAACCCCAAGTTGTTTATTATTAATTTATATAACCTTATCTAAGTCATTTTTCTGAACCTTAGATTTTTAGGAATAAAATAACAATTAATAATATAATATTTGTTTTAAAAACTATTTTATGTCAATTTTGACACTATTTGGTAATTGATTTTTGTGAAAATCATAAAAGAATTATTAGTTCGAAAAAAGTTAATTAAATCAATACTAACATGTCATATTAACCTATAAAATTATTGGAATTCATAAAAAGTCTCAAATTACATTTATTTGGGTATTTATAACATCAATTATGTCAATATTTCATTAATAAGATAATTACTGCATCATCGTTGTGTCATAAATAAATTAAATTATTTAATGTCTAAAAATTAAAAATAAACTACCATTATTTAGGAAATATTTTTAGATTTATAACGAATATTTATAGTCGAATTTATCTTATGTATAACCCCATATTAGAAATTATTTACTTATTAAACTTTGATTTTAACTATTTTAACCCTTCTTTAAATAAATTAATAATAAATGTCCTAATCTAATCCAAGTGGGCCTAAATGGTCATATTTTATTCCTAAGGTTTTTTTTGGTCGAATTACACTTATCCAACAGAATTAGGACATGTGTTAGGGTAATAATAATAACACTTTTACCCTTAATTACCATATTTACTTTTAACCGTGGTAAAAAAAAGTAAAAAGTTATTGTTCACCAAAAATTATTTTCATCTCATTGAACCAAATTTTAGTCCTTGATATTAACCATGCCTCTCGTATTTTCTAAATTATACTCATAGAAGAGGTAAAATTAAGTTTTATGAAAAATTCAGTTTTTTTAACTACCACATAGTGGTTTCACTATTCATCAAAAATTGAAAGTTTTCAGAAAAATACCAAAATTTCACCCTAGGATAATTTCGATATTCCGAATCCAAAAATCAAGTCCATTTTGAAAAATAAAATTTATAAAATTTCAAAAAGTGGTTATTACAATTCATAACGGCTAGTGTTAATAATATTTTAATAGCATATCATTGTTTAGTGAAACTCGGTGTTGCGTACGATGCAAGCTATCGATGAAGTCCACAATTGCGTGTAAGGCAAGCCAATCTAGTGTTGTGTGTAGTGAAAGATTATTTTGATGATTTAAAAACAAAATATTTCTCATAAAAGTCTCAGGTGTTACAGATTGTGTTACACGCAACATAAATTTTAAATTTTTATAAACAAAAAATTTAGTTTGGTATGAGTTTTATACAAAAAATGAAATTTTTTGACGGCTTGTATTATACGCAAGACTAAGTTTTACCTAAAATTATTAATATTATTATTTCAAATGAAAATTACCAACTAGAAAATAAATTAGAAGATATTAATAGAACTAACAAACATATTAAAATATATGGTTTACAAAAATATAAAATTATTTCCTCGATTATTAATAAATTAGAAATGAAGAAAAATAATAAAATATAGAAGAAATGACTTCACACTAGTGCAGAAAACGTTTTTTATGGAGGTTATTTTTTATTTTTTACGTTCGTTTTTGGCCGATGTTATTATAGGAGACATTATAAACATTGTTTTTTATATCGGTTTTTTTACAACTGACATAAAAAACACAAATCGGAAGCGTTTTTCACGTTGGTTGATAAAAACCCAATGTGGAAAATGATTCGGAGTCATGGTTTATTATGTCAGTTTTTTAAGAACTGATGTGATACATACTCTTTCACCTCAGTTATTATATAACCGATTTCATAAATCACTATTTCGAAGCATTTATCACGTTGGTTATTTTTATAACCGACGTGATAAACTTGTCTACCAAGCGGTTTCCAACGTTGGTTAAATAATAACTGATGTCAGAACATATCTACTACATCGGTTATTTTATAACCGACATAAAAACATATTCATTTCCATTTATTACATCAGCTATTTAAAAACCGACATAAAAACCATTTCCCATGCATTTATTACGTCGGTTATAAAATAACCGACCTGAAGAATAATTTGTTTTTAAAAAACTGATCAAACACTTCTAATCCCAACCAAAAGACCTGAAACAGGACAAAACTCGCCAAAAACATATCAGAACAGACCAGAACCCCCTCCCCCACCCCCACCCCACTAGATAACCCCCACCACCGATCAACCACTACTATGTGCTGCCAGAAGACATGAAACAGACCAAAAACATACTAAAAACAGACCAAAACCTGACCAAAAATGGACCAGAACCCCCCCACCCCACTGTACAGCCCCCACCACACCCCTGGACACGCCCCCCCACCCCACTGGACACCCCATACCAAAAATAGACCAAAACCCGACCAAAACCCCACTAGAACCTCCACCCCCTCCCCACCCCACTGGACATCCCCAGCCACACCCCTGGCAACCCCCCCCCACACCACTGGACAACCCCCACCCCCTGGACAGCCCCCCACACCCATGGTCAACCCCCACCCTCGTAGACACCCCCACCCCCTGGACATCACTCCCTCACCCCTAGACATCCCTATCACACCCCTAGAACCCCCCCCCCCCCAACCCTCCTGGACACCCCCACCCCCTGGATAACATTCCCCTGGACAACCCTCCCACACCCCTAGAACCCCCACCCCACCCCCACCCCCACTGGACACCCCCCCCCAAACCTGGAAACCCCCTGGACACCCCCCCCCCCCCCACTCTCCTGGACATCCCTCCCACCCTCCCTCCCACCCTCCCACCCTCCCACCCCACTGGATGACCCCCACCACACCCCTGGACATTCCCTGACCAAAAACAGACCAAAACCTGACCAAAAGCAGACCAGAACCCCCACCCCATCCCCCACCCCACTAGATAGCCCCCAACACACCCATAGACACCCCCACACCCCTAGATAGCCCCCACCCTCTAGAGAGCCCCCCATTCTAGACAATCCAAACCCCCTAGACAGCACTGCCACACCCCTGGACTTCCCTCCCACACCCCTAGACCCCCCCACCCAACCACCCACCCACCCCACTGGATAGCCCCCACCACACCCCTGGACACCCCCCACACCCCTGGACACCCCCACACCCCTGGAATGCCCATGCCCCCTATACAGAACCCCACACCGTTGGACAACCCCCACCCTTGTGAACACCCCACCCCCTAGACAGCACTCCCACACCCTTGGACATCCCTCCCACTCCCCTAGACCCCCCCCCCCCACCCCACCCCACTGGACATCCCCCACCCCACCCTGGACACTCCCCCCACACACACATACCCCTAGACAGCCCCCCACCCCTGGACAACCCCCCACACCCCGGGATAACCCCCACCCACCCTCCTGAACACCCCACCCCTGGACTACACTACCAAACCCCTTGAAAACCCTCCCACACCCCTATAAACCCCCACCCCACCCCACTGGACACCCCTCACACCCCTGGACACCCCCTTGACATCCCCCGACTCACCTGGACATCCCTCCCACTCTACAGGACACCCTCCCACCCCCACCCCACTATACTACCCCCACCACACCCCTGAACACCCCCACCCCACTGGACACCCCCAGACCAAAAACAGACTAAGACCCAACCAAAACCAGACTAGAACCCCCCCCCCCCCCTCACTGGACACCCCCCACCACACCCCTGGACACCCCACACACCCCTGGACTGCCCCCACCCCCTGGACAGCCCCCCACACCCCTGGACAACCCCCAACCTCCTGGATACCACCACCCTCTTGACAACACTCCCACACCCCTGGACAGCCCCCCTCACCCCACAGGACACCCCCACACCCCTAGACATCCCCACTCCCCTAGACAACCCTCCCACCCTCCTGGAAACTCTCCCACCCCCTAGAATTCCACCCATCCCCATGGACACCCTGGACACCCCCACCCCACTAGAGAGCCCTCCCACACCCCTAAAAACCCGCCTCACCCCACAGGACACCCCTAGACCCCTGGACAGCCCTCCCAACCTCATGGAAACGCTCCCACCCCCTGGACTGCCCACCACTCTCATGGACACCTCAGACACCCCCCACCCCACTGGACTGCCCTCCCACACCCCTAGATACCCCACCCCACTGGACCCCCCAACACCCTAAGAACTCCTTGAAGGTTCCGGGCACATCTGAAGCGCGTGGGTGGATGTGCCCACTTGGCTTTTTGTCATTAGCAATGATCAATCCGGGATCAATACGACGATAAACGCCAGTCTCCACGGATCGAATCACAGAAAAAGACAAAGAAGATGGTTTTTCCCAGAACCACAAACAAGGATCGTTACAGGTTGATTATAATTAATTTAATTAATTATAAAGAAATACCTTTTGGGTGTTCTTTCTTCGTTGATGTTCTCAATCACGTTGTCGATGTGATCCGTCGTTGCGTCGCAGAAGCCAAGTGTAGACTCCCTCTAGCGGTGATCCACACGTGTACCTCGTATCTCTGGACGTCGCCAAAAGATTCTCCGGGTGCTAGCATGGAGAAGCCTTTGCTTGCGTTGTCTGCCTTAGATTGTCTTGATCTGATGGAAGAGGATCTCTCTCGGTCTTGAGAGCGTTCTTGGAGGAAGAGGTTCTTTCGGCCTTGAAAGAATTCTCCAGAGATGTTGTGCACAACGATTCTCTTGTATCAGAAAAGAGTTGGGGTTGTGAGGATATTTATAATCGGGTGTGTGGGGTTATAGAGTTATCACAATAAATAAACGCGTTACACGTTTTATTTATTTCATTGACTCTTTATTTAAAACCCCATGTCTAATAAATAATTCCTTGACATGCACCCACGCTGATTATAATAAATATCATTTAAAACAATATTATATCCTCAAAATCCCAACTAAAAAAAACTACACGGCGTGTATTAATAAATACACGGCGTGTACATGTTTTTCATTGAAAACTACATGGCGTGTACATTAAATGTACATGGCGTGTATATCTTGTTTTCATTTATTCATTTCCTTTCCAAAATAAAACTACACGACATGTAATAATAATACACGACGTGTACTTGTTTTATTTTTCTTTTTCCTCCATCATTTCAAACAACTTAGGCTTCCTTGAATAATTATTAAACCACGTACGAGAATAATCTTTATTCAACTTGAGATACTTGGATACACTTAGTGTGTGACCCTCTAGGCCTCTTTATCGTTGGCATTAGGCGGGCTTGCCTAAAGTCCAAGATTACTGTCTAGCAACGGGTCAAGGCACCCAAGAGAAAGAAGTTGACACTGCATTGACGTATCACCTCATACGAACGCTTACTGTGTAATTTAATCCCTTTGTCTCAATATCTCATCAAGCAGGTTTCATGGCAGTGTCATAAACCTATATGCTTGATATGTCGTTCTTTGACTACCTGAAATAAACTCATCGTTTACACCATGGCCATGGAATTTAATGCGACAGTTCTATTTCAATCAAAGGGCCGAGATATCAACTTCCATAAATGGAAGGGACAAATCCTTCCTTGACTTATCCATTAACAACATGTCACTCGTGACGCACCCAACGTACCCTACTTCCCTCCAACTGTCTGCGTGACGGTTTTCGTCAGTAAATCTAAGTGCGCGAGTCATGACATGAGTTAATGATAATCTTCCAGTCTAAGGACCATTACACACGCTCGTAGATAGCAATATCTGATGACACCAAGACATGCGGAATTACTACTGGCGGGTCGGTTCTCATAATCTCCCATCTTAGAGATTACCAAGTGCGAACTCCATGAGAGAGAGTCTCGTCTTCTTATGAGTACTCGCACATGACGGTCTGTATACTATGTCTCCTATCATAGTATGTCATCCAACCGCAGAACTTTATTTAAGAATATTGTTATAGCATTTCAAGGTTCTCATCATAGCGGGGATCTGCTATGACCTTATTAATGCAACAAATATTTCAGGACATTATTATATTATAGTCATGCAGAACAATGACCAATATATAATAAGTGAACATTTATGTAATCAAAGTACAAAACAGTTGGTTCTGAGGACACCAACCCTTACAAACTCCCACTTGGACTAGAGCCAACTGCCTACGACTTTTAGTCCGCTAGACCTCACATGATGATCATGTTTCTGCTGAGTCAAGGCTTTAGTCAATGGGTCCGCCATGTTGTCTTCCGTGGAAATACTGCTCACTGCAACTTCACCTCTCTGAGAAAAATCCCTCAAGAGATGATACTTACGAAGTATGTGCTTTGTCCACTGATGTGACCTTGGCTCTTTTGCAAGTGCCACCGCTGCAGTATTATCACAATAGAGTGTGATAGGATCTTTACTGCTCGGTATAACATCCAGCTCTTGGACGAAGCTTCGCATCCATACTGCTTCTTTAGCTGCCTCAGAAGCTGTGATATACTCGGACTCCGCTGTAGAATCTGCCACCACACTTTGTTTTGAGCTCTTCCAGCTCACTGCACCTCCATTCAAACTGAAGATGTATCCAGTCTGCGACTTCATGTCATCTTGATCAGTCTGGAAACTAGCATCTACATGTCCTCTGATGACTAGTTCCTCATCTCCTCCATAAACCAAGAACATATCCTTAGTACGCCTCAGATACTTAAGGATAGTCTTGACTGCCATCCAATGGCGGTCTCCTGGATCAGCTTGATATCTGCCTACCGCACTTAATGCATAAGCAACATCTAGCCTCGTACATAGCATAGCATACATGACTGACCCAATCGCGGATGCGTAAGGGATCCTTGCCATTCTCTTTCTTTCCTCATGTGTCTGAGGACACATTTTCTTGGAAAGATGAATGCCATGTGACACTGGCAACAATCCCCTCTTGGACTGTTCCATACTGAATCTCTTCAGTATCTTGTCAATGTATGTACTTTGACTTAGGCCCAACATTTTCTTGGATCTATCACGATGGATCTTGATCCCAAGAATATATGCCGCCACGCCTAAGTCTTTCATGGAGAAGCATTTATTCAACCATGCCTTAACTGACTGTAAGACAGGTACTTCGTTTCCAATTAGCAATATGTCATTGACATATACTATTAGGAAAACGACTGCACTTCAACTAAACCTTTTGAAGACACAAGGCTCACATTCGTTCTTAACAAAGCCAAATTCTGTAACAGCTTCATCAAAATGAATGTTCCATGACCTTGATGCTTGCTTTAATCCATAAATGGATTTTTGCAACTTGCATACCTTGTTGGCATCCTTTGAAGTCACAAACCCTTCAGGTTGTGTCATGTAGACATCTTCCTGGAGGTTCCCGTTAAGGAAAGCTGTTTTGACATCCATTTGCCAAATTTCATAGTCATGGTAAGTAGCAATGGCCAATAGGATTCTGATAGACTTCAGCATTGCAACCGGTGAAAAGGTTTCATCATAGTCAATTCCTTGACGTTGTCTAAAACCTTTTGCAACCAGTCGTGCCTTGTAGGTGCTGACTTGCCCCTCCATGTCCAGTTTCTTCTTGAATACCCATTTATTACCAATAGTCTTTACATCAACCGGAGGATCTACCAAAATCCAGACTTGGTTTTGGTACATGGAATCCATTTCAGAATTCATGGCTTCTTGCCACTTGGCAATGTCTGTGCCTTCAACTGCTTCCTTGTAGGTAAGAGGATCATCATTGTCAACCAATAATGAGTCACCATCCTCAGTGACAAGAAAACCATATCGTTCTGGTTCTCTCACCTCTCTCGTGCTCCTACGTAGTTCCTGTGTCTCTGAAACAGATTGTTCTTCCACGAGGCTTTGTGGAATCTGTTCTTGTACCAACTCATGTGTATCTTGAGCCTCGACTTCATCGAAGTCTATCTCGCTCCCACTATCTCTTCTGGATATGTGCTCCCTCTCATGTAATATGGCGTGTCTTGCCACTGTAACCTTTTTGTCTGAGGGGTTGTATAGGTAATATCCCCTTGTTTCCTTGGGATATCCTATAAAGATACACTTTGTGCCTCGGGGTGCAAGTTTGTTACCTAAAGAGGCCTTAACAAATGCTTCGCTACCCCACACGTGTAAATTTGATAACATGGCTTTGCGTCCACTCCATAACTCGTATGGAATACCATTTATCGATTTAGTTGGTACTTGGTTTAGTATGTGTGATGCTATTTGTAATGCATATCCCCAAAAGGATAATGGAAGACTCGCATGACTCATCATTGATCTCACCATGTCCAACAGGGTGCGGTTCCTCCTTTCACTTACACCATTCCACTGTAGTGTGTAAGGAGGAGTGAGTTGAGATAGAATCCCAAACTCCCGTAAGAAATCAATGAAGTCTTGATTAAGATATTCTCCTCCTCTGTCTGAGCGGAGTTTCTTAATCTTCTTACCAAGCTGGTTCTCAACTTCATTCTTTTATTCTTTGAACCGATCAAAAGAATCTGACTTATACCTCATTAAATAGATATATCCATATCTACTAAAATCATCAGTAAAAGTTATGAAGTACGAGAACCCACCCCTTGCTTCAACTGGAAATGGTCCACACACATCTGTGTGAACTAATTCTAGAAGCTCTTTAGCTCTTTCACCTTTCCCACTAAATGGGGCTTTGGTCATTTTGCCTTGTAGACACGCATGACATACACCAAGTGGTTTTAGTTCGAAAGAATCTAAATACCCATCTTGATGTAATTTTGTCAAACGTTTCTCATTGAAATGACCTAGCCGGTGATGCCAAAGTTGGGTGTGGTATGAGTCATGTAAATTAACTTTGTTATCAATTGCCATTACATGGTTTGTGTAGTCTAACACATAAAGGCCGTTATATAAATGTTCCCTACCAAAACAAATGCTATCTTTATAAAAGTAGCAACATTAATTTCCAAACTTGAATATGAATCCATCAGTATCTAATCTGGATACTGAAATAATGTTTTTGGTTATAGAGGGTACATAATAACATCCTTTCAAAACCAAGACCATCCCGGTAGGCAATGTGAGGTGGTAGTCCCCGACAGCTACAACAGCAAGTCTGGATCCGTTGGCTGCTCGTAGATCTATCTCCCCTCAATCAATCTTCCTGAATCTACTTGGTTCCTGTATTTGGATACAGATGTGATCACCACAAGCAGTATTTAATACCCAATTAGTAGAAACAGATAGATTGCATTCGATAACAAACGCACCTGAAGCTTCCCCTTGCTTCCTTGGCTGGGTGCAGTTTTTCTTCCAGTGACCCTTCTTGCCACATGCGAAACAAACAGCATCCTATTCCTTTGCCTCCCCTTTGATCTTCCTTTTCTTGGAAGGCCTTGAAGAAGCTTTGGGCTTAAAGCTCTTCTCCTTCCCTTTCCTTTTATTCACGATAAGGACAGAAGGCTTTTCAAGCTTCATGTCATTGTCCAATTGGCGAATAAGGATAAGAAGATCAGATAGAGACTTCTCAATATTGTTCATGTTGAAATTAACAACAAAGTTTGAGAAGCTCTGGGGGAGTGATGCGAGAATGAGATCGGTACCCAGTTCTTCAGGGAGTTTAAACCCTAGAACCTCCAAGCGCTCAATGTAGCCAATGAGCTTGACTACATGAGGCCCAGCTGGGGCACCCTCTCCAAGCTTGCTCTGAAATAGAGCCTTGGAGATCTCAAACCTTTCCTGTCTTTCTCTCTCCTGGTATAAACCACGGAGGTGCTCGAGCATGCTGTAGGCATCCATGTCTTCATGAGACTTCATGAGCTCACTAGACATAGATGATAGCATCAAACATTGAACATCAAGAGCATCGTTCAAATATTGATCATAGACTAGGAAATCTTCATCACTTGCCCCTGGGGCAGGAGAATCAGGAAGTGAGGACTCCAGCACATAAAACTTCCGTTCATGGTGTAGGATAACCCGAAGGCGCCTAAACCATTCTTGAAAGTTACTTCCATGGAGGATGTTGTCTTTATCCAGAATTGATCACAGAGAAAATGTGGTTGATGTGTTTGTCATTTTTATTCTACAATTTAAAAGAGCAGATTCATCAGTACTTTCTTGATTACATTTTATGAGAAATAATAAATTTTATTAAGTCTCCCACTATTTTATCAATTCCCAATGGCCCTCACCATTGAACTCAGAATTTCCAGTTGCTTTGACATTCTAATGGCAAGGATCCATATTTCCCTTCGCATAACCCCAACAAGGGTTGGTCAAGCTATTTAAAGGTATTTAGGTAGGCGGATCTTTGCCAACTGTGAGCTTACAGTTCCTTGATCTGTTGAGTGGACTCCCCAATCCTGAAATCCTGACTTGGATTTCCTCAACTCTTGCCTCCAATATTACATCAAGTCTAGCAAGGGCTACTTCTCTTGATGTAATATGGTTAAGTCAACCCGAAACCTTTCATAAGGGCTTCCTTTATAAAAGTAAGTGTCCCAACAAGGGTTGGTCAAACACATAGTTTTATTGAGTCTTGCCCTTAATCAAGTAACGGAAGGCTTGGTCTGACTTAATATGGTATTTGAGGGATTTTATTCTTTATGTGTATCTTTGCATTATCACATGCTTGTTAATATTAAGTGATGCTTTCTTAAGTGATTAACCTTGTTCCGATAATGTATACGCATAGACCGGTTTTTATTTTATTCCATCTTTGCATGCTTGTTCATTTTATTAATTATGTGATCGCGACAACACATGCATAATATATAAACCATGCAATCAGACAGAAATAAAATAAGATGGCATGATCATGAGCTTCTATTTGGTTAGCTTATCTAGCGGTTTTGATAAGCTTTCCCTAACCTAGGGAAAACACCTTGAACCTGATGGTTCGTGTTTTGCAGCTCCCACCTATCCACCTTTGTATCTTATTGTGTCGGTTTCGCCTCGGCTTCGGGATTTGAACCATCTCCTCTGGCTTGGGAGATCCTCCATTACATGGGTTTACATTAAAGAAACCATGGGCACGCAGGCCCTACATTTTATTGGAAGAAGGCTCGCAGGCCAACAAATTTAAATTAAATAAATTTAAATGAAACCATACACATACAAAGGGTCTTTGGTCTATCTCATGATCATCCATAGTATGCAAGGACATTTACGCATATTTAGAATTCAAATTCTTTTAATCGTTCTTTTATTTAAGATAAGACGCGCTCGAATTCAATTAATTATGATCTTATAATTAATCAATTCTTTATCTTAAATTCCTTTCTGAATTTCCTTGAGATTCTTCTCATCCATATTCCTTGTACGGGTCTTTGTACATTGGAGGAAACCTGGTGAAATTCCATTTCTGGAAAGTACACGGCGTGTAGTTTATAATTACATGGCGTGTATTTTTCTTTTCACCCTTTGTCCAAAGTACACGCCGGGGCTTTGGCGTGTTTTTCTGTAATTTGGAAATTTTAGAGTACATGGCATGTAGATGAATCATACACGGCGTGTACTTCCTTGTTACGCGGTAACCGGCCTGGCGATCCCGTATACGCGGTACGCGACTTATCTTTGTACACGGTTTCACCTGGGTCGGAACGGACTACACGGCGTGTTGTTCCAACATACACGTCGTGTATTCCGGTTTCCACGCGCCGTTCTATTCTGGTCAACACGGCGTGATTAAAACTTAGGCATAATCAATTCACACGGCGTGGTTTGGCGGACCAGTGCCGGTTCGTTGAACCTAAGTACATGGCGTGTAGTTTTAATTACACGCCGTGTAATCCCGTGTTGTACAGACAGAAAGAGCGGCTCCTCTGGATGAGTTCCTCATTTTTATTTTAATCAAAATTAAAATTAAAAGGTCGTTTCTGTGATATGAATCGAGAAACGAAGGAGGAAGAATAGATCTCGTTAATTCAGATTTATAGAACAATTTATTTCGAATTGAATCAAATATGAATGCGTAAATTATCAACGAAAATTAAATAACTATAATCAACATTGTAACCTCGCTCTGAAACCATTTGAAGGTTCCAGGCACAGTGGAAGCGCGTGGGTGGATATGCCCACTTGGATTTTTTTCATTAGCAATGATCAATCCGGGATCAATACGACGATAAACGCCAGTCTCCACGGATCGAATCACAGAAAAAGACAAAGAAGATGGTTTTTCCCGGAACCACAAACAAGGATCGTTACAGGTTGATTATAATTAATTTAATTAATTATAAATAAATACCTTTTGGGTGTTCTTTATTCGTTGATGTTCTCAATCACGTTGTCGATGTGATCCGTCGTTGCGTCGCAGAATCCAAGTGTAGACTCCCTCTAGAGGTGATCCACACGTGTACCTCGTATCTCTGGACGTCGCCAAAATATTCTCCGGGTGCTAGCGTGGATAAGCCTTTGCTTGCGTTGTCCGCCTTAGATTGTCTTGATCTGATGGAAGAGGATCTCTCTCGGTCTTGAGAGCATTCTTGGAGGAAGAGGTTCTTTCGGCCTTGAAAGAATTCTCCAGAGATGTTGTGCACAACGATTCTCTTGTATCAGAAAAGAGTTGGGGTTGTGAGGATATTTATAATCGGGTGTGTGGGGTTATAGAGTTATGACAATAAATAAACGCGTTACGCGTTTTATTTATTTCATTGACTCCTTATTTAAATCCCCATGTCGAATAAATAATTCCTTGACATGCGCCCACGCTGATTATAATAAATATCATTTAAAACAATATTATATCCTCAAAATCCCAACTAAAAAAAAACTACACAGCGTGTATTAATAAATACACGGCGTGTACATGTTTTTCATTGAAAACTACACGGCATGTACATTAAATGTACACGGCATGTATATCTTGTTTTCATTTATTCATTTCCTTTCCAAAATAAAACTACACGACATGTAATAATAATACACGACGTGTACTTGTTTTATTTTCTTTTTCCTCCATCATTTAAAACAACTTAGGCTTCCTTGAATAATTATTAAACCACGTACAAGAATAATCTTTATTCAACTTGAGATACTTGGATACACTTAGTGTGTGACCCTCTAGGCCTCTTTCTCGTTGGCATTAGGCGGGCTTTCCTAAAGTCCAAGATTACTGTCTAGCAACGGGTCAAGGCACCCAAGAGAAAGAAGTTGACACCGCATTGACGTATCACCTCATACGAACGCTTACTGTGTAATTTAATCCCTTTGTCTCAATATCTCATCAAGAAGGTTTCATGGCAGTGTCATAAACCTATATGCTTGATATGTCGTTCTTTGACTACCTGAAATAAACTCATCGTTTACACCATGGCCATGGAATTTAATGAGACAGTTCTATTTCAATCAAAGGGCCGAGATATCAACTTCCATAAATGGAAGGGACAAATCCTTCCTTGACTTATCCATTAACAACATGTCACTCGTGACGCACCCAACGTACCTTACTTCCCGCCAACTGTCTGCGTGACGGTTTTCATCAGTAAATCTAAGTGTGCGAGTCATGACATGAGTTAATGATAATCTTCCAGTCTAAGGACCATTACACACGCTCGTAGATAGCAATATCCGATGACACCAAGACATGCAGAATTACTACTGGCGGGTCGGTTCTCATAATCTCCCATCTTGGAGATTACCAAGTGCGAACTCCATGAGAGAGAGTCTCGTCTTCTTATGAGTACTCACACATGACGGTCTGTATACTATGTGTCCTATCATAGTATGTCATCCAACCGCAGAACTTTATTTAAGAATATTGTTATAGCATTTCAAGGTTCTCATCATAGCGGGGATCTGCTATGACCTTATTAATGCAACAAATATTTCAGGACATTATTATATTATAGTCATGCAGAACAATGACCAATATATAATAAGTGAACATTTATGTAATCAAAGTACAAAACAGTTGGTTCTGAGGACACCAACCCTTACACTCCTCCCCCCAGACCAAAATCCGTACCAGAAAAACCATCATAATTATAGAAAAACAAGATATAGAGAAAAATTAGACATTCACATATATAAAATTTAAAACATACAATGAAACTTAAAAAAAATTAAATCCAACCTAAATGACTACCAAATACACAATTACATTGGCAATATTAAAAATTACACTTTACACTACAAACAACTAAAATTCAAACAAACTTGTAAAATAATTTGACCACCCCACTTGTAAGTGTTTGACGTCTTGAGAACTATAGGGTTGAGGGTCATAAAATATATATAAATTAAAAGGATATTATTTAATGTGTATAATGAATATATCAAATGAAATATTATGGAAAAGTTTAAAAGGAAATCTTACCAGGTCAATGTTCACAACTATTCCAGTTGTTATTATTTCATACATAAATCTTAACATATAATATCCGCATTCGATGATGCCTTGTTGTTCATGAAAATTCTATTTGAATGAGTGTAAATTAAATATATTATTTTAATTTAATAAATCAAAAAGTACAAATTACAAATGGATATTTACCTTTACATTTACATATTTGATCTTTGCACTCATTTTCTTTGTGTTTTTTCGAAAGTAGACCCATCCCCTGTTAGAAAATAATATGAATGGGATACATTTAAAATTCATTATAATATATAAAACTATTGAGAAATTGAAACTTACTTTTCCAACATTTTCTTAAAACATTCCCGCACATCACCATGGATAGAGCATATCCAATAAAGTGTTTTCTTCCTTGGAAAAAAAACACCTAACATCCAATGATCACTGATAAAAGAACATTTAAGTTTAGAGGTTTTTTATAATAAAAGATAATGAGCTCTTTGAGAGAGATGTGTTACATACCTCTCAAAAAAATGCATCATCCAATATTGTGTTACTATATTCTGTTCAAATATTTCAGTAATATAAATCGTTCTTTGTTCCTCATCCAATGCACCTACTTCAGGGTAAATAAAATGCGGGTCCATGAATCCATATACATCTATCCGCTCATTCTTATCACAGATGTTATAATGATATCTAATACAAAACAGACATAAGTATACATTTTTAATAAATATAACGTAGGGAAACGGTGTTAAGACTTACATGGAAAAAATTGCACCACGTTGATGCCCAACTTATCTCTAGTTAAAAGCTCTATGATATCAGTTTTCACAATACCCACAATTATTGCACATCAACAAACATGATCTTCCATTGGAAACTCATAATGATCCACCAACAAATTTTAATATCTTGAAAATCTCTCAAGACTACTAGAATCTATATCTGATGTCATAGCCATTTGTCTTTGTTGTTGTCTATACAGTATTTATTTACCTTTGAAGTAGTCCTGTAAAAATAAAAAGAAAAATATATTAGTTTTCAAATGATAAAATAACTTTAATAAGAAAATAAAATAGAAGATATAATATACATACCTCTATGGTAATGAGTCACAGAATTCTGGAAGGCCAAATTAAAAAATGGCTGATACTATGTCCAAATGTCATCTCCTCATCTGTAGGTAATGGTACTCAAGATGATCTATCTATAATATCAGGTAAAGTGACACTGATTATATACCTCTAATTTTTGATGATGAACTGTATCTCCTATACAATATACCAGCCCATATGAAACTATATGATGTTTAGGATCATCAACATACAACTCTCAATAAGTAGGAAGCTGCGGCGGAGGAGTAGGACAAAAAATGGGGTCTATAGGCTGAGGTGGTGGAGTGGGAGCTACTGGCAGAGGTGGAAGATAAACAATGGGGTCTTCAAGGGGAGGTAGAGGAGTGGGAGCTGCAGTCTGAAATTTTCTTGGCATGTCTACAAACATATATTGTACCGATTCTCTAATAGTTTCCTCCATTGTCGCATTAATATTATGAACTTCAGCCTCTAATTATTCTATTTTTTTTATAAACACCTTCAACATAAGAAGTTGAAGAATGTGGCAACACTTTTCTTACCGATACACCTGTGGGATATCCTCATACACGACTAGGATGTTTGGGCTTTCCCAATGCTGTAGATAAAATATCTTGCCTCCCAGCAGCTGTAAATACCCTCTGTGAGCTCTGGTCCTCAAGATAATCCTTTATTAATTAATTTAACATTTTAGTAATGATTGAAATTATATGATGAATATATTTAACTAAAATAATCAAAATAGATATCTTAGAATCCTATCAACTACAATTCCTAAATCTTTAGAAAGTTATTTCCCTTTTTGCCTATCTGATCTCTCTTCCATTTTTCATGTTTAGATGGAGGGGAGGGAGGGGATACCTCTCCAGAGCTTGAAGACTCAGCTCTTAGTTTTTGTAATTTTTCTCCCATTATTTTTTCTTCCAATTGTGTATACCCTCCCTGAGATACACTATGAGGGTATACATTTTTAGATTGGATATCCTGATGATATTTCCTTGTTTTGTGTAAATTAAGAATAATAAATCATTAACAAAACATTAATAAAATAATTTATATAAGAAAGATTATAAATTTTTACATTGCCCTTACAAAAAATGAATCTTTTCTTCTACTTTCAAAAAACTATCACCATGTGTCTTCATCTATGAAAGGATATATATGACATGGATTGTCATGAATCCTATGACCCAAAATGAAATCAGATGAGAGGGTTGATTTGAAATCCCTCCATCTCTTGGAAGCCATCGATAATCATTTCTTCCTGACTCCTCCAGTGTTAGGAATATCAAAGGTCATCTAATATAGAAGAGGTTAAACATATTATATATACTAGAAACATTTAAAGAATAGGAAAACAATAGAAAAATATCTTACCAAAATTGTCTCCCACAATTGAGATATTATCGCTTTGTCCACACTTCTCCAATCATCATACAAAATGATTACTTATCTCTTACCATGATTTGATACAAAACTCTTAAAATATTTTTCATTTGGACCTCTAGGAATATCATCCTCATCCAACTCAATGAGTATCCTCTAATCCTGCGTACAAGAAAGTGATAATTTTGGTAAACGTGTGCACCCATATTTACCTACTCTTGAACTCTTTGTCGTAATGGGAGCACATGAGGAAGATTGGGGAGCATCAAGAGGAGCATGTGAATGTTCCTCCTCAGAGGTATGACCAATATGCCCATCTACAGAATTGTTTGGTTGATCAACTGATTGATCTGTCATTATCCTTAAAATAAAAAAAAACAAATATTAGTTCACAGATATACAAATTCAAATATTAAAATACTAATGTAAACAGAAAATAGAAAATTGTACTAATTTACATAATAGTAAACATGGTTAATAAAGTAAACATGTTAAACAATGGTAAATATGGTATAGATGGTAAAGATGATAAACTTGGTAAACTTGGTAAACCTGGTAAACATTGTAAAAATGGTAAAGTAATTGTCATTGAACAAAAATAATAGATATAAAATTTATGTAATGGTAAACATGATAATGTAAAGTAAACAAAATTAAAACAAACAAAAAAATATACTTATTTGTTTTAATACATGTTTTAATAAAGAAAAAACATACAATATATAACATTTTATGAAAATAATAAATGTAAAAAAGAAATAATCAAATGTTACCTATAATTTTATGAATGTACAAATGGATTGTTTTCCCAAATTCATTCATCTTGATCGTTCCTTATGACATAAACCATGTATTCAACATGCTCATCATTATGTTCTGTTAATATTTCTATGGAAGTAGGGATCTCACATAAATCATCATCTTCATCAAGTTCATCCTCACCAATATATTGTTTTTCACCTTGTAAAACAACAGCCCACTGCATATCTGATTGATCTACTACAAACAACATTTGTTTTTCTTGTGTTTCCATTATAAAATAATCAGATGTGTCTTCCAATCTATTCAGATTAACAACTTTAATTCCAAATTCATCGTGTCTGGAACTATTGTTACCGATAAACAATTTACAGTTTAAAACATGAACTTTAATTTTAAAGTAATCAACATCCCATATTTCTTCAATCACTCCATAGTATGCACTTGATGCAGAAATTGGGTTTTTTTTCTTTAGAACTTGAAAAATGCATTTCTTCGGCAAACACCAATACACCACCATTCTAAACTGCACTTCAGTTGTCCTGAGCTTTCATATGAAATTTATAGCCATTAATGTCATAAACGGACCATGTTATCACATTTATACATAGACCACCGACTACCCATTTTAATGTCTCTGATACAACTGATCTACCAAGAATGGTCTTTTTAAACCATGAAAAAAATGTTTTGTTGTGCTCATTCAAAATCCACATTTTTTTCTTCTTTTGATGAAATTATTTCAACTCATTAATATGCAATGTGATATACAGTTGAGCATCGGCTATGATATTCAAGATGTATA
This sequence comes from Viscum album, assembly GCA_963277665.1. NCBI lineage: Eukaryota > Viridiplantae > Streptophyta > Magnoliopsida > Santalales > Viscaceae > Viscum > Viscum album. The sequence continues at coordinate 1,348,310,767 of OY728121.1, read as the reverse complement.
ATTCTAAATTATTCATCTGTTCAGCTGACAATGATTTGACTTTCAAGCCACGAATCCACATTCCCTCATTATTAACTCATTCATGGCGGGATGGAGGAAATCCTATGTGATGCTCCATAGCCAAGTATCTCGTACCAAACTCTGAAAACTCCTAAGAAATATAATTTTCAATAATGGAGGCTTCAGGTCGATATGGATTCTAAACATACCCCTTCAATATTTTCATATACCTTTCAAAAGGATATATCCAATAAAGATATAAAGGTCCACAAAGCTTTATTTCCTGAACCAAATGAATTTCTAAATTCACCATTATATCAAAAAAAGTTGGAGGAAAATACATTTCCAATTGAAAAAGTATATAAATTACATCCTTTTCAAAAAAATTCAAAGGATTCACATCAATGACCTTATAACAAATTGAATTGAAAAAATTACACATATTCATTATAGTCTTTCTGACATAGATGGACAATATTCCACACAATGAAACTGGTAGAAGTTGTTGAATCATGACGTGAAAATCAGGAGATTTCATACCTATCAACTTCAAGTGCTTCAATGAGACAAAAATTTTTACATTTGAAGAATAACCTTGAGTCACTTTGATATCATGAAGATGCTGAAAAAAGCTAATTTTCTCTCTCTTGGATAATGTATGACAGGCCGAGGGAAGAAATGTTCATCTTCCATTAGGAGTTGGAGCTAACTCCAAACGTATTCCCATTAATAGTAAGTCTAATCTTGCATTCAACCCATCTTTTTTATTTCATTTAATATCTAACAATGTTCCAATAAAACTATCATAGATATTCTTCTCCACGTGCATGACATCAATATTATGTTTAACTTCATGATATCTCCAATATGGTAGCTCAAAAAATATTGACCTTTCCTTCCAAATATGTCTATCATTACTAGATTTCTGCGTCTTTCCCAATGTCACTTCATGTTTTTTCACCCTCTCAAAATAAAGATTAGGGGATAAAGGTTTTGGAGAAATATCAAATTCTTGTGAACCATTGAGTGCATTTTTTAGTCTTCTATAAGAGTGATCCATAGGAAAAAACTTTTGATGGCCCATGTACACTATTTTACTCCCATGATGCAATTGATAATAAGTCTATTGTTTACAAATTGGACATGCTTTATGCCCTTTAACACTATATCCAGACAAATTTCCATATTCTGGGAAGTCATTTATAGTGAACATAGGCACTGTATGCAGTTGAAAATATTCCATTTTATAAGAATCATACAACCTAATACCATCCTCCCATAAAAGTTTCAAATCATTAATCAATGGTGATAAGAAAACATCAATATCATTGCTAGGTTACATCATACCAGAGATAATTATACTCAAAATGACATATTTGTGCTTTATACAAACTTCAAGAGAGAGGTTATAAATTACCAATAAAACAGGCCATGAACTATGTGTGATACTAAGTGTTCGGTATGGATTCATTCCATCTATGCACGACCCTAGTCTGAGATTTCTAATTTCATTTCCAAATTTAGGGTACAACTCATCCATTTTCTTCCATTGTGTACAATCAGTTGGATGATGTATTTTTCCATCACATATCTGCTCACCAGCATGCCATCTTATCCTTTTTGCATCATGTGAATTAGCAAATAAATGTTTCAAATTATAAATTCTAGGAAGATACCAAAATACCTTGGAATGGATCTTTATAATCTCTACATCAGCCTGTGATTTTTCATTCACCTTATATCGTGATGTCCCACATTTTGGACACTCTGACAGAAATTCATTTTCTTCCTATATATCATACAGTCATTCGGACAGGAATTTATTTTCTTCTATCCCAATCCCATAGAGCATAATATTTTCTTAGCCTTATAATATTAATCTATAAGATCGTTATCTTTTGGAAGAATGTCTTTAATCAATTGTAGTAGATCTGTAAAACTTTTGTCACTCCATCCATGTTTTTCCTTCAGGTTAATCAATCATAACACCACTGGAAAAACTGTAAAATCTTTACAACCAGGATACAATGGTTTTTCAGCATCACCATATAGATGCGTAGCTGTGGGTTTTATCTCAATTTGTTCTATAGCAATATCAGGAATCATTTCTTCAATTCCATCGGAGTTACCATCTTGCGAATCATCATCATCAGTATATCTGACATTCCATCCAGTTTCTCCATGCCAAATCCAAGGGTTGTAACTCGGATTAAAACCATAAAAAATCAGATGATCTTTTATCTCTCTACTTTTCAACTTCTTCATATTCAAACATTTCAGGCATAGACATAAAAAAATTTCATTGCTTGGAACATTTCATTTAGCAAATTCCAAAAAGGAATAAACACCTTCCTCATATTCATTACTCATTCGATGTGCCATAATTCTACTTTGAATTGTTATTACCTATAAAAAATAGCAAAATTATACATCGTTTTAAGATAAGACAAATATATGTTTATATGAAAAATATCATAATTTTAATGTAAAAAATTTTGAAATATAAAACAAATCTATGCGTATTTTAAAAAAAATATCCTTGAAAATGATTTTGAAAAGAAAATATAGTTAGATATAAATGTTTTAAATTCATCTGGGATCCTTTCTTATTAAGGTTCACAAAGAATACATCCTGGTGCAACGGATACCAAATTCACCATTCTGTAAAAAAGAAATATAAAGTATAAATATTAAAATATGTATACATTCACTACTGAAAATTACACAGATCCTAATGATTTGAAACCTCTCGACAACCCCTCACCCCTATGGACAACCCCACCACCTACATGGACACCACCCCCACCCCCATGGACACCTCCCCCCACCCCTGGACACCCCTACCCCCTTGGACAACACCGCCGCCCCCTTGGACACCACTCCACCCCCTTGGACACCATCCCCACCCCCTTGGACACCCCCTAGACACCACCACCCCCTTAGACAGCCCCCACCATCTGGACACCACCCCCACAACCTTAGACACCCCATGGACACAACCACCCCCTTGGACATCCCCCCACCCCTCTAGACATCCCCCACCCCCTGGACAGCCCCCACCCCTCTAGAACCCCTACCCCCCCCCCACCCCCTTTGACACCCCACCCCTCCTGCACACTACCCCCACCCACTACCCCCTTGGACACCCCCTTGGACACCCCCCCCCCAACCCTCTGGACAACCCCCTGGATATCCCCCCAAACCCTCTGGATAGTCCCCTACCCCCTTGGATAGCCCCCCCCCCCCATTGTACATCCCCAACCCCCTTTGACACCCCCTAGAAACCCACACACCCTTAGACACCACCCCCACCCCCTTGGACACCCCCTGGACACCCCCACCCCCTTGGACAGCCCCCCACACCCCTCTAAACAGCCTTAACCCCCTAGACAGCCCCCCCTCAAGACAACCCCCATGGACACCCCCACCTCTCCTGGACACCACACCACCCCATACCCCCTTGGACACCCCATGGACACACCCCAACCCTCTAGAAATCCCCCCCCCATCATACATCCCCCTAAACCCTCTGGACAGGCCCCCCACCCCCTTGGACACCCCCCACCCCCCTTGAATATCCCCCACCCCCTTGGACACCGCCACCCCCTTGGACCCCCCCCCCCCCACAACCCCTGGAATGCCCTCCCCCCCCCACCTTCATGGACACCCTGGACACCCCCAACCCTCTGGACATCCCCTCGAACCCTCCGGATAGCCCCCACCCCGTGGACACCCCTACCCCCTTGGACAACCCACTCACCTCCCTAGACACCCCACCCCCCTAGACACCCCGATCTCCTTGGACAACCCCCTCACCCCCTGGACACCACCACCCGCACCACCTTGGACACCCCCAACCCCCTTAGACAGCCCCCACACCCCCTGGACATCAACCCCATCCCCTTTGACATCCCATGCACCCCCTTGGACACCCCCAACCCCCTTGGACAGCCCCTGCATCCCCCCCCCCCCCCCGACACCACCCCCCCCCCCCCCCCCCTTGACACCCCCTGGACACCCCCACCCCACTAGATATCCCACCCAACCCCCCCTCGACACCCCACCCACTTTTACAGCTCCCCCCCCCCCAACCCCTTGGAAACCCCATGTACCTGCACACACACATGACAAAACACACAAAAATCCTAAACTTGCATGATATCACTTCCATAGGTTTATTTTACCAGAAAAGAATTTATCATGGTATAAATGAACACTATGAAACTTACCATGAGAGAAAGAACAAAGAAAAATAACTTCTCAAAAAATTAGTTTAGGGCATCGTGGAAAATAAAAACTAAAAACGAGTCGTGTGAGGCTTACTTGAGTGTTGTGAGTTGACCTGATAGATCTGATGATAATAAATATAAATAATTATGTTGGAAAAACAAGGCTAGAGGGAATGACTTCGAAGAATCATTTCTATGTTTTCCGCGCGAGAGTGACGAGTCGCTGGTCGCCCGATCAAAGAAAATAGAATGATGGAATACACGGTGCGATAAATCATTTAAAAGATTTATCATGTCAGTTATTTGATAACCGATGTGGTAAACTAATTTTTTAATGTTTATAATGTCATTTATTAAATAAAAGGCGTTGAAAAAAATTTATCATGCCGTTTATAAAATAACTGACGTGATAAATATCCATTTATCACGTCGGTTCTTTTGATAACTAACGTGATAAATTGCAGAGATTAGCTTTATCATGTTTGTTTTTTATAACTAACATGATAAAGCATTGAGCATTCCTTTATCATGTCAGTTATATTATAACTGATGTGATAAAGAGTGCCATATTTTATTTTCACGTCATTTATACAATAACTGATATAAAAAAGCTAATCTCCATATATTTTACGTTGGTTATAAAATAACTGACCTCAAAAATGGATCCTAATCGATATATAATGTCGATTATAAAATAACTGACATGATATATCTATTATTAAAGCTTTTCACATTGGTTATATAGAACCAACGTGAAAAATGCTGATGTGTTAAACATTTTTTCCACTAGTTTCATAAAAACAATTTCTAATCTCCTAATGGCATGATTTCTTATTAAATTCAATTAATATATATTTATGAATTAAATTAATGCAATATATATGTATATATATTAAATAAATTATTTTCTATATTCCCATAACAGTTTTTATAGGAATTATATTAACACAAATCCAATTTTATACATAAGAGTTATATTTTTCTAATGGAAATTTTGTCTCCTTTTAATGGCATGACTATTTAAAAACTAATATTTTTCAATTTTTGTATTTTATATGAAAAAATAAACTAATTTATTTAAATATTAATTTCAAAATTATCTTAGGATGAAATTTGGGTATTTTTCTATGTCATATCAGTTTTCGATGAACAATGAAAATACTGAATTTTATTTGAAAAATGAATTTTATCGAAATAATTTATAGTGTCAAATTATGTTTTCAATCGGTTTTAATTTATTATTATTTAAATTTTACATATATTAGTAAAATTATGGTATTTATAATTATTTTTATATTGAATTTAGATATAAAAACATAGTGAAATTTTTAACATTTGGACATTAAAAAAAATATTTTTCATCCCTTCAATGAGATCAATTTTAAATCACTTTCATCCACTTATATGACCATAATTTTAAAAATTTTATTTCATATTTCGATAACTAATACATTATAATGAATATTAAGTTCAAATTAGTTTTTAACAAAAATATTTACTAAAAAAAATAAAATTAATTACATTGATTAAGAGAAAAACCATCTTATCAAAGGGATAAACAATAAGCATAAGGTCCAAAAATTAACCTAGAGACATGTAGAAAATCAATTATATATCCATATATCCATAAAATAATCTATTTTATAAAATTTTTTTTATTATTGGAGGCACATGATGTAATAGATACCTCCCAATAGTGTTTCCTTTTTATATTTACACGAATTCCACTCCTCCCCAACTATAAAAAGGAACTCACCCCTCAAAATATTCACACCTCTAAAGCCTTTTGGATTATAAAAAACCTGACAAAAAAAGTTCCAAAAAATATGTCCTCTAATAATATAAACCTCAAGTTGGTAATATAGTCATCGAATGAGGAATATTGGAATAACCAAAAGGAGTTACCTAAAAAATTTGTAACATTAATTAGCGTACATTTTTGGTTTATTTCATTTTCCACCCATTCAATTATTATTATATATTTCATATATAATAACATAATTATCCTCAATATAATTATATTGTTTTATTTTAAGCGAATGAATAACACATTCGTAGATATCCACCTAATGGGATACCCAATCACCTTTCATGTGTATGGTGAACTAACGCCTCACGATGCAGTGCTGTTCATTATTCAATTACCACTTTTCATGTCTTGGAATAATGATGAATTTATAGTTTATATATTATATTTATGATATTTAAAATATCTTTATCCTTCTATAATTATTTTTTATCACATTACTTTATGATTCCCATTTTTTGGTACTATGATAACACATTTTGTGAACTTGTAGACTACCACATCCTCAAAGGGATGTTATTCGCTCACGAATTACAAAGAATGTATAGCAGATGGTTTTAAAAAAATATGTTACATATATGACATAAATTTTATACTTAAATTATAATATATATATATATATATATAATTTACATTTATTTCATTTCTTAAAACAAGAAAATGGTAACAGCGTTCAAGCGTACATATGACTAACCATCTCCGTGAACAATGTTTTAATTTCCTATCACCAAATTTTATGGATTGTTCTAAATATATATATTTTGAATGTATATGATATATAAATTTTGTATTACATCCAAGATATTATGATATCATGATCGATGTAAGAAGAATAGTGACTATATATGAAAAAGTTGAAAAACATTACAATTAACACCAAAACGATGAAAATAATGATATCGTGTTATCAAACGACTAATATAATATTTTAAAAATATAATATATTATATTATAAATCATATTATGTTTTTTTAATAATTTAAAGCATAATTGAAACCATTATACGTGAAGTTAATTCTTGTTCTACTTAATGAGGATTAAGGTAATGGGACTTGTAGTCTCACATTTATTTCTATGATAGTGATGGAATATTCACCCATAGTTTCTTTTATATAGTGTATATAAATACACATTAACATATAATAGCATGAATATATCAATATTAATTATATATTGTGCTTAAATGTTAATTATTTCCTCATAAGGGATTTTAACATAATGTGACAATGTCTAAAATAAATTATATATATCAATTACTTCTCATTGGGTTATATTACATTCTTTTTATTTTAAATATTATATGATTATGTGTATCATGAATTTGACTATATATTTATGTATTTAAATTTTTTTATGTTTTTTAACAATTTATACACATAATTGATTCATTTAATAATTCCCACATCAACATGATATTCATTTTAAGGGTTTATTTTATAATCTTTTTCTAATCAAGATTGTCTATTTTTGAATTTCCATTAAATTAAATTATATAATAGTTGTAAATGAACCCATATATTTTCAAATCCTATGGTTTTTAATGATATTTTTTGAGTAATAATACCAATTTTTGAACTCATTAGTACATAAAACCTTTTTCAATTTTTTTAGAAGATCCGTACTTATTTCACTATTTGGTTAGAGATCTATTTTTTACCAAACCCAGGTTTATAAAAATGTTTCCAAAATTTATATTATCCTTTTAAAATGATTTATTAATGAAAATTTTAATTTTTTAGTATTTTAAGGAATATTACTATCCATTTATGAACAAGTATATTTTTTATCCCTTATACCATGAAAATGGAATTTTCTTTTTTACCTTGTATGGAATTACCCAGTTTCATTTTATATAATATTCATTAGAAATTTAACAATGTTATTTTTAAAGAATTTGTATACATGTTATTTTATAAGAAAAGGATTTAATTTTTTTTAATAATGATAAAGATATTTTCCTCAAAATTGTTTTTGAAATAACTTCTTATATTATTTTCATTCATCAATAAGAACAACCCATTAATTTTATTACACATTCGAAATATTGTATTAATTCCATCCTTAATTATCATCTGAATGGTTTATGATTCATTTAGGCATGAATATTACTTAAATTCACTTCATTTATTAATTTTTGTCGTCCCCTTGAAATATCAACATTCTAGTGATCATTTTACATTAAATTTACCCCAACTATACAAATCATTTATCAAGGATATGATTATTACCTAAACCACATAGAATTTTTATATATGATGTCTACATTTTATGTTATTTTAAATTTATTGAAATATTGACAAATTTGCCTCTTTTACCAAATATATACATTTGTAAAGGAACATTTTTCTTGAGTTAACTATATTTTTTGATATATTATCAATTATATAGATAGTTATGAGATGAGTGTGTCCTAGTTGTAGAGAGCCCCTCAATGAATCGATAGTCTCATGGGGTGAGTCATTTTTTCAGACTTAGTGGGGTTTTTCACCCAGTATGTTTTGAAGTATTTTAAAAAGGAATTTATGGTAATTTTATCATGTTATTATGGAACACGGTGTCTATTAATTAGTCATTTGCATAATTAATATCCAATTATTATTATAAATGAGATTTTCACTATGATAAAATATAAGGATACATTAAGTATGCAGTTTATTGATTAATTGGTTCACTTTTTCAATTGATTGCCTTCCCTTATTTATTTTTCATTATCAAGATATTTAAATAGAATGTGTTATTAATTATTTACCATTCCAAATGGTTTATGAACTTCCTTCTCAGTTTATTAATTGTTTGGAATGTGTGTCCAGTTATTACCTTTACATATTTATTATGATCATTATTTCAATATTTAAACTATTGTACTTAACCCTTATAGAGAATTTGGGATCACCCTTATTTTTTCCCTTCACGAGTTATCCTCAAAAAAATTATTCTAATTTTTGTATTCATTTGTAATACAATACCCACATATGTATCTAGTTTATCAATAATTCTAAACTGATCAGCTATTATAGATGTATTTCCTTGAATATTATTCGAATTTAATAGTAGTAGAACACTTTCTCCGTGATTTATAGGGTTGGGGAGCTATTGCTGGTATCAAAGGAATTTTTCCAGCAACCATGGAATCTAGATTTTGGAAATCCTTGATTAGATAACATAACATTAAAATAGTATTTGAGGATTAACAAATAAAAACATATGTATTCATTAACTATTGTCTTTTGGATACCATCTCATGATTATGAAATTATGTTTGATCATAAGTTATATGTATTAAGGACTAATTTTTTAGGTTTTATTTAATTGAGTATAAAAAGATAAATATCATATTGGAGAATCTTATGGAATGTATTAATTTGAGTGGAAATATTTATTTAAGTAATAACTAATTTACATTTATATATTGAAATTTAATTGTAGTGATGAACTTCAGGGTTTATATGCTCTGTAATGACCTCGTAATAGTAAGAAATATGATTATTAGGCTTTGTAAGAAAATAGGTTATATTGAAAACAATTACAAAAGGATATTTAATTAAAAAATTTCAAACATTTACATCACATTTTTGGGAACATCATAAGAATTATATTATTATAGTTTAGAAAGTGGAAAATCTGCATGTAGGTTGACAACCCATTATGTCTAACGAGGTGTTGGAGCTTAAACCCATGACCAAAGGACGACCAGGGTTTCATTCCTACCACCTTCATATGCAATGTCTTGTTTAATATTCCATTGTTTTTAGTTAAACAATTTGAAGAATAAATATTAATGAAAAACCTATTGAATTAATCTCTTTTATTTTATAGAATAATATATTATCCATATTTCAAATTGAAAATTGCTATAGAAATATATAAAGAAATGTTTAATGGTTCTTATAGTCTTTTAAAAGTGATTTTTAGTGACTTGGTCATAAAAAATTATTCATTTCTTGGAGTAAAGGGATAAATTTTGAATTGATCAAAGTACAACTGAAGAGTTAATTTTTTTTATAAAATTGTATCAAGTAATTATATTTAACTACATACATATGAATTTAAATAACTTCAAAACATAAGGAAAATGATCTAAAAAATGTCATCATAAAACCCTCGTATTTTTTGAACCAATATTCTTCTAAATCATCACATATTTATGGTTTTTAGCCCCTCAAGATTTCATTCATCATTTAATTATTTTCATTAATTAACTCAATCCGTCTTATATGACCTTCTTACTCCAATTTCCCTCTTATTATAAGGATATTTTATCAACCCTTCTCATGATGTTGGATTACATTGATGGTATTTTCAAATTTTAAAACATAGATTACAAAGATCAATTTAAATTATGATGAATAAATTTATTTATGGTTGGTAGAATGTAACACCCCAAAATTTAAAAAAAGGATATTGTATTTGATGTAATGTATGACACACAACACCATGTCTAGAAAGTAATATAAGAACTTAAGACAATATGATATATTTATGTTTACATATATTAAATCATCATAATAGAATATATTTCATTAAAAACTAATCTTAGAGTTTGTTACACAAAAAAATAATTATTATCATTTTATATGTGGAACACTGATTTCGTGTTGAGTGACACACAACAATTACTTTCATTGATGTCTTGTGATACACTCATGATCAAGTTTTATGAAATACTATAATATTTATAATTTAAAATGAAAAATTGTTAAATTATAATTTCTGAATTATATTAAAAAATTATAAAAATATATGGTTTACACAAATATAAAATTAATTCAATCCTTATTAAAAAATTTTAAATGAAAATAAAAAAAAATTGAGTGTAAAGGAAATGATTTCATAAAAAAATATTTTTATACGCCCAAAGATAGTTTTTTTTAATAAATTAACTTAATTACAATTAGTGAATGATGTTAACAAAATAAATATACTATATAATCCATAATTTATTTCTAAGCTTCATATAATTGGTTTGAAATGCATAATATAAGAAAAAAACCAAATTTATCCATAAAAAGTAATATTTTCTAAATGTAGGTTTCCCACCCTTTAATGGAACACCAATTTTAAAGCAAAATATTTTGAACATTAATAAATTTTATTTGAAAAAAATCATCATCCTTTTGGAAATTTAAATGTAGAAATTTTATTATGATGAATTATTGTAATTTTTTATTATGTTTATTTTTTGATGAATAGTGAAAAATACTGAATTCTAGTTGAAAAATACTGAATTTTAGTTGAAAATGAATTTTAAACAATATAATTTATTATGTTAAATTCGAAAATTAATTTTTTTAAAATTATTATTAAAAAACTTTGAAACATATTGATATAATTTATGGCATGATAATCATTTACATATTGAATCTATATTTAAAAACATAGTAAACATTAAGATAATTTTAATTTAGAACCCTGCCTTCCAGTCTGATCTACGAGATTAGTTTTAAATTGATTAGTTATACTAATGTGATTTGAATTTAGAAGAATGGATACAATATTTTGAATTGGAATAATTTATAATTTATAGAATGTTCAACATCTGTTTTGACTAAAAGTATTAATGAAATAAATTTAAATTAATTTCATCGATTTAGAGAACAACGAGCTTAACAATTGGCTGGATAATAAAATTGTGGGACAAAATGACCTATACCCTTTTTAAAAAGAAACTTGATTTAAGTATTTTCAATATATAATATATTTTCTCAAATATGGTTCATTATTGTCAGAATACGATGTAAGAGAGATCTCCCAATACTATTTTCCCTTTTATATTTACAAGAATACCACTCTATCTCCACTTTAAAAGGAAACTCACCCCTCCCACTTTTTCACACCATAGAATAATTTTTCCCCATCCAAACCCTTCCAAAACAATCTACCTACATCCCTACCGTAATACTATAATAATCACATTTAGATGAAATCCAACCAAGGTAGCATTTTGGTATAAAGAAAAAGGAGATACCCAAAAAATTGGTAATGTTCTTCAAAGAGCAATTTTTTAATTTATTTACCCAACCCTTCAATTATAATTATATAAATGTTATATAATAACATAAATATAATAAATAATCTAATATTTTGTTATGTTTTTGGTATTAATTACACTTTATCACACATCTATAAAATGGAATACAAAATCATCATTCATGTGTACCGAAGATGACTGCCCCGTGAACAGATATTGTTCATACGGACATTACCACTTATTAAGTTTGAGAATAATAATGGATTGATAGTTTATATTATATATATATAATATATATCATTTATTTATTATTATTTAATTATTTTATGACACATACCATTATTCTTTCTATTATATGGTAATATGATAACATCGTTTGCAGGTGTGTGGAATACTGCCTCCTAAAAGTAGTGTGATTCATTCAGGCTTTACATTGAATGTATAAAAATGGTTTTAATAAACATATGTGATATATATGAAATAAATATGATAAGTTAATTACTATATATTTATATATATTTCATTTTTTTAATTAAATACAAAAGGTAAATGGAAACATCATTCACATGTACGTATAGTCTTCCATCTCAATGATCGATGTATTTCGATTCCTATCTCAAAATAATATGGATTTTTATAAATAAATATATAGTGAAAATATTATATATTTAAATCATTTTTTACATCCTATATATGAATAAATCATCATCAAATATAGAAACAAGAATTATCATTTCAAAACATACTAAAAACATGACAATTAACTTCAAAAATAATGAAATTAACAATAGATTTTTAATAAAAAGATCTTTATATATTATAATATGATAATATTTGATTTTAAAAATATGATTATGATTCTATTATAACTTGAAAACATGATTCAATCCATTATATGTGAGGTGAAATCATTTTCTACAGAAGGAATCATAAGGTAAATGGATTTTTACTATCACTTTTATTTATTAAATTATTATTCAATATTCACCATTACATTTTTTATATGATCTATGTACTACCAATTTTACATTTATTATAATGAATACATAATTATTCATTGTATTTTTAGTTTTAATTTTAATTAATTCATCTAAGGGGGCTTGAAAATATTGTTACCATGTGTTAATAAAATCTCGTAACTCAATTCATTTTCATTGGGTTATATTACATCCTCATTGTTGTAAATATTATATGATTATCTGTATAATGACTTTTAAAATATATTGATTTATTTTTAATTCTTTAATGTGAATTTAAATGTTTTACACAAAATCAAATAATTGATTAATTCTCACTTCAATTTTATTTTCATTTTAAGTAAGTATTTCATAATTTCATTCTAATCGAGATTTTTTATTCATGATTTTTAATTAAAGGAAATTATATAATAATTGTTTCATAAACCCCTTAATTTTATTCTCCTCTGGAAATTCATAATCTTTTTCAATTAATAGTACCATTTTTTTACTCGTTATTACTTAAAATGTTTTAGAAAATGTTATTTAGAAATTGTAATGCCCCGGCCCCAGTTACCCAGAGTCGGTGCATTATTACGTAACATTGACATGATCACAAGAATGATCAAATCTCGAAAGACTGATTAGTTTAGTGGCCTTGGAATAACTAGATACATTTATAAAGTTTACATTACATCATAATGTGAAACCTACAACAATATAGTCTCCATAGTCCACACTCTTAACCCCTCATACTATCCATGTAGGTCATTCATAAATTACTTCTTCATATCCTGGGAAAAATAAAACATAGAAAAGGGGTGAGCTCAAATGCCCAGTAATGATAACAGTATAGAGGAAACTTTCATAAATAAGAATAAACATTTAAGGCAATGTATAACTAAAACAAAAGCCTTTTAAACTTGAACTTCAACATAGTATGGAAAAAATAAAATGAAATAATGCCATTTACTTATTCACATGGATATTCTCCTAATCGAATATTCACATGCAATATCAATAACCACTTTCATAATGATGGAATTCATAATGAAAGACTATCATAACCACATAGCCAAGGCCTCGTAACAAGACTACGAATAAGATTTTGTTGAGGCCTTGTGCCAAGACACTAGTTTGTCTCATTAGACCTACCGATGCATCGAGGAGCTAGAGCGGGCTCCACCCATCACTTACTAAGCCCAATGCATTCCACATATGAAAAGTTTGAAATATAACATAAACATTCGTATTAAAACTAGCATACGAAATGTCAATACTTTAACAACAAATCATGAATGGTATAAAAATAGCACATCCAGAGTCAAACATAACTCATTCGATACAATATGGGAGATTGTATTGTATCATATTAACCTTAATTGAGAATAATGAAGGATATTGACATAGATGAAAATAATTATCAAAACTATTTGAGAGAAATATCCCCCTTTTTCTTGAAATCATTTAAAAGTCACACTATTTGTCAAGAAGCCATTTAAAAATAGATTTTTGAATCAAAGTGTCCCATACCACTTTGAAACTTTTAAAAGGAGTTTTAATTTTAAAACTTTAATGTCCATATAAATAAATACTTAAAACCATTTTTAAAACATGGACATTAATGAGAAAGATTTAGAAGAATAAGTCTTTAAAAAATTTAAAAATGGTATTTTAGTTAGAGTTTCTAACCAAAAGAGAGACACTTGAATACAAATAATTGAGGTAATCAAAACATTGTAATATCATGAGAATAAAGGGATTCATGATATACAATGTCAAAGTACATTATATACACCATATAAAAGTGATTTGGTGTATAACAACAAAGAAGTCTCAATGGAATGTAAATTGAGATGAATTCTCTTACAAAGACCATATCCTTAGGTTAAGGATAAATCGACGACATAATTATGTGTGAAAAATATAAATACACTAAATATGATTGGATATTTAGTGTAAAACAATCAAAGGACATTCACACATATTCTTGTAAAAACAACACCAATGAATTGGATGTTCATCTCAACAAATTGAGATTGAGTAAAAATTACTCTTATCAAGTTCATACTGATGACTTGAGAATTTATCAATGGAGTGATTATGTGTATAAAAAGTATATCCACAGAAAGGGGAGTGGGAATTATGACATAATCAAATGAATAGTGATTCCACACATAATCTTGGAGTAAAATAATCAATGAAGTATGCGTAAAGCCGAATGAGTGGAAATTGAGATTTCAAATTCCCTTATCGATTTGGTAACTTATGAAAAATGCACCCATGAAAGAAGGATAATAAAATGATGATGTAAATATCCATAAATTAAATTATATTACACTATCAATACAATCATGGGCAGTACGCACACTACATGCAATAAATAAGTGGTGAATAATGGAAATCTCACGAAATTTAAAGTGAGATAAGAAACCCCTTACCACGTTGTAATCAACTGATTCGTATGACCAAAAGTAAATAACCACCAAATTATTTACATAATAACAGGAATATAAATAGAATCATGATAATATATATCAAATGGAAGTACATAATACACCACTTTCAATAAATTAGTGGCGAACAATGGAAATCTCATGGAATTGAAAGTGAGATAAGAAAATCCATTACTTTGTACTTTTTCCTTGGTAGAGGGTAGTTTAACCTCCTGTATAATGGTAAAATAACTTTTATTGAATTATAAAAGAATAATATGCATTAATATGATATCATATACGATCTTTTAAAATTGATTTGTTAATAATATCTTAGAATTATTGTCGTTTCAGGTGTTAACGGGTTCATTTTCCTTTATATTATTTCTTATTTGAGTCATATTTGTTATTAATGGGATGTATATTATTCATATACAGAATGATATCAAATGTTTAAGAATTATTTTTAATCATTAAATGAGAATTATTCTTGAATGGATACGATGGAGAATGAATCTGATCGCATTCGTGGAGACGGTAGTCCTTACGTACGCATGAGCGACAATATCATTCTTTTGATATTAAAATAATATTTAATTTGATTTGATATCACATATACAGAATCATTATTATGTTATATTTATTATTTACATGAATTACACATCATTATTATACCCATCCAAATAATAGTGTTGTGAATAACAATTACACCACGACGTGGAGACGGTAAGCCATACGTACGCACGTATGGTGACATGTCATTCAATGGATGGATAGAATACTGAAATATGGTTGTAACATGTTTATAATAACTTCAAATTATATATAATATACTGGGGTTATTCTTTTAGAATGGTAATAACAAAGAAAGAAGAAGTGGAAGAAGAAAGGAACTTGAAAAAGGGTGGTGAAATCATTACCTCTTCTTCGGGTTCTTCCTTTTGATTTGATCAAAAGGGCTCCTTAGGTTAGCTTTCTGACTAAAGGAAGGCCTATAGGATGAAGTGAGGGAATTTTAGAGAGTATTTGGGCAGGTTTCGGCCGAACCAAATGGCTTTGAAGGTGTGAATTAATTAGAAGGTGGAGTGCCCTTTTATAAGAGGGGTGAGGGGCACCTTTGGAAAAGCTAGAAATATTATTTTATAATAAATTTATAATCATTTTATAATGGCTCCAAAATGGATTATTTAAAGGTTAACATGGGGATAGGTCGAAAACCACTCAACCAATAGGATTTATATAGGTTTGGGTTACTATATTAACCTTATCATTAAGTATTAACTCTTAGTTAATTAGTTTCACTTTTACAATGTCTCTTAGTATTTTTATATTATATGGTTAATAAACATACTATATACATCCAAGAGACCCCCAAGTGGTCCATTAATGATACACATATCTTGATATAAGTCTCTTGGCCGAACCATATATTTTTATGAATTTAATAACAATTACTAATATAATATTTTTTTTAAAAAACTCTTTTATATCAATTTTGACACTATTCAATAATTGATTTTGGTAAAACTCATAGCAGAATGATTAATTTGAAAAAAGTTAATTAAATCAATCCTAACATGTCATATTAAACTAGAAAATTATTTTTATTTATAAAAAGTCTCAAATTACATTTATTTGGGTATTTATAATATCAATTAGTATAATTTTTCATTAATGTGGTAATTACTGCATCACCATTGTGTCATAAATAAATTAAATTATTTAATGTATAGAAAATATAAATAAAACACCATTATGTGTAAAATCCTTTTAGATTTATAATGAATATTTATAATCGAAAATCCAACATATATAACCCTATGTAAAAAATGTTTTTCTAAAAGATATATTCTTATGTCATATATTTATTTATTTTAACTTAATTAATATAAAGTGTCATTATCACCTACAAGTGGCTCCATGGGGTCCAAAAATGGACCCAAAGATGACCATGGTCGGACATGTATCAACCAATAAGTTTAGGACACGTTTTAGGTTAATTTGTTTTTATTATAATATTATTTTTAACCCTTATTTACCGGATTTACCCTTTAACCATGGTAAATAAAATATTTACCGAAGTAATTATTCAAAATGTATAAAAATAAAAGTTACCTATTTACACAATTAGAAAATCCTGATTCGAAATATGGAATCCTGTTTTCAAAATTCCAAACACAGAAGTGGCAAAAATTAATTTAAAATTAATTCCCGCTGTCAAAACAAAAAGCGTGTTTTTAAGATATAATAACTATCAAAAGATTGACACTTTTTTTATGTCCGGTTTAATTGTAAAATTATGTCCAATGACCAACATTGTATTAAATGGTAAAAGTATATTATAAATTTAATTTAAAACCACTCAAATTCATAATTTATCAATATTAATTATTTTGATTAAAAAAGTTGTTTTTGATTAAAATTTAGTAATTTTCACTATTCATCAAAATATGAAAGTTATCTGAAAGTACCAAAATTTCACCCAAGGCTAATTTCGATATTCCAAATCCAAAAATGAAGTCCATTTTGTGATATAGAATTTATAAAATTCTAAAAAAGTGGATATTACTATTCATAACGGCTACTTTGATTGGTCGAGGTGTGTTAGAACTCGAAGTCGCGTACAACACACGCTATTGTATTAATCAAAGAGAAACGTACTGTGGAAGCTTGGGGTATTACATTCTCCCCTCCTTCAATAAATTGTGTCCTTGAAATTTTTAAAATTGGGCATTGGAATATAATTTAAAGTCCCACATCGGAAAAAGATTCAATAAAATGATCACTTTTAAAGAAAGAAAGAGAAGTACAAAGGTCACCCGAGATAACCTATACTAGGATTCCATGTAGAAAAACATGGATATGGATGATAAAATAAGTGTCAAGTTCTGATGGAGAGGGATAGAAAACATGATCAGTAGAAATTTAACAATAAGAAAACCACAAAATTGTGATGGGACAAACGGTCATTAGTTTCCCAGTAGGAAAAGTAAATGGACAACATTTTTTATAATTTTTTTTAAGATACATTACATAAAGATGAAGAATTCAATTCTGAGATTGACTAAGAACATAGAGAGATATACTTTTTTGGAGAAGCTTCGTTCTTTAATAAATTCCTACTACTAACTCATTTTTAAACGATGAGTATTCAAGATAACTTGGTCACACTGGAAGAGACAGAATAAACTTCTTATAGAATCACATGATCCATGAAGGATAAACTATATATTTACCTTGTCTTTAGAGATTAATCAAAATCAAAAAAATTTCTATAAGATCTGATGATCCCCCAAAAGGATATTCCATTAGAGAAAGAAACACAAATCTTAATTTCTAAAATTAAACCATCAATACCCCAAAGTTAAAATAAATACCATTCAATAATCAATTGTCCTTAAAATCCTTCAATATAGTCCAAACTAATATTGAAACCCAAAACTTATAATAATGTAGTCTTCCACATTAAATGGTATCTCCAAATGAAATCAATTACTATTAAAGTCACATACTTAAAAAGTAATTATCCTAATCACATATTCTCTATTATAGGTTAATCATTACCATAAATAATTCAAATCACTATAAATCCACAATAAAAACATAGATAAAAATCCACCATTACTTCTCAAATGAAATCCCATAGTATTATATTTTACTTGGGCATATAGTGTCCCCAACAAAGTGAACATCTTCCAAAATAACATTTATCACATAATCACCAAATCATTTTCCTATACTAAGGGTATTCACTTGATAAGAAATAAGATCCCAAATCAAATTATTTTTGATCAATAAAATCATTTAACTAAAAATAATAGTCACATTAACCAGGGACTTCACGTAGTCCAGTGGTAGGCGATAAGGACTTCACGTAGTCCAGTGGTAGGCGATAAATCCCAATCGCACTTTGGTTGTGGGTTCGATTCCCACAGCTTTGTCCGACATGACGGGTTGTCACACTGTCTGTGTGTTGTCCTTTTTTAAAAACTATATTTTAAAACATTACCAAAATGAGATAAATTCCTCAAAATAACCATAACATAATTTAACCACAAATGTTATCTCATACCTAGAATTTTCATCCCAAATTATAATAACTTGTAATTGCCTCAAAACCAATGATCATATAAAACCAAATGTTTATTTATAACTATATCCACAAGAGAAAATATAATTCTTCATAAAATATCATTCTCACATGGAAAACTGTAGGGTTACAAATACAATAGAAAATTATTCCAAAGTAAACCCATCAACAAGGAGCACTAATACTTTTTAAACATTTCTCCAACCATTTATTTCCACATATCTTCTTCTTCGACCAAGAAAATGTCCTATAGAATAGGTCATTCACTCGGGTAATGGCCGGGTCCCCTACCTTTACGGAAAATGACTGTAAATGGATTCTTGGGACCATTTTTATCTTCTTCCATCGTACTCTTCATTTTTCTTCAGAAATTCTTCACTTTATGTCCTTCTTTCCCGCACGTAAAGCATTTCTTTGTCCCATTGAGACACTTTCCTGGGTGTCTCCTTCCACATTTCCTGCATGATGGAAATTGAGGATTCCTTTCTCCATGGTCTCCACTGCTGGAGCTCTTATCATTCATCACCTTTCTATTCTTTGTCGAGTCCAGGAATTGGTTAATATATATATTGTTGATCATATTTTTGGAAAATTGATTTGGCGTGAAGGCGATATCTTTTACGCCTATCAACATTCCATTTTGTTGCTCATTTCCACCACCGTTCCCACCTTGTACATCATTCTCAAAGTCACTATAACTTCCTTAGAATCCACTCATTGACTAAAACTAGAAAGCATTGTGTGAGTAACAGTAGTCATGAAATAATTTAGAGAATATCATGTCACCATATTCTCAATTTGAAACACATTAGGATTAACCAAGGTCATTTACTCTCATCTTATATATAATACTTCGAATTGGTTTGTAAAGAAAATGTAAATTATCCTAAGCATATCCCTCGGGAGTGTCGTAACCAAGAGTGCAGCAAGGACCATTGTCATCCACCAGTTCTTGTTCGATTCTAGCTCAAAGCGGTGTTTTCTGTTTTTACCCCTAGGTACATCTGTAACAGAACCGCCTCTACCTGCTCGTATCCAGACAGGGATGTATTGCTCGGAAAAATCACAAAATATCTACAATACCAAAATTCTAGGAGGTTATTCTATACTAATCCTCAAAGTCCATCTTAGGTCTATGTGCTCTAATCAGAGTTTATCTAAATCTAGATTTCAAAGTTTATACTAAACTTCCTCTGATACCAACTGTAACGCCCCGGCCCCAGTTACCCAGAGTCGGTGCATTATTACGTAACATTGGCATGATCACAAGAAAGATCAAATCTCAAAATACCGATTAGTTTAGTAGCCTTGGAATAACTAGATACATTTATAAAGTTTACATTACATCATAATGTGAAAACTACAAAAATATAGTCTCCATAGTCCACACTCTTATCCCCTCATACTATCCCTACAAATCATTCATAAATTACTTCTTCATATCCTGGGAAAAATAAAACATAGGAAAGGGGTGAGCTCAAATGCCCAGTAAGGATAAAAATATAGCGGAAAATTTCATAAATAAGAATAAACATTTAAGGCAATGTATAACTAAAACAAAAGCCTTTTAAACTTGAACTTCAACATAGTATGGAAAAAATAAAATGAAATAATGCCATTTACTTATTCACATGGATATTCTACTAATAGAATATTCACATGCAATATCAATAACCACTTTCATAATGATGGAATGCATAATGCCATACTATCATAACCACATAGCCAAGGCTTCATGCCAAGACTACAAATAAGATTTTGTCAAGGCCTTGTGCCAAGACACTAGTTTGTCTCATGAGACCTACCGATGAATCGAGAAGCTATAGCGGGCTCCACCCGTCACTTACTAATTCCAATGCATTAATCATATGACAGGTTTGATATATAACATAAACATTCGTATTAAAAATAGCATACGAAATGTCAATACTTTAACCACAAACCATGAATGGTATAAAAATAGAACATCCACAGTCAAACATAACTCATTCGATACAATATGGGAGATTGTATTGTATCATATTAACCTCAATTGATAATAATGAAGTATATTGATATAGATGAAAATAATCATCAAAACTATTTGAGAGAAATATCCCCCTTTTTCTTGAAATCATTTAAAAGTCACACTATTTGTCAAGAAGCCATTTAAAAATAGATTTTTGAATCAAAGTGTCCCATACCACATTGAAACTTTTAAAAGGAGTTTTAATTTTAAAACTTTAATGTCCATATAAATAAATCCTTAAAACCATTTTTAAAACATGGACATTAATGAGCAAGATTTAAAAGAATAAGTCTTTAAAACATTTAAAAATGGTATTTTAGTTAGAGTTTCTAACCAAAAGAAAGACACTTGAATACAAATAATTGAGGTAATAAAAACATTTTAATATCATGAGAATAAAGGGATTCATGATATACTATGTAAAAGTACATTATATACACCATATAAAAGTGATTTGGTATATAACAACAAAGAAGTCTCAATGGAATGTAAATTGAGATGAATTATCTTATAAAGACCATATCATTAGGTTAAGGATAAATCAACAAAATAATTATGTGTGAAAAATATAAATACACTAAATATGATTGGATATTCAGTGTAAAACAATCAAAGTACATTCACACATATTCTTGTAAAAAACACCAATGAATTGGATGTTTATCTCAACAAATCGACATTGAGTAAAAATTAATCTTATCAAGTTCATACCGATGACTTGAGAATTTATCAATCGATTGATTATGTGTATAAAAAGTATATCCACAGAAAGGGGAGTGGAAATTATGACATAATAAAATGAATAGTTATTCCACACATAATCTTGGAGTAAAATAATCAATGAAGTATGCGTAAATCCGAATGAGTGGAAATTGAAATTTCAAATTCCCTTATCGATTTGGTAACATATGAAACATGAACCCATGAAAGAAGGATAATAAAAAGATGATGTAAATATCCATAAATTAAAGTATATTACTCAATCAATACAATCATGGGTAGTACACACACCACATGCAATAAATAAGTGGTGAATAATGGAAATCTCACGAAATTTAATGTGAGATAAGAAACCCCTTACCATGTTGTAATAAAATGAGTCGTATGACCAAAAGTTAATAACCACCAAATTATTTAAAGAATAACATGAATATAAATAGAATCGTGATAATATATATCAAATGTTAGAACACAATACACCACTTTCAATAAATTAGTGGCGAACAATGAAAATATCACAGAATTGAAAGTGAGAAAAGAAAATCCCTTACTTTGTACTTTTTACTTGGTCGAGGGTAGGTTAACCTCATGTATAATGGTGAAATAATTGTTACTGAATTAAAAAATAATCATATTCATTAATATGATATCATATACGATCTTTTAAGATTGACTTGTTAATAATATCTTAGAATTATTGTCGTTTCGGGTGTTAACAGATTCATTTTCCTTTATATTATTTGTTATTTGAGTCATATTTGTTATTAATGGGATGTATATTATTCATATCCAGAATGATATAAAATCTTTAAAAATTATTTTTAATCATTAAATGAGAATTAGTCTTGAATGGATACGATGGAGAATGAATCTCATCGCGTTCGTGGAGATGGTAGTCCGTACGTACGAGCGACAATATCATTCTTTTGATATTAAAATAATATTTAATTTGATTTTATATCATATATACAGAATAATTATTATGTTATATTTATTATTTAAATTAATTACACATCATTATTATACCCATCCAAATAATAATATTTTGAATAACAATTACACCACGACGTGGAGACGGTAAGCCGTACGTACGCACGTATGATGACATGTCATTCAAAGGATGGATAGAATACTGAAATATGGTTGTAACATGTTTATAATAACATAAAATTATATATAATATACTGGATTTATTATTTTATAATGGTAATAACAAAGAAAGAAGAAGTGGAAGAAGAAAGGAACTTGAAAAAGGGTGGTGAAATCATTACCTCTTCTTCGGGTTCTTCCTTTTGATTTGATCAAAAGGGATCCTTAGGTTGGCTTTCTGACTAAGGGAAGGCCTATAGGATGAAGTGAGGGAAGTTTAGAGAGTATTTGGGCAGGGTTCGCCCGAGCCAAAAGGCTTTTAAGGTGTGAATTAATGAGAAGGGGGAGTGCCCTTTTATAAGAGGGGTGAGGGGCACCTTTGGAAAAGCTAGAAATATTATTTTATAATAAATTTATATTCGGTTTATAATGGCTCAAAAGTGTATTATTTAAAGGTTAAGGTGGGTATAGGTCGAAAACCACTCAACCAATAGGATTTAGACAGGTTTGGGTTACTATATTAACATTATCTTTAAGTATTAACTCTTAGTTAATTAGTTTCACTTTTACAATGTCTCTTAGTATTTTTATATTATATGGTTTATAAACTTACTATATACATCCAAGAGACCCCCAAGTGGTCTATTAATGATAAAAATATCTTGATATAAGTCTCTTGGCCTAACCTTATATTTTTATGAATTTAATATCAATTAATAATATAATATTTGTTTTAAAGACTCTTTTATGTCAATTTTGACACTATTCAATAATTGATTTTTGTAAAAAACATAACAGAATGATTACTTCGAAAAAAGTTAATTAAATAAATCATAACATTTCATATTAACCTATAAAATTATTTCTATTTTTAAAAAGTCTCAAATTACATTTATTTGGGTATTTATAATATCAATTATTATAATTTTTCATTAATGTGGTAATTACTGCATCACCATTGTGTCATAAACAAATTAAATTATTTAATGTATAGAAAATATAAATAAAATACCATTATGTGGGAAATATTTTTATATTTCTAATGAATATTTATAATAGAAAATACAACATATATAACCCTATGTAAAATTTTTTTTTCTAAAAGATATATTCTTATGTCATATTTGTATTTATTTTAACTTAATTAATATAAAGTTTCATTATCACTTGCAAGTGGCTTCATGGGGTCCAATAATCGACCCAAATATGCCCATGGTCGTACATGTATCAAACAAAAAGGTTAGGACACGTTTTAGGGTAATTTTTATTATTATAATATTATTTTTAACCCTTATTTATCGGATTTACCCTTTAACCATGGTAAATAAAATATTTATCGAAGTAATTATTCAAAATGTCTAAAAATAAAAGTTACCTATTTATACAATTTGAACATCCTGATTCCAAATATGGAATCCATTTTTTAAAATTCCAAACACAGAAGTGGCAGAAATTAATTTAAAATTAATTCCCGCTGTCAAAACAAAAAGCGTGTTTTTAAGATATAATAACTATCAAAAGATTGACACTTTTTTTATGTCCGGTTTAATTGTAAAATTATGTCCAATGACCAAAATTGTATTAAATGGTAAAATTATATTCTAAATTTACTTTAAAACCACTCAAATTCATAATTTATCAATATTAATTATTTTGATTAAAAAAGTTGTTTTTAATTAAAATTTAGTAATTTTCACTATTCATCAAAATATGAAAGTTATCCGAAAAGTACCAAAATTTCACCCTAGGCTAATTTCAATATTCCGAATCCAAAAATGAAGTCCATTTTGAGAGATAGAATTTATAAAATTCCAAAAAAGTGGATATTACTATTCATAACAGTTACTTTGATTGGTCGAGGTGTGTTAGAACTCAAAGTTGCGCACAACACACGCTATTGTATTAATCAAAGAGAAGCGTACCGTGGAAGCTTGGGGTGTTACAGAAAACATTACTCCATTTCACTCTTGTGTGAGATATCTATTTTTTCAAAAAGACATGTTTATAAAAATGTTTCCAAAAATGTTTTTAATCATTTCAGATGATTAATTAAATAAAATTTTTCCCATTTTTTTATTTTAAAGAGTATTCTTGCCGAATACAAAATAATTCACTTTTCTATTCTTTTTCTCATGCTAAAGGAATGTTCATTTCAACTTATACCAAACTAAAAATCTCAATTTCATTAACGTATCAATTGGTATTTTAAAATGTTATTTTTGAAAAAAAAAATTAAAATTCATTTTTTCATAAAAAATATTTTCCAATTTTTTTTAAAAAATTTAAAAAAAAATTCATGAATAAATTTTGGAGTGTTATTTTTTTAGTATTATTGTAACTAAATGACAAGAACAATTTATTTTTAATCCACTTGGGATATGTTGTATTAATTACATCCACATTCTTCCTTAGAATCGCATCTCAACTCATAACCTAGTCTCTATAAAGTTCCATATAGTGTGTAAAATAATACGTAGAAAAAATCCAAGACATTACATTATAACCACCTTAGGGATTTACGTCCTAGAAAAACCATGAAAAATGAATCCTAAAAATGATGTGGGTATTGGGAATGAATATGAGCCCCCCTCTCCTGCATGATTTCATGTAGATTCTCGTGATCCCACTAGACAAACAATAAGGGAATAGATAACCCATGAAGGATACTCTCCTACAGATCATCAATATCCATCGAGTACTCCGCAAAAGTCACCCCATCCTCAACATGCATCTCGCGCTAGTCGATGATTTACGATGGGTCATTCACGCATCTCCTCAACTATGAAACATTGAATACATCATGTAACTGATGCAACTGTGGGGGTAGATCTAGGTGGTACACCACCTTGCTAATACTATGTATTCTCTAGAAAGGGCTGATGAACCTCATAGATAACATGTCTTCCCAATGAAATCTATGCAACCCACATCGAAGTGAGACCCTATAGAACACATGGTCTCCCTCCTTGAACACCAATAGTCTCTGTATCCTTTCTCCAAACAACTTCTGCCATCTCTGTGCAGTCTTCATCCACTCCTTGATGATATGCACCTTCTTAGTAGCATCTCTCACCAACTCTGATTCCATGATTGCTGACACTCCTGGGTTAGTCCATCAATTTGGTAACCTACAAGGTCACCTATATAGATCCTCTAATTGGTCCATAAAAATTATGTAGTGGTATCTATTATTGTATGCATACTCCACCAGTGGTAGGTGATTCTCCTAACTATGATTGAAGTCCAAGATGATGGGCCACATAATTTCCTCCCGAACACGCATGGTCATCTTTGTTTGTCCATATTTTTGGGGATGCAATGCCATGCTCCACTGTAAATGATTCCAAAAACCCACCTTTAATACCATCCACCATCGGGATGTGAAACGAGCATCAAGATCTGAAACAATCCTTGATGGAACTCTGTGAAGACGAATTATCTCTTGCATGTAGAGGCATCCAAATCTCCATACTGAACTCTGATCCTAGCTTGGAAGGAAGTGGGCCAACATGGGGAGTCGGTCAATGATCACCTAGATGTTATCATGTACCCTATATGTGCATGGTAAAACTGTCATTATGTACATTGATATCCCATCCTACTTCAACATTGGCACCTTAAGGGGTTGAGCCAAACCCACTGGAACATGGTTCTCATCGGTCACTTTATGACATGTGAGGGATTGAGAAACGAACTTTGTAACTACCTTCATCATTTCTGGACATAAAAACTGACATCAAATGTCATGGTACATATTTTTCTTGCATATATGTATCTCTAAATGGGGTGTGTGGAACTCCCTCAGAACCTCCTCTTTCAATTCCACTGGTGAAACTGTGCATCCTATGAAAATAATGATGTTCTCGCCACCTTTTGAATAACTATCAGGATCTTGTATTCTGGATAACTAATAATGTAGATTCTCACAATCAGTATCCCCAAGATTCACCTTCCTAACTCACTATAAGTATGTAGTGGTTAAAACAGTTTATTGGAGGTATTCTCCCCCATCTCCATCCAAAACAGATAACTGAAAATAAGGAAAACTTCTTTGATGCCTCATCCAGTAATTTTGAGCTCAATCTTCTATAGATATAATCCACCATCACGTTCCACTTCCCAAGATTATAGACATTCTCAAAGTCATAATCATGTAAGAGCTCTTTCCACCACCTCTGTCTCATGTTCATATAATTCTGAGATAAGATATACTTGATACTCTTATGTTCATAGTAGAGGAAAATCGCTTTCCCATTAGGTAATGACGTGACATCTACAGTGCTTAGACTACCACTTCCAACTCAATACCATGGGTCACATAGTTCTACTCATGTGCTCTCAAATAGCACAAAACATAGGCATTCACCACTTTCCTCTATATCAGAACAAAACCAAGCCTGTTTCCTAATGCATCGTAGGACACTACGTATTTGACCCCCCCCCCCCTCCGGAAATCTCATGATCAGGGCTCTCATGAGACTCCTCCTTAACTATTGTAAATACTTTCAACACTTCTCCTTCCACACAAAAGGCTACCCATATCGGGCCAAAGATAACATAGGTGCGGATATACTATAGAAATCAGGTATTAATCATTGATTATAGACTACAACCCCAATGAATCTACTCACCGCCGTCACACTCCAAGGTGGATCCCAAGATAACAATGCCTCCACCTTGGACAGGTCAACTTCCACTACATCTTCTAAGATAACTTGTCCCAGATATTGGACTACTTGAATCCAGAACAAGAACTTTTAGAGTTTCCCCTAAATCAGATGATCTCGGTGTACGTACAAAACCATCCTTAATGGTCTTGCATGATCCTCCCCAGACATCAAGTACACAAGGATATTGTTGATGAAGACCACCACAAACCAGTCTAAGTAGGAATGGAATTTCTGGTTCATGAGCCCCATGATTACTAAAATGGTGTTTTTCATTCCAGACGACATCACCAAGTACTCATAATGACTGTAGCGACATCTAAAAATGAACTTCAGTATATCCTCATCCTATACTCATAGTTGGTGATAGCCTGATCGAAGGTGATCCATCTAGAACCAATGTTCCCATCACATCTGATAGAAGAGGTCATCAATCCTCATTAGTGGATACTTATTCATCAGGGTCAACTATATCAGGTGATGGTAATCCAAATACAACCTCAAGATCCGGTCTACCTTTTGGAAAAAACATCATGGTCACCCACAGTGAAACACTGGATCTCTCGAATCCCTTCCACTTAAAATCCTCCAACTACACCCTCATATCATGAAACTTTGAGAGAGCCATATGATATGATGGTGATGATATCAATATCATCCCAGGGTGTGAGTTGATGAATAAGTCAATATCCCATGGGGGTAATCCTGGATCATCTTCTGGGAAGTCATCCTTGTACTCTTCCACTACTAATGGGAAATGGAATCTCATAACAGTTGTTGAACCAAAGGTCAGGATAGCCAATTGATGAATGATCAGATAAACCCTCATACTTATGAGTCTATCTTGTGCTTCCAAGGTTTCCTTTTAACTAACTAAGGAAAACATCATTCCATCACTTGGGACAAACCACACCCTTTTCCTGAAACAGTCAATATGGGCAAGGATAGTAGATTAAAAATCCATACCAATAATGATGTTGTAAGGCCTCAACACTACCTTGAAGAGGTTCTGACCAAAACACTATCGTCCAAGGTTAAGGTCAAATTTTCAGTATATATTTGTGATCATTAGGTCTCCTCTCATAGGTGTCTCGAAGAATCAAGGTAAAGTCAAAAGTTCTACCAGAATCACAATTTATCATACAAGATATGTGGAAAGGAAATAATGAATATAACCTATGAATATCAGTACAAAATCTAAGGTAGAAACGACATAGAATATACCTAGAACAATCCCTAGTGTCCCTGGGTCATAAAACATGACCGCATGTATATGTACACACCACTATCCTACAACTCCATGATCCTGGAATGGACCACATAGGGGTGGTTTTGATAGCATGCTGAAACATAGAACACCTCCCTCTTCTCTCCCAGATCCTCTTCCATGTCCTCCTTCCTATAGAACATTCTTCTCCTACCTCTCCCCCTTCCTCTATGGTCCATCCACTATGTCACCACCAACAACACGACGAGTTAGCCCATCTCGAGTGAGAAGTCCCCTACCTTCACATAAGTATAACTAAATCTCTCTATACTAACTTAATCTACCATATTAATGTTGAATTATAGATCCTCTATCCTAGGACCTTCTCCTGAAATGTCTCCCATGTTTTGATCCCAGAGGCTCACATCATACCCCTGCTTCTAAGGTCTCTGCACCTTCATGTCCTCTGATGACTGTTACTGGCTGTCTCTACACATTAAGAAATATCTCCACCACCAATTCTCTATCAATAATACCAACATATGTATGAATTATCAAAGAGATAATATAGGCATTTATGTCTCTATGTAGAACCGTTTTGATGGTTTGATCCAGGTAGTACTGATCCCGGGACATATCCATCAAGTACCTGGAAAGGATGGTAAACCTCAATGAATAATTAGCTATAGTGGTACTACCTCTTTGTAGCTAAACAAGACCCTGTATACACACATATCTCAGCATAACTAGTGAGAACTACTCTCTAAAGAGGCGCTTGAACTCTTTCCATTGGATAATCACCCGGTTGTTTGTATGGGTAGCCAAACTCCACCATCACCCTGTTGAGCCCTGTAGAGAAATTGCTTCCAGGACAACCGTCTGATCTGATGGTGTCCTGACTAGATGGAAAACTAGGGTAACCGCCTTAATCTAGTCTTAACTCACATTTGCGTAAGGATCTCCTCTAAACCTGATGGGTCTCTTACTCTGAAACTCATGGATCACACTCAGCCTATACTTCTCATCTACTGGTACTGCAATTACCACTAGCTTCTTCATAGGTGGTGGTATAGATGATGCATCACATGGAGGCTTCTTTTGGAAAACTGGTCCTAGTACTAATGCCTCTTCACTAAGGGGGTCATACTCATGATCTGTCTATTGAATCATACATGGTAATCATCATGGAGGAATCCTATAAGGAAATAATATTTACCATGGTCAATGAGTATATCAATATTACTAACTCAATAAGGAAATTGAAACCACAACATATTACTACATGATTTGTGTACCATTTTTTTCCTAAAACTAGTGATCTCCTGTATCGAGTTGAAAGGTAGGTTATGAGGGTGTTGGTGTTTGGATATGTCAGCCACCGCACCAACACTGGAGTCCCTTTCATGAAAGCTGAACTCGAAAAAATGAACACTATTTCCCCAAATCAATCTCATAGAATCTCGACCCAATGGTAGAACCGACCACATCCTCTAATAAAACTCCTTCATGGCCTGTCTTAGAGGGGTATGTGCCACAGATACCCCAATCCGACCTCTAATAGGACAGAGAATGGTGACTAGAACCAAGTAGGAATATCCCACTAATGGAAGATATTAGCCTAATTTACAAGTAATCATGCACGAATATCTAATCCACAAACTCTAAAATGTAAAAACAGTAAGTAAAAAATGTATGAAAACCACTATAACCCGCCACCAGAGTACAATAGGGGAGGTTTTAGAAGGTAAATAGGGCTAGAATACAAAAACACCAAAAATAAGGTTTGTAATCAACTTCTTGAAACCCATCTATAGAGAACCCTACATGATCCAACCTGAAAAAAAAACAGTGGTGGAACTACTGTCTGAAGCCGTAGGAACACCTCATCCTTTATGGTCTCACAAGGATCTATCTTTTCTTAGTCTGACTTGGACTATTTCAAAAGTATGCTTGTCTACACAAGTCATGACGCATGGGGGAAAATTCTGTGTAGGGGTGAGTATAACAATACTTAGTAGGATACCTCAAAACCATAAATAAATTCAAAATGGAATGATACAGTCATATTTCAGAATTATATTTCTAAAATATATAACAAGAATATCTAGATATTCCTAAAACAAGATATATAATCATGAGGAAAGCCAAAAACACTACATTACACAACTAGGGATTCTGTCTGAAGATTTGAGGAAGCACACATCAGAGAGAATACACTTATGAATCCAATAGCACTGACGACATTCATCCAAGGAGTAATGTTCATTGGGAACTACCATGAGAGATAGATATACTGATAGACCTGAAGAGATATATGATACATCAAAGGAGGACCACATCCATGTCCATGGGGTGATACCCACAACTCCATCTAGATTAACCTCATATGTAGAGGATTGGTTCCAGGGTAGTGTTGGTCTTGTCGATACCAAGAACTCTACCTAGGGGACGAATAAGGAATAGAGGATCCAATCTAGGATTCTTGAGGGATTCAAATAACACTATATTGGCTGGCTGGGGATGGTATGGCCCATGTTATTGGGCCCGGACCTACCTGCATGCACATGTCCCTATATGGCTGTGTGCCACCCTTGGTCACCATGGTTTTACACTGCATCCGACATGGTCTCCCCACCACATCATCGCATACCTCATGCCCTTTGTTTTCCCATGGCCTCACTACCATTGCGGGCCCATTATGTATCCAAGTCACCTTCAACATGGATCTATCCTCCCACATAGTTTTTGTGCACCGTGCACTTCCATATGCACCTAACACATGTGCCTCTACCTCCATAGGCCATTGGTCATCCTGTGGTGCTCAGTTTTCAATACAAGGCCACATCCTAGATCCTTTGGTTGGGTGTTACATCGATTCATCCTTCGTTCCATATTTCCAACAATATGGGGGTCTGATTACATTTTGAGCCTCCCGACAATTCGATACGTGACCAAGAGGGTCCAACGATGAAGAACACCAAGAAAGAGGGAAGATAAAAGCAGCAAGATTACCCAAGGAACAAACCTCTTCCATTAATCATATTGGACAATATTTTTCATGTTATGAAGGTCAAAGAAACAATGTAATATATGTAACAATCAAACCTTGATAATATTTATGAAAAAAATTTAATCTCACTAGAACGATGAACCGCTTATCAACTTTACCATTGGTTGGCCCACGCTCATTGTTAAATTTAGAAATGGGGAATAGAAATCCAAATGACTCACCCTACATCAAGGTTTGATCATTTGTTGAAGAGGATTGATCATCATGTTTTTACTATTGGTGAGATCTGTCAAAACTTTACCCGTCGATCTATGGTCCACAATCTCATCATTGTTGACCAATGTTTTCTCCAAAGGTCCTCCTCCACATCATAGTGGAATTTCAGGGTTATGGGGATAACTATGAAATACATAAAAATGGTCTATTAGAAGGACAATATAATTGTGTTGAATAAAATATATATTTTTTATTAAAATATTTATATTCTCATTACATCTAAAAACTATCATTCACAGTTGGCATGCATCAGCCGATGTTAAGAACTTCTTAGGGTAAAGAAACTTCTCTAAATGCAATGGTGGCCTCATATTTTTGATTTGGGAACCTTGTTAGATGTTACACCACTTTTTCCTGAATACCCCTCACGCATGCTATTTAATGACTAATATTTTTAAAAAAAATTATTAACGCACACTGGGCCTCAAAATCACATTATATATTGGAGCCTAGTCTCAAAATAATTCCTTATAATATTTAAAATAATACATGGAAATATCACGGACATCATAATGATATTTACTATATATTTTCTAGTAGCTATGTGATTTATATTTTCCCCATTTTAACATATTTTCCCATTCATTTTTCATTTTATCATGTGATTCATTACCTGTTTTCCACTATTGTTTCATTACTTCTATCTAAATTTTAGGAATGATGATCTAGCATCATCTATGATATATCTAGGTATTTTTATTTATTCTTTAAATGTTCCTTATATTGTTTCATGTTCATCAGTATTTGAAATTAGTTTCTCAAAAATTATAATTTTTATTTGGGTTTAATTAGATTTAAATATTCATGTTTTAGGATGTTTTAACAGATTATAATTGAAATTTTATTGGGTTCTTGTGGATTTTAAAGAAAACAATTATATGCATTAAAAGTTTAAATTATATTTTTTTCCAATAAAATATTTACTAATGTTTTCAAAAAGTAATTTTTTTGTATTAAAATTACTTTAAGATGTTCATAAAATCTATTTTGGTAATGCATGAGTTCATAAATATTATTATTTGGGATGTTTTCTTATGTTTATTTATTGTTTTACGTATTTTTGTCTAATGTTATGGATTCTGTTTTTAATGTTTTATATATTCTAATTGAAATTTCTGTATATTTTCTTAGAGTTGTTTAGATATATAAGTGTGTAATTGAATATTATTACAACATTTAATGATATGATTTATAATTTAATCAATCTAAACAAAATTGGTTTCCTTCTATAGATTTTTAAATAGGGTGTTTTAAATGGGTTCTTATTTAAAATCATTTTCATCATACCAAGATTTTTAAAAATTGACTCATGATAAAATGAAAGGATTTATAATGATCATTCAAATGGGTTTTCAAAAGGATGAATGATTTCAATTATGTAATTAATTTTGGGATGTTATTTTTAATGGAATGTATGATTTCTATGTGCATTTTTCGTGGTTTACACATGGGAGACTGTATATAGGATCGAAAAAATGGTTTCTACTCTAGATTAATTGAGGAATAACATGGGGGTCTTTTTCAGTTTCCTCAAGAGGATAATATTGAATTACATGTATTTCTCACATATTCATCTAGTATTATTTGAGTGATTTAGTTACAGTCAGATCATATAGGTTATAGTTTCACCCCATGTGTTGTGGATTATACTTTTGATTATATATATTTGTTTTGGTAACAAATTTTACATTTTTTGAAGGTTTTATTTATTTCAAATATTTAATTATATTGCTTAAATATTCTACACATTTGTTTCATATTAGGATTTATTTTTTTATTTAATTAATTTTAGTTATTATTCATTATACATGGTTTTCTTTCGTAGGGATATTTCAATAAAAAAGGGATTTTTAATTGTGAGTATTTTCTAAATAATGACTAGGCCAAGAAAAATGATTTCCAAGTTATCATTTTAATTTAAAAGAAAATATTAAATAGTTTAATAATGGGTTAAAAATTCTTATTTATAATATTATTCTTTCTTTATCATTAGTGTTAAGAAATGTTTGAGGTTTTATTTTCCTAAAATAATAAAAACATATTCTCCATATATATTTCAAACCAGATTTATTTGTCATTGATAAATGTTATCCTTAGTTTATAAAAATTATTCTTTTATAAAATTATTTTATCCCATCTAGTGTTACTTAACTATTGATAATTTATTAAAAAAAGTTTCATTATGATTTTATCACCCTTATTATGAAACCCTTGGGTGAGTGTTTTCTATAGGCTATTACCCTATTAGGGAATGTTTATTGATTATTATTATTATGTGATTCTTGTATGATGTGACTAGTGGATATTTTGTTAAATATTTCTATGACTATTTAGCTCACACTCTATATATACACCCATATGGGTATATATAGCTTGTATGTTTTCATATATTTTTTATGGTCATGTTCTCAATGTATAAATGGGAATAATTAAAAATATATGTGAACACTAATTATACTCATGATTTAAAACTAAATTCATGATTACTAAAAGTACTCAAGATATCAAGACATAAATATGTACAAAATAGTAATTTCCATTCTTAAAAAATGGTCTATGACATGTGAATAATCATCTTAAATTATCAAAATAATGTGAGGAAACATAACCAAAACATATTATGGCTACATTTCATTATAGATCATAAAATTATTTGGAGATTATAAAATTTATAATAATGAAATTGTTTAAATGAATTAATGTAAATTATTAATAAACACAAGTCCAAAATTTAATTTTATAGAATAACTAATTTAGAACTTTTAAAATTGTTTAACAGACATTAAAAAATAAATAAAAAGAATATATATATAATTTTATAAACATGCATGATGCGGTTTCCATATCACCAATACTAATATCATGAAAAAACATTATTTGGACCTCCTCTGGATAAATTATCAATGAAAATTGTTAGTTTCACCCATTGATATGTTATCTCATCACTATTTCACAATTAATAAACAATTAACATAATCTCATTATTAGATAAACAACCACAACAATGTAAAAACACAAAACATGGTGTAACATCTTGTTTGGTTCTTTCCAATCAATAATCAAGTTATCTATTATACTCTCACCCTGAGTACTAAAGAACCTTGAATTATACTCACACTTCGATAAATCCAAATAAAATTTATAACAACCCCGAATGATAAATGGTACAACACTAATTTTTTTGACTCATGTAAATAAGTTAAACCTTGTTTTTGGGAGCCTACCTGATTCGAACTCCATAGTTAAGAATGTGTGGTATGGAATTTTTATCAGGATGGGTGGCCTTCTAAGATGTTCTCCACAATTTTTACAAGTGAGAACAAAGCACAATGGAAAGAAAAGGTTTGGGTTTATGGGGAAAATCATTATTCTGATGACCCGTTCTGGCATGTGGGTGGGACTTAGGGAGTTTACTACAAATATTTGGGGAAACTAGTGGTACCTGGTTGTCTAGGACTGATCATATATGTTATGGCAGGGTTTTTGTGCTTTTAACAGGGCATATTAGTTACTTTGGTATCAGAGGTGGAACCCAACCTTATGTATGATGCACTTCCTAGGTTGGGATGTATGGTCCAGAATGAGGGATTTGTTCTCTAACAGTGGGTGTGGTGAATGTAACACCCCAGAATGACAAAGGGATAAATGAATAAATGACATGTCTTAGGAAAATAATGGGATACTTTCTTTTCAACATCCTACCTGATTGGAACTCCATAATTAAGTGTTCTTATCCTGGATTAATGATTAGGATAAGGGACCTTCTAGAATGTTTCATAGGGTGTGTTCAAGTGATGAAAAAGAAGATAGGAAAGAGAATGTGTTTTCATTTGGGTACATCCTTTAGTTAGATGACTCATTATGGCTTGTGGATTTTCCCCAATGAGGGGACCACATTTTTGTGTGGAAAATAGTGGAACCTAGTGGGCCAAGGCTCGACAAACCTCTTAATGAGGTGTGTATGTGCTACCCCTAGGGGTTAATTACTACAAAACCTAAGACCAATATCACACACAAACTACATCTAACACCCCTGATTTCCTAGAAATACTAAATAGTCATGATATTAATGGTCTATTTTGTAGTAGTGTAATGACGTATTGGAAAACCTTAAATTTGACTCTCAAACAACAAAAATAAAATCAAACGTAATATTGATATAACCCATGGACTATATTTAACAACACATGATCATTTAGAAAATATTTTTCAATGTGATTAATATTTTTTTACTTTCTTGATGTTTATTGTTGAATAAATTCCATAGAATTTGAATTCTTCAATTTGTGACTTCTTGTGTTATATTTGATTAAACTACATTTTTATAAATGAATAGTACATTGATTGAATTTTAAATGGATACTCTAAAAACAAAAGTATTTTAAAGGTCATTATAGGAAAATCATGTTATGATTTAAATTTTTAATTTACTATTATCATTTGAAAAACATTTTATTATTTTCATCATTATAAAATGTTTATCAAATTTTTATTAATCACGATGTTCTTTAGAATAGGTGGTGAAATATTTATCATTTTTATAGTCATGCCTATTTTAAAATTCTTTTTTCATTAAGGAATATTCATTCTAAATGTTGATGTGGGATCTTAAATAAAAAATGTGGTTTTCCATTAAATTTAATTAAAATTGATTCACTATTTTGAAACTCATAAATATATTTCAAAGTGAAACTATAATATTTTAAAGAATTAAAAGTTTACATCTTTCCATGTATATTTATTTAACCATTTAATTTATTGATAATGGTTTTGAATATGATTTTCATATTTTCCTTTTCATAATAACATTTTTTACATAAACGGGGGTATCCATCTAATTATTTTTTTTGAAAAAAATTGGCCCATTTTCTTGTGGAATTAAAAATGGATATCATGAGAGGTTTAAAATTTTTTAAAAAAATATTTTTGAATTTTGAATGTGGTTTTTTGAAGAGATTTGAAATATTAAATGCATATGTGGTAATCAAAAATGTTTAAAGGAGACAAGTATACCCTGATCAACTGTGTATTTATGAAATTTATTATTTTATTTTGTTACTTGATACTCATACCCCATCACTTCTCAAAAGGAAACTATTATTCTTGAACAAATATAAGCAATAATCATCCTATACCTGGTACTTGTGTTATTTTTGGAAGAATTTCTGAGATAACACCTACCATTATGGTTTAATTCATTTCTCAAATTCCATTACCTATTTCCTTCAAATAATAATGAAATTATTTTAAACAATAAAATGATGGGTTCCCCATATTTGAAATATCAAAAAATGTAAACTTTGATATTGAATATAAAATGTGTATTTAGTTATTTTTGGTAAAAGAAATTATTTTATGAATCTAATTACATTTATATGAGTAAAAATTTGATATAGTATCATTGTATAAATAAGGAATATAAATATTCAATTACATAATTCATCAAGATTGTAATAGAGCATGAATATGAACATTATCAAATATGTTTTCTATGTTTACATTGTTATTATTCAAGAATA
Organism: Viscum album; assembly: GCA_963277665.1. Taxonomy (NCBI): domain Eukaryota; kingdom Viridiplantae; phylum Streptophyta; class Magnoliopsida; order Santalales; family Viscaceae; genus Viscum; species Viscum album. The sequence continues at coordinate 1,348,272,786 of OY728121.1, read as the reverse complement.
AATTAGTCTCGATGAGTTGGAAGAATATTTAATTTTTCACATAATATATCAGAGTTATAAATTTTGGACTATATACATGGAAAAACACAACATTCACACCGATTCATATGGTATTATGCTATGTGAATCATTCGATATGAAGACATGTTTAATTAATGATGGAGATCACATAAAATTAATGTAAATGGATATTTAAGATGACCATTTTTATTTTCAATAGATAATTTAGAAGATAAATAGCTATTCCAAGAGACCATTGTATATCTATTGTACTAAATACACAACATTTTTAGTTCAAAAAAAGTTATATAAATTTAAACCAGGAAGGGGATGGAGTGGCACAATATTTACAAAACTACTAGGTATCCTGAATGATATGCTACTTGAATAAAATGAACTTATATTTTGAACATATGATGAAAAAATGAATGTTACATTCAATTGGAAATATATCTAAAAAATATTTCCTTCTCCAAATGATTGAATATTGTTTAAAAAATAGCCTAAATGACTCATAAAATTCACTATGTGTGATGAAAATTGATATAAGAAAAATGACATACGTTCTTCAAAATATGAATGGTTGTTTCATATCATTCCATAATTTAGAAAACTATATTAATTTGAGGAAAACACTGAAAAATTAAAATGGAATACAAATACAATAATTAAATTTAAGAACATACATTACCCAAAGGATTCACCATAATGGAAGAAAATTGATTACAAGTATCCTGAATTGGGAAATGAATCAAGAAACATTTTTATTGTGTTTCCTATAGAAGGAATAAATAATTTTAGTGTACATATTAGTTCTCATATTACATGTCTTGTCATGTTGGTAAATTATTACTTTCATCCATGGTTACGAATTAAACCCCTGTACATTGATTTTTATCTGCTTATATTTGGATTTCACTAACCCTGTAATGATATTGATTTATATTTTTCTCTATTGATTGAAGATCTTTAATTGATGTGGGATACTTGTGTTACAATATATGATTCTCGTAGAAGTGAAAAATTCGTAATGTGGGACATGATATATGGGATGATAAATGATATTCCTAATTACATGAATCTTTTTCAATATAGTACTGAAGGATTTATGGGGTGTCCTATTTGTGAAGATTGAACACTCATTGTTTTTTTGAAACAATCCAAGAAGAGAATGTTTTTATGGAATCAAACATTTTATCCATAATGAAATAAATAGTTATATTGTATGACATCATTTTAAGAGAATAATGAATATGGTAAAACACCATCTCCACTAATGGGTTGTCAAAAATTCGATAAAGTAAAATATATTGACAATATTTTTTGTTAAACATTTTAAAAAACCCTTTTTAAATCAGGTTGAAAAAATAGATCTATTTTTGTTGAATTACTATATTTGAATTGATTGTACAAAATTTCTTTTGATTTCAAGCTTGTAGGAGGAGGTTTCTTTGATAGGTTTATTGAATCATTACAAAATGATCTTAGAAAAAAAGATGGAATCGTGGCTACGATGGACAAGATTATCATGGGGATAAGGGAATTGTTGGAACAGATGATTGGTAAATGGAAGAATTTTCTTCTTCTAGTAACATACACTCTATCCACAAAGAGATAATTAAATTTTCCTTTTCCTTAATGGTGTAAATTTTCAAGAGGGGTATTTATAAATTATAAATAATTTTGTGTCAGTGATTAATTTGAAGCTTTATAGGAAAAAATAACATGAATATCATATTTTGAGGAATGATTTTATGCTCATTTATTTAAATTTCGTTTGGCCTAAAAATGTATGACGTACATTAAGAAAAATATGCTTCTTTTTTAAATCCATATGCATTATATTCATATACCTGACAAAGTTTCAAATCTTGAATAATGAGGATGAAGTCACATTATCTGAATTATAGGTCTACTTCCCACTATCATTCATTGATATAATGGTCCACTAGAAGTTTTTCATGGTTTCAGGGGTTCAACTATGTGGTACATTCCATTATAGATGGATTCATCCTTTTGAATGGTATATGAAGATGATGTGAGGGTATGTGAAGGATTGATCTCAGCCAGAAGGTTGTACTACATATCGATATATTTTTTAAGAAACTATTGAATTATGTATTAATTACCTATCAAATGTTGATATAATCAGTCTCCCACATTATAGTCATAGAAAGCGCCTTATGGTTGATGGGATTTCTAGAAGGGATGTTTTTAAAATTACCATCAGAGAGTGGGAGAAATCTCCACATTACATTTTAAATAATAGGGGTAATTATTATCCATATTTTTAAGATCTCAAAAAAATTCATATCGATTTGAATCCATCAAGGTCTGAATAATGGATGTTAAATACACATAATCAATAGATTATAGTATGGTTGTAAGATCAAAATAATAAGAACTTATTTTAAAATTAAAAATCATTTTCCAAATGACTACAAAAGATATCTACAGTACTAGATTAAATGTTATATCATACATTATTCTTATAATCAGTGGTTATACCTTCTACATTAAAGAACATAAAAATTTCAGTATGATGAAAAATCTTGGAGATACTCTTATGGTGGAAGTGATTCACATATCATGTTCTAAAAATTGAAATCCAATTTTTCAACATATTTCAAATTTCATAATTTTTGAACATATAAATGAGTTTGATTATACAACATTCAAAGTGCTTATTTTTCATTGCAAATGGGTTTACAATAGAAGTGTAGTAAAAGTTTTTGAAATGAGATTCATGAAAGTAATTTTTTTGTGGAAGAGTAAAAAGATGATCTTGTCATAATTCCATCAAAAAACGTGAATGTATTTTATATTATAGGTCCTAAAAACATGAATTAGTAAATTGTTATATTGGACTCTATAAAAATGTAGATTTAGATGAACATTCAATCAAGGAAGTACATTTTATTTGGAGATCCCTATATTTTCATGGTGTTCCCAATGTAGAAAATTTATTGTACATTATAAAGGACCACAACCAAGAGGTTTGGATTATCGATAGATGAGAAAAATCCCTTAAACCAATAAAAATAGAAATAGGGTTTAGTTAGAAGGTTAATTTTTTTTAGATACTATTCCTTTTCTCATAATATTAGATTTCTCTATTGTAATAAAACAATCTATATTAAATGTCTGATTACTCATGCATACAATATCTTATTTACATGGTGATGTCATAAATCCCTATGAAGAATATACTATTGATTGTAAAAGTGGATAATTATTATGGGATGAATAAAATATTGATGAAGAAAAACAATAATGATACTGCATCAAAGTGTTGGATATAACTATCAAGGCATGATGTAATGATATAGAATTTGATGCCTGTTCGAATCAATAAGGCCATCCTAATAACCCCGACAAGTTAATTTTCATTAGTTAAGCTGGTTTCAAAACAAGGATGAATGTTCTTATTGATATAGATTCATGTAACCACGTCCAACCTGTAATGAAAAAAACCCTTTCAAAAGATATTTCAACAATTTTATTATATACTTTCTCTATTTTATGGAAAATTATATAGTTAAACATGGATTTAATTTTCATTATTCCTTGGAATGTTAATTTATTTTACATGATTTCCATAAGAATTTTGTCTTAATGTCCCCTGGAAAAGAACATAGAGGCTTCTAGATTCTTCTTCCAAAGAAACTTCTTAGGGATGTTGAGGGGAAATTAAAATCCCTACCAACCATTTATTTTTTCACACATTATAAGACATGAAACATGGAATGATTTGATCATTTTTTTAGGAAGATAAATCATTTTAGGTGTTTTATAGTTGATAATGAAGAATTTTACATTATTTATTTTATCCAATTTGATTCAAAAGTCATAATTTATGTAACAGATCAAGATGGTTGGAAGTAGAAATGGGTACCAAAACAAATATACCCCTATCATAAAGAAAAGATGGGGTACTCCTAACAAAAGAAAAATTTTGTTTCTATTTTTACTGAACAATAAATGTTTTATATGATATAAAAAATTATTTATTTATTTGTAGACTGATGGATCAAAAATATAATACAATTCTATCTCGCATCATGTGCTATGGGAGGTGGATCATGTAAATAATGAGGATAAATTAGTAGATAAAAACTAAAAAAATATGTTTGGGAAACATTTTTACGTATTACATAATATTAATTAATTATGAGTTATGATAATATTACCTAAAAATATCAATTTATGTTATTATTTTTTATACCTATAGACATAATAATCAATAGTGACCATATGGGAGGAAATACCACATTAACTAGCTTTGAAGTAGCCAAAGAAATATAGTCATGTAAGAAAATTAGGCTATAGAGTTACTCAAGGAAAATATTTCATGAATAAAAACCCACTTTAGGATACATATAATATGATTTGAGGATTTAAGTCATAAATAGACTATTTCCATGATATTATTTTTGTTTTGCAACAAATCGAATGGAGGGGACTGATGCGCCCAACGGTCGATCTCACGGAGGGCTGAGATCTTCTCAACCGCTAAGGTCAGGTATATCGGTCTTCGTTTCGAAATGCCCAACGGTTCCATATCTAATGATCAGTGGACCTGCTTTCCAAAGGTTGGTGTTCGCTGTGTGATTTGGCCAGCGATGCTTACGAACTCACATCGGTCAAGAGGATGGGAAGTCGATCTCATCGCACCCTTTTAGGGGGAGAATTATTGCCTATTTCGGAACTCTCTTATAGATTTAATACATATTCATATGTTCAAGAATATTTGGTTTATACCCAATCATAGTATCCATAGATTACTCCGGGTTGGCAATGGTCAGCTGAACGTAGGGATTCAGAATCACTTAGGCCCGAGGTTTACCATCCCTCAATGGATTAATGACTCTGCAGAGTTTGGACTCATTGAGACAGCACTGGTTTGAAGCCTCATAACTGGGCGCTCTAGAGTTTATTTTCATCCGGGGGGGACAGATAACGACTTGAGTGTTTGGATCGAACCTGTGATATGGTCTTCCTACGTATCCTAGTGAGAGGAATCAGAATCCACGTAGTTTGGTAGTGCAGTTTAACGTCATGCGGGATGAAGGATCATGGTTACACTCTGAGGTGGCCCAATGAGATGGTGGATGGGGCTTACACTCTGAGGCAGCCCATAGAGTTGGTGAACTGACGTGAAGGGGTCGTAATGACCGGGTGGTGGGCTTGAACCTCGTGGAGGCTTCCTGCATTCCATGCCTTGACATGGATCAAAGTATTTGTAGTTCGCATGAGGTTGGGGTCAAGGTCAGTGCTTACTCTAATCCCACATGAGTCATGCTCAGTGTGAGAAACAAGAGGCAGTAGAGACCTGACTATCATGTTGCGAAAGGTGAGTCTGTGGGAAGCAGAGTGGGGATTACGCATGGAGTGGCCTAGAGAAATGGAGATTGGGACTCACTCCAAGATGGAGGCCCGATGGTGACAAAGCCGAGTAGGAGGGGGAAAGGGTAACAAAAACCCCTGTGTCCATCTCCCCTCTTGTTCCTTGGCACCGGGGAAGTACGGAGGTGCATGGTTTCTACCTCCTGCAAGAAAGGCTAGGGGATTACACTAAGGAGGTTTCCCTTTCACTCTCAGAAGAAGGGATAATTTCTCACCGCTGGTGCCGAAAGTAAATGCAAGTGGGTTCCCCCACTCCTGCCAAGTTGAGAGGCATAAAGGGGACTCCCAGGCTCGGACTCTGCACTACCGTGGGTATGTGAACCCAGGAATGTTTCGGGAACCCGCTCAAGGTCCAGAGGAACCCCTTTACTTTCGCCTACCATGGGTATGTGAACTCAAAGTAGCGTGCTAATGTGCCTGGACATTGCATCATACGGATCTGGTGGCTTCGGTATAGGCCTTGGCTCGGGGCCGATGAACAGACCACTGAAGGGATTGTGAAGGATTAGGCCAGATTAGAAGGATTTTATGTGACTCAGGGAATGGGAACACCGAAGGATTTGGCGGGCCACATGGGTGTATGAGGAGTGGTACCCTTCACGTAGGGGGTGCTACGCGGCTGGAGAGGTCGTCCGCGTACCAGGGTGGTACGTGGACTGATAGGAATCCTGCATACCAGGGTGGTATGCGGCTTTGGGTTCGGCCCACGTACCATGTTGGTACGTGGCGGAGTCTGCGTGAGCAACGGCGGCCAGGGGCGACGCCTGTCGGGGGTTCGTCGGTCGGGGATTCTCCCCCGTAGGAGGGTGCTACGCAGTGCGTCAGATCGAAAAAGGGGCATAAACTCCCTGGTCCATGGGAAGTACATCCACGGAGGGGCCATGGCTCACAGTCTTCTTTTCCTTTTTGTTTTAAGTTCGCGGTTCACCAATTTGTTATGCATTTTTGGTTCCTAATTAATTTATTTCTAGTTTCATACCTGTTCTGGTTCGCAAATTGGAACTTCTCTATTTGCAAAATCTTAAGCTCCATCATTCAAAATCCTTCCACCCGAATCTCATCTCCCTTTCTTCTCCCCCTCGATGTCCTTTTATAGAGGAGGGAAAGAGGTGTATTTGTGGTCATGCGAAACCTTTTGCAGAGGCCCATGACCGGAAACCCGGTTTACAGATGAATTGGTCAATCTGCAACCTGCGGGGGGCATTGAATGCACCTTCCCCATGAACCAAACTGGTTCTGGGAGTGCTTCATGGCCCCGCATGGCTTTTCCTTATTCCGTGAATGATGACGTATGTGGTCCAGGCCAGTTGACGCGGTTTGCGGCTGGGGCAGTTCATGATTGTGGACCGGCTTGGCGCCCGTCCTACTTCAAGCCCGTGGAGGGTCCCCGCCCATGTTCCGCGAACGACAACAGTCCGCAGAGGGGGCATCTTGCTAATCCGGCCGCTTAACATCAACATTGGACCAGTATGTGGACCGGTTCATCTTTTTCCAACCTTTGAGTATTCTCCACATTTTTTCCAATTCCTTGAGGGAAATTGGGTAGAATCCTCTCTTGAATTAAGGGGATTCTCATTCTCCTTTGCGGATTTTTTAGGACCCTACAAATTCCCCCCATCAGAATGGGGTCCGATCAGAACGAAGAGGAGACTATTCCAATGTAGAGTGGTCCTAAAATGTGGATGAGTGATTGGAAAATGCTCTAAATTTTTCCTGAGCCAAGGGACTCAGCGAGCACAGTTTGACTTTTGCTAGGTTTTTTGTAGAAAAACCCAAAAAACATTTTTATATTTTCCGTAAATACCCTAATTTTTCCTGGGTCCATTTGTTGTAGACCCGGTGGGTATGGCTCAACTTTTTCTTAGGTCTCCCTTTTTAGGTTTTCGGCCTAACGGGATTTGCGCAATTTTTTGTGAGCGGTTTAAAGTCCCTCAGACCAGACTATCATTACTGATGTTTTAGGTCAAACAGATTTCACCAGATATGGTGGGGGTAAGGGCCCTGACAAGGTTTGGTTGATTGAAATATGTCTCAATACCCTTCAGACGCACATGGGGGGAACATGTTTAGATTTGAACGACATGCTGGGCATGTCTCAAGGCATGGGATTTGTATCGGCGTGCAGAGGTAGGAAAAGCATCACTTAAGGAAGACTTGCCTTTGTTAGATGGGTCAGGGGTGATCAATATGCAGTGCCGTTGAGGGCATGATATGCATAGTCATGCAAAGGTGTCCTTAAGTCAATGACTGTCCATTTCTGATGGCCTGAGGACTTCATGGAAGTCCGGCTTATGGAAACCACCATGGGTGGCTTCGAAAAAAAATGAAAACCACCATGGGTGGCTCGGAAAGGGTGTATGATGTCTGAAAGGGTTTGGGAACATCTTTATTAATCAGGAGTGTGGATGCAGGGTCTTTGTTATATGCATTTAGTTAGTGTAGAGGATGGTTGGAGCTTGGCGCAGTTTAAAGTCATGCAGCTGGGACATTCTTTAAGATGAAACGACTTCTCCTGGTTCTCGGAAATCTCATCAGAGACATTCCAACGTATTCAGGTAGGGTTGTGCAAGAGGTTGGTAAACTATAGCTCAGATGGTTTCCGAATCCCGGGGTGGATATGGGGGCTCAGAGGCCAAGAGACGTATGGAGAGAAGCATTGCCTAAGGAAATCTTGACTTTGGTAGAAAGGCCAAGGGCGATCAATATGAAGAGCTGCTAAGGGCATGGTATGCATAGTCATGCAAAGGTGTCCTTAGGTCAATGATTGTATCCTCTTGACAGTCGTGCAGATTGAGAGAAGTTGAGATTCAGGAAAACCAGGGGAGGCTTACAAGGGCTCATCTCCTTCTGGGTATAGAGTGTTATTTATGAGGAGATGGTGCTTGGATATGGGAGAAACATCTGGGCTAAATTTCTCGAGAATGGGTGAAGTCATCCCTTCTCACAATGGTGTGAGATGGTGGTTTGTGAAGGTCTAGCCCGTGCACAGAGGGATAGAGGAAAACCTATATTCCTGACTGAACCCATGACAGGTTTGACCATGCATTTTAACATCATGTGACAAGGACAGAGGGAATTTTAAATTCTGTGCAGTTTAACGTCATGTGGTGAGGATAGGGAGAATTTTTGAAGATGTTATGTAGTTTAACGTCATGATGCGAGGATAGAGATGTTGTATAGTTTAAGATCGTGCAGCGAGGACAGGGGGAATTTTTAAACCTGTGAAAATGCTTGTAGTTGGAGGCATTTACATGGATGTTTAATGCTTGGTCTTTTCAGTTCATGCCAAGCGGCCAAGACATGTTATGTGTAGTTTTAATCGTCATGAAGTAATGACATAGTTTCAAAGGCCACTCTTGATTATAATGTAACTGGGCTCAAATATCTCAGCATGTCCAAGACGTGGAGAGGTATTGTTGGTGTAAATCATGATCCTGGGGATTCTTGGATCAGGAGAAATGATATGGGGGCTCTGGGGCCAGTAAGTGTACAGGGCTAGGAGGAGTATCGCTTGAGGAGATCTTTCCTTTGGTAGACAGGCCACAGGCTATCAATACGCAGAGCCACTGAAGTCATGGTATTCATAGTCATGAAAAGGTGTCCACGGGTCGATAACTTTCCACTTCCGATGGACATGGATGATTATGAGGATCCATGATTGACTGAGCCACGAAGTCTGTCGTTTGGTAAGGAAATATCTGGACATGTCGGGGATGTTCGTCCCTGGTTTCTATTAAAACTTGAAGAGTTCACCACACTGATTTATCTTGCGCATGGGGTATACCTTTACTCCATTCATTTTAATGTCGTGTGGTAAGGAAAAAGTACTATTAGTTTAATGGTCGTAGAGTTCGGACCATTGGGTGACTATTGCTACATTTACCTAGAAGGAAGCTAAGTTAGGAGGCTATGGTATACATTGAACAAGTGTGAGGGAATGATGGTGTAAAATGTAACTCTGGGGTTTCCCAGATTAGGAGTTATGGTATGGGGGCCCTGAGGTTGGTAAGAATACGGGGCTAGGAAGAGTACCGCCTGAGGAAATCTTTCCTTTGGTAGATGGGCCAAGGGCTATCAATATACAGATCCCCTAAGGGCATGGTATGCATAGTCATGCAAAGGTGTCCACGGGTCGATAACTTTCCACATCCGATGGCCATGAATGATTATGAAAATCCGATATTTCTCACAGTACAGAGTTCGGAATATGGGGATAATGGTGTCCAAGCATACAAGAAACATCTTCACCACAATTTCCCGTCGAGTCAAAGTATCCTAGCCCTGACTTGATGTTTGTAGATGCAGATCATCATGCTAACCACAGGCGGATACATAGGATAACCAGGTAGGGATACCCTGGAAACATTTTGATGTGAGAGTGGAATGAACTTGTAAACCACTTCTCTATAAATTTTTGGATCCAGAGATATGATATGGGGAACCTGAGGCCGATAAGTGTACAGAGATAAGAAGAGTATCGCCTAAGGAAATCTTGCCTTTGGTAGATGGGCCAGGGGATAAGAATATGCAGAGCCACTGAGGTCATGGTATGCATAGTCATTCAAAGGTTTCCACAGGTCGATAACTTTCCACTTCCAATGGCCATGAATGGTTATGAAGATCATCAATTATCCAAGTCGTGGAGTCTGATGCATGGAGAGAATGTATCCAAATTCTCAAGGATTATTCCCATCTCGTTTCACCATATATCTTGGGTGGGTCACGACGAAGTCTGTGCAGTTTAATGTCGTGCGGTGAGGATGAAGTCCATGCAGTTTTAATGTCGTGCGGTGAGGACGAAGGTGAAATGACGTGGAAAGGGGATTATGTGTAGTTTAACGTAATGCGGTAAGGATGAGGGGTATACATACCTGTTTTTCCTTTTATCGGAGACTGGGCTAGGAGGTAAGATCCTGGCATTTCTACGTATCATGTGAGGGAAGGAATCAAGCCTCACGTAGTTATTTTTGGGGAATACACCCCATGCGGGTCTGGTCTGTATGGGGGGAAGGGGTATTTTTGCATTATTTGGGGTGGCTAAGCCAGGATGTGGAATTCTGGCATCACTACGTATCCCACGAGGGTAGGAATCAATCCGTACGTAGTTCTTTAGAAGATAATACACACCATGTAGGTTTGGTCTGTACACGGGGGAAAAGGGCATTTTCAATCCTTCTTATCTGTGTAGTTTAATGTCACGCGGTAAGGATGAGGAATACACCCCGGGCAGGTCTGGTCCGTACATGGAGGGAAAAGGGAATTTTCAATCCTTCTTATTTGTGAAGTTTAATGTCATGCAGTAAGGATGATGAATACACCCCGTGTAGGTCTGGTCTGTACAGGGGGGGGGGAGAGGACATTTTCAATCCTTATTATCAGTGCAGTTTAATGTCATGTGTTAAGGACGAGGAATACACCCCGTACAGGTCTGGTCCATACACGGGGGGAAAAGGGCATTTTCAATACTTCTTATCCATGCAGTTTAATGTCAAGCGGTAAGGACAAAGAATAAACCTCGTGCAGGTCTGGTCTATACACGGGGGAAAGGGCATTTTCAATCCTTCTTATCCATGCAGTTTAATGTCATGTCGTAAGGATGAGGAATACACCTCGTGCAGGTCTGGTCTGTACACAGGGGAAAAGGGAATTTTCAATCCTTCTTATCTATGCAGTTTAATGCCATGCGGTAAGGACAAGGAATACACCCCGTGCAGGTCTGGTCCGTACACGGGGGAAAAAGGGCATTTTCAATCCTTCTTATCCATGCAGTTTAATGTCATGTGGTAAGGAAGAGGAATACACCCCATGCAGGTCTGGTCCATACATGGGGGGAAAAGGGAATTTTCAATCCTTCTTATCCGTGCAGTTTAATGTCATACGGTAAGGATGAGGAATACACCCCATGCAGGTCCGTTTGGTACACGGGGTGAAAAGGGAAGTTTCAATACTTCTTATTCGTGCAGTTTAATGTCATGCGGTAAGGACGAGGAATACACCCTCTGCAGGTCTGGTCCGTACATGGGGGGAAAAGGGCATTTTCATTCCTTCTTATCAGTGCAGTTTAATGTCATGCGGTAAGGACGAGGAATACACCCCGTGCAGGTCTGGTCCGTACACAGGGGGAAAAGGTAATTTTCAATATTTCTTATCCGTGAAGTTTAATGTCCTGCAGTAAGGACAAGGAATACACATCGTGCAGGTCTGGTCCATACATGGAGGGGAAAAGGCATTTTAGCTTTATTTGGGGTGGTTGGGCCAAGATGTGGAATTTTGGCGTCACTATGTATCCCGCGAGGGTAGGAAACAAGTCGTATGTAGTTCTCTAGAAGATAATACACCCAGTGCAGGTTTGGTCCGTACATGGGGGAAAAATGAATTTTCAATCCATCTAATCTATGAAGTTTAATGTCATGTGGTAAGGACTAGGAATACACCCCATGCAGGGTTGGTCTGTACACAGGGGAAAAGGGAATTTTTAACTTTATTTGGGGATGGTTGGGCCAGGATATAGAATCCTGGCATCACTACGTATCCTACAAGGGCATGAATCAAACTATTTGTAGTTCTCTGAAAGGGATACACCCCGTGTAGGGATGGTCTGTACACGGGGGAAGAGGGCATATTTTTATTTATTTATTTTATTTCATTTGGGGGTGGTTGGGCCAGGATGGGGGATCCCAGCATCGCTGTGTATCCTATGAAGGAAGGAATCAAGCCATACATAGTTCTTTGAAATCCATGTAGTTTAACGTCATGTGTTGAGGAAAAAATACTCTTAGTTTAGGGTCATAGAGTTTGGACCATTGGGGCTTGCTAGTTTAACGTCCTGTAGCTCGTACGATAACTACTTTTGATTATATGAAATACTTCTTCATAAATCTTGTATTTATAGGAGTGGTAGTGAATTGCCCGTCCATGGAGATCAGGGCATATGCTCCGTTGGAGTCAACCTTGTGTATAACATATGGTCCCCCAAACTTGGGCTCCAGCTTTGGAGGTTTCTTTTTGGGTATCATTGGGGTCCGGAGGACCAACACTAATTCTCCTTCTAAGAAAGACCGAAGGAGAACCTTTTTATTGAAGTCTCATGCGATCCGGTTCTGATATACCTTCAGATGGTGCAAAGTGTTCAACTGCTTCTCATCTAGCTATTACAACTCACCTAGCTATTTTTCTGATTGATCATCATTGGATAACTGATCACAAATGGAAACACGGAGCGAGGGAAATTATAACTCAATGGGAAGGACCACTTCTATTCCGTAAACTAACGAGTACGGAGTATCCCGAGTAGCAGTGCGGATTGTGGTTTGATAAGCCCACAATGCATGAAGAATTTTATCCATCCATGATTTCTTGTCTTTGTCCACCATTTTCTAGAGAATATTGGATAGGGTCTTGTTGAAAGCCTCTATCTTTCCATTGGCCACTACATGGTAGCGGGATGAGTGGTTAGCCTTGATACCATATTCTTGGTATAATTTCTCCAATTCAGCAGAGTGGAATTTGGTGCCATTATCCATCAATATAGTATGAGGGACGCCAAATCTGGTGATGATATTTGTTTTCACAAAGCTGAAAATGTTTCATGCCCCGACTTCCTTGAGGGGTACAGCTTCTGCCCATTTGGAAAATAAGTCGGTTGATGTGAGGATATACTTCAGTTATTTGGTGGTGGTGGGAGGATATGGTCCCTGGACTTCCATTCCCCAGATGGAAAATGTCCAGGAGTACTTATCATGATGAAGTAACTCCAGGGGTTGGTGTATGAAGTTGGCATGAATTAGGAATGAGTGGAATTTTGTGATAAAGTGCTCGCAATCTCGTGCCACGGTGGGCCAATAGTACCCAAGCCTTCAAACCTGATGGGAAAGATTGGACCCTGACTGGTGTGCTCCACATACTCTGGCATGCACTTCAGTCATGACAACAACGGTTTCTTCTCCATCAATGCATCTGAGGAGGACTCCATCGAGGCCTCATTTGTAGAGGACCTCTTGCTGACCCGTGCCACCGTATAGGACAAAGTTAATTGTCCTTCCCCTTGTTTTCTCTCATTCATCCCTATCGGATGGGAGTTCTCCCCTTTGAAGGTAGTTTTCAATGGGGGTCATCCAGCCAGTGGCAGGTGCATATGGCTCAGGGACAGGACTGACTTCTTTAATTTCTTCCATCTTAGCCTCAACAAATGGCAAGACCATTCGACGATGAGAAATACTGATAATTGTTTCATCCCAGTTTGGGTCGTCTAGGGTTGTGGACATGTTATCTAATGCATCGTCCTGGGAATTCTGGGACCGGGGAATATAGGTCAATGTTGGTTCTATGGAGAATTCCGCCATTAACCCTCAGACATGGTAAAATAGGGGAATAATCTCCTCCTTTTTAATAGCATAGTCACCATTGACTTGCTTGATGACCAGTTCCGAGTCACCTTTTACCTTAAAGTGTTGTACTTGTGCTTGGAGTGCGAGCTCCAGGCCTGAAATGAGGGCTTGATACTCTTCTTCATTGTTCATACATCCTTCTTACAGGAGGAAGGAATATGGAAAGACTACCTTTTTTGGGTACATGAGTATTATCCCCAAACCTACCTTGTTAAATTTGGGATCCTCCATCCTTTTCCCTGTCGAGCTTCGGGATGTGTCGTCGAAGTACATTTCCCATGTTTGGAGCTCCTCTTGAACCAAGAATATGTCTTCATCAGGTAAATCTATGTTCGGTGTGGTGGTCCCTGTCGAGGGGTGCTCTACCAGAAAATATATTAACGTCTGGCCTTTGATGGCTTTTTGAGGCACAAACCGAATGTCAAACTATTTCAGGATGACTGCCCATCGGGATAGGCGCCCGGTCAGCAATGGGAGGCTGAGGATGTACTTGAGCGGGTTACTACATGAGAAAAAATGGAATTCATGATTTTGTAGATAATGTCTAAATTTTTGAACTATGAATACCAAGGACAAACAACTCTTCTCGATGTTTGAGTATCGAGTTTCAACATCGATCATGGTTCGGATGAGGTAATAGAGACTATTTTCACTGTCGGCGTCATTTTTCTACGCGAGGAAGGCTCCCAGTGACGACTCTAGGGACTTCACGTATAGGATAATAGGTCTCCCTTAAACCGGGGGAATGATCACTGGTGGGCTTAAAATGTACTTCTTTAGGCTATCGAATGCCTCTTGGCACTCATCTGTCCATTGGTACGTAACCCCCTTTTTCATTAACTTGGTGAAGGGAAAACATTTGCCTGCTAAGTTGGCTATGAATTGCCTAATGTAGGCCAGGTGTCCTTGGAATCCTCTCAACTCAGTGAGATTGCGGGGAGGTAGCAGGCCAAGGATAGACTTTGTATTTCCAGGGTCGACTTCGATGCCATGATGGCATACGACGAAGCCAAGGAATTTCCCTGAGGTAACCCCAAAGATTCATTTCAAGGGATTCATCTTCAAGCTATGTTGTTGAAGATTATTGAAGATGGTTTCAAGGTCTGAAAAGTGATCTGAGTGCTGTCATTATTTTACCACCAAGTCATCCACGTATCATTCGATGAATCTCTCCAAGAATGATTTAAAGATACGATGCATGGCGCATTGATATGTGGCTCCAGCGTTCTAGAGACCAAAGGGAATGAGCCTGTAATATAGTATTCCTTTAGGGGATCTAAAGGCAGTGGCTTCTTTGTCTTCTTGAGCCATCCGAATTTGATTATACCCAGAATAACCATCCATGAAGGATAGAGCCTCATACCCGACCGTTACATCGATTAATAACTTGGTAATCGGGACCGGGAAATCATCTTTTGGACAATGCTGATTGAGATCTCTAAAATTGATGCATACACGGATTTGTTTATTCTTTTTATTGACGGGGAAAATTTTTTCCAACTAGATGTTTTATTGAACCTCCCAAATGAAGCCCTCTTTAATGAGCTTATTGCCTTCAGCCTCTATTTTGGAAGTATGTGAGGGGTGCATCCTTCTGGTGGCTTGTTTATAGACCCGGTGGTCTTCTGGCAGACCTAAGTGGTGTGTTTCCACTTCGGGACCGAGTCCCAGCATTTCCGTGTAATTCCAGGAAAAAACAACTCGTTGATGCCTCAAGAAAGAGGCATATACCTCATGCACCTCAGGAGACATGGCTATATTAATGAGAGTGCGCCTCGGGTATTCCTCGTTACCCAGGTTTATTTCCCTGAGATCGTCCCAGTGGTGGTGATACCTTCCTCAAATGTGGGAGGTGAATCCCTGAGATCTCCCTCCTCTTCTTCCCCCACTCTTCATCTTCTTGATCTGACGAGGGGAGAGTTCCTGGCACGGTCTCTTGGGAGTCCGGAGGCAAGGCATCGTGGGCATCCCTGCTCAAGTATTCGCCCCCAAATTGAGGGTCAGTGGTCGTTTCTGCATTATCACACTCGGCCGTTATGGATGAAGTCCTGAGGACAGTTGAGTGTGTGTCTAGTCTTGAATCCCTACTCTCAACATGGTTGATGGGTAGTACGTAGTCTCCACTGAGCTTCTTGAGGGGGTCATCCGGAACCATTTCCAAACCATTTGGAGCAGGGGTCCAGTCAATACCATCGAGCGAAGGCTTCTTCTTCTTTTGCTCATAAAACCCGGCATCAATGTAGTGTGACTCGGAGAGCTCAAAAGGGGCCTTGCCAGTGTGCAATGTCCCACTTTTTCCATTGATGCAATACTTGATACAATGGTGGTAGGATGAAGGAATGGCCATGTGATTATGAAGCCACGACCTTCCAAGTAGGGCATTGAATGTTGTGTTCTGCCGTACCACCAGAAATTCCGGGTAGGCCACAAGGTCACAAAATTGTGTTTTTAGCTTGATTTGTCCCATTATCTTATATTCACTCTTGTTGTAACCCAACAGAGTTATTGCTGAGGGTACTAGGTCATCCTCACTATATCCCTACTTGCAGAGTGTCCGTAGGGGAAGGAGATTAACTCCAAAGCCGTTGTCAATAAAGAATTTGCGGATATCAAAATCATTTAGTGTTACAGACACATATAGTGGTTTGATATGTCCTTGTATGATGTCATATCCATCCTGATCAGTGAAGTAAATCACTGAATTTCATTCATTCGGGCCAATCTCCGTTCGGTAAATCTCGACGGTAGCTACCTCGGCTTGAAACTCATGGGGGTTGATCAAGGCTTCAATCAGCGCCTCTCTGAGATCTGATGACAAACTCAGGGCATCCAGGATTGACAGTTTGGCTGGTACTGACGCCAGCTACTTTAGAATATTGTATTTCTGCCCCAACGGCCGATTCTTCTCTGTTGGAAGGAGAGTTTTAGCAGGAAGCTTGGGAGCTGGAGTATGTGACGAGGAGGAACCGGTCGCAGGGTCAGATGTCGATGGTGTTCCCACTTTCTGGGGACTTGGCTCGTCCGGTCTATTTGTGCACACCAGGAAGCTAGAAACTTCTTCCTCCTCTGATGTGTACCATTGAATGAGAGGGCCAGAGTGGTTGCTTGTGGAGTTGGAAGTATATTATTTCTCCTGTTAAGTATTTTGAAGGTCTCTCCCACGGGTTTCCGCAATATTAACGTTCTGGGCCAGGGTAAAACTATAGGGCTGGTTTCGGCCGCGGTTGTGCCTCCCCTGGTATCCCCTGCTTCTGCAATTCCTCCTCCCAGCCCCTTGTGTTGGGGACTCGGGTTCATAGCCATACCCTTCATCAGGGAATGATTCCATTAAATGGATGACTTTTATGGAACCAAAGATTAGCTTCTCATCCTGTGACGGGTCAACCTAGTCGGTAGTCCCTAATGGTGTCGTTTGGTGGGTCGGTGCCCATGGCGCCAATCTTGGGGGCATAAAATCCGACAGGTTCGGGGCTAACATTGGCCTCGTTGCGGACTTCTCCTCTTTCGCTTGTCTCCTCCCTGCTCGATTACGCCTGGATGACCTGATAGTGGAGGGTTGTGAGGCCTATATTGTCAGTTGTTTAGTATTAGGGACTGTTGGCGGCAACATCGGCTACCTCAGTTGAGCTTGGAGTATTCCCTGAGCTTGGTTGACATTATTTCAAGTCATCCAGTCATCAAATTTATTCCCCTTCTTTCTTGTTACTTCCTGCCACCTCTCCCCTTTGTCAGAGTTGGTGGTAGAAATATACGTCACATGTGCTGGGGGTGGTCCCAACTTGACTTGCCCGATGTCTACCATCCTTTTCAGGAGGTCTTTGAAGACGGAGCATTCCTTGATATTGTGCCCTAACATTCAATGGTAGGGACAGTAATCTGGCCTATCATTGCGGCCAACTTCTTCGGGCTTCCTTGGCTCTGGGAGGTGGAGAAAGTTGCAATTCATGGCGGGGATGAAGTAGTCGCGGACTTGGTCCTCTCGGAACGAGTATACATTGTGTCTTCATTCCTCAAACTGGTTCTGCTTCGATCCTCTCTGATCGTCCTACCTGGGTGGAGGCATCCACTAATATAAAGGGGGGCCCTGACGATTTGGTGGAGGCCTAGGCAGTGGAGTAGGCACAGGGGCTGGCTTGAGCATGAAAGAGGATGCTTCAGCTCTAACTGTTCGCTTTGCAGGAGCCTGTGAGGCTATTTGGGACTTCAGATTGGTCTGCTGCAGGGATTCTTCAATTCTCTGAGAAATGGCAGAGAGATTGCAGAATCCAGTGGTGCACTCTACTGGTATGAGTGGTGTTCGCAACTCATCTCGAAGGTTATCGATGCATATGGACAGTATCTCTTCTTTGGGAATTGGCATGTTCAGATAGTAGGTCATACCCTTCCATCTGGCGATGAAATATAAGACTCTATCATTCTCCCACTGTTTTCAATTCATGAGGTCGCTGACCGTTGTTTTCGGTAGCGTTGAGATGAAGTGGAACATGAACTGATGTCATAGGTATTCCTAGATTTTTATAGACTGAGATGGTAGATTCGTATACCAGACGAAGAAAGATCCTTGCAAGGTCCGCACGAAGCATCTGAGTTTCACTACTTCTTGTTGTTCCGAAGTTCCCATCATAGGGTCGCTATAAGATGCGTAGTGCATCAAGTGCTGTTTTGGATCACATGTTCCATTGAAAATAGGAAATACAGGGCTCCCAAAATTGGGTGGAGGAGGTGTGTTGCTCACCCAATCTGGGTAGGGCTTTCACTCTGGCTGTATCGGAGTGTGTCAACCTTCTATTGCTTCCAATCGAGCTGTCGGTGCCTTGATGGTGTTGACGAGTCCCTGGTTTACATCCTGTTGGGCCTGGTCTTGGGCAGGAGTATCCCGAGGCATTTCTTGAGGATCCGGATCGGCCGGCACGAAGGGATCATATGTCTTTTGTGACACCTTCGGAGGGTTCAGACATACTCGCTCTGGTTGCTTCCTGAGTGAAGGGAAGTATTGGTATTCACCTGAATCCATGTTCATGTAGTTGGACGGACCGAGCGCCTCATTATGCGAGGCAAACCTGGGTCTTTGAGTTGCACTTTTTGGGAGTGCAGGGTGTGGCTCTTCTTGGGAAGCACTTTCAATAAGATGATTCCTCTGGAGTAGATCGACATTAAGCTGCCTCAATTATTTCATTTCCTCTTCCTATCGAGTGAATCTACCTTCGAGCGTAAGTGGATCGTTTTTATCTAGAGGAGGAGGTGGATTAAGGGTAACTGGTCCTTTGTTCTTATCCTTGTTGGAAGCTCGCAACGTAAGCGGACGAGGGTTAACTAGAAGGGTATCCATATTTAGGGTGGCCCTTTGATTCCGGGTGTGCACACCTGGTGTCTAGTTGTGAGTCACAACCTGACCGGAATCATCACCTCCTGATCCATCCAGATTTTGCATCATTTCTGGTGTCACCCGTGGGGTTAGCCACTATTGTGTTAATGGGTTCATATCGTGAGGTGGAGGAGATGTAATCTTTCAAATAGGAAGAGGATCTCCCATGCCTTTTATAGGTCCTCCCCTTCCTGTCCTGGGATTGCTTTCTGACTCCTTGATGAAGGGTGAGGTGGAGAGTTCCTTTATGAGACCTCACAATACGCCTCCCTCTTGAAGGGGATGGTGATTCAAAGGATGGGATAGGGCAGGAACCTCCTCTTCTGATTGTCCTCCCTAGATTAGAAAATACTAATTCTCATGGGGGAGGTTGTTGTTGAGGTGGTAAAAATTCCCCCAGCCCTGAGGGTTGGGGCTGGATCCTTTCCTTAGACATTGAGTCTTTTCCCGTTTTTATTGGTCTTACAGGGACATTTGTTGTTAAAAATGCCCCCATCCCTGCTGGCTGGGGTGGACCCTGAATCGCGGCAGTGGATGCTGCTATCACTATTTGCCTGATCTTGCGTGCCCCCATTCAGGGGTGAACTGGATCTGATGTCGAGTTCACCTGTGAATCAATCCCCTCTGGGGAGGCAAGCAATGACTATTGATTGGCCTCTCTTAGGCAAGAGGCCTATTGTATGCTTTCAGTGGACTGATTCAGTAGTTCATGAATGGCTTGTTCCCGTCAGGCCTGACGCTTCTGGGACTTACTCAAGGCCTGTCTCTGCTGGGTTTGTTGCCTTTCCCAAACAGGGAGACCACTCAATCTCTATCTCGACGTAATGGAATTGCAAGATATTATTCCGAATGGGTTCTTTTGTGTGGGGAGCGGAGTGAAATGAATTGATCCATGTTCTTCCCATCCTCTGATATGGACTCCCATCAGAGCCTCACCAATGAGGCGGTGCAACTGGTGCAGTGCATGGAGGCAGGCTAACTCAATGTTTCAATTACGCCTCTCAGGTCGTGGTAGCCGCGCCGGAGGAAGAGCTTCCAGGTCAATGTGATGCAGGAGGTCTCCTATTGTATTGATATGGTCTACATACCCATCGTAGGGTAGGAATATTGATTTCAACTGGCGGAGGGTTGTCCATATATTGGAGAAGATGTCGTGCACACATTCTTCTGACAACTTTCTTAGTATGTCGAATTGAGAGGTGGCTATGGGCCAAAACCTACCCGGTATATCATCTTTGGCCAGTTGTTTCCTCAGGTGCAACATGTCATCATACTCCTCCGCTAGTGATTCCTCTACTTGGTTAGCCCAAATGAGGTGCTCACTCATAGTGTGGTCGGAGGCAATGGGGCCGGTAGGTGTTGAATTATCATGTGGGCGATTCCAAGGTGGTTCAGAAGATGAGTGCGGCCCCGAACCGTCTCTTGATTATAGAAGGGTGTCATTGGAGACCATCTAGGAATCTGAAATGCTTGATCCCATCCTTCTGAGTTCCTCGGCATATGTGTGCTTGATTCGGTAGGGGGAGGACCTTCCTGTCGATATGATATGTCACTGCAGTGAGGACCTTTACAATAACATCCATCACGGTGAGGATGACCATAATGGTTTGATGTTCGATGTGTATCCTAGGGAGGACCTTCAAGACACACTGCGACAAGGGGAGGATCTTCTTGTTGCTTGGGGCCATTGTGGGGAGGACCTTCGCAATGGCGGTCTTGGTGGCGAGGACTTCCATCACAGCTTCTGTAATGGTGAGGACTACCATCACAGCTGACGTAGGGAGAATGTATGTGGAGAACACCCTGGGGAGGGCCTTCAGAATATACCACAATGAGGGGAGGGCCTTCAGAATATTCCACAATGAGGGGAGGGCCTTCTATTTTCTTGACGTCTCTATGGGGAGGACCTCCATTATTAGGGTGATGAGGACTACCACTGTGATCTGATGCCTGGTTGCGCAGAGTGTCGTTGTAACATAACCCCTGGGGAGGAACTTTAGGGCAGGCCACTACAAAGGGAGTACCTTCGTTTCGTGATGAGACATCACTATGGGGAGGGCCTCCACAGTTGCGACTATGATAGCGAGGACTAATATCATAATCTGTGGTCCCACTGCACAGAGAGTGTTTGCAGTGTATACCCCGGGGTGGACCATCAGGGTGGAGCGCAGCAAGTGGAGGGACTTTTTGTTGCTCGATCTTCTGGTGATGCGGAGGGATACCGTGACTCGCATCAAAAGAGAATCTGTCATGATCTATCATTATATGCACGTAGAGTAGGCCCCCGCGAGTGCTCTGGGGAGGACCTTCAGAGCTGCTGGTAGCAACATTGTGGGGAGGACCTTTGCAACTGCTACTACCACTCTCATAATATGGTAATGGGTGGGTAGGGTTCTGAGCCTTCAATATGTGCTTAGCAGTATTGGGAACCCCAGCTTCCAGCAGAGCAGATTCATGAACTCGCTCTTTATTTTTCGGCTGCCTTTGGTGTGTTCAGGGCGCTTTCTTGTGGGCAGTGGGGACCATCTGCTATTGATAACGACCTTTACCATCGGGTCCCTTTCTAATTGGGTCCCATGATGCTGTCAGGATATTTCGATGAACATCTTTACTTTTATCAGGGATATATGCCTGGTCTGGAGCATCCACCGTGATGGATGGGTGTCCCCCAATTGGAACGAGTGAAGCTGCTCGATCTGGTTTCCCTTGTATCGTGGAATATGGCAGATGAACCTCCTGGGTGGAAGTAGGGATGCAGATCTGCTCTGAGGCAGCTATCTCGTCTCTTAGATGAGTTTCCTCAATTGGGGAGATGGGCTCACGAGCCCAATTCCTTGTTGTTTCTGCTGATGCAATTACATTCTGGCAAGTCTACAAGATATGATATGAGATTGATACTTGCTCCACCATAATTAACAAGATATGCAGAGAGACATCTTTGGCTGGAACAGGTATGAAGGCCCATTCTGGTATTAGAGTAGAAATATCCTGCTCTAGTCCTCCGGTGGTCTTTGGGTACTGAAAATTCTCATGTGTCAGGGCAAGTGAACTAGTCTCCCCCTATGCCTAGATATGCTAGTTTATCTCTCTGTTTTCCGCCATATTAGGATGGTGGACTTTACTTGCATCCGCATGGAGCTTTCCCTACATATATTGGTTTCCCACCGTATCGAGATGGTGTCCTTTATTGGTAGGGATATGTGCCTTCCTATTAATTTCCGCCACATCTAGATGGCAGACTTTATTGATCGCTGCCATATCAGGATGCTAGGCATCAGAAGCATCTACGAGGAGTTGGTCCTGCAGGTGTCGGGTCGCCACCACGTCTGGTTGGTGGGATTCACAAACCTAGGCAGGGAGAGGTGCACGCTGGGTAGGTGTCGACCTGTGTGAGTGACGGGCTTGATGGCGCTCAGCGGGGATGCACGCCTGCTCGTATGATGTGGCCATGTTTGGATGGCGGGCTTTGGAGGAGCGGACATGTGTATGTGCCTTCTTGCAATATGTCTTCGTGACTGGGCAGCGGATCTCCTCCTCAGGGACAAGGGTGATGACTGGTCCTTGGTTGTATGTTTTCCACCCTCGTCGGGCGGTCCGAGGATCCGGAGCTCAGGGAGCGTGGGCCTGGATCCTCGGGGCGACCTCCTCCTTAGGGTGAGGATATTTAGTCGCGGCATAACCGCGATGACGTCTTCCGGTGGGGGCCTTAGAGCGGAATCCCTGTTCAGCGGGGATGAAGTCCTCAGTGTCGACCTCATCTGCCTCCCTAAGATAAGGGAGTTACACGTTGTCTCATTCTGGGGATAGAATCCCAAAATGGTTTGAGACGGCAACAGGAGACGTCTGGATCTGCTTTCACGGCCGCTGCTAGGCAGGAAACCGGCAGGTCTTGGTGGATTGGAGGGCGTGCATGGCCGCCTCCACCATCGGGAGAGTACTGTTTAAGTGGTACTCTCAGATCAATGCATCCAAGACCTAGAATTTAAGAGTCTGAGTATGTGATGGGGTCCTTCATTGATGAGGAAGTCTGGTCACTACGTAGCTTGAAGCACACACATGTGAGTTCCTCCATGATTCCATTGGATCGATGGGAGTTCTGAGTGGTTCCTGTAAAAATATTTTAACAAATAAAAATAGAAAACCCATCAAAGAAGCATCTCATGATCCCATGTGTAATTAATGACCTTTCTTGTCCCTCCTTTTGAGTATAATGGGGCACAAAGTGAGCTTAGGTTAAATCCATCATGCTTGGTTAAATATTCACGTTGGGTTCACCATTTATTTCGCAACGAATCAGATGGAGGGGACTGATGTGCCCAACGGTCGATCTCATAGAGGGCTGAGCTCCGCTCAACCGCTGAGCTTGGGTATATCGGTTATCTTTTAGAAACGCCCAACGGTTCCATATCAAACTATTTATGGAACTGCTTTCCAAAGGTAGGCATTTGCTGGGTGATTTGGCCAGCGATGCTTAAGAACTCACATTGGTCAAGAGGATGGGAAGTCGGGCTCATCGCACCCTTTTAGGGGGGGATTATGTCCTGTTTCGGGACTCTCTTATAGATTTAAGACGTATTTATATGTCTGTGAATCTTTTGTTTATACCCAAGCATAGTATCCACGGATTACTCCTAGTTGGAAATGGTCAGGTGAACGTTGGGATTCGAAATAACTTAGGCCTGATGTTTACCATCCCTCATTGGATTAATGACTCTGAGGAGTTTGGAATCATTGAGACGACACTAGTTTGAAGCCTCAAAACTGGGCGCTCTGGAGTTTAATGTCATCCCAAGGGGACAGGTAATGACTTGAGCGTTTGGATCATACCCGTGATATGGGCTTTCAACGTATCCTCATGAGAGGAATCAGAATTTACGTAGTTCGGTAGTGCAATTTAACATCATGTGGGACGAAGGATCAGGGCTTACACTCTAAGGTGGATCAATGAGATGGTGGATGGGGCTTACACTCTGAGGCAGCCCATAGAGTTGGTGAACCAACGTGAAGGGTTCAGAATGACCGGGTGGTGGGCTTGAACCTTGTGGAGGCTTCCTACGTACCATGCCTTGACATGGATCAAAGTCCTCGTAGTTTGCATGAGGTTGGGTTCAGGGTCGGTGCTTACTCCAAGCCCACGTGAGTCATGCTCAGTGTGAGAAACAAGAGGTAGTAGAGACCTAACAATCGCATCGAGAAAGGTGCGTCCATGGGAAGTGGAGTGGGGCTTACGCATGGAGAGACCCAGAGAAATGGATATTGGGACTTACTCCAGGATGGAGGCCCGATGGTGAAAAATCCCAGTGGGAGAGGTAAAGGGTAACAAAAACCCCTGTGTCCATATCCCCTCTTGGTCCTTGGCACCGGTGAAGTACGGAGGTGCATGGGTGCTACCTCCCGCAAGAAAGTCTAGGGTATTACCCCAAAGAGGTTGCCCTGTCACTCTCAAAAGAGGGGATAATTACTCACCACTAGCACCGAAAGGAAACTCAAGCGAGTTCCCCCACTCCTATCAAGTGGAGAGGCAGAAAGGGGACTCTCAGGCTTAGACCCTGCACTACCATGGGTATGTGAACCTAGGAATGTTTCAGGAACCCTCTCAAGGGCCGGAGCAACCCATTTCCTCTCGCCTACCATGGGTATGTGAACTCAATGTAGTGCACTAATGCGCCTGGAGATTGCATCATACGGATCTGATGGCTTCGGTAGAGGCCTTGGATCAGATCCGATGAATAGACCACTGAAGGGATTGCAAAAGATCAGGCCGGATTGGAAGTATTTTATCTGACTCAGGGAATGGGAACACCGAAGGAGTTGGCGGGCCACATGGGTGTATGAGGAGTGGAACCCTTCATGTAGGGGGGGTGCTACGTGGCTGGAGAGGCCTTCCGCGTACCAGGGTGGTACGCAGACTAATAGACATCCCGCGTACTAGGGTGGTACGCAACTTCAGGTTCGGCCCTCATACTATGTTGGTACGCGGCGAAGTCCGCACGAGCAACAGCGGCCAGGGGAGACACTGGTCGGGTGTTCGTCGGTCAGGGCTTCGCCCGCATAGGAGGGTGCTACGTGGTGCTTCAGATCGAAAAAGGGGCATAAACTCCCTGGTCCGCAGGAAGTACATCCGCGAAGAGGCCATGGTTCACGGTCTTCTTTTCCGTTTTGTTTTAAGTTCGCGGTTCACCAATTTGTTATGAATTTTCAGTTCCTTATTAATTTGATTCCAGTTTCATACCTATTCTGGTTTGCAAATTGGAACTTCGCTGTTTGCGAAATTCTAAGATCCTTCCTTCGAAATCCTTCCACCCAAATCTCATCTCCCTTTCTTCTCCCTCTCGATGTCCTTTTATAAAGGAGGGAAAGATATGTATCTGTAGTCATGCGGCACCTTTTGTAGAGGCCCATGACCAGAAACCCGGTTTACGGATGACTTGGTCAATCCGCAACTCACGGAGTGCATTGAATGCACCTTCCCCATGAACCAAACTAGTTTGGGGAGTGCTTCATGGCCGCACAGGGCTCCGCCTTGTTCTGTGAACGACGAAGTATGTGGTCTGGGAAGGTTGAAGCGGTTCTTGGCTAGGGAAGTTCATGACTCTGGACCGGCCTGGCGCCTGTCCTACTTTGCGCCCGCGGAGGGTCCCCGCCTCTGTTCTACAAACGACAATGGTCCGCGAAGGGGGTGGCTTACTGATCCGGCCATGTACCGTCAACATTGGACCGGTACGCGGACCAATTCATATTTTTCTAGCCTTTGAGTATTCTCCACATTTTTTCCCAATTCCTTGAGGGAAATTGGGTAGAATCCTCTCTTGAATTAAGGGGATTCTCATTCTCCTTTGCGGATTTTTCAGGACCCTACAATTTTCATGCCTGGTTTGGTATAACATTGTATATGAAAGGATCAAATTTATCGCACAGTGGAACAAAGATCCATACATGAAGAACCAAATGTGACCACAATCATTAAGGCTATTGATTACCCTAAACTCTATAACATAATCAATATAATCATTATTTACACATTCTCCATTATTTAAATCATACAACTTCTTTTAACAATATATTACTGAAATTTTTTAGGGACCAGTTGTCTTTCATTTAGATTTTTCAACACCCACTCATCTTATTTTTTCAAGGGGTATGGTGTATAATATAATGGGATATAATCTAAACATAAATAAATCCCAAAAGATCACATGAGCATGGTGATTGAGGTATCTCATAATCATACCACTAGGATGCATGTTCCACTTGATGAACTAAATTTTCATCAATAAATGATGCTATTGGAACATTCATAGCATGTAAATATAATTATATAATGATACATGAGGTATTTTATAAACAATTTTTTTCATGTGAACAACATGTAATATATGATAAAAAAATTTATGATGTGGGGTATGATATTATAGATGGATAATGCGATGGGGAAATTGAAGGTGGATCAGGAAAATCTAGTTAATTGACTAGAAAATAAAAATAACCCTCCAGAAGTACCTTATCCATGCTAAATATAGATAAACATTGTTTTTCATTACAAAATCATGAAGAGACCACATTTAATGATGAAAATATACCCTCTATTCCATATGAAGATGAAATAAATGGAACTTATAGAATTGATGTAGTTTTTAACAAGAGTATAAATGAGATTCTAAAGTTTGAATGGATGGGATCTTCAATTGTGAATTCATACATATGGAACATTTTCATAATACTTCTATCCCAATAGAGATCAAATATGTTAATTAATGTTAAATGAATATTTATGTTTTCAGTAAGATATTTTATTTCTACTATAATTAGGGAAACTTTGAAAAGAACTATTTTGATTTTTTAATATCTATATAATTTCTATACAAAATATTTCATTGGATAAGAAATAAATTACTCTCATGAAAAATGAGTTACATGATTCTTTTGAGAAAAAAATAATAGGTGAAATACTCTTTTTGATTACCATAATTCGTAGGTGAAAAAAAATAATCCAATCACATAAAATTTATTTATATTTTTTAATTTTTTTATGAATAAATAGATTCTGATCAATGTAAATATAGATACCCAAAGTATTTATGTTCTCAATAAAATTCAAGGATAACCAAAAAATCGACCACACATTATGTGTATTGTGAATTTTTAATATCCTGGAATGAATATTTTATATATTGAAATCAAATTATATGTTATGTTCTTTGTGTTAACAATAAATTTCTAATGATATAGTAGTTTATATATATAGGCTAAATCATGGAATTGGGTTAGTGACTAAACATAAAAATGATATAAATTACATCAAATGGAAATAGAATAATTTATACATTGAAATATTTAACTATTAAAATATACTTCAAAAAAAGTTATTAACATTAGTCAATGTTTCAAAAGTGACCAAAGAAAGATAATTTCAATGATAGTGGATATTATGTTTGAAAATTTATTAATGAGAACATAATATATCTAAAGACCACCATCCTTAATGTGGTTTGTTTTAAAGGTAATTATTATTTCATTAAAAATATTTATTAATTGTTGGTTGTTCTATATTTTCTCAGTACTACCATGATTCATGAAAATAATCATACTAAAAAAGAGAAGTAAATTTATTTAGTGATAACTAAAAAACAAACATGGTGCTAGAATGTTTGTCGATAACAAATTTATGTGATTTCTTTGTATTCTTATGATCTAGTACATGTTATGACCATTGTAATATATATCATGTCTGAATAATTACTATTATAATGATTGTATTTTATTTTTATTTTTTTCTCAAGTATAATTATAATTTAGGAAATTAGTTTATTTAGAATTTATGTCCTGAAAAAAATGGGTAATTGTTGAGCAGAGGTGGAGTCGGATGTGAAGGTGGATACGGAGGTAAATGCCAACGTAGAGTCTATGATTGAGGTAGATGAGGAGGCATAGGTGGAGACTGAGGAAGAGGAGCATAAGAAGATATAATCGTCTAATAATAATATTGTTGGTTAATGGATTAAAATGGGTATCATCCCCCTTCCTTCCAAACATTGGAAACTCCATTATATGTTTCAACAAGAAAACCATGTTGATGATAACAATGTCTAGATGGAACCCATATATAATATTTTTTTAAGAATATTATTTTACACACTATTACATTTAATACCTACATATTGATTCCATTTTCAATGAAATGTTATTTTCTATCCATCCATCATGACATTCTGCACCAAAACATCCACAAAAATCATTTCCCTTGAAACTGTTTCACCCCATGTATTGTTGGAATTTATCAATTTAATACACGGTCCCTCCAATTTCAATTTAGGTAGACCAAGAAATAAACCTCATCACAATACCTAAGGAAATCTCATGATTAAATATTTTAGTTTCGGAAATACCACAACTGGTGTGTTTGGTAGAAGTGCATGCTTTTAATCCCTTGAGTCCAAAATAATAATAATCTTCACTGAATAGGACCCACCCCTAATATTGATAGACATAAAAACAACATAATCATAATATCATGGTTTTTTATTGATTCTTATTTCACAGTGCTGAATTAACATTTTTTTGATGCTCCGTTGTATATATTTTTTATAGAAGCATAAAATGTATACTCCTCATCTCCAACTAAAATAAGGAGAAAATAAAAACTAAATTATTTCACTAACAAGAAGAATATTATTATTTAAATAAATAATAATGGGACTCATCATCTAAGTTTATTTCCCCCAAGGAATCATCACGACCATCCCCAAAATCATGGTTATTCAATTTTCATTTCTTGGTATTGTTCAATGATTCATATTCTTGAAAAAGATTGACCATCATAAATAAATACATTCAATACATTTTAGTAATAATAATAAAAATAGAACCAAATTATTATTATATGAATTAAAGAACACATAACAAAATAGGATCATTTTGTTATATTTCATCAATAATCCCTCCAAATTTTATCCTTTAGTGAACTCATTAGTAATCCAAAATCCTCATATTAATTTTCTTTGGTTTTATTTTGTGTTGGTGTGACCATTATTGAAATATTTTTCTGAGATTGGATTTTAAAAAATTATTAGAGAAACCCACATTATCTATTAGTTTTTTTATTTTCATATAGATCATGAATAAATGACTTCATCAACAATGATCATTCACTCCATTACTATGATCATGAAATAGTGAATTCATACTACTTTTTTATTTAATTCAATTACAAATTTACCTATTATTTTATGATATTTTTCGTATAATTATTATATAATAATTTTTATAAATCATTTTTGGGAAGAAATATTATTCCTTCAAACGTCTATTGATTGCGAGAATATAGAGAACATGTTGGTTTTGGGTGAGTCATTTCTAGAGAATGGTGTTTCTTATTCCATCCAAATGAAACATTTATTTCATTTCTAGGTTTGTTTTGATGGTTCAATAAAAACACACATCATATACTAAATTATATGCACTAAATCCGATACATGGTGTGCTCAGTATGACTCAAACTATATGTTTTTAGTTTATATTATTCACTTTAGTTCAAAACACACATCACATACTCAAAAATATTCAAACACATTACCCATGATCTGAAATACATTTACCTATATCTGTATATTATCCAAAAATTATATTTTGTTAAAATTTAACATTATTTGTTGGTTATTTCTGAATATTTCATAAACCTATTATCATACACATTCTTTCCTATATTGATGTTTTCATAATAAAATCAGTTTTCATATGTATAATTTATTATTTCATATTTATATTTAATTCATTTAATTTTAGTATATCTAAAATAAGAAATATGTTATTATGTATATAAAATTAATAATAATGTTGTATTCACTGTATCTTTTAATACTTATAGATTCATGGCCTTCTCCATGAAAATTAATTTTTTGTCTATATTTCTTTCCATTATTCATTAGAACATCCAAAAAAATCTTCTCTATAAAAACTATTTCAACCCTAAATAGACTGCATTTATCTCATTACATTTTCTTCCCTCCACTGAATTTGGATTAAGTGAAGTGATGTTACCTTAGTTCAATCACAGATGCAATCCCCTGGTTGATTATTATGGTTCTGGGACCCCCAAAATAGCTGTATTTAGTTGAAGAACAATCTTTTACTCCCTTTATTCAAATAAAATGATTATTCACAAAGGAGGTACCACCCAATATATTGGTGGATAAAAAATATATATTTATTATATGAAACATTTTCAATTGAATCATATTACGAAGCAAAGAATGAATTTTTTTTATGCCATGTTTTACAAATCTTCCATAGAATTCTCAAGATTATACTCATCACCACCACAATAAATGGGGGAAGGGAATTGTTAATTTCATTCTAGAAGTGGAATCATATTATTTCATTGAACAATCCTCAAACTCGCCATTCATTTTTCGGTCACCCAATGCTTCCTCATGACCATCCATGAAATATGAGTTATTCACTTTTCACTTCATGGTATTATAAAATGTTTCAGATAATTGAACAAACTCAACCATCTTAAATAATTACACTTAATACATTTCAATAATAAGAATAAAAAAATATAGAAAACTATTAATATAAAAAATATCAATGGCCTAACATCTTCAGATCATTTTAACATTTTTTCTTCAATAATCCCTCTTTGATACTCCAAATTCCTTGTTTTATATTTTATTATGTGTTTCCTTTGGTATGTGTTCACCCATTATTGAAATATTTTATGGAAAGTTGATATACGAAATCAAAATATGGGACCAACATTTTATATAATACCTATTTTTTAAATTTTCTCAAGATCATGAAGAATTTACTTCATAAAAATGATGATTCACTCCATTACTATGATCAATAAATGGAAATTCCTACTTCTTATTTATTTAGATTTGTCCCTATATTATGTAGTAATTTATCATTTATTTCCAAATTATTTATATATAATAAATATTTATTTGTTTCACTATTATTTTGGTAAGTCTTATTTTTCCATCAATAATCTGTAGAAAACCCAAAAAAGTGTGAAAATGATTCATTTGGATGAGGTGTTTCAACCAACATTGGGTTTCCTCTTCCATTTAAATAAAAGGTTTCTTTATTTTCTGACTTCAAAAATTGGTTGATAGAAAAATACAAATCACATACTCAATCATCCACACATCAATCTGATACACAGTGTTCTTGGTATGACATGAACAATATGTTTTATGATTTAAATTTATATTTTACATCAAAAAAAGACATTACAAAATTAAAAGTAAGAAAACACATTCCCAAATATCAAAACTACATTTACTTATATCTATATTTTCTCAATGAAATTTGGAGAGTTAAAATACAACTTGGTTAGTTGGTTCGTTAAAAATATATAAAAAACATGTTCTCTTGATCTTGTTTTGTAATCATTATGTCTTCAAAATATAATCATTACCTACAGAATTTATTTATTATCTCATATTACTTTTTTATTTATTTCTATTTAGTATTACAAACCAAGTAATTTTTTTCTTATATAGGTGGATTATTTTGTTCTAGTTGGGGTGGTTTGTTCAAAGATGCTCATGCTCATGAGTGATTGTACATCAAGGATAAACCTGATTTAATTAAAATAAGTTAATGAATCAGTAATGTCTACAACTGACATGGAAATTTGAATTCATACTATGTATTAATTAATTTCAAATTAATTGTTTCTATTATTTGAATGTATATTTTCTTATAGTTTTAATCTAATACTTATTTAGATTTTACATAGATCATTTGGGAAGTAATATTATTCATTAAAATATTTGAAACAAGACATTAATGTTTTAAAATATTCCTTTCTAATGGAAGAGGAAACCCTATGCTTCCTGGAACATAAATTGTTTGAGGAATCATGATTCATCGTAAATCATTAGAATGGAACATGGTCTCTATTTTCAGTATTTTTGTAGATAGTTTATTAAAAAAACACATATCAAATACTCAATATGATGATCCTCAATTAGATACTCAATGTTCATGGTATTACTCAAAATATGTGTTTTTAGTTTATAATTTACATTTTAGTTCAAAACACATATGAAAAACTCAAAAGAAATAAAAAATATTAATATTATTTTGATACATTTGGAAAATAATCCATATGTCATTTTTGATGTGTAGGAGTCAGCCGCACATCAATATGATGCACGATGTTCCTTGTATGACTCCAATTTTTTATTTTTATTAAAAATTGAAATAAATTTTAGTAAAATATATGGCATACTAAAAACTAAGTAAACATGCTCAGATTTCGAATATAATATTGGAAAAAATATTTATAAGTAAATTATAATGTATAGGAATCCATCACACATAAGACCGACACATGATGTGACTAGTAGGACTCAAAGTGTGTGATTCTAGTTTAAAATTTAAATTTTAGTAAACAAGAAAAGTGAAATTCTCAAATCGATGAAAACACATTAATATTTTTTATATTTTAATAAAGTTATTAATATGTTATTTGGGATGTGTAGGAATCATTGACACCTCAATCTGATGCACAGTGTGATAGGTATGACTCTAACTTTGTCATATTTTTTAAATTGACATTAATCTTATTAAAAAATTCAATTTAAATTCTCAAAACTGAGAAAAAACATTTTTTGTTGTTTTTATACATTTTTAAAATGATCCACAACTAATTTGAGACATATAGGATATAACTGAACCTAAATTCAATACACCATGTTCATAGTATGACTCAAAGTGTCCATTATCAATTAAAAAATGACATATTAGGTCAAAAACGTTTTACTCATTGAAAACCAATAAACATGGTCATATTATCTTGATAATTTTTTTAAAGTTATTTAAATGTCATTCTTACATGTAGAAATAAATATCACATCAAACTGACAGACAATGTGATTGTAATCACTCGATTTGAATGATTCCAGTTTATAATGAAAATTTAGAAAAAAAAGCAAGTGTTGTACTTAAAAATGAAAAACCACATTCATATTGATTTTATAGCTTAAGAAAATGTTTCTTAAGTCATTTGGGATTTGTATAAATCTTCCACACATATATTACTAACATTATGATACCGGTATGATGCCATGTGTGTATTCTATTAAAAATGACATTAATTTTAGTAAAAAAGACAACTGACAACACAAAACCAAGAAATATCATTTTAATTTATTTTATACATTTTAAAAATGATACAAAATCCATTTATTATGTGTTTGAATTATTTGAACATTAATTCAATGCATGATGTTCCCATTATGATTCATTATGTCTCCTATATGTTTAAAAATAAGATTTTTGTACAAAATTTTTCACTCACTATAATCATATAAAGTTGACTTGGATTATCATGATAACATAGAAAAATGATTTATATATCATTTTTTATGTGTAGAAGTTAGTCTCATATCAAAATGACATGTGATGTGATAGGTATGAATCAAAGTATATGTTTCCATTTTAAAATGACATTTTATGAAAAACACATGTGACATACTCAAAATAATGAAAAGTCATATATATTGTTTAGATAAATAAAAACAAATATAAGTCATTTGGGATGTGTTGGAATCAATATCACCTCAATATAATGCAAGGTATGACCATTATGATTACAAGAGTTTCTTTTTATTTAAAATTGACTTTAATTTTTGTAAGAAAGGCATGTGATGTACTCAAAACCTAGAAATGATATTGAGATTTATTTTATACATTATGAAGTTGATTCATAAGTAATTTTACATTTGTATACATCAGTCGATCCTCAATCCGATACATGATGTGATGAATATGACTCAATGTGTATTATCAGTAAAAAATTAACATTTTAGTTCAATAAGATTGACTCATTAGATTCTGATCTAACACAATCATATTTTCTTGATGATATATGATACTGATTATTATGTCATTTAGGATGTTTAGGAATAAATCTCACAAAAAAAAGACCACATGATGTGACAAGAATGTCTCAATATGTATGTTTCTTATTTTCAATGACATTTTAGTAGGAAACACATATGACATACTCAAAATTCATAAAACACACATATATTGTTTTTATATATTATGATAATTATTTATAGTTCATTGTTTTTGTTTATGAATCATCCTCACCTCAATCTGATGCACGGTATGTTGGTTATTATTCAGAATGTGTATTTTTATATAAAATTTACATTAATTTTAGTAAAAGAGACAACTAACATACTCAAAATAAATAAAAAAACATTTTGATTGAATTGATACATTATTAAATCTATCCATATGTCATTTGGGACTTGTATAAATATGAAAATAAATGTAAATTGAGACTTTTATGCACTCAAATAATATTCTAGGTTAATATGACATGTTAGGGTTGATTTAATGTATTTTTTTCTAAGTAATCAAGTTTTTTTTACTTTCACAAAAACCAAATACTAAATAGTGTCAAAATTGACATAAATGAGTTTTTAAAACAAATATTATATTATTAAATGATATAATATTCATAAAAATATAAGGTTTTGGAAAAAGAAATTATATAATGATAGATATGTTATTAATGAACAACTTGAGGTTCTCTTGGAATTTTATAGTATGTTTATTGACCAAGTAATATAAAAATAGAATAAGACATTGTAAAAGTTAAACTATTTAACTAAGAGTTAAATATAAAAGATAAGGTTAATATGGTGAACTAAACTTGTCAAAACCTATTGGTTGAGAGGATTTTAACCCATCCCCACCTTATCCTCGAAATAAATCCATTTTCATCAATTATAAACTAAAAAAATTATAAAAAAAATAATATTTCAATCTTTTCCTAAAGTGACCCTCACCTTTCTTATAAAAGGGTACTTCCCCTTCTCTTAATTTCACACCTCCAAATCCATTTGTATCGGCCAAACCCTACTCAAATATCCTCCCAACTACCCTCACTTAAACCTATAGGCCTTACATTGATCATAATATGTAACGTCCCGACTCGGATAACCTCTAAGACGGTGGCCAGACCGGTGGGTTACATGACCTCAAGCGCATCTCCCCAAATGCCAGAGGCTGCCAACTAGCAGCGAGGGACTTTTTAATGTGTTTGTGGGGGAGACTATGCCCTCATAGGTAATAGGTAACACACAGTGGAAGCAAAAAAACAATTAATAATAAATATAAGAATCATATAAATGAATAAACTACAGCAGAAGCAATATGGATAATCCAACTGAATAATAATCAAGTGTGGAAGCTCATAAACCATTGTCATGCCATAATGTCTGTCTAAACTGAAATCACAGAAAAAAGAAACTCAAGAATGATATCAATTGAAATGAAAAGACACAATGTGTGAAACTGTATCACGAGCAAGGCCCGATCCTCTGCCCCCAATCTCCATCCTAAGCAGTAAGAAACAATCAAGCATCAGAAGCATCACACTTCTCTTTGTCAATACCTGCAACATATAATCTACTCGGGTGTCAACGATGCCCGAGAATGGTGTAAGATAAAATACCAGTAGTTCAGCACCCACAATTTCTAAACCTTTCCATTTTGTGCAATAATAAAATACAGTGTACCATTATATAACAATTGTTGATAATTTATTAAGTGCAATGAAATAAATAACTCGTCCTGGGAACCCAATGACACCCATCCCTAATCATCTGCTTCGGCATAAACCGGAAGTCTAAAAGGAGTACCTATAAGAATAATAACCATATAAATATATATAAATCCTAGAATAGTAAGGTAAAACAAGGAGGAGGCATACCCCCAATCTTGTGCTTTAACTTGAGGTCTAAGTCATGTGTCAACCAGGTGTGCTTCAACATAACAGAGAATATCTCAAATCTCAAAAGACTAACAGTGATGTTAATATAAAACTTCAGTGCATCATTATTAAGGTTCAAGTTGAGATTTGGAGTCTGAGCCCATCCTGAAGGTATCGCTACAAAACATCATTCAATTATCTAATACCACTGAGCCCATCCAGGGAAATCTTTCGAAAGTCCAAGTATTTCTCGAGGAATAGCTTTACCCTGAGTCTGTCCCGATCTCGCAAAAAGGGGTCTAGTATAATCCAAGGATGTCTTAGCCACATTGAATATAGATCCATATCGATGGTCCCTTTTGAAACTGATGTCACTCATAAGTATTAGAATGCACGAGGAAGTCTTGGCTAGACAAATCCAACGACACTGCCCCCGATGCGTAATGGTAACTGTTAGGAATGAAGGGTCTAAGTGTGGCCATTAATATGGACCCACCTTATTTCCCCACCTTGAATTTAATTAAATCTTTCACAGCATCAGAAATTACATAATAGGAATATGAAATTGCAACTGAAAACTAAATAGATACACCCGTGCATCATAAGGTACAAATTAAATATTTCAGCATAACAATATTAAAAAGGAAAGATACTTCATCAACATAAGAATATAAATGCACTTTTAAATAAATAAATAATTCAGAACAACCAACTATCAAGAATCCAACAATTCACGGTTCATAATTAATCGAAATTATTAATTTAAATTCAACACAATAAAAATAGGTTGCGCAACACAAGCAGTTAATTAAATTAAATACTTGGGAATGGACATTTAAATAAATAATTAATTAAACACAAACAACTACCAAATATCCAAAAATTCAAGGTTCATAACTATTATATAATAATTATTTAAATTAAACACAACAAAAATAGGTTTCTCAACAAATGTAATTAAATGAATTAAACACCCAGGATAACAGAATTTATACTGACCATGTCGGCACACCTAAAGGGGTGTACGACCACATTGAAACAAATTAAACAAATTAATTCATGATCAAAAGGGATGCAACAACTAAGCGAAATAAATAAATTAAAGAATTTGGGTGAATTTGCACAAAGGCGGTAGGTACCGACTAACGGCACAACGATTCATTTTTAAAAATCACAGTGAAACGGAGGTAAAGAGAGTAGACACCCTGCCTTATGGTCGTAGAAGATCATATGATCTGTGGTAAGCTTTGATTTGACCTAAAACGGAAGAAGACAGATGATTTTAGAAAAACCCCAAAATTGGGTAAAATCCTTCCGTGATAAACTGTGCAAAGGATAGAGAAAGAGGTCATACAATTCTTGGGGTGTGGGATAAGCCTTACCAAGAGGTTCACAGCACACCTGATGGTGAAAAAAACAAACGATTAATAGAGGTGCGATGATCTTCCAAAAGGAGGAGAAGGTGGTGTGCCACCTATAGAGAGGGGGAGGCGGGACGTGAGAGGGAGAAGAGGAAGAGAGCAGAGGAAAAATAAAGAAAGAAAATAGAAAGGAAAGAAAAATAAAAAGGAAAAATAAAACGAAGATAAATAAATAAAATAATAAAAATTAAATCGTGGAAGAAATGAAATAAATAATTAAAACGGGTTTACCTCATTTTAATTATTTTTAATTTATCTCCAATTGTATCTATTTTATTATTTATTTTTATTCAGATTTACATTCCCTTAATTTCCTTTAATCCTTTTTCATTATTTTTAACCCGAACATTGCGCTATGGTGTGACATAATATTTTACATAAAGCCTGAGCAATCATTTAATTAATTTTAATAGCTATCCAGGACCCGCAACCGGGTGCGCAGGCGCGCCCTGGGTTACTTAAAAGATTTGAAAAAAAAACATAACAGACCGCACTTTGATTTAAGTTGAAACGTTACATGCATTTATGTGGATAATTAATAATATTTTATCTACCCCAATAATAAATATTCACCCATATATATACATGTCTTATGTATATATATATATACACACATATGTATATTCTTATATATACACCAGTACATGTATATATATATATATATTCCCATATATATATACATCATTCACATATATATTAATGTTTTTTTCTCAATCTAACAATAATTAAAATTATTAAAATTATTATTATTTAATACAACTCATCAATGACATCATTAATAATTTAAAAAAATAACAACCATAAAAAAAGGATAATGGTTATTAAATAAATATTGATTGCGCATTTTAATTTAATTGGAACAATTAATAATATTACATTTATTACATTTCCTAGTTATTATTTACACGACGATACAATTTATTAATTGTGGAAGTGCATTTCTATTAGTTGTCTTCAATGAAAATAATAATATTAATAATAAAATTATTATTATTCCTCATTGCCCAACAAAAATATTTATAACCCAAATAAATTAGATTCAGGTGTGATCAGAAAAAATATCAGATACTCACAAATGTTATACCCTGCCTAGGGTAAAAACCACATCCTGGACTATCAGTGGTCTCAGATTTCTCATTCGATGCATATTTTGTGAGAAAATGAATATTTGTTATGTAAAAAATGGAATAATTAATTAATTAAAAATAAATATGGAATTATCATGTGTGAGGGTGCCAAAAATCCAATCTGAATCAAAGTTATACCCTACCTAGAGTAAACCCAACATTTCAGACCAAATGGTGGTCCCAGATTTCTCGTACCATGCACCGTTTGAGAGTTATTTTAATTTTTTCGAATGGAAACAAACATGCATATGAATAAAATAAATTTAATATTTTTATTCAATCAATGCTAAGAGTCTACAGGTCTTGTAACCTCGTGCTCACTCATTGTTTGACTCTAAAAATATTTCATAGAATATTTCAAGGTTCTAAGAAAAACATTTACCTTTCATTTAATTTATTTACATTTTAATTTTAATGTAATTAATTTAATAAAATTTATTTAAAAGACACATCGCAGTATCAACTATCAGAAATAAAAAAATTCTGATTCTCGGTTTTAAAACCGACCTGCCAAGTTAACAGAAAAAATTTATTCCCTACATTTTTTTCATCTGGTTCAAAATAGAGAACATTACAACCTTCTCACCTTGGAACTTATCGTCCCCAAGAATCTTTCAGGAACAACATAACCTTCATCTGATCCAAAAGGGTCATGAAGTCTCGCACAAAAGGTTGTGTTGCATCTCTAAATTCCCAATACACATTCAAACATTGGTTGGTCAAATGGCATAAAAGCCATTAAGATCTGAGCCAATGCTCATTTTCCAATTGAAACACCAAGACAGTACCTATCCAAACATGTTCAGCTAGAGACATGACTATGTAATTGTCTCAACAACTTCTGGCCAAAGTTATTTCCCACCATAGGTTTTAAAGTTAAAAAAGGGGAAAATTCTGAGTCACAACACCTTCCATTGTCGGAATTTCCTACCAGACATACTCTTAAGCGTTCTAGAAATGCTTTTTTCATGATTTCCAAAACGGATAAAATGGTCGATTCCCATCACCCTTAAAACTCAATTCGAGCCAAATTTTTATGAAAATCTCCGGTCAACCCAAACTGCACTTGTCTCACCTGATGAGGTGCCAAAAAATTTATTTCACTAACTGCTGCATTGAACAGGAGAGACAACTTGTCGAGTCACTCTGACTGAACATTTCAGAAGATACTTGGCTTAGATGGTTGGTGTATTACCAACTGAACTGTGATGTCTTCTTTAAAGGTATCTCACATTTACCGCGAACATGTCCACCGATGTTCATACCTGACCTCCGATGACATTCCTTGATATAGGCATCACCGGCCTGAAAAAATCCTAGGGTAACCATGGATTAGAAAAACATGATGGAAAGGAACTGACACAAGGGCATCTATACTCCATGTTTACAAGTGAGATGTTGGTACAAGGGAATGATGTCCATATCAAAACATTGACTGAGCCCAGAGCGACATCGTCCTGGTGTTCAAGTTAGATGAAATGGATGGTGTACAAGAGTATGTTAGGAATTATTACACAGAAATACAAGGTACACTCAAGACTAGACAAAGCCTTGATAAGAACGATGCATCAGTGTGCAACACTAAGAGAAACACCCTAAACCAGCCCAAAATCTTTTAAATATTTATCATGGCGTAAGAATGATGATATCTTAGTGCATCAAGGACAAAGGAAATATAGGGGACATGCTCGTCACTTAAGGAAGAGTACACTAAGAGGATTTAGAGATTACCAGAAGGAAAGCATTTAAACAATTGGCATGAAAGCCCAACCAAACTGGATGGTGTTTCAAAACACCCAAGTCTCTGGAAGTTATCCCAAGCATTGGGATGATCTTGATTCCTTTAACATATAAGTTATTTCATTATAGAGATGACCCAAAACATATTTAACAATTCAAGACTTGAGAATTAAACTAAACTCAACTAGTTTGTCACAATGTTAACCACTCAACGGCACCGCGTGCATAAACTCATACTAACCAAGGTGATATAGAAGCAAGATGAATTTTAACTTAGATGATGACATACCAAGTCATCTGTCACTATGGAGAAGAGAGGGACGAATGACTTATGAAGAAACTGACCATTCTTAAGGTAGTCCTAATCAGATGGAAATGAGCATTACCGATGCTCAATCCCGAAACAAAAGTCTAGGAAGACATGACCAATCATCCGAACAAGGGTTTTATTTTAAGAAAGTGGGTCCGACTAAGGACAACAGCATGCAAAAGGTTCTATTCCAAATCAGCTCAAGGAGAAACTCAAACTATCCTTATAATAGGGTCTTAAACAGAGGACATCGCTACAGGTTCCATATCCAAGCCATTTATATTTAATCACATTTAATCATTAATCATCAAAATATTTTATCCAAACATCTAGTATCATTTTTCAAAACAAAACAAAAGGTACTTGATCTTAAACAATACCTCAAGGGAAAACAGTAATGTTTTATAAAACTCCATTTTATAACATTTTACATTAATTGACATCTCGTCCTTAATTTGGAAATCTATCACATAAATTATTTTTAAGCAGATAAGGCGACCTACAATGGTCCCACTAAGCTGACCTAGGTTCATTAAAATGTAACACAAAAATAGTAGTTTAATTATTAATAGTCACAACACCTATACCGGGTTATCTCATAAGAAACATACACCAACTAGCCTACATGGTCCTAGTTGTTCCTTTAGGAAATTAACCAATTAATTTGAAATTATAACATGCTCAAACACATATCAGCCTAGATATATGGGTGGATATCAACCTAATAAGTAGTTATACACCTTATTGTTTTTGGCATTTGGATCCCATATAAAGGTACCCAATAAATTTTAGCAAATAAAACAATTACATAAAAAACAAGCTAACAAATCACTATAAGAAGATAACAGGGAGAGACATGTTGTAAGCATAGAAGCATAACACTTTTAATCATAGAGACATGCTAATAGGCCCATAATCATGATACAAGGAAAACATGGTATTAAATAGGCAGCATGGAAATAGGCTAACATTCTAAATATATCACCAAAACATTTTATCA
The DNA here is from genome assembly GCA_963277665.1 of Viscum album. Taxonomy (NCBI): domain Eukaryota; kingdom Viridiplantae; phylum Streptophyta; class Magnoliopsida; order Santalales; family Viscaceae; genus Viscum; species Viscum album. The sequence continues at coordinate 1,348,231,286 of OY728121.1, read as the reverse complement.
AAAAGGCATGCTAAATAATTACAAGACATGGCATATATTCAAGGTAATCAAATTGAATCAACATGAAGCCTAAAATGAAAATGCATGGCATAGAACTATGCATGGAATGTGAATCACTATCTGCCTATTTTGATGCACGCAATGCTTCATCCTTTCCTAAATATTCCAAGGGTAAAATATCATAAATACCATAAATTCTTAAGCAGTAGAAATTGCACCAATCACTCGATGTAAAATCATATCAATTGTAACATCGAAAAACATGAACAACAATCCCAATCCGGACCACTTGGTCATTTCTCATATGTGGGGTGATCACTCCCAGGCACAGCTATTAACCAAGAGCCGACACATTCCTAGTCTTCTATATACCAACCCAAAACAGTAAGACAAAGGAAAAATACCATCTCTGATACAACTTTGTAACATCCCGACCAGGCACACCTCTAAGAAGGTGGTCGGACTATTGGGTTACATGACCTCAAGCGCATCTCCCCAAATGCTAGAGGCTACCAACTAGCAGCAAGGGCCTTTTTAAAGTGTATGTGGGGGAGACTATGCCCTCATAGGTAACAAGTAATACATATCGGAAGGAAACAACAATTAATAATAAATAGCAGAAACATATAAACAAACAAACTCCAACAGAAGAAATATGGATAATCTAATTGAATAATAATCAAGCGTGGAAGCTCACAAAATAATGCCATGCCATGATGTATGTATAAATTGAAAGTAGATAAAATAGAAACTCAAGCATGCTATCAACTGAAATGAAAAGACACAAAGTGTGAAACTGCATCATGATCAAGGCTTGGTCCTCTACCCCTAGTCTCCATCATAAGCAGCAAGAAACAATCAAACATCATAAGAAGCGCGTTCCCCTTTGTCAATACTTGCAACATATAATCTACTCGGGTTTCAACGATGCCCGAGCAGGGTGTGAGATAAAATCCCAGTAGGCTGAGACCCACAGTGTATAAACATTTTATTTAATTCAATAATACAATGCAGTGTGACATTATATAAAAATTGCAGATAATTTATTAAGTGCAATGAAATAAATAACTCGGCCCGGGTTGCCAACAACACCCGTACCTAATCACCTTCTTCAACCTACGCCAGAAGTCTGAAAGAAGTACCTATAAGCAGAATACACATTTGCATATATATATATATAAATCCTATAAGATTAAGGTAAAACAATGAAGAGTAATACCCCCAAGCTTGTGGTTTAACTAGGGGTCTAAGTCATGTGTCAACAAGGTGTGCTTAAACATACCAGAAAATATCTCAAATATCAAGAGACTAACAGTGACATTAATATAAACCTTTAGTGCATCATTATTAAGGTTCAAGTTGAGAGTTGGAGTTTGAGCCTGTATAGAAGGTATTGCTATGTAACATCCTTCAATTATCCAATACCATCGAGCATGTCCAAGACAATCTTTTGAAAGACCAAGTATCACTCAAGGAATGGATTTACCCTGAGTCCATCTTGATCTCGCAAAAATGGGTCAAGTTTCATCTGAGGATGGATTAGTCACATTACCAATGGATCCGTCTCGATGGGTGTTTTGGAAATGGTGTCACTCATAAGTATTAGAAAGCCTAGGGAAGCCTCGGTCCGACAAAGCCTAAAATACGGCCCCCTGGTGCATAGTGGTAACCATTAGGAATGGAAGGTCTAAGCGTGGCCCTTAATATGGGACCCACCTTCTTTCCTCGCCCTAAATTTTATTAATGTTTTCATATCAGCAAATAAGACATAATAAGCATATGAAATTGTAGGTTGAAAACTAAACAGATACACTTGTGCATCCCAAGGTACAAATTAAATATTGCAGCATAACAATATTAACAAGGAAAGTTACTACATCAACATAAGCATATAAATTCACTTTTAAATAAATAAATGATTCAGCACAACTAACTAGCAAGAATCCAACAAATAACGGTTCATAATTAATCTAAATTTTTAATTTAAATTCGACACAACAAAAATAGGGTGTGCAACACATACAGTTAATTAAATTAAATAACCGGGCATGAAAATTTAAATAAATAAATAATTCATCACAAACAACTACCAAATATCCAACAATCCAAGGTTCATAATTATTCAAAAATAATTATTTTAATTAAACACAACCAAAATAGGTTGTGCAACAAATGCAGTTAAATGAATTAAATGCTTGGGCCATCGGAATTTATACTAACCACGTCGGCACACCCAAAGCAGTGTCCAACCAAATTTTAAAAAATTAAAAAAATTAATTAATGATCAAAAGGCCTACAACAACTAGGCAAAATAAATAAATTAAGTAATTTTGGTGAATTTTCACAAAGGCGGTAGGCACCGACCAATGGCACAATGATGCTTTTTTATAAATCACAATTAAATGGAGGGAAAGAGAGTAGACACCCTCCCTTATGGTTGTAGATAATCCTATGATCTGCAGTAGGCTTTGATTTGACCTAAAACGGAAGAAGACGAATGATTTTATAAATACCCCAAAATAGGGTAAAATCATTCCGCGGAGAACTGTATGAAGGATAGAGAATGAGGTCATACAATTCCTAGTGTGTGGGATAATCCTTACCGAGAGGCTCACAGCGCACCTGACGGCGATGAAAACGGACGACGAATGGAGGTGCGACGATCTTCCGAAAGGAGGAGAAGGTGGGGTGCCACCTAGGGAGAGGGGGAGGGGTGATGTGAGAGGGAGGAGGGAAGGGAGGAGAGAAAAAAGAAAGAGAGAAAAAGGAATGTAAATAAAAAGAAAAGGGAAAAAAATGAGATAAATAAATAAAATGATAAAAATAAAATGGTGGAAGAAATGAAATAAATAAATAAAATGGGTTTACCTCATTTTAATTATTTTTAATTTCTCTCCAATCTTATCTATTTTATTATTTATTTTTATCTCTTTTTAAATTCCATTAATTTCCTTTAATCTTTTCTAATTATTTTTAACCCGAACGTTGCGCTATTGCGCGACGTAATATTTTACATAAAGCCTGAGCAGTCATTTAGTTAATTTTAATAGCTATCTGGGACCTGCAACCAGGTGCGCAGGCACGGGCCTGAGTCACTTAAAATATTTGGACTAAAAACATAACGGTCCACACTTTGATTTAAGTTGAAACATTACATGCATTCATGTGGGTAATTAATAATATTTTATCTAACCCAACAATAAATATTCACCCATATATATACACATGTTATGTATATATATAAATACACATATGTATATTTATATATATATACACCCGTACATATATATATACTATATATATACTATATATATATATATTTAATCCCGTATATATATATACGTCATACACATATATATCAATGTTTTTGTCTCAATCTAATAATAATAAAAATTATTAAAATTATTATTATTTAATACAACTCATCAATGACATCATTAATAATTTAAAAAATAACAACCATAAAAAATGGATAACGGTTATTAAATAAATATTGATTGCGCATTTTTATTTAATTAGAACAATTAATAATATTACATTTATTACATTTCCCAGTTATTATTTATATCGCGACACAATTTATTAATTGTGGAAGTGCATTTTTATTGGTTGTCTTCAATAAAATTAATAATATTAATAATAAAATTATTATTATTCCTAATTTCCCAACAAACATATTTATAACCCAAATAAATTAGATTCGAGAGCTATTTGACAAAACTTCTGATGCTCGTAAATGTTATACCCTGCCTAGGGTAAACCTCGCATCCTGGAACTATCAGTGGTCTCAGATTTCTCATTTGACGCACCGTTTTTTAGAAAATAAATATTTATTATGTAAAAATTGGAATAAATAATTAATTAAAAATAAATAAGGATTTATCATGTGCGAGGTTTCCAAACATCCGATGTGAATCAAGGTTATACCATACCTAGGGTAAACCCGACATTTCAGACCTAACGGTGGTATCATGTTTCTCGTACCATGAACCGTTTGAGAGTTATTTCAATTTTTTTGAAAGGAAACAAACACGTGTATGAATAAAATAAATTTAATATTTTTATTCAATCAACACCGAGATTCTATGGGTCTCGTAACCCCATGCTGATTCGTTGATTGACTCTAAAAATATTTCATAGAATATTTTATGGTTCTAAGAAAAAACTTTTACCCTTCATTTAATTTATTTCCATTTTAATTTTAATCTAATTAATTTAATAAAATTTATTTTAAAGACACATCTCAGTGTCAACTATCGGAAATAAAAAGTTCTGATGCTCAGTTTTAAAACCGACCAGCCCGGTTAACAGAAAAATTTAATCCCTGTGTTTTTTTCATCCGGTTCAAAACAATGAACATTAAAACTTTCCCACCTTAGAACTTCTTGTCCCTGAGAATCTTTCGAGAACAACATAACCGTCATCCGATCCACAAGGGTCGTGAAGTCTTTCACAAAAGGTTGTGTTGCATCTCTAAACGCCCAACACATGTTCAAACATTAGTTATTCAAATGGCACAAAATCTATTAAGATCTGGGCTAATGCTCGTTTTCCAACTGAAACACCAAGAAAATACCTTTCCAAACACTTTCAGCTAGAGACACGACCATGTCGTTGTCTCAATAACTTTTGGCCAAAGTTACTTCCCACCTTAGGTTTTAAAGTTAGAAAGAGGAAAATTTCGAGTCACGACACCTTCCATCATTGGAATTTCCTACTAGAAACTCTCTTAAGTGTTCTAGACATGCTTTTCGCTTGATTTCTAAAATGGATAAAATTGTCGATTCCCATAACCCTTAAAGCTCATGTCGAGCAATTTTTTTTGAAAATCCCAGTTCAACCCAAACCGCACATGTCTCAACTAATGACATGACAAAAAGTTATTTCACTAACAACTTCATTGAATAAGAGAGATAACTAGTCGAGTCACTCCGACCGACAATTTTAGAAGATGCTCAACTTAGACTATAGGTGTTTTACAAACTGAACTGCGATGTCTTCTTCAGAGGTATCTCGCATTTACCACAAACAAATTCAACGAAGTTCATACCTGACCTCCGATGAAGTTACTTGATATAGGCATCACCAAGCCTGAAAACAAGTCTAGGGTAACCTCGAATCAGAAAAACAAGAGTGAAAGTAACTAACGCAAGGGTGTCTATACTCTATTTTTATGAGTGAGATGTTGGTATAAGGGAATGATACCCATATCAAAACATTGACCGAGCCCAGAGCGCCATCATCCTAATAATAAAGCTAGATGAAACTGCTGGTGTACAAGAGCTCGTTAGGAATTCCTATATAGAAATACAACGGTCACTAAAGACTAAACAAATCCTAGATAAGAACGACGCATCAGTGTGCAACACTGAGAAAAACACCCTAAACAAGACCAACAACTTTTAAAGATTTATCATGGCGTAAGACTGATTCTCTCTTAGTGCATCAAGGAAGAAGGCAATATAGGGGACATGATCATCACTTAAGGAAGAGTACAATAAGTGGATTTGGAGATTACCAGAAGGAAAAAATTTAAACAATTTGAATTAAATCCCAACCAAACTGGTTGGTGTGTCAAGACACCTAAGTCTCTGGAAGTTATCATTTGCATTGGGACGAACTTGATTCCTTAAAAACTGAAGTTACTACACTATAGAGATGACCCAAAATGTATTTAATAGCACAAGACTTGATGATTAAACTGAACTTAACCGGTTTGTCACAACGTTAAGCACTCAACGGCACCGTGTGCGTGAATGCATACTACCCCGAGCAGATACAGAAGAAAGATGACTTTTAACTTGGATAATGATGTACCAAGTCATCCATCACTATGGAGAAGAGAGGGACAAACAACATCTGAAGCAACTGGCCATTCTTAAGGTATTCCTAACCTAATGGAAATGAGCATTACCAATGCTCAATCCTGAAACAAAAGTCACGGAAAACAAGACCACCCATCCAAACAAGAGTTTCATTTTAAGAAAGGGGGTCCAACTAGGGACCACAACATGCAAAAGGTTCTGTTCCAAAGAAACTCAAGGAGAAACTCAAACTATCCTTATACCAGGGTCTGAAATAGAGGACATCGCTACAAGTTCCATATCCAAGCCATTCATATTTAATCACATTTAATATTTAATCATCGAAAGATTTAATCAAAACATCCAGTATCATTTTTCAAAACAAAACACTAGGTACTTGATCCTAAACAACACCTCAAGGGAAAACAAGAAAGTTTTATAAAACTCTATTTTAAAACATTTTACATTAATTGAAATCTCATCCTTAATTTGGAAATCTGTCACAAAAATTCCTTTTAAGTAGATAAGTTGACCTACAATGGTCCCACTAATCCAACCTCAGTTAATTATAATGCAACCCAAAAACAGTTGTTTAATTATTAATAGTTACAACACCCATACCGGGTTATCTCATAAGAAACATACACTAACTAGCCTACTTGGTCCTAGTTGCTCCTTTAGGTAATTAACCAACTCATTTGAAATTATAACATGCTCAAACACATATCAACCTAGATATATGGGTGGATATCAACCTAATAAGCAACTATACACCTTATAGTTGTTGTCATTTGGCTCCCATTCAAAGGCAACCAATAAATTTTAGCAAAGAAAACAATTACATAAAAAAACAAGCTAACAAATCACTACAAGAAGATAACAGGGAGATACATGTTGTAACCATAGAAGCATAACATTTTTAATCATAGAGACATGCTAATAGGCATAGAATCATGATACAAGGAAAACATGGTATTAAACAGGCAACATGGAAATAGGCTAACATGCTAAATATATCTATGAAACATGGAGGAATATGGGGCTAAAAGAAAATAGAGACTCGAGCAGCTGCATCCTGCGTAAGAGGAGAAAATCAAAATTTCGTAAGGATTACTCATATATCCCAAAGCCGATGGAGACTAGATCATCTAAGAAGGGCAGGAACAAAGTATTGATTGATGAGGCTCTTAAAAAAACACAAGAGAGGGAGGTTGACCTGGTGTGTGGATCTGGATTGGCTGAAGATCCAAGGCCAGAGAAGCAAGGATCAGATAATAAGGATGATGAAAAGGAAGACTAGCCTCCAAAACAAGATGCCCTGGTGGTCTATGGTGCCCCTCATCATGCGCCTCAAGAGGGTAAGGAAGATGGTGAGGGTGAATTGGTTGTTATCATAGCTGGCACGGTGTGGGCTACTGTTGCAGAGGCCATTGAGGAGCCATGTGACCTTCTTATGCACTCTGGAGAAGAGATGCTTGAGACGTTCTTGTATTTTCATGCAGCTAAAGAGGATGCAGAAATATTGAATGGTGAACCAATTCCAGTGGACACTAATCAGGATAAGGAAGACTGGATCATCAAGAAACACTTAATCATGACCAGTGGCTTCAATGGAAAAAAATATAATGGTGGAATAGCTCATGCAGACGTGGGCCAAATTGATCTATTAATTTGAAGATAAAATCAGAGCCGACCCCGATAAAAAGGTATATGAACTTTCCTGGATTTTATATAGGGAGGATTTTCCTAATATGTTAAATTTATTCTTTAAGGATGTAGCAGGGCCTAATGCTACTATTTGTACTTGATGGTTTCTCAATTTCTTCCACAAAAGTGTGCTTTTAATAAAAAATTTAATTACGAGGTATCACCAAAACATGGTATCAAAAAGGAATGATAAATAATTACAAGACATGGCATATATTCAAGGCAATCAATTTGAATCGACAGGAAACCTAAAATTAAACTACATGGAATGGCACTATGCATGGCATGTGAATCACTATGTGCCTATTATGATGCACACAATGCTTCATCCTTTCCTAAAGATGCCAAGGGTAAAATATCATAAATTATATAAATTCATAAGTAGCAGAAATTACACCAATCACTTGATGTGAAATCATATCAATTGTAACATCGAAAAACATGAACAACAATCCCAACCCTAGCCACTTGGTCATTTCTCATATGTGGGGTGATCACTCCCAGGAACGGCTAATAACCAAGTGCCGACACATTCCTAGTATTCTGTATACCAACCCAAAATAGTATAACAATGGAAAAATACTAGCTATGATACAACTTTGTAACATATCGACAAGGCTCACCTCTAAGAAGGTGGTGAGACTGGTGGGTTACATGACTTCAAGCGCATCTCCCCAAATGCCAGAGGCTGCCGACTTGCAGCGAGGGCCTTTTGAACGTGTCGGTGGGGGAGACTTTTCCCTCATAGGTAATAGTTAATACAAAACAGAAGAAAACAATAATTAATAATAAATAGAGGAAGCATATAAACAAATAAACTCCAACATATTCAATATGTATAATCCAACTGAATAATAATCAAGTGCGGAAGCTCACAAAACAATGTCAGGCCATGATGTCTGTATAAACTGAAAGCATAGAAAATAGAAACTTGAAAATGTTATCAACTGAAATTAAAAGACACAAAGTGTAAAACTTCATCACGATCAAGGCTCGGTCCTCTGCCCCCAGTCTCCATCCTAAGCAACAAGAAACAATCAAACATCTGAAGTAGCATGTTTCCCTTTGTTAATACCTGCAACATATAAGTTACTCTGGTGTTAATGACGCCCAAGCAGGGTGTGATATAAAATCCATGTAGGTCACCACGCACAGTGTCTAAACCTTTCCATTTCCTGCAATAATACAATGCAGTGTTCCATTATATAACAATTGTAGATAATTTATTAAGTGCAATGAAATAAATAACTCAGCCCGGGTTCCCAACGGCACCCATCCCTAATCACCTTCTTCGGCCTAAGCCAGAAGTCTGAAAGGTGTACATATAAGAAGAATGCACATATGCATATATATAAGACCTAGAAGATTAAGTTAAAACAAGGAATAGGAATACCCCCAAGCTTGTTCTTTAACTTTGGGTTTATGTCTTGAGTCAACCAGGTGTGCTTAAACATACTAGAAAATATCTCAAATATCAAGATAATTAAAACGACATTAATATAATCCTTCAGTGCATCATTACTAAGGTTCAAGTTGAGATTTGGATTCTGATCCCGTAGCGAAGGTATCTCTATGTAACATCCTTCAATTATCCAATACCATCAAGCTCATCCAAGACAATCTTTCGAAAGTCCAAGTATCTCTCAAGGAATGGCTTTACCCTGAGTCCATCCCGATCTCACAAAAAGGGGTCGTGTGTCATATGACATTGGCTTAGCCACATTTCTAATGGATTCATATCGATGGGCCCTTTTGGAACAGATGTCACTCATAAGTATTAGAAATCTCGGGGAAGTCTCGGTCCGACAAAGCCAAAAATACTTCCCCCCAGCGCGTAGTGGTAACCATCATGAATGGAGGGTCTAAGAATGGCCCATAATACAGGACCCACCTTCTTTCCCCACCCATAATTTAATTAAATTTTTCACAGTAGTAGATAAGACATAATAAGAAAATGAAATTGCAGCTTGAAAACTAAACAGATACACATGTGCATCACAAGGTACAAATTAAATATTAAGGCATAACAATATTAACAAGGCATGATACTACATCAACATAAGAATATAAATTTACTTTTAAATAAATAAATAATTTATAAAAACCAACTGTCAAGAATCCAACAATTCACGGTTCATAATTAATCTAAATTATTAATTTAAATTCAACACACAAAAAATAGGTTGTGCAACACATGTAGTTAATTAAATTAAATACCCTGGCATGAACATTTAAATAAATAAATAATTCAGCACAAACAAATAACAAAGATAAAACAATTCAAGGTTCATAATTATTCTAAAATAATTATTTAAATTAAACACAACCAAAATAGGCTTCGCAACAAATACAGTTAAATGAATTAAATACTCAGGCTAACAAAATTTATACTGACCACGTCGGCACACCCAAAGGGGTTTCCAACCACATTGAAACAAATTAAAAAAATTAATTAATGATAAAAAGGGCTACAAAAACTAGGCGAAATAATTAAATTAAAGAATTAGGGTGAATTTTCACAAAGGCGGTAGGCACTGACCAATAGCACAAGAATGTGTTTTTATAAATCACAATGAAACGGAGGGAAATAGAGTATAATCCCTCCCTTATGGTCGTAGATGATCCTATGAACCGTGATAGGCTTTGATTTGACCTAAAACAGAAGAAGACAGATGATTTTAGAAAAATCCCAAAATAGGGTAAAATCCTTCCGTGACGAACTACGCCAAGGATAGAGAATGAGGTTGTACAATTCCTAGTGCATGGGATAATCCTCACTAAGGGGCTCATGATGCACCTGATGGAAAAGAAAATGGACGACAAATGGAGGCGCGACGATCTTTCAAAATAAGGAGAAGCGGGTGTGCCACCTATGGAGAGGGGGAGGCGCAACGTGAGAGGGAGAAGAGGAAGAAAGGAGAGGAAAAAGAAAGTTAGAAAAATGAAAAGAAGGAAAAATAAAAAGGAAAAATAAAAAGGAGATAAATAAAATGGTGGAAGAAATGAAATAAATAATTAAAATGGGTTTAACTCATTTTAATTATTTTTAATTTCTCTCCAATCATATCTATTTTATTATTTATTTTTATCTATTTTTAAATTCCATTAATTTCATTTAATACTTTTTAATTATTTTTAACCCAAACGTTGCGCTATGGCATGACGTAATATTTTACATAAAGCCTCAGTAATAATTTAATTAATTTTAATAGCTATCTGGGACCTGAAACCGGGTGTGCAGGAGCACGCCCTAAGTTGCTTAAAATATTTGGACTAAAAACATAACGGTACACACTTTGATTTAAGTTGAAACGTTAATGCATTCATATGGGTAATTAATAATATTTTATCTAAACCAACAATAAATATTCACCCATATATATACATGTGTTATGTATATGTATAAATACACATTTGTATATTCATATATATATACACCTGCACATGTATATATATACAAGACCCTTAATACAGGACCCACCTTCTTTCCTCACCCAAAATTTAATTAAAGTTTTCACAGCAGCAGATATTACATAATAAACATATGAAATTGCATCTTGAAAACTAAACAGATACACCCATGCATCACAAGATACAAATTAAATATTAAAGCATAACAATATTAACAAGGCAAGATACTGAATCAACATAAGTAGATAAATACACTTTTAAATAAATAAATAATTTAGTACAACCAACTGCCAAGAATCCAACAATTCACGGTTCATAATCAATTTAAATTATTAATTTATATTTAACACAACAAAAATAGGTCGCGCAACACATGCAGTTAATTAAATTAAATGCCCAGGTATGCACATTTAAATAAATAAATAATTCATCACAACTAATAATGATCCAACAATTCAAGGTTCATAATTATTCTAAAATAATTATTTAAATTAAACCCAACAAAAATAGGTTGCGCAACAAATGTAGATAAATTAATTAAATACCCGGGATAACGAAATTAATAACGACTACGTAAGCACACACAAAGGTGTGTCCAAACACATTGCAACAACTTAAACAAATTAATTCATGATCAAAAGGTCTACAACAACTAGGAGAAACAAATAAATTAATGAATTTGGGTGAATTTTCACAAATCTGGTAGGCACCGACTAACATCACAATAGTGTGTTTTTATAAATCGCAATGAAACAAATGGAAAGAGAGTAGACGCCCTACCTTATGGTCGTAGATGATCTATAATCTATAGTAGGCTTTGATTTGACCTAAAAAGGAAGAATACAAATGATTTTATAAAAACCCCAAAATAGGGTAAAATCCTTCCGCGACGAACTACACAAAGGATAGAGAATGAGGTTGTACAATTCTTGGTGCATGAGATAAGCCCTTCCAAGAGTCTCATAACGCACCTGACGGTGAAGAAAACAGATGATGAATGGAGGGGAGATGATCTTCTGAAAGGAGGAGAAGCTGGTGTGCCACTTATAGGGAGGGGGAGGCACGACGTGAGAGGGAGGAGAGGAAGAGAGGAGAGGAACAAGAAAGAAAGGAAAAGTAAAGAAAAGAAAAAGGAAAAGGAAAAATAAAAGGGAGATAAATAAATAAAATAATAAAAATAAAATGGTGGAAGAAATTAAATAAATAATTAAAATGGGTTTACCTCATTTTAATTATTTTTAATTTCTCTTCAATCATATCTATTTTATTATTTATTTTTATCCCTCTTTAAGATCCATTAATTTTATTTAGTCCTTTTATAATTATTTGTAACCCGAATGTTGTGTTATGGCGCGACATAATATTTTACATAAAGTCTGAACAATCATTTAATTAATTTTAATAGAAATCTAGGACCCGCAACCGGGTGTGCATGCGTGCGTTGTGGGTCGCTTAAAAGATTTGGACTAAAAACATAATGGTCAACAATTTGATTTAAGTTGAAATATTAAATGCATTTATGTGGGTAATTAATAATATTTTATCTAACCCAACAATAAATATTCACCCATATATATACAAGTGTTATGTATATATATATATACACACCTATATATTCGTATATATACACTCACACATGTATATATATACTATATACATATTTAATCCCATATATATATATGCATCATACACATATATATTAATGTTTTTGTCTCAATCTAATAATAATAAAAATAATAAAAATTAATATTATTTAATACAACCCATCAATGACATCATTAATAATTTAAAAAAATAACAACTATAAAAAAAGGATAACAATTTTTATATAAATATTGATTGCGCATTTGTATTTAATTGGAACAATTAATAATATTACATTTATTACACAATATAGTTATTATTTACACCAAAACACAATTTATTAATTGTGGAAGTGCATTTTTATTGGTTTTCTTCAATGAAAATAATAATATTAATAATAAAATTATTATTATTCCTAATCACCCAACAAAAAAATTATAACCCAAATAAATTAGTTGCGGGTGAGATCTGACAAAACGTCTGATGCTCACAAATGGTATACCCTACATAGGGTAAAACCCATGTCCCAGAACTATTGGTGGTCTCAGATTTCTCATTTGACGTACCATTTGTGAGAAAATAAATATTTATTATGTAAAAATGGAATAATTAATTAATTAAAAATACAGATGGAATTATCAGTTGCGAGGGTTCCAAACATCCGATGTGAATCAATGTTATAACCTACCTAGGGTAACCCGACGTTTTGGACCTAACTGTGGTTTTATATTTCTCGTACAATGAACCATTTGAGAGTTATTTCAATTTTTTTTAAAGGAAACAAACACACGTATGAATAAAATAAATTTAATATTTTTATTTATTCAACACTGAGAGTCTATGGGTCTCGTAACCCCATGATAACTCATTGTTTGACTCTAAAAATATTTCGTAGAATATTTCAAGGTTATAATAAAAATTTTTACCCTTCATTTAATTTATTTCCATTTTAATTTTAATCTAATTAATTTAATTAAATTTATTTAAAACACAGATCGTAGTGTCGACTATCGAAAATAAAAAGTTCTGATGCTCAATTTTAAAAACGACCTGCCCAGTTAACAGAAAAATTGTATTCCCTACTTTTTTTCATCCAGTTCAAAACATGGATCATTACATAATCCAACCTAAGGAGCCTGTTTTATCAAATCAAAAGTAAGAACCCAAAGAAGAGGTAATTACTTCATCGCCTCATTCAAAGTTCTTTTCTTCTTCCATTTCCTCTTTCTTTGTTGTTTCCATACTAAAATAATAACTAAAATACCTTATACATACTAATATGTTATTATAAATATGGTAAAACCATATTCATTATTCTATCCATCTTATGAACTATAAATTTACCAAATGTGCATACGTACGACTTACCATCTCCACATCGTGGTTTAGTTTGTTATTCAACAATTCATTATTTGGATGGGTATAATAATGAGTATAATTGATGTAAATAATAAATATAACATGTTAATGATTATTTAAATATAATATAACATCCAATTACATACTATTTCACCATGAATAGAATTATATCATTGCTCATGCATACGTACGACTTACCATCTTCACGACACGTTGAGATTCATTTCCACGTTCACCATTCAATGATGATTATAAATATCAATATTATTAATAAGTATGTAATATATGAAATAATAATTATACTTAATATATATATATATATATGTATATGTATGTATGTATTTACATATATCTCATTCACTTACTTTTGTTCAATACGGTATGAAAACGGAAATGACATTTATGTGTACGTATGGCCTACCATCTCTATGAACGTTGTTCTCCATTTCATATATCTATCTATGATAGATACTTATATTATGAATATATATGATACGTAAATAAAGTTTTATATTCTCAAATCAATTAAATCATGATATAAGTTATATGATAAAGAATAACAAGTTAAAACACGTATGATAAAGAAAGTGATTATTACCTAAAATGTTACTTTAACATAGAAATTACTATTAAATGGGTAGTATAAATCCATAAATGAATCAAGTATGTTACAATAAATTTGAATATGGTTCTGTTATAATTTAATAACATACTATGGTAATTATACATGATGTTAAACATACCCTCAACCAAAGGAAAGTACAAGGTAAGGGTTAATTCCTTAATCTCATTATTATCCGAGATTAATTATGTATAACTATTTACTGGAAAATTTTTATCATCCATGTCAATGTTTCAAAAATTTCTTTTAAAATGAATATTTTAAGGTTTTTTTAAGGGACTTTTTATCAAGATCATCATTTTAAATGTTTTAATGATTTATTTTTCTAAATCATTTAATTAATGTCCATGTTTTAAAAATGATTTTAAGGTTATATTTATATAGACATGATTGTTTAAAATGTTAATTCCATTAAAAAGTTTCAAAGTTTTATTGGAAACATTGATTCAAAAATCTATTTTAAATTAGTTCCTTATATAAATTTGTGATTTTTCAATGATTTCACAAAAAGGGATATTTTTCTTAGAGTTTTACTGATCATTTTCAACTATGCCAACATCCTTTACTAGATATTATTCTTGATTGAGTTTGATTTATTATAATATAATCTTCCATATTGTATTGAATGATTTATGATATGTTTGATTGTGGGTGTGCTATTTTTATACCATTCATGGTTTAGGGTTAAATTATTGACATTTATTATGCTAGTTTTAATATGAATGTTTATGCTATGTTTCAACATTTTCATATGAGGAATGAATTGGACTTATTAAGTTATGGGTGGATCCCGTTATAGCTCCTCGATTCATTGGTAGGTCTCATGAGACAAATTAGTGTCTTGGCACAAGGCCTTGACAAAAATTTTATTTGTAGTCTTGGCATGAGGCCTTGACTATGTGGTTATGTTGTCTGACAATATGCATTTCATCATTATAAAATTAGCTATTGATATTACATGTGATTATTCAACTAGTATAATATCCATGTGAATAAGTAAATGACATTATTTGATTTATCTTTACCATATTATTCTGAAGTTTTTGTTTAAAAGGCTTGTGTTTTAGTCTTATATATTTCATTAAATGTTTATGCTTATTTATGATAGTTTATGATAAATTTTTATACTTACTGAGCATCTAAGCTCACCCCTTTCTTATGTTTTATTTTCCTAGGATGCAAAGAAGTGTATTATGATTGATATGCAGGGTTAAGATACAGGAATAATGGCATCCTAAACGGATTATTTATGTTTTTTTATTGTAGAAATTGTAATGTAACGTTTATATATGTAATCTTTTTTCCAAGACTGCTAAATTAATCCGTACTTCGGGACTTTATTGTTTTCAATAATTACAATGTATTAAAATAATACACTAACTTTGGGTAACTAGGGTCGGGGCATTACAGTTGGTATCAGAGAGAGTTTAGCAACAACCTTGGAAATATATTTAGATAAACTATGATTTTGAAACATTACCATAAGTTAGACTTTGAGTATTAGTATAGAAGAACTTCCTAGAATTTTGGTAATAAATAGATTTTGTGAATTTTCCATGCAATACATCCCTGTCTAGATAAGAGTAGATAGAGGCGGCTTTGGCACTAATGTATATAGGGGTAAAACCCAAAAACACCGTTTTGAGCTAAACTCAAACGGGAATTAGTACATGACAATGGGTCTTGCTGCACTCTTGGTTACGACACTCCGGGGGGATATGCTTAGGATAATTCACATTTTATTTACAAACCATTATGAAGGATTTATGAGTAAATATGTCAGCAAAAAAACCATTTTTATTATTATGATACTAGATGTGTGAAAATATTCAATTAATGTTGATAATTTTTCTAGTTTTTTTATTATAAATTATGATATGATATAACCTAGTGTATGCCTCCATTTAGAAATGGCACCCAGTAGACGGAATGTGAACTCTATCAATATGCATGATTCAAAGAGTAAGAAGGGTTATATATTTCATGGGTTTAAGCCAACATTTATAATAGAAATAGTCTCCTACATATTCTCATCATATGAAAAAATATTATCATGTTTTAATAATATATGTAAAGAATTCTCTGAGTCATATGGCTTTGAAGGGAAGCCAGAGAAGAAAAGGATGGTATAGAGAAAGATGGATAAACGGAAGAAGGGAAAAAATTATTTTCCCATATGTGATAACTGTGGAAAGAATCACCCTGGTAAGTTCTTGAAAGGAATGGGAGTTTTTTATAAGTGTGGAGAAAAAGGACACCAGGTATGTGATTTCAAGGGTAAGAAAAAGGTTTCAAATGTACAATGCTTCATCTGAAAGGAGTTGAGACACTACACGAATCAATGACCCAATCATCAGAGTATAACCCAAACGATGGTATTGGATAATAATCAAGTTATGATACTATATTAGATGAAGAGGAATGACTAGTGTTCTTATGTTGTTATTAAATAATTATGTCATTTTATTGTTGTATCAACGATGTACTTGTTATATGAATTATGAAAATAAATAATTATTTTATTGAAATACTATTTCATTGAGGATTTGATATTATATGGTACTAAGAAAAGTGACTCAACAGCAGTTTAAACCTTTTGTGAAAATATATGGTTGAGGGAGAGATAAACCTTAATATACTCCTCATACCGAGGTAGTTATTTTTGAATAAGAGATTGTTGATTTGGATAAATTATATTTGATATTCTTGACTACCTTGGAACTGATTAATTGTTTTTTTATTCTATCATTGTTGGAGTATTCAAAATTTTTGGATATAAGGAATATATCTAGTATTCTATAAGGAATAAGGGAGCATGAATGTAATAAATAAGGTTTTATGGTAATTCAGGGTGTTACCATGTTTTAAGAGAATACATTATGAAGGTACTCACATGTTATTATGCGAAAAAAAGAGATCTTCATTATGTTATGTTGACCTTCCTAATAAATTTTTGGACTATAAGTTTGGACACAAGTATTTTGGATAATTCTAAACATTGTAATGGATTAAGTTGGACATTGGATAATATGGTTTAAGGTTAAAACATTTCTTAAGATTATTTTTGGATTTTTTATAAAAAGGAAAACCTGAAGGTCGGGCGACAACCCATCACGTCTGGAAAGTCCGTGAGACTTGAACCCAAAACTGAAGGGCGACAAGGGTGCATCACCTACCACTGGCCTACGTGATGTCCTATTTGGTATAATGTAGAATTTATTAAATGATATGATAGATTAATTATAAATTCATTTTTTGAAACACTATACGATTAGGATAAATAAAATATTTTTGAGTTCTATTATCTTTTGGAGTGAAATCTGAGTTTGTGATAGAAATTAGTTAAAGGATGGAACTCTACCTGTCAAGTATTTTTTTTCTATGAAGAAATTATTTCTTAAACTTTAGGTAAAGGTTATTAAAACCAAAAATGTGTTATCCTAATACCATATGTTTTGATGAACCAATGATATTTTAAGTCATCATAGATTAATGGATTTAAGGCCCTCAATTTTCTATTTATTATTCACTTGTTTGTGATTGATGACCTCAATCAGTCCCTATAAATATTTACATTTTTCTCTAATTATGTGTCTATAATTTCCAAATATGTTCTCCTATTCGAAACCCTAATTTTATGGTGACTTTTTCATTTCTCTTTACCTCTTATTAAGACTAAATTTTATTAACCCTATTTCCGATGTGGGTTTTCCACAAAGGTATTTTCAATTTTAAACCTTTTATTTTTGAAAAACAATTTCAAATTTCCAGGATGCAATTTATTGAATGAGGGGAGAATGTAACAGCCCAATATTTCATAGTACGTTTTCTCTTTAAAGTAATTCAATAGTTTGTGTAGCACGCAACACCAAGTTCGAGCGCACCATGACTTACCAAACTCACCGTTCAAAAAGAGGTTATGAATAGTATTAACTGCATTTTGAATTTTATATACTCAATATAATTTTAGAGTCCTTATTATTTGTTTCTTATACATAATATAAGAACAAATTCATTTTTTTAGATAAAAGAAGTATTTTTCAAAAAATGAAATTTTACCGCCATTTAATGGCGAACCTTTTTAAATCAAATATTTGAAACTTTTATATATTCAAATTGACAAAAATAAACTTCATCTTTAAAATAGGGACATAAAAATGTATTTTGGATAAACTTTTTGTTTTTTCTGATTACTTTCATATTTTGATGAATAGTGAAAATACTAAATTTTAATTGAAAATACCTTTCTTAACAAAACTTATTTATATTGTTAAATTATACATTTTAATGGTTTTTAAGTATAATTAGATTATATTTTTATCATTTAATCCAATTTCGGTCATTGGAAGTCATTTTACATTTAAATTAGACATAAACACATATCAATCTTTTGATAGTTTTCACTTCTCAATAATCTGCTTTCAGGTTTTGACAACGGGAATTAATTTTAAATTTATTAATGAAACTTCTATGTTTTGAATTTTTTAAAATAGACATCATTTTTTAATTTGTAATATCTAAATTATCTTTGGGTGAATTTTTGGTATTTTTCTGAAAACTTTCAATTTTTGATGCATAGTGAAAAACATCGTATTATTGTTTAAAACTGAATTTTATTTAAATATTAATTATATTAATTTAAATTTATTTTAATTTCAAAATAGATACACAATAACTATATTAATACAATTTAATTCATTCAAATCATTTTATTATAAGATTAGATATATAAAATTTTATTGAACTTTTTACCGTCTTTCACCCACCTTCTAAGAACATTTTCAAATTCACATAAAATGTAAATTTCCCACTTATGTGAATTGAATTTCAAAAATCTGAGAGACACAGTTGACATCACTAAGTAAAATGTGGTTCAATAGGATGAAAATAATTTTGGTGAATTGTATCTTTTGAATTTTATTTACCATGATTAAAAGTAAATAGGGTAATTAAAGGTAAAAATGATATTATAATTACCCTAAAATATGTCATAATTATATTGGATAGTTTATTTAGACCATAATTAACCTTAGAAATAAAATATTATCCTTTTGGTCCACTTGGATTAGATTATGACATTTATTATTATTTTATTTAAAGAAGAGTTAAAAGTGTTAAATTCAAAGTTTAATAACTAAACTATTTTTAATATAGGGTTATACATAAGATAAATTCGACTATAAATATTCATTAGAAAGATAAAAGGATTTCCTATATCATGAAATTTTATTTATAATTTTTATACTTTAAATAATTAAATTTATTTATGACACAATGATGATGGAGTAATTACCTTATTAATGAAAGATTAAAATAATTGATATTATAAATATCAAAATAAATGTAAATTGAGACTTTGATGCATTAAAACAATTTTAAAGGTTAATATCACATGTTAGGGTTGATTTAATTTATTTTTTCAAAGTAATCAAGTTTTTTGACTTTCAAAAAAACCAAATACTAAATAGTGTCAAAATGACATAAATGAGTTTTTAAAACAATTACTATATTATTAAATGAAATAATATTCCTAAAAAAATAAGGATCCGAAAAATGACTTATATAATGATATATATGTCATTAATGAACCAATTGATGTTCTATTTCAATTTTATAGTATGTTTATTAACCGTGTAATATAAAAATACAAGAAGACATTGTAAAAGTTAAACTATTTAACTAAGAGTAAAATCTAAAATATAAGGTTAATATGGTGACCTAAACTTGTATAAAACCTATTTGTTGAGAGGATTTCGAACCATACCCACCTTATAATATAAATAAATCCATTTTGAGCCATTATTAACCGAAAATTATTTTATAATAAAATAATATTTCAACATTTTTCTAAAGTGACCCTCACCTCCCTTATAAAAGGGTACTTCTCATTCTCTTAATTTCACACCTCCAAAGCCATTTAGATCTGCAAAAACCTGCTAAAATATCATCCCAACTACCCTCAATTCAACCTAGAGGCCTTAATTTGATCATAATCCCAACAAATGACCCCATTTGATCAAATAAAAAGGAAAACCCCGAAGAAGAGGTAATTACTTCATCAACTCTTTCAAAGTTATTTTCTCCATCCACTTACTATTTATTTGTTGTTTCCATACTAAAATAATAACTCCAGTACCTACTATATACCAAGATGTTATTATGAATATGGTACAACTATATTCATTATTCTATCCATCCTATTAATGAAAAAGTCACCATATGTGCGTACGTATGACTTACCGTCTCCATATCATGATTTAGTTTGGTATTCAACACTTCATTATTTGGATGGTTATAATAATGAGTATAATTGATGTAAATAATAAATATAACATGTTAATTATTATTTATATATAATATACCATTCAATTACATACGATTTAAACATCAATAGAATGATATCATCGCTCGTGCGTATGTACGGCTTACCGTCTCCTCGACGTGATGAGATTAATTTCCACGTTCACCATTCAATGATGATTATAAATATATATATTATTAATGAGTATGTAATATATGACATAATAATGATATGTAAAATATATAGATATATATGTGTGTTTGTTTGTATTTACTTATATCTCATTCACTTACTTCTGTTCAATACGGTATGAAAACTGAAATGGCATTTATGCGTACGTATGACCTACCGTCTCCATGAACAATGTTTTCCATTTCATATATCTATATATTAAAAATACTTATATTTGGAATATATATATGATACATAAATAATGTTATTTATTCTTTAATCAATTAAATCATGATATAAGTTATACGATCAAGAATAACAAGTTAAAACATGTATGATAAAGAAAGCGATTATTACCTGAAATGTTATTTTAACATAGAAATTATTATTAAATGGGAAG
Organism: Viscum album; assembly: GCA_963277665.1. NCBI lineage: Eukaryota > Viridiplantae > Streptophyta > Magnoliopsida > Santalales > Viscaceae > Viscum > Viscum album. The sequence continues at coordinate 1,348,209,927 of OY728121.1, read as the reverse complement.
TATAAAGCCATAAATGAATTAATTATGAAATAATAAATATTAATATGGTTATGATATAATTTAATAACAGAATATTGTTATTATATTGGAGGTTAAACGTACCCTCGACCAAAGGAAAGTACATGGTAAGGGTTAATTCCTCAATCTAATTATTATCCGAGATTGTTTATGTGTAAGTATTTACTAGGATATTTTTACCATCCATGTCCATGTTTCATAAAATATTTTCAAAAATAATATTTTAATTTTTTTTGGAAGGGAATCTTTATCAATATTAGCATTTTAAATGTTTTAATGATTTATTTTTCTAAATCATTTAATTAATGTCTATGTTTTAAAAATGATTTTAAGGATTTTTTTATATGGACATGATTATCTAAAATGTTAATTCCATTCAAAAGCTTCAAGATGGTATGGGACACTTTTATTCAAAAATATATTTTAAATGACTTAATTATAAATTTGTGACTTTTAAAAGATTTCACAAAAATGGATATATCATTCAAAGAGTTTTAATGACCATTTTCAACTATGTCAACATCCTTTACTGGATATTATTCTTGACTGAGTTTGATTTATTATAATACAATCTTCCATATTGTATTGAGTGTGTTATGATATGTTTGAATGTGGATGTGCTATTTTTCTACCATTCATGGTTTATTGTTAAATTATATACATTTCGTATGCTAGTTTTAATACGAATGTTTATGTTATCTTTCAACATTTTCATATGAGGAATGCATTGCACTTAGTAAGTGACAGGTGGAGCATGTTATAGCTCATTGATGCATCGGTAGGTAACATGAGACAAATTAGTGTCTTGGCACAAGTCCTTGACAAAATTATTATTTGTATTCTTTGAATGAGGCTTTGACTACGTGGTTATGATGTCCGACATTATGCATTACATCATTATGAAATTAGATATTGATATTACATGTGATTATTCGGCTAGTAGAATATCCATGTGAATAAGTAAATGAAATTATTTGATTTATCATTACCATATTATGCTGAATTTTATCTTTAAAATGCCTGTGTTTTAGTCGTATACATTTCCTTAAATGCTTATGATTATTTATAATAGTTTCCTCTGTATTGTTATCCTTACCGAGAATCTAAGATCACCCCTTTCTTATGTTTTATTTTTTTCAGGATGCGAAGAAGTATGTTATGATTGATATGTAGGGTTAATATTGGGGAATAATGACATTCTCAAAGGATTATTTATGTTGTGTTTTATTTTATAAATTTTAATGTAACGTTCATTTATGTAATCTATTTTCCAAGACTGCTAAACTGATCAGTCCTTTGGGACTTGATTCCTTGAAATAATGCCAATGTATTAAAATAATGCACTGAATTTGGGTAACTAGGGTTGGGGCATTACATTTGGTGTCAGAGGTAGTTTTCAAACAACCTTGTAAATAGATTTAAATAAACTCTAATTTTGAAACATTACCCTAAGATAGACTTTGAGGATTAGTATAGAAGAACTTCCTAAAATTTTTATAATATAGAGATTTTGTTAATTTTCAAAGAAATACATCCCTATCTAGATATGAGGAGGTAGAGGCGGCTCTGGAACAGATGTATCTAGGGGTAAAACTTAAAAACACCACTTTGAGATAGACTCAAATAGGAACTGGTGCACGACAACGGGTCTTGATACACTCTTGGTTACGACACTCCTGGGGAATATGATTATGATAATTTTTATTTTCTATAAAAACCATTATGAATGATTTATGAGTAAATATGTCAGAAAAGAAACCATTTTTATGATTATGATACTAGATGTGTGAAAATATTCAATTAATGTTGAGAAGTTTTCTAGTTTTTTTATTATAAATTATTATATGATCTAACCTAATGCATTTCTTCATTTAGAAATGGTGCATAGTAGAAGAAATGAGAACTCTATAAATACACATGATTCAAAGAGTAAGAATGGTCATATATTTCATGGTTTTAAGACAACATTTAGAAGGGAAATAGTCTCCCATGTATTCTCATCATATAAAGAAATAGTATCATGTGTTAATAAGATATGTAAATAATTCTATGAGTCTTATGGATTTGAAGGGAAGAAGGAGAAGAAAACGATGGTAGAGAGAAAGATGGATAAAGGGAAGAAGGGAAAGAAGGATTTTCTCATATGTGATAATTGTGGAAAGAATCACCCTGGGAAGTGCTTGGAAGGAATGAGAGTTTTTTATAAGTGTAGATAAAAAGGACACCAAGTATGAAATTGAAAGGGTAAGAAAAAGGTCTCAAATGTACAATGATTCATCTGAAATGAGTTGGGACACTACACGAATCAATGTCCCAATCATCAGAGTATACCCCAAATAATGTTATGGGATAATAATCAAGTTATGATACTACCGCAGATGAAGAGGAATTATTAGCATTCTTATGTTGTTATTAAATAAATATGTCATTTTGATTATTGTATCAACAATGTACTAGTTTTATGAATTATGGAAATAAATAAGGATTGTACTGTAGAACATGAGACTCAGCCGAGTTGGGGAGGACTCGGTAGGTGCATCCAAGAGACCCGAGATCAAATCCGAGTGGAGTATTTCCAGGTTACTATAGTAGTATTGTAACAGGTACTATAGAATGCACTATTCGGTACTATAGTAGCTGAAACTATTCATTCATATAGGCCTTTAGGCCACTGATTTGGTCCTCGGGTCCTGTAAGGCTTTCGGGCCACCCAAGGAATTTAGGTTAGTTGATTCTCAAGGCCTTAGGGCCACCTTAAGGCCTTAGGGCCATCCCAAGGCCTTCTGGCTACATGAAATGTAGATGTACCAGTCATAATACAAGGGAAAAGGCTTCAGAAGAGGATTTAGGGAAGGCACATTCACTAGAGTAGAGATAATCGGAATTGGAAGAATGAGAGGGTATGGCTTTGCCATCGGTACTGGACCTGTGTAGCATTGCATTGGGTAGCTAGCCGACCATCCCTGTGAAGGTGGAGTGCTGATATCATGACATAACTGGGGAGGAGTAGTTCTAAGTTGTCTTGTCTGGGAGATTCCCTCTAAGACCTACGGGTCATGTAATTGTCTCTAAGCCATCGGGCCTTGTAAGGGTTCCACCTCACCCCTTGAAATGTGGAATATCAAAATAAGAAAAAAACTGAAGGCCTTCGGGCCATTCTAACCAAATAAGGATTGTATTGTAGTACTATTTCATTGAGAATTTGATATTATATGGTACTAAGAAAAGTGACTCAGTAGAAAGTTAAACATTTTCGAAAATACATCGTTGAAGGAAAGATAAACCTTAATATGGTCCTAATACTGAGGTAGTGAAATTGGAATAAGAGACGGTTGATTTGGATAAATTATATTTTATATTCTTGACTACCTTGGAACTGATTATTGGTTTTTTATTCCATCATTTTTGGAGTATTCAAAATTTTTGGATATAAGGAATATATCTAGTATTCTATAAGAAATAGGGGAGAATGAATGTAGTCAATGAGGTTTTATGGTAATTCAGGGTGTTACCATGTTATAAGAGAATACATGACGAAGGTACACTCATGTTATTATTTGGAAAAAAGATATCTTTATTATGTTATGTTGACCTTCCTTATAAATTTTTGGACTATGAGTTTGGACACAAGTATTTTGGATAAGTATAATGATTGGAATGGATTAAGTTGGACATTGGATACTATGTTTTAAGGTTAAAACATTTCTTAAGATTATTTTTTGATTTTTTTATAAAAAGGAAAACTCTAAGGTCGGGCGGCAACCCGTTGCGTCCAGCAAGACTGGGAGACATGAAACCAAAATTGAAGGGCGACAAGGGTGCATCACTTACCACTAGCCTACGCGATGTACTAGTTTGTATAATGTAGTTTTTTTAAATTATCTAATAGATGAATTATAAATTCATTTTTAAACCTTATATGATTAGGATAAATATAATAATTTTGAGTTATTTTATCTTTTGGATTGAAAGCTGAGTTTGTGATAGAAATTAGTTAAAGGATGGAACTCTACTTGTCAAGTATTTTTTTCTATGAAGAAATTAATTCTTAAACTTCAGGGAAAGGATCTTAAAACCAAAAATGTGTTATCCAAATACCTTATGTTTTGATGAACCAATTATATTTTAAGTCATCATAGATTTATGGCTTTGAGGCCCTCAATTTTCTATTTATTTCTTACTTGTTTGTGATTGATGACCTCAATAACTCCCTATAAATATTTAGGTTTCTCCTCAAATTATGTGTCTATAACTTCCACCAATGTTCTCCTATTTGAAACCCTAATTTGGTGGGAACTTTTTCATTTCCCTTTCCCTCTTATTAAAACAAAATTTTATTTACCCTATTTTCGATGTGGGTTTCCCACAAAGGTATTTTCTATTTTAAACCTTTTATTTTCAAAGAAAATTTGAAAATTGAAAAGACAAAATTTATTTAAGGAGGGGAGAATGTAACACCCCAAGATTTCATAGTAAGTTGTCTCTTTAAAGTAATTCCATAGCTTGTGCTACACGCAACACCGAGTTCAAGCGCACCACGACTTACCAAACTAGTTCTTCATAAAACGGTTATGAATAGTATTAAATCCATTTTGAATTTTATATACTACATATAATTTTAGAATCCATATTATGTGTTTCTTATAGATAATATAAGAACAAATTCATTTTTTGAAATAAAATAATTATTTTTCAAAAAATGCAATTTTACCGCCTTTTAATGGAGAAACATTTTTTAAATCCAATATTTGAAACTTTTATATATTCAATTTGACAAATCAAACTTCTTATTTAGAATAGGGACATAAAAATTTAGTTTGGAGAAATTTTTGGTTTTTTCTGATAACTTTCATATTTTGATGAATAATGAAAAATACTAAATTTTAATTGAAAACAACTTTTTTAATCAAAATAATTTATATTGTTAAATTATAAATTTTAATGGTTTTTAAGTATAATTAGATTATATTTTTATAATTTAATCTAATTTTGGTCATTGGAAGTAATTTTACATTTAAATTAGACGTAAACACATATCAATCTTTTGATAGTTTTTACTTCTCAAAAACCCGCTTTTGGTTTTGACAATGAGAATTAATTTTAAATTAATCAATGAAACTTTTATGTTTTTACTTTTTTAAAATATAATTAATTTTCGAATTATAAATATCAAAATTACTTTAGGGAGAATTTTTGGTATTTTTCTGACAACATTCATTTTTTGATGAATAGTGAAAAACACTACGTTATTGTTTAAAACTGAATTTTATTTAAATAATAATTATTTTTATTTAAATTTATTTTAAAGTAAAAATAGATATGTAATAACTATATTAGTCCAATTTAATTCATTGGTGGTATTTTATAATAAGATTACATATATAAAATTTTATTGAGCTTTTTACCGTCTTTAACCACTTTCTAGGCACATTTGCAAATTTCCATAAAACGTAATTTTACATCTGATTTGAATTGAATTTCAAAAATCCAAAATACATGGTTGACATAATTAAGTAAAATTTGGTTCAACAGGACAAAATATTTTTTGGTGAATAGTAACTTTTGAATTTTATTTACCAGAGTTAAAAGTAAATAGGGTAATTAAAGGTAAAAATGATATTATAATTACTCTAACACATGTAATAATTCTATTGGATAATTTATTTATACCAAAATTAACCTTAGTAATAAAATATGATCTTTTTGGTTCACATGGATTAGATTATGACATTTATTATTATTTTATTTGAAGAAGAGTTAAAAGTGTTTAATTTAAAGTTTAATAACTAAACCATTTTTAATATAGGGTTATACATAAGATAAATTCGACTATAAATATTCATTATAAATATAAAAATATGTCCTACATCAGGTTATTTTATTAAAAAAAATTAGACATTAAATAATTAAATTTATTTATGACACAATGATGATGCAATATTTACCTTATTAATAAAAGATTAAAATAATTGATATTATAAATATAAAAAATAAATTTAAATTGATACATTGATGAATTCCAAGAATTTTATAGGTCAATATGACATGTTAGGGTTTATTTAATGTATTTATTTTATGTAATAAAGTATTTTTTACTTTCACAAAAACCAAATACTAAATAGTGTCAAAACTGACATAAATGAGTTTTTAAAACAAATACTATATCATTAAATGATATAATATTTATAAAAATATAAGTTTCCACAAAAGAACTTATATAATAATATATATGTCATTACTAAACCACTTGAGGTTCTCTTGGCATTTTATAGTGAGTTTATTAACCATTTATTATAAAAATACAAGAATACATTGTAAATGATAAACTATTTAACTAAGAGTTAAATCTAAAAGATAAGGTTAATATGGTGACCTAAACTTGTCTAAAACCTATTTTTTGAGAGTATTTATACCCATACCCACCTTATCCTAGAAATAAATCCAATTTTATCCATTATAAACCGAAAATGATTTTATAATAAAATAATATTTCAAGATTTTCTTAAAGTGACCCTCAACTCTCTTATAAAAGGGTATTCCCCTTCTCTAAATTTCACACCTCAAAGCCATTTTTCTTGGCCAAAACATACTCAAATATCCTCCCAACTACCCTAAATTCAACCTAGAGGACTTACTTTGATCAGAATCCAACCTAAGGAGACCTTTTGATCAAATCAAAATGAAGAACCTGAAGAAGAGGTAATTACTTCATCACCTCTTTCAAAGTTCTTTTCTTCTTCCACTTCCTATTTCTTTGTTGTTTCCATAATAAAATAATAACTCCAAAACATTATACATACTGATATGTTATTATAAATATGGTACAACCATATTAATTATTCTATCCATCCCATGAATGACAAAGTCACCATACGTGTGTATATATGACTTACTGTCTCCACATCGTGGTGAAGCTTGTTATTCAACACTTCCTTATTGGATGGGTATAATAATGAGTATAAATGATGAAAATAATAAATATAACATGTTAAATATTATGTATATATAATATACCATCCAATTACATACTATTTCACCATCAATAGAATGATATCATTGCTCGTGTATACGTACGACTTACCGTCTCCACGATGCAATGAGATTCATTTCCACGTTCACCATTCAACGATGATTATAAATATATATATTATTAATAAGTATGTAATATATGGAATAATAATTCTATGTAATATATATATATATATATATATATATGTATTTACATATATCTCGTTCACTTACTTCTGTTCAATACGGGATGAAAACGGAAACAGCATTTAGGCGTACATACGGCCTACCGTCTCCATGAACGGTGTTTCCCATTTCATTTATCTATATATTATACATACTTATATTTTGAATATATATGATACTTAAATAATGTTTTATATTCTCGAATCAATTAAATCATGATATAATTTATACAATCAAGAATAACAAGTTAAAACACGTATAAAAAATGATTATTACCCGAAATGTTATTTTAACATAGAAATTATTATAAAATGGGTAGTATAAAGCCATAAATGAATCAAGTATGATATCATAAATATGAATATGGTTCTTTTATAATTTAATAATGTCACGAAGTAGGCTGGGTCTCCATCTGACCCAGCACCTGACCCGGTCCGTGACAAGGCCTGAACGGCGTTCCCGATCCCCATGGGCTGGAAACTAGTGTCGGGTATCAAAATAAACCAGTTGGGAATGATTCGGCCCATAAAAAAGATAGGTAATCATAAAATGAACAAGCAGATAACTAAAGGAAAAATAAAACGAATAACATGGTAGTGGAAAAAGAAATAAATGAAGCAACATGACATACATTAGGTGACCCTGTGGGTCACCATGGAACGTAATATACAATATCTCCCAAAAGAGATCCAAGATTGAAACTTGCAACTGAAAAGTAAAATAGGCATGAGCATCGATATTCTTAGTAGGAGAGCCAAAATATAACCACGTCATATTCCCCTACCTTTAGTAAGAAACCCAACCATGACAGTTTTAAAATAAAATATAATAAAATAATGTTTTCCCTTCTTTTCAAATTCAAGTAACGAGGTTTCATTTTAAAGTAAAGCACTTCTCTCCCACTACATTTTCAAAACAGTTTCCAAGCATGAATTAAAGTTTCAAAATGAAAAGAAACCAGTTTGGATTAAAATATGGTTTTTTCACAAATAAGACATCAAGTTTGAAACAACTGAAAATAAAATTACATCACAAACAGCATGTCACAAATGAGAATCATGGGTAATCCCTATAGGTATCTAGAACAAGTGGGACCCTAGAGACATCGTACCTCGGTGAAAAGTGGCCTAGAAACCACAAAAATCAGAAAACGTGGCTTAGAAGACCGAGAACCTCAGAAAACATGGCTTAGAAATCACGACCCTTAGAAATTTATATGTTTAGTCAGGGTTGTTGCGTCAATCCTCCTAGACAAGCTGGGAGGAACCCCTATCATGACATCTAGCGTACTAGTCCTGGTCACCCACCTAGATACCCAGGTTTCCCACTATTCTCTATCTCAAGTGGTGGTGAGTTTTCTTTATCAAGAAAACATATATGTACATAACACTTTCATTATCTAAAACCCATTCAACATCTCACCACCGCTCTCCCTCCTTAAGTTCATTCCCCCTCTTTCACTCCACACAATGCATAAGCACCAAATTAGGCACATAATAACACCTTCAACATAAAAATCATTTTCTAAAACCAAGGGGGCGTGCCTCAAGATAAGTTTTTCTTTTTCCTAAAACATTCCTAAGATACCAAATGGGATTAATTACATAAATGGAACACTTTTTACAATTAACTGGACAAAAGGCCAAACACCTTTGTAAATAATCATTACCAATTTAAAACCACTTGGGAATCAATTTTCAATAAAAGTCACTTAAGACCAATAGAGTTAGAAATACATTTCAATTTCCAAATCAAAGGCATAATCATTTCAAGAAACCACAACCAAATTTCATAACATGTGTATATAACATAAATGTAAAACATATTTTTAAAACAATCAAGCAATTATGAAATTCAAATTAAAGGTGTAAGAATAGGTGACCTACCTCAAACTTGTTGTTATTTGTCGATGACCACTCGAACCGACACTTGGAGCATACACACACATGAATTTATATATATATATATATATATATATACACTCATAGCTTCATTGAAAATATTCTCCATTCCATGACGGAATATGTAAAAAACAGGGCATATATATACGCCTTACCATATGCATGTACATGTTGGATACCTTGACACCCGCAACCCAAACCATCGTAGCAAGGTCCACACACTACACAAATAATATAATAAAAACATTAAACACTTAAACAATCTGTAAAATGTTTCAAAATAACACATCAAGGATTTGTACCAATGACACACCACTTACGTAACTCATAAAATGTACTAAAAATATTAAAATAAAATCACATAATCAATTTAACCATTTCCGAAGGCCATTTCAAATCGTCAGATAAACTGGAACCAATTCCAAAACATGCATTCCATTGTTTAAACCATTTAAAATTAACATTTAGAAATACACGACAAATCGAACATGCCAAATTATGCATTTCCCTTTAAAAACCTACACCCAAACCCATTTACATACTCAAACCCACCATTGAAGACCTACACACACCTCGAAGACTTTGAAAATGAATTTCACACCAACCAAACAACCACAAAAACCCTTCCAACCATGTTTCGCATCCAAAAACAATTGTTTAAACATTTTTTAAAAATACCATAGTAAGACCAAAATGAAAGGTACAAAAATTTATAAAAGAAAATGAAATCTCATCACACACGCATGTCAAAATATTTATAGAGCATGTTTCAAACAACCAATAAACCACTACCACGATGCAATGAGAGTTTATATAAAAAAAACACACCCCAATTCATGTAAACATGGCTCTTAAAAATCAAACGCACATCCTAACCCTTTCAAAATATAATTTTCAAAACAAAAAATTATAATAAATTATTTACACAATTGAAAAACAAAGACGACATGCGCAAAATAATTTGCTAATCCTTGGATATTCACACTTAAGAATACACAACTCAAATACCCTTGAAAACATAGTTTTCTCCACCCAAGAAACCCCTAAACTCATTTTGAAAACACTGCACCCAAACAACGCCCAACATTGACATTTTCTTAAATCAGAAATTTATTTCTAACTAACAAAAACACTAACCATTATAAAAATAGCATACACACTAAAAAATGAAACTAAGAAACACATTTTTAAATTCAACTAAGAACAATAAAATTATCTAACAATTCTAAGGCATAGAACTACCAACCTTGAACCAAGAATCCTCTGAAGAAAGGTGTTAAATCACTATTACACATCAACTGCACCTCAAGAAACCTAACGTGAATCCAAAACAAGGTAAATTCACCAAACACTACCAAATTAAACCCCAAAATCAGACCTCCTACTCGCTGAAAATAAAACCAAAACTCAAATAAAAAAAACTTATCTGAAGGTGTGAAACGCATGTGGAAGGATAGAAAAGCACCGGTGGGGGAGACGGAGAGGTGTCTCCTAGCGAGGGGGGCACGTCGAACCAGTCTGTGTCTTGCAGGAGAGGTGTACCGAGTAGCCGTGCCGGAATTGGGCCACACTGGCAGGGGAATTCACTTCATCCTGGGTCTAGCCGGAAGGGGGGTTTGAAGGGCAGTTTGGCCGGAATAGGGCGATAGCATGAAGATCAGGCCAGGGTAGGGGGCGATGGTGTGAGCGAGGAGGAGGAGAGTCAATGGCCATGGGGTGCGGCATTGCGAGATTTCAAGGGGAGGAGTGAGCCTCGATCTGCAGGAGGGGGGGGGGACGAAGAACCAGGGGTAGGGGGTAGTGCCACCCTAAAGGAAAAAAATAAAAATAAAAGCAAACAAGATAAAAATAAAAGAAAAAGATAATAAAAATAATAATAATATAAATAATAAACTAAAACAAAAGTATTAATAATAAATAAAATAACTTAATCATCATCAATAATATTGATAAAATTAATCATAATAATAACAAGAATAAGAATTTCAAATAATAATTACATTATTATCATTATTACTACAATTATATTATATTTTATTTTTTTCCTATTTTGTGTTCGTTTGTTACTTAATTAATTAATTATAATTTATGGTAATAACAATAATGACCTTAATGATATTAATAACTATATAATAAATAAAAAATAGTCATAACATAACATAATATTAGAAAAAATAATTACTATAAAAAATATTAATAAAAACTTAATAAATTCTATATTCATAACATCATTAATAATAATATAGTTATTATTATCAAACAATATAATTATTAATTTCATTAAAACAATTTTCTTAATTTTTTTTAAACATCTTACTTTTATTTTATTTTTATTTTAACACCCATTTAATTTTATTTATTCATCATTAATTCGATTCATTTAATTAGTAGAACATCAAGAAAGCGTGTGGGGAACCGGTTGAGGCCACACGGCTTCGATAGTGGCGCATCAAACAGTATCAAGTCCAAAATGTGCATTTTTGTATACGTACTCAAAATTTTAAACCATCTCAAACCCGGACTAACCGATTCCCAGAAAATTAATAAAATAATTTATTTAAGGATGAAGGGTGTGACAATTCTCCCCACCATAAATCTTTCCGTCCCCGGAAAGCTACAACTAAGGCTGAGACCCAAAGAAGAAACTGAAAGAGGATCCTTACAATGAACCAGAGAAAAGAGGAAAAATCATTGTGCCGAGAAAAAGTGAATCAAATAAAACATTATAAAAAACACTTAAAAAGAATTTCTGATATGTGTCACCCGCCCCAAAGATCCAGAACGCCTCCAATTTACTGATCAAGGAAAGAAACTCTCGCACCCACGGAAACCAACTTCCCAAACTGAAACATCTCAAGCACTATTAAACAAAAACCATGCCATTAGGCTAGAACAAACAAACAAGTTCAAACCACATCCAAGGAACACTCTAATCACTTATCACCAAGAAATATTTAGAAACAGAACCAAAAGTTCATCATGGGGAAGCTCGAGAGGCTCCCCACCATTAAGAACCTACCAATGCCCATGAAGAGAGTGGAAAAATGACATGGGGAGGTCTGAGCGGACTCACCACCATTAAAGAACAGTCCAACATCGATTCATTCCAGAGACATTCAAGCGAGACCCATGGTGGGTCGCCCCACCATTGAAACTAACAAAAGATACCAAACATTGGAAATTTTCCGACAGGGACAAAGAACCCCACCACAAGGGGTGGGGAGGGTTGGGCCCAATCTACCGGACGTCAAAACCACGGCTAAAGATAGACCAACATCTCAACATCCCTAGATGGTCATTATTCAAATTTGATACCAATTCACCCTAATAGACCCCATAAAGACCACTAAAAGCAATTACATTCGGTGAGATGCCACCCCCGGGACTTTAAGGTACTGAGATGACCACGCCTCCTCAACAGCCATGGGAAACCTCACGTATCCAGACAGCTCCTTATGAATGGAACAGCTATAGGAAATGATTTAAAATGATTTGACTTTCAACACCGATGACAGAAATAATGTTGGGGTCCCATACACTCTCGGGGTTCTTGACCACGCGCCAGCTTCACTCCAAGGACTATGGCTAGAGCCCTGATGTTTGAAGCATATCTTGACTCACAGTCAGGTATTGAAGACTCCTGAATGGTGCTTCTCCCTTTGGTGTTGCATGCATCCACACCACAATCGACACAACGCCAACAACTGCCACATACCCTGACATTTAAATACTCCCTCGCGACACCATCCACCAAAACAGGGTTGAAATGATTCCCAGGCATCACCTCTTCACCTTAAATAGGAAAATTAAGATGGAAAGATGCACGACGAACACTCCCCTCCAAACAGAAAAATTAGAACTCCCTAAGAGGAGGACACACACCTATGAAAATAGGGATTCCTGTAGGGTTCTACGAAATCCAACATTGCTCTTCAAAGAGGACTCACACTACAAGGTGTCACCAAACATGGCCTTCATGGCTGATGGAATCACTACAAACCTTTCAAGACACCGATAAACATCGATATTTCTAAACCACCTTCACCCTTCCCCACTGGAATTCCTTTCACCATTTCTGGGGGGAAACTTTCCGACGTAGCGGTGTGAAAGTGCATACTCAACGACTAATATGACTCAAAGATACCAAAACTACCTTCGACTAACCTCACATATGTCACCCCTCTATGAGAGAATCCGCTCAACCGAAAGGTAAAGAATGATAAACTTAGCGCTATCACAAAAAGGGGAGAGTTTTCACTTTAATCAACTGGAGGGTTGGCCAATGGCGAATTACCCATGGCTGCACATCAATCGCATGTTAACGCTTTATGAGGGGGGGAGTGAACTAATTAAGAAAGAAAACCATGGACCCAATCAAACTTGTCTGATGGCCAAGACATACTACAAGAGAACACAGAACATGCAGGGGGAACCACTACAAGGGCTTCCCCAAGCACTTTTCAAAATATTTCACTAACCACCCGCCTCCACACCAACTTACAAATAATAATTCAAACTTAGGACACAAATCACTCCAAAAGGATTCTCGGCTCAAAACACCTCACATCCAAAGTTTCAAATACACAAGGACACTCCACGCAACCACCAATCATTAAAACATCAAATCATTTTTACTCAAAAAACCATATTTTCTAGAATCCAAAACAAAGAGATGAGGAACAATGCAAGAGGGAACCAGTGTCAGTGGGTGATTGGGACATATGGTTGGAGGCCATACGCCAATCACGCCACTGCCACAGAAGATATTCTAGGAAAACGTCCCCATCTCCACATGGATTTCCCGACCCTGCGAGCTCATTGGGACCACTAACCCTACTCCCTTTTCATTTCCTCTAAACAAGATTAACCTCACAAACCAAAGATTTAAACAAACCTCAACTTAATTGGGTAACTCGAGTCCCGCTACAAGGTGTGCTGGTCAAGAACCTTACTTGTCGCCAAGAAATCGATTCCCGACAACCTTAACTCTAACCTATCATGACTCTATCCCAAAATAACGTGAACCAAGAGAGTGAACCTCCTCTGATACCATTTTTTCACGAACCAGGTCGGGTCTCCATCCAACCCGGTGCCCGACCCGGTCCGTGACATGGGTCAAAGGGAATTCCTGATCCCCATGGACTGGAAACTAGTTCTAGGAATCAAAATAAACCAGTTGGAAAATATTTTTCCCATAACAAAGATAAGTAATCATAAACTAAACAAGCATATAACTAAAGGAAAAATAAACCGAACAACTTAGCAGTGGAAAAAAGAAATAAATGAAGCAATGTGACATACCTCAGGTGACCCCGTGGGTCACCATAGAATGTAAACTACACTAGCTCCCAAAAGCGATCTAATAATGAAACATACAACTGAAATGAAATGCACGCATGAGCACCGATATTCTTAGTGGGAATGCCAAAATATAACCACGTCCTATGCCCCTGCCTTTAGTAAGAAACCCAATCATGCTAGTTTGAAAATAAGATATAATAAAATAATGTTTTTCCTTCTTTTCAAATTCAAGTAACGAGTTTTAATTTTCAATTAAAGCATTTATCTCCCACTACAATTTCAAAACAGGTTCCAAGCATGCATTAAAGTTTCAAAATGAAAAGAAACCAGTTTGGATTAAAATATGGTTTTTCAAAAATGAGGCATCAAGTGTGAAACAACTGAAAATAAAATGACATCACAAGAATCATGTCACAAATGAGCACCATGGGTAATACCTATAGGTAGCTAGCACATGTGGGACCCTAGAGACATCGTTCCTTAGTGAAATGTGACTTAGAAACCACGACCCTCAGAAAATGTGTCTTTGAAGACCACGACCCTCAAAAACCGTGGCTTAGAAACCATGAACCTTGAAAATTCATGTGTTTCGTTAGTGTTATTTCATCAATCCTACTAGATGAACTGGGACGAACCCCTACTGTTTCATCTAGCATACTAGTCCTGGTCACCCACCTAGATACCTCGGTTTCCCACTATGCTTTATTTCAAGTGGTGGTGAGTTTTCTTTATCAAGAAAACATATATGTACATAACACTTTATTTATCTAAAACCCATTCAACCTCTCACCACCGCTCTCCCTCCTTAAGAGCATTCCCCCACTTTCACTCCACACAATGTGTAAGCACCAAATTAGGCACATAATAACACCTTTAATATAAAAATCATTTTCTAAAACCAAGGGGGTGTGCCTCAAGAGAGGTTTTTATTTTTCAGAAAATGTTATTAAGATGCCAAATGGGCTTAATTATATAAAGGGAACACTTTTTACAATTAAATGGCCAAAAGTCCAAACACCTTTGGAAATACTCATTACCAATTCAAAACCACTTGGGAATCAATTTTCAAGAAAAGTCACTTAAGACAAATAGCGTTAGAAATACATTTCAATTTCTAAAACAAAGGCATAATCATTTCAATCAACTGAAACCAAATTTCATAGTGTGTGTATATAGCATAAAAGTAAAACATATTTTTAAAACAAGCAAGAAATTATGAAATTCAAATTAAAGGCATGGGCATAGGGGACCTACCTCAAACATGTCCTTATTTGTTGACGACCACTCGAACGAACACTTGGAGCATACACGCACAAGAATTTATACATATATATATACACCCCTAGCTGCATTGAACATATTCCCCATTCCATGAGGGAATATGTACAAAGAGTGCATATATATATACTCCATATCCTATGCATGTACATGTAGGATACCTCAACAACTGCAGCCCAAACCATCATAAAAAGGTCCACACGCTACACAAATAATTTAATAAAACAATTAATCACTTAAAAAATCTATAAAATGTTTCAAAATAACACATCAAGGACTTGTACCAATGACATGCCACTTTCATAACTCATAAAACCTATTGAAAATATTAAAATAAAATCACATAATCAATTTAACCATTTCCAAAGGCCATTTCAAATTGTCACATAAACCAGAACCAATTCCAAAACATGCATTCCATTGTTTAAAACATATAAAATTTACATTTAGAAATACATGACAAATAAAGCATGCCATATAATGCATTTCCCTTTAAAAACCTACACCCAAACCCATTTACATACTCAATCCCGCTATTGAAGACCTACACACACCTCGAAAACTTTGAAAATGCATTTCGCACCTACCAAACAACCCCAAAACCCTTCCAACCATGTTTTGCATCCAAAAACAATTGGTTAAACATTTTTAAAAATTACCACAATAAGACCAAAATGAAAGGTACAACCATTTCTAAAAGAAAATGAAATCTAATCACACACGCATGTCAAAATATTTATAAAGCATGTTTCGCACAACCAATAAACTACTACCATGATGTAATGAAAGTTTATATCAAAAACACAACCCAATTCATGTATACATGGATCTTAAAAATCAAACACACATCCTAACCCTTTCAATATATAATCTTCATAACAATACAATCTAATAAATTATTTACACAATTAAAAAACAAATCCGACATGCAAAAAATAATTCGATATTCATTTGAAATCCACACTTACGCATACACAACTCAAATACCCTTGAAAACATGGTTTTCTCCACCCAAACACCCCCTAAACTTGTTTTGAAAACATTACACCAAAACAATGCCAAACATTGACATTTTCTTAAATCAGAAATTTATTTCTAACTAACAAACACACTGACCATTATAAAAATATCAAACGCACTAAAAAATGAAACCAAGAAACAGATTTATAAATTCAACTAAGCATAATAAAATTATCCAATGGTGATAAGGCATGGAACCACCTACCTTGAACCAAGAATCATCCGAAGAAAGGTTTGAAATCACCATTTCACATCAATCTCACCACAAGAAACCTAGAATGAATCTAAAACAAGGAAAACTCAGCCAAGACCACCAAATTAAACCCCAAAATCAGACCTCTTACTCACTGAAAATAAAACCAAAACTAAAAAAAAAGACGTATCTGAAGGTGTGAAATGCATGTGGAAGGAGAGAAAAGCACAGGTGGGGGAGCGGTAGAGGTGTCGCCTAGAGAGGGGGTGTCATGACCCCCTTCCATCAAAGATGCCCCTTCTGAGCTGGAAATGGTGAAAGGGAGATAATGACCCCTGAGTCCCACCTCCAGTAGGCCCCGGGGTGGCGACTAGCACCAAGGGTATGAGTTTTCACAAATATGGGAGGCATTACCCTTTTTATTATATAAGATCGGGAAATAGGACAAGTCAACCACCAAAAAGGAAAAGAACAAGTGTATATAAATAAACCCAAACCAGTACCACATGCATGTTTAAACAATTCTGAAATAATGTAAAAGTACAAGAAAGCTCAAAAGTACAATACCAAAAGAAACAAGAGTAAAAAAACTGCAAAAACTCCAACTGTCCCGACTATTAGGGCCCCGCACGGCCCTGATAGTCCTCCTGGAAACCTGAAATTAAATGTAGGGTGAGCATACAAGTATACTCAATAGGGAAACCTAAAGCTCTCATGCATAGGTGGGGAGACATCCTAATGTCCCGTGAGAATAACAGAAGAATCCAAACCTAACAAAGAGATCTATCCACCCAACCTCACTAGCCACGCTCACCAAAAACACATAAAAATAGGTAGTAGTATATAAGAACAAGAGTATTGGGTACCCCTGACCATTTCCCACTAGTTAGCTGCTCTTCCTAATGGTGAATGTCCTGGCGCTACCACACTCTTCCCGCTCGCACACACCTGGGCCTTAAGAACCACATATCCCACCCACACACACCTGGGCCTCACAACCACGTATCCCGACCGCACACACATGTGCCCCACAAACCACATCCCCGCCCGAACACACCTGGGCCTCATCTTGAAGATTCTTGGGAACAGTAATCCTTCCCGAAGAGTCTTGGGCTAAAACCACCCCAATCGAAACCTACCCGAAGAGTCTTGGGTGTAAGGTCACCTCAAGCCATCAAAGCCTATGGAAGAAGGAGCAGGAAGGAGCTAGTAACTAAGGAGAAAACACCCTCTCCCAAGAAATGGAAGTGTTCGACACTAAGTGCTCAACATGGGTGGGGTGCGACAAAACACAAAGATACAGATATATATATATGTATATCAAACACACAACCCAGCCTATGGCTTCTAAACAGAGATACTGAGCACGTGCCTCAGCACTGCTATCATGAAGCATGCATACAATGAACAACCCCAACCCCATTTAGGTTTTCATGTTCCAACAGAATTAGTTTATTAGTTCCTTAACTACTGGGCAAATAACCACAACCAACCATATCAAACGTTCGTAAAACACATCCCTGCCAACCACAAATCAAGTTAGATAAGTCACAAGCAACAAAAAACCAACCTTTTTATCATCAATCAAACCCCATTGATTGTTCTTGTGTTTGGTTCATTATCATTCCCCCACAGTTCATTTATCAAATTTCCACTTCCTTTTAACAACAAAACCTATTACAACAGCCCTGCTGCCATTACAACCATATCTCTACACCGTAACACAAACAAGGCTCGTGCCAAATCATCGCCCCTTTAATACCATCATTTACCGCAGCCCCGCTTCCCATTCTATCCGTAACAACCCAGGATTCAACCCCCCCCCCCCCTTTCACACACCACGTAACTGAGACAACACCCACATGTTCATTATTCCATTTTGTTCAACCGGGGTGATCACACAAGGGTTCCAAATTTTAATCAGCTAGCTTTACGTGATTAACCAATTTCCACATTCCATAAAGTTTCCATCCACAAATGGTCTAGAAAGATAGGGAAACATTTAATTGTGCAAGAAAAGGCCCCCAATGACCGTGATTTTCAGTAGGCAGAAGCTCATTCAATTCACAACATAACAATAGGATAAACAAAGATAAACATAACAACTTCCCTATCCCCGTTCATTAAACAGTTATTATCTTTATTTATTTGATCCACCGTATCTCACGAAAACAAGAGGATAACCACCCCGCATGATGCACAAAAGAGAGAGACGAAGGTAAGATCCCTACCTCAACAGGTTCTGATCACAACGCTC
Source organism: Viscum album (assembly GCA_963277665.1). Classification (NCBI taxonomy): domain Eukaryota; kingdom Viridiplantae; phylum Streptophyta; class Magnoliopsida; order Santalales; family Viscaceae; genus Viscum; species Viscum album. Next base: position 1,348,190,765 of record OY728121.1, on the reverse strand, counting down.
CCCCAGATCAGCTTTAGAAGATGTCTGTCAGCATCGGTCGCTTCTGTCAAAACTTGGAAAAACCTCCTCGGGTGGAATCTGGGAAGGAAAGGCTGAAGGGAAAGAAAAAAATCCATGCTCAGAAGTTCTTCCTCGTCATTACGATCTCGTGGCCACTGACAGATCATAAATCGGAGCTCGGACGAAGAAGTTATAGAGGAAAAGAGATTTGGAGTCTCTCGGGAGAGCTCTGCTCGAAGGAGAGGGGAGGAGATGAGTGATTTGAAAAGGAGGAGAGTCCCTCTCCTTTTATAGGTGAGAAAAACTAAATTACACGGCGTGTAATTTCTATTACACGGTGTGTACTCGGCCATTTCGCATGGTCTCCACGTGGCTTCCAACACGACATTCAACGCGGCACACGGTTGTTGACTGGTCAACACACTGTTTGAGGGTAACGTGTACTCAAGGAGGAACTACATGACATGTAGTATGGGATACACGGCGTGTAATCATTTATTTCACACGGCAAGGACACACCTTCAATACGGGGTATACCCGGCAAGGTGGTACAGGGCATGTACTCACACTACATGGCGTGTAGTTACAAAATTATGAAAAGTGTGGGAAACGTCCATTATACCCTACAAAACACTTCATGACCCTCTTTTCGACAATGGAATGGGCTGAAGAGGTCCGTCCCATTACATCAGATACCTCTTAAAACATTCTCGTCTTCAAGAATTCAGAAACCAACCCAGAGGAACCCAACAAGATACCTCTTAGGGCTCTCGTTATAATAGGAACCCAACCAACAACCCTAATCATATGTGTTAGGAATTCATTCTCCTATGTCGACATATTATCCGCTTTAGATGGCACTGACTCGCCTGAACAGGTTTAATCACATCCGTATTAATTCATCTCGATTAATAATTGGGTCTTTCCACTTCCATATATTAGGATTTTTTTCAACTTACACTGCCCCCAACACCGTACAACCAACACATTGTCCGGACACGTGGCTTGGGGAAATTCCTTCTCCCATGTCGAGATATTATCCACTTTAGGCGGCACTAACTCACCCACATGGGTTCAATCGCATCCTCATTAATGCGTCTCGATTAAGGATAAGGTTTTTTTCTTTCCCCACATGTCCGGACACGTTACACACTTCCAGAGAACAAGAAAACAAAACTTCTCACAACCAACAAGACAAGAATTTCATATATCAAAGGTACATAGCATAACATCAAAACAAGCTCAGAAGAACAAAGAAAAACACAAGTCAAAACAACTCCGGGTACTGATTGTGCATCTAATCCTCCCGCTCCCAAGTTCTTTCCTCGAGGCCTCCATGCCTCCACAACACACGAACCAAGGCGATGGTTCATCCATGGAGCACCTTATCTTTACGATCCTTGATTCTGACGGGTCATTCCTCGAAGGTCGCGTCGTCTCCCATATCTAACTCTCCCCAGTCAATAACGTGAGAGTCCTCATGTAAGTACTGATGAAGCTGGGAGACATGGAAGACGTCATAGAACTTCTCCAACTAAGGTGGCAGGGCCAGCTGATATTCCACCTCGCCAACTCGCCTCAGCACCTCGAAAGGTCCAATGAACCTAGGGAAGAGCTTAATCCCCTTCCCAAACCTCTGTTTCCCCCGTCGAGGGGAAACCTTCAAGAAAACATGATCTCCCACCTCAAACTCCAAGGCCCTCCTCTGACGATCAGCATAAGACTTCTGTTGGTCCTGAGCCGCCTTCATCCTCTCACGCACAATATGGACTTTCTCTGTGGTGCTCTGTACCACCTCTGGCCCAAGAGCACCTATCTCTCCAATCTCTGTCCAGCAAATGGGTGAACTACATGGTCTTCCATACAAAGCCTCAAACGGAGCCATGCCCATAGTAGAGTGGAAGCTGTTGTTGTAGGAAAAATCTACTAAAGGCAAGTGTCGCACCCATGATCCTCCAAAATCCAGAATTCATACTCGCGGCATGTCCTCCAACGTCTGGATACTCCACTCTGTCTACCCATCGGTCTGGGGGTGGAAAGCAGTGTTAAGGTATAGCTGGGTTCCAAAATCATGTTGTAACACCCTCCAGACTCATGAGGTAAACCGAGTATCCCGATCTGAGACGATAGTCTTCAGAACTCCATGCAACCTCACCAAATCGTCTACTTACCTCTGTGCTATGGTACTCAACGGGTCCGACTCCTTAATTGCTAAGAATTGAGATGATTTCGTTAGTCGATCCACCACTACCCAGATAGCATCATAACCACCCTGAGCTCTGGGTAGTCCTGTGACGAAGTCCATTGAGATTTCATCCCACTCCCACTCGGGGACATCTAAAGGATGCAAAAAAAACCACTTGGAACACGATGTTCAGCCTTCACTTGCTGACACACTAGGCAATTAGCCACAAACTCTGCCACAGGCCATTTCACCCCGGGCCACCAAAACTATTCCCTCAGGCCTCAGTACATTTTCAAAACTCATGGATGTACTTCCAAGGATGATCTATGGAACTCACGGAGAACTCCCTCATGCACCGCCTCTGGAACAAACAACCTTCCATGAAAGAGCAGCCAATTTCGGCTGTCCTCTGACCATCCTTCTGGAGCGTTCCCCTGATCGATATGATCCCGCATTACTTCCGCCTCGGAGTCTCCCCCTGGGACTCTTCCACCTGCTGTAACAACGAGGACTGCACCATCATCTAAAACAAACAGCCTCTAACAGCCTCTACCCTTACATCCAAGTGAAAGTCAACCAACTCTCCCATCACTTTCCAAGTATCAGCGGATTCTCGAACCACTTCCTGATGCGACTTCCTGCTCAGAGCATCAGCCACAACGTTTCCATTACCTTCAGTGTAAGAGATCTCAAAGTCATAGTCTTGGAGAAACTCGACCCATCTTTGTTGCCGTAAGTTCAGGTCACGCTGGGTGAAGACATAACATAAGCTCTTGTGATCTGAGAAGACTATAAAGCGCTCCCCAAAGAGGTAATGCCGCCAAAACTTCAGTGAAAACACTACTGCTGCATGCTCTAGGTCATGGATGGAATAGTTACTCTAGTGAGGGTGCAACTGCCTAGACCCATAACAGATCACACCCTTCTTCTACATCAGTACGCACCCCAAACCAAGGACAGAAGCATCAAAAAACACCTCATACAACAACCCTTCCTCAAGCAACCTGAGTACGGGAGCACTGACCAACTTCTCCTTCAGGTAGTCGAAATAATTCTGGCACTGCTCTATCCTTAGGAAGACCTGGTTCTTCCTAGTCAAAGTTGTCAATGGAGCAGCAACTCGAGAGAAGTCTGAAATGAACCTCTGATAATAGCCTTCCAATCCCAGGAAACTACGAAATTCTGTCATGCTCTTGGGTGCTGCCCAAGAAACAACTGCCTCCACCTTCGATGGGTCCACTGACACTCCATGTTGAGACACCATGTTCCCAAGGAAGTGTACTTCTTGCGTCAAGAACATACACTTTGACAATTTCCCATAAAGCTGGTGGTGTCGAAGGACTTCCAAGACTGCCCTGAGATGCTCAACATGCTCTTCCTCTGATCTTGAGTAGATTAGGATGTCATTGATAAACACAATGAAGAACCAGTCCAAAAACTCTCAAAAGACAAAGTTCATAATCCCCATGAACATAGTTGGTGCATTCGTAACTCCAAACGACATCACTACAAACTCGAAGTGCCCATATCTTCACCTGAAAGCCATCTTTAAGATTTCACTGTCCTTCATCCTCAACTGATGATATCCAAATCGCAGATCAATCTTAGAAAACCAACCTACTCCCCTCAGCTGGTCAAAGAGATCATTTATCCTTGGAACGGGGTAACGGTTCTTGATCGTTACCTGATTCAACCTTCGGTAGTCTATGCATAGCCTGATACCACCATCTTCCTTCATTAAGAACAAAACTGGAGCACCCCATGGTGACACGTTAGATCGAACAAAACCCTTCTCCATCAGATCGTCAATCTGAATCTGCAACTCCCGCAACTCCGAAGGTTCCATCTGATAAGGGGCCATCGAAATCGGACGGGCACCAGGCTGTAAGTCTATCCCAAACTCAATGTCACGTCGGGGGGGGGGGGGGGTAGAGTCACAACCTCCTTGGGAAAGACATCGAGAAACTCCCCAACAACCTCTGGAAAATCCATCATCTCTGTATCAACTGGAACCACTGATAACCCTCCTAATAAAGAAAGGAGAGGCTTCGCATGCTGGCTTTCAACCTGATAGCTCCTCTCGCCAACAAAAGCTACACACTTCTCGTATGTGTCGGAGAACACGACTCTTCTTTAGAAGTAGTCGATAACGGCACTAACAGAAAACATCCATTCGATGCATAGGATGACATCGTATGGTTGCATCTGCAGTAGAAGAAGATCCCCACTAGATTGATGTGGTCCCAACATCAGCCCACATCCCCGGAAAACCCAAGATATGCTGGTCTGACCTCCAACTACTGTACTCAACACCAGGGGTACGAAAAGTCTCTCTACTTTTACACCCAAAGCATGGGCTAGACCGGGTGAAACAAAGGAGTGTGAAGCTCCAGAATTGAACAAAGTAGAAACAAGAGTGTTGAAAAAAAAATAGTACCTCGCACCACCTCTGGTCCTGCCGGAGCTGCCAACTATGCTGAGTGCAACTGTCCACGCCCAGCTCCTCTGCCTCTCTCATGTCGACCAACTCCCCGACAACAACCTGGTTGAGGTCCCTGAGGAGCACCCTGAGGTTGCCTCCTCCTGCAAAGTCTGCCCTCGGAGGAGCAGGGTCCTGCTGCAGCTTGAAGGGACTCGCCGGAAACTGGTGCTGCTGAGGCTGGCACTGAACCTGCCCACCTCCACCATACTGAGCTCAGATCAGGCACCGAATCTGAATGTGCCTGAAATCTCCACGAGATAAACACTTCGGTCCTAGTCTCGTGAAAAAGGGAAGGGGACCCGAAGATCTGAACTGGAACTGTTGGGGCCTGCTCCCCACTGGCCTGAATCTGGAAGGTCCCATCGTAAGAGACCTGCTACTGACTACCTTCCCCTTCGAAAAACCTGACTGGATCCCCTCTCGTGGTGCACCTCCCTGCGAGTGAATCCTCTCTACAACCTCTTCTTTCTTCTGTACGTACAAGTACGTCGGAAGGGTGAAGGGGTGACAACATACTAGAGCAAAGGACGAAGCGCCTCCTCCAAACGTCTTGCCTGAGACTCCTCATCCGGAAAGAGATCCGGAGAAAAGTGTAAGAGATCCTTGAACTTGATCCCCAACTCTCGTACTGACATACTCCCCTACTGAAGGGAGAGTAACTCCTACCGCTTCTCCACCTTGATCATGGAAGAAAGGAATTCCTCTCGGAACTCCTTCTCAAAGTCAGACCACTGAACTTTTGTCTCTCCCTAAGGTAGAGCATCCACCACTGGCGCCCCACACCTCTCAGCTGACTGACTTCTAGGGGAACCCAGTACTCCCTCAAAGCAAGGATCAAAATAAAAGTGATCCCTAGCTCCTCAAGACACCCCTCCGTCTCAATATCCGAAGTACTACCCTCATACTTCTTGAGGGTTTATCGCTGGAAAGAACGGAGAGTCTTCTTCCACTGGCTATCTTCCTCCTCTTGGTCAATCCTCAACTGATCGACTGCCTGAATCTGTTAGGCCTCGGCTGTCTGAGCCACCCGGGAACGACATCCAGGTGTCATAGCTGTACAGTAAACAAAGAACACCTAAGCCCGAGTAGTAAGGAAATTTCTCAAGGTTTCATTTTATCACTTTATTTCTTTCCCAGAACACCCAAATCAAGTAAAACACAATCATGATGATGCATGTACCTTCCCTAGGGTCTCTACCCTGCAATCAATGTAGTCTCACTTGGTTTTTCGGCAGGCTCATAGTCCTTGCATCAGATCACGTGGGCCCCAAAAATCTCGTGTCCTAGTTGGTCTTCTCTGGCCTATGTCACGCACCAAGATCAGCCAACACTGTCGCCCTACCATCCCATGAAATCCTCACTGTGCCTAAGTCCAGACTCCATCCTATCTCTCAACCATTGCCTTTGATACCATTCTGTCATGACCCCCTTCCATCAAATATGTCCCTCCTGAGCTGGCAATGGTGAAAGGGAGATAATGACCCCCCGAGTCCCGCCTTCAGTAAGCCCCAGGGTGGCGACTAGCACCAAGGGTATGGGTTTTCACAAATATGGGAGTCATTACCGTTTTTATTATATAAGATTGGGAAATTGGACAAGTCAACCACCAAAAAAGGAAAAGAACAAGTGTATAGAAATAAACCCAAACCAATCCCACATGCATGTTTAAACAATTTTGAAACAAAGTAAACGTACAAGAAAGCTCAAAAGTACAATACCAAAAGAAACAAGAGTACAGAAAATGCAACAACTCCAACTGTCCCAACTAGTACGGTCCCGTACAACCCTGGTAGTCCTCCTGGAAACCTGAAAGTAAATCCAGGGTGAGCATACAAGTATAATCAGTAGGGAAACCTAAAGCTCTCGTGAACAGGTGGGTAGACATCCTAATGTCCCGTGAGAACAAAAGAATAAGCCAAACCTAACAAGGAGATCTATCCACCCAACCTCACCAGCCACGCTCACCAAAAACACATAACAACAGGTAGTAGTATATAAGAACAAGAGTATTGGGTACCCCGCACCATTTCCCACTAGTTAGCTGCTCTTCCTAATGGCGAACGTCCTGAAGCTACCACAATATTCCCTCCCGCACACATCTGGGCCTCAAGAACCACATATCCCGCCCGCACACACCTGGGCCTCACAACCACGTATCCCGCCCGCACACACCTGGGCCTCACAAACCACATCCCCGCTCGAACACACTTGGGACTCATCACAAATATTCTTGGGAACAGTAAGCCTACCCGAAGAGTATTGGGCTAAAACCACCCCAATCGAAACCTATCGGAAGAGTCTTGGGTTTATGGTCACCTCAAGCCATCACAACCAATAGAAGGAGCAGGAAGGAGCTAGTAACTAAGGGGAAAACACCCTCTCCCAAGAAATGGGAGTGTTCGGCACTAAGTGCTCAACATGGGTGGGGTGCGACAAAACACAAAGATACATATATATATATATGTATATATGTATACCAAACACACATCCCAACCTATGGATTCTAAACAGAGAGACTGAGCATGTGCCTCGACACTGCTATCACGAAACATGCATACAATGAACAACCCCAACCCCATTTAGGTTTTCATGTTCCAATAGAATTAGTTTATTAGTTCCTTAGCTACTGGGAAAATAACTGCAACCAACCATATCAAACGTTCGTAAAACACATCCCTTCCAACCACAAATCAAGTTAGATAAGTCACAAGCAACACAAAACCAACCTTATTATCTTCATTCAAACCCCATTGATTTTTCTCGTGTTTAGTTCGTTATCGTTCCCCCAGAGTTGATTTATCAACTTTACACTTCCTTTTAACAACACAACCTATTACTACAACCCTGCTTCCATTACAACCATATCTCTACACCGTAACACAAACAAGGCTCATGCCACATCATCTCCCCTTTAATATCATCATTTATCGCAGCCCCGCTGCCCATTCTATCTGTAACAACCCATGATTCACCCCCCCCCCCTTTCACACACCACGTAACTAAGCCAACACCCACATGTTCATTATTCCATTTTGTTCAACCGGGTTGATCACACAAGGGTTCCAGATTTTAATCATCCATCTTTACGTGATTAAACCATTTCCATATTCCACAAAGTTTCCATCCACAAATGGTCTAGAAAGATAGGGAAACATTTAATTGTGCAATCAAAGGCCCCCAACGACCATGATTTTTAGTAGGAATAATCTCATTCAATTCACAACATAACAATAGGATAAACAAAGATAAACATAACAATCTCCCCATCCCCATTCTCTAACCAGTTATTATCAGTATTTATTGGTTCAATCGTATCTCACGAAAAAAAGAGGATACCCACCCCACATGATGCACAAAAGAGAGAGATGAAGGTAAGATCCCTACCTCAATAGGTTTTGATCACAACGCTCCCCCGGATCAGATTTAGAAGACGTCCGTCGGCGTCCGTTGCTTCTGTCAAAACCCAGAAAAACCTCATCGGGTGGAAGATGGGAAGGAAAGGACAAAGGGAAAGCAACAGATCCAAGCTCAGAAGTTCTGCCTCGTCATTATGATCTTGTGGCCGCTGACAGATCGTAAATCAGAGCTCAGACTAAGAAGTTATGGAGGAAAAGAGCTTTGGAGTCTCTCGGGAGAGCTCTGCTCAAAGGAGAGGGGAGGAGAGGAGTGATTTGAAAAGGAGGAGAGGCCCCCTCCTTTTATAGGTGAGAAAAAATAAAGTACACGGTTTGTACTTTCTAGTACATGGAGTGTACTCGGCCATTTCACACGGTCTCCACGCGGCTTCCAACACGGCATTCAACGCGGCACACAGTCATTGACTGTTCAACACACAGTTTGAGGGTAACGTGTATGTGGGGAGGAACTACACATCATGTAGTATGGGCTAAAGGGCGTGTACTCAATTATTTCATGCGGAAAGGACATTCCTTCAACATGGCACACTGTCATTTACTGGTCAACACACTGCTTGAGGGTAACACGTATGCAGGGAGGAACTACATGGCATGTAGGGTGGGCTACACGGCGTGTACTCATTTATTTCACATGGCAAGGACATGGCTTCAACACGGGGTATACCCAACAAGGTGGTACATTGAGTGTACTCACACTACATGGTGTGTAGTTACAAAATTCTGAAAAGTGTGGGAAAAGTTCATTCTACCCTCCAGAACACTTTATGACCCTCTTTTTGACAAAGGAATGGGCCAGAGAGGTCTGGCCCATTACAGGGGGAGGCATGTCAGACCAGTCCGCGGCCTGTAGGAGAGGTGCGCCGGGTAGCCGTTCCAGAACCGGGCCATGCCAGTAGGGGAATTCGCATTGGCCTTGGTCTCGTTGGAAGGGGGGTTCGATGAGCATGCTGGAAGGGAGGGGGCGACAGCACAGAGGGTAGGCCGAGGCAGGGGGGAGATGGCGCGAGCGAGGAGGAGGAGAGCCGACAGCCATGTGGTGTGGCGTTACGAGATTTCAAGGGGAGGAGGGAGTCGCGATCTGTAGGAGGGGGAGGGGGGACGACGGACCAGGGGTAAGGGGGTAGCACAAACCTAAAGGAAAAAAATTAAAAGAAAATATGATAAAAATAAAATAAAAAGATAATATAAATAATAATAATATAAATAATAAACTAAAAAATTATTAATAATAAATAAAATAACTTAAACATCATCAATAATATTTATAAAATTAATCATACTAATAACAAGAATAAAAATTTCTAATAATAATAAAATTATTATCATTATTAAGACAATTATATTTTATTTTATTTTTTTCCTATTTTGTGTTTGCTCGTTACTTAATTAATTAATTATAATTTATGGTAATAACAATAACGACCTTAATGATATTAATAACTTTATAATAAATTTAAAAAATGGTCATAACATAACATAATATAAGAAAAAATAATTACTATCACAATATTAATAACAACTTACTAAATTATATATTTTTAACATCATTAAGAATAATAATATTATTATTATCAAACAATATTATTATTATTGTCATTAAAACAATTTTCGTAAATTCTGTTAAACTTCTTAGTTTTATTTTATTTTTATTTTACCACTCATTTAATTTTATTTATTCATCATTAATTTGTTTTATTTAATTAGTAGAACATCATGCAAGCATGCGGGGAACTGGGTGAGGCCGTCCTGCTTCGACAGCGGTGCATTGAACACTGTCAAGGCCAAAATGTGGGTTTTTGTATAAGTACTCAAAATTTTAAACCGTCTCCAACCCGGAATACCCGATTACCTAAAAATTAATAATATAATTTATTTAAAGATGATGGGTGTTAAAATTATCCCCACCATAAATCTTTTTGTCCCCAGAAAGCCACAACTAAGGCTGAGACCCAAAGAAGAAATTGATACCCCACTAAGGTTCAAAGAGGATCCCCACAATCAGTAAGAAAAAAGATGAAAAAGCTTCATACTCAGAGAAAGTGACTCAAAGAAATATTTAGAAATAACTCTTAAAAATACTTCCTCATATGTGTCACCTACCCCAAAGAGCTAGAATGCCTCCAATTGACTGATCAAGGAAAGGAACTCTCGCACCCATGGAAACCACCTTCACAAACCGAAACATCTCAAACACTATTAAATGAAAACCACACCATTTGTCTAGAATGAACAAACAAGGTCAAAACACATACAAGGAACACTCTAATCACTTATCACCAAGCCATCTTTAGAAACATAACCAAAAGGTTAACATGTGGAAGCTTGAGAGGCTCCCCACCATTAAGAACCTACCAACACCCAAGATGAGACTGGAAAAACAACACGGGGAGGTCTGAGGGGACTCCCCACCATTAAATAATAGTCCAACATCGATTCATTCCAAATACATTCATGTGAGACCCTCCGTGGGTCTCCCCGCCATTAGAACTGATAGAAGATACAAAACTTTGGAAATTTTCTGACAGGGACTAAGAACCCCACCAGAAGGGGAAGGGAGGCTCATGATCAATCTACCAGGCGTCAAAACCACAGCCAGAGATAGACCAACATATCCACATCCATGTATGAGCATTATTCAAATTTGAGACCAATTCACCTAAATTGACCCCATAAACACCAGTAAAAGAAATTACATTCAGTGGGATGCCACCCCTGATACTTTAAGGTACTGAGACGACCACACCTCCTCAATAGCCATAGAAAACCTCACATACCTAGATGGGTTGTTTGGAATGGAATAATTATAGGAAACGATTTAAACTGCTTTTAATTTCAACACCGATGATAGAAATAAAGTCGGGGTCCCATATGCTCTCAAGGTTCCTTACCATGTGCCAGCTTCACTCTGAGACCTATGGCTAGAGGCCTGCTGTTTGAAGCATCTCCTGCCTCACAGTTAGGTATTGAAGAATCCCAAATGGCGCTTCCCCCTTTGGTGCTGCATGCATCCACACTACAATTGATACATCGCCAACAATTTCCACATACCCTGAAATTCAAATACCCCCTCGTGACACCATCCACTAAAATAGGGGATTAGATGATGCATAGGCATCACCTATTCACCTTAATGGGGAAACTTAATATGGAAATATGCAGGATGAACACTCCCCTCCAAACAGAAAAATTAGAACTCCCTAAGAGTAGGACACACTCTTATTAAAATAGGGATTCTCAGAGGGTTATACAAAATCAACCCTTCCTCTTCATAGAGGACTCGCGCTACGAGGCGTCACCAGACATGACCTTTGCGGCCAATGGAAGCACTACAAGCCTTTCAAGACATCAGTCAGCATCGATAATTCTAAACTTCCTTCACTCTTCCCCACTGGAATTCTGTTCACCATTTATGGGGGGAAATTTTCTGACGCAATGGTGTCAAACTGTGTACCTGACGACTAAGATGGCTCAAAGAGACCAAAACTACCTTCAAATCCACTTGTATCTGTCACCCCGGTATGAGAGGATCCTCTCAACCAAAAAGGAAAGAGGAATTGACTTAGCACATTCATAAAAATGGGAGAGTTCTCACTATAATCAATTGGATGGTTGGATAACGGCAAATTACCCATGGTTGCACATCAATCGCATGTTAACGCTTTGCGAGGGGGCGTGAAGTAGTCAAGAAAAAAATCATAGATCCAATCCAACTGGTCCAATGGCCAAGACATACCACAAGTGAACACTAAACGTACAGGGGTAACCACTGAAAGGGCTTCCCAAATCACTTTTCAAAAGAATTCTCTAACCACATGCTTTCACATCAACTTACAAATAAGAATTCAAACATAGGACACAAATCATTCAAAAAGGATTCTCGGCTCAAAACACCTCACATACAACGTTTCAAAAATACAAGGACCCTCCACGCAACCACCGATTATTAAAACATCAAATCATTTTTACTCAAAAACCTGATTTCCCCGAATCCAAAACAAAGATATGAGGAATGATGCAAGAGGGAACTAGTGTTAGTGCGTGACTGGGATATATGGTTAGCGACCATACGCCAATTACGCCACTTCCACAAAGAGTATTCTATGACAACCTCCCCGAATCCACATGGCTTTCCAAACCCTATGATCTCACTAGGACCACTGAACCTACTCCCTTTTCATTTACTTTAAACAAGATTAACCACAAAAACCAAATATTTAAACAAACCTCAACTTACTTTGGTAACTTGAGTCCTTCCACGAGGTGTGTTGTCTAGGCACCTTACTCGTAGCCAGGACGTCATGTCCGGAAAACCTTAACTCCAACCTATCATGACTCTATCCCAAAATAACACAACCCAAGAGAGTAAACCTCCTATCATACCATTTTTTCATGAACCAGGCTGGGTCTCCATCAGACCCGGCGCCTGGCCCGATCTACGACATGGCCTTAACATCATTCCTGATCCCCACGAGCTGGAAACTAGTTTCGGGCATCAAAATAAACTAGTTTGGAACGATTCGTCCCATAAAAAAGACAAGTAATCACAAACTGAACAAGGAGATAACAAAAGTAAAAATAAACCGAACAACTTGGCAGCGGAAAAAGAAATAAATGAAGCAACATGACATACCTTAGATGACCTCGTGGGTCACCAAAGAACGTAAAATACACTAGCTCCCAAAAGATATCCAATATTGAAACCTACAACTGAAAAGTAATGCAGGCATGAGCACCTAGATGCTCAGTAGGAAAGCCAGAATAAAACCACATCCTATGCCCCTGCCTTTAGTAAGAAACCCAATCATTCTAGTTTGAAAATAAGATATAATAAAATAATGTTTTTACTTCTTTTAAAATTCAAGTAAAGAGTTTTCATTTTCAAGTAAAGCATTTCTCTCCCACTAAATTTTCAAAATAGGTTCCAAGCATGCATTAAAGTTTCAAAATGAAAATAAACCAGTTTGGATTAAATTATTATTTTTCACAAATAATACATTAAGTGTGAAACAACCGAAAAGAAAATTACATCATAAGCAACATGTCACAAACGAGCACCATGGGTAATCCCTATAGGTAGATAGCACAAGTGGGGCCCTAGAGACCTCGTACCTTGGTGAAATGTGGCATAGATACCACAACCCTTAGAAATCGTGCCTTAGAAGACCACGCCCCTCAGAAAACATGGCTTAGATACCACAACCCTCAAAAATTCATATGTTTAGTTAGTGTTGTTGTGTCAATCCTGCTAGACATTCTAGGACGAAGCCCTGTCATGTCATCTAGCATACTAGTCCTGATCACCCACATAGATACCCAGGTTTCACATTGTTCTCTATTTCAAGTGGTGGTGAGTTCTCTTTATCAAGCAAACATGTATGTACATAACACTTTATTTGTCTAAAACCCATTCAACCTCTCACCACTGCTCTCCCTCCTTAAGCGCATTCCCCCTGTTTCACTCCACACAATGCATAAGCACCAAATTAGGCACATAATTACACCTTCAACATAAAAATCATTTTCTAAAACCAAGGGGGAGTGCCTCAAGAGAGGTTTTTCTTTTTCATAAAACATTCTTAAGATGCCAAACATGCTTAATTACATAAAGTGAAAGATTTTTACAATTAACCATCCAAAAGTACAAACACCTTTGGAAATACTGATTACCAATTAAAAACCACTTGGGAATCAATTTTCAAGAAAATTCACTTAAGACCAATAGCGTTAGAAATACATTTAAATTTCCAAAATAAAGGCATAACCATTTCAAGAAACCGCAACCAAATTTCATAGTGTGAGTGTATAGCATAAATGTAAAACATATTTTTAAAACAAGTAAGAAAATATGAAATTTAAATTAAAGGCATAGACATAGGGAACCTACCTCAAACACGTTGTTATTTTTCGACGACCACTCGCACTGACACTTGGTGCATACACACACATGAATTTATACATACATATATATATATATATATATATACACCCTTAGCTGCAAGGCACATATTACCCATACCATGAGGGAATATGTTCAAAGAGGGCATATATATATATATATACGCCCTACCCTATGCATGTACATGTAGGATACAACGGCACCCATAGCCCAAACCATCATAACAAGGTCCACACACTACACAAGTAATCTAATAAAATAATTAAACACTTAAACAATCTATAAAACATTTCCAAATAACACATCAAGGATTTGTACCAATGACATTCCACTTACGTAACTCCTAAAACCTATTGAAAATATTAAAATAAAATCACATAATCAATTTAACCATTTCCAAAAGCCATTTCAAATCATCACATAAACCGGAAAAAATTCCAAAACATGCATTCCATTGTTTAAACTATTTAAAATTTACATTTAGAAATACACGACAACTCAGACATGCCAAATTATGAATTTCCCTCTAAAAACCTACACCCAAACCCATTTACATACTCAAACCCACCATTGAAGACCTACACACACCTTGAAGACTTTGAAAATTCATTTTGAACCTACAAAACAACCCTAAAAACCCTTCCAACCATGTTTCACATCAAAAAACAATTGTTTAAACATTTTTGAAAATTACCACAATAAGACCAAAATGAAAGGTACAACCATTTCTAAAATAAAATGAAATATCGTCACACACGCATGTCAAAAATAATTATAAATCATGTTTCACACAACCAATAAACCACTACCATGTTGCAATGATAGTTTATATCAAAAAAACACCACAATTAATGTAAACATAGATCTTAAAAATCAAACTCACTTCCTAACCCTTTCAAAATATAATCCATATAACAACACAATATAATAAATTATTTACAAAATTTCAAAACAATGTTGACATGTGAAAAAAAATTCCCTAATCATTGGAAATCCACACTTAAGAATACACAACTCAAATACCCTTGAAAACATAGTTTTCTCCACCCAAAAAACCCCGAATTTTTTTTTGAAAACATTGCACCAAAAAAACTCCAAACACTGACATTTTCTTAAATCAGAAATTTATTTCTAACTAACAAACACACCAACCATTCTAAAAATAGCATACGCACTACAAAACAAATAATCCTCTGAAGAAGGGAATGGAACCACCTACCTTGAACCAATAATCCTCTGAATAAAGGTTTAAAATCACCATTTCACATCAACCTCGCCTCAAGAAACCTAGAGAGAATCCAAAAAAAGGCAAATTCACCCAAGGCCACCAAATTAAACCCCAAAATCGGACCTCGTACTCGCTGAAAATAAATCCAAAACTCAAAAAAAAAAGACATATCCAAAGGTGTGAAACGCATGTGGAAGGTGAGAAAAGAAACTGTGGGGGAGCTGGAGAGGTGTCTCCTAGCGAGGGGGAGGCACGTCGGACCAGTCCACAACCAGCAGGAGAGGCGCACCGAGTTTCCATGCTGGAACCGGGCCACGTCGGCAGGGGAATTTCTGCCTGCCTGTGTATCGCCGGAATGGGGATTCGAAGAGCAGGCTGGCTGGGAGGGGGATACAGCACGGAGGGCAGGACGGGGCAGGGGGAGATGGCACGAGTGAGGAGGAGGAGATTCGATGACCATGGGGTGCGGTGTTGTGAGATTTCAAGGGGAGGAGTGAGCTGCGATCTGCAGGAGGGGGGACGACGGACTAGGGTTAGGGGGGGTAACGCAACCCTAAACGAAATAAAAATAAAAATAAAATCAAACAAGATTAAAATAACATAAAAAGATAATAAAAATAATAATAATATAAATAATAAACTAAAACATAAGTATTAATAATAAATAAAATAAATTAATCATCATCAATAATATTGATAAAATTAATCATAGTAATAATAAGAATAAGAATTTCAAATAATAATAACATTATTGTCATTATTAAGAAAATTATATTTTATTTTATTTTCCTATTTTTTGTTCACTTGTTACTTAATTAATTAACTATAATTTATGGTAATAACAATAACAAACTTAATGATATTAATAACTTTATAATTAATAAATAAATAACGGTCATAACATAATATAATATTAGTAAAAATAATTACTATAAAAATATTAATAAAAACTTAATAAATTATATATTCTTAACATCATTAATAATAATATTATTATTATCAAATATTATTATTATTATTTTCATTAAAACGATTTTCTTAAATTATGTTAAACTTTTTACTTTTAATTTATTTTTATTTTAACACTCATTTAATTTTATTTCTTCATCATTAATTCGTTTCATTTAATTATTAGAACATTAGTAAAGCGTGCGGGGAACCGGGTGAGGCCGTGCGGCTTCGACAGCAGTGCATCGAACACTGTCAAGGCCAAAATGTGTGTTTTTGTATAAGTACTCAAAATTTTAAACTGTATCTAACTCGGACTACCTGATTCCTAGAAAATTAATAAAATAATTTATTTAAAGATGATTAGTGTGACAAATAACATACTATGGTTATTATATTGGAGGTTAAATGTACCCTTGACCAAAGGAAAGTATAAGGTAAGGGTTAAATCCTCAATCTCATTATTATCTGAGATTGTTTATGTGTAAGTATTTACTGGGACAATTTTATCATCCATGTCGATGTTTTATAAAAATGTTTTTAAAATGGATATTTTAAGGTTTTTTGGTAGGGACTCTTTATCAATGTCAAAAATTTAAATGTTTTAATGATTTATTTTTATAAATCTTTTAATTAATGTCTATGTTTTAAAAATGATTTTAAGGATTTATTTATATGGAAATGATTGTTTAAAATGTTAATTTAACACAAAAGTTTCAAAGTGGTATGGGACACTTTTATTAAAAAATATATTTTAAATGACTTCCTTTATAAATGTGTAACTTTTAAATGATTTCACAAAAAGGGATATTTCTCTCAAAGAGTTTTACTGATCATTTTTAACTATGTCAACATCCTTTACTAGATATTATTCTTTATTGAGTTTGATTTATTATAATACAATCTTCCATATTGTATTTAATGAGTTATGATATTTTTGACTATGGATGTGTTATTTTTATACCATTCATGGTTTATGGTTAAAGTATATACATTTCATATTCTAGTTTTAATAAGAATTTTTATGTTATGTTTCAACATTTTCATATGAGGATTGCATTAGACTTAGTAATTAACGGGTGGAGCCCGCTATAGCTCCTCGATGCATCGGTAGGTCTCATGATACAAATTAGTGTCATGGCACAAGTCCTTAACAAAAAATTTATTTGTAGTCTTGGTGCGCGGCCTTGACTATGTGGCTATAATTTCTGACATTATGCATTCCATCATTATGAAATTGTCTATTGATATTACATGTGATTATTTGACTAGTAGAATATCCATGTGAATAAGTAAATGAAATTATTTTATTTATCTTTTCCATATTATGCTGAAGATTATGTTTAAAAGTCTTGTCTTTTAGTCTTATACATTTCCTTAAATGTTTATACTTATTTATGATAGTTTTTTCTATATTGTTATCCTTACTGAGCATCTAAGATCACCCCTTTCATATGTTTTATTTTTTCCAAGATGTGAAGAAGTGTATTATGATTGATATTTCAGGTTAAGATAGGGGAATAATAGCGTTATCAAAGGATTATTTATGTTGTGTTTTATTTTAGAAATTGTAATGTAATGTTTATATATGTAATCTATTTTCCAAGACTGTTAAACTGATTGGTCCTTTAAGACTTTATTCCTTGAAATCATTCCAATGTATTAAAATAATTCACTGAATCTAGATGACTAGGGTCAGGGCATTACAAAAAATGTGGGAGCACTCAATTATTTTCAAAAATACCAAGAGTGTCCTCTATCCCACTTATAAAAATCCACCCTTATTATCTCTTTTTTACAACTTCACACTATTTTGGTTTGGCAAAAAAATACCTAAATAACCTCCCAAATTTCATTCTCTCATCATAGAATCCTTATTTTTGTAATAAATCCAACCAAGGGATGATTTAGGGAAAACCTAAGGTTGATACCTGAAGAAGTGGTAATGTTATACAATGAGTGTATATTTTATTTCTTTCTCCGCCTCTTTAAATTATTTTTAAAAAATGATGATATAATAACCACAATATCATAAATATACTTATATTTTGTTATAAAAAATTTATTACCTACAACCACATCCAATTCTATCAAATGGGTTATGAAATCATCTTTTGTATGCATAGCGGACTACCACTTCCAAAATTGATGTAATTTGTTCTCCCATTAACACCATTCAAGGTTGGGTATGATGATGGATATAAGGTATATATATGATATTTATAATGTATTTATACCTATTTAGTCATTATATCATATATATATATTCACATTCCATTCTTTAGGGGATATGATAACATCTCTCATGTGAACAATGGACTATCACCTCCCGAAGCGATGTGATTCATCTTTCACTAACTTTTTACATTGAATTTAATAAGGTTAAATTAAATTATTATTTGTGATATAAATGAAATAATTATGATATTCATTACATATTTATCATTTTTTAAAGATAATATATTTCATTTTCTTTCTTACATTTTCACTCACTTAAAGATTATAACATTGTCCATGTACGTGTGAACTACCGCCTTCACAAAACGATGTGACTCTCTTTTCATAACCACACCACATGGATAATATATATATATATATACATATATATATGGTGTATATGATATTATTTTTATTATGGGATTATATTATATTACTTACCTTATTTCCATAATGATCATTAAAAAAATGGAAGTGTTACTCATGCGTATGTGCAGCCTACTATCTACATGATCATAACGTACTTCATTTTTCAGAACCATATTTCATGATTGGTTTTAAAAGTATAAATTATGTAAAAATATGATATTTATTTCATTATTATTATTCTAGATATTATATAACTGTATAATATTTTTAAGAATTGTATCTTTCATGATGAAACGTGTATGAGAAAACATGGCAATTAACACCCAAAACAATGAAAATAATGAATGATTATTAACAAATATGTGATAATATGTTATAAAAGTATCATATATATTATTATAAATATTAATATTGTTATTTTATTAGTTAATAATATGTTTAAAACCACTATAAATGAGTTTAAATCTTGTTAAACTAGAAGGAAGAATGAGGTAGGGGATTTCTTAACTCTATTCCCACTCATTGGGTTAAACTTCTAATTTTTGTATTATGTCATGATAAGATTATGTGTGTAATGAATTATAATTATATTATTTTTTATTTATAATTATTTTATGTCTATTTAAAGTTGATACACATAATCAATTTATTGATTAGTTCTCACTTCGACATTATGATCATTTTAAGGGTTTATTTCACAATCTCATTCTAATTATGATTGTTTATTCTTGAATATTAGTTAAAGTAAATCACTTAACCATTTCCTAATAAAACCATTTAATTTTCTTATCCTATTTTTATTAGTGATATATTCACATAATAGTATCATTTTACCACTCTTTGGTACATAAATTAATTAAGAAAATATTTTAATAAATTATTACTTCATTTCTCTCTTCGGTTGGAAATATGTTTTTTCTTCAAAATCCAAGTTTTCTAAACATGATTTCAAAAAAACAATTAACCTTTAAAAATGATTTATTAATGTAATTTTTTCTCATTTTTAATTTTTAATAATTTTTTTCAAAGTAATATTACATCATTATCAAAATAATTCATGTTTTAATTTTTCCAAAAATATGAAAGGAATATTTGTTTTAATGTGTATAATATGTATGGAATTTTATGCCATGATGAAATCAAAATGTTTAAAAGAATAATTTTAGGTTTTAATGTTTTTTTACAAATAAAAATATTTTGAAAATGTTTTACGTTTTGAAAAGTGATTTTCAAAATGAAAAGGATATTTTTATCCAATTTTTTTTAAATATCTTTTTATGGTATTTCTATTCATCAATGAAAAAACCCTTTTTCATAATCTAATGGATATATTTTATATTTATACTATCCTTATTATTTCTATGAATGATTTATGATCATTTTGACAAAGTAAATTATTGACATTCACTTTCCTAATTCATTTTTGTTGTCATTAACTTTCCCTTGAAATATGAACTTTCCTATGATCATTAGACATTACATTTCCCCTAAATATAAACATTATTTATCATGGATATGTTTATTTCTTAAAATTTATCTCATTAATATATACGATATTTTACTTTGAATGTTATCTGATTGACTGGGAAAATATTTATAATCTATATCCTTTACTCAATAAGGATATTTTATGATAAGGAACATTGATTTTTGAATTAAATTGATTATTAGATATATGAGGAATGATTCGGATATGTAGTGACGGTTGGATCCTGGAATTTATATAGACCCTCAATGCATCGACATGTCTCATGAGACAAAAATAACTTGTCCAAATAAGATAAGTTTTTAAACAAATATTTAATTTTTCTTGTGGAAATATCTTGACAATAACTATCTTGAGGATAGATCTTGAAATTTTAGACAACCAACATTATATATTCCCTCATTATTAATTTAGTTTTGAAAATTCCATGTGATTATTTGATTATTTTAATATTCATAATTGATTTTTCAATATCATGTGATTGTTTATATGGAATTACTTGATTGTTGTTTATTCCTTCCATATTATGCTCAAGTTATTGATAAAATTTCAAGTGTTTTAGTTACATACTTTTCCATATTGATTATATTTATTTATTCATGATAGTTTCAACTATATTTAACCATCACTAATCATTTTAGATCCCAATTATTTTTTTCCTTTCCCTAGGAACTCATGAGGTGCACAATGTTTGATATTCAAGTATATTCTATATGTAATAATGTTATTCTCAAAAAAATATGTATTCATTTATGTTTTAAGATGTAATGTAACAATGTAGTAGGTATCTATTTTACCAAGAAAAATAATCTATTCATCTCTTCAGGATGTGATTCCTTATATCTTATTTCAATATAATAAATCAAGAACCAACTTCAGGATACTAGGGTCATGGTCTTTAAAATAAACATCCCCAAATAAACCAAAACCAGAACCACATCACAATAATGTTTCAATTTTACCCATGATCACCCCCTAGATCCACAACAACCATAAAAATATAATAAAATGGTATAAAATTTGAAAATGGAACCTGGACTTGTTTACTACAAAATATTAGCATACACACACATAAAATCTACATACAGGGTGTGAGCTAATAGGCCTTGTAGGATCTCACCAAGGTGTCTATGAAATTCCTATCATAAAAACTTTATTAATTCTAGTTTGAAATAAAATAAAAAATAAGGCCTTTTTATTTTTAATGGAATAAAATAAACCAAACATCATTCCTTTATCCATAATGAATGAATCAATTATTTTTATATGAAACCATGTATAATTTTCACATAAATTATGAAAAAAATATAAAAATTACAAAATGAGAACCTTTGATGTTAAGAAAACTAATCAAGTCCTTTTACCTCATTTAAAAACCTTTTGTGAGATCCCATCCACTAAAATAAATGTTTTTATTTTATTTGAATAAAACATTCCAAACCACCTTTAAACCCATTTTAGAAAAATATCCAATCATAGCTGAATAAAGAACCAGACAAATAGGCACCATTATGTTAACAAAATATCATAAATATAAACAATACAATGGTTATAAAATCATGGTAAACAAAATGGGATGTGAGAAAGTATAATATGGGAATCCCCTATAAGGAGTCCCTAATTAAGAAATTAATATCATAGACCACACCCTAAGTCCAAATTTGTGATTATCCTAACAATACCATATCAACATAGGACAAATTTTTAGACTATTTTATATCCAACACATCATAATACACTTGACTTTCCCACACTAACCTTCTCAATTTCACTCTCCTAATCTTTGAAAAGAATACACTAGGGGACACTGGCTAGTGTGTAACATGCCTAGAGTATCATAAATCATGATCTACCACTTAGTTACTCTAATTACCACAAAATATGAAAATTAGAGGTGATAAAACAATCAATAAATTATCATCACATGCATCATCGTATTAAAAAAATAAATCTCACCTCACCTCTAAAACCCTCATAAAAAACATCCCCTTTTCGTATAATATCAATATCACATAATAATGATTAATCCATAAAGTGGGGATTAAGTGAAAAAAGGAAATAATTATGGTCTAAAAACACCAAAACATTTATTTTATAGGGTACTTAAAGAGACTTTGATAGAAATATGATTTTTAATACCAAGTCATTTTCATTTCTGGGAAATATTAACATTTAAAACACCCATTATAAATTGTATAGAAAAACACATCTTTCCTACCCAAAACCATTATTCAAAAAATATTTTACCTTGTTTTCAAATAAAAACTAGGAAAAATACCCCAATTTTCCATAAAAACCATTTAAAATTGTCATCTTAGGCATTTTCACAATGCTTTCTATGAGAAAACATTTATTCTAAAGGGAATGATTGTAATTAAGGAGGAGATTATTTTATTAAAAGCCAAAAATTCCTAAGAAACTCTTTATAATTTCATCATGGTTATCATACATAATTATAATGTTTATAAGAAAAAATTTCAGTTCATGAATTTCAAAATAAGGGGATTTTTTAGAAACACTAACCTCATTTCAAGAAGAAATTATTTTCATTCAACGGAAAATAAAATGCATGCAAAGAATCACCCTATATAATCCCTAAATAACAAAAACCCTAAGGATAGATCAACCCACAACCTAAATACCACTTTCATAGTGGTTAGGGTTCTAGGAGAATATAAGATCCTTGGTGAATAGTAATGAGAAGAAAAAGAATGGAAAAAAGATGGATTACCTTAGATAATAACTTGTAACCAAAACGAAAGTTTCTAGAATAAAGTGGGATGATATATGAAACTCCCCCTTATGGTCCTAAGAGTTATACATGTGAATGGGAGGGTAGATGAGGAGAAAAGGATAAAAATCAAGAGGTTTTTATGAGTCAATTCATAATGTAATAGAATATGGGTAGACCGCATAGTTTGGTCGAATGGTTGGTAAAACTAAGACCAAATCGTGTGGAATACACAAAAAAGAAACCCCACACTTTTCATAGTTTTTCACATGGTTAGTGGAACTATATTTACAAACCATTCAAGGTTTGGGGGTTCCTTTTGTGGTTTTTTCATGGTTGTACCATGGTTTTCCAAACCATGCTTCCTTCCTAGATTCACTTAAAATGTGAATTTATTCTTTTACCCCTCACAATTTTAAGAATTTTTCTCCTCCTCTCACCACCATTTATAATTCATGGAAAATTTTGAAATATAAAACAACACTCCAAAAATTATTTTTTAACTAAATAAAATCAACTAAAATGGATCTTCCACCAACCATAAGTGATTCCTCAAAAGGGACTGATCATATCCCAAAAGTGATAAAACCCATAATAATATCCAAACATCCATAAAAAGATCTCATAAAAATAATTGATGAATGCACTGAAACATTTACAAAAAAAATAAACAAAGAAAAATACCCAAAGCATAAAAAATCAGGATAAACATGGTTTGAACCAAAATTTAAATAGTAAAATAGATGGGTAATATATGACCACATTCCCTATAAACTGGATCATGGAAAACTTGATAAAACCAAACCAAATACTAGCCAATGTGTAACTTGAACTGGTGTTATCCACATCCTAGTTACCCAACCATGTACCAATGGTTTTCCCCGTGTCCAATAAAACAAAAATCAATCCCAATCACATATATAAACCTCAATAAAAAATAATATACCAAAAAAGAATGAAAATAACCACAATATAACTAATATACAATATAAATAAATCAAGGAAGTTCCCAAAAGAAACATCCACAAAAAAACACCTCAAAATAATTAATCAAATCCAAATTCACCAATAGAAACCACAACATGGATAAAATCTTAAACCAGATCTTACTTGAGACTTTTTATGATAAAATGACCTACAAAACATCTGAAGATGAACTAAATAATCCCAAAAAAGTTACATCCCTAAGCATTCAATAAAGGATTATAATTCCTAGGATACCCATACTGAAAAAAAACAAAATGTCACTTGTTCTTTTTATTAGGACTAATAATGCTTAAAAAATATTGAGCCTCACCATCCTACACTTCCAACTGTGGCTCATTCAGCTTCCACTCCATGCTATACGAGGTATCTTTAGTCATATCAGATAAAAATCAGGCATCACCCATCATAGGTTGATCGACTAATCATATTGTGCCCACATAGCCTCCTTGACCACCTCCTTTAAAGATGAAAAGATATATCCAAGCACAGGTGATCCAATATTTAGAAGAATAACACCTCTAAAGAAATAATCTTTCTCAGAGTTGTTGATAACTACCTCAGGATAAATGATCACAAACTTCAAAAAATAATAAATATACTCCTTCAACATTTAATTACCTTGATGAAATACTAAATATATTTATCCACCTTAACATGATTGGGATATAAATACTAAATTAAAATCATCTATAAATACTCCCAAGATATGTCCCCACACAATACAGAAATAACCATTGAATCTAACCATAGTCAGTTTGATCCTACAAGAAAGCTTATAACATCTCTTACCCATAATGCCTCGTGAATTTTAAGATAATTCAGATTCCATTAATCCTTCCAAATCACTCCACTACTTAATTAAAACCTTGATCTTAATCAAAATAAGGATGATATTGATTAAATAATAACGAGATAGGGACAAAGATTAGTGAAGTTTTTTTATTAAAACACTCTATTCAATGTGTGGGTAGACATTAGAACTAAAGGGATCTTCTCAAAATTATGGGATTATTCCCCTTATATATGGTCTATATAAATTCTTCATCAACTATTATAGGATGAATTATCTAAATATCATATGACGCAGACATTATTAATTCATTCCTCACAATTCAAACAAAAAATTCCTACTATAAATAAGGGGAAAATCCATAAATATAACCCTTTAAAAAATGCATCAATCACACAATAAAAAATTTATTTTCATTGATACCATAAATAAAAAATAATAATTTTTCAAAACAAATTTTACTAAGGCATGTAGTAGAAAAATAAATTACCCACTTTTAAAACAAATCTACCCTAGAGAAACACTCTACTCCACTTTTAAAACTAAATTAAATCACTTAAAAACTTTAATACCATTTTAAAACATTTTAATATCAAATGAAAAATTTTAAAATAATTTACATAAATACCCACTTCCCTTTAAAATAATTTTCCAAATACCATGGTAAATTCAACTACATTATAAAATACTTCATTTTAAACAAATAAATTCCTTTGAAACTGCCCAATAAAACTGGTTTTGCGTTAAAACAGTTTATATAATTCTCTTCTCCACTGAAAATTATCCTTTGTAACATTAAGCATAAATAGAACATAAAAATTTACAATAAGATAAAATAATTTAAAAAACAAAAAATTTTCTTCAAACCCCACATTAATTAACCTTAACAAGTGAGAACCACATATGGAATAATACTGAATCAAAATAGGTCAAAAAAAATCTAAAAGGGATATAGAGATCTAACTAGTTTAATCATGTGGTTTTACAGGATATGAACCAAGTGTTAAATAATCTCTATAAATTCCTCATAACTATCTGCATGGGTTCCACATGTGTTGAAAGGTATTGTGATCCAATCATATAGTCTTATTTCTTCCTCCATTTCTCACCCCAAAGCTCAAGAGAATCCACAAAATCACTATCATAACTCATTGGTGGATCAAATACAACTTTACAACATCAAAATATATTAGACATTAAAAAAGGAAATCAAAATCTATGGTTCAAATCTAGACCACCCTTTGAAACTTGGATCATAAGGTGAGAAGAAGAATGCCAGACCCCCCCCCCACCCCATGCATACCTATTAAGTTTTCATGACCTTTTATATTTTCTAAAATTATTTAGAAAAATAAAAAAGTGGGTTCTATGATAACATTTTTTAATAAACTAGTCTGGTTTTACCTACCACGTTACCTAAACCGGCACACTATAAGGCTATAAGGGAATTCTTGATCCCCACTAACTGGTTAGAAGAACCAAGGAAATCCAAATGATACCGAATGGGAATGATTTCACACTCAAATAGGATTTAATAAGTAGTGGATCTTCTATTTATAACCCATAATGGAGCCTCCATACATTGGATTTCCATGAAAATAAGATAAGAAAAAACCTAAAAAAATAAATCCAATGAATGATTCAGAACTAATGAATATGATCCAACTCATTGTATCAACACAAATATAACATACATAATAAATACATAACATGAAACAATAAAGGGAAACTAAAAAAATATAAAATTTTGTCCAACTAAGTCAAAACATCAATATCCCAAAATAAAAAAAAACTTATACTATACCATAAGAACACCTCCATGTGACCTTACATCACTACCTATATCCAAGATCTAAGAGAGTGATATACAATCTAAAAAAAGAACCTGGAAACTATATAATACATAATATCTTCATACACACACATGTGTGTATGCAGTGTGTGAGATAACAAGCCTTGTAATATCTCTCTAAGGATTCTATAAAATTATTTTTATAAAACTATTGATTAATTCTAGTTTCCAATATAATATAAATTGATAAATTTCTATTTTTAAGGACACAAAATAAACCAAACATCATGGTTTTATCCATAAATAATAAATAACTTCTTTTTATTTAAAACTTTGTGGAATCTCTATATAAATAATCTAAATAGTTTTAAAACTTCTAAAATTAGGACCTTTGAAGTTATGAAAACCAAATAAAGCTATTTTTCCCAATTTAAGAACCTTTCATGAGATCCCACTCACAGAAAAAAAAACGTTTATCTTATATTTGAGAACTACTTTAAAAACCACCTTTAAAGCCATTTTTTTATAATATCCAACCATAAATTAATAAAATCCTCACACATAAAATAACCTATTTTTCAATGGAATATTAAAAATGTAAAAAATTCAATATTTCCATAAACAAGGTAAGGAGGAGGGGATATAAGATAGTATAATATGGTAATCCCCTATAAATGGTCACCCAACAAGTAATAACGTCAAGGGATTCACCTTAGGTCCTAATATGAGATGATCCTAAGAATACCATAATTGCATGGGAACAAATATTTTATTATATTTCATCCAAAACACCACAAGCCACTTGACTTTCCCACATCCTCCTCCTCTTTGAGGGAACTCCCCTAGTCCTTGACATCAACAAACTATAGTACATTAGATAGTGTGTGAGATAACTAGTGTATCATAAATCAAGATTTCTTACATAGTTACCTGGGTTCCCATGACATAAGCATAGTGTAGGAGATAAAAAAATCAAAAATGATCACCACATGCATCATCAATATAAATAATAAATCTCAATTATCCTTAATAAATCTCCAAAAAATGACCCCTTTTCATATCATACCAATATCACATAATATTTAAATTGCCCTAAAGGGTAGATCAAGAACAAGTGTAAATAATGAAGGTCTTATAACACAAAATTATTTATTTTATAAGGTGTAAAATGTAACTTTCAAAAAAATATGACAGAAATCTAATTAATTTTCATTTTCTTGAAGTCCCAACATTCAAATCACCCTTTATAAATAATTTAGAATATATAATTATTTCCTCCATAAAAAATTATTCAAAATATAGTTTTCATCATTTGTAAATGAAAAGAAGCAAAAATGCCTCCATTTTCTAAAAAAACCAATTTAACAGAATCCGCTTAATAATTTTCACAATTACTTTCATGTAAAAATATTTAGTCCAAAGGAAATTATTGAAATTCAAAAATAAATTTTTTTATGAAAATCCCAAAAATGATGAAAAACTCTATGTAATTTCATCATGGGTATCATAAAAAATTATAATTCCATTTGAAGAAACGTTTATAGATCACAAATTCCATAAATTGAAATGTTGAGGAATTTCCTAGAAACACATACCTCATTCTAAGAGAAAATAAATCATTATTATTGAATAATTCCAATAAAATCAAATAATTTCCCACTAGAATCCCTAAATGAACAAAAACATTAAGGATAGATCAACCTAAACCATAAATCCCACTTTAATTGTGGTTAGTTTTCATCAGTGAATAGAATAACTTGGTGAAATAAGAATACATAAAAGAGGATAAATAAAGAATGGAAATAGGATGGATTACCCAAAAGAATCACATAGATTTCAAATAAGACAATCCAGAATTGTACTGGGAAGAAGGACAAAGATCTCTCTAAGCTACTAGGAGTCGGATATGTGAAAAAAAGTGGAGAGTAGGATAAAAATAATAAAAAAAAATATAGGGTTATAAGAGTCAACTCACATTTTAGGTGAATATGGGAATGTCACACTGTTTTCTCACATAGCTAGAAAAATTGTGTGCTAACCATGCAAGATCTATTGAATGGAACCCCAAACCTCACACACTTTGGTTTTATGGTTCCATATAACTATGAACCAACCATAAAGTCCACCCCCACAAAAAACTAAGACACATGGTTTTCCTAGAGACCCCACACAGTTTGATGAATCTTGCACCAAACATGAACCCCCGCTATTAAAAACTACAACATTACGCACAGTTTCCTTTCATAGTTTCCCCTAACCACGAAATAATCATGTGAAGGAGGAAAACATTTAAAAATTCCAAATTTCTTGACCAAAACTCCCAAAATTTAAAATTATTCTATTATATAATAATATTAAAAATAACCATGATATGGGGGTGTCACACATGCCTCTACTATTTTATACTTAGATGATAAAATAATATCTTATGTAACATATTAAATGTGTTATACATCATAGTTTTCTCTAAATAGTTTTATAAAATCATTGTCTTAATAATATATTACTTATCTTAGGTTGGCTTTCCCCCTTTTCATTTTCTTGAACTCTAAAAATATTACATAGTCCTTTTCAAGCATACTACATGTAATAAGGTAAATTTTTTCCTTTGTTATTTTTTCATCCTAGAATGATATTACATATCATAGGGTAAGACACCTAGGTAATTCATCAATTTATTCAGTCAATATAAAAATATAATGTATTCAATATTTTTTTAATTCTCCAATAACCAACAACCTAAATTTTATTAGCCTTCTTAAAACATAAAAATTGTTTAAAAAAATAAATATACTTTTAAAAGATTTATTTAAAACTTACAAACAATTTTAAATAAATCTAAAACCATTTTAAATAAACTAAAGAACAATTATAAATTATTGTTAAGTAATTAAATACTCTTTAAAGTATTTTAATGGTATTATAAAAACTTCACAATTTCATTTTTTCCTCTAAAATAAAATAACTTCATTCATAGGTATTGAAAAAAATAAATAATCATCCTGAAGTGTATTCAATAGTGTCCTAATTTGGATTTGTTTTCAACACCATACATTTTAGTTTTATTCCTAATATGGAATCTACTCCCCCTTGATTTATAAGTGACTAAAATGTAAAACTCGTTTTATCCATTTTATTGAAATTAAATATTAATAAAGTTTTTATATAGGGTGGTATAAACTTCTATAAAGAATTGAGTTATGAATTAATAAACTCTATGTCAACTTTATCTAGCTTGATATGGGAAAAAGTGATTAATTCAGATGTCAAAGTTATTTAAGAATAGTTCAGAAAATGATACCATCTTAGAATCATTGGCCAAGAAATTAGAAGTTTATTTTTAAACACTTTTCTACACTCACTCTTAAAATATATTTTAACATTTAAAAACCAAGTAGGGTTCTCTCTCTACAAAAAAAATCTTCTCCTTTGTATAAATTGAATCACAGTTTCAAGAGGAGAGGAAACTCAAAAAAACATACCTGAGTGTTTTAAAGTGGGTTGCACTTCCATTTACAGCCTGAACCTTCTAAATTACTTGGTTGTAAATGTATTTATAATAATATCAGCAATATTATCCCTAGATAGAATAAATTCAAGCTTCAAGATTCCATCAGCATCTTTATCCTTAAAAAATTATACTTAATATAATGACTCATTACTCAAACAAACCAAAAATAAAAAATTCATAAAATGGGTTTTACTTTATTAAATTTCAGGAATTTTTTTAAATTAATGTTATAGAGAATTAGGAAAAAAATTACATATCAAATCCTTACAAAAAAAATTTGACACCTCCACTCAAATCAATTTTTTCCACAAAAATGGGATTCTTAAATTTAAACTTCTGATTCATTCAAAAATAATTTTTTTTTCTTTATAAATGAATCCACGTAGTATAATTATATAACTTTATATATTTTCTACTCATCCTTATACACTATGAAAAGCATTTTTAAACAGGGATGAGCATAAAAATCTCAATAATTGATACAAAAATAACTAAACTTGTTAGTTAATTTTAAAAATCATGAAATCCAATAAGAAAGCTTTCCCTTTTACATAATAAAAATTGATCTCAAATATTATCTTTCTTACTCATTGAATAAGATCCATTGACCAAATATTTTTGATAAAACATCTCATAATAAATATTACAAGAAAAATCAAAATCATGAGAGTATTGTAAAACATGGGTAATTATGAAAATATTTTATTGAAAAACATACTTTTCATATATAAAATGGGAATAACCCTTACTTTAAATATAATTTACTTATCTTACCTTATGAAATAAAAATACTTCCATGAAAAATAGTTTTAAAGTATTGAATAGTAATGTAGTTACTTTGGTATATCATATTCATATCACTCTTATAATCACTCTTATAAGAAATATTATAAATGGAATAACATACTTGGTTATTTCCAATATATATTTCCTATAGAATAAAATCATCTCCAATGCATTAGATAGAGATATCAAGCTCACCAATCATCTTAAACAATGTAAACAGACCATAAAATGCATAAAAATGTAATATTTTACTTCCATTTTAAAATCTCATAAATTATTATATTTAAAAAAATATTTATAATAACCTTCACACTTAAAATAATATCATAAAATAAGATTTAAGATCATATTTTGTAACTTTATCACTTAGTTTTAACCTTAATAAACTTGTTTTTTCTTTACTGTGGTAAAACCTTTTTACCATGGATTCTATTCATTATGACTGAAAATTAAAATAATATCATAACTAAATTTAAAATTACAGATTAAGAATATAAAAAACAAATTTTAAGATTCAATTTTTATATGTGGTGGAAATTAATTTTAATATAAGAGCACAAAAAACAATGAAAACAGTTATTTTGAAAAATGTCTTAACAAGACTAAAAATGAATTTATACAAAAATAAAGAATAATGTTAACTATTATATAATTATTTGGATTATATTTAATAAAATAGGACTAATGTTACTCTAAATAAACTCCAAAATATAATGAAACTTTTTAAATACTTGAAAATAAATGATAATTTTTATAAAATTCTGTATTTTTAAATATTCACTCAAAAATAATTCTTTTCAAAAAAAATCCCAAATATTAGCCTTAATATATATCCAATATGTTGATATAAAAAATGAATTCTATTTTATAAATTTTATAAATTTTAATTTTAAATAAAATCATATAATACATGTAAAACACTTTATTTAGAATGAAACTATTTTTTTTATTTGAAAAATCATATAAATTTATTATAAAAAATGAAAATCCATAAAATATAATCATGAATATTAATAAGATGTTGAATTTATTTATTATTAAAATTATTATTTTTTGATTCAGTCTTACCTATTTAAATAAATTATGTCCTTGTAATTTTTTCATCACTTAAATAGGTATGGATATTTTCCCCTTGTAGCCTTTTTAGATTCCCATGTTACTTCCTCAATAATGTGGTTCTTCCAAAAAACTTTAACAAGGTGAGTTACCTTATTCAATAACACCTACTCTCTATGATCTAGAATCTGCAATATCTTTTCCTCATAGGAAGTATTCTCTTCCCATTGTACCATCTTAGGGATCAAAACATTATATTCTTTAGGTATATATCTCCCTGAGAATGAAACATGAAACACATCATGTACCTAAGATAATCTCATTGGTAAGGCTACTCAGTAAGAAAGTGATCCAAATTTATCTATTGTTTTATATGTACCAATAAAATACAGGATTAACTTTAATTTCTTTAAAAAATATATAAAAACTTTCTAATTATATATCATAACAAAAAAGATAAGATTTATTACCTAAAATGAAAGGCATTTCTTCTTACTATCTATATAACTCTTCCACATACTCTGATCTAGCCTCGTATATTATTGAATCATTTTTACCTTCTCAACCATTTATTCTACCATCTCCAATCCCAATAATTTTTTTCACTAACTTCATCTCAACATACTAGAGTCTCACACGGATTTATATATAATTCCTCAAAAGGATTCATATGTATCTAAAATACTTAATATTATTATAAGAAAATTAAACCAAAAATATATTGGTATCCCAACATTCCTAATAATACAATGAGAAATCCCAAACTACATCCTAAAATGTTTTAATTTTTCTCTAAATGAAAATTAGATTTATAATGAAAAGATTTCATGAAATTTAATTTTGTACACAATGACTTTTGAAGTCCTTTTAGAAAAAATAGAAGTAAATATTGAATCCTAACTAGATACTATAAAGAGAGGGACTTCGGGTAATATAACTATATTTTTAAGGTAATTTATTGGAAGAATATCTATGGAAATACTTTCTCAAATAGAGATAAAATATAGATATTTAGTTAATAAATCAACAATAATTTAAATAACATTATTACCTCAAGATATATTTGGTAATCCCACCGAGAAATCTATGGATATACTCTCCCATTTCTATTTAGACATTGTAAAATGAAGAATCATCCCATTTTGTAGTTTTCATTCATCTTCAACATGTTGAAAATTCAACATTTTCATGATAAAATCAGTAATATCTCTATTTATTCCTTCCCACCAATAATATTCCCAAATGGATCTATATATATTAGTACTTCCATGATGAACAGAAAATGATTAGCTATGAGTTTCACCTAATAATTCTTGGTTAACCTAGGGATAACTTGAAACACAAAAACACTTTCTAAATCTCATAACACCTTTTTCAAGATTAAATATAGGGAACTTACCCACTAAACCGTCTCTACTCTTTCTTTCAAACCTTGATATTCTATTTGAACATGTTTAATTCTATCTGACAAGGATGACTACATTGAAACCTCAAAAAAATATAGATAGTTCTTAGATGCTAAATTTCTAGGCCAACATTCATTAAATAATTAACCAAAGGATCATGTTTTAAACATATTATAACTAATAAAGAATTATATTTTTTGGATGAATTCATCAACTTCATTGTTTTGTTTACCTAGATAATAGTGAATTATGAAATAACAATCCATTATCAGTTCCAAGATTCTTCTTCTACCTCATGTTCAACTATTTTTGATGGAATAACTACATTATAATTTTACAGTCAGTATATATTTCAAATTTTACCCCATATAAATGATAACTCTATATTTTTAAATAAAAAAAAAATTTAGCTAGTTTAAGATCATGTCTGGGGTAATTATTCTTAATAATTTTCAATCTTCACGAAGCGTATGCAATTACTTGATCATTGCGAATCATGAAAAAACTAAGTCTCATAAATGAAGAATCATTATAAATAACGATGTCACCATTTCTATATGGAAAGACTAACACTAGAGAAATAACCTATTTTTTTATTATTGATAAAATTTGTCACATTACTTTGTCTAGACAAATTTTACTCCTTTTCGTGTTAACATGGTTAGAGTTATAGATAATCGAGAATGGTTTTCAATGAAACATCAATAGTAACCTTCTAATACAAGAAAATATTGAATCAATGTGACATTTATAGGTCTTGGACACTCTTACAACATAATATTTTTAGAATCATTGATAGTGATACCGTCTTTGGAGACCATATATCTAAGGAAAGAAATTTTTTGTTACCAAAATTCAATGTTTTTAAATTTTCAATACACATTATTTTATTTCAAAATCTACCAAACAATTCTTATTTTTTTTCTCATATTCCTTATGAAATTTAGAATAAACAAAAATTTCATCAATAAAAACAAAAAAAAATACAAAAACTCAATTCACAAGATCCAGGAATATAGTGGATGTATTGTTCATCTCAAAGGGAATAACCATAAACTCTTAATGCCCATACAAAGTATGAAATTTAATCTTGGAAATGACATCATCCTTTACTTTCAACTATTTAAATTTGTAACTAAGATCAATCTTTGAAAAATATTGATCTCCCTAAATATGATTAAACAAGTCATTTACATATGGAAATAAATACTTGTTCTTAACAGTAATATTATTGAGTGCATTATACTCAATGAAAATCCTCATAAAACAATCCTTAACTTTCAAAAACAAAATAGAACCACCCTAATATGAATTTCAAGGATGAATAAAACCCTTTTCAATCAACTCTTATAACTACTTTTTCAATTCAAATTACTCTAATAGAGCCATTTGATAAGGAGGTTTTGAGGTTCGCTTATATTCTAAAACTAATTCAAAAATGAATTCAACCTATTGATTGGAAATAAAACCATTAAAATCATTAGAAAATACATATTTATATTTATTTACTACGGGGACATCACTAATCTAAACAAAATCCATTTTTCAATAGTATGAGTAAGATAACTTTTAATAACATCTTTAATCAGTTTCTCATCTTCTTGATATGTCGTCATAGGTATGAACTAATTCTTATAAGAAAATTAGAAATCACTATAAAAATGAATATAACTTCAATAGATCTGTAATATATCTTACCATAATAAATTTAAAGCCAATACATATAAAGAGTAATATCAAATTTAACTATTGGAATGATAGTAATATTTATAGGGAAATCCATTCTATAGATAATCATATAAAGATTCATATAAATCACTATTTCATTAATACTTCCACCAAATGTTTTTAGTAAAATTTATTTCTGTATTTCTTGAGTTAATATATCCATTTTAATATTTAATTCCCTAAAAATAATATAATGTTTTGACTCTAAATCAAATAATAATTTGTTATAACATTATTAAACAAGTAATATACTATTCACCACTTTATTTTATGTTTCTAAATTTTCTAATGTAGTCGTGAGTGAATTTTCCCCAACCTTCATCTTATGGTATTGATTTTTACCATTATTTATTCTTTTCTTCATACACATATCAGCATAATGACTTATATCATTATATTTAAAACATCCCATTGTCTTCTTATCATATTTATTCTAACCATTACTATGACTCTTTTCATTATAATCATGAACCAAATTTCATGAAGTACTAAATCTATAAAATTTTATGGATTTTAAAAGACAGTACCCCAAATACTTCTTACCACACTTATCACAAGAGGTAAATTCATACCTCTTACCTTTATATTTCTTTAAAGGATGATTTCCAACTACTTCCCACCAAGACTGCTTCTTATCTTTGTTTTTTAAATGTAAAAAATTCAATCTATACCTTATTATAACTATATAACTTTCTCATTGATTTTAAATTCATGAGAGGCCACATATCTTCAAAAACATTATTGTAATCCTGAGTAAAAACTGTCAATTTAACTATCATGGTATAAAAATTAAATTTGGTTCATGCTTGACCAATCTAGTAAATTTGTCTTCATAGGTGGAAAACAATCATCCTCTTTTTTCTTCAATTCCAAAAATTACATTTCAACCCTAAATCATACAACCATAGGAAAATAATTCTCAAGGAAAATATCATTAAATATTGACCACACTATGGAATCATTCTCATATTTTCCATTGATATTCTTAATCAGTGACCATCACTAATCATCTTCACCTTAAAAGTGATAAATTAAAAGAATTAAATTTTTATTTTTAGAACAACCCAAAACCATAAATATATTTTCCATATAATTGATCCATACTTTAGCTTCAATGGGATTTGAGGTTTCACCAAATTTCAAATGTTTTCATTTCATTAAATGCTCCACTATATACATGTTCTTTTATAGAGATTTTGGTTTCTCTCTAGCATGGGTGCCACTATTAATATCATACATCAAAAAAGTTAACATATAATGAACTTTTTTGTTTCAATTAAAACCACTCAAAGTTACTAATTTGGAATAATATTATCCACTCAATTCCATTCCCCTAAATTCACCCTAATTCCTCTATAAAAAAACATTTTGAAATAGAAAAATATTATGTAAAGAAAAATGGAAACCCTTAAAGTTTTCTCATAATAATATAATTCATAAAGTATCATTATCTAAATGTATTTTAATAATAAAATAATAACCTATAAAGTTATATAATTCTTCCTAGGATAATAACTACAATTCCTCATAAGTTAAACATCCTAAAATTACTTGTTTTATAACAAGGGTTTTACTTTCATAAATTTTGAGGATTTTTTTAGTTTATAGTTTTATAGAATTAGGAAAAACTATTATGTATAAAACCCTTACAAAATAAAGTGTCAACTTTTAATAAATATACATTTTTTCACCAAAATAGGGTACTTAAATTTGAACTCATATTTAATTCAAAACTAATTAACTTCATTAAAGATAAATACCCATAGCATAAAGATAGACCTTTCTATAGTTATTACTTATCCTTAGTCCCTATAAAAATAATTTAAAAGTTAGTATGATCACAAAAATTAAAAAAGGGATACAAAAAATAAATAAACTCATTATTATATTTTTAAAATCATTAAATCCCATAATAATGTTTTTCCTTTTTACATAATAAACTTTGAACTCAAATATTTGTTTTCTTACTAATTAAATATGATTAATATCATAAGGATTTTCATAAAACATAACATAATAAATACTAAAGTAAAAAAATCATAATCATTAATTTTTCTTATAAAAAATGGTTACTCAAGAAAACATTTTGTTTAAAATATTTTCACCCATAAAAGGGTTATAAACTTCCATTAAACATAATATCATTATCATACCTTATAAAATAAAAATAATTCCATGAAAATTAATTTATAAGAATAAAATATTCATTTATGTGACATTTAAAATAATCTTTATATCACTCTTAAAATAACTCATAGAAGTAATATTACAAATGGAATAACCCATTCAATTAATTCCAACATATATTCTCTGGAGAAAAAAATCAATACCCAACGCATTAGAACAATATATTGGGCTAACCTATCATCATGAACAATTTAAAAGAACCCTAAATTCACCATGAAAATTTTAAAAGGAAAATAAAGAAAATAAAACACATGCAATATTATAATTCAATCATAAAATCTCATAAATTGTTCGATTTAACAAATGTTTATAAACACTTTTTGGATTTACATAAAAATTAGGATAAAAATATTTTTTCTTTGAAATATATTAAAATAAAAATTCCCAAAAAATATTAAATAGTATATACCTTTGAAAAACTATGATAAGTTAAATAATAAACTTATTAATTAATAAATTTCATAGTGTCATGAAATTCTTCTCATGACTTATATGTTAAAATAATATTATGATCGTACTTTTGTAAAAAATAATAAAAAAATAACCCATTTAAAAAATGTTAAGAAGTATTCTATTAAAAACTCTATAAAGAGAGTAAAACATGGTTTAAAATGTATTTTAAAATAAATTTCATTATATTAATAACATGCCTAAAAAAATTTAAAGAACCTGGATATTGTGGAAAAATAGAAGAAAAAACTTTTAAAATTTTAAAATATGGTTTTAAAGAAAAATATCTCACCTTAAGTCTGAATCACCACATAAGTAATTTAATTCCTATATAAAAAATTATTAATTTTTTTTCATTCAAATTTTTTATAGTTGTATTACCTTGTTATTATTTATTTTATTTATAATATTACCATTTCTCATATAGTTATTAAATTAGTTAAGTTCATGACAGATTTTTTGAGGTTCGTTTCATAATCCCAAAACAACTTTGATAGGATGATTGTGGTAAAAGTGGTAATTTTTTAAACATATATAGAATATTAATCATGAAATAATTATAATTTTTATACATTAAATATAATTTTATATCTAGTCATTTATTTTTTATGTGAAAAATGAATCATATAACTTCATGGATGTGGTCATCCACACGTATACATGAGCTACGTTGTCAA
Organism: Viscum album; assembly: GCA_963277665.1. Taxonomy (NCBI): domain Eukaryota; kingdom Viridiplantae; phylum Streptophyta; class Magnoliopsida; order Santalales; family Viscaceae; genus Viscum; species Viscum album. Next base: position 1,348,152,437 of record OY728121.1, on the reverse strand, counting down.
TTTCCAACAGATGGAATGCTAATAAGGTAAGTAATATATAACTTTAAAAATCATGATTATATCAATAATATAATATATATTCATTAAATATATAATAATAACCATAATTTTGAGGTGGTGATGAAAAATGAAACACATCAATTTATAGAGGTAGTAGTCCACACGTACGCACGAGTGGTGTTTCTATTTCCCATAGGATGGAAAAGGAGATGAAAAAGGGTTGAATCATAAAAATAATAGCATTTAAATATATATATATATATATATATATTATTTATTTTATCATATTATAATGGTTCTATAATATTTCAATAAGATGTAAGAAGAAATAAACTTGAAAACACTCGGTTAAGTGTTATACCTCTTCTTTGGAAAACTACCTTTGGCTTAAACCTTAAGCTGAATAGGTTGGTATTTTGGTAAAACCATTACCTATAGAATGCAAGGATTATTTTATGGAAGGTATTTTGGAAGGTATTTGTTGAAATAAATGGATAAAAGTGTGTGAATATGAGATCATAGGGGGTTCCCTTTTATAAGAAAGGGAAGTGGCACTCTTCTAATTTTTCAAAGTTTAAAAATAATATAAAGTATTATTTATGGGATAGTGGCCCAAAAACTATCCATTTAGAATAAAATATCATAATTATATAAATAATATCATCTAATAAAAATTAATATGATATTTTTTGAACTTATCACTTATTTTTAACCTTAATTTACTTATTCCCCTTTACTGTTTGACAACTTTTTACAATGGTTACCATTTATTACGAAAAAAAATGAAATTGAAATCATTACTAAATTTGAAATTATATATTCAAAATATGAATTAAAATTTTCAATATTAAAATTATATAATTTTTACAAATTAATTTTAATATAATTATGAAAAATGCCCAGAATTTTTTTTCTTCATAAAATGCATTTTAAGCCTAAAAACGAATTTATACCAAAACCAAGAATAATGATGATTATTATGGAATTAAATGGATTATTTTTAATAAAATTAGAATAAAATTAATTTAAAACTAATATAAATTATAAGGGTAATTTTTAAATACTTTAAAAAAATAAAAAAATTTATTAAAAATTATAATTTTCATTATCCACCCAAAAATCAATCTTTTTAGTAAAATCCCAAAAATTCACCCTAATATATATACGATTTTTTGAAATAAAAAATAAATTCTATTTTATAAAATTAAATTTCTAAATTTTATAAATTTAACTTTAAAATAAAATCATATAATACATCTAAAACACTTTACTTAGAATAAAACTATTTTTTGATTTGAAAAACCATATAAATTTACTATAAAAAATATAAATCCATAAAATATAATCATGAATATTAATAATACATGAAATTAATTTATTATTAACATTACCTGGATTATCACACTTAATATCAGTATCCTTTTATCTAGAATATTTAAATAGATTCTTAGATAGATTAATGGAAAATTGTTTGTCAAAACCAATAACCAGTAGGTATCTGGAACTTACATTCTTTTACCCAAGATGAGTCTTCATCCAAATCATTTTTAAATACTTATTATGGAAAACATACTAGTATCTATTGAATATAAAGATGAATTATGATTACTTCTTGTAATTACTTGTTACAAACCTTCACCCATAAAAAAGTCTCCATCAGATGTGGACTTTCTATCATCAACACCACCTGCCTAGTCAGCATCTGTAAGGTACTTTAAATCTATGTCAAATTTATTCTTATATAATATGTCATAAATGAAAGTATTTGAGACATATATAAAAAATCCCTTGGATTATAATGTATTCCATTCTTTGTATGGGATTGATACCTGGCATAAAGAGTAATGGTATGGACAATGTCTATCCTTAGGTAGTCAAGTATAAGAGGCTACCAATAATTTTCTTAAATTATTTATCATTAAAAATGTTTTCTTTACCATAGTTACTCAGATTGGATCCGATTTGAATTGCTTTATATTCTCCTCTTGAATCCTCCAATCCAAACTTCTTTAATAACTCCTGGATTAGTTTTCTTGAGAGAGAAAAATGTGACATACATCTTGGGTAATTTTTACATCCAATAAAAATATCATTTCCCCAATTAATTAAATCTGAAATTTCTTCTTCATTGGTGTGAAAAATTCTTCACACAATTTTTCATCATTATTATAAAAGATAATATCTTTAACATACACAATTACAATGAGTGATTTGTTTTTTCTCTTCTTCACATACATGTTGTTATACAATTTTCCTTTCCTGAGTTCCATGCTTCTCATGTACTACCCAGGTTGAAATATCAAAATCTTGGATCCTGTTTCAATCCATAGAGATCCTTCTTCAGCCTGAAAACCAATATTCCATTAGTATAAAGAATAAAACCCTCAGTTTAATCTATATATAATTTTTTAAATTTATCTCAACATTCAAAAATACCAACTTTACATCCATTTAGCATATTTTAAACCTTCTTTGGGATTAAATTTCAATGATAATTTTGTCATTTTCAATTATATAAATTGGGTTAAATGGTTTATCAAATTCAATTCCCAATATATTTTTTCACTCCTTACACTCAATTCCTGATATGTTTCTTTAAACATCCCCATCATTAATTACATGTCCATGAGGACCTATTTTTTTTAAATAATGTTCTTATCCTCTAGTCTAGGCATAATCTCCAATATTTAATTATTTTCAATTTGATCTAGCTATTTATTTATTTCTTGAATCCATTCTTATTGCTTGATATATTTATTAGTATTCTGGGGTTCAATTATTAATAGCTGACTATTGTGACTAGTAAGCATGATTTTTATTCTTATTTATACATCTTGATCCTAATCCCCTACGATATTTTCAATATCAACTTACCTTTTATGTATTGAGTTTTTTCCATGGTTCTAAGATCTATATCCCTATCACTTGAATATGCTGAATTTTAACCAGTATTGGTAATTTTTAGAATTTTATACCTTCTTTAACTAGTGTAGTGGGTTCAATGGTGATAACATCATCCTCCTCAATATTTATGATTGATTTATTGAGAACTTATTTATTCTCAAATATTATCACACCATCAAAATCCACTATCCTTTAATATTTATTATAATAATATATATATAAACTTCCATTTGGTTTATTACCAAGTAAAATTTCGTATTTATCTTTCTCATCAAACCTAACACCATTGTTTCTATTATTTTTTATCAAAAAAGGACTCGTGAACACTATAAATTATTCAAAATTTTGATTCTTCTTGAACCTAATTTCTTATTGTATGATCCCACATCCAAATGGTTGAAAATTTTACAAGGATTTTGAATTTTAATTTACTAGATGGGTCAAATTTTGGATCAAGACTTGAAATGAAATTCTGAGAGTTGAGATGCCTCAAAGCAATGTTTTAAGATGACGAGTGATGCTCATGAGGCATCTCGGGTGTACAAATGATCTTTGGAGGCTTTGGGTTATGTTTTGGCAAGTTTCAACATATTTTTCCGAGGTTCATGGTTTAGTGTGCATGAATTATGATAAATTATGTGACACCTTGATGCTTAGGACGTTTTATGTTAATTTTTAATTGACCACGGTTGAGTTTCACGATTCAAGCACGATTTTAGGTAAAACGTGCTAGGTAAAATGGGAAATTGTGATAGGTTGAGGAGGGTCTAAGGAATATTGTATGGCATGCTCATGATTTTAAAAAAAATGTGCACGTTATTGTAGAAGTTATGTTGTGCTGACTGTATGGTTGGCACGTGTTTTTTCAAACTATATGGCATGTCCATGTGGTTCATGGGTGATAAACAATAGGGGGTGCATTGTTGGTTCTTGGTTTAGAAAATAGTGTGACCAAACCATATGGTTACGCATATTTCATTAAATTGTGGATTTTAATAAAATACCCCCTTGGGTTTTTCATAATCTCCTCCCTACTTCCTCCATAATTCGATGTGCACAGACCTAGGGGCTCCCAACACTCTTCCTCCTTCTTCCACCCTTTTAATTTGGGGTGTGTTCATGGTTTTTATTTAGTATTTGAGGTGAAATTTCTCTTCCTACTCCTTCCTTTTCCCCATTACCATGTATTTTTCTAATTTCAGATGTGATGGTTTAGGGATTTTATTCTAATTCTACTGGATTGTTACTTAATCATCCAAGAATGATGGGGATTTTGGGTTACTTGGGTAGAGTATAACCTAAGAAGGATTTGGCACATCGTTGCACAGAGTTTCATTAAGATATATGTTTATAGTGAGTATTTATAGTTTTTCCAAATTAATTTACTTATTTAATTTGGTACATGGTATATCCCCTTAGTCATTTTTTTGAGAATGGTGTTTAGAGCCCATTGTTGACCTTTTTTGGTGGTTTCTTTGAGTTTCATTAAGATTTAATCAATCTGGTGCATTTCTTGATGTTATAAAGAGTTTGGTTTTGATCAATTAATTGATTATACTTTTTATAATTAATTAATTATTTTTTCTTATGATAATGTTATAAATTTAGTGGTTGAGAAGATCTTGTTTGGATTCCAAAGTGTTTAGACTAGATATGGACTCGCCTTAGAAAGGCTATTATGATTTGGAATTATTATAGAAATATTTGGTAATAAATTAGGTGGTCTAAAATAATTAACCATAGTATTGATACTTTTTTTACATTTGTATTTTTTATTCACCTTAGATCTCTTTCTGGTGTGCCCCCCCCCCCCCCCACACACACCCTTTTTAAATTTGATAGCTTTGGTATTTCATCAATTCCCTCAAACCTTCCACAGATCTCATTGGATCCACGATGTTTTGAGAATGGACCTTCATCCATCCATGGGGTGTGTTTTATTTTAAAAATGGAATGTTATAGGTGTTGAGTTTTGAAAAATATCCTATAATTGCATTATGAGATGAATAAATGGTTTTCTTTGGATTTTTATTTGGTTTTTATTTCAAAAGTGGGAAAAATATTTATTAAAATTTATGTTGTTTTGAAATGTGGCATTGACCTCATCGTGATTTTAAAGGTGTTTTCAAATGATATTCAAATTTTGATTTTAAATGGTTGGGTTTTCACCCCTTTTTCGAAAAACAATTTATTGATATTTTTATGTTTTTTAAGGAAAATGAAGGTTTTGGACCTTATTTGGTTTCTTGAAAGGAAGACCCCATATTTTTAGGGGTGGCTTCAAAATGTTTCATAATGATGTTTGGTTTTATTATTTTCATTGCAAGGGAAAATATTTGTGTTTTTTATGAATGTTTTGGTTTTAAAGTCTATTGGGACCATGGTAAATAGTGAAATGGTAAAGGGTAATGAATATTGATAAATGAATGGTGGTTCACCACTGATGTTAAAAGGTTAAAAATATTAATTTAATTAAACCTTGAATTATGTAATTGATTGATAATGTGATGGATTAGGATGTTGTACATGAAATTCCTCATCCATGTATTAAGTATCAAGAAAAATCTCTAGGCACCAATGATGTCGTATATGGTTGGTGGGATGTTGAACTGATGATCCTCTTCTGTGGGAAGGCCGGACTGATGCTTCAGTCACCCTGATGCATCATAGTTTCAGAGGATGTACTAATTCTATAGACTCTAATGGTATGGACATGGTGTTCCATATCAAGGTTGGTAATGATGGAAATATTGTTCCAAATCATGGTTGGAATGGTTTTACATTTTGTTTTGAATCCCATTTCGATGCTTAGACATATGCCCCTTGTTTTCCCACCTGTGACACCCATAATATATGGTTGATATGGTCTTACATGACTTTATGAATCATGGTTGGATACATGGATTGTTTCTCTTTGTTTTCTAAACTATGATTCTCATTATAAATGGTTCAAATAAATAGTTTAGTCAGAAGAAGGTTTGATGGGTATGGGTACCAATTGAAACCAAGGAAAAATGTAGTTAATTTTAATATTGTTAAAAAATAAAACTTTTTTTATTTACCTTCTTCTTTATGGTTTATTCATACTTCTGCATACACTACTGTTTAGACTGGTTTTTACTTTAGACATTATTAGTGGTGACATACTTAGTTTTACTCACACCCTTCTCAGGCTGCCACTACACGTGGGTACCCAATTAGCTCTCGCATGATTATTTTAGGCATAGGTTTGGCATGAGCCCCATGTTGAGTTTTTCATGGTCATGCAAGATATCTCGAATAGTTTCAAGTGATTTGATGGGTTCGGCCCATATATTTTGTGGATACTTTTTTGTATTTTATATTTTTTTGGTATTTCATGTAATTTTCTGAGTGGGTGGGTGGTTTTATGTATTACATTGTTATTCTGGCCTTTACTATATTTTATTTTATTATAGAATTCTCTTTTTTCAGTGAATTTATACTTTCTTCTTTCTCTGATATGTATGACATTTTGTTATTCACTTATGTTTGTGCACTATGATATGGAGTTATAGTCTCCTCATAGTACTATCTTAGACACTTGCTACTAGTCAAAAGCCTCCATCATATGAGGAGACAACATTGAGGTCATATGGTGAATCAACTCAGGGCACAGGTTTAGTGCAACCCGGTCTAGGATGTTACACTTATGGAGTCATATATGAATTTCATATTAATAAAAAACTATTTTGAATAATTCTAACCGTAATAATATCTTGAAATAAGATATATCATGAGGTTTCATGATCTATTAAAATGGTTCTTACCATATCAACATGGAACATGTCCATCCTTACATCTAGTCCATTTTATTAAGGAGTGTATGGTGCACTAAATTCATTTCGAATTCCATGTTTATCAAAATATTCTAAAAACTATATGTTTGATTACTCACTTCCATTTTCTTATCGCAGTATTTTCAAATAAAAACTTGTTTTATTTTTAGTTATCCTTATAAAACATTTAAAAATTATTAAAGTCTAATATTTTTGAGACATAAACATATCCATTCATATAACACCCTAATATTTTATAATATATTTATCTTTTAATAAATTTCATTTCATTGATAGGTTCTATTACACTCAACACTAAATTTAAACGAATAGTGATATAAATATTATTATTTAAACATGGCCATTATAACCTAGTTGTAAAATTGGAGTAATTAATTGGAGTAACCACATGATTAAAAATATTTATAATGTTTTTATATTATGTAAATTCATTAATTAATTCATTATAAATAGGTACTCAATTTTTAGTTAAGTCATTTACGCATCAAAAAATGGTTTTATGGATTTTTGTGACAGAATAATATAATTTATTTTTCCCACTTTTAGAAGTTTTATTTGATAAAAATGATATAATTTTTGAAATAATCATAGAAAATTTATTTTAAGGGTGAAGTGTTTACCTTTTTTTGAAAATATTGACTTTCTAGTGGATAATGGAAATAACTTAATATTGTAAAATGATCATTTATATTCATTGAAATTTGTCATTATGATTTCAATTTAATATTAAATTAATATTATCTCCTTTAGTTATAAATAATCTAATTACTTACATTGTAATTAGTTTTATAATTTATTTTTTATAAGCTTATTTTGGGGCTTTAAAACATATTTTTTTTTAAAAATTACATTGGGTTTTACGTATTTATTTTAAAATGAATTTTTAAAATTTTAGAAATTTAATATTGAAAAAAGGGGTTCTATATTTTTAATAATCATAATTAATATAATTTAATTGGGTAAATATTTTTTTTGGTTACGATGAATTGTTATAATGGTAAATATTTGTCACCATGGTAAGTGTAAAATAGGTAGAATAAAGTTAAAACTATGAGATTATACATTAAAATAACCCTAACACTTTCTATTTTCCTATTTTATTGTATTATTTTGACCAGAGATATGTTTAATGAGTTAAATAATATATTTTATAAAATTATTTCCAAATTTGGAACCCAATCATTACTTTTGAGAAGATATTGTAAAGACCCGAAAAATTCAAGGAAATTTTTTTCTTAATTTTCTTTGGATTTTTACAAGAACGCAGTTTCTGACGGCACCTGATTCCGAGTCCCGGTTTGCCCAGAATCATTTTCCGAAGTTTGGCTCGGGTACATTCAGTGAACAGACGAGTGGGTTTTTCTAACTTTTGAAACGGTGGTCGGAATCGAATTCTGAGGGCACCGATGGAATCACAGCACCGGTATTTGCTTAGAAAAGCCTCTTTCGGAGTTGCGTTTGCTCGAGTGTGGTTTTTAATTTTTGAGCTTAAAGTTAAGAAATAAAATAATTGGTACGACAAACTTTATTTTATTTCACTTAAAGCCACTTGAAAGCCACTTAAAGCTGCTTAAGCTGAGTTGATGCGGATAGGGTGCTATCCAAAAATATCATACCCTCTTGGTAGGATATTTGTGAGGTGGGGCCCGCACGAGCCCCACCGTTTCTTTTCCGCTAAGTAACGTCCCCGCGAAAACCCGTTATTATGAAAGTAAACTGACGCGTTTTCTTAAATTCTTAACGCACCAATTAATTGGGCGGTTTTATTCGTTGAATTATTTCTATGAATTAATGGGTCGTTACTTATCTTATCACTTTTTCGTTTGTTGGCATGTTAATAAAATAAGACCAACGCTATTCTTCTTAAGTGTTGTTCGTTGAGAGGATTTGACAGAAACCTCAAGTTCTTCCTCCTCCTTCATGAAGAACATGAAGAACGCGAAGAACGTGAAGAATGCGAAGAACGCCGTCACCCTCGGAGATTGACGACGCTTCTTCCGAGACGTTCTTCCCCACAACGATCTCTGATCACCAACTGCTTGAGGTAGGAGATTTCGGGTTTCTCCTTTTTAAATTCTTTGTTGATTGTAACAACAACATAGATTTAATTAATATAATTAAATCCACATGTTCTTGAACCTCGGAGTTCGACGACGCGACGCCCTTCCACGACGACGCGACGCTCTTCCGCGACGACGTGACGCCCTTCCACGACGTGACGATCACCTCCTTCCACGGTGATCAATTCCGAGAAGAACGCGCGTTTGACGACTACGGCGAGGTAGGGATTTTTATTTGAGAACAATCTTTAATTCCCGTGATTGTTTATTTTAAAACAAAGAACCTGAATCAAGTTCAATTTTAATTCTATTAAAATTGTGCCCTGCTTGTTATTCATGTGTTGAATATTTTATTCCCGATTGTAATCACCTAACGCGGAGGGTGCGGCCCAAAAAAACACGGCCGATAACCCTCCGGAGTTCTTTGTTGATGCGCGGATTGGCGGGTGATGACGAAACATGGCGCAGGGGTGATTCATTGATTCCGTAGGGAAGAACGGGACCCGGGAGGAGCTACGGCGCAGACGGAAACGAAATCGGACCACCAGAGCAACTCCGGTGGCCCGCGGAATCCAGCGGTAGCGCTGACGGCCAGTGGACCCACGGTCGCGCGGGTCCGGCAATCACGGGACGCGGCAAAGCTGCGTCCGCTGATCCAGCGTGGCCCCACGCAAGGTCGCGGCACCTTCCTTCCGTGGGGGCAGCGCCCCGCGGCTTCGCTCACTCGGCCGAGCCGAGCCGGACCGAGCTGACCCACCGGCCGGGTCGCGCCCCGGCCGGGCCGGGTCGGTCCGGGCCCAGACCCCCCCGTCTTCGGACCGTTTTTGGTCTTTGGCCCGTAACATGAGCTACAGGCCTCCGAATGACGCGCCTTCAGTGGAGATGCGATCCTTGGATCGAGATGGTCATTTCGGTATATCGCACTCAAGGTTTCGGATTACTTTGGGTTCGGCCGGGTTGGTTCATACACGAAACCAACCGGGCCTTCAGAGTGGAAACGCTCATATCTTGAGCTTCGGACGTCCGATTGACATACCATCAACTTTGTTGTTTTTCTCTAAGTGAGACGGATCTTTTGGCATACTCCGCCCAAGGTTTGGACGCAGGTGGAGTACGGTTGGGTTGGTTTTGCCTTAAAAACCAACCGGGACCATGGGACGAAAAAGCCAATAACTCTCAGACCGGGCGTCCGATTGACGCGCCGTCTGCGACGATGAGTTCCTGTTGATGATACGGAAATTTTGGATACATCAACTCGGGACTATGTGTCAGTTGATGTATCAGCCTCTCAGCTCGTGGAGCGGACCCTCCCGAACGAGCTTGGTGTGTGCGGGAACCCTAGAGCTGGCTGCGACTGCTACTGTGACTGCGATGACGACTGTGCAGAGATCCTCAGTGGATTCGACGACGATGACTACAACACTCAGTGATCCTGTGTGGATCAGTGCTACTGATCTTATGTGGGTCCGATCCTGTGTGGGTCAGCGCTCAGCGGTTCTGTGTGAGCCAGCGCCTACAGGTCCTGAGTGGGCCCGATCCTGTGTGGGTCTTCGCGGGGGTTAGTACCTATCGATCCTTTGTGGGTCCGACGACTTAGATGGATCAGTGATCATCTCTATCGTCATTCGAAGAAGTATACCTGTGTGAGCTCAAACTCTGTTTTACTTTCCTTTGTGGATTATGTTGAGCTATCCTGTGTGGATTTACGTTTTACTTTCCTTTGTGGATTGTGTTGAGATATCCTCTGTGGATTTACGTTTTACTTTCCTTTATGGATTGTGTTGAGCTATCCTATGTGGATTTGACGTTTTTCTTTCCTGTGTGGAATGGGTTGTACTTGGGCTCGGAGGTTGGAGCGTATTGGAATTGATGACTTAGGTATATGTATGGTCATATACCTAAGCAGTGTCGGTTGTTACTTCGTGATTGTATCTTTCCTTTGTGGTTTATCCTTTATAGATTTTGGGAGACCTTCGGGGTCTCGGGGTCCCTACTGAGTAGCTTATACTCACCCCTGGACGGGCTATGCCCGCACTACGTTGTGTTGGTTGCAGACGACGGACAGCGTTGATCGTGATTGAGGCTTCCAGAGCATGACGATACCTGGAGGTGGACCACTGGGCGGGACGTACTCGGAGCGGACGGCGGGACCCGATGAGCAGTGGAGCTATCTGTACCCACCCTTCAGGTGGGATTTCCAGTGGACAGCTCGGCATAGCGGCTTTTACTTTTCAGTTGCTGTTTTCCCTTTCGAGTTGTACTTTACTTTCAGTTTGGGTTTGTATACTGGCCCACTTACTTTCTGCACTTATAGTTGTACTCTGTTTTTACTTAGTGTTTACTTTTCTACTTGCTTACTCTGTGGTGCTTGTTTACTTTACAAAGGAAATGTCTTCCCTTTACCGGAATTTACGCCTTGATGCTAGTCGCCAGCCCCTGGCCTATGGAAGGCGGGCTTGGGGTAGTCACAGCACGGGCTCGGAGGACAGGTCGTGACAGATATGTTATATTTTTTTTAAATTAAAAACAATTTTGGGGTCTTTTAATTAAATGGAATGGTTGGAATATTGAATTAAATTTTTGATTACTTTAAAATTCCAAAAACATTAGTTTCTTTGTTATTTAAAAAAAATTAAAACCAAATTATTACTTGATTTCATGGTTAAATGATTTTTACTCTTAAATCATGTATTTTCCTAAAAAAAATTTCCATGCATTTCGTGTTATTATATTAAAAATAATTTCATCCGCCTATGGAAATGGAATATAAAAAATGGATTAAAAAATTGGAATAATTATGTCCGAATTTCTTTAGAATTCCCTTTTATTTTTTGGTCTTATAATTTTTTTATCATGGTAAAAAGTTAAGTTATCGTGGTTAAAGTTAAAATGGGTTTAAAGTGGTTTCACTAGGAGATAAGGAATAATATATGTCCAAAAATTATCTAAATGTGATTGGTTTAGTTTATTTAGACCCTATAAGTTCTTATATTTAAGTTTTTGGTTCCTTTTTGGCAATTTACATGATTATGATATATATATATATATATATATTATTTACTCTTTTAATTAATTCCAAGTGTGTCTTTTACCTCCCTTATAAAAGGATATCATATCCCCTCTTCTATCTACAATTAATGGACCTTATATCTCATAAAATACATATAATAATAGCTTCCTAGATTCCTTACCCAAATTATATATCTTCTTCTCTTTCTAAAAGGTCATCCTTTCTAGGCTTAAGGTGTAAGCCAAAAGTGGTTTCCAGCAAAGAGGTATAACTCACTACTGGAAAACCACCCTATACCAATAGTTTTAAACCATTTTAATAGGCCATATTACCATCATTATAGGATATACCAATGTTTCTATGAATTATTGGTTCTTTTTCCTTTAGTATATGGCTATACCAATGGTTTCAATTGAAACTGTTGGTATAGACCATAAGGTATTTATAATATAAATGGTTTTGTTTAAAATATTAGTATAGATGTATACCAATGGTTTAAAAAAACAATTGGTATAGGTTATTATCTCAATACATCACTACAAACCCACCCAGTAGATCCACATGATCAATACCACAACCTTTAAACAAAATACCAATTATATTACACATTTCATGCATCACATATATTGTGTATTTAGCATTAACCAACTGATAATTATATCGATAGTTTTAAACTATTCATTATAATATAACATAGATATACAATCCACACAATAATTTTTAGTCATTAAACACCATCTACACAATTTTTTCATTAATATCAACTCAAAAATATAGGGGATCAATATCTCCCTCATCACCACCACTTCAATCATAATCATCACTCACATCATGAATATCCTCACCAACATCGTCATCTTCAACATTATCATCATCACCAGGAGTGTCATCACCTTGACCACCACTAGTATTTTCATTTCCATCAACTAATACATCATATAAATAGTGAATTTTTAACATATATAAACCAAAAATTGTAGCATCCTTTGATAGAAGTGGTGGACATATAGCTATCATAGCTTTTAGGAACTACCTAGTGACTATTTTACCTCTTTCATACTCCTATATATAAATTTACTAGGTTTATCTACTTATGTATGATAATTATTTAGCTTAGTGCATCCATATATTTCAGAGACACTCAATAAGGGACAACACCTAATGAGGATTAAGCTCTTCCCAAGTTGACATCATATTCTCTCTTGGTGATCCTCGCCAAATACCTATCTCAAATGATCATTTGGTCTGAATTCTCATATTCTTTATCATTTAGGGACTCTAGGGAATACTATTGAAAATATAAATAAAATATTTAATTATTCATTATTAATTAAAATTTGAAATAAAAATAATACGAATTGTAATATGTTTTGTGTTTTTCATTTAGAGTACTTCTATTTTGTTCCACCCCCTATATAAAAACAATTTCTCTTAAGTAACATGATCTTAGATTCTTAGTGTTGCTTATTTAAAATGATATTGATCACTATAAGGATAAAACATTAACTAATATGAAATTGATAAACAAAATTAACTCATTCTAACCAAGTCTATTGAAAACCAAAACAAAATTAAATTTCATTGAAAATTGATTAATTTTGTTGAGGTATAATCATATTAGTTTTATTAAATTTTATATTGAGTCGAGTTGGATAGGATATTTAATTAAGTTTTAATCATTTTCATTCATTTTTAATAATTTTAATATGTTTGAGTCAGTTCAGTTTAAATAAAAATATTTTAGGATGATTTCACACTTTATATATACATGATTTAATTATGGTTAAAATTTAATTAGTTTGGTTCAATATCGGTCATATTAGGTTGTTTTGTTTCATCTCAATTCAATTAAATATATATTTATTCTGTTTTATTTGTTTTGGTTTTTTATGTGTTAGTTGGGTTCTCTTCCATTAAATTAAATTTTATTTTATTTGAATTAATTTTCTTTACTTTTATCCAAATTGAGTTAGATTTGTATAGTTTTTTGTGTTTTTGGTCAGTTCTTTTGAATCAAGTATAAACTTGTTTGATATTTTTCATATCTATTAAATGACTTCTCATTTATTATTCTCAATATGATTTTATTAATTTACCTTTCATTCATTTCATGTTTATTCAATTAAGTTAATTTTTTATTATTTTGGATCTAATCAAAATAGTTTTCATTATTTCACTTTCATTCAATTCCTATAGATATAGTTTTAGTTAGCTTGATTTTGTTTATTATAAGATAGTTTGGGTTGAACTGGTTCAAAATAGTTTAGTTATGTTTGGGTCATTTCAATTTGTTCCATTGGGTTTAAGTGGTTCGTTCTATAAGGATCATAGAGTTTTTTACCTCTGGTTTTGTTTTTTTCCATTTAAATTGATTAAACTCTATTTAGTTAAGTTAAATATTGTTTTGGTATATTTTTTTCTTTGGTCCAATTCATTTTAGGGTGTGTTTTATTAGACCAGATTAGTTTAATTTTGATTCTATATGGTTTATTTGGTTTGATTTGGACTTATTCTATTTAGTTTTAGTGGGTATTATTCTATTAGGCATAGTGTGGTTTAGTTGGTTATAAAAGATCAGATTCTATTTCATTTAATTTGATTAACTTTTATTTAGTTCAGTTCAATAAATATTTGGTTTCATTCTGTTATCATAGTGCCTAGTAAAACTCAATTAGTCATAAAAAGTACTCAATGTCTCTCATTCTCCTACATCGTAGTTGACCCCAAAGTGTACATGTACTTCATAGAACCCTTTTTAATTTTTTAATTTTTAAAAAAAAATACTAAAATAAAATAAAATTAATAATAACTAAATTTTCAATACAAACTATTAAATTTTAATAATACATTAAACTCATTACTCTTCCAATAAGTGATAATTTATTATTATTTTATATTTTTACAGTTGTTGAGGATTGGTAAACCCTCTAACCCAGTGTTGTACCTACTCTTCCAACCAATATATATCTCATTTTTATATGATTTCCACCATTATCAAGTTTCATCAACCATGTCACCTTTATTTCCTGGTCTTCAAGAAATTTAAATCGAAACGTTGATGAAAATATTAATTAATATAAATAAAATAATAGTATATATTTCAATTTATCTAATTTTCTTACCCATATCTTATCCCATGCATTCTCCTTAATTTGATTATTTATATTCCTCCCTGATATTGGTTGAACTGGGATGATATCACTATACTTTTCTAATGTCCCCATAAAACATATTAATTATATATCATATTTACCTTTCATTTGATTATATTCATTGTAATCTACCATAATTTGTGTTTGAGTGTTCCAGGATTCACACATACGTGTGATCCCACATCACCTTTTAGAGGATCCTAATAAATAAGATAAAATAAGAAAACTTAGCATTAACAAACATTTCAACTAAAAAACTAAAGTGATATAATTTAATGCGCTTATAAACATAAACTTAATGCAGGATGATCATTAGATCTAATAGACTTATGGGATGTTCTGGATTGGAATACTATGAAGGAGTTTATTATTCCAATGTATGGTTTTGGTCATCTAAATGTTGTAGTATAGAAGATGAAGGAGCATTATCATCAGATCCTGGATGAATAGGTGTAATAAATATAGGTGGTTTAGAGATGGTAGGATTAGAATATAAGGTATTAGTATACATCATATGTTATGGAAATGGTAAATGAAAAGTAGAGATTAAATAACCTGATGATGTAGGCATAGGTGAGACCATCCCTAGAGGCCCAATTGGAGGAGGAAAAAGTGTGGTAAATGGTATGTATGCTAGTGGTTTTGTGTGTGAACGGGTATGATGGGTTCTCTGTGTAGCTCTATTAACACCCTCACTTGATTGGACACACTACTGACCCCTATTAATAGGCTGATTAGAGTTAAATTTTGTTTTACATGAATATACCTATAATAAATTTTATAAAGAATAAGAATAGGATGTTAAATGTAATGTTGAAGAAAAATATTGTAATTAATATAATCACTAGTATAACTAGAGGAGAAATCCCTAGCATGTATTCATTGATGATTTTCAACAAATTTCTTCCTTTGAACTTCATCAATATCTTTTTTATTCTGTATAATAAGGAAATTCTCATTTTTAAAAAATAGTTTTTAAATATTATTCATAAAAATTAGAAGTCTAAAAAGACATAAAAATATTTCATAACATCCTATTGTATACACGTTATTTAAAACACTATTACTTACCATGTTTAAACCTAATTTTAATTTTTTTTAAATTTTTTTTAAAATACTATTTTAAATATGGTTATTTGAGAGCATATTTTAGAAACTATTACTTAAAACCGAGTTATACATGGTTTTAAAAAGTTTTTAAACCTATATTTCTTAATTGAAATAAATCTAATTAAATTATATGAAAATAAGATAAACTAAAATAAACATATCATTTCAAACTAAATTCAAATTATAGTAATTACAATAGTACCAACTTGAGAAACCCATGTCAATCTAAATTGAATAAACTGTGAACATATATAGTTGCTTCATTATATTATCCACCACTACTTCAGGTTCAACATCAATTTTGAAAATTGGGCAATTTGAATCGTAAAATACAATATTTTGGTCAATTATAATGGGGGAATCAATGGTGTCAATTTCTTCCACGCCATCAATAAAAAATATGTGTTGGGATTACTTCAATAATCACATTATAATCAGGTCTCATATGATATTTCACATAAAAATTATTTTCTACTAATAAAAAAATATATAGATCATTAGTATATAGGAATTGAGTCATGTCAATAAATCTAAATCCAAAATCATCAATAAATATACCATATATCATCATTGAATCAAAACAAATTTATTTCATCATAGTGACTCGACCATGAGATTAGTAATCCAATAACAATATTTAATCAAAAACTTCATAATAAGACACATTTTAATATTATGTCCTACTATACGATGCATTATAATAATATTACATTGTTTTAGTTAACATAACTTCATCATGTTTTTTCTCATGTTCACTACTCTATAAGTTGAAACAAAATTGTACCCATTGACTATAAAAGTTTTTCATTCACGAACCAAATAATTGGGACCAAAAGACAACACTCTTAATTCTTGAGAGACATATCCAACATGTAAACTCAATACCTTAAATATATATGAATAATACAATTAAATTAATATTTATATTTTATGTTTATTAAATTAAATTTTAAACATTTGATTTCAACCAATCAATAAACTATTTTTTATGAAAAGTCTCCCTCCTTCTCAAAGGAGAACGATGAACTCTAATTATAATTTATTTATGTTCCCTACATAAAATTATAATAAATGTTTAATGTGTATATTAAATTATGTAGTATAATATAACATATACACATTCAAATTACTTAATTAATATAGTCATCAAACAAACCACAGTTAAACAAGACTGTCTAATGTGTCATGTCCCACTCTTCAAGGCTACATTTTGTCGAAGTATATGACCCAAAATTTTCTTCTGTTTGGGGTAGATATGGAAATAAGGGATCAATTTTCAAATAATAATCATATTTTTTTCTCATTGGACAGTTTAATCCTGTTCTCACATCATAAAAATACATTGAAAAAAATATATACATTATGAAGATAGATAACTTCTCATAATGGAACATTTAGTATGATTCTTGTTTCGGACATAATATTTCATTCATAGCATATTTATTTTAATATAATAATTCCACTAAAAACAAATAGTCCCCCCAAGAATTATTTTAGTTTGATGTTGGACAATTATATGCAGTATACAAGGGAAAACATTTGGAGGAAAAGTTTTCTCTAACCCAAAAAAATTATTAGTGCCTCTTCCTATATTTTTATTAAGAATGACTTTGATATCCTTTTACCATAGAGGTATCTATAAAAATGGGATGATCAAATCACTATCACCCTTAAATTATTGGATAGTAAATGATGGGTTGTTATTAGAATCAATTCATGAAGAAGGATGTGATATTCATGAGTTTTTATAAATTTTAGTTTCAACTCTCTTTCATTGACCCATTTAGATATGTTTCATTAATATCCATCAGCAACCTTAATATTATCCTATACTTACATAAATTGATTTTTCTATAAATGTGTCATCACATAATAATAATAGGTAACTTTATATTTAATTTCATTAATATACATATGATTCAATTCTGGTCTAACACCCCAATCCAACTAGTCACGCCAAGATCATAAGTCATCTTTGGTATTCCCATTGATATTTTGAATAATTGGAAGCCTAATTTCACATATATTTTTTTAATTTTAATTATATCTAAACAAATATGTAAAAAACGGTTAACCAATATTTCAACTCAAAAAAGATTATTTTTTATTTCTAATTGTAACTGGATTTAGTGACAACATTCTTTCTATTTTTAGATTTCATATGACCTTTAGCTAATGAAAAACTAACATCTTGAAATCCATTAAGAACATTAGTTTTTGACATTAATTGAGGTTTATTTTCAATGTAAATGGTATTTACAAACCTCTAGTGATTCTTTCTATATGGATGATCTATTAGAAATAATTTTGGATTCCCCTTGAAACTGAAACTATGATGATATTTAAGTATTTTGGATTGTGTATTTTATATAAAAATAGGACAGGTTAGTTTTCCCTTTATTATCCAACCAAAAATCATTTCATAATAAGGGAAATTATTTACAATCTACATAAAAATATCATGCATTTGAAATATATTTTTTGAAGAAGCATCAAATATTTTCGCACCCACATCTCAAAGCTTCTTCAAAACTTTTATTAAAGGATTCAATTATATGTCTATATAATTGGATGTATCATAAGTTTTATATATTATTATAATCATGAAATTAAATGGTTCTTTCATACACATCCATAGAAAAATATAAAAACATGAATAAAAATGGCCACGTGCTGTGAGAAGAAAGAATCTGACCAAACAAATTAAAACCATCACAGTACATACCAAACCTAACATTAAACACCTCAAATAAAAAACCAAGATTTCATGAAACAACTATCCTCCACACAGATCCATATGTAGGATAAAAAACTCATCATCATATTTAATTCTATAAATTTCATTACATCACATATTTTCTGATATTTCAACGTAAATGAATATATTTTATATCCTAGAAAACAATGGAAAGTGTCATATGACTTTATGTGGCACACGAGATGGTGTTACATATATATTTGGATTCCATTGAGATATGACACATTCATTATAGTAATTTAGGAATATTTTTTCCTCCCAGAATAAGCTATAATATTTTGGGAAATCATTAATTTTATTTGTAGAAAATCCAAGTGGGTTAATTAACTTTCATCCTATATAATGATTTGAGAAAATATCTACACTATCAAAAATTAATTCCATAAAAAAGTTAATAATATAGTTATGGGAGGTATTATAAATTCCATACATGGTTTTTATATGATATATGTAACGCCTCGACCCCAACTACCCAGAGTCGGTGCATTACTTCGTAACATTGGCATGATCACAAAAGATCAAGTCTCGAAAGACCGATTAGTTTAGTAGCCTTGGAAACACTAGATACAGTCATAAGTCTTACATTACATCATAAAGTGAAAAACTAATAACAAAGTCTTCATAGTCCACACTCATATCCTCTTCTAACTATCCCTGCAGGTCATTCATAAAATACTTCTTCACATCCTGGAAAATATTAAAACATTGAAAGGGGTGAGCTCAGATGCTCAGTAAGGATAACAATATTGCGGAAGCTTTCATAAATAAACATTAACATTTAAGGCAATGTATAACTAAAACAAAAGCCTTTTAAACCTGAACTTCAACATAATATGGAAAAAGTAAAATGAGATAATGTCATTCACTTCTTCACATGGATATTCTACTGGTCTAATAATCACATGCAATATCAAAAACCACTTTCATAATGATGGAATGCATAATTCCAGACTATCATAACCACGTAGTCGAGGCCTCGTGCCAAGACCACAAATAAGATTTTGTCAAGGCCTTGTGCCAAGACACTAGTTTGTCTCATGAGACCTGCCGATGCATCGAGGAGCTATAGCGGGCTCCACCCGTCACTTATTAAGTCCAATGCATTCCTCATATGAACAGGTTTAAACACATCATAAACCATAACATAATCACATAAAATATGCATAAAGGAAACATAACATTTCCACATTTCAATCACATGATATCAATACAACACATTTATATAATAAAAACTCTTTCAAAACAATTTTCAATACCAAAATAAAAGAAAATTAAAACTTGATATTTATTTTTCATTTTATAAAAAATGTATGGCTTGTAGAGGAAGCCGAAACCCAAATAATGGTCACGGCGGCGGAGAAGTCGTTGTCGCCACATATGTATGGAAAGAAAAACATTCCCTTTTTTTCGTTTAGTAAAATGCTTCATATAAAAAAGATTCCTTTTGAATAAACGTAAAAGTCAAAGGGGTTTATACACCGTATAAAAGAAAGTTGTGTATAAAACCAAATATGCCTCAATGAAAGGAGATTGAGACGAAGTCCTTAAAAAGATCATTTTTAAAATAAAATAGATCTATTATGTGTATTCACTATAGGTACACATAAATAAAGTAAAAATACAAAATAGGACATAATAATATCATGACATAATTTGAAAGTAGGAGATTAACCCAAAGAATGGATGTTGGGTTAAGAAATTCCCTTACCTCTTGTCTGACTTGACTCAACCGTTCTTTAACCTCCTGAATAATAAACTAGAGTTAATATATACCTTATTAAGAACCATTTTCAATTTCATTATCCTTATTATATCACTTATTACAATGATATGAACATTATGTAATTATTTAAGTTAATAACGGTTGTTTTGTCGATCTTTGGTACTTGAGTCAACAATAAACTTCTTATAATTACAAGTTGTTCATGTGGTAGAATATCCATTATATCCAGAATTATATTCATGATTTAGATGTCATATATATCTTATATATCCAGTATATACATTCATTTATAATATTACGTAACATTTAGAGGTAAGAAATGAAATGCACCGTTCATGGAGACGGTAAGCCGTACGTACGCATGAACGCTACTTTCATTTCAATTTCATATTTAATGGAACTAAATCATAATGATATAAATGTATAATATAATTCCAGTATAATATAGGGTATAATACCATTTACTCCATCCTTTATACATCCCACATATGGCATTAACGATTCAAATCACTTTGAGGGGGCGGTAGTCCGCACTTCCTAAAATGAAATTATCGCGTTTTATCCATAATGGAAATCATAAAGTATGCCATAAATGAGAAATACAGAAGCATAAGTAAAACATAAACATATTATATATCATATATAAAAATAGTGACATCTTAATGGCCACCTTTTAAGGTGTTATATGAGTGTTGAACAATCAACGTTTCGTGAGGCAGAAATTCGCCATCCACAGAAACTATATGTTCTTTAACCATTAGATGTAGGTGTGTGTAAGTTTAGCTATAATCCTTCTTATAAAAACATCCTAGTATATTGAGGATACTGGTTTTGTTACAAAAGAAATGAATAAAAAGAGTTTAGGGGGTTGGAGAAGAAAAATAAAACAAAACAACATTAGAGAAGACATTACCTCAAAATCGGGTAACTCTTTTTTATTTGAGCCAAAGGCTTCCTTGGGAAGAGTTATGCCCAAAGTGAGGCTTCTAGGAGTAATAGGGGGAAGTTGTGAGAGTATTTGGGCAGAGTTTGGCCGAGCAAAATGTCTTGAAGGTGTGAATAAGGTGGGAGAGGTGGGGGCCTTTTATAAGTGGAGAGGAGGGGCACTTTTGGAAAGATTGAAATGTTACATTATTTCACAATGCTTTTCGGATTCTAAAGGTCCCACACATATATAATTCAAGGATAATGTGATAAGGGTTCGAAATATATCCATCCAATAGTCTTTGGACAAGTGTAAGCCTTGGATTTTTCATTATCGTTTCATTTTATTAAAATCGTTAAATAATGAGGTCATCGCTGCTTCATATTGATGTCATAAATAATTTAATTTATTTAATGTCTAAAAATTATAAAAAAAATACTATGATGTAGGAAATATTTTTATCTTTCTAATGAATATTTATAGTCAAAATTTGGACTTGTGTAACCCCACTTAAAAACTGTTTTAGAAAAATAACTCATGTTTGTGTCAATTTAATTTTAACATTAAATAAATATATATTAATGTCATTTTCCAACTAAAGTGGCTCCATGGGGTCCCCAAGATGACCCATGGGTTGTCTTGGTCGGCCAGGACTCATCCAATAGGAGTAGGACAAGTGTCACGCTCATCTCATATTATTAAAACATTATTTGTACCTTAAACTATACTAATTACCTCTAATCGCGATTAAGAACTTAAAAGTTACTATTCACCAAAAATTATTTTAATCTCATTGAACAACATTTTACTTCTTAATGACAACCATTTATGTCGGAGTTTTGAAAATAAAATCACAGAAGTGGTAATATTTCATTTAAATGAAAAATCAGTTATTTAACTACCACTTAGTGGTTTCACTATTCATCAAAAATTGAAGTTTTTCAGAACAATGCCAAAATTTCACCCTAAGCTATAATTGATATTCCGAATTCAAAAATGATGTCTATTTTACAAAATTCCAAACATATAAGTTTCATTAATTAATTTTATAATTAATTCCCGCTGTCACAACAAATAGCATGTTTTAAGAAACAATTTATATCAAAAGATTGGCAATTATTTATATCCAATTTCAATGTTAAATTAATTATAATGACCACCATTGGATAAAATGGTAAAAATATATTCTAATTATAATTTAAAACCACTAAATAGTATAATTTATCACTATAAATTATTTTGATTAAAAAAGTTGTTTTATGTAATTTTCACTATTCATAAAAAATTGGAAGTTCTCAGAAAATTACAAAAAATTAAACTTTGGATAATTTCGATATTACGAATACAAAAATGAATTCCATTTTGAAATATTAAATTTCTATAATTTTAAAAAGTGGTTATTACTATTCATAACAGCTACTTTGATTAGTTGCAGTGTGTTAGAACTCGATGTTGCGCACAATGCAAGCTATTACATTATTGAATTAGAAGCGTATCATGGAAGCTCGGGGTGTTACATTCTCCCCTCCTTCAATAAATTTCATCCTCGCAATTTGAAATTTTTCTTTGTAAATAAAAGGTTGAAAATAGAAAATACCTTTGTGGAAAACCCACATCGGAAATAAGATTAATAAAATTTAGCCTTAATAAGAGGGGAAGGGAAATGAAAAATTCACCGCCCAATTATGATCTCGATTAGGAGAACATTGGTGGCAATTAAAGACATATGATTGGAGGAAAAACGTAAATATTTGTAGGGAGTGATTGAGGTCATCAATCACAATCAACTGTCAAATTGAGGGCCTCAAAGACATCAATCTATGTTGATTTAAAATATCATCAGTTCAACAAGACATAAGGTATTAGGATAACACATTTTTTTGTTTTAATATCCCTTTACTAAAGTTTAAGAATTAATTTATTCATTGAATAAGAGATAGGTATATATATATTTATGCTTGACAATTAGAGTTTCAAACTTCAAGTCATCTTTCACTCAAAAGGATAATAGAACTCAAAAATATTATACTTATCCTAATTGTATAAGGTTCCAAATGTTAACACATACCATTTAGATTAGTAAAATTATTTTGTAATAACCAGGGATATCCTATAGTCTAGTGGTATGAAATAAAGGCCTGTCGCACTATGATTGTGGGTTCGATTCCTGCAGCTTTGTCCGACGCGACGGGTTATGCCCCACCCTGCAGGTTGTCCTTTTCCTAAAACTATAGTATCATAATATTCCAAAAATAATCTTCATAAATTTTTTTAACCTTAAACAATAATATCCAAAGATCAACTTAATCCACTCAAACCTTTATAGTTATCCAAAATACCTTTGTCCAGACTTTCTCTAAAAGGTCTCTTAATTCCAAAATCAATTTATCAGATTCCCCAAACAAAGTAAAGTTTCTCTTATTGTCACATACTAAAAATATAATTACCTTCATCATATTAAAACCTTACTGAAATCAACAAGTACTGCAGTACAATCCATATATATATATGACATTATTCTAATAACCAGAATATAATCCATGAGTCCAAAAGCACCAATACATTAGTTATTCTGCTTCAACTGTAGTAACGGCATAAGATTGTCCTTGATCCCTTGGCCTTTTCTGAGGTAAGTTTCCCTGACGCTTAGGGCATTCATTTTCATAATGCCCCATTTCCCTACAATTGTAGCATTCAACTTTGACAGCCTCTTTCTTTCCCTTGCAATCACGAGCCTGGTGACCCTTTTCTCCACATTTATAACAAACTCCCATTCCTTTTAGGCACATACCAGGGTGATTATTCCCACAATTATCACATAATGGAAAATCCTTCTTTCCCTTTTTTCCTTTATCTATCTCTTCTTCCACCGTTCTCTTCTTCTCTTGCTTTACTTTGTTGTCATAAGACTTAGAGAATTCCTTTTCAGTCTTGATAGCACACGAGACAATATCTTCGTATGATGAGAAGGATTGTGATACTAAAGATCGACGGAGAAATGGTTTTAACCCATCAAAGAAACGATCAATCTTACTCCTTGGGTTACGTATATAATCGGCAGCATGCCTCGCTAACCTTGTAAAGTTAGCCTCATACTTTGCGACATTCTCATCCTCCTTCTGCCTCAGACTCAGAAATTGCCTTTCCATATCTGCTCGATGGTCATGAGGAAAGTATTTTTCTAAGAAAAGCTCTTTGAACTCCCTCCATTCCATATTCGATACGTCATCATCTTCCTTTGTGTTTCGAATCAGCGACCACCACTGATCGGCATCTCCAGTGAGGCGGTAAACTGCCATGACAACCTTCTCCCTTTCACTACTCCCCAAGGCATGGAATATTTTCTCTAAGGAATTTATCCATTGCCCAGCTACTGTATGATTTGTACTCCCATTGAAGGTTGGTGGTTGTTGCCTCATGAAACAGTCTAGCATTGATCCTCCACGTTGCGGATCAGGGTGCTCCATACGAGTAAGGTTATTATTCATAACCTGAGTGAGTTGTCCCAGTATGGTAATAAGTTGATCAGCACCAGTTGTATCTCCAGCCCCACTATAATTATCTTGAGTAGGAGGGCAATCCCTACATGGAGTGCGTGCATTGATACGGTTTCCATTTCTTCCACTAGGCTCCATTTCTAAACAATGGCATAAACTAGATTAGTTTATGAATCAAAATACATAATTCCATACTTGTTAAACACTTTACATAAATTGAACTATTTATGGATATAATCCATAATCATAAAAAGAAATGTTTTCTTTGAGGAAGTATATACTCATAACCCTTCATAGTGGTTTGTAAATAAAATGAGAATTATCCTAAGAATATCCCACGGAAGTGTCGTAACCAAGAGTGCAGCAAGGCCCGTTGTCGTGCACCAGTTCCCGTTCGAGTCTAGCTCAAAGTGGTGTTTTCTGGTTTTACCCCTAGGTACATCTGTGCGAGAGCCGCCTCTACCTGCTCGTATCCAGACAGGGATGTATTGCTCGGAAAACTCATAACATCTCTATAATACCAAAATTCTAGGAAGTTCTTCTATACTAATCCTCAAAGTCTATCTTTGGGCTATGTTCTCTAATCAGAGTTTATCTAAATCTAGCTTCCAAGGTTAGTACTAAACTGCCTCTGATACCAACTGTAACGCCCCAACCCCAGCTACCCAGAGTCGGTGCATTACTTCGTAACATTGGCATGATCACAAAAGATCAAGTCTCGAAAGACCGATTAGTTTAGTAGCCTTGGAAACACTAGATACAGTCATAAGTCTTACATTACATCATAAAGTGAAAAACTAATAACAAAGTCTTCATAGTCCACACTCATATCCTCTTCTGACTATCCCTGCAGGTCATTCATAAAATACTTATTCACATCCAGGAAAATATTAAAACATTGAAAGGGGTGAGCTCAGATGCTCAGTAAGGATAACAATATTGCGGAAGCTTTCATAAATAAACATTAACATTTAAGGCAATGTATAACTAAAACAAAAGCCTTTTAAACCTGAACTTCAACATAATATGGCAAAAGTAAAATGAGATAATGCCATTCACTTCTTCACATGGATATTCTACTGGTCGAATAATCACATGCAATATCAATAACCACTTTCATAATGATGGAATGCATAATGCCAGACTATCATAACCACGTAGTCGAGGCCTCGTGCCAAGACCACAAATAAGATTTTGTCAAGGCCTTGTGCCAAGACACTAGTTTGTCTCATGAGACCTGTCGATGCATCGAGGAGCTATAGCGGGCTCCACCCGTCACTTATTAAGTCCAATGCATTCCTCATATGAACAGGTTTAAACACATCATAAACCATAACATAATCACATAAAATATGCATAAAGGAAACATAACATTTCCACATCTCAATCACATGATATCAATACAACACATTGATATAATAAAAACTCTTTCAAAACAATTTTCAATACCAAAATAAAAGAAAATTAAAACTTGATATTTATTTTTCATTTTTTAAAAAATGTATGGCTTGTAGAGGAAGCCGAAACCCAAATAATGGTCACGGCGGCGGAGAAGTCGTTGTCGCCGCATATGTATGGAAAGAAAAACATTCCCTTTTTGTCGTTTAGTAAAACTATTCATATAAAAAAGATTCCTTTTGAATAAACGTAAAAGTCAAAGGGGTTTATACACCGTATAAAAGAAAGTTGTGTATAAAACCAAATATGCCTCAATGAAAGGAGATTGAGACGAAGTCCTTAAAAAGATCATTTTTAAAATAAAATAGATCTATTATGTGTATTCACTATAGGTACACATAAAGAAAGTAAAAATACAAAATAGGACATAATAATATCATGACATAATTTGAAAGTAGGATATTAACCCAAAGAATGGATGTTGGGTTAAGAAATTTCCTTACCTCTTGTCTGACTTGACTCAACCGTTCTTTAACCTCCTGAATAATAAACTAGAGTTAATATATACCTTATTAAGAACCATTTTCAATTTCATTATCCTTATTATATCACTTATTACAATGATATGAACTTTATGTAATTATTTAAGTTAATAACGGTTGTTTTGTCGATCTTTGGTACTTGAGTCAACAATAAACTTCTTATAATTACAAGTTGTTCATGTGGTAGAATATCCATTATATCCAGAATTATATTCATGATTTAGATGTCATATATATCTTATATATCCAGTATATACATTCATTTATAATATTACGTAACATTTAAAGGTAAGAAATGAAATGCACCGTTCATGGAGACGGTAAGCCGTACGTACGCATGAACGCTAATTTCATTTCAATTTCATATTTAATGGAACTAAATCATAATGATATAAATGTATAATATAATTCCAGTATAATATAGGGTATAATACCATTTACTCCATACTTTATACATCCCACATATGGCATTAACGATTCAAATCACTTTGAGGGGGCGGTAGTCCGCACTTCCTAAAATGAAATTATCGCGTTTTACCCATAATGGAAATCATAAAGTATGCCATAAATGAGAAATACATAAGCATAAGTAAAACATAAACATATTATATATCATATATAAAAATAGTGACATCTTAATGGCCACCTTTTAAGGTGTTATATGAGTGTTGAACAATCATTGTTTCGTGAGGCAGAAATTCGCCATCCACAGAAACTGTATGTTCTTTAACCATTAGATGTAGGTGTGTGTAAGTGTAGCTCGAATACTTCTTATAAAAAAATCCTAGTATATTTAGGATACTGGTGTTGTTACAAAAGAAATGAATAAAATGAGTTTAGGGGGTTGGAGAAGAAAAATAAAACAAAACAACATTAGAGAAGACATTACCTCAAAATCGGGTAACTCTTTTTGATTTGAGCCAAAGGCTTCCTTGGGAAGAGTTCTGCCCAAAGTGAGGCTTTTAGGAGTAAGAGGGGGAAGTTGGGAGAGTAGTTGGGAAGAGGTTGGCCGAGCCAAATGGCTTGAAGGTGTGAATAAGGTGGGAGAGGTGGGGGCCTTTTATAAGTGGAGAGGAGGGTCACTTTTGGAAAGATTGAAATGTTACATTATTTCACAATGCTTTTCGGATTCTAAAGGTCCCACACTTATATAATTCGAGGATAAGGTGATAAGGGTTCGAAATATATCCATCCAATAGTCTTTGGACAAGTGTAAGCCTTGGGTTTTTCATTATCGTTTCATTTTATTAAAATCGTTAAATAATGATGTCATCGCTGCATCATATTGATGTCATAAATAATTTAATTTATTTAATGTCTAAAAATTATAAAAAAAATACTATGAAGTAGGAAATCTTTTTAGATTTCTAATGAATATTTATAGTCAAAATTTGGACTAGTGTAACCCCACTTAAAAACTGTTTTAGTAAAATAACTCATGTTTGTGTCAATTTAATTTTAACATTAAATAAATATATATTAATGTCATTTTCCAACTAAAGTGGCTCCATGGGGTCCCCAAGATGACCCATGGGTTGTATGGGTCGGCCAGGACTCATCAAATATGAGTAGGACAAGTGTCATGCTCATCTCATATTATTAAAACATTATTTGTACCTTAAACTACACTAATTACCTCTAATCGCGATTAAGAACTTAAAAGTTACTATTCACCAAAAATTATTTTAATCTCATTGAACCACATTTTACTTCTTAATGACAACCATGTATGTCTGAGTTTTGAAAATCATATCACATAAGTGGTAATATTTCATTTAAACGAAAAATCAGTTATTTAACTACCACTTAGTGGTTTCACTATTCATCAAAAATTGAAGTTTTTCAGAACAATGCCAAAATTTCACCCTAAGCTATAATTGATATTCCGAATTCAAAAATGATGTCTATTTTACAAAATTCCAAACATATAAGTTGCATTAATTAATTTTATAATTAATTCCCGCTGTCACAACAAATAGCGTGTTTTAAGAAACAATTTATATCAAAAGATTGGTAATTGTTTATATCCAATTTCAATGTTAAATTAATTATAATGACCACAATTGGATAAAATGGTAAAACTATATTCTAATTATACTTTAAAACCACTAAATAGTATAATTTATCACTATAAATTATTTTGATTAAAAAAGTTGTTTTAAGTAATTTTCACTATTCATAAAAAATTGGAAGTTCTCAGAAAATTACAAAAAATTCAACTTTGGATAATTTCGATATTACGAATAAAAAAATGAAGTCCATTTTGAAATATAAAATTTCTATAATTTTAAAAAGTGGTTATTACTATTCATAACGGCTACTTTGATTAGTTGCAGTGTGTTAGAACTCGATGTTGCGCACAATGCAAGCCATTACATTATTGAATTAGAAGCGTATCATGGAAGCTCGGGGTGTTACAATATATTTGCGTTAAAAATCACAATTTGGTCATTTTACTATATTCTTGATATAGAGTAGTGCATCCATCATCTATTAAATTTTTCACTCTTAACATCATCATTTTAATTATTTTCCACATCTGTATTGATATTATTATCTTCTTATATTGTACTATCTTTTCATGATTATGCACAGATAGAAACATATAAAATATCAAATTATTCACACCACATCTTTCAATTTGATTGGGAATAATAGAATATTGTCCCATCTCTCCATTGTGATACCAATCATAATAGATCATTTGAAATTAAATTTTTTTTATTAGGTAGTTAACTTCTTCTCAACATAACTAAGGTCTCCCAACATAATTATAACATTGTAAGCATATAATTTCTTTATTTAAATCATTTTTAAATGAAAAATCTTTAAAAAATTAAATTCTTTTGAAACTCGGTTGAGATCAAATCAGTAAGATACATTTAGATTTTATTCATTATATTAAAGGAAAAACATTATATCAATATTAACATAGTAAACAATAATTAAAAAAATCCATCAAACCCAATGTTCTTTTGAATACATGCAATAAGAAATAGTGAGTGCATACTATTATATAGGGTTGAGGTGGTGAGTGACTATTTAATGAAATTTTATTCATTAGAAAATTTAATATTCAAACATTTCACATCATATTAAATTGAAATTAATTATAAATAAGTTGTTATCATTAAAATATTAAAATAAAACATTGAAATGAATAGTTTTATAGCCCCTTAATACATTCAAAAAATAATCAATATACTAAATTAATCGATTAAATAATTTCCTAATATATTTGACACAAAATAATATCTTCATATTAAATACAAGTGTGATTAAGACCTAAATAATTTCTCCCCACTGGTCTAACCTACCCATTTTCTCCTCACTTATGCAGTCACATAACAATGTCTCACCCAAAATGAAAATTATTATCTTGGATACATATTTTTTTATCAGGGAATGATTAATAATACCATAAAGGTATAATTTACTATCACATTTCTGAGGAGAATTTCCAATATGATAATCCAAATACCAATTTTAAGATGAAAGTCATCAAATCATACTAGTACCTAGACAAAAAAAGAATTAAGGAAGTGACATATGCTATAACTAATGCATAAAAGTAACAAACCAAACAAAGTATAAGACAAGGAATATGTAACAACTATTACATAATCCAATTAAATACATATTTCTTTATAAATAATTTTTTTTAAACAGTTTCCTTATTTTGAATATGAAATAAATCCAATTCAATACATATGAATTATCATGGAAAAAATTTACTCAATAATAACAACAATGTATCACCCAACATCAAAACTATTTTCATTGATACATATGTATTTATTAGGTAAAAATTATTAATAGAATCAATACATGATTTAGTATCAAATGTATGTAGACAATTTCCAATAATATAATCCAAGTAATGATTTAAATATTAAATTCATCAAACATCATTAAAGGGTATCCAAACAGAGAATAAGATATGACATATGCTATAATTGATGCATACTAGTATTGGCCCAAAAAATGTAAGACATGGAATATAAAAAAAACTAATACATTATATTATATTAAAATTAATTATGAAAAAATTTTGATCATTCAATTATGAAAATAAAAAAACATAAATGAATAATTTCATAACCCCTAATACATTAACAAAACAAACAAATTAATATAATATTTAATTACATAGTCATTTAATATATATTACACAAAAGATAAAATTATATTTTATTTATGTAAAATTAGTTAATAAATAAATTAAACAAACTTATATGTATATTGAAATCATATTTATTATAAAATACTATAAAAAATAATCTAAAAGAAACTTTTTAATTAATTTGGAAGAATCATGAGCTAACATGATATCAATTAGGTTTTTATATGTAGATAAAAATGAAAAATATGCTTGAACTAAGAGATGATGTATTTGGAACTCACCAATTTGATTCTGAATAATAATGGAATACAAAAAATCAATGAATGAGGAGAGATATCTATGGGAGAAGAGATGGCAGGCCGCCACTTGGGGTAGAAAGAATTAGGGATGGTGGGTGGGAATGGGAGGAGTGTAGGTTGTGCCTATTAATTATCATCCTTATAAAAATAGTTTTTTACAAATAATTGGTATAGGATTCTATATACCAAAGGGTTTTACAAATTTTTGGAATAGACTGTGGGATAAGACGCTATACCAATAGTTCTAGAAAAACACCGGTATAGAGGCATGTGTATATCCTTAAATTCAATTAGTGACTCTTAGCCGAGTAATTTAAATTTTATTTCTAATTAAACCTCCAATAAATATATGGAATCAATTCTAAAATAATGACTTTAGTATCATCAATATACATAGTTTTTATTATGATAATGTTATAACAATTATCTTCATCCTTTACATCCAATGAAAAAAGAAAACATCACTCGTGCTTATATGTATCCTACCACCTCCTTGAAGCGATTTATTTCATTTCTCATCAAAATTTCATAGTGATAGTTATAAATATGGTTTTACTGAATATATATGATATTTATAACATTATTCTTGAAATTTTAATTATTATTTATTTTCCTTTCATTCCATCTATAAAAAGGTGGAAACATCACTCATGTGTACATACAAACTACCATCTCCATGATGTGATATAAGATCCTAACCATTTTTTGAGATGTATCAGGTCCCTTTACAGGTAATTTTCTACCTTGTTTTGATTATATCTTGATTAGGTTTTAATTTAGATAGTTTTGGGGTGAAATTTGAGAATTTTGGAAGAAAGAGGGGTAGTGCATGGTTGGTACAAGGTTTTCCCAAACCATGTGCCTAGTCCAGCAAACTGTCTAAAACCAAACATAGGCGATTAACAGGGTTATCGCGTGGTTTTTCAAATCATTTTTCCTCTTAGTAGTAATTTTATGATCCTAGTAGGAGGCACACAGTTAGGAACAAGGTTAGGTAAACTCATTCTCTTTGTATAGGAAATCTTGAATGTGGAAAACTAAACCCACAAAAGTTAATTAAAAACTTTACGAACCCCCTTCAAATATCCCTAAACACATCATATCAAACTTAAATAATTGCTATCATTTTTTGAGGCTCTTTAATAGATTCCAAGGGATTCTAAACTTCATTATTGGTTAATCAAAGATCTGGTTGACAGATGTTCACCTCTCCCGGTAAATGATTTTCTTCCCATTTAGATTCCCCTTTCTTATATCTCTATTTAAAGAAAAAGAGGTGTATTTTATTATCCATTGGAGTGGGTTTAGATGTAGTTTTCGATAGTTCTAACTTTGTTTGATCTTTTATTGTGGTTTTGGATCTAGATCTTATTCTTTGTCATGATCTTGGTTGTTCCACTTCAACTGGGTATTTTTGTTGGCAAGCATTCATCCTTTGTCTTGAAGAATCTGATCTATTATTCAATTACCAAAGTCTTGATTTCAATTACATGAATGTAATTTTTAAATCAATATTTCAAATTTAGAAATTTCATCTATAATTTAATTAATTAAATTAGTTAATTAATTAATGGATTGTTGAATTGATTGATTAATGGGGTTATGAAATTTTCCAATTAATGGGTAATTGTAATTTGTCAATTGATGGGATTTTGGAATTGATTGATTAATAGAATATTTAATTGGTTGATTAATTTGAATTAAGGTATTTTTTTATTAACCTATATGGGACAATGAATTATATGATTAAATGTTTAAAAAGGGTTTATGAATTGTTCATATTATTCCTTGTGATTGGAATAAAGAATTGTAATTATTTTGATAAGTTGAAAAGGTGAAATTTAATGATAATGTTTGATAAGAAGCTTAATGATGTACAAAAATTGATGTATATGAAATTTTTATTTTCATGATATTATGATATTTGTGATATATATGATGTTGAGATGTGGGAAAGGGACTAAGGCTCCAAATACCACTATATGTTAGTGAGTGTGGGATGGGGTTTGAGGCTCCAAATACCCATATGTGACATTGAGGTGTGGGACAAGGATTGAGGATCTAAATACCCATTTTTGATAGAGAGTGTGGGATAGGGACTGAGCCTCCAAATTCCCATTTGATATCATGGTGTGGGATAGGGACAGGGGATCTAAATAACCATAGGGTGTTAGAAATGACATTATTCACCCATGAGATTAGAATTGGACTCTAGTTTCATTTTTCCATGATATGATTTGAAATTAATTAAAAAATGGTAACCATGGTATTTTAATATATGATATCCCTTGGGGATAGTTCAGACTCTGGAATAGGTCGAAGAAGGTATTGATGGTTCGAGTGACATTGTGAACCTGTAGAAATTATGTGGTTAATTAAAGAATAATGAAATGAGATGATTTTTGACTTTATGTATTGTGAATTATTATTTATACAACTAGATACACTGTTATTGATTGTATATTGTTTTAGACACCATTAGTGGTGGCCTAATAATTTGTTATCACACCCTACTCAGGTTTCTGGGTCGATACCCTAATAGAATCCTTGTTTTCAAGAAAGGATAAGGGAAATATCCCTATGTTAGATGGACGATTTGGGATGGAACATGGATGAGGGAACTAGACTTGGTATTGGGACATGCTTGGGTGTGTCAGTGTGTCTTTATTTTGGTTTTTCATTTTAAAACTTGACACTTATTTGGAAATACATTTCTGATATTTAATTATGGATATTGTTTTTAGTTTTGGTTCATCATTTGATACTGGTTTGTTCTTGAAACTATATTTTTTTGGTTGATGGTTATTTTATTTGGTTATTTCTTATTTATTTAAACTATTGTGATGCTTTGATAAATAGGGTATAATCTCCCCATGTTATATATATATATTAGACCCTCATTTCTAGTTGGAATCCTCCGGTGTAATAGGAGGCATGCCTGAGGACACATAACTGACTGGATTAGGAAACCGATATGTGGTACTCAGGTCGGTATGTTACAAAGTGGCATCAGAGGTGGTGATTTATTTTATTATCTTTTGTATTACTATTTTTTAAAGATATATGGGAGAGTTGGAAGATTAAATACTTGTAAATGATCTTGTTCATTGGATTAGCTAACCCATGAATGGGGGAAAACCCAAGTACCAAAGGAAGGATTTTTGTTATTAATGTGTATTGTTACATTTAGATGATATTTCACCTCGAGTGATTCAATTTTTTTTTTTGAGATTTTCTGTGATTTGAATCATAGCCCAGTATGGAAAAAGACTTCAGTAAGCATGAAACATTCTAGGCACTCAAGAATTATTTTGAAATGCATGCTTTTTTTGCTTGTGTGGAAAAGTAGGTTTTTGGTTCATTTTTAAAATTAATATTCTTTTCATTTCTTGTGAAATTGAACTAAATATGTTGCCTAATATGAAAATGAAAGTCATAAAATGATTCAAAATGTGAATAATTGGGTGTCTAATGAGAAAATTGAAAATGAGAATTTGTTTACCCTTGTTAATCATGACCTGTATGTAGGATGGTTAAGGGTAGTGATAGTGTCTTGGTTTTAACCATATGGTGGAACAAGGGGAGATGACTTGTTATAGATTTATGTGAATCCCTATTGTTAAATGTGTTAATGTTTTGAAATGTGTCCTAAGTTATGTGTTTGTAATTATAGAGATATGCATCATTGAAGGTTCTTATTGATAGGATGATAGGAGGATATGGATAGAAATGATCCTCTAGCAGTGGAACCTAACGTACTGATAGTGTCGGGGGAAGGATATGGAGATAAGTTCCATGAGAACATTTCTCAATTCATGTAGTTTATGGAGAGAGACATGGAGCAGGTTTTGAAGAGTATGTATGACCTAAAAAAAGAGTTTTAGTTATATCACCCTTTGAATTTCACCGAAGATAGTGGACCTGAGGCAGTTGAGTTCTAGATTGAGTCCATCTATCAAATACATGACCATTTAGATACTCCTTCAAAGAATATATTTAAGCTGGATACTTATATATTACAAGGATCAGTGAAGTGCTAGTGGGATGTTTAGGCTCAGACTGGGTAAGATGATGGTATGGTATGGAAGGACTTTTTGGAGAAGTTTCTAGAGCATTTTTACCCAAAGACACTGATATAGGAGAGGGCATCTGATTTTATGTAGTTAACCCAAGGGAGTATGTCCATGCTGGACTATGTTGGTCTCTTTACGGAATTTTAGTGCTTTACTCCAGAACTAAAAGGGGATGAGACATCTACATAAAGGAATTTCAAAGATGGATTTAAATGTGAGAATAAGTCCCAAATTAATATATTTTAGTTAAAGAAGTTTTTTGAGGTGGTTAATAAGTCTCTCATATATTAGGGTAACCTGAAAGAGGATTCAATTGGAGGAAAGGTGGTTTCTAGTGGACATATCAGGATGTATGTATTTTGAGGGTAGGAAGTGTTGTTATGAGAATGTTGACCAGAGAAGTGAAAAACAGAGCGGTCAGGGGGGAAGGATTAGTTACCCAGGATCTTACTCAAGTCCTCTACCACCAGTGCAGTAGGTCAGGTCAATTTTTTAAGAATTTCCCGTAACCATCGATAGAGTGATGAGATTGTGGAATTATGGTACATCTATAATGGTTCTGAATGAACCCACAATAGATGTGTCATGATGGATCAGCTAGGCAGAACCAGAGTATGGGAAGGGGATTTTCACCCCATATCAGTCTGGTAGTTATAGTTATACTATCCATGGGGGTAGAGGTAGTCTATGCGATGCTTCTGGGAAATAGTGCCTATATCAATAGAGTGGAGAAGCATAGGGGTCTCAGACTACCTCACTGGGAAGTGGGGCAGTACAGATTCATGTATTTTAGCCTACACTTGTGGATACTGAGGATAGATTGTTGATATATAGAGGTACTATTTTTATAACTTTTACAATTTCTAGTTCCTTATTTGATACTAGTTCTCCTCATTCCTTTATATCTGCACAATTTATGAATGGGTTGAAACTTACGGTGGAGTTTGTGAGTGTGGTGATGATGATCGATAAATGGTTTGAAGTGCGGTCAAGGTTCATCTATTTATGTAAGGGGTTTTCTCTTGAGGTTTGGGAGTGTCATTTTCTATGGGATATTTACATCCTTGACATGTTAGGATTTGAAAAAATTATTTCCATGGACTTTTTAGTTTTTTATTGAGCCCACATATATTGTTACCACATGAGATTGACTTTTACATCTCTTAAGGGTGATAATTATGTTCATCATGGATAGTGGGATATCTAGGAAATTCATCCATGGATATTTCTTCAAAAACTAGTGGAGATCACCACCTAGGTTACTATTTTATTACTAGGTGATGGGGGTGTAAAGAATGATGTATTTCCATCCATAGTGGATAGGTTCTAGGATGTTTTTCTTAAGGACTTATCTGGGATTCCACCTGAGAGATATGTGGATTTTATAATTGAGCTCATGTTGGGGGGGTTGAGCCAGTTTCCATTAAACCTTATAGAAAATAACAAACAAAGCTTCAATAGATTAAAATACAATTGGAAGAGATTATGGAAATGGGTTTTATCTATCCAAGTATTTTTCCTTTGGGTTCTCTAGTCTTATTTTCCATGAAGGGTGATGGTACTTTGTTCTTGTGTATTGATTATTGGAAGTTGAACCACATGACTATAAAGAAATGGTATCCTTGTTCATGTATCAATGGTATATTTGGCCAGTTGAGAGTATCTTGTGTTTTCTCCCAGATCAACTTGAGATCAAGGTATCATCAGTTTTAGAGTTCGAACTTCTGACATACCTCATACTGTTTTCAGAAATTGGTATGTCCTTTAAGTGTGCATTTTGATTTCATTCAAGCTGATGAATATTCTTATTGTTTTTATGGCCTTGATAAACCGAATATTCCACCCATACCTAGATCAATTTGTGTTTGTTTTGTGGATGATATCTTGATGTACCCCACAACTCATGATGATCATGACCAAAATATTAACAACAACCTAAGTACACTAATAGAGAATTAGAAATAGGCAAAGATATCTAAGTGCTGATTTTAG
Organism: Viscum album; assembly: GCA_963277665.1. Classification (NCBI taxonomy): domain Eukaryota; kingdom Viridiplantae; phylum Streptophyta; class Magnoliopsida; order Santalales; family Viscaceae; genus Viscum; species Viscum album. The sequence goes on along the minus strand of OY728121.1, from coordinate 1,348,115,053 downwards.
ATCCATCAGGTACATTTCTTGGGTCACATCATCTCAGAGGAAGGTGTTTATGTGGACCCATAGAAGGTGTAATTAGTGATTTATTAGGAGTATCCCAATAATGTTTTTGATATCTTTAGTTTTTTGGGGTTAGTGAGTTATTATTAGAGGTTCATTTAGGAATTTTCATGATTGGAAGGACCTCTTTTTGTCTTGACCAAGAAGGGGGTTAGGTTTTAATGGTTTTGATCATGTGATAATTCTTTCCAAGAGTTGAATAATTTCTTGAAAATTGTACCAATTTTGATCCTACCTAATCCTGGTGAGGAATATAAGGTGTTTTGTGATGCTTTAGGGATAGGACCTAGAGCACTGTTGATGTAGTGGAATAGAGTTGTGGTGTATGGGTCACAGTAGTTAGGGCCACATGGAGCATTATTGATTTAGGGTACTATTCCATGCATAACTACTTCCACATATCACAAATTCTACATCATCATACCTACTTGTCTCATAATTTTGATCCTAAGGATGTTGAGCTAGATTTCGATGCTTCTTTTGAGAAGTGTCCTATATGCATCATTGATAAGAGCATAAAGTCCCTCTGAGGAAAGTATGTCCCTTTAGTAAAAGTGATGTGAATGTATGGATGAGTATAGGATGAGGCTTGGGAATGGGAGGCTAACATACATTCTCAATGGATAGATTTGTTCTCAGATAACATTTTACCACCCTTGGAAGGGAAACTCGTGGATGAGTTCCTTTAAGGGGGAATACTGTAAGAACTTGGTTTTCATATGAGGTATTGTTCCTTTAATTTTTTCTTTAATTCCATATTTTAAGACTAATATGAATGACTAGTATGTCTATGGAGGAAATAAGGGTGTTCAGGGATTGTTCAAATCTTGAAACCCTAGTTAATGGAAGAAATCACTAGGTTGCATGGTTAAAATAAAACATACATCCTAGTCCGCATGGTTTCTCCTAACCATCTGGGGTGCTCAGTAAGTATAAGTGGTATGCATAGTTTTCCCGAAACATCTAACCCAAGGTGTAAACACACATAGAAGCTCTAAAATTTTTAGAAGAGTAAAAAAACATGGTTTCCCAAACTGTGCAAGTGAACCGTCCGGATCCCCTCTTTGGAAAATAGGTCATGCACGATTGGAACATTATTTGGCCAACCATGTTGCCAAACTATGCACCCCCTTTAAATTGGGGTAAAATTACCTTTTTTACCTTAAGGTATTATATGTTCAACACCCCCTTTGCTTCTTCTTTTCCAAAAAACAGGAGGTCTCTTCTTCCTCCATTTTGAGTTCCCAAGACCCTTGTTCTAGGCATTGATCCCCTTTCATCATTCAGACTGTGATTCAACTTCCTATCATCTCATTAGATATCTATCGGTAAGTGATCCACTCCTTAGGCTCAATTAATTATTTTTCATCCTTTAGGAAATGATATTTTGGTGTGAGATTTATATCCTATTTTTAGGGTGTTCATCCGTTTTTCCATTTTCTTTCGATCTGGACTAGACCAAAGGATATTACTTGATGAGTGACCCTCTATAGGCATAAGGTTGGTGGTCTAGTAATTATCCCTCAGTGTTGTGATGCTTTATATTATGTTTCATTGTTCCAAATGCCAGTTTTACCATGTGTTTCCCCTAAAATTAATCTAACATTAATTGGTTTCCTATTCTGGAACCCAATGACACTTGTAGATCCCATAAGATGCTAGAGGTAATCAACCACAATGTGAGCCACTCGTTTAGGTGTTCCCTCTATATGATTATTTTACATTCATGGCTATATAACCAAAACACCTATCGATGTGTTTGGTTCGACTTCTAGAATGTGATATCATCAATGAAAATGGATAATTTTTGTGGAACAACATGGATAACACACTTATAAAAAATTTATAAATTAAATAGATGATGATTGGTGTGACGACATCACATGACTAAATAGAACAATGGTTACACCCTTGTTAATAAGAAATGTTAATGAATTATTGATTATCTATTGGGTCTTACTAAATAATTTAACTAATTATCATTGTTATGATAATGGGCATGGAGACCTTATTCTTTAGGATATACGAGCATTGAATCCCTTATAATATTATTCTATATGGTTATGGATACCCTCATGAATTATGATATAAGGGCATGATGACCCATACAATTATATACGGTCATGAAGGCCCTTATCGTTATATATATGTTCATGAAAACCCTTACTATTATAATTCAGGTATGGCGACTCTATTGTTATGATTCTGTACTAGAAATCCTATTGTTATAATATGGGCATGGAGACCTTACTATTATGATTTGGTCATGGAGACCCTATTGTTATGGTTTAGGTATGGTGAACCTACTATTATGATTTTTTCATGGTGATCCTACTATTATGATATTGGTCATGGCATCCCTTATTTTGTGATGTCAGGCATGAATTCCCTTAACACTTTTAAAAATTATGATACTACTAGTGGATGCCATAGTTAAGCCTTGGGTCCAGTCTAGTAGTAGTATCCATATATATAGTTGTAGACATCACTACCAATACATAATATATATATATATATATATATATATACATATGGTTACCTGTTTTTAGATCATATGGAATGGAGAAAGAATGTAGTGTCATCCTAGTATCCTTCAGGAACTAGAACCAACCCTTTACATCTTTTATTACTGCTTACCAATATATCTTCACACTGATCATATTATATACACTAACTGGATATTTATAGATACTATTGGCGGTGTATTATTGAGTTTTCCTCACACCTTATCCAGGTCATCAATGGTACCCATGAAGATTATATGGATACTGGTAGGAATAATCACAAGTGCATAGTTTTTGATACATGATTAGTTATCACATGGTAGCAGGGTAGCACATTACTGATCTATGGTTTGTGATGCTATTGGAGATAGTATTATGGTGGTTTTGGTCTTTTGATACATGTATTTTATTTCATTCCGTATACCATACCTTCTTATTTCCTTTTGATAGATGCATGACATACAATCATTTTGTTAATGACATTAGATATTGTCATTATTGATTTTTTATTAATTCTAGATGCTTTACCTCCAACTATTAGTTATTTATTATGCTTCATATATTTTTCTATTTATTTCACTTATGTGATACTCAGATTATGAGTGTATAGTATCCCCATTGTACCACCTTGGACCATTGTTGCTAGTCAGAAGCCTCTAGTGTATGAGGAGGTGCACTTGAGGCCATGTGTCCTATCGTCTTGGGGTAATATTTAGTGGCATCTAGTTTAGAATGTCCCATGGACCTTGGTTTGATATTAGAGATATGGTGTGAGATGTTGAAAGTGAGTTTCTTCCTTTAGTGATAGTTAGTTCAGGATTGGGTTTGAGCATGATCATTAAAGTAGATTTAGGATCGGTACTCCCTAGATAATAGGAATGGTTGGGAATAGGTCCCCCATATCCTATATTTTTGTAGATTTAGTACTCTCCCACACACATTTTAGGCATGGGTCCTCTATCTAAAAAGTCAGTAGCACCCCATCTATAGCTAAGATGGGGTGCAGACCCTCCATTGGGGTTGGTTCCTCCTTGATTGAGGTTTCCATCATCAAGGCATGGGTCCCCCACTATAAATATTGAGATTTTATGATGGGTTTTAGTCATTATTTTTGATTTTTAGTTTTTTATTTTCATACCATAGGTAGCGATACTTCCTTGTTTGACGAGCATGCTTTAACAAAGATCAGGTACCCCTTTATAGTTTCTAAAAACAGTGTGACTGTTGAAAGTATAAGTAGTACAAAATACTAAAAAACTTGTGATTCATCAGTACCCTAAGGGTTTAATTTTAGATTTTATGTTCAAGTTATCTATCATCTTTATCCTTCATGTACCATTTTGTTTTTTGATTACCTATAATTTCATGTGTGATACAAATTTTGAGGATTTAGGATGAGATGACCAGGGATACTCTATGAACCTGAGACTTCTAGTGATTAAGAATATCTTGATTATTCTTCCTTAACATTAATTTAGTCACTATTTTGTATCAAGATCTATGAGATAACTCATCATATTGTTTTTTCCACTGTCTTCCACATGGAAACCTCTCATTCCAAGAGTCAGGATAACTTGTTACTTTGTATTTTCATTATGTTTTTGGGGTGTCATTCTTGGTATGTTTATACTCACCCCTAAATAAGCCTTGTTTCCACACATGTTATGTTTATATAGATGATGAACAAGTCTGATGATGGTATGGGTAGATGTGGAGTTTATGTTTCTTTTTTGGAGAAAATGTATGGTGACTATTGGCGATGTTTTCTAGATCATAGTGATTTTTTATGGTGGTGGTGGTTGGAGTCTGATCTAGCTATAAATGTGTTTTATAGGATCTTCTATATTCCTTGTGTTTCATAAAATTATTGGATGTTCTATTCCCCTTGTACTTACCATGTGGGTTGTTTTTTTCATTATATCCTTTATATATAATTTAATTATTTATATTTATATCATTCTTGTAGTTTTTGGGTTATCGTGTGTATTTAAGATGTGTTTGTTAAAAGTTATTATAGAATATGGCCCCCCATTTTATGAGATATTCCTTTTTGGTGATAGTCACTAGTCTCTGGCCTGTTGTAGGTAGGCTTAGGCTGGCACTCTAAGATTATAACTAGAATGAGAAGGGCCTTGGTGGATTGGGTCTTACCGGTATACAAATTTTTAACCTAGATTCAATAACCTTCTTGTTTCCTTCATAAATACTATGAAGTTTTTCCCAAAGTGCACTTATAGTTTTTTAGATCATGAATTTTTTTACTTTTACCTATAATAAATAAGGAAAAAATAATTTCTTAACTTTCAATCACTTTCAACATTTACCTTATCAAGGATATACCAAGAAAAAGTTTCACTTGGTACTGTGAACCCTTGTTGATAAGAATCAATAACATATAGACTGAGAGAGATAGAGATGATATCTTACTATTCTCACCATTAAATATGAAAACCCTTTCCATATGATGTTAGAATACCCTCCCTATTTATTGGGTTTTTTTGATCCATAAAATCCTTCTAAAGAGATCAGTGAGATTGAACCTATTCTCTAATACCAATTGTAAGGATCACTTTGGATATGATAAATGTAGAGAGGGTGGGGTGAATTAGTCTTTATATTTTTTTCTTCCAAACCCCAATTTCTTACTCACTTATTCAGCACATACCTCTTAAACTTATAGCAGCGTACAAATAAAAAGGAACATGGTTGGTTTGTTAATTAGGTTCACCCCCACAAAGGATGGAAACATCCTTAGTATATGGTATTTTTTATCCAACCCACACACAACACTCATTTTATTATAAATAATTAATTGTAGTAAAGGTAATGACTTTATACCTGCTACTAACGGTGAATCTAACTAAACATAGAACAAGCACCAAAATATTATAATAAAAATAGAACCACTTATTTGAAAAAGATCGCCAATGTTGTGAGATCATAGAATGGGATAATTACATATTAATATTCATCCTTATATTCTCAAAAAATAATCCACACTAGTTATTCTCAACTCAATATATTACTTTATAATAGTTGCAGCATCATTAAGATCCTCTCTTCTCCTCCATTTTTATTTTTCAAATTCTATACCTCTCTCCTATATATATATATTTCTCTTTAAAATTTCCATCAATCGTGGTCATCAAAGAGAATTTATATTTATAACATATGTTATATTTTTTATACTTCTAAATACTTTTTTTAATCTCCACATGTTAACCAGAATTGTCACAACTTTTTCTCTTTTTGATACCCTCGTCGTTTTGTCCTCATTATCATTATAATATTAAATGGGACATTTTGTGTCCATGAAGGAATTCCTCATTCTATGGTATTCAATTGATCTTACCAAGGTTGTATCATGGAATCTCATGTCACAAAGTGACATAGCCCATGATTTTATTCCAATTTATTTCCTAATATTCTTGGTGTATATCTCTCCTGAAACACATTACTTATCACACACCACAGTATGGCCTTCTTCTCATGGAACAACTAATTATTACTTACTCCTAATCACTAAACTCATCTCTAATTTAATCATGTATAATAAATATTAACGTCATCATATTTAAATCACTAAATATCAACACCACATCATCATAAATAATGTTGGCTTGAATCATGATTATAACCATAATCATGATATTTAAAACATTAAAGAATATATCAATCATAATCTGTATATACTTCCAAAAAAATCATCTAAAATATCTTTATAATCCTATCATTTTTTGAAACTAATATTTCTTATATAAGAAATATAATTGATTATGTATCATAGTTCGAACCTTCTTACATATCTGCATAATATTCTTGACTTTTCCAATTTATAGTGAACTCCTCTACGTAATTATTGTGTATATAAACGATCTTACACATCCCATGTCTTTTCCATTTTATAATTATCTGGGATTAGAATGTATTAAATATAATATTAAATATTTTACACATCATAGTGGACTCCAAGGACTTTTCGAAATTCTTAATTATGAAAATATATCTCATATATCAAGTCAGTTATTCCTTTTTCAATTTTATTAAACTATAAAAAACTTATTTATTCATTTTTAAGAATATTAAATATTACAAGGTAACTTATACCTTTTATATTTTTTCATCCTGGAAGGATATTATGCATCACAGGGCTAGATACCTAGGGACTTTATCAAATTATTTATCCAAATGTACAATAAATTTATTTAGTTCTTTTTTAGTTTTCTAACAACATACAACAAATATTTCCATAGCCTTCATCATACTTATATCTTTTTGAAAAAATAAAAAAATATTCTTCTAAAAAACTTATTAAACACTTAAAAACACTTTCTAATAATATCAAATCATCTTTAATCAACACACGAATAATTTAAAAGATTTATGTAGTAATTAAATACTTCATAGATTATTTAAATTCTATTACACTACCTTTAAAACTTTAATTCTCCCCCAAAAATTAAATAACTCATCCACATGTATTGGAAACTAATAAAATATCATCCTCAATTGGGCTCTCAATTTTTTATTTTCTATATCTATGTTTAGAGTATATTTAAGGGTAAGTTTTACAATGGAGGATCATGCAACCCAATTCCAAAAATAACTCTTATGGGTGGAAATAGAATTTATTTATAGAAAATAATAATGGGGACATATTAAATAATTTCTTATATGGGACTCGATTAAATACACCCTCTAACACTTCCCCTCAAGAATTGTTTTTGTAACTTACATACATAAAATAAAATAAAGTAAAATATTATCTTAATACTCCCCTTAAAACTTAATATGTATAGATTTCATACATAAAATAAAAACATTCACATGTAAAATAAAATAGATACTAATAAATAGTCACAAAATAGTCTGGTATAATGATTCTCATCATTTGGACCCAAACAAATAAGTGGAATAATGCTCGTCTTGTTAACTTAACCGGTCGAGTGGAACATCACTCATATTGTAGATGTAAATTGATAAGTATAATTACACCCATATTGGAAATCCAAACGGTTAGGTGAAATAGTGTTCATCTTATAGATCCATCAAACAATGTGATATCTCATTCTAGTTAAATAAATAATTATTCTCCTTATTTTTAAGACAAAAAATGTTCTTGTAAATTATTTTCAATATCAGGTACATAGGTAGTGATTTCAAGTACATAGTTTAATCATACTCTTGAAACTTTAGGTATGGTGGAGTTTAGTTTTTTGGGTCTGATAGTGGAAAAGTTAATAACTAGGTGATATGACACATATTGTGGTAAAATAAGGATGGTTCCTCTCATGAAAATCATATTTGGTGAAAATATAGATTGCATTTTCTAGGGGTGTAAGATCTTGGATGTGTATGTTAGGTCCAAGCATCGTAAGGGTGAGTCTAAAAAAACTAGGAGAGGTGTGTTATGAGGGTAGGTGAAGATTCATATATGTGATTCAGTTATATAAGACTGAAGAGATATATATGTGTGTGTGTGTAATGGTTTATGACTTATCAGCCCATTACATTTATATTCTTGGGTGTTGGAGGTGTTACACAGCATGCTTGAAGAGGTTTCATGTATTTATAGTGGAGAATAGGACTGTAGGAGTGATACAGTACACATCATGTAATGTTTACATGATGTGAACTGATGGTTCATGTCTTGCGTAATCATTTGGTTCACAACTTGTTAATAAGATAAGGGGTACACCATGAAACAAGTATAAATCATGTAAGTGGGATTAATTAAATTTAGTAAATAAAATCCGAGGAAATTTTTTTTTTATGAAATTAAGAATTTTCATAAAACTCATGATTTACATGAGGTAAAACCAGTGGGATTCTGGGTTTTAAGTCCCTTTCTCACCCAATTTTCCTTTCATTTTGAAGCTCTATTTCTCAATTAATTCAAAAAAAACCTAGGTTCTCTAAGAGTATATTCTATCCCCCTTTCTTCTACTTTTATTTTTGGTTCTAGGTGATGCTCGTTGGTGACCGGTGGTAATCCCTCCTCTTCATTTTTGTTATTTTTTATTTCTTTTTTCTACCAGGGATTCACTGTGGTGATGTTGATTTGGTTTGGGGTGTGATTTGGGATATGTTTCAATGATACTTAGGTGTGGTGTAGGTTTATCTGTTTTTTTTTGTGAGGTTTTGGTTTTCAAGAATTTATTCTTCTCCATGTGGTGTGCAGCAAGTGATTAAAGATTCTTTGTGGTAGGTAATCCCTCATTTCTCCTTATTGTGTATTATGTGGGAGGGGTTTACACTTGTTTATCTATGGGTTGTGGTTGTGCTGGCTTAATAAAATATAAATAATTTTTTAATTTAAATTTAAGGTGAGAAGGGAAATTATTCAAATTATTTTACATCTTTGATATTATTATGATAAGATGGATTGTACGGGCTTGATATCCGACCAAAAATTATGGTCATTGGCGATTTTTTTTGCACTGGGTGATATGTTTTATTGCTTTTATATCTATTGTGATTGTTGTGATATCACCCAAAAATGAAAATTAGATAACCACTTATATTTTGATAATGAAATTATTTCCCTAGGATTGTGTCTTGTGTGATAACACCCCTAAAATAAAGTCAATTGTGATAAAATACCCTTTATTAAATTTGTAAAATGATCATTGATGCACTATGTTTTTGGTTTTGTTGTGGGAGGAATTGTGCGGTTGATGTGTGGTTGGGTCATGTGGGCTTGATGGTTTGATAATTATGCTTTTGGGGTGGTGAGGTGGTTATTTTTTGGCTATGATTTTAAGGATGCAATGTGGTTGATGTTTGGATATGTTTTTGGGGGGTAAGGTGGTGGTTATTTGGTCATGCTTTTGGGTGTGGTGAGGTTGTTATTGTTTTTTCATGTTTTTTCATGTTTTTGGTGAGATGAGGTGGTTGATTTTTGTTCATTATTTTGGGGTGTAGAGGTGGTGGTTTCTTGGTCTTTATTTTGGGGCGGTGAGGTGATGGTATGGTGGGGATGATGAGCCCCTTCGATGAGTGGTTATGTTGTGCTAGATCCCTAGGTATTCATGGAATAATTAATTGGTTAATAATGTTTATAATGTCTAGGGTTTGGTTTTATAAATATTATGGAAATAGAAAATGAAAAAATAAATTATTAGTTGTGTAGCTAAACGTGGTTGATGATAAATAATTAAAAAAATGGGTTAGATAATGGAATTGGTTGGTGGTGTGAATTGTGTCTTATGGACTATGTTTTGTTGTGAATTTAAAGGTTGTAATGAAAGTAAATATTATGTGAGTTTGTTAGTATTTGGTTTTGAATCCATAGGTTTTTCTTTTGTGTGGCTATATGTATATATATTTATATTATTTATTATTTCTATACGCACCCCACCCATTTCAATAACTATGTGATGACACATTCATAGTCATATGGAGGTGTATTTTTTCTAACATTCTGGTGATGAGGATGGATGGTTGGCTACCCACTCTTTCCTGGTCTCTCTTCCATGTGAGTAGATATGCACATGTTGTGATGGTCGGAGGTCTGATAGTGCACTATGTTATGGTGTATGTGTTTCTAGGTGATATTTGATATGATCATGCTATGGGTGATATCCCAGGTGTTTTCAAGTGATATGTGAAATGATCATTCTATGGGGTGGTGTCCCTGGTGTTTTTTAGCATGATGTGATATTACCATGTTTTGGGGTGGTGGCCCGGGTGTTTTTGGGAAAGATATGATATGTTCATAATGTGGGGCATCTTATGTTGGGGTTCATTAATAGTAGGAGTAGGTAAGGAGGTTTATTTCCTTCATGTTCATGACACCCTAGTACTCTGGTTATGGTTGTGATGTGATGGCCTAGGTGTTTGCGTATGAGATGAGATGTGACTGTGTTTTGGTGTGGTGGATCAGTTGTATGTATCCATGATGTAATGTGATAATGCTATGGGGTGGATAGTTGACCTATTTTGGTGTTTTTGGTTCTATTATATACTCATGGGTTCATTAGTATGCTTATTTCACATGTACACAAAAGAATTTAGTTTTCCTAATGAGTATAGTTTCATGCTCACCCTACATATAAAAAATTATTTTCTGATTTCTATGAGGATGATGTGGACCATGTTGGACATTACTAGCTCAAATATTTGGACAGTTATTGTGTCGTTGCTTTAGCTTTAATTTTTTGTATCCACTTTTGGATACTTTTATCTGTATCATATTTATTTATACATGCATTGTGGGATGGTTTTGGTTTCTTTTTATAATTTTTCATGGAGTTTCTTGTGTATTATTCATCTTATCACCAAATCCTATATTATTATAGAGGTTAATGTCTCCCATTTCATTAGATGTGTATACCCTCAATGTTGGTCTCTAACAGAGAGCCTACTGGACACAAGACTTAGGGGGAAATTATCTTTCTCCCCTCATTCTGATATATTTGGAGGGAGTGGATCATAATAGAGTGGTATCAGAGTTGATGGTTAAGAGATGAGATGGAGTTTTTAGTTAGGCACAGTGATGATTAAATGTTTTGATATGGAAATAATTCCAGTTAACAATGGTGTGTGACATAGGCTATGGAGACTAACTAGGAAATGGGATTTTAGGGCCACCCAAGATCAAGTCCATAGACTCGGAGCTTATTGAATGACTAAGTGGGATGGACCTATTTGTAGGGTAGATGCCTAGTAGAGTTACATGCATTATGATTACTAGTTTTTCTATTTGATTGGGGTTGTTTTGGGAAGTTTAAAATGAATAAATTGAATTAAAATGAATCTAAATAAAATTTCATACTACTAGGATTAGAAAAATCTTGTTTTCTTTCAACTATTCCTCCTATTCATCATATGCATGTGGTTAATTCAGTAGAGGTTCAGAAGGCAGACCCACATGATCATCAGAGGGTTGATATGATTGCATAGGATGATCAGTGTTAGAGGAAATTATGCACTTTACAGTGGTAGGATTTGGGGAAGTATGAGGGTAGTGTTTTATATGTGTATATAGAGAGTTGGATGGAGGATCTCAAGATTTCTTTCAGTTTGATCTGGGCCCTGGTGGAATACGAGGTCCCATTGGTATTTTGTCAAATTTGGAGAGCTATGTGTTAGTGGTGGATGTTTTATCTAGGTGAGAAGAAGGAGGAAGATGTTTCATGGGTCAAATTTCAGAAAGAGTTTCGAGAAGAGTTCCTTTCATTGACTAGAAATTCAATGAAGATGCAGGAGATTATTTTTATTAATAAGGGTAGCATGTTAGTGTGGGAGTTTGGAATCAAGTTTAAGAACCTTATTTATTTTTTCCAAGATCTTTTTCTATATGAGAAGACTTATGTGAGTTCTCTTGAGGAGGCACTCTACCCTTATATATTATTCAGTTACTCCTTTTACATATCTAACATATCCGGAGGTTAAAAATAAGGCGGAGGTGATTGAGTGGATTCACTCATGAGGAGTTTTTTCCTAAGAGGGGAACCGTAATGGTTCCTTTAAGAGAAGATTTTTTAGTGTCAAGTATAAGGTGCGAGGTTCATCAAGGTTTCAACAAGTGGGGAGTTGACCTCAGTAGTTTCCCTTTCGTCCTTCTGGGCCCAATGGTCTCTATTATTTTCCTCGAGATATCAGGACAATATGTTTTGGTTTTTTGATTCATATACATCACCAAAATTAGTGCCCAATGGTCCCCTGAGGTCAATTTGGTGAAGTTGGATAATTTCATCACCATCCTCAGCAGTAGTTTCCAGTGAGACCATTTAAGCAGCATGGGAATAGGAATTATGCTCCACCGAGGGGATATTGAGTGGGTAGAGGTTGACCTTTGGGTGTTCCTCATTTTCAGGGACCTTAACCCAGGTATGTTCATGGAGGTGTTCATTGGTAGATAGGAATAGGATCTGGGTTTGTTCATTTGCATGCAGTGGAGGCAGCAGTGCCAGAGGGTCCAGAGATCATCATTGCTACGATCGGTTTGTTTAACACCCTTTTTTGTGCCTTATTTGATTTAGGATCTTTACACTCCCTTGTTTCACCTACTCTAGTTTGTGATTTGGGACTACATATAGAGATGATTAGCATTCCCTTGATGTTGAATACACCAGTTCGAGGCCAAAATGTCTTATTTTATGTGTTTTGGGGGTGTATACTGGTGATGGGGCCACATCAGTCTCATGGATATATTTTCCTTCTATTAATGAAGCTATATAATGTCATAATAGGAATATATTAGTTATATTCCATACATTCTATTATTTAATACTTTCGAAGGAGATTCATGTTCTCATATGTAGATAGCCAGCATGTGGTTTTCATTGGCGAGCAGAGTGTTCAAGTGGGTAGTTGGCGTGTGAAGCCCCTTCTTTCATTGATGGATGAGTTATCAGTGGAGTCACTAGGTGTTAGGATGGTATAGGTTCTCAGGTTCATTGGGGAGTTTCAAGATATTTTCCCTAAGGAGTTTGTGATGTTACCCCCACAACATGATATTGAGTATGAGATATACTTGTAACCTAGTCCCGTTTAATTTCAATATATCCTCATCGGATGGCACCTTATTAGTTTTGGAAGTTGAGGATTTAGATAGATTATCTGATGTATAAGGTTTTTATCTAGCCCAGTGTGTCATTGTGGGGTGCTCCTGTGTTGTTCACCAAGAAGAAGGATGGTAGTCTGAGGTTTTCCATAGACTATTAGAGATTGAATCGGGTAATGATCAAGAACAATTAACCTCTTATAAGGATATACAATATTTTCAACTATCTGATAGGGGTGATTTGGTTTTTTAAGATCGATATGTGGTATGGATGTCACCAATTGGGGGTGAATAAGGGTAGTATCCCAAAGACTTCCTTTAGATGTAGATATGAGGAATTATAGTTTGTAGTCATGCCATTCAGCATTATGAATTCACCATCCATGTTCATGGGTCTTATGAACTCCATGTTTTGTGAGTTCTGGGACTATTTCGTTATCATATTCATCAATGATATATTGATCTAATAAAATTCATAAAAGGAGAATGTCAATCATCTAAGAGTTTTCTTATAGATTCTTCGACACCACCAACTCTAAGGAAAGTTATCTATGTGTGTGTTTTGGAAACACGAGGTGTGTTTCCTCAGGCATGAGGTGTCTTAGCAAGGTGTGGTAGTAGACATGATTAAAGTTGAGGTAGTTGTTTCTTGGAAATTACCCAATATTGTGGTATAAATTCATAGTTTTCTTAGTATTGTAGGATATTATCAGAGGTGTGTGTCCTATATATCATTATTTGTAGTCTCATTGAAAAATTTTATCAAGAATGACTAGGATTTTTATGTGGACTGATCAGTTCTAGATAGATTTTGGTTACCTGAAGGGGAAGTTGGTTAGTGCTTCATTTTCCTGATGTGGGTGTGATGTCTGAGGTGTTTTTTAATTATTCTCATCTCGGCTTGGTGTGAGAGTTAGTGCAGTAGTGAGCAGTGATCTCTTTTGGGTCTAGGATGTTATTTCCGCATGATTGTAACTATGTCACCCATGATCTATATCTAGCAGTGATTATGTTTTCATTGAAGTTTTGGCGGCATTACCTCATTGTGTAGCGCTTTATGGTCTTCATGGATCACAATAGAATGAAGTATATCTTTTCTCAACATGATCTGAATTTTTGGTAGCATCGGTGAATGGAGTTTCTTCAGGATTATAATTTTTTAGATTTACTTAACCTCATAAAAATGGAATTTTTTGGTTGATTCTTTGAGCAGGAAGTCAGGAACAACTATAAAATTAGGCTATTGTCACAGTTTGAAACTATAGAAATAGACCCAAAAACTATGTTCATACCTTATGGCCATGGTTTAAATAAACCATGGTCTCTATTTCCAATGCAGTTGGGTAAAACTATGTCCACGGTTTAAACTGTGGAAATAGCCTGTTACAGCCATTGTTTAAACTGTGGTTATAGGCCGTCTATTTCCATGGTTTAAACCATGGAAATAAGTACATATATCCACGGTTCAATCATGTATATTAAATCCTATGGCCACAGTTTAAACTATGGGGTAGTCTATCTATGGACATGTTTTAAACTATGACCATAGAAAGATATAAACATGATTAAACCATGGTAATTAATGCCTACTACCATAGTTTAAATTTTAGTAGTCAGGTTTTTTTTCTTGAATTTATTTACCTCATTCCACTACCTATAGAATTGTATAATAGTAGTTTTTTTAAAAAAATCATCACATTCCACCACATTTAGAATTTTATTATAGCATCACACAAAAAAAGTTAGATTACAATCAACTTATAAATCAATAGTCAAAACAAACATTCAATTTCATATACAATAGACACACACAACCTACTAATATTTCACCACATATATATATACACCATCAATAATTTCAGTCATTATTAATATCATCTCCACCCTCATAGACTATATAGTTGAAACCATAATCAACAAAGTTACATGTAGCAGCAAAACCCTCACCACCGACATCATTAATAGGCTCCACAAAACCATCATAAAAAATCATGTTCATTCTCCATAAAAAAATTCAACCAATACCACTTTATTTAGAGGAAGGGAATAATATATAGTTGACATCACTTTGATCATCTTGTCATTTCCCTTCATTTTATTCTACCAATACTCATGTCAAACTTGTTATGTTGTTTTCTAAATAGTGGAATTCAACATTTATTATGTTACCATTCCTGCAATGTTTCTAGAATCACCACTCAAATATATTACATAAATTCCTCAAAAAAATTATAATTTTCATGGCCTTATAATTTTACAAACCATTTTAAGAATATACAGTTCCAATATTATTATGAATATGCTAGTCATTTTCAAACCAACATCACTTTTTAAATCAACTTACCTTCTTCTTTTTTGGGTTTTTAGAGATGTGTTTTGTTATAGATTTATATATGTTGAGTCCTCCCTTGATTATTATTCCTTAATGGGGGTTTCAAACATCTATAGGCCTATTGGAGGTAGTTTTGGGGTGTCATAGTTATCTTACTTTCAATCTAAGTAGGGACTTGGTCGGTTAAGTCAAGTTAGATTGGTATCATAGTAGTTCAAGTCCTAAGGATGATTTTTAGAGTCAGTTGTCTTATTTGAGTTGGATTATAAATTTTTACATTAATGTTATGGTGTTTGTGAGTTTTATTATCTTTCCAATAAACCTAATATAGGATTAGTGGAATAGATATAATTTTTATAATACCTTTATAACCTATTAGTTTACTTTGAACTCTAAGGTATAATTTGTAGGATTCATGTATGTGTTCACATGTATCATGTAGTGTTAATTCATTATCATTCATTACATTTTTATGTTAGCTCACACATCTACCTCAGGTGATCATAGGATTCATCTTATAAAATAAAAGATATTACTAAAAAACAACCAACTCATATTTAGAGATAGGGTTGCGATGTTCCCATACCTATGTTCGAAACTCTTGCTACCAATTAGTTGAGTAATGAGGAGTTAATTTTTTTTTATGATTGTGAGGTATTTTTTACTCTAAATAATAAGGAATATGCTATACTATTTTTTACAAATAAATATTTTCATGTAGAGGATATGGTAGTTCTCACTTATCTAAATAAAACTATCTAAATATAAATTGTACTATATATGTTCTAGAAATTAATTCAGTAGAGGTTAACAATGTAATCATAATCCTTATGTGAGAGAGGATTTTTTGAAGTAAAACATTCTTGTTTTCCCATATTTTTTTCACATAAACTAACTATATGACGGTTCTTATGGATAATTTTTATTTCCCAATCTATTTAATCACTATTTTACATTTTCTGCAACTTGTGATTGTATAATTCAACTATTTTTAGAGTCTAATATTTTGATCAAGAGGTCATATTTGGTAATGTCGATGATGGTTGAGTATTGAAAGAAATATGCCCTCCTCAAGATATAAATATCATGGATAATCATGTGTTTAAATTTAAGGATGAGGTACTTATTAGTAATGATTTGGATGGATTATTTTCAAGCTTGGGAGTTTGAGTGTGATCACTAAGGAGAGATTTGAGCTAGGGTTATTCCTTTTTGTATTCCCCCATATATATTTTATACCTTTAAAATATATAGTTAGTTGTGTTTTTTATATTATATGTTTACCCTATCTCAGGTTTGGTTGAAATTTACTTGTAGTTATATAGAGCAGTGTTGTAGATAGACCTCTATATTAAAGAGATTTTGGAGATATGATGAATTCCTATTGTTCGATTTGTAACCTTTATGGATGATGTTCTAGTAAGTGAATTGGTGATAATGGAGTATATATTTATGGGATATGATTTATAATGTCTCTGTCACCTCCTTTCGGTAATCAATATTTCATAATGCATATAAATAGGTAGACTAAAAGTGGTTTGATACACTAGATGGTTCTTGTTAAGCAGTATTAACCTGATTCATGGTATAATAAGTGTCTTATAAATTGAAACTTATTATAAATTATGTTGGTGGGACAATTTCCATTATTATTCTATTTTTCATATAATTGGATATCCCGGTGGAGCTCTTATCTAGAATACTTCAACTAGAGACTCTTACTGGTGGTGATCAAACCTTTTCTCATAGTGGTTCAAAGATGGATATTTCCCTCTTATTATAGAGGTAAATTATGGGATTCTAACATTTTGGGATAAGACCCTATGACTCCATCCTTGGTGTGAGATGGATGGGTTTTAGTAGTTTTGTGGAAATGTGTTGTTGAGTAAATGGGTAAAGGTTACTATTTAGTGGTGAGAGGTACTGATCAAAAAAAATATCCTATAATTTCTCTCATTTATAAAATGAAAAGATATTTTCATTATTTAGGGTTTGTACTTGTATATCTTAGCGTTTATCACGTAGTATGATATTTCTGAGGGAGATAATGGTGTAATTGGGAGACATATTGGATATAGGTCTTCAATAGGCTCAGTGTTATCAATTTGACCTATATAATTGGTCAAATGGGTCATTAAAGGTTGAGTAAGGGTCATTTTAATGTAAAATTCAATTTAATGGGGATGATATTCTGGTGTGAGGATTCAAACACAATCAAAAACCCATTTCCTATTAAAAATACCCAAATTTTTTATTGAAATTTCATATAGTACAACAATGAAATATCTAATAGAATGCCCAAACCAGATTAGAAAATAATTTCTAATAATATATAACTTATAAGAAACACACCTCAAAAATACTTTCAAAAATCATAGAACATATTATATGCTTAGGATTTATGCCTAGTAAAAATTCATATAATACACTACTAAATAGAAAATACATAACGTGATTTAATATATAAATGATTAAGTGATTCTAAAACACATTTTCTACTAAAAAACATAGCATGATTTAAATTTCATTTCATAATAGTTTAAAAATTACATAATTAAATATAAAATCAGGGATAGAATGCTTAGTAAATAATACAAATTATAATAATACATCTCTTCGGTTTATTGAAAAAATTATTATTAATTATTTTATGGTGTTTAATTTGTCGATATTTTTTAAACCATTGAATTATATCACATATTCCAAATTAGATGATTAAGAAAAATAAGAAATTATAGATTGATCAGTAATCAGTTTATTAGAAATGTGGAATTTCCATGTTAATTCATAAATAAATCATAATATTCTCTTAGATTTCCATATCATATAAAAATAAAAAGACTATTAATAATCATTTATTTTATTATTTTTGTTCACTATATCACCATTTTGATAATATGAATATCAACATCACCAAATGTGGTTCAAATAATCACTATAATATTTTCACGTGATTGTAATATTTTATCCAAATCATTATATCTAGAAATACTTAAGCTTAACTGAATGCTTCATCACTAAATAGGTACTTAATATGCAGTATAAAAAGCTTCAGGTCCTCCATGGTTTCTATGATAGGTGTGAGCATATATAATACAAAAGTTTTGGAATGGGGATACAAAGAAATGAATAAATATACCACACCTACAATTACTTGGGGATACTTGAACTCGAGACCTCCTAAGAGACCCCTAAAAGGTGTAACCACTAGGCTATGCCCCTAGGGGAAGTGTGATCATATATATACTTAGTAAGAAACCACCAATGACTCTCAACCTACTAATCAAAATCTAGGGGTATCTATTAACTTGTTTGACAATTAAAATAAATATAAATAAAAAAATTAAAAAAATCAACAATAAAAATCTTGGAAATGATATCGACATGTAACAACTATATTAATCATAGAATGTACTAAGTAACACCCTATACTGGGAGGATCTATACCTAAACTCACCTGACCATACTTTCATGTGGAATTCCATATATCAATATCATGTTTCAGGATGGTCAATATTTTATTCCATCCCATCCAGGTTGGGGTTTGGGTTTTATTATAGCCCATCCCACCCAAGTACAATTCTAGAGTAAGGCCATAAGCCTATTGCATTGAAAGGGGAAAGTTTATATAAAATTAGTGAAATATCCATCTTGTGTAATAGGGTAAGTCATATAATCAATCAAGGCTCAAAAAAATAATCACATATATTGTAATAGTATTCCAATATTCGACTAATATACTTTAACAATTTAAAATAACAAGAATAGATACGCGTATACCCCTTCTATCTTGATCATGACATATTAATGAATTATCATGATTCAAGTATAAATATAGTATATCAATAATCATTATTATCAACATAAAAATGTGTAAATTAATCTCAATGATATACTAGATGTCATATCAACACGGAATAAAGCATTCACATTCCCATAATTCCATAACATAAATTTCAAAAAAAATATAATATCTACAAGTTACACATGTAGAGGAGTAAACACTATCATGAAGTTAGAAAT
Organism: Viscum album; assembly: GCA_963277665.1. Lineage (NCBI taxonomy): Eukaryota > Viridiplantae > Streptophyta > Magnoliopsida > Santalales > Viscaceae > Viscum > Viscum album. The sequence continues at coordinate 1,348,095,627 of OY728121.1, read as the reverse complement.
ACCAAAAAAAATTATAATTTTATCATTATTCAAAATTATATTTCATGTTTTCCAAACAATAATATGGGTATATCAATAAGGTTCTTTTTTTTCACTAGGGATAACTATGATACTAAAAGTATATTAAAAATGATCATGAATTTGAGGTGGGTGTGACACACCAACACTAATAAATAATTTAATCAAATAATCTTCATTTCATAAATACTCTCCGAGATTTTCTGCCTCACAGCCTATCTTTTCCAACATCCTCCACTGTGTACAGCCAAATACCTCAAGCGTGATAGTGGAATTTTTCTTCAAAACAATTATTGATAGTTCTCATCATAATGACAAAAGAAATGTATGTCTCTAGACATGAATCAAACATTAATCCTAGGAACATCACTCATAAATATAATTCAATCTATATGTTTCATTACCATGTTCTTAGGGTTGGAGGATTTATTTCTTCATGATCTAATCATATGGATGTTATTTGTAAAATAATTCTGAATGATTTGAATTTTTACACACATTTATAATAAATAACATCAAAACATACCTCAAAATAAAAATTAAAACCATTATTCATATTTTTAGTAAATTTATATCATTAGAATAATATTACTACATAGAACCAAGTTTTATTTACCTTTCATCAATAATTTTATCTTTTGACCATCAAATCATAGTTAAATGTTTGTAACCATTAAACTAAATTCTAATAACCTTATTATATATCTTATATTGATGTCATTCCAATTTCATCATACTCATAATTTTTAAATAACTACTATATATAAATTTAATGACATAATCATAAGAAAAAAAACCATGAGAATATTTATAAGCACTTTAAATTTAAAAATTTATTTTTATTATAGTGTATCTACAAACATAAGTCGTAGCATAAGAATTTTCCCTAGAGGTTTAAAAATTATGTATATATTTCAGTATTTAAGTAACATGGTTTTTTATAAGAACAATCTGAAGAAAATATACTTTTTAGGCTATATATATTATAATATTTGAGATTATGTATGTATTATAGTATTTTTATAAGCCTAATTGTGACCATAAGCACAAACATATGATTAATCCTAATCATAAACATATTAACTATCAAATTATAAATTTTTATATATTTCATTTCATTACATGAGCATAGAAATAATCATAATAATATGATAACATGTGAGAAAATCATAACAAAATGAATATATAGGAAAATGCATACACAAAAAAATAAAAATGGTATCTTGAACAAATCTAAATCAAAAATATTCACTATATAATAATTTATGAGGATATTAAAGAAATCTTAATCATAAATAACCATTAAATAATAATTAAATACAAGTTTAGAAATCATTGTAATATCATAAATAAAGATGAATATAAGTCATACGTGGAAGGAAAAATGTATTCCAATTTTTTCAAACATCATTTTATTTTTAATAGAAAGGGATGAAAAGGGATATTGAATTTCATTCCTTCTAAATCTATAAAAATCCAAACAGATGACTGTATTTCTAGTTGTAGTGGAAACTTCTTCATAAAAATGTTGTAGAAAATTATCCAGTAATAAAGAAAATATTAATAGATGAATAGTATTCCATATTATAATTTAATTCAATGCACAAAAGATTTTATATTATGAAAAATATATTTCGATAAGGGGTTATAGATTAAATCCATTATGCATAATTCTTAAATCAATCATATAATGTTAGATTCTGAAAATTTATTTTGATTAAAAAACAAAATATCTGAAAAAAAATTGAAAATGATGAATTAAATGAATATTTAAGGGAATAAATTAGCAAATAAATTTTCATTAATATGAATCTAAAAATTTTGAAAAGGTTGTTTGATTAAAAATTTAAAATAATTTCATAATAAAGGGTATATTAAACATGAAAACATAACAAAATATATGAGAAATCATATTAAACCAAGTTATTCATACCTTCAAGTTATACCAAGTTTAAATTTATATCAAAGATTCCATAATTTTAATATAATCTTGGTATTCAATGATTTGTGACTATTAATTATAGTTACAAAATATAATGATGAAACCTCAAATGGGGTTATTATTTAAAATAATAATATGTGCGTTAAAGTTATAAACTTGGAATCTTTCAAGATTATAATAACCTGTGCATTATAGTAATAACTTATGCATTACGATTGTAATATTTTCAATATTATAAAAATCAAACAGTAGTCAATGAAGAATATGACTTCTAAAAAAACATATATAATGAGTCCACATTGGTTCCATCAACCCCAACACCAACAATCACCCATTATTGAAAACAAATCTAACAAAATATAAATCCTCATCTGAATGATAAAAATTTTAATATGGAATTAATATGTATGTAAGAGGATGATAATATCAATATATGATCATTTTATATATTTATTTATGGAAGACAATGCACTTTACTATAAATTTCTCAATATCCTAAGACATATTTGGCCAATAAAGTGACCAATAAGAACACTTTATGATTTTAATTCCAAAGTTTCCCATTGGCCTATAACAATATAACTCTTTACGTAAAACTAAATATATAGTGAAATTAAGAATGTGAATCATAACAATAAAAATTTTGAATCCAATAAGTATAAATAACTTTAACCAACTAATTTATAGTTTAAAATAACAAATATGTTCATAAAAACATTATTAGTGGTATATATTTCCAAAATGAATTCAAAACCAAGGTGTTTTGAATTAATTAGGGATAAAAGATCATATATATATGAAATTTCATCACCCCCAATCATTTATATCATCCCTAAAACATTTCTTATAGCTTTATTATTATTCTATAAATTTAATCAATTCTAATATTTTCTTATCTTCCCTCATAATAACCTTTTTACTTTTCTCTTACTTTCTCTTGATCACTCGTTTAATTTTTTGATATCAAAATTTGATCTTACAAAAAAATAAAAATCTTGACAAGGGTTGTTGTTTCCTATCAAGTTGAAAAATAATGACAATTAATTAAATCATCATGTGTCAAACATCAATTATACTACCATGATAAAAACAATTCGAAAGTAACACACCTTTATAGGTTTAAAATATCATAAAAACTCATATGTGTACTTTCCAAAGGTGAACAATACTATCACCTACCTAGTGAAAGAACATGCACTCGGCTCCTCTCCACACAATTCATTAAGATGATCTATTCATGCATGAGATCTTTTATACTTGAAAATAACATCTTTCCTTCTCCAAATTAAGAGCCTTGATAATTTGTAACATAAACTAGATTTTCTCAACCTCTATATAATTAATTAACACATCACTAATCAATCTCATTAGTTATTCTTTCTTACATGATATAGCAGAATATCACTTATCCACTCTCTACAGTTTTTCATTTATTTTATTTTTAATCTTTTATACACCATCAATAATTGGAAAAAATATTTAAATGTTAATTTAATAGTTATCCCTTAAGTTTTGGTCTCTATTGATTTCCCTAAAAAATAAAAGATTCAATCAGGGAATATGAATTTCAAAACATTTAGATTTATTTTCTATAATGAATTTGAATTTGAATTCAACTTACTCTATGAATTTCCATTGATATTTTAATTTTTAAATATATATTAAAGTATCCTATAAATTGGTAAGAATCTAGGACTGGACCATAAAAAAACATATTTGAGAATATTTGAACTACATATCATCATATTAATTTATTCTCTAAATCACTAATTTTTTTCACAAAGGTTTGAACCTTCCATGTACTTATACCTTTCTTGTCTATGTTCCTTCCAAACTCATGGAACCATTAATATTTTAAACCATCAAATATAATGAACAGTTTTTGGATTTATGCACTATCTAAGCCATGTATCATCTAATATCCTTATACCTTATAATCCAAATACCTTATGAGCCTTGTACCATCATAATTCATGTACCTTCTAAGTTTCCTGGACCTTCCAAGTTCTATATAACTTCCAAGGAATATAACTTATAATCCCTATACCATAGGAACTCATACACCTTTATAGAACCTAGTACCTTATGAGGCATGCACTAAGGAAAACTAAAACATCTATAAAAAATTCCCAATTATATTTAAAACTCGCAGAAATGATTTAGAATATTTCTATCCACCACAAAACTTCTAAAAACACTTCAAACAATATTTTTAACCTTAAAAAATCATGTTTGAAAATGAATATAACCTCATTCAACAATTCTAGTTAGAACATAAATCTCTACTTGTGGACTTTTTATCAATATGTTTTCACTATTTTCAAAACTAATTTTTTCATTCAAGTAGAACCAAATAAGAACCTTTGTCATGTGAAAAAAAATTTAATACCACACCATATATTAGTTCATTTTTTGAGATAAATACATATATAAGTGCCAAAAAAACTTTTTGGCCAAATGATAAAGATTCTCTCACCCACAAACAAAGATCCCAGTGATTTTTATTTCTACTAATTTTCAAAATAAACACAACCAATGGATGATCAATAGATATAATAGAAAAAGTGCATGTCTCTCCTTTTGAAAAGTAATTTTATACTCCTTCCAAAAAATTATTTATGAAATATTTTATCCCCCATTTATAAAAAAAATCCAATGGTATGTGGGGGATCCTCTAAAATATTCTCAAGAGAGACAGATAGAGGATACACACCCATTCTAATCTTAAATGTTTTAATTTTTCCATAGGGATATCCTTGGTGAAAATATCATCCAATTATTCTAAAGTGAGAATAAATTCCATCTTAATGTCTACATTAGATACAGTCTCATAAATGAAATGAAATGTAATATTAAAATATTTGAATATTGAATATTTCACTTTATTTTTAGAAAGGTTAATAGAATATTGATTGTCAAAATGAATTCTGAGAGGTTCTTAAACATTCACCCTCAAATCATAAAGCTCATCCTTTATCCAAATCATATTAGAATAGAAGTTGGTAGCATCCACATATTCAGCCTATGAAATACACTGTGAATATTATGTTATTTTAGTTATAACTCACAAAACAATATCTCGTCAAAATGATTCCACCTAAAGTGTCCCTCTTATCATTCGAATCACCTGCCCAATCAACATCTGTATATCCAGACATATTCAAACTCAATCCTCTTGTAAAAAAGCCCATAATTTATTATCCCATTGATGTGTTTCTAAATTATTTTTAATACCATAATGTATGATTATTTAGGATCAATTTTATGATTAGAACTTAGATTCATAATATAGATAATATCAGGTATAGATACTAGGAGATAAATAAGGATCCTGGTCAAATTTTGGACTCTATTCGATTTTCAATTTCCACGTTATCATCATAGAAAAATTTTAGACCAACTTGAATAGTTATAGACATAGGATTAGAATCCACCATATAAAACTTCTTCAAATAATTCTCTTGCAAACTTCTCTAGGGATAATTATCGTAGCTCACACATCATGAAATCTCATAGTTTCTTATTCATTTTATTAATAAAATTACTCACATGTACATTTTTTATCACCTAAAAAAATTATATCATAAAAATATACTATTACAATAAGTGTACCTGATTTTCTCTCTTTGATATATAGGTTGTTGACCACATTTCAATTTTTTTAATTTCAAATATTTCAACAAAATGTCCAGCCTTTTATATCAGGCCCTTAGTCCTTTCTTCTACCTATATAAATCCATATTTAGTTTTCACACCTTAAAAAATCATTTTAAAGAAAAAAAACTATCATAATATTCAATATAAAACTATTCTTCTAGTTCATAATTTATTAAATTAGATTTGACATCTATTAGTTAAATAATATAATGCATATGAGTTGATATTAAAAGAAACAATTATATATCCTCTAACATTGTAACTAGAAAAAAGGTCTCTTCAAATTAAACCCCTTTAACATAAGAGTATCCATTGTATAAAAGTATGTATTTGTTTCTTATCACCTCTCCCTTATCATTTAATTTCCTCATGTATACCCACCTAATTCTAATTACATTTCTATTACTTTTTATTGGAACTAGATCTCAAGTGGGATTCTTTCCATTTTATCCAAATCCAAATTCATAGTTCCAATCCAATCTTCATGTTTGATACCTTCACCCACTGATTGTGGTTCTATTTGAAATATTAGAGTATTTTGGATATCATACCTCATCTTTCTTCTAGTTTAGATAGGACCATTATGATTTCTAATAATATTCATTAACTATTAAAGTTTCTTCATCCTCTGGTGTTGTTGTTGTTTATTCTTAGTTGATTGATCATCATCCCTGATAGGTTATGAATCGATACCAACAATATTTAGTTTATTCATTATACTAACCATGGGATCCCATATTAACTAAAAATTTAAACATAAAAAAAATAACAATTTCAATCCTAATAAAGTCATTTATAGATAAATTAATAGAATTCAAGAGAATTAATATGAAATAAAATCATAAAATGAATAAATAATTTCAACTTCCTCGACCATATGACATAATCTAATACATGAAAAAAACTCCAACTAAAACTATTTAAGAGAAGAGGATAAAAATATTTAAATAATTTTGTAATGATCATTGGAACAGCAGAGTTAAAATAAAATTAATCAAGTTATATTTTTAAAAATTTTGTCAACAAATCTCATTATAACAAATTTTTAGAATTTATAATAATAAAAAATTTGGTGGGAAAAAATTAAAAAAAAATCGTGGGATGAGTAAAAATATTTTTTCCTTATGAACCTATCATAACACTAAGAATATTTACTATCATATTGAATAGAAAAATCATTATTAATCTCCAAAGTAAAATTATAAACATACATTTGTATTGAATAATTGTTTACAACAAATAAAAATATGAATTTTGATGATCACTTTATGAATCACTAACTATATTATATTATGTGCTATTAAATGGAGTATCAGATAATTAAATATAATTAATATGTCTCCCATAATGAAATAAATATGTGGAAATTGAATTTTTTTTTCTAGTGAATTTAGAATAAAAAATTATATTAACACATAGATTGTATACCTCTAAAAATAATTATAGAATATTATTTCAAAAACACAAGTAAACTCAGAGAAATAAAAAAAATCTTATGTTTTCACAAAAGGTAATATATTTAAAGAATTGTGATATTCCATCATCAAACTAGGAACTATATCCTGAGGAAAAAGTGAGATACATATGAAACTATGGAATACATCATGTGAGAAGTAATCCTTTCCCAAAAAAATATATCACAGAATAGATGAATCGTCTAAATCTCTTCTTGATAAAAGTAAATAAATTTCAAGTAAATTGGAACTTTTAAATTCATGGGAAGATAATAATACGAATCAAGAATTCAAGTAGGTACTTAATAAATCCAAATATTAAGCTAAAATAAAGTTTATAAAGGTACTTAAAGGATTTAGGTCAATTTACAAGTAATAAAAAATAATTAATTGAGATTGAATAATTTTGTTTGAAATAGTAATTTTAATTTATTATTGATTAATCTATTGATTAAAGGAAATTGAATTAACATTAAAAACACGGAAATTCAAAGGTTTAAGATATCCAAGAAAATTATAATGAATGATTTTGGGAAGTTTCCAAACAAATAATAGAATAATAGAAACTGTAAACTAGAAGAATATAAATTAGAATAATGTAAATATAAATTAGAAGCTGAATAGAAGAATTTAAGAAACATACTATGGGGGAAGGTTGTCAAGGGTTTGAGGGTAGGTCATGGTTTGGGGATATGGGGTGGCCTCATTGGAGGATAAGGATCTTGGGGAGGTGGGGTTGATTCATCGGGGCCTCTTTGAGTCATGTTGGAGGAGGAGGATTGTGGGGAGGTGGGGATGCTAGGTCAAATCCATGAAAATAGGGAGGTGGGGAGGCTATGTTGGAACTATATCGATAGGGATATAATGCGGTTATGTCAGATCCATGTCTATGGGGAGGTGGGATGGTTGCATTTGTGGAGGAGGATCGTTGAGAGCATAGTTGAGGCTCAATCTTGAAGAAGGGAAGTGGTGGTCGGGATCATCTATGTAGGTCATTTGATCATGGAAAGAAAGGGTGGGAGGGGTCTATATGTCGAGTGTATTTCCATGGTTTAAAATAAACTATGGTATTAAATTATCTATTTCCATGGATTATAAAAACAGTGGCAATAGGTGTGTGATAATAGATCATTTTTTTAGTTGTGGAGAAAGAAGTTTTTTTGGATTCTGTAAATTATTGGAGATTAATGAAGGAGTTAGAAGAATTTCACTTAGATGCAGGGGTGGATGATAGTAGAGGCTATTTTTTTAGAAGACAGTGTAGTCTTCTCTGATGTGGCAGGTGGAGGAGTCTTTGTGTGGAGACTTGAAGGTAGAGGTGATGTACGATCATGTTGGCCATAGTGATGCTCTGGAGGAATGTTCGTAGGATGGTCAGAACCAAATTTTGTTTTATGGGAGGTTATTTTTTACAGTAGTGATGCATGAGGGTTTACTTCGTGATTTTTATAAATCACCTTTGGCAGTACACCCAAGAGTTTCTAAGATTTACCATGGTTTGAGGATGTAGTTTTGGTGGCCCTGGATGAAATGGGTAGTGGTGGAGTTTTTGGTGAAGTGTTAGGTTTTCCAGTAGTTAAAGGTATAGAATTTTTTTCATGGCCTTTGGATATTCTTGAGTGGAAATTGAATGACAACATAATGGATTTCGTCACAATGTTACCCCAAGATCAGGGATTTTGTGATTATATCTTAGTGATCGTGGATCAGTTGATGAAATCAACCCACTTCTTAGTGATCAAGGATTCAGGCACAATATATTCTTTAGCTAAGATGTATCTGGATGAAGTAATGCAGTTTCATGGAGTTTTAAGGTCCATTGTCTCATATTGAGATGCACATTTTACCTTAAGAGTCTTTTGGGGATTACAGTGTGATTTTGGGACGTAGTTATGTCTCAAAACAACTTTCAACCCTTAGATATATGGGAAGACTAAGAAAACTATCTAGACACTAGAGGATATGTTGTGGGTGCACATCTTGGAATTTGTTGGGTCATGGGAATAACACTTTCCTTTGGTTGGTTTATCTTATAATAATATCTATAACTCTTCCATAATCATGGATTTTTTTGAGTCTTTTTACAAGTTATTGTTTCATTCTTCATTATGGTAGATGGTGGTGGCGGGAGGTAGAAATTCTTAGACCTGATGTGAACCAGAGCACAATAGAGAAGGTTCGTCTTGTTTGTGAGAGGATGAAAGAATCACATGACAAAAATAAGTCCTATGTTTCCATAGGAGGAGTCCCTTGGAGTTTTAGGTTCAGGACCACATGTTCTTGAAGGTTTCCACTTAACGTGGTAAAAATAGTTTTTGGAGGGGATTAAGGTTCTCCCAGTTTTTTGGGCCCTTTAAGGTGTTGGGGAAAGTTGGCGAGGTGGCATATCGGTTGGAATTTCCACTGCAGTAGGAGAGGATCCACAACATCTTTCATATCTCTAATATTCTTCGATATCTTCATGATAAATCCCATTTCATTGACTGGGGAGAGTTTTATATCAAGGATGAGATGGAATTCAAGGAGTGTCCTATAGAGATATGCGATCACCAAGATAATGTGTTGTTTGGATGAATCATTCCCTTGTTTTGTTTGTTATGGAGTAATGGTGTCCTCGAGGAGAGTGCTTGGGAGAGAAAGATGAAAATGTGTGCCCAGTACCATGAGCTTTTTGAGTTTCAATCTCTCTCTCCCAAGTACTCTCCTCGAGGACACCATTCCTCCAAAACACACAAAAAAGGGAATGATTCATCCAAACAACACATTCTCTTGGTGATCGCATATCTTTACTAGACACCATGAGCTTTTTTTAGTTTTTTCTTCTTTTTTTTTGCTTGTTATGTGATGTTTGGATCTTATTATGTTAAGAGATGTGATATTTTTCTTTGATGTATTATGTGTGATAAAGTTTTTACATATGAAAAGGATAGGGACTGATTCCTAATTGAGACTCATTATACTGCGATGTGATTGAACCCATGTGGGTGAGTCAGTGCCACCTAGAGCATATAGTTTATTGACATAGAGGATAGAATTACCTAATTTGTGTGTTTAGGTTAGTGCAGTTTTTTGGTTGTGACGATTGTTGGTTTGTGATGTATGAAGGTTGGATAGTTGTGGTGATGTGATTGTGTGGTGATGAGGTTGTGCGAGATGTTTTTTTTCAATTTGGATTGACGTGTTTGGATGTTAGAATATTTTAGATATGATGAGATCCTTGAGAGGTATCTCAAGGGGTTTTTGTTCATACCCCTTTCCTTTTGGGATTTCTTTTGGATTCTTGTGGGAGATAATTGATTGAGAGGTATATTATGTAACGGTTCATGCCTTCCTAGCCCATTACTTTTCCAGTTTTGGATGTTGGACGTGTTATGAAGGAGGCCTGAGGAGGTTTTTGGGGTTTTTATAGAGGTTTTAGGGTTTTTTATAGAGGCTGAGGGTACAGGAGTTCTAGAGTAGGAAATTCACTTTGTGTAATGTTTATAAGATGTGAACTAATTGTTTAAGGATTATGGATCTGGCTAGTTCATGGATTTTAAATTAGCTAATGTTTTTCCCATGAAATTAGAACATTTAATGAAATTGGGATTCATGATGAGTGATAAATAAATCCCAAGGTGACAGTTTTTCATCAAAAGTGGTAATTTTCAAAAAACCAATGAATTACACACCATACAAATTTTACACGATGTGAAACCAATGGGATTCTAAATTTTAATCCCCTTTCTCAATAGATTTTCCTTTCATTCAGAAAATCTCTTCCTATCTCATTTCGGACGAACCCTGGGTGCCCCAATAGAATCTTGTAGCCCCTTAATCCTACTTTAATTTTTTATTTTCATTGGATGCTCGTTGGAAACTAGTGGTAATCCCTTATCTTATTTTTGGTTGTTTTTTCTTCCTTTATTCTATTGGGGATTCACTATAGTGGTGTTTTTTGGTTTAGGGTGTGAATTGGGATTAATTTTTATAATACTTTCATGTGATGTAGTTTGATCCATGGGTATTGTCTGTGGTTTTGGTCTGCGGGAATTTCTTCTTTTCCCTGCGGTGAACGGTGAGTCGTCAAAGCTTCTTGTATGTAGGGAATCCCTCATTTCTCTTTATTATGTATCATGTAGGAGGGATTTACTCTTGATTATATATGGGTTCTGGTTGTTCTATATTAATAAATGATACAGAATTGGTTAATTGAAATTAGAGGGGGGAAGGGGAATGATTCGAATTCTTCTACAACTTTGATATTATTACAATATGATGGATCATACAATCTTGATTCCCCACTAAATATTATGGTTATTGGGGGGTTTTGTGATGGATGATATGTGTTATGACTGTTTTGTCTAATGTAATTTTTGTGGTATCACCCAAAAATAGAAATCAGCTAACCACTTTCATTTGGATAATGAAATCGTTTCCCTATGATTATGGATTGTGGGATAATATCCCTAAAATAATGTGAAATGTGATAAAATCCCCTTTGTTAAATCTATAAAATGATCTTTTATGTGCTATGTTTTTTGTTGTGTTTTGGGGAGATGATGTGAGATTGATGTGTGGTTAGGGCATGTGGGGAATATGGTTTAATGACCATTATTTTGGAGTGGTAAGCTGTTTTTTCATCCTTTTGGGGTGGAGATGTGGTTGATGTTTGAACATGATTTTGGGGTAGTGATTCGGTGGTTGTTTGGATTTGGTTTTGGGGTGGTGAGGTTTTTGTTGTTTGGCCATGCTTTTGGGGTGGTGAGGTGGTTGATTTTTATCCTTGCTTTTGGGATAGTAAGGTGGTGGTTGTTTGGCTATGATTTTAGGGTGGTGAGGTGATGGTATGATGGGGATGATGAGCTTCTTAGGATGCATTGTTGTGTTTTGATAGATTCCCAGGTAGTGATGTAATAATTAATTGGTTAATAATGTGAAAAATGGATGGTGTTTTGTTTGGTTAATGGGATGTAAATGGCTAATGAACAAATAAAGGTTGGGTTGTGTGGTTAAATGTGGTTGCTTATAAATAATTAAATGAATGGATTGGATAATTGAATTGGTTGCTATTGTGAGGTGTGTCTTGTGTCTTTTGTAGTGTTATACATTTAGAGGTGTCCAAAAAAGTGAAGGTGATGTGAGTTAGTTAGTTTTTGGTTGTGAACCAATAGGTTAGGTTTGTGTGTGGATATATTTATATAACTGTATGTTCCTTGTGATTTATATACATACTCAACCCACATTGAACACTATTTGTCTACACCTATATAGTCATGTGGGGGGTGTTTTTTCATTATCTTGGTGATGAGCATGGATGTATGGTTACCGGAACATTCCCTCTCTCTATTCCGAGTGAGTAGATATACACAAGCTATAATGGCCAGAGGTTTATTAGTGCACTAGGTGATAGCCCATATTTTTTCAGGAAATATATGATATGGTCGTGCTATGGGGTGGTGGCTCGGGTGTTTTTGGATGAGATTTGATATTTTCGTGTTGTGGGGTGGTGGCCTAGGTGTTTTCGGGCGATATTTGATATGTCTGTGTTGTGGAGTGGATTATGGTGGGGGTTGTGCATGGTAGGAGGAGGGTAAAAATTTATTTCTTTCATGTTCATGATTCCCTACTACTCTAGTTATAGTTTTGATGTGATGACTCAGGTGTCTGTGGGTGAGATGATATGTGATCGTGCTATTGGGCGTTGGCCCCGGTGTCTGCAGGCATGATGTGATGTGACTATGATGTGGGGTGGTGGTATATATTATTTGAAATATATGTATAACAAATATGTATTATTTTGGGGTGTAAAAGTGGAAAATTAGTTGGAATGTGGTGTGGGATACCCTTTATCGATATTCTTCTTATTATGTTATTACACATGTCTTGTGCTATTTGGGGAGCATACCTTGGTGAGTTTGGGATGAATAGTTGACCTGTTTGGGTGTTTTTAGTTCTCATGTTTACTCATGGGTTCATTAGTATGATTATTTCACATGTTCAAGAGAGACTTTGGTTTTTCTACTGAGTAAACTTGTATGCTCACCCTACGTATATAAACGAATTTTCAGTTTTCCATGAGGACTATGTGGATCGTGATGGACATTACTAGCTCAGATCATTGGATAGTTGTTGTGTCACTTCTAAAGATTTGCTTTTCGGTATTTAATTTTGGAGAATTTTATATGTATCATATTTATTTATATCCTCAAAGCTAGTCCTCGGGGCCTACTAGAGGTGGGAAATGGGGTTCATTATCTCTCTCCCATTATTGTGGTATCTTTGGAGTGAGGGTGTCATGAATATATATATATATACACACACACACACACACACACAACTGTATAAAATAGAGGGAGGCATTCCTGCTATATTCTAGGGGGAAAAGATAGTCCTCGGTAGCAACAATGGGTGGTCTGGCCTTGAGAGAGTGTAGGAATATGTGCCTTATGTTACCCTTGGATGAGATAGATATTATTTATAGGGAATGAAATTAGGGGTGTGAATATTGATTTTTTTATATATATATTGAATATGATAGATCTATAGTGTATCATATTTTCGCAACATCATTGGTGTGGAATAAGATCTAGGTCGCATACCTGGGTCTCCTTTGTCACATGCTTGGATCACTATGAATTGAGTGGAATAGGAGAGACTTGATAGTATAAGGGGTATTGTTTTGGCTATAATAAATATATCTAGATCGTTAGGGTGACACTACCCCATTTAAGAGAAATTTCCAATGTTCTTTCTAAGAGAATAGGAAGAAGATATAAAAGCCATTTGGATTAGGAACTTTCATTTATAGTATTCTTCAATGGTGGATCCCATAGAAAAATTCCCAAGATATATCAAATAAGATAATTTGTACTTTATCTATTGATAGTAATAATCATTTCATTTATATAATTTCTCTTGTAAGGATCAACTAAACACACCCTCAAATATTCGGATTCTTATTTAAGGAATATGGATGAAGTTAGTTGTTTTTTCTAGAGGATTTGTTTCATCAGATCATATGAGGTCCCTTTTTCCAAAAAAAATTAAGGATGGATCATTGGAGCTTATTAGTTGGAGTATTTATACAAGGATAGGTTTTATATGGTTTTGGGGTTTTCTTTAGATATTTTGATCTATCTTTGAGGTGGGTGATTATGAATTTCTTCTTTAATGTCCTTTTTAAAAATCTGCATAATTTTTTCCCATTATATATAGGTGGATTAAGATTATCTAGATAATTGTTATGGATATGGTTAATCCTACAATTTACTTGTGAGTACTGTGGGTTCTATTATGTATAAACCAAACCCTTGGGTTTGAGTCTCATTCTGAAATGTGGCGGACCTTTTAAAAGGTCATTTTTTTCTTGGTATCTCAAGAGGGTTTAAATGTTGTATTTTAAAAATTTATATAAGGTAATTATAGAGGTAAATTTTGGAGGGGTATTCAATAATATTGTGAATCTATTTTTTGATGATCCATAGATTATTTCTATAGAGGGTTGATAAGACTTGGTTCGGAAGGTTGATTTTTGGTGGGATGAGAATTTTTATTCCTTACATTTTCCCATTTCTCAATTGACTAATGGTATTAAAGGTTGATTTTTAATGTGATTCCAAAGTATAAAATGGTTATATTTCTATATTGGAAAATAGTTCTTGAGAGTAACATCCCAACACCCAATTTTGAAGGATAATTATTTGTGACCTGGATTATGTGATCTTGAGTGTTTATTAACAAAACTAGATATTAGTTATAGATAGTGTTGATGGTGACCTAGATTGCTTATTCTAAAGTGTGTAACTTGAAAAAAAATTTATGGTTATGAAGGATTTATTTTTGATCATGACATGATCATTCTAAAATGTTATTTCTAGAAGGTGATATTCATAGAGTGTATACTAGATAGTGTGATGTTCTTGAATTGATCGTTAGGATAGTTTTTTACTTGGAATATATATTTTACATATTTCTCCCTAGTATGTTTTATTTTTAGCTAGTGGTTAGTGTGATGAATGGGGTAGCCAAGTATTATCTACTACCTATTTAGTAAATATAGGTTTTTATATCATTTAGATATACTTTTACTGGATATGGGAGCTAAGTTTTTATCTTCTCTCCTAACGCCAGATGCATAACATGAGCCATTGTGCTACACCTATGCCTGAGATGTGTTGAGATGACTTCCTTAGATCGCATGGTGGATACTTACACCTGTATGGTGATGTGAATTTTGAGTATGGGTTATGTGTATCCCTATTATATGTTATTTTATTTGATCAATGCAAAAGATTCATTAGCAATTTGAATCACCAATCAAGTAAATCAAGGATGGGTGTGTCCCAGTATCTAAGAAGAGTAGAGGTATTCTTGATGGAAAACTGAGTAGGCTTTTTCTCCTTACCCCACTTGCAAATAACTTCTATTATGGGTGTGGTTTTTTAATATTATAGTTCTAGTATGGGGTTTTTGGTATTATTTTTAATGTTGGCAGTAGGCTACTAATTCGGTAGGTGTGAATTGTAGAGTCCCTTTATTGACGAATATTTACATATATATACCCTTTTGAGGTTATATAGTATGATTTTAGTGAGTTATGGGATGAATTTATAGATTTTACATTACCTAGTGGTTGGACCACTATATTTTTTATCTTTTACACTCATAGTTGAATTAGTATTCTTTAATCACATCACCACAATTGGAGGTTGGAGTGGGAACCCACTAACTATCTTTTATACTCACTTATACTTATTATATATATTTTTCATATATTCAGGAGAATATTGGTAGTGAAAATTGGAAATAATGGTTTGGCTGGTGATTGGTAGTTATGGAAAGATTAGTCACATATTATTGGTGAGGTAAACTGAGGATTTTTGGGTTTTTGTTTTGACTTATTTGGGGATTTTGGTTGTATTTTTCTAGAAATAGTAGCATATTTTTTATTTTAGATATATAAATTTATTATCTTAATGATATTAAATGAATTTACATTGTCTATTACATTTCCATAGATATTTACCTCACTTTTTATTTATTTTACATCCCAATATTAGATAATTTAGTGAAATATCTCTCATTTGTGTGTTTTATATCCTCGGTTTCTAACACCAATCTCTAGCCAATTGTAGAAGGATTTGGGGTGTCTCGTTTTCTCATTTTGGTTACCTAATGATGGGTTTCAACCCAATTTGGGGAATGATAGTACATGTTGATTATGTTTTCATTTAATTTGATCATTTCCTATCCTGATCGATTTTGTGGTTGGTTTTTGTATCTTAATTTCACTTTATTTGGGTCATAAATATGTCCTAAAAATCCCTTTATATCCAAAATTTAATGTTTTTTTATTTTACTAGAATATAATTTGGTAGTCAAAAATGATAAATATTTTTCTTAATTCTGAAGAAAAAATTTAATTTTTATAGATTAAAAAAATTATGTCATAAGTAGAGCATAAAACATATATTACTTCTCAAGTACTTTTAATTGGTAATAACGATATGATATGTTGTGTCATCATAGATCATAATTTCAATGGATGGGAACTAAATATATAAATAAGATGAATGTTGACATAATTTTCATCATGTAAACAAATACTTTGAAAAAGTTTTACAAATTTAGAGAGTGTAAAATAGGATCTATGGAGAACTTATAAAGAAAGATTCCAATTTTTTTAGAATTTTCAATGGTTTATATTAATAATTTATATTGTAATATCATATTGTCTATTATTCTTTATTTCTACCATTAATATTTTTCATTAAAATAAATTTTATAATATCATTTATTTATCCTTAGTTTACTTTCATTTCATAATTTCATTTTCCTTGATTTTTATTGATTTTATTTACTATGTTTTTTAATCAAATTTATTACATTTTACTCCATAAATTTTTAAAATTTAAATTTCTAAAATTTAAAATGAATCAGTTTTTGATTTTTTTTATTTATTTAATGTTTTAGTGGATTTATTGGGTGTTTATTCAATATTTGGATTTTTAATTTCAATACATATTTTATTTTTTTGAATTATTCATTCATAATAATGTTTACTTGAGATTTATAAGTGGGATAAACTTTGGTAAGTTGAAATATCTTAGATTATTGATGGTTTTATTGAGTAAATGACATTTTATTATATAGTTTTTCTTAAATGATTTTTCCAATTGGTGATAATATATAACTTCTAGAATTATGGAAGGATAAGTTCTTGACTTTATATGCTTATATTGAAGGAAACTTTTGAATATTAGTGAAACTAATTTCTAAATTTCTTGGAATGAGTTATAATTCTATTTATCTTAAAAATAATCAAATATTCATTCAAAATTTTGTCTTTCTAAATGCACTTTAGTAGCCTTCCCCCTGGCGGGTCAGGGATTAGTTAGGTGTTTATCAATGTTATTTTCTTTCTAAGTCGTCGGGGGTTTTGAGCCCCTCATGGTCACCCTTATTCCAAATTTGGGGAATTTATTTGGGCACATCAAGTGTTGTGGTTGGTGATTATAGGAATTTCAATGGTGAATTCATGGATTATAATGTACATTATGTGGGAAGGAAGATGCGGTAAAAACAATGTCATAATCAAAGTGTCTCATGGGACATTCATAAAGAAAGATGCAAGAAAGTATATTCTGGAAGCAAGGATATAATAGAATGACGTCAACTAGTGGGAAATCTATGATTTCATGACATAGAAGGCATATTTACATAATTATGTATGGATGAGCATTGGTTCATGTGCATAAATTCCTTGATATAGGCAATCATAAGGCATAGAAATCCAAAAGTAAGAGAAACTAAATGGAATGAACTACTGCAAATCGGTCCTTTAACAACACAAGTAAAAGGGATTTATTAGTGCTATAGAAGTGTTGATAATGTAATCAATGTTAAAGGGTTAGCTTTAACAGTGCCCATAAAAAGTGCTGATAAAGTCCCCCTTTGTTAGTTCTTTTTTTATCACTATTAAAAACCACCTTTGTCAGTTCGTTTTTTAGGGTTGTTAAATTCCCCCTTTAATTGTGCTAAAAAAATACTGATAAAGGCCTCGCTAATAAAGGGTATATTTTTTTCATACCCTACCCCCTATTAGCACTTCCCAACCCACTTTATCAGTGCCTCCAAACCCCCTTTATTAGTTCTTTAGAGATCACCTCTACCTCTAGAGAGTTTTGAACCAGGGACCACCAACTTATACATAAACTCCTTTTCCACTCCACTATATTGTTTTGTTTTACATTTTATGATATATCTATATATTTATATATTTTTTGTTATATTGTTTTATCCATATATTTATATATGTGTTTATATATATTTATATATATATGTGTGCGTTTATATATATATATGTTTATATATATGTATATATGTATATATATATATTTATTTATTTATATATTTTTTAAAATGGATACCAACTCTTAAAATCCTTAAAACAAATAAAAACATTAAGAAACTCTAAAAACCCTAAAAATACCTAAAACCCTAAAATTACTATAACTTCTAATCCGAGAGTCCATTTTAGCTTCAAATCCAGTAAAATAGAATCTTGTGAAATTAGCTTCATTATTATATATAGTACAGGACAAATGTACACCTATATTGAATGTTATAGCTATTTTAATTTTAACAAATCGGGGTCAGCGACTAATAACTCTATTTCGGATGCCTTATTGGCCTTTATGGTGAAAAAAATGGGGTAAAATGCTCAAATATATAGTCCCGTACCTACATGGAATATATCTTGTCATGGGCTTTGATTTGATATGTGGTAGAGCCCAAACAGACACTCAGATCAAAAGTTATGGTTGTTTGAAGTTTCATTTTGATTTCCTACATGTTTTTAATTGTAATAACATTTATTACTTTAGTTTTCATGTGATTTGAATATAAACTTGTTTAATCTCAATTCATAATCTTTTATTTGGATGGTTTTTTGAGCTAAAATGGACTTTAATATCGAAAGTTATGATCCTTTTAGGGGTTTTAGGGTTTTTAGGGGTTTTAGGGTTTTTAGGGGTTAAAGGGGTTTTCACATTGGACTGGCTTTCAAATGTCCATAACATCCAAATCTGGTGTCCATTTTTCCAATATCACATATCAAATAAAATATTCTATGATATCTACAACTCTATGACCCATGGGAACCCTCGATCACCTCTATTGGGGGGAGGCCCATGAGGCCTCTAAATGGCCATAACTTCTACTACGAGTGTCTGTTTTTACTATACTACATATATTATTTTTAATGAAATGTACTTTTTTTGAAATATAACCTTTATCAGTGCTAATAAAAAATCACTCATAAAGGGGTTATTTATTAGTTTTTCTAAAAAATCACTTATAAATACCACCTTTTGTCAATGCTTTTTTAAAATCTTTGATAAAGACCCCTCCACCCCCCCCCCCCATCAACACTTTTTTTCTAGCGTTGATAAAGTGGGGGGACTTTATCATTGTTTTTTGACAAGAAATGATAAAGGTAACCCCTTTAATAGTGTTTTTAAAGACCCCCTTTATGTGTGCTGAAAAAATCATTATTAAAGACCCCCTTTAACAATGATTTTTCTAGCATAGAGAAAGGGGGTTTAGTAGTGCTTTAGAGGGTTCTCTTAAAACCCTAGCATTGGATAAACCCGATTTTGTAGGAGTGATGGTTGAGAATGGAAAAACATGGAATGTGTCTAGGTTGGTTCACTAAGATAAAACATGGTTGACTTATGTGCCTATGTGGTAAATATTTGATCCCTATGCCATTTAATTATTTTCTCTAAGCTAGTTAGAGGTGTGTTAACCCATAAATAGATGTGTGTGGTATGACCCATCTATTTTGTGTGATTTTTGATTTCTTATATCCATTAATAACTACCTATTAACAACCCTGACCCCCCAATAAACATAAAAAAATTAGAAAAATACATAAAATAAGAACCTTCCTTTAGATATTTATGATTTGTTCTTTCATAATACACTAATTATCAAAATTTAGTCAAATTTAATTATGTCATGATTAAAAAAAATTGGGAATGTTACTCACACATGGTACATTAATAAAATTTAAAACTTAAAAGAAATGTTCAAAAATAAATCCAAGGGAAAAAGGTAGGTCTGAAAGTACAATCCTTGTTCATCCACACTAAATTAATAAAAGGAGGTATTCATAAGTAGGGACAAAATTTCTATTTTAACAATATAATGAACAACATTTATTATATATTTAATTAATTTTAAATTTATATAATTTTTATTTTTATATATTTATGGATGAATATGTTGGAGGAGGCTAAGAGAAAAATATATTAAGAGATTGGAAAAAAATTTCTTTGGTGGGTAGAAACAAACCCACTATGAATATTGTGAGAGCCCATTAAATTCTTGGTAGTCCAAACATAATCCATGATCGAGGAAGCTTCCATCAAAGTCTAGTTTAGGGTTTACCATAAATACATTTTCCTGTGATATTTCAAGATGGATATGTTGAGATTATAGTGGAACACATGATGGTTTTTTAGCATTACTCTTACAGTCGTTATAGGCGTGAAAACTATATTAGGCCTATCCAAGATTCACCCCCTACCCTCACATAGAAAGTATCTACCCTCCCCTTTAATCTCTTTTTTCCACCCCACTTCCCTCATGTCAATATCTCTAACATA
This sequence comes from Viscum album, assembly GCA_963277665.1. Taxonomy (NCBI): domain Eukaryota; kingdom Viridiplantae; phylum Streptophyta; class Magnoliopsida; order Santalales; family Viscaceae; genus Viscum; species Viscum album. Next base: position 1,348,074,904 of record OY728121.1, on the reverse strand, counting down.
GAATCCAATTGATATCCAATTATGATATTGTATCCATGGATCAAGAACAAAGGTATTCCGCATGTTTATTTCAACTTTCTGGATGAATATATCGATTTATTATAATAAATAACCTTTTATGATTATATTATTTTTTCATTAAATTAGATAAATTAGTTAATTTCATCAAACAAGTTTCTATGGGAGGTTACCAAAGAGTGTTCTAGGAAGGTGTTCTCATTATCTTCTATATTTTAAAAAAATTGCAGGCATGTTAGAACTGGGATGGGGATTGGGTGCATGAATATCTAATAAAATAAAATATAAATGGATAAATTCAATGCAATAAAACAAATATTATTGATAATAAAGAAATTATGAAATTATTCAATATTTAATAAAATATTAATTTTTCTCATTAAATAATTAATTATTGCAATGTGATTGTTATTTACTAAAATGTTAATATATTATTATTTGAATACAGAAATATATTATGGTATTATGATAAAGTAAATAAATTATATCGATATTTTATAAATGGATTTTTTTTATAATAAATGGTTAATTTATATTTTCAGAAATCAAAGGTTGTGATAAATGATAAAGGTTGGTCATTATTATTAATGTTATTTATGATGCAGTGTTTCATGAGTTATTTGGACATGTTATACAATTTTTTATTATGAATTAGTTTATATCCATTTTATGATTTTATTTTTATTGTATTTGATTTATATGATATGTTATTACAATCACTTATAGGGAGGGTATTTTATACATATACATGTGTGTGGAATAGTTATGTCTTTTTATCAAGTTGCACGCATGAATTTTTATTACAATTGTTTGATCATTTTTCATTATCGATTAAATAAGTCGGTAATATCGAGTTACGGTATGGTATGAATAACCATTTATTGAAATAGGGTTTCAACTTTGTTAGATTTTGGCATTGTTATATTATTTTGATATTATTGAATTTTCTCTCTAAGTACAATAGAGGTTTAGAGAATGATGTCATTTTTCACCCAATTAAGGACATGTTGCGATGAAATTTTCAATGAAAGTGAATTGTCTATATAATATAATTTTCCATACTAGTGTGGACATGATCAAATGTACTTTACCATCTTAACTTGGATGTGATATGATGTAATTGTCCTTCCCAACTCTACCATGCATAGATATGATGACAATTTTTTTATGTTTGATGGTGGAAAATTTATCAACCTAATAATATGACACATTTTTTTCTAAAATGTGTATGGTACCTCTGATGAAATATTATTTATATTAGATCTAGGATTCATACACCAAAGGTGGAAGATCTCAGATATGTACTCCATGGCCCAGCATCATAGGGGTGAGGTACACATAATTAGAGGTTGTGTAGAAGGAGTGGTGATGAAGACTGAGAGGTGTTCCTAGTTTATATGAGTCTAAATAAATATATATACACACACACATACATATTTTAACACACCAAGACTATAAAATATATTTATTTTAAAATAAATTTAATCTCTTCGATAGCTTGCGATACACATAACCGTGAGTCTAAATGAACACTAATATAGTATAATGTTATAATATAGCCATTAAATTGGTAGTTATAAATAGGAATAAATAAAATTTTAAAATTATTTGGTTTATACATTCATAAAATAAATTCATTGATTAGACATAAAATTAAATATCATTTGAAAATAAAAGAAATGTTTTCATGAAAAACTATTTTTATGTGTTTGGTGTGTTTGTATCTTAATAAATTAAATTAATCACTATTAAATAATTACTTTCATAAAATTTATATATTATATATTCAACAAAATATTTAAAAATTCATCTAATATTTTTACAATTCATAGTATAATAATAAATATGATTTTATGTTTAAAAACTATATTTTTCAAAAAATAGGATTCGTCATGTTTTGCGCACACATTTTGAAATTATTTTCTACCAGTTATAGAAACCGAATTTGATAAAATGTATTCAATATTTTTAATCACGAGGTTCAAATTTTCAAAATATATCAATTTTATATTTTTTCAATATGAATTGTAACCTTGGTAAAATTTATCACCTCGGTAAAGGATAAATCTGGTTACTCTAGGTTAAAACAAAGTGATAAGGTCATAATATTACGTATTAATTCAGATTAGATGAAGGTAATTTTAACTTTATCACCTTAGGATCGCAATTTATTTGTTTAATGTACACTTGTCCATGATAAGGACAAATATAATATTTAAATAAAATAAAGGTACAAATTATCACTCTCTTAGTTTTAAATAGATCTTATGTGTTCATATAGGGACAATAGAAAGTTATGAACAATTTTAAATATCTATTTTTATATTAATGAAATTATTTTCATGATGGAAATTGGTTTTAAATTTTTATTAATTATATAATAACCTTAAATTCTTATGCAACGTCGACGCATTATTTCTTCAATTAATAGAAAAATAAAATAATGTTTTAAAAAAATATAAAAAGTAATATAATTTAAATGATTTATAGTGTTAAGTGGATTTTATATATTAATATAACATATTACTGTTGAGTTGAGGGATTATATTTGAATTAAAACTTTTTATTTTTGCATTTCAAGTCAAATTAAATGAATAGTGTCAAAATTGACAATAAGGATATTTTATCAAAATAATATTTTATTAAATTATTTAAAAATCATAAAATATTGAAATAAGACAAGGTGGATAATATATGGTTTAAAATTTTATAAATTTTCCATTTATGATCCAATTTTTACCATATTTATAAAATTATAACCTTTTAAGAGTAAAAAATATGTTACCATAGTTAATGTTAAAATAGGTTAACTAAAGGGTGAAACCAAAAGATAAGTTATAAAACACCACTAAAACCAATCAAAAATTTATTTATTTATGGGATTTAAATCCTATAATATAATATATTTTAATTCCTATATTTTTTACTCAATTAGGATATATAATTTCTTTATTATGTTTTAATATTTTAAGATATTTCAAGAGTACCCCTCTCCTCACTTATAAATGGGAACATCCCCTTTATATCATTCAAACCACATTGAGCCCTATATCTCGACCAAAGCCTAATAAATTTTCTTAATTAATCCTATATCCACATTATATATGTTATTTTATTCTCAAAATATCAACCCTATGGTACTTAAGAGGATATATAAAGGAGTTCTTTCAAACTAGAGGTAATAGCCTTAATCAATCGCTTTCTTTTTAACTTATTCTTTTACCACCTATAAATCTATTGTATTTTTATAAAACATTAAATTAAGTATCCTAAATAAACTTAAATGTTATTATGATTATAAAACTACCATTATCCATCAAATCAAAAGTGGAAGTGTCGCTCATGCGTACATACGACTTATTGTCTCCACATAGTGATACAATTCATTTTTGAACATCCTATTTTCTGGATCAGTATTATGATAAGAATTATATTTATATATTATATTTATGAAATAATTATAATTTTTTAATGATTATATCATTTCTACCTTCTTACCTTCCAATCCATTGTAAAATTATAACATCACTTGTGTATATGTGTGGACTACCACCTCCACGAAGCGATGTGATTAGTTTTTCATTTTAATTTTAATTTTATGGAATTAGGAAAGATTAAATGAATATATATTATATCTTTGATATAATAATTATTCCATAAAATTGAATTATTATTTTTCTTTCTTTCATTTCATCCTTTGAAAAATGAAAACATCATTCATGCATATGTACGCCTACCATCTTCATGAACGGTGTAATGATTTTTTATATTTATAATTTTTATGGATGGATATAAATATGTATATAATTAATATATATTATTTTTAAATAATTATTAACATTATATATATTAATAAACAATGATCAAATTACTATGATTGAAACTACCAAACCAAAATATACATGAAAAAGAAGTAGTTTCACCTAGAATAGTGACTTAATAAAGAATTGTTAACAAACAATTTACAAAAGGTTACAAGTAAATAATATATGTTATGATTTATGTGATTATAGTTATATAAAATAATTTTAATATATATATATTTATTATATAGGAGGTTCGGACACATACAAAGGAAATTAGACCTGAGGTAAGAGTTTATTTCACAATCTCATCATTATTATGGATTTTTTATGTTTAACTCTCCCATGGTGTAATTGTTTAATATTTATATATTAATCCCAATATATTTTATTATCCTCTATTTTTTAATAAAAGTTTCAAGTAATAGTTCCATTTTCCTCTCTTTTGTTCTTAAAAAAATTAATAAAATGTTTTTAAGAAAATTTAACTTTATTTCTCTCTTTGGTTGAAAATACTTTTTCTTCAATATCCATATTTTTTAAAAATATTTTCAAGAATGTTTCCAAAATTATCCAAATTATTTATTAAAGAAATTTTAACCCATGTTTTAATTTTCAAAAAAAAATGATTTCAAAGGAATATTCTTGTCATTTTTTGAATGAAATACTATTTAACCATTTTATAATAGTGTGAAAGGAATGTTTTCTTAACTTATATAACATATAAAGAATTACCATCTGTAATGACCACCCATTTCATTGAAGAATACTTTAAGAGTTTCCACAATTTATTTAAAATAATATTTTTCATAATATTCTAGAAATTTTTATTTTTTAAAAGTGATTTCCAAAGTGAAAAAATTATTTTCCTCAATATTTTTTTTAATAACATTTTTATGGTAATTATTTTAATCAATGAAAAAATATTATTTTAATTATACTACAATATTTTGTAATGATACCATCATAATGATTTATCCATATGGGTTAAGATCAATTTCACTAGGGATGTACTATTTTAATACCATTTTCTATATTATTATGGATGGTTTATGAATATGTTTATTTATTATGGAAAGTATTAACATTTCGTATGATAGATTTTCAATATGAATGTTTAAATTTATTTTGTTTCACCCATTTAATATGAGTAATTAATTGAACTTATTAAGTGATGGGTGGGCCCCACTATATCTCATTGATGCATTAATAGGTCTCATGACACAAACTAGCTTGGGTATTTGGATGAGGCCATACCAATTTATATAGGATGTCTTGGAAAAAGGCCATGATGGTATGTTTATGATGTCTAGAATTATGAATTCCCTTATTATGAGATTATTTATTAATTTCCATGTGGTTATTTGATTAGTTATGATATTTGTGGATAATTTTAAATATCATGTTATTAATTATATATAATAATTTGATCATCGTTTATTCATGTCATATATTCTTCATAGTCAAGTAATTATTTAAATGGAATGTGTTTTCAGATATTTGTATATCCATATTGATTATGTCTTATTTATTCATAATATATTTTGTTTTACACATACTCTTACTGAGCATCTAATATTATCCCTTTATAATTTTTCCTTTCCCTAGGATTCCAAGAAGTGTTTTATGATTGATATATAGGGATATTCTAAAGGTAGTAATTGAGTACTCAAAAAAATACTATGTTTTCTTTTATATTTACAAATTTAATATGAGATTCATGTATGTATCTATTTTCCAAGACTACTAACTATTTGGCACTTTGGGAAGTTATTACTTATATCATATTCCAATATAATAAAGCATCCCCTAACTCTGGTATACTAGTGTTAGGGTCTGTATAGTTGGTATCAGATTAAGTTTAGTAGAATCCTTTTAAACTAGATTTTAAAAAACATAGATTAGAGAAAATAACCCTATGACTACATTTGAGGATAATTCTATGTATAGAATAAAATCCTTAAGTTTTGGTAAGGTGGAGATTATGTGTATTTCCTAAAAATACATCCTTATCAAAATACTAAAAGTGAACATGGATCTAGAACAGTTATACAAAGGGGTAATAACTCTGAAAATGAAACATTGGGCTTTGACTCAATCATCAAATAGTTCATGACAACAGGCCTTATTTCACATATTATTTCACACTCATTTTATTTACAAACCACTATGTATTATTTGAAAATATTTTTATTATTTGAAAACTTTCCCAAAGAAACCATGTTTATCATTATGAGATCATTTATGATTAAATTTTCAATTTATGTTAAGTTTTTCACTAGTTTTGGGATTATATTTTATGTTTCATAATTTCATCATCCAACCTAGTGTATTCCATTTTTTAAAAATGTCACCTAGTATAAAAAATGTGAATGATATAAATGAACATAATCCATGTAGGGATTCACCTCCTAGGAAAGATAATAAAGATGGAGCTGGATTTGCAACTATAGATAAACAAATTATAACTATATTGGGGAATCTGATTCAGGTTATGAATAATAACCTTTCCTCTATAGAGCATCCTACTTATCCACAATAAATTTTAAAAAAATTATACCGCTTTATGAATCAAAAAAATTCATCATTCAATGGTATTACAAATTCATTTATAGTTGATAAATGGAAAAGTTTTTTAAAGAATATATTTATTTCTTTGGGAGGTAATGAAAGTGAGAGGGTTTACCTTGTAGTTTATCATCTCTCAGAGGATGTAGATCAATGTTTTCCATTGATTCAAAAAACTAAGGATATGGAGGAAATAGATATAATGTAATTAAAGGATTTTAAGGTACTCTTCTTCGAAAATTATTTTCCTCACAACCAACAGGCGGATATAGAGAGACAATTCATGAGTCTAACATAAAAGGAATATAAAAATGTTGCTAATTATTAATTCAACTTTACAAGGTTATAAAGGCATACTATATATTATATATTTAATCAAAAAAATAAATATTTAAAATTTATTTTATGGGATTAATTCAATCCTTCAAAGGGTACAAGTCTCCCAAAAATTATTATCATATTAGGATATAATATAATGTGCTATCAAGATAGAGAAATAATTCTCTAACACATCTGTATTATAAGGAAAGAAATATAAGAATATGGATATTGATCATGCTATAAAATTAAATATGGAAAAATGGAATAAGGGAAGAGTGGAATTTATATCTAATAATAAATATGGAATGAAACATCATGGAACAAGCTTGTTGGGAATGAGAGTTTTCTACAAGTGTAGAATGAAAGGCTATTAGGATCTTGATTTCAAGGTTAAGAATGTATCTAATAATGTTTCAATGCTTAAACTATAAGTATATGGGGAATAATTCAAATTATTTTCCCTGGAATCAAGGGAATTTTTCCCAAAAATGTCCAAGGGAGAACAACCAAGCTTATGTGATCACAACAGTTGAGGATGAAGTTCCTAATAATGAGGTGGTAGTTACTTTAATAATATCCTAAAATTTATATATAATGATTTATTTGATTCTATATCATCACAATCTTTTATATCTTCCATGTTTTAAAATAAAATTAGATATTTTTCTAGCACCTTAAGAAGGGATTTATAAATTAAGACTCCTACTATAAGTCTCAACGCAATAAGGATGTGTTAGTTAGTTCCCATTATAACACATAAACATTCCCTATTTTCTAACTTCATTATTATAGGAATGCTTTATTTTGATATAATATTTGGTATGGAATGGATTTCAAAATATGATGAAATTTTTTATTACAAAGATAACGAAATTATGATTTTCAATAAATATGTGGAATTCCTTATCTTCCGAGAGGATACTTCATCATCTGAGTCATTTATAGATCCACCCCTAGTATCTCTTCTAAATGATATTCTTAGGGAATAATAGTAGACAAAATATATAGATAAAAAGTTAGTCTTAAAATTGGGTATGTACCCATTGTATAAGAATGCATTGATGTATTTCCTAAGGAATTACCAGGACATCCACCAGCATGTGAGGTTGTATTTTCTATTGATTTAATCCTTGATGCAATAACTATATCAAATACTTACTATAGAATGGACACTATGTAATTAGTGGTATTGAATAAGAAACAATAGTATTTTTGTAATAAGGGATTTATATGACCTAGTGTTTCACCTTAAGGAGCCCCTATCCTTTTCATTATAAAGAAAGGTGGATCTATGAGTTTGTGCATTGATTATAGGGAAATAAATTTTATTATAATAAATAACAGGTATCATTTACCTTTCATTGATAACTTATTTGATCAAATTCATAAAGCTCATTATTTACCAAATATTGACCTTAATTTGGGGTATCATCAATTTCAAGTAAATAAGGAAGATATTCTGAAGGTCACTTTTTGTATGAGGTATGTATATTATGAGTTTACAGTAATTCCATTTATATTGACTAATTCACCTTCAATCATCATGGATCTAATTAATAGAGTATTCAAAGTGTATCATGGTAAATTTTTGTGGTATTTATTGATGATGTCTGGTTGTACTCTATGTTTTATGAGGACCATGAGAACTACTTATAGATAATTCTTAAGACTCTTAGAAAAAAATATTTTTATAGGAAATTTAGAAAGTGTGAATTCCAGATTTATAAAGTTGCTTTTATTAGATAGATTATCTCTAAGGATGGAATCTTAATTGATCATGTGAAGAAAAAGGTATTCTAACAATGTCCTACACCAATGAACATAACCAAGGTGCATAGTTTCGTTGGATTGGCTGGTTATTATCATTGATTTGTTCAAAACTTTTCCCAGTTGACTAAACTAATTAACCAACCTTACACATAAAGGGGTTGAGTTCATATGGATAAAGTAATGTGAAGAATGTTTTTTGAATAATTGGAGAGAATATTTTTTAATGATCCAATTTTGACTCTACCATTGAGAAATGATGGTTTTTTAATATATAGTGATGCATCAAAGAAGGTATTGGGATGTTTACTTATAAATAATGATAAATTTACTTTCTATGCATCATGGTAGTTAAAGATTCATGAAAAAAACTATCCACCCTGTGATATTGATTTGGAGGTTGTAATATTTTCTTTGAAAATATAGAGATATTATCTCTATGGTGAAAAGTGACATATATATAAGGATTACAAGTTTTTGAAATATATATTTTCACATAAATAGACTAGCATGAGGAAAAGATGGTGGATCAAGATACATAAGGACTATTATTACTCAATAAACTACCACCTAGGGAAGTAAAATAAGGTAGATATGCATTGAACCAGAAATATCAGATTTTTTACCAAAATGAAGATTTACAAGGACCCTTTATTCCTAGATTTAGTAAATATGAATTTGGTAATTACTAAGGAATGGTAGATATAACTCCTTTTCAAATGATTTCCAAACCATATTTATTGGAAAATTTAAAATGTTCTCAGCCTAATAATGAGAATCTTCAAAAGAAAATTGAATTATTGAATGATGGTAAATTATAATACTTCATATATGAATATGGATTTATGAAATTTAGAAAGAGAATATGCTTTCTATATATACCTGAAATTAAAAGGGGATTGTTGGATCATTCTCAATGCTCGAATTTATCTATACACCCTAGGGGATTGTTTGGTTTTTCAATAGGTGAAGGCAGAGAGACAGTATCCTATAGGATTCATGCAAACTCTACCTTTTCAACTGTGAAAATTTGTTGAAACTACTGCATACTTTTTCATTATTTTACCAAATTATCCTATAAAGAACAGTGAAATATGGGTTATTTTAGACCACCTCACCAAATCTACACATTTATTCACTATAAGATAAGATTCACCTCTTGATAACCTTTCATGTCTCTATATTAATAAAGTTGTAAGAATTTATAGTGAACCTATTTTAATTGTATTTGGTCATGATCCACAATTTACATATAAATTATGGAAAAGTATTTATAAGGATATTGATATCAATATTACCTTGAGCACCACTTATCACCTACAAACCGATGGATAGTTAGAAAGGACTACTCAAACATTAGAATACATTTTGAGTTCATGCTCACTTAAATTTAATGGTATGTGGGATTAGTATTGACCTTTGCTATAATTTTCCTATAATAATAGTTTTCATTCAACTATTAAAATGGATTCATATGAAGCATCATAGGGTAAGATATTTTATATTGAAACTTTTTGGGATGAATTTTTTTAAAGGAATCTTGTAGGCCCAAAACTTATAGAGGAGATAATGGAAAAAGTGAAGACTATTCTAACTTATATTAAAGAAACTCAAATAAAAAAAGAGCTATACTGATAATAGAAGTAATGATTTGGAATTTCAAGTGAGAAATCATGTTTTCTTGAAAGTATCTCCATATAAGGGTATTATAAGGTTTGATAATAAAGGGAAATTAAGCCCCAAGCACATCAAACCTTTTGAAATTTTAGAAAGAATTGGAGCTATAGCTTACCATTTTGAAATGCTACCAAGTCTATCTAAAGTACTTTATGTGTTCCATATATAATGATTAAAGACATGCATGCCAGATACAATACATTTATCACCTTAAAAGGGTTGAATTGGAGCCTGATCTATATTATTATGAAGAGCCTATCTAGATTCTGGTCACTAGAGAACAAGTGTTGAGGAATCGAATGAATTGACTGGTAAAGGTACTTTTGAGAAATCATAATATAGAAGAGGTTGTCTAGGAACCTAAATATATTATGATTAATAACTACCCAAATATTTTAATGAGGTAAAATTATGTAAATTTTACAGATGAAATTTTTTTAAGTAGGTAAGAATGTAATACCCCAAGACTATATGATATATTTTTTCAGATAAATTTAATCTCTTCGATAAATTATGATACACGCAACCCCAAGTCTAGATGAACTATAATATAGTGTGCAAGTACAACCTAGACATTAAATTAGAAGGTATGAATATTAATATTTAAATTTCAAAAATTATATGGTTTAAACATTCATAAAATAAATTAATTGATTATAAATAAAAATAAAAATCATTTTAAAGTAAAAAATATATTTTCTTGAAAAATAGTTTTTGTGAACACAATATGTTTTTATCTTAATAAATTAAATTAATCTCCACTGTTGAATTATTTTAATGAAATTTATATATTATATATTAAATAAAAAATAACATTCATCTAAATTTTTAACTATTAATAGAATAAGTATGTATCAGATTTTGTGTTTAAAAATTTTGTTTTTCTAAAAATTTGTCTCATCGCGTTTTGTACGCTTATTTTAAAATTAATTTCTAACACTTGTAGAAATAAAATTTGAGAAAATGGATTAAATATTTTTAATTAGGAGGTTAAAATTTGGTAAATATTTCCCATTTATATTTTTTAAATATGAATAATAACCTTGCTAAAATTTATAACCACAGTAAAGGGTAAATCAGGTTAATCTTTATTAAAACTAACTTATATATCCATAATATTACATATTAAATATTTTTGGATAAAGTTAATTTGATACTTATCATATTAATATAGATATTTATTGGTTAAATAGATGATTTTCCATTAAAATGACCAATATAATATTTAAATCTAAGAAAGTTACAAAATGTCACTCTCTTAGTTTTAAATAGATCTTATGTGTTCATATAGGGAAAAATAATGTTGCGAATAAATATAAATTTATATTTTTCTCTTAATGAAATTATTTTAATGATATAAATTTATTTATAAATTTTAGTGATTATATAATTACCTTAAATGCTTAAGCAATGCCAACGCAGTATTTCTTCAATTAATAGAAAAATAAAATAAATGATTTTAGAAATATTAAAAGTAAAGTAATTTGAATTAGTTATAGTGTTAAATGAATTTTATATATTAATATGACATATTATTGTTGAGTTAAATTATTATACTAAAATTATAACTTTTTATTAATGTATTTTAATCCAAATTAAATGAATTGTGTCAAAATTGACATTAACAATATTTTATCAAAATAATATATTATTAAATTATTTAGAAATAAAAAAATTAAATAGGTAAATGAGGATAATATATGGTTTATAATTTCTTCCTATATACATTTATCATCAAATTTTCACCTTATATCTGAAATTATAACCCTTTAAGAGTGAAAAATATGTTACCACGATTAATGTTAAAATATGTTAACTAAGGAGTTAAACCAAAATATAAGGCTTAAAAACCCACATAAACCTATAAAAAAATTATTTTTTGATGTTTTCCAACCCCATAATATATTATTATATAATAACTATAATGTTTTAGTCATTTGGTCTAGGTAATTACTTTATTATATTTTAATCATACAAGAAATCCCAAGAGTGTCCCTCCCCACACTTATAAAAGGACACCTCTTCTTTGTCTTCTTCACACCACATTGACCCATATATCTCTACTAAAACCTATAAAATTATATTTGAAAATCTATTAGACATTTTCTAGAGGTTTTTTCTTCCCATAAGACCAACCATTGGTATCTTAAGAGGACATATAAAGAAGTTTTTTCAAAGAAGAGGTAATCACTTTAATCGATCACTTTATTTTTTCTTCTACTTTTAAATCCTATAAATATATTGTATTAATAATAAAATTGTAAATTCAGTATCCTAAATATACTAAAATATTATTATTATTACGAAACCACCATTATATATCGTTTTTCTCATAAAATATAAAGTGAAATTATTACTCATGCATACATTTGGATTATCATCTCCACATAGAGATACAATTCATTTTTTATCACTATATTTTATGGATGGGTATTATGGTAAGTTTAATATTTATATATGATATTTATGAAAAAATTATACTTCTTTAATTATGATATAATATCTACCTTCTTACCTTCCAATCCACTATAAAATGATAACATCGATCATGTGTACGTGTGACTACCTCCTCCACAAAGCGATGTTATTTTTTTCATTTAAATTTTACTTGGATCATAATAAGGATATATTTAAAAATATATATGTGATATAAATTTTATAATAAATATTATTTAAATTTTAATTATTATTTACCAATCTTTTGTTCAATCCTTTGAAAAATGAAAACAGAGATCATGCAAACATACAACTTACCATCTCCATGAACAACGTAATTAATTTTTATATATATAAATTTTATGGATGAATATATATATGTAAATAATGATTATATTTTATTTTTATATAATTATTAACATTATTTATATTAATAAATCGTTATTAATGTACAAGGACCAAAACTATCATACCAAAACAAACATGAAAAATGAAGTAGTTATCACATTGAATAGTGATTTAATAAAGAATTGTTAACAAATAGGTGATAAAATGTTATAATTAAAACATATATGGTATGATAAATATGATTGTTGTTCTAAAATATATGTAAAATAAATATATATTTATTATACAAGGGATTCATACATTATGAAGGAAATCAAACCTGGCGTAAGAGTTTATTTCACAATCTCATCATTATTCAGAATTATTTATATTTAACTCTACCTTAGGGAATTATCTTATATTTATATATTAAACCTAATATATTTTATTATCATATGGTTATTCATTCAGTTTTCATGTAATATTACCATTTTCTCTCTTTGGTACTTATAATGATTAATAAAATGTTTTTAAGAAAAAGTGACTTTATTTCTCTCTTAAGTTGAAAATAATTTTTTTATATATCCATGTTTTCAAAAAATATTTTAAATAATTATATAAAATTTATAAAAATGATTTATTAAAGAAATTTTTACCCAAGTTTTACTTTTTACAAAATAGTTTAAATTGAATCTTCTTGTTGTTTTCCAAATCATGCTCTTTAGCCTTTATACAACAATGTAAAAGTAATTTTTTAAACTAATATGACATGTAAGGAATTACCCTACATCATGACCACTCATTACATAGATTATTCCTTTAAAATTATCCATGATTATTTTTAAATAAAATTTGTTCCTTAATATTTTTAGAAAAATTTAGTTTTTAAATGTGATTTTCAAAGTGAAAAGGATATATTCCTCAAGATTTGTATTAATGAAAATTTTATTGTATTTCTATTCATAAATGGGAACAACCCTTATTTTACTTATTATTCATTAGGGATAGGTTTTAATGATACATAACTTATTATTTCTCAAGATGTTTTATGATCAGTTTGACTGGGGAAGTAATATTTTGATATCATTTTTTATATTACTCTAGATGGTTTATGATTGTGTTTATTGATTAGGTAAAGTATTATCATTTCATATGCTAGAAGGTGAGATTCCGGAGGCGATCATGACAATGCCCTAGATCGTGATGCAAACGAGCTCTGCTCCCCCCTCCCGACTGGAGGGGGGAGTTCCGCGACCGCTTGATAAGGGTATCCCTCCGCATTGCTTTCTTCCGCCTATCCCTAGGATCCATCTCTCCTCAAAGTTTCCAGATCTATTTCAAGAGGCACCGTAGCTTCCCCTTCTCCCAGCTAACATCAATAGTGCTGCAGATTTATGCAAGTTAACCTTGGTTGCATGGTTTCATCCTCAAAGAACATCGGTTGACGAGTTCGAGCATTTTGTATCAAAATATTAGGAGTTACAGGTGCACGCGGTTGTTGGCCTTCTTGATTAGAGGCATATTATGATTCATTTTGGCTCATAAGCAGACTTTATTGAGGCCTGGTCTCGAGCTCCTCGAAGATGCAACGGTTCTTCCCTCTTTATGTTTCATTGGAGCTTTGATTTTCACATGCGACGTGATCCTATGATGATTGAAACATGGGTAAGTCTCTATGGATTACCTATTTCTTTCTAGAATCCCTCAATTTTATGTATAATTGGCAATATGATCGGCTGGTACATGTGTTCTGATCGTCGAACTGAGTCCATGTGTCGCCTAATTTGTCCACAGATCTGCGTGGAGGTAGATGTTTCCAAGCCACCGGTGGACTGTGTCTGGATCACAGATAGAAAGGAATTATGTTGGAGACATAATGTTGTCTTTTAGTCATGGATGCATTATTTTATGGTTTGTTCCAGTTTTGGCCATCTGGATCTGGTCTTTCGTCATGGGAGGGTGCTTGGTAGTGCACAGGTGGTTGAAAGGAGAAGCCCTGATGGTGGTTTGACCACTATATTGAATCCAGTTCTGGGTGCAACCATTTCTGATGAACCTATGAATGTGTGAGGGAGTGAGAATGGAGGTCAGACTGGACTTGTAGTGAGTGGTGTCCCTGTAGTTTATGTTGAGCGGGGTGATCTAGTGGGAAGCCCATATCTTGGTGAGGCAATTTTGGGTACATGCATAGAGCGGGAGGTGTGTCCATCTGTTCACACAGAGTTCAGTATGCATGTTTGTTCAATGAAAGAGGTGCAGGAGTCACTCAACCCATCAGTGAAACAGGTTTTTGAGAGGTTAAAATGCGGGCTTGGTGTTGAGGAGTTTCCCTTGTTAGAGCAGGTTGCTGGTCAAGTGAAGTCAGTATCTGGTATTTTCAACCGAGAAGAAGGAGAATTGGTTGATGTTCTGGGTGGGAAGGTCCTCTCAGGTAATAGGTTCGCGGGCCTGGAGCTGGAGGAGACACCCACGGTGATGGGTGATCCGTAGGCACATGCAGTGTTGAATATGTAAATTGGCTCCCGCAATCCAGGGAAGGCTGTAGTGGATATCTCAAGGATGGGGACTCTTGAGGATCATGAATAGGAGGGGAATCCTCAATTTCTTTCATTGATTGATCACAAAAGTATTTCTCAGATAATGTGAGGTGAGTCTTTGATAACCTCAGATGGAGTCTGGAATAGGAAAAAAGTTGGTTGCAAAAACCTCATCCCTGTGGATCTCACTGGTAAATGGGTATATGTCCTTGACAGTGACAACGAGAATGATAGAGGGGTTTCAAGACCCTCTTACAGCAATATTGTGCAAGGTAGTCGGAATAAGTTTTCTGAAATTGAAGGCACTGTGATTGCTCCACCAAAGAGGATACCAAGAAAGGACTATTACTACTTACCGAAGCCATTATCCACCAGGTCCTCATCTAGGAAGGAAATAAGTGAATGCCCCTAATCCTAAAAAGAGCCGTGTGAGCAAACAATCAAATAAGGAGAAACTCTATGTGGAGCAACTGGATCTCAGAAAGAATTATGCCAAGGTATTGACGACATATGATACAAACTCTGAATGGGAGTCGGCTACTGTAGAGGATGTGCTTTATGATGGATGTGTTGAGGATTATGATTACTACAATATGTAGTCATTTCTTTTTGGTTGGAATTGATATTTGGATGTGGCTGAGCCATATGTCTGTACTCTTGTTCCTTACTTTCTGTAATTTTCTTTTATTTTAATAAAGGGTCAGAGTTTGTCCTCAAACTGAGCTTTCTTGGTATTATCATTTCATATGCTAGTTTTTCAATAAAAATTTCTATATATATTATGTTTCCACCATTTATATGAGAAATTAATTGTACTTATTAAGTGATGAGCGGGGCCTACTATAGTTCCTCGATGCATCGATAGGTCCCATGAGACAAACTAGCTTGGGTATTTGGTTGAGACCTTACCCATTTATGTAATATGTCTTGGAACAAGGCTTTGATGGTATGTTTATGATATCCATCATTATTTATTCCCTCGTTATGAAATCAATTATTAATTTCCATGTGATTATTTGATTGGTTATAATATTCATGGATAAGTTTCATGATCATGTTATTACTTATTTGGAATTATTTGATCATTATTTATTCCTACCATATTATTCCCCAATGTCAAGTTAATTATTAAATGTCATGTGGTTTTGTATATTCAACTTTCCATATTTATTATGTCCTATTTATTCATTATAGCTTCTGTTTTACACATTCCCTTACTAAGCATCTAAGTTTTCCCTTTTCTTATGTCTCATTTCCCCAGGATTCCAAGAAGTGTTTTATGATTGATATGTAGGGATATACTAAAGGTAATTATGTTGTAATAAAATAAAATATTATGTTATATTTTAAATATAATGTGATATTCGAGTATATATTTGGTTTCTAATATTACTAAATTATTTGTTCCATTGGGATGTGATCATTTGTATCTTATACCAATGTAATATAAAAACCACCAACTATGGGTTATTGGGGTCATAGTATTTACACACACAAAACTAAATAAAATAGAGAGAGTTATACCTCATTTTTTTAGGGGAATAGATGGTCCTCAATATCAACAATGAGTGGTCAGGGAATTAAGAGAGTGTTTCAAGACTTTCCTTATGTTACCCCTAGAACAAAGAGATATTCTTATTATAATAGAAAAGAAATGTAGTATACATTGATGTTTGTGATATTCAGAATATAATAGATTTTTAGTGTTGTATATCCAAAAAAATTTATGGGTGTGGAATAAGATTTTATCTGATTCACCTTTTTCACAAGATTAGAATTCCAATTAAGGTGTTTAATAATAAATTCATGAGAGTTGGGGATAGTGGCTAAGCCAAAAAAATTGTCTAGATTTATAGGGGCACTATCTCAATTTAGAAGAAATCTCCAATATTATTTCTAGGAGAAAAGAAAGTGGGGAGAGAAGGATATGAGATTTGGAACCCGTATTGATACTATGATAGAATACTTGATTCCACAACCCAATACCCAAAATAATTCAAATGGAAGTCCATGGAATTTATATATAGAGAATATTAATGATTAAATATTACATAATTTCATTTATAGGGATAAAATAAACACACCCTCTAATTATATAATTCTTATTCAAGGTATATGGATAAGGTTAGTTTTTTTCTTGGAGGATTTGTTTGATTAGAACAAAAGAGGTCCCTTTTTCATATACAATTTGAGGTACGATGATTCGATCACAGTAGTTTGAGTATTTCTAGAAGGATAAGTTTCAAAAAAAAGGTTTTATTCAGAGTTGGGGATCTATCCTTGAAGCGAATTATTATTCCTTTCTTATTTAGTATCCTTTTCAAAAATTATCATACCTTTTCCTACTGTATATAATTGGATTCATATTATCTAGATACGGTCACAAATTCCATTTTATTGTAAGGATTTTCATTTTTATTATGGATAGACCAAACCCTTAGGTTCGATTCTAAACTTGAAAGGAAAGTTAACTCCTGTAAGATCCTTGAGGATTGCATAATGTGGGGGTTTTCATTGGTTTTTTGTGGTTTCTCAAGAGAGTACAGATGGTATGTTTTAGAGAGTGATAGAAGGTAATTATGGACATAAATTTTTAAGGGTTAATATAAACTGTTGTGACTTAATTATTTGATTATTCATAAAGTGTTTTTTAGAGGATAAATATGATATGACTTAAAGGGTTGAGTTCTAGTGGAACTGGATATTAGATTCCTTACAACTTTCCCTTTTCTCAAATGACTTATTTCATAGAAGTTTGATTATTAATTTGATTCCAAATGGTTATGTTTATTACATGAAAATATAGATATTGAGTAGTGTCCTGAAACCCAATTTAGAAGGATAATTCTTTTTGACATGGATCACATGATCTGAAGGGTTTATTTGCTAACTCGGATGCTAGTTATGGATAGTGTTGATAGTGACATGGTTTTCTTATTCTAAAGTTTGCGATTAAGAAAATGTATGATAGTTATAAAGGATGTTATATAGATAATGAATTGATCATTCCAAAAGGTTATTTCTAAAAGGTGAGATTTTGAGGATGTATACTATATGTTTTTATGTTCTTTAATTGATCTCTATGATGATTTTTTCTTGGATAAATGTTTTTGTGTTTCTCTCTATGATGTTTGACTCATAGATGGTGTGTAGTGTTATGGTTAGGTTAATTATGTATTATATTGTCCCTATTGTGTAAATTTAGTATGTGTGTCATTGATATATACCTTTACTGGATATGGGGGTTAGGTTATTATTTTCTCCCCTAAGGACAGAGGTGTGATATAAGTAATTATGATTCACCTATGCCTGAGATGTGTTGAGATGAGTTTCTTAGTTCACATGGTTGATATTTCCACTGTTATAGTGATGTGAACTGATATTGTGAATTATATATATCCCTATTGTATATTATTTTACTTGAGTGATGGAATAGAGTCATTATATATATTAATCACTACTTGGGTATAAGAAGGATGGGTGTGTCCTAATATCCATGAAGGGTAGGGGAATTTTGGGTAGACAATGGAGTGGGATTTGTATCTTCACCCCACCTATAAATAACTTTGATTATGGGTTTGGTTACTGATATTATAGTTCTAGTAGGGGGTTTGTGGAAAGACATTAAATGTTGGGATTAGGCTTTAATTTGGTGGGTGTGATTTATAGAGGACCTTACTAAATAATCTTTTGTAGTGAGACTTACTATATATATACCCTTTTAAGTTTAAAGAGTGTGATTATGATGAGTTATGGGATGGATCTAAATATTTTACATTACCAGGTAGTTGGTTGGATTTCTTATTTATCTTTTACACTCACAGATGCATTAATATGATTTTATCGCATCATCATAGTAGGAAGTGAGAGTGGGAACCCACCATGTATATTTATACCTATCTCTACTTTTTTATATATTTTATATATACTCAAGAGCATGTTGGTCCTGAAATTGGGAAGAATTAACTTGGATGGTGATTGATAGTTAGAGTAGGTATATTCATATACTATTGTTGTGATAGACTGGGGATTTTTTGGGTTTTTATTGACTTTTTGGGGGATTGATGTCATATTTTTTCACTAATAGTTACTGAATTTTTCTTTTTAATGCATTAATTTTCTTATATTGATGATATAAAGGGAATTTAATTTTGATATTATGTTATTCTGGAGATTTACCTCACTTTTTTAATTATTTTACATCCCATTTTTAGATTATTTATATAAATTTCTCTAATTTTTTTGTTTTATAAACTCAGTTTACAGCACGATTCCCTAACCAATTGGAGATAGATTTTGGGTGGAACATTTTATCTTATTGGTTACCTAATGAGGGGTGTTGATCAGATTGGGTCATGAAAGTACCCAAAGTTTATTTTTTCATTTCATTTGATCATTTTTTATTTTGGTTGATATTTTGGTTGGTTTTTCTATCTTTATTTCATTCTTTTGGTAAAATGAACCAAAAAAACCCATGATTTAAGCACTTTAATGTTTTAAATTTTACTATAATAGCATTTTATGGTCTAAATGCTAAAAATTTTCATCATTATGGAATAAAAGTTTAATGGTTATGGATTATGTTATAATTACATCATAAAAAAAGAATACTTCTAAATTAATTTTAACTGAGAATCATGACATGATATATAGTGTTGGTGTATATCATAATTTCAGTGAACATCACGTTGATTTAGAAATAACAGTAATTTTGAAATAATTTTCATCACATGAACATATACAATGAATAAGTATTATAAATTTAGAGAGTGTAAAATGGGATCTATTGAGAACTTATAGAGAAATATTTTAATTCTTATAGGAGAATTCCCAAAGTTTTTATATTAAGAATTTATACTGTAATATAATATTATCTATTATTATTTGTTTCTCCAAGTCAAATTTTTTAATTTAATCAATATTTTAAATTTCATTTCTTTAATTTTAATTTATTTTCATTCCAAAAGTTCAATTTCCTTGAAAATTATGTTATATTTTCATTATTTTGTTTTTTATTTCACTTTATTACATTTATTCAATGAATTTTTTAACCTAAAATTTATGAAAATTAAAACAATTTAGTGTTTAATTTTTTTCTTTAATTTATTTAATTTATGAGTGGATATATATTGTTTGTATTCAAACTTTGGATTTATAATTTAAATAAATATTTAATTTTATTTTCAATTCATCATTTTTAATCAAGGTTACTCGAGATTGATATATGGGATTAATTTTAGTAAGTTTAAACATATTTGATTATTGATTTCCTGATTGGGTAATTGGTCTTGGATTATATATTTTTTATTAAATGATTTTTGAAACATGTGATAAACTTAAAATTCTAGGATTTTAGAAGGTTAACTTTCTAATTTTCTTGGTTTAGATTGAAGAACACTTTTGAAAATTGATGAAACTAGTTTCTAAATTTCATGGAATGGGTTTCAATTTTCATTATCTTAAAAATAATAAAATATATTGTAACATCATTTTTTTGTCTTATAAGACTTTTTAATATTATAAAGAATATTTTTTAAGCCATGTGCTAAGATGACGTGATATTCTATAGCCCTGAGAGCCTTGGTATTGATATATTAAAATATTAATATATTTCAAATAATACACATGCATAATTGAGGAAAAAATTATTTTCACATTGTTTTTAACATCATATTGGAAGTCAGAGACTAAGGTTTCTTTTGGAACATAGGGTTTACCCTTGGTGTGATATAATTTTTTTTTCAACATCGGGCATTTGGTGTGAGGCATTGGCAGGTGAAAAAAATAATTCATTTAATTAGTTAAAAAAATAATTTAATAAAGTACCTCTCCCTTTTTTATCCTACACACATAGTATAAGAAAGATAGCTTCTCCTCCCATGCACTATGGTCAAATTGAGAGGAAGGCAAGGATAAGAAATTCTGAACTTTTTTCTTTATACAGATCAATACCATATTGAGGTGTAGTGGCTTCCAAGAATCATTTTGTACCCTAAGCTTTCGAATTTTTTCCATGAGGTATGATTACTTTGAGTGTTGATTCCTAATCCTCCTAGATGTGTTTATTTAAAGTTTTAAATCCATTTTATAACTGTTAATGACCCCCTGGGAGTCTATCAACGCTTAATCAGGAAAAAATGGGTGTTTTGGGAGGTTTACAAAGATTTTGGGTTCCAAAATATTGATTACATAGTTTTTAGATCAAAGACACACTCCATCTGTTCTTCCCATTTTGGGAATATGTAATTTTGGGACTACACATCATGTACTCTGAGTATATATCATGTAGTAGGACATGGTCATGTAGCCAAGTTCTTGGTTAGAGCCCCTTTTCATGGGCATGAACACTGACATGACCAGGGTTCACAAGCATAGCCATATTACATGGACAAGGACAGTGTACATGGTCATGGGAAGAGGAACATGGTCATAGGCATGGGTTGGTATTGGTTTAGTAGTACATTTCATGTACCCCTATACATTCCATGCAATTCCTCTAAAGAATTTTGGAACCCATGTTCTCCTCATACCAGTGTGATGTCAATTGGGTGTGCTCCCTCTTCCACTTATGTTGGGTGAATTCACTCTTTCCAATTTAGTGTGGGTGGGTAACCTTGTTCTGGAATATATTTCTCAGTCCATCGCCATAAGAATACAATGTGATGTCCTATTTCAAGCATAGTTTAGGATCCCTTCTGTGAACTAGAGAAGTAATCTCTCTTTGAGGCCTAGAGTTTATCATCATTCACATCCCTCTTCACTAGGTGGTTTTTTTTAGGAATCTTCATGACAAACATATATGGGAGTGTGATCCCCCTACCTAGAGGGTTAATATATTTAGGGTTCTAGAAATCCTCCAAAAGTCCTGGGTGAGATCCCCTATCAGTGTATCAATATTTTTTGAGATATAGCATGTATCTTCTTAATAAAAATTTCGGATAATCATGACCTATCGAATGAGAACCATCAGTGTTATTAGGGATTGAAGAGTATATTCTTTTATAAGATCATTACCTTTGAGGCCTCAAGTGGAATCCAAGGCTATCTATATAGTTGTGACCTACATTGAGACTTAGTGTCAATTTTGAGTATATCTGATGCTGGGTTTCCTTTACTCTATTTCTTATGTGTTGAGTATATTTTTTCCTTTTAGTTATTCTTTTTTGAATTTTTGGTGTTCCTAAATGGTATTTTTAGACTCACACCTGCATGGGATCTTCCTATACATGTTGTGTCTTATCCATATGATTGTCCATATGATAAAGTCCTAGGTGGACCAAGATCAGGAAAAGCATAGTTGAGATATATTGATCTTGGTTCATATCAGGTGTTTCATTTGATAGTTATCTCCTCCTTTTTAGTAGGTTAGACCCTTTTTTAGATTTGGTAGGCATGTATTTGTCACTTTATGTTTTACAATACTTTTATCATACTCTAATTGTTGGATATAGATGTATTCTTTCATTTGGTATCAGTTGTACTTTACTTTTCAACATTGTATGGGTATTTAGAGATGTTTTTGTGTGTATAGGTACCTTAGGATAAGTCCTCCAATATGTGTGTTATTCCTACTTGAAACTAGTATCTATCCCATTGCCTATTAGAGGTAGGCATGGGGTGTAACACTTGATTCATTTCTAGCACGGCAGACCCCGACAGGGCATATTTTGACAAATTGGTATTAGAGGAGTCATTTCTACTTTAGGACTAGATTTAGAAGATTATATATCTATGAGGTTTCATTTTTTAATTATGGAAATAGTATTAAGTGTTTTGAGTTTATATTTTAGGTTGGGGAATGCAGTGTTGGTGTGGTATCTAATGTATCCATTCACTAGGACTCTGATAACCTGCTTGTTTACTTGGTACATGTATGTGTTGGTTATAGGGAAAACATTTGTAAATGAATCATATAGGATTAGGATGTGGTTTCCATGTATTTTTTGATTCATTTCCATAGATATTTCCATTTAATAAGGTGTATCTTTTCTATTTTAGGATTCCTACACATCAATAGTAAGCTAGGATTATATAGAAAGATTATGATGATGATTTTCTTAGTGATGAGGCTTCTGTATATGGACCTGTGCTAGAGGTGGTGCCTCAAGATGGTTTTCTAGTATTTACACCACCTTTTGAGTAGAAAATAATCTAAGTGGTAAGAGTATAGGATTTTCAAAAGCTAAGTATGATTTATTATTTTCAAAGGTAGAACCCCCTTAAGTTTTGATGCAATCTGAACCCTCAAAAAGTAGAGGGATGGCTTGAGGTAGTTGCGTGAGTTTTCTACATTTTTAAGACAAATCTCGATCAAATGTTGGCCCTATAGATGAGATTTATCCATGGATATATAGGGTTATATTGGATTCTAGTGACCCAGATGCATGATGATATTATGCTCACTTTTATTGATTTTGAGTAGCTCTTCAAAGGGGAGTTCTATCTATGTACACTAAGAAAAGTACATATCCAGGAGATTCTAGATCTCTAACAGGGTATCATGTTGGCTTTTGAGTATGTTACAAGGTTCTCCAACCTTTTTTGTAACTCTATATACATGTTCCGATATGCGTTCTTCTAAGAGTGTAAATTCAAGAAGGGACTTCACATAGGCATTAGGGATGGAGTGATATCTCACTTCATTCTTAGCTATGATAGAGTGCTCAATCAAGACTTGGTAGTGGAGATATTCTTGAAGGAGCGATCATCGGTAGATGGTGCCAGCAGCGGTCACCCTAGAGATGAGACTTTAGTAGTTGGTAGTAAATGGAAGAGTCAAGAGTCCCTGTGAGCTAGTAATTTTTTAATACAATCTCTAGAAAGAGGGTATATGGCACAAATCTCACAGGATAGTTTGAACTATCCAAGGGAGATGTAGTGCTACTCTTGTGACAATTAGATACATCTCACATGGTATTATCTAATCCGTTGTATGGAATACATAGAGATGTTCAATGGTCCCCCTAGGAAAAGGTAGTAGTTTTATCAGGGAGGTCTATAGGGTGATGAACGTGGAAGAGGATCTAGGATAGTAGAAGTAGGTGGATGACCGTTTTAGTTGTTTCCACCATCACCCCAAGGTAGTCCCTCCAACCTCAGAGAGATGGTAGTCAAAGATAAGGTCAGTTGAAGGATATGAAGGTCTATGACCCAAAGTCTCTAGGGATTATTCTAGATACAAACTATGTCTTTTCTACCTTAGTTGTGGTATTGGTAGACATAGGTGAAAGTCACCCTTTTCTTTCCATATCTATTATCCAATATCTAGAGATTCCCATTAATCTGTTTGATCAACCATTGCATGTGGATACTCTTATAGAGGATATTTAGTTATCACACACTTCTTCTAGCAGTGTGACCTAAATCTTGGAGGAGAGATCTTATTATGGGATATTTTCATAGCCACGATGAGGAATTGTGATGTCATCCTCTATATAGAGTGGATCTCCATAATACATATGTAGATTAAATGTCTTGGATGGAAGAAGTGATATATATGCATTGATGGTATGAGGTTTTTCCTTCATCAGTGAGAAATAATTTTAGGAAGAGAAGTATGTGATTTTGTACAAGAGGGTAAATCCAATAAATGTGATGCCCCGACCCCAGTTACCTGGAGCCGGTGCATTATTTTAATACATTGGCACGATTACAAGGAATCAAGTCCTGAAGGACCGATCAGTTTAACAGTCTCAGAAAATAAATTACATACATGAATGTTACATTACACTTTCTAACATACAACATAGAATAAATAATACTTTTAGAACACCATTATTCCATTAGCATAATCCTTAATATTAATCACAATACAATTCTTGGAATCTGGTGAAAATAAAACATAATAAAGGGGTGGTCTCAGATGCTCAGTAAGGGTAAATAATTTAGCGGAAGCTATAACATTTTAAGGCAATATGTGTAGAAAAACTAACATCATTTTTAAACATAAACTTGAACATAATATGGAAAAAATAAATCAAACATTACCATATAAAAATGCACATAGATATTCTACTAGTCGAATAATCACATGTAATAACTAATTTTATAATGAGGGAATGCATAATGCCAGACATCACAACCACATAGTCAAGGCCTCGTGTCAAGACTACAAATAACATTTGGTCAATGCCTTATTCCAAGACACTATTTTGTCTCATGAGACCTACCAATTCATTGAAGAGTTATAACATGCTCCACCTGTCACTTACTAAGTCCAATGCATTCCTCATATGAAAATTTTGAAACATAACATAAACATTTGTATTAAAACAAGCATAAGAAGTGTTGGTACTTTAACCATAAACCATGAATGGTATAAAAATAGAACATCCATAGTCAAACATATCATAACTCATTCAATATAATATGGAATATTGTATTATAATAAATCAACCTCAATCAAAAATAATATCCATTAAAGGATGTTGACATAGTTGAAAATGATCAGTAAAACTCTTTGAGAGAAATATTCCTTTTTGTGAAATCATTTAAAAGTCACGCCTTTATAAAGGAAGTCATTTAAAATATATTTTTGAATCAAATTGTCCCATACCACTTTGAAACTTTTGAAAGGAATTAATATTTTAAAACAATCATGTCCATATAAATGAATGTTTAAAATAATTTTTAAAATATGGAGATTAATTAAAAATATTTAGAAAAATAAATCATTAAAACATTTAAAATGCTGATATTGATAAATATTCCCTTACACAAAACCATAAAATATTCATTTTGAAAATATTTTTACGAAATATTTACATGGATGATAAAAATGTCCCAGTAAATACTTACACATAAACAATCTTGGATAATAATGAGATTGAGGAATTAACCATTACCTTGTACTTTCCTTTGGTCGAGGGTATGTTTAACCTCTTGTATAATGACCATAGTATGTTATTAAACTATAAAAGAATCATATTAATATTTATGATATCATACTTGATTCATTTATGGCTTTATACTACCCATTTAATTGTAATTTCTATATTAAAATAACTTTTCGGGTAATAATCGCTTTCTTCATCATACGTGTTTTAACTTGTTATTCTTGATCGTATAACTTTATCATTATTTAATTTATTCCAAAATATAAAACATTATTTATGTATCATATATATTCAGAATATAAGTATGTATAATAGATTGATATATTAAATGGAAAACATCATTTATGGAGACGGTAGGTCGTACGTACGCATAAACGTTGTTTCTGTTTTCATATCGTATTGAACGGAAGTAAGTGAATGAGATATATGTAAATACATATATATATATATATAGTAGAATTATTATGTCATATATTACATACTTATTAATAATATATATATTTATAATCATCGTTGAATGGTGAACGTGGAAATGAATCTCATAGCGTCGTGGAGATGGTAAGACGTACGTATGCACAAGCGATGATATATTTATATTGATGGAGAAATCATATTTAGTTAGATGTTATATTATGTAAAAAGAATCATTAACATGTTATATTTATTATTTACATCAATTATACACATTATTATACCCATCCAAATAATTAAGTGTTGAATAACAAACTACACCACGACGTGGAGACGGTAAGCTGTAAGTATGCACGTATAGTGACTTTGTCATTCATAGGATGGATAGAATAATGAATATGGTTGTACCATATTTATAATAACATCACATTATATAGAAGGTACTGGAGTTATTATTTTGGTATGGTAACAACAAAGAAAGAGGATGTGAAAGAGGAAAAGAACTTTGAAAGAGGTGATGAAATAATTGTCTCTTCTTTGGGTTCTTCCTTTTGATTTGAACAAAAGGGCTCTTTAAGATGGATTTATGATAAAATTAATGTCTCTAGGATAAATTTATATTATTTGGGAGGATATTTGAGAAGGTTTTGGATGAGAAAAATGTCTTTTGACGTGTGAATTTAAGAGAAGATGAAGTACCCTTTTATAAGAGAGGTTATGGTCACTTTAAGAAAAGCTTGAAATATTATTTTATTATAAAATAATTTTCGGTTTATAATGGATCCAAATGGATTTATTTATAGGATAAGTTGGGGATGGTTCTAAAACCTCTCAAATAATAGGTTTTATACAGGTTTAGGTAACCATATTAACCTTATGTTTTAGATTTAACTCTTAGTTAAATAGTTTAACTTTTGCCATGTATTCTTGTATTGTTATAATAAATGGTTAATAAACTTACTATAAAAATCCAAGAGAACCCCAAGTGGTTCATTAATGACATATCTATCATTATATATGTCCTTTTTCCAAACCTTACATTTTTAGGAATATTATATCATTTAATAATATAGTATTGTTTTTAAAAACTCATTTATGTCAATTTTGACACTATTTAGTATTTGGTTTTTGTGAAAGTCAAAAAAACTTGATTACTTAGAAAAAAATACATTAAATAAAAACTAAAATTTCATATTAACCTAGAAAATTAATTTAATTCAAAAAAATTCTCAATTTACATTTATTTGGATATTTATAATATCAATTATTTTAATCTTTTATTAATGAGGTAATTACTGCATCATCGTTGTGTCATAAATAAATTTAATTATATAATGACTAGAAATTATAAATAAAATAAAATGATTTAGGAAGTATTTTTATCATTATAATGAATATTTATAGTCGAATTTATCTTATGTATAACCCTATATTAAAAATGGTTTAGTTATTAAAATTTGAATTTAACACTTTTTAACTCTTCTTTAAATAAAATAATAATAAATGTTCTAATCTAAAACAAGTGGATCAAATAGGATTATATTTTATTCCTAAGGTTTATTTTGGTCGAAAAAAACTTATCCAATATAATTATGACAAGTGTTAGGGTAATTTTAATATTATTTTTACCTTTAATTATTTTATTTACTTTTAACTGTGGTAAATAAAATTCAAAAGTTACTATTCACCAAAAATTATTTTCATCCTATTGAACCACATTTTACTTACTAATGTATAATGTGTATCTAAGATTTTTGAAATTCAATTCATAGAAGTGGTAACATTACATTTTATGTAAATTTGCAAATGTGCCTAGAAGGTGGGTAAATGTGCCTAGAAGGTGGGTAAAAGGACGTTAAAATTGTTCAATAAAATTTTATATATATAATATTATTATAAAATGACTCAAATTAATTAAATTTTACTAATATATGTATTATGTATCTATTTTAAGATAAATATTTAATTAGAAATGATTATTTAAAAGAAAAATTTGGTTTTTATGTACTATGTAGTATTTTTCACTATTCATAAAAAATTGTATGTTTTTAGAAAAATACCAAAAAATACCCTAAGATAATTTTGATATTTAGAATTAAAAAATTATTTCTATTTTAATAAATTCAAAATATAAGTTTCATTAATTAATTTAAAATTAATTCTCGTTTTCAAAACCTAAAAGCTGGTTTTTGAGAAGTAAAACCTATCAAAAGATTGATATGTGTTTATGTCCAATTTAAATGTAAAATTACTTCTAATGACCAACATTGGATTAAATGATAAAAATATAATCTAATTATACTTCAAAACTATTCAAATTTTTAGTTTGACAATATAAATTATTTTGATTAAAACGTTTTTTTCAATTAAAATTTAGTATTTTTCATTATTCATCAAAATATGAAAGCTATCAGAAAAACACCAAAAATTTATACAGACTAAATTTTTGTGTATACATTATAAATAAGAAGTTTATTTTGTCAAATTTAACATATAAAATTGTCAAATATTGGATTTAAAAATGGTTTTCCATTTAAAGGCGGTAAAATTTGATTTTTTTTGAAAAACACTTCTTTTATCTGAAAAATTGGATTTGTTCTTATATTATGTCTAAAAAACACATAATATGGATGTTAAAATTATATAGAGAATATAAAATTCAAAATTTAGTTAATACTATTCATAACCGCTTTTTAAACGGCTAGTTTGGTAAGTCGTGGTGCACTCGAACTTACTGTTGTGTGTGGCACAAGCTATTGAATTACTTTAAAGAGATAATGTATTATAAAATCATGGGGTGTTACATTCTCCCCACCTTCAATAAATTTAATCCTCGCAATTTAAAATTGTTCTTCAAAAATAAAAGGTTGAAAATAGAAAATACCTTTGTGGAAAACCCACATCAGAAATAGGTTTAATAAAATTTATTCTTAATAAGAGGGAAAGGTAAATGAAAAATTCACCACCAAATTATGATCTTGAATAGGAGAACATTGGTGGAAAGTAGAGATACATAATTGGATGAAAATTTTAAATATTTATAGGGAGTGATTGAGGTCATCAAACACAAAAAAATTAACAATAAATGGGATATTGAGGGCCTCAAATCCGTAAATCTATGATGATTTAAATATAAGTGGTTCAAAAAAACATCAGGTATTAGGATAACACATTATTGGTTTTAATATCCCTTCCCTAAAGTTTAAGAATTAATTTCTTTATAGAATAATATAAAACAAATACTTGACATGTAGAGTTCCATCCTTAAACTAACTTCTACCACAAACTCATTTTTCACTCCAAAAGATAATAGAATTCAAAAATATTCTATTTATCCTAATCTTATAGGGTTGTAAAAATAATGAATTTATAATTCATCTATCAGAACATTTAAAAAAAATTACATTATACAAAACAAGAAATCATGTAGGCTAGTGGTAGTTGATGCACACTTGTCGCCCTTTGGTTGCGGTTTCAAGTCTCACAGCCTTGTTGGACGTGATGGGTTGTCGCTCGACCTCCGGGTTTTCCTTTTTATAACAATCCAAAAATAATCTTAAGAAATTTTTTAACCTTAAAAAATAGTATCCAATGTCCAAATTAATTCATTCCAACCTTTAGACATATCCAAAATACTTATGTCTAAACTCAGAGTCTAAAATTTATAAGGAAGGTAAACATATTGAAGATCACTTTTTCCATGTAATAACATGTGGATACCTTTATCATGTATTTTCTTAAAACATGGTAACACCCTAAATTACCATAAAACCTTATTGAATACATTCTTTCTCCCTTATTCCTTATAGAATACTGGATATATTCCTTAAATCCAAAAATGTTGTAAACTCCAACAATGATGGAATAAACAAACAATTAATTAGTTCCAAGGTAGTCAATAATATCCAATATACTTTATCCAACTCAATTATATGTTATTCCAAAATCATTATCTCAGTTTCAGAAACATATTAAGGGTTATATTTCCCCCAAAAATATATTTTCTAAAATGTTTTACTTGAAACTGTGTCACTTTACTTGGTACCATACAATCTCAAATCCTTAATGAAATAGTACTGCAGTACAATCCTTATATACTCTATAATTCTTATAACTTGTACATCATTAATACAATACTCAAATGAAATAATTATTTAATAAAAACATAAAACACTAATAATTACTCTTCATCAGCGGTAGTGTCATAACTTGATTATTATAAAATAGCATCATTTGGGGTATACTCTGATTATTTAGACATTAGTTCGTGTAGTGTCCCAACTCCTTGCAAATAAATAATTATACATTTGAAACTGTTTTCTTACCCTTAAAATCACGTATTTGGTGTCCTTTTTCACACTTATATCAAACTATCATTCCTTTCAAGCATTTACCAAGTTTATTCTTTCCACAGTTATCACATATGGGAAAATCCTTCTCCCCCTTCTTCCCTTTATCCATCTTTTTCTCTGTCATCCTCTTCTTCTCTTTCTTCCCTTCAAAGCCATGGGACTCTGAGAATTCATTACTTATCTTATTAACCCGTGATATTATTTCTTCATATGATGAGAATATGTGGGAGACTATTTCCCTTATAAATGTTGGCTTAAGACCATGTAATATATGACCCTTCTTACACTTTAGATCAGGAATGTTGCTAGAGTTATCATTCCTTCTATTGGGATCCATTTCCAAATGGTGATATACACTAGGTTAGATCATATCATAATTTATAATCAAAAAACAAGAAAAATTATCAACATTAATTGAATATTTTCACACATCTTGTATCATAATAATAAAAATGGTTTCTTTGCTGACATATTTACTCATAAATCCTTCATAATGGTTTGTAAAGAAAATGTGAATTATCCTAAGTATGTCCCCAAGGAATATTGTAACCAAGAGTGCAGTAAGTCCCTTTTTCATGCACCAGTTCCTGTTCGAGTATAGCTCAAAGTGGTGTTTTAGGGTTTTACAGCTAGGTACATCTATGCTAGAGCCGCATCTACCTGCTCATACCCAGACAGGGATGTATTCCTTGTAAAATTTAAAAAATATCTACATTACCAAAACTCTAGGAAGTTCTTCTATACTAATCCTCAAAGTCTGTTTTAGGGTAATGTTTCAAAATCAGAGTTTATCTAAATCTATTTCCAAGGTTAAGGATAAAATTCCTCTGATAACAACTGTAACACCCCAACCCCAGTTACCCAGAGTCGATGCATTATTTTAATACATTGGCATGATTACAAGGAATTAAGTCCTAAAGGACTGATCAATTTAGTAGTCTTGGAAAATAGAATACATACATGAATGTTACATTACACTTTCTAATATACAACACAACATAAATAATCCTTTGAGAACACCATTATTCCCTTAGTATAACCTTGAATATTAATCATAATACACATCTTGTAATCCTGGGAAAATGAAACATAAGAAAGGGGTGGTCTCAAATACTCAATAAGAGTAAATAATTTAGCTGAAGCTATAAACTTTTAAGGAAATATGTGTAATAAAAACAACAACCTTTTTAAACATAAAATTTAACATAATATGAAAAAAATAAATCAAACATTACCATATAAACATGCACATGGATATTCTACTAGTCGAATAATCACATGTAATAACTAATTTCATAACGAGGGAATGCATAATGTCGGACATCATAACCACATAGTCAAGGCCTCCTGCCAAGACTACAAATAAGATTTCTTCAAGGCCTTGTACCAAGACACTATTTTTTCTCATGAGACTTATCGATGCATCGAGGAACTATAGCAGGCACCACCCATCACTTACTAAGTCCAATGAATTCCTCATATGAAAATGTTGAAACATAACATAAACATTCATATTAAAAATAGCATACTAAATGTCAATAATTTAACTATAAACCATGAATGGTATGAAAATAGCACATCCACAGTCAAACATATCAAAACTCATTCAATAAAATATGGATGATTTTATTATAATAAATCAAACTCAATCAAAAATAATATCTAGTAAAGGATGTTGACATAGTTGAAAATGATGAGTAAAACTCTTTGAGAGAAATATCTCTTTTTTTGAAATCATTTAAAAATCATGCATTTATAAAGGAATTCATTTATAATATATTTTTGAATCAAAGTTTCCCATACCAATTTGAAACTTTTTAAAGGAATTAACATTTTAAAAAAATCATGTCCATATAAATAAATCCTTAAAATCATTTTTAAAACAAGGACATAATTAAAAAGATTTATAAAAATAAATCATTAAAACATTTAAAATGGTGATCTTGAAAAAGATTACCTTCCAAAAAACCTTAAAATATTCATTTTGAAATAATTTTTGTGAAACATAGACATGGATGATAAAAATGTCCCAGTAAATACTTAAACATAAATTATCTTGGATAATAATGGGGTTGAGGAATTAACCCTTACCTTCTACATTCCTTTGATCGAGGGTACGTTTAACCTTATGTATAATGACCATAGTATGTTATTAAATTATAATATAACCATATTCATATTTATGATATCATACTTGATTCATTTATGGATTTATACTACCCATTTAATAATATTTTCTATGTTAAAATAACATTTCGGGTAATAATCAATTTCTTCATCATACGTGTTTTAACTTGTTATTCTTGATCGTATAACTTATATCATGATTTAATAGATTATAGAATATAAAACATTATTTATTTATCATATAAATTCAGAATATAAGTATGTATAATATATTGATATATGAAATGGAAAACACCATTTATGTAGACGGTAGGTCGTACGTACGCATAAACGTTGTTTGGGTTTTTATATCGTATTGAACGGAAGTAAGTGAATGAGATATATGTAAATACATACATACATATATATATATATATATTTACAGTATCATTATTATGTCATATATTACATACTTATTAATAATATATATATATAATCATTGTTGAATGGTGAACATGGAAATGAATCTCATCACGTCGTAGAGATGGTAAGTCGTACGTACGCACGAGCGACGATATCATTTTATTGATGGATAAATATTATGTAATTGGATGGAATATTATATATACAGAATAATTAACATGTTATATTTATTATTTACATCAATTATACTAATTATTATACTCATCCAAATAATGAAGTGTTGAATAACAAACAACACCCCGACGTGGAGACGGTAAGCCGTACGTACACACGTATGGTGAATTTTTCATTCATAGGATGCATAGAATAATGAATATGGTTGTAAAATATTTATAATAACATCGCATTACGTATAAGGTACTGGAGTTATTATTTTTGTAGGTAAACAACAAATAAAGAGTAAGTGGAAGAAGAAAAGGACTTTGAAAGAGGTGATGAAATAATTACCTCTTCTTCGGATTATTCCTTTTGATTTGAACAAAATGGATCCTTAGGATGGATTTATGATAAAATTAAGGTATCTAGGATGAATTGAGGGTGGTTGTGAGGATATTTTAGTAGGGTTTGTCTGATCCAAATGGCTTTTGAGGTGTGAATTTAAGAGAAGGGTAATTACCCTTTTATAAGAGAGGTTATGGTCACTTTAGGAAAATCATGAAATATTATTTTATTATAAAATCATTTTCAGTTTATAATGGATCCAAATGGATTTATTTAGATTATAAGATGGGTATAGGTCGAAAACCTCTCATCCAATAGGTTTTAGACATGTTTAGGTCACCATATTAACCTTATTATTTAGATTTAACTCTTAGTTAAATAGTTTAACTTTTACCATGTATTCTTGTATTATTATAATAAATGGTTAGTAAACTTACTATAAAATTTAAAGATAACCCCAAGTGGTTCATTAATTAAATATATATCATTATATAAGTCATTTTTATGAACCTTATATTTTTATGAATATTATATCATTTAATAATATAGTATTTGTTTTAAAAACTCATTTATTTCAATTTTGATAGTATTTAGTATTTGGTTTTTGTTAAAGTCAAAAACAAAACTTGATTAATTCGAAAAAAATAAATTAAATCAATCATAACATGTCATATTAACCTATAAAATTAGTTTAATTCATCAAAAGTCTCAATTTAAATTTATTTAGATATTTATAATATCAATTATTTTAATCTTTCATTAATAAGGAAATTGTTGTATCATCATTGTGTCATAAATAAATTTAATTATATAATGTCTAAAAATAATAAATAAAATTCCATTATGTATGAAATATTTTTATCTTTCTAATGAATATTAATATTCTAATTTATCTTATGTATAACCCTATATTAAAAATGGTTTAGTTATTAAAATTTGAATTTAACACCTTTTAACTATTCTTTAAATAAAATAATAATAAATGTCCTAATATAATACAAGTGGATCAAAGAGGATAATATTTTATTCCTAAGGTTTATTTTGGTCTAAAAAAACTTATCTAATAGAATTGTGACATGTGTTAGGGTAATTTTAATATTGTTTTTAACTTTAATTACCTTATTTACTTTTAATCGTGGTAAATAAAATTCCACAGTTACTATACACCAAAAAATATTTTCATCCTATTGAAGCACATTTTACTTACTGATTTCAACCATGTCTTTCATATTTTTGAAATTCAATTCACAAAATCAGTAAAATTACTTTTTATGCAAATTTAAAAATATTCCTAGAAGATGGGTAAATATGCCTTGAAGGTGGGTAAAAAGACATTAAAATGGTTCAATAAAATTTTATATATCTAAATTATTATAAAATGACTCCTATGAATTAAATTGTACTAATATATGTATTATGTATCTATTTTAATATAAATTTTTCATTAAAAGTAATTATTTAAATGAAAAAGTCAGTTTTTATGTACTATGTAGTATTTTTCACTATTCATCAAAAATTGAAAGTTTTGAGAAAAATACCAAAACTTTACCCTAAGATAATTTTGATATTCCAAATTCAAAAATGATGTCTATTTTAACAAATTAAAAAAATAAAAGCTTCATTAATTAATTTAAAATTAATTCGCGTTGTCAAAACCAGAAAGCGGGTTTTTGAGAAGTAAAAACTATCAAAAGATTGATATGTGTTTATGTCCAATTTAAATGTAAAATTACTTCCAATAACAAAAAATAGATTAAATGATAAAAATATAATCTAATTATACTTCAAAACCATTTAAATATGTAATTTAATTATATAAATTATTTTGATTAAAAAGTTGTTTTCAATTAAAATTTAGTATTTTTCACTATTCATAAAAATGTGCATGTTATTAGAAAAACACTAAAAAATTATCCAAACTAAATTTTTATGTCTCTCTTATAAAGAAGAATTTTATTTTGTCAAATTGAATATATAAAAGTGTTAAATATTTGATTTAAAATGGGTTATCCATTAAAAGGTGGTAAAATTGATTTTTTTTTTAAAACACTTATTTTATCTGAAAAATTGGATTTGTTCTTATATTATGTCTTAAAAACACATAATATGGATGTTAAAATTATATGGAGTATATAAAATTTAAAATGAAGTTAATACTTTTCATAACCACTTTTTAAACGGCTAGTTTAGTAAGTCATGGTGTGCTCGAACTCGGTGTTGCGTGTTGCGCAAGCTATTGAATTTATTTATAGAGATAAAGTATTATGAAATCCTAGGTTGTTACAATAAATCACTAGTTGGATATTATTTCCCATGGAATGTCAGATGTTATGAGCTACCAATTACCTATAGTGGTAATGGAGTATGAGGATGTATTTTCTGAGGATTTTTTGACCTTAGATACCCACCATTAGATCAAAATATACATGGAATTTCACCTAGGGATATTCCTCATTTGTATTCCAGTATATCAGATGGCTCCCACAGAGTTTCGTGAGCTAGAAGTGTAGTTAGAGGATTTGTAGAGGAATGAATTTTTCAAAACTAGTGTGTCTCCCTAAGAAGACCTGGTGTGGTTTTCCAAAAAGAAAGGCTGGATTTTGAGGTTATTTATAGATTACCATCACCTAGATCAAGTGATATTCAAGAATAAGTATCCAATTTAGAGAGTTGATTACCTCTTTGAACAGTTGAGAGGGTTGAAGTGATTCTCAAAGATTGACCTTGGGTCAAGCTATCACCATCTCCGAGTTTGGAATGAGGTTATACCAAAGATTAAGTTATGATGTCACTACATCCACTAAAAGTACTTTGTGATGCCTTTTTACATGATAAACACCCCAAAAGTTTTCAAGGTACTCATCAACCATATCTTTCAGCCCTTATTAGACTTGTTCATGGTAGTATTCATCGATGATATCCTCATGTATTTGGTGTTAGAGGGGTAGAATGTGTGACACTTGAGGATGGTTATTTACATACTCCAGGATTAATAGATTTATGGTGATATCTAGAAGTTTTTTTTCTGGATTTGAGATGTCCACTTCCTAGGACATAACATTTTAGAAAAGGGAGTTGCAGTGGATCCGAAAAAGTTTTAGGTAGTTCCTGTTTGGGATCCACCCAAGAGTGTAACCAAGGTGATGAGTTTCTTTGGGTTGGTAGGATATTATTGGATATTCATAAAATATTTATCTAGTATCATGGCACACTTTAAGGATTATAACTGAAAGGGGAAGACTTCCATGTGTATACAGAGGTGCTAGCATGTTTTCTAGGAGTTGTGTTAGAGGTTGATGAGTGCTCCCATCTTGAGACTTCTAGAGGAGGGTGTTGAGTATATATTGTTCTATATTAAATTTACATATGGGCTTGGATGTATTCTAATGAAAAGGTGGGTGATGATTTCCAATGGGTCCCAACAATTTATACCCCATGAGAAGAACTACGCAACCCACAATCTGGAGCTTGAAGCTGTGGTTTTTGCCCAAAAGATGTGGTGACACAATCTTATAGGTGAGCGGTTTATCATCTATTCTGATCACAAGAGTTGCAATTATATATTTTTATAGAAATTTATTAACTTGAGATAGATTATATGGCTATAGTTAATCTAGGATTATGACTTTGAGATATTCTATACCCCCAAGAAAGAAGAATGTAGTAGGAGATCTTTGTCACTATTATTGAGTGAGGAGATATAATTATTGGCCAAATTGTAATTGTCCTTAGTGGAAAAGGATGATAAGGATTGCCTCTATTTTATTTTTCTTACCCCTATACTTATTCATCATGTTAGAGAGGATCAGATTTGAGATACTGATTATGAGACCTTGCATACTCAGATATCTACTGGACATGCTCTTGATGGATTTTCTAAAAGTGTGGTGCATGTCATCCTTTTATGGGGGTAGAAATGGTACTAGTGATGTTATGGGAGGAGGTGTTAAGATATTTATATACACCCCCCATAGTGGTACATCCAAGAGTGTCTAAAATTTACCAGGACCTTCAGTGTTAGTTCTAGTGGTCATGAATGAAGAAGTTCATAACATAGTTTATCTCTTAATGCAACACTTGTTAGTAAGTGAAGGTTGAGAACCATGTTCAAGAAGGATTGGATCAACCCATTGAGGTGATTAAGTGGAATTGGGATGGTATATCCATGTACTTTATTACAAGACTTCCATGATCATCCAGAGAACACAATGTTATATGGGTGATCATTGACTGACTCGCCAAGGCAGCCCACTTCCTAGCCATCCGTGAGTGGGACTCAGTAGAGAGCTCGGAAAACCTTTACATGCAGGATGTAGTTTGGATTCATGCAGTTCCATTGATGATCGTTTCATATCATTATTCTCACTTCATGTCATGATTATGGAGATGTTTGAAGGAGGCCTTTGGGACACAATTTCATTTGAGATTGATGTTCCACCACTAGATATATGTCCAGATATACAAGACCATTCAGGTTTAAGAGGACATGCTTTGGGATTTCATGTTGGACTTTTACCATATTCGTGAGGAGAACCTACCCTTAGTGTAGCTTTCATATAAAAATAGTAACCACTCTACTATTTATGGGGAACCATTTAAGGATTTATACGGGAGACCCTTTAGGTCACCGATGTGCTAGACTAACCCGAGAGAGTCTGTACTTATAAGCCCAGAGTTGGTGGAAGTGAAAATGGAAATGGTTTAGATCATCTATGAGTGGATATTGACTGCCTTGAGCTATCATAAGTCTTATGCATACAGACCATAGAGTTCATTGGAGTTTAGTGAGGGAGACCACGTGTTCTTAAAGGTCTCACCTTAGTGAAGATTGAAAAATTTTTTATGGGGAGGAAAGTTATCTCCAAGATTCATCAGAACTTTTAGAATACTGTGTAGCATTTGAAAGTTGGTATACCACATGGACCTACCACCATAATTATATTGGGTACATAGTGTCTTCTAGTTTTTGCAGTTGAGGCATTATTTACATGACCCATTTCATGTGCTCGACTAGGGTGATCTGGACATCGAGGATAGAGCTACCTTTGTGAAGTACCCGATAGTGATCAAGGATCGATAAGATGAGATAATTTATAGATAATTTATTACCTTGGTACATGTCCAATGATAACATGTGAATCTTTAGGAGAGAACATATGAGCGGGAGAACCAGATGTGATCTTAGTACCCTCACATGTTTAAGTATGATTTTTTTCATTTCAGGATGAAAATCCCTAAGGTGGGGAGAATATAACATCTTTTTTTCTTTTAAGACTTTAGAATATTATAAAGATTATTTTTAGATCCATGGGCTGAGATGGTGTGAGATTCTAGGGCCCAAATAGACTTGATATTGATATATTTAAATATTAATATGTATCAAATCACTCGTGCACATATTTTCATAATAGATTGTTATCCCCCTATTGGGGATATCTTATATGAAATATTAGACCATGGTTTCATATTTAATATAGTTTTTACCCTAATTGTGACATAAATTAGTTCAGTGTTGGGAATTTGGTGTAAAGCATTGGCGAGAATGAGAAATAATTCATTTAGTTAAATAAATAATTAAATGAATAAAATAACTCTCCCTTTTCTCTTCTACACATAGAGTATAAGGGAGAGAGTTTCTAATCCCATGCATGATGGTTGAACCAAGAGGAATCATGGAGAGGAACCACCAAACTTTTTCTTTGAAGATGATCAAGACCATATTGAGATGCAGTGGCTTTCGAGAATCATTTTGGACCTGAAGCTTTGGGGTTTTCACCATGAGTTAGAAAGATTTTTATTTTTGAGTCATGGTCCCTATATATGTGTTCCTTTAATGTTTTAAATCCATTTTATGACTAATAAGGACCCCTTGAGATTGAATTTAATCTTAATCATGGAAAATGGGTTTCCCAGGAGGTTTGTAAAGGATTTTATGTTCGGAAATCTTGATCACATGGCGTGTAGATCAAGGAAATGTTCCATGTGTTATTCTTATTTTGGGAAGATAGATTTTTAGGACTATTCACTATGTACTTATGGTGTAGGCTACATAGTAGAACATGTCCATGCAGCCAAGCTCTGGGACAAACTCCTTGTACATGGGAATAGGTATAGACATGTCTAGGGTACATAGGCATAGAAAGAATACACAAGAACTTCCATTGTACATGGTCATGGGTATAGGAACATAGGAATAGAAATATGCAGGTTTGGGTTTAGCAGTACACGCCATATACTCCCCTATACATTTCATGTACATTATCTGGAGTAGTTTATAGCCCCTATTCCCCTCAAAACAATGTAATTTCATTTGGGTGTGTTCTCTATTACACTTTAGTTGGGTGTGTTATATCTTTCCACTCAATTTGGGTGAGTTCCCTTGTTTCTTAATGAGTTATATTAGTTCATCACCATGTGGGTTTAGTGTGGCATACTATTCTGAGCATAGTTTAGGATCCCTTCAGTGAACTAGAGTAGGAATCTTTCCATAAAGCCTATAATTGATCCTTATTCACATCCTTCTTCTTTGGGTGTGGGGTTTTAGGAATATTCATGACCAAAATAAACATGTGTGTAATCCTATACCTATAAGGTTAATCTATTTAGGGTTCTAAGAATCCCATAGAGGCCTTGGGTGATATCCCCTCTCTATGTATTGACATCTTCTGAGTTCTAGCATGTATCTTATTCGTGGAGAGTACTAATGAGAATAAACTATTGGATGAGTTCCATCAGTGTTAGAAGTTATCAAGGTGTGTATTCTCCCAGATGAGTGTTACCTTTGAATCCTCGAGTGGAATTCTAGATTGGCTATATATTTGTGACCTACTTTGAGACTTAGTGTCTATTTTGAGTATATCTGATAATGGATTTCCTTTACCCTATTTCTTATGGGTTGAATGGACAATTAAATTTCTATTTATCCTTTTTGGGTTTTTGGTATTCCTATTAGGTATTGTTATACACACCTTTTCATGGGATATTTCTACACATGTCATTCCTTATGTAGATGATAGGATATATGATGGATTCCTTGGTTGATCAAGAACAGGAATATCATAGTTGAGCTAGACTGAATGTGGTTTATACTAGGTGTTTCATTTGAAATTGTTCCACTCCTTAGTAGGTTTTAAACTTTTTCAACTTTGGTGGAATTTTATTTGGACCTTTATTCTTTTCAATACT
The DNA here is from genome assembly GCA_963277665.1 of Viscum album. Taxonomy (NCBI): domain Eukaryota; kingdom Viridiplantae; phylum Streptophyta; class Magnoliopsida; order Santalales; family Viscaceae; genus Viscum; species Viscum album. Next base: position 1,348,033,637 of record OY728121.1, on the reverse strand, counting down.
TATATCATACTCTGGTTGTGGGATATATATGTATGCATGAATTTGGTATCAGTTGTACCTTACTTTTTAGTATTATATGGGTATTTAGATATTTATATATGTGTACATGTACCTTATTCTAAGGCCCCCCATATATGTTTTATGTCAACTCAGTTCTGGTCGACAACCCCTTCCCTATTAGAGGTGGTCTTGGGGTGTCACACATGATTCTTTGTAGGCTAGGCAGGACCCGACAAGGTGTTTCATGACATATATATTCAAAATTCTATTTTTTAAATGTGTCTTAGTACCCCCCCCCCCCTCCCATGTGGAACAGGAAGTAGTAATGTGTTTATACCTTTTATTCCCCATATAAGGCATTGGGGGTTAGAACCCATGATGGTCACCCATAGTCCTATTTTTTGTGATTTCATTTGGGCACATCAAGTATTGTGGTTAGTGGTCAGGATTCATCCAATGGTGATGACATGGATTGGAATTTATGTAATGTAGAGAGGAATTTGAAGTAAAAATAATATTATAGATGAGTTTTCACATGGTTCATTTATAAAAAAATATGAAAGAAATGTTATTCCGGAATCAAGGCTAGCATGAAATAATATCAACTGAAAATGGGTTGTTTTTGCAGGTCACTACATGTGTTTATGCATAATGATGTTTGGATAAGTATTGGTGCATGTACATACATGTATGTATATAGGAAATTATAAGGTATATAAATTCAAAATAAAGTGAAACTAGTTTGTGTGTTTAGAAATGGAAAAACCTATAACAAGGTTAGGTCGGTGCATAAAGATAAAACATGATTGGATTATGGGTCTGCCTCATAAAATTTAGCCTTTAGTCCATTAAATTATTATCCTTGAGCTTGTTGGGGATGGCCTAACCCTTAATAGGATGTGTATGGTTTTGATTAACTATCCCTTGGGTGTGTGGGTTGTTTTATTTCTTATATCCCTTAATAAATTCCTAGTAATCCTCCTAATAAACATCTCAAAATTAGAAAAAAAATATTAAATAAGCACCATCCTCTAGATATTGATGCTTGGTTACTTCATAGAATAATAATTAGCATAATTAAGGATATTTTAATTTTGTGATGGTATAGAATAATTATGCATGAGCCTCACTCAAGTTTCATTATGAAAATTTAAAAATAAAAAGAAAAGTTCAAGATTGAATTTAAGGAAAAAAGGAGATTCGAAAGTCTAATCCTTCTTCATTTTCACTAATGTGAAAAAAAAGAGTTATTGGTAGGGAGAGACAACATTCCTATTTCAAAAATTGAATGACTAGTATTTATTATATAATTAACTAATTTTAAATTTAGAAAAATATTTTTATTAATTTTTTACATTTAAGGATTAATAGGGTAGAGGAGGTAGAGAAAACATTATTAGAAGATAGGAAGAAAATGTATTTGGTGGGTAGAAACGGACCCTCTAAGAATCTTGTGGGATCTCATCAAAGTCTAGATAGTTTAGGCTTAATCCATGCTAAGGGATACTTTCACTAAATTCTCAATGAGGTTTTACTAGAAATCTATATTTCCATAAGATTTATAGAGGGAGACATTGAGATAATAATGGGATATGTAAAGGTTTTTTAGTATTACCATTTTGGTAAATATGAGTGGGAAAAAAGTATTAATCATGTACATGATTTTCCCAATACCCTCACTTAGACAGTATCTCCTCACCCTATTTTCTCTTTATTTTCCTCTACACTTCCCCCATATCAATATCCCTAATCTGGTATCCAATTGGCACCTAATTGTAATAGTGTGTTTGTGGATTAAAAAATGGTATTCCCTATATTTATTTCACCTCTATCCATGAATAAATTAATTAATTATACTAAATAATAATTTTCATGATTATATTATGTTTTCATGGAATTAAAGAAATTAGTTAATTTCATCATAAAATTTTATATGGGAGGTTACCAAATAGTGTTCTATAAAGGTGTTCCCATTTTATTCTATATTTTTAGGTTTCATTGCATGAATATAAGAACTAAAATATAGAATGAGTGCATAAATCCATAAGGAAATAAAAAATAAATGTATAGATATAATTAAATGGAATATATAGAATCAATAATAGAAAAATTAAAATAGTTTTTTCTATATAATAAAATATAATTTTTTTTCTTGATAAATTGTTATGATTGTCATGAGATTATTATTTAATAAAATTTTTAAAGATGGAAATATATTATGGGATTATTGTAGAGTAAATAAATTATATTGATATGTTATAAATGTATACCTATTCTATTAATAAATAGTTTATTTATATTACATGAAATCACAAGTTATGATAAATGATAATGGTTGGTATTTTTTATTAATATTATTTATAGAGTAGTGTTTCATGGGTTATTTAGATAAGATATACAATATTTTTTTGATTATGAATAAGTGTTTAGCTGTTTATGATTTTATTGTTAATGTACTTGATTTATATGAGATGTTGTTACTACCATGTATAAGGAAAAGATTTTATACATATATATACTTGTTGAATAGTTATTATTTTTATCAAGATACATGCATGAATTATGATTATAATTCTTTGATCATTTTTTAATTATTGATTTAAAAAGTTGGTAAGAATGATTTGTAGTATGGTGAAAATACCAATTTATTGAAATAGTTTTTCATGTTTGTTAGATTTTAGAATTTATATATTCTTGAATTTTATCTCTTTTAACAATAGGGGTTTAGGGAATGATTTACTTTTTATTCCTGGTAAGCAAATGATGTGATAAAATTATTCATCAAAGTAAAGTGGTTATACAATGAATTTTTTTATAATAGTGATGGTGTGATCAAATGAACTTTTAAATCTTAACTAGGATGTCATACAATGTAATTTTACTTCACATATATTCCATTCATGGATATGATACTGGTTTTTTGGGTTTGATTATTGAAAAGTTAACAACCATGTGATACGATGCATCTTATGGTAAGATAAGGGTGTTCCCAACCATGAAAATATTCTTTGATTAAGATCTTGGATGAATTCACCATATGTATGATATCTAGGATGTTCATTCTTGGTCCAAGCATTGCAAATTTGAGGATGATACAACTGTGGGTGGTGTAGTGAGAGTGGTGAGGAAGAGTTAGAGGTGTGCTCAGTGTAATGCCTCGACCTGGATCACCCGAATGGTGTTTGAGTGTGGATGCCACATGACCTCACGTATGCACCCCCCCCCCCCCCCCAATACAATATATCCTACCAGATAGTGTAGATTCCTTAAAATATTCATTGGGAGACTATTACCTCTACAATAAAGCCTAATGTTTTTGTCCAAATATACCAAAAATTTGACATGATTCTTCTGTATAAGAGACATCACAAAAACATGTAAACATAAAATAGGAAGCCCCAAATTCCCCCATGGTCCTAAATAAAAATAAATAAATTAATCTATATACATGATGAAAAAGTAAATAGTATTGTGGAAGTAGTTAAAAACAATCATACATATAAATAAAGTAGCGGCACATTTTACACTGAATAGGTTGAACAAAAACTAAATGTAAACTACATGCCTCTATCCTAAATCTCATAATAGACCTATTTAACCCTCATCCTCTATAATTCATATGAGATAACCCACTTTATTTTGTCACACCAGGCCTTTGATCTATTTGAACCTATGAACATTGTATTGTGCTCAGGTACCCAAGTGTCAGGGCAGTCTGATCTGCATATGAGTACAACTCAGTAGGGAATCACCAACACAATCCATGAAAAAACAATTAAATGTAATGTGTAAACATGTGATATACTCAAAATATAGTACATGGTGAATAAACATAAATAATAATCATCATTGATCCTAGGGTTCTAATGTGACACCCAGGATTGATTATAACTGCTTCAAGCAATATCAGAGTATCTCTGTGCATAATACATCACCTTAGGGACACATATCCTACCCTAGGATCCCATAAACATGCATTCATCAGCCATAAACATCGGATCCTAGGGGTAACTTAGGAATACTAAATAGTATCATACTTAATTCGTATTCTACAGATCATCCTAGGCATCCCATAATATTTCTAGGATCAACAGCCAGATCATAGGTGACATAGGCATCGTGTTGTACTAGGAATCAAAGACAGATCATAGAATCACTAGGAATATCATAAGTAATCACTTGGAATCTCACTAAATCCTAGAAATCAATAGGAATATCTCCCAATAACATAAGGTATGACATAGGCATTCCACATTCATCATCATGTGTGGTCAAAACCTAGGGATGTAATCCATGGAATTTTTCATCATTTTGGACTATCAAATCCTCTATAAGTAATCCTTAGAATCGATAATTTTATATATTGGGGCTATAATCCACCCGGTAACATATCTTGATATTAACCATAATAATATTAATAACATGTCTTGTCTATTTTCCCAACCCATCTCACATAACTAAACTTGGCCTCTCAAGTGCATGACATATCCCTACCACTACTACACTACCATGATCACATTATTAATTCAGGGTCTAAAGTGGTTCTCATAATCATTTATATACATTACCAAAAACACCCTATCAGGGTAAACATATCACTATATATCCTATTAGGTTCCTCTAGTTCTCATCATACATGGACACCCCATATAAGTTCTTTTATCATGTTCCCATCACTGGGGTCCAATCCATTTACTCAAAGGTCTCAATATCCCTTAACACTATTATATTTATTACACTTTTGCCTCATCAAAATCATATTATATTCATTCCATTCATCACAGTAAGATATAGCATCATTCCCACCTAAATTTCATACTTAATATAGGTTAGTCCTCTCATCATACCTTCTCTAGACTCCTTTCTATAATTTTTACTCAGGAACACCCATCTGATACACATGTGCTAGTGGAAGAATAATAATAACCTACCTACAAGTCAATGAGACCAAATGCTCTAAGTAATATCACAATTCTATCATGGCCTACTAGGGTTAATCATTATTAATCTAATACTCTCCTCTACAAAAAAATTTCATAGGAACCTATATTAAGGGAAGCTAAATTTCATCGAATTCGTTTAATTAATACCACTCAAGGTATGTATATTTCATAGCACACTTTAATAATTGAACCCTCATCCATCGATAGTAGAGATATCAAACTAGGACTTAAGGGTTCACCATGTACCTTGGTACTTCCATTAAATTATATAGTTTAAAATAAAACAATTCATATAAAACATTTTTAAAATCAATCCATAAACCATTGGTGAGCATGGCGTCAAGACAGTGTCAAAAGGTCCACAGTGGTACTTGACACCTTTTTCATTTCCAGATAGTTCAATAGAATAATATATTTTATAAATAAATAAATTATCTTATTTAATTTAAGGTTTGATCACCCTCAGTAGTGAGACCAAATAATGAATTCTTATAAAAAATGAATATACTAAATGGTAATGATCAATGGACCACCTACCTCATTTATGGAGTTATCCCCACTGTAAGAAAAGCCTGAAGATCCTCATCAAATCTCATCCAAGTCGAAACAGTCATCATTCATCAATACGAGGCCCTAACTAAATTTATAAAAAATTAATTATTTATAAATTATTATTAGTTTATTTTATAATTAACTCTATAATTAATGTAATCAAAAAAATTATAATCAATTTTTATACTTTTAATTAAAAATAAATCAATAGTAAATTTTAAGATTTATATAAGAGACCAATTTCCCTTTATATTTTACAAAATACCCATTTATAATACATTAATTAATTATAAAATAATTTCATAATTTATTTTATAATTAATTTCATAATTGATTTATATAAAATATTAAATAAATAATTCTCCCCCAAAACCTCATTTTATACCTTAAAATAATCATATAATAAAAACTAGGAAGTACCAATATTTTAAAAAATATTATCTTTACACAGGGGGTATCAACATAGGTGTAAATATGGTGACACATACGCAATCTACATTATATAAGGTTAGAATAACATACCCTTATGGAAGATCCCCTCTATATATAAGGTCAGTTGTTCTTACCCTCACTAAGGAGCCCCTCCCTATATAAGGGTAACCTGTAACCTAAAAAACCTTTCTTCATTGCATCACATGCACAACATAAAAACAAAAACATATTTTTGCAAAAACAGAAATAAAATCAAAAATTATTAAAATTCAACCCCAAATAACCTCACATTACCCCATTTCAAAACCAATATAAATTTTATTACCCAGTAATAATTAAAATGATGAACTAATCATGAAATTGTAAAGAAATAAAAATAATCAACCAACCACATGGTAGATTTCTGAAGCATTGAGCATGAATCTGTGCCATGTAGCTATTGAACCTCGATCTAGTATTGATTAAGCCCTCTAGAAAATCCCTTAGTTCACCCCTCTCCCTCTCTTGGTTCATCCATGTGAAATGGGGAGAATATATCCCTAATCTCATGTATACTGGAAGAAAATTTGGGGGTATGATTAAATTAAATTAAATTTATTTTATTTTATTTTATTTTATTTTTAATATCTATTTAAACACCTGTCTTAGGAATCAAAACATAAACATAGTTTATACAATACCTAGATAAAACCACCAATTATAAACTCAACCATGAAGTTATAATTTAATTTTTTGACTCCATTCAAAAGATATCAATGTCCACATATGTGGAATAATTTATATTTAATTAGTAAATATTAATATTTTTTATAAAATTATATCGGCTCAGAATCTCACCAAATTTCATCCCTATGATAAGCACCACATTACATGATAAAAACCCCTTAAATAATATTTATGAAATCCTATTCTAGGGTAAATTACCATTTTTACCCTTATACACATCTAAAACAAAAAATTCAAATTTCCACTGAAGTTTACATCCAGTAAAAGTGTGGGTCTTTACACCTATACTAGATAAGACATGATACATATATATATATATATATATATATATGTTTATGTATGTATGCACGTATGTTCAACTATATACAATATAGGGAGGCATTCCTACTATATTTTTGGGGTGTAGATTTTCCTCAGCAACAACAAAAGGTGTTTTCATCCTTAAGAGTGTGTTGGAGACATGCCTTAGGTTACCCGTAAAAGAAAAATAGAGTATACCTAGGGTATAGAAGTAAGGGTGTACACCTTGATTTTGGTTTATTCATAAAATATTAGAGATAAATATTTTATCATATCTATATAATATCATAGGTGTGGAAGAATATATGAGTTATGTTCCTGGGTCTCCTTAATTACATGCTTGGATATCTAGGCTGAGAGTGGAACATGAGAGATGTGATAGTAGGATAGGATGATTCTAGACCAAAATAATTCTCATCTAGATCGATATGGTTCTACTACCCCTATTTATTAGAAATCTATAATGTTATTTTTATGAGAAAAGTAATAGGGAATAAAAGCGTCCGAGATTGGGAACCTGCATTGATCTATGCTAGAATGAAGGATCTCATAACCCAATTCCCAAGATACTTAAAATATGAGACCTTTGACTTTATTTATAGATAATAATAATAACATATTACATAATTTATTCCATTATTCTTAATGAAACACATCCTCTAATAGTATAATTCTTATTCAAAGAATATGGATGAGGTTAGTTGTTTTTCTAGAGGATTTGTTGTGTCAGAGCATAAGAGGTCAGTTTTTCGTAGATGTTTTAAGGAGGGATAATTGAATCTCGATAGTTGGAATATTTTAGAATGATAATTCTCACATGGGTTTGGGTTTTTTTAGAGTTAATGATTTATCACTAAGATAGGTTATTATACCTTTCTTATCTACGAGCATTGAAAATATCTATATACTTTTTCCATTATATACGAGTGGATTCATATTACCCATATTTTTTTTTTATATTCTTATTATTTTCATTTACTTATATGGATTTCTACTGCTTCCTTGTAGGAGAGAGGTTCATTATTTTCCAACAATAATGATTCACCATACTCGGTGACTAGGAAACCAAATCTCTATGGTTCCCTTACCTCTCTTGAGCTCCTACGCAGTACTTGTGTTTCTGGAACCTCTTCCACAGGGACCTGTAGAACTTGTTCCTGTACCAACTCTTGTGTATCTTGAGCATTAACTTCGTTGAAGTCAATCTTGCTCCCACTATCCTTTTTTAGGATGTGCTCCCTCTCAATAAATATGGCTTGTCTGGCGATATTCACTTTCTTGTCCTGAGGGTTATATAGGTAATATCCTTTCGTTTCCTTAGGATATCCTATAAAGATACACTTCATGCCCCGGGGTGCTAGTTTGTTGCCTAAGAAGTCCTTAACAAATTCCTCGCATCCCCATACACGTGTATGGGACAAAATGGGTTTCTTTCCATTCCATAACTCAGAGTGAATTCCATTTTCCGCCTTAGTTGGTACTCTTTTTAATGTGTATGCTGCAGTTTGTAATGCATATCCCCAAAAGGATAATGGAAGATCCACATGACTCATCATCGACCTCACCATGTCCAAAAATGTGTGGTTCCTCCTTTCACTAACACCGTTCCACTATGGTGTATAAGGAGGAGTGAGCTGAGATAGAATCTCAGACTCCCGTAGAAGATCGATGAACTCTTGGTTCAGATATTCTCCACCTCGATCCGATCTAAGTTTCTTTATCTTCTTACCAAGATGATTCTCTACTTCATTCTTGAATTCCTTAAATTTCTCTAAGGCTTATGACTTATACCTCATTAAGTAGACAAATCTGTATCTACTCAAATCATCAGTAAAAGTAATGAAGTAAGAATATACACCTCTAGCTTCTACTGGAAATGGTCCACATACATCCGTGTGTACCAATCCTAGAGGCTCTATGGCCCTTTCACCCTGTCCACCGAAAGGAGGCGTGGTCATTTTACCTTGTAAACAAGTGTGACATCTATCAAGTGGTTTTAGCTCAGTAGAGTCTAAATAGCCATCTTGGTAGAGCTTTTTCAAGTGCTTCTCGTTTACATGACCGAGACGGTGATGCCACAACTGGGTGATGTATGAGTCATGTGAGTTTGTTTCGTTATCGATTTCCAACACTGGTTTTTTTAATTTAATACATACAAACCATTATTTAAATGTTCTATACCATAACATATGTTGTTCTTATAAAAGACACAACCCTTATTTCCAAACTTGAAAATAAATCCATCCATATCCAAACAAGATACAGAAATTATGTTCTTGGTAACACTAGGAACATAATAACAGTTATGTAAAACCAAAATCATGCCAGTCGTTAATGAGAGGTGGTAGTCGCCAATAGCCAATGTAGCCAGCCTTGCGCCATTGGAAGCTTGAATATCCACCTCTCCTCTGGAAATCTTTCTAAATCTACTTGGTTCCTGCATTTGAATACAGATGTGATCCCCACAAGCTGTATCTAATACCCAATGTGTAGAAATGGAAATATTACACTCGATAACGAACGCACCTTCAGCGTCCCCATGCTTCTGGGTGCAGTTCCTCTTCCATTGGCCCTGCTTGCCACATGAAAAACACACCACCTCCCATTCCTTGCCCTGCCTGTAACACCCCGAGATTTTATGAAAAATATTCTTTTTAATTTCATTAATTTCTTGTGTTGTACGCTACACCAAAAGGAGCTTGCACAACATGTATCCTTGACATGCCTTGCATTACATGCAATCACGACCTTCCACGATAGCGTGAGTTGTACGCAATACCGAGTTTCGCTAAACAACGATATGCTATTAAAATATTTTTAAAACTAGCCATTATGAATAGTAATACCCACTTTTTGAAATTTTATAAATTTTATTTTTGAAAATGGACTTCATTTTTGGATTCGGAATATTGAAATTAGCTTAGGGTGAAATTTTGGTACTTTTCGGATAACTTTCATATTCTGATGAATAGTGAAAATTCTAAATTTTAATTAAAAACAACTTTTTTAATCGAAATAATTAATAGTGATAAATTATTAATTTGAGTGGTTTTAATGTATATTTAGAATATATTTTTACAATTTAATACAATGTTGGTCATTGGATGTCATTTCACATTTAAACCAGTTATAAACAAGTGTCAATCTTTTGATAGTTATTATCTCTTAAAAACACGCTATTTGTTTTGACGACGGAAATTCATTTTTAAATTAGTTAATGTAACTGATATGTTTTGAATTTGATAAAATATACATCATTTTTTAATTCATAATATCAAATATAGCGTAGGCCTAATTTTTGGTATTTTTCTGGAAACTTTCATTTTTTGATGATTAGTGAAACCACTAAGTGGTAGTTAAAAAAACTGAATTTTTCATAAAACTTAATTTTACCGCTTCTGTGAATAGAATTTCGAAAATCCGAGAGACACGGTTAATATCAAGGACTAAAATGTGGTTCAATGAGATGAAAATAATTTTTGGTGAATAGTAACTTTTTACTTTTTTTTACCACGGTTAAAAGTAAATAGGGTAATTAAGGGTAAAAATGATATTATTATTACCCTAAAACGTGTCCTAATTCTATTGGATAAGTTTAATTCGACCAAAAACAACCTTAGGAATAAAATATGACCATTTAGGCCCACTTGGATTTGATTAGGACATTTATTATTAATTTATTTAAACAAGGGTTAAAATAGTTAAAATCGAATTTTAATAAGTAAATAATTTTTAATATGGGGTTATAAATAAGATAAATTAGACTATAAATATTCATTAGAAAGATAAATAAATTTCCTACATAATGGTATTTTATTTGTAATTTTTAGACATTAAATAATTTAATTTATTTATGACACAACGACGATGCAGTAATTATCTTATTAATGAAATATTGACATAATTGATGTTATAAATACCCAAATAAATGTAATTTGAGACTTTTTATGAATTCCACTAATTTTACAGGTTAATATGACATGTTAGTATTGATTTAATTAACTTGGTTAGAACTAATCATTTTGTTATGATTTTCCCAAAAATCAATTACTAAATAGTGTCAAAATTGACATAAAATAGTTTTTAAAACAAATATTATATTATTAATTGTTATTTTATTCCTAAAAATATAATGTTCTGCCAAATGACTTAGATAAGGTTATATATATTAATAATAAACAACTTTCGGTTCTTCTGTCTTGTTATAGTAAGTTTATTAACCTTATAGTGTAAGAAGACATGAAGACACGGTAAAAGTAAAATTATTTAACTTAATGTTAAAACTAAATGATAAGGTTAAAATAGGAACTTAAACTTGTCTAAATTATATTGGATGAGATGATTTCGACCCATCCCCACCTTATATTTGAAATAAATCAATTTTGAGCTATTTAAAACCGAATTTGGCTTTATAATAAAATAATATTTTTAGTTTTCCAAAGGTGCCCCTCTCCTCCCTTATAAAAGGGCACCTCCTCCCTCTCTTCCTCACACCACTTTGAGCCTTCAAGCTCGGAAAAACCCTTCAAAATTCTCTTCTAAACTTCCCTAGAAACATCCTAGAGGTCCTGGTCTTCTTCAAAGACCAATTTTAGTGCCCTAAAAGGAGGTCTCAAAGAGGTGCTTCAAAGAAGAGGTAATGTCCGTTACCGATTCTTTCAACTTTATTTCTTCTTCCACTTCTTCTTATTAGGTTGTTTCATTATGAAGTAATAACATCAGTATCACTCATATACTGATATGTTATTATAAGTATTATACAAACCTATTTCACCATCTATCCATCCTACAGAAAACAAAATCACCGCGCGTGCGTACGTACGGAATACCGTCTCCACGCTATGGTGTAATCTATTTTCCACCACCGCCTTACTTGGATGGGTATAATGGTGTACATAATAACTATATATGATTATTGTAAATTGATATTGATTCTTAAATAGTATACATACACTCCAATACAATTCCACGATCATGAGAACGATATCATCGCTCGTGCGTACGTACGGACTACCATCTCCACGACGTGATGAGATTCATTCTCCACGTTAACCATTCATGAATGATTATAAAGTATATATAATAAGTAATAATGAAATATATGACATAATAATGATACTGTATTTATGTGTGTATATATGTATGTCATCTACTTAATTCCATTCAACTCAATAAGGAAACGAAAACAGCGTTCATGCGAACGTACGGCCTACCATCTCCATGAACGGTGTATTTCTTTCCATTTATCGATCCATTATATATATGTATATTATGAATATATATTATATATAAATAATGTTTTACATTCTTGATTTAAGTAATCATGATCTAAGTAATCATATGAATAATTACAAGTTAAAACACGAACGACAAATGAGACGATTTTACCCAAAACGCTACTTTAACATTAATTTACAAAAGAACGGGTAATATAAATTCATAAGTGAACCATATATGATATAATAACAATGAATATGATTCTATAATATGTCAATGACATTATTTAAATCATTATACAGGAGGTTCGTACACTTATGAAGCAAATTTGACCTAAGGTAAGGGAAAATCTCACAATCTCATTTTTATCTGAGATTGTTTATACTTTGGTATTTACTGGGGTGTATTTTATCATCCACATCCATGTTCCCTCAATATGTAATATTGTTTCCATCCACCTACAATTTTTTAAATCCAATTTTACCCTTCGGTGAGTTTTTAGTAAAATATATGAAAGGAATCTTTTGGCGTTTTTCGTACGAGGTACTTTTTGACTTTTCCGAAAAAAGTACGAGAAGAATATTTTTTTAACTTATAAGGCATGAATGGATTTTTAAAAAATTATTTCCAAGAAGCTTCCTTTACAAGTTTTCAAGTTTATTTTTAATCAACTTCTTTTAGTTCAAAATTTTATGACATGTTAATAAAGGAAAATGATTTTGAAGTAGAAAGGATATTTTCCTAAAGAATGGAGTTCAAGTGTTTTATCAAAATTATTTTCCATCTAAGATAATATAGGGTTCTATTTCTATACCTATTATTACATTGATTTGATTATGTTGTGATGGAATTATTTTTATGAATTCCTTTATCTTATATGAATTGTTTTATGATGACATTTTGTTTAAGAATCCCATTTTTATTACATGGGTTATGCAATGATGTATGATTTATGATTTTGTGGCACACATAAGAATGGTATCATTATGAGATGGGTGGGACCTATATCTCCCTCCAATGCATTGGGTAAATATTTTATATCTCATGAGATAGACATGGCTGGAACGGAAGGTTAAACCGGTTCAGTGAAACAGGACTGAAACGAGGAGTGAACTCGGTTCAGAAATGGACTTTGTCCACTAAGATAGTCTTGGAAATGAGTCTTGACTACTAAGAAATTATTCTCTATGATTATGTGTGTATGCCACAAAGTTCCATGTTTTAAGTTATGATTATTGTGATTACATTTCACTACCATGATTTATCCCATGTTATGAAATTATGATCTTTTTTTCAGGGTAAGATTTCCAAATTGTTATGTTCTTATGAATATGATGTGATTGATATTTCTTTTGTTTACCCTTACTGAGCATTTGAGCTCACCCTTTTATGTTTTCTTTTCCCCAGGATATAAAGAAAGGTTTTATGTAAGAAAAAAAGGGAAGATCTTTATGGGAGATGTTGAAGATCTTTCACCACGAATATAAGATTATATTCCGAGTTTCCAAAGACACTAAACTATTACGGTCCTTGTGTGTGTGTTTTTGTAATTTACTAAGTATTCTGAAAAAGTAATGTAATGTCCATTTACGTCAAGCATAGGGTCTCTACAGTTGGTATTAGAGGAAAGGTTTAGTCAACCTTTGGAAACTAGGATGTGAGAACTTTAGTGAGATCCCTAGAGATATTTCTAAGGTATGTCTAGGGATGTACCTAAGGTTAAGTATACGTTATAGTCCTAGAATTTCGCTAACCATATTAGAATTAATCCTAAGATGTTAGATATTGATGGTGCTCTCCCTTTTTTAAGTTGTTTTCCCTAGCATGATTTTTTCCTCTCACAGTATTCTTTTTGGGTTTTAGACGATGGCTGGAACCCGAAGGAACCGTATTGATCAATGTAATGGACGATGCAATGATTGTCCTCCTGAACAAACCAACGTTATGGGAGATGGAGTGCAAAATCTTATTTCTATACTTACACAAGCTATGAATCATTCTGGACTTCCAAATGAGCAGAGAAGGGAACAATATTATATTGAGTCCTTCATGAGGCAACGCCCACCTTCTTTCAGTGGGTCTTCCGATCCACTTGTTGCTGAACAATGGATCAGTACCACTGAAAATATATTTTCAGTTCTTCAATATTCTGAACATGATAAAGTCATCTTATCAGTATATTGTTTGGAAGGTGATGCTGATCAATGGTGGAATCTTATCAAGAATATGAGGCCAAGAGATGAAATTGATTCCATGGAATGGGACGAGTTCAAGAACTTATTTTTCAATAAGTACTTCCCTTGTATTCTTCGAACAAATATGGAGAAGGAGTTTCTCGAACTAAAGCAAAAGGATGATGAATCTGTTGGTATATATGAAGCGAATTTTACAAGGCTTGCAAGGTATGCATCTGGCTTTATCATCCAACCTGAAAGTAAAGTTGATCGATTCATCAATGGCTTAAAACCAAATCTTCGAAGGGCATTAGCTATAAGAGACTTCAGTAGCTATGAAGAAATTGTGCGATGTGCTATTAAGGTATAAATGGAATTTGGTGTTACATATCCATATCATGGTCATGACAAGAAACGAAATATGGAGTTCAAGGAGAAATATCATAATAATGGTGAAAAGAAGATGAATGTTTCCTTATTCTCAAAGTGTGGAAAGAAGCATGGTGGAGATTGTCTTAAAGGGACTAGAAAATGTTTTAAGTGTGAAAAATAAGGTCATCGAGCAGCTGAGTGTCAAAGTAATAGAAAAAGGGTTTCTAATGGTGTGAATAAAGAAAAGACTGCAGAGAACGCACCAACAACACTTCAATGCTTCAAGTGAAATGAAATGGGGCATTATGTTAATCAATGCCCTAATCCAAGGGTTAATGATGATCGACATGAGTAACCACTTAAGGCAAAGGACAAAGGGAATTCACATGCGATCACTATTGGCGATGTTTAATATGACAACGATGTGGTGGAATGATTAATTGTTTATGTAATGGGATTCCAAAATAATGTTGTATATAGTATCGTGGAATATTGAAATATTTATGTATTGGTCTATTGTGGTTTTCAATAATTTTATGGTACCGGTAACCATGGGAAGTGATTGAGATATTTTTGGTAAGCAGATGATATGCGCATAATTAAGGGATAAGAAGTTAATGAGATGTTTTATTGTATTCATGATCTCATGATTGATATAAGGACTAAGTGATATTATGGTTTGAGTATAAAGAATTTTGAGGATTTTGGTATGTGGAAAGTGTTAACTTTTAACTGCATTCATGTTTTCACTAAGGTTCAATGGGTATTCATTCTTCAAGAGAATACATGATTAAGGTATTCACATGTTTGTAATTTGACAACAAGATATATCTTTTGATATATGAGGGATAAATGATGGCATTCACGTGATTGTTATGTGACATTTCAAGTAATCATTTTCTTTATATTATGAGCTTGGACCGAAGTATTTTAGATAAGCCTAAAGATTGGAATGGATTATGTTGGACATAAGTTAGTATTGTTTAAGGATAGAACTTTTTTCGATATTATTGATGGGATTTTATAGTAATATAGCTTTAGAAAAAGGACAACCTGCAGGATGGGTGACAACCCATCGCGTCGGAAAAGGCTGTGGGAATCGAACCCACAACCCAAGTGCGACTGGCCTTTATCACCTACCACTGGCCTACAGAAAGTCCCTGGTTAGTAGAAACTAGTTTTATTTTATTACGCGGTATGATATATGAAGTACAGGTTCATTCTTGGAATCGTATAAGATTAACCTCACCATAGATGGACTTATGTATATTTGATAACCTTTTCTAACCTTTTGTTTGAAACAGATGGAATGACCCATCATTCTATCACATGATCTATTAACACTTCATGAATAACAAATTCAACTTAATTTCTATAAGATATGAAGTGTAAATTGTTCAAAGCCCAAACAACAGTGAGATTGTACCAAAATAAAGTAAGTATTTATTCTAATTCAAATTCTTCAACTTTAGGGAAATGATCTTGAAAACCAAAAATGTTGTCCTAGTGCCCTTATATCTGATGAATCAGATGGTACCCTAGATCATCAAAAACATATGGCTTTGTGATTGTTGGATTTTTATTAGCCATGTTCTCTACCACTCTCCATCAGAACATGACGGTTAGATTTCTCTTCCATATCCATATTTTCACCTATGTTCTCCTATGTGGAAACCCAGTGATTTGTTAATTTGGGTAACCGTTGTGTTTCATACTTTAATTTTTAAAGCCAAGTTTTGTTATTCCTTTTTACGATGTGGGTTTCTATTAAAGAAACTTTCGTGTAGTAAACCATTTATAACCCCGACGAATTTCGAGGGCGAAATTCATTTTAAGGGGGGTAGAATGTAACACCCCAAGATTTTATGAAAAATATTCTTTTTAATTTCATTAATGTCTTGTGTTGTACGCTACACCAAAAGAGGCTTGCACAACACGCATCCTTTACATGCCTTTCATTACATGCAATCGCGACCTTCCACGATAGCGTGTGTTGTACGCAATACCGAGTTTCGCTAAACAATGATATGCTATTAATATATTTTTAAAACTAGCCGTTATGAATAGTAATACCCACTTTTTGAAATTTTATAAATTTTATTTTTGAAAATGGACTTCATTTTTGGATTTGGAATATCGAAATTAGCTTAGGGTGAAATTTTGGTACTTTTCGGATAACTTTCATATTATGATGAATAGTGAAAATTACTAAATTTTAATTAAAAACAACTTTTTTAATCGAAATAATTAATAGTGATAAATTATTAATTTGAGTGGTTTTAAAGTATATTTATAATATATTTTTACAATTTAATACAATTTTGGTCATTGGATGTAATTTCACATTTAAACCAGTTATAAACAAGTGTCAATCTTTTGATAGTTATTATCTCTTAAAAACACGCTATTTGTTTTGACGACGGGAATTAATTTTTAAATTAGTTAATGTAACTGATATGTTTTGAATTTGATAAAATAGACATCATTTTTGAATTCGTAATATCACATATAGCTTAGGCCTAATTTTTGGTATTTTTCTGGAAACTTTCAGTTTTTGATGAATAGTGAAACCACTAAGTGGTAGTTAAAAAAACTGAATTTTTCATAAAACTTAATTTTACCGCTTTTGTGAATAGAATTTTGAAAATCCGAGAGACACGGTTAATATCAAGGACTAAAATGTGGTTCAATGAGATGAAAATAATTTTTGATGAATAGTAACTTTTTACTTTTTTTTATCACTGTTAAAAGTAAATGGGGTAATTAAGGGTAAAAATGATATTATTATTACCCTAACACATGTACTAATTCTATTGGATAAGTTTAATTCGACCGAAAACAACCTTAGGAATAAAATATGACCATTTAGGCCCACTTGGATTAGATTAGGGTATTTATTATTAATATATTTAAAAAAGGGTTAAAATAGTTAAAATCAAAGTTTAATAAGTAAATCATTTTCAATATGGGGTTATACATAAGATAAATTCTACTATAAATATTCATTAGAAATATAAATAAATTTACTACATAATGTTATTTTATTTGTAATTTTTAGACATTAAATAATTTAATTTATTTATGACACAACGATGATGCAGTAATTATCTTATTAATAAAATATTGACATAATTCATGTTATAAATACCCAAATAAATGTAATTTGAGACTTTTTATGAATTACACTAATTTTCCAGGTTAATATGACATGTTAGTATTGATGTAATTAACTTGGTTCGAACTAATCATTCTATTATAATTTTCAAAAAAATCAATTACTAAATAGTGTCAAAATTGACATAAAATAGTTTTTAAAAAATATATTATATTATTAATTGTTATTTTATTCCTAAAAATCTAATGTTCTGAAACATTACTTAGATAAGGTTATATATATTAATAATAAACAACTTTTGGTTCGTTTGGCTTGTTATAGTAAGTTTATTAACCTTATAGTGTAAAAACACAGGAAGACACGGTAAAAGTAAAATTATTTAACTTAATGTTAAAACTAAATGATAAGGTTAAAATAGGAACCTAAACTTGTCTAAATTATATTGGATGAGAGGATTTCGACCCATTCCCACCTTAGATTAGAAATAAATCAATTTGGAGCTATTTAATACCGAATTTGGATTTATAATAAAATAATATTTTTAGTTTTCCAAAGGTGCCCCTCTCCTCCCTTATAAAAGGGCACCTCCTCCCTCTCTTCCTCACACCACTTTGAGCCTTAAAGCTCGTCCAAACCCTTCCAAATTATCTTCTCCACTTCCCTAGAAACATCATAGAGGTCTCGATCTTCTTCAAAGACCAATTTTAGTTCCCTAAAAGATGGTCTCAAAGAGGTGCTTCAAAGAAGAGGTAATGTCCGTTACCGATTCTTTCAACTTTATTTCTTCTTCCACTTCTTCTTATTAGGTTGTTTCATTATGAAGTAATAACATCAGTATCACTCATATACTGATATGTTATTATAATTATTAAACAACCCTATTTCACCATCTATCCATCCTACGGAAAACGAAATCACCGCGCGTGCGTACATACGGAATACCGTCTCCACGTCGTGGTGTAATCTATTTTCCACCACCACCTTACTTGGATGGGTATAATGGTGTACATAATAACTATATATGATTATTGTAAATTTATATTGATTCTGAAATAGTATACATACACTCTAATACAATTCCACGATCATGAGAACGATATCATCGCTCGTGCGTACGTACGGACTACCGTCTCCACGACGCGATGAGATTCATTCTCCACGTTAACCATTCATGAATGATTATAAAGTATATATAATAAGTAATCATGAAATATATGACATAATGACGATACTGGATTTATGTGTATATATAGGTATTTCATCTACTTAATTCCATTCAACTCAATAAGGAAACGAAAACAGCGTTCATGCGAACGTACGGCCTACCGTCTCCATGAACGGTGTATTTCTTTCCATTTATCGATCCATTATATATATGTATATTCTGAATATATATTATATATAAATAATGTTTTACATTCTGGATTTAAGTAATCATGATCTAAGTAATCATATGAATAATTACAAGTTAAAACACGAATGACAAATGAGATTGTTTTACCCAAAACGCTACTTTAACATTAATTTACAAAAAAAGGGTAATATAAAGTCATAAGTGAAACATATATGATATAATAACAATGAATATGATTCTGTAATATTTCAATGACATTATTTAAATCATTATACAGGAGGTTCGGACACTTACGAAGCAAATTGAACCTAAGGTAAGGGAATATCTCACAATCTCATTTTTATCTGAGATTGTTTATACTTTGGTATTTACTGGGGTGTATTTTATCATCCACATCCATGTTCCCTCAATATGTAATATTTTTTCCATCCACCTACAATTTTTTAAATCCAATTTTACCCTTCGGTGAGTTTTTAGTAAAATATATGAAAGGAATCTTTTTTCGTTTTTCGTATGAGGTACTTTTTGACTTTTCTGAAAAAAGTACGAGAAGAATGTTTTTTTAACTTATACGGAATGAATGGATTTTTAAAACATTATTTCCAAGAAGCTTCCTTTACAAGTTTTCAAGTTTATTTTTAATCAACTTATTTTAGTTCAAAATTTTATGACATGTTAAGAAAGGAAAATGTTTTTGATGTAGAAAGGATATTTTCCTAAAGAATGGAGTTCAAGTGTTTTATCAATATTATTTTCCATCTAAGATAATATAGGGTTCTGTTTTTATACCTATTATTGCATTGATTTGATTATGTTGTGATGGAATTATTTTTATGAATTCATTTATCTTATATGAATTTTTTTATGATGACATTTTGTTTAAGAATCCCATTTTTATTACATGGGTTATGAAATGATGTATGATTTATGATTTTGTGGCACACATAAGAATGGTATCATTATGAGATGGGTGGGACCTATATCTCCCTCCAATGAATTGGGTAAAGATTTTATATCTCATGAGATAGACATGGCTGGAACGGCAGGTTAAACCGGTTCAGTGAAACAGGACAGAAATGAGGAGTGAACTCGGTTCAGAAATGGACTTTGTCCACTAATATAGTCTTGGCAATGAGTCTTGACAACTAAGAAATTATTCTCTATGATTATGTGTGTATGACACAAAGTTCCATGTTTTAAGTTATGATTATTGTGATTACATTTCACTACCATGATTTATCCCATGTTATGAAATTATGATCTTTTTTGCAGGGTAAGATTTCCAAATTGTTATGTTCTTATGAATATGATGTGATTGATATTTCTTTTGTTTACCCTTATTGAGCATTTGAGCTCACCCGTTTATGTTTTCTTTTCCCCAGGATATAAAGAAAGGTTTTAGGTAAGAAAAAAAATGGAAGATCTTTATGGGAGATGTTGAAGATCTTTCACCACGATTAGAAGATTATATTCCGAGTTTCCAAAGACACTAAACTATTACAGTCCTTGTGTGTGTGTTTTTGTAATTTACTAAGTATTCCGCAAAAGTAATGTAATGTCCATGTACGTCAAGCATAGGGTCTCTACACTACCTCTAGATATTCCCCTTCTTGGAGGGACGGTGCTCGGGAGCTTCAGACTGTTTATAATTCTTTGGACCCTTTGCTTTGTCCTTCCTTTTCTTGTTCACCATAAGGACTACGGGTTTGTCACGTCCCATGTACTTGTCTACCTGGAGAATAAATGTTAGAATCTCCAATAGACTCTTCTCATTTCCACTCATGTTATAATTGACAATAAAGCTAGATAAGGTCTTGGTCAGTGATGATAGGATGAGATCTGTACGCAACTCATCCGGAAATTTAATCCCTAAGATGTCCAGGTGTTCAATGTAGCCAATAATATTGACTACATGAGGCCCAGCTGGCGCAGAATCTCCAAGATTAGTTGTAAACAAAGCATTGTAGATCTCATAACTCTCATGTCTCACCTTTTATTGGTAGAGATCCTTAAGGTGAGACATCATTCTATACGTGTCCATGTTTTCATGTTGCTTCAACAGCTCATTGGACATGGCCGATAGCATGAAACACTGGACATCTATGGCATCATCTATGTGTTTCATATAGAGAGATAATTCCTCATCACTGGCCTCTTTCCCAGGCACAACTAGAATAGGCTCTTCCAGCACATACAATTTCCTTTCGTGGCGAAGGATGACGCATAAACACCTCTGCCACTCTTGGAAATTGGTGCCAGTGAGAAGGTTTTCCTTCTCGAGTATGGTTCGTAATGATATGTTTGAAGAAATTTTCTTGTAATTTATATAAATTAAGATGAGCAATGGTTTAATAATTTATTACAAAACTAAGGAAAATAAATAAATTAATACTTATTAGTCTCCCACTATTTTATCGAAATCCAATAGCCCTCACCATTGATTTCTGAATATTCTATTGCCTGAATATTCTAGTGGAAAGTATCCATATTTCCCTTCTCATTACCCCAACTAGGGTTGGTCAAGAAATGTGAAGGGTTTTAGGTAGGCATTCCAAATGCCAACTGTATTAACTCGCAGTTCCTTGATCGGCTGAGTGGACTCCCCAATCCTGAAATCCTTTTATTTTGGATTTCCTCAACCTTTGCCTCTTGGTCACACCAAGTCCTGCGATGGAATTCAACCCTTGATGCGAACCAAGTCAAGTCAACCCAAAACCTTGAATTAGAATTCCCCAATAATTGAAAGCACCCCAACTAGGGTTGGTCAAGCACTTTGAACTATGGTTTGATTCTAACCAAGATTATGGAAGGCTATACTGACTTAATATTTATTTTGATGAATTTTATCCTCATATGTAAATTGCCATTTTATTATCTTTGATTACATGCTTGTTAATATTAATTGGGATATACTTAAGTGATTAACCATGTCTAAGATAATATTTACGTATAAGCCGGTTTTATTTTAGTTCCATCTTGCATGCTCGTTTAATTCATTAATTGTGTGATCGTGACAACACACCCACAATAAATAAACCATGAAACTAGTAGAAATAAAATAAATGGTATGATGATGAGATTTTTCTATTGGTTAGTTTATCTATTGGTTGATAAACAAACCCAATACCTAGGGTAGAAACACCTTGAACCTTTTAGGTTCGTGTTTACATCTTTCCACCTGTCCACCTTTGTATCTCCTTGTATTGGTTTCACCTTGGATCTTGACTTGAGACGCCTCCACTAGCTTGGGATCTCCATCCATTACATATGCATTTATCTCACATGCAGGTGAGGGGTAAAAGGGGTTTTTACATAAAATAATCCTTGGGTGCGCAAACCCTACATATTAATGAGGATATGGCTCGCAGGCCAACAAATTTAATTTAAATAAATTAATTAAAAGAAATCATTCACATAAAAAGGTCTCGGTCTAGCTCATGATCATCCATACATGCAATGATATTTACGCATAAAACTATCATTCAATTATTTAATCATTCTTGTTTAAGATAAATCATGCTCGAATTAATTAATCATCTTTAATTAATCAATCCTTTTATCTTAAACCCTTTTCTAAACTTCCTTGAGATTCTCATCCATCATAATTTTAAACAAATAAATTCATTTAAAATTATCCTTGTACGTAACTTGTACCTTTGAGGAAACCCAGTGAATTCCCATTCATTACGCAGATGTTAAATTAAACACATATATATAGAACACCTATCATGTGTTGTGCCTCGGCTTTATGTCTGCACTATAGTACACATCTCAAGGGTTTGTATAATATAATAATAAATTTTAATAAACTTGCGTAATTTGGGTGAGTACAAGGCGTGTAGTTTTGACTACACAGCGTGTACTTTTTCTTCACCGTCCATCCGAAGTACACGTCCGGGGATAGGGTGTGTTAATGTACTTTGGAAATTTTCGGAGTACACGGCGTGTTCTGTTGGACACATGTCATGTAGTTCCGCGTTACACGGTTTCTAGCTGAGAAATCCGTGTACGGGTTACACGGCCCAACCCTAACCTGAAGGGACTACATGTCCTGTTCATTGGACCACACGGCGTGTAATCTAGAAACCATGTGCCACCTATTTCTGGTCAACACACGGTGTCTTAAATTCTTAGAAATAATCCAATACACAACGTGATTTGGCGGATCAGTCAATTCATTGAACCTAGACTACACGGTGTGTACTTCCGAATACACACCGTGTATTCTGGTTTTGTATGGCCAGAAACGTTTGGCTCCTCCAGATGAGTTCCTCTATTTTATTTTAATCAAATTTAAAATAAAAATTTGTTTCTGTGAGGTGAACGAGAAATGAGGGAGGAGGAACAGATCTTGAGATTCAGATTTCCAGAATGATTAAACATGAATTGAAATAACTAAATTATTAAATGCGTAAATCACCAATGAAAAACTAAATAATTATAATCAACGATATGATCGCTCTGATACCACTTGTAGGTTCCGGGCGCAGTGGAAGGGCGTTGGTGGGTTTTCCCAACTTTAATTTTAGCGTTAAACAACATTCAATCTGAGATCCATCACGATATAAAACGCCGGATCTTTGGAATGGAATGAAGAACGAAAAATAAAAGAAGAGTCCTGGAACCATTGAGATAGTATCATCATATGTTGGTTATAATTAATTTAATTAATTCAAAAGAATTACCTCGGTGGAATTATTTCTTCGTCGATTTCTCTGGTCACGATCCTATGATATGTTGTTGCGTCTTAGAATCCAAGTATAGTATTCCTCTATTGGTGATCCACACGTGCTTCACGTATCTCTGGACGTTGCCGAAGGGATCTCTGGGTGCTAGCGCAGAAGAACCTTCACTTGCGATGTCTGCCTTCGACCGCCTTGATCCGGTGGAGGATCTCGCTCTTGTAACTTGAGGGTGTTCTTGGTGGAAAGGTAATTCTATCTTGGCTTGAGAGTATTTCCAAATCTATTTTTCACAACAATGGATCTCCAAAAGTGTTGGGGTTGTGAGGATATTTATAATCGGGTTTGAGTTTAATAGAGTTATGAAAATAAATAAACTTGTTACGCGTTTTATTTATTTAATTAACTCTTATTGAAAACCCCCATGTTGAATCTTTAATTCCTTGACATGTGCCCATGCTGATTATAATAAATATCATTTAATAAAACAATATTATATCCTCAAAATCCCAACTAGAAAACTACACGGCATGTAATAATTAATACACGGTGTGTACTTGTTTTCCATAAAACTACATGGCGTGTATATTTAATATACATGATGTGTACTTTTATTTTCCATTTTTAACCACCATATTTATTCGACCTTGAGTAATGGCTATTTATTTCCTAAATAAATGTAACTGCATTACTCGATAATAAATATATTATTTCACCCACAATATATTCTCTCGAATAACTAGTGTCGAAATAAATGCGATCAGGCATCCTTAAATAATTATTAAACCACAGTCGGTAATAATATTTATTTAACTTGTTAAATTAATATTTAACTGAGATACATGGACACACTTAGTGTGTGACCCTCTAGGCCTCTTTCTCAGTGGCATTAGGCAGAGCTTGCCTAAATTCCAAGGTTAGCATCTAGCAACATGCCAAGGCACCCATAGAGAAAGAAGTTAACGCTGCAATGACGTGTCAACTCCAAAGAACGCTTACTGTGTAATATAATCTCTTTGTCTTGATATCTCTAATCAAGCAGCTTGCATGCTAGTGCCATCAACCCATGTGCTTGATTATTATTTCTTTGACTTCCCGGAATTGAACTCACCCATACCTTACCATGGCCATGGATTTATTTAGGCTATATCAATTCCATCAAAGGGCCTGAGATATCTACTTCTGTTATGGAATATAAGGGACAAATCCGTTCTCTCATTATCTATTAATGCAGTATTACTCGTGACGCACCCAATGTATCCTACCTTGCTGCGAATAGTGCGTCATCACAGTTTTTGTCAATACATCTAAGTGCGTGAGTTGTAATACCCATTAATAATAATCTTAAAGTCTAAGTACCAATACACATGTCTGCAAATAGGAACATCTAATGACACTATGAAATGTGGATTTCCTACTGGCGGGTCTCATTCACATAATATCCTCCTGGATATTACCAAGGGCGCACACCATGAGAAGGTGCCTAAAAGTTTTATGAGTCCTTACCCCTAATGACATGTATTATTTATGTCCCTAAAATAACATCATCCGACCATAGAACATATATTCAATAATAGTGTTATGTCACTTCCGGGTTCTCATCATAGAAGGGATCTGCTATGACCCTTTAATGCAACATCTGTCCTTAAGACATTATCACATGAATTTTCATAAATAAGAATGAACAAGATGTGATAAGGCTTTTATTAATGAATAAAGTACAAAGTAGTTGGTTCTATTCCACCAACTCAAACCTTTTATGCATTGAGCAGGAAGGATCGGGGAGTTCTAAAAAATGAGGATTTCCAAGGACCCCGTGTAGATGGATCTAGAAATGATGGATATGGGAATTATCAAGTAAGGTGAAACATCATTAATTTTTCAATTGGTTTCCTAACCATCTTTATTATAAAGGATTAAAATTTATTAGTCTAATGATGATAATATTCAAAATAAAATTAAAGGTGTTGATGATGGGAAGTTGGCAGACTTCATGTGTGAGGATGGAATTCTAAAATTTTGGAAGAGGCTTTGTGTTCCCTCTATAACTGATCTAAAAACAAGTTATTGGATGATTCTCATAGTTCAAATTTCTATTTACACCTTGGTAGCACTAATATGTATTAATATTTGAAGGAACATTTCTATTGGGATAACATGAAGAGGGAAATTTCTGATTATATATCAAGATATTTAGTCTGTCAATAGGTGAAGGCTAAAAGACAACATCCTAGATGATTCTTGCAACCTCTTCCTATTCCTATATGGAAATGGGATGATATCACCATGGTTTTTTTCATTATATTACCAAAAACTCCAAGAAAAAATGATTCAATATGGGTAATTTTTTATCAACTTAATAAATATTCACATTTTCTTACTATAAGATAATATTTACCACTAGAGTGACTTGCAAGCCATTATATCAATGAAGTTTTAAGACTTCATGGAGCACCTCTTTCAATATTTTTTGATTTTGATCCATGATTAACATCAAAATTCTGGAAATATATTTAGAAATATTTGGATACTAAGATTTGTTTGAGTATTTCTTATCACCATCAAACTGATGGGAAATCACAAAGAATAATCAAAACTTTAGAAGGAATGTTGACATCATGTTAACTTGAATTTCAAGGTATGTGTTATCATTATTTACCTTTGGTGGAGTTTTTCTAAAATTATAGTTTCTATTAAATTATTAAAATAGAACCATATGAATATTTGTAGGGAAAGAGATGTCATATGCCAACTTATTATGATGAAGTTGGTGAAAGGAAGCTTGTGGTCTGAGAGCTTGTGGAGGAAAAAAATGAAGGTAAAGACTATTCAAACCCATATCAAAGAACATAAAAGTATGAAAAGGTGATATTACCATAATAAAAGGAAGGATTTTGAATTTAAATTGGGAGATCACATTTTCTGGAAATTATCTCCATGGAAGGGTGTTAAGAGATTTGGGAAGAAAAGGAAACGGATCCCCAAGTACATTGGTCCTTTTGAAATTATGGAGAGAGTTGGAGTTGTGGCTTATCATTTGTAAATCTTGCCTGTCCATTCTAAGGTACACATTGTATTCCATATCTCCTTATTAATAAAGTACATTCTATACCCAACACATGTGCTCACTTCTAAAGGAATATAATTGGATCATGACCTATCTTACTATGAAGAGAATATCTAGATTCTAGACACTAAAGAACAGGTGTTGAGGAATAGAAGGACTTTGTTAGTAAAGGTTCTTTGGAATAATCATAAAATTTAAGAGGTGACATGGGATCCTGAGGAACTTATTATGAAGAACTACCCAAATCTTTTTATGAGGTAACATTCTAGAAATTTCAAGGACGAAATTTTTATAGGAGGGGAGAATGTAATGACCCAGAATTATATCAGTGATATTTCCCTTCTTATGTTTATTTTATAAAGTATAAATCCCATAAAACCACATAGATAACACAATGAAAACTTTATAAATGAATAATTAATGAAATAATAGGTATTTCTAGAAATTAAGGAACCTATACCGATAAAATAGTAACTTGACCTTAGGAATAGTATAATGAAACTTATGAATAGTAAATTAGCCTGATGAATATTAACCACACCCATAAAAGTATAAATAAAATTTAGGCATATCATAAATTAAAGTATGATATAATTATATCATAGTATAAGTAAAAAAATATTTGAAAAATATTTAATTAAGTGTTGGTATTTTTGGGAGTCATAAATATTTAATTAAAATTTTATAATTAATAAAATTACTTAAAATAAAATTAACCTTCATAAAATGGATTCATAAATCAATATTTTTTTGTCTTATGATTTTATGATAATTTAATGAGATCTTAGTTAAATTTTCAAGGTTTTATAAAATCAGTTATAATTTTGAAATTTGTATTTTTTGAGTAAATGTTGATTTTAATTAAATATTAAATTTCACATACGTAGGAAATTATTTTTATAAAATTGAGTTCATTTTTTAATTCTACGTGTCAAAAAATGGTTAGGGTGAATTTTTTATATTTTCCTAAAATACTTGAATTTTTGTTGAATAGTAAAATATAGTAATTTACGATATAAATACATTATAAACTAATTACACTATTCCTTGATTCATCACTGATGTAAACACAATAATATCTAAATTACATTAATTATTATAATATATTTTATGATAATTCTCAAACTATTCATAGTATTGATCCAAAATAATAAACAAATGAATTAAATATTCAAGAATCAACCCTCTCTTCCACTATAAATACCACCCCTCACCACCACTTATCCTCACACCTCTAAGCCTTTGATCCTTGTCAAATTTCTTCCAATATTATAAAAAATACTATACGCCACTTCCTGGATCTCTTGGTCTCAACAAAATACCAAACCAAGGTGCCTTAAGGAGGTTCTCAAAGAGGAGAATTAAAGAGGTAAATCCTCTTTCATTTTCTTTTAATTTCTGTTAAATTTCCTTTTTC
Organism: Viscum album; assembly: GCA_963277665.1. Taxonomy (NCBI): domain Eukaryota; kingdom Viridiplantae; phylum Streptophyta; class Magnoliopsida; order Santalales; family Viscaceae; genus Viscum; species Viscum album. The sequence goes on along the minus strand of OY728121.1, from coordinate 1,348,005,286 downwards.
ATTTCTTATCTTATCCTCACCTCCTCTATCAAAATGGTCATGATAACTCCAATATAATATATATATATATATATAATATAATTATATCATGTTAATGGAATATCCTTCATCAAACTTATTTCTCTCTCTCTTTTATTTTAAAAACCAAATCATTGTCTGTGAGGTGCTGATTTAAAACCTTCATGGACGATGGATTTTTATTCATCAATTTCTCCTTCAAGACAGGTAATGAAACCATTTTTATAGTTAAAACAGAATATTATATATGTATTAAAACATTTATTATGTACTATAAGTAACATATTTACATAATAATAAATGAAAAAACATAATTAGTTCGTTATGATCATTAACCGTCGTAATAATTGAAATGATTATCACTAAATGTATTATCTAATGATTCATCCTCATAGCATATAAAAATGATTTATATAAAAAATTAATATTATTTATATTAATTATTATCATAAAAATTCAATTCTGTAGAATTATACTCATCTCACAAGAACTTCCATACTCATATACAAGTATACCGATCGTGAAAACCAAGGAAACAAAGGCTCACGAGCGATAAAATTGTATCCTATAACTCCTCAAAAAGGCCATATATGAATTTAAAAAACTAGAAAAAATCAAATAAATGTATATAAAGTTCTTAATTAAATAATTAATGAATTTAATTTGATTATACATGACATTAAGATCAATTATAGAACACATTTAGACATAAGGTAATGGTTTACCTTCCCAAACATCCATTTTCATTTGAGTTATGCTTTCTTTCTCCATACACCAATTTAATTCAACATCTTTTTTATATAATTATTATAAATTACATATATATGTTCCAAAATCATATATCCAAATCATTTAATAATTATTTTATTGGATAATAAATGTTTTAAAAGGTTCCCTTTTCATTACTTCCCGATATGCAAGCCCAATTAAAGGGAACATCTCGATTTACTACCCATTTTGAAGTGTCATACATAATCTATTTTAAGACACCATTATTTTTCTAAATTTGATAATTTTTTCATGAATAACTAAATTTGTTCATTACTAGTTTTAAATAAACAATTATGATAAATAAAAATGATTTTTCCAAAAGAATTATTCTTTGTAAAGTAAAAGGGGTATTTCTCTCAAGAATTACTTGATGATTTTATTAGAGTATTTTAATTTATTTCAACACCTATTTTTAATTTTATGCTTTATTTATATTGATATATTATTATTTTTATATACCATATGTTATTAAATGGTTTATGACCAGTTTTACTGTGGATGTGATATCTTGATACTATTCACTATGATACTCTGTTTGGTTAGTGATTATATTTATAAATTGGGGAAATTTATTTGCATATCATATGTTTATATTGTTTATGTTTATCCCCATTAATATTATAAATGCATTAGAATTATATATTGATGTGTGGGGCCCTCTATATCCCCTCATTGCATCAATAGGTCTCATGAGACAATACATATATGGACTTGGCTGAGGCCTTGTCCATTTTCAGATATGGTTTTAGCCAAGGCTTTAATAATTTTTATTTTTCTTATCCAATTCCTTGATGATATGATTAATATGTATATAATTATGAATTCCCTCATTATGAAACTAGTAATTTATGGTCCATGTTATTATTCAACTAGTAGAGTATCTATGGTTATGTATTATTATGGTATTATTTAATCATCTTTTATTCCTACCATTTTATGCTCAAGGATATGTTTCAAGGTCATGTGTTCTTTTAATTATTAATTATGCCTTATTATTTATGATTATGTTGAATTTATTACCCTTACTGATTATCTAAGCTCGCCCGTTTCTTATATTTTATTTTTCCCCAGGATGCGAAGAAGTATATTATGAATGACTTGTAGGGATAATCTAGGAGTTGTGGATGTTTCCAAAGGAATTTATATTTTTTTCCTTTAAATTTATAATGTAAAACTTATTTATGTATTTTGTTTTCAAAAAATACTAAACTATTTGGTCCTTCAGGATATGACTTTCTTTTTTATTATTCAAATTTAATTAAATAAGGAATCAATTCTAGGAAACTGGGGTCAGGGTCTTTTCATTCTTGGTTACCCAATGAGGGGTTCGATCATATTTGGGTCAAAAAAGTATACATAGTTTATATTTTCATTTAATTTTATCATTTTTTATCTTGATTTATATTGTGTTTTTATTTTATATTTTTATTTCACTGCATTTGAGCATAGATATTTCTTATAAAACCCTTCATTTCACCACTTTATTTTTTTTATTTTACTAGACTAACATTTGGTAGTCACAAATATTAAATATTTTCATCATTATAAAATAAAATTTTTATGATTAAGGAAAATAAATTATGTTGTAATTATAGTATAAAACATACTTCTTATATACTTTTAACTGTGAATGATGATATGAAATGGTGTGTCATTGTATATCATAATTTCAATGAATGCAACGTTGATATATTAATAAGAGTAATGTTGACATAATTTTCATTATATTAACATATACATTGAATAAGTTTTATAAATATAGACCATGGAAAATAGTATCTATAAAGAACTTATAGAGAAATATTTTAATTTTTATAGGATATTTTCCAAGGGTTTTATATTAAAAATTTATATTGGAATATCATATTAACTTTTCTTATTTGTTTCTACCATTATTATTTTTTATTTTAATCATTTTTTGTAATTTAATTTATTTAGTTTTAGTTTATGTTCATTCCCAATGTTCAATTTCCTTAAATATTTGGTTAGATTATAAATGCTATGTTTTTTATTTCACTTTATTACATTTTATTCCTTAAATTTTTTATCTTTAAATTTTTTAAAATTAAAATGAATCAATGTTATTTTTTTACATTTATTTAATTTTTTAGTTAATTTATAAGGTTTATATTCATAATTGAGGTTTATAATTTCAATAAATACTTTATTTCATTTTCTATTATTCATTATTAATCAAGGTTACTTGAGATTGATAGATGGGATTAAATTTAGTAAGTTGAATTATCTTATATTATTTAGTGTTTTATTAGATAATTTATCTTGGATTATGTAGTGTTTTAAAATAAGTTTTGAAAATTGTGATAAAATTGAATTTCTAGGATTACATAAGGTTAAGTTTATGATTTTATCATTTTATATTGAAGAAAATTTTTAAAACTCAGTGAAACTAATTTCTAAATTTCATGGAATAAGTTTTAATTTTATTTATATTAACGATAATCAAATATTTATCTAAAATTGTATCTTTTTAATTATATCTCAATAACTCATACCCCCCCCCCCACATATGGATAAGGGAGTATCCAGGTGTTTATCCATGTTATTCCTTATATAAGGTGTCAATGATTTGAATCTCTTATGGTCACCCTTGGAATCATTTTTTTGGATTTCATTTGGGCACATAAAGCATTGTGGTTTGTGGTTATGGGTATTCCATGGGTGATGGAATGGACTCTAATGTGCATCATGTGGGGAGGTAGTTATAGTAAAAAGTAATGTTATGATTGAAATTTCACATGGTAAATGAAAAAAATAATGATGCAAGAAAGTCTATTCTGGAAGAAGAGATGGAATGGTATAACATCACTTGTGGGTGGGATATACTTGTGTGACACAACTAATGTTTATGTAAGATGATGTATAGATGAGAGTTGGTGCATGAATATACATTCAAAGACATATGAAATTATAACGCAAATAAATCCTAAATAAATTGAAACTAGATGGTGTGATTGGGCATTAAAACCCAAGAATGGGGCCATGTTGGTGTACTAAGATAGAACATAGTTGGATTATGCGCTTACCTAGTAATATTTGCTCTCTAGTCCATTCAAAATTTATCTTTGATCTGGTTGGGTAGACTACCCCTTAAGGGGATGTGTGTGGTATAACTCAAATAACCTCTAGGTGTTTGTGTTGTTATATATCTTATACTCCTTAATGACTACCTAGTAACACCCCCCCACACACACACACAGAGACAATAAATATAAAAAAATTAAAAAAAAAATATGTAAAACAATAACTATCCATTTTATATTTTTGTTTGGTTCTTTCATAATACACAAATTAGCATAATTAAGGATATTTTAATTATGTAATGGTTTATATTAATTGTGCATGAGCCTCACTATATTTCCATTAATAAAATATAAAATTGGAGAGAAAATTTCAAGAATAAATTAAAGGGAAATGATAAGTTTGGAAACTCAGATACATCTATCAACACTAAAGTGAAAAAGGAGGTGTTGGTAAATGTAACTGTAACATCCTGCCCCACCTCATTGGATTGAGGAATGATGGGGAATATAATAGGCCTCAGGTGACATCTCCAAAACACCAAATTCTAGAAATTAATTCCAATAGCCTCAAAAAAATTGGGGGATAATTTTCCCTTTTTGAGATAAAACATCCAAACCACAAAAACAAAAACCAAAAAAACCTTTATATGATGCATGATTAAATATTCGAACTCAAATCATAACCAAACTAACAAACCATATCATAGTAAAAATGAAAACCAAAATACATACTCAATATTAACAAAAATTCCACAAAACTCAAAACTCCAAAGTGACAACAACTGGAAACACCCAACCTGCTCCAATCTCTAACTCTATATTCCATGCCATGGTATCAAGAAGCATCACTAAAGAACTAAGATACCATACCTTTACCTATGTCTTGATAAATGACATTTGAAAATGCACAACAGTGCCCAATTAAGGGGTGATTCTAAAATTAATATGTTTTCCCCAATGACTTCCCAATTCACACCACTAGGAAAAAACTTCTTATCACATTTTATAAAATAATTTAAAAGTAATTTAAAAAATATATATCAAATCCATAAACAATTTTTTATATAAAGTGACAAACAAATCATAAAACCTTTTACAATCATTTAGCCTACCCAAACCACATCTCCAAACACACCATGCATTCCTATGTGATAGTTCCATACTCATGACCAATCTCTCATTGATCTACCAAGTGGTCACATGGTAACCAATACCAGGTGCCCCAATGGGATACGCCCCTTTCATAGGGTCATGTCTAATTCAAATTAACTCACACTAACCACGTATTCTAAAATCCATGTAAAACCATTCCACAAACCTTTATTTATTTAAATACTTTCAATAACAATTTTTTATACATCAAAAACTAAACCATAATTTTAAAATCATTATTTTAACATTATAAACAAAGGGGGTTATCCATAAATCCATCCAGTTTTCCTAATTCCAAATCAATAATCAAAACAATTTTCCATCAAGAATCTCATAAGTATTTCACCATAATTCCAATAAAAACATTTAATTAAAACTAATCCTTCAAGTTTTAAATCAAGTGGAGTCGATAGAGAATCCACTTACCTCAAAACAGTTGGTGAACATGAAGAATTTCACAATTAAACCTCAAGATCCAATCACAACTCACATTCACATCACTATATCCAATAATATTTCATTAAAAAACTATACATAACACGTAAATATATCCATAATGAACTAGATCTATAGTCTTAGGAGAGAGAGAGAAAAAAAAATTGGATCTAAGAATAACTAAGAAGAACGATCACTTACCGATGAATCTGAGCCTCTAATGCACTTAGATTCACCTACGAATCGCTCTTGGATTGAATCGGATCATCTCCCATACCTTGGGAGAAAAAATAATTTTAATTATGGGATAATTAGGGGAAAACTAAGTTCTTAAGTATCTAATTAATATTAGATACACTTTTTAAGGATGTCTACCTGTACGCTGCATGGTTATGTCACACAATTTGGAAAATTGTGTGCCAACTGTGTGGTGCTATAATACTAAGGACATACCTCACATGGTTGGCTCGCACAGTTAGAAAAACCATGCACCAACCATACATTTCCCTCTATTTCAAGAAGAACAGTTTATCTTGTGCATTCGCATGGTTTTTTTCAAGCTGTGCACCAAACATGTTCTTTCCCAGTGCCTATTGTTTTAACCTTCACAATTTATTGGAGACACTTCAGGGTTTCTACTAATCATGCACTAACTATGCATCTCTATAAATTCCTTCTAAATGTGTCAAAACCTATTGAAACTTCTAAAAACATAATAATAACATTATATAGTCTCAAAATAAATGAATAAATGGTCGCGTACTAGAAACTGAGGGTGAAACATTCTCCCAACAATTCTTCTTTTCATACTTAGATAGTAAAAAACTCTTTCTTACCTAAAATATTCTAGGCCATTGCTCCACCATTTTCTTCTCATGCCCCCATGTTTCTTCCTAAGTCTGACCATGTTTCCATTAAACCTACATTGGACCAATGATTTTCCCATGTAATTTCTTTTCTTGCCTACCCACAATCCATATTGACACAGGAATCAACATAGCATTTGGATATTGGTCAATATGATCCCATTGAATCACATGGTCACGATCATGTTGGTATATCTTTAATTGAGACACATGAAACAAATTGTACACTAAAATGAACCTTGGTGTAAAATACAATCGATATTCCACCTCACCAACTCATTCAAGTATCTCAAAAGGGACTATGTATCAAGGTGAAAACTTTACTTGCTTACCAAAATAATGATTACTAAGACTTGTATAGATTCTCAATAACACACGATCACTCACCTCAAATGACAATAGTCAACGATGATGATCCACATATTATTTCTGATGACTATAGTTCATCTCCAATCTCTTTATGATCAAATTCATATTCTTTATTGTCTCTTACACAATGTTGGTCCCAATTAATGATGTCTCACCTATTTTCACCCAATATAGTAGAGAATGACAAGGATTCTCATACAATGCTTCAAAAGGTATCCATATGTATCTATTCTTGGTAAATTTTATTGTATGAGAACTCCAATAAAGTTAAATGGTCCTACCATGATCCACCAAAATCTATTATACAAGCTCTAATCATGTCCTATAATGTTTGTATTATCCGTTAATATTTTCCATCCATTTTGGGATGATAATCCATACTCATATTCAGCTGTGTTCCAAGTGATTTCTATAAGTATTTACACAAATGAGACATAAACCTAGGGTTTATGTCTGATATAGTTGATATTAGAATGTTTTTCATCTTTACAATTTCCTAAATATAGATTTTATAAAATATTACTCCACCAAATTAGTTTCATGAATAGGGATGAAATGAGATTAAATCAAGCTCTGATCCATAATCACCCATATATACTTTTTTCCAAATTTTACTTGGTAAACCTATTACAAAATCGATGGTTATGTACTCTCATTTCCACATAGGAATTGGTAAATGTTTCAACATACCTACTGGTCATTGATGCTCTGCCTTGACTTGCTAATAGGTGAGGCATCTCAAGACATACTTTTCTAAAGATATTTTCATGTCGGCACACCAAAATTATGATTTCAATTCTTTATACATTTTTTGAATCCCAAGGTGAAGAACCCATCTCAAATGGTGGTAGGCACAAAGAAGTTTTTCTTTATAATCCAATGGTACGGCCATCAAATATCTAAACCATAACATTGAAGTCCCATAAAGTTTCAATCCATAAATGGTCTCCCCACAATTGAGTTTTGTCCTCATCGCAACATATTAAGGATTGGATGCCTTATAATTTCTAATTTTATCAACCAAATCAGGAAAAAAAAATAGAAAGAAAACTAAAATACTTCCTTGGTATGAGAATTCTTGATGCGTATCTGTTGTAACTAACATTAGTTTCCACTGGTCTGAAGCCTCTTTCACCAACTGAGCATATGAATTCCTGCTCAATGCATCCACCATAAATTTCTCTTTACCTAGTGTATACATCAAGTTGAATTCAAACATCTGCAGATACTCTATTCATCTAAACTGTCTTAAATTCCAATCTATTTGTGATAAAATGTGTTGAAAACTCTTATGATCCATAAAAACTATAAATTTATCACCAAATAAGTACTGATGTTGTGCATTTAAATCAAAACCCACAATTGATTATTTCAGATTGTGTATTGGCTAGTTCTTATAATGCAACCATAACTACTATGAACCATATGCAACAACAAGATCTCCCTACATGAGAACAGATATCAACCCAGATACTGATGAATCACAATAAACTACATAGCCCATTCAAGACTCTGGAAATGTGATTATAGGTTTTGATGAAACTCTAACCTTAAGTGATTGAAAGAATTTATAACATTGTTTTCTCCATTGTAAAGGATTTAATTTCATCATAAAATGTTTCATTGGTGATTCAAAACATAAAAAATCATGTACAGACATCTATATTAACCCTCTAATCTAAGGAAACTACATATTTCAAAGACATTCCTGGGTAGTTTCCAAGAGATAATAGCTTTTATATTTTTCGGATCTAAAAAAAATCATTTTTCATAAATGTCATGGATAAGTAAATGTACCTATTATATCTAGAAATCTCACTTTTATAAGTTTTCATACAAATAATATTCCCTCAAGATACCCAACACTATCATCAAGTGTTTCCAATGATCATATTTTTCCCTATAATGCACCATTATATCATCAAAAAACACCACAATAAAGTAATCTAGATACGTCTAAAATATTTGATTCATCAATTCCTTAAATAAATTTGGTGCATTAATATAACCAAAAGTCATAATGAAATATTCATAATATCCATATCTACTTCTAAAATTTGTCTTCATAATATCCTCCTTTGTAACTCACAATTGGTGATATCCTGAACATAAGTCAATTTTAGAGAACCACTAGGCTCCCCTTAATTTATAAAACAGATCATCAATTCATGGAAGAGGATACTGATTCTTTATTGTAACTTGATTAATTATACAATAATCTACACAAAGTCTAAGAATATCATTCATCTCTTTACAAATATAACTAGTGCTTCCCATGGAGATATACTCGGTCGAATGAACCCTTTACTTTACAACTTTTAAAAATGAACTTTCAATTACCTCAATTACATCAGTTTTATTTGATAAGGCAGAAATGATATAGGACTAGTCCCTGGTAGTAGATCAATTGTAAACTCAACTTCTCTTTTTGGTGGAAACCCTTCTAAATTATCAAGGAAACATCAAGAAACTATTCAAAAATAGTTTTAAAATATCCATTCCTAATATCATCCACAGATTCCAAGGTAAGCGCTACCAGTTGAGAAGAGATGGTTCTAACCACTGGTGCCAAAAATCATATTTTACTAGCCTTTACACCACAATATTCTCTAATGAGATGCTTAACTCCATCTAGATATGTGAAACAAACCTTTCAGGTATAACAGTCGATGTGGGACTTGAACAATGTCAACCAATACATACCCAAAATCATGTCATAGACATCCATCTCAAGCATAAGTAAATCCCAAAGAAACATATCCCCATCAACAGTTATGGAACAATATTTACACATAAAGTCTTAACACTCTCTTTCTCCAATAGGAGTTTTTAGTTTTAAAATAGAAGGCATCATCTCAATAGAAAAACCCATATTATCAATAACATGAGAAGAAATAATCAAGTGGGACATTCCCATATCAAACAAAGATTACATAATGGTATAATTCAAAATAATTGTACCTCTCACCATCGAAGGACTAGATTGATCATCCATAATAATTTTCTCACCTCCATATAATTTATTACTTGCTCCACTTTTCTCTTTTTACCCTATTGATATTACACTAGTTGAGGATTCATAGTGTTCTTATAATCACTTTGTATTTCTCTATTCTTATGATAATAATTATTCTTCTACACTCGTCCCATTAAAGAATATGATGCCTAAGAAGCACAAGATGTGTCTTTAGCACCCGACCTTGGAGCACTACAACAATAGCACTGAATATGTCCCGTATTTTTGTAATTGTGAAAATCTCTATGTGGTTTCATAAAATATCACTTCATATGTTCAAAAGAATCACATTTAAAACACCTTGGATTAATTTTTTATTGAGATAGATTTACTAATCCCATGGTCAGATTTTGAGGTTTCCTACCACTCTGTAAGTAGGCATCCTTATTCTAATTATTCCCAGTATTAGAGTTCCTAATTATTCCCATAAAAATAAACGTACTCCCTCTAACTATATTTCCCAAGATATCCCTTTTTTCTATAGTCTCTATATTAACCATCTCTATATAATCCATTATACAAGGCATGGTAATCTTTGATCAAATATATGTTCATTATAATGACTTAAAAATTTGTGCCTTCAAGGTTACACTTGCAGAAACATCCTGGGAAAGTGGAAAAAATTCATAAATTTAGCCACATACTCAATCATCGAGATATTATCTTGCTTTTAACTTAAGAATTTCAATTTTATATCAATCTAAAAGGTGTGAGGATAGAATTTCTTGTTAAAAAATTCTTTAAAATCCTCCCATGTCATGATTGGTCCAATTTATCCTGAACTGCTAATTCCCACTATTATCATTCCAAATACTATAGCATATATGTTTCCAAATTTACTTTTAGTTCTATTAGATATCTAATGAAATTAAATATTAAATTCATCCTATTCAACCATACATATACTTTTTCTGACTTGGAATCCCCCTGAAATATTGGTGGATTCATTTTTTATAACTAAACGAAATAGTTCAATTGTTGTGGTTTATCATTCCAATTACCCTTATCTACTTCTTGGAAAGTTTGTACAATTCTTTGAACTATCTTTTGTTTCACCTGTGGCTCAGGTGAAACAACATTCTCAACAGCCTCTTCTGGTTGGTTTCTACAATGTCTACCTGATTCCATTCACTATAACCCGAAGAAAACTCTTTTTAATATCACTCATTAGAAAATGAATGCTTAGAAATTCCAATTTACGACATCATAACATATTTTTCCCCAATTCAACCATTTTCAACATTTTATCCATTTTGAAAATATTTCAACCATGATTTTCAAAATCAACCATTTTCTTATTTTTAACAATCACACTTATTATCTTTTTCATAAACTGTTTTACTCAAAATTAATGATGTAATTATATTGGGAATTCTTACAATCAATGCATGTTATGAAACTCTCATCAGATAAACCCATGATGATGAGGTGACCACTAAACTATATGTTTTTAAAAACACTCATATACCAAAACTCCATGGTAACGTGAAGTTTAGAATAAAGTGGTTGGATTCATATTTTTATGCTCTACATTTCAAGTTCTGAAAATCCGACTCCTTACTACCATCACAAGATACAGACTGATACTATTTATAACTCCGGGTTCAAACAAAATTGACACCATTTGTTATGTACAATATCAAAAAATGGTGAGACCATTTTTCTCAAAAATATATCTAGACTGACCAAGACTTGTACTATTTTTAACATACTACCCCACCTCATAGGCTTCATGAGTGATGGGGGAGCTTCTAGGACTTAGGTAAAATCCCCAAAACACCAAATGATGGAAATAAATGATAAGGTCCTCAAAACATTTGGGTAATGATTTTCTGTTTTTAATATAAAACATCCAAACCCCAAAAACAGTAACCAAACAAACCTCTATATGATGCATGAGTATAAATTACAACTCAAATCATAACCAAAATATGAAATCATGTCATAGTACAAGAAAAAACCAAAATACATACTCAAGGGTACCAAAAACTCCACAAAAGTCAAAACTCCAAAGTGACGACAACCAAAAACACCCAACCCACTCCAAGATCCAACTCCGCATTCCATGCCATAGTATAAAGAAACATCACTAAAGAATTGAGATACCTTGAATTTACCTATGTCTCAATAAATGAAATATGAAAACATACAATAGTTCCCAAGGATGGGGTGAGTCTAAAATTACTAGGTTTTCCCCACTGACATCCCAAGTCACACCACTAGTACAAAACTTGTTATCATATTTTATAAAACAATATAAAATAAGTTTAAACAATTGATATCAAATCCATAAACAATTTTTCATAGAAAGAAATAAACAAATAATAAAACCTTTTACAATCATTTGGAATACCCAAACCACATATCTACACATACCATGCATGCATAGGTGATAGTTACATACTCATGAGCGGTCTCTCATTGATCTACCAAGTTGTCCCAAGCTGGGCAATACCAGGTGCCTCAATGGCATACGCCCCCCCTTCTATAGGGTTATGTCTAATGAAAATGAACTCTTTCCAACCATGTATGCCAAAATCCATGTAAAACCATTCCAAAAACCATTATTTCTTTAAATCCTTTCAACAAAAATTTTCCATGAGTTAAAAACCAAACCATAATTTTAAAATCATTATTTTAAAATTATAAAAAAATGGGGTTTTCAGAAAATCCATCCACTTTTTCCAATTCCAAATCCATAATCAAAACAGATTTCCATCAAAAATCACACCAGGATTTAACCACAATTATATTAAATATATATTATTAAAACTAATCCTTCATGTTTAAAATCAAGTTGAGTCAAGAGAGAAGACACCTACCTCAAAATTCTTAGAGAACATGAAGAATGGATTAATGAAACCGCAAGATCAGATCACAACTCATGGTCCCTTCATTGGATCAAATAAGATTCATCATAAAACCATAAATAACACATATATCAATTCATAATGGATTAGATCTATAGTTCTAATCGAGATAATAACTTTGTATATAAGAATAATGAATAATAATAGGAACTTACCAATTAATTCAAGCCTCCAACGCACTTAGATTTGCCTACAGGATACTCTCAAATCAAAGTGGATCATTTCCCATGCCTTGGGAGTAAAAGAAAATTGAGTTATGGGAGAATTAGGGGAAAACCAAGTGATTAAGGATCTAATTTACATTAGATACACTTTTTAAGGAGGGCCACCTATATGCCACATGGTTATGTCTCACAATTTGGTAAACCATAAGTCAACCATGTAGTGCTACTGTCATAAGGTCATACCCCACATAGTTGGATCACACAGTTAGAAAAACCATGCGATAACCATGAATTTACCACTATTTCAAGAAGCATGGTCTATCCTTGGAATTCTCATGGTTTGGTCAAACTGTGTGCCTACCCAGTTCCCATTATTTTACTTTTCATGGTTTCTTGGAAATGTATCATGGTTTATACTAACCTTGTATTAACTATGAACCACTATAATTTACTTATAAACATGTAAAAGCCCCTAAAATCCCAAAACTTAACCTGAACATTATATAGACTCAAAATACATGAATAAAGGGCCATGTACTTAAAATTGGGGGTGATACAGTTACACCCCAACTCTAGTAACCTAGAGGCGATGGTTATCTTTCCATATTATCATAAGATAAAATATATCGTATCCCAAAGGATCGAATGGTTTTTTAGTCTTGGGAGACTAGATACATACATTATTCTTGCATTAAATTAGAAAACATGAAATGAAACTTATAATTCTCTTGATAACATTATTATTTCTTTTATTATATCCCAAAAATCAATCTTAGATCCCTTCTTGGTATCCTAGGAAAAGGAAAACACAATAAAGGGTGAGATAAAATTCTTAGTAAAGAAAATCATACAATAGAAGTTGGAATATAATAAATAAAGTATGAATAATATAGGAAATATAAACAAAAATAAAATATTATATATAAATAATATCATAAAATGGGAATATATCCATGGATGACATAACAATAAAAATAATCACGTGGATAACAATAACTAGTTTCACAATGATAGAATGCATAATGTTAGACATCATATTCTAACCATGAAGGCCTCATGCCAATACATCATACATAAATAGATAAGGCATATGAAAAATACCAAAACTATCTTGTCTAATGAGTCCTACCAATACATCAAAGGGCTATAATGAGCCTCTCCCATCACTTACTAGGTCTAATTCATTCATCATATGGAAGAAATACATGAACAACATAAACATTCATATAGAAAATTTGGTGTATGAAATGTTAATATTTTCCCCAATAAATAAATAGAACAATATGATCATAATACAAAAATAGAAATAAGGTGGATGATATCATTAGAGTATATCCCCAATAAGTTATAAGAATTATCAAATGATATTGAGATACAAGAATTTACCTTTAAAAGAAAATTTTATCCTTTACTTGAAAACATGAACTAAATATCCTTTTATTTTCAAAACATTATAAATAAAAATTTCAATAATATTAAAAAAAATGATTATATTTTAAAATAACCATGGAAACATGTTAAGTAATTCTCAAAACAAATAATTGTTATGATGGTGGAAAATCTATTCATTCAATAAATGTTAAAACAGATATTCTTTTCACGCTTTTGGTAAAAATTCAAAAGTACCTAGTTCTAAAAAAAATAAGAAGATTCATTTTAAACCTTTTTAAGTAAGTCAAATGTAGTTGAAAATAAATTTTAAAATTCATTATATCACCATATAAACATTCTTGAAAACGGTATAGTGAACATGGATATGAAGGAGAATGGTTCCCGACCAAAAGGAGAAATAAGGTCGGTTTTCCTTAAAAAAGATTCTCACTGATTTTAAGTACCAAATAGTGTAAAATGAAAAGAAAACATGTAAAAAATATTTCCATAGGATAAGAAAATATGTGGATTTTAAAAGATAAATATATTATAATTTCCTTCAATATAAATTTAAACATAAACAATCCTGAATAAAATGATATTGTAGAATAAACCCTTACCTTGGATTTTTGCTTGGTATGGTGAATTATAACCACCTATAAAATAAACATATATTAATTATTTACTTTATTAAGAACATTTTACATGTTTATTACCTTGCAATAATCCATTTTATTTAATTTATAATCATGTCTTAAATATTTACTAAATCGGTTAAGTTCATTTCCGGTGTTTTGAGGATGTCTGGTTCATAATACCAAAAATATTTTGATAGGTTGAACATGGTAAAAGGTTACATTTCTCAATAATATTAAGAATATTATTTATTATTTATTTATAATTTTTACACATTAAATACAATTTTCAAACCAACCATTAAATTTGGTCATGAAAAATGAAACATATTGCTTCATGGAGACGGTGGTCCATATATACGCATGAACGCCATTTTTATTTTTATAATAAATTAAAAGGAAAACAAATAGATAAAGGATTAATTTTATATAATAGAAATAATATTATAAATATAATATTTATTCATTAAATCCATCCTTATTACCATTCATGTAAATAAATAATGAAAAAAAATCGCATCACTTCGTGAAGGTGGTAATCCACACGTATGCATGAAAAACATTATCATTTTCCAATGGATGGAAGGGTAAGAAGGTAGATTATATCATATAATTCCAGAATAATAATTATATCATAAATATCATACATAAACATTATATCTATAATAATAAACATCCATGAACGTTGGTGACGAAAAATGAAATCCATCTCTTTATGGAGGCAGTAGTCTACCTCTTCTTTGGAAATCCTCATTTGGATTACACCTTAATCCTTCTTAATATGGTCATAAGGAATACCAGAAGCTCTAGGATGTATATAATGAATAAATGAAGGTATTTTTTTGGTCTCAAATGAGATAAGTGTATCAAAATTTTTGAATAATAATAGATAGGGGGTTTCCTTTTATAAGTTATGTGGGTTGCAATCTTGTAAATACTTGAAATATTAATATATATTATATTATATACTCAATTAAAGTGGCTAAAAATTTCCAAAATTTAGAATATTATAGTGATAAGGTAAAAATATGATCAAAAAATATAATTTTTCAAAAAAAAAAATTAGGTCATTTTTAACCCATATCTTTTTAGTTTAATGCCCTTTTGCCCATTTTTCCTTTTACCGTAGTGATGGATTTTTACCTAGTTACTATTCATTATGACCAAAATGAAATTAAACTATTTTAGAAATATGAATATACTAATTCCAAATATGAAAAAAAAAATTTATAATATTAAATATCTAAAGGTTTTAAAAATTATTTTAAAAATCAGTACATGTAACGCAATGAAAAACAATTTCTAGAAAAATTCTTTTTAAGTATAAAAATGATTTTATACCAAAATCATGTATAATTTTGATTATAATGGAATTAATTTAATTATTTATTATAAAATGATATTTATGTGACTTTAAAACCAATAAAAATGGGATTAACCCATTAAAATACATAATAAAATAAATGGATCAAAATAGTTATTTTATTAGAATAAAAACATTACTTAGATTAAAAAAATGTCAAATATAGATTTCTATATTCAAAATAATATTTTTAAATGAATTATAATACTTATTAAACATAAATTTGATATAGTAACAATTTTTAATAAGCATTAAAGTTATTATAATATCATGATAAAGTCATAAAAATGATAGTATTTTCAAATTCAAAATTTTTCACTATTCACCCAAAAATAAACCTTTTCATAAAAATCCAAAAATTTCACCCTAATATAATTTTCAGATAATAATTTAAAAAATGAAGTTATTTTTTTTAAATAAAATTTCTATAAAATAAAGAAATTAATTATGATTATTCACACATAAAACACCTAAACTGTTTTTATGAAAAATATATTCTTATGGCATAAAATGAATTTATTCTTATACTTTTCCAAGTAAAAAAATTAATGAATGTAAAAAAATTATAGAATTAATTATTTTTATTAAATAAATCATTTCTATATATATATTATAATTTTTTTATTCTTATTCATACCAGTTAACCAATGACTAGGTTTCAATGGTCATATTTGAATAATAATATTTATATAGTATACTAGGGTTTATTTAAAATAGGTGTCGTGTGTATCATAAGATATTATATATAGTATTCATAAACTAAAATATTGGGGTGTTATATTCTTCCCTCCTTATAGAAATTTTATCCTTGTAATTTTAATTTATTTTGAGCATATCATTGACGGTTCTAGGTGCAGTAGAAGCATCGATAGGGCACGCCCAACTTAGATTTTCATTGTAATAAATTATTTATACAATTTTTACATAATTAAGAATTTCATGATCAATGTAATTGAATCCAATATTAATTTACATGATAATTATGGAACCAAATATAGGATCATCAAAAATAATTTATAATTAATTTAAGTAAATAATTACCTTGTGATGAATTATTTCTTTATTGATAAATCTGACAATGCCTCTACATTATACCATCATCGATTCACATGAATAGAGTTTATATTCCTTATAATGGTGATCCACACCTCCACCAAGGACCTTTAATATATTTAGTAGGAATCTATGAGTTCTAACATGGAAGATCTTAACACTTTCATCATTCATTTATGATCACTATGAGAATAACTTCAAAGACTCTACAAGATCTATCTATAATAAAGAGGGGTGATAGTTGAGGATCAATCTCCATTCTTGAGAGGATTATTTGATAGGAGATATTTGGGGCTTGAGAGGATTATTTTTATTTCATTGTGCACAACCAAAACCAATGGATATCATTAGGGTTAGAAATAGTGTGATTAGGTTTAAATAGTACTATAGTTAGAAAATAATAATTGTGAATGCTCCCTCGTTGTTTCTTTAATCTCCACACAAACCCATTTCTATAATAAAAATATTATTATATATTAACATGCGTAAAACCAAAAAATTAATTAAATATTATTTCTTGAATAAATTATTTAAATTTATTTAAATAATATTTAATACATATTATTTCTCCTTAGACCTTTAAACTTAGTTTTTCATACCTCAATGATATTTATTAAGCCTTGAATAATGACTATTTATGTAATAAATAAATATTAATTCATTATTAATCAATAAATAAATATTATATTCACTAAATATAAAATAAATATTTATTAAATGTGCTACTCATAAACATTCTCTCGAATAAATAGTGAATGAATATATGTAATCAAGAAAAGATAAATAATTATTAAACCATATAGGGGTTTAATATTTATTCAACATGTTAAATAATAAATAATATTTAATATTTAATAGAGGTTTTGGATACACTTAGTGTGTGATCCCTTAGACCACTTTCTCATTACAATTAGGCAGCACCACCCAAAGTCCATGGTTAGTATCTAGAACCACACCAAGGCACCCATAGAGAAATAATTTAATGTAAAAATGACATAAAACCTCATAAGAATGCTTACTTTTTAATATAATCTCTTTATCATTATATATCTATTCAACCCTCTATGAAATGGTTATTTTAATAATCACAAATCATTGTTATTTCTGCTTATAAGTAAATTTAGTCAACTATTCATTCTGCTCGAAATGTGTTTATATATGATTAATCATGTCTACATATGTTTATATATGATTATTTATGGTTTGATATTGACCTGGAAGTGTTCTGGATTGAACAGACACTTGGTGTGTATTTCATGATTTTGAATCACCGTTAGTTATCTTCTTGAGTCACCGATGACAACGGTCGCACCGATGAAGAATGGTCGCACCGATATTGAATGGTCGCACTGATGAAGAACGGTCGCACCGATGTAGAATGGTCACACCGATGAATAATGGTCACACTTATGTAGAACGGTCGCACCGATGAAGAACGGTCGCACCGATGAAGAACGGTTGCACCAGTAATGACCTACTGAAACCGATGCTGATCAAATAACCTACCGAAACCGATGTTGGTCAAATAACCTACCAAAACCGATGCTGATCAAATGACCTACCAAAACCGATGCTGATCAAATGACCTACTGAAACTGATGTTGATCAAATGACCTACCGAAACCGATGCTGATCAAATGACCTACCGAAACTGATGCAGATCAAATGACCTACTGAAACCGATGCTGATCAAATGACCTACCGAAACCGATGAAAATTCAAAATGACTTACCGATATCATGACTCACCGATAGTCATGAAAACTGTATGAACTTTCTTCTAACCCTTTTAATTCCAACGGTCATATTTTCTTTGTAAAATGAACCTACTATTAATTAATGTTGGTTGTTGGATGTCAGGAAACCATACCTTGTACCTGTAAAAATGTAATCATTATTTTTTCCAGATCTCAAGGAATAAAAAGGAAGATCTGCAGTGAAAAGGGAGAGTTTAACGAAAAGAAAAATACATAAAAGAAAGAAGGTGAACGGGTGTGAAGTCCCAAGGAACACAAGGAAAACTTGAAGAACACTTGTAAAAACCAGAGAGCCAAAAGCATATCTTTCACCTGGAACAAACACAAAGACTAGTAGTTGTGCCTCACTGAAAATCATATGCACAAGTCTAAATAGCTACAGATGAAAAGAAAAATGATACTCTGTTTTGAGTCATCCTCACCAAAAGGGACTTGACTTTCATCTGCAACATCAAAATGAGTCCAGAGCATATCTGCAATTACATAGAGCTTTCTAAACTCTACTATTTCCTCTTCCGTATCCCTTTGCTTAACATTCTGAGCAGTGTGTGTGTAAATCTGTCTACTCTAGATACACATTGTCTCCTAACCTGAACTGGAGGATATTAAATCCTCACACCAAACTTTCTACACCTTCTTGTATCCCACTGTGAGTTTTGGAAGAGGTCAAGTGTGACCTAAACAACCTGCAAGCTGTTGCTTTTGTTTTTCCCATGTAGAACTGTGTTAGAGGTCTTAGGACCTGAACAGTCTTTGTACTGTTGTTTTCCCTGATCCAGGATGTGGATCAAGTTTATATAAATTGGTTGAGAGGACTAAGTCGTGGCTTGATAATGAACCTCTTGGTTATATCTGTTGTACATCTTAGATTAAGTTTAAAGTATATTATCTATATTTTGTATTCTGCTACTATTTACTTTGAAATACAAATCTATTTTAAAGTGACTCTGATAGTTAAATTAGAAAGTGTTTTTAACTTTTTTAAATCTGTATATTAGCTTCAAAAGATAATTTAATCCTCTGATTAAATTAACTAAGACCTAATCAATCTTTTGAGAATCTAATTGAACCTTTACAGTTTTACAAATTCACTACATTTTAAATTGTTTTAAAATTCGGGGATATTAAGAGAAATGTTTTAACAGAAATTTTAATTGGAACTCAATTCACCCCCCTCCCCCCTCTTGAGTATCCACTCTGACCAACATTTGGTATCAGAGGATTGTTTATTACTATTAAAGGGTTTCGAAATTCAACTGTGATTTTAGATGTATCTCAATGATCTTAAATTTCTGTTAGTTCTAAATTTTATCTCTTTAAATATATTATCTAAAATCTTATTATGTATAATATACTTAAAGGTGTTTCTATCAACATGCCACCCTTCTTTAATGGTGTTAATTATGCTCATTGGAATCTTAAAATGAAAATTCATTTAGAGAGTATGGGATTTGATATCTGGACTGTTATAGAGACTCAATATAAGATTCTAGACACTGAGATAACTACTTGGGATGAACCTACTAAAACAGCTTATAATAATAACTATAATGCAATGAATGCCATGTATTGTGATTTAGAAGATGAATAATTTAATCTCATATCTGCTTGTAAAACTGCTTATGAAATTTGGGATACCTTGGGTGTTTCTCATGAAGGAACAAACAATGTTAAGGAAATGAGATTGAATACCTATACTATTAAGTATGATAATTTTAAAATGAAGTCTAATGAACCTATTTCTGACATGTATCTCAGGTTCAATGAGATTGTTAACACTATGAGCTCACTTGGAAAAGTTGTTCCCACAAAAGAACGAATCATGAGAATATTAGGATGTTTTCTTGATAGATGGAGAGGGACATCAGTTTCAATTAGATAATCCTATGATATTGGTGCTTTACCTGTTAAGGAATTAATTGGTAAGCTTATGATGTATGAAGAAGAACTGAAGTTAAACAAGGAAGAAGATAATGAACCAAAAAGGAAGGAAGTGGCATTTAAGTCTATTGCCTCAAAAGGAAAAGACAAGGAGAAAGTTCACATACCTACTCAAAGATAAACAAGTGAAAGTTCAGATTTTGAAAGTGATCCAGAGATGGCTCAGATAGCCAGAAGATTTAAGAAGTTATATAGGAAGAAAAAATTATTCAGAAAATCAGACTACAAAGGTAAATATGACAACAAAGGTCACTAGAAGAATGATTGGAAGAAGTATGATAAGATTGATTAGATTTTCTATTATGAGTGCAAATGGAAAGGACACATTAAGGCTGACTGTCCAAAGTTAAATTTCAAAAAGAAATATGACTACAAGGACAATAAGTACAAGAAATCAATGAAATCAACTTGGAGTGCTTCAGAAGACACTTTAAGTGATTCTGATTCTACTAAGGATGAATACTTTTACAAGGCTAACATGTGTTTTATGACAAACACATCTGAGGTAACATTGGAAACTACTGCTTTAAATTCATATTATTCTGGAGTTTATTCTGATATCGAATATGAAAATATGTCTAGTGAAGAGTTATTTGAATACTATAATATGCTAGAAGAAACCTGTAATGAATTTAAGGACTAGTATAAAGATTTAAAGAAACATAATGCTCTAACCAGTTCTGTTAAATCCACCCTTGATATAGAGAAGGAGAAGAATGCTCAATTACTTAAGGAAAATACTGAACTGAAATTGTCTAATGAGAAATTAAGGAAGGACTTAGAGAAATTCACAAATGGAAAAGATAAACTTACACAAATGTTAGGAAAACAAGTGGCACCAAAATATACCAATGGAATAGGCTATCATCCTGGACAAATACAGATTACTAAAACTAGATTTATTCCTAAATCTGGACAGAATGCTACTAGTTCTAGTTCTGGAAATTCATATACTTCAACTAGTTATTCATTTGGTTATATATTAAATAAATTTTATCTTTCAAAATATATCGATTCTGTAAATTATTTGAGACCCATAATCCAAATCTGGGTACCTAAAGCTTTTCTTGCTAACATGTTTGGACCCAAGAAAATCTGGGTACCAAAATCATTTTCTATCTAAAACTATTTTGTAGAAGACTTGCTTGAAGAGTTCTCATAAGAAGGTATGGTAGTTGGACATTGGATGTTCTAGGTATATGACTAGAGATTACTCATGCTTCAAAATTTTAATCAAAGTTGATGGAGTCTATGTCACCTTTGGTGATAACTCTAAAGGAAAGATCATCGGCCTAGGCCAGATTGGTAACACTAATTCAGTTTTAATTTCGAAAGTTTTATTTGTTGATGGACTTAAATATAACCTGTTATGTATTTCTCAATTGTGTGATGATGGTTTAAATGTTAAATTTGAAAATGATTCATGTAATGTTTTTAATTCTAAAAATGTTTTAGTATTTTCTGCTTTTAGAAATGAAAATGTTTATGCAGTTGATTTGAATTCTTTAGCTAAACAAAATATTACTTGTTTAAATGCTTTTCATAAAGAATCTTGGCTTTGGCACAGAAGATTAGGACATTGAAACTTTCATTCACTTAGAAAATTGACTATGAAGAACATAGTTAGAGACCTACCTAAGCTTGAATTCCCAACTGATAAAGTTTTTAATCCCTGTCAAAAGGGGAATCAACATAAAGTTTCTTTTAAATCAAAGAAAAAAGTTTCAACTTCTCAACCTCTCAAGTTGGTTCGTGTGGATTTGTTTGGACCTTCTAGAGTTTCTAGTTTAAATGGGAAGCACTATGTCTATGTCTTAGTATATGACTTTTCTAGATATACTTGGGTATACTTATTAGCTCACAAAATTGAAGCTTGTTCCTATTTTGTAAAATACTCCAAGTCTGTAGAAAACCTTAGTGGACTTAATATTAAGACCCTGAGAAGTGATCATGGTCGTGAGTTTTAAAATCATGAGTTTGAATCTTACTGCTCACACAATGGCTATAATCAAAACATTTCTACCCCTAGGACACCTCAGCAGAATGGTTTAGTAGAAAGAAGAAATAGAACCCTTCAAGAAATTGCATGAACAATGCTAAATGAATATGATCTGCCTATTTATTTTTGGGCTAAAGCTGTAAATACAGCTTGTTATATTATCAATAGATTCTTCATTAGAATTGTTCTTAAGAAGACCCCTTATGAATTGTGGAATATTATGAAACCTAAAGTTATTTATTTCAGATTTTTTGGTTGCAAAGTATTTATTCTCAATACTAAGGATAATATTGACAAGTTTTCTTCTAAAAGTGATGAAGAAATATTTTTAGAATATTCAATTACTAGAAAAAACTATAGATTCTTTAATAAAAGAACCAAGTGTGTGGAATAATATGTTCACATCAAATTTGATGAAACTGATCCACATGAACCTAAACCTTCTCTTGAAAGTCTTGAAGAAGATTTGTCTGTTCTGAACCTTAATGACAAAGATAGTGACCCTGTTGTTAAGTAAACCATCTCTAGAAATGTTCCAGAACCTGCTTCTGATGAATCTGAACCTAAAGAAGAACCTAATATTTCTAGTCTCACCTTCACTAGATCAACTAGGATTCTAAAGAATCATCCTTTAGATGCTATTGTTGGTAATCTTGATAGAGGTACACAGACTAGAGCTTCTCTAAGAAATCAGGTTGAACATAAAGCCTTTCTTTCACAACTAGAACCTAAAAATATCAATGATGTAATCAATGATGAATTTTGGGTAATGGCTATGCAAGAAGAGTTAAATCAATTTGAAATAAACAAAGTCTGGGAATTGGTAGAAAGACCTAAATACACCTTGACCATAGGCACTAAATGGGTTTTTAGAAACAAGGTTGATGAATCAAAAAATATAGTTAGAAATAAAGCAAGGATAGTTGCACAAGGGTATAGTCAAGAGGAAGGTATAGACTATGAATAAACCTTTGCAAATATAGCTATATTAGAAGCTGTTAGGATCTTACTTGCCTATGTTCCTCATCTAAATTTCAAGTTATATCAAATGGATGTCAAAAGTGCTTTTCTAAATGGTTTTATAATTGAAGATGTTTTTGTTGAACAACCACCTGGATTTACAAACCCCCATTTTCAAAATCATGTTTTTAATCTTTCTAAAGCCTTGTATGGTTTAAAACAGGCTCCAAGATCTTGGTATGATAGACTTACAAATTTTCTTATTTATAAAGGTTTTACTAAAGGGATTGTTGATCCAAATATTTTTATTAAAATAATTTCTAAAGATATCTTTATTGTAAAAATCTATGTTGATGATATTATCTTTGGATCTTCAAAAAATTATTTATGTACTGACTTTTCAAAAAAATTATGCAAAAAAAAATTGAAATGAGTTTAATGGGAGAAATCAAGTATTTTATTGGATTTCAAATCTTTCAAAAGAAAGATGGTATTATTTTAAATAAAAGTAAATATACAAAGGATCTTTTAAAACATTTTGGTTTGGAAAGTAATAAGGGAAGTGATATACCTATGAGTACCACCTGTAAGTTGGATGATGATGAAACTGGGAAATCAGTTGATCAAACCAATTATAGAGGCATGATTGGGAGTCTACTTTACCTTACCGCTAGTCGACCAGATATCATGTTCATTGTATGCATGTGTGAAAGATTTCAAGTTAATCCTAAAGAATCTCATTTACTTTCTGTTAAAAGGATTTTCAAATATCTTAAGCATACTACCAATTTAGGTTTATTTTATCCAAAAGGACAATCCTTTGACTTAATGAGTTATTCAGATGCTGACTTTGCCGGTTGAAAGTTATATAGGAAGAGCACATCTAGGACATGTCATCTTTTGGGAAAGTCCCTGGTATCTTAGTGTAGTAAGAAACAAAACTCTATTGCATTGTCTACTACTGAAGCAGAATACATTGCTGCTGGTAATTGTTGTGCACAGATTCTGTGGATGAAACACACCCTGTTGGACTATGGATATCAATTTAGACATGTGTCTGTAAATTTTGATAACACTAGTGCAATTAGTATATCTAATAATCTTGTATCTTGCTCTAGTACCAAACACATTGATGTCAAACATCACTTCTTTAGAGATCATTATCAAAAAGGTGATATTTCTCTGGAATTTATTGACTCTGAACATCAATTAGCTGATATCTTCACCAAAACCTTGAGCTCAGAAAGGTTAAATTTTATTAAGCAAGAGTTAGGTATGATTGATCAGTGAAACCGATCAGTGAAACCGATCAGTGAAACCGATCAGTGAAACCGATCAGTGAAACCGATATTTTGTTACCGTTTGTATCGAACAGTGTTTAACACTCATAGTGTTTATAAAAATGACGTTGTTTTACTTGATTGATATTATATTTAATATTTTAATCCTAAATGATAAATTTAATGACCCGCGGGTATTTCTATTCCCAAGAACTGTGACATTCCATCTCCCATCGAACCTTACTTTTTCTAAGACTTAGACCTCTTGAACCTCTCGAACCTTTTTAAATCCTTCAAATCTTTCAAACCTCTCAAACCTCCAAATGGCAAATCAAAAGCGGAAAAGCAAGGAATCTGAAGGTTCCTCTCCTATGAAACGCCAACGAGGAGAATCGAGCAGCACGACTCAAAGGTCAGTGAACCCGAAGTCGGAAACTCGGGTGGTTACAGCTGAAAAGGAAGTAAGTTCTGAATGGGTGTTAACCAGTAAGTCTTCTCTTTTAAAAGTTTTAGAAATGAAAGGATGGAAAAATTGGTTCTGTGATAATAACCGAGTCTACTACCCAAATCTTGTGAATGAGTTTTATCTGAACTTAACTATTGTATTGGATGGAGAAGAAGCTGCAAGATTATATTCAATAGTCAAAGGGAAAAAGATATCTTTTTCTTCAAAGTAATGGGCTGAGTGTTTGGGAGTACATCATAAAGGTAGATATGAAGATTATTCTGGTAATATTCCTCCTACCACTGAATATTTTTCATATGAACTTTCTCTGGATATGCTGACTGGAAATTCTGAATCCATAAGAATAACAGTTGCTGAGTTAGATGGTGAAAGTAGAATTTTGTTTAAGTTTATTCAGCACCAAATTTGTCCCATAAAGGGTGATTTTGCTGCTGCGAAGTATTAGGATGTTTTCCTGCTGTTTCTATTGCTAAATGATGATAATATCAACTTGTGTAGATATATTAATGTCCATATTGCTGAGATGGTGAAGCCATCCGAGAAAGCTACAACCTTGTTTTACTCTAAGCAAATCTCTGAAATGTTAAAGTTTTTTGGATGTGTTGAATATGGAGATGATTGTATCCCATCCGGTAGTAGTTTTTGTATTAACAAGGATATCTACAAAATAATGAAAATCAAATGGAATCCATAGAAGAAGTCATGGGTTACTAATGAAGATAAGTTTTATGACTCCTTTAATCCTTTTGGTCATCCTAAGAGACCAAAGGGGATGAGAGATCCTAGTTTAAAACCAGATGAAGAAGTTTTTTATTCTGATGAGGAAGAGGATAAAAAGCTCTTAAGGAAACTGGAGAGTCAATTAAGAAAGGAACAGGGGAAGATGTGGTTGATGATGATGTGAATATCGAAAAGGAACCTGAATCACCTCCTAATGACAGGAGTGATCCTGATACAGTAAGTCCTAAGAAAAGAAGAATGGAATTTGGACCAGCTAGTCCACCTCTCAAGTTACCTGAGTCAGAACCTCTTCTAGGTGATGAAGAAGAGGCTGAAACTGAGGAATCAAATTCTGAGGAGTATGAATCCAGTAGTAAAGATAGTACTGATGAGACCTCAGTAAATAATAATGGTGATGATGAAAATGAT
Source organism: Viscum album (assembly GCA_963277665.1). Classification (NCBI taxonomy): domain Eukaryota; kingdom Viridiplantae; phylum Streptophyta; class Magnoliopsida; order Santalales; family Viscaceae; genus Viscum; species Viscum album. The sequence goes on along the minus strand of OY728121.1, from coordinate 1,347,978,611 downwards.
GATGATGATGATGATGATGGAAATAATGATGGTGGTGATGATGATGATTCTATTCGACCAGTAGATGGTCAAAATGTGATCCAAGATGATCCAAAACCACAAAAAGTTGAAGAAGAATCTGTTCCTGAGGCTGAAAGAACAATGCAGATAGAGATTTATGTAGGTGAAGAAATATCACATGAAAATTCTAGAAAAGATGATTTTGTAAAGACCCAGTATACCTCTTGTAAAACTGCATGGGAGGAACACCCAGTTTTTTCTGTTATTGGTTTGGATTAATTAGAAGAAGAAGAAGAAGAAGGCGTGCACAAAGAAAGGGTAAGTTTTTTAGTTAAGTCTAGACTAGTTGCTGAGAATGTGAAAGTGACAGCAGAAAGACCTAGTCCTTCAGTTTCTCGATCAGATTTAGACAGATTTAAAGATGAGTTTCTCTATGCAGTTAGAGAGACAATGAAAGAGGAATTATCTCATGAACCTTCTCCTACTTCTGTGAATTTATTTGAGGCTTCTATAGATGCTATAACTCAAAGAGTAGTAAGTATTATCAAGCCAGACCTGTGAAATTCTAGTGAATTTATTGGCAGACACATCACCTCTCAAAATCAAGCTCTCAAGGATTTAGGCACTGACTTAGTTTCTCTGTCATGAGAATTTAGATCAACCATATCTGGTATGATGGAAGTTCTGAGAAATTTTATAGAACATCTGAAGAAGTCAGATTTGAGAAAGTTGAAGGTTGCGATAACTCAGGTTGTTGCTCAAGCCAGCTCCTCCAAAGTGACCAAGATTACTGGCCATGAGATCAATGCTTTAAAAAATGTTATAAAAGAAGAGTTAGTTTCACTTGGATAGATTTTGGATTTGGAATCATTGAAAATGATGAAATAAAACAATGATCATATTCACAATATGGTGAAGCTTTATTTAGCTGATGCTATGAAGGCTCAGAAAGAGATCAAAGAAAAAGTGGATCACTATTTCTCTAAAATCTATACCAAGCATGAGTTGAACCATCAGTTTAAAGTCCTGGATGACAATTTGAGGCTTCCTCCAGTCACTTAATCCTTTAAGGCTCAGTTACAGCAGTTGAAATATTTTACTCCTACTCTAGAGAGCTTCATGCAGAATAAAGATGATTTTGAGAAGGCCATGAAATATGGTGGTGAAGTCATTTAAGATTTTATCAATCTACTCAAACCCTATCTTCATGTGCAAGCTAAGGAAATTGTTTTTCCTACTACTGAGCCTCTTAGTCCATCCACCATTTCTCCTGGTCAGTTATCAGTTTCTCAAGCTCTCTCTAATATTCGGTTGGTCTTTCAGCAACCTTCTTCAACAAGATCTTCTACTCAACCACAAGTGACCCTTGCACCCTCTCTATTTCCAGCCAGAGTTTTCCTACCACCTCTCTCCATCCGGCCAGATCAACCTTCCACCAATCCACCCTCTGGGTCATCCATTCCTCCATCTGCTAAAGGAAAAGCTCCTCTACATCCCACGAAGTAGCCATGAATGTCATTTTTGATAGGGTGTCTTTTATGTGTTTTTCTTTTATTGTACCTTTTTCAGTGGTTATTTCAATGGACCTTTGTTCTATTTTATCTCTCTTCTCTCTATTTTTTTTTATAATCTCAAAGGGGGAGAACAGGCATACAGTTAGACTGTATGAAGTAAGGGGGAGAAATGATGACTGCTTAAATTCTCAATTTGTTTATGATCTGGTGCATTCTCTGATGATATGTTTATCTTTGGTTATATATTTTGTTCACATAGAGGGAGAATACTAAATATTACATCCTTTTCTCTCTTTTCTTTTATTCCATAGATTTGTGATTATCAAAAAGGGGGAGATTATTGAACCCTCTATGAAATGGTTATTTTAATAATCACAAATCATTGTTATTTCTGCTTATAAGTAAATTTAGTCAACTATTAATTCTGCTCTAAATGTGTTTATATATGATTAATATTGTCTACATATGTTTATCTATGATTATTTATGGTTTTCTATTGACCTGGAAGTGTTTTAGATTGAACGGACACTTGGTGCATATTTCATGTTTTTGACTCACCGTTAGTTATCTTCTTGAGTCACCGATGACAACAGTCGCACCAATGAAGAATGGTCGCACTGATGTAGAATGGTTGCACCGATGAAGAACAGTCAAACTGATGTAGAACGGTCACACTGATGAAGAACGGTCGCACTAATGAAGAACGGTCGCACCGATGAAGAATGGTCGCACCGATGAAGAACTGTCGCACCAATAATGACCTACCGAAACCGATGCTGGTCAAATAACCTACTGAAACCAATGCTGATCAAATAACCTACAGAAACCGATACTGATCAAATGACCTACCGAAATCGATGCTGATCAAATGACCTACCGAAACTGATGCTAATCAAATGACCTACCAAAACCGATGTTGATCAAATGACCTACCGAAACCGATGCTGATCAAATGACCTACCGAAACCGATGCAAATTCAAAATGACTTACCGATCTCATGACTCACCGATAGTCATGAAAACTTTTTGAACTTTCTTCTAACACTTTTAATTCCAACGGTCATATTTTCTTAGTAAAATGAACCTGCTATTAATTAATGTTGGTTGTTGGATGTCAGGAAACCATACCTCGTACCTGTAAAAAGGTAATCATTCTTTTTTCTAGATCTCAAGGAATAAAAAGGAAGATATGCAGTGAAAAGGGAGAGTTTAATGAAAATAAAAATACATACACGAAAGAAGGTGCACGGGTGTGAAGTCCCAAGGAACACAAGGAAAACTTGAAGAACACCTATAAAAACCAGATAGCCAAAAGCAGATCTTTCACCTAGAACAAACACAGAGACTAGTAGTTGTGACTCACTGAAAATCATATGCATAAGTCTAAATAGTTGCAGCTGAGAAGAAAAACGATACTCTGTTTTGAGTCATCCTCACCAGAAAGGACTTGACTTCCATCTGCAACATCAAAACGAGTCCAGAGCATATCTGCAATTACACAGAGCTTTATAAATTCTACTATTTCCTCAGTCATATCCCTTTGCTTAACATTCTGAGCAGTGTGTGTGTACATCTGTCTACTCTAGATACACATTGTCTCCTGAGCTGAACTGGAGGATATTAAATCCTCACACCAAACTTTCTACACCTTCTTGTATCCCACTGTGAGTTGTGGAAGAGGTCAAGTGTGAACTGAATAGCCTGTGAGCTGTTGCTTTTGTTTTTCCCACGTAGAACTGTGGTAGAGGTCTTAGGACATGAACAGTCTCTGTACTGTTGTTTTCCCCGATCCAGGGTGTGGATCAAGTTTATATAAATTGGTTGAGAGGACTAAGTCTCAGCTTGAGACTGAACCTCTTGGTTATATCTATTGTGAATTTTAGATTAATTTTAAACTATATTATCTATATTTTGTATTCCACTGCTATTTACTTTGAAATGTAAATCTATTTTAAAGTCACTCTGATAGTTAAATTAGAATGTTTTTTGTAACTTTTGTAAATCAGTATATTAGCTTAAAAAGCTAATTTAATCCTCTGATTAAATTAACTAAGACCTAATCAATCTTTTGAGAATCTAATTGAACCTTTACAGTTTTACGAATTCACTAAAATTTAACTTGTTTTTAAATTGGGGGATATTAAGAGAAACATTTTAACAGAAATTTTAATTGGAACTCAATTCACCCCCCCCCCCCTCTTGAGTATCCACTTCGACCAATAATCTCTAATCGATCAGGTTTCATGTTCATGTTATCAACCTATGTGTTTGATGTCTTTTTTGACTTTCTGGAAATGAACCTTCCTACAGAAAACCATTGACATGGATTTATTTAGGTTGTTTAATTCCCATCAAAGGGCTTGAGCTATCAACTTCTGTTAAAGAACAAAATGGAAAAATCATGTAACGACCCAAAATTTTTGAATAGTATATTAATTTACTCTTAACGGTTTAATTGAGATGTTAATGGTTAATGCAGAAAGAAGAGTCGATGGCTTCATCTAGTAGACTCGAAGCATATGAAGCCCACTTATCAGAGCTTGGGAAGGAGGTGGAATCTTTGGGCTTCGCTTTGGACCAAGACCAAGCTGAACTCCAGCATGTCAAGCTTGATCGGAACCGCCTATGGGAGAAGTTCAAGTTAGTGGAGATTACTACTAGGGCAATGTTATCTGAGCCTCCCTCAGATTCTCTTACCTTAGCACACCTTACACTTAGGTCATATGATGGTGTTGTAAGGGGCTATGTAACGAGACCATAGCTACTTTGTGTCATCGTTTGAGATAAATAAAATTGTGATTTCTTCTTATGGTGAAGTTTGTGAATTTTCAAATGTCTGGATAATTTTAGGATGTATATTAGTGATGAATTCTGGAAAACAGTATTTTAAAATATTTATGTAAACCATAAATAATTAATGATGTGTAATGATTTTCAAAAAAAAGGTCTTCTACAAATGTGTTCAGTAAGAAATTTAGAGTCTAATAAGATCAACTTAATTTTTGGTGAATAGTAATTTATGAATAGTTATTTTACCCTTAGGATTAATAATGTGACCAAATGGATTAGTAATCTCACTTAAAGAAAGTATTAATATAATATAGGCACCTTGATTAAGTAATGTGATTTAATAAAATAGGTAAATAATTGTTTCAGAAATTATTAGTCAAGTATTAGTTTTTTCGGGTGAATAGTGTTTTTTAATTAAAAATTAAATTAAAAGTATTTAGAAAATTATTTTTATAAAATGGACTTTATTTTTGAATTCAGAACATTGATATTATGTTAAGGTAATTTTTGGGGATTTTTCTGAAAAAAATGAATTTCCGGTGAATAGTGTTTTTATTTAAAAATTAAATTAAAAATATTTAGAAAATTATTTATATAAAATGGAGTTTATTTTTTCATTCAGAGCATTGATATTATGTTAAGGTAAATTTTTGGGAGTTTTCTGAAAAAGTTGAATTTTCAGTGAATAGTAAAAATACAGTTTTAGGGTTTCGGTATGTTTAATGACATCATAACTGCGTCATGATGATGTCATGATATATTTTAAGGGATATTCGACTTATGAATATTAAGATAAGGTATTAGGTGTCCCAAGTGGCCAATACCATGAGGAAATACCACTTGTTTTTCCAATACCACCAATGAGGTGTCCCTTGGCCATTAATGTCTTGTCCCCTCACTTCCCCTATAAATACCAAACCATTCTATCATCCTTTCCATTCAAAGATCCTCCTCAACGAAGTTATGGTCTCCTTACCTCCCAAGGATTCCTCCCAAGGTGCCCTCAAGCCCCTCAAGGTCCCAACCTTCGAGTTTTAAGAGTTACATTTTAAGGTAAGGGATCCTACCTCTCTCTTTCTTTTCATGTATTCTCCTTTATGTCATTTATTTTAAGCTCCATTTTATTATGTTGGGTATGTTATTTTATATTCATCCTACTGTCCTTTTCATTTTCATATGATGAGAGACCCCCTCTTTCTCTCATCAATTCATTTTAAGAATGTTTAAGTGGCGTCGTTAGGCTGTCGAATTTTTGTAAGGGATTCTTTCACCCTTCTCATTTTCAAGTTCTATTTTCATGTCAAGTCTTTCAAGTTTCTTTTATTATGTTGGGGTATGATATCTATATCTATCATACTGATTTTTTATGTTCATATGATGATATACCCTATTTGATCTCATTAATTCATTTTTTTTAAGTTTTAAGTAACGTCGTTAGGCTGCCGAATTTTCATAAGAGAAATCTTATTTTTGTCTTCCTTTAAAGTTCTTCATTTCATATGGTATCTCTTTCAAATTTCATTACCATGTTCTTAAATCCTTTATATTATGTCTCCCTACTGTTTTATGTATCATTTATGAGTGGGTGACCCATGTCCCCTCTCTTTTCAATGTTTTCTAAAACCCTGTAACATAGCTGTTATGCTGCATAATTTTCATCTCAAAATGTCTTTCTCTTTTTCTCAAATTATTTTATTTTATTAAGCGAATAATAAAATATATTTATTCTACAAGTTTATTCACATATATATCAAAAAAAATTATTTTAATTCTGGGATTTACATACATGAAACCCGCTTTCCTTTTCCATGGGTTTAAAGTGACATAAAGATCATGTCTTTAAAGCAGTTTTAAAAATGTTATGATTATAAAATGAAACCCATTTCTTTTATTCCATATGAGTTATTTATGAAATTTTTGATGATGATATATGTGGCTCACATGATAATAAAGAAAAATTAATGGTGCGCCCTGATAGCGCTCCAATGCATTGGGTAAAAACTTAATCTCTAGAGATGACCATTTTTAACGATACCTTGGTGAATAACCTTGGTAATTTTTAATGACACCTTGGGGATGGACCTTGGTGAAACGGAAATGATTTTATATGTTAAATGTTGTATCCACATATTAAAGTTATTAAACATGTTATTTTTATTATGATATGCCTCATGATCTCTTTCTCATGCCTTAAAGTTATTTATCATGACCTTATTGATGTATCTCAAGTTCACATGTAAAATGTTTCTCTTGTTTCCCTTACTGGGCCCTTCTGCTCACCCTTTCCTTTGATGTATGCTCCTAGGTTATGAGATGATGTGATGAACTTAGGATGAACAATCAAGAAGCCTTTCAAGTGTTTAAGAATAATGTTTTATGTTGTTTTCATGCTTTAAGTTCCTAGTTTCCAAGACACTAAACCTTAAAGATCCTTGGTTTTGTATAATGTAATGAAAGTTTATGTGATAAAAAGGCAGGATGCTATAAATACTTTCTTGTATTATTAATTAATGCAATATCACTCATGATGGACCTAATGTATCCTACTTCATCATGGACATATGTCACCATGGTTTTCATAAATACATCAAATTAAGTGACTAATAAAATCCATTAACAATAATATTAAATTCAAAGGATCAATACACACATCCATAGATAGGAACATTTAATGACAAAAAAATATGGATTTATAACTGATGGGTCATGTTCCCATAATCTCATGTAGTGGAAATTACTAAGGGTGTACACTGTCAGAAAGTTCTTCAAAATCCCATGAGTCTTTACCCCTAAAATTCTATATCATTTTTTTCCATAAAATTATATCATATGGATATAAAAAAATATTTAATAATTCTTCCATGGAACTTATGGGTTCTCATCATAGTAGGGAACTGTTATGATGTTTTAGTGTGATGATTTCTCTTATGACATTATCATATGCTATGCACATAGAAAAACAATCATGGGGTGATAAAAAAGTGTATTAGTATTCAAAATAATGAATATAGGTAATCAAAAATTATATATAATCTTGTTCTAGTGAACCAAATATAATATAATCTGACTTTTACTAGACACAACTACTAACAACCTTCAGTCTTCTAGCTCTCACATGAAACTCATTTTTCTACCGAGATAAGGATTTAGTCAATGGGACTGCTATTTTTTCTTCCATGTAAAATCTTCTCACCATAAATCACCCCTTTGAGAAAAATATTTCAAGATTTTATACTTCCAAATTATGTTCTTTATCTATTGGTGTGGCCTTGGATACTTTGCGTGAGCTAGAGCTATAGTATTATCACAATGTAATATTATAGGGTCTTTATTGATAGCAACAATATTAAGCTCTTAGATAAAGTTATGTATCCAAAAAAATCATTGGCAAGATCAAAATATTCTATATACTCATACTTTATTATAGAATTGGTTAAAATTGGATACTTTTAACTCTTCCAACTCATATCTCCTTAGTTGTGACTGAATACATATCTTAGCTAGGACTTCAGATCATTTTGATCTATTTAAAAACTAGAATCAGTATAACCCCTAATAACTAGCTCTTCATCTCCTCCATAGACCAAAAATATATCCTTAGTTCTTCTTAGATACTTAAGGATAACCTTAATGGAAGACGAATGTTATTCACCTAGATCAACTTGATGTCTATCTACCATGCTTAAGGAATAGTAAATATTAATATAAGTGCATAAAATGGAATACATGATTAATCCTATCATAAAATCATATGGGATCTTACTCATTTTTTCTTTATCCTCTTTTTTCTGAGGACACGTTTCATTAAAAATATGCATATCATATAACACTATAACCAGTCCTATCTTGAATTGTAATATACTAAATGTATTTATTATATTTTCAATATATACATATTAATTCAATCCAAGAAGCCTCTTAGATCTAACATGAATGTCTTTGTTCCTAATAATGGTGGTTGTTTCAACTAAGTCCTTGATGGGGTAGTACTTATTTAACTGGTCCTTAATTGACTGTAAGACTGGTATTTCATTTCTAATAAGTAATATTTTATTAGTATATACTTCTAGGATAATTACTTTACTCTATCTTAACCTCTTTTAAATACAAGTATCACATTATTTTTTAATTAAACCAAGTTATTTTATAGCTTCATCAAACCAAATATTCCATGCCCTGAATGCTTGGTTCAATCCATAAATGGATCTCTATTACTTAAAAACACTTTTGGAATTAATTGGAGTTAGAAAACCGTCTATTTTTTTCATATAGACTTCTTCCTAAATGTTCTCATTAAGGAAAGTTGTTTTAACATCCATCTTCCAGATTTCATATTCATGGTAAGTTGTTATAGTAAATCCAATTCTAATGGATTTATACATGGAAACTGGATAAAAGATTTTATCATATTCAATACCTTGATATTGTTTAAATCCTTTATCCGCTATTCATGATTCTTGGGTATTTACTTTACCTTACATGTCTAGTTTTCTCTTTAATACCCATTTACACCAAAAAGGATTTACATCAACTAGAAAATTAACTGGAATCCAAACTTAGTTATGATAAATGGAATATATATCAAAATTTGTGTCTTTTTTACATCTTACAACTTATTAGCTATCTTCTACCTCTTTGTAAGATAGAGGTTCATTATTTTCAATCAATAATGAGTTTCCATCTTTAATGACTAGAAAATTGTATCTTTTTTGTTCTCTTACCTCTCTGGTAATCCTATACGGTACTTGTGTTTCTTGAATAACTTATTCCACAGGGGGCCATAAAAAATTTTCTTGTACTAACTCTTATGTTTCTTATCATCAACATCATCAAATTCAATCTTTATTCTACTATCCTTTTTCATTTTGTGCACCCTCTTAAGAAATATATATTTTATTCTGACATTCAATTTCTTATCTAAGTATTTAAATAGATAATATCGCTTGGTTTCCTTATGATGTCTTATAAATATACACTTCATTCCTTGGGATCTTAGTCTGTTTCTAAATATGACCTTAAAAATTCCTCACATCCCCATACATGTGTATATGGAAAAACGTGTTTATTTCCACTCCATAATTCAAAGATAATTTTATTTATCACTTTAATTGATACTTGGTTTATTGTATATTCTACATTTTATAATGAATGTCCCTAAAACAATAATGTAATATCTACATGACTCATAATTAACCTTACTATATCTAGAAATTTATAGTTCCTCATTTCACTAACACCATTCTACTATGGTGTATAAGGTGGAGTGAATTGAGATAGAATCCAAAACTCCCATAAAATTAAATAAACTCTTCACCTTGATCAGATTGATGCTTCTTTATCTTCTTACCAAGTTTATTCTTTACTTCATTCTTGAACATCTTGAATTTCTTAATGGTCTCAAACATATACCTCCTTAATTATACATAGCCATGTCTACTCAAGTCATCATTAAAAGTTAGGAAGTAAGAATCTCCACCTCTAGATTATACTACAAAAGGTCCATGCACATTAGTGTGTACCAATCCTAGAATCATTGTGGCCCTTTCACCCTATACATTTAATGGTGGTTTGGTAATTTTTAATTGAAAACAATCATGGCATATTTAAAGTGGTTTTAACTTAAAATAGTATAAATAACCATCTTGATTAAGCTTTATCAGATGCTTCTTGTTTATATGACTAAGACATTGATGCCAAAACTGGGTGTTATATAATTCATTTAAACATGATTCATTATATATTTCCAATACCTAGTATTCATAATTTAATATATAAAGACCATTATTTAGTTAATCCATACCATAAAAAAATTTATTTGTAAAAGATTCATTATTTATTTCCAAATTTAAAAATAAATCGGTTTATATCAAGTCAAGAAACAAATATTATTTTCTTAGTAACACTTAAAAAAAATTATTTAAAACCAAAATAATTCTAGTTATAAATGGAAGTTGGTAGTCTCCTATAGCCAAATCTGTGAGTTATGGTCCATTGGATACTCAATGATCCGCCTATCCTCTAGAAATATTTTAAAATTTACATGGTTCTTATATTTATAAACAGATGTGAGAACCAAAGGCTATATATAATACAAAAATTGTAGATATAAAAATATTACGTTCGATAATGAATTCACCTTTAGCTTCCCCTTGTTTCTGGGTGCAGTTCTTCTTCTAGTGCCCTAGCTTTCCACAAGAAAAACATACTGCATATTTTTTCTTTAATTTCCTTTGGATCTTATTCTTTTTGAAAGGATGATTTTTAGGAGATTTAGACTTAGTATGATTCTTGGACCCCTTTTAATTTTTCTTACTTTTATTTTCCATAATAAGGTTCATGGGTTTTTCATTCCTTATTTCCTTGTCAACTTGGAGAATAATGGTAAGAATTTTTAGAATATTCTTATTGCAATTACCCATGTTATAATTCACAAGAAACTGTAGAATGATATAATTATTGGGAAAAGGATAATATCTATATGGAGATCATTTTATAATTAAATTCCAAATTTTTATAAGTGCTCAATATATCCAATCATCCAAAATACATGAGGCCCATCAGGCACCAACTCTTTAAGCTTATAGATGAACAATGCATTTAAGATCTTATATCTCACTTTTCTCACTTTATCTTGATAGAGATCAAAAACGTGATATATCATTCTATACGCATCCATATCCTAATGTAACTTTAGAAGATCATTGGACATAGATGATATCATGAAACATTTGACATTTGTGGAATAATCCAAACATTTCATATAGAGAGACAATTCTTCCTCACTAATTTCTTGACCAAGCCCTTCAGGAATTGGTTTTTACAATATATATGATTTCCTTTCATGGATTACAATAACACACAAGTTTATTTTCTATTATAATAAATTATTTATGGTTAGAAGTTTATCCTTCACAAGTATGGATCTAAATGATATAGTATAACTCTTGTGGGTTTCCATTTCTATAATTAATAAGAGTAAAATTTATAACTTTATCTAATTAATAAGATTATGTAATAAATATTAATCTTACAATTTTTTATTAAAACCCAATATCCCTAACCATTGGTTTTTTAATATCCCATTTTGTATATATTCTAGTGGAAAGGACCCATATTCCCCTTCTCATAAACCAGACTTTATCCTGACAATTTATTTGAATGGTTTTAGGTAGGCATAATTTTATCAATTGATTAACCCACTATCCCTTGATCTATTGAGTGGACTCCCCAATATTAAAATCCTATATTTTTATTTCCTCAACACTTTCCTCTAAGATACACCAAGTCATACTTTTTCAGTCATCCTTCAAAGTGAACTAAGTTAAGTTGACCCAAAACTAAAGTTATAACTCCCCAATAATTGAAAGCACCCAGACTTTGTCCAATCAGGCACTTTGAACTATGGTTGGATTTTAACTTAAGTATTGGAAGGATATACTATCTTAATGTATATAATTTAGGTATTTTATCTTTATGCATAAATTTCCCATTTTATCTTTATTACATGCTTGTTAGTATTAAGTGTATTTAATTAAGTGATTAACCATATCTTAGATAAAGTTTACACATAATCTAATTTATTTTAGTTCTATCTTACATGATTTTTAATTCATTATTTCATGTGAAAATAACAAAACATACATAATTAAATTAACAATGAAACTTTTCATTGATAAAATAATAAGATTGGTATGATCATGAGATTTTCCTAACGGTTGGTTTATTTATCAGATGATAAACTAACTTCTGACCTAGGGGGAAAACATATTGAACCATGACTTGGTTTATGTAATAGAATTCAACCTTTCATCCCATGTATCATTTGGAATGTTTTATAATAAACTAAAAACTTTAAAAACATCCACTCTCTTGGGATCTTTATCCATTACATAAGCTTTTATTCACATGCAGGTGAGGAGAACCAAAGTACTGGTTTGTGGGGTTTATAAAAAAAAGATATTTTGGGCATGTATTCACTTATATATTGAGATGAGTAATGATTCATAGGCAATAAATTTAATTTAATAATAAATTAAAATTAAACCAATCACATACAAAGATCTTTTATATGATCATGATCATCTATATATATGAAATGAATTACGCATTCAATAAACTAGCATTCATTATCAATCCTTCTTATTTAAGATAAATTAAACTCAAATAAATTTATTATATTATTTAATTAAAAAATTAATTTATATTAATTATCATACAATATTTCTTGAGATTGTAATATATAATTATTTTAAATAAATTAAATAATTTATTTAAAATTGGCTAAGTAAAAAACATGCACCTTCGAGGCAACACAACAAGTACCCATCCAAAATATCCAGAATGTATGATATTTGTGTACTATTTACTCATGCGGAATGCACCATACACATATTATCATGTAATTAGATAGAATATACTATCAAATAAATAACATGTGGACACATTCTATTTACATATCATGCTTTTTTTTAATGCGCGTAGAGTAATTGCTATATTTTGACTTATACACAAAATATAATTCAAAACATTATATAGAAATTAATTATATTCTTAATATATATAAAAACCATCACATGGTGTGTGAGAGTCAAATAAATTACACATGGAACACATACTTATAAGGTTTAATAATTATAATAAATTAATTTTAAATTATATATAATTAGGTAATATATGTGGCTTTACTATCGAGCTACATGCCATGTATAGTTATTTGATGTATATCCATGGAATATACTTAGGGATTGTGTGTGTCTTCATACAAGATACATTAATGGAGTATGTATCATGTATCTAGGATACACATTTTGTGGTATCTTATTTACAAACTTACCAGTCACACATGTTGTGTAAAAACACATGAATTTTCTTTGAATAATGGAATATCTATAGTATATGAAAGTTACACGCCAAGTGGACTAGTTAACTATCCATAAGGATGGATAGGTTAACATGCATTGTGTATTAATTACACACTATGTGAAATAAATGAAAAACACTTTGAATTAATTTGTAAGGTGTCCTGGTGAATTAAACATGGGTACACGGCATGTACCAACAGGCTACACAACGTGTATTCTTATATTATCCATCTAAAATCCTTAACAAATTTGAATGAGTTATTTGAATTTTATTATTTCATAATTAACCAATTATTTAATATATTTTTCAGAACAAAGAGGAGAAATATTAGATCTAATGATTTATATTTAAAGAATGATAAAATCAGAATTGAAAACTAACAATAAATGCATGAATTAATCAATGATATTTAAATAATTATACATTATTATGCGACTACTCTGATATAACTTAAAGGCTTTGGTTATAGAAGAAGCACCATTAGGTAATTTCCAACTCATATTTTTATCATAATAAATGATTAATCCTAGATATACATGATGGATAATGTTGTGACCAGCAAAATTGAATCAAATATTCATTGACATGATAACTCCTAAAACAAAATATAGGATCATCACATAATGATTTATAATTAATTCAAGTACATAAATAATTACCTTGTGATGAATTATTTCTTTTTTGATGAATATTAAAAAACCTCTATATCATACCATAATTTTTTTATAGGAATCTAGTGTATATTCCCTCCAATTATAATCCACATGTGCAAAATGAACCTCTGATCGATTTCATTGAAATCTTTGAGTGCTGGCGCAGAAGATTCTAATGCTTGCATAGTTTGTCTATGAAATCCATGAGAATCACTTCAAGGAAGGACTCTCCTATATCTATCTAGAATATAGAGGGGTGGTGGAGGAAGATATCCCTCCTTTCTTAATAGTGTTCTTGGAGAGGATCTTTCTAGGGCTTGAGAGGATTCTTCGGATGACATCATGCACAACAAAAACAAATGGCTAACATTGTGGTTGGAAATAATATAATTGGTTTTAAATGGTTCTATGTTAGAAAATAATAATTTTATATACACCCTTAATATTTCATTAATTCCCATGGAACCCAATATATATTATAATATTATTATTACTTCCTGACATGTGTGAAACTAGAGAATTAATTAAATTCAATTTCTTAAATAAATTATTTAAAATTTATTCAAATAATATTTAATATATATTATATCTCTTCAAAAATTTAAAATCAATCTTTGAATAATGAATATTTATTTAATAAATTAATATCACTACATTATTCACCAATAAATAAATAAATATTATATTCAATAAATAGTTAATAATTATTTATTAAATTTTATAATCACAAATATTGTGTTGAATAACTAGTGACTAAATATATATGATCAAGAAGGAATTAATAATTATTAAACCATTTATGAGAATAATATTTATTCAGAATATTAAATAATAAATGATATTTAATATTTTATTGAGGTTTTAGATACACTTAGTGTGTTACCCTCTAGGCCTTTTTCTCAGTGGTATTAGGTGAAGTCACCCAAAGTCTAAGGTTAGCATCTAGAAATAAGAAAAGTAACCCATAGAGAAATAATTTAATGTTGTGAAAACATAAAAGCTCATACTAACTCTTAATGTGTAATATAATCCCTTTATCACGATATCTCTAATAAAAAAAGTGGCATACTAGTGTCATCATCCTATGAGCTCGATGTCTATTTCTTTGACTTTCTGAAAATGAACCTGCCCAAAGAGCACCATGGACATGGATTTATTTAGGCTATTTAAATCCCATTAAATTTCATGATATATCAACTTATGTTAAAGAATAAAAGGTATAAATCCTTTTACACATTAATCATTAATGTGATATCACTCGTTATGCACTCATTGTATACTAATTCATCACAAACATATGTCATCATGATTTTAATCAATACATCAAAGTACATGAATAATAATATTCATTAATAAAAATATTAATTTATAAAATATATACATGCATATATAGGTAGGAACATCCAATGACACTTATAAATGCATATTTTCTACTAGTAGTTTGTGTTCTCATAATCTTCTATATTGAAAATTACCGAAGTGTACACCATGAGAAAGTGTCTCAAAGTCCTATGAGTCCCCACCCCTAATCTAAGATATAATTTATGTCCCATAAAATTATATCATATGGATATAGAAAATATATTTAAGAATACAATCTTTTCACTTTTGGTTTCTCATTATAGATGGAAACTTCTATAAGCTTTCGGTTCAACAGTTTCTCTTAGGAAATTATCACATACTATATCATGTAGAAGAAAAAACCTTATGTAATATATAGTTTATTAATATTAAAAACAATGAATAAAAGTAATCATAAATTATATAGAAATTCATTCAAATGAACCAACTCAAACAACCATGACATTTTACTATATTTTATCATGAATTTTAATTTCAACATTAAGACTAGGGAACTTATTATTTCACAAAAAATATGTGTTCCTTTATAATACTTTTACTTGTGAATGTGTTTCTAGACGAGTACCTTAAAAATTAATTGATACTTTTTACACAAAACTTGAATCATTTATTTTCTATTTCTTGAATTTAATAATAATAAGAAACTATACTTACTTTATTCCTTTCAAAATTTTAAGTGAAAAAAATCCCCTTTAATTGAGTATTTTAATCAATTTCTACTTTTGATTCAAACTATGAATGAATGAGGTGATTTTTCATGCTTTAAGTATGAAAATAAATTAATAATGTATCATAGGATCCATAAAATAATAAAAAGTTATTTCAACTATCTAAAAAAACATTATTATAAATATTTAAGATAATACTCAATATGAATAAACCCTCTTGTGAATAAATAATGCATTAATTCATAATACAACAATTATAACACCCATAGAAATGATATAATACTTTAACCAGTTCAATATAGATTATTTTATGCTTCATCTACTAATTCTTAAACCTTGAAGCAAATTAAACCCCCAAAATCAAGATTATGTCAAATCCAATCATAAGTATAACAACCATGTTTGAAACTAGGTAATAGTTGTTCATCTTAATAGAAACCAATTGTTATATTCTCATTATAAATAGATTACAACTAGGTTTATTGATTGAAAATTCCTTCCTCAGAATGTCAAGGTATGATTCTATATCCATGAAAAATATAAAAGAGTGTGTAGATTTTGAATCAAATAAATCATGATTTTTCAATCAAAGTACCAGTTATCACAAATTAAGGGATTTAAACTTTAATTATATTAATTACATATTCTAAGACTTAATCCCTTATCCTTTTATAAGGTAAATTCCCATAATTATTGGGAAATTAATTTTCATAGTTCCACTTCTCCATATAGGTGAAACACTAGACATTGGTGGCTTCTTTCTTACCTTTTTATTTCCACAACTAATGTAATTTCTCTCCACACTTAGAGAAAACTATCATTCCCTTTAAGTAAGTACTAGGGTGTTTCTTCCCAAAATTATCCCATGTGGTAAGTTCCATCCTTACCTTCTTTTCATTTTCCTCATTACTTTATTCTTGGTGCTCAATTTTCCTCTTCGTCTCTTGATTTCTTTTCAAAATATGTGACTTAAATAATTATTTATATCTCCTAATGAACTTGATACCATATATTCATATGATGAAAACATTCATATAATAGTAACCTTTATAGGCTTCTATTAATCCCATCAAATAAATGGTCAATATTAATTTCTAAATTGTGTATATAGTTCATAGTGTGCCTTTATAATCTTTTAAATTTTAACTTATACTCAGAAACACTTCCCTCTTCATTTTTTCCAAGTTTAAAGAATTTCTTTTCCATATCAGCACATTATTCATGAGGAAATTCATTATTAGAGAATATTACCTTAAAATTATTCAATTACATTCTATCTATCTCATCATTCTCCTTTTTATTTTAAATTAATGACCACCATTGATCAGAATCTTCCTTAAAACATTACATTGTCATAATAACCTTCTCACTTTCATTATTTCTCAAAAATAGAAATATATTTTCAAGGTAATTGACCATTATTCATATATCAATGGATTAGTAGTTCCATTAAAGGATGGAGGTTTCTACTACATGAAGCATTACAACATCATTGAATATTGTTGTAAGGAAATAGGTTGTTCCATACATGAAATGTTTTGGTCATAACATGATTAAATTATCCTAATATATTCATAATCTACTTAGCTCCAATGTCCTCCATGTTAACTTGATCATGAGGGAAATCCCTATATTGATTACAAGTGTTGAAATAAATTATTAGTTTCATTAGGCACCAATTATAAACAATGGAATATATTATATTATCTCATAACATTATGAATCATACTGTATAATTCCAAATCCAATGAAATACCTAATATAAATAGAAAATTTATGCATGGTTAATCTCATAATTTTGAACTTAGTGTCTTTGGTAATACCTTCAAATAAAAAAAATTCAAATATTTAATAATGGCTCATAAAGTTTATGTGAATCAACCAAATCATATCCCTCTAGATTGTCTAGATGGTGTGTGATCTTAGTCCCACTTATCATGCACTAAGTGGATATTGAGTTAATACTCAACCAAAATTTTTCAGGGGGTTTATCCCTAGATGCATTTGTGCCATGGTCATGTCCACTTGCTAGTATCCAGATAGTTATTCCATTTCTAGGAAACTCTACACCCTATACTTTTCCAAAATTTTAGAATGTTTTTCTGTACTTAAACTTGTCCCTAGAGTCTATCATATGGTTATTATATCTAATTTATGTTTTCCCAAAATCAAGTTTCCAAGGGTCCTACTAAAATTCCTGTAATAACAACTATAAATCCCTTCCTCTATTAACCTATATATAGTATTTATATTACTAAATTGTAATAAGATACAATAGATCACATCCAAAAGGATCAAATGTTTTAGAAATATTAAGAGACTAAATACATACAATATTTTCACATTACATTTGAAAACATGCAATACAACTTAAAATTGTAGTGATAAATTTACTATTTCTTCTAATATATCCATAAAATCATTCATAGATCCCTTTTGGGTATCCTAGGGAAAGGAAAACAATAAATGTTGAGATCAGATTATCATTAAGAGAAAGTGTAAAACAAAATCTCTAATAAAATAAATAAATCATGAATAATATAGTCAAGATAAAAAATAATAAAAAATTACATATAACTAATATCATAAATGGGGAATATATCCATGGATAATGTAAAAACATAAATAATCACATGGATAACAATAACTAATTTCATAATTATAGAATTCATAATTTTGGACATCATAATATTACCATCAAGGCCTCATGTCCAGACATTATACATAAATAGAAAAGGTCTGCATCAAATACTCAAACTAGTTTGTCTCATAAGACATACCAATTCATCGAGAGTCTGTAATGGGCCCCAAATATCACTCATTAAGTCTAATAAATTTACGATATGAAAAAAATACATAATCAACATAATCATTCATATTGAAAAGATTGCATAAGAAATGTAAATATTTTCCCTAGTTAATAAATAGAACAATAGGATCATAAGACATATTAAGAAATAAGGTAGATGGTATAATTATATTATATCCTCAGTAAATTATATGAATCATAAAAGGATGTTGACAAAGATGAAAATAATTCTAAAAGAACATTTGATCCTTTCTTTGAAAACATGTAAAAAATATCCTTTTCTTTTGAAAACATTTTTAAATAAAAATTTCTAGAATATTGAGAAAATGATTTTATTTAAAAATAACCATGGAATATTCTAAAATAAGATTCAAATCAAAAAATATATATGATGGTTAGAAAAACCATTCATTATATAAATTTTAATACAAAAATTCCTTTCATGATTTTGGTAAAAATTCAAAAGTACCTCATTCAAAAAATCACAAGAATACTTCTTTTAAATATTTGTAAGGAAGTCAAATATAATTGAATTTAAAAAAAATTATAGTATAGTAAAAACATTATTGAAAACAATATAGTGAACATGGATATAGAATATAAAGGTTCTCAGCCAAATTATCTGGATAATTATTGTTTATATCATTACTCCTTCTATTTACTTGTATATATTATGAGTTGTATTATGGATGGACCAAACCACTAGGTTTAAGTTTTATCCCAAAAAGGTGTGGGAACTTTTTGATGATCCTTGAGGATTTAAAAAGGTATGGGGTATTTATTGGTTTTCCATGGTTTCCCAAGAGGGTTAAAATATTATATTTCAAAGAGTGGTAGAAGGGAATTATAGATATTTTTAGAGGGGTATTATGGACTATTGTGACTTGATTCTTGTATTATCCATATATTATTTTTATAAAAGGATGATAAGATAAAGTTTGGAGTGTTGAGTTATTATGGCACTATAATTTTAATTCCTTGCTTATTTACCTTTTCTCAATTAATTGATAAAATTTAAGGTTGATTTCTAATGTGATTCCACAGGATCAAATGGTTATATTTCTGACCTGGAAAATAGTGCTAGATATTAGAGTTATAATACCCAATATTGAAGGATAATTCTTTATGACCTAGCTTATGTGATTTTGAGGGTTTATTTCCTAACCCAAATTCTAGTTTTGGATAGTGTTGAGGGAGAATCTACTTTCTTATTTCTAAGTGTTTGATTGGTAACATGGTTGATGGTTATAAAGGATGTGATAGAAATCATGACTTTGTCGTTCCAAAAGGTGATTTTCATAAGGTTATATTAATAGGGTATGTATTAGATGGTGTGATGATCTTGAGTTTATCTTTATAATAGTTTTTTCATAAGAAATATATTTTACATGTTTCTCTCTTGGATTGAGGTAGTGTGATGGTTTTGGTGTCTGGGAATTATATCCTCCTTATTAACTAATAGTGGGATATTATCATTGAGATATACCATTACTGGAGATGATATCCTGGTTATTATCTTCTCCCTTGTGTGAAGAGTCATGACATGAGTCATTGTGATACACTTATGACTAATATTTTTTTATATGAGTTCCATGGTTCTCAAGATGGACATTTACACTAGTATAGTTATGAGAATTGGGATTGTGGGTTATGTGTATCCTTATTGTATGTTATTTTATTTAAGTGGCCATGAAGAGTCATCTTATATGTGAATCACCACTCAATTTTAGAAAGGATGGTTGTGTCCTAGTATTCAAGAGGGGTAGGGTCCTTCTGGATGAACAACATAGTAGGATTTTCATCCACACCCAACTTGAAAATAATTTTGATGATGGGAATGGTTACTAATATGATAGTTATAGTAGAGGGTTCGTGGAAGGAAATATAATATTTCATGCATGTAATGGACCTAAGGCTTTTATATCTTTTATTATTTCTAAATAATCCTATTTTAAATATTTTGAGAGGGAACCCTTACATGGCTCAGAAACCTAGAGGCACAAGGCCCATACATAGAACATAGGATTAGTAGAATATAGGCCAAGTAAATGACTTGTAAGACCAATCCCCAAGACCCAAACAAATAAAAAACCACTTTCCTTATATCATGTATCTATCACTCCATCTGTTATTCCTAACTTCATGTTCATGGTTATCCATTGATTTCAACCCTCTAAAGATCTTGAATTGGTGGGTTATGGCATCTCCAATAATGAAATTCCATGTATAAATGATCATTAGGTTTCACCTTTATATATTATACTCTTCACCAGTTAGGTACTACTCCATCATGTGGTCCTTAGCACACTCCATGGCACATATGACCTATGTACTGAAGGCCTTGAATGACCTAAAGGTCTTGTAGATCATAGGCCCAAAGTAGTGGTTCGAAGGCACAAATAGGTTAAATAGTTCTATAGCTACACTACCACTACAGTGCCTACTATAGTACTATTGTAGCAACTCAAAAATATTCCCCCACCCATATTTGATTATAGGTTTCATATAGAATTATAGGGTGTGTTCACCACTCAGTTACCACCCCAACTACTTTAATATTGTGAGTAAGCTTCTAATTTGGTGGGCATGATTTGTAGGGGCCATTTCTTTGTAGATTTTTATAGTATAACTTACAATATATCTACCCTTTTAAGTTTAGAGAGTTTTATTATGGTGAGTTATGGAATATATTTGGATATCGTAAATTACCTAGTAGTTGGTTGGTTGGTTTTTTATCATTTACACTCATAGATGTATTAATATTCTTTGACCACATAAGCACAGTTGTATGATGGAGTGGTAAACCACTAAGTTTTTTTATACTCACCCCTAATTTTTATATATACTTTTCATATATTTAGGAGAGTTTTGGTGGTGATATTGGGAAATGTTATCTTTGATGATAGTTAATAGTTAGATCATGAGTGGTCATATAATATTGGTGTTGTAGATTGGGTATTTTTGGGTGTTCATTAACTTGTTAGGGAATTGTAGTCATATTTTATAGATGCTAGTTGCTTCATTTTGGTTTTGAATGTATTAAATTTCTTATATTTATGGTATATTTAGAATTTAATTTTTGTATTTAATTATGTTGGATATTTACCTCACTTGATTCATATTTTACATCCCAATATTGGATTATTAAAACAAATGTCTCTTGTTTGTGTGTTTTATATCCTCGGTTTCTAACACCATCCCCTAGACAATTAGAGACAGACTTGGGGTGTCACATTTTATATTTTTGGTTACCCAATGATGTGTGTAGATCATATTTGGATAGTGATAGGACACATAGTTTATTTTTTCATTTCATTTGATTATTTCTTATCCTGATTGATCTTTTGGTTGGTTGTTTGTCTTTATTTCACTATATTTAGGTATAGGGATGTCCTATAAAATCATTTATTTCACCACTTTAATGTTATCTATTTTATTATAATATAATTTGATAGTCACAAATGATAAATATTTTCATCATTATCAAATAAAATGGTAATTATTATGGATAATAAGTTATATTAGAAGTATAGCATAAAACATAGGATAGTTCTCAAATACAATTAACTCAGAATGATGATATGATATTTTTTGTCACTATAGATCATAATTTTAGTGGGCATGGCCTCAATATATAAATAATATTAATGTTGACATGATTTACATCACTTTAACATATATTATGAAAAGTTTTTATAAATTTAGAGAGTAAAAAATAATATTTATAGAGAACTTATAGAGAAAGATTTTAATTTTTTAGGAGAACTTCCAATGTTTTTATATTAATAATTTATGTTATAATATAATATTATTTCTTTTTATTTGTTTCTTACATTATAATTTTTATTTTAATAATTTTTTGAAATTTCATATCTTCAGTTTTAGTTTATTTTCATTTTAAAAGTTCAGTTTACTTAAAGATTTAGTTATATTTTCTTTATTATGCTTTTTTATTTCACTTTATTAAATTTTATTCCATAAGTTTTTTAATAATAAATTTATAAAAATTAAAATGAATCAGTGCTTAATTTATTTCTTGAATTTCTTTATTGTCAAATTGGATTTATAAGGTTTGTATTCAAACTTGGGTTTTATAATTTCAATAAAGATTTTATTTTACTTTCAATTCTTCATTCTTAATAAAAATTAATTGAGATTGATAAATGGTATTAACTTTAATAATTTTAACTCTCTTTGATTATTGAGTAATTGATTAGGTAATTGATCTTGGATTATATATTTTTTTCTTAAATGAGTTTTAAATTTGTGATAAAATACAACTTCTAGGATTATAGTGTTTCCCAAGTGTGATAGGTAGATATCATATAAGAGTGGGTGAATTTTAGTTTAAAATATAACTTATAATTTTATTCCACCTCAAGATGTAAGACAATTGGAAGTTATGATCTTCAAACCAACCCATGGTTTAATAAAGAAAACATAGCATAAGTAAAAGCTCACTAACTAAATAAAACAAAATATTTCCAATCATTAAAATGATATAAATGAAGTGAAAAAAAACAATTATAAAACTTGTAAACACAATAAAAAATCATCTTTTCAAAATTTTAGTAAGATTTTAAAAATAAAAAAAAATATAAAATATTAATAATGCAAAATAATAAAACACAAAGTATCTGTAACACCCTGAGATTTTTTGAATTAATTTTTTCTAATTAATTTAATCTTTTGATATTTTTCATTTCACACAAATCTGAAAATAGTTTTTTCACTAAGTCAAAAATTCCTTTAACAAGGCTCAGACTTGGAATATGATACACGAAACCAACTAGTTTTATGATACATAGAACATCAACTCGGAATATATTACATGTAACCATGACTTGGAGTGTGTTACATGCAACAACGACTTGGCATACATTACAAACAATGTTGATGTTTCTGCAAAACATCATTTTACTATTATAATTATTTAAATGAGATGATTATAACATAGCAATTAAAACTATTAATATGAATAGCAATAAATAATTTTAAAATATTTTTATAATGTTTTTATAGAAATAAAATATATTGATAAATAAAGATGTAATTTTGGTTAAAGACCATATATGTTTAAAAATATTATTTTCCCAAATGAACTACATTTCATATTCTTCTATGAAAAAAAATAATAATTTTAGACACATCTAGAAATTTAATTTGATAAAATAAACTTAATTTTTGAATTTATAATTCTTAAATCATCTTATGGTGAATTTTTGGGATTTTTCTGAGAAACTTCATTTTTTGATTAATAGTAAAAAAATATTACATTTTAGTTAATAACTAAATTTTTGTTTAAATAATTATTAATGTTAAATTATACTTTAAATTTTTTTTAAGGTCAAATTATATCCCTATTAATGCCATTTATATCATTATAATTAATTTCACTTTGAAACTAAATATAAATACTTAACAAACTTTTGAATATTTTTCTACTTTAAAACCCCTTTATTTCGTCTCGTCTGCAGATTAGAATTAATCGTAATTTTTCCACTTATATGAATTGAATTTAAAAAAATTATCATAAAACATATTAATAAGTATAATATTTATAGTCTAATTATACCATGTTTATTTTTTACCAAAATTATTAGTAAAAGTGATTAAAATTAATCATAGTGATTAAGGTCAAATTAAGCATAATTGGGGACTAAACATAAATATTAGGGGGTAAAATGAACTATAAACTTGTAAAAAACCCATTTTATGGAAATATTTAGTTCTTAAAACTTCCATTATTTATTTATGTTGATTTTTTATTACTTTTTTTAGGTAATAACGTGTGTACACCTAACTTGTTTTCAAAAATTCCAAGTGAGTCATTTTCCTTCCCTATAAAAGGCCACCACCTATCCCACTTATTTACACCTCTCAAAACTCTTAATGTCAGAAAATATCTGCCCAATATAATTATCAAAATCCCTACCTTCAACCTATAATCCTCTTCTTGTGTACAAATAAATCCATGGAAGATTTTTGGAAAAAACCAAAAGGAGTTACCTGATTAAAAGGTAACATCTTCTCTCAATCTCCTTTCTTTTATTTTCCTTCTGCACCCCCTCCACTATAATTATTACATGATTTTATAAAAAACAGTATCTTAAATATAATATTATTTTTTATGCTAATTTTTTATCTACACTTACACACACATCCATCAAATGGGTAATGAATATACTGTTTATGTGTACGGTGAACTATCGCCTCACTAAAAGATGATTGTTCATTTTTCCTTTACCACCTCTCATGGTGGATATTATGAGGGAAACTATGTTTATATATGTAATATATTATATTTATTATTTTTTAATGTTATTTATTCCTTTTTACAACACACATATTTTTACTTTCTATTTTGTTTTTATACGATAATTTTGTTTGAGGAAGTGTGGACTACCACCCCCTCAGAGTGATAAGATTCGTTCATACACAATATGGATTGTATTAAGGATAGTTTTAGTGAATATATATGATATATATGATATCATAAAACTAATATAATAATGATATATATATATGTATTTTACTTTATTTCTTTTAATGCGGCAATTAAACGTAAATAGCGTTCTTGCGTATATACAGCATACTGTCTCCAGGAACGGTGTCTTCCATTTCATACTTATATATCCAATAGATTATTATAATACACATATAATTTATATAAATTGTATTTATATCATGTTTTAAATTTTTTAAATCGTTATATAAGTATAAGGACCAATGATATAACAAATTAAGACACATGAGAAAAACTAAGCGAATATCACCCAAAGCATAACCTTAACATGAAATTGCTAACAAAAGGGTAATATAAAGTCATAATCAATACATATATGGTATTATATGTAATAATTTGGATCTTTAAAATATTTATAATAAATTTATATTTATTATATAGGATGTTTTCACGAGTATAAGGAGAGTAAATACACAAGGTAAGGGGATTTCATCTCACTTTTTATTTTTATGAGATACATTCTATGTTCACCACTCTTTCATTTTTTGTGGGGTATGTAATTCCCTTGATTTTATTCTATGTATCTTATAATTAAATTTATGGGTATTCACATATCTATTTTATTATCTTTCTTTCATGGGTTTTATGTTTCAAAAGTTACCAAATCGGTAAAATAGTTTTCTCTCAATTGGCCTTCTTTGAGACTCATGTTTTGTTATGCACCTAAATTATTTTTCGAGGTGTATATAATTATATTTAAAATGTTATATCATGAACTTAATTATTTTAATTATATTTTAATCTTCCTTTAATTTCCTTTTCTTACATTTATTGTATGATCCCAAGTTACCAAGTTGTAAGAGTTTATTGAGACAATCTCATCACTTTTTGAGATTGTTTATGTTTATGCTTCCATTGATGAAATATTATGATCCATATCTCAAGAAAATTCATGAAATTTATTCTAATCTGGTTATTCAGGATGTATTCATTTATTGGTTCCATATTTCTACTATTTGGTATATAATATAGTTAAGAAATTATTTTTAAGAAATCCCAACTTAACCCTCTCTTCGGTCATAAATCTACGCTTTCTTAAAAGGGTTCCAAGAATATTCTATTGTTATCCTAAAATATTTAAAATATATTTTTACACCTTTTTTCTTTTAAAAATTTTTTCAAAGTAATTTTATTGTATATTTCAAAATGAGACATTTTTATAACATTTTTACCATAAAAAAGGAATTTTATTTTTACCTCGTATGACATGTACAGATTTACCTGCCGTCAATTCTTTAAAGAATTATTTTAATGTTTAAAATGTTATTTTTTAAGAAATTTTTTTTAAAAGATATTTTTAAGGAAATGGTTTTCAATATTGTTTTATAATTTTTTAAGGAAAATGGTTTTCAAAAGTTTTTATTTTTTAAAGATCATTTTTTCAAAGAAGAAAAGATATTTACCTCAAGAAATGTTTTCAAAATATCCTTCCAGGTTATTTTCCATCTAAGATAACATCTATTTATGTTACTCATTTCATTATATGAAATTATCCAAAGGTTCCTTCATATTCTTTCTTGAATGGTTTATTTTTTGATGTGAATTATTCTTAAGACACCTATTTCACTTCCATGGGTTTTATGATTTTGAAACCCATATCTTTTCATGGGGTATGCTTTAATGAAGTGATTATTAAACCTATCTATTTACATATGTTATGATGTGATGAAATGTTAATGATACCCATTTCATTTCATGGGATATGACTTGATGTTTATAAAACCTATCTCTTGTTATGGGTAATGATATTATGAAAGTTTTATTATCTTGTGGTACACGTATGAATGATTTTATTATGAGATGGGTGGGACCTATATATCCCTCCAATTCATTGGTTAATTTTAATTTTTATATGATCTCAAAGGGTACATGGGTTTCAACCCAAGCCCAAAAATAATAATGTGCATGGGTTTCAACCCAATACTAAAAGAAAGAGAGTACATGGGCTATAGCCCAAGCCCAAATACAAGAAGGTTCATGGGTTGTATCCCAAGACTAAAAGAAAGAGGGTACATGGGTTGTAGCCCAATCTTGAAAACAAGAAGGTACATGGGTTGTATCCCAAGCCTAAAAGTAATAGGGTACATGGGTTGTTATCCCAAGCTCGCATCAGGTACATGGGTTTTATCTCAATCCTAACTTTTTATAAAGGTATTTCTAGGTAGCCTTGTCATAAAATTTTCTATTCCTATACGTATACCACAAATCCTATGTCTTATTACCCCATTTCAATTTCATAGTTCATGATTTTTATTTCCTTATGATTCATGCCTTATGAACTACCAAGATTTGTCTTATAACTCATGTTTATGATCTTTGATATGCAGGGTATAATCTCCTAATGTTATGATCATATTCTCATACCCCTGTGTTCATGTTTGTGATTACATGTCTCCATTTTTTAACCTTACTGAGTGTCATAGATAATCCCTTTTATGTTTCATTTCCCCAGGTTATGAAGAAATTTTTTTAGGTAGAAGTACTAAAGGTTGAGATATTTATGGGAAACATTGAAGATCTTTCACCAAGATAGAATATTTGGTTTCCAAGTTTCCAAAGATGATAAACTATTATGGTCCTCGGTCATGTATTTTTGTAATGTACTGAATATTAATCTAAAATGATGTAATATCCATGTATGTTAATCTTGGGTCTCTAGAGTTGATATTAAAGGAAAGGTTTGGTAAATATTTGGATACTAGGATTAGAAAACTTTATTGGGGTCCTAGTTATATTTATAAAGATATGTTTATGGATGTATCTATGGATAAGTATAAGGATGAGTTAACATTTAGTAAAATGTCCTAAAATTTTGGTAAAGGATATAGTGATTTATTTCCTAGAAATACATCCCTGTCTAGATACTGCAAGTGTACGTGGCTCTGGGATAGGTGTAACTAGGGGTAACAACTCTGATAAGATGTTTCAGTCCTGACTCGGGGTAATCTAGTACACAGAAATGGGCCTTACTGCACACCTGGTTTGACACTCTTAGGAGATATGCTTTGGGAATTCATAAACTATTCGTGAACTATCATGAATTATTTAAAAATAATTTGGATATGAATAACCTAGGGTGTCATATATTAAATAAGTTTTCATGATTTTGACATTCTATAAGTAATTCTTTTCATGACTATGTGGTTTTTTCCTATGATAAGTAATGCTCACACTATGCTTCTAGTTTTAGTCAATGGAGGGAACTGAAAGTAACTATATTAACATAAAATGTGATAGATTATTACTTGATGTTCATTCAAGGGGGGTTATCACTAGAGTGAAATATGTTGTGATCATGCCTAATAAGTTTTCATAGAACATGATTAACAATGTGTACCCTAAACAACCCTCGGACTCACCAAGGAAGAGAAAGAAGGAGTTCACTAAGAGTTCGGGTAATGGAGACCATAGAGGAAATAATATTCGGTTTCACTTATGTCAATAATGTAGAAATAATCACCTAATTGAATTTCTTATAGAAACAAGAAGATGTTTTGACTATGGAAAAGGACACAAAGCAAGTGACTGCATGGGAAAATGAAGAGTTTGGTTAACATAATGGATGGTAATATTGGACTCCATAAGGTATTATCGATTGAAGACTGCTTTAAATTTGTAAATTAGGGGAATTATGAAAATCAATGTCCTCTGTGGAAGGTTCATGAAGAGAATCAGCAAGGTGGTACAAGTATTGGTTTTTCTATTGAAGATAAAGAGACTGAACACAACATGTGAAAGATATGTGATGTTTTTCCAGTATTGTTTACATTAAAAATAAGAAGCATAATTAGATTGATGTTGAGGAACCTTAATACATGATTCATATTTCATATTCTAGTAAATAGGTATTAAGAAATAAGTTTACTAAGCCTGAGTAATGGTTTAAGAATAATATTGGATGAATGAAGTATTTTTGTTTTAGAATTCAGATATTATGTTATATAAATCATGAAATATATAAGTATTTTTAGTATAAGTTTTAATTAAGGATTGAAAAGGACATGTTTAAGAGTGATTAAGACATATAAAGTTGATTTCATAGAAATGTGATATTTTGATTAAGGAAAGGTAACCCTTAATTAAGGCCTGATGTTGATATAATGATGTTTGGATATGAATAAGTAAATTGGATGATATGGATTACCCAAGAACTAATTATTGAAAAATTGTTCTATGTTATCAAGGATGAAGTTTACAACTTCTTGGATTTAAAGGATATATCCATCAATCATTGTAATAAGAAGGCATGCATGTTTTCTAAAATAATTTATGGTAATTAAGGTTGTTTCCATGATTCAAGAGAATATACGATGAGGGTATTCAAATGTTTGGAATGTGACAACCAAGTGGTACATTGTGGTATATGGGGGATAATTTTAATTCAATTTCATGGAATTATTTCTAAATATTTGATTTTTTATCTTTCGGAAGGGGTATAAGGTTAACCATTTTTGGAAATTTTAAGTTAAAATTCAATAAAGTGAGTAAGATTAAAGTGTTATCTCTCTATATAAGTATTTATTGATATTGGATATCCCATTAAAAATACTATGTGCTGATGATAACTGATGGTATGTCATATCATGGGTCTCATGATCTGTTAGTACTTCAAGAATGAAAAATTCACCTTATTTTTTAGAGAAAGAGGTGAAGTGGATCAACGAAATAAAAAGGGTGACATTATACTGAAATCATGAAAGTATATATATTTTCATGAAAATTATTTAACATTAGGAAAAATTATCTTCAATCCCAAAAAAATTTCTTGGTATTTTTGTTTCTGATGAATTAAAAGGTCCCTTAGGTCATCACAGATTTATGGATTTATGATTGTTAAATTTCTCCCCACCTTTTTCTCTATCACTGTCTATTAGAACTTGATGGTAATATTCCTCTTCCATGTCTAAGTTTTCACTTCCCATATATGTTCTCATATATGGGAATATCGTTATGAGTTACTTTGGGTAACTGTTATGGTTCCCAATTTCCCTTTTTAAGAGAAGTTTTAGTATTCATTTTTACAATGTGGGTTTCTATGAATGAAACTTTCAAGTATTGAAACTTTGATAACCTAGATGAATTTTGAGGGAGAAATTAATTTTTAGGAGGGTATAATGTAACACCCCAAGATTCTGTGATTTTTTTGAATTAATTTAATCTTTTTTTATTTTTCATTTCATGCAACTTTGAAAATAGTTTTTTTCACTAAGTCAAACATTCCTTTCACATAGCACCGACTTGGCGTATGTTTCATAGCACAAACTCAGTGTACAGTACATGTAATATTGAATTGGTGTATGTTACAAGAAACCATGACTTATCATATGTTACACACAACAACAACTTGGTGTACATTACACACAACACTGATGTTTCTATGAAACATCATTTTACTGTTATAATTATTTAAATGTGATAATTATAACCTAGTTGTTAAACTTAGTAATATGTATAGTAATAACTACTTTTAAAATATTTTTTATAATTTTTTTATAGAAATAAAACATATTTATTACAAAAGATATAATTTTTGGTAAATATCTTATATGTTTAAAAATACTATTTTTCAAATAAACTACATTTCATATCCTTCTATGAAAAATAATAAAATTAATTTTAGACACATATAGAAATTTAATTTTATAAAATAAAATTCATTTTTTAATTTATAATTCCAAAATTATCTTAGGTTGAATTTTTGGTATTTTTATGAGAAACTTCATTTTTTTTATAAATAGTGAAAAATACTGCATTTTAGTTAATAAATTCCTTTTCATTTAAATAATTATTATTGTGAAATTATACTTTAAATTTATTTTAAGGTCACGTTATATATATATTAATACCATTTGTTTTATTATAATTAATTTCACTTTGAAATTTAATATAAAAACATAATGAACTTGTGAACATTTTTCTACTTTAAAAACTCATTATTTCATCTCGTATGTAGATTAGAATTAATCTTAATTTTTCTGCTTCTATGAATTGAATTTTGAAAAATGTAAATAAATTTTTTTAATCATTATAATATTTTTAGTCTAATTAGATAGTGTTTATTTTTGACCCAAATGATTAGTAAAAGTGATTAAAATTAATCACAACAACTAAGGTCAAATTAAGCTTAATTAGGGACTAACCCAAAATCTTAGGGAACCAAATAACCTTGAAACATGTCCAAAACCCATTTTATGGCCATATTTCGGCCATAAAACTTCCATTATTTATTTATGTTGGGTTTTTATGACTTTTTATAGGTAATAACATGTGTTCACCTAACTTTTTTTTAAAAATTCCAAGTGGGTCATTTTTCTTCCCTATAAAAGGCCACCATCTCTCCCACTTCTTCACGCTTTTCAAACCTATTAGGGTCACCCAATATCTAACCATTCTAGTTTTCAAAAGCCCTTTCTTTCTCCTAAAAGCCTCTCCATGGTCAGAAATAAATCCAAGGAAGCCTTTTGTCATAAACCAAAAGGAGTTACCTGATTAAGAGGTAACATCTTCTATCAAGCTCCTTTATTTTATTTTCCTTCTCCACCATCTCCACTCTCTTTATTCCATGATTGTATAGAAAAAACAATATATTAAATATACTATTATTTTTTATGATAATTTTTCTATCTACACTTATGCACACATCCATATAATGGGTAACGAACATACTGTTTATGTGTACAGTGAACTATCGCTTCACTAAACGATGATTGTTCATTTTTCCTTTACTGACTATCATGGTGGAAATTATGATGGTAAATTTATTTATATATGTAAAATATTATATTTATTATGTATTTAATCTTTTTTATTCCTTTTTAAAAGACATATCTTTTTACATTCCATTTTTTGTTAATATGATAATTTCGTTTAAGGAAGTGTGGACTACCACCCCCTCAGAGCGATATGATTCGTTCATACACTACATGGATTGTATTAAGTATGGTTTTATTTAATATATATGATATCATGAATATAATATAATAATTATATATATATAAATATATATACATATATGTATTTTACTTTCTTTATTTCAACACGACAATTAAACAGAAATAGTGTTCATGCGTACGTACGGTCTACCGTCTCCATGAACAGTGTAGTCTGTTTCATACTTATATATCCTATAGATTATTATAATACATATATAATGTATATAAATGATATTTGTATCATTTTTTAAATCATTATATAAGTATAAGAACCAAAATTTAACAAATTAAGACACATGTGAAAAACAAAGCGAATATTACCAGAAGCGTAACCTTAACATGAAATTGTTAACAAACGGGTAATATAAAGTCATAATAAATACATATATGGTATTAGATATAATAATATGGTTATTTAAAATAGGTATAATTAATTTATATTTCTTATATAGTAGTTTTTAATGATTACAATGATAGTAAAGACACAAGTTAAGGGGATTTTATCTCACTTTTTATTTCCATGAGATGCGTGCTATGTTTGCCACTTTTTCCTTTTATGTGGGGTATGTACTTCCCATAATTGTATTCTATGTATATTATAATTAAATTTATGGGTATTCACATATCCATTTTATGATATATATTTCATGGGATTTATTTTTAAAAAGTTACCAAATCTGTAAAATAATTTTGTCTCAATTGGCCTTATTTGAGACTTGTGATTTGTTATGAACCTAAATTCTTTTTAGAGGTGTATATACATAAATTTTACATGTTATAGAATAAAATTCCTTATTTTAATGATTTTTTAATCTTAATTTAATTTCATTTTCTTACATAGAGACTATGATCCCAAGTTACCAAGTTATAAAAGTTTATTGATACAATCTCATCGCTTTTCAAGATTGCTTGTGTTTATGATTACTTTGATGAAATATTATGATTCGTCTCTCAAGAAAATTCATGAAATTTATTATCCTATATTTATTAAGTATATATTCATGTATTGGTACCATATTTATAATATTTGGTACATAATATAGTTAAGAAATTATCTTTAATAAATCCATACTTAACCCTCTCTTCGGTCGGAAATCTATGTTTTTTTAAAATGGGTTCCCAAAATATTCTACTATTATCATGAAATAATTAAAAAAAATTAACCCTTTCTTTCTTTTACCAATTTTTTAAAATTAATATTCTTGTCTCTTTCTGAATGATTCATTTTTCTAACATTTTTACCATGCAAAAGGAATGTTCTTTTTACCTCGTATAACATGTACGGATTTACCCGCCGTAAATTATTTGAAGATTTATTTTCATGTTTAGAAGGATAATTTTTAATAAAATGTTTTCAAAATATATTTTCAATGAAATGGTTTTTAAAAGTTTTCCAAGATTCTTTTTTATTTTTTTAATTAAAATGATTTTCAAAAGGTTTTATGTTTTAAAATCCTTTTTTAAAGAAAAAAGGATACTTACCTCAAGAAATGTTTTCAAAATATCCTTCCAAGTTATTTTGCATCTAAGATAACATATGTTGATGTTACTCATGACCTTCTAGGAAATTATCCAAAGGTTATATTTTTATTCTTTCTTGAATGGTTTATGTTTTGATGGAATTATTCTTAATACACCCATTTCACTTCCATGGGTTTTATGATTTTGAAACCCACATCTTTTCACGAGGTATGCTTTCATGAAGTTATTATGAAAACTATCTATTTTCATAGGTTATGATGTGATGAAATGTAAATGATACCAATTTCATTTCATGGGTTATTATTTCATGTTTATAAAACCTATCTATTTTTATGGTTCATGATATAATGATAGTTTTATTATCTTGTTGAGGATGTATGAATGATTTTATTATGAGATGGGTGGGACCAATATCTCCCTCTAATGAATTGGGTAATGATAAGTTGTATATGATCTCAAAGGGTGCATGGGTTGTATCTCAATCCTATAAAAAATAAGGTACATGGCTTGTAGCCCAATCCTATAAGAAATAGGGTACACGGGTTGTATCCCAAGTATGAAAATAAGAAGGTTCATGGGTTATAGCCCAAGCCTAAAAGAAAGAGGGTTTACAAGTTGTAGCCCAATCCTAAAAACAAGAAGGTACATGGGTATTATCCCAAGAATAAAATTAATAGGGTACACATGTTGTTAGCCAAAGCCCATAGCAGGTACACAGGTTATATCCTAATCCTAACATGTTATAAAGGTCTTGGTAGGTATCCTTGAAATAAAATTTTCTATTCTTATCTGTATGCCAAAAATCCTATGTCTTATTCCCCCATTACGATTTCATGGATTGTGATGTTTATTTCCTTATGATTCATGTCTTATGAACTGCCAAGATTTATCCCATAACTCATGTTTATGATCTTTTATCTGGAGGGTATGATCTATTAATGATACGATCATGTTCTCATACCCCTATGTTCAAGTTTATACTTACATGTATCCCTTTTCTGCCCTTACTGAGCATATGAGCTCACCCATTTTTATTTTTCCTTTCCCCAGGTTATGAAGAAATTTTTTCGATAGAATTACTAAAGGTGTAGATATTTATGGGAGATGTTTAATATCTTTCACCAAGATAGAATATTTTGTTTCCAAGTTTCCAAAGACACTAAACTATTGCGGTCCTCAGGGATGTATTTTTGTAATATATTGGATATTCATCTAAAATGATGCAACATCCATGTATATTAATCCTAGGTCGTTATAGTATTGTATTATAATCCAAATACTCCAATAAGTAATATTATAAAAGACATAATTTTACTAAGGTGTAAGGAATTTATTTAAAATTTAACTAAGGTATCACTGACTTTAAACCTTTTAGAAGGTTTATCTTCCTATACACAAAAGACCTCAACTTAAAACCATAGAATGTACTTTGTGTTTCTATCCTTGGAATCCCACAATGACACAATATCAGATATAGCCTTGTATTTTTGCCCTTGGATTCCCTTGATCTACAATATTAGAAATATATATCTCCTTCTTCCTATTGACAGAATATCTTAATGAGAATGATCAGAAATAAAACAATTACAGCAATAAAACATATAGAATTTATAATGAAAACCTCACTAATGGATTCTCTAAGAGAAACTATTAGGAAAAAACTATAATAAACCCACTCAAAAATAAGATGTTTCAAGTTTCAAAATGACTTTACATATCATTCTAAAAATTTTATCACTATTTTAATAGTTGTTTGTATATTTTGATCCTTGAAGCAGTGGTCTTTTTATAATAAAACTCCCAATATTCCAAACTTATGACCATTTAGGTCATTTGTAATTGCATAAAAAGAAACTTCTTAAACTTTTGATGAACTCAATATTACTTCACATATTCCAATGAATTTATTATTGCACCTCTATAGTGATTTCAAATCTGGTGACATCAAAGATGGGTGTAAAGTTAAGTGCTCTATATTTTCATCAATTTAGATCAACCCCTAAATTTCATTTACCAAATTTACAATCTGTAAAACAAAAAATAACTAAAATCCCATTAGGTTGCATAAAAATTTTATTATTTTTATTTTTATTTTCAAAACAAATGAATAGTGAGAGTATTTGGATCAACATATAGAAGGTTAAGTTTACGACTTTATATATTTATATTAAAAAAAAGTGAAAAGCAGTGAAAATAATTTATAAATTTATTGGTATGGGTTTTAATTTTACTTATCTTAAAAATAATAAAATATGAGTTTAAAATTATATTTTTAAAACGAATCTAAGTAACTCACCCACCCACCCCACCCCCTACCCATGTGGAATAAGAAGTAGCTGAGTGTCTATCCCTGATATTCCCAATCTAAGGGGTTAGGAGTTCAAACCCCTGATGGTCACCCTTAGTCCCATTTTTTGGATTTCATTTGGTCACACCAAGTGGTGTGGTTGGAGATTATGGGTATTCTAATGGTGAAGGTGTGGATTTTAATGTGTTTTATATGGATATGTGGTTTTGGTAAAAATGATTTTATATGTGAAGTTTCATATGGTATATATATAAAGAAAGATGTAAGGAAGGCTGTTCTGGAAGCAGGGCTAGCATAGTATAATGTAAACTAGTGGTTGGGTTGTGCTTGTGTGACGCAATTTGGGTTTACATGGAATTATGTATGTATAGGAATTGGTTCATGAA
Organism: Viscum album; assembly: GCA_963277665.1. Lineage (NCBI taxonomy): Eukaryota > Viridiplantae > Streptophyta > Magnoliopsida > Santalales > Viscaceae > Viscum > Viscum album. The sequence continues at coordinate 1,347,942,319 of OY728121.1, read as the reverse complement.
CATACATGCATGGATAGAGGCAAGTATGAGGTATAGAAGTCCAAAATCAAGTGAAACTAGGTTTCTTAGTTGGAAATAGAAAAACTAAGAATGAGGTTAGGTCAGTGCACTAAGATAGAATAAGGTTTTATTATGGTGATTAATAGTGATCCTTACTAAATTTCCATTAAGAAAATGAAAAACTGGAAAGAAAATATCAAGAATAAATCCAAGGTAAAAAATAATGTTGGAAATTCTAATCCTTCTTTGTCAACACTAAAGTTAAAAAAGGGATGTGTTGGTAATTAGGGACAAAATTTACATTTTTACAATTTAATTACTATAATTTCTTACATATTTGTATAATTTTATATTTAGATAATTATTATGATTAATTTTTTAGGTTTAAGGATGATTAGGTTGGAGGAGGTTGGGAGAAAAATCTATTAATACATAGGAAGAAAATTTATTAGGTGGGTAGTAATAAAACCATTGAGAATCTAGTGGTAACCCATTAAAGTCCTACTATGTTGGACATAAACAATGACTAGGGATGCGTCCATTGAAGTCTCAGTGAGGGTTTACCATAAATCTATTTTTCCTATAATATTTATAGATGGATCCATTGATATTTTAGTGGAATATGCAATGGTTTTTTAACATGGTTGTTTTAGTCTTTATTGGTGGGAAAACTATATTAGGCTCATCCAAGTTTATCCCCTCCCCTCATATAGATAGTGTTCCTATTTTATTTTCTCTCTCTTTTCCACCCCACTTACCTCATATTAATCTGTCTAATTTGGTATCCAATTGACACCCTATTATGATAGTGTATCTAAGGATCAAAAAAAGTATCCCCCATGTTTATTTCATCTTTATTCATTAATTTATAGGTTTGTTGTAGTAAATATTAATTTTATGATTATATTAGGTTTTCATGGAATTTAAGAAATTAGTTAATTACGTCACACAAGTTTCTATGTGATGTTACCAAAGATTACTCTAGGAAGGTGTCCTTATTATCTTCTATATTTTTTTGGTTTTGTTTTATTCATATGAGAACTGGAATGGGGATAGAGTTCATGAATCTCAGGGAAATAAAAAATAAATAGATAAATGAAATTCAATGGAACATATATCATTGATAATAAAGAAATTATGATATTATTCAATATATAATAAAATATAATTTTTTCCAATTAGTGATTGTATTATTTTTATTATTTAATAAAATGTTAATAGATTATTATTTGAATATAGAAAGATATTATGGGGTTATTTTAAAGTAAATAAATTTGATTGATATGTTATAAATGGATTATGTATTTTATTAAGAAATGATTAATTTATTTTTAATTAAATCATGATTTGGAATAAATGATAAAGTTTGGTTGTTGTTATTAATGTTATTAATGGTGTAGTGTTTCATGAGTTATTTCAACAAGATATGAAATATTGGTTATGATTATGAATAATTTTACATCCATTTTTTGATTTTAATCTTAATATATATGATTGATATAAGATTTTATTACTTCCATGCATAGGTATGGGATTTTATATATATACATATGTGTGGACTAGATATGTTTTATCAAAATACATGTATGAATTCTGATTACAATTATTTTATCATTTTTTTTATTATTGATTTTAAAAGTTGGTAATATTGAGTTGCAGTATGGAATGAATACCAATTTATTTAAATGGGGTTCCAAGTATGGTAGATCTTGTCATTGTATATTATTGAAGTTTATCTCTAGGTAAAACAAAGGTTTAGTGGATAATATAAATTTTCTGACTAGTAAGAACATGATGTGATGAAATTATTTATCAAAGTGAAGTGATAATACAATTTAATTTTCTCTACTAGTAAGGACTTGTTCGGATATAGTTTTATTTATTAATAGGGATGTGATGTGATGTACTTCTTCTTCCCAAATATTCCGTGCATAGATATGATGTGGGTTATTTTCCCTCCTTGATCATTTATGTGAAGAATTAATGGGAAATTAACAAGATATATTTTGAGTGAGATTAAAAATAGATATAGTATAGAATAAGGGGAAAAGTAAGGTGTTTTACCTCCTAGATTTTTGGGATGGGTCGTTTTATTTTATCAAATTTCATGGATAAATATTTGATTATTTCATTTTCACTAAGAGTGTATTAGGTTACTTTATTGATTTTTACTCATGAAACAAGCACACGCATACAAGATTGAACCATGGTAAATAGATTAAGGTCATCCAGAAAAAATACGAACATGTAGTTTGTACTAACCCCCTACCCATACATGTTTTGGCCTAATTAACTTTTCAATTTTGTATCAGCACTGAAGGGGTCATTGTTGTATTATAATTTTACATGTATGTATAACTATATGAATATTTTTTTTTATATACTAAGATTGTAGCTCCCTAATAATGGGCCCCAATTTCTACCTATATGTAATTGGGCATGTCAAATTGACAAGTGGGTCATGCTAGATTTCTAATAAAATTTCATGATGATATTTATATTATTTAGAGTATCTTGAAAATCTATTTTGGTGTTATTTAATTATTTATTTTAATATTTTATTTTATTTTAAATGGTATCATAGTTCTTAGGCAGTAATTTACAAACAAGATATTCCCTTGAAAAATAAATTTGAAAATTTTCCCTGAGGAATTAAGAAAGAAAAGTGAGTATTCTACTTAATATATTTATAATACTAAATTTAAATCTATTTATTTTATGTCATGGGTATTGGATATTAATTTTACATCTTACAAATGTTCCAATATGAGGCTACACAAAAATATAAAGGATTTAGATAGAGGAGAGTTGAATCTTCATATTAGGAACGGATCAAGAGTTGATCCATTCACTAATTTAAAATGGCCTTTAACATCATTTTTTCCTTTTAATATCAATTAAAAATAAATGTTGATGTTTAAAATGTAAAAAGTATGGATTTTAACATTTTTTTTCAGAAAACCAACTTTGAAATCCCTCATACATGGTTCTATGCATCAATTTTAAATAAAAATAACATGGAAAAATATTTAAAAATTTAAATAAATGCTTGAAAGGTTTTCAACATTGGTTTTACCTAAAACAAATATTGAAAATTAATATTTTTTAAAATAAAAATTTTAAAAACATGATTTATACTTGACAACATAAACAGCAACACTAAATGACAGTAATAAACAACATTAGAAAAACTAATTGAAAACTTTTACAATATCCCTAATAAATAATATGAACCTGTATTAAATTACATACTCAAATTATTCAAACATAGAAAATATTATTCAAATAAATTTTGAAGGTGGTTCAATTTATTTGGAATATATGGTGAAACATCATCAAAAATATACAATAATATAAAGTGTTATGAACTTGAAAATACAAAATAATTTTTTAAATTATAATTTTTGTAATTAAACTAAAATTTTCAAAATTTTGTTTTTTTGTTGTTGTGATTATATCATAAATGAATCCTAAAACATAATACATGCATTAAGAACCCTCCCTTTGATGATAAAACTTAATTTATGAAACAATACTTTAAAATAAAAACACTAGATATGTAAGAAAAACCAAGTATTCACTGGTATAAAAATTATCTACCTAAACTTTTACATATTCAATTTTTTCTGGCTCAACTATTGAAAAGTGATTCATGTTGAACTCAATATATGACCTATTTTAATTTCAAATATTAATTATCCAAATATAGGTAAAATGAAAATATTAATATTTAAGAGCTAAAGGAATATAATAAGACTTATTGTTTTAAGAACTTTTTAAATCTTCTTTGAACACCACCTAATAAAGTGCATAACCAATATATCTTGTGTTCATTTGGTAAAAATTTTCATACATCCAATATCCTATAAAATTTAAAAATATATCATTACTAATAGTTTAATGAATATTGGTTCATAATTATATATGTGTTTTTACTTTTCAAGGAATGGAAAAAAACCAACAAGTTATATTCATGTTTTTTAATCTTTTATATATATATATTCGATTCTGGCTTCTTGGTTCAAGTATTGCATAGTTATTGAAATTTATTTTGGATGCATAAAACCATAAACATGAGTTAAATCCTATTGTATTAGAATAGTGTGGAGATTCCTGATTAAAAAAATAATAAATTAAGTTAATATAACATATATTTACTTAAAGAAATTAAATTTATAATTTAAATTTACTTACATGGAGAATCACCGCAACACTGTACAGTGAGCTCCTTACCCTTTACAACGTCAGTGATATTTTTTTTAAATATATTTAATATATAATCTCTTCTACAAATATCATAAATAATTGTAAAAGTATATTAATTATCTAATATAGAAGAAACATGTGTTAAATTTTTATTAGATCAAGATCCTAAGGAGTATCTGAAGGTGTTGATTCCTAAAATTTTTATTTCCTTTAAAATGATTCCTTTGATTTTATATATTCCTATATAAGATAAATTTAATAAAAATTTATTAGTAATTTCAATTTAATGATAAATAAAAAATGAAAAAAAATCATAGCTAATATGTCAATTGATGATAAATACTAGTTGGAAAAAGTAAAACAAATAACCAATACTTCATCCAATTATGGTCATCTCCTTAGTAGTAAGCAGTGCTTGATCAATTGGATCAATAATAGAATTTAATTCTACTCTTACCCAACCCAAATGTATAATATGGTGATTTACTTAATCCCCTAGATGATGTATAATTCTATATGATACAATATGTACATGGGTATCCCCAATAATAAACTTACAGTACATGGTCAGGTCTAAATGAGGAGGTGGAAGATCGGGGTAGGCAAGTTGGGTAGGTTGTGTTTGCCTCATCACTTCCACAAAAATATCATGTAAAAATGATTTAATTCTACCATCTATTGACTCATTCAATTTTTACAACTCATCCTTCAAGGAAACTGTTTATCCCTTGTATTCTTCCCCCATCGATTTTGTGCTTGGGGTATGACTAGAAACTTTTCTAAAACTGATACTCTCCTTATATCCTCTAACATAGCCTAGGTGTTTCAAATTTCTGGAAGTAGTTGTTACAATATTCATCATGCCCTCTAGGAAAAAGGTCCTTTAGGTTATTTTCTCCTGAACGGTGTCCTGGAATAAATTTTTTGAATGTTATATTAGGGGTATGAATATAAAAAAAATAGTAGTATTGAAGAAAAATAATAATCAATTACTTACAATATTACCAGCTACTTCTTTTTTTGGATCAATAATAAACATCCATTTTTTTCAACCTCTCCATTTTCCATTTTTCAGGATGATGGGGAGGAGATAGAGGGTCATATTAAACCCCTTCAGAGTTGCTACATGAATTGGTTCTTAATTCATTAAATATTTTAAAAATCATTTGCTTCTCTAAAATAGGATACTCTTAGTGAGACAATGTATGAGAGTAAAAATTTTGAGACTATATATCTTATTGAGCTTTCCTGGAGGCATGTTATATAAGAAAAAATTAATATGTTGTCATGTAATTAATATTAATATAATAAATAAATTTTAAAAATAATAATTACATGCCAAAAATACTTCCACCCACCAATTGGTGACAAACTTATATCATGTATTCGTATCTATTAACTCATACTTATTACATGGTCTTGATTTTGTTTACTACCAAAAATAATAATATGAAGTCAAATTTGTCTTAAAATATATCCATATGGTTATTACAAAGGATAAAAACTTTTTCATAATTGATTTCATCTCTTAAAAGTTAAATGTCATCCATAATTTTATAGATTAAATATTAGTTATATGAAATATATAATATTTAAATTATTGTGAAATTAAATAAATAGGTTTAGAAATTTTATCATTATGGCCTCCTATAAAAAATCTTTCATAAACTTATTAACACTCCTCCAATCAAGGAATAAAAATATTTATCTTACAATGAATCTGTATTGTCAAGTAACACCTAAAATACTTGGAATATAGTCCAATTGGGTGGTTGTTATCATAAAACTCAATTATAAAACTTTTTCCATCCATGTGAAAGTGAAAGTTTTGATTAACATGAAATCACATTCCTATCATCTTTAAGTATCATCATTTTTGGATAAGAATAATACCTACACATAATTTCAAGAATTATAAGTTTAATTTCAATAAATAATTTAATTATTACTGATATATTTATATGAAGAAATGTACATACCTTAGTTTCCTTACCTGTGTTTTTTTCATTTATAAATTGTATATTACTTAAATGAAAGGTTTTTTACCTATATTTGATAAAAATTAAATAATTTTTATAAATAAAAAATTGATTTTTATTAATAGAAATAAAACCATTAAATGTTATTTCAATCAAAAAAAGTAACTAAAACTAATGAACATAAAAATTAACAAAAAAATAAAATAAATGATTATCATCTAAAAATATTCAATTGTGCATACTTGTATTTGACTATAAATATATAAATGTAATAATTAAAAATGTGATTGTTCATAATATAAAGAAAAGATAAATATTTTGTTGAATAAAAGCATATACCTAAATATAAATAATATAAAGAAAATAGTCACCATAAAATGATAAAGTAAAACTTTTTCAACAAAAAAATGCATATCTAAAACTAATGAATATAAAAATTATTACAAAAAATGGTAAGAATGCTCAACAACTATATAATTAAATATCAAAGTTAAAAAATAATGTTTTTAACCATACAGTGTCACAAAAAAATAGATATTTAATAGATTAATTAAGAGAGTAATGGAGTGTTTTCTCATATCCCTTCTATATGTTCATTTTGTGTTTCATGGATTATGTCTACATCACAGTAATTGTTATCCTTGGTTAATCATGTAATAGATAAATAAATTTCACATAAGTATTTAACATCATCAACATTCTAATCATCCAAATGAATTTTTTTCCCTTATAAAACAATAGACCATTAATCATTTAATGGGTCAACAACATAAAATATTTATTTTTCATGCATTGCCATGATAAATAATTATTCTTTATGACTAAATCTTTTCAAATCAACAAGTGAAAATGCATGATCATGTTTCACACTATTGTTAAAATAAACTTAGTTACACTTAAATACGGGTACTCATAATTTAGTATAATCAATCTCCCATATATCCTCAACAACTGAAAAATATGATACTGATGCATAAATTGGGTTGTTATCTTTGGCAATCAAAAAATATAGTGCTTCAGTGATGAAAATTAATCCAATATTTTGAAATATAATCTTATCATCCTATTATTTTTTGTAAAATGTGTAAACATTAATATTAAAATAAGACCATATGATCACATTAACACTTGGTCCCCCTACTAGACATTTCAATATTTCTAATGAGGATAAATTAGTGTTTAATTTCACTTTAAACCATGAAACAAATGTGTTTTTATGTTCATTCATCAACCACTTTTCATTTATTCTTAGATATTGTGCCTTTAATCCCACAATATGTGATGATATATATGGTTGAACCTCAGCTATTTTGTTGAAAATGTATAAATTTACATTCATTGTGTGGAATTAACTTAACCTTTAAGTCATTAATCCCTTAACCTTTACTATAAACTATCAAATATTGATATATAGGGAGACAAATGTGCTCCACCTCAAAATATTAATCAGTATAGAACTAAATCTCCACATATAATATATATTTTTGAATAATAAATGAATGTGATCAATATGGATTCTTAACATATCCATTCAAAAAAATCATATATCTTTCAAAATGATACATCCAACAAAAATAAACAGGGTCATATATTCTTATCTCTTACACCAAATGAATAAACAGATGAACCATTAAATCAAAAAATGATTATGGAAAATACATTTCTAATTGAAAAATTATAAGTATAGCTCCATTCCCCAACACATATAACAAATTTGGATATATGAATTTATATTAAATGGAATAGAAAAACTAACATGACTTGATAATACACTTTCTAACCGGTATCAAAAATATAAAACATAATGAAACTGAAAGAATTTGTAGCATAAATACATGGAATACATCATATTTCATATTTATTAACTTTAAATCCATCGGTGACACTAAATTTTTTACATTTGAATAAATATCACTAGGTACTTTAATACCATATTGACAATGAAAAAATTTATCTTCTCACTCATTAATGTGTGAAAAGATAGAGACAATTATTTTCTATTTCCTTTCATAGTGGGAACTAACTACAAACATATTCTCATGGTTAATACGTCCAATTTTTCATGCAATCCATCCTTTGTCTTTACTTTTATGTTTAGAAAAGTTCTAATATGACAGTTACATATGTTTGTTTGAAATGCATAACTTCAATACTAAGTTTTACCTCCAAACATTTTCAAAAAGGTAGCTCAAATAAAATGTACTATTTATTCTATACATTTTTTTGATGACCAAAAATTCCCTTATTTCCAAACGTGGCATCGATGGTTTTCACATTGTCATGATATTCTTTAGGTAACAATGGTTGTGAGGAAACTTTATACTCTTTTAAACTGTTAAATTATTTTTTAAATCTTTGATGAGGATGATCCATTCACAAAAATATCTAATGTCTCATGTTACTATCTTTTTTACATTCTTTAATTGATGATGTGAAGACCCCTCTTCACAAATTGAACAATATTTATGTCTCATAACATTGTATCCAGATAAATTTTTATATATATGAAAGTATTTTATAGTGAATATTATCATAGCATGCAAAAGAAAATAATATTTCTTTTGTGAATCAAATACTATAAAACTAATCCCTCATATAAATTTCAATTCATTAATCAATAGTGATATATAAACATCAATATCATTTCCCGGAAGTTTTGGTCTAGAAATCATCAAGCTCATAATCACATATTTCATCTTCATACATATATATGGAGAAAAGTTATAGATAACCATCATAATAGGTCATGAACTGTGTTGTCTATTGAGGCTCTGGTATGGATTCATTCCATCTATGAACAATCTCATTCTAATATTTTTAACTTCATTTCTAAAATTATAACATATGTGATCAAATATTTTCCATTATGGTGAATCAAATAGATGATATATGTTTCAATCATATATATTCTCATATATTTTTCATCTTACCCTCTTTGATTCATTTGAATTTGTAAATAAATGCTTCGAATGAGGAATTATTGGAAGATATTAGATTGCTTTAGTGGTAGTTTTAGTTCTTGTTATTGATAATGAATCATGTTTGGATTTTCCATCCATTTTAAAACATGATGTCACGCATTTAGGAAATTTTGATAAAGTTTCATATTTCATCCTATACAACACATAATCATTGGGACAAACATATATCTTTTTATACACCAATCCCATTGGACATAATATTTTTTTCCTCATAATTATAATATGGAAGCTTATTGTTTTCTAAAAGTGTCTCTTTTAAAAGTTTGAGAAATTAAGTGAAAATTTTATCACTCTAACCATTAATTTTTTTAAGTTAACTAGTCTCAGAATTTCTAATAACACTATAAATTAAGTGCAACCTGAGAATAGTGTTTTCTCAACATCTATGTTCAATCAATCAACACTTGTGGATTTATCAATGGTTTCAACACCAACATAATGAATTAATTATTCAACACAATCCTTTGTCTCATGTTGAACATATTCATCATTATTATATGATGATTTTTTTTATTTCACCATGTCAGATCCTATAATAAACAGAGACCCACACTCCCAAACCTGGTGCTAAACACATGTTGTATATACTTTTCAAAAAATATTTAACCAAAAAATATATAGACCAAAGACCATTTAGGTATAGATATTTATAGGATTATAAAAACCATAATACATATCAGTGTAGATATGAAATTCAAAATACTTTAATCCAACTTCACTAAAGCTAGATCCTTAATTGAAACCAAACACTATAGTTCTTCTAATCATCACTAAATCATGTGAAAAACATTTTTAAAACATAGGGTGAGCCCAAACTTTCTTAGTAATGGGTTTTAAAACCAATTTTTAAATCCTTTACAACTTTACTATAAACATTAATTTAGGCTATTCAAAATAAAAAATAGAATATGTCTTTCAAAAATTTTAAAATACATATTCTAACAACAAGTTATTCTTTGATAAAATAAAATATTTTGAAAAAAAATTAAATAACATTAAAACTTTACTTTAAAAAATAATAACCCATTTATGGAATAAAATGATACTTAGAAAACATTAATAAATACACAAGGCCATCAGCAGTATTTAAGGTCTAAACATCACTTTAGGAAAAATTCCTATTGATTTCATGGGTTCACTCCACATTCCCCATCATTATATTCAATATCCAAGTGCCAAGATTTTAAATAAAATATTTTTGTAAATTTTTCATTTCTCACTACAATTCCACTAAAAATAAAATTGAAAAACTACACTTATATATAATTTATTCTCAAAGTGGAAAACAATTACATAGAAAAATATGCCTTTTATAAAGTTTCTTTTAAAGAAGAGAATCCAAATTTTTATAAAGATTAAAAATAATTAAAACATTCAAAGGAAACATCTATAATTCTTGGAAATAAAAATTAAACAGATAATTTTTTATACATATATGGAATGCTCATTCCAAATATAGTTCATGGACATACCTATAATCATGAATAAAATCCATAAATTTTAAATAACATTTCGGGCATAAAACGATAATTTTAATACTTTAAAACCAAAATGAAATTAGTAAATAAAATTCTTGAAAAAAATCACCTAGAAATGGGGTTTCAAAATAAATAAAAACGCTTTCTCCCACAACTAGTATTTTGGATAATATAAGTTCAATAAAATATTTTACTTTACATAAAGGTTTCAAAAATAGTAATTAAATCATTTTTTCCTTATAATAAGGGTTTTGTAAACCATAAATCTCAAGTTTCTTAAAAATAAATTTCCTTACATGAGAATGGGTTTCAAATGAAATAAAAATTTATTAAAAGTCTTTTTCTTCCCTTACCTTATGACTTCTGTTGTAGACTGAAACTACAGCCAACTTAGGCGGTGATATTTTCCAATTTTAGTGTTTTGAAATGAAAGGATTGTGCGAGAAAATGGGTAAATAGAGAACCTCGGTTGGGGTTTTTAGGGAGAGGAGAGATATCCAAATCCTTTATATAGTAGTTATAAATTTAAATTTTATTTTCATATTTCTAAATTACCTTACATATTCAAGCTAAATAGTTTCCAATACCTACCTAAAATTAAATCCATTGAATTTTGGAATCTTAATACGATTCTGAAAATATTATCCTATATTTTTTTAGAATATTTGATTTTTCTTGTATTAAAATAGATACAATTGCACACAGTTCATAAGAATAGTTAATATTTGAGGGAGGTGTTATTGAGTAGGGAATTTAAGGTGACATTCATGAAAAATGATAAAATAGTATCATTATCAAATTTTAGTGTATACACATATTTTCAATGATGAAAAAAAGGCCATTTATGAGGCTCGGTGTTCTATGATACCCAATTGATATGAAATATATATCGATGGAGAATATAATATATATATATATACACACATCATGTTGTTGTAGCTAGTACACAACCAAGGAAGAATATGATGAGGAAATCTAAATTGACTTTTTTTCATGTACATATCATTCAGTTTTATATTCAATTGATACTGATATATATATATATATATAGCTCATTAATATTGGGTTTTTTGAAAATCCTCAAGAATATTTTTTTGAACACGACAACACCCACTGATACTATTGACTTTGAAATAGATTTTGGGAACAAGATTGAATCATGTGTTATATTCCATGATATTAATGTGAATAATGCATGGGTGTTATCAATGTATATCAAAGAAAATCAGTGAGAGACATGTCAGCAATGGGGTGTAGGGTGGGAGATCTTTTTATAGTCTAGTCTCTTTGTTTGGTAGTTCTAAGGTTAAGGGCCTATCGCTGAAGGAAAATAATATTGGAGGCAGAGGATTATATCAAGTTGTGTCATCTATAGTTTATACAGGCTAGGTTGAGGATGATACCTTGCATTAGAAGGAGAAGAAGATAGTGAAGGTTTAGGTTTAATTTGAGGTAGGAGATGACACTCTAGTTGATTGGAGGACTCAAATTCAATTGATCGAGCAGTAATTTTTATATGTGTAAGTTTTTAAATGGATTACTAATACCTCATGTTGTGCACACCACATCATAGATTCATTAGGTTGAGTGCTCATATATAATCTTTTGTGTTTCATAGCCGCTTTATGTGAGTAACCTAGGGTCCACTTTGGAAACCATAGTGCACACCTGGGTTTCATGGGTAACTTCGCTAAACACTATCCCACCTTCCCACCTCAAGCATGCTCTCACCCATATGCACACCTACCTACCTATGTAGGTGCTCGGTTCCTCCTACCTACATGAAATATACTTAGTATGGCTCTTCTATGTGGTTGATCTTTCTCCCACAATATGGTATATTGAGCTATCCTTTATAGATTGAGTGGTTGGACAATTTTTTTATATATACTAATAAATTTTTAAATCATTTTCTTAAACACTAATATACATACTATATTACTGTAATTTCTCTATATATGTACAAACATTTTTATTTAACAAATATATTTATTTCAAAGAAATACATATACACTATTCTCTTAGAATTTATGTTAATAAATAAATATTATATTTTTACTAAAATTTTAATATCAAAATTATTATTTATTATCTATAATATTTATACTGTCGAAATTTTTCATTTGTTTCATATTATTATTTATCATTAAAGAATTCTAAAATAATAACAATTCTTGGGTGGTAACTAAAATTAAAATTTAACTAATTTTAAATTGATTATTTTCTTAATTCATATTCAAAAATTTTATAATGACTACCTTCTTTTCAATGGTCATATCTCCTATATTTTAAATACTCCCTTAAGATACATAACTTCATAATCCCATAATCTAAACATTCTGGTTTATTCATAAAGATGGTTCCCAATTTTATACTTATTTGCATACATACTCTCATTTTCTTTGGAGGATTCCTACTCATGGATGATCCTAATGATTTTGAATATGATTTTAGTATTATCATTTTTATTTTACATTTTCCTCTTTTATTACTGATAATTATAGTGCATTTAGTATTCTCAAATCCTTAATTAGCATAATAACTTTGATGATATGTTCATGTATCAAAGTTAGTGTATTGTTTTAAATAAAAAAAATTCATCTTTCTTTATGTTTAGATGTATTATTTATTTTTATCAGTTTTTTGAAATAAATAAATACATTAAAATTTTGAGATGTTACATTCTACCCTCATTAAAGGAATTGTGTCCTCACAATTCTTTTCACATTGTCTTCTTAACTCTCAAAACTTTCATAACTCAACATTCAGTGTCTCATAACTCTTTATTACTATATTTTAATTAAAACTATTTCAGGATATAATTATAATAGATTTTAAAAATATATATATACCATCATCAGAGAATCCAACTATTTCTATTGTTGTGTTACTCCTGAAGATAAATGGTTCATTCATTGCAATAATTTTTTATAGATCCTTCAAATTCCCTTTCTTCCTTTGTCTAAAAAACATCTCATACAATTTGGGTTATATTGATGATAACAATGAAATAGTTTTAAAAAGTTCTTTTTATAGATATATAATTTCAAAACATCTGATATAACTTGATTTTTATGAAATAACCTAACTAAGTCTATTTTAAAACATTCAATTAAAGGTCCTTTAAAAATAACAGTATTTGATACTAAATATAAATAGAATGCATGATGGTCCCCTTCTTCTATAGCTATAAAAAAATCATAGTATGCTTTAAAATATCATGATAAAATGAAAATTTTTAAAATCACTTGGTGATACCTCCCCTTTTGGGATAGGTGAGAAAGTTTGGAATTTAGGATTTTATTCCAAACAATTCATGATCCATGATGGTATCGATCTATAGATGAGATGTTTGATATTTCATATAATTGATTTCAGGATATTCATATGTTGGTGAAAGTTTTAAAATTAAAAGACCATGAATTTTATAATAATGAATGAAATCAAGTCATCTAGAAGAGATAGAATAGTTTTTGGTGATCTTCTTCCTCCCATTCTAAATTTTATTCTTCAATCTCTCAAAGTTACATAATGGGGAATTTAATAAAATAAATACCTTTAAAAACTTAATCTATTATTAACCAAAACATCTTAATATCTAATGTTTCCTAAACCTTTATTCTCATACCAAATATTATGGCCTCAGACTCACAATCCCAATTCCAATGCTAAAAACACATTGTATATATTTTTTATAAAGATTTAACTAAAAAATATACAGACTGAGGATCTTTTAGGTCTAGAGATTTAGAGGATTAGGAACAACCATAATATATATCAGATTCCATATAGATTTCTACAAACATTTATCTGTATTCACTCAGGATAGATACTTAATCAAAACCCAACACTATTGATCTACTACTCATCACTAAATCCTGTGAAAAAAAATTAAAATATAGATTCAGCACAAAATTTCACGGTAAGGGGTTTTAAAACCAGAGGTTAAATCTTTTAAAAAATTTACCCTAAACATTATTTCAAGGTTTTAAAAATCCAAAATAGAATATTCCTTTAAAAAAATTTAAAACACATATTTTGAAAACATATTATTCTTTGATAACATAAAATACTTTGAAATAAATTTTTAAAGAATATCAAAATTTTCCTTTTAAAAATAATAACCTTTTATGGAATAAAATGATACTTGGAAAGCCTTAACAAATTGATAAAACTTTTTTGATGTTTTTTTTAAATTATATTTTTTAAAAACTATTATTTTTTAAAATAATGTTTTTAAAAAATAGGTGAAATTTTCTAAATGTTCTAACCTAAAAAAAAGGGGGAGAAAAGTTTTGTTTTTGAGAAAGTTTTTTTCCAGATGTAGAGGATCAGACTGAGTAGCATTGAATGTAGAGTATCATACTGAGCAACACTGGTCATAGAAGTTGTTAGAAATAAAAATTTATTAATTGGACGCTCCATTAGTCTCAATTTCATCGGTATGAATTTCATGTTTCATCGGACTCGGTGTTAGTTAGAAAGTCAGAATGTTACTGAAGTTGTATGTCAAGAGTTAGAAAGTTCTTTACTTTCAAACCATAATTTAGACAATACTATGTCAATATTAAAATTTCTCAACATCATGAGAGAGTCATTATACAATAACAAGTTTGTGTTTGAATAATTATGAGTTCATCGGTGTGAAAAAATGTCAAAAGCTTAAGATAAAAGTTTTTAGTCAGACCGATAAATCAAATATATGTATCATCGAGTCCAAAAGAATCAGGGGGAAAAAATTTTGATAGCTATAATTTTTCCTTTTATATAACTAGAGAAATAAATAATTTTCAATAGGTACTGGTCCATCAGACATAGTGTGACACTAATAAATTAGAATGACTCTAAGAAGGAAAGTGAATCATACTGACTCTGAGAAAGAAAGTCAATTAGACTGACTCTGAGAAGAAAAGTAAATTGGATTGAATATGAGAATGAAATTCAATAATACTGACTCTAATAAGTAAATTCAATCATATTGACTCTAATGAGGAAATTCAATTCAGAATTAGATGAGGAAGTTCCATCGTAATAAGCTGAGGAAGTTCCATCATAATGAGATGAGGAAGTTCCATTACAATAAGCTGAGGATATTCCCTTCAAATGAGATGAGGAAGTTCCATTTAACTAAATAAAAGTTAGGAAGTTTGAGAAGGATTATTACTTAAAATACTCAAGATGATTCAAGATTCTTCCAAAAGAGTTAAGGTGGTCAAACATGAAGTTCAAATAGGAGTGAATTTCATAGGTTTTTAAATTTGAGTAAGTGGGAAAAGTTTTTCAGTTTCCCACCATTTACACTATGGGATACCTATAAATAGATGCATAGTATATTTTTGAATTTACAACATTTTTCACATGAGTAAAATTTGGAGTGTTTTATAGTTTGAGTTAGAGTTACTTTATGGATAAATATCTTGTTAGAATATAATACAGCTGAAAGTTTTCTTACCAGACTGAGGATGATAAGACTAAGTAGTTGAGATAATTTTGAGAAGTGTTGTTTGAGAAAAGGATTCATTATAATGTTTTCATCATAATGATTCATTCGGACTAAGGTAATCAGACCCAATGTCATCAAACTGAGGTTCTGGATAGATCTTTGAGTTGAAAAAGTTTTTGTGGCCTTTTTTTGTGGATCAATTGTTTGTAAGAAATCTTTTTAAACTGATAGGATTCATTATAATCATTCATATTATGATATATAAGGTGTCTAATGGGAGTTAGTACAAGTTTTATTCACTTATTAATTATAGTTAATTTCCATAGACCCGCAAGAGTGCTATGGAAAGGATGTTGGTTCCCACACTGAGGATGAACATTATAAATATCATGTGCTTTACTTACTTTCTTACTTTTTCATGCATGATCATTTACTAAAATATGATAAGTATGTGAACTTTAACAAGTTTTAGGAGTTTAATTTTTAAAATTATTGAAACTTATAAAAGTGAAAAACTGATTCACCCCCCCCCCCTCTCAGTTATTAATAGATCCTTTGGAACTTCAATTGGTTTGAGATCCAAGGTTCTTTTGTTTAACACTTATCATGGATAATATAAATTGTGTAAGTAGTAGATTATTTCCTTCATTTTATGGAAAAAATTATTATGGATGGAAAAATAGGATGATTTCCTATCTCGTATCTCTTGGCCCGGAAGTTTTTGATACTGCTACAATTGGTTTTCCACCTATTTCGAAACATGCTCCTATGATGATTGCTGACAAAATAAATATTGAACCTAATGGAAAGGATAGAAATTTTATCCTTATGTCTCTATCATAAAAATTTTATATGAAGTTGATGGGTATCAAAACTTTAAAGAGTATGTGGGACAAGTTGAAAAGTAATTTTTAAGGGAATACTAAAGTGAAGGAAGAAAAGTTACAAATCTAGCATGGTAATTTTGAAGACATAAGAATGAGAGATGAAGAAACTATTGATGAATACTTCACTAGGTTAAATGAAATTATTTTCAACATTATAGGATTTAGAGAAGTTATGGAAGATTATACAATAGTGAAGAAACTTATGATAAACTTTCCAAAAAGTTTTGATTATAAAATTTACTCTTTAGAAGATAAAGATGATTTACCTTTTGATGAATTACATAACTTTATTATTTCTTATGAAATAATAAAAGATCCAGTGTTCAAAAATAATATGAAGGATTAAATGGATTTAGAATCTATGAGAAATATTTAAATTCAAGATATTAAAGATGATGACCTCTGTGATTCTGAGGAGAAAGAGGATAAATATTTTAATGATAAAATCATGTCTCTTATCTCCAAAAACTATCATAGAGGAAGAGTAAAGTATGGATAAAAATTTCCTCTAAATTGTTTCAAGTGTGTTGTAATTGGACACTTTTCTATGAATTTTCCCAAGAAGAAGTTTGGAGAATACCAAGATGATTTTGAAGAAAAAAACACATTGGAAGAATTGGAACAAAGGTTCTAAAGAAGAAAAGTCACCAAAAAATATAATAAGAAGTTTACTATGAACAAGATAAGTATATTGAGTAATAAAGATGAATCAGAATCAACTAAAAAAATTCTATAGAAGATTAAAATTCATAAAATGTTAGAACATTCATTAAAAAAGTTGATAAAACAAAATACTTCTCAAATAGTGAAGAAGTAGGAGGTGAAGAATCTTATAGAGAATATCATCTCATAATAGAACTTGTTGTATGCCTTTAGAAAATCAGATCAATCAAGAAATAAATCATAATAATAAAGAAATATAGTGGAAAAGTTATAGAAGGTGGAAAATATATTTTTAGGAAAGGAGAATAATACATCTAGGAGATCTTAAGTTACAAATTTAGAATTTTTAAATAGATAAAGTTGGTTAAATATATCAGTGAAAAGCTAGAAACTAAAGAAGAGGAAGTTAAAAACTTTCAATAAAAGTTATTGAGTCTGAAATTACCTTGAGGAAGATGAATTAAAACTACAACTAGACCTTAAAAGTAAAATTTGAGACTTCTAAAGTTGCTGATAAATATCAAATTAAGAATCAATTGAAATCCTCACCCTCCAAAAATAATGTTTCATCGGATATTTTTAACATTTTAGGTGATAAGAAAAGTGTTGGGAAATTTTGGATAGAGAAAGGATGTGAGAAACCTATCACATCTACAAAAGTTGAAAACTCACTCATAATGAAATATAGTCCACATCCAGAGTATGTTAGATCAGGAAGAAGTTATCAACCTCAACAAAGTTTTTAAAAATAAAGATATTAATTCAATAGAAAATCAAGATTTTATGGTTTTTATTAGTTTTGTGCAATATATGAGAATAGGGATTATAATTTTTGGGATAACTTATCACTTCTTGGAAGAATTTTTCAACATAGGGGAAGAAATAGTGAAAGTAGAATCAGTAACTTTCATAACACATATGAAGTTAAAAAAGAAAAATCTCAAGATGTTAGAAAATTTACAAAAAAAAAAATTTCAATGTTTGGAATAAGTTTTTGGAATATTTGATCAGGCTGTTTATCATGCCAAAATATGTATTACACTCCTTCTATAACAAGTTTCTTATGGGAGAAAAGAAAAGGAAGCTGAAAAGAAGAAAGTTAAAGAAAGATATTTTGTGGTTGAGATAGCTTTGAAAGAAATTAAAATGAATAAAACATGGATACTTTATAGTGGTTGTTCTTCACACAAGAAAGTTGATATAAAAACTTGAAACATGTTTAAGACACATTATGGTGGAGCAATTACTTTTGGAAATTATAGTTCCTTGAGAATTAGAGGAATATGAACTATTGAGATAGAACCTCAAAAACTAAAGAAGTTATATTTGTTTATGGACTCAAAAATAACTTACTGAGTGTGATTAAACTTTTTTATGATGTAAAATAAGTTTTTTTCATAAAATATTCTTATATCATCAAAAGTATTAAAGATGCAAAAGTTGTGACCAAGGGAGAAAGAACCAATAGAAATCTTTTTCAGATTGGATAACTTCACAATTCATGTTATCTAAGTTCTAAAGAAGATAATAAGTTGTGGAATAGGATACTTAGAAACCTTGGGTAGAAAAGTATAAAAAAACTCTATATAGTTGATGTTATATAAAATATTCTATAATTGAAAAGAAGAGAATAATATGTTTTTGTAACTTTTCAGAAAGGGTAGATAACTAACAAAATTCGTAAGAAAGTCAATATTCGATTTACTAGAACCTTGAACTTATTCATTCCAACTTATGTGGGTCGATGATACGTCAATAAGAAAAAGCTGATTTGTACTTTATCACATTCATTGATGATTTCACTCGAATGAACAACATCATGTTTATGAAGAACAAGTCATAGGCTATTGAAATGTTCAAATTATTTAGAAAAGATATTGAGAAAGAAATATGGGTCTACATAAAGAATTTGAGAATATATAATGGTAAAAAAATTCACATTAAATACTTCTGAAAATTATCTGTGAAATCACAGAATCGAACATCAGTATAGTGATCCATATACCCCACAACAAAATTGAGTAGTAGAAAGAAAGAATATAAGTTTGGTGGAAATAGGAAGAAATGTGTAAACATAATAAAAACTTTGAAATTTCAATTAGAGAGAAGCTATTAGTAATGTTTTACATGTTCAGAATAGTTTTTTTCTTCCATAATCCAATATAACCCCTATGAAATGTGGTATAAAAAACCTTCATTTAAGTACTTAAAGGTTTTTAGATATCCTTGTTTTCTAAAAATTAAAAATAAGAATCTTGTAAAGTTTGATGAGAAATTTTAAGAATGAATATTTATGGGTTATCCACCTAATAAAAGAAGTTACAAATGTTAAAACAAATTTCTAAAAAAAATTGGATTCATATGATGTGAATGTTATTGAAAATCCAAAAAAATTGTTGATAATGTTGAGAAGGATAAACTAAAGGTTTCCAATGAAATCGAGAATGATAAAAAATAGAATTATCAAGATTATAAAGAATCATGTGATGAGAAAAGTGAATCTGGAAAAGAAACTTTGAAATTTCATGCTTTCCAAAAGAATATTGAGACCAAAAACAACATTGGGAATCAGAAGGCCCAAGTTAATAATAAAAGAACTATTATATTAGAGAATCAAACTTCACTTATCTCAAAAGATGAACCAGAATTAGTTTTAGAAGCTATTAAACACAAATAATAGGTGGATTATATAAATTAAGAGTTGGGTTAGATTGATAAAAATTAAACATTGTAACTTTTACCACATCCAAAAGATAAAAATTTTATCGGAACAAAATGGGTTTATAGAAACAAGTTCAATGAACATGGATAAGTTTCAAGAAATAATTAAAGTCTTGTTTGTAAATTTTTTTCATAGGTGTAAGGTGTGTATTTTGAAAAACTTTCTCCCAAGTTTCAAGATTATAAACTATTATAATGTTTTTATCAGTGGTTTCACATCAAAATTACAAAGTTTATCAGATGGATGTAAAGTCATATTTCTTAAATAGATAGATTAAGGATGAAGTTCACATTGAACAACCTTGTGGTTTTCTACATGATAATTATTAAAACAAGGTTTGTAGATTTAAGAAAGCCTTGTATGGGTTGAAACAATCCCCACATGACTAGTATTCAAAACTTGATAGTTTCTTGAGAATGTTGATTTTTTCTAAAGGAAAGGTTGATAGTAAATTTTTTGTGAAAGAATTTAACTCCATCACACTAATTTTAATTGTGTATGTCAATGATATAATTTTTTCTAGGGATAAAGAAAAATTTTGAAAACAAATTGATGAGGAAATGAAGAATAAATTTTAAATTTCAATGTTGGGAGAATTAACTCTCTTCCTTGTCTTACAAGTTAAAAAAGGAAAATTACATTTTATTATCTCAAGAAAATTATACTACGGAATTTTTAGATAATTTTGGGATGGAATAATCCAAAGAAGTTTCTACTCCTATTTTAGTAAGCATAAATTTGAGTAAAGATGAATTTGGAAAAAATTAAAATCAAAAAGAATTTATAAAACTGATATGAAGTTTTATTTATCTCATAACCTCAAAACTAAATATTTCTTAGGTTGAGACTTTTTATGCTAGATATAAGAGTGAACCAAAAGAGTCTCATATGTTGGAAACAAAGAGAATTATAATATATGTTAAAGAAATAACTTCACAAGGGATATTATAAAAAATAAATTGTGAAATGAAGTTTCCTGGTTATACTAATAATGATTTTACTAGAGATTATAATGATATAAAATCAACTTCAAGAGGTAAATTTTTCTTGGTTGAATTTTTTGTGAGTTGGAATAGTAAGAAATAGAGTTCAAAAACTTTTAGAATAGTGGAATCAGAATATGTTTTAGCTACTCAGGATTGTACTTAGATGTTGTGGATGACAGTTTATCTAGAGGTTTTGAAAGAAAAAATTTATAAAACATTGAAGATACTTTGTGATAATTAGAGCGCAATTGATCTTTCTAAAAATTATTTCCAACATTCAAGATCAAAAAAATTGAAATAAATTTTCACTTATCTTTCATTCATGAATATGAATTTGTGGTTATTAGATAATGGGGGAGATAAAAATCAAGGGGGAGAGAAAAAGAAAAGTGAGAAAAGATAAAAGTGAGGGAGATTTTATCTTTACATGGACAAAAAAATTTCTTATCACTAAGGGATTTAATTCCTTCAAAAGAATTACTTTATCTAGTAGTGTGGTGTCAAGACACTCTCTTTTGAGAATGGTTGTGTTTTGGTAAAAGTAAAAAAAATATTGATTTTTTTACAAAAGTTTATTTGTGAAATTTTTTCTAAGAGTTGAAAAATTTGTTAATGTGTGTTGTCAAAAAATCCAAATTGGGAGATTGAATAACCTTTATGAGGTTTCTTGTAACAAAGTTTTTTTTTACAACTAATATTTTTTAAAATAATGTTTTTGAAAAATAGGATAAATTTTTTGAATGTTCGAACCTAAACACAAAGGAGGAGAAACATTTTTTTTGAGAAAGTTGTTTTCCGAATGTAGAGGATCTGAATGAGAAGCACCGAACACAGAGTATTGGACTGAGCAGTACTGGATAGAGAAGTTTTAAGAAATATAAAGTTGTTGATTGGATCCTCTATCAGTATTAGTTTCATCACCATGAAGTTCAAGTTTCATCAGACTCAGTGTTGGTTAGAAAGTTAAAATGTTACTGAATAGATTCAATGAATGTAGTGATGTCATGAGTTAGAAAGTACTTTAATTTTTAACCTTAAGTTAGATGATTCTATGGCGATCTCAAAATTTCTCAAATTCATGAGTGTGTCATGATTTAAGAAGGAGTTTATGTTTGAAGAGTTATGAATTCATCAGAGTGAACAAACATGAGAAGTCAACAATGCTAGTTTTCAGTCACACTAATAAATAAACTATACATATCATCGGATCCAGAAGGATAGAAGGAAAAAAAATTGTTGGAAGTTTTCCTTTTCTATAATCAGAGAAAGAAATAAGTTTCTATAGGTACTAGTCCATCAGACATGGTGTGCCACCAATAAATTATAATGACTCTGAGAATTAAAGTCAACCATATTGAATCTTAGAAGGAAAGTCAATCAAACTGACTTTGAGAAGGAAATTCAATCATAATGACTCAGATAAGAAAAGTAAATCATACAAAATATGATAAGTAAAGTCAATTTGGAATTATATTAGTAAGTTACATTGTAATAATTTGAGGAAGTTACATTGTAATGAGATGAGGAAGTTCCATCATACATAAAAAAAATTGGTAATTTCAAGAATGCTGAGACTCAATATGATTCAATAAGGTTCCATAATATTTTCAGTGGTCAAAAATGAAGTTCAAATATGAGTGAATTTTGAAGTTTTTTTAATTTGAGTAAGTAGGAAAAGTTTTTTAGTTTACCACATTTTCTATTCTGGAATTCCTATAAATAGATGCACATTAAATTCATACTTTACAACCTTTTTCATATGAGAAAAAATAGTAGAATTTAAAAGTTTGAATCAATGTTACTTTATAGATAAAGATCTTATTAGAAGATCAAATAGCTGAAATTTTTCCTACCGTACTAAGGAAGATTAAACTAAGGAAGATCAAACTGATTAGTTGAGTAGAGTTTGAGAAGTGCAACTTTAGAAAATGGTTCATCATAATGATTTCATCGTAATGATTCAATTGGACTAAGGTAATCAGCCCCAGTGTCATCAGACTAAGGTTTTGAACATAGTTTTTAGGAGAAAGATTTTTTGTGATCTTTTCTTTGGTGGTTAAATTTTTTGTAATAAAACTTTGTAAACTGATGGGAGTTAGTATAATCATTTCTATCAGGAAATATAATATGTATAATGGGATTTGGAACAAGTTGTATTCCCTTATTCATTATAGTGAATTTCCATAGACCCAAGAGAGTGGCTATGTCAAGGATGTAGGTTCTCACACAAAGGATAAACCTTAAAAATCACATGTGATTTACTTTTTTTACTAATTTTTCATAAATGAGTGTTTACTAAAAGGTGATAAGGATATGAACTTTAAAAGGTTGTAGGGGTTATGTTTTTAAATGTATTTAAAATTATAAAAGTGAACAACTGATTCAATCTCCCCTATTATTTGTTATTCTATCCTTTGGAACTTCAGAAATCCATATATCCACTAACAGTATTGAAGATATAAACATCACTTTAGGAAAATGTCTACTTGAGTTTGTGGGTTCCCTCCCCATTCCTCATCATTATGATCAATACACAAGTGCCAAAATTTTAAATAAAAAATTTTGTAAAGTTTTCTTTTCTCACTATAATTCCATTAAAAATAAACTTACAAAAACTAAACTTATATATAATTTATTTTCTAAGAATAAAATAATTACATAGTAAAACAGACCTTCCCCAAAGTTTCCTTTAAAGGATAAAATACACATTTTCATAAAGAATAAAAATAATTTAAACATTCAAAGGAAAAATATATAATTCTTGGAAATAAAACTTAAACATATATGGAATATTAATTTAAAATATAGTGCATGTACATAATTATAATCATTAATAACATATATAAATTTTAGATAACATTTTGTGCATAAAATGATAATTTTAACAACTTAAAACCAACTTGAAATTAGTAAATAAAATTCTTGAAATAAATTCCCCTGAAAATAGGGTTTGAAAATAAACTAAAACATTTTCTCCCACAACTAGGGTTTTGGAAAGTAGATATTCAATAAAATATTTTCATTTACATAAAAAGTTTCAAAAATTGGAATTGAATCATTTTTTCCTTTAAATAAGGGTTTTATAAACTATAAATCTAGAATTTATTAAACATAAATTTCTTTAAATGAAAATTAGTTTCAAAAGAAATATAAATTTATTAAAAATAATTTTTCTATTTACCTTATGACTTCTGTTGTAGACTGAAATTAAGACCATCTTAGGCAGTGATATTTTCCACTTCTAGTGTATGTAAATAAAATGATGGAGTGAGAAAATAGGTAAATAGAGAACCTGGTTTCGGTTTTTTAGGGTATAGAGAGATATCCAAATACTTTATATAGCAGTTTTAAACTGAAATTTTAATTTCATATTTCTAAATTTTATTACATAGTCAGGATAAAAACTTTCCAAAACCCGGCTAAAATGATATCCATTGAATGTTTGAATCTTGATATGATTCTGAAAATCCTATCTTGTATTTCTTGTAGAATATTTTCTTTGTATTTTCTATAAATAGATATTATTTCATGCAATTCATAAGCATGGTTAATATTTGAGGGAGGCATTATTGGGTAGGTAATTGAAGGTGACATTCATAAAAAATGATAGCAGAGTATCTTTATCATACACATATTTTCAATGATGAACATAAGGATATTTATGAGGCTTGATGTTTTTTTGTACCCAATTGATAAGAAATATATATTGATAGATAATATAATATATATATATATATATATACATCATCTTATTGTAACCAGTGCATAACCAAGGAAGAAGATAATGAGGAAATATAAATCATCTTCTTTTTTCCATGTTCACATCATCCAGGTTTAAATTTCATTAATACATACATACATATATATATATATATCTTATTTATATTAGTTTCATTAATCATCCTTGATAATATTTCTTTGGATGCAACAACACCTGCCGAAATTTTTGACATCGCAACTAATTTTGGAAGCATGGCCGAATCACGCATTGTATGCCAAGATATCAATGTGAATAATGCATGGGTGTTATCATTGTAGATAGAGGGAAATCAGTGAGTGGGATTTCAATAATGGGGTTGTATGCCAAGATATTTTTATAGGTTCCAATATCTATTTTTGGTAGTTCAAGGGTTATGGTCATGTCGCCGAATGAAAACAAAAGTGGAGGTATAGGGTGGTATCGAGTTGGACCATATATAGGTCATACATGAAAATATAAGGAATATAACTTGTGTCATAAGGAGAATAAAATGGTGAAGGTTTAGTTTTATCATGAGGTAGGATAAGATTCTCAGGTTGATTGGAGGTATCATATGCAATTGATCAAATGGCAATCATTATATGCATAAATTTTTAAACAAGTGAACAATACCTCATGTTGTGCATCCCATATTGGAGATTCATTAGGTCAAGTGCTCACAAATAAGATTTTTTGTTTCATAGCCACTCGATTAGAGTAGCCCGGGGTATCCTCCCAAAACCACACTGAACACATAGGATGCATGGGTTGTGCATCCCTATGTTAGTCCACCTTCCCAACTCAAGTATACGTTCACTCATGCACAAACCAACCTGCCTATGCAAGCACTTGTTTCCTACAACCATCATGAGAGCTTCTTAGGCTGGATCTCCCCTATGGCTAAGCTTACTCCCATAATAGGGTAGATTGAGTTAGCCTTTTTGGATTCATTGGTTGGAAAAAATATATATATACAAATTAAATTTTAAATAATTTTCATAATCACTAATATATATACTATATTACTATAAATTATTTATATATGTAAATACATTTTTATTTCACATATATATCTATTTCAGAGAAATACATTTACTGTATTCTCTTAGAATTTATGTGTTGAGTTAAGAGTTTTTTTATGAATTTTCTATTCCATTTGTTTTGGACATCACAAACTCTCTCTTAAATACATGATTCCCAATTTTTTATGTCAAAAGTGTATTAGATTTTTTTTCATAAAACATAAACATTTACCATACTTATAATTATTTCTGAAGTATTCGAGAATTTAAAACTAACTTTCTTTGTTATGATTTTCATAATGGGTATAGATCTGATAACCGTCGGACTCATTTTTATCAAGCCAGATGTAAGACTTTTTGTCTTGTATTTTGTAATGAAAAAATATTCATAATCAGACTGATATCAGAACCCATGAATATCGGATACATTTCATAAATATTATTTTAATGATATTTTTAAGGAAGTCCATCAGACTGACCAAATTTAAATTCTAAATTCATAAAACTGATTATAATGTAAGGAATATATTTTACACTATAATTGTGTAAATCAATATGATGTCAGACAATCTATTATGATACAGTCCTTGAAGTGATAGCTATCCAATTTGTTGAAACAAACTCAGAGAAAATATGACCATTGGAGAAAATATAACCATTGGAAGGGTTTCCTATAAATACTCGGTCATTCGAAGAGTTAGTTGATGATCAATTCATTTTGAAAATTCTCATTTGTGTGAGAGATCTAAATATTATAAAGCATGAATGGCTTGCTATTAGTCTTTTGTAATCATTTTAGACTTGTGTATTCTTAAGGGAACCATGTCAGGTTTTCTCCTTAAGAATTCTGTTGCTTTGTAAATCATGTGTCTAATCCATCGGATCGAGGGATTTCAAGGATATCCAGACATATAATTTGATCATTGTATTGATCGAGGGCTTGCAGGGATAGTAAGAAAAAGAATATAACCCATCAGATTGAGGGTTTCTGAGGATAGGTATATAGATAAGCTGATATTTTTATTAATGTATTTCCTTGCTAAGGAAAGATAGACTTTCTTGTAAGTATAAAATAAGGGAAACCTTTAGCACAGGTTTGTGGCTACCTTACTCTTAAGGTTAAAAGAGATCAATTGAATTATTTTTAAATTACTATAAGTCATTATTATATCAAAATAATATTCTTTATGTTTGAAATTTTATTACTTTTATATATCGAAATCATTCCTGATTATGATACTCTAGTAATCATACTGAGTTCCAAGTCCAAATACGATATTTTTATTAAATAGGTTTGTGAATTTTTTTATTTTAAATTCCTTTAAACTAAATTTTGTAAGACTACAATTCACCACCCCCCCCCCATTTTGTTATAGATCCAATCTAGAATATATTCTTTAAATCCTAATTAGTATACTTTATATATACTGATACAACAACAAGTATCAGATAAAGATTCCACTACTCAAATACTTGCATAAAATTTTGTTCTCTTTACTATTATAATTTAGTTAAATTTTGTTATAAAATTTTTTTTATAAATATTTTTTACACTAACATGTATTGTGGAAAAGAATTTTTGTATCTATTTTCAAAAGATGGCAGGAATCAATATCAGATCAATAGATAATCTGAATCTAAATATAAATCTAATTTTTGATGGAGATGACTATGAATATTGGAGAGATAGAATAAAGACCTTTGTTATCAATAATGGGGTTGATAATTTTCTAATTCTCAAAGGTGATTATAAAATAATTTATAAGAAATTCATAGCCTTTATTAATCAAGAAAAGATAGAATATCAGTTGAATGAAAAAGTAAGGAATAATTTATTGTTCTCAATGACTAGAAGAAACTACATTCAAATTTCATTATGTGAAGCAGCAAATAGTATTTGGAAAAATTTAGAGGTTACACCCTTTGGAACATCAAAGGTTGTTGAAACCAAGAGATAAATTCTTAGAGTTGATTTTCAATATTTTGAATTCTTACAAGGTGAATTAGTTGTTATGATACATCAAATATTAATGACAATTATTAATAGTCTTCAAGATATTTGTGATAAATGATTAGATGATGAAATTCTTGTTGATAAAATCATAGATAACATGCCCAATTAATGGGAATCTAAGAGAACTGTTATTGATGAAATAATAAAGGTTAGTAACAACACTCTGGATGATCTTATTGGAACCTTGATGTAGTATGAAAGTAGACTCAAGAGATATGGTGATAAATAAAAGAAAAATAATTGTGGTGTTGATTTTCCTACAACATCGAACTTACCTCCTAAATATCAATATACAAAAAAAATTGTTAGATATTCAAGAAAGAAGAAAGTGGTTGTACAATCTGATTCAGAAACCTCTGATCATTCTAAAAATGAACTAGTTAATATTTCTTTGAGGATGAACAAGATAGTTGGCAGGAAAGAATTTCATTATAGATATAAGAAAGGTAACAAGGATAGGAATGAAAAAAACTCTAGAGTTACTTGTTATGAGTGTAAAAAATCTTGACATATCATACCATATTTTACAAAGCTAAAAAAAGAAATATAGGAAGGATAAGAATTCTGAAAGGAATCAGAAAATGTTTTATAAGTTAAAATGAAAGACAGTCCATAAATTAAATGACTCTTAGAGTGCAGGTGGAGTAGATTCCTCATATAACTCTTCTGATAATAATAGTTATGTATAGAGTAACATTGATATTCTTTCTAGAATACCAAAAGAAAATATTTGTCATATGGCTAAGGTACACACTGTTGAGAACCTTACAAACTTATCTTTAAATAAAAATTATCCCGAATACGATAATGATAAAAATTCTAAATATTTGGATGAAGAATCTTCCTCAGCTAAGGATAATATTCTTCCTTATTATGAATAATTTTCATGTTTTGAAAAACTCTTTGAAAATCAGAATTACAAAGTTAGTAAAAAACTTGATAAGGCAATTTCAAGGATTTGAGTTTTAAAAAAATAAATATCAAAATTATCAAAAGATCTTGATAAGTATATTTTAGAAAAATAATATATTTCTAAATATTTAGAAAAGTTTATTTATAAAAAGTAATATTTGAAAATTAGTTTTGATAAATCGAATTCTAAAACTATTTATAGTAAGGATAATGAGTTAGTTATTAAACTAAAGTCAAAAAAAATATCTCAAGAAAATTTTATCAAACTTTACTACTGTTAAAGAAAATTTTGATAAAATGTATAAAAAAATACATCTATATAAATATAGTATTGGAATTGGTTTTACTAATAAAAAATATGTTTTTAGTAATAATTACATTATTCCAAAAACTACACCCTTTTGTATAAAATGAAAAGGTGGTGGTCATTGGAATAAAAAAAATTATGTAAATAAAATATAATATTTTGGATTTTATAAAACTTATTTTTGAAATCAAATGTGGTTACCCAAGATTTTGTTTATAACATCAGAACCAAGAAGGTTTGAGTTCCAAAAGTCTAATTTTTTTTAGGAAAACAAAGGAAGTACCAACAACAAGAATACTTGGTACATAGATAGTGGGTGTTCTAGACATATGACTAGACACAAAGATATATTTGAAAATATTATCAAGATGAAAGGTGGAAAAGATACCTTTGGAGATAATTATCAAGGAGAGATTATCAGTATAGGTAATATTGTTCTTCTTGGTAAAGCTTTAATTTCAAATGTTTTGTTTCTTAAAGGTCTTAAGCACGGCCTTATAAAAATAAGTCAATTATGTGATGAAGGTTACCCTGTGAATTTCATAAATGATAAATGTATAGTACACAATTACAAGGATGAATATATTCTTTCTACCAATTAACATGAGAATTCTTACACTATAAACTTAGAAGACAGTAGGAACTTAGACTTACCTTTCCTTAGTGTAATGTAAGATCAATCTTGGTTATGGTATAGAAGGTTAGGACATTGTAACCTTATAAACCTATCTAAGTTGACTAAGAAAATATTTTTTAAGGATCTATCGAATATTATATTTCATTCTTTAAAAGTTTATAACCCTTTTCAATATGGTAAGAAACATAAGTCAAGCTTTAAATCTATTATGTAAGTCGCAAATTCTAATGTTTTATAGTTAGTGAACATAGATTTATTCAGTCCTACACAAAGTAAGATTATTGGAGGCAAAACAATATGTATATGTCTTGGTTGATGATTACACTAGATATACATGGGTTTATTTTCTAGCAAATAAATCTGAATATTTTTTTTATTTTAAAAAAAAATTAGCCAAAGTTAAAGATGAGAAAAATCTATATTTGATAACTATTTAAAGTGATCATGGTGTAGAATTTTTAAATTATGATTTTGTAAATTTTTGTAGTAAGAAAGGTATAGAACATAACTTTTCAGCTCCAATATCTCCTCAATAAAATGGTTTTGTTGAAACAAGAAATCATATTATTCAATAAATAACAAGAACCATGTTGAGTGAATACTCAATTACTAAACATTTTTGGGCTGAAGTGATTAGTATTTCCTGCTATAATATAAATTGAGTTTTAATTTGACCTTTTATTAATAAAACTCCTTATGAATTCTGGATAGGCTGAAAACCAAAAGTTTCTTAATTCAGATTATTTGGATTCAAAGTATTCATCTTGAATATGAAAGATAATGTCACGACCCGTCCTCGGGACCCATGCCGTGACTACCCCAAGCCCGCCTTCCATAGGCCAGGGGTTGGCGACTAGAACCAAGGCATAAATCCCGGTAAAGGGAAGTCATTTCCTTTGTAAAGTAAACAAACAAACAACACAGAGTAAGCAGGCAGAAGTAAACACTAAGTAAAAACTGGTACAACAGTAAGTGCGGAAAGTAAGTGGGCCAGAATATAAACCCAAACTGAAAGTAAAGTACAACTCGAAAGGAAAAAACAGCAACTAAAAAGAAAAGCCGCAACGTCAAGTCGTCCTCTGGAAGTCCCACCTGAAGGGTGGGTACAGAAATCCTCCACTGCTCCTCGGGTCCAGCCGACCGCTCCAAGTACATCCCGCCCAGTGGTCCACCTCCAGGTACCGTTCTGCTCCGTAAGCCTCCACCACGATCAGTGTTGTCCGTCGTCTGCAACCAACACAACGTAGTGCGGGCATAGCCCGTGCATGGGTGAGTATAAGCTACTCAGTAGGGACCCCGAGACCCCCGAAGGTCTCCCAGAATCCACAAAGGATAATCCACAAAGGAAAGATACAATCACGAAGTAACATCCGACTCTGCTTAGGTATATGCCCATACATATACCTAATTCATCAATTCTCGATCGGCTCCAACATCCGAGCTCAAGTATAACCCAGTCCACACAGGAAAGCAAAACGTAAATCCACATAGGATAGCACAACACAATCCACAAAGGAAGGTAGAACAGGATTCAGCTCACACAGGTATACTTCTTTGAATGACGATAGAGATGATCACGGATCCATCTAAGTCATCGGACCCACAAAGGATCGATAGGTACTAACCCCCGCAATGACCCACAAAGGATCTGACCCACAAAGGATCGATAGGTACTAACCCCTTCAATGACCCACAAAGGATCTGACCCACAAAGGATCGATAGGTAACTAACCTCCGCAAAGACCCACACAGGATCAGACCCACACAGGATCTGTAGGCGCTAGCCCACACAGGACCGTTGAGCACTAACCCACACAGGATCTGTATCACTGACCCACAAAGGATCGCTGAGTGCTGTAGTAGTCGCCATCGAATCCACTGAGGATCTTTGCACAGTCGTCGTCGTCACAGTAGCAGTCGCAGCCAGCTCTAGGGTTCCCGCACACAGCAAGCTTGTTCGGGAGGGTCCGCTCCACGAGCCGAGAGGCTGATACATCAACTGACACATAGTCCAGAGTTTATGTATCCAAAAGTTCTGTATCTTCAACAGGAACTCAACGTCGTAGACAGCGCGTCAATCGGACACCCGGTCTGAGAGTTATTGGCTTTTTCGTCCCAGGGGTCCGGTTGGTTTTTAAGGCAAAACCAACCCGACCGTACTCCACCTGCGTCCAAACCTCGGGCGGAGTAAGTCAAAATATCCATCTCACTTAGAGGAATTCAACAAAGTCAACTACATGTCAATCGGACGTCCGAAGCTCAAGATATGAGTGTTTCCGCTCCGAGGGCCCGGTTGGTTTCGTGTACGAACCAACCCGGCCGAACCCAAAGTATTCTGAAACCTTGAGTGTGATATACCGAAACGACTGTCTCGATCCAAGGATCGCATCTTCGCTGATGGCGCGTCGTTCAGAGGCTCGTATCTCAAGTTATGATTAAAAGACAGAAAAGGTCCGGAAACGGGGGTCTGGGCCCGGACCGTCCCGGCCCGACCCCCCCCCCCCCACCTGGGTCGGCCCAAACCAAATCGACCCGACCCGAGTCCGGGTCCAATCCGGTTGGGTGCGACCTGGCCCGGCCCAGCCTAGGCGCGACCCGGCCGGCGGGTCGGCTCGGCTCGGCTCGGCCGAGCGGCTAAGCAAAGGGGAGCCGCGGGGCGTGCAGCCCCCGCGGGAAGAGGAGTCGCGGCCCCGCGTGGGGCCGCTCTTGGTCAGCGGACGTGGCAGAGCCGCGTCCCGTGTCTCGCAGGACCCACGAGGTCGCGGGTTTGGTCGGCCGCCGCCGCCGCGCCGACGACCCGCGCTACCGGTGGATTCCACGGGCCACCGGAGTTGCTCCGGTGGTCCGATTCCATTTCCGTCTGTGCCGTAGCTCCTCCCGGGTCCCGTTCTTCACTACGGAATCAAAAAATCGTCTCTACAGCCCGTTTTGTCATCGTCCGCCGTTCCGCACATCAACGAAGAACTGCGGAGGGTTGTCGGGTCGTGTTTGTTTGGCCCGCACCCTCCGCGTTAGGTGATAACAATCGGGAAATAATGATCAACACATGAAAACATAACAAGATACAATTTTAATAAATTAAAATTGAACTTTGATCCCGGACTCTTTGTTTTAGAAGGAAACAACTACGGGAATAAAATATTATTTTCAAATAAAATCCCTACCTCGCCGGAGTCATCGAACGTGCGTTCTTCGCGGAATTGACTGTCGCAGGAGAAGGGGATCGTTGCGTCACGGAAGGGCGTCGCGTCGACGATCTCCGAGGGTTAAAGGAAACACATGAATTTAATTATAACAATTAAATCCATGTGGAGGATAAAAACCACAAAATAATTTAAAAGATTTTAAATCTCCTACCTCAAGCAGTTGATCGAAGATTTGTCGTGGGGAAGAACGTCGCGGAAGAAGCGTCGGCGTCGCGTCAATCTCCGGGGGTCGGGTGTTCTTCATCGCCCTTCTTCAGAGGCCGGCATTCTTCGCGTTCTTCACGTTCTTCGCGTTCTTCGCGTTCTTCACAAAGGAGGATGAAGGCACAGAATCTCCTAATCCTCTCAAGAAATCGCACCCCAGAAGAAAGGTGTGTTGGTATTATTTTATTAATATGCCAACGGTTGAAAAACAGGTTAAGAAATGAACAAATTAATTCATAGAATTAATTTCAACAAATAAACCGCCCAATTAAAAGGAGCGTTTAATAGTTTAAGAAACGCCCCAGTTGACTTTCATTTAAAAAGGGTTTTCGCGGGTGCGTTACTTAGCGGAAAAGAAACGGTGGGGCTCATGCGGGCCCCACCTCAAAAATATCCTACCAAGAGGGTAGGATATTTTGAATTGCACCCTAACCGCTTTAACTCAGCTTAAGCAGCATTAAGTGGCTTTTAAGTGGCTTTAAGTGAAATAAAAAAATAAAGTTGTTGCACCACTTTATTTTATTTCTTAACTTAACCCCAAAAATTTAAAAACCACACCCAAGAAAACACAACTCTGGAAGAGGCGTTTCTAAGCAAATACCGGCGTTGCGATTCCATCGGTGCCCTCGGAATTCGATTCCAAGCACCGGTTCAAAAGTTAGAAAAACCCGCTCATTCATTCACTGAACGTACCCGAGCCAAACTTCGGAAAATGATTCTGGGCACATCGGGCCTCGGAATCACGTGCCGTCAGAAACTGCGTTCTTGTAAAATTCCAAAGAAATTTAAGAAAAAAAAATTTCATTGAAATTTATGGGTCTTTACATCACTCCCACCTCAGGGCTTTACGTCCCCGTAAAGATACATCATAAACTAGGGAAACAAAAGTGGGTACTGAGCACGCATCTAAGCCTCCCGCTCTCAAGTGCTCTCCTAGAGGTTCTCGTGCTGCCACCTGATGCGCACTAGAGGAATCGACCATCCACGTAGGACCCGCTCCTGTCAATCCTCGATCTCCACCGGGACCTCTGCAAAAGTCTACCCATCATCAACATCTAGCTCCCCATGGTCAATGATGTGTGTCGGGTCATGCACGTATCTCCTCAGCTGAGATACGTGGAAGACGTCGTGCACCCAGTGCAACTGAGGTGGTAGAGCCAGGCGATAAGCCACCTCGCCAATCCTGCTGAGGACTTGGAACGGTCTGATGAAGCGTGTAGACAACTTGCCGCCTCGGCCAAATCTCCGTAATCCACGTCGGGGTGAGACACGCAAGAAGACGTGGTCGCCATCCTCGAACTCTAGTAGACTCTGCCTCCTGTCAGCATAAGACTTCTGTCGGCTCTGAGCTGTCCTCATCCGCTCCTGGATGACCTGGACCTTCTTTGTCGTGGCCTGGACCATCTCCGGTCCCACAAGTGTTGACTCCCCAGGGTATGTCCAGCACAAAGAAGATCTGCAAGGTCTTCCGTACAATGCCTCGTATGGTGCCATCCCGATGGTGGAGTGGTATCTGTTGTTGTACGCGAACTCCACCAAGGGTAGGTGGTCCTCCCAGCTGCGACCAAAGTCGAGGACACATGCGTGAAGCAAGTCCTCGAGAGTCTGAATGGTCCTCTCCGTCTGACCATCCGTTTGAGGGTGAAAGGCGATGCTCAGATAAAGCTGCATTCAGAACGCCTCCTGCAACCCCTTCCAAAGCTGGGAAGTAAAGCGAGCATCTCGATTGGAGACGATAGATGATGGCACACCGTGAAGCCGTACAATCTCCTGAACGTAGAGACGCCCCAAGCTCTCCACTAAGCCCTTCTCTCTGATGGGTAAGAAGTGAACCGACTTGGTGAGTCGTTCAACAATCACCCAGATGGAGTCGTGACCTCTGGAAGTGCATGGAAGTCCAGTCACGAAGTCCATAGATATCTCGTCCCACTTCTACTACGGGACCTCCAAGGGTTGTACCAAGCCTGCTGGTACCTGATGCTCTGCCTTCACTTGCTGGCAGGTGAGGCATCGTGAAACGAACTCTGCCACAGCCTTCTTCATGTCTGCCCACCAGTGCTGTCGTCTGAGATCCTGGTACATCTTCGCCACTCCAGGATGTACCGCTAAGGGAGAAGTGTGAAACTCTCTCAGCACTTCCTCCCATAAAGCAACTGGTACCATGGTACGTCCTCTGAAAAGGATGTCGTGCTCTTCTCCAAAGGAGAAGCCATCAGATGTCTGTCCTGAGGATAACTGCGCACGTCGCGTCTCACAGTCGGCATCCCCACGCTGTGCCTCTCTGACCCGCTGCAGTAGTGGAGGAGTGACTGTGAGAGACTGAAGGAAGGCTGCTCCATCTCTATCCACGAAGGATATCTGCAAAGCGGCTAGCTGCTCTATCACCTCCTCGAGTAGCTGAATTCCCGTCCTCCTGCTGAGAGAATCGGCTACCACATTCCCCTTCCTAGGATTATAGACTATCTCAAAGTCATAGTCCTGGAGGAACTCAAACCATCGCTGCTGTCTCAAGTTCAGGTCCTTCTGTGAGAAGATGTACCTGAGACTCTGATGGTCAGAAAAGACTGTAAAGCACTCGCCCATCAGGTAGTGTTGCCATGTCTTCAGAGCGAAGACCACTGCTGCTAACTCCAGGTCATGGGTAGTGTAATTCTGCTCATGCGTCCTCAACTGACATGATCCATAGGCGATCACTGCCCACTCCTGCATCAGGACACATCTGAGTCTGGTCCCTGATACATCGCAGTAGACTACGTACCCTACTCCCTCCTCAGGCAACCTCAAGATAGGTGTGATGGTAAATCTCTATCTCAGCTCCTGGAAGCTCTATTGACATCTGTCTAACCACACAAAGGGTTTCCCCTTCTTCGTCAAAGCTGAGAGTGGTGTCGCAACTCTGGAGAAGTCTGGCACAAATCTCCGATAGTATCCAGCTAGTCCCAAGAAACTCCGCACCTACGTCACGCTCTTGGGTGGCTCCCAAGCTAGCACTGCCTCGATCTTCGCAGGATCCACTAAAACTCCCGCCTCAGAGATGATGTGTCCCAAGAAGTAGACCTCACGTATCCAGAACTGACACTTCGAGAGTTTTCCATAAAGATGGTGCTCTCGGAGTGTATCCAGTACAACCCGTAAGTGGTAGGCGTGATCCTCCTCAGTTGTCGAGTAAATCAAAATGTCGTCGATGAATACCACGACAAATAGATCGAGGTACAGCTGAAAGATCCTGTTCATGAGGCCCATTAACACTGCTGGAGCATTGGTTACGCCGAATGGCGTAACCAAGAACTCATAGTGGCCATACCGACATCTGAAGGTCGTCTTCTGCACGTCCTCATCCCGAACTCTGAGCTGATGATAGCCTGACCTGAGATCTATCTTCGAGAACCACCGTGCTCCCTTGAGCTGATCGAAGAGGTCATCAATCCTCGGTAGTGGATACTTGTTCCTCACTGTCAACTGGTTCAGGCGATGATAGTCGACACACAGTCGCAAGCTCTCGTCCGCCTTCTTGGCGAACAATATCGGGGAAGCCCAGGGTGAAACACTGGGTTGGATGAATCCCTTGCCATGAAAGTCCTCCAACTGTACCCTTAGCTCTAAAAGCTCAGAGGGGGCCATCCGATATGCTGGAGTCGATATCAGGGTTGTCCCGGGGTACAGGTCAATATAAAAGTCTACCTCTCTGCGAGGAGGTAGTCCTGGAACGTCGTCGGGAAAGACGTCCGCATACTGATCCACCACTGCAGGAAAACTAGGACTCCTCACATCAACAGCTCCTAGGATGAGGCTAGCCAACTGATGAGTGATGGGTTGTCCTCTCCTCTTTGGAAGTCCATCATGTGCTGCGAAGGCTCCCTTCTCGCCGGTGAAGGTGAACCTGCTCCCGTCGGTGCGTACACATCGCACCTTGCACCTAATACAGTCAATCTGTGCATGGACTGTAGACAACCAATCCATGCCCAAGATGACGTCGTAAGGCCTCGACGCCGCTACAAGAAGATCCCAGCCGAAGCTCTCGCCTCCTAGAGTAAGCTTACACTGTCGGCACCAATGCGTAATCGTAGAGTCTGCTCCCATAGGAGTCTCTAGCCGTAAGGATCGAGCCAACAGCTCTATCGGAATCTCCGAGCTCCGAACAAGGGCAGCAACTATGAAAGAGTGACTCGCTCCTGTGTCTATAAGAACTGCAGCAAGGGTGGAATAGACACAGATCGTACCTCGAATCATCTCGGGCGCGCCGTGGTCGTAGGCCTCCGCTGCCTGGAGTTGTGCCTGTCTCTGCCCACCAGCTCCCTGTGGTCGGGGTGGACCTCCTGGTGGTGGTGGTGGTAGAGCCTCAAAGCGTCGCCCACCACCTGTTGCTCAGCCATCTCCTCTTCCTCGTCTGCCTCCTCCCTGCGGACTGCCATGGTCGACCCTATGCCTCTGCCTGGGTGGCCCCTCAACTGTCTGCTGCTCCTCGGCACGGTGGGTCGGGCAGTCACGAGCCATGTGACCCTTTCCTCCGCATGTGTAGCACTGCCTGCCTCTTGAAAGACTGGCTCCGCGCTGTGTGCCCGGCACAGCTGAGCCAGTGTCCTGAGGTCGTCTGCGTGAGGGTTTGGTCTGCCTGGACCCCTGAGTCATCTGTCGACTGCCTGCCGCAGAATACTATGCTACGTGTCGTCCCGCGCTAGGTTTCGCTGCTGATGAAGGCTCAGCAAGGAAGCTCTCGATCAAAAGGGCTCACTCCAGTACTCCTTCCTGAGTCAGAATGCTGAGGGAGATCAGTGATGCCCTGATCTCATGTCTCAATCCCTGCTCAAAGGTCCAAGCCCGGAAGAACGGGTCTCGTACCATGTCTTTCGAGTAGCGCGAGAGATTGGTAAATCTCACCGAGTACTGGGCGACCGTCAAGATGCCCTGCCGCAGCTGAAGAAGCTCCTGGATGCGCACCGCACGGAGGGTGGCCGGGACGAACTCTGAGCGGATGAGGCTCTCAAAGTCCGTCCAGAGAAGAGATGACTCATCGTGCACCTGGAGCATCACGCTCCACCATCGGCCCGCTGCTACGTGCAGTAGGCTCGCTGCGAGGATCACCATGAGGTCTGATGGTGTCCTCACTAGCCTGAAAACTCATACAACTGCCTCCAGCCAGTCCTCGGCTGCCTGGGGGTCCGTCTCCCCGTGGAACCTGGGCGGTCGCTGGCGCTGGAACTCATGCAGTGCACTAAGGCGACTTGCATCGTCAGCGGTTGGGGCTGGAAGCATCGGTGGCTCGGCGGGTAGAGGTATCGCTGGTGCCTCTACTGTCAAAGGGCCATGTACCGAGGCCTCAACGCTCGGTGGGCTGTCATCACGTACAACTCTCGGAACCCTAGCTGGCTGCCGTTGTGGGGCCATCCTGAAAAGGAAATAGGTGTGCCACGGTCATAACAGTATACCTGGTGAGCTGACACAAGTAATCACAAAGAAAACTTGAAACACACATGCAATCAATGTTTTCATACATTAAGTCAGAAATCAGAAGTCAGGATCCTGGTGTACGGATATGTCGGCCGCCGCACCAACACTGGAATCCATGGACTGATAACCACACTCAATACGCTCAACACTATTGCTTCACATAGAAGAAAGATCAGAGTCTACGGTAGAACCGAACTCCTCTGATACCAATTTGTCACGACCCGCCCTCGGGGCCCATGTCGTGACTACCCCAAGCCCGCCTTCCATAGGCCAGGGGCTGGCGACTAGCACCAAGGTGTAAATCCCGATAAAGGGAAGGCATTGCCTTTGTAAAGTAAACAAACAAACAACACAGAGTAAGCATGCAGAAGTAAACACTAAGTAAAAACTGGTACAACAGTAAGTGCGGAAAGTAAGTGGGCCAGAATACAAACCCAAACTGAAAGTAAAGTACAACTCGAAAGGGAAAAACAGCAACTGAAAAGAAAATCCGCAACGTCGAGCCGTCCTCTAGAAGTCACACCTGAAGGGTGGGTACAGAAAGCCTCCACTGCTCCTCGGGTCCAGCCGACCGCTCCGAGTACGTCCCGCCCAGTGGTCCACCTCCAGGTACCGTCCTGCTCCGCAAGCCTCCACCACAATCAGCATTGTCCGTCGTCTGTAACCAACACAATGTAGTGCGGGCATAGCCTGTGCAGGGGTGAGTATAAGCTACTCAGTAGGGACCCCAAGACCCCCGAAGGTCTCCCAGAATCCACAAATGATAATCCACAAAGGAAAGATACAATCATGAAGTAACATCCGACTTTGCTTAGGTATATGCCCATACATATACCTAAGTCATCAATTCTCGCTCGACTCCAACATCCGAGCTCAAGTACAACCCAGTCCACACAGGAAAGCAAAACGTAAATCCACACAGGATAGCACAACACAATCCACAAAGGAAGGTAGAACAGGATTCAGCTCACACAGGTATACTTCTTCGAATGACGATAGAGATGATCACTGATCCATCTAAGTCGTCGGACCCACAAAGGATCGATAGGTACTAACCCCCGCAATGACCCACAAAGGATCGATAGGTACTAACCCCCGCAATGACCCACAAAGGATCTGACCCACAAAGGATCGATAGCTAACTAACCCCCGCAAAGACTCGCACAGGATCGGACCCACACAGGATCTGTAGGCGCTGGCCCACACAGGACCGCTGAGTGCTGAACCACACAGGATCGGACCCACACAGGATCTGTAGCACTGACCCACAAAGGATCGCTGAGTGTTGTAGTAGTCGTCGTCGAATCCACTGAGGATCTCTGCACTGTCGTCGTCGTCACAGTAGCAGTCGCAGCCAGCTCTAGGGTTCCCGCACACAGCAAGCTCGTTCGGGAGGGTCCACTCCACGAGCCGAGAGGCTGATACATCAACTGACACATAGTCCAGATTTGATGTATCCAAAAGTTCCGTATCGTCAACAGGAACTCAACGCCGTAGACGGCGCGTCAATCGGACGTCCGGTCTGAGAGTTATTGGTTTTTTCGTCCTAGGGGTCCAGTTGGTTTTTAAGGCAAAACCAACCCGACCGTACTCCACCTGCATCCAAACCTCGGTCGGAGTAATCCAAAAGATCCATCTCACTTAGAGGAATTCAACAAAGTCGACGGCACGTCAATCGGACGTCCGAAGCTCAAGATATGAGTGTTTCCGCTCCGAGGGCCCGGTTTGTTTCGTGTACGAACCAACCTGGCCGAACCCAAAGTATTCTGAAACCTTGAGTGTAATATACCTAAACGACCGTCTCGATCCAAGGATCGCATCGCCGCTGATGGCGCGTCGTTCGGAGGCCCGTAGCTCAAGTTATGAGCAAAAGACCGAAAAGGTCCGGAAACGGGGGTCTGGGCCCGGACCGTCCCGGCCCGACCCCCCCCCCCCCCCCTGGGTCGGCCCGAACTAGGTCGACCCGACCAGGGTCCGGGTCCAACCCGGTTGGGCGCGACCCGGTTGGGCGCGACCATGCCCGGCCAGGGCGGCCCGGCCTGGGCGCGACCCGGCCGGCGGGTCGGCTCCGCTCGGTTCGGCCGAGCGGCCGAGCAAGGGGAGCCGCGGGGCGTGCAGCCCCCGCGGAAAGAGGAGTTGCAGCCCCACGTGGGGCCGCACTTGGTCAGCAGACGTGGCAGAGCCACGTCCCGTGTCTCGCCAGACCTGCGCGGTTGCGGGTCTGGTCGGCCGCCGCCGCCGC
Source organism: Viscum album (assembly GCA_963277665.1). Taxonomy (NCBI): domain Eukaryota; kingdom Viridiplantae; phylum Streptophyta; class Magnoliopsida; order Santalales; family Viscaceae; genus Viscum; species Viscum album. The sequence goes on along the minus strand of OY728121.1, from coordinate 1,347,901,243 downwards.
GCCGGCGACCCGCGCTGCCGGTGTATTCAGCGGGCCACCGGAGTTTCTCCGGTGGTCCGATTCCATTTCCTTCTATGCCGTAGCTCCTCCCGGGTCCCGTTCTTCACTGCGGAATCAAAAATTTGTCTCTGCGGCCCATTTTGTCTTCGTCCACCGTTCCGCACATCAATGAAGAACTGCGGAGGGTTTTTGGGCAATGTTTGTTTGGCCCGCACCCTCCGCGTTAGGTGATAACAATCGGGAAATAATGATCAACACATGAAAACATAACAAGATACAATTTTAATAAATTAAAATTTCACTTTGATCCCGGGCTCTTTGTTTTAGAAGGAAACAACTACGGGAACAAAAATATTATTTTCAAATAAAATCCCTACCTCGTCGGAGTCGTCGAGCGTGCGTTCTTCGCGGAATTGACTATCGCGGGAGAAGGGGATCATCGCGTCACGGAAGGGCGTCGTGTCGACGATCTCCGAGGGTTAAAGAAAACACACGGATTTAATTATAACAATTAAATTCATGTGGAGGATAAAAACCACAATGGAATTTCAAATATTTTAAATCTCCTACCTCAAGCAGTTGATCGAAGATTTGTCGCGGGGAAGAATGTCGCAGAAGAAGCGTCGGCATCGCGTCGATCTCCAGGGGTCGGGCGTTCTTCGTCGCCCTTTGTCGGAGGCCGGCGTTCTTCGTGTTCTTCGTGTTCTTCACTTTCTTCGCGTTCTTCGCGAAGGAGGATGAAGGCACAGAATCTCCTAATCCTCTCAAAAAATCGCACCCCAGAAGAAAGGTGTGTTGGTCTTATTTTATTAATATGCCAACGGTTGAAAAACAGGTTAAGAAACCAACAAATTAATTCATAGAATTAATTTCAACGAATAAACCGCCCAATTAAAAGGAGCGTTTAATAGTTTAAGAAACGCCCCAGTTGACTTTCATTTAAAAAGGGTTTTCGCGAGTGCGTTACTTAGCGGAAAAGAAACGGTGGGGCTCGTGTGAGCCCCACCTCACAAATATCCTACCAAGAGGGTAGGATATTTTGAATTGCACCCTAATCGCTTTAACTCAGCTTAAGCAGCTTTAAGTGTCTTTTAAGTGGCTTTAAGTGAAATAAAAAAATAAAGTTGTCGCACCACTTTATTTTATTTCTTAACTTAACCCCAAAAATTTAAAAACCACACCCAAGCAAACGCAACTCTGGAAGAGGCATTTCTAAGAAAATATTGGCACTGCGATTCCATCGGTGCGCTCGGAATTCGATTCCGAGCACCGGTTCAAAAGTTAGAAAAACTTGCTCATTCATTCACTGAACGTACCCGAACCAAACTTCAGAAAATGATTCTGGGCACACCGGGCCTCGGAATCACGTGTCGTCAGAAACTGTGTTCTTGTAAAATTCCAAAAAAAATTAAGAGACAAAAAATTTCATTGAAATTTATGGGTCTTTACAGATATCTTACACAAATTCACACCCAAATCCGATGAAGGTATATTTTTAGGTTATTCCACTACTTCTAAGTCATATAGAGTTTTTAACAAAAACCATTATACTATTGAAAAAATACGTGTTAAATTTGATGAAACTGGTCCTTTTGTTTTTAAAAAAACTCAACCAACATCCTCATATGTGTTTTCTAAAACTAATTCACAACCCTTGTTGGAAATGTATTCTTATAAAGAGAATAACAAAAAAATTGTTTCTAAAGTATTTACTCAGGAAGTTTTTATAACTTATGTTTATGAACAAGTTTTACAAAACCCTTGTCATTTTTTCTTAGGAATCATCCTACTAATAATATAATTGGTGATGTTGATCAACTGGTTGGGACTAGAAGTTCCATAAGGAATGAAACAGAACATCTTTCCTTTATTTCACAATTTGAACCTAAAAATACTAATGAGGATTTAGTTTATGAGGATTGGATTAAGGCTATGCAAGATGATCTAAATGAATTCAAGAGGAAAAAAGTATGGACCTTAGTTGAAAGACCTAAAGAAACTTCCATAATTGGAGTAAAATGGGTTTTCAGAAACAAATGTGATGAAAATTGAATAATCATTATAAATAAAGTAATACTTGTTTCAAAAGGTTAAAACCAATATAAATTCATATACTATGAATAAACTTATGCACCATTATCTAGACTAGAATCTATTTGTATTCTACTATCATTTTCAGCATTCTTTAATTTAAAACTTTTTCAAATGGATGTCAAGTGTACCTTTCTTAATAGATATGTTCAGGTGGAAATCTATATTGAACAAACCCCCGGTTTTTAAAATAAAAAACATCCTGAATAAATTTATAAACTTACCAATGCTTTATATATTCTTAGAAAATCCCCTAGATCTTGGTATGATAGGTCTGCAAGATTTTGGTTACAAAACAATTTTGTCAAGGGAGCTGTGGATCCAACTCTTTTTATAAAAGAAGTTAACAAAAAAATTTATGATTGTTCAAATATATATTGATGACCTTATATTCAGATCAACTCAATAATATTTAAAAAAATTATTTATAGATCTTATGAAGTCTGAGTTTTAGATGAGTATGATGGGTGAGTTAACATTTTTTCATGGTTTTAAAATTTCTCAAAAACCAATAGGTACTTATATATCTCAAAACAAGTATATAAAATATATTCTTAAAAAATTTAGATATGAAAATAATAAAAGTATTAATACTATCATTGGTAACTTAAATACACTTGATCTTGATGAATTTGGGAAACCATTTGATCAAAAAACTTTTAGAGGCATGATAGAAATTTTACTATACATAACCACTAGTCTCCCAGACTTAATGTTTTATGTATGATTATGAACAATATATCAAGCTAATCCAAAATAATCCCATTTAAAATAATTAATGAAAATTTTTCATTATCTAAATAAAACTATGGATTTAGGACTTTTCTATTCATCTGGAAGTGATTCTTAATTAAACAAAATTGGATAATGAATTTGGTGGTTGTAGAATGGATTGGAAAACTACTTATGAAACATGTCATTTATTAGGATACTAGTTAGTATATTGGTCTTGTAAGAAACAACACTCTGTAGCACTTTCCACTTCTTAAGCTGAATATGTGGTAGCTAGAAGTTATTGTGCTCAAGTGTTGTGGATGCAACACACACTCACTGCCTATGGCATGAGTTTTACTAAAACTAAAATACAAAATGATAATACTGGTTCCATTGCTTTAAGTAAGAACCCTACACATCACTCCTATGAAAAGCACATAGATATTAGGCATCAATTTATTAGGGATTGAAGACTTAAAGGAGATAGTATTTTGTAATTTATCAGAATATAAGAACAACTTGCTGATATTTTTACAAAACCATTATCTACCAATAGATTTGAATACATTAATTAGAAGATAGGAATGATCGATGTAAATTGATCATTCATATCTAATTCTTGTTTACCAATCCCCTTATATTAAGTTACTCATTTTCATAGGGGGTACATATGTTTTTTTTCAAAAAATTTAATTTTTTTAAAACTTTAATTTTCTTAATTTTTTTCATAATCGGTTTTATGGATGCATGGTTTTTAAAAAAAATGGAATCATAATTTTTAAAAGGATCGTCGAATTTAGAAAATTTTACAACATTTCTAGACTCTTGTTATCTAAAAATTCTTGGATTCAGAAAAAAAAATTCATATTAATTTTTTATGTCGTATTCAGTTTTTATTTCTTAAAACTAATTTAAGTTTTCTTTTATAAATTATATATTTAGTTTTTTTATTAAAACAATTGTATTCAATATGTTAAAACTATCATAATCTAAATAGTTTAAAAAATTCAAGAATAATGTCATTATCATACTGATAAGTCTTTTTAACTCTAAAAGGTATTCTTCTTATCTATTAATTTTTGTACTATTTCATTACATTCACTATCTTTATTTTGTTACAATTAATTTTAGATTTCATAAAAACTTAATTTTTCTTTTCAAAATTTTCTAATCATATTCTATCTCAATATGATAAAGTTTTTAAAATCTCAAGAGTTCATTTTTTTAAAAAAAAACTTCTTCAGATCAATCATGACCATTAGATCAGATCAGATCAAATCCCAACTATTGGATTATATCTAGAAGATGAATCATTTTTTCAGTTTCCTATTTAAATAGGGGAACCCCATGTCTCACATCAGAAATTTCTACCTCTTTGAGTCAAATTATTTCTCCTTCAAAAGCCTTCGATCCGAAAATATCTAGTCTGAATGTCAGAATCTCCAACCTCTTCCCTAAATACAATTATTATAGCTAAATATTTCAATGAGTGGTTCATATTTAGAGAAAGTTTAGTTGAGAAATATTTTTATGATAAGTGTGATTATATTTTAAAGAAAGTTTTAGATTTTCAAGGATGGGTATCCTTATGTGTAGTAAAATCCAATGAGGATCAGGATTTAGTGATTCTTGATATTGTCCAAGAATTCTATAGATCATTGAAGTTTTTCATTGAGGTTGGAAAACAAAATATTTCCTTCACAATTTATGGAAAAGGTTATTAGGTGACTTATAGAAAAGATACAATTTTTCTTGGATTATCAACGTATAGAGAATCATTTTTTTCCTTCTCATAAATTACCTAATAGTCTTGGTTATTTTAATAAGAAGAAATTTGAGGATTATTTTTTTGATCATTACATGAAGGTTGGGAAATTTCATCACCAAATAGTAAACAATCAGATTGTAGCTTTATGGATGCAAGGTTTCTTAATCCTGAGAAAAGGATATCAGGACACCCTAAAGGTCACTGATGTTTTTATTTTTTATTTCCTTATAAATATGAGAAATATAGATCTCATTGGATACATATTTCTTACCATCATAAAATTAAAGTATATTTTCATTAATTCATAGATCATTATGTTTCCAGAAATGATAAAAAAGTTAATAAGTGAGAGTATTAAGTTATTCAATATTGAAATTAAGTAAAAATCAAAGAAAAATAAAAAACCCAATTCATCAATGATGATACTCTCAAGAGAATGAAGTTTAGATTTGATAAATAGACAAAGTAATTTATTGATAAATCTGGTGGTACCTATCTAGAATAAAAATCATATAAGAAACTAGAGAAAGCTTCCCAAAATAAGAAGAAGAAAGTTGATCAGGGTGATTAAGAAAAGAAAAGAAAATCAGAATCTTATAATACTCAAATAGATAAGGAAAAAAATTTCTACCAGATAAATTTGTTGAAGAATGGAGAAAGAAAAAGTTAGAGAGGAAAGAAGGAGACCCTTAAATTGGATTAGACCCAACAGATTCTCTCAAAATAAAAATTCATGGTGTCAAAGTTTTGGAAAAATAAGAAAAAGAAAAGAAATATAAAAATAAATTCAAGGTGAAAGAATTGTAGATTCTTTGATGAAAGGTGTGGAAGAAGCCTTAGCAAAAATAGTTTTACCTACCACCCAGACTGATCAAAAAATTTCTGATGTTGATTTAGCTTTTCAAGAAACCACAATTATTAATGCTGAAGTTCCCTCTATTTCTAACAAGGTAAAGGATAAAGTTGTTGATTAATCGGAACTAGCTAGTAAATCCGATCAAGGAAAAAATATCATTTTCATGAGGAGTGTCAAAAATAAATGGAAGAAGAAGCCACTAGAATTGATGTTTTTGTTAAATCTAGTGAAGGTAATCAAGGATAAGAAGGTGAATGTGAATAAGAGATTATTGAATAAGAAGTGACCGATGATTAAAATGAAGAAGGTTAATATGAGGAAGAAGAAGATGAAGAAGGGGAAGGAAATGAAACAAAGGAAGTTGATGATGATGAAGAGGATGAGGAAGAAAAAGAAAATAAAAAATGATGATACAGAAGATTTTCCATCCGATAAGATTTCTATAAGAACAACAGAAGAATCTTCCATGGAACTGCCTTCTTTTGAAAATAAAAAAGAGAAATCTGATAATTCAAAGAAAGATATTGAATCCTCATCCAATAATAATGAGAAAGATCAAAACTCAAAAACAACAAGTAAAAAGGATGTTGATGTTGATGATGATATCATTGAGATTTATGATGGAAAGCTACTTGGAAAAATAGTTAAAAAAATCTAGGTCAAAGAAATATGTAAAAGGAATGGTAAAACAAATGAAAATTAGAACCAGCCATCCTCGACTGTCTAAGATTGAGATATCTGATTCAGTGAATACGATTACAATTCAAGGAGTCTGTTATATCATTTAGGATTTACAGATAATTAAATCAACTATTCCTTGCTTTCCGGTATTATAATTAAAGGTTTATTTTATTCATGAAAATCAAATTCAAAAATTAGAGTCAATAAATGTTTTGACAGATAGAATGATTTGAAATGAAGATAATCTTAATGTACTTCAAGAAATTCTCAATCTCATAAGAAGGCATGCAATAAAATTGTTAAGTGGTCTCATAATATTGATGTTTATGTCAAGATTCATTATGAAAATCTCCAATAGATGAAAAATATTATGGAAGAATCTACAGAAGATTTCAATGACTTATTTAAAGTCATGTCAGATATGTTCAAATTTGTGGAGTAGTTCAAAAACACAATCGATAACCAAAATTAGGAAGTCAAGGAGTTATATGGGAAGCATAAATATTTACAATAATAAGTTTCAAAGATAAAACCTTATAAGTATGAAATAATCATCTTGAAAAATTAGAATTAAGAAATGTCTAAAAAACATCGGATTCAAGATTAAAGACTCTGATTTCTAGAAGAAAAAAGTCAGTCCCAAGAAGAGATCATAGAAAATCTTCAAGAGGATAGAAATGGGTTCAAGAATTTGAATACCAATGTTAGATCCTTAACAAAGAAACATTGAAATATTTTCCCTTTAGAAATCTTGTTGTAATTATATTTTGAGAACTTTTTTTAAATGAATGACCTCTTCATTCAAACACAATTGTTTGAATATTTTCCCAATTCCAATTGGTTTAATGTTATTTCATAATTTTTTGTAGATGATTAGTTAGTTAAACATTTTATTTCACATGGTTGTTTCTCTAACTCTTTTTAGGTATTTCAATACTTTTCCCTTTTCCTTTTTGAAAATCACAAAGGGGATAATTTTATAGAAAGGGGGAGATGTTTTAATTAAGGGGGAGATAAAAACCTTCATAAGATATATTTATAAAAAGGAAGATAAATCCAATTAAGGGGGAGAATACGATACTTAGGGGGAGATTTTATCCTAAGTATGAGTTAGTAGTATTCATCATCATATTCATATGAGTTATAAACTCAACAAGAGATCAGGATAATCATTTAATTTTGAATATGGAGTACTTAAAGATAATGGATTGTAAGTTTTTCAAATTTATTTTTTATTTAATTATTGTGGTTTGTACCTTCAAAAAAGGAGGATATTATTGAGTCAAAAGTTTTTCTTATAAATTTTCCATTCCATTTGTTTTGGAAATAAAAAACTCTCTCGTAAAGACTTGATTGCTAACTTTTTATGTCAAAAGTGTTTTAGAATTTTTTTTCAAAAAACATAATGTTTACCATACTTAGAATTTTTTCTAAAGTATTCGAGAATTTAAAATTAAATTTCTTTATAATGATTATCAGAATGGGTATGAATCTGATAACCATCAGACTCGCCTTTATCAGACTAGATGTAAGACTTTTTGTCTTCTATTTTATACTAAAAAAATCTTCATAATTGAACTAATTTCAGAACTGATGAACATAGGATACACATTCATAAATATTATCGTAATGATATTTGTAAGCAAGTCCATCGGACTGACCAAATTTAAATTTTGAATACATAAAACTGATTTATAATGTAAGGAATATCTTTTACACTATAATGGTGTAAATCAATATGGCATCGGACAATCTATTATGATATAGCCATTAAAGTTCCAGCTGTTTAAGTCATTGCAACAAACTCAGAGAAAATATGACCATTGGAAGGGTTGCCTATAAATACCTGTTTATTCAATAATTAGTTACTGATCGATTCATTTTTCAAATTCTCATTTGTGTGAGAGCTATGGAGATTACAAAGAGTGAACGGCATGTTCTTAGTATTTTGTATTCATTTTAGAGTTGTGTCTTCTTAAGGGGACCTTGTCAGGTTGTCTCCATAAAAAAAATTTCTTTGTAAATTGTGTGTCTGATCCATCGGATCGAGGGATGCCAAGGATAGGTGGATAGATAATCTGATCATCATATTTATTGAGGGATTGAGTGGATAGAAATATAGATAATCTGATCCATCGGATCGAGGGCTGTCGGGGATAGGAAGATAGAGAATTTGATATTCGTATCGAGGGTTCTCCTTACTAAGGAAAGACATGCTTTCTTATACATATAAAACAAGGTAAACCTTTAGCCAACATTTTTTTCTGCCTTATTCTTAATTTTAAAATAGATCTATTCAATTATTTTTAAATTTCTATAATTAATTCTTATATCAAAATCATATTTTTATGATTGAAATTGTTTTACTCTGATATATTGAAATCATTCTTGATTACGATACTCTAGTAATCATAATGAGGACTAAGTGTGAATCTGATCTTTTTATTAAAGAGTTTTGTGAATTGATTTAGTTTAAATTCCTTTAAACTAAAGTTTTTAAAACTAAAATTCACCCCCCCCCCCCATCTTGTAATAGAACCATCTAGAATGCATTATTTCAATCCTAATCATTATACTTCATATATATTGATAAAAAATTATGTTAATGTCTAAATGTTATATTTTTTATTCAAATTTTAAAATCAAAATTATTATTTACTATCCATACTATTTATATTTTTTTAATTTTTTATTTATTACATGTTATTATTTATCAACAAAGAATTATAAAATAAAAACAATTCTTGGGTGATAACTAAACTTAAAATTTAGCTAATTTTAATTTGATTATTATCTCAATTTCTATTCAAGAATGTTCTAACTACTACCTTATTATCAATGATCATATCATCTACTCTTTAAACATTCCCTTAAGATACATAACTTCACAGTCTCATAATCTATTCATTCTAGTTTATTCACAAAGATGGTTTTCATTTTTCCACATCTCTATATACTTACTCTCATCATCTTTGAAGGATTCCTACTCATGGTTAATCCTAACAATTATGGATATTATTTTAGTGTTATCATGTTTATTTTATGTTGTCCTCTTTTATTACTAATGGTTGTAGTAAATTTAGTATTCCTGGATCCTTAGTTAGCAGCAGAATTTTGAAGAGATGTCCATGTATCGATGTTAGTGTATTTTTTCAACAAAATATTATTCATATTGTTTTAAGTTTAGAAGAATTATTTATTTTTAGAACTTGTTTGAAAGAAATAAATATATTAAAATTGTGGAAATTTACATTCTGCCCCTTAAAGGAATTGCATCTTCGTAATATTTTTCACATCATCTTCTTAACACATGAAGTTCTTCGTAACTCAATATTTGGAATCTCATAACTTCTTATTCCTATATTTTAATTAAAATTGTGTCAAGACATAATCATAATTTTTTTTTATGTCATACCTTCATCAATGTATCCACCTATATCCATTGTTGATTTTCTCATAAAGATAGATGCTCTATGCATTGCAAAAAAAAATTAGAGAACCTTCAAAGTCTCTTGCTTCCTTTGTACAAAATCATCTCATACAATTTGGGTTCTATCAATGATAAAAATGAAATAATTTTTGAAAATTACTTTGTATTGACATATAATTTCAAAACATCTAATAGAGATTGATTTTTGTAAAATAACCTAACCAATTATTTTTTGAAACTTTCAATTAAAAGTCCTTCTAAAATACAAAGAGTATGTTAAAAAAGACTATAAGTTGCTACTAAATATAAATAGACTGTATGAGGGTATCATTCTTATATAGTTATACTAAAATCATAGTATTATTAAAAATCTCATGAAAAGGTGAAATAATTTGAAAATCATTTGGTGATATCTCCCCTTTTAGGATATGTGATAAAGTTGGGAATTTAGGATTTGATTCAAAACAATCTATGATCCATGATTATATCAGAGTATAGAGGAGTTGTTTAATGTTTCATATAATTTATTGAAGGGGATTTATATATTAACAAAAGTTTTAAAATTAAAATAGTATGAGTTTACAATAATGATTGCAATCATTTCAACTCGAAGAGATAGAATAGTTATTGGTGATCTTCTTCCTTCTATCTATAATCTGAATCCTCAATATATAAAAGTTACATCAAAGGGACTTTACTAAAATAAATACCTTAAAAAACATAAACTATACTTAACTAAAACATATTAATCTATAATTTTTCTAAACCTATCCTCTGATTCCAACTATAATGACCTGAGACCTGTACTCCCGTTTCTAAAGCTAAAAAAAATGTTGTATATAATTTTTCTATAAATATTTACCTGAAAAATATATAGACTGAGAAATTTTTAGGTATATAGATTTTGGGGATTAGGAAAAACCTTAATACATATTGGATTCCATATTAAATTTTAAAAACATTTATCCAGCTCACTTGAGCTAGATCCTTAATCAAAACTCAACACCATCAACCTTCTACTCTTCACTAAATCCTATGAAAAACATTTTTAAAATGTAAGGTGAGAAAAAAAATTCATAGTAAGGGGATTTAAAACTATAGGTGAAATATTTTAAAACTTTACCCCGAACAATAATTTAGGTATTTCAAAATCTAAAATAGGATATTCCTTTCAAAAAATTTAAAATATATATTTGAAAACATATTATTCTTCGAGAACATAAAATAATTTGAAATAAATTTTGAAATAACATAAAAAATTTCCTTCCAAAAATAAGAACTTTTTTATGTAATAAAATGATACTTATAAAACCTTAAGAAATTAATGTGTACATGATAGTAGTTAAGGTCTAAACATCACTTTAGGAAAAATTCCTCTTGAGGTTGTGGGTTCACTCCCCATTCCTCATCATTATGATTAGTACCCAAGTGCAAAAATTTTAAATAAAATCTTTCTCACTTTAATTTCATTAAAAATAACCTTGAAAAAAACTACACTTATATATAATTTATTCTCTAATTGTAAAATAATTACATATAAAAACAAGCCTTTTCCAAAGTTGCCTTTAAAGGATAAAATCCTCTTTTTTATAAAGATTAAAAATAATTTAAAAATCCCTAGGAAACATCTATAATTATTCAAAATAAAACTTAAAGAGATACTTCTATAAACATATATGTAATAATAATGTCAAATATATTATATCTACATACCTATAATAATGAATAAAATCCATAAATTTTAAATAACATTTCATACATAAAATGATAATTTTAAAACTTTAAAACCATCTTGGAATTATTGAAAAAAATTATTGAAAAAATTCCCTTAGAAAGAGGGTTTTAAAATAAACTAAAACATTTTCTCCCATAGGTAGGCTTTTGAAAAATATAATTTCAAAAAAATATATTTCTCTATAAAAAAGTTTCAAAAATAGGAATTAAATTATTTTTACCTTATAATAAGGTTTTTATAAACAATAAATATATATTTTCTTAAAAATAAATTTCCTTGCATGAAAAAAGGTTTCAAAAAAAATGAAATTTACTAAAACATTTTTTTCCCTTACCTTATGACTTTTTTTATAGACTAAAACAGATTCGGCTTGGAAAATGATATTTTCCACTTATATTATTTGGAAATGAAAGGATGGAGCAAGAAAGTGGGTAAAGAGATAACCTCAGTTAGGGTTTTTAGGGAGTGGAGAGATAGAAAAGGCCTTTATATAATAGTTTGAAACTGAAAGTTTATTTTCATATTTCTAAATTGACTTACATTGTGAAGCTAAATAGTTTTCAATTCGCAACTAAAATGATATCCATTGATTGTTGGAATCTTGATACGATTCTAAAAATCTTATCCTATATTTCTTTCAGAATATTTGATTTGTCTTCTCTAGAAATAGAAACTATTCCACATAGTTCATAATCATGGTTAATATTTGAGGGAGTCATTATCAAGTAGTACATTAAAGGTTACATTCACAAAAAATGATAACAAAGTATCTTTATCAAACCATAGTGTATATACATATTTTTAGTGATGAACAGAAGGACATTTATGAGGCTCAATCTCTTGTGATACCCAATCAATGTGAAAAATATATCGATGCATAATATAATGTATATATATATATACATTATGTTGTTATAACCAATGCTCAACCGATGAAGAAGATGATGAGGAAATCTAAATCAGATTCTATCTTTCATTTCCAAATCATCCAGGTTTAAATTTTATTGATACGTATATATATATCATTTATATCAGTTTCATTGAGCATCCTCAAGAATATTTCTGTGAACACGACAACACCCACTAATATTTTTGATGTTGTAACTGATTTTTGAGACATGATAGGATCACGCGTTGTATAATAAGATATTGATGTGAATAATGCATGGGTGTTATCATTATATATCGAGGGAAATTAGTGAGAGATACTTCAACAATGGGGTGTAGGCTGAGAGATCTTCGTAGGGTCTAGTCTCTTTGTTTGGTAATTTGAGGGTTATGGTCTTGTTGCTGAAGTAAAAAGATAGTGGAAGTAGAGGGTGGTATCGATTTGGGTTGTCTATAGGTCATACAAGCATGGTTGAGGAGGATACACTGTGTCAGAAGGAGAATAAGATGGTGAAGTTTTAGGTTTAGCATGAGGTGGGAGATGATGCATGGGTTGATCAGATGGATCAGATGCAATTGATCGAACGATGATTGTTATATGCATAAGTTTTTAAATGAGTGAATAGTACCTTGTTTTGTGTGTCCCACGTCGGATATTCATTAGGTAGAGTGCTCCCATATAATATTATGTATTTCATAGCCTCTCGATGAAAGTATCCCAAGGTTCACTCATAGAACCACACTGCACACACGGGCTACACGAGATGTACCCCACCGTACTAGCCCACCTCAAGCATGAGATCACCCATGCACACACCCATCTTCCTATACAGTTTCTCATTTCCTCTTGTCTCCATGAGATATTCTTAGGGCAACTCTCCCATGTGGTTTAGTTTTCTCCCACAATAGGGTATATTGAGTTGGCCTTTGTGGCTTGAGTGGGTGGCCAATTTTTTTATATATACTAAGTAAATTTTAATTAATTTTCTTAAACACTAATATACATACTATATTACTATAATTTCTCTATATATTTACAAATATTTTTATTTCAAAGATATATTTTTTTCAAATAAGTGAATTTACTATATTCTATTAGAATTTATATTAATGTATAAATGTTATGTTGTTTACTAAAAATTTTATATCAAAATTATTAATTACTGTATGTAATATCTATATTGTTGAAATTTTTCATTTGTCACATGTTATTATTAATCATAAAATAATTTTAAATAATAACAATTCTTGGGTGATAACTAAAATTAAAATTTAACTAATTTTAAATTTATTTTATTCTTAATTCCTATTTAAAAAGATTCTAAAGTATACCATTTTAACAATGGTCATATCTTATACTCTTAAAATAATACCTTAAGATACATAACTTCATAGTCCCATAATCTATGTGTTCTAGTTTATTCACAAATATGGTTCTCATTTTTTCGCTTATCTGCATACTTACTCTCATTTTATTTGGAGGATTACTACTCATGCATGATCCAAATGATGTTGGATATTATTTTTGTGTTATCATGTTTATTTTATGTTGTCCTCTTTTATTTCTGATGATCGTAGGAAATTTAGTATTCTCATATCCTTAGTTAGAAAAATAATTCTAAAGAGATGTTCTTATATTGAAATTAGTGTATTATTTTTAATAAGATGTTCTTCATCTTGCTTTAAGTTTAGAAGACTTATTTATTTGTAGCACTTGTTAAAAAAAATACATTAAAATTATAGAATGTTATAGATCCAATATGTATAATTATTATTAAAAAAATATCAAATCAAATGATCTTTGGTTTCTCTATACCCTAATTTTCTCATATTCAAACACTTCACACATGGATAAAAAATCAAATATTTTTTTTCAAGAATTATTTTAGACAACTACAAGAAATTTTCAACCCCTTTCCAATATGAATCACTAGTTTTTCATGTATTTATCCAATTAAAATCCATTAATTACTTAATTTCACAATATAATATATAAATATGTTAAAACATATGAACAAATATATAAATAGGTAAATTTAAAATATATAACCATATAAATATATAAACATACATATATTTTTAACAAATTTATATTTGGGAAACAATTTATCATTAAAAACAATTTTCAACCAAAAATAATAATAATAGAAAAAATTTAAGAAAAAACAATTTTATCCACAAAAAAAATTATAATGACAAAAAAATTATAAATAAAAATAATCACAACCAAAAAAAATACGCCCATAATTTATGTAAGATCCCAACCTTCATAAGAGGTACATTTTGTTTAAATTTTGGTTAAACTCCATTTTTTTAGTTAGTGAAAGGTTTCCTAAGAGTATAAAAGGTCTCAAGGGTGATCTAGGGGTTCAAGGAACAAAAGAGGTGGAAAGGATTCCATTCTATGATGAGATTATTGTTGGCACATGGTTAGTACTAATCATTCCCCTAGGGGCCTAGGAGACCGTGTGGCCTAACCCCCACCCCCCTCCATGGATAGAAGTAGGTGCATGGCCTCAAAAATTTTTGTCAAAACCATGTGAATGGCCTAGGAAAACCATGTGGTTAGGCCCCCTCTTAGATATATTTTGTCACATAGTTGGCATACAGTTTTTCCAACAGTACATCCAAACTATGTGACTATTTAAAATTGGGTAAATTCTTATTTTTCTCACTTGGGATTTAAGAATTCTTATCTGATTTCTTCCCCATTTCTTTCACTAGTAGCTTAGGTTGTGAACCCTTTCCTCCCAAACTTCCCATGGGTGATTATCCATTGATCCTTGGTCATTTTAGTCATAGTTTGTTGAAAATTAAAACTCCAAGTGAGTATACTATTCTACTTTCTTCTATTTTCTGGGAGAATCATAGTGGAATGATTTATATCCTTCCAAGGTCCTAAAACCCTGTTTCTTCAGTTGATTCCTAGATTGTGAATTTAGGGTTGTTTGGGATGGAATCAAGGTTTGTGTTTAAGTGAGTGGTTTTCTATGATCTTGAGGTAGGAATTTTACAAGATAATTTATCATAGTCATGATGATTAATCTTGTGTATGGGTAGTGCTAATGCATTTCTACATCATGAATTTTTTTTATTATGAATAGAGACTTGAGACCTTGATTGGCATGCGATACCCCCTCATGATACCCATATGATCTATTTAGGCTACTTAGACCGATCCTATAGTCACCCATGGGGTGTCCACCCCTTTGATATCGTAAAATGTGTTGTTAAATGATGTTTTAAAGGGGTTATGATATTAAACCATTTGAATTGTGTTTTGATTGTTATCATGGAAGAAAGGGTTATTTGAATTATATTGAAAAAAATAAATGAGTTATGGAGTGTCAATGGGTAAATGTGATAAGCAGTTAAAGAGGACTGTATATGTGGGTAAATGGTTTGAAAGGGTGACCAATGGTTATAATTGTTCTTAAAGAGTGAAATGTGCTAGTTATGGGAATTGAGTAAATTGTTTAATGAAATGAACCATGGAAATGTGAAAAATGAAAATATAAACCCTTGTTGTTATTTTTTGATAAAAGTTCACTGATGATGAACCTTGGAAATTATGATTGATGGTATGGTTGAGATGTTGAACTAAGGATCCTCATCTTTGGGTCAGGCTAGACTAATACTATGGGCCTCACCAATGCATGGTATGGATGGAATATTATAGTGATGCTCCAAGCTTCCGTAGTATGGATATGATATGGATATTTGGACTGAGGATCCAATGTAAAATGATATGATTGAATTAATTAATGATCTCCCATGTGACACATAGTATTAAACCCCTTTATATTATATGGTTCAGACATCTGGTATGGGATGAAGAAAGTTTGATTTGTTGATTCTAAAGTGGAAATCGAGATCCCATGGGAATAATTAATAATTGTTTAATTAAAAACATGTTTACTTTCACTATCTTGTTTACTGCTTACTTGTACTTATGAATACACTATTACTTGACTGGATATTATTGTAGATACTATTGGTGGTTGCCTACGGAGTTTTACTCACACTCTACTTTTGTCTTCTTTGGGTACCTAAGAAGACTTAATGGTTGTAGATCAAGATAAAGGAAAAGGACCTCTGTTAGATGGATGATATATTATTTGGGATGGATCATGGATGAGGGAATCGAATGTGATATCGTGACCCATTTTAGGGATTTTCATGCATCTTTATTTTGGGTTTCTTATGAAACTATACACTATTATGGAATGAAATGTTTATTTTTATAGTTTAGGGCACTTATCAGTGTTGGTGGATTAATTATATGATGCATGGTTATTGATCTTTATTAATTTTATTATTTATCTTGTTTTATATTGTAGTCTTACTCTGATAAAGAGGGTATAGTCTTCCCATGTACCCCGTTAGACCCTCACTGGTATTCATTAGCCTCTGGCATATAGGGAGGTGCGCCTGAGGCCATGTGGCGCACCAGCTTGGGGCACCAGTTTAGTGGAACCCAGGTTGGGATGTTACAAAATGGTATCATAGGGGGTTTTATTTTCTATTGTATTGCTATTTTGGGTAAGGTATATAGAAGACTAGTATGTGTTAGTCCTTTTCAATAATCTAGTGCATGGGAGTAGTTAACCCAAGTGTGGGGGGAAACCCAAGTTCCTAGGGTGGGATTATTGTTCTTGATTCTTATTGTTACATTTGAATGTTATTTCACCTTGTGTGATACACTTGTTGTGTGATGTTATTGTTTCCTATGATTTTACATGTGGCCCAACATAGAATGAGGTTTTTATATGAAATAATCATGTAGAAGAAGGTTGTGGTGGGTTGTGGGACATGAAAACTCTTTTCTGGTTTTCTTAAAATTTTAATAAGATTGTGCCTAATAAAGAGTTATTACTAGTTTTAACTAGGAAGCTCTAAATTGAAATGGTTAAAATGTTGTTTGAAAGTGAAATGTTTAAAATGGTGTCTAATGAAAATATTGTATTTGTGTAATTTTGGTTTACCCCATGTTATCCATGGACCATGATAGGGATGGTTGAGGGTAGTGACAGAGATGTGGTTATATCCATTGGTATAGTGTATGTGAAGTGCATTGTTTATGGATATTAGTGATCCATCTTTCACTACGTCAAAATAAGCATTTAGAGGCGGTTTTTTTGCGTTTCGCGGCGGTTTAAACCGCCGCTAAATGGATTGGCGGCGGTTTTCAAAAACCGCCGCTAAATGTGGCGTCGGGAAACTATTCGCGGCGGTTTTCAAAACCGTCGGAACGTTTCGCGGCGGTTTTTTAGCGGCGGTTTAAACCGCCGCTATTTTAATTTTTTTTGATTTTTTTTTTGAATTTTTTTGAATTTTTTTGAATTTTTTTGATTTTTTTATTATTTGTTTATTTTATTATTATTATTTATTTATTTCGTTTATTATTTCTTTATTTCGTTTATTATTTATTTATTTCGTTTATTATTTATTTATTTCGTTTATTATTTATTTATTTCGTTTATTATTTATTTATTTCGTTTATTATTTATTTATTTCGTTTATTATTTATTTATTTCGTTTATTTATTTCGTTTATTATTTCGTTTATTTATTTATTTATTTATTTATTTATTTATTTATTTATTTATTTATTTCGTTATTTATTTATTTATTTATTTATTCCGTTTATCATTTATTTATTCCGTTTATCATTTATTTATTTCGTTTTATATTTATTTATTTCATTTTTTATTTATTTATTGCGTTTTTTATTTATTTCCTTTTTATTTTATCTAATTCACTTTTATTTTATTTTATTTCGTATTACTTTATCCATGCATGCATGCACATGCCCATGCAGCTGCCTACATGGCAGCTGCCCATGCACATGCCCATGCAATATAAATAAAATCTGCGTCTGGTGAGATTTGAACCTCTGACCTCTTGCTTATTATTCAAAGACTTTACCACTCCAGCAAACCCGCCATGTTGTTAATAAACAGAATTTAATATACTTATATATATTAATTGAAAAAACAAATAATACATAACTAATAGATAATAGATAATAAATAATAATAAATAATAAATAATAAATAATAAATAATAAATAATAAATAATAAATAATAAATAATAAATAATAAATAATAAATAATACATAATAAATAATAAATAATAAATAAATAATAATAAATAATAAATCGTAAATAATAAATAATAAATAATAAATAATAAATAATAAATAATAAATAAATAATAATAAATAATAAATGGTAAATAATAAATAATAAATAATAAATAATAAATAATAAATAATAAATAATAAATAATAAATAATAAATAATAAATAATAAATAATAAATAATTAATAATTAATAATAAATAATTAATAATTAATAATTAATAATTAATAATTAATAATAAATAATAAATATTAAATAATAAATAATAAATTAATAATAAATAATAAATCGTAAAATATAAATAAATAATAAATAATAAATAATAAATAATAAATAATAAATAAGAAATAATAAATAATAAATAATAAATAATAAATAAGAAATAATAAATAACAAATAATAAATAATAAATAATAAATAATAAATAATAAATAATAAATAATAAATAATATATAATATATATTATATAATAATAAATAATAATAAATAATAAATCGTAAATAATAAATAAATAATAAATAATAAATAATAAATAAGAAATAATAAATAATAAATAATAAATAATAAATAAGAAATAATAAATAAGAAATAATAAATAATAAATAATAAATAATAAATAATAAATAATAAATAATAAATAATAAATAATATATAATATATAATAATAAATAATAATAAATAATAAATCGTAAATAATAAATAAATAATAAATAATAAATAATAAATAATAAATATTAAATAATAAATAATTAATTAATAATAATTAATAATAAATCGTAAAATATAAATAAATAATAAATAATAAATAATAAATAATAAATAAGAAATAATAAATAATAAATAATAAATAATAAATAAGAAATAATAAATAACAAATAATAAATAATAAATAATAAATAATAAATAATAAATAATAAATAATAAATAATAAATAATATATAATATATAATAATAAATAATAATAAATAATAAATCGTAAATAATAAATAAATAATAAATAATAAATAATAAATAAGAAATAATAAATAATAAATAATAAATAATAAATAAGAAATAATAAATAAGAAATAATAAATAATAAATAATAAATAATAAATAATAAATAATAAATAATATATAATATATAATATATAATATATAATAATAAATAATAATAAATAATAAATCGTAAATAATAAATAAATAATAAATAATAAATAATAAATAATAAATAATAAATAATAAATAATAAATAATAAATAATAAATAATAAATAATATATAATATATAATAATAAATAATAATAAATAATAATAAATAATAATAAATAATAAATAATAAATAATAAATAATACATTATAAATTATAAATAAATAATAATAAATAATAATAAATATTTAATTTTAAATAATTAATGATAAATAATTAATTTTAAACAATAAATAATAAATTATAAATTATAAATTATAAATTATAAATGATAAATGATAAATGATAAATAATAAATAATAAATCATAAATCATAAATAATAAATAATAAAGAAAAAATAATAATAAATAATAAATAATAAACAATAAATAATAAATAATAAATAATAAATAATAAATAATATATAATATATAATATATAATAAGTAATGTATGATATATAGTATCTGAAACACATGAAAAAGTATGAAAAGGCGTGATAAGGGATAAAAAATCATGAAAACACATGAAAATAGATAGAGAAGCATGAAGAAGTATTAGAAAGAATGAGAATGCATGAAAACTCATGACAACTCCTGAAAACTCTGGAAAACCTCTTAAGAATTTAACATAATCATCATAATAACCCCAAAAAACCATTGATAAAGATAAGAAGTCATAGAAACCCAAATAAATAGTAATAAATAGAGCAACCATTAATATATATTTATAAGATTAGTTTTAAATACATTTATAAAATTTTTTTATGTGTGTTTATGAATAAATACATAAATACATCTATACATACACACAATACACACACACACACACACAGACACATATATATTTACGAATAAATACATATATGTGTGTGTATTTGAAAAGCCATATAATGTTAAAACAACCATAACATGTAATCTAGAATCCTGTTTCAACGCCACAACCAGTCAAATCAAAGAAAATGAAACAATCTACGATATGATATGTGGTACAGGCCTAACGGACATCCGGATCGGAAGTTATACATGTTTGAATTTTGAAAAATCGAGGTGCCCCGGCTAAAAACTCAGTTTTGGAGGCCTTCTAGGCCTTTTTTGGGGTCAAAAAACCCTTGACTGGGCTAGCCCGAGTCACGGCGACGTAGAGCTCGTCGCAGGCTTCGATTTGATATGTGGTAGAGCTCAAACGGACACCCGGATCAAAAGTTATGGCCGTTTGAAGTTTGAGTTCCGTTTTCAACATGTTTTGGATCTTTTTTTAATTTTTTTTACCCTTCAAATTGTTATTAAATGTTTTTTAATCGATAATAAATAGAAAATTATTAATTAATAATATTTTTTAAAAATATTTTGAAGCCATTTTCACTAAATTTCTTATATATTAAATGTAGTAGTCTATTTATATTTATCTAAAACATATTTATAATATATATATTATATTTATATCAATATAAATGTATTTATATAACAATATATTAATTTTTTTTTTATTTTTATTTTTTTCATTTCATTTCGCGGCAGTTTTTTAAAAAACCGCCGCTAATCACCGAAAAAATTAAATTTAAAAAAAAAACCGCCGTATCGCGGCGGTTTTTTAGCGGCGGTTTTAAACCGCCGCGAAACGCCACCCGGATTTTTTTTTAGCGGCGGTTTTAAAAACCGCCGCTAAAAAACCGCCGCGAAACGGTGGTTTTTCTGTAGTGTTTGGTTTAAATTGTGGAAAATATATGTAATGTGTTTTTATACATTTTTTTGGAATTGTAGAGTGATGTCACTATGATGACAATTACTGGTTGGGTGATAGGAGGACATAATTGAGATTTCTCCTCCAGTAGTAGGACAGGAAACTCTGTTGATCCCGAGTGATAGGGGGAAGAGAAATTCCATGAGAAATTCAACCATTTTATACATCTTATGGAGAGATACCCAGGGCGGGCTTCATCAAGTATGTTTTATCTGAAAAGAGAGTTTCAACTACAAAATCCTCTAATATTTTTTAGGGAGGGTGGACCTAAGGAAGCATAATTTTGGATAGAGTCTATCCAAATGATTCTTGACCACTTAGAGACTCCTCTAAAGAAGAGGGTCATATTGGAAGCATATATGTTGTGAGTAACAGTTAAGTATTGGTGGAATATCTAGGTTCAGACAGACCTGGAAGATGGTATGTTGTGGAAATATTTTCAAGAAAATTTTTTGGAACATTTCTATCTGGAGACTCTGAGATATGAGAGAGCTATGGAATTTATATGTTCATGATGGATTATGTCAGCCGCTTCACCAACTTGCAGTGATTTTTTCCAACATCAGTAAGGAATGAGGTAGTGATGGTGAGATGCATTTAGTATGGACTTAGATGTGACATCAAGTCCCAAGTAAATATCTTCTGTCTAAAGAGGTTTGCTGAAGTGGTTGATTAGACCCTCGTTTCTTAGGAGAACCTGAAGAAGACTTCTAATAGTGGACATGTGGTTTAGTTGAGCGGTCTAGTGGTTCAACCTTAGATAGTATGAATTGTCACGACCCCCACTCCATAAAGTGTACCCCACCTAGCCCGGAAATGGGAGAATAGGGATAATGACCCCTGAGTACCACCTCTAGTAGGCCCCAAGTTGGCGACTATCATTAAGGGTATAATAAACATGCAGATGGGATTCATTACCCTCTAAGAGAAACACATTCAGAAGAGAGAGATGAGATAGAAACCAACCAACTACTTCTCAGACTACAATATAAAAAAAACCAAAGTACATAAAATTAATTTCATGCAAGAACTACTACAACTAGAAGGAAAACTATAAGTACCAAAAGAAAAGTAAATATGGCAGCAACCACAAAACCTAAACATCTCCTGCAACCCACAAGCTAGTAGTAACCATCATGATCTTCAACATACTCCAACTAACCTGAAAAAACAATTTATATAACATAGGGTGATTATAACAGTATACTCAGTAGGATCCTCCCTGGAGCCTCTCATGCAAAATTAAAGAAAGCATGTTAAAGCACAGTGAACAACAAGTGAAACTAACTCATCGCCTGAAATGGTATACTAATTTCCTAGCCTCACCATGGATACTCTCACCAAGTATCGCATACAAGAGCATATAATATAATAAAGAATATCAAGGGTACCCCGCTACCACTTCCCCACTGTTTTTCTACTTTGCCCCAATGCTGCACGTCCTAAGCATCTCTCTCTAAAAAGGCTAGCCTGCAAACACCTGTTTGAAGCACCACAACATGCACCCCATGCGTCAATATGCACCTCACGCATCACACCACAATTTCCATGTAACCAAAGTAACTAGGTAGTTTTTGGGATCCACTATAGCCTGCATAACGTGTATCGTACATCGAGTATTATACCTCAAGCCATTACAACTCATACATCAAGTAAGGATCCTCAAGCCATTATAGCCTATACACATTATACCAATTGTAGCCTTTAGGAAACTATATCTAGGATATGTGTGTGTGAAATGAACAAAATCCATTATAGTCATCTACACACATATATGGGAAAAACTAACTACCTCACATACCAACATAAGTAACTACCAAGAGAAGAGAGTAGGGACAAAGGGGGTAGTCATTCATCCATCCTCCCACTAGAATGTTGGGGAAAACACCCCCAAGGGCTTAGAATCCCTATGGTGTCATTTTTTCTAACTGATAGGGTGGAGTAGCATATAGAAACACAAAAGTTACATGATATAATATAGATCACAATGACACTATGGGCATATCCTAGTCTTAGAAACAACTATAGTTAATGTCTCTCAGACTCCTAGTTTCCACTGTTAAGACTAGATATCCTATAAGCACACAACCATTTAAAGAGCTGCATTAAATTACTTTATCCATTTTTATTAGTTACAATTTACATTAATTAATTCCTTAACCATTAATTAACCATAATCATTTTAAAAATTACATTTTATTAGCATTTCAACAAAGATCCATACCCTCTAGGGATAAGAAAACTGAGTCCACATCTTCTTAGAATTACAACCTCAGCATTGAATCCTAGAAAGTTCCAACCCCATGGGTTAAACATTTATTCATTTATTTAACAACCATTAACACTTTCCATATTTCTAGTTATTCTAGAAAAACATTCTAATCTATCAAACACAAGGGACTTAGCACGGTGGGTATATGAACTACCCATCGAGTCTTTTCCACCTATGGTAGGAGCATAGAATCATCCAACCTAGAGAATATAAACACAGAAATCACATGGCATACCCCACGTGTCTTCATCTCTCTTGTAAGGAGAGTATCCAAAACTATCTTCCTCAAGCAGTGTGAAAAGTAAAGCAGATAAACAAGCAATAGATTCAAACAATCTTACATCTTTCATATCAATGAGTAATCCCAGCTTCAACCCATTCTGTCATATCCAGTGTCATCCCCAACACCCACATACATAAACTGATGCATCTCTCCACTCCATGTAGAAATTACTACCACAACAACCTGGCCTCCCTACCCCACGTACCACAACATCCCTCCAGGCTCAACCATCCCAGGATCACATCACATCCGGGTCTCCCTACCCCACATACCACAACATCCCTCCAGACTCAGTCATCTCGGGCTCACATCACATCACAAGCAACAGAAAACAAATAAGAATTCAGGATCTTGTCCCTAAAATAAGGCATTCAGCCTTCACACACAACGATCTCTCACAGCTCCAAGCACAAGTCAATCATCCTTTATAAGAAAATGGGAAACTCAGGCCCTATAAAGGCATAATATTTATCACCAAACTGGTTTTTATTCCATCTTGAATTAACCAATTCATTATTCACAGGTTCCAACTATGGGAAACCTAAGAAACAAGTTATCATAAGCTATCAAAAATTAATTAAATAATTAATTTATCATTCCTTTAATTATTTTATCAACATGCTTCAGGTTTATTAACCAATTCAATTAAACATGCATATATGCATCAATTTGATTATCATCAAATTTTAACAACAACAATCAGATTCATTAAACATGACTCTTTAACCATTTATCCAATTAATTATCAATTAATTCCAACTTTATTTAATTTACCAATTTCTATCAAGAACAACATTCTAAACCAAGAAAGGCATAGATATCACACTATCTAGAAAATTAACAGGAAAATCGTTATCATGGTACAAATAAAAAACATCATTAAGTGATCGATACCAATTCTTTAATCCGTTTCAAATAATTATTAGGTAAATTTCATTCTAATCCAAGGGTCTAAATCATGATAACTCTATTATTACATATAAATAAATAGAAGCAATGAATCCCCTACCAAAAATGGTCACAGATGTTCTTTGCATGATAATGGATCAACGTAACGGATCTCGATCACCTCTCCTGCAACAACTACATCCACCCAAGGACGCCATGGCACAACCGCACCAACCAAAAGCCAAGGAAACTCCATTAGAAACATGGAGATCAAGTGAAATCACATGGAAAAGAGAAACAGGAGGAAAATGATTGAAGAAACCACTAGAAAACAAAGTAAAATCACACCTTGGATCAATTCAGGTCACCACAAATCAAATATGGATGCCCGAGATCGATTTACATTGAAAGGATCTACAAAACGCTAAGGAAGGGACTGTCGGGTCACCTAGGAAGAGAGGGAGGGAAGCATCAGTTATAGGTTTTAACAACCCAAGTGGATATAATGTTTTAAAACATTATGTAATTGGGGGATTACATGATGTGTAATCCCCTTTCACATCATGTAATTCCTTAATGTTAGTTTCTGTTGAAAAAACTGTCACCATTCGCATTTATTTTATTTTTCAAACCCCAAAATATTACATGACCTGAATACCACTTTCACGTAGTGTAACTCTTCAGGACATGAAGTCTTTCCCTACTTCCATCCTTTAGAAACCAAACTACTCCAGACTTCCTTCGAGCCTCCTTTGAGCACCTCGGTCTTTGGAAACATGCAAAGGGTCGATCCATGCGGATCTGGGCCCTTACATAAAATACCTCTCAAAATATTCTTGTCCTCAAGAATCCAAAACCAACCTAGAGAGGAAACATAAAGGGTTTATCCAAATATCCACCTAATTAGAAACCTATCAAAGATTTCACCACCACAGGAGGTCACCGCCTCACTAGAGGAACAAGAAAAAAATCACACAACAACCACAACTAGCTCCCAAACACTATCTCGGGGTAGATACCTCTCAAAGATTTCTCCACCACAGGAGGTCACTGCCTCACTATAGGAACAAGAAAAAAACCACACAACAACCACAACTAGATCCCAAACACCCTCTTGGGGTAGATACCTCTCAAAAGGGAGAAAGCCACAACAAGCAATAAGAGAAAACCATCTCATAAATATAAAAGTTATACAACCACAAAACGAATAGCATCACAAGCGAAGAACTAAACATCAAATATCTCAGGGTATTGAGTGCGTATATGCGAATCATGTTCCCAGGTACTCTCATCCACAGCACCATTCTGCCACAAGACACGAACTAAGGGGATGGAACGCCCGCGCAATACCTTATCCTGGTAGTCCTGGATCTTTACAGGCCACTCCTTGAAGTTTGCATCATCATCAACATCGATCTCACCCCAATAAATGACATGAGAGTTGTCATGAAGATAAATATGGAGCTGCAACACGTAAAAAACATCGTGTTTATGACTCATCTGTAGTGGAAGTGCTATCTAATACACCTTGGTTCCAACAAAATATAACACCTCAAAAGTAACAACAAACTAGGGAGAAATATTACTCCCATGTCCAAACCATTGATTCCCATGAGGGGGAACCACCTTCAGGAACACATGATCCCCAACATCAAACTCTAGAGGTCTCATACTATGATCGACATAGGATTTTTTATGATCTCACGCTACCTTCATCCTCTCGCAAATCACCTAAACCATCTATGTCGTATTATGTACCAGTTTCGGTCTGAGAATTGCAAACTCGCCAACCCCAGTCCATCACAACAGAGAATGGAAAGGTTTCCATACAAGGTTTTAAATGGTGTCATACTGATGGTAGAGTGAAATCTATTGTTGTAAGAGAACTCTACTAAGATAAGGTGCCTCATCCACGAACCTCCAAAATCTAGGACACAAGAGTGCAACATGTCTTCAAGAGTCTAGATGGTCTGCTCTGTTTGACTGTCCGTCTGTGGATGAAAAGAAACACTAAGACATAGCTGAGAACCAAAAGCATGCTGGATAAATCTCCACAACTTGGAGGTAAAATTAGGATCTTGATAAAAAATGATCATCCTCGGGACTCTGTGGAGTCTCACCACCTCATCCAGATACTTCCTCAATAGAACCTCCACTGAGCTCAACTCCTTGATCACTATAAAGTGGGATGATTTCATCAAATGATCCAACCCCACCTATATAGCATCATATCCTACCTAAGCTCAAGGTAAACTGATAAAAAATTCCATTTATATGTCCTCCCACTTCCATTGAGGAACATCTAATGGCTGGAGAAAACCACAAGAAACACGATGCTTAGCCTTCACCTTCCTGCAGACCAAACATCAAGACACAAACTGTACAACTGAACACTTAAACCCAATCCATCAAAACTAACTCCTCAAAGCTCGGTACATCTTTTTAATGTTAGGATGTACCACTAAGGGTGAAATATGGAACTCTCTGAGAACCATCTCACGTATCACTGAAGGAATGAAAATCCTACCCTGAAACAACACTCGGTGTTGTTAATCCTCAAACCAACCATCAGGGGCCTCGGTAAAAACAACCCAGTCTCTCCAGACCTCCTCCTCAAGATCCCCCAACTAGGAATCTTCCACCTAATTCACCAGAGATGATTGTGTCATAATCTGAAAAAGACAACCTCTGCCCCTGATTTCTCCCATATCTAAGTGAAAAGGTGAAATTTCTTCCATCACCCTTATGGAATAACCTGATTCAAGCACCTCATCACTACGTGACTTTCTTTTTAATGCACTAACCACAACATTTAACTTTCTAGGTGTATACGAAATCATGAAGTTTCAATCCTATAAGAACCCCATCCACCTACATTGACGTAGGTTCAAGTCACGCTGGGAGAAAAAATATCTTAGGCCTTTATGATCAGTGAAGACCACAAAGTGCTCACCAATGAGGTAATGTATCCATAAATTCAGAGAAAAACCACCGTTGTCAACTCGAGATCATGGGTGTCATAGTTATGTTCGTGGGGATGTAACTGTCAAGACCCATAAGAAATGATTGATCTCTGCTGAATCAGAACACATCCCAACCCAAGACATGAAGTATCACAGAAAACATTGAACTGAACTCCTTATATTAGATGACAAAGAACTATAGCATTGACCAAATTCTCTTTCAGATACTCAAAATATACCTGACACTGATCAGAACACAAGAAAACCTGATCCTTTCTGGTCAACACTATCAAAGGAGTCGCAACCCAAGATAAATCAACTATGAACCTCCTATAATAGCCTGCAAGACCAAGGAACCTTCAAACCTCTACCACCATCTTGGGGGATGTCCAAGACACAATTGCTTCTACATTAGATGGATTCAAAGATACTCTCTACTGGGATACAACATTCCCCAAGAAATGGAATTCTTGATCCCAAAAATCACACTTTGGAAACTTCCCAAACAGCTTCTCGCA
Source organism: Viscum album (assembly GCA_963277665.1). Lineage (NCBI taxonomy): Eukaryota > Viridiplantae > Streptophyta > Magnoliopsida > Santalales > Viscaceae > Viscum > Viscum album. The sequence goes on along the minus strand of OY728121.1, from coordinate 1,347,873,103 downwards.
ATGAAGAAGTCCCAAAACGGCATGAAAATGCTCTTTATGCTTCTCCTTGGATGCGGAGTACACAAGGATGTCGTCAATGAAAACCACCATGAACTTATCAAATAACTCATTGAACATATCATTCATAAACCCCATGAACATAGCTAGAGAATTCTTCACACTGAATGGCATTAAAATGAACTCGTAATGCCCATGATGACAATGGAAATCAGTCTTTGGAATATCCCCATCCTTCACACTCATCTGATGATATTCTAACCATAAATAAATCTTCGAGAACCAACTTTAAGCATTTATTTTATTGAATAAATAATCAATCTATGGAAGAGGATAGCAGTTCTTCACTATCACTTGGTTCAAGTGATGATAATCGACATACAACTGCAAACTTCTGTTATCCTTCTTCACAAAAAAACCGGTGCACCCAAGGATGACACACTCAACTAAAAAAACACACTATAACATATCATCAAGATATATACGCAGATCTCTCAACTCAGAAGGTGTCATCCTATACATACACGTCAAGATAGGATACATTCCTAGTTGTAGATCGATCCTGAATTCAATCTCTCATCGAGGGGGTATTGCTACAACCTTTTATGAAAAGACATCAGGGTACTCTTTCACGACCCTGGGAAATGACAACTGCTAAAATTCTGATGGACTCATCATCATCTCAGCCATCAAGGATGAAAAGGATAACATGCCTATAACCCATATAAGGGTATCGATCACCAACAAACACTGTTGGATCTCCATCAGCATCAAAGAACACAACCTACCTCTAGAATAAATCCCTGATGGACTACACTAAATACAACCAATCCATACAGAGGATGAAATCATATGGTTGTATCTATAAACATAGGAAATCTCCCCAATAGTGGTGCTTCCCCATCACTAGCTCATATTCTCTACATACTTCAAACAAGTCAGCTCGACCTCCAACTGGAGTGGTCAACACCAAGGGCACTGAAAGCCTCTCTACCTCAAGTACCAAAGCATGGACAAGGGAAAATGATTTAAAGGAGTGAGTCTCTCCTATATAAAAAAAGGTATGAACCCAAGTATAAAACAAGAAAAGGGTAACTCGAATGAAGTCTGGGTCTCCTGGTGCTGGCAATGCTAAAGCATGAAGCTGACCACGACCTAATCCACGGCCTCTTTGATCATACTAAAGACCACCTCCACATCCATGATCTACTCTCTAAGGATGGGGAGAATCCCGAGGTTGTCCTATGCCTACGCCATCTTCTCTTTGCTGATCCAAAACTGGTGCATCATACTACCGGTACCTCGGCTAGAACTACCTCAATGGAGGAACCTGAAGAGGAACACCTGGAACATGCTGACTACTCAGAAAGTTCGGGCACTCTCTTCATTGATGACCTTAGCCTCCATAAGAAAAACATGATTCTGATCCCTTAGCATAGGTCTAAGAGCCACTGACCTCAGAGAAACAAGACATTAAGGGCTAGGACCTACCCCTGGCTGATTGAAAGTTCTTTTGTCCTGACAACTGGGAACCCCGGACCACATCTATGCTTTATGAAGAATCTTAAAGACTCCCCTCTTGTGATGATTTGGTTTTTACTAACATCATCTCGATGACCTCTTCTCTTTCCAGAACCTTGAGATAGGTCTTCAATATAAACAGGGTGACATGACGCTAGATCTATAGATGTAAACCCTCCTCTAAATGCCTCGTCCTTGCCTCCTCATCTGGCAATAGGTCTAAATAATATTATAGAAGGTTCCTGGAACAGATCCTAAACTCTCACACACTAGATCTCCCCTATCAAAGGGTAAGCATCTCCTAGTTATTTTCCACTTTCATGGTTAAAGAAAGAAATTTGGATCTGAACTGGTCTCGGAACTCCTCCCACGAGACTTTCACCTCCTCTCGATCCCCGGAGAATAAGAACCACCACTGCTTTGTTTCCCCATGCAGCATTGTCACAACCAATGACACCTATTACTTCATCCAAGCACAGATCAAATAGAAATCTATCTCAACCTCCTCTAATCAGTCTTTTGTGACTGCATCTAAAATAGAGCCCTCTTACCTCTATAGACTCTAGCGCTGAAACTCTTGGAGTGTCCACCTCCAAGTGTCATCATCATCAACCTCTACTTTGTACCTATTTTTGGTGAAACATGCTAAACATATTCCATGTGAACCTAACAAGTACATCGATCCAGATCCATATATAAAAAAGAATGAATAGTTATATCTCTTAAATCTTGAATATGGAAGACTTTAGCATTAATTAATTGTTTTCTTATATTCATTTTAGATTAACCTATCCCAATGTCTACCCATTCAAACATAGGTGCAAAGAATAATGATGCATAATCCTTTCCTAGGTCTCTACCCTACAACCAGTATCACCTCATTTAGTAGTCATTGTAAGTTTAAAGGTCCATGCGTCAGATCATAGGGGTGGATAAATACCCATGTCTCAGCTGGTCTCTCTTATTTACAGTGCTTGTTAAACTTAGCTGACATTGTTTCCCTACCAACACATGCAACCTCACATGTGCCTAACTCCAAACCCTATCATATCCCTTAACCAGACCTATGATACCACTTTTTCAAGACCCCCCACCCCACAAAGTGTACCCCTCCTAGGCCAGCAATGGGATAAGATGGATAGTGACCCTTGAGTCTCGCCTCCAGTAGGCCCTGGGTTGGCGACTAGCACTGAGGGTATAATAAGCATGTATATGGGAGGCATTACCCTCTAAGAGAAACACATACGAAAGAGAGAGATAAGATAGACACCAACCAACTCTTGATCAAACTATAATATAAAAAAACAAAGTACATAAATGTAATGTCATGCAAGAAATACTACAAATAGAAGGAAAACTGCAAGTACCAAAAGAAAAATAAAGACAGCAGTGGCCATGAATCCCAAACAACTCTTGCAACCCACAAGCTGGTAGTAACCAGCCTAATCTCCAACCTCCTATAACTAACTTGAAAAAATAGTTTATATAACGTAGGGTGAGTATAACAATATACTCAGTAGGATCCTCCCCAGAGCCTCTCATGCAAAAGTAAAGAAACAATGCTAAAGTACAGTGAACAAAAAGTGAAACTAACTTGTCACCTAAATAGGTATACTAAGTTCCCGGCCTCACCATGTATACTCTCACCAAGTATCAAATAAAAGATCATATAATATAATAAAGAATATCAAAGGTACCCCGCTACCACTTCCCCAATGGATTTTTGATTTTCCCCAATGTCACACATCATGGTCATCTCTCTCCAAAAAAGGCTAGACCACAAACACCTGGGAAAAGCACCACAAAACACACCTCATGTTTCAATATGAACCTCATTCATCACACCACCACATCCACATAACCAAAGTAACTAGGTAGTTTCATGGATCCACCACAACCCGTATAACTTGTATCATACATCAGGTATTATCATGGTATAAAGCAAAAACATCTCTATGCGATTGATACCAATTATTTAATCTATTTTGAATAATTATTAGTTCAATTTCATTGTGATCCAAGGGGATAAATCATACTAAATCAATGATTTCATTTCATTAAAGAGATGTAACGAACCCCCTACCTCAAAAGGTTTCTGATGTTCTTCGCATGAGAATAGATCAACACAACAGATCCCGATCACCTCTCTCTCAACAACTACATCCACCCGAGGACGTCGCGGAACAACCGCACTAAAAACAACCAAGGAAACTCCATTAGAAACATGGAGATCAAGTTCCATCACATGGAAAAGATAAATGGTAGGAAAAGGATTGTAGAAACCACTAGAAAATGAAGGAAAATCACACCTTGGATCAAGTTAGGTCACCACGGATTGAAGATGGAAGCTCGAGATCGATTCCCATCTAAGGAATCTCTAAAACGCCAAGGAGGGGACTATCGGGTAGCCTTATACGAGAGAGAGGGAATCAGTGGCCATAGGTTTTAACAATCCAAGCGATTGGAATGTTTTAAAATATTAAAGCATTGGGGGATTACATGATGTGTAATCCCCTTTCACATTGTGTAATTCTTCAAGGTCAGTTTCCACTGAAAAAACTATCACTTTTAGCATTTATTTTATTTTTCAAACCCCAAAATATTACACGACATGAATTCTTTCCCTTCTTCCAACCTTTAGAAACCAAACTACTCCATACTTCCTTTGAGCCTCATCTGAGCACCTCAATCTTCAGAAACATGCAAAGGGTCGATCCACACAGATCTGGGCCCTTACATGAAGCGTCATTTTGAGATATTTCACTAGGGTGGTGGTGGAAATAGTAGCCGGGGGAGAGGATCGGCCTCTCAGCATAGTTATCAGGTGTTCTTCTATCAGTGTGTTAGGTCGAGACACATGCGCGATCAATGTCCCTGACCACCAGTTGAGTGTAAAGCTTTCAGCGGGATGGGACATGTACATAGGTTATATAGGAACCCTTGATGGGTGGGTAGTGATGTAGGATCAATATTGATATAGAGTGCTGGAATGGGGTCTACTACCCTATACCAGGTAGTCTGTTGGAGTTCTACTAGTTGTACTGGTTAGGGTGGTGGACGTAGTGCTCTAGGTCAAGAGCATCCATACCAGCAAGGTAGTGTAGTGCATGGGGACCAGACATGATTTTAGGGAATAGGATCAGGTAAGATGCATAAAATTTAGCCTACACCCATATGTGGTGAGGTTGGACCATAGACTATCCAAGGTACGATTATTATAGCTTCTAAGCTTTATAATTATTTATTTGATACAAGATCCTCGAATTATTTTATATCTTCCAAGTATATAAGTGGTTAGGGTTTGGTAGTGGAGTATAAGTTTGGATCTATGTCAATTGAAATTCTGTAAAGGGGTGTGATTATAGGTTATCCATCAATGTAAGGAGTGTAACCTTGATGTTGGTGGGTATCATCTCCCTTGGGATTTTTATGTGCTTGAGATGACAGGTTTTGACTTGATACTTAGGATGGAACGGTCAATAACATATTATGAATGCATTGATTGTTACCGCAGAAGGTTGAGATACACATCTTCTGAGGGTGACACTTATGTTCACCATGGGGAAGGGGATATCCAGGCAGGCCTTGTAGGGTTAGTTCTTTAACAATTGGGTGAGTTCATAGAATAGGTTTGAAGTTTTTTACTTGGTGATGAGGGGGTAGAGCATGAAGTCCTTCCTCTAGTAGTGGATCAGTTCCAGTACATGTTTCTTGAGGATTTATTAGGGTTTCTGCTTGAGAGAGAGGATGAGCTCATATTGATTTGATTCCTAGATTTGAACCGGTTTCTATTCCACATTACTAAATAGCACCAGTATAGGTTCATGAGCTTAAGAATAAATTTGAGGATTTGGAGGATAAGGGTTTTATCCATCCAAGTACATCTCCTTGGGGATCTCCATTTTTGTTTTCTAAGAAGGATGAAAATATGTTGCGGTTGTGCATCGACTACCAGAAGTTGAATAGGATGAGAGTTATGAACTGGTATCCTCTTTTATGTATCAATGATATTTTTAACCATCTTAAGGGTGATTTTGTGTTCTCCAAAATTGATATGAGGTTGGGGTATAATCAACTGAGAGTGGGGCCTTCTGATATACCATGGACTGCTTTCAGAAGAAAGTATGGTTTATATGGGTTCATCGTGATGCCTTTTGGGCTAACGAATGCTTCTGTGGTGTTTATGGCATTGATGAACCGAATATTTCACTCGTGCACATATCATTTCATGGTCATATTTTTGGATGATATTTTTATGTGATCCTAGACTCATGATGATCATACCACACATCTTTACATTATCTTGAGTGTACTAAGAGAGCATCGACTTTATGACAATATATCTAAGTGTCATTTCTGGATCGAAAAGGTACATTTATTGGGCCACATAATCTTGGAGGAAGGTGTGCTTTTGGACCCAGATAAGCTCCAAGAATTTGTTTCTTAGAAGAAATCCAAAAATGTTTTTTATATTCAAAGCTTTTTGGGATTAGTGGGTTATTATCGAAGGTTCATCAAATACATTTCTCACTTAAAAGCACCACTTTCAGGTCTGGCCAAGAAGGGTATAAGGTTTGAGAGGTTTGAAGCATGATATAATGCTTTCTAGGAGTTAAAGAGGTGTTTGACCACAACACCAATTCTAATCTTACCTGAACAGAGTGAAGAGTATACTTTGTTTTGTGATACATATGATATTATAATTGGGGTGGTGTTGATATAGGTAGATCGAGTCATGGAATACAGATCATGATAGTTTAGGCCACATGAATGGAACTATCTTATGCATGATCTCAAGTTAGTTACAGTGGTTTATGCCTTGAAATACTGGTATCATTATCTTATGGGTGAGAAGTTAATTTTTTGATTATGTTGATCATAATATCCTCAAATATATATTTTCCTAGTGTGATTTAAATCTTTATCAGTGGAGATGGGTTGAGTACATGAAGTATTTTTACTTTGATCAATCTTATACATCGGGAAAGGGAAATAGTGTTTCAAATGCATTGAGTCGAAAGACAAGGACTTAGGTGGTTTAGGATACTAGTTTTGAGTAAAAGATGATGGCCTTTTTTACTGACATGTATATAGGTTTCTAGGAGAATCATGATCTGATGACACTCATGTCCTTGTTTGTTAATCCATCTCTTCTAAACCATTTTAATAGGAGGAAGTATGATGATTTAGAATGTTTTTCATCAAGAGAAAATTTTGAAGGTGTAGATCCACCTTTAGATAGGAATATTAATGAGGATGATGTTATTCACTTTCATGGTCATGTTGGTGTGCCTACTTATATGTGGAAAGAGCTAATCCATGAGTTTCATGCCTTGAAGTGGGTGGTGCACCCTAGTTTGACCAAAATGTATCATGATCTTCATAGATATTATTGGTGGTTAGGAATGAAAAAATAGATTGTAGGTTTATTGACATGATTCTACAACTGTCAGCAGGTGAAGACCGAGCATCAGTGATCTATAGGACTTTTACATTCATTTCCCATTCCAAAATAGAAGTAGGATGATGTTACCATGGATTTTTTTGGTAGGTCTTTTGAGGATGCCTCATAAGAAGGATGTGATTTGGGTGATTGTGGATCGGTTGACTAAGGTAACACATTTCTTTCTAATTTGGGAGACTTTCACCTTCAACTAATTGGGTGATTTTTATATTCAAGAGATGGTATGATTGCATGGGATACCTCAGAGTATTGTTTCAAATCGTGATATGCATTTTACTTCTCACTTCTGGAAAGGGTTACAGAAGACGCTAGGTACTTCAGGTGTTTTTGGGTAAATATTTCCACCAATAGATGAATGGGAAATCAGAGCGTACTATCCATATATTAGAGGATATTTTGAGAGAATTTGTTCTGGAATTTTTTGGATCTTTGCAGAAACACATAGAACTCGTTGAGTTCGCCTATAACAATAGTTATCAAGCAACTATTCAGATGGAACCATACAAGGTGCTCTATGGTAATCCTTTTAGATCTCCCTTATGTTGGATGGAAGTGGGGGAATCATATTTTTTGGAACAAATTCTCGTGTAGGAGACGTTAGATCATGTTCAATTGATTTGTAAGCATATGGATATGGAACAGAGTAGACAGAAGTCATATAATGATCGACGTCTTTGACCTCTGGAGTTTATGGTGGGTAACTGTGTGTTCCTTTGATTATCGCCAAGATTGGGTCACCATCAGATTCAGAAGCAAGGCATGTTAGTGCCTATGTATGCGGGTCCATTTGATATTGTGGAGAGGATTGAACAGGTAGAATACTAATTAGCTCTTCTATAGAGTAATAGTTATATTCATGATGTTTTTCATGTTTCGAAACTTTGGAAGTATCACCCCAACTCGTCTCATGTGATCAATGTTGATGATGTGGGTCTTGAGGTTGATTAATCCTTTTAGGAGCATATGATAAGTATTGTATATCAAAGTGAGAATATTAATGAGGGTAAGACTGTGCCTTTAGTCTAAGTTCTATGGTAGTATGGTTGGTTTAAGATGAAACTTGGGAGAGGGAAGCAGACATGTGGGCCTAGTGGACTGATCTTTTTACTATGAAATCTCAGTGATCTTTGGGAGTGTGGCTCGAGGATGAGTTGTTATAAGGTGATGAGGTTGTAAGATCCCAACCTTCGTATGAGGTACATTTCATTTAAATTTTTGATTAACTCTCTTTGTTTTGGTTAATGGAAGGTTTATCAAGAGTATAACAAGTATCGGGGGTTCTCTTAGGGTTCGAGGCATAAAATATGGGGAAAGGATTCCATTCTATTTTCAGATCATGGTTAGCGCATGGTTAGTACAAACCGTGCACCTAGACTCAGGAAACTATTCAGCCTGGCCCCCTTGGATAGAGGTAGGCACATAGTTACCGCACAGTTTATCAAACCATGAAAGTGGCCCAGGAAAACTATGTGTCCATACCCCCTCTTGGATAGAGGTTGTTGCACGGTTGGCGCATGGTTTGACCAACTATGCAGCCAAACCGTGCGCCTCTTTAAAAATGGGGAAATTCCCATTTTTTCCCATCGGGTTTTAATAATTCTTACTCGATTTCTTCCCCATTTCCTCCTCCAATAGATTAGGGTGTGAACCCTTTCATCCCAAGCTTCCCAAGGGTGATTCTCTATCAATCCTTGGTCATTTGAATCATCGTTGGATGGGAATCGAAACTCTGGGTGAGTATACCACTCCTCTTTATTCTGTTTTCTAGGAGAATCATGGTGGAATGATTTATCTCCTTTTGAATCCCTAAACCCTTATTTTTTCAACAAATTCTTGAATTGAGGATTGAGGGTTTTTTGGGATTGAATCAAGGGTCATGGTTAAGTGAGTGGTTGTCTACGAGATTGAGGTAGGTGGTCTCCAGGTTAATTTCCCATATTCATGATGGTTAATCTTATATATGGGTTGCGCTAATGTGTTTTCATGCCGCACATTTATGTTTTTAATTATGAATAGTGACTTGAGACCCTAATTGGTGCATGAGACCCCTCTTGATCCTTGTGAGATCTATTGAGGATGCTTGGGTTGGGCCTACCCATGGGGTGTCTCCCCCTTTGATATGGTAAAATGTGTTGTGAAATGAAATTTTAAAGGGGTTATGATATTAAACCATTTGAATTGTGTTTGTCTTGTTAACATGGAATAAGGGACTATTTGGATTAGCTTAAAGAAGTTAAATGAGTTATTCCATGTCAATGGGTAAATGTGATAAGTAGTTAAAGAGGAATGTCTATGTGGGTAAATGGTTTGAAAGGGTGACCAATGGTTATAATTGTGCTTAAAGAGTGAAATGGGCTAGTTATGGGAATTGATTGAAGTGTTTAATGAAATTAACCATGAAAATGTGATAAATGAGAAGATGAACCCTTGTTGTTATTATTTTATAAAAGGTCATTGATGATGAACCTTGTAAATTATGATTGATGGTATGGTTGGGATGTTGGAATAGGCTCCTCACCTTTGGTTTGCGGTAGAATGATGGTTTGGGCTAGAATGATAGTTTGGGCCCCACCAATGCATGGTATGGATGGGATTTTAGACTGATGCACCAAGCTTCCCTAGTATGGATATGATATTGGTACCTAGATTGAGGCTCTAATGTAAAATGATATGATTTAATTGATTAATGATTGTGTAATAGATCGTGCCCTCCCAATCTGTTACATTTCCAGTTTTGAGTGTTGGAGATGTTTGGGGGAGGTTCTGAGAGTTTTCAGTGGAAGCTAGAGGTGCAGCAGAACTGTTTTAGAAAATACATGTTGTGTAAGTGTATTACATGACGTGAAAGTTGGTTTCACATATTTTCCAAGGATGGTTCACAATGTGTAGGTTTTCAGGGTTGAATAATAAAAAGGCGATGCGTTTTCCAATAGAACCTAGAATCTCAGGATTATATGACATGAAAGGGTATTACACGTCATGTAATTCCATGATGCTTTATAGTTTTAAAGGTTTAAGTCAGTTGGGTTTTCTTGAAACCCTATAGCCAATGGATTTTCTCTTATTCTAGGTTTCTGATGACCTTCTCCTTCTATTTTTGTAGATTTCTTTCAATGGGGATCAATCCTTGGGCTTCTATCTTTGATCCAGGGTTGATATGTGTTTTCTCATGGTGCGGTTTTGTTTGCAGGCATTCTTATTTTCCCTATGGTGTGCAGCGAGTCAACAAAGATTCTTAGAGGTAGGGATTCCCTCGATTCTCTTTATTGTGTATCATCCAGGAGGGGTTTACTTTTTTATCTATGGATTATGGTTGTGTGGGATTAATTAAAGATAAAGAATTGGTTAAATTGAAATTTAAGTGGAAATGGGGTTTCTCCTCATGCATTTATAGATTTGATATTATTTGTAATATTGTGATTGTTTGGGCTTAATTCCCTAGTGAAAATTATGGTTGTTGGGGGATTTGTTTGCATTGGATATATCTGTTGTGATTGCTGCTTTGGTTTTGATTTTTGTGATGTCACCCCAAATGAAAATTGGTTAATTACTTATATTTGGTTAATGAATTGGTTTCCCTAGGTTTATTATTTGTGTGATAACACCTCTAAAATAAAGCGGAATGTGATAAAAGACCCTTTATGAATCTATAAAAATGATCTTGATGCGATGTGGTTGTGTGGTTGTTCTTGTGGGATGAAGATGTGCGGTTGGGTCATGTGGGGTTAATAGTTTATTTGGACATGATTTTGGGGTAGAGAGGTGCGGTATGTTGAGCTATTTTTGGATTTTGGTTGTGTTGTGCTAGATTCCTCAGTGGTGATGGAATAAATAATTGTTTAATAATGTTTGAAATAACATGGGTTGGTTTAGTTAATGGGATGAAAATTTTTAATAAATAATTTAATGATGGGTTGTGTGATTAAAGGTGGTTGATTCTAAATAATTAAATTAATGGGTGTTAAACATGGAGGAAATGTGCAGTCGTGTTAGATTATCAGAGCTCTTCATTTTTTGAAATGACTGTTGTAGATAATAATAAATGCATTTAGAGGTGGCAACAAAGGTGACGGTGTTGTGAGTTTGTTATTTGTTTGAGAACCCATAGGTTTTTATTGAGTGTTTGATACTATATATATATATATATATACTTTTATTTTCATTTTGATTTCTATACGCACCCCACTCATGTTGAGAATTATGTTCTGAACACCCACATAGTCACGCGGGGGTGTCTTTCCCAACATCCTGGTGGGAAGATTGATGGTTGGTCACCCGCTCTTCCCTACTCCCTCTTCCAGATGAGGTAGGTATTTCACAGGCTGTGATGGATAAAGTTCTTTTAGTGCATTAGATGGTGTTTTTGGTTTCCCAAGTGTCTTAAGGATGAGTTTTGATGTGGTGTCCCATGTGTCTTTGGGATGAGTTGTGATGTGCTTCCCTAGGTGTCTTCAGGATGAGATGTGATAAGATGTGATGAGGTATGAAGTGATTTGTTGTGGTGTGTGTCTCAGGTGTGTGCGAACGGGATGCGGGATGTGATGTGGTATATTAAGAAGAGGTGGGAGCGCTGGGCCTTTTTTCGTTAGGGTGTGAGAGTGACTAATCAGTGGGAAAGTGGTGCAGGGTACCCTATCATCGACGTTCTTTACTTTATATTATATTACTTGGATTATGTTATTTGGTGAGCGTGCCTTGGTGATTTTTGGATGGTTAGTATGCTTGTTTAGATTCATTTTGGTCCTGATATTTTCTCACAAAATCATTACTATGCTTCTTTCGCATGTGCACGAGAGACTTTGGTTTTCCTACTGAGTATACTTGTTTTCTCACCCTATGTATATAAAACTATTTTCAGGTTTTTGGAGGATTTCATGGACCGTGTCTGACCATACTAGCTCAGATCCTTGACAATTTATGTGTCACTGCTTTAGTTTTACTTTTGGGTATTTACTTTGGATACTTTTATCTGTATTGGTTCTATTTATACATGCGTTATGGGATGGTTTTTGGTTTTCTTATACATATGTCATGGAGTTTATTGTGATTGATTCATCATAACTCCTAATCCTATTTATATTATAAAGGGTAATTTCTCTCATATTGTGAGATTTGAACACCCTTGGTGCTAGTTGCTAACTCAGGGCCTACTGGAGGTGGGAATCAGGGGTCATTATATCTCTCCCCTCATTACAGTAGCTTTGGAGGGAGGGGGTCATGAAAAAGTGGTATTAGAGCTTGGGGATACAGTCATTCTTGGTCCTAATGTGGTTCATAGCATGACAGAGAAAGTTCATCTTGTTCGTGGGAGGAAAATAGTAGCACAAAACCGACAGAAGTCTTATGTCGATCGCAGGAGGAGGCCCTTAGAGTTTGAGGTTGGGGACCATGTATTTTTGAAGGTTTCCCCTTGATTTGAGCAGTGGAGGTTTGGTATAGAGATTAATATTTCCCCTAGGTTTTTTGGGCCATTTGAGGTGTTAGGGTGAATTGTAAAGGTTGTGTATTAGTTGTCATTGCCACCGTGGTTGGAGAGGATCCCCAAAATCTTCCATGTCTCTCAGCTTCATCGATATCTTCTTGATGACTCCCATGTCATTGACTAGGGAGAGTTGGGTATTGAGGATGATGTGACATTTTTGGAATGGCCAGTAGAGATTCAGGATCGACAAGATAAGGCTTTGTGTGAATGAACCATTGCTTTGGTTCATGTGTTGTGGAGGCATGGTGGCCTAAAGGAGAGTAATTAGGAGCGAGAGATACATATGTGTTCCCAGTACCCAGAGTTTTTTTATGTTTTTTATTTGCTCTTTTTTTCTTTGTAATGTGATTTTTGAACCTTGTTTTATGAATTGAGTTGTTTATGACATATGTGGTGTGATGTGTGATAAAGTCCTGACATATGAAAATGGGAGGACCTAATTACTAATCAAGATGCATTAAATGTGATGCGATTAAACACATGCAGGTGATTCAGTGCCACCCAAAGTGGATAGTATCTTGACATGGAGGATGGGATTCCATGATTCGTGTGTTTAGGATGGTTTAGTTCATTGGTTTTAGTGGTTTTTAGTTTGGGATGTGTGGATGGTTGAGATGGGTGTGTAGTGGATGTGTAGTAGTGTATTTGTGTGAGATGAGGCAGCTTGCAGTTTTGCGGTGTGTTGTGTGGTCATTTGGGTTAGCATGTTTGTATGGTGGTAGTGTTTGAGGTATGACGAGGTCTTGAGAGGTATCTCGTGGGGTGGTTGTTCAGACCCCTTTCCTTTTGGTCTTGGTTTTGGATTCTTGAGGTCAAGAATCATTTGAGAGGTATCTGATGTAACAGTATGTGCCCTCCCGATCTGTTAATTTGCCATTTTGGGTGTTGGAGATGTTCAGAGGAGGTTCTAAGAGTTTTTGGTGGAATCTGGAGGTGCAACAGAACTACTGTAGGAAATACACACCGTGTAAGTGTATTACATGATGTGAAAGTTTCTTTCATGGATTGTCTAGGGATGGTTCACGATGTGTAGGTTTTCAAGGTTAAATAATAAAAAGGCGATGTGTTTTAAATCAAAACCCAAAATCCCATGATTACACAACATAAAAGGGGATTACACGTAGTGTAATTCCCCGATGTTGTATAGTTTTAAAGGTTTCACCCACTCAGGTTTTCTCCAAACCCTATGGCCAGTGGATTTTCTCTCGTTCTAGGCATTCAGTGACCTTCTCCTTTTGTGATTGGATATTTCTTTCGATGAGGACTGGTCCTTGGGCTTCCGCCTTCGATCCATGGTTGATCTATGTTTTCTTGTGGTGCAGTTGTGTTTTCATGCATTCTTCTTCACCCTATGTTGCGCAGTGAGTCAGCAAAGCTTCTTTGAGGTAGGGATTCTCTCTTTTCTCTTTATTGGGTATCATGTGAGAGGGGTTTACTTTTTTTATCTATGGATTATGGTTGTTTCGGATTAATTAAATATAAATAATTGTTTAAATTTAAATTTAATGTGAAATAGGGTTTGTTCACATGCTTTTACAACTTTTATATTATTTGTGATATTGTGATTGTTTGGGCTTTATACTCTGCTAAAAATTATGGTCGTTGGGGGATTTGTTTGTGCTGGATATATCTTCTATGTTTAATTCTTTGGTTTTGATTCTTTTCATGTCACCCCAAATGGAAATTGGTTAATTACTTATATTTGGTTAATGAATTGATTTCCCGGGGATTATGATTTTTGTGATAACACCCCTAAAATAAAGTGGAATGTGATAAAATACCCTTTTTAAATCTGTAAAAAAGATCTTGATGTGATTTGGTTGTGTGGCTGTGCTTGTGGGATGGCGATGTGTGGCTGAGAAATGGGGGAAGATAGTTTGTTTGGTTGTGCTTTTGAGGCAGTGAGGTGGCAGTATGTTTAGATTTTTTTGGAATGTGGTTGTATTGTGCTAGATTCCTAAGTAGTGATGGAATAAATAATTGTTTAATAATTTTTGAAAGGACATGGGTTGGTTTGGTTAATGGGATGAGAATTATTAATAAATAATTTAATGATAGGTTATGTGATTAAAGGTGGTTGATTCTAAATAATGAAATAAATGGGTGTTAAACATGGACTAAATGTTAAGACATATTAGATTATCATGGCTCTTTATTTTCTAAAATGACTGTTGCAGATACTAATAAATGCATTTAGAGGTGGCGGAAAACACCTGCATAGTCACACAGGGATGTCTTTCCCAACATCCCGGTGGGAGGATAGATGGTTAGTCACCTGCTCTTCCCTGCTCCCTCTTCCATGAGAGGTAGGTATTGCACAGGCTATGATGTTTTGAGGTTTTTTAGTGAATTATATGATGGTTGTGGTGTCCCAGGTGTCTTTAGGATGAGTTTTGATGCGGTGTCCCAGGTGTATTCGGGATGAGTTGTGATGTTCTTTCCTAGGTGTCTTCGGTATAAGATGTGATGATATGTGATGAGGTGTGATGTGATATTCTATGGTGTGTGGCCTAAGTGTGTGTGGGAAGGATATTATGTGGTGTGTGGCCTAGGTGTGTGTAGGTGAGATGTGTTGTGAGGCCCTGGTGTGTGCGAGCAAGATGTGATGTGGTATATTTGGAAGAGGTGGGAAAAAAAGGGTGTTTGTTATTGGGTGTGATAGCAGCTAATCAGTGGGAAAGTGGTGTGGGGTACCCTATCATCGATGTGATTTACTTTATATTATATTACTTGGCTTGCATTATTTCATGAGCTTTCCTTAGTGAGGTTGGGATGGTCAGTATACATGTTTAGGTGTTGTTTGGTTCTATTGTTTTCTCATAGGGGAATTAGTATGCTTCTTTCAGATGTGAATGAGAGACATTGGTTTTTCTAATGGACATACTTGTATGCTCACCCTACGTATATAAAACTGTTTTCAAGTTTCCAGGAGTATTTTTTGGACTGTTTCGGACCTTACTAGCTTAGATCCTTGACAGTTTTTGTGTTGCTATTTCATTTTTACTTGTGGGTATTTACTTTGGAGACTTTTATATGTATCAGTTCTATTTATACATGCATTCTAGGAAGGTTTTTGGTTTTATTATATATATTTCATGGGGTTTATTCTGTTTGATTCAACTTATATCCTGATCCTATTTATATTATAAAGGTTAATGTCTCCCATATTGTGAGATTTGTACACCCTTGGTGTTAGTCTCCAACCCAAGGCCTACTGAAGGTGGGACTCGGGGGTTACTATCTCTCTCCCCTCATTGAGGTATCTTTGGAGGGAGGGTGTCATGAAAGAGTGGTATCATAGGTTTAGGAGACAACTATTCTTGGTCCCGATGTGGTGCAGATCACGACAGAGAAAGTTCAGCTTTTTTGTGATAGGATGAAAGCAGCGCAAGACCGGCAGAAGTCTTATGTCGATCGTGGGAGGAGACCCTTGTATTTTGAAGTTGGGGACCACATGTTTTTTAAGGTTTCCCATTGACATTGTTATCATAGGTTTGGTAGAGGGAGTAATATTTCCCCCAGGTTTGTTGGGCCCTTTGAGGTATTGGGTCGATTTGGCAAGGTGGCGTACCAGTTGTCATTTCCAGCATGGTTGGAGAGGATCCACGACATCTTTCACATCTCTCAGCTTCATCGGTATCTTCATGATCACTCCCATTATAATATCTCAGACCTTTCCAATCCATTACTTTTCTAAAAAATATGTTTTTTTAGGTGTTCTGGGTAGTTTTGGGTGTCTTGGAGATATGTGGTTTTCCAACAGTGTGTCATTTCAGGAGTTTTCCAAAATTCCAATTTTCCAATGACATCTCATCCCAAAGGTGTATCACGCCAACAGTGTCTCATGCCAAAGCTATCTCACCCTAGCGATGTCTCACCCTGGCGGTAGCTCACCCTGGTGGTGTCTCACCCTGGCGGTCTCTCACTAGCGGTGCCTCGTTCGATGGTGTCTTGTTGGTCATAGGTCTCCCAAGCGGTGTCTCTCCTGGTGGTGTCTCACTTGCGATAGCAGGTGGTCCGTTCTAATGGTGTCTCACCTGGCAGTGTCTCACTGACGGTGGCTGTCGGTTCATCCTAATGGTGCCTCTTCTGGTGGTGCCTCATCTGACGGTGTCTCACTAATGGTTCCCCATTTGGTGGTTCCTCATCTGATAGTGTCTCTCTGGTGGTGTCTTATAAATAGTGTTTCTAGTTTTTTAGTTTTTTCCTTTTTACACCTTTATTTTACATAAAATGAGTTTAATGCCTTATTTGAAAGGCATTGAGACCGATTCAAAGCCCATAAATTATATCCTTAATTCCTTATGAGTCGAGAGACTTTGAAATGATCAAATCATGTGGTCTTGGTCATATCCACCTTTAGTAGAAAATTAAAACTATATCTAATCTGTGAGTCAGATCAGATCTTTCTAAGACAAAATATCTTTCCCCTTGTTCATTCCTTCTTATTTTATCTTTCTATGGTACGTGCTGAATCCTTCTTCCCCTAGGAGTCGAGTAACCTAGTGTTGTTGGTTCATGTTTCCCTTGATGTTCATCTGTTGTACATGCGCCCCTATTTTTGGCACAACTAGAAAGTGTTGATCATTCTTATTCCAAGTATGTTTTTCTTCCTCTTTCTTAATTTTTCATCATGCGGGATGGGTATATGGATGTTTTACTTTGTGAACATAGTTGATTCTAGATTAATAAAGATAATATAATTGGTTTTAAAATTAATATATAGGGGTATGGGAAATTGATGCATGATCTTGTTTCTTTATTGTTTTCATTGATATTTTGATTTGTACGGGCTAACTACCCACTGAAAATCGTGGTCATTGGGGGTAATTTTTTGCGCACTAGAATCTTTGTTTAATGCATGTTTTTTGGTTCCTATTGAATGCTTATATATAAAATTTGGTTAACCACATATATTCAGCTAATAAATGGATGCTCCAAGATCAAACTATTTTTGTGATAACCCTTGAATTAACAAGTGGAATTGAATAAGGGGTGCCTTATTAAATATGAAAACATGTTTTTCTTTGGTTTGTGTGGTGATGTGGTCATGGGCATGGTTGTGCATAGGGGTTTAGTTCTTTTGGTATGATAATATGGGTGTGGTATTAATAAGAAACAGGGCTATGAGACTAGTTATGCTGGAATGTGTTGCTGGATGTGGTTGTGATTTGGGGTTAGTTATGTTAATATGGTTTCCTAGGTGGATGAGTTTGAAGGATAATAGTTATTTGTTTGGGTAACTCTCCTGGAGTTTCTCCATTAATAACATTCGTAAAGCTTCACTCTGTGTCGAGAGGTCATAGTATGATGTGTCATTAATGTGAAGTGGGTTAATTTACCATGATTGTTACTATGTTTCATGTTGTGTGTTGTGTCTGATAGTTTCTCATGTAGTGATGGAATGAATAAATAACTGTTTAATAAAGTTTGGAACAGGTTAGTTTAGTTTGGTTAATGAAATAGAGATGGTTAAACGAATTAGTTGGAAATGTGAAATGGGTTTTGTGGGTTGATGTGTGGTGTTTTGTGGTGTTGTGCATTTAGAGGTAGTAGAAAAGGTGATGGTTTTTTGAATTGGTTGTTTGTCTGAGAATCCATAGGTCAGGCATGAGTGTTTTGTATTACATACATATATACTTTTATTTTCCTTGTGATTTATATTTTCACCCCACCCTAGTTGAGCAGTAATTGTCGAACACCCCCATCGTCATGGGGGGGGGTGTCTTTCCCAAACATCTGGTGAGAAGTACGGATGATTGGGAACCTAATATTTTTTTCGTTCTCTCTTTCAGGAGAGGTAGGTATAGAATATCTTGTGATGGTATAAGGTTTGTTAGTGCCTTAGATGGTGGTTGTGATAGTATAGGTGTTTGCAGGTGATGTGGTTTGTTTCCTAGGTGTCTTCGGGATGAGTTGCGACGTGCCTTCTTAGGTATCTTCGGGATGAGATGTGATGTGATGTGTTGTGAGTACCAGGTGTGTGTGGGTGGGATGTGTTGTGAGGCCTAGGTATATGTGGGAAGGATGTGTTGTGAGTCCCAGGTGTGTGCAGGCAAGATGTGATATTGTTTACGAAGGGATGGGAGCACCAGGACGTACGACGTTGGGTGAGAGAGGCATACCAGTGGGAAAGTAGTGTAGGATACCCTATCATAGATGTGATTTATATTATATTAATTGGCTTGCATTACTTGGTGAGTGGGCCTTAGTGAGGTTGGGTTTGGTTAGTATGCTTGTATAGGTTATGTTTGGTTTTGTTGTTCTCCCATAGGGGCATTAGTATGCTTATTTCACATGTGCACAAGAGACTTTGGTTTTCCTGCTGAGTATACTTGTATGCTCACCCTATGTATATAAAATTGTTTTCAGATTTCCAGGGGGGATTTGCAGACCGTGATGGACTTTACTAGCTCAGATCCTTGACAGTTGTGTTTCTGCCTAGCTTTACTTTTTATATTTACTTTAGAGACTTTTGTACTTGTATTAGTTCTATTTTATACATGCATGTGGTATGTTTTTTTATTTATTTTTTATTATGTCTTGGAGTTTTATTGTGGATGACTCATCTTATCTCTTGATCTTGTTTCTCAAAAAAGGTTAATTCCTCCCATATTGTGAGATTTGTACACCCTTGGTGCTAGTCGCCAACCTGGGGCCTACTAGATGTGGGACTTGGGGGGTCATTATCTCCCCTTATTCATTGACAGCCTGGAAGGGGTATCTTTGGAGGGAGGGGGTCATTATAGAGTGGTATCAAAGGTGGTGGTGGAGGGATAGGATGGATTTTGGGGTTAGGAACAGTGAGGATTGCATGGGTTGGTATGGAAAAAGTTCCATTTGACCTTGGTGTGTGACATAAGCCAGGGAGACCGGCTAGGACATTGGATTTTAGGGGCCCACGAGATCCAGTGCACAGACTATGAGCTTATTGAAAGGCCAAGTGAGATGGACCTACTATAGGGTAGTGACCTAGGAAAGGTACATGCATCATAATGACTTGTGTTCTTGTTTTAATTAGCTTGTTTGGGGAAGGTTAAAATGGATAAAATGAATGAAATGAATTAAAATAAATCTTGGTAAAATCCCATACTACCCAGTCTTAGGGAATCTTTGTTTGCCTTTCAGTTATGGCTCTTGATCATTGCTCACGTGTGGCTTAATAAGTGAAGGTTCAGCAGGAAGATCTGGTTGATCATTGTAGGATTGATCTAGTTGAGGAGGAGGATTGGTGGTAGAGGACGTTGTGTGATTTACAACAGCAATATTTGGGGAAATACGATGGAAGTGCTTCAAACATGGAGACAGAGAGCTGGATGGAAGAGCTTGAGATCGCCTTTAGTTTGACCCAGGCCTCGACGGGGTACTGGGTACCTTTGGTAGTCAATCAGATGTTGGGATATGCACATCAGTGGTGGACGTTGTATCTAGGGGAGAGAAAGGAGGTGGATGTTTTGTGGGTTGACTTCCAAAAAGAGTTCTGGGCAGAGTTCCTTTCGTCAACCATGAAGGCTGAGAAGAGGCAGGAGCTACTCTCCCTTCAGTAGGGGAGTATGTCAGTGGAAGAGCTGGGAATTAAGTTCAAGGACATTCTATGTTTTTTCCCAAACCTTTTTACAAATGAGGAGTCTTGTGTGATACTTCTTGAGGAGGCACTTCATCATTCTATCTAGTACGATGTTACTCCTTTTACATTTCCATCATATTTAGAGGTTCAGAAAAAGGAAGAGGTGATCAAACAGATGAACTCGCAAGGAGGTCTACCATGATAGGGGATCCAGTAGAGTTCTTTGAGAGGAAGAGTTGTCAATGGTAGGTCCCAGGTGCTAGGACCTTCAAGGTTTTGATCGGCAGGGAGTCAACCTCAGCAGCTTCCTTTCCGGCCTTCTGGTGCCATTGGTTTCTGTTCTTTTCCTGGGGGATTTGTGCTAGTGTGTTTTGGTTGTGGAGTTCATGGTAATTACCAGATACGGTCCCTAGTAGTTCCCTGAGCTCATTTTAGTGTAGGTGGAAAAATTCATTGTCAGCCTCAACAACAGTTACTATGGAGACTATTTCAGCAGCAAGGGCAATAGGCTTTTTCTCTGCTGAGGTGATATGGAAGAGGTAGAGGCTTACCACAAGATGTTCCTCATGTTCAGGGACCATATCCCGATCATGGTTGTAGAGGTGGTCTCTAGTAGAGAGGAAGAGGATATGAGCATGGTCAGTTTCACATAGTGGAGGCAGCAATTCTAGCGGTGCTAGAGATTGTCAGAGGTATGATCATTTTTCTTAGTACTCTTATTTGGGCCTTGTTTTATTTGTGAGATTCACACTCCTTTTTTGCACCTAATCTACCCCATTCTCTAGGACTAGAAATAGAGAGGCTTCTTGTGCCCCTGGTGCTGAGTATGCCAGTCAGAGACCAGACTAAACCATCTTGTTTGATTTGTTTTGGGGGTGTACACTGATGATGGAACTGCATCAGTCTCATGGGGATCTCTTTTTGCTACATATTTATCCATAAAATTTCATTATCAGCATCTATTGGTTGTATTTCATACATTTTGTTATAGACTTCTACTAGATAAGATTTTTGTTTTTAGATGTGGATGGTTAGTGTGTGGTTTTCGTTGGAGAGCGGGATTTTCTGATGGGAAGTCGACATGTGGATCCCCTTCTTTCCTTGTTGGTTGAGTTGTTCGTGGAATTAGTGGACTTTGATATGGTAGAGGTTCCCAGGGTCATTGGAGATTTCCTATATGTTTTCCTCGAATAGGTTGTGATGCTACCCGCTCGACATTCTATTGAGTTTGGGATAGACTTGCAGCCTGGTGCTTCTCCGATTTCGATGGCTACTTATCAAATGGAACCTTCCGAGTTGTGGGAGTTGAGGATTCAGATAGATGATCTAATGCAGAAGGGTTTTATTCGGACTAGGGTGTCGTCATGGGGTGCTCCAGTGTTGTTCACAAATAAGGCGGACAGTGGTCTGAGGATGTGTATAGATTAGCGAAGGTTGAATCAGGTGACGGTCAAAACCATTACCCTTTTTCAAGGATATGTGATCCTTTAAACTAGCTGAGAGGGGTGAGTTGGTTTTCTAAAATTGATTTTTGGTCTGGATGTCACTAGTTGAGGGTAAAGGAAGGTGATATCCTGAAGACTGACTTCAGATGTAGGTATGGGCACTTCAAGTTTGTAGTCATGTCATTCGTTGTTACGAACACACTAGTCGTGTTCATGGGGCTTATGAACTCCATTTTTTGTGAGTTTCTAGATCGGTTTTTCATTATATCCATCGATGATATATTGATCTAATTGAGGTCAAAGGAGGATCATGAAAAGCATCTCATAACTATCTTTCATGTTCTTTAATGCTATCAACTCTATAGAAAGTTGTCCAAGTGTAATTTTTGGACATGGGAGGTGCATTTCCTTAGGTATGTGGTGTATCGATAGGGTGTGTTGGTAGACCCATAGAAGGTTGAAGTAGTTGTTTCTTGGGAAGAACCCAAAAATGTGGTAGAGGTTCGCAGTTTCCTTGGTATCATAGTCAATTATCAAATTTTTGTACACGATTTATCTCGAGTTGAAGCCCTGTTGATATCCTTAACCAGGAATGACCAAGCTTTTGTCTAGAGTGATCAGTGTCAGGAAGTGTTCATTTTACTATAAGAGAAGTTGGTTATTACTCTAGTGATTCAGCTACTGGAGGAAGGGGTGATGTTTGAGGAGTTTTTCGACACTTCCTGTTTGGTTTTGGGATGAATTCTAATGCATCAGCGAGTGGTTATCTCTTATGGGTCTATAAAGTTACATCCTCATGAACGTAACTATGCCACCCATGATCTGGAGTTAGTAGCAGTTGTGTTTGCGCTGAAGTTGTGGTGGCATTACCTCATTGGGGAGTACTTTTTGGTCTTCACGGATCACAAGAGATTGAGGTATATCATTTACCAGTGTGACTTGAATATTTGATAGTGGAGGTGGGTGGAGTTTCTTTAAGACTATAATTTTGAGATCTCCTACATCTTAGGAAAGGGGAATTTCATGGCCGATGCTTTAAGCATAAAGTCACAGAAGGACGTTGTTCGGGAATTTGAGGATTCTTAGAGAGTGACGGAGGAGTTGGAAGGTTTGAACTAAGATTAAAGGCTGGATGGTATTAATGGTTGTTTATTTTAGATGAAAGTACAGTCTTCTCTAATACAGTAGGTGGAGGAGTCTCATTGGGGAGACTCAGAGGAAGAGGTGATGTGCTATCATGTTGTCCATGGTGATGATCCAAAGGGATGGTCGGAGGATGGTTGAAACTGGATATTCTTTCATGGGAAGCTGTTTGTTTCGGTGGAGAAGTGTGAAATATTTCTTCATGAGTTTCATAGGTCACCTTTGGCAGTACACCCAGAAGTTTCAAAGATGTATTGTGGCTTCAGGGTGCAGTTTTGGTGGCCCATGATGAAACGAGCAATTGCGGAGTTTGTGGAGAAGTGCTTGGTTTTCCAATAGGTAAAATCTAAAAACCATGTATCTATTGGGTTGTTGTAGCCTTTAGACATTCCCAAGTGGAAATGGGGTAAAATCTAGACAGATTTCATCATAGGGTTACCTAGATCTCAAGGAGGTTGTGATGTTATCTGGGTGATAGTGGATCGATTGATGAAATTGGCCCACGTATTAGCAATCAAGGAATCAAGTGCAGTGGATTCCTTGTCTAAGAGGTACATGGACGAAGTGGTGCGATTTCATGGATTTTCTAGGTCCATTGTCTTAGATTGAGATGCACTATTTACCTCATGAGTTTGGAGGGTATTGCAACATGATTTTGGGACTTAGTTACACCTCATCACTACTTCCCACCCTCAAATAGATGGGAAGATAAAACCCCCTATATAGACATTGGAGGATATGTTGCGATCATGCATCTTGGACTTTGGTGGATCTTGGGTACGACATCTGCCTTTGGTAGAGTTTTATTATAATAATAGTTATCACTCTTCCATTGGCATGACTCTGTTTGAGGCTTTTTACAGAAGACCATGTCATTCTCCGTTGTACTGGACAAAGGTTGGGGAGACAATTGTTTATGGTCTTGATGTGGTGCAAGGAACAACAGAGAAAGTTCAGCTTATTTGTGAGAGGATGAAAGCAGTGCAGGACCGACTAAAGTCTTATGTCGATCGTAGAAGGAGGACCTTAG
The DNA here is from genome assembly GCA_963277665.1 of Viscum album. Lineage (NCBI taxonomy): Eukaryota > Viridiplantae > Streptophyta > Magnoliopsida > Santalales > Viscaceae > Viscum > Viscum album. The sequence goes on along the minus strand of OY728121.1, from coordinate 1,347,849,454 downwards.
AATTCGAGGATGGGGACCACGTGTTCTTGAATTTTTCCCCTCAATGTGGGTAGCGTAGGTTTGGAAGAGGGAGTGATCTTTCTCCTAGTTTCATTTTACCCTTTAAGGTATTGGGGCGAGTTGGCGAGGTGTCATACCTGTTGGAATTAACACCACGATTAAAAAGAATCCATGACATCTTCCACATCTCTCTGCTTCATCGGTATCTTCACGATAACACCCATGTCATTGACTAGGGATAGTTGGATATCAAGGGCAATGCAACATTTTTGTAGCAGCCAGTAGAGATCCAAGATCATCGAGATAATGTGATGTGTGGATGGACCATCCCCTTGGTTCATGTGTTGTGGAGGCATGGTGGAAAAGAGAATAGTACTTGGGAGTGAGAGACGCAGATGCGTACCCAATACCTAAAGTTTTTTTAGGTTTTTCTTTGCTTTGTTTTTCCTTGAAATGTGATGTTTAAAACCTTATTTTTTATGAAATGAGTTATTTTACTTGGTTTGCGATGTGTGTAGTGTGATGTGTGATAAAGTATTGATGTATGAAAAGGTGAGGACCTAATTCCTAATCGAGATGCATTAATTTTTATGTGATTAAACCCATGCGGGCGAGTTAGTGTCGCCCAAAGAGGATTGTATCTTGACATGGAGGAAGGAATTCCCTGATTCCTATGTTCAGGATGGTGTGGTTTCTATGATTATATAGTGTGTTTTTTGGTCTCTTGGGCTGATGTGTTAACAACCATGATGAGAAGGCTCAGTTTTCAGATGTCATAGGAGGTGTTCTTGGGTGTAGAGGTTCACACTCTAGCTTTCGAACAATACAAGGTGGGTTATTATTGAACTTTGACGTGTCTAGTCGATAGAAGTGTTTCAAGTGTAATGAGATCCTTGATAGGTATCTCAAGAGATGGTTTTTCGGACCCTTCCTCTCTTTATTTCTGGGTTTTTTTTTAATTCTCAAGGGTGGGAATAGTTTTATAGGTATCTGATGTAATGGTATGGACCTTTCCATTCCATTAATTTTCTAAAAAATATGTTGTTTTAGGTGTTTTGGGTAGTTATGGGTGTTTCTAGAGACGTGTGGTTTTCCAATGGTGTGTCGTTTTGGGAGTCTTCCAAAATTCTAGTTTTTCGATAGCATCTAATCCCAATAGTGTCTCGCACCAATGGTGTCTCACCCTGGAAGTATCTCACCCTGGCAGTGTCTCACCCTGGTGGTAGCTCACCATGGCGGTGTCTCACCCTAACGGTGGCTCGCTGGCAGTCATTTGAAGGAAGTGCCTCGTCCGGTGGTGTCTCACTGGCGGTAGGTCACCCTGTTAGTGTCTCATCTGGCAGTGTCTTGCCTATAGGTGTCTCACCTGGTGGTGTCTCACTAACGTTGACAGGAAGTTCATCCTAACAGTGTCTCGCCTAATAGTGTCACATCCGGTAGTGTCTCACGAATAGTGGCAGGTGGTTCATCCTGATGGTGCCTTGTCTGGCGGTGCCTCTTCTGGTGATGTCTCTCTAATGGTGCTTCGTCTAATGGTGTCTCACTAGCAGTGTCTCGTGAATAGTGTTTCCAATTCTTCAAATTTTCCCTTTTTATGTCTTTCTTTGATGTAAAATGAGTTTAATGCCTTATTTGAAAGGATTTAAGACTGATTCAAAGTCCATAAATTATATCCTTAATTCCCTAAGATTCAGGAGGCTTTGAAATGATCAATCTATGTAGTCTTGGTCAGATCCTCCTTTAATGGAAAATTAAAACTATATCTAATTTGTGACTCGGATCAGATCTTACTAAGCTAAAATATATTTCCCCATGTTTTTCCATATTGTTTTCTCTTTCTATAGGACATTTTTAATCCTTCTTCCCCTAGTAATCGAGTAACCTGCTGCAATTGGTTTTGGTTTCCCTAGATAGTCACCTGTTGTACGCGCGCCCCTATTTTTGGCACAACTAGGAAGTGTCAATCGTTATTCTTCCAAGTGGGTTTTTCTTCGTCTTTCTTAATCGTGCATCATGTGGGATGGGTATATAGATGCTTTACTTTGTGAAGATAGTTGATTTTGTATTAATAAAGATAATCAAATTGGTTTTAAAATTAATATACAGGGGGATGGGAAAGTAAGGTATAATCTTGTTGCTTTATTGTTTGCATTGATATTGTGATTTGTTCAAGCTAACTACTCATTGAAAACCATGGTCATTGGGGGGTCCTTATTTTCACACTGGATGGTTTTTTTAATGCATTTTGTTTGTTTTCCATTTAATGCTTATATATAAAATTTGGTTAACCATGTATATTCGGATAATAAATAGATGCCCTAGGATCAAACTATTTCTGTGATAACCTATGAATTAATAAGTGGAATTGAATAATCTAAGCCTTATTAAATCTAAAAAGATTTTTTTCTTTGGTTTGTGTGGTGATGTGGTCATGGGAACTGTTGTTCATAGGGGTTTAGTTCTATTGATGCGATAATATGGGTGTGTTATGAATAAACAGCAGGGTTGCGAGACTGGTTGTGCTGGAATTTGATGTTGGATGTGCTTGTAAGTTGGGGGTTGGTTCTGTTAATATGGTTTCCTGGGTGGATGAGTTTGAAGAAGGAAAATAGTGATTTGTATGGGTAACTCTCCCGAAGTTTCTCCATTAATAACATTCATAAAGCTTCACTCTGTATCGAGAGGTTGTGGTATGATGTGTCATTAATGTGAAGTGGGTTAATTTACCATGACTGTTACTATGTTGTTTATTGTGTGTTGTTCCTGATGGTTTCTCAGGTAGTGATGGAATGAATAAATAAATGTTTAATAAATTTTGTAATGGCTTGGGTTGGTTTAGTTAACATAATGGAAATGGTTAAAAAAATTTATTGGAAATTTGAAATGGGGTTTGTGGGTTGATGTGTGGTGTTGTGAATTTAGAGGTAGTAGTAAAGGTGATGGTTTTGTGAGTTGGTTGTTTGTCTGAAAACTCATTGGGTGATCTTGAGTGTTTGGTATTAAATACATATATACTTGTATTTTCCTTGTGATTTCTATTCGTACTCCACCCTAGTTGATCACTAAGTGCCGAACACCCCCATCATCACAGGGGAGGGTGTCTTTCCCAAACATCTGGTGAGGATTATGAATGGTTGGGAACCCGATCTTTTTCCTCTCTCTCTTCTAGGTGGGGTAGGTGTGGAACAGGCTATGATGGTCGAAGGTCTTTTAGTTCCTTATATGGTGGTTGTGATAGCTCAGGTGTTTTCGGGTGAGGTGGTTTGTGTCCCAAGTGTCTTTGGGCGAGATACAATAGCCCAGGTGTTTGCGGGTGAGGTGGTTTGTTTCCCAAGTGTCTTCGGGGTGAGTTTTGATGTGCCTTCCCAGGTGTCTTTAGGATGAGATGTGATGTGATGTGTTGTGAGGCCCATGTGTGTGTGGGTAGGATGTGTTGTGAGGCCCAGGTGTGTGCAGGCAAGATGTGATGTGGTTTACAGAAGGGATAGAAGCACCAAGACGTACGATGTTGGGTGAGAGCAGCATGCCAGTGGGAAAGTGGTGCGGGGTACCCTATCATAAATGTGATTTTTATTATATTACTTGACTTGTGTTACTTGGTTATCGGGTCTTGGTGATGTTGGGTTTGGTTAGTATACCTGTATAGGTTCTCTATAGTTATGTTTTTTTCCCACAGGGGCATTAGTATGCTTCTTTCACATGTGCACAAGAGACTTTTTTTTCCTGCTGAGTATACTTGTATGATCACCCTATATATATATATAACTATTTTATGGTTTCTAGGGGGCTTTTCAGACCGCTTTGGACCTTACTAGATCAGATCCTTGACAGTTGTTGTGTTACTTCCAAGCTTTACTTTTGGTATTTACTTTGGAGACTTTTGTATTTATATCAGTTCTATTTTAACATGCATCCGGTATGGTTTTGGATTTCCTTTGTATTATTATTTGGAGTTGTATTTTGGATGAATCATCTTATCTCCCGATCTTGTTTCTCAAAAAGGGTAGTGTCTCCCATATTGTGAGATTTGTACACCCTTGGTGTTATTCTCCAACCCGAGGCCTACTGGAGGTGGGACTTGGAGGTTATTATATCCCTTTCTTCATTGACACCCTAGGAGGGGTATCTTTGGAGGGAGGGGGTCACGACACTCATGTCACTAACTGGGGAGAGATGGATATCAAGGGCAATGTGACGTTTGTGGAACGGACAGTATAGATCCAAGATCGACAAGATAAGGCACTGCGTGGATGAAACATTCCTTTAGTTCGTGTGTTGTGGAGGCATGTTATTCTAGATGAGAGTATTTGGGAACAAGAGACACAGATGTGTGCCCAGTACCCAGAGTTGTTTTAAGTTTTTTTTGTTTGCTCTGTTTTTCTTTGTAATATGATGTTTGAACACTGTTTTATGAAATGATATGTTTATGATGTGTGTGTTGTGATGTGTGATAAATTCTTGACATGTGGGGAGGACCTAATTCCTAATTGAGATGCATTAACTGTGATACGATTAAACTCGTGTAGGGCGAGTCAGTGTCACCCAGAGCGGATAATATCTTGACATGGAGGAAGGGATTCCCTCATTCATGTGTTCAGGATGGTGTGGTTTGTTGGTTTTAGTGGTTGTTGGTTTGGGATGAGTGGAGGTTGAGATGGTTGTGCGGTGGATGTGTGGTAGTGTAGTTGTGTGAGAGGAGGTGTCTTGTGGTTGTGTGGTGTGTTTTGTGGTTTTTTGGGTTGGCGTGTTTTGCTGGTGGTAGTTTTTGAGGTATGAAAAGATCCTTGAGAGGTATCTCATGGGGTGGTTGTTTAGACCCCTTTATTTATGGGCTTGGTTTTGGATTCTTGAGGGATAGAATCATTTGAGAGGTATTTGATGTAATGGTATGTGCCCTCCCAGTCTGTTACTTTGCCAGTTTTGAGTGTTAGAGATGTTCGGTGGAGGTTCTAGGAATTTTTTGTGGAAGCTGGAGGTGTTGCAGAACTGCTGCATGATGTACACGTTGTGTAAATGTATTACACAACGTGAAAGTTGGTTTCACGACTTGTCCAGGGATGGTGCACGATGTGTAGGTTTCCAGGGTTGAATAATAAAAAGGAAATGTGTTTTTCGGTGGAACCTAGAATCCTGAGATTACATAACATGAAAGGGGATTACACACCATGTAATTCCCCAATGTTGTACAGTTTTAAAGGTTTTAGCCTCTTGAGTTTTTTCCAAACCCTACGTCCAGCAGATTTTCTCTCATTCTAGGTTTCTGGTGACATTCTCCTCTACATTTGTAGATTTCTTTCGACGGGGATCGATCCTTGGGTTTTCATCTTCAATCTGTGGTTGATCCGTATTTTCGCATGGTTCGGTTGTGTTTGGAGGCGTTCTTCTTCACCCTATGGTGCGCAGTGAGTCGGAAAAGCTTCTTTGAGGTAGGGATTCCCTCATTTCTCTTTATTGGGTATCATGTGGGAGGGGTTTACTTTTTTTATCTATGGATTATGGTTGTGCATGATTATTAATTAAAGATAAATAATTGGTTAAATTGAAATTGAAGGGGCAGTGGTGTTTGTTTGTATGCTTTTAGAGATTTGATATTATTTGTGATAGTGTGATTGTTTGGGATTTATGCCTTGCTAAAAATTGTGGTTGTTGGGGGCTTTGTTTGTGCAGGATATATCTGTTGTGTTTGTTTATTTAGTTGTAATTGTTGTGATGTCACCCAAAATGGAAATTGGTTAATTACTTATATTTTATTAATAAATTGGTTGCCCAAGTATTTTGATTTGTGTGATAACACCCCAAAAATAAAGTGTAATGTGATAAAATCCCCTTTGTAAATCTATAAAAATGATCTTGATGAGATGTGGTTGTGTGGTCGTGCTTGTGGGACGGTGATGTGTGGTTGGGGAATATGGGGATGATAGTTTGTTTGTCCATGCTTTTGGGACGATGAGGTGATGGTATGTTGAGTTGTTTGTGAAATGTGGTTGTGTTATGCTACATGCATAGGTAGTGATGGAATAAATAATTGTTTAATAATTTTTGAAACGACATGGGTTGTTTTGGTTAATGGAATGAGAATTGTTAATAAATAATTTAATGATGGGTTGTGTGATTAAAGGTTTTTGATGCTAAATAATGAAATTAATGGGTGTTAAACGTGGAGAAAATGTGAAGCTGTATTAGATTATCAAGGCTCTTCATTTTCTAAAATGAATGTTGAAGATACTAATAAATGCATTTAGAGGTGGCAGTAAAGGTGACGTTGTTGTGAGTTAGTTGTTTTTTTGAGAAATCATATGTTGGTCTTGAGTGTTTGATACTATATATATATATATATATATATATATATATATATATATTCTTGTATTTTCCTTTTGATTTATATATGCACACCACCCACCTTGAGCACTATGTGTCGAACACCCGCACAGTCACGTGGGGGGTGTCTTTCCCAACATCCTGATGGGATAATGGATGGCTGGTCACCTGCTCTTCCCTGCTCCCTCTTCCAGACGAGCTAGGTATTGCACAGGTTGTGATGGTTAGAGGTCTGTTAGTGCATTAGATAGTGATTATGGTGTCCCCGATGTCTTCAGGATGAGTTTTGATGCGGTGTCTCAGGTGTCTTCGGGATGAGTTCTGATGTGGTTGTAGGTTTCGAGCGTAGCAGAAGCGTGTGGGATGGTTAACCCAACTTTAATTTTTTCTGTTAACAACAATCAATCTGAGATCCATCACGGTGATAAAACACTGGATCTTTGGAATAGAACAAAGAATGAAAGAAAAGAGGGGAGTCTCGGAACCATGGAGAGGATCATCATATGTCGGTTATAATTAATTTAATTAAAATACAAGAATTGACTTGATAGAACTATCTCTTCATTGATGTTTTCAGTCACGATCCAATGTGATCCGTCATTGCGTCATAGAAAGAAAGTGTGGGATTCCTCTAGCGATGATCCACACGTGCTCCACGTATCTATGGACGTCACCGAAGGGATCTCTAAGTGCTAGCATGTAAGATCCTTCGCTTGTGATATCCACCTTCGATCGCCTTGAGAGCCGCTTCCAAAGTGCTCTCCTTGATCTGGTGGAGGAGGATCTCTCACGTAACTTGAGAGTGTTCTTAGTGGAAAAATAATTCTCTCCTGGCTTGAGAGATTTTCCAGATCCGTTGTGCACAACCACAAAGAATATCTAGGCTTAATGAGAACAATGTATTTGGGATTTTATTACTTAGAATAATAAAATGAATTAATTACCCAAAATAATTTATTAATTTCATTTAATTCTTAGTAAAACCTCATGTCTAATAATAACAGTTGACTATTATTATCATTTGACATGCACCCATCGAATTACACCTAATATTATTTAATTAAATAAATTATATTATTTCTCACAAATCCCCAAAAAAACTACATGGCGTGTATATTAATATACACAGTGTGTACTTTTGTTTTTCCATTTTCTTTATTTCCTCCACCACATTTATTAGACCTTGAATAATGACTATTTATTTCTTAAATAAATATCACTGCATTAATCGCTAATAAATATATTATTTCACCCACAATATATTCTCTCAAATAACTAGTGTCTAAATAAATATGATCAGGCATCCTTGAATAGTTATTAAACCACAATCAGTAATAATCTTTATTCAACTTGTTAAATGAATATTTAACTGAGATACTTGGATACACTTAGTATGTGACCCTCTAGGCCTCTTTCTCAGTGGCATTAAGCGGAGCCTCCCTAAAGTCCAAGGTTGGCATCTAGAAACATGTCAAGGCACCCATAGAGAAAGAAATTAACGTCGCAATGATGTGTCACCTCCTACGAATTCTTACCATGTAATGTATTCCCTTTTTCATGATATCTCCAATCAAGCGGGCTGCATGATAGTTTCATCAACTCATGTGCTCGATTATTCATTCTTTGACTTATATGAATTAAACTTGCTTATTCCTTACCACGACCATGGATTTATTTAGGCTATATCAATTCCATCAAAGGGCATGAGATGTCAACTTCCGTTATGTAATAGAAGATAAAAATCCTTTCTCGCATTGTCTATTAATGTAGTATTACTCGTGACACACCCAACATATCCTACCTCGCTGCGAAAAATGTGTCTTCACGGTTTTCATCAATACATCTAAGTGCACGAGTTGTAATACTCATTAATAATAATCTTAAAATCTAAGGACCAATACACGTGTCTATAGATAGGAACATCCAATGACACTATGAAATGCAGATTTCCTAATAGCGGGTCTCGTTTTCATAATATCCACTTGGATACTACCAAGGGCGCACAACATGAGAAGGTGCCTCAAAGTTTTATGAGTCCTCACCTCTAATGTACTGTATTATTTATGTCCCTCAAATAACATCATTCATCCATATAACATATATTCAAGAATAATGTTATGGAACTTTTGGGTTCTCATCATAGAAAGGATCTGTTATGACCCTTTAGTACAATAGTTATCCTTAGGACATTATCACATGAATTGTAATGCAGAAGAACAATAAAGATGTGATAAGGTACTTATTAATAAAAGTTTATCATAAAGTACAAATTAGTTGGTTCTAGGCCACCAACTCCAACAGACTCCCACTTGGACTAGAGCCAACTGCTAACAACCTTTAACTCGATAGCTCTCACATGATATTCATGATTTTGTTGAAATGGTCTTTTAGTCATGGGGTCTTCCACGTTCTCTTTCATGGACACTCTTCTCATTGCAACTTCACCCTTTTGATAGAAATTCCTCATGATTTGATACTTCTAGATAATGTTCTTTGTCCATTGATGTGACCTTGGTTCTTTTGCAAGAGCCACTATTGTAGTATTATCACAATACAATGTGATAGGGTCTCTACTACTAGGCACCACATCAATCTTCTGGACAAAGTTCTGAATCTAGACAGCTTCTTTGGATGCATTAGAAGCTTCTATATATTCAGACTCCTCTATAGAATTGGCAACAACTGGTTGCTTTAAACTCTTCCAGCTCACAGCTCCTCCGTTGAGACAGAAAACATATCATGATTGCGACTTCTAATCATTATGATCTGTCTGAAAACCAGCATCATCATGCCCTCTGATGACAAGCTCCTTATCTCCTCCATACTCCAGGAACATATCCTTAGTTCTTCTCAGATACTTAAGGATAGTCTTAACAGCAGTCCAATGTTCTTCTCCTGGATCTACTTGATATCTGCCTATCATGCTCAGTGCATAGGCAACATCAATCCCGGTACATAACATGGTATGCATGATGGATCCTATAGCCGAAGCGTATGGGATCTTACTCATCATATCTTTCTCATGTTGTGTCTGCGAACACATTCTCATAGAAAGATGTAGTCCATGTGACACTAGAACCAATCCCCTCTTGGATTGTTCCATACTAAATCTCTTTAGTATCTGGTCAATGTATATACCTTGACTTAGTCCAAGCAGCCTCTTGGATCTATCACGAATAATTTTGATCCCTAGAATGTAGGTTGTTTCACTCAAGTCCTTCATGGAGAAACACTTGTTTAACTATACCTTAACTGACTATAAGACCAGTACATCAATTCCAACAAGTAATATTTCATCAACATATACTACTAGGATAATGACTACATTCCCATTAAACCACTTATAAACACATGGATTTCATTCCTTCTTAATGAAACCAAATTCCTTTATGGCTTCATCAAATTGAATGTTCCATGACCTGGATGCTTGCTTTAATCCATAAATGGATTTATGAAACTTGCAAACCCGTTTGACTTCACCTGGTGTCACAAACCCTTTTGGTTTTGTCATATAGACATCTTCCTGAAGGTTCCTATTAATGAATTTTGTTTTGACATCTATTTTCCAAATCTCGTAGTCATGGTAAGCTGTTATGGAAAGTATGATTCTTATGGATTTAAACAAGGAAAATGGTGAGAAGGTTTCATCATAGTCAATTCCTTGATGTTGTCTGAATCCTTTTGCCACTAGACTTGCTTTATAGGTGATAGCTTGACCTTCTATATCCATATTTCTCTTTAATACCCATTTTTATCCAATAGGCTTTACATCAACTGGATCATTGACCAGAACCCAGACTTGGTTCTGATACATGGAATCCATCTCAGAATTCATAGCTTCTAGTAATCTTGTAGCATCTGAGATCTCTACTATTTCCTTATAGGAGAGAGGTTCATTATTGTCCAACAATAATGATTCACTATCATCAGTGACTAGGACACCAAATCTCTTTGGTTCCCTTACCTCTCTTGAGCTCCTATGCAGTACCTGTGTTTCTAGAACCTCTTCCACGGGGACCTATGGAACTTGTTCCTATACCAACTTCTATGTATCTTGAGCATCAACTTCGTTGAAGTCAATCTTGCTCCCACTATACTTTTTTAGTATGTTCTCCCTCTCAAGAAAGATGGCTTGTCAGATGACGCTTCTTGTCTGAAGGGTTATATAGGTACTTTCGTTTCCTTGGCATATCCTATAAAGATACACCTCATGCCCCGGGGTGCTAGTTTGTTGCCTGAGAAGTTTTTAACAAATTCCTTGCATCCCCTTACATGTGTGTGCAACAAAATGGGTTTCTTTCCATTGCATAACTCATAGGGAATTCCATTTTCTACCTTAATTGGTACTTGGTTTAATGTGTATGCTATAGTTTGTAATGCATATACCCAAAAGGGTAATAGAAGATGTGCATGACTCATCATCAACCTCACCATATCCAACAAGGTGTGGTTCCTCCTTTCACTAACACCATTCCACTATGGTGTATAAGGATGGGTGATTTGAGATAGAATCTTAGACTCCTGTAAAAGGTCGATGAAATCTTGGTTCGGATATTATCCACCTCGATCCAATCAAAGCTTCTTTATCTTCTTACCAAGTTGATTCTCTACTTCATTCTTGAATTACTTAAATTTCTCCAAGGACTCTAACTTATACCTCATTAAGTATATATAGTCATATCTACTCAAATCATCAGTAAAAGTAATGAAGTAAGAATATCCACCTCTAGTTTCTACTGGAAATGGTTCACACACATCCATGTGCACCAATCCTGGAAGTTTTGTGGCCCTTTCACCCTCTCCACCGAAAGGTGGCTTGGTAATTTTACCTTGTAAACAAGTGTGACATCTATCAAGTGGTTTTAGCTTAGTAGAGTCTAAATAACCATCTTGGTAGAGCTTTTTCAAGTGATTATCGTTTACATGACCAAGATGGTGATGCCACAACTAGGTGTTGTATGAGTCATGTGAGTCTGTTTCATTATCGATTTCCAATAATTGGTTTTCATAATTTAATACATAAAAAACATTATTTAAATGTGTCATACCATAACATACATTGTTCTTATAAAAGAAACAACCCTTATTTCCAAACTTGAAAATAAATCCATCTATATCCAAACATGATATAGAAATTATGTTCTTGGTAACAGTAGGAACATAATAACAGTTATGTAAAACCAAAAGCATCTTAGTAGGAAATGAGAGATGGTAATCGCCATTGGCCAATGCAGTCAGACTCGCTCCATTGGCAGCTCAAAGATCCACCTCTCCTGTGGCAATATTTCTAAATCTAGTTGGTTACAGCATTTGAATACAAATGTGATCCCCAAAAGTTGTATCTAATAACCAATGTGTATAAATGGAAAGATTACGCTCGATAACAAATGCACCTTTAGTGTCCCCATGCTTCTGGGTGAATTTTCTCTTCCAGTGGTGTTGGGAAAAAATCCCTCAAGGTAACATTGCAGTATTTTTGGGTTGATTGTGTTTGTTGACAAAGCAGGTTTCCATGGAGAATTGTCGAGTTCCCGAGAAGTTGTTGACATTCCATGTTGACAAAGAACTATGACAAAGGAAAGGATGATCTGGAGGCGGTACAAAAGAGCAGTACAAGGTGGCGCCGTTTTCCAGTGTTTGCCAAATTTATGGGCCTGAAAATCGCCAATGGAAAAAGGAGTGATATGTTGTTGGCAAAGGTTGAGGAGAGAGAAATGAAGGAGGTGCGCGGAAAAATTAAGCGTGGCGCGCAAAACTAGCGGGTTGCGCGAAATCTTGAAGTATGGCGCGCAAAACAGCGGGTGCGCGAAATTGTATTTCGCGCAAAAGATGTTTCAAGGCCGAAAGCTTGAAAATCGGTAAAGGCATGAGGCGCGCGAAATTTTGGAGGTGTGCGCAAAAAATTGAAGTGGCGCGCGAAATAGTGGATGAAGTATTTCGCGCAAAAGATGTTTCGAGGTCCGAAGCTCGGAAAATGGCAAAGGCATGAGGTGCACGAAATTATGGAGCAGTGCGCGGAAAATGGTTGTGCGCGGAAGATTTGTATTTCGCGATCAAAGCGGATTACGCGCTCAAGGAGGGTTTTTCGCGCGGGGCCGATTTTGCCTATAAATATGAAGTGACCCTCCTCCATTCAATAGAGCTCAAGACATAGAAAATACCCGAGCTCTGGTGCGCGAAATTGAAGTTAGAAAGGGTGTTGCGCGTAACTAAAAGTTTGCGCGTAAAGTCAGCTGTTGCGCGAAAAGATAAGGCTGCGCAGAAATTTGGTGTTGGCGCGTAAAAGGAAGGTTGCGCGAAAAGTGGATATCGTGCAAAAGCATTGAATTGTGCGCAAGGCAGTTTCCAGGCTGTGCGTAATATTTGGAGGTTGCGCGAAAAAGGAATTTCGCGCAAATCATAGAAATTGCGCGCAAGACACCGTAAGGGTTGCGCGTAAAAACTGAGGTTGCCCGGTACATTCGGTGCAAAGTGAGATTCATCTACGGGTGAAAGTTGGACTTCAACAGAGAATCTACATATAGAGGAAGATGCATTCCTTCATGAAAATGAAGAGACCTACAGGTCTATAAACTGTGAGTGAATCCCTTCTGGAGCAGTGAGCTTAGGAAGAGGAAAAGGTGATCCTCTCCACCGGCAGTGAGCCAGAGAGAGAGAAACAGGGAGTGACCCTTGGGAAAGCAGTGAGATGACCCTAAACCTTGTATAGGCAGTGATCCTGGGCATATAAGTGATCTAGCCCGAACATTGTAATCCACAGCTAGTGAAGACTAGTGGAATTTGGTACGACCGGCAACCTGTCGGCGTATGCTCCTTGGACGTAGCCCTTAGCGGTGAACCAAGTAAAATTGTCGTGTCCTGTTATTGCTTTACTTTCTGTTTATATTGTGCAGCAGGAAAGAGAGAGAAGAGTGTTTTTCTTAACAGCGAAACAAGATCAGAACGGGCTTTATTTTTTAATTAGTCATACCCTGATTCACCCCCCCCCCCCTCTCAGGGTATTCGGCCTAGTGGACCTAAGAAGTGGTATCAGAGCGAAAGGTTAACAGTTGGTCTTCTCTCAATGGAGGTCACTAATCATAGAGGGATTCCGATCTTCGACGGATGTAATTTTCAGATATGGAAGAATCGAATGCAACACTATTTCTGATCTTTGGGAATGGATGTGTTTTCAGCAGCTATGCATGGTATCACAGCTGATATTACTAGTGGTGCATTATCAGAAGCTGATCACAAAGAGCTGGATGCTGATTCCAAAGCAATAAACGCCTTAGGGGGAGCCCTCTCTAATCCCATTTATACAAAGGTGATGTCATGCAAAACGTCACATGCCATGTGGGAAAAACTTTTGAATATTTATGAAGGGGATACAAAAGTCAGAGAGGCAAAGCTGCAAGTGTTGTGGAACAAGTATGAAGATCTCAAAATGAACTCGAATGAGTCTGTTGATGCATTCTTTGACAGGGTAAATGCTGTGGTAGAAGACATACGGGGTCTTGGAGAAATTATCGAAGACATTAAAATCGTAAAGCGCATCTTGAGAAAGCTTCCACCTCGGTTCAATCCGAAAGTTTCTGTGTTGGAAGATAAAGATCCGAAAGAGCTTACATTGGATAACCTACACAGCACTCTTGTTGCATATGAAATGAGAAATGATGACAACGATGCTGTGGAAAAGGGGAAATCCAAAGAGGTGGCATTTAAGGCCATGAAGAGGCTCACTATTGAAGATTCACAGGAGGAAGAAGAGTCAGATGAGGTGATGTTGTTCCTTTCTTCAAATCTGCAAAGAGGAAAAGAAAAGTTTAAAGGGAAACTTCCACTAGCATGCTTCTGATGCGGAAAGGTTGGTCATCTTGCTGCAAGATTCCCCAAAAAGTTTCAAGAAGAAAGCGATGAAGATGAAGTTGAGATTCCCATGAAAAAATCTTCAGCCTATGTGAAAGGGAAGAAGCATTTCAAGAGAAATTTCTTTAAGAAGAAGAATCTTCTTTCCCAAGAAATTGACAGTTCAGCTGAGTCTGAGGGTGAATAAGTTGAATAGATAGAAAACTGTAGAGATCGTGGTCAAAATGCGATGGTGGCTGTTGCTAGTAGCGATCTAGAAAAGAAAGAAATGGAAACTGATGAAGAAGAAGAAGAAATTGAAGGGAGAGTTGACATGGAAGCTGAATTAGAAGCAGCTCTTGAAGAGATAGATGTTTGGCGAGAAAAAACAAAGAAAGCCAATAAGATAGTACGTGATGCCAAACTCTACATGCAACAACAAGAAGAAGAGAAGTCTGAGCTTGAGAAAGAAATTGAAAATCTTAAGTCTTCCAGGCCAGAGCGCACAGACAAGGTTGATGAGCATAAGCTCAAGATTGAAGAGCAGAAAAGGGAGATCGATTGCTTGAGTCGAAAAGTGAAAGATCACGTCAAGCGTATTGAAGAGCTTGAAGAGGAAGTTGTCGGTCTGCGGAGAAAAGTTAAAGACCAGGAAAAACCTTTGAATCCCAACACATTCTTGGGAAATCAGGTCGTTAGGAAGACGGAAAAGAAGAAATAAGAGCCTAGTAGTTCAGCAGAAAAGAAGCAGCAATTGAAATCAGATGTTAAGTTTGATTCATGGCTTAATCAGAAACAAAAATCTACCGCAGTTGAAGTTAGACCGCAAGCACATGTCCCGAGATTGAAAGTGGATTTGAGCACAAAGCAGAATCAGAATACTCAGAGATCCAAAGGGGAAACTCGTAGTGCTGAAGTAACACGAAGGAATGCACCTTATATCAGGTGTTATTGTTGTGGAAAGATGGGACATTCACAGTATGTGTGTTCCATAGCCAAAAGATATCGAAGGGAACAAGAACAGAGATGGCAGCCAAATAGAGAATGTTTTTCCAGAACATTTTTTGAAGGACACTGTTTTTGGTGCGGAGGATTTGGACACATGGCTAGGTACTGCACTCCGACCATTCAGAAAAATGTGCCAAAGCAGAATCAAAATGATCGCAAGCAGCAGATCAGTAAACCGACAAGTGAGTTAAAAGTTCAGAACAGATTTGCAGTTTTGCAAGATGAAGCTGGTCCATCATACTCTGAGAAAGAACAGAAGCCTCAATCCATTCCGAGTATGAAAGAAAAAGTATGGACTAGGAAGAAGAAAACTGAGAAGGCCGTAGTTGCTGAAATTTCCCTTAAAGCATCAGATCGTTCTGGTGTTTGGATCCTTGACAGTGGTTGCACATCCCACATGACGGGTAATAAGGATCTGGTTACAGGCATAAAATATGACAAAGAAGGAGTTGTCAAGTTTGTAAATGATGAAGGCCTGAAGATTGTTGGCTCTGGAAAAGCCAAGTTTGGGGGCAAAGAAATGAGACATGCTGATGTCTTGGTGGTAGAGGGTCTCAGTCATAATTTGCTTAGCGTCAGTCAACTATGTGACTTTGGGCACTCTATACTATTTACCAAGAAGATGGGTATTGTTAAAGGAAAAGATGGAATAGTCATTCTTCAAGGAAAACGAACAAAGGGGAATCTTTACCTTGTAGGTGGGGAAGAAGATTCATGCCTTTTATCCAGAGAAGAAGAAAATCAGCTGTGGCATAAGCGACTTGGTCATCTATGTCAACCATCTATGGAAGATCTGGTAAAGTGTGATGCTGCTAGAGACCTTCCCAAACTATCACGTGATCGCACTCATACGTGTGATTCTTGTCAACAAGGGAAGATCATCAGGAAGACATACAGGCCAAAGGAACAAAAAGCAACTCGAGTGCTCGAATTGGTGCATGCTGATGTATGTGGACCTATCTCACCACGAGCTATAGATGGGCAAAGGTACTATGTTCTTTTCATTGATGACTACAGCAGAATGGCCTGGGTATTCATCATTACCCATAAGACAGAGGTGTTCAGTTGCATAAATTAGTACAGGAGGGAATCAGAAAAGATGCTTGGGCAGAAA
Source organism: Viscum album (assembly GCA_963277665.1). NCBI lineage: Eukaryota > Viridiplantae > Streptophyta > Magnoliopsida > Santalales > Viscaceae > Viscum > Viscum album. The sequence continues at coordinate 1,347,833,187 of OY728121.1, read as the reverse complement.
ATTTTGAAGTTTCGTACTGATAACGGTACAGAATTTACAAACAGTCAGGTTGAAATCTATCTCGAGAAACATGGGATAAGGCATCAAGTTTCATCAGTGAGAACTCCCCAAAAGAATGGAGTGGTAGAAAGGAGGAATCGGATCATTAACAACATGGCCAGAACAATGCTTATTGATAAGGACCTACCAGAGAAATTTTGGAAGGAAGCAGTTTTGACATCGGTCTATGTTTCAAACAGGTCCCTGTTATGTCCGAAGCAAGGGAAGACTCCGTATGAACTGTGGTACGGAAAGAAGCCAACGTTGAAATACTTTCGAATCTTTGGAAGTAAGTGTTTCATTCTCAACAAAGAACATCATAGGAAGTTTGAGGCACGAGGAGATGAAGGGATATTCCTTGGCTATTCAGGGAAAAGCAAAGCATATAAATGCTTCAACAAGAGGATGGGAAAAATTGTTGAGAGTAATGATGTCACTATAGTCGAAAATGAACAAACTGCTCAACGACCCAGTGAACAGTTCCTGGATGAAAGTGATGATGAGGTAAGCAACCCAGGGGGAGTAGAAGTGGCAGAAGCTGACTCAGAAGAAGATACTGATGATGAAGAGGAAAGTGTCAAGTCGGTGTCTGCGAGGAAGCCAAAGAGTCGAGCTGAGATTGATAGGCAGAATATCATTGGTGATCAAACAGCTCCAGTTCAGACTCGAAGAATGAAATCATCACAGCAAGCATCGTTTTTTGTCTCGAGTGGAGCCGAAATGTTTTTCTGATGCAGCTGAAGATGAAAACTGGGTTCAGGCCATGAACGAAGAGCTTGATCAGATTGAGAAGAACCAGACATGGGAGATTGTTTTGAGGCCAGCGGACAAGAATGTCATTGGGACCAAATGGGTCTATCGCAACAAGATGAATGAAGATGGCACAGTGATTCGGAACAAAGCACGTCTAGTGTGCAAGGGGTACTCCCAAATCGAGGGAATTGATGTTGATGAGACATTTGCACTGGTTGCAAGGCTGGAGACAATAAGATTATTCCTAGCCATCGCAGTGCAAAGGAAGTTCAAAGTGTTCCAGATGGATGTCAAATCCGCATTCTTGAATGGGGTTCTGGAAGAGGAGGTGTATATTGAGCTGCTAGATGGTTTTCTCATTCATGAGGATGAGAACAAAGTTTGCAGGCTGAAGAAGGCATTGTATGGGCTGAAACAAGCACCAAGGGCATGGTACTCAAGGCTTGATCAGTACTTGAAGAAGCTTAGTTTTCAGCGTGGAGGAGTTGATTACAATCTCTATTTCAGTAATGACAGTAATCAAAGGATGATGGTGTTGGTTTATGTCGATGACATAATATTTGGTGGATCAGATGAAGCTCAGTGCAGACAGTTTTCCGAATTCATGAAAAATGAGTTTGAAATGTCAATGATTGGAGAGCTAACGTTTTTCCTTGGTCTACAGGTAACATAAGGAAGGAATGGAACATTCATTTCTCAATCTAAATATTCCAAGGAGGTCCTGAGAAGGTTTGGAATGGAAAATTCCAAGGAGATGAAGACTTCGATGGCTACCCGGATGAAATTATCAAAAGATGAGGATGGCAAGGCAGTTAATATCATAGAATACAGGCAAATCATTGGAAGTCTGTTGTACTTAACCGCAACAAGGCCTGATATTGTTTTCGCCACATGCCAAGCAGCGAGATATCAGAGTAATCCCAAGGAAAGTCACATGCTCGCAGTGAAAAGAATACTTCGGTATATTAAGGGCACGGTGGACTTCGGCTTGACATACAATGACAAATCTCAGACAGAGTTATTGGGGTACACTGATGCAGACTGGGCCGGTTCAGCGGATGATAGAAAATCAACGTCCGGTGGTGCATTCTATCTTGGTGGATTGTGTATTTCTTGGCTAAGCAAGAAGCAATATTGCATTTCATTAAGCACCGCAGAAGCTGAGTATATTGCGGCCACTCAAGCCTGCACACAGTTATTGTGGATGAAGTAGCAGCTTGAAGATATGGGAGTTGAAGTGAAGTCTCCGATCGGAATCCAGTGCGACAACTCAAGTGCTATAAATCTTAGCAAAAATCCCGTCCATAATTCAAGGACAAAGCACATTGAGATTAAGTATCACTTTATCAAGGAGAAGGTTGAGCAGGGGATCGTGAAGTTGGAGTATGTGCCTACAGAGCTGCAGGTTGCAGACATTCTGACAAAGGCCTTACCCAAGGCAGCATTTGAGAGGCATCGACTGGCTCTGGGAGTTCAGTCGACTCCCCGCACATGAAATAGTGTAGATATGGGACACCCCCCTCTCCCCAAGGTATGATGTGTTTTCCCTACTGTGCTAATGTGTTCTCTACTATGTTACAGACTACAAAGGCGTGACCTTTGGGTTCGTTGACAAAGGGGGAGAAAAGTGTTTGATAATGGGGGAGAAAATTGTGATTGTTCAAGGGGGAGACAGTGCGGAGATTTGATAAATCATAATTGATATGGGGAGAAGCTGACAGGTGGAGCAGCCAGAAAGGGGGAGTAATGAGAAAGGGGGAGAGAATTTTAAATCTGACGATGCTAGACGTGATCGATCAAATCATAGAAATCACGACAGCTGAGGATCGTGATAAAAGCATAATAGTGGTGTTGGAATGGTGTGAGACGGTGTCCAGCTATCAGCAATTGGTATCAACTTAAGAATTCACCGATTGGTATCAGTGTGGTTCAACAACTGGTTTTATTTTAAGAATTGGTATCAGGGTGGAATCGACAATTGGGGTCTGACATGAAGTGATTCATTGATGAACTTTTCATACTACTCTTGTTTCTCACGCCGAGCATTGCTCATGTGGGCTTAGAGTACGTGTTAAGTGAATCCTTGAACTCTATCATAATCGCAAGAGGCGAATGCTGGTAGCGACTGGAAGAAGACTCAGTGAGGTATCAAAGTGCAGAAAATCATCCTGAGCAAAATTGTGAAGAGTTATCAACAAACCCAAAGGGGGAGATTGTTGGGCAAAAATCCCTCAAGGTAACATTGCAGTATTTTTGGGTTGATTGTGTTTGTTGACAAAGCAGGTTTCCATGGAGAATTGTCGAGTTCCCGAGAAGTTGTTGACATTCCATGTTGACAAAGAACTATGACAAAGGAAAGGATGATCTGGAGGTGGTACAAAAGATCAGTACAAGGTGGCGCCGTTTTCCAGTGTTTGCCAAATTTATGGTCCTGAAAATCGCCAATGGAAAAAGGAGTGATATGTTGTTGGCAAAGGTTGAGGAGAGAGAAATGAAGGAGGTGTGCGGAAAAATTAAGCGTGGCGCACAAAACTAGCGGGTTGCGCGAAATCTTGAAGTATGGCGCGCAAAACAGCGGGTGCGTGAAATTGTATTTCGCGCAAAAGATGTTTCAAGGCCGAAAGCTTGAAAATCGGTAAAGGCATGAGGCGCGCGAAATTTTGGAGGTGTGCGTGAAAAATTGAAGTGGCGCGCGAAATAGTGGATGAAGTATTTCGCGCAAAAGATGTTTCGAGGTCCGAAGCTCGGAAAATGGCAAAGGCATGAGGTGCGCGAAATTATGGAGCAGTGCGCGGAAAATGGTTGTGCGCGGAAGATTTGTATTTCGCGATCAAAGCGGATTACGCGCTCAAGGAGGGTTTTTCGCGCAGGGCCGATTTTGCCTATAAATATGAAGTGACCCTCCTCCATTCAATAGAGCTCAAGACATAGAAAATACCCGAGCTCTGGTGCGCGAAATTGAAGTTAGAAAGGGTGTTGCGCGTAAACTAAAAGTTTGCGCGTAAAGTCAGCTGTTGCGCGAAAAGCTAAGGCTGCGCAGAAATTTGGTGTTGGCGCGTAAAAGGAAGGTTGCGCGAAAAGTGGATATCGTGCAAAAGCATTGAATTGCGTGCAAGGCAGTTTCCAGGCTGCGCGTAATATTTGGAGGTTGCGCGAAAAAGGAATTTCGCGCAAACCATAGAAATTGCGCGCAAGACACCGTAAGGGTTGCGCGTAAAAACTGAGGTTGCCCAGTACATCCGGTGCAAAGTGAGATTCATCTACGGGTGAAAGTTGGACTTCAACAGAGCATCTACATACAGAGGAAGATGCATTCCTTCATGAAAATGAAGAGACCTACAGGTCTATAAACTGTGAGTGAATCCCTTCTGGAGTAGTGAGCTTAGGAAGAGGAAAAGGTGATCCTCTCCACCGGCAGTGAGCCAGAGAGAGAGAAACAGGGAGTGACCCTTGGGAAAGCAGTGAGCTGACCCTAAACCTTGTATAGGCAGTGAGCCTGGGCATATAAGTGATCTAGCCCGAACATTGTAATCCACAGCTAGTGAAGACTAGTGGAATTTGGTACGACCGGCAACCTGTCGGTGTATTCTCCTTGGACGTAGCCCTTAGCGGTGAACCAAGTAAAATTGTTGTGTCCTGTGCTTGCTTTACTTTCTGTTTATATTGTGCAGCAGGAAAGAGAGAGAAGAGTGTTTTGCTTAACAGCGAAACAAGATCAGAACGGGCTTTATTTTTTAATTAGTCATACCCTGATTCACCCCCCCCCCCCTCTCAGGGTATTCGGCCTAATGGACCTAACAAGTGGCCTAGCTTGCCATATGAAAAATATACTGCTTCCCATTCCTTGACCAGCCTCTAGATCTTCCCCTTCTTGGAGGGATGGTGCTTGGGGGCTTCAGACCATTTATAAATCCTTGTCCCCTTTACCTTGTCCTTCCTCTTCTTATTCACCATAAGGACTACGGGTTTGTCACACCCCATGTCCTTATCTACCTGGAAAATTAAGGTTATAAGTTCCAATAGACTCTTATCATTATTTATCATGTTTTATTTGACAATAAATCTAGAGAAGGTCTTGGGAAATGATGATAGGATGAGATCTGTACGCAACTCATCCAGGAACTTAATCCCTAAGATGTTCAGGCGTTCAATGTAGCCAATAATCTTGACTACATGAGGCCCAACTAGAACAGACACTCTAAGATTAGTTGTGAACAAAGCATTGGAGATCTCATATCTCTCATGTCTCACCTTCTCTTGATAGAGATTCTTAATGTGATACATCATGCTATACGCATCCATGTTTTCATGTTGCTTTAATAGCTCATTATACATGACCGATAGCATGAAACATTGGACATTTGTGCCATAATCTAAATGTTTTATATAGAGAGATATTTCCTCATCATTTTCCTCATTTCCAGGTGCAACTAGAACAGGCTCCTCCAACACATACAATTTCCTCTTGTGGTGAAGGATGGCACGTAAACGTCTCTGCACTCTTGGAAATTGGTGTCGGTGAGAAGGTTTTCCTTCTAGAGTATGGTTCTCAATGATATGTTTGAAGTCATTTTTCTTGTCATTTCTACAAATTAAGATGAGAAAATATTTAGTACTTTATCATTATAAAAGCTGAGACAAATTAATTAATTAATACTTATTAGTCTCTCACTGTTTTATCAAAATCTAATAGACCTCACCATTAACTTCAAAATATTATGTTGCCTAAATATTCTAGTGGTAAGGATCCATATTGTCCTTTTCATTACCCCAACTAGGGCTGACCAAGAAACTTGAAAGGTTTTAGGTAGACATTCCAAATTCCAACTGCATTAACTCGTAGCTCGTTGATCCGCTGAGTGGACTCCCTAATCCTAAAATCCTTTTATTTTGGATTTCTTTAACATTTGCCTCTTGGTCACACCAAGTCTTGTTGTGGCAGTCAACCCTTTATGTGAACCAAGTAAAGTCAACCCAAAACCTTGAATTAGAATTCCCAGATAATTGAAAGCACCACAACTAGGGTTGGTCAAGCACTTTGAACTATGGTTCGATTCTAACCAATATTATGGAAGGTTATACCGACTTAATATTTCTTTGAGGGATTTTATCTTTATACATAAATTTCCATTTTATTATCTTTCTTACATTATTTTTAATATTAATTGGGATATAATTAAGTGATTAACCATATCTAAGATAATATTTACGCATAAGTCGGTCTTATTTTAGTTCCATCTTGAAATTTCGTTTAATTTATTAATTGTGTGATCATGAAAACACACCCACAATAAATAAACCATGAAACTGAAAGAAATAAAATAAATGGCATGATCATGAACTTGTTATATTGATTAGTTTATCTAGTGGTTGATAAACTAACCCAAGACCTAGGTAATAAACACCTTGAACCTTTTGGGTTCATGTTTACAGCTTTCCACCTGTCCACCTTTGTATGTAACAACTGAATGGATTATCATTGTCGCTGACATCGACGACCTTGAGGTAGGTGGTTCCATTCCGATTATCCAAATTGATTATCCTTGTATTTCTTGATTTATTTCAATTATTTATTTAAATTCAATTGCTCAAATCTTCTTTCAATTAAATTGATAAAAACCTGATTCCAGTGAATCAAGATATATGAAATGGTTTGGTCATAGAAATTTGGAAAACCCCTGATTCCATTGAATTGGGTGTGTTTATGGAAATTGGCTGATTTAAATTTTTTAATTTAAATTTTGGATTTGATGGAAATTATTTCAATTAAATTGTTGGATTTAATTGTGAAAATAAATTTTGTAATGATGGAATTGGTTTTTAATGGATTTCAAACTGGTGAAAATGGCTTAAAATGATTGGATAGAAACCAAGTGGTTTTATCTTGTGAAAAAGGCATGTTTTTTGAATAAAACCTATTTCAATTTTAAATGGAAATAAATTGGAACTTTTTAAATGGAAGAATGGGATTGATCATATTTTTAAGAAGTATTAAAATATTTCACCCATCATGTAATAGTGCATGCAATACTTATGTAGTTAGTGAGTTATTTGGATACACTCTACGCTACGACAACATTCTAAAACATACTTGCGGTGGTTCACATCCCCGATGGTTTGGTGACGAGTCTCCTTTGGCCAGTGTCATAGGGACGTGTGTATACACATTTTTCTGAGTTCACATAGAGAGTTTGAAATCCTATAGCTGGTTAATACTATTGTACCTTTTGGCATATGACCATGTTGCTCGCTTGTTTATTTATATTTGAGATATAAATGTATGTCAATGTTTGTTTGAACTGCTTACATGCCTACTGAATTTATATAAACTGTTTTATATAAATGTTTTACATAATCCATTGTTTTAGAAATATTCCATCATTTGTAAAATCATTGCTTAAAATATTTATTTCCATCATTTGAAAATGTATAGCATGTTTTGTTTAAATATGATTTTGAATTGTCAAACCCATTTATTTGAAAATTGAAAGCTTTTCTTTGGATAATTTATATTTGGAATCTATTATGGAATCTTTGGTGGTATCCTACTAGGCTTAGGCTCATACCCTACTTTTTCCTTCGAGTGTTTGTAGACTTTCTTATTCTAGGTTCGAGCAAAGGGAGGGGATCTCTTGGAGGTGGATCCATCTGTTGAGCTTTGGTCTTGATGAGTTGTGTCCTTAGGGACCTTGGGGTTGTTTTCCCATTTTAGTACTTTGGATTTTATGCCTCTTTTCATTCTGGTACCTTTACTCCCTGTGGAGTTTTCTTATTGATATGCATACTATCTTTTATCATTTGCTTCTGCATTCTTGTGGAAAAAAATCATTCTCACTTGTATGTTTTACGATGTCAGGTGCTAGTCATAAGACTGTGGGGATCGGGAATGCCCTTCGGGCTATGTCAAGGCTGGCTCGGCTATCGGGTTACCAGGGTACCCGAGCTGGTTTGTGAAAAAATTGTATCAAAGGGAGGTTGAGCTTTTGTCTTGAAGTCAGTATGCATTTTTGAAATCCTTATTAGGACTTAGGAAGTAGTTGTGATTGAGTGTCTAGTCATCTCTCACCACAATGAACCTTAAGTCGTTAGGGGTGGTTAGGGAAAGATGTCTTACTGTGTAGTTCCAGTATTTTCCCTATTTTGAATTGGATAGAGTGAAATCTAAATCTTGTTTATTCCTTCTGTTGAGAATAATTTCTCTTGTTACTCAGTCTGAGTGTTAATCTAATGTCTTCCTATTTAATGTTGATGTTGTATAACATTATGCCACCGAGAAGATATGTGAATCGGATCTAGGAGGAGGCTGCTGCTGAACCTCAGCAAGTGAATCATGTTGTGGGTCAGAATCTAGTTGAGGTGAGATCATCAAAACCTTCAAAAACTGCGGGGTAATCAAAATCTTCACATAAAAAAGGGTTCCAGCCACAGGTATCCAGAACGAAGCTTCTTCACGCAGTGGAAGAGTCTCCAGAGGAAGCTGATATAGGTCCAGTGACCGTGGTAGGTGTCATTACTATAGCTTCTTCTTTAATGACTGCTCTATTTGATACTGGTGCATCTCACTCATTTTTTTTAACCCATAATGTTAATCTTCTTAATCTTCCTATGGAGATTTTATCTTGTGCAATTGATATTACTATACCCCTTGGTATGAAGGGAGAGTAGGGTCTCCGCAGTCCTTCTTGTTTCTTCTCTCTATCAGATGCCATACTTTCTTGGAGTTTTCTGGTACTTGACATGAAATCTCTTGATGTCATATTCGGGATGGATTGGATCGTTGCTAATAAAGCCCAGATTGATTATTATCTTCGACGGGTCTACCTTAATACACCTAGTGTGCCTCTTTTCTTTTAAGGAGAATGATACCCAAGGTTGAGCTGAGCCAGACCTTCTTATCTAGAGTCAGGGAAAGTGATATCGATGTTTTCATTTTATCAGGAGTGATATTCAATGAGTGTTGATATCCCTGCAGTTGTCGTCGAGTTTTCCATTGTGTTTCTTTCTGACTTTTCTGGTTTACCATGTGGTAAGATAGGTTGATTTTTCTAATAAACAATTAACAGCCTGCAATCAGAATGGATCTTTTGAGTCATTGTATAGTCGTCCTTGTAAATCTATGTTGTGTTGGTCGGAGATTGGTGAAATTTCCTTGGTTAGACCAAGTTTAGTGCAAGATATGACAATAAAGATTTAGTTTATTAGTCAGTGAATGTTAATGACCCAGAGCCAATAAAAGTTCTATGTTGATCGTTGCTATAGACCTTTGCAGTTATAATTTGGTGACTAGGTGTTCTTGAAAGTTTCACCCAATTGGGTCATTGATGGCTTGGGAAGCAAGGGAAGTTTACTTCTCATTTTTTGGTACCTTTCTGTTGGAGTTGGTGGCCTAGAACCAACTAATTTGTACTTTATTCATTAATAAATACCTTATCACATCTTTATTGTTCTTCTGCATGACAATGTATGTGATAATGTCCTAAGGATAGCTGTTGCATTAAAGGGTCATAGTGGATCTCTGCTATCATGAGAACCCAGAAGTGCCATAACATTGTTCTTGAATATATGTTCTATGTCCGGATGATGTTATTTGAGGGACACAAATAATACAGGCCATTAGGTTTGAGGACTCATAAAACTTTGAGGCACATTCTCATGGTGTGCGCCCTTGGTAATATCTAGGAGGATATTATGAGAACGAGACCCACCAGTAGAAAATCCACATTTCATAGTGTCATTGGATGTTCCTATCTACGGATGTGTGTATTGGTCCTTAGACTTTAAGATTATTATTAATGGGTATTGCAACTCGCACACTTAGATGTATTAACGAAAACTGTAATGACACATTGTTCACAGCGAGGTAGGATATGTTGGGTGTGTCACGAGTAATACTGCATTAATAGATAATGCGAGAAAGGATTTGTCTCTTCTATTCCATAATGGAAGTAGATATCTCAGGCCCTTTGGTGGAATTGATATATCCTAAATAAATCCATGGCCATGGTAAGGAATAGGTGAGTTCAATTATGAAAAGCCAAAGAAAGAATAATTGAGCACATGGGTTGATGGAACTAGCATACAACTCACTTGATTCGAGATATTGAGACAAATGGATTATATTACACGGTAAGCATTCGTAGGAGGTGACATGTCATTGCGGCATTAACTTCTTTCTCTATGGGTTCCTTGGCGTGTTGCTAGATGTTAACCTTGGACTTTAGGCAGGCTCCGCCTAATACCATTGATAAAGATGTCTTGAGGGTCACACGATAAGTGTGTCCAAGTATCTCAGTTAAATATTAATTTAAAAAGTTGAATAAATATTATTCTCGATTGTGGTTTAATAATTATTTAAGGATGTCTGATAGAATTTATTTTGACACTAGTTTTTCGAGAGAATATATTGTGGGAGAAATAATATATTTATTAGCGAGTAATGCAGTGATATTTATTTTAGAAATAAATAGCCATTATTCAAGGTCTAAAAATGTAGTGGAGGAAATAAAGAGAATGAAAAAACAAAAGTACACGTCATGTATATTAATATACACGCCGTGTATTTTTTTGGGAATTTATGAGAAATAATATTATTTATTTAATTAAATAATATTAGGTGTAATTTGTTGGGCGCATGTCAGGTAATAATAATAGTCAACTGTTATTATTAGACATGGGGTATTGTTAAGAATTAAATGAAATGAATAAATGCTTTCAGGTAATTAATTCATTTTATTATTCTAAGTAATTAAAATATCAATTATATAATTATCATTAGCCTAGCCATTTTCGGAGGTTATGCGCAACGGATCTAGAGAAAGCTCTTAAGCCAAGAGAGAATTAATTTCTTCCAAGAAAGCTCTCAATCTACGAGAGACAGATCCTTCTCCACTGGATAAAAGCGGTTGAAGGCGAACATCGCAAGTGAAGGTTCTTCCACGCTAGCACCCGGAGAGACCTTCGGCGATATCTAGAGATATGTGGAGCACGTGTGGATCACCGCTAGAGGAATCCTACACTTGGATTCTACGACGCAATGATGGATCACATCGGATCGTGACCGGAAACATCAACAGAGAGAGAATTTCATCAAGGTAATTATTTTTTTTTAAATTAAATTAATTGTAAACAACATATGATGATCCTATCTATGGTTCCAGGACTCCCTTATTTTCTTTCATTTTTCGTTCTATTCCTAATATTAGGTGTTTTATTATCGTAATGGATCTCATATTAAATGTCGTTAATGGAAAAAAATTAAATTTGGGTACACCCACCAACACGCTTCCGCTGCATCTAGAACCTACAAGTGGTATCGGAGGGGTCATATTGTTGATTATAATTATTTAGTTTTCCATTGGTAATTTACACATTTAATAATTTAGTTGTTTCAATTCAAGTTAATCGTTCTGCAAATCTGAATCTCAAGATCTGTTCCTCCTCTCTCGTTTCTCGTTCACCTTACAGAAATGACTTTTTCTTTTAATTTTGATTAAAATAAAATAGATGATATAATATAGAGGTTCCAAATGTTCATGGTCGTACAACACCATAATACACGGCGTGTATTCAGAAGTATATGCCATGTAGTCTAGGTTCAATGCATCATACTGATCAGCAAAATCAGGTCGTGTGTTGGAGTATTTCTAAGTCTTAAATGACACCGTGTGTTGACCAGGAACATGTGGAACATGGTTTCTGGATTACACACTGTGTGGTCCACTGAACATGGCATGTAGTCCCATCAGGTTAGGGTTGGACCGTGTACCCCGTACACGGCTTGCCCGGCTGGAAACCGTGTAACGTGGATACTACACGGCATGTGTCCCACTGAACACACTATGTACTCCAAAAAATTTCTGAAGTACATCTACACGCCATGTCCTTGGGCGTGTACTTTGGATGGACGGTGAACAAAAGTACACGCCGTGTAGTCGGAACTACACGTCATGTAATCATCCAAATTATGCAGATTTATTAAAATTTATTATTATATTATACAAACCCTTGAGGCATGTACCATAGTGCATGTGTAAAGCTGAGGCGCAACACGTGATAGGTGTTTTTATATATGTGTGTTTAACTTAACATCTGTGTAATGTTCATTTCTACTCATTGGGTAGTTATGAATGGGAATTCACCAGGTTGCCTTCAAGGTACAAGTTACATACAAAGATAATTTTAAATTAATTTATTTGTTTAAAATTATGATGGATGAGAATCTCATGGAAATTCATAAAAGGGTTTAAGATAAAAGGATTGATTAATTAAAGATAGTTAATTGATTCGAGCATGATTTATCTTAAACAAGAACGATTAAATAATTGAATGCTAGTTTTATTTATACATAAATATCATTGCATGTATGGATGATCATGAGCTAGACCAAGACCTTTTGTATGTGAATGGTTTCTTTTAAATAATTTATTTTAAATTTGTTGGTTTGCGAGTCTTCTCCTCATTAATATGTAGGGCATGCGTGTCCAAGGTTTCTTTTATGTAAAACCCTGTTTTACCCCTCACCTGCATGTGAGATAAAAGCATATGTAATGGATACAGCTCCCAAGTTGGTGGAGGCGGCTCAAGTTAGGAGCCAAGGTGAAACCAATCCAAGGAGATACAAAGGTGGACAGGTGGAAAGCTGTAAACACAAACCCAAAAGGTTCAGGTGTTTCTCCCCTAGGTTTTGGGTTAGTTTATCAACTTCTAGATAAACTAACCAATAGAACAAGATCATGATCATACCATTTATTTTATTTATATTAGTTTCATGGTTTATTTATTGTGGGTGTGTTGTCATGATCACACAATTAATGAATTAAACAATCATGCAAGATGGAACTAAAATAAGATCGGCTTATGCGTAAATATTATCTTAGACATGGTTAATCACTTAAATATATCACACTTAATATTAGAAAGGATGTAATCAAAGATAATAAAATGGAAATTTACATATAAGGATAAAATCCCTCAAAGAAAATATGAAGTCGGTATAGTCTTCCATAATCATGGTTAGAATTGGACCATAGTTCAAAGTTCTTAACCAACCCTAGTTAAGGTGCTTTCAATTATCAGGGAATTCTAATTCAAGGTTTTGAGTTGACTTGACTTGGTTTGCATCAAGGGTTGATTTCCACAGTAGGACTTGGTGTGACCAAGAGGAAAAGATTGAGGAAATCCAAAATAAAAGGGTTTCAGGATTGGGGAGTCCACTCAGCAGATCAAGGAGATGCGAGTTAATGCAGTTGGCATTTGTAATGTCTACCTAAAACCCTTCAAGTTTCTTAACCAACCCTAGTTGGGGTATGGCGAAGGGCAATATGGATTCTTTCCACTAGAATATTCAAGCAATAGAATATTCTAAAGTCAATGGTGAGGGCTATTGGATTTTGATAAAATATTGGGAGACTAATAAGTATTAATTTATTTATTTGTCTCAATTGTATCATGATAAAGTACTAAACCTTTTTGCATCTTAATTTGTAGAAATGACAAGAAAAATGACTACAAACATATCATTGTGAACCATAATCGATAAGGAAAACCTTCTCACTAGCACCAATTTCCAAGAATGGAAAAGGCGTTTACGCGTTATCCTTCACCATGAGAGGAAATTGTATGTGCTGGAAGAGCATGTTCCAGTTGTGCCTAGAAAAGAGGCCAGTAATGAGGAACTATATCTTTATATGAAACATATTGATGATGTCATAGATTTCCAATGTTTCATGCTATCGACCATGTCTAATGAGATCTTAAAGTAACATTAAAACATGGATGTGTATAGCATGATGTCTCACCTTAAGGATCTCTACCAAGAGAAGGCGAGACCTGGGAGATATGAGATCTCCAACGCTTTGTTTACAACTAATATTGGAGAGTCTGTGCTAGTTGAGTCTCATGTAGTCAAGCTTATTAGCTACATTGAATGCCTAGACATCTTAGAGATTAAGTTCCTGGATGAGTTGCGTACAGATCTCATCCTATCATCACTGCCCAAGACCTTCTCTATCTTTATTGTCAACTATAACATGAGAAACAATGAGAAGAGTTTATCTAAACTTCTGACCTTGATTTTCCAGGTAGATAAGGACATGGAGCATGAAAACCCCGCAGTCTTTATGGTGAATAATAAAAGTAAGGACAAGGAAAAGGGGCCAAAGATTCATAAACGATCTGAAGCCCCTGAGCATCATCCCTCCAAGAAGGGGAAGATCCAGAGGCAGGGCAAGGAACGAGAGGTAGTATGTTTTTCAAGTGTCAAGAAAGGCCACTGGAAGAGGAACTACACCCAGAAGTGTGGGGATGCTAAAGATGGGTTCGTTATTGAGTGTAATCTTTCCTTTTCTACACATTGGGTATTAGATACATCTTGTGGGGCTCACATCTGTATTCAAATGTAGGAACCAAGTAGATTTAGAAATATTGTCATAGGAGAGGTGGATATTCGAGCTTCTAATGGCACGAGGTTGGCTGCATTGGCCATTGGCGATTACCACCTCTCACTGCCAACTAGGATGATTTTGATTTTACATAACTATTATTATGTGCCTAGTAAAACATAATTTATGTATCATGTTTGGATATGGATGGATTTATTTTCAAATTTGGAAATAAGGGTTGTCTCTTTTATAAGAACAACGTATGTTATGGTATGGAGCATTTAAATAATGGTTTGTATGTATTAAATTATGAAAACTAGGTGTTGGCAATCGATAAAAAAACAAACTCACATGAATCATACATCACCCAATTGTGGTATCACCATCTCAATCATGTAAATTATAAGAGCTTGACAAAGCTCTGCCAAGATGGCTATTTAGACTCTTCTGAGCTAAAACTGTTTGATAGATGTCATGTTTGTTTACAAGTTAAAATGACCAAGCTGCCTTTCGGTGAACAGGGTGAAAGGGCCACAGATCTTCTAGGATTGGTGCACACAAATGTGTGTGGACCATTTCCAGTAGAAGCTATAGGTGGATATTCTTACTTCATTGCTTTTACTGATGATTTGAGTATATATGGCTATGTCTACTTAATGAGGTATAAGTCATAAGACTTAGAGAAATTTAAGGAATTCAAGAATGAAGTAGAGAATTAGCTTGGTAAGAAGATAATGAAGCTTCAATCGGATCGAGGCAGAGAATATCTAAACCAAGAGTTCATCGATCTTCTACGGGAGTCTAGGATTCTATCTCAGCTCACTCCTCCTTATACGCCACAGTAGAATGGTGTTAGTGAAAGGAGGAACCACACCTTTTTGGACATGGTGAGGTCGATGATGAGTCATGCAGATCTTACATTATCCTTTTGGAGATATGCATTATAGACTGCAGCATACACATTAAACCGAGTGCCAACCAAGATGGAAAATGGAATTACCTTCGAGTTATGGAATGGAAAGAAACCCATTTTGTCGCACACACGTGTATGGGGATGAAAGGCATTTGTTAATGCCTACTCATGAAACAAACTAGATTCCCGGGGCACAAAGTGTATCTTTATAGGATATCCCAAGGAAACGAAAGGATATTACCTACATAACCCTTCAGACAAGAAAGTGATTATCGCTAGACAAGTCGTCTTTCTTAAGAGGGAGCACATCCTCAAAAGGGATAGTGGGAGAAAGATTGAATTCGATGAAGTTGATGCTCAAGATACATAGGATTTGGTACAGGAACAAGTTCCATAATTCCCCATAGAAGAGGTTCCAGAAACACAAGTACTGTGTAGAAGCTCAAGAGAGGTAAGGGAACCAGAGAGATTTGGTTTCCTAGTTACAGAGGATGGTGAATCATTATTGTTGGACAATGATAAACCTCTCTCCTAAAAGGGTTTAGTAGAAATCTCAAAAGATGCAAGATGGATAGAAGCTATGAATTCTGAGATGGATTCCATGTATCAGAACCAAGTTTGGGTTCTGGTCGATGAGTTGATTGATGTAAAGCCTATTGGATGCAAATGGGTATTCAAGAGAAAACTGGACATGGAAGGTCACGTTAGCACCTATAAAGCAAGGCTAGTGGCTAAATAATTCAGACAACATCAAGTAATTGACTATGATGAAACCATCTCACCAGTTTCCATGTTTAAATCCATAAGAATTATACTTTCCATAGTAGCTTACCATGACTATGAGATTTGACAAATGGATGTCAAAACAGCATTCCTTAATGGGAACCTTTAGGAAGATGTCTATATGACACAACCAGAAGGTTTTGTGATTCCAGGTGAAGCCAAACGGATTTGCAAGTTGAAAAAATCCATTTATGGATTGAAGAAAACATCCTAGTCATGGAACATTCGATTTGATGAAGCCATAAAGGAATTTGGTTTCATTAAGAATTAATGTGAGTCATGTGTTTATAAGAGGTTTAATGGAAACGTAGTCGCTATCCTAGTAGTATATGTTGATTACATATTGCTTATTGGAAATGATGTATCGATCTTACATTCAGTTAAGGACTGGTTGAACAAGTGTTTCTCCATGAAGGAC
The DNA here is from genome assembly GCA_963277665.1 of Viscum album. Lineage (NCBI taxonomy): Eukaryota > Viridiplantae > Streptophyta > Magnoliopsida > Santalales > Viscaceae > Viscum > Viscum album. Next base: position 1,347,816,902 of record OY728121.1, on the reverse strand, counting down.
TTAGGCGAAGCAGCCTACATTTTAGGGATCAAGATCATTCGTGATAGATCCAAAAGGATGCTTGGACTAAGTCAGGGTACATACATTGACCAGATACTAAAAAGATTTAGTGTGTAACAATCCAAGAGGGGATTGGTTCCAGTGTCACATGGTCCACATCTTTCTAAGAAAATTTGTCCTCATACACAACAGGAGAAAGATGGAATGAGTAAGAACTCATACGCTTCAGTTATAGGATCCATCATGTATGTCATGTTATGTACCAGGCTTGATGTTTTCTATGCACTAAGCATGGTATGCAGATATCAAGAAGATCCAGGAGAACAGCATTGGACTACTGTTAATACTATCCTTAAGTATCTGAGAAGAACTAAGGATATGTTCCTGGTGTATGGAGGAGACGAGGAGCTTGTCATCAGAGGGTATGTTGATGCTAGTTTTCAGACAGATCAGAATGATCTAAAATTGCAATATGGATATGTTTTCTTTCTCAAAGGAGGATCTGTGAGATGGAAGAGTTCAAAGCAACCAGTTGTCACCGATTCTACAGCGGAGTCTGAATATATAGCAGCTTCTGATGTAGCCAAGGAATCCATCTAGATTTAGAACTTTGTCTAGGAGCTTGATGTGGTTCCTAGAAGTAAATATCCTATCACATTTTATTGTGATAATACTACAGCGGTGGCTCTTTCAAAAGAACCAAGGTCATATAAACAGACAAAACACATACTCCAGAAGTATCACCTATTGAGGGATTTCTATCAAAGGGGTGAAGTTGCAGTGAGTAGAGTGTCCACGGAAGAGAATTTGGTGAACCCCGTGACTAAAGTCCTATCTCAACAGAAGCATGAATATCATGTGAGAGCTAGCGGGTTAAAGGTTGTTAGCAGTTGGATCTAGTCCAAGTGGGAGTCTGTTGGAGTTTGTGGCCTAGAACCAACTACTTTGTACTTTATACATTAATAAATACCTTATCGCATCTTGATTGTTCTTCTGTGTGACAATTCATGTGATAATTTCCTAAGGATAGTTGTTGCATTAAAGGGTCATAGCGGATCCCTGCTATGATGAGAACCCGGAAGTGGCATAACACTATTCTTGAATATATGTTATATGGTCGGATGATGTTATTTGAGGGACACAAATAATACAGGCCATTAGGGGTGAGGACTCATAAAACTTTGAGGCACCTTCTCATGGTGTGTGCCCTTAATAATATCCAGGAGGATATTATGAGAACGAGACCTGTCAGTAAGAAATCCACATTTCATAATGTCATTGGATGTTCCTATCTGCAGACGTGTGTATTGGTCCTTAGACTTTAAGATTATTATTAATGGGTATTGTAACTCGCACACTTAGATTTATTGATGAAAACTGTGATGACACACTGTTCGTAGTGAGGTAGGATATGTTGGGTATGTCACGAGTAATACTACATTAATAGATAATGCGAGAAAGGATATGTCCCTTCTGTTCCATAACGAAAGTAGATATCTCAAGCCCTTTGATGGAATTGATATATCCTAAATAAATCCATGGTCATGGTAAGGAATGGGAAAGTTCAATTATAGAAAGTCAAAGAAAGAATAATCGAGCACATGGGTTGATGGCACTAGCATACAACCCGCTTGATTCGAGATATCGAGACAAAGGGATTACATTACACAGTAAGTGTTCGTAGGAGGTGACACATCATTGCGGCGTTAACTTCTTTCTCTATGGGTGTCTTGGCGTGTTTCTAGACGCTAACCTTGAACTTTAGGCAGGCTCTGCCTAATGTCACTGAGAAATAGACCGAGAGGGTCACACACTAAGTGTGTCCAAGTATCTCAGGTAAATATTAATTTAACAAGTTGAATAAAGATTATTTCTGATTTTGGTTTCATAATTATTTAAGGATGCTTGATCGCATTTATTTCAACACTAGTTATTCGAGATAATATATTATGGGTGAAATAATATATTTATTAGTAAGTAATGCAGTGATATTTATTTTAGAAATAAATAGTCATTATTCAAAGTCTAATAAATGTGGTGGAGGAAATAAAGAGAATAGAAAAACAAAAGTACAAGTCGTGTATATTAATATACATGCCGTGTATTTTTTCTAGGAATTTATGAGAAATAATATTATTTATTTAATTAAATAATATTAGGTGTAATTCTTTGGGCGCATGTCAGGTAATAATAATAGTCAACTGTTATTATTAGACATGGGGTATTGCTAAGAATTAAATGAAATAAATAAATGCTTTCAGGTAATTAATTCATTTTATTATTCTATGTAATTAAAATCCCAATTATATAATTCTCATTAGCCTAGCCATTTTTGGGGGTTGTGCACAACGGATCTAGAGAAATCTCTCAAGGCAAGAGAGAATTCTTTTCTTCTAAGAACACTCTCAAGCTACGAGAGAGAGATCCTTCTCCACTGGATCAAAGCGATCGAAGGCGGACATCGCAAATGAAGGTTCTTCTGCGTTAGCACCCAGAGATCCCTTCGGTGATTTCCAGAGATATGTGGAGCATGTGTGGATCACCTCTAGAGGAATCCTACACTTGGATTCTACGAATTAATGACGGATCACATTGGATCATGATCGAAAACATCAACGGAGAGAGAATTCCGTCAAGGTAATTCTTGTTTTTTTAATTAAATTAATTATAACCAACATATGATGATCCTCTCTATGGTTCTGGGACTCCCTTCTTTTATTTCATTCTTCATTCTATTCTAAAGATCTGGCGTTTTATTATCGTGACGGATCTCGGATTAAATGTCGTTAATGGAAAAAATTAAAGTTGGGTACACCCACCAACGTGCTTCCACTGCGCCCGAAACTTACACTTTCGATATTGTTGATCAGGTGGGAAGTTGCATATTGTTTGGCACTACCACCACAGCTGACATCAATACATAATGTGTTTCATGTGTCTCAACTTGAAAGTTTTTATCTGACCCATATCATGTTCTGAGTTGACGTGATCTTGAAGTGAAACCCAGTTTATCGGTGACTGATCTGCCAGTCAGGGTTGTTGATTCTAAGACCAAGGTACTTCATGAGAGGACGATACCTCTAGTCTGTGTTCTATGGTAGTAAGGTTCTGATTCTCATGAGACGTGGGAGAGGGAGGAACTGATGATAGAGCAGTGGTCTCATCTTTTTGACACAGAGGTTTCTTCGTAGGATTTTTGGGGACAGAAAGTTCCTATGGTGGGGAGGTTGTAATAACCTATTACTATTTTAGGTTTTCCTAAACTCACTTGTTTTAAATTATTAATATCTTAAGTAAAAAAAATGATTAATCAACGATTTTTTTGATAAACATGTTAAAGGCCTTAACTGACGGTTAACATCTTGGAATATTCAATTGAATATTTTTGGGGTTCGACAATGAGTTGGTGCAAGATCCTGAGGCCCGCAAAGGCTCGGTGAAGACGGTATAAAATTATTAAATATAATATATTAAGAACACACTTTTTATTCAAAATATTTGAATAACTCCAAAACTGTGTGTCGTTTGAGAAATCTGAGACTACAGTTATGTCCGAAATATAGTGTTTACCCTAGGAGGAGAATAATATTCTAAGGCGCCGGACATTTAGATGCCTCACTCATGAGATAAAGTTATTAAATAATATTTAATATATTATTTATTAAAGATAATTAAATATCTCCCAATCGGTGTGTCATATGGAAAATATGATACCACCGATGGGTCCGGAATGAGGGGTTTACCCTAGGTAGGTTATAACATTAGTATGTGTCATGCATTTAGATGCCTCGATCACAAAAATAACTTTTTTATTTTAATTATTTATTTATTCTATTTTTTTAAATAATAAATCTTTAATATCTCTCAAACGGTGCGTTCAATGAGAAATATGATACCACCGTTGGGTCTGAAATGAGGTTTTTACCCTATACAGGGTATAAATATAATGTTCAATGGATGTTTGGTGTCATTTAATTTTTATGTTAAATAATTAAAAAAATGACATGCATTGTTCAATCATCTTCTTAAACGGGTAAACCCCATTTTTGAACCGTTGGAGGTTTTCATACATCTTTTTTACCACCATTTTGACAGAAATTAAATTAGAAACGGCCTAATAAATGGAAATCAATGACTCCACTATAATTTTTAGATTGAATCGGTGTTTTAAATGAGAGTTTGAATGTAACGTGGGAGACATACGCATTGAAGTTTTCATGTCTGATCACCTTTGGTTTTTGGATCAATCCTATAAAAACCATGTGACCTCAAGACTAATTGCAGTGGGGCGATATGATTTGCCTTCGGTTTGAATTCCTCGGCTTGTGGGTGTTCTTCAGGTGATGGAGCGAGAGGGATTTTTATGTTCCCTTATGCAATGCGGGAATAGGGTTTGCTCTTCTTTTATTTTTTGTTTATTGATTTTATTATTACTTATCCATTATTCTAAATTCAATAACTTCTATGTTATTGGTCAAAATTACTCACTATCGGTGTCGTTGGGCTTGTCTCAATGAGAAGATCCTAAATCATATTTTTGATTTGAAGGTAGCAGTGTTTTATTCAATCTTCCACTATATCAGAAATTGTGTTTAGCGGCGGTTTTTTAGAAGCGGTTTCCAAAACCGCTGCTAAACCTTTTTTAAAATGGTTTCGCGGCGGTTTATAATAAACCGTCGTGAAACATTTTTTTTTAACACCACCGACCCTTCCCCCCACCCCAACCCTCTTCTCACCCCACTTCCCCTGGCCCCCGGCTTCCTCCGCGACCCCGGCCCCCCACGACCCCGGTGACCCCGCGACCCCGGCTACCCTGCGACCCTAGCGACCCCACGACCCCAGCGACCCCACGACCCCGACGACCCCACGACCCTGCTTCCCCCAGCCCCCCGTGACCCCGATGACCTAGGTATATTGATCATTCACCTCTTTTATCCTTTTTTTTCTTATCATTATTCATTTAGAGAATTCTCCATCAGTCTTAATGGTCTATATGTTTATGAGTTTGTGATTATGTGTTTCCTTGTTTCATTTGGAGTCCTTGGTTAAGTAATGTGATTTGGGGACTTAAATTGAGGTTTTAGTTTTTAAACACTTCACAAACCTTTTTGTGTATGTTGATGATGTAAGACCAAACCTAGTGATACCCATGGAATATTCCAAAACCTTGAGAATGGTGAAATAAATTGGTGAATAGTAAAACGGGATAAATGTTCGAGCGAATGTGTTCTAAATTTTAATTGGGAATGTGGGTGTGGTTAAAGGATAAAATGAAATGATTATATGTAACTCTTTTTGAAATTCCCAAGGGTCTCTTGAAATGGTTTGAAATATGTGTTTGGGATTTTAATCTAGTTATGAATTTTATATGATGAAAATGATGCTTTAAAGGTGGGTTTTATTATGAGATTTCAAATGATTATTTGAATTTGGGGTTTAAAAAAATATCTTATGAAAACTCTAAATGGTTGGTTTGAATGGTTGATTTAGAAATGAAATCCTTGAGGAATTTTTTAGTTTTAAAAGTGTAATACCCATGTTTTAAGTGGGGGATTCAAAATGATTTCAAATGAGTACTTGAATTGTGTTTATAACATTATTTGGTTTTATAGGTTTTTTGGGACCATAATAATTAATTGGATATATTGTTTAGTGAGATATAACCCATGGGGATTTTGTTGTCATGTGAACATTGTTATGAAATGAACTAAATGATGAATGTTACTAGTTAACAAACCATGATAAGGGGGTGTATGGAATAATGGTATATGTGTAATGGGTTATGTATGTGAAAGATAAATGTGTTAAATGTTTATGGTTATAAATGGTAAATATGTTCAATGGTTGTGTTTTTTAGTTGATAGATTAGTTAGTGATAAAGAATCATGTTCACATGGATTAATAGTGGGTGGGGTATTGGATTGAGGCTCCTCCAACGGGTTGATCAGACTGATACTCTAGGACCACCAAAGTATTGCATGGGTTAGGGAGTAATACTGAGGCTCTACGTCCCTAATTAATAAAAGTGTAAATTCACTTAGATTGAGGCTATAGGGTGAGGTAATTCACATAGACATAGGCTCCAAGAGGATGTAATGTAACTGTAATAACTAGTACTCGCCCGTGCTATTGCACGGCGCATTTGATTACTGGTTTTTCTTTAAATAAGAGATTAATATTTATAAAATTTGAGAAGAAAATGTATTGTTGAATAAATTATAATTAGAATGTAATGGTGTATGATAATGGAATCCTACCTCTGATAAACAAATCACCAGATCCAAAACCAATAGGACTGACCCAATGTAACACCCCAAGATTTCATAGTACGTTATTTCTTCAAAGTAATTCAATAACTTGCACTACACACAACACCGAGTTCTAGCGCACCATGACTTACCAAACTAGCCGTTCAAAAGAGGTTATGAATAGTATGAACTGAATTTTAAACTTTATATAATCCTTATAATTTTAGAATCCATATTATGAGTTTCTTAGACATAATTTAAGAACAAATACATTTTTTTCATATAAAAGAAGTATTTTTCAAAAAATGAAATTTTACCACCTTTTAATGGCGAAGCCATTTTAAATCCAATATTTGAAACTTTTATATATTCAATTTGAAAAAATAAACTTCTTCTTTAGAATCGGGACATAAGAATTTAGTTTCGATAAAGTCTTCATGTTTTTCTGATAACTTTCATATTTGGGTGAATAGTGAAAAATACTATATTTTAACTAAAAACAACTTTTTAAATCAAAATAATTTATATTGTTAAATTATACATTTTAATGGTTTGGAAGTATAAATAGATTATATTTTTACCATTTAATCCAATGATGGTCATTGTAAGTAATTTCACTTTGAAATTGGACATAAACAAGTGTCAAACTTTTGGTAGTTATTATTTCTTAAAAATACGCCTTTTGGTTTTGAGAGTAGGAATTAATTTTAAATTAATAAATGCAACTTATATATTTTTAATTTGGTAAAATAGACTTCATTATTGAATTTGGAATATCAAAATTATCTTAGGGTGAATTTTTGATATTTTTCTGAAAACTTTTAATTTTTGATGAACAGTGAAAAACACTGAGTTATAGTTTAAAACTGAATTTTTATTTAAATAATTATTTATTTTATTTAAATTTATTTTAGGTAAAAATAGATATATAATACCTATATAAGTTCAATGTAATTCATTGGATTCAGTTTATAATAATTTTGGATATATAAAAATTTTATTGAACTTTTTACCGTCTTTTACCCACCTCCTAGAAGAATTTGCAAATTTACATAAAACTTAATTTTACCGCTTATGTGAGTGGAATTTCGAAAATCCGAGAGACGCGGTTAATATAAAGGAGTAAAATTTGGTTCAATAAGATAACAATAATTTTTGGTGAATAGTAACTTTTTACTTTTATTTACCACGGTAAAAAGTAAATAGGGTAATTAAGGGTAAAAATGATATTATTATTACCCTAACACATGTCCTAATTCTATTGGCTAAGTATAATTAAACCAAAAAAAACCTTAGGAATAAAATATGAACCTCTTTGGTCCACTTGGATTAGATTAGGACATTTATTATTATTTAATTCAAAGAAGAGTTAAAAGAGTTAAAATCAAAGTTTAATAACTAAAACATTTTTAATATAGGATTATACATAAGATAAATTCGATTATAAATATTCATTATAAATCTAAAAAGATTTCCTACATAATAGTATTTTATTTATAATTTTTATACATTAAATAATTTAATTTATTTATGACACAATGATGATGCAGTAATTACCTTATTAATGAAATATTAAAATAATTGATATTATAAATACCCAAATAAATATAATTTGAGAATTTTAATGAATTACAAGAATTTTATTGATTAATATGACATGTTATGATTGATTAAATGAATTTGGTTCGAATTAATAAAGTTATTAAGACTTTAACAAAAAGTAATTATTAAATAGTGTCAAAATTGATATAAAGGAGTTTTTAAAACAAATATTATATTATTAATTGATATAATATTCCTAAAAATCTAAGTTTTGGCCAAAGGACTTATATGATGATAGGTATGTCATTAATGAACCACTTGGGGTTCGCTTGGCAGTTTATAGTAAGTTTATTAACCATATAATATAAAAATATAAAGAGACATGGTAAATGTCAAACTATTTAACTAAGAGTTAAATCTAAAAGATAAGGGTAAAATAGTGACCCAAACTTGTCTAAAACCTATTTTTTGAGTTTTTTTAGACCCATACCCACCTTAGACTTTAAATAATTCAGTTTGGAACCATTATAAACCGAATATGAATTTATTATAAAATAATACTTTAAGTTTTTTCTAAAGAGCCCCTCCTCCCCCTTATAAAAGGACACAACTTCTAACCAATTCCTCACACCTCTCAAGCCTTTTGGCTCATCCAAACTCTGCCCAATTAAGCTCCCTACATCCCTCTCCTCCTCCTAGAAGTATTACCTTAGGCAGAAGTCACTTCAAGAGTCCTTTTTGGTTCAAACCAAAGAGAGTTACCCAAATTAAAGGTAACGATTTCTCTTAGCTTCTTTTCTTTTATTTTACTTCTCCAACCCCTAAACTCTTCTTATTCTTTTCTTTTGTAACAAAACCAGTATCCTAAATATACTAGGATATTTTTATAAGAATTATTTGAACTACACTTACACACACCTTCATCTAATGGGTGAAGAACATAATGTTTCTGTGGATGGCAATCAAACGCCTTACGAAACGATGATTGTTCAATTATCTCCTACCGCCTCTCATGGTGGTCATTATGATGGCACTATAATTAAATATGATATTAATGATATTTATTTTATATATAATCTTCTGTAATTCTATTTTATATCATACCATTATTCATTTCATGTTGTATATATATACGATAATTTCATTTGAGGAAGTGAGGACTACCGCCCCCACAAAGTGATATGACTCGTTCATACCATACATGGAACGTATAAAGGATGTTGTTAATGAACTTAAGTAACATATATAAGATATTATATTATACTGTAATAATAATATACCTATGTATCATTTGGTTTTGATTCCTTTTAAAATGAAAAATGAAATATAAGTAGTGTTCGTGCGTACGTACGGACTACTGTCTCCACGAACACGATGAGATTCATTCCCCATCGTATTCATTCAAGAATAATTTTCATTTTATGATTAAAAATAATTTTTAAGGACTTGATATCATTCTGGATATAAATAAGATACAACCTATGGATAATAACCACGGCTTATGTAACAAAACATATAAAAAACGAGTAAATGAACACCCAAAACGACGATAATACTAAAATATTATTAACAAAGAAATATTAAAAGATCATATATGATATCATATTTATTTATATGATTATTGTATAATTTAATAACAATGATTTAACTATTATACAAGAGGTTAACCTACCCTCGACCAAGGAAAAGTACAAGGTAAGGGTTTATTTCACAATCTCTTCATTATCCGAGGTTGTTTATACGTAATTATCTACTGGGACCTCTTTATCATCCACATCCATGTTTCTTAAAAATGTATTTCAAAACATTATTACTATTTTACAGAATATGGGTTAAAGTCATTTATACCATTGTTTGACTTTTTATAAGAATTTTATAAAGGAATCTTTACATCATTTTCCAAACAAGGACATTTTTAACCTTTTCGACAAATTAAGGTAAGAATGTATTTTTTTAACTTATACGGCGGGTGCGACTATTTTCCACCATTGCTAAATCTTTGAAGCTTCCCTTACAAGCTTATAAGAATATTTTAAAAGTAAATGTTTTATTTTATAATTATGTGACTTTTAAATGATTTCAAAAAAAGACATATTTCTCTCAAATAGTTTTAATTTCATCTATGTCAACATCCTTTGATGGATTTTAAGCTTATTTGAAGTTGATTTATTATGATACAAAACTTCCATATTGTATTGAAGGTTTTGTGATATGTTTTACTGTGGATGTGTTATTTTTATACCATTCATGGTTTATGGAGAAAGTATTTACATTTCGTATGTTAGTTTTAATACGAATGTTTATGTTATGTTTAAACCTGTTCATGTGAGGAATGCATTGGACGTAGTAAGTGACGGGTGGAGCCCGCTATAGCTCCTCGATGCATCGGTAGGTCTCATGAGACAAACTAGTGTCTTGGCACAAGGCCTTGATAAAATCTTCTTTGTAGTCTTGGCACAAGCCCTTGACTATGTGGCTATGATAGTCTGACATTATGCATTCCATCATTATGAAAGTGGTTATTGATATTGCATGTGATTATTCGACTAGTAGAATATCCATGTGAATAAGTAAATGGTATTATTTCATTTTATTTTTTCCATATTATTTTGAAGTTCAAGTTTAAAAGGATTTTGTTTTAGTTATACATTGCCTTAAATGTTTATGCTTATTTATGAAAGTTTCTGCTATATTGTTATCCTTACTGAGCATCTGAGCTCACCCCTTTCTATGTTTTATTTTTCCCAGGATTCCAAGAAGTGTATTGTGATTGATATGCAGGGTTAAGCCAAGGGAATAATGGCATTCATAAAGGATTATTTATGTTGTTTTGTATGTTATAAAGTGTAATGTAACATTCATGTATGTAATATATTTTCCAAGACTACTAAACCGATCGTTCCTTCGGGACTTGATTCCTTGTAATCATGTCAATGTATTAAAATAATACACCGACTCTGGGTAACTGGGGTCGGGGCGTTACACCCAACCCGACCTGCTAATAAACAAATCACCAGATCCAAGATGAGGGCAGGCTTCTAGCCATCCTTCTGTGGATATTTGAATAGATAAAGATTTTGTCCTGTTGCATTTACACAGTGGTAAACGAATGGGATGTATCAATTTTAACTCCTTATTAACCCAAAACAATAAAAACTGAATGAAAAAATCACAAAATCCAAACCTTAAAACCATCTTACCCTGTCATCTTGAATGGATCTTCAACAAAAGGTAGTTGCGATGGAAGAGAAAAGAAAATATATTATTAAAATAGAATAAAATGATCAACTTATACATGAAAAAGAATATGATAACTAAAATAAAATAGAATAAACTGATCCAGTTATACACAAAGATGAAAATTCATTTTTGATAACTTTCATCAATATGCCTTCGAAATCGCTGGCCAACTAGTACCTAAAAATGCAAAATCATTTATGCTCAGAAAAACTGCAACATGCATATAGAAATGGACTCAAAAACAGAGGAAAATCATGAATGTGACTTGTTTTGACCTATAAAATGTGATGTTTTGATTCAACCGAACATAAACTATACCACAGATCTTCAGGGGTATACCCATGTGCGAACATAAAAAAATATATAAAAATAGATTCAGATTAGTAGAATCAGATCAGTAAAATATATAAAAACCCGTTACCAATCGGGGGCGGCATATGGTGAGTTACTTTCAAATAAGGTATGTGTACTCTGCATGATGTAATATAAATTTTTATACATACAGGAATTCATAAAATAGATATGAAAACAAAGTAAACACAGTAAGCATGTATTAATACCATACATGTATTAACAGGTGAGTGTGAATTCCACCCTTATCAAGTGAAATGGGTCGCGTGGGTCCTGGAAGCAGTAATCTGTAGAGATAGTTATGTAATGTAACTTGGTATGTTTGTTTGAAAGTAATAAGAATGTTACCAGTACGGTAAGCTGACCTGGCGCCAATACCTACCAAAACTGAGATGCAAATGCTGGGAGGAAACTCGTGTAGTTTGTAGCACTGATTGAGCATGGGAAATCCCAAGTGGTGGAGTCTGTGAAGGAAATGGAAAGCCGACATGGATATGATGCATTTTCCCAGGTGTCTTTGGGAAAGATGAGATGTCTAGTTACACACAGGGTGCTTGGTATGATGTAGTTGACTAGGTGTCTTTAGTTGGGATTATATATAAGGGATTGGGGTACTTGGACATATGAAATTGGAGTTTAGTTCAAATAGGGTTGGCCGATAAAAATTTTGGTGTCCATATGTGTGTTCCAATATCCTTCATGTTATAACCCAGTGAGTTACACATAATTCTTGGTTCCCATTGATGATTACTTAGTGTATCCCATTTCCTACCTAGATTGAACCCATAGACCTTGATTTTTTAATTCGGAACCATTTCTTGGTGGATGTTTATATAGTTATTTAGTAATATCTTGGTGCTTATTTATGTTCATTTCTTGTTTTAGTTATTTTTTTGGTTTAATGTTTACTATATAATGTGTTAAATCTACCCATGTTTTATATAGGAATTGTAGATTTTTTACTAAAATGGATAAATCATGTGATTTATGTATTTTAAAACTTCTATATGTGAATAATAAACTCTAGAACTATATTTAAAATAAGTATTTTTGAATCTTTTTTATAAAATTAATTACAAAATATTTCTAGGACTATTTATATCACACTTTTCATACACATTCATGTGTGTGTGTAACTTCTATCTTTTCATTCTAATTCCAAGATTTTGATTTCTAGTTATTTGTTTCCTCTTGTTCCATTAATGGACATTGGAATGTTGTGACTTTTTGGGGATCACATGGATATGTTTTGAGTTGTGAATATGGTTGTGACTTTTTTGGGAAATTTTATTGTGAGATAGTTCAACTGGGTTTATTTTGTATTTAAATTTTATTTGTATTTTCTTTCTCCATATGTTATCCAAACTAGATGATTTTTCATTAATGTGTATAGTCTTGGATGATTTTTCATTAACATACTGAGGTTTGTTCCTCAGTAATGTGATCCAGCTTTTATCCATGTATATCACAATGTGCCTACACAATAATAAAAAAAATTAAAACACATAGTTACTACTAAATAGAGAAAGAGATTCATATATACGATAGTGTAAGATCACTTTAATTGAATACTATGTTTCTGTAATCTTAAAATATCGTATATATGAATCTCTTTCTCTATTTAGTAGTAACTATGTGTTTTAATTTTTTTTATTATTGTGTAGGCACATTGTGATATACATGGATAAAAGCTGGATCACATTACCGAGGAACACACCTCAGTATGTTAAGGGTTTGAATGAGTTTTTATATTTTTCAATTTCTAATCGATCCATTGAAGGGAGAATAAGATTTCCATGTCCTAAATGTAAATTTAAAACATGGTTGAAGAGAGATGAAGTTTATGAACATTTAATACTGAAGAAATTCCCTGGTCAATATTTGTGTTAGGTTTTGCATGGAGAATCGAACGTTACAGAAAGATTGAGTACTGATGTTAATCCACAGAATGAGATCCCAAGTTCGTCGACAATGGAAAATGAAATGCAAAAACTCATAAATGATGCATTCATCACTGCAAGACACCACTATCAGCATCAAAACATATCAGAACAACCAGAAGAGGGTGCTACAAATTGCAACGTGACAAGTGAAATTTTTGAGACTGTAACACAAGCAGATCAAGATTGTAACATATCATTGGATCCTTCTCTTGATTATGTGGAGCCAAATGTAAGAGAAAACTTCACTGAGAAAAATGTGTTTCATGATTTAGTTGACGATGGAAATCAAGAGTTGTAAAGTGGGTGTTTGAAATATTCAAATCTTTCATTTCTGCTGAAGTTGTACCATATCAAATGTCTATGTAGAATTACAAATAAGGCAATGTCCATGATATTGGAATTGATTCGTGACGCATTTCATAAAGCAAAAATCCTAGAATCTTTTTATGATATGAAAAAAGTTGTTAACAAGCTTGGTTTGAATTATACAAAAATACATGTGTGTCCCAATGAGTATATGCTTTATTGGGGAGAGGATTCAAGTAGACAGAATTGCAAGAAATATTCTTCTTCTAGATGGCAATCAAAGGGTGATGTTGGAAGTATGAATGAACATAATTTCATGGAGAAGAAGAAAAGGAACACACCTACAAAGGTTTTGCGTTACTTTCCCTTGAAGCCTCGATTGCAAAGATTATTCATGTCATCAAAAACCTCCGAACACGTGAAGTGGCATTCTGTAGATAAAAACAATGATGGGTTAATGAGACATCCACGAGATTCCCAATAGTGGAAGACATTTGATTCATTACATCTAGATTTCTTAACTGATCCTAGGAATGTTCAATTGGGATTGGCTTCTAATGGATTCAACCTATTTGGGACTTTGAGTACCAGTTATAGCACTTGGTCAGTTGTTTTGATCCCTTATAATCTGCCTTCGTGGATGTGTATGAAACAAACATCTTTTATCATTTCGATGATTATTCCTGGAAAAAAATGTCTGGAAATGATATTGATGTATACTTGCAGCCTTTGATTGATGAATTATAGGAGTTATGGAGCAACGGTGTTGAGACATTTGATGCTTCTTCTAAAACAATGTTCAAAATGCATGTTGCTTTAATGTGGACCATTAGTGACATCCCTGGGCTTGGGAATTTATCTGGTGGAAACACTTACACGGGTTTGGCTTGTCCTGTTTGTAACTTTGATTTTGAGCCCAAACGGCTACCTCACAGTAGAAAATGGTGATTCTTGTGCCATCAAAGATTTCTCGATGCATCTCATAGATTTCGGCTGAACAGATCAAAATTTAATGGTTCCATTGATCGTAGACCACCTCCAAAGTTGTTAACTGGTTCTGAAATATTGACACAGCTTGAAAATGTTGAAACAGAATTTGGGAAGGTTCATCATTTGAATGATAGCAGAAAACAGGTCTGAAGGTCATCGTCAGGTGAAATCAGAACGCAACAATGGAAGAAAAAATGTATATTCTTCAAACTCCCGTATTGGGAATTTAATTTGTTGCGGCACAATCTTGATGTGATGCATATTGAGAAGAATTTCTGTGATAATTTGATTTTCACATTACTTAATGAGCATGGAAAGTTGAGGGATCATCTCAATGCTTGCAAAGAATTACAAGTAATGAACATAAAATGTGATCTCTGGTCAGATGAGAATGAAAAGTATGCTCCGGCCATTTTTTTCAATGAAAAATAGGGATAAAGATATATTCCTTTGAATTTTAAAGAATGTGAAGGTATCTGATGGGTATTCGAGTAACATCTTGAGGTGTGTTGACTTGAAGAATCGTAAGTTACATGGATTGAAAAGTCACGATTCACATATTTTGTTACAACAGTTACTACCATTGACATTGCGTACATTATTACCTGAAAAAGTTACTGCTGTTGTACTCCAATTCTGCACATTTTTCAGGCAATTATGTGAGAAAGATCTACATCCATTTTAGTTTGACAACCTCCAGGAGAGGTTTTTATTGACCCTTTGTGCAATGGAGATGATCTTTCCTCCATATTTTTTTACTGTCATGATGCATTTAACTGTGCATTTGGTTGAGGAAGCTAAATTAGGAGGCCCCGTTCATTATCGATGGATGTATCCAATTGAGAAGTATTTTATTTATATTTTTTTCATTTAAGTAAACAATTTTTGGCATTTAAATAAATGCATAATATTATTATTTTATTTCACATATATCTTGGGCATTTGAAAGCATACGTGAGAAATAAAGCTCAACCAAAAGGCTCTATTGCTGAAGGCTATTTGGCTGAGGAGTGTCTTACCTTTTGTTCTAGATATTTGGATGATATTGAGACAAGATTTAATTGAGTTGGACATGTTGACGACACATTAACTCAATCTCAAATGCATCAGAAATCAAAAATATTTCCTGCTATTGGTTGATCAGTTGGGAGGACCTCAAATGTGACACTGACAGTATTGGAATTATTACAGGCACATAGATATGTGCTTCTGAATAGTGAAATTGTAGATCCATTTATTGAAGAGTTGAGGATACAAACAAAGAGACGAATGAGAGGCCGAACATAAAATGAGAAAGATATAACGAAAGCTGTGAATAAAGAGCTTGTAGAACGGTTTGCACGATGTGTAAGTTCATAAATATTGCAATAAATATGAATATTAGTTTGACACATACATTTTGTAAATCTATTAAATTATATTTCTTTTTTCAGATCATGAATACTGATACTCGAGAAAACTTGTCAGAAGATTTGAAGTTTCTTGCTAGAGGTCCTATAAAACAAGTTGGAAAGTTCGACGCTTATAATGTGAATGGCTTTAGATTTCGTACAGTCGATTGAGAAGTGGGTTTGAAAACACAAAATAGTGGTATATTTACATTTGCTGAAGTGGGATACTATGGAAAGCCGCATGATATTATTGAATTAAACTACCACGAATATTTTTCTATTGTTTTATTCAAATGAAAATAGGTCGATATTATCATAGGTGTTAAAATAGATTCCTTGCAATTTACTTCTGTGAACTTCTCTCGCTTGATGGATGTTGGTGATCGTGAACTGCATGATCCATATATCTTAGCATCGCAAGCAAAAATGGTATATTATGTGAATGATGTTGTGGATGAAGGGTGGAGTGTAGTTCTTCACGTAATACAAATAGATTTGTATGATATGGGCGATGAAGTGGAAGATTTGACCTTTGAAATTGAATTTCATCAACAACAGGAAGCAGAATTATTTGTCCATCATGATATTGAAAATATTAGTCTAGCAAGGATGAATGAAGTGGATGAAGCAATGGAGTAGGAACCCGACATGATTGAAGGAGAAAATGATTGTATGTACAATTATTTATTCATTTAGCAACCACTTGTTTCATTTCTGCAGTCATTCATTATCATTGTTATATATATTTTGTCTGTTAGTACTGGGCATCTATTATCATTTTTAATTTTGTTTTCTGCATAATTTTTTTGAAATATATATTCTGAACTAAATTTTATTTGATTAAATGACAGGAATGCCAAGAAAAAAGCAGTACACTATTTCATCTAGTTCTATGACAGATGATGATCCATCTGGCTCCCTCCCCATGGCATCTGAGGCACCAGCTGCCTACACCCCTGCACCATCTCCCCCTACACCATCTCTCACACCATCTATGGGTGTCCCATTAGAGGATGAGTCATCGACTCCCCCTTCAGAAGCCTCAGTAGTGGGGCGGCGACACGCCCCTTCCAGTTCATCATGGACATACTGGAGTGTCACTGTCATAGGTACAAATTTTAATTAAATAAATTTATTGTATTTTGTTTATAATAATTGTTTTTCTCATTGAAGATGAACAAAATGCAACTGTGGAGAAAAACTTAAAAAGTTCAGATGTTTGGAATGTGAATGGAGAGAAGATAGTCGTGCCATTTGATTCTTATGGGGTCCCTACGGATGACGCTGCGGGGTTACTTGGCCAGATTCTAGGCCAGCTGGCAGCGGAGCCCATTTCCCTACCTATTTCTTATGATGATTGGAGACATATGCCTCCTAACTGGAAAAATGAAGTTTTTGATTCCCAAATGAAGGTAATTTTATTACATTATGGTTTAATTCAATATCATGTTACTAATATGTTCAAAATAAATTTCTGTATACAGATGTTCTTCCACTTTACAGTTGCTGATATGATAGTATGGAAGTGGACGTTGAAAAATCTTGGTAAGAAATGAAAAGATTTCAAATGGAGATTGTGGTGTGATGTCAACGATACTTCGTTGACCGTGCAATAAATGTATGAGAAGCTACCCAGTGGGGTACCGAAAGAACAGTGGAAAGTTTTTGTTGACAGACATTATGATGAGAAGCGGATGGTATTGAAATATATATTATTATATGATCATCATTTTACATGTATACATGTATATTAAGAGGATATGACATTGAATACATTATTGTTAAATTTCATTTTATTTATTTCAGGATCTCTCAAGACATAATGCATCAAACCGGGCTAAGCAAGTCATCCCTCACACTGCGGGCTCCAAAAGCTTTTCTAGAAGTCGAACGACATTGGTAATATTTTAATTATTTAAAATATTTATAAGAAAATATTATCAGTTTAATATATTGAATTGTTTATTTATCTTTTCTTAATGCAGTCACAGATTTTAGGCCACAAAGCATCCCGAACTGAACTGTGGTTAGATGTTCACAAAAAATCAGATGGAAGTTTTGTTAATGAGCCTGCCAAAGAAGTTGGGGTATGAAGTCAATTTTTTATTATAATAACTTATTATCAGTTTTTACTGTGTTAATATATATTGATATTTGATTTATAGGTAAAAATTAAAGAACTATGGGATGTCAATCCTGGGCAGTCCTACTCAGTCTCCCAGGATGAACCAGTTACTAAAGTCTTTGGGAAGGAGCATCCTGGTAGAGTGCGCGGGATGGGTTTCGGACCCGTACCATCTGAGGTCTTTGGCATGCCACCAGGGATTCCAGCTGCATCTACTCTTGGTTATAGTCAGTCCATACCCGAATATGCTCAGAGGGAGATTGCTTCTCTACGAACCACAGTTCAAGATCAGGGGGCTTGGATATCCGCTTTGCAGAAAGTGATGACTAATATACATCAGCAGATGAGCAGATATGCCACCGGTGGTAGTGCATCGACTAGTGGTCAGCAGGTAAATCACAAAAAATCAAAATCATTTAGTTTGCAAACTTTCATTGGTTTTAAGTTTTAATATAAATATGCAACAGTATTTAATTTTCAATATAATATTCTTACAGGTGACAGCAGAAAGTGGAGATGGAGGTGGAGAGGGTGACGATGGTGGAGAGGGTGATGATGCATCATCGGACAGTGAGTAGTTGTATTTTTGATGTGTTGAACAAATATGGTAATAGTTGGTTTGTATATGTACCATGTGTGGCACATAGTTGCCACCAAACATTTTCATGCCCTAACATTTTCTTGATTTCTCAGGTTTCCTTTTATGCATTTTATTGATTTTTGATGTTTCCTTTTATGTCTTGATTTCTCGAGTGTGGTATACATCATTCCAGTTAGGCATGTGTTTGAATTGGTAGTCGAGATTTTGGATGACTAGGAGTTAAACCCATTGTTGATGTGTTGAATAAATTCTCGACGCCTAATATTATAATATGTAATTATTCAATATCATCATCCAAGAAGGTAAACCCTTCTGGCGTTGGTATCCTATGACACCGTGAATCACAAGGTCAAACACACTTGACCTTTTTAACAAATTACAATATCAAGGGTGAACCTATTTCATTTCACCAATATTCACATAGTTTATCACTTTCACTGCACTTAACGTAATTCCATAACTATTCTATTTTACTACTCATTCATAACAAAAACCATTGTACATATTTTCAATTCCATCTTATAACATGGATATTCCCACATTTTCCATTCATTATTTATCCCCTTAGTTATCTGACAACCCATTTAACCATAAAAGTTATGATAAACCACTTATTCCATTTTGACATGCTAAAAATATCTATAATTTGTTTAATCTCATAAACCCTTCAATTTATCATTTAATAACTAAATTCACATGTTCAAGGGATTGGCACACCCCATGGGTGGCCATAAACCCAGACCACTCTTCATCAATATATCCAAAAACATCCTTGAAAGGTCCAACACATCATTGAGTTGATGTTATTTTATGAGATTGTGTCTGGTTTGATTTGTTTTTCAGGGCAGTGGTGCAGTGGAAGCAGAAAATTTATATTTTTTTTTGTCAGCTTTTCACGGCAGTTTTAACCACCGCTAATAGTATACATGTAAGACAGTAGCGGCAGATAAAATTGCCGCTAAACGTAAGTATTTTTATGTTTTGCGGCGGTTTTAACCGCCGCTACAGAGTCACATCACCCGCGTGCATTCCGCGGCAGTTCTTGTGACTTTAGCGGCGGTTTTACAGCCGCTGGATTTTATTTTATTAACGACGGTTATAACCGCCGCTAAAGTGATGAGAACCACCGTGAAATGAGGCAGCTACGAAACTTTTCTTAAACCGCCGCTAAATGTAAAAAATCGCCGCTAATAGTTTGCCGACACCAAATTTAGCAGCAGTTTTCTTGTAGTGTGCTTTTCCACTTTTTAAATGGTTCTTTTTAAATAAATTTATCAAAAGATAATTTTAAGAATTATCAAATGATAATTGTAACAACTTATCAAATAATAATTTTAATGAAATTATCGGGGATAATTCTTAAATAGTTTTATTGAAGGATAATCTCTTTGTTTTATCAAGATATAACTTATAAATTTGTCATAAAATAATTGATTTGAATTATCAAAGGTCAATGACAGATTTTATCCAAAAAAATATCAAAAAAATATTGAATGGATAATTGTTTAAAATTTTCAAATGATAATTATTTGGATTATCGAAAGATAATCAAGATACATATATCGATAAACAACTTGGGATAATTTATTAAAATTATCTAATGTTTTTTTATTATTTAGATTGTCAAAAGATATATATATATATATATAGTTAGATATATATTTTTGATAATTACTTTAGAAGTTAAGGATAATTTTTATTAAATATAAAATTATCAACATGTAATTGGATGAACTATTGAAGGATAATTTCAAACACATGTATTAACATAAAACGATAATCAAGTGATTATCCAGGAGAGAGAAAATGTAATCGCATGTAATATTTTATTTCCTTGTGAAATAAAATAGAGGGATATAATTATCGAATGAGGTTTATAATCATTCTTATGGATATTTCTTATGATTGCATGCGTTAACATAAAACGATAATCCAGATATTATTCAGGAGAGAAAATGTAATCGCATGTAATATTTTACTTCCTTGTGAAATAAAATAGATGTTTTGGTTCTAGGACCCTTTGACGAACATCGAACTTTGGTGTGTTGATGCTTATGATAATAGGGCCCTGAGAAGGTGTATTGAACCACACTGGGTGGATTATCGTTGTCGATGATATCGATGACCTTGAGGTAGGTGGTTCCGTTTCGATTAGCCAAATTGCTTATCCTTGTATTGCTTGATTTATTTCAATTGTTGATTTAAATTCAATTTCTCAAATCTACTTTCAATTAAATTGATAAAAACCCGAGTTCAGTGAATCGAGGTATTTGAAATGGTTTTGGAATGGAAATTTGGAAAAACCCCAATTCCATTGAATTGGGTGTGTTTATGGAAATTGGCTGATTTAAATTGTTTAATTTAAATTGTGGATTTGATGGAAATGATTTCAATTAAATTGTTGAATTTAATTGTGAAAATAAATTGTGTAATGATGGAATTGGTTTTGAATGGATTTCAAACTGGTAAAAATGTCTTAAAATGATTTGATAGAAACTCAGTGGTTTTATCTTGTGAAAAAGGCATGCTTTTTGAATAAAATTTGTTTTGGTTTTAAATGGAAAGAAATTAGCACTTTTGAAATGGAAGAATGGGATTGATCGTATTTTTAAGAAGTCTTAAAATAGTTCACTCATAATGTAAGAGCACATGAAAGTCTTAGGTAGTTAGTGAGTTATTTGGATACACTCTACACTACGACAACGTTCTAAAACTTATTTGCGGTGGGTCACATCCCCGACGGGTTGGTGACGAGTCTCCTTTGGCCAGTGTCATAGGGACGTGTGTATACACATTTTGTTGAGTTCACATAGAGAGTGTGGAATCCTATAGCTGGTTAATATTATCATACATTTTGGCAGATGACCATGTTGCTTGCTTGTTTATTTATATTTGCGATATAAATGTATGTCAATGTTTGTTTGAACTGCTTACATGCCTACTAAATTTATATAAATTGTTTTATATAAATGTTTTACATAAGTCATTATTTTAGAAATATTCCATCATTTGTAAAATCATTGCTTATAATATTTATTTCCATCATTTGAAAATGTATAGCATGTTTTGTTTAAATATGTTTTTGAATTGCCAAACCCATTTATTTGAAAATTGAAAGTTTTTATTTGGATAATCTATATTTGGCATCTGTTATGGAATCTTTGGTGGTATCCTACTGGGCTTAGGCTCGCACCCTACTTTTGCCTTCGGGTGTTTGTAGACTTTCTTCTTCCAGGTTCGAGTAAAGGGAAGGGATCTCTTGGAGGTGGATCCAGCTGTTGAGCTTTGGTCTTGGTGAGTTGTGTCCTTAGGGACCTTGGGGCTGTTTTCCCATTTTAGTACTTTGGCTTTTATGCCTCTTGGTATTCTGGTACCTTTACTCCTTGTGGAGTTTTCTTATTGATATGCATATTGTCTTTTATCTTTCACTTTTGCATTCTTGTGGAAAAAATCGTTCCCACTTGTATGTTTTACGATGTCAAGTGCTAGTCGTCGACTCGTGGGGATCGAGAATGCCCTTCAGGCTATGTCAGGGTCGGCTCGGTTATCGGGTTACCAGGGTACCCGAGCTAGTTCGTGACATTGTATCTCC
This sequence comes from Viscum album, assembly GCA_963277665.1. Lineage (NCBI taxonomy): Eukaryota > Viridiplantae > Streptophyta > Magnoliopsida > Santalales > Viscaceae > Viscum > Viscum album. The sequence continues at coordinate 1,347,794,573 of OY728121.1, read as the reverse complement.
TTGGGTTGGTTTCACCTTGGTTCCTAACTTGAGCTGCATCCACTAGCTAGGGAGCTTCATCCATTACATATGATTTTATCTCACTCGCAGGTGATGGGTAAAATGGGGTTTTACATAAAAGAAACCTTGGGCATGTAGACCCTACATATTAATGAGGAGAAGGCTCGCAGGCCAACAATTTTAATTTAAATAAATTAATTAAAAGAAATCATCCACATACAAAGGTCGTGGTCTAGCTCATGATCATCCATACATGCAACGATATTTATGCATAAATAAAACTAGCATTCAATTCTTTAATCGTTCTTGTTTAAGATAAATCACGCTCGAATCAATTAATTATCTTTAATTAATCAATCCTTTTATCTTAAACCCTTTTTCTGAATTTCCTTGAGATTCTCATCCATCATAATTTTAAACAAATAAATTCATTTAAAATTATCTTTGTACGTAACTTGTACCTTGGAGGCAACCCAGTGAATTCTCGTTCATAACTACCCAATGAGTAGAAAATGAACATTATGCAAATGTTAAATTAAACACATATATATAAAACACATATCACGTGTTGTGCCTCAGCTTTACGCCCGCACCACGGTACACGTCTCAAGGGTTTGTATAATATAATAATAAATTTTAATAAATCTGCGTAATTTGGATGAGTACACGACGTGTAGTTCCAAGTACATGGTGTGTAGTTCCAAGTACACGGCGTGTACTATCGTTCACCGTCTATCCAAAGTACACGTCTGGGGATACGGCGTGTGAGTGTACTTCGGAAATCTTTGGAGTACACGGTGTGTCTAGTGGGCCATACGCCGTGTAATATCCACGTTACACAGTCCAACCCTAACCTGAAGGGACTACACGTCGTGTCCAGTGGGTCACACGGCGTGTAATCTGGAAACAGTGTGCAACCTGTTCCTGGTCAACACACAGAGTCATACAGATTTAGATAAACTTCAATGGCACAGCTTGGTTTGGCGGACCAGTCCGATGCATTGAACCTAGACTACACGGCGTGCACTGCCGAATACACGTCGTGTGTTCTAGTGTTGTACGGCTAGGAACCTTAGGCACCTCCGAATGAGATCCCCTGTTTTATTTTAATCAAAATTAAAATAAAAAGATCATTTCTGTAAGGTGAACGAGAAACGAAAGAGGATGAACAGATCTCGAGATTCGGATTTACAGAACGATTAACTTGAATTGAAACAACTAAATTATTAAATGCATAAATCATCAACGAAAAACTAAATAATTATAATCAACAATATGACCGTTCTGATACCACTTATAGGTTCCGGGCGCAGCGGAAGCGCATGGGATGGTTAACCCAACTTTAATTTTTGTCGCTAACAACGATCAATCTAAGATCTGTCATGATGATAAAACACCAGATCTTCGGAATAGAACAAAGAACGAAAGAAAAGAGGGGAGTCCTGAAACCATGGAGAGGATCATTATATGTTGGTTATAATTAATTTAATTAAAAGACAAGAATTACCTTGATGGAATTCTCTCTTCGTTGATGTTTCTGGTCACGATCTAATGTGATCCGTCGTTGCGTCGTAGAATCCAAGTGTAGGCCTCCTCTAGTGGTGATCCACACATGCTCCACGTATCTCTGGACGTCGTCAAAGGGATCTCCGGGTGCTAGCACGGAAGAGCCTCCGCTTGCGATGTCCGCCTTCGATCGCCTTGAGAGCCGCTTCCAAAGCGCTCTCCTTGATTCGGTGGAGGAAGATCTCTCTCGTAACTTGATAGCGTTCTTGGTGGAAAAAGAATTCTCTCCTGGCTTGAAAGTTTTTCCAGATCCATTGTGCACAACCACAAAGAATGGCTAGGCTTAATGAGAATAATGTAATTCGGATTTTACTACTTAAAATAATAAAATGAATCAATTACCCGAAAGCATTTATTCATTTCATTTAATTCTTAGTAAAATCTCATGTCTAATAATAACAGTTGACTATTATTATCAATTGACATGTGCCCAACGAATTACACCTAATATTATTTAATTAAATAAATATTATTATTTCTCACAAATCCCCAAAAAAAACTACATGGCGTGTATATTAATATACACGGCGCGTACTTTTGTTTTTCTATTTTCTTTATTTCCTCCGCATTTATTAGACCATGAATAATGACTATTTATTTCTTAAATAAATATCACTGCATTACTTGCTAATAAATATATTATTTCTCCCACAATATATTTTCTCGAATAACTAGTGTCGAAATAAATGTGATTAGACATGCTTGAATAATTATTAAACCACAATCGGGAATAATCTTTATTCAACTTGTTAAATGAATATTTAATTGAGATACTTGGATACACTTAATGTGTGACCCTCTGGGCCTCTTTCTTAGTGGCATTAGGCGGAGCCTGCCTAAAGTCCAAGATTAACGTCTAGCAACACGTAAAGGCACCCGTAGAGAAAGAAGTTAACATCGCAATGACGTGTCACCTCCTACGAACGCTTACCGTGTAATGTAATCCCTTTGCCATGATATCTCCAATCAAACGGGTTGCATGATAGTGTCATCAACCTGTATGCTCGATTATTCTTTTCTTTGACTTCCTGGAATTAAACTTGCTCGTTCCTTACCATGGCCATGAATTTATTTAGGCTATATCAATTCCATCAAAGGGCCTAAGATATCAACTTTCGTTATGGAACAGAAGGGACAAATCATTTCTCGCATTATCTATTAATGCAGTATTACTCGTGACGCACCCAACATATCCTACATCGCTGCGAACACTGTGTCGTCACAGTTTTCGTCAATACATCTAAGTGTGCAAGTTGTAATACCCATTAATAATAATCTTAAAGTCTAAGGACCAATACACACGTCCGCAGATAGGAACATCCAATGACACTATGAAATGCAGATTTCTTACTGGCAGATCTCGTTCTCATAATATCTTCCTGAATACTACCAAAGGTGCACACCATGAGAAGGTGTCTTAAAGTTTTATGAGCTCTCACCCCTAATGGTCTGTATTATTTTTGTCCCTCAAATAACATCATTTGGTCATAGAACATATATTCAAGAATAGTGTTATGGCACTTCCGGGTTCTCATCATAGCAGGGATCCGCTATGACCCTTTAGTGCAATAACTATCCTTAGTACATTATCACATGCATTGTCACGCAAAAGAACAATCAAGATGTCATAAGGTATTTATTAATACAAGTTTATCATAAAGTAAAAAAAGTAGTTGGTTCTAGGCCACCAACTTCAACAGTGTTTTCTCAGGTGTCTTCAGGATGAGATGTGATGAGATGTGATGAGGTGTGATGTGATGTGGTGTGGTGTGACTCAGGTGTGTGCAGGTGGGATGTGTTGTGGTGTGTGGCCCAGGTGTGTGCAGGCGGGATGTGGTGTGTGGCCCAAGTGCGTGCAGACGGGACATGATGTGGTATATTCAGAAGAGGTGGGAGCGCCAGGACATTTGTCATTGGGGTGTGAGAGTGGCTAATCAGTGGGAAAGTGGTGCGGGGTACCCTATTATCGATGTGTTTTACTTTATATTATATTACTTATCTTGCATTGTTTGGTGAGCATGCCTTGGTGAGATTGGGATGGTTAGTAATACTTGTTTAGGTGTTGTTTGGTTCTGCTATTTTCACACAAGAGCATTAGTATGCTTCTTTCACATGTGCATGAGAAACTTTGGTTTCTCTACTGAGTATACTTGTATGTTCACCCTGTGTATGTAAAGTTGTTTTCAGGTTTCCAAAAAGATTTCACGAACTGTGTCAGACCTTACTAGCATGAATCCTTGACAGTTGTTGTGTCGCTGCTTTAGTTTTACTTTTGGATATTTACTTTGGAAACTTTTATCTGTATCAGTTCTATTTATACATGCATTGTGGGATGGTTTTTGGTTTTCTTATATATATGTCATGGAGTTGATTGTGGTTGACTCATCTTATCTCCTGATCATATTTATATTATAAAGGGTAATGTCTCTCATATTATGAGATTTGTACACCCTTAGTGTTAGTCGTCATCTCGGGACCTATTGGAGGCGGGACTCGAGGGGTCATTATCCTTCTCCCCTCATTGCGGTATCTTTGGAGGGAGGGGGTCGTGACAGATCGCTCGTGTGATGTGTCAGTGCCATAGTGGAAACTAAGAGTCGTGAGGCTAATTGATAATTATTTAATTAAAAATATGTTTACTTTCACTATCTTGTTTAGTGCTTGTACTTCTAAATACACGATTACTTGGTTGGATATTATTGTAGACACCGTTAGTGGTAGTCTATTGAGTTGTACTCACACCCTGCTCGAGCCACCGTTGAGTACCCAAGCAGACTTAATGATTGTAGATCAAGATAATGGCAAAGACCATATGTTATATGGTTGATATGAGATTTGGGACGAAGCATGGATGAGGGAACCAGATGTGACGTCGAGACCCGTTTTTGGGGTTTTCATGCATCTTTATTTTGGGTTTCTTATGACATTGGACACTACTATAGCATGGCATGTTTATTTGTATGGTTGTGGGCATTTACCCGTGTTGGGGTGATTGGTTATATGATGCATTGTTGTTGATCATTATTACATTATTATTATTTATCATGTTCTCCGCTGTTGTCTTACTCTGGTAAAGAGAGTATAGTATTCTCATTTACCTCATTAGACTCTCACTGCTAGTCGGCACCCTTTACCGTATGGGGAGCCACGCTTGAGGTCATGTGGCACACTAGCTCGGGGCACCGGTTTAATGGCACCCGAGCCGGGACGTTACAATTTACAATCACAAACAATTTATAATCACAAAAAAAATTCTAACCTTAACTTAATATAACAAAAAATATAATTGACAGTGATATACATACAAGATTTATAAATAACAAATAATTAATTAATCTTTCAAAAAAATTAATTTACAAAATATAAAGGTCAATAATGGAAAATAAATATTGAAATCCAACGAATTCACTCGAGGGCAGTGGAAGCAAGGTGAACAATGCAAGGTTGAGGAGAGACATTTACAAAAACAAAGTAGAAAAACAATCAGACAAAAAAGTTGAAGCGCAATTGCGAGTCAAACGGATTAGGGTTTTAGTGGACCAAATGAAGTTGAGGGTCGTGGATGAAGGACGGACAACGAAAGATTGATGAGAAACCGTGAAAAAAAGTATAAAAATCAAACGAACACGGAATATTGAGCGCGGGTGGGGTGCACTCGCAAGTCGAAAGAATGAGGGTTTCAGAAAGATCACGTCGAAAAAATGAGGAGAAGGTCATGCGAATTAGATTTTTTTTTTAAAAAAAATTAATGTTGTTTTTATCATAACCGGCGTTAAAAGCCTTCACATGTCGCTTTTAATGTCGATTATGCCAAAACCGTCATTAAAACTTCAACGCTAAATCACTTTTATCTACTAGTGATTACATGTGGGGGCTACTACCAATATACCTCTCATGGATTGGCTTTGATTCCATGCAATATTTACCATATACACTTCTTCATAAATATGAATTTGATTTTTTGATTTCTCTTAGAATAAAAATTATATTTATTTATAATAAAAAATAATTGCAATTCTAATTATATAAATGAAATATTAAATGTCATTGTAAATACAAAGAATGGTTTATAAATTATATATCCTATAAATTCAATCTATAATACAAATAATTAAAGAGCCAAAACAATTAATTAAGATACCAGCTAAATATTGCATTGCTTCCTAAGACATAAATAAGAATAGAAGGAGATTATGATTTTGGACTACTAAGCTTGCTTCTTAATGAATAATTTAAGGTGTGGATTTTTTTATTCTGAAAGATAGCCGCAACCAATTTTAGTTGAAATGTAAATAGAGAGAGACTTCTTTGATCTCAAGCATATAAATGCATGTTAACCAATGGGCATAATCAAAAAATAAACTTTACAAAAATATTAAACCAATTTAATTAGATAGAGATATTGAATATTTCATGATTATCTTAGAGGGTGTTATTGTATCACAACTCACCCTTCCTATAACATCACAATGGAATGGTGTGTCTAAGATGATGAATTAGTACAATGTATGATGATTCATATTGACCTTTCAATATCTTTTTTGGGGGTGTGACCTAAAAGCATCAATATTTACTTTAAATTAAGGTTTTACAAAATATACCATATGAGATAAGGTGTTAGAAGTGTCTCAATTTGACTTTTGGTGATATTTGAGGCTTTGAATCATATGCAAGATGTGAGAATTATAACAAACTTGGACTTGAAATTATTAAATTATTCCTTCCCGGTTATCCTAAAGAAAAATGGGTAATTTTTTTATTATTTAGATAAGCACAACGTGATTGTAGTGATTTTTTTTATAAGGGTATTCTATAAATTAGAGGCATATTTTACCAATTTTCATGCTCTAGTTCGTTCGAATTATGCTAGGTATTGCAATATTCTATGATTATAATATATATCATCTAGCTATCAAAACCACTTTCTTAATGAGAATTTACTCACACATATATGTGATATGACTTGAGGTTTTTTAGGCTATAAATAATGTTGTAAAGATATGAAAGTTTAAACAAACCATCTTTGGATTTAAGAAAACATTCCAAACTTGGAATATTCATTCAATTATAATGAAGAAATATGAAGCTTATATTTTTTTTGAAGGAAAAGATAAATTACTGATCAAGGGAACCATGATTACAAAGCCAATCAGGGAACGAGTTCACCCAACAATGATCACCCCAATGTTTCCCAAACCGAGCCAAACGATGGGATTTCGAATTACCATCTCTTTTGATGAAAGAAAATTTGCATGCATCGAATCCATTAGTCAGGGACCAGATCATCCTCAAGATGAGGTCATAAGGCTGAGAATCATCATCTTTTGTTGAGAGAGCGTTCACCACTTCGAGACAGTCGGATTCCACCAAAATCTTGGGCCAAAATTTTGAACGGGCAAAAAGAAGCCCCTGGAGGATGGTCGAGGCTTCTACCACCACAAGGGGCTCCATGAGTTAGGCACTGCCCTACACTGAGCTTCCACAATCTGGCCAAAACTTTTTTGAGCAATGAGCCCAATACCGACCCTTGAATAAGCAGAGACAGTAGCATCAGTATTAATCTTGAAGAAACCCTAAGGGGGGGAGACCAAAGAGGAGTCGCTCGTCGAGTGTGGCTCAAAGAATGTCTCGCATCACTTTTCTTCCAACCATTCATCCACTCCAAAGCTCTATCCACCCAAAGGTGATCAGGGGTCACCTTCATCTGGAAAATGCATTCATTCCGTCGAGTTCAAACCAACCAAGCAATTGAACTTAAATATATGAAGGGTTTAGTGGGGGGTTTCCAGGTAATATTTTTTAAAACTGCTTATGAAGGGATAGAATGATTAAACATGATCTAAGTAGAGATACATGAATTGTTTAGGATGCAATATCGTTCAGAATAATGTTTTTAAGGAATTTTGCTAATGATTTTTATGTTATAGTATCAACAAGATATCAATAAAAGTGATCATGCATTTAAAAAAAACCTCCCCAATAGACTTTTTAATGGCAAGCCATAAACCATGGGACCATGGGGCTACCAGAAATCAACCAAACCAATGAGTCCACACCGCTTACACAACAAAATGATCATCAACATTACACTGAACATATACCATCAGGACATCAACCCCCCACAAAAATATCATTACAAATTCACAACAAAATAATGCAAATATATTCTAAAATTTTAATAAATAATATAACATTTAAAATATAAAAAAATAACTTACCATTTACATTATAATTATATAAACATTAAATTTACTCAAAGAAAATGCTTCATTATTAAAATGTACAGTTATAATATCCTCACCAATTTATTTTGCATCTCATTGCACACCCACTATAATAATAATCTATAAAATTAAATCACCCACCCAATATATTATAGGAAAAAAATATATGTACACAAAATAAGAGAAAATAAAATAATGAGATTCAACACAACAAAGTTAGAAATAACCTTTTTCATTAAATAACCAATCTCCTGAACAAGGCAATAACTCCACTATTTCGGAATCAAGTATGCTTCGATGTTGATCAATAACTCATCCACCCGCACTAAATGCCACCTTTGAAGCAACTGTAAAAATTAAAATGTTTAATTGTCTCAAGGCATAGAAGAAAGTTATGGATACTGAAATTGATGTGTCTTTCAATTAGGGTGTCCATGGGCCAAATTGGGTTGGGTTTGAGAAAATTTTGCACCCGACCCAATCAAAAATGGTCAAGTTGGGTTGGGTCGGATCGGGTCGTACAAATTTTTTTGTAATGACCCACCTTGAACCGAGGTGGGGTGAGTTGGGATGGGTTGGGCCACGTTGGTTGGGTCATGTTGGTTGGGTCAAGGTAAAGAAAAATTACATGAAAGAATAACAAAAAAAAAACTATACAACTATTGATTAAATTAAAACTAACAAATTTAGAACATTTAAAATCTTCCAAATTCAAATTGATCAATAATCCCCATTAACTTCAATTCAAAATTATAAAACATTTTTCTTAAAAAAACTAACAAATACATCATCACATGGAGAACCCAAGCCAAATGAAATAAATTACAGATTGATTGGGTTGGCTAGGTCGGGTCATTATTTTGTCAACCCATGACCCGATCCCACCCAATCTCAACCCGCCTCAAATTAACCCGACCCACCATATCTCATGTATAACCCAACCCAACCCAACTCAATTGGTTGGGTCAGGTTGGGTTTGGACACCCAATATGCTAAAATACCTAAATTTTTATTTCAATCAACTTAAGATGCATCCAAATAAAAATCTAACTGACTTTTATATGGAAGTGTAGTCTTTACTTTCATATTTGTTGAATTTCAGTAAAACAATTACAAATAAATGCAAATCAATAACAATATAAACAAAATAAAACATTAATATATATTAATTTTGTATTGACATTTAGTTGAGAACCCAAATTAACAAAAGATGATGGTACAATGTGACGTGGATATTATTGAATAAATATGATAGTTTGTCCTTAACAACAAGATGACCACTAGAACCAACATGTCCGTGGAGTTTCTTAGAACACAAGCCAACAAAGAAATTTATATGGAGATCCCAAAACTACTGCAATAACAAGACTAGAGGTGTGAAAGATTAAATTAACCGTTCTAAACTGAATGAACATAAATGTCTTAAACCGATAAAATTCGATTTAAATCAATTAATCAATTCAAGTCGGTTGATGAATATCATATATTTAGGTTTTTCGCTTCAATTCGGTTTTGGTAACGTTAAATGCTCTTAATTGTTCTTAACCAAAACTAAACAATTAAATAAATATATAAATCATTGTTGCAAGTGGAAATGATGATTAAATTTATATTATTAAAGTTGAAAATAACATAAATCATTTTTAATTTTTTAATATAAGGAAAAGTGATGAACACATGCGACGATTAAGTGAATTTAAAATCATTAAATCACATTGAAAGTTTGGACTAATAAAATTTCTTTAAATCTTGGCCATATTGATGGTTTGGTTGTTTATAAAAATATTTCCTTCATTTTAATATTGAATTGAACATTTTTTCAAAGATATTTTCACTCTCGTGATCTTCGCATCATCATAGATTACTTGTTATGAAAAATTTGGGTTTTATCCTTTTTTTTATGTATCACTTTTGCAACATGTAATTTTTTTTCAGGTTTTCTTAACCAATCTAAATCAGTTTTATCTTATATAAACCGACCGGTTTGGTTTATGTCGGGTTCTAGACTGATCATTTATCGGTTTCGGTTTTCACTCAAGATAAAAAAAAAATTCAATCAGTTGGTTACTGTAGGAAAATGATAATTTCGATCACTAAACACAAAATGTGTAAAAACGCATTAATAATGGATTGCACTTTGAATAATAAGAAAAGGTGAATTCCACCTGGTCAGAACATACCTTTCTTAATATTCAAAGACACGTAATTCACACATTCATGAAATTTGTGTTCCCTAACTTGAGAACCCTTCACAAACATGATATTTTTCACATACTTCGATGACATTTATATCAAACTCTTTCAAACCCTCTTCCACAATAAGACTGACAATTTGCACACAGCATCTAATATGAAACAAGTATCATCACAAACAATTTCATTTATAATATTAAGTTGATTTTTCAATAAACCAATAGAGTCGTCATAAAAAGATAATCACAAACAATTTATTGTCAATCCCCAAATCAAAGTATAAACTATATAGTTTTTAAGATAATGGAATTCCTTTGTGAGGCAACGACATGTAACAAAAGTTCAAAATTTTGTTTAGTAAACACCAATACTTGCCAATAAAATGAACAGTCAAACATATTAATCAATGTTTATAGAACTCCATAAATTAGAAGTCAAACTCAATCTCCCCGGTGCATCATCTAGCATGTATTTTTCCCTTGCTTTCTCTTTTTTATATATTTGAAAACATTAAATTTCACAATATTTTTTGATTCTAAACCAGTTGAATCACGCAAATATGAAAATATATTTTTAATGTCGACATACTCAATAAATTGAAAAGGCAAAACATGCATGATTATTCTTCACCACTCACGTTGTCAATAAAACAGGTATTAATAAATTAATTACATACTAATTAACTTATATTCAATTATGGAATTACTAATAATATTTTTACACATCAAAATAAAAAGAAGAGAGTGAAGTAGCGTATACATAAATATCATCGACTACCAGACATTAATTTAGTGTATGCAAGATCTTTTGCAGAATTTATTGCAAAAACACATATTTTGTAAGTAAAAAAAAAACAAGTTCTAAAAAATCCACAGATAATTAAAACATGAATGATGAAAGATAATGAACTTGAGCAGGAAGATGAGAAACTCACCCAACACTTGCACCAGCAATAAAGAAATACTTTCATCATCATGCCCATAAAGCTAACAAATACTTCGATGGGTTATACATGTATATATTGCGGGCTGGACTGTGTAGCGGGGCAGTCCGCATTCAATAACAGATACCAAAGAATTCCATAAAGAGCCCTGCAAAATGAACAAGAAAATGATTTTCAACTGGCACCAGCTTGAACAAGGAGCAGATTCAAGAATGAGGTGCAGATGTTGAACAACAATTTAACAGGTTCAAAATCAGTAAACAAAACAGCCTCAAGAATCAACACCAACAACTAACACAGCATGCAATGCTAAAATATAACAAGTCCAAACATATTGCAATTACAGCAGCGAACAATTCACAAAGGTAGAAGGAAAGGAGTAAAGGAAAACAGTAAATGAACACAGAGATTTACATGGTTCGGACCACTTTGGGGCTACTCCACGGCAAGAACACCACCTGACACCATTTTATCATGCAAAGAAACAATGGCAGCTTACAAACATGGATTCGAGAAAGGGAAAACACCACAAGAAAACAGACCGAACAAGAGGAACAATGTAATACCACTTGTGCGGGGAAAAAAAACAGAAACAACGATCCAAGGTAAACCAATCGACAAGAAGAAGAAACCAGGCCAAAACCCCCTTACCAGGGATCGACCTCACCTGTCGAAGACCCTCCAAACCGTTCCAGCCACTTTTTTCCTCTTCAGAACTTGCACAGCCGCAAGCTCTCCACCAAAACAGTCTCCCCGGAGTCAACCGTGGGTGTCTTCGCCAACAGGGCCTTGAATGAGCCCTCCTCACTCTCGATCGTCTCCTTCCCCTTTCTCGATCTCTCTCGGATTTTCCTCTCTAACCTTTCAATCTGTCTCAATAATTGCAGGAGGGAACTCAACCTTTTAAATCCCTTCAACCTCCAACAACCTTCGAACATGCGTTCAGTCGAGGAGCGTGCTGAAGAAGCTGTTGCAACAAAACCCGAACGGCCGCACTACGTAAGGGTCCATCAGCACGCTACGTAAGGGTCTCACACCCACTGCATAAGGGTCGACCTGGCACTGCGTAAAGGCCCCTTGACGCGGTCCTCACGTAAAGGTGCAACCTCTAGTGCTCCAGCACGCATAAGGGTACGCCACTCAATTCCACAGGCTACTTAAAGGCCCGAGCCCACATAAGGGTAGCATGGTCGCTACACACTTCACGTAACGGTCAGCCCGTAACTACGCAAGGGTAACAGACACCCCGCGTAAGGGTACAACGACCCTACATAAAGGTAGAACCAACATGTCAAACCTTACATAGCAGTATGAAACCACTTACGCAAGGGTTAGTCCGTAAGGGTAAAACAACCTCACGTAAAGGTAATGTAAGGTCCCGGTGTTTGATGAGGTTCGTTTTTGTTTTAAATTTTTGGCTAAACTCCTCCTAAATGGGTTAATGGAAGGTTCCCCATGACTAAGGAAGGTCTCGGAGGTGTCCTGTGTTGGATTGGTGTTGCCTGATCCGGTTGGGCCGAATGCTTGTGGCCCGCAACTGTCGCGGGTCGAGCTCCGTGGTGAGCTCGTTGGGGGTTGCAGGGGGCAACGCGCCCCTGCTCCGGGGGTCCGGGGGCCGAAGGTCTCGGGCCCAATTTTTTGGACACTATAGCAATGCTGACCACTGTAGCAGAGCTGACCGACTGACACTGACAGGCACTGTAGCGGTGTGGACTTCAGAGTCAACTTCACTGTAGCACTTTTGACTTCCAACCGACAGTCACTGTAGCGCTTTTGACAAAATTGGTCACCGATCACTGTAGCAACGCGGACTTACTATTCGGAACAGTGGACCGTCTCTTCATATGTAGCCCATTTCGGGCTAGGGTTTACTACTGAAAATCCTCTGTATTTTTTGTGCTCCCGATATAGTGAATTTTGTCTCTCCCGTGAACGTAGGGATTTTTCCCGAACCACGTAAATCGCTGTGTCCTTATTTGCTTTTTTTCTTTCGTTTTCTCTCGTTTCTGTCGTTGTGTCTCCCGAAGATTCCGTAACATCCTGAGGGTTTAGGGCACGAAAAAGAAGGAAAAGAGGTCAATCACTGCTGAGAGCACGGTTAGTGCACAGTTAGTAGTAACTGTGTGTCATAACAGTGCGGCCTGCAGGAGGGGGTGCACGGTTAGGAAAACCATGCGGGGTAACCCAGCAAACCGTGCGGCTCAAGCTCCCCTTTGGACATTGGCGAGCGCACGGCCACTGCATGGTTTGTCAAACCGTGCAAGTGGCTAAGCAAACTGTGCGGCTCAATTTCCTCTTGGACAGAGGGAACCACACGGTTAGCACACGGTTTGGAAAATCGTGCGCCTCATTAAATTGGGGGAATTCTCATTTCGCCCTCTCGAGCTTAAATGTCCCCCCCCCACCCCGAATTTCTTCCTCATTTGACCCCGAGCAACATAGGGTGCGAACCAGGGGCTTCCTCCATCTCCATGGACGTTTCTCCTTCGATTAATAGGCGTTTGGAGTGATGTTGGTTGCGAATCGAAGCTCCGGGTAAGTCTTCTGACTCTGTTTCCTTCCATTTTCTGGAAAATGCTTTGTTGGTTGTTCCCTCTCTTTCCGAAGCTCATGAACCCTATTTCCAGGGGGTTCTTCGCCATGGTGTTTGAGGTCGTTTTAGTTCAAAACAAGGCCCGAGGTTGAATGAATGGTTGTCTACGAGCATGAGGTAGGTGGTCTACAAGCTTTTGCCTATAGTCTTGATGTCTCATATGTGTATGTCGTTGTGCCAATTCGCTGCCTTGCTGCGTTTTCATGTCTTTGACTAAGGAAAGTAATCTGGGCATGAAGTTGATACGCGAAACTCATCACGGAACATGTTGAGTCTCTTGATGATTTGACACCGGACCTAGGACTACCCATGGGGTATGCCAAACCCTTGAAAATGGTGAAATGATTTGGTAAACGTTGAGATAGAGAAATTATGAAAATGAACGGGTTGTAATTGTTAATTGGTTTGTGGGCGTGGTTAAAGGGATAATTGAAATGTTTATATGTTAGCTTTTGTGAAATGTCTAAGAGGCTTTTGAAATGATTTAAATGATGTGTTTTGGATTTTGATCCAATTATGATTTTTAATGAAGGAAAATGATGTTTTGAAATTGGGTAATGTTTTAAAAATGAGGTGTTGACCTCAAAGTGATTATAAAGGGGCTCTTATTAGATTTCAAATCATGTTTTGAATTGTGTGTAGTTTTACACTTGTGAAAATGCCATGGTGGCTTCTTCTAAATGGATTGAAAGGAATGGATGGCTTTTGGCCTTGTTTTGATGTTCGAAGAGAAATACCCTTGTTCAAGGGTAGTTTTTAAATGTTTTAATGAGGTGAGTGGTTTTGTTAAGCCTCTAAAAATGTTCTATGTGGTGTTTTATGAAATTGTGAAAAGGAGGTTGGACCTTATTGAAACGTTTTTGGTTTTAAAGGTCCATTGGGGGCCTTGGTAAATGATGAATGATTAAGGGTGTTGGATTTTTGATAAATGATGTGATAAAGACGAAAATGATTGATAATGATATGGTTTTGGGATGTTGGACTGACGCTCCACTCTCTAGTTTTGGACAGGCCAGACTAATGCTCCAGGTACCCGGGTGCACCGTAGTTTTCGGAGGATGGACTGATGCTCCTGACTTCGAGGGTATGGACATGGCATTCCATATCGTTGTTGGGATGGTCAGACATGACATTCCAAATCCCGGTTGGATACTTGGATTGATGCTCCTTGTTTGCCGACCTGTGACCTCTATGATGTAAGAAATGGGTACATGGACCGATGCTCCATGGTACAAATAATCATGGAAATATAAATGGATGCCTCTTGTGAATTAAAATGGTTAACCCTTATGGTATATGGCTTAGGCTCTCGGCATGGTCAGAGCAGGTTTGATTGGTTGGATGACACGTTGGGATTCAAAGATTTAAATGGCTAATTAATAAATGTTTAATTGAAAAACATGTTTCTTTTGTTGCCTTATTCATTACACCTTTGGTTATCTGCATACACTGTTGTTCATACTGGTATTAGTTTTAAACACCGTAGGTACAGGTTCGGAAAAGGAACCTGGCTCTTGGGTTCAGGTTTATGCATGGGTTGTTGGGCTAGAGCATGAAATGTCAGGACCGGGTTGGAACTCAAAACCGTGTTCGGGATCTTTTTATGGTTTTGGTATTAGAGATTTTTATTTGTATGACTTCCTGACATGTAGGGTGTACATTTCATTGTGGTATCATGTTTTACTTGGGTTATTATTAACACTTGCCGTTTGTTATTCCATTTTTCGTTCATGTTGGTTGTTATATTTGTTGATATTATTTTTGTTGTTTACCTTGATAAGCGGGTATAGTCTCCCCATTGTATCTTCCATCGACCCGTGCTGCTAGTCGGCAATCTTTGATGTACGGGGAGGTGCGTCTAAGGTCATGTGGCGGTTCGGCTCAGGGCACCGGTTATAGTGGCACCCGAATCGGGGCGTTACAAAGTGGTATCAAAGGTGGTGTCTTTTGTCGTAATATTAGGGGCATGGTAGACAGGAGACTAGGATCTTGTCGGGGCTTGGTAATGAGTTCGTGCCTAGATGCCTGCAACCCCACGTACAAGGGAAAACCCAAGCTGCCAGGGGGTGGGAATTGATGTTCTGTTTTGTGTTATTGCCATTGATTGATATTTCCACCACGAGTGTTGCGCTTGGATGTGATGTTATTGATTTATGAGGTTTTATCTCTTGGCCCGGTATGGCAAGAGAGGGTGTGGGTTCATGCATCATACTAGGCACATAGGATTGATAGGTCATCTGTATGTTGTTTGTGATTGACTTGTGAATGACGTGATTTATAACCAAAAACCATGATTTGCGAAATTGAATAAAGTTGGAATTTTTTAAATGTTAGGTAAATGGAAAGTTTTGAAATGCGAATTCTCAAGTTTTTAAATGGTAAAGTTAATTAAAGAGGAATCTGTACCTTTAGGGACACTAGTGTGGGTATCCCTAGTGTGGTGATCGAACCCTGTGTATGGGTGGTTTAGGCACTGGGAGTGTCCTAATTATGAGACCTTAGGTTACGGGCTGTGAGACCTTGATAGGGTTGGATGTGTCGGATAATGGAATGTTGCTTGTTGTGTCGTTGGTTAGGTTGTGAACTCGAGGCTGTGAAATGTCGTCTGTTAGTATGGATGTGGTGAACCTTGTGGGTTGAGACCTTGCAAGTTGTGTTTTAGACCCTAGAGTGGGTGTTTGGCTCGTAGTGTCAATGTATGTGGGCGCGTATCTTTGTTGTGGGACCTAAAGTAAATGGTCGTTTGGTGCGTTAGACGCAGTGTGTTTCAGAACGGGGGCAGGAGTGCCGCCCGTGAGCAGCGACTTGTTTGAGGTTCGATGTGTATGGCTTAGAGGGAGAGTCGGTGATCGTTGCTAGACGTGACTCCAATTTAGGGAGTTGATATCATTTGACCTTTGAGGGTGACCCCTGAGAGGGGTCGGCCGGGTTGTGGGTGCCTTTAGGTGCGTGAGGAACAAGTGGACGTTTTGGACTTTGACAATGGCGCATAAAGAGTGTTGATAGTGCGGGTTTGGCCTAGTGGGCTAAGTGAGAAAGTCAATGGTTTTGGGAAATCGAAAGTGACCTCGAGGGAGGTTAGCCAAGTGTTGCGGGTGCTTTGGAGTGTGAAGCCCATGTGGATGCTTCAGAGGTGGAATCGATGCACGGTAAGTGTCATCGAGTTTCAGTAAAAGGCATGGATATATCGTGGTTTCTTTCCTTAGAGAAGCACCTTGAGTGCTTGCAATTGGCTTTATGGCTGGTTTCGAAAGGGGCAGGATCGTTCGGGTGCCTGATCCTGTTGTGGTGACGTTGTTCAATGCGGGGATCGATGTTAACTCTAGATGGACGTTATGATATGAAAGTGACACCCGGGGGGAGGGGTGGTCACGTGGTTGGGTTTGTTTGCACGAAAAGTTGGGTGGTTGGATGGGCACGTCGAGGATGCCTTGAATCCGATGAGGCTGACAGACCAGGAGGCATGGCTAGTTGTGTGAGTGGGCATTTGGGCCTAGTTCCGGTGATGTACGACCCGTGGGATCTAGAGTCGGGTTCAGTGAATGATCACAGGAAAGTGTGTGACCTCGAGGGTTCTGATGAGGACCAGATGTTGGGCACATGCTAGAGATGCGCGATGTCGTCTGGGACGTGTGGACAGGTAGCTCAAGAGTAAGCGCTTGTCATTTTCAATGGAATTAAGGTGATGAGCGCCAGTTATGCACAAGATTGTTTGGTTTTGAATCGATGCGATGGAGCGTTTGTATTTCCATGTAAATCGTTCGAGTCGTGGTGGAGGACCTCGAGTAGTGCGGTGGTGGTAGTGCCCCAGAGAATGTTAAGTCCACGACTGCTTGGTAGAGAGTCATGAGGCGATGGTGAGTGTTGGTTGGCAATCCCACTTGATTGTGATGATCAGGTGTTGATAAGACGTTGCGGGCAAGGAAACCTGAGTTTGACAAGTGGGTTAAGGTCTCCCTACAGTGAGGTGATATCATGAATGAATCGGTTGTGGCGGTATTCGTCGACGACATCTTAGTGTGCTCTCAGATTAAAGACGATCATGCCCAACATCTTGACATCGTCCTGAGTACACTGAGAGAGCATTAGTTACATGTCAAGCTACTTAAAGGTTTTATTCTACTTAAATGAAGGGCCTTCAAGAAGGTTGTGCCCTTAGAGCAAGGTAAGTGAAGCCATGTGGTGGGAGGTGAGCCACCGACCGTTTGTGAGTGAGGTCCTTGTAAAGGATCGGATGTTGGAAAATGCCAAGGGTATCATTCTCGGAAGCCGGGAAGAGGGGACGACTAATGTTTTGTGTTGTCTCTTATGTGAGGGCGAGATGGCCACGTCCACTTCTTGGACTCTGCAGTGGCAGGAGCGTGAGCCGTGGTGTGGTGACAATGACACTCCTAAGGTGGGGAGCGACATGTCAATCGTAGATGCGTAGAGCAGACCGTGGGTTAAATGTGGAATCGGGATGCCAATAAGGAACCTGTGAGGTACATGTTTGGATTCCTCAAGGAAGGCCAGGTGGGCTTTGGATGTGGTGGTTGATCGAGCCGAGCGTTGGCTTCAGGCTCGGGGTGTTTCTAAAAGCAATCTGGAGTGTTTGTGTCGGAGATGTGTCAATGGGTGCAGTAGAGCACAACGACGATTTGGGGTGCATTGGATGATTTGACGGTGGAATTTCACCAAAAGTCGGGGATAGACTCTGGTAGGTGCGTTCAGATGGTGATGGTATGCCTTAAGTGATAAGGCGTCGTGGCCAGGTAAAGTGGTAACGTACCGACAGTGGGAGTTGGGCATTTTCGGGGTGAGTCGATCGAGGATGGCTCGACCCAGAATAGAGTGGTTGTGGCCAGTTGCAAACAACATTCGGCTGGACGTTTAGGAAATCGCGGATGCGTTTCGGGAATAGAAGCGAGCTTTGAGAAAAAGTCAAGTTGTCCTTATTTCGTGTATGGATGGCGGATGTGCATCCATTTCGGGTGGTTTCGATGGCAAGGATGGATGTCGTTGTTGGTTGGCGCTCTTGTGGATGTTTTGGCGCGGTGAGTTGGGAAACGCGTCGGGTATGTTATGGAAGCTTGATTTTGAGGTTCTAGTGGTCATTTCCGATGGCGGAAGTTCCAAACACCAAAAGTTGAGGGTTGTAAGCTAAAGCCTATAGCGAGGAGCACCATAGCTCCGACCAGTAGTCGGGTAATGACATGATCGGTGTTTCAGGTTGGATTGGTTTGCGTAAGCGCCATCTTGGTGTTCGATTTTGGTAACAGGCGTTAGCTCAAGCTTTGACCGGTTGAGTGTCTTGAGATGAAGGTTGTGTTTTTGATGTGTTTCGGGTGTTCGGGTATGGAACGAGATCGTTGGGCCTCAAGTTGTGGACCGACGTAGGTCGGGGAATGTGGTTGGATAATCGTATGTTCCTTCGGGTGACGCCAGGTGTGCTAGGCTGTTTGAGATTGTGGGGAGAATCGGACCAAAGGTGTACCGATTTGGCTCTCCCAGGGCAGTGTAGTGCTTACTCGATACTCTCCTTGTGAGGTAGTTTCAGTGGTATTACCCAAACTTTTCTCACGTGTTTGATGTTAGTAATGATGAGCTTGAGGCTAATGCGTCCTTTGAAGAGCATCCAACTTT
Source organism: Viscum album (assembly GCA_963277665.1). Taxonomy (NCBI): domain Eukaryota; kingdom Viridiplantae; phylum Streptophyta; class Magnoliopsida; order Santalales; family Viscaceae; genus Viscum; species Viscum album. The sequence continues at coordinate 1,347,775,432 of OY728121.1, read as the reverse complement.
TGTTGCCTATCACGGTGAAAATGTTTATGGGGTAAGACCATGCTCTTGATCTGAGTGTTGTGGCGACATGGCTGTGTTCGGAAGGAAAACTTGAGAGGGAAAATGGTATGCGGGCCCAGTGGCCCGACAACCTCTCCTTGGGGGTTTAGTTGGCTTGGAAGTGCAGCTCGAGGATAAGTCATTATAAGGTGGGGAGGTTGTAAGGTCCCGATGTTTGACGAGGTTTGTTTTTGTTTTAAATTTTTGGCTAAACTCCTCCTAAATGGGTTAATGGAAGATTTCTCATGAAAGGCCTTTGGGGTGTCTTGGGGGTTCGGGGCACGAAAAAGAAGAAAAAGAGGTCAATTTATGCTAAGAGCGCGGTTGGCGCATGATTATTAGTAATCGTGCGCCATAACCGTGCGGTCTGCAGGGGGTGCACGGTTGGGAAAACCATGCGGGGTGGCCCAGGAGACCGTGCGACTCGAGCTCCCCTTTGGACAGTGGCAAGCGCACGGCCACCGCACGGTTTGTCCGTGCGGCTCGATTTTCTCTTGGACAAAGGAAACCGCACGGTTAACGCACGGTTTGGCAAACCATGCGCCTCATTAAATTAGAGAAATTCTCATTTTGGCCTCTCGGGTTTAAATGTTTCTCCCTCGAATTTTTTCCCCATTCAACCCCCAGTAGCCTAGGGTGCGAACCAGGGGCTTCCTCCCTCTCCATGGATGTTTCTCCTTCGATCGTTTGGAGTGTCGTTGATTGTGAATCGAAGCTCCGGGTAAGTCTTCGACTTTGTTTCCTTCCATTTTATGGAAGAGACTTTGTTGGTTGTCTCCTCTCTTTCTCAAGCTCATGAACCCTATTTCTAAGGGGTTCTTTGTCATGGCGTTTGAGGTCATTTTAGTTTGAATCAAGGCCCGAAGTTGGACGAGTGGTTGTCTACAAGCATGAGGTAGGTGGTCTACAAGCATGAGGTAGGTGGTCTACAAGCTTTTTCCCATAGTCTTGATGTCTCATATGTGTGTCATTGTGCCAATTTGCTACCTTGGTGTGTTTTCATGTCTTTAACTAACTAATTAGGGCATGAAGTTGATATGTGAGACTCATCACGGACCCCGTTGGGCCCATTGATGATTTGAAACCGGACCTAGGGCTACCCATGGGGTATGCCGAACCCTTGAAAATGGTGAAATGATTTGGTAAACGTTGAGAAATGGAAATTATGAAATTGAACGGATTGTAATTGTTAATTGTTATGTGGGCATGGTTAAAGGGATAATTGAAATGTTTATATGCTAGTTTTTGTGAAATGCCTAAGAGGCTTTTGAAATGGTTTAAATGATGTGTTTTGGATTTTGATCTGGTTATGGTTTTCAATGAAGGAAAATGATGTTTTGAGATTTGGGTAAAGTTTTAAAAAAGAGGTGTTGACCTCAAAGTGATTATAAAGGAGTTCTTATTAGATTTCAAATGGTGTTTTGAATTGTGTGTGTGGTTTTATACTTGTGAAAATTTCATAGTAGCTTTTTCTAAATGGATTGAAGGAAATGGATGGTCTTTAGCCTTGTTTTGATGTTCAAAGAGAAAGACACTTGTTGAAGGGTAGTTTTGAAATGTTTTAATGAGGTGAGTGGTTTTGTTAAGCCTCTCAAAATGTTCTATGTGGTGTTTTATGAAATTATGAAAAGGGGGTTGGGCCTTATTGAGACGTGTTTGGTTTTAAAGGTCCGTTAGGGACCTTGGTAAATGATGAATGATTAAGGGTATTGGATTTTTGATAAATGATGCAACAAAGTGTTGGAGTTGGTGCTCTATAACCAACTTCTATGTACTTTATGATAACTCGTATTCATAGTTTTGAATATTAATAAACTTCTTATTACATCATGATTGTTCTTCTACGTGACATAGTATGTGATAATGTTCTAAGAGTAGTTATCGCACTGAAAGGTCATAGCAGTTCCCCACTATGATGAGAACCTAGAAGTGTCACGATAGTATTCTTAAATATATGTTCTATGGCTGGATGAAATTATTTGAAGGATGCAAATGATTCAGGCTCTCAGGGGTGGAGACTCATAGGACTTTGATGCACCTTCTCAGGGTGTACGCCCTTAGTAACATACAGTACAGGATATTATGAGAATGAGACCCGCCAGTAGGAAATCCACATTTATATGTGTCGTTGGATGTTGCGGACGTGTGTATTGACCCTTAGACATTAAAATTATTATTAATGAGTATTACAAGTCATGTACTTTGATGTATTGATGAAAATCGTGACGATATATGTTCGCGGTGAGGTAGAATACGTTGGATGCGTCACGAGTAATATTGCATTAATAAATAATGCGAGAAAGGATTTGTCTCTTTTGTTCTTTAACAAAAGTTGATATCTCATACCTTTTTATGAAAATGATATAGCCTAAATAAATCTATGATCATGGTGTTCTATAGGCAAGTTCGATTTCCGAAAATTCAAAGGATGGGACATCGAGCACATAGGAGATATCGTGATAAAGGGATTATATTACACAGTGAGCGTATGTATGAGGTATTATGTCATTGCGGCATTAACTTCTTTCTCTATGGGTGTCTTGGCGTGTTGCTAGACGCTAACCTTGGACTTTAGGGTGATTCCCCTAACGCCACTGAGAAAGAGGCCTCGATGGCCACACACAAGTGTATCCAGAGTCTCAGTTAAATAATATATTATTATTTATTATTTAACAAGTTGAATAAATATTATTCCCGCATGTGGTTTAATAATTATTCATGTTTGTTAGGGGTGTCCAAAATCAATCTGACCCGACCCGACCCAATCGGGTTGGGTCGGGTTACATGCAGGGTATGGTCGGGTCGAGTTAGGTTGGGTCGGGTCGGGTCATGGTTTGGCAAAATTCTTACCCAACCCGACCCAACCAACCCAACCATATGTATATATATAATAAATAATAAATAAAAATTAATATTAATTGATAAATAATTAATAAAAAATAACTAATAATTGATAATTAATTAGCAATAATTTCTAATAATTGATAATAAATCATAATAATTTATACTAAATAATAAATATTAACTAGCAATAATTAATAATAATTAACAATAAATAATGACATATAACATAAATATAACATTATATTTACATTATATTTCCTAGTGGCAAAGGGCCATGTGGGGTGTCGGAGAGCTCTCGGGTCCGAGTCTCCCCAGCAAACTGCATGTATGTGTTTGCATGTTTTCTTTGTAGCTTTGTAGTTCTCATTCTCCAACCATTTGTAATTATATTTACATTATATTTATATTATATTTACGTTATATTTACATTATATAACTTTATATTGACATTATATAATATTATATTCACATTATATAATGGTATATTTACATTATATAACATTTGATTTATGAAAATATAATGTCATAACATAAATATACCATTATTTTTATGTTATATAAAGCTTTATTTACATTACACAATTTTATACAACATTATATTTACGTTATATTTGCGTTATATTTATCAAACAATATTAATTTTTAGTTATTATTTTAGTTTTAATTTAATTAATAGTTTTACATTTTTTTGTTATTATTTCCTTTTTTTTTCCTGACCCGACTGACCAAACCTAGCCCAACCCGACCCACCGCGGGTCGTTTCGGGTCACAGCAGAAAAATGGTTGTGACCCGACCCAACCAATTTTTCTTGGGTTGGGTCCAAAATCCCCACAGACCCGACCCAACCCAACCCGACCCATAGACACCCCTAATGTTTGTTTGATCGCATGTATTCCGTCACCAGTTATTCGAGAGAATATTATGTGAACAGAATATTTAATAAATATTTATTTGTTATTTAGTGAATATAATATTTATTTATTTATTGGCGAATAATACAGTGATATTTATTTATTAAATAGTCATTATTCAATGCCTGATAAACATTGTGGAGGAATGGCGGACCCAATTTATAGGTCCGGTGACAAATAATATATATTGAATATTATTTGAATAAATAATATTTAATTTTAATTCATGAATTTAGTGCATGTCGAGAAATAATAATTGTTAGAGGTTAAGTTGTGTCTCTCACATCGGACTTACGTATTTTGTGATCTTTATTATTGGTTATAAATACACCAAAAGAGGTATCTTGGGTATTGGGTGTAACTCTCTATCATTTTACATGGTATCAAAAGAGGTCCTAACCTAACCCTATCCTTCCCATTCTCTTTTTTTCCCTCGAAGTACAGTTGCGGATTTTCCCGGTTGGGGGCGGTGGCCCCAGGCCTTTGGCCACCGTCACTGCAGCGCCGCCCCCAACCTCTCCCGGTGCTACCTATCCTATTCATAGCGACAGCCCTGGCCCGAGTTCGCCCCCTTTTCCGTCGAGCCCCGCCGGCCACCGTCACATCGACGGATCCAGTAGCGCCAGCCCCTTGCGCGCCGACTCCCTGTGGGAAAATCCCCACCGCAAAGGCACCTCCCTGCTCGCGACCCAGGCGGACGTCGCCTCTATAGCATCCCGCCTTTTTATCACATAAACATTCATTACATTTTACAAAACCGAGGATCTTTAAGGTTTAGTGTCTTGGAAACCAGGAACATAAAACATGAAAAGAACAAAAACAATCTTCTTAAACACTTGAAAGGCTTCTACTTAAGTTCATCCTAGGTTCATTACTGCATCTCATAACCTGGGGACATACATCAAAAGAAAGGATGAGCAGAAGGCCCAGCAAGGGAAACAAGTGAAACATTTTACATATGAACTTGAGATACATCAATAAAGTCATGAAAAGAACTTTAAGGCATGAAAATGAAATCATGAGGCATATCATAATAAAAATAAAACTTTTTCATAACTTGAAGATGTGGCTGCAACATTTAATATTGACAATCGTTTCGTTTCACCAAGGTCCATCCCCAAGGTGTCGTTAAAAATTACCAAGGTTATTCACCAAGGCGTCGTTAAAATGGTCATCTCTAGAGATTAAGTCTTTACCCAATGCATTGGAGCGCTATCAGGGAGAACCCTTAAATTTGCCTTTATTATCATGTGAGCCAAATATATCATCATCAAACATTTCATAAATAACCCATATAGCATAAAATAAATGGGTTTCATTTCATAATCATAACGTTTTAAAAACTACTTTAAAGACATGATCTTTACGTCACTTTAAAACCCACAGAAAAGGAAGGTGGGTCTCATGTATGTAAATCCCCGAATTTAAAATAGACATTTTGGTATATATGTGAATACCCCTTTAGAATAAATAGCTTTGAGTATTCACTTAATAATATAAAAGAACTTTAGAAAAAGAGAGAGACATTTTGAGACGGAAATTCTGCAGCATAACGGCTATGTTACGACGTTTAGAAGACATTAAAAAGAGAGGGAAAATGGGTCAAACATTCATAAATGACCCATAAAACAGTAGATGGACAGAATAATAATGATACATGATCATGGTAATGAAATTTCAAGGACATACCATTTGAAATGAAAAACATGGAAGGAAGACAAAAATTAGATTTCTCTTATGAAAGTTCGGCAGCCTAACGGCGTTACTTAAACTTCAACAAAAATGATTTGAAAAGATCAAATAGGATCTCTCATCATGTGAACATAAGAGTTCAGTATGATATATATAGAGATAATGCCCCAACATAATTAAAAAGGAACTTGAAAGACATGACATGAAAGTAGAACTTTGAAATGAATGAGAAGGGTGAAAGAATCCCCTAAAAAAAATTCGGCAACCTAACGGCGCCACTTAAAACTTCAAAATACTGAATTTAAGAGATCAAATGGGGTCTCTCATCATATGAACATAAGAGTCCAGTATAATAGATATAGAGATCATACCCCAACATAACAAAAATGAACTTGAAAGAATTGACATGAAAGTAGAACTTCAAAACGAGAATGGTGAAGAACCACTTAAAAATTCGGCAGCCTAACGGCGCCACTTAAACATCAGAGTACTGAATTGAAGAGATCAAATGGGGTATCTCATCATATGATCATAAAAGATCAGTATGATAAATTTAGAGATCATACCCCAACATAATACAAAGGAACTTGAAATACTTTACATGAAAATAGATCTTGAAAAATGAGAAGGGAGAAAGAATCTGTTACAAAAATTTCGGCAGCCTAACGGCGCCACGTAAAACATCATAAAACGAAATAATGAGAGTAAAAAGGGGACTCTCATTATATGAACATGAAAAGGGAAGTAAGAGGAGTATAAAAGAACATCCTCTAACATAAGAACATGGAGCATAAAAGAAATGGCATAAAAGATATCACTTGAAACGAAAGAGAAAGATCGGATCCCTTACCTTAAAATGTAACTCTTAAACCTCAAAGGTTGGGACCTTGAGGGCTTGGGGGCACCTTGGGAGGGCTCCTTGGGAGGTAATGAGACCATAAATTCGTTGGGAATGAGTGGGGAGTCGAATGGATGAGAGGAGGGCTTGGTATTTATAGGGAAAGTGAGGGGACAAGGCATTAATGGCCAAAGGACACCTCACATGTGCTTTTCTCAAACCCATGTGCTCTCCCTTGGCATTTATCATGGAGTTAGGCCACATGGGGCCCCCAAAACAATAATTCATCACCCTTGGCCGGCCAACCCTTAAAATAACTCATGACATCATCATGACACAGCTATGATGTCATTAAACATACCGAAACCCTAAAACTGCATTTTTACTATTCACTGAAAATTCAACTTTCTCAGAAAGATCCCAAAATTTCACCATAATCAAATATCAACGCTCTGATTACAAATATGAACTCCATTTTATAAAAATAATTTTCTAAATATTTTTAATTTAATTTTTAAATAAAAACACTATTCACCGAAAATTTGTTTTTTCAGAAAAAACCCCAAAAATTACCATAGCATAATATCGGTGCTCTGAGTTCAAAAATGAAATCTGTTTTATAAAAATAATTTTCTAAATAATTTTAATTAAATTATTAATTAAAAAACATTATTCACCCAAAAAAACTAATACTTGAATAATAATTTATGAAACCATTATTTAACCATTTTATTGAATCACATTACTTAATCAAGGTGCCTAGATTATTTTAAAACTTTCTTTAAGTTAGATTACTAATCCATTTGGTCATATTACTAATCCTAATCATAAAATCACTATTCATAATTTACTATTCATCAAAAATCAAGTTGATCTTATTAGACTCCAAATTTCGTACTGAACATAATTGTAGAAGACCATTTTTTGAAAATCATTACACGTTTTTAATTATTTAAGGTTTACACACCCATTTTTAAAATATCCTTTATCTAAAATTCATCAAAAATATGCATACTATATTTATCCGGTCATTTCAAAATTCATAAACTTCATCATAAGAAGAAATCCCAATTTTTATTTAAAACAAGGATTACACAAGGCAGTTACGGTCTCGTTACATAGCCCCTTATAATACCAGCATAGGACCTAAGAGTAAGGTGTGCTAGGGTGATAGAATCTTGGGGCGGCTCGGTCAACATTGCCCGAGTAGTAATTTCTATCAGTTTGAACTTCTCGCGAAGGCGATTCCGTTCTAGCTTCACATGATGAAGTTCGGCTTGGATTTGATCCAGAGCAAAGCCCAATGGTGCTACCTCCTTCCCAAGCTCTGTTAGATGGGCTTCGATCGGTCCAAGACTACTAGGTGAGGCCATCGAATCTTCTTTCTATAATAATTAACCAAGATTACTTGTATTTAGAGACAATAATCAAAACATTTTGTTCACAGTGGTCATATTGACCGATGGTCATATAACAATCAAAACTCAATGGTCTCATTTTAATTATAATCATGTTTATCAAATAAAACATTTTTGTTGAGTATAAAAATAAAATAAAATAACACATGAAATTAGGAAACAAGATTTATTCAAAATTTCGGGCCGTTACAGCCTCCCAATTCGCAACTGTCATTGCGCCCATTCACGACGGACGAGCCCTAGTGCGCCGCTCCTCCCTGTCGGACGAGCCCCATCGCGAGCACCACTCCTCTGACCATTCCTCGCGAGGAGATTGCTGGGAAATCGAAATTGAATCGACCGCGGTGGTCTTGTTGGAAGAAAGACATCCACCCTCTGATTTACTGGAACGCGAAGGTTTTCTGCAACGAGCGAGTGATGACGATCGGCGGCACCCAGAAGGGGTGCATCATCGACGTCTGGTCCGACAACCACCCCTTCGTCTCCCAACACTGCATGTCGGCACCGCCCTGGGCGACGGCTCCTGTCTGCCCCGTCCACTCCCTCTGCGCCGCTTGAGATCGGCTGGCTCTCTGCCCGTTAGCCCTACACCCTGTCGGCGTCTCCTATTTTCACCATCTGCCTCTGCACATCGGCTCTCTGTGCGATGCCCTCATCTCCAACCATGACAGCCCTCCTGCACAACGAATCCCCGACGTCACCCCTTCCTGATCGGCTTCTTTAAATCTACTCCTTGCTAGCATACATCCTGTTGCAAAATGACTTCTTTGCCTCTATCAGGTTCTTCGCTGCTCCCTGCTGCAATCCTTTGGTATCAATCAGAATATAAGGTTCGCAAAGACAACTGCCATTTCACCTCGACATTTTAGAGTCCGCTAGTCGGACGCCGTTTCACCTCGACAATTTGGGTCCGCAAAGACGGGCGTCGCATCACCCGGCCTTTTGGGTCCGCTAATCGGGCGCCATTTCACCCGGCCGTTTTGAGGCCGTTTGTCGGTTGTTGTTTCATCCGGCCTCTTAAAGCAAGGGTCGTCCTCAGCAATGGAGCATGAGAGTTCTACGATGGTATCTTTTCTTTAGCAGCCATGCGTGGGAGTGCAACACGTCGAGCACATCCAATGGGCAGTGCATTATTGAGGGGGAGCAGCAATGACAATTTATATTTTCTTATGTTTTGTTTTGTTATGTAATCAAGTTGGGTATGTCCAGCTTGAGGGGGAGTGTTCCCAGTGTTTGTTGATTGTTTTGTTTTCTTTGCTTTGGTTTATTTAATTATGTGTCCAAGCTAGGTACACCTAGCTTGAGGGGGAGTGTTAGAGGTTAAGTTGTGTCAAGTCCCACATCGGACTTGAGGTATTTTGTGATCTTTATTATTGATTATAAATAGACACCAAGGCCTCCCTTAGAGAGGTGTCTTGGGTATTGGGTCTAGCTCTCTATCATTTTAGAATATTATTATTATTATTAAAGGCATGAGGTTCTGCGGGGATTAAATAAATTTTAAAGGACGCTTGTGCAATTATTGATTTCTAACTTTAGCGGTATATAAACTCAATTATATTATTTTTCAAGAGAGCCAATTCATTTTATTGTGCACAACAAATCCAGAGAATCCTCTCGAAACCCTAGAGAGATCCCTTTTCCAAGAAGGCTCCCAAGAACAGAGAGCGATCTTCCTCCACCTTCCACTCTCAAGTCAAGAGAGATCAAGGAGAATCCTTTGAAAGCGATTCTCGTGGCGATCAAAAGCGAATGACGCAAGCGATAGGATATGTCGTGCTAGCACCCGAAGATTCCTACGGCGATGTTCAGAGATTTGTGGAACATGTGTGGATCACTGCTAGAGGGGATCTACTCTTGATTCCTACAACACAATGACGGTACAACGTAGATCTGTTGTCAAATCCATCAATGAAGAAAGAATTTCACGAAAGGTAATTCTTTAATTGCTGAAATTAATTATAAATAATATGTGACGATCATGCGTTATGGTTCCGACGTTTAATCCATTGTTTGTATTCTTTGATTCACTTTCGCTGATCAGCGTTTATCGTCGTGTAAATCTCATATTGATCATCGATCATGACAAAAAGGAAAGTTGAGCACGACCCATCACACGCTACTGTTGCGCTTGGAACCTTAATAAAGATGGAAATGATTGATAATGGTATGGTTTTGGGATGTTGGACTGACGCTCCACACCCTAGTTTTGGGCAGGCCAAACTGATGCTCAAGATGCTCTGATGCACCATAGTTTTTGGTGGACAGATGCTCCTGACTCTAAGGGTATGAACATTGCGTTCAATATCGTGGTTGGGATGGTCGGACATGACGTTTCGAATCCTGGTTGGATAGTTGGACCGATGCTCCTTGTTTGCCGACTTGTGACCTCTAGGATGTAAGAAATGGGTACCTGGACTGATGCTCCATGGTACAAATAATTATGGAAATGATAAACAAATGTCCCTTGTGAATTAAAATGGTTAACCCCTATGGTATATAGCTTAGGCTCTCAGGATGGCTGGAGCAGGTTTGATTGGCTTGATGACACGTTTGGATTCAAAGGTTTAAATGGCTAATTAATAAATGTTTAATTGAGAAACATGTTTCTTTTGTTGCCTTATTTATTCATTACACCCCTGCATACACCGTTGTTCAGACTGGTATTAGTTTTAGACACCGTTGGTGGTGGTATGTTGAGTTGTACTCACACCCTGCTCGAACCGTCATGACACTTGAGTACCCGAGCAGATGCTATTGTTTGAGGTACAGGTTAAGGACAGGGACCTGGCTCTTGGGTTCTGCTTTATAGATGGGTTATTGAGCAGGAGCATGGGATGTCAGGACCAGGTTGGGACTCGGGACCGTGTTCGGGATCTTTTATGGTTTTGGTATTGGAGGTTTTATTTGTATGACTGCCTGACATTTAGGGTATGCATTTCATTGTGGTATCATGTTTTACTTAAGTTATTATTGGCACTTGCCATTTGTTATTCCATTTGTCGTTCATGTTGGTTATTATATCTGTTGATATTATTTTCGTTGTTGTTTACTCTAATAAGCGGATATAGTCTCCTCATTGTACCTCCATCGACCTCCGTTGCTAGTCGGCAACCTCTGGCGTACGGAGAGGCACGCCTGAGGTCATGTGGTGGTTAGGCTCGGGACACCGGTTATAGCGGCACCCAGGCCGACGTATTACAGGTAACAGAATACTTACGTAAGAGTAAAGAAAAACAAGCCACAAAGTTATCAAACCAAATTCTAAGCAAGATAAAACTAAAACAAGCATAAATTAATCATGCAACGGGTAATTAAAACGCATGGCATTAACAAAACAAAAAAAACAAATACATTTTAATTTGTAACAATCAACATGCCAAATTTAACAAATTTCCACCTTGCAAAATAAAATAAAGCATGCAGGACCGATGTTCATGCAGGCCTACACTAGCCTAACCTATCAGCTAGTTCGGACAGTCTTTACTAACAAAAGACCATAAGCTCAAACCTGATCAGCCCAGTCTGACCAACTGCCTAGCATGTACCACAGTGGCACGGCACATGTTTGTCTGTACCAACACATCTACTGCCAACAACTGCTAAAACATGCTCAGAAAACAAAATAATCCAAGCAACAACATTAACCAAAACTCATACCTTCAATTACCCGAGCTTCTCATCACATACCTGCAACCAGCAAGCACCTAATTCTCAGGTACTCATCCAATATCGTCAAAGAGATACCAACAACATCATCATGAGGCTTATTGATCAGTCAAGCATCTACCCACGAACCTGCTTCTCTAACCACTTGTAATGTCCCAGAAATTCCATGTAAATGTTTACTTTTTTAAAAAAAATATATAGAATTATTTCGAGACCAGACGCTCAGATGACACTTGATTTCGAGACCCGGTGAGCCCAAAATAAGTGTTTGAACTTTTTTAAGTTTATTTAAAATAATGCGCGTACGCGGTTTTGGCAACTTCTAAACGAGTGTCGGATTAAAAATTTGAGGGCACCGTTGCGTCCGGAACGACGACTTTACCGAAGGAAGGACATAAACTCATCCGGCACAAATCAAGGGAAAAAATTATTTTTCGGACTTCTTAAGAAAAATATAATAAAAAAATTTCTTAAGAAAAAATAAAATATTTTTTTAGTTTATTTTATTCGAATTTCAAATTTCGTTGCAACGTAACGACGTTGCAACCCGAACGTAACAGAAACGTTGTTTCGTAAATAAAACAGCGTAACAGAAACGTTGAAACGTGTTTTCTTCATTTAATGGGTTAACTGGATATGGGATTGTTGGCACAATCCAGTATTGCTCTAAACCCTTTGAGATTTGGTATTGGCAAGCGACGATCAACGAACAGCCACCAACGACGGATCGAGGAACGACGAACGACGACGGTGCGATCTTCGCTAACGAACGATCCAACCTCGAGGTAAGGGTTTGATTCTAAGTGAATTTCTTTTTTCCTCATTCATGGATTTGAGCGATGAATGCGGGTCAACCCAAGAACAGGTGACCTGCGGATCGATCACTTATGCGGGAGGGTTTTTAATCTCGGGGTTTGAATCGGAGTTATCCAAGTTAGATTCTTAAATCTCCTCCCAACTTGTTTTTGAATTCTAATGCGGAGGGATCGGGCCAACACAAAGAAGGCTCGGATCCCTCCGTTGGGGGCGTTCTCGTGTTCTTCGTGACCGGACCTCCGGATCGACAGCGAGACAACTTGGAGTATGTAGCAGTGACGGCGACGACCCGAGGATCCTGAAGACGCTCGAGGATCGGAAAACGGACCACCGGAGCGGGTCCGGTGGCCCGAGGAAGGAACCGTCGGCGCAGCGACGCCGGGAGGCGGAGGCGGGCCGCAGTGGCGGATGAGGCCCGCGACAACAACCACGGGCGGTGGATTGGGGCGGTCGGCGGTGGATCGGAGCAACCGGCGGCGGCGCGAGCAGACACGGCGAGCCGCGTCACGTCATGCGGCTGGAGGGTCGTGATCTAACTGGACCGCGGGGTGGAGGGAGACGCGGCGGGCGCCGCGTCTCAGGTGGAGCAAGCCGGCCCGCTCACAGCGGGCCGAGCTGGAGAAGGCGGGGTGGCCTAGCGGGCCGGACCGGGTCGGGTCGGCGGACCCAAGTCAGGTCGGGTCGGGTCGGTCCGGCCGGGTCGGACTAGACTCGGGCCTAACCGACCCCTTTTCAGTAAAACGGGCATAACTTCCAAACCGTACGTCTGATTGACAAGTCGTTTGCGGCGTTGGGACCCTCGCGACGAGACGGTCCTTTTGACATACTCCAAGTGAGTTTTCGTAAAAGTTGGGATACAACCGATGGCTTGAGGAGTAGATTCTCCCGGAATCAAGCGTGCTGCGAGCGGGAATCATGTGGCTGGTTGTGACAAGAAGGAAGTGACGAACAGACCTCAGTGGCCCAGCAGATCTAAGTGACGAGCGGACCTCAGTGGCCCAGCAAACCTCAGTTACGAGCGGACCTCAGTGGCCTAGCAGACGAGCGAACCTCAGTGGCCCAGCAGACCTCAGTGACGAGCGGACCTCAGTGGCCTAGCAGACGAGCGAACCTCAGTGGCCCAGCAGACCTCAGTGACGAGCGGACCTCAGTGACGAGCGAACCTCAGTGGCCCAGCAGACCTCAGTGACGAGCGGACCTCAGTGGCTCAGCAGACGAGCGGACCTAGGTGGCCCAGCAGACGAGCGGACCTCAGTGGCTCAGCAGACATGACGAGCGGACCTCAGTGGCCCAGCAGACCTCAGTGACGAGCGGACCTCAGTGGCCCAGCAGGCCACAGTGACTCATCAGGGATGAATCCCTCAACAGTACAAGATGCTCAGTATTACGGTCTTGCTTTCTATACTTTAGGTTATACCTGTGTGAGTTGTCCATTACTTCGTGTGTACTTTTCTTTGTGGTCTTTTCTCTGTGGTTTGGGGTTCCTACTGAGTATTGTGTTACTCACCCCTGCACGGGCTCCGCCCGCACGTATCGTATCTTGTGTAGACGACTGACGTTTTGACAAAGACCTTGGCGGTCTAGGACCAGGTGGTGCCCAGTGAAGACAAACAGGCAAGGCATACTCCTACAGCTTCAGGCAGCTATTATTCACCTGCTCTTCAGGTAGGGTTTTCTGCAGACGAATTTCTAGAGACTTTTGTACCCCCTTGTTTACAGCTTGTCTTTTGTTGGGTTTGTATTATGGTCCCCTTTACTTCCAGTTTGTATTGTTTACTCTCAGTGGTAGTCTAAGTAGTATGCATGTTTTCCCTTTTTAGCATTGTGGGTTGGGGTTGTGAGTGTGTGTGTACAGGTACTCGGCAAATGCCTCCCACTTGCAGGATAATGCCTTCGCCACTAGTCGCCAGCTCCTGGCCTTTGGAATGCGGGCTTAGGGTGGTCGCGACACGGGCCCCGGGGGACGGGTCGTGACACCACTACCCAAGACCTCACTATTCTCACACTTGGTCACCTCCCGAGAAGACCAACCCTCCTAAGACACAAACAAGGAAACAACACCTAGAGTTGAACCCACAACTCTGGCCCCTACAGCACACTAGACAGGCTACAGAACATCAGCATCATCGAAACCAAACTCAACTATATTAGATTGAGCCCCATTACTCTTTGAACCATTTTTCTCAACACAATATTTCTTAAAAGTGGTCTAGTTTACTACACTGATAACACTTCAGAGTCTTAGACCGACTCTTACTCTTCCTTTTATCCTTACCATTGTTCTTCCATTGACCCCTATTATCTGTTATACCCATGACATTGAGCCCCTCTCCCTCTGATTTAAACTCATTCTTAGTCTGTAATTCATTTGAAAGAATATTTGACTTGACCTCTTCTAATGTCAAAGACTTTTTGCCATACATCATGGCATCACACGAATTTTGATACTTCACTATCTACAACCTTAACATCTATGTTGGCAAGGTCTATAATAGCTTTATTAAATTCAGCTATGTGGGCCCGAGCCCAGATGGAAGTCCCAAGTTGCATCTTAAAAGTAAAAAATCTCACTTTTTTATAGAGCATGCCAACAAGAGATTTTGTCATGTAAAGGTTTTCAAGCTTAAGTCATACAGCAGCGGCAGTGGTTTCATAAGTCACCTCACGCATAACATTATTACCCAATAGTGATAAAAGAAAACTATGGGTTTTAACTAGCACATCAGAGGTAACATCTTCATATGTAACAGAAGGTTGCCCATCGACGAACAGCGCAGTCACCTTTTTCTTGGGACCACATTGGGCATCAAGTAAACCATGTTGGACTAACAAAGTACGCGTTTTAATTCGCCATAAACTAAAATCATTTTCACTATCAAATTTCTCGATTTCGAATTTTGACGATGTCATCGCTAATATCAATTAGACTTTGATATCAATTGTTGTGGGTTACGTAGTGGGGCAGTTCGCATTCAACACCCAGAGGGCTTATTTATTTTAGAGATGGTTCGTAAAAAACTCAAAATTCAAAAAATGGTTTAAAAGCTACTATTATTAAATCCAATAACATATGCTAAAAAATTTGATAAACACCCCAACAAAATGAACAAGAAAATGATTTTCAACAATGGCAGCAGCTTGAACAAGGAGCAAAATCAAGAATGAGGTACAGCAGTTGAACAACAATTTAACAGGTTCAAAATCAGTACACAAAACAGCCTCAAGAATCAACAGCAATAACCAACATAGCGTGCAACGCTCAAATATAACAAGTCCAAACATATTGTAATTACAACGACGAAGAACTCATAAAGGCGGAAGGTAAGCAGTAAAGGAAAGTGGTAAATGAACGCAGAGGTTTACGTGGTTCGGACCACTTTGGTCCTCCTCCATGGCAAGAACACCACCCAACACAGTTTTATAATGCAAAGAAACAATGACAGGGATACGAGAAAGGGAAAACACCAAAAGAAAACAGACCAAACCAGAGGAACAATGCAATAACACTTGCATAGGAAAAAGAAGCAGAAACAACGAACCAGGGTAAACCAATCGACAAGAAGAAGAAACCATGCTGAAACCCCCTTACCAGGGATCGACCTCACCTATCGAAAACCCTCCAAATCGTTCCAGCTGCTTTCTTCCCCCTCAAAACTCGCACAGTTGTATAAGCACTCCACTGGAACAATCTCCCCGGAGTCAACCACGAATGTCATCGCCAACAAGGCCTCAAATGAGCCCTCCTCACTCTGGATCGTCTTCTTCCCCTTTCTTGATCTCTCTCGACTTTTCCTCTTTGAGCTTTCGATCTGTCTCGATAATTGCAGGAGGAAGGAGTTCGACCTTTTAAATCCCTTCAAACAACCTTCAGACATGCGTTCAATTGAGGAGCGTGCTGAAGAAGTTGTTGCAACAAAACCCAAACGGCCGCACTACGTAAGGGTCCACCAGCGCGCTACGTAAGGGTCGATTCCCCGTTGCATAAGAGTCTCACACCCGTTGCGCATGGGTCGACCGGGCACTGTGTAGAAGTCCCTCACCTGAAACCTTAGCTACGTAAGGGTAGACCGACACTACTTAAGGGTCACGCTGTCCTCGCGTAAAGGTACAGCCTCCAGCGCTAACCCATACCTATGTAAGGGCAACCCGATCCCCACGTAATTGTAAAAGACAGCCCACATGGGGGTACAATGACCCTACGTAAAGGTAGAAACAGCATTTCAAAGCTTACGTAAGGGCACAAAACCACTTACGTAAGGATTAGCCCTGCAAAACAAAACTCACATAAGGGTAACATACTCATCACGTAAGGGTAAAACAACCTCGCATAAGGGTAGCATAATACTTACATAAGGGTAAAGAAAAACAAGCTAGAAAGCAACCAAACCAAATTATAAGCAAAATAAACCTAAAACAAGCATGAATTAATCATGCAACAAGTGATTAAAACGCATGGCATTAACAAATCAAAAAAAACAAATACATTTTAATTTGTAACAATCAAAAGCAACCAAACCAAATTATAAGCAAAATAAACCTAAAACAAGCATGAATTAATCATGCAACAAGAGATTAAAATGCATGGCATTAACAAATCAAAAAAAAACAAATACATTTTAATTTCTAACAATCAACATGCCAAATTTAACAGTATAGTTAAATGTTAGACAATGAGGAAGACGAAACCAATTTGGGTGTCGCGGAGATGAAGTGGTTACATGAATACCAAGTTATTAAACAATCATAGACTACACATAAAATCCTCCGCCATTTAATATCAAGGATGTAATGACAAGAAAATTCAGTTTCTGCATTGCAATTTAATGTGGTAAATTCTAAGTTAACAAATACATCTATGATTTTAGATCCACAATTACAAACAACTAAAATGCACAAATTTGCAGTTCAGAAAAAAAGATGAAATTGTTCGTCCTAATCAATCTGTATAGAATAAAAGAAAGCCAAGTTGGAGGATTGTTAAATGTTGTCTCCCATAAATTAACAAATGGCCATCAAAACATGTGTGCCAGAATCATACCGAAGCAGCAGGGTAGGGGGCTCATGGGAGGGGGTCAGCGATGGTGAGCAGTAGGGAAAATATAACGACTCGGGGGTGGAGCTGTGGGCAGGAAGCGATTGCTGGGGGTGGACAACGACCGATCGGGGGGTCGAGGGCGTCGGCGTAGCTCAGCGACGGCTTGGAGGGCAGGTAGGTGGCAGCACTGGGAGGTGGCCAGCCGAGCAGGGAGGCGGTAGGCCGTGGTCGTGTGCCTCGGCGCTGGCCTCGTGGCTCGGTGGTTTCTCGGAGGGGAGGTTAGTGGCCGCGCGCAGAGCCGACCAACCGAACGGGGAGGCGACGGAGGGCGGGGGGGCCTACATTCGTTCGACGGAAACTAAACGAGGGTAGGGTGGGGTGGGGTGGGGTGGCGTGTGGTGTGTGCGTGTGTGGACCGTTAAGGGTATCATTTTTTCATTTTTTATTTTAAGGGTTTTTCTTTAAAAAAATTGTTGATAACATGTTTTAATAATTAGTGAATAATATGATATTAAATAAATTAAAAGAATAAGTTGATATTAAATAAATTAAAAAAATTAAATGAGTTTGATTAGTTAAGATTAAATGAGTTTAATGGGTTAAACATGTCATATTTAAAAAGTCAATGTGAGAAGTATTTAATTAAACTAGTCTCCTTCTGACATGTTTAACTAAATGTGTCGTTTAATTTCAAATTTGGGTTGAATATGTTAACTCGAACGCAACATGGCTATTAAATGGGTCAACACGGACATGGCTCATTTGTTAATTATGTCAAAAAATTCAAGTCTAAACCTGCTAATTTCGTGTCCTTTTTGGATCATGTTATTGTATCATGTATATGTAGCAAGCATGAAATCCCCGTTTGATCTCCAGGTATTGAATACATGGGAGACTGTCATTATTGCATGTGGTTTATGTTAGCATGTTCCCTAAATCAAATCATGTGTTGATAGCTTGGGAAGAATTATATTTCTTGTATATATTCACAAATAAATATATTTAATTTATCTTCAATTTAATTGGGGGGGATTTTGACATGAAATATGATGTGATAACGACCCATTTGAAAAATTATATCCCACATTCTACTGTGTAAGGCCTTGTTGGCCCGAGACCACTCGACAGTGTCTGGGTTAGCAGTGTCACGTGACCTCAAGTGCGTCTCCTCGCACGCGAGAGGATGCCAACTAGTAGTTAGGGTCTAAGGTGATATTGCAGGGAGATCATACTCTCATATTAGAGTTAAACGATAACAAAACTAACCAAACATGTCCACGATAATAATCAAAGTGTGCAAAAACTCAATAAAATAAAAATCATGTTATATCAAATGAAAATGCAGTCATACAATCATATATTTCAATCAACCGCCCATTGGGCCAATCAAATATACAAATAATCAAAAGAATAAAAATACATAAAGGCTTTACTACCATCCTTAGAAATCATCGCATCCCAATCTCCAAGCACACGTCAAGCTATTCTAACCCGATCATCCAACACATGGCATCTACCTGAACCTACGAACATGAGGTCTGCCCGGATATTAAAGTGTCTGAGCTGGGTGTGAGTAAAACTCAATATGCCACGACCAACGATGTTCTTAACATAACCAATAAAGTAATGTATGCACATGTGATATGCCCACCATAAATAAAAAAAGTGAAACCACAATAAAATAACCACTATCGATCCTCGGGTTCTAAAGTGACACATGAGATCGACCATGTCTACTTCAGTCAATGTCGGAGTGTCTTTGAGCATGTCACGCGATCATCAGGCACTTGGGGTCATACCCGCTTCCCACCCTGGAAACATATAACTTGTCATCAAGAACCCGAGTGTAGGCTCTCCCCACCCCGAAATAACGTAACCTATCATCGAGAACCCTGAAGCACACTCTCCCCACCTTAGAATCACGTAACATATCACCAAGAACCTGAGGGAACTCTCCCCACCTTGGAATCTCGTAACACATCATCAGGAACCCAAGGAAAACTCTCCTCACCCTAGAATCATGTAAACGATCATCTAGTGAAAGTTTCAGGCGCAATGGAAGAGTGGTTGGGACGACACCCAACTTTGATTTTTACCATGATCAATGATTATTCCGAGATCAATACGACGATGAACATCGGTCTCTACAAAATATAATCAAAAATTTAGATAAAGAAGGAAAAAACCTGAAACCTTCAGAGAGGATCTTGCACATCATGTTTATAATTAATTTAATTAATTTCATAAATAAAATAATACATGGATCTTCAGTATTTTCTTCGTTGATGGTGTTGATCGTTCAGAATTACCCTTCTGGATTATCTTGTTGTGCTTGTAAGGATTCAAACTAGAATCCCTCTAGCGGCGATTCACACGTGCTCCGATAGCCTCCGATCGACACTGCTCGTTCTCCGGGTGCTAGCATGGCGAAACGAGTGTCTTGTGTCAGTCATTCTTGATCGCTTGTTCTTCGATATTGAAGAACATCTCTTGTTCTTGAGAGGGGGGAGAGGAGGATTCAAGAGAGAAATTGTTTGGCTCAACAGGCATATGGTGTTGTGTGGTGTCTGACACAATAAGCGTACTTGTCTATTTACATGCATGGAACTTCAGTTACAATATTTAATTTCATAACATCAATTAAATACATTCATGAACTTAGAGAAAACCCATGCCCGTAATAATAATACCACGTCATTATTTATGGTGCGCCAAATTGCACAAAACGAAATTATAAATAAAATTTCACGTCACAAAATAATAGTTGCGTCGTTATTATTTTAACTTGTGCCAACTAGTTAAATAATTATTTACCTTCTTGCAAATAATTATTTTACCACTGGACCGACCTTGGTTCGCTCGAACTCCACTTCAATTTATTGAACACTCGAATAAATAAATAAATATTTTATTCTCTTAAATAAATATTTTATTTACAAATTAGTAAATAAATATTTATTAAATGTTCAATAAAATAAATAAATAAATTTTATTTAATTTATGCGATCATTTTAACTTGAATAAAATTATTCTACGGTCTTGAGAATAATATTTATTTCATTAATAAAATTCAAATAGAATTTAACTGAGAACACCAAAAACTCTTAGTGTGTGACCCTCTAAGATTCTTTCTCGTTAGCATTAGGCGGGTTTGCCTAAAGTCCAAGAGTACTGTCTCGCAACAAGTCAAGACACCCAAGAGAAAAAATATAAAGTCATAACAACGACATCCACATACTAACGCTCATTGTGTAATATAATCCATTTGTCGCAATATCTCATCAAGTAGGTTTTATGATAGTGTCATCAACTTTTATTCTTGATATCTTGTTCTTTAACTACCTGAAATAAACTCATCGTTACACCATGACCATGAAATTTCATGTGACGGTTCTATTTCAATCAAAGGGTCGAGATATCAACTTCCATAAATGGAAGGGACAAATATTTCCTCGACTTATCCATTAATAACATGCCACTCGTGACGCACCCAACATACCCTACTTCCCACCAACTGTTTGCGGGATGATTTTCATCAGTAAATCAAAGTGCATGAGTCGTGACACATATTAATGATAATCTTAAAGTCTAAGGATCATTACACATGCTCGCAGATAGAAATATCTGATGACACCAAAACATGCGGAATTCCTACTAGCGGGTTTGTTCTCATAATCTCCTATCTTGGAGATTACCAAGTGCGAACTTCATAAGAGGAAGTCTCATCTGCTTACGAGTACTCACACCTGACAGTCTGCATGTTATGTGTCCCATCATAGTACGTCATCCAACCGCAAAACTATATTTAAGAATATTGTTATAGCATTTTAAGGTTTTCATCATAGCGGGGAACTGCCATGACCTTATCAATTCAACAAATATTCTAGGACATTATTACATCATAGTCATGCAGAACAATGAATAATATGTAACAATACATTAAATATCCATGTAATCAAAGTAAAACCAGTTGGTTCTAGGACACAAACTCTTACAAAATCGCACTTAGACTAGAGTCAACTGCCTACGACTTTCAGTCCGCTAGATCTCACATGGTGATCATGTTTCTACTAAGTCAAGGCTTTAGTCAAGGGGTCTACCACATTGTCTTCTATGGAAATACTTCTCACTGCAACTTCCCCTCTTTGAGAAAAATCCCTCAAGAGATGATACTTCCGAAGTATGTGCTTCTTCCACTAATGTGACCTTGGATCTTTTGCGAGAGCCACCGCTGCAGTATTATCATAGTACAATGTGATGATATCTTTACTGTTAGGTATCACATCTAGCTCCTGGATGAAGCTTCGCATCTAAACTGCTTCTTTAGCTGCCTCTAAAGCTACGATATACTCAGACTCTACTGTAGAATCTGTGACCACACTCTACTTTGAGCTCTTCCAGCTCACTGCACCTCCATTCAAAGTGAAGATGTATCCCGTTTGTGACTTCATGTCATCTTGATCAGTCTGGAAACTAGCATCTGCATATCCTCTGATAACTAGTTCCTCATCTCCTCCATAAACCAGGAACATATCCTTAGTATGCCTTAGATACTTTAGGGCAGTCTTGACTGTAATCCAATATCGGTCAATTGGGTCATCTTGATATCTGCCTACAACACTCAATGCGCAGGTGACATCCAACCTAGTATATAGCATGGCATACATGACTGACCCAATCGCTAATGCGTATAAAGTCATTTCCATTATCTTTATTTCCTCATGTGTCTGAGGAAACATTTTCTTGGAAAGATGAATGTCATGTGATGATGGCAACAATCCCCTCTTGGATTGTCCCATACTGAATCTCTTCAGTATCTTATTAATGTATGTACTTTGACTTAGACCCAACAATCTCTTGGATCTATCATGATGGATCTTGATCCCGAGAATATATGATGCCTTGCCCAAGTCCTTCATGGAGAAGCATTGATTCGACCATGCCTTAACATATTGTAAGACTGGTATCTCGTTTCCAATAAGTAATATGTCATCAACATATACTATTAGGAAAAATAATGCACTCCCACTAAACTGTTTGTAGACACAAGGCTCACATTCATTCTTAATAAAACCAAATTCTGTTATGGATTCATCAAAATGAATGTTCCATGACCTGGATGCTTGTTTTAATCCATAAATGGATTTCTATAACTTGCATACCTTATTGGCATCCTTTGGAGTCACAAACCCTTCAGGTTGTGTCATGTAGACATCTTCCTGAAGGTTCTCGTTAAGGAATGATGTATTGAAATCCATTTTCCAAATCTCATAGTCATGGTAAGCTACAATGACAAGTATAATTCTGATGGATTTCAGCATTGAAACTGGTGAAAAGGTTTCATCGTAGTCAATTCCTTGACGTTGTTTAAACCCTTTTGAAACTAGTTGTGCCTTATAGGTACTTACTTGTCCTTCCATGTCCAGTTTCTTCTTGAATACCCATTTTCAACCAACATGTTTTACATCAACTGGACGATCTACCAAAATCCAAACTTGGTTTTGGTACATGAAATCCATTTCAGAATTCACGGCTTATTGCCACTTGGCAACATCTGTGCCACTTACTACTTCCTTGTAGGTTAGAGGATCATTATTATCAACTAATAATGAGTCACCATCCATGGTAACTAGAAAACCGTACCATTCTGGTTCTCTAACCTCTCTTATACTCCTACGCGGTACTTGTGTCTCTAGAACAGATTCTTCCACGGGGCTTTGTGAAATCTGTTCCTGTACCAACTCTTGTGTACCTTGAGCCTCTACTTCATCGAAGTCTATCTCGTTCCCACTATCTCTTTTGGAGATGTGCTCCCTCTCAAGGAATATGGCATGTCTTGCCACTATATCATTTTTTGAGGGGTTGTATATGTAATATCCCCTTGTTTCCTTGGGGTATCCTATAAAGGTACACTTTGTGCCTCGAGGTGCGAGTTTGTTACCTGAAGAGGCATTAACAAATGCTTCGCTACCCCACACATGTAAATTATATAACATGACTTTTTCCTCTCCAGAACTCTTATAGAATACCATTTATCAATTTAGTTAGTACTTGGTTTAGTATGTGTGCCGCTATTTGTAACGCATACCCCCAAAAGGATAATGGAAGACTTTCACGACTCATCATTGATCTAACCATGTCCAACAAGGTGCAGTTCCTCCTTTTGCTTACACTATTACATTGTGGTGTGTAAGGAGGAGTGGGTTGGGATAGGATCCCAAACTCCCATAAGTAATCAATGAAGTCCTGATTAAGATATTCCCCACCTCGATCCGAGTGAAGTTTCTTAATCTTCTTACCAAGATGGTTCTCAACTTCATTCTTGTATTCCTTGAACTTATCAAAGGAATCCGACTTATACCTCATTAAGTAGATATATCCATATCTACTAAAATCATCAGTAAAAATTATGAAGTATGAGTACCCACCCCTTTCTTCAACTGGAAATGGTCCACACACATCGGTATGAACCAATTCAAGAAGATCTTTAGCCCTTTCACCTTTCCCACTGAATGGGGCTTTGGTCATTTTTCCTTATAAACATGCATGACATACGCCAAGTGGTTTTAGTTAAAAGAATCTAAATATCCATCTTGATGTAACTTTGTCAAGTGTTTCTCATTTACATGACTTAGCCGGTGATGGCAAAGTTGGGTGTGGTATGAGTCATGTGAAGTATCTTTGTCATCGATTGTCATTACTTGGTTTGTGTAATTCAACACATAAAGATTGTTGTATAAATGTGCCCTACCAAAACAAATTTTATCTTTATAAAAAAAGCAACATTCATTTCCAAACTTGAAAAAAAATCCATCTATATCTATCCTGGATACAGAAATTATGTTTTTGGTTAAATAATGCACATAAAAACAACCCTTTAACACCAAGATCATCCCAGTTGGCAACGTGAGGTGGTAGTCCCCAACAACTACAATAGTAAGTCTGGCTCCGTTAGCTGCTCATAAATATACCTCCTCCTGATCAATCTTCCTGAATCTACTTGGTTCCTGTATTTGGATACATATGTGAGCACCAAAATTTGTATCTAATACCCAATTTGTAGAAATAGATAGATTGCATTTGATAACAAATGCACCTGAAGCTTCCCCTTGCTTCTTAGGTTGGGTGCAGTTCTTCTTCTAGTGGCCCTTCTTGCCACATGTGAAACAAACATCCTCCTATTCCCTTGCCTCCCCTTTTATCTTCCTTTTCTTGGAAGGTTGTGAAGAAGGTTTGGGCTTAAAGCTCTTCGCCTTCCCTTTCCTCTTATTCACCATAAGGACATAAGGATTTTCGTGCTTCATATATTTGTCCACTTGGAAAATGAGGATAAAAAGACCAGATAGATACTTCTCAATGTTGTTCATATTGAAATTGATAATAGAGTTAGAGAATATCTGAGGGAGTGATGCGATAATGAGATCGATTCCCAGTTCTTCAGGGAGTTTAAACCCTAGAACCTCCGGGTGCTCAATGTAGCCAATGATCTTGACTACATGAGGCCTAAATGGGGAACCTTCTCCAAGATTACTCTGAAAGAGTGCCTTAGAGATCTCAAACCTTTCATGTCTTGCTCTCTCCTGGTAAAGACCATGGAGGTGCTCGAGCATTCTATAAGCATCCATGTTTTCATGAGACTTCATGAGCTCACTAGACATTGATGATAACATCAAACATTGAACATCGACCGTGTCGTTCATATGTTTCTCATAGACTAGGAAATCCTCATCACTAGACTCTTTGATAGGCAGATCAGGTAATGCTAACTCCAGCACGTAAGACTTCCATTCATGGCATAGGATAACCCAAAGGCGTCTAAACCATTCCTAGATGTTACTACCGGTGAGGATGTTGTCTTTATCTAGAATTGATCGTAGGGATAGTGTGGTTGACGAGCTTTTCATTTTTATTCTACAATTTAAAAGAGAAAATCATTAGTACTTTATTGATTACATTTTATGAGAAATAATAAATTTTATTAAGTCTCCCACTATTTTATTAAGTCATAATGGACCTCATCATTGAACTCAGAATATCTAGTTTCCATGACATTCTAGTGGCAATGATCCATATTCCCCTTCGCATAACCCCAAAAAGGGTTGGTCAAGCTATTAAAAGGTATTTATGTAGGCAGGTCTTTGCTAACTACAGACTTGCAACTCCTTTATCTATTTAGTGGACTCCCTAATCCTAAAATCACGACTTTTGAATTTCCTCAACTCTTGCCTCCAATATTACACCAAGTCTAGCAAGGGCTACTCCTATTGATGTAATATGGTTAAGTAAACCCGAAACCTTTCATAAGGGATTCCTATATAAAAGTAAGTGTCCCAATAAGAGTTGGTCAAACACATAATTTTATTGAGTTTTTCCCTTAATCAAGTAACGGAAGGCTTGGTCTGACTTAATATTTTATTTGAGGGATTTTTATCTATTATGCATGAATTAATTATTATCATTATCACATGCTTGTTAATATTAAGTGGAACTTACTCAAGTTATTAACCATGTATTGATAATATTTATGCATAAGTCTAGTTTATTTTAGTTCTATCTTGCATGCTTGTTTAATTCATTAATTATGTGATCGTGACAACACATCCATAATGATAAACCGTGCAACTGACAGAAATAAAATAAAGAGAATGATCATGATATTTTATAATGGTTAGTTTATCTAGAGGTTAATAAACTAACTCGGACCTAGGGGAGAAACATATTAAATCTTTTGGGTTCATGTTTATAGCTTTCCACCTGTCCACCTCTGTATCTCCTGGGATTGGTTTCATCTCATCTCCAAATTGAACCGCCTCCACTAGCTTGGGAGTTCCATCCATTACATATGCCTTTTTTTAACTCACATACAGGTGAGGGGTAAAAAGAGGTTTTACATAAAAGAAACCTTGGGCACACAGTCCCTACATATTAATTATGAGAAGGATCGCATGCCAACAAATTTAATTTAAATAAATTAATTAAAAGAAACCATCCACATACAAAGGTCTTGGTCTAGCTCATAATCATCCATACATGCAACGATATTTACACATAAATAAAACTAGTATTCAATTCTTTAATCATTCTTATTTAAGATAAATCACGCTCGGATCAATTAATTATCATATTTAATTAATCAATACTTTTATCTTAAACCCTTTTATGAATTTCCATGAGATTCTCATCCATCATAATTTTTAAAAAATAAATTCATTTAAAATTATCTTTGTACGTAACTTTTACCTTGGAGGCAACCAGATGAATTCTTATTCACAACTACCCAATGAGTAGAAATGAACATTACATAGATGTTAAATTAAACACATATATATAAAACACCTATCACGTGTTGTGCCTCAGCTTTATTCATGCACAATGGTACACATCTCAAGGGTTCGTATAATATAATAATAAATTTTAATAAAGCTACATAATTTGGATGAGTACACGACATGTAGTTCCAACTACATGACATGTACTCTTTTTCACAGTCCATCTGAAGTACACACCCAGGGAAATGACGTGTGAGTGTACTTCAAAAATCTTTGAAAATCTTCAGAGTACACGGCGTGTCTAGTAGGCCACACACCATGTAGTTCCTCATTACACGGTCTCTAACCGGTTAAGCTGTGTATGGGGTACACAATCCAACCCTAACCCGAAGGGACTACACATCGTGTCCAATGGGTCACACGATGTGTAATCTAGAAACCGCATGCCACCTGTTCCTGGTCAATACATGGAGTCATTAAGACTCAAACAAACTCCAATGAATCTACTTGGTTTAGTGAACCAGACCCAGTGCATTGAACCTTGGATACACGGTGTGTACTACTGAATACATGTCGTGTGTTCTTGTGTTGTACGTTTAGGAACCTTTGGCACCTCAGGATGAGATCCTCTATTTTATTTTAATCAAAATTAAAAGAAAATATCGTTTCTGTAAGGTGAACGAGAAAAGAAAGAGGAGGAACATATCTCAAGATTCAGATTTGCAGAACGATTAACTTGAATTGAAACAAGTAAATTATTAAATGCTTAAATCATCAACTAAATATTTAAATAATTATAAACTATGATGTAATCACTCTGATACCACTTGAAGGTTTCGAGCGCAGCAGAAGCGTGGTTAGGATGACACCCAACTTTGATTTTTACCATGATCAATGATTATTTTGAGATCAATACGACGATGAATTTCAGTCTCCACAGAATATAATCAAAGATTTAGATAAAGGAAAATGACTGAAACCTTTAGAAAGGATCTTGCACATCATGTTTATAATTAATTTAATTAATTTTATAAAGAAAATAATACCTAGATCTTCGGTATTTTATTTGTTGATGATGTTGATCATTCAGAATTACCCTTCCAAATTATCTTGTTGTGCTTGCAATGATCCAAACTAGAATCCCTCTAGTGGTGATCCACACATGCTCTGATGGCCTCCGATCAACATCGCTCATTCTCTGGGTGCTAGTGCGGTGAAGTGAGTGTCTTGTGTTGGTCATTATTGATCGCTTGTTCTTTGGTCTTTAAGAACATCTCTCGTTCTTGAGAGGGGAGAGAGGAGGATTCGAGAGAGAAACTGTTTGGCTCAACAATTCTCAATTCACTAGGCATATGGTGTCGTGTGGTGTCTGGCATAATAGACATACTTGTTTATTTATATGCATGGAACTTCAGTTACAATATTTAATTGCATAACAGTAATTAAATACATTCATGAACTTAGAGAAAACCCATGCTCATAATAATAATACCGCATCATTATTTATGGTGCACCAACTTACACAAAATAGAATTATAAATAAAATTATGCATCACAAAATAATAGAAGCATCATTATTATTTTAACTTGTGCAAACTAGTTAAATAATTATTTACCTTCTTGAAAATAATTATTTTACCAACGGACCGGCCTTGGTCCGCTCGAAATACACTTCCATTTATTGAACACCCAAATAAATAAATAAATAATTTATTCTCTTAAATAAATATTTTATTTACAAACTAGTAAATAAATATTTATTAAATGTTCAATAAAATAAATAAATATATTTTATTTAATTTATGCGATCATTTTAACTTGAATAAAATTATTCCACGGTCTTGAGAAAAATATTTATTTCATTAATTAAATTCAAATAGAATTTAACCGAGAGCACCAAAAACACTTAGTGTGTGACCCTCTAGGATTCTTTCTCATTGGCATTAGACGGGCGTGCCTAAAGTCCAAGAGTACCGTCTAGCAACGGGTCAAGGAACCCAAGAGAAAGAATATATATTCACAATAATGACATCCATATACGAATGCTCATTGTGTAATATAATCCCTTTGTCGCAATATCTCATCAAGCAGATTTCATGATAGTGTCATCAACTTTTATGCTTGATACGTCGTTCTTTGATTACCTGAAATAAACTCATCGTTGCACCATGACCATGAAATTTTGTGTGACGGTTCTATTTCAATCAAAGAGTCAAGATATCAACTTTCATAAATGGAAGGGAAAAATCCTTCCTCAACTTATCCATTAATAACATGCCACTCATGACGCACCCAACGTACCCTACTTCTCACCAACTATTTGCATGATGGTTTTCGTCAGTAAATCAAAGTGCGCGAGTCGTGACGCATATTAATGATAATATTAAAGTCTAAGGATCATTACACACGCTCGTAGATAGAAATATCTGATGACACCAAAACATGTGGAATTCCTACTAGCGGGTCTGTTCTCATAATCTTTTATCTTTGAGATTACCAAGTGCGAACTTCATGAGAGGAAGTCACATCTGCTTACGAGTACTCACACCTAACGGTCTGCATGCTATGTGTCCCATCATAGTATGTCATCCAACCGTAGAACTATATTTAAGAATATTGTTATATCATTTCAAGGTTCTCATAATAGCGGGGAACTGCTATGACCTTATCAATGCAAGAAATACTCTAGGACATTATTACATAATAGTCATGTAGAACAATGAACAATATGTAATAATACATTAAATATCCATGTAATCAAAGTAAAACTAGTTGGTTCTAGGACACCAACTCTTACATCTAGAACCTGGGGGAAAACTCTACCCATCATGTAACCACATAACACATCATTAGAAACCTAGGGACAACTCTATTTGCCTTGGAATCATATATCATATCACATCATCTGGAACCTGAGGGAATCCCCACTCCCTACCATATAATCATTTCACGTCATTAGGGACATGGGGGCACCTCCACTCCCCGCTTGGAAACATCAATCACATCATCTGAAACTCGGTGTCATATACACTCTTCAGATAGGAAACATAAATAATATCCTATGGAACTTGGTGGTGTACACACTCCCTATTGGGGAAACATAAATCATATCTGTGATTTAACACCCCACGCTTGAACCATACATTGAATCATCCTCACACAAGTTGGCCACTCACCTAAACCCATCAAACATCTCGTAGGCTGGTCTCTCAAGCACACAACCAAGACTCATCAGTTGAGGATTAGCCCGTTCCTCAAAGCATGTCTCCTCATTCATCCAGCCTCACAAGATGATCCCCTCAAAACTGCCTGATTGCACAATCTCATCACACCAAACCCATCAACATTTTCATCTAACCCACTTGGACATCAACTAAGGTCCTTCAAACCCATTTCAACCTCTACTCTCTAGTATTAACCCATATCGAACACATGATTTTCTCCCGACTCTTAGGCCCTTTCCTGACCCTAACCTCAATAGGCAGGTCCAAATCCTAATTTAATTTTGCATCACAACCCAGTCCCACTAACTAGAGACTATCTCACACAAAGACCCTCAACATCCTGATGCCAAGTCTTTCAATAATTTCTATGAACCACATTGGGGATCGCCTCATATCCACCTTAGGAGAGCTCTCAAACACACCACTCATAGGAAACTCCTCTCCATCACACCACCACTACACCAAATTCATAGTTTAGTGGCAGTTTAATAAACCACCACTAAAAAAAGTGTGAGAATTTAGTGATGGTTTTTTAAAAACCACTGCTAAATTTTATCCATTTATTAAAAAAAGACACTTTCTCCCCTAAGCCCCCCACTTCTCCCCCCGAGCACCCCCACTCTCCATCAAGAACCCCCTACCCCAAGCCATTGCCATTGCGGTATTTCCACCCTTGTCGGTCGCTCTGCTCATTTCCCCCCTCGTCAGTGCTATCCATCATCGATGCTCTGTTTTCCCCCGATCCCCCCAGCCTAAGCCGTCGTCTGCGGCCTATTTTTCCCTGAGCCTCCTGGACCCTCACCCTAGCCAGCACTATCATTTCACTTAATCCCCATTGGCCCTCGCCCTCACCGGATATACGGTTTCCCTTGAGCCTCCCTCTCCCTTGCTCCACCCTCACCACCTATAGGTCTTCTCTCATGAGCCATCCTCACCAGAAGGTATATGGTAGAAATTTTTAAGTTGGGGTTTTAATAGTAGCTAGGGTATGATATGATTTGAGGATTTTATTATTTGTGGAGTTAAGAATCCCCTTTATCCTTAACATACTTTTATTTAATGTAATTTTACTATTTTAAATTGTTTAGGGTAGGTGATTCTATTCATTAATATTTTTTTACCCAACTATCAATGCATGAACTGCAATATGAATCTTTATGATATGTATTTAAAGAAGAACACATTATTAAAGTATTTTAGGGTGTTTGGTATCCCTTGTATCATAATAGTTAATTGTCAAAATATGAGAATATTTCATTAATGATATATAAATTTCCCTTAGACAACATTAAAATGGAAGAGGATATCATTTTTATAATATAGATTCATGGAATATCGTTTATTTTACAAATGTGAATGTGTTTCAATAATCAATTTGTGGATATAAAAAACAATTAAAACCAAATGATGTTAAAGGGTATAATGATTAGTTAGTTATACAGTATATTGAAAATTATAAAAATGTGGTAGATTGATTTGATGAGTGTGAATAATAAGTTGAGAGAACATTATAAAATAATATAAAAAAAGAATAAATATATTTCATCCACATTATAAATGTAAATAGGTGTTATGAAACATCATTGATGAACATTAATAGTTTTTTTGATCAAGGGGGTCATTAAGTATAGTATCCTACAAATCATAGATTTATTAAATCAATCCATGGAATGTGAATTAATCATCAGAGAATCAAAATATGAATGAATAATTTTATCATATAAAAAGTACTTTTTAGTTGATTCCTAGAATAAAAATAATCTTATTTGTTTTATTTTCTTTTATAGTATGTTGAATTAGAATGGGAAAGTGAATACATACAATTAATTAATTTTATGCAATGTATATTATTGGGTTTATGGAATTTGCTTCAATGAATCATATTATATGGTTTCTAGGTTCAAGACCATAGGGATTTTTCATACTATTTTTACACAGTGAAGATATAATATTTTCTATAGGAAAGTTAAGTCAACCATAATTTATGGTTAACATGAATAATATGATTACATTGATAAAAAGGGTATTTTTTTGGTATATGATGAATTATGTGTCTTCATGGAGAAGAAACTATTGTATGTGTTAAATGAAGATTTAGAAGATTTGTACATGAACATTTAATCAAGCATTAAGTATATGGATTTTGAGAAAATGAGTGTGAAAAATAACTTTTATATCATATATAAAAAATGGATTTATAATTTTATTTGTATATATTGATGATACTATGTTTACTAAAAATTAATATGATTTTTGTTAATAAATTTCACCTAAATATATGATTGTTTTTTAAATTTTAATGTTGGGAAAGATTAAGTACTTCTGGAGATGTAAAATTTCTAGATAGAAGGATCATATATCACATTTTGAATAGAATTATTATTTTGAAACATTGATTATTTTTGAAATAGAGGATATGAATTTAATTTATACAATAATTTTAGTAGAAATGGAACTATCATATTATGCATATGGAAATGATGTTTATAAAAAGGAGTAATAGAAAATAAATAGATATTTTTTCAATTTAAATGCTTAAAGTATATATGGTTTCTATATTATTACATTATATAAAATATTCTAAAATATCCATATGGGGCCTAATTTTATAGTAATGAACTGAATAGTTAGCTACATTAAGATATTATATATTATGTTTTGACAAATAATAGTAAATGAAATCACAATTTTTTTTATTTTTAATATTGGGATTGAAATAATGATGATTAGAATTCCACATCTTGAGGTATTTCATTATTGAGATAATTGTGTTGAACTTTATATAAAAGGTAGAATTTAGGTACCATAAGTACATCATAAGTGTAATATGTTATAAAAATATAATAAATAACTCAATTTGATTCTCAAAAATACACAACAGGAAGGTATGAAGGTTGAAGTGATGCAACCCTTGTTGGTGTGATGTGATTATCCATGTGAAATTAATATTTTAGGATATCTTGGTTAAAAATATCTATTAAATAATACTGATATCATATATTTTTATAGATTAGAGAATGTGGAAAAAGGATTCTTAGAGATGGAGTGTGTTCCTAAAATATAGAATGTGATGGACTTTTTTACCAAACCCTTACCCAATTATTTAATTTAGAGACTAATATTTATAATGGGAGTTCAATATCATCACTCGTAAGGAAATGGTATAGTGTTTTGTGCCCTATCCCACCAGTAAATTGAATTATTGTTGTATAATTGGGAGAAATATGGAAGTATAAATCCATAATAATACATTCAAAAACAGAATGTTTTAAGTTCAGTGTAAAAATATGGTATCTATGTATGAAGTAGTGATTTCATATGTGTTCATAGCTAGTGTGTGTAATGTTCCATTGGTTTTTTACTATGTGCGCATGTAATGATTTTCACATATGTACATGGAAAATTTAGTAGAAAATAGAAGATCGAGAGAATATTATAGGGGAATGGTTGCTGATTTTTTCGGTATGTTTGAATTTAGTATCTAATAATCTTATTTTAGACACAAGTTATTCCTATTGAATCCTAAAATAACTGAGTAATGATTTATTTCTATGTTTGAAAATTATCCAAATTAATTTGTTGAAAAAAACATAACTAGTGGGATTTTTATGAGAAAGATGTTTTTTATGGAGATTATTGTTACTGAAGATATTTTGGATGTGTTTTTAGGTGATTGTTACTTGAAGAAGATTAGGCTGTAATGATTTAAATTATTTTTGTAATATTTTGATCTCCAATAATCAGTAATGTTATTTAGAGTAGTTTATATGTTTCATTTATCTCTTTTCTTATTTAGTAATACTTATGTGTTTTAGTTTTTTTTAATAAAGTATAGGAACATTTTGATATATATGGATAAAATCTGTATCACATTATAGAGAAACACACCTCAATATGCTAAAGGTTTGGAAGATTTTTTAGATTTTTTAATTTCCAATCAATCCATTAATGGGAAAATAAGATTTTAATGTCCTAAATATAAATTTATAAGATGGTTGAAGATACATGAAGTTTATAAACACTTTATCTTGAAGCAATTCCCTACTCAATATTTGTGTTATATTTGGCATAGAGAATCGAATGTTATAGAAAGTTTGAGCACTGATGTCAATCAACAGAATAAGCTCCCAACTTCATCAAAAATGGACAATGAAATGAGAAACCTTATAAACAATGCTTTCAGCATTGGAAGACAAAAACATCAAAAAACATATCAGAATAACCAGTTGAGGGTGATACAAATAATAACTTAACAAGTGATGTTTTTGGGACTATAGGAAAACCAGATCAAGATTGTAACATATCATTAGACCATCCTATTAATTATGTAGAGACTAATGTAAGAGAGAACTTCATTGAGTAGAAAAATGTGTTTCATGATTTAGTTGACAATGGAATTCAATATATGTATGGTGGATGTTTTAAATATTCAAAACTTTCTTTTATAATGAATTTGTATCATATCAAATGCATATATGGAATTAAAAATAAGGCAATGTCAATGATTTTGGAATTATTGCATGATGAATTTCCTGAAGATAAGATCCTTGATTCTTTTTATGATATGAAAAAAGTTGTCAACAAACTTGATCTGAATTATAGAAAAATATGTGCTTGTCCTAATGATTGTATGCTTTATTAGGGAGAGGATTCAAGTAAATAGTATTGAATTTTTTCTTCTTCTTCTAGATGGAAGTCAATGGGTGATGTCGGAAGTCTGTATCAACATACTACTATGAAAAATAAGAAAAATAAAACACCTATAAAGGTTTTTGTGTCACTTCCCTATAAATCCTCAATTATAAAGATTATTCATGTCATCAAAATCCACTGAGAACATGAAGTTGCATTCTATAGATAATAATGATGATGGGTTAATGTGACATACAAGAGATTCAAAATCATGGAATACATTTGATTCATTACATCCATATTTATTATTTGATCCTAGCAATTTAAAATTGGGATTGGCTGCTGATGGATTCAACCCATTTGGTATTTTGAGCACCAGTTATAGCATTTGGCCAATTGTTTTGATCCCTTAAAATCCACCTCTATGGATGGGCATGAAACAAATGTATTTTATCATTTTGATGATTATTCCTAGAAAACAAATGTTTGAAAATGATATTGATGTATACTTTAAACCTCTAATTGAAGAATTATAGGACTTATGGAGCAACGATGTTGAGACATATGATCCATCTTCTAGAATAATGTTCAAAATGCATGCTGCTCTAATGTGGACCATTAGTGACTTCCCTGGACTTGCGAACTTATCTAGTTAAAAAACTTATATGAGTTTGGATTTTCCTATTTGTAACTTTGATTTTGATCCTGAACAACAACCTTATAGTAAAAAATGGCACTTCTTGTTTCATCAAATATTTCTTGATGCATCTCATAGATTTTGGTTAAATAAGTCAAAATTCAATGGTTCTATTGATCATAGAACACCTCCAAAGTTATTAATAGGTTCTGAAATATCATCACAAATTGGAAATGTAGAAACATAATTTGGGAAGGTACATCATTAGAATGAAAGTGGGAAACGAGTTTGAAGTGCATCGTCAAGTGAAATTGGAACACAACAATGGAAGGAAAAAAGTATATTCTTTAAACATCTGTATTGGGAATTTAATTTGTTGTGACATAATCTTTGTAACGAATTGACCTGGGTATCCCTCAAACCTGGCACCCGAATCATCCTGTTATATACTTAAAGGGCATTCTCGATGCACATGGGCTGGCGACAAGCACCCGGGCATAGAAAAGCACAACAGAGGGAACGATTTTGCCCAACCTAAACAACCACATGGCATATAATATATACAAAACAAGAAACAACAGCGGAAGATAAAGAAGACATATATGCCATAATTGTAAGAAAACAACAGAAAATGACAACTTCAAAAGTAACTAAAAATTCCAAGACAAGTCCAACTATAAAGGACTAAAAATCAAATAACTACTCTAAACTATGGTAGGGATAAACTACCACCATCTCACCACTAGCTACCCAACCAGCCGACACAAACCTCACCACCTCACTTCGGAACCTTGACTTTCCCTGCACTGGAAGGAAAACAAAGGTCTACGCACCACCAAAGAGGTGCGTAGGGTGTGAGCTAATAGGATTAGTAGGATCCCACCTAGGTGTTCCATAACCAGTCTCTGTATAAAAATCCATGTATTCTCATTTTAAATAAAACATGGAATGATAAGCAGTAAGGCAGTTTTATAGAAAACATGATAAACATTTCCCTTTTCCAAGTCCTAAAAAAAAGAAGGTATATCAATTTCAAAGAACATTTTCCAGATCATTTCCCACAATCATAAACATGCACATCAAGGCTAACTCAGAAAGCCAAACAATACAAAAAAAAATCATAGGTATCACAACACCAAGGAATACTACAGGTCCAGGCTTTAGACTACTTGTACCACAATCAATCAATAAAGTGCACAAATTCTGGTCCTAGAAGCCTAGAAAGTAGAGGAATACCCCATGAGTAAACCCACCAAAATGTCAATATCAGTCCCCTATAACAACAGGTCTAGGAAACAGAGGGAATCCCCAATACAAACCTCCTTGATAATCACAAAACAATGGATAATGGACTCAATCTAAACCTTCCACCTAAGTACCCAAGGTAACTTGTGTTCTATTTTTCACAATTCATTTTGATGCTTTGAAAACCATTTCAAAACCATTTCACAAATTCCATTTCAATGATTTGAAAATACCCATTTTCTCTCAATTTATCAATAACCAGGGAAAAACCATTTTTCATTAAAAACACTTTTTAACACACACAAAACAATCATGCTAATTTCAATATACAAAACAATTTATAAATCAAAACAATTAGTTTCATCAACACAAGATAGAGATGGAACCACCTACCTCAAAACTCAGGTCTCACATACCCGTAATGGAATCCAAAATCAACAAAACCCAACAACGTCAATGAAGGCCCTATAATCAAATCCACATCAAGATTGATTCAATTTATAATACAAGGGGTCAACAGAAGAGAGAAAACCCACATACCTCAAAGATGAATTCCCACCACACCACAACCAATGTAAGAAAATGCCTCTGGAATGAGATCACACAACAGATCTAGGAAGAAACCAAGAAGAATCACCAACCTTAGAGCAATGGATCCAAAGACATCACCCAACAGTGATATCGTGATCAAAGTAAATGAAGGAACAAAAAGGTTACTTATCTAGAGAGATGCACCACAACTGTAACGAAGATCGAGTGTCGAATATATTGATCTAGAAGGCTTGGAACTACCTTAGGTCAAGAGCCATGAAGAACAGATGAAGGAATTGAAACAAAACAACCACACACACTCTTTAAAAACTGTACATGGTCCATTACATGGCATGAAACATCCATTCACTTCGTGAATCCCACATTGGATAAGTACACTGAAAATCCATTGCCTATGATTAAAAATTCATCATTTAAATAAGTCACGATGTGAAACCACCATTCATGGCATGTAATCTTTCACAGCGTGATCCCTTTCATGACTTGTACCCAATAATAATTACACAACATGTAACCCAGTTACATGACGAATCATCCTACAACTTTCAAAACAACCCGTTCTTAGTGAAAGTCCAACAAATCTTTGAATTCACCATTATAGGTATCCTACAAATCTCAAAGGATGGGAAAACCATGACAAGGTTAAGGATGTATCTGATAAAATGATAATAGGATGTTACAATCTTGATGTTATGAATATTGAGAAGAATTTTTGTTACAATTTGGTCTTCACATTGCTTAATGAGCATGGAAAATAAAAGGACCATCTCGATGCTTGAAAGGACTTACAAACAATGAACATAAAGCATGATCTCTGACCAGATGAGAATGGAATGTATGATCTGATATTTTTTTAATGAAAAATAGGGATAAAGATACATTCATTCAAATTTTAAATCATATAAAGATACATGATGGGCATTCAAGTAACATCTCAAGGTGTGTCGACTTAAAGCATCATAGGTTACATGGATTGAAAATATATGATTCACATTTTTTTTACAATAGTTATTACCATTGACATTGCAAACATTATTACCTGAAAATGTTACTTCAATTTTACTCCAATTTTTCACATTCTTCAAACAACTATATGTGAAAACTATACAACCAAATGAGCTTGAAAACCTTCATTGGATATTTTTATTGAAACTTTTTGCAATAGAGATGATCTTTCCTCTATTATTTTTTACTTTCATGATGCATTTAACTATGAATTTGGTCAAGGAAACTAAATTAGGAGGCCTTTTACATTATCTATAGATGTATCAAATTAAGAGGTAATTTATTTATATGTTTTTAATCTTAAGTAAAAAATTATTGGCACTTAATTAAATACATAATTATGCTTTTTTTATTTCATAGATACCTTGGCCATTTGAAATCATACATGAAAAAAACCTCAACCTAAAGGCTCTATTTTTGAAGGATATTTAGTAGATGAGTGTATTACCTTTTGTTCTAAATACTTGGATGATATTGAGACAAGATTCAATTTAGCTGGACATGTTGATGACACATCAGCTCAATCTCAACTATATGGGAAATCAAAAATATTTCCTACTATTGGTTGATCAGTTGGGAGGATCTCAAATGTTATATTAATAGAAATTGAATTATTATAGGAACATTGATATGTGATAATGAATAGTGAAATTATAGGTCCAATTATTGAAGAGATTAGGATATAAATAAAGATATGTATGAGAGGCTGAATACGAAATGAGAAAGATATAACAAAAGCTGTTAATAAAGAGCTTGTAGAATTGTTTTCACGTCATGTAAGTTCATAAATATTAAAATAAATACAATTATTAGGTTGAAACATATTTTGTAAATCTAATAAGGTATATTAATTTTTATAGATCATGAATACTAATACTCAGGACGAGTTTTCAGAAGATTTGAAGTTTCAAGCTCAAGGTCCTCTAAAAAAGGCTTGAAATTTTGATTTTTATAATGTTAATGGATTTAAATTCCATACAGTAGATAGAGAAGAGGGTTTGAAAACATAGAATAGTGTTATATTTACAGTTTTTGAATTATGATACTATGGAAAATTAACTGATATTATCAAATTAAACTACCATGATAATTTTTTAGTTATTTTATTCAAATGAAAGTGGGTTGATATTACCAAGGGTATTAAAATAGATTCCTTACAATTTACTTCTGTGAACTTATCTCACTTGATAGATGTTAGTGACTATGAATTATATGATCTGTATATCTTATCATCGCAAGTGAAAATGGTATATTATGTGAAAGATGTTGTGGATGAAGGGTGGAATGTAGTTGTTCACATAAAATGAAGAGACTTGTATGATATGGGTGATAAAGTGGAATATTTTTCATCTAACATTGAATCCCATCAACAGTAAGAAATGAACTTATTTTTACATCATGATATTGAAAATATTAGTCTTTTAAGGGTGGATGAAGTAGATGAAGTAATGATGGAGTATGACAACAACATGATTGAAGGACAAAATGATTGTATGCGCAGTCATCCGTTAATTTATCAACCACTTATATTATATGTGTAGTCATTCATTATCATATATATGTATATTTTTTTCTAGTACCATTCATATGTTATCATTTATAATCTTTTCTGCATTAATTTTTTGAAATATATGTTTTGGAGTTAATTTTATTTGATTAAATGATTGCAATACCAAGGAAGAATCATTTCACTGATCCCAATTGACTCCTAGTTGAGGTTCCCTCGACCACACTAACAAATGATGATCCATCGATCTCCCTTACTACAACATCCAAGACACCCTCCTTCTTCCCCCATTCAACATCTCCCACACCCTCTATTATATCAGTGTTTGACACACCCTCCTTCTCCATCCCATCAGTATCTGAGATAGTGCCTCCCCATTCAGCAGGTTAAACAATGAGGGAACAAGTCGTCACTCCTATTTCTTCATGAGGATTTTGGAGGGTGATAGTTATAGGTAAAAAATTTAATGTTAATAAAGTTATTTCACCTTTTTATTCAATTTTTTTTTATAAAAGATGAAAAAAATGTTACTCCAGAGAGAAATATAAACAGTTTAGATGACTGGAACCTGAAAAGAATGAATATATTTGTCCTATTAGACTATTATGGGGTCCCCACGGATGATGTCACGAGATTATTTGGCCAGATTCTAGGCCAGATGGCAGCGAATCCGATTACCCTTTCCATTACCTATACTGATTGTAAGAATGTACCTCAATATTGGAAAAATGAAGTCTTTGATTCCTAGATAAAGGTAATTTTAACACATTATGGTGTAATTTAATTTCATTATGTTATTAAATTCTAATATTTTAAAAATAAATCTCTTTGTACAGATGTTATTCCACTTTACCACTGCATATATTATCGCACAAAAGTGGAAATTGAAAATTTTGGGTAAGAAATTGAAGGATTTTAAATGGAGATTATGGAATTAATTCAATGATTCTTTATTGACCACTCAATAGCTATATGATAAGGTACCCAAAGGGGTACCTATAGAGAAATTTATGGTTTTTTTTGATATCCATCATTATGAGAAGCACATGGTATTGAAATATATATTATTATATTAATCTTATTTTACATATATACATGCATACGACAAAGATATGACAGTTCGTACATTACTATTAAATTTTATTTTATTTATTTTAGGATTTTTTGAGGAAAAATTCATCATGTCGAGCTAAATAAATCATCCCCCACACTACTAGGTCAAAGAGTTTTTCCAAAAATATATCTAATCTGGTAATATTTTCATTAATTTAAATATTTATAAGATAACATTATCTATTTCATATATTAAATTATTGATTTATCTTTGTTTAATATAGTCAAAGAATTTAGGGCACCAAGTCCCCTGAATAGAACTTTGTTTGGATGTTTATACAAAATCTAATGGGAGTTATGTTAATGATCCTACCAAAGAAGTTGGGGTATGAATTCATTTTTCATTGTAATAAATTATTGTCATTTTTCATTATGTTAATATGTATTGATTCAAATATTACTGATATTTTATTTATAGGTAAAAATAAAAGAACTATTAGATGTCAATCCTGCACAGTCCTTCTCGCACTACTGGAAATATGATCTATACCAACGGTTTTGGGAAAACTGTTGGTATAGTTCACTAATTTTGAACTATACCAATAGTTTGGCCAAACCGTTGGTATAGGTTCACTAATTTGGATCTATACCAATGGTTTGTCCAAAATCATTGGTATAAGTCCATTATAGAGACCCTATATGAACAGTTTGGCCAAACCATTAGTATAATTCCCCCCTATACCAACGGTTTGTCCAAAACCATTGGTATAGGTCCCAAAATCAAAGAACCTATACCAACGGTTCTCAAAACCGTTGGTATAGGTACATGTATTTTTAATGGAATCTTCTTACAAAGGACATTAAATAAATAAAAATTTAAAATACTTATGATAATACATATATATATTTATGAAATAATGTTCACAAAAGTAAGTTAGGTTAGTGGTTTGGTCATTCAATCACAAAAGGGAGGTGTTGGGATCAAAACCAACCAGATGATTATTTTTTGAATTACATATACCAACAGTTTATGGAACCGTTGGTATAGACTTTCATATTACTTATACCAATGGTTTTCAAAACCGTTGGTATAGGTCTATACCAACGGTTTTCCCAAAACCATTGGTATAGACCTATCCTCACAACTTACTTGGCAACGGTTCTCCAAACCATTGGTATAGCCTATACCAACGGTTTGGAGGCCTATACCAACAGTTCCAAATCGTTGGTATAGGGTATTTTTCCAGTAGTTTCGGTCTCCTATGATGATCATGTTGGTCAAGTCCTTAGGAAGGGGTATCCTAGTCTCATGTGTGGGATGAGTTTGGGACCATTACCATTAGAGGTATTTGGTAGGCCATCGGGGATTGTAGCAACATCTACCCCTAGTTGTAGTTACTTCCTACCCCAAGATGCTTATAGGGAGTTTTTTATAATTAAATTCACAATTTAGGAACATAGGGCACATATAAATATGTAGGATACAAAGGTCGTCACTCTGTAGAAATAGTTGAATGAATTAT
Source organism: Viscum album (assembly GCA_963277665.1). NCBI lineage: Eukaryota > Viridiplantae > Streptophyta > Magnoliopsida > Santalales > Viscaceae > Viscum > Viscum album. Next base: position 1,347,733,522 of record OY728121.1, on the reverse strand, counting down.
ATCATAAGACAACCAGATCTATACCTGGTGATATTGTCTCTATGGATGGTAGTGAGTAGGTAAAACACACAACTTCAAAGTCATTTATTATGAAAAATTTTATTAGTTTTGATTTTAAATTTAAATATACAACACTGTTTAATTTTCAACACAATTGTAACGCAGGTTCCGATATTAGGGAGTGGAGATAGAGATGGTGAGGGTGTCAATCAAAGTGCATTAGGTAGTTATTAATGTTTACTTTGGATTTAGAGATGACGTGTAACTAAACTTTTGACAAGATAACACTAATATGGTGATTTAGAAACCATGCTATAGTTTCTGGTAGGGATATCTGTATTTCCCTTACATTGTATGAAAATCTCTGTGCTCGGTTCATTTTCTATGTTTTATTCTGAATACTACCTTGAGATTTTTCCCCTTGAATATTCTATAAATGATTAATTATGACACCCCCATTCCACTCTTATATTAAATATGATATAATTACTAGTATTTTAATTTTTTATGACTTTTGGAATTTAACTTTGATATTTTAGAGGACTTTTTCTAATGAAAGGTTTCCATATGGCTATGTGTATATGTGTATAAAACCTTATGTTTGGGAAAAATAATGAAGATGAATATTACATATGGGCTTTACCTATGGCACAAGGTTAGTGCATGACCATGTGATTTCGAGTAGCAACCATGTACAAATACATACGCATGAGGATTTTAGTTCAATTTGGTGTAGTGTCCCATTGAATAAAAACACCCCCAGATCTCTATAATTATGATATGATAATTCATTGAGTTCATGAAACCCTATAAATGAATCTATGGAAAAGTTCTTCTAAAATAAAATATGCATTGAGTTATAATCCTCTGACTTTGTTGAAGTCCTATAAATAGGTTTTTCCATGTACCATGTCCATGTTCTCACTCCATATGGTCATTTTATTTTTATTATACTAGCCCAAATGATCAATAATCCCAGAGCTACTAATACAAGAATATCCAATAAAACCATTGGAAAAAACCCCTATCTGTAACTCCACCTTCTAGAATGTATAATGCTATCAGAATTATAAACTCCCATTGATTCGTACTCTATGTGAACCATGGAAACGAAGTACAGTTATACCACTATATCTAGCCTAGTCTCAACCTTTCAAGAGTCCACCTCCATAAATAATTTTTTTTCTATTGATTTGATCATATTCTGATGATTTTATCCACATTGATTTAATAAATAAAAATATTTATCACTATCATTGCAAAGACGCATGTTCTATATAAATTGGATATCGATCTCAGGTTTTAACACGGCAGTGGTTAACTTCTCCAAGACTTTGATGAAAATAGAGAAATAAATGCCAAACTTCTCGATTTCAAGAGTATCTTTAGATGATACTACCCCATAAACTATTATTCTTTGTAGCTCCCATTCAATGTTCCTCGTTAGTCTCATCAAATTATAGGTAAATACATCTAGATTTCTTTTCATAAACCCACCTTTCTCTGTGATATATTATCTTATAAACCAATATTATAGTCCAATTCATTAATCATAATTATTCTTGATGAAGTTATGATTAAGTATAATGGATCTTGTGATATTATTAGATATTTTCAAGTTGTTATTCATTTTCTTAACTCATTATAGAGCTTGAATGCCTATAACTACTTATGAAGACCACACTCGCAACCATTACATTCTGAAAAAATCATATAGAAACCAAGTATCTATATCCTTCCTTAGACCAATTATTATAAACTCATGAAAATTATTCTATAAAAACCATATTCTTGAAATATACATGTTTTAAATTACATTACTCCATCTATAAGTCTCTTCTAGATCTATAAACTTATCAATAATCAAAAACAACCATAAACCCCCAACCATGAATCCCAGGTCATTTAAAAAATCTTTATCTATTCCCTATTTGATATTTTAGGACCATACCATACTCATTATTTCATTCCACAACTTAACAGAACCACCACTCTAATAATCACGAGGTTTCAAGAACATTCCACACGATCCCCTTTCAAATGTTGAGTGATAAGAACCCCAATGTCATTTATCCTGACTCAAAGTAGGATAGACAACACATGGTATAAATCATAACCACCCCAAACTAATCCACGAAATGTGTACAATATTTGGAAACTGATCCATTAAAGAATATAACTTCAAGTCTTATGATGTTATATCATAATCTCTATTTCTTAGGGGAACTGACTAACTTGCATAGATTTGAGAAACTAAAACATCAGATAAATTCATCATTGAAACCTCCTTCAAAGAATTACACCAATAAAACTCATTACACTATATAGAATAATCCATTTATTCTTTATATGATGTATTTAAGCTTTTATAACAACATATATGTCTCATTATTCCATCTAATTTCACATTAAAACAATCTAAGAGTAGTATCACTAGAATCCTCTAAGAAATACAAAATTAACTATTATTAGATCAAGTCATGCCTAACACATGAAACATTATCCTCTAGAAATAGAACTCCCAATGAATATAGACAATATAAAGGAGAAGATTTTATCTTTCAAAATTCTTTTATAGTTTAACAACCAAGATCTAAATGATACTTTGATGAACAAAAAATGATACCAGATTCATAATAGACATTAACAGTCTTTTAATTATTTTAAAGTGTAATTTTATAATGTGGTGGATCCACCCATTGTTTGATAAACATGTGATTTTTAGTTAATGGTTTCAATGGAATGATTGATTTATTAACATGAGATTGAAATATTGGATTTCAATATGAATAATGATTTTGTTCTTATTATGTTATTATTACTGTTCTGATTATTTTGTTTTGTATATTATCATATCTGTGTTTTTTGTTTAGCTATTCTGGGTATGCAGATTCTACAAATGTTTTTTTTTGAAAAGAAATATATAGCGGTGGTTCAAACCACCGCTATATAAGGTAGAAATTTGTTTTATCAGCACTTTTTTGGTTTTAGCAGCAGTTTCACCTCCCAAAAATGGCAAGTGGATATCAACTGTTTAAAATTCCGCTATTTCTTTAGCATTTTTTGGGAGGGAAAACCACCGCTAAAACCAAAACAACCATCTCTAAATAATCATTCTATGATGTTTCCCAGAAACTACCACTAAATGGATGAAACCAATGTGAGTTGGATGCCGATTCCAACTTTAGCAGTGGTTTTTAGAAAATATCATAGAACTATATGGCGACTGTTTAAACCACCGTGAAATAAAAAAATGGCTGCTATCAGTCAATTTTATTATAGTGTAAATCTAGTACTTAAGGACTCATTTTTATCATGGTACATTCCAATACACTAATCCACCTTCATGAGTGTGTTCCCCATCATGCATGTGGAATATGATCATCTCACTCATTACCACTATGAAGCTTCCGGGCATAATAGAAGCAATAGATGGGGCATGCCCAAATCTACTTTTTTAATGTGATCGATGATTAATCTTCTATTTACATGATGATAAACATCATGATCAACATAATTGAATCAAAAATATATAAAATAGAAAAATTCCAGAACCAAAATGCAGAATCTTCACATATTATTTATAATTACTTTAAGCAATTAAAGAATTACCTTGTGAGGAATTATTTCTTCATCGATGGACCTAACAATTTATCTATGTTGTATTGTCATTGTGTTATAGGAATCAAGAATATATTCCCTCCAGCGGTGATCCACACATGTTCCACAAACCTCCGAATATCGTCATAGGAATCTCTGAGTGCTAGCACGATAGATATGAATACTTGCATCGTTCACCTTTGATCATCCCAAAAATCACTTCAAGGAAGTGTTCTCTTCGATATCTATAGAATTGAAAGTGGTGGTGGAGGAGGATCACACTCCATTCTTGAGAGTGTTCTTGGAGAGTGAGAATTATCTCTAGGTATTTGAGAGGATTCTCCCCAGATATCCTTGTGCACAACAAAAATGAATTGTCTCTACAGAAAAATAATATAATTGAGTTTATATACCGCTAGGGTTAGAAAATAATAATCACACATGAAACCTTATTATTTATGTAATCCCTATAGATTCCCATGTCTATAATAATAATATTATCATTATTTCTTAACATGTGTTAAACTTGTGAATTAAATAAAATATTATCTATTCAAATAATATTCAATATATATTATTTCTCACTGGACCATTAAATTCGGTCTGCCATTCCTACATAATATTTATCATGACTTGAATAATGACTATTTATTTAATAAATAAATATCACCGCATTATTCATCAATAAATAAATATTATATTCACTAAATAGAAAATAAATATTTATTAAATATTCTGCTCATATAATATTATTTATAATAACTGGTGATGAAATATATACGATCAAGAAAATGTGAATAATTATTAAACCATGCATGATAATAATATTTATTCAACTTGTTAAATAATATTATTATTTAATTGAGATTTTGGATACACTTAGTGTGTGACCCTCTTGGCCTCTTTCTCAGTGGAATTAGGCGAAGCAGTCCAAAATCCAAGGTTAGCATCTAGAAACATGCCAAGGCACCTATATAGAAAGGAGTTAATTCCAAAATGACATAATACATCATAAAAATGCTTACTGTGCAATATAATCCCTTTATTGTGATATCTTTGATCAAGAAGGTTATATGCTGGTTCCATCAATCTATGTGCTCGATGTCTCTTTCTTTGACTTTTTAGAAATCAAAATCACCTATAGAACACCATGGCCATGTATTTATTTAATCTATATCATTTTTTCAAAGGGAATGAGATTTCAACTTTACTTAAAGAATAGAAGGGACAAATCCTTTCTCACATTATTCATTGATGAAATATTACTCATGACACACCTAATGTATCCTACTTCATAGTGAATATATGTCATCATGATTTTTATCAATACATCAAAGTACGTGACTTATAATACTCATTAATAATAATATTAAACTCTAAGGATCAATGAAAATGTACACAAATAGAAACATCCAATGACATATAAATGTGGATTTTCTACTAGTGGGTCTCGTTATCATAATATCATACTCTGGATATTACAAAGGGTGTACACCGTAATAAGGTGACTCAAAGTCCTATGAGTCTCCACCCTTGATATCTTGTATCATTTGTGACCCTCAAATGATTTAATCTAGATATAGAACATATATTTAAGAATATTGTCCAAACACTTTTGGGTACTTATCATAGCAGAGAACTACTATGACCTTTCAGTATAACAACTAATCTTAGGACATTATCACATACTATGTCACATAGAATAATAATCATGATGTGATAAGGAGTTTATTAATATTAAAAAACAATGAATATAAGTTATCATAAAGTACACAAAAGTTGGTTCTAGGGCACCAACTCCAATAGACTCTCATTTGCACTAGATTCAACTGCTAAAAACCTTAAGTTCACTAGCTCTCACATGATACTCATTCTTCTACCATGATATGCCTTTAGTCAAGGGGTCCACTATATTTTCTTCTGTGGGAACTCTGCTTACTGTAACTTTACCCCTCTGAGAAAAAAAACCTTTAATAAGTGATACTTCCAAAGTATGTGCTTTGTCCTTTGGTGTGATCTTGAATCTTTTTTAGAAGCTATAGCTACAACATTATAACTGTAACACCCTGAGATTTTGTGAATTATTATTTTTTGAATTAATGTAATCTTTTGATATTTTTTATTTCACACAACTCTGAAAATAGTTTTTTTATTAAATCACTAATTCAAACATTCCTTTCACACAAAACTGACTTAGCATAAGTTACATGACACCAAACTAGAGTATGATACACGAAACATTGACTTGGAGTACATTACACACAACCACTACTTTTCATACTTTACATGAAACACTGATGTTTCTACGAAACATCATTTTACTGTTATAATTATTTAAATGAGATAATTATAAACTAAATGTTAAAATTAGCAATATTAATAGTAATAAATACTTTTAAAATATTTTTTATAATGTTTTTATACAAATAAAACATATTGATAATGAAAGATATAATTTTTGGTAAAGACCTTATATGTTTAAAAATATTATTTTCTCAAATAAACTACATTTCATGTCTTTCTATGAAAAAAATAAAATTAATTTTATACACATATAGAAATTTTATTTTTATAAAATAAATTTAATTTTTGAATTTATAATTCTGAAATTATCTTAGGTTAAATTTTTGGGATTTTTCGAGAAACTTCATTTTTTGATGAATAGTGAAAAAACTGCATTTTAGTTAATAACTACCTTTTCATTTAAATAATTATTAATGCTAAATTATACTTTAAATTTGTTTTAAGGTCACATTAGATCAATTATAAATATATTAATACCATTTAGTTCATGATAATCAATTTCAATTTGAAATTGAATATAAAAACTCAACAAACTTTTGAACATTTTTTTACTTTTAAAACCCGTTATTTCATCCTGTCTGTGGGATTAACATTAATATTAATTTTGCCGATTCTATGAATTGAATTTATAAAAATGAAAATAATATATTATAATCAGTATAATATTTATATTCTAATTATATCATGTTTATTTTTACCAAAATGATTAGTAAAAGTGATTAAAATTAATCACAATAATTAAGGTAAAATTAAGTTTAATTAGGGACTAATCATTAATATAAGGGGACCAAATGACCTATAAAATTGTATAAAACCAATTTTATGGACATAGTTTTTCAATAAAACTTAAAATATTTATTTATGTTGGTTTGGTATTAATTTTTTAGGTAAGAAAATTTGTACACCTAACTTGTTTTCAAAAAATTTAAGTGAGTCCTTTTCCTCCCCTATAAAAGGCCACCACCTCTCCCACTTCTTCACACCTCTCAAAACTCTTAGGTTTGGAAAATATCTACCCAAAACACTTATAAATATAAATAAATTCCTTATATAATCCTATAATTTGGCATAAATAAATCCAAGTAAGCCTTTTGGCACAAACTAAAAGGAGTTACTTGATTACGAGGTAACCTCTTCTCTCAAGCTCATTTCTATTATTTTCCTTCTACACACCCTCAACTATCTTTATTACATGATTGTATAAAAAACATTATATTAAATATACTAGGATTTTTTTATGATAAGTTTTATACCTACACTTACATACACATCCATCTAATGGGTAACAAACATACTGTTTATGTGTACGATGAACTATCGCCTCACTAAACGATGATTGTTCATTTTTTCTTTAACACATCTCATGGTAGACATCATGATTTGAACTATATTTATATATGTAATATATTATATTTATTATGTATTTAATCTTCTATTTTTTTTACAACACATTTCTTTTTTACTTTCCATTTTGTGTCAATACGATAATTTCGCTTGAGGAAGTGTGGACTACCGCCCCCTCAAAGCGATATGATTCGTTCATACACTACATGGATTGTATTAAGGATGGTTTTATTGAATATATATGATATATATGACATAATAACTCTAATTTAATAATTATACACACACACATGTATATATACATATATGTATTTTACTTTCTTTCAACACGACAATTAAACGGAAATAACGTTCATGCATATGTACAACCTACAATCTCCATGAACGGTGTATTCCATTTCATAATTATATATTATATAGATTATTATAATACAAATATACTGTATATAAATGATATTTATATCATGTTTTAAATTCTTTAAATCATGATATAAGTATAAGGATCAAAGATATAACAAATTAAGACACATGCGAAAAACAAAGTGAATATTACCTAAAGCGTAACCTTAACATGAAATTGATAACAATAAGATGATATAAAGTCATAATAAATAAATATATGGTATTAAATATAATAATATTTTTATGTAAAATATGTATAATAAATTTATATTTATTATATATGAGGTTTTAATGAGCACGATGAGAGTAAAGACACAAGCTAAGAGAATTTCATCTTACTTTTTATTTCCGTGAGATACATACTTTATTCACCACCCATTCCTTGTGTGTGGTGTGTATACTACCCATGGATGTATTAAATTATTATTATACTTAAAATTATGGTTATTTACATATCCATTTTATGATATTTCTTTCACGGGTTTTAAGTTTCAAAAGTTACCAAATTGGTAAAATAGTTTTATATCAATTTGCCTTCTTAGAGACTCATGTTTTGTTATGGACTTAAATTATTTTTCAAGGTGTATATACTTACATTTTACATGTTATATCATGAATATAATTCTTTTAATGATATTTTAAGCTTCATGTAATTTCTGTTACTTGCATGGGGAGTATGATCCTAAGTAACCAAGTGGTAAGAGTTTATTGAAACAATCTCATTACTTTTATAGATTGTTAATGATTATGATTCTTTGAGGAAATATTATGATATATATATAAATAAAACTCATGAGTTTAATTATACTCTATTTATTAAAGATATATCCATGTATTATTACCATTTTCCTACTCTTTGGTACATAAGATAGTTAATAAATTGTTTTTAAGAAATCCCAACTTTACCCTCTCTTCAGTCATAAATCTGCGTTCCTTAAAAACCATGTTTTATAAAAAGGGTTTCCAAGAGTATTATGCTAATATAATATGATAATTAAAATAATTTTTTACCCTTTTTTTCTTTTGAATTTTTTTTCAAAGGAATATTCTTTTCACTTTCTGAATGAGGCATTTTTCAAACCCTTTTTACCATGCAAAAGAAATGTTCTTTTTACCTTGTACGACATGTAAAGATTTATCCACTATTAATACTTTGAAGATTTATTTTAATAATTAAAGATTAATTTTAAGAAAATGTTTTTAAAATATATTTTCAAATAAATTATTTTCAAAAGGTTTTCAATCTTCTTTTATAAGTTTTCAAGGAAAATGGTTTTCAAAATGTTTTCAAAATAATTTTATAAGTTTTCAAGGAAAATGGTTTTCAAAATGATTTCAAGATTATTTCATAAGTTTTCAAGGAAAATGGGTTTCAAAAAACTTTCAAGTTTATTTTATAAGTTTTCAAGGAAAATAGTTTTTAAAATGTTTTCAATATTATTTTATAAGTTTTCAAGGAAAATGGTTTTCAAAATGTTTTCCAGACTATTTTATATGTTTTCAAGGAAAATGGTTTTCAAAATGTTTTAAATATTATTTTATAAGCTTTCAAGGAAAAAGTTTTTAAATTTTTTTTCAATATTATTTTATAAATTTTCAAGGAAAATGGTTTTCAAAATGTTTTCAAGATTATTTTATAAGTTTTCAAGGAAAATGGTTTTCAAAATGTTTTCAATATTATTTTATAATTTTTCAATGAAAATGGTTTTAAAAATATTTTCAAGATTATTTTATAAGTTTTTAAGGAAAAATGTTTTCAAAATGTTTTCAATCCTTCTTTCTAAGTTTTAAAATTATTTTAAAAGTAAATGGTTTTCAAAAGGTTTTATGTTTTAAAGAGTTTTTTTCAAAGAAGAAAGTATATTTTCCTTAAGAAATATTTTCAAAATATCCTTCCATGTTATTTTACTTATAAGATGACATTTTTAATGTTATGAATGAACTTAGAGGAAATGATCCAAATATTCCATTTATATTATTTATTGAATGGTTTATTTTTTGATAGAATGAAGCTTATGACACCCATTTCACTTCCATAGGTTTTATGATTTTGAAACCCTATTCTTCTCATGGGTTATGATTCAATGAAGTGATTATTAAACTTATCTATTTAATAGGTTATGATGTGATGAAATGTTAATGATACCCATTTCATTTCATGGGTTATGTTTTGATGTTTATAAAACCTATCTCTTTTTATGGTTCATGATATGATTAAAGTTTTATTATCTTATGGAACATGTATTAATGATTTTATTATGATATGGGTAGGACCTATATCTCCATCCAATTCTTTGGGTAATGTTAAGTTGTATATGAGCTCAAAGGGTACATGGGTTGCATCCCAAGCCTAAAAACAATAATGTAAATGGTCTGTAGCCCAATCCTAAAATAAATAGGGTACACAACTTGTATCCCAAGCCCCAAAACAAGAGGGTTCACGGTGTAAGAACCCAGTTCTCACTTTAAGGCATGAGTTTCTTTTTTATTTCTATTTTGTGCTATTTTTGAGAAAATAGGAGAGACTGGATAAGTTTTGGACAAAAACTGGACATATGGCATGATTTTGGGGTTGCACATCATGTACTCCCAAGTACACGCTGTGTACTATGGCTGTGTGTGAAGGTCATATATGGCGTGTGAGCGTGTTGGCCGAGAAGAGAGGTCTAACCAAGTACATGCCGTGTACTCCTAGTACACGCTGTGTAGTCAAGCCATGTATGAGGTATATACATGGTGTGTGGTGAAGTTAGAAATGAATAGAAGAAAAACCAAGTACACACCATGTACTGCCTAGTACACACTATGTAGTCATGTCAGTAGGTCGACAAAGTAAGTCGTTGGAAAACAGAGGCCAAATGAACAGTAAAATGATATACACGACATGTACTCATATATAAATGCCGTGTAGTTTCTAATTTTTTCTATAAATGGGCAGTAGCTTCATTTTAGTAGAAACTGGATAGAACCCTCAAACCAAGTCATCCAAGACTTGAAATCCCTCTCATTTCTTCATCCGAAGTCAGATTCGATCACCGTCAGATGAATTGGAACCCCCTCGATAAGTCCTTGATTCCTATTGAGCCTTTAGTCTTGATTTATGTTCTAAAATGAGTTATAGGGGTTTGAGTGTTAATGCTCCTTTTGTAGATATACCATGTTTTATACCGAATTATAGGCTTATACTGGAGGAGGATCATTATACTAGTTCAAGGTAGGTGGTTCATACCTTATTTTGTGTTTTTGTGGAAATTTGGGTGGTGCGACCTTTGGCACGTCTTTGGGTATTTTGAGAGAGACCCTATTATTGCTGCTGTTGCATATTGAATTGATTGTTAGACCCATGGGATGTCATTGGGTATTCCCTTACATTATCATGATTGAGAAAGGCCGGGTTAGAGTTCATTTCTCACTTGGGGAATTTTGGCCGGGGGTGCCAAAATGGTTGTAATTGATTTTTTTATTAAACTAATGAGTTTAAACTGTTAAAAATGATTAAATTTATCAAATTCTTTCAAGAAATCATTACTGGTATGGGACAACACATGGATAGTTCAATTCAATTATTTAAATTATTTTTCCTGTTTAAAGTGTTTCTTTGTGATTATATATATATGATGTTGGATATTGCATATGCTGGAACCCTTGGGGTTATGTTGGGAATGACCTGAATATTCTTGAGTGATGGTGGTCACAGGTTGGGCTTGACCCAAATTATTGGGGTGGTTTGACCATGGGATTGGGAATCGCAGACTTCGGATTGAGGCGGTGTAACTATCAGGTTGGGCATGGCCTGGGTTACATGGGTGGAAAGGCCATCAGATTCCTGAGTGACATGGTCACATGGAAAATAGGTGTTAGATAGGTTGTGGATTGAGTTCTAAATTTGGTGATTATCGCTCACCTATGATTTGGCTTGTGCGTACATAGAATAATTTGTGATGAGGTGGTTTTGACCGCTTGTATGGGTAGAGGCCCCTGTAGTTTTGATTAAGTGATTATGGTTTGGAAGTGCTTGTTGTGGAAGCCATGTGGAAGGTGAGGAGCTTTTAGATTATTTGGGTGTGCCTATGGAATGTCAGTACTTGAGACACGAGGTGTTAGGAGGCACATGGTTCCAGGTTATTACTGCTTGGGAATGCCTACGGGACGTCGATACTTGAGACACAAGGTGTCAGGAGGCACATGGTACCGGGTTACTATTGATTGGGCATGACTTCAAAATGTCGATACTTGAGACACAAGGTGTCAAGAGGCACATGGTACCAGGTTGCATGATTGAGATTCTAGTGTTAGCCTAAGCAGGTGATACTCCTTGGTGGATGTTGAGCACCATTGGAGTTTGTGTTTGATTATGCATCGTACTGCTGATTTTCTTATAAATTCATGTCTTCTTAAACACCCATACTAGGTATGAACCATTAGGTGGTATCCTACTGGGATTCTTCTCACACCCTACACGGTCCCTTCAGGATGCATGTAGACTTTATAGTTTTACGTATAGGTAAAGGATCAACCTTAGGAGATGAATCGTAGTGCTATTTGGAATGAAGATGGTATAGACCTTGAGGTCATGCCTAGTTGGAGTTTACTTCTATTTTAGATTTCCTTTGATATCAGTATGCTTAATTTACTTTTGTAGCTACTGTTGGTTATCCATTGGCACCCTTTTTATATTGACATGTGTGACTTTATATGGACGTATACTTGGTTTTTTTAGTAGTTATAGGTGATTTTCAACATTATGTTCTATTTATTTTCTGCTGCACTTGTTTATATTTTGCTTCCACTATTTATTGATATTGGATGTGCTTCCGTTATGCGGGTCTGGTTCAAGTCTACTAAGTCATTTATTTCTGCTACATGTTTTATTATTATGCTTAGACTAGTACCTAACTTTTCTATGAGAGGGTATAGCCTCCCCACTATACCTTTTTACACCCTCATTGCTAGTCAGCAGCCTTTGGCATTTATGGAGGTGCACCTAAGGTTAGTAACACTTGACCCGTTTAGCACTATTTGGGTGGCTGTTTGGGTTTGGATGTTACACATGGGTAATAGACCAAGCTTAAAAGAAATAGGGTACACAGGTTATAACCCAAGACAAAAAATGATAAGGTACATGGGTTGTAGCCCAATCCTAAAAGAAAGAGGGTATATAGGTTGTAGACCAATCCTGAAGACAAGAAGGTACATGGGTTGTAGCCTAAGCCTAAAAGTAAGAGGGTACACAGGTTGTTAGCCCAATCCCTAGTAGGTACATGGGTCGTAGCCTAATTTCTAGCAGTTTCATGGGTCATAGCCCAAGCCTAACATGTTATAAAGGTCTTGGTAGGTAGCATTGACATAAAATTTTCTATTTTTATGCCACAAATCCTATGTCTTATTCCTCCATTACGATTTAATGGCTCATGATGTTTATTTCCTTATTATTCATGTCTTATGAACTGATAATCTTTATCCCTAACTCATGTTTATGATCTTTGTTATGAAAGGTAAGATATCCTAATGTTAAAATCATTTTATCATACCCCTATGTTCATATTTATGCTTATATGTCTCCCTTGTTTACCCTTATTGAGCATTTGAGCTCACCCCTTTTTATGTTTCCTTTCCCCATGCAACGAAAAAAGGTTTTAGGTAGAAGTACTAAAGATAGAGATCTTTATAGGATATATGGAAGATCTTTCACCAAGATAGAAAATTTTGTTTTCCATGTTTCCAAATACACTAATCTATTATGGTTTTGAGGCCTATATTTTTGTAATTTACTGAATATTCATCTAAAATGATGTAATATCCATATATACTAAGCATGGGTCTTTATAGTTGGTATGAAAGGAAAGTTTTAGTCAAACATTGGAGACTAGGATGAGAAAAATTTAGTGAGATCCCTAGGTATATTTCTAAGGATATTTCTAGGGATGTCTCTAAGGATCAGTATAAGTATGATTCAACATTTAGGAAAATGTCCTAGAATTTTGGTGAAGGATAAAATGATTGGTTTCCTAGAAATAGATCCATGTCTGGATACTACAAGTGGAAATGTCTTTGGAATAGATGTAACTAAGGGTAACAACTCTGACAAGATGTTCTGGGCTTGACTTGGGGTAATTTGGTACACGACAATGAGCCTTACTGCACAACTAGTTTGACACTCTTAGGGGATATGCTTTGATAATTCACAAAATCTTTAAAAACCATCATGAAGGAAGGTGTGATGGATTAAAGAAGAAGGATCCATGATTTAGGCACCCTATAAGTAATTTTTCATGATTATATAGTATCCCAATATGATAAATTTTTCTCACACTAAGCCTTTTAGTTTTATTCAATGGATATAACTAGAAGGAACATGGTTAAAATTTAATGTTTCAGATGTGGAAATTATGGGAATTATGCGAATCAATTTCCCAAGTAGAATTACCATAAAGAGAATCAAGAAGGTGGTGAGAGTATTGGTTATACTTTTGAAGATAAAGAGACCACAAACAATATGTGAAAGGTATGTGATGTTCTTTGAGTATTGTTTACATTAAACAAAAGAAACATGATTAGATTGAGGTTGATGAACCTTAATACATGATTCATATTTCATATTCTAAGAAATAGGTATTAAGGAATAAGTTGATGAGTCATGAGTAATGGTTTAAGAATAAAGTTGGATTAATGAATTATTTATGTTTTGGAATTCAAAGATTATATTATATGAATCATGAAATGTATAAGTATTTTTAGTATAAGTTTTCATTAATAATTGAAAAGGACATATCAAATGGTGATGAATAAATTTAAAAGTGATTTTATGGAAATGTTATATTTTTATTAAGGGAAGGAATCCCTTAATTAATGTATTAAATTGAGATAATGATCTTTGGATAATGATATGTTAGACATGAATAAGTAAATTAGATGATATAGATTACCCTAGAATTGATTATTGACAAAATGGCCTATGTTATCAAGGATGAAGTTTAAAACTTCTTATATTTAAAGAATATATCCAGTAATCATTGGAATAAGGAAACATGCATGTTTTACAAAAGGATTTATGGTAATTAAGGTTATTACCATGTTTTAAGAGAATATACGATGACGTTATTCACATGTTTTGAATGTGACAACAAGTTATACTTTTTGATATATGGGGGATCAATGTTAAGCTGATTTCATGGATTTCTTTCTAAATATTTGAATTTTCATATTTCAGAAGGGCTATGAGGTTAAAAAATTGTGGAAAGATTAAATTAAAATTTGGATGAAGTTTGTGAGGATAAAGTATTATCTTACCACATGAGGATTTATGAATATTGGATAAGCTATTATAAAAACACGGTGTTGATGATAATCGATGATATATGTGATGGAATATCATGGATCTTGTGATCTTTTACTACTTTGAGAATGAAAATTCACCTTATATTTTAGATAAAGAGGTTAAGTGGATCAAAGAACAACAAAGGGTGGGGTTGTCCTGAAATAATGAAAGTATATATTTTCATGAAAATTATTTAACTTTAAGAAAAATGATATTGAAACCAAAAATTTTATCCTAGTACCACCATTTCTAATGAATCATATGGTCCCTTAGTTTTTTGTAGATTTATGGCTTTCTGATTGTTAACTTTATCCTAACCTTTTTCTCTATCACTCTCCATTAGAACTTGATAGTTAGATTTTTTTCTTCCATGTCAATGTTTTCACTTCCCACTTATGTTCTCCTAAATGGGAATCTAGTTATGAGTTACTTTGGGTAACCATTATGGTTCCGACTTTCTTTTTTTGAAAGTAAGTTTTCGTATTCATTTTTACGATGTGGGTTTATATGAATGAAACTTTCAAGTATTAAAACTTTAATAGCCAAGAATAATTTTAATGGAAAAATTCATTTTAATGGGGTTAGAATGTAACACCCTGTGATTTTTTAAATTATTTTTTTCTAATTAATTTAATCTTTTAATATTTTTTCATTTCACGCAACTTTGAAAATAGTTTTTTATTATTATTAAATAACTAAGTCAAGAATTAATTTCACACAACACTAAATTAGTGTATGTTACACAACACCAACTCAGAGTATGATACACATAATATTGACTTGGCATACATTACACACAACCATGACTTGGCATACGTTACATGCAACACTGATGTTTCTATAAAACATCATTTTACTTTTATAATTATTTAAATGAGATAATTATAACCTAGATGTTAAACTTAGTGATATGAATAGTAATAAATAATTTTCAAATATTTTTTATAATGGTTTTATAGAAATAAAACATATTTATAATGAAAGATATAATTTTTGGTAAAGACTTTATATGTTTAAAAATACTATTTTCTCAAATAAACTACATTTCATGTCCTTCTATGAAAAATAAAATAAAATAAATATTACACATATAGAAATTGAATTTTATAAATTAAAATTAATTTTTTAATTTATAATTCCTAAATTATATTAGGGTGATTTTTTGGGATTTTTCTGAGAAACTTCATTTTTTGATCAATAGTGAAAAATACTGCATTTTAGTTAATAACTACCCTTTCATTTAAATAATTATTAATGTTAAATTAAACTTTAAATTTGTTTTAAGGTCAAATTATATCAATTATACATATATTAATACCATTTACGTCATTATAATCAATTTTAAATTGAAATTGAATATAAAATTTAACAAGCTTTTGAACATTTCTCTACTTTAAAAACCCGTTATTTCGTCCCATCTGCAAGATTAACATTAATATTAATTTTTCAGCTTCTGTGAATTTAATTTCAAAAAATTGAAATAAAATAATTTAATAATTATAATATTTATATTCTAATTATATCATGTTTATTTTTTACCAAAATTATTAGTAAAAGTGATTAAAATTAATCATAGCGATTAAGGTCAAATTAAGCTTAATTAGGGACTAAACCTTAATATTAGGAGCCCAAATGACCTAGAAACTTGTAAAAAACACATTTTATAGACATATTTTGTCCATAAGCCTTCCATTATTGATTTATGTTTGTTTTTTATGACTTTTTTTAGGTAATAACATGTGTACACCTAACTTGTTTTCAAAAATTCCAAGTGAGTCATTTTCCTTCCCTATAAAAGGACTCGACCTCTCCCACTTATTCACACCTCTAAAAACTATTAGGTTAGGAAAATATCTAACCAATAAACTTATAAACATCCCTAAATTCCTCTTAGAATCTCCTCTTGGGAAAAAATCAATCCAAGTAAGCCTTTTGGCACAAACCAAAAGGAGTTACCCGATTAAGAGGTCACCTCTTCTCTCAAGCTCCTTTCTTTTATTTTCCTTATCCACCCATCCAATATATTTATTCAATGATTGTATAAAAAACAGTATATTAAATATACTAGTATGTTTTTATGATAATTTTTCTACCTACACTTACACACACATTCATCTAACGGGTAATGAACATACTGTTTATGTGTACGGTGAACTACCGCCTCACTAAATGATGATTGTTCATTTTTCCTTTATCGCCTGTCATGGTGGAAATTATGATGTAAAATATATTTATATATGTCATATATTAAATTTATTATGTCTTTAATCTTATTTATTCATTTTAAAATCATGTGTATTTTTACTTTCTATTTTGTGTCAATATGATAATTTCGTTTGAGGAAGTGTGGACTACCACCCCCTCAAAGTGATATGATTCATTCACACACTATATGGATTATATTAAGGAAAATTTTAGTGAATATATATGAAATATATGATATCATAAATATACTATAATAATGATATATATATATATATTTATATATGCATATATTCCTTTTACTTTCTTTCAACACGACAATTAAACAGAAATAACGTTAATGCATACATACGGTCTACCGTCTCCATGAACGGTGTATTCTGTTTCATAATTATATATTATATAGATTATTATAATACACATATAATGTATATAAATTATATTTATATCATGTTTTATATTATGAAAATCATGATATAAGTATAAGGGCCAAAGATATAACAAATTAAGGCACATGCGAAAAACAAAGCGAATATTACCTGAAGCGTAACCTTAACATGAAATTGCTAACAAGTGGGTAATATGAAGTCATAATAAATCCATATATGGAATTAGATATAATAATATGGTTCTTTAAAATATTTATAATAAATTTATATTTATTATACAGGAGGTTTGAACGAGTACGACGAGAGTAAATACATAAGGTAAGAGAATTTCATCTCACTTTTTATTTCCATGAGATACATGCTTTATTTACCACCCATTCCCTTTGTGTGGTGTGTATACTTACTATGTATGTATTCAATTATTCTTTTAATTAAATTTATGGGTATTCACATATACATTTTATGATCTTTATTTTATGGGGTTTATGTTTCAAAAGTTACCAAATTAGTAAAATAGTTTTGTCTCAATTTACCTTCTTAGAGACTCATGTTTTGTTATAAACCTAAATTCTTTTTTTGAGGTGTATATACTTCTATTTTACATGTTATATCATGAATATAATTATTTTAATTATATTTTAAGTTTCATGTAATTTCATTTACTTACATGGAGAATATGATCCTAAGTAACAGAGCAGTAAGAGTTTATTGAAACAATCTCATTACTTTTCCAGATTGTTAATGATTATGCTTCTTTGAGGAAATATTATGATCCATCTCTCATGAACTCTCATGATTTTCCTTATCCTCTATTTATTCAAGATATATCCATTTATTAGTACCATTTTTCAATATTTGGTACATAAGATAATTAAGAAATTGTTTTTAGGAAATCTTGACTTTACCCTCTCTTCGACCGGAAATATGTGTTCCTTTAAAACCGTGTTTTCTAGAAAGGGTTTACAAGAATATTCTACTGATATCCTATGATAATTAAAAGACATTTTTACCCTTTTTTATTTTTAAAAAGTTTTCAAAGGAATCTTATTATCACTTTATGAAGGAGGAATTTTTCTAAACATTTTTTTACCATGCTAAAGGAATGCTATTTTTCACCTCATATGACATGTAAAGATTTATGCATCGTCAATCCTTTGAAGCTTTCTTTTCATGTCTAAAGGTGAATTTTTAAGAATTTTTTTTAAAAGATATTTTCAAATAAATGGTTTTCAAAAGTTTTCCAATATTATTTTATAAGTTTTCAAGGAAAATGGTTTTCAAAATGTTTCAAAGATTATTTTATAAGTTTTTAAGGAAAATGGTTTTCAAAATGTTTTCAATATTATTTTATAAGTTTTCAAGGAAAATGGTTTTCAAAATGTTTTCAATATTATTTTAAAAGTTTTCAAGGAAAATGGTTTTCAAAATGTTTTAAAGATTATTTTATAAGTTTTGAAGGAAAAATGTTTTCAAGGATTCTTTCTAAGTTTTCAAATTATTTTGAAAGGAAATGGTTTTCAAAAGGTTTTATGTTTTAAAGAGCGTTTTCAAAGAAGAAATGATATTTTCCTTAAGAAACATTTTCAAAATATCCTTCCAAGTTATTTTCCTTATAATATGACATCCATTGATGTTACAAATTCTCTTTTAGGAAATTATCCAAAGGTTGCATTCATATTCTTTCTTGAATGGTTTATGTTTTGATATAATGAAGCTTATGACACCCATTTCACTTCCATAGGTTTTATGCTTTTGAAACCCGCTTCTTCTCATGGGTTATGCTTCCATGAAGTGATTATGAAACCTATCGATTTCATAGGTTATAATGAGATGAAATGTTAATGATACCCATTTCATTTCATGGGTTATGACACTATGAAAAAAATGGATATTTATGATGAGTCATTTGCGACGGGTCCCATCGCAAATGATATGTTACGGAAAATAGCATCGCAAATACTATTAGCGACAGGAAAATATACCCATCGCAAAAAACATAAAAAAAATATTAATAAAATTAAAAACTATTTACGATGGGAAAATATACCCGTCGCAAAAAACATAAAAAATATTAATAAAATTAAAAAAATAATATTTATAAAATAATATTTATAAAATAATAATAATATTAACAATAACAACGAAATAATATTAATAAAATAATAATAATATAAATAATATAAATATAATAATAATAATAATAATAATAATAATAATAAAATAATATTAATATACTAATAATAATATTATTAATATTAATAATAATTAATAATAATAAAATAATAAAAAATTATAAAATAATAAAAACCTCAATATTCAAAAAAAATATAATAATAATAATAATAATAATAATAAGAAATAATTTTAATAAAATAATAAATCAACAAATAAATAATAAAGTAATAAAAAATTAAAAAATTAAATAAATAATAAAATAATAAAAAACACAGTATTCACAAAAATATAAAAGACTCGCTAAACCATGAGTTAGACATTGCATGTACTTCATTATCTGTTGGTGTTGCTGCTCTAGTAATCAATACATCTTCTTCTCCTCCTACTGCTACTACTGTCATTGACATGTCACATTCTGTCTTCCCCAGTATATATCGATCACAACGTGTGTCAGATTGAAGTGTGGTTGATTCATATACACCCCAAAGTCTCATAATAGTCTTAACTACCAATGTAACCACATTTCATTTTCATTCTATGTCGAACTGCTGACACTATATATTAACTTAATTTTCTTAGTCGATTTTCCCCATTGTTGAAAGTCAAAAGTGAAAAATAAGCTCATGTGACCATTATATCATGAGAAGTCACCACAATGGGCACATGAGCTTTCTTTACTCTCTTGTCCTTCAAAAATATTTTTCGGTTAACAACATCGAATTAATATGCAGTGCTAACAGTTTTATAAAGAAAGACAATGAATATAGAAAATGTGGTTATAATGGTATAAATAATCATTTTATCTATTTTGTGGCATGTTGTAGATAGTTGAAAACAAAACATAACTTCCCAAAAGATCTGTGAAAAAATTAAGTATTAGATAAAAATGATAAGGAAATCAACTTACAAATAATAGATAAATGATGACAAAATTAATTAAAAAAGTAGTAAGAATTCACCTTTTCCTGATAGTTGTATGCATTTTTATGCATCTCTTAATTACCACAATTTATTAGTATTTATTACTAATTATTACTATTTATTACTATTTAGTATTAATTATTATTAATTTTTACTAATTCTTACTACTTATTTCTATTTATTAAAATTTATTACTATTTATTACTAATTATTACTATTTATTACTATTTCTTTCTAATTATTACTAATTATTACTCATTATTACTAATTATTACTAATTATTAGTAATTAATCCTAATTATTACTAATTAATCCTAATTATTACTAATTAATTCTAATTATTACTATTTATTACTAATTATTACTAATTAATCCTAATTATTACTAATTAATCCTAATTATTACTAATTAATCCTAATTATTACTAATTAATAATAATTATTACTAATTAATAATAATTATTACTAATTAATCATAACTATTACTAATTAATCATAATTATTACTAATTAATCATAATTATTACTAATTAATCATAATTATTACTAATTAATCATAATTATTACTATTTATTGCTAATTAATCCTAATTATTGATAATTAATCTCAATTATAACTAATTAATCATAATTATTACTAAATATTACTAATTATTACTAATTATTACTATTTATTACTATTTATTACTAATTATTACTAATTATTTCTAATTATTACTAATTAATCCTAATTATTACTAATTAATCCTAATTATTACCAATTAATCATAATTATTACTAACTAATCATAATTATTACTTATTAATACTAATTATTACTATTTATTAGTATTTATTAGTATTTATTAGTATTTATTAGTATTTATTACTACTTATTACTATTTATTACTAATTATTACTAATTATTACTATTTATTACTAATTATTACTAATTATTACTAATTAATCCTAATTATTGCTTATTATTACTAATTATTACTAATTAATCATAATTATTACTAATTAATCCTAATTATTATTAATTATTACTAATTATTACTATTTATTACTAATTATTTCTAATTATTACTATTTACAGTTAATTATTACTAATTATTACTAATTATTTATATTTATTACTCATTATTACTAATTATTACTATTTATTACTAATTATTAGTAATTATTACTATTTATTAATATTTTTTACTAATTATTACTATTTTGTACTATTTATTAATATTTATTACTAATTATTCCTAATTATTACTAATTATTATTAATTATTAATAAGTATTACTAATTATTAGTAATTAATCCTAATTATTACTAATTAATCCTAATTATTACTAATTATTACTAATTATTACTAATTATTTCTAATTAATCATAATTATTACTAATTAATCCTAATTAGTCCTAATTATTATTAATTATTACTAATTATCACTATGTATTACTATTTATTACTAATTATTACTATTTACTATTAATTATTACTAGTTATTACTAATTATTACTATTTATTACTAATTATTACTAATTATTACTATTTAGTACTAATTATTACTAATTATTACTATTTATTACTATTAATTACTAATTATTACTATTTATTAATATTTATTACCAATTAATCCTAATTATTACTATTTATTACTAATTATTACTATTTATTTATATTTATTACTAATTATTACTAATTACTTTTAATTATGACTAATTTTCACTAATTTTCACTAATTATCACTAATTATTACTAATTATTACTAATTATTAATATTTATTACTAATTATGACTAATTACTTCTTATTATCACTAATTATCCCTAATTATCGCTAATTATCACTAATGACTATTAATTAATAATAATTAATATAACTATTAATTCATAATAATTAATGTTAATCACACGTAATTATTTGTAAAAGTAATATTGTAAAATAAAATGATATAATTCTAATTTAATTTAAATGTAGCTAATTAACAATAATTATAACTAAAATAAAATAAAATAAAATAACTAAAAAATAGAAGAAATAGATAGATACCTTAAAATTGAAGCTTTCAGAGGATATAAGCCGCGAATGGTGTTCAAATTTAAAACTTTAAACTTTGAAAAATTTTGAGAGAAAAAATGTAAGTGGAGAGGGAAAGGGGGTGGAGAAAGGGGTGGAATGAGAGAAAAAACGGGTGGGGGTATATATAGGTTAGAGTAATTACGATGGGAATACTTACGACGGGTCCCGTCACAAATACCAACCTGCCGACATAGTATTTGCGATGAGATTGATCTACCGTCGCAAATATTAAAAAACACTGCCAAGTATTTGCGGCGGTTATAAAATTCTGTCGCAAATACCCTTTCTGCGGTTTGGCGTGGAAGTCGCGCCAAACTTTTGTGGCGAGAAGAATCGCCCCGCCGCGAATAACTGATTATTTGTGACGGGAAGAGGGTCTCGTCACAAATAGTTTCTTCCGACAGACTATTTGCGACGGGACCCTACCCCGTCACAAATACCCATTTTTCCCATAGTGTGATTTAATACTTATAAAACCTATCTCTTTTTATGGGTCATGATATGATGAAAGTTTTATTATCTTGTGGAACATGTATGAATGATTTTATTATGAGATGGGTGAGACCTATATATCCCTCCAATGCATCGGGTAATGTTAAGTTTTATATAGCTCAAAGGGTACATGAGTTGCAGGCCAAGCCCGGAAACAAGAAGGTACATGGGTTGTAGCCCAAGACTAAAATAAAGAGGGTACACAGGTTGTCGCCCAAGCCTGAAAATAAGAAGGTACATGGGTTGTAGCCCAAGCCTAAAAGAAAGATGGTACACGGGTTGTAGCCCAAGCCCGAAAACAAGAAGGTACATGGGTTGTAGCCCAAGCCTAAAAGAAAGAGGGTACACGGGTTGTAGCTCAAGACTAAAAACAAGAAGGTACATGAGTTGTAGTCCAAACCTAAAAGTAAGAGGGTACATGGGTTGTTAGCCCAAGCCCGCAGCAGGTACACAGGTTGTAGCCTAAGCCTAACATGTTATAAAGGTCTTGGTAGGTAGCCTTAAAATAAAATTTTATATTCTTATGCCACCAATCCTAAGTATTATCCCTCTGTTACGATTTCATGGATCATGATGTTTATTTCTTTATGATTCATGTCTTATGAACTACCATGCTTTATCCCATAACACATGTTTATGATCTTTGATATGCAGAGTATGATCTCCTAATGTTACGATCACGTTCTCATACCCCTATGTTCATATTTATGCTTACATGTCTCCCTTGTTTACCCTTAATGAGCATCTGAGATAACCCCTTTTTATGTTTCCTTTTCCCAAGTTATGAAGAAAGGTTTTAGGTAAAAGTACTAAAGGTGGAGATCTTTATGGGAGATGTTGAAGATCTTTCATTAGGATAGAAGATTTTTTTTCCAAGTTTCCAAAGACACTAAACTATTACGGTCCTTGGGAATTTATTTTTGTAATGTGCTGAATATTCATCTAAAATGATGTAATATCCATTTATACTTAGCCTGGGTCGCTATAATCACAATACAATGTGATAGGTTATTTACTTCTAGGTACCACATCAAGCTCTTGGACAAAGTTTTGTATCCAAATGGATTCATTGGATACATTAAAAGCCACTATATAATTATTATCCACTATAGAATTAGAGACAACTGGCTTCTTTGAACTCTTCCAGTTCACAACTCCTCCGTTGAGATATAAAACATATCCTAAATGTAACTTTAGATCATTCTGATCTGTTTGAAAAATAGTATCAGTATAACCCCTAATGAACAGATCCTCATCTCCTCCATACACTAGGAACATATCCATAGTTCTTCTCAGATACTTAAAGTTAGCCTTAACAATAGATTAATTTATTTTTCCTAGATTAACTTGATGTCTACCTACCATGCTTAATGTGTAGAAAATATCAAGTCTAGTACATAACATGGCATACATGATTGATCTTATTGCCAAAGCGTATGAGATCTTACTCATTCTCTCTTTCTTCTATTGTGTATGAGGACACATTTTCTTAAAAACATGTATACCATGTGACAATGAAACTAATCCCCTCTTGGGTTGTTCCATACTAAATGTCTTTAATATCTGGTCAGTGTATGTACTTTGAATTAGTCCAAGAAGCCTCATGGATCTATCACAAATAATCTTGATCCCTAGAAAATAAGTTGCATCACCTAACTCCTTCATGGAGAAAAACCTGTTTAACCAGTCCTTAATAGTATGTAAGACTAGTATGTCATTAACAATAAGTAATATGTCATCAATATATACTACCAAGATAACGACTGCATTCCCACTAAACCTATTTTAAACACATGGATCACATTCATTCTCAATGAAACAAAATTATTTTTACTACTTCAAAATAGGCCTTTAACAGCGCTAGAACTAGCCTTTATCAGCGCTAGAAAAGCGTTGACTGCATGAGCAATGTTAAAAGACCTGGTCTTTTATCAGTGCTTGATAAAACACTATTTTATTAAATATTTTATTGATAATAAATGATATAATTTCCTCAAATTGTGTTAAATATGTTTATTTATAAAATATTTGGGATTTGATCATTCATTTGAAAATTTGGTGAAAATTCCAGTTTTACCCTTAATAGTGCACTGTAGTATTTCGAATATAAATATTTTTATATTTATTATTTGAATTTTAAATTTTGTAACAGTTTTTTTAACTTAATTATCTACAACTTTTATTCATGACACTAGATCAAAAGAATGCATTTTAATGGAGTAATTGGGCCATAAAGTCAAAGCTGGGCTGGACTCGCCAGAATGGATAAGCTTCTGTATTTCGGCCATAACTCCTACATATGGGCTTTTATTGAGCCCCAATTTGGATAGGAGATAGAGGACCAATATCCTCACATTTTATCCTTCTGGAAGGCCGGCCAATTCACGCGTTTTGGTGGTCAAATGGGCGGTTCAATTTGCATTAAAATATTTGGCCGAATTTCCACATTCACACTTGAAACCACTTGTAACCTCTCCTCCCCTCCCCTCTATAAATTGGAGTTTTTCTCATTTGGAGGGGTTGGGACGTGCATTGGGAAGTTGAGGGCAGAGGATAAGTGGATCCACTCCAATTATCCAACCATTTCAATAAGGGTAGCTCTTGAAACAAGGATCCCTTCGACGAAGCCTTCTTCTTCTCCTTCATGTTGTAATGATTTTGTTTATGTAATAAACTTCTTTGTTCTTCTTTTATTTATTCTCTTTTCTTATGTTTTGTTTAAATTTCTTCTTATCTTAATCTTCATAATTTTTCTGGAATTATTGAGTAGAAGCGTTATTGGGTTATACCCATTTTAAACCTTTGCACATGCAAAGCGCTTCTACGATGATTACGCCACCCATGGAAGAGTAGTTCTTTTTAGTAATCGATCGACCTCTATCCTTTTTCATTCATTTATTTTGAATCAATGAGCTACTGTAATTCACATAATATGATCCATGAATTGTGTTTTTAAATTACAAGAAACTAAGAAAGCAATTGAACAATTAACACAAAAACACGCGAGGTCGGGATTTTGTGTAAATTGTGAGAGCGTGATCTTAATCGGTAATACAAGACCACACGGGATAAATTTATAGAGATAAAATATAATCCCTAAACACAATTCATCCTCATTTACATAATGGATATGAGCCTTAATTTACCACTTACCATAAGCTAATCTTATAACATCAATCAAAGCAGGGTGCTGTGATTGCATGTTCCGAAGTTAGCCTAGGGTTAAATTCACATCATCTTCGTGGTAAAGTTAATTCTAGTAGGGTTTGGGATTTAACAAATTAAGGGATCATAATTAAGTGAATGTTAATTTAAATGATAATGATTAATAATAAAGTGAAGAGGTAGAGTTAGATCGATTACGCCTTTTAAATAGATTTCTAAAAAAAACATCTTCTTGTTGTGTCATTTTAATCGAAATTCATTTCAAAACTAAAAACAAAAAAAAATTATACAATCTTCTTCCAGAAAACTTCTTCTAGATTCATAAACTACAAAAACCCCAATCCTTTAAAGTAGTTCTTTTATTCTATTCTATTTTATTTTATTTTTTTTAGAATACCTCTAATAAGTTGTTAAATTCACTTCCTCCTTTGAGAGACGACCTTGGTCAGCCACTCTGCTGCACCTAAGTACCCCAAATCACACTAATCATTTTAGGGCACCCATGACAGCGCTCTTTCAAATTGGCGCCATTTCCGGGGAGGCAAGTAATTATTTCAACCAATTAGAGGTATTTATTTTATTTTACATTTTATTCTCTTCCTCTCTTCTTTCTTCCTTCTTTACCCAATCTGATTTTTCTTCTTCTTCTTTTATTTTCTTCTACTTCTTTTTGGACCATCAACTCAAACTTCTCATTTTTATTTTACTATGGTCCACTTTCTTTCTTTTCATTTTTATTTAATCTATGACATGAACTAATCCCGAAGATCTCTTAGATCTTGACCCTGAGATTGAACGTAGCCTTAGGGCTCGAATCAGAAATTCTCAGTCTACGGGAAGTTTCAATATTCAACCAGTTGGTGAATTCCTCTCTTCTAGAAACATTGAAATTGGAAGCTATTCAAATTAAAACATAAAAGAGGAACCAATGGATGAAAACAATGGAAATGAACTTAATAGAACCATTCGAGAATTGGCTGCACCTGATATTAACTATCAACCAAATTGTATTGCATACCCAAATCTCGAATCGGACTTTGAACTGAAATCTGGGCTAATTCACTTACTTCCAAAGTTTCATGGCCTCTCTGGTGAGGATCCCAATAAACATTTGAAAGAATTTAATGTGGTTTGCTCAACCCTTAAACCAATAAATGTTTCTGAAGATCAAATCAAATTAAGAGCATTCCCATTCTCACTTGATGGAGCTGCAAAAGACTGGATGTATTATTTACAACCCGAAGATGTAACTTGTTGGAACGATTTGAAACGTCTTTTCTTGTAGAGATTTTTTCCAGCATCAAGGACCACTTCCATTCGTAAGGAGATCTCGGGGATCAAGCAAGCACAATGGGAGTCAATGTATGAGTATTGGGAGAGATTCAAGAAGTTGTACGCAAGCTGTCCGCATCACCAAATCAGTGAGCAACTCCTCATCCAATACTTCTACGAAGGACTCACACCCATGGAGAGGAGCATGGTGGATGCTGTAGCTGGAGTAGCATTGGTGGACAAGACACCAGCAGCCGCACGTGCATTTATCGACAAGATGGCCCAAAATTCCCAACAATTTGGTGATCGAGGTACACCACATATCAAGGGAGTACATCAGGCAAGTCCTTCTTCTCTTGAGAGTCATTTGATTGATACCAAGTTAGAAGAATTGACAACTATGGTGAGGCAAATTTCTTTGGCACAAAAGACATCTCTACCCCCTCCTTCAAGGCCTTGTGGAATTTGCACTGAGACAAGCCACCCAACTGACTGTTGCCCACAACTACAAGAGACAGAGGATTGCGTAGCAGTATTCCCAGGGAGACCATTTCAGCAGCAACAACAACCATATCCCCAAAAGAAGTTTGATTCATTTTCTCCAACATAAAACCAAGGGTGGAAAGATCAACCGGACATGAGGTATGGATCTGGACAACAACAAAGGCCCCCTTTTCAACCAAACTTCCAGCAGCCTCCGCCTTACCAGCAGGGTTTCCAACAACCCCAAAGGAGATTTGAAGCCCAAGCATCAGCAAGTCAGCAACAAGGGAATCCTCCACCAAAGGTAGATTCTAATACCGATGATCTTTTGAAGCAAATTGTTTTTAATAAACAGAATGAGCTGAAGAGTTAAAGTTCGGAGCTGAGGGAGTTGAAGACTCAAATGAGCCAGATTGCCACCGCCCTCCATGAACTTGTAAGTAATAATTCCGGAAATCTACCTTCCCAACCCACTCCAAATACAAAGGGGAATGTTAGTTACATCACATTGAGAAGTGGGAAGCAAATGAACAATACATCTGTACCTACCATTCCACAGGGATTCACCTAAACTCCAGAGAAGCCTCATTCCAAACCAACTGATGAGAAATCCAAGGAGAAAGATAAAGGTAAGAAAAATATTGATGATGTTCCTCCTAAACCCCTTCCTTTTCCAAATAGTGTTGTTCAAACCAAGAAGATTTCTGAATAAGCAATGCAAAAGGAGGTTTTGGACACATTCAAGCGTGTGGAGATCAACATTCCTCTACTTGAAGCCATTAAGAAAATCCCAAGGTATGCCAAATTCTTAAAAGAACTCTGCACCAATCGAAGAGGGCTCAAGGGGAATGAGAGGATCAACCTTGGAAGGAAAGTATCGACACTCATTACACCAACTCTAACAATTCCAACAAAGTTAAAGGATCCCAAGACATTCACCATCCCATGTACCATAGGGGAGTTGCACTTCTCTGATGCTCTTTGTGATTTGGGAGCTTCCATAAATGTGATGCCTCACTATGTATTCTCTTCCTTGCAGGTTGGTGAGTTGAAGCTGACAAGAGTAGTGGTGCAGTTGGAAAATAGAGCTACGACATATCCAGTGGGAGTTCTTGAGGATGTACTTGTTTGGGTAAGAGACATGATCTTTCCAGCAGACTTCTATGTGCTTAACATGGAGGATGATCAGGTAAGTTCTCATGCCCCCATTATCTTAGGTAGGCCCTTCCTCAAGACTGCAAAAACTATCATAAATGTCAATGAGGGTACACTTTCCATGGAGTTTGGGGATGAAGTTGTGATATTTAATGTTATGGATTCCATGAAGTACCCCTCTGAGGACCATTCTGCTTTTGTTAACTCCCATTTTGAACCACCAAGTAAAAACTCCATGGATTTTGATTGTCCTATGCTTAGGGAGATTATGAGTATTGGTTCTAGTTTAATGTCTAAGAGAACTTCCACACCTGTTTCTAATGAACAAGACTCTCTAAGATTTGATTTTGAAATGGATTCATATTCTGATCTTGTTCATGTGAACTCTGATTATGACATGGCTATAGAGTATGCTGATGGATTTGATGCTTTATTCTCTGATTTTGATGATGTATATTCTGATACCGATGCTCTTTGTGCACATATTTCGGTTCCTTCAATGTCTCCATCCATACTATATGCTCCTTCATTAGAACTCAAGCCATTGCCACCAAATTTGAAATACTCATACTTGTTGAGTGGTGAGAGATTACCTGTTATCATTGCTAACAATCTCCCGTTTGAACATGAAGAAAAGCTTTTGAATATTTTGAGGGAGAACATCAGGGCGATTGGGTGGACCTTGGATGACATATCAGGTATTAGCCCCTCCATTTGCATGCATAGAATTCTCTTGGAGGATGGGGCTAAACCGGTGAGACAACCACAAAGGAGACTCAATCCCACCCTCCTGGAAGTTGTTAAAAAAGAAGTTAATAAATTGCTCAAGGCAGGTATAATCTTTCCCATTTCAGATTCTCAGTGGGTAAGTCCAATTTAGGTTGTGCCTAAGAAAACTGGTTTTACTGTTGTTAAAAATGAGAAAGATTATTTAGTTCCAATGAGGGTGAAAAACAGTTGGCGTGTGTGTATTGATTATAGGAAACTAAATCAGACCACTCGCAAGGACTATTTCCCCCTCACATTTATTGATCAAATGCTCGAGAGACTAGCTGGGAAAACACACTATTGTTTCTTGGATGGATTTTCTGGATATTTTCAGGTTCCTATAGCTCTAGAGGATCAGGAGAAGACTACATTCACCTATCCCTTTGGCACATTTGCCTACCGGAGGATGCCATTTGGACTTTGCAACGCCCCAGGTACCTTCCAGAGATGTATGGTGAGTATTTTTTCTGATTTTATTGAGACCTGCATGGAGGTATTTATGGATGATTTTACAGTGTATGGGTCTTCATTTGATGAATGTATAATTAGTTTGGGAAAGGTGTTGAATCGTTGTATTGAGAAGAATCTGGTCCTGAACTTTGAAAAGTGTCATTTCATGGTAGAGCATGGCATTGTCTTAGGGCATGTAGTGTCAAAACATGGGATAGAGGTTGATAGATCAAAGGTAGATATTATTTCATCCTTACCATATCCTTCATGTGTGCGTGATGTTAGATCTTTCCTAGGTCATGCAGGATTTTATCGGCGCTTCATCAAAGATTTTAGTAAGATTGCTCTTCCTATGTCAAGATTACTTCAAAAGGATTCTGATTTTGTGTTTGATGTTTCTTGTAGGAATTCATTCGATGATCTAAAACAATGCCTGACCACTCCACCTATCATACAGCCCCCAAGGTGGGAGATTCCTTTTGAGCTTATGTGTGACGCCTCCAACTTCGCGGTTGGAGCTGTCTTATCTCAAAGGGTGGAGGGGCGTTCACATGTGATCGCCTATGCGTCAAGGACAATGGATTCAGCCCAATCAAATTACACAACCACAGAAAAGGAGTTTCTTGCTGTCATATTTGCTTTAGATAAATTCCGTTCATATTTATTGGGCTCTAAAGTAGTTGTTTTTTCTGACCATGCAGCTTTGAGGTACCTCCTAAAGAAGCCAGATGCAAATCCATGACTTATCTATTGGATGATCCTTCTTCAGGAATTTGATATTGAGATAAAGGACAAGAAGGGATCAGAGAATTTGGTGGCGGACCACATTAGTAGGCTTACTCACACAATAGAGGATGACACCTTGGACCAGGTACCACTTCAGGACACTTTCCCCGATGAACATCTCTATACCATCTCAGGTACGCATCCTTGGTATGCTGATTTAATTAATTACATTGTTTCCTCTAAAATACCAGCAAATTTGAAGAAGCATCATGTCTAAAAATTAAAAAGTGAGTCTAGGTTTTATGTGTGGGATGATCCTTACCTCTGGCGCATGTGTAGTGACCAAGTTATTAGGAGGTGTATTCCTGATCATGAGTTTGAGTCTGTTTTGCAATTCTGTCATACACTTGCATGTGGTGGACACTTTGGACCCCAACGGACAGCTAGGAAAGTTTTGGACTCTGGATTATATTGGCCTAGTTTATTCCATGATGCCCATGTGTTTTGTAAGTCATTCTCTCGTTGCCAACACACTGGGAATATTTCTAGGAGACATGAGATGCCCCAACAACCCATACTATTCTGTGAGATTTTTGATGTGTGGGGCATTTATTTTATGGGTCCTTTTCCAAGTTCATATGGTTTCTTGTATATTTTGGTTGTTGTTGATTATGTGAGTAAATGGGTGGAGGCCAAGGCCACCAGGACTGACGATTCTCATGTTGTTGTGGACTTTGTCAAAGCACAGATTTTTTGCAGGTTTGGAGTACCAAAGGCCATCATCAGTGACCAAGGGACACACTTTTGCAATAGGAATTTTTCTTCCCTCCTTTGGAAGTATGGGGTGACACACAAAACATCAACACCATACCACCCCCAAATAAATGGCCAAGCTGAGGTTTCAAATCGTGAGTTGAAACAAATCTTGGAGAAAACCGTGCAACCAAATAGGAAGGATTGGAGCAAGCGCTTGGATGATGCATTGTGGACTTATAGGACAGCATACAAGACCCCCATTGGTATGTCCCCATTTTGGATTGTTTTTGGGAAAGCGTGTCATCTCCCCGTGGAAGTTGAGCATCGGGATTATTGGGCTATAAAGAAATGCAACATGGATTTGGCCCAAGCTGGAATCCAAAGGAAGCTGCAAATTCAAGAGCTTGAGGAGATTAGATTATCATCATATGATAACTCAAGGCTCTACAAGGAAAGATCAAAAGTAGCTCATGACAAAATGATCCAACAAAGGGAGTTTCATGTTGGAGAGAAAGTCCTTCTCTACAGTTCATGACTGAAGTTGATGCCTGGTAAGTTGCGTTCCAGATGGTTAGGTCCTTATGTTGTGACTAATGTTTTTCCTTATGGTGTAGTGGAGATCACACAAGAGGACACTGGAAGGAGATTTACAGTCAATGGGCAACGTTTGAAGAGATACATTGAGGGACTTCCTACTGATGCAGTGGATTTTATCACACTACATGACCCCATCATCACTTGAGCACATCAGGTTGTTCCTAACCCTTTCAATTTTATATTATTTGTCCTATTTAAAAATTCTGCATTTCATGTGCATATATCATCTCATAGGTTCACATTGAGGAAAATGCAATATTTTAAGTGTGGGGGAAGGAACCTTTTAGTTTAGTAATTTCAATTGCTTTCCTGTTCAAAAAAAACCAAAAAAAATTGTGTGTTTTTCAAAATTTGTGTGTTTATTTTACAATTTTCTGTGTGTTTTTGAAACTTTTGGGCTGAAATGATTCTCATCACCATTTTTAAATCCATATCAATAAGTGAAACAATTTACCCCTTGAAACTAAGCTTAAATGAATGCTGAAATGACTTTGTTTCAAGTTCAAATATTTAGTAATTTCATGAAAAGTATGCTGAATTTTGAATCCCATGCCAATCTCACTATCTTTATATTTGAAATCACTTTCCTGTGAGGCTTCTGAACCATTATTTTCATATTTTTTACATTCACCTCACTTCTTGAGAGAACCAAACCATGCTTGATTTAACCAGAATTTGATCTATTCCTGTCAAAACTTGAGGGTTTGAGGTACATATGTTTAAATGATTGAGGCATTTGTTTGGTATTAAAGCCCCTATTTCAAAGAATCCTTTTTTAATGGCCTACCTTGAATATTTAATCCTTGTATCCCTTAGAAGCCATGCACAGCCTGTTAGGTTAAGCCACATTACAAGCCAATTTTCCCTATCCAACCAACTCTTGAAGTGAAATTGCATAATCTAGTTGAGCTTAAGTGTAGGGGAAGCTGTCTTGTGTTGTGCCACCACATTATGTGATACTTTGGGTGGAAAATTAAATTCTGAAGAGATGTGTTTTCTGCTAAAGAAAGTCATTATATTGAAATTTGTGCCTTTTCTGGAGCTTTCATGACAAGTGAAGCTGTGCCTTTTCTGGAGCTTCTAATTGAGGTGGAAAGCTGTGCCCATCTGGAGCTTTCAAGAAAATCATGTTTGAGAAGATTGAAATTTTTTATGCTGAAATGATGAATGGTGTAAACCTTTCATGACTTTTCATGATTATGGAGCTGAATTGATACTATGGGGATTGAAAAGAAGACCATATTTAAGTGAAAATTAGATTAATGCAATTTTGCTTCAAAAGAGTCAAGCCCTCCTCATTCAGCCTCAGAGTTTTTCACATCTTAATCCTACCAACCGAAAGCCACTGAACAACCCTAAAAAGTACTCATGATAAACATATGTCCTTGACTCACATCAGGTAGCGATGTAGGAATCTATCAAGCCTATGGTGACCCTTGTATGAATTTGGATGAGAAAGACATTGCAAAAAAATTGATATTTGATTGATGAGAGAAAATTCAAGCGAGATAAGTGTTTTGTGCATGGGCGGATAAATGAAGTGGAAATATATTGAATGATATAAATGGAGAACTTAAAATAAGGTTTTTTATGAGGCATGATATCTTTTTATTCTTGGTGTGAAATTGATTGATCTTAAGGATATGTGTTTTAAAATTGGTTTTGATTTGATATTGATGTTTACTTGATATGAGGTTTTGCCCAGGTGTGCAAAAGGGTAAGTGTGGGGGAGTTGATAAAACACTATTTTATTGATAATAAATGATATAATTTCCTCACATTGTGTTAAATATGTTTATTTATAAAATATTTGGGATTTGATCATTCATTTGAAAATTTGGTAAAAATTCCAGTTTTACCCTTAATAGTGCACTGTAGTATTTCAAATATAAATATTTTTTATATTTATTATTTGAATTTTAAATTTTGTAACAGTGTTCCTAACTTAATTATCTACAACTTTTATTCAGGACACTAGATCAAAAGAATGCATTTTAATGGAGTAATTGGGCCATAAAGTCAAAGCTGGGCTGGACTCGCCAGAATGGATAAGCTTCTGTATTTCGGCCATAACTCCTATATATGATCTTTTATTGAGCCCCAATTTGTATAGGATATAGTGGACCAATATCCGCACATTTTATCCTTCTGTAAGGCCGGCCAATTCATGTGTTTTGGTGGTTAAATGGGAGGTTCAATTTTCATTAAAATATTTGGCCGAATTTCCACATTCACACTTGAAACCACTTGTAACCTCTCCTCACCTCCCCTCTATAAATTGGAGTTTTTCTCATTTGGAGGGGTTGGGACGTGCATTGGGAAGTTTAGGGCAGAGGAGAAGTGGATCCACTCCAATTATCCAACCATTTCAATAAGGGTAGATCTTGAAGCAAGGATCCCTTCGACGAAGCCTTCTTCTTCTCCTTCATGTTGTAATGATTTTGTTTATGTAATAAACTTCTTTGTTCTTCTTTTATTTCTTCTATTTTCTTCTGTTTTGTTTAAATTTATTCTTCTCTTAATCTTCCTAATTGGGCTGGAATTCTTGAGTAGAAGCGTTATTGGGTTATACCCATTTTAAACCTTTGCACATGCAAAGCGCTTCTACGATGATTACGCCACCCATGGAAGAGTAGTTCTTTTTAGTAATCGATCGACCTCTATCCTTTTTCATTCATTTATTTTGAATCAATGAGCTACTATAATTCAAATAATATGATCCATGAATTGTGTTTTTAAATTACAAGAAACTAAGCAAGCAATTGAACAATTAACACAAAAACACACGAGGTCGGGATTTTGTGTAAATTGTGAGAGCGCGATCTTAATTGGTAATACAATACCACACGGGATAAATTTGTAGAGATCAAATATAATCCCTAAACACAATTCATCCTCATTTCCAGAATGGATATGAGCCTTAATTTACCACTGACCATAAGCTAATCTTAGAACATCAATCAAAGCAGGGTGCTGCGATTGCATGTTCCGAAGTTAGCCTAGGGTTAAATTCACATCATCTTCATGGTAAAGTTAATTCTCGTAGGGTTTGGGATTTAAAAAATTAAGGGATCATAATTAAGTGAATGTTAATTTAAATGATAATGATTAATAATAAAGTGAAGAGGTAGAGTTAGATCGATTACGCCTTTTAAATAGATTTCTAAAAAAAACATCTTCTTGTTGTGTCATTTTAATCGAAATTCATTTCAAAACTAAAAATAAAAAAAAAATTATACAATCTTCTTCCAGCAAACTTCTTCTAGATTCATAAACTACAAAAAACCCCAATCCTTTAAAGTAGTGCTTTTATTCTATTCTATTTTTTTAGAATACCTATAATAAGTTGTTAAATTCACTTCCTCCTTTGAGAGACGACCTTGGTCAGCCACTCTGCTGCACCTAAGTACCCCAAATCACACTAATCATTTGAGGGTGCCCACGACAGTGCTCTTTCAGTGCTGAAAAAGCACTGATAAAGTCTCTATTTATTAGCGCTTATATAAGCACTGATAAAGGGTCCTTTATCAGTCCTTATAAAAGCACTGATAAAGTATTCCTTTATCAGTGCTTATAGAAGGTCTGATAAAGGACCTTTTATCAATGCTTATATAAGCGCTGATAATGGGCCATAATATAGAGTGCTATAACAGCACACTGCAACACCACTGTAATGTGCTGTAACAGCACACTGTAACACCTAAAACACACTAGATAAAAAAAAAGTCCCAATACAATATTTAAATGAAATAAAATTCACAACACAACAAAAAAACAACACTATATTATAGACATTTCAAACATTAGTTTATATAAATACATAAATACAAATTATTACAAACATTCAAAAACATTAATGTTTCTTTTTCTTTTAATCCTAAACCAACTCATGATATTACCGAACAAACCACCTCTACTCAATAAAAAGAACACACCTGTATAAGAAAATGATTCTTATGTTAGTAATAATATAAAGAAATAAATTAACAAAAAGTGTTAATTTTACTAAAATTGATGTCAATTTTATATAAAAAGATGCACTTGGAGTCATACCAGTCACACTGTGCATCGTATTGAGGTGAGTATGATTCCAAAACATCTCAAATGACCTGTGTATCATTTTCCTAAAGTATCAAAATAATCTGAATGTGTTTTCTTGGTTTTGAGTACATCAATTGTCTTTTTTTACTAAAATTTCATTTTAAACTGGAAGCATGAAATTTTGAATCATTCCAATCACATAATTTATCAGTTTGATGTGAAACATATTCCTACACATCACAAATTAATTATGAATCATTTTCCTAAATTATCAAGAAAATCCGAGCGTGTTTGATCGGTTTTCAGTGAGTGACACTTTTTGCACTAAAATGTCGATTTTGAACTGATAACAAACACTTTGAGTCATATCAGAAACATAGTGTATTAGATTGAGGTTAGGTTGATTCCTATACATCAAAAATGTATTATGTATTATTTTTGTAAAGTATCAAAACAATCAAAATGTGTTTGATCAATTTTGAGTAGGATAGTTGTCCATTTTATTAAAATTGATGACAATTTTAAATAAAAAGATGCACTTTGAGTCATACCGGTCACACTGTGCATCATATTGGGATATGGATGATTCCTATATATCCCAAATGACTTATGGATCATTTTACTAAAGTATCTAAACAATATGAATGTGTTTTCTTAGTTTTGAGTATGTCGGTTTTCTTTTTTACTAAAATGTCATTTTAAACTGGAAACATGCACTTTTGACTCATTTTGATCACATCATGTATCAGTTTGATACAAAACATATTCCTACATATTAAAAATGACTTATGAATAATTGTAAAAATTTATCAATAAAATTAAAGTTTGTTTGATCAGTTTTTAATAAGTGATACTTTTTGAACTAAAATGTCAATTTTAAACTGATAATGGACACTTCGAGTCATACTGGGAACATTGTGTATCAAATTGAGGTGTGACTGATTAATACACATAAAAAATAACTTATGAATCATTTTAATAAAATATAAAAATAATATGAATGTGTTTCCTTGGCTTTGAGTAGGGTAGTTGTCCATTTTACTAAAATTGATGATAATTTTAAATAAAATGATGTACTTTGAGTCATACCGGTCACACTGTGAATCAGATTGAGGTGAGGATGATTCCTACATGTCCCAAATAACTTATGAATCATTTTAATAAAGTATCAAAACAATATATACGTTTTTTCTTGGTTTTGAGTGAGTCACTTGTCTTTTTTAATAAAATGTCATTTTAAACTAGAAACACACACTTTTGAATCATTCCGATCACATCGTGTATCGGTTTGAAATGAAACAGATTCTTGCACATCACAAATGACTTATGAATAAGTATCCTAAATCATCAAGAAAATATAAGCGTGTTTTATTGGTTTTCAGTGAGTGATAATTTTTAACTAAAATATCAATTTTAAATTGATAACAAACACTTTGAGTCATATCGGGCACATTGTGTATCAGATTGAGGTGATAATGATTCCTATATATAAAAAATGACTTATGTATCATTTTTGTAAAGTATAGAAACAATATGAATGTGTTTTATTGGTTTTGAGTAGGATAGCTGTCCATTTTACTAAAATTGATGACAATTTTTGTTGAACTCTCTGTGAGATGGTTAGTTTAATAATCCCAAATCATTGTTGTATGTATGACACTTTAGTCTTTTGTTCAAATTGTTCTAAATGTATTTATATTTGTTTAATTCATGTTTACACATGTTTATCTATGTTAAATTATGTATTACTAGTGACCTGGAAGTATTCTGGACTAAACAGACACTATGAGAATTTCTTATCTTGACTCACCGTTAGTTATATTCTATCGCACCAATGATGAACGGTCGCATTGATGATGAACGGTTGCACCGATGATGAACGGTCGCACCGATGATGAACAGTCGCACCATTGACAACGGTCGCACCGATGGCTACCGATGATCATGAGCCATCCATACTGATGATTAATGAGCCACCGATGCTGATGCTACCGAAACTGATGCAGATTCAAAATGACTCACCGATCTCATGACTCACCGATAATCATGAAAACTGTTTGAATTTCTACAAACTTTTATTTAATTCCAATGGTCATATTTGATGTTTTTAATGCAATTAATGATATTTAATGTTAGTTGTTGGAATGTTAGGAGACCGTACCTCGTACCTATGAAAAGGTAATCATTCCCATTGCCAGAGCTCGTGGAATAAAAGGAAGATCGAGCTGCAGTAAAAGTGTGTGCGTGAAAAGGCATAGAGAGAGAATTCTTCCATGAATATACATACGAAAAGGGAGAACACACGAAAAACTTGAAGGGGACATTTGCAAGATCTTAAAAGAACTCTCATGCATGCAATCCATCACTATTGAAGAACACACGAAGAACACTGGAAATCAGAGAACACACTCACTTGTGAAGGACATAAAGCTAAACCACGATACTCTTTTTTCAACAGCAAAACCACAGAAGGACTCAGAAGCATCTATGCTAAATCGAATGAGTCCAGAGATGCACTGCCGATCACTAGAGCTTTCTAAACTTTCATATACTCTCTCTAAGTGAATTATTATTTACTGTTGAGTAGTGTGTGTACTATGTATATCTTTTACACACACACTATCTCCTATGATGAACTAGAGGATACTAAATCCACATTCAAAACTCCATACATCATACTGTATCCCACTGAAGATAGTGGTAGAGGTCAAGTGTGACCTGGACAGCCTGTGTGCTGTTGACTTTGTTTTCCCACGAAGAACTATGGTAGAGGTCTTAGGACCTGGACAATATTGAACTGTTGTTAACCCCGATCCAGGGTGTGGATCGAATTTTATATATAAATTTGAGAGGACTAAGTCTTTTCTTGAGACTAAACCTCTTGGTTATATCTGCTGTGTTTTTTTTGTATAAGTTAAAGTATACTACATGTGTCTTTTATTCCGCTGCTGTTACTTTGAAATACAAATCTATTTTAAAGTTATTTTGATAGTTAAATTAGCAAGTGTTTATACTTGTTGTGAACTAGTAGGTTAGCTTCAAAAGATAATTTAATCCTATGATAAAATTGACTTAGATCTAATCAATCTTTAAGAAGCTAATTGAACATTTACAATCTGTATAAATTAACTACACTTTAACTTTATTTTTAAATTGGGGGCTTTTAAGAGAAATCATTTTAACAGAAATTTTTATTGGAACTCAATTCACCCCCCCTCTTGAGTATCCACTCCGACCAACAATTTTAAATAAAAAGATGCACTTTGAGTCATACCGGTCACACTGTGCATTAGATTGAGGTGAGACTAATTCCTACACATCCCAAATGAATTATGGATCATTTTACTAAAGTATCAAAACAATATGAATATGTTTTCCTAGATTTGAGTACATAACTTATCTTTCTTACTAAAATATCATTTTAAAATTGAAACACACACTTTGACTCATACTGATCACATTGTGTATCAGATTGAGGTGAGACTGATTCCTACAAATAAAAAATGACTTATGGATAATTTTACTAAAGTTTTTAAATAATTTAAATGTTTTTCTTGGTTTTAAGTAGGTTAATTGGTATTTTTACTAAAATTTATGTCAATTTTAAATAAAAACATGCACTTTGAGTCATACCGGTCACACCATGCATTGAATTAAGGTGCGGTTGATTCATGCACGTTTAAAATCACTTATGGATCATTTTTATAAAGTATCAAAACAATATGAATGTGTTTATTAGGTTTTGAGTAGGTTAATTTTTTTTACTAAAATTGATGTCAATTTTAAATAAAGACACACTTAGAGTCATACCGGTCACACCATGCATCAGATTGAGGTGCAGATGATTCCCAAACATTCCAAATCACTTTATAGATTTTTTTCCTAAATTTTAAAATTAATATGAATGTGTTTTCTCATATTTGAGTACGTCACTTGTCTTTTTTACTAAAATGTCATTTTAAACTTGAAACACACACTTTGACTCATACATATCACATCATGTATCAATTTGATGTGAGAAAGATTCCTACATGTCACAAATGATTTATGAATCGATTCCCTAAATTATTAAGAAAATCCGAGCGTGTTTGCTCAATTTTCAGTGAGTGAAACTTTTTAAAGTTAAATGTTGATTTTAAACTAATAACAGAAAAATTGAGTCATATAGGGCACATCATGTATCAGATTAAGGTTCAACTGATTCTTACATTTCAAAAATGACTTATGGATCATTTTCTTAAAGTATCAAAATAATCTGAATATTTTTCCTGGTTTTGAGTATGTCAGTTGTATTTTTTACTAAAATTAATGTCAATTTTAAATAGAAAGAAGTACTTGGAGTCATACCAGTCCATTTACTTTCTTTATTGAACTGCCAACACTACATTAGAATCTTCAAACAAACTACATCAACTTGAAAAAAAAGAATCTACCTGTATAAGAAAATAATTATTACAAGTAATACTAAAAAGAAATAAATTAAACATAAATATAAAAGAATATATTAATTATATAGACAATGATTTTACTGTGAAAATATCAATATTACCTATATTAATGAGCACTAAAGGGAACTTGAAGGAAAGTGATAAATGTCAACACTATAGGGGTGAAAGGTTTTGAGGGAGAAGAAGTTTGTGGAAGTTTTAGTGCAGAAAGGCATGAAAGATGGACAGATCACCCCAAATCGAAAAAAATAATCCACCTGTATAAGAAAAAAATTATTATGTGAGTAATACTAAAAAGAAATAAATTAAACATAAATATAAAGCAATACATTAATTCTATTTACAATGATTTTACTGTGAAAATATCAAGATTACCTCTGTAATTGAGTAGATGCAGCATCATTTCTCTTCTAGCAAAGGTAGTGGAGATAAATTGAAAGAAAGTGATAAATGCAACACTATAGGGGTGAAAAGGTTTTTAGGGAGAAGAAATATGTGGAATTTTTGGTGTATAAAGCCATAAAATATGGGCATACCACCCCAACTCGAACAAAAGAATCCACCTATATAAGAAAACAGTTATTATGTGAGTAATACTAAAAAGAAATAAATTAAACATAAATATGAAACAATACATTAATTCTATGAAAAATGATTTTACTGTGAAAATATCAATAATACCTCTATAATTTATTATAGGTAGCATCATTTCTCTTCCTACAAAGGTAATGGATATAAATTGAAAGAAAGTGATAAATGAAACACTATAGGGATGAAAAGGTTTTGAGGGAGAAGTCTATGGAAGTTTTGGTATAGGAAGGTATAAAAGATGAAAATACCACCCCAACTTAAACAAAAGAATCCAAATGTATAAGAAAACAATTATTATGTGTGTAATACTAAAAAGAAATAAATTAAACATAAATATTAAATAATACATTAATTCTATAGAAAATGATTTTACTGTGCAAACATCAAGATTACCTCTATGATTGAGAAGAGAAAAAATCGTTGATCTTATTTCAAAGGCATGAAACATGGACATAAATCTTCTAAAATAAACAAACTCTACAAGTAATAATGAAAATTAAATTAACATTTCATCATATAATTTTTCAGTAAAACAGAGAAAGTATATCATAACATTACCTTTACATCTTTCCAAAGGGTTTCCTTCATTATAGTTTGTTATTACAAGGGATTGGTAACATCATAATGTGTAGAAGACATTGTCTATATTAGTTTTCAAACATTTAATTTAGATTATTCTAATGAAGTAGAGAACATATAATTTTACGAGGAAAAACATAATATATTAAAAAATAATTTTACCTTCTCATTGAAATATATTTATTTTTTAAAGGTTTCAAGGATTAGGTTCCTCTATAGATAATCCAAATCCCCTATTTATAGTCCCCTATAACATACAAGACATTATTTTTAAGAATTAGGATTTTTGGAATGGGTCAAAATCCCGACCCTGTTTGAATTTTTGACTTGTTTCTGAGAAAAACTATGAAAATCAGGTAAGTTCTGGAAATTTCCAGATTACACACTGTATACTCCAAAGTACATACCGTGTATGGGTTAGGCGTGTACTAGCTGCTCTCCAAGTATATGCCATGTGATGTCCGTGTAAGGATTTCCTACTACACAGCATGTAGTGTTGCTTGACATGCCATGTATTCTTCTTTCCGCGTACCGGCTGAGTTCTAGCCGTGTGTCGACCCGTGTGGCACGTCCAAGCCGTGTGGCTACCTCTTCTTAAGTCAGAGTATGGTAAAAGCAACTACAAGACATGTAGTTATTTATACACATCGTGTATTTTTATTTTTATTCGCTTAAATGAAATAGCGCCGCGTCTTATTTTAGAAAAGATCTTCTTCTTCCCCAACTTCAGAACAGTCCCATTCCAAAATCCCAAACTACATACCTTGCCCTAGATTCTTCATACGAAGTCTGTTCTTCAATCTGTCGATGGATGCAGGATCACATCAGAAAGGCTAAACCCATGCACACTATTTCATTCCAGTTTC
This sequence comes from Viscum album, assembly GCA_963277665.1. NCBI lineage: Eukaryota > Viridiplantae > Streptophyta > Magnoliopsida > Santalales > Viscaceae > Viscum > Viscum album. Next base: position 1,347,690,421 of record OY728121.1, on the reverse strand, counting down.
CTTACCTCACACACCACAAATTCCATCCAAGAGGAATTGTCGGGATTTGATGGAAATGTAGATCTACGAAGATCAGCTTCAAATTGGAGCTCGATATTGGATGTGCCTACATCTATGAGTCTCAGGTAGGTGGTTTATTACTCTTTTTGTGTTTTCATATACATTTTGGTGGCGTGAATTTTATCATGTTTTTGGGTATTTTGAGCGTGACCCTATTTTAACTGCCATTGCATATTAAATTGTTTATTTGACATAGGGGATGCCTTTGGGTATGACCTATTTCTTATCTTTCTTGAGCGGGGATGGGAGAGGGGCCATTTATCATTTAGGGAATTTTGGATGGGGGTTAAAAAATGGTATAAGTTTATTTTATTTGATTAAAATACTAAGTTTAATTGGTTAAGTCACGATATGAATTGTTAGAGGCTGCCAAGACCTTGGTGTTGGTATGGGACAACACATAGTTAGTGCAATTCAACTGTTAGTTTTTTTTGCCTGTTTAAAGTATTTATTTTGATTATATATATGTGATGTGTGATATTGCATATATTAGAACCTTTGGGTTGTGCTGGGCATGGCCTGAGTATTATTGACTGATGCTGATCACAGGTTGGGTTTGGCCCGAGTTACATTGGGTGGTTCTAACCACGTTATTGGGCATCATGGACGTCAGATTGAGGCAGTGTGACTCTCAGGTCGGGCATGGACCATGTTACTTGGATGGCGAGGCCATCGGACTTGAGCGGCATGGTCGAAGGGACACGAGGTGTCAGAGGTGTTGTGGCTTGGGTACTATTTTGGTGATTACCGCTCACCCAAAACTTTGAGTAGTGTGAACATAGGGAGACTCCATGATGAGGTGGTTTTGAACACTTGTGTGAGTTGAGGCTATCGGGTTTGGGGAAGAGGTTCACCATGATTTGAGGGCAGACATCGCTGTCTGTTTTGTTACTTTATTTGAGGGAAGACATCGCTGTCCCTCTAGTTACTTATTTGAGGACAGGCATCGCTGATCCTCCGGGTTACTATTATTTGGGTGTGACTTTAGGACGTCGATACTTGAGACATGAGGTGTTAGGAGGCACATGGTGCCGGGTGACATGACAGAGATTCTGACATTGGCCAAAGAAGGTGACACTCCATGGTGGCTACTGAGCACCAGTGGAGTTTGTATTTATTTGTATATCACACTGTGTTCTATTTTACTTATAAATTCATTCCTGATTAAACACTTATATTAGGTACGCACTGTTGGGTGGTATCATACTGAGATTCGTCTCACACCCTACACGGGCCCTTTGGGATGCGTGTAGAATTTATGGATTTACATGAAGTAAATAGGTTAGATTCAAGATATGAACTGTATTAGCTGTTTCATGGAGATGGTATGGACCTTGAGGTCATGCTTGGCTGGAGGTTACTTTGTTTAGTTTCCATTCTGTATCATCTTGCTTACTTGTTATTGTAGCTACTATTGGTTAGCCATTATCACCCCTTTTATATATTGACTTGTTATGGATGCATGACTTGCCTATTCTAGTAGTTGTTACAAGTGGTCATCATGCTGTTGTGTTTACTTTCCACTACACTTGTTTATATATTACTTCCGTTGTTTATTTATATTGATTGTGCTTCTGCTATGCGGGTTTGGTTTGAGTCTGTTGAGTCCTTTATTTCCACTGCATGTTTTATATTATTTCTCAGACCAGTAACTTTATTATCCTCTGAGAGGGTATAGCCTCCCCACTATACCTATCAGACCCTCACTACTAGTTGGTAAGATTTAGCGTTCGGGGGAGGTGCGCCTAAGGTAGTAACACCACCGTTTAGCATTTTTCGGGTGGATGGTCGGGTACGAGACATTACAAAGTGGTATCAAAGGAGTTTTTGATAGGGATTTAATAGAAGTGTTTTCTTGGATACTAATGATATTAAGACTTCTCTTTATTTCTGTTGGTTTTAATTTTTGGGATATGGTATACTGGAGACAGGTTGTTGTTGGAAATGGGTTTCTAGCTTGTGCTTGGGTGCCTGTAGCCCTAGGTACGAGGGATGGACCAAGTTTCCATGGGTGGGAATTATTGCTTGCTTTTTCTCAGATTATAGTTTATATTATTTCCACCTCGGTGGCTCACTTGGTGTGTGATGTTATTGATTGTGATATATAACCCTTAACCCAGTGCGGTAAGGGAGAATTGGACCTTGGCCTAATATGGAAAGGTGTGATTGTTTGGCTTTTGATAGACACATTTTTAGGGTATTTCAATTTCATAACTACATGTATGCTTTGTGAAGTGATAATTCCATGTGAACAATATCAATTTCCATGCCTTGTATGCTTTGAAAAGTGAATAGGTGAAATTCCTGATATAATTTATTGTTTATTGCAATGTGTTATGCCATGCTTTATATATTTGTAGAATTGCATGTGGCAAGGTATTTGGGTCTGAATCTTATAAAGAGTAGGCAGGTACTATGGTTGAGGTGATTTTGGTCACCAGGATTGGGAGACTAGGTCATCGGTTTGAGGAAACGTTGGTTGTCAGGACAGGCATGGCCCGAGGTACTTTTGATACTTGGCTCTGTTGAGGGAGGGTAAGGAGGCCATGGGTCCAGGATACTATGGGGCATGGTTGCGGTGGGGTAGAGTAAGGGTAGTAGTTATGTGTTGCCTTTTAATGCTTTCCTTATCTGAGTTATATATGTAATTATTGTTATATATGTGAGATGTCTGACCATTTATGGTATTCAGTGGGTTACTCTTAGACGACTCAGATGGAGCGTCAGGCGGGAGATGGTATAGTGCCGCATGATCATGGTCAGGTTCAGAATCCTGAGGGGCAGGCAGAGTGTGAGCCATAGATATAAGCTCAGGGATAGGATGTGGTTCAGGATCCAGTGCAAGCAGGGTAGTAGCCAGGTTTGGCAGCGTTTGGGTTGTGGATCGATGAGCAGCTCTGGTCTAGTATAGTTCGTGTCTTGTAGGGGATCGATAGAGGCACGCAGGGTACAGAGCCATCTATGGAATATCTAGAATGGGAGTTCCAGTTGCATCACCTGCCACTTTTTCAGGGTGATGGTGGTCCATAGGCAATTGAGAACTAGATAGAGAGCATGCAGATGATCTTTGAGCAGCTCGAGATGCCTCCAGGGTGGAGGGTCAAGCTAGCGATGTACATGCTGAGAGGACCGATGAAGCGTTGGTGGGATCTTCAAGTTGAGGCTTGCAGGCAGTAAGGACTGTCATGGAAGGACTTTGAAGATAGGTTTTTTGAGCACTTTTACCCAAAGAAACTGAGGGCTAAGAGAGCTCAGGAGTTCTTGATCCTTCAGTAGGGAGACATGTTCATCATGGAATACGCAGCTACTTTCACTGAGTTGTCTCACGTTTCACCTGGTATGGTAAGTGATGAATCAACAAGGGTGAGGTGCTTTGAGGATGGATTACGACATTCCATTAAGATCCAGGTGAATACCTTCAAGCTGGGTTCATTCTCATAGGTGGTGAATCAGGTGCTTATAGTGAAGGGTAGCTAGAGGGATATGCCCTAGGTTAGACGAGCGACAGCTTTAGGTGATGGTTCAGATAGCAGGATGCGAGGAAGGGATGAGTTCCAGCAGGGTAGTTAGGCCAAGGACTTAGATAGACCACCTCATAACAGTTATTTAGTGGTTTTCTTTCAATGTGGACAGACATGACATGTCCGAACTCTATGCGATAGGCCTCTAAAGGAGTGTCGGGCATGTGGACAGGTCGAAAATCTTGAGAGGTTCTGCAGGCAGTCTTCTCAGACAGCCGGTAGGTAGGTACCAGGACAGATGGTTTCATGTAGAGTTGGTTTAGGTTTGGTACTAGGAGAGGGTAGCTGATGTTCAACTGCATGTAGAGGACACTATAGAGATAGTGAGACCCAGCTGAGGGGTCAATGGCCAGTGACTGGAGCAGCACCGTAGGGAGGTCAGTCATCAGACAGTCATACTTCAGGCCAGGTGCATGCTGTGGAGCTGCCGAAGGCTGAGCAGACTGGTGAGCTGATGACGGTTAGAGGTACATCGTGGCTGTTTCCATGATAGGTTTTGTTTTTACTTGTTCTGGCATGGACTTTTGGGGCATGTCTGCTTTGAGTGCACGAGGTGCACAAGATTTATGTGGACTTACTAGATATTGTTCAGTGGGATTGGAACCATATCAGTTGCGTGATATATATATATATATATGAGACACGTAGAATCATGAGCATCGAGGATGCGGGTTTCTTGAGGTTTCGTAGGCATCAGGGCATCGAAGATACGGGTTACTTGAGGTGTTAGGCACTAGGTTTGTTTTGAGCATCCATGGAATGCAGGACCACATGGAGGCAGACACCAATGCGGTGTAGGATATGTTTGGGTTTCGGAAACAACACAAGAGAACCAATTAGGCACAGGGGTGATGATGTGTCATGATAGGACCATGGGTTCAGAAATAGGTTAGTGAACCATTGCTTGATTTGAGTTTTGTTAGGTTGAGACTAAGTTAGGAAAATCCTAAGGTGGGGAGCCCCTTAAGGAATTTATCCAAAACCTTTAAGACTGGGGTATTCTGGGTTACTTTGATTGGGGTGGTATGTTCAGTGCCATCTTCGGGTTTTGTTTGATATCTCAGGGATGAGCTATGTTAAGGTGGGGAGATTGTAAGATCCTGAGTTCTTGGAACGGGTCAAAATCCCGACCCTGTTTGAATTTTTGTCTTGTTTCTGAGAAAAACTAGGAAAATATGGGAAGTTTTGGAAATTTCCAGATTACACGCTATGTAATCCAAATTACACACTGTGTATGGGTTAGGTGTGTACCGACCACTCACCGAGTACATTCCATGTGATGACCGTGTAAGGATTTCCTACTACATGTCATGTAGTGTTTCTTGACATGCCGTGTATTCTTCTTTCCATGTACCGACTGAGTTCTAGCTGTGTGTTGACCCATGTGGTGCGTCCAAGCCGTGTGGATACCTCCTCTTAAGTCAGAGTATGAACAAGGAAACTACACGGTGTGTAGTACTTTATACACATCGTGTATTTTTATTTTTATTTTCTTAAATGAAAGAGCATTACATATTATTTCGAAAAAGATCTTCTTATTCCCCAACTTCAGAACAGTCCCGTTTCGAAATCCTGAACTACTTACCTTTCCCTAGATTCTTCATACGAATTTTGTTCTTCAATACATCAGTGGCTGCGGGATCACATCAGCAAGGCTAAACCTACGCACCCTATTTCATTCCAGTTTCCTTCCCTCACACACTTTAGATTCCATCTGAGCAAAATTTCCTGGATTTAATGGAAATGTAGATCTACAAAGATTGGCTTTGAATTGGAGCTTGATATCAGACATGACTATGTCTAGAAGTCTCGGGTAGGTGGTGCATACTTTTTTTATGTTTTTGTAGTCATTTGGGTGGCATGGATTTTAGCGCATTTTTGGGTATTTTGAGCGTGACCCTATTTTACCTGCCATTGCATATTAAATTGTTTATTTGATCTAGGGTATGCCTTTAGGTATGCCCTATTTCCTATCTTTCTTGAGTGGGGCTGGGTGAGGGGTTGTTGCTCATTTGGGGCATTTTGGCCAGGGGTGCCAAAAATGGTATAGTTGATTTTATTTGATTAAACTACTCAGTTTAATTGGTTAAGTCATGATATGAATTGTTTGAGGCTCCTAAGACCTTGGTGCTAGTATGGGACAACACATAGTTAGTGAAATTCAACTGTTAGGTTTGTTTTTCCTATTTAAAGCACTTCTTTTGATTATATATATTTTATGTGTGATATTTCATATGTTGGAACCTTCGGGTTGTGCTGGGAAAGGCCTGGGTATTGTTGAGTGATGCTGATCACAGGTTGGGTTTGGCCCGGGTTACATTGGGTGGTTCTGACCACAGGATTGAGCATCATGGACGTCGTCTTGAGGCAGCATGACTGTCAGGTTGGGCATGACCCAATTTACTTGGATGGTGAAGTCATCAAACTTGAGCGGCATGGTCAAAGGGACAAGAGGTGTCAAAGGTGTTGTGGTTTGGGTACTATTTTGGTGATTACCACTCACCCAAAACTTTGAGTAGTGTGCACACAGAGCGACTCCATGATGAGGTGGTTTTGACCACTCGTGTTGGTAGAGGACCCCATTAGTTATGGTTTAGGTACTATTGGTTTGGGGGTGTTGGAAGTAGGAGGACACATGAAAGGCGAGAAGCCTTTAGGGGATAATATTGAGGCTATCGGGTTGGGGGTAGAGGTTCGTCGTGATTTGAGGGAAGACATCGCTGTCCCTACAATTACTTTATTTGAGGGTAGACATCATTGTCCCTCCAATTACTTATTTGAGGACAAGAATCGCTGCTCCTTCGGGTTACTATTATTTAGGCATGCCTTTGGGACGTCGTTACTTGAGACATAAGGTGTCAGGAGGCACATGGTGCTGGGTGACATGATAGAGATTCTGACATTGGTCGAAGCAGGTGACACTCCATGGTGGATACTGAGCACCAGTGGAGTTTGTGTTTATTTGTACATCACACTATTTCTTATTTTCCTTATAAATGTATACCCTCTTAAACACTTATATTAGTTACGCACTGTTGGGTGGTATCTTACTGAGATTCGTCTCACACCCTGCACAGGCCATTCGGGATGCGTGTAGACTTTAGGGATTTACGTGCAGGAAATAGGTTAGCTTCAGGAGATAAACTGTATTAGTTGTTGCATGGAGATGGTATGGACCTTGAGGTCATTCCTGGTTGGAGGTTACTTTATTTATTTTCCATTCTATATCAGCATGCTTAGTTGTTATTTTAGCTACTATTGGTTAGCCATTGTCACCCCTTTTATATATTGACTTACTATGGTTGCATGACTTGTCCATTCTAGTAGTTGTTACAAGTGGTCAGCATACTGCTGTGTTTACTTTCCACTGCACTTGCTTATATATTGCTTCTGCTGTTTATTTCTATTGATTGTGCTTTCGCTATGTGGGTCTGGTTTGAGTCTGTTGAGTCCTTTATTTCCACTGCATGTTTTATACTATTGCTTGAACCAGTACCATTATTATCCTCCGAGAGTGTATAGCCTCCCCACTATATCTATCAGACCCTCGCTGCTAGTCAGTAGCCTTTGGCATTCAGGAGGTGTGCCTAAGGTAGTAACACCTGAACCATTTAGCACTATTCGGGTGGCTGATCAGGTATGGGATGTTACAAAGTGGTATCAAAGGAGTTCTTGATTGGGATTTAGTAGCAGTTTTTTCCTAGACACTAATTACATTGAGACTTCTATTTTATTTTTGTTGGTTTTACTTTTTGGGATATGGTTGAATGGAGGTAGGTTGTTGTTGGAACTGGGTTTCTAGCTTGTTCTTGGGTGCATGCAGCCCCAGGTATGAGGGATGGACCAAGTTTCCATGGGTGGGAATTGCTGTTTTTTTCTCATATTACAGTTTATATGATTTCCACCTCAGTGGCTCACTTAGTGTGTGATGTTATTGATTGTGATATGTAACCCTTAACCCGGTGTAGTAAGGGAGAATTGGACCTTGGCCCAGTAAGGAAAGTAATGATTGTTTGGATTTTGATAGACACATTTTTAGGGTATTTTAATTTCATAACTACACGTATTCTTTTTGAAGTGATAATTCCATGTGAATAATATCAATTTTCATGCCTTGTATGCTTTGAAATGTGAATAGGTGAAATTACTGATAGAATTTCTTGTTTGTTGCAATGTGTTATGCCATGATTTATATATTTGTAGAATTTCATGCGGTAGGGTATTTAGGTCTGGATCTTATAAAGAGAAGGCAGGTACTATGGTTGAGGTGATTTTGGTCACCAGGATTGGGCGACTAGGTAATTAGTTTGAGGCAACATTGGTTATTAGGATGAGCATGGCCCGAGGTACTTTTGATACTTGGCTCTATTGAGGGTGGGTAATGAGTCCATGAGGCCAGGATGCCATGGGGCATGGTTGCAGTGGGGGAGAGTAAGGGTCGTAGTTATGTGCTTCCTTTTACTACTTTCCTTATCAGTATTATATATTTAATTATTGTTATATAGGTGGGCTATCTAACCATTTGTGGTTTTCAGTGGGTTCCTCTTAGATGACTCAGATGGAGCGTCAGGCGAGAGATAATAAAGTGCCGCCAAAGCATGACCAGGTTCAAAATCCTAAGGGGGAGGCAGAGCGTGTGCCGTAGGTACAAGCTCAGGGACAAGATCTAATTCAGGATCTAGTGCAGGTAGGGCAGCAGTCGGGTTTGATAGTGTTTGGGCCATGGATCGACCAGAATCTCTGGTCTAGTGTCTTGTAGGGGACCGATAGAGGCACACAGGGTACATATCCATCTATGGAATATCTGATGCAGGAGTTCCAATCGCAGCACCTACCACTTTTTTAGGGTGAGGGTGGTCTATAGGTGTCTGGGAACTAGATAGAGATCATGCAGATGATCTTTGAGTAGCTCGAGACGCCTCCAGGGAAGAGGTTCAAGATGGTGACATACATGCTGAGAGGACCGATGAAGAGTTGGTGGGATGTGTAGGTTCAGGCTCATAGGCAAGAAGGGATGGCATGGAAGGACTTAGAGGACATGTTTTTCGAGAACTTTTATTCAGATACACTGAGGGCCAAGAGAGCTCAGGAGTTCTTAAGCCTTCAGCAGGGAGACATATCCGTTATGGACTATGTAGCTACTTTCACTGAGCAGTCTCGCTTTGCACCTATATGGTAAGCGATGAATCGACAAGGGTGAGGCGCTTTAAGGATGGATTATGAAATTCCATTCGGATCCAGGTGAATATCTTCAAACTGGGTTCATTTACATAGGCATTGAATCAGGTGCTTATAGTGGAGGGTAGCCAGAGGGATAATCCCCAGGTTGGCCAGGAAACGACTTCATGTGATGGTTTGAATAGTAGGAAGCGAGGATGTGATGAGTTCCAGTAGGGTAGTCAGGCCAAGGACTCAGCTAGACCACCTCGTAGCAGTAATTTAGTAGTTTTATTTCGGTGTGGATAGCCAGGACATGTACGGACTCAGTTCGATAGGCCTCCAAAGTATTGTCAGACATGTGGATAAGACATGCATCTTGAGAGGTTCTGTAGGCAACCTTCTTAGACAATCAGCAGATAGGGACCAGGAAAGATGGTGGCATCTAGAGTTGGTTCAGGTTTGGTACCAGGATAGGGTAATAGAGGTTCAACTGCACGTAGAGGACACGTTAGTGACAGTGGGACCCAACTGAGGGGTTCGTGGCCGGTGACTGGAGTAGAACTGTAGGGAGGTCAGACATCAGGTAGTCGTACTTCAGGCCAGGTGCATGCCTTGGAGCTGCCAGATACTGAGTAGGTTGGTGAGCCGACAATGGTTAGAGTTACACCATGGCTGTAGCCATGATATTTTTTGTTTTTACTTGTTTTGGAATGGCCTTTGGGGCATGTTCTCTTTGAGTGCATTTGGTGCACAAGATTTTTGTGGACTGACTAGATACTGGTCAATGGGATTGGCACCATATCGGGTGCGTGATATATTTATATACATATATGAGACACGTAGCATCATGAGCATTGGGGATTCATGTTACTTGAGGTTCCGCCGGCATTGAGGCATCAAGGATATGGGTTACTTGAGGTGCTAGGCACCAGGTTTGTTTTGAGCATCTATGGAATGCATGACCTCATGAAGGCGGACACCGATGCGGTGCAGGATACGTTTGGGTGTCGAAAATGACACGGGAGCACCAATGAGGCACAAGGGTGACGATGCGTCATGAGAGGACCATGGGTCTGGAAACAGGTTAGTGAACCATTGCTTTATTTGAGTTTTTTCAGGTTGAGACTGAGTTAGGAAAATCCTAAGGTGGGGAGCCCCTTTAGGAATTTAGCCAGAACCTTTAAGACCAGGGTAGTATGGGTTACTTGATCAGGGTGGTATGTTCAGTTCCATCTACGAGTTTCGTTTAATAGCTTGAGGATGAGCTATGTTAAGGTGTAGAGATTTTAAGAACCCAGGTTTTTAGAACGGGTCAAAATCCCGACCCTTTTTGAATTTTTGACTTGTTTTTGAGAAAATCTGGGAAAATATGGGAAGTTCTAGAAATTTCTAGATTACATGCCGTGTACTCCAAAGTACACACCATGTACGCAATTCATATTCCTCCTTAAAATTGTAAATAAGTTTTTTGTATTGAACCTCCTATAAAATCTCATCATACTTCCTTTAGTGGAGTTCGATGCTATCTTGGGCATGGATTGGATATCTTTGTACAAGTCCAAAATCAATTGTCGGGAAAGGGAGATCACTCTTCATATCCCGAAGCATCCTTCAATTATTTACAATTTTAAGGAGGAAGATGAATATAATTTAGAATCATCATCTCAAGTGTGGATATTGTTTCCTTATGAGCAATCATATTTATCTCAAATGACTGAGAAAAAGGATAGAATCATGCTTGATGACATGCCCATCCCGAGGGATTACACTAATGTATTCCCTAAATAGTTTCATCGTCTTCCTCCTGAAAAAGAGGTTGAGTTCTCAACTGAACTTATCCCTAGATCTCTGCCTATCTCAAAGACACCTTACATAATGGCCACCATTGAGCTAGAGGAGCTGAAAAAGCAACTGTAAGAGAATCTGGAGAAGGGTTTTATACGCCCAAGTGCTTCACCGTGGGGTATGCTAGTCCTATTCATCAAGAAGAAGGATGGATCAATGTGCCTCTGCATTGATTATCATGAACTTAATAAAATCATGATAAAGAACAAGTATCCCCTTCCATGGATAGATGACTTGTTCGATCAGTTTCATGGGGAAAGTTATTTATCTAAGGTGGACCTTCAATTGGGATATCACCAACTAAAGGTGAGGAAGGAAGATATTCCCAAGACTACATTTTGAACAAGGTATGGACTCTATGAGTTCATAGTGATTCCCTTTAGACTCACTAATGATCCAAAAATTTTCATGGATTTAATGAATATAGTCTTTAGATATTACCTTAACAAATTTGTGGTAGTCTTTATTGATGATATTATGATATACTCCAAGAGAAAGTAGAAACACGAGGAGCATTTGAATACTATGTTAAAGACTTTGCAAAAGGAGAAGTTGTTTGAAAAGTATATTAAATGTGAGTTTTGGATGGAGGAAGTATCATTCATGGGGCATGTTATCGCCAGCAAAGGGATATTTGTAGACCCTTCCAATACAAAGGCAATTAAAGAGTGGCCCATACCAACTTCTATAATGGAGATCCACAACTTTTTGGGTCTAACTAGGTATTATAGATGATTTTTAAAGAACTTTTCATGATTTTCAAACCCAATGACCAAGATAAAACTAAAGGGATTAAAGTTTTTCTAGACTTAGGAATGTGAATACTATTTCAAGGAGTTGAAAAAGAGGTTTATCACTGCACCAGTACTCACACTCCCAAAAAGTGTAGAAATATTTGTGGTGTATAGTGATGATTCAAAGAATTACTTAGGCTATGTGCTGATGAAAAATGATAAAGTAATAGCCTATTCCTCAAGGCAGCTAAAAATCCATGAGAAAAACTATCCCACACATGATCTGGAGTTGGCGACTATGATCTTTGTGTTGAAAATCTGGAGTCATTATCTCTATGGGGAGAAGTGAGAGATATATACTAACCACAAGAGTCTCAAATATATATTCACATAGAAAGAGATGAATATGCACCAACGAAGATGGATAAAGATCATAAAGGATTATGACTGCTCAATCCACTACCATCCCAGTAAGGAAAATAAGGTGGTGGATGCTCTAAGTAGAAAAGATCTCACATCTTTATCAATGATGAGAATTGAAAAGGATCCGATCTTCTTAATTTTCAAAGAATGTAAATGGGAATTGATAAGGGTGGAACATCATTAATACTTTCTTAAATTATTTCTCAACCATCTCTCTTGGATAAAATAAAGGATTCTCAAAGAAAAGATGTGGAAATTCTGAAAAGGGTGGAATCTATCAAAAATGGGAAATCCTCAGAGTTCAAGGTGGATGAGGAAGGGGTTTTAATATTTGGGTCATGATTATGTGTACCATCTGATTCAGAGATAAAGAATGATCTTTTGAATGATGCACATAGCTCGACCTTATCTATCCACCTAAGGAGAAAAAATATGTATCGAGATCTCTGAGAAAACTTTTGGTGGGATAATATAAAAAGGAAGATTGCTGAATATACATCAAAGTGCCTAGTATGTCAACAAGTGAAGGCTGAGAGACAAAAGTCTAAGGGTATGATGCAACCACTACCCATACCAACATGGAAGTGGGAGAACATTACCATGGAATTTGTCACTGGACTTCCAAGGACATCCAGAGGAAACAATGCTATATGGGTTATTGTGGATCATCTTATAAAGACAACTCACTTTATTGAGATTCGAGAGGACTTATCATTGGATCAACTTGCACGAATATATATCAAAGAGGTGATAAGGCTACATGGAGTGCCACTATCTATTATATCTGATCGAGATATGAGATTCACCTCAAAGTTCTGGAAAAGTCTCCAACATGCTCTGAGTATTGAACTGAACTTCACTATAGTCTATCATCCTCAAACTAATAGCCAATCTGAGAAAACTATTCACACATTGGAAGATATGTTGAGATCATGTTCTATAAACTTTAAAGGAGGATGGGACCAAAATATTCCATTGGTTGAATTCTCCTATAACAACAGTTTCCGCTCAAGCATCTGAATGGCACCGTATGAAGCCCTTTATGGGAAAAGGTGCATAACACTAGCGTGTTGGGATGAAGTCGGTGAACGTAAGCTGTTAGGACCTAAAATGGTCAAAAAAATGGTGTAGAAGGTGAAAACCATTCAGTAGCATATCAAGGAAGCCCAAAGTCGACAGAAGCGTTATGCAGATAACTGTCGACGAGACCTTGAGTTCAAAGTTAGAGACATGGTATTTCTACACATATCTCTGTGGAATAAGGTCACGAGATTTGGGAATAAAGGAAAGCTAAGTCCCAGGTATATCGGCCCCTTAGAGATCCTTGATCGAGTCAGATCTGTGGCCTATCGACTGGAACTTCTACCTACCATGTCGAAAGTACATGATGTCTTTCATGCATCATTCTTAAGGAAGTACATACCAGACCCTTCACATGTACTCTCTTCAAATGTGGTACAGTTGGATGATGATCTTTCTTACGAGGAGCAGCCAGTGAAGATCTTGGATCATATAGATAAAGTTCTATGTAACAAGACTACTCACCTAGTCAAGGTAGTATGGCGGAACCAAAAGTGCGAAGAGGCATCATGGGAACTAGAGGAGGAAATGAAGGAAAATTAATCACACCTGTTTATGACTTAGAATGTTAAACGAAATTTTGAGGGTGAAATTTCATAAGGGGGAAGAATGTAATGACCCAATGTTTTATAAATAGAAATTCCTTTCTTATAAATATGTCATGAAATCACAACATAATGAACTACTAAGTGCTATGTGACCTTTAAACATATGTTTTTCGCTTCCATGTTTGATATTTTGAAAATCTGACATACACGATTGCAATCAGTTAGTTATTTGGAGTCCGATAAGAGAAACTTAATTTTTGGTGAATAGTAACCTACCCTTATGAATAGTAATATACCCTTATGAATAGTGATATACCTTAATGAATAGTAACCTTACCTATGATAGTATTAAAATAATATTCAAGTGAAATTATGATGTACCTATATTTTAGAATAAGTAAATGAATGTTTTAATACTAGGTTTTTAATAATAAATTATGATTTTAATTAAATATTAAATTAATAATATTTAGAAAATTATTTTTTAAAAATAAAATTCATTTTTGGATTTTACACATAGAAAAATGGTTAGGATGAATTTTTGGGATTTTTCTAAAATACTTAGATTTTTGATGAATAGTAAAATATGACAATTCACAATAAATGCTAAAACCTTAATTTCTGCATCATGCTTGAGTCATGGATGGTGTAAATGAAACTTGGTCTAAACTCACATGTATTTATTACTATTATAGGTCAAGGAATACTCACTATTTCTTGTTTTATGAAAAAATAATAAACTAATGATTATATATTATGAAAACCCTCCTCTCCTCTATAAACCCCCCTCACTCCCTCTTCCCCTCACTCCTCTTAAGCCTTGTGCCTTGCCAATATTCTGAAAAAATCTCTCCCTAAGATCCTCCCCCACATCCAACAGAGCCTATACTCTTCAAAATACCAAAACCTCTCCCTATAAGAGGTTCTAAAAGGAGATAAACTCAATAGGTCATTAATAACAAGTGGAGAACACCACCGAACTTCAGGTAAGGGATCCTCTCCATTTCTCTCTTAATCAAGATTGTACTCTATGATATGAATTTTTATGTATAATACCAAATGATGGGGTATTCTTTAAAACCTCCCCCATACTTCCCTCATGATGTATAAGTGATGAGAAACCCCTTCTCTCTCTCATCAATCCCTCTTGGGTACACCTGACACCATGTCGATAAACCATAACTAATTCCACCCGAACCTCCTTTGTTCTTTCGAGTTACCATATCTTTATTTTTATCAAAATGTAATTATATTATCTATTTATGTACATGTTATAAATTCTGTTTAGTTTTAAAAAATTCATTTATGAAGTCCCTTTCATTACTCTCTTTTGGGGATATACATGTTTTTAAAAGATTCCCTCAGAACTTTCTGATAAGCAAACCTGTTTTAAGGGAACTTCCCAAATTTTTACCCAATTTCAAGTGCACTATATTCTCTATTTTAAGACACAATTTTCTTTATAAAATCAGTCTTTTTATTATTAAAACCTTCTTGGTTTAACTCTGGTTTTATATAAGAGATTGTCCTCTTTTCTATTTTAAAAGCTCTATAGTATTTTCCTTAAAACTGCACAAAAATGTTTTAATGCTAATGTTTCTCAAATAAATTTATTATATGTTGTCACTTTTATTTGAAATAACTTAAAATTTTATATGAATATTTTATCTTATGAATTTCCATGTATGTTCTAATACATTTCTTTCATGGACACTTTCATGATACGCCCATTGGTTATGCTTTATGTCATGATTATGGTACGCAATTCTTTCCATGGGTACCCTTATGTTTATGTATGGTTAACTATGTATGATTATTTATGTGGAAATAATATTAATGAAAATATTGAGATGGTTGTGTCTATATATCACTCCAATGCATTGGGTAAAATTAAGTCTCATGAGATGTGATGTGAAACGGGATTGACGGTTAGCCTTAACCCATACTAAAAAGGGAAACAAGATTGGCTGTTAGCCTTGACCCGTACTAAAATGGGTAAGGGTATTAGCAGTTATCCTTGACCCATACTAAAGATATTTTTTATTATTCTTCCATATCTATATGATTCCATGTTTATATGATCCCATTATTATATGATATGATTTCATATGTTCCATGCTTTAGATATCATTATGTCATGCCTCCTGACTCATGTGCTTAAGATGTATCCTTATGTTCATTCCCTTACTATGATTTTTAGTTCATCACTTTGTTCATGTGTTCACCAAGGTACTCTATACATATATAAGGGCTCAAAATAATTTAGGATCTCTTTATGGATATTAAATAAAGAAGTTTTTTTTTATCCCCATGTTCTATGTTCTATGTACCTAGTCTTCCAAGACACTAGACTTAACGATCCTTGGCTTGTACTCTGATGTATAATTTTGATTAAAATCATGTAATGTTATATGTAAAAGGATAGGGTCACTACACTATATGGATGTCAAGAAACCATTAGACAATTGACATGGCATGTAGATACAAGAATTAAAGATGAGAACCTATGTCATCCAACAGATTCTCCTCTGTAGAAGAAAATTGATTACGAGTATCCTAAATTTGGAAATGAGCTAAGAAAATGTTATCTTATGTTATCTATAGATGGAATAAATCCTTTTGGTGTATAGAGTGGTACTCACAATACATGGACCATCATGTTGGTAAATTATAACTTGTCTCCATGGTTATACATGAAGCGTAAATACATTATGTTTTCTCTTTTTATACCCGGACTAAAGAAACCTGGTAATGTTATTGGTGTCTATTTGGATCCATTGATCTAAAATCTGAAATTTATGTGGGATACAGGTGTTAAAATGTATGATTCTTATAGAAGTTAAGAATTTACATTGAATACCATGTTGTATGGGACAATAAATGACTTCCCCTCTTATGGAAATTTATCATTCTATAGCATTAAGGGAATGTTGGGGTTTCTTATTTGTGAAAAATTCATATACTCAGTTTAGTTGAAACATTACTTGAAGATTATGTTTTTAGGACAATGGAAATTTTTTCCTTAATGAAATAAATACCGATCCTATATGACATCATTTGATGGGAATATAAAACAAGGTACAACACCATATCCAATAGCGGGTGATCAACTATTCGATAAAGTAAAAGATATTGACACTGATTTCAGTAAACCATTTTGAAAAAATCTTATAAAATTAGGTTGGAAGAGGAGATCAATTTTCTTTGAATTACCGTATTGGAATTGTTTGTATATCATACACTTTCTTGATGTCATGCATGTATAAAAAATATATTTGATAGTGTTATTGGTACATTACTAAATGTTCCAAAAAAAAATGAAAGATGGCATCAAGGATAGGTTGGAATTGATCAAAATGGGGATAAGGGAAGAGTTGGCACCAGTGAAGGTTAAAAGGTGGACTTTTCTTCCTCTAGTATCTTAAACTCTATCAAGATAGGAAAAATTGTAAGTTTACCTTTTCCTTAATAATGTAAATGTAAGGACTTGAACCCATGCTTGCGGGTTCAACACATATAAATGCTGTGTTTTTTTAAAGTAAAATGAAAAAATACACAACATTTAATACATTCACTACTAGAAAAATGATCTACATCCACAAATCTATAACCATGGTTTAAATGATCCGTGGCTATAGGTAAGATAAAGCCATGCCCAAATAGCTGGGCATAGCAATACATCGTCTATTTTTTTTGCGATCGGGCTTTCCTCCCCCACCTGAAGCCCTCTACCTCCCACAAATTCTCCCTCCCGCATCACAATTCCTCCTCCCCTCACTGTCCTCACTATTCCTCACTGTTCCTCCCCAACCTGAAGCCCTCTCCCTTTCCATCCTAACCATTCCTCCTCCTCTCCTCCCATCAGGATTTCTCCTCCCCTCCTCCTCCCTCACCATTCCTCCTCCCCTCATGATTCCTCCTCCCCCTTCAGCTCCAACGTAGCCAACAAACCTCCCTGCCGGATCTGACGCATCTTTGACTCCTCCCTAGTGATGTGGCTCCGGCACTTCCTGCTCACCTCCCCGCCGACATGACCTACGCACCTCCCTGCGGTCACCTCACCTCCCTGCCGACGCTACTATGAGGCTTCCTCCCCACCTCCTCCTCCGACGCACCTCCTACATGGCGATTTGAGGTAGGAATCTTCATATATTACCTTCCTTATTACTTATATTTTATCCTCTCTAATTTTAATGGTTCCTATTAAGGTTTTCAGTGCCGATTCCACCATAACATGATGTAATTGACTAGGAATATTGGTTCTTTACTATGGATTAGAGATTAGATGTCTCGTGATGCAGAACACATGCCATCACTCATCATTTTGGAGATGGTATGAGGCCTAATGGATTTTTTTTTAATTTTCAGTTAAATTGATTGTAATTTCCTGGTAATCAAGTGTTTATTGTTAGGTATTTTTCTGAGATTAATTTCATGGGTATATTTTAGGACTCTTTTAGGTAGTTGGTTGTGGCTTCAGAATGTGGAAGCACCTTAATAATATTTTAGGCATTTATTACTATTTGGTTGTTTTTAATTAATTAATTATAAATTTTTATAATTAATTTTTTCTACTTCATGGCATGAGATAGGTTCCTGGGATGCGTTTTGAACATAGGTTCAGGTTTTCAGCTTTAGCATTTTCATCATAAGGTAGGTTGGGTGTTCTATATTTGTTATATTTCCCTAATCGATAGTTGTTTATTAATTTCTTTAGTTATTAAATGATTATTGATTTTATGGGAGCCCCTTGAGAACCTTTGTGGGTCATCTTTGAGAAGTGAGGGTCTCGGGTGTCTCACAGAGGGGTTTTGTTCATAAACCCTCAATCTTGGTTTTTTATTAAAGAGAAAACCTCACATGCTCTTAGGTGAAACATAAGGGTAGGAAAGGGGAGAAACATGGATATAATTCTTTCCTTGGGATTTGAGTTTGGACCTATGATGGTCCATCCATGGTGCTTTCTATGCGGGGTGTGGTGTTAGAACCCTCAAGTAGTTAGAGGACTTTTATGAGATGCTTTGTTTTAGTCTAGGTTATATGGGATGTTCCCCTCAAGTTTTTGGATCTAGAACCCTCAAAATGAGTAGTGTATAGAGAGGTTTTCCATGAAGGTTTTGATTTGAGAATTCGTCAAATGGTGGTGTGGTGTGAGAACCAAGTGTGGGTTGTACGTTTTTTGGACAACTTTCCATAGGTGATGCCAATGGGATTATTTTGATGTTCATAGGAAATTTCCTTGGGTAGTCCAAGGCGTATAGCTTTAGGTGTTTTTAAATCTCTTAGAAGGTAGGAAAAAGTATTATTTTGGATGTTTCTTGGATGTTTGGACCAATTTCTTGGGGTTTGAGCTGTAGAAGTTTTGGAACTTCTTGCTAGAGGTTTAATCCAATTGGAACATTTAGGTTAGACCGACACCACTGGGTATTGGTTAAGGATAGGTGTCACTGAGATTAGGTTTGAGATGGGTCTGAGGAAACCTTGAGGAATTTCTTATGGGTGTGGTGTTTCTTGATGATTCCCTTTTGGGTGAGGTGATGATCATGGATGGGTTAGTTTTGAAAGTCTCCAGATGAGGTTCCCCTATCTATATTGAATCATGATTTGATAGACATGATCTTCGGGACCATGGGTGCCCCATGTTTTATTATCCCTAAGAGGGCCAGTGCTGATTTAATAATTGGTGTCTTTGGGTGTTACCTTAGAACATAGAGTTTGGAAATGTGATCCTATTGTGGATATTTTTGTAATGTTTTTTTCATGAATTTGATTGAATAGTGTTTTATACCTTATACCAAAGATGGTTGAGGAAGTTCCTTGCTCAGGTAATAGAAATAAGATGATAACTTTGGGATATTACTGGATCTAGATTTGGCCCTGAGATTGATATGATGTTTTCTTTTATTGGCTTGTTGGTTGTGTTAGACAGGTCCTAGGGAGCTAATGGGTGATCTGAATTAGTGCACCCCCTGTTTTAGAGTTACAAAATGGTTATAGGGTTAGTGGGAATGAATTTTTAGAACTCATTGATAGTGGTCCTGGATGCCGAGCACTCCCATCATGAAATATTATTCTCATTCATATATTTGAAGTTTCAAACTTATCCACTTGTGAGAGAAGGATAGAATCACATGATATTCTTGGAAAACTGACTTGAGATATTCAACTATAAATTTATGAGGAAAAAACCTTTATAGAAACAAGAGTTTATAAACAATTGATCAATGCAGTACATAAATCATTGAGTATGTGATGTCAATATAAAAATTAATATTGGGGTTATTCAACATAACCTCAATGAAAAATTAGAATTAGGTTATCCATATCTTGAGATTCCATACAATTTTTCATTATTGAAAATGTTAATTTATGCTTTTCACCCCTTGAGGGATGGTCTCAATTTCTTCATCATGGAAAATCTAAATTCAATGGTATTCTAGGAAGGATACTTCATTCTTTTTATACCCAAATAATACAATAGTCATCCATATCCCCAATTGTTTTCTTTAATTCTATATATGAAAGTATACATAAAATGAATGGGAATAAAGAGGTGATACCTTTCTAGTAGTTTTTTCAGGCTGTAATTTTTTTTACTAAGAGTATTCCTACTTATAATACAACTAATTCTGTTCTTCTTAGGTTTGATCCCCCTTTTTTTCATCCCAGTTCCGGTGAAATGAAATGTTGTACCAGTACTAAAAAGATTTATACCAAAAAATTCTACAAAAATATTAATATCCCTTTAAACTTGATCTTCCTTTATATTGATGATTTTTTTTATAAAATTCTGCCTGTTTTCCAGGCATCCTCCAGCCTTTATTTTCCCATTTCCTTGGGGTTTTTCCATTCTCAGGTTATTCATAGGAGGAAAATTTTTACACCATTCATCATCCTAAAAATATTCAAATTATGTTTCATAATCTTTATAATGAAATGAAATAGATTTAGTATCACATGAGAATTTAGAAAAATATTGTACCTTTTTCATGGGGATTGTTTTCTCATCATACTTAGATGGTTTAGCTTGAATATCCACCAAATTTTCATAGACTTATATCATATTCTTTAAGGTGTTTCCAGATTTAAGATACCTAGATTGTAACTCATGAAGTTTCTTTTATTTAGCAGCCAATTTTGTATTAAGAGATTCTGGTATCTTGTCTTATTATACACATTTCATCATGGAAATTTTTATCTCTTCTATGATATCATTCTACTTCACATTTACACTTCTTTTCTTCTTTTACAATAGTTTTACTTTCTTCTAATATATGGAATTATGGTCAAAGTAATAAATAAAATCATCTCATAGAATATATTATGTATAACCATCTCCTTTTTCTTCTTTTTAACTACTTATAATGTCTATTCATCTCTTAACCTTATAGGTATATATGTATATTAATGGAAAATTATATTTTCTTAGTTGTTCATGGATGTGATTATGTTTTTTTTATTTTTCCTGCAGTTAAAGTTGGGGGGCTGGTGCACGCGGGGGGGGGGGGGGGGGAGCTGGTGGGGGGTGTGTGTGGTGGTGGTGGTGGTGGGGGGGGGGACTGGTGGTTGGGGGGGGGTTGGGGGGTTGGTGTGTAACAACTGGGTCCCAGTGACAACACAACCACCCCGCCTCTTAACATAGTCGTCGGGTCCTGGCCTGCCAAGTACTACTAGTTGCCTTGCAGACATGTGGTCCCCACCCAAGGGTCCACCCACATGCCTGAACGGGTCATCTGACTAATGACAGTCCCCACAGGCCAACACTTGTCCTTTCTAGTGTGCTTTTTCCTCACTCACACACACCCTAAGAAACTTTCCAGAAGGTCACCCATCATGATCACTACTCCCGGCCAAGCATGCTTAACTGTGGATTTCTAATTGGGTAGGCTCCCGAAAAGGAAGGTTCACCTTGTTGACATGAGTCATATCATTTAGTCATTTAACCCTTTATCATTCCTGGGTATTACAATCACCCCCCTTTAGAGCACAACATCCTCATTGTGGACCCTACATTTCAACCCAGGCAGTGCACCACACTTAAGGCTGGGTACCACCTCTGATACCAAATATAACAACTAGGTCCTAGTGACAGCACAGACACCCCGAGTCATCTGACTAATGACAGTCCCCACAAGCCAACACTTGTACTTTCCAGTGTTCTTTGTCCTCACCCACACACACCCTGGGAAACTTCCCAGAAAGCCACCCATCATGATCACTACTCCAGGCCAAGCACGATTAACTGTGGAGTTCTAATTAGGTAGGTTCCTGAAAAGAAAGGTACACCTTGTTGACATGAGTCATATCATTTAGTCATTTAACCCTTTATCATTCTGGGGTGTTACTTGGTGTAGGGGGGCTGATGTAGGGCTGGTGGGGTGGGCTGGTGGGGTGGGCTAGTGGGGGTGGGGGTGGCTGGTGCAGGGTGTGGGGGGATGGTTCAGGGTGTGGGGGGGGGGGGTTTAACATTCACATAAAATATTATTTTTGTCACTTGATGCTACTCATGTCCTAGAGTGAGATTGATTCAAAGTGAGGGGGTGTTGGTGGGGTTATCTTGATTATATGGTTCATGTAGAGTGAAATTCTATATCTTTGAGGATTATTTTTATCTTTGATGTAATCACACTGATGGATTGTAGGTGAAAAATATCAATATTTTATTCTTGTATATGAGTAGCATTGACTCTCTTAAGATTTCATGAATTTTATAATAGGAGAATTATTTTCTCTGGTTGTGGTGGTAGATAGATTATAGGAGAATTATAATAGTTTATCCAACCACGTAACCCTTATAGCACTACATCTTGATTCATGTATGATGCACCCAATTTGTGCATGCTATTTTTCTTATATATTTTTCATAGATCTAACCATACTAATTAGTTTTATGGTATATTTTAATTCTTACTAGGTGCATGTCGGTATTAGAACATCATGTTACAACAATGTAGTTGTAAAATTCATGAGCTTAGTTATCTAGACTGGATGGAACCCCTATGGTATGCACTTGGACTTTATAGTTCATTCATTTACTTTAAAAATTGTTCATCATCACCTATTATATTATTGCCTTTCTCATTAATTATGTTCCTCCCACTTCAATTTTTAGGTTCAATTAATGATGATTCATCTGATCACTGGAATTTTTTTGAAGTCTCCCAGGACCTGTTCCTGTGTGTTACGACAACCGTCACCGAAGGTGAAGCAGTTCGAGTTGTCGTCATCAATGGCAAACATGCCTTGATGTTTAGGTAGGGTCCCTCTCCTAGAATATTTAATTCATGAATGTTTTAAATTGCATTTAGTTGCCTTCTTAATTATGCATGTTTATATTAAATTGAAATTCTTGAATAAGTGTTAGTTAAGATAATTGTTTTGTTTGATAAACAAGTCATGGTTTTGTAATAAAACCCCTCCAACGGAGGTGCGCTGTCTATGAAAAATCACAGTGGTATACCTTGATTGATATTATTTCATTGATGTTTTCCTTATACTTTATGTCATTTTTAGTCATAAAGCACACAACATACTTAAAACACCCTTTAAGGGCCGTTAGAATTTTAAGATAGAATTTCCCAAGTAGGCAAGTGCTGTAATGACCAAGTCACCACTAAGTGAATAACATGATTTGGATGGAATGACTTGTCATGGACGAAAGCCTTTCCTTGAGTGTTTAAATTGAGAGGACCTTATTAGAATAAAATGAATAGTTTTTCTTGTATTAAGTGATGTGTATCTAAGTATTTTTCGATTCTTTTCCTGGCATTAAGTGGTTGAAGTGTAATGAAATGTGAAGGGTGGAAGGAGGGGTGCATGGGGTGGGTAGGGGGGTGTGGGGTGGGCAGGGGGTGTGCAGGGCAGGGGGCATGGGGCAAGGTGTAACGACCCGAAATTTTGAATAAATCTTGTTTCCTAATTTTGTGTGTTATTTTATTTTATTTTTATACTAAAAAAAATGTTTCATTTGATAACATGAGTATAATTAAAATGAGACCATTGGGTTTTGACTGTTATATGAACATTGGTCAATATGACCGCTGTGAACTAAACGTTTCGATTTTTGTCTCTAAATACAAGTGATCTTGGTTAATTAATATATAAATAAGATTCGATGGTCTCACCCAGTAGTCTTGGACCGATCGAAGCCCATCTAACAGAACTTGGGAAGGAGGTAGCACCATTGGGCTTTTCTCTGGACCAAACCCAAGCCGAACTTCATCGTGTGAAGCTAGAATGGAATCGCCTTTGAGAGAAGTTCAAACTGATTGAAATTACTACTCGTGCGATGTTGGCTGAACCTCCCTCAGATTCTCTCACCTTAGCACACCTTACACTTAGGTCCTATGTTGGTGTGATAAGGGGCTATGTCAGGAGACCGTAACTGCCTTGTGTAATCCTTTGTTTTAAATAAAAATTGGGATTTCTTCTTATGATGAAGTTTATGAATTTTCAAATGACCGGATAAATATAGTATGCATATTTTTGATGAATTTTAGAAAAAGGATATTTTAAAAATGTTTATGTAAACCTTAAATAATTAAAAATGTGTAATGATTTTCAAAAAATAATCTTCTACAAATATGTTCAGTACGAAATTTAGAGTCTTATAAGATCAACTTGACTTTTGATGAATAGTAAATTATGAATAGTGATTTTTTGCTTAGGATTAGTAATGTGAACAAATGGATTAGTAATCTCACTTAAAGAAAGTTTTAATATAATTTAGACACCTTGTTTAAGTAATATGATTCAATAAAATGGTTAAATAACAGTTTCATAAATTATTATTCAAGTATTAGTTTTTTTGGGTGAATAGTGTTTTTAATTAAAAATTAAATTAAAAATATTTAGAAAATTATTTTTCTAAAATGGATTTCATTTTTGAACTCAGAGCATCAATATTATGTTAAGGTAATTTTTGGGGTTTTTTCTGAAAAATGAATTTTCGATGAATAGTGTATTTATTTAAAAATTAAATTAAAAATATTTAGAAAATTATTTTTATAAAATGGAGTTCATTTTTGAAATCAGAGCATTTATATTTGGTTAATGTGAAATTTTGGGATTTTTCTGAGAAAGCTGAATTTTCATTGAATAGTAAAAATATAGTTTTAGGGTTTCGGTATGTTTAATGACATCATCACTGTGTCATGATGATTCCATGAGATATTTTAAGGGATGGTCGACTAAAGGGGATGAATTATTGTATGAGGTGTCCCAAGTGGCCAATACCATGGGCAAATACCATGGGAAAGCCCATGGTTTTGCCAAAACCACCAATGAGGTGTCCCTTGGCCATTAATGCCTTGTCCCCTCACTTTCCCTATAAATACCAAGCAATCCTCTCATCCATTCGACTCCCCACTCTCCCCCAACGAAGTTCTGGTCTCATTACCTCCCAAGGAGTCCTCCCAAGGTTCCCCAAGCCCTCAAGGTCCCAACCTTTGAGTTTTAAGAGTTTCGTTTTAAGGTAAGGGATCCTACCTCTCTCTTTCTTTTCAAGTAATCTCTTTTATGTCATTTCTTTTATGCTTCATGATCTTATGTTGGAGGATGTTCCTTTATATTCCTCTTACTGCCATTTTCATTTTCATATTATGAGAGACCCCCTCTTTCTCTCATCATCTCATTTTAAGAATGTTAAAGTGGCGCCGTTAGGCTGCCGAATTTTTAAGGGATTCTTTCACCCTTCTCGTTTTCGAGTTCTATTTTCATGTCAAGTATTTCAAGTTCCTTTTTATTATGTTGGGGAATGATCTCTAAATCTATCATACTGATATTTTATGTTCATATGATTAGAGAACCTATTTTGTCTCTTCAATTCAGTATTTTGAAGTTTTAAGTGGCGTCGTTAGGCTGCCGAATTTTTAAGGGATTCGTTCACCTTTCTCATTTTTTTAAAAGTTCTACTTTCATGTCAAGTTGTTCAAGTTCATTTTTATTATGTTTGGGTATGATCTCTATATATATCATACTGATATTTTATTTTCATATGATGAGAGACCCTATTTGATCTCGTCAATTCGTTTTTTTTGAAGTTTAAGTGGCGTCGTTAGGCTGCCGAATTTTTAAGGGATTCTTTCACCTTTCCCATTTTTTCAAAGTTCTACTTTCAGGTCAAGTCATTCAAGTTCCTTTTTATTATGTTGGGGTATGATATCTATATATATCATACTAAACTTTTATTTTAATATGATGAGAGACCCTATTTTATCTCATCAATTCATTTTTGTTGAAGTTTACGTGACGCTGTTAGGCTGCCGAATTTTCATAAGAGAAATCTTATTTTTGTCTTCCTTTCATGTTTTTTATTTCAAATGGTATGCCCTTAAAATTTCATTACCATGTTCATATATTCTTAATATTCGGTCCCTCTACTGTTTTATGGGTCATTTATTATTGTTTGACCCATGTCCTCTCTCTTTTCAATGTTTTCTAAAACCTCGTAACATAGCCGTTATGCTACAAAATTTCCATCTCAAAATGTCTCTCTCTTTTTCAAAAGTTCTTTTATTTTATTAAGTGAAGACTCAAATCTCTTTCTTCTAAGGGTTTATTCATATATATACCAAAATGTTCTATTTTAAATTCTGGGATTTACATACATGATACCCACCTTCCTTTTCTGTGGGTTTTAAAGTGACATAAAGATCATGTCTTTAAAGCAGTTTTAAAACGTTATGATTATGAAATGAAACCCATTTATTTTATGCTATATGGGTTGTTTATGAAATGATTGATGATGATATATGTGGCTCACATTATAACAAAGGAAAATTTAAGGGTGTGCCCTGATAGCGCTCCAATGCATTGGGTAAAGACTTAATCTCTAGAGATGACCATTTAGACTGATACCTTGGTGAATAACCTTGGTAATTTTTATTGACACATTGGGGATGGACCTCTATGAAACAGAAATGATTGTCTTTGTAAAATGTTGTAGCCACATATTCAAGTTATGAAAAATGTTATTTTTATTATGATATATCTCATGATTTCTTTTTCATACCTTAAAGTTCTTTTCACGACCTTATTTAAGTATCTAAAGTTCACATGTAAAATGTTTCCCTTGTTTCCCTTACTCGGCCTTCTACTCACCCTTTCTTTTGATGTATGTCCCCAGGTTATGAGATGTAGTAATAAACCTAGGATGAACATGAGAAGAATACTTTCAAGTGTTTAAGAAGAATGTTTTATGTTTTCATGTTTTAAGTTCCTGGTTTCCAAGACACTAAACCTTAAATATCCTCGGTTTTGTAAAATGTAATGAAAGTTTATGTGATAAAAGGGCGGGATGCTATAGTTGGTATCAAAGGATGGTTTAGTTATTTTTGGAAATTAGGATAAGTAAACTTTAGTAAGAAACCTATAGAAAAGTTTAAATATAGGAAATCTTCCTGGTATTTTGGTGAGTATTGAGTAAGGGGTTGCCAAGAAAATACATCCCTGTCTGGATACGAGCAGGTAGAGGTGGCTCTGGCACAGATGTACATAGGGGTAAAAACCGAAAACACCGCTTTGAGCTAGACTTGAATGGTAACTAGTACACGACAACGGTCCTTGCTGCACTCTTGGTTACAACACTCCCGGGGGATATGCTTTGGTAAATTCATAAGCTTAGTATGAACCATTATTAAAGGAACAAAGATAAAATAAAATAAAGATTCACATAAGAATATATGATCATGGATAACCTAGTTTGAAACCTAGGGGATCACAAGTTAGGGTATAATTTTCTTCTATAAGTTATCCTTATATGATTTAAGTTCCTTTTCATGATTATTGGCTAAGTATTTAAGCCCCTATTTATACTTTCTCTTATTAGTTAATGGTGGGAAATGGAAGAACATGTCCCAGTAACCAATGTGATAGTAAATTCTATGATTGCCGTATTAATATGAAAAATATGATTAGGGTATTAAAAGATGATTATTATTTTGGAAGTCGTTCACTATTTTGGGGACTCTATATGATCAACGTAAATAGATTAATATGGTATTTTCATTGAGGAGTAAGGTTGACTTATATTTTGAAGAATCGATGAATTTAAGGTGAACTTATGGTAATATAGGTTACTTATGGAAATGATTAACCTATCTTGGGGAAAATATGTTTAGGTTAGTTACTTTTGTTATAAGATTTTAGGAGTGGTTTATGTTGTTTGGAGATGAACAATGAAGTTTATTTTGGAAGACTATGTTATCAAATCCTTCTTGTATTTGGGTTTCAATCTTAGTTTGGATTATTTTGAGGAATTTTAAGAACCGTTATTTATGGAATGGTCTATGATGAACTTTGGGTAGTACCATGGAACTTTGAAGATTTAAAATTAGTTTCCATTCTTATGGGATTCTTTCTTTTTGAAGAGTTGTTTTACCTTACCCTTTCTGTTATTGGGATAATGTTTAAAGATAGAAGAAATAGATAGTTAATCTTTTGTGGATTATGTGATTCTCTAGAAGATGATTCTTGTGATTTTTATGAGACCAAGTGTTTTTGAATTCTCATCATTTGGAGAAAAGATTAGTTTTTGTAGAGACTTATTATAGGATGAAACTCTACTTGAAGGTAGGTATATTTCCTTATGTTTTTGTTCTATGTAGTAAATGAATTCCTCAAAATTATGAAAAAGAACGTAAAACAAAAATGTTTTAGGTTTACGTTTCCTACTAGATAATCAAAGACCATTTACACACATCATAAGTTTGGGATTTTCTTATGGTTAAATTTTTCCTAATCATGTTTTCTATCACTCTCCCTCAGAACTTGACCCTTTGTTTTCTCCTCCATGTCCATGTTTTCCTACATGGAATCCTAGTGTGGGTTAACTCAGGTGACCTTTATACTTCCCTTTATTTATTTTAAAGTAATAGTTTTACTGACTCCTTTTCTGATGTGGGACTTTCAATGAAATTTCAAAACCCAATTTTAAAAATTGTGAGGACGCAATTTCTTAAGGGGGGAAGATTGTAACGACCCGAAATTTTGAATAAATCTTATTTCCTAATTTTGTGTGTTATTTTATTTTATTTTTATACTCAAAAAAAAATGTTTCATTTGATAACATGAGTATAATTAAAATGAGACCGTTGGGTTTTGACTGTTATATGACCATTGGTCAATATGACCGCTGTGAATTAAACGTTTCGATTTTTGTCTCTAAATACAAGTGATCTTGGTTAATTAATATAGAAAGAAGATTCGATGGCCTCACCCAGTAGTCTTGGACCGATCGAAGCCCATCTAACAGAACTTGGGAAGGAGGTAGCACCACTAGGCTTTGCTCTAGACCAAACCCAAGCCGAACTTCATCGTGTGAAGCTAGAACAGAATCGCCTTTGCGAGAAGTTCAAACTAATTGAAATTACTACTCATGCGATGTTGGTCGAGCCTCCCTCAGATTCTCTCACCTTAGCACACCTTACACTTAGGTCCTATGCTGGTGTGATAAGGGGCTATGTAAGGAGACCATAACTGCCTTGTGTAATCCTTTGTTTTAAATAAAAATTGGGATTTATTCTTATGATGAAGTTTATGAATTTTCAAATGACCGGATAAATATAGTATGCATATTTTTGATGAATTTTAGAAAAAGGATATTTTAAAAATGTTTATGTAAACCTTAAATAATTAAAAATGTGTAATTATTTTCGAAAAATGGTCTTCTACAATTATGTTCAGTATGAAATTTAGAGTCTTATAAGATCAACTTGATTTTTGATGAATAATAAATTATGAATAGTGATTTTTCACTTAGGATTAGTAATGTGACCAAATGGATTAGTAATCTCACTTAAAGAAAGTTTTAATATAATTTAGACACCTTGTTTAAGTAATATGATTCAATAAAATGGTTAAATAACGGTTTCATAAATTATTATTCAAGTATTAGTTTTTTTGGGTGAATAGTGTTTTTAAATTAAAAATTAAATTAAAAATATTTAGAAAAATATTTTTATAATATGGATTTCATTTTTGAACTCAGAGCATCGATATTATGTTAAGGTAATTTTTGGGGTTTTTTCTGAAAAAATGAATTTTCGATGAATAGTGTATTTATTTAAAAATTAAATTAAAAATATTTAGAAAATTATTTTTATAAAATGGAGTTCATTTTTGAAATCATAGCATTGATATTTGGTTAATGTGAAATATTGGGATTTTTCTGAGAAAGTTGAATTTTTAGTGAATAGTAAAAATACAGTTTTAGGGTTTCAGTATGTTTAATGACATCATCACTGTGTCATGATGATTCCATGAGATATTTTAAGCTATGGTCTACTAAAGGGAATTAATTATTGTATGAGGTTTCCCAAGTGGCCAATACCATGGGCAAATACCATGGGCAAGCCCATGGTTTTTCCAAAACCACCAATGAGGTGTCCCTTGGCCATTAATGCCTTGTCCCCTCACTTTCCCTATAAATACCAAGCAATCCTCTCATCCATTCGAATTCCCACTCTCCCCCAACGAAGTTCTGGTCTCATTACCTCCCAAGGAGTCCTCCCAAGGTTCCCCCAAGCCCTCAAGGTCCCACCCTTTGAGTTTTAAGTGTTACGTTTTAAGGTAAGGGATCCTACCTCTCTCTTTCTTTTCAAGTAATCTCTTTTATGTCATTTCTTTTATGCTTCATGCTCTTATGTTGGAGGATGTTCCTTTATATTCCTCTTACTTCCATTTTAATGTTCATATTATGAGATACCCCCTCTTACTCTCATCATTTAATTTTAAGAATGTTAAAGTGGCGCCGTTAGGCTACCGAATTTTTAAGGGATTCTTTCACCCTTCTCGTTTTCGAGTTCTATTTTCATGTCAATTATTTCAAGTTCCTTTTTATTATGTTGGGTAATTATCTATAAATATATCATACTGATATTTTATGTTCATATGATGAGATAACCTATTTGTTCTCTTCAATTCAGTATTTTGAAGTTTTAAGTGGCGCCGTTAGGCTGCCGAATTTTTAAGGGATTCGTTCACCTTTCTCATTTTTTTAAAAGTTCTACTTTCATGTCAAGTTTTTAAATTTACTTTTTATTATGTTTGGGTATGATATATATATATATCATACTGATATTTTATGTTCATATGATGAGAGACCCTATTTGATCTCGTCAATTCATTTTTGTTGAAGTTTAAGTGGCGTCGTTAGGCTGCCGAATTTTTAAGGGATTCTTTCACCTTTCTCATTTTTTCAAAGTTCCACTTTCATGTCAAGTCATTCAAGTTCCTTTTTATTATGTTGGGGTATGATATCTATATCTATCATACTGAACTTTTATATTCATATGATGAGAGACCCTATTTGATCTCAGCAATTCATTTTTGTTGAAGTTTACGTGACGCCGTTAGGCTGCCAAATTTTCATAAGACAAATCTTATTTTTGTCTTCCTTTCATGTTTTTCATTTCAAATGGTATGCCCTTAAAATTTCATTACCATGTTCATATATTCTTCATATTCGGCCCCTCTACTATTTTATGGGTCATTTATGATTGTTTGACCCATGTCCCCTCTCTTTTCAATGTTTTCTAAAACCTCGTAACATAGGCGTTATGCTGCAAAATTTCCGTCTCAAAATGTCTCTCTCTTTTTCTAAATTTCTTTTATTTTATTAAGTGAATACTCAAATCTCTTTATTCTAAGGGGGTATTCACATATATACCAAAATTTTCTATTTTAAATTCTGGGATTTACATACATGAGACCCACCTTCCTTTTCTGTGGGTTTTAAAGTGACATAAAGACCATGTCTTTAAAGAAGTTTTAAAACGTTATGATTATGAAATGAAACCGATTTCTTTTATACTATATGGGTTGTTTATGAAATGATTGATGATGATATATGTGGCTCACATGATAAAAAAGGAAAATTTAAGGGTGCGCCCTGATAGCGCTCCAATGCATTGGGTAAATACTTAATCTCTAGAGATGACCATTTAGACTGATACCTTGGTGAATAACCTTGGTAATTTTTATTGACACCTTGGGGATGGACCTCGGTGAAACAAAAATGATTGTCTTTGTAAAATTTTGTAGACACATCTTAAAGTTATGAAAAATTTTATTTTTATTATGATATATCTCATGATTTCTTTTTCATTCCTTAAAGTTCTTTTCAGGACCTTATTGAAGTATCTAAAGTTCACATGTAAAATGTTTCTCTTGTTTAACTTACTGGGCCTTCTTCTCACCCTTTCTTTTGATGTATGTCCCCAGGTTATGAGATGCAGTAATGAACCTAGGATGAACATGAGGAGAAGCCTTTAAAGTGTTTAAGAATAATGTTTTATGTTTTCATGTTTTAAGTTCCTGGTTTCCAAGACACTAAACCTTAAAGATCCTCGGTTTTGTAAAATGTAATGAAAGTTTATGTGATAAAAAGGCGGGGTGCTATACAAGGGGCATGAGGCAGGGGGTGTGCTGGGGGTAGGGGGAGGGAGGTGTGCTGGGGGTGCATGGGGTGTGCAGGGGGGGTGTGTAGGGGGTTGCCCCTTTTTTATTAAAACGACAGTTTGAACCAAAAAACCCTTTAAGTGCCATTAGAATTTTAATATGGAATTTCCCAAGTAGGAAAGTGCTGTAATGACCAAGTCACCACTAAGTGACCCCCATTTGATATTATAAATATAATTTCTATGTTTTAATGAATTAAATGAGTTAAATTGAACTGAACATGGTTAACTTGGAACATGAGCGATAATGCCTCATGTAGTGAATTATGTAACGGTTATGCCTACAGGGGTGTGTGCATGGGGTGCATGGGGTGTGCAAGGGGTTTGTGTAGGGGGTTTCCCTCTTTTTATTAAAATGACTGTTTGAACCAGAACACCCTTTAAGCGACGTTATACTTTTAAGATGGAATTTCCCAAGTAGGCAAGTGCTTTAATGACCAAGTCACCACCAAGTGACCCCCTTTGATATTATAAATAGAATTGCTATGTTTTAATGAACCGAATGAGTTAAATTGAACTGAGCATGGTTAACTTGGCACATGAGTGGTAATGCCTCATGTAGTGAATTATTTAACGGTTATGCCTACAGGGGGTTCATGGGGTGTGAGGGGGGGGGGGTGTAGGGGGTTGCCCTCTTTTTCATTAAAATGTCGGTATGAACCAAAACACCCTTTAAGTTCCATTAGACATTTAAAATGGAATTTCCCAAGAAGGCAAGTGATGTAATGACCAAGTCACCACTAAGTGACCCCCTTTTATCTTATAAATAGAATTGATATGTTTTAATGAATTGAATGAGTTAAATTGAACCAAACATGGTTAACTTGGAACATGAGCGGTAATGCCTCATGTAGTGAATTATGTAATAGTTATGCCTACTTTCTAAAGTTTAATTGGATGTCATGAAATAAACAGAGTGGCTTATTCATGGTGACTTGCACTCCACTTTTGAAATGTAGGGGTGTGTGCAGGTGTGTAGGGGGGTGCAAGGGCTGTGTGGGGGGGGGGGGTGCAGTGGGGGTGTGAAAGGGGGGTGTGTGCAGGTGTGCAGGGGGGTCCAAGGGCTGTGTAGGAGGGGGTGCAAGGGGGTTATGCAGGGGGTGCAAGGGGGGATGTGCGGGGGGGGGGGGTCTGCTTACTCATGTTTAATCCACTTTTATTGCAACAGTATGTACCAAAAATGTATGTTTTAAATATATTAAGTATAATCAATATTCATACAGGGTTTCAATCCTGCATACAAGGTGACATGGTGGACTAAAACTTGATTTTGGAGAAATACACCGTCATGAATGATTGGAGCAGTGATATATTTTCAAGTAGTGGGTCATTTTATTTTGTTTCAGTTACTATTTTCTTTTACTTGTATTAAATATGAGTTGTGATTCATTTTTTAGACTGCATGTACTCTTATTGAGCAATTGATGATTTATTTAATTTGAGCAGTGGATTGTTTTTAAGACCATTAGAACATGTATTTTTTTGAGCAGTCATGTTTTTTTATTGAGCAGTGGGTCATTTATTAGAGCATTGAATTATTGTCATGTGAATGCACGTGCAAGAACCACTACAAGGGGGGTTGTCTGTAGGGGCGGGGGGTCTGTCTGGGGGGGTGTCTAGGGGTGGAGGGGATGTGCAATGGGGGGGGGGTTGTCGAGAGGGGGGAGTGGAGGGGGGGATTTGCATGGAGGAAGGGGTGCTGCAGGGGGGGGGGGGGGTCCTACCCGGGTGGGGGAATCTATCCAGGGGCTCTATTTGGGGGGGGGGGGTATAGGGGTGGGGGGGCTGTGAAGGGGGGGGGGCTGTGCAATGGGGGGGGGTCTATCTAGGGGGGAGTGGAGGGGGGATTTCATGGGGGAAGGGGTGCTGTATGGGGAGTCCTGTCCGGGTGGGGGGGGGGGATCTTTAGTGTTCTAAACTTCCCTGTTTTCTAAAATGTTATGAAATTAAAGGATTAGAGTTGAGATAATCAGGACATCTTTGTGTCCCTGATACTTTTAGTAATTCAGAATGTATGGATTATTCCTTCTTTTATTTCTCTCAAAAACTCTTGAGTAC
Organism: Viscum album; assembly: GCA_963277665.1. Classification (NCBI taxonomy): domain Eukaryota; kingdom Viridiplantae; phylum Streptophyta; class Magnoliopsida; order Santalales; family Viscaceae; genus Viscum; species Viscum album. Next base: position 1,347,656,534 of record OY728121.1, on the reverse strand, counting down.
TTAGATATTTGAGCTAACTTGTCACATTATGTTACCTTTATGGTTTTAAGGAATCCTTTTGGGTATATTTATACTCAACCATGCACATGAATTATGCCCACATGTGTTGTGATTGAGTAGAAGATTCATGGGTTTGGAGATGGCTTTGATAGATATAGAGTTGAGGTGACTTGTTCAGAGTAAATGATCAGGGATGCTAGGAGATTAATTATGGAGCATGGGGATTTGTGATAGTAGTGGTCAACAATACAGATAAAGAGTGATCCAATAGTATGTGAAATGTGGAGGATCTTCTCAGTACTTCATGTTATGTAGAATTTTCATATATATGTCTTGTTTTCCTTGTATTTATCTCATGGTATATATATTTGTGTATAATGTCTCTTGAATATATTATATACAGTTTAGTTGATTATACATATTCTACTAGTATTTTGGATTTATCTTTTGTTTAGTTGATTATATATATTCTACTGATATTTTGGATTTATCTTCTGTCGGGGGGGGGGGGGGTGCAAGGGGGGTGGGGAAAGGGGGGTAATGGGGGGAGGGAAAACTGGCAAGGGGGAGGGTGCAGGGGGAGGGGGAGCGGTGCAGGGGGGGATCTATAGGTGTGTAAGGGGGGTCTATCCAGGGTTTCAAGGGGGGCGGGGAAGGGGGGGGGGGGGTCTGCAGGGCAGAGGGGAGGGGTGCAGGAGGGGGGGGGGGGGGTCTGCAGGGCAGTGGGGAGGGGTGTAAGGGGGGAGGGTGTAGGAGGGAAGGGGAGAGGGAAAACTGGTAGGGGAGAGGGTGCAGGAGGGTGGGGGGGGGGGGTCTGTAGGTTAGTGGGGAGGAGGGAATGGGGGGGGGTGCGGGGGGGTGGGGGGGTGGGGGGGTCTGCATGGCATAGGGGAGGGGTGAAAGGGGGAGGGTACATGATGGAAGGGGGGGGGGGGTCTATAGGGAAGTGGGGAGGGGTGCAAGGGGGAGGGTGCAAGAGCAGGGGGGAGGGGGCAGGGGAGGGTGTCAGAGGGTGGGGGGTGCAGGGGGGGTCTGTAGGGAAGAGGGGATGGGTGCAAGGGGGAGGGTGGTGGAGGGAGGGGGGGGGGCAGGGGGTCTGTAGAGGTGCAAGGGGGGTCTGTCTAGGGTGCAAGGCGGGTCTGTCCATAGGTGCAAGTGGGGTCTGTAGGGGTGTAAGGGGGGTCTGTCCAGGGGTGTAGGGGTGCAAGGGGGGGTCTGTCTAGGGGTTCAGGGGGGTCTGTCCCGGGTGCATGGGGGGTTTGTCCAGAGAGGGGGGGGGGTCTTTAGGGTAGTGGGGAGGGGGGGGGGGGTCTACAGGGGTGCAAGGGGGTTTGGCCGAGGGAGGAGGGGGTGGGGGACGGGCTGGGGGGAGGGGGTGTGTCTAGGGGTGCAAGGGGGTCTGTTGAGGGGTGCAAGTGGGGTCTATATAGGGTGCAAGGGGGGTCTATCGAGGGTGAAAGGGGGTCTGTCCAGGGTGCAAGGGTTGGGTCTGTCTAGGGTGTAAGGGTGGGGTCTCTCCAGGGGTGCAAGGGGGTCTGTCCAGGGGTGCAAGGGGGGTCTGTCCAGGGGTGATGGGGGGGTCTGTCTAGGGCTGCAAGGGGGTCTGTCCAGGGGTGCAAGGGGGGTCTTTAGGGGTGCAAGGAGGGTCTGTCCAGGGGTGGGGTGGGGCTATTTTTTTATGAAATGGGAAGGGCTATAGCCACGGTTTGAAACCGTGGCTAAAGTCCTATAGCCACATTTCATTGAACCGTGGCTGGTATTGGCTTGGCTATAGGCTGAACCCTATAGCCACAGTTTCAAACCGTGGGTATAGGGCTATAGCCACGGTTTGAACCATGGACATAGGTCTATATCCACAGTTCAAACCTTGGATATAACCCTATACACACGGTTTGAAACTATGGATATAGGGTTTGGCCTATATCCATTCCAATACCAGCCACGGTTCAGTGAACGTGGCTATAACCTATAGCCACAGTTTTTAGGCTAATAGCCACAGTTCCAAACTGTGGCAATAACCAAAATTTCTAGTAGTGATTCCATGAAATTTCACCAGTCTAGGTTTTATAGAATTAGATACATGCCTTAAAACTTAATAAAAATGTACAAAAATGAAATGAAATATATAAAAATTCTTCGAGTGATCTACCTCCTCAATGAAATACACATCATAAAGTAAATCCAATAAACCTGTAAAAAATAAATATTAAACATAGGTTGATCAATTATTTTTCCCAGTAATGGGTTTTAAAATCTATGGTAAATACTTTTAAAATATTTATTTTGCTAAAAAAATACTTAGAAATAGTTTTTCAAAACATTGAAAAAATATTTATAATAAGTTAATATAATTTTGAAAACTATCAATTTCCAAATTAATAATATTTTGAAATAATTCCTTGGATTTCTATATTTGAAAATAATAATTTTAAAGGATTAATTATGATACCCAGTATTCCATAAGAAAAATCTATGGCCACTTAGACATATCTCATATGGGATAATGTCCCCTTAAGGTCATGGGTTCACTCCCCATACCATAACTTAATATTCGATACTCTAGTGCTAATTTTAAGAAAAATTTTTAATGGTCCCGTATTTCTCAAACATAACCCAAAAAAATTTACAAATGATACATACATAAATTATTTTATTTAAAATAAAATAATCCTACATACTTCATAACATGTCATAATTTTTTTTTGAGATTTTCAAAAATCATATTTAGGAGAAATCCATGCTTATAAAAAAATATTATTATTTAAAAGTCATAAATATAAATGCATAATAAAATGAATGAATACTTAAATAAAATTCATAGAATGTTTATGGTAACTTAGATGATGGTCATATCTAATTTATGAATGACATACATAGATGATCAGAAACATTTTTTCCCATGAAATAATAGGTTTTATTTAGAATTATCACATAAAATGATAAAATTTATCATTTATATATAAACGATACACCTAAAATAATCACAATAAAATGATTAACTTCTCCCATATATATTTAATTTATTAAAGAAACAAATTAAAATAAACAATCTAAAGAAAGTAATTTAAATTAAACAATTTGAAGCAAACAATTTGGAGTAATTTTTTTGAAGTAAACAATTACAAAATAATGTTTTGTTATAGTTTAAAATAACTAAATAACTTATGAGATGATTCATTAAAACATTAATTCCTTTCATAATTTTTGATTATTCTTAGAAGGGTTTATATCAATGTTTTGTAACAAAGTATACCCCTTGCCACACCATGAATTTTGAAATATTTATAAAAGAAAACCTTACATACCATAAAATTATAATTTTGAAAATAAAATTTAAATCAAGTCCTTATATCATAAATAAATAAATAAATAAATAAATATCTATATATACATATCTTTGTAAATAAAACATAAAATGACAGATTAAAAACAAATTCAAAATATTGTATTTAGAATTGAAAATAAAAGATTAATCCCTTTTATTTATTAAAACAAATAAATATAAATAGGTAGATTTATATATATATTTAAATATATATATATATATAAATCTTTGTAAATTAAACAGAAAAAGTTAGATTGAAGACATGATCAACCCATAAAGATAATTTATAAATAAAAATAAAAAATCACCTTATATTTTAAGTTCTGAAAACAAATATAAATAGATAAAAAGATATATACACACATATATATATATGTATACATATTTAAACATAAATTGATAAAAAATACAACCCTTACCTGAATTAAAGGTGAATCTAAGAGTGTATTGGCTGCTGGGCACCAGGAAAGGAGAGAAAGAAAAGAGGGCATAGTTTGGGTGATTTCATGGGGTGAAAATGAGGGTTTATAAACTGAAAGGTAATATTATTTATTAATAAATAAAGGATAAAAAACAATGGGATCGCTGTGTAAATTAGAAGTCATGCATTTTAAGAGTTAGTTTATCGGTGTTCGGTTGTCTTATTTTTCATATAAAAAATATATACATTTTATATTTCATATTGCATTAATCAAAGATACAAAAGGAATTCAAAGTTGACCTAAATAGGATCAAAACAAAGATATTAATTAATGTAAAACATAAAGAAATAAAAAATATACCCACACACACACACACACATATTTATTATAATCAAATATTATAAGGGAATCTAGCGTGGTTCAACTTTGAGTCAAGACTGGGTTTAAATATTTCTCCATTCTCATCATTTGTGAGGAAAATGAAGTGAGATAGGGCTGAGGGAGACTTGGACAATGTAGGTGGAAGATATTTCGATTATGGAGGAGAGTTGATGGCTTGAACTATTTGGTTTGAGGGTCGCGAGATGAGGGAAGATGGAGGAGACGACCAGGGTTTAGAATGGAGGGTTGAGATCACATCTAGGCAGATCAGATGACTGAAAATAAACCTATAATGAGAAAAGGGAGAGCTTGATTGGGATTTGAAAAAATGGTCTGGATCATATTCGGTCAATCGAATGACTTAGATCAATTTTCTAGAGAAAAATCATGTAACGACCCGAAATATTGAATAAATATTGTTTCCTAATTTTGTGTATTATTTTATTTTTTATACTCAACAAAACTGTTTCATTTGATAACATGAGTATAATTAAAATGAGACCATTGGGTTTTGACTTTTATATGACCATTAGTCAATATTACCGCTAGAAACTAAACATTTCAATAATTGTCTCTAAATATAAGTGATATTGGTTAATTAATATAGAAAGAAGATTCGATGGCCTCACCCAGTAGTCTTCGACTGATCGAAGCCCATCTAACAGAACTTGGGAAGGAGGCAGCACCAATGGGCTTTGCTCTGGACCAAACCCAAGCCGAACTTCATCATGTGAAGCTAGAAAGAAATCACCTTCGCGAGAAGTTCAAACTGATAGAAATTACTACTCGAGCGATGTTGGTCAGCCTCCCTTGGATTCTCCCACCTTAGCACACCTTACACTTAGGTCCTATGCTGGTGTGATAAGGGGCTATGTAAGGAGACCATAACTGCCTTGTGTAATCCTTTGTTTTAAATAAAAATTTTGATTTCTTCTTATGATGAAGTTTATGAATTTTCAAATGTCCAGATAAATATAGTATGTATATTTTTGGTGAATTTTAGAGAAAGGATATTTAAAAAAAATGTTTATGTAAACCTTAAATAATTAAAAATGTGTAATTATTTTCAAAAAATGGTCTTCTACAATTATATTCAGTACGAAATTTAGAGTCTAATAAGATCAACTTAATTTTTGATGAATAGTAAATTATGAATAGTGATTTTATGCTTAGGATTAGTAATGTGACCAAATGGATTATTAATCTCACTTAAATAAAGCATTAATATAATCTAGGCACCTTGATTAAGTAATGTGATTCAATAAAATGGTTAAATAACGGTTTCATAAATTATTAGTCAAGTATTAGCTTTTTTCGGGTGAATAGTGTTTTTAATTAAAAATTTAATTAAAAATATTTAGAAAATTATTTTTATAAAATGGATTTCATTTTTGAACTCAGAGCATCGATATTATGTTAAGGTAATTTTTGGGGATTTTTCTGAAAAAAAAGAATTTTCGATGAATAGTGTATTTATTTAAAAATTAAATTAAAAATATTTAGAAAAATATTTTTATAAAATGGATTTCATTTTTTAAATCAGATCATCGATATTTGGTTAAGGTTAAATTTTGGGATTTTTCTGAGAAAGTTGAATTTTCGATGAATAGTGAAAATACAGTTTTTAAGTTACGGGTGTTTAATGACATCATTAAATGATGTATTAAGTATGTAATCAATATGGTAGACTTATGAATAGTAAGATAAGGTATGAGGTGCCCCAAGTGGCCAATAACATGGGCAAATACCATGGGCAAGCCCATGGTTTTTCCAAAACCACTAATGAGGTGTCCCTTGGCCATTAATGCCTTGTCCCCTCACTTTCCATATAAATACCAGGCCATCCTCTCATCCATTCGACTCCCAACTCTCCCCCAACGAAGATCTGGTCTCATTACCTCCCAAGGAGTCCTCCCAAGGTGCCCCCAATCCCTAAAGGTCCCAACCTTTGAGTTTTAAGAGTTACATTTTAAGGTAAGGGATCCGACCTCTCTCTTTCTTTTCAAGTAATCTCTTTCATGTGATTTTTTTTATGCTCCATGTTCTTATGTTGGAGGATGTTCTTTTATATTAATATTACTGCCCTTTTCATTTTCATATGATGATAGACCCTTTCTTTCTCTCATCAATTCTTTTTAAGAATGTTTAAGTGGCGCCGTTAGGCTGTCAAATTTTTAAGGGATTCTTTCACCCTTCTCATTTTCAAGTTCTATTTTCTGGTCAAGTCTTTAAAGTTACTTTTTATTATGTTGGGGTATGATCTATATATCAATAATACTGAAATTTTATGTTCATATGAAGAGAGAACCTATTTGATCTCGTCAATTCATTTTTTTTGAATTTTAAGTGGCGCCGTTAGGGTGCCGAATCTTTAAGGGATTATTTCACCCTTCTCAAGTTCTATTTTCATGTCAAGTATTTCAAGTTCTTTTTTATTTTGTTGGGGCATGATCTATAAATCTATCATACTGATATTTTATGTTCATATGATGAGAGACCCTATTTTATCTCTTCAATTCATTTTTTGTTGAAGTTTAAGTGGCGCCGTTAGGCTGCCGAATTTTTAAGGGATTTTTTCACCCTTCTTGTTTTCAAGATCTATTTTCATGTCAAGTATTTCATGTTCCTTTTTATTATGTTGGGGTATTATCTGTAAATCTATCATACTGATATTTTTATGTTCATATGATGAGAGACCCTATTTGATCTCTTCAATTCAGTATTTTGAAGTTTTAAGTGGCGCCGTTAGGCTGCCGAATTTTTAAGTGGTTCTTTCACCCTTCTTGTTTTCAAGTTCTACTTTCATGTCAAGTCTTTCAAGTTCCTTTTTATTATATTGGGGTATGATATCTATATCTATCATACTTATATTTTATGTTAATATGATGAGAGACCCTGTTTTATCTCATCAATTCATTTTTGTTGAAGTTTAAGTGACGCTGTTAGGCTGCCGAATTTTCATAAGAGAAATCTTATTTTTTTCTTCCTTCTATGTTTTTCATTTCATATGGTATATATTTAAAATTTAATTACCATGTTATTAAATACTTTATATTCTATTCCCCTACTGTTTTATGTATCATTTATGAGTGGGTGAACCATTTCCCCTCTCTTTTAAATGTTTTCTAAAACCTCGTAACATAGCCTTTATGCTGTAAATTTCCATCTCAAAATGTCTCTCTCTTTTTATAAAGTTTATTTATTTTATTAAGTGAATACTCAAAGATATTTCTTCTAAAGGGGTATTCACATATATACCAAAATGTTCTATTTTAAATTCTGGGATTTACATACATGAGACCCACTTTCCCTTTTCATGGGTTTAAAGTGACATAAAGATCATGTCTTTAAAGCCGTTTTAAAACGTTATGATTATGAAATGAAACCCATTTCTTTTATTCTATATGGGTTGTTTATTAAATGATTGATGATGATATATATGGCTCACATGATAATAAAGACATGTTAAGGGTGCGCCCTGATAGCGCTCCAATGCATTGGGTAAAGACTTAATCTCTAGAGATGACCTTTTAGACTGATACCTTGGTGAATAACCTTGGTAATTTTTAATGACACCTTGGGGATGGACCTTGGTGAAACAAAATGATTGCCAATATTAAATGTTGTAGCCACATATTAAAGTTATGAAAAATTTTATTTTTATTATGATATGCCTCAATATTTCTTTCTCATGCCTTAAAGTTCTTTTTCATGATATTGTTGATGTATCCCAAGTTCACATGTTAAATGTTTCCCCTTTTTTCCCTTACCGGGCCTTCTACTCACCCTTTCTTTTGATTATGTCCCCAGGTTATGAGATGTAGTAATGAACCTAGTATGAACATGAGGATAAGCCTTTCAAGTGTTTAAGAAGAATGTTTTATGTTTTCATGTTTTAAGTTCCTGGTTTCCAAGACACTAAACCTTAAAGATCCTTGGTTTTGTAAAATGTAATGAAAGTTTATGTGATAAAAATGTGGGATGCTATAGTTGGTATCAAAGGATGGTTTAGTTATTTATAGAAATTAGGATATGAAAACTTTAGGAATAAGCCTATATAAAAGTTTAAATATAGGAAATCTTCCTGGTATTTTGGTGAGTATTGAGTAAGGGGTTTCCAAGAAAATTCATCCCTGTCTGGATATGACCAGGTAGAGGTGGCTCTGGCATAGATGTACATAGGGGTAAAACCCAAAAACACCGCTTTGAGCTAGACTCGAACGGGAACTGGTACACGACAACGGGCCTTGCTGCACTCTTGGTTATGACACTCCCGGGGGATATGCTTTGGTAAATTCATAAGCTTAGTATGAACCATTATTAAAGGAACAAAGATAAAATAAAATAAAGATTCACATAATAATATATGATCATGGATAACCTAGTTTGGAACCTAGGGGATCACAAGTTAGGGTATACTTTTCTTCTACAATTTATCCTTCTATGCTTTCAGTTCCTTTTCATGATTATTGGCTAAGTATTTAAGCCCCTAATTTTACTTTCTTTTATTAGTTAATGGTGGGAAATGGAAGAACATGTCCCAATAACCAATGTGATAGGAAATGTGAAGATTTCCGTATTAATATGAAAGAGATGATTAGGGGATTAAAATATGATTATTATTTTGGTAGACGTTCACTATTTTGGGAACCCTATTTGATCGAGGTAAATAGATTACTACGGTATTTTCTTTGAGGAGTAAAGGTTGACTTATATTTTGAAGAATCGATGAATTTATGGTGAACTTATGGTATCATAGGTTACTTATGGAAATGATTGACCTATCTTGGGAAAAATATGTTTAGGTTAGTTACTTTTGTTATAAGATGTTAGGAGTGGTTGATGTTGTTTGGAGATGAACGATAAAGTTTATCTTGGAAGACTATGTTATCAAGTCCTTCTTGTATTTGGGTTTCATTCTTAGTTTGGGTTATTTTGAGGAATTTTAAGGACAATTATTTATGGAATGGTCTATGATGAACTCTGGGTAGTACCATGGAACTTTGAAGATTTAAAAGTAGTTTCCCTTACTATGAGATTCTTTCTTTTTGAAGAGTTTTTTTATCTTACCCTTTCTGTTTTTGGGATAAATGTTTAAATATAAATAGTTTTTCTTTTGTGGAATACATGATTCTCTACAAGATTATTCTTCTGCTTTTGATGAGACCAAGTGTTTTTGAATGCTCATCGTTTGGAGAAAAGATTATTTTTGGTAGAAACTTATTAAAGGATTAAACTCTACTTGAAGGTAGATATATTTCCTTATGTTTTTATTCTATGTAGTAAATGAATTCCTCAAAACTATGAAAAGGAACATAAAAGAAAAAACGTTGTCTGTTAACGTTTCCTACTAGGAAATAAAATACCATTTGACCCATCATAAGTTTGTGATTTTCTTGTTGTCAACTTTCTCCTAATCATGTTTTCTATCACTCTCCCTTAGAACGTGACCCTTTGTTTTTTCCTCCATGTCCATGTTTTCCTACATGGAATCCTAGTATGGGTTAACTCGGGTGACCTTTTTTACTTCCCTTTCTTTCTTTTAAAGTAATAGTTTTACTGACTCCTTTTCCGGTGTGGGACATTCAATGAAATTTCAAAACCCAATTTTAAAAATTGCGAGGATGCAATTTCTTAAGGGGGGAAGATTGTAACGACCCGAAATATTGAATAAATCTTGTTTCCTAATTTTGTGTGTTATTTTATTTTTTATACTCAACAAAACTGTTTCATTTGATAACATGAGTATAATTAAAATGAGACCATTGGGTTTTGACTGTTATATGACCATTGGTCAATATTACCGCTAGAAACTAAACATTTCAATAATTATCTCTAAATACAAGTGATCTTGGTTAATTAATATAGAAAGAAGATTCGATGGCCTCACCCAGTAGTCTTGGACCGATCGAAGCCCATCTAACAGAACTTGGAAAGGAGGTATCACCAATGGGCTTTGCTCTGGACCAAACCCAAGCCTAACTTCATCGTGTGAAGCTAGAAAGGAATCGACTTCGTGAGAAGTTCAAACTGATAGAAATTACTACTCGGGCGATGTTGGTCGAGCCTCCCTTAGATTCTATCACCTTAGCACACCTTACACTTAGGTCCTATGCTGGTGTGATAAGGGGCTATGTAAGGAGACCATAATTTCCTTGTGTAATCCTTTGTTTTAAATAAAATTTTTATTTCTTCTTATGATGAAGTTTATGAATTTTCAAATGTCCAGATAAATATAGTATGCATATTTTTGGTGAATTTTAGAGAAAGGATATTTTAAAAAAAATGTTTATGTAAACCTTAAATAATTAAAAATGTGTAATGATTTTCAAAAAATGGTCTTCTACAATTATATTCAGTACGAAATTTAGAGTCTAATAAGATCAACTTAATTTTTGATGAATAGTAAATTATGAATAGTGATTTTATGCTTAGGATTAGTAATGTGACCAAATGGATTAGTAATCTCACTTAAATAAAGCATTAATATAATCTAGGAACCTTGATTAAGTAATGTGATTCAATAAAATGGTTAAATAACGGTTTCATAAATTATTAGTCAAGTATTAGCTTTTTTTGGGTGAATAGTATTTTTAATTAATAATTTAATTAAAAATATTTAGAAAATTATTTTTATAAAATTGATTTCATTTTTGAACTCAGAGCATCGATATTATGTTAAGGTAATTTTTGGGGATTTTTCTGAAAAAAATGAATTTTCAGCGAATAGTGTATTTATTTAAAAATTAAATTAAAAATATTTAGAAAATTATTTTTATAAAATGGAGTTCATTTTTGAAATCAGAGCATCAATATTTGGTTAAGGTGAAATTTTGGGATTTTTCTGAGAAAGTTGAATTTTCGATGAATAGTGAAAATACAATTTTTAAGTTACAGGTGTTTAATGACATCATTAAATGATGTATTAAGTATGTAATCAATATGGTCGACTTATTAATAGTAAGATAAGGTATGAGGTGCCCCAAGTGTCCAATACCATGGGAAAATACCATGGTCAAGCCCATGGTTTTTCCAAAACCACTAATGAGGTGTCCCTTGGCCATTAATGCCTTGTCCCCTCACTTTCCCTATAAATACCAAGCCATCCTGTCATCCATTCAACTCCCAACTCTCCCCCAACGAAGCTCTAGTCTCATTACCTCCCAAGGAGTCCTCCCAAGGTGCCCCAAAGCCCTCAAGGTCCCAACCTTTGAGTTTTAAGAGTTACGTTTTAAGGTAAGGGATCCGACCTCTCTCTTTCTTTTCAAGTAATCTCTTCCATGTCATTTCTTTTATGCTCCATGTTCTTATGTTGTAGGATGTTCTTTTATATTCATATTACTTACCTTTTCATGTTCATATTATGAGATACCCCCTCTTTCTCTCATCAATTCATTTTAATAATGTTTAAGTGGCGCCGTTAGGCTGCCGAATTTTTAAGGGATTCTTTCACCCTTCTCATTTTCAAGTTCTATTTTCTGGTCAAGTCTTTCAAGTTAATTTTTATTATGTTGGGGTATGATCTCTATATCAATCATACTGAACTTTTATGTTCATATTATGAGAGACCCTATTTTATCTCGTCAATTCATTTTTGTTGAAGTTTAAGTGGCGCCGTTAGGCTGCCGAATTTTTAAGGGATTCTTTCACCCTTCTCAAGTTCTATTTTCATGTCAAGTATTTCAAGTTCCTTTTTATTTTTTTGGGGTATGATCTCTAAATATATCATAATGATATTTTATGTTCATATGATGAGCGACCCTATTTTATCTCTTCAATTCATTTTTTGTTTAAGTTTAAGTGGCGCCGTTAGGCTGCCGAATTTTTACGGGATTCTTTCACCCTTCTCGTTTTCAAGATCTATTTTCATGTCAAGTATTTCATGTTCCTTTTTATTATATTGGGGTATGATCTCTAAATCTATCATACTGATATTTTATGTTCATATGATGAGATACCCTATTTGATCTCTTCAATTCAGTATTTTGAAGTTTTAAGTGGTGCCGTTAGGCTGCCAAATTTTTAAGTGGTTCTTTCACCCTTCTCGTTTTCAAGTTCTACTTTCATGTCAAGTATTTCAAGTTCCTTTTTATTATGTTGGGGTATGATCTCTATATCTATCATACTGATATTTTATGTTAATATGATGAGATGCCCTGTTTTATCTCATCAATTCATTTTTGTTGAAGTTTAAGTGACGCCATTAGGCTGCCGAATTTTCATAAGAGAAATCTTATTTTTGTCTTCCTTCTATGTTTTTCATTTCATATGGTATATCTTTCAAATTTCATTACCATGTTCTTAAATCCTTTATATTATGTTACCCTACTGTTTTATGGATCATTTATGAGTGGAAGACCCATGTCCCCTCTCTTTTCAATGTTTTCTAAAACCTCGTAACATAGCCTTTATGCTGCATAATTTCCATCTCAAAATGTCTCTCTCTTTTTCTAAAGTTCATTTATTTTATTAAGTTAATACTCAAAGCTCTTTCTTATAAAGGGGTATTCACATATATACCAAAATGTTCTATTTTAAATTCTGGTATTTACATACATGAGACCCGCTTTCCCTTTTCGTGGGTTTAAAGTGACATAAAGATCACGTCTTTAAAGTAGTTTTAAAACGTTATGATTATGAAATGAAACCCATTTCTTTTATTCTATATGAGTTGTTTATGAAATTATTGATGATGATATATGTGTCTCACATTATAATAAATACATGTCAAGGGTGCACCCTGATAGCACTCCAATGCATTGGGTAAAAACTTAATCTCTAGAGATGACATTTTAAACTGATACCTTGGTGAATAACCTTGGTAATTTTTAATGATACCTTGGGGATGGACCTTGGTGAAACGAAATGATTTTCAATATTAAATGTTGTAGCCACATCTTCAAGTTATGAAAAATGTTATTTTTATTATGATATTCCTCACGAGTTCTTTCTCACGCCTTAAAGTTCTTTTAATGACATTGTTGATGTATCCTAAGTTCACATGTTAAATGTTTCCCCTTTTTTCCCTTACTGGGCCTTCTGCTCACCCTTTCTTTTGATTATGTCCCCAGGTTATGAGATACAGTAATGAACCTAGGATGAACATGAGGAGAATAATTTCAAGTTTTTAAGAAGAATGTTGTATGTTTTCATGTTTTAAGTTCCTGGTTTCCAAGACACCAAACCTTAAAGATCATCGGTTTTGTAAAATGTAATGAAAGTTTATGTGATAAAAAGGCTAGATGCTATAAATCATATCCCACATCGTAACCCAAGCAGTATGAGAGACTCCTTATAATACAGAGAATGACTCCCCCCATTTCAATGACATAGACACACACACACACACAACAAGGATCCTTATACATGGGCTCCCTCTCAGGCTTCAACCCACCTATGCTTAGACTGGTATTCAGCCCACCTATATATGTGGGCCAAACCTGTGGGTTACTCAAACTTTATTTTCATGAGCCTGCAAACCTGGGTACCAACATTGAACCAGGGATTGGCCTTCCCACTTAAGTAGTGGTGCGGGCTGCCCTAGTTTATAGTACTCCATCAATTTTTTTATAAAAAAAGTTTTCTAAAAGAAAAAAAATATCAAAGAATAATATATATATATATATATATATATCACTTTATTTATTTAAACCATTTTATTTTATGAAAAATTAATTTGAAATTATTATTTGAAAATATAAAATTATCTTTTCATTTGAAAGTCTAACTCATAAAAATTTTTGGTTAAATTTCATTACTTTAAATTTAATAAAAAATTAGTGTTATATTATAATTTTAAAAGTTTTAATTATTAATTTTTTTTATTAAATGTTACTATCTATATTATTACTTTAAATTATCTTTTTAAATCATTTAAAATTTTAAAACACCTAATGAATATTAAAAACCAACAAATACATTTCTCTCAATGGTCATAAAAAAATCTTATAAATACTATGTTTTAAGGATATTAAAAAAACACAAGATTCACCGATGTGCATTTCTTGTTTCCAAATGGAATTATATATTTATCTTGTTCTTAGTATCCTCATTATTTTTCTTTATATCTCTTTTATTATTTTGGAAGATAGAAGGGAAAAGGGCTATATATTCAGCCTTATTATGTTGATGGGTGGGTTCCAATGGTGTTTCTAGGGCTTTTAATGAGTTTTTTAAATTAGTCATGATCTCCATTTTGTAAAAGATCTAATGTCATTAGTGGTTTATTTAATAAAATTATTCCTTGTTTGTTCTCCATTATTAAATTCTTATGAATTAAGAATATTTATTTTAAAAAATTAATAACAATAATAATAATACAAGTACATCATGGATTCTAGGCATTACATTCTTCCCCTATAATAGAATTATGACCTCGCAATTCATTTTCACACACACAAACCCACATACTTATTATTTTGAATCTCTAATATTAATGTTCCTATATAAAAAAATTTATTATTATTAATTATCAAAATTAAATTATAACAATTAATTCACACCTTTTCCAGATCTACCAGTGTTGGCAATTCCCCTAAAAAGGCAGGTTTCTTCTGGTCAAATAGATCCTCAAAGTAATTTTAAATTCTTTAATTTCTTTTTCCCAAACATAACTTGAGAAACTAGGGTCAAAATCATGCATACAATGATAGGATCTTGAGAGAGAAGTATGAGTGGTTTAAATCTTGGAGACATCTAAGCGAACACGATTTCTATAAAACAAATGAAATGACTAGACTTATAGTATTTAAATGTATTTTAGTATTCCATATAAAATTAAATACAAAACTTGACACATGTAGGCTATGCGGAGGTCACCCTCTCTTGTAGCTTCTATAAAATTCTGCAAAGACTAAAATTTTTCGGATATGCTAAAACATTTTAAAAGACACTCAAAGTATTTTCCTCGATGTGCATAAAATGTAATTTGTTCATGCACTATGAGAAAATAAAAAAATCTCAATCATCGAAAGAATCAGAGTATATTAGGAGTATTGGATAATTGGTAAAGGCATTTACTAGATAAAAAATGGTTTTAAAAGTGTTCAAATTCATATGGGAATGTTTTTAAAATAATATTTTCAAGAAAATCATCTGTAATAGAAAAAATATTTGTTCATGTTCTTCTATCTTCCATATAAAAATATTAAAGAAAATAATTTTTATAAAGTAGATATAATTAAATTTTCAATTGGTTCTAATTTTCCAAAATTATCTAGACTGTTTCTCTGATACCAATTGTAAGGACCTGTACCCGCTCTTCTGGGTTTAGTACATATAAATAATGTGTATTTTTTTAAAAGTAAACTAAAAAATCACACAACATTTAATAAATTATAGGAACTTTTACCAGTCTAGGTTTTGGAGAATTAAATACATTCCTTAAAACTTAACACATTTTTACAAAAATGAAATTAAATAAATAAAAATTCTTCAAGTACTCTGCCTCATCAATGGAATACACATCACAAAGTAATTCCACTAAACTTGTAAAAAATAAATTTTAAACATAGTGTGAACAATTATTTTTCCCATTAAGGGGTTTTAAAATATTTGGTAAATAATTTTAAAATATTTCTTTTTCTAAAAAGAATAATTAGAAATAGGTTTTCAAAACATTAAGAAAATATTTATAATAAGTTAGTATAATTTATAAAACCATAAATTTCCAAAATAATAATATTTTGAAATAATTCCTTGGATTTTTCTATTTGAAAATAATAATTTTGAAGGATTAATTATGATACTCAGTAGGAAATAATAAAACTATAATTCCACTTAGCCATATCTCATATGGGAAAATTTCCCCTTAAGGTCATGGGTTTACTCCCAATATTATAACTTAACATTTGAAACTATAGTGAAGTTTTTTAGAAAACATTTTAATGGTTATTCATTTCTCAATAATAATCCAAAAACATTTAAAAATGATACATGCATAAATTATTTTCTTTAAAGAAAATAATCCTACATACCTCATAACATGTCATAAACATTTTTTGAGATTTTCTAAAATCATTTTTGTAAAAAATCCATGCTTATAAACAAACATTATTATTTAAAAGGCATAAATATAAATTCATAATAGAATGAATGAATACTTAAATAAAATTCATGTAATGTCTATGATAACTTAGATGATGGAAATATTAAATTTATGAATGACATACATGGATGATCATAAATATTTTTCACATGAAATAATAGGTTTTATTTATAATTAACACATAAAATGATAACATTTATCATTTATATATAAAAAATACATATAAAATAATAACTATAAAATGATTACCTTATCCCATAGAGATTTCATTTATGAAAGAACCAAATTAAAATAAAAAATCTAAAGTAAGAAATTTAAAATAAATAATTTGAAGTAAAAAACTTGGATTAATTTTTTTGAAGTAAACAATAACTAAATAATGTTTTGTTATTGTTTAAAATAAATAAATATCTTATGAGATGATTAATTAAAACATTAATTCCTTGCATAATGTTTGATTATTATTATAAGGGTTTATATTAAAGTTTTGTAATGAATTAGACCCATTGCCACACAATGAATTTTGAAATATTTATAAAATAAATCATTACGGACCCTAAAATGATGATTTTGAAAATAAAATTTAAATCAATCCCTTATATCATAAATAGATAGATATATATACCTATATATATATCTTTGTAAATAAAATATAAAATGATAGATTAAAAAAAATTCAAACTCTTGCATATATATTTGAAGATAAAAGATTAACCCGTTTTAGTTATTAAAATAAATAAATATAAATAGATAGATTTATATATATATATTTACACACACACATATATATAAATCTTTGTAAATTAAACATAAAAAGTTATATTGAAGACATGATAAACCCATAAACATAATTGATAAATAAAAATAAACAACCCTCTTATATTATAAGTTCTGAAAACACATATAAATATATAAATATAAATATATATATATATATACATAGGTATATATATATGTATATATATTTAAACATAAATTGATAAAAAAAATATAAACCTTACTTGAATTAAAGATGAATCGAAGAGTGTATTGGCTGTTGGACACCAAGCATGGAGAGAAAGTAAAGAGGGCATAGTTTGGGTGTTTTCATGAGGTGAAAATAAGGGTTTATAAACTAAAAGGTAATATTATTTATTAATAAATAAAGGATAAAAGACAATGAGATCACTGTGTAAATTGGAAAGAAAGCATTTTTTGAGTTAGTTTATTGGTGTCTGATTGTCTTATTTTTCATATAAAATATATATACATTTTATATTTCATATTTTATTAATCAAAGATACCAAAGGGATTCAAAATTGACCCAAATTAGATAAAAAAAGATGGTAATTAGTGTAAAACATAAAGAAATTGAAAACACACACACACATATTATAATCTAATCTTATAAAGGAATATGACATGGTTTGACTTTGATTCAAGATAAGGTTTAAATATTTCTCTATTCTCATCATTTTTGGGGAAAATGAAGTGATATGGGTCTGAGGGAGACTTGGAAGATGGAGGTGGAAGGGATTTCAATGATGGAGGAGATTCAGTGGCTTGACCTATCTGGTTCGAGGTCCATGGGATGAGGGAAGATAGAGGAGATGATCGAGGTTTGTAATGGAGGGTTGAGATCACATCCGGGAAGATCAAATGACTGGAAATAAAACCATTATGGGAAAAGGAGAGCTTGATCAGGATTTTGATGAATAGTATGGATTTCATTCAGTCGATTGGATAACTTAGATCGAGTTTCCTAGGAAAAATCGTATCCCACATCAAAACCCAAGATGTCAGAGTGCCGCCTTATAATATAGAGTGTGACTCCCCCCCATTTTAATGACACAAACACACACACCATAGGTATCCTATACACGGGCTCCCACCCAGGCTTCGACCTACCTATGCCTGGAATGGTATTCCTCCCACCTATATATATGGGCTTGACCAGTGGGTTTCTCGATATTAGTCTATATGGGCTTGTGTAACTAGGTACCTAGATTGAACTAGGGCTTATCCTACTCACCTAAGCAGTGGTGTAGGATTCCCTAGTTTGTGGCACTCCATCAATTTTTTGTAAAAAAATATTTTTTCTAAAAGAAAATAAATATCAAATAATTGTATATATTTTTATCACTTTAATCATTTAAACCATTTTATTTTATGAAAAATCAATTTTTTATTCTTATTTGAAAATATAAAATTATCTTTTCATTTGAAAGTCTAACTCATAAACATTTTTGTTTAAATTTCATTATTTTAAATTTAATAAAAATTAAATGTTATATGATAATTTTGAGAGTTTTACTTATTAAATTTTTTTCATTAAATGTAACTATCTATATTATTATTTGAAATTATGATTTTAAATATTTTAAAATTTTAAAACACCCAACAACCATTAAAACCCAAAAAATACATTTCTTCCAATGGTCACAAAAAATCTTATAAATACAATGTTTAAGGACATTCAAAAAAATAAAAGATTCAGTAAATTCCATTTCTTATTTCAAAATGGTGCTATATATTCCTCTTATTCTTAGTATCCTAATTATTTTTATTGCTATTTCTATTTTGGAAGATCCAAGGGAAGAGGGCTATATGTTCGACCAAATTGTTTTGATGAGAGGTGTTCCAATGGCATTTATATGTATTTTAATGAAATTTATAAATTAGTCATGATCTCCAGATTGTAAAATATGTAATGTCATTAGTGTTTTATTTTATAAAATTATTCCTTATTTGTTCTCAATTCTTGAATTCTTCTGAATTATTAATTTTTTTAAAATAATAATAATACAAGTACATCATGGATTCTAGGTGTTAAAGTAAAAGTTACACAAGTTTATTATCAAATATCAATATTTTCATGTCAGTGACTAATTTGAAGTTACAAGGACTAAAATCACACGACTGTCATGTTTTGATGGAATATTTGATGTCTATTGCCTTTTGTTGCATTCATCCTCAAAATGTACGATATACATTAATGAGAATCTGCTTCTTTTTCAAATCCATATATAGTAAAGTTATAGACCCAATGAAGTTTCCAACATGAATAAGGAGGTTTTAGTCATATTATGTGAATTAGAGATGTTCTTCCCACCATAATTATTTGATATAATTTTTCACCTAATGGTTCACTTGGTTAGAGAGGTTAAATTATGTGGTCCTATCCATTATATATGGATATAACCCATTGAATTATATATGAATATTTTGAAAGGGTATGTCAAGAATCAAAGTCATACAAAAGGTTGTATTGCAGAACGATATATTGTTGAAGAAGCTATTGAATTATGTAACAATTACCTATTAGATATTGTTAGCACCAGTCTCCCAAAGTCTTGTCACAACACCTTATGAGCAAAGGTATTTCCAGAAGATATGTTCTTAACATTACCTTAACAGAGAAGAAGAAATTACACCTTTACATTTTACATAATAGTGAAGATGTTGATCCACACATTGTATCCCACAAATAAATTCTTAGAGATTTGAATCCATCAAGGGATAAAGGATGGATATCAAATACACATAATCAAAATTTTATATGATGGTTATGAGATAAAATATATAAGGAGTTATCTAAAAATATAAATTCTATTTCCTCACGAATTTAATGGCTTTCCAGGGGACTGAATGAAAATGTTATATCTTACCCTATTTTTGTAATCAATGGTTATACATTATATACAAAAGAACATGATGACTGTAGTATGATGAAAAATAGTGGTGTTACGCTTGTGGTTGAAGCGATGCACATATCTGGTTCCAAGGATAGAAATCTAATTTATACAGATATGTCATATTTTTTCATTATCAAACATATATATGAGTTGGATTATATAACATTTAAAGTTTCAATATTCCATTGCAAATGGGTTGACAATATGAGTGTAGTGAAAGTTGATGAAATGGGCTTCATGAAGGTGAATTTCAGCATGGAAGGATAAAAATATGATCCATTCATAATGGAATAAAAATAATTGCAAGTATTTTATTCCTTAGATCCAGCAAATAAGAATTGGTCGATTGTCTTGATAGTAACTAAAAAAAATGTCGGGTCAGATGAAAATTCAATTGAGGAAGAAACTTTCTTTGGGAGATCACAACTAGTTCATGCCATTCCCAATGTAGACAATGTCTTGTACGTTATAGGTGACCAAAAAGAGGGGATTTGTATTCTTGATAGAGGAACAAAATCCCTAAAACTTAAAAAAAATAGAGTTCAATGAGAAGGTAAAATTGTTTTCTAATATACTATGTTTTTATTCACAATATTATATGTTCTCTAGTGCATTATTATAATATAAATTAAATTTTTGAATACTATAAAAACAATGTCTTCTGTACATGATGATGTTACCAATCCCCCAAAAGAAAAAAATATAAAAAAGTAAACCCTTTTGGAAGATTTAATGGTAATGTTATGATATACTTTCTCTATTTTACCAAAAAATTATATAATGGAACGTTGATTTAATTTTCATTATTCCTTGCAGATTAAATTTATTTTAGAATATTTCTATCCTTATTTCATGCCTTTGAAGGAAGATAAATGATTCTATCTCTGCTCAATCACAGAGGAAATATTGATGTATTCACAGTAAAATCACTATCCATAGAATTAATGTATTGTTTCATATTCATGTTTAACTTATTTATTTTTATTATTACTCACATGATAATTATTTTCTTATTTAGGTGGATTATTTTGTTCAAGTTGGGGTGGTTTGTCCATCTTTTATGCCTTTTTATACAAAAACTTCCACAAACTTCTTGTACCTCAAAACCTTTTCACCCCTACAGTGTTGGTATTTATCACTTTCCTTCAAGTTCCATCCACTTCTCAATCATATAGGTAATATTAATGTTTTTAGAGTATAATAATTGTCCATATAATTAATTTATTATTTCATATTTTTTTTTGTTATTACTCACATAATAATTTTTTTCTTATGAAGGTGGATTCTTTTGTTCTATATATGGTGGTATATCCATATTTCATGCCTTTCTGCACCAAAACCTCTACATAAATCTCCCTCAAAACATTTTTATCCCTGAAGTGTTGAAATTTATCACTTTTCTTTAAGTTCCCTCCACTACTCAATCATAGAGGCAATCTTGTTGTTTTTATATTAAAATCATTTCCATAGAATTAATGTATTATTTCATATTTATTTTTTATTTATTTCCTTTTAGTATTACAAATATAATAATTTTTTTCTTATACAGGTGAATTATTTTGTTTGAGTTGGTGTGGTTTGTTCGAAGCTGCTCATGCTCGTGAGAGATTGGAATGTGAGCTTGTAACTAAGATAATGACAACAAGGAACTACATCGAGAATGAATACAACTATCATGATAATTTTAATACCTACTAGTTATTTAATTAAAATTTTCATCATTTTATCTACTATTTGTAAGTTATTTTCCTTATCATTTTTATATAAAACTTATTTAGTTTTTTCATAGATCTTTTTGGAATTCATATTGATTCTATTTTCTTAATAGAAAAACCTTTCTTGTTGAAATCTATAAGATTACATGAAGCTCATGTGGTCATTTTGGGACTTCTTGTGATATAATAGACATATGATCTTCCTCTATTCTTCTGGATTTCAACAAAGAGAAAGTTTTTTCAACTAAGAACATCGACTCAATATATAGTTTTGGTATTTTGACAAAGAAATGAAATTGAAATCATTGTAACATTATAAGTTATTATTTTTTGAGACTTTGGGATGTTTAAGAATCAGTTTCACCTCAATCTGACACATGGTGTGACTGGTATGACTCCAAGTGCTTCTTTTTATTTAAAACTAACATTAATTTTAGTAAAAAAGAAAAATAACATATTGAAAACTAAGAAAGCATATTCATATTGTTTTAATAATTATATGAAAATTATCCATAAATAATTTTTAATTTTTAGGAATCATCCGCACCACAATCTGATAAAAAATGTGCCTGATATGACTCAAAGTGTATGTTATCAATTTAAAATCGACATTTTAGTTCAAAAAGTGCCACTCAATAAAAATAGACCAATCACACTAAATTTTTCTTGATAATTTAGAAAAATGATTCATAAGTAATTTTTGATGTGTAGGAATTATTTTTACATCAAATCTATACACGATGTGATCAGAACGAGTCAAAGTGTGTGTTTCCAGTTTAAAATGACATTTTAGTAAAAAATACAAGTGACATTATAAAAAACAAGAAAAACACATTCAGATTGTTTTGATAATTTTGAAAAATGATCTATAAGTCACTTGATATGTGTAGGAATCAACCACACCTCAATTCGATGCATGGTGTGACTAGTATAACTCTGAGTGCATCTTTTTATTTTAAGTTGACATCAATTTTAGTAAAATGGACAACTGAACTACTCAAAATCGAGAAAAATCTTTTTTATTGTTTTTATACTTTATAAAAATTATCTATAAGTCATTTTTGATTTGTAGGAATCATCCGTACCTCAATTTGATACACAATGTGTCTGGTATGACTCAAATTGTCCGCTGTTATTTTAAAATTGACATTTTAGTTAAAAAAGTTTCACTCTCTAAAAACCAAACAAATGAACTTGTATTTTATTTATAATTTTTAAAAACAATTCATAAGTAATTTTTGATTTGTAGGAATTGGTTTCACATCAATCTGATACATGATGTGATCAGAATGAGTCAAAGTGCGTGTTTCTAGTTTAAAATGGAATTTTAGTAAAAAAATACTGGTGACATACTGAAAACCAAGAAAATGAATTAGTATTGTTTTTATACTTTCGTAAAATGATTCATAAGTCATTTTAGATGCATAGTATTCATCCTCACCTAAATCCGACACACGGTGTAATCGATATGACTCCAAGTGCATCTTTTTATTTAAAATCGACATCAATTTTAGTAAAATGAAAAACTAACCTACTCAAAATAAGAAAACGCATTCATATTGTTTTTATAATATACTAAAATGACCCATAATTCATTTTTGACATGTAGAAATCAACTATACCTCAATACGATACACAATTTTCCCGATATGACTCAAAGTGTCCGTTATGAGTTTAAAATCAATATTATAGTTTAAAATGTATCAGTCACTAAAAACTAATAAAACATGCTTATATATTTTTTATAATTTAATGAAATTATTCATAAGTCATTTTTGACATGAAGGAATTTGTTTCACATCAAACTGATACATGATGTGATCAGAACGAGTCAAAGTGCATCTTTCTAGTTTAAAATGGCATTTTAATAAAAAATAAAATTGACATACTCAAAATTAATAAAAAAATTTATATTATTTAAATAATTTATTAAAAATATTAATAATTCATTTGAGATGTATTGGAATCATCCTCACCTCAATCTGATGCACGGAGTGACGGGTATGATTCCAAGTGTGTATTTTTATATAAAATTGACATCGATTTTAGTAAAATGGAAAACTGACCTACTTAAAATTGATAAAACACATTCAGATTGTTTTTATACTTTACTAAAATGATAAATAAGTCATTTTTTATGTTTAGGAATACATCACACCTCAATATGATACATGATGTTCTTGGTATGACTCAAAAGTGTCTGTTATCAGTTTAAAATCAACATTTTAGTTCAAAAAGTGTCAGTCGCTGAAGACCAATCAAACATTCTCATATTTTATTGATAATTTTAAAAAAATTCATAATTTATTTTTGATGTGTAGGAAATTTTTTCACATCAAACTGATATATGATGTGATTGGAATGAGTCAAAGTGTGTGTTTCCAGTTTAAAATGTCATTTTAGTAAAAAAATACAAGTGATGTACTCAAAAATAAACAAATGCATTTGAATTGTTTTTATAATTTAGTAAAATTATCCATAAGTCATTTGAGATGTGTAGGAATCAGATGAACCTCAATCTGATTCACAATGTGACCGATATGACTCAAAGTGCACCTTTTTATTTAAAATTGACATCAATTTTAGTAAAATGCACAACCAACCTACTCAAAACTGAGCAAACATGTTCATATTATTTTTATACTTTAAAAAAAATGATACATAAGTCTTTTTTACATGTAGTAATCATCCTCACATTAATCTTATATATGATATTCTCGGCATGACTCAAAGTGTCCGTTATCAATTTAAAATCAACATTTTAGTTCAAAAAGTGTCAATCACTAAAAACAGATCAAATGTGCTTGTATTTTCTTAATAATTTAGGAAAATGATGCATAAGTAATTTTTGACATTTAGGAATTAGTTTCATGTCAAACCGATACACGATGTGATCATAATGATTCAAAGTGCGTGTTTCTAGTTTAAAATGACATTTTAGTAAAAAATAAAAGTGACATACTCAAAACTAAGAAAAAACATTCATATTATTTTGATGATTTAGAAAAATGATACATAATTAATTTGATATATTTAAGAATCAACCTCACCTCAATTTGACTCACAATGTGACCGTCATGACTCAAAGTGCACCTTTTTATTTAAAATTGACATCAATTTTAGTAAAATAGACAACTAACCTACTCAAAATTGATAAAATGCATTAATATTGTTTTGATACTTTATGAAAATGATCCATATGTCATTTTTTATGTGTAGGAATAAGACACACCTAAATCCAATACATGATGTGCCTCGTATGGCTCAAAGTGTTAGTTATCAATTTAAATTTGACATTATAGTTCAAAAAGTTCCACTCACTGAAAACTGATCAAATATATTTTCTTGATAATTTAGAAAAATGATTCATAAGTCATTTGTGATGTGTAGGAATTGGTTTCACATTAAACCAATGCAATATGTGATTATAATGAGTCAAATTTAATGTTTCAATTTAAAATTGACATTTTAGTAAAAAATAAAAGTGACATACTCAAAACTGAGAAAATTCATTCTGATTATTTTGATACTTTAGGAAAATTATCCATAAGTTATTTGTGAAATTTAAGAATCATCCTCACCTCAATCCAATGCACAATGTGACCAGTATGACTCCAAGTGCATCTTTTTATTTTAAATTGACATCAATTTTAGTAAAATGGACAACTGACCTACTCAAAACTGAGAAAATGAATTTGAATTGTTTTGATACATTACTAAAATGACCCATAAATAATTTTTTATGTGTAGGAATCAGCCGTACCTCAATTCGATACATGATGTGACCAGTATGACTCAAAGTGTCTGTTATCAGTTTAAAATCAATATTTTAGTTCCAAAAGTGTCACATAATGAAAATCAAACAAACACAATCATATTTTATTAATAATTTATAAAAATGATTCATAAGTCATTTGTGTTATGTAGGAATTGTTTTTACATAAAACCAATATATGATGTGATCAACATGAGTCAAAGTACGTGTTTCCAGTTTAAAATGACATTTTAGTAAAAAATACAAGTGACGTACTCAAAACTGAGAAAACACATTTATATTGCTCTGATACTTTAGGAAAATGATCCATAGGTCATTTTAGATATGTTGGAATCAACCTCACCTCAATATGATGCACGTTGTGATCAGTATGACTCTAAGTGCATCTTTTTATTTAAAATTTACATCAATTTTAGTAAAATGGATAACTGACCTACTCAAAATTAATAAAACAAATTTGTATGGTTTTGATACTTTATAAAAATGATCCATAATTCATTTTTGACATGTATTAATCAGCCTCACCTCAATATAATACATGATGTTTCCAGAATGACTCAAAGTGTCCGTTATCAGTTTCAAATCGATATTTTAGTTCAAAAAGTGTCACTCACTGAAAAATGATCAAACACACTCAAGATTTATCTTATAATTGTTTAATTATTTTTCATATAGATAATTCTTGAATATGAACAAGAAATGGTGTGGAATTAAAAAATCAACCACAACTCAATCCGATACACATTGTTTCAGGTATGACTCAAAGTTTAGTTTAAAATTAACACTTTCTATTAATTTATTTCTTTATATTATTACTAACATAAGAATTGTTTTATTATACAGGTTCATTATTTTTCTTGAGTAAGGGTGGTTTTTTCCATAATATAATTATTTAGGGTTAGGATCAAAAGACAAAGGAATGTTGATGTTTTTGAATGTTTGTAATAATTTGTACTTATATAATTGTTTAAACAATGTTTTAAATTTCTATAATATTGTTTTTTTTCTTGTATTTATTTTGTAAATTTAATTTCATTTAAATTATGTATTGTTACTTTGTTTTTTTGATATTTTAGCATTTTTAGTAATGCAGTGTGCTGTTACAATACATTGCACTAATGCTGCAGTGTGCTGTTACAACACACTGTAGTATGCCCCTTTATCAGTGATTTTGAAAGTGTTGATAAATAAATCCTTTATCATCACTTTTAAAACCACTGATAAATGTACCATTTATCGATGATAAATAAAAGTTATAATAAAGTGGTCCTTTATCAGTGCTTAATTTCAACTGATAAAAGACAAGGGCTTTTAATCTCTCTCCAGTTGTCAGCGCTTCTCTAGTGTTGATAAAATCCATTTTTAGTGATGCTAAAGGCTTATTTTGTAGTAGTGAGGCCTCACACCATTGGAGGCTCAAAAATCCACCTCTCCTCTGGAAATATTTCAGAATCTACTTGGTTCTTGTATTTGGATACATATGTGAGCAGCACAAGTGTATCTACTACCCAATGTGTAGATTTTGAAATATTACACTTGATAATAAACACACCTTTCTCTTCCTCTTACTTCTGGGTCCAGTTCCTCCTTCCAGTGGTCTTTCTTACCATATGAAAAACATACTGCTTCCTTTTCCTTGCTCTGCATCTAGATCTTCTTCTTGGAAAGATGGTTCTTAAGATCTTTAGACTTGTTATGATTCTTGGTCCCCTTTGCCTTGTTCTTCCTTTTGTTATTCACTATAAGGACTGTAGGTTTGTCACACCCCATTTCCTTGTTCACTTATAGAATTATAGTAAGAATTTCCAAAATACTATTCTCATTATTTATCATGTTATAATTAATAATAAAACTAGAGAAGGACTTGGGTAGTGAGGAAAGTATGATATCTATGTGAAAATCATATGAGAATTTAATCCCTAAGATGTCTAGGCGTTCAATGTAGCTAATAATCTTGACTTCATGAGGCCCATATGGAACTAAATTTATATGATTAGTTGTAAACAGAGCATTGGATATATCATATCTCTCTTATCTCAACTTCTCTTAATAGAGATCCCAAATGTGAGACATCATTATATATGTATCCATGTCCTCATGTTGCTTTAGAAGCTCATTGGTCATGGATGATATCATGAAATGCTGAAAATATATGGAATTGTTCAAATGTTTCTCATAGAGAGATAAATCTTCCTCACTATCCTCTTTAAAACATGCTTTAGGAATATGTTA
Organism: Viscum album; assembly: GCA_963277665.1. Lineage (NCBI taxonomy): Eukaryota > Viridiplantae > Streptophyta > Magnoliopsida > Santalales > Viscaceae > Viscum > Viscum album. The sequence goes on along the minus strand of OY728121.1, from coordinate 1,347,628,964 downwards.
TTCCAATACATACAATTTCATTTCATGGCATAGGAAAAAAATAAGTGCCTTTGACACTCTTGGAAATTTATTCCAGTGAGAAGGTTATCCTTCTCAAGTATGAATCAAAATGATATGTTTTAAGTCAAGTTTATTTCCATTTATACAAATAAGATGAGCATAGTTTTAATACTTTATCTGATAAGAATTTAGACAAACAAACAAATATTATATTTATTAATCTACTATTATTTTATTGAAACCTAATATCCCTCACAATTGGATTTAGAATATCCCATTGCTTAGAAATTCTAGTGGATATGATCCATATTCCCATTATCATCACTCCTAATTTAGCCAGTTAAGCAATTTGAAGGGTTTTAAACAGGCATTCCAAATTCCAATTGCATTAACTCATAGTTCCTTTATCTGTTGAGTGGACTCCCCAATCCTTAAATCATTAAATTAGATTTCCTCAATCATTGACTCTTAGTTACACAAAGTCCTACTTTGTCAGTCAACACTTGATGTGAACTAAGTTAAGTCAACCCAAAACTTCAAGTTAGAATTACCTAATAATTGAAAGCATCCTCACTTTGGCTGGTCAATTACTTTGAACTATGGTTCGATTTTAACTTAATTAGTGTAAGGTTATACTGAATTAATATATATAATTGATGGATTTTATCTATATGTGAAAATTTTCAATTATTATATTTATTACATGCTTGTTAATATTAAGAGGATTTACTTAAGTGATTAACCATGTCTTAGATATTTTTTATGCATAATTTAATTTATTTTAGTTATATATTTCATTCTTGTTAATTCATTAATTCATTTTATCACAAAAAAACATCCATAATGAAATAACCATGAAACTTGATAGAAATAAAATAATAAAGCAGTACAATCATCAAATTTTATTAATTGTTAGTTTATCTAGTAGATAATAAACTAAATGTCAACCTAGGAGAAAAATACATTGAACCATTTTTGGTTTTTGTTGTATCTTTCCACTTTTCCACCTATGCATCTCTCTTGGATCAGTTTTTCCTTTGTTCTAAACTTGAATCGCCTATACTAGATTGGGAGCTTCATCTATTACATATGATTTTACTCACATGTAGGTGAGGGGGAACCAAAGGATTGGATAAGGGGTTTACATAAAAGAAACCATGAGCACACAAACCCTTACATAATGAGAGGAGGGATGACATACATACCAAAAATTTAATTTAATAATAAATTAAAAGAATCTAATCAAATAAAAAGGCTCAGTCTATGATCATGATTATCCACATACATGCAATAAATTACACATTTAATAAAATCAACATTCAATACTAATCATTCTTATTTAAGATAAATCATGCTCGAATCAATTAATTATCTTATTTAATTAATCAATTCATTTATCTTAATTATCATCTGAATTTTCTTGAGTTTCTCATCCATAATTTTTTTAAACAAATACAATTAATTTATTTAAAATTAACTATGTATAAAAATGTACCTTATAGGTAACATCGTGAGTACCCATTTGAACTACCCAACATGTATTATATATGTATACTATTTATATAAGGACCTGACCCTAATTTCCCAGAGATAGTGCCTTATTTTATTACATTGGCATATAAACAAGGAATATGAATCCCGAAGGAACAAGTATTTTAGTAGATTTGGAAACAAGATACATACATAAGTTCAACATTATAACTTGAAATTAAATACAACATATAAGTTTTATTGGTAACATCCACAACTATATGTTTATCCATGCAGGTCATTTATAATAAACTTCTTCATGTCCTGAGAAAATAAACATAAGAAAGGGGTGATCTAAAATGCTGAGTAAGAGTAAGTAATATAGCATAAGATAACGTAAACATTAGGCATGGTGAATAATTGAAAACACGTGACTTTAAAATTAACGTGAACATAATATGGTAGGAATATGAGATGAGTGAATATTACCATAATAAAACATAATCATGGGTATTATATTAGTCGAATAAACTCATGAAATTTGAATTTATAGATTAATAATGAGGTAAATACATATTCCAGACATTCTGAAAAAATAACGTCAAGACCTCGGCCAAGACATCTAAAAATTATTAAGGCCTCAGCCAAAACCATATCTAAAAATGGGCAAGGCCTCTACCAAGTCCATATATATTTGTCTCATGAGACCTAATGATGAATAGAGGGGATATAGAGTTACCCACTCATCAAAAAATAAGTCCAATGCATTCCTCATATGAATGGGGATAAACATAAACAAAATATACTTTCATATCGAAAGAAACATATGAAACAAAAATAACTTTCCCTGAACATTAAGCATAAACACTAACCATTCAGAGTAAATTGGTGAATGGGTTTAAGGTAGAACATACATAGTTAAACTAATCATAAACCATTAAATAAAATATGGTATATGATATCATAAAAAATTAATCCCAATAATACATAATAATCAACAATATTGTTTAAATAGATGAAGATACTCTTATAAAATCATCATGTAATTCTGGAGATAAATACTCTTTTATTTTGAAAAGAATATTTCTTTTGAAAAGGTATTTTTATAAAACTAGAATTTAAGTAAGATAGTATTTTAATAATATAATGATTTATTTTAGAAATATAATGGTTAGTAAAAATATATTATATATTTCTGTTGAAAATAGGTAAGAATTTGAGAAATTCTCTTGAATTGGGCTTGTATTTCAGAAAGATTTTTTGAAAGATCATTTTAAAACATATAACCCCCCATAAATGAAAGTAGGATTCTGGTTGGAACATATATATTGAATATTATTAGATAATATATGAGGATTACATATGAATAACTAATAATTTAATTGAGTTTAGTAGAGAATAAGAATAACTTGAATGAAAATGGAGGTTTGGGTAGAAAACCCTTACCTTAAGTATGAAGGTGTTCCTCACTTGATCTTAATGACATGAATAATCAAATTTAGGTTCATAAATTAATGATTCAAGAAACTTATATAAATTTAATTGATTTATTATAACTATATTAGGTTCATTCATGGCATTTTTATGGGTTAAGAGATTCACTTTCATTGTTTGGGAGTGTTTTCTTCCTTGATTTTCATGATCGGTTTACTTATATTAATGTATGGATAAACATGTAGAATGAGAATGGTTGTACATAATAGAAGTTGTATGTTATTAGTGAAAAATAATAATATTACATGGTCATAAATTCATTTGGTTATTTGGAGTGAAGATGAGTCATTATATAAAACTTTAATGACAATTGTTTGGGTTAATTGGCGGTTTTTGTTCACAACGAACTCATTTTGATTTATAAATTTTTATCATGTGTACAAAAGGATTATAGAACATTAAATAAGTTATAATACATATATTATAGTCTTTTTCAACCATCAAAATGGTTTCATGACCAAAATTGAATACAGTAATAGAAATTAAAAATCCGTCGTCCTTGAATGTGATAAATTAACACCTCTTGGATGGTGTTTTCATTTCAAGTATAAAAGATGGGGAAATGAGATATGATAAAGAATTATTACTTTATCATAAAAAAATTTCAGTACATTTATGGTACTATAGTCATCAAAACATTTGGATGAAAGGCGGTGAGGAAATAAAAAAAAATAAATGAACTTGAAATAAAAGAAATAAAAAGAGGAATTTACCTCTTGAAGTAATCTTTCTTGAGAGCCTCTTTAGGGGAAAGGTTTTGGTATTTTTATGAGACAAAGGGATACTGGACATGGGGGAAGATCTTGGGAGGATATTTGAGTATAATTTAGACAAGGAAAAAGGCTTGAGAGGAGTGAATAGAAGAGGGAGTGAGGGGGAGTTTTTATATTGGAGGAGTGGAAGGTTTTCTCATTATTTTACTCATTATTTTATTATTTTTCCAAAGAGAACCAATAGTATTGATTATTGTGACCAAGAATAGTAATATGTGAATTTGAGTTCAAATAAAGTGGTCTTAAATCATCCTTATATCACCCATGACTCAATAAATCATGTATTTAGTATTTATCTTAAATTATCATATTTTACTATTCACCTAAAATTGAAGTATTTTCGATAAATCCCAAAAATTCACCCAAAATATTTTTCTGTGTGTAGAATTAAAAAATGAAATATTTTTTTTAAAATAATTTTCTAAATAATTTTAATTTAATTTTTAAAAAAAATCACAATTTATTCGAAAAAACATCATTAAAACTATAACTCGTTTTATAACACCTTGAAAAATTAATCAAGGTCCCATAAAATTATCTTATAACCAAAAGAAAAGAAAATAAAAATTTATGGTTACATTTTATGAAAATAAATTTCCATTTTAAATTATTAAATTAATCATAAAACTGTAATTAAAATATTTATGAAATACAAAAATACCAAAACTTATACTATGATCGTTTCTTCACTTATAAGATGTCTAAATTATATTTATGCATTCATGAGTGAAGTTTTCTTTTTTTTTTGTATGATTTAATATTAATTACTATTCATTACTATTGATAAGGGTATTCCACTATTCATAAGGGTATGTTTATTCATCAAAAACTAAGTTGCTTCTATCAGAATCTAAATATCATACTGAACACAACCGTGTATGTCAGTTTTTCAAAATTAAAATCATAGAGGTGGAAAAATTATGTTTACTGGCTAGGTTATAACAAAGTGGTGTTTGTAGTGACTCATTGTTTTATGCATTAAATTTATTTTCAAAATCTTGGGGTGTTACATTATCCCCTCCTTATAAAAATTTCATCCTCGAAATTACCAGAATGTTACTTCACAAAAAGATTTAGGCAGTTATTCATCATAATCTCCTTAGGCTCCCATGTTGCATCTTCAATTTTATTATTTTTCCATAGTATCTTTACATGTAAATTAATTCGATTCCTCATCACTTCTTCTTTAGTGTCCAAAATCTGGATAGGATCTTCATAGTAATATAGGTCAGGTTCTAATTATATTACTTCAGAAGTGAGTACATGCATTGGGTATGGTATGTACTTTCTCATTAATGATACATGAAACAAATTGTGTACTTTAGACAATCTAGGAGGCATAGAAAAACGATATGAAATAGCTCTAATTCTCTCCATAATTTCAAAAGGGCCTATGTACCTAGGTCTTAGTTCCCCTTTCTTCCCAAATATTATAACACCCTTTCATGGATATACTTTTAAGAAAACATGATATCCCACTTGAAATTCCAAATTCTTCCTTCGATTATCAACATTGATCTTTTGTCTGATTTGATCTACTTTGATACGGGTTTGAATAGTCTTTACCTTCACTGTTGTTTCCTCTACAAGCTCTAGACCCAGAAGCTTCCTTTCACCGACTTCATCCTAACATGTTGGTGTACGACATTATTTCCATACAATGCTTCATATGGTGCCATTTGAATTATTGAATGGAAACTATTAATGTAGGAAAACTCCACCAAAGGTAAATACTGATCCCACATACCTTGAAAATCAAGTTAACATGATCTTAATATGTCTTCTAAGGTTTGGATCATCCTTTATAATTTCCCATTAGTTTGGGGATGATAAGCAATACTCAAACGAAGCTCAATATCCAAATATTTTTGAATACTTTTCCCAAAATTTCGATGTAAACTAAAGATCACAGTCAGATACAATTGAGATAGGTGCTCCATGAAGTCTCACAACTTCATTGATATAGATTCTTTCAAGGCGCTCTAGTGGAAAATCCTCTCTTATAGTGAAGAAATGTGCAGATTTTGTAAATCGATCCACAATTACCCATATTGCATCATTATTTCTTGGAATTTTGGGTAATCCTGTGACAAAATCCATGGTTATGTCATCCCATTTTCATGTAGGAATAGGTAGAGGTTTCATGACTCCTCTAGTATTTTTTCGTTTAACCTTCACTTATTGATAGACTAATCATCTTGATACATAATCAACAATTTCCTGTTTCATGTTGTCCCACTAGAAATGTTCCTTCAAATATCTATAAATTTTAGTGATACCAGGGTTTATAGAGAAATTAGAGCTATGAGCATCATCCAATAACTCCCTTTTTAGCTCAGGTATAGAGGGAACACATAACATCTTCCCAAATTTCAAAATTCCATCTTCACATACGAAGTCAGAAAACTTCCCATATTTTACATAATTAATTTTGTTTTGAAGGTTTTCATCATCAGGTTAATAGATTTTAATCCTTTATAATAAATATATTTGGGAAACCAATTGAAAAATTAACGATGTTTCACCTTCTTTGATAATTCCCATGTCTATCCTTATTAGATCCATGAATACATGATCCCTTTCAATCCTCATTTTGTTTAAAACTCCATGATCCTTCATGATCAAAGAATAAACTACCTTATTTTCCTTTCATGGGTGTTAGTGTATGGAACAATCATAATCCTTGAGTAGTTAGAGCCATCACCTTTACCTCATGTTGAGTTCTTTCTATGAGAAGATATACTTTGGACTATTTTTATTCGTATATATCTCCCATCTTTCACCATAGAGATAGTGTCTCCATATTTTTAGGGAAAAGATCACAATAGCTAACTTAATATCATGAGTAGGATAGTTTTTTTCATGAATTTTTAATTACCTTGATGCATAGAAAATAACTCTATCATTTTGTATAAGGACACAACCAAGTCCTTTCTTTGATGCATCACTATAGATCACAAATCCATCATTCCCTGATGGTAGAGTTAGGATCAGAGCATTCACTAATATCCTCTTCAATTATTTAAAATAGTCCTCAAATTATTTTATCCATACAAACTTAACCCCTTTACTTGTAAGCTTGTTCAATGGGTTGGATAAATGGGAAAATTTCTAAATGAAACACTGGAAATAACCTGCTAAACCAATTAAACTAAATATCTCAGTTATGTTTGTTGGATTAATACATTCTTGCATAGCCTTTGTCTTCCTATGATCAATATATATTCCATCCTAAGAGAAAATGTGGCCAATAAAGGAAACTGATTGAATCCAAAACTCACACTTGCTAAACTTCCCATATAATTTATTTCTTCTAAGAGTCTTCAAAATAGCGCGCAAGTGATTTTCATGATATTAATAGATTTTGGAGTATAATAAGATATAATCAATAAATATCACCACAAATTCATCAATATATTCCTTAAAAACTCTATTCATTAGATCCATGAAAATAGACGGTGTATTAGTTAGTTAAAAAGGCATTACTGTAAACTCGTAATGCCCATAACTAGTTCAAAATTCTGTTTTTGGAATGTATTACTTCCTCACAATCAACTGATGATATATAGATCGAAGGTCAATCTTCAATAAATATTGAGCTCTATGAAGTTGATCAAATAAATAATCAATGTGAGGTGGGGGATACTTTTTCTTTATTGTTATAGCATTTATCTCCCGATAGTCAATGCACAACCTCATAGATCCATTTTTCTTCTTAACAAAAAGAATATGGGATCCCCATGGGGAAATACTTGGGTGAATAGATCCTTTAACACTCAATTACTCTTGTTGTTTCTTTAGTTCCACTAATTCTATAGTGGTCATTCTATAAGGGGTATTTGATATGGGCCTTTAATCAAGAATTAAGTCAATGTAAAACTAAATTTCCTACTCTAGAGGATGTCCAGGTAAATCCTATAGAAATACATCAACATATTATTGAACAATAGGTACATACTCTATTTGAAAATTATTTTCCTCACCCATAGTTGTTTAATTCCCTTCCTCCCCAATAATTTAATTCAGTAGAGCTACTAGGGTTGGATCTAGATAATAATTAGATGGTGATGTTTCTTCCCTAAAGATAAGGGATTCCACATCGTCCTAAAAAATTGTAACCTCCTTCTTTTTGTAATAAATTTTTAAATCATGGTTCGAAATCCAATCCATGTTGAGGATTATATCAAAGTCAATAATGGGTATGACAATAAAATCATTAGATAAAGCACATTTATATGCCATAATGGGGACTTCCTGACACAACTTTATTGGAATGATACTTCCCTTAAGAGGTTTTACTGACAACTCCCTTATTAAATCAAATTGTAAATATCTAATTTTATTGGAAAATAGGGAATATATGAAAGAATGTGATGATATAGAATCAAATAAAGCATTGTCTAAGTTTGAGGAAGCAATTAAAGTACCTTCCACCACGTCATTAGAAAATTCAATATCAGTAGTTGTGATTGCATAAGCTTGTCCCTACTCTCTTGGCCATTTCTTAGGAAAGTTTCCTTGATGATTTGGAAAATCATTAGAATAGTGTCCCATATCCCTAAAATTATAACATTAAACATTAATAGATTCTTTATTCCCCTTGAAAACACCATCATGATGGCCTTTCTATCCACACTTATAGCACACCCCTTTTCCTTTTAAGAAGACACCAAGGCGTTTCCTTCCCCAATTATCATAGGGTGGAAAGTCAACTCTTCTCTTATTCCCCATTTCCTTATTTCCTTTTCCAGAGTTTTTAGAAACCCTATTTTTCTCTTGATTTCTTTTAAAGTCATAAGACTTATATAAATCTTTTTCCATCTTGATAGCACATGAGACTATATCTTCGTATGTTGAGAAAGTTTGGAAGACTAGTGACCTCTAGAGGAATGGCTTTAGTCTATCAAAGAATCGATCAATATTGCTCCTAATATTACGTATATAGTCCATAGTATGTCTTTCTAACCTTATGAAGTTAGCTTCATACTTTTCAACATTATCATATTCCTTTTACCTTAAGTTCAAAAACCGACTTTCCATATCCTATCACTATTCACGAGGAAAGTATTTTTCTAAGAAAATTTCTTTAAATTCACTTCATTCCATGTTTTATATCTCTTCATCCTCTTTTGTGTTTTGAATTAGTGACCACCATTGATCAGAATCTCCCGACAGATGATAAAATACCATGAAAACCTTCTCCACTTTGTTACTTCCCAAGGCAATAAATATATTCTCTAAGGAACTTATCCACTACTCCGCTATGAATGGGTTTGTAGTCCCATTAACTAATAGAGTCTGTTGTCGCATAAAGAGATCTAACATAGCTCATCCACATTGTGGATCCAGATGATCCATATAGGTATGATTGTTTTTCATAACCTGATTAAGTTATCCCAGTATAGTTAAAAGTTGCTCCATACCAGTTGCACCTCTAGAGCCAACATCATTATCTTGCATAGGAGGAAAATCCTTACATGGGATATGTGCATTAAGGCAGTTTACATTCCTTCCAATAAGATCCATTTCTAAATAATTTCATACACTATATTAGGTTATGAATCATAATTTATAATCTCAACTTAGCAAAATACTTAGCATAAATTGAAATCCTACGTATGATTAATCCCATAATCACAAACATGGTTTCTTTAAGGAAAAAATTACATTTAAATCCATCATAATGTATTGTAAAGAAAATGTAAATTATCCTTAGAATATCCCCTAGGAGTGTCAAACTAGGTGTGTATTAAGACCCGTTTTCGTGTACCAGGATACCCTGGGTCAAGACCGAAACTTCTTGTCGGAGTTTTCACTCTTAGGTACATCTGTACTAGAACCACGTCTACTTGTAGTATCAAGACAAGGAGGTATTTTATATAAATATACACATAATCTATTCCTTACCAAGAATCCAAGATGTTCTTGTATGTTTATAATTAAATACTATCTTAGGGTTTTTTTTTCCCTAATCTATATTTTATAAATCTATTTTCCAAGTTTTCTACTAAACTTCTTTTGATACCAACTGTAAGGACCCGACCCCAGTTTCCTGGAACCGGTGCCTTATTTTATTACATTGGAATATAAACAAGGAGTATGCATCCTTAAGGGAAAATTATTTTAGTATCTTTGGAAACAAGATACATACATAATTTAATCATTACAACTTGAAATTAAATACAACATATAAGTTTTATTGGGAACATCCACAACTATAAGTTTATCCCAGCAGGTCATTCATAATAAACTTCTTCATGTCCTAAGAAAATGAAACATAAGAAAGGGGTGAGCTCAAATTCTTAGTAAGAGTAAGAAATATAGTGAAAGATAATATAAACATTAGTTATAGTGAATAATTGAAAACACATGGCTTTAAAAGAAAAATGTGAACATAATATGGCAGGAATATGAGCTGAGTAAATATTGCCATAATAAAACATAATCATGGGTATTCTACTAGTAGAATAACCTCATGAAATTTTAATTTCTTTCTTTATAATGAGGGAAATTAATATGTTGTAAATTCCTAAACATACCATCAAGGCCTCATCTAATACATTTAAAAATGATTAAGGCCTCGACCAAAACCATATCTAAAAATGGGTAATGCCTCGGCCAAGTCCACATCTATTTGTATCATGAGACCTACCAATGCATCGCAGGGCTATAGAGGGTCACAACTGTCACATAATAAGTCCAATTAATTCCTCATATGAATGGGGATAAACATAAATAACATATACTTTCATATTGAAACAAACATATGAAACATAAATAACTTTCCCCAAACATTAAGCATAAAAACGAACCATTTGGAGTAAATTAGTGAATGGTTTTAAGGTAGAACATCCACAATCAAACTAATAATAAAAAATTCAATAAAATATGGTATATGATATCATAATAGATTAATCCCAATAATACATAATAATCAACAAGAGTGTTGAAATAGATGAAGATACTCTTATAAAATCATCGTGTAATTCTGGAGATAAATACTATTTTATTTTGAAAAGAAGAGTTATTTTGAAAAATTATTTTTATAAAACTATAAGTGAAGTAAGATAGTATTTTAATAATATAATGAGTGATTTTAGAAATATAATGGTTGTTAAAAACCTATTATATATTTCCCTTGAAAATAGGTAAGAATTTGAGAAATTCCATTGAATTGGGTTTGTATTTCAGAAATAATTTTCGAAAGATCATTTTAAAACATATAAATCCCCATAAATTAAAGTATAATTCTGGTTAGTGGTACATATATATTGAAAATTATAACATAATATATGAGTATTAAATATTAATAAATAATAATTTAATTGAGGTAAGTAGAGAATACGAATAACTAGTATGAAAATGGAGGTTCGGGTAGAAAACCCTTACCTTAAGTCCGAAGGTGTTCTTAAATTGATCTTAATGACCTGGATAATTAAATTTAGGTTCATAAATTAATTATTAAAGAACCTTATATACATTTAATTTATTTATTATAACCATATTATGTTCATTAATGGCCTTTTGATGGGTTAAGAGATTCAATTTCATTGTTTGGGAGTGTTTTCTTCCTTGGGTTTCATGATCAGTTTCCTTATATTCATGTATGGATAAACATGTAGAATGAGAATGGTTGTCCAGAATAGAATTTATATGTTATTAGTGAACAACAATAATATTACATGGTCATAAAATTCATTTGGTTATTTTGAGTGAAGATAAGTCATTATATAAAACTTTAATGATAATTGTTTGGGTTAATTGGTGGTTTTTGTTCACAACGAAATCATTTTGATTTATAAATTATTATCATGTTTAAAAAAGGATTAAAGAACCTTAAATAAGTTATAATACATATATTATAGTCTGGTTGAACCATCAAAATGGTTTACTGACCATAATTGAAGATGGTAATATAAATTGAAAATCTGTCGTCCTTGAATGTGATAAATTAACACATCTTAGACGGTGTTTTCATTTCAAGTATAAAAGAAGGGAAAATGATAGATTATGAAGAATTATTACTTTATCATAAAAAAATTATAGTAAATTTAAGTCACTGGAGTCATCACAACATTTGGATAAAAGGAGGTGAGGAAAGAAAAAGCAAAGAAATGAACTTGAAATAAGAGAAATGAAAAGAGGAATTTACCTCTTGAAGTAATCTTCCTTGAGAGCCTCTTTAGGGAAGAGGTTTTGGACTTTTTATGAGACCAAGGGATGATGGAAATATAGGAGGATCTTGGGAGGATATTTGATCAGAATTTAGACAAGTAACAATTCTTGAGAGGAGTGAAGAGAAGAGGGAGTGAGGGGAGTTTTTATAGTGGAGGAGGGGAGGGTTTTCCCATTATTTTACGCACCATTTTATTATTTTTCCAAACACAACCAATAGTATTGATTATTGAGACCTAGAATAGTAATATGCACATGTGAGTTCAAACCAAGTGGTATTACATTATCCTTACATCACCCATGATTCAATAAATCACGTATTTAGTATTTATCTTAAATTATCATATTTTCCTATTCACCTAAAATTGAATTATTTTAGAAAAATCCAAAAAATTCACCCCAACCATTTTTTGATGTGTAGAATTAAAAAATGAAACCCATTTTTTGAAAATAATTTTATAAATATTTTTAATTTAATTTTTAAATAAAATCATAATTTATTTGAAAAAAACAACATTAAAACTATAACTCGTTTTATAATATCTTGAAAAATCAATCAAGGTCCCATAAAATTATCTTGTAACCATAATAAAATAAAATAAAAATTTATGATTACATTTTATGTAAATAAATTTCCATTTTAAACTATTAAATTAATCATAAAATTGTAATTAAAATATTTATTACATACAAAAATATCAATACTTATACTATGATTATTTCTTCACTTATAAGATGTCTAAATTGTATTTATGAATTCATGGGTGAAGTTTTCTATTTTTTGTCTGATTTACTATTCATTACTATTAATTACTATTCATAAGGGTATATTACTATTCATCAAAAACTAAGTTGATTCTATCAGACTCTAAATATCTTACAGAACACAACTGTGTACATCAGTTTTTCAAAATTAAAATCACAGAGGTAAAATATTTTTATTTACTAGCTAGGTTATAATAAAGTGGTGTTTGTAGAGACTTAGTGTTTTATGCATTAAATTTATTTTCAAAATCTTGGGGTGTTTCAATTTACTCACATGACATCTAATATACATGAATTATCATGTAATTTCACAACGTGTACTATCAACTTAATTACCATACAAAACACATGGTATTTACGTAGCATGTAATATTTCAATTCACTTAGAGGAATAATTGTATTATGATTTATACAATATATTTAGTTCCAAACATTACGCATAAAACTAATTAAACATTAAATATATATAAAACCTATCACATGACATGTATTATCAACTTAATGAAAATATAGAACACATGTTTATAAGGTTTAAGCAGTATAATAAGTTAATTTTTAATTTTGTGTAATTTGGTAAAAGTACACGATGTGTAAATTTAAGATACACGTCATGTATTATTCTCACTATTTATCTGTGGAACATGCCTAGGGACTTACCATGTTACCTTTCCATGTAAAATATTAGAGTACATGGCATATACATGGGATACATGATGCGTGGTCTCTAAGTTACATGACCACCAATCATGTAGGCCATGTAAGAAGACACATGACTCATCTATGAATAAAGGAATACACTTCATGTATGGAAGTTACACGACATGTAATTTGGCTGACTGTGTGCTAGGCTGGCCCAGTCACCATGTAGTGTGTAATTAAATTCACTGTTTGTAATAAATGCAAATGGGTTCAATTAATTCCAAATTAATTTAGGGTGCATTAAATACAGGTACATGACATGTACCTCTGGGTTACATGGTGCGTACTCTTATGTTGTATGACTAGAATCCTTGACAATTCCAAATGAGATCTTCAAACTTATTTCATTCATAAAATTAATCGATTTGATTATATTTGTGAGAATGAAGAAAATAAAGACCAGATATCATGATTCATATTAAATAACAGTTTAAATATAATTGAAATCTAAAAAAAAAATGCATAAATGAATCAATGATATTTAAATATTATAAATAATTATGTGACCTCTATAATACCACTTGAAGGTTTTGAGTGCAGAAAAAGTGGTGGATGAGGCATTCCCAACTTTTCTTTTTGTCATGATCGATAATTAATTTGAGATTTACATAATTATAAACATTGTGATCATTAGAATTAAATCAAAGAATATATAAAATAGAAAAATTATGGAACCAAATTGCAGGATCTTCACATATTATTTATAATTAATTTTAGTAATTAAGGAATTTTCTTGTGAGAAATTATTTCTTCATTGATGGATCTAATAATTTCTATACATCATACCATTGTAGTGTTGTAGGAATCAATAATAGATTCCATATAGTGGTGATCCACACGTGTTCCATGAACCTCTAAACATCGTCATAGTAATCTCCGGGTTCTAGCATGGTAGATCCTAACGTTTTCATCATTCACCTTTGATCTCCCTGAGAATCGCTTCAAGGAAGGGTTCTCTTTGATCACTCTAAAATTGAGAGTGGTGGTAGAGGATGACCGATCTCTATTCTTGAGAGTGGTCTTAGAGAGGGAGCTCTCTAGGGATTTGAGCTGATTCTCTCCAGATCTTGTTGTGCAAAAAAAAGAATTGTCCCTACAGGAAAATAATTTAATTAGGTTTATATATGACTAGGGTTAGACAATAATAATTTCACATGCAACATTATTATTTTAATAATCCCTACAGAATCCCATGTCTATAATAATAATAATAATAATAATAATAATAATATATCATGATATGTTATAAACTCACAAATTAAATTGAGTATTATCTATTCAAATAATATTCAATATATATTATTTGTCATCAGACTATTAAACTTGATCTGAAATTCCTCCAAAATATTTATGAGGCCTTGAATAATGACTATTTATTTAATAAATAAATATCACTGCATTATTTACCAATACATAAATAAATATTATATTCACTAAATAGAAAATAAATATTTATTAAATATTTTTCTCACATAATATTCTCTCGAATAACTGGTGAAGAAACATATTCAATCAAGAAAACATGAATAATTATTAAAATACATGTGGGAATAATATTTATTCAACTTTTTAAATAATACTATTATTTAACTGAGATTATAGATACACTTAGTATGTGCCCCTCTAGGCCTCTTTCTTAGTGGCATTATGTGAAGCATCCAAAAGGACAATGTTAGTTTCATACAATACACCAAGGAACCCATAAAGAAAAGAGTTAATGCTGTAACAAAATAATAAATCATACATATTATTACTATGAAATATAATCCCTTTAGCACAATATATTTAATCAAGCGGGTTGCATGCTGGTGCTATCAACCTATGTGCTCTATGTCTATTTCTTTGACTTTTCAGAAATTGAACTTGCATATAGAACACAATGACCATGAATTTATTTAGTCTATATTATTTAAATAAAAGGGACTGAGATATAAAATTATGTTAAATAGCATAAGGTACAAATACTTTCTTTCATTATTCATTGATTAAATATTTTTCTTAATGCACCCAATATATCCCACCTCTCCGCAAACACATGTCGTCACAGTTTTTATTAATACATCAGAGTACATGACTTATAATAATCATTAATAATAATATTAAAGTATAAGGATCAATACACACATCCACAAAAAAAGAACATCCAATGAAACATATAAATTTGAATTTTCTATTGGCGGATCTCATTCTCATAATATCCTACATTGGATATTACCAAGGGGGTATAACAGGATAATGAAACTCAAATTCCTATGAGTCTCCACCCCTAATATCCTATATCATTTGTATCCCTCAAATGATTTCATTTGGCTATAAAACATATATTTAAGAATATTGTCCTACTTCTCATCATAGTGGGGAACTGCTATGACCTTTTAGTGCAATAACTACTCTTAGAACATTATCATATAATATTTCACATAGAAGAATAATCATTATGTGATAATGAGTTTATTAATATTCAAAAACAATGAATAAAATTTATCATAAATTACACAAAAGTTGGTTCCAGGGCACCAAATCCAACACACTAGGCCTAAGCCTCTCATGTCTACCCAACAAGACTTATGAAACTAACCTCATCTATATGTATATCATGCCAATCATAAGGAACTATCTTATTCCTATTGTACATCCAACTGATATCTTTATCCCCTTGATGATATAGTTATCAGGTGACACTTTTTCCCACAAAAATTACTAGATCACCTACTCCAAACCTAGGAGGATCATGGAAATCCGATCTCCAAGTTCACTATATTCATTAATTTCAAGTAATTAAAACTTATATGGGTCTATGTATTTTATAAAATATATTTATTATCAAGTCCTTGATCATCAGTGGCCAAGGCATCAAGATGGTGTTCAAGAGCCCATCATGACCCTTGAAACTTTGTTTATTTCATGGAAATTTCATAAAATAATTCATTTAAATTTATGTTCAACTACTCATTAGTGGAGATACCATATAAAATATACACATAAACACAATTCATAAACCTTAGGGATATGTTCAAGGACCACCCACCTCATTTGGACTCATTACCTTTAACTAATCATGGTCATCTCCACCCAATCTCGTTAAAGGATCATCCAAGCTCGTATCATCACCCAAAATCTTATCTCAAACCATATAACACAATTCAATTAATTATAAAAATTTATAATTAATTTTTCAATTTAATTCAAATAGTAATAATCAACTAAAAACTCACTAGACCACCTCTCCACATTGAAACCATGATCAACCACACATAAAAGGTCTATGGCATACTCTAAAAAAAATCTCAATCAAAATCCCTACCAACCAGTACCTGAAAAATCACCACTTTCATTCAATTTAATTGAAAACCCTATAAAAATTCATAGGGAGATGTAACCCCATCAAAATAGAAATAAACAACATGCGATTATCCTTCTGGGGAATTCTCTATCTATATCAAGTAAAAAACCCCATCATTCTCATTCGATTCCACCATGTTCATGTGTAATCAACACCAAACCCAAGCCCAAAGACATTTAAAATGAGAGGTATTCAAGGGGAAACTAGAACGAAAATAGAAGGAGGGGAGAACTCACTTTAATCTATCAAATAACTCTATCATGAATACTTCAAATAAATATATATCGAAGGAGGAATGGAGGGGGAGAACCCCATGGTTTGGTCATGTGAGAGGGAGGAAAAAGAGGGGTGTAGTGATTAAAAATAGGTAGGGGAAAATGTTAATTTCTTATTTTTTAAGAATTTTGGGAAACATCATGGTTTTCTAAACTATGAACTAACCATGATTCTTGAACTCTCCTGAGTTACATCTCCTCACACACTTTGGTTACACAGTTTTCCAAACTATGTGGCCCACAATGAACCCAAGTCACACTCTTGAATGGTTTGGATCACACAGTTTACCAAACCATGTGCCAATCATGAAACTCTCTCTAAGGAATTAAAACAATGCATATGATTCTACTCACACAGATCTCCCTAACTATATACAAGATATATGCCTAAAAAAAAAAGAAAACTCACCCACATGGTTTTCTATGAAACTCTGCATGGTTGGACTTAACCATGTATTAACTGCGTGAAAGGGAAAAAACCCTTTCAAAAATATAAAATGTGACCCAAAGTTTCTGATATGTGATCAAGAACCTAAAAACCTCTCCCAAACCTTAATCCACATCTAAAAACACCTCCTTGGTATTGTCTAACTCTTATAATTCTGATTTTATTTTACAAAATTCCGTACTATGAGACCAAAAATTCAAATTTCCTTTAAATTTCAAATCTTTCAAAGATACAAGTCTTTAAAACCTCATTACCATAAAAATTCATATCCTCAAAAAGCATCGCAGTCCTTATCCATAAATTTATATCTACCTCATTCATGAATTAATAACTAAATATCCATATTCTATCCCTAAATATTGAATGATATTTCACTGTGAAACTCTCAACATCAAAGTACACTATTCATCAAAATCCAAAATAACTTCTTGCCACCATCGTTAATACTAAGATGATGCTCAACTATAACTTTATATCTCGAGACATGAAGGTGTCATCAATCGATCATCCCTAAGACTATGATGCTCCCCACCATAAGGATTTTATCATAAAATCCTATCTCAAACCATGGTGCTCCACACCACAGGAACCAACTACTAATAACACATTCCCAATGGACCATCAATACACTCAGTGTAGTTTCAACTACACCACACCCAATTTCATAGAAAAACACTAGTCAAACCTCATTTGATAATTTATTTTGAAAACTGACCAGTCTCACATGTCGACACATTGTCTCATATCTCGATCATGATACCTAAATCCCTAGAGGAATCATGAGATCAACCAAAACCCACAAAAAATCCTAAAACTAATACTAGGTGTAATTCTGTAGTTGGATCCTGAACTAACTAAACTCCTATCATGCTCTCACTCTAAGCACCAACACACCTCTAATCCAACTCACTCTCAGATCACATCAACTCCGCCCCGAGCTTGATGCTTATATGTAGAATTTAATCAACACCACAAATGAATCCCAAATCTAATATTCCCCAAGGAACTAGATAAAATTAGATCCATTTTCACACTAGTATCTCAATGCTATCTTGACCATCCAATGACCAGTATCACCACATCCACGAACCTCCAACATGAGAGTCGTACCTCTATGAAAAATAAGATGCATCCACCATAGGAGTATTATTATTTCCACTCCAGTAATCTAAACAACCAATATCCATGTCCTACACTCTATTCACTATGACATGTAATGACTGGACATAACTATCCCACTCATACCCGAGCAACAACTTGAAACATTGATCACTACTCATTCCCATGTCCCTAGGAATTCTATCCTCAACATCTGTGAAAATTCAATCTATAATGAGGGTCATACCGTTTAATAGACAATGTTGTACCCTATTGGGATTGTGAATCCTTCTTCAGGTGCCATATTCAATTGATCAGAATAATTAACTTTGAAAAATACTTTTATCTTATAAAGGTAATGGTAGAAAGTATTCAGTGGTTGAAAATGACGTGGTTAGAAGGATCCATCTTCCAATGGATGGATGCACAATGGACAATTTAATAGACGATAGATGTATAGAAGATACACAACACTAGGATTTAAAGGTGTTCTTAGAAGGTCCATGGTTTCATATTTTGGAGGTTGGTATTCAATTTGGTCAGTGATACAGGAGATTGAAAATTAATATTGGGAATATATGGATCTACTAAAATTTAGGAGGTTAGTGTAATTTGTTGACTATTTGAGAGATACTATATAATGTGGGTGGGACCACATGTTGAGGTGTTAAGTGGTCATTAAGTTTAGTGATCTACATTGTGTTGTATATCTCACTTGATGTTGTAATGATCACAAATACTCTTTAGTGTTATAATCTTTTTCTATTAAGTGAATTTCATTTATTAAGGTAGATCATTAAGTTATAGAGTTTCATGAGTAAAACGAAGGCTTATAATAGAGAAAGGATATCATTTTTATCATCTCAAACTAACATGAGGCATTTAATACTCAATGGTATTACACCAGCTACCTAGTGGTGATGAGAAATATGCTTATACCTATTGGTGGTCTACCGACTACCCGGTTGAATGTCACTAACAATTAGGTGGTAGTGGATAGAACCATAAGATCTATAGTATGCCCAAAAAATATTTGATGAAGACCACCAAATACTTAATAGTTTCTGGATAGAAGAGGAGAGGGATCATTTAGCACATTGGCTACTTGGTGGTAGCCTGTGGCTACCTAGTGGCATCAAGACTAGCAATCTGAGGAAGTATTTATTATAGTAAAAAATTTATTCATTTAGTGTTCTCTAACCTGAATGACCCCAAATAATTTTTACAATATTCTTGGAGATATTTGAGCCTATAAATATACCACTTGAAGGCATGAAAATGTATATCAACACAATTCTCAAGAAAATTCTCTACGATCATCAATTTCCTCCTAGTTACACTTACGCTCTCAATTTCAACCAAAAGTGTACATTCTTTGTAAATTATTATAACTTATTCTATATTATTCTCTATCTATCCTAGTGTTATTTATTATTCCTAGAGATATTGAGGCATAGATTCCAAGGAACTGTACTTAAAAATTATCTCTCTTCTTCCTCCCATCTATTTCAGTGCTCACAACCATTAAAAGTGAGGGATTCGAGTTTCTTGAAAAAATCACTAAAAATTAAGGGATATTTGTTCTATTTGAGGTTCCCAGCTACAACCATTAAAAATATAACATGGATTATAATTATGATTTATTTTTATAACCAATTAAAAATCAAGGGAGTTTTCGTATCTTAGCTACTCTTAAATCAAAGGTCTAATACAAAAAAAACCCTTAATCTATTGATATAAAATATGTAGGGGGTCTTATTGAGCTATTTCTAAAATTCCTTAACAAATTATGTGCCTTATTTAATTTTCACATATTTTATTTATTAATTTAATTCATTTAATTAATTAATGAACTATTTAATTCATCAATCGCTTAATCATTTGTTCTTTAGTGTGCTTTTTTCAATATACTTACTTATATGCTTCTGATTTGATGTTTTTATTTTTAATCAAACTCACTCACTCTTTTATTTAATATTTTAATTTTTAGAAATGTTTTTTACCTTTAAGGATTTTTTAAAGTAAATTCACCCCCTCTTTCAATTTATCCTACTTTGACCTATATTTTGTGTCAATGGGTGAATATGGAATTGAAACTTTCTGTTCTTTGATATTTTTATATGATTTTAAAATTATTCAAATTTAAAATTATTTTTCAAATTATTTTACCATTTTTTCAAGGAATAATTTTTTAACAGGATCTACTTATTATAACCATGGTGCTCTCGAAGGGAAATCTATGTGTCATTCTTCTTATTTTGATGGTTCCAACTATATTTTTTTGAAGACATGTATGTAAAATTTTCTTAGAAGTTTTGGTTATCCTATATGAAACATTATTATGAATGGTTATACTCCTACTGATGAAAAAGAAGAAAAATGGAAACCCAATGATATTAATAATTTTGAATTATATGGTAATACTATTAACACCCACTACCACAAAACTGGGTTTCCACAACACCACCCTTTAACAAATCTTTTTTTAGTAGTGCTGATGAAGGGGGGGGGGTTATCATCACTTTTTTTCCTAGCACTGATAAAGGGTATATTTAAAAAAAATATATTTCTTAAAAAATAATATATTGATATATAAATATATAATTATATTTATATTGATATAAATAAAATATATATTTTTTAAATATGGTTTAGATAAGTATAAATAAACATTTTCACTTAATATATAAGATATGTAGTGAAAATGGATTATAAAATATCTTAAAAAAATTATTAATTAATATTTTTCTAATTATAATCGACTAATAATCATTTAATAACAATTTTATGACACAAAAAAATCAAAATATTAATAAAATATCTAAAATAAGTTGAAAACGTAACTCAAACTTCAAACAACCATAAATTTTGATCTGGGTGTCTGTTTGAGCTCTACAACATATCAAATCGAAGCCAGCAAAGAGCTATACATGCTGGTGACTAAAGGGAACCTTTTGCCACATTTTTTTAGGCCAAAAAAGGCCCATAAGGCCTCCAAAACTGAGTTTTAAGTCTGAATACCCAAATTTTTTAACATTTGATGGAATTTCAGCCTCGTTTCAGGGGGTCTTTTTGACCTTTTTCACTAGGGAATGAATTTATTCTGAGGGGTTACATTTATATTGATATTATGGTTATAAAATTTTATCATTTTATACAATGTAATGTTATTTATAATCGATTATATAACAATATATACATATTTTTTATATATTCACCCATAAAAATTTTATTTTACAAATAAATAATTAAATATATTCACATATAAAGTATATTTCTCAATATATAAGGTTTATCTAAATAAAAGACTAATATCAATTTTATTTAAAATACAAATACAATAAAATTTATATACCTATATGATGTGTGTGTGTGTGTGTGTGTGTATTTGTGTGCGCTTGTATTGACAAACTGATATATATTATCTATATATTCTAAACATATGTATATACATATTAATATATAATATTTGTATATATATATAAATATGTATAATTATACTTACAAATACACATATAATATATGTGTGTGTGTTGTATATATGTATTTATTTATTTATAAACACACAAAAAAAACATATTTTATAAATGTATTTAAAACTAATCTTATATATATATTAATATACAAATAAATATATTAATATATAAATATAACTATATATATATATATTAATATACAAATATATATATATTAATATAACTATATATATATATATATTAATATAACTATATATATATATATATTAATATAACTAAATATATATATATATATATTAATATAACTAGATATATATATATTAATATAACTAGATATATATATTAATATAACTATATATATATATATATATATTAATATAAATATACATATGTTAATATAAATATATAGTAATATACAAGTAAATATAACTATATATATATATATAAATAAATAGATATATTAATAAATAAATACCAAAGTAATATGGTGGAGTGGTAAAGGATTAGGTGTGTAGGCACCAGGTCCAGAGTTCGAATCCAGGGGGAGGTAGGTCGCGCGCACAGGTGGAATAAAGGCTAGCACTGTTAAACGGTGAATGGGGGGGGGGGCACTGTTAAAGGGTGGGTGTGGGTGTGTGGGCTGGGACGTGTGGGCTGGGATGGGGGCACTGTTAAAGTGGGGCTTCAAGTGCTGTTGAAACCCCTCCCGAATTGCAGAATTATTTTTTATTATTTTTAATTTTTTTAACTTTTATCAGCGATTTTAAAGTTTTAGTATTCATCCAAAAATGAATCTATTACTAAGATTTTTACATGTTTTATTGACATATGAAATGGTCGAAAGTATCATGGTGATTATATTTCTATAGAAATATTAATCAAGAAAATCCAATGAGTTTTAATAATAAATTGGGCAACTAAAGTGATGATAATATGTGAATATAAAGATATAAAGAACATGTTGATCAAGGATCTTATCCGATCTCTCATGACCTATGATATAATTATAAAAATACAAGATAATAAAGATGATAAGGAAGTTAAACTTGTTAAAAATTAAATTTCTTTAAAGGACATCAATGAATAATCATCTATAAGAAACATCAAAATTTCTCATCTAGTCAATAAGATGAACATGTTCATGAGAAAGAAAAGATCTATCTACTGAACAAAAAAATAGAATGATGAATCTTAAGTTAATTTATTCTGTTGAAAAAATAAAGGTCATATCAAACTTTATTTTCCATTGAATAAGAAGAAATATAAGGATAATAAACATGGTAACAAATCTCTTAAATTCACAACTTTTAGTGCTATCAATAACTCTATTTATTCATTTTAATCAAGTGATGAAAGTAAAAAGTGCCCTATGGTTGATATTGAGGTATGTGATGAAGTCGATTCAATCAGTTCTACTTCTTCCTCCACTTCTTCTTCTTCAAACTCTTCTCAAATTTATAAAGATCACAAGGATCTTAAAAATAAATACAATCCAGTTGTTTTTGAAAAAGATAAACTTTTAAAAGAAAAATATGATTTGGTTTTAAAATTAAAAGAACAACTAAACATTAAGAATTTTGAATCTCAAATTAAATATCTTAAATATACTCTTGCCCAATTAAACCATGGTGATCAATACTTAAATATGATTTTGGTCTCTTAATGTTTTATTAAAATTAATTTTGTAATTGGTTTCTCAAAAAAATATAGTCTTTCTAAAAATTATAAAAGAATGATTTTGTAAAGGGATATTCCCAAAATAAATTTTTTAATTATTGTAATAAATTTGGGCATCATATTTTTGAATAAAATTTCAATAATTCTAGATATAGTATACCAAAAAACATTTATCTATCACATCAATTTTCTAATAGAAAAACTTTTTCTAAACAGGTTTAGATTCTAAAGTCTTTATTAGAAAACTAAAGTGGACCCAAGGTATGGGAACCAAAATCTTTAATCTCTTGATCTTCTGTAGGAAAAGTGTTTAAAGAAAAAAACCTTAGAAGATTCTTGGTATATGGATAATGGGCGTTTGAGGAAGATGTGTGGTTACCCTTCCAAATTCAATCATCTTAAAAAATTAAATGAAGGACATGTCACATTAAACGATGATTCAAAAATTAAAATCACTAGTATTATTATGATAAGTTTCTCCAAATATACTTTAATTAAATGTGTTTTATATATAAAAAATTGAATCATATTTTACTTAGTATTAGCAAATTATGTGATAACAGTTTTGGAATTACTTTTGAAAATGATTTTTATAAAGTTTTTAATTATAAATGAAAACTTTTATTCACCACATATCATTTTAAAAATGTTATATTATAGATTTAAAATCTATTTTAAGATAAAATGTTTAGTGTTTAATTGAAAAAGATAGTGAATCATGGATTTAGAATAAATTCCTTGGTCATTATATCACACACCCACACAAAAACTAGTTAATCTCAATGGTAACCATCCAATATAGGATTTACCAATTTTATCTTTTAAGTATAACATTTTTTGTGAACCTTTACAAAATAGTAAGCACCAAAAGTATCCCATAAAGTTTAAAAAGTAAGTTTCCTCATTCAAATACTTATATATAGTACACCTTGATCTTTTTAGACTAAATCAGATTATTATTATATGAGGTAAATCTTACACCTTTTTAATTATCAATGATTTTACTATATATACATGGGTTTATTTTTTACCTCATAAAAACAAGTCTTGTAAATTATTTATAAAATTTTCCAATAAATTTGAAAAATAAAATAGTCTATAAGATCTTATCCCTTATAAGTGACCATGGTGGAGAGTTCGACAATAAAAACTTTGATGAAATTTGTTCTTCTCAATTTTATCTTTATTTCTTCTTCACTTATAGAACTCCTAAAAAATGGGGTTTTCAAAAGATTAAATGGGACCCTTCAAGAGGTTTCTATAAATATTTTAAATAAATTAAAACTTTCTCAATACTTTTGGGATGAGGTGGTCAGTACCAATTTCTATATCATTAACAATATTCTTGTAGGAACCATACTTAGAAAAACCCCTTATGAACATTGGAAAGAAAAGCTTCCTAAACTTGGCTATTTTAATGTGTTTGGGTGTAAATATTTTATTCTTAACACCAAGGCCAGGCTAGGAAAGTTTAACCCAAAATATGATGAATGTATCTTTCTTGGGTAATCTAACTCAAGAAAAGATCACCGAGTCTTCAATAAAAGGTTCAACACCATAAAAGTGTAAAGTCACATCAAGTTTGATGAGATTAAACCTAAATATTATCATCATAGTAATGATTTCATTAACCAAAATAGTTTTAAATTAACTAAAAATAAACCTTTTAATCAAATTTAAGGTGAAAAATAACCCCCATATCAACCTTTACCAAAATCATGGGTTGAATCAAAAGTATATTCCTTAAAAAAATTTATTGGTGAACTATAATTCAAAAATCATACTAGAAATTCAGTCGTAAATGAGGTTGAACAAAAATATTCCATCTCTCAATTTGAACCTCAAACCCTTTATGATGATATTAATGGTGAAAATTGGATACTTGACATGCAATAGGAGTTTAAAAAATTTCAAAGGAACAATGCTTGGACTCTCGTGGAAAGGCCCAATGATCATCCCATTATTAGTACTAAATGAGTTTTTCAAAATAACTTATATGAACAAGGTAATAATCATAATAAGGTTATAATTATTGCTAAAGTATATAATCAATAAGAAGTTATTGATTTTAGTGAAACCTTATAACCCATTACTTGGATAGAATCTATTAGAATCTTATTGACATTCATTGATCACTTTAATTTTAATTATTTTCAAATGGATGTAAAAATTGATTTTCTAAATGGTTTTATTTATGATTTTTTTTGTGGAATAGCCACATGGTTTTGAAGATACTAATTTTAAAAATCTTGTTTTCAAGTCATCTAAACCTCTCTATGGTTTAAAATAACCCCTTGGGATTGGTATGGAAGGTTAATAAAATCTCATTTATTAAATGATTTTAAAATAAGAAAAATCAATTCCACTATTTTTCTAAAAACCTTTTCAAATGATTTATTGTTTGTTTAAATTTATGATAATGGTGTCATTTTTAACTCAACTAAAAAATATATTTAATAATTTTTTTAAAATTTCTATAATTTTGGTAATGTAAAGTAGGTGTGTTACTTCAAGAAAAACATTCTTGTCTGTATCCAAAAAGTTGATACGATTTTGGCATAGATTCACCTAGAGGTTATTACCTCAAAAAAGTATGATTGGATTTTTAATATGATCTTAACCCTAGGAATGAGTAGTTGGACATTAATGCACACCTAGTTTGACAAGAATGATGAATTTTATTTAGTTTTTTTAACATAATCTTTGTTTAATCATAATGATGGAATATAATTTATAAGTTAAAATATTTCTTTAATTTTGAATTATCAGTTATTTTTTCTAAATGCACTTTCTTGATTTTAAAATATTACCTTATTAAGAATTTATATTGTTTTAATACTTTTATGTTTTTCTTAATTAAAACTATTTAATTTCTCTCCATATTCGTAATGCATTAATTAAGGGGGAGCTAATCTTGTCAGTATTAAAATGTTCCTAGGGGAGACACCCATCTTAAATTATCAATATTATTTGAAATTTTTTTATCTATATATTGAGAATAATTTTCATTTAACATTGAAAACTATTTTATACTTCGAATTTATTTTCAAATATTAAGAATATTTGAAATTAGTTTTATTTTAAATCAAAAAATTTCATATTTTGAAATCTATTTTTTTTTAATTTGGTCTCTCTTAGGATAATTAATGATGGGTAAGAAAATTTTTAAATAGTTAATTTGTTTCCATTACCTTGATCCTTTTTATTTCTAAGAATTGTTTCCTTAACCCATCTATAATTTTTTTTGATAACCACAAAGGGGGAGAAAATTCCTGGTAAAATATAAATTCCTAGTAAATGTGTAAAATGTGAGGCACTCTCTTTACTATATTTAATTTGTTTATGATTTCTTTGAGAATTTTTTTATTGAAAGGGGGAGAAAGTTTTCTTTTACAAAGGGGTAGAAAGTTTTGTTTAATAAAGGGGAATTTGTTTTATTTTACCAAGGGGATAAAGTTTTTTCTTTAAAAAGGGGTAGAAATTTTTTCAATGGATATGACTTTAAAAAGTTTTTTCTAACTTTTTTAATTTATTATTCAAAATAAAACTTATCATGATATAATTATTTTATTCCTTTTTATTCATGTTTTTGTGATCACAAAAATGGGGATATTATTATGCTTCTCACTTGATGTTTTAATGATCAAAAACACTCTTTAGTATTCTAATATTTTCTATTAAGTGGATTTTATTTATTAAGGTTGATCATTAAGTTATGGAATTTCATGAGAAAAAGGAAGGCTTAAAATGGAGCGAGGACATCATTTTTACCATCTCACACTAACTGGAGGAACCAGTTACCTGGTGGTGATAGATAATATGCCCATACCTATTGGAGGTCCATCGGTGGAATGTCACTAGCTAGCCGGTGGCGGTAAACATATATAGAAGATCTACAGCGAGCCTACCGACTACCCAGTTGAGCTCACCGACTACCCAATTGTTTCTGGACAGAAGAGAGGGATAAAGTATCACACTAGCTACCTAGTGGTAACCAATTACTACCTGGTGGTGTTAAGATAGGAAATCCAAGGAATATTTTATTATGGTAAAAAATTCAATGATTTGGTCTTTTATGACTTGTTTGACCCTAGATCAATTCTAGACGATTCTTGAATCCATTGGAGCCTATAGATAGACCCCTTGGAGGAATGAAAATGTACCTTGAAAAAATTATCAAAGAAAATTCCCTATGATCATCAATTTCCTCCTGATTACTCTTATTCTCTTAATTCCAACCAAAAGTGTGCATTCTTTATAAATAAATCTCACTTATTCTACATCATTCTCTATCTCTACTAATGTTCTTTCTTATTACTAGAGAGATTGAGATTGAGATTCAAATGAATTGTGCCTAAAAAATTCTATATCTTCTTCCATCCTTCTATTTTAGTGCTCAAAACCATTAACAGTTAGGTATTTTTGTTTCTTTCCAAAACCACTAAAAGGAAAGAGTGTAGGACCCCAAAACACCTTGATAGGAGAGGGGTGAATCATGGTGTAAAATTTTTATTTTAAAACAATGGATCTTGTTCTCACATTGGTAAGAACTTTTTTAAGACTCTCCGAAGGAATTATACAGTCATTAAATATTCACATGTAGAGAGACAACACAACAATTTTACTTGGTTCACCACTAAGGGATAGTCCAAGGATCATATGCTGATAGCATTTTGGTCATAAAAAAATACACCAATTTTCACTTGTTGTGGAATAAATAAGTTCATACATAGTCACACTATTCTAGACACACTACCTTTACAATATTTTAGGGATAGTACACTGCCTCTCTTGAAACACTTCCATCAACTCCCCCCAGCTCACTACTTTGGGTGAAGTCTTACTTGGTTTAATGACTTAAAGGCTACTATAATAGTTTGGTAAATTAAGTATTTTTCCCTGATTATCATGAGACACTTCTTTCACCATAGTATTGAACTGATTCACTTGAATGAACTGATCAAACAATCTAGATAATCAAAACTTTCTAGTCGTATAACTCAAGAACTTGTGCACAACACCTGACTAAATGGATGAAGGAATAAATTTTTATTGATTTTGGATAAACCCTCTTTTAAGGGAAAAATGGGAAAACCTCACATGACTTAAAAGAAGTAGAGACATACAAAAGGTCATTATCCCAGAATAATACTATGTATAAATACCCCTCCCCGAAATCAACATCATTATGGCACACCTCCACCATGCATGGCTGCTCAGCAAGCTATCCCGTGCAAAAATGCACGGGCCTGGTACCGATGGTTGTGTCATACCCTCTCAATCTTTCGATATGAATAGTCACACATTCCTCCATGTACACAAATCTTTTTTTTGATGTCATATTTGGAACATAAGATTTTTGTACACCTTAAATAGTGCACATCTTTTCTATCTTATACAGACTCATCTTTCACATAATTTCATCTTTTGCTTGTATCAAATTCCTTTTCTGTATTTTGACGTGATGATCCCAAAACATCACTTGTGAGCATGTTTTAGATTAACCTTTATCCTTGCACGTAACTTCCTTGACATGAAAAAACTTTATTCATCCTCTAAATTTTGACCCAAAAATTTGGAAAACACAAGGAAATGACACCACCTTTAACAATGTAGCCATCTTGTACTGTAAGATAACTTTCCTTGAAAACTCACTAATCAACCCAGTGTGTATTGACAACAAACACAAACTAGACTCTATTTATAGTTACCAACTGTGACATGACTTGATTCCAATAATCTCCCCCTTTGGTTTTATTGTAAGTCTATTAGATAAATTCAATGAAGCACCAAACTCAAACAAAAACCTGAAAGGTGAGAAACAACTCATACATCACTTTAAGTCTATGTAAGAAAATATTGGTGTAAAAAAAGAGAGGGGAAGCATGAATTGGGTTCTCATGTTTTGGAATGATTAAATATTCCCAAGATAAGATCTAATAAATATAAACTATTTCCTCATAACACCTAATTCTCATCATGTCACAAAATCATTGCATACTATTTCCTCATAACAACTAATTCTCATTATGTCATAGAAGTATTGCATGGTTTTTCAAAATCTTGCAACCATAAAACCTTTATAATGTTTAATTTATCTATTATACCCCTTTTAAAATAAACCCAAATAACCTGTATTTATACTTTTAGAACTCAAAATAAACTCCCTGAGATCTTATCTCCCCCATAAACCTTATTAAACTTTTTCTTTAATGAAGTGATATATGATCTCAATAAGTTTGGTATGAGAGTTCTGTTTTGGATTCTTCATAAGATTGATCATGTTCTTGTTGTCACAGTGAATCAACATTGTCTATTTCACCTCATCACCAATATCAACCAATTGTTTCTTCATCCACAATAGTAGAGTGCAAACCTTTGTAGTAGAGATATACTCAGCTTCTACCATATTAAGAGAAGTGTTTTCCTATTTCTTGCTCAACCAACGTACACATTTCTTTCCAATGAAGAAAGATCCACTACTTGTGAAATTTCTATATAACACATCTCCATCCCAATCAGAATAAAAAATTAAGATAATTCATTATATCTTCCCACTGCAATGTATAATCCATAATTGAGAGTACCTTGAATGTACCTCATGATTTATTTAACTACCGCAAAATGCTCTTCCTTTGGATCACTTTCAATGAAAGCTGCTAAGCATGTTGCAAACATGATATCTTTCCATGTCATAGTCAAGTAAAATAAGATTCACATGATTCTACTATAAAAGGTGGGATGCATAGATGCAACATCCTCATTCTTTCAAAGTTTTTTCTTAACCTTAATCAGATTGAACATTGGGTTAGAGTCATGAATGTTGAATTTCTTTAGCAGTTCTCGCACGTATTTATCCTGATAAATAAAATTATAATCATTCTTTTGAACCAATAATCTATTACTACTCTTTTAAATTCAATCTTATTCAAATAATCATTCAGTCAAGAATACCATGCTCAGGGTGCTTGCTATATACCATAGAGATCCTTTAATGAGGTTATGATGACGTTTCTTCATTAATAGTTTCCTCTTCTAATTATTCTTCTGAATCATCTTCTTTGTGTGAGCCCTGAATATTTTTCAGGACTTCCACTATTTTAGCATCTGAATTTATTTCTTTCCCACTAATCAAGATACCTAATAAGATGAGAACACATATACTTGTCTTCAAG
This sequence comes from Viscum album, assembly GCA_963277665.1. Taxonomy (NCBI): domain Eukaryota; kingdom Viridiplantae; phylum Streptophyta; class Magnoliopsida; order Santalales; family Viscaceae; genus Viscum; species Viscum album. Next base: position 1,347,598,096 of record OY728121.1, on the reverse strand, counting down.
TTTCTTTCACTTTAATTCCAGGCTGAAGAAACTAAATGTGATATGTCACTTTTAAGGACAATCAATCTAAAACTCCTTTTCCAATGACATGATATTCAAGAAATTTCCCAAATAATGAAGTTTAATAATAATTGAAATAATGATTCTCAAAGCTTCTTCATTATTCTTCATTTGTTTCCCCCTCAAGGGAAACAATTCTCAACATCTTCATAATGGTGGATCACATAAAGAATGGATTTAAATAAATTTCAGTATAGAGAATACAACAGAATGGTTCTTGAACTTGTGACTGTCCACATTGGAAAAATTTCAAAACATCACCAAGTATAATCTTCTTAAACACTTTTTCTCCAGGATACTGGAAATAAGATCAATCCAAGATGCTGAATTATTTATCATAGTTGTCTAGAATAGAACATCTTTAGATTCATCAAAAAATATCCTCTATCATATTTGTATTTGAATACCAAATTGAGGGATCATTCAAAGATAGTGACTTCTTTAGCTTGGCTATCAAGAATTGAAAACCCTCACTAATTATATAGTTCTATCCCAAATAACTTGCTTCACCTTCATTTCCCTACATTATAAGCACAAATATAATACAAAATGATTAAGATAATATGGTGGATCCTTCTTACTTCATCAATATGAATTGCATGGTTGAGATGATATTCTCAACCAAATTTCTCTATTTTCTCTAGTATTAATTCTTGCACATATGAACATATATTATGATTTATATTATGGAAGAATGGATCTCTTCACATTCTCTTATACTTTGTGTGGAGAATTTTTCTTCTTAATAGCCTTCATGGATGATTTATTTTTACTCATACTAAGGACTATTTCTTGTTTTGGTAGTATGGTTAAAAAAACCTTTTAATGTGACCATATTTCTTTCATCTCTTGCACATAACTTATTTTACACAAGAGTTTCCTTTTGTTTTAAAACTCTCATGCACTTTAAATTAATCATGTGGAATCTTTTCTTTTCCTTTTTTAATAGCCTTAGCCTATGTATATTCATGTTTCCTAATTATTTCCAAATATTTTTTTTCCAAATAACTAACATGTCACAAGGAACTATTATAGAAAGTTTAGATCTCCCACAAGGGTTCTACTGAGTTTCATCCCTCTTAGTAGTTATTTTGAATGAAATACCCTTCAAAGTATTGGATTTAGAATCCAAGGTCTTATCAGCTTCCTTACTTGAGATATTATTGGGAGAATTTGTGTTCATAATATTCTTCTAATTTCTTCCCAAGTTAGATTATTCATACTTAGACAACTTTTGTGGTCTTATTTTATTAGCAACATTGGATGCATGTTGGGATAAGAATCTACCAACCTTGTGACCACTACTATTTCATACATCACAGATGTTATCAAGATTCACAAATTTGTTTGTAGTATATAAATTCTTCAAGACCTATGGATATTGCTTCTTATTCTCTGGATTCCCCCCGTGAAATAGGTTTCCTTTATGATTTTTCATTTAGAGGATTGTACCAACAATCCAATTCACAATTACCAAATCTGTTTCAAAACCAACATTTACCAAAAAACCTTGATCTCCTTACATATTCTATATAAGGTTGTTGGATCTTCTTCATGAATTGTTGTGCTCTTTGTGGGAAACTAGCTTCCATACTATTTTTCCTATCCACCCTAGTCATGGTGGCATGTTTCTTATCACCTTTATTCACCCATAATTGTTCATTATTTTTCTTATAACCTATACTTTTCATGAAAATAGGTTAAGAAGCATTAATTCAAGTTGGTATAGATAGTACCTATTTATTCTCATCTACTTGAGATAGATTATTAAAAAATGTCATGATCTTCTTATCACATGTTGAAGGTATTTCAGCTTTAGAATACTTCAGTGAACATTGATTACCCAAAATAACTATTTATTATTTTGTGAAGTCTCAATATAAGTGTAAGAACTCAGATCTTCTTTTCAAGTATGTTTTTATTTTCTGGTAGTATTTGAGGAAAAAAAGCAGTTACTAAAAAATTCAGGAGTACACGCTGTGTATTTATAAGTACACACCGTGTACTCGGTTGCTGTAGGTGACCGTGTACTGGCCGTATAACGACCGAGTACACGGTCATGTGTGGTGACCTAGAGACCGACTAAATCGGAGGCTGGAAAAGGCAAGTATACGCTGTGTACTTTTAAAGAACACACTGTGTACTTCTTTTTTTCATTAAACGGACTGGGGTCACGTCTGATGGATAAAACCATGTTCTTCATCGCTCGTCTCCTCCAGAAGTGTCCGTATGGTCTTTAATATTATCTGAGACCCCGATGTGCCATCCTTCTTCTAATTAAACTTCTTTCGGTTGCATTGGAATAACATGGGTGAGTTATCCTTTCTTCTTGAACATCATCTCCTGATTTATGCTCTTTTACAAGATATCCTCAATTGAATGTTTTTAGAATTTTTTTAGATCTATGACATTATAGGGTGATTAAAGGCCTGAGGTTCACATATATCGATCTCACGATGCCAAGGTAGGTGGTTTGTGCCTTTCTGTAGTTAGCCATTGAGTTATATGTGCAAAAGTGACCAATACCCTTGTTCGGGGTATTGCGTGTTTATGGTTTTAGCCCTTTTATTTTCCTGCTATGCCTTGTTTGATTGGATAGAGGTTAATTGTTTGAGAATAGGGTTATCTTTTCCACGCTATGTATGTTTTGCCCATGTTTTCTTATTTTTGATCGTTTGGTCTAGCTTTGCCTGTTAGGCTGCTGCTTTGCTTTCCATGCCTAGTATTATTAGGATGGAGTAATTATTATCTATCATGCTATGATATGCTGTAGATTATTTATCCAAGTAGTTCTTGAGGTTTACTTTGGATTCCATGTATCGTTTTTCATGATTGACTTACACTGGGCTGTGAGAACCTAGTGTAGTAGACCATAGGGAGAATAGACGTTGAGAGCTTCTCCAGAGTGTATGTTTTGTTGTTACGTTGCGAGACCATAGGGGGGATGGAGTTTGTGCTCCCTCAGAGTGTCTGTAGTTTACTCAATGCGGGCAACAAAGGGAATTGGATGTTGAGTGCTTCCTCATAGTGCCTATTAGTTATCAATACGAGACTATAGGGGGAATTGATGGTGAGTGCTTCCTCAGAGTGTCTTTGCTAAAGTTTAACCAGAGGGGTTAGACTGTGTGTACTTCCCATAGGGTTGCTTGTGTTTGTTTGGTTGAACCAGAGGGGTTAGGCTATGATTAATTCCCAGAGGGTTACCTGCTTTTGATTAGCTACTTACTTGATATATTATAATGAATGCAATTTAATTGTAGGATTGTTACTATGTGTACTTCCTTATTTACTACTTCATTTTGTTTATTGCCTGCTATATATATTTACCGACTGTTAGGTATAGATCTTTGGGTGGTTGCCTATTGGGATTCATCTCACACCATATTTAGGTCATTATTTTGGTCCCAAATAGATTATATTGTTGTAGGTCTAGATAAGGGCAAGCACCCTTCTACTTCAGGTACATGATTTCCATGGAACTGGGGAGCATGGAACCAAGCTGAGGCTTGCGATGGTGTGGAGCTGTTTACTTGATTTTATTTTGTACTTTTATTTAGTACTGTATTCCAGCATTGTGATTTGTTTGGCTGCTTTCCTAGACATATGTATCATTCATCATATATATACATGTGCTTAGTCTTTATTACTTCTAGTCTTTCACTATTTACTATTTCATGGTATTATTACTGCTTCCACTATTGCTATCTGTTTTACTTCTGCCGTGTTAATCTTCCAATGAGGGCATAATTTCCCCACTATCACACCCAAGGCCCTCACTGCTAGTCAGTAGCCTCTGGAATTCGGGGAAATGTGCTTGAATCCATGTGACCAACCAGGCACGGGGCACCTCTGGGTGGCTTTCGGAACTAGGACGTTAGAAAGTGGTATCAGAGGAATTATTTTCTTCTTGACTTACTATTTGGAGCCTATAGCTAGGGATAGGAAGAAAATATGTACTTGGTAATAAGATGTGCCCGTGAGTAGCTAACTCATGTACAGGGAAAATCCAATTTACCTTGTTATTGCAATTTTTCTAGTTTTTCAATTTTACAGTTGTTTTGATTTCACCATTGGGCGATTTATATGTTTTGTGCTGTTATTGTTTATATTATTGAGGTTTTATTTCATTTGAAACCTAATGAGACGAGGGTAAGCCATCTCATGCATCATATAGGTACTTGCTAGAGATCACATGTCATGCATTCATGCCATGCCATTTAGGTTGCATTAGTGATTTCATGTTGTTGTGATAGATTTTGTGCTAGATATGCATGCTGTTGTGATAGATGCCTTGATAGAATACCTGCTATTTGATAAGGTATTTATTTGTGTAAGGTTTGTTTGAATGAATGCCAAAATTTGGTTCTTGAGATGTCATGGGCCCTCATCGATCAGAATTTGGTAGATCATTTCCTTGTTTTCCTTGTATATGACATGTATAAGATGTTAATCTTTGATTCATGGGGAGTATGGGCCCTCACAGATCAGAATTTGGCACTTCAAGGTTCGTTTCAGTGTTTTTATGGGTTACAGAGTAGTTTCTGAGGCTTACTATCTGGAAAAACCTATAATACATGGTGTGTAATGATAAATACATGCCATGTGTCCATCTATTTGGGAAGGAACTATTTTTCCTAAGTACACGCCATGTAGTCTCTAACCATGTCACTAGCTATGTGGGCAGAGACACGAGGTTGGGAAATATTTGGTGGAACATGTCATGTACCGATTGTACATGCCGTGTTGTGTAGACCATGTGTCCACCCGTGTGACTAACGACACAGATGGATAAAACTTAAATTATACATGTCGTGTCATTCTTGAAAATGCCATGTAGTAAAAAAATGGGTCAGTGAAATCTTTCTAGTACACGCCGTGTCTGGCACAAACACGCCGTGTAGAGTCAGTCATGTAACCGGCTATGTAACTAAAAAAATGGGTCAGTGAAGTTCATATAGTACATGCCATGTCAGGAATTAACATGCCGTGTTGTCTTTTTCAAGGGAAACCATGTGGCTTAGCCATGTAGAAGAACTCGGGTAAGGAAAGAGGATTCAAGTACATGTTGTGTGTCAGAACAACTCACCGAGTGTATGGGGTATTACATGACCTGGGTTGACAAAAGTACATGCCCATGTGATAGATTAAGGGAACACACTGTGTAGGAATTATACACACCGTGTATCCATGTTTTGAAAAACTTGAATGCTTTCTTTATCTTGTTTCCTTCTTACACTCCTAAGTTTCAGTCCCTGTTAATATTGACCTAAGGTGTGCACTTGACCTTGCAGAGTCATGCCATCGAGATGTCCTCCAGTTGTCCGCCAGTTACAGGGTAGTGATCAAACACCAAATATGGATGAACATAGAATACAAGCAGATCCTACAGTTGTTCCAGTTTTGGCACCAACTTTTATTCTGGACACAGGTATTGACACACAGTTCAAAGAGGGCTTTATGAGGTTTATGCAGATCTTCTGAGGAGTACCACATTCTATCCCGTCTATGGAAGAGTTGATGTGGGTTTTCCAGAAGCAGTATCCTCCCACCTTCATAGGGGACAGAGGACCTCAGGATATAGAGTCATGGTTAGAATCCATGCTATCTATCTTTGAGAATCCGGAGAATCCTCTAGAGAGGATGGTGAAGCTTTCTACGTATATGCTTTGGGACTCCACCAAGAGATGGTGGATGTGATCTCATAGGCGGGACGCCAGCAGGCTATGGCCTGGTATGAGTTCCAGCATTCCTTCTATGACTACTTCTACCTAGAGACTTTGAGGGCCAATCAATCCCAAGAGTTCATGAGTCTGGAGTAGGGTACTCTTTTTGTTATGGAGTATTCTTCTCGCTTCACTGAGCTGCAACGATTCACGTATATTCCAGGAGGTGATGAGTTATTTCTGGAAATAAATTTTGAGGATGGTATCAGACATGAAATCTGATCTCAGGTGAACATCTTCAGGTTGACTTCCATCACTTCTATAGTCAACCAGGCACTAATCACGGAGCAAAATCTGAGGGATTCTGGAGTGGTGATCCAGGGCAGTTTGACATCCGGAGTTGGTATCCCTCCTACTGACAACAGGAAGTGCCATAGGGAGTCTACATGTGAAGATCATAGTAGGTAGGACATTTCTTCTGGTATCCAGGTGGTGTGATACTAGTGCGATAAGAGAGGGAATATGAGGCCACATTGCCTGAGAGACCCAGTGGAGTGCTGATCTTGCAGAAAGATGAGTCATCTTCAACACTTCTTTCAGATATTCTCACTAGAAGCTGGTGACAAGGGTCTTCTATGACTCCTCGTTCGGGAGAATCATAACTAGTTTCTTATTAGTCTGGGAACTAGAGTTCTTTCGGACATTCAGGTCGAGGTGGAGGTCGCAACCGTGCTATCCAGTCGCTAGGCTTTCAGTGACAATCGGGTGGATCAACTCAGGGTGGTCAGGCAGGGTCACAGGGCTGCAGTGTAGGTCAGAATTTTGTAGTGGAGCAGACCCAGTATGAGCAGGATCTCAGACCCTCTATAGTTTGAGGTACGATCCTAGTTTCCTCAGTTTTAGCTTTTGCACTTTTTTACACAGGGGATTCCCATAGTTTTATATCTATGTCTGTTTTGGAGAGACTTGGACTATGTATCTTTACTTCTTCTGATGTCTTGAAACTGGACACTCCTTTGGGGACAAGAACAGCTAGTAGAAGTTAGTGCAAGGAGTTCCCTCTCGAGCTTGGTGGGTGTCACTTAATATGGGACCTTTATGTCCCAGAGATGACATGCTATGATTTCATTCTCAGAATTGATGGGTTAGTTCCATTCCAGGCAGTTGTCGATTGTTATCACCGTAGGGTGAGTTTAACATCACCAGGGGCATACCGTTTCTTCATAAGGGCGAGTGGGATGTCCAGGCGAGCAGAGCAGGACCCAAGCATCATGGGTTGGGAGGAGTTACAGCTCAGATTTCTAGTCTATATCTGGATGACAGAGGGACTTCACAGATAGACTTTCCTCCAGTGGTGGATCTTTTCAGGGATGTATTTCTAGAGGAATTTTTAGGTTTTTCTCCAGAGCGAGAGGTGGAATTTTCTATTGAGCCTGTTCTAGGAGTGACACTGATGTCCATTCCTCCTTATAGAATGACTACACCAGAGTTACAAGAGATAAAGAAGTAGTTGGAAGAGTTTCATGCAAAGGGTTTCATCTATCCCAGTACTTCTCCTTGGTGTTCGCTTATCTTGTTTGCAAAGAAGGTGGATTATACCCTTATACTTTTTGTGGATTATCGGAAGTTGAACCGGTTGATGATCAAGAATCGATATCCCTTACCGAGGATTTATGATATATTTGATCATCTTTGAGGAGCCCGAGTGTTCTCAAAGATTTATTTGAGGTCTAGATACCATCAGTTGCATGTTAGACCATCTGATATACCTCTTACATCATTTTAGAGCAGGTATGGTCTATATGATTATGTAGTTATTCCATTTAGTCTCACGAATGCGCTTTTAGTTTTCATGGAACTGATGAACCGAGTGTTCCATCCATACTTGGATTCTTTTATGGTAGTCTTAGTGGATAATATCTTGGTGTACTCTCACACTCGACACAACCATACTACCCATCTTGAGATCATTTTGAGTACACTGAGAGAGCATCAATTATATGCTAATATCTAAAAATTTCACTTTTGGATGGACCAAATTCACTTATTGGGTCATGTTATCTTAGATAAAGGAGTATCAGTAGACATAGAGAAAGTGAGACCAGTATTTTCCTCAGAGCAGACGAATAATGTCTTTGAGGTACGGAGTTTTCTAGGGCTAGCTGGTTACTACATGCATTTTATACAGGACTTTTCATTCTTAATAGCGCTACTGACGGGCCTGACTAAGAAGGGTGCGAATTACTTGTGGTAAAATTATTTCAAGTCATCATTTTAAGAGCTGAAAGGGAGGTTCAATTCAGCATTGATACCAGTTTTTCCAGACCCATGAAGGAGATATACTATGTAATATGATGCATCAAGTATCGGGCTGGGAGTAGTTCTTATACAGAGATAAGGAGTCGTTTCATACGGGTCTCGGCAGTTGAGGCTACATGAGAGGAACTACCCGGCACATGATCTCGAGCTGGCTGAAGTTGTTCATGCTTTACGCTGTTGAAGACATTATCTTCTAGGATAACATTTTTTGGTTTTCACTGACCATAAGAGTCTCAATTATATCTTCACTCAGCGTGATCTAAATTTGAGACAATGATAGTGGGTTGAGTACCTTCAGTCCTTTGACTTTGAGCTTGCCTACACGCCTGGGAAAGGTAACGCTGTGGATGACGCGTTGAGCAGGAAGACTCAGATACATGCAGTTCAGGAGGCCAACAGTGAGTGGAAGATTATGGATATGTTATCTGAGATGCATTTGGAGGTGCATGATAGCCAGGGGTAGATGTTTCTTTATTCTGTGGCTGTTACCTCTACTCTACTTTATCAAGTACTAACGAGGCAACTATTAGATTCTAAAGGCCTAGTCCTATGGGAGAGTGTTTCAGGAGAGGAACCTATTACTAGATATATAGTAGGTGAGGATGAGATCTTGTGTTTTCATAGATGTGTGTGGGTGCCAACATGCATACTCAAGGAGCTGATGCGAGAATTTCATTCGTCAGTTTGGGCAGTTCATCCTTGTGTCACCAAGATGTATCGAGATCTACCCCATCTGTATTGGTATCCAGGTATAAAGGGAGATGTTTTTGGTTTTTTCATGAGGTGTTCCACCTGTCAGCAGGTGAAGGCAAAGCATCAGTGACCAGCAGGGGTTTTACAACAGTTACCCATTCCTGAGTAGAAGTGGAATGATGTCACGATGGATTTCATGACAGGTTTTCCGAGGTCTCCTCGGGGGAATGATGCTGTATGGGTTTTCATTAACAGACTCATGAAGGTTTCCCACTTCTTACCAATTAAGAAGACCTTCAGTGTTGATGAGTTGGGAAGGCCGTGCCTCTAAGATATTGAACGTTTACATAGAGTTACAAACTCCATTGTTTCAGAAAAGGATGCCCGCTTTACTTCTTGGGTCTGGAAGGGACTTCAGAGGTCTTTGGATATATAGGTACTTTTAAGTATAACTTACCATCCCCAGACAGATGGCCAGTTCGAGCATACGATTCAGGTTCTTGAAGATATTCTTCGAGGATGCATCTTGGATTTTCGAGATTCGTGGGAGAAACACATACCTCTGGTGGAGTTTTCCTACAATAATAGTTTTTAAGCAACTATTCAGATGACACCTTTTGAGGATTTGTATGGTAGGCCATACCGATCACCATTATGCTAGTTGGAGGTAGGAGAGGCAGCTATGCTGGGACCTCATCTTGTCCAGGAGACCATAGAGTAGATAAAGTTGATTCAGAAGAGGATGGCTACTGCATAGTCATAATATAAGTCTTATGCTGATCGACAGAGAAGACCTCTAGAGTTCAAGGTCAGAGATCAGGTTTTTCTGTGTGTCACACTGAGGTTGGAACACATGAGGATTAGGAGGTAGGGTAAGCTTTCACCAAGGTAAGTTGGACCATTTGAGGTGTTGGAGAGAGTCGGTCTGGTTGTCTATCAGTTGGAGTTACCTCAGAGGTACCGAGCTATGCATGATGTCTTCCATATTTCTCAGCTTCAACGTTACTTCTCAGACCCGTATCATGTTTTCCAACCCAAGGAGATTGAGCTCGAGGTGGACGTATCTTTCGAAGAGCATCCTATATGGATTGTTGATTAAAGTGCAAAGGTTCTCCGTAGCCGGTCTGTTCCTATGATATGAGTGCTATGGCAGCACGGGAGAGTACAAGATGAGACTTGGGAGAGGGAGGCCGATGTATGATCACAATGGATGGATTTGTTCAAGGTTTCTTCTTCTATTCCGCCTTGCTAGGGAAATTTGGGGACAAATTTCTTTAAGGGGGGAAGTTTGTAAGAACCTGGATCTTCTTTTCACATATTTTTTCTTTTTTGGTTGTATTTGAGGAAAACGAGGAGTTCCTAAAAAATTCATGAGTACACGCCATGTATTTATAATTACATGCCATGTGCTCGGTTTCTACGAGTGACCATGTACTGGTTGTGTAACAGCCGAGTAAACGACCGTGTGTGGTGACCTAGAGACCGCCTAAAGCAGAGGTCGGAAAAGGAAATTACACACCATGTAATTCTTTTTTTTCATTAAATGGACCAGGGTCATGTCCGATAGATAGAACCATCTTCTTCTTCACTCGTCTCATCCAGGAGCATCCATACGACCATAGATCTTCTCGGAGCCTCCGAATCGCTGTCTGTCCTCTGATTCGACTTCCATCAGTTACATTGTAATTGCATCGGTGATTTATCATTTCTTCTTGAACTTTATCTCTTGATTTCTCCTCTTTCACAAGATATCCTCAGTTGAACATTTTTAGCATTTTTGTAGATCTATGAAATTCTTGGGTGATTTAAGGCCCGAGGTTCATGTATATCAATCTCACGATGCCAAGGTAGGTGGTTTGTGACTTTTTGTAGTTAGTTTTTGAGTTATATGTGCAAAAATTCCCAATACCCTTGTTCGGGGTATTGCATGTTTATGGTTTTATCCCTTTTATTTGCCTTATATGCCTTGTTTGATTGGATAGAGGTTAATTGTTTGGAAATAGGGTTATCTTTTCCAATATATGGATTTTTCCCATGTTTTCTTGTTTTGACCATTTGGTATAGATTTTCCTGTTAGGCTACTGCTTTTCTTTCCAAGCCTAGTATTGTTAGGATGGAGTGATTATTATCTATCTTGCTATGATATGCTGTAGATTGTTTAGCCAAGTAGTTCTTGAGGTTTACTTTGTCTGCCATATATCGTTGTGCATGATTGAATTACACAAGGCCATGATAACCTGGTGTAGTAGACCATAGAGAGAATGGATGTTGAGGGATTCTACAAAGTGTCTGTTTTATTGTTACGTTGCGAGACCATAGGGGGGATGGAGTTTGTGCTCCCTCAGAGTGTCTGTAGTTTCCTCGTTGTGGGCCACATGGGGAATTGGATGTTGAGTGCTTCCTCAGAGTGCCTATTAGTTACCGATAAGAGACCATAGGGGGAATTGACAGTGAGTTCTTTCTTAGGGTGTCTTTGCTAAAGCTGAACCAGAGGGGTTAGATTGTGTGTACTTCCCAGAGGGTTGCTTGTGTTTTTTTGGTTGAACTAGAGGGGTTAGGCTGTGAGTAATTCCCATAGGGTTAACTTCTTTTGATTAGATGCTTACCTGATATATGAAAATGAATTAAATTGAATTTTAGTATTGTTACTATGTGTACTTCCTTTTTTACTGCTTTATTTTGTTTATTGCCTATAATATATATTCACTGACTATTAGGCATGGATCTTTGGGTGGTTGCCTATTGGGATTAATCTCACACCTGATTTGGGTCATAATTTTGGGCCAAAACAGATTATATTGTTGCAGGTCTAGATAAGGGCAAGTTCCTTTCTACTTCAGGTACATGATTGCTGTGGAATTGGGGAGCATTAGACCAAGCTGAGGCTTGTGATGTTGTAGATCTATTTACTTTCTTTTATTTTGTACTTTGGTTTAGTAATTTATTCCATCATTGTGATTTTTTAATGATTTCCTAGACATATGTATCATTCATCATATATATATGTTCTTAGTCATTATTACTTCTAGTCTTCCCCTATTTACTATTGCATGGTATTGTTACTGCTTCTGATATTGCTATCTGTTTTACTTCTGCCGTGTTACTCTGCCAATGATGGAATAGTTTCCCCACTATCACACCCAAGGCCCTCACTACTAGTCGACAGCCTCTGGCATTCAGGGAAATTCACTTGAGTCCATGTGACCAACCGGGCACAGGGCACCTCTGGGCGGCTTCTGGAACTGGGACATTACAATATGTCTTCTCGAGATTGTACAACTGAGCTTCCAAATCTAGAGATTTCATATTGAGGATTGTTTTCTAATATTCAATCATAATCATATTTTCTTTACAAGACTTATTTATTCTCAAAAATTCATCTTCATGCATATTAAATTTATTTTTAATCAAAGTGTCAAGTTCCTTGATCTTCTTGGACCTTTTATCCAATTGTAAACCCTTGACATTAATTCTATTTTTCAATTCCTCTTCAAGTGCATGGATCTTTTATTCAAGAGTCTTATTGACTCCCTCTTTCTCTTCAAATTATTTGAGGTATGTTGAGGAACTTATTTAATGTTACCTATTTGTTTCTTAAAAGGTTCCAACCTATATGGAGATCTTTAAACATTCAATAATTTTTCCTTAAAATCCCCTTTCCAAAGAATCATCTTCTCCTTCTAGCTGGGTGATCTCTACCTATATACACCGAAAGACTCCAAAAACAAGGGATGAAATTTCTTTGGGAATATCATGTAGAAAATTTCTTAATCAATCAACCAAAAATTCTTGTGAGGTTGTAGATTGATCATCATCACCACTTATGATAGGATCCTTATTTTGAGTAAAACTTTAAAAGGTGCTAACACATAACTCAGGAACACTTGAATATTTTTATTTACATGATGTAGAAAGGTTGTCCTTCTATTTGGTGGAAAACTGATCCACCTTCTATTTACTTTCCAAGACTGATATATCTTCATTTTCAGAGAGTCATGGAGAAACATATACGACATCTTCTTTCGATAAGAGGGACTTATTCAGCTTTCTCTTCTCTTTATTTTACTATTCATCATGGTCTTGGTGGATATAGAATTCTAATAATATATGACCGAATATTCATCAAAACCACAATTCATTATTGAATCAGGAAAGAGAATCAAATCTTTAAAAGATAATAGATTTACTATAGAGAATCCAATATAGGTGAACCTTGGCTCTGATACCACTTATAGGACCCCGAAACACCCTGAGAGGGTAGGGGTGAATTAGGGTGTAAAATTTTTCTTTTTAAAAAATAAATCTTGTTCCCAAATTGGTATGAACTTGTTAATACTATCTGAAGAAATCGTATAGTAATTAAACACTTACAAGAAGAGATACAACACAATAGTTTTACTTGGTTCACCACTAAGGGCTAGTCCAAGGAGTATACACCGATAGTGTTTCAGTTATACCGAAATCCACTAATATTCATTATTTTTAGAATAAATAAGTTTATACATGGTCACTATGTTCTAGAAATGCCACCTTTATAAGATTTTAGGGATAAAATACTACCTCCCTTGGAACACTTCTGTCGAATCCCCCTAGATCACTACTTTGGGTGAAGTCTTACTCAGTTTAATGACTTAAAGTTTTCTAAACTAGTTTGTGAATTTAATTCTTTTTCGTTGATTAGAATGAGACACTACTTAAAACACAATACTAAATTGATTGACTTGAAAGAACTGACCAAAAAAACTATATAATCAAAACCTATGATTCAAAAAAATCAAGAACTTACGAAAAACTCTTGGATTTTTCGTACAAGACAAATTTCATAAAACTCTTATTTTTCGTGCATCCAGATCATGAGTTTCACTTGGTATTTATATAAACAATTAACACTCTGCGCACAACACTTCTACGCACAACTCTTTCACGTGATGGGGACACCAAATCTTCATTGAGAAATTTACTTCAAGTAAAGGGGGTGGAAGCCTATTTATAAACATAGATGACCCTATGCAAAAGATACTTGAACAACTTCCCCTATGTGCACAAATATTATTTTGAAATCATATTTAGTTCATAAGAGTCTTATGCACCTTCCACAGTGCACAACTTTCCTGTGTCATGCAAACTCTTATTTTATGCAATTTCATCTTTTGCATGAAATAAATGCCTTTTTTTTCTATTTTTATATGATAGTCCTAAAACATAATTTACGATTAACTTTTTGATTCACCTTCATCCTTACGTGAAAATTTATTTGCATGAAACAACTTTCTTCATCCTCCAGATTTTAGACCAAAAAATTTGACAAACATTGGGAAATGACACCACCTTCGACACTTTTTCCATCTTGTACTATAATATAACTTTCCTTGAAAACTCCCTAATAAACTCAGTGTGGATTGACAAAAAAAAGAACTATAATCCATTTCCATCTTCTAGATGTGATGGTACTTGGTTAAAATAAAGATATATTTATTATTTTTGAGGTTTCTAGTTGCAACCATTAAGAAGTTGGGGTCGATTGTAATTCTAGTTTCTTGCTATAACCAATTAAAAATAAAGGGAGTTTTGGTATCTTAGATACCATTAAAGGAAAGGTATAATACCTTAAACCCTCAATCCATTAGGGTGGGAGACATAGGGGCTCTTACTGAGCTATTTTCAAATTTCCATAACAAATTGTGTGCCTTATTTTCTTTTCAAATTTTATTTATTAATAACATTAAATCAATCAATTAATCAATAATTTAATGCATAAATTTATTAATCATTTATTCTTTAATATTTTTTTTCAATACGCTTACATATATGCATCCACTCTTATATTTTTATTTTTAATTTGATTCACCTACTCGTTTATTTAATCATTTAATTTTTTAAAAGGATTTTTCCTTTAAGAATTATTTTAACATTATGTTTTAAAATTAAATTTACCACCCCCATATTTCTATTTATCCTAATCCGAATTACACATGGAAACATAATAAAATTGATTATAAAAACATGATCTTATGGTGAAATGAAATAATGTAATTTTTCTCTTGTGGATGTATGAATGAAATTTTGAACCATGTAAAAGTTATTTTAACTTTTCCTATTTTTAATTAATTGTTATATTTACCTGAATGTTTATATAATAAGTGAGTTAAAATTATAGATTAAGTGAATATAATTTTGGTGATTAGTGTGAGGTGATTCCTCCTAGTTCTTATACACTTGCATTGTAATGGTTCTTTCTAGATCCTTTTTACACATTATTGAAATGGTGATCTAACTTCTATAGGTTGAAGTTAGGGAGGTATTATCCAAAATTGGTATTAGAGACAAGGTTATAAAAGTCTCTATAGATTACTCATAAATAAATTATATAACATTATCCCTTGATCATACATGTTTTCAATTTTTGTGGGAGTTACTATCTTCAGAAGGATGGCATCAGAAGATATCATGGTCTAGATAAACAGATTTTATGGGATATATTTTTTATTCTAGAGGATTTAGTTTGAGTAATTGCTTATCCATAAGGACTTAGAGGTTCCATTAAATAGACTCAATCTAGAATTATAGAGAAAGGATAATGTGAAAGGTTGGACAAGAAAGAATTAGGTTTTTTTAGGATGTCATTATCCCAAAATACAACTCCGAACAATTAAGAGAATAAGATTATAGAGGAGTTAATGGAAAATTTGGAATATATATATATACAAGAATCCTACTATACTTAACAAGTTGTGTTTAATGAAAAAGTTATTCAACATGAAGCTATCATAAGGAAGGTTAATGGAAGATCTAGTGAATGGTTTCATTTTTATCAAGATCCAATTTGAGTATGTGAAAGTGAATTTTATTAATGATGATTGGGATATACTATTGTTTTCATCATTTCTAGAATCATGGGACACAGTGGTACCAATAGTGAGTAACTCCAATGGAATAACTACCTTGATATTTAACGATTTATGTAACTTGATTCTTAATTAAGAGTTCTAGAGGAGGTATATTCAAACACCTTATGGTAATTAGGTTAATATATAGGGAAAAGGGTATCCACCTCATCAAAGAAGTTAAAGATGGTTAGAAGAAAATTCAAGAGAAAGGAGTATAGGTAAATCTACCAGACCCAGGCCAACATGTTGGAACTATGGTAAAAGGGTTCATCTAAAAAAATATTTGTGTGAATTAAAAGGAAAATATATAAGGAAAAATTATAGATTATTAAGCTTTTTGAACCCAATAATAGTGTATAGTGAAATCCCAGATGAATAATGGAAGTTTCCTTGCACCGAAATGTGTCATACATATTTCAGATCTTCATAATAATATGATTTTAGTTGGAAGATTAAATAAAGTATTCTATAGAATTAACTTTATAGAAGTGTGTAAAATCACTCAAGGTTTCTTGGTTATAAAAAGAGTTATAAAATACATCACAATTTATCTGAACGAAAGGAATTAGGGGACACTTATTGAAGGATCAACTTCTAGGATCTCATAATTGTAGCATTGCTACCTTGGGCACCTCAGTGAGAAGGGTGTGGAGGTTTTATAGGAAAAAGGTATGTTTAATATAGAGCATTCATACTTTATAATTTTTGATAGATACATACTCGGTAGGAAATAGAAGGTGTATTTAAATTTGAGTGAAAGAAAAACAAAATTTTGGAATCTTGAACTTATACATATAGATGTTTGGGTACCCACCCTAGTCAAATCACATGGAGGATCACGATATTTTGTGACTTTAATTGATGAATCCATGAATAAAATATGATTATACTTATTTGAAAAATAAATTATAAGTTTTTAAAGATTTCATTTAGGGGAAATATTTGGATGAAAGGGATATAAGAAAAAATTTGAAGTGTTTGAGTTCATATAACTGTGGTGAGTTTATCAGAAGAATTTTTCAAAACTTCTATAAGCACAAGGTATCAATTATAAGAATACTATACCTAGGATTACTAAACAAAACTATATATCTAGAAGGAAAAATCAATAATTGATTGAAAAATAATGAAATTAGTTTTCAATCTAGAATTCTAAATGAATTTTGGGAAAAGGTAGTGAACACTGTAGTAAACATAACTAATAGTATACCCTCAACACCAATGGGAATTGAGCCACTGAAAGAACCGTGGATAGGAAAAACATAATATTTATCTCACCTTAAGGTCTTCAAAATCTTATTCAATGTACATGTGGTTTATAAAGATATAAAAAACCTTGAAGCTAAGTCTCGTATATGTTTCTTCATGGGTTATAAACATGAAAATACTGGATTTTCAACTTTAAGATGGTAAAGGAAGGAAAGTTATTAAAAGTTGAAATGTGATATTTAATGAGTAAGTCCTATATAAGTACCAAAAATTGGTATAGAATTAAGTTTTAAGTGAAGAATAAACTTTAAACCAAGTTGATCGAAATAGAGGTTCTAGAGGGTTATGTGTTCCATAGAATTCAGGTGGCTTTGAATATATCAGAAGCTCACATATTCTGGAGGAAATTTTAAAAGGAAACATTGGGAGTTAAATAATGAGACTAGTAGAAGATATAATTTAAATATTTATAACTATTGAGTCTTAGTTTAGAGTTTTAGATGATAAAATTATAGAGGTTTTAGTTATATATAGATGGGATGCTGGAAAAATTGTGGAAGCCAACTAGAGTCACGTGACCAAAAGAAAGGTATGTAGATTATGTACATTTATTAATTTTAATTGATAGTGGATAAACATAGAGCCCAAAATAAGTGACTAACCTCTATGATTAAAAAAATTGGGAGTTGGATATAAAGGATATGTTGGGCACACTTTATGTTAAAAAACCCATGAGTTAATGAGACTACCACCTAAAAAGAGGGAACTTGAAAACAAGTTATTTTTATAACTAAAAGAAGAAGTTGATGAAAGAAAGCAATATAAATCAAGGATTTTGGTAGATGGTTTTCAGCATAAGTAATTAATAAACTTATCTAAAATATTTTCTTTTTTATTTAAACATAATACCATTCTAACTGTGCTAAGATTCATTGCATCTAGAGGATTACATCTAAAAGAATGGATGTAAAGCTAAATTTTCTTTATAGGTATTTAGAGGAAGAAATCTAGATGAAGCAACATTTTGGTTTCATGGACAATTGGAATCAGTACTTGGTGAATTTAAAGGATTATTTATAGTTTGAAACCAGAACCAAGGTAGTGAAACCAAAAGTTTAACTCATTTATGGAGGATAAAGGTTTCATATAAAGAAAATCAAACCATTGTTTTTATCAAAAGGAGTACAATATTGAGTATTTCATCATTTTAATACTATAAATGTAGGATAAGCTTCCATTGGGTCTTAAAATTAAATATATTTATAATTTAAATAAGGAATTGTTTGTAAATTTTGAAATGAAATATCTTGGTGAAGAAAATAAGATTTTATGCATGTGGATTGAGTGATATAGGAATATCAGAAGCTTGATTTGTCTAAAAGAGTGTATATATAGAATATCATTGAAAATTTAGCAATGAATGGATATAAATATATATCAAATCCTCTTTTAAAAAACTTTTAACTGTCAAATGAATAAAAAATATAGACTAAGGAAAAGTCTAAACACTAGGAAAAGGTACTGTATGAATCAATGGTAGGAATAATTACGTATTCTATGGTGTGTACTTGACTGAACATAGCTCTGGTATTGGGAGTCGTCAAGGGAAGCTATAAACTGAATTATTTGGTATCTAAAAGGGGGAATATGATACTACTCTTTGTTTTATATAGGATGAATATTGTAGGAGTATGTTGAGACTAATTTTAGGGGAAACTTAGATACACAAAAATAAAAAACCAGATATGTTTTCAACTTTGGAAAGGCTAAAATCAATTGAATTTAAAGATTATAACTAGTGATTTCACTCTCTTCAATGTAATTAGAGTATATTGCAGGAATGGAAGCTAACAAAAAGATGGTATAGTTGAGGAGTTTTTTTGGGGAGCTCAGATGCAACTGGGGAAGTGGACCACTTTACTATGGTAGTCAAAGTGAAATTCACTTGGCTAAAAACAGAGTGTTTCATACTAGGAAAAAGTACATCAAACTAAAGTAACATTTTGTCTAGAAGATGTTGGGAGATGGAGATCTAGAGTTGTGGAAAATTTATGGAAAAAAATATAGCAAAAATGTTCACCAAGGATTTATTCAAGGAGAGTATGAAGCAATAATGTTCCTCAGTAGGACTTGGGTGAATGAAAGGGAATGGAGGAACATTTCATATAATAGAAGTTTAATGTTTTTTTATAAAGTGTTGAAGGATGTTGTGGATGTTTTTGAATTAGACTTAAAGTGGGATATTATTATGATTGTGAAGCCTTTTTCAAGTGATAGATTCAATTTAATAGAAGGAGTAAATCTAGAAGATACTTTATTCTTGTGAAGGTAGTGACAATAGGTCTTTAGTGGTCAATAATGATGAGGTTGGAAGGATTCTTATTTTTATTGATGGATACATGGTGGTAAATTTACCAGATGATGGTTGGTTAGAAGATTCTAAACACTAGGATCTATTAGTTTGATCAGATGGGCCATGGTTTTATCTTTCAAAGTATGGTGGTCAAGTCAGTTAGTGCTATAAGATATTGGAGATCACTATTAGGAATAAATGGATTTTTGTGAATCTATGAGGTTAGTTCAATTGGTTGACTGAATGGGACCCTCTATATAAGGTGGATAGGACCACATGCTAAGGTGTTGATAGATCATTGAGATTTCTAATCTACATGGGTTCCTATTCATAGTGATCATAAACACTTGATATTCTGGTTAAATGAAATGATGTAATGTTTTTTCTATAGATGTAAGATTGAAAATTCAAATAACAAAAACCATGTTTTCCCTTTACTTGTATTTAATATACTTTCATGTTTAATT
This sequence comes from Viscum album, assembly GCA_963277665.1. Taxonomy (NCBI): domain Eukaryota; kingdom Viridiplantae; phylum Streptophyta; class Magnoliopsida; order Santalales; family Viscaceae; genus Viscum; species Viscum album. The sequence goes on along the minus strand of OY728121.1, from coordinate 1,347,578,445 downwards.
AAATGTTTGAATGAGAGCGATTTAATATGATAGAGTAAGTTAAACTTAGTGTGGTGATTAGGGTGAGGAGATACTTTATTTTTTTGGTATACTAACATTTCAAGAGTTCCTTCCAAAGCCTGTTTCTGCATTGTTGATTCTGGTGATCTAACTTCCATAGGATGAATTTTGTGTGAGATTCTCAACACACACCCCACCATATAGATTCCATTTACACTTATCCTTGATCACAATTCCTAATAAATTTTCAATATCACATGTATTTCACTATTCTAGATCCATGATCATCCCTCCCTAAAAACCCATGTCAAGGAAAAATCTCAGATCGACTGTACCACTACACTATGATCCAAATCCGATGAAATATATCACCATATAGGGACATATATCATTCTCATAAAAACACTAGGCCACCATTCCCATAATAAGCTCATCAAAACCATTATTCCTTGATCAAAACATGACTATTCATTGATCTAAAACCCAAACAGTAACTTCACATAACCAATGCACCCCAACCTTCACACATCAATAATTTTCCTTAAAAGGGGGATTATCTATAATAAAATAAAAAATAAGGCCTTTGGGTCATTCGATCATACTAACACTAACTATTTTCATCCATTTAAGATTGGTCCACTAAGAACCCTCTCATAGGTTCTTATCCGTAATCTATCTTGATCTCATCTGATCCTAATAGGTGTATGCTCTTGTACTACCCAATCACACAACTTGAATCATGATCTCATGAGTCACACATCATAAAAAATAGTCTCACTTTCCTAACCAACCTGATGAAAATTCCTCCCTATATGTATGACCTATCACAATACAAGAAATGATCATGCATCAATATAAAGTTCTAGGAATATATCCATGCCTCTTATCTCTAAGGAAACTCACAAGTCCAGGATAACCCCTCTACCATGTTTTTTTTCATATATCAAAAATTATCACAAGAATTTGATTAGAACATCCTAATAATCAATTATAGCACTTGAATCACCAATATCTCGAGTTGCATCTCATTTCTACTAGGCACACCCACATATCCCAAAAAGCACATCTCACATAATATATAACTAATGCAGTAACATATTTTCTCTTGTCTCAAATATTATAAGGGAACTAACATGTCAACCCACCAACTCTAGGGTTACCACATATACATATCTAGAATCAAATACTAAGTCAAAATACCATCCTTAGGCACCCATGCTTTCAGGAATCCCCATACAAGACTTCCCCCTCGAAAACTAGTTGTAATGCTCCCCCGACTTGGGACCACCACTCACTGACATCCAAATTAGGGTGTTCCATAAGAGATGAGGTGCGCCTCCCTATATGAAAAAGGTTATTGAATAACAATGAGGTTCTATGTGGCGATAATAACGATACTATACACTCCAATGATAAATAATAATAATAATAATAACAACAATGACACAATATAAGAAACTAAAAAAAATGATCCAAATATAAACATTCTATAAACTAAATAATATATGCATGTCATACCAGTCATATAGGAGTAAACATGATTTTCCACTAATAACATATATACATGTACAAAATAACCAAAAATAAACACCAACTCAACACTGAGGAACAACCCATCCTATCTAAAAAATCATGCCATCTAGCCCGTGAACCATATACACACCCATATCCACTAAGCTCCAGATATCAATAATTTTCCATTTACTATACCAATTTCACGAACCCATCCTCATAAAGTGTACCCCTACTAGGCCGGTAATGGGGAAATAGAGATAGTGACACCTGAGTCCCACCTCTAGTAGGCCTCGGGTTGGCAATTAGCACCAAGGGTATAATATACACATAGATGAGAGGCATTACCCTCTAAGAGAACACATGAAAAATAGAGAGATAAGAAAAAACCAACCAACTCCTGCTCAGACTACAGTATAGAATAAAACCCAAGTGCACATATGTAATGACATGAAAGAACTACTACAACTGAATGGAAAACTATAAGTACCAAAAGAAAGTAAAGGTGATAGCGACCACGAAGCCCAAACAACTTCAGAAAATCCCCAAGCTGGTAGTAACCAGCCTGATCTCCAACTTGCTCTAGATGACCTGAAAAATAGTTTATATATACATAGGGTGAGTGTAATAGTACACTCAGTAGGATCCTACCTAGACCCTCTTGTGAAAAAGGTAAAGAAATCATTCTAAAGCACAATGAACAACAAGTGAAACTAACTCTTCACCTAAATAGGTATACTAAGTTACTAACCTAACCATGGATATTATCACAAATTATTGTATACAAGAGGATATTATATAATAAATAATATCAAGGGTAACCCACTACCGCTTCCCAAATAGTTTCACACTCTTCCCCAACGTCACACGTCTTGAGTATCTCTCCCCAAAAGACCAGCCTGAATACACCTAGGCGAAACACCACAACATGCACCTCATGAAACACACCACCACATCCACATAACCAAAAGTCACCAGGTAGTTTATGGGAGCCACCAAATCCCATATAACATGTATCATATATCAGGTATTATACCTCTATCCATCACAACCCATACATCGAGTAAGGATCCTCAATCCATCACAACATATACATGTTATAACTATAGTAGTGATTAGTAAAGTATATCCAGAATACATGTGTGTGAAATAACCACAATCTATTATAGTTCTATACACACATATATAGGGGAAACTAACCACCATTAATAATAAAACAAGTAACTACCAAGATAAGAGAGTGAGACCAAAGGGGGAAGTCATCCATCCATCCTCCACCGGGATGTTGGGGAAAACACCCCCAGGGCTCAGAATCCCTGGGGTGTCAGTTGACCTAACCGATAGGGTGGAGTAGCATATAAAAACACAAAATGTATATGATATAATATATCTCACAACTACAATATGGGAATAACATATTCTCAGACTCAACTGTAGCTAACATCTCTTGGACTCCCATATTCTACTTCTAAGACCAGATATCCTATAAACACACAACCATTTAAAGAGATGCATTAAATTATTTTATTCCTTTTCATTAGTTTCACTTTTAATTAATTAATTATTTAACCATTAATTAACCATTAAATTTATATTATATTGTCATAAAAACAGAGTTTCATGCCCTCCAAGCATAATAAAACCGACTCTACGACTTCTAAAAATTATAACCTTAACATTACATCCCAACAAAATCCAACCCCATGGGTTAAAAAATTATTAATTTATTAACATTATCACTTTAAATATTACCAGGTACTCTAGTAAAAAATCCTAATATAACAAAAAAGTTATACAACCAAGAACATTCATTTGAATCAAGAAGCGGGAAAATGAAAGCAGATAAACAAACAACCTAGTCGTTGGCCAAACAAAAAATTTAGACAAGCATCCAAATTTAATATCAATGGGTAATCCCATATTCAACTTGTTATTTCATCCTCTATTTCCTCCCTAACACCCACATGAATATCTCAATGCATCCCTCCATCACAAGCATTAATTGCTACCACAATAACTAGGAATCCCTGCCCCATACACCACAACAGCCCTCCAGGCTCAGCCATCCCAGGATCACATCAAATCTGACCCTCCTCGCCCCATATACCATAATATCCCTCCATGATCAGCCATCATAGGCTCACATCACATCACAAGAAGTAGGAAACAAAATTAGCAACCGTGATATTGGCCCTAAAACAAGGCATTCAACATTTACACACAACGATCTCTCACAGATCCAAAGCACAAGGCACTTAGCCTTTACAAGAAAGCAGGAAACCCATGAACTATAAAGGCATTATCTTTTATCAAACAACTGATTTCTTATTCCATCTTGAATTAACCGATTCATTATTCACAAGTTCCAACTAAGGGCAACCTAAGAAGCAAGCTTTCACAAACTGTCACAAATTAATTTAACATGCCTTTAATTCCTTTATCAACACGAGTCAACATTCCTCACATCTTTATTAAATTACATGAAAACATGGAAGATCAATTCATTTAAACATGCTGGCAACATTAAAATTACCACACACCATATTCATTAAACATGACTCTTTAATATTTTATCCAATTAATTAATAATTAATTATGTATTTATGTTCTTTAACAATTTCCATCAAGAACAACATGTTAATCCAAGCAAGGCATAAATATCACACTGTCTAGAAAATCAAGAGGCAACCTGTTATCATGATACAAATAACAACATCACCATGTGATAAATACCAATTCTTTAATCCAGTTAAAGAAATTAGTAGGTTAATTTCATTGTGATCCAAGGGTCTAAATCAGGATAGCTCTACACTTTCACATAAATAAATAAATAATCAACAAATCCACTACCTCAAAGGGTGACAACTTTCTTCACATGAGAACAAGAAAACTCTATAGATCCCAATCACCTCTCCCACAAGAACTACATCCACCCAAGGATTCCGCGTCAAAACCACACCAACTACTAGGAAAACTTCTTTAGAAACATGAAGATCAAGTGCTATCGCATGGAAAGGAGGAAAGAGAGGAAAATGATCAAAGAAACTAAAAAATAGAGGTAGAACATACCTTGGATCAAAGACAGATCAAAGGAAGGAATCTAGAGATCAATCCTTGATAAAAGAATCCCCAAAACATCGAATAGGTGGTTGCTGGGTCACCTAGAATCAAAAGAGAGGTTCTGTAGCTATAGATTTTGACAAACCCGAGTGGTTGAAAATGTTTAAAATACACATTATTGGGGATTTACATGATGTGTAATCCATTTTCATGTTGTGTAATCCTCAGGGGTTGGTTTCCAATTAAAAACACATTGCCTTTTTATTTTATTTATTTTTAAACCTTGATTTACTACACATAATGAAACCTATTTTCATGTCGTGTAAACATTTACATGGTGTGAAATCTCCCTAATTCCATCTTTTAACAACCTAAATCCTCCAGACTTCCTATGATCCTCCTCTATGCACCTCAGTATTTGAAAACACGCAAAGGGTCAATCATAATGAATCTAGGCCCTTAAATTATATACCTATCAAAACATTACCATCCTAAAGAATCCAAAACCAACCTAGATAGGAAATAGAAAAGGGTTGTTTGAACAACCACCCTGTGAGATACCTCTCAAGGCTCTTGTCACCATAGGAGTTCAACCACCTCACCAAGGAAATAAAACGAAACCATGAAATAACCAAAACCAGATCCTAAAAACTCTATCAGGGGATATACTTATCAAAAGAGATAAATCCACAATAAAAAACAAGAGAAATCCATCTCATAAATCAGAAAAGGTCTACCCCCACAAAATGAAAAACATTACAAGAGAAGAGATAAAATTCAAAAAACTCAGGGTACTGGGCACATATATGTGAATCATGTTCCCAAGTACTCTCCTCCACACCACTGTGCTACCACAAGACATGAAACAAGGGGATAACATGCCCGCACACAACCTTCTCCTGTTAGCCCTTGATCTCTACAAGTTGCTCCTCAAAGGTTGAATCATTTTCAACATCGATCCTACCCCAATTGATAACATGAGAGTCACCATGAAGAAAATGAAGAAGCTATGACACGTGAAAAGCGTCATTTATCCATATCATCTATGGGGGAAGCACTATCCGATATTCCATGACTCCAACAAAAGATAAGACCTTGAAAGGACCAACAAACTAGGGAGAAAGATTACTCTCATGAACAAACCTTCACTGCCCACAATGGAGAGTCACCTTTTGAAACAAATGATCTCTAACATTGAAATATAGAGGTCTCCTCCTATGATCAACATAGGATTTATGATAGTCTTGTGTTACTTTAATACTCTTATGAATCACCTGAACCATCTTTATTGTATCATGTACTAGTTCTGACCTGAGAATTACTGATTATCTGACCCTATTCCAAAAAAATGGAGAATGGAAATGTCAGATATACAAGGCTTCAAATGGGACCATAATGAAAGTGGAGTGAAAAATATTTTTGTAAGAGAACTCTACCAATGGTAGATCCCACATCTATGAACCTCCAAAATTCAAGACATAAGAGAACAACATGTATTCAAGAGTCTGGATAGTCCACTCTGTCTAACCATCTATCTGTAGATGAAAAGAAGTGCTAAGGCATAACTAAGAACCAAAATCATATTGGAGACCTCTCCACACCCTAGAGGCAAAACAAGTATCTCGATCAAAAATAATCATCCTCGGGACCTCATGGAGTCTCACCACATTCTATAGATACCATATTGACAAAAAATCCATTAAGATAGACTCCGTGATTAATACAGAGTGGGATTGTAAGGACCCACTTGGAGTAATGAACCACTGAGAGAGGGGGGGGGTGAATCAGTGGTACCCCTTTTTCTTCTTTTAAGTTCCCTTAAAATGAGAACAACCTTTGGATCCTGTTAAAGATATACTTACCTGCTGAGAAACAAACAAGCACACATCCAAAGGAACACAACAATTTACAAGGTTCACTATTCAATAAGAATAGCTACGTCCTTGGTATGGTTGGAAACAATCCAGAACCATACAATCCACTAAGAAAACAATCCTCGGATTACAACGAGTATGATATACCCTTACACTCGTGAAGCATTGTGAAACAATCACTCCAGTGCATGTGCACCCTCTTAGAACAATAGGTCAAAGTCTCTTTTCTTGTAACAACTTATGTTACCTACACTTCCTTTCAAATAAACAAGTATAAGAAAGTTCATCAAAAATCTTCAATTCCTTACCCAGAAGAAAGGAAAGGACTTATTGGACTAGAGATAGATCAATTATAGTCAGAACTTCCCATTACGAATCTCCACTCCAAATTCTTCACTCCGAATTTCTCTTCTTTACTCAGAATTTTCTTCTTCACTCCGAATTTTCTTCTTCACTCTGATTCTTCAATCCGAGTCTTCCTCAGTCTGAGAAACTCAATACGGTGACAACCAGTACTGATTCCCCATTCTGAATCTCCACTCTGAATTTCCACTCTAAATTTCCACTCTAAATCTCCACTATGAATCTCCACTATGAATTCTTCACTTTCACTCCAATTCTTCAATCTGAGTTTTCTTTAATCCGAGAAACTCAATACGGTGTCAACCAATATAAAATTCTTGTTTCAATTGAACCTGCAATGAAAACTCAGTCGGCCACAAACTTATTTCTCTCTCTAGATTATTAGATCTTCTCTCACTACAACATAATCAATCAATTTACTTAGTACTATGATCTCCTTTTATAGGTGCTCCAAAGTGTGCTTAGGTGGGAAACCAAAATAATTTTCCCGCTCACTTAAATTAACCCAAATCTTAATTTCTTCTGAAATCTCGAAGTAATTAAGACTTTTCAACGCTTCTAGAATCTTCTTGAATCTTCTTCCCCTTCTCTTGATTTAGAGCTTTGGCCTTTTCCAGATCCGACCTTGTTACGCAGGTTTCTTGGAGTCACATTCTCGGATCCACTCTTCTTTGCTTCCTCGGCATGACACCATTTCAATTCTCGGTATGAACCTTATTTATTCATCGATACCAAAGATTTTGAACTCTTGGTATGACTCCTCTAGATCTCGATATGACTTCACCAGTTCTTGGTACAGAATTCTAGTTCTCAGTACGACTCTTCTTGATTCTCGGAATGAATTTTGGTTCTCGATATGACTTCTTCGATTCTCGGTACGACTTCAGGTTCTCAGAACGACTTCTGGTTCTCGGAACGCCTCTTCCTGATTCTCGGAACGAATTTTGGTTCTTGATATGACTTCTTCAATTCTTGGTATGACTTCAGGTTCTCAGAACAGCTCTTCCTGATTCTCAGAACGGCTTCACCAGATTCTCGGTATGACTTCTCGATCCAACTTTTTCTTGCATCATGATTACTTGCATATACTCACAAATTAGAGTTACAAAACACAAAGCATCATCACAATTAATGTCTTCACATATCCTATCAGCCAACTTTCACGAATTTTCAGTTTCCCAGTTCCGAACTTCTCAATTTCCAGACTCCTAATTCCAGACTCCGAATTCTTCGAACACCAGGTTCCGAATGTTCAATATTCTCGGTTCTGAATCTTCAAACTTCCAGCTTCCGAATTATTAGAAATTCAAGGTGTCTTTCCTTTATGAAAACTTCCTCAATATCAACAAAAGACAATCCATGAAAACCATCTCTTCCTTCAGCTTGGTCCTAACAATCCCCCCCTTTGGATTTTTTTGTCAACCAAGTTTTCATAAATCACCAAACTTTGTAACCTCAAGCAATGGATTAATTATCAATAATTCTAAGCCTACGTGAGCTAACTCATTATAGGAAACAAGAATCATTGACAGCAAAACCATGCTGTCCATAGGTAGTGAAAAAACATCTTCAACTTCATACATCTTCAGCTTCATACATCCTGCAAACAACTTCAAGTTCTTTCCTACAACCACTCCAACAAATAGTTAGAATAGTTCACATATACAAACAGTGCTAAGTTTATAGCTTACCCACAACTCTCTATTTAAACAAATAGATTTATGATATAAGCAAATTCTCCCCCATGACAAAACAATCCAAAGGTAATAAGAGACAAGGGACATAACAACATACCTTAGCCTTTAAGAGAAAGAGGTTGGACACCCATGTTCAACCTCAATCTTGAGAATGATTCCTTCGACAAGGGTTTCATGAAAATATTAGCAACTTGTTCAGCAGATGAAACATATTCAAGTTTCAGTTCATTCTTTTCCACATGATCTTTGATGAAATGATATTTGATGTCAATATGCTTTGATCGAGAATGTTGGACTGGATTCTTGGTAAGATTAATTGTGCTTTGATTATCACAGCCCAAGAGCAAGGGTAGCTTCACTTCAACTAAAAAATCTTCCAGCTGTGTCTTCATCCAGATAAGTTGAGTGGAGGCCATGGTATAATCAACATATTCAGCTTTAGCCGTACTAAGTGTCACAAAATTTTTCTTCTTTGAGTGCCAGCCAACACAAATTTTTCCTATAAAGAACACTCCACCAGATGTGGATCTCCTATCATCAACATTTCCTGCCCAATCAGCATCTAAATAGACAAATAAGTCAATGTTATTTGAGCCACTATACTTGATTCCAAATTCTGATGTTCCTTTTATGTATCTTAGAATTCTTTTTCCAGCAACAAGATGTGATTATTTTGGAGCACTCTGAAATCTTGCACATAAGGTAACAGAAAAAAAATATCTGGTCTTGATGAAGTCAGGTATAACAAACTGCCAATCAGATTTTGATATTATTTTTGATCAACTTCTTTTCCTTCATTATATTTGCTTAGATTCATTCCCACTGAGATAGGAGTTGATACAGGTTTTGAGTTTTCCATCCCAAAATTCTTAAGAAGTTCCTTAGCATACTTTTCTTGGGAGAGAAAAATGAATTCTTTCTATTGCAAAATTTGTAACCCAATAAAGTATCTCATTTCACCCAACATGGACATCTAAAAGACATTCTTCATTTCTTCAGCAAACCTTTCATAGCTTCTTTCATCATTCCCATCAAAAATAATGTCGTCAACATAGACAATCACAATGAGAGAAAGATCTTGGCTTTCCTTGATGTACAGATTGCTATCAACCCTCCCTTTCTTGAAGTTCATCTCCTTTAAGCAGGTATCCAGTTTGGAATACCATGCTCTTGAAGCTTGCTTTAGCCCATACAAGGCTTTCTTCAACATGCACACATAACTTTCATTCTTCCCAAAAACAAAGCCACATGGTTGCTCAATATAAACTTCTTCTTTGAGATCACCATTAAGAAATTTGGATTTAACATCCATTTGAAAGATTTTGTAGCCTCATTGTGTAACAATAGAAAGAAAGATTCAGATAGTTTCTAATTTGGCTACCAGAGCAAAATTTTCTTCAAAGTTAATTCCTTCAATCTGAGAGTAGCCTTTGAAAACCAATCTTTATTTATTTCTAATAAATTAACCTTCTTCATTCAACTTGTTCTAGAAGACCCATTTGGTGCCAATAATGTTCTTAATTTCAGTCTTGGGTACGATTTCCCATGTGTCATTCTTTTCAATCTGATCAAATTCTTCATTCATGTCTTGAACCCATTCCGGATGCTCAAAGGCTTCTTTAACATCATTTGGTTCCACTTTGGAATACAAGGAAGTATGTGATATATAATTACTTGTTCTTCTTGTTTGAACCATATGACGTTGATCACCAATAATATTCTGAGCTTGCACTTGTTTCATTATACTTGGATAAGTTTTTCGTGTGCCTTCCTAATCACTTTATATGGATGAATCCGATTCTTAATCTTGATTAGGATTACAATTCATTGCATCCTTATCAGAATCGTTAACTTCATCTTCCTCATCTTATTTGTCTGTCTGGACATGCTTATCTTTCCCCGGAGTTTCAATGACTTTTACATCAACTGAATCCACCATTCTTCCTTTTTATTTGTTAAAGCATCTATAACCTCTTCCTTTTGGTGCATAACCAAGAAAAATTCCATATTCTCCTTTCTGCTCGAATTTTCCACTACTTCCACCTTTCTTCTTTATAATTCATGGGCTCCCAAAAACTTTTGCATGATTCATACTTGGATTAATGCCATAGAAAAGTTCATATGGAGTCTTGTTTGATTGAGGCCTATAGAAACATCAATTTTGAATATAAACAGCTGTACTTGTAGCTTGCCTCCAAAAGTAATGAGTAAGTCCATGTTCAAGCAACATGGTTCTTCCCATTTCCACCAAGCTTCTGTTCTTCCTTTCAACAACCCCATTTTGTTGAGGTGTATATGGAGTACTATATTCATGCTGAATCCCATGCTTCTCAAGATAGTCTTAAAATTCTTCAATTCTATACTCACCACCATTATTTGTTCTCAACTTCTTCACAGAGTACTCACATTCTTTCTCAGCTTTCCTTCTGCAGCTTTTAAACATTTTCAGGGCGTCTGACTTGTGCTTAATAAACATAACACACGTAATGCGAGTAAAATCATCAATGAAAGTGATGAAGTACTTGTATCCATTTGTTTATTGTTTTCTCATCGGCCCACATATATCAGAATGTATTAGTTCAAGGGGTTGTTTAGAACAAATTTCAACCTTCTAATTCACAACACTTGTAATCTTTCCTTTCTGACAGGTAGTGCAACACCAATCTCTTCTTCTTGGAAAATCTGGAATATCTTGAACACTGTCCCTTTGAGATAACTTTCTTATATTTCTCAGACACATGTGTTCAAGTATTCTGTGCCACAACAGATTTTCTTCCACTATGTTCATGTAAAAAGAGTTTTGTGAATTTCCAACTTGAAACAGATTTCCTTTGTTTCGTTGACCTCTTGTAACAATTTTCCCATATTCTTCACTTTTCACAATAAATCCATCTTTCTTGAAGATAAATTTGTTACCCTCATCACACAATTGTGATACACTCAGCAAGTTGTGCTTCAGCCCATCAACATAGAAAGTTTTCTTGGACTTTAATTTTTCTTTCCCAATGATGGATGATCCAACACCTTTGATTTTTAAAGATTCATCATTTCCAAATGTCACAGTGCCTTCTTTAAACTTCTTCATATTCTTTAGAAACTTCAAGTCTCCTGTCATATGTGAAGAACACCCACTATCAAGTATCCAAGGTCGTTCTTCCTTTGTAACTTTTAGAGAAGTTTCAACAACAAGAGCTTTTTCTTCTTTCACTTCTTTCTTCACCTTCGCCTTCTGAAAATTAAGAACTTTTTGTTGAGCCGGGTAGCAGCACAAGACATCCTTTTGCAAGGTGTCGAGATTGTTCACACCTTTCACAAATGGTCTCCAGAGGCTGGAACCTATTTTCTATCTTGACTTCATTATTCTCAACTTTCTTCAAGAAAACCTTCTCACTCTTCTTTTTTTGAGGAGATTGACTCCCCCTCAATATCTGCCTTTCATAACTTGTGGGGTAATGGTAATAATGTTGATTGAACCAACAAATATTCACTGTATGCCCGAATCCACCACAATACCAATAGTACCCATAGAAGGAGTACCTTCCTCTAAAGCTTTTGTTCTAATAATTCTTTGTTGCTCTTTCTTCAGCCCCACCAACCATTCTTTTGTTAGCAAGATTGCTCTGTTGGAATTCTGCCTTCTCTGATTTTGCTTGTTTTTCACCAGTGTTAGACTTAGGTTTCCTTGAAACTTTAGAGTTCTCAGTAACGCTGGTCTTGTCCACATAAGTAACTTTCTCAGCTTTCTTCTTCACAACAACCACTTTATTCTTCTATTGAATTTTCTCAGAATGTTCTTGTTGAGAGCCTTCACCAACATCAGTAGTTGAGTTTTGAAAAAAAAATGTTTTTTGATTCAACTTCCGAGAGCTTCTTTTGAATGAGTTCTAATTCTTCCTCTTTCTCCTTCAGCTTAACTCTCATGTGCTCATTTTTATTTTTCTCATCTTCAAGAGACTTTTTCAAGTCTTCAAGCTCTTTCTCAAGTTCTTCTTTATCATTGACTTGATTGGATTCTGAGAAACATTCATCTTCCAAATTTTTATTAAACTTCTCCAACCTTCTGATCTTCCTTAAACATTCCTTCAATTCTTCTTTCAGATGCATCTCAAGATGAGTTTCTTCTTCTTCTGAGCTACTGCTTCCAAAATCCTTATCATTTACTGTTACAATTAAAGTATTTTCAACACCATGCTCAATTGATTTTTTAGATTCATCATCACTTTCTTAATATTCTTCATTTATGGATAGAAATATTTTTCTCTTAGATTTGAAGAACTTCTTTTATTTCCCTGACTTTCCTTTACCACCCTGCTTCTTCCATAAATTTCTTGGATTTATCTCTTCTTCATCACTGTCTTCTTCATTCTCCCTTCGAGGACAGTTAGCCGCAAAGTGGACAATGCCTCCAAATTCAAAACACTTCAAGGGAAGTTTTCCCTTGTATTTACCTGTGCCTCTTTTAACATTTTTTGAGAACAAGGATAAAATATCGTTAAGATTTTTACATACCACACTTTCAGAGTCAGAGTCACCACCATCTTCTTTAATCAAGATCTTCTTAGACTTCTCCTTATTGATGGCTTTGAAAGATAATTCTCTATCAACCTTTGTCTTGGTCTTCATATCCTTTTCCCTTCTCATCTCATAAGTAATGAGTGTACTATGCAAATCATCAAGAGATAGAGTCTCTGAGTCTCTATCTTCTAATAAAGATACCTTCGCATCAAATTTATCAGGAAGAATCCTCAAGATTTTTTCCACCACAATAGATTCTTTCATCTCTTCACCAAGATATCTGATGGTACTAACAATATTGTTTACCCTGGTGAAGAAATCCCCAAAAGATTCATGCTCTCCCATCTTCAAGTCTTCATACTTCAATATCCAGATTTGAAGTTTTTCCTTCTTGACTTTTGTATTGCCTTTGTATATGTTTTTCAGTTTGTCCCATATACCTTTGGCTATGGCCACTCCTTTTACTCTTAAGAATTCACTTTCATAAAGTGAAGATAATATATCATTCTTGTCTCTTCCATCATTCTCAAGAATCTTCTTGTCAACAGGTGTAAGTGGAACATTGTCTTCAATGGGGGGAAAACCAACTGTTGCAGCTTCAAGAACTTCATAACTAATAGAGATGAGATACAGTAGCATTATATCCTTCTAGATGTGATAGTTCTTCCTATAGAATACTGTAATGCCTTTATTGTCCACACAATTCAGATTCTACATCAGCAAGGAAAAAAAAGGTAACCTGGCTCTAATACCACTTGTAAGGACCCACTTGGAGTAATGAACCACTGAGAGGGGGGGAGGGGGTGAATCAGTGGTACCCCTTTTTCTTCTTTTAATTTACCTTAAAATGAGAACAACCTTTGGCTCCTGTTAAAGATATACTTCCCTGCTGAGAAACAAACAAGCACACATCCAAACGAATTCAACAATTTACAAGGTTCACTATTCAATAAGAATAGCTACGTCCTTTGTATGGTTGGAAACAATCCATCACCATACAATCCACTAAGAAAACAATCCTTGGATTACAACGAGTAGGATATACCCTTACACTCATGAAGCACTGTGAAACAATCACTCCAGTGTGTGTCCACCCTCTTAGCACAATAGGGAAAAGTCTCTTTTCTTGTAACAACTTATGTTACCTTCACTTCCTTTCAAATAAACAAGTATAAGCAAGTTCAGCAAAAATCTTCACTTCCTTACCCAAAAGAAAGGCAAGGAATTCTTGGACTAGAGATAGATCAATTATAGTTAGAACTTCCCATTCCGAATCTCCACTTCGAATTCTTCACTCCGAATTTTTCTTCTTCACTCCGAATTTTCTTCTTTACTCCAAATTTTCTTCTTCAATCTGAGTCTTCCTCAGTATGAGAAACTCAATATGGTGACAACCAGTACTGATTCCCCATTCCGAATATCCACTCCGAATTTCCACTCTAAATTTCCACTCTGAATCTCCACTCCGAATCTCCACTTTGAATTCTTCACTTTCACTCCGATTCTTTAATCTGAGTTTTCTTTAATCTGATAAACTCAATACGGTGTCAACCAGTATCAAATTATCATTTCAATTGAAACTGAAATGAAAACTCAGTCGACCACACACTTCTTTCTCTCTCTATATTATCAAAGCTTCTCTCACTACAACATCATCAATAAATTTACTTAGTACTCTGATCTCCTTTTATAGGTTCTCCAAAGTGTGCTTAGGCAGGAAACCAAAACAATTTCCCTGCTCACTTAAATTCACCCAAATCTTAATTTCTCCTGAAATATCGGAGTATTTAAGACTTTTTCAACGCTTCTAGAATCTTCTTGAATCTTTTTCCCCTTCTCTTGATTTAGAGCTTTGGCGTTTTCTGAATCTGACCTTGTTACGCAGGTTTCTCGGAGTCACATTCTCGGATCCACTCTTCTAATTTCTTGCTATCACATTCTTGGATCCACTCTTCTTATTTCTCGGTATCACATTCTTGGATCCACTATTCTTTGCTTCCTTGGCATGACACCATTTCAATTATCAGTATGAACCTTCTTTATTCATCGATACCAAAGATTTTGAACTCTCAGTATGACTCCTCTGGATCTCGATACGACTTCACCAGTTCTCGGTATGACATTTTGGTTCTCGATACAACTCTTCCTGATTCTCGGAATGACTTTTGGTTCTTGACACGACTTCTTCAATTCTCGGTATGACTTCAGGTTCTCGGAACGACTTCTAGTTCTCGGAATGACTCTTCCTGATTCTCGGAATGACTTTTGGTTCTCGATACGACTTATTCAATTCTCTGTATGACTTCAGGTTCTCTGAACGGCTCTTCCTAATTCTCGGAACGGCTTCACCAGATTCTCGATATGACTTCTCGATCCAACTTTTTCTTGCATCGTGAGTACTTTAACATACTCACAAATTTTATTTACAAAATAGCAAAGCATCATCACAATTAATGTCTTCACATCTCCTATCTTCCAGCTTTCAAGAATTTTCAATTTCCCGGTTCTGAAATTCTCAATTTCCAAACTCCGAATTCCAGACTCCGAATTCTTTGAACACTAGGTTCCGAATGTTCAATATTCTCGGTTCCGAATATTTAAACTTCCACCTTCCAAATTTTTAGAAATTCAAGGTGTCTTTCCTTTATGAAAACTTCCTCAAGATCAAAAAAAGACAATCCATGCAAACCATCTCTTCCTTCAGCTTGGTCTTAACAAGGATGATTTCGTCATATGATCTACTTCCACCCATATAGTGTCATAGCCTCCCTAAGCTCAAGGTAAACTGGTAACAAATTCCATTGAGATATCATCCCACTTCCACTGAGGAACATATAATTACTGGAGAAAACCACCAAGAACATAGTGCTTGAACTTCAACTTATAGTTGACAAACATCAAGACAAAAAATCTGCAACTTCATGCTTCAACCCATGCCACCAAAACTGACCTCTGAAAGCTTGATACATCTTTTTCACACTAGGATATACCACCAATGTAATGTCCCAAACCTCTCTAGTCCATTCCTTAGATGAAATATGATGTTTGAGGTGTTTCGGGAGGTCAATGCAGCTTATCCCCAACACTCTACCAAATTTCTAGTTCTGTGAATAGTGTTTCTAGCCGTCAGTAGGGGTAAAATATTTCTAGACATCGGTAGGTGTATAGTATTTCTAAACATCGGTAGGTGTACAATGTTTCCAAACATCCATAGGTGTAAAGTGTTTCCAAACGTTAGTAAGTGTACAATGTTTCCAGATGTTAGTAGGTATACAGTGTTTTCAGACGTCAGTAGGTGTACATTGTTTCCAAATATCAATAGGTTTATAGTGTTTCCAGATGTCGATAGGTGTAAAGTGTTTTCAGACATTGGTAGGTGTACAATGTTTCTAGCTTCTTACAGTTTCGACCCTTTAGAATTTTCATTGATAAAAAACACATTCAAAGCCTTTTTTAAGGGATTTAAGACCGATTCAAAGTCCATAACTCCTATATTAATTTTCCTAAGGCTCAGGATGCCTTTACTTGGTCAAACTGCATGGATTAATGTGATCTTCATCAATAGAAATTATAAACCGTTTCAAATCTTGTTAGTATTAGATTTTATCCTTCAAATTCAGGCACCTCCCCTTATTTCATTCCTTATCCTTTCTCTTGGTGTGAGGTGCCCCGATACATTATTCCCATAGGAGTTGTGTGATCAAACCTTAATACTTAGATCATTTCCCCTTGAATTCTATTCCTACTACATGTTCACCCCCCTAATTTGGTGTAAGTATCAAGTGTTAACCCATAATCGATAGAAGGTATGATATACCACCGTTATTGTGTTTTATTTGATAATTCTTCTCCTGTTTGTCCTTTACATGTTTTGGAATGTGATCTCCATGTTTTTAATGTATTTTTCTTAGTTTTTGGTTGGTGAGGTCGTGCCGCAACATCCTCAGGTGGATGAATTTGTCGTGGGGGGAGGAAATCATGATCCGTTGCATGGATCGTTCTCGTGTAAAGAACGTTAAGAACCTTTTGAGGTAGAGGATTCGTGGATTCTCTATTCTTTTACATGAAACTGTAGAGTTAGCATGTTTTATCCCACTAGATCACAATGGAATTATCATAATAAATATTTGAATCAAATAAATAAATTGGTATCGATCGTATGTTATTGCCACTTGTTTTTATAGATAGTGTTATATCTATGCTTGCTTTGTTTAAAATGGCATTATTGATGGAAATTGGTAAATAACATAAATTGAGGTTAATTGTAATTATTTTTCAAAGATAATGTTGAATGTAAATGAATCTGGTTGTTTATGTTTTAAATTGATGATAATCAAATTGATGTAGTAAGCATGTTTCATTAATTTGTGATAGATATGATAGCTTACTGTTTAGGTTGCCTATAGTTGGAACCTACTAATAATGAATCAGTTAATTCAAGATGGATTAAAGATCTAGTTGATCGATAAAAGTAAATTCCTTATAGGGTTATAAGTTACCCTATTTCTTGTAAGACTGAGTGCCTTATGCTTTGGAGCCATGAGAGCTCATTGCATGTGAAGGAAGAATGCCTTGTTTAGGGCCAAGATCCCAGTTTCTTTGTTTTTCCTATCTCTTATGATGTGTTATGATCTTGGATGGATGTTGTGAGATGTGGGGGTAGGGAGGCCTAGTGGTTGTGGTAGCAGTTTATGCTTAGAGTGGTGATATGCATCAGTTTATGCATGTAGATGTCGGGGAGGACACCAGAGATGATGAAACGGGTTGGATATAAATAATTGGATTCTTGTTGAATCTTTTTGATTTTTTATCTACTTTAATTTCCTCACTTCTCAAGGTAGATGGTCTTTCTACCCTACTTCTAAAAATAGGTGAAGACGCACGGGGTATGCCATGTGCTTTACATGTTTATATTCTCGAGGATTTATGGGTATTCGCTCTTACTATAGGTGGAAAAGACTCGACAGGTAGTTCACCTACTCACCGTGTTGATCCCCTTGTTCTTGGTAGCTTATAATGTTTTATAGAATTCCTAGGAATATGGGAAAGTGATAATGTTGTTAATAAATGATTGAATAAATGATATTAATGCATGGGTTTGGAGCTTACTGAGATGTAATGATGAGGTTACAATTTAAAGGAATAGTGAACTTTGGGTGTGATGGTAATGAAATATAATGTGGAATTGATAATGGTTACTTAATGTTAAAAGAATTAATTAACGTAAAGTGCAACTGATAAAAAGGGAATGAAGTAATAGAATAAATCTCTTTAAATGGTTGTGTGCTTATAAGATACCTAGTCTTAGTAGTGGCATCTAGGAGTCTGAAAGATGATAGTTGCAATTTAGTCTAAGACTAGGTTATTACCATAGTGTGGTTGTGAGATATAGTATATTATGTACTTTTTGTGTTTCTATACACTACTCCACCCCATCAGTTAGGGAAACTAACACCCCAAGGATTCTGAGCCCTTGGGGGGGAGGGGGGGGGGGTTGTTTTTCCCAACATTATAGTGGGAGAATGGATGACTAACTACCCCCTTTGGCCCTTCTCTCTTCTCTTGGTAGTTACTTAAGCTGGTAGGCACAACAGTTAGTTTTCACCATATGTGTGTGTATAGGGTTTTAATGGCTTTTGGATATTCAAACACACATATTATAGATATATTTTCCTATAGACTAATATCACTAAAAACAAATACCCAATTAGAAGGGGTTATAACCCCTTATAAACACATTAGCGATGATTATGAGGAACTGCCGCAAATGTTCCCACCTACTTTTGTTAGAGGCAGTTTTGAGGAACTGCTGGTAAAGTAATGTAAACTTTATCGGTGGTTTATTTAGAGGTGGTTAAAACCCCCTTTAATTTCATGACAAAATCATAATTTAGAGGGGTTTTAACCCCCTCTAAATTATTGATCATATTAGCGGCAGTTAGAAACCGCCGCTAGTTGATTTTCATGATCCATATTAGAGGCAGTTCTAAGAACCACCTCTAATTAATGCTGATTTAGAGGGAGTTTTAACCCCCTATAATTGAACCATATTAGAGGTGGTTCCTAGAAACGCATCTAAATAACTCATTTTGTTTAAAAAAACACCCCTCCCATTCTAGTTCCCTACAGAACCTCACCCTCCCATTCCTTCCCCACAACCCTCTAGTTCCCCCATGGCCTGACCCCTCCCATTCTAGTTCCCCTGAGGCCTTCAAGTTCACCCACAACCCCTCCCTCCTGTTAAAGACCTACCACCACACCCCTTCCATTCTAGGCCCATACTGGCGCGACCCCTCCCATTAAAGACCCGCCTCACCTCACCCCTTCTTTTTACCCGTGCACCCCGCCGCCATAGAAATCCCACATATATTAAAATTTTGTGGCAATGATAATCGAAGCCAGGACCTCTCAGATACCATCGTAGCACCTCTACCACTATGCCGTTTGCAGTTTGTTATTATATATATACATTATTTTATTTATAAATACCAAGAAACTAATTAAAATAAATATTTAAATACATATATAATTATATAAATCAATATATACATTTTTATATTATATATTTATGTATTAATATTATAATAAATTTATTTTATATTAAATTTATATATTTATATAAACTATATATTATATATGTTTATTTACATACATTTGAGTATAGTTTTTATAATTCTATTTATGTTATGTATATATACACATATATTTATATATTTATAAATATATTTTTGTAAATTTTTTATATACATAAATAGATATTTATATATTATGTACATGTTTATTTATATGACATATATAAGTATTTATTTAATATATATATATATAATGTCTTAAAAATATATTAATATAATGTATTTCAATACATATATTTATCTGTATAAATTATATTTTATTACATGAAATACATATATATGAAATAAATATATGTGAAATAAAATTTATACAAACATTTATATTATATATAATTAATATTACATGAAATACAATTTAGGAAAATATTATATATGAAATAAAATTTATACAAATATTTTTTTAATGTTATATGAAATACAATTTATACAAATATATAATTAATATTATTTGAGATAAAATTTAAACAAATATTTATATAATGTATTTGAATACCTATATTTATCATTATGCGCATTAATATATATTTATTTCAATAAATATAATTTTATAATATTATGTACATTAATATATATGTATTTCAATAAATATAGTTGTATAATATGATGTACATTAATATATATTTATTTGTATAAATTATATATCATATAATATTAACTATATATAATATAAAATAATAAACACATTATTTGAAAATATATTTATTATTATTGTAATAAAAATTATAAAAACTACAAGCTGAAGTTTTATATGATTTATTTTTTAAATAAATTATATTTATGTATATATTTATATAATATGTTTATGATTTTTTGTTATATATAATTAATATTATATGTAATACAATTTATATAAATAAATACATATAAATGTACATAAAATTATATAATTATATTTATGTATACATATAAATACAATTAAATAAAATAATATCATTAGAAATATATAATATAACTAAATGATATATATATATATTAACTAAATCAATTTATAATTAATATGGTATATTGAAATATATATAAAATAATTATATAATATATATAAAATTATATATAATAAAATATTTATAAAATATATATAATATAAATATAAAACATATATATTTATATTTACATTTATTTTTTCGATATTATATTTATTTCTATACATAATATAATATAAATGTATTTATACATAAATATAAAATAAAAATGTATTTAATATAATATATGTATAATATAAATCATTATATAAATGAATGGTATTTATAAAACCATGTATAAATTTTATATATTTGAATAAATATAAATATAATTATATTTATATTATGTATAAAAGTATTAATATATGTATACATTTTTGTGTATATGAATAAGTATTTATATAATGTCTTTATATATATATATGTTTATAATGCATTTAAATACATTTATATAATTTTTTATGAAATATATATATATATATATATATATATATATATATATATATATTAGTGGGTGTGTGTACACACACACATGCGCACCCACACATATATATTATAAAATTTGAATTTATATGAGATTTATTTTAATAAATAAATAAAAATTAAGAGGGGGTTAAAAACCCCTCTAATCAAAGGGATTAGTGACGTTTCATGAAACCCCTATAATTTATTGAATTAGTGGGGGTAAACAACCCCCTCTAATGTCATAAATTAGAGGGGATTCAAAACCCCCTCTAATGTCATAAATTAGAGGGGATTCAAAACCCCCTCTAATGTCATAAATTAGAGGGGATTCAAAACCCCCTCTAATATCTTAAATTAGAGGGGGTTCACAACCCCCTCTAATTTCTTAAATTAGAATGGGTTTAAACCCCCCTCTAATTTCTTAAATTAGAAGGGGTTCAAAATTCCCTATAATCTAAGGGATTAACGATAGTTCATGAACCCCCTCTAATTTAAGAGATTAGAGGGGGTTGTGAACCCCCACTATTCACTTTAAAAAAAAATCCATGTTATATATATAGCCTCTAATCTATATCCAAATGAATATTATATATATAGATCCTCTAAAATCCAAACAAACATATAGTGCCACTGATTATTAAATTTGTGGTGGTTTTAACACAACTGTCTCTAAAATCCAACCTAATATTACAAAGAAAAAATGAAAAAAATTAGAGGGGGTTGTAAACCCCCTCTAAATTCGATCATTAGAGGGGGTTGTGCATAACCCCTTCTAAAATAAATTTATAGGGGGTTGTGAATAACCCCTTCTAGAACACTGTCACTAATCTACTATTTTTTTGTAGTGTATAGTTGTAACATATATAGGATGTGATGGATTGAGGATCCTTACTCAGTGTATGGACTGTAATGGCTTGAGGTATAATGCCCAATGTATGATATACGTTATGTGAGATGTGGTGGCTCCCGAAAACTACCTGGTTACTTTGGTTACATGGACATAGTGGTTGTGTTGCAAGAGGTTCTTGTTGTGGTAATTTACCTAGGTGTCTGCAAGCAAGCCTTTTTTGAGAGAGATACTTAGGATGTGCGACGTTGTGGAAAATCAGAAAACTAGTGGAGAAGTGGTAGCAGGCTACCCTTGATATTATTTATTATATTATATACTATTCTATGCGATACTTGGGGAGAGTATCCATGGTGAGGTTGGGAACATAGTATACCTATTTAGGCAAGGAGTTAGTTTCACTTATTGTTCACTTTGGTTTAATAAGATTTCTTTACTTTTACATGAGAGGATCCATGGAGGATCCTACTAAGTATACTATTATACCCACCCTACACATAAATAAACTATTTTTCAGGTCACTTGGAGAAGGTTGGAGATTAGGATAGTTACTACTATCTTGGGGAGTTTTTTAGGAGTTGTTCGAGCTTTGTGGTTGTTGTTGTGTTACTTTATTTTGTTACATACAGTTTTCCCTTTCAGTTGTAGTAGTTCTTGAATGAAATTACATATGTGTACTTGGGATTTATTTTATATTTCAGTATGAGTTGTAGTTATTTTATGTATGTCTTATCTCTCTCTTCCTCATGTGTTCTCTTATAGGGTAATTCCTCCTATTTTTATGTGTTTAACATATCCTCGGTTCTAGTCACCAACCCGAGGACTACTGGAGGCAGGACTCAGGGGTCATTATCTACCTTTTCACATTACCGACCTAGGAGGGGTACACCTTTGGGGATGGGGTCGGGACAAAGTTGTATTAGAGGTGGTTTGGTTGAGGGATATGATGGAGTTTGGTGTTAGGCATAGGTGAGGTTTCATGGTTTGGTAGGGAAACTATGTCAGACAAGTTTAGAAAGTGATTTAAACACTGGAGACTGGCTGAGACATAGGTGTTTAGGGCCCCCTGTGATCTGATGCATAAACCTTTAAGTTTATAGTGACTACTAAATGAGGTGATACTAGTTGTAGAGTAGAGAACTAGGAAAGGATCATTCATCATTCTTCCTTGTGCCTGTGTTTGAATGGGTATACCTTGGGATAGGTTAACCTAAAACGAAAAAAGAATAAAATTAATTAATTAATGTTGAGTCTTCCATATTCTAGGTTTAGAAGCTCTAACTATTTGTTATTTTGTAGGTATGGATCCAGGTCAACGTGCTCGTCAGGTTCGCACGGAAGATGTCTAGCAGGCTGTGTTAGAATATTTCTGCAGAGTGGAGGTCAACGACAATGACACTTGGAAAAGGACAATATGAGAGTTTCAGCGCTAGATTTTGAAAAAGTACGAGGGATTCGTTTCATATGTAGTCATAGAAGACTGGTTGGAGGAGGTTGAGATATCCTTTAGATTGATCTATGTTTGGAAGAAGCACTTGGTGTCTTTGGTTATGACGATGCTGGATGGGGCAGCAAGGTAGTGGTGGTTCTTGTTCCTCAGGTATCGTGAGGAGTCGACGATCTCGTGGGAGGAGTTTCGAGACAAGTTCAGAGTGGAGTTTCTTTCGTCGACTATGAAGGCATCCAGTCTCTAGGAGATTCTTACCCTTCAACAGTGGAGCTCCAGTGTGTAAGAGTTTGAAATCCATTTCAGGAACATTTTACGATATGCTTCATACCTGTTTCCAAATGAGGAGGTCAGAGTGAGACATTTCGAAGAGGCTTTGATTCCAGAGATCCAGCACCAGGTCACCCTGTTTATGTTGAAGACATATCTTGAGGTGCTGGTGAGGGAAGAGGTCATTGAGAGGATGTTATCCAGAATTCGATCGTCATGAGAGGGGAATCATCAAGATTCCTTAAGAAACAGAGGTGTGGTTCCAGGTTCCTGGTTTTCAGGGTAGAAGAGTTTCCATTTGGCCGAGGGTAGGTCCCAATTCTCAGCATCTCATTTATCCAGGGGTGGAGGCTCTTAGGCCTATGCCAAGGGATAAGGTTCTTGTTTTTCTTGTGGAGGCCGAGGTCATCAGTAGTGAGAGTGACCAACCTTTCAAAGTGGTCAGTATTCACCAGGTGTTCCACTCTAGGTTTCTCCATTGAGGTAGTTACAACTGGGGAAGCAGCAGCAGGTTGCACCAGCTTTGGATCGGCAGAGAGCAGATGGGGTAGCCAAAGGATAGCCCCAGGAAACTCCCCGTCCTTAGAGATAAGACCATGTCCATGGTGGTGGTTTCCATCAACGTTAGAGAGGCTGTGGAGTAGTTCGTGGTCAACTTCATGCTTTAGCATTGCCAACGTCAGGTGATCCAAACATCGTTTGAGGTAACCTTTTCTTATTTTATAATTGGGTGTATGCCTTGTTTGATTTATGAGCAGCACACTCCTTCATATCACCTTCTCTTATCCATTCCTTGGGACTTGAGGTAGAGATGCTTCCAGTACCCTTGGCATTGACTACGCCAGTTAGAGGTCGATCTAACTTATTTGAAGTATGTAGATACTGTGAGATAGTACTGGGGAAGCACCACTCTTTGGGATATTTCCTATGTTTATAGATAAAACCATATGATGTCATCCTTAGCATGGATTGGTTGTAAGTGAATTCTATCGTGGATTTATTTAGGAGGTAGGTGGTGTTCTTCAATACTGATGGAGAGCCAATATAGTTTGTTGGCGAGTAAGACCCTTGAATGGGTCAGAGGCATGTTCCTTCCTTGTCATCCTTAATGTCTTAGATGATGCTAAGTTCTTTGAAGGTTTAATAGTTGGAATTTTCCATGGTCTTAGAAGAGTACCCTGATGTATTTCCAGAAGAGGTTGTAGCTTTACCCCCTCGACAAGAGATCTAGTTTGGGATTGAGATACATCTAGGAGAATCTCCTATCTATATGTATCCATACAGGATGGAACCTTATGAGTTACAGGATCTATATATACAACTTGATAGTCTGTTACATCGTGGTTTTGTTTAGCTGAGTGTGTCATCGTGAGGCGCACCAGTTTGGTTTGTGAAGAAGGCTGAGGACAGTTTGTGGTTGTGTATCAATTATCATCGCTTAAACCAAGTGAAAGTGAAGAATCACTATCATCTTCCACAGATTTATGGTTTATTCAATAAACTGAAGGGTGAAAGTTGGTTCTCAAAGATTGAATTTTGTTCAGGATATCATCAGATGCATGTGAAGGATGAGGATATCCTAAAGACTGCTTTTTGTTGTCATTATGGGAATTATGAGTTCATTGTAATGTAGTTCAAATGTGATGAATTATCTAGCCGTGTTCATGGGGTTGATGAAATCTGTGTTCTGTGAGTTCTTGAATAAGTTTTTGGTTTTTTCTATTGACAAAATACTTTTGTACTCTACGCTTGAGGATGAGCATGCAGATCATCTGCATGCCGTTTTGGGAGTCCTTTGTTGATAACAGTTGTTTGGGAAGTTGTTGAAGTGTGAGTTTTGGGCTCAAGAAGTCTGTTTCACGTGGCATGTTGTATCCCAGTAGGGGGTAGTAGTGGATCCATCGAAGATAGAAGAAGTTGTGTCTTGGGTAAACCCTAAGACAGTGGCAGAGGTGCGAAGTTTCCTTGGTATCCTAGGATATTACAGGAGGTTTGTAGCCAATTTATATTGGGTTGTGACTCCTCTGATAGCATTGACCATGAAAGATCAAAAGTTGGTGTGGACTGATCAATTTTAGGCAGTTTTCAAGTATCTTAAGGAGAAGTTGGTTAGTTCTTCAGTTCTTTGTCTTCCAGTAGAGGGAGTTTAGTTTGATGTTTTCTATGATGCTTTGCGTATGGGGGTAAACTGTGTTCTAATGAAGTAGATATTATTTGTTTCTTATGGGTATCAGAAGTTTCATCCCCATGAACATAATTATTCCACCCATGATCTTGAGTTGGTGGTAGTGGTGTTTGCTATGAAGTTGTGGAGATATTACCTCATTGGAGAGCACTTTGTGGTTTTCACAGATCATAATAGCCTGAGGTATTTTTTCTCCCAGCATCATCTGAACCTATGAAAACATTATTAGATGGAGTTCTTATAGGAATACAACTTCAAAATCTCATATACACTTGGAAAGGGAAATATTGTAGCTGATGCGCTAAGTAGGAAGTCGCGTAGTGATGCAGTGTGTGAATATGGTGATTTCTAAAGTGTAATGGAAGAACTTTCATCATTACATCAGGATATGGGAGAATTCAGGTGTAGAGGTTGTCTTTTTCAGATTATGGTGAAATCATTTTTGGTGTAGCATGTGGAAGAGTCCCAATTGGGGGATCTAGAGGTGGAGGTCTGGAGAGACCAAGTTGTTTGTGGCGAGGCCCCTGATGGCTGGTTTAAGGATGAACAACACTAAGTGTTGTATCAGGGAAGAATTTTTATTCCTTTGGAGATATGATAGATGTTTCTTATAGAGTTACATAGTTCACCTATAGCAGTGTATCCTAGTGTGAAAAAAATGTACCGAACCTTGAGGAGCCAGTTTTAGTGGCCTGGGATAAAGTGTGTAGTTGTGGAGTTTGTGTCTCGATGTTTGGTCTTCCAGAAGGTGAAGGTCAAGCACCGTGTTCCTAGTGGGTTTCTCCAGCTGTTGGATGTTCCTCTTTGGAAGTGGTAGGAAATCTCAATGGACGTTGTTACTGATTTTCCTTGAGCTTAGGGAGGTTATGACACTATATGGGTGTTAGTGGATCGTTTGATGAAATCAGCCCACTTCATATCAATCAAGGAATCAAGCTCGGTGGAATTTTTGTCAAGGAAATATCTGGAGGAGGTGGTGAGACTTCATGGTGTCCTGAGGACGATCATTTTTTATCAAGATCCTCATTTTACCTCTAGGGTGTGGAGAGGTCTCCAACAAGATTTTGGTTCTCAGTTATTCCTTAGCAGTACTTTTCATCCACAGATGAATGGTAAGACAAAGCGGACCATTCAGACTCTTGAAGACATTTTGCACTCTTGTGTCCTATATTTTAGAGTTTTGTGGATGAGGCACTTACCCTTGGCAGAGTCCTCTTACAACAATATTTTTCACTCCACCATTAGTATGGATCCGTTTGAAGCCTTGTATGTCCGACCTTTCTGTTCTTCATTATACTGGACTGGGGTCGGAGAGTCAGTAATTCTTGGACTAGAACTAGTGTATAATATGACAGAGATGGTTCAGATGATTCATGAGAGGATGAAAGTAGTGCAGGATCATCATAAATCATATATCGATCATAGGAGGAGACATTTGAAGTTTGATGTTTGGGATCATGTGTTTCTAAAGGTGACTCCCCATTGTGGGCAGTGAAGGTTTGATCATGTGAGTAAGCTTTCCCCTTGGTTTTTGGGCCTTTCGAGGTGTTATCTCATGTTGGAGTCATGGCATATCAGGTAGCACTTCCCCTGCAGATGATCTGGATACATGATGTTTTTCATGTGTCATAGCTCCATCGTTATCTTCATGATGACTCTTACATCATTGATTGGGGTGATATTGATGCTGAAGATGATGCAACCTTCTAAGAGCAACCTGTAGAGATCCAGGACCATAAGGATAAGGTGTTATGTGGGCATTCTATCCCCTTGGTCTACATCTTGTGGTGACACGATGGTGTGAAGGAGAGTGCATGGGAACATGAGTCGCATATATGAGCTGAGTACCCTGAGTTATTTAATGTTTATATCTTTCTTATAATGATGTTCATTTGTGATTAGAGACCTTTCATTTTTATGAGATGTCTTTTTTTTGATTTTTTTTCTTTCTCTCTTTTGATAGGTATCTAGATGGGTGGTTGTTCAGACCCCTTTTCTGTTTCCTCTTAGGTTGGTTTTGAATTATAAAGGATGAGATTGTTTGAGAGGCATTTGATGTAATGACACAAAACTCTTTGATCCATTCCTTTTCTACAATTTGGTGTTTGAGGTGTTCTGGGAGGTCAAGGTGACTTATCCCCAACACTTTCCTAAATTTCTAGTTCCATGAATAGTGTTTCTAGTTATGTGCACAGTGTTTCCAGCCATCGGTAGGTGTACAATATTTCCAGCCATCATTAGGTGTAAAGTGTTTCCAGACGTCAGTAGGTGTACAGTATTTCCTGATGTCAGTAGGTGTACAGTGTTTCCAGACATCGGTAGGTGTACAATGTTTCTAGATGTTAGTAGGTGTACAATGTTTCCAAACATCGGTAGGTATATAGTGTTTCCAAACATCAGTAGGTGTACAGTGTTTTTAGACATCAATATGTGTACATTATTTTTATATGTTAGTAGGTGTACAATGTTTCCAGACATCAATAGGTGTACAGTTTTTCCATATTCCTATAGTTTCACCCCTTTAACATTTTATTTGATGAAAAACACATTAAAAGCCTGACTTTAAGGGATTTAAGGAAGATTCAAAGCCCATAACTCCTATATTAATTTCCCTAAGGCTAGAGATTCCTTTACTTGGTCAAACCACATGGATTAATGGGATCCAAATTAATATAAATTTTAAACCATTTAAAATCTATTTAGTCTTAGATCTAATCCTTCAAAGTCGGGCAAATTTTCTTCTTTCATTCCTTATCCTTCCTCTCGGTGTGAGGCTCCCCGATACATTCTTCCCATAGGAGTGGTGAGATCGAACCTTAATTCTTGGACCGTTTCCCCTTGAAGTTTCTTCTTACTGCATGCGCGCCCCCTGTTTTCGTGCAAGCAGCAAGTGTCGACCCATCATCGATAGAAGGTATGATATACCTCCGTTCTTGTGTTTTCTTTGACCCTTCTTCTCCCATTTATCCTTTCCATGTTATTTCATGTGATCTCCATGAATCTAATAGAGTTTTCTTGGGTATCTATTGGTGTGGTTGTGCCACGACGTCCTTAGGTGGATGCAATTGTCATGGGGGGAGGCTACCATGATCTGTTGCGTGGATCGTTCTCATGTAAAGAACATCAAGAACATTTTGATGTAGGGGATTTATGTATTCTCTATTATTTTATATGAAACTATAGTTTTAGGATGTTTTATCCCACTGGATCACAACGTAATCAACATAATAAATATTTAACCAGATAAATAAATTGGTATCGATCATATGTTATTGAATATTGTTTTTCTAGATAGTGTGATATCTATACTTGCCTTTTTTAACATGTTGTTTTTTATGAAAATTGGTAAAGAACATAAATTGGTATTAATTGTAATTATTTTTCAAAGATAAAGAGGCATGTAAATGAATCTGGTAGTTGCTGTTGTAAATTGATGATAATCAAATTGATGAAGTAAGCATGTTTAATTAATTTGTGATAGTTACGATAGCTTGTTGTTTAGGTTGACCATATTTGAAAACTACTAATAATAAATAAGCTAATTCAAGATGGATTAAAGACCTAGTTGATCAATAATAGTTAATGCCTTGTAGGGTTTTGATTTACCCTCTTTCTTGTAAGACCTAGTGTCTTCTACTTTGGATCCATGAGAGCTCATTGCGTATGAAGGCAGAATGCATTATTTAGGTCCAAGAGCCTAGTTACTTTGTTTTTACTACTATTTGTGATGTTTTATGATATTGGATGGATGTTTTGAGATGTGGGGGTAGGGAGGCCCAGTGGTTGTGGCAGCAGTTGATGTTTAGAGTGGCGAGATGCATCAGTTTATGCATGTGGGTGTCGGGGAGGACACCGAAGATGATGAAATGTATTGGATATGAATGATTGGGTGCTTTATTAATCTTTTTGGTTGTTTATCTTCTTTAATTTCCCCACTGCTCAAGGTAGTTGGTCTTGCTACCCTCCTTCCAAAAAGAGGTGAAGATGCACAAGTTATGACACGTGATTTCTGCTTTTATCTTCTTGAGGATGGAGGGGTCTTCACTCTTGCTATAGGTGGGAAAGACTCGATGGGTAGTTCACCTACTAACCGTGTTGATCTCATTGTGCTTGGTAACTTAGAATGTTTTCTAGAATTCCTATGAATATGAGAAAGTGATAATACTATTAATAAATGTCTGAATAAATGATGTTAACACATGGGGTTAGAGCTTACTAGGATGTAGTGTTAAGGTTTCAATTTAAAAGAACAATGGACTTTGGGTGTGATGCTAATGAAATAAAATGTGAAATTGATAATGGTTAATTAATGTTTAAATAATTAATTGACGTAAAGTGCAACTGATAAAAAGGGAATGAAGTAATATAATAAAGCTCTTTAAATGGTTGTGTGCTTGCAGGATACCTAGTCTTAGTAGTGGAAGCCTAGAGTCTGAGACATGTTAGATGTAGTTCAATCTAAGACTAGGTTATTATTATAGTGTGGTTGTGAGCTATAGTATGTTCTATAATTTTTGTGTTTCTATTTGCTATTCCACCTTGTCAGTTAGGGAAACTGACACCTTGGGAATTTTGAGCCCTGGGGGGGGGGGGGGGGGCGTTTTCCCCAACATTCTGGTGGGAGGATGGATGGATGACTACCCCCTTTGGCCCCACTCACTTCTCTTGGTAGTTAGTTGCGCGGGTAGGCATTGTAATGGCCCAATCCATCCCACGATCAAGATATTGTTCTCTTTGGACCTAGCTTGCATAGTTTTGATTTCATTAGGATTTTCCCCTCAAGTATCCCCTAGGAAAAGGCCTCATGATGGGAGAGGTATCAACACCACCTTATCAAGGGGTGTTTCGTGCTCCTCCTCCTTTATAACGTCCCAGTTTTGGGTGCCGCCTAAAGGTGCCCCATACCTAGTTGGTCCCATAGCCTCAAGCGCATTTCCTCGAACGCCAGATGCTACTGACTAGAAGCAAGGTCCGTGGGTATGATAGTGGGGAAACTATTCTCTCATTGGCAGAGTATACATAGTGGAATAACAAATAATAAATAGTACAGGAAGCAATAATACCATACAAAAAGTAAACAATGTAATAATGAATGTAAATAAATTACTAGAGCACATATATAAATGGTGCATGTCACATATGTCTAGGAAAAATCCAAACAAGTCACAATGCTGGAAATATATTACTAAACCAAAGTACAAAAGAAACAAATAAACTCCAGCAGCATCACAAGCCTCATCTTGGTCCCATTCTCTCTAGCTCCACAATAATCAAGTACCTGAGGAAGAAGGGAACTTTCCCTTATCTACCCCTGCAACCATATAATCTGTTTGGGTACAAAATAATGACCCAAATAGGGTTTGAGATGAATCCTAGTAGGCAACCACCCCAAGATCTGTGCCTAACTATCAATGAGTATATACAGCAGGTAATAATGGAAATGCAACAAAGAAACCATGAGTACACAAAATTAACCAAATCCTATAGTTTCCATTTACATTCAATAGCATTTAATGTTCACCATTTAATCAAGTAAGTATAATAATAGGTATCTCAAAAGACTACCTAATAGGACCAAATCCAAGATTGTGCTTTGGCTTGGCAGACACATCACAACCATTCAATATTTATGTTAACCCTCTGGGTATCTCACATAGTATAACCCCTCTGGCCAAGTACTACTATAAAAAGGCAACGACACTCTGAGGAAGCACTCAATATTAATTCCCACTATGGTCTTTCCACAACAACTACAAACTCTCTAGGGAAGAACTCAATGTCAATTCCCCCTATGGTCTCATAACTTAAACTGTAGACACTCTGAGGGAGCACTCATCATCAATCCCCCCTATGGTCTCATGGTGTGAAATATATCAGACACTCTTAGGAAGCACTCAACATCAATTCCCCCTGTAGTCTAACTACACTAGGTTATCACAACCCTGCGAAATTCTATCGTGCATAAATGATATCAAGTATCTCAATGTAATCTCAACTAATACATGGATAAATAGTTCCAATGCATATCACAAGCATGTAAAAAGAAACAAGAGACAATAAGTTCCATACTATCAAGCAAGGTAAGGAAATAAAGGTTGCCTCATAGTCAAACTGGACTAAATGACCCTAAACATTCAAACAAGGAAATGCGCCCATGGGGTTTTTCTTAAATATACAATTTCAAATAACACTACAACAGAAACCCTTAATTCAATAATAAATCTATGAAAGATAAAATAGGTTTCAATTTCCTTAACCTGAAATACCAAAAAAATGGGTAATTGGAACTTTGGCATATAAAAATCAAAGACAATCAATGAAATGAAACAAACCAACTACCTCAACGTTGTACGAATAACACTCATGAATATCAGCCCTTGAATTAGTCTAGAATTTTTTAGATCTACAAAAAGGTCAAAAAAATTCTACCTTGAACAACTCATGAAAGAAGATGAATAAAGAGGAGAGGCTATAGAAGAAGGAATAACTCAACGGTGGGGTCCCAATGCACCTAATGGAGTTCTAATCAGACCTTGGATGGAGAAACGGTGGATCAGAGAAGATTCATTGCTCTAGGTCACTCCTGGATAAAACAAGGCCAGAAGAAGATGAATTTGGGGATTAGAAACAACCCCAGTCTGATTAAACAAATAAAAAGAAAAGTACACAATGTGTACTATTAATGAACATGCCATGTATTTGCCTCAACCGGCCCCCAACATTAGCGGTCTGCCACGTCAACCCACACGACCATGTCTTAGCCGTTACACGCCCAAGATGCGGCAGTATGCGGTAATTGGGTACACGACGTGTAATCCCAAGTACACAACGTGTACTTAATTTTTTTTTCCAAATTATCCCCTTTTTCTCAAACCCACCCAAAATCAAGATCCATACCTGAAATGAAGATCCGGGTTCTTAAAAACTTTCCCCCTTAAATAAATTCATACCCGAATTTCCCTAATAAGGTGGAAAAGAGGAATCCTCGAACAGATCCAGCCACTGTGATTGCACATAGACCTCCCTCTCCCAAGTATCGTCCTGTACTCGCTCGTGCTGCCATAACACCCGTACCAAAGGAATAGACCGACCACAGAGAACCTTCATGATTCGATCAATAATCCAGATAGGATGCTCCTCGAATGATGCATCTAGCTCCAAATCAACCACCTTAGGTTAAAAAACATGAGATGAGACTAAGAAGTAATTCCATAGTTGAGAAACGTGGAAGACGTCATTCATATCCCAATACCTTTGAGGTAACTGAAATCGATAGGCAACCGGCCCAACTCTCTCCAAAACCTCAAACGACCCAATGTATCTCTGTGAAAGCTTTCCCTATCTCCTTATCCTCTTGTTTCCCAACCTCGGTGTGACATGTAAGAAAACCTGATCTCCAACCTTGAACTCCAGAGGTCATCTCCGTCGATCAACATAAGACTTCTTCCGAGACTGTGCAGTAACCATCCTCTTCCGAATCAACTCCACCTACTCTGTGGTCTCCTGAACAAGATGAGGTCCTAGCATAGCTACCTCTCCTACCTCCAGAAAACATAGGGGTGATCGACAAGGCCTACTGTAAAAATCCTCATAATGTACCATCTGAATCATCACCTGAAAACTATTATTGTAGGAATACTCCACTAGAGGTATGTGATTATCCCAAGATACTAAAAAATCTAGGATGCATGCTTGAAGCATGTCCTTTAGCACCTGAATCATTCCCTCTGACTGGCAATATGTTTGGGGATGGTAAGATTTACTTAGAAGCACTTGTGTACCCAAATCCTTCTGTATCCCTTTCCAGAAATGTGAAGTAAAGTGGGTGTCTCTATCTGAAATGATATAGCATAGAACCCCATGAAACCGTACAATCTCTTAGATGTAAAACCTTCCAAGCTCATCAAAACTGAAGGTCTCCTTGATTGGTAATAAGTTTTTAACCTTTGTGAGTCTATTAATGACAACCCAAACTACATCATTCCATCGAAGTGACCCCAGTAACCCTGTCACAAAATCCATCGCGACATCATTCCACTTCCACTTGGGAATGGGTAACTGATGTAGAAGCCTGACTGGTTTCTGGTGCTCCACCTTCACCTACTGATAGGTGGCACACATCATAACAAAACTAGAAATATATCTATTCATACCAAGACACCAATACTGATAGTGTAGATCTAGATACATCTTGGTGACACCAGAATGAACTTCCCAAACTGAGAAATGAAAATCTCACAACAGATCCTCACATATGTTTACTTACAACCATACATGACCATGAAATCATAAGACCTTATCCTCACCTACAGTCCACCCAACAGTAGGTTCATCTCCTAGCACACCCTCCCGTAGGACTAGTCCTTCAGAATCTGATAGCCGCCTCATTCACACTCGATCAAGTAGAGTAGAGGTAAGATCTACAGAAGAAAGAAACGTCTACCCCAGTCTGTCTTGCACCTCCAAATGAATCTCAGAGAATATATCCATGAGCTTACACTCACTACTGGCCTCCTGAACTACCTATATCTGAGTCCTCATGCTCAATGCACCAGCCACTGTGTTGCCTTTCCTAGGCGTGTAGGTAATCTCAAAGTCAAAGGACTAAAGGAACTAACCCCACCTTCACTGTCTTAAATTAAGGTCATGTTGGGTAAAGATATACTTGAGACTTTTTTGGTTAGTGTACACCACAAAATTATCTCCCAAAAGGTAATGTCTCCAACAACACAAGGCATGAAAAACTAAAGCCAACTCGAGATCGTGCATCAGGTAATTTCTCTCATGTGGCCTCAACTAATAAGACCTGTATGCATTAACTCCTTCTCCCTGCATAAGCACTACTCCCAGTCTGATACCTGATGCATCACATTAAATAGTGTAACTCTTTCCCAGATATGAAAAAACTAGTATCAGTGCTGAATTAAACCTTCCCTTCAGCTCCTGAAAGGCTGAATCACAAGAATCTGACCACGAGTACTTTACACCCTTCTTAGTCAGGCTCATCAATGGCGATTATAAGAATGAAAATTCCTGTATAAAAAATATATAGTAACCAACCATCTGCAGAAAACTCCATACCTCAAAGTTGTTCTTCAGCTGATCCCAGGAAATTACTGCTCTAACTTTCTCTGGGTCTACTGATACTCTTGTCTTTGAGATAACATGACCTAAAAAGTGAATTTGGTCTATATAAAAGTGTAATTTTGAGAGCTTATCATATAAATGATGCTTTATCAGTGTACTCAACATGATATCAATATGGATAGCATGTTTGTGTTGAGTGTGAGAGTACACCGAGCTATCATCCATGAAAACAACCAGAAAGGAGTCCAAGTAAGGATGGAAAACTCAGTTCATCAGTGCCATGAAAACTACAGGCGCGTTCGTGAGACCAAACGACATAACCACATACTCGTATAGACCATACCTACTCTGAAAGGCTATAAGAGTTATATATGATGTTCTAACATGAAACTGATGATAAATGGATCTCAAGTTAATCTTTGAGAACACCCAGGATCCTCAAAGCTGATCAAAGAGATCATCAATCCTTGGTAAAGGATATCAGTTCTTGACTGTCAATTGGTTCAACTTCTGATAATCCACACAAAGTCTGAGGATACTATCTGCCTTCTTCAAAAAAAGTATAGGTGAACCCCAAGGAGAAGTACTGGGCCGTATGAAACCCTTTTCTTATAACTCCTCCAACTACTTATTAAGCTCCTGCAACTCTGGTGTAGCCATCATATAAGGAGGAATGGACACAAGTGCTGCCCTTGGTACAATTTCAATAGAAAAGTATACCTCTAAATTAGGAGGAAAACCTGAAAAGTTGTCTAGAAAGACATCCCTAAAATGATCCACACCTAGAGGAAAGTCCATCTATGAAGTCCCTGGGTCATCAAGATACAGACTAGAAATATGGGCTGTAACAACTCTCAACCCATGATGCTCGGGTCCAGATCTGCTCGTCTGGACATCCAATTCGCCCTTATTTAGAAACAATTCACCCTCTAGTGATTTGAAAATCACTCTACAATGATATAAATCGACAACAACTTATAAGGGAACTAACCATTATATTCTAAGAATGACATCATAGCTTGTCATCTCTAAGACATAAAGGTACCATAAGAAGTGACACCCACCAACCTCAAGAGGGAACTCTTTGCATTGACGTACACTATCTGTTCTAATCCCCAACAGAGTGTTCAACATTATTATATCATCATAATTAAAGATACATAGCCTAAGGATCTCCACAATAGCCAAAAATATAAATCTATGGGAAACCCCTATATCAAAAAGAGTAGAATCTAAAACCGAGGCAACGAAAATCATACCTCTAACCGTATAGGGTTCAAGATCCATCTCCTATTGGATCTGCTCCAGTGAAAAAGCCTGAACTGTTCCATATCCTTGTGAAGATGCCTGAGATCCCTGAGCTGATCCACCCTACAACTGTCAAAAACCTTGTGTCTGATCACTAAAACCATGATCACCACCTCAGCCTGAATATCCTAAAGAAATCCAGCCCCCAATCTGATGTAGAACTGGTGGTTTTTCTCTAGTACGATGAGTCAAAATAGATCCTCCCTCGCTAGCTGCTGTAAGGAGGGTGTTGTAGAAACTCTGAAGATGTCCCATATTGCCACAAGATTGGAACTCAACTGGGTCTCTCAAGAACTGAGGTTTCTTATGTCCACCCTTTCCGCACTGGTAGCACACCACCTGGCTACCTGAAGGAAAATCCCACAAACTTGGATCTCCATGCGTAGACTCCCTGTGGCGCTTCCTACTATCAGTCGGAAGGGTACCAACTTTGGATGCTGAACCACCCTGGCCCATAGCTTCAGAATCTATCAGGTTGCGCTCGGTGATCAGTTATTGGTTTACTATAGAAGATATGGAATTCAACCTGAATATGTTCACCTGAGATCAGATGTCCTTCTTGAGACCATCCTCAAACCTCCTCGCCAGAAATAACTCATCACCCCCTAGAATGGATGTGAAGTGCTGTAGATCTATGAACCGAGAAGAATAATCCATGAATGAGAGTGCACCCTGCTCTAAACGCATGAAATATCAGGCTCAGTAGGCCCTTAAGGTCTTCGGGTAGATGTAGTCATAGAAGGTACACTGGAACTCATCCTAAGCCATAACTCACTGGCGTCCTACCTGTGATATCACATCCCATAATCTCCTGAAGGAATCACGTAGCATGTACATAGATAGATTCACCCTCCTCTCTGGAGGCATCTAAAGATGATTGAAGATATAAAACATGGCTTCCAACCATGACTGTACAGCTTGAGGTCCTCCATCCCCTGAGAAAGTGGGAGGATGCTGCTGCTGAAAAACCCACATTAATTCTTCCATAGACGAGGCAGGATGTGGTACTCCTTGTAATTTCTACATCATACTCATAAATCCTTCTCAAATATGTGCATTGAAACCTGTATCCGGAATGATAGATGGTTCCATGAAGGGCATGATGGGAGGATCTGCTGGTAGTCCTTGGTCTATCGTTTCCGGTGTCTGATCATCACCTAGAACCTAGCGTATAACTGGAGTATGTCTCAGTGGCATGAATATGCATGGTCAAGTGCACACTTCAGTTCAAGATTATCAAGGACCGAAACTTATAAGCACAAGAAAGGAGCAGTAGAAGAAAACAATCAAGTTTTTCAAAACATGGATACATGGTGTGTATGACCCCTACACGGCGTGTCCCCTTAATCTTTTAACATGGTGTGTAACTCTACCAAAACTGGTTGTGTAACACAAATACACACTTCATGTTCTTCCTGAGACACAATGTGTTCTTGAATTTTTTTCCCACCTTCCCAGGTTCCTCTACACGACTAAACACACGGTTCTCTCCTGGGTAGCACTACACTACGTGTTCAACCTAAACACGGCGTGTACCACTTGAGTTCCAACCACCCGTTTAGTTAGTCACATGGTTGGAGACATGGTATACTCTACACGGAGTGTTCAAGCTAGACACAATGTGTACTACCCAAAATTCATCCACCCATGTTGTTAGTCACACGGCCAAATACATGACCTCATTGGCACGACGTTTAATCCCAGTACATGGCGTGTTCTACCCATGTTTTCAAAACCCTATGTCTCTGCTCACATAGTCAGTCACAGAGTCAAAGACTACACTATGTGTACATATAGTAAATGATGTGTACTCAATAAAAGTTGTTTCTTCTAGAAAAAAAGAACACATTTTGTGTATTAATCATCACACACCTTGTATTATGGGTTTTTCCAGATAGTAAGCCTCATAACTACTCCGAAACCCCATAAAAACACTGAAACAAGCATTAATGTTCCAAATTATGATCCATGAGGGCCCATACTCCACGAGAATCAAATATTGGCATCATATTCATGTCATATCATAGAATAATTCAGTTAAAGTTCAATATGATCCACCAAAGTACGATCCAAGAGGGCCCATAACACCTGAGGGACCAAATTTTGGCACCCAATACAAATGAAACTTTAAATTTTAAAATACCCTATCAAAATAGAAGTTATTCCATCATAAAATCTATAAAAAAAGTATGAATATCTAGAATAAAATCTATCAAAACAACATGCAATCAGTAATTCACCCTAGATGGCATGACAAGAATACATGAAATGTGATCCCTATCAAGTGCCTATATGATGCATGAGATGGAGTACCCTCATATCATCGGATTTTAATAGAAATATAACCTCAATGATATAAATCATATCATCTCAAATCAAGTGTTTCACCCAATGGTGAAATCAAATCAACTGTAATAATTGTAAAACTTGAAAAATTTCAATATTCGAGGTAACTTGGATTTTCCCTGTACATGGGTTAGCTACTCCCGAGCACAACTTATTACCAACTACATATTCCTTCCTATCCCTGTATATAATATCCAAATAGTAAGAAAAAGAAGAAAATAACCCACTATGATACCATTTGTAATGGACCAGTCCAGCCCATGATCATGATATTGTCCGCTTTGGGCCTTTCCCACACGATTTTTCTTTCCCTAGGTTTTTTCCCTCAGGTATCCTCCAGGAAAATTACTCATGATGGGAGAGGTATCCACACCACCTTATAAAGGGGTGCATCATTCTCCTCCTCCTTCGATGTGGGATAACCATAATCCACCCCCAATAAGGGCCCAACATCCTCACTAGCACATCAAATGGACACTTCCTCTGATACCACTTTATAACATCCCGGTTCCAGGTGCCGCCCAAAGGTTCCCCGTACCTGGTTGGTCACATGGACTCAAGCGCATTTCCCTGAACTCTAAAGACTACCGACTAGCAGTGAGGGCCTTGGGTATGATGGTGGGAAAACTATTCCTTCATTGGAAAAGTATGCAGAGCAGAATAAAAAATAATAAACAGTAGCAGAAGCAATAATACTATACAACAAGTAAACATCAGGAGATTGAAAGTAAATAAATAATTGTAGCACATATATAAATGAATCATGTCTCATATGTGTAGGAAAAAATCCAAACAAGTCACAATGCTGGAAATAAAGTACTAAACCAAAGTAAAAAAGAAACAAATAAACTCCAGTAGCATCGTAAGCCTTAACTTGGTCCCAAGCTCTCTAGATCCACAATAATCAATTACCTGAGGAAGAAGGGTGCTTGTACTTATCTACACCTGCAACCATATAATCTGATTGGGTCCAAAAGCCTGACCTAAACAGGGTGTGAGACGAATCCCAGTAGGTAACCACTACAAGATTTGTGCCTAACTGTCAGTGAGTATATATAGTAGGTAATAATGGAAATGCAAAAAAGAAACTAGAAGTACATAAAAGTAACCAAATCCTACAGTTTCCATTTAAATTTAATAACATTTAATGCTCACCATTTAATCAAGTAAGTATCAAAAAAAGTATCTTAGAAGACTACCTAATAGGACCAAATCCAAGCTTGTGCTTTGGCTTGGAAGACACATCACAACCATTCAATATTTATATTAACCCTCTGGGTAGCTCACATAGTCTAACCCCTTTGGCCAATTACTGCTATAAAAAGGCAAAGAAACTCCAAGGAAACACTCACCATCAATTACTCCTATGGTATTTAAACAACAAATACAAACTCTCTATGGAAGCACTCAACTTCAATCCCCCTGTGGTCTCATAACGTAAACTATAGACACTTTGAGGGAGCAATCACCGTCAATCCCCCCTGTGGTCATATAACATGAAATATAACAGACACTCTGAGGAAGCAATCAATGTCAATTCCCCATATAGTCTTACTACACTAGGTTCTCATAGCCCTATGCAATTCAATCGTGCATAAATAATATCAAGCAAACCAAAGTAATCTCAAATAATACATGGCTAAATAGTTCCAATTCGTATCAAAAGTATGTAAGAAGCAATAAGAGACAATCAGTTCCATCCTATCAAGAAAGTTAAGGAAACAAGGGTTGCCTCATAGGCAACCCGGACCAAACGGACCTAAAAATTCAAACAAGGAAACACACCCATGAGGTGTTCCTTAAACATGCAATTTCATATAAAACTATAACAACAATACTTAATTCAAAAATCAATCTAAGGAAGATAAAATAGGGTTCAATTTCCTTAACCTGAAATACCTGAAACATGGGTAATTGGAACTTTGGCATATAAAACTCAAAGAAAAACAATAAAAGGCAACAAACCACCTACCTCGACATTGTACAAAGAACACTCACAAACTTCAGCCCTTGAATCATCCTAGAATATTGTAGATCTAAAAAAAAGGTCAAAAATGTTAAACCTTGAAAAAATCACGAAATAAGAGGAATCATGAGGAGAGGCTCTAGAATAAGGAAGAACTCACCGGTGGGGTTCCAACTCACCTGTTAGAGTTCAAACCGGACCTTGGATGGAGAAACGGTGGCTCGGAGAAGATTCATCACTCTCGGTCGCTCCTGGATGAAACAAGGCTAGAAGAAGATGGATTTGGGGATTAGATGTGACCCCATTCAGATTAAACAAATAAAAAGAAAATTACACATCATGT
The DNA here is from genome assembly GCA_963277665.1 of Viscum album. NCBI lineage: Eukaryota > Viridiplantae > Streptophyta > Magnoliopsida > Santalales > Viscaceae > Viscum > Viscum album. The sequence goes on along the minus strand of OY728121.1, from coordinate 1,347,537,569 downwards.
ACTGTTAATGAACATGCCGTGTATTTGCCTCAACCAACCCCCAACATTAGCGGTCTGCCACATCACTCCACACAGCCATGTCTTTGCCGTTACGTGCCTAAGACGCAACTATATGTGGTAACTGGGTACACGGCGAGTACTCCTAAGTACATGACATGTAATTATAAAATTTTTAAATTCTCCCTTTTTTCTCAAACCCACCCAAAATCAAGATCCATACCTAAAATAAAGATCTGGGTTCTTACAAGCACATTAGTTAGTTTTCTCTATATATGTGTATAGACAGATGTAATGGATTGTGTATATTCACACACATATATTCTGGATATAGTTTCCTATAGACTACTAAAGGTGTAATGTGTATAGGCTATGATGGGTTGAGGATCCTTACTTGGTGTATGGGCTGTAATGGCTTGAGGTATAATTCCCAACATATGATACATGTTATGTGAGCTGTGGTGGCTCCCAGAAAATACCTGGTTACTTTGGTTACATGGACGTAGTGGTTGTGTTGCCTAAGGTATATTTTTTGGTGCTTCTCCCAGGTGTCTATAGGCAAGACTTTTTGAAGAGAGATGCTTCAGACGTGCAACGTTGGGGAAAAGTAGCAAACCAGTGGGGAAGTGGTTGTGGGGTACCCTTGATATTATTTATTATATTATATACTATTTTATGTGATACTTGGGGAGAGTATCCATGGTGAGGTTGGGAACATATTATATCTATTTAGGTGATGAGTTATTTTCACTTATTATTCACTGTGCTTTATCATGATTTCTTTACTTTTACACGAGAGACTCCATGGGGGATCCTACTGAGTATGCTATTATACTCACCTTATGCATATATAAACTATTTTCAGGTTACTTGGAGTAGGTTGGAGACCAGGATGATTATTAATAGCTTGGGGGGGGGGGTTACAGGAGCTGTTCAACTTTGTGTTCGCTATTGTTTTTTTTTCTTTTGATAGTTGCAGTTTTTCCTTTCAGTTGTAGTAGTTCTTGCATGACATTACATATGTGTACTTGGGATTTATTTTATATTGTAGTATGAGTTGGAGTCGGTTGGTGTATGTATTATTTCTCTCTTTCGCATGTGTTATCTTGGAGGGTAATGTATCCCATTTTTGTGTGTTTACTATACCCTCAGTGCTAGTTGCCTACCTAGGGCCTACTGGAGGCGAAACTCAGGGTTCACTATCACCCTTCTCACATTGCCAGCCCAGGAGGGGTACACCTTGTGGGGAGGGGGTTGTGACAACCAAAGGTGAACTATGGAAATCTCTGAGAACTATCTCACACATCACCAAAGAAATAAAAAGCGTTACCCAAAACAACACTTGATGCTGTTCATCTTTAGACCAACCATTAGGGGGATCAAAACAAAAAACTTGGTCTCTCCATACCTCCACCTCAAGATCCTCCAACTGAGACTCTTCCACCCGTTTCACCATATATGACTGCACCATTATCTGAGAAAAATAACCTATGCACCTAATTTCTCCCATATCTAAATGAAATACTGAAAGTTATTCCATCACTATCTAAGAATCACCAGATTCACACACCACATCACTAAAAAAATTCCTACTTAGTGTATCAACTATGAAATTTTCCTTTCCATGTGTATAAAAAATATCAAAGTCGTAATCCTTTAAGAACTCCATCCACCGATGCTGGGGAAATTTTAATTCATGTTGGGAGAAAACACACCTCAAGCTCTTATGATCAGTGAAGACCAAAAAATGATCTCTGATGAGGTAATGTCTCCACAACTTCAGAGAAAACACCACCACCACCAAATTGAGATCATGGGTGGAATAATTAGGCTCATGGGGATGTAACTTCTGAGACCCATAAGAAATTATTGATCTTTACTGGATCAGATCAAAGCCCAACCCAAGATGCAAAGCATCACAGAAAACCTCAAACTAAACTCCTTTTATTGGTAGACAAATAACTAGATCACTGAACAAATTCTCCTTTAGATACTCAAAAACTATCTGACACTAATTAGTCTACAAGAATACCTGATCCTTTATGGTCAATGTTATCAAAGGAGACACAACTCGAGAAAAATCAGCTATAAACCTCCTATAATAGCTTGAAAGACCAATGAAACTTCACATCTCTGCCACTATCTTGGGGGATTCCTAAGACATAAATACTTTAATCTTTGATGTATTCACAACTAATCCATACTAAGACACAAAATTCCCCAAGAAATGGACTTCATGAGCCCAAAAATCACACCTTGGAAATTTCCCAAACAACTTATCATGATAAAGAACTCCCAAAATAGCACGAAGATGCTTTGCATGATCCTCCTCAGACATGGAGTACATAAATATATCTTCAATGAAAACCACCATGAAATTATTTAGGAACTCAAGAAACAATGAATTCATTAACCCTGTGAACACATCTGGATCATTCATCACACCGAACAACATCACAATAAACTCATAATGCCCATGAAAACAACAGAAAACAATCTTTAGGATATCCTCATCCTTCACACACATATGATGACATCCTAACTGAAAATCAATATTAGATAACCAACTAGAATCCTTTAGTTGATCTATATATGGAAGAGGATATCGGTTCTTAATTTTCACTAGGTTTAAGAGATGATTTATTGATACAAAACCACAAACTTCCATCATCCTTCTTCACAAAAAAATTGGTTCACCCCATGGTGACACACTCGGATGAACAAAACCACATTGAAATAGACCTTAAAGATGTATATTAAACTCTCACAACTCAAAAGGTTCCATCCTATATATATACATCAATATTGAAGACACGTTTGGCTATAGTTAGATCCTAAACTCAATCTCCCATCAAGGGGGTAATGCTAAAACCTCCTCTAGAAAGACATTAGGATACTATTATACAACCCTAGGAAATTCCGATTACTGAACCTATTATGAATTCAACATCTACACAACCATTAAGGATGAAAAGGATGGAACACACCTCTAACCCATCCATGGGTATCAATCACCAAAAAACATTGCTGGATCTTTATCAGCATCGAAGAACACAACCTGACTCCTAAAAAAATACATTATAGACTACACTAAATAGAACCAATCCATGTTGATGATTATTTCATATGGTTGTATCCGTAAACATAAGAAATATCTCTAAGAGCAGTTCTACCCCAACTCTAGCTCACAATATCTATATACATCAAATGAGTTAGATCGACCTCCAACTGGCATAGTCAGTGCCAAGCGAGATGGAAGTCTCTCTACCTCAAGTCCCACAGAATGGATAAGGGTAGGTGATATGGAGGAGTGTGTCACTCTTCATTCAAACAAGGAAAGAAACCAACTAGAAAATATGAAAAGGGTACCTTGAACGATGTCTGGATCACCTGGCACTGGAAACGCCAAAGAATACAGCTGGCAACAAGCTACTCCATGGACTCTATAACCCCACTGATGACCACCTCCATATCTATGCTCTTATCTATGAAGACAGGGAGAATCCCAGGGCTATCCTATACCTTCCCCATCTATTATCTACTGATCCCAAACTGGAGAAACCTGCTACTGCTACCTCGGTTGGAACTGCCTTAGTGTAGGAGTCTGAAGCAAAACAACTAGCACATGCTAACTGGTCAAAAAGGTCAACCACTCTCACTAATGATGGCCTCAGCCTCTATAAGAAAAACATGCATATGATCCCTTGGCATAAGCATGAGAGTTGATGCCTCTGGAGAAAAAATACATTGAGAGATGTGACCTACCCATGGTTGATCAAAATATCTTTTGTAATAACAACTGGGAACCCCAAACCACATCTATACTTCGTGAGGAATCCTTTTGACTCCCCTATCATAACGATCTAGTATTGGCTAACATCCTCTAAATGACCTCTGCTCTCACCAGCACCATGAGATATGTCTTCAACATAAATGGGGTGACCTATCACTGGATATATGGATGAAAAGACTCTTAAATATTCCTCAACCATGCATCCTCATTTGGAAATAGGTCTGAATCATATCATAGATGGTTACTGAATTAGATCCTGAACTCCGACACACTAGATCTACCCTACCAAAGGGTAAGTAGTTCCTAGTGACTGTCCACCTTCACAGTCGAAGAAATAAACTCAATTATGAACTAGTATCAGAAATCCTCCCATGATACTTTTGACTTCTCATGATCTCTAAGGAACAAGAACCACCACTACCTCACTTCCCCACACAACATCGTCATGAACAACGATACCCAATGCTCCTTCTGAGCATATATTGAATTGAAGGATATCTCAACCCCCTCCAACCAGTATTCCATGAATATATCTGAAATGGATCCCTCATACATCTGAATACTCTATCACTGAATTTCTCAGAGTGTCCTCCTCCAAGTGTCTTCATTGTAAACCTCTACCCTACTATGATCTACTGGCACAACCTACTGAACATCTTCTGTGCGATCCTGATGAGAATGTTGACCAGGAGTCATGCATAAAAAAGAAAAAATAGTTAGATCTCATAAACCTGGATTATGGAAGGCTTTAAAATTATTAGTTGTTTTCTTTTTATTCATTTTAGGTTAAACTATCCCAAAGTCTACCCATTCAAACATAGGTGAAAAGAAGAATAATGCATGATCGTTTCCTAGGTCTTTACCCTACAACTAGTATCACCTCATTTAGTAGCCACTATAAGATTAAAGGTCCATGAATCATATCACAAGGGGTCCTAAATACCCATGTATAATCCAATATCCCATGTTTACAATGATTTCTAAACTTACCTGAAAATATTTTGCTACCATCCCACACAACCTCATATATGCCTAATCCCAAACTTCATCCTATCCCTCAACCAGACATCTAATACCACTCTGTCATGACACCCTCCTCAAAAAGTGTACCTCTACTAGGATGGAAATGAAAGAAGAGAGAAAATGACACCAAATTCATACCTCCAATAGGCCGAAGGTTGGTGACTAGCATCAAGGGTATAATAAAAACACATATGAGAGGCATTACCCTCTAAGAGAACATATGCGAAGGAGAGAAATAAGATAGACACCAACCAACTCCTGGTCATACTAAAATATTTAAGAAACCCCAAGTTCACATATGTAATGTCATGAAATAACTACTAAAACTAAAAGGAAAACCACAAGTATCAAAATAATGTAAAGGTGAAAGTGACCACAAAGCCCAAACAACTCCCAAAAAACCCTAATCTACTATTAGCAAGCCCGATCTCTAACCTACTCCAACTGAACTAAAAAAATGATTTATATATACATAGGGTGAGTATAAAAGTATACTCAGTAGGATCCTCCTCAGATCCTCTTGTGCAAAAGGTCAATAAATCGTGCTAAAGCATAGTGAACAACAAATGAAACTGACTCGTCACCTAAATAGGTATACTAAGTTCTCAGCATCACTATGGATACTTTCACCGAATATAACATACAAGATCATATAGTATAATAAATAATATAAAGGGTAACTTATTACTACTTCCCCACTAGTTTTCTGCTCCTCCCCAACATCGCACATCTTGAGCATCTCTCTCCAAAAAGGATTGCCCTCAAAAACCTGGGCGAAGCACCACAACATGCACCTCATGCAACACACCACCATGTCCACATAACCAAAATTAACCAAGTTGTTTTTAGTAGCTGCCACATCCTGTATAACATGTATCATACATCCGGTATTATACCTCAAGACATCACATCCCATACACCGAGTAAGGATTCTCAAGCCATCATAGCGTATACACGTCATATCTATAGTAGTCATTAGGAAACTATATCCAGAATACATGTGTATGAAATAACCACAATACATTACAACACTCTACACACATATATGGGAAAAACTAACCACATTTCATAAAAGTACAAGTAACTACCAAGAGAAGAGATTGGGGCTAAAGGGGGTAGTTAGACATCCATCCTCCCACCGAGATGTTGGGGAAAACACCCCCTGGGCTCAGAATCCCTGGGGTTTCAGTTTCCCTAACCGACAGGGTGGAGTAGCATATAAAAAAACTATACATGATATAATTTAGATCACAACCACACTATGGGCAGAACCTAGTCTCAGAATCAACTACAACTAACTTCTCTTGGACTCTCAGATGCTACTAATAAGACTAGATATACTATAAGCATACAACCATTTAAAGAGGTATATTAAATTATTTTATTCCTTTATATTAGTTGTGATTTGAATTAATTAATTATTTAACCATTAATTAAACATTAACATTACATTAAATTATCATCACAAAAAAGTTCCACGCCCTCTAGGAATAAGAAAAACAAGTCCATAAATTCTCATAATTATAACCTCAGCATTGCATCCCAAAAATCTCCAACCCCATGCATTAAAAATTTATTCATTTATTAACATTATCACTTTCCATATTATCAGTTACTCTAGGAAAACATTCAAAGCTACCAAAAAATGTATACAACCAAGCATATCTATCTTCCCCAAGCAGTGGGGAAAGGAAATAAGATAAACAAACAACCTGACTGTCAACCAAAAAATAGATTCAAACAAGCATCCAACTTTCATATCAATGGTTAATACCATATTAAACCCATCCAATTATTCCTGGTGTCCCCCTCAACACCAACATGCATATCCCGATGCATCCTACCATCAGAAGCGTAAACTACTACCACAAAATCAAGCCTCCCTACCCCATACACCACAACAACCCTCCAGGCTCAGCCATCCTAGGATCACATCACATCACAAGAAGCAGGAAACAAACATAGAAACTAGACTCTTGGACCTAAAAAAAGGCATTCATTCTTAACACACAATGAACTATCAAAGATCCAAATCATATGGCACTCGACCTTTATAAGCATTTAGGAAACCCAAGCCCTATAAAGGAATTATCTTTTATAACACAACTGATTCTTATTCCATCATAAATTAACCAATTCATTATTCACTAGTTCTAACTATGGGAAACCTAATCAGAAATATATCATATACTATCACAAATTAATTAAAGAATTAATTTAACATGCCTTTAATTCCTTTATCAATAATCATCAACATTATCATCATCTTTATTAAATTTAATTAATCCATGGAAGATCACTTCATTTAAACATGCTCACAATCTTAAAATTATAACACACTAAATTAATTAAACATGGATATTTAATCTTTTATCCATTTAATTAACAATTTATTATAGGTTTACGTTCATTACCAATTTCCATCAAGAACAACATGCTAATCCAAGAAAGATGTAGATATCACACTATCTAGAAAATCAAGAGACAACCCATTATCACAGTAAAAAAACAACATCTACATGTGACCAGTACCAATTATTTAATCCTGTTCAAGTAATTATTAGGTTACTTTCATTGCTATACAAGGGGATAAATTATGATTTCTATATGATTTCACATAAATAAATAGAGAATCAATGAATCCCCTACTTCAAAAGGGTTTCAATGTTCTTAGAATGAGAATGGACCAATGTTGTGGATCCTGATCGCCTCTCCCACAAGAAATGAATCCACATGAGGACGCTCCACCAAAATCATGCCAATAAAAAAAAACTCCTTTAGAAACATGGGGATAAAGATCCATTACATGGAAAGGAGGAATAGGAGGAAAAATATTAAATAAACCACAAGAAATAATGAATAACATAACTTGTATTGAAGTTAGATTGATGGAGGGAAGCTAAATATTGATCCTTGAAAAAGGAATCCACAAAACATTGAATAGGGTGTTACTGGGTCCCTTGGAATCAGGAGAGAGGTGCTACAACTATAGGGTTTGATAAACATGAGTGTCTAAAAAAGTTTAATGAAGTTACCCAATCAGGATCCAAGTATCACTGAGATGGGGAAGGGGTGAATCAGTGATATATTTTCTTTTATTCTTCATTTCTTTTTGAAACAACCTTCGCCTCCTGTTAAATAGTTCTTTCCCTACTGAACACACACAACCACAGGAACAAAGGATTTACAAGGTTCACTACTCAACAAGAGTAGCTATGTCCTTGGTATGGTACGAAAATAATATAGTACTAAACAATCCACTAGAAAACAATCCTTTGGTGTGGAATAAAACAAGTAGGATATTAGCTTACACTCGTGTAACACTTGGAAAACAATCCTCAAGTGTGTGTGCACCCTCTTAGCACAAATAGGGAATTACAGTATTTTAATGCTTCTTTACAATTGAGTAGGTGTATTATCTGAAGTACAAATCTACACTTTCCCACCCAGAAGACAATAAGAACTATCTTACACACAACTGAATATGTGTGAAGAACCCAAATCTTTCATGCACCCTTTTAGGTGTCTTGCGTGCAACTTTTATGCCACGCGTGAAAGATTTGACCTTTTTTTGTGAAACACCACTTGCACGCAACGTAAATCTTTTCCAAAACTCTCTTCTTATATGCAACTATATTTCTTTCATTTACCCCTTTACTTAAAATTATTTCGTGCGTCAGAGATCGGGATTTCTCTAAGTGTCAATCTTAACAAATGTGAGGGGGTCACCTCTTATTTATAGGCCTCGTCGACCCCCATGCACAAAACCCCTGATGTATCACGAAAGATCCTAACATGTCGTGAAAAACCCCATTTGATGTCACATTAGTCATGTAAGTCTCTTTAACGCCAACCTCATCTTTCACGCATTTCATGAATTTGACATTTTTCTAACTTTGGACCTCAAATCATGTCTTGCACAAAACATTCCAAACTCCCTTCAATCTTACACACAAAAAAAAATATTTCACGCAAGCCTCTCCTTTTACAGATTTTGATATTCGGATCATGGAACTCCACTTGCACACAACATACCAAGCCATCTTCAAAATTGTGTGCATCATTCTTTACCAAAAATCACATTTCTCCATCTATCGATTTTCAGGCCCAAAAATTTGGCAAACATTGGGAAACGATTCCACCTTAAAATGTACTTCGAAAAGAACACCAATGCTGCTTCATTATCATATGAAATATTTAGAAAACAACTATTTTCATCACAAACCATATCCATTGTGATATATAGTCATTTATTGAACACCTTTATCATCGTAAGATTTTCAACAGGAAGTACTGCAACTTCCCTATCTTCCAGCAACGTCATTCATTCCAATAAAAATTGAATATGACTGGAATCATATTTTCTCCCCCTTTACTTAATAATAATTGCATCACAATTTCTCATAACTCATGATATTTTTGAATTAAAAATCAGAAATGCATCATCTGATTAATCTTCTTTGAAAAAAAATACAACACTCTGTAACAACAAACTCTTCTTACTTCCTTCTCCATCCAAATTGGTCCCAACAATAACCCCCTTTGGATTTTGTTGTCAACCAATATTCATAAATAACTAAACTTTTTAACCTCAAGAAATGTATTACTTATAAAAAATTCTAAGCCTACATGAGATAACTCATTATAGGAAACAAGAATTATTGACAACCAAAACCATGTTGTCCAAAAGCAGTGACTATGAAATTTCATGATCATATCTCATCGGCCTTCTTCAGAATATCTTTCAAGCTTATACTTTAGCATTATTCACTTCTTCAAATTTCCTAGAACACAACAACATTGTTTCCTATAACCACTCCAATAAAAAGTTAGAATATTTCACACACATACATGATGGATTCACATCTTACCCACAAATCCCCTTTTATGCATGCTTCCATAAGGATATATTTATGAAACAATTATCCCCCTTGAAAACACTATCCAAAGGTAAGATGAAATTAGGGATAGAGAAATGTACCTCAATCTTGATGAGATGGAGGTTGGATGCCTATGTCCAACCTTAATTTTTCAAATGGTTCCTTCAGTAAAGGTTTTGTGAATATATCAACAAATTTTTCCAATATAGGAACATACTCCAACCTCAATTCATTCTTCTCCACCTACTCTTTGATGAAGTGGTACTTTATGTTAATGTGTTTTTAATGAGAATGTTGTACCAGATTCATTATAAGATTGATTGTACTATGATTATCACAACCCTAGAGCAATGGTATCTTTACTTTAACAAGTAGATCTTCCAACTGAGTCTTCATCCACATTAGTTGAGTTGCATCTTGAGTAGTAGAAAAATACTCAGCTTTATCTATGCTAAGAGTTACTAAATTCTTTTTCTTGGTATTCTAACTAACACAACTTTTACCCAGAAAGAAAACTCCACTAGATGTAGATCTTCAATCATCAACATTTCTTTCCAAATCAACATCTAAATACCCAAATAGATCAATATTTACTAATACATCATATCTGATTCAAAAATTCATTGTGACTTTGATATATCTGAGAATTATTTTTACAGCAATCATATTTGATTCTTTAGGAGTGCCTTGAAATCTTTCACATAAGGTAACAACATAGACGATGTCAGGTCTTGAGGCAATAAAATATAAAAAAATTCTGATCAGCTTTCGATACTCATTCTGATCAACTTCATTTCCATATATATCTTTAGACAACTTGGTTCCCACTGAAATTGGTGTGGACACTAGTATCAAATTTTCCATTCCAACTTCTTCATAAGTTCCTTAGCATACTTTTCTTGAGACAAAAAACATGATTCTTATTTTTTGAAATTTGTATCCCAAGAAAGTATTTCATTTATCCCAGCATGGACATCTCAAATAACTTATTCATCTGATTATAAAATCTCTCACATGATCTTTCATCATTCCTAGGAAAGATAATGTCATTGAAATAAACAATTATGATCAGTGAGAAATCCTGACACTCCATGATGTAAATATTGTCGTCAACTCTACCTTTCTTAAAATTCATCTTCATCAAGAAAGTTTCTAATTTAGAATACCATGACCTTGGAGCCTGTTTTAGCCCATAAAAGCCTTGTTTAACCTGCACACATAACTTTCATCATTCCTAATAACAAATCCACAAGGTTGATCAATGTAAACTTCCTCATCAAGGTCACCATTCAAGAATGAGGATTTTACATCCATTTGAAATATTTTGTAACCTCGTTGTATACAAATAACAAGAAAGATTCTGATTGTTTCTTATCTTGCCACCAGAGTGAAGGTTTCATCAAAATAAATGCCTTCAATTTGTGAAAACCCTTTTCAAACCAACCTTTCTTTGTTTCTTATTACTTTACCTTCTTCATTCAGCTTATTCTAGAAATCCCACTTTGTACCAATAATGCTATTATTGTCCAGCTTAGGTACAAGTTCCCAAGTATCATTCTTATATATCTAATCAAGCTCTTCATTCACAGGCTGAACCCATTCTGGATGCTCAAATGATTAATTTACATAATTTGGTTCAACTTTTTAACAAAGAGAAGTATGTGTTATATCATTCGTTTTTTTATTATTTGAACCCTCTGATGTTGATCTCCAATAATGTTCTAAGCCTCCACTTGTTTCCTCAGCCAAGGATGAGTTTTTCAAACTTAATCCTCATCACTTGAGATTGTTGAGTAAGATTCTTATTCTTGAGTAGGATTAACACAGTCTAAAACATTATCAGAATCGTTAACAAAATATTATCTATCCTACTCAACTTCCACATCATCATATAACTACTTTTCTTTCTCAACATTTTCAACAACTTTTCCATATGAAGAACCAATAATTATTCCTGTTTCTTTGTTTAGACATATGTATCATCTTCCTTCTAGATCATAAACAAGAAAAATTCCATCATCTCCTCTTTTCTCAAACTTTCCAAGGTTTCCACTTTTCTTATTTATAATGCAAAGACTCCCAAAAACTCTTAAGTGTTTCATACTTGGAGTTTTTTCATAGCACATTTTAGATGGAGTCATATCTGAATTTGGCCTATAGAAACATCAGTTCTGAATATACACTATAGTACTCATGGCTTGCCTCCATTAAACATGAGAGAGACCATGTTCAAGTAGCATAGTTCGCCCCATTTCAACCAGAATTCTATTCTTCCTTTCAGTAAACCCATTTTTTTGAGGTGTGTATGGTGAACTAAACTCATGCCAAATTACATAATTCTCAAGGTAACTTTCAAACTCTTCATTATTATACTCTCCAACATTATCTATTCTCAAATTACTCACTAAATATTCACATTCATTCTCTGCTTTCCTCCTAAAAGTCTTAAACATTTTTAGAGTATCTGACTTATGTCTCATGTACATAACACAAGTAATGTGAGTAAAGTCATCAATTAAAGTAATGAAGTACTTATCTAGATTTTTTGATTTATTTCTCATTGGTCCGCAGATATCAGAATGTATAAGTTCCAAGGATTGTTTTGAACGAATGTAAAATCTCTTATGCATAGAGTTTATAATCTTCCCTTTTTCACAAATAGTGCAACACCAATATCTTATTCTTGATAAATCAGGAATATCTCGGACACTATCTTGCATTGATAACTTTCACATGTTTCTCTGACACATATGTCCCAGCCTTTTATTCTATAACTAATTTTCATATAATATTCCCATGTAACAAGAGTTCTGTACTTCACCAACTTGGAACAAGTTCCCTTTTGTACATTTGCCTCTTGTAACTACCTTTCCATCATTCTAATTTTTCAAAATAAACCCATATTTTTTAAAGATAAATTTGTTTTCTTCATAACAGAGTTGTGAAATACTCAGAAGATTTTGTTTCAACCCATCAACATATAATTTTTTCCTAGATTTCATTTTTTATTTCCTAATGATGGTTGATCCAACACCTTTGATCCTCATAGATTCATCATTTCCAAATGTAACTATTACTTCTTTGAAGTCTTTCAAATTCTTCAGCAGATTTATTTCTCTTGTCATATGAGAGGAACACCCACTATCAATAATCCATGGACGTTATCCTTTTATAGCTTTCAAATTAGTTTTGACAACAAGAGATTTTTTTCTTCATTTTTTTCCACTTTCTGTTGTTCCTCCTCCAATTTCCTAGCCAAGTCAATGTGTTCTAGCTAGAAAACCATGCACTCTTTCTTTTTGGACTTATCAGACCTGTCCCTTTTATCTTTTAAAAACTCTGGCTTCTGAGGATTATTAATAAACTTTTTTTGCTATGGTAACACAATAAGGGATCCCTTATAAAGATGTCTAGGTTATCGGATCTTTTACAAATAGTTTCTAGTGGTTGGAACATATTATCAACTTTCACACCAACATTCTCATATATCTTCTGAAATTTATTTATATATTTTCTATTTTGAAAGGATTGACTCCCCCTCAATCCTTGTCTTTCAAAACTTGTAAAATATTTGTAATATTTTTGGTTGAACCAACACATATTTTCCATGGGTCCAAATCCACCACAATACCAGTAATATCCATAGAATGAATATTTTCCTTGGAAAATTCCATACTGAATGGAGTTGTGCAAATGCTTCTCAATAATCTTATTACCAAAATTATGTTGTCCTTTGGACTTCATATTTTCAATTGTAACTTTATTCTTTAGCTTAGATTTCTATTCAGTCTTACTGGAACAAGAAGTGGTAGAAATATTTCTGGACTCAAGTTTTTTAGACGCTTATAATTTTTTAATATTGTTAACTTTGACCACATAAGTAGCCTTTATGTAATTTCTTTTATCAGTACCCGTTCCATCTTTCTTTTCAACCTTTTAAGGAAAAGTTTGTTGATCCTTATTAGGATCATTTTTAGTAGAACATTCACCAATTTCTGTAATAAATTTTTTGAACCTTGTGTTCATTTCCTCAGCTTTAAAAAGTTTATGTTGGAAAAGTTCCAACTCATCTTCTTTTGAATTCATCATTACTTCCAGATGATCATTATAAATATTTTATCTCTCAAGAAAATTTTTCATATCATCAATCTCATTTTAAAATTTTTATTGCTTGTCAAGAAAAAATTCTTGGTCATTTGATGAAGATTTTTTACTTTTCAATTTACTGTTTTCCTTCTCAAGCCTTCTAATATTTCTAAAACATTCCTTCAAATCTTCTTTTAGATAATGTTCAAGTTGAGTTTCTTCTTTTTTCAGTACTAATTCTCTCATAATCATCATTATTCACTGTTGAAAAAAGGTACTCTCTCTAGTTTTCTCAGCAGCAGATTTTTTAGATCCAGTCTTGCTATCATCATCTTCTTCATTTTTTTGACAAAAATATTCTTCTTTTTGATTTGAATAACTTTTTATTCTTACCTCTTCTAGAATATTTATCTTTTCCACCCTGTTTCTTTCATGTCCTTCTTGGTCTTCTATCTTCTTCATCACTATCTTCATCTTTCCCTTTTTGAGGGTAATTATCCACAAAGTGTACAACAACTCCACATTCAAAACATTTCAAATGGAGTTTCCCTTTGTATTTACCTGCACCTCTTTTCACATTTTTAGAAAATAAGGAAAATATTTCATTAAAATTTTGACACACCTCATTTTCAGAGTTGGATTCACCAGCTTCATCTTTAATAAGAATTTTCTTTGACTTATCTTTCTTTGCAGGCCTGAAAGACATTTCTCTATCTGCTTTTCCTTTGATCTTCATAGTCTTATCCATTATCATTTCATAAGTTATGAGAGTGCTATGAAAATCATCTAGCGATAACATTTCAGGATCTATGTCTTCTAGTGATGAAAATTTAGCATCATATTTTTTAGGAAGAATTTTCAAGATATTTTCAACAACTGTAGAATCATATAAATTTTCACCAAGACAAATGATTGTACTGACAATGTCATTTATCCTGGTAAAGAAGTCCCCAAATGATTCATTCTCACCCATATTTACGTCTTCATACTTCAGACTCCTGATTTGAAGTTTTTTATTCTTCACTTTTTTATTTCCTTCATAGATGTTTTTCTGTTTTTCCTAGATTCCTTTGGCTGTAGTAACACCTTTCACTCTTAAAAATTCACTCTCAGAAATAGATTAGAGTAATTTATTTTTAGATCTTCCATAATTCTCAAGATTCTTCTTATCTGCAGGAGTAAGAGGAACCTTGTCATAAATAGTAGGAAATCCATCCTTTTTAGTTTCAAGAACTTCATATCAAAGAGACATAAGATAAGAAATCATTCTATCTTTATAGATATGATAATTATTACCATCAAATATCGGAATCCTCTTACTATTCATGCAATTCAGATTCTCTATTGAAACTTCTCTTCAAAGCTTCAGCAAGGAACAAAAAAAATAAACCTCCCTTTGATACCAATTGAAGTTACCCAATTAGGATCCAAGTATCACTAAGATGGGGAGGGGTGAATCAGTGATATATTTTCTTTTATGATTCCTTTCTTTTTGAAACAACCTTAGAATCCTATTAAAGAGTTATTTCCCTACTAAACACACAAAACCATAGGAACAAAAGATTTACAAGGTTCACTACTCAAAAAGAGTAGCTACGTACTTGGTATGGTACATAAATAATCCAATACCACACAATCCACTAGAAAACAATATTTTGATGTCAACGAGTAGGATATTCCCTTACACTAATGTAGCACTTGGAAAACAATCCGAAAGTGCGTGTTCACCCTCTTAGCAAAAATAGGGAATTACAGTATTTCAGTGCTTTTTTACAATTGAGCAGGTGTATTATTTTAAGTACAAATCTTCACTTTCCTACTGAAAATTTGGTAAGAACTATATTATGCACAAATGAATTCGTGCGAAGAACACAAATCTTTTGTGCACCCTTTTAGGTGTCTTGTGCACAACCTTTATGCCACACGTTCAAGATTTGAATTTTTTCGCGAAACACCTCTTGCACACAACTTCAATCTTGCGCACAACTATCTTCTTCCACGCAAATCTATTTCTTTCATGCAATACCCTTTACTTAAAATTATTTCATGCCGCATAGCTCAGGATTTATCTAAGTGTAAATCTTAAAAAATGTGAGTGGGTCACCTCTTATTTATAGACCTCATCGACCCCTGTGCGCAAAACCCACGATGTG
Source organism: Viscum album (assembly GCA_963277665.1). Taxonomy (NCBI): domain Eukaryota; kingdom Viridiplantae; phylum Streptophyta; class Magnoliopsida; order Santalales; family Viscaceae; genus Viscum; species Viscum album. The sequence goes on along the minus strand of OY728121.1, from coordinate 1,347,521,637 downwards.
TCATGAAAGATCTTGATGTGTTGTACAAAACTCCATTTTATGTCGCATTGGGAATGTAAGTATCTTTCGCACCAACCTCATATTTCGCACACTTCATGACTTTTCCATTTTTCAAAGTTTGGACCTCGAATCATGCCTTGTGCGCAACATTATAAACTCTATTCAATCTTGCACGCAAAAACCAATCTTTCGTGCAAGCCTCTCCTTTTCCATATTTTGATATTTGGATCATGGAACTCCAATTGCACGCAACATACCAAGCCATATTAAAACTTACATGCACCATTATTTACCAAAATCACATTTCTCCATCTCCCAATTTTTAGGCCCAAAAAAGTTGTCAAACATTGGGAAGCGGCACCACCTTAAAATCTGCTTTGGTAAGAACACCAATGCTACTTCATTATCACTTGGCATATTCAAAAAACAATTGATTTCATCACAAACCATATCTATTATGATATATAGTCATTGATTGAACACCTTTAGCATTGTTAAATTTTCAATGGGAAGTACTGTAACTTCCCTATATTCCAACAACATCATTATTTCCAATCAAAACTGAATATGAATGGAATAATATTTTCACCCCTTTATTTAATAAGGATTGCATTACAAGTTCTCATAACTCATGATATTTGTGAAATACAAATCAGAAATGCATCGTCTGATTTATCTTCTTTTACAACAAAAGACAACACTCTATAATAGCAAACTCTTCTTAATTTCTTCTCCATCCAACATGGTACCAACATTTAAAATATATATCATCAGGGATTTACATGATGTATAATCCAATTTCATGTCATGTAATCATTAGGGTTCAGTTTACATCGAAAAAAAATCACCTTTTTATTTTATTATATTTTAAACCTTGATTTATTACATGTCGTGAAACATACTTTCAGGTCATGTAAACATTTACATGATGTGAAATATAACTGCTTCTAGATTTTAGGTACCAAAATACTCTAGAATTTATCTGATCCACCTCTGAGAAACTTGGTATTTGAAAACATGCAAAGGGTCAATGCTCATGGATCCCTTCTGTTATAACCAAGATCTATAAAGTCTGTATGCAACTCAGAGAACCCATGTAGAGTGTAAATATAAGCATAGTAGGCCACCACTAATAGTGTCCATATCTTATGAACATACATATACCAACATATGAAAAACATTAATGGTAGTCAAAATATCACACAACCTTCTCCCCTTGTGCTCAATAGTCGAAATCAGTTCTTTACCTATTTAGACTAGTGATGAAGTGGAATGATATATCCAAATTTTATCATAATGTAAGATCGCTCTACTATATAATAAATTCCATACCACATGGTATTACATTCCAACCATAACCACATAACTATTCTAAATATCCATGATATTGAAAAAGAATGTCCACAACCCATGTCACAAGACCCATGATATTCCAAACCATTTCTCCAACCATCAGATCAATAGATTGATGAACCCAAGTCATGATGATACCCATCTTTCCATAATCCCAAACCATTATCCCCAACATAAATAATATGCCTCAATCCCTTATCTGGTGGTCTCAACTATCACCAATAGTGGTCTTCTATGATGAGAACCTCTTCTATACTAATGGTCAACACCATCCCCTATTTCATTTAATCTATGGAGGCCTCCACTAGTAGCAATTGGACTAAACTACCTCATGGGTCATTCCCTATGAGGACACAACTCCAACTACCCCTTCAGCCACCCACAATGACTGGAATCACTAAAATCCTAGGCCAAAACTTTGATGAACCTCTTTCTCCACTAATTAACCATTTCACCCACCCATGATAATGGTCAACCCCATCTACATACTCTTGGTGAACTATGATACCCCACTTATAATGACCAAAACCACCCACAGTCACATGGGTGATTCCCAAAATATTCCCATGGAATCACATAAGTCATTACATCCTAAGAACATCATCCACATATGGTGTCATCATGACCAACCAACCATGGAACCCCACATCACACAATACATGGAATAATAGGACCAAACTCATTATTTTTCCTGTGAGATGACCCTTTGGAATCTTCTAAGAACAAAAAAACCCCATTGGTTCCATTTTTGGTTACATACAGACTATGACAACCCTGCTTTTTATTACAACTTAAACATGATTTATTACATAAAACTTCACTTGATACAACAAATAGGATCAATAGGTTTAGTGTCTTTGGGGTTTAGGATCATTACATAAAAACTTAAAACATGAAATAAAACATCTTTATTGAAAACTTCCTTTTCATGACCACTACATTCATTCGTAGTTAGCATTGTATGGGATAAACTGAGGACATGCATAAGAAAAGGGTGAGCTATAAAGCCCAGTAAGGGAGTACACATGGAATAACATTAGGAGTACAATACATGTTAGAAAATAGGCATAATCAATAGATCATAAAATAAACATGAACATAAAGGCATGATAAAGCATGATAATCATAACTTGGAGATGTGACAACAACACTTATCATGGAATTAGCATGAGCCAAGGCTCATTGCACAGGGAGCATGAGTAAACCCTCATTGCACATAAAGCACGAGTAAACCCTCATTGCACTTGAATTAGCATGAGTCAAAAATCATTGCACATGACGTATCGTGATACTATACTTTACCCAATGCATTGGAGCGCTATAAGGGCACACCCTTCTTAAACATTTCATTTCATGCATAAGTGTGCCACATGGATCATAAAACATGGATTCATAAAACATAATAATTTATTCCACGATAAAGGAATGTGGAATTCATACATGAAAATTTATAATCAGTAAGTAAATGTGCATAAAGGTGAATACCCTTGATGGAGAAATGGGCATGGTACTCACTACACATTGACATTGGCTTAGAAAATCGGTGCGATTTCGGCAGCATAACGACGTGACATAAGAATTCATAAAAATGGTTGATGAGAGAGAAATGGGTTCATCATCATATTTACATGTAATTTAAAGTAATGAGGTCATATAGATACATGTACCGACAATTTAAATGGAATTTAGATTCATGATAAAAAAGTATTCGTTGAATGTAAAAGAAGAGAGAGAAGTTCCTTTCGGAATTTTGGCATAGTAACGAGTGTACATGGGAGGCATTTAATGAGAGAGAAAGGGGTATCCCATCATTAAAAAAATAATAGGGCAGTATGGGGGAGGTGAAAAACCATACCCCAACATTCATAATTGAAATTAAAAGGGCAATACAACTTAAAGAAAATTGAAAAAAATGAGAAAGGAAGAAAAAACCCTTACTTGGAAGTGTGCTTCCAAAGGCTAGAGAGAGGCTTGTGAGAGGATTATTGGGAGATTGGGACACATTGGGAGGATTCTAGAGATAGTAGGGCAGAGTTTTGATGAAATCCAAGGGATTTTAGTGAGGAGTAAGTGGGAGATTTTGTGGGTTTATATAGGAAAGGTGAGGGAATTCTTTATTATTTAGGTTTGGGTACCCTTACATTAAATTAATCCAAACCACAAACCATACCATGGTTTTTGCCCATGGTTTTTAGAAAAGGGAAGAGGAAAAAAAAATATTTTATAAGGCCCAAGTCCGAACTTCTTAAAATATTAGGGTTTCTTATGTGGAGGTGAGTCACACTCCCATGTAAATTAATTTAAAAAGGCATGGTGTTGAATATGTCTTGAGGGGTCCATTAATGCTTTGAAAAGTAAGTCAAACAAACCCAAAATAACATTATTTTAATGGTAAAACATATATTGGACGAACATAAAGATTATAGTATTTTATTACCTCACTATTGGGTCATTATGATGTCATAAAACACATTATATATTTAAACAGTATTTAATTTTTACCCAAAAATTTGACTGTCTCAGAAAATTATGAAAAATTCACCGTTGGATAATTTCTACATTCTGATTCCAGAAATGACATTTATTTTATCTAAAAAAATTTCTAAATATGTTAATTTTCACTTTTAAAATAAAAACCAACATTTATTGAAAATTCACGGGTTTTGACAGAAATGACTTTCAAACCTTAATATAAAATTTTAATTGCATTCATAAAATTATAAGATCATTTATTTAATAAAAATTAATTTTATAATAATATTATTATTTTATTAAAATATTATTTAATTCAAAAAAATCCCTTAATTTAATAAAATATATTTCTTAATTAAATAATAACTAAAAACACCACTTGTACTTTAAAAAAACTATTTACAATGTATCAAAAATGACTAGAAATTATATTCATTATTATATAAAAAAATAATGTACATGAACATATTACTATTTATTTGTTACATAACCCCTTAAAATAGCCGCATAAGACCTAAGTGTAAAGTGTGCGATGATGACAGACTCTTGGGGTGGCTCAGATAACATCACTCGAGTGGTAATCTCTATCAACTTCCACTTTTACCGTAAATGGTCACGCTCGAGCTTGACATGATAAATCTCATCTTGGGCTTGGTCAAGGGAGAAGCCCAAGGATGCCACATCTTTTCCGAGCTTCGAAAAATGGGCTTCGTTTGGGGCAATTCTACTGGATGAGGCCATCGCTTCTTTTGTCTGAGTAAAATGGATTTGTTAAGGTCCTATATTTATACTAATCATGTGATCACTGTTCAATGACTATATTAACAACTGTCACAATTCTTAACATAAAGCCAAAGAAGTTGACATCTTATAAAAAAAATATTTTTCATAAAGAGACATTTAACTGGATCAAGAGGGATTTTCCATTAATGAAACTTTGGGTCGTTACAATATTCCCCCTTATGTCACTTCTTCAAACTTGTGGTTTATCCACAACACCTTGACGAGGGGCATTGTCTTATTTCGTAGAACTTTTTATCTACGATCTAAGATCTTCACTGGTTGCTCCTCATAAGAAAGATCGTCTTCCAATTGTACCACCTCAGAAGAGAGTACATGTGAAGGGTCCGATATGTACTTCCTTAAGAGGGATACATGAAAGACATCATGCACCTTGGCCATAGTAGGTGGAAGTGCTAGTCGATAGGCCACAGCCCCAACCCGATCAAGAATCTCGAAGGGGCCGATGTACCTTGGACTTAACTTCCCTTTCTTTCCAAACCTCGCGACCTTTTTCCATAGAGATATGCGTAGAAACACTATGTCTCCAGCTTTAAAATCAAGGTCTCATCGACAATTATCTGCATAACTCTTCTGTCGACTCTGGGCTGCCTTGATATGCTGCTGAATGGTTTTCACCTTCTCCACCATTTCTTCGACCATTTCTGGTCCAAGCAGCTTACGTTCACCGACCTCATCCCAACATGCTGGTGTTCTGCACCTTTTCCCATACATGGCTTCATATGGTGCCATTTGGATGCTTGAGTGGAAACTGTTATTATAAGAGAACTCAACCAGAGGAAGATGTTGATACCATCCTCCTTTAAAGTCCATTGAGCATGCTCTCAACATATCCTCAAGTGTTTGAATAGTCCGCTCATATTGGCCATCAGTTTGAGGATGATAGGCCGTACTAAAGTTCAGTTCAGTATTCAGAGCATGTTGAAGACTTATCCAAAACATAGAGGTGAATCTTGGATCTCAGTCAGACACAATAGATAGTGGTACTCCATGAAACCTTACCACTTCCCTGATATATATCCGTGCCAGTTGATCCAATGAGAAATCCTCCCGAATAGAAATGAAGTGTGCAGTATTTGTAAGACGATCCACAACAACCCATATTTAATTATTGCCTTTGGATGTCCTTGGAAGTACGGTGACATAATCCATGGTGATGTTCTCCCATTTCCATTCTGATATGGGAAATGGTTGCATCATCACCTTAGACTTCTGCCTCTCTGCCTTCACTTGCTGACACACCAGGCACTTTGATGTATATTCAGCAATCTCCTTCTTCATATTATCCCACCAAAAGTTTTCTCGGAGATCTCGATACATCTTTGTGCTCCCTGGGTGAATAGAGAAATTTGAACTATGTGCATCATCCAAAACTTCCCTCTTCAGCTCCGGACTTGATGGAACACATAGTCTTTTCCCAAACCACTCAATTCCTTCTTTATTAACATTAAACTCCGAGTATTTCCCCTTTTTGATAGCTTTAACTTTTTCTTGAATTCCCACATCATCCTTTTGAGCATCCTTTAACCTTTCCAAAAGAGATGGTTGAGCAATGATTTGTGAAAGGATTGATGATGTTCCCTTCTTTATGATTCCCATGTCCATCTTTATCAAGTCTAAGAAGATTGGATCCTTCTCAATTATCATCATTGATAGAATCGCTGGATCCTTTCTACTTAGGGCATCTTCCACCTTGTTCTCTTTCCCAGGGTGGAAATGTATTGAACAATCATAATCCTTGATGAGCTCTATCCATCTTCTATGACACATATTAAGCTCTTTCTGTGTGAATATATATTTAAGACTCTTTTGGTCAGTATATATCTCACATTTCTCTCCATAGAGATAATGCCTCCAGATTTTCAAGGCAAAGATCACAGCCGCCAACTCTAGATCATGCATTGGATAGTTTCTCTCATGCATTTTCAACTGCCTTGAGGCATAGGATATCACTTTATCATTCTGCATCAGCACACATCCTAATCCCTTCTTCGAAGCATCACTGAATACCACAAAAAGCTCCCCAATTGTGGGTAAAGTGAGCACGGGTGCAGTGATAAGCCTCCTTTTCAACTCCTTGAAGCTTTATTTACATTCATCACTCCAAGAAAACTTTACTCCCTTTAAAGTTAGCTTGGTAAGAGGGTTGGACAATCGTGAGAAATTTCTCACAAATCTTAGATAATATCCATCTAACCCCAAGAAGATACAGATATCCATTACCGATGTTGGTCTCAGCCATCCCTCAATTGCATCTGTTTTGGAGGGGTCCATAGATATCCCATTGCTTGTGATGATATGGCCCAAGAATGAGACCTCCTTCAACCATAACTCACACTTTATATACTTTGCATAGAGCTTCTCCTTGCACAAAGTCTCTAGTACAGTTTTTAAATGCTCCTCATGATCCTCCTTGGTTTTGGAGTATATTAGAATATCATCTCTAAAAACTACCACAAATTTGTCAAGGTAATCTCTAAAGACTCTATTCATCAAGTCCATGAATATTGATGGAGCATTGGTGAGACCAAAAGGCATTACTATGAATTCATAGTGCCCGTACCTTGTACGAAAATCAGTCTTGAGGACATCTTCCTTCTTCACCCTTACTTGATAATATCCCGACCGAAAATCCACCTTAGAGAAGTATTGTGCTCCACGCAGCTGATCAAACAAGTCATCAATTCTTGGGAGAGGATACTTGTTATTTATCGTGGTTTTGTTAAGTTCACGATAATCGATGCAAAGCCGCATTGACCCATCCTTCTTCTTGACGAAGAGGACTGGTGCACCCCATGGTGAAGCACTTGGGCGTATAAACCCTTTATCCAGATTCTCCTGTAGTTGTTTCTTCAGCTCTTCAAGCTAAAAAAAACCATTCTATATGGAGTCTTGGATATTGGTAGCACCCCATGTATAAGTTCAATTGAGAACTCAACATCTCTTCTTGGAGGAAGACCAGGCAGTTCCTCGGGAAACACTTCAGCGAATTCCCTCACAATAGGCATTTCTTCAAGGATGGTTTCTTCTTTGGACTCAATCATCTGAGCCAGATACGCATGCTCATAGGGCAGTAATATTCATGCTTGAGATGATGGAGCTAAAGGAGATTCATCTTTTTCCTGACACTTGTAAATAATCGGGGGTCGATTCTCCATATGGAGTGTGATTTCCCTCTCCCAACAATTTATATTGGCTCTATATAAGGAAAGCCAATCCATGCCATGAATTGCATCAAATTCCACCAGAGGGAGTATGACGAGGTTCACCAGTAAATTCAATCCACATATTATAACAGGGGAGGACTTATATTCATGGGATGCAATGATTGCCCCATTTTCCATACTCAACGACATCTTTACTTCCATGATTTGTGGTGGTGCTGGGATTGTTCTACTAAACTTTCGAGATATAAAATAATGCGTAGAACCTGAATCGAAAAGTACGTTCGTTATTCTTGAATGAATAACTAGAGTACCTATCACCACTTCGTTTTCGGGGTTCACTTCAGCAGAAGTGATGGAAAAATCTCTTCCTTGCTGTCTTGGAGGTTGTTGGTTGCCTCCGATAACCCTTGGATTAGGGCACTGATTTGAAAAATGACCCGGTTCTTTGCATTTGTAGCATTGAAAAACGCGTTGAGGTTCTAATGGAGTGTTTTTCTCCTATGTCGTAGCCGCGAGTCCTTCTTGCCGGCAGTTAACAGCTAGGTGCCCTTCTCTTCCACACCTGAAGCATTTTCTCATCCCCTTAAGGCAATTTCCAGGGTGCTTCTTTCCGCACTTTTTGAAAGTGGGGTGCTGTATCTTCTTATCACCGTTGGTTTTATCCATAGGACCACCAGCATTGAAGTCCACCTTACGCTTCTTGTCCCCATGATACCCCTATGATTCCCCGATCTCCATTTTGACCTTGAGGGCACATCAGACAATTTCCTCATAGCTGTCGAAGTCACGGATCGCTAATGCTTTCCGCAAGCTAGGATTCATCCCACCAAAGAAGTGGTCAACCTTGAATTCGGGGGTAATGAAAAAGATGGAAGCGTATCGTGCAAGCCTTGTGAAGTTTTCCTCGTACGATCCAACACATTCTTCATCTTTTTGCTTGAGGGAAAGGAAGTCCCTCTCCATCTTAAGACGGAGGGTGCGTGGAAAATATTTATTGAGAAACATCTTCTGGAAATCCTTCCATTCCAATGCCTCGATCTCCTCCTCAGGCTTCGTATTTTTGATCAACGTCCACCATTGATCTGCTTCACCCTCCATATGATAAGAAGACAGGAGAACCTTCTCTTGTTCAGAACATTGGAGGATGGAGAAGATCTTTTCAATGGAGTTGATCTATTTTTCAGCTATCGTGGGATCGGATGATCCACTAAAAGTAGGAGACCTTTGTCTCATGAATCTCTCGATAGAGACTTGTTCTTTCTTGGGGGGGGGGGTTGAACGTTCCTCTTGACCCATGTTTCTATTCAAAACTTGAGTTAGCTGAGAGAGAAGCGTGACAAAGTTCGTGATTCCCGCTCCCATTGGATTTAGCATCTCATTAGTACAGTCATCACACTGATCTTCACAACGGTTGTTAGCCCGAGTCCTCCTATTACCGGTCATTGGCTGGAATAAAAGGAAAGTTAGGGGTAACACATAAAGGGTAATCCAAAGACAAAAGTTGATGACTTATAAATAAACTTTTATTTTAATACTCAAGAGTCTATAGGCTTCAATCTAGGATTTTCATGATCTACTTTCTAACATATATTCGTAGGGGAATTTTTTTTAATTCCATTAATAAGGGTTCATACTAAGCTTGTGAATTTATCAAAAAATATCCTCCGGGAGTGTCGTAACCAAGAGTGTAGCAAGGCCCATTGTTGTGCACCAGTTCCCGTTCGAGTCTAGCTCAAAGCAGTGTTTTCAGGTTTTACCCCTAGGATACATCTGTGCCAGAGCCGCCTCTACCTGCTCGTATCCAGACAGGGATGTATCTACTTGATAACCCACTTACTCAATACTCACCAAAAATTAGGGACGTTTTTATTGTACTTAGTCTTGTATCTAAGGCTTTACTAGGGTTTCCTAATCCCAAAAATAACTAAACCTATCCTTTGATACCAACTATGACAACCCTGCTTTTTATTACAACTTAAACATGATTTATTACATAAAACTTCACTTGATACAACAAATAAGATCGAGAGGTTTAGTGTATTTGGGGATTAGGATCATTAAATAAAAACATAAAACATGAAATACAACATCTTTATTGAAAACTTCCTTTTCATGACCACTACATTCCTTTGTACTTAGCATTGAATGGGATAACCTAAGGACATGCATAAGAAAAGGGTGAGCTATAAAGCCCAGTAAGGGAGTACACATGGAATAACATGAGGAGTACAATACATGTTATAAAATAGGCATAATCAATAGAGCATAAAATAAACATGAACATAAAGGCATGATAAAGCATGATAATCATAACATGGAGATGTGGAAACAACACTTATCATGGAATTAGCATGAGCCAAGGCTCATTGCACATGGAGCATGAGTAAACTCTCATTGCAAATAAATCACGATTAAACCCTTCTTTCACTTTAATTAGCATGAGTCAACACTAATTTCACATGACGTATCATGATACTATACTTTACCCAATGCATTGGAGCGCTATAAGGGCGCACCCTTCTTAAACATTTCATTTCATGTATAAGTGTGCCACATGGATCATAAAACATGGATTCATAAAACATAATAATTTATTCCACGATAAAGGAATGTGGAATTCATACATGAAACTTTATAAGCAATAAGTAAATGTGCATAAAGGTGAATACCCTTGATGGAGAAATGGGCATGGTACTCACTACACATTGACATTGGCTTAGAAAATCAGTGCGATTTCGGCAGCGTAACGACGTGACATAAGAATTCATAAAAATGGTTGATGAGAGAGAAAAGGGTTCCTCATTATATTTACATGTAATGGAAAGTAAGTAGGTCATATAGATACATGTACCAACAATTTAAATGGAATTTAGATTCATGATACAAAAGTATTGGTTGAATGTAAAAGAAGAGAGAGGAGTTCCTTTTGGAATTTCGGCATAGTAACAGGTGTACATGGGAGGAGTTTAATGAGAGATAAAGGGGTCTCCCATCATTCAAAAAATAAGAGGAAATTATGGGGTATGTGAGAAACCATACCCCAACATTCATAATTGAAATTAAAAGGGAAATAAAACTTAAAGAAAATTGACAAAAATGAGAAAGGAAGAAAAAACCCTTACTTGGAAGTGTGCTTCCAAAGGATAGAGAGAGGCTTGTGAGAGGCTTCTTGGGAGCTTGTGGCACCTTGGGAGTATTATAGAGAGAGTAGGGTAGAGGTTTGACGAACTACAAGTGATTTTAATGAGGAGGAAGTGGGATCATGGGTGGGTTTATATAGGAAAGGTGAGGGAATTCTTTATTATTTAGGTTTGGGTCCCCTTACATTAAATTAATCCAAACCACAAACCATCCCATGGTTTTTGCCCATGTTTTTTGGAAAAGGGAATAGGAAAAAAATATTTTATAATTCACAAGTCCGAACTTCTTAAAATATTAGGGTTTCTTATGTAGAGGTGAGTCACACTCCCATGTAAATTAATTTAAAAAGGCAAGGTGTTGAATATGTCTTGAGGGGTCCATTAATGCTTTGAAAAGTAAGTCAAACAAACCCAAAATCACATTATTTTAATGGTAAAACATATATTGGACGAACATAAAGATTATAGTATTTTATTACATCACTATTGGGTCATTATGATGTCATAAAACACATTATATATTTAAACGGTATTTAATTTTTACCCAAAAATTTGACTGTCTCAGAAAATTATGAAAAATTCACCGTTGGATAATTTCAACATCCTGATTCTAGAAATGACATTTATTTTATCTAAAAAGTTTTCTAAATATGTTAATTTTTACTTTTAAAATAAAAACCAATATTTATCGAAAATTCACGGGTTTTGACAGAAATGGATTTCAAACCTTAATATAAAATTTTAATTACATTCATAAAATTATAAGATCATTTATTTAATAAAAATTAATTTGATAATATTATTATTATTTTATTAAAATATTATTTAATTCAAAAAAATCCCTTAATTTAATAAAATATATTTCTTAATTAAATAATAACTAAAAACACCATTTTTACTTTAAAAAAACTATTTACAATGTATCAAAAATGACTAGAAATTATATTCATTATTATATACAAAAATAATGTACATGAATATAGTTTACTTATTTGTTACATAACCCCTTAAAACAGCCGCATAAGACCTAAGGGTAAGGTGTGCGATGGTGACAGACTCTTGGGGTGACTCGGATAACATCGCTCGAGTGGTAATCTCTATCAACTTCCACTTTTCCTGTAAATGGTCATGTTTGAGCTTGACATGATGAAGCTTAGCTTGGGCTTGGTCAAGGGCGAAGCCCAAGGATGCCACCTCTTTTCCGAGCTCCGAAAAATGGGCTTCTTATGGGGAAATTCTACTGGATGAGGCCATCGCTTCTTTTGTCTGAGTAAATTGTATTTGTTAAGGTCCTATATTTATACTAATCACGTGATCACTGTTAAATGACTATATTAACAATGATCACAATTCTTAACATAAAGCCAAAGAAGTTGAAATCTTATAAAAAAAATATTTTTCATAAAGATACATTTAACTGGATCAAGTGGGATTTTCCATTAATGAAACTTTGGGTCGATACACAGACCACCCCACTCATGCCTGTTTACAATTAATAACATAAAACATGTATAATTTAAGAAAATTCTAGGCACTAAATACCTTAGGATCATATTAGTTTACTCATTGAATGTGAACCATTGATTCAAGATCGAATGATGGGAATAAAAAAGTGGGTATAAGCCCTAAAGTAGGTTAAAAATGTACACAACTGGTGAAAACCCACAAATTAATGAGATAATCCAAAGAAGGATGGGTATATAGTGTTAGACTTATCTCTTTAACTCCCTAAGAATGAAAGACAATTGAATACACCCATATTTAAAGGATAAAGAACTCAAAAATTAAAGGAAATAGGAGAGGGACATGGTTGGGATCACATATGGTTGAATTAGGGGAGAAAATAGGGGTTTGGGGGTTTCAAATTCATCTTGGGAATTTTGATAAATTCATAATTTTAATGTAACTGGAAAGACCACTCAATTTTACAAACCATGAATCTAAAATATGATTACCATTGTAAAGGAAACCCACACCATACATAGTTTGGACACATGATTTTGTAAATTGTGCACCAACTGTGCAACCTTATCTGAAATAATTTCAAGATTTACATGATTTCTCTTGGAACCTTGTACAATTTTCCAAAAATGTGAAGCTTTGAAAAAACTCACATTTTCATTATTTTTGACCTTTATCTCCCAAAACTGCTTTGGGAAGACCATAATTTACCCACGAACACCTAAATCATATATAAATAAAGGGAAAAAATACAAGGTTTAGACAAAAACAAGGTTTGTAAAAATTCGATATTTTTATACTTTAATAAGGTCTAGGGTTTTATGACCTCCCAACCATATAATAGCTCGTCCACAACTATCCCATCCATACACTGACCAAAGTATCTAAAACCCAAGAATACCACTCTCTATATTCCTAACCCTTGATAAAACTTTAAAAACATTCATCTCATCTCGAATATCCCAGAGTACCCAAGCTACCAACTTAAAAAAGATGATTCCTTCCACAAACACTCCCCACCATAGGAATTATCTACCCAGTCTCATCTCAACCCAACTTCTTAACACAAAAATTACTTCACACCCATCCACCATGAACACACTATTTTCCATATATATATATATATGTATATATATATATCCAATGGTCTTCATTTATTATCACCTCACAATATCTCAATACCCACATCTCATCCTTTATCATTCCTAATGCCAACTTTTATCCTGAATCATATTTGATTCCCACTTTAGTCCCACATCATATTTTATTCCCACTTTAATACCCAATGCTAATTCATCCCTCATTTTCCATGCATCATATCTAATTATAATATATTAAACAATACCTCGTTAATCCATTTATCACATACACACCGCATATAAAAATATCTATCAACCAAAAAAAAATCATCATCACATACTCAAAACATACCTCTAACTATCATAAGATCTCTAGACAACTCTAAATATACCATCTTAGTTTCATGTAGTTGGCCCAAAGCCAAAATTTTTGATGCATGTCCTCCCTATAGATCTATAATCCCTATTGTCCATCGTCCTCACTTCTGGGCATCTCACCCATTACCACACCCTGCATGTTCAGTCATATATGGACTATCAGTTCCTAGTATTACTCATGGTTCCACCTTATATACCTGATTCTTCCATGATCCATGAATCAAAGTTGTCAGTGAGGTACTCTGCAAAAACCTCTCCAGATGCCCCATCTAGCCACATACTTGAAAATCCTTCAATGGCCGATCGTAGTGATCTGAAACATGTCCCACCATCTTATAATGAAAACATGCCATCAATGATCTGCTGTGTAGTGGAACCATCTCAACACTGCTTTAACAACACTGCTAGGTCTCCTTAGGGCCTAATTTTTGGATATCTGAAGCTCTACTACCTATCTCGCCTGACCTATTTTTCTAGCTTGATATGGTTCCATTTGTAAAGTTCTATCACAAACCAAGATAGGGATTCCATCCAATTCAACACCTGACCCATCCTATGGCATGTCCTGGAGGGATTTCTTGATCCCCATGGGATAGAAACTAGTGCCTGGGCATCAAACATCACATTTGGGAATGATTTATCCCATAATAATTGACCATGAACATCAAAAAAGAATAAAACATCACCACATAGTCAATAACCATAACCAAAATAAATACAACTATCACAAGTTAAACAGTTTACATTTATATGCCAAAAACAAAAATACAAAAATACCAAAATAGGGAGGGAAATTGACTACATAACTGAGCCTCCATGAAAAAATAGGGTCAATACCATCAAACCATATCCACAAAGAAGGGGAACACTATCAAACAGATTTACCATCACCACCACAAAACATATTTCCTTTATCCAAGTTAAACATAATAATGTCTACATACACCCAAGGGTGTATGTAGGGTATGTGACATTTCCCAATATGATACCACCAAAAGAGATTCCATGAAAAAAAATTATAATAAAAATCAAAATGATAGTATTAAATAAAAATAATAGAAAACAATTTTAAGTGAAGCATGATTTGAAATTAAAGAGTAAAGTAGATACCATAATAAACCACATGACAAGTATAGAATCACATGATCACCATGGGTAAATCCTAAGGTACTTGGGTTAGCGAGGTCCTAGGATACTTGTACCTCAATGATAAAAGTACCCCAAAACCCACCATATCCTCATGAAGGAGACACTAGAGGGGAACACATCCCAAGGTCTAGTGGTCTCTGATCATCACAATATGTTTAGTTAGTGTTGCAGTGTCAATCCTACTAGGGGAACTGGGACTCAGTCCGGTTGGAACCACTAAGTACTAAACCCAGTCTACCCTACCCAGATACCATGGATTCCCTTTATTCTCAATTATATCTCCAAAGTTATATGAACTGCTACTTACATATACACACCCCCCAAAAATGGAAACACACCAGAAAAAACACCATTTTCCATAGGAAAAACCTCTTTAAAACCTTTATGCATATCAAAATCCTTTGAAAACATGATTTTCACCACCCAAAAAATCTATATAACTAAACTAGAAATCATATAAAAAATACCAAAATCATCAAATAATGTTAAAGCATGGAATCACCTACCCTTCATTTGGAAACTTCTAGAAACTAGTGGAAAACCACAACTGCACCATAAGGAGACCCTAGAAAGGTAAATTCAAACCATAACCATCAAGATCTATCCCAAAAAAGAATGATTAAACCCAATTTAGGGAAACCATTATTCTTGAAAAATAATAACCTAAGAAAGAGGGAATAATTAACCAATTAGAAGGAATAAACAAGAAGAGGAGAGGCTTACTAAGAGTTATTGAAGACTCCAAACCAAAAATACCAAGAAATAGTGGGCCAAAGAATCCAAGAGGGAGGTAGAGATGTGACTAGGGATAAGAATCCAGAATGGATTGAATTAGGGGTGGATTGAGGTTAAAAAATGAAGGGTAGCTTATGAAATTCAATATTTTTAAGGTTCTAGGTAGGCCTCATGGTTTGGCCACATGGTTTTCCAAACCATGCAGAAGCCATGAGGAACCTCCATACAAAGATAAAAAAGGCTAAAAAATATCTTGGGGAAGGGAGAATGCCTGTGTAGATGATCATGTGCTTAAAATAGACCCAATGGTCTAGGAGAACAGTTATCCCTCATGCTAGTGTGATAGGCCATGCGGCTTGGACAATGCCAATGTCCAGGGTGTACAGTCTCTTCTAGGCTGGTGTATAGTTTCTACTAACCACATGCCAACCATTCACCACCTACTGTCGAGTCCAAAAAATATATTATCCACCAAAAAATATCCAATAAATCTAAGAGATAAACATAGGACCAAAATAAAAAGAAAGAATACCTCAAAATAAAACCATGGATGTGAAAATTCTCCCCACCATGAAAACTTTCCTCCCTTAGAAAGTCAACTTGGTCCCAATAATGAGGTCTCACTCACCTCTTCCCAACACAAAGGTGACCTAAATGACTAACCATAAAGAAAATTAAAGGGAGAAATTCCTATTGAGGATTGGTAACTATTATTATAGGAAAAACATACCAACCCTAAATGGATATCCCACGAGCCTCCAAATTCCAACACACATGCCCAAATCATGTTTTCCAAGATATGATTTGCCCAATCTGTCTTACCATCTGTTTGAGGATAGTATGTGATTATCAACATGAACTAAGAACCCATTTCCCTATAAAGGAATTCCCAAATCCATGAGGTAAAACAAGGGTCCCTATCTGAAATTATAATTGAATACAAACCATTAAGCCTCACTATATTCTGAACATAAAACTGACCCAATTAATCCACTTTGACTGAGTCCATAGTCAGAATAAAGTGGGTTGATTTTGTCAGGTGGTTAATTACCACCCAAATCACATTCCCCCCTGAGTGTGTGAGGGAATCCAATGATGAAATCTATGGAGACCTCATCCCACTTCCTAGTAAGAATGGGTAGGGACTAAAGAAAACTTGATGGATTTTGGTTCTCTACTTTAACCTAATGACATATATAACACTTGGATACAAAATTAGATACATCTTGCCACACAAAAAGCCCCCAAAACTGAAGACGCACATCATAAAACATCTTATTGGTCTTGGGATGAAATCCCATTGAGACTGATGGCTGTCATGTATCAACAACTTCCATAAAGACAACAACACCAAAAAATACCCTTTAATAAGACGATTCCATCCAAAGGTAAAGACTACTCTCTAGGAACCTTACCACCATTTAGAAACTACATAGAATTCTAGCACATCTCATCACCCAAATTCTCCTACTGAATTAGCTCCATAAGGGAGGGTGTCAGCTAAACACTATCCAGGAACACACCTTTGTTATGATTCTTAGATTCCAAATGCATATAAAAAAATATATCCATCAAAGTCTAATCATAACTAGACTCTTTCAATGCTTGCATCGACACATTCCTGCTTAAGGTATCAGATACCACATTACCTTTACCGATGGTATACATGATATCAAAATCAAAACCCTAAAGGTATTCGACCCAATGAAACTTCTTAAAATTTAGATCCTTCTAAGAGAAAATGTAATCCAAGATTTTATGATCTGAATAGTTTAAAAAATTCTCCTAGAATAGGTAATGATGAAATGTATTTAAGGTATGCATCATTACAACTAATTCCAAATTCTATGTTGGGTAATTATTTTCACGTGGTCATAGTTGGAGAGAGGCATAGGCCACCACATGATCATCCTACATCAACACACACCCAAGAGCCATACCTAAGGCATCACAAAAGACCATATATCCTTTTAAAAATTTCTTAATGATCAAAAGAGGGGATACAGTCAAATGATTCTTGAGTTACTAAAAAGAAACCTGATACTCTGGGCTCCATTGAAACTTTAACCCTTTCCAGGTAAGTATGATCATGGGTGAAGAAATCCAAGATAAATCTTTGAAAAACTTCCTATAACACCCCACCAGGCCCAAAAATATCCAGATTTAAAAAATATTCCTCAGTTTCTCCCATGATATCACTGCACCAATCTTCTTAGGATCCACTAAAACCCCATGTTCTGAAATCACATGACCTAGAAACTTCACCTACCTGATCTTTAAGGTACACTTGGAAAGCTTACCATAGAAACAATGATCTCAAATAGTGCCTAGTACAATCCTCAATTGTCACTCATGCTCCACCTCGATTCTGGAGAAAACTAGGATATCATATTTAAACATGAAGACAAAAGAGTTAAGATATTGATGAAATAACATATTCATAAGCATCATGAAAACTGTTGGAGAATTTATTAATCTGAAAGGCATGACCAAATACTCAAAGTGGTTGTACCTACTTCATATGGCTGTCATAGGAACATCTTCCTCTCTAACTCTGGATTGGTAATACCCATAATTAAAATAGACCATAGATAACCACCTTTCCCACTTGATACAATCAAAGAGTTCATCAATATGGGAAAATGGATATTTGTTCTTAATTTTTACCTTATTCAACTTTTGGTAATCGATGCACAACTAGAGAGATCCATCGACCTTCTTTTCAAATAAAATTGGGGTAGTCCAAGGTGAGATGCTTAGGTAAATGAATCCTATGGATTCCAAAATTTCCAACTATATATTTAATTCTCTCAATTGAATGGGGGTCATACGATATGAGGGGAGAGATATCAGTGATATTCCTAGAACAAAATCAATGGTAAACTCTACATCTCGCTTCATAGGAAAACCTGAGAAATCATATTGAAACACATCTGGGATCTCATCCACCATAGGAGGTAATAAACCCTCAGATCCTCCATCATCACCCTCCAACATTAGTGATGAAAACTAGAAAATGAGATTACCCAATTCTAAAATTGGTGGTCCATCATGTCCAAACCGAGGATCCCATTTATCTTGGAAACATGTGTACTCCTATACAATTCCATGAAGCTTACTCACCGAGGATAACAATCTATGTACACCTAGAATTGAATAATCTAATCCATAATGAGGATCACATTGAGTAGGTCTATTTATAGAACCAAGAAATCACATTCTAGATCAACCATTGACAAAGTGAGCATAAAATATGGACACCTGAAACCATGTTACCTTACCAAGTAATGTTACCAACTCCATCACATACGACATGAGATTAGTTGACAGTTTTAAAAAATACACAATATGAGAATAAATAAAGGAATTATAATCACTTGTTTTTAACAAGGAAACAACTATGGATGATTCTATAAGATTCATAACTCGAATTTTAGTAGGTTCTGTATTCGATTCCACTAGTGCTTGATCCATAACATGAAGATTCCTTGTCTCTGCCTATGTCTGAGAACAACCATTGGACTATAGGTTTGCCTTAAACTAACTATACCTAGTAGTATACCCAACCCTACCACCATGACCTCTAAATCAAGATCACTCTATCTTTTATGGTTTTAACTGGGTTGACATTCATTGGAGGCTACAGAACCCACACCACCCTAATATGGGTGTGCAACTTTGTAGAACTACTAAAAATTCCCCATAGATCCACATTGATGAAAAGCACTTGGTGGAGATGGAAACATTGAATGCATATACCCCAACCTTCCACACTGATGGCACATGATCAAACCAACATTTGAAGCTGCAAATGAAGGAGGTCAAGAGGTATGGACTGATCTACCACCTCTCCTCTTCTTTTTCTCATCACATATCCTCTTATTTTCCAATTAACCACCATTTCCCTAACCCACTTTTGAGACTACCCTATAAAAATTATAGTTTCTAGCACAATATATTTCCATTATTAAGGATAGATCGACCACATAAACATAAGTCTTCAACTTATGTAAGAATACCAAGGATTAGATATCCGACTACAACCCCATTTTAAATCGCCGAGCCTTCAGCTGCTCATTAGATACAACATCTAGTGAAAAATAGACTAACTTAGTGAAATGGTTAGCATACTTCAACACAATCTAATTCCTCTATTGGAGATCTAAAAACTCTCAGGTCTTGGAAAAGGATAAGGTCTCAGGACTATAATGCTTATTTAAGATGACCTTGAGGTCCTTCTAACCCATATTCTCATTCTTTATGGATTGAACCACCAAGTCCCACCATCTCTGACTGGGACCTTCCAACAGAAATGAAGAACATTTCACCCTAACTGCCTCAAGAGTATCAATAAACCCAAACATTTTCTCGATCTTGTCAATATAATCCTCAACTTACCAAGGATCCATGCTACCCTATAAAAAAGGCGGTTTGTTCTTGAGAAACTCCCGATCCTTATCCTTTCCCAGACCTGTTTTGGCTTCCCTAACATGGGTAGGACCAAAGCCCACTCCTTGATAAAATGCATGAAAATATTAAACCACTACTTACACTAGCCACTGATTAAATGATGCTAGATAACACTCTCCAGCCACTTCCTACTATTTCATAGGAAGTCTCTAGGGAGGCATGATGTTGCAACCATCAACAAACCAATAAATCATCAAAAAAATCTCCATTTTTTTGAAAAATATTATTTAAATATATTTATAAATAAAAACCAAAACCATAATAATCACAAAAATAAGTAAAAGCACTACAACCCAAATCAACATCCATGCACAATATTTATCTTGTATATATTACCTGGAGGAGGAATCAAACCAAATCCTAACATCCCATGGTGACCAAAGGTCTGTTATGAGGTGTGTTATCTATACACCCCACTCACAACTAGAACGTCAATCCCTAACATTCCTACCTTTTATCTATCTAGAATATCCCAAATAACATGACCTAAAGAGAGGGATAAACCTTCTTTGATACCATTTTATAATTAACTAGGTTGGGGCTTCCATCCAACCTGACACCCGAACTAGATCGTGGCATGGACTGGAGGGAATTCCCAATCCCCACAGGCTAGAAACTAGTGCATGGGAATCAAAAACCATATTTTGAAATGATTTCACCCAAAATAATTGACCATGAACATCCAAAAGGAATAAAACATCACCTTATAGTCAATAACCATAACCAAAATAAATACAACTATCAAAAGTTAAATGGTTTACATTTCTGGGATAAAAACCAAAATAAAAAAATACCAAAATGGGGAGGGAAACCAACCACACAACTAATCCTCCATGAAATAAGAGGATCAAAACCCTAAAACCACCTCCACCAACACCTACAAGAAGAATAACACTAGAAACCAGATCCACCATCACCAACCCAAAACATCTTACCTTTACCTAGGTTAAACATAGCAAGGTCTACATACATCCGAGGGTGTATATAGAGTGTGATCCAAAACCTAGTAGGATACTAAAAAAAATAGATTCTATTCTATAACATTATAAGGCAGATCAACATGCTAGTTTTGAATGAAAAAGAAGAGAATTTTTTTAAGTGAAACATTATTTGAAATTAAAGAGGAAAGTAGATACCACAATAATATGCACAACAACCATATCATAACATGAGCACTATGGGTAAATCCTAAGGTAATAGGGTTAGAGGGGTCCTAGTATCCTTATAACTCAATGATAAAAGTAACCCAAAACCCACAGTGTCCTCATACTTGAGACACTAGAGGGGGAAACAACCCAAGGTATAGTGGTATCTGATTATCATCATATGTTTAGTTAGTGTTGTAGCATCAATACTTCTAGGGGAACCATGCCCCGACCTTATTGAACCCATTAGAATACTAGATCTAGTGTTCCCTACCCAGATACTAAGGATTCCCTTTATTATCAATTCCATATCATATGTCATATGAACCACTATTTACACATAAAACCCCCCAAGAATGGAAACACACATGAAAACCACCATTTTCCATAGGAAAAACCTCTTTCAAACCATTATGAACATCAAAACCTTTTGAAAACATGATCGGAGCCACCCAAACATTTCATAGAACCAAACCATAAATCATAAAAAGCATAGAAAAATCATCCAATAATGTTAAAGCCTATAATCACCTACCTTTCACTTAGAAACTTTTGGAAATTAGTGGAAAACCACAAAAACACCACAATGAGACCTTATAAAGGAAAATAAAAACCATAAACATCAAGATCCAACCCAAAGAAGCATGATTCAACCTAATTTAGGGAAACAATTCCACTAGAGGAAGAAGAACCCAAGAAAGATGGAAAAAGGAACCAAGAAGAAGGATGAAACAAGAAGAGGATAGGATTACTTGAAGAGTTATTGAAGATTACACACCAAAAACACCAAGAAATGGAAGTAAAAGGGATCTAAGAGTGAGGGGGAGATGCGACTAGGGCTGAGAATTCCTAATGGGTCGAATTAGGGGTGGATTGGGATTAAATACAGGGATAGGTAGTTTAAAAAATTAAAAAAGTTTAAGGTTTTAGGTAGGCCACATGGTCTGGATGCATAGTTTTCAAAACCATGTGGAAGCCATGAGGCACCTTTATATAAAGGGAAAATATTCCACATGGTCCCCTAGGTAATGGCACATGACTGTGTAACTAATCATGCACATCAAATATACCCACTAGTTTGGGCACATAGTTAGCCCGCACTCCCCTGTAGTAGGTTGTGCGAACTAGAAAATACCACTGTCCAGGGTGCACAATCTCTTCTAGGATAGTGCATGGTTTCTAATAATTGTTCTCCAACTGTGATCCACCTTCTGTGAATTCTAAAAAAATATTTCCACCCAAAACTCCAGGGAAATTCATGGGATAAACATAAGAACAAAATAAAAGGAAAACATACCTCAAAATAAAATCATGAATGTGACAAGTTCCACCCAGTTATCAATGCCTAATTCACAATCTCTAAGACTGAGGTATACATAAAGGTGTTTACCTGACCCTAATTTAATGCCTTAAACCATCCTTAAATTGTCACACCATAATGATCTTGTCTCCAACCATCATCAGTGTAAATCATAAAAAATCTATGAACCTCCTAGTATAATCCATAACCAAGGTATCTCTCTATTGTAAGTGTATGAAATCACAGTCACGATCCACCCTAATCATCTTAGGAAATAATTTCTTAGAAAAAACGGCTTTGAAATCCCCCCACATCAACCCCTTATGTTTTCTTGTTTGTGCCTATGTGTCCCACCAGTGTTTTACTGGT
The DNA here is from genome assembly GCA_963277665.1 of Viscum album. Lineage (NCBI taxonomy): Eukaryota > Viridiplantae > Streptophyta > Magnoliopsida > Santalales > Viscaceae > Viscum > Viscum album. The sequence goes on along the minus strand of OY728121.1, from coordinate 1,347,498,618 downwards.
CCTCTAAGAACAAACATGGATATATTTTTCCTTTTCCATAGGGGTGTCTTAGTCTCTTTAAATATCATATATCTAAAATCTATCTAATACTATGTTTTATATGGTCCACTTTCCACCTAAAATGAAGATGGATGCTACAAATAGAATTCATGTTCTAGGTATTAAATAAGTGTATTATCTCCTATAATCCCCGATCAATAATATAGATTACCCACACTAATCTATCCTTAAATTGATTATCTAGCCACTACCCTAGCTTCTCTACCCATTCTGGCTATCTTTCTTTCCTTGGAACCTCGACCCATGTATCACGCTCACACCCTTTCTCATGCACTTAATATTATTTATTCCCTAGAGCCACTACATATCCACCCTTATAATTTTTCAATAGAGGCTATCATGGTGGAATATTTCTAATAACTAGATACCATGATCAATACAGATATAATAGTCTAGATATCACAAACAGGAAAATCTATAATAGTCAACAAAACCCACCACCCTTACACATACATTCCACACCCAATTCACTTATCATCCGCCCCTAAAACCCTCACCAACCCATATTAGGGTTAGGGGCCACATCCATTATACTTATATATGATCCACATACTAATCCCACTAAGATTCATAAAACTGATATGGATGAGTAGAATTCCACTAAGAATATATGCAGTAAAAAACTATATAGGTTATTTCTAACACTTTAAAAAGACCAACTCCATTTTATATTTCTGAAACCACTACCTTTCCTGGGTTATTTAAGTATAATTCCACCAAGAAACTATATAGTAAAACACTATTTATCCTATTGTTGAAAATTTTAACAACTAGACTTTCCTTTCTATTCCAGGTCCGAAACAACAATCAAAAGAAACATACTTTTTCCATGTGTTCCCTACAAAAATAACATGATTCATGAGTACCCCCTCTTTCCTCTAAAAGCCAAGAGTTTTAAAAAAATCAATAATATAAAAAAAAATTCCTAACAAATAACTCAATTGTAATCATGAAAACCAAATAAAAATCCTAGTCCACCCTGTAACTTGGACTTCATCTCATGCAGGTGCTGAAGAGATACACAACACAACATCATTTCGAAGTTCCAACACATTAATAGACCCATGAATTACTAGATATGAGATCTAACATATCCCATATAACAAAAAAATTTGTAATAATCCAAATTTAATACCACCCATTAATAAAACTTGGAACCACCCTGCTCAGGTACTACCTTCTATCACCCAAGATCTGATACCAATTTATAATACTCCCCCAACCAGGGACCACCACTCACTAGTTTCCAAACTAGGGAGAACCACATGACCATAGGCATGCCTTCATACACAACAAAAGTTGCTAACTAGAAGTGAGGGTCTATGGGGTGATAACAAGGAGACTATACCCTCTAATGATATATAATAATAATAAAAACAATATAATGGAAAAAACTAAAATTAACAATAATAATGAGCCAAATATACACATGATATAAACTAAATAATATTCACAGGTCATGCCATTAATTAAAGAGTAAACAAGATAACCAATGGTCCAATCACATATATACATGTATAAAAAAACCGAAATAACCACCAGTGAGATACTAAGGAACCACTTAACCATTATTCAAAATCATGTCATCTGACCCATGCACTACCCACAACCCTATCCACTAAGATCCAAACATCAAGCCTTTTACCCTACCTATACTAATAACCATAGTTTGTACACATCTCAAAGGGCCCATGCAGGGTATTAGTATGATCTCATTATTCCACCACTAATGGTTCCCTTATCTTATATCCAAACATATACTAGTGTATGAAAAACCTAATAAAAGGTAGTAAAAATATCACAAAACCTAATCCCCTTGTGCTTAACAACTATAAATAAGCCTTTTCCTACTTCAACCAGTGCCATAGTGGAATGATACATCAATAGTCTATCATACTGTAGGATCCCTAAACCTTCCAAGAAATTCAATACCACACAGAATTACAATCCAACCATAAATTCATAACTATCAAGTGTCTCCATGACACCTCAAAGGCACATCCACAACCCATCTCACAAGTCCCATGGTATTTTAAATCATTTCACCAACCGTCAACTCAGTATATCGACAAACCCAACGCATGATGATACTCTTCCTTCCACAATTATATCGCATCCTCCCTAATATAAATGTCGAACCTCAAGCCCCTATTTTGTGGTCTCAACTACCACCGACCATGACCTTTTATAGTGAGAACATGTTAGGATCAATATGGGATATTCCCTACATTAAGAGGGTGTGAATCAATGTAGGATGAATTATTACTAATTAAAAATTTACCCTTTATTTTCACCTCCTCACTTGTCTAATGAATGGATATATCTTTATCTATCTCACTTATTTAGTTTGTAATTATATACTCTAAGTAATAAAGTAAAGTAATAAGGACACCATGATTTATTAAAGAGATTAAACTCCGTTAAGGATGAATATGTCCCTAGTGCATTATGGGTATTATCCGCCACACATAGCTTCCTTATTATTATAAAAATATGCAAGGGAAAATTTATATTCTTGGTCCCATTATACTGGAACCAACCAGGTGAAAAGAAAGTATCAACTTGTTATTCTCTTTGTACAAGAATATGGACTTGCACTTCCTTGAAGAAAGATCACCAAAGATAGCACGAGTCCATCCTTTACTATATAGATTAGATATTCTTCCTTAATTCACAACAATCATAATAGATACCTTGATCTTCTTTAGACTTTATGATTTTAGAATATTATATACTGGCTTCTCAAATTTCTTCAGTATAAACAATAAGAAATAGGGAAAAGGTCCGAGCCTTATTCTCTTTTTTTAATGTATAAGATGTATCTTCTACATGAAACAATGGTTATTTTTTACTTTAAATAATTAGGATCTACAACTTGAATAATTATCCTTTTTTCTTCTACTTACATAATTTACAATACTATCAGAGTTGTATCACTAACTTTCTTCCATGGTTTCATCCTATATATATATATATATATTGCACTACATGAGAATTGTTCTCATAATAATCAAAATTTTAATTTCTATAAATCTCTATATTTATGTTCTGAAAATATCACCATTAAAACCTATAATTCATGATATTTCATTTTAATTTAAATTCCATTTTTAATTTGACTGAAGACTCAGATTTTAAACAACATCATGATATCTTCCTCATCTCCACAGAATGTGAATATTCTTCCACATTTTCATGATATTTCATGTAGTGCTTGACCCATGAACGTTCTTTTTTTCATCATGTGCTTGTGGAATGGTTACCTCATGTTGGTGAAAAATACCACAAAGGTATGAACCTTACATTTTCATAAGGTTGGTTGTACCCTATGAAGATTTTGGATGAACCCTATGAACTACTTCGCATGTACCTTATAAAATCCACCACATGTACTCTATGGAGGTTTAATTCATATACCCTATAAACTCATAAAGTTTTATTACAAAAAATTTTAGAACCCATGCATACAATCTATGATATTTATGATGAATTTTACAAACTCTACTCAACTATATGAATATATCCAGTTAATTTGAACTATATATAGATGAACTCATTTCTTCACCTCTCTTATTCTTCACTATTATCTTTATTTATCATCACTAATTAAATCTAAACTAATTCATAGAATTTTTATAATTCCATATTTAAATCTCCCCATAATAATGATCACATATGATTCTTATTCCAATATTCTTTCACACATCTAGAACATGAACATCATTCAGTGACTAGTATACTATCTTCCAATGAATTCATTAGTGTATTAAATTGATAGATTTTGAAAATATGAAACTGGAATGTGGTAGAATATGATAAAATATATGTCATATTATTCATTCTTTACCCACTATTTAAGTGTAAAAAATGCCCAAAATTTCATGATCCTACATCATAAATTCATTCAGGGGTGAAATACTTCATTAATCAAGGAACTACATGGGCTTCTATTGAAATCCATGAGGACTAACCCATCTGGTTGGTCCATTGTGCCACCCCATATAATGTATTTCTCCCTATAAATACTGACTTAATTAGGCTTTTTTATCCTATCCATAACCATAATTACTGGGTTTCCTTTAATCTTGATCAGTTGTCGCTAATAATAAGATTCTTGGGTGGTTCCAGTTTTGAGGGCTGTAACTTTTTTTAAATTCATTTGTTAAAATATTCAAAAAACACAACCAATAATACATACAATACTCTTGTACATAGTTATTTATCCACTCATAGAAACATGAAGTTACTTTTCAAAAATTCACCATACTATCCATTTCATAAGACTTTAAGTCTTATGAACTCAACTCACCTCAACAGCATCCAAAGTCTTATAAAACTCACCTCAGTAGCATTCAAGTCTTAAAAACTCAACTAGAATCCAGAGTCTTATGAAACTCAACTCAAAAGTATACAAGTATTATTAAATCATCACACCTCAAATCAATTTAAGTATTATGAAGTGTGAAATTTTTTATATCTCAATAGAAAAATAAATATGCATCAAACTCATTAAGTAAGTTCTAAAAGTATGAAATATCAAGATTATATAGGCTTCCTAGTTGTAAAATTCCTTTATTTATTTTAAGCTATCCCTTAACCTTTATTTTGGCCATTCTTTGTTTGAGGCTTGTATTAGGTTATTTTTGGTAAAAATTAGAATTTTTTGAATGTTTTATGGGTTGTGCATGTTTGGCGCATGGTTTTTCCAAACCATACACCCCTCTAATTAAAACCATTAAAACCTAAACAATGGGGGTTTTCATGGTTGGAACACGGTCTGAAAAACCATATTCTCAAATAGTAAAAACTATGCACCTTAGATAGTGAGTCCAAATAGGGCACACGGTTAGGGTTTATGGTTTGTCTAACCATGTGACCCTCTATAGGAAACTGTGCACACAAGTTTATTTTATTCCTAAAATTATTTTTAAAATTCCATGAACCACCGTTTAAGATACCAAAACCCCTTACATGACCCTATCTAAAATTCTAGGTTTGATAAGGATACCTAGAATAACTTTTAGCTCCTCTAACCCCCTCATTTGATGAATCTAATCACAAGTGTAAGATCCAATCCATATCCAATAAGTGTATCCTCTCCCATTAGGTATCTCCCAATATCTCTTTATCTCATCCTTAGAGAGTGTTAGATCATCATTTTTTTAAAGTATTTAAAGTCTTTTTAATTTAATCTTGATTCTAGGTTTGGGTTCTTGATCTATGTTTCCATTGTTCTTCATTGGAATTCCCCGCTGTAGGTGTTGTGCATTTTGATTCCGTGATTAAAGGTAGGTGGTTCGGTTGAAATTTTCCATATAATTAATATGTGATTTTATTTTTTTTAAATTGTATATTAATTGATTTATGAAAACCCAATTTGATGAGAATTGGAATTGGAATTTGATATAGTATGGATTTTTGGGAAAAACCCCAAATTCAAATGGAATTGGAATTTAGGGAGTATTTTTAAATTGATCGAATTGATGAATTTTTTGAGAACTATTTTGAGAAAAATGGCTTAAACTGGAAAGATAAAAACCTGTGATTGGTTTTGTGTTGAGAAAGACTAAAAAATGGAAAAAACATATGTTTTGGTTTTGAAATTGGATTGGCATATTGAAACTAAAAATTAGAAATTGAATTTTTAATGATGATTTTATTTGAAATGTGATGATTTTCACTTTTTCTATTGATTGATTGAACACATATGATACTGGGTAGTTAGTGGGTTATTTAAGACAAGCATGCTAGAATGATGATTCCCTAGCAATGGATTGATGATGATAACTATAAAAAAAACCAATTTAGGTAGATCTTATCCCTGATGGGATGCCAAAGAGTCATAATTGTCTTAATACTAAGGGATGTGTGTACACAAACTTACCATGATCACTGATATGAGATGTGTGAGGATCCTATAACTAGAAACTATTATACTTTGGGGAATATGACCATGGTGCTTATTGTGATTATTTTACAAGATATAAATATTACATTTATTATAGATTTTTTTATTCATTATAGTTGATTTATATAAACTATTTCATATAAAATGTTTATTCAAGACATGCAGGAATGTTTTTCCATCAAATTGAAATTAAATAATTTTTTGTTTTAAATATGAAAATGTATTTACATGCCTTTTTTATTTAAATTGGAATCTTGATTTGGTTTATTATTATAGAATCTATTATGAAACACTTGGTGAGACCCTACTAGGCTTTATATCTCACACCCTACCTTTTCCTTCTGGAATTTGTAGATTTCCTTCTATCAAGTCTAAGAAAAGGGAAAACACCTCTTGGAGGAGGTGGATATTCTTGATCCTTTGATCTTGGAGTGTTGTCCTTTTTGGGATGTTTGAGTTTATCTTTCTAGTTGATGAGTACTTTAATGATGTATTATTTTGGATTTTTGTTTTATATTCTTGGTTTTTGGTACTATCTCCCTTTAGAGTGTTGAGAATACTGACTTGTATCTTTTATCTTCTACTATTTTGAAGAAAATTCATTCCATATTTTATCTTTTATGATTCCAGGTGCTAGTTGCCTACCCGTGGGGATCTAGAACACCCTTTGGGATATGTTAGTTCCAGATTGGGTATCAGGGTACCAGGGAATTCAAGCTAGTTTGTGAAAAAGTTGTATCAAAGGTACATGTTAAGAATATTTCCTTAATGTGGGCATGTAGTTTTTGAATATATTGTCAGGACATAGGAGGAATATGTGAGTGAGTTCCTATATATCTCTCATTATAACAAGCCTTAAGTCAATATGGGTAGCTTGGGAATAATGTATTGAGGAATAATCTGATCTAATTATAGTCTTTTACCTAATTTTGATTTGGATAGGTTGAAATCCAAATCTTGATATTTTATCTGATGGGATTTATATCCCTATTTCTCTTATTTTAGTTGTTGATCTTTGTAATTGTATGATATATTAAATGCTATTTAATGATGTTGTGTAGAATCATGCCACCAAGAAGTCATTTTAATAGGCCCTAGGAGAATGATTTTGGTGAAACATAGTGGGAGAATCCTACCATGGACCAGATCTAGTTGAGATTATCATGCGTGTTGTCCAAGATCTGGGGTAGGCACCTAAACCCATTCCCATTCAAGTTCCAGTTGCAGATTCTCTAAAGGAAACATCTCATAATCCTGATTAGAAGTTACTTCATCAAAATAAAACAACATTCCAAGGCTCAAATGATCCTCAAGAGGCTAAGTATTGCTTGAGTAAGATAGAGATTCTATTTGAATTCATGGAAATGATCAATTCAATTAAATTGAAATGTGCCACATTCAAATTAGAAGGACCCAGTAGGAGATGGTGGGACTTGATGGTGTTGTTCAAGAATCATGAGGTTTTAGAGTTTAAGTAATTCAGGTTTATTTTCACTAATTATTTCTTTCCAGAGTCTATGTACTGGCTAAGGCTATGGAATTTTTCGAACTCAATCAGGCTGACAGGACCGTGATTGAGTATGAAAACCTATTTAATGAGATTGTGCAGTTTTCACCTGAGATTTCATCAAATGAGAATATAAAGACTTTATGGTTTTATATGGGTCTTTGACCTAATATTAATTCTCATGTTTTCTTATTGAATCTTGTTTCTTATGATGACGTGCTGGATAGGGAGTTAATGGTTGAGCTAGACCTGGTTGGTAAGTCAGGGTTTATGGGTGTTTCTTTTTCTCTCAATGAAAGTTCTATGAGTTTATTCAAAGGAAATAGATAGAGTGATGAGTATCATAGTGTATATTGATAGTAGGGTTCTTCCAGACCTCATGATGTTCTTGTCATATGACTTTTGACTTCCTTATATTGTGGCAAGACTGGGTATTCAAAACAAGTTTTCACTGAGGTAACCAAAATCTATAGTTCTTATGGATACTTAGGAAACTTTCTAAAATTATTTTATATATTTTATACACTATGTAGTGGAATGTTCTCATTAGTACACAAAATTACCATGGTGAGATTAGATTCATTATGAACAATGGGTTTCCAGCCATAAGAATTTAGAACGATGCTTCTTCACATAGTGGAAGAGTTTCTAGAGGAAGATGACACAGATCTAGTTACTATGAGTGGAAACATCACTATAGATTCATCTCTAATGACTACTTTATTTGATACCAGTGTATCACATTCATTTATATCAACTCATGTTGTGAACATGATAAATCTTCCCAAGGAACTTTTGTCTTATGTGATGGATATTAATATTCCCCTTAGAAATAAGACAGAGAAGGGTCTCTATTTTCTTGCTTTTATTTTCTCTTTATCATAGATTGATCATGCTTGGGATTTTATGGTTCTCAACATGAAACATCTTAATGTCATTTTTGGGATGGATTTTTTTATTAATAGTAAGTTCCGAGTTGATTTCTATGTTCAATGGGTTTCCTTTACTATGATTGATGGGGTGATCTATATATTTTAGGGGGAATGGGGCCTGAGGTCAAGTAGTTCAAAAAATTCTTATCCGGAGCTGAGGAAAGTAAAATAAATGTTTTATTTTTACCTAGAGCGGGAATCCACAAGGGATGATCTCCCTCTAATTTTTATCAAGTTTATTGATTCATTTCCTTACGATTTCTTTGGGTTTCCACCGATAAGAGAGGTATATTTTTCTACTGATTTAGTGCCTGGTACTCAACCAGTGTTTATAAATTCTTACTGAATAGAACCATTTTAGATGAAAGAGTTGAATAATCAGTTGGATGATCTATTAGAGAAAGGATTTATATGCTCGAGTGTGTCACCTTGGACAACGCCTATTTCCTTTACTAATAAAGTTGATGAGATACTTCACCTATATGTTGATTATCAAAAACTAAACTGAGTTATGGTAAATAAAAAGTATCCATTGCCTCAGATTGATGATATGTTTGACTATTTTAAAGGGGTGAAGTGGTTCTTGAAGAATGATCTTTGATCTGGTTATCACCAGTTAAGAAAAAAATAATCTAACATTCAGAAAACTGCCTTTTGGAGTAGGTGTGGCCATTATGAGTATTTTGTCATTCAATTTTCTCTAAAAAATGCTCCTATAATCTTTATGGTTTTGATAAATATGATCTTCCATGAGTATCTTGATATATTCATGTTTTTATTGATGGATTAAATTCTATTTTACTCTACATCCGAATAGTATCATGTGTGTTATCTGAGAGCAGTTTTGGAATTGTTGATAAATCACTGATTTGATGAAAAGCTATTGAAATGTGATTTCTATATTTAGTAAGTGAAGTTATTGGGACATGTGGTTTCATAACATGGTATTTAGATGACCCTAAAAAGGTGAAAGAATTTAGTATATGGGAGAAACCACATATTTTTTTTGATATTTATAGCTTATTGGGTTTAACAAGGTATTATTGCTGGTTAGTAACGTACTTCTAGAAGTTGGATTATACAATTACCAATATCACTTAGAAAGGGGTATAGTTTGTATAAGATTATAAATTTCATATTTATTTTATTGATCTGAAACATATTTTTACTTATAAACTAGTGTTAAATCTTTCAGAGATTGGGCAAAGCTATGTGGTCTTTTGTGATGCATCAAGTTCTGGATTGGGATGTGTATTTATGTAGGGTGGTCACTTAATTTCCTATGGATCTAAATAGATTAGGACACAAGATAATAATTATCTAAACCATGACCATGAAGTTTTAGTAGTGATTCATGTGTTTAATATTTGGTGGCATTACCTTTTCAGAGAAAGGTTTATCATGTATTCCTACCAAAAGATTCTCTAAAAAATATTTGAATCTCTAACAGAGGCATTGGGTAGAGTACCTTTAGTATTTTTATTTCAACATTACCTATACCACAGGGAAAAGGGAATATCATTACTAATGCTTTGAGTAGGAAACTTCCAACCCAGGTCATGAAATAACCATTAGAAGAGTGGAATTTCATGGCTATTTTGGCACAGTTGAATATAGTATTTTAGGAAATAGAGACCATGGAAATCTTGGTTATTATTTAGCTAACCTATGATTTTATCGAGATGACTATTCAAGAAAAAAAACTTGATGGTGAGTTTTGTAGCATTATGATATATCTTTATTATGGGGAGATCATTATTGAGTGGTCATTATCCATTTATGGTATTTTATGTTTTTTGGAATCAGTTTTTTGTATCAGTATTTATAAGGAAATATGTGATGGGGTATATACATAATTCTCAATGGGATGTGAACCATGGAACCACAAAGACATTCTATGACATGAAATAATGATTTTGGTGGATGAGTATGATATGAGACATTTCTAATTTTGTTTCTCATTAGTATACTTACCAAAAACTCAAGGTTGATCATCAGAGAACTTCAGGTTTACTTCAAACACTCCCAATGATGACTTGGAAGTGATATGAGATCTATATGGACTTAGTGGTGGGGTTTCCATAAACCCCTTGAATGAATAATGTAATATGTGTTGTGATCGATAGTATGACCAAATTGGCTTACTTTATACCCATTCATGATACAAAAAAGTTAATGAGTTTGGAAATATCTATGTGAAAGAGATTATTCATTTTCAAAGAGTTCCATATGCTATAGTATCTTATAGAGATCCCCATTTTACCTCTTGTTTTTTTGGTGAGGCATTCAGGAGGCAATAGGATCTCAGGTTCATTTTTTTTATGACATACCATCCACAAATAGTTGGCCAGATAGAGAAGGATATATATATTCTTGAGGCCATGCTTTATTCCTGTATCCTCAATTTTGGTAGATCATGGGATGACCATTTGGGACTGTTGAGTTTTATTTTAACAATAATTACTAATCAATGATCAGAATAGATTTTTTTGAGGCCTTATATAGAAGGCTGTGTAAATATCCATTGTTCTGGTTGGATATTGGTGAAACTTCCTTGGTTGGACTGAGTTTGGTCTAAGAAATGAAGAAAAATATTTAGTTGATTCATCAGATAATGTTGATGGCATAGAGACCATATAAATCTTATGATCATTTTCATCATAGATCGTTGGAGTTTTCCATTGGTGACTAGGTGTTCTTGAAAGTTTCACTCCGTTTAGGTCATTAATGGCTTGGGAGGTAAGGGAAGATTTCCCATTATTTTGTGGGACCTTTTGAGGTTGTTGAGAAAGTGGGTAAAGTGGTTTACCATTTAACTCTTCCACCACAGTTTATGTCGATACATAAAATGTTCAATGAATCTTAGTTATGAAAGTATCTTTTTGATCCATCTCATGTTTTAATATAGAGTGATCTTATTATTGAGCCTAATGTATCTATGACTGATAATCCATTTAGGATTTTTGATTATGAGATAAAGGTACTACATTGGAGGATGATACATTTGGTTCATGTGCTATGAAAGCATAGTTCTGATTAATATGAGAATTGGGAGTATAAGGCCTTGATGAGATAGTAGTGACCTCATCTTTTTGATAAGGAAAATTATTTATAGGCTATATGGGGACATGAAGTTTATATGGTGGGGGAGGTTATAAAAATATGTTACTTTTTATTGAGTACTCCTTGACCCTTATTTTGATCATTCTTTGGTTGGGGTTTGTCTTATGTAGTTTTTGGTAGAAATTGGAAACTTTTAGGGGTTTTCTAGGACATTCACTATTGGCACACAATTTTCCCAAACCATGCGCCCCTCCAGTCTAAAATGTGCAACCTTGGATAGTGGGGGTTTCAGGATTGGCACATGGTTTGAAAAACTATTTTCCCACCTAGTAAAAATAGCACTCTTTGGATTGTGAGTCCATAGGGGGTGTATGTTTAGGGTACATGGTTTTTCCCACTGTACAACCATTTATAGGAAACTATGTTCACAAGTTTATTTTATTCCAAAATTATTTTAAAATTACATAAACCCCGTTTAAGATCCCAAAACTTGTAACTCAACCCTATCTCAAATTATAGGTTTGAGAAGGCTCCCTAGAATCACTTTTGGATCCTCTAACCCCCTCATTTAATGAATCAAAGTGGTAATGGAAGATTCGATCCCTCTTAAGTAAGTGTATCATCACCCATTTGGTCTCTCCTGCACTCTCTTTCTCTCTACCTTAGAGAGTGTTATATCATCATGTTGTTGATAGATCTAAAATCTATTTAAATTTAATCTTTATTCTAGTTTTTGTTTCTTGATATATGTAATTTTTTTTCTTCATTGTCATTCCCCACTATGGGTGTTGTGCATTTTGATTCAATGATTAATGGTAGGTGGTTCAGTTAATATTTTCCATATAATTAATCCATGATTTTCTTAATTTTTTGAACTGAATTTAAATTTATTTATGAAAATTCAATTTGATGTGAATTGGAATTGGAATTTTATATAGTATGGATTTTGGGGAAAACCCCCTAATTATAATGGAATTAGAATTTGGGAAATAATTTGAAATTGATTTAATTGATGAATTGACTTGATAATTATTTTAAGAAAAATGGATTAAATAGAAATGATAAAAACTTTTGATTAGTTTTGTTTTTAAAAGGAATGAAAAGATATAAAAAAACCATTTTTTGTTTTGAAATTGTATAGGTATATTGAAACTAAAAATTGGGAAATTGAATTGTGAAAGATGATTTTATTTGAAATGATATGATTTGCCTTTTTCTATTGATTGATTGAGAACATGCGAGAATGGTTAGTTAGGGTGTTATTTAGGACAAGCATGCTAGGATGATGATTCCCTTATAATGGATTGATGATGATAACTCTAAAAAAACCTATTTAGGAAGATCTTATCCCCTATGGGATGTTTATGAGTCCTATTTGGCCTAAGCCTGAGGGATGTGTGTTCACATACTTTCTATGATAATTGATATCAGATGTGTAAGGATCATATAAATAGAAACTATCATACTTCAGGGTAGATGACCATGGTTCTTATTGTGATTATTTTGATAGATATATATTCCATTGATTATAGAACTTTATTATTTATTCTAGTTGATTATACAAACTATTTTATATAAATTTTTTATTTAAGTCATGTTGAAATGTTTTTCCATCAAATTGAAATAAAATAATGTTTTTTAATATGAAAATGTATTTCCATTCCTTTTTTTTAAATTAAAATCATGATTTGGTTTATGATTATAGAATCTATATTGAAACACTTGGTGATACCCTACTAAGATTTATAGCCCACACCCTACATTTTACTTCAGGAATTTGTAAATTTCTTTCTATTAGTTCTAAGAAAAGTAAAAATGCCTCTTGGAGGAGGTGTATATTCTTGATCCTTTGGTATTAGAGTGATGTATCCTTTGTGATATTTGAGTTTATCTTGCTATTTTATGATTACTTTGATGATGTAATACTTTGGGTTTTTGTTTCACCTGTTTGGTTTCTGGTACTATTACCCTTTGGAGTGTTGAGCATAATAACTTGTATCTTTTATGTTCTACTATTTTGTGGAAAATTTGTTCCTTATTTTATCTTGTATGATGGTAGGTGCTAGTCGCCTACCCATGTGGATCAGGAACACCCTTTTGGTTATGTTTGTGTTGGCCCGAGTATTAGGGTTACAAGTTATCTAGGATGGTTTGTGGAAAATTGGTATTAAAGGTACATGTTAAGCATCTTTCCTTGATGTTAGTATGTAGTTTGGAATATATTTTCAGGACTTAAGAGGAAAATTCAAGTGAGTTCCTAGCCATATCTCATTACAATGAGAATTAAGTCACCATGGGTGGTATGGTAAAGGTGTATTGAGGAATAATTTGATCTAATTATAGTATTTTCCTTGATTTTTATTTGGATAGGTTGAAATCCAAATATTTATATCTTATTTGATGGGATTTATATCCCTGTTTCTCTTGTATGAGTTATTGATCTAAGTAATTTTATGATGTATTCAATGTTGTTTTTTGATCTTGTATACAATCATGTCTTTGAGAAGATGTTTTAATAGGCCCTAGGAGGATGATTTTGGTGAAACATAGTGGGATAATCCTACCATGGACCATAATCTTGTTGAGATTACCATGCGTGCTATCCAAGATACGAGAGAGGCACCTACACCCATTCCTATCTAGGATCCAGTTTTGAAACCTATGAGAGTTAAATCTTGAAATTATTATCATGAGTTCCTTCACCAAAATCCACCATCATTCCAAGGATCAAATGATCCTCAAGAGGATGAGGATTGGTTGAGTAAGATAGATATTTTTTTGAATTCTTGGAAATGCTTGATTCAATTAAAGTGATATGTGCCACCTTCAAACTGGAAATAGATAACAGGATATGGTGGGACTCGATAGTGATGTTTAAGAAGTATGTAGGTTTAGAGTTGAAGGACTTCAAGGTTACTTTCAATGATTAGTTATATCCAGAGTCTATGGTGCTAGCTAAGGCTATAGAAATTTTCAAACTCAATTAGGCTGATAGGACCATGACTGAGTATGAAAATTAATTTGAAGAGATTGTGAAGTTTTCAACTAAGATTATATCAAATGAAAAGACTAAGATATGATAGTTTGAGATGGGTCTTCGACAAGATATTCATTATCAAGTTTTCTTACTGAAGCTATCTTCTTATAATGACGTGCTAGATAGTCCATTGATGGCTGAGCTAGATATAGCTGGTAAATGAGGGTTGGTGGGAGTTCCTTTTTGTACTAGTGGTAGTTCTTTGAGTCTATTTAAAAGAAATAGATATCTTGATGAGTCTCATGGTGGATCTTGATAATAGGGTTCTTCTAGACCTCTTGAAGTTCTTGGTAGAGGCCCTTTGACCAGATTCTAGTATGGAAAGCCTGGGCATTCAGAACAGGTTTTCACTGAGGCACCAAAGATCTATAGTTCTTGAGGATGTTAAGGACACTTTCAAAAATTATAATATATATTTTCTATACCATGTAGTGGCATGTTCTCATCAGAACCTAAAAGTACTATGGTGATATTAGATGCTTCAAGAACAATGGGGTTCTAGCCATAAACATTTAGGAAGAAGCTTCTTCATGTTGTGAAAGAGTCTCTAGAGGTAGCTGATATAGATCCAATGACTTTGATAGGTACCATCACCATAACTTCATCTCTAATGACTACTTTATTTGATACTAGTGCATCTCATTTATTTATATCGACTCGTATTGTTTTTCAAATGGCCCAAATGATTTCTATTTTTATTCATTTTTTGAAAATCCCCCTCTTAAGGCTTGAAGGAGAAACCCTTACATAGCTCATAGGCTTTGTGGCATTACATGACCCAAAAGTCAAGAGGAAATCATCCAGACTATAACGACTTGGAACTGCTCCTTCCCAGCATCTACATCATGATGTTAGATCTCCACCTTCATATGACTGTTCGGCTAGGCTTCTTGTGCATGCATAGGCTGGTCCTGATGGAAATTTCCATACCCTATCATTCTTCCAATTCTGTTAGCTATGCTCTGGTTGATGAGCCTTGATCGAAATCATCATCTGAAACCCGATCCTTGTAGAGTCCACCTGGTCCATTTAAGCACAATTTCATGTTTTCCGAAGGCCTTGAGGTGGCCTAAATACCTTGAGGTGTAATGAAGGCCTTAATATGACCTGAAGGCCTTAATGTGGCCCGAAACCCTTACTAGACCAAAGGCCTTAGGTGGCCTGGAGGCCTTAAAGGACCCAAGGACCAAAATGGTGGCCCAAAATCCCAAAGGGATGAATAGTTCCAACTGATACAAGGCCAAACAGTACCTATTATAGTAACCACTATAGTTCCTACTCTAGTACCTACTACATTACTTATATAGTAACTCAGAAATATGTCTCTAGTCAGAATTGATCTCAGGTCTCTTGGATGAACTTTTTGAGTCCTCACCAACCGAGCTCAGGATCTTGTGCTCAACTTGTATTGTGAACATGAATAATCACCCCACAGAGCTTTTGTATCATGTGATGGATATTAATATGACCCTTGGAAATAAGAGAGAGAATTATCTCTATTGTCCTACTTGTATTTTTTACTTTATCAGAGATTGAGCATACTTGGGATTTTCTGGTATTTAACATGAAACATATTAATGTAATTTTTGGGATGGATTGGATTATTTCTAATAATGCCCGAATTGATTTCTATGTTCAATGAGTCTACTTTACTATGCATAACAAGGTGATCCATGTCTTTCAGAGAGAATGGGACCTGAGGTTGAGTAGATCCAAAATATCTTATCCAGAGTTGGGGAAAGTAATATTAGTGTTTTATTTTGATACAAAGTGGGAATGTTTGAGTGATGATCTCCCTATAGTTTTCATTGAGTTTTCTAATGTGTTTCCTTTTGATTTCTCTAGGTTTCTAACGGTAATAGTGGTAGAGTTATCTATTGATTTAGTTCCTAGAACTCAACTGGTATATATACCTTATTACAAAATAGAACTAGCTAAGATGAAAGATTTTAAGACTCAGTTGTATGATCTATTAGAGAAAGGATTTAAATTCCTGAGTGTGTCACCTCAGATGGCACCTATTCCCTTTATAAAGAAATTTGATGGGACACTTTTCCTATGTGTTCATTATTAAAACCTCAACCGACTTATGGTAAATAAAAAGTATCTGTTGCCACATATTGATAATCTATTTGACTAGTTTAAAGGGGGTTAAGATTGATATTTGATATAGTTATCACCAGTTAATAATAAAAGACTCTTACATTCAGAAAACTATCTTTTAGAGTAGGTATGCTCATTATGAGTATCTTTTAGTGCAGTTTTCTCTAAACAATGCTTCTAAAGTCTTTATGGTTTTGATAAATAGGATGTTCCATGAGTATCTTGATACATTTGTGGTGGTCTTCATGGATGAAATCCTGGTTTTCTCTATACCTAAGAAGTATCATGTGTGTCATCAGAGATCAATTCTATAATTGTTGAGAAATCACTAACTCTATGATGAGATATTGAAATGTGACTTCTATATACATGATGTGAAGTTATTGAGACACATGGTCTCAAAACATGGTGTCTTAGTTGACATTGAAAAGGTGAAATCATTTAAGAAACAGGAGAAATCATGTAATATTTTCGATATTTGGAGCTTCTTGGGTTTAATAAGGTATTATCTCCAATTAGTAAAGGATTTATAGAAGTTGGATTCTCAAATGAACACTATCAATTGGAAAGGGGTAAAGTTTTCAGGGGATGATAAAAGTTAGAGTTAATTTGTTGATCTAAAACATATTTTGACTTCTATATTGGTGTTGACTTATCTAGAGACTGGATAGGGCTATGCGGTCTCTTGTGATGAATCGGGTTCTGGATTGGGACGTGTCCTTATGTAGGGTGACCGCATCATTGCCTATGTATCTCAACAACTTAGGACACAAGAGAAGAATTATCTAACTCATGACCATGAACTTGAATCCATGATGCATGCGCTTATGATTTGGTGATATTACCTTTTCAGAGAAAGGTTTATGATGTATTCTAACCACAATATTCTCTAAAAAATATTTGAATCACCACTAGAGGCATTGGGTGGAGTACCTTCAGTCTTTTGATTTCGACATTTCCTATACCTAGTGGAAATGAAATATCATTTTTGTTTCTTTGAGTAGGAAAATTCCAACCCAGACCATGAAAGAACCATAAGAAGAGTGTAATTTTACGTCTTTTTTTACATAATTACATATAGGATTTCAGGAAATAGGGACTGAGGCTGTATTGGATAGTGTTTATATAACCTATTATCTTCTCAAGATGATTATTTTTTTTTCATTATAAAATATCTTTATAGTGGGAAGATCATTGTTGAGTGGTCTTTATCCATTAAGGATATTCAATGTTTTCAGAATCAGTTTGTTGTGTTTTTATTTGTGAGGAAAGATGTGAAGTGGGATTTCCATAATTCCCAATGGTATGTGCACCTAGGGGCCAGAAATATATTCTATGACATGCGACAATGATTCTGGTGGCTAGGTATGAGATGGGACATTGCTAATTTTTTTCTCATTATTATAATTACTAATAGGTCTAGGTCAAGCATCATAGACCTTCAGGTTTAGTTCAACCACTTCCAGTGATGACATGGAAGTGAGATAAGATCTATATGGACTTTGTGGTTGGGTTTCCATGTACCCCTTTAAAGAAAAATGTAATATGGGATGTGATCGATAGTCTGACCAAATTGAATCACTTTATACCCATTCATGATATAACCAAATCTAAGGAATTGGAAAATATCTACGTGAAAGGGATTGCTCGTTTTCATAGAGTTCCATATACTATAGTCTATGATAGAGATTTCCATTTTACCTCTTGTTTTTTGGTGAGTCATTCAGGAGGAGATAAGATCTTAGGTTCATTTGAGTATGACATACCATCCACAAATAGATGGCTAGACAGAGAGGTCTATAAAGATTCTTGAGTACACACTTTGTGCCTGCATCCTTGATTTTGGTGGATCTTGGTATGAACATTTGGGACTATTGAGTTTTATTATAACAACAGTTACTAGTCTGTGATTACAATAGATATTTTTAAGGCCTTATATGGCAGGCCATGTAAATCCCCATTATGTTGGGAAGATATTGGTGAAACTTCCTTGGTTGGACTATGTTTTTTCCAACAAATGATGATAAAGATTAAATTTATTCATTAGATAATGTTGATGGAATAGATACAATATAAATCTTATGTTGATCATCATAATAGATCATTGGAGTTTCCATTGGTGACCAGATGTTCTTGAAAGTTTTACTCTATTTAGGTCATCAATACGTTGGGAGGCAAGGTAAGCTTGCTCCTTGTTTTGTGGGACCTTTTGAGGTTTTTGAGAAAGTGGGGAAAGTGCTTACCATTTAACACTTCCATCATAGTTGTTGTTGATAATAACATGTTTTATGTATCTTAGTTATGAAAGTATCTTTCTGATCCATCTCATGTTTTGAGATGGAGTGATCTTGATGTTGAGCCTGATTTATCTATGACTGATCATCCATTCAGGATTGTTGATTCTGAGACAAAGGTACTACGTGGGAGGATGATACCTTTGGTTCATGTTATATTGAAACATAGTTTTTATTAACATGAGACTTGGGAGAATGAGGTACTAATGAGAGAGTAGTGACCTCATATTTTTGATATGAAGACTTCTTGATAGGCTATATGGGGATATAAAGTTTCTATGGTGGGTAGGTTATAACATTCTTTTACTTGTTCTCAGGCACTCCTTGACCCTTCTTTTGGGTTTTTCTTATCTTGTTTCAGGTGGAAATTGGAAACTTTTGGAGGTTTTCTATGTTGTGCACTATTGGTACATGATTTTCCTAAACCATGCATGCCTCTAGTGTAAACTCTATAACCTTGAATAGTGTGGGTCTGCATGGTTGGTGTACTATTTAAAATTTTCCCACCTAGTATAAACCATAATCACTGTATAGTGAGTCCAGATGGGGCATACGATTAGGGAACATGGTTTTCCGAACTGTGCATCCCTCTACAAGAAACTATGCATACCGTTTTCTTTTATTCCAAAAATTATTTTAAAATTTACTGAACCTTGTTTAATATACCTAAACCTGTAACTCAACCCTATCTCTAATTTTAGGGTGTATAAGTCTCCCTAGAATTACTTTTGGATATTCTAAACCCCTCTTTTAATGAATCAAATCATTGATGGAAGATTTGATCCCTCACCAGTAGGTGTATCTTCTCCCATTTGGTATCTCCCAACCTATCTATTTCTCCACCTTAAATAGTTTTAGATCATCATGTTATTGATGAATCTAAAATCAATTTAATTGAATATTTATTCTAGGTTTGGTTTCTTGATCTCCGTTGCCGTCATTCTTCGTTGGCATTCCCCACTATGAGTGTTGCGCATTTTGATTCCATGATTAAAGGTAGGTGGTTCTGTTAATATTTTACATATAATTAAACCATGATTTTTTTGATTTGTTGAATTTAATTTTAATTTATTTATGAAAATAAAATTTTACGTGATTTGGAATTTGAATTTGAGACGGTATGGATTTTGGGGATAACCCCCAATTCTAATGGAATTAGAATTTGGGGCATATTTTGAAATTGATGGAATTGATGATTTTTTTGATAACTATTTTAATAAAAATGGATTAAATTGAAATGATAAAAACTTTTTGTTGGTTTTGTGTTTAAAATAAATGAAAAGATGTAAGAAACCCATGTTTTGGTTTTGAAATTGGATTGGAATATTGAAATTGAAAACTGGGTAATTGAATTATGAATGATGAATTTATTTGAAATAAGATAATTTCCCCTTTTTCTATTGATTGACTGAGACCATGAAATACTAGTTAGTCAGTGGGTTTTTTGGGAAAATCACACTAGGATGAAAATTTACAAAAAAATATTGATGATTAAAAATATAATAAAAACCTAGTTAGGTAGATCTTATCCCCAATGGGATGTTGACGAGTCTTATTCATCTTGATCCTAAAGGATGTGTGTACAAATACTTTCTATGATCACTAATATGAGATGTGTGAGTATCCTATAACTAGAAAATATTTTACTTTGGGGTAGATGACCATCGTGTTTATTGTGACTGTTTTTATAGATATATATACCATTGATTATAGAACTGTTTTATTCATGCTAGTTTATTTATATAAACTATTTTGAATAAAAATGTTTATTTAAGACATTTTGAATTTCTTTTCCATAAAATTGAAATAAAATAATTATTTGTTTTAAATATGAAAATTTATTTCCATTCATTATTTTATTTAAATTAAAATCATGTTTTTGTTTATTATTATGGAATCTATTATAGAACACTTGGTGAAACCCTACTGAGATTTATAGATCACACACTACCTTTTCCTTTAGGCATTTTTAGATTTCCTTCTTCCAGGTCAGAGCAAAGGGAAAGCACCTCTTGGAGGAGGTGGATGTTCTTGATCCTTTGGGAATAGAGTGATGTCTTATTTGTGATGTTTGAGTTTATATTTCTAGTTTTTGAGTACTATGATGATTTACTATTTTGGGTTTTTGTTTTGCCTATTTTTTTTTTAGTACTATCTACCTTTAGAGTGTTGAGCATACTAACTTGTATTTTTTATCTTCCACTATTTTATGAAAAATTCATTCCTTTTTTTATCTTGTATGATGCCAGCTGCAGTCACCAACCCATGGGGACCAGGAATTCCCTTTAGGCTATGTTAGTGTCAGCTTGGGTATCAGGGTATCCCGACTGGTTCATGATAATGGTTATCCTCTAAAACATCTCACATATTAATTTATTTCTTTATAGAGATAAAAAAATCAACATTAAAAATACTCCATGGAAATCATCTTCCAATTTTCAAATCCTTTCCAAATTTCATTTTCTAAAAGGATATTATTCATTCAATATAAATGTTAAAAGAAACTCAAACACTACAAAAACCATTTCTTTCACGTGAATAGATTTATATTGAGTCTCTAATAATTCAATGTAATTAAATAATTCTACTTCCAATCCTTAAGTAACTTTTTCAACTATCATATAATATTCACAAACTCACACCTTTGCCTAGGAACTTCATGCTTCATCTCAATATGCTTGGGAACTCCAAATTATATCCCAAATATTATTAATTAAAACAAATTTAGATAATGTAACTTATCATTATACTCATTAACCCCTCTTTAAAATAAATTCAACACAGAAAAAAGTGGGTAAAACCATATACCTATTTGTATTTTTTGTCAATACCAACTATAAAATGACATGTCAATATGGATGGATCAATTTCCTTCTTATTTCTACCACTTTTTATTTTCTTATATCTACACCTTATTAACAATAAATAAAAATTATATAAGAGAGGGTTGTTTCAATCCATTATTAGTAAATATTTCATCAATCATCCCAAGTTATGTCTATGTGATCCATGCTTAGTGTAGAAACTAATATGGTCATATTTAACCAACAAAACTATTCATTAAATAAATAGAATATGATACGAACTCAAACTAACTACCAAATATCATTTATAGTATCTCGAAATACATTCAGGTTGAAACCAATTGATTTCAAATGGTAATTTTATTCTCATTGGGATTGCAACTTTAGTTCCCATACTCATCTCAACAGACAAGTCAAAAACATTAAAAAAATGTTATGAGATTTAGAAATATGTACTAAACCTCCCTTAATTTTCTTTATTTTATTATCATCAATAAAAAATTACCCCCCTTAAAATTATATTTGATCCTTGAAATCCATGGGTGAAATAATTAATTAATATACCACATTAGTGAAAATTTCTCAAGAAACATTGAAAATTTTGATTTGTATGAATTATAAAGTTTTATAAGATTATTAGGAATTATTAACCATAGACAATATTTTCAAATTTCTAATCAATTATTCATTATAAATTAATCCCAAAATTTATTTCAAACCTAGGAAACCTAATATATTTTTGAAACTTTTATAAATATGAAATGAAATTTTATAAATGGATTAAATAACAGGTTTTAGTGTTTTATTCATTTTATAAATAATTAGAGAATCCCTAAATTGATTTTTGATCCTAGTTATAAACTATTTAAAGACATTTAATTTATATTTTTATTGTTTAATTATTTTTTTATTCAGATAAATTCCACACTATGTTTTATTTTCATGATTTTCATGTTTGAAATTGATAAAGGGATGAAGCACATCTGAATTTCATAGGGGATATCCTGTATGAATTTTCTCCCAGTGTATGACATCATAGGGCCAAAATCTAGCAAAGTCATAGGATGAAACATATGTGAAATTTTTTTTCTCCCAAACCATGTATAACTTTCTCTCGAGTTAAATATAAATTTATTATCCAATGTGCATGAATTGAAAAATGATAGTATATAGGAGTTTATAGTTTTCTAAATTTTTTAAAAGGCATGAGATGAACCCTGTGTGTGTAAGACTTTCACATGGATATATATAACTTTAATGTTTTCCATTTTTTGGACCCTTAAGAATTTACAAGTGCATATGAATTTCCACATAGTGTCATAAGACTTATAAACCAATGTAAAACTTATCTGTAACGCCTCGACCCTAGTTACCTAGAGTCGGTGCATTATTACATAACATTAGCATGATCTCTAGAGATCATTACTTGAAATAATGATTAGTTTAGTAGCCTTGGAAGTACAAGATACATACATAAATTTTACATTACATCATGAAATAAATAAAAAAAATTGTGCCTCCATTGAACACACTCATATCCATTGGCCTATCCCTACAGGTTAAACATAATATAATTCTTCACATCCTGGGAAAAGAAAACATAAGAAAGGGGTGAGCTCAGATGCTCAGTAGGGATAACAATATAGAGGGAACTATCATAAATAAGCATAAACATTTAAGGCAATGTATAAGACTAAAACACAAGCCTTTTAAATATAAAGTTCAGCATAATATGGAAAAGATAAATCGAATAATTCCATCTACATATTCACATGGATATTCTACTAGTTGAATAATCACATGTAATATCAATAGCCAATTTCATAATGATGGAATGCATAATGTCAGACATCATAACCACATAGTCAAGGCCTCATGTCAAGACTATAAATAATATTTTGTCAAGGCCTTATGCCAAGACACTAGTTTGTCTCATGAGACCTACCGATGCATCGAGGAGCTATAGTGGGCTCTACCCATCACTTAATAAGTCTAATGAATTCCTCATATGAAAAGTTTGAAACATAATCTAAACAGTCATATTAAAACTAGCATATGAAATGTCAATATTTTAACCATAAACCATGAATGGTATAAAAAAGCACATTCACAGTCAATAATAACTCATTAAATACAATATGAAATATTTTATTATAATAAATTATCCTTAATAAAGAATAATTAAGGATATTGAAATAGATGAAAATAATCATCAAATATATTTGAGAGAAATATCCCCCTTTTTCTTGAAAACATTTAAAAGTATCACTATTTATCAAGAAGTCGTTTAAAATAGATTTTTGAATCAAAGTGTCCCATACCACTTTGAAACTTTTAAAAGTAATTTTAATTTTAGAACATTAATTTCCATATAAATAAATCCTTAAAACCATTTTTAAAACATGGACATTAATGAGAATGATTTAGAATAAATCTTTAAAGAATTTAAAATGATATTTTAGTTAGAGTTCCTAACCAAATGATAGATGCTTTAATAAAAATATTTGAGGTAATAAAAAATTTATAATATCATCAGAATAAAGGGATTCATGATATAATATTTCAAAGTATAGTATATTCACCATATAAAAGTGAATTGGCACATAACAATAAATAAGTCTCATTGGAATGTAAGTTAAGATGAAATCCCTTATAAAGACTGTATACTTAGGTTAAGGATAAATCAATGACATAATTATATGTGACAAATAAAAATACACTCAATATGATTGGATATTTAGTGTAAATCAATCATAGGATATTCACACATATTCTTGTAAAAACAACACCAATGACTTGAACGTTTAACTCAATGAATTGAAATTGAGTTAAAATTACTCTTATCAAGTTCATATAGATGACTTGAGAATTTATCAACAGAGTGATTATGTGTATCAAAAGTATATCCACACAAAGGGGAGTGGAAATTACTATATAAGTAAATAAATAGTTATTTTACACATAATATTTGAGTAAAATAATCAATGACATTTTCATAAAACAGAATGAGTGGAAATTGAAATTTGAAATTCTCTTACCGATTTAGTAATTTATGAAACATACACCCCATGAAAGAAGGATCATACAATGATGATGTAAATACCCATACATTAATGTATAAGACACAAATAATACAATCATGGGAAGTACATAAACCACACAAAAGGTAATAGTGGAAAATATCGCATGAATCTCACAAGAATAAAAGTGACTGGGCACGTGAGGTGTGGACTTGTTTTGGGGGTCTCACTACGGTCTTCAATCCTAGCATGGATGGCCTCCCATTTTTGGATAGTTGGTACTATGGACTAGGAAGCAGAAGCCTTGAAAAAATGGCGCGCACTGTGCTACTGCATGCAGGCTGCTGGGGCCTCTGGACGGTGAGGAATAAGGAGAGACATGAAGGGGTGGGTTTGACAGCACATGCCATTATTGTTTGGACAAAGAACCTTTTAGGTGACCTGGCCAGGGCTGTCAACACCTAGAGGGAAGCCCCATCTCTAATTCGGTTTCCAGAGAGGGCCTGTGCAGTGCCCATGAATAGTGTATTGAAGGGAAAATGGGTTCGTTGGAACCCTCCAACAAGAGGGTTAAAACTCAATACAGATGGATCATGTGATCTAGGTTTAATGCAGGGAGGAGGGATGGTGTGTGACACTAGTGGGTAGCCTTGGAAGTACAAGATAATACATATGGTTCTTTGTCCAAACAAAGAACCCATTTTCCCTTTATTCCACTGTACTATGTAAAATTTATGTATGTTCCAACGAAGGGCAACTAGAGGGAAGCCCTATCTCTAATTCAGTTTAGTAGCCTTGGAAGTACAAGATACATACATAAATTTTACATTACATCATGAAATAAATAAAAACAAAATTGTGCCCCCATTTAACACACTCATATCCATTGGCCTATCCCTAGAGGTTAAACATAATATACTTCTTCACATCCTGGGAGAAGAAAACATAAGAAAGGGGTGAGCTCAGATGCTCAGTAGGGATAAAAATATAGAGGGAACTATCATAAATAAGAATAAACATTTAAGGCAATGTATAAGACTAAAACACAAGCCTTTTAAACATAAACTTCAGCATAATATGGAAAAGATAAATTGAATAATTCCATCTACATATTCACATGGATATTATACTAGTATAATAATCACATGCAATATCAATATCCAATTTTATAATTATGGAATGCATAATGTTAGACAACATAACCACATAGTCAATGCCTCATGTCATGACTATAAATAATATTTTGTCAAGGCCTTGTGCCAAGACACTAGTTTGTCTCATGAGACCTACCGATGCATCGAGGAGCTATAGCGGGCTCCACCCGTCACTTAATAAGTCTAATTCATTCCTCATATGAAAAGTTTGAAACATAATCTAAACATTCATATTAAAACTAGCATATGAAATGTCAATATTTTAACCATAAACCATGAATGGTATAAAAATATCCCATTCATAGTCAATCATAACTCATTCAATACAATATAAAAGAAAATATTATAATAAATTAACCTTAATCAAGAATAATTAAGGATATTGACATAGATGAAAATAATCATCAAATCTATTTGAGAGAAATATCCCCCTTTTTCTTGAAAACATTTAAAAGTATCACTATTTATCAAGAAGTCGTTTAAAATAGATTTTTGAATCAAAGTGTCCCATACCACTTTGAAACTTTTAAAAGTAATTTTAATTTTAAAACATTAATTTCCATATAAATAAATCCTTAAAACCATTTTTAAAACATGGACATTAATGAGAATGATTTAGAATAAATCTTTAAAGAATTTAAAATGATATTTTAGTTAGAGTTCCTAACCAAATGATAGATGCTTTAATAAAAATAATTGAGGTAATGAAAACTTTATAATATCATGAGAATAAAGGGATCCATGATATAATATTTCAAAGTATAGTATATACACCTTATAAAAGTGAATTGACACATAACAATAAAGAAGTCTCAATGGAATGTAAGTTAAGATGAAATCCCTTATAAAGACTGTATACTTAGGTTAAGGATAAATCAATGACATAATTATATGTGAAAAATAAAAATACACTCAATATGATTGGATATTCAGTGTAAATCAATTAGAGGACATTCACACATATTATTGTAAAAACAACACCAATGAATTGGAGGTTTAACTCAATGAATTGAAATTGAGTTAAAATTACTCTTATCAAGTTCATATCGATGACTTGAGAATTTATCAATGGAGTGATTATGTGTATCAAAATTATATCCACACAAAGGGGAGTGGAAATTACTACATAATTAAATAAATAGTTATTTCACACATAATCTTGGAGTAAAATAATCAATGATGTTTTCATAAAACAGAATGAGTGGAAATTGAAATTTGAAATTCTCTTACCGATTTGGTAATTTATGAAACATACACCCCATGAAATAAGGATCATACAATGATGATGTAAATACACATACATTAATGTATAAGACACAAAGAATACAATCATGGGCAGTACATACACCACACAAAAGGTAATAGTGGAAAATATCGCATGAATCTCACAAGAATAAAAGTGAATGGGCACGTGAGGTGTGGACTTGTTTTGGGGGTCTCACTACGGTATTCAATCCTAGCATGGATGGCCTCCCATTTTTGGATAGTTGGTACTATGGACCAGGAAGTAGTGGCCTTGAAAGAATGGCACGCACTGTTCTGCTGTATGCAGGCTACTGGGGCCTCTAGATGGTGAGGAATAAGGCGAGACATGAAGGGGTGGGTGTGACAGCACATGCCATTATTGTTTGGACAAAGAACCTTTTAGGTGACCTAGCCAGGGCTGTCAAAAACTAGAGGGAAGCCCCATCTCTAATTTAGTTTCCAGAGATGGCATGTGTAGTGCCCATGGATAGTGGAACGAAGGGAAAATGGGTTCATTGGAACCCTCCAATAAGAGGGTTTAAACTCAATACAGAGAGGGCCTTTAAATGTTAGTGCACAAGTCCCTACAGGACCAGGGTTTTTCTCCCTGGTCGATCACCTATGCCATCAGAAAATGCCGACATTTACTTGGTAGCAACATTAAAGTGTTTCACACTTGGAGGGAGGGTAACAAAGTTTCTGATCACCCATTTTCTCAGGATATCTCATGATTTGAGGATTTATACTTTCATACTAAGGCTAGTTTGAAACCCGAGGGGGTCAATTTGATCATAGGGGATGATCTTGGTCTTCACTATTTTAGACCTCCTTAGCTCCGGTCTTTGGGGTTGGGGTAGGGGGTGGGGGTGTGGTGATGGTTTTTTGTTGTGGTTGTTTTTCCTCTTTTCTTTGAATAAAAATCTATATGATGTTATGATATTTACTAAAACCACTTACCTTTTACTTTTATTTAGTATAGGGTAGGTTAAACTCTTTTATAATGGAGAAATCATTTTTGTTAAATTATAAAATAATTAATTAAATAAATATGATATCATATATGATCTTCTAATATTGCTTTGTTAATGATATTTTTGTAGTATCCTTGTTTTGGGTGTTAAATGATTCATTTTACTTTATATGTTTTGTAACATAAGTCATGTTTGTTATGTATAGGATATATTTGATTCATATAAATAATGATATTATGTTATTAAACATTATTTTTAATTCATAAAATGAAAATTATTCTTGAATGGTTACGATGGGGAATGAATCTTATCACACTTGTGGAGACGATAATCCGTATGTACGCACGAGCGACAATATCATTAAATTGATGGTAAAATAGTATGTAATTGGATGGTATATCATATATAAATAATAATTAAAATTTTTTATTTAATATTTACATCAATTGTACTTATTATTATACCCATCAAAATAATGAAGTGTTGAATAACAAACTACACCACGATGTGGAGATGGTAATCCATACGTACGCACGTATAGTGACTTTGTCATTCATAGGATGGATAAAATAATGAATATGGTTATAACATAATTATAATAACATCACAGTATGTATAAGGTAATGGAGTTATTATTTTGGTATGGAAACAACAAAGAAATAGGAAGTGGAAGAAGAAAAGAACTTTGAAGGAGGTGGTGAAATTATTACCTTTTCTTCGGGTGCTTCCTTTTGATTTGATAAAAAGGGATCCTTAGGATGGATTTATGATCAAAGAAAGGCCTATAGGTTTAAGTGAGGTTATTTGGGAGGATATTTGAGCAGGTTTTGTCCAAGGAAAATGACTTTGGAGGTGTGAAATGAAGAGAAGGGGAAGTACCTTTTTATAAGAGGGGTGAGGGACACTTTAGGAAAATCTTGAAATATTATTTTATTATCTAATAATTTTTGGTTTATAATGGCTCCAAATGGATTTATTTAAAGTATAAGGTGGGTATGGTTCGCAATACAATAAACCAATAGGTTTTAGACAAGTTTAGATCATGATATCAACCTTATATTTTAGATTTAACTCTTAGTTAATTAGTTTAACTTTTACCATGTCTTCCTGTATTATTACACTATATGGTTAATAAACATACTATAAACTAAAAATAGAACCTCAAGTGGTTTATTAATTATATATATATCATTATATAAGTCCTTTGGACAAACCTTAGATTTTTAAGAATATTATATCATTTAATAATATAATATTTGTTTTAAAAACTCAATTATGTCAATTTTGACACTATTTAGTATTTGGTTTTTGTGAAAGTTGTAACAACATGATTACTTCGAAAAAAATTCATTGAATCAACCCTAACATGTCATATTAATCTAGAAAACTCTTGGAATTCATCAAAAGTGTCAATTTACATTTATTTTGATATTTATAATATCAATTATTTTAATATTTCATTAATAAGGTAATTATTGCATCATCATCACGTCATAAATAAGTTTAATTATTTAATGATAAAAATTATAAATAAAATACCATGATGTATGAAATATTTTTATATTTATAATTTATATTTATAATAAAATTTATATTATGTTTAACCTTATATTAAAAATGTTTTAGTTATGAAAATTTGAATTTAACACTTTTAACTTTTCTTTAAATAAAATAATAATAAATGTCCTAATCTAATCCAAGTGGACCAAAGAGGACAATATTTTATTTATAAGGTTGATTTTGGTCTAAAAGAACTTATACAATATAATTAGGACATGTGTTAGGGTAATTATAATATCATTTTTACCTTTAATTACCCTATTTACTTTTAACTGTGGTAAATAAAAGTCAAAAGTTACTATTCAACAAAAATTAATTTCATCTTATTAAACCCCATTTTACTTAATGATGTCAACCGTGTCTCTCATATTTTTTAAATTTAATTCATAGAAGTGGTAAAATTATGTTTTATGCAAATTTGCTAATGTGTCTAGAAGGCGGGTAAAAAACGTTAAAAAAATTCAATAAAATTTTATACATCTAATTTAATTATAAAATGACTCCAATGAATAAAATTGAACTAATATATATATATATATATTATATATATTTTGACTTAAAATTAATTTATATAAAATAAATAATTATTTAAATAAAAAGTCGGTTTTTAATCAATAACGCAGTGTTTTTCACTATTCATCAAAAATTGAAAGTTTTTTAGAAAAATATCAAAAATTCACCCTAAGCTAATTTTTATATTCTGAATCCAAAAATGATGTCATTTTACCAAATTAAAAATATATAAGTTTCATTAATTAATTTAAAATTAATTCCTGTAGTCAAAACCAGAAAGCAGGTTTTTGAGAAGTAAAAACTGTCAAAAGATTGAAATGTGTTTATGTCCAATTTAAAAGTTAAATTACATAAAATGACCAAAATTAGATTAAATGATAAAAATATAATCTAATTATACTTCAAAACCATTCAAATTTAAAATTTAACACTATAAATTATTTTTATTAAAAAAGTTTTTTTCAATTATAATTTAGTATCTTTCACTACTCATCACAATATGAAAGTTATTAGAAAAACACAAATAATTTATCCAAACTAAGTTTTTATGTCCCACTTCTGAATAAGAATTTAATTTCATCAAATTGAATATATAAAAGTGTCAAATATTAGATTATAAAGGGTTTTCCATTAAAAGGGGGAAACTGCATTTTTTGAAAAATACTTCTTTTATTTGAAAAATTGAATTTGTCCTTATATTATGTCTAAGAAAAAAAAGATGAATGTTAAAATTATATAAGATATATATAAAATTCAAAATGTGGTTATTAATATTCATAACCGTTTTTTAAATGGCTAGTTTGATAGGTCGTGGTGTGCTTGAACTCGGTGTTGCGTACATCGCACACAATTGTATTATTCAAAGAGAAGTGTACCATGGAAGCTTGGGGTGTTACATTCTTCCCTCATTCAATAAATTTAATCCTCAAAATTTGAGATTTTTCTTCATAAATAAAAGGTAAAAAAATTGAAAATACCTTTGTGAAAAACCCACATCAGAAATAGGGTTAATGAATTTTAGTCTTAATTAGAGGGAAAGGGAAATGAAAACCTCACCATAAAATTTGGATTTTGAATAGGAGAACATTAGTGGAAATTATAATTGGAGGAAATATGTAAATATTTATAAGGAGTGATTCAGGTAATCAATCACAAACAAGTGAATGGAAAATTGAGGGCGTCAAAGCCATAAATCTATGATGAATAATGTAAGGTATTAGGATAACACATTTTTGGGTTCAAGATCTTTTCCCTAAAGTTTAATAATTAATTTCTTCATAGAATAATAAAAAAATACTTGATAAGTATAGTTCCACCCGTTAACTAATTTCTACCAAAAACTCATATTTCATTCCAAATGATGAGTATTCAAGATAACTTAGTCACACCTGAAGTGCTAAAATCAACTTATAGAGAATTACATAATCCAAAAAGGATGAACTATATATTTCCCCTATCTTTAAAGATTAACCAAAACCAAAATGTTTAGTACAAGATCAGATGATCCCCTAAAAGGATAATCCTTTAGAGAAGGAAATACTAATATTAATTTCTAAAATTAAACCAAAAATACCCAAAGATCAATAAATTACATTTAATAAATAATTGTCCTTAAAATCCTTCCATATAATCCAAATTAATATTGAAACCCAAAACTCATAAGAATTTGATTACGTAGTCTTCCACGTTAAATTATATCTCTAAATAACATCGACTACTATTAAAGTCACATACTTAAAATTAATTAACCTAATCACATATTGTCTATGATAGGTAAATAATTTCCATAAATAACCTAAATTTCTATAAGTCCACAATAAAAACATAGATAAAAATCCACCATTACTTCTCAAATGAAATCCCATAGTATTCTATTTTCTTTAGGAATATAGTGTTCCCAACAGAGAGAACGTATTCTAAAATAACATTAATCACTCAATCACCAAATCATTTTCCTATAATAAGGATATCCATTTGATAAACATAAGATCCCAAATCAACTTATTATTTATCAATAAAATCATTTAACTAAAAATAATTAGTCACACTAACCAGGGACTTCACATAGTCCAGCGGTAGGTGATAAATCCCAGTCGCACTTTGGTTGTGGGTTCGATTCTCACAGCTTTTTCCGATGCGATGGTTTGTCACACGGTATGTGTGTTTTACTTTTTCAAAAAATATATTTTATAACATTCCCAAAATGATATAAATTCCTTAAAATAACCATAACATAATTTTACCACAAATGTTATCTCATACCTCTCATTTTCATCCCAAAATTTAACAACTTGTAATTGACTCAAATTCAAGGATAATATTAACCCAAATTGTTATTTATAACTGTATCCACAATAGAAAAGACAATTCTTCCTCAAATAGCATTTTCACATAAAAAACTATAGGGTTACACTTACAAGAGAAAAGTCTTCCAAATTAATCCCATCAACAACGAGCACTAATAATTTTTTAAAATTTCTCCATACATTTATTTCCACATAGGTTCTTCCTTGACTAAGAGATTATCCTACAGAATAGGGAATTCACTCGGGTAATGACCAGGTCCCCTAAATTTACGACAAATGACTATAAATAGATTCTTGGGATCATTTTTATTTTCTTCCATAGTGCTCTTCATTTTCCCCGTAAATTATTTACTTTATGTACTTCTTTCCCACACATAAAGGATTTCTTGGTTCCATTGAGACACTTTCCTAGGTGTCTCCTTCCACATTTCCTACATGATGGAAATTGAGCTTTCTTTTCTCCATGGTCTCCACTGCTGGAGCTCTTATCATTCACTATCTTTCTCTTTATTTTGAGTCTGGGAGTTGGTTAATATATATGTTGTTGATCATATTTTTGGAAAGATGATTCGGAATGAACACAATATCTTTTACGCCTATCAACATTCCATTTTTTTCTCATTTCTACAACCATTCCCACATTATACATCATGTTCAATGTTACTATGACTTCCATGGAATCCAGCCATTGACTAAACCTAAAAAGTATTATGTGAGTAACAATAGTCATAAAATAATTTAGGGAATATCATGACACCTTATTTTCAATCTAAAACACCTTAGAATTAACCAAGGTTTTTTATTATCATATTATATTAAAATCCTTCAAATCAGTTTGTAAAGAAAATGTGAATTATCCTAAGAATATACCCCGGGAGTGTCATAACCAAGAGTGCATCAAGGCCCATTGTTGTGCACCAATTCCTGTTAGATTCTAGCTCAAAGCTATGTTTTCGGGTTTTACCCCTAGGTACATATGCAAGAGAGTTACCTCTACCTACTCGTATCTAGACCGGGATGAATTTCTTGGAAAACCCACATAATATTAACATTACAAATTTTTTTGGATGTTATTCTATACTAATCCCCAAAATCTATCTTAGGGTAATGTTCTCTAATCAGAGTTTTTCTAAATCTAGTTTCCAAGGTTTGTACTAAACTTCCTCTGATATCAACTATAATGCCCTGATCCAAGTTACCAAGATTCAGTGCATTATTACATAACATTGGCATGATCTCAAGAGATCAAGTCTCGAAAGACTGGTTAATTTAGTAGCCTTGGAAGTAATAGACACATACATAAATTTTACATTACATCATGAAATAAATAAAAGAAAAATTGTGCCCCATTTGAATACACTAATATCTGTTGGCCTATCCCTACAGGTTAAACATAATATAGTTCTTCACATCTTGGGAAAATAAAACATAAGAAAGGGGTGAGCTCATATGCTCAGTAGGGATAACAATATAGAGGGAACTATCATAAATAATCATAAACATTTAAGGTAATGTATAAGACTAAAACACAAGGCTTTTAAACATAAACATCAACATAATATGGAAAAGAAAAATTGAATAATTCCATTTACTTATTCACATGGATATTCTACTAGTATAATAATCCCATGCAATATCAATAGCCAATTTCCTTTTGATGAAATGCATAATGCCGAACATCATAACCACATAGTCAAGGCCTAGTGCCAAGACTACAAATAAGATTTTTTCAAGGCCTTATTCCAAGACACTAGTTTGTCTCATGAGACCACTGATGCATCGAGGAGATATAGCGGGATCCACCAATTACTTACTAAGTCCAATGCATTCCTCATATAAAAAATTTGAAACATAATGTAAATATTTTTATTAAAACTTGCATACTAAATGTCAATATTTTAACCGTAAACCATGAATGGTATAAAAATATCACATTCACATTCAATCATAACTCATTAAATACAATATGGAAGATTGTATTATAATAAATTAACCTCAATCCAGAATAACAAAGGATATTTAAATAGATGAAAATAATCATCAAAACTATTTGAGAGAAATATCCCCCCTTTTCTTGAAAACATTTAAAAGTATCACTATTTATTAAGAAGTAGTTTAAAATATATTTTTGAATCAAAGTATCCCATACCCCTTTGAAAAATTTAAAAGGAATTTTAATTTTAAAACATTAATTTCCATATAAATACATCCTTAAAACCATTTTTAAATCTTGGAAATTAATGAGAAAGATTTAGAATAAATCGTTAAAAAATTTAAAATGATATTTTTGTTAGAGTTTTTAATGAAATGAGAGACACTTGAATACAAATAATTGAGGTAATAAAAACTTTATAATATAATGAGAATAAAGGGATCCATGATATACTATGTGAAAGTACAGTATATACACCATATAAAAGTGAATTGGCACATAACAAAAAATAAGTCTCTATGGAATGTAAGTTGAGATGAAATCCATTATAAAGAACGTATCCTTAGGTTAAGGATAAATAAATGACATAGTTATGTGTGAAAAATACAAATACACTAAATATGATTGGATATTAAGTGTAAATCAATCATAGGACATTCACACATATTCTTGTAAAAACAACACCAATGACTTGGAGGTTTAACTCAATAAATTGAAATTGAGTTAAAATTACTCTTATCAAGTTCATATTGATGACTGGAGAATTTATAAATGGAGTGATTATGTTTATCAAAAGTATATCCACACAAAGGGGAGTGGAAATTACTAAATAAGTAAATAAATAGTGATTTCATAGATAATCTTAGAGTAAAATAATCAATGAAGTTTTCATAAAACCGAATGAGTGGAAATTGAAATTTGAAATTCCATTACCGATTTAGTAACTTATGAAACATACTCCACATGAAATAAGGATAATACAATGATGATGTAAATACCCATAAATTAATGTATAAGACACAAATAATACAATCAGGGGTAGTATATACACCACACAAAAGGTAATAGTGGAAAATATAGCATGAATCTCATGAGAATAAAAGTGAGATGAAAACCCCTTACCTTGTACTTGTACTTAGTATAGGGTAGGTTAAACTCCGGTATAATGGTTAAATAATTGTTTTTAAATTATATAAGAAACAAATAAACAAATATGATATCATATATGATCTTCTAATATTGCTTTGTTAATGATATTTCAGTAGTATCATTTTTTGGCTGTTAACTGATTCGTTTTCCTTTATATGTTTTGTTATGTAAGTAATGTTTATTATGTATAGAATATATTTTATTCATATAAATAATTATATTATGCTATTATTAATTATTTTTAAACCATAAAATTAATATTATTCTTGAATGGTTATGTTGAGGAATGAATCTTATCATGCCTGTGAAGACAGTAATCTGTACGTACGCACGAGTGAAAATATCATTCAATTGATGGTAAAATCGTATGTAATTTGATGTTATATAATATATATAGATCCATTAACATGTTTTATTTATTATTTACATAAATTTTACTCATTATTATTCCCATCCAAATAATTAAGTGTTGAATAATAAACTACACCAAGACGTGGAGACGGTAAACCGTACGTACGCATGTATGGTGAGTTTGTAATTCATAGGATGGATAGAATAATGAATATGGTTGTACCATATTTATAATAAAATCAAAGTATGTAGAAGTTACTGGATTTATTATTTTAGTATGGATACAACAAAGAAAGAGGAAGTGGAAGAAGAATTTCTTTTGAAAGAGGTGGTGAAATTATTACCTCTTCTTCAGGTGCTTCCTTTTGATTTGATCTAAAGAGATCATTAGGTAGGATTTATGATCAAAGTAAGGCATCTTGGTTTAAGTTAGGGTAGTTTAGAGGATATTTGAGCAGGCTTTGGCTGAGTAAAATGGATTTGGAGGTGTGAAATTAAGAGAAGGGGAAGTACCCTTTTATAAGAGAGGTGAGGGACACTTTAGGAAAAGCTTGAAATATTATTTTATTATATAATAATTTTTGGTTTATAATGGTTCCAAATGGATTTATTTTACGATTATGGTGGGTATGGGTCTAAATCCATTCAACCAAAAGGTTTTAGACAAGTTTAGATCACTATATGTACCTTATCTTTTAGATTTAACACTTAGTTAATTAGTTTAACTTTTACCATGTCTTCTTGTATTCTTACACCATATAGTTAATAAACATACTATAAACTACCAAGAGATCCTAAAGTGGTCCAATAATGATATATATATCATTATATAAGTCATTTGGATGAACCTTATATTTTTAAGAATATTATATCATTTAATAATATAATATTTGTTTTAAAAACTCATTTATGTCAATTTTGAAACTATTTAGTATTTGGTTTTTGTGAAAGTCGTAACAACATGATTACTTCGAAAAAAATTCATTTAATCAACCCTAACATTTAATATTAATCTATAAAATCCATTTAATGCATAAAAAGTGTCAATTTACATTTATTTTGATATTTATAATATCAATTATTTTAATATTTCATTAATAAGGTAATTACCGCATCATCATTGTGTCATAAATAAATTTAATTATTTAAGGTCTAAAAACTATAAATAAAATACCATGATGTAGGAAATATTTTTTTATTTCTAATTAATATTTATAGTCTAATTTTTCTTATGTATAACCCTATATTAAAAATGTTTTAGTTATGAAAATTTGAATTTAACACTTTTAATTATTCTTTAAATAAAATAATAATAAATGTCCTAATCTAATCCAAGTGGACTAAAGAGGATCATATTTTATTCCTAAGATTGATTCAGGTCGAAAAACACTTAGGCAATAAAATTAGGACATGTGTTATGGTAATTATAATATCATTTGTACCTTTAATTACCCTATTTACTTTTAACTATGGTAAATAAAAGTCAAAAGTAAATATTCACCAAAAATTATTTTCATCTTATTGAACAAAATTTTTCTTACTGATGTCAACTATTTTTTTATATTTTTTAAATTCAACTCACAAAAGTGGTAAAATTACGTTTTATGCAAATTTGCTAACGTGTCTAGAAGGTGGGTAAAAAACTTTAAAAAAATTCAATAAATTTTTTTACATCTAATTTTATTGTAAAATAAATCCAATTAATTATATTGATATAATATAGGTATTATGTATCTATTTTTACATAAAATTAATTTAAATAAAATAAATAATTATCTAAATAAAAAGTCAGTTTTTAAACAATAACGTAGTGTTTTTCACTATTCGTCAAAAATTAAAAGTTTTCAGAAAAATATCAAAAATTCACCCTAAGTTAATTTTGATTTTCTGAATCCAAAAATGATTTATATTTTATGAAATTAAAAACATATAAGTTTAATTAATTAATTTAAAATTAATTCTTGTTGTCAAAACCAGAAAGAGGGTTTTTGAGAAGTAAAAACTATCAAAAGATTGATTTGTGTTTATGTACAATTTAAAAGTGAAATTAATTCCAATGAATAACATTGGATTAAATTATAAAAATATAATCTAATTATACTTCAAAAACATTAAAATTTATAATTTAACACTATAAAATATTTTGATTAAAAAAGCTATTTTCAATTAAAATTTAGTATCTTCACTATTCATCCAAATATGAAAGTTATCAGAAAAACACCAAACATTTATCCAAAATAAATTTTTATGGCCCAATTCTAAAGAATAATATAATTTCATAAAATTGAATATATTAAAGTGTCAAATATTGGATTATTAATGGTTTTTCATGAAAAGGTGTAAAAACTGCATTTTTTGAAAAAATACTTCTTTTATTTGAAAAATTGAATTTGTCCTTATATTATTTCTAAGAAATACAAAAGTTGAATTTTAAAAATATATGGGATATATATAAAATTCAAAATGTGGTTGTTAATATTCATAAAATCTTTTTAAATGACTAGTTTTATAAGTTGTGGTGCACTTGAACTCGGTGTTGTGTACATCTCACTCTATTGTATTCTTCAAAGAGAAGCGTACCGTGGAAGCTTGGGGTGTTACATTATCAATGTATACATATAAATTTTAACTAAGTATAATAATTTCCCTTGTACATGAACAACTTCCTCCCCACATAATACTTTAGACTCTAAAAAAATAACTTCTATAGGGATCAAATATGGAAATTAAAAAAATGGAAAATCCTTAAAATAAAATAAAATCCCATTTCTAGTATTTGGCCAAATTATGAAGATTTTATCCCAATATTCTATACAGTACCCATCCAACAACTGATCAAGGTGGATATTATGGGAATGAATATCATAAAAGAGTAATATTTGAGAAAGGATTACTAGAATAATATTCACCTTTGAAGCTATACATGTGGAGATGATCCAAAGAAGAAGAGTCCACTTATCGCAATGTGAAAAACCAAGAGAGGTAGCAGAAGAAGAAACTAATAGTTAGAACCTCCTAGAAACCAGTGAAATGGACCAAATCAGGACCTATATATTGAGATATCATTTGATTTCATAGTTTATATGGTGTCTTTAAAGGAATAATAAGACTACAATGATAAGATTTAATTCTCTTAAAAAAATTAGGATAGTTGTATGGGTTTCTACTAAGTTTTTATTTAAAACTATAGTGATGGAACTGTAGGATACTATGAACTATACAAAGAGAAATAACCCTATTCCCATTCTTTAATTTTAATGAGTTTTATTTTCATTTTTCCTGTATTAATTTTCATGAGATATAAGTATTTCCATAGGATAAATAGATTATCATCAATATGATTGTGTATTTATTATTAATTTATTCTATTACTTTGGATTGAACATAATTACACCTAAATATTATTTTATTTATCATATAGTAGAGGGGAGTGAGGATTTATAGAGGAGTGATTGAGGGTCCTTGGTCACCGTGGGTAGGTGAAAGTGATTATGCAATGATCATTACATGCACTTACTTTCCAATGACACTAGAGAGAGTGAGTGGCTCAAGGTATTGAGTTACCTTTTGAGATTAGGAATTATAGATAATTTATTTATGAGTGTTTGTGACATAGTGGATGTGAGCATTATTTAAGTTCCATCCATTCTTGTTTTCATCCACTTTTTATTTATTAAATATATTTCATTCACACATTTTTCTCATCCTTTCCCACATTATTTTAAATATAAATAGTATTAGGTTAGTATTCATGTGAAAAAATGAATGAGTATTCCCTTAGTCAGTGGATAACCCTGGTCAACCACTATGCTAAATTCTAGGAGTTTTTAAATATTCTATTTGAACATGAACCCGTGATAGTCATGTGTCAACTTGGCACTATTTCTAGGAAGTTAGGAAGGTAATTCACTCTTTATCATCAATTTTTAAATATTTTACTACTTTCAAATTAAAATCCATCTTAAAAAATGAAACTATTGTATGAATCATCCTTACCCATGGAAAAGGTTGTATCTATATTTTCTAAACAAGTAATGGGAGACCGAATCTCATATGATATAGAGGAGGAGTCAAAAGATGTTATTAAGGATATTAAAGAGGCCATAAAGTATCCATTTCAAGAAATATTGGCCTAATAACTAATTGAGATCCTTGAGTAATTTCCATAGTTTCATCAGCATTCGATCAAAGCACAAAATGACCTCATCCATATACCCTATGAAGAAGATATCACAAATTTTTCAGCTAAAGTGCACTATTATACTCTCCAATTCATTTCAAATTTCCTTCTATGAAGAAAAAATAATCAAGGATGAGATAATTAAGTGAATTTATATTTCCTTAAACTCAATTTTTTTTGACATTTCATTACGTAAATTAAAATATCACTTCATTTATGTTTATGATATAACCTCAACTGAGATACATTTATCCATAGAGAATAAATATGAGTAATAAGCTACCACAACATATATGGTTCATTTTGAAGAAAATTTAAAAGCCCCTCTACTTATAAAATTATAAAAAATGGGTATTTAGAGCTATTACTAGAAGAAAAGTAGATTCGGGCAGAAATTTAAAAGTTATATAAACTCATCATGGAATTATTTTATTCCAATATAGTTAAAATTGATTTGAAATTAAATTTCCCTTACTATTATATTTCTCATTCAACATCTAAATTATAGGCTTGGGTATATTTTGAAGCTAAATATGCTGCAAGTGATGTGGTTGTATTAGAATAAAAATGGTGCTAGACATATAGATAGAAAAGGATAATGTGGAAAACATCATCCCTTTAGCTGACTCCAAATTAAAGGAGGCCTTCTACCTACTACCCACTCTAATGAAAAAAAAATTCACTATAGAATAGATGAAGACACAACTTATTATTGGGAATGAGTACCTAAAGAGGAATATCTATGAATCTGTCAAAAATAAGTACTATAATCCCACCGAAACTACAAGGATGTAGTGGTTTTTTCCTATAAGTTTCATTTTATACATGATTAGGTATAATCATAGGGATTTCCAACTATGGAAAACATAAACATAACCTCTCTTGGGAGGGATAACCTAATAATATTTTACCATTATCATTATTTTTTATTTTTATTTAGTTTTTAATAAAATATCTACGACTTAATTCTATTTTCTGAAGGGTTTTAAAGAGGTAATTAGCTTGAGAATTAATAAAAGTAAATCAAAGGAACGATGCCTATCCAATAACCAGGTTGTGTTCTTCCATTTTTTTCTATTTATTCACTATATTTGTTTGTATTTTTTTAATCTATAACTAAGAAGTGATAAATAAGTATATGGAAAGTACTAAACCTTTTTATGATTATATTAGAACATGCTTAGAGTTTGTTTAGAATATTTTTAATACCTATTTTAGGAATATGTTAAAAAAACTTTGCTTTCTATATTTGGTATTTTAAATTTATTTTTAGGATAGGATATTGAGTTTCAAATCTATCCTACCTAGTGAAAAAATGAAACGATTGATTGAGGAATTCAACCAATTTTTAAATTGTTAAATCTAGAGGATTTCTGAGTAAAATTTCTATTGTTTTCATAAAATTTATGTTTAAGAATTAGAGAAGGGAGTGTGATATAAAACATTTAAGTAGAATCAAAATTATATCATGAGTAAATTGGAATTTTGAACTTTATCATCGATAACATTACCTTTTTGAAAAATAACACCTTAGGACGACAACTTAAAATAAATTTATATAATTACATTGATACTAGAGTAAAATGGGAAATTTGTAGCCCACATGATGTTTTATGACAGTTAGAAACATGGTTTTTGAGTAATAAAATCTACTTTCACATTTAATAATTACTTTTCACACACCATGGATTGAAAAAATTCAATAAGTGCCTAATTATAAAAAATTAATAGATTTAACTAAGGTAAATATTGAACCCAAATTAACAATGATGAAATTGGATTATAAGATTGTTATTTGAGTTGTATTAAATAACTAATAAATGGAGCTTTGGTGCAACTAACTTATAAAAAAGGGATAAATTAAAGTTCCACTTGTTAAATTTTTAATTTCATTAAATTCTATTTCGTTTTCACTCACAGTGAAAGAAATTTTTCTTAAATTGAAATAGTTAGTGGGTTAGGCTCATAGAAGAGGCTTGATAATTTCAATGATGAATGAATATTTGTTTCTCTTATTTTATATTTTTTATTAGACGTAACAATTATTTTTGTTATTTAAATTAATTTTATTTCATCGGAATGTAATAGCTTTAGCATGGATGATTTATTAGAGAAAATATTATCAAATTTTTGATATGTATTTTTTTATAATTTAACCCTAAAATTTATTTAAAACTTTAGAAAATAATATATTTTTGATATATTTATAAATCTATAATTAAATTAATAAATGGATTAAATCTTGAGTTTTAGTGTTTTATTCAATTTAGAAATAGTTGGAGAAGTCTTACATTAATTTTTAATATTTGGTATAAACTGTTTAAAGGATTTTAATTCATATTTTTATTATTTAAGAAAATTCAATTTTAATTTAGAAAAAACATCAAGGAGTTTTATTTTCACGATTTGTAGGTATGAAATTGACCAAGGGGATACAACATCTATGACTTTCCCAAAGGCCAGTCTGTTTGAATTTTCTCATAGTATATTACTTTGGAGGGATGAAATCTAGTGAATTAATAAGTAAAAATATATGAATATAAGAATTTAATACCCACCC
This sequence comes from Viscum album, assembly GCA_963277665.1. Lineage (NCBI taxonomy): Eukaryota > Viridiplantae > Streptophyta > Magnoliopsida > Santalales > Viscaceae > Viscum > Viscum album. Next base: position 1,347,455,968 of record OY728121.1, on the reverse strand, counting down.
ATACATGAATTTCCCTGGAATCATGTATGAATTTCTCAACCAACATGCATGATTTCCAAGATTCCAATATGTAAAACTAATCTACCTTGCACCTTAAGACTTATCAAGCACTGTAATACTTTTTAGTGGCCTTGTATAACTTTTTTTTAAAGTGTAAGACTTTATTTGGTCTATTTATGACTTCCTCCTTGGGTAAGACTTTTTAATTTTTCAAAAAAAAAATTCTATGGGGATCAAAATAGGAAATTCTATAAATATAAAAAACCCCAAATAAAATCAAACCCGAAATAAAATCAAACCCTATTTATGTTTTTTGTCCAAATTAGGAAAAAATTATCATGAGATTTCACATGAAACCCATATAGAAAATAATCAGAGTGGTGAAAATGGGAAATAATGTCATTTAAGGGGAATATTCAATAGAATATTACTAGATGAATCTGCACCCTTGGAACTATACAAATAGAGATTATATAAAGAACAAGAGTTCACTGCCTGTGATTTTGAAAAATAGGAGAGGTCAGAGAATAATAATCTTGAAGATGGAACTTCTTGGAAGCTGGTAGTGTATACTAAATCATAACCTACATGTTTAGATAACATATGATTTGAGAGTTTTTGTGATGCCTTTAAATAAATAAGAATATCATTATGATAAGAATTTTACAATTCACTTAAATTAGGAAATATATACTATTTTCTACTTAGATTTTATTTGAATCTCTAATGATGAAGTTTTAGGATGTTGTGGCTTAGATAAGGGGAATTATCCCATTAACACTCTTTAATTTTAACTATTTTTAATTTATATTTATACTTGGTTAATTTTCTTGATGTTAGAGTGTTTGAATATGACTATTAGACTATAATCACTATGATTATGTATTTATTTAGGGTTTCTTCTCTTACTTTTGTTTGCATTTAATCTGACCTTGATCTTCTTTCATTTCTCATATCAAAGAGGAAAATTAGTATTGATCGATGAGTGATTGAGGTTCTTTGGTCACTATGGGAAGGTGAAATCATTTTTTAGTGACCATTTCTCACAATTACTAGCATTTTACACTAGAGAGGGAGATATAGATAGTAGCTCAAGGTCTTGAGTTAGTTATTAAGATTTTTAAAGAGAGTGAATTTATTTATGAGAGGTTGTGATAGAGTATATAATAGAATAATTAATGATCCAACCATGATTTTTTATCCACTTATCTTTTCTTAAATATCATTTATGAACACTATGTTCACATATTTTTATCCCTTTTTTTAAAATGTAAATAGAAATAGGTTAGTATTGATGTGAAAAACAAGAATGAGTATTCTATTTCATGGGGAACAACCCTAGTAAGATACCATGCTACATTCCAAGAGTTTTTATACAGTTATTTTTAATCTTGATCGTATAAAATCCACACGTTTACTTGGAACCATTTCTAGGAATCTAGGTTGGTAATATGCTCTCCATCATCACTTTGTAAATAATAAACTATTTTCAAATTAACAAATATATTATTTAAAAATGGAACCATTGTATAACAAATCCTCACCCATGGAAGAGGATATTTCAACATTTTCTAAATAGGCGAAGAGTTTCCAAAGTTCACCTTGCATAGAGGAGAACTTGAAAGAGGTTATTTAGGATCTTACGGAGGCTATAGAGTATTTGTGATTAGAATCCTTATCCCAAGAACTCATTGATATCCAGGCGTACTTTCTAGATTTTTTTCAACATTCAAACAAGGAACACAATGAGCTTATCCCTCCAATCTATTAAGAAGATATCATAAAGGTAAAGGTTGAAGTGTAAGAACCTAATCTCATAATAATTTAAAATATCCTTCAAGTGGAATTTAAAGAAAAAAGAGAGAGGCCCAATCTGAGCTAAGGAAGGGAGTTTATCTTTCTTGGAACTCAAATTTTATTGATCTTTATTAACTTGAATTTCTGTCTCACTTTATATTTTTCTATTACGTAGCCTCAACCAAGACACATTTATCCCTAAAGAGTGAATATAGGGAATAATATAGCACAATAGATATTGTGTATTTTAAATAAATTTTAGATGACCCATTTATTATCACATTATCAAAAAATATATTTTTATAGATATTATTAGAATAAATGCATCCACAAAATAAAATTTTATAGGGAGATAAACCCAATATGGAATTATTTTATTTTAATTTAGTTAAAACTAAATTAAAATTCAATCCCACTTACTATTATACTTTTGATTCAACATATAATTGTAGGATTGAGAGTAAGATGAAGATGCCATAAGTGATGTGGATGGATTAGAAGATAATATAGTGCTACCCACACTAGTAGAAAAAGGGTAAGTGGATAACATCATACCTCCACCTAAAACTAAATTAAAAGAGGCCTCATACCTACTACCTAATCCCATGAAACAAAAATTCACTAAAAAAGTGGTGGATACACTACTGATTATTGGAAATGAGTACCTTAAAAGGAAGATCTATATAGATTTCGAGAAGTTTTGGAATCACATAGGAACCACTAGGATTTGGTGGTTCTAGTTAAATAATATTCATTGACCATATGACAAGGGATAATTATAGGGTCATCAAGTTATAGAAATATTAAATACAATCCCTCTTATGAGTTATAACCTAATAATATTTCCCCTTTCTCACTATTTTTTTCATTTTATTTATTTTTAATAAAATATGTAATGTTTAATTTTGTTTTCTATATGTTTTTAAGGACAGACTTAGCTTGGGAAGTAATAAGAGAAAATCAATGGTAGGCTACCCATCTAATAACCAAGTCATATTCTTACTTTTTCATTTATTTATTCACTTAAGGTATTTTAATTTTTACTAATATTTAACTGAGAAATATTAGATATATATAGGGGAGGTCTCACATATTTTTATGATTAACTTAGGAAATATTTAGAGTTTGTTTAAAATATATTTTAGGACTTGTTTAAAGAAAACAATTAATAAAAATTTTTCTTACTATTTTTCCTTTTTCTTTTTGTTTTTAATGTGTTTTTAGGCTAGTAAATAGATTTTCAAATATGTCATGCCTAGTGAAAAATTCCATGATATATTGAGGAATTCTAATAATTTTGAAAAATTTTAATCTAGATAATTTCTAAGTAAATTTTACCCTATTTTCATAGAAATTTTTATTTTAAAACCATGGAAATTAGTGTGATGGAAAATATTTATGTGGAATAAAAATTATAATATAATAAAATTTTAATTCTGAATTTTATCATAGGTAACTTTTCCTTTATGAAATGTAAAACCACAGGGAGCCAACTTAAAATACATTTATATAAGTTCTTTGAAACTTCTGTACAATGGGAAATTGGGAACCCACAAGAATTTATATGACAGTAAGGCTCATGGTGTGTGAGTAATAAAAGTGTTTTGTATATATAATAATTTATTTTCACAAACCATAGATGGGAAAATTTCAATAAGTTCCCAATTTTAAAAAATTAATAGATTTATGTGAGTGAAATATTGAGTACAGATGAACAAGGGACAATTAGCTTATAAGAATGTCATTTTAGTTAGATCAAAGAAGAAATAAATGGAGATTTAGTTTAGGGAACTTATAAAAAGGGAAAAATGAATGTGAAAATTGTTAAATTCTTAATTTAACTAAATTATATTCTATTTTCACTCCTGTAACTGAAAAGTTTTATTTAATTGAAATGGGTATTGGGTTAGACTCATAGAAGTGGAATGATAATTATAATGATGAATGAATCTTTGTTTCTATTATTTTCTGGTATTAGTGTTTTTAATTAGGAAGGATAATCATTTTTTTGTTGAATTAATTTTATTTACTGTGAGTGTAATAGTGTAAGTATAGGGGAGTGAAAAGTGAGGGTATTTTCCAAATTTTTATCTATTTTTCATCATAAATTAACCTGAAAATTGATTTAAAACATGGGAAAATAATATATTTTTGATACTTTTTTGAATTTGGAATTAAATTGATAAGTGGATTTTATGGTTTCATTTAATAATATAATGATTATTGGATATAGAAAAAAAACCAAAACTGAGAGGATCCATATTTAAGAAATTAACATGATAAAATTATCATAAAATAAGGAACTATAAATACCTAGTATTCAAAAGTTTTGGTATCCATATTCCTTGATCTTGATGAAGTGTTCTTGAGGAAGATTAAAATGAGTAGTGAAAAAAGGCATCCCTCCTCTTAGGTGATAAACCGACTAATAAGTACTTGATCATATAAATACGATACATAAATTCAAAATAGGTGTTCGGGTGTTTATTGAGAACAATGAAAAATAATTCATAAAGAAGAGGCTTCAAGAACATTACATGAAACTGATGATAATATATCAATTGAATGGTCATGATTAACATATAAACCCTAACCAAAAAAAGAGATCTCTTCTCTTTATATACTGGAAAAGCTCAAAACCTCTATTCATAACACATCTCATGCAATACTATCCATTTGGATGTAACATTCACTAAAATTATTTCAATGAATAAATTAAAATATAAAATGAACCAAATTTTGGTTCTTCAATTATTGAAACCATTTGGGAGACAGTTTTCAACTATTTCATCACATAAAGCTATCAAATATACATATCATGCATATTTAATATATATATATATATATAATATATACTATATCATTCATTAATCATGCATTATATGTATGATAATATACATACATCATATGCATGTATTAAATGTATACTATATTTATATAATATCATATGTTATATATATACCTCATGCATCATGTTCATGTGTACATGAATATCATGGATGTACATTTTAGTACACATCCATTAGGCTTAAATATTGATTTTTAAGGTTTTATTCATTTTAAAAATAATTAGATAATCCATACATTGATTTTCAATCCTGATTATAAACTAACCAAAGGCTTTTAGTTTATATTTTATTATTTAATTAATTTTTATTTTTAATTCACACAAATATTACACTGAGTATGATTTTCATGATTTTTATTTCTAAGTTTGAAAAAGGGATGCATCATGTATAACTTTCCCAAGGGCCATCCATATGACTTTTCTCTAAACATATGATTTTGAAGGGATGAGATATAGAAAATCCATGAGATGAACCCTTTTTGTATATGAATCTCCCTGGAATAATGTATGAATTTATCATCTAATTAATATGAATTCTAAAATACAGATTCATATAAATTTATATTTTCCCTAAATATTAATTCTGGAGTGGAATTCTATGCAGATAAGACTCTAGGCCATGTATGACTTTGTTTTTTTCTAATTTTTTAACCTGTAAGACTTTCCAAGAATGTATATAATTACAACCTATATTTCAAGAATTATTAGTGAATATTTACAACATTTTAATGAGTATAAGAATTTTCTTGGGCTGCGTATGACTTCCTCTCTATGTATGACTTTGGGGTTTTCTAAAAACACTAATAGATTCCATGGGGATCCAAAGAGGAAATTACCAAAATGGGAAAACCCTAAAATAAAATCAAATATCAATTCTGTTGATTGGAAAAATTGAGAAGAACTTCTCCAGAGCTTCTACATGGTACCATTATAGTAGCTGATCAAGGTAGATTTTATGGGAATAAATGTTGTACAAGAGGAAGATTTGAGATATTCTCATTGGAATAATCTACATCTTAAAAAGTTTACACATTAAGATAATAAAAATAAAAATATTCCACTACCCATGACATTGAAAATCAAGAGAGGTATGAGAAGAAGAATCTAAAAACTAGAGTTTTATAGATTATAGTGATACATACTAAATTAAAACCTACACATAGAGATAACATGTGATTCAAGAGTTGTTATAAGGCCTTTAAAATAAAAATAAAGTCCTTGTGATAGGAGTTTGGTCTCTCACCAAAATTAGGATAACTGCATTTTTTAATTAATTTTTATTTGAACATTCAATGACGATGTTGTATGCCATTATGTCTTAAATGAGTGGAAATTCCCCCATTCCCACTCTTTAATTTTAATAATTTTTTATTTTTATCTCTCTTATATTAATTTTCAATATATTTGAGTGTTTAAAAATGAGAAATAGATGATTATCACTATGATTGTGCATATATTACTTATTTATTATCTTCATTTAGGTTTAAAATAATTCCATTTATATCTTCATTAATTTATCATACAGTAGATTGAAGTGATAATTTATCATGGATCGATCGAGGGTCTATGGTCACTATGGGTTGGTGAAAGTAGTGCTATAATGATCATTTCTTGCATAGATTATTCAATAACACTAGAGGGAGAGTGAGTGGCTCAAGGTATTGGGTTACATATTGAGTTTAGGTAGGGTAGTGAATATATTTATTATAGGTTATGACAGAGTGGATAAGATAATTATCTAAGGTCTATTCATTATTATTTTCATTCACTTATCTTTTCGTAAATATATTTCTTATGTGGTCTGTTCACATACTTTTTTCAATTTATTTTAAATGTAAATAGTTTTAGGTTATAATTGATGTGAAAAACATGAATGAGTATATCTTTCCTTGAGGTAAAACCTTGGTATACCACTATGCTGCATTCTATGAGATTTTATAAATTATTGTTTGATCGTGAGCTTGTGAGCTCGTGAGCTCGTGAGATCCGTGTGTCATTTACCTCCACTTGTCTCCCCATCAATAGAGACATTAATCCAAATTCTTCATCATAGTCGATCTTTTTATTATATTCTCTTTAGAATTACAATTAATATATCATGCCATGATGGTGGAAAATATTTAATCTGGAGTAGTTATTCTATCTTTCTTATGACAACATTCCCTCAATAATTTCTCATTATGAGAACATGATTCCCCTTTAATTCCTTGTATGAAAGTCACACGAATACAAAAAAATGATAAGGTAATAAGGGAAAATATATTTTTATACTTAATATGAGTAATAAGTATAATAATATCTTCTCAACCATGATACACTTTTCCTTTTTTACTTCAATTGTGGGAGAACTTCTCATGCTAGCCCTTTTGGGTTTTGAGGATGCCTTGGTCAACATAGATTTCTTATTATTCACATGAAATTCATCTTGTAGAATATTATTTTTATAATTGAACATAAAATTACATATATAAACTGGTGAAATATTCATAGTCTTCATGATTTATTTTTTGTATGGTATGATTGAAAGACAATCCTTTGAATTATTCCCAACCTGTTTACAACCCCACACATTCAGAATTACTTAGGCCATTATATGTTAAAAAACTCTCAAAAGTTCAACTTTTTCTTATAAAACATTTCATTTCCATTTGTATCCTTCCTTATATTATGATCTCCCCATTTATTTTGTTTTTTTTTAAAATCAACTATCCAAATAAACAAACACACTTTAATAATGTGCTCAATCCCCTTAGTTCTTATATATGGAATTGCAAAAGTGTTCTTTCCCAGAGTACTCCCAATATATTTTTCCTAGACTAATATCCTATTTTCCCCTAACTTGATCCCATCAATATAAAATTCCATGTCATGATTATAGTGATCCATGGTGTGTCCTATCTTGGTATAATAGAACTTGCTGATTCTATTTGATGTAGATTCTTCTTAGGATTATTGTATTTATTTTGAGTAGTTTTTATTTTCTTTTTGATCCAATTTACATGTTCTAATAATATTTTATTACTTTCAATTTTACACCTATGGTTTTTTATCTTTAGTATAATTTTATACAAACTTATTTTTATTGGAAAAGGATCGACCATTAATATGAATACTTTTATTGAAAACACCATAAATATTATTATACTTATTTTAAAGTTTTAAATTTGAAACCTACACTTTTTACATAAAAAATATTAGTATAAACACAATTCTCAGGTATAAATGGTATATTTCCATTATAATATACTATATATTGACCATTGGATGATCTTAAAAATTTATTTCCACTAGTTAGAAGTCTTTTATCATAGGAATCTCCCTTGGAACTATGTGTGAGAGAAACATATTTATATTTATTTCATGAAGGATAAATATGATTCATTTCCAAGTTATCCAGTTTGATCTCTAATTAAATATATTTTATATTGACAACATTCTTTTGATATTTAATCAACATAAACCTTTATTCATAATATTTTATCATATTATAAATATTATCTTCATGTATCATTTTCCTTCTATTGAATCAAAGTGTCATGTTCCTTAATTTTGTTTGCCTTTACTTATATTTAAGTATTCTTGACATCAATGATATATTTCTCATTTCATTCTAGTGCATGGAAATTTAATTCAATATATTTTTTGGAATTTTATTTCCCATGAATTCAATGAATCAAATATATCTAAAAACTATATAGCCTTTCTTCATGTTCTATATTAATTGTTTCTTTGGATCCAACCTACTCAGATAATTTTACATAAGTCTACACTCTCCCTTCAAAATAATTCTCTAATTTTTCAAAATCTTCCTAAAGCTCAGTGATGTTTTCTTGTATAATTTCAAACATGCCACAAATAAAAGGGACCATTAACCTAGAAAACTTTTATAGTGAATCCCTTAATTATGTAATTGAATCAGTAAAAAAACTATCAATCATGTGATCATCCCTGATAGATTGTGTTTTTTATTGAGGAAATTTTTTACAAGAATATTTACTTACCTATTGATCATATGAAAGCATTGAAAATTTTGCGGTATAAGGGATTCCAATTAACTTGGTTATAGATTCAACCAAATTTCATTTTAATTCCAATATAAAATTTTCTTATTCAATATTATGGATTGGAGAAACTGAAACTTTTTCTTCTTTCCATGAGAGTTATTCCTTCTTCATGTTTCTCTTCTCTTTCTTTTACCTATTCATTATAGTATCAGTAGATTTTGGAATCTTATCAATAGTTTAAAAAATACTCTAATATTTCACTCGAAGTTAAATTTTAAAATGGAAAGTAAATTAGTAGAAACAAAAACTTAAAATTTGAGAATATAATTAGAGGTGCGACCTACTCTGATACCAATTATTGTTTTTACTATAGTATCTTCCCTACACTGAGGGGGGGGGGGGATGAGTTATTACCAATTAAAAATTTACCCCTTATTTTCACCTCATCACTTTTTCAGTGAATAGATCACTCTTTATATATCTCTCACTTCTTTAGTTTAGAAGCATATAATTTAAGTATAAAAATAAAGAAAAAAGTACACCAATATTTATTAATGAGCTTCACCTCAATTTATTACAAATACGTCCCGATGTGTTGGGTTGTTATCTCAGGAAAATTACTTCTATTTTATTATCAAAAGAATAATGGGAAAGGGTATATCCCAAGACACATTATCTAGGAACCAACTATATGTAAAGAAATCACTAAATCATTTTTATCTTAGTACAAGAAGATGAAATTTCACTTCCTTGAAGAAATATCACCAGATATAGCACCAGTCCCTCCTAGACTATAAAAATTATATCTTATTCCTCAATTCATAGAAATAAAAATGCCTTAATATTTTTTAGACTCTATGATATTAAAACATCATAGGATGGATTCTCAAAATCCTTCATCATGGACAATAAGAAATAGAGACATGGTCAGTGCCTTCAAATCTGATTATTCTTTTTATTTAGTGCACATGAAGAATACTTAATATGAAACAATTATTTTATTTTTCATTTAAATACTTAGTATATACAACTTAAAGAAACATTGGCTCACCACCCACTTCCTTTTTTTTGTAAATTAGAAAATGTGCAGCACTATCAGAGTCATATCATTAAATTTATTCCATGGATTCTTCTTGTATATATATTTTGCAATGTGTGTGAATTATTCCCATAATAATAAAATTTTTAATTTCTATAAATATTGGTATTTAAAATTTTTAAATCTTTTCATTAAAACTCATCATTCCCACTTTTCCTTTTTTATTTAAATTCTCAATTTAATTCAGTTGAAGTCTTAGATTTTAAACAACATCATGAGATATTCATAATATTCAAAAAATGTGCATCTGATTCCATGTTTTCATGATATTTCATGCATTACTTGACCCATGTATGTGTTTAATTTTTTAACAATGTGATTGTAGTGTGGTTACCTCGTCTCAGTATAGAAATACCACAAAGTGAAAAATCTTACATTTTCACAAGGATGGATGTACCCTATGAATATTTCAAGTGTACCCTATGAACTCCTTTACGTGTACCTTACAAACTCCACCAAATGTACTCTACAAAGGTTCACTAGATGTACCATATTAACTTTTGAATTTTTACTAAAAAATCATTGAGAAAACCTTCATGTACTATATGAGATTTAGGATAAAATGTATGAACAAAACATGAATCTATGAATATCTACTGTCAATTAAAACTCTATACAGTTAAACTCATTTCTTTAAATTTATTATTCTTCACTATAATATAATTTCTCATCACTAATTTAATCATAGTTAATTCATATAATCGTGATATTTTTATCTTTAATATCTACATAATAATAATTACATTTTATTCCTTTTTCGATATTCTTCCAAAAAATCAGAACCTGAACATCATCCTGTGACCAGTCTACTATCTTCCAATGAATTCACTAGTATATCATAATCATATATTCTGGAAAGATGAAAATGAAACACTGTAGAATATGATCTATGTGATGTTTCATTAGTCATTATTCATGTGTAACTAGGAACCTAGGTCATTATCCAGGTTTGAGGTAAATTGAAATTTATAAAACCTATTAAAAACTAGAAAATCAATGAAAATGGGTTGATCCACAAGGAAGGAATTCCAAAGATATGTGTATAGCCAAGTATGTAGAAAAAATAGTAAAAAGACTAAATTAGTTTTTAAATTATGGTAGAAAATGGTGGTGGTGATTATGGTGAAGTGAGAATAACTAGAATCTAGGGGGAATGAACAAAGGCATAGGAAAGAGAGAGAGAGCATAAATAAGAAATGAATAATCCAAAAATAAAGTAGGGGAAATTCGATTGGATGGTTTTTATTGTTTATTTTTCTAGATTCTATTTTATTTCTCCATTGATCTATAAATATTATTGGGTCAGGTTAAAACAGACTGGTTAGTTATCTCGAATAACCAATCTATGGAAGAATGGATTATATAGTCTCATAACTACAAAATCCACTAATACATTTAGTGATGAAACTAATTATACAATCGAATCAACTTCTCATTTGATCCTAATTTTCTACCATTAGTTTGAACTATTCTATTATTATATGTACTTCTAGATGATAATTAGTTAGAAACCAAACATAGTAAAAAATAATTATCACTGGTTATCTTAAAACTAAGAAGATTAACTACTTGAATAATGAGAAAAAGGTAGTGTCTAGAAACATTGTATTCTTGAATGAAGTAAAATTACCAACCGGAACAATCTCATTACCCTATATAAGTAAATCCAAAACCATTATTTTATTATAAAAATGTTTCAATATATTCAAAATAATAATTGAAAAATATTATAAATGTGGAAACTAGAGAAGTGATAAGTTCTCAGTGAGAGAGCTTCAATTCCATTTGAATTTCCTATGTGTCTGCAATCAATATTTCATGATTACTATTTTATTCCACCCCCTGCATGTTTCTCATCATCAACCTCTTCTAAATCTTTATTGGGGGTCTCTATTTTCCAAATTCTTCTCCATGAAAAATAATAGGATGCCTTCCAATCCTCCACTCCCAGATCTTGTCAAATATCCACGTTTTTTACTTATGATTACATGTGGTGCTAACACTTTCACTATAGAAATTTCTCCACATTAGTAACACAAGAAAAAGCCCCTATAATAGAATGTAAAACTCCTAAAAATTCTATTTCATACAACAACCATGATCCGAAACCTGGATGTTATATACATTGAAAGGTCAAGGGTTGTGATTAAAAAGTGGGGTTACTAAAATATTACCAAAATATCTATTACTTGAAATCATATTTCATGATAATCAAACCTAATTTATCCAGGAAAATAAAAAAGTTGAAAGTTAACCATCATGTTAGAAGATCCACCTTAGGAAATTATTTTCCCAGTTTCTGAATTTTAGGCTATGGGTAGACTTGAAATAATTTTATTAGGAAGTATCACAACTTGGTACTACTCACACTAACCAATTTAATGGTCCTTTGCATTGTGGACCAAATTTCTTTCTATTAACCTTGATGATAAAATAATATTCAGCTCAATTAAGTTTTTATATGATTGGTGCTTGAGAAAGTTTGGGTTCTTTGGATCTTCCTGGTTCAATTTGTCCATCATGAGCTTCATTTGATCATTTTTTTGGGGACCCCACGTGCCACTCTTTCCAAAATAATGGATTCATCATTAGAAAAAAACCGACGCCCCACATCACATTCAAAATCAGTCACCTACAAATTGAGCATACACATCACATAAAATATCTTTAGAAAAAATCGTGTTTAGATACTAGTGGAGTTCAGATTACCTGATTTTTTGGTGCTCTACTCTCCATTCATGGTGGAATCAACTTGGTTAGTCATATTTCTCAACACAGTCATCTTACATCACCCAAACTTATTTTTCATTGAGATTATTGAGATGATTTCTTTAACCTTGCGTCATTATTTATATTTTTAGATGGATTTAGTAAATAAAACTTCATTAATGAGCTCAGGTGGTGTTTTTATGGAGGCATAAACCTCAAATAGATCAGTGTAAGTTTCTTATCCATATTTTTCAATTTGTAATTCATCATAAACATTAAGATTTAATGATGAAGTTATTCAATGGAACACCTCATACAAGATGGGATCGATGAGGTAGGTAGTGTTGGACAACTTTATCTAGTTATCATAATAGGTTGAAGATAGTTACATGGTATTTTGGGAGAATTTCACGATAGTTTTTTTGCAGGCATGAAGTAAGTTATAAAATTCTATGTGTGGTAGCTTTAATTTCATTTATAGTCAGTTGAAGTCATGGTAGGTTGTCTCTTGCATAGCAGGATGTAGTTTGGAAGCATAGTCACTTAGGATCTACTGGCGTATGGTTAGTATACTCAGTATGGTCTCATGGTCACTTGATACACTTGCATTATAGTAACTCCAAATTACGGTTCAGTAGATTCATTTATGGGAATGGTCACTTGTAACTAAGCACACACGATCACATTGAACTTTAACATGGGATTTGTTCTGGAATGGCGTGACTACTTCTTCATAGCCCCCTACGGTAAGTATAATGACCATGAGAGTGTCTCACAGTCACTTGAAATTTTTTCACGCGGTCACTTAAGTGACTGTATGCCCTTCATACAGTCAGTTTAATCACAGTCAATATACTTACCATGCACCCTTCCTATGATCAGTTTGAACCTTTACCAATTTTTTTCACAAGTCCTAAAAAAACACAAAATTCAAAATAAAAAAAAATCAAATTAAAATTTTAAGCGCAAAAAATACCACATTTTTAAAATCAAATAACTCTAAAAATGTTTTTAGTTTTAAAATATGATATTATAAAAAAAATTAATTCAAATGGTCTAAATATTTTCTAGAAAAAAATTAGAAACAAATTTTAAATTAAAAATAAAAAAATCTTTTTTCTAAAATATAATAAAAATTTAATCAAGAAAATTTAATCAATTAAGCACAATTATAATGAAATATTTAATGAATTTCAATTTTTAGCACAAATTTACCAGATTAAATTATTCTCTATTATAAGATCAATTTCACATGAAAAAATCATTTATTTCATAAAAATAGATGTGGAAAACTATAATCAAATAATGCCAAAAAAATTCCCCCACACTTAAGCTATTTTGATATTGGGAAATTAAATTCATTTTATTTATTTATTTATAATTAATCCAAAAAATGATGATGATTATATTACCTAGATCCCAATGCACATGACCAAATTAAATGAAACCAAAAATTATTATATTTATTAAAAATTTCATACCTCATATGTGAATTGTTCACACTTATTTACTTCAACACTAGATCAAATTCTAGTTTTGGGAGTGAATACCATTGATATTCAAGTGTAATTAAATCTACAACAAGTTGAACTACTATCTTTGACTCCCTCCCAGGTTCCCTAACCAAAATTACACTTTCCATTTTGTTGATACAACTTAAAATATTTTCTGATAAATCTATTTTCCCCTTGTTCATTTGGGTTCAAAATTCCCTATACCTGAATGAACTCACTTTTTACAAGGTCTTTTATCTGTATTTTTTCTAGCAATGAGTTTGTACATAGAAAAATGAAAATCAATTATTAATTTTGGATTTATTTACAAAAAACACTTAGTTCCTTTGTCTAGAGACTCATCATGGGATCCCAAATGACAATTTTACTCCAGATTCAAAGGATTTATATTAATCTTGATTAGTTGGATTTCTGTAACATGACGACCTAGGTGCCACACGCTGGTGCCCTGAGATAGTCAGTCAAAAGACCCCAGGCATGCCTCCTCGTACACTAGAGGTTGCCGACTAGCAGCGAGAGTCTGCATCAATCATAGGGAGGCTATACCCTTTTTATCAAAGTGGTAAAATAGTATAAATAAACAAGAATAACCAAATGACATATAACCATAATATGAATAATCCAATATCCCAAGATGAAAAAAAGTAAAAATAAAATATAAAAAATTAATAGTAGATATTCCATGTTAAAGTATGTGATAAGTGTAAAAATGAAACTCAAAATTAAAGACAGTGAAAACTCCCAAGAAGGTCCCAAACAATGCCTGGCTCCCTATCAATGCTGCATCCTGACTCAACCATCTAACAAATTGCCTTTTCCCGTATCCTAACTCTCAATCATGAAATCTATTCGGGTACCAATCAGGCATCTAGAGTAGGGTGTGTGTACAACTTACTAGGACACCACCACCACAATCTAAAATAATATCCATTCAAAACATGTGTGTAGCTGTATGAAAAATAATTAAAACCAATAAAGTAAATAGCTTACAATTATTTTGAATTTATATTTATTTATCCACATAACACCTGGGTTCCTAAAGATACACAAAATATCAATACATTATTCGGACCGTGCTAGATTCTAAACTATCCCTAAGGGATATCATATATTTGAATTCCATTTTTACCATTCATAATCTCAATTCACAAATGAATTCCATTGTCACCCTTCATCATTTTAACTCACACTATAGGCTTTTGATGCAGTAAATCATATACCACACATGTTTATCATATATGAATTTCATTATTACCATTCATCATTTATTTTCACATATGAGTTCCATTGTTACCATTTATCATTTTAATTCACACTATGTGATTTTGATGGAGCATACCATGTCCCACACACATTTATCATATATGAATTCCATTATCACCATTCATCATTTTAATTCACACTATAGGATGTTGATGCAGAATACCATGTCCCACGCATGATTAATATATGTGAATGACATTATCACCATTTACTATTTCTTTTCACATTATAATCTTTTGATGCATAAAACCATAAACCACAAAAGTTTATCACATATGAATGCCATTTTTACCATTCATCATTTCTTTTCACACGATCCCATTAATTAATTCAATAATTAATTAATCACCATAATTCCATTAGTTAATTAAATAATTAATTTATAACAGCAATAACATCAATTAATTAAACAATTAATTAATCATAACAATTCCATTAGTTAATCAAACAATTAACTAATCAAATTAATAACATTAATTAATTCCAAAATTAATTAATCACATCAATAACATTAATTAATTCAACAATTAATTAATCATATCAATTCCATTAGTTAATAAAAATAATTAACTAATCATATCAATAACATTAATTAATTAAATAATTAATTAATCATATCAATTCTACCAGTTAATTCAATAATTAACTAATCACATCAATAACATCAATTAATTCAATAATTAGTTAATCTACTCAATTATATTAGTTAATTAAATAATTATATAATAACATCAATAACATTAATTAATTGAACAATTAATTAATCAAATCAATAACATTAATTAATTCAATAATTAATTAATCACATAAATTCCATTAGTTAATTCAAAAATTAAATAATCACATCAATAACATTAATTAATTCATCAAATAATTAATCACATCAATAAAATTAATTAATTCAACAATTAATTAACCACATCAATTCCATTAGTTAATTGAACAATTAACTAATTATATAAATAAGATTAATTAATTCAATAATTAATTAATAACATCAATAACATTAATTAATTCAAAAATTAATTAATAACATCAATTATATTAGTTAGTTCAATAATTAACTAATTCCATAAATAATGTTACTCAATTAAACAATTAATTAATCACACCAACTCCATCAGTTAATTCAACAATTAAATAATCACATCAATAAAATTAATTAATTAAATAATTAATTAATCAAATCAACCCCATTAATTAATTCAAAAAATGAATTAATCCAATTTCAATCCCATTAATTAAATCAATAATTAATTAATCCAATTCGATCAATTTCAAAATCACAGTAATCAATACTAATTAATTCAAAAATTAATTAATCTAATTCATTAAATTGTATCAACACCATGGTTACCATTAATTAATTCACCAATTAATTCATCCACTTTATTAAATTTCATCATCACAACAATCCTTATTAATTAATTCACCATTTAACTGATCCTATTTATTCAATTGCATGAACATAACAATCCCCATTAATTAGTTCCTTAAATAATTATTCCAATTCATTCAATTGCATCAACACAACAATACCCATTAATTATTTCACCAATTAATTAATCCAATTCATTAAATTACATCAAAATAATAATCCCTATTAATTAATCCCCAATTAATTTATCCAATTCATTTAATTTTATAATCGTAACAATCTATTAATTAATTCATCAATTAATTAATCCATTTCAATCAATTATACAATCACAACAATTCCCAATAATTAATTCAACAATTAATTATCCTAATTACAAAATCACAATATTTCAATAATTAATTCAACAATAAATTATTCTAATTTCACAATCCCAATATATCAATAATTTATTCAACAATTAATGATCACAATTTCACAATCACAATACTCCATTAATTAATTCAACAATTAATTAATCCACTTAAATTATATTAATTAATTCAATAATTAATTAATCATCTCTACCCTATTAAATAATTCAACAATTAATTATTCATCTCAATCAATTTAATAATCATAAAAATCTACAATAATTAATTCAATAATTAATTATTCTAATTCAACAATATCAATATATAAATAATTAATTCTCAATTAATTACTCAATTTTAATAACCTCAATCTCTTCATAATTAATTCAATAATTAATTATTTCAAATAAATAAATTTCATAATCCCAACCATTCCCATTAATTAATTGAAAAATTAATCAGTCATGTTATGAAATCTCAATAACTCCATAATTAATTCAAAAATTAATTATTCCAATTCACAATCCCAATATTCCCAATTTCAAAATTCCCCCAATTAATTAATTCAACAAATTAATCAATTCAATGAAGAACTTAATTACTAATAATCTAATAAAAATTCTATAATTACATACCCATAATTGAAATCAAGACTTTGGGATTTTAATTATAGATCACCTACCTCAAAAATGGTTATGGACACTCACAAATGGATATCCCCAATTAAAGAGGAATAACCTTAAACACATTGAATAATGAGATCTTGATTCAATTTTGGGTAAGAAAAATATCTTTAATTTGGAATTTGATCACCAAGAACAGAGTTTAAGAACACTAAGAAATCATCTGAGAGCCTCCAAAATTGGGAGAAATAGGTTATGGTCGAGTTGAGATCGATTTAGAGTTAATATGGGGGTTCAAGAAAATTTAAAACCAATTTTTGGGTTGATTAAAACCATGTGCACAATTTTATGGGTAGGGGTGAACAATTTTCCATACCATGTTCTTTAACCATGCACCTCTTCTAGAGGGGTGGGGTGCAATTTCTTCTTTTAAGGCACACAATTTGACAAACTGTGTGTCAGTTGTGTGAATCCCCTCTGCCTGGATTCACATGATTTTCCATGCTAGGGCGTACTACTTGGGAAAACTGTGTGGAAACTGTAAACATCCTCAACTCCTTCCAAAATTCTTAAATTTCACAAAAAATTTTCCAAGATACAACTGAAACAAAAGGTACTCAAAACTAGACAAAATAGTACGTGAAAGCAAGCCCGATAGATCCCCATAAAAGGTCAAGTTCTTATAATCCCCACCTTATAAAAGCTCATCCTTGAGTTATACTCCTATGAATCCTTAAGATTATATGTAAAAAATATCAAGAAAATGATCCCTCATATCCACTTATCTCTCCCATTTTTCCTCATGAACATGTACTTATTTCCACAATACAAAAACTATCAACATGGTATTTCCCAACAACACTTTATCACTTTGATGCAACACATGTATCAGATGCTCCTCAAAGGACACATCTATTACTAACACATTTACCCCATCTTAGGTGTGTTGCTGTCATCACTTTCCTTAATAAATTACCATTAATAACAACTCATTCCCCCTCCTTTATAGAGCCCAAGATGTGGGAATGGGAATATCTTCCTAAAAATATCATCAAAATCAAAATATTAACCGTCACCCATTCATGGATTCCATGGAAAACACATTTAGCATTTATCAACACACAACCTCCTCATGAACCTCAATCAGGTACAGTCGGTGGTTCACCAGCCACCACATGGGTTCACCTTAAACATTATCCAAGGTCACAACATTCAAGAAGGACCCTTATACCACTTGAAAAAAATCCTTAAGTATCTTGGAATATAACCAAGGCTCTCTCTGTGTACCTAGGATTATGTCAAGGTATAGGAAATGATCGTCTCAAGGTTGAAACTACCCCAAGATTTTCATTGATGGAAACATGCCTTTCACACAAGAATACCAATAAAGTGATCACCCCTCACCCAGGGTGTCACTTCCCACAAACCCTATCACACAGTCAAATCCGAGGAACTATCACTACCTTTAACCATCCTATGTCTAGATCATTATTAATAATGGAAAACACATTCTCATATTTATCTTTATCATTTTTACACCCAATTATTTCCATTTTTTTATCATTTTTTACCACTTTCAATTTTATATTAGGAACCATTTTCACTTAAAATTCACAAGAAAAGAAAAAATAGTTCAAGTTCAACAACTTACCTAAAACCCATTTTATATGCATGCCTAAAATGATGCATGCCACAAAATAATCCTGAGTATCTAGAATGATGCATACAAACTCATCTCTCATTCCATACTAGGCCATGAGTCTAATATCAAAAAATCTAAAACAATTTTCACATAACAGCGCAAGTGCGTCACCCAAGGTGAAATAAAATCAATGTAATAGAAAAAACCAATAATAAAAATCCCACCATGGATACTTGGTTTTTCCACCATAATGGGTTTGCTACTCCCATGCATGAGATTGTAACCTAGGCTCGAATCTTCCCAGTATCTTGTCTACCTTTCCCAAATAGAAATACAAAATAAAATAAAATAAAACCCCTTTGATACCTCTTTGTAATTTCCCAACCTGGGTGTCACACGCTGGTGCCCAGAGTTGGTCAATTATAAGACCTTAGGCATGTATCCTCATATGATAGAGGCTACCAACTACCAGCAAGGGTCTACATCAATCATGGGGAGAGTGTACCCTTTTTATTAAAGTTTCACAACAATTAAATAAACAAGAATAAACAAATGAAATATAACCATAACCTGAATAATCCAGTATCCCTAGACGACCAGAACTAGAAATACAATATCAAAACTAAATAGTAGATATTCCATGCTAAATCACTTTCCAAGTGTCAAAATGTAACTCAAAAGTAAAGACACTGAAAACTCCTAAGAAGGTCCCAAATAATTTCTAGTTCCCTCATACATGCTCCATCCTGACTCATACATCTAACACATGTCCTTTCCCCTTATCATGTTATGCAATCATGAAATTTATTTGGGTATCGATCGGGCCGCCCAAGTAGGGTGTGAGTACAACTCAGTAGGCCACCACCACCAACGTCTAAAATAATATATAGTCAAATAGTGTATAGAGTTGTATAATGAATAAATAAAATAAATAAAGTAAATAGCTTACACTTATTGAATCCCACTTTATTTAACCACATAACACCTAGGTTCCTGAGGATACCTGAACACTCAGTTCCTACTTTAGCCCGTGTTAGAGTCTAAACTATCCCTAAGAGATATAATATATATTAATTCCATTGTTACCATTCATCATCTCAATTAGAATATGAATTCCATTTTTACCATTCAACATTTTAACACACACTATGGGCTTTTGATGCAGCATACCATGTCACACACATGTTTATCACATATGAATTCCATTATTACCATTCATCATTTGTTTTCACATATGAATGACAGTATTACCATTCATGATTTTAATTCACACTATGGGATTTTGATGGAGCAGACCATGTCCCACACACATTTGTCACATATCAATTCCATTATTACTATTCATCATTTCAATTTACATATTTTTTGATTCATGAGACCATGTTATACACATGATTATCACATATGATTTCCATTGTTACCATTCATCATTTCTTTTCACACTATAGGATTTTGATGTAGTAGACCATGTGCCACACATTTTTATCACATATGAATGCCATTTTTACCATTCATCATTTCTTTTCACACTATTCCATTAATTAATTCAATAATTAATTAATCACCATAATTCTATTAGTTAATTAAATAATTAACTAATCACATCAATAACATTAATTAATTAAACAATAACCTAATCACATCAATTTCATTAGTTAATTATTCAAATAACTAATCGCATAAATAAAATCAATTAATTCAATAATTAATTAATAACATCAATAAAATTAATTAATTCAAAAATCAATTAATCACATTAATTCCATTAGTTAATTAAATAATTAACTAATCACATTGATAAAATTATTAATTCAATAATTAATTAATCACATTAATTCCATTAGTTAATTAAACAATTAACCAACCACAATAATAACATTAATTATTTCAATAATCAATTAATCACATCAATTCCATTAGTTAATCCAACAATTAACTAATCACACCAATAATATTAATTAATTTAATAACTAACTAATTACATCAATAACATTAATTAATTACAAAATTAATCAATCAAATCAATTCCATTAGTTAATTCAACAACTAAATAATTAAGTCAATAAAATTAATTAATTAAATAATTAATTAATCACATCCATAACATTAATTAATTCAATAATTAATTAATCACATCAATTCCATTACTTAATTCAAAAATTAACTAATTACAACAATAACACTAATTAATTCAATAATTAATTAATCACATAAATAATATTAATTAATTCAACAATTAATTAATCACATCAATTACATTAGTTAATTAAATAATTAACTAATTACATCAATAACATTAATTAATTCAATAATTAATTAATTATATAAATTCCATTAATTAATTCAGCAATTAAGTAATCATATCAATAAAATTAATTAATTCAATAATTAATTAATCACATCAATCCTATTAATTAATTCAACAATTAATTAATCCAATTTCAATCCCATTAACAAACTCAACAATTAATTAATCCAATTTAATCAATTTCATAATCATAACAATCCCCATTAATTAATTCACCAATTAATTGATCCTTCATTCAATTACATCAACATAATAATCCCCATTAATTAATTCACTAATTAATTAATCCACTTCATTAAGTTGCATCATTACAACAATCCCCATTAATCAATTCACCAATTAATTAATCCACTTCATTTAATTTCATCAACACAACAACGACCATAAATTAGTATACCAATTAATTAATCTAATTCTTTCAATTGCATCAACACTATAGTCCCCATTAATTAATTCACCAATTAATTAATCCAATTTATTCAACTACATCAATACAAAAATCCACATTAATTAATTCACTAATTAATTAATCCAATTCATTTAATGGTACAATCATAACAATCTATTAATTAATTCATCTATTAATTAATCCATTTCAATTAATTCTATAGTCCCAAAAATTCCAAATAATTAATTCAATAACTAATTATCCCAATTCCATAATAACAACATTATAATAATTAATTCAACAATTAATTATTCCAATTTCAAAATCCTAATATCTCAATAATTAATTCAACAATTAATTATCCCAATTTCACAATCACAATACTCCCTTAATCAATTCCAAAAATAGTTAATCCACTTCAATCCTATTAATTAATTAATCATCTCAACCCTTTAATTAATTCAAAAATTAATTAATCATCTCAATTAATTTAATAATCATAACAATCTCTAATAATTAATCCAACAATTAATTATTCCAATTAATCAATTTCAATATAACAATAATTAATTCAACAATTAATTACTCAATTTCAATAACATCAATCTCTCCACAATTAATTCATTAATTAATTGTTCCAAATAAATAAATTTCATAATCCCAACCATTCCCAATAATTAATTTATTTATTAGTTGATCAAGTTCCACAATCTCAATAACTCCACATATATATATATATATTAGGTTTGTTGGGGGTACAATTACATTAAAACACATGCACACACACTACACACACATGCCGAAGAGTTAGACCATATCCCCCAAAATATTCTAAATCTCAATAACTCCACAATTTATTCAAAAATTTAATATTCCAATTTATAATCCCAATATTCCAAATTTCACAATTTCCTAAATTAATTAATTCAACCAAATTAATTAATTTGATAAATAACATAACTGCTAATCTTTAAATATAAATTCTATAATTACATATATGTAATTTAAATCAAGACATTGGGATTTGAATTAGAGACCACATAACTCAAAAAATAGCAACGAACGCTCACTAAAAGATATCCCCAATTAATACGGAATAACCCTAAACACATTGAATAATGATATTTTGATTCAATTCTGAGGAAGGAATATACCTTTAATACGGAATTTTAATCAATAAAAATGGAGGTTGGGAGCCCATTGAAACCATCTTAGATCTTTCAAAAGCAATAGAAATAGGTTATGGCTGAGTTGGGGTCAATTGGGGGTTAATATAGGGGTTTAAGAAAATTTTAAACAACTTTTTGGGTTAATTAAAACCACACACACAGTCTACTAGGCATGAGTTCACAATTTTCAATACTATGCACCTTAATTGTGCACCTCATCTGAGGGGGGGTGTATGGGTTCTCCTTATAGGGTGTATGGTTTGAAAAATCACACACCAACTGTGTGAATCCCCTATACTTGGGTTCACAAAGTTTATTATAACAGGGAACACGGTTTGGGTAAACTATGCAACGAACATACATAGTCTCTCCTCCTTTAAAAATTCTCAAATTTCACCCAAAACTCCCCAAGATAAAACCCAAACAAAAGGTACTTAAAACTAGATAAAAGAGTACATGAAAACAAGCCCGAGACATATTTATAAAAGTTTGGGTTCTTACACTCCCCAAGGTATTCCCTTTCAAAATTTCCAAGTTACTAGGTTCATGTTGAACATCAAGTTCATGATGTTATAATTTCAATTATATAAGATTCTAAACCATCATAATTTATTTTATAGTTTTCAAGAATTATTTCCATAAAAATAGTGGATAAAATCACTCAACAATCATTCTATTCTCACAACATTAGAGCCAATAAAATACCTCAAAAACAATCATGAATTTTTTCTTAGGTAAAACAAATTGAATTTTTATTTTCCTAATCTAGAGACTTATAAAATTTTTATTTATTAATAGCGGAAAAATCCTAAAATGTTGTTGAAAGGGTTAAATTTTTATAAGAATTTAGGGGGTTTTATGTGTATAGAATTTAAGCACATTCAAGGTAAAAATAAAGTATATCTCTCTCCCACATATAAATCATAAAATTATACAAAAAGATGAATCATAGAGTGATATAAAAATTTCAATTCAATGTGGTTCATTTTTTTTTAAATTCATTGGTTTATAAATTATTTAAGCGGTTACATGAAATTTCATAAATCAAATTTCTGTACATCTAATCATTTTTTTTAATTTTCATGATTTTGAATGTTAAACACTAAAAAAGATTTATTAATTTATCTCACACATAAGCAAGATGGAAAATACTATAGGAGAAAAAATCATTTTGAATGTATAAGAATGTTAAGGGTTGGAGATTTTGAAATGTATCTCAATTTGATTTTCATTTTTTAGAAATAATAAATCTAGGAACTGAGGTAATAAAATAGATTAAAAATTTAAAAAACTCATAAGTAATTCCCCAACATTTATTATAAAAAAATATGCAGTAAAATATGACCAAAATAAAATTATATAATGAAAGCAGTACCTCACAAAAGTGGAGCTTTTTATCATCACAATTTGTTAATTGAACTATCTATTTTGTCTTCGAAATTATCTATTAGATTATCATGTTCTATATCTGAAAAAATTAAGATAGATCAACATTACTAAAGAATATAAACACCTTAGAAATAATTTTACAAGAGGTTAAAGTTAGGCATATTTTTATCCATATGTTTCCAGTAGATAGATCCGCTTTTACTATTAGAAGCACTTAAAATTATACTATAGTGAATTTCATGATTGGTTTATATTCTTTAATCACTAGGTAGGACTAGATTAAAAGTAGAGAGATAATAAATCATATCATATTTATTAATAGTAAAATAAAATAAATACAAAAAATGAGCCGTGGGTGGACTCCCATGAAGTAATGAGTTTTTATTCTTTAGTTAGACTTAAGAAATGGTTGGACTTTCAAGGAAGGAGATGATATCCAATTCCTTTTTCTAACCCTAAAAGTAATGCTTTATTATCTTCCCATAAAAAAAATGGGATGTTAACTTTACAAACCAACTCAATATCCCCATTAACCAACACTCTTAGTATGACGAATTGGATAGACCACTTGGATTTAAATTTTCCAAGAAATTAATTTAGTCTTTAATTAAATAGTAAAAATCATTGTACAAACATAATTTCCCTATTTTGAATGATAGATTCATGACATGATTTGGTTATTTCTTTGTAAATTTTACTATTCTCATAATATTCTCTATTGATTTCCTCCATCTCATTTAACTCTACCAATATTCTCACCCCATCATACTTTTAATCATAGTTTAGAGCCTCCCCTACCCAAAAGGACTTATAATGAAATTACATAGTTATATAACATGTTTTTACAAAGATAATCATATAAGTATACATCCCTATGGGGTTATTGTTGGCAGTCCTATATACCCAGAAATTATCATCCAATTATATTGAGCATTATTTTCTTGGGTTTGAGACTATCTTCTCCATAAATTTTTTAATCTCTATGTTAAAAACTTTAGCATGACCACTGGATTTTGGGTGATAGATGGTTTTAATTACATTAATACATATATACTTTTCCATCAATTCCTAAAACTTATAATTTTTGAAATGGGTGCCATTTTCTATGATGAATTCCATGGGAACTCCAAATCTTGAAAATATATTTTTCTTTATGAACTTAACAACATTAGAATCAATGTTATTTGAGAGGGAAACTTCCTCAACCCACATAGAAACCTACTCCATAACAATAAGAATATAATCATTCCCATAAGATGATGGAAGTGTTCCCATGAATTCCAACCCCATAAATCAAAAACTTAGACCACTAAAATTCTTTTTTGTGGTATCTCCTACGTCCTACCAACATTTACTAGCCTCTAAAATTTGTCACAACCTATGAAAATACCCAAACCATATTTTAATAGAGAAAAAAAAGAGTAACTAGCCTATAATAACTTCCAACCAACCATTTCTCCTCCATGTTTTCCACCTCAAGGTGATTAATGAAATATATCAATAATGGAAATCATTTCTTCCTCAAGAATGCACGTATTAATAATTTTATTAGCACATATTATAAATAGTAAAGTATAATAATAGAAAAATATTACATATAAGAAATTAATTAATTTATTTTATTTTGTAAAATAGTTTTTAGAATGACACCTACAATAAGAAATTTGGTATAGTTTTCATAAAAATTAGATTACCTCCTAAAAGCAGAAATTTTTTTCTAATCTAAGAATGAAGTGTTAATTTCTTTAGGTTCTTTAACTTGGGTATATGGTAACCTAGACAGGTGGTAAAAAAATACATTTTCTTACCATTTATTATCCTTTATTACTATATAAAACTCTTTTAATATAATATTCCACCTCATAATTCTTGGTTTGGGTTCCTTTTTAACAAGAAGATATTTGAGATTAGAGTGGTCTGTGAAAATAATGACCGTAGAACCAATGAAGTAATACCTAAAACTATCCAAATAAAAAATTTCAACAACCAAATCCTATTTAGTTATGGAATAACTCTTTTGGGAATAATCTAATATATTTATATCATAATAAACAACATTTAATAATTTCTCTTTCCTCTTCCTTAGAACAACACCTATGTCCACATTACTAGCATCACACATTAACTAAAAAGGAAACTTCAAGTCTGAGGTAGTGATCACTAGTGAAGTTGTTAACTTATCCATGAGTAGGTTAAATGTTTCTAGGAAATTATGATAAAACAAAAATACTGAATCCTTGATAATTATTTAGAATTATGGAATTATGATTTTGAATAAATCACTGATGAATCTATGGTAAAAACCGATATGGACTAAATATATTTTAATTATATTAACATTGTTAGGTAGTGGTAGCTTTTGGATCACTTAAATTTTATCAATATCAAAAATAATATATTTCTTATAAACCTTATAACCTAAAAAAATTCCCTCAATGACCATGAATTGACACTTTTTCTAGTTTAAGACAAGGTTTGTTTCCTGACATCTCTCCAAAATTGATTCTATATTTTCCAAGTAGTTTTTAAAATTACTTCCAACTATTAATAAATCATCCATAAAAACAAAAATTATCTTCTCAATCATGTTCAAGAAAATAGACATCACACATATCTGAAAAGTGGTTGGGGCACCACACAATCCAAAGGGAATTCACCAATAGGGAAATTTTCTTAATAGACAAGTGAAATTAGTATTTTTTATGATACTCAAGAGCTATTAAAATATGGTTGTAACCATAATATCCATCAATAAAGCATAATAATATATTCCCATCCAATATCTATGACATTTGGTCCAAAAATATCATTGGGAAGTGGTTTTTTCTATTGGAAGCATTCAATTTCTTATAATCAAGGCATACTCTCCATTTTTTCATTGACTTAACCTCAACTTATTCATTTTTCTCATTTGTAATGACTATGACCGCAAAATTCTTAGGGAAAAATTAAACATGACTCTCCCATGGAATGTTTTAAATTGGAAAAATTATATCAACATCTAAAAATCTAATCACTTACTCTCTCAAAACTTCCTTCATAGTGGGATTCAATCTTCTCTATTCTTCAAATCCAGGTTTATAGTCTGGTTCCATAAGAATTTTGTTCATGCATTAAGATACACATATACCATCTATATTAGAAATAGAACAACCTATGATATATTTAAACTTCCTCAAGATATATAAAATACTTTTCTCTTTAATTTCCTTTAAAATAATAGATATTATTACAGGGAGTATAAAATTCTCAACTAGAAAAGAATATTTCAAATGTTAATGAAGGGGTCTTAGCTACAGATCATGTTTTTTCTCATAAGATGATAGACTCTTAGGCCTATGGTCCAAGGTATTTTTTTTTTAAAGTGTGTTTAAAATTATAAAGATGTTGAATTTTGAGACAAGAGTCAAGATTTTACTCTCTGATATCCCAAGTGGATAACTCACTACTCACTAAACACATACTAGATTTCCAAACAGATCCTCCAAAAAACTCAAAAATACATTTCAAATGTTCTTACTTAGACTTAATAGGAATTTATTCCTCATTTAAAGAAGGTAAAGGTTCCTAAAATCTTTCCAAAAAATCTCTAATCTCATTAATAGAGTATTAATCATCCAAGGGGATCATGATAATAGGCTTATATCTACTATTCTCCCTAGAATAGTGTCCAAAATCTCAATTTGAACATTATCAATAAGCTATAAAGACTCAATTTCATCTTCCAAAGGGATTTATTTACCCATAGATTACTTATCTAATTATTTAAGATGATCAAATGGTCCCTCAAACTATAACATCTAAATATTTGAACTATTTTCTCCATAAATGGGTTCCTTGATATTTTTTAATACATTAAATTATAGTCTCTATTCCCCAAGATTAAAAATAAGATTACCCTTTGAAAAATCAATTAAATCTCCCCCAGTGTCCAAGAAGGTTGTACCCAAGATGATATGTACTTTATTATCACACTACATGTATAGGATCAGGAAATTAGTAGGTAAAAACAACTTCCCAATCCCAACTACCAAGTCATCAAATCTTCTAACTGGGTGGGTAATAGATTGGTAAACTAACTATAAGAAAAATATAGTGGGGTGTGGTTATCATAATCCCAGGTATTGAAATAATGATAGGGGTATAAAATTAATATTGTCCCCAACGTCACATAAGAAGTTTAATTGACTACCCTCTACTAAAGTGGATGGAACAACAAATCTCCCTAGGTCTTGATGTTTAGGTGAAATACTGTCTTTCAAGACATCACTACAATCATCTGTGAGATTATATATTGAAAATTGTTCTAAAATTTTCTTATTGTAACATATTTTATTTAATAACTTGAGGTATTATGAGAATTTATTTAAGAATTAAAGAAATGGTTTGGTGATTTGGGGTTTCTTAAAAAGTCTATGAAAATTAAAAAGTCTGGATTCTTGGTTCATATTCTTATGATTTTTAAGAGAATGGAATATTTAAATAAAAATTATTCACACTTTTTGT
Organism: Viscum album; assembly: GCA_963277665.1. Classification (NCBI taxonomy): domain Eukaryota; kingdom Viridiplantae; phylum Streptophyta; class Magnoliopsida; order Santalales; family Viscaceae; genus Viscum; species Viscum album. The sequence continues at coordinate 1,347,426,978 of OY728121.1, read as the reverse complement.
AATTACTTTGATTTCTTCTTTAAGATTTTATTTAATTTATTGTCTTTGAATTGAAAATATTTTTATTATAGGTTATCAATAAGAATAATGGGTTTAAAGGTATTTTCAATATTTATTTCTAGATTTAAAAACTATTTATTTTGTACAGTTTGGTTTTCAATTTCATATAGATTTTCATTGGGAGAATATTTGGGTTATTTCCACGATACCTGTTAGTTTTGGAGAAAACTCCTAGTTATGAATGAAAATAAATTCTCCCTAGGATTTATTCTAATAGTGCTTGGAAGTTTACCCTTGACTCTACCTCCAATATTTCTAATTTTGCCACTTATAACTATAGAGTTTTAAACCTAGATTTTGTTTTCGAATTATCAATTTTAATTTTCATTTTGTTCATAAAACCTTCAAATTATCTATTGAACTATATCCTTGAAATCAACTTGAGAACTAAAAAGTTGATCCTTTTGTTGAGGTTGAAATTTCTTCCTAGGTTATTCTTAGAATTTAGGGGGAGCATTAGTTATAGGAACTCCTTATTCTTTCTAAGAGAGTTTTGGATAGTTATGGTATCCATGGTTTTAATTATTTGAGAATGATTCATCCCTTGGTTACATACTAGGACTATAAGCATCAAAATTTTCATTATATAGAGATTAGGAATGCATATCGAAGTTGGGACAATAGGATTGTGAATGCCCAAACATGAACAGTGGTGGAATTTCTCCCTAAGAGTGTTTTGCATGTTTTGAGTATAAAATACCGTAGATTAAACTTTAGCTTGGGGAGAAGGTGTGTTTTTCTTATTAATAATGGTTCTCATACTATATCATTTGTGTTGTGAATTTTGTGTTTGAGTGTTGAATTTTTTTTAAGTTCTTCGATAGTTCGATCTCAAAATCCTCACCAGTAGATTAGTCCACTAATTTTTGGTCATAAGGGATAAGGATATTATAAAAAGTATCCATAAGAAATTTTTGTATACAATAGTGGCTGGGGAACTACCTAAGTTACCCCTTAAATCTATCTGATGCTTCATGAAATGACTCTCCCTCATCTTGTTTAAATCTAGTGATTTTATTACCAATCCTAGAAGTCATCATCCTAGGGTAAAATTTCACGAAAAAAAATATAATTGTTCTCAAGAATCAAATATTTATTCATCCATTGGTTGAAACAAATTTTTTTCATTTCTTTTTAACAAAAATGGGTAGACCCTCAGCTTTAACATCTCTTCATTCAATCCCCTAACTGGCAGTTGCTTTACTGTACCATAGAAGTCCCTAATGAATTCTAGTGAATCTTTATTATTTAATCCAAGGTAAGATGACAACATAGAAAAGTGAAATTACTCAATCTCACAGTTTTGATACCTTGGGAATTTACTAATTCATGATGGGTTATTATAAACTGTAGGCACATAAAACTACCTAATCATGAATTTATCAAACATCTAATTTTCAGGGTGTGGTATATTGAAATTTACATCATAGTTGAAGTTTTAATTACATTTATTCTTATGATTTTATCGAATATATTAAATTTCAAGTTTTTTCTTGAGTTTTAAAGCACTAAAAGGTTTGATAATATTAGGTATTAATACTCTAGGTTTTTAGATGATTACCTAGTTTTTATTTTAAAATTTATTAACTGATTTTCTTTAAATTGTTTTACATTTTTTTGAATTTTTTTCTTGTTTTGTTTTTATTTTTATATATTTTTGAGTTTTTTAGTTACTTGGTCAAATGTTCCCTACCTAGAAATAGTTACAAATTTATTCTAGGACCCTAGGTAATTATCTACATTCTAGAAAAATAAAAATTTACAAAACCTATTAAAAACTAATAAAGCTATGAATATGGGTTGATATACAGGGAAGAAATTACAAAGATATGTACGTGTATAAGTAGAAAATAAAAGAATGTATAAAAAATGGTAACAAGACTAAAGTAGTGGTAAAATGATGGAAAAAATAGTGGTGATGATTATGGTGAAGTGAGAAAAAAAAGAAACTAATGGAAATAAACCAAGTCACAAAAAAGAGAGTGATCACAAGATACCAAGTAATAATCCAAAAAATAAAGTAGGAGGAATTCAATTGGATTGTTTTCATTTTATCTTTTTAGATTCTATTTTCCTTCTTCATTTATGTATAAATATTTCTATGTTTGGTAGAAAGAGTCTCGTAAATTCTCTAAAATGACCATCCTATAGAAGAATGAATCCTATAATCCCTCAATTGTAAAATATACTAATACACTCAGTAATGATACTAGTTTTAAAACTGAATAAACTTATCAGTTGATCCTAATGTATTACCCTTGGTTTGAGATATCTTCTTCTAATATGGAATTACAGATGAAAAGTAGTTACAAAAGAAAAACATATCTGGAAATAGTTATCATAGGTTCTCAAAAAATGAAGCAGATAAACTACTTGAAGAATAAGAAAAAGTGTAGTTTCCATAAACACAATATACTTAAATGAAGTAAAATTATATTCCAGCACAATATCATTCCCCTATAAAAGATCAGACAACAAGAATTATTAGATTATCAAAATGTCTTAATATATTCAAAGTAGTCATTGAAAAATAATAGAAATAAGGAAATAATAAAATGTGGGAAGTTCTCAATGAGAGAGATTAAAATCCCTCCAAATCTAAAATGTGTTTGAAATAAATCTTTCATGCTTGCTCAATGATTCCCTCCCCTTCTTGTTTCTCATTCTTGGCCTCTATCACTATCTGGGGTCCCTTTTTTATAGATTCTTCTTCATGATAAATAATGGAATGCCTACTGACCCTCCTCTCCCAACTCCTACCACAAATCCTTGATTTTTTTAATATGCTTCCATGTGGAATTGTTACTGTAAAACTTCATACTTACCAGTGATACAAGAACAAGACCCTTTAATAGAATGTGAAACTCCTTAAAACTCCATTCTATGAAGCAACCAAGATCCCCAACCAAGATATTATCCATGTGGAAAGTTCAAGGGTCACTATTGACAAACAAAAAGGGAGTTCCTAAAATATTCCCATGATATAATTCTATTGAGAACATATTTCATGATAATCATACTTGATTAATTCAGGAAAACAAAGAAGATGAAAGTTGACCATGAGTCAACAAGATCAAATTTGGGAAATTATTTTCCCCATTTTCAAATTTTAGGCAATGATCTGGCTTGAAATAATTTCTTGGGCAGCGTCACAACTTGATATTACTTGAACTAATTAATTTAATGGGCCTCTATAGTGCAGACCAAATTTCCTTCTATGAACCTCAGTGATAAAATAATATTCGAACTAGTAGAGTTTTTATCTGATTAGTGCTTGAGCTAGTTTGGGCTAGTTGGATTTTCCTGACTCAATTCGGCTAACATGAGCATCATTTTATCATATTTTGGGCACCTTATGCAATAATAATTCCAAACTAATATCTGTAACATTGGGAGAAAAAAAATAATTCCCCTTTATCATATTAAAAATAAGACAACTACAAATGAAGAACACATAACACAAAAAATATATTCAGTAAAAATCGATTTCAGATCCAGGTGTATTTTGGATTCCTTGGATTTTCAGTGTTTTACTCTTCAGTCACAAAAGACTCATCATGGCCAGTCATCTTTCTATGTCCAGTCATCTTCCATCACTCAACCTCGATTTTCATTAGGATACTTTGGATGGGGTCTTAAACCTTGTTTCATCAATTTTCATCACCAGTAGATCTAGTGAATAAAAATACATCAATGATATTGGGTAGTTCTTTCATGGTGACATCAACATTAAATCGACCAGTGCATGTATCTTATTTATCTTCATCAATTTAGAATTCATCATCAACATCGAGATTCGTCCATGTGGTTCTTCAATGGTGAATCTTAGAAAAGACAAGATTAGTGTGGTAGGGAGCATTAGTCATCTTTGTATGGTTCTTATAGTGGTCCTAAGATGGCTGCATAATATATTGGGAGATGTTCACGACATATTGTTTTGTAGGATTACAATATGTTATAAAATTCTTGGTGTGGTGGCTTTAATTTCATTAATTTTAAGTTACATTCATGGTAGTTTGGATCTTGTATGGTAGGTTGTAGTTTGGAAGCACAATCACACGTGATCTGTGGGCATACGGTCTATATACTGACCATAGCCTCATGGTCACTTGCTACACTTACCTTACTGTAACTCAAAATTTAAGGTGCGGTAGCTTCATTTTTAGGCATGATCACTTGTAATTTAGATATCACAACCACTTTGAACTTTAACATGTGGTCAGTTCTTGAAGGGATTAATCACTTATTTACAACCCCATATGGTAAGTATACTAACTGTGAGAGTGTCTCATAGTCAGTTGAAATTTTGTCTCACGACCACTTAAGTGACCACACGCTTATGTAGTCAATTCAATAATGATCAATATAACTACCATGCTCCCTTCCTATGGTCAGTTCGATCCTTTATATTTTTTATGGGTCCTAAAAAAGAACATAATTTAGAATTTGAAAAAAATAAAATGAAAAATTTAAGCACAAAAATTACCATATTTTCAAAATCAAATAATTCCACATATATTTTTATTCTTTAAATATAATTTTATGATGAAAATAAATTGAAATGGACTGAATATTTTTCAAAAAAACATCAAAAACAAATTCAAAATGAAAAATAACAAAAAATGTATATTATGAAAAATAATAAAAAATTAAATCAAGAACAATTTAATCAATTAAGAACAATTTTAATGACATATTAAGTGAATTGAAACTTTTAGAAAAAATCAATCAGATTAAATGACTATCCATTATAAGATTAATTTCACATGAAAACTAATATTTTTAATCAAAATAGATGACTAAAAAAATAATAAAAAAAATTACACATTAGTTTGTTTCTAAAGTTTGAACAATATCCTTAATTTCATGATCCTATATTGGAAATTTATTTCGAGGAGTGCTACTTCATTAATGAAGTCACTCTCAGTATTTATTTTGAAACCCATTAGGGCTGACCCACCCAGTAGGTCTTCCATACCACCTCATCGAGAAGTTTATTCCCTATATATATTAACCTGTGTATTCTCTCTTTTCTTCTCCGTAGTCTTCATTGCTAGATTTTCATTATGATCAATTAGATGTCTCTAATAACAGGCTTCTTGGGTGGTGATAACTCTGAGGGATTATACATTTTTTAAATAGTGTTTTTAGAATATTTAAGAAATATAGCCACTTATACATAGAACACACTCATATGAAGTTATTCATACACTTATAGAAATGTGAAGTGACTTTGCAAAAAATTCATAGTAGCATCTATTTTGTAATACTTTATGTCTTAAGAAATCAACTCACCTCAACATAATCCAAAGTCTTATGAAAATCACCTTAGTAGTATCCAAGTATTATGAACTAAATTATCATTGAAGGTATTATGCAAATCAACTCAACTAAATTGTATCTAGGTTATACAGAGTCAGCTCACCTTCACTCCTTTTAAGTCTTATGAAGTCTTATGAAGTATGGACTTTTCCATATCACAAAAATCGTAGAAATATGTATCAAATACATTGACTAATTTCTAAAATTTTAAAATATCTAACCTCAATAGCCTCTATAGTTCTTTTATAAAACATATTATAATTTCATTTTTCTTCTTATTAGGTTTATATAATTTAACATTAAAAATACTCCATGGAACTCAACTTCTACTTGTCAACTCCTTTCAAAATTTCATTTTCAAAAAGGATATTATTCATGAAATATATAAGTTAGTAGTAACTAAATCACTCCAATTTTTTTACACTTTTTGAATAGATCTCTAATAGATCTTTAATAATATGATGGAAATAACACCTATTTCCAAGACTTAAGGTACCTTTTCAATACTCATATATATTTCACCCACTAACACCTTTTCCTAGGAAATTAAAAATTCTTCACAATATTATTGGGAACTCCAATGTCAATATAATCCACTTTTCATCTACACATATTGAAATAATGAAACTTTTACCCATATTCATTGATTCTTATTGAAAAAAATATAACAAAACACAAATTGGGTTCGATAATACCTTTTCCATACTAGTGGTTAACACCATCCCCTATACTTCTTAATCTATGGAGGCCTCCACCCACAATGAGTGTAATAAACCACCTTATGGGTAATTACTTGTATGAAGATGAACCAAAAAACCCCATCATCCACCCACAATGATTGAAATTTCCATCATCCTAGGCTATACCATAAAAAAAACTCTATTTCCATTGGAAAACCACATCTCCCATCTGTAGAAATGGTCAAAACCATCAATATCAGACTGGTGAACCACATTTCTCCACTTCTAGTGATCCAAACCACCCATAGTCTTATAGTCCATGACCAACAAATTCCCATAGAACCAGATTAATAATTGAATCCCAATCACATCATCGGAAACCAGTGTCATCATACCCAACAAACCAAAAAACTCTATATCACCCAATCCATGCCATAAAATGACCAAAATAGATATTTCTCATGTGATACCACCCTATGGAATCTCTAGTAATAATAAAAATCCTCAAGAGTTTCATTTTTAGTCACATTAAGACCAACCCACTCATACCCATTTACCACACATCACATAACTAATGTATAATTTAAGAATAAAAGAGGCACCAACTACCTTAGATTCATATTAGTCTAACAATTGAATGCAAAATTATGATTCAATATCAAATAATGAAAATAAAAAAATTAGTTAAAAGCCTTGATGTTGGAAAAAATGACAACAATTTATTTAAAACCAAAAAAATCAATAATAAAATCTAACAATGTATGTGTATAGAGTATTAGCTTTACCTCTATAAATCCATCAAAATGAATGACCCTTGAATCAACCAAGATTTGAAGGATAAATCACTCAACAATTAAAAGATATAGGCATGATTTGGAACACCACTAGTCGAATGAGGGGAGAAAGGATGGGTTTTTGTGTTTTAAATTCATTAAAGAAATTTTCGGTAAATTTATAATTTTCAATTAGAAAGGAAGACCACACATTTTTCTATATCGTGAACCAACCATACAGTTCCCATAGTTAATGGAACACTCACATTTCATGGTTTATTCATATGGCTTGGTAAACTATGTGCCAAATGTTTATCCCTATTTGGAATAATTTCAAGCCTTTCATGGTTTCCCTTAACACCCTACATTGGTTTCCCAAATAGCGTGGTTGTGAAAAAACTCCAATTTTCATGATTTTTGACCTCAAACTCTCAGAATACCTCCAAGATGACCCCAATTTTTCCACCGACACCTCAATAATATATATAATGATAAAAAACACATGGTTTGAAAAACTTTAACCACTTTAATACTTATAAATAGTCTAAGGTTTTACATAGCTCACATGCATATACATATAACGACATCATTATATGAAGATTTATAAAAAATCTTCTTATTTCATAAAAGATATTAAATATCTCCTAGAAATATCTCCCTATATAGTAATTTTATTAGATATACCCCACTTAAAATATTTATTCATATCATGGGAAAAAGATAAGAAATGATGAGTTTAGATGGTCAGTAAGGATCAATAAGGGATATATCATTGATTAATTGAATATAAAATTATAATAAAGTCATGAGAAAATATAATTAACATTTTAAAACTATAACTTTCATATTAACGATCATAATACCGAGTTATGACATAAATATAAACAGTTTATAAAGAATAAATCATAATGGAGTCAAAGAACATGATCCATAAGAGCATAAACTTGGAATAAGACATATGTTTTTGGAATACAAATAATTATATAAAATCATTTACTTAGTCAAGGATCACTTACCAAACTATCATAGTGAACTGGTTTTACTCCCCATTTTATCATATCATTATTCAAGGTTCACTCCCAAGAATATTACAGTGGATAGAGTCCCTTACTAAACAGGGTTCACTCCATACTCCAATACTTATTATCGCATGAGATATCCATATTTAATCAATGAATTATAGGTATATAAAATTCTAGGCCCACCCATCACATAATTATAATACATTAATATATTTTACACATGATCATAAACCATTTATAATCATATATCATAACCCTTGTAAAATAAACAAGTTTCATAAACATTTCATCATTTCATAAAAATCATGGAAAATAAATGAGACTCACAAAAATAATTTAATAGTAATCATAAATAATTAAGATAAATAATAAGGATGGTATCATTGGATCATATCCATATTAAATCATAAGTTACATCATAGTATGTCACCTTAGATGAAAATTTATTTAAAATGTTACTAAGAATATTTATTTAGGAAAATATCCTTTTCATTTTGAAATCATTTATTTATATCTAAAAATTTCCAAAATATAATGGAAAAATTTAATTTGAAAATAAATATCTAATACTATAAATAATTATTCAAAACATTGAGTGGTCTTGATTGCATTAAATTCTTTTCATTCTGTGTAAGTTAGAACAATGATTACTTTCACATTTTCGGTAAAAATAAAAAGTACCTCATTCAGAAAAAAGAAAATAAGATTCATATTAAAATTTTAAAAATTACTTTATTAAATCAAAGTATAATATTAAAAAAATTATCTTTTTTTATAAAACAGAAAGATGGAAGAAAAAGGGTTTTTGTTCGAAGAGAAAAATAAAGTCAGTTTTCCTGAAAAACATTCTTTCACTCTCTTGAGTTATTAAAGAGAGGAAAATAAATGGAAAACATGTAATATATAAATATATATATATATATAACCATAGGAGAATAAAATCTATGAGATTATTGAGAGTTATATCATGAAATTTAATCATAATAAACATAATCATAAATAATCTCTATAAATAATGAGATTGTAACTTAAAACCCCTATCACTTTGGTAACTTTTGAATCAAAAACCCCATGAAACAATAAATTCAAACGAAAAATTAAATATAATTATTATTATTATATATATATTAACGATATTAAATTTAAAATTTTTTTATATACAACTCATAAAATAAAATAGGTGCATAATATAACATATGTCCCAAAGAAGACAAATTGAGATGATAAAACCATACCTTAAGTTTGACTTGATTAGAAAGCTCTATAACCCTCTATATAATAAATTTAAATTTATTATAAATTAACTCTAGAATCAAGTACATACTTATAATATAATATATTATCCTATTATAACATTTAAACACCATTTAAATAATTCCTTATCAAAATTGTCATTTCTGGGTGGTAATTATTTTGTTTTTAATGGGAGTTTTGGTTCTACAGTTTCAGTCCTTATACTTTGATCATGGTTCTATAATATATATAATTTTAACCATGTTATAAACATAATATATATTTCTTATATATATATATACACGTAAATATATATATTTATTTTCATCCCTAAAAGGTAGATATAGAAAAATGAATTACACCGTTCATGGAGACAGTAAACCATACATACACATGAATGTTGTTTCCATTTTTCAAAAGATGGAAGAAAAGAAATTTAAATAACTATTAAATTTTCAAAAAAAATTATTATAACATATATATCACATTTATTAATTAAATATATCTTTATTACCATCCAAATAAAGTGGTGATGAAAAATGAATAACACAATTACATGGAGATAGTAATCTGTATGTATGTATGAGTGATGTTTTCATTTTCATTTGGATGGAAAGATGCTAGATAATGGTTGTTAACTCATCATAATAACAATTTTTTATATTTAAGATACTTATTTCATTATTTTATAATGTATACCATGGATTTAGAGGAGGTAGAATAAGAAATAAAATTGAAACTTATTTGTTATGAGACATACCTCTTCATTAATAAACCTCTTTTGGATTACACCTTATGCATTGAAAGAATGGTATTTTAGAAAGAACATAAGATATATGATGTATTTAATTAATATATAATGATTTTATGGTAGTTTTTGGATGATATATAAGGATAAAACATTGTGAATAATGAAGGATAAGAGACTCACTTTTATAAGCGAGGGGAGGGCACTCTTGAAATTACTTAAAGTATTAAATCAATATCAATTATTTTTCATGGAAAAATAAATTCAAATTTATATAATTAAAATATAATATGATTATGATTAAATATAATCTCATAAAAAAATTGTACAAGTTTTTGTGATGTTTTCACCCTTATCTCTTTGTTTTAACTCCCATTAACCCTTTTGACAGTTATAATAATATCAATGTTTTTTACTCTTTTTGGGTCAATAAAGTTATAATAAAAGGAAAAGTGACATATAAATAGATAATGGTTGATATTTTCAACAATATCCCTGTAAATTTACTAATATACAATTTTTATAAATTTTAAATCATTTAATAAAATATTATTTATTATAAAATACCATTAATGTTATTTTTAGAAATACATGAAATATTATAATATAATATGTGTATAAATCATGTAAAATGGTTCCAAAATGACATATATTTGAATATAAGGAAGATATTATCTTAATATAACCATAAAATAAAATTTTTATTGGTTTATATATCAATTTAAACCTTATATTTTGGTTTAATTCCTTGTACAACCAATTTTAATCTTAACGATGGTAATGAATTTTTCAATATTGAAGAGCTATAATTTTACTTATAAGAAAAAATTGGCTCATAAATGGAAAAGGGATGAAATTTTACACAATATTTCATCCTAATTGTCCAATTTAAAAGTTTTTTTGATTTTTAAATAATTTAATAAAATATATTTAACATAAAATACTATTAATTTCAATTTAGGAACTATTCACATAATTTGAAATAGAAAACAAAATTTAAACAATGGAATTAAAATACAATACATTAATTAATCCCCAATTTATTATATTGATCTATAAAATTCTTTGGATACTGTAACTCAACTAAATAATTTTTCTTTTAGAGTCTTTAAAATCATTTACATTATTTTTCTACTTCTTTCACATGCACTGTATTGGCGTTGCATAAACATTTAAGGTAATTATTTTATCACTAAAAATTAAAAATTAATTACCATGATAGAAAAAATTCATTAATATTTAAAATAAAAATTTATAACCTAACATAAGTTTTTTATAAATTTGAAAAAATATTATAGATATTAATAACAAGAAAGTTTCATTTTTGACTTTTGTATTATTTAATCATTATAGAGTTCAACATAAAAATTAAATAGAAAAGGTCATATTTTAGAAGTTTGGATGATTATGGATGAAATATACCCATAAAATTAAATAAATTAAAATGTTTTATGGAATTTTAATCCTTTTCACAACTATTTTAACCATAATTTACCCATTTTATCTTTATCATGATAACAAAAATTTACTATGTTCACTATTCATAAAGACAAAAAATAAAATAGATATTTACCAAATTTGGACCTTATGAGTTCTTTTAGAATGTAGCGGTCTTTTGTTATGTGGTTTGTGGTTTCACACTTCTCCTAAAAGTGTCTAATTAATAAAAAATTATATTTGTATGAATTTATAGCTGTTAAAAAAATTAATTTAAGATAAAAACACAAAATGAAACAAAAATATTTTTCCCCAAAAAATGTTTTTTATGTATAAAAATATTTTTGTAAAAAATTAAACCCTAAAATTGATTCTAATGAATTTAATTGGATTATTAATAATATAAGATAATTAATTTTACATTTATAAAATTTTAAAATAAAATGGTTCTTTTTAAATTATTAAAATAAATATATATATTTTCAATAAAAAACAATATTTTCACTATTCATTGAAAAATCAATCTGTTCGAAAAAATCCTAAAAATTAAACCTAAGGTAATTTTTTTGTGATGATTTTAAAAATGATATTATTTTTATCATATATTATTTTTAAAATTTTGAAAAACTGATTATAATATTTTCTAATAAAAACCATTTTTTAAAGAAAACGTATCTTGAAGAATAAAATGGTTTTACTAAACATTGAGCGCTTATTTACTAATAATTTATCAATAAATTTTTATTTGTTATTATATATATATATATTATAATATAGTTTCTTATATTTATACCTACTAATTCAATGGTGAAATTATAATAGCCATAATAACATTTCATGGTTTGTTAAATCTTGGTGTTGCATGTTGTAAATGCTATCTAACCTAGTGTTCCTTTAAATTCCTATGGTATTAAATTCTATCCTATTTAATAAATTATTTCCTTGTAACTTAAAATTATGCTCGGTAATGAATGGTTTGACTTTTAATAATTACATTTTTGAAACCCACATCATAAAAAGGGTTAATAAAATTTCTTCTTGAAAAAAGGGAAAGGAAAATATGAAGGTCATATGGAATAACACATAAATAGGTTTCCAAATAGAATTCCATTAGTGGAAAGTAAAAATATGGACATGTATAAATGAAATTAAAGTCAAAATAATGATCAAGAGTGAAAGAGAACATTGATCACAAGAAAGTGAATGATTATTTGAAATTTAATGACCATAAAACCATAAATCACTGAGTTATGAAAAATACCACCGATTTATCCAAAATGAATGTTATATGATAAAATTTATATTTCAATATCATTTTAATAAATTTTAAGAATTTATTTAATATAATGAAATATACTTACTTGATATGTATAATTTCATCCTTTAATCAATTTCCACTACAATCTCATCTTTTAATACAAATGATGAGTATTCAATATTATTTTTTCATGCTTGAAGAACATAAATAAACTTCTAAAGAATCACATAATACATAATAAAAAAATATATTCTTAATATTCTGATAAAAATAAAATGATTATCTTAATATAAGATAATACCCAAAATGGATAAGTCTTTATATGAATAAATAATACATTAATCCCTAAAATTCAATAATAAAACCAATGGTTTAATATAGATCATACCATAAATAAATAACCCTATATCCCAAATAACCTAATTAACCTAAAAATTTAATAAATTTATAACTTAAAAGTTTACCTTTATTCCATTTAGTATAAATTTACAAAAATTTAATAGATTTTTTCACAAATCCTTTACATTAAACTTAAAGGTTATATATTCCTTGAACCAATAAAAAATCTCCCAAAATATCATTAGTCACCCCGAAACACCAAAATTAAAAAAGATTTGATCCAATAATATGATTCCCAAAATCAAATTAATCTTTATCTATCAAATCATTTAAATAAAAAAATGTCATACTAACCAGGACAACAAATGGGCTAGTGGAGGGTGCTCCACCCTTATCGCCCTTCAATTATGGGTTCAAGCCCTATGACTTAGACGAATGTGATTAGTTTTCCCCCAGTCTATGGGTTTTATTTTTCCTAAAACTATATTAATTAAATTCTTATAATGTCCCCAAAAATATAATGAACATCCTAAAAAATAAAATCAATCATCATATATGTTTTTAACCACTAATATTTTATATAAAACTTATTATTTTTCCACAAAATAAAATAATATTAATTAAATATTATTACCATAACATAAATGATCATATTAACCATAAATTTTATATATAACTTCAGTCTTATATCCGAAAAATATGAAATAATTATTCCTTAAATAACCTTATCACTAAAATATATACTACACCAAATGGGTTTATTCTCATAAATGTCTCCCAAAATATCCTTAATCTTTTTAAACTCCCATAACATAAAACCTAAAAAAGGATATCTATTATTTTAAACATATGATAAACCTTATAATTTTCAGGCCAATAAAATTTAGGTATATCCAATATCACTTTGGCATATCATAGGTTCTCATAGGTTCTATTCACTCATTCATTATAATGGTTTATAAATAAAAAGTGAATTAACCCATGTATATCTATAAGGAGTGTCAAAAGAGGAGTGTCATAAGGGATAATTTAATATACAGAAGAACTATGGCTGAGGTATATCAACCAAATACTTTTGGGGTTATTAATTGTAGATTAATCTGTTCCAAAACTATGTCCAATTATAGTATCCAAAAAAAGATTTATTTCTAGGAAAACCACATAATCTATACCTTACCAAAACATTATGATGTTATATTATACATAGACTTATCCCAATAGTTTTCACTAATGTTCTATAATACTAAGATACAAATATTGAATAAAACTTACTCTTATACCAATGATAGTGACCTATAAATCTCATACATAAATATTACATCTTAATAGATGAATATTCAATATATAACATTATGATCCATTATAGAACTATCTAGGTTTAGTGTCTTTAGATAATTGATAAACAATATTCTTATTTCATGAAATGTATTCAATATATCACATAAAGATCTTCCCAAATAGTATTATTATTAGACATAACCTACTTAAAAACATTCTCCATATCCTCGTAAAAAGAAACAAAAGAAAGGGAAAGATCAAATCCATAGTAAGGGTAATCAAGGGAGATATAAATGATTAGTTAAATATAATAAGAGAATAAGGGTTTGATAAAATGAGATTAACAGTTTAAAACCGTACCCCATAAATAAAATATCATAATCATGAGTCATGTAATATGGATTGGAATTTCATGAGATATGAATCATAAAATAATAAAAGAACATGAGTCATGAGAGAATAACATTGGAATATGACATATGTTTGTGGAATACACATAATCAAATAAAATAATTTACTTAGTCAAGGATCACTACCAATAATATCATAATAGATTGGTTTTACTCCCCATTTTGTCATATAATTAGTTATAGTTCACTCACTAGACTATCATAGTGGACAGAGTCCCTTACTGAATTGGGTTCAATCCCCATTCCAATCCTTATTATCTCATGATATATCCATCTTTACCCAATTAATTAGAGGAAAATATAATTTTAGGTCCACCCATCACATAATCATAATCCATTCATATGTGTTCTATATGATCATAAATCATTAATCATCATATATCATAAATCATGGAAAATAAATGATTTTCATAAACATTTCAACATTCTATCATATCATAACCCATGGAAAATAAATATGTTTCATAAAAATCCTATCATCATAGTCATAAATAAACCAGAGAAACAATAAGGATAATATCATTGTATCATATCCCCAATAAAGAATAAGTAACATAAAATTAAATCATATTAGATGAAAATTTATTTAAAATATGACATGAAATATTTATTGAGGAAAATATCCTTTTAATTTTGAAATCACTTATTTAAAATATAAAAATTTCAAAAAATTTTATGGAAAAACATTTTATTTAAAAAGAAACATGGAAAATTTTAAATAAATATTCAAAACATTGAGTGATTATGATGGCAAGAAATTACATTCATACCATATATGTTAAAATAAAGACTCCTTTCACATTTTTAATAAAAGTCAGAAGCACATTGTTTAGAAAATAGAAAGAAGATTCATTTTTAATTTTTTTAGAAAAATTAAATCATGGGTAAAAATGAATTTATTAAATCATAAGATAATATTAAAAAAATAATTGAATGTATTTTTAGAAAACATGGATATGGAAGAAAAATAATTTTCGACCGAACAATGAAATAAAGTTTATTTTCATAAAAAAAACATTATTTTTGTATCTTGAGTTATTAAAGAGAGGAAAATTAAAGGAAAACATGTAATATATTGAAATAAATAGAGGAGAATAAAATTAATGATTTTATAGAGAGTTAGATCATGAAATTTCATCATAAAAAACTTAATTATAAATATCCAGGAAAATAATGGGATTGTAACATAAAACCCTTACCACTTTGGTAACTATTGAATCATAAGACCCATGAAATAATAACTTTAAATAAAACTTTAAATAAAATTATTATATATATATATATATATATATTTATGATATTACATGTAAAAGTTTCTGTATATACACCTCATGAAAGAAGATAGGTGCATAACATAACATGTCCCAAAGAATACAATTTCAGATGATAAACCCTTACCTCATGTTCAAATTTCTTTGAAAGCACTCTAAACCCATGTATAATAAATTTAAATTTATTATAATTCAATAATATAATTATTTAAATACTTATAATATCATATATGACCCTATTATAACATTATAACATGAATTTATAAATATTTCCTTATTAAAATTGTCATTTACAGGTGTTAACTGTTTTGTATTTCATGGGATTTTTGTTCATCACTTCCAGTCCTTGTAATTTTATCATGGTTACACCATCTAAAAAGTGTTAAAAATTATAAAAATATCATATATATTCATTATATATATATATATATTTATATATATTCATCCAAAAAATATAGATATAGAAAAATCAATTACACTATTCATGGAGACGATAGACCGTACTTGAGCATCAACATTGTTTCCATTTTTAATGGATGGAATGAAAGAAAGGTAATTAAAAATTAAAAATTAAATAATAATAATAATTTAATATATATTATATATATTCATTAAATGTATCATTATTACCATCTAAATAAAGTGGTTATAAAAAACAAATTAAACTACTACGTGGAGACAGTAAGCTGTACGTATGCACAACATATATTATTGCTTTATATAGGATAAAAAGAAGGTGAATAATGGTTAATAAATCCTCATAATAATTAATTATGTTTAATATATTGAATTAATTAATTTACAATATTTAACACGGATTTATAAGACTTATAATAAGAAATAAAATAAAAAAATGCATGGTTGATATATATACCTCTTTGTTGAGAAACCTCTTTTGGAATACACCTTATGCCTTAACAGAATGGTATTTTAGAAAAAAAATAAGACCTATGATGAGGTAAAGGAATATAGGATGATATTATTTTAGTTATTTTATGATATATAAGTCTCAAACATTGAGAATAATTAAGGATATGAGGTTCCCTTTTATATGTGAGGCGATGGACACTCTTAAAATCACTTGAAGTATTAAGTAAATATAAATTAATTTTCCTAAAAAAATTGATAAAAATTGATATAGTTAGAAGATAATATTATTTTGTGTCTAGATACTCTCATAAAATAAAATTTAGGAAATTTTTGATTATGTTTTCACACTTATCTCTTAGTTTTAACCCTCATTAACCATTTTGACAATTACCGTGATATCAATGTTTTTCAGTATTTAAGGGTAAAAAAAGTTACAATAAAAAGAAAAGTGACCCATAAATGGAAAATGGATTATATTTTAAACCATATACCATTAAATTGTCATAATATATGTTTTTTTATTTATTTTAAATCATTTAAGAAAATATTATTTATTATAATATATCATTAATTTCATTTTTTGGAAATCCATGAAATATTATAATATAATATGTGTCTAAATCATGTAAAATGGTTAAAAAATGATTTATATTATAATATAAGGAATATATGATCTTAATATAACTAAAAATTCAAAATTTTACATTTTTATTTACCATCTTAAACATTATCTTTTGGTTTAACACTTTGGTTAACCAATTTTACCCTTAACTGTGGTAAGGAACTTTTCAAAAATTGAAGGGTTATAATTTTATTTATTAAGTGAAAACTAGATTGTAAATATAAAAGGGATGATATTTTATATCATTTATCATCCTACCTATCCAATTTAAAAGTTTTTATGTTGTTTAAATAATTTAATAAAAATATTTAACATAAAATACTAGTAATTTCATTTTTAGAACTATTCAAATAATTTGACTTTGAAAACAACATGAAAATAATGGAATTAAATTATAATCCATTAACACATCCCTGATTTTTTATATTTATATATAAAATTATTAGGAAACTATAACTTAACCAAACAATATTTCTTTTAGAGTTTTTAGAAATTTTTACAAGATTTTTCTACTACTTGCACATGCACTCTATCGGGTTACACAAGAATTTAAGATAATTATTTTATGAATAAAAATTTTAAAATAAATTAACATGATAGAAAAAATTCATTAATATTTAAAATATAGTATAACCAAAAAATAAAATTTTTTATACCTATCACAAAATATTATGGATATTAAATGAAAGAAAGTGACATTTTTGACTTTATCTTTTACTTAAATATTATAAAGGTCAAAGTCAAAGTTAAATGGAAAATATCATATTTTTAAATTTTGGATGATTGAGGATGAAATATACCCATATAATTAAATGAATTCATGTTTTTGAATGAATTTTAATCCTTATCACATTGGTTTTAACTATAATTAACCAATTTTATCTTTATTTCGGTAAACCAAATTTACAATGATCACTATTCATAATGACAAAAAAATACGAGTCCCATTTACCAAATTTGGACCTAATGATTAAAATATGGAATATATTTTTAAATATTAAATTTCTAGAATTTTTATAAATTAATTTAATATAAAAATACAAAATGAAAGGAAAAATAGTTTTTTTTGGAAAAATGCATTTTTATGTATAAAAATATTTTTATACCAAATTCAACCATAAAATTGATTAAATTGAACTTTATTATATTATTAATAATATTATATAACTAATTTTATTTTTAAACCACTATAAAACAAAATAGTACTATGTAAATGCTTTAAACAAAAATATAGTTTTGTGTAAAAATCTGAATTTCTCACTGTTCACTGAAAAATCAATCTTTTTAGGAAAATACCAAAAATTAAATTGAAACTAGTTTTGATATGATCATTTAAAAAATTATATTATTTTTATAAAATATTTTTTTTAATTTTCCATAAATTAATTATAAGATTTTCTAATAAAAACCATTTTTAAAGAAAACATATTTTGTAAAATAAAATGACTTCACTAAAAATTGAGTGTTTATTTCCTTAGAATTTATCAATTCATTTTTATTAATCCTGAAATTTATGTATATTTAATAAATTATTTACTTATATTCATACCTTAAAATTCAATAACTACGTTATAATGATCAAAATAATATTTCATGGATTGTTAATGCTTAGAGTTGCATATTGTAAATGCCTATTTAGCCTTATCTAAAATTTATTTAAAAAAACATTATATTTATATCAATATAAATATAAATATATTTATATATTAATATATATTTCTAATGATATATATATATATATATATGAAAATATAAACTTTATTAGTGATTGAAAAAAATCACCGATAGGGGGGGGGTCTGAATAAGTGCTTCTAAAAAAGCACTCTTAAAACCCCCTTTATCAGTTATTTTTTTTACTATTGTTAATAAATGATCCCTATTTATTAGTTATTTTTTAAAAAATGATGATGGAAGGGGGGGGGGGTTATTAGCATTTTTTTACAAGCACTAATAAAGGGTCTCCTTTAATAGTGCTAAAAAAGAAATGTTAAAGACTCCCTTTAACATATCTTTTTCTTGCGCTAAAAGGGGGTCCTTAATAATGATTTTTTCTAGCACTGTTAAATCCTTACTACTCGATAAACTTTGTTTTTTAGTAGTGCATGATATAAACTTTCTTGGGTTTTGGCTGAGGCCTTATCCATTTATTCATATTTCATGGCATAAGTCCTTGATTATATTTTTAGATGTATTGGCCGATTCCTTGAAAATAAGTTTTAGATGTCTGGAATTATAAATTCCATTATTAGGAAATAGGTTAATTATTCCCCTGTGATTATTTGATTAGCTAGAATACCAAGGATAATTTTCAAGCTCATATTATTATTTATATGGATTTTTTTTATCATCATTTATTCCTACCATTTATTAAGAAGTTATTGTTTAAAGGAAATGTGTTATTACATATTTATTATGATTATTTATTCATGATCGATTCCACTATATGGTTACCTATAATAAGTATCTAACATCACCTCTTTCTTATTTTTTATTTCCCCCAGGATAATAGGAAGTGTTTTATGACTGATATGTAAGGATGTGTTAATTGGAATAATGAAATTCTTGAAGAAAGTACTATATTGTATTTCATGTTTTGAAATGTAATGAGAATTTTAAGTATGTATCTAGTTTACCAAGACTACTAAAATATTTGTTTTTTTGGGATGTGATTTCTTATCTCTAGTGACAATGTAATAAAGTAACCACTGAATTTGGGCTATTGGGGTTGGGGTATTTATACCTATGGGTTCCACATATCTTATAACACACATTTATTATATAATCCTTATACATTGGTTAACAAATCATCAAGACATTATTCAAGGGTCCATCGTAACCCTTGAAACATTGTCTATTTCATGAGAATTTCATAAAAAAAATTCATTTACAGTCATTTTAAATCACCCATTAGTGGATAGAACACATACCAAATGAATATAAACAAACTTGATAAATATTTATGTTATATTAAAGTACCACTTATTTCATTCAAAGTAATTAACTTTAATCTATCACTTCCCAATCTCATCCAAAGCTCATCCAAGATAGTATAATCACCCGAGATCTTATCAAAAACTATAAAATTAAATTAAACTAATTATAACTATTTATAATTAATTTTTAAATTTAATTAAAATATCCATAATCTTATAAAAAATCACTATACCACCTCACTACATTAAAACTACGACCAACCACACCCAGAAGGTCTATAGATTACTCCCGACACTATCCCAATCAAAATCCCTAACAACTAGCACCTAATAAATTACAAATTTCAGTCAATTTAATTTAAAAACCTATAATTTTTTTGGGAGACATACTATTAATGAAGAAAATGATAAATGGAATATAATCATCCTCAATGAAAATCCTCTATCCTTGCTAACCAGAAGCCTCATCATCCTCGCTCAATTTGACCATGATATAGTGGAATCAATCAAATCCCTTAGAGACATCCAAAATCTGAGGGCTTCATTGGTAAATAATAAAAAAAGGAGAAATAGGGGAAAACTCACCTTAATCCATTGTAAAAAACCACTATGAACACCTTAAATCAAGGGGGTTAAAGTCAGAAGATAGGGGGGAAACCCTTGGTTTGGTTATGTGAGAGAGTTGAAAAAGAGGGGGCGAGAGCTTAGAAATTAGTTGGGACAAAAAGGCAATTTACCATTTTTTAATAATTATAGGCAGCCACATATTTTTCCAAACCATGAACCATCCATTCAGTTCATATTATCTTGACATTTACCCCCTCACATGGTTTGATCTCATAATTTACCAAGCCATTCATTGACCATGAAACTCGCACTAATCCAAAGTTCCACCCTTGCACAAGTTTTCCCACATAATATATCAAACCATACATCAACTTTGTAACTACCTTTGATAAATTACATCACTGTACATGTTTCTCCTTATAAATTTCTCTCTAACTATACATAATCAATGTTCCTACACACCAAATGAAAACTCATAACAAGGTTTTCTATAGAAATATTCATGGTTGTACTTAACCATGAAACAAAGTAAAAACCCCTTCAAGAATCTAAACATCAATACAAAGTTTTTTAAATTTTATTGAGTATCCAAAATCCCTCTCATTCTTCAATACAAAGTAAAAAATACCACTTTGAGATGCTCAAACTCCCTAAATCCTAATCTGAATCTTGATTATAACATATCCCTTAATTCAAGACTAAAAATTCAAATTCTCTATGAATTTCACAATCTGTAAAGACAGGGATATTTAAATACTTAGTCAAAAATAATTATGGAAATAAATATTTGTGATTATATATTAATATTAACATGATTATGAACTTTTATAATGACATATAAGTCCATTATGTTATACACATTATAGAAATTTTAAACTAGAACACCTCACTTTAGGAACCTCACATGGATTTTCATATGTTTATTTTATGTTTATCAATTAAATTTTTAAATTTTATGTTTTAAACAAAATCTAGATTGATTACATAGAGTATAATTTTCTTGATGCAACTCTTGTTTCATTTCAATCCATAGTTTATTACATTAAAGAGTTTTTTATCATTGTTATTGGTCATGATATAGTATTTTCAAGTCTATGATGGGATTTTTCCAACCATATAATAGGAAATGACATCATAACTTCATCTTAAGTGAGAATAAGTAAGTTTGTGATCATTTAAGTGGCCCAAGTTCTATTATGAATAAAAAAATGGAATATAGACAAAGAAAATGGAAAAATAGTTCATCCTTAGAAAGGTTATCAAATCAAGTTAGGTGACATTACTTTTATTTTTAAATGATTTTTTATTTAACTTATAATAATTTTAAATATATCATGATTTATTTCTCAATATTATTTTATCAAAATTAAATAATATTTGTTAGAAATTATTCATCATATTCCTAAAAGTAATCATAAGTTGCATTACACATCTTGGGTGTTTATTATGACTTATAATGAAGTGTATTGTGTGTTTTTGAATCATAATCTATATGATTTTATTTAGATTCCTTGGTTTTTATAATCAAAACACATGTTCACATGTTTTAAATATTTTCATTAGGTGTTTTATAATTTTTTTTTAAAAATTCATAAAAATAAATTACCTAAATTAAATAATCATAAATGTATAGGACTATATATATAATAAGAAATTTAAACAATTGAAATATATAGATAATGTGATAATTTTTTAATTGAATTCATTGAACCAAGTGTTACTAGTGTTTATTTTAAAACTCCCTAGACATTACCACATTGTCACTCTAAACATTGAGATTTAAATAATAAAAAAAATGAATTCAAAATAATATTCAACATTAGATACTTTATGGAATTTTTTTTGATAGAATCGTCATGTTTTCAATATCCAGTGGAAAAATTAAATTAAAATAAATTCATAGCTTCCAAAAAAATTTCTCATGATATCTGTTAACTATAAAGATATTAGATTATTATTATTTTGGTTCTCAAAAAATTTAATTTTAATGATTGAATGACTCTAAGATTAATTTTAATCCACCCATATAATGGAATGATTTAAGGGAAAACAATTAATGGATAAATCCATTCAGTCATTGAGAAAATAATACAAAAATTTCTATAATCTGATTTTAATTTTCTCCTAAATGAGAATATTTTTTAAATTTATGTTTTATTTTCAATATTTTCTTTTCATCCCTATTTTAAACTATTAATTATTTTTTTAACATCATTTTAAAATGGTATTAATTATATTTTCTAATAAAACCTCTATTTTTAAACCCTACACATTTAAAAGATTAGTGGATATTGTTATCCCAATATTGATTATAGAGTAAACTATACTTTTAATTGGTGTTTTATTTGATCCATATCCTAGGATAAGATCTAGACTACCATTAATGTTAAGTAATGAAGGATTTATAGGGATAATAATTTGTGTATCCACATTTTTTATAATATATCTTCATAGTGTGTCATGAATTATTTGTCACCAAAAAATATATAATTTTTTTTCTCATTATATGGACTTTAATTTTTGTTATTTACTCTTAACTTTATAATTATATTACTTTCCAATCCTAATGTATTTTTCTTATTGGATTTTGATAATTATATTATATTCATGCTATATGTTTCACACACTAATTTTGTACTGAAAATTTAATTCACTTTCTATTTAACTCAAAGTAAACATTTATATTACTTATTATAATATTCCATGTTTTCTCCACAATTTTTTTATCATTTATTTTTAATAGGGTTTGAATTTAATTTATTATAACATAAATTATCCTCCCTCTTTATGTATTCCATTTATGACCAACACTAGGTGTTATTTCAAAATACTTTATTTTTTATTTTTCACTCTAACAATTGTTAAAGGAATATTTTATTGAATCTCATAGACCAAAAGAATCCATGAGTAAATGAAAATATATACAACCTCTATTTTATAGTGGAATTAATTCTAAATATTATAAATAATATATATATACATTCATTATTAATATTAATTTAATGTATTGGGTGATGGTAAATACAGACTATAAAATACTATAAAATAGAACCAAAAGTATTAAATAATGAGGGTATTAAAAGATATGAGTTGAAATCTAGAGGAGGAAATTATAAATTCTATATTATGAAAAATTTAATATTGAAGACACTTAAAGTTACACACTTTAGAACAAACATGGATATGAAGTAAAAAAATGCAATGTTGTTGATGGATTATCATAGGGTTAACATTATTCATGGAGAATAAGTGGCTTAGATGTACTAATTACTTATAATTATTTTAAATAGATTAACTATGTAATAATCCATGTTTTTGGTAACCAAATTAAACTATACGTTTTGTCTTCATGTAGGATTAAAGATGGTGAATATTGGAGAAATTTCATAAGTTTAGTTCAAAGGTAGATAATTTTGGGTTTCAGTAATACAAAAATAACCTTATGAATTAGTTATTTGGAAGTGATTATGTTTTGGGTGAAGTGAGTTAGAATAAGATTATGAAAATTTTGTTTTAAATTCATGCATCATTAGAGTACATGATCCTCAAACTGTGCATGGTGAATCATACATGGCTGTGATGATGCATGGTTAGACTCTATGGTATGTAAATCATATATTCTAATATTTCACTCATTAATGAGGAATAATACCACCATATATCCTTCATTTCTACCCCAAACATTCCTCTCTCAACTCATGCATGCCCCTAGGTTCTACCCATTTCTTTTTAGCCCTCTTTTGATGGTTTAATTCTATTATTTTTCTATATCAAGGGTAAATAATTTGATCCTTTATCTTCTCTTATTTTTATCTATGTTCATGGATTTAGGGATATAAGGTTCTATGGTTTAAGGGATTTTGAGATGTTGGTTTCATCAGATCATGGTGAAACTATATTACCCCTAGTTTCAGTTATTTACCATTTTTATGTATATTAAGTATATAAAGTTACTGGTTTATGTTTTAGGTGGTTCGGAGGGATTTTGACATGTTTTGGAGGTTCAAGGTTTGAACATGATTAGTAGAAACCATGAAACACCTCCAGGAAACCGTGAAAGGGATAAAAAAGGTCACTGGGAAAGTTCAAAATTGGAATACTGTTTGGATAAACCGTGTAGATGCTAAGGATAAACAATGTGATCCTACCGTCACTTGTGAAAAACTCTAGCACATAGTTAGTGCATAGTTTTTATAAATATTAAATACAATCGTGTAAAGCATTTCGTGAGAAATTAGTTCATGCATGGTTTGCACACGGTTTTCCTAATTGTGCTCCCTAACCATACATCGTTAAAATTAAGATAATTTTTTTTGGATCTAACTTAATTTATCTCCTTAAGTACTCACTTTACCCCTAATTTGGTCATAAAACAATTCCCCTTCTTTCAAAGGCTTGATATACAATTACTTTTTATTTGATAGTGAGTCTTAGGTAAATCTAAGTGCATTAGAGGACTAAATTCATCAATAATTGCTTTTTTTTCCACTATTTTACTAAGATATATTCTTTTTCCCTCTCTTGGAGTCATGGATATAATCCATTGGGGATATATCTATACTATGTGATTTCAATATTTATGATATATGAATTCTTTTATTGAAGGTAATAAAATCTAAGGTTAGATTAAGAAGATATAAGTTGTGTTGTTGAAGTTGTTGTGCCATTCTTCATTTTCACCAACGTTTGATAGGTAGGTGGATTCTATCTTTACTCATCTTTATTAAAACTTTATGGTTTGGTTTCAATTTGAATTTAATTATTGGAAATTTTTGTGAAAACCTTCTGTGATTCTATGGAAACCTATTTAGTGATGTTTTCTTAGAAATTGTTGAAATTGGAAAGTTTTTCAGAAAGTGATTTTGGTTCATGATTTTAAAATATCAATTTTATAATATTGGTTTTGTCTTGACTCATGAAAAAAGTTTTTTAGATTTTTTTAATTAAATAAATTATTTTTTGAAATTGATTAGCATGATTTGGCATGGATTTTGGAATACATGGTTGGAGTGAGTTCATTTTCATTAGAAGTGACCCTGTGGAATGGGCATGTTCCATTGGGAAACCTGGTATCGGTTACCTTGCGATGACTTGGAAGATCAAAGAGATATAGATCATGAGTATAGAAATGTCACCTAAGAACGAATATGTGGATTTGTGGAAATGGAATGGGCATTCCAAAGGGGATCTGAGAAATAGTTATAAATGGTTGTTTTATTTTTATTTCTTTCCTTGAAAAAATGATTTTGTTTGTAAAAATATTTGGATTTGATATAAATTTATTTAAATTACTTTAAACTATTTTATATAAATATGATAATATGTTCTCTCCTATTAGCATGAGTTGAGAAGTCATTTGGTAAATCCTATTGAGTTTTATAATCTCCCCCTTCTTGGGAACTTTGGTTCATTTTCAGATGTTATATATTGAGACATAGGTAGAAGAAATATATCTTTGTTCTTTAGTGATTCTTCATGATTCCTTGGGTTGTGATTGTGTAGTTGGAGATTGGAGCAATTTGGTAGTTGTTGAGTTTTTTTGGTGTCTTTGAGTTTTGTTTATATTTTTTTCTACTTTTTACTCAGATGTTGTCCTTTGTATTGGTTTTGTATTGGTTCATTTTTTTACTCAAGCATCATATAGAAGTTTTATCACTTATTATTATCTTGGTTTGGTTATTTTATATTTAAGTTAAAATCTCCCCTATATCGTTTATGAATCCCTTGGAATATATTTTTAGCCTTTTTTGTCTTAGGGATGTCACCTAAGGCTAGTAAAACACACCGCCTCTTCCCAAGCCAATGGGCGAGGGGTGGAATATTAAAAATGATATCAGTTTGTTCGATCCTTGATTATCAATCATGGAATATTCATCTATCCTTACTTTGGTAGTATGTAGTAGGATCATTATAACTTTAAATGTAGATCATAAAAAGGATTACCTAATCTATTTAGGATGAACTTCATGTTACCAGGGAGTTTGGGTACATAAGTGTTTTGATACACTTTTAGGAGTTGTCAGCTCGTCATTATGGGTTTAGCCAATGAGAAGGGCATGAAATTCATTGATAATAATGAATTACCACTAGGAGCACACAATTAATTTTGAGTAATGAATTACGATTTTTTGAAAAATTGTTGATTTTTAAAAATAGTTTAAAATTGGTTGATTTTCAAAACAAAGGGTTTAATTTTAAAAAAAAAATTAAAAGGGGAAATTATTGAATTTTGAAAATCATTTTTGTGATATGTGTGATGCATAAATTTGAAATTTCTAAACCTTCTATTTATAGAGAGTGTGAATAAATGGTAATTTCTTTTAGTTATTGAAAATGATACCAAGTAGGTACCACATGAATGAACCAAAAGAGGCTGCTGAGAATGTCGTTTCACATGAGTCACAAGTGAACTAAAAGTTGTTTGATAATATTATCTAGGATTTTCAAGCCATGGATATAGAGAACAGAAGGGATGAACCAAGTAAAGTAGATAATTTGATTCATTTCCAAAAGAAGAATCCACCCATATTTCAGGGTCATTTAGAAAAAAAGTAGAAGTGTGGCTAAATAGTTTGAATTAAATATTTGATTTTCTTGGAACACCAATTGAGATGAAATTGAAACATAAATTTATATTTTGGAAGATCTATCATGAAAATGGTGGGATTTAAAAGTTCAATATAAATTAGAACAAGGAATATAATAGGTTTATTTTGACAAAGTGTTCAACAAAAAATTCTTTCCTCACATGTTCATAATTTATAGAACAAAAAGATTCACTAGTTTGAAGCAGGAGAATATCTCATTAATATATTATATGGGTAAATTTATGAATTTATTTCACTTTGCATCATAATTTTTTACAAGTGAATCCTTTAAGGCACACATTTTTGAATTGGGGTTGAAACTAAAAATTCACTCAAAGATTGTTGTGCTTTTTATAACAAATTATATAGATATAGTCAATAGAGAGATGGTGGTAGAAAGGGAAATATTGGGTAACAAAGTGAGAGGAATAATGTTTATTCATATGGTAAATTGTGGGAACTCCAATGTTGGGAACAAGTAGAGGAGGGAAACCTACTCTCAAGGGGGTGAAATATATTAGAATCATACTATGGGATTAGTTAACATACCTACTCAACTAAAGAGTAAACCAAGATGTTATCAGTATGGTTATTTTGAGAATATGAAGTGATATTGTATTACACCACCTATATAATGCTATAATTTCTACTATATGAGTCATATTCAACACTATTATCATAGTGCTCTAAGGTCGAGTGTTGGAGACACATCTCATGATTCTCAGGCATCATATTCTTTGACGAGATGAGTTCAGTAAAATATATCTCATTAAAAAAATCGATAAAGCCATAGTGATTATAGGAATACCATGACTCCTCAACAAGTTCAATCTCAATAGTTTAACCAAGACCAAAGAGTAGCAAGTAAGAAATTGTATGGAGTAGATAAAGTGATCGTGGATGATCAATCAGGACCTTTAATAGAGAGAGGTATGATTATTTTGAATTATACTCGCATAAAATATCTCTTTTACATGGTCACATCCCATTCATTTATTTCTTCTCATATCATTGATATGATGGGTTTAAATGTTGATATGATGCATTCCATTTTGAAACTCCAAACAAATTTGTGACAATGAGAGCGTTGAGCTTGGAAACGTGTAGCGTGCTCAATAATAATCAATGTGACTGAGTTAGAAAGGTAATTCTCTATAATAGATATGTGTGTCTATGAATTTATTCTAAGAATGGATTGGATGAAAAACTATGAGGCCCATAACTATTATTATGAATGGAAGGTAAGTTTCAAATCTTATGATGGTGTTAAGAATCTATTTAAAGAAAATTAGGTAGTGGATGCAAGAAGAGCATAACCCTTGGCAATAATGGTTGGAACTATATCTTACAATTTTAAAACAGTTTATTTGGAACCAATAGATGAAACTAGGGATAAATATTTTTTAACTGTATTGGATCAGTTCCTTGATTTTTTCCTGAAAATTTCTCATGGTTTCCAATGAAAAGATAATTGGAGTTTATGATTGATCTCTTACCAGGGACTGGTCCTATTTCCCTTCCTTCTTATCATATGCCACCAATAGAATTAAGGGAATTGAAGGATTTTTTAGAAGAATTTTAAAGTAAATGGTTTATCTAATTGATCACATCTTCCTGGGAATCACTAGTTCTTTTTGAGAAAAAGGCGGATGAAAATATTATTAATTTTGTAGATTATCTCATGCTTAACAAAGTCATGATAAATAATCAATATCCTCTTCCATGTATTGATGGTTTCTTTGATCAATTGATAAGAGAACATGGATTCTCTAAAATTTACTTATATTCATGATATAACTAATTATGGGTTTGGAAGGATGATATTCCATAGAAAACTTTTAGAAGTAGATATAGAAATTATGAGTATATGGTTATTCCTTTCGGTCATACAAAATAACTAGTTATATTTATGTAATTTATTAATAAGATATTTTAAAGGTATCTAGTTTCTTTTATGGTGGTGTTTGTGGATGAAATATTTGTGTATTCTAGGAAAAAGGATAAGCATGAAAAACACTTGGATATAGTGTTGGGTATCTTGCTGGATCATCGTCTATATGAAATACTTTAAAAGTGAGATTTTTGGATACAATAAGTACATTTACTTATCCCTATTATTTATAAAAAAGGAGTCTCTATAGATCTAAAAAATATAGAAGATGTTATATATTAAAAAACACTAAATAATGTCTTTGGGATACATAGTTTTCTTGGATTTGAAGCATACTAGATGTTTTGTACATGAATTTTTATGTTTGACATCACTAATGATAGATTTGATAAGTAATGATGTTACTTTTGAACAAAATGATGAATGTCAAAAATAATTTCAAGAGTTTAAGGTTAAAATTACATCAACACCCATTCTTACCTTTATAGAGCTTGTATAGGGATATGTAGTCTATTATGATGTATCAGGATAGGGTTTGGAATTTATTCTCATGTAGGGAGATCATTTTGTTGCTTATGGATCATGGTAGTTATAGTTTCATGGAAAAAAATTACCAACATATGATTTAAAATTTTCTATAGTAGTCTATGATTTTATAACCTTGTGTAATTATGTTTTTGGTGAGAAATTCATTTGTGTATACAAACCATAAGATCTTGAGACAAATTTTCTAAAAAATATATTTAAATATAAGGTAAAGAATATGGTTTAAATACCTTTAAATGTTTTAATTTGACTTGATGTATACAATGGGTAAATAAAATTTAATGGTGGATGAATTAAGTAGGAAGTTGTATAACCTGTTGGCTAAAGAAGCTTTAGATCAATGATAGCTGATGTCGCTTATAACATACATACACCTAGAATTTACCAACCAAGGTGGTGTTGTAGTTTTATTCATAATTTAATTTTCTCATTACTTGATTTAGTAGGTGAAAGAGGCTCAGATATCCAATTTTTAATATATTTATATAAGGTTAAAACTCAATGGTGGGGAGACCATTGAGGTAGGGAATCTGGATGGGAGTTCAGTTTTTTAGTTTAGAGATAAGATCATGGTTCCTTTTCCTTTTAAGGAACAAATTCTTAATGCTTAACACCATTCAAAATAGATTGTTCATCTAGGAATTCAAAAGATGTATAAATAATTTAAAGTACAATTTTTATGGGTTGGCATGAAAATGGAAGTGGCTGAGTTTATTTCAAGATGCCTCAACAATTAAAAGGTAAAGGAAGAACACTAATGACAAAAGGTAATGTTATTGTCTTTACCTATTTTCATGTGTAAACAAGAGTAGACATCCATTTATTTTGTGATAGGTATCCTAATGATTGTTCATAGACACGATTCCATATGGGTAATTGTGGACCAAATCATAATGTCGGCTCATTTTATCCCTCTTATTAAATCTCATACTTTAGAGGAATTTTCCAAAATCTATATCCCAGAAGTTTTAAAGAGGATTGATGTTCCAGTCTTAATTATATCTAACCAAAACCCCAGGTTTATTTCTTATTTTTGTAAGTCCTAACAGAAATACCTTAGGACTCAGTTGACCGTAAAAATGGTGTATCATCCTCAAATAGATTGAAAATATGAGAGGATGATCCAAAAATTTAAGGTCATTATTATGGATTGTGTAATGAATTTTCATGGATCATGGGAGGAGCACATACCATTAGTGGAGTTATCATACAAAAAATAGTTATCAGGCCTCGATACATATGACTTCTTTTGAAGAATTGTTTGAGTGTCCTTATCATTCTCCACTTTATTGGGTGGAAACAAGTGATACTTCACTGGTTAGGCCAAGCCTTTTGGAAGAGACAACAAATAAGACTCAATTGATTAGAAAGAGAATAGAGATGCATCAGAGTCATCAAAAATTGTATGTGGATCATCATCAAGGACCATTTACATTTGAGGTGAGTGATCATGTGTTCTTGAGAATCTCCTCAATACTTTGGGATTTTTATTTTTTTAAGTATGGTAATTTATCTCCTTGATATATATGTCCTTTTAAGATACTTTAATGGGTCATTGAGGTGGCATATTAGTTGGATTTTCCAAAAAGGTATATTTCGGTGCCTAATGTATTTCATGTATCTCATATAAAAACTAATATCTGCAAATGTGTCTTGAGTTCCATAAGGTTAAATGTCAACATGTTATATTTTTTTTAAAAACTAATATTAATTAAATGGATTTAATTGTATTAAATGAAATACAAAAATATATAGGCAGTGGAAAATTTTATTTTGGGTTTATATTATCCAATTTTCTAAAAATGATATTTTTAAAGATGTGGTATTCTTGCAGTTGTCATTATAAATTAAAAAGTAGTTGTATTTTTATTAGTTACACATGGTTTAGTTTCAAAAGTATAATGTAGTATTTTGGTAATGACCTTTATTAATTTATTTAAATTAGGACATAAGATTTTTTTTGATCTAGTGGGATCATTGGGGTGTGGGTATTGGTCTAGAATATTAGGGAAATGAACTAAGGATGGGTTTTACAATTATTTTATATAATAAAATTATAAAAACCTTTTTGTTTTATTATATTATATCTATGATATTAGTTAGAATAACTTGTTATAAGAGATTAATTAGTTGTTCCTTTCGATGAGTCTAGTATACTTTTATTAGTCATTTAATATGTTGGTGTATATGACTTAGTGAGTTAGTGTGTTTAGTTGGTGTCTTGGGATAGTGAGGGGTTGTAGTTGGGATGGTGAGTATAGGATTTTGGATTAAGTTGGTGTAAACTTAAATTGTGGTTTAGGTGTGTTTCAATGGTGAAGACTTTATTATTTTTATCATATAGAGGTTCTATGATTCTCAAAAAGAAATATTGGATGCTAGTTATGGGGAAAAGGAATCAGTAAAGGGTTAGAATAGTGTTTCATGGTTTATAGTGTTATTTCATGATTAACCTACATGGTTTTTAAACCATTAAATATTTGAAAATATAGATAGTAGTTGTTTCATAGTTACATGAATGGTTTAGAAATCATGCAACCTAACTATACATCCATTTTATGGGTTTTCTTTGGTTATTTTAACACCTAATCTATTGATACATCTATAGATATTTTATTTGAATTAAAAATTTTCTTTATATAATTTCTTGATTTTTGGTGGTAATTTTCCATTGATAAAGATAATCATGTCTTAGTTTTTGTTTTCTTTAAGATAAGTGAGTTCTCTCCATTGAATAACAAGGTTGGATTTTCATTAATGTTTTACCTGTAGTAGTAAAGAGTGTTATGAGGTGGCCATTATTTTTTATTGGATTAGGTATGAGCATTATTAATTTTATTGGATATATTTATTATAAGGTTTTCATCTACTAAATTTTAGGTGATCACTAGGATTAGAAGGACATATTGAGTTTTCTATTTTATTATCTAATGGTGAGTGACACCTCTCTATGTGTGGTTCAGACATGGAACAATAGTCAATGGGTTCCACTAGGTGAAAGATATATAGTGAACTTAGAATACATGTATATAAATGTGGCCATACTATTAATATGGTGGGATTATTATCTCAAGGGTTCCATGGGGTAATTTTATAGCCACGCCACCAATTCATATGATACATGAGTAAAAGAGTGACATGACATCATTTTATAAAATTAACACATGTATTTTTATAATAAATATTTTTCATTTTTTCAACAAACTAAACCTTAAATATATATTTCAATAATTTAATTAATTGGTGTCAAATTTTTCCATTATTATGAATTTCATAAATAAAAATCACTTTGGTTCTTAAATGGTCATGTTCTATAATTTTAACATGTACATATATTTTAAAACTTAATTTTTTTTTGTGTTATGTTGGTACTTTAATGATATGTGTTTTGAGTTTTAGTGATTTTTTTTATAAACAAATGTTATTTTTTTAAAAATTTTTAATGTGTTTGTTTTGAGAGATTTTATAATTTTCTTAAGCGAAATATTCTCTTATTGAATTTATAAATAATATTTTATGACTAATTTAAAATTTTCAAATATTATTTGTATTGAAAATATTTCATATTTTTTAATTTATTGATTTTATGATTTTTCAAAATAAAATTTATTTTGAAAAGAAAATACATGTCTCATTTTATATTAAGATTATAAACTATGCTGAAGATTTAATTTTTTTGTGATTTAAAATCTATTGGTTAAATAATTTTTTTCTTTTAATTACAATATATATTAGTGTTTATTTTGTGTGATTTTTTATTAATAATTTAATCTGAATTTTTTGATTGAATTTAAATAACATTTGGAATCTAAATTTATATGTTAAACATGAATTTTAAATAGTTTTGTGTTTAACTTAGGTGGATTAATTTTAGGGAAAAATATCTATCCAATCCTATATAAAGTTGCTAAACCATTTAATTTGTTGGATGGATATCATCTCATTATCATTTTAGGATTGATGGAGATATTCCATAATGCTCAATCTATAAAAAATTACCCTATATCATATTTCATGATATAGAGATATCATATGGTGTGATATCCATGAAGATAAGGCATATCACATGTTTTAACTAGGGTATACAATTGGATAAAATTTAGTGATATCAAATCACTATCACTACTACCTTAGGAAGTTCCCAAGAATTAATGCAATCACCTGGGGGTGAATTAAATAGACTTTCTTTTTACCAAATTATTATATTTAAAATTTTATCACTTTAAACTCCCCTATCAACATCCAAACAACTATTACCTATTAGGATAAAAATGAATTTTTTTAGTCTCTTACCCAACTCACAAAACCCACATGCAATGAAAAATGTAATTTAAATTAGAAACACATGATTTTTTACAAGGTTTGGTTCCAATGAGTGAAAAAACTCCTTTACATGTATAGTTGTTATACTAATCCATAAATTCTATACTATATAATTCAGGTGGTTAAATTAGGTTATGGATTATCTTGAATCTATAGTGCATCCCACACTTACACAACATCTCACTATACTACCCAATATCCCAATAGATTCACATCATCCCATTTCCAGTTACAAAAATTCATTTTATACAAAATGAATAAGATGTGAATCTATTTATATGATATCACTACATAAAATTGATCATATATTCTTCTAAAAAATATTATTCTACTACTGATGAATTTTCTACTAAAATATATGAAACTTGGTATCTGTAAATAAACAACATCTTTGATCTATCACAAAATAAGATTGTTGGATCCTCTCAAAACTTAAGCCAATTATAACCTTTAAAACTTAGATTCTCATTAATGTTTCTCTAATGACCAGGATATAATCTCATATTCTCATCAGATTATTCTTCTTCCTCAACACATGGAAGGCTCTTCTTCTTAAGAGTTTCATTATATTCTTCTTATGGTCCATACCTTTCTCTTTGTTTTTCTACTATTTTATATTCATGATCATCAGAATATATTTTCTATATAATTAATATTGAAAATACAACAATCAATATTGGTTCCATGATCTCCAATATTTCCTCAATTGCACCACGTTGGTGTTCTTCTAAGATATCTAAATATTATATTATAATAACCAACTTATTTATGATAATATTATAGGAATACCCATTTCTCATTTATTTCTCATTTTAATCCTGGTCAAATTAAATCTCTATTTAATTTCATTAATGTGATTAAAGATTCTTCATCTAAAAAAAATTACATAAAAATAAGAGTAAATCTATATCTATAATCTGGATAAAAATATATCGCGAAAATATTTTTGCGATGTAGTAGTTTTCTTCACAATGTGAGTGAATTTGAAAAATTAGTATGGGATTCATCTTGAATATTTATTACTAAGATTGAATATCATCTTGATATTATTCATTACATTCAGGAGGATTATATTTCTCAATCATTATCTTTAATCACTATCTCTATTTTCATATTTAAACCACTAAATTTAAATTCTAGTATTGACTTAATTGAAAGCATATCTTGTATTAAAATATGAGGATATCATATTCTATGATTCCAATATTCCTTAATGAGCTAATTTGTTTTCCTAATTGTTGGATCATATGTAAGAGATATCACTTCTTACATACCACTTCTTGTGGGGTATCACAATGTGAGTTTTCAAGACTTAAAAAATTTAGCATCAATATCTATAACAGTTCTTATGTATGAACTGAAAAAAAACTCATGTATTAAAACTTTATCTTAAATATTATGAATTTTTCATTCCTTTTATATATTTATAAATATATCATACAAACTATGTTGTATTTATTATGTATCTATGTAAATTTTTTTCCTTTTCCAAATTTCTTCCTTCGATCACACACACATCTTACCTATAATTTTCATACATATCACATATCTAGTTTTTTACCATTTATCCATTCTAAAACTTAATAAAATATCTTACATAATAAATAGAATATATTATGTATCTCAAAAAAAATTTCCTTTTCAAAATTCCATGAACGTTATGGAAAATTATTTTATACATGAAAAAATATCTTATGTATCGACCATGCCTTTGCGATGTTCCAACTTCAACTCAATGAATTTATTATTTTCCATCCTGAGATAATATTATGTATATCAAGAACTATTATAATTATCCATTTTATACTCTAGAAAATATATTATATATTTAATGAGATCCCAAAACTTCATGAATTTTGTATCCTGAGTAAAAAAAATATTATGTTTGATTCTATACTTCTTCATATCCACTCAGAAACAATTTAAAACGCCTAAAGGTATTTTAATCATCTCTAAAAAAAAATACTTTATATAACCTTGAAAATATCATTTTGGATCAACACTTTTCATCTCAACCCCTAAAGTCTTACAACATATATAAATACTCAAATTGAGTATTCTCAATATAGCTACACAATCTCTTCACTCTAACTTCAAAATCAGATCCTCCAAACCTTCATCCAAAGGATATTCATTACTTATTACAATAGTTTTCATGTTTATTACTCCTTTAATAGATCCTTTTTACTCCATCCATATTTTTAGAATACTATGATATGCCTTCAATTTGTACTTTATTCACACTACAATACAAGTTGTTCAGAAAATTAAGCAGTCAACAACCATATTTTCAAACTATATAAAAGATTATTCTATAAAATTCTTCAAAATTCAACAACAATAATCATTAAATATTTTCAAACCATTTCTACAAACATTATATTTAAATGATTATTTCTTATATCTATACATATGGTAATTTTAAGAATCAACCTCAATAATATCTCCTTTTCCATTTATCTATGATGATAATAAATTAATCATTTTTGGGATCATACTCTATCACCAAACTTTAGTAAACATTTAATTTCTTTAACATCACTATATTGAGAAAAAATGAAACTAAAAATTCATTAATATAATTGGGTTTCTTCAACCACCTTTTGATTTTCATCAGTGACCATTTTAATTATAAATTCAATGTAATTCTTCTCCCCCTTATTTATAATAAATTCAAAGGTACTAGTTAAAGTGAAGGTCTTATCATCTCATATTTATGGTTTATCCATGATTTGATATTACATTTTCCCCTTTTATTCTGTTTATTTATCGATAGATGACACTTTAGGGAAATAAAAACTCATTTTCTTGAGATAATAATGACATAATTTTTTAAATTATCTATGATAAATTAATTAATAAACTCTAAGTATACATGAGAAATGACCAGTGCATAAAACAATAGTGACTAATATAGAACAAAAATCTATCCATTAACTATAAAAAATGTGGTACCAATAATGACTTCTCTATCCAGAGGCTGTTTAGTTATATTTTTTCAAACACATTTTAAGCTTAACTTATCTCAAAATATTTAATTTCTTGAATATTTTTTCTCCCCTTTAAAATCATATTTATTATTTACCAGTCACTCCCAATTAAGAATCATATTTAACACAAACCAAACCAAAAATGGGAGAGAAATCATCATATCAAAAGCATAATATTTTGATACCAATTTAAGTATTCAAAGGAGGAAACATGATACTAAATAAAATTATATATGATTTATAACACTTCTTACCATATAAATATCAAATAATTTAGTTATTTTTCCCTTATCACATTCAATTCCATGTACAAAAAGTTCAAAAAAAAAATTCAATAAGGAGAGTATTCATCAGCTCCTTAATGAAAGTGACATGAATGAGACTTGGATCTCAACCTAGAGAACTTTTCTCTATGGCCTTAAAATAGAAAAAATCCTTAATGATCAATTCTCCATTAAATTTATGAGTATAATTCACTTAGGGAAACATGAATTTTATTTCTTTCTTATATTTCATATTAGTTGGTAAAGGATTAATTACTTTAACCAATGAAGCACTTTCAATCTTTTTTTCTTCCTTCGTTTTCTTATCCATTTCCAAATATATTGGATATATGGTAAAACATTGTTTTTTAATATTCCCAACATTTTTCTTATGTGTGGACTCCCACTTTATAGCAATATTATTATATTAAGAAGTCACAAGTATGTTTTATTTTATCTTTAATGACTCTTTTTTTCTTGGTAAATTTTCCACACATTTGTTAGATATATTCCAAAAAACATTAACCTTCTTCCCAGATTTTTAATATCTCTAGGGATAACATTTTTAGGAAAAATTTTTGGTTCTTTATTTGGGATATCTTCCATTAAACCGATCCTTCTATTTCTTTCCAAGATTAATTATTTCCTTGATTCATGATTTCTCCTTACTAACATGATGGTCATATATAGTTTATAATGGTCCATAATATGACATTTCTTTCCAAAGTGAAGCACTTATTATTTTTTAGTGTAATATTATTAATAATATCCTTCCTTGGTGGTTGTTTTAACACTCTTATTTTGATTCATCCCTAAGGAAATATTGCATACATTTATTCATTATTTATTAATTTATTGTATTTTTTTCACATAAAATTATAGGTTGTGATTGATTGATCCACACTAGAACTCTTCATAACTGTGACCACCATTTTTTCATATTCATAAAAGTTTTCATGATTCTTAAATTACTTATTAGTTGATATATTTACCGTATTTTGTGAACTATTTCTCCATACAATAGAATTCCTATTAACTTCAGCTATGATTCCCCCAAGTTCAAGAATTATATAATTTACATAATTTGAAATATAGTTCTAACATCTAATGGAATTTAATAGAAATGTCCAATATCACCATCAATGATAAATGAATCTTTTTATTTTATATTAAGGTATAGTTTAGATAGATTTTTTTATCCTGTACAACAAGATAATTTTGGATAACATTACTCTTATTTTTATCTTATTTTGGGGAGGTCTTATTCCTATAATTACTCACATCCACCCTTGAAACATTATTGGAACTATCAATATAATTTCTCACCAATTTTTTCAGACTTTAAATTGAAACCTATAATGGAATATAAAAAAACATTATTAAGAAAATCAACTGGAGCATGGGATATCTTTTTCTATGATCTTGTTGTGGGTTGATTAAGAAATTATTTCAAGATATTTTTTCCACTAATATTATTATTTTTTCAAGAGTAGATCTTATCATAAAATTTTGTAGCAACACTTCTTTTTTCACTAATTTGGGAAGATTCTTCTTGGATGTTTTCTAGATTTCTCAGATAAACCTCTATCTCAAGATATCTCAAATCTAAAGAATTATTATATTCTTCTATTAATATCACCCTATCATTACATTGAATTTTCATATTTTTAATTTTGTCTTCATGCTTCTAAATTTCATTTAGTAGAGAATTTTCAAGCTCCATCGCCCTTTTATATTTAATTTTGAATTAATCATCTTTGAAACCTAGAGTATTTTTAAGCATCATTTACAATGTATAGATCAATTGAAAAACATTCTCATTAATAAAATTATCACAAAAAATATAATATTCCCAGTAGGACCATTCATACAAAACATTGAGGGGTGGGTGATGGGGGGGGGGGGTGAATCAGGTGTGACCAATTTTTTCCTAATTTTTATTATTATTTTATGTTATTGACACCTACTTGGTATTATAAGACTCTATGGTCAGTTAGGACACACATTTATCTTTTTAACCTTTAGCTGACAAGCCAAAACCACATACAATATAGAATATAAACAATAAATAAGCACATGGTATTTTTAGAAGGATTGTCCTTGATGTGGGAAACCAACTACTTATGATGTTTAACATCCATTGAGACACATAGTCTCTATTAATAATATTTTTATCAGTTATAGTGGGTTGGATATAGATTACACTAAAATCTGGATCAATATATTACATAGGCAAGTTCACCATATCACACATGTGATTGTACAATATATTAAAAAATTAGACTAAAATCATTCCAATGGGTTCTTTATTTATGAATAAAAAAAGTTACCTATACACTTCCACTCATTGAAGTATATTTTTCAAACTCCATAGGTATGACACTAAATCTACAAAAAATATCTACTTACTCATCTAAATGTGTATTTGATTAACTTAAGATCTTGAAACCCTACTCATTAAACTTTTACTTTGAACAAAACACTGAATCTAGTTATTTTAGAATATATTCATAAGATTCAATCATCTCAAATAAATGTCTCCAACAAAATTTAAATAATAATAAGAACTCCATGAAAATAACCTTTTTTCAACTTAGCTTTATCATCTTCCTCAAATGAATCTATCCAGAAGAAACCATTTAGATCACTTATCCTCTTTGATAATAAGTAGATCTTCTCTTAGTATAGTATCAAGTTATCCTTTCATTTACTACATCATGTACTGTATTATTCCTCTTATCCTCCATCAAGTTCTCATCCCACTTACTGTCAGCTAACATATTGAAAAAAAACTTTCTTTGAGCTCACTTATTCTATCAGCATCTCTAGTTGAAGCTCACCATCATTAACTACTCATTATTTTCACTATTTTATTCTTCCTCAATTTTTTCATCAGCATGTGTGGTTGTATTACATTTATCCTATCATTTACAATATCCATAAATATAAAATTCCAATTTTTATAATAGATCACATTGAAAGTATATTCATTTTAAAATACTCTGTGACCATCTTTTTAAACTCAAACAATATTCAAAAAATACCCTTAATTATTATAACTCACATGGATTAATAGATATCTATTTGAAAATAATACAATATTAGTGTCTTATTTTGATACCACTCTACAATGTCCTAGTCTAGAGGCCACTTGAATAGTTTTATGACCCTATTCACCCCAAAACATTAGTTTCACTTCCTTGTACACCAGAGGCTACCGACTAGCAACGAGGGTTTAGGGTATCACCATGGGGAGATAATAACCCCTAATCAGAGTTTATAGTAACATATAAATTACCCAATATCATACATTAATAATAAATATCATAGTATATAGGATGAATAAAATAACCAAATCAATAATAATATAAAATATATAAGCATTAAAACCATAAAAGGATGATCTCCCATCAGGATGATCACATATACAAATAAATATAGAATAAAAGAATAAAATAAAATAACATGATGATGAATTATATCTCCGATCCTCACCTTAGTACTAGCCTCAAAATACCACTCAAGCTACCTTAGATCTATCCATATTATCATAACGGGTCTCTTCTCAACCTATAAATGTATGAATAGAATGTTATTCTTGGTTACCCAAATTTAATGGCCACTAAATCAGGGTGTGAATACATAACTTAGTAGGTAATCACCAATGTGGTCCCATAAATCACTATTATATGCAATGAATATGCATGTGACATTATCTTCTTAAAAATATAAATATAATGAAAAAAATAATTAACCACCACACTACCCACATCATCCAGTGTCAGGGTGTCTCCGAGCATTCCATGATGACTGTGCCAACCATAACAACACAAGGGAGACACGTCCTACCCTGATATCAATAAATGGTGTTGATCCTCAAGCTAATTACCCCGATCAACCATACCTACTTTGTCCAGCATTGGGGTGTCTCTAAGTATGCCACCATATCATTCCAAACTTATTAAAATAATATCCTAGGGTGTAAACTATAAATACCTAAATATCAGGATCAAATGAACAAAAATCTCATCATAAATTGATCAATAGATAGATTCCAAGAATCTTGGGAATCACTAAAAAATCATATATCATAACTAGATTGAATCCAATACTCGATCATCTTGGACAATTACTAATCCTAAGTTCGTCCTCCATATTACCATGCTATCTAGATTAATCCCAGTCATTCTGGGCATCCTGATCATGAAAACGTAATATCATCATGATTGACAGGCTAAATCCTAGGGATGAAGTAGGAACCTCATCATAAACATAATGATCATAATAAAATCAAGAATCTTATATGACTGAATCCTAGATATAACATGAATCCTTGGGAATCATGGAATCTATGGTGTCTCATATAGACTTGAGGTGGAATACCACCATCTTAGGAATTCTGACATGGATCAATAGCCAGATCAAAAGAATCACATATGGGAATCCATGATGTTGTCATCTCCTCAGTCGCATCACACAAGTATCACATAATGCTCAAAATCTGAATCCCAGATATGTATCTCTAGGTACCCCAATAATACCATAACACTTCTTTAGGCCCATATTCTGGGTCTCAGGTAGCACATTTGGGAATCCATAGCTGTACCAAGAGTAAAAAAGTGAAAATATAAATGTAAGGTAGAGGTTGGATGAATGCCTAACCCCCTCACCTCTATCCACTACTCCTTGAGCTCACATCATTGGAATGAGTTTTATGGAGACACTAGTTACTATGTCTACCCATTACAAAATCCACCCAATCTATAGTGTTAAAAGTAATAAGGGACCCTACTATGTTCCCCTTGGGTCTCATCTAGGTACCTATAACCTCCTATGCAAGTCACTCTAGGGACATAGCCTTATGTCCATTCATTTTCCCTGGAATTCTAGGTTGGCCATAATATTAGACCCATCCGATAGTCCATATAGGGTATAGCCACCCAAGTAGTCATTTCCTAGTTGGGGAGGAACACTCACCCCATAGTCATCTCAAATATCCCTCAATATCTAGAGCATCTCCCATGCTAACCCCTTGTCCATGCATCCTGAGTTATCACCCCTCTTTACATATAGGTCACCGGGTCACCTATTAATGGGGCCATTACACCCTATCCATTTAAATTTAATTAATTCACACCCCACATGGGGATCCTACTTCCAAATTCCCTCTCTTAAATTTATATTTTTGTCTAACAATGTCCGAAATGTCCAGATGGTATAATGAGGGTCCATTGGGGCCCTCAACATCTTATGCAATTCATTCACATGCTTCAGTTTTTTGTTAAAAAAGTTAAAATATTTAAAGCAACCCACAACCCAAAGTGGAAGGGCCACATAATCCACATGCATATAAGAAAATTAATGTTACCAAATGTTAGATTCATAAGGACCACCTATACTATTCATAAGCAAAACCCCATTCTAAGGCAGCTCAAAAACTCGTGCCAAGGATCACCAAGCCCATCTAACCATCATCCAAATACTCGGGAACTATCTCAAAACCAACCAACCTAGTTAATTAATTATAAAAAAGTTATAATTAATTAGTTAACTATAAATAAATTAAACAAAAATTTACATTTTATTTTAAATAGGAAAAAATTCCTATAAACTCACTTGTTAACCTCGTCACACTAGGACTATAAACAAACACTTTCCAATGGACCATGGTGTACCACTGATCTTGATATAGTAAAAATACCTAATATGATACAATTATTACATTATTAATTTAATTAAATTTAAATCCTAAAACTTAAGAAAATTATAAATAGCGACATACCTCATCAGAACAATGAATGACCATTGGTAGACACCACCTTGAGATGTATCCTATGCAAGAAGAGAAAAATCCCCAATGAGTGATACAAATTCAATATGAATTTCATTTTAAATTTAATATAATACCTAAGAAAAAGTGTAATTTTAATGTTCCTCAACCGAAATGATGAGCCATTATCATCAGATGGTGTCCCGGGTCACCCACTTCCAAGGTATAGTGAAATTACTATTTCATTTGGCTGATTCAATCATGATTCAGTGGATTCAGAACTGAATCCATAATGAGATGAAACCAAAATTAGAGTACTAGAGTGGTGGAGATCAATATAGAATGGATAATGTTGATATGTACTGGTAATCATCATTGCAAGCCTAAAAAACCCTCACATTGAGGGTGATT
The DNA here is from genome assembly GCA_963277665.1 of Viscum album. Taxonomy (NCBI): domain Eukaryota; kingdom Viridiplantae; phylum Streptophyta; class Magnoliopsida; order Santalales; family Viscaceae; genus Viscum; species Viscum album. The sequence goes on along the minus strand of OY728121.1, from coordinate 1,347,383,374 downwards.
AAAAGAGAGAACCAAGGGGGAGTTACCCTTTCCATGCATGCCATAGAGGGAGAAATAAGAGGGTATGTACCCTTAAAATAGATGGGGAATAAGGTTCCTTTTGACCATTTAATATTCCCATTGGATGAATGATTGGTGATATTAGAAACCATTGCTACTACCAAACACCATCGACCAATAGAAAGGTACTTACCGACTGGCTAATGGAGCTACTATATCTTTTGTTGTAGAAACTACCCAACCTATAATATGGCCCCTTAAAGCCCTTAGGATGACCCCTAACCATTTAACATTATAAAATACATCTTTTCAGGTTTTCAAAGCCATAAAACCATATTCCAAACATCAGAAAAAATATCCCACTCATTAAATTCAAAGTTTTAAATTCCCTTAGGAATTTTCACATCCTTATGGAACATGTGGTCTTAAAATCTACCTACCATAATACTTATCACCCCAAAAAGTCATTGTGTACCTATAGAAATAAAAAAAAATCAACTTACATTGGTTACCAACTCTCATTAAAATGTCCATGTTTTGTCTTTAAATGCTCAACATGCTACCTTAATGAAACTATAAACATAAGGTGTTGAGTTCTCAAAATCCTAATCCAATGCTCATATCACCCAAAATAACAATGATGATACTCCATGACACCCATAAAACTCAAGACACTTAAGTGTCATAATTCAGAAGGTCATTCAGCTTAAGGTGGTCCCCACTATAGGACTTAGATTACACTGGCCAATTCAGAGTGACAACACTTACACCATTGGAATTGCCTACCAAAACACCCATATCATGTTCCAACATAATTACTAGTGTGTTATCTAATGCGGAACATTCAAACTCATAGAAAAATTATGTTCAAACCTCCTCTAAACCACTTTTCTAGAAAACTCTTGACTGTACCCACTGAATTTCTATCGAGACAACCGATCATGATGCCTTAAAAACCAAAGGCATTACATGATAATTTGACCATGCTCATAAATAGTTTGAATTGAATATTGGTTCAATTACCTACTTAGTTCCTCAACGTACCAAAATAGTCACCATGATCCATCCCTGAGAACTGACACAACACAAATCCAAAACATTGCTAAATCCCATTTAAACTATATCGAGTCTGATGCTAACCGTCCAACTCTATTTAATACCACATGATAATTCATAACTATAATTCATTATTTAATCTAGTTGAAACCAAACCCATTCACTCACTGGAATCCAAATACCAAAAAAACCATCCCAAGAATAGTCCCACCATGATGACAGACCTTCAAGAATAAGGATTTTGCATCCATGGCCTATGCTCCAACTATTACCACATGTAGTAAATGAAAATAGCCACCACACACACACCCATGTAGAAATTATGAAACATTAACCATTTCCCATTCCCGGATCATGGAAACATTATCCTAAGCACCCATAAAAAATTATCCAAAGTGAGGGTTGGACCCTCATCAAACTATGATAGGATTCACACCATACAACTTACCTTATACCATTCCTTCAGTGCCGCACCAATAGGTTCTATTAGTACATGTGTGTCACTCCGTCCAATATATGCTCATACCATACTTTTAATATCTAAACTGGATTCACTCAGATCAGTCATTCCACAAAACCCAATCTAGAACCAATGTATCCTCTACCATGAATGGACATCTCTAATTTCATTAAAACCATAAGCCACCATGCTTGCATGTATTTCATCAAAATCTATTGGACCTTTGATTTCACCCTTCCACCTACTAATTCACAATTTATATAGGTACCATATGAAAATGACACATATCATTCGATATCATACCATATAGTGGTTGTTCAATCCCATACCACTTGTTCACATCACCCAACTCATGCTCCCATGAGTTGCATACCATGAAATTAGGATGACACACCATAAACACCGACCATGCTCCATGAAATGTTAGTTATTTAAGCCAACCATACACTTATCCACCACCCAATGCTGTTCTAGGTCACAAGCGTCCACCCACACTCTCACCATGATGCTAAAGAGTACCCTAATACAATAGTTTTAGGATCCTAAATAGATCTTCCATCGAAACCAACTCCAAAACTAATGTATAAACACCCAAGGTGCTCCAACTCAAAAAACCCAAGTCATAACCATTAATTTTTCATAAAATCAATACCATCTCCCATGTATCAGTCTAAAATTGAAGGTATATACATGGAAAAACCCACTCTAGCATCTCACATATACATATTCCATGCACCTTATAAAAAGTAAATATCATACCAGGGCATTGATTTTCACCAAGAACCCATACATGAGACTTTCTTGTCAAGAATCATAACCTCACCAGTCAATTCCTGTATAAAAACATCATCCTATATGATCCATTATAAAGGAAACAAGATCAATGAATCATCTTAGTTGAATTAAATTCCAAGATATAGGGGAAAACACCATATAGGTTGTAAATAGTACTTTAAAATAACTATGGTCTAAATAAAACAACCCATAGGGGGTTTAATATTATGAAACCATGTGCCTATATGAAATACTGGTGTTATCATATATCCATTTCACTAATGGAACTCATCATTTTCAATAAGATAAATCAAATCATAGATCAAAATGACCAACCATTAAAATAAAATAGATACACATGTCAGCTTAGCTGAGTAGAATTCCACAAAGTACTTATACTAGAAAATGCTGCAGGTGAATTTGTTGAAGCTTTAAACAATCAATACTCATTTTTTAGGGAAATCACACACCAACGAGCCCATATCTCATGTGAAACCTATGTTTCAAATATGATGCATGAACACTATTCTCATAAAAATAGGCTAAATTAAATAACCAATAATATACCAAGAACCTAAAACATCCATGTGAGTCACTTGAGGTGAACATCATATAATATTGTAAAATCAAACATCTATAACATCAATCATAGACATGGTAACCTAGAATTATTATCAGAACAAGTGTTCTTGATGAACTAGTATGATATCCATAACATGATATGACACATACCTATGTCTCTTAGCTACCTTATCCCAAATAGTAATACAAATAAAAAAATTGATGATTCTACTTTCTAATGACTTTACCTCCCCAGGACATGAATGTAATCATCTAAGACCATGAGTCTATTGAAATACCTTGGTTTCATTTCTAACACACTACACTCTATTACCCACATAGGTCACTTATCAGACTAATGTCTATCCGCTCATGCTGACATAATTTCTTTCATTGTTCTTTTTTACATAATCACACACACCTTAAAAAAATTCCTAGGATGTTACCCATTCTAGCACTATTAGAGGCCAAGAATGTTTAAATCTTGAGTTCTAATCCAATAGAAACCCAAAAATAGTATATATACTTTTTGAAATGGATAGTAACATATATCCTTTTAATTCTCACTTTTATAAGGGTGTTATAACTTATTCTCAAAAATAATCCGCCTAAAAATCCTCACTTAAATCTACCAATCTATATGAAAATCATAAAACAAATCAGCTTATGAAAAGGTTTATCTCTTACTTCACATATTTATAACTTTATTAAGAAACCTATAGAAGTTTTAGTTGAATATTTACATTCTAATCACATATCATCTTTACCTTCATCTCATTCTTGAGTCATTGTTGTGTTTGTAGTATTTAAATATCTTGAAGTTCTATATCAAGTTACTTTTTATTTATTATTGTAATTATAGATTTATTAAGTCTTGGAAATTCTTCATTTTAGACATGGAAAATTTCCCAAACTTATATATCAACCTTGATCTTAATTATCTCATTCCTAAATATCAGTAACTAAATCATTCAACATATATTAAAATGTCATAAAATCTCATACAAAACTAAAGATTCAACTAAACACCATCTTAATTATTCATGAAAACCAATAAATTTTATCTTTATTTATCATTATTCACATCCTCTTAAAATTCTGAAACTCAGGGTAGAATCATGGCTAACCAAGTTTCATGAATATTTTAACTTTAATGAACAACTTCAATATCATAATATATCATTATCATCATAATTATGAATTCTAGAATCTCTTATTTCATAATTTAAAAGGCACTCATAAATTATCTACATTGATCTTCTTCTATAAGTATTGAAGATAAACTCATATTTAATTTATATGTTTGAATCAAAAACCCATTTGGGTGCCTGTGATGTTTAGGATATTGAAGGAAAACTTTGGAATCACCATATTTAATTATCTATTCAGATTATAAAAATCTAGAACACTTACTTTTAATCTAAAAAATACAAATTTTATCTATGTGTTGATGTTTATTTATTTTGGGATCATCCTTACATAGAGGAATGTGTATGAATGTGACACTATAAAAAATGGCTATATTAGAGGGGTTTATTTTTGAGATTAGAGGTGGTTATAACCCTATCTAAATGAATTAGAGACAATTATGTGAAACCACCACTAATTTATCTACCTTATCTTATTATAGGTTGTTTTGATGAAGCGCTGGAAAGTTGAGATGAATATTAGAGGTGGTTATTTTAGAAGGGGTTTAAACCTCATCTAATTTTAGCACCAATTTCCCATTAATAGATCAATTAGGGGTGGTTTAAAATCAACCCTAATTGATCTAAAATTTCAAGGGTGTTTGAATTGTACCTAATTGAGTTTGGAAGAACAAATTTAGTGGCAGCTTTACCAACCACCCCTATTTGAGACAATTTAAGGTGCGGTCCCCCAACCACCCTAAAAATTTTGATTGTTTTTTTATTAGAGGACCACACACGTACCCCCTTTATAGCTAGGATCTCAACCATTCTATGCGACTTTCCCACCTTATGCCATGCTAAGAATGATCCATATCAACTCAACCCTTACCTAGGCCATGCCTTGTGGAGGCCTGGATAAAGAACCAACTCAAATGCCAGAAACTCAGTCTGCACATAGGAAATATTTTATAGAATTTTTCTTGGTCGTGCTTGTAAAGGGCCTATTAGTGCAGGAGCAAGCAAGGAGATCACCAATGAAGAAAGGTGTGTAGGCTTATAGATGACCCCGTGCGGGATTGCGACTTGCTGATGGAGGTGTTTAATCTATAAACTGAATCCATCCTATAAAAGAAATCCATGTGGTACAACCTTCTTTTATATATATTCATCTGAGATAAAATAAGATGTATCTTTTAGGGCCTTGCCTCCACCGGGATTCGAACACAGGATCAATTGAAAATTAGGCATGTAATTTTACCACTCGTACAAATCAGACATTTAAGTAATTAATTATGCCACTTTATATATATATATATATATATATATATATATCCAATTATATATTTACTCAAATAAACATTTTCTATATAAATACAATTTTACATATTTATATATAAACATGTTTAACATATTCAATTAGTTTATGTATATAAATATATATTTAATATATTAATTAAAATAATTATACATATATTAATATAAATTTATGTATATATATATATATTTGTAGTCTCCCACTAAATTATATATTTACATGTATTTATATAAATATATTTATACATATTTTTATAAATACATTTACATTATGTATAAAAATATACAAATATTTATAAATACATTTATATTTGTGTGTGTGTATTTATGTATTTATTTAATATTTATAGATATAAAATAAATATAATATATATGTAATTATTTTATATACTTATATATATATATGTGTGTGTGTAGAAATAATAATAATAATAATAATAATAATAATAATTATTATTATTATTATTACACTTATTTTTTAAATAATAAAAATTATTTGTTGGTTTTATAAATACTTTACATTTATTTTACGATTTATATTATACATGTATATTATATATTTATGTATGTAATTATATACATTTATATTATATCATGTATACACAAATATACACACCCAAAATTAAATATATTCATATAATTTGAAATATATAATATAATTAAAGAAGATATATATTTACTAAATTAATTTGTAATTGATATGGTATACTGTAATATATAATATATATATATATATTTATATGTAATAAATTATTTATAATATAATTATATATATATATAATTATAAAATATATATAATTATATAATTATATTTAATTTTTTAATATATAATATATATTTCTGTACATAATATAATATAAATGTTTTTATGCATAAATATAAATTAAAAATTTATTTAAAATAATATATTTATAATATAAATCATAATATAAATGTATTTAATAAATTTATAGTATTTATAAAATAACATAAAATTTTTATATATTTGAATAAATATATTTATAATTAAATTTATATTATGTATATCAATATTTACATATGTATAATTTTTTGTTTATATGTATAAGTATTTAATTAAAGTATTTATGTAATGCCTTCATATATAACTGTTTATAATTAATTTAAATATATTTATATAATGTGGTTATGTAACATACACACATGTTCATACACACATATATATTATAAAATTTTAATTTTTAATAAAAATAAAAAAAATTATTGGGGGATAAAATTGCCTCTAGTCTAAGAGATTTACATTATAGGGGGTTGAAACCCCCACTAATTTTTATAAATTTATTTTGAATTAATTATCCAGATAAATTAGCGTCGATTTGTGGGAAAATTTCCCCTAAATTATAATTTAGCAGTAGTTTTCTAAAAACCATAGGTAATTTATATAGGATTTTTTTAAAATTAGAGCGGGTTGAAACCCCCTTTAATTTAAGAAATTAATGGTAGTTTATGAACACCCTCTAATGTCATAAATTAGAGTAGGTTTTGAACCTCCACTATTTTCAATAAAAAAAAATTTCATGACACACATATACACACATAGTGCCTCTAAAATCCAAATGAATATATATATATATAAATATATATAACACCTATAAAATCCAACCGAATATATAACGCCACTAATTATTAAATTAGTAGTATTTTTGACATAACTGCCAATAAAATCCAACCAAATATTAAAAAAATAATGATAAAAATTAAGAGGGGCTGTGAACTCCCTCTAAATTCAATGATTTACTGTTATTGTGCACAAGCACCTATAATTTATATAGAAAATGAATTTATAGGGGCTTATGCAAAACCCCCTCTAAAAACCACTGCTAATCTTCTATTTTTTTGTAGTGTGATTCTTATGATCACCTGAAATAATATTTATGTAGATCAAAATTCATACTTAACCATCTAATTGATTCTTACACCAAGGTAATTATGTTTATAAATAAGTAGCTGATCATTACAAAAGCACAAATGATGTTTAAATAGAGAATAATTCATACATACACAATACAAGATAATTCTTGTGCAGATGCTTGGATAATGCTAACATAGATAGTAATTTACTATTTTTTAATATATACTATTGTTGATGATGTTTATATAGATTTTAAATGATGTATACACAGATCAATGAATGACATTTACATAAGCTCTAATCATCCTCAGTTTCCATAATTCTTTAAATGATTTCAATGTTGTACCAACTCAACTCTTTCCTCCTCATGACTTTTATTCAAAACTATATTTAGTAGGATATATACTAAGTACTCATAGGATGGTCTATATAACTTTTAGGATAGCTTCTATTAAACATTTGAACCCATTTTACACTAGTTATTCACAATTGTACAAGCTGTCCAATAGGGTATAGTTTAGCCAGTATATTCAACCTCAACTCCTTTATTCTTAGCATGCTATAGATAGTTCTTTTTATAATTATTAAAAATATTCATATCCATAAAAAATAGCATAACAATCACCACATGTTTTTATTTTCTCCCCAAGAAACCAACTTCATTCTCCTTTACCCAAACACATGGATAGACATTACACTTCCTTTACCAACATGATATTGATACTCCATAGCATATATAATGGCCGTTACAATATTATCCTTTATCCCACATTGAATTTTTTTATATTGATAAACAATATAACTCAACATTATCCAAAAAAAGGGCACTCAAATTCCCCCTTTGGATATGTTATCAATTCCAAATTTTTTTTCTAATTTCAATATAACTTTTCCCTTTCTAATTAAAAATAATTAAAATAGAGGGAAAAGTGTTCTCTTCCATATAAAAGTTATAGGAAAGAGTCTTATAAACCAAAAAACATCTTATCCTCTTTATTTCTCATCCACTATCCACATCCTCCAATAATTATATAGGAGAAGGAAGTCACCACATTTTCATTATAAATGTTCCATCAACCCATAAACTTTTAAAATATATAGTACAACCATTTTCAGAAAAAAAATAGTGACATATTAAGACAATATGGATATCAATATACTCACTTAAATGTGGTACCAAGTCAAACTTTCAACTATAGGTGGCTGTTTACACAAAATTTCTATATGGTTTATGAACCCACACTCACAAGAATACACAAAAAAAATTCAAGTGCAAGATATTTTTCTCCCATTTGGTGAGATAATAACCCCCCATGATAAAAATAATGAATATGAGTTAAAATAGGCATGTAATAAAGAAAATCATACTTCATACCCATATTTGAACGGGTCGTCTAAAATTAAATATTTAAAGAAAATATTAAATCACCGGAATCTTTCTATCTTTGATAGATCTCCCTCAAGGGATTATCTTAAATATTCACCATGGTTGATTTTTCTCTAATAATTGTATATTCTAGTTTAGTCTGATATCAATTGTGAGATGAATACGACTTGAGATATTCCATGATGGATAGTATTTCAAGCTGTCTAGAAAATAAAAATTTAACTATTTCTCCCATTTTCAAGATTCACCTTCAATTACCTCTTCTATGATGCAAATCCAACACAATATGAGAATAAGGTGGATCTTACATCAACACTTCAATGTGAGTAATAAGGAATAGTACTGTTTACTAACCTAGGAAATCCTTTATTTGAAGGTATAAAGTTCCTAGACATCTTCATGCTTTATTTCCTTTTAATTTTCTATATCTATTCATATTTGGGAAGAATGGGTTTCCTCTTTATTTCAGTATTCTTCTTATCTAGAATGGTATTACTTAAACTATTAAGAAACATCCATATTTCTCAGTTTGCTCTATTTTTTAGCCTCATCCAACTGGATGGTCTATATTATTAAAGATTATTTCTTAACTTGAACAAACTAATTTTTGTGTAGAATCCCCTCTTCATAATAAATTTCTTAACATCATGAGTTATTGATGAATTAAAATTATAATTCAAAAACTTTTCTTATTTTGGAGGCCATGTAATGCATTTAATAGCAATATTTTCTACCTTTATACACCTTCTACAAATAATTTTTTCAAATTTTTTATTACCTTTCTTGGTAAGATTCTAAAATTATTCATCAGTAGTGTCAAAAACCATACCAATATGGACATATTTCTCTATAATTGATTCACTTTTAGATTTTAACTTTCTCCATTATTTCTTGAGTTTTATGGACATCTTGTAATGATCAATGATGTGGATTATTTTAACAGAATAAAATCATTTATTTTTTGTTGTTTTGAAACACTTATTAGTATTATTCACGAAATTATCAGGAGAAATTATTTCAGATATCTTCTTCACTAGTTTCTCTCCCAATGCATACTTCCTATTTTTATTCAGCTACTATCTTCTCTATCATGGAATTATTTTCTGATCAACACATGAGTTAGAGTGAGCTAGTAGATACCAACACCCATTATAAAAATGAATAATTTTTTTTTCAATACTCACATAAGTTTTCTAATCCTAAATTATATTCTTAATATATATATTTTACATTTATTATGGATTTTATTTTTCTTTCAGTAGGTTTACTCTTGCTTTTAGCTATGATCATCATTTATTTTGGCCTTATACCCTCTCCAAAAAATGATTTTTTTACTAAGAACCAATGGCTATATGACCAAACCTATTGAAATATTAACATCTACGAATTAATATTATTATTTTCACTTTAGTTTTAGTCTATTAAATATGAAATTATTACTATTTATGAGATTTTTGTCCACGGTTTTGGGATTGGTTTGGGGAGATACATTTCTCAGTCCAGCCTAAATTCACTATTTATGGTTTAATGAATTTATTTTAATTTTTATCTTAAAATATTTATACAAATTTTATATTTTTTATTAATTTTTTAAAAAATAGATTCAGTTCAAATGAGTTAACTAGATAGTAGGATACCTCTTTAGATGGTGTGATTAATGATTGATCATGAGATAATTTCCAGTATTATTTCCACCATTTAGAGTATTTATTAGAGTAGGGATCTGATATAAAGTTTTTATGATAATATTTATTTTCTTAATTGTTTTAAAGAATTAAATTTTGCAGTATTCATACTTCTTAGTTTTAATTCCAGCTCTAAACACTTAAATATGATATTATTATTTAAAAAAACTGAGTTTATTATTTCTTCCTAATACTCCTTCATATTTTAAAATTTATTTTGAAGAATTTTACTTATCTAAACTAGATAATTTTATAGATCCTTCAATTTTTTTACTTTAGTTTTCTACTAAACAGATTTTGCACCAATGGAGTCCCTATGAAATTACCACATGAAACAAATACTAATTTTTTTTTTCAAACACTAATTTCTCACATAAATATATTTGAAATTCTTTATCACCTAAAAAAATATTTCATTGAAATGTGTTCCTATTTACTATTTGAATTTCACTATATTTATGTGAGTATTATAGAAACTCATATTCTTTTCCAATGCTTATGCCATAACATTATCTTTTTATTCCTTTTGTGAGTTCTTATTATGTATACCATTAATATATGAAAATATATAAGTAAAAACTTCAATAAGGATTTTATTTAGGCAATCCTTTACTATAGAATAGAAATTAATAATAGATTCATCAAAGTTATCCTCATCACATATCGTTCTTGTCTTACCAGAGGAATAATCTTCAATAAATGATCATGAAATTTACCACTCAGAATAACCTCAACTATCAGTGATTATATTTCGTTTATTGATATTTTTCTATGTTTTATGACCTCATTTTATTCATTTTTGTCAATATATTATCTAATACCTCCAAATATATCTTGATAGATATAGAGAAATATTATTCCATGCCAGGCACTTCTATTTTAAATATACAATTCCTGTAATCTTATAAAAACACTTAGGGAATAAATTATTTTCATTTTGAGAAAGACTATTTTCTATGATAAAAATTTTGATAGTCTAAATTAGATCCTATCATAGGAACCTATGATTTGATACCAATTGAGAATCCCAATAGGATCATGTATACAAATATGAGGGTGGGGGGGGGGGAGTGGCAAATCTTGTGAGAACAAATTTGACATAAAATTAATTTCTTCTTTTATGTTTTGTCTATATATTTATAATTATGAACCTCTATGGTTATTTAAGACATAAATAAATATTTTTAAGCTTCACCTAATAATCCAAAACAACATTTAACATAGAATATAAATAAGAAATCATAATGTGGTATTTTTACAAGGTTCCACCCATATGTGAGAAACCTATTCCTTTTCATTTTCAACTTCTATTGAGCCACAAATTCTAGTCTAATAAACTTAAAGTAGGTTGGCCAAGGATTATCTTGAAATTGGGTTCACCATATTATGTAGTTTATGTCACCATAGTATATAAATGACTATCCACCATATTACATAAGTGGACTAAACTGCCTCAAATAGGTTCTTTATACATGAATCACACTAGTTCCTTTGTCACTTCCTCCTCTTGAAGTAGATCTTCCAAACTTCATAGGGATGTCAATATTTCCTCAAAAGAGACTAGATTCCTATACTCATAGTGTCTTTAACCGCCTTTATATCTTAAAACCATGATCATGAAACTCATCCTCTAAACACAAAACTATTTTTCATTCTTATAGAATCAATTCATAGGTTTCAATCAACTCAGATAAAGGTATAAAAAAGAATTTAGATAATTAAAGGAACTCTATATAAGTTTAAATTTATCAAATCATATTTACCTACTTCCTTGACTAATTATATCCATAAGAAACTAGTCATATCACTCTACTTCTTTGATTCACAATATATATCCTTCTATTAGTTCAGTATCAGATTCTCCTTTTCCTTGTTACAACATGAAACAAATTATTTCTCTAATATTTCCTTAATAGCTCCATATTATTATTCTTATCTAACTCAACACACCAAATTTTTTTGAGAGCACTTGTTCTCTTGGTCACTCTAGTTTCATATCACTAGCAGAGACTACTCATTCTTCTCAATATTTTCTTCTTCCTCAATTTTCTCATGCAAATGTGTGGATATATTAAAAATTACATCTCATTTTCAATATTTATAAATGAGAAATATTAACTGTTATCTTGGAGAACACCAAAAACATATTATTTTTAAAAAAAATATATGATTTTTTTCTACTCAAAGGATATTTAAAGATACCATTAATTATTAAAACTCACAGGGCCAAATAGACCTCTCTATGAAAATATCTCAGGATCATAAACTTCTTATTCTCAAAACAAACTCAAAAAAAATATTCACTAAAATCTCCCTTGATGAATTAAAATCATACAACAAATCAAATTGTGGAATGGTTAATCTCTTTCTTCACTGCTTGAGAGATTAATCAATACACTTGTACAGATCCCAATTGAATTTTTACACTCCAGTCACATATCAGCTTCACATTTTTCTTATAATTTAATCATAGTTAGGTTTATGATATGTGAATCAACTAAAGTTCAACACTAAGAATATTATGATTTAATTTTGTATTTATAGATTTATTAATTTCAAGAAAATCCTTATTTCAATATTATAAAAATTCACAACTTTCCATATCATCCTTAATATTTATTATATCAGTCATGGGGATCATAAAATCACTCATTCAGATTATATTATAATTGCATAAACTATGATGTATATATCAAAAATTAATTCAACTTTATCCTTATTATTATTGAAAACCCTTGAATTTTCTCATTCATTATTGAGAGGCTCATCCTCTAGATCTTGTTAGGACTAATTTGGGATATTCTCGACACTGAGAGGGGGAGAGGGTAATCAATGTTGGAGACTTTTTATATCATTTGAGTCCTTTTTATCTCTTTACCTCTTAGAACTACAAGGATATAGAATATCTTATTATCTATTCCATTTCATTTCATGTAGATAAAACCAAGAGAAGGATAAAACATGTGATTTTTACAAGGTTCACTATTCAGAAAGAGTATAAAGTCCTTGTTTTGTATAGTGGTTACCAATACACAGATTATACACTATAAAGAGGTAAAATTACAACAATTTAGCGTAAACAAATCCTTAACCTAATTTTGGTTCCTTATACTTTAGGACATGGAAAGGAAAATAATCTTGAGACCCTCGATAGGTGATAGCCTAGTCCAATATGCAACATCCCTATGGATATTTATATTGCCTATGGGGATAGTCTTCGACTTATTTAAGTTCTTTGTATCATCAAGAAATTACTCCACCATATGTGACTTTTTTTGTCATAGTGCTGATTTATTCTTCTTATCCTTCTTCTTTTATTGTCACTTAAATAATAACATGCAAGAAACTTTTTTTCTTCTTCCCTTATATGTACAATGGTTCTCACAACCGTCTTCCTATTTATATAAGTTGACTAGAATGATTATTAGGTAAAAGACTTATCCCTATCCTATTATTATTATTATTATCTTTCACTGTTTTCAGAAAATCTATTTAATATATTCATCTAATAATGAATATTAATTTCTTCTTATTACAAACCTCACAACCTACTCTACCAATTTTTTTATTTCCATGGGAAAAAACTATTCACAACACCTTCTTATTCTATTCTACTTATTTAGTGCATACAACCCAAAATGATTTTTACTTCTTGTATTAAACTTACATAATATATAAATATTACAATTGAGTAATATATTCTTGTTCTTGGTACCATAATATTTTCACTTGAATGATAGTTACAAACTTACCTTAAATTATTCACATTTTTCTTAGCCTGTAATCTGTATATATGTTGAGAAAAATGAGTAGTTGTAGAAATAGTTTCATTTATTCTCAACCATATTCTTCATTACAGTATTTAATCTGTTATGTAAATATATTATTTTGAATTATGAAGATTTTAAATAATTCAAAATACTAGAGATATTCATTTATTAATTCTTATTTATTCCCCTTTTAAAGGAACCAAAGAATCCGACCGATTTTTCTTCTCTTATTCTAATATATATGAACATATTGTGCACCCTTTAATTTAATTTAATACATAAAATTTACATTTTTCATTATCTAAGACTCATACTTTTAATTCTTATATGATATTTGAATGATCATGTTCCAAAATTATCCACAAATTCTTCAAATTTAAAATATTTTAAATAGCCACATGAATAGTATCATTCTTAACTTGACATGTAGATATCTTACTACTATAAACCTTTGTTTTCATCTCAAAAATTCATTATCATGAAGGATTATACTCTTACTCAATGTCTTTCTATCAAATTCAATGCCATACATTGATCAACTCCATCATTACATCTTCGAATTATATTTCCTTTCTTCTACTTCACTTTCCATTTTTTAAATTATCATGATAAACATATCATGATATAAGTATCACTAAATCATAGATAACTTGGCATCATTTGAAATTATTTTCTATAATTATATATTCTAGGGATCTCACCTAGTGTGTAAGGATGTAATCCCTTACATCATACTTGAAATCCTTCATGAATCACATTTATAGATTTTCTTATGTTACTAGGATTTCTAATGCATCATGGAATCATATACATGGATTATTCGTTGATGTAACCCATCACATATCTAAATGAACAATATTAAAATATTCAACTACATTGGAAATTACTATATATATAAATTCTTATACATTTATCTATATGAAATTATATGTGTAAATCATTTTCCTCTGTATAGAATTCATATATGGAGGTGATCTGCTTCTATGGATTTAGATATACAATATTTCATTTTTCTATACAAAATTTCTTATATAGGAAATCCCATACATAAATATTTTCATATTTAGAAGGAAATTAACATACAAAGATTCATCCATGTAAGAAATACCTTTTTTAGATATTTCATTATGCATAACACATATATAGATTCACAATATGGTTCTACACTTCTTCAACAAACTTCCATATTTTTCCTTCTCCCCTTTTCAACTATCTTCCTTCTTTCAAACATCATATGAAAACTTATTGAAATAATTATGATAACCAATAACATGATATTTGAAACTTATAAGAACACTTCACTTTGAATCATTAGATTTAACTATAAATTTATCATTTTATTTGTACATGCAATATACTGACAAGTACATGTCACTATCTTCATAATGATCTGAGATAATTTATAGTTCATCCACTGTTTGGTCTTCCATATAGTTGATTGTGTAGTCAATCAACCAATTGTGTGAACCCGTAGTCACTATCTCCTTATCCTTATATTCATACAGTCACTTATCTCAATATTCATATTGAATAATAGTTGAAAGGCATCATGGTATCTGATCAATGATGAATACATCACCAAGACTCAAATAAATATTATTAATCGTTATCTCCTTATCTTTTCTTCAACCTTCATCCAACCCATGGATAGACTTAATCAAATCTTCCAAGATGTGTTATCCATTCATTATTTAATATAAAATCACATAATACTTAGAACTTCATCATATCTTTAACAAGATCCTTCTTTACATCATATTATATTCTATAATAATCATTTCTTGAAAAATAAAACCCACACAAATTGGGATCAATAATATACCCCTTTGTATTTTTTTTGAAATACCTTTTAAATGATTTATCAATAAGTGATATTTTCATCTCGACTCCCCCTTTTCTTATTAATATTTCATTTCACTTTCTCTTCTCCTTATTGAAAATAAATATAAAGTACTTGAGAAAAGTGTATTAGTTCATTACTATGAAATTTTCCAACAATCATATCTATCTATGTCTACAAGATCCGTGATCAGTGTAGAAAAAATATGATTTTATTTAGACAATAAAAATATATATCTTCAATTGAACTTGATACCAAATGAAATGATAACTCTTTAACTTTCTTAAAATTTGTCCAAATATTTTTGAGGATGATACCAATTATTATAAAAATATTTTTTTTAGAATAAATAAAAATGAAACTCTTTTTCAATAACATTACCTCAAGAACATTACAGAATGAGATAATAATTATGGAATATTCATCAATGTTATCCACTTATATACCCATTTTAGAGACATTACTTAGGATATTTATGAATATTAATATCTTAAATAGATATTTTTTTAGGATATCCATGTTGAGAATACACCAAAATATATCATCTTCATGTGGTTGTCTAGTGTTGAATACTTCCACATAATCATCAAGGATGATATTTATTCAAAAAATGTTATACATAATACCAAATGTAAGATATAAATAGGAGGGTATCTTATTACCTTTTCTCTTAGGTGTTTAGAAAAACCACTTCCTTTAACATTATCAAAGATCACATGCTAACCATATTTTTTAAAATATCAATTGAGTGACCAGTCATAGATGGTGAATTATTTATCTGGGAAATTCAGAATTGATAGAAAAAAATCTTACATAGGTTCTCCCTCTAAGTTAATGATTCACCTTAAAATTTCTGCATTTTAAGTATAAATAAAATACAAAAAAGTTATGGGAATACAATTTCTCTTCTTTCTCCCCAATTTGAACAACAAGGTTGGGAGGATTTTCTCAATCATGTGGATCCACTCTTCATGATTCCACATATGGTGTTAAAATATGATTTTGTGTTTAATAGAATATATCTTCTCACAACCTCTTCTACATTCTGTGGAGAACTTTTCTTTTCAATAACTTTTATATATAACTCATTATTAAATATTTTATGGGTTTCTTCTAATTTTAGATGAATAATCAGGCATGGTTTAACATTATGACCAACTTCTTTACATAAATCACCAAAACAAATTTCAACACAAGGGTTTATTTTTGTTGAAAATATCTCATGAAATTATATTTCTCTATATGAATAATCTTATTCTCCATTGGAATTAGATTTTTCTTGTTACAATTTTAATTTTTTTACTTTCTCCAAATCTGATGGCCAGATCGCTAGACAATCATTAGGAATATTGGAAGCCTTCATGGAGTCTATACATAAAAACTTGTGAGTGTTCATATTCAAATTATAAATTTTATTTGTGAAACATGGTCTTTATAGACTTTTTTGAATATAACTAGAATTTATTTTGTTTTCCATGGGTATATCACCTTCCATTTTTGACACTTTCTTAGGAGTATTCTCATTTAAAGCTTCAATTTTTTTATTCATTTCTAATGTATTATTATTATTTCTTCACCATATGTTTTGTTTTTTTACCATTTACTGTTGATACATTTTAATAAGTACATTAAACACTCCTATAATCACCATTATTTCATAAATCATTGATATTATCAAACATTTGAAATCTTTTTGAAGTGTAAAATTTTCTCTTATTCTGTGGATGCTATGTCTTTATCTATAGATTTATCACTAATACATAAAATTAATTTTTGATTTATAATTTAGATGATTGTACCCATAATCCAATGCAAAATGTCCAAATATATTTCAAATCAAAAATGATATTGTAAATATTGATCTTTTAACTTTGATTACTTACCATCTAGATTTGTGATTAACCTATTTTTAGACTTCTTTTATCATTGGTTGGGCTGAAGAAAGGGAATCAATTTCCAGATTTCTTTTTTTTATCCACCATGGACATGGTTGTAGTTTTATCACCAATTTTATTCTCCCAAAATTGTGAAAATTTTGTTTTTAATCCTATATTATACAAAAAATATAGATTTATAACAATTATTTTAGATAAGAATTTATGGAACATTCTTTTAGAATTAGTTCTTGTGAGATATCATAAAATTATGTTATAGTAATTTTTTCACAAGTTAGAGTTATTTTATCTTCATATTACTCTATATATAATCCGGTGAAAACAACCTTTCCTTCCTACATTGGTTGTTGAAAGTCTATATGTGTATTTTTTAAATTGGTTAGTTTGATTTCCAATTCTATACATTTCATACTGATTATATTGTTTTTATCTTCAATTAAAAAATTATCTATTCACAACCCTTCTTCATATTATTAATCCCTTATTAATGATTTTTGATATTTCCTTGTAGAAAGGTTTCAAAATCCTTTATTTTCTTTGATTTTACCTCTATCTAAGCATCCTTGAAATTAATTTGATTTTATTTTTATTTTTATCTAAGTGCATGGATATTCTCTTTAAGAGTCTTATTGATCTATTATTTATATTTAACTAATTCGATTCATTTATTTTCAAAATTTTGGAGATAATTACAAGATATATATTTCTTATTCTAATGGATCAAACCTACTTAGATAGATTTATGAATTATAGAACCTTTTATTACAAATATTTCGTCATATATTCTAAACCACCTTCAATATTGGTGATTTATTATTGTTGTATTTTAGAAATTCTACAGTCTAAAGAAAATAATTCCTTGGGAAAAAAATATAGTGAATCATTTAAAGTGTAACTGAAATATCTTTAGAACATAGTGATATATGATTATCAACACAAATACTTGGTTCCTCTTGGGACTATTTAATAAGGAATTTTCAAACACTTAAAGATCACTTGATATCATTAACCCTTATGAGGTTGAAGGTCTATCCAATTTCTTAGTTGTAATTTTATCCACATACTCTTCACTTTCCATGCCAAATATGTATTCCTTTTTATCATGGTATATAAAAAAAAAATTTACTTATTCACAAAATAAGTACATTGAGTTTAACTTCCTCTTTTCATACATTCTCTTGTTCATCATCATATTGAAAACTATTGAATTATGATATTTTACAAATGAATCTTCACTAAAACTACACTTTATTTTCAATAATTGGAATAGACTAATTTTTTTAGAAGAGAAAAACTTCAAAGAAGAGAATAAAATAGATGTAAACCTTCATTTTGATACCAATTATTAGAATTAATCTGGGAAATTATTAATACTTGGGGGGGATAATTAGTGTTGTAAAATTTTTATAACAATTTAAAACTTTTTATCTAATTACATATTAGGATAATTAGGATCTTGAATATATTTTTCTATCTTTATTTTCATATTCAAGTAGAAAAATAATGTAAAGGATGAAAAATGGGGGTTTTACATGGTTTAGTACTAAACAAGAGTAGCTAGTCCATGCTATGTATGGTGGTGAACAATGAATAGATTATCTAATATAAAGTGGTACTAATTATAGTTGTTTAAGAAGGAAAAAATCCTGAACCAAAGTATGGTTCCCTACACTAATGGAGGCTGAAAAAGAAATAATCTTGAGTCCCTAGACTAGGGATAGATTACCACAATATGTTGTTTGGTAATGGATATTTATACAGCTAATGTGGATGGTCTTCAACTTCTTCAAGATCTTTTCATCATCAAGAAATTCCTCTACCATATTTTAATTCTATTTATTTTTATAATGATTCTATGATCTTATCCACATTTTACTTCTATTGTCTATTTCACAAGATCATGCATGGAAATTTATTCTCATTCCCTTTAATTCACAATAGTTTACACAACCTTATTCCTCTTCACAAGAGAGAAATGGAATGCATCTTTTCTTATATAGGTGAAAGAATTCTCCTTCTCCTGTTCTTTATCTCTTGCACTAGATTTAAGACCTATTTCAATATCTGCAAACTATAATGAATACATATTTCTTCTTCTTGTGACCATCACAACAAACCCGGTAAATTCTTATTCTGTGTCCTATAAAAACAAATATACATAATGCCTTCATCTTCTATTTACTTGTTTATTGAATATAACCTACACTAGTTCTTATATCTTGGATTTAACTCAAAAAATGTTTGAAGATTAAAATTGAGTCCAATATTCTTCTTCATGACACGAAAATATTTTCTATTTAATGATAGTGATGAATATACCATCTATTAGTCACACTTTTATTGACATGAAATATATATAGGTTAATTATTAGTTAAAACATCCGTTTCCTTTCTTCTCTAATTTTTATTTCAATTATACACTCTATTATTTTTATTCCTTTTTTTAAATCACCAAGATTATCATTAATTCAAAATACCCAAGATACTTATTCTTTAATTATAAAATCATCCTCTTTTAAAGGTGCTAAAGTCTCAACCTCATTTTCTTCTCTTCTTACATTATATAAGTAAATATTTCACAAGCTTTCATTTAATCCATTATATAAAATTTAAATTATTAATTCCTTAATACTTATAATTTTAATTCTTTCATGATATTTTAATGATCATATTCATGAAATATCCATACATTTTTCAAATTTAAAATATTTAAAATATCCACGTGTATGGAATAATGCATCACACGCCACATAGATCTCTTTTTGCGAATAATCTCTACCATGAACTTGAAAATTAAATGTCTTGAAGGCTTACACTCCTACTCAAATTCTTAAGATGAACTTAAATTCCTTACACTGAATAAAAAGTAATTCTTTTATTATAGTCTAGGAAAAGGACTAGTACCTCTATTACAAAGATCCCTCAAGGGGGCAAAAATAATGTAATCCAAGTGAATCTTTTTGCGTAAATACCTGACACTCCCGTGAAAGAAACCCCAAACAGAAAAAAATGATTATTCCCTCTCCTGAGCTTTCGAGTCTTGAAAGAGTGTCCAAAAAAATTAGTCTCCCTCCATCTATGATGAATGATGTGTCCTGAAGAAATTCGGTTGGCACACCTTTTGATAATGAAAATCAGGTCCCATGGAATCTTTATAGTTTTGACTTTTACTTCCTTTATTCTCTTTCACTTATATTTTTTTTGCAATTATCATGATAACCATATAATGATATAAATATCATTGAATCATAAATCAATTTTCATGATTTGAAATTATTTTCTAGAATTTTTTATTAAAATGTTCTCACCCTGTGTGTAATGATATAATCCCTCACAACAAACTCAAAGACCTATTTGAATCCTGTACATAGATTTTCATACATTATTGAGATTTCCCCTATGTCATGGAATCTGATACATGGGTTATTCACCTATGTGACACATAAAATATCAAAATTAAAATTTATAAAATATTTAGCTACATGGAAAATCACATTATATAGTAATTTTCATAGGTGTATTTGTATTAATTCTTATATGTTGATCATTTGCCTCCATGGTGAATTCATATACATGGTGACCAATTCCATGGATTCAGATACATAGTAGGGAATTTAAGTATGTAAATCCACCTATATAAAAAAACCTTCATATGGTTATTACTATACTTTATTTCTTATTTTATTATTCAGATTTTTCTATAGAGAAAATCACATTCTTAGATGTTTTTGTATGTAGAGCACATTTACATATTCACATACATGGTTCTGAACTTCTCCAACCATATACCAAACAATATCTTTTCCCCTTTATGACTTTACTCCTTTCAAAATTCACTTAAAAATTTATTTTAAGAATCATGATAACTAATACCATGATATTTTAACCTTATAAGAACACTTCACTTTACATCATCAGATTTAAATATCTCTTTTTTAATTTTCTCTTTATATGTAATATATTGATAATTTCATGTCATTGTATTCATACCTAGATTCAATACATACCAGTTCTTCCTTTTCTTGAGCTTCTATCTAGTTGATCGTGTAGTTGATCAACCTACCATGTGTTCCCATAGTCACTATTTCCTTCCCCTTATCTTTATTCTCTCACTTATCCTAATATATAGATTGAATAACAACTTAAAGGCATCATGATATTTAATTAATGAGTAATGCGTCACCAATAATTGACTAAATATTATTCATATTCATATTATTATATTTTCTTCAACCATAATACATCACTTTTATGGACCTATGAAAATCTTAAAATATGTTTTATACAATAATTAATTAATATTAAATCACACAACACTTAATAACTTCTTATTCAATTCAATAATATTCTTGTTTATATCATATGGACATGATTTAAAAACCATTTCTTGAGAAAAAATACAACTCACACAAACTGGTATCAATATATATTCTCAAATTGAAGTCATGGATAACCAATAATCACGATTATTTTAAATTTAATACCCAAATTTATTATCCTTAAAAATAATTTTAATCAGAATTATAAATTTTGGAAACTCAGATTCCATACATTTATTGTCTCTCAAAATTTCTCTTACATTGAATATCATTTACAAGGATTTAATTTCATCATATATTTAATTTAAAAAGGATGAATCACAAATTGATTCATGAGTTTTTAATGTTTATAACCCTGAAGATCAGCCTTTGAATCATAAAAATTAATTTTCTTTTTAGATTAATCTGAAAACAATATCTTTCAGTTTACAAAAATGTAAAATTTCTCCAACTATAGATGCTCACAAAGACTGGTTCCATCCATACACAAAAGAAAGTTTATAGAAATTATGCTTACAAAATAACTAAAATAATGTTTAAATAACTTAGTATTTATTCCTATGCTGTCACATGATTCTAATAAAAAGATGATGATGTTTACAAAATATTATAAAATCATTATAAAAGATTGGATAATGTTCCAACGATCTTGTTTCCGAGTTGTAAAGGCTTTTGCTGTGCATCCAAATGACCTAGGATAAAATCTGGGTGGGGGTGAATTTCTTGGTTACTATAACAATATTGTAGAAGTACTATAGTAGTTTCTATAACATGTAATATACTGTACTGTAGGAACCATAAATACCCATTCAATTGGGGACTTTGAGCCATTGGTTCGGGCCTATAGGTCTTAGGGCCTTCAGGGCAACAATGACTTGGTCCATAGGGCCTTTAGGTCACCAAAGGCCATCGGGCCACAAGGCCATCAAGACACCATTGGACTTTGGTCCATTGGGACTTAAAGCCTCAAAGTACCAAGAAGAAACCTAGGAAGACCACATAGAAGTTGGCCCCAGAAGAGGATTAATAGTAAGTAGCATACACCAGAGCAGATAAAATGAGTTTGGAAGAACCAAAAGGTATGATAATTTTCATCAGTCCTAGGTACCATAAAACTATGCATGGGGAAGTGATAGTCGATCAGCCATGCGAGGTAGGGAGGTAGGAACCTTCAAATATGAAAATGATAGGGAGGGGTAGTTCTGAAGTGTAGTTAAGTATTGGGCCTTCAAAGTTCATATACTAGGCCGTGTGCCTTTGAGACTTTGGATCATGTAAGAGCCTTGTGACTCTGGGCCTAAGGGCTAGGTAAGGGTTCCCTCTCAAACCTTAAAAGGGGGATTATCAAAAAATAATTAAAAATATAAGGCCTTTGAAAAATAAAAGTATACTTGGTTGATGTCTACACAAAGCATACATCATGCATGTACAACACTATATGATGTTTATGAAGATTCATAGATGATTCTTACAAATCTAATAATTTTATATTTTTTAATACCTACTACACTGGATGATGTTTACATAGATTATAGATGATTTATATGTAGAGAATATAATGATACTTATGAAACCTCTAATCATCCTTATCTCTAAGACTTATTCAAATGAATTCAAGGGTTTCCCAACTCAACATAGACCTTATCTAGAATTCATCCAATAGTTATTCAACACTATATTTAGCATCCAAAATTATAAGTACTACAAGGATGGTTTATCCAACTTTTAGGCTAGTTTAACTTTAAAATTTTCACCTATTTTACACTAGTTATTCACCATTTTACAATACTTCCATTAGAATTTATTTCATTAAGCAACATCAGACTCAATTGATTCTATATTAACATATTGTAAACTATGATTCACAAATTTTTTTAGTGATTTTATAGTTATGAATTACAAAAAAATAACCATCACTTACTTTAGGTTTCTCCCTAACCAATTATAATTCCCATTTACCTAAATACATGGACATATTATCACTTCCTTTTCTAACATAAGATAAATACTACTTTTCATATACAATGGAAGACACTCCATTATCCTTTAGCACACATTTAATTTATTCATATTAATAACATAAACAAATCAATATTATCCAAATATATAGGCAATTTAAATTCATTTAAAATTATTATTCAATAATATAAAATGCTTCGTTGCATAGTAAAATAGATTCTTACTTAGTTTCAACCAATTTTTGAGAGTGTTTCACTTTTGAAACTTTTTATCAATTAATCTTCTATTGTATTTGTATCCTATTACATTTGATATTTTTCTTCATTTCATCCCTTGATAAATGAAAATATATGAGTAACATCATCAATATGATCTTTCTGCAAATAATCACTAACCTCATAATAGATATATTTTATACATTTGATATAATAATTATTATCATAACTAGAAATTATTTAATCAAATAAATAATAATAATAGATTTATCTAAACTAATAACACTTTTATTACATTCTGGTGGTGGTGGTAGATCCTACCTCCTTTATTTACTTCTATAGATTAATTGCCTATCTTTTCCTTTTTTAGTGTTTTGGCTAAAACCTCCATATTAGATTTCATAGGAATCGAAAACTAGTCTTCTATATGAGGATCATTTAATCTCTCTTAAAATATTCAATTTATATTATTTTAATAAAATCAATTGGTTCTCAAAATAGATCCATCTAGAGGGAACCTAGTTTCCTTTGGAACTAGCTAATGTACACAGGAATGGGGGCAGTCATCTGGGGGGTGGGGTGAATTAGGTGGATTTTTTTTACCAAATTATTATAATTAAATATTTATCCATTTAATGACATTCTTAATTTTCATAACCTATTAACTATTAGTGTATAAATGAATCTATTTATCTTTTACCCAATAAAAACTCCCATGTGAAATATAAAATTTAAAGAGCATCACACAATGTTTTTTCAAGGTTAAGTTTCAATGATGGAAACCTACTCTTTATGGTGTTAGGCTATTATCCGAAGACAAAAATTAAATAATATATAATGAAAGTGGTTATAATAAGGTAAGGATTATCCTGAATCCACAAGGTATCTAGAACTTACACAATATCTGATTGTGCTTCCCAGTATCCTATTGGATTCATAGTATCCCACAAGTAGTTACAAAAAATAATTCCAGACCTAATAAAGAAAATCACTTTCTAGCTCTAGGATGACACTACATCAAAGTGAATAGATCTTATTCCTTAACATAGTATTTTATTGGTTGTGAATGTTATGAAAAACTAAACATAACTCTATTTCTATAAATATCCAATATCGTGGATCTCTCAAATAATCATATCATTTTCTACTCAACAATTAAGGGAACCATGATCTCCAAAACCCAGTAGTTCCTTAATCTCACAATAATTATGTATATATGATCACCGATTCTCACTCGCATCTTCTTTTTCATAGATACCCCAAAAGTGCTTCTTCTTCAGAGTTGTATATAGTTCTATGTATAAGACACACCTATATAATTATTCTTATTGTATTTTATATTTGATATCACTAGAAATTATTTTCTATATAATTAATATAAAAAATACTTAAATAATGTTTTTGACATGATATATAAATATTTAAACAACTGAAAAACATGGGTATACTCCTACAATCTCTGAATATTCCATTTAATTATGTATTTGTCTCCATAGATATTATAGGAATACAATTTTCTAATTTATTTCTCATTTTAATCCTAGTAAAATTAAATATCAATTTAATTTATCCCTTGAGACTTGATATTATTCGTTTGAAAATATTCTTATAAAATAGTAGTAAATTAATATCCATAATCTGTATGAAAATGTATATTACTAATACTATTATGGTGTGGATAGTTTCTTTATTGCATGAGTGTATATGAAATATTATTTCAAGATTCATCATGAATATTTAAATATCATATTTTATATCATCTTGATATTATTCTTCAAAATCATAAGGACCATATTTCTCCACCATAATATTGAATCACAATCTCATTTTATAATGTATAAACCCCTGAAGTTTAGTCTCAACATCGAATAAATTGTAAGCATTTCTTGTACTACAATATGAAGATATAATATTCTATGATTCTCATATTCCTCACTAATTTTCAAAAAAATTCTTAACTTTTGGATCATATGTATGATATATTACTTCATACATATCAAATATATTTGTTATCATAATTTGAGACTTCAAGATCGCTAAAATTGACCATTAGTATCTACAAAACTTCTTATATTTGCACTAAAAAATCTTATAAAATGAAAAAAGTATCTTATATATTACAGTTCTTCAACAAATTTTCTACATTTATAAATATCTCATATGTTATATTTTTTATGTCTTATGTATATGTGTAAAATGTTTTCCTTTTTAATTTTTTCCACCAATCATCGACTCATATTATGTATTATCTTCATAAATCTTACTTATAAATTTATTTACCATTTCTCCATTATCAACCATATCATAATATCTTATATAAGATATATAATTTCTTACATATCTTAATGAATCATTTTTTTCCAAATTCCATGAATGTTCTATCTAGCTTATTATGCAAAAACAAATATCTTATATAATGTCCATGCCTTTTTAAAGTTCTAACTCAACTTAGGGAATTTCTTACATACCATCGAGAGAGTATATTACGTATTCATGGAAATCGTAGATATAGAAATTTTTTACTCCATCACATATTTTATATATTCAGTGTTCTCAAAAAAAATTGTGATGTTTTTTTATAATTCTAAAATAAATATATTTTGTACGATTCTAGACTTTTTCAAATCATATTATAATCACTTAAAATCCTATTAGGTTATTTCCTTCCCCTCCAACAAACACTTTATATAACCTTAGAAATTATTAATTATTATTAAACCTTTTTATCTCAATTTATAAAGTCTTGAAACACTTATATATACACTCTTCTTGTGTAGTCTCAATATATATATATATATATATATATATATATCCTCTTCACTCAAGTTTCAAAATTTACTCCTCTAAACCTTCATCCAAAAGATATTATTCATTTAATATAATATATTTCATGTCTAGTACTCCATTGATGGATTCTCTACACTTCAACCAAATTTTATCAATACTTTGAACTACCTTTAATCACTTCTTTAGTAATACAACATTGAAAGTTGTTTAGAAAATTCGATTGTTAGAAACTAGTTTTTCAGAAACCATTTAATACTATTGTAGATAGTGATTCTAGGGTCAACATATCCTATCTTTGATTATTTACAAACCATATCTACATTAAATAGATTTAAATTTTACTACATCAAATCTATCAATATGAGAATTTCAAAAAACAACCTAAATTATATCTCATTTCCCATTCATCTATGATGAAAAAAATTTACTCATCTTCATTGGGATATTCCTCCATCATCCAACTTTAGCACAAATTGACTTTCCTTCACATAACCATATTAAAAAAATTATAACTTTAGTTCCTTTAACCTATTTAGGTTTTTTATGTTTGATATATCATAGCATATGATATAGATATATTGCAATGTTTTGATATGGATTAATCATATGGTGAAATTAACATAGAAATTGAATTTAACTATTAACATTAAGGTCTACTTTAACACTAGATATAATTTATTATTGATGTTTCATATGATTTAATGAATATAATATTCAATGACACATTTAAATGTTAGATGTATAATGTCAAAAGTTATAAAGCCTTTGTAACTGAAGGAATTACTCAAATATTTCATAACATTCAGGTAAATTACATGAAGTGATCAGGATCATCCTTAAGGCCTATAGAAGAATTCCATAACCATAATTTGGTATAGACATACTACCGATTCTTCATAGTAGAATCTATTTTCTACTTGTTCTATTGCTTTAAGAGGTACTAATATATAGTGATTCTAAGTGATATTTATCAAGAATTCATTTTAAGATCGAAGTCTTACCCATTATTGGTTCATAATACATTCTTAATTTTATATTATACATGGTTTCCGTTTCAAATCATGAATATAGTAGTCTACGGTTTCTTAAGTCTTTTATTTCTTGAATATGTGTTATTAGATCCTAAGAAACCAATCAAAACCACATTTTCTTCTTGTGAATCTAAATAGAAGGTGGATATTGAATCTTTGTTGTAGATGACATCTCATGATGGTGGGATCATTATTTTTGTGTTTGAATCAATCCATTTTAGATCCGGGTTCATCTATGTGTATCAGAAGACCAGTTCATCAGTATTAATTGTACTTAAAATTTAGGATGATGTGGACTACTCAAGGTTTATTAGTGAGCTTAAGATGTTTATTACTAGACATTTATATTACTTTAGGTTCTTAGGAGATACTCCTCAAGTGAATTCCAAATACATAACCTGTTGACACACAACTACATAAAAACAAAATCTCTGCACTTAAACCCTCTTTAAATTTATGAAATGTATCTTCCTATTAAGGTTATACCAAGAAATAAATTACCATGATGCCTCATATTCACAAAAAAAACTTGTTTGAATGTCCTATGAAACTAATGAAATCACCCTCTTCACTGATGTTGTAGGTATCAAATCTATACCAAAATACAAAGTGATGCATTATCCATTATTTAGACTTGACGACGCTTATGGGTTTCCATCTTATTACTACTATGGAACCTTTTTAAAATACTTCTAACACCAAATATAGATTTCAACACCTAAAATACCTCATCTATAGACTTCTATTTGAAGATTCAATGCCACATTTTCCACCCAAATCCAAGATTTTGCCCATCATAATCATTAAAACATCCCTAATAGACTAACTATACACCCATGTAAGTAGTTTAAGTCTGTTTAGAAGTAGGAATGGAATATTTTTCTACCTGAATTGAAGGCTAGTTTGATCAAACACATGTACATTCCAATATCAAACCTAAACTTTGTAGGAAACTCCATCATAGATCCTTGTAACACTTTGAAACCAAAAAATATACACTAAGTGACCAACTTATGATTATTAAAAATTATATAATTTGGAAAAAAATTCACATAAACCCCAAGTATATCAGGAAGATCCAGTTCATATTTAAAACATGGAATTTAACATTGATGTAAGTTTGAGATCTAGAAAAATCACTAAATTCCCCTGAACCTTACTTCAATTAGATCAAAATCCAATTTTACTCACATTAATTCTGTGTTAAAGCTTTATTTTATTCAAACCTAGGATAATTAAAGCTACACAAAAACTATTCATATCAATTCCTCAACACATGGTAGTTTCATCAACCTTTCATGATTTTCCACCATGTAGAGTAACTGTTCAAATTGGGTAGTACTAATAAAAATCCAACATATATTAATCCAATTCATACCAAATCATATTTAATTGATTATAAAAACCCCTTAGATAATAATAGTAAGGCCAATATATATTATTTAAATTTACTCTACTTTTCTCTAGTAATTATAGGAATCTAAGGATATAAATAAGAGAGAGAGAGAGTTCCCTAGTCCATATAGTATTGTAAAGAAATGAAATTATAACCCTATATTATTATATAAATTCACACAAGATTCTAGGAATTATTAATAATAGACCATTAGAGGTTTATTTTATTGGAATAATTACCTCCATGGAAGGAGATGATTAACCAAGAGATAATGATCATCGAGGGAAGAATATTAATCATATCGTATTGTAAATAAATGAAATTCTAACCCTATATTATTATAGAAATTCACACAAGATTCTAGGAATTATTAATAATAGACCATTAGTGGTTTATTTTATTAGAATCATTACCTCCATGGAAGGAGATGATGAACCAATAGATAATGATCATCGAGGGAAGAATATTCATATATCTAGGCTAAGTACAAAATTTAAATTCCTATTTTTCTATTTTCTTATTATTTACATTTTTGAAAAGGAGGAAGAGGGGTTATCAAGGAATAAGTTTTTTGAAACTAAGAAATAAGGGGATGACATGTGAACATTATTTACAGTGGTTATCTGAGATCCAAACAAAGAGGAATTATACTTTAATTCTTTTTTACCTATATAAAATTCTATTTTGTTCATGTTTGAATATTTTCCCTATGATTTTAACTTATTTAAGAACATTTTTTTTGAATAAATTTCCTTATAAAGTGTTGGTTTTGATGGATTATTTATTTTTAAAACCATCCTTGTGTTTTTAATTTGTGATTACTAATTTAACCTCCTCTACTTTTCCCCTACATTTCTTACTTCCATTCACATCTCATACACTGATAAGTTTTTCTTGTTTAAATTAATTTTTTATGGTTAAAAGTTGTTTTCCCCTTAATAAAAATATCAATATATTGATCAAAGATCACTTGGGATTCATACTTCACTGATTTTGGGTGAAAACATAATTTTAGTGTTGTCCATTTTTATCATTATAATTTTCATTACTTGTTAATGAAGTTTCTTAACAAATAGTATTATTAAATAATAATATTTTAATTAACCTAGATAGGAGTCACAAAAAACTAGGTGATTCCTTGGTTAATCTCTAAATTTAAACACAAGACTGGAAAAATATTTTAAATAACTTTAATTAATCGAAGTACCTTTTCCCTCATTTATTGAATGCTATAGTTTTTTATATTAATCTCACTTGTTCACTATTTTCACTATGTATTCCATCATTTTTTATACACCTTTAGATATTTATTCATTTATTATTTATATTTATTTGATTGTGATGATATTCGATGAAACATATTCAAATTATTTTCACAACATTACACCACCAATAACACTTGAAAATATCATCTCCAACTTTAGTTTAGAATATTAAATGAAGATAAATACCTTAAAATTTCTCTCCATTATGGAATCTTCCCATAAATATATACATTTTTGGGTTAAATAAATATTTTTCTATGTATTAATGATGGGTAATTACTAAAGATCTAATTTCTTTTATAGTAATGAGAAAGTCTATTTTTTCTGGTTTTGTTTTTTTTTTAAAAATAATCAAGAAATGTAAAATAATCCACAAATATATCATTCCTAAAATGTATTTTATGTAGTTATTATTTCCCATAAAATATTTAATTTTTTTACTTATATAGAGAATTAACATGGAACCTTTTATTCTATAAAAAATTCCTTAAACCTTTTAAAAGACAAATTGTTTGTGTTTTTATGTGTTTAGTGTGCTATAATTTAAAATTATTGTACTCTAGATTGAATTTTTTTTATGTTGTGACAATAAAACATATTTTCTAAATGTATATATAGAATTTAAAGTCTATTGGTGTTGATTTAGAACCTTTAAACCCTGAAATTGAGAGAAACAATAATGTACTTTAAAGAAGATATAGAAAAACAATAGAAGTTTTAGGAGAAATTGTAGATGAAAAATTTGAACAAAAACCATTTATGAGAAACAAACAAACATTTATAGACCTAGGATGAGATAATTTTAATTTCCCATAATTTATTGAAATGCATCATGCATTAGGTTATCTAAAAAATATAAGAACTATAAGCTTAAAAAATCACATTTTTTCTATTACTTCCCCCATTCATTTAAATTCTAAGTGAAGATTCCATGGCCATAATTAGGGACATTTATAGTAATGTGAAATAGCTACCTCTTCAATGACTAACCAATGATAAAATTAAGGTGAGATGATTTAACTTTTTCCTAAAGAATAATGAATAATATTGGTATAATCAATTTGATGAAAACATTGTTAACACTTGGGGACAAATCTATAATGCATTTTTCATGAAGTACCACCCAAAAGGTATACTAGGTAGTTAGGTAAAAAAATCACCATATTCATCTAATATGAGGTTATTTCATGAGTCATGTGATAAGTGTACTGACTCATAAAGGAAATTTCCTTATCACAAACTCAATTCACACATTTTTATGGTTTTTTTTCATAATAGTATATATTCCTCTTATCAAAATTTTGTTGACCAATATTATTGTGGAAATTACACCAATAAAATAGATTAATAAATCAAGTATATTTAGAGTAAATTTGAAAAAAATACTCAATATAATTCAAATAAAACATCAGATCTTCAAAATAGAATAAATAATGAAAATGAAAGAGGGGATTCTCAGAACCATGGATAGGATCATCATATGTTGGTTATAATTAATTTTATTAATTGACAAGAATTACCTTGATGCAATTCTTTCCTCCTTGATGTTTCCGGTCACGATACGATGTGATCTTTCATTGTGTCATAGAATCCAAGTGTAGCATTACTCTATCGGTGATCTACACGTGCTCCACATATCTCTGGACATCACCGAAGGTATCTCCAGGTTCTAGCACGGAAGAGCCTTCACTTGCAATGTCTGCCTTCGATTGCCTTGATCTAGTGGAGGTGGATCTCTCTATCATATCTTGAGAGCGTTATTGGTGGAAAAATAATTCTCTCTTTTCTTGAGATATTTTCCAAATCCATTGTGCACAACCACCAAAAAATTTCTAGGCTAATGAGAAATATAGAATTGGTATATTTAATTACATTTAATAATAAAATGAATTAATTACCCGAAAAAATTTATTCATTTCATTTAATTCTTTGTAATAACCCATGTCTAATAATAATAGTTGCCTATTATTATTACCTAACATGAACCCAGAAAATTATAGCTAATATTATTTAATTGAATAAATAATATTATTTCCCATAAATTCCAAAAAAAATATACGGTGTGTAAATTTAATATACACGACGTGTACTTTTGTATTTCCATTTTCTTTATTTCATCCACCACATTTATTATACCTTGAATAATGGCTATTTATTTCTCAAATAAATATCACTACATTACTCGCTAATAAATATATTATTTTTCCCATAATATATTCTCTCGAATAATTAGTGTTGAAATAAATGCGATCCGACATCCTTAAATAATTATTAAACCACAATCAAGAATAATATTTATATAACTTATTAAATTAATATTTAACTGAGATACTTGGACACACATAGTGTGTGACCCTCTTGGCCTCTTTCTCAGTGGAATTAGGTAGAGCCTGCCTAAATTCCAAGGTTAGCATCCATCAACATGCCAAGTCACCCATAGAGAAATAATTTAACGCCACAATGACGTGTCACCTCCTACGAACGCTTACCGCATAATATAATACCTTTGTCTTGATATATCAAATAAAGCATGTTTCTTGCTAGTGCCATCAACCCATGTGCTCGATTATTCTTTCTTTGACTTTCCAAAATTGAACTTTCCCATTCCTTACCATGTCCATGGATTTATTTAGGCTATATCAATTCCATAAAAGGGCCTAAGATATCTACTTCTATTATGGAACAGAAGGAAAAAAATCCTTTCTCACATGATCTATTAATGTAATATCACTCATGATGCACCCAACATATCCTACCTCACTACGAACAGTGTGTTTTCCTCAATAAATCTAAGTGAATGAGTTTTAATACCCATTAATAATAATCTTAAAGTCCAAGGACCAATACACACGTTTGTAGATATGAAAATACAATGACACTATGAAATGTGGATTTCCTACTGGATGGTCTCATTCTCATAATATCCTCCTAGATATTAGCAAGGGCACACACCATGAGAAGGTGCCTCAAAGTTTTATGAGTCCTCAACCCTAATGGCTTGTATTATTTGTGTCCCTCAAATAAAATCATCTGGCCATAGAACATATATTAAAGAATAATGTTATGGTACTTCCGGGTTCTCATCATAGTAGGGATCCATTATGAACCTTTAATGGAACAACTATCCTTATGACATTATCACATGCATTGTCATGCAAGAGAAAAATCAAGATGTGATAAGGTATTTATTAATGAATAATGTACAAAGTAGTTGGTTCTAGACCACCAACTCCAATATAGTCTTACTTGGACTAGAGCCAACTGCTAACAACCTTTAACCCACTAGCTCTCACATGATATTCATGCTTATACTGAGATAGGAATTTAGTCATGGGGTCCTCCACATTCTCTTCTATGGACACTCTGCTCACTACAACTTCACCAATTTGATAATAATCACTCAAGAGGTGATAATTTCAGAGTATGTGCTTTGTTCGTTGATGTGACCTTGGTTCTTTTGCAAGAGCCGTTGCTGCAGTATTATCCCAATACAACATGATAGGATCTTTACTGATAGGAACCACATCATGATCCTGGACAAAGTTCTGAATCTATACGGCTTCCTTGGATGCATTATAAGACACTATATATTTAGACTCCACTGTAGAATCGATGAAAACTGGATTCTTTGAACTCTTATATCTCACACCTCCTCCATTGAGACAGAAAACATATCCAAATTGCGACATCAGATTATTCTGATCTGTCTGAAAACCAATATCAGCATACCCTCTAATGACAAGCTCCTCGTCTCCTCCATATAACAGGAACATATCCTTAGTTATTCTTAGATACATAAGGATAGTCTTAATAGATGTACAATGTTGTTCTCCTAGATCTTCTTGAGATCGACCTACCATGCTCAGTGCATAGGCAACATCAAGCCTGGTACATAACATGGCATACATGATGTATCCTATAGCCGAAGTGTATGGGATCATACTCATTATATCGTTTTCTTATTGAGTCTTAGGACAAATTTTCATAGAAATATGTAGGCCATGTGACATTGGAACCAATCCCCTCTTGGATTATTCCATACTAAATATCTTTAGTATCCGGTCAATGTTTGTACCATGAATTAGTCCAAGAAGCCTCTTGGATCTATCATGAATGATCTTGATCCCTAAAATTTAGGCTGCTTCATGTAAGTCCTTCACGAAGAAACACTTGTTCAACCAGTCATTAACTGACTGTAAGGCTAGTACATCATTTCCAATAAGCAATATATCGTCAACATATACTACTAGGATAACGATCACATTCCCATTAAACTATTTATAAACACATGGCTCACATTTGTTCTTAATGAAAAAAATCCTTTTATGGCTTCATCAAATCGAATGTCACATGACCTGGATTCTTGCTTTAATCCATAAATGGATTTCTACAACTTGAAAACCCGTTTGGATTCACCTGGTGTCACAAACTCTTCTAGTTATGTCATATAGACATTTTCCTAATGGTTCCCATTAAGGAATACTATTTTCACATCCATTTTACAAATCTTGTAGTCATGGTAAGCTGCTATGGAATGTATGATTCTTATAGATTTAACCATGGAAAATGGAGAGGATGTTTCATCATAGTCAATTCCTCACTGTTGTCTGAATACTTTAGCCACTAGCCTTAGTTTATAGGTGCTAACATGACCTTCCATGTCCATTTTTCTCTTGAATACCCATTTTCATCCAACAAGCTTTACATCAACTGGCTCATCAAATAGAACCCATACTTGGTTATAATACATGGAATCCAACTTAGAATTCATAGCTTCTAGCCATCTTGCTACTTCTGATATTTATTCTACTTCCTTGTAGGAGGTAGGTTCATCATTATCTAACAATAATGATTCACCATCCTCAGTGACTAGGAAACTAAATATCTCTGGTTCCCTTACCTCTCTTGAGCTCTTACGTAGTACTTGTGTTTCTAGAACCTCTTCCACGGGGACTTGTTGAACTTTTTCCTATACAAAATCCTGTGTATCTTGAGAATCAAATTTGTCGAAGTCCATCTTAACCCTACTATACTTTTTGAGTATGTGATCCCTCTTAAGAAAGAGGGCTTGTCTGGCGACAATCACTTTCTTATCTGAAGGGTTATATAGGAAATATTATTTCATTTCCTTGGGATATTCTATAAAGATATACTTTTTGACCCGGGGTGCAAGTTTATTACTTGAGAAGGCCTTAAAAAATTTCTCGCATCCCCATACATGTGTGTGTGGAAAAATGGGTTTATTTCTATTCCATAACTCAGAGGTAATTCCATTTTCCACCTTGGTTGGTACTTTATTTAATGTGTATGCTATAGTCTGTAATGTATATCCCCAAAAGGATAATCAAAGATCTGCATGACTCATCATTGACCTCACCATGTCCAATAAGGCAAAGTTCCTCCTTTCACTAACACCATTCCACTGTGGTGTATAAGGAGGAATGATATGAGATAGAATCCCAGAATCCCATATAAGATCGATGAACTCTTGGTTCAATTATCTCCACCTCGATCTGATCGAATCTTCTTTATCTTCTTACCAAGATGATCCTCTACTTCATTCTTGAATTCCTTAAATTTATCTAAGGCTTCTGAATTATACCTCATTAAGTAGACATAGACATATCTACTCAAATCACCCGTAAAAGTAATGAAGTAAGAAATAAACCTCTAACTTATACTAAAAATGGTCCACACACATCAGTGTGCACCAATCCTAGAAGCTCTATTGCCCTTTCACCCTGTTCACTGAAAGTCGGCTTGGTCATTTTTCCTTGTAAACAAGTGTGACATATATCAAGTGGTTTCAGCTCAGTAGAGTTTAAATAAACATCTAGGAAGAGCTTTTTCAAGTTCTTCTCATTTACATGACTGAGACGGCGATGCCACAACTGGGTGATGTATGAGTCCTGTGAGTTTATTTCGTTATTGATTTCCAACACTTGGATTTCATAATTTAATACATAAAAACAATTATTTAAATGCACCATACCATAACATATGTTGTTCTTATAAAATAGATAAACATTATTTCCAAACATGAAAATAAATCCATCCATATCCAAATAATATACAAAAATTATGTTCTTGGTAACACTAGGCACTTAATAACAGTTATGTAAAACCAAAATCATCCCAGTTGGCAATGATAGGTGGTAATCGCCAATGGCTAACACAGCTAGCCTTGTGCCATTGGCAGCTCGAAGATCCACCTCTCCTTTGTAAATCTTTCTAAATATACTTAGTTCCTACATTTGAATACAAATGTGGGCCCCACAAGCTGTAACTAATACCCAGTGTGTAGAAATGGAAAGATTACACTCGATAAAAATCACACCTTTAGCATCCCCATGCTTCTTGGTGTAGTTCATCTTTCAATGGCCTTGATTTCCACATGCAAAACTTACTACCTCCTATTCTATTCCCTGCCTATGAATCTTCCACTTCTTAGAGGGATGGCGCTTGGGGGCTTTAGACCGTTTAAAAGTCTTTGGCCCCTTTTCCTTGTCCTTCCTTTTATTATTCACCATAAGGACTGTAGGTTTTCCACGCCACATGTCTTTATCTACTTGGGGAATTAAGGTCAGAGGTTCCGATAGACTCTTCTCATTATTGCTCATGTTTTAGTTGACAATAAAGCTAGAGAAGGTCTTAGGCAGTGATGATAGGATGATATCCGTACACAACTCATCCAAGAACATAATCCCTAAGATGTCCAGGCATTCAATGTAGCTAATGAGCTTGACTACATGAGGCCCAAATATCATAGACTCTCCAAGCTTAGTTGTATACAAAGCATTGGTGATATCATATCTCTTTTGTCTTTTCTTCTCTTGATAGAGAACCTTAAGGTGAGACATCATGCTATACATGCCCATGTTTTCATGTTTCTTCAAGAGCTCATTAGACATGGACGACAACATGAAACAATGGACATTTTTGGCATCATCCATGTGTTTTATATAGAGAGATAGCTTCTCATCATTGGCCTATTTTCCAAGTGCAACTAGAATAGGCTCTTCCAGCACATACAATTTCCTCTCATGGTGAAGAATGACGTGTAAACGCCTTTGCCACTCTTGGAAATTGGTGCCGGTGAGAAGGTTTTCCTTCTCGAGTATAGTTCAAAATGATATGTGTGGAGTCATTTTTCTTTCCATTTCAACAAATTACAATGATAAAAGGTTTAATAATTTATTATGATAAAACCGATACAAATAAATAAATTAATACTTATTATTCTCCCACTATTTTATCAAAATCATATATCCCTCACCATTAACTTCAGAATATTTTATTGCCTGAATATTCTAGTGGAAATGATCTATATTTCCCATAAAATTACCCCAAATAGGGTTGGTCAAGAAACTTGAAGGGTTTTAGGTAGGCATTCTAAATGCCAACTGCATTAACTCATAGCTCCTAGATCCGCTGAGTGGACTCCCCAATCATAAAATCCTTTTTTTTTTGGATTTCCTAAACCTTTGCCTCTTGGTCACACCAAGTACTACTGTGGAAGTCAACCCTTGATGCAAACCAAGTCAAGTCAACCCATAACCTTGAATTAGAATTCCTTGATAATTGAAAGCACCCCAACTAGGGTTGGTCAAGCACTTTGAACAATGGTTCAATTCTAACCAAGATTATGGAAGACTATACCGGATTAATATTTCATTTAGGGATTTTATCCTTATACATAAATTTCCATTTTATTATCTTTGATTACATGCTTGTTACTATTAAGTGGGATATACTTAAGTGATTAACCATGTCTAAGTTAATATTTTACGCATAATCCAGTCTTATTTTAGTTCCATCTTGCATGTTTGTTTAATTCATTAATTGTGTGATCATGACCACACACCCAAAATAAATAAACCATACAACTGACAAAAATAAAATAAATTTTATGACCATGAGATTGTTCTATTGGTTATTTTATCTAGTGGTTGATAAACGAACCCAAGACCTAGGGGAGAAAAACCTTGAACCTTTTGGGTTCATGTTTACTGCTTTCCACCTATCCACCTTTGTATCTCCTTGGATTGGTTTCACCTTGGATCCTAACATGAGTCGCCTCCACCAGATTGGAATTTTCATTCATTGCATATGCTTTTATCTCACACACAGGTGAGGGGTAAAACTATGTTTTACATAAAACAAACCTTGGGTGTACAGGCCCTACTTATTAGTGAGGAGATGGCTCGCAGACAAAAAAAATTAATTTAAATAAATAAATTAAAATAAACCATCCATATACAAAGGTCTTGGTATAGCTCATGATCATCCATACATGAAACTATATTTATGCATAAATAAAATTAGAATTCAATTCTTTAATCATTTTTGTTTAAGAAAAATCACGCTCGAATCAATTAATTATCTTTAATTAATCAATCCTTTTATCTTAAACCCTTTTCTGAATTTTCTTGAGATTCTCATCCATCATAATTTTAAACAAATAAATTCATTTAAAATTATCTTTGTATGGAACTTGTACTATGGAGGAAAACCGGTGAATTCCTGTCTATAACTACCCAATGAGTAGAAATGAAAATTAAGCAGATGTCAAATTAAACACATATATATAAAACACATATCAAGTGTTGTGCCTCAGCTTTACACCTACACTATGGTACACATCTCAAGGGTTTGTATAATATAATAATAAATTTTAATAAATTTGCATAATTTTGATGAGTACACGACGTGCAGTTCTGACTACACGAAATGTACTTTTGTTCACTATCCATCTGAAGTACATGCCTGGGGACATGGCGTGTTGATGTACTTCATAAATTTTAGGAGTACACGACATGTTCAGTGGGACAAATGCCCTGTAGTATCCACGTTACATGGTTTCCAATTGGGCAAGCCATGTATGGGGTACACAGTCCAACCCAACCCGAAGGGACTACATGCCATGTTTAGTGGAACACATGATGTGTAATCTAGAAACCATGTGCCATCTGTTCCTGGTCAACACATGGTGTCATTTATGACTTAGGAATACTCCAACACATGGCCTTATTTGGCAGACCAGTCTGATGCATTGAACCTAGACTACATGGTGTGTACTTCCAAATACATGCTGTGTGTTCAGGTGTTGTATGACCAGGAATTTTTGGAATCTTTGGATGAGATCCTCTATTTTATTTTAATCCAAATTAAAATAAAAAATCTATTCTGTAAGGTGAAAAAGAAACGTGAGAGGAGGAATAGATCTTGAGATTCAAATTTTAAAGGATGATTAACATGAATTGAAACAACTAAATTATTAAATACATAAATCACCATCGAAAAACTTAAATAATTATAACCAATGATATGATCCCTTTGATAGAACTTGTAGGTTCTGGGTGCAACGGAAGCGCATTGGTGGGTGTACCCAACTTTAATTTTAGCGTTAACAACGATCAATCTGAGATCCGTCACGATAATAAAATTCATGATCATCAAAATAGAATGAAGAATGAAAAAAATAGGGGAGTCTTGGAACCATGGATAGGATCATCATATTTTGGTCATAATTAATTTAATTAATTGATAAGAATTACCTTGATGGAATTCTTTCTTTATTGATGTTTCCGGTCATGATCATATGTGATTCGTCATTGCATAGTACAATCCATGTGTAGGATTCCTCTAGAGGTGATCCATGTATCTCTGGACGTCACCAAAGGGATCTATGGGTGCTAGTGTGGAAGAGCCTTCACTTGCGATGTTTTCCTTCGATCGTCTCGATCTAGTGGAGGTGGATCTCTGTCTCGTAGCTTGAGAGGGTTCTTGGTGGAAAAAGAATTCTCTATTTGATTGAGAGCTTTTCCAAATCTGTTGTACCCAACCACCAAAACAATGGCTAGGCTTATGAGAAATATATAATTGGAATTTTTAATTACATAGAATAATAAAATGAATTAATTACCTTAAAGAATTTATTCATTTCATTTAATTCTTAGTAATACCCAATGTCTAATAATAACAGTTGAATATTATTATTACTTGAAATGCACCCCGCAAATTACACCTAATATTATTTAATTAAATTAATAATATTATTTCTCATAAATTTCCCAAAAAAAATACACAGCGTGTACATTTAATATACATGACGTGTACTTTTGTTTTTCCATTTTTCTTTATTTCCTTCACCACATTTATTAGACCTTGAATAATGGCTATTTATTTCTCAAATAAATATCACTTCATTGCTTGCTAATAAATATATTATTTCACCCATAATATATTCTCTTGAATAACTAGTGTCGAAATAAATTATACCAGGCATCCTTTAATAATTATTAAACCACAATCGAGAATAATATTTATTTAACTTGTTAAATTAATATTTAACTCAAATACTGGGACCCCCTTAGTGTGTGACCCTCTAGGCCTCTTTATCAATGGAATTAGACAGAGCCTACCTAAAGTCCAAGGTTATCATCTAGAAACACATCAAGGCACCCATAGATAAAGAAGTTAACGCTGCAATGCGTGTCACCTCCTACGAATTCATACCATGTAATATAATCCCCTTGTCTCGATATCTCAAATCAAGTGGGTTGCATGCTAGTGCCATCAACCCATGTGCTGTATTATTCTTTCTTTGACTTTCCAGAATTTAACTTTTCCATTCTTCACCATGGCTGTGGATTTATTTTGGCTATATCAATTCCATCAAAGTGCCTGAGATATCTACTTCTGTTATGGAATAGAAGGGACAAATCCTTTCTTGCATTATCTATTAATGTAGTATCACCTGTGACACACCCAAAATATCCTACCTCACTACAAACAGTGTGTCATCATATTTTTCATAAATAAATCTAATTGTGAGAGTTGTAATACCCATTAATAATAATATTAAAATCCAAGGACCAATACACACATCCGGAGATAGGAACATCCAATGACACTATGAGATGTGGATTTCCTACTGGCAGTTCTCATTCTCATAATATCCTCCTAGATATTACCAAGGGTGCACACCATGAGAAGATGCCTCAAAGTTTTATGAGTCCTCACCCCTAATGGCTTGTATTATTTGTGTCCCTCAAATAACATCATCCGACCATAGAAAAAATATTCAAGAACTATGTTATGACACTTCTAGGTTCTCATCATAGCAGGGATCCGCTATGACCCTTTAATGTAACAACTATCCTTAGGAAATTATCGCATGCATTGTCATGCAGAAGAACACTCAATATGTGATAAGGTATTTATTAATGAATAAAGTAAAATGTAGTTGGTTCTAGGACACCAGCTCTAACAACTAGTAATGAAGAAACTGATTTATCCCAATATACCAATGCTAAATTCACTAAAATTTAAAATAAACTTCAATATTTTATGTCACAAAATTTTGGAAAAATCTTATTTAAAAATCAAGAATAATCACATATGGATTAATTTTTATATTTTGGAATGTTTGTATAAGGCCCCAACCATAAACACTATTTAATATCAAGTTAAGTCAATAATTCAAATTTCATTAACATTGAGGATATTATCAGGTTTTATATTTATTGAATTAGGCCTTAAATCATACATAAAAACTAAAAAAATAAAAAGTAGACACTTTTACTCACTATCAATTTTTTTGATAAAACATAAAACATTTAAAAGAAATATGGTTTCGTTTCTTGTTTAATCTTCATAAATTTCCCTTTATCCTATCCTTGAATCTATTATTATTTAAATCCTATAAAACAATTTCAAAACATGGGATTAGAATAAAATGATCAGCAAGGGATACAAAAGGATAGAAAACTGTTATCCTTGCAAAATCATGTAAACCATGAATACTTTATCATAAGGTAATACCTTTCACATTTAATAAGTAGTAAATACTCTTAACTGAATATAAGTTCATTACTTACCGTTTTTGTAATCAAAATATTACCATATAACCCATATAAATCACATATAATATATAAAGGTAACTTGGGACATAATCATTCTTAAATGTTATAACCATATGGTCGACTTCCACACATATCACTAAATGGAATAACCATACAACCAACTTCCATACCCAATGCATTATAGGTTATAATATAACCACCCATCCTTGGTTTATCACAGAGCCACCCATATTTGGTTTATCACATAACCACCTATATCTGGTTTATCATGTAACCACTTGTCAAATTTCCACATACCATTACATAATCATAAAACATAAAATATTACAATTATCAAAATTTCACTCATAAATTTTCATTTGCGATCACAAGAAACCATTTCAAGATATTAAAATACTCAATCTACATTAATAACCATTTTCAATACCAAAAAACCCAAAAATAGAATAATGGATTTATTTTCCTTTTAAAAACCTTATGTCTTATAGAGGAATCCAAATATCAAATAATGGTTAAGGCGGTAGAGAATTCATTGTCGCCACATACATTAGAAAAATATACCTTTTGTCATTTTGTAAAGAAAGAGAAATGCTTTTTATAAAAATATTCCTTTT
Organism: Viscum album; assembly: GCA_963277665.1. Classification (NCBI taxonomy): domain Eukaryota; kingdom Viridiplantae; phylum Streptophyta; class Magnoliopsida; order Santalales; family Viscaceae; genus Viscum; species Viscum album. The sequence goes on along the minus strand of OY728121.1, from coordinate 1,347,340,179 downwards.
GAAAGATTTTAATGAAATTAAATATAGACCTAAAATTTTCTTATATAATACTTTTAAATCCAAATAAATAAATTTGTAAATTAATATAATGAAAAAATAAGATTTGATAACTAAATCTTTAAACGTTTAAGGTGACCCATACCACTATGAACATTTAAATCTTAATCTCCACAAATTAATACAATTACCAAAATATTAAATAACATTATTTTAGATAAAATGCACATAAAAAATTTAATAGCAGTTGTATATGCACCTTATAAAATAATAAATGTGTATATTATCAAGAAATTCCTCAATGAAATGATATTGAGATGAAGTCCCGTACCATGAGTTTGATTTATCACATATGTTAATTTTTCTTCTTCAATAATAAAATTAGATTAATTTATACTTATATTAAAAATTTTAATGATTATTATGCCTTTTATATTATTAATTACTATGTTATAATAATTAGTTAAATACTTGAGTTCATGTTAGATGTTTTGTCGATATTCGGTACTTGAGTCGAAAATGAACATGTTATGATATAAATAGTCCATGTGGTCATAATTCCATCATATCCAGAATAACATGCATGACATAATAATCACTTTTATACATCAATTATACTTTTAAATCGAACCATTTATTTATGGTATGGAAAAAATGAACAACGTTATAATCATGGGGACGATAGGTCGTACGTACGCATGAGTAACATTTCTATTTTTCATTGATCATTATGAAAATAAGGTAATCATTATTTTTTCTTTCCAGAATGATAATAATATAATTAAAATCATAATAATCATTTAAATATAGTTATATATATTATAAAAGTGATGTGGTAAATAAAAATGATTCACATCGCTACGTGGAGGCGATAGTTCACACACATGCATGAATGACATTATCATTTTTATGTGCATGGAAAGTAAGAAAATACTTGATATATTATTATATTATAATGATAAATATGTTATTAAAACCATATAAAAACATTATTTACATCATTATTACTATTATTGAGAGATAGTAACGAAAAAAACTATATCAGTTCGTGAGGCACTAGTCCTCCATACACAAGAACGAAATGTTCATTTCCCATTTGCTGAAATTGGAGATGGATTTTGGTGATGATATTAAAATAATAAAATTTAAGTATATTTTGGATACTATAATTTTTATTTCCTCATGTATAAAGGATATTTTATGTATGTAGAAGAAGAAATACAATAGAAACACTTAAATAAAAACATTACATTTCCTTTGGATGATCACACTTTTTAACACCTTAACACCTATAAGGAGGGTTTTCTACCTACAATAAGGCTTCAATAATGTAGGGAGGGATTCCATTAAAAGATTTTGGTAGATATGGGCTAAATAAAGATGTTTTTAAGTGTGATTACTAGATAGTAATGAGTGAATTTTTATAGGAGAGGGGAGGGGTACCCTTGGAATTATAAAATTATTAAATTAATATAAATTCAATTTCGATTACAAATGACCCCAAACTGATTTATTTAAAATATATGATGATTTTGGGTCGAATTATTAAAATAAAATTAATTTTAGATATGTTTTTATTATTTTTTAATCCTTATCTTTTAGTTTCAACCCTTTTAACTTTTACCATTTTATCAAGTAATTTAAACATTAAGAGTTCAAATAATTACCAATCATAAAAAAAGACAAAATAATGAGTCATTAATTAAATTTTTTGACTTATATAAACTTTTTGATCAAATATTAGATTCTTATAATTTTTATATCATTTAATTAGATATTTTTTATTTTAAGTTATGAATTATGTCAATTTTGACACTATTCATTACTTGACTCTTTAAAAGAACCATAACAACTTGATTACTTAAAAAAATACCTTAACCCAATCCTAACATGTCATAGTAATCAATAAAATTATTTTATGACATAAAATATATAAAATTATATTTATTTTAATATTATTAATATTATATATTTGATTCTTTATTTAATAAATATATTACACTATCATCTTTGTGTCATAATTAAATTTAATTATTTAATTACTAAAAATTATAAATAAATTACCATGTTGTAGGTAAAAATTTTATATTTATAAATAATATTTATAGTTGATGATAAAACCTATATAAATCCATATTAAAATACTTTAATTTTTAAAAACAAAAGTGTAACAAAAATGACCATTCAATGAATATAATATTATAAATGCATTAAAGTCATCCAAAGGGACCCAAGTTGTCCTAAAATAGACCCAAGGATTCTCATGGTCGTATTAAACTCATCATATTAAATTATGACAAGTTTTAGGGTAGTTTTATATTATTATAATATTATTTTTACCTCTAATTACCCGATTTACCTTTAATCGTGGTAATAAAAATAATTTCTAAAGTTACTATTCATAATTTTTAAAAAAATAAAAGAGACTTATTTAAATAATTTGGAAGTTATGATTATAAATATGGTATAAATTTCTAAAAATTCAAAATACATAATTGGAATCAATTATTTAAATATTAATCCCCTTGTCAGAACAAGAAAACAAGTTTTTAAAGTAAAACGTTCACAAGTTCACATTGTTTTTTTATTTAGTTTTAACTATAAAAATCATCTAATAAACTAAATAGGATTAAATGAAAAAATAAAATAATTATAACTTAAAACCATATAAAAGGATAATCTAACAATATAAATAAATTAGAATAAAAGGCAGTTTGAATAAAAAATGCAGTATTTTCACTATTCATTAAAATTTGAATTCAAATAAAAAAACCAAAAATTAAACCAAAGTAAATTTTGAGGTCATTATTTAAAAGAATAATTTTATTTTGTCAAATTTAATATAAAAAAGTGAGAAAACTAGATTTAAAAGGGGTTCTCCATCAAAAGAAGATAAAACATTTTTTAAAAAAAATACTTCTTTTATCCAAAAAAATGAATTTGTTCTTATATCATGTCTAGAAAACATATAATATGAATTTTAAAAATTAAATTTAATATATTACATATAAATTTCATAAATAAAATCCATCAAGAGTGATTTTATTATTTCATGAACTCAATTATTTGCATTTAAATAGTTTTTTTCAGAAAAACACATCCTTTATATTCAATTGGTTTTTATTTTCATTTCTAATTAATTTGCTAATAAATTAATTATTATATATACTTGTTTAAACCCTATTTTCATAATTTAGTGAATATTGTTCATTCCCACCATTCAAATGTCTATGCGATAACTACAACTTAAAATAATAATATTAATAATACATTTTTTTTGGCATAACTTAATCTTGTGTGCAACGTAAGATTTCCGAGAAACTCATTGTTACGTGTTGGGTAAACTATCCTACATAGCACCTATTTAAGGTATAATTACTATCTAATTCATAAATATTAATAAATATTAAAAATTCCTATTCTTTAATTAACTAGGATGTTACATCCTTCCCCATTTTGGTAATTATGTCCTCGTAATTTTAAATTTGGGATTAGTAAATAAGGTTTCACTTTTAAAAATTACTTCATTGAAATTACACATCAGAAAAAGGGTCAGTAAAACTTCCACATTAAAGGAAATAAAGTGAAGTACAATGGTCACTCGAGATAACAGATACTAGGATTCCATGTTGTAAAACAAGGATATGGAATAAAAACTAACCATCATGTTTTGATGGAGAGTGATAAAAAACATGACTAGGAGAAAGTTAAAAATTAGAAAATCACAAAATTATGATAGGTTAAAATATTTTTTCTTTCATAGTAGTAAATAGTAAACAAAAAAGTTTTTGTTTCAATATTCTTTTTATAAAGTTGAGGAATTATTTTACTACTTAGAATAAGAACATAAGGAAATATACGTACTTGAGAAGTAGAGTTTCATCCTTTTGTCAATTTCTATGATAAAATCATATTTTTCTCTAAATGATGAGTATATAAGATGATTATTTCATGCTTGAAGAACTAGAGTAAAATTATAGAGAATCACATAACCCATAAAATATTAAATATATATTTCTCCTATAATGAAACATTAACCAAAACCAATATGGTTGGGATAAAATAATATAATTACCCAAATATAAAAAAATTTAAAAGAAGAAAGAATAATTTTAATCTCTAAAATTAAACTGTAAAACCAAAAGTTTATCATAGAACATTTAAAAAATAACTATCCTTAAAACCCCTAAAAATAATTCAGACTAAGATTGAAACCCGAAATTCAGAAGGATTTGATCACATATTCTTTTATCTCCAAATAACATCATTCACTCTTAATGTATCATACCAAAAAGTAATTTCCAAAATCACATATTCTCAAATATAGTTTAATCATTTCCATCAATAACCCAAATCTCCATAAGTCCAAAATTAAATCATATATTCTTCTAAAATAAAATTAAACCATTAGTACTCAAATTAAATACCATAGTATTCTATTTAGCTTAATCATGTAAAGTTACCAAAATAGAAAATGTCTTCCAAAATAACATCTATAACTTAATTATCAATTAATTTTCTAAAAACAAGGATTTTAATTCGATAAAACATAACTTCCAAAAATCAACTTATTCTTGTTCCATCGACTCATTTAACTAAAAAATGACATACTAACCATGAACATCCCCAAGGCTAGTGGTTGGTGATAAAGACTTATCACACTTGAGTTGTGGGTTCAATTTACATAGCCTTGTCTGACGTGATGGGTTTTCACCCTTCTTGTGAGTTTTCATTTTCTTAAAATTATATAATTTAATAACATTCAAAAAATGAGATAAAATCCTCAAAAATAACCATAAAATGTTTTATCTTCAAAGGTTATCCCATACCTTTCATTTTGTATCCCAAAATGTAATATCCCATAATTACCTCAAAATAAATATCATATAACCCCTAAAGGTTAGTCATACATTTATAACTATTTCCACACAATAAAAGTTAATTATTACATGAATAAAATTTTTACATAAAAAAATAGGTTTACACATACTAGAAAAAAGTCTTCCAAAGTAATCCCATCATCATAAGAGCATTAATACTTTTAAACAATTCATTACCCTATAGTCTACCATAACTATTGAATACTTTATATGTATAATTTTTAATCATTAAATGTTATTCATGATACTTTAACCATGATTTTACATATTATTCTTTAATAATTATTTCCAAAAAACAAAAACATGAATCATGACCTAAGATTCAATAATGTCAAAAAATGAGATAAGAAAAACCCCTTTATGATAATTATTACCTAAACTTACATAAGGATTAGTTTCTATCATATACAATGCATTAGAAAAATCCTCAAGGTTTAAGTAGTTATTCAATACATCCAATAGTTGGTTTAGAATAAAAATGAGAGTTCTCATTGTAACTCCCATGTCTTTCGGTTTCTTATTCAAAGAACCACCAAATTTTCCTTCACATCCATTATTACTTTGGTTCCTATTGGTTCCAACCATTTTCCAAAACCAAAAAGGTTTCTAAGAGTATATAAATAAAATCATCATATACTATCTTGTGAGGAAGATAAACACTAAGATATAATTATTCATTTTATCTCAAAATCATTTAATTTATATAAAATAACTATTATTGTTTCTATTATTATAACCATTTTCATTATATATAACTTGTAAATTATGTTTAAATATCACCATAGCCTCTAAATTTGTATAAAACTCCCTATGATACCAATTATAAGGCCCCAACCTTAAACATTACTTAATCTTGAGTTAAGTGAATAATTTTACTTTCATTCACATTGAAGATATTTTTATGTTTATATATTTAAATAATTAGGAATTAAATCATACATAAAAACTCAAAAAATTACAAAGTAGACACTTATACTCACTATTAATTTTTTATAAAACAAAAAAATGTTTAATATAAACATGGTTTCATTTCATGTTTAAACTTAATAACTTTATAATGATCCTATCCTAGACTATATTATTATTTAAATCCTATGAAAAAAATTTCAAACTTGGGATGAGCATAAAAATATCATTAAGGGATACAAAAATAAGGAAAACTATTAGCCTTGAAAAAACAAGTAAACCTTGAATACTTTATCATAAGGTAATATTTTTCACCTTTAAGAAGTAGTAAATAATCTTCACTGAATATAAGATCATTACATAACATTTTTGTAATAAAAATATTAGCATAAAACCCATAGGAATCACATATAACATATAAAGGTAACTTGGGACATAATCATAATTAAATGGAATAACCATACGGTCGACTTCCACACATATCACTAAATGGAATAGTCATACATCCAATTTCCATACCGAATGCATTGGAGGTAATAACGTAACAAACCATACTTAGTTTATCACAGGAAAACCCATATTTGGTTTATCATGTAACCACCCTTATTTGTTTTATCACGAAACCACCCGTAAAATGTCCAAGTACCATTATATAATAATAACACATAAAATTTATCAATTATCCACATTTCACTCATAAAATTTCATTTTCAATCACCAGAAATCAATTTATTATTTTGAAATATTCAATCCAATTTCAAAACCATTTTCAATACCAAAACACCCAAAAAGGGAAGAATTTATTTATTTTCCTTTTAAAAACATTATGGTTTATAGAGGAATCTAAATATTAAATAATTTTTACAGTTGTGGAGAAGTCATTGTCACAGTATATGTTAAAAATATCCCTTTTTGTCATTTTATAAATAAATTAAAATGCTTCGTATAAAAATATTCCTTTTGAAAACATTTAATGAAATTAAATAAAGGCATAAAATTTCCTGTATAATCCATTTATATCCATATAAATAAATATGTAAATTAATATCATGAAGAAAAATATTTGATAACTAAGTCTTTAAACGTTCAAGGTGTCCCATACCACATTGAACATTTAAATCTAAATATCCATGAATTAATACATTTACCAAAACATTAAAAAACATTAATATAGATAAAATATGTATATTAAATGTCATATCATCTATATATATGCCTTATAAAAGAATAAATGTGTATATGATCAAAAAATGCCTTAATGAAACAAGACTGAGATGAAGTCCCTTACCTTGAGTTCGATTCATCCTATATGTTTCTTTTTTTTCCTGAATAATAAAATTTAGTTAATTTATAATTACTTTATAAACATTTAATTTTTTCTATTACTTTTATATAACTAATTACCATATTATAATAATTAGTTAATTATTTGAGTTCATGTCAGATGTTTTGTCGATATTCGGTACTTGAGTCCAAAATGAACATGGTATGATGTCAGTAGTCCATGTGGTCATAAATCCATCATATCCAGAATAATATTAATTACATAATAAAAAATTTTATATATCAATTATACTTTTAAATCAAACCATTTATTTATGGTATGAAAAAAGGAACAATGTTATAATCATGGAAATGGTAGGCCGTACAAACACATTAGTAACATTTCCATTTTTTATTGATCATTATGGAAATGAGGTATTTTTTATCTTATCATTAAATAATTATCGTAATATAATTAAAACCATAAAAATAATGTAAATATACTTATATATATCATACAATAAATGTGGTGAATAAAAATGATTCACATCGATTCGTGGTGGTGATAGTTCACACGTACGCACGAAAGACATCATTATTTTTATGTACATGGAATGTAAGAACATATTTGATATATTATTCTATTATAATGATACATATTTCATTAAAATAATATAAAAACCCTATTTCCATCATTATTACCAATCTTGAGAGATGGTAAAGAAAAACGAACTATACTGGTTCATGAGGCTGTAGTCCGCCATACACCCGAATGGAATTTTTATTTCCCATTTAATGAAATTGGTGATGGATTTGGGTGATAATATTAACATAATAAAATCTAATTATATTTAGGATAATTTATTTATTAGTTCCTCTTGGATTATGGAGATTTAAAATAAGTGGAAGAAGAAATAAAATAGAAACACTTAAAAATGAAAACATTACCTTTCCTTCGAATGGTTAAAATTCATAACACCTTAACACCTATAAGAAGGGTGTTATTCCTAAAATAAGTTCTAAATAATGTGGGGAGGGATTATATGAAGGTTTTTTAAAAGATATTTTCTGAAAAAAATGTTTTGGATGTGTGAGTAATGGAGATGAATGAGTTCCTTTTTATAGTAGAGTGGAGGGGAACCCTTTGAATTATTAAAAGTATTAAAAATTATATAAATTACATTTTGATTCCAAATGGTCCCAAAATGATTTATTTATAATATAGTATTATTTTTGGTTGAATAATCACCATAAAAGTAAAATTAGAAAAGTTTTGAATATTTTTCAATCCTTATATTTTTTAAACCTATTTAACTCTTATCGTTTTATGAAGTAATTTACACTTTTAGAGTTAAAATAATTACCAAATCATGATAGAAGAATATATAATGAGCCATTAATAATTTTTTTGGACTTATATAAACTTTTTTTTTATGTTAATTGATTTTTATAAATTTTATATCATTTAGTTATATATTTAATATTTTAAGTTAGGAATTATGTCAATTTTGACACTATTCATTAATTGACTCTTTTAAAAATTCATAACAACTTGATTCCTTATAAAAAAAATACATTAAATAAATCCTAACATTTCATATTCATCTAAAAAAATTCGTCTATGGTATCAAATATATCAAAATATATTAATTTTAATATTATTAATATCATTTATTTGATTCTTTCTTTAATAAATATATTACTGCATCATCTTTATATCACAATTAAATTTAATTATTTAATTATTAATAAATATAAAAAAACTATAATGTTGTAGGTAATAATTTTAGTTTTTTAAAGAATATTTATATTTAAATAGATCCCCTATATAAATCTATATTAAAATACTTTACTTTTTTAAAAACAAAAGTGTAACAAAAATGACTATTCATTGAATATAATATTATAGATGCATTAAAGTCATCAAAGTAGATCCAAGTGGTACTAAAATATAACCAAGGGTGATCATGGTTGTAATAAACTCATACAATTAAATTATTACAAGTGTTTGGATAGTTTTATATTATAATAATATTATTTTTACCTTTAATTACTGATTTAGCTTTAATCGTGGTAATAAAAATAATTACTAAAGTTATTATTCATAATGCCTAAAAAATAAAAGGGACCTATTTAAATAATTTAGAACTTATGATTAAAAATATGGAATCTATTTTTTTGACTTCAAAACATCGAAGTGGAAAAAATTAATTAAAATTAATCCTGTTGAAGGAATGAGAAAACGAGTTTTTAAAGTAAAACGTTGAAAAGTTCACATGGTTTTTCCTTTCAATTTTTATTTGAAAAATAATAAAATGAAATAAATTGAATTAAATGATAAAAACAGAATATAATTATACCTTAAAACTATGTTACAATATAATTTAAAAATATAAATAAATTAGATGAAAATATAGTCTGAATTAAAAATGTAGTATTTTTCACTACTCATTAAAAATGAATTTAGTTAGAAAAATACCAAAAATTAAACCAAAGTAAATTTTTATGTACCAATTTTAAAGAATAATTTTATTTTATCAAATTAAACATATAAAAATTCCAAAAACCATATTTAAAAGGTGTTTTCCATCAAAAGGTGGTAAAACTACAATTTTTTTGAAAAATACTTCTTTTATCTGAAAAATTGAATTTGTTCTTATATCATGTCCAAAAAACATATAATATGAAGTTTAAAAATTAAATTGAACATATTAAATATATATTTCATTAATATAATACATTAATAGTTATTTTATTATTTTATGAACTCACTTATTTGCATTTAAATAGTTTTTTTTCCAGAAAATCACATCTGTTATATTCATTTTTTTTATTTTCATTTCTAATTAATTTTCTAACCAATGAATAATTATATAAACGTGTGTAAACCCTATTTTAGTAATTCATTTAATATAATTCATTCCTTCAATTATAACATCTATTAAATAACTACATCTTAAAATAATAATATTAAAAATATATTATTTTTTGGTATAACTCATTATTGTGTGAAACCTAAGATTTTGGAGAAACTCATTTTTGTGTTTCGCGTATGATGTTAGAAATATCATCCCTTTAAGGTGTAATTACAATATAATTCATAAATATTAATAAATATGAAAAATTATTATTCTATAATTACCTTAGATGTTATAGTTTAGGTAAAAAATACATTTTTAATTTTTTTCTCGTACCGAGTCTATCCTTATTTAATAAAAAATTTTCAAGTTTTGGTGTAATAAAAAATACTAATTTGAACCCTTTTCAGATCATTATAATTTGAGAAATAAAAATCAGCCAAAATTTTCATGGAATTATCAAGGAGTGATTAATACACCCACTGCCTCAAAATTTTCAAACCAACCAAGGCCTTAATTTTTAAATTGATCTTATTATTCCAATAAAGAATGGATTGTTGATGGTATGGTCAAATAATTGGTAAGAAAAATTGATTCCCAATAGTCATGAATCTATAAATTAGATTTGAATGTAGGTCAAATGATGTAGATAATTAGTAAAATAGATAAAGGTAAGCTTACTAGTAGAACATAACTCAATAATAGGGATATTTTCATGGTTTTAACAACCTTGAGAGAGATAAAAAATCAATTAAATATATAAAAATGAACCTAATAAGGATTAAAACAAGGTTTCACTTGAATTTGGAAAAATAAATATTGGTCATAATGGGTTGTAACAAGTGAAAAACAATCTCAATATTGAGAATAATTCATTTATTCCTCCTGAAAATAAATAAAAAAAGGAAATTAAATCTAATAAAAACATGTAAAGGATTAGAGTGGAAGAATATAGTGGAATAAATTCAAAATATTTGAGAAATTTTAGCTCGATCATCCTATTCTCTCAAAGAATCAAGCCCCAAAACAATGAGTGAAATTTTCTCAAATTCCTTGAATTATATAAAATCTTTAAGTGAAAATATCATTCATTGATGATTTGGATAAAATATATTCATATGTATTCTTTTTAAAAATCATTTCAAATTAAATTTTTTTGAGGAATTATATACATTTTGTCTCACCTAAGAGTGTAGTGTTATTTTTGTAAAAAACTCCTCCAAAGTTAGATGATTCATATATCTTTTTAATTCCTTGTCAAAATATAAGAACCAAATATTAAAATTTTCATTTTGAGCTAGGGGATAACATCAATTACATTCCTTTAACACTTTTTCATTAGTTGGGAATTGGATAATTCAATTCCACTAAAGTGGAACTTTAACCAGCTATTAAAAAATTACTCACTACATGTGGATCATTGATGGTTTATTGGTTTGAGTGATAATGATATTTTTACCCACTAATTTATTGATTCTAGACATTAAATGTGATGAGGGGGTACCAAATATCTTAGTGAGGCCCTTTCTTTACATTATAGGGAAAATCATTGATGTAACTGATAAGAAGTTTTTTTTAATACCAAGGATGATATTATGGATTTAAAGTTTTAAAAACTATTATGGAACCTATAATTAAATAATATTATTATAAAATTTTTATGTTTGAGGGGTAATAACCTCTTTATGAAATTGAGGGTGAAAATTTGGATATAATTAATGAATTAATTAGGAAACACATCCTTAAAAAATATAGAAAGTGATTTTGAGGGGTATCCTACTGTGGAAAACTTTGAGGAAATGATTTTTTTCTATTTTTAATTCTATTAAGAGCCTCCAATTAAATAACTTGGGCCCCACCAACCTAAAATTATTCCTTATAGATTGAAAAAACCTATTATTAATCCAAAACCCTTTAATTATCACTTGAAATGTTCATTTTTTCATGAGGGTGAAACACTACATGTGATAATTTTTGTTAATTTAGGAAAGTATAAAGAAAGGATACTTGAGGTCTTAAGAGAGTTTAGGATAAACCTCACTTGGAGCATAAATTATATAGACGTAATTGTTCCTTATTTTTAAATGTATAGGATTCCCATGGGATCAGGACACAAACCTTTATTATGGAGTTAAAGATGGTTAATCTCAAGAAAGGAAAATGTGGTTAGGGTAGAGGTTTTAAATCTTTAAAATTATTGAATTATTTAAATGGGTTTTTGGTGTCCATAAAATTAATTACAAAATTGAAGAAAACCTATGTATTTCCAATCTATACTTAATAGATTCAATGAGAAAGGTTTTAATGAAGAACAAAATGTACCTTTATCATTTAGTAAACCATATTTTACTCTTAATAGTATACTTTATGATAATAAAAAATATAGAAAATATAGTATTCCAACCTCAATTTTTAATCCAAAAGACTTTAGATATTGGTTTTCAACATGAGAATCCCCTTACATTGAGAAGGGTGCTAGCACCTTCACTGATCATGATGAATACTGCTATAGGAGAAGGGTGATTTTTCAGGATTTAATGAAAAAATAATAAACAATAGGAGGGATCAAATACAATTATATATCTATTTTAAACTCTATTTATTAAATTAATATCATAGTCCATATTGATTATATTGAGTTTCATCTCATGTAACATGTATATTATATCCTATAGTTTTATTCATTGAACTACTTTATTAAATGTGAAATCCATAAATGACCAAATAACTTTTGTTTATAACCAATGAAACTATGTGGTGGGGAAGTAGAAGTTCCATGAACTAAAACAACCTTAAATTGGATGTAACATTGTCTGAAGTTATATTTCATGCATTCTAGACTATGTAAGCCCAAACATAAGCTCTGGATCCTATTTAAATATATATTAAAAACAATGAACCCACAAGATATATTCATTAAATTATTATAATTTACATGAAAATTCAATAATATATTAGTTTCTATAAAATACATAATTACTTTACAAAAAAATTCACAACTCTTTATGAATCCATCCTAAATATTTTGGATAAAGTTTACCAAGCTCTCTTCATTTTTAAGCAAAAACAGTTTTTCTAGAACTTAATACTCATCCAAAGACCTTACTGTAAGACACTATGGGACTTATTATCCTTAAAAAAATATGTACCCCCTATATCATATATATAAGAAAAGATTAACCCCTATAAAACCATCAGTTCCACTCAAGATATTAACGAGCCTGATGTGATTTCCATCAAACAAACTAATATTTTTATATAAACATTTACACATCAATATGTATCATATAAATTGTAAATATAACTATATAATCTATTTATATATGACATCAAATGACAAATAGACATGTAACAATTTTAAACTAGTATAGGACAACACACATTTTTTTAATCTTTGAAAAATATTGATTGAGTCAACTAACCCATCCCAAATCATTCATCTAGACTAATGTAATCTCAAGATCCTTATTAAACATATATTGGAAGTAATTTATCCTCAATATATATACATCACATTATTTTAATTTATGTGAATACTAAAAAAATACCACTTAAACTATAATATGTAAGGACTTTATAAAAAACTTCATAAATATTTATTAATAAATCCAAACACTTTTGGATACATTTTATCATGCTCTCATAATTTTTTAACAAACAGTTTATCTAAAACATAATATTTATCCAAAGGATTAACTTTGTGACCATATGGAACTTTTTAGTGTTAAGAAAAAATATGGAATATCTATTTGATAGATGTAAGCAAAGATAAACCTCCAAAAAAGAATCATTACCACTCAAAATATTAAGGGGTCTAGTGTGATCTCCATAAAACATTATAAAATTTTTATATAGAATTTTCCACTAAAATATGTATCATATAAATTATATATATACATATATCACCCCTTTTTTTCATTTCATTTAGTAACGACTAGACATGGAATACTTTCAACCTAGTATAGGCCAACACATATTTTCTTGATTCTTCGAAAAATATTGATAATGTTGATGAACACATCACATGCCACTCATCCAAGTAGTTAGAAACATCTCATGTGACTCAACTAATCATTAAAATGTATTTCATAATTCTAATTCAATTAATTTATTGATGTATTTACTTATTATACAAGTAGAAAGATCTCATTTTAGTAGTTATATAACCAAAAACATGATACAAAATGTACCCAACCACCACCAGATTTGATAAGTTTAAATTAATTTCTTAAAAAAGGTAATAATTTATGAATATTCTCAATCTAGGCATCTCAGTTACCTTAGGTAAGAAGGATTTATTATAACAATACACCCCCAAGTATATCGATGACTGTATAACATTCCATAAAATAAAGTTGGAGGGTCATTATTACATAATGAATCTATTATTCTTATCTCATATAAAACTATTTTCAATGAGTAAAATATTCTATTCATTATAACCTAACTTATAATCATAACACATTATACTCTATGATGATAATCGATTAGAAACAACTCAAAGTCACTATTTATGGGGTTATTATCATTCCATAGTTCATATAAAGTAAATTAAAACTCAATTTAATGAATGATAAATGTATATTTCATTTATTATAATAGCATCACATATTATGGAACCATAACATCAATCAGTTAAGTATCGTATACTAGGAGTCTCTACATGATGGTTATACTTCTTCTTCAATAATGGTATCACCAATGGATCCACTACATTGTCTTCTGTATTTATCGAACATATATTAATATCACATCTCTCAATGGTATCTCATACAAGATTTTATTTTTAAAGGATGTGTTTTTTCCTTTGGCGAGACTGAGGTTTCTTATCCTGATAAATAACTCCATTATTGTCATAGTAAATTGATATTAATCCCTAGATGCTAGGAATTACCTATATTACAGAGATTGAATTCATGATCTAAAAAACATCCTTTATAGAATCTAATGTAGTGATGTATTATATACCTATTATTGAGTCTTATTTGGTGGCTTATTTGGAACTCCTCCAATTGATATCTATACCATTTTGGAAAATCACAAATCCAAATTGGGATTCCATTACATTTATGTTATATTAGAAACTTTCATCTATTTAACCCTTTACAATGAGCTAATACATTCCTCAAAATATCAATTACATGTCCTTAGTATTTCTTAACTAATTAGTGATGTTTTTAAATGAAATATAATGACTCTCATCATGATTATATAGGTGTATACTATTTATACTAAGAGAATATTAAATATCAAGTTGAATACATAATATGATATACATGATAAATCCTATGGGTGATGAATAGGTAAACCTATTAATCCTTTCTATATATTTATAAGGATTATAAATTTTCCTAATATTCATGTCATGAAATATTTTTAAAAGACCCATTTTGGAGTTCACTTTACTAAACCTCTATAGAATTTAAACAATGTATATTGCAAAAATGAGTCCAGAAAGCCTATTATATTTACCTTCATCGATATTTATATTTAGTATATATGATTCTTCACCAATGTATTTCATTAAAAATATAAGGCCCCAACATTAAACATTACTTAATCTTGAGTTATTACAAGATTACACATTGATGATCTTTTCAGGTTTAGAGTTTTTGAGAATTAGATCATAAATCATGCATTACATTCCACATTTAAACAAAGTGGTTACATAAAAGATAGTATTCATTTTTTCCAGTCAACGAAAACATATTTAAAACAAAACATGGATTCTTTCATGTCACTTCCTTGACCCTATCATCACATCATGTACCTTTCCCTTGACCTGTGAAAAACATTTCAAAAACTTGGGATGAGCATAAAAAGATCAGTAAGGGATATAAAAGTATGAAATGAAAACATTAGTCCATGTATGAAATAATACTTTACTCATAAAAATTAATCATTTTAACATACCTCATCAAATCATGAGTAAATCATAGAAATCATAAGACGTAAAGGTAACTTGAGGCATTCATAACATTCTTACATAGGGAGTAACCCTCATGGTTACGTTTGGAATACCCATCACCGTATATTCCCTAAATCTATTCGGATAAACCTTAACATTTAACCCCTTCACGTTACTCAATTCATTGGAGAGCTATATCGGGCTCACCTGCCTTAGTTTATCATAGAACCACCCGTCTTCATAACAATACCCAAGTACCATAACATAATCGTATCACATAAAACATGCATAAAGGAAACATAACATTTCCAAATTTCAATCGCAAGATATCAATACAACACATAGATATAATAAAAACATTATGAAAACCATTTTCAATACCAAAATAAATGAAAAGTAAAACATGGTATTTATTTTTTCATTTTAATAAAAGTTATGGCTTGTAGAGGAATCCGAAACTCAAATAATGGTCACGGCGGCAGAGAAGTCGTTGTCGCCGCATACGTATGACAAAAAAAAGACATTCCCTTTTGTCGTTTAGTAATTTCTTCATATAAAAAATATTCCTTTTGAGTAAACTTAATAGTCAAAGGGGTTTATACACCATATAAAATAAATTTGTGTATAAAACATAATATGCCTCAATGGAAGGAGATTGAGACGAAGTCCCTTACCTCGGGTCCGACTTGACTCGATCGTTCTTTAACATCCTGAATAATAAATTGAGTTAATTTATACTTGCTTAATAACCTTTTTCAAGTTCATTATTCCTTTTATATCACTTATTACCATGTTATGAACACTATGTAATTATTTAAGTTAATAATGGTCGTTTTTTCGATCATTGGTACTTGAGTAAAAAATAAACTCTTTATAATTACAAGTTGTTCATGTGGTAAAATATCCATTATATATAGAATTATATTATTGATTTAGATATCATATATGTCATATATATCCATTATATACATGCATTTACAATATTACATAACATTTAGAGGTAAGAAATGAAATGCACCGTTCATGGAGACGGTAAGCCGTACGTACGCATGAACGCTACTTTCATTTATATTTCGTATTTTATGGAATGGAATCATAATGATATAAAGGTATATTATAATTACAGTATAATATCATATATAATATCATTAATTCCATCCTTTATATGTCCCACATATGGCATTAACGAATCAAATCACTTTGAGGAGGCGGTAGACCAAACTTCCTAAAATGAAGATATCACATATACTCATAATGGAAGCAATAAAGGTATGCCATAAATGAAAAATAAAGAATCTTAAGGAAAAAAGAAACATATTATATATCATATAGAAATATAGTGACATCTTAATGGCCACCTTTTAAGGTGTTATAAGAATATTGAACAATCATCGTTTCGTGAGGCAGAAATTCGCCATCCACGGAAACAGTATGTTCTTTAACCATTAGATGTAGGTGTGTGTAAGTGTAGCTCGAATAATTCTTATAAAAAAATCCTAGTATATTTAAAATACTGTTGTTGTTACAAAAGAAGTGAATAATAAGATTTTAGGGGGTTGGAGAAGCAAAATAAAACAAAAGAACATTAGAGAAGTCTTTACCTTTAAATTGGGTAACTCCTCTTGGTTAGAACCAAAAGGGTTTCTTGAAGAGATTTCTACATAAGTTAAGGATTCTAGGATTAAGGGAGGGATGTGTAGAGATAAAATGAGCAGATATTGGCCAAGTAAATGTCTTTATAAGTGTGGGTAAGGAGGTAGAGGTGGGGGCCTTTTATAAGAGGGAGGAGGGGCACTCTTGGAAAGGTATAAAATGTTACTTTATTTTCAAATGAGTTTCGGATTTTAAAGGTCCCACATTGATGTATTTAGAGGATAAGGTGATAAGGGTTATAAATATACTCATCCAATAGGTATTTGAAAAGTTAAATTCTTATATTTTACATTATCGTTTCATTTTATTTAAATCGTTCATTAATGAGGTAATTGTTGCACCATCATGATGTCATAAATAATTAACTTTATTTAATGTATAAAAATTATAAAAAAATACTATGATGTATTAAATAATTTTACCTTTCCAATGAATATTTATAGTTCAAAAGATCATTTATGTAGACAAAATTAAAAATGTTTTACTCAGGTGATACATTCTTTGTTATATTTAACCTTCTTTAAAAATAAAAAGATAAAAAGTCATTATCACACAAAAGTGATTCCATGGGGTCCCCAAGTTTGGCATAATGAATCCCATGGTCGTCCATGACACAAAAAGTAGCATTAGGACACATGTTGGGGTCATTTGTTATTATTATGATATTATTTGATTATCTTTAACTACCTGATTACTAATTAATCAAGATAATTAAAGACAATTACCGTCGTTACTATTCCTAATGTCCAAAAACAAAAGAGTCTTGATTACATAATTTGGAATTTTTGATTCCAAATATTTAATAAATTTTACCAAATTCCAAACACGGAAATTGCAATAATTAATTTAAAAATAATTCCCGTTGTCAAAACGAATAGCGGGTTTTTTAGAAACAATATCTATGAAAAGTTTGGCACTTGTTTTTGCCCAATTCCAAAGTGAAATTAATCCTAATGACCAGAATTGGATTAAATGGTAAAAATATATTATAATTACACTTTAAAACCAATTAAAAAGATAATCAATCCATATAATTAAATAATATGAAAAAGAAGTTTTGATGTAAAATGCAGTATTTTTCACTATTCATTAAAAAATGAACTTTGTCAGAAAAATACCAAAAATTTATCCAAAGTAAATTTCAATGTCCCAATCATAAAGAATAAGTTTAGTTTGAAAAATAGAGCTTATAAAATTGTCAAAAGTTTGATTTAAAAATGGATTCCCATCAAAAGGCAGTAAAATAATCTTTTAAAAATATTAGTGTATTCCATGCTTAAGATGGGATTTATTCTCGTTTTAAGCCTCTAAAAAACTATCTAATTCATAAATAGACATAGATAAGAATATATATTATTCATTACCTACTTGGGATGTTACATCCTTCCACCTTTAGAAAATTGCGTCCCGAAAATTTATTTACTTATCGAATAAGTGGGGGTATTTATCCCTCATTGCATTTTTAGATTCCCATGTTGCCTCTTCAATAATGTGGGTTTTACACAAAACCTTTACTAGATGAATCACGTTATTCCGCAACACTTTCTCCCTGTGGCCAAGAATCTGGACCATTTGTTCCTCATAAGATAGATTCTCTTCCAGCTGAACTACCTCTGGACTCAAAACATGAGATGGATCTGGCATTTACTTCCTTAACATTGAAAGGAAAGCTCATTCCAAGGTTAATTGGACCATATAAAAGTAAAAGGGGTTTATACACCGTATAATGGAAAGTTGTGTATAAAACATAATATGCCTCAATAGAAGGAGATTGAGACGAAGTCCCTTACCTCGGGTCCGACTTGACTTGATCGTTCTTTAACGTCCTGAATAATAAAATTGAGTTAATTTAAACTTTCTTAAGAACCTTTTTCAAGTTCATTATTCCTTTAATATCACTTATTACCATGTTATTAACACTATGTAATTATTTATGTTAATAATGGTTGTTTTTTCGATCATTGGTACTTGAGTAAAAAATAAACTCTTAATAATTACAAGTTGTTCATGAGGTAAAATATACATTATATACAGAATTATATTCATGATGTAGATATCATATATGTCACATATATCCAGAATATACATGCATTTACAATATTATATAACATTTAGAGGTAAGAAATGAAATGCACCATTCATGGAGATTGTAAGCCGTACGTACGCATGAACGCTACTTTCATTTCTATTTCGTATTTTATGGAATGGAATTATAATGAAATAATTGTATATTATAATTCCAGTATAATATCATATATAATATCATTAATTCCATCCTTTATACGTCCCACATATGTCATTAATAAATCAAATCACTTTGAGGGGGTGGTAGTCCGCACTTCCTAAAATGAAGATATCGCGTATACTCATAATGGAAGCCATAAAGGTATGCCATAAATGAAAAATACAGAAGCTTAAGGAAAAAATAAACATATTATATATCATATATAAATATAGTGAAATATTAATGTCCACCTTTGAAGGTATTATATGAATATTGAACAATCATCGTTTCGTGAGGCAGAAATTCGCCATCCACGGAAACAATATGTTCTTTAACCATTAGATGTAGGTGTGTGTAAGTGTATCTCGAATAATTATTATAAAAACAACCTAGTATATTGAACATACTGGTTTTGTTACAAAATAAATGAATAAAAAGAGTTTAGGGGGTTGGAGAAGGAAAAAAAAGAACATTATAGAAGTCTTTACCTTTAAATCGGGTAACTCATCTTGGTTAGAACCAAAAGGGTTTCTTGAAGATCTTTCTGCACGAGGTAAGGCTTCTAGGATGAAGGGAGGGATGTGGAGAGATAAAATGAGCAGATATTGGTCAAGCCAATGGCTTGAGAAGTGTGGGTAAGGAGGAAGAGGTGGGGGCCTTTTATAAGAGGAGAGGAGGGACACTCTTGGAAAGGTATAAAATGTTACTTTATTTTCAAATGAGTTTCGGATTTTAAAGGTACCAAATTGATGTATTTAGAGGATAAAGTGATAAGGGTTAGAAATATACACATCCAATAGGTCTTTGAAAAGTTCAAGTCTTATATTTTACATTATATTTTCATTTTATTTAAATCGTTCATTAATGAGGTAGTCGCTGCACCATCATGATGTCATAAATAATTTAATTTATTTAATGTATAAAAATTATAAAAAAATACTATGATGTAGGAAATATTTTTATATTTCCAATTACTCTTTATAGTTCAAAAAATCATTTATGTATACAAAATTAAAAATGTTTTACTCAGGTGATACATTCTTTGTTATATATAACCTTCTTTAAAAATAAAAAGATAAAAAGTCATTATCACACAGAAGTGATTCCATAGGGTCCCCAAGTTTGGTACAAGGAATCCCATGGCCGGCCATGACACAACCAGTAGCATTAGGACACATTTTGGGGTCATTTTTTATTATTATGATATTATTTTATTATCCTTAACTACTCAATTACTAATTAATCAAGATAATTAATGATAATTACTGTCGTTACTATTCCTAATGTCCAAAAAAAAGTCTTGATTACATAATTTGGAACTTCTGATTCCAAATATGTTATCAATTTTACCAAATTCCAAACACAGAAATTGCAATAATTAATTTAAAAATAATTCCCGTTGTCAAAACAAATAGCGGGTTTTTTAGAAACAATATCTACGAAAAGTTTGGCACTTGTTTATGCCCAATTCCAAAGTGAAATTAATCCTAATGACCTCCATTGGATTAAATGGTAAAAATATATTCTAATTAAACTTTTAAACCAATTAAAAATATAATCTAACCATATAATTAATTAAGATGAAGAAGTAGTTTTGATGTAAAATGCAGTATTTTTCACTATTCATTAAAAAAATGAACATTGTCAGAAAAATATCAAAAATTTATCCAAAGTAAATTTCAATGTCCCAATAATAAAGAATATGTTTATTTTGACAAATAGAGCTTATAATATTGTCAAAAGTTTGATTTAACAATGGTTTTCCATCAAAAGGAAGTAAAACAATCTTATAAAAATATTAGTGTATTCCATGATTAAGATTGGATTTATTCTCGTTTTAAGCTTCTAAAAAACTATATAATTCATAAATAGACATAGATAAGAATATCTATTATTAATTACTTACTTGGGATGTTACATCCTTCCCCCCTTTAGAAAATTGCGTCCCACCAATTTATTTACTTATCGAATAAGCGGGGGGGGGGGGGGGTATTTATCCCTCATTGAATTTTCATATTTTCATGTTGCCTCTTAAATCATGTGGGTTTTCCAAAAAACCTTTACTTGATGAATCACCTTATTCTGCAAAACTTGCTCCCTATGGTCAAGAATCTGGACCGGTTGTTCCTCATAAGATAGATTCTCTTCCAGCTGAACTACCTCTAGACTCAAAACATGAGATGGATCTGGCATGTACTTCCTTAACATTGAAACATGAAAAACATTGTGTACCTGAGATAAACTCGGAGGTAAAGCAACTCGGTATGAAACTGATCCAATTCTCTACAAAATTTCATATGGTCCAATGAACCTTGGACTCAGCTTTCCTTTCTTACCAAATTGCATCACACTTTTCCATGGTGAAACTTTGAGAAAAACATGGTCACCTACCTCAAAAGAGAGATCATTCCTCCTGTTGTCCGCATAAATCTTCTGCCTGCTCCGGGCTGTTCTCATGTGTTTCTGTATCAGCTGAACTTTTTTTTCCAAAACTTCTACCAATTTCGGTCCCATCAACTTCCTTTCACCCACTTCATCCCAGAATGCTGGAGTTCGACACCGCTTCCCATATAATGCCTCAAATGGTGCCATCTGTATACTGTTATGAAAACTGTTATTATAAGAAAACTCAACCAAAGAAATATGTTGGTCCCAAATTCCCTGATAATCCATCGAACAAGAACATAGCATATCCTCCAAATTCTGAATTGTTCGTTCTGACTGCCCATCTTATTGAGGATGAAAAGATGTACAAAAATTTAATTCAGTACCCAACGACTTCTGAAGGCCTTTCCAAATGTTAGAAGTGAACCTGTGATCACGGTCAGATACAATGGAGAGAGGAACTCCATGTAACCTGACTATCTCTTTAAGATATAAACGGGAAAGTTTATCTAGGAAAAAAGTATCTCGTATAGAAAATAAGTGAGCAGATTTAGTCAAGCGATCAACAATAACCTAGATTTCATTATTACCTCGAGGTGTCTTCGGCAATCCCACAAAGAAGTTCATGGATATATTCTCCCATTTCCACTCTGGCACCGGTAAAGGCTGAAGCATCCCTTTCGGTAACTGCTGCTCTGATTTAACCTGTTGACAAGTTAAACACTTCACAGTAAAATCAGAAATATCACTTTTCATTTCGTCCCACCAGTAATACTCCTGAAGATCTCTATACATCTTAGTACTGCCTGGATGAACTAAAAACGGAGAACTATGAGCTTCACATAATAACTCTCTCTTCAACTGTGAATCACAAGGCACACACAATTTCTTCCCAAATCTCAAAACACAATCATTATCAATTTTGAATTCAAGCAACTTACCCTTCTTAACCAGCTCTACCTTTTTCTGCAACTCGCTGTCTTGCTTCTGTGCTTGCTTAATTCTGTCTGATAGAGAAGATTTTACTGATACCTAAAACAAAACAGAAGAACATCCTGTACCAACAACTTCTATTCCAAAGTTCATCAAATCCTTAACCAAAGGATCATGTTCCAAATGCAAAATTGTTAATGAAGCATTACTTTTTCGACTCAAAGCATCAGCCACTTTATTTTCTTTTCCCGGATGGTAATGAATTGTAAAATCATAATCCTTGATTAATTTTAGACATCTACTCTGTCTCATGTTCAATTCTTTCTGAGTGAATATATACTTTAAACTTTTTGGATCCGTATATATTTCTCATTTTAATCCATACAAATGATGCCTCCAAATTTTTAAAGTGAAAGCAACAGCAGCTAATTCCAAATCATGTGTAGGGTAATTTACCTCATGAGTTTTCAACTGTCATGAAGCATAAGAAATTACATGATCATTCTGCATTAGGACGCAACCAAGTCCTTTAAATGAAGCATAACTGTAGATAACAAACTCACCATTCCTGGAAGGTAGTGCCAAAACTGGAGCATTCACTAATATTCTTTTCAATTCTTGAAAAAAATCATCACATTCTTTTGTCCAGATAAACTTAACACCCTTCTGTGAAAAGACCCATAAAATTAAAGGGAAATTTTTTCTTAATTTTCCTTGGGATTTTACAAGAACGCAGTTTCTGACGGCACCTGATTCCGAGGCCCGGTGTGCCTAGAATATTTTTCCAATGTTTAGCTTGGGTACGTTCAGTGAACGGACGAGCGGGTTTTCCTAACTTTTGGACCGGTGCTCGGAATCGAATTCCGAGGGCACCGATGGAATCGCAGCACCAGTTTTCTCTTAGGAGGACTTTCACCTCGACGGCAGATGATCGGGTTTGAGAGTTGGTTTTTGGGTTCATGTGGAATAATAAACTAAAATAAGTGACAACTTATTTTATCTTTGTTGAACCCATGCCATGTGGATAGTGTTGGTTAAAAGCTCCACTTGGGAGTTAGTGGTGGGAATGCCACACCCTAACCTCCCATGGGAGGATAATTAGGGTGGGGACCACTCGAGTAGCATAACCTCTGACGAGAGGTTATGACATGGGGTCCACACGGGGCTTAACCCCCCTATTTAATGGGAGGGGAGGAAATCTCTCAATACTCCCCCATTAATGAGGGAGAGCCTCTTGGACTCTAACTCCCCTCTTAATGGAGGAGAATAAAACCTCCTCAAAACCCCCCATTTAATGGGAGGAAACTCCTTGACCCTCTCCATGTTAATTAGGTGCGGAACACTTGGGCCCCTAAACCCCCTCGAAACTCCCCAAATTAATTATGTCATCCACTCAAGCAATTAATTTGGCAGAGCCTCTCCACTTTTTGAATTTTGAATTGTGCCAACCATCGTGAACTAAATTAAGTGGGGCCCACTTAATTAATTTTGGCCACCATGAATAATAGATTATATTCTATTATTTTGTTCACGTTCTTACACCTTTTGGGGGAGATCTTGGGAGAACTTCTTTCTCCAGCGAAGAATGCGAAGAACGCCGACGACGCTTCTTCCCCGACCTTCTTCGACCTTCTTCCTCAGATCCCCCCTTTCTGATGTGGTGCTTCTCCGATGACCCGCTTTCCTCCCTCCTCTTCGTCAATGCACCAACGCACGAACTTGGAAGTGGAAGCGTGCGGTGAGCGACGTCATCATCCTCCCCCGCGACGCCACTTTCCGTGATACTCTTCGAACTCCTCTTGTTATCAAGGAAGGGTTATTCGTTTTTGTCGTGAATTTATCCCTTGTCGTTCTTCGTCTATACCTTTGGGAAGCTTGATATCAACTTATCAGGAGGAGGTCGGACCACACGAACATGGCTGACTCTCCTCCCCCTTTTTTGTTGTTGTGTTGTTGCGGTTCGAAAGAAATCGGCGCGGTGCAACGACACCATGCGGAATCCTGGATAAATTCGATGAAGATGTAAGGTGGCGTCGCACCGTTCCATTGAGCACGAACGAACCCGCGGCCGGAGCTGGGCCTCAGCGAAGGGGTGCGGAGCTGGGCCTCAGCGAAGTGGTGCGGAGCTGTCGCGCCGCGCCGGAGAACCACGAAGACACTGCAACCAGTGCAGGGTGGAGGAGGGGCGCGGCGCCGCCGCGTTGCTCCGGTCAGACAAGGTCGTGGCTCAAATCCACGGGCGGTGCAAGGCCAGGCGGCCGGAACCGCCGGCCGCCGACACCTCGGAAGGGCGGGACCCCGGTGGTCCCGCGGCAGCAGCTCCGGCCGGCCGGCTTCCAGGAAATCGGGGGTCGTAACCCCCAGCCGGCCAAAGGAGCGCCCCCCCACGTGGGGGCGCGGTTCATTAATCAGGGGGGCAACCCCCCCCCCCCCCCCTTGTCTGCTCAGCTCCGCACCAGCCGAGCTGGCTACGCGGCCGCGCGCAGGCCGGGCCGCGCCGCACGCAAGCCGGACCGGGGTGCGCCGGCCGGGCCGGGCCGCGCCCTAATGGGACAGACTTGGACCACGTTTGGGTTGACCCGGTTCAGGCCAACCCGGGGGGGGGGGGGGGGGGGGGTCTCGGGCCGGGTCAGACCGGGCCCAAACCCCCTATTTTCGAACAGTTTTCGTTCAAAAAACCATAACTTGGGTTACAGACCTCCGATCGATGCACCGTCAATTGCGATGCGATCCTTGAATTGAGACGTTCGTTTAGGTATATTACACTCAAGGTTTCAGAGAACTTTTTTTACAGCAGGGTTGGTTTGAACACGAAACCAACCGGGCCCTCAGAGCGGAAACACTTATAACTTGAGCTCCGGACGTCCGATTGATGTGTCGTCGACTTTGTTGGATTCCTCTTAGTGAGACGGACCATTTGTCTTACTTCGATCTAGGTTTAGACACATTTGGAGTGCGGTCGGGTTGGTTTTGACTTAAAAACCAACCGGGCCCCTGGAACAAAAAAGCCAATAACTCTCAGACCGGGCGTCCGATTGACGCGCCATCTTCCACGTTGAGTTCCTCTTGTCGAGATGGAACTTTAAGATACATCAACTCCGGACTATGTGTCAGTTGATGTATCGACCCCTTGGCTCGTGGAGCGGACAGTCTTGGAACGAGCAAACTATGTGAGGGAACCCTAGAGCTGGCTGCGACTGTGGCGACTGCACTGAAATCCTATGTGGGTTCGGCAGAGATGAAGACTGCACTGAAATCCTATGTGGGTTCGGCAGCGATGAAGACCGTACTGAAATCCTATGTGGTTTCGACGGTGATGAAGACCGTACTGAAATCCTATGTGGGTTCGACAATGATGAAGACTGCACTGAAATCTGGTGTGGGTTCGGCAGCGATGAAGAC
Source organism: Viscum album (assembly GCA_963277665.1). NCBI lineage: Eukaryota > Viridiplantae > Streptophyta > Magnoliopsida > Santalales > Viscaceae > Viscum > Viscum album. Next base: position 1,347,313,770 of record OY728121.1, on the reverse strand, counting down.
TGTACTGAAATCCTCTATGGGTTCGACAGCTATGAAGACCGTACTGAAATCCTATGTGGGTTCAATGGCGATGAAGACTGCACTGAAATCCTATGTGGGTTCGGCAGCGATGAAGACCGTACTGAAATCCTATGTGGATTCGGCAGCGATGAAGACCATACAAAAATCCTATGTGGGTTCGACGGCGATGAAGACTGCACTGAAATCCTATGTGGGTACGGCAGCTTGGCTGGTTTAGTATCCTATGTGGGTCCCATCTTAGATGAATCAGTGGCTATATCGGATCATCTCTATCACCGAGGAAGTATACCTGTGTGATCTGAGTCTTGACTTTCAATCATTATCTTCGTTATGATTGACTTGCTTTCCTATGTGGATTGGGTTGTGTTATCCTGTGTGGATTGGGTGGTACTATCCTATGTGTACATGATCGAGCTTGGGCTCGGATGTTGGATCCGAACTAGAATTGGTGACTTAGGTATATGTATGGGCATATACCTATGTAGTTTTGGTTGTTACTTCGTGATTGTATCTTTCCGTTTTGGTTTATCCTTGTGGATTATAGGAGACTTTCGGGGGTTTCGGGGTCCCTACTGAGTAGCGTATACTCACCCCTGCACGGGTTATTCCCGCACATTGTTGTGTTGGATGCAGACGATGGAAAACGCTGATCGAGGTTGAGGCTTGTAGAGCTAGACGGTACCCAAAGGTGGATGTGACAACGTGAGGGTACCCGGAGTTGGACTCCAAAACGAGACGGTACCCAGAGCTGACAGAAAAATGTAGAGAGATGAGGTGGCCATCTTTATCTACCCTTCAGGTAGGGACTCCGGAGGACGATCTAGGAGCAGTTTGACACCTTCCTGTTGTTTTGTCTTTTCTTGTACTTTACTGTTGGGCTTGTATTTCCGGCCCCTTTGTACTTTTAGCACTCTTTTTATATTGCCTACTTAGTGTTTGCTTCCGCTTGTTATCTTGTTGTGTCTGTGGTTACGTTTCTTAAAGGAAATGCCTTCCCAGTTATAGGGAATTATGCCTTTGGTTCTAGTCTCCAGCCCCTGGCCTATGGGAGGCGGGCTTGGGGTAGTCACGACACTGGTTCTAAGGACGGGTCGTGAAAAATTGGTATCAGAGGAGTTCGGTTCTACCACAAATCTTTGTACTCTGATATTTATTCTATGTGAAGCAATAGTGTTAAGGGTATTGAGTGTGGTTATCAGTTCAGGGAGTCCAGTGTTGGTGCAGCGTCCGACGTATCCATACACCAGGACCCTGACTTCTGATTTCTAACTCAATGAATGAAAACATTGATTGCATGTGTGTTTCAAAAGTTTTCTTTGTGATTACTTTGTGTCAGCACACCAGGTATACTTTTTGACCGTGGCACACCTGTTTCTTTTCAGGATGACCCCACGATGGCATCCAGCTAGGGTTCTAAGCATTGTGCGAGACGACAACCCACCGAGTGATGGGGCCTCGGTGCAGGGCCCTTTTTCAGCGGAGGCACCAGTGGTACCACTACCCGCCGAGCCACCGATGTTACCAGCCCTAGCCGCTGAGAGTGAACGTCACCTTAGTGCACCACACGAGTTTTAGCATCAGAGACCGCCCAGGTTCCACGGGGAGACGGACCCTCAGGCAGTCGAGGATTGGCTGGAGGCGGTTGTGCGAGTTTTCAGGTTAGTGGGGACACCAGCTGACCTCATGGTGATCCTTGCAGCGAGCCTCCTGCATGCGGCAGCAGACAGATGGTGGAGCTTGATTCTCCAGGTGTACGACGGGGCATCTCTTCTTTGGATGGACTTTGAGAGCCTCTTCTGCTCAGAGTTCATCCCTGCCACCCTATGTGCGGTGCGCATCCAGGAGCTACTACAACTGCGACATGGCAGCATGACAGTAGACCAGTACTCAGTGAGGTTTACCGATATCTCGCTCTACTCCAAAAACATGGTACGGGACCCATTATTTAGGGCTCGAACCTTCGAGCAAGGACTGAGGCATGAGATCAGGGCTTCGATGATCTCCCTCAACATTCCAACGCAGGAAGAGGTGTTGGAGAGAGCCCTTCTAGTGGAGAGTTTTCTCACCGAGCAGGCTCCAGCGGCAGGACCCTCCGCAGGACTACCCGTAATAGAGTATTCTGCAGCTGGCAGTAGACAGGTGACACAGAGGTCCAAACGGGCCATACCATCAGATGGGAAATCTCAGGGTGAAGATTCGGTTGTGCGGGGCACACGAAGGAGAGCCAGCAACTCGAGGAGAAGGCAATGGTACACATGCAGCAGGCAAGGTCACATGGCTCGAGACTGCCCGACTCGTCCTGCAGATGAGTAGCAGGCGGTAGAGGGACCTCCCAGGAAGAGGTTCGACCATGGAGGTCCGCAGGGAGTAGGCAGGCGAGGCAGAGGAGCTGGTCGAGCAGCAGGTGGTGGACGATGCTTTGATGCCCTACCACCACCAACACCTGGGAGACCACCCCGACCGCAGGGAACGGGTGGACAGGGAAGAGATCAGCTTCAGGCACCTGAGGCCTACGATCATGGAGCTCTGGGAGAAGATGGACAAGAGCAAGACTAGCTCTAGTCGTGGGGACTTTTTTTTATATTTGTTTGTAGATGCTTTGTGTCTTTGTACTTTGAGCTGCAGTAATAAGAGACACCTTTCTTTATGGCATTTACTTTCCTGTCCTCTCTTTTTGTTGTTACTAAGAGGTTCCAGTTTAAAAACCGTTGACTTGACCCTCACTTTTGAGATACCTACTGGAGGAGACCCAGTGACCACACACTAATGCCGACAGTGTGACTCAAACCTTGGAGGAGAGAGTAACGGTTGGATCTCTTGGTAGTAGCGTCGAGGCCTTACGACGTCATCCTTGGTATGGATTAGTATCATCCATGTCAGGATTGACTGTATTAGGCAAATAACGTGGTTCATCCAGGGGAGGAGACCAGATTTCTCTTATTGGAAAAGAAGAAATCTTAGCAGCTCTTGTAGAACCAGAAAAGGTCCAAGTCACCCAAGAGTGGATGAGGACAGCTCAGAGCCAACAAAAGACTTATGCTGACAGGAGGTGGAGACAACTAGAGTTTGAGGTTGGCAACCACGTTTTCCTACAGGTCTCACCTCGACGTGAGTTACAGAGTTTTAGCCACGGCGGAAAGTTATCTCTGTGCTTCATCCGACCCTTCTAGGTCCTCAACAGGGTAGTCGAGGTGGTTTACTGCTGGACCCATCCACCTCTGTTGCACCGGGTGCACGACGTCTTCCACGTATCTCAGATAAGGAGATACGTGCACAACCCGACACATGTCATCGACCATGGAGAGATGGACATTGACGATGGGGAGAATTTTGCGGAGGTCCCAGTGGAGATCGAGAATCGACAGGAGTGGATCCTATGTGGACGGTCGATACCTCTTGTGCGCATCAGATGGAAGCACGAGAACCTCCAGGAGATCACATGGGAGCGGGAGGCTCAGATGTGTGCTCAGTACCCTCATTTTTTCCCTAGTTTATGATGTATCTTTACGGGGACATAAAGCCCTGAGGTGGGAGTAATGTAAAGACCTATAAAATTCCAGGGAAATTTTTTCTAAATTTTCTTTGGGATTTTACAAGAACGCAGTTTCTAACGGCACCTGATTCCAAGGCCCGGTGTGCCCAGAATCTTTTTCCAATGTTTAGCTCGGGTACGTTCAGTGAACGAACGAGTGGGTTTTCCTAAATTTTGGACCGGTCCTTGGAATCGAATTCCCAGGGCACCAATGGAATCGCAGTGCCGGTTTTCTCTTAAGAGGACTTTCACCTCGACGACAGATGATCGGGTTTGAGAGTTGGTTTTTGGGTTCACGTGGAATAATAAAATAAAATAAGTGACAACTTATTTTATCATTGTTGAACCCACGCCATGTGGATAGTGTTGGTTAAAAGCTCCACTTGGGAGTTGGTGGTGGGACCGCCACACCCTAACCTCCCATGGGAGGATAATTAGGGTGGGGAATACCCGAGCAGCATAACCTCAAATGAGAGGTTATTACATGGGGTCCACACGGGGCTTAACCCCCCCATTTAATGGGAGGGGAGGAAATCTCTCAATACTCCCCCATTAATGAGGGAGAGCCTCTTGGACTCTAACTCCCCTCTTAATGGAGGAGAATAAAAGCTCCTCAAACCCCCCCCCATTTAATGGGAGGAAACTCCTTGACCCTCTCCTTGTAAATTAGGTGGGGACCTCCCAGGCCCCTAAAGCCCCTCGAAACTCCCCAAATTAATTATGTCATCCACTCGTGAAATTAATTTGGCAGAGCCTCTCCACTTTTTGAATTTTGAATTGTGCCAACCATCATGAACTTAATTAAGTCGGGACCACTTAATTAATTTCGGCCACCAATAATAATAGATTATATTCTATTATTTTGGGCATGTTCTTACGCCTTTTGGGGGAGAGCTTGGGAGAACTTCTTTCTCCAATGAAGAACACAAAGAACACCAGCGACGCTTCTACCCCGACCTTCTTCGGCCTTCTTCCTCGGAGCCCCCCTTTCTGACATGGTGCTTTTCCGACGACCCTCCTTCCTCCCTTCTCATCTTCAACGCACCGACACACGAACTCAGAAGTGGAAGTGTGCGGTGAGCGACATCATCATCTTCCCCCGTGACTCCGCTTTCTGCGATGCTCTTTAAACACCTCTTGTTATCAAGGTAGTGGTTATTTGTTTTTGTCGTGAATTTATCCCTTGCCGTTATTTGTCTATACCTTTGGGCCGCTTGATATCAACTTATCGGGAGGAGGTCGGACCGCACGAACATGACCGACTCTCCTCCCCTTTTTTGTTGTTGTGTTGTTGCGGTTCGAAAGAAGGCGGCGCAGTGCAATGAAACCGTGCAGAATCATGGAGAAATGAGATGAAGATGCGCGACGCCGTCGCGCCGCGCCGGAGAACCACGAAGACACTGCGGCCGATGCGGGATCGCGGCGGAGGGGCGCAACGCCATCGCACCGCACTGATCGGAGAATGCCGCAACTCGAAGCCGTGGCGGTGCCAGGCCGATGGCCGGAACCGCCAGTCGCCGGCACCTTGGAAGGGAGGGACCCCGGCAGTCCCGCAGCAGCAGCTCCGGCAGACCGACTTCCAGGAAACCGGGGGTCGTAACACCCGGCCAGCTGAAGGAGCAGCCTCCCCCCCCCCCCCCGTCCGCTCAGATCGGCACCAGCCGAGCTGGCCACGCGGCCGCGCGAGCGCGCCATGCCGGGCCGGGCCGTGCCATGCCCTAATGGGTCAGAATCGGACCTGGTTTGGGCCGACCCGGGGGGGGGGGGGGGGTCTCGGGCCGGGTCGGACTGGGCCCGAAGCCCCTATTTTCGGGCAGTTTTCGTTAAAACGCCCATAACTTGGGCTACGGACCTCCGATCGACACACCGTCAGTTGCAATGCGATTCTTGAATCAAGACGGTTGTTTCAATATATTACAATCAAGGTTTAGGAGAACTTTGTGTACGACCGGGTTGGTTCGAACACAAAACCAACCGGGCCTTCGGAGCAGAAACACTTATAACTTGAGCTCCAGACGTCCGATTGACGTGTCGTCGACTTTGTTGGATTCCTCTTAGTGAGGCGGACCATTTGGATTACTCCGATCGAGGTTTGTATGTAGTTGGAGTGCGGTCGGGTTGGTTTGGACTTCAAAACCAACCAGGCCCCTAGAACGAAAAAGCCAATAACTCTCAGACCGGGCGTCCGATTGATGCGCCGTCTGTCATGTTGAGTTCCGCTTGTCGAGACGGAATGTTAAGATACATCAACTCTGGACTACGTGTTAGTTGATGTATCGACCCTTGGGCTCGTGGAGCGGACCCTCTCGGAACGAGAATGCTATGTGCGGGAACCCTAGAGATGGATGTGACTGTGGAGACTGCACTGAAATCCTATGTGGGTTCGGCAGAGATGCAGACTGCACTGAAATCTAATGTGGGTTCAGCAGCGATGAAGACCGTACTGAAATCCTATGTGGGTTCGATGGTGATGAAGACCGTACTGAAATCCTATGTGGGTTTGGTAGAGATGAAGACTGCACTGAAATCCTATGTGGGTTCGGCATCGATGAAGACTGTACTAAAATCCTATGTCGGTTCGACGGTGATGAAGACCGTACTGAAATCCTATGTGGGTTCGACGGTGATGAAGACTGCACTGAAATCCTATGTGGGTTTGGCAGCGATGAAGACCGTACTGAAATCCTATGTGGGTTCGGTAGTGATGAAGACCATACAGAAATCCTATGTCTGTTCGACGGTGATGAAGACTGCACTGAAATCCTGTGTGGGTTCGGTAGCTTGGCTGGTTTAGTATCCTACGTGGGTCCCATCTTAGATGAATCGGTGGCTATATTTGATCATCTCTATCACCGAGGAAGTATACCTGTGTGAGCTGAGTCTTGACTTTCAATCATTATCTTCGTTATGATTGACTTGTTTTCCTATGTGGATTGGGATGTGTTATCCTGTGTGGATTGGGTGGTACTCTCCTATGGTGACGTGATCGAGCTTGGGCTCGGATGTTGGAGCTGAACTAGAATTAGCGACTTAGGTATATGTATGGGCATATACCTAAGTAGTGTTAGTTGTTACTTTGTGATTGTATATTTCCTTTGTGGTTTATCCTTGTGGATTCTGGGAGACCTTCGGGGGTCTCGGGGTCCCTACTGAGTAGCGTATACTCACCCCTGCACGGGCTATGCCCACACATCATTATGTTGGATGCAGACGATGGACAACACTGATCAAGGTTGTGGCTTGTAGAGCTAGACAGTACCCAGAGGTGTATGTGACGACGTGAGGGTACCCGGAGGTAGACTCCATGACGAGACAATACCCGGAGCTGACAGACGAATGTAGAGAGCTGAGGGGGCCATCTGTACCTACCCTTTAGGTAAGGACTCCGGAGGACGATCCAGAAGTAGCTTGACACCTTCCTGCTGTTTTTTATTTTCTTGTACTTTACTATTGGACTTGTATTTCCGCCCCCTTTGAACTTTTAGCACTCTTGTTATATTTCTTACTTAGTGTTTGCTTCCGGTTGTTCTCTTGTTGTGTGTGTGGTTACGTTTCTTAAAGGCAATTCCTTCCCAGTTATAGGGAATTACGCCTTTGGTGATAGTCGCCAGCCCCTGGCCTATGGGAGGCGGGCTTGGGGTAGTCACGGCACGGGTCCCGAGGATGGGTCGTGACATTCCGAGTTAGCTTAGTCATTGGACTAGATAATCGTGAAAAATTTCTAACAAACCTTCGGTAATAGCCTGCCAAACCAAGGAAGCTATGAATCTTAGTTACATTTGTGGGTCTTGTCCATTCTTCAACAACCTTTGCTTTTGCAGGATCAATAGTTATCCCATCTTTAGAAACAATGTGACCATGGAAATAAATTTGTTGCAACCAAAACTCACACTTTCTGAATTTACCATTCAATTTCTTTTCTTTTTAGGTTTGAAAAATAACCCTTAAATGTCTTTCATGATCCTCTTTACTTTTAGAAAACACCAAAATATCATCAATGAAAAAAACTACAAACTTATCAAAGTATCAAAGTACTAATGGAAAATTCTATTCATAAGGTACATGAATATAGAAGGTGCATTGGTTATCCCAAAAGGCATAACTACAAATTCATAATGGCCATATCTTGTACGAAACGCGGTCTTTGGAATATCTTCTTCCTTTACCTTCAACTGATGGTACCCCGATCTCAGGTCAATATTTGAAAAAAAACGAGCTCCCTAGAGCTGATCGAAAAAATCATCGATACGAGGCAAAGGATATTTGTTCTTAACAGTGATGTTATTCAAGGATCTATAATCAATGTAAAGTCTCAATGAACCATATTTTTTTAACAAATAAAATAGGAAAACTCCATGGTGATGTGCTAGGTCGAATGAAACCTTTCTCCAATAAATCTTGCAATTGCTCCTTTAACTCTAAAAGTTCAATTTGAGACATTTGATAAGGGGGTTTTGAAATTGGATTAGCCTCAAGAACTAAGTCAACGGTAAATTCAACTTCTTGATCTGGTATTATTCCAGGCAACTCATCAGAAAAAACATCAGGATACTCATTTACCACTGGTACATCATTAATCTGAACAGTTCCCTTGTTTTCAATGATATGTGCAAGGTAATATTTATTTCCATATTTTACAAGTTTCTAGGCCTCTTGATATGTTATCAACATTATGGGTTCATTCTTGTACACAAAATAAATGTTTTTCTGAAAATAAACTTTTTTAGCTCTACAGTCAATCTTATCATGGTAAATAGAGAGCCAATCCATACCCAGGATAACATCAAACTCTACTAGAGGTAAAACAATAAGTTTTGCAAGTAGTTTCTTTCCACGGATAAGGATAAGAAGATTCTTATAAATTCATTTTGCCTCAACATTTCCCCCAGGTGTTTTTACCACAAGTTCAGGAGTCATTTCTTGAGATGGTTTTCCCATTTTACTAGAAACGTTTTCAGAGATGAAAGAATGTGTAGACCCCGAATCAAACAACACACTGGCATTATCTGAAAAAACAAACAAAGTACCTAATACCACTAAATTTGATGGCCCGACATCTACTGAAGTAGTTGAAAAGTATTTCACCACCCCTTTCTGCTTGTATTCTAACTACATCCCATCACTCGGTCTCTTTGTCGGACACTCGTTTTCATAGCGACCCATCTCATTGCACTTAAAACATTTCACTAATTGTAAATAAAATTTGGTCTTACCATCACCCTGATCTTTTTTAGTGAAATCACGAGCCTTATGTCCCATCTTACCGCATCAGTAGCACTTTACAGAATTCAGAAGACATTCCCCAGCATGCCTTTTACCACATTTATCACAAACTGGAAACTTAGTTTTCTTACCTTTAGACCTTTTTGAAGAATTATTTCATTTCTCCTGCCACCTCAGTATCTTCTTGTACTGGTTTTTATAGAACACTTGATCATCGACAAAATCCATTTCCACCTTCTCAACACATCGAACAAGCTTTTCATAACTCTTAAACTCGCAAGAATCTAATGTCCTTCGATATTTTGGCTTTAATCCTGAGTAGAAATTATTGTTTTTACTATCAAGGTCTCGGATAAAATTTGGAGCATACCTTTCCAATCGAGTGAACCTTTCTTCATAGACAACCACTGAGTCTTCCTCTTGCCTCAATTCCAAGAATTGGTTTTCCATCCTAAGTCGAACAGCCTTAGGAAAATACTTCTCAAGAAAAATACCTTTGAATTCATCCCAGTCAAGAGCATCAATCTCATCAGCGTCCCTGATATTTTTAACCATCTACCACCACTGATCTGCTTCACCCTCCAAATGGTAAATAGAAAGACTAACCTTTTGATTGTCTGAACACCCCATGACATCGCAAATCTTCTCCAGTTCTTTAATCCACACTTCAGGAAGCACATGGTCAGATGATCATCTGAATGATGGGGGATGTTTCCTCATGAAATGTTCCACCATTGACATGTTTCTATGCGGATGATCTGGCTGATCTCATGCATGGACACCACCACCATTTATCGCTTGAGTCAACTGCGCCATTACTGCAACAAACTATTCAATTCCAATTCCGACCATCTCAGGATGTTTATTCGGAAGGTTATTTCCTTCTATATTCCTTCCTAGAACTACTTCCCTATTTACTCTGCAGAAAACCATTCTAAACAAACATGTCTTAGATGAAGCAACATGGTAATATTCAAATGCTATATCATTTCAATTTGACCATAAAAAAATATTTTTGGATAATCATTTAACAAAATTCGAACTCCTAAAGTTATCTAAACCGACCTCTGATACCAACTATAAGGCCCCAACCTTAAACATTACTTAATCTTGAGTTATTACGAGATTACACATTGAGGATCTTTTCAGGTTTAGAGTTTTAGAAAATTAGATCATAAATCATGCATTACATTCCACATTTAAACAATGTGGTTACATAAAAGATAGTATTCATTTTTTTACCATCAACAGAAACATATTTAAAACAAAACATGTATTCTTTCATGACACTTCCTTGACCCTATCATCACATCAAGTACATTTCCCTTGACCTATGAAAAACATTTCAAAAACATGGGATGAGCATAAAAAGCTCAATAAGGGATATAAAAGTACGAAATGAAAACATTCGTCCATGTATGAAATCATACTTTACTCATAAAACATAAGCATTTTAAAATACCTCATCAAATCATGAATAAATCATTGAAATCATAAGACGTAAATGTAACTTGAGTCACTCATAACATTCTTACATAGGGAGTAACCCTCATGGTTACGTTTGGAATACCCATCACAATATATTCCCTAAATCTCTTCGGATAAACATTAACGTTTAACCTTTTTGCATTACCCAATGCATTGGAGAGCTATATTGGGCTCACCCGCCTTTAGTTTATCACTGATCCACCCGTCTTCATAACAATACCAAAGTACCATAACATAATCGTATCACATAAAACATGCATAAAGGAAACATAACATTTCCAAATTTAAATCATAAGATATCAATACAACACATCGATATAATTAAAACATTATTAAAACCATTTTCAATACCAAAATAAATGAAAATTAAAACATGGTATTTATTTTTTCATTTTTAAAAAAAGTTATGTCTTGCAGAGGAATCTGAAACTCAAATAATAGTCACGGCGGCAGAGAAGTCATTGTCACCGCATACGTATGACAGAAAAAAAACATTCCCTTTTGTTGTTTATTAAATTATTCGTATAAAAAAGATTCCATTTGAGTAAATGTAAAAGTCAAAGGGGTTTATACACCACATAAAATAAAGTTTTGTATAAAACATAATATGCCTCAATGGAAGGAGATTGAGACGAAGTCCCTTACTTCGGGTCCGACTTGACTCGATCGTTCTTTAACGTCCTGAATAATAAACTTGAGTTAATTTATACTTTATTAAGAACCTTTTTCAAGTTCATTATTCCTTTTATATCACTTATTACCATGTTATTAACACTGTGTAATTATTTATGTTAATAATGGATGTTTTGTCGATCATTGGTACTTGAGTAAAAAATAAACTCTTTATAATTACAAGTTGTTCATGACGTAAAATATAAATTATATCCAGAATTATATTCATGATGTAGATATCATATATGTCATATATATCCAGCATATACATGCATTTACAATATTATATAACATTTAGAGGTAAAAAATGAAATGCACCGTTCATGGAGATGGTAAGCCGTACGTATGCATGAACGCTACTTTCATTTCTATTTCGTATTTTATGGAATGGAATCATAATGAAATAATTGTATATTATAATTCCAGTATAATATCATATATAATATCATTAATTCCATCCCTTATATGTCCCACATATGCCATTAACAAATCAAATCACTTTGAGGGGGCGGTAGTCCGCACTTCCTAAAATGAAGATATCACGTATACTCATAATGGAAGCCATAAAGGTATGCCATAAATGAAAAATACAGAAGCTTAAGGAAAAAATAAAAATATTATATATCATATAAAAATATAGTGACATCTTAATGGCCAATTTTGAAGGTGTTATAAGAATATTGAACAATCATCGTTTCGTGAGGCAGAAATTCGCCATCCACGGAAACAGTATGTTATTTAACCATTAGATGTAGGTGTGTGTAAGTGTAGCTCGAATAATTCTTATAAAAACATCCTAGTATATTGAAAATACTGGTTTTGTTACAAAATAAATGAATAAAAATAGTTTAGGAGGTTGGAGAAGCAAAATAAATCAAAAGAACATTATAGAAGTCTTTACCTTTAAATCGGGTAACTCCTCTTGGTTAGAACCAAAAGGGTTTCTTGAAGAGCTTTCTGCATGAGTTAAGGCTTCTAGGATGAAGGTAGGGATGTGGAGAGATAAAATGAGCATATCTTGGCAAATCCAATTGCTTGAGAAGTGTGGGTAAGGAGGAAGAGGTGGGGTCCTTTTATAAGAGGAGAGGAGGGACACTCTTGGAAAGGTATAAAATGTTACTTTATTTTCAAATGAGTTTCGGATTTTAAAGGTCCCACATTGATGTATTTAGAGGATAAAGTGATAAGGGTTAGAAATATAGTCATCCAAGAGGTCTTTGAAAAGTTCAAGTATTAGATTTTACATTATATTTTGATTTTATTTAAATCGTTCATTAATGAGGTAATCGCTGCACCATCATGATTTCATAAATAATTTAATTTATTTAATGTCTAAAAATTATAAAAAAATACTATGATTTAGGAAATATTTTTATCTTTCCAATTAATATTTATAGGTCAAAATATCATTTATGTAGACAAAATTAAAAATGTTTTACTCAGGTGATACATTCTTTGTTATATATAACCTTCTTTAAAAATAAAAAGATAAAAAGTCATTATCACACAAAAGTGATTCCATGGGGTCCCCAAGTTTGGCGCAAGGAATCACATGGCCGGCCATGACACAACCAGTAGAATTAGGACACATGTTGGGGTCATTTTTTATTATTATGATATTATTTTATTATCCTTAACTACTCGATTACTAATTAATCAAGATAATTAAAGATAATTACCGTCGTTACTATTCCTAATGTCAAAAAAAAGAGTCTTGATTACATAATTTGGAACTTCTGATTCAAAATATGTTATAAATTTTACCAAATTCCAAACACAGAAATTGAAATAATTAATTTAAAAATAATTCCCGTTGTCAAAACAAATAGCGGGTTTTTTAGAAACAATATCTATGAAAAGTTTGGCACTTGTTTATGCCCAATTCCAAAGTGAAATTAATCCTAATGACCACCATTGGATTAAATGGTAAAAATATATTCTAATTACACTTTTAAACCAATTAAAAATATAATCTAACCATATAATTAAATAAGATGAAGAAGCAGTTTTGATGTAAAATGCAGTATTTTTCACTATTCACTAAAAAAATGAACATTGTCGAAAAAATACCAAAAATTTATCCAAAGTAAATTTAAATGTCCCAATAATAAATAATAAGTTTATTTTGACAAATAGAGCTTATAAAATTGTCAAAAGTTTGATTTAAAAATGGTTTGCCATTAAAAGGCAGTAAAACAATCTTATAAAAATATTAGTGTATTCCATGATTAAGATTGGGTTTATTCTCATTTTAAGCCTCTAAAACACTATATAATTCATAAATAGACATAGATAAGAATATCTATTATTAATTATTTACTTGGTATGTTACAAAAAATCCCTTACCCAACCATATCTTTATAGAGTAAAGAATGAAGATATAATTTTTTACAAAGACCATGACATCTACATACAATATAAGAAACACAACCATACTCACACTAATTTTATTGTGCACAAAGGAATAATTTTATTTTTTATGAAACCAAACTCTTTGATTTCATTATCAAATAATCTATTTAGACTCCAAGAAGCTTTATTAAATCCATAAATAGACCATTGTAGATTATATACCTTTACAGTCTCACTTTGCAATAAAATTTTTTTAGGTTGTAGCATATACATGTCTTTGATAAAATTCCCATTAAGGAAATTAGTTTTGAAATACATTGGATATATCTCATTATAAAAGTAATTTTCTACAGAGAGAAATATTTGAATAGTATTTATCATGGGAACATGTGAAAATATTTTTTCATAGTCAATACCATGAATTTGCCTATAACCTTTTTCAATCAAATGTGATTTATAGGTAGAAAATATACTATCCATGTTAGTTTTATTGTGGAAATCCCAATTTCAACCTATTGGTATTACCCCTTTAGGTGTATCAACCAAGTTACATACTTTTTTAGCCTATATAGAGTTCATATTAGATTCCATGGATTTTAACCATATATTAGAATCAACACTCTCTATAGACTCCCACTAGGTAGTAATTTCATCTTCTATAAACATTACCTCATCATCATTAGCAATGAAAAATATATATTTCATGAGATCATAATTTATCTGACTAAAACATCAAGGTTATTATATAATTTTAGTCAATTATTCTTATATGACTCTTTATAGAATTATGTCAACCTCCATATCAAGAAAACACCCTATTTATTGGTAGTAGACTTCCCCAAGTTCAACTTCACTCCAAATAACTCCTCAATATATTTGTTTATTCTCATGAAAAGCACCACATTGGTCTACAAAAAATTTATGTTTGAAAAATATTATAGAAATAATATCCCATAGTTTCTTTGGGATAACCAAAAAATAATAATTTTTTATATTTTCAGTCAATCCTATCAAATTTTTTACTAATGTTTCTCATCCCAAAGTATCTTTAAAAGACATAATGGTTAATATCCTATTCCATATCTCATATGGAGTATTTATGAATTTTATTATGGAACAAAATTTAGTAGAAATTTAGCAGCCTCTACAGAATAAAACTATAATGAAATAGAATATTCATATATATGTATCATTTTTTGAACCATGTTTAGAAAGGAAAAATTTATCCTCTTAGACACATCATTACATTACGATGTTCTAGGCGGAGTGAGTTGTGATACAGTTATACAATACTTTAGATCATCATAAAATTCCTGGATCAAGTATTCACCACCTTGATTTGATTATAGGATCTTTATACTTTTTAAAATTTGATTCTATACTTCATTTTAAAAACCATTGATATTTTAAAAAAATTCACACTTGTGTCTGATTAGAAAAAAATATCCATACAGACTAAGTTCATTGGTAAATATAATGAAGTACCTAAACCACAATATTCTTATAAGGACCCAGCCTTAAACCTTACTTAATATTGAATTAAATGAATAATTCACATTGAAGATCTTTTCAGGTTTAGAGTTTTAGATAATTAGATCATAAATCATGAATTACATTCCACATTCAAACAAAGTGGTTAGATAAAAGATAGTATTCATTTTACCCATCAACGAAAACAGATTTAAAATAAAACACGGATTATTTTTTGACACTTCCTTGACACTATCATCATATCAAGCACCTTTCCCTTGACCTGTGAAAAAAATTTCCAAAACTTGGGATGAGCATAAAAAGATCAGTAAGGGATATAAAAGTACGAAAAGAAAACATTAGTCCATGTATGAAATCATACTTTACTCATAAAACATAAGAATTTTAACATACCTCATCAAATCATGAATAAATCATAGAAATCATAAGGCATAAAGGTAACTTGAGGCATTCATAACATTCTTACATAGGGAGTAACCCTCTTGGTTACGTTTGGAATACCCATCACAGTATATTCCCTAAATAT
The DNA here is from genome assembly GCA_963277665.1 of Viscum album. Taxonomy (NCBI): domain Eukaryota; kingdom Viridiplantae; phylum Streptophyta; class Magnoliopsida; order Santalales; family Viscaceae; genus Viscum; species Viscum album. Next base: position 1,347,298,465 of record OY728121.1, on the reverse strand, counting down.
ATTCGGAGAAAACCTAACGTTTAACCCCTCCGTGTCACCCAATGCATTGGAGAGCTATATCGGGCTCACCCGCCCTTAGTTTATCATGGAACCACCTGTATTCATAACAATTCCCAAGAACTATAACATAATCGTATCACGTAAAACATGCATAAAAGAAACATAACATTTCCACATTTCAATCACAAGATATCAATACAACACATTGATATAATAAAAACATTATGAAAAACATTTTCAATACCAAAATAAAAGAAAAGTAATACATGGTATTTATTTTTCATTTTTTTTTAAAAAGTTAAGTTATGGATTGTAGAGGAAGCTGAAACTCAAATAGTGGTCACGACAGCAGAGAAGTCGTTGTTGCCACATACGTACGACAAAAAAACATTACTTTTGTCATTTATTAAAACGCTTCATATAAAAGTAATATTCCTTTTGAGTAAGCGTAAAATTCAAAGGGGTTTATACACCGTATAAAAGAAAGTTGTGTATAAAACAAAATATTTCTCAATGAATGGAGATTGAGACGAAGTCCCTTACAAAGACGGTATCCTTAGATTAAGGATAAATCAATTACATAATTATGTGTGACAACCTAATACACAAAATATAAGTGGATATTAAGTGTAAAACAATCAGAGGTAATTCACACATATTCATAGAACGACATATTCAAGGAGTACAAGTTTATCCCAAAGAATCAAAATTGGGTTAAGAAGTTCCCTTGCAAAAATTCGACAGCCTAACAGCGTCACTTCCAACTTCAGAAAATGAGTTGATAAGAGATTAAAAGGGTATCTAATCACTTGGACATAAAATTTACATCAATAATGATATAGAAGAACATATCCCAACATTACAATATGTAAATTAAAAGACCCAACAAAATAAGTCTTTTAAAAATAGGAGGGTGAAAGGTTCCCTTACCGACTTGGGTATCTTTCAAAACATACACCCCATGAAAGAAGGACAATACAACATTGATGTAAATACTCATAAATGAAATTATATAACACAAAGAGTAGAATAATGGGCAGTACATATACCACTAAAATGAAATGGTGGAAAATGTTGCATAAATATCACGGGAATAAAAGTTAGATGAAAAATCCCCTACGAAAACTCGGCAGCCAAACGACGCCACTTAAAACTTCAAAAAATGTATTTATGAGATCAAATAGGGTATATCATCATATTAAAATAAAATTTACAGCAAAAGGAATATAAAAGAACATCCCACAACATAACAAAGAGGAGCTTAAAAGAAGTGACATAAAGGAGAGTACTTAAAAAGAAAGAGAGAGGTTGGATCTCTTACGAAAATTCGGCAGCCTAACGACGCCACTCAAAACATCAAAAATCGATTGATGAGAGAAAATAGGGTCTCTCATCATATGAACATAAAAAATTACAGTAAGATTAATATAAAATAACATACCAATCATTAGAAAGATGAGCTTAAAAGGAATGACATAAAAGAGTATACTTAAAAAGAAAGAGAGGGGTAGGATCCCTTACCTCGGGTCCGACTTGACTCGATCATTCTTTAACCTCCTGAATAATAAACTTGAGTTAATTTATACTTGCTTAAGAAACTTTTTCAAGTTCATTATTCCTTTTATATCACTTATTACCATGTTATGAACACTATGTAATTATTTAAGTTAATAGTGGTCGTTTTGTCGATCATTGCTACTTGAGTCAAAAATAAACTCTTTATAATTACAAGTTTGTTCATGGGGTAAAATATACATTATATCAAGAATTATATTCATTATTTATATATCATATATATCATATATATCCATTATATACATGCATTTATAATATTACATAACATTTATAGGTAAGAAATGAAATGCACCGTTCATGGAGACGGTAAGCCGTACGTACGCATGAATGCTACTTCCATTTCTATTTCATATTTAATGGAATTAAAACATAATGATACATAATAGTATTATAATTAAAGTATGGTATAATATATAATATCATTAAATCTATGTTTTATACGTACCACATATGGTATTAACGAATCAAATCACTTTGAGGGGGCGGTAGTCCGCACTTCCTAAAATGAAGATATCGCATTTACCCATAATGGAAACCATAAAGGTATTCCATAAATGAAAAATAAAGATGATTAAGGAAAACCTAAACATATTATATATCATATATAAATATAGTGACATCTTAATGGCCACCATTGAAGGTGTTAAAAGAATATTTAACAATCATCATTTTGTGAGGCAGAAATTCACCATCCACAGAAACAATATGTTCTTTAAACATTAGATGTAGGTGTGTGTAAGTGTAGCTCAAATACTTATTATAAAAACATCCTAGTATATTTAATATACTGTAGTTGCTACAAAATAAATGTATAAAAAGATTTTATGGGGTTGGAGAAGCAAAATAAATCAAAAGAACACAAGTGAAGACATTACCTAAAAATCGGGTAACTCCCTTTGGTTTGAACCAAAAGGGTTTCTTGAAGAGCTTCCTACCTAAGGTAAGGCCTATAGGATGAGGAGAGGGATGTGGAGAGACAAAATTATCAGATATTGGACGAGAAAAAGGCTTTAGATGTGTGGGTAAGGAGGTAGAGGTGGGGGCCTTTTATAAGAGGAGAGGAGGGGCACTCTTGGAAAGGTATAAAATGTTAATTCATTTTCAAATGTGTTTCGGATTTTAAAGTTCCCAAATTGATTTATTTCTAGGATAAGGTGATAATAGTTCGAAATCAACACATCCGATAGGTTTTTCACATGTGTAGGTCTTAGATTTTACATTATCATTTCATTTTATTTTTATCGTTAATTAATGAGGTAATCACTGCATCATCATGGTGTCATCAAAAATTTTATTTATTTAATGTTTAAAAATTATAAAAAAAATACTATGATGTAGGAAATCTTTTTATCCTTCCAATTAATATTTATAGTTAAAAATATGACTTGTATAACCCCATGTACCAATTGTTTTAGTAAAACAATACATGTTTGTGTCATTTTTACTTTTACTTTAAATAAAAGACATTAATGTCATTATCTTACCCAAGTGGCTCCATGGGGTCCCAAAAATCGACCCATGGGTTGTATTGGTCGGACATGACTCATAAAAGAGGGTTAGGACAATTTTCAATGTCATTTCATAATATTAAAACATTACTTTTACCTTAAATTACACTAATTACCTCTAATCGCGAATAAAAACTTAAAAGTTACTATTCACTAAAAAATAATTTTAATCTCATTGAACCACATTTTACTTCCTAATGAAAACCACGTATGTTGGATTTTTGAAATTCAAAACACAGAGGTGGTAAAATTTCATTTAAATGAAAAATCAGTTTTTTAAGTACCACTTAGTGGTTTCACTATTCATCAAAAATTGAAGTTTTTCAGAAAAATACCAAAAATTCACCCTAAGCTAAATTTGATATTACGAATTCAAAAATGATGTATATTTTAAAAAAATTAAAAACATATAAGTTACATTAATTAATTTAATAATTAATTCCCGCTGTCAAAACAAATAGCGTGTTTTTATGAAACAATATATATCAAAAGATTGACACTAGTTTAAGTCCAATTTAAAAGTGAAATTAATTCCAATGACCACTATTGGATTAAATGGTAAAAATATATTCTAATTTTAATTTAAAACCAATTCAAAAGATAATCTAATCATATAAATAAATTAGATTAGAAAGAGGTTTTGAATTAAAATACAACATTTTTCACTATTCATTAAAAAATGTACTTTATCAGAAAAATACCAAAAATTTACACAAAGTAAATTTTGATGTCCCGATTCTAAAGAAGAATTTTATTTTGTCAAACATAACACATAAAATTGTCAAAAATTTGATTTAAAAGAGGTTCGCCAACAAAAGGCGGTTAATCGACCCTTTAAAGAATATTAGAATGTTTACGCTTAAAATTGGATTCATTCACTTTTTTAATCCTCTAACATTTATTGTAAAAAGTAAAAATATTTGACAAACATATATAATCATTTTGTAGTCAGTTCTGTTCATTCCCATCATTACAACGGCTAGATGTTAACTATCATTTAAAATGAAATTATTTTATTATTAGAGAGCAACGTAAGATTTCAAAGGAACTCGTTTTTACGTATTGGGTAAGCCATCGAGCATAGCGTTCCCTTTAAATTAATATTAACATTTTATTCACAAATAGGAATAAATATAAAAATGTCATATTATTTATTTACCTGGGATGTTACATCCTTCCCCCCTTTTGGGAATTGTGTCCTCGCAATTTTAAAATTGGGCTCGGAAACATCATTGATAGTCCCATATCGGAACAAGAGTCGGTAAAACAATCACTTTAAAAGAAAGAAAGAGAAGTACAGAGGTCACCTGAGTTAACCCATACTAGGTTTCCATGTAGGAAAACATGGATATGGAAGAAAAAGTAAAGGTTCATGTTCTGAGGGAGAGTGATAGAAAACATGTTTAGGAGAAAGTTAACCATAAGAAAATCACAAACTTGTGATGGGTTAAACGGTATTCGATTCCCCAGTAAGAAAATTTAACAGACAACATTTTTGTTTTAAGTTACTCTTCATTGAGGAATTTATTTTTGAGCTTAACTAAATCATAATGAAACAAACTTACTTATCATGTAGACTTACATCTTTTACTAGATTCCTTAATCAAACTCATATTTTCTCCAATAGACAAGTATTTAGAAAGACTTGTTCGTATTAAGAGTATTATAATCAACTTCTTGAGAATCACCTAATACATAAAAGAGAACTATATATTTCCCATGTCTTTAGACAAAAACCGAAACCAAAATTGTTAGTATGAGATCAGATAATCTACAAAAGTATAATTCTTTATAAAAAGAAAATGTATTCTTAATCTCCAAAATTTGTCCAAAAAAAACCCAAAGTTCAACGAAGACCATTCGATAAAAAATTGTCCATAAAATTCTTCAAAGTAAACCAAACTAGGATTGAAACCCAAATATTTGAAGGATTTAATCACATAGTCTTCCAAGGTACAAATTAACTTTTATCTCCAAATAACATCAGTTGCTCTTAAATTCTCATATTGAAAAGTAATTAACATAATCACATATCCTCCATGATAGGTTAATCATTTCCATAGATAACCCAAAATAAACTTACTATTAATTCCTAAAATCGTCTAACTAAAAAGAATTAGTCAAACTAACCAAGGACTTCACATAGTCCAGTGGTAGGCGATAAATACCAGTCGCACTTTGGTGGTGGGTTCGATTCCCACAGCTTTGTTCAATGCAACGGGTTTTCACACGGTCTGCGTGTTGTCCTTTTTCCAAAACTATATAATTCTTAAAACATTCCCCAAAATGAGATAAAATCTTCAAAAATAATCATAACATATTTTAATCTCAAGTTTATCTCATGCCTTTCATTTTCCATCATAACATATAATAACCCATAATTACCTCAAAAGTAAGGATCATATAAACTCTAATGGTTACCTTTATAATTATTACCTGAACTTCCACATCGATTGGTCATCTCGTACATGATGCATTACAAAAAATACCAAGTTTCAAGTGGTTGATCATGACTCCTTGATAGTTGGTTTAGAACAACCATGTGTTTCCTCATTGAATCCCCCATTTATTCCAGTCTCTTAATCAGAGAACCACCATAATTTCCTTCAAACCTGTTGTCACTTTGGTGCCTGCTAGATCCATCCATTCACTAAAAATAGAAATGTCAGTGTGAGTATATCAACAAAACCATCATGTACTAATGAAGAATATAAACACTAAGATATACTTACTCATTCACTTTATCTAAAACTAGGAATCTTTCTGAAATCCTAACCATTATGGTAATGTCACTTATGCTTAGAGAATACCCTAACCTCTAAAGTTATCTAAACCGACCTCTGATACCAACTATAAGGACCCAGCCTTAACCCTTACTTAATATTTAATTAAATTAATAATTCACATTGACGATCTTTTCAGGTTTAGAGTTTTAGAGAATTAGATCATAAATCATGAATTACATTCCACATTCAAACAAAGTGGTTACATAAAAGATAGTATTCGCATTACCCATCAACGGAAACATATTTAAAATAAAACATGGATTATTTCTTGACACTTCCTTGACACTATCATCATATCAAGAACCTTTCCCTTGACCTGTGAAAAACATTTCAAAAACATGGGATGATCATAAAAAGCTCAGTAAGGGATATAAAAGTACGAAAAGAAAACATTAGTCCATGTATGAAATCATAATTTACTCATAAAACATAATAATTTTAACATAACTCATCAAATCATGAATAAATCATAGAAATCATAAGGCATAAAGGTAACTTGAGGCATTCATAACATTATTACATAGGGAGTAACCCTCTTGGTTACGTTTGGAATACCCATCACAGTATATTCCCTAAATCTCTTCGAAGAAACCTTAACGTTTAACCCCTTCGCGTTACTCAATGCATTGGAGAGCTATATCGGGCTCACCCGCCCTTAGTTTATCACGGAACCACCCATATTCATAATAATTCCCAAGAAATATAACATAATCGTATCACGTAAAACATGCATAAAGGAAACATAACATTTCCACATTTCAATTACAAGATATCAATACAACACATTGATATAATAAAAAAATTATAAAAACCATTTTCAATACCAAAATAAAAGAAAAGTAATACATGGTATTTATTTTTCATTTTAAAAAAAAGTTAGGCAATGGCTTGTAGAGGAAGCCGAAACTCAAATAGTTGTCACGACAGAAGAGAAGTCGTTGTCGCCGCATGCGTACGACAAAAAAAAACATTTCTTTTGTCGTTTAGTAAAATGTTTCATATAAAAGAAGATTCCTTTTGAGTAAGCATAAAATTCAATGGGGTTTATACACCGTATAAAAGAAAGTTGCGTATAAAACAAAATATTCCTCAATGAATGGAGATTGAGACGAAGTCCCTTACAAAGACGGTATCCTTGGATTAAGGATAAATCAATTACATAATTATGTGTCACAAATGAATACACAAAATATAAGTGGATATTAATTGTAAAACAATCAGAGGTCATTCACACATATTCATAGAACATCATATTCAAGGAGTACAATTTTATCCCAAAGAATCAAAATTGGGTTAAGATGTTCCCTTGCAAAAATTCGACAGCCTGATGGCATCACTTCCAACTTTATAAAATGAGTTGATAAGAGATTGAAAGGGTATATCATCACTTGGAAATAAAATTTACATCAATAAGGATATAGAATAAAATATCCCAACATTACAATATGTAAATTAAAAGACCCAACAAAAGAAATCTTTTAAAAAGAGGAGGGTGAAAGGTTCCCTTACCGACTTGGGTATCTTTCGAAACATACACCCCATGAAAGAAGGACAATACAAAATTGATGTAAATACTCATAAACAAAATTATATTAAATAAAGAGTAGAATATTGGGCAGTACATATAGCACTAAAAGGAAATGGTGGAAAATGTATCATAAATCTCACGAAAATAAAAGTGAGATGAAAAATCCCTTACGAAAACTCGGCAGCCTAACGACGCCACTTAAAACATCCAAAAATGGATTGATGAGATCAAATAGGGTCTCTCATCATATTAAAATAAAATGTACAACAAGAGGAATATAAAATAACATCCACCAACATAACAAAGATGAGCTTAAAAGAAGTGACATAAATGAGAGTACTTAAAAAGAAAGAGAGAGGTTGGATCTATTACGAAAATTCGGCAGCCTAACGGCGCCACTCAAAACTTCCAAAATGGATTGATGAGAGAAAATAGGGTCTCTCATCATATGAACATAAATATGTACAGTAAGAGTAATATAAAAGAACATCCCAATCATTAGAAAGATGATCTTAAAAGGAATGACATAAAAGAGTATACTTAAAAAGAAAGAGAGGGGTAGGATCCCTTACCTCGGGTCCGACTTGACTCGATCATTCTTTAACCTCCTGAATAATAAACTTGAGTTAATTTATACTTGCTTAATAACATTTTTCAAGTTAATTATTCCTTTTATATAACTTATTACCATGTTATGAACACTATGTAATTATTTAAGTTAATAATGGTCATTTTGTCGATCATTGCTACTTGAGTCAAAAATAAACTCTTTATAATTACAAGTTTGTTCATGGGGTAAAATATCCATTATATCCAGAATTATATTAATTATGTAGATATCATATATATCATATATATCCATTATATACATGCATTTATAATATTAGATAACATTTAGAGGTAAGAAATGAAATGCACCGTTCATGGAGACGGTAAGCCGTACGTACGCATGAACGCTACTTCCATTTCTATTTCATATTTAATGGAATTAAAACATAATGATACATGATATTATTATAATTAAAGTATGGTATAATATATAATATCATTAAATCTATCCTTTATATGTACCACATATGGTATTAATGAATCAAATCACTTTGAGGGGGCGGTAGTCCGCACTTCCTAAAATGAAGATATCACGTTTACCCATAATGGAAACCATAAAGTTATGCAATAAATGAAAAATACATAATATTAAGGAAACCATACACATATTATATATCATATATAAATATAGTTACATCTTAATGGCCACCTTTTAAGGTGTTAAAAGAATATTGAACAATCATCATTTCGTGAGGCAGAAATTCACCATCCACAAAAACAGTATGTTCTTTAACCATTAGATGTAGGTGTGTGTAAGTGTAGATAGAATTATTCTTATAAAAACATCCTAGTATATTTAATATACTGTAGTTGTTACAAAAAAATGAATAAAAAGAGTTTAGGGGTTTGGAGAAGAAAAATAAAACAAAAGAATATAAGTGAAGACATTACCTTAAAATCGGGCAACTCCCTTTGGTTTGAACCAAAAGGGTTTCTTGAAGAAATTCCTGCCTAAGGTAAGGATTATAGGATGAGGATAGGGATGTGGAGAGACAAAATGATCAGAGTTTGGCCGAGACAAAGGCTTTAGAGGTGTGGGTAAGGAGGTAGAGGTGGGGGCCTTTTATAAGAGGAGAGGAGGGGCACTCTTGGAAAGGTATAAAATGTTACTTCATTTTCAAATGTGTTTCGGATTTTAAAGGTACCAAATTGATTTATTTCGAGGATAAGGTGATAATAGTTCTAAATCCACCCATAAAATAGGCTTTTCACATGTGTAGGTCTTATATTTTACATTATATTTTCATTTTATTTAAATCGTTAATTAATGAGGTAATCGCTGCATCATCATGGTGTCATCAAAAATTTAATTTATTTAATGACTAAAAATTATAAAAAAACTAATATGATGTATGAAATCTTTTTATCTTTCCAATTAATATTTATAGTAAAAAATATGACTTGTATAACTCCATGTAAAAATTGTTTCAGTAAAACAATACATATTTGTGTCATTTTTACTTTTACTTTAAATAAAAGACATTAAGGTCATTATCTTACCCAAGTGGCTCCTGGGTGTCCCAAAAATCGACCCATGGGTTTTATAGGTCGGCAATGACTCATAAAATAGGGTTAGGACAAGTTTCAAGGTCATTTCATAATATTAAAACATTATTTTTACCTTAAATTACACTAATTACCTCTAATCGCGATTAAAAACCTAAAAGTTACTATTCACCAAAAAATAATTTTAATCCCATTGAACCACATTTTACTTCCTAATGAAAACCATGTATGTCGGATTTTTGAAATTCAAAACACAGAGGTGGTAAAATTTCATTTAAACGAAAAATCAGTTTTTTTAAGTACCACTTAGTGGTTTAACTATTCATCAAAAATTAAAGTTTTTCAGAAAAATACCAAAAATTCACCATAGCTATATTTGATATTACGAATTCAAAAATGATTTCTATTTGAAAAAAATTAAAAACATATAAGTTACATTAATTAATTTAATAATTAATTCCCGCTGTCAGAACAAATAGCATGTTTTTTTGAAACAATATATATCAAAAGATTGACACTAATTTAAGTCCAATATCAAAGTGAAATTAATTCCAATGAGCACTATTGGATTAAATGGTAAAAATATATTCTAATTTTACTTTAAAACCATTTAAAAAGATAATCTAATCATATAAATAAATTATATTAGAAAGAGTTTTTGAATTAAAATACAACATTTTTCACTATTCATTAAGAAATGAAGTTTATCAGAAAAATACCAAAAATTTACACAAAGTAAATTTTGATGTCCTGATTCTAAAGAAGAATTTTATTTTGTCAAACATAACACATAAAATTGTCAAAAAGTGGATTTAAAAGAGGTTCTCCAACAAAAAGCGGTTAATCGACTCTTTAAAGAATATTAGAATGTTTACGCTTAAAATTGGATTCATTCGCATTTTTAATCCTCTACCATTTATTGTAAAAAGTAAAAATATTTGACAAACATATATAATCATTTTTTAGTCAGTTTTGTTCATTCCCATCTTTACAACAGCTAGGTGTTAACTATCATTTAAAATAAAATTATTTTATTATTAGAGAGCAACATAAGATTTCAAAAGAACTCGTTGTTGCGTATTGGGTAAGCCATCGAGCATAGCGTTCCCTTTAAATTAATATTAACATTTTATTCACAAATAGGGATAAATATAAAAGTGTCATATTCTTTATTTACCTGGGATGTTACAATTCTAGAGTACTAATTGGTCCACATACATCAATTTTCATGAGATATAATCATACACTAAATCATTAATATTTTACACTAAAAGGTTATTTTTCATATTTTAAAAAAGATTCACAATTCTAAATTTAATCATAATCTAATAGTTCTAATTAGCCATATTTATGGAGTATTTTAATACATTTCTCTTTTATATGTCTAATAAGACCTTACCAAAATTATGTGGGATTGAAATCAACCTTGACCTTCATATTATAAATTCTATAAATAAGATTATATATATATGGAATATATAAACCATTTACCATATTCCTATTTCCATAAAAAATATTATTCATATATATAGAAAAAATCTTATTCATGATAGTGATTGGAAATCCTATTTGTCCAAACAATATAAAAAAATCATTTTTTTGTTAATGGACGGATCATAATAACATTTCTCCAAAATCTAGTATCAATATACTTCATAAATTTAGATCCTAAGTTTTAACCTCTAATGTGGCATCTTTTTCTCTAATATCAACAAAATATATAATTCACCCTTTATTAATTCCCTCATATCTATTAGTCTATGTTTAACAACACAAATTTATAAAGAACCGTCAATATCTAATACCCATGAGTTAGAGTTGGTGTAATTTATATCTATATCATTCACATTAAAATTCTTATAATGACTAAATTTGAGAACACTTATCATTATTAAATACCAATCTTGTGTTTTTATATTGGTCATAACTATAAGAGATCACAATATGATTATCATAAATTAAGCTATAACCTATAACATAGACATATCATAGGAGAGTATTATTTATTATATATTTTCATAAAACAGTTTTAATGAATGTACTCCCACTAAAATTATAACCCCATAAATCATATCTTTTTAGTAAGCTAAGATCTGTATTTCATAATGACTTAGACTTGTCTGAGAAAATAAATAACCCATGACTATATCTAGAAGAAAAAACTTTTTGAATCATATCATATATTTTTCTTGGATAGCTGAGTGGATAAAATATTTATCCAAATCCATTAAAGTGATTCACTTAAATCCATTAATTTGGTATCCTAACTATTAAGGTTTCCCATATAGTACAACCCAATGAAAATTCCAAGAATAATGTTCCAAACCATTAGGGTCTCCTTATTATTTTATTTCCTTAAAAAAATAATTCGTGGGAAACTAACTGTTAGGGTCAACCATACTAAATGATTGAGGTATTTACATGTTATTTTTTAGAAGAAATATCCCACATAGTATTTTAAGGGTTTTATTAAAAGCCTCATCAGTTTAATATACATCTCATATATATTAATCCCTTTGTATCTCTTGAAAAAATTCATTATCTCATATTTCTTTCCTTCAAGTATGAAAATTTATAAAATTTTATTTTTGAAATCCTATTCCATCTATCAAATTAATGTTTTCATACCACATTAATGCGTAACTCTTTACACAACCCACAAGTTTTTGATACTCACCAAAAAAATAGAATCCAAACATATTCATTCATATTTTAATGAATATTGTGTATAAGGCACATGAAAAATTCATGTAAATTTATAGAGTTATATGTGTTTGAAAATATACAAAAGAGTAACCCTAAAGCGATAGATAGGAAACCCCCGAACTTTCTAGAAAAAGGAATAGGCCACCAAGATGATGGGTAGACTAACCCTAAGACCTAGTCCCCAAGGAGACATTACCCAAGAGAAAATTCAATTTATAATATCTCTAACATCCAATATGAAAAAATATATACAATAAATATTCTCTTTCTCATAACTCTAAAAATAAACCATGGTAAAGTTAGATGAAAACTAAATATTATGAAGCTACATATAACATGTAATATAGTTTTCAATATCCTAGAATCTATTTATCACATAATTTTTCATACAGGGTGTAAACTTTTTTAAACAATTTAATAAACACGAATTTTAATGGAATTTACAAAATAAATAAACATTTTATTTATTTAATAAAATATAAGATATATATATGAACTTTTTATATTTTTTAGGCTTGTAAAATTAAATTTTAGAATGAAAAATACTGATCATTTAAAAATAATTTAAAAATTATAAGTATAATTAATTAAATAATTTAAAATCTAATGTTTTAAATCTAGCTAGTGAGTGAGAGAATCAAACTATCATAGAGAAAAATGACCATGCTCAAATTAATGCCAACCCAAGAGTAAAAAAATTCCTATACAGATTGAAACAAGCATAAGGGGAGTGGAATGGTGCTTGGGTAGAGCCACCATGTGAGGTGGAATAATAGCGAGTGACCATGTAGTGGGCTGGCTACTTGAGAATGAAATAACTACCCATAGAGAACATGGAGTAATGAAACAGAATTCATTTTAGTTAATGTTATATGTGTGAGATTATAATTATGTGGGGTATGTTCATCATTTAATCATGAAATCCCTCACATTATGTTGACACTCAAACATAATGTAGAGTAAATACTGCAATTCACACTTAATGAAAAATTAATCTGATGAAAAAAGAGACCCTATTTCCCATGATACGTGATACATGAAATTTTATCTTAATAATTCATGACACACCTTCCACTCAACATTATTTTAAATCATTAACTTAATTTTGAGTCCCATTTCAAGATATGTTATCACATAAGAATTTCTTTTTGGAATCCTTAAGAATATGTTAATACTTAACTTAAGGTCAAGGTGGTGAATTCCATAAAATTTTATGATAAACATGTTCATTATTAAACTATGAAAGAAACATTTTTGTTCATAAAATAATAAGAATCCTATACCACTAATGGGGATTTGGTATAATGCAGTAGAATCAAACCCATGTATTCCTGATCAATCCTTGATAGAAACAATGTGAATGGTTTTAATGAAGAAAAAACACACTTTTATCACCAAGTAACTGATATTTTACTCTTTTTAGAAGTTTTGATGATGATTACAGAAGAATAAAACCTAGGTTTCCTTTATAAGTAGGTAATCCACTAGCCTTTGGATCCGGGTTCACAACCTAAGTATTTACATATATCAGGAGGGATTCTAGCACCTTTAATGGTCATGATGAATGATTCTATGAGATAAAAGTGATTTGATTAGATTTCATGTAACTAATAATAAACAAAATTAGGGATAAAATCCCATTATATATCCATCATTAATGATATTCCTTAAATCTAGTGTTTCAACCATATTGATCATATCAACTGTTATATCTTAGAACATATACCATATATCATATTGGTTTATTCATTGAAATAATTTAGTGAATGTGGAATCTGTAAATGAACCAATCCATTCGGTTCATAACTGATGAAACCATGTGGGAGTGAAGTGGATGATCCACACACTAATCATACATTACTTTGGATTCAACATAGTCTCTATTTTCATCGTATTCACACCATACTATGTTGGTCCCAATATAATCCTAGTCTCTTGCTTAAGGATATATAAAAAAATGAATAATGAAGTAATATTCATCAATTGAAAATAATTTAATCACACATACAATATATTTATCATATTTATAATAATACTTGGGTGAGTCTGATTCATGTTGTCCCTAAAAAGGTAGGTGTTATAGTAGTATCCAATGAGATTAATGAGTTGATTCAAACCTATAATGTGAAAAAATGGAGTGTTTTCATCGACTATAAGAACCTGAACTCTGTAACCAAAAAGTATGACATTCCCCTGGAATTTTAAGATGAAATGTTTAAGAGTTTTATAGTAAATAAAACAAATATATATATATATATATATATTCATATATGGATATTCATGTTTTAACCAAATTGTAATAGTCCATAAGGATTAAGACACAACAAATTTCAGATTACCTTTTGTTACAACTACATTCCTATGGATACCCTTTGGAAATTGTGGAACTCTAACCACCTTTCAAAGGAATATGATTGATATTTTTTCAACATGGTAAAGAGGATCATTGTGGTGTTTATAGATGGATTTAATATAGCGGGAGACACTTTTGAGAGTTGTTTGGAGAACTTTAATTTTTTTTAAAATTTTTTATAAGAAACAAACCTTGTTGAAAATTATAAAAAATGATAATTCTTTGTTAAAGATGGAATATTTCTTGGAAAAAAGTATCTAGGATAGGGATTTAGGATGAAATGTCCAAGGTATATGTGATCCATAAATTTCTTCCACTAATTACATCAAGTCCATTAGGAGTTTCCAGTAGTATGTAGGATTTTATAGTCATTTGATTAAATACTTCCCTAAAATCAAAAATATATCATGTTTATTATTGTCCATGGATATTATCTTAACTTTTTATGAGAAATTGATTTAATATTTTATAAATTTAAACAAAAAACTAACATCTTTAACTATCATAAAAACTTAAATTAGGAACTCCCAATTGATTTGATGTGTACCGTCTATGAGGCTACAGTTGGAGAAATTTTAAGATAATGAAATTAGATAACTCTATATGTGGTATACTATGTTATAAATACTTTATATTATGATCAAAAAAATTACATCACAATTGAAAAATTAATTTTTTTATGTGGTGTCTAATTTATAAAAATTATAGAGTACTTGATTCATTTGAAGGTCATCATGTTCATAGAATAAGTTTATTTGAAGTAAATTTTGGATAAAATGTTAATTAAAGGATGATTAAAATAATAATTTTACTTCAAGAGATTGAAATTTAAATAAATAATATTTATTTTGAAAATTTGGGTTTTGACCACATAAGTAGGATACCCCGTACTAAAAAGTGACCCTAGAGAGATACATTTTACACTTTTGGATAAAAAAATTCATTTTGTATCATCCAAATAGCCCACTTTTTTGCTGATTTAGTGATTGTTTTGGATTTTAGAGTGATACATTATTGCATAAATTATAACCAAAATATTAAATTTCATTCATTGGTCAAACAATTCTTTTTGGTGGACCCTTTTCTATTTGGGAGGTACCATGATGTGATTATTAAGTGGTGTGTTCTAGAACCAACCTTGAGGGTTTCCAAACCTCACCTTTGGGAGTAAATCATAATTAAAGGAGGATAATATATATATTGGTTCAATATGGATTATATTAGATCACTAAAATTAAATATTTCAGGAGTTTTTTAGTGTGATATAATAATATTCAATGGTTGGTAAATATTGTTAGGAGAAAATAGAATCCTAATAAAGGAATTTTGTGGGTAGATATATTTAATATATGGTACTTAGACTATATGGTTCCATTACCACCTTCACATGGTAATTATTACATCTTAGTGGATGTGTATTATGACTCAGAGTTGGTTAAGTTAATTAAACTCTCTAATAACATGGAATTATGTTTTGTGGAATTCATAAAAAAACATTTTCTCAAGGTTTGGGGTGAAAAAATCTTTAATAAAAAATAATTGGTTCCATTCCTGAATTTAAAGTTAAAAACTATAATGGAAAATTTTGGGATAACCCATAAAGTATATAACATGTTTTCCCTATAAACTATGGGAAATATAAAATTTAGGATAAAGGGTTGAAGTAGATTTTAGTGAATATTGTGATTGGTTTAAGGAAATATCTGTCTCTAAAATATGATGAGGATTTTTGGGCCTATAGGATAAAATTTAAAACACCTTTAGGTTTATTCCACTTTTATATTATTTATAAAAAAGCATGCCTTCTTCTAGTCTAACTTGAACATATATAATTTTTGAAAATGAAGGCCTAGGATTTTAACTAAAAATTTATAGGAGAAAAGAGAATACTTGAAATGCATAGAGTGGATGAAATTATGATATAGTACTATGAAATTTATATAATTTATAATAAAATAAAAAATATCAATTTAATATGGCATAATTAAAAAGAGTGAGTTTAATACTGGGGGGCAAGTATTGTTATTTTACCAAATATTAATGATTTTCCCTAGAAAATAAAAATCTAAATGGTATTTCCCCTTTAACGTCACTCAAGTGTTTACAAATGGTGTTTTTGAGCTTATAAGAGAGGGTAAAAGAATCTTTTAAATAAATGGATAGAGGGAAACTACTTATAAGGGAAACCCAAGTAGTTAGCTATTTTCCACACAATTGGAAATTGAATAAAAAGATAAATTGTAGACTTTAAATCGTATGTTTAATGGGAGTCAACCTATGGTTTATTTGTTTTTTTACATGTTTAAGTAGATATATTTGATTTCATATCACCCCTATTTACTTTTATGTTTTTTAAATTTTCTAGTAAACTTATACTATGTTTTTCTATTGTTAGATATAAATATAAACATATATCAACTCAATCATGTTAATAGGGGACTGTTTACATGGATGGATATCAGGGAAAAATAACACCTTACTTGGGGAGTATTTTATTAATCCTTTTATAGTTTTTCATGTTTTTTTGTCCAATGAATTATTCAATAACATTTATTTTTAAATTAACAATAATCTTCACACTGAGTATTAATTAACTTGAATTTTTCTATTTAACTTTTCAATGTACATATTATAACTTCTGATTCCATCTTCTAGTGAAATAATTAATCCATACAATTTATTGATAATAATAATTTCATATTTAATTAATAAATTTAAATATGTTAATAATATTGATTCCATTATAACCAAAAACAAATTTCCCAGTGATTTTTTATTTCATAATATATAAATTTTACTAAGGATTTACATAACTCAAGATTTTGTAACTCATTAGATTGAGTGCTTGTGCATCATCTTGCTTATTTTGAGATAGTTGATTGTATTTGATTTTATTTATTTTATAAATATTTTCCAGGTGTGATGTTTCATTGTTAAAGTTATAAGTTTTTATATTATAATTGTTTTTTTGATCCTATATGATGGTTGATGTGGCCTTATTTAGATTCATGATTACCACATCTAAATTGAGAAATAATTGATATTTTATTGTTAAAAGATGGTTTTAATAGAAAATTGTTGTATATTGGATAATAAATTATTATAATGGTAATTTATTGAATATTATCATGAAAATATGCATTTTTTTTGATATATTTATCAAATAAACCCTTCTTTAACTTTCACATACTTTAGGATCAGATACTATAGTTTCTTGCTGTTAAATATAATTGAAATAATCTACATTGAAAGTAATTTAGAGGATTTTGGTTTATGGGTTTGATTTTTCCAAAGATACATGTTTATATTTTAAAAATTATATTTTTGGATTATTTTAATCATGTTTTTTGATGTTTGTAATCTCATGAATTAATGTGCTGCAAAGTTTCATTTTGTTTTTGAATTTATTTTTTATAATGATTTTTTAATGTTTCTTGTTTCTGTGCATATATTAATTTCCAAGTATAAAACATAAGATAATTTCCCTAAAGATAATTTCTTAGATGGATTGAAATAGAATTTATGTAACACCCAGATATTTTAGAATAATAACATTATGTTTGATAGCATATTTGACACGCAACACCGAGCTTCAACGACCCGCCAAATATATAACCGTTATAACCATGATGTTAAATTGGAGGGTATGAAAAATATTAAATAATTTATGATATATATATATATATATAAATTTAATAATAAATATAAATTTTTGATAAATGATTATTAATTAATCAATCAATTTTTATTAAAGTAGTTTCATACTTCCAAATTTATGTTTTTTTTCAAAAATAATTTTTATTGCTTTTCATGAAAAAAATCTTATAAATAATTAATATAAATTTAATAAAATTATTTTTATAAAATGAAATTAATTTTTGAAATTGGTATATGAAAATTTACTTTTTGTGAAGTTTTTTTATTTTTCAGAAAATATTGATTTTTCAGTAAATAGTGAATAATAATGATTTTTTGTAATAATGTCATTTTTTAATAAATTAAGAAATTTAAAGTACCATTATGTTTTAATTTGATTTAAAATGACATAGTAATTATTTATTTATATTTAATACATTTAATTACATTTTAATCATATTTATATTGGATTTTAGTATAAGATTTGTTTTGGTTTTAGAAATAAGAATTTTCTGAAAACTGTTTTAAAATGCATAATGTTTCTCCATTTTAATTAATTAAAATAATCCATAATGAGGAATGTTTTAAATTAAACTCATATATTATATATCAATAAATATTAATTTAAATTTTTACAATGATTATTATTAGTCATAGAGTTAATATAAAATCTTCTTTTACTCAAAAAAGACTCTTCTTGAAAACCCACATTTTCATCACGTATGCAGATTTTTTTAAATTAAATATTTTAAATTATGTGGATTAAATTTTATAAATTAGATTTAATATTTGTAATCATAATAATTTATACCTTCCAATAAGGTCAAATATTCCATGACCATAATGAATAGTTAAAATAGAAAAAGTAATTATTGTGGTTAAGGTAAAAATAAATTTACCATGGGGTTATAATAAAAATATAAGGGTTAAAATAACTGATAAAATTGTATAAAATTTATTTTATGGCCATATTTTGACATTATATTTTCTGAGGATCGATAATGGACCATTTCATAACCTTATGACTAGTGAAAAATGTGGGTATACCTTTTTCTTTTAAGACAATTACAAGTGTGCCACTCACCTCAATTATAAAATAAAAACCCCTCCCCTCATATCAACAAATTAAAAAAATTTTAGTTTGACCATTAACTACCCAAAATACTTTCAAAATTACCTCCAATAATCCTATAATCCTTACTTTGGTCATAAAGTCATTTTAGGAATACTGCAGGTATAATCCTAAAGAGGTGGTCCAAGAAGAGGTAAAATTATTAACTATGCATTTTTGTTTTATTTATTCATATAATTCATTAAAATAATATTTAAATATGATCATATAATAGTAATAGTATTCCTTATATACTTATAAGTTATAATTTTAATGGAATAACCTAAATCCATCTCATATTCCATCAAATGAGCTATGAAATCATCATTTGTGTGTATGGTGGACTACCGCCTTGCAAACTGATGTTATCCATTTTCCATTATCTCATTTAATGACTTGTTTTAATGATGGATTTAAATTATATGTATGATAATTATAAAATATTTATACTTATTTATTTATGATATTTAATATACCTTCTTACCTTTCATTCCATGGGGGATATGATAATGTCACTCGTGTGTAAGACTGACTACCGCCTCACAAAGAGATGTGATTCATTTTTTACTGACACTTAACATGGAAGTTAATAATTATAATGTTAATAAATTAATGTTATATAAATGAAATAATTATTAAATTAATGACATATTTATCATTCTTAAATTATAATATATAATTTTCTTTCTTACACTTAAAATGATGATGTCATTTGTGCGTACGTGCAGACTACCACTTCCACGAAGTGATGTGATTCTTTTTTTATCACCAAAACACATGAAATATATATAATTATATTTAAATAAATAATATTTTATTTATGATAGTATGATCATTATTTAAAAATAAAATAATACACACATTCTTTCTATAATGATCATTGAAAAATGTAAGTGTTACTCATACGTACATATGACCTACCCTCTCCATGATCATAACGTAGTTCATTTTTCATAACCATATTTCTTTATTTGTTTTATAAGTTTATTTTATGTATAAATATGAAAAATATTTAATGATTATTATTCTATATATTTTGAAACAATGACCTCTTTGACCACAATCAACACACCAAAGCTATTTTAAAACAATGAACCGAATGTCCTCAAAACACCTGATGTGAACTTAACTATTTATGTATTTAAATAAGTGATTAGATAGAAATTAAATAAATGATTTAATTATAAGGTATTAAATCTGGAAAATTTTCTACATAAATCAAATAATTAATATAATTTTATTATACACGAGGTTTGAACACATATGAAGAAAGTCAGACAGAAGGTAAGTGTTTCTCATCTCACATTTACTTCTGTGATATATTTGATATATTCACCACTTTTTATTTTATTTTGTGGTTTATATGATACATGTGAATGTATTTTATTATTAATTTAATTAAAATTATCAGCATTTAAAAATTCATACGATTTTTTCCCTTTCATGAGTTTTTTGATCCAGAGATTACCAAAGCCGTAAGGGACTTCATCTCGATTTTTCTTCATTAAGGCATACTATAATGATAAACACCTCTATTATTTTATGAGGTGAATATACTAAAATTTTATATGTTACATCATTAATATAATTATGTTATTAATATTAAAAGTTTCATTTGAAGTTATTCTTTCACGTGGCTTACGATTGAAAAGTTATCAAAATGGAAAAATCTTTATGTTACAATCTCATTTTTTTCATGATTTCTTATGTTCAAAGTTATTTTGAAAGAAATAATGAAATATTATTTACTTAAAACACATATATTTTATTCTTCTATTATTATGAATGTTGTTCACAAGTTTATTTCCATTTAATCCCTTATTTATTTAACAAACACTAAGAAAGTCATTCGTATGGGATACCAATATTGTATTTTCTTTTAGATCGGCTATCTTCCTATTCCATATCGATGTTTTCTAAATTTTTTTAAAACATGTTATTTTATAAAAATAAATTATTTTCTAAAGCTATTTTACATTATTTTTACCTTCTTTTAAAATGTTTTAAAAGGAAATTTCCTATCATTTTGTGAATGGATCACTTATGACACCCTTTTTAAAAATGTTTTGAGAGGAATGTTTATTTTTATTTTTTTTACATTAATGTAATTTAACACCATTATGTCCATTAGTTTACTTGAATTTTACTTTATATGTTATCAAGGATGTTTTTAAATAAAATTATTTTCACAATATTCTATGTTTTTTAGTTTTTAAGAGTTATTTAAAAATAGTTTATTTTCATATTAAATATTTTTATGATCTTTTAATGGTAATTCTATTAATCAATGTCAAAAAACCTTGTCCTTAATTATGATATAATAGGGATATTTTTTAATAACACCACACTCATTATTTCTATAGATGGATTAATAATATTTCAAATATATGATTTCAGAACCCATTTATTTTTCACGAGTTAATCATATTTTAGAGAGATTGTTAAGGAAATCATTTCTTTTCCACACTTTAACAATGTTTCAAAAAGATCATTATGAAACCCAACAATTTTACATGTTTTAATAATATTTCAAATAGGTTTTTTATGGTACCTATTTTTCCACAAGTTAATCGTGTTTTAAAGAGACAATTATGAAACCCATTACTTTTCCATAGGTTAATCACATTTTAATAATATTGACATGAAACCCATTTCTTTTCCATTAGTTAATCAAGTTATAAAAGGAATAATGATTTTTTTCTAATAATTTTATGATGTAATGAAATCTCTATGCACATTATTTATGGTTCTTGGATACTGTTACATGATGGGTGTGCTAAGATAGTATTAGGTGATCTTGATATAGATTATACAATGGGTGCTCCCATATATCACTCCAATGCATTGGGTAATTATTATGTTATCTATATAAGTATGTTGGAAGTTGGTTATATGGTTATTATAATTATAAGGGTTCTATAAGGGTCTAAGATAATGATTTCTCAACATACAAACATATTTTATCTATGCTTTACATAGGTCTATAATGTTTATATTGATCAAGATTGATATTAAATGGATCAAGATTATTGACTACTATGACACTTTATATATAAACTTTAAAACATTGATTACTGAGTGAAAGTAAATTTTGAGGAAAAAATTTATTAAAGTGGGTAGGATATAACACACAAATATTTTAAAAGAAGAGCACTATGTTCGATAGTGTATTCTAAAGACAACACCGAGCTTAAATGACCCACTAAATATATAACCTTTATAACCTAACAGTTAAATTGGTGTCTATGAATAGTATTACCAAATTTATGATATATATATATATAAATTTATTACTCTATATAAATTATTGATAAATATATAGTAAGTTATCAATCAATTTTTAATAATGTAATTTTATTCTTCAAAAATATGTTCTGTTCAAAAATAATTTTCTCTGATTTTCATGAAAAAATATTATAATTATTTTTTAGAAATTTTAGAATTAATTTTTTAAAATTAATTTTACTTTTAAAATTTTAATATAAAAATTTAATTTGGGTTAATTTTTGGTATTTTTTTAGAAAATATTGGTTTTTTAGTGAAAACTAAAAAATACATATTTTTTTATAAAAATGTCATTTCTTTTCAATAAATTAAGTAAATTTAAAGAAACCTTATGTTTTTAATATGATTTAAAATTAATTAATAATTATTTAGTTATATTTAACCCACTTAATTACAATTGAATCATATTCATATTATATTTTAGTGAAAGTTTGTTTTTAGGTTTAAAAATAAGATTTTTCTCAAAACAAATTTAAATGAATAATGTTTCACCATTTTAATTAATTAAAATAATAAATAATCAGTAATGTTTTAAATCATATATATATATATATTATATAAATATATATTAATTTAAATTCAGAAAATTATTATTATGAGTCATATTATTATTATAAAATCATATTTTACTTGAAAAATACACTTCCTGAAAGCCTTTTTTTTTGCGTCTATGAGTTTTGTTTTAAATTAAAATTTTTTAATTATGTGAATTGAATTTGGTAAAATAAATTTCATATTTTTAATAATAATAATTTATATTATCTAATAAGGTTGAAATAATTTTTTAATACAATTAATAATGAAAACAATAATAAATTATTAACACAGTCAAGGTAAAAACGAATTTACCAAGCGATCTAACTAATAAGATAAGGGTTAAAATGATATAAAGACTTTTCTAAAATCAATTTTATGTCTATATTTTGACTTTATAATGTATTATTCTAGATAATGGACCATTTTTTATCCTTATATCATGGGAAAAATGTAGGAACACCTTTTTCTTTTAAAAATTACTAGTGTGCTACTCACCGCACTTATAAAAGACCACCCTATCTTCTATCATCTTTACACATTCAAACATTTTTGGTTTATCCAATAGTTAAGAAAATAAGTTCAGAAATTACATTCCCTCATATTATAAGAATCAATGTTTTCATAAATTAATTATTGTAATACTTTAGGTATAATACTAAAGAGGTGATCTAAGAAGAGGTAAACTTTCTAACAATGTGTTTTTTTCCACCTCATTAAAATATTCTTCAAATATGATCATATAATTAAAACATATCTCATATAAATTTATTTTTTATAATGTTAATTTAATAACCTAATTTAATCTCCTCTTACATCAAATGGTATATGAAATCATCATTCATGTGTACGACAGACTATCACCTTGCAAACTGATATCATTATTTTTACATCGTTACCAATCAAGGCCTATTTTAAAGAATAATTTAAAGTATATATATATATATATGATATTTGTAATATATTTATACTTATGGAGTTATTATATCACATATAACTTCTTAATTTACATTTAAAATGGGATACAATAACGTCACTCGTGTGTACGACAGACTACCACCTCATAAAGTGATGTGATTTGTTTTTCACATACTCTGTACATGTATGTTAATAAGGATAATGTTTATGATTTTTTAGATATACATGAAATAATTTTTTTATTCATGACATATTTATTATTAATAAAATTTAATATATCATTTTATTTCTTACAATGAAAAATTATAACGTCGTTCATCTGTACATGTGGAGTACCGCCCACTATTGGAAAATAGGTATTTACCCACAGTTTATGAAAAAACCAGGGATATAGGTCACCCCTATAGCCATAGGAGAAAAATATTTCATTATAAGGACCTATATCCATGGTTATACAAAAACTATTAGTATATTTTAATAATATACCCATAGTTTTTTGGAAACTATGGGTATAATTTTTGTAGGGGAAAAACATTCCTGGGAAGGACTTATACCTACAGTTCTCTAAAAACGGTGGGTATAGGTAAGCCCTATAAAAAAAGTTTTTTTAAGCCATGGAAATATGTTTTTGGGGAAATAAAATCTTGGGAAGAACCTATACCCATGGTTTGAAAAAACCATAGTCATAAGAAATTTTTCTGGGTTCCTATACAAAAAGCTTGGGTAAGCCATTAGTATAAGTAACCTATACCCCCAGTTTGACCAAACCGTGGGTATAGGTTGGAACATTTTTTTACATAATAAAAAAAAACAATAATAAATGATATATATATAAATGAATATAAGAACACATAATATATTATAGGATAGTGGTAAAGTTGTTGGAGTATAAGAGGGAGGTACTAAAATAAATTCCCATATGGATGATTTTTTTAATAAAGGACCTATTCCTATGGTTTGGTCAAATAAAGGGTATAAGTTTACCAATTATTCTTTCATAATAATAACAATTATAATAAGTAATTTAGTATAAATAATTTTTCATATATATATATATATATATTTTTTAATATAAGAATAAAAAATGTGTTACATGATAGTGGTTAAGCTGTTGGAGTGTAGATGGAAGGTGGTAAGATCAAATACCAACAATGAATTTTTTTTAATAAAGAAACTATACCCATGGTTTGACCAAACCATGGATATAGGTCTATACCCATAGTTTTTTCAAACCATAGGTATATGTATTTCCATTAAAATTACCTACACCAATGGTTTAAGAACTGTGGGTATATGGGCCCTATACCCACAATTTGGTTAAAACGTGGGTATAGGTCTATCCCAAGGGATTAATCACCCATGGTTCATATAACTATGAGTATATCCTATACCCATGTTTTTTGGGATATACCCAAGATTTTGAACCATGGGTAAAAGTAAAGATTCCAGTAGTGGCCTCCATGAAGTGATTTGATTGTTTTTTCTTCACCACAACACATGGATAATATATATAAGTATATTTAAAGAAAATTATTTTATTTATGATAATATGGTCATTATTTAAAAATAAAATAACAGATACTATATTTTTGTAATGATCCTTAAAAAATGGAAACGTTACTCATCCATACGTATGACTTATCATCTCCATGATCATAATTTAGTTCATTTATCATAAAAATATTTCATGATTGGTTTTAAAGTAAAATTTATATATAAATATTATTAATATTTCAGGATTATTATTCCTTATATTTTTAAACAATGACCTCTTTTACCATGTCCAACACACCGAATCCATTTTGATATAATGAACATAACATCTTTAAAACACATGACTTAGAATTAACTAATTAATTATCTAAATATATCATTTGAAATAAATTAAATAAATGATTTAATTATAAGGTTTTAAATTTGTAAATGTTATTAATAAATAAAATAATTAATGTAAATTTATTATATAGGAGGTTCGAACACATATGAAGAAAGTCGGACCACATGTATGTGTTTCTCCTCTCAATTTTACTTATATTTGACATAATCCATATTCAACCCTAATTTTTATTATGTAGTGTATATATTGATAATTAACATATTTTATACTTATTTTCATGAAAATTATTGAAAAAAATCCTAGATTAGGTTCTCCCTTTCATGAGGTTTTGATCTAGATATTTCCAAAGCTATAAGGGACTTCATCACAATTTCCATTAAACGAGGGATATTGTAATGATACACACCTATATTCTTTTATGAGGTGTATCTACTGCCCCTTTGAAATATTTTATTATGAACACAATTATTTTCTTGACATTAAATGTTTTATTAGAAATTATTGTTTCATTAGGATTATTATTAAAATGTTACCGAAGTGGAAAATTCTTTATGTTACAATATTATTTCTTTAAAAATATATTATGTTCAAGGTTATTTTAGAGAAAATAGTATGATATTATTTCCCTAAACCACATATATTTTATTCTCCTCTGATCATGAATGTGGTTCACAAGTTTAATTTCAATTTAATCCCTTATTTATTAAATAAACATCAAGGAATTTGTTTGTAAGTGATACCAATATTATATTTTATTTTAGATCAAGTATATTTCTATTATATATCCATGTTTTATAAAATGTTTTAAAAAATTTTCTTTTCTAAAAATGAAATATTTCCAAAATCTATTTACATGATAATTTACCTTATTTTAAATGATTTTAAAAGTAAATTTTCAAACTTTTTTCCAAATGGGTTACTTTTGATTTCATTTTCCAAAATGTTTTGAAAATAATGCTTATTTTTAACATTTTTATCATGATCATATTTTCCCACCATAATGTCCATTATTTTAATTGAAATTTACTTTTTGTGTTTCAATGTTATTTAAAATAAAATTATTTTCAAAATATTTTGTGAATTTTTAGTTTTTAAAAGTTTTTTTGAAAATAAAAAGTTTATTTTACTAAATAATGTTTTTATGATATTTTAATGGTATTTCCATTCACTAATTTCAATAATTCCTATTATTACTTATTCCTCAATGGGAATATTTTTTAATGATACCATCCCAATTATTTCTCTTTATGGATTAACATTTTTTCAAATATATGTTTATGGAACCCATTTCTTTTCCGCTGGTTAGTCATGTTTCAAAGATACTGTTATAGAACCCGTTTCTTTTCTATAGGCTAATCCTGTGTCAAAGAAATTGTTGTGGAACCCATTTCTTTCCCATGGGTCAATCATTTTTCGAATATATTTTTATGGAACTCATTTATTTTCTTTGATTTAATCTTGTTTCAAATAGATTTCTTTGAAACCCATTTTTTTCCCGGAGTTAATCATGTTTCAAAGATATTTACATGAAACCTATTTATTTTCCATGGTCTAATAAATTTATAAAAGGAATTATGATTATTTATTTGATTTTTATTATTAAATAAAAGATCAATGTACTATATTTATGGTTCATAGACATTGTTATATTATGGGTGCACCTAGATAACTCTGGATGAGCCTGATATAGCTAGTATTATGGGTGAACCTAGATAATGCTCTAATGAATTAGGTAATGATTATGTTCTATGGATAATTATATTAGAATTGAGAAGTATGGTTATTATAATTATAAGGGTTCTATAAGGGTTATAGTATGATTATTTTCCTAGATAATTACATGTTTTATTTATGATTTCTTTGGGTTTATAATGTTTCCTTTGATACAGATTGATATCACATGGCTCATGATTATTAAATCTTATAATTATTTCATTTTGAAGCCTTATTACCAATTTCATGATTTATGATTGATTATTTAGGTATTTATGGGTATAAGTTCTTTTATGATTCAATAATGCACTATGATTATGTTATCACACCCTTATAAACTTCTTATGCCCATTGATGAAATTCAATTGTTAATGATTATGTTTTACCTTACTAATAATTTAATCCCACCATTATTATGTTTCATTTTTCACAAGTTTTAAAGAATTATGTTGAATAAATTTTGTTTATAAAGATTTATTATGGATGATTATGTTGACTTAATGTGAAATAAGAAAATCCTGGTTAAGTTGGAGAAATTCTCATTTAAATTCATGGGTATTGTTTATGTGAGATTCTTACAAATCCTCTAAAACTACAAACCTTAAATGTCCCTAAGAATGATTGTGATCTAATATTTCCTTTTTATTTTGTATGTTTTTTATGGATAAAATTGTGTCACCTTCATCGGTATCAAATCTAGAAATCTAATGTTTAAGATTTTAGAACTGGATATGTGATTGTGGGTTAAAGTAGGTTATAATTTAACCCACATAATATAATCACTCACTTGAGCTTGTAAGATAATGGATTATATAAGATTTAAGTCCCTCACTAGGGGATACTAAATATGAGAATTTTTGAAGCCTATAGAATAATGTACTTTTCTTTTTAGGACCCTCTAAAGAAATATTTTATTTATTGATAAAGAACCAAAACCGAAAGGAAAATTTAATCATATTAAACCTTAATGAGACATTTGAATTGAGTCATGTATATTTAATTAATGAATTAATGAATTATTGAATTTAGTTAAATTACGAGGAACAAAAATTGAATCAAGTTGACCAAAAATCAAATAAGTAGATAAGAGACAATCACTTTATCTTGATTTTAGTATTCCAAGGGTATGATATAAGTGAAGCTAAATGAGCATGAGGAACTCAACCAAGTATAATAAAGAATCATTCAAACTTGATTGATGAAACCAGTTGATGAATTCTAACACCAAACTAAAATGAGGGTAAATAAATGAAGATATATTTGAAAATATATATGAAATATACTTATAGGAACCAATAGATACCAAAGCTTAACCACATTGATTATTTTTATTTCTTGTGCAAGTATTATTGTTTAAGAGGATGAGACCTTGATGATCCTATTCACTATGTATGGAGGGTATAAAACCAGTTCTCATCGAGTGTTTAATAGATTCACCAAAATATATTTTTTGATAAAGGAGGATGAAGCTATGGAAGGGTAATATAGATGAATAATCCTGACATAAAGAATTTAAAAGTATTTATAGAACTTTAATTACACTCTTAGAGGGGTGACATAAATGTATCATTGAGTTGTTAAATCTTTCATAAAGTTGGTTGATGTACTGCGTCAATTCATCATTTAACTAGAGTGTTATGTAAATCTAATTCCCTACAAAACAATTCAATATAAAGTCAATTGTGTTCATATGAAAGGGTAACTTAAATATGTGAGTTACATCATAGTGAAATAGTGTTGGCAAAGTGTATGAAAAAACTTTTAAACGGATATATAAAGGTATGGATCATGGTTTATGTGGATACATCAAGATATTTACCTGAAGGTCATATCACCCATGGATTTAGGGTATGTAATGGTACCTTATATTTTACACATCCTATGTGAAGGTACACTCGAGTTTCGACGAGATACATAATGATCAGTGATAGCATCGTGTAAAGGTAATTTAGCATAAAGGAGGTTATGGAAGGATACAAAATACTCATGAAAAGGTAGTTGAGTTTTTTTAAGTGTTAGGTTTTGCTTTCAAGTGCTGTGTAAATGTTACTTGGAATTAAATCTCAAAAGACCTAAAATTATAAAATCAAATTCCAATCATAAAGGGTATATTGAGCCGATGAAATGGGTTCATGATAAGTCAAAGAATTATAATGATGTGTGCTGGGGAAGGTTATTGAGATTTTAAAAGGGAATATTGGAATGAGTGAACCAAAATAGAATGTTTCTCTAGATTAAAATAAATCCAATACTATATTATAATATAATATTCAGTTATAGGGGTTCATATATAGTCACCATGAGGTAGAATATCTATAGTGACCACACCACACGGAGGTCAGGGAGAAGTATTTAGTGATGGTTTCTATGAGTTGCAATGCTGTAGTTATCACACTTCACATTATATGATATTAATGTTCATTTGGGGTTGTGAAATTTATATACTTGAATAGTGATGAGTTTTTATTGTGGGAGTTTAGTCCAGTGGCTTGATGAGACTCAAAGTAGCGGCTTAGTGTAATTTGAGTCGGGGGAAGGGGATATCTCAATAGAGAATCTTCTTCATCTCTTTCTCTTTACTTTTGATATTTTGGTTTTAGGATGTTTATATTAAATATATTTGTTTTTACTATTTTTATGATATGTGAAAAAGTTTTAGTGGGATTTTATTATAATGAATTGAAATATTTTATCATGATTTTTATTTAATTTAGATTATATATGTCTATTTTTCTTCACAGATATTGTTTTTCTTCTTCATTATTATTCTCTGATGAATTTTTAACCAATGAAGTTATAGTTTATCATTTTAGGAATTTGAAATTTAGTTCTTTCTTATCTAAAAATGACAGATTGTGTAAGGTTTTAACTAGAATCTAGTAGTGTGGTTTCATTCATTTAGTTATTTCATTTTTCAATTTTAATTCGTATAATTTCTTCTTTACTCTATGTATCGATAAGTGATAATTTGTGGTTTACTATACCTTTGTAACCTTAACCTTAGTAATAAAATTAGAAAATGATAAACTTTTGTTTTCTTTATGATGGTTTTCCTCTTCCTCAGTATTGGTAGAAATATCATCCCTTTGGAGAAATCATTGGGAAAGGTTATTCACCTAATGATAGTTAGGCGTTTCAAAATTCTTTTTTATAGATCTTCCAAGAACTTATGGGGATAAATATCATGCACGAGTAGTGAAACTTTAATATGTTTTTTATAATATAGATTACCCTAAATAAATCCTTTTTAGCCTTGTTAACTACTGTTTTTTACCAAACTATATTGTTAAAATTGGCCACTACTTATTCATTTTCACCCTATTTTATACACATCTGACCCCTTTTTTGTTGTTGTAGTTTTTTATTTTTTGGGTTGCCACATTTACCTTCTACATGGTTTGACCTTACTCACCACTATCTATGTAGTATACAGGTTTTATAAATTATAAATTTTATAATATTTAATGAAATTAAATTAATATTTTTGGTTCATTTTCTTGGAAAAACATGTGTGGCCAATGAAAAAACATTCAAACTATAAAAAATTGATTAAAAAAATACAATAATTCTAATGTATCTTATTTACTGTGTATTAATTCATAATCTATTCACACTTAACATTGCCTCTTCGCTAGGATTTCTAGAAAAAAGTTAGATCCTTTTAACCTTGAGATAAAAAAACCAACTTAGCCCTAAAAAATAAAAACAAAACAAAAATATATAATTTAGAAGTGTAGTGAGTTAAAATTTTTAAAAAGAACCAAATTCCACATAAACCTAGGAATAAAAATGTTGATATACCTAAACATATGTAATTTTATTTTCCTATTGTATCGATTAATCCTCCATGAATAAGGATTGATCCAAGCTCTATGATTTATGAAAACAAAAAATCCTACCTCTCCATGTTTCCCCCTTTTAATGGAAAACCCAGTGAGGATTATTTAGAGTTCATTAGATAATTTTATATTTTTGTTAAATAGTTACTTCTATATGGTCTAAGTAAATTGGATCTTAGGTTGAGGGTGTCTCCATTCTATTTATAGAGAAAGGAAAGAAGCTGGTTCCATCACTTAGTTGAAGTGAATTTTAACACATGGCACCAATTTTTCAATAAATTGTTCTTGAAATTTTATTCTAGAAATATAGACAGTTAGTTGAGGAATAATATTATTGGAATTTTACAATATAAGGGATAGGATTTTTTATTAAACATGAGACATATTCATAGGGATCCTTAGGTAATTTACCAACCAGAATCTTTCTCTGCACATTTTAATTGAAGTGTTTTATAATTATATTACCCTATATCATACAAAAATAGTTGAATGGTCCTTCAGTGGTCTTTTATCTGATTTTATAGACACGGATATTAAAAAAATATTTTAAAAACATTCCCAAAATCCTCAAAATAAAAGTTATAGGAAATGAACTATTTATAAGGTTGAGTCTCAGGATTAAGCTATTGGAATTCATTTTGAGGGGTAGGATAGTTTTCTTTAGTAGAAATGCAATCAATGTGGGATTTTATATCATAATAATTTTGATATACCCATTAAAAATATAGAAGTTATCAATTTCTAAAATTTATAGATGAAAATTATGTGAATAATAATACTTTTGACAAAATTTTGACTCATTTTATAGTAATAATATGAATCTATTTTGGAGATTTTAAGGTGTGTTGAATATTTTTTCCACCCCTGGGTCAAACCCACCAAGAAATAAATTTTAAAATATGTACATACCTTATAATTATAACACTAATTTTTAGGGTTTTATTAGGAAGTAAATTACTATGTTAGATTCCTAAAAATATATCATAAACAGTTTTTAAATGTTAATGGGGAAAATTGCTAGGGACTTGATTGGAAGAGAGAAAGAAAATATACCCAGAAAAAAAATTAAATCCCAGAGAATAACATAGATAAGATGATATTAAATATTTAAATAAATCAAAAAATCAAAATACAAAAAACAAAAAATCTTGAAAACTTTAGGGAAAGGTCAAAACTGAACTGAATGGTAAAATTTGACTTGAAAAATATAATGAAGATAAAAAAAGAAGTAAAAATTGATTAAGGAAGTTGAGAAGAAGGTTGGGTTTGAAGAGAAGGATAAAAATAAGACTATTTTATAACACAATTCTCATTCCACTACCTTTACTCAAAGTCTAAAAAATAAAAATTATGAACCTAATTATTTGAAATTCCTTTTGATTTTTAGAAATTTTAACATTAACATCCCCTTTATGGATGCCTAAAATCCCTTAATATTTGAAATATCTCAAGATATTTTAATATAATAAAAGGGATTGGGAAGTGTTGATCACCATTAATTTAAAAAATGACTCTATTTATGTCCTTTTTGTAAAGTCCCAGAAATTCCATGTAATTGTTTTAATAATATGGAATTTTACGGGTCCGCAAAAATTTATGTTGCATGATTCTAAGGCCCGGTGTGCCCGAAATGAATTTATGAACTTTTTTAAGTATGTTCAGTAAGCATATGAGCGGGTTTTTGTAACTTTTGAACCGGTTCTTGGAATTGAAATCTAAGGACACCGTTGAAATCGCAGCGCTGATATTCGCTTAAAGTGACCTTCACCTTGACCGTAGTAGGAAGATGGTGGAATATAGTTTTCAATTTTTTGTGGAAGAAGAAAAATAAAATAATTAACATTTTATTTTTCTTTTGAAACCTCTTATTTGAAATTATGAAAGTGGGGACCACCCGAGCTAGAAAATCCTCCCATTTTGAATTTATAGTAGTGGGGACTACCCAAACCCCACTTAGTGGTGGAAAACCTCTCAACTCTCCAATTAATTAATTGTGTAATTAAATTGTGCCATTTAATTTTGCCAACTTTAATTGGGCCAAAGTCAATTAATTAGATAAACCTATTTTAATTTTTTGGCGCCTCATTTCGTTGGGGAAATCCTTGGAAAAGGGGATAAATTTCGAGAAAATATTCCTCTGAAGAAGAATGCCCTCTCCAACAAAGAACACCTCACCAATGAAGAACATACTTCAGAATCAAGAAACAGAAAAATGCAGAAGCCCAACTTTGGAAGCATGTTGCGGAAGCGACAATCGTTGGCACCCTCATCACCTTGACCGACTTCATCTCACAACTCCTCCAATGAGAAATTGAGGTAGAGGTGTGATTTTGATTAATCTTAATTAATTTATTTTATGTTGAGTCTCTCCCCATGAGCTTCTTGCTACCACTCTAATATAGTGGGTGTGGGCCAAACGAAAATGGCCAGACCACTCTGCAACCTTTGTGATTTTTGATGCCTTCTTCATAATGGAGGAGAACAACGACCGGTGCCGGCGAATGGCACCGACGGGACTCTGGAGCTGCTGCCGACACAATGACCGGCCACAAAGATGACTAAAGTGCAACTAAATCACCGATGGAGGGCCCCGGACCGTCATCCGTGGTAGAGAAGAGGTGGCACCTAGCGCCCGACCGACCGTACGAAAGGGAGGCACCGATATGCGTCCACGCCACCGACATGCAGGATCTAGGAAACAATGTTGAGGAGACTAAGGAGGGTGGCTGGATCGCTTCCGACCGTCGGTGGTGGTGCGGCACACGACGTCACCACAGAGGAGGGCTGGCCATCAGGCCAGCCGCGAGCCAGCGGCCCGCCCATCACCGGCCACCTAGCGGGCCGGGCCGCATCACCAGGCCGGGTTGCGTCGCCGAGTCGGTCTGCGTCACCGGGCTAGGCTGGACCCTGTGGGTGGGGTCAGATCCCATGGGCTGAGTCCGAACCATGGCTTGACCCAGGTCAAGCCAGGTCGGACCGACTGGGTCGGACTGGACTCGTACTAGTTTCGACTCTTTTTCACTCTTTTGGCCATATATTGAGCTATGAGTGTCCATTTGAAGAACTGTCTGCGGTGCCAGAAACCGTGGATCAATATGGTCTTTTTGGTATACCCCACTTGAGTTTTGGATAAAGTTGGGGTATGTCCAGGTTGGATCGAACACGAATCCAATGGGTCCCTCATGACTAAAAGGCCAATAACTTATAGACCATTCATCTGATTGACGCACCTTCTATTGTGTTGAGACCCCTTTTATGTGACGGTCCTTTGGGATACTTCTTCGTGGGACTTCGTGGCAGTTGGAGTATCGACCTGTGTCTCGAGGAACAAATCCTCCCAGAATCAATAGAGATTAGTGTGAGAACCTTGAAGCTGGCTGTAACATGAGAAAGGGATCCTATGTTGGTATATTCATTGGGATCCTATGTGGGTATGTGTTCGAGAGTCTCACATGGATCCTCTCTTGGAATCCACATGGGACTACTCTAGGATCCTACGTGGGTCTGCTATACGAGGATCCTATATGGTTCTGATGATTTAGGATCCAACATGGGTCTGATGATTTAGGATCCTATGTGGGTCTACCTCTTAATAGAGTAAGATGATTTGGTAGTTACATCTAATCATCTTTACTACCGTACCTTTGTTATACCTGGTGTGAGCTAAGTCCTTACCTTTGTGGTAATCTTCTATGTGATGTACCTTTTTGGTACTTACCTTCATGGTGATAACTTTGTTGTATTCTTTCGTGTGGTGTAACTTTGTGGTACTTACCTTTGTGGTGATACCTTTGTGGTATTCTTATAATGAACACATGTGCAACAATTCGTGGGATTACATGGGTCTGCATTTGAAATTAATGTCTTGGATTGGGTTTTTTAGAAATTTTTTTAGAGGAAATGAGTTAGGAAATTATCTTTGGTTTAAAGAGATTGTTTTGGTATTTGGAAAATGGCCCTAAATGGATCATGTTTTGGTATTTTAATAAGAAAGGTGTATTTTGAAAAGGGATATTTTGGTTATTCCTGTCCGTGTTTGAAATATGCTATATTTTTTTGGCTTATGTTTTCCCTTTAAGTTGTGTTTTGGTTTAATGTAGATTTTGGTTCTTTTTTCCATGATTTTTAGAAACTTTCACCTAGAAAGGTCCCCAATGTTTCTGATGAGTTATGCCTAGTTTTTGGTTCATCTAAAATGTTTTATATTCTTCATGGCGATCAAGGTTAGTTGAAAGATGTATATTGGCTTGATGAAGTAGAGAACATATTCAGGATGTTGGGAACTCACAGGGTTGGTTGAGTTTGAGCTGTCCTTGGGGTTTTCTAATGTACAACTTTAGATAGATGATATTTTTTCACCCCACCATTGTTTCGACTATTAGGGTCATCTAGGAATGTTTTATAGGAAGCATCACTCGAAGAATGAGATGTGACAGGGGTAGTCAGTCCTTGACTATGAGGTAGGAGATGTGTCATCCATCATATCCCCATCAACATGACTTGGGGTGAAGCCCTCACAAATTCAGGAGTTTCCAGGGGTGTGTGAAACCTTGTCTTAGTTTTGTTCTAAGGATTGGGATGAAAGTATCTAAATATTACCTATTTTTTCTATTCTGAGTTCATCTTCACATCTTGAAAGTGTATTTATCTTTTCCTTCTACAATATAAATTTTTGAGTTTATTTAAATGTGGATTTTTGCACCATTAGTTATCTTTAATATTCAATCAACCCTTCTATGGGTTGGTTTCAGTTTTAGTGGTTCTTGTATGGTTATGTTAGTGCTTGGGTTATGTGGGAAGGGGTAAATTGTGTATCCATTTTTATATTTAGTTCTTCTAATGGGTTTACCCCAGTGATGGGGTCTCATCATGTGTAGGTAACCTCTAGTTTTGGTAGTCGTTTTGTTTCTATGTTCCTAAGGTAATTGAATTAGTATGTGTGGGGAATTCCCTAGATCCTAGTTGCAGTGAGGGTGTTTTTCAGCTTTTATAGAGAGGTTGTGTTAAATCCCATTGTCCCAGTATTTAGAGTTTTTTGTTGTGGGATTTTCCATTTTAGTCTTAGTGATTTTGTTCAGATCATGTGGATAAGTTAGGTAATTATGGGTTGGGAGTTCCTGTGTTGGCCCCCTCTATAGGGTGGTGAGTTTGGGTTTAAATTTCTATGCTATTTGAGTCCTTGTGGTGGAGAGAACCCTCTTGTTTTATCCTATTATTTTTTGTTGTGATTTGTTCTGGTTTGATCAGGTGTGACATGTAAAGTGATATGTCACCAAATGGTTCTCGATTTACCTATGTTTTTACTAGAATGCATTTGAGTTTTGGCTATATTTTTTCATGGTGACTTTCAAGGAGAAGAAAGTGTCTGTGGTGGGGAGATTTTTCATACCCCAACCTAGGATCCTTTTTTTTTTATTTTTTCGGTCTCACATTTTTCAAAAAAAAAGGAAGCCCATAAGTGCATTGTGACGGCCTTTAAGATCCTACCCCAACCTAGGATCTTGCGTGTTTTGTGTGATTTAATCATATTTTGATATAATGATGGATTTGGAATAAAGGCTTGTTTTTGAAATTGCATTCTTGAAAGTAATTTTTCGTATTGAATTTTGAAATAGTTATGGAATGGTTGAAGGGGTTTATGATGTGACGACCCTGTTTTCACCATTAATGTTTTGATATATATATATATATATATATATATGGCTCCTCTATAAGAGGGATATCCCTTTATGGGTTATCATAAAGGGTGTCTGTGTTTGGGGTAGGCAATTGGAGCGATGACATGTATGGTGTGTCACATGTGTGATGGACTCCTACTTACATAATATTACTTGAACCAACGGTTCCTAGGGATCTTTTAGAGGATTGGGTTATATTTGTTGATCAAACCTGATTATAGGGGTTGGTACCCCATAGATTTGTTGTTAGGCTAGGTGGGTTGTGCCATTAGTGGGGCTAGTTTATACTATCTAGTTGGTTATAGGATTAGGGTCCTCACCATACGCTGATAGGTGGTTTTGAACTGAGTGCATACTCATGTCTTCTAGGGATGTTTAGGAAAGTCACATGTTAATATATATGTATGCTTATTTTTATTTCTCTACAATTGGTTATTTTTACACTACTATTCTATTTTTAGCATCTGATGTTTTTTTTGTCAGTGTTCCCTGTTTACTAATTTCTTGTATATACCTTTATTTCCTTATTTAGGGTTTTGGGTTTTAAAATGGTAAAATCATATTTTTAAAATGGAAAAATTGGTGTGTGTATTGATTTAAAAAGGAGTGATAGATTTATTTACCAACTTGTGAAAAACACTGTTTTTATAGCTGTATTTAAAACTAGCATTAACGGAATATTTTCGAGAAAGGAAAGGTATGTATTATGTTTTTATTTACTACTAAGTTGTGAAGATCACACCCTACATGTACCACATGGTGTTAGTATACCTGAGATATTTGTAGGTTCTGATTTTGTTCAGGTTCATAGGTTATTATGCTCTCTGTCGGAGTAGTTTGGTTTCTTGGTTGGAGGTAACATTGATGTCACATGGAGATCTGGTCAGTTTGGTTATGTTTTTAATTTTTACATTGGTTTGGTTTTTCTCAGATGTATCTTGTAACTAAATCGGCCTATTTTTTATATAAGATTTAGTTGTTGGTTATCTTCTTGTTCAGTTTTAATTTTATTGATCCTGGTTTATTTTGGGCTAAAACCTTTCCCATATGGTTTGTATTTGATGCTCATCCCTAGTTACTAGCCTGTAGAAATCGAAACGCCCTTTGGGATATGTTGTAGATCGACTTAGGTGATCAGTTCAGGGTCAACCTGGGTTGGTTTGTAACACCTAATATATATCATATCAAATTAATATCACCAAGATATGCTTAAATAAAAATTACTAAATATTTTTTCATAATTTATTAGGAAATGAGGCAGATGAAGAGTAGAGTAAAAAATAAGATGTTGTATACCAAAACCCATGATAAAAAATATAAATCATTACCAATTAATTGAGTTGAATGGGGAACAAGGAAGGAAAAGTGGGAGGAATACCCTTTAAATCTAGCTTATGGATATGGAAGATCCAAAAAGGTGTATAAAATTAGGGGTTGACAAATGATCATTATTTCCTCATTATATGAGATATAGACCAAACAAGTACTTTTTGGATTTAAGTCATCTACCCAATGTCTCAATGAGCACCTGGTAATTAACCATTTCCCATATTGTGGCCAAACTAGTTGAATAAATCCACCAGATATTCAACGTATGTACTATGATTTTAGCACCCTGAGAATTTATAACATATATATATATATATATCACATTAATAAATTAGATGTTTTTAGTCTCTTTTTGTTCAAAATAAAATGATCGTAAGTGAATAATGTATTATTAAAAATGTAAAATAAAAGCCCTTAAAATATGATTAAATGAAATTGATAAAATTAAAGTACTAAAATCATGTAATATATTTCTATAAATAGTTGAAAAATTATATGTAATGTTAGTCTAGTAAATCTTCGTTAATGGGAATGTTTTTTACAGAATTTTTTTAATATATATATATTTTACTTATTATTTAATTTAGTTTATTCTGGATATTATGTATCTATAAAATTATTTTTAAAACATTTATAAAAGTAAATAATCAATTATAAATTGATTAAAAAATTATTAGAACTAAAAATGAAATAACTTGATAGAATTTTTTTAGAAAACTATTTTTAGCTGTGAATGTTTTTTGTTAGAAAAATAAATTAATTCCTATTTATTAGTTATTTTAATGAAATTTATTAATTATATATTTATTAAAATGAATTAACATTCAAATGATTGTTTTTACTATGAAAAGAATAAGAATAATAATTTTTTATTATTAAAAATATATCTTCCATAAAATAGAATGTAATGGTTTTGTTCCCTGATATTACAATGAATATTTATCATCTATTGAAATTAATTATTATAAAATTTATTACATATCCTAAATATCCATGAAATATTATTTATATGGTTAATTTTATTTTTTATCTCAAAAAAAGTTTCTGTGGTGAAAATTTTGTCATCATAATATTGGTAATAATGAGTTTAAATTAATAAAATAAAGGTATAATGAGCCAATATACTACTAAACCACACCATTAATTTAATTGGTTTAGTGGATTCAAAAATAAATCAAATTTTCTCTGAAAATTGTGCTTTTTGGCATAAATTCACTATGAATACACCTTCATTATATTTTAAACTTCTTAATATTTACTTGGGTGGTGATACCCTGCATTTTAAAAGAGATCCTACTATTATTTGATTAAATAAAACACTTTAGCACCTTAGCCTATCCAGAATTTCCCAGACACCATCCTAAATATGCTCCACATATCCTAGTGGTTATGATATTCCCAAAGTCCCATCCAAGAATCAATTAGGAGCTTTTCAAATAATATTATAAGAAGAATAATTATAATTCCTTATTGACCTTTTTAATGTCTATTTTTTAATAAAAATCCTCCAAATATTCCATAATTATAATGACACAATTGAATTTTTATATTTACTAGGATGAAATATTTTTATGTTGATGGTAAAACAATTTTATATATCATTTATATCAAATTTAAAATTAATGCAATGCTCATGCGTATAGTTAAAATATTGTCTCTAAGAAGAGACATGTTTCATTCATCATCAAAGCCTCTCAAGAATGGTTATATATATAGATTTTACAAATATATGTATCATTTATTAAATTTATATGATTCTATAATGTTATTTTATTATTTACCTTCCTATAATTCCATACATTTAAAAATTAAAACTTCACTTGTGCGTACATATTGACTACCATCTCCATGAAATGATGTAAATCATTTTTCATCACCACATAAAATGGAATGTTCTAAAAGTGTATATATTGATTAAAATTATTTTTATTAAATTAATAATATTCTTTATATTATTAATGAACAAAAAACATATAGGGATCCAAATTAATGTACCAAAATATAAGTGAAAAATAGTTGATACTAGAATATTGGTTTTAATGGAAAATTGATAAAAAATGGGTGATTTGAAATAATGAAGGATTTATATATAGTTAGTAGGTATGATTATGGTTTCATAATATATTCATAATAATTATAAATCAATTATATAGATAGATAGTTAATTTATGTAATACATCAGGAATTATGGTAATAGTTTATGTTTTAGAATTACTTTTTATCAGGATTGTTTTTGTTTCAATTTCTATTTCATGAAATCTATAATTGCTTCTATTTTAAACATGGTATATTTTCATATACTAGGGTTATTTTTTTATTTCATTTTTTTGTACCATTTGTCTCTTTTTGTAAATCAAAATGACTGAAAAGATGTTTAAAATAAAAGATGATCTAGTTTCTCTTCTTTTGGTCAAAAATATTTTCATCCTTATATATGTTCTTCAAAATTTTTTAATTAAAATTCAAAAATAATTTTAAATTAATGGAAAATTTGTTTTTATAATACTTTTGAAAATATTTAGAAATTATTAAAAAGTAATATTTTCAAGTATTTTAAAAAAGAATCACTTTTTATGTTTTTACAAAAGTAAGAAAACAATATTTCTAAATAAAAAAAATAGGAATGGTTATTTAAACCACCAAGTAAATTATTATACATGAATATTACATAATATTTTTCAATGATTTTATAAATAAGATCATATTCCTATATATCTTGGAATTTATATATTTTAGTGTAACTAAAAGGGAATAATATTTTTCTCTTTCTATTCAAAAAATGTTTCTATTACATTAATGAAACTATTATTTATATATGTAAAAATCATTTAGATATTGATATGTTTTACTGGGGATACGATCTTATGATACAATCAATTTCTCTTTCTAGAATGAATTATGATAATGATATTTCAATAATTTTTCATGAAAAACGTTTCTTCTGGACATGTTAATTATACTCTGAAAGAATGATGAATAATAAAATGTTCCAATAGTATATATATGAATATATTATTATAATGTAATGCTTGGGTCCATTATATACTTAAAATTGATTAGTTAATGTTTTAAATCTCATGAGATATAAAATTGTACATTAGGGGGTTTCCCAAGTCCATGTGTACATGGTGGGTTGTCCCTCTCTAAAGAGGGTACCCATGTGATTTTCCTAGTACAATGAGGGAACATGGATGATTATCCCAATCCAAAGGCATTACCTAATAGATTTAAACATTATATGAACGGTACATAGGTATTTGTACCAATAATAATATGTGATGATTTTCATGGCGAGTTGTCTTGACATATGAATACTATGTTTATTAGAATGGAGAGTGAACATAATCCAATATGGGACATTATCCAATATGGTATTTTCGGAAGTGATACATGACTATGGAAATTATTTTATATTCTTATGTTTATGATAAAAAATTATGTATTATGATTATGAAATTATCTGATGATTCATTTTTTATTATTTTTTATTCCAAAATCTTACGGATGTGGGTTTTTATTATGAAGAAAATCTATATGCCATGATTCATATTTTATGATTTATTAAGTTTTTTGGTATGATCTCATAAGTTTTTTATCATCTTAAAATTCACTAAATATTATCATACGATCACATATGTAATGATTAAGGGAATAAATAATATTTTTTGTTCTTTAATTCTCAAAGGATCAACAGTTTTTCACAGAAATATTTAATTTTGATGTCGAAGAAGATCGATGGTGGAAACTAATTAAGAATTAATGGAGAGATGAAGAAATTAACCCTATGTAATAAGATGAATTTAAGAGGTTATTTATTTAATAAGTACTTTTTGGAAACAGTTCACATGATAATTGAAAGGGAATTACTTGTGAAAAAGTTCAATGAATCAAGTGTTAGCTATGAGGAAAATTTCAACAGATCTACAAGGTACACTTATTATGTCATCATTTACCATGAATAAAAAGTTGAACTATTTTTAGTGTCTTAAAACTAGGTTTCTAAAAGGAACATTTATAAGTAACATTGATAGATATGAATAAATATTTTGATATGATTTGAATATATAAAGGAATATTCGAGACTAAAATTATTCTCATGCATTT
Source organism: Viscum album (assembly GCA_963277665.1). Lineage (NCBI taxonomy): Eukaryota > Viridiplantae > Streptophyta > Magnoliopsida > Santalales > Viscaceae > Viscum > Viscum album. The sequence goes on along the minus strand of OY728121.1, from coordinate 1,347,255,910 downwards.
GACGAATAGAAGATAAAGATTCTATTTTAGAGAAATTATAGTAATAAAACCCTTGGAGGAATTATAATTAATATTCTTTTATGTCAAAAGTGTGGAAATAAGCATTTGGTAAATTTCATTAAGGGGGATGGTAAATGTTTTAAGTTTAGATAATAAGAAAATATATAAAATTAATGATAAAGGGATATAAAGTATCCAACCAATTAAATGAATGGATATAATGAACAATAAAATTTACCACCTTCATTATTATTAATTAATTAAAAATATTGTGATAACTATTAAGACTTGTGCATAAATATGAATGTCAATGGTGATAATGGGTATCTGAAACCTATTAATACTAGTGATAAAGGGAATGATCATGAAATCATAATGTCTGATGTAGGTCATGATAATGAATTTATTAAAGGTACACTTATCATCAAATTTAGAAATGAAAATTTATTATTTGATTCAGGGTCTAACCAATATTTTATATCTGAACAATTTGGTAAGATACTCACATCACAACTTCAATGTTTAGATATTGAATTATCATCAAAAACTACTAATTATAGAATGGTCACATCTCAATTGTAAATCTCCTCTATGATATAATATTGTTGGAATATGATTCAAGAAAATTAAAATATTCACACTCTAGATGAATTTGATTTGATTTTTGGAATAGATTGACTCTCTTTATATAGAACCCATATAAATTTCCATGGAAGGGAATTAATTTTTGAGTTTTCAAATCAACCAATTATAATATGTTGATAAGATTATGAACCTGATCTTCCTTTGGATATTAATTCAGTTATATGGGTATTACTATCCATTAATGAGGAGTATTTATCGCAAATGGATAGTGAGAAGATGAATATTGATGATATTATTGTGGATGAATTATATAGCGATTTATTTCCTAATTATATTCCTTATCTTATTTGGAATCAAAATGGAGGGTTTTCAATAAAAATCAATATTAGAGCTATGTTTATTTAAAATACTTCTTATAGAATTTCCCCAATTTGTTTATGGGGTTTGAAGAAGAAACTCTAGGAGAATCAAGATTGAAGATTCATTTAAATAAGTACTTCATCATTGGGGAAATATTTTACTATTTTAAAAAGAAATATTGTTCAATGGTTCAATACATTGATTATCAAGAGAGAAATAAAATCCCTATAAATAGAAAGTATCCTCTATCTCACATTGATAACTTATTTTATCAACTTTGGAGAGATCAATACTTTTTAATGATTGATTTTCTATTTTCATAGATCTATTTAAGGGTAAAAAGGGAGAAAAAATGTAATGAAATTTCCTTATAAATGAATATATTATTTATTATGTAAATTAGTTATAAAAAACACATTCTCTAGATTTCATTATAATATCTAATCATTATAAAATATTGAAATATTAGGACTATTTGGAATAAAGATGACTACGATTTATATTCTTTGGAAATATAACCATTATGTAGTGATTGATATGATTAATATGTATTAATGGTAATGTTAAAATATAATTAATATATAAGGAATAATTGAAATCCCCATTAAGTTGAATCATACATTTTAAGAACCATTTATCAGAGCTTCCGAGTGAGTTTGAATCACAAGGATAATCCCTTGAAAATGAAACATGAGGGATTACAAAAAAAATATTTCAAACCAATTTAAGAAATAATTATAATCTTATAAAGATCACCACTCAATCTAGGCTTTCTAAACCAACCAAAGAAAGTACATTCATTTCCCATTATTTCCTTAGTAGGTTTTACAGTATGATAATGGGTTATGTTTCTAGACCTCAATTATTTGTATGATTTCCCTTTAAATAAAATAGTTTTTTCCACAATCATTTTTTAACTCTCATAAACCTTATATATATATATATATTAAAATAAACATTAATATATTATTAAAATAATATAATGTATTTTTTATACATATAAAATGAAATAGTTTATTTAGAAAAGAATATATGTATAATATTTGATAAAATTATTTTTTACAATAAATAATGGAATCATAAAAAACATTATTCTCTAAGAAATGTAATTGAAATAACTCTTTACTCATTTATAGATATAAAAATGATTTTATGTGATCATAAGAGGTTTTTTTAATGATTAGAAATTCAATAATGTAATAAAAAAGTACTTTTTAATAAATAATAATTTTATTTTTAAAATTAAAATCCTAATATTTAGGAAATTATGTTGATAAGATAAATTTCATTTTTTAATTTTGAACAATGAAATTATACAATAGTGAATTTTTCATAATTTTATGAGAATCATATTTTTATGTAAAAATTAAAAACACTTTAATTATACAATATGTGTTATTTTATCAGAATGACAAAAAATTCTGTAATAAATGATATAAATTATTTGTTGGCTAAAAATGGGGTTTTAGTTTTTAATATGTCATTTTAATGTGATAATATTAATTTTCTAAACCTATAACAAACCTTCTTAAACCTAAAAGGTATTTAATGATTTTTAATACAATTCTTTGTGAATATGGATCAATTCCATATCATCAGTGGTATTATTTTATGAATTTTGGCATATGAACCATTAAAATAATTTAAACTACATACCTTTTCCTAAATAACATATTTTAAAACCATGGGTGGTAAATTGGTTTTTTATATTTTAAATATTAGAGTCCAAAACCTATGTTTAAAAATTAATAAAAATTCCACTCCATTTTTCTATCAATACAAACTCATTATCCCATTCCTCTCTACTCCATGCCCATTTTATGGAAGATACCGTCTTTACAACTCTCTATATTCCTACAATGTAGTTTCATAATTCATAAGGACACCCTCTAAATCTTTAAGAAGGACCCCCTCAAGGTAAAGGGTTACCGCTATCTGATATTCATTTTAAAAAATTTCATTATAATAGTCCTTTTTTACCATCTATTGGTATTGATTTCATGTGTTTATACAAATTTATTTACTTTAAAAAATAAAAAAAATAAATATTTTCCACCTTCCCAAATTATTAATGCCTTCTATTAAGTTTTTTGTGTACTCAAGATATTGTAGAAATCATCCTCAGATTTTCCATTCCAAAATTTTGTGTCATAAATACACATATCTATTTCATTCAAATATATTAACAATGTTTTATCTATCCTTAATTTATTTTGGGCTTCAATTTATGAAAAAAAATTCCTTAATTGTTGGATTACAATGAACAAATACATTCTAATGTTATATGATCAATGTTGCATGTATAATGTAAGAAAATATGTAGGGTGTTACCTAATAGCACTCAAATGTACTGGGTAATGTATTCAATTAATGTAATACAATTTATGGTGTAAAATATATTATCCAAAACACACTATATTATGATGTCATTTCAGTTATCCATGACTTATTCTTATGACATCACATTTTATATTATTTCCACATTTATGTGGTACAATGATTTTATAACGTTGATTTATCATGTCATTCTTCCATCTGAGTATATATGATTATTTCTTCTTTAGGTTATAATTATATGAATTTTTACTCACAATTATTATTTTTCATAATTCTATTATTTGATTATTCCCTTATTGGGATTTATAGCTCAATCCATTATTTTCATAGCTTTAGTCTATCCTGTGAAGTATTAATATTTCCATGAAAACAAGGAGTACATTATGGAGTTATAAATAAAGTTTTTGTGTTTTATTTTATGTTAATAGTTTATATATCTAATTTATTAAATATTCTAGGCCTCTTGATCATCTATTAATGTATTATATGTTTCTTTATATTAAATATCATGAATTAAAATGTAATGAAAATATTGGTTTTTATAGTTTGAATTATATTAATTTAAAGTTATTTTTTGGAATATGGATAATAATACATTAGTAAAAACTTTATAAATATTTCTTAGTATATGAAAATATCCTAAAATTTTAGTAAAAAATAGAGTAAGAGGTTTCCAAGTAATGAAATCACCATTATGATAAAATTAGTTGATGTGGATCTAAAATTATTATACCTAGGGAGAAAACCACCAAATGATCATTTGGTATTATTTATAGAAGTACCAAGTGCATGATAAATTGACCTCACTGTAAACCTAGTTTGACACTCCCACAAGATATGTTTTGGTATGTTAAAAATATTTTTGAGAACTATTATGTATGACTTGAATATATTGTTATTTTAGAAAACAAAATGAAAAAATATGCATGTATAACCTAGATTTTAGCCTATAAATTCATGAAATAGTGGGTATATGCCATTTATAAGTTATCAATTTTATGTTTTTTATTTTTCATTTATATATCCACTAGTTTGAAAATTATTACCCATAATTTTTCTTTATTTTATTTAATAGTTTAATATAAGGGGAACCACGTTAACAGCTAATACAATGGACCATGTGATAATTTTATAAATGAGATGCCTAACCTAATGGGAATTATGGTCCAGAGTTTTGGGGTGGTTCTTGGTCAACTGAATCTTGTATTGAATAATAACATGAATCAGGTAGAACCCCAAATTACCCTTATGAAAGATAAGGTTTCATTCATGACCATTATGTTACAAGTCCTTTTAATTTTAATGTATCTTCTAACCCCTTAATCTAAAAATTAATTAGCACCATTGGGAAGATATAATTATTCCTCCATTGTTTCCAAAAAGATAATAACATATTTTCCTTTAATCACTTTGAGAGATAAGATTAATAATGGTTGATTATAATCAATAATAGAAATCTAATATAATATGTTGATGCTATATATATGGTTGAGTTGAAGAAAATACGTGTCAATAATTTTTGTTTCACTCTTAATATGAAAATATAGTGGTAAATTCATGGACTGAATCAAATGGAGGAAGAATCCATCAGAGCATATGAGGAAAACGTCACAATTGTTTCATGATACACATATATCTTTGTCATAAACCATGATGGTTATGTTTACCACTTCTTTAGTGGTTAAATCTAAGTCTAAGAAAATATTTTGTCGTTCAATACTTTGAAAACTACGAGGATTTTTTCTGATGAGCATTAAAATAATAAATAAAGATTGATGATTCTATTGGTATGGTGGGTCATGTGATAAGTGGATAATTATATATTTTAATTCTATTGTATTTACATATAATACTCAAGGGGGAAGAATAATCCAATATCCCATGCATCCTAAGTGTGGGAAAATGCATCTTCGAAACTATAGAAAGGGAATAAGGAGGAATTTAAAGTGTGGAAGGGATGTGCATCTGGATAATGAATACAAGAAGGAGATGAAGAATCTCACTAATGAGATTGAATAAAATATGGTTATAGTCAATACTCAGTGCATGTCCAAAATTTTCAATTATATGGAACATGGAAACTATGATAACCAATTCGATAAGCTAAGGGTTGTGAATGATAATTGAAAACAACTACCTCCATGTCCAAGAGAGAACAGAAGAGGATATGTTTTCTCAACAATTGATCTGGATCATGAAAATAATGTGGTGACATGTACACTAGTAATATTATCACGAATAATGAAATTTTAATTTGATTTTTGTTCTATGCATTGATTAAAATCACACAATTATAGATAAATTATTAAAAAATAACCTCAATACATATATGTTGAGTTATGAATGAAAATATTACATGCGGTAATTATTATATCCCATGAATATAACTCCTTCTTGATCAATATTTTTGGGATGAAATTCCTCATGAACCTTGTGATATTCCCTTTAGATGAATTTTATGTAATTATTATCCTAGATTAATCATCCTTTTATATAGTCCATATAAATTTTTGGGAGAAGGAAATCACTTTTCTTTTCCTAGATTAGCCATCAATCCTATAAAAGTGTAAGGATAATGATGAGACTCATTCAAAAACCCCATCACAATCATGGATATTATTCCCCTATGAGTAAGTGTATATATCATAAATGATTGAGACTATGGGAAAAATTACAATTGATGACATACCAATTGTAAGAGAGTATGCTTATGTGTTCCCTAAAGAATTTTCTAGTCTTTCCCTTAAATTATAGGTTGATTTCTTAATAAAACATATAATTTGAGCCTTTCCAATATCCTAGAATCCATATTTTATTTCAAATAATAAACATAAATATCTAAAGAAGCATGTCCATGAGAAACTAGATAAATAGATTATAGTAGAAAGTACTTCATTATGGGAGGTGAGAAAAATTTGTTAGGAATAAATAAGATGTCTCAACACACAACTTCATCGATTATCATGAACATTAAATTATTACAACATATTTTCACAGCCACAAATTCATGAGATGTTATATGAACAATGGGGAGCCCAATACTTCTCTATGGGGGATGTTTAATCAATATATTATCCTGTAAATATGAATCAAAATAATATTACCAAGACTAATTTTTATACAAGATAGGAAATTGTTGGACTCCTCATGTATTAATCATGTTTTAATGATAACAAATCCTATCCAGTCTATAATCCTTGTTAACACAATGTAATCTATCTCACATCAAATGCATAGTTGTTTAGTAAAAGCTATCCAAATCTCTTAAGTGCTATACACTCAGTTTGATTACTATATACTATCCATTGATCTAATTTATAATGTATTATATAAAAAATGATTGAGTTTAATACATTCCATAAATATCACTTATTAAGTCTGAATATAGATATTTGCCTAAGTGGAGACATCGTGAACAAGAAGACACCGTTACATCGAGACACCGTGAATAACCAGACACAATGACATTGAGACACCATGAACAAGAAGACACCATGACCATGAGACACTATGAAGTAGACACCATGAAAACTATACACTGTAACCAAGCAAACACCGTGACCATGAGACACCGTGAAGCAGACACCGAGACAACCAGACACCGTGACAACCTGACACCGTGACAACCAGACACCGTGAAAACCAGACACTGTGAACTAGACACCGTGAACCATACACTATGAACCAGACACCATGAAAGAGACATTGTTTCCATGAAATACTGTGACACTGTTTCTTGATATGTTTTTTTTTCTTTCAATTTAATATCTAACAGTCATATTTGAAGACTTTAAATACACTGACATAATTAATGTTACTTTGTAGGCATGTCTTCTATTAATAAAAGGTATGAGGTGTAGAATACATGCAACCTGTTGGATAAAACACATGAACTCAAAGATAAAAGATTAGCGCGTCCTAGAAATAATAATAACATACCACAAAAAATGGAGAAACGATCAGGAGGGTGTGAGCATAACAAAGAAGAAAACAATTAGGGAATTTTTATGAAATAATTGTATCATGAAACTCAATTCTACTGGAGAGCACACGAAGCTAACTTCAATCCCAGAATTGAGAACATATTTACACTTTCAAACATCATGAAGAACACAAGTTGGATATGTTTTACTTTGTGACACTCTGTTTTCCATATGAGGACTTAATTTCTACATCTGCTTCATATCAGAAGTCCAGAACTGCAACGAATAACATTAAGATCATTTATAAACCTATCTTAATATTTCTACTCTATTGTGTATCATTTTACTATATTTTGAGCAGTGTGTGTATTTTTATAAAAACACACTCTATCTCCTACATTAAACTGAACGATATAGGATATATTTAATCAAACATCTCTTTACACTTGTGTATACCCATTGATAACTGTGGAAGAGGTCCCTGTGTGGCCTGGTTGTTTGTACCAACGAAGAACTGTGGAATATGTCCCTGTATGACCTGTATATTCTTGTGTACTATTGTTTAACCCCGATCCAGGGTGTGGATCAAGTTTATTTATATAAACTACATGGTGGTAGGTGATCACCAAGTGGAGTGGAATAGGTATCAGCATGAGACTGAACGACTTGTTTGATATTCATTGTGCTGCTTAATTTAGTCTTCTCTTTTTTACTGCTTTACTGTATAATTAAAAAATCACTAAATTCACTTTGATAGTTAATCTTGGATAGAAGTTATAATTGTCTTCTATTTTTAGAATAGATTCAAAAGTAATATTAATAATTGACATTAAGATTATGGAGAATTAATCAATCTTCTATGAAGATATTTAAACAGTCTACGATTCATAACTATATTACTTTGATTAACTAGGCTATATTTAACCTTATTAGGAACAATATTTAAGAATACCTTTTAACCATAAATTTGTATAGATATTCAATTCCACCCCCTCTTAAGTCATCTACTCCGAAAAACATTTGGTATCAGAGGCTGTTTATTAAGACATTGTTTAACATTGTTCAACTGTGATTGTAGTTATAATTTGACGATCTATAAATTTCTGTTAATTCTAAATTTATAGGACTTTCAAAGTATTTATGTATTATGTATAGTAGATTAGAAGGTGATGCAATCAACAGACCACCATTCTTTAATGGAACCAACTATGCTCAATGGAAAATTAAAATGAAAATGCATTTAGAAAGTATGAGTTCTGAAATTTGGTCTTCCATTATAGATGAGTATAAGAATCCTGGTACTGATAGAATCACATGGGATGAACCTGTCAAAACTTCCTAAAATAACAATTGCAATGATATGAATACTTTATATTATTCTTTAGAAGATGAATAATTCAATAGAATCTCTTCTTGTAAAACTACCCTTGAAATTTTGGATACCCTGTCTGTCTCACATGAAGAAAAATCTAGTGTAAAAGAAATAAGACTTAATACTCATACTATTAAATATGATAACTTTAAAATGAAACTTTATGAGCCTATCTCTGACATGTATCTTAGGTTCAATGATATTTTCAAAATAATGATTTGTCATGGAAGAGAAGTCACTGCCATGGAACTAATCATGAGAATTTTCAGATATCTACCTGAAATACAGAGAGGAACTTCTATCTCTATTAGAGAATCACATGACATCATAAAGTTACCTATAAAGGAACTCATTAGGAAATTGATGATGTATGAAAAAGAGCTGAAAGTCAACAAGGAAGACGAGGATGAACCAAAAAGGGAATCTGTTGCATTTAAGACCACCACCTATAAACATAAAGACAATGGGAAATTGGATTCTTATGTAGAAAGTTCCACTAGTGAAGAATCATCACCTAACATTGATGAGGTGATGTATCAATTATCCTGTAGATTCAAGATATTTTACAAGAATAAGAAATTTTTCCGAAAGCCTAACTTCAAGGGAAAATATGACCAAAAAATAAGATGGAAGAATGATTGGAAAAGAAGTGACATGACTAATGAGATTGTCTGCTATGACTGTAAGTGAAATGGCCTTGTCAAGGCTAACCTTCCAAAGCTCAAGTACAAAAAGATATATGAGGAAAAGTACATGAAGTATAAAACGAAAATGAAAGCAACCTAGAGTGCTTCTGAGGGAATTTCAAGTGACTTAGAAACATCACATGATGAACAAGCTAACAAATCCAATATATGTTTAATGACAAACACATATGAGGTAACACTGGGCTCTCCTGAACATAATTCATACTATTATAGAGATAAGAGTGACTATGAAAATATGACTAATGAAGAAATGGTTGAATACTGTAACATGCTTTAAGAAACATGCATTGACCTAAAAGGCAAATATAAATCATTGAAGAAATAATATTTCCTTACTAGGACTGTTAAATCTGAACTCACAACGGAAAAAGAGAAAAATGATCAACTTCTTAAAGAGAATAATGAATTAAAAATGTCTAATGAGAAATTGAATAATGACCTAGAAAAGTTTACCAATGGTAAAAACACCCTTACTCAAATTCTAGAAAAACAAATTTCCCATAAATACAACACTGGCATTGGTTATCAACCTGGAAACAGAATCCTTGGTAGAACAAATTTTGTTTCTAAATCTAGGACATATAGTTTTACTCCCAGTTCTGGACACAAATCAACTAATTCAATTTATGATACATGTTCTACTGTTTCATGTTTTTCTGGACTAGATAGTGTTTATTTTTTAAATACTTTACATAATGCTAATAGGAAACCTATGAGGTAGATATGGGTTCCTAAAGCACTTATTACTAATATTACTCGACCCAAACAAGTATGGGTACCAAAATCTGTTTTTGCTTAATCATTTTTTAGGAATGTTTCTTAAAGAGTTCATGTAAAAGTTTATTGTACTTGGAAAATGGATGTTCAAGACACATGAAAGGAGACTACCCATGATTCAAAAACCTAATAAAAATATATGGAGGACATAACACATTTGATGAAAATTCCAAAAAAAAAATATTATTGGCCTCAGCCAAATCGGAAACTCTAACTCAGTTTTAATTTCTAATGTACTATTTTTTGATGGATTAAAATATAATCTTCTTAGTATCTCACAATTATGTAATGATGGATTTCTTGTTATATTTGAAAATGATGCTTGAAATGACTTTAATTATAAAAAATAATTAGTGTTTTCTTCATTAAGAAATGAAAATGTTTACTCTGTTAGCTTAGATTCCTCAGCTTCTCAAAATTCTTGATGTTTAAGTGTATTTCATAAAGATTCTTGGCTCTAGAATAGGAGACTCGAAAACTATAATATTTACTCCCTTAGAAAGCTATCTTGAAAAATCTTAGTTAAAGACTTACCCAAACTTGAGTTTCCAAATGACAAAGTGTGTAATCCCTGTCAAAAGGGAAAAAACGCAAAATTTTCTTCAAACTAAAGAAATAAGTTTCATATTCTCAACCTCTCAAACTGATTCACATGGATTTTTTGGACCATCAAGAGTTTCTAGTTTAAACGGGAAGCACTATGTTTATATTCTTGTAAATGAATTTTCTAGATATACTTGGACATTTTTTATGGCTCACAAAAGTGAATCCTGGTCTTATTTTACTAAATATACCAAGTATGTAGAAACTATTAGTGGAATTATAATTAAATCATTAAGTAGTGATCATGGCCATGAGTTTGAAAATCATGAGTTTGAAACCTTTTTCTCACAAAAGGGTTATATTCACAATTTCTTTTCCCCTACAACACCTCAACAAAATGGAGTTGTATAAAGAAGAAATAGAACCCTGCAAGTGATTTCTAGAACAATGCTTAGTGAATATGACCTACCTATTTATTTTTGGGCTGAAGCTATCAATACAACATGCTACATAATAAATAGAGTGTTGATCAGACCTATTCTTAAAAGGACTCTTTATGAGTTATGGAACAATTGAAAACCCAAGGTTAACTACTTCAAAGTTTTTGGTTGCAAAGTCTATATCCTTAATATTAAGGAAAATCTTGAAAAATTATCATCCAAGAGTGATGAATGTATCTTTTTAGGATATTCCATGTCTAGTAAAGCCTATAGAGTGTTCAATGAAAGAAATAAATGTGTGGAATAATCTGCCATGTAACATTTGATGAAGCAGATCCACATGAGCCTAAAACCATTCTAGAGAACCTGGAGGATGATGTATCAAATAAGAACATTAATCCAAAATCCTCAAACCATTCTGTTAAAGAATCTGTAAAAATTTGATGTTATAGAAATTCTTTAGACTCAAGTCACAATGAACCTCAACCTCTTGATAAACCTAAATTCACTAGTCTCGCCTTTTCTAGAGCTATTAGATCTCTTAAGAACCATCCCTTAGATACTGTTGTAGGTGACCTAGACAAAGGAACTCAATCTAGAGATTCTTTTAGAAATCAGGTTGAACATCAAGTATTCTTTTCACAAATTGAACCTAAAAACATTAATGATGCTATCAATGATGAATTTTGGGCGATGTCTATGCAAGAAGAAATTAATTAGTTTGAAAAGAACAATGTATGGAAACTTATTAAAAGACCCAAGGACACATTCACCATAGGTACTAATTGAGTGTTTAGAAATAAGGTAGATGAAGCTGGAAACATATTTAGAAACATGGATAGATTGGTTGTACATGTAAATAGTCATGAAGAAGGAATTGACTACGAGGAGACCTTCGTACTAGTAGCTAGACTTGAATCCATCAGAATCCTACTTGCTTATGCTGCACATCTGAATTTCAAACTATATCAAATGGATGTTAAGAGTGCATTCTTAAATGGGTATATAGCTGAGGATGTCTTTGTTGAAACCCCCCAGGTTTTACAAACCCCCATTTTCCAAATCATATATTTAAATCATCAAAAGCTTTATATGGTTTAAAACAAGCTCCAAGAGCCTGGTATGATAGGTTGAGTAATTTTATAATTTTCAATGGTTTTACAAAATGAATAGATGATCCTACCCATTTTATAAAATGAATTTCTAATGATGTTTTAGTTGTTCAAATCTATATATAGATGACATTATCTTTGGATCTTCAAGAAATTCTTTATGTGTTGATTTTTCTAAAATGTAGAAAAATGAATTTGAAATGAGCTTAATGGTTGAACTAAAATTCTTTCTCGGAATTCAAATATTTCAAAATAATTATGGTATTATTTTAACTCAAAGTAAATATACTATATATCTTTTAAAACATTTTGGATTATATAGCACTAAAAGTAGTGACACTCCCATGAGTACTACTTGTATGTTGGATTTTTATGAATATGAAAAAACTGTTGATCAAAACTCTTATACAGGAATGATTGGAATTTTACTCTACTTAACTGCTAGTCGACCTGACATTATGTTTAGTTTGTGTATGTGTGCTCATTTTCAAGAAAATCCTAAGGAATCTCATTTAAATGTTGAAAAGAGAATTTTAAAATACCTCAAGCATACACCCAATCTAGGACTGTTCTATCCTAGAAGAAAATCCTTTGAATTAGTTAGTTATTATGATTCTCACTTCGGTGGCTGTAATTTAGATAGAAAAAAGACCTCTGGAAGATTCCACTTTTTTAGCAAGTCACTAGTATCATGGTTTAGTAAGAATCAAATTTTTTTTGCATTATCTACTGCAGAAGCTGAATATATAGCTACTGGAAGTTGTTGTGCACAAATATTGTGGATGAAACACACATTATTATATTATGGATATCAATTTAGGAATGTACCTATAAATTGTGACAACACAAGTGCTATTAACATCGCGAAAAATCCTATTTCACATTCTAGTACAAATAATATTGATGCAATACATCACTTTTTGAGGGATCATTATAAAAAAGGTGATATCACTTTGGAATTCCTTGGTACTAAATATCAGCTTGCTAATATATTTACCAAACCACTAAATTGTGAAAGAATAGACTACATTATACATGAACTATGCATGATAAATATTAAGTAAATTCCTTATTGTTTTATGTCTTACTGTCTTATGTTTACAGTCTCACAGTTAGTATTTTATGACTACTGTCTGACAGTCACTGTCTCACCGTAAAGATGAATCTCTGTCTCAGCGTAAGGATCAATCACTATCTCAACGTAAAATTCTTTTTCTATCTCACCGTAAAGACCTGATATGGTCTCACCGTAAATATTTTTTATGTTTTTTATTTAAAAATTAAAAACCGTATCGTGTTAATTATTCATTTCACCTTTTTTATTTTCCCATGCTTTTACCTTTGCGACGTTTGGTATTCCTGAATGATAAAATAAAGGAAGTGTCACCTGTCCTTCACTTGATATTTCTTCTATTCAATCAATTTGTAACCCTTATTCAACCCTTTAACCCTTTTCTTTCTCTAACCTTCGGTGAATTCCCAGGATGAAACTCTGTTCATCGTCGACTCTTGAGAAATGTAGCTCAAAGAAGACAAAGATCGCACCTATGCTGGCACCCGAAGGCCCTATAAATTCCAATCTTGTGAACTGAGTAGTGGTAACTGAGAAAGATATATAACTTAAGTGGTTTCTATCGAGTAATTATCTGGTATTGAAAGTTTTAAAAGATAAAGGATGGTTATAATGATTTTTGAAGAAAGATAGACCTATATACCCTAAGCCAGTGGGTCAATTTTATCAGTATGTTCAGTTCTCCTTTGATTCTAAAGATGGTTATGCAGTGATAAGATGAATAAATTGCCAGAAATGCACATTCTCTTCGAGTTTATGGGTTTCATTCCTTAGTATACCTTAGGAAGGCATCTGTGATGACTATTAGAGAGGACCTCCACCTTCTAGTGAATTCTTTGTTTTGTAAGTTAATTTGAAAAGCCTAACCAGAAATGGCACCAAGAAGAGAGCCATTTCTGCTGAACTAGATGGAGAATATAGACTTATGTTTAAGTTTATACAGAACTTCATTAGCCCCAGAAAAGGTGATTTTTCTGTACTAAAATATTAGGATGTGTTTCTTATTAATCTTATGAAAAATGGGCATAAGATTAACCTTTGTATGTATGTCATACACCATATGTGTGAGCTGATCAAAACCAAATCCAAGTCAACCTCCCTATTTTATTCTTGTATTATCTCAGCCATGCTTCATGCCAAAGGTATGGTTGTACATAATGAAGAATCTATCAAGGATTGTGAGATCTAAATTTAAAAATTCATTATCAAGGGGAGGAAAATCAATTGGAATCCTTGAAAAAGGGAATGGGTGGAAGACAACGATGTGATTCATTAAAATTTCAATCCAGTTGAACATCCCTCATAGCCAAAAGATATTTTTGATCTTGGTTTGGAAACAGATGAAGTTGTTGAGTATTGTGAAGAAGAATAAGAAGAGGCTACTGTGCCTCCCAGGGAAACTGTTTCTAATAAGGAAGGAATTAATCTTGTTCCTCATGTAGTAAGTGAAATGGAAGTCCCTACTTCTAAAGATGTTTCTAATCTGGAATATCAAATCGAAGTTGAAAAAGAATCTATTGTCAAGGAAACTAAAAATAATGATATGGAAGATCTTATAAAAGAAGAATTACCTATTATTCAAGAAGATAACCTTGAGGAACTCCAAGTGGAAAGATCTATTCTTGAAGTCATTCCTTCAGCTGAGGAAGGGCTGGAGCTAGACTTTCAGTTGGATAGACATGAAATTGGTGGGATACTAAGAGATGAATTCGTGGAAATAGATCAAGACCCTAAGACTCTCAGTCCTGAGAAGGATGCATCTATTGAGGGTGAGAAACCCTCAAATCTGAAATCTATTGAAGTTCCAAACCCGATTGTTCCAAGCCATGCAGACACTCAGTATAAGTTCCCTAGTTTTTATGATGTGAATGACTCTCGGGAAGTCTTAGTAAAAGTCATTGACCTTTCTACCATGTTACAATTGAAATCTATCTCTAATTATACCCCTGAAAAAGAACCTGAGCCCGTATCAGTCCCTATCTATGAACCTTCACCCGAAAAACCATCCTTGGTGAGTAAAGATGATATGAATTTGAAAAATACCTGAATACCCAACCTACTCCTGTAACAAATATAAGTAAGAGAGATGAATCAATGTTGTTGTAAAATTTTATTTGTAAGATTCAACCCAAAATGCTTCATGAGATTTAGGAAGTTAGAGTTGAAAACAAACTGCTTAGTGATGAAGTGAAGACTCTAAGAGGTATGCTTGAAGACATACAGAAAGTGATGAATTCGAGATCAAAGATTTCTCCTCATCCTATGGAGCTTGTTGTTCCTAAAAATTCAGAGAATATTTCTTCTCAGATTAAACCTCATTTAGCTTCCTTAGCTAAAAAGGTCGCAGAAATATTCAAACAAATTGTGAAATAAATGAAATAGCTTGTTGTTAATCTTAACAAGCTCACTGATGAGTATTTGGGGTGCCTTCAAAAAGTGATAAATCAACTGAAATCTCTCACCTTAGATATCACTAATTCTAAGGAATCTGGAAAATATTCTCAACCTTCCTTAGACAATGAACTACTCAGAACAGTGGTCAAAGAAGAACTTCAGACTGTGATTAGTGGTTTCAATAAAGATTCTCTATCTGAAGTTATCAAGAACAGTGACAGAGTTCTTGATCTTGTCCAAATCCATTCAAAAATATCTAATGATTATCATTAAGATATTTCCAAGAAAGTGGATTTATATTTTAATCGTATCTTCTCAAAGACTGACATGACTAATCACTTAAAATATCTTGTAGAAAATATGAGGATTCTTCCTGTTACTCAATATTTCAAGACTCAAGTCGAAAATCTCACAGAGTTCACTCATCTGTTGGATAAGTTTATAGAAAACAAGGATGTATTTGGGAAATCTATGCAGTATAGTGGAGAGATCATTTCTAATTTTATCAAGCATCGAAGGACCTATATTCATGTATAGTGAACATACATTATTGCCCCTGTGGCCGCACCTCTGAGATATGGTTTGCTTACTTTAACCTCTACCATAGCCATGACTTCTATGTCTGTCAGTCATGCACTGAGTCAGACCAGGACTATGATCATTGATAAAAAACTACCCCAGTCTTCTACTACACCTACTATGTCTCCCTCTATTTTTGAAGATCTTCCTTTACCTTCTATCTCAACCGGCTCACTCCCTTCTTCTATCTCAACATCTGCTCCTAGGGCTTCTTCTTCTACTACTGCCGCTAAGGGAAGAGAGAAGACCAAATAGTGAAGAATGAAAATCCTTTCACTCTTTTGATAGGAATCTTGTTAAATTTGTTATAATTTTTGTAATTCCCCTCTTTTTATCTAATACATTATGCACTTTTCTTGCCTCTTTTTTCTTTCTTTTTTCTTGCTATATTTTGATAATCCAAAAAGGGGGAGAACACTCTCTATAAGAAAATATCTATAGGAGAACACTCACTCTATATATGTTATATTCACATTAGAACTATGTTGTTATAAAAAATATACACCCTAGATATACATCATTTGTGATCATAAAAAAGGGGGATATTGTTGGAATCCTCATGTATTAATCATGTTTTAATGATCACAAATCCTATTCAGTCTATAAACCTTGTTAACTGTATGTAATCTATCTCAAATCAAATGAAAAATTGTATAGTAAAATCTATCCAAATATCTTCAGTGCTATACACTCAATTTGATTACTATAAACTGTATGTTGATCTAATTTATAATGTCTTCTCTGACAAATGACTGAGTTTAATCCATTCCATAAATATCACTACTTAAGTCTTAATACAGATATTTTCCTAAGTTGAGACACTATGAACAAGAAGACACTGTGACATCGAGACACCGTGAATAACCTGACACCATGAAAAAGAAGACACCGTAACCATGAGACACTGTAAAGAAGACACAGTGACAACCAGACACCATGAACAAGCATACAACGTGACCATGAGACACTGTGAAGTAGACACCATGACAACCCGACACCATGAAAACCTGACACCATGACAACCAGACACCGTGACAACCAGACACTGTGAACCAAACACCGTGAACCAGACACTGTGAACCAGACACCGTGAACCAGAAACCTTGAAAGAGACATTGTTTCCATGAAATACTGTGACACTGTTTCTTAATATGTTTTTTTGTCTTTCAATTTAATCTCTAACAGTCATATTTTAAGACTTTAAATGCACTGACATAATTAATGTTTCTTTGTAGGCAAGTCTTCTGATAGTATGAGGTACGAGGTGAAGAATACATGCATCGTGTCAGTTCAAACACATTAAGTCCAATATAAAAGAGTAGTACGACCACGAAATAATAATAACATACAACAAAAAAGGGCCAAACAATCAGGTGGATGTGAGACTGACAACGAAGAATACACTTAGGTAATTTTTGAAGAAAGAATTGTCTCATGAAACTCAATGCTACTGGAGAACACACACAACTGACTTGAATCCTAGAATCGAGAACATCTTCACACTGTCAAACATCATGAAGAACACAAGTTGGATCTGTCTGACTTGTGACAATCTGTTTTCCATATGAGGAATTGATTTCTGCATCCGATTCAACTTAGAAGTCCAGAGTTTCAACAACTAACATTCAGATCATTTCTAAACCAATCTCAATATTTCTACTCTATTGTGTATCATTTTACTAGATTTTGAGTAGTGTTTGTATTTTTATAACAAAACACTCTGTCTCCTACATTAAACTGAATGATACCAGATATCCTTAATCAAACATCTCTTTACACTTGTGTATACCCACAGATAAGTGTGGAAGAGGTCCCTGTGTGGCCTGGTTGTTTGTACCCATGAAGAACTATGGAAGAGGTCCCTGTGTGACCTAGATAATCTTGTGTACTATTGTTTAACCTTGATCTAGTGTGTGGATCAAGTTTATTTAAATAGACAACTTTGTGGAAGGTGATCACCAAGTGTAGTGGAATAGGCCTCGGCTTGAGACTAAATCACTTGTTTCATATCTGTTGTGCTGGTTAATTTAGTCTTCTCTATTTTACTGCTTTATTGTATAATTTAGAAATCTCTAAATTCAATTTGATAGTTATTCTTGGATATAATTTATAATTGTCTTGTCTTATTATAATAGATTCAAAAGTAATATTAATAATTGACATTAATATTACTGTGAATTAATAAATCTTCTAAGAA
Organism: Viscum album; assembly: GCA_963277665.1. NCBI lineage: Eukaryota > Viridiplantae > Streptophyta > Magnoliopsida > Santalales > Viscaceae > Viscum > Viscum album. Next base: position 1,347,237,512 of record OY728121.1, on the reverse strand, counting down.
GTTATTTAAACAGTCAAACCTTCATAGATGTATTTCTTTGATTAATTGGGATGTATTTAACCTTATTAGAAACATAGTTTATGAATAATTTTTAACCAGAAATTTGAATAGAGACTCAATTCACCCCCCTCTTGAGTCATTTACTCCGACCAACAAAAATATATGAGTCGATAGTCATTACATTTGCACTCAATAATTCTCTATAAATATTTATGGATTATAAAAATAGAGCATTTAGAGATTATAGTCATAAATTTTTAGTAGTTATCAAAATTATATTCTTATGTACTCCAAAATTAAGGAGGAATATTATTAATATTGGAATATATTCATAATGACATTGAGAAAGAAGATATTACATGAAAATTATTGTAAATGTGAGTTTGGGATGGAGAAAATATCCATGTTGGGGAATATTGACATATAAATTTTATATCTTTGTACCCTCTGAAGATAATGGTTTTTTGGAATGTCCCACAACAAAAATAGGAACCATGTTTTGTATTTTAAAAGGAATAAATGGTAAATTCATCAATTTTTTAAAAACCGTTCTTGATTTTCATACCATATAAGCAAGGTAACTCAATGCAGAGTAATTTGTTTCTTGATTGATGAATGTGAGAATATATTAAAAGAGACAAGGAAGAGGCTAATAATTGAATGAGTACTCACAATACCCACAAGGGGTAAGATGTGGTATTTATAGTGATATTCCCACAAACCTGTTGGGTTGTGTACTAATGAAAAATGATAAAGTGATTTTCTAATCAGAAAACCAAAAAATGATCCCTGAGAATAACTACTAGATGCCTGATCTAGATTTGGATAAAGTAATATGCAAATTAAAAATATCATGACAGTATTTATTTGGGGATAAGTGTACATATATGCATTTTATAAGAAAATAATTTATATATTCACACAAAAGGAGCTCAATATGCACACAAAAATAATGTTATAGATGATAAATGATTATGACGATTCAATACATTACCACATGGGGAAGTGAATAAAGTTGATTATTTTTTGAATAGAAAGGATCACACAACACTATCAATAATAATAATTTATCAAGATCCAATATTCTTGGATATAAAATGGATAGATAGTGGAATCATAAAGGGAATGTTATCCAACATTTCTCAAATAACCACCCAAACATCTAGTATTTATAAGATCATGGAGGTATAGGAAGATGATGTGAATGTATAAAGAAAAGTAGTTAATATTATAGATTTTAAATTTTATGAATATAGAGTTAAAAGTTTTAGAACCAAGATAAGTGTCCCATAAAAAGAAAAAAAATGAAGTGGGAGATTTTGGTTGATGTATATAACTCATCCCCATCTATTCATGTACAGAACACTACGATTTATAGAGATCTAAAACAAAATATATGGTTGGATTACATGAAGGGAGATACTGTATAATTTTTTTTTTCAGTGACTCATTTTATAAAAATTTAAGAATGACCGATTGATTTCTAAGGATACAATGTAAACAATTTCTATATCAGTATGGAAGTGGGGAAATATTACCAAAATATATATTCACAGGACTCTCCTTGACATCTAAATTCCAATTCTAATCAAGTGGTTGCTTATCTCCATACCAAGTTAGCACATTTCATTGATATCATGGAATATTTCCATATTGACCTACAAACTAGGATATGCATAAAATATGTGGCAAGGATTTATGGAGTAACACTATACATTGTAATTGACTGAGATCTATAGTTTACCCAGGTGTTCCTAATATGCCTTTCATAAGTGATGGATATAGAGGTGGGTCTTAACACTTTTAATAACCCAAAGGTGGATGTTCTATCTAAGAGAAACACCCACACTCTAGAGGATATGCTAACATCATGATCAATGACTTTCTAAGGATTTTGGGATTGATACCTTCCTCTAGAAGATTTGTCATATAATATTTTTCCATTAAAAAATTCAAATAGAACCATATGAGACACTGTATGGGAAAATTTGTTAGACCCTAACATGTTAGGGTGAAATTAGTGGAGTAATATTATAGTACCAAATCTTCTCTAAGAGAAAATAGAAATGGTTCATAAAATTATTCATTATATGAAAGATGTTATATGTTGGTAAAAATTGTAAATCGAAAAGAATGGTTGATACCTAGATTTTGAGGTCTGAGATGAGGTGTCACTTTTTATATCATTTGGGAAGAAATTCATGATGTTTGAAATTATGGGAATGTTTATTCTAAAATAAATTATCCATCTTTATTTTCTTGATAGCATTAAAGCAATGATCTATCATCTAGTTCTCCAAACTAACCTATCTCAAGTACATGATTCGTTCCATGAGTCTCATAAAAAAATTACATACCAAATCACTAATGTATATTAAATCAATAGGTTGTTGCATTACAGAATGATCCTTCTTACAATGAGTGTCTACTAGAGATCATAGATCATCGATACAATGTTTTATGAAATAAGAAATCACATATAGTCAAAGTATTATAATGGAACTAAAGTGGTGAGGAAGAAACATGGGAACCTAGTAATGTGATAAAATAGAAGTTACCACATCTGTTTAAGTGTAGATAATTTAATATATAGGGTAAAATATCTAAAATTGGATGTACTTAATTTCCCAAAACATTTTAAAATGAAATTTGATTCTATATGAATATATTATATGTTAATTAGTGATGTTATATAAAACTTATTATCCATTATTCATTATTATTATAAACCATTATAGAATTTATACATAGTATAAATTTTAGATTTAAATACTATTAATGTTCCACACCATTGGTGATATAAGAATTATATAAGGATTAATTTGATTAGTATATATTAAGGGTTATAATAAAGACTAATTGATATAGAAGGAATCAAGGATAACATTAATTAGAAGGATTATACCATATGAGGTTCATTTATTAGAGCTTCTGAGGGAGATTACATCATTGGTATTTTCCATTGACCAATCCCAATATTAGATTCAACAACTAAAACTCAATATTAACCATTTATGAGAGAATTTCAATCTTATATCTATCACCACCCAAGCTATATTTGTGAACCACTGTGAGAATTTTATTACTACATTAGATTATTCAGGTGTTTTAGAGTTTAATTTCATCATTTAATCATATGTTTTAACATGTTATTTTTTATTCTGTGTTCCCTAGGGTTTTTATATGGATTTATAATTTTTTGGTTTTCTTTTAATGGGTTCTTGGTTTAAGAATGGTTTTCCCAAAATAGGTAAATTTTCTATGAAATAGTGAAAATATAGGTAGAGGTTGGGGTGAGTGGTCAAAGGAAATGTTCTAAAAAACCATATGAAATATTCTAGAATACCACCCCCTAATCTCTGGTGGACAACAGACTAGTTGGAACAAGGTTTAGTAAACCATGTGAAAAAACCACACACACATGGAATTGAGGATTTGAATTCCACCTTAATAGAAATTTATGGTCAATTTTAAACCATTAATTTAGTATAAGAATGTATCCAAATATATAATATTCAACTATAATTCCCTAATAATTTACTCACCTACAATAATATATTATGAGAAATCAATGTTTGTTGAATATGTATAACTGAGGTATACAATCTAAAACCCTATATTATTCAGGTTTCTCCTTGATCCATCCCTTTTCTCATGAGGTAATTCCTATATTTTTCTTTCTAATGACCTATTAATGAAATAAAATTCTATATAATTATAGGTTCATGAATCGTTTCTTGATTAGTGATGGTTTCTATATGTTAATGACAACCCTTTTGGTCAGAGGTAAACTTCTCATGAACAATGGATGTTTATGGGTATATATCTAAGATCAATAATATTGAGACTCTCTTCTTCTTGATTCTCATCATGAATCTATTATATATATATGGATTGATTATAATTGGACCATGAAAGGATTTCATTCTAGAATCAATGAGGAATTTGTGATTCATTGCTCAATTGACAATGAATCTACTAAATTTTCATCCTTTCATCCAAAATTAATTAAAAATGGCTCCATTGATTTAATCGTGAGGTATGCAAGTCTATAACCACCATTCATAAAATTTAATCTCCTTGAATCACTTTTTTAATCCTCTTCATTGATGAACCTATAATTTTAATTTGTATATTTGATATGAGAGATAGTTCTTAGGGGGCGTTTGACATGGTTAAGGAAATAATCTTGTGTGAATGTTGGATTTATTAGTCAATAACATGGATATACGAAGATTTATAACTCTTTAGGAAATTTTAAACATCATTTACATGACTCATTAATTTTTTGGAATATACTTTATCCATGATTGATGGTGTTTTCATGTGAGATTCCTTATGACCCATGATACCCATAAATGATTCCTAATATCATGAGTAATTCTTGATTATCTCGTTCCCATTCTAGATTTTGACCAAAGGGTTTTTTTGACATTTATATAATATCATTCAGAATATTATATATTGTTTTATTATAATTATTTTCCATTGTATTTATTTTTACCATGCCTAGAATTTATTTTCTTGGTAATCATAACTGGTAGAACATCACGGATGGATTACCCATTAGAAGGGGTGGAAGGGAGGGGGGGGGAGGTTAAAAAATGTGTGTTCTAGAAAATGATGGACCCATAAATAGTGTATGAGCATGAACACATTTTGAAATTTTCCAAAACATAATTCCTTAAGGATTACGAGTAAAGTCAAAAAACTTGATTCCCTGAGGATACTGAGTAATGTTTTGGAACATAATGACTTGTGGATACTGTGTGCATGTCCTCTAGTCGGCTTTGTAATGTTAATTTAGACTTGATTCCATAAGGATACTGAATAACATACCTCTAGACTTGTGGGAAGTTTTAAATCACTTATACTATCTTTGATCATCCTTCTAATATGGAGTTGATGAATGTGTTGATTTGGTTCCTGGTGACCTGGTTCATATACAAGTGATCAGTTTATAATTTTTTTATTATTTCTTGAACATTTATTATTGTTATAGAATATTAATATTATAAATATGAATATATTTTATAAATACATTGGCGATGTCCTACTAGGATTTATTACCCACACCCTACACATGTATCTCGATGCATGTGGAGATTTCATGTATAGAAAGGTATGAAATAGAAAGGGGCCTATGAAAGATGGTTGTGTTGAGGAGTATGGAGTGGGAGCAGTAGTAGTATGTAATCTAGAGGATACCATAGTTCTATTTTTTATTATTTCATATTAACACTAGTTAGTATTTCACATAGGGAGTCTAATTATTTATCTTCATTTACTTGTATGAAAGATGTTCTATTTGATATTATAATATGATTTATTTTCTTCCCCTTGGATTACATTCATTTTTTTTTATTTACAATAATTTTTCAATGATTTTATGTTGAGGTTATAGTCTCCCCCAAAATAGTGTTCAGACCCTCACTAATAGTCTATAGCCTCTTATATATGGGTAGTTACACATTAGGTCTTATGTATTCCTTATTGTTACAACCATAGGTGGAGGGGTGATGAGGTAAATTATTGACTATGCTAGATACATCAATCCCAAACATCAATCATCCTTTCTGGTCAATATGGGTCATAGGATACTAGGGAATGGATAAAAATCATTGATGGAATCTTCGAACTCATTAGGATACATAAGTAAATGAAGGTGATTATACCCTCATTCATTTAATAGAGAAAATCCACATGATAGTGGGTCATGATGGGATAGGTTAACAAACCTGAGGGATTCACCTCAGAAGCCCTTATAGACCTATTGTTCATGGAATTATTTCCATATAAATCGAATATAAAATGATTACAAAAGTTTATGGAGCTAAAATGGGGCTCATTATGATATTGGAATACACCAATCATTTACCCTAGATACTTTACTTTACTCCTCACTTAGATGAAAATGAGGCACATAAGGCCACGAAGTTTGAATTAATTCTTCACCCTAACAACATATGATATGTTTGGACCTCCAACATAGAGAAATAACCTAACGTTCTACAAAATTCCTTGACTATGGTGGATGTACTAGAAGATGATCACAATGTTGTTTTTCTTTCACCCTTTAATTCACACGTCAGTGGACCTCCTTCTACTGTAATGAGTTTCTACTCAAGTATCCATGAATTGGAAAACCCGATACATAAAATTGGGTAGTGTTATGAATGTGGAGATGAGTTTGGAATTTTCACCACCCCATATGTTCTTATCTATTGTTCTTTAACTATGGAAATACTGGACATTTTTCCAAGTTGGGAAAAATAACATAGAGATTTTGTCTTCGATGTGGAATGATGGGGAATACTCAACAATTATTCTAAAGAGAATTGATGATATCTTCACACAAGGGTTTATAAAAGGTTTCATCTACAACCTATGTATTTGGAAAAGGTCCTTATAAAAAATAATTGACAATATAGAATCAGAATGGCCATGCCTCTCAGGGATATGGTCATGGTGTTGAGACAGGCTGAGTATATATAGTGGATGAGACTCTATTTGATAGTGGTGTAAGGAATCTACTTTTTGAGGCATGATCGTGATCACTTATACATTTTTTTTATTCTTTGATTGATGCTGGTGCTTCCCATTCCTTTATATCTTCACATTCTTTCATTGGATATGGATATCCGTTTATATAGTATATTAATTTCCCCCCGATACACTATTCAGAATGAATGTTGAATATCTTCAGTGATGCCATCTGTGTCCTATACGCATGGTCAGTTATAAAAATATATGGGACTTCATGATTCTAGATTTTAATAGATTAAATGTGATTCATTTTATGGAATGGATGACTAACTTCTAAGATCACATTAATTTATATCTTAGACAGGTATCATCTACATTTCCTAAAGGAGAAAATTATGTGATAAATAGGGAATAGGAGTTTGGCCATAGTAACTATTATATATATTTTTTCTTTTAATTAGATTTGTGTAATCCTCCACTTCTATTCCTCAAGATTTAGATCTATATTAGGAAACCTTTCTAGTTCACTTCATAATAATTATGAATGAAATAGGAGTTGAAATTGAGATAAATCTTTTTCTAGGAGGGTTTTAAATTTGGATTCCCCTTATCTCATGGAATAATTTGTGTCAAGGGATCTAAAAATATACCTCATGGACTTGGAAAAAAATCTCTTTATCAAGATGAGTACATAAACATGGTGGAACTTATCTTATTGTCCTTGATGGTAGATGTTATTATTCAAATCTGTGTATATTATTATTAGTTAAATAAGGTCATAGTGAAGAATAAGTAAGCTTTACCAAGGAATGAAATATATTTTTTAGTTATTGGGGGATCAGTGGTTTAATAAGGTTGATATCCTATTCGGATATGTATTGTTTTGGGTTATATATGATGATACCCCAAAGATGGTGTTTTAGATCTGGCATAGGATATACTAGTACTTGGTAATTACATTTGGATGGTAGAATTCATAAGTAGTGTTAATTTTGATCATGAATAATATTGTAAACCCATATCATGACTTGTTTATCATGGTGTTTTTTGACGACATCCTCATACACACCCCAAGCCAATATAGAATACTACTAATTCGATTTATTCCTAACCATAATTTGAGCACATATCTATAGACCATGATGAATAAAGTGTAAATTTTTTATTTAGGACTTTAATTTCATTGGGAATGTATATGATAATATTTTTATATCCATGGAACCATAGATTTTTTAGGTAGTGATATCTGGTTCACATCACTAAAACGTGTTTTATATCATGATCTTTCTAGGTTTGGTAGGAATATATATAAAATTTACTTTGTAATTATCATATTTATAATTACCCATGACTATGATGAAGAATATGAAAGAAAATTTCAAATGGTTGAAGTAGTATGAAGATTATTTTTTTGAGATGAATAAGAGGTTGAAAATAGCTCTAGTGTTGATCCTTCTTGATCTTGAAATTCGTTATTCCATATATTTGGAAGCACCAAGAGTTGGTTTGGGAGAAATATTGATTCCTATAGATCATGTAGTGTTTTATGATTCCTATAAATGGTCACCCAATGAGAAAAACCATCATTCCATTGAATTGGAGTTGGAATGTATGGTTTACTCCTTGATGTGTTGATTCGGCTATCTCTTTGGTGGTAGGTTTTTTGTATACATGGATAATAAACGACTCTAATATGTCTTCATGTAGTGGGACATAAACATTTATTAGAGAAACTAGGACGAGTATATCTAGAAAATCAATTTTAATATGGTTCATTGACTAAGTAAAGGAACTATCGTTGTAGATTCACGTATCTATAAGATATAGGTAGCTCAAGAGTTTGGTGATCAACCTTGAGAGTTTCAGTGGTGCCTAATAAGTTTTTTGTATGATCGAATTATGTCTTATTATAAGGAACAAGTATCAATGAAATGTTACCCTTTAGTGGTGACATATTACTCAATAGATTTGTTATAATGGATAGGAGACTGGAATATAATGTGCTTTGATACGGGAACAACTTATAGTAGGAGACTCGGTACCCATATAGACTTTGAAAAATGTTGATGTGATCATAGTACATTAGAGGGTTTTAATATCTTCTTCCACAAGCATAGATATTTTAAGAGACTTCGATTTCTCTAAGTGGGATGTATATCCTAGTGTGAATATGGTATACCATGACTTTATCCAATAGTTCTGGAGTCTATGGATGGAGAGGGGCATTAACGAATTCATTTCATGATGCCTTAATTGATAGAAGATAAATTTTGAGGACCTGTGTCTTATTTATTTACTACAAATTTTTTCTATTCCAATGTGGAATTGGGAGTGTGTAATGATGGATATTTTGATGGGGTTACCCAGGATCATAAGGATATGTGATGTTTTCATGGTAATTTTCAATCGAAAATTGATTGATTCTCATTTCTTACCGATCTATGAGACTCACTTAGTAAATGATATGGTAATGATGTATATTCATGAGACTATATTCTTACATGGTATTCCATTGATAATTGTATCTAACAAAACTACCCGTGTTAATCATGGTTCTGTAAGGGATTGCAAAAGGCCTCAAGGACTAAGTTGAGCCAAAGAAAAACATATTATCCTTAGAAACAGGGGTGGTCTGAGCAGATGATCCTTATATTATAGGATATTCTTTGATCATGCATCCTAGGAATTGATGAGGCTTGGTATGATCACCAAGCCTTGGTTTTTTTCTCATAAAACAATAGTTACCAGTTGTTGATCTGGATGGAACTTTTTGAGTTAGTCTATGGTAGTCAATATTGCTCAATGATTTGTTCCCTTGAGGATAGCGAGGCAGTACTTGTGGAACCCAATATGGTGCATGAGGCTATAGATAGAATGTAGTTGATTCAGAAGTGTTTGATCACAACTGAGAATATGCATATGTTTTATGAAAACCATAGGGTATACCTTTATATTTTCCTATGGGAGATTGTTTTTTCATAGTGACACCTCAATGAGTCCCCCACTACTACAAAACAAACCATTAACAACACCAACATTAGTCAACACTAGAAAAATGCACTGAAAAAGTCCATCTTTATCAGTGCTATATTTTAGTGCTGTTAAAGGTCACCCATTATGAACAATTTATTTTTGGCGCTAAAAAAAGTACACTTTATGAGTGATAAAAACAAAGCACTGATAAATGGTAACCTTTATCTTCATTTTTTAATGCTGATAATAGTCCACAATAAAATGAATTTATTAAAAAAATAAAAATATTTTTTTAACAATTTAATAAATTAAATAATTATTTTTAAGAATGAATAAATTGAATATACATATATATAAATTATAAAAGTTAATAAATAGTGTAAATTAAATATATATATTTTTAAAATGAATAAAACTAAATAAATAAACAAAAAAAATTAAAATGAATAAATTAAAAAAATGTTCTTTTTTTAATTAAATAACTATTCATAAAAATGAATAAATTATATATATGTATATAGATTATAAATATTTATAAATATTATATATTAAATGTAGATATATAAAAGAATATATAACTAAAAAAATAAAAATGAATAAATTAAAAAATTATTTAATGTTTAATTAATGAAATAATTATTAATGGAAATGGATAAGTATAATATATATATATATATATATTAATTGTAAATAGTAGTAAATAATATATATTAAATATAAATATATATAAATTGAAGAAATGTTAATTAAAAACATATTAATGTCCTATTCAATTTTAATGTTGTTTTTTTTTTCAATTTTACAAATATCAAATGTCGTGTGTTATATTTATTTCATGTATATATATAAGTAATTAATACAATTCTATATACAAAGACTCACAAAAATATATTTACGCCATATATAGAAACACATACACCTAATATTTATGTAATTTATTGAAATTTTAGTATATTTTAGAATTTTATTATAACATGAAACATTTAATATATTATGTTTTTAATCAGTCGATTATATTACTTCAATGTATAAATATATATATATATATATCCATATTTTTATTGTAATTTAAATTTAATTAATAAAACTTATCCAATTTTTAGAATTTTTAATGTGGACTCATTTTGAACTATTCAATTTCACACATTTTTAAAATGTATGTATTTAGGATAATATTTCCTCTAATATTGTTAAAAATATATTTATAAATAAATATTCTTAAATAAATATATTTAAAAAATTATATTCCTTTTATATTTTTTATTTATTCTAAATAAAAATAGACAAGAATTTTTTAATATAAGTATTTATATACTTTTATTTAAATAATTATATATATTTAATAATTAAATAATTACAATAAATTTATTTAAATAAATCCATTATATGTGCAATTAAAAAGAATCCTTATCAGAGAGAAAATATTTGTTCTAATAAAGATGTTTTTTAGAAGTGCTTTTTAGTGCTAATAAATGTCCCTTTTATGAACAATTATAAATTTAATGTAGATAAAAGGTATATTAATTAGTGATTTTCTAAAAGCACTGTTAAAAATGTTCCTGGTCTATTTAAAATAACCCTAACCAATAATTAGTCAGTCGTGATTCTCATGCCCTCGTGGAACTCATCTTCTGTTAGAGAGACTACCCTACGTTCTCTCAAACAAATCAAGGCTAGAATCCAATGTATGTTATTTTATAATTTTCCTCTATCGTTCATTGATATTTTCAGCATTTTTTGAATTATACATTTTGTGCTATTCTTACCCATGATAACCCCTACATCTAATTTCCTTGTTATAGCTGGCGTGACTTCTCTATGTTCATGTAAGGTTCATAAAGATGTAATGTGATATTAGTCACTAGTTTAGTGGAATGTAATGATGAAATGAATCATATAATTCCCTATTAAATGTTTTAACTATAATTTGGTGAAGGGAAAATAAAAAAACAACATGTAATCTTACAATACTTCCTATTCCTTTTAGGAAATGAGATGAAATCATGATGAATTTCTTGACCAATTTTTTATGATCAACCAAATAGAAAGATGTAGGGTGGGTTATAGTGGACCACCTAACTAAGATGAATAACATATTACATATTTAAGAGGATTAATTAGTTTTTGATCTTTATTAATTGTATATTGAAGAGATAATAATTCTTCTTGGTTTCCTATATAGTTATATATCTGATAGAGATATGATGTTTTTATTTGGTTATAACAAGAACATTAATTTTCAATGAGGTTATGGGAGAAATTTTATACTTCAATTATTCCATAGACTAACTGTCATTTAAATCATTCAATCTTGATATCGTAGGATACTAATTGATCCTTAATTCTGGACTTTAGTGGATCCAAGGATGACTATGTTTCCTTGGTTGAATTATTTTTATAAAAATAGTTATGAATCACATATCAGGATGGACCCATAGGAATAATTATATTAAATACGTTATCACTCTCTTTTATATTGGATATATATAAAATAATATCATATTAATATCCCTAGTATTGTTTAAGAAATCCTCAACCGGGTGATTTTTATTAAAAAATATTTTTAAACTACTCAATGTCAACTAATTTCCTATAATAACAATGAAAGGGAACCCTTGTAATTAAATGTTAATGATCATGTGTTTATTTATTTTTCCTTGAGATTGGTTCACTAATGGATTGTAAATAAGAGAAAATTAACCTCAAAATACATCAAACCATTTAAAATTCTTTGTAAAGAATAGTAAATTTCTTAAAATCTAGCCTTACGCATATTTAAACCAAATGGTTGAATCTATTATTCCATGTATGTGATTGAATATTATTTAGTATGAAATTCTTGAGGATATAGAGGTTTTAAATTCCATATCCGATCTAACTATGTAATCCCATTTAATTTGAGTATCTTATTCTCATTTTGGGTGTATTTTGTCTTGAATTGGATTTAAAAGAGGGGTTAGAGAATTTTATAGGGGAGAGTGGTGAAGAGATATAGGTACACTTGTGAGGTAGGAACATAGTACATGATGTAATATAACCAGGTACCTATTGATAGGATAGTGTAAGTAGGGCTACTATTAACACAACCAAGAACCTAGTGGCCTAATATCATGTAAATGGTGGTACTTTTGGGGTTTTATTTGTGATGGGGGTTATTGATCTTTTTAATCAAAATAAAATATTATAATAAGTAAACTAAGTCCCACTTCCATTTTTTCAGGTTAATCATGAATACTAGTTCATCATTTTGGTGGTTTGGTATGAATTATTTTTTATTTTGGTCTCAGTTTTTGTGAGTAAGATTTTAAAATGAAATTGGTTGTCCAAATTAAAATTATTTCATTCAAATGGTATCATATTAGAAAAAAACTATTTCTAAAGGAAAATGTTTTGGATTAAAAATTTGGTAAATTATTAGATTTATTTATAAAGAGGAATGCGTGGCCATCGTTAATCCTTATGAGGGTTTTCATATTTGTCAGTATGGGATGAATCGATTCTGAACCTGATTTTCTAATTTTTGTGTTATTTTGAATATGCCGCCCATAAAGGTCCCCATTGTTTTTGGTGGGTCTCTCCCTATTTATAGTTATCCTCTATCTTTTATGGTAATAGTGGTTCGTTGGAGTCAATGAAGTTGTTTGTGGTATCTGATCATGTCTTCAAAGTTTGGGGAACTCTAAAATCCATTAGATTCCCCCCTCTTCTGGGTTTGCATGGGGGTTAAGCTTTGGAAGAATGGGAATTATTTTCCTCGTCAATGATGTATGTTAGGATGAAGTGGAAGTTTTTATGTCCATATTTTTCTGATGGTTAATACATGATGAGGTAAATATGATGAAAAGGGATGATCTCATGAGCTTCCCTTGAGGACAGTGAATGATTAATAATTTTTCCAAACACATCAAAAGATGGTTTCATTTTCTCCAGATGTGATATTATAGGATCTACTGGAAACTTCTCATTTCATTGGGGTTCTACATCCAGGTATCAAGTTGAGTGTCCTCTTATTCAAGTATCTTCATTTTGAGAAGTTGGTGGGGGAAGCATTTTTGGTTGAGTTGTTGGGAAAGAGTCATACAACACATTATCTCAGTTGTAGTATCCCGTGTTGGGGTGAAGATGTTTGGAGGCTCATTGTTTTTATTTTGTGGATTTTGTATATTAATCATTCATTATTAATGTCTGATGAAATCATCATTTCATAGTTCGAGTGGATTTTTTGTGAATTTAAACCTTTAAATGATTATCAATTCATGAATCAGTTCCCCTATTTCTATCGCGCTTGTTTGTTGATGTCTATTTTTATCGAAATCACTCTTTTTTCCTTGTGTGCAGGTTCATTGTTTGGCTCGAGATCTTTTTTTTATTAAAAAAATTATAGGGTTTATATATATTAAAAAAGGTACATGGAGGCATTTACTTATTTCACACTCAGGGAAATGATCCATAAGTCATTTGAGACGTGTTGAGATTAGCTACACCTCAATTAGACACACAGTTTGACCTCTATGACTCAATGTTCCATGTGTGTGAAAGAAAAATCTTAAAAAAAACTAAAAAAACACATTCATATTGTTTTGATAATTTCGGATAATGATCCATTAGTTATTTGAGATGTGCATGAATTAGCCACATCTCAATCTGAGGCATGGTGTGACGAATATGACTCCAAGTGTGTGTTTTTATTTAAAATTGACATCAAATTAAGTAAAAGGAAAACTAAACAACTCCAAAAAGAGAAAACACATTAAAATTGTCTAAATAATTTAGGGAATTGATCCATAAGTCATTTTTATGTGTATTAATCAGCTGCACCTCAATCCGATACACAATGTGATCGTTATCAGTAAAAGGGAATGTTTCAAATTTAAAATGAAATTTTAGTAAAAAAGATAAGTGACGTACTCAAAACTGAGAAAACACATTCTAATTATTTTTATACATTAGTAAAATGATATATAAGTCATTTGGGAAATGTAATAATAATTCTCACCTCAATCAGACACTAGGTGTAACTGATACGACTCAATTTGTGTTTTTTATTTAAAATTGTTATCAATTTTAGTAAAATGGACAGCTGCCCTACTCAAAACTAAGAAAACACAATCAAATTGCTTTTATAGAATACTAAAATGACCAATAAGTCATTTTTTATGTGTAGGAATTATCCACACCTCAATCTGATACATGATGTGAACGTATGAATCAAAGTGTCTGTTATTTATTTAAAATCGACACTTTAGTTCAGAAAGTGTCACACAGTGAAAACTAATCAAACACACTAGGATATTCTAGATAATTTAGAAAAATTATTCCTAAATCATTTATGATTTGTAGCAATCCATTTCATACCAATCTGATACATAATGTGATCATGATGAGTCAAAAGTGTATATTTCCAATTTAAAATGAAATTTTAGAAAAAAGGCAACTGACATACTCAAAACCATGAAAAAATATTAATATTGTTTTGATACTTTCTGAAAATGATCCACATGTCATTTGAGACATGATGTAATCAACTATACCTTAATCTGATGAATAGTGTGACCAATATGACACCATGTTCATCTTTTTATTTAAATTTGACATCAATTTTAGTAAAATTAACACTTTATGTTAATTTATTTCAATAAATTATTACTAACATAAGAATTGTTTTTCTATATAGGTATGATCTTTTTGTTGAGTAGGGGTGGTTTGTTCAGCAATAGTGTTAATCTAGACATGATTAAAAGATAATGGAACATTGTTATTTTTGAATGCATGCAATAATTTTTATTTACATAATTATAGAGAATAATGTTTGAAATGTCTATAATATAGTGATTTTTTCTTGTGTTTGTGTTTTAAATTTCTTTTCATTTGAACCCACTATTGTGACTTGTTTCTATTGATATCTAGTGTGTTTCTGGGGCTGTGGTGTTCTATTATAGCACACTGCATAATTGAAATTTATTAGCACTAATAAAGGCCACATTTATAATCACTTTTATAGGCACTGATAAAGGTATACTTTATCAATGATTCCATAAGATAATATAAAATAACATTTATTAGTGATTTTATAAGTGCTGATAAATGGTTCTTTTAGCGGTGACAAATTAAAGTGCTGTTAAATAGTTTCTTTACCAACGCTTCTAAAAGTGTTTAAAATGGTCTCATTTATCAGATCTGTTTAGAATCAATAAATAACACCATCAAAAGTTCTTTTTCAGTGTTGATAAAATACAAGGGTGTTTAAACTATCTCATGTAGTCAGTGCTTTTCTTGCCACGATAAAGGCCATTTCTAGCACTATTAATGGAATACTATTGTAGTAGTGCCAGAACAATTGAGGAGGAAAGGTAATTTAGCACTGTGTTATGTTGGACCATTTTTTATCAACAAAATGATTGGAATATAGGTTAACTATATGTAGCTTCCTTTTTTCTATAGAGGTTTACATGATGTGTTTCATGTTTCACAACTCTGAAGGTAAATTCTTGATCCCACACATGTCATTATCTGTGAGTATATTAAGGTTGAAATGGTTTTATCATATATAGAGTTATTTATACATATTTTATACTCAATAAGAAATGTTCATTGATGGATGAAAATATAGATTTTATGGAACCTATAGTAGTAGGAGGGAATCTAGATGGAGACTTAAGTGTTGGAGGAAAACGTTCGGGCTCAATGGCCCCATATTTTTAGGCTGCAATCCTATAAATTATTCTCGATGATTATAAGTCGTTATAGGGTAAGAGTAAAATAATGTCAAAATTTTAAGGTTAATTATGAGTTAATTTTATAATTTTATACTATATTTTGGAGATATAATTTTTTTGGATAATTTTTCGATGGGGTTTTAGATTGTTTTAGAATGTTTTGTAGAATTTTCTAAAGTGGAAATATTTAATAATTTTTTCCCAAACTTTGTATATTTTCAAGGAAAACATGAAATTAGAGAATTATTCTCAAGGTTTATAGAACAATTAAGGTGCATAATTGGAAAAATATATTCATACTCACATATAAATTGGTAATTTTAGATTCTATGGGTAATAACATGGTTGTGAAATGATTTAACAATAATGAAAAAACACATAAATATTATCCAAACCACTAAAATGTTTCATGGTATAACAACCCTGCACTTTATTTCACATTAATACCTTATTTATTACATAATATTACAATTTATAAAACATATAAGATCAATTAGTATTGTTTATTTTGGAATTAGGTACATAACATAACAGTTTAAAATAGAAAAACAACATCTTTATATAAATAATCCTTAATGTTTTCACACATAAAACTACAATGGGATAATTTGGGGACATACATAATAATGTATTGAGAAATAAAGTTTAGTAAGGGAATAAATATGAAACAGAATGAAGAGAGTAATATATGTTAAAAAATAGGCATATTAATGGTGTATGAATGTGGTGAGAGTCAGAAACATGAATAATAAGTCATTCAATAACATGATAATCCTAAAGGAAACATGGGAATTGTGGAAAAAACCTAAAACACCGCATCATAAAAATAGATCAAGGGTAACATCCAATAAATCATGATGGATAATTTACCATAAAGGAAATAGGTTCACTCACTATCACAAAATTATCTCCCACGATAATAAACATTACCTAATGCATTGGAGCGCTATATAATTTCAGGCACCCTTACTTTCCTTTCATTCTCATACTTATGTGTTCCACATATACCATAAAATAGGGATTCGTTAATGAGAAAAATTTATTCCATGATGAAGGAATGTGGAAGAAAATAATTTAATTCCCATGTAAAATATATATAAATTTATAAATTTGAGAACCCTTGATACAAAATGGGTGTGGTATTTTCTATACATTTTTTTGGAATGGAAAATAACATTGAAATTTCACCATCATAACGACCTAACTTAAAAATTCATAAAATGGGATAATAAGATAAGAAGGGGTATCTCATAATTTGGACATAAAATGTTATGTAATAGTGACATGTAATGATATACCCCAACATTAGGAATTGGAAAATATATGTCATAAGATTACAAAGAACCATGGATAAAAAAGAGAAGGTGAGGATGACTTACATGATTGTGTGACTCTCAATTCATGGGAGTAGATTATTAATAGATTTGACGAAACTTGGTAGGACTCTATAAAGGGGAAAAAGGATTAAGGATCTGCTCAAAGTATTTTAATTGAAGATAAATGGGAACCTAGGCTAGTCTATATAGGAAATGAGACGGGGGTTTCTATACTATTTCTCAAACTTATGTTTTGGATATTATATAATAAAACAAAAAAAAAACAAAATCAAATACCATGTTATCAACCAAATGGCAGTTTTTTTCATTATTCTATAATTTTAAGTTCATATGTTAATAAATTAATACCCTTGCCTATGTGGAAGTGAGTCATTATTGTAAAAAAATGATTTTACGACCTTAAAATATAATAATGGTTTTGGAGGAGTCAAAATGGATTTATAAAAATAATAAAATTAACATAAAATAATATTATTTTAAATGGAAAAAGAGGTTTGGTTGTCGATACCCTTTATAGTTTTTATTATATAACTTTTCGGTCATTATGTTGTCACAATAAAGACTATATATTTATTGTATATTTAATTTTTACCTGATTTTTTTTTGTCAAATAAAATTATGTAAAATTAATCATTGGATAATTTAGACCTTATGATTCCAAAAATTATATTTATTTTATAATTTTTTTAATATATTCATTTTCAATTTTAAAAATAAGAATCCACATTTATTGATAAATTCTTGGATATTTAACAATAGTAGTTTTCAAAGCCTTATAAAAATTACATTTGACTTAATAAAAATTATATGATTATTTATATTCACTGAAAACTATTTAATATTAATATTTCATTAAAATATAATTTATTTCAAATATCCATTAGTCCCTCAAAATAAATTATTTAATTGAACTTGAATATTACCCAAAAATACTATTTTCGTTTTATTGTGTAAAAATAAAAATAATTTATAATGTAACAAAAATTAGATGAAAATGTTTTAATTATTGTATAAAAAATAATGTACATACTCATATTTCAAGGGTCTTGATAAATTTTATATTAATACACCAATGAATGTAATAAGAGTAAGGTTACCAATGGTGAGACATTCATAGGATGATTTAGGGAACATGGTTTGTGCCGTGATCTAGATGAGCTTGAAATTCTATATTAAATGGTTTCAATCATGCTTAAGTTGTTATTTTGACAAAAAATACCATCTATTAAAAAATTTTATTTCATGATCCATATTCCAATGAGAGTGAAATTATTATTTTTTAATGTTCTAAATATTTATAAGGCTTCCACTACGATCACTTATAAAAAGGAACCTCCTCTAATCACTTCTCCACACAACTTTATCACCATATCTCAATAAATATTTTACAAAATATCTTCCCAAATATACTACTCACATACTAGAGGTTTTTATATTACAAAATTAATCTTCCAGAAATTGTAAATGTGTTGTTTAAAGATGATTATTCAAGAATGAGGTATATGGTCATACATACTATTATTTTAAGTTTCATTATTTTTAAACATCTTAAAAAATTCAATAAACATATTAACATAATGACATTAATATCCTTACTATTTCAAATTTTTTTTGATCTTAATGGTATATAAATTCTCTATCTTATTTCCATATAATAGAAATTGAAGGCGTTGCTCATGCCTACATATAGACTACTGTTTCTATGAAGAAATGTGTTTCGTTTTCCCCCACCAACAATCATGGATGGTTATATAGATATATTCAATGAATATATATGATATTTATAAAATAATCATGATTAAGAAAAGATAAATATTTATTTAACTTAATTGATTTTCAAACATTGAAAAATGAATGCATCACACATGCATACATATGCACTACCATGTTGATGAAGTCACACAATAAATTTATCACCATCACCATACATGAATTTTTATGAAATTGTATATAATTAATAAATATGAAATCAATGAAATGATAAAAATGTTGCAGATTATGAAACCTTGAAAAATGTTCATGGACAATAATCATTAAATAGAAATATATATGGAAAATAACTATTGAAAAAAGAATATTGATTTTAATAAATAATTTTTAATAAATGGGTGACTTGAAATTAAAAGGGAATATGTAGTAAAATAATTATGATTTTGTTTCTATTATAGATTTATAATAATTCTAAAATTTTTATATTGGAGTTTAGAGTGTGTATAATGAATTTCAGGAACATAGGTATAATTTTATGTTATAATATCATATTTTCTAAGCTTTATTTCTGTTCAAATTTAAATTTTCTAAAATTATATGAATTGTAACTATGAAAGAACTATTATTTTTGTCATATTTAATTTTGTAACTCTAAAATATTTTATAATATAAATATTATATTTCTAAATTAATACCATTCTCAATAGTTTTCTCCACGTGCAACACAAAATTAAAATGATATGTTTCATTTTAGAGAATAAAATTATAACAAGAATAATATATATTGTGTACAAACAGATTTTACCAAATTATAAATGCATAAAGTAGTATTGAGATATCTTAATATTTTAAAAGGTAATTTTCAACAATTTTTTTTAATATTAATATATTATATTTCCATAAATAATATATATTTATAAATAGTATAATTTTAATATTATGAGATGAAATTAAATTTTGTATTATGTGTATAAAATCATGTTAGGGTAAATTTTAGATATTTTTATAAAATTATTTATTTTTATAGAAAAATTAGAAATATATTTTCTATAAAAATTATAAATTTAATAAATTGATAATTAGGAAATTTAAGTGTATAAAACCATTAAATTTGTAATATATGTATTTTAGAAGTAAAAATATACATTTTGAAAATTAAATTTTGAATTCATAAAACCCATGATTAATATTTTAATAACATAAGTAATAATTTTCAATAAAACCATTTTGGTTATTATTTTAATTAAATATTGTTAGTTTAAAATGTGTTTTTTTCATAATTATCAATCCATATAATTATTAGTTTTTAAAAATTAACAAATTTCCATACTAAAAATTAAATACATGTATAATATTAGCCTATTAAGAAATTATAATCGTTAAATTACACTTTTTTTTAAAAAACACAATTTTAAAAGTTACATGTGCAAATGTGCAAATTTATTTTTATCTCCCACAAAAATATTGTCTTGTAAAATTGATTTAATATACAGAAACATAAATTCGAAATTATACAATATGTTCCATTTTATATTTAAGAAATAAAGTATATTATCTCTATACACATTAGTTAACATTATAACACCAAAAATGGTAAAAATGAAGATTCTAAGAGTAAAGGATTTAAAAACATGTTTAAAACATAATAGAAAAATGTTTTAGGGGTAGTCAACCTTATATAATCTTTCATTAAATTATTTTCAATTTTTTTCAGCAAAATGAAAATTTTAAGATGTGTTTCCTTTTTATTTTTTGTTTATAATTAAAAAAAATGTCATTCTCACCACTTATAAAAGGGGACTTTCACTACCCCTTAAATAAAACAAATATAATTTGGTTTCCACCTAAAACTATAACCATATAAATTATTTTATCATATTCTACACATCACTAACACCCCTGGTAATAATATATTGGATAAATGATTATCCACTAAATGAGGCTAATATTCATTATTAATATATATAATATTCATGTTATTTATTATTCATAAACACCAATTTAGTGCATTTTACACTTTGAACATCATTTCACATTATGATTGTAATTCTTTCTTAAAATTCACTTTTATGTGGTATATTTTTGAACATCATTTAAAATACCCAATGATTAATCTGATTCTGAGGAATGTAATTATACATATTTCAATTTGATATTTTGGGAAATTAATCTAAACTTCAATATTATCATGTTTTTTTAGGGATCAATGAATAATTCATGGAAGAAGATAGGGATGTTTTGTGATGAAAGGAAACAATTCTGGAGAAGTCAGATTGGACACCAGCCCATAGATGAGACTGTGGGGCCCATCATCCAGGCCCAATTAAGCCCAAATTTCATGGGATTAGATAAGAAATTTAGAGTAACAAATCATTATTCAGAAGACACTGCTAATTCGGCCTACATTGTGGTCATTTAGGTGGCCCAAGTTAGAGATAAAATTCTGGGCCAGATTCTACAGCCCAGAAAAATAGTCCACTAATGTAATCATATATCCGAATCCACAACTCCAAATGGGCCCAAATTTTACATGCGCTTAGGAGACAACAGGGGATCTATTTTATTCTTCCATGGACCATTGTGATTCGGATATATAGAAGGTCTTTCTAGAACGTCTATTCGGTGGATGAAAGCTAACTGCCACCTCGGGTCAAGTGTGGAAAATTCCAAGTTCCACAAGCTTTCCACCCACCTATGGCCCACCAAAATTAATTGATATTATGTGTACTATTGGAGGATAGACCCAAGGCTTCCAAAATGCCTATTTAAGTCAGTGGTGGGGGAGTTTATCATCTTTTAACTTTCTTTCATTGTAATGTTATGCTGTGGTTTTGTTGTCTCAAATTTGTCTTCCACATCTAAGTTGTTTTAATTCATCATTGTTTCTTAATAAAAGTTCTTATTATCTTATTATTATGTTCTTCTAATTATGAATTTGATACCATTGGTTCAAGTTGTGAAATTTTTCATACCAAACCTTGTGATATTATCACAAAACGGTGGAGTGATTGTTATTTTATTGTGTTTTTTTTACTTCTCCATTTCCTCCATCATGAGTATACTTTTCGCTTCCATTGAAACCATAGAATCAATGGAGGGCTAACCCGCTTATGATTTTATCCAAGGGAGTAGCAAGGGTCTGGAATGGATGTTATTTATCACCCCATTAATGTATAATAACTTCTTTAATTGAGATATTTATTTGATGATTTTTAAAACATCTTAATCCTTATTCAATTTAAGGTCACACATCTCAAGTGCTAATACGAACCTTTACCTTGGAGTGCTCAATGCTTTGATCCTTCATGTGTATGGGGGATTAGTATTAGGGAGTGTAGGCATTAAACCAGTAAGTGATGATTATGTTTGATCTTCTTAAATGAACCCATCTCAATAATAAGAAATTGATATCATTAAAAAAGGAATTCACCCAATCCACCCCAAGTGATAACCTAGCATCAACTCATTCTTTAAAATTGAATTCACTTAAATCTGTTATATATCCTTTAGAACAATCTTAAATCAACCCAAGTTGGTCACTTCATAGAAAAAAACAATCTATCGAATGTACGTGTCTTTAGGTTACTTCTTAGTCCTCTAAGGATTCGATAACCCAAGCTAAACTACAAGGACCGTTATACCTTCTTCTATTGGGTAAATATGAGCGAGAATCAAATTTTCGCACCGTTTCTGGGGACCTAAGTAAGTTATCTTAGACACTATCATCCTTTTTTCATCCTACTTCTCTTTTCTCACCCCTCACTCCTATGGAAGTCAATTTTTAACAAGTCCAAACATGGGAAACGTATCCCTACTTTGATCACCCAACCCCATGTATGATGTACAATGACCATAATAATTCATACTTGTGGGATCATCCACAACCTACTGAACCAGAGTGTTTTTATGTATATGATCCACAATACATTCCAACCTATAATGAGTTTTAATCCCCACAAAGCCAATCTGAACATCCTCCTATGGAATTCCAACAATGTAGTTATCCGCTTGGAATAAACCATCTGTCTCAACCTCTTATCCATCTGGATCCACAACCATTAATTGAAATATTGTTTCAAAAAATGGAGAAAATGAATTTTGAGGTTTCATCTTTGAGTTTAGAACTACAAAGCATTAAAACTTATGAGGAAGAAATCCCTACACCAACTATCCCTTCCATAACCTTATGTGACGTTTCTTGTTTCCCACAAACCCCACATGAATTTATTGAAGAAGAAACCTTTGGATTTAGGATAGATGAATAGGATCACAAAATTGTTGAAGGGTCTTTAAATCAAGAGGAAATTGACTTTTTGGATTCAAAATAGGAGAATCTGACATCATGGATTGAGTCTCCTAAGTATAACTCCATTGATAAATTTTCAAAAACACCAACCATTGAACCATTGAGAGAAATAAGAAACATTGAGTCCATACCCATTCCTAAAATTGATATTTCCAATTTTGTGGTTGAATCTTCAATTCAAAAGGAACCAATTCTGTTGAGCAATTTTTAAAATGAAATTGAGTTTGATTCAAAGTCCCAACCTATGTCTAAAAGTGTTAGCCTACCTAAACATGAATGAAAGTACTTTCCATCCTCCTTTAAGTTTACATTAATTGGGGATATCAAAAAACATCCATTCTTCACAATTTCATATCTTGAAACCAATAAAGAGGTAATTATTCTTAATGTGTTTCAAAAGACAAAAAAAGAAATTGAATCCCCCATTTCTGATATTCCTTGGATTTTACCACTCATTTTAGAACAAAGGTTTGTGCATGAAAAAATTTATAAACATAGAATGAATCTCAACCAAGAAGAAGTGGTGAAACATGAGGTTATTAAGATTCTGAAAGTTGGTATTGGGTAAGTTGGGGGGATTAATTTCGGGCTAACGACATTAAACAAAGCGCTGCATGGGAGGCAACCCATGGTTTTCAAGTTTCTTATCATTTTGTTGTTTAAATAAAATTTATATTTTAATTAATAATTTTTATATTTTAAAAAAATAGACTGTTGACATGTTCTTCTATTATGAGTATGGATGGGTCTGAAAGGATAGCACCATATTCATCCGTGTCATGTGGTGTGATCCTTGAGTAATGCCTTACCCAGAAATTTAAAAAGAAGACAATGTATCATCAGTTTGTTTTATTTTAAAGTTTTTTGTAGGTTAAAATAAAAATAAAAAAATAAATAAATAAAAATATAATAATAATAATAAAAAGGGACACATCGTGGGTCATGGGTCAAACCCCGTCATAACTAGCAAAGCCTTGGGGATTCGAACCCAGGACCGAAGTGAGACAGGGGCACACGCTTACCACTGAACTACAGTTTTTTATGCTTCATTATTCTATAATTTATATATATATACTTATATTTTACTTTATTTATTATATAAATATAAATATATATATATATATATTGTTTTGTTTTGTTTTGTTTTTCCTTTTTCTACTAGGGAACTCTGCAAGTGACATGGATATCAAAGGACTAAATTAGTGCAGCAAGAATTTCAACTTCAACCACACGGTGACTTCATTCCATGATCCTCATTTTCAATTTATTTTTTGAACTTCTTTTATCTGCATCTACTCCTTCTAAATTTTCAATTCTTCAAACACTAGGGACAATGTTTTTTTAAGTTGGGGGGGGAGATGAAATAAAAAAAATTGATTTTTTGAGAAAAATGAATGATTTGAAAAAAAAAGTGTGTAAATAGAAAGAAAAATTCCTTTAAATTTGAACATGGTAATACACATTACACACTTTGAAACTGAATATCAAATAATTTAGCATACCCTAATTCTAATTTTAATCCTTTTATAGTTTCATGAGCATATATTTTGGAAAGTGTGGCTATCCAATGTGATATTTCATTGTTTATATTTTCATCCAAAAAAAGATCACAATGCATGTCCTTTGGATAGTGGGGTATTAGTTTGAGTTCATGGGGTCCCCCAAAAAAATAGAATTGTTTTGGTGATCATTTTAGTTTAATTTGAGTATTCAAAAAAAATTGTGCGTAGAGAAATGAAATGACCTAATGCGTGGCTTTCGGCACATGGGAATCATGACTCCATAGTTGCCTGGCCCAGAGTTAGTAATTTTATCTCTAATTTTGGTAATTTGAATTTGTTTTTGACTGATTTAACTCAATATGGTGCCTGAGTATGTGGGATTCACTTGGTTCCCTAAGTTCTTTGAGCTTGGAAGTCCTCAGCAAAGTCTCGCTACATGGGTTTACTCTTTTGAGTGCAATTTCAATTACCATGGAAAAATTGAAAAATAAAAAAAACAAAAAAAAAAACAAAAAAAATATATAATACAAAAAAAATTAAATACTCATTCTAATATTGAAATGTGATTCCACCTAGCACTTTCTTAATTTCCCCCTTGAATAAAGATGAACCCCCATGTCTATTGTGATGCACAACACATCCTCATACTTAATTAATATTGGATGAAATACGACAATGAATTTGAACAAAGGGATGGGCTTGGGATTGAGATCTGCTTATGAAACTATCTTGTAATAAATTATTTTTATTGGTTTCATGATTTTTTGGTATAAGGGTTTTTGGTGATCATTGTGTATTAAAATGTTTTTGGAAAAGGGAATTTGAATTTCATATAGTTGAGAAATATTTTGCTCGAGACTAGGAAAACAGATGTTGGGGGGTGTGATTAGCCACTAAATGAGGCTAATATTAATTTTTAATATATATAATATTCATGTGATTTATTATTCATAAACACCATTTTAGTGCATTTTACACATTGAACATCATTTCACATTATGATTGTAATTCTTTCTTAAAATGCACTTTTATGTGGTACATTTTTGAACATCATTTAAAGTACCCAATGATTCATCTAATTTTGAGGAATGTAATTATCCATATTTCAATTTTATATTTTGGGAAATTGATCTACACTTCAATATTATCATTTTTCATTTCGGGATTAATGGATAATTTTTGGAATAAGATGGGGATATTTTGTGATGAAAGAAAACAATTATGGAGAAGTCAGATTTGACACCAGCCCACTAATTAGACTATGGGGCCCAACATCCAGGCACAATGAAGCCCAAATTTCATGGTATTATATAATAAATTTATGGGTACAAATCATTATTCATAATCCAGTGCTAATTCTTCCAACATTGTGGTCATTTAGGCGGCCCAAGTTAGAGATAAAATTCTGGGCCAGATTTTACGGCCCAGAAAAACAGTCCACTAATATAATCATATCTCTGAATCCACAACTACAAATGGGCCGATAGTTTACATGAAGTTAGGAGACTTCCGGGGATCTATTTTATTTTTCTATGGACCACTCTGATTCGGCCATATAGAAGGTCTTCCAAGCATGTCTGTTCAGTGGATGAAAGCTAGCTGCCACCTCGGGTCAAGTGTGGAAAAGTCCAAGTTCCACAATCTTTCCACCCACCTATGGCCTACCAAAATTAATTGAGATGCTTTGTACTGTTGGAGGCTCGAACCAAGGCTTCCAAAATTCCTATTTAAGGTAGTGGTGGTAGAGGAGTTTATCATCTTTGAGATTTATTTCATTGTAATGTTATGCTGTGTTTTTGTTGTCTCAAATTTGTCTTCCACATGTAAGTTGTTTTAATTTATCTTTTTTTCTTAATAAAAGTTATTCTTCTCTTATTATTCTATTCTTATACTTATCAATTTGATGCCATTGGTTCAAGGTGTGAAATTTTTCATACCAAACCTTGTGATATTATCACACAACAGTGGAGTGATTGTTATTTTATTGTGTTTTTTTACTTCTCCATTTCCTCCCTCATGAGTCTACTTTTCACTTCCATTGAAACCATAGAATCAATGGAGGTCTAACCCACATATGGGTTGATACAAGGGATTAGCAAGGGGATGGATTGGATGTTATTTATCACCCCATTAATGTATAATCACTTCTTTAATTGAGATATTTATTCGATGATTTTTAAACTCCATCGTCCTTGTTAAATTTAAGGCCACACACTTCATGTGCTAATACGAACCTTTACCTTGAAGTGCTCAAAACATTGATCCCTCAACTGTATAGGTGATTATTATTAAAAGGTGAAGGCATTAAACCAGTAAGTGATGATGTTGTTTAATCTTCTTAAATGAACCCGTCTCAAATATAAGAAATTGAAATCATTGAAAAGGAAAGACGTCCAATCCACCCCAAGTGATAACCTAGGATCAACTCACTCTTTTAAATTGAATTTACTTAAATCTATTAGTTATCCTTTAAACCCATATAAAATCAACCCAAGTTGGCCACTTCATATCCAAAAATAGTCCATATAATGTACGTTTCTATAGGTTTCTTCTTAGGTCTCTGAGGATTCGATAACCCAAGCTAAACTACAAGGACCATTCTACCTTCATTTCATGGGTAAATTTGAGAGAGAATCAATAAAGCCCTCCATTTCTATGGAGTACTTTATGGGAAAGTCCAAGACTTTTACATGAGTATTATTTTTTCATAATTTTATATTTCCATTCATACTTTAAAAAAATCATCTTTTAATTACAATATAATGAAATAATAATTGAATATATAAATAAAATTATTATTATATGGGTATAACTATTAACCATATTTCCCCTTTCTTATTATCAGAAAAACAAAAAAATATTCGTGTTTAGTGGAAACTATCACCACCATAAAGTAATGACATCCATTTTATCCCAACCATATATATTAGCTGATTATAATGGTGGAATTGATTAATAAATTTAAAATGTATTATATAATTATGAATAATGGGATAAAAATTATAATCTACCTTATTTACCTATCATTATTTGGGAAATTGAAATGTTAATATTGTATTGTACAGACAGTTTCTTCCACAAAGTAACATATCCCATTTTTAATCTAATTTCATTATTATTTATTAAATCTTGTGAAAATATTGTTAAAACATTAAATAAATGTAAATAATATCATCATAATTATTCTTTATTAATGTATATATTCGAAAAATAAATAACTTCAACAATCATAATCATCCATTAATTAAGGTATGTTCATGTTTGAGACGTTCTAACAACCTAATTGAAAAATTCTACAGAATAATATAATTAAAAATTATGTTAGTTTAATTAATAATAATATTTGATATAAAAAATAAAATAAAATTTTTATTTTTGATCTATGGTGATTACAATAAATTTAAACTCTGTTATTAATAAAGTAATTTATATTCATGAAAACTCCCTGATACTTGCTGATCCTTGATTATAGCATTAACGATTATAACAAATAATGAAATATAATTAAATTTAAAAATTATATTTTTTTATAAAACATAAATTTTAGTTCTTCATATGAAAATTTTATGATTTTATGTTGTATAATAATGAATAACTACACCACTTTTATGAAACTAGTTCAAAATGATCAAGATTACTCATACTCGATATTGAAAATAGGTAATAACTAACTATTATACTTGTAGAGAAAAAGACTAAATTTTTTTTATAATGATATAGATTTAAATAAGGTTATAAAAAATGATATTAATATTGATTTATTTCATACATAGGATATTTAATAGCTTTAGTGGAAGTCAAGAATTTATGTACTGATTTTTGTGAACTCAATTTTCATCCATTGAGTTACAAACTTTATTATTAAACTTTATTGTTCTATGTTTTATTTTTTATAACTAATTAATAAATTTTATTTTATATATTATATTTTAGGGTTCTACAATTCTTCTCTACAAACTCATTATCAAATTATTGTTTCGAAAAATATTATTTTACCTGTAAGGGTTCATTGTCTCAAATTATATATCATTGAGACATTATTATGTTATACACCATGTTTTATATTTTATGGGGAACTTAATTACATAATTATATTTTATCTTATGAGTTAATAACTATTATATTAAATTTTTAATGTGTATATATTGGTTATGGATTTCATTATAAATCAACTAATACTTTTTTTTTGAGGTATTAAACTCTTGGAAATCAATCACCACCTTTTTATTTACAAATCCTTAACTGCATTTGGCATAGTTTTTCATCAAATTCCCTTCCACTGTGAACACTCTATATATCATACCTTTGACTAATGGTTATTCACCTAGATTCCATACATTGATTGATTTCTGAAATTATTGACATAAATATATAACCCATTCAATTTATGGTGTTAATTTTATGGATGGTTTCGTGGAAAGCTATTTAATTTATAAATTTATAAAAAATTGAAAATCCATATAATTTTTTTTCTATAAAAAAATTTATTGATTACTCATGAATGTTTATTATATATTGTTTAAACATCCTCTATGTTCCTCCATATGTCTTATGATCATTTGATGACTAGAATAATATTGACATTCCATATGTTTTTATCTTAGTATGGATGGATAATTATTAAAAATGAAATTTTATTATACATTGAATTGTTATTAATATAATCCACATACTGAATTCATTAATCTTATTGATGTTTTGAGTTTAGGTAGGAATCATATATACCCTCAATGTATCATTTGGTCTCATGAGTAAAAATGTTTAGGTATTTTTTGTATGACTAACTAATGTAAGAATGATGTCTTAGTTGTGACCTTGTTCACTAAAATTATTTATTGGATGTGGCCATGATGAAAATAAAAATATAATGGATAATAACTTGACGGTAAAGTTTAATATGTATGGTATTATTCATTAAATATCTTAAAATTAAGTTATTATTTTCCTTGTGTTTATTTTTATTTTTAATAATTCATTTTCATCAAGATCATATGATCAATTATATAGAGTTATTAGGATATCATATTTTCACTACCCTATAATTAATTCCATGTTTATGCCTTGATTTATTCAAATATACATTTTCCCATTCTAAGATTTTGATTTAATACATTTTATGATTCCATTTACCTTTTTTATATTACATGTATAAAATATTATAATTCAAAAATAGTACCTTGGATGGTGAATTTTTAGGTTATGTTGAAGAATTGTATTGATTAAATAGTTTGTTTTATAAATGAAAAATCTTAATTTTATGAGAAATACATAGTATTTTTTTATATTAATTTCATTCCTAATTCTGAAAAACACTAAAATGAATAGGTCTTTGAATGTAAGTTAGAAAATATTTTTTAGTGACTTTGAAAGTATTGATGGTTAAAATTGTGTAACATCAATTGAATTCAAATACAGCTTTTAAAGAAGGGTTTTATTCATAGAAAATCATAGGAGAGTGGGTATTGGGTGTCAAATATATGTAATGGGGGTTTCATGTATCAGTACCATATTACACTCTTTGGTATTGAAAATGCTGAAATGATATTATGAATAAAAGTTTTCATAGTTTTCTTCTTGTAGTTGGGAATCATTCCCTTCCATATCCATGTAATTTGAAATTATTTTATAAATGTAATTATCTAGTTTTAAATGATTTATTTATTTTTATTATATTTTAATTTATTTTAAATGATAAAAAATAATCTTTTCAAAAAAATTCAATAGAACTAATTTTTACATTTCATAATGGTTAATAAATAATATTTTCAAAAATTGATGGCGTGAATGAGTTTTCCAATAGTCAGTGTAATGAACCATAAATTCCAAGGGAATTTTTTTTCTTAATTTTCTTTGGAATTTTACAAGAACGCAGTTTCTGATGGTGCCTGATTCCGAGGCCCGGTGTGCCCGGAATCAATTTCCGAAGTTTGGCTTGGGTACGTTCAGTGAACGGACGAGCGGGTTTTTCTAACTTTTGAACCGGTGCTCGGAATCGAATTCTGAGGGCACCGATGGAATCGCAGTGCCGATAATTGCTTTGAAACGCCTCTTCCGGAGTTGCGCTTGATCGGGTGTGGTTTTTTAATTTTTGGGCTTAAAGATAAGAAATAAAATAAATTGTTCGACAACTTTGTTTTATTTCTCTTATGCCACTTGGATGCCACTTGAAGCCACTTAAAGCGGCTTAAGCTGAGTTGATGTGGATAGGGTACTATCCAAAAATATCCTACCCGCTTGGTAGGATATTTGTAAGGTGGGGCCTGCATGAGCCCCACCGTTTCTTTTCCGCTAAGTAACGCACCCGCGAAAACCCGTCATTATGAAAGTCAACTGACGCGTTTTCTTGATTTCTTAACGCACCAATTAATTGGGCGGTTTTCTTCGTGAATTAAATGGGCAGTTTCTTTCATTAAATTAATCTTACGAATTGATGGGTCGTTACTTACATTTTTCGTTTGTTGGCGTGATAATAAAATAAGACCAACACGACTTCTGGGAGGATTACACCTTGAGAGGTTTTTGACAGAAGTTCTTGTGCCTTCATCCTTCTTCGCGAAGAACACGAAGAACACGATGAACACGAAGAACACGAAGAACGCCGGCCTCCGACGAAGAATGCAAAACACGTGGAAATCGACGACGCGACGCCGTGTGCCGCGACGCCGACGTTTCCTCTCCCGCAACGTTCTTCGGCGACGTTCCTTCCTCCACGACAAAAACCTTCGATCATCCGTTGAGGTGAGTGTTTGCGTTTCTTTAAATTCCTTTCTGGTTTTGACTAAAGAAGGATTTAATTATTATTAATTAAATATTTTTGTTCTTGAACCTCGGAGTTTGTCGACGCGACACCCTTCCGTGAAGACGCGACGCCGGATACCACGACGACGCGACGATCCCCTCTTCCCGCGAAGAATGAGCGTGCGATGACTTGAAGAGGTAGGGGTTGTTGTGAATAATTCTTTTATATTCCTGTGAACGTTTCTTTAAAATTAAAGAACCAGATTCCTATGAACAATTTTAATTTATTAAAATCGTTGTTTCATGTGTTGAATAATTTCTCCCATTGTTTTTATTCTAACGTGGAGGGTGCGGGCCAAACGAAAACCGCCCAAAAACCCTCCGCCGTTCTTCGTGGTTGTGCAGATTTGGCGGGCGATGACAAAACGTGACGCAAGGGCAATTTGTTGATTCCGCAGTGAAGAACAGAACCCGGGAGGGACAACGGCGCAGACGGGAAGGAAAACGGACCACTGGAGCGACTCCGGTGGC
This sequence comes from Viscum album, assembly GCA_963277665.1. NCBI lineage: Eukaryota > Viridiplantae > Streptophyta > Magnoliopsida > Santalales > Viscaceae > Viscum > Viscum album. The sequence goes on along the minus strand of OY728121.1, from coordinate 1,347,205,213 downwards.
CCGTGGAAGGCAGCGGCGGTGCGCCACACCGGCGCGGCAGCACGCCGCCGGAAAGGGGGCGGCCGACGAACCGCCAGCCTCAATTAGCGGTGAAGGGCGGGGGATCCGCGCGCCCCGCCCGCGTGTCTGCTCGGCCGCGCTGGCCGAGCCACGGCCGGACGGTCGGGCCGGACCGAACCGGACCGCTTCGGACCGGGCCGGGCTGGGCCGGGCCCAGCCGGGTCGGACCCGGGTCGGGTCGACCCGGTTCGGCCGACCCAGGGGGGGGGGGTCGTGCCGGGTCGCCCCGGGCCCAGACCCCCGTTTTTGGGCCACTTTTTGTCGAATGCCCGTAACTTGAGCTACGAGCCTCCAAACGACTCGCCGTCAGCGGAAACGCGATCCTTGGATCAAGACGGTCGTTTCAGTATATCGCACTCAAGGTTTCAGAGAACTTTGGGTTCGGCCGGGTCGGTTCGTACACGAAACCAACCAGGCCCTCGGAGCGGAAACGCTCGTAACTTGAGTTCCGGACGTCCGAATGACGTGCCATCGACTTTAATGGATTCCTCCAAGTGAGATGGATCTTTTGGGTTACTCCTCTCGAGGTTTGGATGCCGTCGGAGTGCGATCAGGTTGGTTCGCTCACAAAACCAACCAGGCCCCTGGAATGAAAAATCCAATAACTCATAGACCGGGCAACCGATTGACGCGCTGTCTTTCTCGTTGCGTTCCTGTTGACAATACAGAACTTTTGGCATCCTCCGCCCGAGTTTTGGATGCAGTTGGGTTATAGCCGGGTTGGATTGTACCGAAAATCCAACCGGGCCCCTGGAACGGAAAAAGATGATATCTTTCAGACATGACGTCCGTTTGAAGAACTGTCAGCGGTGTTGGTGATCTCTTCGAGAAACGGTCCCTATCAGTATACCCTATAAGAGTTCGGGGTACAGTTGAGATACGGCCGGGTTGGTTCGCTCACGAAAGCAACCGGGCCCCTGGGACGAAAAGGCTAGCAACTCACAGACCGGGCGTCCGATTGACGCGCCGTCTGTTGCATTGAGACCCCTATGACGAGGCGGTCCTTTGAGATACTTCTTCGTGGGACTTTGAGATACTTGGAGTATCGAATTGTAGCTTGTGGAGCGGACCCTCCCAGAGACGAGTGTATGGAGTACGGAGACCGTGTAGCCGGCAGAGACCTGAAGACTGCTTGTCCGATTCGATTCGGAGTGACTTTCGTAGCCCAATGGGGAGCACTATATTGTGAGGTGGAAGACCCACAACAAAGGAGCACTACTATGTGAGGTGGCAGACCCGCGATACTCGACAGGAGGAGTACCTCTGTAGGCTATGAGGGGGGAGCACTACTGTGTTGGGTGGCAGACCCCGGCAGGAAGCACTACTGTGTGAGGTGGCAGGCCCATGGTACTCGACAGGAGGAGTACCTCAGCAGTCTTAGGTTAGTGAGCAGTACCTCAGAGTTGTGACAGGATCACTGTACACTCCAGAGACGGGCTCATCAACAATTACAGTTTCGATAATGAAAATCCTGGTTTGAGCTGAGACTTTTGACCTTGTGTTTACCTCATGATTGAGATGAGTTACTTGATAACTTAGGTATATGTATGGGCATATATCTAAGTAGAGGTTATCTGTTGAGATCTTCTTGTGGTTATCCTTGTTGGTTTAGTGAGACCTTGAGGGTCTTGGGGTCCCTACTGAGTATCGTTATACTCACCCCTGCACGGTCTATGCCCACACCTCGTTGTGTTGGTTGCAGACGACGAGCAGTGCTGACGGAGGCTGAGTGTTCGAGGACGAGTTAGTACCCGGAGGTGGACTACACGACGTGACGACTCACAGAGGAGGTTGACGGACGAGAGCGTGGATGAGGCTATCTGTACCTACCCTTCAGGTAGGATCCGAGGATGACGACCCAGGAGCTGCTTCCTTCTTCAAGCTGTTTTTCTTTTTGCTGTTGTACCTTGTTCAGTTGTAGTTGTACTTTCTTTTGGGTTTGTATTCTGGCCCTTTTACTTTTCAATATTTCTTTTGTACTTAGTGTTTTGCTTCCGCTTGTACTCTGTGATGCTTGTTTTCTTTTATAAAGGCAATGCCTTCCCAGTTACCGGGATTTTTCGCCTTTGGTGCTAGTCGCCAGCCCCTGGCCTATGGAAGGCGGGCTTGGGGTAGTCACGACACGGTCCCCGAGGACGGGTCGTGACAAATTGGTATCAGAGGAGTTTGGTTCTACCGTAGAACTTATAACTCTGATGTTTCTTTCTGTGAAGCAATAGTGTTAAGAGTACCGAGTGTGGTTTTCAGTTCAGGGAGTCCAGTGTTGGTGCGGGCGGCCGACGTATCCATACACTAGGACCCTGACAACTGATTTCCAACTTTCTGCACGAAAACACTGATTGCGTGTGTGTTTTCCCAAAGTTTTATTTAAATGTCAGCTCAAACCAGGCCAGCTCACCAGGTATAATCGTTTGACCATGTCACGTTGTTTCTTTCAGGATTCCTTTTCTCGGACGACCAACTAGAGCCCAGAGGGATGTGCGTACTGACATCCTGTCGAGCGACGAGGCTTCGGTACAGGGCCCTCTTGCAGTTGAGGCACCGGCGGAGGCACCAGCTGTACTACCATACGTTGGGCCACCGATGACACCAGCCCCAGTAGTAGCTGATGCACGCCACTTGAGTGCACTGCACGAGTTCCAGCGCCAGAGGCCACCCAGGTTCCGGGGAGAGGCGGACCCGCATGCGGCTGAGGATTGGCTGGAGGCTGTGGTGAGAGTCTTCAGGCTAGTGGGGACGCCGACAGACTTCATGGTGATCTTTGCTGCCAGCCTTCTTCAGGCAGCAGCAGGCAGGTGGTGGAGCCACTTGTTCCAGTTTTGCGATGGGATGGACTTCACATGGGAAGACATCGAGACCTTATTCAGGGTGGAGTTTATGCCAGTAGCTCTACACCCCAAGCGTGTTCAGGAGCTGCTGCCTTTGCCGCGTGTTTTTCGATCAGTAGCCTAGTCATCTGTGGGCAGTAGACAGATGGTGCAGAGATCCAGGAGGACCAGACTAGCAGTTGGGCGATCTCGGGTTTTAGGACCGGTGGTGCGGGGCACCCGGGGTGGGGTCAGAGCCAGGCGTTCCAGAAGCAGACTGTGTTACTCGTGCGGCGGAAAGGGTTATCTGGCACGTGACTGTCCGAATCCTTGTACAGTTGATCCGCAGGCTTTGGGGGATCCAAGCAGCGGCGAGTGCTTGAGCAACAACCGAGTAGTGGACAAGGCAGTAGAGCTCCTGGAGCAGGTGGACAAGAGCGGAACTAGTAGATACGTCCCTTGTAATTCTAGTTCCATTTTGAGGTTGTATTCGTTTCTTTTGTACCTAGTGTTTTGCTTCCTCTTGTACTCTGTGGTGCTTGTTTTCTTTTATAAAGGCAATGCCTTCCCATTTATCAGGATTTTACGCCTTTGGTGCTAGTCGCCAGCCCCTGGCCTATGGAAGGCGGGCTTGGGGTAGTCACGGCACAGGCCCCGAGGATGGGTCGTGACAGACAGGTCCTTTGTTTTTCATGAATAATTCTTTGACTGTTCTAAATGTTTTACATTGAAAATAATAATACAATTTTTATAAGATTTTTCTATTAATGTTAACAAAATAAAATGTTTTTTTCTTTTGTTTATCAAATAATGTAACTAATATTTTTAGGAAATTATTTTTTTCATATATTTCATTTAACATTTTATGTGACTCACTGGGGATATGATCTTTATACACAATCCAAATTCTTTCTCTGGATGGATTATGATGATAATTATTTAATTTTTATCTAATGAAACCCATTTTTTCTCAAGGGTTAATGTAACAGTCAAATGTGTGATTATTGAAAAAATATACTTGTGTATTATATATAAATGTATTATTATGTTACAGTTGTTTATGTTATATCTCTCTAATTTATTGTGTTGTGTTCTATATATGGCGATCTCAAAATGGGTATACAAGAATTTTTCCCTATAACAATGGCATGTGGGAGGTTGTCCCATGGTATAGAGAGTACCCGAGGGATTTTCCCAAGCACAAGAGGTTACAAAGATGATTATCCAAATCCGCATAGGGTAAAAAATAGGTTATCCCAAGCCAAATAAATTACACAGGTAGTCATCCCAAGAATAATTGTGTTGAATGTCATGGTATCCTTCAAATATTATTTCTATATTTATTAGAATGTGAAGTAAGACCAATCCACTAGGACACTCTATCTGAAATGACTATCTTGGAAGTGATCCTTGATTATATAAATGATTTTATATTTTTATTCTATAATTTTATGCCCCAAACTCTTTTCTTGTTCATATGATTCATCCTCAAGGATATTGATTGATTATTGATGATTATTCAATCTTATGACTCATGTCTATTATTATGAAAAAACCTTATAATACGAGTTATGTTTTATGGTGTATGAATTGATGTGTATTTTTTATAATTTTTAGTCATTTTATCATTTACTTAGTCTTATCTTATAATAAATTATGATCCTTGATTAAAATATCCCAGATTTACCTTTATTGAGAATCTCAAATCACCTTATTTTTATTTTAATTATCTACTTTATGAAGAAATGTTTTATCTATAGAATGTCTAAGAAGCGTAATACATGAGGAATAACTTATGGGATACACTAAATAATTTTCATGAAATAAATTGATTAGGTAACTAGATTAAAAATACTCTATGTCTTTATTGTTTTCAGGTGCATATTATCATAATATATGTTGTATATTAATCTAAAATGATGTAATATTTATGTAAGTGATGCTTGGTTTGCCTCTTATTAAAACTATACTAGGTACATGTTATTTATTACAACCACATTCCAAAATAATTATAATTACTCAACCGTTAAAATTCTATACAAACATTTGACCTCAGATATTCACCTTTAAATAATAATTTTATTACTTTTAAACGTTTCCATAATATCACTTTCTACATTGGAGTCTAAAAATAAAAATTCACTTAATTTCCAATTTCACTGAAAGTCTATTTTTATCCAATTCCACAAAAAAATGGATGTGATGAACTATCCATGACATACAGAAATATTAAATTAATTAAAATAAATATCCACTATATATCACAATAAATTAAATCCTAAAATATATAAGTTTAGTGATGGGTGATTAGAGACGTACTTGTTTTGTTTTATAACACATGAAACATTTATTTATTTTATCACATGTTAACCCATTATAGAACTAGAATATATTATATTATTTAAAAAAAATTGGTAATATAATAATAAGAAAAAGGTGATCTCATACAATCAATATGGGTTAAAACATAAGAGACACCAATAATGGATCATAAGATAGAATAATTTGAATATGTGGGTTTTAGAAAATATTTAATTTATATGAATATAACACTATGAAATCATACCCAATGATGTATGAACCATGGTCATGAATATAAGATAAAGTTTTTTTGGGTATATTTTGAATTTATAATTGGAATGTTAAACAATAGACAATAATCAAGTGCCATGAAAAAATTAAATTGAAATTTAGCTTGAACCAAACAATATAATGTAATTGCTTAGGTTAAGGCTCACTACCATGTGAATCTTCACATAGTATTAGAACATTTCCCCTAACATAGTAGACAAGGATAATCTCCCATGTCTAAAAACATAAAATATTATGAGATATAATATTTCTATAAATAATTAGAGGGCTGTATAATTCTAGTAAAACCCATCACATAATGATAAATTATACATATGTGTAGCACATGAAAATTACCATGTTCAAAAATCAATCATAAGATAAATAAAATATAAGAATGAAATAAATTTAAGGAATTTTTTTAAAGTAATAAATAAATTATCCAAGAAATAAAAGTTCATTATTTCTTAAAAACATATCCACAGTTAGTCGTGATTACTTTTAAATTATTGTTAATGATTATTTATGAAAAATATTTAGAGGACGATACAAATTACATATAGATAAAATTAAATTATGGTTTTCATTCATACCTAGTTCTAATTTAAAAAATAATATGAATAAATGGTGTTATATATGAATTAGAAAGTAAAAAATATCTTTTAAAAAATAATTTATTTAACAAAACAACAAATAGAACCTTGTAAACTAATATTATAGAATGTGTTAGAAAAACATTACCATACATAAATCAATTAAGAAGATAATTAAAAATATTTTTTAATAATATTTTAAATAAGTTAAAGATAATTGATAGTAATATTTACAAATTTTATTAGTGAATATAATGATGTTGATGAAATCATAAATTGAACAAGGACAAGAAATTGGAATATTTACAACCCAAAAGATGATATAAACATAATTTTACTTATTAGAATCATTTCATGTTAATTATGAATTTATGGGAAGGGAAATAGTAAACATACATATAAAAATTTAACTATAATAGAATAAAATAGTTTGTTATTTTGATAAAAAGGCCACAAAAGTTCCCTTAATGTGTGCCTAGATATAAAAAACAACAATTTAAATAGATAAATTTAAAATACAACCCTTACTTTAGGATCTCACAAATTCCCTTTAATTTCTTATGAAATTAAAATACACATTTTTATCTTTTATTTCATAATATTATTCTTATATATTACATTTTTTACTATTGAATTATATTTATTTATTTCAAGTATATTATTTAGTTATAGTTTATTTTTTCATCAAATGATTGTATATTTGATTTTAACCTTAAATGTTATTATATGGGGTTGTTAATCATTTTTCATTGATAAGAAGTTCTTCATTACCATATTACCGAATATAGTACAATAATTGTTTTATAATTATTTATGTTGTGCCTTGTCCAATTTATGGTAGAAACAAGTACAGTTTGTATGAATGGAATTCCTAATGCATAGGTTTTAATTAATTATAATTATAATTTTTTTTAATGAATAATGATTATTAATTTTTTTCACCCTTAAATATCAGAAACCATAACATAAATTAATATTTAACATCATATATTAACATATATTGATTTTTTATAATGATAAAGTATAGAAATTGAGAAGAGTGTATAGTAATGGTCATGAAGGTGGTTGATGGACCTAAAAAATAAAAATCTATAATAATGAATGAGTAAGAGTGTATAGTTATATTCTTGAAATATAATGTTTAAAGAAGCATAATAATTATAATGTGATAATATTAGAGTGGGGAATGAGATTTTATCAGAGCAAATATTAGAATTTGAATTAAAACTATAACCATGTACATGATATTTACTTTGATGAACTAAATAATTATTGAAAGTGATTCAATAATAATGATTGATTAATTCATCCGTCTCGGGAATTTTTTTTAGAAATATGGTATAATAATTTAGGTTAGGTTATTATGTAATGGATTGGTGATAAATTGAAAATATATAACTAGTTTAGATTGGGTGGAGAATAGAATCATTTATTGTTCAGAATTGACATCCTTTATATGTAAATATATTTTAGGTAATTTGGAGACATAGAATCATAATTGAGTTAGTTGATTTAGTTAAAATAATAATGGTTCTATTTATATTATCAACTAAAACAAATGAAATGTGAATTATCTAATCTGAATATATAAAATTAAAATTTTAGACTTCATCGCATTTCATTTTACCCAATTTTACATGATTAAATTATTTACAATGACAATTCTATTTTTAAAAATAATTAATTAAATCCCCATATTCCTAATTTTAACATGATTAGTCCAAATTTTACCTCAAATTTTTAAAATTATAATTATAATTTTGAGAACATATTATTTTAAATTAAGACATATAATATGTAGAAAAGGATTTTTATGTATAAAAATAACTTTTTGAACATTAAGTGTTCTTATTCTTATTTAATATCAATGAATGATAATTATATAAATCTTAATGGACACAATATAAATATCAACACAAATATAAAACATTATATAAATCTAAAATATTAATTTATCGTAATATTTAATTTCATTATCTAATTTTTGGTTATATTTATATTTTTTTCTAACATTTTATAGCTATAATTGGTCGTATATCATCAAGGAAAACCATATGTATGAAGATATAACTTTTGAGGTTTGTTATATACCTGGGGTTTTATTCATATATTCATAAAAATATAGTGCTTCCAAAACATTAGGGAACACATGTCTACTATGATATTTTTGGTCATGGTTTGGGTTATTCTTATCATGTGTTTGGAGATGGTGATAACCATATTCTACCCCATGATCACCTAGTATGATCACAAAACCCAAACCTATACTTGATGCATCATAGTTAAAAAACATATCCCTAACTGGAATTAGGTAGAATCATTACATTTAACAAGATCAACTATCACATATATTCCTTAGAGGAATATTTTCACCTATAAATCTATTCAAATTTTAGTACTTTATAGTTTGGATTAGATATTAGCAGTGAAAAATTGGTGAAATATTTTATGAATCACTTGTAAAAACCGAACAAACCCAATAAACTCTTTATAATAAATATATTCTTCATCTTTTCTAATAACAATGTCACATTTTCTTTTTAGAATAAATTGACATTCTTTATTTGGTAAAATATTCCCATGTAAAACCACCTCTTGAATCACAAAATAATATATATATATATATATATATATATATTAAATATTGGTGATGATCGGGTAGAGACTCTAAATACACTATTTTATATTTCTCATGATCTTCCTATATCTTGGAATATACCATGATATTAGGAATAAACTACAAAATAATAGAGTCAATATATAGATGGAATATCTGATTCATGAGTTCTATAAAGATAGTTTAAAATATCATAGGATAATTAAAATGGCCACACCTACTTCAAAACATAGTCTTATTAATTTCATCCTCTGTCATCCAGATCCAGTGATAACCATTATAATGATACATATTATATTAATCACCATTGAACATTAATTTAAAAAAATATTTTATTGATACATTATAATTTATTATTAATAGTAACCTAGTATAACATTTGATAGTAAATATTCAAGATAAGTGATCCATATGTTTTCTTCTAAAAGAGAACTATGTCAGCCCATGGAGACACACTCTGTTTAATAGATCATTTTTTATCCAAATAATATAAATTAACCTTCAGATCAGGAAAATATGTAGCTTACATGTATAAATATGGTAATAAAATATGAAGGGTTTTTGGAACCATATCTATAAAATTCACGACCTTATCCTTTAAGTGAAAACACAATAAGTAATATGAAAAAACCTTAGGAAACTCCCTTATAAACAAAAGAACCTCAATTATGAAATTAAAATTTTCATTATCTACTAAGAGGGATTCTATGTAATATGTTAAGTAAACCATTTATAGAAGGGGGTGATCCTATCTAATCCGATCACATATCCCAATCCCCCTAAAACCCAAGAGATTCCCAATCATAAGTGGTGAAGGTCACCTTATATTAGAATAAATAAACATTTTACCTAAATTAAACCATCTATTACATCATAATAATGATTTCAAAGTGATAAATCTCAAGGAAATAGAAAACCAACTCAAGATCTACATCTGATATCAATATAACAAATTAAGGGAATAAAAAATCTAACTACTAGTTCTTCTTAAGAGGTATTGATATATCAATAAGATATATATTGATCACAGATAAAATATTTAGTGAATCCATGATATGAGTATATATTGAATAATGAGAGGAATCTATATCAAATAATGAAACCACCATAAAAGGAAAATAATAATATTACCTCATAAAGTCACTAGGCCTATCACAGTCTCCCCTGATATCACCTATACTACATGAAATATCCAAATATTAGAGTGGTATTAATGTTTTCCACTTGAATAGGGCTCAATCCAAAGATTATTATTCATATATGATGGAATTTTTCTACCTAGTTATCCAAGAGTTCAAAACCCTATAACTTTAAAAAATTGAAACTATATTATATAACCCCTTGGATATAATGATCTAACACCACTTTGGGGAGTGGATATAACCTTTAATAATCTCGACATATAGTCTATGGTCAAACAATAGTGACATTCCCTAAGGTTCTCTAAGCATGAATTTTTTGTATTTTTGTCTAATATATCAAATAACTTCTTAGAGCACCATTTCCCTTGGTTGAAGATTCTTAATATTGATGTTGGTGCGCAGTGACACTAAAAAATATATTTCTAGACACATATCACTTCCACTTATTATATGAAGTTTTTTATTCCACTCCATTTGGAATATAAGGAACCCCAACCAATACTGTCCTATTAGAAAAGTTTATTTCTAACACTATGTCTTCATTGAACACTTCACAGGACAACTTATGCTTGAGTAGGAACAGTTCAGGGCCCTATATTAAGTGGAAACCACATTTCAATATATTGGGAATTCATGTATTTACTATGAAAATTATTAAGAGAAATGTTGACATGCTTTGTTAACTAATTATAAATCTCTATGACTGAGCTATGGCCTTTCCAAAGGAACACAAAATCCAATGACTTTTCTAGCAGTATGGAACCATTTTATAGTCACTAATAGATTTCAACTTTGGAGTCCTTATAATCCATGCTATTATGATTCCTTGATTTAATCACTATATCTGAATATTGTTTTATGGGATCTTAAAACATAAAAGATACACATTACACATTGATAACAACCTGAATTTTACAAAATTCATGAATCCTCTTACTTGTTTTTATCAAATTACAATCTTCTTTATGATCGTTGGTTCGTCAGAAGGATGTTGGATTATGAAGAAGATACTATTGATATCAATATTTACCTCCAGTTAAATGCCAACTTGCTTCTTGGATATTATCTAGGCTCGGTTTTTCTCCTTGTTACATAGATGAAACTATCTACAATACCACTTTAATAAGATGATCATCCCTCTGGGTGTGGGTTCAAATATAATTTTCCAAAAAAGCCTTTAGGGGGTGAGGAGGTTTATAAGAGGCTATCATGGGGGCATGACAGTATATATAACAAAATATGAAATGAAAAAACCATTAAACCCTATTATAATTCTCTATTGAAGTAAAAAAATATTAAAAATAATTAAGAATTAAAAGAAATAACATTGAAATAAATAACACATGATATATGAAAATTCATATTGTTTATGGTTTAGTCATAGGTTTTGGAAAAAGATTCACCAACAATGTAGGTGGTATTAAAACCACTCCAGTTATGATATATGGATTTTACATGTGGTTTGCAGGACATTGAACTTCACTATGAACCCTATAAGAAGTCCTCCATCCATTCATTCTCAACATAAAACTTTTCAAAACAAATATATTTTCATTATATATTTATAAAAACCATTTAACAATATTCCATTAATACTTAAGTCTAGTTATGATATTTTTTCCAAAATTCTTACCCATAACCTACTACCTGTGCCATGAAGTTTATATATATAATATATAAGGACATATTAAATATTATAAACTAAAAACTATTCTCTAATTTAACTTTTTCAAGAAGAAACATTGGATTCCATGACCTGAGATCTAGAGCTGGTCGATGTAAATTCCTAGTGGATGTTATCAATCTCCATGGGATGAAAACTAGTTCCTGGGCATCAAGAACCTACATTGAGATTGATTTTTTTAATAATTCCATGAAATAAATCTGGAAAGAGGGCCTAAAATGACTATTACATTCATTGAAAAATCATGATATCAAGTAAATAAAACCAAATAATTGAATAAATTATAAATTTAAAAATATAAAAACTATAAAATAATAAAAAGTAGATTACATGAAAATAAAAGGTAAAATAAATATCCAAATCAAAAGGAGGTCCAAGTATACTCATATTGAAAATAATATTGGCTTGGGATATGAATAGGTAATATATGAATGTGATATAAATAAAAGGGTGAAAAAATAAAATAAAAGATATTAACCATATCTTTTTGACATAAGTGATTAGTATGATCATGTCCCCACCATCGCACCCTACACTACTAACTATAATAGAAATCACTACCAAGAATACCAATTCCACTATGGGTATCAATCAATAAAAAGTATACACAAATCTATTTGGTGTCTATAAGGTGTGGAAAAAATTCCTACTAGGATCCCATAAAATATTCCATTAGAATAATTTGTTAGAAAAAACCGAAAAATAAAATTTTGAAATAAACTACATAAAATAGGATTTTATCATCTTAACTAAAATATTTATATAACAGTTTAAAAATGCAATGTATAAACCATATAAGTAAATAATTGAAAAAATAAGCATGAGGAAGCACTACGAAATATATGTTCTAGGAAATATTGTATCTTCCAACAAAAAATGATTAAACGAATCATAATAAACTATGAACCCAATCAACAGAAAATTCAATCAAGTCCAATCGAGAAGGGATTAGCCATGAAAGTTACTCATAAATACATTTAATTATTGTGTTTAGTTATTTTTCCAGAGTAAATACATTCATATTATGGGCATCTACTTCCTTGATATGGTTTTCTTACCCGTCCCACATGAATACTCAGAATCACTTATTATTTTCCCCTTAATGAATTATTATTTCACCAAATAAACCATTTTAATGGTTGAATTTTATCACATAATAGAATTAGTAGTGAAACACATGAATTTCAAACTACTATAACCATACAACACTATGGGAAACTTTTTCCAATACTCATAACACACACACACATATATATTATTTTAAAGGTTATAGAAATTATTTAAAACTATTTAGATTATACATTTGAAACATGATAAAAATTATGGTCTATGAAAAAAAATATTATGTATGAAACCACCTACCATTACCTAGTAAAATTTCATATAAAAGGGGAGAATCCACCTAAAAAGAGTGGAAATGACATTTATATGGAATGAGGGACCAATGAGTACATAAACTATATCATTAAAATAAACAAATATAATCCATTAGCTAACTTGACCTTTGAAAAAATATAACCTTGAGGAAATAGATTAAGGTACTAAAAAAGGAGAGGAATCACATACCATGTTGTTTATTAATGAATTGAATCCAAAATCCCACATGGAATCAAGACACAATAGAGAAGACAATATTATCTTGTGTTAGGGGGATACAATGGTCATGCAGGAGTGTAATGGAGGGGTTAAATTGTAGTAAACCACTCTATTTAAACATATTATGACACAATTTTATCTTAAGAATCGATCTATTAATTACAAACCCAAGATAATGAGGCCTAGTGAATTTGGATGGTCAAGTTCATAATACATCAATGTATGACTAAAAAAAATTATTTGATTCTCTATAATGAGATTCTAAATCCGGGAAAGAACCTAAAATATATGGGTTAACCTAGGGAATAAGTAGACAAAAAGGGTGAGCTAATAATCCCAGAAATAGAGTATACATGATATTGAAACATAACCTTTGAGTCAAAGTTATTAAATTATATTATAAAATAAAAGGGTCATGATTTATCATATGGTAGTATAATAAAAGAAAAATGGAATTAAAATAACATAATAACATAGGAAATGTGGAAGCAACATATAACATAATAAGAACATGAATAAAGTATAAATGTCGAGAAAATATAACATGGTTGAAAATTTCCCATAATGTATTAGGCATACTCCCTAATCCATTATATGATGTCTCATGAGACTAAGAAATCACCCAATGTAATGGAGAAAAATATTGGAGCACAAAAAATATACGCTTTATTAGGATCACCCAATGTTGTCTAGGTGTACCCATCATATCATATCCATTATTTATGGGTGTTACAAAAATGAAATTAATGATAAGAAATAACATAATAATTATCATGGAATGAAAATGAGTTAAATAATCTTACCTCATATCATAATCAATAGAAATTTCATAGTGAATGCATTTGAGATATTACCATAGGTCTTTTATTAACCTATCAATATAAGAGAGAATAAAATTGATATATATGTTATATGTATGGAAAGATAATATATAGTAAATCCATGAAATCAATTGTTGTTTTCATTTATGATAATGTCCATAAAATATTACAGGGAATACTTCTTAGGTATAGGAACCATTTCACTTTGGAGTCACTTATTAAAATTTATAAATATCAAACACATTATCAAATTTTTTATCATTAAACATAACCATGGTTAAATATAAATTAGTATTCAAATAGTAGAGTGGTCATGATTCTTGGTAATTCCATACATGTCATATAAGTTAAAAGAAACATTCAATTCACACTATTGTAAAAAGTTTAAATTGTTCCTTTTTTATAAAATTAAAAGAATATTATTTTAAAATCATTTTTTAAAAATTAAACCTTGATTTAATTTTATTTAGATATTTTTTTTTTAATTTTAAAAATATTATTGAGAACTTATTTTAAAAACTTAGATATGGAAGAAAAAGGGATTTTTGAGTGAAGAGAGAAATAATGTAATATTTTCTTAGAAACACATTCCAAATCTTGTTTAATAACAAAGAGTGGAAAATGATATTATTACATGAAAATTAAATTAATAACCAAAGGATAAAAAATAATTTTTTTTATTATATAATAGTAAAATAATTTCCTATACTGGAAATTCAAGCATAAATAATCTTGATTGAAGTGAGATTGAAAAATAAACCCTAAAAACATTGGTTACTTTTGAATCATAAATCCCATGAATAAAGTAGATTAATTATAAGGTAAAATACCCTTAATTATGAATTATCAAGGACATAATATGTAATTTTAGTGTATATAAAACATTCAAAATAAATTAGGTGCATAAAATTATAGGTATCTCAAAGAAAGATGTTTTGAGACAAAACCCTTACCTAGAGTCTAGGTTTCGTCATGTATATTTTTTATCATGTATAGTAAATTTATATGTGTTATTCTCTTATTATGATTTTTTTTTCATTTGACCCCATATACATAACCCATTTACATCATTAATTTTAAGGAAATGTTTAATTAGATTATCAGTTAAGTCATGTTCGTGTGTTTTGGGGACACTTGGTTCATAATTTCAATTTTGAATTTTTGTTTTGACCATGGTAAAAGGAAATATTTTTATATAATATTTAGTGTAATAATAATGGAATATTATTCTTTTTATGATTAAATTATACCATTACAAATTACCATTAATTATGGTTATGAAAAAATAAATATGTTACAATCATAGAGATGACAAGAAGTATGTATGCATGTGTAACGTGTCTATTTTAAATTATCATGATGGAGAAAATATAAGTGTAATATTATATTAATAGAATTATAATTATATAATAATTATAATATTATTTTTTTAAATACACAAACATTTATGATTCATGTGATGCAGTAATAAATAAAGAATCACATCCCTTCATGAGGTGGTGTTCATCGTACACATGATCAATGTTATAATTTTTCAATATATGGTAAGGTAAGAATGTTTTTGATATGTTTATTTTTAATAATTAAATATATGTCATGATTATTATATATAATCATTAAATACATCATTATGAACAGTTTTGAGATGCAGTGATGGAAAGAAAGTTACATCAGTTTGCGAGGCGGTAGGACAATGTACACATTAATGATGGCTTCGTATCCCATTTGATGAAAGTATGGATAGATTTAGGTTATTTAATTTAAATAATAAAATAATATTATTTTTCATATACTTATTTTTATATTATTATTTATTATGATTTGGAGGAGGAGGAAGATGAAATAAAAAAAAATGCCCAGTTAAGAGCATGCCCTCTTCTTTGAACCCCCTCTTTTTTATTGTACACAAATAATTCCTTGATTGGTTTTATGATGAAAAAATTATTTCAATAGGATGGGAGGGAATTAATTATTATATTTTTAAAGTTATTTTTTTAGACAATGGGTATTATAAGTGTGTAAGGGAGTGGATGGGGGTTTCCCTTTTATATGAGAGGAAGAGTGGCATTTTTATAAACACACAAATCTATTGAATAATTGGAAGTCAATATAAAGAAATGTGCATCCAAAATTGAAAAATAATATATTTTAGGATTTATAAGGCCATTAAAAATACCTAAAATTCAAAAGAAACATTTTTTAAACATCTTATCCCCTTTGTGTCTAAGGTTACTCAAATTCACCCTTTTTATTTTTTTTCCATAGTATCATTTTTTTCTATTTTTTACTATTCATAATGAATAAAAATTAATATATACATATTTTATAGTATTAATTATTTTGATTAAAAAAAGTAAATCCAATTTAGGGAATACCATTCACTAAATCCACCAAATATTATTTAAAATTCAACTAGTAGATGTGTTGAAAAAACGCTTTAAGGAATGCATTTTTCATGAATATGTTGATCTAATAACAACTATATAAAAAGTAATAATAATGAAATGAATTTAAATTATAATTTATATTTGTATTATATATTATTTTAATATAAATTATTCAAAATTAAAAGTTTTGTTAATTATTTAAAATCGATAAACATTATTCACTTTTCATTAAATGTGTTTTAAAGCCTCAAACTAAAATTATTGGAAAATATAGTATAAAGGAGATTTCAATATTATTAATTTCATTTAATATATTTTAATAAAATTATGTTAATTTAAAATAAAATTAAAATAGTAGTGTTACTTTTAAATTACTTAATTTATTAAAATAATTTACTTTTTTTTAATAATAATTATTTTTGACTATTGAATGATTTTTTTGGAAAAATAAAAAATAACCTTATGTTAATAAAAATATTTAAATTTTAGAAGATTAAATTAAATTTATATAATAACATCAATTAAATTTCCATAATAAAATTAAAATACTTTCTCTCAAAAGAAATAAAAATTATTTTTGAAGGAAATATATTTTTTATAGAATAAAATATCGATATTATAGTTGAGTGTTTGTTTTAAACAAATTATATTAATTTATATTGGGTTGGACCATTGTATATATATTTAATAAATAGGTAATAGAATTCATACCCACTAATTTACTAGCTGGGTTATGTTAGTCATGTTTAAATAATAAAATTTTAATATTATATGGTGGTTCATTTAAACTCGTTCTTGTGAGTAACACAATCTATCAAGGACTTAAAACTTATTCAATGATAGATGTTTTTTAAATTCTTGGGGTGTTACATTATACCCTAATAAAAAAAAATTCCTCACTATTTGAACTTGTGCAAATTAATCAATGAATGGAAATTTGCAAATTAATTTTTGGAAAACACATATAGTCAAAAAATTAAACCAAAATTCCTCTTAAAAATAGGGAAATAGAAATATATAGGTCATACCATAAATATGTTTCCACATAGTATAACATTTATGGGATGTGGAATATGGAAATGGGAGAAAATTTTAAATAATAATGGATAGAGATAGAGATCATCTATCAAAAGAAAGTGAATGATCAATATAAAGTTAACCACTATAAAACCATAAATATATAATGAATTATAAGATCATTTATACATAAGATATGAAAGTATGAAGATTTTTTTAATGTTACTTTTCCTATATTTGTGGGATATTTTTCTATTAAGATAGATAAAACAAGAAAATATACATATTTAATATATTTTTATTTTATAAGCATAATTTTAGCCTTTCATTATGATTCGATAAACAACCACTTTAGTTATTACTCAAATGAATAAATATAAAATATGAATTTTCAATTCTTTGATCACTAAAATTAACTTTTAATATATAATAATGTTAATAAAATATAAACATTTTTTCCCTAATATAATTATTAATACCAAAATTGTTAGCACAATGTAATATAACACCAAAAATGAATATGAATATATTTATCTCCAAAATTCAACAATAATACAAATGGTTTATGATAGATAATTCCTTAAAAAAGTATCCATATACCTAAAATAACATAAATAGCCCCAACATGAATTATTTTTTTAACCTAAATGGTTTTCTAAAACCCATAAAACTAAATGTAATAAAATATAACATCATTATTTAGAAATAATACTTTATATTAAACGAAAAGGATATATATATCACACCCCAATAATTTTTTTGAAGATATCAACAATAAAATGTTAAAAAAAATATTCAAAAATATTCAAAAATATTTAATCATCTGATATTATTTAAAAAATAAAATTAATATTTATCAACTGAAATGTTTATGAAGAACTAATGAAATACTAGATAGTAAATAATGTAATCTATATCTAGGCACCACACCCTTATCACCCATCCATTGCGGGTTTAATAATCATATCCTTTCCTGAGGTGACTGGTTCTCACTCATCTTTTTGGTTGTCCTTTTTCAAAACTATAGTCAAAATAATGTGATAATATTATTCATAATTCACCTTGATCTGATAATGTTATGAATAATATGATGAAAATAATTAAAAATAATATTAGTTATCAAATAACCTTTTTAATATCTAATGTTTTTTTCCAGCATACCGTTTTCAACAAAAGTAGAAAATTTTAATTGACAACAATTTACTCATGATGAAGAAATTCTAAATGATTATATTTTATTCAATCACATGTTTTCCATAGAATATCACATTACTATTAAATCATAATTCTAGGTTATTTGTGATATTCATCATTTTTTTTAAAATCCATAAATAAAACTAATGTTGGACAATCATAAGAAGTTTCATGATTCTTGTAACTATATTACCATGGATAAAAATACTTCAACAACAATATTCTTGACTTACAACACTGAAACACTTAAATAATTACCCTTAAATAATTAACATAAATTATTCCCTTGGGAATTAATATTTATATTATTTATTTGACTTGGATAATTTCTATGTTACCCAAATTTTTGTAATTGAATCATTAGTTCTTCTTTAGGTTCAATATAATTTACAATCATATTTCAAATGATACTCTTCATATTTTTCAACAATGGGAATATTTGTGCCCTCTATTATAAAGATAAAGTATCTAGAAATTTGTTTAATACATTTTGTAGGGTTCATATTCCCACATTTTTACTTCAAATAAATTGAATCTAATTTTTGTTTTCATCTATAACACTTGAGCTTCCAATAGATTTGATTTTTATCTTCTTTGGTGTTCTGAGGAATTCAAATATACTTTAGTTGTTAATCATAATTTGAGAATTCTCATTTAGAATTATCACAGTGTGTCCAAATTTGGTTCCCATTAGGTTAGGCATCCCTTTATGGAAATCGTTACATTTCCCATCACATTGGTTATTTGCATGGTTTCTCCAATTTTCCACCAAAAATTAAATGAAATGAAAATGAAATAAGATTAGGATAAAATAACATTGAATAAGTAATTGTTATAAATATAGAAGGTATAACTTAAAAATGGTTTGTATATATTTAATTATGTGTTTCTATATTTCAATATAGGTTATCCTTGATAATGATTCCCAATAGGATTCCAAAACAAAATAATTCTTCACGTCCTTCATAAGGGTTCATAAAGTGTTTATAAATTCATAAAACATATCCCACATGAGTGTTAAACCAAGTTCTAAGTGAGGGACAATTTCCTACACTAGGTAATTATTGATTCAATCTCGATGGTCCTTTTTCAGAGTTATTAAACCTAGGTACATCTGTGCAGTACCCAAATCCACATGTAGTACCCAGAGAGGGGTATAATTTATTGGAAACCACTAGACCAATAATAAACTATGATTACATGACATATGTATATACTTTGTATTATCCTTAGACTTATGAATAGTGTTATCACTAATTTTTTATCATCCTTGTTTCCAAAGGTTAACTAAACCTTTCCACTGATACCAACTACTGTCCTTATCCTTTGGCATATATTAATATATGATATATAATATCAACATCCATTAAAAATAACCCAATTTAGATGAGGACCAATATATTTTGAAGACTAGGTTCACTATATATCAAAGTGAGGCTAAAAACAAATTATTTTATTATCCTTAACATGATTATAAATCATTTACACCTTCTAAACCTCATGGGATAACCAAGTATATGCATTGATAAAATGGGTGAGATATGAGGTATAGTAAGGGAATATAAATTATAAGTAAACATAACATGTGATTAAAAGGTATAATATTATATAATAAAACAGAAATCTAAGGGGTAATCTTATGAGAAAATAACATACATAACATGGTATCAAAATATCATGGTAACATCAGAAATGTGGAAGAAAAATATAACATGATGTAAAGAGGAGTGAAGGATAGTATCATAGACAATATCACTTGGTTGAAAAAATCCCACAATGGATCAGGCTTACTCTCTAATCCCATACCACATTGTTAAATTTTAAAAAATAACTTCTATGAATTTAGTATATGAATTGTAACATAAAATATCATTAATTTTGAAAAATTAATGATATTATATATAAATGGTTAGTATATGAACTACTTAAAAGAAATTAGGTCCATAAACAAACTTTTGACTTAATGTAGGATGTTTTTAGATGAAACCCTAACCTAGAGTATAAGATTCACCATGTTTGTATTTTTTGTCCAATATAATAAAATTATATTTTTTTTAAGAACCTTTTATAGGTGTATAAATTATACTTAAACCATTTACATAATTTATTTTAATTACATGCTTAATTAAATTATCATCTTTGTACACATTGGGAGTTTTAATGATGACTTCGTTCATAATTTCAAAATTTAATTGGTGTTTCAGACATTTTAAATGGGGTATGTATTAAATAATATATAGATTAATAATCATGAAATAATTATAAATATTATAAATCAATTATACTTGTAAAAATAACCATCAATTGTGGTTATGAAAATGAATTATATTACAACCACAAAGATGATATGCTATATTATTTCATATATAACATTTCATTTTTCCAAAGATCATCATGTAAATAAGGTAATTGTTCTATTTTCACTCAAGAATGATTTTTATATCATAAATGTCATATTATTTCTTTAAATACACTTTTATATACCATTTTTTGTGATAAAATAATAAAAAATGAGTCACGTTGCTTCGTGAGGTGGTAATTCATTATATACAAGGATGATGTTATCATTTTCAATAGTATGGTATTGTAAGAAGGTATATGAAATAATAATTATAGAAAAGGGTTAATATTTCAATATTATCCGATTAAAAAAGTAAATACATAATCCTTAAGGTCCATTGGAGGTGATGGTGTAGAACAAGTGACGTTTGTTCACAATGCGGTAGTCCACTGTACACATGAATGATGGTTTCATTTTCCATTGGATGGAATTGGAGATAGATTTAGGTTATTAAATTGTTTTAATAAAATATTATTATATTTTATATACTAGTTTTATTATATTATAATGATTGATTATGATTTTGATGATGTTTAAGAATAAATAAAACAAATATTCTTGGTTAAGAACATTACCTTTTCTTTAGACCACCACTATAGGTCTGTACATAATGCCTTCAATGATTGGATTTATTATAAAAAACCCCTCTATTTTAATAATATTGAATTAATGTAGTGATTTGGGAATTTTTTGGCTAAATTAATGGGGGGGGGTTAACATTGAAATTATAGGATAGGGGTGCCCTTTTATATAGGAGGATAAGTGACATTCTAGATAATACCCAAAATGTTTCAATAATAGAGAGTCACTCAAAAACCAAGTGACTAAAAAATTGAAAAATAAATAATTTTAAGAGATATAATTCTATTATACATATATAAAATAAAAAATAAACATGTTTTTCAAACTTTTATCTTCTTTACATCTAAGGTTACTCACTATTATCCTATTTATTTTTCTATCACTGTAACAATTCTTTTACTATTTTTACTATTCATTGTGAAAAAATTAAGTTGAACTTATTAAATAATATTAATTATTCATATTGAAAATATGGAATATATTTTATTAAATTAGATTCCCATAATTATATAAATATAATTTAAAAATAAACCTATAGTAATGTCGAAAAAATGGTTTTTCAAGAAATGAATTTTTCAAGAATAATACAAAATTATAATAACTATATGATATGTAATGATATTTAAATAAATTAAATTTATTATTTACTTATAAATAATATATAAATTTTATTTTAATCATTCATTATTATGATTTAATTTAAAAAAATAAATTGGAGAAACATGATGTAGTTTAAAATAGTATTCAGAAAAATTGTTTTTTGAAGCCTAAAAATAATATTATATTAAAACAAATAATAATTACGATTTAAATGTAATTATTTATATTTAGTCTACGTAAATAAAATTTATGTTTATTTTAATTAAAATTGATAGAAAAAATGAGACATATAAATTAATTAAGTCATTAAAAAAAGAAAGTTTCACAAAAAATAGAATTTCTCACTATTCACCAAAAAATCAATATTTTCCAAAAAATATTTAATTTATATACTTATTTAATATAAATATTATTTTTTGAAAAATTATTTAAATATTAAAAAATAACATTTTTAAAATTTCATTAATGTTATTATAATATTTTCTCAAAAATAAATAAAAATCATTTTTAAGGAAACATATTTTCTAAAAAATTAAAAGAGTTTATTAATGTTGAGTTCATATTCAACATGAATTATTAAATAAATTTATATTTATTTAGACCTTTATATATATTTTATTATTTATTAAATAATATTCATTCCCACTAATTTAATGTCTTGGTTATAACAATAAAATTTAAATAATAATATTTTAATGTCATATAATAGTTTATTTAAAATCAGTGTTGTATGTAACACAATTCATCTGAGAAATAAAATTTATTTAAATAAAAATATGTGATAAATTCCTTGGTTCCTACATACATGGTTAAAAAACATAGAGGAAGAATGAAAATTATCACATTTTTTTTTGTGTGCCGCATGGTTTGAACGCATTGTTTTCGAAACTATACCCCAACTATGATAGTTTCAATCTAAACACATGTCAAATCACATAGTCTAATCTAATTTTTATAAAAATCAATCGAAAACCATTCCAATTATCCCTATTAATAAATTTATGGTTTTCATGTTTTCCAAATAGTTAGTATAAACTGTGTGACAACTGTACAATACTTTGTATTCCCCATTATTCTAATTTTTTAGATGGAATGACCCCAAAAATTAATTAAATAATTTGAAACCAATAAATTTTACAACCTATACATGATAATTACACATTTAATGTGATAATTCTCACAATGATTCCACTTTCTCCCCTAAAAACGTCAACTCAATGTTATTAAATCAATGAAGATGTGAGGAAACTACCTTCTCAAGAAATATTTTCTCTCTCATGTATTTGAAGAGTCATTTTTATGTTTCCAAATCAATTTTACCAATGATAATTACATTCCATGAATTAATTTCCCATAATATACAATGGACCAAATAGGCTTCTCAATTACTGAGAAATTTATTTCCCTCTCTAGATCATCCCAATTCATAACATGGATGAGGTCCATATTATACTTCTTTAGTTTATGGATGTGGAACACATTATGGATAGATGTTAACTTATAAGGTATTCCTAAATGATATAAAAAATTTGGATTTTCCTTCTATTGAGATTTGGATCTCGCTCCCTGGTCTTCCACTTCTATTGGAGAATGCAATGATCCTTCGCCTGATTGGTAACCTGTTGGTTCATTTCCTCTACGTAGACAAGAGAACCCACACCGTTGGACACCTGATTTCTCCAAGGATTTGTGTTGAATTAGACATTTCCAAGGAACTGAAGAACACTATTTGTATTAAGATAGAAGGTAAATAGTGGTGGTATCAAAAGGTTTTCTATGAATCGTGGTTACATTTTTGTGTGTCCTGCAATCATCTGGTTATAAATCCCTTAGTTACAGTCAAGGACCACTCGAATTTTCACAGGTGGACTTTCCTTGGATCATCTCAGGTAATGGAAAATATCTATAGGTCCGAGAGATGTGTGAAACGGATCTTTTGGATACTCTCAAAAACCTTGAAATTGTGGATCATACTTCTCCCTCTATCCGTAAAGAGGCTAGGGACATGCCTTCGAAGCCTAAGGTTGTTGTGGATTTTAATATATTGAGACACAATTTTGGAATTGAATTAACAAAAAAAGCGGAGACCGTGGGGCCCCTATGAAGGCTCTCGACTCCTATCTCGTATACAGAGGTTGTGACTTAAAATGGTGGCATTATTCTGATGTAGAAGTTTCCCAAGAGAGTTGATGTTATTTGTAAACTGGGGGTTGGTCAGACAAGTGCAATGGAAGATGTTATCCTGGATATGATCAAGGATAATTCAAAATCTCTGGTGGTGCCTAGGAACTTGACATATGATGGTAATTCTATATATGGTCAGGAGGGAGAGGTGTCTAATCTTAGAGAAAGCTGGCTGGTAAGTCCCAAATAATGTTCCAATTTTAGGAAACCTCTCATTAGTATTAATTTGAACAAGTGATTTGAGGATCTAAGCTCTGATAGAGGATCTGAATGAACTCATTTTGTCCCTCAGAAATAGATTCTGATAGAGAAATAACAAAACTTGGGTGAAAATGTTATAGGATGGATTAGATAAGGCCACCACAACCCAAGGAGGAAGAAGAGAAGTAAATAAAATAAGTACCTGGGGTGCTGCATTTTTTCTAGGAAGAAAAAACTTAATGGTTGAAAAGACTACTCATATCTCTTTAGTCCAATGGAGACTTGGTCAGACAAAAAATTTGGTAGATCCAATGAACTTGTGGTCAGAATAGTGGCATGCAAGAAGACTAATGAAGTCGTAGACTCTGGGTATTTAGAGAATGGAAAGGAGAGGTCTACAGACAAGGAAAAATTTGATTTTATAGTTAAAACTCAGGGGGATGTAGCTGATATGTTGGAGGTTCCACTTGGGGAGATAGGGGAAGTTATCATCTATTCCTAGGAAGATATTTTTGAGAAATAGATTTCATTCAAAGCCTCAAAAGAGTATTGTGAAAAGATATCTGAGAGAGGACTTCAGGTGGACACTATCAAGGTGCAATCCAAGTGGATTGACAAGAAAGATCATATTTTGGAAAGATGATTTAATGAAGGGATGTTAATAATGGAGGATTTCATACTGATGTGGGAAAAGCTACCTCTTTGTTCTGAGGACCTCATCAAAGATGACCTAGATTTATAGTTAAATAGACTTCTTTGTAAACTCCTTAGGAATACAGTGTCTAATGGACTGAAATTTGATTTAAACAGTCTGTTTGTATATTTTGTTCTTTGATGCTATGATTTTGTATAGACATGGGTTCCCACTTCCCCTTAAATGTGTTTTAAAATAAAAAATTAATTTTTAGGTTAGGTATCACTGACCTTGAAATGTCCCACAAAACATGAATAAATATTCTATGTCCTTCCATGTTGAATGTGACCTAATCGAGGTGATACATTTAGATACTCATGACCACTGAATGAAAAATCTAGAGGATGATGCTGATGATCAAATTTATTTTTGACTATGAGTGGTCACCAAACATTTCCAAATTGTCTAAATATTCACCACCATTTATTTCTCAATACATTTACTTGTAAAAAAATCACCTACCTTAATTCCTTAGGTGGGGGATAGGCTAAGACCACTATACAAGGCCTCAAAATGAACTATTCTGATCTATGAATGATAACAACGATTATATAACAACTCCTCTAGTTCTAAATGTATATCCTAAATATTTATGAAATATAATACTCAATCATAGAGTATATTTACCATATTTTGGATAACTACTTTATCAAACCATTTTCATGTTGAACTCTAGTCATTGTAAACATTTACATAGATCCCATTTCCACTTGAAGGACTTTCCAAAAAATGTTTGTTAACTAGGATTCCATATCTAGAACTATAGAATAAATAACCCTATATAATTTCATAGTCTCTTAGGAATATAACCTCTCATGATCCTCCACTTTCATAGCTTCTTTGATTAGTATATGTGGTACTATGATGATAAAATCCGTTATTATCTCACCCATCTTTCTTTTAGGTATTTGAAGAGGTTGTAATATACCATATGGTTTCTATTTATATACCTCTAATTTTGGAATGTGAGGCACTATTATTGAAAATAAAACATTTCTTATCTCATACATGGACATCAATATTAGTTGTCTCATGTTATAATATATCTTATAGGGGTTATGGATGAAAAAAGGAGAATGTTTGAAATCATTCATATGGAATTACATGAAAAAAGAAATCCATAAAATGAATTATTAAAAACAATCCTTCAAAAGATAGATATAATTCATTATTGGACTCTAAATAATTTATGAACCACCTAAATAATATAAATCCCTCAACTCCTGGCTACTCAGGGCAGATAAGCCAGATAACATACCATGTCAACTGAATGGAAACCAAAAACACATCCTACTCTAACCCATTAACCCAAGATTAATCTATGTAAATAAACCCATGAGGTTCCATTCATTTCTACATTCAAATAAATATTTAGAAGGAAACATTGTGAATATATAATTTCTATCCTTGTTGCCATCACCTAGTGTATAGGTTATTCTAATGTCAATTGCTTGATGGTACTCTAACCATAAAGTTTTCTTGAGTTTGATATATTTTGATAAAAATATGTTTCATGAAATCATTTGGTCATAAGTAACCCTAAATAATTCCCCAAAATATATTGTAATCACCACTTAAAGGAATTCACAAATGTAATGCACATGTGGTTTTAGGGAGGGATATTTTCCTCATGTTATTTGAGTTTAAGAGAACTATATGCCACTATGTGATCACCCTCCATTATCACACAATCCAATCCCATGATTTATGCTTCATAGTACACAACATAGACCTGGTTGGACATAGGTAAAATCATACATGTGTCAAGGTTAGAAACCATAATAATTCCATAAATGATTCTGGGCAGTCATAAATCTATAAAAAGTTTACCATATCTAGGTAAGAGTTTCTGCAGGTGATTAAAAAATAACAAAATATTTTATGAATATCCAATAATATATATCAAAACCCTATAATATCTATGTTATAAAAATATTTCCTTCATCATAAAAATAAATAACAACCTTTACCTTTTTTAGCATGAACTATGATACCCTATTCTAAACCCACAATTCAAGGAACATCACTTCTTAGAACCAAAAATCACTCTTTAATATCTTTTCATAAGGGAAATTCTCATAAAGAGTTACAAATATATGTCTTAGATTTTTATCATGCTCCTCCTTTATATTATATCATACTAATAAATCATTGAGAAACATCACAACAATAGATATAATATATTGAGGGAACATTAATTTTTTTATTAAAATAATAACTAATAGATAATTAGTAAATTAAAATTATGTGATAAGATACTAAGAATTCAAAAACATACATAAAAATATAGTTTGAGGAATATTTTCCTCTCTTATCATGAGTTAGTGATAACTCAAATAAAGGTTGATCTTATATCAATACCTCTCGCACATTAACTGCTCAAAGAGGTCATATGTATGGGTAAGGGTATTTTTATTCTTAATAGTCAATCAATTAATTTTTTAATAATAAATACACAATCAAAGTGACTCATTCACATTCTTAACAATTTAAATTGGAGAAGCCAAAGGAGACACACTTGTATGAATGGTGCATTTATCTTATAAATCATCTAAATGAATCTTTATTTATATTATCTCCACTGGATTTATATAGTAATAATTCAATGAAATCAGATAGATTTAGGGCCCCAAATCGATTAAAAACCTAAATTCCCACTTCAAAGTAATACCTAAAATGTCATTTTGGAAATCATCATGGAGATACATTAAAATAAAAAACAATATTTATTAATAAATTAAAATTATCATCATCTACCTAGACAAATTCTAAATTTATTGTTAGGCTACCATTATTGGGAATGTTTGTTCCTGCATGACCTGATCATTGATCTAAATCCCCTTAAAACATATGATTTTTCTATTAAAAATAGTGAAGGTCACACTTCAATGGTTGAAAATAATATGTGACTTAAAATTAAGCAACCATTCAATAATTATAATAAAATAATATTAAATTTTTTCAACTATGAAGAAATCCCACACTAGATGCACAAATGATATTAAGACAATACATTACGGGAATCAAAACCCCTGTTCTCTCTTCATACTAAGAGGCATAGATTTTACCAAAAATATATGGAATTTGCTCAATAAAAATACCTAATGTCTTTATATTATGTATATATTTAATGTAATGAGTTTATATAATGTTGAATAATATTTTATAAAATGATTAAGTAAGAATAATTTCATCTCTCACAGTTATGGGGACCATCATAGTCTCTATCAACATCTCCTATAATCTATGAAACTATCTCATCTCGGAGTGGGAAAAAGTTCTTCAAATAAAATAGAACATAGTTCTAATTTGACTATTATAATTAGAAGAACCATTCATGAATCATTTTATACAATTTCAGTACCCTATCACCATAGTGTCATCCGACTACACCATATATGCCATTGGAGATGAAGATCCTAAACCATTTCTAGTAATGGAGATGGACTTGAAAAACTTATGTAGATGGATTGTGTACTAATAACAGTGACTATACATGGGTTTTATAGGCATGAATGTTTCATATGGTCAGTTTTACTACACTTATAAATACATAGAGACATACTATACCGATATTAAGATGATAAAGAATTAGGTGGCAGCTTGAATCCACTTCCACTAAATTTTTTTCCCTCTTCTAAAATGTTTATCCCTCCCATGGTATGTCATCCATTTTTAAGGGAATGTTAGGAAACCCTATCAATATTGACATGTTACTCTAGTTTGTTTATTCTATCAAGGTCAGATCAACCTATTCAATACATTTATTAAGCATAACCAAGATGACTTTGGATTAGATATCTGGTCGTAACCCCACATTAAACTGATATTTATTAAAATTTTCATTAAAAAATTACATAGGAGTAAAGTGGATAATATTGATGAAACACTTAATATACTCCATGAATAATTTATCATCTACATATAATATACAACCTACAATTAATTTTTCTAAAAATAAGTATATCATTATAGAACTATTGAGAGATGATAACTTTGTAGTACATTCACTGTCAGTTATTGTGCTCATTGGATTGAATCACCATATCCCATCACTTTTGGAAATTAAATTTCATAATAAATTAAATACACTTTATCTAGATATAATATGAAATTTATAGAAATTATATTATTATATAAGCCATCTTGAGACAATCCTCGACTTATTGTAGATCCCTTGTTCCTCATTTTGATGATGGAATGAATTGATTAAATTCTTGAGCTTAGTACCTATATCAACTAAAACCTAATAATTCATCGTACCCATGATATGGTTCTAGAAAATATAATAGTTCCAAACATCATAATATCCTCACTAACATTTCAATCATGTTCTTGACCACTCAGGGATTGGCTCATGAAATATTGTTCACAGTACCCTACAAGGAGTTTATAGGTGGCATATGTGGGAAACAAAAACATTATAAACCCAAATAATATGATCTAAAATAATAAAAATTGGAATGAAATTCCAATTTTAATAATAAACATAAATAATACATCAATATGAATCGTAATAATTCACATAAACATACAAAACAAATACACGAAATATGTAAATTGATAGTATACATTGTTTCTCTACCTGGTATGGTATATCGTGCACCAACTACGTAGGTCCCACCATAACCCCTCTAATTAGGTCGTATAGTGTTGCTAAATGGTTTAAAAAATTCATTCCATGTTGATATTTCTTATTATATACCCTTAAAAATCTACCTCTTAATATTTTTCTTCATAAAAGTAAAAAACAAGATAAAATACATTTTAAAACACCCATTTCACAAAATACCATAGTGAAATATGGCTCATTATAATGAGTTTTGTCCATAAAGTAACCCAAAATATATGCCAAAAATACCAATGTTCCTCTTTCCTATATACCAGTACTTATAAAATATTCTAAAAAAGTAGGCTACGATAATAGTTTTTCCTGAACCAAACTAGGATGAACTTGAATCGAGAACATGATCCAATCTATGAAATAGCATTTATGGAATTAAAAATATCCACAAGATTGAGACTAGTTCTTGGGAATCATTTTAACTATTTAGGATCTAATTCATACAATAAATCCATTTAAAGGGTCTGGATTGCATACCTACATGACATTTACAAACCATAGCTTGTTATACTCCCCTGTATACTAAGTGAGAAAATTACATACTCGATGAGAAAAAACATGGAAACAATAGTAAGGATGTTATAATAAGAAAATGACAAAAAATGTAATATAATTATGAATATTAAAATGACATCTGAGAATACCCATATACAAAATACGATAGGATGGGATGGTGAATAGGAAATATAAAAATATGACATAAAAATTAAAAAAAATGAATGAATTTTATCTTCACATATCTATAGCCATGATAGATTTTTCCCACATTGTCAAAATCACCCAAATATTAAGTTCCTATAAGAAGAATAACCATCACCAAATGGTCATTTCCTCCACCTGTATATGTAAAAATAATGTCTAAACACACTCATTGGGTATATTTAGGGTCTAGGCACAACCATAATAGTATAATGACCCAAATTGTTTCATAAGAAGTATTTATCAAACAATAATAAGAGTGCTTGTTTGGAAATAATATATATAAATATTGGAAATTAGAATTTAAATAAAATCAATATATAATAATAAAAAAATTAAAATAATAAAATATTTAATCATATAGTTGAAAATAAACACCTTGTGGAAGCTATGGTTTAGACAATCTGGGATCCTCACACAACTTGATGATAAAAACAATCATAACCAATTTTTCTTCTTTATTGGATGAGTACTATAAAGGATTAGTGGGAAGGGTCCACCCCATCACATGACACCCAAATACATTTAATCATAATGTATAGTTAGATTTTTATCAATAATTCACTATTAAGTAGGGTGTTTTATGCCTATCCATACATGTCTTAGTTATCCCACATAAATAAAAAAGCTCCAATATTTTTTCCCCTTCAAGTAGTAACTATTTAATCAATTAAACCATTTAAAAGGATAATTTTTTAGTAATAACATAAGCATACTCTATACTGATGCCTTTCAAGGAAATTTAAATAGCATGTAGAAAGGTATAAAATTTACACCACTTATAGTATATATACATTTATAAATTATAATGCAATGATATTAGAAAATGTTAAACACACTTCATAAACATGAAAAAAATAAGTTTTTTGAAAAAATGAAAATTTTGAACCCAGAAACATTTTCAAATAAAAATCACATTTCAATAATGATAACCCCCTACCCAAGAAGATAATTATACTTTATAAGGAAAGAGGGGACCCTAGAAACAAAAAAAATATCATGAAAATTGGAAAGGATAAACCCTAAGAACCTAAGAACATAATTTGAAGAGAAATACATGGGAGAGGAGAGTAAATAACCATGATGAAGGAGTGGATTTACTTATAAAGTGATTTACTTAAAGAATCCAAACCAATTTTTTTGGATCAAGCCAAATGGGATATGGAGAGGAATAATATGCATGCGAAGGAGATGAGGTTTGAGTTGGACTAGAAATTTGGGATCAAAGGGTTAAAATAATCTAGAGTTACATGGGAATTATGAATTTTTATGTTTCTGGGTTGACAACATGGTTTTCCAAACCATGTTCCGACCATATCGATGGAACTACACAAACCTAGTGAATCTCCTGATTTGGATATATAATTAAACAAATGATGTGCCAACTTTGAAAATCACCACTATTGAAAAACTGTAGGTTTTCATGGATACCACGTTGTTTTTACTAAACATTTTAAAACTAGGAAATAATTCATATTCCCTGTTTTTAATAGTTTTTAAATGTAAAAACACATTAATTAAAAGGTATAAATAAATACAAATAAATTAAACCTTCCATATTTGAAAATGGAACTGTTGCTGGGTAATTATTAATCCCCTACTAGTATGATTTAAAATTAAATGCATTAAAAATATGTATGTAATAGTTCTCTTTTAATCCCCATTATGAATAAGGTAGAAATATCCTTCTAACTAAGAGAATATACAATACTTTTTTCTTTTCATGTACGGTACTATATTGAGTATTCATATTCTTTTATAAAATCCAGCCATCACATTCAGTGCATGCTTAACACCATATTTGAAAATATATTAACTTAATTATCCAGTGATTAGTATATATATCTCACTTCCTTCCATATATATAATTTGTGAAAATAATTAATTAAAAAATTATCAACGCATGATCAAGATCACATGTATAGTAATTTTTCTCATGGTTCTTAAGTTAACTCGAGGCATAAGATAACATCATGTAATTTTTCACAAGGACACATACCATTATCTTATTCAGTGAATAATTATATATCTCAAATTCTAACACAATAAAAGGTATTGGGAGTATAGTTTTAGTGTCCAACATTCTCACATGATCCATAAATCAATATCCACATTCGTCTATCATGTGAAACTTAACCACCGTCTGAGTTAACATTGTTAGTGGGTATTAAAACCATGATAAATTTCTCACAATGAATAAGTAGTATACATTTTATAAATTAAATTTATAGATATTTATTACTTAAAGTAGTTGTTATAGGAAATTACTCAATCATCTATATCTGTGACCGAAATATAGATATAACCTCAATTTTTAATGCATTCCACCTTAATGATACTTTCTAAATCGCGAATTCAAACATTCTAAATGTACTATATTAACTTCACTATGGTCCTTATAATGATCCAGAAATAATATTAATGTTATTACAAACTTTTATAATATATGATAACATCATTTTTTATGTAAAAAAATTATTGTGGTAATTTATAACAAATATATTTATAAAAAAACAAAAAGATAATGGGGTAATTTTCATGTTCGAAGGAATCACAATGAAATAGTGGTGCACATATATTATCAGAGAGGTTTCATTGGGTATATATATTTTTAACAGTATTTTATGATAACAGGAAACAATATCCACTTTGAAGAAGTATTGTGACCCTCTGATATGGTGAAAAAAATTATTAATATAAGGTTGTTGTTATATATTATTGATTATGATTTTTAATTTCCTAAAAATCAATGAAAAGACACATCAATCCATCCATATTATCAGGAAGGGTTTTTGTATCCATGGGAAATATTTTTGGTGCATAAAACCCTTATCCAAAGTATATTAGTGTTTCCTCTCCATTTACTACAATTCAATGATAGATATTTCATAAGGATTCAATGATATTGACATAAAACCATGTATAAGATTCAATAAAAATAGAACATCAAGATTCAATTCTACAATATAAAAATCCTTATGAAATAATTAGAAGTCATATATTTTTTAAAAAACGAGAAGATAAAACGTACAAAATAATCAAGGGGGCATATAGAAGTTGAAACCCTAATAATCCCCTATGGAAACATCATCACCATCATGATGCAAAGAGCTTATTCTATTAAACACACTGAAGGGGACCTCATGAGATTCCTTAGAGGCCAGAGAGTCATCCATATAATTTCATTCAAAATATGTGTAGAGGATGATTGATCCATATAGAAAAATATATTTTCATTTTCTAATCAAGTACATTATTTTCCAAGGTTTAGAAGAGAGGCCTATCAGAGGATCCCAGATAAAAATTCTATCTGTCTCCATTGAAGCCAATGAGATGAAATTAGAATGTCACAAATAATGACCATTGTGCATAGCCTATTCCTTAGACATTAGAGAGTCTCTAGACACACATAAGGAACTAAAGGTGACTAAAATAGAGCCCATAGTGACATAGATGAAACCTCCTCCTCGCATGAGGCCTTGGGAACATAATAAAGTAGTATTCAATTTAAGACCATGGGATGAGGGTTCCACGTAACCCATTATTCCAATGGTCGGTGTCTAGGAAGTGCATGCAGGTTCCTTCTAGACAAAAATCACCTCAGATAAATAATAATTATCCAATTTATCAAAAAGCACTTCATTCTCTACAATATGGTATCTGGTTCTAACCAAAATAGCAGAATGAGAGGGGATTATACCAGATTGGTTCTTTTCCTCCCTTAAGATCCAGAAACCCACCACCAGGAGGATATATCACACCCTCTCTCCATGTTGGATATTTCTAGAACTACTAAACCATTGGTTGAGAAAGTCATCTAGTGATGAAACCATATAAATAAATTCATATAAATATCCTAGTATGCTTCAAATACTCTAACCCCAATCATTACGAATTAAGAGATTGTGTGTGGACACCTCATTGTGATAACTAAAACATGTGAATATGGAAGTAAGAGGGATACCATTCTGTTTTATCATTTTTTCCCAAGGTAGTGCGTTGTTCGAGAATATCTTAACTAGAAAATTGGGTATCATAGGGATGACCATTCATTAGAGTGTACCACCCCAAAAATCAACAAAGTTATTACTACCTTCCAACTTCTTGTAGGCTTCAGTTGACTAATATCCACTAGTAGAGCCCACGAAAAAACATGCATTAGGGGCATCCTCTGGATAAATATTATCATTGATCAAAATTTACATAGAATCAAGGACAATATTAATGATGGAATGATAACTTATAGCCTTTATAAAAGAAATTTTAGGCATGGAGCACCCAGGAAAACAGAGTAATTCGCTAACCCAACTACATGACCATAAATGAAATATCTGCAACTAATAATATATCATGGAGGGTGTTGAGGAACCAAAATATGTCTTTATTGGGACTTACAGAGAGGGAAGAAGTTCCCTTTTATTGTGTTTAATAAAATTAAATTCATTTCAATATATATTTTCTACATAATTTACGACCCTCAATAGCTTCCCATGCTAATTTACCTTGAATAAAATTCATTTACTTTCTAATATTCTTCGCATTGATACCTCATGACTCCACTGGTCTCTTGAGGTTCTTCCAAGAATCTAAAAAACACGTCCACTCATCATGAGAATCCCAAATGAAGGAATTTAGGATTTTATCAAAATAATGAAAAACCATATTAGGATCCCTGAGCACCTTGAGGATGTACATAGGAATAGACACAAGAAAAGTATTGAATAAGGTTATTATTCCACTGATGGATAAGAATTTTTTTTTCAGTTTGTAATTCAGCTAGTTATTTTACTGATCAAGACATCAAAGTACCTGATGTGAATTCTTTCTAAGGATATTTAAGCTCTCAAATATTGTATAGGTTTGGTATTTCTATGAATACCCATGAATGATTCAATACAACTCATAATTTCTATGCAGTATATTGGAAGGAATAGGTGGATTTTTCCATACTAATAGCTCTCCCTT
The DNA here is from genome assembly GCA_963277665.1 of Viscum album. NCBI lineage: Eukaryota > Viridiplantae > Streptophyta > Magnoliopsida > Santalales > Viscaceae > Viscum > Viscum album. Next base: position 1,347,169,834 of record OY728121.1, on the reverse strand, counting down.
TCCACTTAGAGTAATCCCCCATGATTTTTTTAAAACCTCTAAAGGATTCCTTTAATCTGTTTAAGAAAAATATCATGTCATCCAAAAAAAATTGAGACACCCCAAGAGATGGACTCTAGAATGAAAAGGATTAATAACACCATGGTGAATATTAATTTTAACATATTTGATGAGTTCATCTTGAGAAATAATGAATATTTGAGGAGAAAAAGGGGAAAATTTCTTTAGTAACATAACCCATTTCATGAACCCACATTTTCTACCCATGAAAATAATATTAATCCAGGGTGAGCTAAAACATTAGAAGAACAAATAAATCACCCATTTATAAAATCCCATGTTCCACATAACACAAATGGTGAATTAAAGATAGTTATAGGCCTTATCCATATCCAAATTAATTTATATATTAGATCCCACAACCTTCCTAATAATACTTAAACCCATCTCCTGCATAGTCTCCATATCTCATTGAATAGATTAACCATGGATAAAAGTGTATTGTTATTTAGAGACATAGGAGTTAATTATGTTGGATACCCATTTATTGATGATATTATCCAAGACCCTATAAGAGAATTTTCACAATATAATTTGGTGATACTGATATATATATAAAGTATTGTTTACCTTGGGAATGAGAATAATTCTAGAAACACATGAAACACGTGGGAGGGGGCTCTATAGAAGATGTCATTAATTTCCATGATGAGTTCCTCCTTGATAATAGGCCCAAAAATAATAAATAATGAACAAGGGAAACTATCCATACCAGGGGCTCCTAAATGAGAGAATTAATAGAAACACAATTCTACTCCTCCTCAAGGATTCTTTCCAAAAGTTAATTTTCATAGGGGATACCATGAGAGGGATGTGTTTGAAAAGATCAGCTTGTCCAGTAGGGAAACCATTCTTCATGAAAGTTTTAAGACTATGTAAAATTGACATAAAATGGGAATCCTTTATACATCCAATAGCCTATTGATCCAGAGTGAAAGAAACATCCTTTAGATGATTTTTAGAGGCACTACACCATCTCTTTTCCTTCAAGAAATCATGAAAATAACTAGTATTCTGGTTACCCTCTTTGGGCCAAGTGGAATGAGATTTATCATGAATACAACTCTCCTAGACCTATAGAATCTCATTGAAATGATGCTTCATATAACCAAGGTAAGTAAATTAATCATCATCCTAGACAGCCTCTAGACTTTTCTCGGCATTCTCAATCTCCCTTTTTATTAAATCTATATTAAGATAGGTAGAGGGAAAAGAAATTTTCCATTATGACAATTCATGCCTCATGTGCCTCAACTTGTAGTGTAATTTCATCCAACACCTACCATGAGTTGGTTTGTCCCAGGATCATTGAACTGTGGACATGAAATCGGGGTATTGTGACCACTGGCTAGAGAAAATAATTTATGAAGACATACATATATGCCTTCCAAATCAACAAATCCATAATATTGAGTTTCTACCAAACAATTATGGAATCATTTCCCTCATTATTTAGTATTAAGGCCTATAAAAGAGGATTAATTTTAAGATGGATTTTATTGGTCTCTTTATATTAGTAGATGATCATGGGTAGATTTGGTATATAAAATATGATTTTACTAACCCAAGTTTTATATGCTATCTATATAGAGATATACAATTCATTTCCAATAGAATTTGAATTTTTTAAATGGATAATAAAACGATATGTTAAAATCATATTACCATAGAACAAAATTGGGAAAGTGTTGTAGACTTGGGATGAAATCATCAAATCATAAAGTTTTTTTATCACTAATTTAATTTCCAATCATTGGTGAGGAAATTTAATGATTTTTGAATTTTTTTAATATAATTTAGTTGTTAGAAAAATAATGATATAATATTTTCTTAGTTCTTCTGGATCGGATTTCTAATTGTCCATTTGATTTGGAGGTTGTTGATGTTTATTGTCTTTATTAACCCTTGGGTTGGTTGATTGGTTTGAGTAATGTACAAAAAAATTATTATTGATGAATTGAAGAGTGGGTTGTTAATTTTATGGGACCTTATTTTCTTCAATTTTCATATTTTTTGCACATTATATCTATTTTTATTCTTTCATTGGGGCGTGTAGTGACGCACTGTGAAGTGCGGGTTGTTTACCCACATTACCACATTCCAAAGGAGGGTGTAATACATCTCTTATTTAGGGATGTTTTAACATTGATCGAAACATGATGATGGGATGTGAGTTTCTCCTTCCATGGATTCCTCCTCAGAATTCACCACCTAGTTCAGGTCTCCCTTAAAGATTAAGACATTTTTCAGGAAACTCTTCCCTGGTTCCACATCTTCTTGGATTCTAGTTAATTACACCTCTTATGTCTGAACATTCCAAGGGGTCAATTTAGGGTAGAAACCTTCGATCAAGGGATTAGTCACATTAGACATCACTGGCATGTCTAGAAACTGAAACAGTGATGCATCTAGATTTCTTCCGCTTATGATAGGGCTTCTTGAGGGCGTGGAAGCCTGATACATCCCATGTCGAGTGTGGGTAATTATATTCCATAGGTATGTCCTTGAGGGTTTCCTCATCTTCCCATGTTTAACACAATGTATATCACAAGTTTAACGTCTAGCGGAGATGGTTAAACCAAATACGTGTCTTCCCAGGTTTTACAAAGGCATCTCATGTTGAAAAAGAGGTAAGAAGCGAGTTTAACATCCTAAAGAGACATAATGAGAGTTACCAGAACATCCCATAGTGATAGATCAGATTGTTACATCCCTAGGAGGGATCATCTAAAAGGCTTACCAAATGATGGACCATAATGCTCAATGAGTAAGGATCTGAGGTGGTGTGTCACATTGAGGGCAGGTACCACACTAATAAGGATGATATGGACAGCACTAAGGGTGGATCCGGGAAAGTGTACCCCAGAAAGGGGAATGTCAAGGTTTACAATTAGTTGGGATTGAACCTCTGGGTGGTTTCCTATGTACCCTATGTAGAAGATAAGGATCAAAACCCACATAGATCGAAGGGGGTGATGAATCTGGGTGTACACAAAGGATAACTAACCGGAGATATGCTAGGGATTATGCATGGATTGCGTCCCATCTCAAGAGGGATAGTTATGGTTAAATGGTTATGGATTGAGTGGGGATTATGCATGGTTATATTCCCGATTGGATGGCATGATCCCGCAGTGATGTGGTGGCCCAGGTAAGGGTCAGGATGTATGATGGATGGTTAAATGAAGTGGATGGGAGGAATGGGATGGAACTTTCATGATGACGATGATGATGTTGGGGTTGAACATCAAAGAGGATTCCAACATATCCCTGTGGTGTGGAATCAAATTCCACATATTTAGGTAGGGTGACGGGACACTTGAGGAGGTCGCCCATGAGAATGGACGCATGGATGGGACTCAGAGGAAGTAGAACCTCCAGGTTGGGGCATGATCTTTGTGAAACTCAAATGCTCAAGGGAGAGACCAGGATGTAACATGAGTATTGTGCTTGAATGTTAGGGAGTCTTACTATGTATCCACATGGTGGGGAATCAAATTCCACAAAGTTCAGGATTGGGGCATTAATCGGGGTGTAAGCGAAGGACAGGGACCTGACGACATGATGGGTGTTATGTGTGGTAAGTGACCCGAGAGTTGTTCTGACTCTACTAAGGAACATAACAATGATGTGGGTCCGGGAAAATGGGGAACCTATGTTTTCTAGTTTTTGGGGTTAAACCTCAGGAAGGCTTCCTACGTATCCTATCTATGAGACAAGGATAAAAATACACATAATTTGAATAGGTTTACCAGTGTTTGGGGTTGAACCATAGGGAGACTTCCTACATACCCTCTCTAGGTGATAAGGATAAAAATACACATAGTTTGAAATCATACAGTTTATCGTCATGCACGAAAAAGGGGAATACAGTTTAACATTATGCGGGACGAGGGTGAACGGAAGAGAATATGTTGGGACTGAGGGATGATACGCTTGAACCTTAGGCAGGGTTCCTATGTACCTATCTCAGAAAGGGGAAAGGATCAATGTCCAAATTGTTTGGTGGTAAGGGATAGGGCTTAGGCACTAAGGCAACTGTAAAGGATTCCATGCTTGATGGTTACTATAAGCTCACATGACTGTTTCTTAGTGTGAGAAACAAGAGGAAACAAATACATGATGATCACATTGCAAATGGTGCGTCCTTGAGAAGTGGATTGTAGAATACGTGTGGTTAGCAGCCCCATGATATGTACATTGAGACGTACTCTAAGACAGAGGCCCAATGGAGATAAATCCCAAAGGGATAGGGATGAGGTATCGAGAATCCCATGTGTCCATATCTCCTCTTGTGTTTGCACACAGAAGAAGAGAGGAGAAGCAAGGATGCTACCTCCTGTAAGAAAGGCTAGAGGCATACACAAGGATGCCCCCCTCTTGGACAGATGTTGGTCCATGTGAGGAGGATCTCATTCCGCATGAGGAATATCTCAGTCCCATGAAGACCTGTGGGTGTGGAAAATGTCAGATGCAGGTTACCCCATGTATATCACATGGGGCGATGCTATAGTTCAACGTCATGTTATGGGGAAATGATGCTTGACAGTTTAACGTCCTGCAACTCAAATGACGAGGATTCACTTCCATTCCCTAGGTAATAAAAAATGGGCATGCTTTAACCCTTGGTGAAGGGAAGCCACCAGCAATGTTTTATAGAGATGTGGTTGTGGGGTGATCCATTGAGGGGATCATGTTAGCATGGCTATGTGAAGAAGCAATAGCTGTTATCATGCCTATGAGAAGATTCATGAGACCAAGAAATGCACCATGAAGCACCTCCCAAGGGACATTGAAATCACTTTGTACAAACCTGGAGGGAAAAACAAAGGAAGGGTTTGTGAAGCCAAGGGGTTCACAGAAAGGGACCATGAAAAACTATGGTGCTCCCCAAAGTGGAGAGACTCTGTTAAGGGGTATGATTCGTGAAGTGGGGTGGTCTGGCCTAGGCAGCAAGTGTATATGTGTATACAGATCCCTTCATGAAGTTCGAGTGATTTCACGAAGTATGACTTCATGGATCATGTGTACCATGCAAGGTGCAACATTGAGAAGTAATGTACTTTGAGAAGCATAATTATCCTACCTTATCATGGGGTTCACATGTGCATGGATGGTACTTCGCGAATCATGAGTGATTTGCGATGACCTGAGTTACAATAAAGACCTCCCTCTTTTGCGATGGCCTATGGGATTCACGAAGGGAATCCCTTCTTGAATAAGGTCTCATATGAGCCAAGGGAAATGTATTTTTCAAAGCTCTAATACCTTGAAGAGCTAATTTTCTCAATGCATCACATAGAATAGGATGATTCGTGATTTGAGAGATGAGAATGATAAAGGTTATGGTATCCATCCTTTGGTTCTGGGGGAAGCATGGTCTTTATAGGCAAGAGGTAGCACAAGGATCAGAGGTCCGATCACAATGGAATTTGACCACTAAATTGGAGGTAGATCCATGAATATTCTGAGACTCAAGGAGCTCTCTATCCATTTCTCCACGGAGGTATAGAGCTTAGTTTGAAGTGGGTCATTGTCGCAGAGTGCTCCATCAGCTGCTCTGTAGTGGTGGAGTGCTCTCTCTCAAGTGCATAGTAGTTATGGAGTCCTCTGTCAGATGGTCCGTGGTTTCTATAGAGGAGGCTATTCTTAATTCTTATCTCTAATCACAGAGCTGGAGAGGGTTTATGAGGCTCATTTTTGGGGATTCTCTATAAGGCAGGATTCCTTGGAATTTTTTTTTGGGATTGTTTTCCCTAGGGAAAAATTTTGGGGCCAAAAAAATCCCGCCTCAGAATGGGAGCCGAGGAGAAACAAGGGTCAGGTTATGAGGGTACTTCACCAAAATCATAGTAGATCATGAAGAAAAAATGTAAAGTAAGGACAAAAAGCATAAGTCGAGCATGCTGCGGAGCACGCGACACATTGAAAAGCTCGGTGGTCATCACATATAAATATATGGAAATGACTGATAGTTTGTACTCATTTCTCTTTAATGTTCCATTAGTTTTCTATTTATTTGTGATGCTCTACACACTTATTGATCTGGCTTTGCGAATCCATACTCCATGAACCAGTGCTACACAACTGTACTTAGTGAACAGCTGCACCGTGATCCCAGGAAACTTTGCACTGCACATTGGTTATTTGCCTCTATGATTGCACACTTCGCGAGCCGAGATCTACGATATGTCCCCAATTCCGAGATGTAAGACCAAGCTTCAAAAATAGAAAAGAAAAATTTCCAATGTCTTGATGTAATGAAAATGTCAACACCGAAGTTATCTGGGTGGTCCTTGCCGCAACTTCCCGAAGGGATGAAATGGTGGATAACTTGGGGATTGGTGAATACATGTGCAACCACTCAGATCTTGAATCCCTAATGACACTTCTGACAGAGGTCCATAATAATTATCCCCTATGCAAGAGACTATTTTTATATGACTTTGGTCTAAGGGATGAGGTCTTCATCATGAAGCTGTTAGGGATGAACCCACCTACTGGTTTAGGGACACCCCATGGTAATATTAGTGGTTTATGGCCACTGATGGTCATATGAGGCCCAATCATACACCATTCAATGCCACCATCTTATAAAACCACACTAACAATGTTGATGAGGAGATTTAGGATGACACGTTCCCTTTGAAATATCACACTATCTTGAAGGAAGCTCTGCAAAATTCAGAAAGTGGATAGACTGATGAGTGGAATATGAACAATGGAGGTAACTTCATAGATGACTTGGACTAGACCTATTGGGTATGCACATCTTGTGATGATTTTGGTGTAGATATGAGGTGAGTGGGCCTGTATGAGGCAACATGGGCTTCTCAAGATCTATGGGATTCCCATTATAAGGGATATGTATGATGATTTCATCCCATAAGAGAATGTGTGGGAACATGAGGAGTAGATTCCATGGCTGGAAAAGTTGTTGATGGACCTAGCGTCAGGTGAGAACAAGAAGTCAGTAAGGGATGTGGATTTTGAGATGTGGTTCAAGCAGTATCAAAATTTCCCTACAGATAGGATGCTCCTATGAGGCGTCCAAAATTCCCAAAGGGAGCCCAACACATAAAAGAGCACTCATACTAGCAACTCATGGAGGATAGCATGTAGAAGACATGGGGGTTCAGATTCAATACCATGTAGTAACCAGTGGTTAGCTTGGATACTTTCATCTTAGTGCTCATCTATGGATAGATTCTTCTAGTGAGAGATACAAAAATGGATGTACAACCTTGTATATTAATAATGATATCCATGTTAGTGACTGGGAACCAAGTCAACCTCAGGATCCCAATACTGGCAAAGATATACAAGATGTTGTGGAACATTAATTTAGGGAAGAAGCTATTGTAGTTGTACATGCCATTCCATTTCTTTTATGGCTAAGTGGCGACACATGTGAGGGTTTATGAGTACCTGAATATGATTTCTCCCCCTAGGTTAGACTTCCGGCCCTCTATCCTGAATGTAGTGGAAATACTTCCGGCCAAGTTGAGCCCACAGAGCAAGTTGTGAAGGACCCCAAAAAACCCTGAGAGGGGACGTGTGAATCAGGGTGTGAACTTTTTATTTTTAAAGTTGCGGATATTGTTCCCATGTTTGTAGGAACTTTTTAGATATATAAAAAAAATGGATGAAAGGAGTTTACATAGCACTTTTACTTGGTTCACCACAAAGGTCTACGTCCAAGGAGTATATGCTGACAGTGTGTCAGTCATACCAAAATCCACTAATATTCACTGGTTTATAGATTACATGTTTTGGTCACAGTCACTTTGTTCCAGGATCACTACCTTTACAAATGTTTAGGTATATCCCACTACGTCGCTCGAGTCACTCCCATTGACTCTTCCTAGCTCACTTCCTTCGATTAAGTCTCAGTCAGTTTAAAGACATGAAGGTATCTTCAATAGATTTGCATTGAAGTCATTGTCTCTATTCACCATGAGACTATGCTTTGCATCAAAGTCCTGAATTGATGCTCTTGACCACACTGAACCACTGAACCGGATAATCAAAATGTGAAAACAGGTTACACTGAAGATTTCGCGAAACTCCTACCCTTTGCATGAAATATCTCACTTTTTCATGAAATACTTGATTGTCGTGGAAAAAATATTTCCCACAACAACCACGTTTATGGGCATATTTATGCACAAAAACTTTTTCATGCAACTTTTCCTTTTCCACACAACTCATACTTTTTCACGCAACTCATATTTTTCGTGAAAACCGGAATATTTCGCACAGAGAGGAATTTTCATGCAACCTGGAATTTTTCATGCAGCTCGGAATTTTTCACGCAATCCCCTTTATGTTAACCTTTTACATGCATCAGACCTCATATCTTCTTTAAGTCTTCAACTGTATGGAATGAGGGGGTCACCTTTTATTTATAGGCATCTCAGACCCCCCCTCGCAAAGTCCCCTGTGGTGAGAAAAAACCTCTCATTTGGCGCATAATATTTCACACAGGTACCATTTTTCGTGCACATCTCCAGATTTTTAGAGTAGCCCATGCCTTTGCCAATTTTCGACGTTCTGATTCCGAAACACTATTTTTGCAAAAAACCTCAATCCACAATTTCATGCACCGCGATGTTTTCACGCCCAACTCAAATATTTTGCGCACAACCCTCCTTTTTCTTGCACCACTTCCTCTTTGCGAGCACCTCCATTTACCAACAATCCATGTCCTCATTTTCCAATTTTGAGGCCTAGAAATTTAGAAAACACTAGGAAACAGCATCCACCTTCAATACTATTGTCTACTTGAACTGTATGATCACTTTACTGTCACACATTCTAAACTTCCACTATGAATTGACAAAAAACACAAACTATACTCCAATTCATGCATAAAACAACCATGGTTACAACATGTTGAACATCGTCTTGAATAAAGATGAGTTTGTCTTCCACCCATTTCCACTAACCATAGGGGAGTTTTCTGATGACATCTGAGATACTGAATAGCATAGGTCGTACCTTGTGGACATTAGGGGATGTGTTTTGGTGGCATGGGTGGACAGTGAGCCCATATGCGAACTATACACCCCACACTAATTTGTGTGGTAGTTTCGGTACATGTAGCGGATGACCTCAAAGGTTTATTTGGGGGTTCGTCCGGAGGATCAACTCTACGTAATAAGGTAGATATGTCTCTTTTTTACCTGGGAGGATTGAAAAAATTGAAATGTGCTACCTTCTGGTTGGTGAAATAATACGCCAAAATCTAGGAATCAAACTAACCATGGGAGATGTTGATGCCTCAAACTATCCAGGTCAATAGCAGAGCATCTTCTCAACATAGAGGATGGGGGAAGAGAACAGCAGAAGCATGTGTTGGTGGCAGTGTGATGATAGAGGTGAGGCTATCACTTTTTTAACCTACACCAAGTGGTGATCTAGAAGCTGCTGCAGGCCCGACAGTCCTTACTGAACATGTTCAGGAAGGATTCCTGGTTCTCGGAGGGTTTTGAAAGATTACCACTAATTCTCCTTGTAAGCGGTTGTGACACATAGATATGCCTCTATATTCTCTCTTTCCGATGGATTAGTAAAACTGGGTGGTCAACCGAAAATTCCTAGGTCCTATCAAAATCGAGGCTCATATCAACCAACAAGGAATGGATCTTTCAGAAATTTTTCATGATGAGGAAAAATTTCTATTGTCCCAAGAAGATGGGGAATGGTATGTCATTGATATGGATGACTAAATGAATTCTCGGGGAACTCTGCATCCAATGAAAATATGGGTGAAAGTACTTATAGGTCAGATCATCCCACATCAAGCATCGACTGCTGAGCTAAGGGAGCTTTTCCCTTTACCCAAGTGGTCTGATAGCTCATGGGGATATGTGGCTAATGGGGGATGTCCTTTGGAAGACGGTGATGTCGGGACTTTAGAGTCGGATATTTCTCTAGAGTTGTCGAGGAAACATCTGGAACATATTTTCACTATGATTTTATCTGTTTCACCCAATCTTCTAAACTGACAATTGTTATCTGCAGGAGAGACATATGGTTTGGATTCTCCTCCTCATTCCTGCAGATTTGGGCTCAGGATGTACACCCAGGTCAATGGTGATTTCAAATTTCAGTTTGTCTGTGGAAACTAGGATGGACCTTCCAGATTCCTCAAAGTTATCGACCATATATGTGGGGGAGGGTACGTCTGGGGATCCAGTTGATATCAAACCAAGAACATAAGGAATAATTCGACATTCGTAAGACTTATTTCTCACAGAGGCCCATGATTTTATCTATTTAACCAAAAACTAACATTTTCATATTTGTTCTGAACATTACTTCAAATGGCATGGGCTATACCGGCGAGGACAACTGGGGGTCCTAAGGCCCCTCTCTTGGGGGGGGGGGGTAAAAAATATTGTCAAAATCAGATTTTTGAGATGGCCATACTACAATGACCAAGGTTGCGGGTGGAGACATTTGGGGGGGGGACCATAAATTTTTGAAGTTGAGTTCAATGATGAAGATCATCCTCATGATGCAAAGCCTCTTGCCCCTAGTAATGAATAACTTAACATTCCTGACATGACACTAGAGGAAGACCCTATCATTGAGCATCAAGAAGTATTCCGGGAGTACGATCCTATAAAACCAGAGGATTGAGACAAGACTCTTTTTGGTAAAGAGGACAACAATGTCATCTATCGCCAGTCATGAAAGATGATCAACCAATTCATTGGAGAGACCCCATATGAAAAATGGATAAACCAGATGGGGAGACTTCATTCTCGAATGCGCAGACTATAAACTAGAGGAGTGGATTCCCATCATCCTCATTTTATTATTCGTGAATATATGGCAGAGAAAATAATAGAACATGACATTGGACCTTTTGGGATAATATCAGAGGATGTCTATGAAAATCAAGAGAATTCAGGAGACTGAACATGAGATCCAATGCTTGAGGGTGTGGGAGAATGAGCACTCCTCTATCCTCAATGCACAATTGGGGTTCATATCGTGACTGAAGACCTAGCTAATAGAGGATAAGGAATAAATGAGGTGAGATTCTCAAGAGATGTTTATTATTAAATACGAAGAGGATTGGGAGTGTATCTAGGGAAATGAAGTATGCCCCATTTCCATATAAGAGAAGAGGGATCCTAACAGGTGACAATGGATGCTGGACGCTACAAGCCAAACAGTGGCCCTGCTAGAACTCTTCATTGAAGTGGTAAACACATATATGGGAGGGAAAAATCCATGGGCATTGTAATTTTTGTGAACTCATAAGCATACTTTCATTCATTGATTGTTTATGATGGTTGTGTTCCTGATTTCTGTTATCTATTTTGGTTGCTTTATTTCCATCACATCTGTGAAATATCAAGTGACCAATCCCTAAGATCATGTGGGTTGTGCACTATGTGAAAAATAGGGGATGACCACATCATTATTACATTTTAATATGAGAGTGTCAACCCATCAACAAGAATATTGGGTTTGAATGACCACTCTAGGTTTCTGAGAAGAAAGAGGGAGGCCTGACTAGAGAATGATGTTCTTAGAACAATCGAATTGCCACTTTCCCAACATGATCTAGTGCCCGAGAGGGGTAATGGTAGTGGCTTTGGAATCAATCCGAATAGAGGGGAGTAGAAATTGTGAATCCCGGCACCAAAAATTCGGAACACTATAGGGATTGCATGATAATGAATGATAACTATTGTCCATGTTTGAAACAAAGTATCTCTATTGCGCCATCTTAAACTAGGGAAAATAAATGAGGGTCGACCACTAACCATGTTAGAAACACTGGTACTAACTCTAAATTTCATCCATTGTGTTCCAGAACATTGGCCCAGGATAGTAGGCAAGCCATAGGCCGAGCATCTATACTATTAGAGGATTCCTTTAGACGTGAAAGAGTATTAGGATCCAAATAAAGGGCACAAAAGGCATGGAGGTTGGAGTGATTGGTTGTTCAAATTGAGTCCAACACTCTTTAAATTAGTCCACTGTGATGAAAAAACATTAGGTGAGCCCATCTATCTGATCGGGGATCATACTAATTTCCTGAAATTATCTCTCTGGGGAGAACATAGAGTGGCCTGAAAGTTTACATCATGCCAATGATGATGATATAAACATTTTTTAATTTTGTACGGTGAGGATGGAGGAAATGAATTGTCCCAAAATGGGGGATGAGGCCAAGATGGACTTATTAGAGGGTTTAGAAGCATGTGGATGGATTGTGGAACTAGAAATATAGATGTTACTATGTATCATGTTAGGGCGGGAATGAAACCATACATAGTTCTGATAGACCCATGCAGCTTAACATAATGTGGTAAAAATGAGAAGAGGGAAGGGATCAATGAATGGGTACATGATGCGGTGACTATAAACCTATTGTGAATGAGGATATAAGGAAGTCTACACCAAATCACATGTGTATAACTGAGATCATAGGCCAAGGGCCCAAAAGGGATAAATTTTGGGATGGACCCAACATGAAATACCGGAGTGTTTTTATGTATCCCAGGAGGATGGGAATCAAGACAGGCATAGTTTTCAATCACATTTTGGTGAGAGACAAACACTGACGAGGGATAACCTCTCTTGTGGAGAAGCTAAATCTTTCAATAATTATCATGGGGGCATCCTGAACATATCCAGGATAGAAGAATAGTTTAATGTAGTGAATTGAGTACGTGGTTACCCAAAAAGCATACATGAAATGTGGTATAAATCCAGACATGAATGAGGATAGTATGAGTACACACCACACCAAATGTTCCCAATGAGATTATTTATACTACAAACTAGATGCAACCTAACAAGGTACTGGACCATAGGGAAAGTTCTCGAGCATTCCGACATTTCCCATGAGTATGGGAATCATGATATACGTTATTCTAGAGGACCTGTGTTTTTTAACATCATATGGTAGGATAGAGAGTGAATGGGGAGATCCCAAAGGGGAGAGTATGTGATTCCTCCATTATATACTTGGTGTGAATGGGGATCAAAGAAGTCCATACCCAACTATGTATTCACCAGAGAAATCATAGGTCGAGAGACTGAAGATGGTGAAATTTGGGCTAGGCATGAGATAAGCATTCAGGTATTCCTATATATGCCATTATATTGGGAATCAAGCCATATATAGTTTTGAAAGCATATTTTAACGTCATGTGGGATGAAAGGCAAGTGTGGTTCGACTACACCAGTACACATCCAACCAAAACCACTAAGACCACGTGAGTCGTGATCGATGTGGGAAATAAGAAGTAGTGATGGGATTTTTCTGTTATATGGAGGCACAAATTAGGGAAATGTTAAACTAGGTGAATGTAATCCCAATAATACTGACCTGCCTACTTAATGCACATAGATGTGTGGATGTTTAAGACTGAGTGTGATGGAATTCCACTTAAACATAAGGAAGTGAAAATATGTGTATAACGGCACAGGAGATCTAGATCTCAATGATGGTGGTGTGACAATGGAGGATAACTATTGACTATGTATGAAAAACATCATTTATTTTGCATTATCATGGCATGAGGACATACAAATGAGGGTTGACTATGGACCATGATTGAAACATAGGACCTGTCTTAAAATTTTGTCTAAGGTATTATGGCGAGTTGGACCAAGATGGTAGGTGAGCCAATTTGACAAGAGACCGAGCTGTAAAGGGGGTACCATCAAACATGGGAGAGGATAAAGATCCAAATAAGGGGCTCATGAAGCACGGACATGAAATGATGGAATGTCCATGTGGAATCAAACAATTTGGGATTTAAGCCAGATTGCATTTGAGTATTCCAATGAGATCTGTCAGATAGAGGGAGTCAAATCCCTTTCCAAATACAAGGGTTGTGGGGATGAAAACTCCTAGATTGAGGTCATAGGGTAGACCACTGATGGGGGAAATTTTTTAATGTAATGTGAATAGGGTGGTGAAGTATAAAAAAATAATGTCGATGAGGACCAAAGAGGCCTTCCATCTTATAACCCATTCTTGGTGAAAAACCCACACACAGTTTAAAGTAATGATGTTTGGAGTAGGATTTGAAGTTTAATGTCATGCACATGGGCGAATGGAGGATTTGTAGTGCCTGGGGTTGGACCCTAAAAATAAATTTCTGGGTGTCTCTATGTATCCCATGACAATGGTAATCGAACCATACATAGTTATTCAATGAAGTTTTTAGTTTATGGTCATAGAACTTGGACCAAGTTCGTAAGAGACAAGGGAGGAACATGGTGCAGTTGTTATAAAACCAAACATGAATAAGGACAGTAGAATTCCATTCTATACCATGTGATCCTAGGGGAACACTTAGGTCAAGGGACCAAAGGCCTAATTTGGGCTGGGCCTGAGATGAATTTTGTAGGTGTTCCTACATATCCCATGAGGATGGGAATGAAGCCATCCATAGTTGTGGAAATATTCATGCAGTGTATCGTCATACGATAAGGAAATAGGACAATAGAAGGAAGATCCTCAAAGGGTAATACATGGCATGGATATCATAAACCCAACATGAATGAGGAACCAAGAGTTCTACACAACAACACATGCTTCTGAAAGAGTTCAGGCCAAGGGGCCGAAAATAGGGAAGGATTTGAGGTAGCTAAGACAGGACCCAAAGGAAAAATGATAGGGAATTCCTATATATCCCAAGAGGAGTGGAATCAAGACACATGTCATTCTCACTGGAATATGGTATGGTAGGGTAACAATGCCTGGGGAAATTCTATCATGTAGGTCTGGCCCATGCAGCAAAAGAAGCGGAATTTGATGGATCTTGTTTTTTTTATGATTGATCATTTTTTTTGAAGCAACGACCCTAGGATGGAGAATTAATTTGTTACTACATGAATCAATACATATGTAGGCCATGAAAAATGGAATGGTCGATTACTGATTCCAAACATGATGTCCCATCAAGTAAGGATACCACAATGCACTACTTTTTTTCATCATGAAAATAGGACGACAGTGTCACAGTTTAGGGTCATATGATAGGACCAACCCATGCATTCAAACATCGTGTGGCAAAGACTCAACAACTTAAAGTCATGTGGGACTAGGAATTGTATTTTTAACATCCTATGTCTTGTACTCCAATGAAATAATGATGTCATAAAGGTAATGAATAAGGGGTGATAAAGCATACCAGATGAGAGGGAGGACATCAGTCCACACCACATCACGCACAACCCTAGAGGGGTGGGGGGAACTCAAACCAAGGGGGAAATAATATCAGATGATATGGTGATGGACCCAGAAACACAATGTCTAGGCATTCCTACATATCCCATGAGGATGGGAATCAAGCCATACATAGTTATGAAAGATGTCATGTAGTTTAACGTCACACAACTATGATGGGGATAGGGGAGAGTAGCTCCAAAAGGGAATGTAAGTGGTGCGACTGTTATAAACCCAACGTGAATGAGGGCATAATTCTGCATATTCCACACCACTCAATCCTAAATGGGTCAGGTCTAAAAGGCCAAAGAGAAGAGATAATTAGTGGAGATTAGGTTGGACCATAAGACAAAAATTAAGGTGTCCCTATGGATCCCATAAGGATGGTAATCAAGCAACATGTTGTTCTAGAAATTCATGCAGTTCAATGTCATGAAATATAAATGAGAGTGGGGTCTTAGTTTACAAACTTTAATCTCATATGAAAATAAGTGAGATGCTTACATGCAGGCGTAAACCGTGACCATGTACCAAAGCCAATGTGAGTTATGCTTGATGTGGGAAACAACAGTGGAGAAGATCTTCGCAACATGTGGATTACAGAAAAAAGGGAAATGTCATGGAGCCTTAGATGACACCATGTCATGGATTCATCTTCTAAACATGAAAATGTGCACTGATGGATTTCACTAATAGAGTTGAAATTCCACCTAGACATGATGGAGTGGAAAGAGAAGTGGATCATGAAACCTATATTCAAATCTTAATGGGGGTGGTGTAACAATGAAGGATAACTGTTGACTATATTCGAAACACATCATCCATATCATGTGACCTGAAATGGGAATGAAAAAAATGATCATCGACCACAGACCATACATGAAACATGAGACTTGTGTCAAATTTTCCTTCGATATCCTCTAGGACATTGGCCCGAGTGGGTATGAGAGCCCTTATGCCATGTATCTATGCCGTTCAGGGGTGCTTTTGGACATGAATGATGATGAAATCCCAAATAAAGGGAAACATGTAGTATGTAAATGAATGAAAACATGTCCATGTATAACCCAACACTCTTGGTCCCAAAATATAGTGCATCTACGTACATTGATGAATTGCCAAAGAGGTTCAAGGGGCCCAATTTGAAAGTAGACGACTTGAGAAGATGAGTGGAGGAATGGGGGATGGAGTGATCCCAAGAGAGAGGTATATATCATGGATGTTGAAAACTCGATGTGAGTGAGGAAAAAGGGAGTCCACTACATGCAACATCCCCCCCTTAGAGGACATATGTCATATTGCTGGAAGGAAGAGAAGGTTTCTAAAAAACCAGGATGAACTTGAAGACCAAATTTCAGGGCATTCCTATGTATCCCATGACGATGGGAATGAAACCCTACGTATTTATGAAGTGTAATGTAGTTTGACATCATGTGACAAGGATGAAGGGAATGAGAATCTAAAATAAAAATGTTTATGGAATGGAGAATAACCCGATGTGAATGAGAAAATATGACCATATACACCACACTATTCATATTTCCAAGAGAGAGGTGGCTAAGAGAAAGAATAGATGAACCCGTAATGGACCCAGAAATGAAATATTCACATGTTCCTATGTATCCTATGAAGATGGGAATCAATATATACATAGTTCTTTAGATGAGATGCAGTTTAATATCATGCGTCAATGATGTGGTAGATCTTGGTTTACAGTCATAGAGATCAAACCACAGATGCCTAGATTAATTTAATGTGAATGGTAAAGAAGGGATGAAAAATGAATCACCATTCCCATCATTTTGGAGACCATGGAATGGAAATAACTATTGGGGATAACTTCTGAACATGTTCAAAACACATTATCCCTCTTGTCTGACATGGAATATGAACAAACAATTAACTATCAACCACTGACTATATTCATAACACAGTACTAGTGTCAAATTTCCATTTTAGATCCTCTGGGACATTGGACCAAAATGGTAGGAGAGTAATAGATCCTAGAATCCATGACATTTGATGACCATTCAGATTTGAAAGATAATTAAAACAAAATTGAAGGGATGCACTAAGCATGGTGGTACCTGTTCAATTTAACGACTCACGGTAAGGACGAGCGATGAAGGAGGGGTGTCTCAAGGGGATGCATTTGGCATGAAAAAAGTCTGACATGAACGAGGATATAGTATCCATACCACACGACACAATCCTAATAGAAAAATTGGTCTAGGAGGCCAAAAAGGTTGATGGACTTGAGGTCGGTCCATAGATGAAAAGTCTCAGTGTTCATATGTACCCCTTGGGGATGGGAATCAATTTGAATATAGTTCTGAAAGATCCATGTTTTTTAATGTCGTGCGACAAGGACATGAGAGATCTTAGTTTAATGTTGTAGAGATAAGACAATATTGTAGTTTATCATCATGTAGGATGAGTTCTGAGTAGTTTTACATCCTTCAGCCCAGACAGATCATTCATTTTAATGTCATACGGTGAAGAGGGAACAATTTCATGTCATTTGGGATAGTTAATAAAAAATACGACTTGATGAATTTAGCATTGGTGGGAGAATTAATAAGCTCACCAACCATGGTTGTAATGACACAAATTTATTAATCATTTTTGTTTCATAATTTTGTGTGTTAATTTATTTTATACTCAACAAAACAATTTCATTTGATGAAATGAGTACAATTAAAATGAGACCGCTGAGTTTTGAATGTTATATGATCGTTGGTCAATATGACCCTTTGAAACTAAATATTGCGATTATTTTCTATAAATAAAAGTGATCTTGGTTAATTAATACAAAAAAATATTTCATGGCCTCATCCAGTAATCTTGAATTAATATAATACCATCTGACAGAACTTGGGAAGGAGGTATAACCACTAGGATTTGCTCTGGACCAAACCCAAGCCGAACTTCATCACGTGAAGCTGGAACAGAATCACCTTCAAGAGAAGTTCAAGCTGATAGAAATCACCTCTCCGACAATGTTGGCCAATCTGCCCCAGGATTATATCACCTTAGCACACCATACACTTGGGTCCTATGTTGGTGTTATAAGGGGCTATGTACGAGACCTTAGCTACTCTGTGTAACCCTTTGATATAAATAAAATTGTTATTTCTTATTATGGTGAAGTTGATAAATCTCAAATGTTTGGATAAATATAGGATGTATATTATTGATGAATTTTGGAAAAGGTATATTTTAAAATACTTTTTTAAAACATAAATAATTAAAAATGTGTAATGATTTTCAAAAAATGGTCTTCTATAGTTGTGTTCAGTATAAAATTTAGAGTATAATAATATCAACTTAATTTTTGGTGAATAATAAATTATGAATAGTGATTTTATGCTTATGATTAGTAATGTGACCAAATTGATTAAGTAACCTCACTTAATAAAGTATTAATATAATTGATGCACCTTGATTAAGTAATGTGATCCAATAAAATAGGTAAATAACTGTTTCATAAATTATTGGTTAAGTATTAGTTTTTTTTGGGTGAATAGTATTTTTAAAATATTAAATTAAAAAAATTTAGAAAATTAATTTCATAAAATGGACTTCATTTTTGAATTCATAGCATTGACATTAGGTTAATGTTAATTTGGGGGATTATTATGAAAAAGTTGAATTTTTGGTGAATAATGAAAGTACAGTTTTTAGTTTGGGGTGTTTAATGACCTCATTAAGGATGTAATAATTATGAAATATTTCTGGCATACTTATGAATAGTAATATAAGGTATGAGGTGTCCCAAGTGGCCAATAACATGGTAAAATACCATGGGCAAGCCCATGGTTTTTTCAATACCACCGATGAGGTGTCCCTTTGCAATTAATGCTTTGTTCCCTCACTTCTCATATAAATACCAATCCATTCCCTAATTCATTTCCAAATCCTCCCCAACAATGTTTTGGTATCTTTACCTCCCAATTATTCCTCCAAAGGTTCCCTCAATCCTCCCAAGGTCCCAAACATCAAGCTTTCAAAGTTACTCTTCATGTAAGAGAATCTTTCACCCTCCTCTTTTAAGCCATGCCTTCCTTTATGTTGTCTCTTCTAGTTTCCATCTCTTTTTGTTGAGGGTATGTTATTATATGTTCTAATTACTGTCCATTTAATTTATAATTTTTGAGAGACCCTTTCCACTCTCAACAATTAGTTTTCTAATTTTTTATGTGATGTCGTTAGGCTGTCGAATTTTTCGTAAAAGGAATTGCGTCTTCTCTTTTCTTTCAGGTTTCCTTTTCTAGTGTTATGCCATTAAAATTTCCATACCATGTTCTTATCTCCATGTTATTATGTATTTATACTGTATTATATGTTATTTATGAGTGGGTTACTCTTGTACCCTCTCTTTTCAATGTTTTCTAAAACCATGTTATATAGCCGTCATGGTGTAGAAATTTTGCCTCAATTTTTCTATCTCTTTCTCTCCAAAAAGTATCTTGTTTTATTTATGTGAATACCCAAAACTATTTAGTTTGTTTGGGTGTTCATAAATATATAAATATTATGTATTTTATTCTGTAATTTACATACATATAACCCTCACTCAATTTCCATGGGTTATAAATGACATAATATCTTATTTTTTAAGAACTTTTAAAACGTCAAGATCTTGAAATGAAAACAATTTATTTTATTCTCCATGGGTTATTTATGAAATTATTGATTATGAAATATGTGTCATACAATAAATTAAATAAATATTAAGGGTTCTCCCTGATAGCGCTCCAATGCATTGGGTAAAGAATTAATCTATAGAGATGACATGTTTCACGATACCTTGGTGAATAACCTTGGCAATTTTTATGACACCTTAGAGACGGACCTTGGTGATATGTTCATGAATGTCTAAATGTAATGTTGTATCCACATATTCATGTTATTTTCCAATTTCTTTTATTTATGATATTTCTATACTTTCATTTCTCCTGTCTTTATGTTGTTATTCAAGTTCTTATTGTTAACACAGGTAAATTGATTCCCTTGTTTACCCTTATTGGGCCTTTTGCTCACCCTTTCCTTTTATGTATGTCTCCAGGATATGAGATGCAGTAGTTTTACGTAGTATGAACCTATTATGAATCCCTACACGTGGTTTAGAAGAATCTTTTATGTTGTTTTAATGTATTATGTTCTGAATTTCCAAGAAACTAGACTTTAAAGATCTTCTATTTCTAAAATGTAATGAAAAGTTATGTAATAAAAAGGCGGGATGCTATAGTTGGTATCAAATGATAGTTTAGATATTTATGGAAATTAAGATATGAAATATTTATTAATAACCCTATAGAAAAGTTTAAATATTGGAAAAATTCCTGGTATTTTGGTGAGTATTGAGTAAGTGGTTTATCAAGTAAATACATCCCTTTCTGGATACGAGCAGGTAGAGGTGGATCTGACACAGATATACATAGGGGTAAAACATGAAAACACCGCTTTGAGATGGACTCGAATAGGAACTAGTACATGACAAAGGGCCTTGCTGCACTCTTTGTTATGAAACTCTCAGTGGATATGTTTGGTTAATCACAAGTTTTTTTATAAATAATTATGAAGGAATTATAGAGAAATGTAATTGTCTAGGAATGAAGTTTTAGCACATGAGACTCAGCCCAATTGGTGAGGTATCCTTAAGTGCATCCACAAGACCCAAGTTCAAAACTAGGTAGAGGCATATTTTCAGTACTGTAGCAGCACTGTAGCAGCACTGTACACTGCGCGGGTACTGTAGCAGGTACAGTTTGGTACTGTAGCAGCTGGAACTATTCACCTTGGGCCGATAGTTTGGGATTGGAGTCCTTAAGGATTTTGGGCCACCCAAGCCTTTGGGTCAGTAGGGCTCTTGGGCCACCTTTAAGGCCATCGGGCCACATTAAGGCCTTCGGGCCACATGCAGTTTCCCCAGACACACTACAAAAAAGGAGCAGCCCCAGAAGAGGATTAAGAGCAGGTGCACTCACTAGAGAAGAACCAAATGGATTTTCAGAATGAGAGGGTACGGATATGCCATCGGTACCATCCTATACTTGCACAAGAATCCTATCCAGACGGCAATGCAATGGTGGAGAGCTATTATCATGACGCAGATGCTGGGGAGGGGAAGTTCCTTATAGATAGTCTGGTTGAATTCCCTAAGTCCTTCGGGTCATGTAATCTCCTAAGCCTATGTACCTTGTAATCTCTAAGCCTACAAGCCTTGTAAAGTTTCCCCCTCATCCCTTGAAAGGGGGGCTATCAAAAATAAATAAAAATGAAATCCTTCAGGCCATTTGGGTCAGGTAAGTATGAAGGTTTAAGACATAAAATCATTTATAGATAAAAGATTTGTAAATGAAATAAGTTTCTCACTTAGGTTTTACTCTTTTAGAAAAATGGAAGGCAATAGGAGGAACCATGAAAATGGTGACCGCAATCGACCATGAACCATGTACCCTCCGATGGAAGCTAGAATCGAAAATATATTGTTATCGTCCAAGGAGAGATATCTCAACCCAAACATTATCTAAAATAACCCCCTATTATCCTTCTTTATGGAGCTGATCGGTGAAGAAGAATAAGGATATGAGAGTTTAAGGATAGAAAGTGTCCCCATCATCCAGGAATATGTTGATGTATTTCTTAAGGAGTTTCCAGGACCTCCCCCAGAAAGAGAGGTATGATTCTCCATTGAACTCGTACCTGGATCTCATCCGATATCAAAGACCCCCTATAGGATGGAAAATGTGGATCTGGAGGAATTAAAGAAAAAACCTCAAGATCTTTTGGAAAAGTGGTTTATCTGACCAAGTGTGTCTCCCTGGGGAGCACCAGTCCTCTTTCTGAAGAAGAAGGATGGATCGATGCATCTATGCATTGATTATAGAGAACTGAATGGGATCATAGCGAAGAAAAAATACCCTCTTTCATGAATTGATGACTTATTTTACCAACTCCATGGGCCTCAATTCTTCTCTAAGATTGATCTTCGATCTGATTATCATCAATTGATGGTGAAGAAAGAAGATATTCTAAAAACTTCATTCCAATAATGATATGGGCATTATGAGTTTGTTCTTATGACCTTTGGACTGACTAATGGACCGACTATTTTTATAGATTTTATGAATAGAGTCTTTAAGGACTACTTTGATAACTTTGTGGTATTTTTTATTTATGATATTTTGATATATTCTAAAAGACATGAGGATCATGAATATCATCTAAGGGTTATTTTTTAAACTCTACGGAATGAGAGGATTTTTGGAAAGTTTAGTAAATGTGAATTCTGGTAACAACAAGTTGCTTTCTTGGGGCACATTGTTACCAATGAAGGAATCATAGTTGACCATGCAAAGACAAAACTTGTAGAGGAGTGGTCTCAACCTACAACAATAACTGAGATTCATTGTTTTCTTGGATTAGAATGATATTATAGGAGGTTTGTGATGAAATTTTCATGACTTTCTAATCCATTAACCAAGTTAACTCGAAAAGGGGTCATGTTCATCTGGACAAAGGTGTGTGATGAAAGTTTCCAAGAGTTGAAGAAGAGATTGGATACTGCACCCGTGTTAACTCTTCCCTCATGTGGAGAAGGATTTGATATTTTTAGTGATGCATCTCTAAAAGGGCTTGGTTGTGTCCTCATGAAAAATGACAAGGTCATTTCTTATGCATCTCGAAAGTTGAAGACTCATGAACAGAATTATCCTACGTATGATCTGGAGCTGACTGCAGTCTTTTTTTCTCTGAATATATAGAGGCACTATCTTTATGGGGATAAATGTGATATATACGTAGACCATCAAAGTTTGAATTATATTTTCACACAAAAGTAATTGAACATGAGACAATTGAGATGGTTGGAACTTCTCAAAGACTATGGTTGTTCAATTTATTATCATCTCAGAAGAGCAAACAATGTTGCTGATGAAAAAAGTAGGAAGACCCAATTGTTCTTTCCATGATGAGGATTAAAAGAGATCCTTTGATCACTGACCTAGTAAAGTTGTACATAGTAATTACTAGGTAAGGGACACCATCAAACCTAACCCAAATGATTTTTCATCCATAATTACTAAATAAGATCAAGAAAGCATAGAAAGAAGATCCTTTTTTACATAAAAAGTTTGAGGCTATAAAGAATGAGAAGTTTCTTGAGTTCAATATTGATCAAGAAGGTGTACTAAAATTTCATACAAGACTATGTGTTCCATTTATTCCAGAAATAAAGAAGGAACTGATGGATGAATATCATAAATCTACTTTCTCTATACATCCTGGAAGCATAAAAATGTATAGGGACCATTGTGATCATTTTTTTGGGATAATATGAAAAGGAATATTGCTGACTACACTTCAAGGTGGCTAGTATGTTAGCAAGTGAAGGAAGAGTGAAAAATTCCTAAAGGGGTATTGCAAGAACTACCCATATCAGTATGGAATTGAGACAATATCAAAATGGACCTCGTCACTGGACTTCCAAGAACTTCCAAAGTAAACAATGTGATATGGGTTATTGTGGACCATCTCACCAAGACTACCCATTTTATCTCCATTCGGGAAGATTTCTCTCTTGATCAAATTGCTAGAATTTACGTGAAGGAAGTGGTAAGACTGGATGGAGTTCCACTTTCTATCATATCTGATCGTGATCCAAGGTTCGCATCAAAATTCTTGAGAAGTATTCAACATTACTTGTACAATGAATTGAACATCAGTACAACCAATCTCCCCCAAATTGATGTCCAATCTGAAAAGACTATTCAAAAACTCAAGGACATCATAAGAACATGCTCAATGGAATTTAAAGTGGGATGTGATCAACATCTCCTGTTAGTTGAGTTCTCTTGCAACAATAGCTTCCACTCGAGCATTCAAATGGAACCCTATGAATATCTCTATGGGAAGCGATGTAGAAATAATACGTGTTGGGATGAATATGGTGAGATAAAGCTTATTAGGCCTAATCTTTTGCAAGATATGACAAAAAAAAGTCCATGCCATCCAACAACACATTAAGGCTGCTCAAAGTCGACAAAAGAGATATACCGACAATCATCGAAGGGACTTGGATTTTGATGTTGGTGACAAGGTATTTCTTCGAATATCACCTTGGAAGAGGAGTCAAGAGGTTTGAGAAGAAAGGGAAGCACAACCCTAGGTACATTGGCCCCTAAATCATTGATCGTGTTAGAGCAGTGGTCTATCAGCTAGCACTCACTCCAAATCTAGCACAAATTCATGATTTCTTCCACGTATCCCTCTTGAGGAAGTACATACCTGAACCACCACCTGTAATAAACCTAGTGGTGGTACAACTGGAACATGACCTCTCTTATGAGGAGCAGTCGGTGGAGATCTTGGATCGTAGAGATAAGGTTCTACGTAATAAGACTACACACCATATTAAGGTGTTGCGGTGGAACCAAAAATATAAAGAAGCCACGTAGGAACCATAGGTGTCTATGAGGCAGAAGTACCCATATCTTTTCTCTTCTGAGGTTACAATTTAAAAATTTCGATAATGAAATTTCTTAAGGGTGGAAGAATGTAACAACCCAAAATTTTTAATAATTTTTATTTCCGAATTTTTTGTGTTAATTTATTTTATACTCAACAAAACTATTTCATTTGATGAAATGAGTACAATTAAAATGATATTGTTGGGTTTCGACTGTTATATGACCATTGGTCAATATGACCGTTAGAAACTAAATATTGTGATTATTGTCTATAAATACAAGTGATCTTGGTTAATTAATATAGAAAGAAGATTTGATGGCCTCATCCAGTATTCTCGGGATGATCGAAGCCCATCTGATATAACTTGGGAAGGTGGTAGCACCACTAGGATTTGCTCTGGACCAAAACCAAGCCAAGCTTCATCGTGTGAAGTTGGAACTAAATTTCCTTCGGGAGAAGTTCAAGCTGGTAGAAATCACCACTCGGGAAATATTGGCCAAGCCACCCCAGGATTCTATCACCTTAGCACACATTACACTTAGGTCCTATGGTGGTGTTATAAGGGGCTATGTAATGAGACCTTGGCTCCTTTGTGTAACCCTTTGATATAAAAAAATTGTTATTTCTTTTTATGGTGAAGTTGGTAAATCTAAAATGTACGGATAAATATAGGATGTATATTATTGATGAATTTTGGAAAAAGGATATTTTAAAATATTTATGTAAACCTTAAATAATTAAAAATGTTTAATGATTTTCAAAAAATGGTCTTCTATAGTTGTGTTCAGTATGAAATTTAGAGTCTAATAAGATCAACTTAATTTTTGGTGAATAGTAAAGTATGAATAGTGGTTTTACACTGTTGATTAGTAATGTGACAAAATGGATTATGTAACCAAACTTAATAATGTATTAATATAATTTAGGCACCTTTATTAAGTAATGTGATCCAATAAAATAGGTAAATAACTGTTTCAGAAATTATTGGTTAAGTATTGGTTTTTTCAGGTGAATAATGTTTTTATTTAAATAATAAATTAAAATTATTTAGAAAATTATTTTCATAAAATGGAGTTCATTTTTGAATTCAGATTCTATATATTAGGTTAAGATGATTTTTGGGGATTTTCTGAAAAAGTTGAATTTTCAGTAAATAGTGAAAATACAGTTTTCTAGTTTCGGGTGTTTAATGACATCATTAAGGATGTAATAATTATGAAAACTTTCTGTTCTACTTATTAATAGTAATATAAGGTATGAGGTGTCCCAAGTGTCCAATACCATGGGAAAATACCATGGGAAAGCCTGTGGGTTTTCCAATACCACCGATGAGGTGTCCCTTGGAAATTAATGCTTTGTTCCCACACTTATCCTATAAATACCAATCCATTCCATAATT
This sequence comes from Viscum album, assembly GCA_963277665.1. Taxonomy (NCBI): domain Eukaryota; kingdom Viridiplantae; phylum Streptophyta; class Magnoliopsida; order Santalales; family Viscaceae; genus Viscum; species Viscum album. The sequence continues at coordinate 1,347,143,690 of OY728121.1, read as the reverse complement.
CATTTAAAAATCCTCCTCAATTAAGTTTGGTTCTCTTTAACTCACAAGGATTCCTCTCAAGGTTCCCTCAAGCCACCCAAGACCCTGAACATCAGGCTTTCAAAGTTACTCTTCAATTAAGAGAATCTTTCACCCTCTTCTTTTAAGCAATGAATTTCTTTATGTTGTGTCTTGTAGTTTCCATCTCTTTTTGTTGAGGGTATGTTATTATATGTTCTAATTACCATCCATTTCATGTCTAATTATTGAGAGACCCTTTTATCTCTCATCAATTTGTTTTTTTAATTTTTATGTGTCGTCGTTAGGCTGTTGAATTTTTTGTTAAAGAAATCGCGTCCTCTCTCTTCTTTTAGGTTTCATTTTCATGTGGTATGTCATTGAAATTTCCATACCATGTTCTTATAACCATGTTATTCTGAATTTATACTGTATTATAAGTTATTCATGAGTGGGTTACTCTTGTACCCTCTCTTTTAAATGTTTTCTAAAACCAAGTTATATAGCTGTTATGTTGTTGAAATTTCACCTCAAAATTTCTATCTCTTTCTCTCCAGAAATTATCTTGTTTTGTTTATGTGAATACCCAGAACTATTTAGTTTCTTTGGGTGTCCATAAATATATAAATATGATGTATTTGATTCTGTAATTGACATACATATAACCCTCACTCATTTTCCATGGGTTATAAATGACATAATATCTTATTTTTTAAGAACTTTTAAAACATCACGATCTTGAAATGAAACCCATTTCTTTTATTCTCTATGGGTTATTTATGAAATGTTTAATTATGATCTATTTGGATCACATGAAAGTAAAGAAATATTAAGGGTGCACCCTAATAGCACTTTAATGCATTGGGTAAAGAATTAATCTCTAGATATGACAAGCTTCACGATACCTTGGTGAATAACCTTGGTAATTTTTATGACACATTGGGGATGGAACTTGGTGATATATTCATGAATGTCTAAATGAAATGATGTATCCACATATTCAAGTTATGTTCTAAGTTATTTTCAATATGATATGCCTATACTTCCATTGGTCATGTCTTTATGTTGTTATTCAAGTTCTTATTGTTAACACAGGTAAACTGATTCCCTTGTTTACCCTTAAAGGGACTTATGATCACCCTTTCCTTTGATGTATGTATCCAGGATATGATATGAAGTAGTTTTATATATTATAAACCTATTATTAATCCCTAAAAGTGGTTTATAAGAATGTTTTATGTTGTTTTCATGTATTATGTTCCTGATTTCCAAGACCCTAGACTTTAAAGATTCTCTGTTTGTAAAATGTAATAAAAATTTATGTAATAAAAAGGCAGGATGTCATAATTGTGACTAGGGAGTATGCACCATATGGGTAAACCTTATGAATGATATAACACCCCTCCCATTTGGGCTCCAGATTCGGTGGATTCCTGCTGAGTATCATTAGCTTTATCAGGGCCAACAATATGTCACCTTGAAAGAAATAATGGAGGAGAATTTTCATGTTGAAAGCCCGACTATCTTGTTTTGATCCCTCTCTAGATTGTGCAAGGCACAAATCCTATTCCTATCTAGTGCTTCCAGTTCATCTAGATATATTTCAGATTATTTTTCTAGTTCCTACAAATCATATATGGCTATGCATAATGAAGGTAACTGAATCTCAATGGGTAAGACTATCTCGATTCCATACACCATGGAATATGGGGTCACCTGAATGGAATTACGAGTTGTTGTCTGATAATACCAGAGAGTGTAAGGGACTTTTTCTGGCCAACTCTTCTTGTTTAGACCAACCATCTTATGAAAATAGTTAGAGAGGGTTTTGTTGAATTCGTCTATCTGCCCATTTTCTTCTACACGATAGTGAAAGGTGTGATTAAAATGTATATTTTACCCGGCATACAAAATCTTCAACTTAGATGCTCAGGAGTAGGTGCCATTATCGGTGAGGACGGTGTGAGGGTCTCCAAATCGATAGATTATATTGGAGATTACAAACTTAGCGATTGAACATGCGTTGACTTCCTTGAGTAGAACTGCCTCTTCTCACTTGGAAAAAAATCCATAGCGCTTAAGATGAAGCTACACTAGTAAGTCGTCACTGGTGGATATGATCCCACAACCTCGAGTCCCCAGATCACAATGGCACATGAGTAGATGATACTGTGGATAGGTTCTAGTGGCCAATGCACAAAATTATCACGTATTTGTAATAAATGAAACCTCTTGGTGAACCCAATACAGTTCGAGTTCATGGTGAGCCAGAAATACCCTTATATCCATATCTAATGGGAGAATTTCGGCCAAATTTGATGAGCCTCATCGAAACTGGAATGAACATCTTGTGTTACCTAATAAATCTCACCTCCTAGAATGTGAATGAGGAGAATCTTGTCAAACCCACATCTATAGAAGATCTACTCTAGACCTAGAGCACTATAGAGAGTTAATTCCACTACACGCTGATGGAATCTACCACATTCGGCTCAATCTTCTAGGAGATTATCATGCTAGTGATAGTTGATAAAGGGGATCCTCAAGAAGGGGTCACATCCAATACCATGGAAGAGGGGCATGAAATATTAATGATGAGGCACCGAATGAAAGGTGGATTCATGAGGGATATCATCATCTCCTGGAGTGATGAGAGCAATTACTCTATGATGTGCCACATGGATAATCAAATCATCCAGTTCTGGCACTGTAAGACATGTGGCCAGGATGTCCAGGGCATCAACTCAACCGTTCTAAGATAAAGGGACTTGATTAACCTCTGTAAAATAAGGGAACTGGGACATAAGATGGTGGGTACACTCTTATAATAGTGTGAGATATAGCTTCCTAATAACGTAGTCACTGTTAATCTTACTGAGGAATAGTTGAATGTCCCCTTTCACATGAAAGTGTGGAACATTAATCTCGAGGGAGAAATCAATACCAGTGATGTGATCCTTGTTATCTACCTCATTGTTGGTCCAATATTCTTAAAATATTAAGGAATATGACAGGATAACTCATGCCGACATGATTAACACAATACCCATGCCCACTCTGTTGAGTCTGGGATCATTGAGTCTCCTCTTTGATGAGATTCGGGAAGTGCCATCAGAGTAAATTTTCCAACAAAAAATGTCTTGACCTACTAATAGGATTTAATCATCTAGAAAATCGTGATCCAGAGACTGATTTATAGGATATGGATGGATGAAAAGGATGTCTTCCAATGCATTCCCCTTGATATCCTTATATGGGAAAAACTTGATGTCAAACTATTGAAGGATCACTACCCACCAAGATAGATGTAATATAAAAATGGGGTGGTTCAGAATGTACTTCAGTGGATCCACTCATGACACCTATTGTATCTCATGGTGATACACATAATATCATAGTTTCAGCACTATGAATACCAGTGCCAGGAAGCTCTTTATGATAGAGGATTATCTAGTCTCCATATCAAAGAGCATGTAGCTGAGATAATATAAACTATTATCTTTTCCTTAATTATTCTTCTAGGAGAGAAGGGTGGTGAGATATTGTTCCAGAACCGTTATATAAAGGACCAATGGATTTCCAATAATGGGTGGAATTATAACTGGAGGCTGTATAAAGAACTACTTTATTTACACAAAATCGTTCTGACACTCCTCATCCCACTAATAATCGGCACCTTTCATCATGAGTCGGGAAAAGGGCATACACTTTCCAGCCATATTTTCTATGAATTACTGTATGTAGGCTATGTGTCCTTGAAATCCTAGGATCTCCTGAATGTTTCTTAATAGAGAAATATAGATAATGGCCTTGATATTCTCTGGGTTAATCTGAATTCCTCTTTATTTGACAACGAATACAAGAAATTTCTGGAGGTGGCCCTGAAGGTGCATATAAAGGGGTTCATCTTAAGATTGTGGGAACTGGGGAAGTTTAACACCTTCCCAAAATCCTTCTAATGGTCATATTTCTATAAATATTTCATCACCTGATCTTCCACAATGAATTCCATCATTTCTCCTAAGACCGTCTTGAATATGTAGTTCATGGAAAGATGATAGGTCTCACCTATATTATTTATATTGAAGAGCATTAACTGGTAGCATGAAGTGCCATGTGGTTCCCTGAAGATGGTAGACTCTTCATTCTCAGGGGCCATTAAGATTTGATTATATTCTGAATAACCATCCATGAATGAGAGATCCTATAACCTAAAAGTGGTGTTAATCTATAGTTTTGTCACTTGAAGGGGAAAATAATCCTTCATACAATGACGATTGAGATCCCATAAGTTGATGCAGATCCTGATCTGTCAGCTCTTTTTCCTGATGGGAACACTTTTAGCTAACCATCTGTGGTATGGTCCCTCCTTTATGAATTTGGTATTGATGAGTTTATCAACCTCATCCTTGGCCATATCACAATAATAAGGGTTCATCTTTCTGGGAGGCTGTTTGAACCCACAATGATTTATGAGAAGACAGAGATGGTGGATGGTGGCCTAAGGATCTATCCCTAGAATCTCTTGAAAACACCAAGTTAATATATCATGATGCTTCTCTAAGAAATCAACGTATCACTATTTCTCTTCGACAGGAATACCGATTCTTATCAACATTGGTTTTAGATCATTCTCATTACAAAGGTTCACATACACCAATTCATCGGCTGTGGTGGAGAAAACTTCTTTGAAAGCAAGAGGAGGATCCCCCAAATCCCCTTATTCACCAATGGATGAGGAGTCATTGGAAGGAGGTTGTTATTTTGAGTTGATATATCCTGATGAGACACTTGTGCCATCTTGAGTGGTAGTGGACACCTCATTAGGGAGATCCTGTATGGCCAAAACCGTGGGGAAACAATATGTCGACCCAATCCCATAGAACCATTGAACCATGTTGCCATGTTTGATGATATCATAACAATAGTGGTGTGTTTTATTGAGATAGTTTATCCGAGCCCAGTGAAACTATCAATTATGATGTATTTTCATTACCATGAGGTGGAAATCTTGATACCTTATTAGAGAAGGGGGCTCTAGGATCACTCAATCTTGTTTTTTATAAGATTATGAGGTGATCATTCATCATTACATAGACATGGGAGTGAAATTTACATTCATTATTGAGATGCCAAAATATTTCACAAAATCTACTTTCGTGGCCTCCAATTGGTGGATCGGGAAAATATATGTGCCATTCAAGTATACCCATGGGTCTGTGAGAGATGTGGTGTGTTCAACCTCATTACCCGAAATCTTTTTGTCCTTTCTCTTGTTATATTCAACATCCATGTATCAGGTTTCACAAGAATAAAAGGGAGACAATCATATTCGAGTATTACTACTTGACCGTTGAGGGAGTACTTAAGGCATTGGTGATATGAATAAGGTAACATCATGTGTAGGTGGATCCATGGCCTACCCATCAACCCATTGTGGCCAATGTCTTGTAAGACAACCATGAACTCAGTGCTAGCAACGAGCCCACAAAACTAGGTCTTCAAGTTGATCTTTCCAATTGGGGTCTGTTCCATCTTATCATAACCTTGAATTTTCAGGTTATTGGGACTCTTATATGCCTTAGAAAACCCCATATTTTTTAGCGCCTCGGTCGGGATATGGTTGATCCCTGAGCCTGTATCGACAAGGTAGTGGAAAAACTCCATGCTGTTGAAATGGTTATAGATGTACTGTGGGTGGATGTGCCCTTGTATAGGGGAACCTTAATCTTTTATAGAGAAGGAGATAATGGATTGACATTTTTTATTCTCGTAAGCCTCATCATGGAAGGATTATGTGGCTACTACCTCCATATCAAACAAGAGGGGGCTTCATAAAGCCTTAGGAAGGGCTTATCGCATATCATATAATAGTTTAAGAGCCTCAAAGATAGATAAATTCTTTGGTATGATGGAAATATGCAAGAGAATATCATACTTCTGTGCTAGGTATGCAGACATGAGATCACTCTATGGAAGGAGGCATGAAGGGACTTACTGGTTGAACCAACAGCTAACTAGTGCTGGGAATGTCCCAATTCAAACTAGTTGAAACATGTGGAGAGACAATGAATCAGGTCTAGATGGATGAAGTCGATCCATAAAAGAATGTGGATGATCATAGCATGATCGTGGTGGCTCTCCTGATCAAGAATTACAAATGTTGATGGAGGTGGATACGATGAAACAAGATGAGAAGGCTGCACATGCTGAGATCTGCCCTGGGATTGCTGTTTAGTTTCATTGGCATGCACAGCTTGGATAAAAGTTCTATCCATTAAAATTTGATGACTCACATAACCATGGATCTATCGACGATGGTGTAGACTAGGGATGTTGGGAGGATCCATCTGGCTCTCTTTATCGTTGGGAACCATGTAGGGGTTTACCAGCTCCATGGTGTTAACTGAAGAACTCTCTAGACAATCACCCGAAGAATCCTCCATCACTGGACATATTTATGGGGAAATAACCATATTTTGGGGCATTAAATCTCTGATAGTTTGGGATGAAAATGCCATCAGTAGAAGACTTTTATTTCCATTACATCGCTGCTGCTCGCCCATCTAGGAAAAGGATGACTGAGATGCTGACACAGAAGTACCAGTTCTAGGTAATGAAGTGACCTCTAAAGGCTCAAGCTAGTTCAAACATGCACAGATAATACTATGGGAAAAGGAAACTACCTTTTAGTCCATCCAATAAATTTTTTGGGATCCACAGGTAGGAACCTCCTGCCACTCACCCTCACTATTCCTATTAATGTCAGGAATTATCAACATGCATTACACCTATGTCGTGCCTAGACCTAACCTCACTATGTTGTTTTCAACCAGGTCTTGGAGCCAAACATTAAACACATTTCACAACTTGAGGTTCTTCTCAAGGATCCGGTGATAGGGGTAGTATTTCGGGAGATCAGTGAGGTCTACCTATTCAGGCCTCCTACATTATGAAATCCATAAGATTCCTTGGTCCAAGGTGATTTATAAATAACTGGGGACCTGAGCCTCATTAATTGAGTAGTTCCAGTTCCATCTATGCATAAAGGGGGATCTAGGATCCTAGCCCTGAAGAGGAGATGAAGGAGAATGTTGAATTTGTGGATCTTGATTATCTTGCCTTTGTGGTGGCGACACATTACGCTTGGGTGCTTGACGATTCTATGGTGTTCGCTATTGGGCTGGATCCTCCACCTTAGGTGGTGTGCCTCGACAAGGCTGTGGAGGTGTCTCCACTGGTAATAACTCCATCTGCTAGGGTGCCTCTATTTGTGCCACTACAGTGGGCTCGACCTTGGTGGCTCTACTCTTCGGAACTACAGAAGGCAATAGAGGTGCCTGAATGGCCAACTACAAGGCTTCCTCTAGCCACTGGGCTTTGTCAATGAAATCCTGAAGTCTCGCTATGAAGTTCTGAGAGATTAGTGAAGGGACCAATTCGGTTTTGTTTTTCTCCACACACATCGTTAGCAACAATTCTTAAGTTAGAAGCATATCAATGGAATATTTTAGGCCTTCCCAACAAGTGAAAAAGTCTGTGACATGATTGTCAGGCCTCTACATTCACTTGAAGAGTCTAGGAATACTCTTCTTCTAGGTGGTGGAACCGAAATAGTAATGAAGCATCCTACGACTAACATCCCAATCGTCTTTTAACCCAATTTTTAGCTTGCTGTACCAAATGAATATGGATCCTTCCAACATCTGTATGAAACAACGGAGCTTGGGGGCCTCCTCATGTACAAGAGTCCCAACATGGGTCCACAACTTGAAATAATGTGGTCCAAATGCTTCAACGGGTCACCCTTCCCACTAAAGGGGGAGACGGTAGGATTTTCAAAACCTTGGGGTGTTGGAATATCATCCAACCATGCCAAATATGGCTTTCCATCAGACAAGATTTCCACATTTCAAGTTTCTAGGGCCTCGAAGTAGGAAATGAGTGCTACTACTAGATTATATGGATGAGGATTCCTATATTGACAAGGATCTATGAATAATAATACATTGTTAGGCTCTTCAACATGATAAGAATGCCTATATACTCATGGAATGGATGGTGGGATGACTTGTGGGACTACTAGAGGAATGACTTGTGGAGTAGCTGGGGGAACCTGGGCTATGTCTTGAGGATGGTTATCACACAATTAAGGTGGATTTGGTGATGAATATCATGCCCTCTTTCCATAAACCTTAGCCTCTACCCTATCTATATAGGAAGGATGTTCAAGGTCATAAGGAGGGATCTCGTCAGGGGGATGGTGTACCTACTCTTGCCATCATGGTCAAGGATTATCAAAATCTAGTCATCATTTCTCAACACATTTAGCGAGAAGGTCATCAACCATTTTCTTATGTTTTGCGAGCTGTTGATGCAGCACAACCTTTTTGGGGTCATATTCAGTCTTTTTCACTAATCCATACATGTTAGAGGGTTTACAAACACAACATCCCCTTTACCATTATTGGGTTTCAGATCGATGGATAATGACTCTGAAGGGTGAGTAACCCTGCCCAAAAGATCCAATTGCTATGGCCCCACCCCAGGGGGTAAGTTAACTTCAAGGATCACTACATCAGTCTCTTCCTATGATAGGTTTGCCATGTTAACTGTGATTTTACCTAAAGAAATATCCTTAATATCACTGAGAAAGTCAGGCTGGCACCAGATAGAACTAAAATTAAGGGCATTATACTGCCTCCAAACACGTATCTGGACACATGGGAAGCCTCTTTAATAATTATATAGAGCTTTTTAAATCTTAGGACACATCATTAATAGAGGGAACAATAGCGACCAGGCAACTCAGGGTGCTGAGCCATAGAGAGCGTAACCAATTCAACCATGTGGAATTACTAGCCAATATATTCAATGTGTTCTTGGATCTTATGGTAAACCACCCTTCAACAACGGAGATAAAAGTGTGTCACCCAGAGAGTCTGGTGAAATCACAAGACCTCCTCCTGGGTAATAGATTTTGGAATACTAATACCTGTTATTGGAATGGGCCATAACAACTCTAGGAACTGGTCCACTGTAAAGATGTCCAACAAGATCCTCATCTCCGACAAGGGATCCGACCCTTGGTTTCCCCATTCATTGACTAGGGGTAGATGAGGGACCGATAATGGAACTAAAGAGGAATGTTACGATGATAGACCTACTGGTGGATAATATTGTGCACGAGATAACAAGGCTGCCGCATCTTGGGATATCTTTTAGGGAATACAACAACTGAGCCACCACATCCTGATAAGATGGGCTTGCGACAATAGATTTCCATTTTGGGGAAGAAATTAATGATGTTGGGTCATGCTATTCCTTGTCCTCTATTGGTCCCCAGAACAACACTATGTGATCTCTAGTTAAGTAAGAGAATGATCTTATTGATGATATTGAGGATTGCATGACAAAGCCCTAGAATGAGGCCAAATATTTCTCATCATTGATATATCGTCAGAGGGTTTTAGGGATATAGTGGACATAAATTTATTAAAGGATGAGGCTTATGACACTCGTACCTACCCCATCACCTGATATTAAAGATTAGGGTGAGGGTTACATCACCGAATTTCACTCCACATCAGAGTCTGAGAAGCAGATAGGTTTCATCGCAGTCTGAAACTTCTCAGTATTCTTCCAATGGTGGCGGAAACCCTCCCTCATTCCACAAGACATATCTTCATGAAATTTAAGGTTTTATGTACAAGGATGATCTTTAGTCAAAATGATACTTATGTGGAGAGGAATTCCATTTGGGTGAGTCGAGGTTTGAGGAGAACCCTGACAAATGTAAAAAGGAACACTGGGAGCGCCTCAGTTTCCACCAGTTGGTACGTGGGTGGGAACCACTTTGAAAAGTGTTGGAGTGGGTAGGATCTCCATTGGAGTTGGTGGGAGCATGGTCAGTACTTCCATGTTTTATTCCCTTAGTGGTAACGGTATGAGGGGGCCTTCGTACTAGTCAAACTGAACATGGGAAATACATCCACATTGGATTCCAATGATGTGGGGTAGACCCCCACATCACTGATTTTTGGGATGAGGAGGACCTTCATAAACTACGGTAACAACATGGGAAAGACCCCCTTGTTGATGGTTAACTGAGTGAGGAGGATCTTTGCATCGGTGATCTGTGATAGGAGGAATGGCTCCATACCAGGGATCACGAGTAAAAAAAACATCATGTTGGATGTCAGCACGATAGGGAGATCCTTGTCCCAAATTGATGGTGGCATGGGGAGGATCTCCATGAAACATTTGAGAGTGGGGAGGGCCTTCTCTATCATTTATGGTGGCACGGGGAGGACCTCCTCACTGGATGTCATCCCTGCGGGTCAGCCCGTGACAGGTACTACCTGTGTTGGCGACCAAGAGAGTCGTCCCAACTTTCTCATGGGGCAGTTGGGGCCTCGATCTGGGTTGGGCATATAATTATTCCTATTTATCATAAATGGGTCATTGATAGTATATGTCAGTGGATGAATGGGCCACTATAGCTATTAATGATGATGCCCCCTGGAGGACATCCCCCTCATCTTGCACTAGACGTTGGCATCGGGTTAACCAGACTGGGGATGGTGGTGCAGTTGTGTAACTCATTTTTTAGCCCATGGTAATGGGAGGTGGCGTTGATGAAACATGGTGGGAGACCTCCATGGAGTATCCTCATGATTGGATCACACCTGGGCTGGCCAGGACATCCCTAAACCATTTTACTAAGGGAGTGAGTCGTTAAATCATTCTAGGGTGACACTCCCGAAATGGTTTTAGGTTGGAGTAGGGAATTGTGGTTCCCTATGCATCCCTTGCTGGCAGTAGTAATGGCGAGGAACAAAAACCTCTAGGTCCTGACTATTCATATCCTAAATTGGGATAATCCCTTCTTATACAAACCATTGGATGAGGTTATTGATCACCCTCCTCTGAATGAGTTCAGATGGTGAGATAGGGCGTGAGCTCCCAACATCCATGGATGTGGAGGCTATCGTAGAAGATATGGAGCCATGTGAGATCATCACATTGGTGTTTCCCCATCACCTACATCGGTCAGTGGGTGGTGATCAGTTTCCTAACATTAAATCTTGGTTCTTGCAATGCAAGATGATTAAACCATTAGCACTTAAAGGAGTAAAGCAGTGTCTAGTGCCCCAACGATGTTCAATATCACACGATTCGTAAGATGGATCCATGCTGGCAATGTCACAAACCGAGATGATTAATGGTCAACTTCACTAATCTCTGGTGAGTTTCACGCCAGTCCCACTATTTTCTTCGTGGGACATAGAACGGTATAGCTGGATCCGGGGACATGCTTATCTATTAATTTCCCAGGAGATACTAATCTCCACATTAAAGAGAAGAATTCATGTTGGGTCAACCATTGTTGTTTCCGAAACATTTGTTACGATGGGAATTATCGCATTGTGATACACTGGATGTTTCCCCAACATTCCTGTTTTCCAGAGGTGGGAAGCATCTGTCTCTTATTCAGTGATGTTTGCTCCCTGATCGAAATGGGACGATGGTATGTCTATTACTCCATTCATGGATTCGTCCTCAAAATTTGTCACATAGTCCTGATCTCGCATAAATATTAAATTTTTTGTTTGTGAAACTCTTACCAGGTGCCATGTCTTCATGGGATCTTGTTAATTACACTACTTATGTTGGAAAATTATAAGGGTTCATGTTAGGGAAGAAACGTTCGATCGGGGGATTAGTCATGTTGGACACTGCTGGCATGTCTTGATTCCGAAGCACTGATGTGTCTAGGCTTCTTCCCATTATGATAGGTCTTTTCTATGGAAGGGAAGCCCGAAGTATACCACATAAAGTGAGGAGAATTATATGCCATAGGCATGTCCCTAAGGATTTATTTAGCTTCCCATGTATAACATAAGGTATTCTGCGAGTTTAACGTCAAGCAGAGATGATTAATCCAAAGGTGTGTCTACCAAGGCTTTCCTCTGGTATCTCATGTTGAAAATGATGTAAGACGAAAGTTTGATGTCTTGAGAATATGTAATGAGAGTGATCAGAAAAACCCATAGAGACAGATTAGATTGGTAAATCCAAAGGAGGGAGCTTCTAGAAGGTTTACTAAATGATGGACCCAAATACCCAATGAGAACAGATCTATGGTGGTGTGTCTCATATTGGGAAGGTATCACACTGTTAAGGATGATCTGGACACCGCAGACGGAGGATCAAAGAAAGTTCACCCCAGAATGTGGAACTCCAATGCCTACCATTAGTTGTGATTGATCCTCAGGATGGTTTCTTGCATACCCTATGTAGAAGACAAGGATCAAATCCCATGTAGTTCAAAGAGGGTGATGAATCAGGGTGTACAAAAAGGACAATGATCTAGGACATGCTAGGGCTTACACATGGAGAGTGTCCCATTGCAATAGGAATACTATTGGTTGGTTGGTTATGAATTTTGTGGGGCTTATGCATGGTTATCATCCCAAAAAGAGGGCATGATCCCACAAGGATGTCGTAACTCGGGTAAGAATTAATATTTATGATGGATGGATGAATGAAGAAGAATAGAGGGGCGGGATTCAACCATCACGAAGATGAAAGTGATGTTGGTATTGAATTTCAGAGAGGCTTCCTATGTATCCCAATGGTGGGGAATCAAAGTCCACATAGATTGGTGGGGAAATGGGACCCCTAATGAGGCGGCCCATGAGAATGGACGCATGGATGGGACTCAGAGGAAATAGATCCTCCAGGCCAGGGCATGATCTTACCGAAACAAAAAGGGTCATGTGGGAGAATAGGATATAACATGAGTGCTTGGCTTGGCCATCAGGGAGGCTTCATATGTATCCCCATGGTATGGAATGAAAGTCCATGTAGTTTTGGATGAGGTATTGAATCAGGGTGTATGCAAATGATAATGACCCGATGACATGCTTGGGGTTATGCATGGTTAGCTGCCCAAGATTTGGTCTGACTCCACTAAGGGATAGACCAAGGATGTGGTTCCCAACAAATGGGATGCCTATGTTTTCTAGTTTATGGGGTTGAACCTTAGGGAGGCTAACTACATACCCTGTCTAGGAGACATGGATCAAAACCCATATAGTTCAAATAGGTTAACCATTGTTTGGGGTTGAACCTTATGGAGGCTTCCTACGTACCATATTTAGGAGGGAAAGATCAAAAACCACGTAGTTCTAAAGCATATTGTTTAGCATCATGTGGGATGCAAAGGGGTATTTAGTTTAACATCTTAAAAGATGAGGCTAAACCTACGTTAAGCAGTTGGGACCAATGGATGAATGGAATACAACATAGGGAGGCTTCCGACATACCACTATTGGAAAGGGGTAAAGATCAAAGTTGATGTAGTTTAGGGGTAGGGGATGGGGAATATGTTCTAAGGAATCTAGAGATGATGTCATTAACGATGCTTACTCTATGACCACTTGAGTCATTCTCGGTGTGAGAAACAAGAGGAAACAATGACCTAATGATCACGTCGAGAAAGGTGCGTCATTGATAAGTAGAGTGGGGTTTACACATGGTTAGCATCCTAGGGAGATGAAGATTGGGACATACATCAGGATGGAGGCCCAATGGTGATAAAGCCCAAAGGGAGAGGGATGGTGTATCGATAGTCCCCTGTGCTTATCGCTCCTATGGTATTTGCACACAGAAGAAGAGAGGAGGAGTGAGGATGATACCTCCTGCAAGAAAAGATATTGTCTTACACTAGAATGGTTTCCCTCCCCTATAGACATATTCTATTCCATGCGAGGAGGAACTCATTTCAAGTGAGGATGATCTCAATTCTGTGGTGACCAGTGGGTGTGAACATTTCCAAGGAAGGGAACCCCTAGTATATCACATGGGGAAATGAAATAGTTTAATGTCTTATGGTGGGGACGATGATGATTGTTAGTTTAACATCAGATATCTCGGGCAATGGGGATTCTCTCCCCACCCCGAGTAATTACATAACCATCCCACTTTAACCATTGGTGAAGTGAAGGAACCAATTGTTCCATGTGGAGATGGGGTTGTGGAGTGATCCATTGAGGGGATCACATTAGTATGGGTATGAAAAGAAGAAATATCCGTTAGCGTGCCTATGATAAGAATCATGATACAAATAAACACAACATGAAGAACCACCTAAGGGACTTTGAAATCACTTTGTACAAACCTAGAGGCCCATACTGGAGAAGAATTTATAAAGTAGAGGGGTTCAATGGAAGAGGCCTTGTGAAGCTTTGGTGCTCCGAAAAGTGGTGAGACTCCGTGAAGGGGTATGTTTTGCGATGTGGGGTTGTCTAGACTTGGAATGGAGTATATATCCATATAAAGAGTTCTCCATGAAGTGTAAGTGCTTTCGTGAAGTAGGAATTCACTAAGCATGGGTGCCATGAAATGTGTGGCATTGCGAAGAAATGTAATTCATGAAGCACATTGATTATACTTTAAAATGGAGTTCACATATGCATGGAAGGTACATTATGTAGCTTGATTTCTTTGAGAATACTTGAGTTCCTGTTGAGATCTCCTTCTTTTGGGATGTCTTATGGGCTTCGTGAAGGGAATAAATTCTAGAAGAGGGGTTGCATATGAGCCAAGGGAAACGTATTTAAAAATGGTAAAATACCTTGAAGAGCTCATTTTATCAATGATTCACAGAGAAGAGGGTGCTTCATGATTTGAGAGTTGATAAGAAGAATGGTCTGGGTATCTATCCTTTGGGTCCTAGGGAAGCCTGGTAGTTTTAGGAAAGAGGTGGCCCGAAGAACATAGGTCGGGTCGTGATGGAAATGGACCTCAAAATTAGAGGCAGAACCCTCAAGTTCCATGAAATCATGGATGTCTCCATCTACAACTCTACAGAGGCACAAAGCTCTCTCTCAAGTGTGTCGTAGAAGCGTAGTGCTCCATCAGCTACTCTACAGTGGAACCAAGCTCTCTCCCAAGTGTTTTGTAGTCATGGAGTCATCTGTCAACTACTCTGCGGTGGCTGCAAAAGAGGCCTTTCCCACTACTTCATGCTGATTGCAGAGCCGTAGAGGCTTCGAGAGTCTCCGTTGTGAGACTACTCTGCAAGGTAGGATCCTGTGTAATTTTTGTGGGGTTTTTTCCCTAGGGAAATATTTTGGCACCAACAATATCATTACGTAAAATCTAATGTTTTTGTGGGTTTAATTTTCAGAAGGAATATACATTTTATATTACAATACATGACAATTTTTTGTGAGAGATTCAAAATGGAAATATGAAGGTTCTGATGAATATAAATAATTTTTTTGGAATTATTTGATTATTGGATGGTATTTTGGATATTTTGGGATCATTTAGGTGGTTTTACGTGAGAATTTTGTGTTAAAAAAATTCATCATAGGGATCATGACTGTCATGAAGTTAGTGACAATCATGTGTCCCTACAGTATAACCCCTTTTTTACTAGAACACGGTTTGGAAATCCATGGAACATGGCATAGAAAACCTTGAAGATGTAAATAATAAACTTTAGACCTATCAAATGGATGACACAGAGTCTGTTAAACCATGAGCCATGCCCTTGAATGGGGTGTGGGGTTTGGGCTGTGCCAACCACATAGTTGGTTCATAGTTCATAAAATTGTGTACTGAAACTATATATATAGATAATAAAAAATGGTTGAATTATCCCTTTTCCCTGAAATATCAAAGAATTAACCCCCAGTTTTCTTATCATTTACTCCCTCATGTGAGATAATCCTTCTCTCCTTTTTGTCCCTTATTCAAATCCCACTAAAGGTGGTGTTCTTACTGGACATCAGTAGAGATTTGAGGATTGAATTGGCCTCCAATTTCCTCTATTGAATTCCTCCTATCTCAATTCGTAATTATAAATTTCTATAATCCAGGTTTTATTTCCTAATTCCACTAGAGGATAGTTGAATTAGAGACATGTGATATGGAATTTACTCTACTTAAGAAGTGGATAAACTGGGAGGCCATCCACTATTCATTATCGGTGTCTTCATTGTGGAGTATTTCTAAAGTAAATTTAGAATGTTTTATTGTAAAATTAAATTTTTTGTTGTTTTTGGGAATATATTATCACGTGATTAATCCTAATTCATTTTTTTTCTTATTTCACGTGTTGTTGGAATGTTGTTAGGTCATGGTTGTGGTGAGATAAGATCATTCACTGGGGTCTCAAGTTTATTCAATTTTAGTTGGTTTGAAATCTTTTATAACCTAATTATGATTAATTAATTAACTATAGTAATTATAAATATTTAATTCCAATGATTTGATTGTCAGGAAAGACCCTTTATGTTTCAGATGTACTTGGACAGGCCTTGGTAGCTATTTCCATCCCTTGGAAAATAAATATAATGATTTTTGGAAGTTAAGTGGCCTATCATACATAGAATATGGTATCAATGGATGCATATGGTTATGTGTATACTCTAATGTTATCCCCTAAGGGAGATTAATCCTATTTAATGTGTTAAAATGAACTATTAATTTATTTAAATGGATTATTGTAAGTGATGGATTCCAGAGGTCACTAACAACCCGTGTGCACTAGTGTCGTGGATTAGTACCTTGGGAGACAATAAGTGGCCTCTAAGACATTAGGAGGTGATATTGTGCTTGGTATGTCATATCAGCCAATTTAATGGCCCCGATGGACATGAATTTGGTAGATGAGGACATGGAGGGGCGTGTAAACCATCCCAAAGAGACCTTGGAACAAATATTTGGTCATGACCCTTGTCTTAATGGTTTTCATAGTGACATTATCCCATGTAGAATGAAGTTGCATGCAACCAATGTTTTTTAATCTTTGGGATGTCACGTCCTGATGAATTAGATGTTTACCTAATAAAATGGTACTAAAATAAATAATCCCAAAAGGGATTACATAACTTATGGAAATTACATGAGGATATTTAGTAGGACTTTTGATCTAGCGTATCAATCTTGGGGACCCTAGAGGGTGCCATTGTGGTTGACCAACCATGAGATTGTGTATGTGGTTTTTGGTAGAGATGGTAGTTAGTGTCACCTAGTACCTATTCCAAACATGTAATAGTAGGATTCTAGGAGTATAGTTATGGGTTTAGGCATTCGGCCAACCCCACAAAATATTTATAATTTCTCATGGTTACTCTATATGCAGCTATGATTTCTAAACATGTTTTTTATTACTAGGGTGATGTGCTTGATAAAATGTGATGTTATGATAGGGATACCAAGAGGTAATTTCGAGGGCATGGGTTTTGAGCCCTCTTTAATGACTATTACATTATCAGGATTCTCAAAGGTACATCCTCAGATCTAACCTATTTTGACTTTATTGATATATGGATTCTTTATACTGATTACCCTGGATAGGCTCACATGTTAGATAATGATACAAAAAGTGTTCAAATATCTCAATAAGATTCATCCCTTATTGGGGATTATATATGAGGTTTCTAATGGTGATTTTGAACCCTCTTTGAGAGATTATCAAGGATTTATAAATATTTCTATAGTAGATTCCAAAGATTCTCCTTAGGGTCAGGGTGAATGTACCATTACACAATTACCCAAATATTCCTAGGAATGGGGATGTTGATCCATTTAGTGAATTGATCATAGTTATTATCATAGTCCATGAGAGTATTCCTTATATATCACTTAAGGTTAATCCCCCTTAGGGTTCATCTGAGATCAAATGTATTGACCACCATAAGATGCGACCCAGGGCATAGACATTAGACTGAATTTATATGACATGAGTGGTATGAATACCATATTAGTTCCATATTTATAGGATGTGAAGATATTACATGGAATCCTACATTATAATGATTAGAGTTGAGTATGGGTGGTCCTCATATTACAACATGTATCCCTATTTTGTGAAATATCTTTCTCAGAGTCATTTGTGGAGTTAGACGTAGAATATATAATTAATAACGATCACTTACCAATGGATTGACTTGATTACACTTTCAATGAGGGGAGAAACATCCAAATAAAATACTTTTCACTAGATATTCATGTTATTGGGTTCATATATCAGAATATCTAATGGGGTCTTATATTATCAATTCTAGTTTTAGTTGGTCTTAGGATTTAGTTTTCATTATTGATATTATTCCGTTTCATAGTTAATATACACATACATTGTGTATTACTAGATATATATTGGACCACATTGGTAGTTCCATACATAGTTTTTTACACACACCCAACTTAGGCATCCATTTCACCAGGGGACCCAAGTAGTTTTTTACTTGGTTGAAAACTCAGAATGTGTTATGGCTTGGGACTGATGAACCCGGATGGCTCAGATATTTTAGTGTAGATTGTGCATATTTTTTTGTATTGGAGTTAGTAGTGGAGGCTTATACTATTAATTTTTTCTTTTAATTACTCATATATGTGTGATCCTCCTAGTTAGCAATTACTGTTTTATGCCTGGCATGTCCATTTGGTCCATTAGTAAATTTATTTCTAATTTATAGACTTCTTAAAATTATTTATCCTACAAATTATTTATATATATAATATATAATATGTTTTATTATTTCCTCTAATTTCAAACTCTGATACGAGGGAATTGCCTCTCCAAAGACACACATTATTCTCCCACTTCTAGTAAGCATCTTCATTCATACGGGTAGGTGCTCTTGAGGCCTTATCACCAACTTGTTCAGTTACTATACATAGAGTGAACCGGGAAGAGATGTGTCAAAGTGGTATCAGGGTGTTTAATTTATTTTTTCTTTTACTATTTATTATAAGGTAGATAGTATTATTATGTTTGTGTTGGAATAATATGGATATAAGACTTGTACATAGAGTTAAATTGTTCTAGTAATAATTCTTTATTACTAGATATGTTGAATTTTTATTATTGATATGTGAAGTTATAGTTTTTTTACGATTTAACTTTGAGATATGCACATGTGGTTTGGATTTTATGATTTATTATGATTTCTTGGATCTTATACCATTAATGAAAGGACAATGACTTATTTATTACTTATAGATGGAAATGGAAAGAGGCATTTCTTGCATCATATCCAGTACATAGTTTCCTTATATTATATGCCTAATAGTGTATGATTTTAGAACTGATGATGAGGAGACAAACTTTCTTAAGTGTCAATAACAACCAAAAATGTGTTTTATAATATGGTTTTTGGTGTAATTCTACTCTGTTTGATCAACATATATATACAAACTTTTGAATGTAGGTTATGCAGTTTTGTGGTGAGATGTTTTAAATTGAGAATTTTGATGAATTTATCATCCATAGGAAGTGGAGTGACCCTAGTCGGTCGATAGGGTACATGATGTCCAGGTTTTAGACCCCTGATAGGGTCTTGTTACTTAGTTTTAGGAAATTTTAGTGAGAATAACATCCTATACAGTATTTTATGACATAACTTTGAATGTTATTATAATTAACTAAACCATGTGTGTGGTATGACATAGATCTTTTAGATGATGTTGTGTTACACTATTGATCCTCACAGTTTCATGTTGGTAGTCGATGACTTTTCAATATACCCATAACATCTGTTTCATTTTAGTTGTGGTTAACTACTGCTTCATAACAACCTATATTGTGTTTTACAATATATCTAGATTTTATATTTTTCTTATCCAACCTTATATTATGGTTTTCTTGCTATATTGCTATGAGTGAAGTCAATAGGTAATTAATATCTATAGTGAACTAGAACCTCATCAGGGTATTATCATATACGAATGTATGATGTGGATATTTAAATCATCTTTATTTTACATGATATTATGATTCAATAATTGGTAGTACCTTACGAAAACTCCTAGATATGAATAGGTCATGATAGGTTGGTGATTGGCTGGTGATTACATTAGAATCCATCGTCATCGTAATAGTTGTCATTGGGATGCAACTAAATGGTTTTCCAATGAGAACATATTTGGTGTTTTATTCCATATTATGAAATTTAAATCCAATATTATTGAATGAATTTTGAGGTATTTTTACATTTATGTTGATGTTATAAATACCTATCTTATAGAGGATTGATAGAAACATTAGATGCATTATGTTGAGATAGTATAAGGATGACACCATGTGAGATGTAACCTTGTTGTAGGATAAATATTGGGGTTGGCGGTCATACCATGTGTCCCTATTATTATATGTGATTAATAGGGATATATGGGAGACCTAAAAACCATTATTTTTGACTCATAACCTTCAATTTCAATGTTATAATAGATCAAGGTCTAATTGTCAGAGGGTTTGGTCTAGGTTTTTACTTTTCATTTTATTTAGTGAGCTTGTTTTACAGTATTTTAGGACTGATTCATGGTGGACGATCATGTTTTATGTTACATTTAGGGTGATGACATTGGTTTATGAGGAAGCACTACAGTGATTGGATATTTATACAAGATCCCATTGGGAGGATAGTTCCATATTATGGTTATGTGGACTAGTGGTTATGATTTTAACAAAATAATCTTGGAAAATGATACTATGGTATAGGAAGTCACATAATTAATCATGGAATAATATGAGTTGCTAATTTTTATGAGGAGTTTCTTGGGGGATTATCGATTTTCATGAATGACATGTCTTGTATCACAGATGTTTTGAAATTATAATGTGAGGATCATAAGAGATTGATTCGGTAGATAATTTGGTAGTATGAGATAGTACACCTACTATGGTAGGCTTGATTAAAATATAGGTACCCCATCTATTTATTTCATAGACCCTTCATTCCATAGTACATAAATTATCAATAAAGAGGATATTTTGGAGTTGCTGCCTTGGATATATAAATATAATACATAAAACAAAAAATTTATCTAATCTAATTGAAATTCTTATTCATAGGTTCATCCTACGTTAATTTTACCATTTCTCTCATCCCATGAAAATAAAAAAATGAATATGGTGAGCACAAATCCAAACATAGGAAAAATCAATAGTGATACTTAGCATGTGACAAAGAGTCCTAACAACACAATATGATGATATGAAAATGAAGAATATTATAAAAAAATGAACATGAATCATAACATGGAAATATGGAAACAACTTAAAAATGATTAATTCATAAAAACATAACCAAGGGTTGTCATCAAGGTATCATAAATCATAATTACCATGGTTATTCACCAAGGTATCACAAAACATTCCATATATAGAGGATAGTTCTTTACCCAATTAATTTTAGTTATATCCTAATTTAACAATCATATGTATTAATTTATTCAAGCCACATCGATAGTAATATCTCATTTTAACAATAACCTCAGTTGAATAAGGAATAGGTTTCATAAAAAAATTATTGAGTGTATAAATGCTTAAAAATATGAAAATTAATTATTGTCGAACTCAAGAGATGTGAATCTGGATATAATACATTTAAATAATTTATAAATAATATATATTTACATTTAAATGAATACCCATTGAAAATGATATGGTTCTGTTTTTCACAATATTGGAATTTCTCATGTAAAAGAGAAAAATTCACAGAATGAGTTCAGTAACATGATGATATACAACATGGATTAAAGGGAGAAAATAATGAGAAATAATGGAGGTATCCCATTTATAGAACACCATATTTTAGTTAATGGAATGATCAATATTGAATAAAAAGAATGTGGTTTTTTCATTAACAACTCTCCCAAAAAGGATGAACTTGAAAGAAAATGAAGGAAATGAGAGATCACTTACCAAGATCATTTGATTCATAAAACATGAGGATGGTTCCTAGATACCTTGAAGAAACCATATATGGAATAATAGGGAGGCTAAATTAATATAACAATATTTTAAGTTATTTTTAATGGATAGTAGTGGTGGTAAGAGAGTTCATAGGCTTGAGGAGGGGAGAATTTATGTGTTTAAATAATGATTACTTTGTATTAAAGGGAAAAAACTATTTAATTCCACTAATTCCAAAATATTTTGTTGAAATTTAAATTTTTAATAGTAGGCTAATGTCAAAAAACACCGAACCCTTATTTAATGATGTATTTTTCTAGTATTTTATTATTTTACAATTTACCTTTATCCTGCAACATTATTTTACTTATACTATGGTACATTTTTTTATCACACTAAATTACAATATCTATAAGTGAAATTGACATTATTATCTAATTTTAACACCAATTATATATATTCAATCCAATTTAATTGCTTAAATTTACAAAATTTATATAAATCAAATCTAATATGATACCATCACTACTCATAAAAATGGTTTTTTTAGAATGGATAAAATTGTTGTTTTTAGAATTGCTAATCATGTATTTATAAATGAAACAAACTATATAGTATGTGTTTCATTAAAAATTTATTTTACAATTATTAATGATTAATATATTTTAAATCTTGATATTTTCTTAATTATATCATAAGAGTTATCTTATTTTGTAAAAACATATTATTTTAACTTTTTTACCCCAAAATCAACATTTTATAAAATAAACATAAATTGATCATAATGTAATTTCTATTTCTTAAATAAAAATATATCATTATTTAATCATAATAATCAGCTAAATATTAAAATTTAATATTTCATAAAAAATTAAATTTATTTAAAATTAACAGTCTTTTGGGATATAATAAACATTATGGTCATTATAAAAATTACATAGTATATCATTGATTTGTTTTGTCATATAAAATTATTATTATAAGATATCATCATGAAAGTCATTTTTTAAAACATATACATTTATCATAAAACAATTATTTAATAGAAATTAAAATATTTATATCATTTACAAAAACCCAATGAAAAAATAATTCCAACAAACAACTTATTGTGCCTATAACACTAATGATGACCAATAATCATATTTATTAAAGGTATAACGCCCATATTAAATACTAGAAAATGTTCCTCTTTAGTAATAACCATATTTCCTTATCATTACACTATAATTCTATCTTTTTCCATCACTATATCACTAATTAAAGTTCTTACACATACTTTGATGTTTTCTACTATTTGACTAATGTCCCTAGTTGTTTTTACAATATTTATTGAAGGGATGATCATATTGGGTGACTCAAAGCCTTGGATATTATTTAAATTATTATATTATTTTTTCATATATATATATATATATATATCCTTTTACAATTCCTCATTTTACTATTTCATATCTATGCATGACGTTTAATGTTCTTATAAAATTTAAAAGAGTTTTATGTGTTTCTATTATAAAACATAAAACAAGGTTGTTTAGTGGAAAGATTTTTATAACTAATTAAAGTATTTTTTCCATTATATTACACCCCATAATGAATTTTTGTCCATGAAATTACATTTTAAATACTAAATTGAAAATTAGTGTGGGTATTTTGGCTTTATAGCTTTTTCCGGTTACGAATTAGCCGATTGAAACTTATTATTTCTCCACAGGATATTCATAAGACATGTTTACATATTCCTCAAAAAAATTTCCCTTATGTTAGGTATATGAATAAATTTCTCTTCATAAGACATGTTAGATTCAAAATTCCAACCATTTTTATCAAATACATTTGATTGTTTAGACAATTCTTACTGAGTAGGGATTTCTTGAAGACATCATGTACAATAGAATGATTTTGATGTTGGGAAAATCGATAAGAAACCACTCAAACACAATATAGAAGATATAACAGTACATTTTACCTTAATTATAGTTCTCTCTTATTTCCAAATCACATAAATAGTTTTTATGGTAATATATTAACGATTATATGGTCCCTATATTTAATTACTATTTTGTTCCTTCATTTATCACCAGAAAATTTTTATTGACATTGAGTAGCCATGATGTAATCATGAATCATTTGTTGTGTCTTCCTTCACAATTTTTGTTCCCAATACATTCCCTTGTCCATCATCATCCCCACATGTTTTAGTTATATAACGTTTTACATATAGATATCCAAAAGGTTCTATTTAAATTCAATAGTAGATACTATAGTTATAGGATGATTCAAAAAGTTGATGATGTTGATCCTAAATCCCTTGAGAAACAAGTTATCTAGAATTTAAAATATAATCCGATGTTTTTATAGTCCTTTCAGGCCTACCAATAATTTTTGGATGAGAACCTAAGCTTAGGTTTACTTTTATTCTCATAGACTCTTATAGTCTCCTCCAAAAATTAGAAGTAAATCATAGATCATGATAAGTAACAATCGAATGTGATTTTCCATGTACTCTCACTAAATATTGAATATATATGTGATACTTAAACTCTAGGGATAAATATTCTCTTTTGGAAATGATGTGGCCAAATTATTTAATCTCTTAATGATTACCTAAATAGTATTTCAACCCCTGGGTGCCTTTAAAAGGATAGTGGGAAAGTCTATTCTGATGTTATTACACATCTATATAGGTATGGGTAGAGGTTTTAATATCCATTTAGATAGCTTTAACTTAGAATATTCATTATTAGACACTAAACACAACTCAATGTAATCAACTCATCCATTTTAATATTAACCCACCAATAATGATCCTGAATGTACCTATAAAATTTAATTCTTTCAGGGTGTATAGATAATGAATAGGCATGATCATTATCCATAAATGTATTCATTCATTAAAAAATAGACGAGATACATAATCTTGTATAAAATTTCAGTTCATCTTCTTAATCAATACTGTATCTGTGAAACTTTCCATTTTTCACAGCCTCTATCTTATTTTACATCCAAATATCATCTCCATGAGTTTTCTTGATATTATCTAATAACGTTATATGAGAAATAATTTGGGATATGGTTTATTATTTCTATTCAGATATGATTAATATTTTGAAAAAGTACTAAGTCATTTATCAATGGATCTAATTATATCCTTATAATTACAAGAAGATCTAGTTCTTTCTCACTAAATGCATCTAAGACTAGGTTCTCTCTTATAGGGTGATAATTAATTGAACAATAACTTTATTTAAAAATCTATAACAATATCAATTGTCTCATTTTTAGTTCCTTATTTGTGAATATATAATTAATTTTTGTTGGTATGTGCACTTATTATACTTTTCTCCATAAAGATTATGTCTCCATATATTTAGAGAACACTTACTGCCACTGACATTAGCTAATGGGTAGTCTAATTCTATTCATGTGTATTTAAATATCATGATTAATAGTTTAAAAAATTTATTTTTCTTAATTTTAATTTGAATTTCAATTTTATTAATCCCCTAAAAGTGTTTTTTTAAGAGAAATTCTCAAATTTTATGATTTTAGTGGTATTTTTAGCTCAATCAGAAAAATGGATTATTTTTAATTTTAACTATTTTAAACTATTTATGTATTTAGACATCAAAATATTATATAATTATCCAATTATTTAATTTTTTACAATCATATACATATTTTTCTTCATTTCATTATTCTGGACCCAAAGATAAATCCACCATTTGGGAGCCCCAAACCATCTCACAAGTTGGTCCTTCAAAACTGTTCCCAAATCTGTCTATTTTTGTTGTTTGGACAATATTTATATATTGGAAGTCCAAAGTTCACTGAAATTTGGAGTGAATAAGAAAGATAAATTTCTTAACAACTTTTGTGAATGTGGACACAAGTG
Source organism: Viscum album (assembly GCA_963277665.1). Taxonomy (NCBI): domain Eukaryota; kingdom Viridiplantae; phylum Streptophyta; class Magnoliopsida; order Santalales; family Viscaceae; genus Viscum; species Viscum album. Next base: position 1,347,118,080 of record OY728121.1, on the reverse strand, counting down.
AATTGTATGTTTTCAAGTCCATTAATTCATAGAAGTATAGAGACATGGAATATGAAGAGTCTATTGGGGAAGATTAAATTATATGAGTGATATGAGAAAAACTCTCTCTACATATTTCCAAATATGATTAAATTTTTAGGGGAGATGTAAAATATAGTTATGAGAAACTCTCATTAATGATTTTATGCATGAATCAGATACTTAGTGGGTCTAACGCGTGAAAAATTTACAAGGGAAAATATGGCCTATAAAAGGATGAGATCTACTCCTTCCCAAATCATTCCAATGCATCACATAACATAATTGGGAGAACCAAGGAGGAGATCTCCATCGTGGGAGGCCAAATGATTCATTATTTCCCCCTATCCTCCATTCTTATTTGTTTTTTTATTTAAAATCATAGTTTCTTTTTTAATTTATTTTAAATCAAAAAATTAATGCATTTTTTTCAACACAAATACATCCATATTATCCATATTTTAATTTTTTTATTTCAAATTATTAGTATAATAATATAATTAAAATGATTATTATTATTATTTATTTAAATTTTTATTATAAAATTTTTATTTTAAAATTAATTATCATTTACTTTATTCTACCCTTTTTCAAAAAAACTTATCTAGAATATAATAATAATAATAATAATAATAATTTATTATTAATTTAACATTATTTGTATTCTATATTAATTTAATTTCGTTTCATTTATTTTCATCTTTTATTTCTCTCTCTCTCTGTATATATATATATATATATAACACTCTCTCTTTATCCACAATTTTTCAATTTTTTTCTTTAATTTATCCACCATTATCTCTTTTATTTTCACTCTCTTCCTCTTCTCTTCCACCCACTCCACCAAGTGTTAACTTGTTTTTTCGGAAATGAGAGGCTAACCCCAAGGCTTGACTTGGGGGGAGTTCAATGTGTTCATGAATTTTATTTAATGTTTAGTTTAATATTTGTTGAGATAATTAGGTAGAATGAATGGGAGAGGTGAATTTCCCTAATGTGGTGACATCCCCCAATGTCAAAGAAACCAATATATCTATATTATTTTATTTGACCTCTTTCTCTCTCTCCATTGGTTAGTTCTTAACACATTGGAGTTGGGATAATCAATTGATGAAACAACATATATTGAGTTGGGTCCTGGAAGATGACACCACTTAGACCAAGGAGTTTCATCAACCTATATTAAATTTGGAGGTGTAATTAAGAGTTGTTAGGTATTCAATTGTATTCCAAAATTTCTAAAAAACAATATTAGTCTAAACAAGTTATTTCATGTAAGGATTATCAAAATAAAATCAAACATATAAGGGAAAATAATTATTGATCCTTAAACTAAACTATAAAATCATGTGATATCTTCTTAACATGTTCTATTTAGAACTATATGTTAGTATAAATTCTCATATTTGATGTCATTATATGAAAACAATTAAGACACCAAAAAGATATAGTTTATGTGATTTATATAGATAAAGTGAACAAAGTGAAATGATTCTCAAGTGAAACGACCCTAATCTTCCACCGTACCACCCTAGGAAAAGTATTATTTCTTTTGACCACGCCTCATGAAATGAGTGGGTCAAAACTGACACTGTTTCTTGGGAGGAAATCATTATTTCATTTACAATTTTCTATTTTCACATTTTACATATATTTTAATTATTGTATAAAAATAAATACTAAAAAAATTATCTCATGATGAATTCAAATGATTAATATTCTTCAAGGACTAACTATTACTCATATGAGCCGGAACCAGTAGCTGAAGCCCCCTAGTTTTAAAAAGAGAGCATTTCGTTATGGTCTAGACAAATCAGGGGAGCCTAGATCCAAATTTTCACAGATGGGATATTCATGGACCTCATCTAAGAGCCCAAGGAGACCCTCGAGAAACCGGTGGTTGAAGAATTTTAAAGAGGTCTATATGAATTTTGGGAGCACATCCTAGAGTTTTATTAAGAAGTGGACGAGGCACATGAGGAGTGCTACCTGATTCCACCCAAAACACATGAAGAAGTTACACTAGAATATTTGCAGGTTCAATTGAAAAAACACAAGCTCAAATTAGATATTCAAGATCATGAAGAGATAGATCGATATATATAAGTAAAAATGAATTAGATAACAATATACATCCAAAACTCATTAGAAGTATATGATCATAGAACTTAACTAAAAGATGACCCATTTGTCCTAATTAAGGAGGAAATGTAGGATGTATTACCTTTTGTGATACATGTGGGAAATCAAGAATAAATGGATGACATTTGGAATGATTTTGAGAAACTACAATCTCCCCAGACCTTGGGAAAAAAAGTGATCAAGCACCACTAGAGGAAAACACCACCCAATTGGTGGAATTTGATGTAAATATAGAGGTTCCCGACTACCTACCTCCATAAACGTAGAATATACTCATAGAGGCCCTTACCTATAAGGTATTGATTGAATATGAATAAACCCAATGAGTTGATATTTCATCATACTATATCACTTCTAATTTAATTGAAACTGAATTGTGAATCACTCCCTATAGTTTTAAATTTTAAGAATAATACAATATTTTCTATTCTTATAGGAGGATGAAGAATATGAAATTTCACCTATAGAGGAACACATGGAGAACCCTGATTTCAATGAACATATATTCAAGGAGCCCCATTAGTGGATCCATGTAGCATAGCCAGAGGAAACTATACAAGAGGCTTCTCATTTTTAAAGGGTTAAATTAAATATTAAAACAACAAATTCAAATTTTATTCAAGAATAATTACATTCATATTCAACTTTTGACCATTCAATACATGCAGCCTCTAGGAAGCCAGTACTTTAACAGAATAATTTTTCACAAGTAGAATCCAAGATGAAGGAAGATTAATAATTTATCCAACCTCCTCCATGAAATATACAACTCATTTTGAAGTGGAAGTATATGGTGTACTCTATACATGGATCATTACTCATCCACAAGGATGAATCTCATTCTGGGAAAATCCATATGTGGTGTTTCAAATCAAATAATATTTATCCACCATTTTACTTTCAATTAAAGCTGGTAATTACCTCTAAAGGCAGAAAAAACATAGGGAACACTAGGGGGTAGTACTAATATTTATCTTTTAATAATTTCATGGAATTTATATTTTATTTCATTTCATAGGATTATTTTTGCATGAATTCTACTATTACTTATCTTTTTAGGCATTAACAACATGATCTGTGTGCTTAATTGAGTAATTCTCTTTTGTAGGTTCACAAATGGGAAAATGAATCCTCAAATATGGGATGGACTAAGCACATGGTAAAGGGATTTAATTTTTATTTTTTAGTCTTTTTAAATCTTACACCCCTTGTAAATCTGTTCAATTCACCAAGAGTAGTTCATAAATTACTCAACCTGTGTGAATTAACAAAACTCAGAGTAGTTAATTCTCACACCACTTGTTGACCGGGATAGACTGGTGCACGGTCAGCCAGACTACACACCATTGGCCCACCAGACATGGCATGTACTCCCTTTCAGGGTAGGGGCATGATGTGTATTCCATTCAAGTCATACCCAACCGTTGACCATGTAAAATTAATTCAATACGATGTCTGGCCCACTGGACATGCCATTTACTCCATGATTTTGGAATTACTTCCATCACTATGAGTCCTTAGGAGTGTACTTCAGAAAAATGGCAAAGAATGTACATACCATGTAGAAAAGATCTTAATTCTGTGTACTTTTTCCAGTTACATACATTTAAAATTTATTCTATTATATAGCCCTTGGGACATGTACTTGTGTGTGGGTGTAATGTTGGGACATGGTATGTGATAATATATATATATATATATATATTATCATCTATGAAATATTAAATGTTATCACATAATTTATGAGTTTTATTAAAATTATTATTCTATGTGAATGCTATTTTTCAGAAAGAATAATGTGCATACATGTAAAATACATTTTGGGAAGTTTTTGACGAGTATTCACTGGGTTACCTCCAAGGTAAAATTTATGTACATAGTTAAGATTTAATGAATTTCTTAATTTGTTTTAAATTATAATAGATGATAATCTCATGGGAATTCAGAAAAGATTTAAGATAATATTATTGATAAATTTGAGATAACAATTAATATATTTGGGCATAATATATCAAAAATTGTAATGATTAAATAATTTAATTATAGTTTTATTAAATGTGTACTTTATTTCATGCATATAAATTACCATGACCTAGAAAAAACCATTGTATGTGGTTGGTTTACATGTAATTTATAGTTTAATTAAATTGGTGGCATGCATACCTTATCTTCTCATTAATATGTTGGGCTGGTATGCCCTTGGTGTCATTTATACAACCCCCTTTTACCCATCACAAGAATGTGATTAAAAGCATATGTAATGGATGTAGCTCCCAAGCTAGTGGAGGAAGTTCATGTTTTGAGCCGAGGTGAAAGAAATCCAAGGAGATAGAGATGGGTTCATATGGAAATATATAAACATTATCCTTTAATGGTTCATGGTTTTTCTCCCTTTGGTTAGTGGTTAGTTTATCAACTGTTGTAAAAAAAACCATTAGAATAAATCTCATGATCATAACCATTATTTTATTTATGTTAGTTTCATGGATATTCATTATGGATGTTTTTTCATGATCACATAATTAATGAATTAACATGCATTCAATATATAACTAAAATAAACTGGCTTATACATAGATACTATCTAAATAAATTTTTAATCTCTTATGTAATACCACTTAATATTAAAAATAATGTCAAAATATAATAATTTTCAATTTATACATAAAGGACAAATTCCATCAATAAAATATTAAGATAATATAGACTTCCATTAGTTCAGTTAGAATCAAAATATAGTTCAATGTGCTTTAATATCCCATGTTCAGGTGCTTTCAATTACCATGGATTTCTAATTTTAGTTTTTGGGTTGACTTATCTTGGTTAACATCAAGGGCTTACTGCCAAAGAAGGACATGGTTTATGTGAGAGGAAAAGGTTGAGGAAATATATATTAATGTTTTCAAGATTGAATATTACACTCAATAAATTGTGTAACTTTGAATTAATGCAGTTGGAATTTGTAATGCTTACCTAATACCATTCATGTCCCTTGAACAACCAATGTTAGGGTAAAGAGAAGGGTAATTCAGATCCTTACAACTTAAATTTCCAAGAAATATGATATTTTTAAGGAAATGGTTAGCTCTATTAGGCTCTGATAAAATGGTCGGAGACTAATAAATATAATAATTATTTAGTTGTCAAAATATTATCTGATAAAGTAATAAAATTCAACTTATCTTATCTGTAGAATTGATATAAAAAAGGCATCAAATATAATGTTTCGACCCATACATGAGATGGAAAACCTTATCACTGACATTAATTTTCAACCGTGGAAAAATAACCAATGGGTAATCTATCACCCTAAAAGGAATGTTTATATACCGGATGAATCTTTAATAGTTGTGCCTGGAAATAAGGCGAGTTACTAAGATCTCTATATGCATGAGAAACATATGAATAATGATACATATATTTAGTGATTAAAGCTATAATCCATGTCCAATGAGATCTTGACAAATCATGAAAAAATGGATGCATATATCATGATGTGCCACCTTTGGGATCTCTCTTAAGGGAAGGTGATACAAGAGAGGTATAAGATCTCCAATGAAATTTTCATGACTAAGCATGGAGATTATGCACCAGCTGGGCATCAGGTAGTCATGTTTATCAACTACATTGAGTGTCTAGAGATCTTAGGGATTAAATTCCTGGATGATTTGCGTCGCAATATCATACTTTGATCACTTCTAGAGACCTTCTCTAGTTTTATTATGAATTATAATATGGGATATAATGAGAATAATCTATCAGAACACCGGACCTAGATTATTCAAGTGAATTAGGACATGAGTTGTGACAAAACCACCATCCTTATAGTGATTAGGAAGTGGAAGAACATGGATAAGAGGAATAATACTTATAAATAATCTAAATACCCTAAGTATCATTCGAAAAAGAAGAAGAATATTCATATACAGATAAAGGAAAAGAAGGTTTTATGTTTTACATGTGGCCAGTCAGGCCACTTGAAGAGGAACTTCACCTAGAGGCTAGGGGAAGCCAAAGTTGAATTTGTTATCAAGGGCTATCTTTCCATTTATACACATCGAGTATTAGATACAACTTCTAGTGCTCACATATCAACTCAAATGAAAGAACCAAGTGGATTTCAAAGAATATTCCCCAGGAGAGGTGGATTAGTGAGATTCCAATGGTGAGTGGAAAAATGTTCTTACTATTGGTTACTACCACCTTTAGTTTCCAATGGGAAAGGTTTTGGTTTTGAATTATTGTAATTATGTACCTACTATTACCCAAAACATAATTTCTATATCATGTTTAGGTACAGATGGGTTTATTTTCATGTTTAGAAATTAATGTGGTTTCTTTTATAAGGACAACATATGTTATAGTATGGAAATTTTAAATAATGTTCTTATATGTATTAAATTAAAAAAACCATGTGTTGGTAATCGACAATGAATCATGTTTACACAACTCATATAACACCAAGTAGTGGCATCACTATCTTGTTCATGTTAATGTGAAGAGTTTGACAATTCTCTATCAAGATATCTATTTAGACTCTTCTAATATAAAAACACTTGATAGATTTTACTATTATTTCAATGGGAAGATGATCAAACCACCATTCGGTGTAAAGGGTGAAAGGGCCACAAAGCTTCTAGGATTTTTACAAACTGATGTGTGTGTACCATTTCCAGTAGAATCTATTGATGGATATTCCTACTTCCAATCATTTAACGATGACTTGATTAGATATATCTATATATAATTGATGAGGTATAAGTCTACGTCTATTGAAAAATTATGGAATTAAGGAAAGATATATAAAATCATCTTGGTAAGAAGATAATGAAGCTTCGATTGGATCAAGGTGGAGAATATCTTAACCAATAGTTCCTCAAACATTTATGGAAGGTTGGTATTCTATATCAACTCACTCCACCATATACACCAAAATGGAATGGTGTTAGTTAATGAAGGAGTCGTACCTTGTTGGACAGGGTATGGACGATGGCAAGTCATGCAGATCATACATTATAAATTTGGGGATATTCATTACAAACTACGATATAACTCAAAACAATTTAAAAACTAATTTAGAAAATGGAATTCGATTTAAGTGATGGAGTGGAGGAAACCCCATTTTATCACATACACATGTATGGGGATGCAATGAATTTGTTAAGGTATTCTCAGCAAACAAACTAGCACCCCAAGGCACAAGTTGTATCATTATAAGGTATCCCAATAAAACAAAGCGATACTAGCTATAAAATCCCTTAGACAAGAAAGTGACTATTTGTATACAAGCCATCTCTCATGAGTGGGAGCATATCATCAAAAAGGATTGTTGGAGAAAGATTAAATTTGATGAGGGCGATGCTCAAGATACAAAGGAGTTAATAATGGAACAAGTTCCACATGTCCCAATGGAATAAGTAGTTCTTGAAATAAAAGTACAACATAAGAGTGTAAGAGAGGTTAGAGAACCATAGAGATATGGTTTTCTAGACTCCGAGGATGGTGACTCATTATTTTTGGCCAATGATGCGCCTCACTCCAACAAGGAGGCATCAAATAGATTAGAAGATAAAAGATGGATAGACCCATTGAATTCTAATATTGATTTCATGTATCATAACAATGTTTGGGATCTGGTCAATGCGCCAGTTGATGTAAATTTAGTTGGTTGTAAATGGGTATTCAAGAGGAAACTAGACAGGGAACGTAAGGTGGTACTAATTAAGAAAGGATAGTGGCTAAAGGGTCTAAACAATGACAATGAATTGACTATGATGAAACCATTTTTCCATATTCCATGTTTAAATCCATCAGAATCATATTTTTCATAGAATTTTTCTATGACTATGAGATTTGACATATGGATGTCAAAAATTCCTTCCATAACAAAAACCTTTTAGAAGATTTCAGTATGACACAACTAGAAATATTTGTGACATAAGGTGATGTAAAAATAATTTTGAAGTTGTAGATATCCATTTATTGATTGGAGAAATCATCTAGGTCATGGAACATTAAATTTTATTAATCTATAAAATAATTTGGTTTCATAATGAATGAGTTTGAGACGTGTTTTTACAAAAGGATTAGTGGGAATGCATATGTTATACTATAAGAATATGTTGACGACATATTAAATATTGGAAAAAACATTCCATTCATACAATCTATTACGGAATAGTTGAAAAAATGCTTCTACATGAAGGAAATAGGTGAAAAATCCTACATTCTAGGAATCAAGATCATTTGTGATAGATCCAAGAGACTACATGGACTAAGCCAAAGTTCATATATAAACCATATACTAAATTGAATAAGTATGAAAAAATCCAAAAGGGGATTGGTTCCAGTGTCACATAGTTAACACCATTCTATGAAAATGTGTCCCCAAACACAATAGGATAAAGATAGAATGTGGAAGATACCACACGCTTTGGAAATTGGATCAATCATTTATTCCATGTTACATAGTAGATATGATGTTTCCTATGCACTGATCATGGAAGAATATATCAGGAAGATCCAGGAGAAAAAAATGTACTACATTTAATATTCTCTTTATGTATCTAATATGAACTAAAGATATGTTCCTAGTGTATGAAGGAGACGAGGATCTTGTCATCAGAGGGAACGATAATGCTAGGTTTTTGACTGATCAGAATGATCTAAAGTAACAATCATGATATTTCTTTTTTCTCAATAGAGGAGATGTGAACTGGAAGAGTTATAAGTAACCAGTTTTAGAGATTCTGTAGTGGAGTCTGTGTACATAGGCACTTATGTTGTTTCCATGGAAGCTTTCTTGATTCAAAACTTTTTCCAGGATCTGGTTGTGGTACCTAGAAGTAAAGAACCAATCACACAATATTGTGATAATAATATAGTGGTGGCTCTTGTAAGAGACAAGGTCACATCAATAGAAAATACATGTACTCCAAAAGTATCACCTCTTAAGAGATGTTTTTCAAAGGGATAAAGTTTCAGTGAGAAGAGTATTCACAGAAGAGAATTTGGTGGACCCATTGACTAATGTCATATCCTAGTAGAAACATGAGTATCATGTGAGAGCTAGCGGACTGAAGGACATTATTAGTTGGATCTAGTAAAATTGGGAGTCTATTGGAGTTTTTTCCTTAAGATCAACTTCTTTTGTACTCAATTTTAACATATATGTATGGTTTTGAAAATTAATAAATAACTTATCACATCATGATTATTCTTCTCTATAACATTGTCTATGACAATGTCCCAGGAGTAACTACCACACTAAAAGGTCATAGAAGATCCCAGATACAATGAAAACCTATAAGTTATATGAAATAATTCTTGAATATATGTTCTTTATCTAGATGATATCATTTGAGGGACACAAATGATACAAGTAATTTGGGGTCGATACTAGTTGTACTTTGGGGAACCTTCTCAGGGTGTACACCCTTGGTAATGTCCCTGAGGATATTATGAGAACAAGATCCACAAGTAGGAAATCTAAATTCATATGTGTCATTAGATGTTCCCACATGCAGACTTGTTTATTAGTCCTTATACTTTAATATAATTATTAATTATTTTTATGAGTTGCACACTTAGATTTATTGACCAAAATCATGATGACAGATGCTTGTAGTGAGGTAGGATTTATTGGGTGCATCAAGAGTAAAATTACATTAATAAATAGTATGGGGAAGGATTTATCCATTATGTTCATTAATAGAAGATAATATCTCCAACCGTTTTATGGAAATGATATACCCTAAATAAATCCCAGGCTATGGTGATGAATAAGAAGGTTCTATTTCTGAAATTTCAAAGAAATAGATATCAAGATTATTCTATGGTGACACATGCATACAACCAACTCGATTAGATATATTTTGATAACGGGATTACATAGCATGGTAACTGTTCGTATGTGGTGACATGTCATCACGACATTAACTTCATTCTCTATGGGTGACTTGGAATGTTGCAAGATGTTATCCTTGGACATTCTGCAGGTTGGCCTAATTACACTAAGAAAGATTCCTAGAGGGTCACTCACTATGTGTATGCATTATCTCAATTAAATAATCTATTATTAAACAAGTTGAATAAATCTTTTTCCTGAACATGGAATAATAATTATTCATGTTTTTTGGATCACATTTATTCCATCTCTAGTTATTTGATAGAATATATTGTGAGAGGAATAATTAGTTATTATTGAGTATAATTGGAGAACCGAGTTTAATGGTCTAGTGAGGAATAATAATATTGAATATTTTTTTATTAAAAAATATTTATTTATAACACTCATGATAGGAAAATGTCAATAATTAATAATACGTCTATTCTTATTTGATATGGGGGTTTGTCTAGGATTAATGAAATAAAGAAACTAACTTTTGTAGATTATTTATTATTACCATAGTGAAATTATTTCCGGATTATATTATTCTCTTAATTATCCAAGGTCAAGATAAGAGACACCTATTGTTTTGTGCAAAATGAATTGGAGAAAATTTCTTAAGACTATAGAGTTATTTATTCTCTAATAATCCTTTCATGAATGAGAGTGATCCTCCTCCACCGGATTATGGAGAACACTTTGGAATCAGTACTCAAGGTGATCGAAGGTGGACATCACAAGCGTAAGGATATTTCATGCATGCACCTGGAGACTCCTTCAATAACATCTAGTGATACAAGGAACAAATGTGGATCACCACTATTGGAGATCTACACTTTATCTCAACCACAAAATGATGACACACATGAAGATATATGGCTGAATTCATCAACAAAGAATGAATCACCTTGGAGGTAATTCTTATTTTATTAAATTAATTATAAAAAAATATGATGATCCTATCTCTTGGTCTGATGTTTCTAATTTTATTTTTCAAAATTATTGATTAAATTTCATTCATATTGGAATTCATCCTCATATTGATTCTGGAGTGATCACCATGTACGGAAAAATTATGGTTGGGCATCGTCTCTCTCATGCTTCCACTGTGCCCAGAACCTACACATATGAGATAATTTCATATTACATTAATACCATAAACAAAATGCTACAACATAAAAAATTTTGTTTTCGAGGGTGTGAGATAAAGAAAACACTCAATTATATTCTGAAATTAATTCTTATTCACACTTTATCCGGATTCATCTTTACTCATGTCTTTTCTCCCTAAAACAAAATTAGAACCATCATTAGATTATTTCATTCCAAACGTCATGAACAATTTCTTGGAATACATTTCTTGAGATAATATGATAGAAATTATTTTTTTAACTAGTAATCTAAGGAATATATTTTATTATCCCAAAATTGACATTTCATAATACTTATTTATCTCATCCTAAAATTCCTGAAAAAGATTTTATTTATCCCAAGAAATTATATCATTTACATAAATAACAATGATTAGTTTTCTACAGCTATCTATTTTCACATACAAGTTACTATAAACCTTTCCATTAGAAAAATTAAACACTCAAAAAAATTTAAACTTTTGAATATCTGACATTTGGGTCTTGTCTCAACCCATATAAGGCTACATCTAATCAATAAACATTGTTTTAATCATTATCATCTAGAAAACCGTAATGTTGTTCAATTTAAATTTCTTTTTCAATAAATAGATTTAAGAACGATTCCATTACATGAATTTGATAATATTTTTAATTCTTATGTGCATCCACTGATAGATATATTATAATTGTAGAGACAAAAATCTGGACATACATGGACATTACATTACTTTTGAGGAATACTTAATACATGACAAAAACAAACACACAAGGACCGTAATTGTTTAATGTCTTTGGAAACTTGGAAAAATAATCTTCTAATCATGGTGAATGATCTTCAACATCTCCCATAAAGATCTTCCCCTTTGTTTTCCTACCTAAAACCTTTCTTTATATCCTAGGGAAAAGAAAACATATAAAGGGTGATCTCAAATGCCTAGTATGGGTAATAATGGAGAAAATAAAACAAACCATATACATTTTAACTTAAAAACTTGAATATAATGTTTAAACATCGAAATCTTGAGCAATGACATAAAACTTGGCAGTACGTAAGGCATAGAACATAATGTAACATCAATCATGATAACATAGCTTGGAAATAAAACTTTTAACTGTGGAAAAACATTAAGGACATGATATTATTTCAATGGTAGCCAAGGCATTGCTTCCAAGACCATCTTAGTGGACAAATTCCATTTCTGAATCGAGTTCACTCCTCGTTTCAGTCCTGTAACACTGAACCAGATTAACTTACCATTCCAGACATGTCTATCTCATGAGATATAAATCTTTACCCAATGCATTGGTTGGAGATATAGGTCCCACCCATCTCATATTGAAATCATTCTTATGTGTGCCGCAAAACAATCATAAATCATTCATCATAACCCAAAGAATAAATTGGGTTTCATAAACATCATTCCATCATAACATAATCCATATAAAACAAATGGGTATAATTTTATCATAAGAAAAGTGAAACCATATAAATCATAGATATATTATACTTGAAACATACACATATGAAATAATATCATCGTAGATGGAAAATGGTTTTGATACAGCACTTGAAATGAATTCTTGAGGAAAATATCCATTCCTCTTGAAAATCATTTTCTTTTCAAAAAATTACATTTAATATTAAAAGAAATGGATTTTGTTGAAAATATTCATGAAATATTGTAGAGTAACCTTCATTAAAATAAGGCATTATGAAACTGTAAAAATCCATTCGTGCCGTATAAGTTAAAAAACATTCTTCTCGTACTTTTTCCGAAAAAGTGAATAAGTACCTCGTATGGTAAACAAAAAAAATATTCCATACATACCATGTAGTAAAAGTCAAAAATGGTTAAAAATGACTTTAAACATACATCAATACATTTTTATAAAACTTGTACATGAATGATAAATATAACCCTAGTAAATACTTACATATAAGCAATCTCGGATAGAAAACAATTGAGATTGCAACATTACGCCTTACCTTAGGTCCGATATGCTTCATACGTATCCGAACCTTCTGTATAATAATTTAAATAATTTCATTGACTTATTACAGAATCATATTCATTGTTATGATATCATATATGGTTCAATTATGACTTTATAATAACTGTTCTTTGGTAAATTCAATGTTAAATCAGCATTTTGGGTAAAATCGTTTCATTTATAGTACGTGTTTCGATTTGTTGTTCTTGATATTATTATTAATTATATCATGATTTAATTACATACAGAATGTAAATCATGATTTATATATCATATATATTCAGTATATACATATATAATAGATAGATGAATGAAATGAAATACACCGTTCATGGAGACGGTAGGCCGTACGTACGCATGAACTTTGTTTTCCTTTCCGTATTGACTTGAATGGAATTAAGTAGATGACATACATACATATATATATACATAAATCTAGTATCATTATTATGTCATATATTTCATGATTACTTATTATATATACTTTATAATCATTCTTGAATTGTTAACATGGAAAATGAATCTCATCGCGTCGTGGAGACGATAATCCGTACGTACGCACGAGCGATGATATCATTACCATATTTATTGAATAGAATTGGAGTGGATGATATAATATCTTATAATCAGTATGATGTTATAATAATCATATATAGTTTTTATTTACACCATTATACCCATCCAAGTAAGGTGGTGGTGGAAAAAACAGATTACACCACAGCGTGGAGACGGTATTCCGTACGTACGCACGCGTGGTGATTTCATTTTCCGTAGGATGGATAGAAGGTGAAATGAGGTTGTGTCATATTTATAATAACATATCAGTATATGAGTAATAATGATGTTATTACTTTAAAATGAAACAACTAATTAAGAGGAAGTAGAAGAAGAAATAAACTTGAAAGAAGCGGTAACGGATATTACCTCTTCTTCGACACGCCTCTTTGAAGCCTCATCTTAGGGCACTAAATTTGGTCTTTGAAGAAGACCATGACCTCTAGTATGTTTCTAAGGAGGTTGATAAGGGAAATGGGTAGGGTTTTGCGGAGATTTAAGGCTCAAAAAGGTGTGATGAGGAGAGGGAGGAGGTGCCCTTTTTATAAGGGAGGAGAGGGGCACCTTAAGAGAAACCTAAAATATTATTTTATAATAAAGCCATATTCGGTTTTTAATAGCTCAAAATTAATTTATTTCTAAGATAAGGTAGTTAAGGGTCGAAATACTCTCAACCAATAGTTTTTAGACAAGTTTAGGTTACTATTTTATTCTTATCATTTAGATTTAACTGTATGTTAAATAATTTAACATTTACCGTGTCTTTTTTTCTTACAGTATATGGTTAATAAACATAATATAACAAGACAAAAGAACCCCAAGTTGTTAATTATTAATATATATAATCTTATCTAAGTCATTTTTCAGAACCATAGATTTTTAAGAATATAATAACAATTAATAATATAATATTTGTTTAAAAACCTATTTTATGTCAATTTTGACAGTATTTGGTAATTGATTTTTGTGAAAATCATAACAACATAATTAGTTCGAAAAAAGTTAATGGAATAAGTACTGACATGTCATATTAACCTATAAAATTAGTGTAATTCATAAAAAGTATCAAATTACATTTATTTGGGTATTTATAACATCAATTATGTTAATATTTCATTAATAATGTAATTACTGCATCATCATTTTGTCATAAATAAACTAAATTATTTAATGCCTAAAAATTATAAATAAAATAAAATTATGTAGGAAATCTTTTAATATTTCTAATTAATATTTATATTTGAATTTATCTTATGTATAACCCTATATTAAAAATGTTTTTGTTATTAAACATTGATTTTAACTAGTTTAACTCTTCTTTAAATAAAATAATAATAAGTGTCCTAATCTAATCCAAGTGGACCTAAATGGTTATATTTTATTCCTAAGGTTGTTTTTGGTTGAATTAAACTTATCCAATAAAATTAGGACATGTGTTAGGATAATAATAATATCATTTTTACCCTTAATTACCCAATTTACATTTAACCGTGGTAAAAAAAAGTAAAAAGTTACTATTCAGCAAATATTATTTTTTTATAATTGAACCTAATTTTACTCCTTAATATTAATCGTGTCTCTTGGAAGTTTGAAATTCCACTCACAGAAGTGGAAAAATTAATTGTTATGTAAAATTTCAAATTCTCCTAGGAGGTGGGTAAAAGACAGTGAAAAGTTTAATAAAATTTTTATATATCTAAAATTATTATAAAATGAATTCAATGAATTAAATTGAACTTATATAGGTATTAAGTATAAATTATGACCTAAAATAAATTTAAATAAAAATTCTGGTTTTAAATTGTAACCCAGTGTTTTCACTATTCATCAAAAAATGAAAGTTTTCAGAAAAATACCAAAAATTCACCCTAGGCTAATTTCGATATTCTGAATTTGAAAATGAAGTCCATTTTTAAAGATAAAATTTATAAAATTTCAAAAATTGGGTATTACTATTCATAACAGCTAGTTCATAATAATATTATAATAATATATCGTTTAGTGAGACTTGGTATTGCGTACTACACACGCTATCGAAGAAGGTCTTGATTGCTTGTAATGTAAGCCAAGTCAGGGATGCGTGTAGTGAAAGCACCATTTGGTTTTGCGTATAACATAATCAAAACATATTTCATTTATAAATTAAACAAAATCTATAATTAATGTTGCGTAAAATAATATCCTAAAAACGAACTTGAAATTGTGTGTAACACGAGCCAAGAATAGTGTTGCGTATACTGTAAGCTAATACGGTGTTGCATACAGTACAAGATAATCTTGGTGTAGTGTATAATATAATTCATAAATGAAATTAAAAATAATATATCTCATAGAATCTCGGGGTGTTACATTCTACCCCCTTAAAATGAATTTCGCCCTCAAAATTCGTCGGGGTTATAAATTGTTTACTACTTGAAAGATTTATTCATAGAAACCCACATCGTAAAATGGAATACTAAATCATCATTTTAAAAAGGAAAGTTAGAAACAAAATGGATACCAAAAGTAACCCATCACTTGGGTTCCCACATAGGAGTATATAGGTGAAAATATGGATATGGAAGAGAAATCTAATCATCAAGTTCTAATGGAGTGTGGTAGAGAACATGGTAATGAAAAATCCAACATTCTCAAAGCCTTAAATTTGTGATGATCTAAGGTACCATATGATTCATTAGATATGAGAGTACTAGGAAAACATTTTTGGTTTCCAAGATAATTTCCCTAACATTGATAAACTTTTACATAAAGAGAAATAATTACTTGATTTCAGTGTAATATCATCATTGGTTATTACATGAACAATTTCCACTTCATCTCTATTGAAAGAAATGAAGATGAATTTTTCATTAATGAAGTGTTAGCAGATCATGCGATAGAATGATAAGTCATCCCATCTGTTTCTATCACAAAAAGGTTAGCATAAGATATTAAATATACATAAGTCCATCTATGGTGAGATTAATCGTATATTATTCCAACAATAGACTTATACTTCATCTATCATACCAATTAATAAAATAAAACCATTTCATACTAACCAGGGACTTCTTGTAGGCTAGTGGTAGGCAATAAAGGCCTGTCGCACTTCGGTTGTAGGTTTGATTCCCACAGCCTTGTCTGATGCGACGGGTTGTCACCCGTCCTGCAGGTTGTCCTTTTTCTAAAACTACATTATTATAACATCCCATCAATAATATCAAAAAAAGTTGTATCCTTAAACAATACTAACTTATTTCTAACATAATCCATTCCAATCATTAGGCTTATCTAAAATACTTCTGTCCAATCTCATAGTATAAATAAAAAAATTACTATAAATGTCATCTACTGAGCATGTGAATACCATTATTTATCCCCCATATATCATAAGATATATCTTGTTTACCACATTCCAAACATGTGAATACCTGAATCATGTATTCTCTTGAAACATAAATTATCATAGAACCAAAGTGAAATCATGAATGCTGTCAAAAGGAAATTCCTTCCACATACCAAAATCCCAAGAATTCTATATACTCAAACCATGATATCACTTTGTCCTCATATCAGTCATGAGATCATTAATACTATCAAACATTTCAGTATATCCATATCCCTTCTTTATGCACATATTAGGTGCTTTCAAAAAATATCTGAATAACCTTTCATGGTTACCAGTACCATATAATTTCAAAAACATAAGGAATAACAATAGTATAACAATCATTAGATGTCTCTTTATTCCATATTACCATGAGATTACTTATACATCATTACTCTTGATAAAAATGTAATCATTCCACTACCTTCTTAAACCATTGACCGATCTTGAGAAATTCATTCATCTCACATATCATTTGTAGTCTCTTCATCATCATCAACATAAATATTACCCATATGACTATGCTGATTCTCTTCATGTGACTTTCCCTTAGGGCATTGGTTTTCATAATTCCCGTACATTCCACATTTAAAACATTTAATCATTGTTGATGTTGTAGCAATACCATTATCCTTGTCAATGGTGTTAACAGAACCTTTTCCTTTGCACTTACTGGATTTGTGTCCTTCCTTTACACACCCAAAGCATCTACCAGTTCCTTTGAAACATTCTCCTTGATGCCTCTTCCCACATGATTTACATGATGGAAATTGAACTTTCTTTCCTTTATGATCATCATGAAACTCCATCTTCCTCTTATTAGATGAGTCGGGATACTTACCAATGTTGTGATTATTGATCATATTGTGAGATTTCTGATTAGGAATAATAATGATGTTTTGACTTCCAAATCCCATTTCATTTGGTTGTTCATGAAGAATATCATTCCATTGTCCATCATATCTTCCATTATCACGAATCTTCTGATTTCCATCCATTTTCTATAACCCTAAAAGAATAGTGTGAGAGGAAAAATTCGTTATCAAGGGGGATTACCTTCAATATATAACATCTTAGGTTTAATTCTAATATCTGTAATGTAATTCTAGGACTATAACCTATACGTATACTTATCCTTAGGGACATCCCTAGACATACCTCAGAAATATCACTAGGGATCTCACTAAAGTTTTCGCATCCTAGTTTCCAAAGGTTAACTTAAACTTTCCTCTGATACCAATTGTAGAGACCCAAAGCTTGACATAAATGGACATTACATTACTTTTGCAGAATACTTAATACATGACAAAAAAAACACACAAGGATCGTAATAGTTTAGTGACTTTGGAACCTCATAAAAATAATCTTGTAATCATGGTGAATGATCTTCAACATCACCCATAAAGATATTCTCCTTTGTTTTCTTACCTAAAACCTTTCTTTATATCCTGGGGAAAAGAAAAAATATAAAGGGTGAGCTCAAATGATCAGTAAGGGTAAGCATGGTGAAAATAAAACAAACCATATACATTTGAACATAAAAACATGAACATAATGTTTAACCATCGAAATCATGAGCAATGACATAAAACATGGATGTACGTAAGGCATAGATCATAATGTAACATCAATCATGATAAAATAGCTTGGAAATAAAACTTGTAATTTTGTAAAAACATTAAGCACATGATATGATTTCCATGGTCGCCAAGGCATTGTTTCCAAGACCATCTTAGTGGACAAAGTCCCTTTCTGAATCGAGTTCACTCCTCGTTTCAGTCCTGTAACACTGAACCAGATTAACTTACCATTCCAGCCATGTCTATCTCATGATATACAAATCTTTACCCAATGCATTGGAGGGAGATATAGGTCCCATCCATCTCATATTGAAATCATTCTTACGTGTGTCACAAAACAATCATAAATCATTCATCATAACCCAAATAATAAATTGGGTTTCATAAACATCATTCCATCATAACATAATCCATATAAAACAAATGGATATCATTTCATCATAAGAAAAGTGAAACCATATAAATGATAGAGACATTATACTTGAAACCTGCACATATGAAATAATATCATCTTATATGGAAAATGGTTTTGATAAAGCACTTGAAATGAATTCTTGAGAATGATATTCGTTCTTCTTGAAAACAATTTTCTTTTCAAAAAATGCCATTTAATTTTAAAAGAAAATAATTTTGTTGAAAATATTCATGAAATCTTGTAGAGTATGCTTCATGAAAATAAGGTTTTATGAAACCGTAAAAATCCGTTCGTGTTGTATAAATTAAAAAAAACATTCTTCGCGTACTTTTGCCGAAAAAGTCAAAAAGTACCTCGAATGGTAAACAAAAACAAGATTCCTTACATACCATGTAGTAAAATTCTAAAATGGGTAAAAATTACTTTAAATATACATGATTTTTTTTATAAAACGTGGCCATGTGTGATAAATATAACCCCAGTAAATACTTACGTATAAGCAATCTCGGATAGAAAACAATTGAGATTGCAACATTATCCTGTACCTAAGGTCTGATATGCTTCATACGTATCTGGACCTCCTGTATAATGATTTAAATAATGTAATTGACATATTAAAGAATAATATTCATTGTTATGATATCATATATTGTTCAATTATGAATTTATAATACCCGTTCTTTGGTAAATTCCTTGTCAAAGCAGCGATTTGGGTAAAATCGTTTCATTTATCGTACGTGTTTCGATTTGTTATTCTTGATATTATTATTAATTATATAATGATTTAATTACTTCAATAATGTAAATCATGATTTATATATCATATATATTCATTATATACATATATATAATAGATAGATAAATGAAATGAAATACACCGTTCATGAAGATGGTAGGTCGTACGTACACATGAACGCTATTTTCCTTTCCTTATTGACAAGAATGGAATTAAGTAGATGACATACATAAATAAATATATACATATATATATATATCCAGTAGAATTATTATGTCATATATTTCATGATTTCATATTATATATACTTTATAATCATTTTTGACCTGTTAACATGGAAATTGAATCTCATCGCGTCGTGGAGACCATAATTCGTATGTACGCACGAGTGATGATATCGTTCCCATATTTAGTGAATGGAATTGGAGTGGATGATATAATAACTTATAATTAGTATGATGTTATAATAATAATATATAGTTTTTATTTACACCATTATACCCATCCAAGTAAGGTGGTGGTGGAAAAACAGATTACACCCCGACATGGAGACGGTATTCCGTACGTAGGCACGCGTTGTGATTTATTTTTCCGTAGGATGGATAGAAGGTTAAATGGTGTTGTTTCATATTTATAATAACATATAAGTATATAATTAATACTCATGTTAATACTTTATAATGAAACAACTAATTAAGAGGAAGTATAAGAAGAAATAAACTTGAAAGAATCGGTAACGGATATTACCTCTTCTTCGACACGCCTCTTTGAAAACTCCTCTTAGGGCACTAAAATTGGTCTTTGAAGAAGACCAGGACATCTAGTATGTTTTTAAGGAGGTTTAGAAGGGAAATCATCAGGGGTTGGATGAGATTGATGGCTCAAAAAGGTGTGAGGAGGAGAGGGAGGAGGTGCACTTTTAATAAGGGAGGAGAGGGGCGCCTTAGGAAAACTTAAAATATTATTTTATAATAAAGTCATATTAGGTTTTTAATAGCTCCAAATCGATTTATTTAGAAGCTAAGGTGGGTATGGGTCTAAATCCTCTCAAAAAATAGGTTTTAGACAAGTTTAGTTTACTATTTAATCTTTATCATTTATATTTAACTCTAAGTTAAATAATTTAACATTTACCGTGACTTTTTGTTTTCTTACAATATATTGTTAATAAACATACTATAACAAGCCAAAAGAACCCCAAGTGGTTCATTATTAATATATATAACCTTATCTAAGTCATTTGGAAGAACCTTATATTTTTATGAATATAATAACAATTAATAATATAATATTTGTTTTAAAAACTATTTTATGTCAATTTTGACACTATTTGGTAATTGATTTTTGTGAAAATCATAACAACATGATTAGTTCGAAAACAGTTAATTTAATAAATACTAACATGTCATATTAACCAATAAAATTAGTGCAATTCATAAATATTATCAAATTACATTTATTTGAGTATTTATAACATCAATTATGTTAATATTTCATTAATAATGTAATTATTGCATCATCATTGTGTCATAAATAAACTAAATTATTTAATGTCTAAA
Source organism: Viscum album (assembly GCA_963277665.1). Classification (NCBI taxonomy): domain Eukaryota; kingdom Viridiplantae; phylum Streptophyta; class Magnoliopsida; order Santalales; family Viscaceae; genus Viscum; species Viscum album. The sequence continues at coordinate 1,347,096,695 of OY728121.1, read as the reverse complement.
AATTATAAATAAAATACCATTATTTAGGAAATATTTTTATATTTATAATTAATATTTATAGTTGAATTTATCTTATGTATAGCCTTATATTAAAAAATATTTAGTTATTAAACATTGATTTTAACTATTTTAACTATTTTTTAAATAAAATAATAATAAGTGTCCTAATCTAATCCAAGTGGACATAAATGGTCATATTTTATTCCTAAGGTTGTTTTTGGTCTAATTAAACTTATCCAATATAATTAGGACATGTTTTAGGGTAATAATAATATCATCTTTACCCTTAATTACCCTATTTACTTTTAACCATGGGAAAAAAGTAAAAATTTACTATTCACCAAAAATTATTTTTATCTTATTGAAGCACATTTTCCTCCTTGATATTAACCGTGTCTCTCAGATTTTTGAAATTCCGCTCACAGAAGCAGAAAAATAATGTTTTATGTAAATTTTTAAATTATCCTAGGATGTGGGTAAAAGACGGTGAAAAGTTCAATAGAAGTTTTATATATCTAAATTTCTTATAAAATGACTCCAATGAATTAAATTGAACATATATATGTATTAAGTATCAATTATGAAAAAAAATAAATTTAAATAAAATACATAATTATTTAAATAAAAAGTCGGTTTTTAAATAGTAACCCAGTGTTTTCACTATTCATCAAAAATTAAAAGTTTTCAGTAAAATACCAAGAATTCACCCTAGGCTAATTTCGATATTCTGAATCTGAAAATGAAGTCCATTTTTAAAGATAAAAATTATAAAATTTCAAAAATTAGGTATTACTATTCATAATAGCTAGTTCATAATAATATTATAATAATATCTCATTTAGTGAATCTTGGTATTGTGTACTACACACGCTATCGAATAAGGTCTTGATTGCGTGTAATGCAAGCCAAGTCAGGGCTGCATGTAGTGAAAGCTCTGTTTGGTGTTGTGTATAACATAATCAAAGCTTATTTTATTTATACATTAAACAAAATATATACTTAATGTTGTGTAAAATAATATCCACAAAACGAACTTGAAATTGTGTGTAACACGAGCCAAGAATAGTGTTGCGTATACTGCAAGCTAATACGGTGTTGCGTATAGTACAAGCTAATCTTGATGTCGTGTATAATAGAAGACATCAAAGAAATTAAAAATAATATATCTCATAGAATCTCGGGGTGTTACATTAATGCTTTCTAATCTTATAATTGGGGCAATTTTTTTTCAAAATCCACACATATCACTTTTACATTTACTTTACAACCAATACTTGCATTGTTTCTTGAATCTTATCAATGTTTACTCAGGTTTCTTATGTAAAACCATTTTCTCCATTAATAGTTTTACCTTTTGGACCTGATACATGTTCCTGTGTATTATTTTTCTCAATCTGATCCAACTGTTCATTCATAGTATCAACCCATTCTTTTTGTTTAATATCTTATTAAACTGATTCTAGTTCAACATTTGAGATATGTGAAGTATGATTCTCTAATCTCAAAATTCCTCTAGTTTGAATTGAAGAATTATAATTCCCAATGACGTTCTCAATCTCCACATGATTTTTTAATGTAGTAAATTTTAAAGTTTCAATTGCAGCTTCATTTTATTCATCACATTATTCTTCATAATAATGAAATGTTTATTTTTTTCATTGTTACTTTCATTGTAAACATATTTTTTATCCTTGTCAATATTATATACTATATTTTTTTTTGATTTTCAACTATAGTCACATAAGATTAATCAATCCCATTTGGTAAAAGTTTTTCCACCATTTTTAACTTCTTTCATTAAGTAAATAATTAATACGTGTTTCTTCTTCAGTTTTTTTAGAAAACATTCCTTGATCCATATTTCTAATCTTTTTCAATCATGGGATTTAAAAAACATTTAATTATTTTAATTAATGTTTTCTGTTATACCACATTTTAAATGGAGTCATGTTGGATTCCAGCCTCAACAAACACCATCCATAACATGTACTAATATTACAAGTCTCTTCAATACAATATAACATTTAATGATTGTATTATTCTAGTAGGATTCATCCCATTTCCACTGTAATTATATTAATTCTTTATGCTATACTATTTTTTGTGGGGTATACGTAGAACTATACTGATGTTTGATTCCATGCTTTCTAAAATTAGTCTTAAAATTATTGTAAGTGCATTTTTTTACTATTATATACTATCAATGTCTTTATGTATAAATCCATTTCATTATTATCATCTATTCTAAATAATATGAACAATTTAATAGATTCTGACTTATGATTTATAAAAATAATTATATTCATTTGGGTGAAATCATCAATGAATGTTATGAAGTAAAAAATTACCTTTTTTGATTGATTTATCATTCAACCACATAATTTGGAATGGATCAGTTCAGGAGGACAGGTAAATGCAATGTCAATGTTCTTATAACATTTAATTTTCAGATTTTCTGTATAATAATTTATAGAAACATCATATTAAATTCTTTTAAATTTAGAGTTTTTTCAATCTTTTCCTCTTATGGTGGCCAATTATTCAGTTCCAGAACATATTCTCATCTTCAGTACGTAGATAATAAGAATTTTTATGTTGTCCTATCTGAAAAATATTTCCACTAGTTCTTTAATCATTAGTCACAAAATTTCCATATTTAATAATTATTATGATACAATATAATTATATGGAAAAAATATTTTTCCATAATAAAAAATTTGACTTAGACTTAGTAATTTATGTTTGAGTCCATCAACAAATATAACTTATTTTTTTAGTTTTGTAGGTTCTATCGTAACAGCTCATATTCCTTTAATTCTTAAGGACCTATCAATTCTAAATGAAAATACTCCATACTAATGTTTTTATCATGTTTCATGTTATTTATATCATCTACCATGACTTTATAACAACCATTATTAATTACCCATAGTTTATTCCTTTTACATGCTTTCAATGTAATGTAAAAAATTAAATCTATTTCCAAAAATTTCTTCTTCTCATCATCAATTTATTTTTTCCATAAGAAACTTATTCTAGAAGGATTGGAAAAAAAATTTAACAAGATGACCAGACTAATAACATCTTCTGAAAACTTCTTAACAAAATTCGAATTGATTTTTTAATGTTTCTCACATCTTGATTTTTTTCATTTCTTACTCGAAATGGGTTAGTAAAGTTAGCCACTATTAATTTTCCTCTTATTTCATTATTTTAAAACCATCTTCTAGTAAGTGATAATTTATTCTGATAATTACAATCCATGTGGCTATAAATTACATAAAACTACCAAAAACCACCAAATCATGATATTCAATTGAAGTAAAATCATTCTATAAAAAAACATTGTTGAGTTTGATAATTTCTTCCAACTCTAACATATTTTGGGAAAGGAATAATATTAATTCTAAGTAAGTTTTCTTATTTTTTAGATGTGATAGGTCTCTCACATACATCTCCATTAAAACATTCACATTACATTTCTTCACATTATATATGTAACAATAATCTGATGAAGCATTATTTTTTGAGGGTGAGGATATCACCTGATTCTTGATTTGAACATTCTCATCATCTTGAGAACTCTCAAATTTTACTTTTGATGCTTTTTTTGTGTTTCAATTCCTATCCATTAAGGTACATCTGGACTCAAGAAGTGTTGATTAAAACTTGTTAAATTGTTCTTCTATTGCATCTGGCTTCTTACTAAATCCTCAACCATATTTCACTATTTATAAATTCTAGGTTTATAACTTAACATTCCATGGATTAATTCATCTTTGTTCTTGAAAAAACAAATTTCACCTTAAAAAAAATTTCTACCATCTTAATTTTTCATTATTATTAATTTGATGAAATATTATTTTGATCAAGACGTGCAACAAGTTCTATTCTGAGAAGATATTCGCAATATTATTCTTCTCCTCCTTATTCACTATTTGAGGAGTCTTCAATTTTCTCAACATTTAATATTAATGTTCTAAAATTTTATAATATTTCACCTTCTGAAGAATTGTTTTTAGTTGAGTCTAATTCATATTTCTTACTCAACATAACTATCTTGTACCAAGAAATCATTATTTTAGATTTTTTTTGACAATTTATCTACCATTGAACATTTGTTCCACTTGTTCCATTTTGGTTTCCCATCATAATCATGTTCATATTCTCAAATAATTATTCATAGGAATATTCATATAAACGTTCCCAATTCCATGAAATTCAAATCATTTCATAGAATGTTTACATCCATAACTTCCTCTTAATCTATGAAATTTCGCATAGATAAGAGATTTTATTTTATCATTCAACTCATTATTCTATATTTCCTCATAATCACAAGGATTAGTATCTTCCACATCTTCAATTTTTATCGTTCTCATAGATTAAAAATTAGTTCACTATTCCATCATATTTTTTTAATGATTTGAGATTTTATCATTTCATAAAAAACAATAGTGTAATAAAATTCATTAATTGATAATTAATTAAAATCCTATAAAGTGAAAATTTTATAATCAAACACGTTTGAAAAGTTTCTCTTATGTTTATTCACTATTTTTGAATTGTCTAGAACTTCTCCAAATCCTTTGATGTTTTAGACATTTGCATTTACCTAGGTCAAGTATTCCAAAATTGTTTATTAATCATTCAATATTATATCATCAAAAATACATTTCCAGATTTTAATCATTGATACATTCAATTAAGTATTCCTTTCAAAATAATTTTTATATTTTCCAATATACAATTTAATGTTTTGAGACTCATAACCCTCATAAGAAATTGTTTTAATAGATACCTGAGGATAAAATATTTATCCTTTACATAGGATTCAACATTTTTTGTAATATTTATAGAAGAATCTTTATCAATAGGTGAAAACACAATTATATAAACATCAATACCTTCTATGACAGGAGATGTGAGATAAGGAATAATTTTATTTTTCAAACCATAATGATGTTTTCCATCAAATATTGGATTTACTCTACTATTGAAAAAATGATAATGTCCTTGTTAAGGATTCCATATGGGTTCCTTGGTTATGATAAAATTGATGTTCCAAAGTATTAAATGGCAAGAAAGAAGGGGTGGGTGGTGGGAGGTGACTGAATTAGTGGTTTATTTTTTTCTCTAAGTACATTTAAAAGAACAACCCTTGTAACCTATTATGGTTTATATGATTATCATATTTTAGTAAATACTCATGACTGAAAATGTTTGAAAGGAAGTCAATTACATAAGATTTACAAGATTCAGCCTCTATATGATAATCCAAATCCATTCCATAGCCACTCTCATGTGTCTATAAGAATTCACAATTTCTAATACACGAATAAAACTTGTTCAAAATTCTATTAGAAAATTCCTATCTCCTAATAATAATGATTACAGTTACTCCCATCAGTTTACAATGTTTTCTTACAAACAACTGAGGAACAAAATAAATGATCACCAAAATATTTTCTCTTTAAAACACTATCTAGAGCCTCAGTGTAAAACACCTATGTTTTATTTAATTAGTCTGATTTAATCATTATGATGGACTCATTAGGATGAAACCCTTTATCTAACTTTTCTGTTCTAACTGCTCTCATCTAGTAAGTCTGATCTTCCTCAGTCCAATATTCCATAGTCTGGTAAGAAACAATTCAGCTGTCGAATCCTCTAATGAGATCTCAGTCTGAAAATATAACGTTGACAAAAATTCTATAGTTCTCTTCCTTTTTCCACTATATTAGAAAATTTTCAATGTTTAAATATATTTTATTCTATTTATAGGGAACTTAGAATAGAAAAGGAGGGAAACTGAAAAACATTTCCAGCTTACTCAAATATTAATTCGTTGAAAAACACTTACATTTATCAATAAACATTGATTGGTTCAAACATTCTAAAGATTTATCTGGAATAAATATTCCCAAACAGAGTAAGATTTATTCAGTCTAATTAATTTCCTTATATTCAGTCTTATTAACATCCGTAACATCAGTCTGACTAAATTCCCTATATTTAGTCTAATTAACTTCATCAAATTAAATCTTGTAAACATCATCAAAATTACTTATATTAATATCCTCAAATATAGTCTAGTTAACCTCATAAGAATTAGTTTGATTAACTTATTCATCTTCAGTCAGATCAACCTCCTAATTATCAATTTGATTAAACTATGCCGCTTTATTTTGATGAACTTCCTTAGATTTAGTCTAATTAACTTCCTCTGCATCAGTTTGATTAACTTACTCAAATTAAATATGGTTAACTTACTCTACTTTAGTCTAACTAACATCCTCATCTTTACTATAATTAACTTCCATAGATTCAGTCTTGTTAACCATCACACAATGAACATGAGTTAGTGAATGAAACACTAATGGATTTCTCGACTTCACGACAGCTCCTATGGTTTTTCTTCATTGCGCATAATATTTTCTGCTGATTCCACATCCCAGTAGTGTCATGGTGGGTGTTGATCGAGAATAGTAAGATTATTTTGAATGTCTAGTTATCAAAATGCATATTGAAGAAGTCGTACCGATTGAGAGGCCGAAAATGATCTCCTTCCTAGAAGTGATCAAAGGCACAAATATGTGTAATGCAGCCTTGATGAATATTTTTATGTATAATCGGCTCAAGTATAGAAGATTTTCAGTTGAGGCCAACCCAAAAGGGATTCTTGAGTGCCCGTAACTTTGTAAGTTCTCGCTTATGGACCATATTTCTTATATAAAAGGTGATAATCCATTGTCGAACTCGGATTTAAAATCTAGGATTTCAAATGTATGGGGCATTGTAGATTGGAAAATTGTTCCAATTAGAAAATTTTATTTCAATATGCTATTAAAATTGCAAGAATCTATTGATCGTGTCTGGGGAATTGGAAATCTTCAGCTCAAACCAAGAGTTTTTTCACATATTTGAATGGGATTACATGTTCAATCCGTATAACACTTGGAACAAAATGGTACAAATCTTGGTTGGGATTCACAGAATCTACTAGTATTTCTAAAATACAATGATTTTGAATAAAATTGCCTCCAGCATAGGTACCCCTCTCAAAATTGATCAATGAGCCCTCAATTCTAAAATCAGATTATATGATAGGGTTATTGTGGAGGTAGATATTACTGATAAGATCTTAGAGATCATTGTCTTCAATAGAAATGGCTTTGGAATTGAGGTCTGAACTAAATTTGAACTCATGCCTCCTTATTGTGAGATTTGTAAAATTGTAAGACACTCTTTACATAAATGTATGATTGTTAAGAGCCCATTCTCTCTGCCTACAGATGATGGTTGGAAAAAATTTGAAAGGGAAAAAAATAAAACCGCTTATGTTGATATTTCGGTGGCCTCTAAGAAAAAATCAGAGGTCTGGGTGAAGAATCCCACCTTTAAGAGTGAAAGATCAGGTTTAACAAGGGAAGAATTGGTGGAAGATGAGGAGAACTTGGACACTAATCAGTGCATTTGGGATGATTTTGAACAACATGTTATAAATGCTTGTATAATGCCTCATGTTGATCCTTCTTCAAAGGTTTTAGGTCAAGTTACATCAGATCATTCTGAATATTTTCCCTCACTTACAGACCCTCCCTATGGTGATATCAAAGGGGAAACACTGGATATTAAACAAATCTCTGACCTACAACACGAATCTTCTGAAGCTCAAAATTGTGTTGGCCAATCTGATGGTGGTGAGCCGGTGTGTGAGAAACATGGACATGGTAAATGTGTGCTTGTAGCGACTAGACACAAGGTTTAATAAGGAATATCCTCTATGGATGCTGCCACTCTAACTTTTCTGGATGATAACTCAGGTATTTCTACTCTAAAGAACATAAATTATGCTACTAATATAGACTGGGATATGGAAAATAACATTTCATCAAGAAAGTGCACTTCCATTTTTTGTCTTCCCTGAATGAGAGTTCATGGGGAGCTCAGAAAACCGTATTTCCCCCAGCTAGTGAATGCACAATAGTAGTGAAAACATAAAACACACCCAGAAAGGGCTCTTCTACTAGTAGGTATTATTGAATGTGAAAATAATAAGTGGATCAACATAATTTCTTGACATTAGTTAAGAATCCTATAATGGAAGTGGGCCCATTTCCTCTGGGATAGGTCTCTATTACCCATACAGTTAACCCCTATATTGATTCAAGGGTCAATCACATTGACCCCCATGTGATTGTGGATACACCTAAAAAAATCAGACTACTCTAATTACAGGTGCTTCTAATAAAATCTATATTACTTATATGAGTAAACAGTTTAAGAGGACCTGTCATCCTTGTTCCCAAAATGTTAGAAGATCATAAAGGAGGAAGGGCTCAGGTGTATCCAAAAAAAGGGGTTCTATCATCAATAATAGGTTTTATTGGATTGTCTTTTTTGTAACTGTCAGGGCATTGCGAGCCCGGACACTTTTTAAATGCTTTAATGATTTCTTTTGGCTCAAAATCCCTGGCCTTTTTCTATAGCTGAACCAAAAATCAATTTTTATTTGAAGTTTAGACATCTGTGTACTTATGGTTATAATTATCTAGGTTCTTGAAAAACAGAGTCATGGGATGAATATATTCGGATGTTTTATCATGATATTTACAAAATGATAGTGCATTCAATTCCACTTTTTTTAAAATGCTGTGGCCGAAGCCTCATTTATTATTTAAAGCAAAGAAAAGTCCTCTTTTAACTGGGTAGAAGGAGTCCCATTACATAGTCCGAAGGCCCAGAGGGCATATAGCCCATTATATGGCCTATAGGCCCAAATTTTTGGCCCAAGGCTCATTCAATGAATAATACTGATATAGTACTCCACCTACTATAGTACTGCACAGTATCCGCCACTGCTACATTACCCTATTTCCACTATAGTGACCTGCCACCACTATAGTTCCCGTCGATTCTATAGTGCCACCACTGCTACACTAAGCTATAGTACTACTATAGTAACATGCGGCCAATGGGTATTGAACCCCCATTTCTAATGTAGGACTATAGGGCACTTACCACTAAACCAAACTCCAACTACCTTTCAATTCTAGTGAAAAAATGTTTACTTGTGAATTTTATCATCAGGTCAAGCTTAACTTTTGTACTATGAGGTATGCTAAGAATAGATATCAGGATCATAGGACCCTCTGGAAAGATCTAGTTGATTTATCTGACATCATACGTGATCCCTAGATTGTGTTAGGCGATTTAAACACTATTCTTAACTCTAGTGAGAAAATTGGTCCATCCTTATCTTCCATTTCATAGAAATAATTTAGAGCTACTTTTAGAGAATGTAACCTTTTAGAGATTAATCTTACTTGTTCCATGTACACATGGAATAGAGGACAATACAATTGGGTAGTTACTAGAAAACTAGATAAGGATCTCCCTAATACCCAAGCTCTAGACTATTGGGACTCGATTTCCAATATCACATTACCAAAACATAATTCTATCCATCACCCCATTCTTTTCAGTCTTACATTAAAAAAGCTTAAACCCTTTATTAATTTCAGATTTAAGAATGACTAGTATTTTTATTTGGATTCTTCTATCATAATTAAAAATTAATGGAAGTATATGAACCATCACAAAGATGATTTTTATGATATTACTATATTAGATCACCTCAAACAGTGTCTTAAGGGATGGTGCAATGATAAATACAAACAAATGGACAAAAACATCACAATCCATGAGAATGATCTTTCACAGATTCAAAACAACACCAAATTATCAGACTCATCTGTTGATCCTCAAGATAAAATCAAGTCCACCCTAAAATTGAATTCAATCTTTATCCTTAAATAATACATTCATAAGAATTTTTTTTAAATAAAAAATGGATTTCCGATGGTGACAAAAACACTATGTTTTATAACACTCTTCAATTAATAATTAATGTTTTTCATCCTCTTTCCTTCCTTAGTGGTAATGACACCCTCCTAGACTCTGAGGAGGCTATTTCTATTCATGAGGTCAACTACTTTGATAATATATTCAATGTCCTAGATATCTATAAGGACCTTCTTCCTGAGGTCATTCTGATATTGGTGAATGAGGAAGACAATATTTCTCTTTTAAGAAGCTCTCTTGACCACAGAATCAATGAAACAGTCTTCAGACATAATCCTGATAGTGCCCTGGGTCCTGATGGTTTTAATAACGGGTTTTTTCAATATCATTAGGAAATTATTCATTTGGATGTGTGTAAACATGTTAAATCCTTTTCTTCCAATGGGGTTATCCCTCATGGTCTTAATTCTCAATTCCTTACCTTAATTCCCAAAGTGGCCAATGCTTCTGAAATCCGTCTCTTCCAGCTCATTTCCCTTATTATATCTATTAATAAAATCATCACAAAACTATTTTCCAAAATACATTATTATCTATGTCATAAAATTATTCCATTGAATCAATTTGGTGTTATAAAAAGAAGATCTATACAAGATTTCATTTTCCTTGCCTCAGAATACACCAAAACTCTAAAAAAAGCTAACAGAGGAGGTAATGTTTCTATTAAGCTTGGTATTAAAAAATACATTGAAACCATTGACTGGAGATTTATCATCAATTATTTTCAAGACTTTGGTTTTAATGAAATTTTCATCAGTAGGATTAATTGATTGTTCAATCCAACCTCTATTTCCATTCTTATAAATGTCTCTCGTAAGGGATATTTTAAATGCACCAAGGTTGTCCGGAAAGGTGATACTTTACCTACAATCCTATTTTCCATAACAGAATATTACCTTAGTAGGCTTATCACACTCCTTTTTTCTCAAAACAAACATAAACTCATTCAGGCCGCTAGAAATTTAAGTGTTCCCACACATCTATTTTATACTGATGACATCATCATTTTCTTACAAGGGGATAAAAGAAATATTAAAAATCTTAAAAATGCCTTCTCTCATTATGATGATCTCTCTAGATAATCTATAATTTGGATTAAATCTTTTGTTTTATTTGGAATTTTTTTCCCATAACAAAAAAATGACATTATCAATATTCTTGATATCAAATAAGGATCCTTCCCCTTCAACTACCTAGGGGTTCCATTGTTTTGGGGAAGACCCAAATCCATATTATTTTCCACCATTTTTGAAAATGTTGTCAACCAACTATCTATATGGAAGGGTAAATCATTATCCATAGATTGAAGTATTTGTTTCATGAAATATACTATTATGTATAAATTGGTTTACTCACTGATGATTTATAAATGGCATGTTGGTCTTCTTAAAAAAATTAATGTTTACATGATGAATTTTGTTTGGACTAGCATCATTCTTGAAAGAAAGCTTGTGACCATTCTTGGGGATACTTTTTGCAAACCCTTAGATAAATATGGCATTGGTATAAATAACCTTTGACTATTTAACGATTCCCTTCAAGATAGAATTACTTGGTGATTGATTAATAACAACTCAGACTCCATTGATTTTCATAGAAAAATATTCCCTGACAATATTACAAATTTCAATTTGAACTATATCAAATTTTCTATCTGTACCTCTATCAGACAATCCATTGTAAACATTATGGTTAACTCTAGATGGATGGTTAGTTCTAGTACTTGCATGAATTTTTGGTTGGATAATTGGACTTGTGTCCTTCTAAATTCATTGTTACCTCCCAACTCCTCCCCGGTTTGCACCAAATAGACTATAAAGGATATCATACATTCTGGTAGCTTTAAAATTTCTGAAAATATTATACATATTATTAACAATTACTCATATGCTAATGTAGATGATTTTATTATATGGGAGCTTTCTCACAATGGGGTTCTTGAATCAAAAAGTTTTTATAATCACAATCTCACAATTCCAAATCTCTACATGGATGGTTAAAGTTTTTTGATAAGATATAGATTAAGTCATAGAGACTCAATCTTGTCTTGCATATTCCCACAACTGTGTTCCCACTGAGGTTTGTCATCAATCTTTTGGAATCCATCATTTTTATAAGTGCTGGTTTTTTCACCAGCATATAGAATATTCTAACCATATATTTTTGTCTTGTGCTATGGCTTCGACACTTGGGAATTATATTACTGACTTTTTTGGCTGCAAATGGTTTCACTCCAACTCATTTAGTGATCAATTAAAACGTTTTTTGGGGATTAAATCTTCACAGAAAATCAATAACTTCTTCTTAGCGGCATTTCGAAGCTCCTCCATGTGATCTGGTATGACAGAAATACCATTATCCACAAAACTTACTCATTCAGTCTTAATATAGGCCAGACACAAATTATAATTTCCATTACAGATGCCGCTTTGATACCAAATGATTATTGTGACAAATCCATTGGTGATTTCAAGATCCTTCATTGTCTTAGAGTTGATGGTATGTACAGGAAACAGATGAGTACCTTTGAACTGTTCGAAAAAAATATGCTTCCAGGTTGGATTAAAGTGAATATTGATGGAGCCTCAAAAGGAAATCTGAGACCTACTGGTTGTGGTGCTGTCTCCAAAGATTTTTTAGGCAGTTTGATGGATTCTTCTTCGGTAGATGTGGTATGGCCTCATCCTTTCAGGAAAAAATAATGGGTGTGATTCATGTTGTGGAATTCAACACGAAAAAGGGTTGGAACAACATCTATATTGAGAGTGACTCAACCACCTTTGTCCAGGTGATTTTGAATGGAGTCGTCCATGTCTCTTGGCCTCTCACTACCCTCTAGATGAGATGCATGGATTCTCTTATGGAGATCAACTACATTATCAAACATAACTTTCATGAATTGAACAGGGTTTCATATGGTATTTCTAACATGGGCATCAGCCATGGCATTACATAGAAGGAGGATCTGCCTGTTGAACTTATCCCTTATTATGAAAGTGATTGTAATAATATTCTTTACTTCAGACTCATGTAATACCTTATTTTTTCAATAAATAATGTCTTGGTCTTTGATTGAGAACCCACCTTTAAATAAACCTTATCATATTTAGTTTTATTTACATTATAATATTTAGTTAGATTAACTTCCTTAGATTCAGTTTGATTAACTACCTTAGCTTCATTATAATTAACTTACGAATCTTCAGTCTAAATAACTTCCTCAGCTTCAGTCTGACTAACTTCCTATACATCAATATGATTAACATCCCCATCTTCTAACCAATTATCTTCCCCATCTTTAGTCTGATTAAATTCTTAAGATTCATTATGATTAACTTCATTATAATCAGTTTGACTAGATTTTTTATCTTTAGTATTATTATCTTCCTATCCATTGGTCCTTCTATCTTCGCATCTTTTTTCTAATTAACATAATATGATTTAGTGTAATTAAAATTCTTTGAAATTTTTCTGATTAATATCCTCATTTTAAATTCAATTAACATCCTCAATTTCAGTTCGATTAACTTCCTCAACATCAATCTGATTAACTTACTCACCTTCAGTCGAATTAACATCCTCATATTCAGCCTTATTAACATTCTAAGCGTCATCCTATTTATTTGCATCTATAAAAAAAATATTCTCAAAAAAAAATCTTTCACTATTTTGTGTGTGCAATAATTCATCAATAGCCATCTTTTTTTCGAAAAAATTCTTTTACAAATGATTAGCTAACGACAAATACAAAAATATTGTTAAAAAAAACATCACAAAAGATATTTAGAAACACTTTTGAAACATTATAATATGATTCCATTTAATCATTATTTAATAGAAACAAAGATACTTAAAAATTACATTATATATTATTTTGGTAATAGTAAAATCATTCCTAAATCTATTTGGATGAAAATATTGAAAGTAAGGAATATTTTTTTTATTGATGAGAAAAACAAGGTTGAATTTCATTAAGAAAATTATTTCATCATCCAAAGTTATTAAAGAGTATAAAATGAAATTAATAATTATATAACAATAAATAACCATAAAAGGAGGAAAAAAATAATATTTGGGAGAGGCATATTACATAATTTAATCAACAAAAAATTTTATGCATAAAGACTCCATTTAAAAATTGGATTTTGACATAAAACCCTTAAAGAATTAATAAAATTTGATTCATAACCCACGTGAAATAATTAATAAAAAACATTAATAAAAATAATATACAGATATACATAATACAAAATATATATGTATAAGTAGATTAAATTCATTAATTTTTTATGTGAATAATATAACATAGGTCTTGAAGAAGAAAATTTGGGATTATAAACCCATAACAATTCAAAAAAATTCATATAAAAACCCCATATATGGAATAATTATAATTGAAACATTTTATACCGTGAATTAACAAGTTAAAATTTCATAAAATATATAATTATTTTTATATTCATCTTATAAACAAAAATAAGATCAGAACATTAAATATATCTCAATGAAACAAAATTAAGATTCAGAACCCTCATAGATGTAGTAATTTATAAATAAAAATTAATTCAAAAAAATATAGACATTAGAATGATATTAATTAGGTTATTTTTCATTCCAAAATACATTTTATGAAATTATGCACACTGAAAAAATAATAAGTTCATGCATAACATTATAACATGTCTCAATGAAGAAAAATTGTGGTCAAACCCTTACCTACTATTATCTATGATTCATAAGCTTTATAAACTCATATATAATAATTTTGGTTCATTAAAATTATATATAGAATAATATTAATATATATAATATCATATATGATCCACTAATATCATTTCAACTCCCTTTTTTAATAGTTTTCTGTTAAATTCATCATTACTGAACTTAATTGCATTATTATTCAAGTAACTTTTAGTTCATATGTTACGGTCCATGAACTTTGATCATGGTTCATCCATATAAATATTTTAAATAATGATTAATGATCCATATATTTTCATTATATAAATATTTATATAAATTCATATTAAATTTGGAAGAAAGACGATTTACATCACTCTATTGAGATGGTAATTAATTCATACAGATGAATATTGTTTCTACATTTCAATGGATGAAAAAAGAATAATAAAAAATAATTCAACATTATATAATAATTATTATATCTTATATATAAAACATTTTCATTAAATTTATCATTTTTACCATCTAGGTAGAGAGAAATTGATAATGAAATAAAATTATTTCATGGAGGTGGTAGTATATACATACACAGAAGTGATGTAACTATTTTCCAATGGATTGGATGGTAAATGGTAGATAATATATTATAATTAAAAAATAATAAATATTTTTTTTCATGTAATATAAAAACCTTAAATCCATCATTATAATCATCCAAGAATTATGGTGATGGAAAATGAATCATATCGCTACATGGATTTGGTAGTCAATATGTACACATAAGTGAGATTTTATTACCCATTTGATGGAGAAGATGTTGTAAATGGTAGTGAAAGATTAATCATAAAATATTAATATATTTATGACACTAGGTTCATCATTTTTTATGTATATAAAAATATCTTACCCGGTGTGATAATAAATAGAATTAAAGGATCTAGGTCAAGATTTATACCTCTTTTTGAGAGATCCCTTGGGATTACACATAATAACTATGAGGATTGGTATTAAGAGAATATGAAATTATATAGGATGAAGGAAAGTATTATAATAAATTTTTATAACAATTATTTTATAACATAGAATGCTCAAATAATGTGATTAAAGTAGGATAATTGGTTATCTTTTTTTAGGTGAGGGGAGGGATACTCGAGATTTTTTTAAAATATTTAATTAAATAATTTCACTACCATGAGAATGTTTCTAGAAATATCTAAGTATAATGTTTTAAGATAATATTAAGAGAAAATATCATTAAAAAATAAAAAATATAAATTTGTGTTTTGAAATTCAATTATTACCTCTTAGTTTAACCTTTGTTAAACCTATTTTAATCACAACCACACAAAACTTTTTTTACTATTGGTACTATTAATTTTGATAAAAAATTAATATTAAACTATTAAAAAATATTAATTAATATTATTAGAAATTTTTAATCTATTTTACTAGATTAATGATATATATATGGAAGATAATAGTTTTAAACCAGGTCACAACCCGCACTGAAATCCCATTTTATAAAAATTCATTTTTATGAAGAAATCATAATTTAATTCCCTTATATTCAATTTAAAAACCATAAAATAAATGTTAAAATATATTTACTAATATATAAAAACTAAATTTAATTAAATCCATTAATAAATAGAGATTAATATTTTTTTATTATGATAAAAAAAATTTGTGAAAAAATTACTTTAAAAAAATGAGTTTTAATCCAAAAAATGAACTTATAAAAAAAATAAAGTATAATAATTATTAATATCTATTGAATTATATTTTTTATATTTAAAATAAAAACTTAATAGACCAAAAATAATAAGGATACATTTTAATGAAAATAAATTATTGTTTTTAGAAAAAAATTTATTTCTCACTATTTTCAGAGAAATAAATATTAATGGAAAAATCCTCAAAATTTACCTTATGATAATATTGAAATGTTGATTTTAAAAAATGAAACTAATTTAATAAAACTGTTTTTTTAAATTTATATAAATTAATTATTATTTCAATTTTCTTTAAAATTAAAAGAAACAATTTTTGATGAAAATATATTTTTGATACTTAAAATAACTTTCTTGAAAATTAAGTAGTTATTTATTATGCATGAATCAATTCATTGGAATTATTTAAATCCATTATAGATATTTCTCATAATGTGATCATTACTATTCATACATACTAATTTAACTTCAATATTATAATACCTTATTATATCCTCATTCATATAGACTCCGAGTTGCATGTATTGGAATATATCAAACACTTACGATTTTTTTAATAAGAAAAATATCTATTGTAAAATACCATGGTGTTATAGAAAGTATCATACTGGAGGAATTCAACACTAATAAGATCCTTAGGAAAACATGGAGCTCATCCCCCAACAATCAATATGGAATGCCTTAAAGAATCCATAACATCAATCCACAAAATTTAACAAATGTAGACCGTACCCAAATCTAAGGGGGAGTTTCCCCATGGTATTCATGGTAATCAATCTATATAGAATCCATTATCTCACTTTAGAAATTACATAGCATTGGACCTTAGTGAATATATATTTTTTACACCTCAAAATTCATATTCATCCCATTATGGAATCCTAGGCTCCTCCATGGAATTACCAACAAATAAAATTCATAAAGAATACATTTTGGTTCTCCACAACGTTACATATGAATAAATATTTTTAAGGATTTCAAACAAGTTTTTATTATAGAATTTACAAAATAGATAATTCTACAATTATAGTTTATATCACCATATGGGTTCAAATCACATTTTCAGTTAATAATTCTTGGTCCATTAACCCGAATTAGTCCTAGGGATTTCAAACGTTACCTATTTTCTATATCCATGTGTAATCCCCACTAATTCTCTTCTAGTTCTCAAGAATCACTATGGGAAACTCATTTATAATTTCAAACACATATTCCTCCTAGGGAAATATCCACCATGATTTTTATAATACATAATTTCCCAAATATAAAATGACATGAAGTGGATACCCCCAATATGCCCCTATATGTGTCAACCCCAATCAATCATGCCTTCATATAAAATCTCATCCCAATAATTGATTAGTGGGAAGTGTGAGGGTATCCATAATAGTAATCCCCATTTTATGGTTCATTGCCTCACCTTTCATGTTATTAAATTCCATGTCTCATGATATAAAACTTCTTGACAATTTCCACTCTATATGATGATAAACTTCATGGTACTATTATATAACATGGCCTTAAATTATTAACTATAACTACATGGTATTTGATTTGATTTTCGATGAGATATATAAGAAAAATCCCTGAGGTTCAACCCCAAAATCTCCACTAATTTAGATATCATCACTATGGAAATATTCTCTATAAATACACCATCATGAGGAAATATTTTACATGTTGTCACTTAAGTCATTCCTTTATAAATCATATTCTGCAAGATCTTATACATCCCTATTTATCCAACAGTTATCCTATGTGGACCCCCTTTCCGGTTCACTTCAGGTCCATATCCGTCATGAAATAATATATTTCATTCTATATCGGTCTACATTCCCCATGATCATAGACATTAATTCATTAGGTATATACTCCATATAAATATTTATCATTAATCCACATTCTTAATGTGGTTATAGTACTTCAATATGGGCCATATGTCTATAATTAAAAATAAGAATGTTTCATATAGGTCCATATTCCCACCGAATGTATCCCATCTCCAATGTGGAATATTCACTTTGGGATCAACCAAAAAGGGCCACCATTGCATAATCCCTATAACAAGTATTTCCTGAATCATATCTCCAAATAGTTCACTTTGAATTAATTTAAACTACTTGTATATAATCATGGATGAATAGCCATAAAAGGCACCATGATGTTCCTTATCACAAAACCATAATAAGTATGATGTGTCCCATTAGATGGAATACAAAATGAGGGTTTTGATTCCCTTTATAAGGTTCTTAAGAAGTACTTCTTATAGTCCTGATCCAAATATTAGAGAACAAACCATCCCAATAGATGATAGAAAACTTAGATGTTTTCAACAATGATTATTTAATCAATTACATAATCAAATAATTATATAATAATTGAGAACCAATAATAAATAAATATAGTGCTATAAATAAAAATTACTTAATTATTATATACATGTTAATAATTTAATTACTCATAAGATCATTAGTATAGGGGTATCTATTCCTATATCTTGAATTGTTAAGGATTCATAAAAATTACTTAAATATATAGGGGAGTCCCATAGAAAGAAATAATCCCCCTAATAGGGTGATATAATCCTAATATCTCATCCCATTGACCGATTAACAGTATAATGACTAATTGGAAAAGTCCCAGTGACAGTCTACCATTGGAAAGTAGGTCCATACAAATAAAAAATAATGCATCTAGGTTACACATGAATGTTTTGTTAGAAAATGAAAATGGTGATCCTGATATGGATATATTTTTTGTGAATGTGATAAATAAACCATACAAGTGTTTTTGAAACTCCTCTAATGAGTTTTATTCAATTTTTATATCATCTTATAAATAATTTTTAACCTTTTATAATAGTCATTTAAATATAAATAAATGGAATCCATGAAGTATACAATATGTGACATAGTATCCAAAAAAATGTGTGGCTCAAAAAACTAGATGAATGACTACACCAAACTTGTGAATCAGGCTACAAGTGAAAAAATAATTGATTTAGGAGTATAATCTGAAATAATAATATACCATATTTAGAGGATTTATGCAAGAGAATCTAGGATCCTAATTCTCATATTCCATCCCTTAAAAGGAGAGATGTGATGATGAATTTAGTGAAACCTATTTCCACCTAAAACCAATTTAGGAACCTCTCCCTGTAGCAATGCAATGTAATACTATCATATCATAGGTAGGTAGATTAATAGGCCAAATAAATATTCACAACTACAATTGAGTATCTGTGGAGTAATAATTCTAGTATCAATCACTACATTTATCATTATTCAACCATGATTACTTAGTACTACACTAATGATGTTTCCATGGAGATCCTATTCCTGGCCATTTTGGCATGAGCACCCTGAAGGAGGCCTCATCAAGGATAATAGACCAACAAAAAAAGGAAATGATCACATTCACATTCCATATAAAAAAATATATTGGTTCATCTAGATAAAGGAGTAAGACCATAACCCTACACAAATGGGGGATGTTCGGAAGTACACTCAGTAGATATATATGGGGTTTTCCAATTTAATATATTATCTATATAGGGTAAATCAAATATTTCTTCCCCTATGTAGGATGATTTTAGAGATATCACAATAAGAAATAGAGGATACGGTGGGAATATATTCCCATCCTGAATAATGATTGGGGAATATCTATATATCTATTAAAGAATCTCACCATCACATCTAGGTGGTAATGGATGAAAAAACCTATATCAAAACCCACATCTTAAAAAGACATCAGCATGTTATGAAAAATAATATAGATGTTCATGGTTGATATAACCTGATTTTATTTAGGGGAGGCCTAAGTGACTACTCTTATCAATACCGATGTAGATTTTTAGCCAATCCTAGTATATTTCTGAGAGAATTATCGTATCTCTCCTCTCATTAAGGTGGTCCATCAATATATCCGAGTGGAAACAGATGAGTGGGATTATATCCCCACATCTATTTTGGATTTCTACGAATATATTATCATAGAGGCTCAATAGTTTGGAAAATGTATGACACATATTCAACCTTTGGAAGGCCAAATATATTCTTATATACTACCAATATTGAGTACTCATTACCACCATGTTTGTAGGGACACATCAAAATATTTTTATATGAATTTAAAGGATAGGCACATATATAAATCCAATACCCCGAGCATGTCAATGAGCTCTAATCATGTCATGCGATCCACCCATGAAGACTCCAACTCATGAAGGTAATCAACATTAACTATGGATATAATGAAATGGGAGATCTATCAAAAGCCTTCCAATAGAACATGATTTCCCTCATATACATACATTAATCCTTACTAATGTTCTTGTGGACCAAAAAACATTCTATTGTAGCCTAATAGTCTTCTATCTTATCACTCTTAGGAGAGATTAGATCTATCCATGATGGTGTTCTCTATTTAATTATGATATATAGTTCTTTATTTCATCTCTAGAGAACATTTCATTATGATCCATGTCATGAAAAAACTAAGATCAATCCTAGGAACCTTTCTTTTGATGACAAAATTGAATGTATTCCTCATAGAGAGAAGTTCAATATAAAAGAAGATATAACCCAAAGAAGTCTTTTGACTGGAAAGAACAAAGACCCATCTTACATATGTGAGATTCACAACCCTGTAAGTCCACTACATGGATGTTTTTGAAAGGTATCCCCCCATACAGACATTTCATCCTTATAATAAGGTTCTACCCATGTCAAAGAAACTTTGAGAACACCCTCATAACTATAGGTACTCAAAGGACAATGGATGGTTACAACAATTATAATACAAAAATATTTCAGGATGTGATTCTCTTATAAATTAATAATACATTTCATAGTGTGTTGTATACACAACACTGAGCCTAAACAAACCAAGACATAATATATAAATATTATTCTTTAAATATTACCATCAAAATGGAGAGTATTAATAGGTGTAATGAAAATATTAAATATATGTATAAATGTTTTTATAATAAAAATTTTATTATTGTTACCTAAGAAATAATTAATAAATTTTTAATGACCTGAATAAAACCAGATATTGAAAAAAAATTAATGTTTAACATGGAAATTTTGTATTAAAATAATTTTTTCTACATATTTTCTATTTTCATTTAAAATATAAAATTGAAAATTTTATGAAAATAATTTTACAAAAAATATTTATATTTTTCTTTCAACATGTTAATAATTTCTTAAGGTGTATTTATGATATTTTTTTATTTTTTTTTCATTTTTTTTGTGAGTAGTGAAAACAACATTGTTACAAATAATGTCACTTTTAAAAAACTATCATGAAACAAAAATGTCCTGGATGTTTTGGGATTATTTTTTATACTAGAAATTCATATTTATTAAGAAATATATTTCATTTAATAATAAAATTTTGAACTTATAAATCAATATAAAACATTTTGGGTATCTAATTATTGTTTTTATTTGAATATAAACTATTATCGATACAACTATTTTAATATTGTTTTAAAACGTTTCCAATATATCTTGGTTCAGTTTTAATGTTATACATGCCTCATTCTATTTAAAATAATCTAATTAATTAAATAATAATGATCATTAAACAAGATTATGGTATAAAATCAACTTTATTCTTATAATGGGCATTTCTCTCAAAATTATTTTCCATTATGTTTTGTGAATTTATATTAAAATAAATTTCATAAAATTATGTAAATTTAAAATAAGTAAATTTATTCCCTATTTAGAATTATCATTTCCATATTTTAATTACAATTGAATTTCATTTTTGTTAATAATTAATAGAAACCAATGTAAAACTTCATCAGCATGGTTGAGAAAAAATCTATTAAATTGGGAAAAAACTATGGGATGTGGTTTTGAAATATCTCCAAATCATTGATTAATTAAATTTAGTGAATTTATTTATTCCAAACAGATCCTATACTACGAAATATTTATATTTTGTTCCTTTTTCCATTCATAATGAGCTGTATTTTTTAGTAACTAATTTTTACAAAATGTCACTCTCTTTATTTTAGTAACTCTAATAAGTTATTATAAGAATAATTATATGTAATAAATATTTATATTTTTTTTTATTTTGATGATAGAAATTTATTATCCATTTTTGGTGATGTTATAATTAAATACAATGCTTCTAAATCGTTGATGTAGTGCCAGTGAAGGTTGGTGAAAATAAAAGGGGATAATTATTAAAATATTAAAAGTGATTTTTTTTTTGTAAATTTAGAGTATTTTAATATATTTAATGATCTAAATGATATCTAATTAATTTTTTATATATTAAAATTCAAACTCCATTGTTAACATTATATCATTTTGTTTAATTTTATTAATTGTTTTGAAATTGAATTTGAGAATATTTAACGTTATGTAATATTTTATAAATTTAATTATAAATCAGAATAATAATTACATGATTAATTTGGATACTAAAATATTCTAGAATACCACAAATTTTCCATCTGAGAACCTCTTTCAATTTTTTAAATACTTTTTTAAAATTTTAATATACAATATTTTTTAAAACATCATTTATTTTTCCAATAAAAAGAGACAAAATCTAACCCTTTAAAAGAGACATATGAGTTAGTTTTTCTTTAATTTTTTTTTACATTTAAATATCCACAATTCCCATACCACATTTACATGTCCTTAGAGTGATAATAATCCTATATTCCAAAATCCATAAGTTCACACATTAAAATGATTCCTTATGAATAGGTATTTATCTTTACCGATCAATATCATGTTAATTAATCATTCAACCTTATGAAAATCATCAATAAAAATATGATAATTATAAAATTAGTATAATTACTAAATTTAATGGTTTTTATGTTAAGGGAATAACCTTTTTTATCTCAATTTTATTCAAGGAATATTTAAAACATTTCTCATTCATACATACAAATTACTATCTCCAATGAATGATTTATTTTAATTTTCAACTCCACCAAACAAGACTAGTTTTAAATATTGATTTATATGATATATATGATTTTTATGATTTAATTATGTTTTTTAAAAGACAAAATATAACTACCTAATTTTCATTACATTTTTTGGAAAATGATTACATCACTCATTCGTACGTGTGGACTACCACCTCCACAAAGTAATTGGATTTATTTTTGTATTAAACAGACTATAATAAAGACATATTTAACAAATATATAAGGTAAATATGATATAATTATTATTTTTAAAAGTGACATTATTCTTTATCCTCTTTATTTCAATCCTTTTAAAAAATGCATTTATCAACGATTTGTATGTACGAACTAATGTATCTAGGAAGTGATATAATACAATTCTTGTGAACTCCTTAAATTGATGGTGTTAAAAGTATTTTGAATTTTTATTAATTATATTTATTACTTTTTAAAAATTCTTGAGATTATTAAATAATGAACTCGTTGGACATGGTCAATGTACCAACGTTATTTTTAATGTTATGGATCGAAACACATCAAAACGTTTGATGTAAACATAAATAATCCACTAACATAATAAAACATGGCTGCATTACAGTAAATAATAATAAACATGATAAATATTCATAAAAATGTAAATTATAAACCAAATATTTTTATTTAGATATTCGGTAATGTATGAAATGAGTGATGAGATAATGTAATATATTTTATGTTAGAATTTCATTTTAAATGTTTTAATCAAATTTTTTCCTTCATATAAATATTATTTGAAATATATCAATATTTTCAATTTATAAATGAAATATTTTTATTATAATTTCCTGTTAATGTATTTACACATTCTTAATTAAATATTAGAATTTAATATTTTTCAATGTTTACCAAACAGTATATTTTGATTTTTATTTTAAAATAATACAAAATAATGTTTTCTAAAATATATTAAATTATAAACATTACTCATTATCGTCCTACCCATTTATGTTTTCATAGTTTTTCAATGAAAATAACTTTGCAATTATTTTTTAAATTTTTGGTTTAAAATGATTTGAAAAGAAAAGAATTTTTAATTATGTTTTCAATGAATCATTCTAATTTTATTATAAGGTTGTTTTCATATATCTAAAAATTCTTTAAATATTATTATTTTTTATTGGGGGTATATAGTAATGATTTCATCCACCTTATTTATCATGATGTTTTTTGATATGGGTGTTCTATTTTTTGAATTTCGATAAATGTTGATATTTGGTATTCTAGTTTTCAATATGATTATTTATATTGATTACACATAATATTCATATTCATTTTTTAGATATGATAAATTTGTTAAACATAGATAGTGAATGGTCAAGGACTAATATTATATAGTTCTTAATGTATTGGTAGGTATCACGAGAAAAACTATCTAGGGTATTTGTTTTATTCTTATAAAATTATTTATTTTGTCTTATATTATGGATTTGATGGTATTTTATGATATCTTAGAGAAATAAATTGATAGTAAGATTATGATTTCCATAATTATTCATTATTTCATTATGAAAATAGTTATTATTATTTTTAATGTGATTATTTATATTTCCCTTCAATAGATTCCATGTTCATGTTATTGATGGTTATTTTGGTAAATAATTTGGTTTTATAAGATAATTTTTTTTGGTATGATCTAAAATAATTTGTATGGTCAATTAATGGAGAATGTATTGGTTTGATGAAAAGATTTTTTGTTTGATAACGAACCCCTCATGGATTATTATATTTTACTAATTCTTATTTGTGAAGTGTATTATAAAAAACATTAGAAAATGAATTAGATTTCAGGAGTAGGTAAGTAATTATTTTAGATATATGTTTACAATGATTAAATGAAAACATTAATATTTTTTTAGGTTTTTCAAAAGTCTATTGGATTTTCATTCTTTTATAACAAATTACAGACCTATTTTCTTCTCGGTATGAGATTGATTTTTTTTCACACGACCTAATGAATTATAAGAATTGTCCAAAGGTGAATGGTTACATGTATTGAATGAATAAAATGTATCCTGAATGAAAATATGAAATAAATATAATAATTATATTTTTTGGAAAAAATATACATGGTGTAATAGGGTTCGCTATGTAGTTGTATAAGTTTCACTAATTTTCTAAAAGAGTAAATTTAAATTATCCTATAAAATAAAATAATGGAAGTAAAATATTTTGTCCACTATAGTTGGTAACATGACAACATGTATATATTATAATTCAAGAACCATATATGGGTAAATGTGTTGGGAAAGTCATATTTTAAATTAGCATAATGGTTTATAAATCATTAAGGGAATGCATGTTGTTTTGTCCTCAAATTTTAATCATTAATATGATATTTTGAGATCATATATTATAAGTATTATATATCTATAAGGGATGGTACTTTATAGAGAAGTATGTTTATTTATTTATAAATAAATTTATTTTAATAGTAGGTTTCATGGATACAGATATATTATTATTGGAAAATTTCAAAATATTTACTATTAGGATATACTAACACCCACAAATTTTGGTTTTTATAAATTTTTGTATCTATTGGAAAAAATGCTAACTATATGTTTGAAAGGAAATGATGTTGTTTTTTTGAGTTAGAAACTAACCATAAATAGATTTGGAATAAAAAATATTTATTTTTTTCTTAATAACATAACTTGACATATGAATAACAACCTAAAACATGGGGAGTATTTTAGCAAACCAAATAAGTGTAAAATAGTATTTAAAGAAAATATATGTGATAAATATTATGACGGTAAATAGTTTTAACATAAAATGTGAAAAAATGATGGATGAAGATTCCAAAGAAATCTCTAAATGTAAAAGGAACATTTTTCATATTTTGTATAATAGAGCACAAAGAAATAAACTACATTTGAAAAATAAAGAATCTATCAAACATGATTAAGGGGAATATAGTTCATCCTAAGGTTCCACTAACAAGTATATTCATCCAATTTAGAGAGTATATAAATTTGAAAAATAGTAGGAATGAAATAAATCTTATTTAATGGATCCAAATTACCATAAAAAATGATGGTTTTGTAATTTAAAATTATATATAAATGAAGAAGAGGAAACAAATAATTATATATAAAAAGAAATATAATTATAATGTATATTCATATGCTTAATATAGGAAAAATTATTATATTGTGATTGAATAGAATTAAGAAATTATTAATATTTTGGATTGTAGGATGTATTATGAAATAAAATGGTAACTCCTGGGGGTGAATTTGAATGATTTAATTCAATGAATATGTGTTTTTAGTTCAATAGTTTATTGGTATTTCATTTATGGATTGATAAATATTAGGAATGATTATACGTTCAAAATTATAAATAACCTAAGGAGGCCATGTATGATTATATTCTATGGTGATAAATAATATTCATTGAGATAAGATTATTTGGTTTTTTGAAAAATACATGATTTAAAACCTTTGGGTTGATATTTTGTTTATTGTTGAGGTAATTGGGGAATGGTATAAATTAATTTTAAAAATAGATGTTTATATTACTATGGGGATTGAAAATTAAATTTGTGAATATATGAATACATTTTTTATTAATGAAGTTATCTATATTAGGTATTAATTGATGATTGAGAAATATAACATTGAGGATTAATGTGTAATTTTTTATAATGGTTATTTCAGGTAATTATAGATATTTGAGAAAAGGGTTACCATAATTCTGGAACAAATATTTTTTCATATAGATAACTACTGGATTAAAAAGTGATTTGATGATCTAAGGGTAAAAGTTATTTTAGAATAAATACAGTATATATTTGTGAACATTAAAGGATTATGGTGAATAGAATAGTTCTCAATAATATGTTTTTGCCTGTAAAAAATGAGGAATATTAATTTAGGAATAAATATTAAATTTTTTTTTGGATTAATATATAATTTTATTATAGTTTCATATTTATTTCATTAATTTTCGAAAATTATTATTATATTTTAGAAAATATAAGACTAAAAAATTTATAATATTTTAGTATGAAACTTCATGAGTAAATAGTTTTGTTTTGAGGTAAATGTTATGTTGATATTGGAAGAATATGTGACAATTTTATATTTTGATTTTGGGTTTTAGATTTAGTGTGTATTATTTTGAAGAGTCTACTATTATTTTGCATAGAATTATTTATGCGGAACTTTGGGTGTAATTATTGAAACATTAATGATTAATTTATTTTATATTCATATTAATTTTTTTATATTCGATATTATTTCAACTTTTTGTAACCTTTTTTTTGTTAATGAATATAAAGAGAATAAATAATATGTCTTCAATTTAAAGATCTTATTATCCATTAAAATTGTATTTATTGCTTCCATCATGAAAAATTACTCATTATTATTTATCATATGAGTAAATGTAATGGAAAAAAACCTCTTAAAACACAAAAAAAGGATGAAATTATGCTTATGGAATGAAGATAAATTACATAATTTGGTTTTCTAATGCCCTATATTAATGTTAATATAATTCAACAACAAAAACTAGAGGAAGATAAATAAGTTGAATCTTAAAGAGAAAGTATAAAATAGATATGAATTTGTGATTTTGAAAATTTTTATAAAAGTTTTATTCAAAAAAATATAAAAAAATGATTATATAATATTTAATAGATATTAAACATCATAATATTAACTTATAAATTTCATGTCATGATAAAATATTAATTTAATATTTTACCGAGGGCATGTTATATTTTTTATGTTAGGAAACATTAAAACTCTGAGGACGGAATTTTTGTAAGAGGGGGAGAAATAAACACCTAGATATTTCAGTATATTAAACCTCTTTAAATGAATATTATTTTCCATTCCATGTTTTCATTTTTGTTTTCAACATGTAAAAATCACGTTAAGGTAAATTTTATGTATTTTTCTAAAATCATTGATTATTGCGACAACAATGAAAAATAATTATTTTGAAAATAATATCACTTTTATTACAATATAATGAAATAATAATGAAAAATATTTTTACGAAACTAGTTTTTTTGTAAAATATATTTATATTATGTAATATAATTAATTTTAAAATATAAATTTTTTATAGAAATTTGTGTTTGACTTTTTTGAAGTAAACATACTAATTAAATTCAAATAAAAACACTATTAATTTTGTTTATTTAAATACAAGTTTACCAATCCTAATTTAGATATTGGTTTGGATTTAAATTAAAATATTTATTATTCTTTTATCTTAGTCTAATTAATAAACTGAATATCAAAATTTTATTTTAATTTTTATAAAACTATTTGTGTGGTTAGAATGTGGATTTTTTTATAACAAATTTCAATTGAATTTTATAAAAATATATAAATATTATTTTTTAAACATTATGGAAACTAAATATTAGAGAATAATCACCGTTTATGGGACAAAAGTTTTAAAATTTTATTTTATGGTTAATTTTTTTTTCACAATGGATAGTGACCATGGAAATAGTCTATCACCATGATAAATGAGAAGATGGTTTAATTAAGGTCATACTATGAGATGAGGTATAAAAGCACAAAAAAAAACTACTTTTTATTAGATTTTATGATTTTTATTGAAAAATCAAATTTTATCTTCTAAAATATGCCGATTTGAGATATTTTCTTTATTAATGACCTTTACATTATTTATAAATACGAATAAGAAAAAGTGAAAATGTAATTCTTTAATATCTTTAAAAATATATCATATGAATTAAATGAATATATGAATGGTTAATAATTGTTATATTAAAGTATAATAAGATTTTTTTATGATAATGTTATAATTTTAATTTTTGGTGATGGCATATTTATTAGTAACCCATAAGTTTCACTAATGCAATGCTTAATTAAGAGAGTGAAAAATCATTTTCATTAGTTATAAAAATATAAAATGTTATGATTTTTTATTAATTAGAAGTCATGAAAATATTTTACAGATAAAAATGATATTTTAATAACATTTTAAATGTTCATATTTATACTCCACTATTATATTTATGTCATAAAAGTCAACTTATTTCAATAGTACATAAAATCACTTTAATGAAATGCAATGTTAAATAATATTTTGAAAATTTATATAACAGTTATCTAAATATTATTATGATTAACTTGAAAAGGGAAGTGGTTTATACATCCCCTGATTGTCTATTTTGGGCCAATTATAAAAAATCAGTCCTATTATATCTTTAACTCTCTTTAGAGGCCCTTGAAGCTATGACTAATCAAATACACCATGATATGGAGCCTTCAGATACAAATAAAGGGAGAACATCTAATTATTGAGGAGGGATGAAATTTTTTAGCTAATGTGTTTTAAGGTAAGGTTTTTTATATTAATTATTATTCAATATAATATTAATTTTTTTTAAAAATATAACCTTTTTAGTTTATATATTTTATATGTAATTATTTTTAAAATAATGTTCAATAAATTTATGGAATTTTAAAATCTATCCCACATTATATATGTCATGAGATTTCAATTCAAGGGATACCAATTTTTTAACGGTCTTTGTTAACTCAACCCCCATCATTGAGATATAACACTTATTATTAAATATAAATATATATATATATTCAAATATTATTTTCTTACACCATATGTTTTTATTTCATTAATTTTTTTATCTATTGGTAGAATAAATTTTTAATTCAATGATTTTACATTGATGAATATCTTCTTAAAAAATATCATTATTGAGAATAATTTTCATCCCCTTTAACAGTTATTTCCCAACATGTCTATTATTATAATTACCTCCAATTTTATCCTTTATATTTAGAAACCCAATTATATTTAATCTCATATGAAATGACCATTTCCCCTTTCATCTATTAAAAATCAAATGATATGATATCTTTATATATATTGAATTTTTATCAAACGTTTTCTTAATAATTAATACTATTTTCCATTTATAATTATAATTTTTCCACAAAAAATTATTACAAAGACCACTTCAAAAATTTACAGGACCTTTTATTGAATATTATTTTTAAAGGTAAAAATTTTCAAATTTTTTTAGAAAACATTTTAGAAAATATCTTTTTTGTGTGCCCTATGATTTTTTATTTTATTTGTATGGTAAAATCATTTTTGAAAAATAAAATTATAATTTCTTCTATAACAATATATAACTTAATTATGAAGTCTATATTTAGATTTTTAGAATGGATTTTAAATGATTTAACTCATTATGATTCTGAAATGAAAATGAAATCTTTATAACATTTTTTAATTTAAATTATTTATTTTGAAATGAATACATGAATTTAAAAGAGATTTTAAAGGATTGGATTTTTATAAAATATTTTATTTGTGTTTTTATTCCTTCTTAATATTTTTTTTTAAAATTAACTCACTTATAATTTTTTAATTAAATCCATTTTTAATTTTAATGGATGATATTTTTATTAAGATCAAAATAATTCAGTATAGATAAAATTATTTTGTGTATTTTTCAAGCAATTCAAAAATGATTATTTCATGTAATTTCTAGAGTTGATTTAGCTAACAATCTTAAAATTAGGGGTTTTCTCTAGGTATATATAATTTGATCTTACCTTCATTTAACTAGTTGATATGTTCGTATGTTATCATACACTTCCTTTTTATGGATGGATTATAAAATGTATAATTTATGATTTCATGAAATCCTTATATTTTTCTTTAGTTAATTATGTGATGATGGAAAATGAGTGTTGTAATTATATTTTAGAAAACTAATTTATGGCTTTTCATTAATTGAAATTTAGGTCCTATATAATCCTTCAATAAATTGGGTAAATTATTATATATCTTATGATAATAAAGGGAAGCTAGCAGTGATGCTTGATCCAGTAAATGAAATAGGTTATAATGACTAATCAACCAAGGGAAACATGATGTAATGGATGATCCCCCATGGGAAATATGAAGTAATTCTTATTTAACTAATAGAAAGGTTTAGTTAATTCACTATTTCTGGTGCATATTGTTTTATGGAATGAATGGGTTTGGTTTAAGGATGTTTCTAGAGGTTTTTGGGATGTATGGTTGAGGGTTTTGATTATACACTATATAGGAACCCGATTTTTATTTTGAGGTATAAATATTTTTTTTGTTCAGATAAGAGGAAAAAGATTTTAAAGGGGTTAAATGTTGGCTTCAGGCCTTACATGGACAATCATGGTGCTTACACACCATGTAATTATTAATACATATCGTGTAACTTAACTATGTATGGTAGAACATGGCGTGTAAGGGGAGTTGGCAGAGGGGAATTGTTTTAGTACTTATCTGGAATGTATCATATTATTAAATTGCATGTAGTTTTCTTCTAAAACGTGTAGTGGTGTCATGTTCTATCATTTGGACTGAGGGCTCACTGGGTATCATGAGCACCACTACTAGAGCATGTTTTACCACCCCGTTTGTCTGTGCAAACTCTGTTTTGATTAATTATGGATGCATTTAAACCCAATCGGTAAGATCTCAATTCCCCTTAAACCGTTCATCATGATTTGTGATCATAATGATGTTATTTGACCCTGAGAGTTTTACATAATTTTATAGATCTACTTCATTCTAGATTTAATTTGAGGTTGATACTAGACAAGGAGAGTCACACGAGGAAAAGGTATGTTGTCTTGTTCCTTTTGTGAATTTTCATGATGTTTATATATTCTTTAGTGACACACGACCATTTTTGGGGTGTTAGGTGATTTATAATTTACCCTTATTGTTTTGTATTGGTGTTTAGGTAATCAAATAATTGTATTGAATTATGAATTAGTTTTTTTACCTTGATTAAAGGCGATGCCATGGGTGGGCTTCACTTAGAATGGCCATTTATAGTTGTTTGGCCGAGGTTTCCTATGAGGCATGCCTTGTTTCCCTTATTTGGTTGCCAGGTCAAAATTTCAATTATAATAGAATTTTTTTTTGAATAAATTGTGATTGAATTGAATAATGGTTTGGGATCTTAGATTTCCACATTGATCTATGTCATGCCTATGCTTGTTTAAGCATGTTGGAATGTTTTTCTCTAACTCTAAACTTCCCACATGAGTTAGTATATGATATGGCCTTGTAACTCTTTAGATTACTTAAGAGTCTTGGAATGTAAATTGTTCCCATGTTAGTGATTTATGATAAATTCTATGTGATCATTTAAATCCCTATGTGTTTCATTGTATATGAATTTTTCCCACATAACATATCAATGTTAAACCATGTGATTGTTTAATTCACATGTGTTTTCTAGAATATGATATGTTCCCATGTGATTTAGTATGTTAAATCCATTTAATTGTTTAATTTACATGTTGTTTCTTATATAAAATGATTATGAAGGGGTAATTAGCATTGGGTGAGCCATATTCTTAGTAAAGTGAAAAGGTCATGCTAATGTGACTAATTGAACATTATGTATACCTTGGGTGAATGAGGGTCTCAGTTAGAATACCATGGATGATATCAAGAGGTAATTATGTAAGGGTCTTGAGAAATCCACGATAGGGTGGTCAGGCTCATTGAGGCTTATTTAAAATGTTGAGTGATCCTAGGATTTGTTAAGGGATACTAAGGCCTGTCTCTATTGGAAAATAATTGAATGATGTTTACATCTTGAGTTGACTGTTATATGGGGGGGTCATCGATCCTAGGTCAGACCTCGATAAATATTTATAATTCACAAAAATTGAATAATGAAATCTATGAATTTTGATGTGTCTACCAAGAAAAAGCACAAGCTTGGATTCGGTCTTCACTTATACTTTTTACATGGTATACTAATACATCTATTGTGTTTCATTTTATATGGAGTTTGTTGGTCATAAGATGGATCCTAAGACTTATATAATTCAATTTAATTGAATTAATTAATAAACATGAAATTAATGTAAATTAATACTAGTTGTTGTAAGACTTTTCCCTTTTGGGTACTTCCTAGCTTACTGCTTTCATTTTTGTACACTACCTATTAAATATATTCACTGATAGATTAGCACAAATATTTGGTGGTTTCCTACTGGGATTTAGTCTCACACTCTGTTTAGTTAATGTTTTTAGAACCAAAAATATTATATTGTGGTTGGTTTCGATAAGGGAAATTTCCCTTCTACATGTACTTGATGTGCGGTTTAGGAGTTGGAGAGCAGGGGACCAAGCTGATGCTTACAATGCTTATGAGTTTTCACTTTTATTTCGGTGACTTGGTATTGTATATTTTACATGATTATAGTTTATCATAATTTAGCTACTTTCATATATGATGTGACATGAATAATAATTTATTGGATGTGTAGACACCATGAAATGTGTTCCATGCACTTTTCGGCAGAGTGAAGATTTGATTTTCACATAGAAAAAAATTTCAAGTATGAGAAAAGATGTTTTCAACATGAATAAGAATATGAAGTCAGGATTTCAATGTTTAAAAATACTACTCCATACGAATGAATTAGTGGAATGATTCCCCCATCCAGGAGTAGGAAGTATATTTCCATGATTGATGATGAAAAGGTGTTGGTTGATTAAATTAAATTTCATAAAATCATCTGAGGAGACTTAGAGTATTATCCATCTCAGGAAATGTAAATATCTTTTCATGAGTTTCAATTTGACTAGACATGAAACCTAAATAGACTTTCAGATCAATAGTTATGGCACTCAGAAGATGAACCTATTTTATCCCTAAGAGCTATGTGGAGAACCTATACAAAGGACCTTCACGGTGGACCTACGTGGTAGTATAAATAATTTTTCACCCATATATAAAGTACCCACATGGGAGACCTTTGTGGGGTAACTCTTCATCCTAGGCTCCCCTCCTTGCTTATAAATAGGACACTTGGGATCCCCATTTGAAAGGCTAAAAAAGTTGGAAGAAGTGCCAAAGCTCTTGTTGCGTAGCTCCTTCATCAAGATCTCCCAATTTTTCCCAAGTATCTCTCCAAAACATTATAGAAGAGTGAATTATATGAGGAATAGTGGTTCAAAGTCCCATCTAGGTCTACAACACAAGTACCTGCATGGAGCACTTGCACGGAGCACCGGCGTGGAGCACCTGCACGGAGCACCTGCATGAAGCACCTGCATGGAGAACCTATGTAGAGCACCTATGAAATGAAATTGCATGGAGCACATGAATGGAGCACATTCATAAAGAACTTGCATGGAGAACATGCATGGATCACCTAGGTAGCACACCTATGCACTTCACCTTTGTGGAGAACTTGCACAGCCCTGCTGGTCCATACCACGGGGGATGCAGCCCCTCACCCCCACTCTGGATCAGTTCCAGGTTGCTATCCCGACCCTTCGGGCTTCTCCCTTTACTCCCATCACTACCCCCCATGCCAAATGGAGAGTCTCACCACAAACTTTTCAGATCCAGTCAACAATAGTTTCTATTTCACCCTTTATATGGCCTAACTTCTAACTCTGAAATACCATGCTTTGAGACACTCCATCACACTTAATGCAGTTATTTGTGTTGAGTTACTTCTCTTGGTTCCTTTCACATGTTATGAGTTTGGACTATCATTATGGATTCCTCAAGTACCTTTAGTCGATACACTCCTCAAGAAACTCCTCAAACATCATCACCTAACACCTATACTAGGGAAAATCTCAAATGTACATCCTCCATAGAAGTAATCCCCAACAAATCTCAAATGGTAATCCCCCATAAGAGTAAGCCCCGAACCAATTCCCAAATGGGAATCCTCATTAAGAGTAAGCCCCCAAAGAAACCTCAAATAGAAAATCCTCCTTATGAGTAATCCGCAACCAATATTTTAGGGTTTCCATATAGGAATAAGACCCTAACCATCATCCCTTATTCCTTTCATTGGACCCTTGTCCAATGTAAAGTGAATAGAGGAAAGAAATGTTGCCTCACCCTCATTTACCCTCACTGCCGTAGGAGCGACCTCTTCCCCCAGTGGAGGAGGAAAAGTGTATGTTTCATTTTGGAATCTTTCACATCCTATTTTTTCTCACATTGAGCATGAATCACGTGAGCTAATAAATTTGTGATGATTACAACATTTTCAAAGGCACCTATAGTAAATGAACTACATGAACTCTGATTCCCACCACAATTCAAATATGTAGGAAGCCTTATCAGGGCCCGATCTCCTAGGATATCCTCTTAAGGAATGAAACCCCAATTCCCATAATAATTGTATTCTCCTTAAAAATAATCCCCCAATTAAACCCCCCAATCATCAAGGAATCCTTTTCTGGAAGTAAGCCCAAACTCATTTTTCTCAAAGGAAAATACTATCCTATGAGACTTATCGAACTATCTGGGCTTTGATTCCCATCCACATGGGATATGTAGGAAGCCTCCCTAAGGTTAAAACCCAACACTTCAAATCAACCCTATTCTCCTTGGTTAATATTCCCAACAGGGCCCAATCCTACTTGGAAACCAATATTCATTCCAAGTTACTTGGGAAGCTTAGGCATAAGTCCCACACCAAACATTGACTCAGGACCTTTCTCTTAGATTTCAATACCACATGAAATTAAACTATACAACTAGGTCTTTATCACATGACAATAAAATGTATGATGTGTCCCACTATGTGGCACCGAACTATGATGGTTCTGATTCCTTTCACAAGGATACGTAGGTATCCCATTTCATGGGTACGATCCCAATATAAAAACAAACCTTCATCTCATTAGATGACAATAAATTAAATTGTTCACCACTGAGTGGATTAAAAACCAATATCATCACAATGATGATTAAAAGATTCATTAAATGGTATATGATAGGGTACCATTGATGGGGAATCTTGAATACATACAAACATCCCCATTAATGAATAACCTTGAATACATACAAATGATTCTAATTTTTACACAAGTTAATGAATACCCTCATCTCATTGAGTGGCAAAAAAATAGAACAAAAATAATATCAATAATAATTGAACAATATAAGTGTGTCAATTAATGGTGAAATTGAGTAATCTTAAATAGATCGAAATCCAAAAATCACCAGTCAATTTATTGTGATTTGGATTTTTCTTGTACACAGGGTAGCTACTCTAGAGCACAAATTATTTCCAAACTACATTTCCTTTCTATCCCTGCCGAATGTTTCTAAATAGTATGGAAAACCAGAGAAAAACATCATCTGATACCACTATGTATCATCATATATCTGGGTGCCGAATAATTGGTACCCTATACCCGGTTGGCCACATAGCCTCAAACACATTTCCCCAAACTCCAGAGGTTGCCCTCTTGTAGTGGGGGCCAATGTGTGATAGTGGGAAAACTATATCCTCATTGGAAGAGTGTAACAAAGCGTAACAATAAATAAAATAGTAGGAGTAGTAAATACCAAAATATGAAATAAACAATGGAGTACTAATAATAGAGATAACCATAAGTCACAAAATACTATTTTGTAGATCCTTGAAATGTGTGTTCTAGTTTTAAGAAGCACTACTACCAGGTGGTTTCCATTGGATTTTTTCATTGAACCCGAAACATATAACAATTCTTAATAATAAATGGACCAAATTTCCAAAGGAAGGCGTTCATTAAGTTTTCAATCTCATGCATCATATAGGAACTTGTTATAAATCACATTTCATACATTATTTCTATGCCATTTAGAGAGAATTACTGATTTCATGTTGTTTTGATTGATGTGGTCCTAGATATGAATGCTATTGTGATAAATGTCATGCTATATATTAATGTTGTTGTGGTAGGCTTATTGATATGTGATATGGTTTATTTAGATAGACACCAAACATAGGTCCCTATGGGGTATGTGCCAACTTGGACCAGAAATTGGTGGATCATGTTTCATCCACGTGATTAATCTGTGTTCTTATCTTCTATATGTGGATTACAATATTTGATTCATGTGGAATATGGGCCCCCACATACCCAAAGTTGGCATATTGTTTCTTTAGTATTTAAAAAAAGGGGTTCTAGGGATGTTTCTGGGGATTACTATCCAGAAACCCAAACAACATGGCGTGTGGGTCCAAGAAGACACACCATGTGCTATTTTGTTTGGAAAGAAAGAACATTTTTCATGTACACACCCTATACCCTATGTACATTTCATGTGATATATGACTGTGTAACTAGCTATGTGAGAGAAAACATAGGTTGTAGAGTTTTGATAATAACTTTCTGTGTACGTTTGGTACACACCATGTAGATTTACACAGACAGAACCCATGTGAATCTATCTGTGTACAAGTACATGGATAAGAGTGTGGACTTGTGTACTTGTCATGTACCCAAGTAACAATTCATGTAGATGGGGTGTTTACTTTCCCAGGTCATAGTATGTACAAAAAATTGTAATAGATTAAGTTTACATGTCATGTATAGTCTCTATATGTCATATACTCATCATTTGTTAACTCTTGAAGATTTTCTACTCATATTAAGTTCATTAATTAATGAGATAAAAACCTTGATAAATAATATTGAATTTAGGCGTGTGATTGAACATCAAGAGTCATGCCTCCATGACAACCTCTAGTTGTATTCTAGGAGAGTGGATCTGATCATACCCTGACATTGGTAGGCCATAGGGTAGAAGAAGATCCTCTTGGCCTACCAGTTATAGATTCATATATTAGACCAGACACAGGTGAATATGCACAGTTCCATGAAGGATTCATAAGGTTGAGGAAGACCTTACAGGGACTACCTCACCCTACAATGACTTTGGTAGAACTGACACGAGTATTCTAACATATACATCTTCCTAAGTTTTTAGGGGATGGAGGACCATAGGCTGCATAATCATGGTTGGTAGCCATGAATTATATCTTTAAGAATCTGGAGACACCTCCTGAGATGAGGTTCAAGTTCATGACTTATATCTTGCGTGATTTGGAACAGATATGGAGGGATGTTACCACTCCGATAGAGCATCATCGGGACATGGGATAGGGATATTTTTGGACATTCTTCTATGACTACTATATTACCAGGACCCTGAGGGAAGATAAAGCCCCCCTAGATCATGAATTTGGAGTAGAATATTAAGTTAGTGATGTCTACTCTACCCATATCACTGGGATTTATAGATTCTCACCTATTCTGATGGGTGATGAGACATAAAGTGGTAGGGGATTTGTGGATGGTATCAGTTAGGAAATCCAATCATAGGTGAAAATTTTCAGGATTCTTAAAATATATTCCATCGAGAATTAGGTACCGATTACCAAGAATAATATGTGGTAATTTGGATGTGCGAACTAGGGTGGTTCGAAATTGAGATCTAGTACCGTCTGGATCAGGAGGAAGAATCATAGTATGGAGATTTCTCACAGTGATATGAGTACTCAAAATGTGTATTTGGGAATCTAAGAGATATGCTAAGAGTGTGGAAGAGCTAAGAATATGATACCATAGATTTAGATAGACCTAGAAAAGTGTCATGATTGTCGAAAAATGGGCCATCTATAGCGCTTCTGCAAGAAGTTTCCACCAACATCTAATGAGATAGGTTCTGCATTGACTCCACAATTTGAAGCAAGGCCAGTGGATTCTCATTATATTTGTATTTATGATGCATAATGGCATTTAGGCTGAGGTGGTGGTCGTGGCCATGGTAGATATACCCTAGGGTTCAACGATAGGAGGGTTGGTTAGCTTAGGGCAGCTAGGTAGTTTCACAGGGACATGGTATCAATCATACCGATTTAGTGAAACAGACCCAATGAGATTAGGATCTCGGACCCTCTATGTTAGAGTTACTATAAAAGTGGTCTCGTTTTTATCTTCTGCACTCATTCATATAAGGATTCAAATAGTTTTATATCTATGCTCATTTTAGAGAGCCTTGGGATTTTTTTATTCTTTCAGGATGATGTTATGACACTAGACACTACATTAGGGATAAGAACAAAAAGTTTTTTTTTCAGTGTAAGTAGTTCCCCCATGATATTGGTGAGTGTCACTTCTTAGGCAATCTAGATGCCCTAGAGATGTTAGGTTTTGATGTCAGTCTTAGAATGGACTAGTTCGTTCTTTTAAGATCTTTTATTGAATTATATCGATGCATGGTGGGTTTCACATAACTAGAGGGTGGATTGATTCTACAGAAAGGTGAATGGTATGTCCAGGGAGGAAGAGCTAGACCCCAGCATTGTGGGTTGGGTGGAGTGATGACCCATATTACGAGTCTAAATCTGGGTGACCCGAGGACATGTAAGAAATATTTCCATCCAGTGGTTTACTATTTTAGGGATTTATCTATCGAGATACTTCCAAAAGTTTCACCAATTTCCATTCCTTCTTACATGATGGATATTAAATAATTTCTAGATCCCCAGAGATAGATAGAGGATTTAGAGGCAAAGAGTTTCATCTGACATAATACTTCTCTTAGGGTTCTATTGATCCTTTTTAGAAAAAAAGAGGAAGGTACCCTGAGATATTTTTTCGATTATCAGAAGTTGAAAGAGTTGATGTTTAAGAATAGGCATCCTTTTCCATGGATATATGATCTTTTCGACCAGATTTGAGGAGCTATAGTCTTCTTGAAAATTGATTTGAGATCTAATTACCATCAAGTGCATGTTAGATCATCAAACACACCTCACATAGATTTTCAAACAATATATGGATTTTACTATTGTGTTGTTATGATGTTCAATCCCACGAACTCTCCATTGGTCTTTATGGAACTGATGAAATGAGTGTTCCATTCTTACATGGATTCTTTTATGGTGGTTTACATGAACGATATATTGTTTTATTCTCACAATATACACAACCATGCCAACCATCTTGATATTGTTTTGAATACACTGAGACAAAATCGGTGGTATGCTAAGCTCTCAAAGCGACACTTTTTGATGGACATGATTCACTTCCTAGGTCACATTATCTTAGAGGTAGAAGTTTCTGTGGACCCAGAGAAGGTGAGGGAATTAGTTTCCTTAGAACAACCTAAGAATGTGTTTGATATACAGAGTTTTATAGGAATATCTAGGTAATATATGCATTTTATACAATACTTATGATGATTTTAAGTGGAATTGAAAGGATTTAATAAGAAGGGTGTGATGTTTTTAAGGTCAGATTTGTGGAAGAAAACCTTTCAGGAGATGAAGGGGAGACTGACATCAGCACTAATCCTGATATTTCTAGAGCAGGGGAAAAGTTATATAGTCTACTATGATGCATTAGGTATTGGGCTGGGGGTTTTGTGAATATAGGGAGATCGAGTTATGGTGTATGATTCTCCGAAATTGAGGACTCATTTGAAGAATGACACTACACATGATTTGGATTTAGCTGATGTGGTACATGTGTTGTGTCTTTTGAGACACTATGTACTTGTACAATGTTTTTTGATGTACATAGACTAAAAAGACTCAAATACATATTTACTCAATGTGAAATAAAATTGTGAGAATGACTATGGGTGGAATACCATCAATCAGTTGATTTTGATCATGCCTACACACCTCATAATGGAAATGATGTGGATGATGAATTGAGCAGGAGAACATAGATACATACTTTGTATGAGTCCAGTGGTGAGTGGTAGCTTATTCCCTAATTCTCTGAGATTCATTTTGAGTTGCACAAAATTCAAGGACATACATTCTTTATTATTTAGCTACAAATTCTACTCTGCTGAACTGAGTGATGATGATGCATCTATTCGATTCTAAGGGCCTAGTCCCGTGGGAGAGTTTAGAAGGTGGGGATCCACCTCTTGGTTGGACGGTATGTGATGATGAGATCTTGCGTCTCTATGGACATGTCTGAGTTCTAGTGGACATACACGACGAGTTGACGTGGGATTATAATACATCATCTTGGGTACTGCATCTTGTTGTTACCAAGATT
This sequence comes from Viscum album, assembly GCA_963277665.1. Taxonomy (NCBI): domain Eukaryota; kingdom Viridiplantae; phylum Streptophyta; class Magnoliopsida; order Santalales; family Viscaceae; genus Viscum; species Viscum album. The sequence goes on along the minus strand of OY728121.1, from coordinate 1,347,055,559 downwards.
TACCATGACATGAGCCACCAGTATAGGTGGACATGTATTAAGAGATAGGAGGCTGGTTTTATTATTTGTTGTTCCACCATTCAGCATGTGAAGGTGGAATATCAGTAGCCAGTATGGATTTTACATCATTTACCTATTACAGAGTGGAAATGGTATTATTTCGTGATTTATTTTGTGATTGGGTTACTAGGGTCACCTAGAGGTAATGAAGTAGTGTGGGTCGTGGTTGATATACTTACGATGGACAATCACTTCTTTCTGATCATGGAGACCGTAGGTGTTGATGAGATAGGGTGGTTTTAAATTTGTGAGGTTGTATGACTTAATGGGGTCTGTTGTTCTATCATTAAAGATAGGTAAGACATCATTACATATCGTTTATCAAAGATTTTTCAAAGGGCGCTTTGTACATAGGTGATTTGGAGCACATCATAACACTCTCATTCAAATAATCAGTCAGAGCATACAATACATGTCCCAGAGGACATGTTGTGAGAATGTGTCCTATAATTTGGTTGCTATTGGGAGGTGCATCTCCCCCAGGTTGAATGTTCCTACAAAAATAGTTTCCAGGACAAAATAGTGAGGGAACCTTATAAGGATTTATAGGGTAGGCCATGCCAATCACCCCTTTGCTGGAAGGAGGTGGATGAGACAACATTAATGGGACCACTTCTCATGCATAAGACTTTTGAGTAGGTCCAGTTGATTTAGAATTGGATGGATATTGTGTAGTCTCATAAAAAATCTTATGTCCACTACTTTAGATGTCCTCTATAGTTTGAGGTTTAGGACATGGTTTATTTTTACCTTTCACTGAGTTTTGGACACTAGCATATCTTGAGATAAGGTAAGCTTCCACTACAATATATCAGGCTGTTTGAGATTCTAGAATGAGACATTCCAGTTGCCTATTAGTTTTAGTTACATTAGAGGTACCAATCTATGAAATATTTCTTCCACATATCTCAATTATTCTACTGTCACCAATATCCATCTCATGTCTTTAAGCCTGAAGTAGTTGAGTTGTAGGTAGATGCGTCTTTTGAGGTAATCCTATTCATGTTGTGGATCGTAGCATTAGGGTTATCTATGGATAGTATATTCCTTCTGTACGGGTGAAATGGAAACTTGGCTGAGTGTAGGATGAGACTAGGAAGTGGGAGAAAGACATACGTACTCAGTCACCAGAGTTATTCATAGATATTTTGTCACCACCATTAAAGGTCAATTCAGGGATGAATTATTTTAAAGGTAAAGTTTAGAAGAACGTTATTCTTATTTTGAGGTATGAATCTTTTATTTTTGGTTTAGATAAGAGGAAAGTGTTAAATGGGGTTAAATGTTGTCTTTATCCCTTACATAGCCAAACATGTTGGTTACACCTCATGTACTTATTCATTCACATCATGTAACTTATTCTTGCATGGTTGAACATAGCATGTAAGGGCAGTTTTTATAGGGGGGTGGGTTTAGTACTTACATAGCATGTAGCCTATTAGTAAACTCTGTGTAGTTTGTTTTGATTAAACGAGAATTATCATCATTTTTCTATAATTAGAAAAGAGGTATCACAAGGTATCACATACAACACTTTTGGAGGTCATTTTGGATATCGTTTTTTCATCTAAACTCCTTTTCGATCAATATCAAATGCTTTTGAACCCAATCAGAATGCTCTCTATTATTCTTGGGAAATTCATCACGTTTTTTACTCACAATGATGTTCTTATACCTTGAGAATTATAACTAATTTTTTAGATCAAATTCATTCTAGTTTGAATTAGAGGTTGACACTGGACGAGGAGAGTCACATTAAGACACGGTAGGTGGTCTAGTTCCATTCATGAATTTTCATAATGTTAATATATACTGGAGTGTCATGCACCCATTTTTGGGGTGTCTATTGATTAATAATTTACCCTTATTGTTACTTATTTGTGTTTAAGAAATAGAATAAGTGATTTAATGCATTAATTATGTTGTTTAACCTAATTAAGGGCCACCCCATTGGTGTGTTTTATTTTGAATGACCGTTTATAATCATTTGAATGAGGTTGCCTTTTAGGCATACCTTTTTTCACTTATTGGGTTTTCAAGTATGAATTAAAATTATAATGGAATTGAAGTTATGATTAATTGTGATTGAATTGATTATGGTTTTGGGATTAGTGATTAACCCTTTCCCCATGTAATGAATATAATTATATAAGCATGTTTGGAAGGATTTTCTCCAACTACTAACCTTCCCACATGAGTTAGGTTATGCTAAGGTCATATAATGGTTTATATTACTTAACTGTCTTGTTATGTAAATTTTACACATGTGAGTGATTTATGATTAAATATATGTGACCATTTAATTCCCTTGTGATTATTTTATATGAATTGTTACCATGTGGTATATTGATGTTAAACTAGGTAATAGTTTAATTGACATGTGCTTCTTGTTATATGATATGTTCCCATGTGAGTTAAAATGTTAAAACCATGTTATAATTTAATTTACATGTGGTTGCTGGTATGAAATGATTAAGAAGGGGAAATTTGAAATGGGCGAGCTATAGTCTCAGTTAAAATATATGGTCGAGCTCATTCGACTAATTTCATCTTATGTATATCTTGGGTGATGAGGGACTTGGTTAAAATACCATGGAAGAGCTCAAGAGGTAATTATGTAATGGCTGTGAGGGATCCATGATACAGTGGCCATGCTCATTGAGGATTATTTAAAATGAAAATAAAACCTAGGATTCATTAAGGGATTCCACAACCATTTTCTATTGGTAAATGACTGAATTATGTTTATGTCAAGATTTGACTATTACTTATACAGGGTTTGTCAGGCCAAGGTCAGACCTCGATACTTTTTTGTAATTCATGGAACTTGAATAATGAAATTGATTACTTATGGATTCAGTATTAACTTATACTAGTTAGATGGTATACCAAAACATCAATTGTGCATACTTTTATACATATTTCATCAGGCTTAGGTTGGATGTTGATACTTATATAATCAATGTAACTGAATTAATTAATGAACATGAAATGAATGTATGTGAATACCAGTTTCTGTAGGATTTTTTACTTTTGAGTACTTTATAGATTTCTGATTTCATTATTTTACAATGTCTATTATATACATATTCACTAATAGATTGGAAAATATATTTTGTGGTTTCCAACTACTTTTTAGTCTCGCATAATGTTCGGGTCATGGTTTTGGCCACAAACAGATTATATTGTTTCAGGTGTGTAACACCCCAGGTAAATAAGGAATATGACATTTTCATATTTATCCATATTTTTGAATAAAATATTAATATGATTTTAAAGGGGACGCTATGCTCGATGGCGTACCCAACACGCAACAACGAGTTTCTTTGGAATCTTACGTTGCACTCTAATAATAAAATAATATTATTTTAAATGGTAGTTAACATGTAGCCGTTGTAATGGCGGGAATGGATAGAAATAACTAAAATATGATTATATATGTTCTTAAATATTTTTACATTTATACAATAATAGATAAAGGATTAAAATACGGAAAGAATTCAATTTTAGGAGTATATGCCCTAGTTTTCACTAAAGGTTCACTTATCACCTTTTGATGGAGAACCGTCATTAAATATAGTTTTGTTCACTCTTAAACATTCTTTTGGACCAAATAAAACTCTTATTAAGAATCGGGACATCAAAATTTACTTTGTGTAAATTTTTTGTATCTTTCCTATAAAGTTCATTTTTTTAATGAATAGTGTAAAATGTTGTATTTTAATTCAAAACCACTTTTTAATCTAATTTATTTATATGATTAGATTATATTTTGAATTGGTTTTAAAGTGAAATTAGAAAATATTTTTACCATTAAATCCAATAGTGGTCGTTGGAATCAATTTCACTTTGAAATCAGACTTAAACTAGTGTCAATCTTTTGATACTTATTGTTTAATAAAACACGCTAATTGTCATGACATCGGGAATTAATTATTAAATTATTTAATGTGACTTATATTTTTTTAATTTTGTAAAACGGACTTCATTTTTGAATTCAGAATATCAAATATACCTTAGGGTGAATTTTTGGGATTTTTCTGAAAAACTTCAATTTTTGATGAATAGTGAAACCACTAAGTGGTACTTATAAAAACTGATTTTCCGTTTAAATGAAATTTTACCATCATTGTGTTTTGATTTTCAAAAATCCGACATACATGGTTGTCATTAAGAAGTAAAATGTGGTTCAATGAGATTAAAATAATTTTTTTGTGAATAGTAACTTATTAAGTTTTTAATCGCGATTAGTGGTAATTATTGTAGTTTAAGGTAAAAATAATGCTTTAATAAAATGAGATGAGCTTGACACATGTCTTACCCTCATTGGTTGTATCACGGCCGACCAAGACAAGCCATGGGTCAACTTGGGGACCCCATGGATCCACTTTGGTTGGGAAATGACATAAAAAACATTTTATTTAATGTAAAAGTAAAATTGACACAAACATGATATGTTTTACTAAAACAATTTTTAAGTGGGGTTATACAAGCCATCGTTTTGATTATAAATATTCATTGGAATGCTAAAAAGATTTCCTACATCATAGTAGTTTTTTTATAATTTTTAGACATTAAATAAATTAAATTATTTATGACATAATAATGATGGAGCGATGACATCATTATTTGACGATTTAAATAAAATGGAAAGATAATGTAAAATCTATGAACTACACATGTCCAAAACTTATTGGATGAGTGGATTTCTAAGACTTATCACCTTATCCACGAATTATATCAATGTGGGACCTTTTGAAACCGAAACACATTTTCAAATAAAGTAATATTTCTTTACTTTCCAAAAGTGGCCCTCCTCTCCTATTATAAAAGGCCCCCACCTCTACCTCATTTAACACAGTCCTCAAGCATTTGGCTCGGCCAAACCCTGCCCATTTACTCTCTCCACATCCCTCTCCTCATCCTAGAGGATTTCCTTTGGGAATAATCCTTTCAAAGGAAGCCTTTAAGCTCAAATCAAAAGGAGTTACACTTTTAAAGGTAATTCATTCTCTCATGGTCATTTGTTTTATTTTGCTTCTCCAAACCCCTAAACTCGTTTTATTTAATTCTTTTGTAACAACACCAGTATCTTCAATATACTAGGATGTTTTTATAAGATTTATTCGAGCTACACTCTCACACAACTACATCAAATGGTTAAATAACATACGGTTTCTGTGGATGGTGAAATTCTGCCTCCCGAAACGATGATTGTTCAATACTCAGTTAACACCTTCAAAGGTGGCCATTATGATGTCACTATTTTTATATATGATATATAATATGTTTATGTTTTATTTATTCTTCTTTATTTTTCATTTTTGTCTTACCTTTATGGCTTCCATTATGGGTATACGCGATATCTTCATTTAAGGAAGTGCGGACTACCGCCCCCTCAAAGTGATTTGATTCGTTAAATACCATATGTGGGATTTATAAAGGATGGAAATATGATATTATATATGATATTATACTGGAGTTATAATATACCTTTATATCATTATTATTCCATTCTATAAAATACAAAATAGAAATGGAAGTAGCGTTCATGCGTACGTACGGCTTACCGTCTCCATGAATGGTGCATTTCATTTCTTACCTCTAAATGATTATGTAATGTTATAAATTCATGCATGTACTGGATACATATGAAATATATTATATCTACATAATGAATAAAATTCTGTATATAATAAACATTTGGCCACACGAACAACATGTAATTGTAAGAAGTCCACTTTCGACTTAAGAACCAAATATCGGCAAAACAAATATTATTAACATAAATGATTACATAATGTTTATGACATGGTAATAAGTGGTATAAAAGTAATAATGAACATGAAAAAGGTTCTTAAGGAATTATAAATTAACTCAAGTTTATTATTCAGGTGATTAAAGAACGATCGAGTCAAGTCGGACCCGAGGTAAGGGATCCTACAACTCTCTTTCTTTATAAGTACACTCTTTTATGTAATTTATTTTAAGCTCATATTTCTTATGATTGGGATGTTCTTTTATATTAATCCTACTGTAATTTTTATTTTCATGTGATGAGAGACCATATTCTCTCTCATCAATCCATTTTGGAAGTTTTGAGTGGCGCCGTTAGGCTGCCGAACTTTCGTAAGAGATCTAACCTCTCTCTTTCTTTTTAAGTACTCTCCTTTATGTAAATTAATTTAAGCTCCTCTTTGTAATGTTGGGGTATGTTCTTTTATATTCCTCTTTCTGTACATTTTATTTTAATGTTATGAGATACCCTATTTGATCTCATCAATCCATATTCGGAAGTTTTATGTGGCGCCGTTAGGCTGCCGTGTTTTCGTAAGGGATTTTTCATCTCACTTTTATTCCCGTGAGATTTATGCTACATTTGCCACAAATTCCATTGAGTGGTGTATGTAATGCCCATTATTCTACTCTTTGTGTAATATACTTTCGATTATGAGTATTTACATCAATGATCTATTGTCCTTCTTTCATGGGGTGTATGTTTTGAAAGATACCCAAGTCGGTAAGGGAACCTTTCACCCTCCTCTTTTTTAAAAGACTTCATTTATTGGGACTTTTAATTTACATATTTTTATGTTGGGATATGTTCTCATACATCCTTATTGATGTAAATTTTAAGTCCAAGTGATGATATACACTTTTTATCTCTCATCAACTCATTTTGATGTGATGCCGTTAGACTGTCAAGGGAACTTTTTAACCCAATTTCGATTTCTTTGGGTTCAACTTGTAGTCATTGAATATGTCATCCATTGAATATGTGTGAATGACCTTTTATTGTTTTACACTTAATACCCACTTATATTGGGTGTATATATATTTGTCACACATATTTTTGAGATTTATTTGTCCTTAATTTAAGGATACCTTCTTTATAAGGGATTTCATCACATTTGACATTTCTATTGAGGGTTCATTGTTGTTATGCACCAATTCACTCTTATATTGTGTATATATTGTCCTTTGGAGTATTATATCATGAATCCTTTTATTCTCATGATATTATAAAGTTCTGACTAAATTTTATTCCTCGATTATTGTATTCAAGTGTCTCTAATTTTGGTAAAACCCCTTTAACCAAAATATCATTTTAAATGTTTTAATTATTTGTTCTTATTAATATCCATGTTTTCAAAATGGTTTTAAGGATTTATTTATATGGATATTAATGGTTTAAAATGTTAAAAGCTTCAAGGTGGTATGGGACACTTTGATTCAAAAATCTCTTTATTAAATGTTTTAAATGGTTTGGGAAATGGTTTATTTTTGAATGGATTCATTATTTCAATATACTAAAATGTTATATTGTGATTGAAATGTGGAAATGTTATGTTTCCTTTATGCATGTTTTATGTGATACATTTATGTTATGGTTCTTGGGCATTTTTATGAAAACGGGTGGTTCCGTGATAAACTAAGGGCGGGTGAGCCCGATATAGCTCTCCAATGCATTGGGTAACGCGAAGGAGTGGAACGTTAAGGTTTCTCCGAAGAGATTTAGGGAATATACTGTGATGGGTATTCCAAACGTAACCAATAGGGTTACTCCCTATGTAAGAATGTTATGAATGCCTCAAGTTAACTTTATGTCTTATGTTTTCTATGATTTATTCATGATTTGATATGCCTATGTTTTATGGGTAAAGTATGATTTCATTCTTATGTATATATGAACTCATGTTTCCTTTCCATATTTTTTATAACCCTTACTGAGCTTTTTATGCTCATCCCAAGTTTTTGAAATGCTTTTCACAGGTTAAGGATCCACCATCATTCAGAGGATCATCTGACCCTGTGCTAGCTGAAGGGTGGATTAAAGCACTGGAGAAGATTTTTGATGTCATGGGGTGTTCAGAAAATCAAAAGGTTAGTCTTGCTATTTACCGTTTGGAGGGTGAAGCAGATCAGTGGTGGTCTATGGTTAAAAATATCTGGGACGCCGATGAGATTGATGCTCTTGACTGGGATGAATTCAAAGGTATGTTTCTTGAGAAGTATTTTCCTAAGGCTGTTCGACTTAGGATGGAAAATCAATTCTTGGAATTGAGGCAAGAGGAAGACTCAGTGGCTTCCTATGAAGAAAGGTTCACTCGATTGGAAAGGTATGCTCCAAATTTTATCCGGGACCTTGATAGTAAAATCAATCGTTTCTACTCAGGATTAAAGCCCAAGTATCGAAGGGCATTAGCTTCTCGTGAGTTTAAAAGTTATGAAAAGCTTGTTCGATGTGCTGAGAAGGTGGAAATGGTGTTTTCCGATGACCAAGTTTTCTATAACAACCAGCAGAAGAAGAGACCGAGGTGGCAGGAGAAAGGTAAGAATTCTTCAAAAAAGTCTGATGGTAAGAGAACTAAGTTTCTAGTTTGTGATAAATGTGGAAGAAGGCATGCTGGGGAATGTCTTCTGAATTCTGGGAAGTGCTACCGATGTGGTAAGATGGGACATAAGGCTCGTGATTGCACTGAAAAGGATCAAGGTGAAGGTAAGAAAAAATTTGATTTACAGTTAGTGAAATGTTATAAGTGCAATGAGATGGGTCACTATGCAAACGAGTGTCCGACAAGGAGCTTGAGTGATGGGAAGCAGTTAGACTAAAAGCAGAAAGGGGTGGTGAAATCCTTTGCAACTACTTCAGTAGATGTCGGGCCATCAATTGAAGTTGTATCAGGTACTTTGTTTGTTTTTTCAGATTATGCCAGTGTGTTGTTTGATTCGGGGTCTACACATTCTTTCATCTCTGAAACCTTTTCTAGTAAAATGGGAATACCATCTCAAGAAATGACTCCTGAACTTTTGGTAAAAACACCTGGGGGAAGTGTCGAGGCAAAAAGAATTTATAAGAATCTTCCTATCCTTATCTGTGGAAAGAACCTACTTGCAAACCTTATTGTTCTACCTCTAGTAGAGTTTGATGTTATCCTGGGTATGGATTGGCTCTCTATTTACCATGCTAAGATTGACTGTAGAGCTAAAGAAGTTTCTTTTCAGAAAGACTTTAAGTTTGTTTACAAGAATGAACCCTTACTTTTGATAACATATCAAGAGGCCGAGAAACTTGTAAAAGATGGAAATGAATGTTACCTTGCACACGTCATTGAAAATAAATGAACTATTCAGATTAATGATGTGCCAGTGGTAAATGAGTATCCTGATGTTTTTCCTGATGAGTTGCCTGGAATAATACCAGATCGGGAAGTTGAGTTTACTATTGACTTAGTTCCTGATGCTAAGCCAATTTCAAAACCCCCTTATCGAATGGCACAAATTAAACTTTTAGAGTTGAAGGAGCAATTGCAAGATTTATTAGAGAAAGGTTTCATTAGACCTAGCACATCACCATGGGGTGCTCCTGTTTTATTTGTTAAAAAGAAAGATGGTTCTATGAGACTTTGCATTGATTATAGAGCCTTGAATAATATCACTGTTAAGAACAAATATCCTTTGCCTCATATCGATGATTTGTTTGATCAGCTCCATGGAGCTCAGTTTTTTTTCAAAGATTGACTTGAGATCGGGGTACCATCAGCTGAAGGTAAAGGAGGTAGATATTCCGAAGACCGTGTTCCGTACGAGATATGGCCATTATGAATTTGTAGTAATGCCTTTTGGGCTAACCAATGCACCTGCTGTATTCATGGATTTAATGAATAGAATTTTCCATGAGTTCTTGGATAAGTTTGTGGTGGTTTTCATTGATGATATTTTGGTCTTTTCTAAAAGTAAAGAGGAGCATGAAAAAACATTTAAGGGTTATCTTGCAAACCTTAAAAGAAAATAAACTGTATGGGAAATTCAGAAAGTGTGAGTTTTGGTTGCAACAAATTTCTTTCCTTGGTCACATTGTTTCTAAAGATGGAATAACTGTTGATCCTGCAAAAACAAAAGTTGTGGAAGAATGTCCAAGACCCACAAATGTAACCGAGATTCGTAGCTTCCTTGGTTTGTCAGGATATTACCGAAGGTTTGTTAGAAATTTTTCACGGTTATATAGTCTAATGACTAAGCTAACTCGGAAGGGTGTTAAGTTTATCTGGACAAAAGAATGTGATGATTGTTTTCAGGAATTGAAAAGAAGATTGGTGAATGCTCCAGTTTTGGCACTACCTTCCAGGAATGGTGAGTTTGTTATATACAGTGATGCTTCATTGAAAGGACTTGGTTGCGTCCTAATGCAGAATGATCAGGTAATTGATTATGCTTCACGACAGTTGAAAACTCATGAGGTAAATTACCCTACACATGATTTGGAACTAGCTGCTATTGTTTTTGTTTTAAAAATTTGGAGGCTTCATTTTTATGGAGTAAAGTGTGAAATATATACCGATCACAAAAGTTTAAAGTATATATTCACTCAGAAAGAGTTAAAAATGAGACAAAGGAGATGGCTAGAATTAATCAAGGATTATGATTGTACAATTCATTACCATCCGAGAAAATAAAATAAAGTGGCTGATTCTTTGAGTCCAAAAAGTAATGCTTCATTAACAATGTTGCGTTTGGAACGTGATCCTTTGGTTAAGGATTTGATGAACTTTGGCATAGAAGTTGTTGGTGCAGGAAGTCCTTCTGTTTTGTTTCAGGTATCAGTGAGATCATCTCTATCAGATAGAATCAAGCAAGCACAGAAGCAAGACAGTGAGTTGCAGAAAAGGGTAGAGCTGGTTCAGAAATGTAAGTTGCCTGAATTCAACATTGATAATGATTGCGTTTTGAGATTTGGGAAGAGATTGTGTGTGCCTTGTGATTCACAGTTGAAGAGAGATTTGTTATGTGAAGCTCATAGTTCTCCGTTTTCAGTTCATCCGGGTAGTACTAAGATGTATAGAGATCTGCGGGAGTATTACTGGTGGGATGGAATGAAAAGAGATATTGCTGATTTTACTGTGAAGTGTTTGACTTGTCAGTAGTTTAATGCAGAGCGGCAGTTACCGAAAGGGATGCTTCAGCCATTACCACTGCCAGAGTGGAAATGGGAGAATATATCCATGGACTTTGTTGTTGGATTACCGAAGACATCTCGAGGTAATAATGCAATCTGGGTTATTGTTGATCGCTTGACCAAATCTGCTCATTTCCTTGCTATACGAGATACTTTCTCTCTTGATCAACTTTCCCGTTTGTATCTTAAAGAGATAGTCAGGTTACATGGAGTTCCTCTCTCCATTGTGTCGGATCGTGATCCCAGGTTTACTTGTAACTTTTGGAAAGGCCTTCAGAAGTCGTTGGGTACTGAATTAAATTTTAGTACAACTTTTCATCCTCAATCAGATGGGAAGTCAAAACGAACAATTCAGACATTGGAGGATATGCTACGAGCTTGTTCTATGGATTATCAGGGAAGTTGGGACCAACATCTTTCTTTGGTTGAGTTTTCATATAATAACAGTTTTCATTCCAGTATACAGATGGCACCATTTCAGGCATTATATGGGAAGCGGTGTCGAACTCCAGCTTTCTGGGATGAAGTGGGTGAAAGAAAGTTGATGGGGCCAGAATTGGTAGAAGAGATGGTAGAAAAAGTTCATCTGATTCAGAAACACATGAGAACAGCTCAGAGCAGGCAGAAGAGTTATGCGGATAACCAGAGGAAGGATCTATCTTTCGAGGTAGGTGATCATGTTTTTCTCAAGGTTTCTCCTTGTAAAAGTGTGATGAGATTTGGTAAGAAAGGAAAGTTGAGTCCAAGGTTCATTGGACCATATGAAATTCTGGAGAGAGTCAGATCAGTTGCATACCGAGTGGCTTTACCTCCGAGTTTATCTCAGGTACACAATGTTTTTTACGTTTCGATGTTGAGAAAGTATATGCCAGATCCATCTCATGTTTTGAGTCCAGAGGTAGTTCAGCTGGAAGAGAACCTATCTTATGAGGAACAACCGGTCCAGATTCTAGACCACAGGGAGCAAGTGTTACAGAATAAGGTGATTCATCAGGTAAAGGTTTTGTGGAAAAACCACATGATTGAAGAGGCAACATGGGAATCTGAAAATGCAATGAGGGATAAGTACCCCCATTTATTCGATAAGTAAATAAATTGCGGGGACGCAATTTTCTAAAGGGGGGAAGGATGTAACATCCCAAGTAAGTAATGAATAATAGATATTTTTATCTATGTTTATTAATGATTAAGATAGTGTCATAGAGGCTTAAAATGAAAATAAATACAATCTTATGCATGGAATACACTAATATTCTTAAAAGATTGTTTTACTGCCTTTTGATGGCAAACCATTTTTGAATCTATATTTTGACAATTTTATAAACTATGTTTGTCAAAATAAACTTATTCTTTATGATTGGGACATCAAAATTTACCTTGTGTGAATTTTTGGTATTTTTCTGACAATGTTCATTTTTTAATGAATAGTGAAAAATACTGCATTTTACATAAAAACTGCTTTTTAATCTAATTTATTTATATGATTATATTATGTTTTGAATTGTTTTTGAAGTGAAATTAGAATATATTTTTACCATTTTATTCAATGGTGGTCATTGGAATCAATTTCACTGTGAAATTAGACTTAAACTGGTGTCAATCTTTTGATACTTATTGTTTTGTAAAAACACGCTATTTTCTCTGGCAGCGGGAATTAATTATTAAATTAATTAATGTGACTTGTATGATTTGAATTTTGTAAAATAGACTTCATTTTTGAATTCGGAATATCAAATATAGCTTAGGGTGAATTTTTGGTAATTTTCTGAAAAAATTCAATTTTTGATGAATAGTGAAACCACTAAGTGGTAATCAAGCAAACTGATTTTTCAGTTAAATGAAAGTTTACCACTAATGTGTATTGAATTTTGAAAATCCGACATACATGGTTGTCATTAAGAAGTAAAATGTGGTTCAATGAGATTATAATTATTTTTTGGTGAATAGTAACTTATTAAGTTCTTAATCGCGATTAGTGGTAATTAGGGTAGTTTAAGGTATAAATAATGCTTTAATAATAGGAAATTACCTAGACCCATGTCCCAACCTTATTGGTTGTGTAATGGCCGACCAAGACAAGCCATGGGTAAACTTGGGGACCCCATGGAGACACTTTGGTTTGGAAATGACATAAATAACGTTTTATTAAATGTTAAAGTAAAAATGACACAAACATAATATGTTTTACCAAAACAATTTTTACATGGGGTTATAAAGATCAGATTTTTGATTATAAATATTAATTAGAAAGATAAAAAGATTTAATACATCATAGTATTTTGTTTTATAATTTTTAGACATTATATAAATTAATTTATTTATGACATAATAATGATGCAGTGATGACATCATTACTTGACGATTTAAATAAAATGGAAAGATAATGAAAAATCTAAAACCTACACATGGCCAAAACCAATTGGATGAGTGGATTTATAACCCTTATCACCTTATCCACTAATTATATCAATGTGGGGCCTTTTGAAACCGAAACACATTTTCAAATAAAGTAATATTTCTTTACTTTCCAAAAGTGCCCCTCCTATCCTCTTATAAAAGGCCCCCACCTCTACCTCATTTCACACACTCCTCAAGCCTTTGGCTCGGCCAACCCCTGCCCATTTCCTCTCTCCACATCCCTCTCCTCATCATAGAGGATTCCATTTGGGCAGAATCCTTTCAAAGGAAGCCTTTAGGCTCAAATCAAAAGGAGTTACACTTTTAAAGGTAATTCATTCTCTCATGTTCATTTGTTTTATTTTGCTTCTCCAACCCCCTAAACTCTTTTTATTTACTTCTTTTGTAACAACACCAGTATCTTCAATATAATAGGATGTTGTTATAAGATATATTTGATCTACACACACACACAACTACATCAAATGGTTAAAGAACATACGGTTTCTGTGGATGGCGAAATTCTGCCTCCCGAAACGATGATTGTTCAATACTCATTTAACACCTTCAAAGGTGGACATTATGATGTCACTATTTTTATATATGATATATAATATGTTTATGTTTTCCTTAAGCTTCTGTTTTTTTTCATTTTGGGCATACCTTTATGGTTTCCATTATGGGTAAACACGATATCTTCATTTTAGGAAGTGCGGACTACCGCCCCCTCAAAGTGATTTGATTCATTAAAATACCATATGTGGGACATATAAAGGATGGAACTATGATATTATATATGATATTATACTGGAATTATAATATACCTTTATATCATTATGATTCCATTCTATAAAATACGAAATAGAAATGAAAGTAGCGTTCATGCGTACGTACGGATTACCGTCTCCATGAACGGTGCATTTTATTTCTTACATCTAAATGATTATGTAATATTATAAACGCATGTATGTACTGGATATATATGAAATATATGATATCTACATCATGAATACCATTCTGGATATAATGAACCTTTGACCAAATTAACAACATGTAAGTGTAAGAAGTCTATTTTTGACTTAAGAACCAAATACCGACAAAATGAACATTATTAACTTAACTGATTACATGATTTTCATAACATGGTATAAAAGGAATAATGAACTTGAAAAACATTCATAAGCAAGTAGAGATTAACTCATGTTTATTATTCAGGAGATTAAAGAACGGTCAGGTCAAGTCGGATACGAGGTATGGGACTTCGTCTCAATCTCCTTTCGTTGAGGCATATTTTATTTTATACACAACTTTCTTTTATATAGTGTATAAACCCCTTTGAATTTTACGTTTATTCAAAAGGAATCTTTTTTATACGAAGCGTTTACAAAACGACAAAAGGGAATGTTTTTGTCGTACGTATGCGGCGACAACGACTTCTCCGCCGTCGTGACCGTTATTTGAGTTTCGGCTTCCTCTACAAGCCATACCTTCTTTTTAAAAGAAAAATAAATACCATGTTTTACTTTTATTTTATTTTGGTATGGAAAATGGTTTTCACAATGTTTTTGTGTTGTATTGATATCTTGTGATTGAAATGTGGAAATGTTATGTTTCCTTTATGCATGTTTTATGTGATATTATTATGTTATGGTTCTTGGGCATTATTATGAAGACGGGTGGTTCCGTGATAAACTAAGGGCGGGTGAGCCCGTTATAGCTCTCCAATGCATTGGGTAACGCGAAGGAGTGAAACTTTAAGGTTTCTCCGAAGAGATTTAGGGAATATATTATGATGGGTATTCCAAACGTAACCAAGAGGGTTACTCCCTATGTAAGAATGTTATGAATGCCTCAAGTTACCTTTATGTCTTATTTTTTCTATGATTTATTCATGATTTGATATGCCTATGTTTTATGGGTAAAGTGTGATTTCATTCTAATGTATATATGAACTCATGTTTCCTTTCCATATTTTTATAACTCTTACTGAGCTTTTTATGCTAATCCCAAGTTTTTGAAATATTTTTCACAGGTCAAGGGAAAGGTACATGATGTGATGATAGTGTCAAGGATGTGTCAAGAAAGAATCCATGTTTTATTTTAAATATGTTTCCGTTTATGGGATGAATGAATATTGTCTTTTATGTAACCACTTTGTTTAAATGTGGAATGTAACGAAAGTTTTATGATCTAATTCTCTAAAACTCTAAACCCGAAAAGATCCTCAATGTGTAATCTTGTAATAACTCAAGATTAAGTAAGGTTTAAGGTAGGGGCCTTATAGTTTTAATGTTATGAGATACCCTATTTGATCTCATCAATCCATATTCGGAAGTTTTATGTGGCGTCGTTAGGCTGCCGAGTTTTCGTAAGGGATTTTTCATCTCACTTTTATTCCCGTGAGATTTATGCTACATTTGCCACAAATTCCATTGAGTGGTGTATGTACTGCCCATTATTCTACTCTTTGTGTAATATAGTTTCGTTTATGAGTATTTACATCAATGATCTATTGTCCTTCTTTCATGGGGTGTATCTTTTGAAAGATACCCAAGTCGGTAAGGGAACCTTTCACCCTCCTCTTTTTTAAAAGACTTCTTTTATTGGGTCATTTAATTTACATATTTTTATGTTGGGATATGTTATCATACATTCTTATTGATGTAAATTTTATGTGCAAGTGATGAGATACACTTTTTATCTCTCATCAACTCATTTTGATGTGATGCCGTTAGGCTGTCAAGGGAACTTTTTAACCCAATTTCGATTTCTTTGGGTTCAACTTGTAGTCATTGAATATGTCATCCATTGAATATGTGTGAATGAACTTTTATTGTTTTACACTTAATATCCACTTATATTGGGTGTATATATATTTTTCACACATATTTTTGAGATTTATTTGTCCTTAATTTAAGGATACCTTCTTTATAAGGGATTTCATCACATTTGACATTTCTATTGACGGTTCATTGTTGTTATGCACCAATTCACTATTATATGGTGTATATACTGTCCTTTGGAGTATTATATCATGAATCCTTTTATTCTCGTGATATCATAAAGTTCTGACTAAATGTTATTCCTCGATTATTGTATTCAAGTGTCTCTAATTTTGGTAAAACCCCTTTAACCAAAATATCGTTTTAAATGTTTTAATTATTTTTTCTTATTAATATCCATGTTTTCAAAATGGTTTTAAGGATTTATTTATATGGATATTAATGGTTTAAAATGTTAAAAGCTTCAAGGTGGTATGGGACACTTTGATTCAAAAATCTCTTTATTAAATGTTTTAAATGGTTTTGGAAATGGTTTCTTTTTGAATGGATTCATTATTTCAATATACTAAAATGTTATATTGTGATTGAAATGTGGAAATGTTATGTTTCCATTATGAATGTTTTATGTGATACATTTATGTTATGGTTCTTGGGCATTGTTATGAAAACGGGTGGTTCCGTGATAAACTAAGGGCGGGTGAGCCCGATATAGCTCTCCAATGCATTAGGTAACGCGAAGGAGTGAAACGTTAAGGTTTCTCCGAAGAGATTTAGGGAATATACTGTGATGGGTATTCCAAACGTAACCAAGAGGGTTACTCCCTACGTAAGAATGTTATGAATGCCTCAAGTTAACTTTATGTCTTATGTTTTCTATGATTTATTCATGATTTGATATGCCCATGTTTTATGGGTAATGTATGATTTCATTCTTATGTATATACGAACTCATGTTTCCTTTCCATATTTTTTATAACCCTTACTGAGCTTTTTATGCTCATCCCAAGTTTTTGAAATGCTTTTCACAGGTCAAGGGAAAGGTACATGATGTGACGATAGTGTCAAGGATGTGTCAAGAAGGAATCCGTGTTTTATTTTAAATAGGTTTCCATTGATGGGAAGAATGAATATTGTCTTTTATGTAACCACCTTGTTTAAATGTGGAATGTAATGCAATTTTCATGATCTAATTCTCTAAAACTCTAAACCTAAAAAGAACCTCAATGTGTAATCTTGTAATAACTCAAGTTTAAGTAAGGTTTAAGGCTGGGGCCTTATAGTTTGTATCAGAGGTCGGTTTAGATAACTTTAGAGGTTAGGGTTTTCTTTAAGCATAATTGACAATTACCATAATGGTTAGGATTTCAGAAAGAGTCTTAGTTTTAGATAAAGTGAATGAGTAAGTATATCTTATTTTCTATCTTACTCATTAGTACATGATGGTTTTGTTGATATACTCACACAGACCTTTTTGGTTTTAGTAAATGGCTGGATCTAGCAGGCACCAAAGTAACAGTGGATGTGAAGGAAACTGTGACAGTTTTTTGAGCAAGCAACTGAATGATATGGGAGCTGCAATGAGAACTCTTTTGATTATCCTCAACCAACTATCTGGAGTCATGTTTGACCACCTAAACCTTGGAGATTTCTCTAAGGCATCATATATGCAAGAAACAAATACCTACGGAAGTACAGGTAATAATCATAAAGGTAAGTGTGTTCAAAAACCTATGTGTCAAAGATGTGGAAAGAAACACCTAGGAAAATGTTTCAAAGGGACAGAAATATGCTATAGATGTGGAAATGAAGGTCATAAAGCAAGAACCTGCCATGGAAAAAGGAAGCATCCAGTTGACTCGAGGAAAGGGAAAGAAGTTCTTTCTGAGGGATCAATTGAATGTTTTAAATGTGGTGTGCATGGTCATTATGCTAACACATGTCCTATGAAGAAGTTTCGTGAATGGGGTCACCAAGAGCGTACCAATATTCGTTTACCAATACCTAATGCCATTCCGATTGAGGATGAAGAAACTGACAATGACCAATCAAAGGTATGTACTATTTCATGACTATTGTTTTCTTATTTTGGAATCTTAGGATATGATTCATGATTTTGTTTGTAGGAAAGAGGTATTTCGGAATAAGTTGGAAAGGAATGGATAATGGATCATGAAGAATGTTGAATGAGTAAGATGTCAACATATAAGGGCTTCAAGAGTTAGGGTGAAATTCTGAAGAGTATTAAGTCTCTTTTGATGACGGGGTTACATTAGAAGACTTTTTATATTATGTGTAACCCTGATGTTTAATATAGGCAAATTTTATTCAAGTAATAGTTATCTTTTCTTTTGTGGACATAGTTATAAAGAACCATTTGGGTTTATATGATCCTTACTTTTGAGGTAATTATGGGTTACCATATGTTATGATTGAAGTGAAAGGCATGAGATAAAATTGAGGTTAAATTATGTTATGGT
This sequence comes from Viscum album, assembly GCA_963277665.1. Taxonomy (NCBI): domain Eukaryota; kingdom Viridiplantae; phylum Streptophyta; class Magnoliopsida; order Santalales; family Viscaceae; genus Viscum; species Viscum album. The sequence continues at coordinate 1,347,036,885 of OY728121.1, read as the reverse complement.
TATTTTTGATGATTTTATCCCTTTTGGGTAATGATTTGAGAATTATATAGTTTTGGAAAAAGGACAACACGCAGACCGTGTGACAACCCATCGCGTCAGACAATGCTGCGGGAATCGAACCCACAACCAAAGTGCGACTGGTATTTATCGCCTACCAATGGACTACGTGAAGTACCTGGTTAGTTTGACAGATTCTTTTTAGTTATATGATTTTATGAATTAGGAGTAAGTTGATTTTGGAGGATATGTGATTAGGATAATTACTTTTCAATGTGAGACTTTAGGAGCAACTGATGTTGTTTGGAGATAAATGTTACGATTTAACTTGGAAGACTATGTGACTAAATCCTTAAAATATTTGGGTTTCAATCTTATATTGGTTTACTTTGAAGAATTTTATGGACAAATTGTTTATCGGATGGTCCTCGTTGAACTTTGGGTTTTGTTGGACAAATTTTGGAGATTAAGAATAGATTTTATTTTTATAAGGGGTTATCCTTTTCTGGATTATCTGATCTTGTACTAACCTTTTTGGTTTTGGTTTTGGTTAAAGCCTAAATACATGGGATGTATATAGTTCTCTTTTGGGGATTAGGCGATTCTCTAGAAGTTGATTATAGTACTCTTAATGCGGACAAGCCTCCCTAAATACTCGTCTTTTGGAAAAAAATATGAGTTTGACTAAGGAATCTAGTAAAAGTTGAAAGTCAACATGATAAGTGATTATGCTTCCTTATGAATAAATTCCCCAATAAAAATTAACTTAAAACAAAAATGTTGTCTATTAACTTTTCCTACTGGGGAACCCAACACCGTTTAACCCATCACAAGTTTGTGATTTTCTTATTGTTAACTTTCTCCTAAACATGTTTTCTATTACTCTCCATTGGAACATGACCCTATGTTTTCTCCTCCATGTCCATATTTTCATACTTAGAATCCTAGTATGGGTTAACTCGGGTGACCTCTGTGCTTATCTTTCTTTATTTTAAAGTGATTGTTTTACCGACTCTTGTTCCGATGTGGGACGTTCAAGGATGTTTCCAAGTGCAATTTTAAAATTGCGAGGACGCAATTCCCAAAAGGGGGAAGGATGTAACACCCCAGGTAAATAAGGAATATGAAATTTTCATATTTATCTATATTTGTGAATAAAATATTAATATGACTTTAAAGGGGACGCTATGCTCGATGGCGTACCCAACACGCAACAACGAGTTTCTTGGGAATCTTACGTTGCACTCTAATAATAAAATAATATTATTCTAAATGGTAGTTAACATGTAGCCGTTGTAATGGCGGGAATGGATATAAATAACTAAAATATGATTATATATGTTCTTAAATATTTTTACATTTATACAATAAAAGATAAAGGCTTAAAATACGGAAAGAATTCAATTTTAGGCGTATATGCCCTAGTTTTCACTAAAGGTTCACTTATCACCTTTTGATGGAGAACCGTCATTAAATATAGTTTTGTTCACTCTTAAACATTCTTTTGGACCAAATAAAACTCTTATTAAGAATCGGGACATCAAAATTTACTTTGTGTAAATTTTTTGTATCTTTCCGATAAAGTTCATTTTTTTAATGAATAGTGTAAAATGTTGTATTTTAATTCAAAACCACTTTTTAATCTAATTTATTTATATGATTAGATTATATTTTGAATTGGTTTTAAAGTGAAATTAGAAAATATTTTTACCATTAAATCCAATAGTGGTCGTTGGAATCAATTTCACTTTGAAATCAGACTTAAACTAGTGTCAATCTTTTGATACTTATTGTTTCATAAAACACGCTAATTGTCATGACAGCGGGAATTAATTATTAAATTATTTAATGTGACTTATATGTTTTGAATTTTGTAAAACAGACTTCATTTTTAAATTCAGAATATCAAATATATCTTAGGGTGAATTTTTGGGATTTTTCTGAAAAACTTCAATTTTTGATGAATAGTGAAACCACTAAGTGGTACTTATAAAAACTGATTTTCCGTTTAAATGAAATTTTGCCATCATTGTGTTTTGATTTTCAAAAATCTGACATACATGGTTGTCATTAAGAAGTAAAATGTGGTTCAATGAGATTAAAATAATTTTTTGGTGAATAGTAACTTATTAAGTTTTTAATCGCGATTAGTGGTAATTAGTGTAGTTTAAGGTAAAAATAATGCTTTAATAAAATGAGATGAGCTTGACACATGTCTTACCCTCATTGGTCGTATCATGGCCGACCAAGACAAGCCATGGGTCAACTTGGGGACCCCATGGATCCACTTTGGTTGGGAAATGACATAAAAACATTTTATTTAATGTAAAAGTAAAATTGACACAAACATGATATGTTTTACTAAAACAATTTTTAAGTGGGGTTATACAAGCCATCTTTTTTATTATAAATATTCATTGGAAATATAAAAAGATTTCCTACATCATAGTAGTTTTTTTATAATTTTTATACATTAAATAAATTAAATTATTTATGACATAATAATGATGCAGCGATGACATCATTATTTGACGATTTAAATAAAATGGAAAGATAATGTAAAATCTATGAACTACACATGTCCAAAACTTATTGGATGAGGGGATTTCGAAGCCTTATCACCTTATCCACGAATTATATCAATGTGGGACCTTTTGAAACCGAAACACATTTTCAAATAAAGTAATATTTCTTTACTTTCCAAAAGTGCCCCTCCTCTCCTCTTATAAAAGGCCCCCACCTCTACCTCATTTAACATACTCCTCAAGCCTTTGGCTCGGCCAAACCCTGGCCATTTACTCTCTCCACATCCCTCTCCTCATCCTATAGGATTCCCTTTGTGTAGAATCCTTTCAAAGGAAGCCTTTAGGCTCAAATCAAAAGGAGTTACACTTTTAAAGGTAATTCATTCTCTCATGTTCATTTGTTTTATTTTGCTTCTCCAACCCCCTAAAATCTTTTTATTTAATTCTTTTGTAACAAAACCAGTATCTTCAATATACTAGGATGTTGTAATATGATTTATTCGAGCTACACTCTCACAAAACTACATCAAATGGTTAAAGAACATACGGTTTCCGTGGATGGTGAAATTCTGCCTCCCGAAACGATGATTGTTCAATACTCAGTTAACACCTTCAAAGGTGGCCATTATAATGTCACTATTTTTATATATGATATATAATATTTTTATGTTTTATTTATGCTTCTGTATTTTTCATTTTTGTCTTACCTTTATGGCTTCCATTATGGGTATACGCGATATCTTCATTTAAGGAAGTGCGGACTACCGCCCCCTCAAAGTGATTTGATTCGTTAAATACCATATGTGGGATTTATAAAGGATGGAAATATGATATTATATATGATATTATACTGGAATTATAATATACCTTTATATCATTATTATTCCATTCTATAAAATACAAAATAGAAATGAATGTAGCGTTCATGCGTACGTACGGCTTACCGTCTCCATGAACGGTGCATTTCATTTCTTACCTCTAAATGATTATGTAATGTTATAAATGCATGAATGTACTGGATAAATATGACATATATGATATCTACATAATGAATACAATTATGGATATAATAAACATTTGGCCACACGAACAACATGTAATTGTAAGAAGTCCACTTTCGACTTAAGAACCAAATATCGGCAAAACAAATATTATTAACTTAAATGATTACATAATGTTTATGACATGGTAATAAGTGGTATAAATGTAATAATGAACATGAAAAAGGTTCTTAAGTAATTATAAATTAACTCAAGTTTATTATTCAGGTGATTAAAGAACGATCGAGTTAAGTCGGACCCGAGGTAAGGGATCCTACGACTCTCTTTCTTTATAAGTACACTCTTTTATGTCATTTATTTTAAGCTCATATTTCTTATGATTGGGATGTTCTTTTATATTAATAATACTGTAATTTTTATGTTCATGTGATGAGAGACCCTATTCTCTCTCATAAATCCATTTTGGAAGTTTTGAGTGGCGCCGTTAGGCTGCCGAACTTTCGTAAGAGATCTAACCTCTCTCTTTCTTTTTAGGTACTCTCCTTAATGTCAATTCTTTTAAGCTCCTCTTTGTAATGTTGGGGTATGTTATTTTATATTCCTGTTTATGTACATTTTATTGTAATGTTATGAGATACCCTATTTTATCTCATCAATCCATATTCGAAAGTTTTATGTGGCGCCGTTAGGCTGCCGAGTTTTCGTAAGGGATTTTTCATCTCACTTTTATTCCCGTGAGATTTATGCTACATTTGCCACAAATTCCATTGAGTGGTGTATGTACTACCCATTATTCTACTCTTTGTGTAATATACTTTCGTTTATGAGTATTTACATCAATGATCTATTGTCCTTCTTTCATGGGGTGTATGTTTTGAAAGATACCCAAGTCGGTAAGGGAACCTTTCACCCTCCTCTTTTTTAAAAGACTTCATTTATTGGGTCTTTTAATTTACATATTTTTATGTTGGGATATGTTCTCATACATCCTTATTGATGTAAATTTTATGTCCAAGTGATGAGATACACTTTTTATCTCTCATCAACTCATTTTTATGTGATGCTGTTAGGCTGTCAAGGGAACTTTTTAACCCAATTTCGATTTCTTTGGGTTCAACTTGTAGTCATTGAATATGTCATCCATTGAATATGTGTGAATGACCTTTTATTGTTTTAAACTTAATATCCACTTATATTGGGTGTATATATATTTGTCACACATATTTTTGAGATTTATTTGTCCTTAATTTAAGGATACCTTCTTTATAAGGGATTTCATCACATTTGACATTTCTATTGAGGGTTCATTGTTGTTATGCACCAATTCACTCTTATATGGTGTAGATACTGTCCTTTGGAGTATTATATCATGAATCCTTTTATTCTCATGATATCATAAAGTTCTGACTAAATGTTATTCCTCGATTATTGTATTCAAGTGTCTCTAATTTTGGTAAAACCCCTTTAACCAAAATATCGTTTTAAATGTTTTAATTATTTGTTATTATTAATATCCATGTTTTCAAAATGGTTTTAAGGATTTATTTATATGGATATTAATGGATTAAAATGTTAAAAGCTTCAAGGTGGTATGGGACACTTTGATTCAAAAATCTCTTTATTAAATGTTTTAAATGGTTTTGGAAATGGTTTCTTTTTGAATGGATTCATTATTTCAATAAACTAAAATGTTATACTGTGATTGAAATGTGGAAATGTTATGTTTCCTTTATGCATGTTTTATGTGATACATTTATGTTATGGTTCTTGGGCATTGTTATGAAAACGGGTGGTTCCGTGATAAACTAAGGGCGGGTGATCCCGATATAGCTCTCCAATGCATTGGGTAACGCGAAGGAGTGAAACGTTAAGGTTTCTCCGAAGAGATTTAGGGAATATACTGTGATGGGTATTCCAAACGTAACCAAGAGGGTTACTCCCTACGTAAGAATGTTATGAATGCCTCAAGTTAACTTTATGTATTATGTTTTCTATGATTTATTCATGATTTGATATGCCTATGTTTTATGGGTAAAGTATGATTTCATTCTTATGTATATATGAACTCATGTTTCCTTTCCATATTTTTTATAACCCTTACTGAGCTTTTTTATGCTCATCCCAAGTTTTTGAAATGCTTTTCACAGGTCAAGGGAAAGGTACATGATGTGACGATAGTGTCAAGGATGTGTCAAGAAAGAATCCGTGTTTTATTTTAAATAGGTTTCCATTGATGGGAAGAATGAATATTGTATTTTATGTAACCACCTTGTTTAAATGTGGAATGTAATGCAATTTTCATGATCTAATTCTCTAAAACTCTAAACCTGAAAAGATCCTCAATGTGTAATCTTGTAATAACTCAAGTTTAAGTATGGTTTAAGGCTGGGGCCTTATAAGGTGTCTCTAAGGGAATGTTCTCTTCAACAGTTACTTGATATGTTGTTTAGGAGTAGGATAGAATGGGACCAAGACGAGGCTTGTGATGCTTCTGAAATTTCATTTGTATTTATATACCTTAGTATTGTATCTTTTACTTGATTACAGTGTATCCTGACTTAGATTCCTTCCGTAAACATGTGACATGAAGCATCATCTATTGTATGTTATGACTTCTAGATATCTCTATTATCAGTCCTCTATTGTTTACTTCACCTGTTTGTAATTACTACTTCAGCTATTGTATATTACTGGTTTGCTGTGTTACACTATGCCTATGAAGGCATAAATTCTCCAATATCACACCTAGGCCATCAATACTAGTCACCAGCCTCTGGTGATGGGGAAATATGCTTGAGGCCATGTGGCCAACCATGTACGAGGCACTTATTGAGTGCCACCCATATCCAGGATGTTACACACAACATGATCTAGTTTAGGGGAAACCAAATGAGTTAATATGTGACTATATGATTAGGCACCTAATTGAAACATATATTTAAAAAACCATGTTGTAACCATGATAATTTCATATCTATTGATAATTTTGGAAATCACATAGTTAACACACTATTTTATAAAAAGTGTATATTAACTATGTGATGAAATTAGTGAATTAAAAAAAATGTATCTAAAAAACTGACATCAAACCATATTCTTACTCAATATTCATAGGTACTCAACACTCAACTCTACTATTGTTGATTTTTGAGACATTATTCATTGTGGAGGACAATGCCAATGAATCTGAGAGTATTGAGTCTATGAAATTAATTTTAATAATCCCACTAATATTTTATCTACTAGAAATCCTATTTTCATTTTGAATGGACTCTAGATTGGGGATGTCGTCCTCATATCATAGTTTGGGATCATATTTTGATGAGGGTACTTTGGGACTCATTGAAGGAAAGTAAGGAGTAACCCCAATATACCTTGATCATTATATGCTTCCTGGAGAAAGAAAATGGGTTTTATGAAGGTGGATTATTTTTCTCTCCACTATCTAATATAACAAGAATTACAGTATTTTGGAAATTAATTATTGTTCTATGACAGATTTTATTGAATACAATGTTTGAAAATGTAATTTTGTTTTTGGGATACAAATTTTGAAAAATGGAAGCACTACGATAAAACATGCAATATCCAATGTTAATCTCTGTCAATGCTAGGGAAAATAGCTGATAAAGGATTCCTTTATCAGCCATAATAAAGCACTCATAAAGGGAAATTTAGCAGTACAAAAAAATTGTAGATAAAATGTACCCTTTTTAGTGATTCTTTTCAATGATAAATCATACCTTTTACCAGTGATTTTTTAAGCACTGATAAAAGATGCCAATTGTTAGTGCTTCATTTTTAGTGATGATAAGGGGAACCCTTTATCAGCAGTAGTTTAGCACAAATTAATGTCACGATCATTCAACGATTCCCACATTGAAATAGTGTAAGGGATATCACTTCTTTATGTATCATTCCACCGCACGCCATAGTCAGCAGTCTTCTATGGGGATGGGCTCCAACAATCACTGCACAGACTTATGTGGCCCCTGTATGGACCCACATGGGCCTAGCCCACTCTCTTCTTCCTTTGGGACTTACACCACCTTCAAACACCCATTCAAGTCCTGCACAACCCAACCTAGTCCATGGAACAATTTTTTATAGAAACCTATAAAAATGTGCAATTATTAAAAATAATAAGAAAATTGAAACTATTAAACTATTATAAATTTAAAAATGATTAAATTAAAAAATATATTAATATATTAATTATATAATTATTAATAAAATTAATGCATTTATATATATATATTCTAAAAATTCTGAAATAGTACATATCAAATATAGATATATAAAAAGAATAAAAAGAAATAATTCAATAAATAAAAATGAAAAATGACTAAATTAAAAAAATATCAAAAATCTAATTAAGGAAATAATTATTAATAAAAATGAATAAATTAGATATATATATATATAATTTAAATATTAAAAAATTGTATTTTTTAATTATTGATTTATAAAATGAATAAATAGTAATAATTAAACAAAAAATGAAAAAAAATTAATTTGTAATAACTAAAAAAAAAATTAAAAATGATTAAATTAAAAAATTATTAAAAAAGTTATTAATGAAACAATTATTAAAAAAAGTTAATAAGTTTAATATACATATATATATATATATGTGTGTGTGTGTGTGTATACATTAATTATAAATATTAAAAATTATTAAAAATTCTTATTTAAATATAGAAAATGATTAAAATATAATAATTAAGAAAATATTGAACTCTTAATCATTTTAATTATTTGAAACATAATTATTCCCTAATACATTTAATAATAAAATATTCACACACACACACATATCAATATATATAATATTTCATAAAATACTATTTATATAACAAAAAATATTTATTCCATCATTAAATAAATCATATATTTAATGGCGAATGGTTTATAATTAAAAATTCAATGTAATTTAAAATATTGAAAAATTATATCCACTAATGGGCAATAATTGATTGTTTTTTTTTCAATTTATTATATATCAAACTTGTGGTACATTAATTTTACACAAACACATACGTAATTAATGCATTTTGGAATACAACTCATATATAAGAATATTTACGTAATTAATGAAATCTTATATAAAAACACTTACACATAATATTTAGGAAATTTATAAAAATTTAAATATACATTTTATATTTTTATATAATAACATAATAAATTTATTATATTATTTTTTTAATTGGTAATTTTTATTTTTTTATATATTATTCCAAGTATGTTTTATTTATTCATTTATAATAATTTTGACTTTTAATGAATTTAATATGTTTATAATATTTTTTATAAATTTATTTACTATGATTAAATATTTTCAATATGTAGTTATCTTCATTTAAATATATATATATATATATATATATATATATTATTAATAAATTATTTTTAATTAATAAAATTTATCCGTTTTTCAATATTTTTAATGTGTGTTATTTTTTAATTATATAATTTCATTAATTTTTAAGAAGTACTAATTTAAGATTTTATATTAATTAATAATGTTAAAACTATATTTAGAAAAAATTAATTATAAATAAAAATATTTATAAATAAAAATATTTATAAAAATATTTATTTATAAATGAAATTTTACTTTATTTATAAAGTTATTTATTTATAATTATATGTAAATATTTTTTTAAAAGTACTTATACATTTATAAATATAACTATATATATGTATATATAAATATGTATAAAATTAAAATAAATATACTTATATAATGCATATACTTACAATATTTATATGTATATTTATATTTATTTATATATTTACTTATATTTAATATATATCTTATTATATAAATATTTATAATGTTATTGATATACAAATATTGTTTTAAATAAATTTATATAATTATTATTAAGTAAATATATAATTAAAGGATGATAAAATTATAATAAGTATATTTAAATAATTATTATTTATAATATATATATATATATATATATTATTTTTATATATTAATTAAATATATACAATTACATAGAGATATATATCTTTATAAATCTATTTAAAATTATAAAATTGTAATAAATATATTTTAATAACGAATATTTTTACTATATATATTTTTATATTAATATATATAAATAAATATATACCAATAATGTAAAAAGTATATATAATTTCATAAATATATTCATCATTATAAATAAATAATTATAAATAAAATGAAAAATATATTTATTTAAAAATGTATTTGTTAATGTATATTTAATTTATATATAAAATTAAGTATTTATAACAATAAGTAAATAAATATATGTCTTTATAGAAAATTATTGAAATATTTATAAATAAATATACATATATCTAGAAAATTATAAAATTATAAAAAAACTATTTTTAAAAATTGAATATATTTAATACAATTATTAAATATTATGTAATTAAATAAATATATATAATGGTATAAAAACATTTATATTCATATAAAAATCTTTTTAAATATATTTACATATTTATTTATTTATATTTTTATTTATAAATCCATTATTAGTGCTAATGTTTTAGCCCTAATAAAGTTGTTTAATTATCAATTCTTTTATAGAAGTGCTGATAAAACCCTCCTTGCTCATTATATATGAACCAAAACCAAATTGATTTCGGTCATGCATCTCAAGATCTCATGGATGTCCACTAAGATCATCTCTCTTCCTCAACCTTCTATTGTATGAATCAATCCTCAAATATATGGTATGTTATTTTTTCTCCTCTTCGCACATTGATTTCTAGTTCAGGTTCCGTGGTGTGTGATAATGTAGAGTTTTCATTTCCTAGATCTCTTTTGGGTACTATGTTTAGGGTTTCCACTTCTCATTTTTGACTTATTTATTTTAGAAAGCTTTAATCACATGGGAAAATCCCCATGTTCTTAATTAAATTTCATTCTAATTTCCATGACTAAATGGTTCTTCCATATTTTATAATATAATCCCAAGATTCTTTCTTCTAAAAATATCCCCCTAATATCCATTGATAATTCAATCTTTATAGTTATATAAAATGTAAATATTTTATATCTAGTAGTGTGGAGCTTCACCTAAAACAAGCCTAGACTCATAGTCAATATTTACAGCATGACAACAACTCAATTAGTTTTTTAAATTCATTGAGTTAAGAAATCATAAAATTTGTGATATTTAAAACATGGAATACCATATTTTTAATCATATATATTTTATATTAATTTAGATAACTAATTAATATCAAATTTCAAATACACTCATATGAAATTAAAAAAATATAAAAATACTAAACTTCTCATTTTCCATCTCAAATCATCTTCTTAAAATAATTCATATAAAAATTATTAGATAATATTAATTTTTTAGATGAATGAATGGATTTGGAATCATCATAATTAATTCTATTCATAGGTTTTTAAATCTATAGAATACCATTTAAAATGGATGAATTATCCAATTTTTTAAATGTTTTGATGATTACATAGCTCATGGAATGGTACTTATACACTCAGGATTAATGATTATGTAATAAATAATTAAATCCTACATAGGAAATGTTGTTTACCAAAATGTGGGATGATCCTTACAAAGGTTTATGTGTACAAATATGATGATTACACAACCACAATAATCCTTATATAGAAACAAATAATCCTTACATGGTTCTAGGTCATGTTTTCATAGAGAAGAAGTGACATTTATGTAGAGTGAATATGTTCTTATACAGATTAATACATCCTTAAACATATCATCATTTTTGATGATAGTGCTATGGATTAATCTTCAAAAAGATCATTAACATTCCATTTTTCATACTTCTTGATATAGAATTCTGTAATTCATTATGTTAAATCAGAAAAACATCAGTTCATTGTGGAACCATATCATCAACGTTAAATCATGTAAGATTATTTAATAATAATTTTATGAATTATCAAAATAATTCAAAACCCATTTTAGATCATTTCAATATCCATTGGATCATATAAAATACTCAAAATATAGTATTTAAATATCGTTAACTACCAGAAATCATTCAATCATAATGATTGTTCATTCAGAAGATATTGATATTCGATTTGGTTTGCTAAGATGCCATGTAACACAAGAAAAATTTCCTTATAACTCTATATAGCATCACCTAGTCATCAAACCTTTTTAAAAATTTCCAAATACAACTTTTAAAATCTATCTACAAAAATTAAACAACCATATCATCTTACAACTTCTTTTTATAATTGTAGATATTTCTCCACCATTCTACACTTTTTTAGCATATAAACTATAGCACCAGTCATCTGATGTGAATGGATGGTCACCAATAAACTAACTCTTTTTTAATCCATTCACAATATAAAAAAATTACTCTAATGCCTGTCCAATGGTTGATAACTTCAAAATAATTATTCTTTAAAACCAATTTCATTTCATATATATTCAAAACCAATTATTAAAAAATAAAATATAAACCAATGGTAACAACACTGATCAATTTACATTATTTGGTATAAAATTCCAAACACTTATTAAAAATAGTTCTTTGAAAAAATATAAAATTTTCAATATTAAATAACTTTACCCACTTCTTATAAAATGTAATTATTAATCATTAAACCATTTAATAAAATTTATTTTCCAACATATTTATTAGTTATGATTAAATTAGGATATGTCTGTAAGTTTTTCAACTGAGTAGGAAATACACTTTAATAATATTTTTAATAACATATTTTATAATTATGCATGTAATAATGATTTGAATTCCAGTTATTTTGGATGTAGTGTGTATCAGAACTTGTCAAAGGGGAATAAATGAGAGTGGAAACATTTTTTCATGATGTGGATACCTGTCGATGTATAATGTGATAATTAAAGGTAATAAGTATCAAGGGATATCTGGTACTCTTAGTGCTAAAATTTTCTATATGTTTTCAATTTCGTATTACTACTTTTGGATCTTTGAACTAATTAGATCCTTGATTTTTCCAATTATAGTACATGGTAAACATAACTATACCATTCCTTTAAGTCTCTACAAATACTATCGATGAAACACCAGCTGACCCACCACATACCATGTGAATAAAATAATAAGAATGAACTCCCCTCTCTCATTGTACTCTCATCAAAAATGGTTTTAGAAACCATCAAATAATTATTTCGGTTCTCTCTGAAGACATTAAGAACTTCTAAAATTCTATCTTCAGACCAAATTAATTTCCATTTCATAGAGTAATTTAAAGATTTCAATTGATGTTAAAAATTTGATGACTGTCTCAACATGATTTTATGAAAGATCATCTAGCTATGAATTCTCATGGTAACACTAACCAATGATCCCCTTTTAGGGATTAGACAAATGCTGCAGCTTTTTTCATCTATAGGAAAAAACAATGGAATGTTTTCCAGTGGTTCTCGAACTCTAAGCTTGGGAAAATTTATATTTATTAAGACTAATATCATCCTTATCATGTTAGTCTGTCAAAAATATAGTATTGATTTTTTTTATTGATACTCCTTACCAATATATTTAGGATACACACCTATGTTTCTTGAACAACTATGGGAAGTAGGCAACCTATACCATGTATTAGTGTTCATTTTGAATGAATTAATTGGATGACACCTACCACTAGTATAGTAATTATTTTATTAAATTCAATTACCTATTTCCTTGAAACTATACTAAAATTATATGACGTTTCTAGATGTTGGGTTCCCCATATTAAAGTTATCTATAACATTCGCATTTTTTATGAATATGATATGTGTATTAATATATTATATATACAAAATGAATATTTTATGAACCTAATAGGACAAATATAAATAAAATATTGATGCAAGCTAATCATATGTCAAAAGAATAAGATTATTGTATAAAATTGTTCATATTCTTTTCAATAGAGCATGCATACGACTCTTCTCAAATACTTTTCCAAATTATATATTTTTTTATTCATGAAATATTTGTCCAAAAAAGTTTTATGAACATTTAAGTTTTCATGGAATATATAAGAGATAGAAATATTGTACTAAACATGATGAAAAATGGATATACTCATAAATTGTGATGATACAATACTTTAAGTATCATTTGATATGAGTTATAATGTAAATGATAATGGAGATCATATGGGAAAAAAGAAAATGTAAATTTAAAATAAACTTCACGATTTCCAATGTTGTTTAAGAATTTAATGATTTGATAAAAGAGAGAATTAAAAACTTGTAGTACAAAACACAGAACATTTTCTTTAGTGTTGATTTTATATAATTTGAAAGGTAACATTGGACGGAGTGACACAAGCATTAGAAAACTACTTGGTATCGTGATTGATATTTTACAAGAAGAAAATGAACTTCCTTATCAAACATATAATGAAAAATGAATGTTATGTCTAATGGGCATGATATCTAATATTACACAAGATTGTCTAAATGATTTCATATTTTTTTTACCAAGGACTATTAATCACTCATAAAATTCCTTAATTGTGGTGAAGATAGATAAAATAATGATGAATCATGTCCATAAAAATTTGTATGGTACTTTCATATTATTCCATATATTAGAAGACTATATAGATTATAGGAAACCATAATAAAATTGATATTCCTTGTATATACAAGAATTAAATATTGGAAACTATTCCATCCATCGGACTCTCCTCCGTGGAAGAAAAATTAAATTGAGTATCTTAATTTTAGAAATTATATGAAATAATTTCATCTTTCAATATGTATGTATAGAGTAAATTTTTTTATTATATAGGGTAGCACTTAGAATACATGTACATTCATGTTGGGGAATTATAACATTTACCCATGGTTATTCATGAGGTGAATGTATATTATGTTGTCACTTCTTATATCAAGGAAAAAGAAACTCAAGTAATGATGTTGATGTTTTTTTGGATCCATTGAATGATGATCTAAAATTGATGTTGGATATAAGTGTTATAATGTATAATGACCATAGTAGTTATGAACTAACTTTATTGCCTATAATGTATGGGATGATAAATGGTATTACTTGTTAAAGAAAAATTTTCCGGCTATATCATTGAAGACATATTGGGGTGTACCATTTGTGATGAATTCAAAAACTCAGTTTGGATTAAACATTCCTCAAAGGCAATGTTTTTATGGCATCTAAAATTTACACCTCCTAAATTTAAATGGTTTTCCACGATGACAACATTCATTGTGAATACCAGAAAATGTATAACACTTTCTCCAATAAAGGCTGATCAACTATTGAATAATGTAAAATATATTGACCATATTTTTGTAATCCATTTTCAAATAAAATTACGAAATTAGTTTGAAATAAAGGTCAATTATTTTTGAATTACAATATTGGAATTTTCGTATGTCAGACAGTATTTTGATTTAATGTATTTAGAAATAAATTATTTTTTAGTGTTACTAGAACATTAGTAAATATTACTAGAAAAAATATGAAGGTATAAAGGATATGATAGACATGTTGGACCTTGGTATAAGGGAAGATTTAAAACCAGGGAAGTGTATTGGGTTGAATTTTCTTCCACTAACCACATACACTCTATTTGGATATGAGAAATTCAAAATTTTCATTTCCTTAAGGGTGTAAATTTTCTATAGGGGTATTCATAAAATATCAAGAATCTAATTTCAATAACAAATTTGATGTTATTGGGAATAAAATCACACAACTATTAGGTTTTAGTGAAACATTTAATTCCTAAAAAAGTATGTTGCATTCTTCCTAAACATGAATAATATACATTAACAAGACTCTGATTCTTTTTCAATTCCATATGTATTAATTTTATAGACCCTAATATGTTTAAAATCATTAATATAGATGTTTCATTCATATAATGTAAATTAGGTACGTTCTTCTGTCCACCATTCTTTGATATAATGGTACACATGATGGTTCACTTGGTTAGAGAGGTTCAACTATATTGTTTTATCCATTAAAGAAGGATATACAACATTGAATAGTATATATAGATTTTGAAATTTTATGTCATGAATATATGTACTCCAAAACATTTTTATTGCATAATTATACATTGTCAAAAAATATTTTTAATTATATATCGATTACCTGTCAGATGGTGATTACATCATTCCCCCAATGTCACATCATAGAGGATGCCTTACAGGTGAAGGTATTTCTGGGATATTTTTCATTATAATTATCTTATAGAGAGGGAGGAAGAACAAGTTTAAATTTTATGTAATAATGAATATGTTAATCAACATATTTAATCCCACAAATAAATACTTATATATTTGAATACATTAAGGGATGAAGGATTTTTATTAAATGAACATTATCAATAGTTTATATGATGATTCTAGGATCATATTTATATGTATTTATATGAATATTTAAATTCAATTACAGATGAGAATTTATAAAGAGAAAAATTATGAAATGAAAATTTTAAATCTTACATTGGGTTAGTAATCTCTAGTTATATATTTCATAAAAAGAACATAATGACTACCAGACTATTCCATCGAGTGGAGTTATTATAATGGCCCATAATTTTATCAATGGAAATAACCTTATTATAATTAAGAAATATAGTAGATGTAATATAAAATAACATTGATAAAGTAATAAAATCTTTAAAAAGGAATGATGTATGAAATAAGATCTATTTTTAGATATTAATAAACCTATACGGATAGAATAGTGACATGACTTTTGGAAATGTAATGTGGCCACAGGGAATAAAAATCTCTCCAATAGAATAGTAACCTCATATATTAATGTTTAAATAATCTTAAGACAACTTTTAAATGATAATATTATGTTATTATATCATGGTAAAATTAAATTAGTATTTTAAAAATTATTAATAATGTGTTTTTATTTTTATAAAACATAGACGATTATTTATTACTTTATAATTAATGTAATTATCAAAAATAAAATATATTTTCATAAAATAGAATCAGAAATTATATTTTTTTATTATAATATAATTTTATTATAGTTTAATTTACTTTTCAAAGTGTTATAAAGTGAATTTTTAATTCTAAAATCATTAATTTCCAAAAAAAATGTTGACTTTATTTAAAGAAAAATTTCTCATATTTTCAAAATTATTTCCAAAAAATGGTTTTTATTTTTTTAATTTTATTCATTTAAAAATATTTATAGTGAATTTTTGGTGGTTTTTTTAAAAATTCATTAATATTTGGTGAATAATAAAATAATATAAATTACAATAAAATATAAATACTTTATTTTTTAGTAATTTTTTATGTAAGGATGATGCATGGAAAAAATTATATAACTATCATTACAAATATTAATATATTTTTTGATATTATTAAAACTATTCTTAGCCATGAGGAAAAATAATAATCTAATCAATATAATATTTAGAAAACACCTCTCTCTCCTCCCCTATAAATACCACCCCTCACCACATCTTATCCTCAAATCATCAAAGATTTTATCATTTCTAAAATTCATCCCAAATATCTTTACAAACCCTCACCATCATCAAAAATCCGTTGGTCTCAAAAAAATTGCAAAACCAATCCCCATAAGGAGGTTTCCATGGACAATGATTCAAGAGGTATAATCGTCTTTTTATTTAATTTCATTTCCAGTTCTTTTGTATCCATATTCTCTCCACACCTCCACTCATCCAAATGAAATTATAACACCAATATCTTATATATATTAAAATTTTATTATTATAATGTAATAATATATAACCAAACCCCTTCTCCACTCCGTTCAATTCTAAATATTATAACGTCATCCATGATGTATTGCTTTATCACCTTCATGGATGAAAAGTTATAATTTTCATTTACCTCTTTGAATTATGGTATTAAAACCATTAAAATGGTTTAATAAAATTATAAAATTAATTAAATAAACTTTTCTACATTCTATAATAGACATATATACATAATACTTAATGATAAAAGCAAATGAGTACGTTGTGATCAAAATGATGGAAATTAACCTAATATGATTATTATTGACATGTTAGCTAAAGATTTATTTTCATAACATATAAAAAATGATTTATAGGATCATGTTATCTTATTTATGTTTTTTAATAAAATAAATTTTCCATTTTGGATATTTATCCTCATCTTATACAATATTTCAAACATGTATACAAGTGAACTGATCAAGAAAACCAAGAAAATGACAACTCATAAACAATGAAATTAATTCTATATGTCGTCGTAGTGGACATAAGGTAACTTACTAAAAGTAAAATGAATGAAATACAAGTATAATTGGTTTTAAAATTATTAATTAATGAATATAGTTTTATAATCATGGATATTAAGAAGAATAAATCATTCATACATAATGTATTAGGACTTTCGAACCCAATTTCATTCATCTGTGTTATTCCCCTTTCATTCCATATTTCTATATGAATGTAATTTATTTATTGAAAAATTTTAATTTTATTTTCTGCACATTTTAAACTATTCAATATAAATTCCACCAATATAATTTTAGGACAAATTAAAATCTTTTTCCAAAAGAAATATTCTTAAAAAAAGATGTCCTACATCTCTTGAGATTGTTTTCTCTTCTCTCAAGATTTATGATTCTTATACCATGTAGGTTATTCAATTTTTATTTTGGGAACCCCAATGTTTATCCACAAAATCATTCATTAGTAAATTCTCATGGATCCCATTTCCTTCCCATGGGTTATGGAAATGATTATTTAAATTCTGTGTGTCATGCATGATTATGTACATTTTATGATATGATTGGTGCACCGGAAATTACATAGTGCTCTAATTCATTGGTTAATGTCATGTATCTAATGAGATATTGTGAAATATGTGGTAAGATTATTCTGTATTTTTCAATCATTTGATGTTATAACAATTCACACATGTTATGCGTGAACATGTTTCCAGCATTATGAGAAACTATGTGTGGTAGTTCCCCACAAAGATATGATGTTTCATTTTTATGCGTTTCCACATTACATAGTTTTTTCTAATGTTTCTTATCCGGATGATGATGATTATCCTTTAATTATATTATTAATACGATGTTTATGATCACCCTTGTTTCATGTTTCTTATTCATTCCCTTACTGGGATTTTAGATCATCTCTTATTTTGATGTACATTGTAATGGCCTGGAACTATCCGGCCCATTCCATTGCCAAAAAGGAGGTCATGAAGTGTTCTGGAGGGTAAAATGGACTTTTCCCACACTTTCCAGAATTTTTAAGTATACGCCCTATAGTGTGAGTACACGCCGTGTACCCCATCACCGGGTATACCCTGTATTGAAGGTAGTGTCCTTGCTATGTGAGATAAATGAGTACACACCGTGTATCCTATACTACACACCGTGTAGTCCCTCCATGCATAAACATTACCCTCAAACCGTGTGTTGACCAGTCAATGGCTGTGTACCATGTTGATGCCGTGGCCTTGCGGCGTGAAATAAATGGGTACACACCCTGTATCCCATACTACACACCGTGTAGTCCCTCCCCTCATACCCGTTACCCCCAAACTGTGTGTTGACTAGTCAATGGCCGTGTGCCGTGTTGATGTCGTGTCCTTACTGCGTGAAATAAATGGGTACATTCCATGTATCCCATAATACACGCCGCGTAGTCCCTCCCCGCATACGCGTTACCCTCAAACCGTGTGTGGACCAGTCAGCGGCTGTGTTCCACGTTGAAGGCCGTGTTGAAAGCCGCATGGTAACCATGTTAGATGGATGAGTATACTCCTTGTACAAGAATATACATTCTGTGTAATTTTGTTTTTCTCACCTATAATAGGATGGGTCCTCTCCTCCTTTTCAAATCACTCCTCTCCTCCCCATTCCCTCGAGTAGAGCTCTCCCAAGAGACTCGAAGGATTTTTTCTTCCATAACTTATTTGTCCGAGCTCTGATTTACGATCCGTCAGCAGCCACAGGAGCGTAACGACGAGGCAGAACTTCTGAGCTTGGATCTGTTGTATTAACTTCACCGTTTCCTTCCCATATTCCACCTGAGGTGGTTTTTCTGGGATTTGACAGAAGCAACGGATGCCGGTGGACGTCTTCTAAAGTTGATCAGGGGGAGCGTTGTGATCAGAACCTGTTGAGGTAAGGATATTACCTTCATCTTTCTAATTTGTGCATCATGCGGGATGGATTTCCTCTTGTTTCGTGAAACACAGTTAAAACGGTTTAATAAAGATAATAACTGGCTTATATAATGTGGATGGGATGTTTGTGAATGCAATTACCTTATTTATATCCTGTTATTTTATGTCATGAATTGAATGAGCCTCTGCCTACTAAAAATCATGGTCATTGGGGGCCTTTTTCTTGCGCAATTAAATGATGCCCTGTCTTTCTTGACCATTTATGGATGGAAACTTTGTGGAATATGGAAATTGGTTAATCATGTAAATATGGCTGATTAAATTAATAACCTGAACCCTTGTGTGATCACCCAGGTTGAATAAAAAACTGAAATAATAAACATGTGGGTACAGAATAGGGTTTATTTATGTGAAGGAAGTGTTTTCTGGGTTGTTGTGGATCGGGTGAGCCGTGGGGCTACAGTTGGCTTGGTTGTGGGTTGGTGTGAATTCTATTTTGGTGATGGGTAGTGGGGTTGCGATAAATGGTATCAAGGGATGATGATGTACGAGTTTCGATGTGTTTGTGGTTATGGTGGTTGGAAACGAGGCTGCAAGGATGGCTTTGAATGTGAATGAACTATGGGTTGTGAATAATAAATAAAAGCGGAAGAGTAAATGAATGGTGGGGAATAGTAATGGAAGGTGAATAATAATCAATGGGGCTGGTTATTTAATAAGAACGTACTTTCTTGTGTTTCTTGTGTTTTCCAAACTTGATTTTCGGATGGTAGGGATACGTTTTATAAACGATTGATATGGTTGGTTGTGGATAATTTCCCAGTGGTAAAGGAACTAATAAAATAATTCTTTTGAAACATGAAAACCTAAATGGGGTTGGGGTTGTTTTTTGTATGCATGCTTCAACATAGTTGTGCCGAGGCACGTGCTCAGTTTCTCTTTTTAGAATCCATAGGTTGGGGTGTGTGTTTGGTATATATATATATATCTGTATCTTTGTGTTCTGTCGTACCCCACCCATGTTGAGCACTTAGTGCCGAACACTCCCATTTCATGGGAGAGGGTGTTTTTCCCTTAGTTACTAGCTCCTTCCTGCTCCTTCTTCCATAGGCTGTGATGGCTTGAGGCAACCTTACACCTAAGACTCATCAGGTAGGTTTTGATTGGGGTGGTATTAGCTCATGTCTCTTCGGGCGAGTTTACTATTTCCCAAGAATCTTCGGGGTGAGGCCCAGGTGTGTGCGGGCAGGATACAAGGTTGTGAGACCCAAGTGTGTGTGGGCGGGATACGTGGTTGTGAGGCCCAGGTGTGTGCGGGTGGGATACGTGGTTGTGAGGCTCAGGTGTGTGCGGGTGGGATATGTGGTTCTGGAGGCCCACGAGTGTGCGGGTGGGAATAGTGTGGTAGCGTAAAGACATTCACCATTAGGAAGAGCAGAAAACTAGTGGGAAATGGTGCGGGGTACCCAATACTCTTGTTCTTATATACTACTACCTGTTTTTTTTTTGTGTTTTGGTGAGTGTGGTTGGTGTGGTTGGGTGGATAGAATTCCTTGTTAGGTTTTGGCTCCTTCTGTTGTTCTCACGGGACATTAGGAAGTCTCTCCACTTGTGAATGAGAGCTTTAGGTTTCCCTACTGAGTATACATGTATGCTCACCCTATGTTTACCTTTAGGTTTCCAAGAGGACTACCAAGGCCATTCAGGACCCTACTAGTCAGGAAGGTTGGAGTTGTTGCAGTTTTCTGTACTCTTGTTTCTTTTGGTATTGTACTTTTTGAGCTTTTTTGTACTTGTACCTTGTTTCAGAACTATTTAAACATGCATGTGGGATTGGCTTGGGTTTATTTATATACACTTGTAATTTTCCTTTTTTGTGGTTGACTTCTCCTATTTCTTGATCTTAAATAATAAAAAAGTGTAATGCCTCCCATATTTGGGAAAACTCATACCATTGGTGCTAGTCGCCACCCAGGGGCCCATTGGAGGCGGGACTCGGGGGGTCATTATCTCCCTTTAACCATTTTCAGCTCAGGAGGGGAATCTTTGATGGAAGGGGGTCATGACAGAATGGTATTAGAGGTAGGTTGAGAGATAGGATAGAGTCTGGAGTTAGGAACAGGGAGGATTGCATGGGATGGTAGGGAAACCACATTGGTTAAACTTGGTGCGTGACATTGGCCAGGGAAGACCAGCTAGGACACGGGATTTTAGGGCCCCCCATGATCCGATACAAGGACTCTCAGCCTACCAAACGACCAAGTGATACTACATTAATTGTAGGGTAGAGACCCTAGGGAAGGTACATGCATCATCAGGATTGTGTTTTACTTGATTTCAGTGTTCTGGGAAAGAAATTGAATAAAATGATAAAATGAAACCTTTAGAAATTTCCTTACTACATGGGCTTAGGAGATATTTGTTTACCATACAGCTATGGCACCTGGGCATCGTCTATGGGTGGCTCAGACAGCCGAGGCCCAGCAGATTCAGGCGGTCGATCAGTTGAGGATTGACCGAGAGGAGGAAGATATCTAGTGGCATAAGACTCTCCGTTCTTTCCAGCGACAAAACCATAAGAAGTACGAGGGTAGTACTTTGGATATGGAGACAGAGGGGTGGATTGAGGAGCTTGGGATCGCTTTTACTTTGATCCATGCTCCGAGGGAGTACTGGGTTCCCCTAATAGTCATTCAGATGAGAGGTGCGGCACGTCAGTGGTTGATGCTCTACCTCGGAGAGAGGACAAAGGCATAGGTTCTGTGGGCTGACTTTGATAAGGAATTCCAAGAGGAATTCCTTTCTTCCATGATCAAGGTGGAGAAGCAGCAGGAGTTACTCTCCCTCCAGCAGGGGAGTATGTCAGTACGATAGTTGGGGATCAAGTTTATGGATCTCCTACGCTTTGCTCTAGATCTCCTTCAGGATGAGGAGTATCGAGCGAGACATTTGGGGGAGGCGCTTCGTCCTTCGCTCCAGTATGTTGTCACTCCCTTCACTCTTCCGATGTACATGGCAGTACAGAAGAAGGAAGAGGTTGTAGAGAGGATGCACTCGTACGGAGGTGCACCAGGAGAGGGGATCCAGCCAGGTTCGTCGAAGTGGAAGGCAGTCAGTAGTAGGTCTCCTGTAACAGGACCTTCCAGGTTCAGGCCAGTAGGGAGCATGCCGCAGCAGTTACAGTTCAAATCTTCGGGTCCTCGTCTCTTTTTCACTAGAACAAGATCAACGTGTTTCTCTTCTAGAGGTTTCACGCACATTCAGAGTCGGTGTCTGACCCGAGATCAGTACGGTGGAGGTGGGCAGGTTCAGCACCCGCCTCTGCAGCACCAGTTGTCGGTGAGGCCCTTCCTGCAGCAGCAGGACACTGATCCTCCTAGGGCAGACTTTGTAGGAGGAGGCCGACCTCAGGGTGCTCCTCAGGGACCTTGACCAGGGCATGGTTAGAGAGGTGGTCGAAATCAGAGAGGAAGAGGATCTGGGCGTGGACAGTTGCACGCAGTAGAGTTGGTTGCTCCGGCAAGACCAGGGGTGGTGTGAGGTACGATTTGATTTTTCAGCACTCTTGTTTCTAATTTGTTCGATTTAGGAGCTTCACACTCAATTTTTGCACCCGGTCTAGCCCATGCTTTGGGTCTAGACGTAGAGAGACCTTCTGTACCCCTGGTTCTAAGTACACTAGTTGGATGTCAGACCAGTATATCTTGTGTTTTCTGAGGATGTAGGCTGATGTTGCGACCACATCGATCTAGTGGGGATCTTATTCTACTGTAGATGCAGCAATAAGATGTCATCCTAGGCATCGACTGGATGTTTTCTGTTAGTTTCATTATCGACTGCTTCCGAAGAAGAGTTGTGTTCTCGACATGGACGGGCAGCGTGCAAATTTTGTTGGTGAGAGGAGCTATCAGGTGGGAATCCGGCATGTGAAGCCTCTCCTTTCCTTGTTAGGCTGGTTATCAGTAGTTCCAGCTGATACAAAGATGATGGATGTTCCAGAGGTTGTTGGGGAGTTCCTCGATGTCTTTCTCGAGGAGGTTGTGACTGTACCCCCCCTGACGTGATGTTGAGTTTGGGATAGACTTACAGCCTGGTGCCCATCCGATTTTGATGGCCCCTTATCAGATGGAACCTTCGGAGTTGCGGGAGTTGCAGATTCAGATTGATGATCTGATGGAGAAGGGTTCTGTTTGACCCAGCGTGTCACCATGGGGTGCTCCAGTTTGGTTCGTGAAGAAGGTAAGTGGTCGTCTCAGGCTATGCATAGACTACCGAAGGTTGAATCAGGTAACGATCAAGAACTATTACCCCCTTCCAAGGATATATGATCTCTTCGACCAGCTAAGGGGAGCGGGTTGGTTTTATAAGATTGATCTATGATCTGGATATCATCAGCTGAGGGTAAAGGACAGTGACATATCAATGAAGGCTTTTAGGTGCAGGTATGGGCACTTAGAGTTTGTAGTGATGCTGTTTGGAGTTACGAATGCACCATCTGTGTTCATGGGGCTTATGAACTTTTTCTTCCGAGAGTTTCTGGACCTGTTCGTCATTGTGTTTATCGATGAAATGCTGATCTACACAAGCTTAGAGGAAGAGAACGTTGAGCATCTCAGGGCAGTCTTGGAAGTCCTTCGACACCACCAGCTTTATGGGAAATTGTCGAAGTGTATGTTCATGATGCAAGAAGTACACTTCCTTGGGCACATAGTGTCTCAGCGTGAAGTGTTACAGGACTCGTCGAAGGTGGAGGAGGTTTTTTTGTGGCACCCAAGAGCATGGTAGAAGTTTGTAGTTTCCTGGGGTTGGTAGGATATTATCGAAGGTTTGTTTCAGACTTCTCTCGAGTTGCTTCTCCACTGATAGCTTTGACTAAGAAGAACCTGGTCTTCTTATGGAGCGAGTAGTGACAGAAAGCTTTCGACTACCTGATAGAGAAGTTGGTCAGTGCTTCCGTACTTAGGTTTCTAGAGGAATGGTTGTTGTATGAGGTGTTTTGTGTTTCTTTTAGGCCTTGGTTTGGGGTGTATACTGATGCAGAAGAAGGGTGTGATCTGTTATGCGTCTAGGCAGTTGCGCCCTCACGAGCGTAACTATGACACCCATGACCTGGAGCTTGCAGCAGTAGTGTTCGTACTAAATTTGTGGTGAAATTACCTCTTTGGGGAACACTTTTTGGTCTTCTCAGATCACAAGAGCTTGCGTTATATCTTCTCCCAACATGACTTGAACTTATGGCAGCAGATATGGGTCGAGTTTCTTCAAGACTATGACTTTGTGATCTCTTATATTGAAGGTAATGGAAACGTTGTGGATGATTCCTTGATCCGGAAGTCGCATCAGGAAGTGGTTCGAGAATCCACATATGCTTGGAAAGTGATGGGAGAGTTGGATTCCTTGCACTTGGATGCAAGGGTAGAGGGTGTTAGTGGCTGTTTGTTTTATAGGATGGTGCAATCCTCCTTGTTGCAGCAGGTTGAAGAGTCTCAGTGGGGAGACTCTGAGGTAGAAGTAATGTGGGATTGTATCGATCAGGGGAATGCTCCAGAAGGATGGTCAGAGGACAACCGACATTGGATGCTCTTTCAGGGAAGGTTGTTTTTTCCAGAGGTGATGCGTGAGGGTGTTCTCCGTGAGTTCCATAGCTCATCCTTGGAGGTACATCCAAGGGATTAAAAAATGTACCGAGGCCTGAGGGAACAGTTTTGGTGGCCCAAGGATAAATGGGTTGTGGC
This sequence comes from Viscum album, assembly GCA_963277665.1. Classification (NCBI taxonomy): domain Eukaryota; kingdom Viridiplantae; phylum Streptophyta; class Magnoliopsida; order Santalales; family Viscaceae; genus Viscum; species Viscum album. The sequence goes on along the minus strand of OY728121.1, from coordinate 1,347,011,509 downwards.
AGAGTTTGTGGATAAATTCCTATTGAGTCAGCAAGTGAAGGCTGAACACCGTGTTCCCAGTGTTTTGATGCATCCATTAGATGTCCCCAAGTGGAAGTGGGATGACATCTCAATGGACTTCGTCACAGGACTACCCAGAGCTCAGGGTGGTTATGATGCTATCTGGGTAGTTGTGGATCGACTGACAAAATCAGCTCCCTTTATAGCAATTCAGGAGTCAGGCCCGGTGAGTACTTTAGTACAAAGGTACATAGATGAGGTGGTGCGGTTGCATGGAGTTCTGAACACTATCGTCTCAGATCAGGATACTCGGTTCACCTCATGAGTCTGGAAGGGGTTACAACATTCTTTTGGCACCCAGCTACGCCTTAGCACTACTTTCCAGCACTAGACCGATGGACAGACAGAGCAGACTATCCAGACGTTGGAGGACATGCTGCGAGCATGAATTCTGGATTTCAGAGGGTCATGGGTGCGACACTTGCCTTTAGTAGAGTTTGCCAACAACAACAGCTTCCACTCTACTATTGTCGTGGTAACATTGGAATCTTTGTATGGAAGACCATTTGGTTCACCCATTTGCTGCTAGAGGTTGGTGAGACAGCTGCTCTTAGGCCAAAGGTAGTACAGAGCACCACAGAGAAAGTCCAGCTTGTGCGTGAGAGGATGAAAGAGGCTCAGGACCGACAGAAGTCTTATGCTGATCGTCAGAGGAGGCCCTTGGAGTTCGAGGTGGAAGATCATGTGTTCTTAATGGTTTCCCCTTGATGGGGGTAACATTGGTTTGGGAAAGGTAGTAAGCTATCCCCTAGGTTTATTGGACCTTTCGAGGTGCTGAGGCGGGTCAGAGAGGTGGCATATCAGCTAGCCCTGTCACCTCAGTTGGAGAAGGTTCATGACGTCTTCCACGTCTCCCAGCTTCATCGGTACTTGAACGAAGACTCTCACGTTATCGACTGGGGAGAGTAACATATGGGAGACGACGAGACCTTCGAGGAGCGATCGGTCAGAATCGAGGATCGTAAAGAAAAGCTGCTCTGTGGACGAACCATTCCCTTGGTTCATGTGTTCTGGAGGCATGGCGGCCTCGAGGAGAGCACTTGGGAGCAAGAGGCTCAGATGCACGCTCAGTACATAGAATTGTTTTGACTTGTGTTATGGTTTTTTCTTTTGAGCCTTGTTTTGATGTTATACTCTCTACCTTTGATATATGGAATGCTTGGCTTGTTGGTTGTGATACCTTTTGTTTCCCTGTTCTTTGGAAGTGTGTAGCATGTCTGGATGTGTGGGGAAAGGGAAAAACCTGATCCTTAATCGAGACACAATAATGCAGAGGCGATTGAACCCGTGTGGGTGAGTTAGTGCCGCCTAAAGAGGATAGTATCTCGACATAAGAGAAGGAATTTCCCCAAACCACATGTTTGGGCAGTGTGTTGGTTGTATGGTGTTGGGGGTAGTGCAAGTTGAAAAATCCTAATATATGGAAGTGGGAAGACCCAATTCTTGATCGAGATGCATTAATGATGATGCGATTAAACCCGTGCAGGCGAGTCTGTGCCGCCTTAAGCGGATAATATCTCTACATAGGAGAAGAAATTCCAAACACATATGATTAGGCTCGTTATATGGGTTCCTATTATAACGAGAGCGCTAAGAGGTATCTTGTTGGGTTCCTCTAGGATGGTTTTGAATTATCGGGGACGAGAATGTTTTAAGAGGTATCTGATGTAATGGCCTGGACCTCTCTGGACCTTTCCTTTGTCAAAAAAAGGTCATGAAGTGTTCTAGTGGGTAAAATGGACTTTTCCCACACTTTCCAGAATTTTGTAAGTACACGCCGTGTAGTGTGAGTACACGCCATGTACCCCCTCGCTGGGTATACCCCTTTTTGAAGGCCATGTCCTTTCTACACGCCGTGTAGTCCCTCCCCACATACGCGTTACCCTCAAACTGTGTGTTGACCAGTCAAAGGCTATGTGTTATGTTGATGTCGTGTCCTTTCCGCATGAAATAAATGGGTACACGCCGTGTAGTCCCTCCCCGCGTACGCGTTACCCTCAAACTGTGTGTTGACCAGTCAACGTCTGTGTACCGTGTTGATGTCGTGTCTTTTCCGCATGAAATAAATGGGTACACATCATGTATCCCATACTACATGCCATGTAGTCCCTCCCCGCATATGCGTTACCCTCAAACCATGTGTTGACTAGTCAACGGCCACGTTCCGCTTTGAAGGCCGTGTTGGAAGCCGTGTGGTGACCCTGTGAAATGGCTGAGTACATGCCGTGTACTTGAAAGTACAGGCCGTGTACTTTGGTTTTTCTCACCTATAAATGGAGGGGTCCTCTCCTCCTTTTCAAATGACTCCTCTCCTCCCCATTCCCTCGAGCAGAGCTCTCCCAAGAGACTCGAAGGCTATTTTCTTCCATAACTTCTTCGTCCGAGCTCCGATTTACGATCCGTCAGTGGCCACAGGATCGTAATGACAAGGAAGATCATATAAGCTTGGATTTTCTGTCTTCCCTTCGGCCTTTCCATCCCAGCTTCCACCCAAGTTGGTTTTTCCGGGATTTGACAGAAGCGACGGATGAAGACGAACATCTTCTAAAGGTGATCCGGGGGAGCGTTGTGATCAGAACCTGTTGAGGTAGGGATCTTACCTTCATCACTCTAATTTTTGAATCATGCGGGATGGGTTTCCTCTTGTTTCGTGAAACACAGTTGAACCGGTTTAATAAAGATAATAACTGTCTTGTATAACAGGGACGGGAAGTTTGTGAATACAGTTACATTATTTATATCCTATGATTCTATGTTGTGAATTGAATGACCTCCTGCCTACTGAAAATCACGGTCGTTGGGGGACTTTTGCTTTCTCAATTTGATGCTTCCCTATCTTTCTAGACCGTTTAAGGATGGAAACTTTGTGGAATGTGGAAATTGGTTAATCACGTAAAGTTAGATGATTAAATGAATAACCGGAACCCTTGTGTGATCAACCCGGTTGAACAAAAAACTGAAATAATAAACATGTGGGTGCTAGTTAGGGTTTATTTCTGTGAAGGAAGTGTTTTGTGGGTTGTTGTGGATCGGGTTAACAACGGGGCTGCGGTTTGCATGGTTGTGGGTTGGTGTGAATTCTATGTTGGTGATGGGCAGCGAGGCTATGATAAAAGGTATTAAGGGATGATGATGTATGAGTTTCGATGTGTTTGTGGTTATAGTGGTTGGAAACGGGGCTGTAGGTATGGGTTTGAATGTGAACGAACTATGGGTTGTGAATAATAAATAAAAGTGTAAGAGTAAATGAATAGTGGGGTATGGTATTGGAATGGGAAAAATAATTACTGGGGCTGGTTGTTTAATAAGAAGGGACTTTCTTGTGTTTCTTGTGTTTTCCTAACTTAATTTGTGGATGGTAGGGATATGTTTTATGAACGAATGATATAGTTGGTTGTGGATAATTTCCCAGAATTTAAGGAACTAATAACCTAATTATGTTGAAACATGAAAACCATAATGGGGTTGGGGTTGTTTGTTGTATACATGCTTCGACATAGCAGTGCCGAGGCACGTGCTCAGTTTCTCTCTTTAGAAGCCATAGGTTGGGCTGTGTGTTTGGTGTATATATATATATATCTATATCTTTGTGTTTTGTTACACCCCACCCATGTAGAGCACTTAGTGCCAAACACTCCCATTTCATGGGAGAGGGTCTTTTTCCCTTAGTTACTAGCTCCTTCCTTCTCCTTCTTCCATAGGCTGTGATGGCTTGAGGCAGCCTTACACCTAAGACTCATCAGGTAAGATTCGATTGGGGTGGTATTAGCCCAAGTCTCTTCGGGCGAGTTTACTATTTCTCAAGAATCATTGGGATGAGGCCCAGGTGTGTGTGGGCAGGATACGTGGTTGTGAGGCCCAGGTGTGCGTGGGTGGGATACGTGGTTTTGAGGCCCAGGTGTGTGCAGGTGGGATATGTGTTTATGAGGCCAAGGTGTGTGCGGGTGGGATATGTGGTTCTAGAGGCCCAGGTGTCTACGGGCGGGAATAATGTGGTAGTGTTAGGACATTATCCATTAGGAAGACCAGCTAACTAGTGGGAAATGGTGTGAGGTACCCAATACTCTTGTTCTTATATAATACTACCTGTTGTTTTGTGTTTTGTTGAGTGTGTCTGGTGAGGTTGGGTGGATAGAATTCCTTGTTAGGTTTTGGTTTCTTCTGTTGTTCTCACGGGACATTAGGATGCCTCCCCACTTGTGCATGAGAGATTTAGGTTTTCCTACTGAGTATAATTGTATGATCACCCTACGTTTTCTTTCAGGTTTCTAGGAGGACTACCAGGGCCGTGTGGGACCCTACTAGTCAGGACAGTTGTAGTTGTTGCAGTTTTCTGTACTCTTGTTTCTTTTGGTATTGTACTTTTTGAGCTTTCTTGTACTTGCTCCATGTTTCGTAACTATTTAAACATGCATGTGGGATTGGTTTGGGTTTATTTCTATAAACTTGTTCTTTTCTTTTTTGGTTGTTGACGTGTCCTATTTGCCGATCATAAATAATAAAAAAGGGTAATGCCTCCCATATTTGTGAAAACTCAAACCCTTGGTTCTAGTCGCCACCCCGGGGCCTACTGGTGGTGGGAATTGGGGGTCATTATCTCCCTTTCACCATTGCCAACTTAGGAGGGGCATATTTGATGGAATGGGGTTGTGACATACATCCTCATGTGAATACTTTTACTGAGGACAATACAAGGGAAAATAATAAGCTGTGGAATAATTAATTAATTAATGTTTTTGTTTAATTATTTATATGTTTTCTATGGTCCTAATTTTCCCAAGACACCATACATTAGGAACCTGGTTGTGTATAACTTTTATGTTGTTTATCTTTAAAATGATCTAAAAAACACATAATAAAGGTTGGATCATAATAGTTGGTATGAGAAAACTATTTATTTAATTAGATAATTATGATTAGAGATCCCTTCTAAAATCCCTTAACAATAGACTATGTATATGTGAGAACCTTTGAAGCTATGTATTAGAAAAATGCTGAACATTAGGATCCTAGAAGATGTTAAATAAAAAATACTTTCAAAAAGGAATAATTTAATTCTTCATGACACGTTGAGTAATGTTTTGTTCAAACCATTTCTATTTATTAAAATAGTGGGAACTAGGAGATACTAGGACAACAAACCATGTGAGGGATAATTTAGTGGTTGCCCGAATGACATTCCCAATTCCATAAGAGGTAGACTTCAAAATTTGATGAATACTCTTACCCATATGTCTCATGCTATAAATAGTAACCTACGTAATGTCGTACACCATGCATAACATAAGAGGGGGAGTCTTTGTATAATTTATTTTTTGCATCAATGACCATAGAAATTTAGTAGACCCTCATATCCACTAGTATAAAAACAATGGGTCAACACAATGGAGAATATATTTTCTATGCGTCGCTATCCTGAGAAAAAGAAGGTGACTCTGGTTGTCTATTGTATAGATAGAGTGGTCAACCAATGGTGGGAATTTATTAACAACACCAATATTAAGGATGAAATTTATGAGATGGAGAGGTTAGACATTAATATAATGTTTCTTAGCAATTATTTCCCCTGTAATCTTTGGAAAAAGATAGATAGGGTGTTCAAAGTCTTCATGAAAAATGAAGAATAATATATCATGTCCTTTGAAGAAAATTTCACAGGGCGTTCAATTTATGCTTTGGGTTTTGTTATAAAAATATGAAAGAAAAATATATAGGTTCTTTAGTGGTTCAAAAACAAACCTAGAAAAGGTTTTTTAAATTAGAGACACTGGGGGTTATGGGGAAAATGATCAATGTAATATCAAAGTGGATATGGATTTTATAGAATATTCCCATGGATATGAAGATAAGAAAAGAAAGATATAGTTTCATGAAAGTGGATCCAATGAAAAATGTGGAAATAAATCTCAATAACTCCCTTTTAAAAAATGTGGGAAGAACCATTATGGGAATTACCTTCAAGGGACTCATAAATGATTAAATTTTGGGAGAGTGGTCCACCATGCTCATGAATTTTGAAGAGACAAGAGGAAATTTGAAAATATGCTGGAGGTAAGAAGTGCACCACCCATAGTTTAATGAAAAAACTGTAGGTATAAAGCATACTATGAAAACCAGTGAACTAAACCTTGAGTCCTTGAGGGAAATCAGCTACAGTAGCCACAAAAGGCAAATGATCATGGAAAATCCTATTCCACCACCACTGTAGATATGGGACCTGACAATGATGTGGTGAAAGGTACGATGGGTAATCATTCAGGAATAGAAAACATACTATTTGATTATAGTTCTATGCATTTTTTCATATCTTTCAAGTTTAGTAGAACAAATCAAACCCCCACCTCAGAATAAAGAGGCTGAGTTATCTGTGAGAATAGAAAATGGGGAAATTATTGAATCCAAAGTATATTACTCATCTCTAGTTGTTCTCAATGGATTGAACCTCCCATAAAAATTTGTCTTACATCCTTCAGTAGAGTCTGATTCTAGATTGGGCATGGATTGCCTATCTTTATATAAATTTAATGTCAATTGGAAGGAATGGTAGATCACTCTTAAAATCCTAACACATCATCCTTTTTTGAATAAGTTTATGGAGGAAGATGAATCTTCATTGGATCTATCATCTCCATTGTGGATATTAATGACTTACGAGAAAGAAAATCTTGGTAAAATGATTGTGTCAAAGGAGAGAACCATGCACATATATGTTCCCATTGTGAGGGACTACAGTGATGTGTTCCTCAAAGAATTAACTGGTCCCCATCCCGAAAGATAGGTTGAGTTAACAATTGAATTTCTTTCTGGATCTCTGCATATATCAAAGAATACTTATAGAATGGCTACCATAGAGTTGGGGGAAATAATGAAGTAGTTACAAGAGAATATATAAAGGGTTTTTATACTCCAGAGCGCATTACCAAGGGGTATAATAGTCATCATTTTTAGGAATATGGACAGATTAACTCACCTATGAATTTATTATGACGAGTTCAACAAAATCATGATACATTACAATTATCCTCCTTTATGGATAGATGACTTGTTCGATCAACTTCATGGGGCGATGTATATATCTACGGTGGGAATTCAGTTAGTATATCACCAATTAATTGAAAATATTGAAGACAATCCCAATTCTAATTTTTGAATGATGTATATTCATTATTATTTCCTAGTTATACCTATAAAACTCACCAATGTTCAAGTGATATTCATGGATGTAATGAATAGGGTTTTTAATTATTACCTTGAAATGTTTTTGACAGTCTTTATTGATGCTATTCTAATATACTCCATGATCAATATGGGACATGTCGATAATTTTAATACCGTTATAAAGAATTTGAAAATGTAAAAAAACTATTAAAGGTATATTAAATGTTTGTTCTGCATGAAGGAAGTATCATTCATGGGGCATGCTATCACCAACAATGGAATATCTATGGTCTCTTTCAAAGGAAAGGAAATTGAATAGTGGCCCAACCCAAAACCTATAATGGGGATCCATAGCTTCCCTGTCCTAGTTGGGTATTACTAGTGATTTGAGAAGAACATATCATGGTTTCCAAACCAACTAACCCAGATGACTCAGAAGGGGAAAAATATTTACTGGACTAATGAATGTGAAGATTATTTCAAAGAGTTGAAAATAGGATTATCACTACCCAAGTACTAACACTTTCTAAAAGTGGGTAACACTTTGTGGTATATAGTGATGCTTCCTGTAAGTAATTTAGTGGTTTGATGATGTAAAATGATAAAGTGATATCATATGACTCATTTTATTTGAAAATCTATGAGGAAGACTATCCAGATAATAATCTAGATATGACGAAAATAATCTTCATGTTTAACATCTTGTGACTATATATCTATGGAAAGAAGTGTAAAATATATATTGATCCTAAGAGTATCAAATATATATTCACACATAAAAATCTTAATATGTTCTAATGAACATGGTTATAGCTCATCAAGGATTATGACTTATCAATCCACTACCATCCTAGAAAAAACTATAATGTGGTGAATTCTATAATTAGAAAGGATCATGAAACATTATCAATGATGAGAATTGAGATGTATCCAATATTGTTATATATACATAGGTTGGATATGGAAATCAATAAATAATCAATATCGTAAATCATTTCCTAAATGAGTTACCAATAATCCTTTATAGAGAAAATAAAGGATTCTCAAAGTAATGATGTGAAAATTCAGAAAATGGTGGAAGCTATTAGAAATGGAAAATTCTCAGAGTTAAAAATTGATGAGGAGGAGTTTTTGAGATTTGGGTCATGATTATGTGTAACATATAATTAGGAGATAAAGAAAGAGAATCTGAATAATGCACATAACTCAACCTTCTCTATTCACTCGAGGAGAATTTTTTTATTCAGTTCTCTAAGAGAACTATTGATGGGACAATATGATGAAAGAGATCATTGAATATACAGAAAAGTTCCCAGTATGTTAGAGTGTGAAGAATGAAAAGAAAAGTTTAAGGGGATAATAAAACTTATACCCTTACCAACATGGAAGTGAAAAAACATCCCCATGGACATTTTCAGTAGACTTTTGATGTCATCTAGAGGAAACAATTCTATATGGGTTGTTATGGATCATCTCACAAAGACATCTAAATTTATCTCAATTTGGGAAGAAATATAAATAGATCAACTTTCAATGATTTATATTAGAGAAATGGAAAGAGTTCTAGTAGTAACACTATTGATTATATCCAATTTAGATATTAGATTCACCTTGAAGTTATAGAAATTTATAAAAAATTCTCTAAACATTGAGCTGAATTTCTGTATAACTTATCATCTTTAAACTGATGGCCAATCTGAGTGGAATAGTCATAATCTAGAAGAAATTGTTAGCTCATGTTTTATAATCTTAAAAGGATCATGTGACCATCATATACCTTTGGTTAAGTTATATTACATTAATAGATTGAACCCATGTATCAAAATGGCTCCATATTAAGACAATTAAAGAAAAATATTCAAATCACTAGTGTGACATGATGATGTTGGGGAACATAAGCTGCATGGACAATAAATGGTCAACGAATTGGTGGAAAGGATGAAAATAAATTCATATTAGATCAAGGAATCCCAATTTCGATAGAAGAGCTATGTATAAAATCATTGATGAGATCTAGATTTTAATACTAGAGACAAGGTACTCCTATACATATCTCCATGGAAGAGGATCATTATAATTGAGAAGAAATGAAAGCTGAGTCCTAGGTACATTATCCCCTTCAAGAATTTAGATCGTGTTAGAGATGTGTCTTATCAAATGGAACATCCACATACCATGTCTCATGTACAATATTTTTTCCATGTATCCCTCTTATGAAAGTATATACCATATCTCTCACATGTACTGAATCCATATGTGGTACAATTGGAAAATGACATCTCTTACGATGAGTTTCCAATGAAGATATTATTCCATGGAGAAAACCTTCTTTGAAAAAAAATAATCACATGGTAAAAATAATAAGGAGAAAACATAAGTAATAAGATAAAATATGGGAACCATAGGAAGAAATGAAGGATAAATACCCTCAAAAATTTCCCCATAGTTTATCAAATGAAATTTTATGGGGAAAATATGATAAGGTGGAAGAATGTGAAAACCCATATTTCTATCAATGGAGATCCCCTTCTTATAATTATCTCATATTGTATAAATAACATGAAGTAAAATAGAAAAAAGAATAAAAAATCTATAAAGTAAAATTAAATGAAATTAGGGGTAATTCATGAAATTAAGGATCCTATATCGAGAGAATAATTACCTGACCTTTGGAATAGTAATTTTAACATTATGAATAGTAATCCATTTAATAGAATTGTAACATCATCTATGAAATATTAGAATCATTTTATCCATATTTTATATGATAATATGATATAATTATATAATGGTAAAAGTGAATAAATATTATAATTTTTTTTAATTATGTGTTTGTATTTTTATAAAACATTAATATTTGTTTATAATATTGTGATTAATAATATTATTTAAAACACATTTAATTTCATAAATTAGATTCATATATAATTTAAATTCTAAATTTTATATCTAAATTTTTAATACCTTAAATAATTTTTTAAAGTGTTATAAACTATGTTTTAATTTTAAATTTAGTATTTTCCATGTAAATTTTTATTTTCCTAAAAAAAATTTCTCATCTTTAGAAAATTAATTTCATAAAATGGATTTAATTTTATAATTTTATACATTTAAAAATTGTTTGGTAGTTTTTTTATTTTTCAAAAATACTTCAAATTTTAGTGAATTGTAAAATACAATAATTTAATATAAAAGAGAGATACATGAATTTTTGAGTCATTCTTCTTATTCATAAGAAAAAATAATAAACTATTGAATATATTACGAGAGATCGCCCCTTTTCTCCTTTATAAATACCACCCCTCACCAAATCATACCCTAACACCTTCAAATATTTGGGACTTGTCAAAATTATACCTTATACTCTTAAAAAGAATCTCCCACACTTCTTTAATACCTTAGTATAAAAATAATACAAAAACAAAATCCCCTATGGAGGTTCTCAAGGAGAATTATTCATGATGTAAAATCTACATTATTTTCTTTTGATTTATTTTCCAGTTCATTTCTTATCTTATTGTATCCTCACCTGCCCCATAAAAATGAAATGAAAAGTCCATTAAATTATATAAAATTGAATTTTATTATGAAAATGTAATAATTCTTCATAAAACCCCTTATCCCATTTTTTTATTCTAAAAATGAATATTTCGTCTATGAGGTGGTGTTTTATCACCTTCAAAGACGAAAAGTTCTCATTAAGATTTACAACTATAAAATATGATCTTAAAACCATTACATTGGATTATTTTTTAAAAAAATTATGTTATTAAATTTTTTATTTTTATAAAATAACAAATATTCAATATATTAAATGAAAATACAAAACAAGTTCATTGTTATAAAAAATAACAAAAAATAACCTAAAATTATTAGCATTAACTTTTTAATTAAGGGTTAATCCTAATAACATATAACTGACTGAATTATATGAAAATTATATATTAAATATTTCCATTAATAACACATAATTTCAATGATAGATAATTATCCTCATTTTACACAGTCTTTCATTCATGTATACTATTTAGACGATTAAGAAAACCAGGAAAACGAACACTCGAGATTGATGAAAATGAACTCTATAATTAATAATAATTTCCTTAAGTGAAATTAATAAAATTAAAATGACTAAAATACATGTATATTACCGTTTTTAAATATTAATTAATTAATATTAATTTATTATAAAGTATATTAAGGTGATGAAATAACTCAAACATATGGAAAGTGGATTCTCAGACCCAATTTCCTTTATTTGGGTTATTCATCTTATCTTCAAAATTTTATTATGGATATTATTTTATTATTCCTAAAATGTAATTTTATTGTTCTAAACTTTTAATTTTAGGATATACATTCTTTAAAATTTTATTTAATGACAAATTAATGGATTTATATAAAACAATACATATTTCTAAAAAACACGTTGTTTTTTTATTTTGAGAGTATTTTATCTTTAGTAAATATTGATGATTCTTATACCATGTATGTTATCCCCCATTTATTTTTGGAAATCCAATGTTTACCCTTGATGTTATTCTTTATTTAATTCTCATGAATCCCATTTCCTTTCCATGGGCTCCAGAAATGAATTTTATACATTATATGGGGCATGCATGATTATCTAAATGTTATGATGTGATAGGTGTTCCTATAATTATATAGGTCTCCAGTACATTGGGTAATGTGATGTATCTAATGAGATAATATTAAATATTGTTGAACACGATTCTAGAATTTTTCACAATTACGATGTTATAATGATGAACATATGTTTTGTGTGAACATGATTATAGCTTTATCAATGACTATATATGATAGTTCCACAATAAGACATGATGTTTTATTTTTTTATGAATTTCAGATTACTTTATCTAATTATTCATCTCATGATTATTATGATGATCCTATTCTTATGTTATAATGATGATGTTTATGCTCACCCAAGTTTAATGTATCTTATTAATTCTCTTACTATGCTTTTATCTCATCTCTTCTTTTGATTTATACCCCAATCTAGTACTTATACTAAGGAGAGAATGAGGGGTAATAAGAATCTAGTGAAGTAGGAATTAAATAAATATATTTTTTATTATTTATAAATTTTTATTATCCTAATTTTCCTAAGACACCAAATCTTTTGATCCTATTTGTGTGAATATTTTTTGTTGTTTATCATTAGAAAGATTTAATAACCTTATAATAAAAGTTTTAATGCTATAATTATTATTATGTAAGATGTTATGTGCATATCTTGTGACAAATATATAAATATAATTTCTCAAAATATTTTATATTTCTATGTTACTGAAAAGTTATGTGAGTGGGATTATGCAACATTTCAAGTGCCTATTTTATTTTCCAAATGATATGGCGTCATGAGTGTTGAAAAAATTGATGAAATGTGATTCATGAATAAAAATTTCAATGTGGATGGGGAAATGGGTGTGTTTATAAGTTCATCACAAGAATTTAATGTAAATTATATGCTAGATAGGTAAAATAATAACTGGTCAATTATCTCTATAGAGACTAAAATAATTATAGGGTCGGATGAAAATACATCTAAGTATGGACATATTATTAGTATATCACAATCGGTTCATGGTGGTCCTAGTGTAGATAATTCCCTATACTTTATATGAGACCTCAAATAGGGGACTTGGATTCTTAAATGAGAAACCAAGTCCCTTCAACCACGAAAATATAAAGAGACAATAATGTTAAGGTTAGCATGTTTTTCTTATATAATTAGTTTCTTTATAATATTATTATCTATCTCCATTATGTTAGCATAATATAAATTAAATGATTGAATAATAATGTAGAAAATGTGTTCTCCACATGATGATGTAACCAATCAATGGGAATAATGTGCAATTTATGTTGAAACTACATAATAATGAGAGGTTCAAAAACATTTTTATGAAAATAAACAACATTGATAGGGAATCATAGTGGTGATTAAAATTATCATGGAAAGAGAAAATGTATAAAATTTGATGTTGGATGGGATCAAAAAGACCATCCTATTAACCCCAAAAAGACAATGTCAATTAGTTATGGTAGGCTCACAATGAGGATGGATGTTTTTATAGATATAGATTCATGTCACCAGGCCCAACATGTATTGATGGAAACCCTTTTAGAAGATATAAAGGTAATTATATGATAACCTTTATTTTTTTTACAAAAACAAATAGAATGTTGATTTAATTTTACTTACTCCATATGTATTTCATTAAATTTAGACATTTTCAATAAGAAATATTTCTTAATAGATGTTGTAAAATATCATTGATGATTCCAAACACTTCTTAACAAATTTCATATGGTGGATGCATAGGGAAAATAAAATCCCCACCCAATAGTTTCATATGCACACATTATAAAATATGAAAAATATAATTCTTTCATCCATCATCAAGATGATAAATAATTTCATTTTTGTTATAGTCAATAATATATTATTTCAATTTATTTATTTTATCCAATTTGATAAAAAAAATTAATTAATGAAGTAGTAAAAGAGTAATGAAAAAAAAGAATGTACATCCAAAGAAATGTAACCCTATCACAAATAAAGGATGAGGTGTGATTCACTAGAGAATAATTTGGTATTTATTGTAAATCTATGATAAACGTTTTTTGTGATATGAAAAAATATATGTACATTTTTTAAATTCAGATTTATGAATCAAAACCTGAAGCAACTTCTAATCCATTTCATGTCTTAAGGAAGGAGGCTCATGTAAATTAGGAGGGTAAACTAGTTAATGAAAACATAAAACAATTATAGGAAACATATATAAGTATGAAATAATAGTAATTCATTATGATTTATATCTATATTAGATAAAAAGATATATTTATGTTCATGTGTGTTTTTATGGATTTGATACATCAATAGATAATGAAAACACTAGAAGAAAAAATTATTTCATTATCCGTATAGAATATGGAACATTATGGTCATGTTAGAAGAGTAGTTTTTGGATTTTATCCTAAAAAATATTTCCTGAATAAAAGACTATAAGAAGATACAAAAAAAGATGATGAAATGACATCATGCACAAATAGATTCTTTGCAAAATATTTTATTGTTGTTTGGATTGGAATACTTATATATGATAAAAGAATAATCAAACCAGTAGTGGAACAAGGATGCACAAATGAACTACCAAATTTCCCCACTATAATTGAGGCTAGTCATTCCCCTCAACCACATGCCCTAAATTAGGTAATCACATCTCTCAATACAATTTTTCCTAATAGGTATTCAAAAACATTTGGTAACATCATAATACTAAAATTATTTAGGGAATTGTTGTATGCAATTTCTATCTTACAAAACCCACAATCCACTTTGTTGCAAGGTGTATGGTGTATAATATCCTATGGACATGAAAAAATAATGAACCCCAAAAATATAACATAATATTAGGGATTGAGGTATCTCATGATCTGACTAGTGATTCACCTATTATAATTGATTATCCAAATATTACAACAATAAATTATTCTATTGGAACTTTCATAATGAGGTTGTCTAATCTTATAATGATACATGAGGTATGTCTATAACAAATTATTTCAAATGAAGAACCTAAAACAGGTGATGAAATGTGTTTCAATATAGGTTTCTTCTTACACATAGATTATTGTATAATCACAATATGTAACACAATGACATATCATGATACTAAATACTATGTGACCATTAAACATAATTTTCAACTTTTGTGTCTTAAAGTTCGAAAATATGACATCCACAGTTGTGTTAGTAGTGATTTTTGGGGTCCGATGGACCTAACATGATTTTTTGTGAATAATAATCTACCCTTATGGATAGTAACCTACACTTATTAATAGTAATATTTTCATTCTGAATAGGAAATCATCCAAATGAATATTAACCACACAGATGAATGTATAAATAAAATTTAGGCATGTTATAAATGATAATATGACCATAGTAAATGTAGTGGTATTTTTATAAGTCATAAATAATAATAATAATTAAATAATTAATATAAAATGAAATTTAACTTCTTAAAATGTCTTCATAAATTAATTTTTTTTATGAATTTTGGTTTTATGATAATTTTATAAGACCATATATAATTTTTGAAAGCATTATAAAATAAGTTATAGTTTTAAAATATATATTTTTCAAGTAAATTATGAATTTAATTAAAAATTAAATTTAAAACATTTAGAATATTATTTTGGAAAAATATATATTTCATTTTTATATTATACATGTTGAAAAATGGTTTGAGGGATTTTTTTTATTTTTCTGAAATACATGAATTTTTGATGAATAGTGAAATATGATAATTTAAAAAATAAGTTAGATACAGTAATTATTGAGTCATGGGTGATATTCTATAGATGTAAGCACCATTGTTTTGAAATAACATACATATATTATTATTATCATTCCGGGAATCTTCATTTTTTCTTGTCTTATAGAGATATAATAAAAAAATGATTAAAATATTAAGAAAACCCTCCTCCCATCCACAATAAAAACCACCCACACTCCCCTCTTATCTTTACTCATAACAATCCTTGTACCTTTCTAAATTCTGATCAAATATCTCTCCAGGCTCCTCCACCACATCCAGAAGCCCTTGGTATTTTCAAAAGACCAAATCCTCTCCCCTTATGATATTCTCAAGTAAGATTAATTCAAGAGGTAAATTCCTATGTGAAATTCTTTACTTTTCCTTTCATGTCACTTTGTTTTCTTTTCAATACTCACATCTCATCATCCTAATGTTATGAACACTATATTACCATATATGTACAATATTGTTTTTATGATAATGGGATAAATTATTTTCATCTTTCCTTTACAGTTCTTTTATAATAGTAGAAAAAGACCATCTGAGATGTGTTAATTTACCACATTCCAGGACGATGGGTTTTCAATTTATGTTACAATATTTAATTCTATTCATGAAACCATTATTATGGTCGAAACAGAGTATAATATATTTATTATGATGCATTTATGGTTTTGGAATCTTTTTTTTCACATGGTTTTTTATGAAACAAAATAATTTTGTTGTGATAAAAAACATCCAATTAACACAAATGGTTATCACTAAAGTTTTATATAAAGATTCATGATCACTCTAAGTAACCAAGTGAAATTTACATCCATGTAAGATTCTATATTTTCAATAACAAAATATACCACTATTTACCAACAACCATCTTCATTTTACATGATTATTCATTCATATATATAAGTAAGCTGATCATGAATCAAAAGGACCCGAACAAAGAAATTAATCCTCAGAACAAATCAAAATGGTTATGAATGATCTGAAAATGGGTATAATAAATAATTTACATATAAAATATGTTATGGTAATATAAATTAATTATCCTAATTTTATTAATCAGTTCATTAATATCATGTAGAGAACACAATTATACTTAAGGTAATGGATTATACATGAACCTACATTCTTCCATTGGGATGTTATTACTATCTTTTTACCCAAATGAAATCTTACATTCTTTTTAGGTAAATATTATAATTTTTGATTATAAATAAAAACTCATGTACCACGATCCATTGATCATTCTCTTTCATGGATATACAATAATTTATGTGATTCCCTCCTCAATACCTCATGATAAGCAAACCCGTTTTGAGGGAATTTCCCAAAATTTTACCCAATTCCATGTGCACTCTACCATCTATATTAAGCCACAATTTTTTATTAAATTAGAATTTATATTATGAAAACCTTCTTGTTTAACTTCTGGTTTTATGTAAACGACTGTGCCCTTTTAAATTTAAAATTCTCTTTAGTATTTTCCTTAAACTCCACGAAAATTTTTTGATGCTAAAATTTATTAAATACTCTTTTTACATGTTGTCACTTATATTTGAAATTGAATACCATGATATATGCCTATTTATTTTATAATTCCATTCCTTTATGGATACATGTTTGATAATTCCATTAAATTATCCTTTATGAAATGATTATGATAACCATTTCTTTATGTGGGTTCCCATATGTTTATATATGATTGATTTATTATTATTCATCATGAGGAAAGAATATTCAGGAACATGTTAAGATAAGTGTTCCCAGAGAGTGATTTAATTTATTGGATAAAGTTGAGTATGGAGAGACGTTTTGTACAATGGTCTTGGTGGTTATCCTTGACATGTGTTACCATGTTCAACAGTCTCAGCGGTTAGCCTTAACTTGTTCAATCATGTGTAACGGTCTTGGTGGTTAAACTTGAATTGTGATCCTTTAAGTGCAATGTGCCTTGAATTATTCTAAATTCATGTTTTACGTTGCTTCCAAATTACGATGATTCCATTTTTATATGATCCCAAGTTATACATGTTATGTTTCCATATGTTGAATTATGTTATGTGGCTTTTAATATCATTATGTCATTTTTCCTAACCAACATGATAAGGATTTATTGTTATTCTAATTCCCTTACTGGAATTTTTAGCTCATCCCTTTGGTCATGTTATCCCCATGTTATCATATGACGATGTATGACCAAAATGGAAATTATGAGCTCATTAAAAATATTGAATAATGAAATTTTTAATGTTTTTATTCTTATGTACCTCATATTCAAAGAAACTAGATTTCATGATCCTCAGCTGGTATTCAGATTTATAATTTAGACTAAAATCTTGTAATGTTAGGCTCAAAAGGATAGGGTTTCTATATTTTCTATCAAATAATGGTCTTGTTATTTTTTTTGAGATTTGGAATATATCACTTTAGTAAGAACCTTATGGATGAGACTAAGAATAAGAAAATACCCCTAAATTTTGGTTAGTATAGATTAATAATATTATAAAGAAAATGAATCCATGTATAGATGAAAACAGGTAGATGTGGCTATAACACATATGTATCTAGTGGTAAAACTCGAGAACACCAATTTTAGCTAGACTTGAATGGGAACTGGTGCATGACAACAGGACTTGCTATACTCTTAGTTGGAAACTCCCGCAGGATATGCTTTTCCAAATTTATAAGCTTAGTATGAACCATTATTATTGAAAAACAAAATAATATAAGAATATATGTTAGGAAACATATCATTGGTAACATAGATTGAATCCTAGGGACTCACTTGTTAGTATATTATTCTATTTTAAAAGTTTATCCTTTCATGTTCTAAGCATCATTTTTTTTCTTAATAGGTAAGTATTAAAGACCTATAACTATACATTATTTTTTATAGTTAATGGCGGGAAATGGATGAACACGTTCCAACAATCTATACAACAGGGAATAATTAAGATTGAACTAATGATATAAAAAATATGATGGGAATAGGTGCTCAAAACTTCATGACAATACTTGATCTGCTGGATCATGTGATGAATAATATCTTGAATATTGTGTAATGCACTCCTTCTCCAAGGAAAGAGGATGTTGTCATTGAATCCTTTATGTAGAAAAGGCCTTCCACGTTTAGAGTATCTTCTGATCCCTTCCTTGAGGAACAATGGATTAACTCCATTGAAAATATATTCTCTCTCCTTCAGTGCTTAGAAGAAGAAAAGACATACTAATAGTATATCATTTTAATAGAGAAGCTAATATGTGGTGGAAACTGATCAAAAATATGATGTCCAAGGAGTAAATTGACTCCATGGATTGGGAAGAACTAGTGATAATATTTTTCAATAAATATTTTCCCCAAACCCTCCATCTCAATATGTAAAGGGAGTTCCATAGACTCAAGATGAAGGAGCATGATTCCATTAGGGTATATGAATCGCAATTTACTATGATTGTAATTTTTTTCCTCTAGATTTTTCATGAATACGAAAATAAATGTGGATCAAATATTTAGAATACTAAATCTTATACTATGAAATGATTTGGTAATTATAGATTTTGACAGTTGTGAGGTGATTTTCCTTTGTTCCCTCATGGTTGAAATTCATATCGGAGACTCAAAATAGTCTCATGGGCCTAGTGAAAAGAAGATTAAAATGGAGTCTAATTTGTTTTTTTGGAAAATAAATCCTATGATGGAAAGAAGATTAAACATCTTAGGTTTCAAGTTGAGGGAAGAATAATTCTAGGAACTATCTAAAAGGAACCCAAAATTTCTTCAAATTTATAAGAATGGGACAACTAGATAAAAATTTCCAAAGGGGTATGAATAATCCCACTCATGTTGAATAATAAAGGAAGGTTTAGATAAATTCTCAGCTAGTGGGGTGGTGTTACAACTTCAAGGAACATGTGAATTAAGAAAACAATTTCTCTTAGAAGAGGGTTGTCAGAGGAAATCAACAAAAAACACCAAGGCAACATAGAAAGGCTTATGCTATCATTGCAACTTAAGTAGAGTCAGAAAAATATGTGGTGATAGTTATAGTAGTTATTCATTCATGAATAGAGAATGTACTGTTCGGTTCTGGATCTAAAAATTCTTTCATATCATGCTTGTTTAGTATAACTATTCCAACATCACCTCAAAATTTGGATGATAAGTTATCTATGAGAATAGATTATTGGAAAATTACTGGTTTCACATTTTATAACTCCTCTCCAATTAATGTATATGTAATGAACCTCCCAAAAAATAGCATCATACTTCTTCTAGTGGATTTTGATGATATCTTGGTCATGGGTTGACTATATTTAAACAAATACAACATCAACTATCAGGAAAGGGAGATCACTCTTCACATCCTGAAGCACCCTCTAATTCTTTAAAATTGTAAACATGAAGATGTGCTTCCTTTAGAATAATTTTCCCAATTGTGGATATTTTTTCCTTACAAGAAATCATGTATATCTTTAATGATTTAGATGAAAAAGATGTTACTTCTCAATGATATTCTCATCGATAGGGATTACACTGATGTATTCCTTGATGTGTTTCTTGGTCTTCCTCTTGATCAAGCGGTGAGTTATCAATTGAACTTATTATTGGATCTCTACTTATATCAAAGACACCTTGTATAATGGAAAACATATAGCTTGAAGTTCTAAAGAGGATGTTATAGTAAAATTTGAAGAATGGTTTTATATGCCCGAGTGCTTCACCATGGGGTGCACCATTCCTCTTCATCACGAAGAAGGATTGATCAATGTTCTTCAGAATTTACTATTGTTATCTTAATAAAATCATGATAATGAAAAATTATCCCCTACCACAGATAGATGACTTGTTCTATCAGCTTTGTTGGGATAGTTATATCTCTAATATAGACCTTTGGTTGGGATACCACCAATTAAAGATGAGGAAGTAAGATAGTCCCAAGAATGACTTTTGAATGAGGTATAAATACTATGAATTCATTGTGATTCCCTTCAGACTCACTAATGATTCACCAATTTTCATGAATTTAATGAATAGTGTCTTTAGAGAATACCTCAACAAATTTGTGGTGGTATTTATCGATGATATTCTAATATACTCCAAGAGCATGGAGGAATATGATGATCATTTGAATACATTGATAAAGACATTGAAAAGGGAGAAAATATATGAAATTTACAATAAATGTGAGATCTGGATGGGGGATGTTTCGTTCATGGGGAATGATATCACTTGAAAAGGAATATTTTTGGATCCTTATAAGACAAAGGAAAATAAAGAGTGGCCTAGGCCAACATCTATAACTGAGATCCATAGCATCCTTGGTCTAGGTGGGTATTACTGAAAATTTTAGGAGAAATTTTCATTATTGTAAAACCCAATGAACAATCTGACATGGAAGGGGGTTATGTTTTTCTAGGCCTGATAATGTGAAGGCTTCATGAAGGAGTTGAAAATGAGGCATATCACTATGACTATACTCACACTCCTAACAAGTGGAGACCACTATGTGGTGCATAGGTATGCTTAAAACAAGGGTTTAATCTATGTGCTAATTCCAAATGATAAAGTGATAGTCTACACTTCAAGGAAGTTGAAAATCCATGATAAAAACTATCATACACATGATCTGGAGTTGGCGATTGTTATGTTTGCATTGAAAATATAGAAACATTATCTCTATGGGAAGAACTCTGAGATATATACTGATCACTAGAGTGTCAAATATATATTCTCATAGAAGGAGATTAATAGTATCAAGAGAATATGGTTAGAGATCATCAAGGATTATGACTACTTAGTCCATTACCATTCTAGTGAGGCAGATAAGTTGTTGGATGCTCTAATTAGAAAGGATCCTACATCATTATCAATGATACCAATTGAAAAGGATAAAATCTTCTTAGATTTGCAGAGGATGAACAAGGGAATAATTATGGGAGGATCATCATCAATCCTTTCTCAAATTATTTCTCTAGCGTACCTCAGGGAGACAACAATGTATGCTCAAAAAAAGATTTGAAAATTAAAAAATTATTGGAAACCATTAGAAATGGGGAATCCTATGAGGTCATGACTAATGAGGAAGGTGTTTTATGATTTGTATCATGATTATGTGTGTCTTCTAATCAATAGATAAATAAGAATATTTCGAATGAATCACATAGCTCAATCTTCTCAATTCACCCCGGGAGCACATAGATGTACTGAGATCTCTATGAGATCTTTTTGTGGGACAATATATAGAAATAGATTATTGAGTGTACATCAAAGTGCCTGATATGTTAGCAAGTGAAGGATGAACAGAAAAAGTCTAAAGGGATGATGAAACTACTACCCATACCATTATGGAAGTGGAGTATCGTCACCATGGACGTTCTCACTAGAAATCCAAAGAAATCTAAAGGAAAAAATTATATATGCGTCATTGTGGATCATCATATAAAGACAGCTCACTTTACCACAATTCTAGATGACTTCTCATTAGATCAACATTCATGGATATATATCAAAAAGGCGGTAAGGTTTAATTGAGAGACACTATCTATTGTATCTGATAGAGATTTGATATTCACCTCGATGTTCTGGAAAAGTCTCCAACATGATCTAAAGAACAAATAGAGATTCGGTATGACCAATCATCCTCAAAATGATGGACAATCTGAGTGATATATTCATACACTGTAAGATATGGTGAGGGCATATTCTATGGACATCAATGGAGGATGATACATACATCTTCCACTGTTCAATTTCCCCTAAAAAATAGTTTCCACTCCAAAATCATAATAGAACCATACAAATACCTTTATGGGAAAAGGTGTAGAACACTAATGTGTTGTGATAAAGTCAGTAGTGTAAGATGTTAGGAACTGAAACGGTCGATGAAATGGTGGAGAAGGTAAATACCATTCCTTCACACATCAAGGCCTCCCAAAGTTGATCAAAGAGTTATGAAGACTACCATCGAAGGGACCTTGAGTTAAAAGTTTGTAACATGGTATTCCTATACATATATCCATGGAATATGGTCATGAGATTTTGGAAGAAAGGAAAGATCAGTCACCGGTACATCGACCCCTTCGAGGTCGTTAATCATGCCAATGTTTTGGCCTATTGATTGGTACTTCCACCTACCATTTCTAAAGTGCATGATGTCTTCCATGTAACCCTCTTAAAAAATTACATACTAGAACCTCCACATGTACTAACATCAGAGGTTGTACAATTGGAGAATAATATTTCTTTCGAGGAGCACCTAGGGAAGATCTTGGATCATAGAAATAATGTTCTACGTAACAAGACTACTGACATAGTAAAACTACAATGAAGAATAATAAGTACAATGAGGAAAACTGGGAACTAGAGGAGGTAATGAATGAAAAGTACCCACCCATGTTTATGGCTTATAATAAAAAAATAATTTTTAGCGAGAAATTTTATAAGGGGGGAAGAATGTAACCACATAATGTTTTATCTATGGAATTCCCTTCTTATAATTATTCATTATAGTACAATCACACTAGGTAACATAATTAAAAACCATGAAACGAAATACTATGTGACCATTAAACACAATTTTTCTAATTATGTGTCTTGAATTTCAAAAATCAGGCATACACGATTGTGTTCAGGGTTATTTTTGGGGTCTGATGGAACAAACATAATTTTTGGGAAATAGTAACCTACCCAAATGAATTGTAACATACCCTTATGAATAGTTATATGACCCTCATGAATAGTAACACATCGATAAGAATAGTAACCTCACCCTTGAATTTATAAATAAAATGTGGTCTTTTTATAAGTTATAATATGACTATAGTAAAAGTATTGGTATTTTTATATGTAATAAATATTTATTATAATTAATTAATTAATTTTAATTAAAATACATTCTCTAAAAATGTTCTCATAAATTAACTATTTTATGTCTTCTAGTTTTAATATAATTTTATAAGTCCTTATGTAATTTTTGGAAGCATTATAAAATCAATTTTAGTTTCAAAATATCTATTTCTCAATTAAATTAAGATTAAAAATAAAATTAAAATTAATACATTTAATAATATTTAATTATATTTAGAAAATTATTTTTGAAAAATTTAGTTCATTTTTGGATATAAAATGTCAAAAAATTGTTAGGGTGAATTTTAGGGGTTTTTCTGAAATACATGAATTTGTTTTCATGAATAGTGAAATATGATAATTTACAAAATAAGCTATATACATTAATTATTGATTCATGGGTGATATTATGGTGATGTAAGCACCATTGGTTCAAACATACAAGAAAATATTACAGTTTTTGGTCATGAAATCTTCAACATTGCTTGTATTATGGAGAAATAATAATCTAATGATCAAAATGTCTAGAAAACATATCTCCCATCCACTATAAAAACCACCCCCACTACCCCCTTATCATCACTCAACTCAAGCATTGTTACTCGTCTATATTCTACTCAAATCTCCCCCAGTCTTCTCCTCCACGACTATAATGCATTGGTATCTTAAAAATTATAAATCCTATCCCCATATGAGGCTCTCAAGGATGATTAATTCATGAGGTCAATTCCTCTTTTCAATTATTTTACTTTCCATTCTGATTTTTTTTGTTTTCATTTCGATACTTACCTCTCCTTATCCAAATGTTATGAAAACTCTAGTATCTTATTTTTATTAGATTTTTTTTATGTTAATGGAATAATTTATTATCATCTCTCCTTTAACCTTATTTTATACTAGTAGTAAATACCAAATCTGAGCTGTGTTACATTACTTTACTCAAGGATGATGGGATTTGAATTTTTATTACCAACTTAAATTCTTGTCATGAAACTATTATTATGGTTTAACCGAACTATAATATATGTAATATGAATCATTTATGGTTATGGAATCTTTTTTTGCACATGGTTTTTATTTATAAAGCAAAATGTGTTTGTTGTGATAAAAAAACCACCAATTAACCCAAAAGGTTATCACTAATGTTTTAAATAATGATTAATCTTCACTCCAAGTATCCAAATTAAATTTAAAACCATGTAACATTCAATATGTTCAATAATAAAACATAACTCCAATTATGATATACCATATTGATTTTACAAGTTAATCTATTTATTTATTTATGTAAACCGATCTGGAAACAAACAGATTATAACAATGAAATCGAACCTCATAACCAATCAGAAATGTCATGAATGAACTCAAAAAGGTGATACTAAAATAATTACACATATAATATGGTTTTTAATAGTTAATTAATGATACTAATTTCATTATTCAGGTTATTAATATCATTTTTAGAACACCATCAGACTTTATGTAAGGGATTCTATAAGAACCTCAATTATTCCTTCGAGTTGCTCTTACTATATTTTTAATCAAATGAAATACTATATTCTATTTATGTACATATTAAAGTTTTTATTTATATGTCCAAACTAATGTATCAGGATATATTAATCATTTCATTTAGGGTGCATACATGATTTTAAGTGATTCCATCTTCAATACATCCCGGTTAGAAACCCATTTTGAGGGAACTTCTATAATTTTTCCCCATTTCATGTTCACTCTACCATCTATTATAAGACACCATTGTTTCTATAAAATCATAATTTTTATTATGAAAATATTTTTTTTTCACTTAGGGTTTTATATAATATATTATTCCCTTTTCAATTTTAAATTATCTTTTTTATGTTCTTTACAACTGCACTAAAATGTTTTAATGATAAAATTTCTTAAATACTATTTTTTACATGTTATCAATTCTTTTTGACATTAATTACCATGAAATATTTCTATGTATGTTATAATTCATCTCCATAATGTATTCTTTTATGATATTACCATTAAATTATTCTTTATGCTATGATTATAATACCCATTTCATTCTATAGATTACCGTATGTTTATATATGATTGATTATGTATGGTTCATTATGTGGAATACATATTCATGAACATGTTAAGATGGGTTCACCCAAATAGCACACAAACTCTTTGATAAATGTTGAGTATCCTTAGAAGAAATATGAAACAGTCTTGGTGGCTAGCCTTGACTTATTCACCCATGTGGAAGGTATTGGCGGTTATCCTTGACTTGTGTTACCACGTGAAACGGTCTTGGTGGTTAACCATGACTTGTGCTCCTCTATGTGCAATGAGCCTTGAAGCGTGATAAATTCATGTTTTATGTTGTCTCCACATTAATATAATTCCATGATTATAGTATCCCATTTTATATATGTTAAGGTTCCATATGTTCTATTAGGTTATGTGACTTTTTATATCATTATGTCATGCTTCCTAACGAATGTGCTAAAGCATTATTCTTATTATTATTTTCTTAATGTGCTTTTCAAATCACCCCTTTGTTCATTTTAACCCTAAGTTATCCTTTGCCGATTTATGAGCACAATGGAAGTTAGAAGTTCAATATGATGATTAAATAATGAAATGTTTAATGTTTTCTGTTTTATGTTTCTATTCATCAAAGATGCTAGACTTCACGATCCTTGTCTTGTATTCTGATGTATATTTATGAATAAAATCATGTAATGTTATCTACAAAAGGTTGGGGTCTCTATAGTAATGTACACAACCCAATGTTTTATCAATGGAAAACCTTCTTATATTTATTCCTTATAGTATATTCACATTTGGTAACATAATGACCTATCATGATACTAAATACTATAAGACCTTTTAATATAATATTTCTACTTCTGGGATTTAGATTTCGAAATATTACATATATGGTTGCATTCAGGGTTATTTTTATTGTCTGATGGAACAAACATAATTTTTGGCGAATAGTACACAACCCTTATGAATAGTAACCTACCCATATAAATTTTAATATCATCTTTATGAATAGTAAATTGACCCAATGAATATTTACCTCACCCATTAATGTATAAATAAAATGTAGGCAACTTATAAGTGATAATATGGCCATAGTAAAAGTATTGTTATTTTTGTAAGTCATAAATAAATAATTACAATTAATTAATTTAAAAGAAATTTTATTTTCATAAATGGTTTTTATTAATTAACAATTTTATGTCTCTTATTTTGACAATTATTTTATAAGACATTTTGTAATTTTTCAAAGCATTATAAAATAATTTATAGTTTTAAAGTATGTATCTTTCAAGTAAATAATGATTTTAATTGGAAATTAAATTATTCAATATTATAGAATTATGTTCATAAAATAGAGTTCATTTATGGATTTTATAATTGAAAAATGGCTACAGTGAATTTTTGGGTTTTTTCCGAAATACACGAAATTTTTTTGAATAGTGAAGTGTGATAATTTACAAAATAAGAAAAATACATTACTTATAGAGTCACGACTGATCTTCGTCTGATGTAAGAACCATTATTTCAAAATCACATGCACATATTACTATTTTAATCATGTATTCATCACTATTTATTGTCTTATGTAAAAATAATAAACTAATGATTTAAATGTTAAGAAAACCCTCCTCCCCTCGACTATAAAAACCACCCACAATCCCCTCTTCTCTTTACTCCTCTAATGTGTTGTTAATTCCCTAAATTCAACTCAAATATTTCCCACAAATCCTCCTCCACTTACATAAGATCTTTTTATTCTCAAAATACCAAATTGTCTCCCCTTAAGAGCCCCTTAAGGGTGATTAATTCAAGAGGTAAATTACTCTTTTGAATTATTTTATTTTCATTTGATGTTATTTTTTTCTATCCATAACTCTCATAATAAATATTATGTGAAAACTATAGAAACATATATCTATTGTAAATTTTTATGATAATGTAATAATTTATTATCATATCTCCATTACACTTATTTTATACTACTAGTAAAAAAACATCTAAGATGTGTTAATTTACCACATTCAAGGAAGATGGGTTTTCATTGTTTTTTATGTCTTCAATTATGGTCATGAAACCATTATTGTTGTTAAAACTAACTATAATATATGTTTTATGTATCATATATGGTTTTGGAACAGTTTTTTACACATTTTTTTGATTTATAAACCAAAATGTGATCGTTGTGATCCAAAACTGCCGATAACCGAAAAGGATATCACTAATGTTTTATATAAAGATAAATCATCACTAAAAGTAAACAAATGAAATTTTAAACCATGTAAACATATAGATATTAAATAATATAACATTAATTCATGAAAAACATTTTCTTTATACATGATTATCCATTTGTGTATATACGTAAACCGATCATGAATCAAACAGACCTAAGCAATCAAATTGAACCTCATAAAAAATCAAAAAGGTTATGAATGAACTCCAAAAAGAAATGATAAATCAATTAAATGTAAAATTGGTTATGGAATTATTAATTAGTGATTTGTTTTAATTTTTTGGTCACTAATATCCTGTGGAGAACACCGTTAGACTTATGGTAAGGGATTCTACCTGAATCTCTATTATTCCTTCAGGTGGATTTTACTCTCTTTTTACCTAAATGAAATACTATATTATGTTTATGTGCATATAATAATGTCTTATTATAGGTCAAAAATCATGTATCAAAATCCATTAATCATTCTATTTTGTGTATATTCATGCTTTTATGTGGTTCCGTCCTCAATACTTCCCGATAAGAAAACCCATTTTGAGGGAACATCATGATTTTTTACCCAATTTCAAGTGCACTATGCCATCTATTTTAAGAAGGCATTGTTTTTATAAAATCTATAATTTCATTACAAAAACCTCTAGTTTCACATATGGTTTTATATAAAATATAATTCCCTTCTCAATTTTATATGCTATTTATTATTTTCCTTAAAACCGAACTAAAATGTTTTTATGGCTAAAATTTGGTAAATACCCATTCTACATGATATAACTTTTTCTTGAAATCACATACCATGATATATGACACTTTTTTATTATGAATTTACATTTATGTTTTAATTCCTTTCATTCATGGATATCTGTATGATATTCTAATTAAATGATTATCTATAACGTGATTATGATACACATTTCATTCCATGGGTACCCATATATTTCTGTATGACTGATTATGTATGAGTCATTATGTGGAAATAATATTAATTAACATGTTATGATGATTGAATCCAAATATAAATCCAATGCATTGGGTAATTTTGAGTCTCATGATACGTTATGTTCAATGGCCTTGGCGGTTTTCCATGACTTGTGGTACTACGTGCAGTGGTCTTTGTGGTTAGCCTTGACTTGTGAAACCATGTACAACGGTCTTATTGAATAACCATGACTTGTTCTCCTCTATGTTCCATGAGCCATGAATTGAGTAAATTCATGTTTTATATTTTTTCCAGATTACTATGAATCCATGTTTATATTATACCATGTTATACATGTTAAGGTTCCATATGCTAAGTTACCTTATGTGCCTTTTTATATCATTTTGTCATGATTCCTAACCAATGTTCTAAAGATTATTTTTCTTATTACCATACTGGGATTTTTTTGTCATCCCTTTCTTCATGTTATCGCCACGTTATCCTATATTGGTGTATGAGTAAAATGGAATCTATAAGCTCATTATGGATATTAAATAATTTTTTATGATGTTTTATTAGGTACCTAGTCATCCAAAGCACTATTCTTTATGATCATCGTCTTGTAATTTGATATCTAATTATGCTTAAAATAATGTAATGATATTTGTAAAATGAAGGGGTTTCGATAGTTGGTATGAGAGGATGGTCTAGTTATTTTTTATATTAAGAATATAGGAATTTAGTAAGAACCTTAAGTATGAGATTAAGTATAAGAAAACACCCTAAATTTTGATATGCATACAGTAAGTGGATTATCAAGAAAATACATCCCTGTCATGATACAAATAGGTAGTGGTGGATCTGGAATAGCAGTATCAAGGTGTAAATCCCGAAAACACCACTTCGAGGTATACTAGAATGTGAACTAGTGCACAATAATGGGACATATTGTAGTCTCGGTTTGACACTCCCAGAGGATATGATTTGGTAAATTCAAGATCATGGTACAAACCATTATTAAGGGAATAAAAAAATAGTACATAAGAATATATGTTAGGAAGTAGATCATGGATAACCAAGATCTAAACCTATGGAATCACATGTTAGTCTATACTTCTCCTTTACATGTTTATCCTTTTATGTTTAATGTTTCCATTTTATTCTTAATTTCTTTGTATCAATGACACATAATTGTTCATTATTTTTGTTTTTTAATGGTTATAAATATAGGAACACATGCCAAAAATCAATGTGATAGGGACTGTGAAGATTTCCAAATTGATATGGACAATATGATGTGAAAAAGTTCTCCAAAAATCATGGCAATACATTCTCTATAGGCTGAAGTTTTGAATAATAACAAGAATCATGTGGAACACCCTCCACCTCCAATGAATGTGAAACATTCTATTTAATCCTTCATACAGAATAGAGCTTCCATGTTTAGTGTATCTTATGATATCCTTATTACTGAAAAAGTGGATTAAATACATTTAAAAGATATTATACATACTCCAGTGTTTAGAAGAAGAAAAATTCATAATCATAGTCTATCATTTTGTTGGGGAAGCTGATCAGTGGTGGACACTGGTCAAGAATATGAAGTTCAAAGAGGAAATTTTTTCCATGTATTGAGAATAATTCTTGAAAATGTTCTCCAATAAATATTTTCCCTGAACCCTCCGTATCAATATGTATAGTGAGTTCCTCAAACTCAAAAATAACGAAGATGAGTCCATCAGGGTGTATGAACAAAACATCAAAAGGAATGAAAGATAGACCTATATATTTTTAATGAACACTAAATTCAAGGTGGATCACTTCTTTGGATGACTAAAACCGAGTCTATGAAAAATGTTGGTGATTCAAGAGATTGAAAAATATGAATTGATTTTCTTTTGTTCCCTCAAGGTTGAAATGGGAATCGTAGAATCCCAGTTTTCTTCTGGAACCAATGAAAAAAAGTTTTATAAGGATTCTAATATTGGTTTTTTATCAAATAAATACAATGATGGAAAAAAGATCAACCATCCCAAATGTTAAAATTGTGGGCAGAAGCATCCTAGGAACTCTCTAAAGGGATACAAGAATTACTCAAATATGGAAAGATGAGACATCTATCAATGAACATTCATAGGGATATGAATAATTCTAATAATATTGAAGAAGAAATTAATGTTCAAATCAACACTCATCTTGTAGTGTAGTGTTATAACATCAAGGAGCCTAGGAATTATGAGAATAAAATTTTCTATGACAAGGTTTTTTGTAGTCAATCAACAACAACCTCAACAGAAACAAGGAAGAACTTATGTTATCACTACTATGGAGGTGGATATGGAAGAAAATGTGGTGATACATATGCTAGTTATTCATTAGTTAACAGAGTATGTAATATCTAATTCTAGTTCTATTAATTATTTCTTATCATTAGTGTTTTATAGATCTATTCAGATACCAACTCAATATTTGGAGGTTATGTTATTTATGTGCACATAATATGGGGAAATTAATATATCCAAAGTATCTAACTCCTCCATAGTTAATGTTTGTGGACTAAACCTCCCAAAAAATATCGTTATACTTCCTTTCGTGGAGTTCAATGTTATTTTGGGCCTGGATTAGATATCATTGTACAAAGCAAACTTCAAGTGTCAGGAATGGGAGAAAACTCTTCACATCCCCAAGCATCCTCCAATTCATTACTAGTGTAAGAAAGATGGTGAATCGCCTTTTTAATATATATCTCAAGTGTGGATATTACTACCTTATGAGTAGAAACATCTAGCTCAAATGATTATGGGGTTACATTGATGTAATCTTTAAATATTTTCATGGTCTTCCATCTGATCGAGTGGTTGATTTATCAATTGAACTTATTCTTGGATAGCTACCTATATCAAAGAAACCTTATAGAATGTCCATCAAAGGGTGGGAGGAGATAAAGATGCAGTTACAAGGGAATTTGGAGAAGGGTTTTATATGCTCATGTGCTTCACTATTGGGTGTTACATTCCTCTTCATCAAGAGTAATGATGGATAAATGCTCCAATGTATTGATTATCATGATCTGAATAAACTCATAATTAATAACATCCATCCCATTCCATGGATAGATGAATTGATCGATCAGCTTTGTGGGGGCGGTTATCTTTTTTAAGGTGGAACTTCAGTCAATATATCCCCAATTAAATGAGAGGATGGAAGATATTCTTCATACTTCCATTCGAATGAGGTATGGACACTATGAATTCCTAGTGATGCTCTTCAGACTCACTAATTCCCTAAAAATTTTCATTGATTTAATTAATAGATTCTTTAGAGATGAAATTGATAAATTTTTGCATGTCTTTATCGATGATAGTATGATATAATCTAGGTGAGAGGTTGAACATGATGAAAAATTGAGTGCTATGATAAAGAATTTTTAAAGTGATAAGATATATGAAATGTATAGTAAATGTGAGTTCTAGATGGAGGATGTATAATTCAAGGGGAATGTTATCACTAGAAATGGAATATTTGTGGATCATTCTACGACAAAGGTAATTGAAGATGGGCCTAGGAAAACATATGTAATAGAGATTCGTAGCTTCCTTAGTCAAGATAGGTTTTAATAATGACATCTTGTGATTTCTCACAATTTTCAAACCCAATGACAAAGATTAAATGGAAGGGGGTGATGTTTTTCTGGACTCAAGAATGTGAAGACATCTTGAAGGAGTTGAAAAGGAGGATTATCTCTGCACCACAACTCATTCTCCCAATAACTGGAGAATTATTTTTGCTGTATAGTGATGCTTCAAAGAAGGGCTTATGCTGTGTGCTGATGAAAAATGATAATCTGATATCCTATGCCTCAAAGAAGCTGAAATTTAATGAGAAAAACTATCTTACGCAAGATCTAGACTTTTCGGCTATGATATTTGCATTTAAAATCATGAGAAATCATCTATATGGGGAGAATTTTGTGATATGTACTAATCAAAAGAGTCTCAAATATATATTCACATAGAAAGTCCTTAATATTATCCAAATAATATTGTTATATCTCATCAAGGATTATAACTGTGCAATCCACAACCATCCTAGTAATGAAAATAATGTGGATGATGCTCTATGTACAAAGGATCATACATCTTTATCAGTAATGGGAATTGAAAAAGATACAATCTTCTTTGATTTTTAAAGGATATAAATGGGAATCATTAAGGGAGGAACATCATCAATAATTTATCAATTGATTTCCCAACCATCTCTTATGGTGAAACAAAGGATGCTCAAAGAAAAGATGTGGAAATTATCAAAAGGTTGGAAGCTATTAGAAATGGGAAATCCCCTAAGATCAAGATTAACGAGGAAGGATTTGTAATATTTAGGTCGCAATTATGTTTACCATCTGATCGAGAGATAAATAAGGATGTTTTGAATGGCGCTTATAACTCAACCATATCTATTCACCCAAGGAGAACAAATATGTATCAAGATCTCCGAGAGATCATTTGGTGGGACAATATGAAAAAGGAGATAGTTGATTATACCTCAGAGTGCTTGGTATGTCAACAAGTGAAGGATGAAAGATAGATGTATAAGTGGATGATTCAACCACTACCCATTCCAAAAATGGAAGTTGGAGAACATCACCATTGACTTTGTTACTAGACATTCAAGGAAATTTTAAGGAAACAATGCTATATGGGTCATTATGGATTTTCTCACAAAGATCGATCACTTTATCACTATTCGAGAGAACATCTCATTGGATAAACCTTCAGAGATTTATATCAATGTGGTGGTAAGGCTGCATGGAGTACCACTATCTATTGTATCTAATTTACATATGAGATTCACCTTGAAGTTCTAGTACTATCTACAACATTCTCTAAGCACAAAACTAAACATCAGTATGGAATATCATCCTCAAACTGATGGCCAGTCTGAGTGAACTATTTACTTAGTGGAAGATATATTGATAACATATTATATGGTCATCAATGGAGGATGGTACCATCATCTTCCACTAGTATAATTATACTACAATAATACTTTCCAATAAATCATCCGAATGGCACCATAAGAATCTAGTATTAGGAAATTCTGTAGAACACATGCATGTTGGGTTGAAGTAGGTGACAAAAAGCTTCTAGGACATGAAATGGAAGAGAAGGTGAAAACCATTCAGTAGCATATCATGGAAGGGCAATTTTGACAAAAGAGTTATACAGAGAATTGTCTATGAGGCCATAATTTCAAAGTTGAGGACATGGTATTACTCTATATATCTTCATAGAAGTAGGTCAGGATGTTTGTGAAGAAAGGAAAGTAATATCCCATGTACATCACCCCCATCGAGATCCTTTATCATGTCAGAGTTGTGTCTTATCAACTGGAACTTCTACCGACCATGTATAAATTGCACGATGTCTTCCATGAATCTCTATTAAGGAAGTACATTGTAGGTCCTTCACATGTACTGAATCTAGAGGTGGTATAGTAGAATAATGATCATTCATACGAGGATCGTCCAGTGATGATCCTAGAATCGTAGAGATAATGTTCTATGTAACTAGACTACCAACCTGTTTAAGGAACTGTGGTGGAATCATATGTACAATGAGGCAACATTGGAATTGGAGGAATCAATGAAAGAAAATTACCCGCACTTGTTTATGGCATAGAATGTAAAACAAAATTTTGAGGGAGAAATTACATAAGTGGGTAAAAGTGTAATAACCCAATGTTTTATCAGTGGAATTCCCATGTTATAATTAAAACATAATGTGTAATAACATTTGGAAATTAAATGAAATATCATGATACTAAATACTATGTGACCTTTTTAAACATAATATTTTCACTTATCAGATTTGAATTTCTAAAATCTGACATTTATGGTGGGGTTCAGGGTGATTTTTGGGGTTAGATGGAACATACATAATATTTGGGGAATAATAGCCTACCCTTATGAATTGTAACATACCATTATGAATAGTAATATAAACCTTATGAATAGAAAATTGTTCAAAAGAATAGTAACCTCACCCATGAATGTAAAAATAAAATTTAAGAATCTTAAATGTGATAATATGACCGTGGTAAAAGTATTGGTATTTTGGTAAGATGTAAACAATTAATTAAAATTCATTATTTAATTTAAAATAAAATGTACCTTCCTAGAATGTGTTCATAAATTATAAATTTTATGTCTTCTTGTTTTATAATAATTTTATTGCATCTTATGAACAATTTGAAGGAATTACAAAATAAGTTATTGTTTTAAAATTTTTATTTTCATGTAAATTAAGATTTTAATTAAAAACTAAATTAATCGTATATATAAAATTTTTATCATAAAATGGAGCTATTTTTTTGATTTTAAACATCAAAAAATGGTTACGATATGTTCTTGGGATTTTTCTAAAATACTTGTATTTTTATCAATACTGAAATATGATAATTTAGAAAAGAAGATAAATACATTAATTATTGAGTCATGGGAGATGTTTTTCTGGTGTAAAAACCATTGGTTAGAAATCAAAAAAAATTTACTATTTTTGGTCATGTATTCATCACTATTTTTTGTCTTATGTAGAAATTATAAACTAATGATTTAAATATTAAGAAAACCCTTCTCCCCTCCACTCTAAAACCTCCCACACTTCCCTCTTTTCTTATAATATTTAACACCTTGTTTTTTTTCTAAATTAATCTTAAATATCTTCCAATCACCTCCCCCCACATTCATCAGAATATGGCCTCATCATAATTCAAAATAGTCACCCCGTAAGAGGCTCTCAAAAAAGATTAATTCAGGAGGTAACTTCTTGTTTTGATTTTGTTTACTTTCCTTTAAAGAATATTTTTTTCTTTCACATCCTTAACTATCCTTATCCAACTATTATGAAATTTCATGTAAATTATAAGTAATATTTTTTTTATGATAATGGAATAATTTATTATCATCTCTCTTTTACCCTTATTTAATATTAGAAGTAAAAGGAGCATATGAGATGTGTTAATTAACCACATTCAAGGACGAGGGGTTTTCAATTTATCTTACCATCTATATTTTTGGAAATTAAACTATTATTATGGATGAACCGAACTATAATATATTTATTATACCTAATATATTGTTTTGGAATATTTTTTTACACATGTGTTGGACTTATAAAAAAAATATCTTCGCTATGATAAAAACTGTCAATTAACCCAAAAGGTTATCACTAATGCTTTATACAATGATTCATCCTCACTCCATGTAACAAAATGAAATTTACTACCACGTATCCTTCTATATTATTAATAACATAGCTTTAATTATGGTCATAAATCTTCATTTTACATGATTATCGGTTCATTATATATGTAAACAGATCATGAAACAAATGTACCCGAACAATGAAATTAAACCTCATAACCAACCAAAAAGGATATGAATGAACTGGAAAAGGTTATAATTAATCAATTACATATAAATTATATGATATAAATATTAAATAATGAATCTAATTTGAATATTCAGGTAATTAATATAATGTGTAGAACACCATTAGACATAAGGTAAGGGATTATACCAAAACCTCCATTATTCTTTAATGTTGTTCTTACTCTATTTTTACCCAATTAAAATTATGTTTTCTATTTATGTAAATATTTTAATTGATTTATATATGTCTAAAAACAATTATCAAGATCAATTAATCATTATATTTTGGTATATTCATGTTTTAATGTGATTCCCTCTTCAATATATCCCAATAAGAAAACCCATTTTGAGGGAACTTCCCAACTTTTTATCCAATTTCAAGTTAACTATACCATCTATTTTAATACAAAATTGTTTTTATAAAATCAGTACTTTTATTATGAAAACATTCTGGTTTAACATTTTGTTTTATATAAAATATTATTCCCATTTATATTTTTAATCCTCTTTAGTATTTTCCTTTAAACCTCACTAAAATGTTTTAATGCTCAAATTTTGTAAATACACGTTTTACATGTTTTTACTTCTATTTGACATCAATTAATATGATATATTCATATTTACACTTATTAATGTCGTTATATGTTCTAATTCCTTTTGTTCATGGAAACTTGTATGATATTCACACTGACATATTCTTTATGACATGATTATGATACCCATTTTTTCTATAGGTACCATTATGTTAATGTATGATTGATTATATATGATTATTTATATGGGAAGAATATTAATGAAAATGTTAATATGGGTGAACCTAGATATTTCCCCAATGAATTAGGTAATGTTTATTCTTAGAAGATGATTTGTGAAACGGTCTTGGGGGTTATCCTTGACTTGTGCTACCTTTTGCAATGATCATGGCAGTTAGACTTGACTTGTGCTACCATGTGAAACAATCTTGGTGGTTGAACTTGTATTGTGGTCTTATAAGTTAAAAAATCCACGAATCATGATTAATTATTGTTTTAGGTTGCTACCACATTTATATAATTCCATGTTTATAAGATCCCAGGTTATACATGTTATTGATACATAGGTTCATTATGTTATATGACTTTTTATATAATTATGTCATGCTTCCTACCAAATTTGTTAATGATTTATTCTTATGATAAATTTCTTATTGGGATATTATCTAATAACTTTTTTAATTTTATCCCTAGGTTATCCTACATAGTTGCATCAGCATAGTGGAAGTTAGGATCTCATTATGGAGATTAAATAACAAGTTGTTTTTATGATGTTCGATTATGTACGTAGTATGACAATACACTATAATTATTTATCAATGGACTGTAATTTTATTTTTATTTATTCTTAAAATCATGTAATGATATATATAAAAGGATGGGTTCTCTATAGTCTGATCAAGATATTCTAGTGAAACGAACAGAAAAACAAAAGGACTTTTCGAGTGTAAATTATCCCCCTCCTGTTCCAATGAATCATTAATTTTCATTACAACTTCATGTAGTTACCATATTTAAAGATGTAAATATTTCATACATTACATATAATTAAGAAATACTTATAACATTTATTATATTCCAAGTTGGTATTAATTTTATAAATGAGGTTCTCTTGTTTTAAGGTTTTTATATCTCAATTGTGAATACATACATAAGGTTCCTTTTTGTAAAAATTATGTAAATAAAATAATATAATACATTCATTAATGTTAATATCTATTCATATTTTTTTAGATGAATTCATATCACCACAAAATAAAGGGGAAACCCTTTGAATCATGATTTTTATTCATTAATCGCAGTATCATTTCAGTGGATAAAACTAAACTGGAGTTGAAATAAATTGATATGAGAAATGCTAAGATAAATAAGGTGTTTGAAAATATATAGATAGTTGAAATACACTATTTTAGGAATACATTTTTGGGTTAAAACTATTAATTATTATCAATTGAAATATATTTTAAATTTATTCATTGCGTGTTTGTTTCTGTTTTTTAGGAAGCATTTGATGTTGAACGCAATCAACCTAGATAGGTATCATTAGACAAAATAGTGTCTTGGCACAAGGCATTGACAAAATTATTATTTGTAGTCTTGGTATGAGGCATTGAATACATGGTTATGATGTCCAACATTATGCATTCCCTCATTATAAAATTAGCTATTGATATATCATGTGATTATTAGACTAGTAGAATATCCTTGTGAATAAGTAAATGAATTTATTTGATTTATCTTTTCCATATTATGCTAATGTTAATGTTTAAAAGGTTTGTGTTTTAGTCTTATACATTATCATAAATGTTTATTCTTATTTATGATAGTTTTAACTATATTGTTATCCTTACTGATCATTTTTATTCACCCTTTCTTATGTTAATTTTTTCCTTAGATGTGAATAATTATATTATGATTGACCAACAGGAATAGACTATGGGATATGAGTGTGTTAAAAGGAGACACATTTTTTTAGTTTTTCCATTTAATATTGTCATGAAAAACATATGTATGTATCTAGTTATTCCAAGGATACTAAAATAATTGGTATTTCAGGACTTGATCCCTTGTGATTATTCCAATTTTATGTAACAATGCACCAACTCTTCGTAACTAGGGTCGGCGCGTTACATTAGAAAGGATGTAACATTCAAACCCCAATCCATTATCCTTGGTAGGGTCTCGGTGCCACTAACCTCAAGTCACATACCCTGTACACTAACAGTTGGAATGGAATTCCATGGGATTTACTAAGTAATAGGGGCATGTTTTACATTATATAAATAACCAAACATGAAATTATCCTAAATAAATTCTATCCCACTATAAGGGAAATGATCCTCAGTAAATTTTGATATTAGTGTCTCATATATACCCTAATTTCAAGGATGGGTTATCCCTTACAGTCATGTCTTCTGACATGGTACCCATGTATCATGGACTCCCATGAAACTACAAGATATACATGATGAAGGTATGAAAAAAATCTATAAACTTATTTAATCTTTTATTTGGTTTATAAAATAAGGTTCAAGATTCATCAACAAAAATAGGCAAACCATTAGGTTGATAATAATCAAGTTTCCCCTTGATAGCGAGTGTTCCTATTATGAGTAACCTAAAGTGGTATATAGAAAATCCTAATTCCCCTATTGGATCTCAATTCTAATTAATGATCAATATGTATATGGGATTTTGGATGAGGTTTAATCTCTTTCCATGTCCCTATTAATGATTTTATTACATAGAATCATTGATGATAAAAGAAAATACACATAATGGTAGCACATATCCATGCGTAAGAGAGACTCATACTCTACCAGTTTCCCAAAAGCACTATTTACAGCTCATATATAACCCCTAAAATGTATTCCACATAAGGACATATCCCCATGTGTCTAATTTTCAAGACACCATAAATTCTGATGGTTGGATGTGGAC
Source organism: Viscum album (assembly GCA_963277665.1). Taxonomy (NCBI): domain Eukaryota; kingdom Viridiplantae; phylum Streptophyta; class Magnoliopsida; order Santalales; family Viscaceae; genus Viscum; species Viscum album. The sequence continues at coordinate 1,346,972,006 of OY728121.1, read as the reverse complement.
ACCCATTATCAGTCACCTCCTTATGTTTTAAACATAATCAATCAGGAAATCATTAATTATCTTATCCCAATAATTTGTTGGTTTCTCAATTATGGGGAAACATCAGTGGATAATTTTCATTTGGTAATTCATTATCAACCCTTTAACTAAAAAATTTATCTAGTCACTTTATGTAAAACTTTACAAAAACATACTCACCATATGATGTTAAATTGATTCACATGATCCTTTTACATGAGATTAAAATATGAAACTCAAACTATATAGTCATTGTTTCTTATTTTGGTATGATATTATAAAACTACCTTATGGTTCAAACCCAACATCATCACTTAATATATTTTCAATATAGACATCTTCCATATTAATCCACCCCCATGGATTTAATTCATCATCATTTCACTTATTTCCTTCATTTCTAGATCATATTCCAACTGAGACTCAATTTCCATCATTCAAAAAGGATATCTACCTAATGAAATTAAATACTTAATTTCTAATTATTACATCTTTACTATGTTCTTAGATATCCTTTAATAGGGGAAACACTACTCAAAAATATTTCTAATTATCCTTGGATCCAAATTAAGTCATATTCTAGCTTGAGGGGATATATCCTTAATAAAAAGGAACTGATGATTCTGAGAGGGATGTATTCCATGTAAAATGAATCAATTTTTTATTTTATTTTGTTCCATTTAAGATCAACTAGAAAGGGATGATCATGTGAAAGATTCATACAAAATTTATCTCAGATCGTCTTACCAGTAGAACACCTTAATTGAATTAAAAACCAATATAGGTAATTATGGTTTTATAACCATAAAAGAAACCATGATTTTTCCAGTTAGATAACCATTAAATGTATGATGTGACCCTTTAGATGCATCCAAACAAATAGTGTTTTGATTTCATTGATAAGGAAATGTAGGAATATGTAATTTTGTTCCTGATCCCAACATCATACAACCCACTATGGTAATTAAAAAACATATTTTAAAATAATACAATACATAATTTCTTGACTAACATGTAACACCAATATTGAAGGGAACTCTGATATACTATTATTTAATTCTGAAAATTATAACATATCAATTAAATTAGAGTTATGAATAATAATAATAATAATGTAATTTTATTTATTAAGGGAATATATATTTAAAAACATTTATTTAATTTATAAAAAAAATGTACTCAATGCTCATTAAAGTCATTTTATGCCTCAATTTTGTTTTTCTCAAAATGGGTATTAATGAATTTTGCATTCAAAAATTACAATTAATATATTATATTTTGATAGATTTTTTTAGTAAATGAATATAAATTGAAAAATAATTTCATCATAATAGGATTTGGAGGCATTTTATAGACATTATTGCAAATCTTAATTTTAGAGGGAATAATAAAATAGCACAACTGTTTGTAAAACTATTTTTTAAAAAATATAGTAAATTAAAACTACCATTATTTTTTTTATATTATATAAAACTAAAATAACTAATTGATAATTAAAAATATTTTGTTTAATTACAGAATATAATAATCATCATATTAAATTTTTTATAAGTTCATTTCATCCAGAAAAGAAAATCTGAAAAAAATTATTTTTCATTTCATTTTCTACATTTATTATATATTTTATTTCTATAAAATATCAAAATTTAACCCTAAAAAATTTATTCCTTATTTAAAATTATTTTTTCCAAATTTGTAAATAATTTCCTTATATTTGTTTTCCATTATTAATAATTACTACATTAAATATTTATCTCCTCGGTATGGGAAATCTAGGGTCAAAACATAGAGATAATACATAATAATCTCCCAAAAACTTACATTTTTTTATTGGATGATTTTATCTTGACCATACCCATTAAATATTGTAAAATACATCATTTCATCATATTTTCTTGTTAAAAATATTTATATTATATGAGGTAAAAAATATTTACAAAATGTCACTTCCTTAAATTTAATATCTCTAATAAGTGTTACAAAATTTTAAACATGTAATGAATGGTTCTAAATTTATATTTTTGATACTAATAACTATTTTTATGATTTAAATTTATTATTTAGTTTTTAGTGATGATATAATGACCATAAATTTCTACATAGTGCCAATACATTTCTTATGATTTTAGTAGTAGATAGGTCAGGTAAATAATATTTAAAAATTAAAATGGAAACTTTTATGGGTGATTTATAGTGTTCAATGATAATTTTTTGAAAAAATAATCTATTATTTTCATTTTAATAGTTTACATTTTATCTAAATTTATGTCTTGATATATTTTAATGTAAATTGTGTGAATAGTATCGAAAATAGCATTAATAATATTTTAAGTTAAATTCTATTTTATATAATGATTTAACATTCATAAAAATGGTATATTTGGAAAGGTTAATTGGATATTTTCCAATAAGAAAAACATTATAAATTTATGTTTTAGTTTTATCATTTTATTAACATTCTTGTCCCTTAATCTCTATGAATCTGGTTATCACAATAATCAATAAATAGGGATTACAGGGTGTTAAAACTAAGGGATTGGAGATAAAAAATAAGTTAAAGGTGTCTAATGGTTTTTGGATGAGATTATTTTGACTTATAATAGACCTTGATTAATAATATGTCAACTTTTTTTTTTTCAGTTAAACATTAAAACTAATATATATTTGCTTTATACATTAAGTAAATTTTGGGTTCCCCTTTCATCTCTTATATAATAAAACCACCCCTCTAATATTCCCCACACATAATAAGGCATGTAACTTGAAAAATGTCTAAAAAAACATAAAAAATTATCCACCACTTCATACATGTTATTCTCTCACGAAACGAGTATCCAAGAATGATTAATATGAATTCCAAATATAATTTTTTGAAAAAGTGGCCAAACTCTTAACCGAGTGATTTCATATTATTTCCTCTTCTAACAACATAAAATATTCTATATCCATGATAATTTAATAACATAAATTTGGTAAATATATATAAATTATATATTTCTAGGGGACCCACCATTATTCAACTCATTTATATCCTTTGACAAAAAAAATAGCATTCATTCGTATGGACGAACAACTCTCTCTGTATAGTGGTGTAAGCAGTTATCATCACCAAATTACAAGGATTATTATAATTATTGAAATAAAGAATATAAAGAATATTTATGAAAAATATTGATTCTATAAATGCAATACATTATTTACCTTCTTACCCTTCATCTCTTTAATAAATGATAACATTTCTTGTGCTTACACGTGGTCTACAACCTTCATGAAGTGAAGCAAATAATGGTTAATTAACTCAATTAAATAATTTTTCAAAAAATGTATAAAATTAAAAATGTTGTATTAATACCATCATTACCAATTTTTATATTACCTAACAAGGAGATTTAAGGATGGATTGAAACTTCTAATCTAAAATATAAATGAAAAGGAAAGAGTTTAATTATTAAAAACACAGATTTTAGGGAATAATTTTTTATAAATGGGTGTTACAATTTTGCAGGTGGATCATATATGATTTTATATGTATGTATAAATTACTGTCATGAAATTTTTCTAAATTAATATTTGTTAAACTGCTGTTTGAAATATGTTATGATGAAAGTGAGGTTAGAGGTATGACTTTCTCATCTTAATTTTGTTTTCTTGAGAAATATGACATATTTACCACTTCTTTCCATAATGTGGTTTATATACTACCCCTTCTATTTTTTAAATGACTAATATCAATATTTTATTTAAATTAAATGTTCAATTTTATTTAATTTTATTGACTAATATAATGACTCAAAATGAAAAAATAGATATGTTTTTATTTTATAATCTCATGATTATCTGTGATAGTTTTTGTTTAAGTACTTATTGGGTGAATTATATAATTTGTTTATATTGAACCCCATATAATTTTTTCTTATATGGTTATTCTCGTAAATTAAAATTTTCCATTCATTATCATTTCTATATAAACTCAAATAGTGAAAAAATGATATTAAAGAAACCATACATTGTTTCTCTATTCTTCGAGGAATATTTTTTTTTTCGTTTTTCAAATTTTATTTAAAATATTTTAATGATTAATTTTTTATTCACATATGATTGATTAATGTAATTTTTACCCATGATTGACCTTCTATAATTTTTAATGGTAATATATTTTTTATTTTTGGAATGAGGATAATTTTTCTAAATGTGTGAATTAAATATTTATTATAACATACATCAAATGAATTATTTTTCTTGTTATTAGGACTAAAATTTTCAGCATAGATTCCTTTATATTTTTCCATTGTTCATGAAAACAATTTTTCATAATATTTTTTAATTACATTGTTATTAAATAATATTTTAAAAAATTAAATGGTATATTCCTTAGAAATTATTCTCGTGATCCTATTAATGTGATTTCATCTATATGTTAACCTGAGGTCATGGCATTAAGATTATTATGTTAGGAATTATTCATCAATCATTGGGATTCTAGGTATTTTTTCCATGTGATTAATTATGTTGTTATGTAATCCATGAATATATTATCATTTTAAGATAAAATTAATATGCTATATTTTTATTATTTTCTATCCTTTCTATATTATGAATCCTTTTTTATTAGGTGATAGATTTTTTGTATGATTTAACTTTAATATGCATCAGTTCTCAACCTTTATTGTGTTTTCCAATCCCTAGGTTATGATGAAAGGATTTTTAATTTATTTCAACACTATAATAGAAGAAATGATAATGTTCTAACTATAATATTAGTATCTATTTCAATTTTTTCAAATGTTATGTTAAAATATTTTATGTATCTAGTATAAAAATACTACAAAACTATTTAATCATTCATGATATCTTGTATCTTGTCCTAGTGTAATAAAATAACCCTCGGCTCCAGGTTACTAGAGTAGGGGTTATAAAATTTGTATCAAAGGATATTTCATAGGACCCTTGAGAACAATATTTAGAAAATAATATGTTAGATAATATAACCATATGAAATATTCATGGTATATATTTGAGTAGAGTGTAATATCATAATGCATTGGTAAAGTAGAGAGTGTGTGGTTTTCTTATAAAATAAATATCTTTTTGGATAGTGGAAAGCAGATGTTGTTGTCCCATAATTCAATCAATTGGTGAAATCCTTGAAATTAGTTTATTAGTAATTAAATAAATATTTATTGATGTATGATGAGTGGGCCAAATATATCACACTTATTTAGACTCTCCCGTTGGATATTTTTAGGTTAATTCACATTTTTTTTCACAAATCACTATGACGAATGAGATGATAAAACCTATGAAAAGTTATGGTTTTAGGTTGTGATATGGGATAAAGATAAAGTGTCATGGGATAATAATTATATGTTTTACCATATGTTTTATGGAATCAATACAACTTTTGAGGTTTTATGTTATTGGAGTTTATGATGATTAAAGATATTTTGGGAGAAAAATATACAAACACCTTCCCTTCTTATTGCATGTGTTTTTATAAAAAGGTTATATTATGAAGAATGATTTTATATTTTTTTTAAATATGTTGAATGGTATTGATAAACATTATAATTAATATAATATTTTAAGTCAATATAGATAATTGGGATAAAGTGTTATTATATTTTTCAGAAAAATGTTTTATCATATAGATAACTTAAGGAATAAAAAGTGACATGGTTAATAAATTTTTAAATCTGTTTTTAGATAATTTAAATAGATAAGGATAATTATACGATCAAGGTAAACATAATTTTAGGAATAGATACAACAAAATTATCCTTTCATAGCGCTAACAATTTCCTTTATTGGCACTGACTACTAACGTGAGATTAAAAGACAGAGTCCTTTATCATCACTTCAATAAGAATAGTTAAAAGACACCATTATATCCCCTTATACAAGAAATGATAAAGTATACATAATCAATGATTCTACAAGTGTTGATAAAGGATCCATTTATTGGCACTTCAAAAAGCATTGATAAAGGATCAATTTTTTATTTCTTTTGAAAGTGTAGGTAAAGGGGCATGGTGTAGTGAGTTTTAATAAAGAAAAAAATCACTAGTGAGGTGTGTAGAAATATCAAACTACAATTAAAAAAAGAAAAAAAAGAAAAAAAGGTATGAATACCTAATTTAAATGAAGTGAAAATAATAAAGGACTATTTTCATGGTTTTGGCAATGTGATGGGGGTTTTTAACTAATATTATACATACATATTAAAAAACGTTCTTAGAGTCATAAATGTCACACTATATATCTGATTGAGATTATTATGATTATTACATGTCTCAATTGACTTATGGAACATTTTTATAATGTATTGATACAATCAGAATGTGTTTTCCCACTTTTGTGTACGTCAGTTGTTGTTTTTACCAAAATGGCATTTTAAACTAGAAACACATACTTTGAATCACACCTGTCATATAGTGTGTTAGTCTTACATGAGACCAATTATTACACATAAAAATTAATTATAATTTATTTCACTAATTTAAAATGAAAATACAAGGGAAATTGGTCGATATTTAGTGAGTGAAACTATTTAAACTAAAATGTAGATTTAAAACTAATAACGGACACATTGAGTCATACCGGACACATCATGTGATGGATTGGGGTGTAGCTAATTCCTATCCATAAAAAATGAATTATGGATCATTTTAATAATGTGTAAAAATAATCATAATGTTTTTGGTCAGTTTTTGAGTAGGTTAGAAGTCCTTTTTTATTAAAATTGATGTCATATTAAAGTTAAAAGATGCACTTAGAGTCATACCAGACACAAAAAGGTTTATAATTAGTTATGTTTTATTATAACAGTGACACAAATTAAATTTGGACCATTTTTCTAATGTATCAAAATAATCGTAATGTGTTTTCATGGTTTGAGTAGGTCAGTTATCCTTTTTATTAAAATTGATGTCATTTTTAAATAAGAAAGACACCTTTTGAGTCATTCCAGTCATACCATGGGTCCGATTGAGGTGACGATGATTCCTAAAATTCTAATGTAGGATCCCAAGTAAGTAAATAATTATGGATTTTAATATCTATGTCTATTTATGAATTATATAGTGTTTTAGAGGCTTAAAATGAGAATAAATCCGATCATTAGCATAAAATACTCTAATATTTTTTAAAAGATCGTTTTACCAGCTTTTGATGGAAAGCCTTTTTAAATCAAATTTTGACAATTTTATAAGATCTATCTGTCCAAATAAATTTATTCTTTAGGATTGGGACATTGAAATATACTTTTGATAAATTTTTGGTATTTTTCTGACAGTGTTTATTTTTTTATGAATAGTGAAAAATACTGCATTTTACTTCAAAACTATTTTTTTCATCTTATTTAATTATATGTATAGATTTTCCTTTTAATTGGTTTTAAAGTTTAGTTATAATATAATTTTACCATTTAATCCAATTTTGGTCATTGTAATTAATTTCACTTTGGAATTTTTCATAAAGAAGTGTCAAACTTTTGATTGAAATTGATTCTAAAAAACCCGCTATTTGTTTTGACAACGGGAATTATTTTTAAATTAATTACCACAATTTATATGATTGAATATGGTAAATTGGGTTCCATATTTGGAATCATAAGGTACACATTATGTAATTAAGACTATTGTATTTGGACATTATGAATAGTAACGGCGGTAATTATCTTTAATTATCGTGGTTAATTAGTAATCGGGTAGTTAAGGGTAATAAAATAATATCATAATAATATAAAATGACCCCAAAATGTGTCCTAATGCTACTGGTTGTGTCATGGACGACCATGGGATGCCTTGTGCCAACTTTTGGACCCCATGGATTCACTTTTGCGTGATAGTAACTTTTTATCTTTTTATTTTTAAAGAAAGTTAAATATAACAAAAGAATATAACACCTAAGTAAAACAATTTTAATTTTGTCTACATATGTGATATCTGAGACTATAAATAGTCATTCTAAAGCTAAAAATATTTCCTATATCATGGTATTTTTTATAATATTTAGACATTAAATAAATAAATTTATTTTTGGCACTATGATGATGTAGTGATTACCTCATTAATGAAATATTTAAATAAAATGAAAAGATAATGTAAAATATAAGACTTAAACTTGTCAAAAAAATATTGGATGGGTGGATTTAGAACCCTTATCACCTTATCCTTGAAATATATCATTGTGGGACCTTTAAAATCCGAAAATCATTTTATGATAAAGTAACATATCATGACTTTCCAGGAATGCCCCTCCTACCTCTTATAAAAGGCCCCACCTCTACCCCCTTACCCACACCTCTCAAGCCATTGGATCAGCCAAAATATAATCATTTTAACTCTCCACATCCCTCTCTTTATCCTAAAATACTTACCTTAGGCATAATGCTCTTCATGAAAACCTTTTGGTTCAATCCAAGTGGAGTTACCCGATATAAAAGAGATTAAAGAACGATCAAGTCAAGTCGGATACCAGGTAAGAGACTTCATCTCAATCTCCCTTCACTGAGGAATATTTTATTTTATACACAAAATTCTTTTATACGGTGTATATAACCCCTTTAATTTTACTTTTATTCAAAAGGAATCTTTTTATACGAAGCGTTTAACTAAACGACAAAAGGGAATGTTTTTGTCTTACGTATGCGGCGACGGTGAATTTTCCACCGCCATGAACATTATTTGAGTTTAGGCTTCCTCTACAAGCCATAATTTTTTTTAAATGAAAAATAAATACCAGGTTTTACATTTCTTTTATTTTGGTATTGAAAAGGGTTTTGATAATTCTTTGATTATATCAATGTGTTTTTGATATTTTTTGACTAATGCAGAAATGTTATGTTTCCTTTATGCATGTTTTATGTGATATGATTATGTTATCGTTCTTGGGATTTGTTTATGATGATGGGTGGTTCCATGATAAACTAAGGGCGGGTGATCCCGTGATATCTCTCCAATGCATTGGGTAATGCGAATGAGTTAAACGCTATGTTTTTTCTGAAGAGATTTATGGAATGCTCTGTAATGGGTATTCCAAATATAACCATGAGGTTTACTCTCTACGTAATAATGTTATGAATGCCTCAAGTTACCTTTATGTCTTATTTTCTCTATGAGTTATTCATAAATCTTATGATTTTATAAGGTATGTAGAATTGCTTATATTCTATGAATAAAGTATGATTTCATTGTTTCTTATGTATACATGGACTAAGGTTTCCTTTCCGTATTTTTATATACCTTACCTAGATTTTTATGCTCATACCAAGTCTTTGAAATGTTTTTCATAGGTCAGGGTAATGGTACATGATGTGATCTTAGTGTTGAGGAAGTGTTAAGAAAAAATCCATGTTTTATTTTGAATATGTTTCCTTTGATGAAAACATGCTTTATTTTATGTAACCACCTTGTTTAAATGTGGAATGCAATGCATGATTTATGATCTAATTATCTAAAACTATAATCATGAAAAGATCCTCAATGTGTATTCTTGTAATAACTCAAGATTAAGTAATGTTTAAGGTTGGGGCCTTATAGTTGGTATAAAAGGTCGGTTTATATAACTTTAGGAGTTAGAATTCTGTTAGATTACTGTCCAAATTTTTTTTATGGTCAAATTGAAATGATATACCATTTAAAGATTTTCATGTTGCTTCATCTAAGACATGTTTGTTCAGAATGTTTTTCCATAGAGGAAATAGGGATGCAGTGCTAGGAAGGCATACAGAAGGAAATGACCTTCCAAATCATCACCCTGAGATGGTCGGGATTGGAACTGAATAGTTTGTTGCAGTAATGGCATAGCTGACTCAAGCAATAAATGCTGGTGGTATCCATGCACGAGATCAGCCAGATCAACTGCAGAGGAACATGTTAGTGGTGGAACATTTCATGAGGCAACATACCCCATCATTCAGAGTATCATCCAACCCTGTTCTAGCTGAAGGGTTGATTAAAGCACTGGTGAATATTTTCAATGTCAGGGGGTGTTCAAACAGTCAATAGGTTAGTCTTGTTGTTTACCGTTTAGAGGGTGAAGCAGATTAGTGGTGGTCGATGGTTAAAAATATCAGGGACGCTGATTAGATTGATGATCTCGACTGGGATGAATTCAAAGGTATGTTTCTTGAGAAATATTTTCTTAAGGATGTTTGACTTAGGATAGAAAAAAAATTCTTAGAATTGAGTCAAGAGGACAACTTAGTGGCTGCTTATGAAGAAAGGTTCACTCGATTGGAAAGGTATGATCCAAATTTTATCTGAGACCATGATAGTAAAATCAATCGTTTTTACTCAGGATTAAAGCCAAAATATCGAAGGGATTTAGCTTCTCGCGAGTTCAAGAGTTATGAAAAGCTTTTTCGATGTGCTGCAAAGGTAGAAATGGAGTTTTCCGATGATCAAGTGTTCTATAACAACCAATATAAGAAGAGACCTAGGTCGCTGGAGAATGGGAAGAATCCTTCAAAAAGGTCTGATAGTAAGAAAACTAAGTTTTCAGTTTGTGATAAATGTGGTAAAAAACATGTTGGGGAATTTCATTTAAATTCTTGAAAGTGCTACCGATGTGGTAAGATGGGACATAAGGCTCGTGATTGCACTAAAAAATATCAGGGTGATGGTAAGACCAAATTTTATTTACAGTTAGTGAAATTTTTCAAGTGCAATGAGATGAGTCATTATTCAAATGAGTGTTCGAAAAAGAACTCAAATGATGTGAAATAGTCATACTACAAGAAGAAAGGTGTGGTGAAATCCTTTCCAATTACTTCAGTAGATGCTGGGCCATCAAATGAAGTGGTATCAGGTACTTTGTTTGTTTTTTCAGAATATGAGAATATGATGTTTGATTCGGGGTCTACACATTCTCTCATCGTTGAAAAATTTTCTAGTAAATTGGGAATTCCATCTGAATAAATGACTCATGAACTTGTGGTAAAAACACCTGGGGTAAATTTTGAGGTAAAAAGAATTTATAAGAATCTTCCTATCCTTATCCGTGTAAAGAACCTACTTGTAAACCTTATTGTTTTACATCTAGTAGAGTTTGATGTTATCCTAGGTATGGATTGGATCTCTGTTTACCATGATAAGATTGACTATAGAGCTATAGAAGTTTCTTTTCAGGAATACATTCAGTTTTTTTACAAGAATGAACCCTTACTATTGATAACATATCAAGAGGCTGAGAAAATTGTAAAAGATGGAAATGAATGTTACCTTGCACATATTATTGAAAACAAAGGAACCATTAAGATTAATGATGTGCCAATGGTAAATGAGTATCCTGATGTTTTTCTTGATGAGTTTCCTGGAATAATACCAGATCAGGAAGTTGAATTTACTATTGCCTAAGTTCCTGATGCTAAGCCAATTTCAAAACCCCCTTATCTAATGACACCAATTGAAATTTTAGAGTTTAAGGAGAAATTGAAAATTTTGTTAGAGAAATGTTTCAGTAGACATAGCACTTCACCATGGGGTAATCTAGTCTTATTTTTTAAAAAGAAATATGGTTCAATGAGACTTTGCATTGATTATAGAGCCTTTAATAACATTACTATTAATAACAAATATCCTTTACCTCATATCGATGATTTGTTTGATTAGCTCCAGGGAGGTCAGTATTTTTCAAAGATTGACCAGAGATCGGGGTACCATAAGTTGAAGGTAAAGGAAGTAGATATTCCTAAGACTGCGTTATGTTCAAGAAATGGCCATTATGAATTTTTAGTAATGCCTTTTGGGTTATCCAATGTACCTGCTGTATTCATGGACCTTATGAATAGAATTTTTGATGAGTTCATGGATAAGTTTGTGGTTGTTTTCATTGATGATATTTTGATGTTTTCTAAAAGTAAAGAGGAGAATGAAAGTCATTTAAGGGTTATTTTAGAAACCTTAAAAGAAAATAAATTGTATTGGAAATTCATAAAGTTTGAATTTAGGTTGCAAGAAATTTCTTTCCTTGGTCACATTGTTTCTAAAGATGGAATAAATGTTGATCCTACAAAAACATAGGTTGTTGAAAAAAATACAAGACCCAAAAATGTAATTGAGATTCTTCGTTTTCTTGGTTTGGTAGACTATTACCGAAGGGTTGTTAGAAGTTTTTCATGGTTATCTAGTCCAATGACTAAGCTTACTCGGAAGGGTGTTAAGTTTATCTATACAAAAGAATGTGATGATTGTTTTCAGGAATTAAAAAGAATATTGGGGAAAGCTCCATTTTTGGCACTACCCTCCAGGAATGGTGAGTTAGTTATCTATAGTGATGCTTCATTTAAAGGACTTGGTTGCGTCCTAATGAAGAATTATCTGGTAATTTCTTATGCCTCACGTTAGTTGAAAACTCATGATGTAAATTACCCTACACATGATTTGGAATTAGCTGCTGTGTTTTTCGCTTTAAAAATTTGGAGGCATCATTTGTATGGTGTAAAGTGTGAAATATATACTGATTACAAATGTTTAAAGTATATATTCACTCAGAAAGAATTGAACATGAGACAAAGGAGATGGATTTAATTAATCAATGATTATGATTTTACAATTCATTTCCATTCGGGAAAAGCAAATAAAGTGGTTAATGCTTTGAGTCAAGAAAGTAATGCTTCATTAACCATGTTACATTTAGAACGTGATACTTTGGTTAAGGATTTGATGAAATTTGGCATAGAAGTTGTTGGTGTAGGATTTTATTCTGTTTTGTTTCAGGTATCAGTGAAATAATCTCTATCAGACATAATTAAGAAAGCTCAGAAGCCAAACAGTGAGTTGCAGAAAAAGGTAGAGCTGGTTCAGAAGGGTATGTTACCTGAATTAAACATTTATAATGATTGTGTTTTGAGATTTGGGAAGGGATTGTGTGTGCCTTGTTATGCATAATTGAAGAGAGAGTTGTTATGTGAAGATCATAGTTCTCCGTTTTCAGTTCATCCTGGATGTACTAAGATGCATAGAGATCTGCAATAGTATTACTGGTGGGATGGAATGAAAAGAGATATTGCTGATTTTACTGTAAAGTATTTGACTTTTAAATAGGTTAAATCAGAGCGGTAGTTACCAAAAGTGATAATTATGCCTTTACCAGTACTAGAGTGGAAATGGGAGAATATATCCATGGACTTCGTTGTGGTATTGACAAAGACACCTCGAGGTAATAATGCAGTCTGGGTTATTTTTGATTGTTTGACTAAATCTGCACATTTCCTTTCTATACGAGATACTTTTTCCCTAGATCAAATTTCTAGTTTTTATATTAAAGAGATATTCAGGTTACATGGAGTTCCCCTCTACATTGTATCTCATCGTAATCCCAGGTTTAGTTATATATTTTGGAAAGGCCTTCAGAAGTCATTGGGTACTGAATTAAATTTTCGTACAGCTTTTCATCCTTATTTAGATGGGTAGTCAGAACGAAAAATTCCGAAATTGGAGGATATGATACCTGCTTGTTCAATGTATTATCAGGGAAGTTGGTACCAACATCTTTCTTTGGTTTAGTTTTCTTATAATAATAGTTTTCATTCCAGTATACAGATGGCACTATTTGAGGCATTATATGGGAAGCGGTGTCAAACTCCGCCTTTTTGGGATGAAGTGGGTGAAAAGAACTTGATTAGACCAGAATTGGGAGAAGAGTTGGCAGAAAAAGTTCAGCTGATATAGAAACACATGAGAATAGCTCAGAGTAGGCTGAAAAGTTATGCAAACAACATGAGGAAGGATCTCTCTTTTGATGTAGGTGATCACGACTTCCACAAAGTATCACCATGGAAAAGAGTGATGAAATTTGGTAAGAAAGAAAATCTGAGTCCATGGTTCATTGCACCATATGAAATTCTAGAGAGAGTTGGACCAGTTGCATACCGTGTGGCATTACCTCTAAGTTTATCTCAGGTACATAATGTTTTTCATGTTTCAATGTTAAGGAAGTACATGCCAGATCCATCTCATGTTTTGAGTCCTGAGATAGTTCAGATGGAAGAAAATATATCTTATGAGGAACAACCATTCCATATTATTGACCATAGGGAGCAAGAATTGCAGAATAAGGTGATTCATCAAGTAATGGTTTTGTTAAAAAACCACATGATTGAAGAGGCAACATGGGCATCTAAAAATTCAATGTGGGATAAATACCCCACTTATTCGATAAGTAAATAAATTGAGGGGACACAATTTTCTAAAGGGGGGAAGGATGTAACATCAAAAGTAAGTAAAGAATTATGGATTTTCATATCTATATCTATTTATGAATTATATAGTGTTTTATAGGCTTAAAATGAGAATAAATCCGATCTTATGTATAGAATACTCTAATATTTTTTAAAAGATCGTTTTACCGCCTTTTGATGGAAAAACTTTTTTAAATCAAAATTTTGACAATTTTATAAGATCTATTTGTCAAAATAAACTTATTAATTATTAACGGGACATTGAAATTTACTTTGGATAAATTTTTGGTATTTTCTGATAATGTTCATTTTTTATGAATAGTGAAAAATACTGCATTTTACTTCAAAACTGTTTTCATCTAATTTAATTACATGGATATATTGTTCTTTTAATTGGGTTTAATGTTTAATTAGAATATAAATTTACCATTTAATATAATTTTGGTTACTTTAATTAATTTCACTTTGGAATTGGGCATATACCAGTGTCAAACTTTTGATAGAAATTGTTTCTAAAAAACCCGCTATTTGTTTTGACAATGAGAATTATTTTTAAATTAATTAATAAACTATATATGTTTGGAATTTGGTAAAATGGATTCCATATTTGGAATCATATGGTCCAAATTATGTAATTACAAATCTTTTGTTTTTGGACATTATGAATAGTATCAATGGTAATTATATTTAATTATCGTGGTTAATTAGTAATCGAGTAGTTAAGGGTTATAAAATAATATCATAATAATATAAAATGACCCCAAAATGTGTCCTAATGCTACTGGTTGTGTCATGGAAGACAATGGGATGCCTTGTGCCAACTTTTGGACCCCATGGAATCACTTTTGTGTGATAGTGAAATTTTATCTTTTTAGTTTTAAAGAAAGTTAAATATAACAAAAGTATATAACACCTAAGTTAAATAATTTTAATTTTGTCTACATAAATGATCTATTAGACTATAAATAGTAATTGGAAAGATAAAAAGATTTCGTACATCATGGTATATGTTTTATAATTTTTAGACATTAAATAAATAAATTTATTTATGACACCATGATGATGTAGTGATTACCTCATTAATGAACGATTAAAATAAAATGAAAAGATAATGTAATATCTAAGACTTACACTTATAAAAAACATATTGGATGCGTGGTTTTCAAACCTTATCTCCTTATCCTCAAAATATATCATTGTGGGACCCTTAAAATCTGAAACTCATTTTATGATAAAGTAACATTTCATGACTTTCCAAGAATGCCCCTCCACCCTCTTATAAATGGCCCCCACCTCTACCCCCTTACCTAAACCTCTCAAGCCATTGGATCAACCAAAATCTTCCCATTTTATCTCTCCACATTACCCTCTTCATAATAGAAGCCTTACCTTAGGTATAAAGCTCTTCAAGAAACCCTTTTGGGTCAAACCAAGGGGAAATACCCTATATAAAGGAGATTAAAGAATGATCGAGTCAAGTCAGACAGAAGGTAAGGGACTTTGTCTAAATCTTCTTTCATTGAGGCATATTTTATTTTATAAACAACATTCTTTTATATGATGTATAAATCCCTTTTACTTTTATTGTTATTCCAAATGAATCTTTTTATATGAAGCGTTTAACTAAACGAAAAAGGGAATGTTTTTTTCTTATGTATGTGGTGACAACGACTTCTCCGCCGCCGTGACCATTATTTGAGTTTCGGCTTCCTCTAAAAGCCATAAATTTTTTTAAATAAAAAATAAATACCATGTTTTATATTTATTTTATTTCGGTATTGAAAATGGTTTTGATAATGCATCGATTATATCAATGTGTTTTTGATATTTTGTGATTGAAATGTGGAAATGTTATGTTTCCTTTATGCATGTTTTATGTGATACGATTATGTTATGGTTCGTGGGAATTGTTTTTGAAGACGGGTGGTTCCATGATAAACTAAGGGAAAGTGAGCCCAAGATACCTCTCCAATTCATTGGTTAACGTGAAAGAGTTAAATGCTATGGTTTCTTCAAAGAGATTTAGGGAATACTCTATAATGTGTATTCCAAACATAACCATGAGTGTTAATCCCTACGTAAGAAAGTTATGAATGCCTCAAGTTACCTTTATGTATTATGTTTTATATGAGTTATTCATAAATATTATGATTTCATAAGTTATGTTAAAGTTCTTATATTCTATGAATAAAGTATGATTTCATTGATTCTTATGTATTCATGGACTGTGGTTTTCTTTCTATATTTTTATATCCCTTACTGAGATTTTTATGCTCATCCCAATTTTTTGAAATGTTTTTCATAGGTCAGTGGAAAGGTACATGATGTGATGATAGTGTCGAGGAAATTTCAAGAAAGAATCCATGTTTTATTTTGAATATGTTTCCTTTGATGAAAAAATAATATCTTTTATGTAACCACCTTGTTTAAATGTGGAATGCAATGCATGACTTATGATTTAATTCTCTAAAACTATAAACCTGAAAAGATCCTTAATGTGTATTATTGTAATAACTCAAGATTAATTAATGTTTAAGGTGAGGGCCTTACATCTAAAATGACATAGGGATCATTTTTATAAAGTATGAAAACAATATGAATGTTTTTTCCCTATTTTGAGTTGGTCAGTTGTCCTTTTTATTAAAACTGATGTCATTTGTAAATAAAAAAGATGCACTTGGGGTCATACAGTCACACCATACATCATACTCAGATATAAATTATTCTGAAATGTATCAGATAAAATATGGATCGTTTAAATAATTTATTAAAACGATCTGAATGTGTTATCTTGGTTTTGAGTTTGTATGTTTTCCTTTTTATTTAAATTAGTGCCAATTTAATGTAAAAATATGTACATGTAGACATATTGGTCGCATTGTGCATAAAATTGTGGTATGATTGATTCCTACACATCCCAAATACCCTATTGACCATTTTAATAATGTCTGAAATCAATCAGAATGTGTTTTCTTGATTTTTAGTAAGATAGTAGTCCATTTTGTTAAAATTGATATCATTTTTTAAACAAAAAGATGACTATGGAGTTATATCAGTCACAACATGTTTTGGATTGAGGTAGGACTGATTCCAAAATTCCTTAGCTAAAATATGGATCATTTTACCAAATTATCAAAATAAAATGAATGTGTTTTCTTAGTTTCGAGTACATCACATTTTTTTTACTAAAATGTCATTTTAAACTGGATACATGAAGTATGATATATAATGATCACATCATCCATCGTTTTGATGTGACATGTATTCTATTATGTAAAAAATGAATTATGAATCAATTTACTAAATTATATTGAAAATCTACGTGTGTTTTCTTTATACACAAGGAGTAACATTTTTTGAACTAAATTTTCGATTTTAAATTGATAATGGACGTATTGAGTCATAGTGGTCACACATGTCTCAAATGAATTATGTATCATTTATCAATTGATTCAAAACAATTATAATATGTTTTTTCAGTTTTAAGTATATCAATTGATATTTTTTAATATTCATTTAATTTTTAAATAAAAAGAAGCACTTGGAGACATACATGTCACAAAGTGTGTTAGATTGCTGTGTGGCCAATTCCTACACATCCCAATGTCACAAAAAATCCTAACTCAAAATGTGACCATGTTTCAATTTTCATTCTTTGTTAAACTAACAACACTGCATATTGATTCTATATTAGTATCAAAAAAACCATTCTCGTTGTTGAATGTCAGAAGAGCATAGGATTTCAACAAAGAGAATGGTTTTTTTGGAAAAGAACATAGAATCAATATCAAGTGTTTCCAGTTTCAATAAAAGTAAATTAGAATAGAAGTAATGGTAACATTGGAGGAAATAGTCATTTACCCTTTTTCGTGTATTATTACTAATAGTTGAATGAAAAATATGGCTTCCTAAAAGAGTTTTGAAAAAGAACTAAATAATTATTAGATAAAAATGATAAGGAAATTAACATACAAATAATAGATAAAATGATGAAAAAATTAATTATTATTTTTGAATAAAATTACTTTTTTCAGATTTTTTATGCATTATTGATGCATTCCCTTGTTTTGATTATCTCAGTTGCATGCTTGAAAAAAACAATCCACTTGTACAAGAAAATAATTATTATATGAGTAATACTAAAAAGAAATAAATTAAAAATAAATATGAAATAATGAATAAATTATTTAGACAATGATTTTTCTAGGAAGAATTTGTTGACCATAAGGATATGATGACTGTAATGCATGAATGATGATAAAAACATAAATACACCTCACAAATCTCTCAATGAATGAGTGAGGTGGCTGAGGATAAAGTATTGTAAATTTTATTAATGCATTTAATCATCCTAGATAACATAATGATATCATATTAGGTTATGAAAATATTAATTACTTAAATTAAATAAATAAATACACATATGATATTCATTATAAATGATGAATGTCTCCCCTTTTTGAGAATTACATGTATGGTAATCATAGATTTCTATGGGTGGAACTGAAATGCTATATTAAAGAATGATGTTTTTTAGGTGGATTACAGAAAACCCTATACAGTGTTTATTATATATGTTATGATATAAATGATTTTGTTTTTAAGATGTATTAATGAGTGGATTATAATTTAAAAGGATGGTTATATTTTTATCAACTGTAATAAATAAAAGAAAGGATGAAATCAATGAATAAAATTTTATTGGTGATTGGAATGTCTAGGTGGAAACTAAAAGGAATAAGACTCAATAAAAAAACCCATATTTTCCCATGTAGAGCCTAAATCATTTGGAGAGGCAGAAAAGGGTGATAATTGGATCAAATCTATGCATCAGAAGCTAGATTTAAATAGAAACAATGAGACATGACGAGCTTGATATGATTATGAACAATAAAGGCATATTATTTATCATTTTTTGGTATATATTGTTCTAAAAAATTACCAGTAGATTAAAAATACATGATTTTTAGTTATTTTTTCTTAATTATGTAAAACTCCTAACATAAATGGTCATGCTATTGTATTGTAATGGAATTTTTTTTCATGTAATTGAGATGGTCACATGTATAGGGAATCATATTATCACTAGGACATAAAAAATAGATTTATGTTTTTTATTAAACCATGAAATTATATAGAATTATGAATCCATAGCAAACATAACATGCCATTATATTATTAAATCCAAACTAATGAAGTTGACTTGATGTGTGATTCTAAAGGTATAATGATTTTATCCATGAAAAATAATTTTTTTAAATAGAATCGAATCTATTAATACTTTTTTATTAAATTTTAATCAATCAATATTGGTATTTTATTTTTTCAAATTTTTTTAAATCTAGTGGACTAAGATTTATTCTAAAATGATTGAAAATATTATTTAAAATTTATATAGTACAATTAATTTATCATTAAATAATATTCTTTTGAAATAAAAAAATGTAGAAGAATATTGACTAATCTTAAAGTATTTAGAAGAATAAATTCATTTAAAAATATTAACATCTTCTTCGCAACATAATGAGATAGTATTTTGTTTCATAAAACACCATGATGATAAGGTATTTATTGGAAAATTACTTATTGTAATTTTTTATTTTTGGACAATATTTCAATGACCAAAATAAAAATAAAAATTATTTTTTATCTCAAAATTTTTTTTTTGTATAATATAGTCCAAGTATTATATAACCTTAATCCTCTTTGATTTTTATTTTTTATTTCACTTATGTCATATTATTTAAATTCAAATTGCAAAATTACAAAAATAAAACTAAAAAAATTAAATTGTTTGATGAAGTATTTAACTAAATAACAAAATAAATCAAACATACATAACATTCATACAATTGATGAATTACATAATATAAGATCATAATGATGTAAGATATTTCCCTATAAAATTCACTTGTAATGAAATATTCTAAACTGATGACAACATAGACTACTATAGGGACAAATTTTTCATAATTTAATGATTGAAAAGTGGTAGATGTTATGAAATATAGGTATTGGGAGCATATTATACCTCAAAAAAACATGTCCACACATTTGGTATAATATATTTAATGTCACACAGTAGAAAATGTTTTCCCAAGGAGAACAACATGATATCAGGGCATACGATACTTCATTATGTCTAAAAACTATGAAATTTTGGTTGTTTTATTATAGTTTTGTGAAACTAGACATGTTGGAATACATGAATGTTAGTTGAGAAGAAATTTTTGATAATCGAGTGAAATTAAGGACTTTGGAAAACATGGATTCCGTTCAAGCCTTGGGTGCATTCAACCATTGAATCACATGATACTTGGATTCAAGGCTTGGAGAAGTTGGAGCCTCGATTCTTGCATTGATTCATGTTTCAATTCAACAATGTTGTGCGCAGGAAGATTGTCTCTTCTATGAAGTGGTTTGGACATAACGAACTGGTTTGTGATGGTTATAGTTCTTGAAATAGATCATGACTATTTTATCAGTTCTTAAAGAAACACTGATAAAGATACCTTTTATCATGCAAACTTAATAATCATAGATATAATTAATCCTTATCGGCCCTAAAAATGAACTGAAAAATAATTATAAAAACTATTTTATAAAAGTTTAATAATTTTAAAAAATTATATTTATTATATATAATTAAAATACTTAAAATAATACTTTTTATAAAATAAAAATGTTATAATTCTTTGAATATATAGTAACTAATTTATAATTATATAAATAATTTATAAAAAATATTATTTATTTATTTATAACTATAAATATATTAAAATAGTAAATATAAATTTATAATTATATTTTTTTATATTTTTTTACAAAAGTAATTTAAAGAATTATTATTGAATATTTAATCATAAGTTCTTCAATGTTGAAAATGGGAAAAATTGATCAATTAAATGAGTAAAATATTGAAAATTTAGATAAATATGATTAATAAAAATCATTAAAAAATTGATATATATTGATATAAAAATGAATAAAATTATTGAAATTATTATAAAATATTAATTAAATATATGTTATATTTGTAATATAAATTGGTTAAATTAAAAAAAAATTATTTCTGTGTGTGCGTATCGATATAAAAATACATTAATTTTGTATATGTGAAATCAATATAATATGTTTTATTATAGATTAAAAAATAAAATGACATTCAATTATGTCCATTACATGATAAAATTACTTAGTATTTTTAATTCATATAAAATTTTAATTATAAACCATTATTCATTAAATATATTATTTTTTAATGTATTGAATAAATAAAATAATGTATTATATAAATCATATTTATATACATTGATAAATAAATATATATTTATATTTATTATATATAATTTATTAACAATATCAATAATCATCTAATTAATAAAATGTTTAATATTTTTCTCAATTGAATTATATTTAATTTTAATTAGTTTAATTTTCATTTTACACATATCAATGTATTTAATACATAAAATTTATTATTATTTATAGTTTATATAGTATAATCAAATTATTATCTTTTATTAATAATTATTTAATTATTAAAATGTGTATTCCTTTTTTGAATACACAAATTTTTTATTTTTTATTTATTTAATTATTTCACTTCATTTATTCAGATAATAATTTGCGCTAAAAAAGTGTTGATAATGTTTTCCTATATGAGCACTTAAAATATATCCCTGATAATGAGTACCCATTATCAATGCTAAAAAAATATGCTGATATAGGATATCCTTTATTGGCGATAAAAATAAAGCACTGGTAAAGGGTAACCTTTATCAATGCAAAAAAAGTGTTGATAAAGGGCCCCTTTATCAACGCTAAACAAAAGCCTGAGTAAAGGGTTAAATTTATCTATGATTGCTTGAGAGATGATAAAGATTCCATTTATTAGTGCCTTTATTTCTAGCATTGATAAATACCAGTGTTGTTAAATGACAGTTTTAGTAGTGAATAAAAATGATTTAATTTATGAACGAATATATGAATTGATTATGTATTTATGGGGGAATTATGTTATTTATAGTACATGCTAGAATATTTTTGGGATTATATAAATAATTAATTTTTTATTTATGAATTTATGAGTAATTAATTTTTCTTGGATATAATTGTTTTGTTAATATTTAAATAATTTATGATGAAATTTTCACATTTATATTTAGAAATTAATTGTGAATTTTTTTGAAGAGTTTTATAGTCAGTTATTTATGGTATGATTTATGTTGAACATTTTGTGTTATTAATGTGGCTTTGGAAACTAATGTATTATTTATTCGTATAAATGTTTATTCATTTAAGATATTATCTCAAATTCTAAATATCATCTTGGTTTTTTCAGAGAAAGGTGGAATAACTTATTATCCTAACAATACTAAAATTCATTGAATGAAAATTTTTAGTGATTTATAGACAAAAAAATCATCTTGAAATTTTATTTATTGGAGTAAGAGATGTGATCAATGATCAATGTGGAAATTTATTATAGAACTACCAAAGGATAAAATTGAGATTAAAAAATGGAAGGAAATGAAGTGAGTATATATTCTATTATTTTTTTCATTATACTAAAAGAAACCATCAAATTTAATAAAATGATATTGAAATAAAAAAAAATTATCCTATTACGTTAATTTATCATTAATTTATGGCCTTATTTATCCAATACCAATTTATTGTTTTCGGTCATTAACATTGGAATAACCATTATTTCTATCACTCTATTTTTTAAGGATTATCTTTCCCCTCCATATACATATTATTAAATAATTATAATTATCTCCTAACATGGGAAACCACTTATGTGTTATATCAGGTAATGTTTATGTTTCAAACATTCCCATTTTAAATGATATTTTATTATCCCTTTGTATGAATTTTGTTTTCAACAATGACATTTTGAATTATTGAACCCCTCCTTACCAAGATGAAATTGGAATGGTTGATATTTATTTAAGGTAATGAGAGAATGAATAACCATGAAAATGTTTTCTAAAAAAATACTACGCTTGATATATTGATTAACAAAGTACATCAATCTTTAAGAGATCCTTGATATACAAAAAAAAATTATCATTTAAATTTTAAAATAATATCCTAACCATTAAAATGGACATATGAAAAGGAATAAAAATATAATTAAAATGTTTATAGTAGTTTTAAATAATGAAAATTATATTTATTCATTTAAAACAAATATATACTCAATTTTAATAAAATAATTTTTTCTTAAAAAATACATACTTAAAAAAGGGTTTTAATCAAATTTTATGCGTTGAAAATATAAATAGTTATTGATATTTCTGGAAATTTTATTTTAGCTAATAGATATAATTTAGGAGATCATAGTTTTTTAAAATTTATCAGATGATTTATTTAGATTTTTTAGAAATGGTTTATTTGTGATAGATTTGTAAAAAATATCCTTTTTTGTAAACCTATAATTTTTTATTTAAATAATTGTTTTTTAAATTTAAATTATATTTTTTATTTGTTATTAAATAAATATAAGTATTATTTAATTATAGATAACATAATAAATTATAAAATAGTTAATATTATATTTAATTTTTGAATATATTTATTATTAATATTAAAACACAATTTAAAAAAAAATTCATTTCCAATAATGAATTAATATTAATTTTTTTCTCACTTCATGAAAATAAATAGAAAAATATGTTATATATTTGGAATAATGATGTGAAAATATTTTAATTTGGCACCTTGGAATGTTTAGTTTTTATGAATAATAGAAATGGTAAATAATTGTATCCTCAGAGATTATAAAACATGTAAAACTAGGTAAAAAATTTAGATAAGGCCTAAAAATCCCCCAAACCCATCTCTGTAACATATTTTGTGAGTTTATTTTTTCCATAAACTTCTAATATTTGAAAATATTTCATTTGGCTCAATGTCTCAGAGAACATCTTTTTAATATTTTAATTGTTGAATAATTTGAAAAAGTCATGTTCAAAATTTTAATATCCCTAGTTATTTTTAGAAAGAGTATAATAATTCAATAATGGTTTGAATTTTTTTTAATATTTTTAAATTCTATTTATGATGGAAATTTTTTTAAATTTTGATGATGAAATAATTACTTTAAATGATTATGAAATGTCAACAAAATTCTTGTTAAAACAGTAGAAAAATCATGTTAAGGATTTTATATACATAAAATGTAATATTTATTGGGTGATTTATGTTGTTACAATAATTTACTAGTGATTTTTTATAAGAATAAATTTTATCAACATTTTGGTTTGGATATTTTTTATGCCAAATATCTGAATAGTTTTGAAAATGACTTAAAGGATATTTTATGGTAAATAATATTTTATTAAATTAGTTGAAATTTATAAAAATATTATTTTTTAAAAATATAGTGGGATATGCTCTATAATATCATATATTGTACACTTATTAATCACATGATATTTTATAATAACTTTCTTTAACTCAAATTTTCCAAATTG
Organism: Viscum album; assembly: GCA_963277665.1. NCBI lineage: Eukaryota > Viridiplantae > Streptophyta > Magnoliopsida > Santalales > Viscaceae > Viscum > Viscum album. Next base: position 1,346,947,322 of record OY728121.1, on the reverse strand, counting down.
ATTTTATTATGGTAATCATTATATTGGATTAAAGAGGGACAAAACTAAGAGATAGGGGTCGAAACATAACCTAGTATAATATATATTTATTAAATGATATAATTTTGACTTATATCATTTAAAAATTTTAAATATGGATTTTTTTTTCCAAATGAAAAAGAAAATAATTTTATATTTTTTCAATACTTTATGTAATTACAAGGGTTCGCCTCTCCTATCTTAAATAAGGGAACCTCCATTATCTTCCTCACACATCATGAAAATATTAGATAGAATAATTTCTACCCATATCACATAAAATAATTATCCCCCACTTCATAGATTTGTTTGTCACGAAAAGATTGACATACGAGGCTTAAGATGTAAAACAGATATGGTTCTCTGATGAAAAGGTATAACTCTTAACTGATTATTTTAATTTATTTAATCATCTATATCTTTAAAAACATATATAACCATGTTAATATAATAAAATTATAATATTATATTTAATTAAATATCAATATTATTTTAATGACCCCCTACATCCATAGATACCCCGCCTAGGGTTATAGTGAAGAAAAGGAGATAATGACCCCCTGAGTCCCACATTTAGTAGGCCTTGGGTCAGAGACGAACCCCAAGGGTATAAGGATATCACAATATGGGAGATATTACCCTCTATTAGTAAATGATTTTGGGATATATAATGAATAAAACTCAATAAAATCCATTTCATTATTTAAATATCATAATTTTATCCCACGATGCAAGTTCAAATATTTTTTTTGTTGTAAAAAGTATCCAAGCTAAATACCTAACAAAATACTAAGATGAAAATAATAAAAAATCCCATGATTTGATCTAGAAGGGAACAGAACGATCTCTGAAATCATCTTAGAAACCTAAAATATTTTTTACTGATGAAGGGTGACTATAAAAATATACTCTGTTAGAAACCCAATGTATCTCGTGAAAATGTGAAGGAAGCATAAAAATGAACCTGTAAGAAAACAAAAGAACCAATGAGAAATTATAAAGGTATACTAATCATAAAAACCTCACCAAGTAACTCTCACCAAATAAATAAATCCACGTAATAAAATATAAATAAATCCCTTCAAGGGTAGGGTACCCCATACAACATTCCCACTGATCAGTTACTCTCACATCCAAATGACATATGTGATGGTGCTTTCAACTATTCTGAATATCTCAAATTAGATCCCTCTTGAATACTCCTAGGACACAGAACACATCACATACACCTAGAGAGACATGGGGAACACACCACACCACATCACATCACATCAAATTACTTCACATATCATATAATCCTGAAGACTCCTAGGACACCACATCACAACCCATCCCCAAGACACATGGGGAACCACATCAAAACTCACTTGAAAATTCATGGGAAATCATCATCTAGAAGTGGGGGTAGGGAAGAGTGGGTGTCCAACCATCAATCCTCCCACCAGGATGTTGGAAAAGACACCCCATAAGACTATTTGGTTGTTTGACACAGAATTCTCAAAATGGGTGGGGTGATTATTGAAATCACACAGAATATACGAGTATATATATATATATATATATATATATATATTATCGACACTAAAGACCAACATATGGGTTCTCAAACAAACAAAAAAACACCACACATTCCGTTTTTTACCACCTCTGAATGCATTTATTGGTATATTCAATTGTCATTTCAACAGGCGAAGACCCTTGATAATATAATGCGGCTTCAAATTTCCTCCACATTTAACACCCATTAATTATATTATTTATCATCAACCGTATTTTATCAAACATCCGATCACTAAATTTTCTATTATAAAATTTCCTTTACAATATGAAATCCAACCCATGCAATTTTTATCAATAGTAAACATTCATTTATTCAATCAGTACCCAATAATTGTGAATAAAGAAACCATATATCACATAAAACCAATCATCACTAAAAATATCACCTCACCGATGTAAAACCATAGTGAACAAAAACATTTCATTCCACACCCCCATTTTATTCCCACATCGTCATCCCACAAGCATGATAACAAATCCCAACATATAATTTTTTTTAATGATTTTAAAATGGGATTTTATCACTGTCTACAATATTTTTGAGATGTTATCACAAAAATAACAATCATGGTGAAACCAATTAAGTAACCATATAAAATTGGTTTTGAAATTTACATTTTTAGGGTGATATCACAATAATTGCATGAATTTTTTAAATCACGGTACATATATCCAGTGCAAACAAAACCCCAACGACAAAAATATTTAGTTGGGAAATAGGCCCATACAATCCAAAATGTCAAAATAATATAAAATATTTAAAAGAATGGGGAAAAATCACTTTACCATTAAATTTATATTAAATCAATTATTCATCCTTAACTAAGCCTGCACAACCATAAATCATAGGTAAAAAAAAGTCATACCCTTTTGGCATGATACATAATAAAGATTAATGAGGGAAACCTACCTCAATGAAGCTTTGCCGACTATCTGTGCACTGTAGGCTAAAGAATAATTCCCAATTCCCACAACCACACTACAAGAGAACCTAGATAATCCTATACCACAACTAAATACTATCAAAATGCATCCCAAACACACAAACCAAACCACACAACCAAAACAAAACTCTAAAGAAGAATGGAAGGAAATGAGTGAGAATAAGAGGATAACTTTCCAATGATTGGAGAAGGGAGCCCATGAATCTATCCATATAGAAATAAATCTCCAACTATGGAATGAGAAGCTCATCAGAAGAATGTAATGAGAGAAGAACTGCAATATATAGGGTTTTTTGGAAACCTGAGTGGGTGAAACCATTAAAAATGTATAACATTAGGAAATTACATGATGTGTAATATCCTTTCACTCTGTCTAACTTTAGGATTATTGGTTCCTCAAAAAAAAATTCTTTTTATTATTTAAAGTGAAAAAACAAATCATTGGGAGCCGGCCGAATATAGTTTATGAAACCTACTACCACATCATGTAATACACCAACATGAAATTTTTTTCTTGCAGAAGCTCTGTTGTACCAACAGTATCCACCGAAAACTCCAAGAACCTCCCTTGGGCACCTCCAATACTGAAATCATGAAAATGAATGGACTCCAAAGGAATAGACTATTACATCAAATACATTTAATATAATTGTCACCCCCAATAATCCAAAACTAATAAATTCATGAAAGGGGTCTGAAAAAGCACCCAACAAGATACCTCTCAAGGATCTCATCATACATCAAATGCTACCACTATCGTAACACGCCATCCCAAACTGCCCAAAACACACTATATGAAAAAAAGTCACCTCCTCCCACACAACTAGACTTTCAAACATCCATTTCACAAGAAAAAAAATACACCATTCCGAACATAAAAATCATGGAATTTAATCCTCCATGTAAAGATACTATCCACTCAGGGAAGCACCGGCACACCCACACAGGTTTAATCGCACCACAGTTAATTCATCTTGACTAGGAATCAGGACATCTCATTTTTTAATGTTAGTAATTTATCACACTTCATAACCCAAAAATAACTAGAAAATGAAAACAAATTATATCATAAGAAAACAAGATCTCCAACATCACATCACAAGGAATGACATAGTAAATAAAAACTCTAAAGAACTCATATTACTAGGAAGACATCTAAATTTATCACTCCCATATACTCTCCTCTAGGAAACGATGCCTCCAAAAATCACAAACCAATGAAATGGTTTTCCCCCAGAATACCTTCTATTGGATTTCTAGGATCTCTACTTTCCACTACACAAACATCACATCATCCACAATATCCAACTATCCCCAATCAAGGAGAAGGGAGTCACCATAAAGGAACTGATAACTATGAGATACGTGGAAGAGGTATTAGATCCACTACAACAACGGTGGAAATTCCATCATATATTCCACTTCTATAACTCGTCCCAACACCTCAAAGGGAACCACATACATGGTAGAAATCTTACTCCCCCTTCCAAAACATAGCTTCCCATGTATAGGGGAAATGTCATGAACCATTTGGTTACCCAGGTAACATGATAACCAAACTATCACTGACATATCCCGAAGGTAATTACCTATCCCTACTGGATAGAAACTACCAGCTAGAATCATACAACATGAAATTATGAACAAATTATCCCCAAAACAAAGAGGAAGAATTTCAGGCAAGAAAATTTGAAAAAAATGAAACTACCCTGGGAGTAATGTACGAGAAGTTAAAAAGGCATTAAAGAGAAATTTAATATAACATATGAACAAAAATAGGAAAAAACAACCCATGTACCTAAAGAGAAAACTTACAATGATCAAAAATCAATGGCTAGATCCACATCTAAGAGATATTTTACCCTACTCAAACCTCGAAGTAGAATATCTACAAACACATTATGGCACAAGTATGGTTTGAGCTAAAAATACTATTGGGGTATCCCCAGAGATTCTATAATAGACTCAAATAATATATTAACCAAAAGAATGCTATCAATTATGGAATAAAATGTTTAGGAATTTTAAATCATATTTAAAACAAATCATGTTATACAGTTCAAATGATGTAAAATACATTAAGCAACGGATTTAAAAGTGATAGAGTATTTATAAATATAGTGGATTAAATAAAACATAGATATAATATAGTTTATATAAATTCAAATTTCATTTTTTTTTTCAATTATGGTATATAATTATATCTCAAATATAAATATTGAAATCAACATGGTCATCATCTAAATAGCTATGAAGGTTCCAAGTTCTATAACTTTATACTCTAAAGTGATCATGACAAAATTTGTATACACACATCCCTCTAACATTGGCTAAAGAGGACTCTTCATCATCCCACCGGGGATGTGATCAATTCAATTTATGTTCTAGAATGTTGTATAATTGTAGAGTGTCTCCAAATTACTCACAAACTACCTAAGGGTTACATGTTCTCTTACATAATCAATGTTGGGAAATTTATTTTAAGACATCTTAAAAATAAAATTAAAACCCATTCCCCTATCTCTATTTACAATTTTCAATTTAAAACGAAAACATTTTTGACAAAAAACTTTCATTTTTAACTAGATAATATCACAGGATTTCTATCAAAAATTTATAAGATAATTTTTCTTATTTGGAATCAAATAAAAACCAACTCCATCAAGTTCATATTTAATTTACACAATTAAATTCAAAATTTTATTTGAAATAGATTCCATCATATTTACAATTTAAATTAAAAAATTTAAGTAATCTAAGTTCCAAAAAAGCTCCCCATTTAAATGGAATTGGGGTTTTTCCCAATTTTCTGGAAAAAAACATCTCAAATATAAAAAATCAATAGAATTGGGTTTTATCAAATCATTTTAAATCATGTTTTAATAATTTAATATAAATCATTAATTGAAATATAACAATAAATTGAAGGTTAATTAATTTGTCCAAAGTGAATTGAATCACCTAACCTTTTCTCAAAAACCAACACTTGCAATAGAACCAGTCAATGAGAACAAAAGTATATAATACATAGAAACTCAACCTAGAAATAAGATCCAAAATTATAGAGCATCGATTCATTTATTTCAAGATAACCCATTAAAATCACAAGGAGAAGAAAGAGAGAAAGAAGATGAATGAAAAGAACACTTACTTAGGAATCCACATTGTAAGTGCAATGATGATAAAATTATAAATGAAGGAATACTAAATGGATGAAGGGATCCCTAATAACCTAGATAAGGATTTGTTTAGAGAGAAATCAAACGAAACAGGAGGGGAAAATATGATCCCAATCGTGCTTCCCATTTAAAAACTGTAGTTGGGGTATTACACGATGTGTATACCCTTTACGTGTCGTGAAATAGTTAATTTCTATACCCACTGAAAAAATGCATCTCTTTGAAATAAAAAATGATAATTAATTAACTAAAATTATTAATGAATAATGATTCCATGTAACATTTACATTGTGAACCTTTCACCGTATCCACCCACCGACCATTACACATCATGTAACCTAGTAACACACTGTGTAACCCTCCAAAAGCCTTCATAAAAGGATACTTAAAGCTATGAGTAAAAAATATATCTAACTTCACCATTATAGGAATCCACCCAATTATTTATCACCCCTACCAAGTCAAGAAAAATGAAAAAATATGACATGTTTAATGGAGTACTTGTCATATTGGTAATGGGATGTTACAACCTCCCCCTTATAAAAAATTTCTATCCCCAAAAAGACTATGGAGATTATTCCATGCCAAAATGATTATACCATTGATATATCATCATTTAATCTAATTATAATGTCTCATCATTATCAGACCCATGCTTCCATAGAAGAACAACCAAAGGTATCATCCTCCCATGAAGTAACATTGTATTAAAATTGACTATCACGAGTAGTCACCCTGTCAATGGTAAATCTGGTTTAATCTTAGGATTACTCCAGCTCAAAATGTGATATTGATTAGAAAGATAAATTCTTAGATGTGATACATGGGGAAAAATTAGAAAACGTTATTTTTAGTGGATGTGCGAAATGGAATGCAACATTCCCCATATGTTTAACAACCTCGAAAGGTCCCAAAAAATGAGAAGTAAGTTTCCCTTTCATCCCAAGACATTGATGACCAAAATAATGTGATGATTTCAAGAGAACAAGGTTACTAATATATATCTCCTATGGTCTATAGTAACAATCATCATAATATATATATCATATATATTTATAAGACATTCTTGTATGAATAAATGGAATCTTTTTTGTCTTCTCAGTGACCAAACATGGTCCGACCGAAGAAAAATCACAAATATTTGACTAAAACATCATAAATTTACATGGTTGAATATATAAGGCATCAAAAAGTGGATGTATGATCACAAAATAGTAACATTTTTGAAAATATAACTAAACCATTCCCAAGTGATCTTCCCAAGTCCAACCTAAGTCGAGAATAGAAGTGCATATCATATCCTCAAGGCTCTGTGTAGATATTTCTTTTTTTATCTAACGGTGGATGGTTGGCCATTATTATGTAGACATGTGATCTTAGTGCCTCGTGAAGGACTCTCCATAAATGATTAGTGAACCGAGGATCTCTACCAGAGACTATAGTAGATGAAACTCCATAATAATAGACAATCTCTTTCAGGTGGATATTTTACAACTCCTTAACTTTTGTTGTATAACAAATGGGTATTGAGTGATCAAACATGGATAAAATTTAAATAAAGAACCATATAAAATTCGTCTTTATCTAGGTATGAGGCAAACCAAACACAAATTCCATGGAGATTTCATCCCACATCCATGTAGTGACTGGAGGTGGATAAAGTAAACCCGAACGATTCTGATGCAAGGCATTAACCTGTTGGCACATATAATAGTAGTAAACAGACTCAATATTGCCTCGTCTCATGCCTAGAAACCAAATATACCAATCCATATAATAGATCATATTAGTATTCCTTGGGTGAACCACCTATTGGGAATTATGAAAATCACCATCACATCATTTCTTGATGCTAACAACAACAAAAAGAGATATCGATAGCACAAAACACCCCCTTTGCATAACGACCACTGGGTAACTATATCTCTACAATAAGGAGAGTTTATAATTATATGGAATTCATCATCAATATCATGATCCTAAATAATCATATTGAGAATAGAGTATTTATATTAAATGATGGATAAAGAAACATCATCCCCTTTATCTTGAACTCCAATATGAAACTATTCATAGATGTCCATCAAATTCCAATCTTTTGAATATTATATTAGTTCCTCAGTTGGATGTTTCCTAATAAATGCATCTAAAATGAAATTACATTTCCCTGGGTATAGGTGATTTCAAGTTCAAAAGATTTTAGGTACTCCACCCAATTCCTTTGGTGTAAATTCATATATTTTTTATATAAGATATAACAAAAGCTTTTGGTGACTTATTAAATAGTACAACTTTCTCAGAAAAGGTAGTGCTGATAACTCTTATGTGTAATAATCACAACTAAATGTTCAAGGAAACACATAAGATATGTTCTATCATGTGGAATAAGATTATGAGATCCATAAGAAACTACCTGATCATCCAGCATAAGAACATATCCCAAGCTTGAACCGAATTCATCACAGAGGATCACATAGCCCTACCTAGAACATGGAAGAGTAAAAATCAGTGTAGTGGTCAAAGGATGTTTTTGTTCATCAAAATTACTATGATATTTTGGATTCTACAATTACTTCATCCCATTATGAGTTAGATAATTTGTAAGAGAAGAACACATTAATAATTTATTCATAAAAATGTGATAATATATTGCTATTCCGAAAAGGCTATGAATCTCGAAGACATTACGTGGTTTCTCCCATGTCTTAAAAAACCCCACCTTATTATGATCAACAAATATACCCTGTTTGGACACCACATATTCTAATAATTTCACATCCCAAATCCAAAAATCACACATTGAAAACATGGCATAGTGTATATGATTTTTCAATAGACTAAGAACTATTCTCAGATGATGCATATGATTCTCTTCAGACTTAGAGTAAATGACGATGTCATATGCAAATACTACCAAAATGGAATCCAACTACTCTTCTTAAATAATGTTTGTAAAATCCATGAAATTTTTAGGATATTTTTTTAGGCCAAAGGGAATAAAATGTTACTCATAATGGCCATACCTTCTTCGAAAGGTGGTTTTATGAATGTAAAATTCTTTTATCATCAATTGATGGTTACCAGATCAATGGTGGATCTTTGAAAACAACTTGTACACTTTCATATGATCAAATATATCATCAATTTGTGGTATGATATACTTTTTATTCCCCATAACCTGATTGATATTTCAGAAATATGAAAATAAATTAAGAGAACCATCATATTTTATAGTGAAGTAATTCGGCATAAACTAAGGCGACACACTCGGTCGTATATTTCCATTCCCTAAAAGATCATCGAACTATGACTTCAGATATTTACTTTCACTTTGGATCCATATAGTATGAAGCAATAGAAACTGGTTGAGTACCATGCATTAGATCAATAGAAAATTTGGCCTCCCTTACCAGTGGAAAACCGGATAAACTAGAAGGAAACACACCGGGAAACTTAATGAATATTGGGGGATATCCCCAAAAATGATTCATAATTCAGATACAAAGGAATCAAAGATTTCAATTTACATGTCTCTAGATATGAAGGTCCATCTCTACTCGACCGTGGGTCTATTTTTGCTTGAAAGACAAGAAACACACTAATCAGTGTAGTAAGGTAGACCCACCGACGATAAAAATCAATCTAGATTTTATTATCAATGAGATAATAAATGATAAAAAAGACTTTAATATGTTTTATGTTGAGGACCAAAAATCTCCATGTCAACTTTGAATATGATAGAGAGAAGACACATGAAGGACTACAGAGAACCTTCCCTTCCAAGGGATGTAAAAATATCCATTATACAAGATAAAAGATCCAAAGAATGACTTAGAAGATTTAAAATATGGGGTAAATTAAATGAATGAGATGCACCCATATCATATATAGAACTGAAAAATAAAAAATATATAGTAATGGTACTTCTACCAGTTTCTAGATCCATCTATTCTGTTGAAAGACACTTCTACTATATGATATGTATTCTTTCTAGATGCCTATAGCTGGAATAGTTTATCATGAGAATCATAGTATTTTACATATTTTTAGGAGGAAATGATGATCATGATCTAATACAAAGAGTGGAAATGACATGGAAAAATATCTTCAAGTGTCATTTAAATCTTCAAGATGTACAATTCATATGTTCCTCAGTGTATGACCTATTATAATTTACTCAATTGCGGCAGTGGTAACAAATCAACAGACTTCCTCCTAGCACTATATGTTGTCTAGAATGAACCTACCATCAAGAAATACTGTGAGAATAATCACACATTCACATTCACATGAAGGAACTGAAATTTCTAATGGGAGAAAAAAGAACTATGGTAAACCTTGACTTTCCATCCAGGTTTTTATCAACCATCATCACCCTATTATGAACATCCACATAAGTGGGAATAATTAGACAGAAATCATGAGAACACATATCTACTCAAAAAACCAACATGAAACATCATGACATTATATTCTCATTAGATACAATTATTGGGAACTATATGAATCAACCCAGTAATTCAATTTGAATACATGATTATAGTTCTATGGACCTGATCATGCTTGAAAAACTCCAAATCCTTGTACAACCCCATTGAAACTGGATAGAATTGGTCAGTGAATAACACTTTAATGTCTTTCCATGATAATACCACATGATTTTTCCATCACCATTATGCTCCAATATCTCCTTCTCATCCCTTAGAATTTTAAGGTGGCACACTCCACATTGATCTCATCCGATGACTCCAATAACTCAAACATACGTGATATCATTCCAAATCATTCCTCAATATGTGAAGGATTACTGGGGCATTTGAAAACTAGTATATTATGGTGAATGTACTATGGAGAATGATTCCAAAGAACACACCCTTGATGGATCCATAGCTAGAGCTTAAACATGGACTGGAGGTGGTGCATGTCCGAAAGCGTGGACAGTGTGCACAATCATCTCAACTAGATTTGGGACCCCCTGAAGATTTTCCCACTATAGTTCATCAGATGCTTCACCATAGATCCAATTTACATGTCTTATTACAGAAATTATTCTACAAAACATCTATATTAAATAAGTAAGATATCAAATTAAATACTTAACTGAGAAAAATGGAAATTAATCCCGACATATAAAACAATCACGAAGTGGATTTCACAATATCAAATCATAATAGGGAAAAGGAAACAACAAATCCAGAAGACATATATTCGTAAAAACCCATGGTTACTAAAGGTTTTTTACGGTGAGTTCTATCCAGTCACTCAATCGCAACTACCTTATAATGATAACATTATTTGACAAATGCACACTGACTTTAAGACCAAAGAGGTACAATAACCTGATTCTAATACCACTTTGTCACAAACCATCCCAGGTACCCTTGTAACCTGATAACCAAGATAGAACATACATATCTTGAAGGGTGTTCTACATCCCCATAGGTTAACAACTAGATGTTTTCCTTATATAACATACAAGTGGTAATAAATTTTCTAAAAAACATAGCGAAAGCAAGACAAGAAATTCTGTATGCATACAAAAGAAATTCCACTAGGATTAATATAACAAAATTAAAAAAAGCATTATATTCCAAATTAGTACATCCCAAGATCCAAAATAAAGAATAATTACCCGCATCCCTAAGGACCCAACTCACCATGAACAATGTTCAACAGATGGACCCTTCTCCAAGATATCAATTCCCCCTACTCGAACTTGGAAAGAGATAATCTAAAAACTATTGAAGGAAAAATTAGGCTGTGAGCTAAAAACTCAGTAGGGTCTCACCATAGATTCCATAATATATTCCAATAATAGACTAACCAAAAGAATAATTTCAATTTTAGATGAAACATGTTTATAATTTTAAATTATATTTAATAAAATCATGTAATACAGTTCTAATGATGGAAAATATTTTATGTAACAGATTAACATGTGATGGAATGTTCCTAAAAAAGGTACTAAATAAAACATTTATATAATATAGTTTATATAAATTCATAAGGTATGTATTCTGGTTAACGATATTTCTATATATTTTTATGTCAAATATAAAAAAATTAAGCAACATGATCTTCTACCAAATAGGTATGAATGTTCCAGGCTATAGGACTCCACACAATCTCAGGGATCATAAAAATATTTTTATACACACTTCCCAATGACACTGGTCAAAGGTGGCATTTCCCCATCATATCGGGGCTGTGACCTACTACATTAATGTTTCAGAACATTGTATAATCGTAGAGTGTGACCATTTAACAAACAAACTACCTAAGGGTTTCCTGTTCTCTTACACAATCAATGATGGTAAATTTATTTTTAGACTACTCTAAAATACAATTAAATCCCATTACCCCAATTCAATTTCAAATGTTACATTTAAAATAAAAACATATTTTAATTGAAAAACACATATTTTTTACAAGATAAAACCAATAGGTTTCTATCAAAAAAATTTATTTAATTTTCACAACATTGAAATCAATTAAATATAAATTCCATCAATTTCAATATTAATTTACACAATTAAAATGGAAATTTTAATTTAAATATATTCAACTAAATTTATAATTTAAATTAAACAATTTAAACCATCCTTGTTCAATAAATTCACCATAATTCAATGGAAATGGGGGGTTTTCAAATTTTCCTGCCAAAACTGTTTCAAATATACCAAGAAAACACAATTGTGTTTTATTAAATAAATAAAAATCAGGTTTGAGAAATTGAATTTCTATAAAAAAATTGAAATAAATATATCTATTAAATGTCAATCAATTTGACAAAATGGAATGGAATCTGTATCCTTTTTCTTGAAAACCATCACTCATAATAGAACCCATCAAGGAGAATTTAGATGTAGAATTTGTGGAAACTCATCCTAGAAATGAGATCTAACAATACAGATCATAGATTCATGAATTTCAAGATGATACCGTGAAATCTCAATGTGGATAAAGAGAGAAAGAAATGTAATGAATAGAATGCTTACATGGGAATCCACACCGCATTCACAATGATGATCGAACCCAAAATTAATGAATTGGGAAGGGATGGAGGGATCCAAGATCACTTGGGGATAGATTTGGTCTTACAGAAATGAAACTAGAGAGGAGGGGAAAATGGGATCTCAGTCGTACTACATTTTTAAAAATTATAGTCAAGGTATTACATAATGTATACCCCCTTTACATGTTGTGAAATAGTTAATTTCCATGACCACCAAAAAACACATCACATCAAATTGAAAACAAAACATTAATTTAAAAACATAATTTAATGACTCATCATGTCATATAACATTAATGGTGGCAACCATTAATGGTATGAACCCCGTGACCATTACATGCCTTGGAAATCTCTATTAGAGTGCACAAAATATTGGTTAAATCTAAGAGTCCAACAAATCTATGACTTTTCTATTATATGTATCCTCCCAATTATTTATATAACATACCCAATTAACAAAAAGATAAAACTATGACATGGTTAGAGATGTACCAATCATATTTGAAATGGGAAGTTGTACGAGTCATTCAAGAACACATGGTCCCCATCATTGAAATCCAAGGGCCTCCTTTTTTTATTGGAATAAGACACCATCTAGTCCTTCACTACTTTAAACCTCATCGTAAGATGCCTAAATTTCTCTATCATAGGATGCACCACATTAGGACCTATAATGACAATACCCCAACATCATTCATGCATAAAAATGAGCGGAATAGTCTCTTGTACAATCCATCAAATGGATCTATTCTAGCGGAAGTGTGATAGATATTATTATAAGAAAAATAATTGAATGAATGGTGTGATACCCAAGATCTACCAAAGTCAAAATCTCATGCAGACAACATATCCTACAATGTACGGATAGTTTATCCTTTATATGTATCCATCTAGGGGGAATCTGTGCTAAAGCATAACTGATTAACAAAAGCATGCTGAAACCCCCCCCAAACATGTGAGGTAAAAAATGCACCCGATCTGATACAATGGATATCATAACTCCATACAACTGATCCACATCATGTACATACCTCTTATCTAATGAATCCACTATTCTAAACTCCTTGATCTTTATGAAATGTGCCTATTCTATCAACTAATACAATTTCAACTAGATAACATCACAACCTCTATGAGTTCTGGGTAACCCTATGATGAAATCCATCAAGATGTCATCCCATTTCCACTTGGGAACATTAAAGGGATGAAAAAAAAACTAGGAACATGATTATCGGCCTTCAATTTCTATTAAAGTGTGTATTTTTCCACAAATCCCCCACTACTTGTTCCACATTGGGCCACCAAAAATCCACCCTCAAGCCATGGAACATATTTTAAATTCCTAAGAGTACTTCCAAAATTGATCTATGGAACTCAATAATCTCTCCCTTGTGCATTTCTGCAAAAGAATAAAATCCACCCCTGAAACAACATCTACTTCTAACTATACATCACTCATTACATCAGAGCATCACCATGGACAACATGATCACACATCACCTCTACGTACGATTCTCCCCAAAAACACTCATTCGCTAATTGTATAAATGAAGATTTAACCGTCATATATATATTAAATCTTCCCCAATATCCCACCCTTTCATTCACACTCATGTCTTCCATTTCCTCTATTCCTCTCCAATTATCAGCAAAATCCTAAAAAACACCCTTCTATAACTTCCGACTCAAATCATCTGCCAAAAAAATCACCTTTCATTAGGCATAAGAGATCTCGAAATCATAATACTAAAGAAAATACATCTAACTCTTCCACCATAGACTCAAATAAAACTTTGAAATGATAGATCTTAATCTCTAGTTATCATTTAAGACCACAAATCACTCCCCAATGAGGTAATTTCACCACAATATAATCGCAAACATGACTAGATATTGCTCAAGATAATTGGTGGCATAGTTACGTTCATGGGGGGATTAAATGTGTGGAGCCATAATAGATCACTAACCATTACTTCATCAACACACATCCCATGAATATAAGGGATGTTTCACAAAACAACACAAATAACATACCCTCCTCTGGTAGATGAAGCACTAAATAACATCCCCATTTAGGTAACCAAATGCTTCCTATAACTAATCACTCCACAAAAAATCTTGGAACTTCCTAGACAATGTTAAAAGTGAGGTTGTAACTTGAGGGTAGTCATGAAAAAAGCTTAGATAATAACCTATGATACTAAGGAACTATGAACACCTACCATGTTATTGGGTACTACCTATGAAACAACTACTGCATCCTTCAACTGGTCTACTGCCACACCCTGTTGATAAAACACATGCCTGAGGAAATTCAACTCTCATGTAAAGAACATATACTTTTACAAATTTTCATAGAGATGGGGGAATCAAAGAATAGGAAAGACGGTTCTTGTATGTTCAACATATTCCTCCTTTGACATCTAGTAGATTAATATATCATTAATGAATATGATGATGAATTGACCAAGGAAATCATGGAACATGGAATCCCAAATCCCCATGAATTTGGCTGGTGAGATCATAACACTAAATTTCATGACTAAAACTCGAAGTTCCCACACTGGTATATAAAGATAATCTTCAGGATATCTCCCTACTTCACCCTCATCTAGTGATATTCAAACTAAAGATCGATATTAGAAACCAAAATTTACCTTCTCATCTTTCCAAAAAATATTGTCTATCCTTGGAAGAGTGTAATAGTTATTGACCTTCACCTGATTCATCCTCTAGTTGTCTATGAATGGCCTCAGACTACTGCCTGACATCCTTGCAAAAAAAATGGATCACCCCATAGAGACACAGTATGCCAGATTAAAACATTATACATCTGATCATTGATTTTTATCCTTAACTCATGAAACTCATAATGTTCCATCCGATAAGGATCCATAAAAATCAAATAAGTTCTATTTTTCAAGTCTATGCCAAACTCAATGCTGCGTTGATGAGGTAGTGTAAAAAACTCAATGGGGAAAACATATAAAAATTCACTAACAATCTTGGGAGACATATCTCTCTTAATAACGATAGGATTCGTATATATATCTCATCAATCAATGAATAAAGGGGCTAAAAATGAATAATTCCAACATAAAAACTCTACTCACCCAAGAAAACTGCCCGATGAAACTCTATATTATAGAATAAAATTCTCCTCTACTAGAAATCAATAAAAAATACAATAGAATACAACCATTAAATTCCAATGATGACATCATAGGAGTGAATTTGATGCAAGAAAAGATCCCCATAGTATTGATGTAGCCCCTTCCTAAGTATACACCACCAGCACACATCAAACAAGATGGTATGGCCTCCGACTGTCATAGTCAACACTAGGGGTAAAAGATTCCTCTATATATAGTCCTATATAATGTGATATATTTGTTAAAAACGGAGTATGAATCTCCAGAATCAAATAAGAAAAAAATATATGATTAAAAAACTGACCGTGCCACTTACGATCTTAATACCCTCTCAAACTGCTGCATCCACTACGTATAACTAACCATTCCCTACTCCTCTACCTCTTTTCTGGGGAACAAATCCACAAATAGGCTAGAATCATGGTCCCTAAACATGAGGAACATCATTTGGTCAACCTCTACACGTTCCTTCTCTGCTCAGCAGAACAGAAGCCCATTGTCCATATGGCTGAAATGACTTTATTAGAATCTTCTATTGAGGATGGTGCTAAACCTATCCACCTCCACTAAACTGAGATAATGTAGCCACTAGGCACTAGCCTAGAAGATGGTTTAAAACCATATGAAAGAAAAATATTGGATTCAAACCCATAGGAAAGGCATGGAAATTAGATATTTGAAAGGGAAGATACTTAGGTCGACTCTCGGCTGGGAGAAACCCCAATGGTCCGAGTTCCTAAGACCTACCACTGATAACTCTACCCCTCATGGAACCATTCTAGTTTCCTTCCCGTGGTACACCTCCACATGAGTGAATTAAATTAATCACCTCTACATTTATATGAACCTCCATGAACATTAAAATTTAAAAAGGAGTAACTACATACTAGATACAAGGATAGAGTGACACCTCAAGATGCCTCACAAGAGGCTCCTTGTATGGTAAATGTCCTGTGAGAAAATGAATAAGGACCTTGAACATGATTTCCAACTCCCATTCTAATTATATCCCTTATTGAAGAGAATGAACCTCTTGCCTCTTTTCTACCTTCACGATCAATGAAATAAACTCTTCACAAAACGCTTTCTGGAGGTTAACCCATGAACTATAATCCTCCTTTTACTCTCCATGGTACAACATCCATAATGATGTGAATCGCCTCGCATCTGACTAATGTCCAAAGGGACCCTTTACTCAAGTGGGGCTCCAGCTAAAACAGAATTGATTTCCAAATCCTCTATCTAACTCCCTATCTCCAAATTATAAATGATCCCCTCATTTTTTCCAAATCCTATCACTGAATAGTGCATAACATACTCTTCCACTGATCATAATCATCTATTAGATCAACCCTCCTTCAGTCATCTAGGTCAGTATACAAAACCTCTACAACCTGATAAACACATGAACGATGAATAATAATCATAACTGTAATACTAAAAGGATTCCCTTAGGATGGTAGTTTGTATTTTCATTATGATATATCAAAATTAAATTTAATCCATTTAATTCATATTACACATTTTGAAATTCTCTAAAAAACCCAATTCAAACCAGATCACAATTCATCATGTTGCATTCACCTCTCCTATGTCGATACCCTAAATGTTGTCCCATCTTATTTGGTTGTTCAATAAACCTATATTGACTGGATCATGGGGGGGGGGGGCTAAAATCCCATTTAATAGGTAGTGTCCCTGGCCCATGTCACACACCAAGATCAACTGAAAATGATTCCAAACCAAAAAATACATTCCATATTGTGCCTAACATAAGACACCACCATATCCCTCAACCATTACCATTGATACCACTCTGTCATGACAACTCCCTATATAGATACCCCTCCATGGCTTCCAGTGAAGAAAGGGATTTAATGACCCATGATTACAACCTCCAGTAGTCCCTGGGTTAGTGACTAGCACCTTGAGTATAAGGATCTCAAAATAAAGGATCCCTTACCCTCTATAAGAAAAAATGATCAAGAGAAAGAATGAATAAACCACAAGAAATTACATTAAATAATATTAATATCCCAATTCCATCCCAAAAATAATGTGTAAATAGAAAAAATAGTAAAAAGTATCCAACATAAATAATAAAAATAAAACATACAATGAAAAAATTTATCCCAATGTCTGAGATAGAAATTCCTAGAATGGTCCCTGAAATCCTTTGAGAAACCTGAAAATTGATTTATAGATGTATAGTGAGTACAAAAATATAATCTCTATGAATAACAATATATATCATGTACATGTGATGGAAGTATACTAATGCACCTATGAGAAAACATCAGAACTGAACAGAACCTATAAATGTATACCAACCATCCAAAAGAATGATCACCAAATAATGAAATCCATAAAATATATTATAGTGTAATGAATATCGAGGATAAGGTACCCCACAACACTATCCCACTAATCATCCACTCTCACACCCCAATGGAAGAAGTCATGGAACTACCGCCACTTCCAAACATACCACATCACATCCCGCCCACACACACCTAGGCTACATACCACAACAAATCCTACCCACACACACATGGGACACACACCAAAATACATCACATTACATTACATCACATCCTTGAAGACCCTTGGGACACAACATCACAACCCATCATTGAGGAAAATAAAACAAAACATCACCACTCACATGAAGAATTGTGGTCCATCGTCTCCGAAAAGATGGAATAGGGAAGAGCAGGTGGACATCCATCATTAATCCCATCAGTATGTTGGGAATAACACCCTTTCATATCTATGAAGATTTCCGTCACATTGTGCTAAACATGAGTGGGGTGTGTATAGAAATCATGTGGAAGATAGATGTATATATATAGTATCAAATATTCAAGCCCAAACTATGGGTTCTCTAAAAAATGATCAACTCACAACACCATCACTTTTGCTTCCACCTCTACATACATTTATTAGTATCAGCAATAGTCATTTCAGAAAGTGAAGAGCCCTAATAATATAATGTGGCACCACCATTCCACTATGTTTAACTCCATTTAATATTATTATTTACCATCAACGAAATTTAATCACATAAACCGTAATTAAATTTTCCATTGGAAACTTTCCATCCCATTAACCAATACAACCCAAGCCAATTAAACATTATTAAACATTTATTTTTTCATTCACTTCTCAGGAATCTACCAGAAAGAAACCATATATCATAAGGAACTAGTAATCCCTAACAATATCACAATACCTCTCCAAAAGCACAACCAAACAACCCAATTTAATCCCACACTACATTAAAATCACACATCACCATCCTAAAAGCATAACCACACATCACAACAAATAAAAACTCCTTTACATGTTCACTAAGGGGTTTTTTATCACATTCCAATGTATTCTTGGGATGTTATCACGATAATCACTATCCGGGGGAGTCTAATTTAACAATCAAATATAGGAGGTTATCCAGTTCACTTTTTTATTGTGATATCACAAAAATAAATAAATAATAATTAATCACATCACATAAATGAAACACAATGAAATCCCACAACAACCACAATTTTCAATGGGGCATTTGGCACGTACAATCCACAATATCACTATAACATAAATTTTGTAAAACCATGAAAAAAACCTCTTTATACCTCAATTTCAATTCATTTATTTCCTTATTGTTAAATAAAAAAACAATAACCTATTGGTAAAAAAAATAAAACCCCTCTTACATGATACATAATAATGTTAAAGGAGGAATCCCTACTATAAAGAATCTTTGCTAACTCTCTGCGCATCGTAAGATGAATAAGAATGAGAAAATACAACAAATGTACCACAAGAAAACACGGATAAACCTATCTAAATGTAAATACTATCAAAACATATCCCAAACTCATAACCTAAAGAAAACCACAACTCTACAACAAACCTCTGAAGAATAATGGAAGGAAATGATGGAAGGAGAGGAGAACACACAAGTGATAAAATAAAGGATCCCAATGAATTATCCTTTTTTAAAGGAATATAAAAATTAAATAAAAGAAGGAAAATAGATGCCTATAATGACACAAGATCCATAGGATGTTTGGTTTGGAAGATACCTGAGTGGATGAAACATTTAAACCTCTACAACAATGGGGAATTACACGACATGTAATCCCCCAACACATCACGTAACTTCAAGCATCCAGGTTTCATAAGAAACTTGTTCAATTTTTATTATTTGTATCTAAAAAACTACATGTCATGAACCAGCCCTGTTTAAGCCATGAATACAACATTTACATCGCACAATACACATACATAGTGTGTATTTCATGTAGTAGTTCTGCGGCACCTCCTACATCCATCGAAACACCCAGAACCACCCCCAAACTTCTCCAATAGTCAAAACCAAAAATGTAATGAACCAAGAAGGAATATTAAATTAAAATTATGGTGTCCCAATATTTATTCACATCCTTCACATCCTATGGAAAATAAATACACATCTTGTGCATACACATGACCAACCATCTCTCATTAGCATTGCAATTAGTTTTTTTCATCATAAATTTTCATGTAAGTTTATAATTATTATACTAATAAATATATATGATAAATATGACATAAATAAAATTATATATATTTTATTTATCATTTATCTTCTCACACTTCTACCTAATAAAAAATGATAATGTCGCTCATGTGTAAGTGTGAACCACCACCTCCATTAAGTGAGGTCATTCATTTTTCATATCCAATATTTAAGAATGATTATAAATATTCATTGAATGAATATAAATGAAATCTATAACACTATTAAAATTATATGACTTATTGAACTGTTATTAATATGTGTGGATTGAAACCATAGAACATAAATATACATGGAGAATGAAACAGTTGACACTCTGAACTGATGATTTTAAAAAATAATTATTTATAATGGGGTGTTGAAATGTTATATATAGATATTATTTGATATTAGAAAATTCTATATGATTTTTGTACTAAATTATAATAATATTAAATTTATTATACATGCGATTTAAATCACATGTGATGCATAAAAGATATGAGGTAACTGTTTCCCGTCAAACTTTGGTTTCTACGAGACCTATTCCATATACAACACTTATTTCACTAATTTTATACACACACTAAAAAATAAATAATTTATAACATTATTTTTTTTATATTCATTGTATTAAATATTTCATTTGAATTTATTTCATTCATTTAGTTTATTATTCAGAATTTACTAATGTTGTATATGTTTATATAAAAATCTCATTCTTATTCAGGATTGAGTATTTTTATGTTTTTTGGGGATAAATAATATATTTTATACTAAAACCACATAAAGATTCATTTCTATTGGTCATTTATTGAAACAAAATGTTATAATTTCAATTCCCTCTCTCTAAAAGACCAAAATATTGAATGAATTATTTTTTGAAAAACAAAATTTCTTTTTTCCATTTGGCCAGAAATATTTATCTTCAATATAAATATTTTATATAAAAAATCTCAACATTTATTTTTTGATTATCCACAATATTATTAATATAATTTTTTCATATTTTTTTTCTCATTACAAAAACTATTTTGTGAAAACTTATTTTTATATTTTGAACAAGAATTATTTACCTAAGGTGTTAATGGAGTATTTGTTTTATCATAAAACACATGAACACATTTTACCAACACCCAAATTACTATTTTTTGTTTAATATTCATATAAAATATTTCATTAATATTTCAAAAGAAAATATTTTTCCAAATATTTTTTAAATTTTATATTTTAAATCAGTTTTTTCAAAATAAAAATTGAATTTTCCCCGACAAATGTTCCTATGATATTTAAAAATATTTTCATTATTTTTAATATATTTTGATGAATATTATGATTTAATTGTGATATAATATGATTATACCACCCACAAAATTCATCTCTATAGTTTATGATCAAGATATTATATTTTTTACTGGTAATTAATATTTACATTCTATGTACTAGTTTTAAAAAATGCATAGTTATATTTTTTATGTATTATATTTATTATTTAACCATATTGTTATATTGATTAAATTAGAATTAATTTGTTATTAGTGAGGACCTATATATACCCTTGATCCTTGGATATACCTCATGAAAAAAATTATTCTGGGTATTGGGAAAATTCCTTACCTATTTATTTATGCTGTGTTAGCATCAAGCATTGATAGTAAAATTTTCGTTTTTGACATTAAGAATTTTGTCCTTAAAAAATAGATAAAATTAAACATGTGATTATTAATTCATTTATGAAATCACTGAATATAAGAACCTTTAAGGATTTTATGTATTTGGAATATTTGATATTAATTATCTCTACAATATAATTTATGATTTATTTATTTATTGATAAATTCTAGTATATGCATTCCCTTAATGAGAATCTAATCTCAAAATTTATTATGTTTCAATTTCCCTAAGTCATAATGAACAGAGTTATAAATGATTTTATGTATATATGTAATGGAATTTTCTTTCTTAACCCATTACATTTTGGGTTTTTGTGGTTGGAGGTGCAGATGATCGGTAGTGGAAAATTAATTTCTTTAAAGGGGTATAGGATGTGAATTTGTGCTTCATTGATTACGTTACTAGCATATTTCATGGATTTTATAAGGTCAATGAGGAACAATTTAAGAGATTCAAATAATTTAATTAATTAATTTTGGGTAATTAGATAAATATTTAGGCAACATGAATCTTTTTGGAAGTCGGTTTTTGGGGAATTTACTTCATGAATGGGTTACATGATGTTAAGGTGTTGAGTTTCATATGTTAATTTGGACTTTCATCCAAATTCTTCCATATTCTTCCTTTCAACATTATTTCTTTATTTTATAGGAAACCTATGAGGATGTCATGCGTATTCATCACCCATAATCCCAACATGATCTATTTGTTTAGTTGTGTGATAATTGATGATTAATGGTAAGCCAATTTCTTCACCTTTGTTGTTTCATTACATTTTTTTCTCAAGGATCACTTTTAATGGTGAAGATTTTTCTTATGTTTTGAGTTGGGATATGATTTATATAACTATGATGTGGTGTAGGTTGACCAATGGGATTTGGGTATAGTTGTGGTGTGTAGACATTATTCCTCACATTGTGGTAAAATTATAGTTGGAAAAGATTCATTGGTGTATGGAATCCATCATTTCTCACTTTTTTGTATCATATAGGAGGGGTTTTGTAACACAATAATATTTTGTAATTTTTTCTAATTAAATTAATCTTTATGATATTATTTATTTCACACATCACTGAATGTACCTTTTTATATGAAATCACTATGTTTTGATTGCATTATACGCACCACCAAATTAAAATTGTACTAAAAGAACATATATACATTTATACACACAAATATATATATATATATATATATTAGATTGAGGTATATTAAGAACAATGTTTTCTTGTATTCCATGCAATACTGATTTCTTTTAATGTATTCTGTTACACACAAGGCCAAGTTTTTTAGAACTATAATATAATATTAATATTATCACTAAAAAGAGATTATAGTTTCCACCTATACATTGAAATTAAAATTAAAATTAATATATAGTAAATTATTAAAATATTATTTAAAAATGTGTCTAATAAATCATTTTTTATCAATTAAATAAAAATAATGTAAGAGTTAATTTGAAATAAATAATATCTTTTTATTTGAAAAATATTTTGATAAGTATAAACACAATTTTGTCTTAAAATATAAATCAAAACACTATTTAGGAATTTTTTAATAAAATTTACATTTTAAATATTTATGAATGTTTTTTTATTGACTTCCAATAGATTTTATAGGTATAATATAATAATAAATCCACTTTTATGAATAAAAAGTTATATTTTTTAAAAAATGGGTAATATTACCATCTTTTATTGGTGATTCCATTTAAAATATAATTTTTCAAAATATTATAATTTTTATAGGAAAATATTTTTTTTTGAATGAGTACTATAAAAATATAAATTTGGTGAAACTATGTTATTTTTCTATGAAGTTTAATGTTCTGATGAATAGTGAACAATTCTGAATTTTAATTTTAAAATTATTTTTCATCAAACTTATTTATATAGTTAAATTTTGTTTTGAATTGGTTTTAAAGTATAATTTGGAAAATATAAATATAATGAATCCAATGCAACTAATTGGAACAAATTTCACAACTAAATTGGAGAGAAAATGTCAATCTCTTTCAATTTGTAACATTAAAAACTCCTCATCTCATTTCATGTACGATGTTAATTTTAAATTAATTTCATCAATATTGGTAATTTTAATTATTAAAAACTTATTTCTTATTTGGAATAATAAGGTAAAATTTTAAATATTTACACCTTTTTTATTTTAAAAAACTATGAATAGTATAATTTATAATTTTTATTACCACTGTTTAGGGTAAATCAGATAAATAAGGATAAAAGTAATATTACTAATATTATATAACAGCCTTAAATTTTTTTGAAATTGTCGTTTATGAATTTTTTCAACCATTGACACATAATTTTAAAAATTTAATTATTTAATGGACACTTTATTATGAAAATTACTTAAAATTTGTAGACTCAATGATATTGACTGAATATCATACTCATACTTTTAAAAATTAGAATATTTTAATATGGGAAAAAATTGAATGTTTTCTCAAATATATATATATATATATTATTATGAAATATTAAAAAGGTATACACAAAAGTTTTTTTAATTTTAGGGAAGAAATAATTATCATAAATAAATATATAATGACTATGCGGTAATTATTCAATTAATGAAATCTTCAATTAAATGATACTAGACATATAAAAAAATATTTAATTTGAAATAATTAATTTAATACATTATTATTATATATGTTTATGATATATTATGGGTTTATTCAGTTATTTGGTTAGAATATATCTTGTATGTTTGAGTTTCATAATGTCAAAGTATTGATTAGTGTCAAAATTGACACATATAATATTTAATAATAAGAAGATATTATTAAATTATTACAAATTTGAAAAACATTAAATAAGGTCAATAGAGATGGGATATCTATTTAAATATCCCAAATTTTTATTTATGGTAAAATATAAAATTTAAAAAAATATTAAATCCTCATAATATTGAACAACTTGTCACTGTAAATGAAATTAAAATGGTTTACCTAAGGGTTAATAAAAACTATAATGATTTGATTAAAACAAAAACAGGTAAAAATATATTTTTTGATGAAATTAATATCATATCATATCTTATATTCAAATAAAATTAATTGTGGAGTTATTTTTTTTGAAATTAAATTTATTATAAATTATTATTTTTGAAAATTCCAAAAGTACCCCTCCCCTCTCTTATAAAAGGAAACATATCCTTCTCCTTGAATCACACTTTAAAATATATTTATTTTGTAAAAATACTATCAAAATATTCTCTAAACATCATTAAAATAATTATAGAATCATTAATTTTTGTATAAGACCAACCAACGATGTAATTTAGTGAAAACCATAAAGAGATACCAAAAGAAGATGTTAAATTCATCAATGAACGTTTTTGGTTTATTTCATCCGTGAACCCCTAAATTATTATTATATAATTTTTATATAATGAAATTAGTGTATTAAATATACATATATGTTATTATGGTATGGTTATGCCCTACAACTTCACACACTTCCGACCAATAGGATACATAATCATCATTTGTGTGTACGATGAACTACAACCTCGTTTGATGATGGTATTAATTATTCAATTCATACCTTTAAATGGTTGTAATAATGATGCAATAAAATTTAATATATGGTATAAATTATTTATATGATGATTTTATGGATCTTTAATTGTTATATCACACATAAAACCAAGCATTCCATTTTTTGGAAACATGATAATGTCGTTAGTGTGTGCAAAGAAATATCACCTCAAGAAGCAATGGGATTCGTTCATGATTTAAATGGATAGTATTAAGGATTTATTTAACAAGAATATGTGATATATATTATATAAAAATAACTCTGTAATGATTATATATCATAAAATTTTATTTCATCAATTTAAAAATAAAATGAAAACAACTTTCATGCATACGTATGACCTATCATCTACATGAATGGTCTATTCTATTTAATATCTCTAACTTTTTTGAATAACCATATATAAATATATATTATATATATATATATATTTTTATATAATTTTCAAAAATATTTGAGATGATGAAATCATGATCTTAGTAGGAGTAAAAAAATAACAATTCAAAACATATATGAAAAACAAAGTTGTTATTACCTGAAACATATGATTAACAAGGAATTGTTA
Source organism: Viscum album (assembly GCA_963277665.1). Lineage (NCBI taxonomy): Eukaryota > Viridiplantae > Streptophyta > Magnoliopsida > Santalales > Viscaceae > Viscum > Viscum album. The sequence continues at coordinate 1,346,921,109 of OY728121.1, read as the reverse complement.
ATAAAAATTTGTTATAATGTCTTATGTTTAACAAATATGGTATTATATATATTAATATTTTTATATGGTATGTTTATAATAAAAGTATATTTATTATACAGGTGGTTCAATCATGTAAGAAGTATGTCAAACTTAAGGAATGAGATTTATGTCTTAGTTTTATTTTCTAAGAGATACAATCCGTATTCACCAAAAAATTATTATATGTGGTGAATATAATTTACATTATTTTATTTTATGATTATTATCCTAAAATTTTTATATTTACTTATCTATATAATTTTTTTTGTTTCATGGGGAATATGATTCATCTGATTACAAAGGGGTATGGGATTTTTGTCTTACTCTTATTTCTATGTTACACATAAATTATAAACTACATGTTTTTTTAGTGTATAAAATTTCCTTGAATTTAATATATTGTCATTATCTTTACATATATGGGTATTTACATATCCATTTTATGATCCCCCTTTCACGGGGTTTGCAGTTCAAAAGTTACAAAATCATTATATAAGTTTTCCTCAATTAACTTTTTAGAGACACATGTTATGTGATAAATTCTTTTTATGACGTTCATATAACAAACATTGAAATGTTTTTTCATGAAAATTTAAATTTAAATTATATAATAAACTTCATGTGACTTTATTATCACTTCAGAAAGAATTATTATTTATTAATTTTTTTTCGAAAACCTTGCTTAAAAATTTATTTTAAATGATCTTTAAATATTTTTCAAAGAAAATGATATCAAAGTAGTATTATGTGTATAAAATTGTTTTAAAAAAATAATTTATATTTGTTCAAGGTTATTTTTAGAGATACTTGTTTTTCTAAATAATTAATGTTTTTAAAATCATTGGTTTCAGAAAGGGAAATCATATTTTCCAAAATAATTATTTCAAATGATCATTCAAAAACCATTTTCCATCTAAGATAATATTATTTGATGTTACATATTCATTACTAGGGTTATGAGTCACATATATTAAAATCATTATCTATATGTTTTGTTTATATTAATGATTGATGATTTATGTTGTTATGGTACAAATATGTATGGATTTAATTATTTTATGGGTGGACCATATATCTCCCTCCAATTCCTTGGGTAAGGATAGATAACTAATGAGGTATATATATTATGCATGAACATGATTTCACATTAAAAATTCTATTCGTTGACCTAATTTTTATGTACATAAATTTATTCATGGAACTAGTCTTCACGTCTTTATGTTTTTAAGGAATTTAATTCACATATTTAACCTAATCAGTGAACATATTTTAATTTATATGTGTACACAAAGATTCAATTTTCTGTGTATTCCATGATTTCATGTCATATGTAAATATTATAATTTCATGGAATATGTTCTTTTATTGACATATGATTCTTGTCTAATGAGCTTCAAATTATTATTCCATGACTCCTTTATATGATCGTCGATATTCAAGGGATGATATTTGAATGTCATGTATATGTTCTTATGCCATTAAAATCAGGTTATGATAATATACCTAACTTGTTTATCTATAATAAAAATTTCAGGTCTCCCTTTCTTATGTTTCCTTTCTACATTATAAGAAAATGGTTTAAGGTAAGATATTTAAAAAAATGTTCTAGTTACGATGAAATATATGGGAGAGTATATATATGTGTTATGAACCAGTTATTTATGATTCCATATTTCCGAAGGAACTAAACTAATATGGTCTTTGAGAATTTGATTTGATAATGTATGTAATATTTTCAAGAAATGATGTATTTTATATGTATGATAGGCTATCATTTCCATATTTTCTCACTTTTTTGTATATGGGTGATGGTTTGAACTTTCCTAGTAAAGAAAAATTAATCGATTAATTGAAATTAAATTGGAAGGGGGATTAATTCAAAATTTTTTACTACATTTATGTTATTATCAACTTTCATTTGAATTAGATGAATGCCCCCACTAAAAATAAGGGATATTGGGGGCCTTTTAATAACTATAGTTTTTGTGATATGGAAACCTTGTTACATTATTTTAGTACATCATCCATAAATGAAATTGGATAACCACATATACTTTTCAAATGAATTGGTTTCCCATGGATTTATGGATTTTGTGATTACACCCATAAAATATTTTTTAACATGATAAAAGTCCATTTTTAAAACATTTAAAAATGATCATTGATGTGTGGTTGATTTCCAAGTGATTTTCGGATAGTGAGTGGATTTTTTGTTTGGTCGTACATTTTGGGTGGTGAGGTGAGGGTTTGTTTTTCATAAATTTGGGGTGACAGGGTGATGGTTTGTGTGGATGACCTTTTAGGGTGACATGGGGATGTTTTTTTGTATGTGATTTTTTTGGATGAGAGGTGATGGATTTTTTGGATATTATAAATGGGTGGTGAGGTGATTGTTTTTTTGGCTGGGATTTTTCAGAGGGATGTGATGGTTTATTTGGCAGTGTTCTGAAGGAATCGAGGGGATGGTATGGTGGGGATGATGATCTTATTTTTATGTGTGGATGCATTATGCAATATGGCTATTTAGTTATGGGAAAACTATTTAGTAATGTTTAAAATGGATTTATATTTTTTAAATAATTGGATTGGTTGGTGGTGTGAGATGTGGCCCTTAGGTTGTGCAGTGTTATGAATTTAGAGATAGAAGTTAATGTAGGGATGTTGTGAGCTGTTTAGTGTATTTTTTTCAACCAATTGTTTGATATTCTATTCATATAGATGCATATACTTGTATATTCCTTGTTTTATCTATATCCACCCCACCAACACTGAGAACTATGTCTAGATACTGATATTTTCACATAGGGGTGTTTTCCAAACATACTAGTGATGAGGATTGACAGATAGATACCCACTCATTCATTCTCTGACCTCCTAGCTAGTAGATATGCATGAGATGTGATTTACAGATAACTATTAGTGCACTAGTTGATAATACTTATGTCTTTCTGAGATATGTGATATGATAGTGATGTGAGGAGGCTTATAGTGGTAGTTATATATTGTTGGATGAGGGTGGAAGGATGTTTTTGATCATTTTCACAATACCCTAATACACTTTTTATGGTAGTGGTCATGATGTGATGGCCTATTTGTATATAGTTAAGATGATATCTTACTCTGATGTAGGAAATTTTCCGAGGTGTCTGTAGACATTATGTGATGGGACATGTGGTGGGGTTGTGGTATATGTTATATTGATGATATGGGAGAACCATGACATACGATGTACGAATGAAAGAGAATATAATTAGTGGGATAGTTGTGTTGGGTACCCTTTATCGATATGATTCTTATTATTTTATAATAATGTGAATGATTTATTTAATTGGAATTCAATAGTGAGGTTGGTATGGATATTTGAACTATTTTGGTATTGTTGGTTATACTATTTCCTCATGGGTGCCTTAGTGTTCTTCTTTCATGTGTTCATTAGAGTACTTGGTATTCCTAATGAGTATAATTTCATACTCACCCTAAATTTATAAAATGATTTTAAGGATTCCAATGGGATTATGCGAAATATGGTGGAAAATACTATATCAGAACATTTTGTGCAGTTGTTGTGTCATTGCAATATCATTGATTTTGTGTATTTACTTTATGAGATATTTATATGTATCTATATTATTTATACATTCATTGGGGCATGCTTATAAATTCATTTAAAAGTTATTAATGGAGTTTTCTATGGATGGTTTATCGTGTCTTCTGATCCAATATTTTTATAGAGGGTAATGCCTCATATTTCATGATATTTTAACATATTAGGTGGTAGTCGCCAACCCGGACCCCACTAGTGGTGGTACATGGTGGTCATTATCTCTCAACTTTATTGATAAAGAATTTGGGGTAGGGGTTATGACATAGTGGTATCAAAGGGCATGATTGAGGTATATGGTGGTGTTTAGAGTTAGGAATTGTGAGGCTTGGTTGTGTTGGTATGGAAATATTGAAAGTTAAACTCGATGCATGACATAGGCCAAGGAGACAGACTAAGGTACATTATTTTAGGACCACCATGATCCATTTCATAGATGCTGAGAATATTGAACAACCACATGTGGTGGAACTATTTACAGGGTAGAGACTCGGGATAGGTACATGTGTAATGATGAATTCTATTCCTTTTTGAGTTGGGTTGTTTTGGGAAGGTTAAAATGAAAAATTTATTTAAAATGAATCTAAATAAAATTCTATAGTATTAGGCATTGTAAATTCTTCTTTTGTTTTCATCTATTGATCATAGACTTCATCAACATGTGTCTCAGGTTGTTGAGGTTTAGCAGGATTACATAGTTGATCATGTAAGGGTTGATCCCTCAAAAGAGGATGAAACATGGAAGAGGCAATTGTGTACTATTTATTGGCATGAATTAGTGTAATAGGAGATATGTTTTTTTGAAAATATAGATTTTGAAGTTGGAACATAGGATTTCGTTCTGTTTTATTTGAGAATTTGTTGTATATTGGGTCCATTATAAAGTTTGTCTGATGTAGGTATATGAGAATGAGTTGTGGTCATTGTATTTTAGCGATTCATATGAGTAGATATATTGTGGGTCATGTTTCTTACTATTTTCTGATAATAGTTCCCTTCATTGACGACGAAGTCAGTAAAGATTCTAGATCTTCTTTCTCTCCATTAGGTGAGTATTTCATTTATGCATATGGGAGATAAGTCCATATACCTTCTATTTGTCTCCACATATCATTTTTCATAGGATGAGTCTATTGTATGATGTCTTTATTTGAAACATAATCCTTCAATCTATTATAGATTTACTCCTTTTACATTGAAAACAAATCTATAGGTACAAAATTAGGTAGATGTTATCATTCATAATAACTATCATGGAGGTTTAACATCAGGTATGAAGAAAAATGGTTCCTTAAATAGCATGTTTGTTAGTGGTAGGTCTCATATAGAAATAGTATTGTTGTTTCTACTAGAATAGAGTCGACCTCAGTAGCTTCCCTTCGGACCATTGACAAATAATGGTTTCTTTTCCTTTAATATAGGTATAAGGGCAGTGTATTCTATCAGTGGGGTTCATGGAAATCACCAGAACTAGTTTTGAGTTATTTTTTAAGCTTATTTTGGTGAAGGAAGATAGCTTTAATGCTAGCCTTAGTAGTTTTTGTGACTGATACCTTTTCAGCAGTAGGGGAATAAGGCTCATGCTCTAATGATGGGTGATGGAGAGGGTAGAGGCCGACATTATTATGTTCCTCATTTTTTGGGGCCTCATCTTGAGCATGGTCCTAGGGGATTCAATTAACATAGAGTTACAGTAGATGGGTGTGGTCAGTTGTAAGTAAGGGATGAAATAATGTTAGAGGGGCCATAGATAATTTTAGTTATGATCATTTTTTCATCTACCCTTATTTCCTTCTTAATTAATTCACTAAATTCACACTCCTTTGTTACACATTCTTTACTTTGTACTCCCATACTTGATGTAGAGAAAAATCTAGTACACCAAGTGTTGACTATGTTTTTCAGAGGCCAGACTAGAATTCATGGCATGTTCTAGGGTTTTAGACTGATTATTGGGCCACATTATTCCGGAAGAGATATTTTCATACATCAATAAATAACCATATGATGTCATTATGAGTATGAAATAGATTTATTCCAGGTGTGATGATATTAACATCTTTTGAAAGAGATTTATGTTCTTAGATGTGGATGGATGAAATGTTTTTATTTTCGATGTAGGGTTATTAAGTGGGAATTCAGAGTGTTGAGAACCTTCATTCAATGATATTTGAGTTTTCGGTAGAGTTAATATTGGATTATATCATAGAGGTTAGTATGTTTTTTTTGTATTTTTGTATTGTTTTCTTCAAAGAGGTTATAATACTACCCCCTCAACATAATTTTGAGTTTTTATAGACTTTCTTCCTTGTACTTATCCAATTTTCCTAACAACATATAAGATATAACCTTTTGAGTTGTGGGATTTGAGGATTTAGAAAGATGATCTGATGTATATGCGTGTTATTTAGAATAATGTGTCCTAGAAATGTGTCCTTGATTTTCTCACCAAGAAGGTAGATAGTGGTTTAAGGTTTTTATAGACATCCAAAGGATGAATTAAGTAATTATGATGAACCATTAACCTCTTCGGAAGATATGAAATATTTTATAATTATTGAGATGGGAAATTTGGTTTTCTATGACCCTTTATCATTATATATATCACAGGTTGAGATTGGAGGAGGGAATTATCTTGAAGACAACCTTAATATGTAGTTATGGGAACTTTGAGATTGTATTCATGAATTCTAGTGTTACAAAAACACTTTCTTTGTTTAGGATACTCATGAAATCCGTTTTCAAGGAATCCTTCAACCAAATCATATTCATGTTCATTAGAGATATATTGATCTTTTTAAGGATAGAGGAGAAGCATTCTGATCATCATAGAAATTTTTTATAGGTTCTTTGACAATAATAGATTTATATACAGTTCACTAAGGGTATGTTTTTTAAAAATGAATTCAATTATGCATGTGGTGTTTTAGTAGGATGTATCTATATACCCATCAAATTTTAGGGAAACCGTTTCTTAGGCATCACACACGAATGGAGAAGAGGTTCCTAATTTTTTGGGTCATGTAGGATATTATATAAGGCTTATACCGAATTTCCCTACATATTTAGACTCAATGATAACCTTGATTAGGAAGGAAAAGGAAATTGTGTGGTCTAATCCTAGCTAGGTATTGTTCGATTAACTAATGGGGAGGATTTTTAGTGCTATAGTGTATTAGATTTATTTTGAGGGTGTGATATTTTTGGTGGTTTGTGATGAAACTAGAATGGGATTGGAATGCATGTTGATGCATCAGAGGGAAGTGATACCCTATAGTTATGGGAATTTACATCCACATGATTTTAACCATGCAAGCCATGATCTAGAGATACCAGCAGGTGTGATTACATTGATCTTATGAAGGCATTAAAACGTTATGGAGTGCTCTGTAGTCTTCAAGGATCTTATAAATTTGAGGTATATATATTTTTAAACAAGATTTGAAATTATAGTTGAGGATAATGATGTATTTTTATCGAAATTACGATTTTAGGGTATCCTAAACCTTAAGAAAAGTTAATTCTGTACCTGATGAATTGATTAGGAAGTAATATAAGGATTTTGTTCAGGTGTTTGGGGATATTTGAAGAGTAGTGGTGGGGTTAGAATCCATGAACATGAAAGAAAGGGTGGATGACAATGTAGAATATTTGTTTCATATGATTGTAAAACCTTCCCTATTGTGGAAGGTGGAGATCATTAAGTTGGGAGAATCAAATAAGATGTGATACATGATAATTTTGGCCATAGTGATTCCCTAGATAGATGGTCAGTGGATTGTCGAAACTAGATGTTGTTTCATGGTAGGTTGTTTTCATCTAGTATTGAGGAATGAGGCGGTCCTTCCTGAGTTTCATGGGTTACCTTTTTTTTACAAACTAATGTATCAAATATTTACAATAGTTTTAGGTTGAATATTTGGTAGAAGTCGTTGAAACTGATGGTGGTCGAGTTCATGGGATTGTTTTTGATTTTCTAGTAGGAAATGACCAAGAATAATGTTTTGGGTGGTTTGTTTCATACTTTGGATGTTCATGACTTGAAATGTGATTACATATGTATTGTTTTTTCCATAAGGGTATTATGAGATCATGGAAGTTCTGATGCTATTTGGGTTATCATGTATCGTTTGTTTAAATATTCCCACTTCTTAGCGATAAATGTGTCATGAATAGGGGTTGAATAGTTTATGTGGTATATGGATGACATGGTGTGGTTAAATAAATTTATAAGGTCCATTATCTTGTATCAGAATGTAAATTTTACCTTGAGATTATGGAGGGGATTGCGACATTCCCTTTTCACTCAATTATGACTCCTATAATCTTTCCTCCCTCATATAGATAAAAAGATAGAGAAAGCCATAGAGATTATGGAGGGATTATTATAGGCATGCATATTTTAATTTTATGGATCATAGGATTAAAAAATACCCATGTGTGAGTTTTTATATAATAATATGTATCACTCATCAATCAACATGTCCCCGTTTGAGGCCTTGTACGATGGGACATCCCATTTTTCAATCTGTTGTGCAGATCATGGGGAGACATCAGTTTTAGTATTGATGTTTTAAGAACCACAGTATGAGACGGTGAGTTGGTTTGTGAGAGGCTGAAAGAAGTTTATGATTGTAGAAGTCTTATTCTGATCGTAGGAGGAGGGTCGTGGAGTGTAATTTTAGGGACTATTTTTTCTTAAAGGTTTCGTTTTGATGTTGTAGTTGGAGTTTTGAAAGGTTGAGTATGATTTTTCATGGGTTTATTGTTCTATTTGGTTTTATAGGGTGATTTGGGGAGGTGGAATAGTATATGGAGTTTCCAGCTTAGCTGGAGAGGATACATGATGTCTTGCACTCTGTATGACTCATTGATACCTTCATGATGAATCCCATGCCATTTAATGAGGAGACATGGATATCAAGGATGACACAACATTAATGGAGTTGAAATTAGAGGTCCATGATCACCAAAAGAATGCATTGTATTTACATTAAATTTCAGGTGTTCACATGTTTTGTGTAAAAACCCGGGTATTCTTTTTAGGTATGTTTTCATTTTTCAGGTCTTTTTGAGGAAAAAGAAGAGTTTCTGGAAATTACATCAAGTACAGACCTTGTACTTTATGAATACATATCTTGTACTAAGTTACCACAAGTAGTCATGTGCTGGTCATGTAGCGGCCTTACACATGTCCGTGTGGGGTGACTTGGAGACCACCTAAAGAATTGTACAGAAAAGGCGAGTACACACTATTTACTTCAAAAGATCATTTTGTGTATTTTATTTTTTATCATTAACCACATCGGGGTCGTGTCTGACAGACATAATGCTCTTCTTCTAGGTTTCATTCATCTGAGAGAACCCATATGACTGTGCTTTTTCTCCAAGCCCCCAAGCCTCCATCTGATCTCCGATTCGACTGCCGTCAATTGCGTTGGGATAGACCCGATATGTTCTTCTTTCTTCTTGAGAATCTTTTCTTGATTTCCCTTCTTTTTCAAGTAATCCTTGGTTGAAAAGTTTAGAAGTTTTTGTAGATCTATGGTGTTATTGGGCAATTCAAGACTTGAGGTTCACTTATATCGATCTCCCAAGACCGAGGTAGGTGGTTTGTGCCTTTTTATAGAAGGTATTTCAATTATATGTGAAAATTCTCCCAATACCCATGAACGGGGTATTGCACGTTTACTGTTTTAGACCTTTTGTTTTTCTAATATGCTTGTTTTATTGATTTGAGGTAAATTGAATGCGAATAGGGTTAAATTACTATTCTTTGGAGGTGTTTCCCATGCATGTTTTGGTTGTGGATTTCAGTTTTTCTTATCCTGTTAAGCTGCCTTGTTTATTACCATGCCTAGTATTGTAGGATGGTGTAAATATTGTTCTAATATGCTGATATTCAATAGAATGTTACCCTAGTAGTTCATTAGATTTATCATGGCCGATATGCGTGGTATACTTGTTTGACTAACACAGGTCTGTGAGAACCTGGTGTAGTAGACCATAGGGAGAATGGACGTAAGGGATTCTATAGAGTGTCTTTATAATTTTATGATGCGAGACTACAATGGGAATTGACATTGAGTTCTTCCTTAGAGATACTGTAGTTCCTAGACACATGCCACATGGGGAAAGAGACATTGAGGGCTTCCCCAGAGAGCCTTTAGTACCGATACGAGACAATAGGGGGGAATTGATGGTGATTGCTTTCTCAAAGGGTCTATGCTTTGGATGAACCGTTGGGGTGAGACTATGTGTGCTTCTCAGGGGGTTTATGGTACTTTTCAGTTGAACCAGTGGGGTGAGGCTGTGAGTACTACCGAGAGGGTTAACTTTGGTGTTTAGCTGTTTGATTGTGTTTCTAGGTAGGACCAAAGGAGATAGTCTATGAGTACTTCCAAAAGGGTTACCTTTTTGTAATTACTTGCTTTGATTAGATGCTAAATTGATTGTGAATTGAATGTTTGAACTGTGGAATTGTTTATTAATGATTTATTCCGTGTTTATTGTGTTCCTTTTACTTATTTCCTTCCATATACTCACTAATAGTTAGGTACATATCTTTCGGTGGTGTCCTTCTAGGATTTAGTCTCACACCCTATTTTTGTCATGCTTTTGGGCCCAAATAGATTATATTACTATAGGTATAAATAAGGGAAAGCTCTATTCAACTTTAGGTACTTGATTTCATTGGAGCAAGTGAGAAGGGGACCAAGATGAGGCTTGCGATGTTGATGAGTTTCTTATATGTATTCATTTTTTACATTTGATTAGTACTGTATTTATCATTGTGACTTATGAGGATGATTTCATAGAAATATATGTATCATGCATCATTTATATATATATATGTTCTATTTGTTTCTTTATCAGTCTTCCACTATTTACTGTTGTTTGGTATTATTACTTCTTCCGCTATTCTATATCTATTTACTTTTGCTGTGTACTATGCCTATGAGGGCATAGTTTCCCCACAATCACACCCAAGGCCCTTGTTGCTAGACGGCAGCCTCTGGCATTTGGGGAAATAAAGTTAAGGCCCTGCGACCAACCAGGTATGGGGAGCCTTTGGGTGAATTTCGGAACCAGGAAATTACATTATGGTATCTGTGGGATTCTTTTCTTCTTGACATACAGTTTGGATCCTATAGCTAGGGATTAGACAGAATAGGTACTTGGTAATAATATGTGCCCGAGAGTAGCTAACTCATTTAAAGGGAAAATCCAATATACCCCGTTTATTGAAATTTTCAGGTTTTGAAATTTTACAATTGATTTGATTTCACCATGAGTGATTCACATGTTTTGTGTTGTTACCGTTGATGTTATCGAGGTTCTATTTTTGGTTCAACCCAATGAGGTTAGGGAATTCCATCTCATGCATCATATAAAAATTTGATATAAATCACATGTCATTCATTCTTTCCATTCCATTTAGGGTGCATTAGAAATTGCATGTTGTTGTGATAGATGTTTTGTATAATATGCATGTTGTTGGGATAGATGCCTTGATAAAATAACTGCTGTTTGATATGGATTTTTTTGTGTAAGGATTTGTTTGATTGAACACCAGAATTTGGTTCTTGAGGTTTAATGGGACCTCTTGGACATGAAATTGGTGGATCCTTGACTTGTTTACCTTGTTATAACATGTGTACGAAGCAAAAAATTGATTCGCGGGGAGTATGGGTTCTCACAGTTCGGAACTTGGCACATTCAATGTTCATTTCAATGTTCTTCTGGGTTATAGAGTTGATTCTGAGGCTTAATGTCTGGAAAAACCTAGAATACAAGTCATGTAATGTTAAATACACTCCCTGTGTTCTTTAGTTATTGAAGAAACTGTTTTTCTTAAGTACATTCCGTGTACCGTATGTACACACCGTTTAGTCTCTAACTATGTCATAGACTATGTGGGAAGAGACACGGGATAGGGAAATTATTGTGGGAACATGCTATGCACCAGTTGTGCACATCGTGTGGTGTTGACCCTGTGTCTTCCCATGTGACTAACAACATAGACGGATAAACATAAGTTATACATGCCATGTCATTCTTGAACATTCAGTGTAGTGTGAGCCATGCAGTCGGCTGTGTAGCTAATGAAATAGGTCGGTGGGGTCCCTTATTATACACACCGTTTCCATAGGGAATATTCCGTGTATTGGGATTCATGTATCCATCCATGTCACTAATAGCACAGGTCAGGGAAGCTTGGCTTATACACGCCGTGTTTGGCATGAACACGCTGTGTAGTCTAGTTTTAGGAGAACAATGTGGGTTAGCCGTGTAAGGGGAATTAGGAAGGGGAAAAGTATTCAATTTAATGTCATGTGTTAGGACAACATTTCATGTTTTTGGGGTGTTACATGACTAGTTGTGGCAGGAGTACATGACCATGTGAATGGCTTAAGTGAACACACCGTGTAGGGGATATACAGGCTGTGTAGTCATGTTTTTTAAAACATGAATACTTTATTTATTTTGTTCCCTTCTTGTCCATACTGTTTTCAGTCCTTGTTAATATTGAATATAAGGTGTGTGTTTGACCTTGTAGATTCATTCCACCAAAACACCCTCCGGTTGTCCACCAGTTATAGGGAAGTGATCAGATGCCAGATATGGCTGATCAGAGACTTCCTACAGATCCTCCTGTTGTGCCAGTTTTGGCACCTGCAGTTATACCAGATGTAGGTGCTGATGCATAGTTCAGGGATGGTTTCATGAGGATGATGAGGACCTTCCATGGAGTGCTTCCTCCTACCGCAACTATGGCAAACTTGACACGGTTTTTCTAGCGACAACATCCTTTCACATTCTCAGGGGAAGAAGGACCTCAGGCTATAGAGTCATGGCTGGAAGCCAAGTTAACGATCTTTGAGCATCTGGAGATGCCTCTATAGAGGAGGGTCAAGATCACTACTTATATACTATGAGATTCTGCCAATTGATTATGCGACGTGATCTCACAGGTAGGTCATTAGTAGGTTATGGCTGGGGAGGAGTTCCAGCGTATCTTCTATGACTACTTCTATCCAGAGACCTTGAGGGATGATTGAGCATGGGAGTTCATGAGCCTAGATCAGGGTACTCTTTAGGTTATTTATTATTCCTCTCGTTTCACCAAGATTCATCATTTCACACCCTTCCTAGAGGGAGATGGCTTATTCCTAGAAAGGTTGTTTGAGGATGGTCATAGACAGGACATCTACTCACAGGTGAATATCATCAGGTGGACTTCCACACGTTAATCGTCAACCATGCACTGATCATGGAGCGCAATATGAGGGATTCTAGAGTTAAGAGCTAGGGCGGTTCCACATCTAGAGTTAGTGGTTCTCTAGATGACAGCTGGAAGTGCTGTAGGGAGTCTACACGTGGGGATCTGAGGGGGTGAGAGACACCTCCAGGTAACCTGGTGGTGTGCTACCAGTGCGGGAGGAGAAGAAATATGAGGCCGTAGTTCCAGAGAGACCCAGTGGAGTGCCGATCTTGTGACAAGATGGGTCACCTTCTACATTTCGGCCAGGTCTTCTCACCAGTAGCTGGTGACTGGGGTTCATTTATGAATCCTCGTACATGAGAAAATCCACAAGTTTCTCACCAGTTGGGGAACTAGAGTTCTTCTGGCCGTTCAGGTCGAGCTGAAGGATGGGGCCGTGGTAGCTAGTCACCCAGTTTACAGCAAAATCAGGGTGGATCAGCTCAGAGTGGTCAGGCAGGGACACAGGGCCGTAGTACAGGCCAGGCCTTTGTAGTAGAGCAGACCCAACAAGAGAAAAATCAATGATCATCTACAGTTTGAGGTACAATCCTTGTTACCTCAGTTTTATCTTCTTCACTTTTCAACACAGGGGATTCCAATAGATTTATCTAGGTTACTGTTGTGGAGTGCCTTCATCTCAATATAATTTCTTCAGTGGATATATTGACACTAAACACACCGTTGGAGACAAGAACATCTAGTGTATTTCAGTGTTAGGAGTGCCCTCTTGAGGTTGTAGGGTGTCACTTCCTTTAGGACCTCTATGTCTTAAGGATGATAGAATATGATGTCATTCTCGGAATGGATAGGTTAGTTCCCTTTCAGGCCGTTGTCGATTAATATCGCCATAAGGTGAGTTTTATATCACCATAGGGTGGATTGATTCTTCATAAGGGTGAATGGGATGTCCAGGTGAGCAGAGCGGGCCCAAAGCATCATGGGTTAGGAGGAGTTACAACCCAGATTTCTAGTCTTTATTTGGATGACCAGGGAACTTGATAGATGGACTTTACTATAGTGGTGGATCATTTTAGGGATGTCTTTCTAGATGATTTTTCAGGTTTGACTCCAGAGCTATAGGTGGAGTTTTCCATTGAGCTTGTGCCAGGAGCGACACTGGTGTCCATTCCTCTTTATAGGATGGCTACACCAGAGTTACAGGTGATCAAGAAGCAATTAGAGGAGTTACAGGAAAGTGTTTTCATCTGACCTAGTACTTATCCTTGGGGTTTTCCTATTCTGTTTGCAAAAAAGGAAGGCGGTACCCTCATACTTTGTGTGTATTACCAGAAGTTTAACCATTTGATAGTCAACAACCAATATACCTTGACAAGGATTGATGATCTATTTGATCAGCTTCAAGGAGCACGAGTGTTCTTGAAGATTGACTTGAGGTCCTATTTATAAGGACCTGGCCTTAGTACAATACATATTCGGGAATTAAATGAATAATTCACATTGAGTATCTTTTCAGGTTTAGAATTTTAGATAATTAGGACATAACTATTACATATCAAAGATTACAAAGTAAGAAAATCTACTCATTTTCCATTTTTATTCACACACAAAAAAACTCTTGAACCAAAGAGTCATGTCTAGTTCCATGGTTTAGACAACATGACATTTCCTTGATCCCATCCTTGATCGTATTCCACTTCAATTCCGGTGTAAAACATTTCAAAAACATGGGATGAGCATAAAAAGCTCAGTAAGGGTCATAACAATACGGAAAGAAAACATTAGTTCATGTATACATAAGAATCAATGAAATCATACTTTAATAATAAACATAAGCACTTTAACATACCACATTAAATCATAAGATTTAGGAACAACTCATAGAAATCATAATAAGTAAATGTAACTTGAGGCATTCATAACATTCTTACGTAGGGAGTAACCCTCATGGTTACGTTTGGAATACCCATCACAGTATATTCCCTAAATCTATTCGGAGAAACCTTAGCGTTTAACTACTTAGAGTTACCCAATACATTGGAGAGCTATATCGGGGTCACCCACCCCTAGTTTATGATGGAACCACCCATCCTAATAAACAATTCCCAAAAACCATAACATAATTGTATCACATAAAACATGCATAAAGGAAACATAACATTTCCACTTTCCAAATAGAAGTTATCAATACAACACATTGATATAATAAAAACATTATCAAAACCATTTTCAATACCAAAATAAACAAAAAGTAAATCTTGGTGTTTATTTTTCATTTAAAAATAAGTTATGGCTTGTAGAGGAATCCGAAACTCAAATAATGGTCACGGCGGTAGAGAAGTCGTTGTTGCCGCATACGTACGCCAAAAACATTCCATTTTTTCATTTCGTAAAATGCTTCATATAAAAAGATTCCTTTTGAATAAAAGTAAAAGTCAAAGGAGTTTATACACCGTATAAAATAAAGTTGTGTATAAAACAAAATATGCCTCAATGAAAGGAGATAGAGACGAAGTCCCTTACAACGACAATATCCTTTGATTAAGGATAAATCAATTTCATAATTATGTGTGACAAATATAAATACACCCAATATAAGTGGAAATTAAGTGTAAGAAAATCAGATTCATTCACACATATTAATAGAATGACATATTCAATGAGTACAAGTTTAACCCAAAGAAATGAAATTGAGTTAAGATGTTCCCTTGCAAAAATTCAACAGCCTAACGGCGTCACATTAAAATTCAGAAATTGAGTTTATGAGGGAGAAAATGGTTTCTCATCACTTGGACATAAAATTTACATCAATAAGGATATATAAGAACATATCCCAACATAAAATAAATTTAAATTAAAATACATAACAAAATAAGTCTTTTAAAAAGAGGAGGGTGAAAGGTTCCCTTACCGATTTGGAAAACTTTCGAAACGTACACCCCATGAATGAAGGGTCATACAATGAAGTTGTAAATACCCATAAATGAGAGTATATTATACAAATAGCAAAATAATGGGAATTACATACACCACACAAAAAATAATTAGTGGAAAATGTAGCATGAATCTCACAGGAATAAAAAGTGAGATGAAAATCCCCTTTTGAAAATTCGGCAGCCTAACAGCGCCACATAAAACATCCCAAAATGGATTGATGATATCAAATAGGTTCTCTCATCATATTAACATAAAATTTAAAAAAAAGGAATATATAATAACATACCCAAACATAATAAAGATGAGCTTAAAAGAAACAACATAAAAGAGAGTACTTTAAAAGAAAGAGATAGGCAAGATCCCTTACCTCAAGTCCGACTTGTCTTGTTCGTTTCTATATATTCCTGAATAATAAACTCTGGTCAATTTATAATTTCTTAAGGACATAATTTAATGTTTATTATTCAAATAATTTCATATATTATCATGTTATAATAATTAGTTAATTATGTGAGTTCATATCATACGTTTTGTCGATGTTCGGTACATGAGTCAAAAATGATCTTGTTTGAAAATCATTGTCAATGTAGTTGTAATTACATCAAATCCAGAATATTATTAATGATGTAAATATCATATATATTCAGTATATATTCGTTTTATACTTATTCCATTATATTTTAAGAAAAAAAGAAATGAAATGCACCGTTCATAGAGACGGTAGGTTGTACGTACGCATGAACACTACTTTCATTGCTTCGGCACATTAATGTAATTAAAACTAGATGAGAGATATATATATATTTTATAATTCAAGTATAATATATATTTTATATGGGTCACATAAGTTCATTAACTTCATTATTTAAACATTCCATGTATTGCATGAACAAGTCACATTACTTGAGAGGGCGGTAGTCCACACTTCCTCGAAAGAAATTATCTCATTTGCACAACATGCAAGGCATGCATGCATGTTGTAAATATAAAATACAAAAGAATAGAGAGGAAATTAATATAATATATATCATATATAAAAATAGTTCCATCATAATGGACACCATGAGAGGTGGTAGGAGAAGATAGAACAATCATCGTTTCGTGAGGCAGTAATTTGCCATCCACGAAAACAATATTTTCTTTAACCATTAGACGAAGGTGTGTGTAAGTGTAGCTCGAATAATTATTATAAAAACATCCTAGTATGTTGAAGATACCCGTTTTGTTACAAAAGAAAAGAATAATAAGAGTTAAGGGGGTTGAAGAAGCAAAATAAAACAAAAGATCATAAGAGAGGTCATTACCTTTAAATCGGGTAACTCCCTTTGGTTTGAACCAAAAGGGTTTCTTGAAATGCTTTCTGCCTAAGGTAAGGCTTCTAGGATGAAGAGAGATATGGGGAGAGATAAAATGAGCAGATTTTGGTCGAGTCAAAGGCTTGAGAGGTGTGGGTATGGGGGTAGAGGTGGGGGCCTTTTATAAGAGGGTGGAGGGGCACTCTTGGAATGTCTTGAAACGTTACTTTATTATAAAATTATTTTCGGATATTAAAGGTCTCACAATTATATATTTCGACGATAAGGTAATAAGGGTTATAAATCCACCCATCCAATAGGTTTTTGACATGTTCAAGTCTTAGATTTTACCTTATCTTCTGATTTTATTTAAATCGTTCATTAATGAGGTAATCACTGCACCATCATGGTGTTGTAAATAAATTTATTTATTTAATGTCTAAAAATTATAAATAAATTATCATGATTTATGAAATATTTTTAGATTTATAATTAATATTTATATTCAAAAATGTTACTTGTATAACCCCATGTAAAAAATTGTTTTAGTAAAATAATACTTGTTTATGAAATTTTCATTTTAACATTAAATAAAAAGTTATTAATGTCATTTTCCTACCAAAGTGGCTCCATGGGGTCCCCAAGTTGACCTGTGGATTTTCTTGGTCTTCCATGACTCATCCAATAAGGTTAGGACTTGTGTAAAGGTCATTTCATATTATTATAACATTATATTTACCTTAAATTACATTAATTACCTTTAATCGCGATTAATAAAACATAAAAGTTACTATTCATCAAAAAATTATTCTAATCCCATTGAAACACATTTTAAATCCTAATAAAAACCATCTATGTCAGATTTTTTAAATTCAAATCACAGAAGTGGTAAAGTTTCATTTAAATGAAAAATCAATTCTTTAAGTACCACTTTGTGGTTTCACAATTCATCAAAAATTGATGTTTTTCAAAAAAATACCAAAAAATCACCCTAAGCTATATTTGATATTCTGAATTCAAAAATGATGTCTATTTTTCAAATTTCCAAATATATAAGTTTCATTAATTAATATAATAATTAATTATCGCTGTGAAAACAAAAAGGGTGTTTTTAAGAAACAATATCTATTAAAAGATTGACACTACTCTAAGTCCAATTTCAAAGTGAAATTAATTTCAATGAAAACCATTGGATTAAATTGTAAAAATATATTATAATTTCACTTTAAAACAAATTAAAAAGATAATATAATAAAAGAAACAAATTATATTGAATAGTGTTTTGGAATTAAAATACAACATTTCTCACTTATTCATTAAAAATGGACTTTATCAAAAAAAATAAAAAAAGCCTACACAAAGTAAATTTTGATATCCCGATTCTAAAGAAGGATTTTATTTGGTCCAATATAACATATAAAATTGTCAACAAGTGTATTTATAAAGTGTTCCCCATCAAGAGGATGTTAATCGACCTTTTAAAGAATATTAGAATATTTACGCTTAAAATTGGATTCATTTTCATTTTAAGCCACTAACATTTATTGGATAAAAGTAATTTTTTTTTGACAAACATATATAATAATTTTATAGTTAGTTTTGTTCATTTCTTCCATTACAATAGCTAGGCATTAACTACTATTTAAAATAATATTATTTTATTATTAGAGTGCAACGCAAGATTCGCAAGAAACTCGTTGTTGCGTATTGGGTACGTCATCGAGCATAGCGTTCCCTTTAAATTAATATTAACAGTTTATTCACAAATATGGATAAATATAAAAATGTCATTTTCTTTATTTACCTGGGGTGTTACATCCTTCCCCCCTTTTGGGAATTGCGTCCTCGCAATTTTAAAATTGGGCTCAGAAACTTCATTGAATGTCCCACACTGGAACAAGAGTCGGTAAAACTATCACATTAAAATAAAGAAAGTGAAGAAAAAAGGTCACACGAGTTAACCCATAGTAGGAATCCATGAAAACATGGATATGGAAGAAAAAAACAAAGGGCCATGTTCTGATGGAGAGTGATAGAAAACATGTTTAAGGGGAAGTTAACCACCAGAAAACCACAAACTTGTGATGGGTTAAACGGTACTTTATTCCCCAGTACGAAAAATAAACAGACAACATTTTTGTTTTAAGTTACTTTTCACTAAGGAATTTATTTATGATCTTCACTAAAACATATGAAAACATACTTACTTGTCATGTTGACTTTCAAATTTTTCTAGATTTCTTACACAAACTCATATTTTCTCCAAAAGATGAGTATTTAGGAAGACTTGTTCACATTAAGAGTACTATAATCAACTTATTGAGAATCACCTAATCCAAAATAGAGAACTATATATTTCCCATGTCTTTAGACCTTAACCAAAACCATAACAAAAAAGGTTAGTACAAGATCAGATAATACCGCAAAAGGATAATCATTTATAAAAAATTCTATTCTTAATCTCTAAAATTTGTCAAACAATACCCAAAGTTCAAAAAAGACCATTCAAAAAACATATATCCATAAAATTATTAAAAGTAATCAAAACTAATATTGAAACCCAAATCTCTAAAGGATTTAATCACATAGTCTTCCAAGATAAACCTTAACATTTATCTCCAATCATCAGTTACTCTTAACGTCTCATACTGAAAAGTAATTAACCTAATCACATATCCTCCATGATAGGTAAAAAATTTCCATAGATAACCCAAAATCAACTTATTCAAGATTCATAAGATCATCCAACTAAAAATAATTAGTCAAACTAACCAAGGACTTTAGGTAGTCCAGTGGTAGGCGATAATTACCAGTCTCACTTTAGTTGTTGGTTCGATTCCCACAGCTTTGTCCGACGCGACGGGTTGTCACACGGACTACATGTTGTCCTTTTTCCAAAACTATATAATTCTTAAAACATTCCCCAAAAAGAGATAAAATAATCAAAAATAACCATAACATAATTTAACCTCATGTTTATTTCATGACTTTCATTTTCCATCATAATATATAGTAACCCATAATTACCTCAAAAGTAAAGATCATATAAACCCTAATGGTTACCTTTATAATTATTACCAGAACTTCCACATCGAGTTGGTTCTCTCGTACATGATGCGTTAGAGAACTCACCAAGGTTCAAGTGGTTGATCATGACTTCTGGTAGTTGGTTTAGAATAACCCCCATATTTCTCATTGAATCCCCCATTTCATCCAATATCTAAATCAGAGAACCACCACAGTATCCTTCAATCCCATTGTCACTTTGGTGCCTGTTAGATCCATCCATTTACTAAAACCAAAAAGGTCAGTGTGAGTATATCAAAAAAACCATCATGTACTAAAGAGGACGATAAACACTAATATATAATTATCCATGTTATCTCAAAATCATTCCAACTTTCATAAATAACAATGACTCTATGTTATATAATAACCAGTGCGGTTATACACAACTTGTCACTTATGCTTAAACAACACTATAACCTCTAAATTTATCTAAACCGACCTTTGATACCTACTATAAGTACACGACCTTAGTACAATACATATTATTGAAGTAAATGAATAATTCACATTGAGGATATTTTCAGGTTTAGAGTTTTAGAGAATTAGGACATAACTATTACATCTCAAAGATTACATTGTAGGCACATCTACTCAGTTTCCATTTTTATTCACACAAAAAAACTCTTGAACCAAAGAGTCATGTCTATTTCCATGGTTTAGACATCATGACATTTCCTTGATCCCATCCTTGACCGTGTTCCACTTTATGTCCTATGTAAAACATTTCAAAAACATGGGATGAGCATAAATAGCTTAGTAAGGGTTATAACAATACGGAAAGAAAACATTAGTCCATGTATACATAAGAATCAATGAAATAATACTTAATCATAAACATAATCACTTTAACATACCTCATTAAATCATAAGATTGAGGAATAACTCATAGAAATCATAATACGTAAAGGTAACTTGAGGCATTCATAACATTCTTACGTAGGGAGTAACCCACATGGTTACATTTGGAATAACTATCACAGTATATTCCCTAAATCTCTTCGAAGAAACCTAACCATTTAACTCCTTCGCATTACCCAATGAATTGGAGATCTATATCGGGCTCACCTACCCTTAGTTTTTCACGGAACCACCCGTCTTCATAAACAATGCCCAAGAACCATAACATAATCATATCACATAAAACATGCATAAAGGAAACATAACATTTCCACATTTCAATCACAAGATATCAATATAACACATTGATATAATAAACAAAATATCACAACCATTTTCAATACCAAAATAAAATAAGATTAAACCATGGTATTTATTTTTCATTTAAAAATATGTTATGGATTGTAGAGGAAGCCGAAACTCAAATAATGGTCACGGCGGTGGAGAAGTCGTTGTCGCCGCATACGTATGACAAAAACATTCCCTTTTTTCGTTTAGTAAAACGCTTCATATAAAAAGATTCCTTTTGAATAAAAGTAGAAGTCAAAGCAGTTTATACACCGTATAAAATAATGTTTTGTATAAAACAAAATATTCCTCAATGAAAGGAGATTGAGATGAAGTCCATTACAAAGACAGTATCCTTTGAATAAGGATAAATCAATTACATAATTATGTGTGACAAATAAAAATACACCCAATATAAGTGGAAATTTAGTGTAAGACAATCATAGTCATTCACACATATTCATATAATAACATATTCAAGGAGTAAAATTTTAACCCAATGAAATGAAATTGAGTTAAGAAGTTCCCTTGCAAAAATTCGACAGCCTAACGATGTCACACTAAAATTTAGAAAATGAGTTGATGAGGGATAAAATGGTATCTAATCACTTGGAAAAAAATTACATAAATAAGGATATAGAAGAAAATATCCCAACATAAAAAAAATGTAAATTAAAAGACATAACAAAAGAAGTATTTTAAAAAGAGGAGGGTGAAAGGTTCCTTTACCGATTTGGGAAACATTCGAAACGTACACCCCATGAAAGAAGGATCACACAATGAAGATGTAAATACGCATAAATGAGTGTATATTATACAAATAGGAAAATATTGGGCAGTACAAACACCACACAAATGGTAATAGTGGCCAATGTAGCATTAATCTCAGGGGAATAAAAAGTGAGATGAAATTCCCCTTATGAAAATTCGGCAGCCTAACGACGCCATATAAAACTTCCAAAAATCGATTGATGAGGTCAAATAGGGTCTCTCATAATATTAACATAAAATGTACAACAAGAGTAATATAAAAGAACATTCTCCAACATAATAAAGAGGATCATAAAAGAAACAACATAAAAGAGAGTACTTAAAAAGAAAGAGATATGTAGGATCCCTTACCTGAAGTCTGACTTGTCTTGTTCATTTCAATATATTCCTGAATAATAAAATTTATTCAATTTATAATTCCTCAAGGAAATAATTTAAAGTTTATTATTCAATTAATATCATATATTATCCGGTTATAATAATTATATAATTACGTGAGTTCATATCATACGTTTTGTCGATGTTCGGTACATGAGTAAAAAATGATCATGTTTGAAAAGAATTGTCAATGTAGTTGTATGTACATCATATCCAGAATAGTATTAATGATTTAAATATCATATATATCCAGTATATATTCGTTTTAGACTTATTCCATAATATTTTGAGATAAAAAGAAATGAAATGCACCGTTCATGCAGACGGTAGGCCATACGTACGCATGAACGCTACTTTCATTGCTTTGGAACATTAATGGAATTAAAACTAGATGATATATATATATATATATATATATATATTATAGTTACAGTATAATATATATGTTATATGGGTCACATAAGTTCATTAATTTCATTCTTTATACATTCCATGTATTGCATGAACGAGTCACATCACTTGAGGGGGCGGTAGTCCACACATCCTCAAATGAAATTATCACATTTTCACAATATTAAAAGCATAAAGGTATGTTTTAAATATAAAATAAAGAAGCATAGAGAGGACATAAATATATTATATATCATATATAGAAATAGTTCCATCATAATTTCCACCATGAGAGGTGGTAGAAGAAGATAGAACAATCATCGTTTCGTGAGGCAGTAATTCGCCATCCACGGAAACAGTATGTTCTTTAACCATTAGACGGAGGTGTGTATAAGTGTAGCTCGAATAATTCTCATAACAACATCCTAGTTTGTTGAATATACTGGTTTTTTTACAAAGGAAATTAATAAAAAGAGTTTAGGGGGTTGGAGAAGCAAAATAAAACAAAAGAACATAAGAGAGGACATTACCTTTAAATCAGGTAACTCCCTTTGGTTTGAACCAAAAGGTTTTGTTGAAGAGCTATCTACCCAAGATAAGGCTTATAGGATGAATAGAGGTATGGGTAGAGATAAAATGAGCAGATTTTGACCGATCCAAAAACCTTAGATGTGTGGGTAAGGGGGTAGAGGTGGGGGCCTTTTTTAAGAGGGAGGAGGGGCACTCTTGGAATGTCTTCAAAAATTACTTCATTATAAAATGATTTTCGGATATTAAAGGTCCCAAAATTGTATATTTCAAGGATATGGTGATAAGGGTTCAAAATAAACCATTCCAATATTTTTTTGACATGTTTATGTCTTATATTTTACCTCATCTTCTCATTTTATTTAAATCATTCATTTATGAGGTAATCACTACATCATCATGGTGTCATAAATAAATTTATTTATATAATGTCTAAAAATTATAAAACAAATATCACGATGTAGGAAATATTTTTATATTTCTAATAAATATTTATAGTCAAAAATATGACTTGTATAACCCCATGTAAATTTTTTTTAGTAAAACAATACATGCTTGTGACATTTGTATTTTAACTTTAAATAAAAAGTTATTAATGTCATTTTCCTACCAAAGTTACTCCATGGGGTCCCCAAGTTTACCCATGGATTGTCTTGGTCGTCCATGAATCATTAAATAAGGGTAGGCCATGTGTCAAGGTCATTTCATATTATTATAACATTATCTTTACCTTAAATTACATTAATTACCTTTAATCGCGATTAATAAAACTTAAAAGTTACAATTCACCAACAAATTATTTTAATCCCATTAAACCAAATTTTACATCCTAATGAAAACCATGTATATCGGATTTTTGAAATTCAAATCACTGTAGTGGTAAAGTTTCATTTAAATGGAAAATCAGTTTTTTAACTACCACTTAGTGGTTTCACTATTAATCAAAAATTGATGTTTTTCAAAAAAATTCCAAAAATTCACCCTATGATATATTTGATATTCAAAATTAAAAAATGATGTCTATTTTTAAAAACTCAAAAAATATATGTTGCATTAATTAATTTAAAAATTAATTCCCGCTGTCAAAACAAATAGCGTGTTTTTAAGAAACAATATCTATTAAAAGATTGACACTTGTTTATGTCCAATTGCAAAGTGAAATTAATTCCAATGAACACCATTGGATTAAATTGTAAAAATATATTCTAATTTCACTTTAAAACCAATTAAAAAGATTATATAATAAAATAAATAAATTATATTAAAAAGAGGTTTTGAATTAAAATACAACATTTTCACTAATTCATTAAAAATGGACTTTGTAAAAAAAAAATCAAAAACCTATACAAAGTAAATTTTTATAACCCGATTCTAAAGAAGGATTTTATTTGGTCCAATATAACATATAAAATTTTCAACAAGTGGATTTAAAAAGGTTTCTCCATAAAAAGGAGGTTAATCGGCCTTTTAAAGAATATTAGAATATTTACGCTTAAAATTTAATTCATTCGCATTTTAAGCCTCTAAAATTTATTGGATAAAAATAAAAAATATTTGAAAAACATATATAATCATTTTGTAGTTAGTTCTGTTCATTCCCTCCATTACATCGTCTAGGCATTAACTACCATTTAAAATAATATTATGTTATTATTATAGTGCAACGTAAGATTTCCAAGAAACTCATTGTTGCGTATTGGGTATTCCATCGAGCATAGTGTTCCCTTTAAATTAATATCAACATTTTATTCACAAATATGGATAAATATAAAAATTTCATATTCTTTATTTACCTGTGGTGTTACATCCTTCCCCTTTTTTGGGAATTACATCCTCGTAATTTTAAAAATGGGCTCAGAAACTTCATTGAATGTCCCACATCAGAACAAGAGTCAATAAAAATATCACTTTAAAATAAAGAAAGCGAAGTAAAAAGGTCACAAAAGTTAACCCATACTAGGATTCCATGAAATCATGGATATGGAAGAAAAAATAGGGTCATGTTCTAATGGAGAGTGATAGAAAACATGTTTAGGAGAATGTTAACCACCAGAAAATCACAAATTTGTGATGGGTTAAATGGTATTTGATTCCCCAGTAGGAAAAATAAACAAACAACATTTTTCTTTTAAGTTACATTTCATTGAGGAATTTATTTATGAGCTTAACTAAAACATAAGGAAACATACTTATTTGTCATGTTGACTTTCAACTTTTACTAGATTTCTTACACAAACTCATATTTTCTCCCAAAGATGAGTATTTAGGAAGACTTGTTCACATTAAGAGTATTATACTAAACTTCTTGAGAATCACCTATTCCAAAAGGGATAACTATATATTTCCCATGTCTTTAGACCTTAACCAAAACCAAAACAAAAAAGGTTAGTATAAGATTAGATAATATCCAAAAAGAATAATCCTTTATAAAAAAATCTATTCTTATTCTCCAAAATTTGTCAAACAATTCCCAATGTTCAACACAGATCATTCAATAAACATCTATCCGTAAAATTCTTCAAAGTAATCAAAACTAATATTGAAACCCAAATATATGAAGGATTTAATCACATAGTCTTTCAAGATAAACCTTAACATTTATCTCCAATCATCAGTTACTCTTAAAGTCTCATACTGAAAAGTAATTAACCTAATCACATATTCTCCATGATAGGTTAATAATTTTCATAGATAACCCAAAACCAAATTAATCAAGATTCAAAAGATCATCTAACTAAAAAAAATTATTCAAACTAACTAGGTACTTTACGTAGTCCCGTGGTAGGTGAAAAATACCGATCACACTTTAGTTGTGGGTTAGATTCCCACAGCTTTGTCCGATGTGATGGGTTGTCACACGGTCTGCGTGTTGTCCTTTTTCCAAAACTACATAACTCTTAAAAAAATCCCCAAAAAGAGATAAAATCATAAAAAATAACCATAACATAATTTAACCTCATGTTTATCTCATGCCTTTCATTTTCGATCATAACATATAGTAACCCATAATTACCTCAAAAGTAAGGATCATATAAACCATAATGGGTACCTTTATAATTATTACCTGAACATCCACATCGAGTTGGTTCTCTCGTACGTGATGAATTAGAGAACTCACCAAGGTTTAAGTGGTTGATCATGAATCATGGTAGTTGGTTTAGAATAATCCTGAGATTTCTCATTGAATCCCCCATTTCATCCAGTCTCTTAATCAGAGATCCACCACAGTTTCCATCAAACCCATTGTCACTTTGGTGCCTGCTAGATCCATCCATTTAATAAAACCAAAAAGTTCAGTGTGAGTATATCAACAAAATCATCATGTACTAAAGAGGAAGATTAACACTGAGATATAATTATCCAAGTTATCTCAAACTCATTCCAACTTTCTTAAATAACAATGACTCTATCTAATACAATAACTAGTGTGGTTATACAGAACATGTCACTTATGCTTAAACAACACTCTAACCTCTAAAGTTATCTAAACAGACCTTTGATGCCAACTATAAGGACCCAGCCTTTGTACAATACATATTCTAGAATTAAATGAATAATTTAAATTGAGGATCTTTTCAGTTTTAGAGTTATATTCAATTAGGACATAACTATTACATCTCAAAGATTACAAAGTAGGCACATCTACTCAGTTTCCATTTTTATTCACAAAATAAAAACTCTTGAACCAAAGATTCATGTCTAGTTCCATGTTTTAGACACCATGAAATTTCTTCGATCCCATCCTTGACCATATTCCACTTTAAGTCATGTGGAAATTTTTTTCAAAAACATGGGATGGGCATAAAAATCTCAGTAAGGGTTATAATAATACGGAAAGAAAACACTAGTCCATGTATACATAAGAATCAATGAAATCATACATTAATCATAAACATAAGCACTTTAAAATACCTCATTAAATCATAAGATTTAGGAATAACTCATATAAATCATAATACATAAAGGTAACTTGAGGCATTCATAACATTCTTACGTAGGGAGTAACCATCATGGTTACGTTTGGAATACCCACACAGTATATTCCCTAAATCTCTTCGGAGAAACCTTAGCGTTTAACTCCTTAGCATTACCCAATGCATTGGAAAGCTATATCGGGCTCACCCGCCCTTAGTTTATCTCAAAAAAAACCTTCTTCATAAACAATTCCCAAGAACCGTAACATAATCGTATCATAGAAAACATGCGTAAAGGAAACATAACATTTGCACATTTCAATCACAAGATATCAATAATACACATTTATACAATAAAAACATTATAAAAAACAATTTTCAATACCAAAATAAACGAAAATTAAAACATGGTATTTATTTTTAATTTAAAAATAAGTTATGGCTTGTAGAGGAAGTCGAAACTCAAATAATGGTCACGGCGGCGGAGAAGTCTTTGTCGCCGTATACGTACGACAAAAACATTCCATTTTGTTGTTTAGTAAAATGTTTCGTATAAAAAGATTTATTTTGAATAAAAGTAAAATTCAACGGGGTTTATACACCGTATAAAAGAAAGTTGTGTATAAAACAAAATATGTCTCAATGAAAGGAGATTGAGACGAAGTCCCTTACAAAGACAGTATCCTTTGATTAAGGATAAATCAATTTCATAATTATGTGTGACAAATATAAATACACCCAATATAAGTGGAAATTACATGTAATACAATCAGTTTCATTCACACATATTCATAGAATGAAATATTCAAGGAGTACAAGTTTAACTGAAAGAAATTAAATTGAGTTAAGATGTTCCCTTGCATAAATTCGACTACCTAATGAAATCACATTAAAATTCAAAAATTGAGTTGATGAGGGAGAAAATGGTATCTAATTACCTGGATATAAAATTTACATCAATAAAGATATAGAAGAACATATCCCAACATAATAAAATGTAAATTAAAAGACATAAGAAAAGAAGTCTTTTAAAAAGAGGAGGGTGAAAGGTTCCCTTACTGATTTGGGCAACTTTCAAAACATACACCCCATGAAAGAAGGGTCATACAATGAAGATGTAAATACCCATAAATGAGAGTATATTATACAAATAGTAAAATAATGAGAAGTACATACACCACACTGAATGAAACAGTGGCCAATGTATCATGAATCTCATGGGAATAAAAAGTGAGATGAAAACCCCCTTATGAAAATTCGGCAGCCTAACGGCGCCACATAAAACATCCAAAAATAGATTGATGAGATCAAATAGGGTCTCTAATCATATTAACATAAAATTTAAAAAAAGTGGAATATAAAAGAACATCCCCCAACATAAGAGAGAGGATCTTAAAAGAAACAACATAAAAGAGAGTACTTAAAAAGAAAGAGATAGGTAGGATCCCTTACCTCAAGTATGACTTGTCTTGTTCTTTTCTTTATATTCCTGAATAATAAACTTTGGTCATTTTATAATTTCTTAAGGATATACATTAAATTTTATTATTCAATTAATATCATATATTATCATTTTATAATAATTAGTTAATTATGTGAGTTCATATCATATGTTTTGTCGATGTTCGGTACATGAGTCAAAAATGATCTTATTTGAAAAGCATTGTCAGTGTAGTTGTAAGTACATCATATCCATAATATTATTAATGATTTAAATATCATATATATCCAGTATATATTCGTTTTATACTTATTCCATAATATTTTGAGACAAAAAGGAATGAAATGCACCATTCATGGTGATGGTAGGTCGTACGTATGCATGAACGCCACTTTCATTGCTTTGGATGATTGATGGAATTAAAACTAGATGAGAGAGATATATATATTTTATAATTCAAGTATAATATATATGTTATATGGGTCACGTAATTTCATTAACTTCATTCTTTATACATTCCATGTATTGCATGAACGAGTCACATCACTTGAGGGGGCAGTAGTCCACACTTCCTCAAATGAAATTATCGCATTTGCACAATAAGAAAAGCATAAACGTATGTTTTAAATATAAAATACAGAATCTTATATAGGACATAAATATAATACATATCATATATAAAAATAGTGCCATCATAATGGCCACCATGAGAGGTAGTTGGAGAAGATAGAACAATCATCGTTTCGTGAGGCAGTAATTCGCCATCCACAGAAATAGTATGTTCTTTAACCATTAGACGGAGGTGTGTATAAGTGTAGCTAGAATCCTTCTCATAACAACATCCTGGTATGTTTTAGATACTGTTTTGGTTTCAAAATAAAGGAATAAAAAGATTTTAGGGGGTTGGAGAATCAAAATAAAACAAAATAACATCAGAGAGGACATTACCATTAAATTGGGTAACTCTCTTTGGTTTGAACCAAAAGGGTTTCTTGAAGAGCTTTCTGCCTAAGGTAAGGCTTCTAGGATGAAGATAGGTATAGGGAGAGATAAAATGAGAAGATTTTGGCCAAGCCAAAGGCTTGAGAGGTGTGGGTAAGAGGGTAGAGGTGGGGGCCTTTTATAAGAGGGAGGAGGGGCACTCTTGGAATGTCTTGAAATGTTACTTTATTATAAAATTATTTTCGGATATTAAAGGCCCCAAAATTATATATTTCGAGGAGAAGGTGATAAGAGTTTGAAATCTCCCCATCCAATAGGTTTTTGACATGTGTAACTCTTATATTTTACCTATCTTCTCATTTTATTTAAATCGTTCATTAATGAGGTAATCACTACATCATCATGGTGACAAAAATAAATAAATTTATTTAATGTCTAATAATTATAAAAAAATATTATGATGTAGGAAATATTTTTAGCTTTATAATTAATATTTATAGTCGAAAATATTAATTGTATAACCCCATGTAAAAAATTGGTTTAGTAAAACTATACATGTTTGTGACATTTGTATTTTAACTTTAAATAAAAAGTTATTAATGTCATTTTCCAACCAAAGTGGCTCCATGGGGTCCCCAAGATTACCCATGGATTTTATTGGTCGTCCATGACTCATCCAATATGGGTAGGACATGTGTGAAGGTCATTTCATATTATTATAAGATTATCTTTACCTTAAATTACATTAATTACCTTTAATCGCGATTAATAAAACTTAAAAGTTACTATTCCCCAAAAAATTATTTTAATCCCATTGAACCACATTTTACATCCTAATGATAACCACGTATGTTGGATTTTTGAAATTCAAATCACAAAAGTGGTAAAGTTTAATTTAAATGAAAAATCTGTTTTTTAACTACCACTAAGTGGTTTCACTATTCATCAAAAATTGAAGTTTTTCAAAAAAATAACAAAAATTCACCCTAGCTATATTTGATATTCCGAATTAAAAAATTATGCCTATTTTAAAAAATTCAAAACATATAAGTTGCATTAATAAATTTAATAATTAATTCCCGCTGTCAAAACAAATAGCGTGTTTTTAAGAAACAATATCTATTAAAAGATTGACACTAGTTTAAGTCCAATTTCGAAGTGAAATTAATTCCAATGACCACCATTTGATTAAATTGTAAAAATATATTCTAATTTAACTTTAAAACCAATTCATAAGATGATCTAATCAAATAAATAAATTATATTAAAAATTGGTTTTAAATTAAAATACAACATTTTTCACTAATTCATTAAGAATGGACTTTATCAAGAAAAATAACAAAAACCTACACAACATAAATTTTGATATCCCAATTCTAAAGAAGGATTTCATTTGGTCCAATATAACATATAAAATTTTCAAAAAGTTGATTTAAAAAGGGTTCCCCATCAAAATGTGGTTAATCGACCTTTTAATGAATATTAGAATATTTATGCTTAAAATTGGATTCATTCACATTTTAAGCCTCTAACATTTATTGGATAAAAGTAAAAAATATTTGAAAAACATATTTAATCATTTTGTAGTTAGTTCTGTTCATTCTCGCCATTACAATGGCTATGAGTTAACTACCATTTAAAATAATATTATTTTATTATTAGAGTGCAACGTAAGATTCCCAAGAATCTCGTTGTTGCGTATTGGGTACGCCATCGAGCATAGCGTTACCTTTAAATTAATATTAACATTTTATTAACAAATATGGATAAATATAAAAATGTCATATTATTTATTTACCTAGGGTGTTACACGATTACCATCAGTTTCATGTTAGACCACCTGATATACCATTTACAGCCTTCCAGAGTAGGTATGGTCTATACAAATATGTGGTTAGGTCGTTCTATCTCACAAACACACCTACAGTTTTCATGGTGCTGATGAACCTAGTGTTCAGTCCATACATGGATTCTTCTGTGGTAGTCTTCATGGATGATATCATTATGTACTCTCACACTCGACATGACCATGCAACCCATCTTTAGATAGTTCTGTTTACACTGAGAGAGCATCAATTATATGCTAAGATCTCAAAATTCCACTCTTGGATAGATCAGATTCACTTCTTGGGACATGATATCTTAGAGACAGGTTTATTAGTAGACCTATAGAAATTGAGAGCAGTAGTCTTCTAAAACTAGTTGAAAAATGTCTTTGAGGGTCAGAGTTTTCTAAGGCTGGCTAGATACTACAGATGCTTCATACAAGACATTTCACGGTTAGCAGTTCCACTAACGACCTTGACAAAGAGGGGTACGATGTTCTTGTGGTCCGATCCTTATGAGATAGCTTTTCAGGAGCTGAAGGGGTGGTTGACTTAAACATCGATACTAGTATTGCCAGAGCCAGGAAAGGGTTGTACTGTTTACTTTTATGCTTTCGGTATATGACTGGGAGCTGTGCTTATGCAGGGAGATGTAGTCATTGCGTACGGATCTCGGCAATTGAGATCACAAGAGTGGAACTACCCAACGTATTATCTTGAGTTGGAAGCTTTTTTTCATGCCTTACACTATTAGAGACATTATCTTTTGGGTGAGAATTTTGTGGTTTTCAACGACAAAAAAAGTCTCAAGTATATCTTCACTCAGCATGATATGAATTTAAGGCTGTGAAGGTGGGTTGAGTATCTTCAGTTTTTGGACATTAAGCTTGAATACACACCTGGGAAAGGAAACACAGTGGCTAATGCACTGAGCAAGAGAACTTAGATACAGGCATTTTAGGAGGCCAGTAGTGAGTGACAACTTATGGATCTGTTCTCTATGATGCATTTGGAGGTACACGGTAGATAGGGACAGACGTTTCTATCTTCTATAGCTGTTACATCGACCCACCTAGATCAAGTATGAATGAGGAATCTATCATATTTTGAAGGCCTAGTTATACAAGAAAGTATGTTAGGATGGGACCCTATTCTTAGATGGACCATAGGTGAGGACGATGTCTTGCATTTTCATGGGCGCATATGGGTGTCCGCAGACATACACAAGGATCTAATGTAGGACTTTCATTCCATAGTTTGGGAATTCCATCATGGTTTCACCAAGATGTATCGTGATCTACACCATCAGAATTGGTGGCCATGTATTAAGAGGGATGTTGCTAGTTTTTTCATGAGGTGTTCCTCCTATCAGCATGTGAAAGCAGAGCATCAGCGACCATCATGACTTCTACAATAGTTACCCATTCTTGAGTGGAAGTGGAATGATGTCACGAGGGATTTCCTGACCAGTTTTCCGAGGTCACCTCAAGGGAATGATATAGTATGTGTTGTCATTGATAGACTCACGAATGTTTCTCACTTGTTTCGGATCAAGGAGACCTTCATTGTTGACTAGCTGAGGAAGTTGTACATTCGGAAGATTGTACATCTACATGTAATTCCCCACTCCATTGATTCAGATAGGGATGCTCATTTTACTTCTCGGGTCTGGAAGGGGATTCATAAGGCTTTGGGTACACAAGTACTTTTGAGTACAACTTATCACCCCCAGACAGATGTCTAGTCTGAGCGTTTGATAAAATTTCTTCAATACATGTTATGAGCATGAATTATGGATTTTGGTGGTTCTTGGGAGAAGCATATAACTCTTGTGGAGTTTTCCTACAATAATAGTTTTCAACAACTATTCAGACGGAACCTTTTGAGGCTTTCTACGGTAGGCCATGACAATCATCCTTATGTTAGCTGGAGGACGAAGAGGCATATATGATGGGACCTAATCTTTTCCAAGAGACCACAGAGCAGATGGAGTTAATTCAAAAGAGGATGGATACTGCACAGTCTCGACAGAAGTCTTATCTGAATAGGATTTCTGCCTTTCGGTAGAATGCCTTTGGATTATATGTGCAAAGTCACCAAATACCCATGAACGGTGTATTTCACATTAACCGTTTTAGCCCTGTAGTTTTCCTGCTATTCTTGTTTGCTTTAGTAG
The DNA here is from genome assembly GCA_963277665.1 of Viscum album. NCBI lineage: Eukaryota > Viridiplantae > Streptophyta > Magnoliopsida > Santalales > Viscaceae > Viscum > Viscum album. The sequence goes on along the minus strand of OY728121.1, from coordinate 1,346,887,409 downwards.
AGGTAAATTGAACGTGAATAGGGTTAAATTTCTATGCTTTTGAGGTGTTTCCGATGCATGTTTTCGTTGTAGCTTTCTGGTTTTCATACCCTATTAGGCTACCTTGTTTATTACTATGCCTAGTATTATAGTATGGGTTGATTGTAGTTATAATATGCTGATATGACATAGAATGTTATCCAAGTAGTTCTTGAGGTTTACCTTGGCCTATACACATGCTATACTTGTTTGACTTACACAGGGCTGTGAGAACCTGGTGTAGTAAACCATAGAGAGAATGAACGTAAGGGATTCTCTAAAGTGTCTTTATAATTTTAAGATGTGAGTCCATAGGGGGAATTGATACTGAGTGCTTCCTTAGATTGTATGTAGTTCTTTGATGCGGTCTACATGGGGAATGAGAGGTTGAGTGCTTCCCTAGAGAGCCTTTATTATTGATATGAGACTATAGGGGGAATTGATGGTGAGTGATACCTCAGAGAGTCTTTTCTTTAGCTGAACCAGAGGGGTGAGAATGTGTGTTCTTACCAGAGGGTTTCTTGTAATTGTTAGTTGAACTAGTGGGATTAGGCTGTTAATACTACCCAAAGGGTTACATTTTGTGTTTAGTTGTTTTCTTGTGTTGCAAGGTGTGACCAGAGGGGATAGTCTGTGAGTAATTCTAAGAAGGTTACCTATTTGTAATTACCTACTCTGATTAACTACTTAATGAATTGTGAATTGAATGCTTGAACTGTGGAATTGTTTATTGCTGAGTGCTTCCTTGTTTACTATGTTCCTTTTACTTATTTCCAACCATATACTCACTAACTATTAAGAATAGATCTTTTTGTGGTGGCCTACTAGGATTTAGTCTCACACCCTATTTGGGTCATGCTTTTGGGCCCAAACAGATTATATTACTGTAGATATAGATAAGGACAAGATCCCTTCTACTTCAGGTACTTGATTGTATTGGTGCGACTGAGAAGGGGACCAAGCTGAGGCTTGCGATGTTGAGGAGTTACTTATCTATTTTTCTTTTTTTACTTCGGATTAGTACTGTATTCAGCATTGTGACTTGTTTGGCTGGTTTCCAAGTCATATATGAAACATGAATCATTTATATATATATGCTCTAGTTGTTTCTTTATCAGTCGTCCACTATTTACTATTGTTTGGTATTATTAAAGCTTCTGCTATTCTATATATGTTTACTTCTGCTGTGTACTCTGCCAATGAGGGAAACTTTTCCCCACTGTAATACCCCAGAACCTCGTTTCTAGTCGGTAGCCTCCGGTGTTCCGTGAAATGCGTTTGAGGCCCTGTGACAAACTAGGTACCGAGCGCCTCTGGGTGGCTTCCGGAACTGGGAAGTTACATTGTGGTGGCATGATGTCCTAGAGTAGAGTACATAAGAGAGATAGATATATATGCATTCCTATTACTCAAAGATGTTTTGGATTTTTCCATACTACGGAATTCTTGTGATGTGATGTTAAGATCATATTTTTTTATATGATTTTCTATTTTCATGGTGTATTTTGTGTCATAATATTATGACATATAGAGATGGGAGGTCCGGATTCCTTATAGAGATGCATTTTACCTTGATGAGATTAACCCCCTGTGGGGATGTCAGTTCCACTATGAAAAGATAATATCTATACAAAGGGGATGAAATTACATGATTGGTGTGTTTGGTGTGGTCTAATTTTTTAGTTTTCTTGGTTGTTGGTTTGGGATATGTGTTGGTTAATATGGTTGTTCCTTTTTTGATATAGATATGTTGTCTTTTGTGGTGATGTACTTATGTGGGTAGTTTGTGCATGTTTTGGATGGAAATTTTGGCTGGTATAATTTTTTTCCCAGTATGATGAGATCCATGAGAGTTAAATCATGTGGATTTTTTTGGACCCATGTCCTTTCGTAATGTTGATATTGATTATTTAGTGAAAATAATTTCTGAGAGGTATATAATGAAATGGATTGTGCCTTACCATCCCTTTACATTATTGGGTTTCAGGGTTGGAGTGGAAGTGAATCTGCAAAGGGAAATTCACATCATGAAAGGGGTACACAATGATAATTTGTGGTTCATGGATAATGTTTTTGGATATTTTCATTTATTTTATGTGGATGATGGGGAAACCATCAAATATATTCACTTCATGAAAGTAATTAATTACGTGTAATTATGTACAGAATGAGGTGAGGTGAATTTTAGTGGAAGTTTATTTTTGGGAAATTATAATGCAATTCACATCAGTAATGAGTTACATGATATGAAAGTGTTCGGTTACAGGTCTTAAATGGGTCTTTAAGTTTAATACATCCATATTCATTTGTACAAATTTCCTCCATCATTTTTAGTGAACCCTATGTGTCTCTCGGAGGATCCTCAACCCATTCATCCAACCTTGAACTGTTGGTTCCAATGGATTCTCATTAAACCTTAAAAAATGGTTACATAATTCGAGACATTGAACATGACCCAACCATATCATGGGGAAGTAGGTTTTGTATCTTATGATTCTTCAGTGACACATTCATATTACCCAGACCTGAATCTTAGAGTAAGCTAAGGGTTATAGTGAACTCAGAGGAAGGAATTGCACCTATACTTCTTTATATTAATACTTATCTATTATGAACAATATTTTAGGTGTGTCCCTGTAAATTGTCAAGCTATGCCAAAGTAAATACCTTTGGAGGTATTCTAAGTAAGTGGCAATGAGAGTCATCTAAATGTGGTGGTCCATGAGATACCCATGATTCCACCAGTAGTTCCACATGATACACCTCATGAAGTTCTTCCCTTGGGTTACAATTACCTATTACGTGATATATTCATTTAGTCTATGCAAACAATTCTGGGTGTACCCCCAATTCCCCTTGAATGGAAGAGATGTCACACGAGTTTTAATAAAAGTATCCTACAAAATTCTCAAGGGAATTCAGACCTCAGGCTTCTAAATAATGGTTTTAGTCTAAGAATTATATCATTGGGAATATTGAGATACCTCTGAAGCGTGGGGTTAGGATATCAACATTCATGTTACGTGATTTCACCAAGCATGGTTGGGATATTATAACTCAGGGTGGTCAACATCAGGGTGTGGTCCATGTGGATTTCAATATAGTCTTCTTCGAATACTTCATCCATCAGTCCTAGAGAATATATCATGTCTAATAGTTCATGAACCATTTGTATGGTGACATGTTTGTGGTGGAATACTCAGTTTTCTTCTCTAAATAGCAACATATTTCACCGACCATGACCGGGGATGAGCTGACTACTATGTGTTGATTTGAGGGGGGATTTTATTTTCCATTCTATCTCAAATTTACAAATTCTGGATGACCACTATTTCATTAATAGTAAACCATACAGTGATTTTAGATAGGAACCTTAGGGAAATAGGAGTTATGAATAAGCTAAACTCATATTCATAGAAGGGTAGTGGATTATTCCACCGTATGAAGAAACATTTTAATGTTATATGGGGGGTAGTACCAACCTTATGGAAAAAACATACAATGTTGGGGTGTGTCACCAATGCTGTAGAGGTGGCAATAAAAATAATCATTATACAAGGAACCTAGTTGAGTTCTATTCTTGCAGTAGGATGTGTAATGTCCATTTTTTTATAATAATACTTTCCACTAGTTCCATGTGAGTAATGATATATTCATTTACCTCCATCAAATTCATGATCATTAACTCCTCATCAAGAATGATTTAGGACTTTTAATGTTCGTTCAGGCCATGTTGGTGGTTATGGACGATGCAGTCTGGCCTTTGAATTTTAGCATCAAAAGATTGGACATGCTCAAGATAATTAGGAAGCATCTCAGGGAAACGTTTCAGAATCTATGTTAGTATCTTCATTATTCAATGTTGTTGCATCACACTCCATTCAATATATTATGACTATAAAATGTTTGGGTTTTAAAATAGTGTACTCTATAGGATAATTTCTATATCCATCAGATATCTTTCACAAAAATTTTGGGAAGTATGTATTTTCAAAAGGGTGAAGGGGGTCTCTAGGCTGGTTGATCTAAATTGAAGAATATGGGGCTAGATGTAGTGACAACATAAATGGATAGTCTATTTTTGAGTGATATGGGAATACATCTAGTGGATTTTTCTCCTATTGTGGATCAATTTATGAATGCTTTCACTAATAGTTTCCCTATTTTAACTCAAGATTGAAGGATTGTGATCTCCCCTGAGAATATTCTAGGTGAAACACATGTGTCGATACCTCCAAATACGATGGAACCTATATATATCTAGTATTATACAATTTAGTTTGAAGACTTAAGAGCTAAGGGTTTTATTCATCCCAATACATCACCATGGGTTTCACTTGATATTTTCACAAAAAAATAATATTGTACCCTTAGATTTTTTCATAGATTACTACTGACTAAACTAGATTACAGAAATGAATCAATATCCAATACCTTATATTAAAGACCTCTTATAACATATTTGAGGAAAAAGTTTTTTTTCTAAGATCAACTTGATATCATGATACCATTATCATCATGTTAAGAAATCATACATACCACATAAAATGTTCTGGAGTATGTACGACTTATATGAGTATATTGTAATTCCATTTGTTCTGAAGAACATTCTAACAGTCTCTATAGATCTGATGAATATGTCCTTCCACTCATATCTAGATTCCATTGGGGTAGTATTCATAGAAACCATCATAGTACGAGCCCACCTGGTATTACCATTCAAATAATGTTGATAATGCACTGAATACATTGATAGAGTACAATAAATATGTGAAGTGAAAAAAATGACACATTTGGATCTATAATGTTCACTTATTAGGCTATACCATACTCTTGGTAGGATTATTTGTACAACCAGAGAAGGAGATTATTGTGGTTTTTTGGGGGGAACCCAAGAATGTATTTGACATATGAATATTCTTAGGAATATCTATGTATTATAAAAGATTCATCCAATAATTATTATTCCCTAAAGTATAATTTATGAGCTTTAACAGGAAGTGTGTGAAATTTGGCTATACATAGGGATTTGAGATTGATTTTCAAGAGTAAAAGGGATGTCTCACTTTAGCTCTAATACTTATTCTACATGATATAGGTAGATGCTATACTATATTTTATTATACTACATGAAATGGTATGGGTGTAGTTCTGATGCAAGGTCATCTAGTTTTTACCTATGGAGCCCACTAGTTGGGGCCTCATGAGGGGAATTACCCAATGAACAAACTTGAGTTAAAATCCACGGTTCATTTTATATGGTTTTGGTGGAGCTACTTATTAGTTGAGTGATTTGTTGGTTACATGAACTATAAAAATATCAAATACATCCCCACACATAGAGAAATGAATCTAAAGCAGTGTTGGTGGGTCGATTACATGAAATTGTTTGACATCGGTCATTTTTACATACTGTGTATTGATAATTCTATAGTTTATTCCTTGAGTCGAAAAACCCATATAGATGCCATCAATGAAGCTAGCATTGAGTGGAAGATGATGGTGTTGTTCACCGGGATTCATCTTGAGGATCATAAAAATATTTTCCAACCTATCTTAGAAGATATAATAGTGAAATACTCCATTCTAGAGATGGTTGAGATATGTTAGTTATAAAATTTTTATGGCCTCGTTGTGAGGGAATGTTTCATAGGAGAGAAACCATCACAAGAAAGTAATTTGATGTAAGGGAGACCTTTCTCTTCTATGGTCATATATGGGTGCCTATTGATATAAGGTAAGATCTAATGGGGAATGAGATTACTCTATTGTGGGGGTTCATCCTTGTCACAAAATTATGTACATATACAAGATTAATTAGCATTGGTGGCTAGGTAGGAAGTGGTAGAAAATATGTTTCATTACTTGCTGATCCAAATTTCAGCCGATGAGGGTAGATAAATAGTTTTATTCAAAACTTCTACACCCTCTTCCCATTTTTGAGTGTAAATGGAATGACCACACCAGGGATTTGATGACAGAATTTCAAAGATCTACTTAGGGATGTGATGTATTATGGGTGATCATAGACATGTAGAACATGGTTGCACAATTCAAAAAAATCTATTAGTATTTTTTTGTTGATCAGATATGAAAGAATTACATATAGGGTGTACTGAGAATTTTTTATGTTCCCCATTCTATCATTCTGGATAGAGATTCCAAGTTTGAATTATTTTTCTAGTATGGGATGAAAAAGGAAGTAGGTTCAAAAGTTATGTAGGGTACAAAATATCACCCACAGGTGGACTAGTAGTCCATGTAGATGATACATGTGTTAGAGGATATTCTATAGGCATGTATCCCTATTTATGAGGTTCCAGGAGAAATAATATTCTTCTTGTTGAGTTTTCCTATAAAAACAGTTTTTAATAAATTATTCATATGTCCCTATATGTGTCCCTTTATGGTAGACAGTGTATTTCAAATATTTGTTGGCTAAAAGAAGGTGAGGTAGTTCCAATGAGTCCTCATCTCATCCCGGAGATATCAGAGAATATCCAACTAATTATTATGCATATATCAATATCTTAGTCTGGGAAACATCCTTATACCAACCTTAATCACAGACATCTAGAGTTTGTGGTGGGTCATCAGGTCTTTCTTCTTGTATCACCTAGATTGGGTCACTGATGAATCTGAGGACAAGGAATGTTATTCCTTGATATGTTAGGCCTTTTGAGATAGTGGAGAGTGTCCGGACGATAGCTTCTCTATTACTGCTAACCTAGAGTTACCATTCAATGCATGATGTCTTACAAGTTTAATAGATTTGATAGTATCATCATGAACCATCACATTCTTTTGGTCTTGATGATATTGAGATGGAGGCTGAGGCATCCTTAGAGGAGTGTCTGATATGTATTGTCGACCATTGCATGAAGGCTCTTTAAGGCTTGTTAGTTCTACTGTTATTGGTGATATAGATGCTCAAATGATTATAGGACGAGACCTGGGAGTGGGAATCCATTGTACATGCATGGTGAAAATACCTCTTCCAAGTCAGCATTCCATTAACCACTGATGGAAAACTCAGGGAAGAGATGTCATAATAATGGGAGGCTGTAACATCCATAATTTCCCAAAATTTAGAGACCCTTTCCTTATTTCAATCACTTTTAACTTCCCAGATAAATATTTATAAACTTTTAAAGGATTTTTTGGGGGGTGTACAGGGATCATTATGAGAATGGAGCCCTAGAATGGCATTAAAAAATTGGGTTGAATGGTTTCCCTAAACAGTGTAGTGGAGGATAGTAGGGACCCGGGGTCTATACAGATTTTCTGTAATTATGAGACCCAAGAAGCACCATCATGAGACCCATCTATAGTTTTTTGACTATATATTTTCCTTATATTTCATATGGTTAGAAAAAAACTTATTCCTAACCATGTGGGGTTCCCCTTTGAACAATTTCAATGAGCACAATTGGTGCGTTGATTCAAAACTAATGTGGTAAAACATGTGTAGATTTTTTTGATGGTGAATTTATGGTTTTCCCCTATTTGATTGATTTAAAACATTCTTTATCACCCTTTCTCTCGTCTAGTGTTTTTCTCCTCCTCCCATGTGTATTAATCCATCTCCTCCTCATCTTATAGATTTTGATACAACTCCGTGAAATGGACTCCAAATCATTCATCATTATATTCAATAGAAATCGAGAGGTTATATATTAAATACTACCCCCTATATAAGATTTTCTTTTTTCCAATCTATATCCCTATCTTGATGTAAGATCATTTTAACCATTTTTATTGAATCTGTTGGTTTATTTCGTTTCATCCAACCCATCTCAAATCAATGTTCAAGACTAGAGAGGGGAGGCTCTATGAGACTACGGTAGGTGGTCCTCGTTGTTTCCCTTAATTTATTTTATCTCCAAAGAAATGTTCCATTGGTCTGTGCAAATGAAATTTTTTTCATCGCCTATAAATTTATATCTATATTATTTAAATGAAAAAATGTGCAGTTAGAGACATGAGCAAGAATAAAATTGACCCCGTTGGTTTATTTTCTTAACTAAAGCTACCCAAATGGGTGTTCTATTCCGTATAGGTCTTTTGATCATTAGAAAACAATACCTAACACCCCTTGAGGAGTGTATCCACATAAAATATTCCTTCAGCCTTGTTTTAGTTGAATTTGAGGTTGATCCTTGTGCCATCCCCCAATACCGAAGACATAAATGATTTTTTTTGAATTTAATGAATTTCCCATGTGTATAATGCCTTACCCCTCATGCTATAAGTGTACTGTAAAAGGGCCATTCCTTGATAAAGGTGAATTTAATGTTATAAATGATTAAAAAAGAGATAGTTAACTTTTTTTACTTGATACAAATGAATTGATTTATTTTATTATTCACCTTATTGACGATGGTGATACAAGGGGTTATGAATTAAGGACCCCATGGATAGACTCATGTTCTGTCCTGTAGAATTGTAAATCCATTTTAAACACATATTAGAAAAGTAATATATATACGAGATGGTTAATCCATGAATTTATTTATTTTACATATATAAAAGTGACATTGTTTCCTTATGAGATACCCCTTGGATGGTCACTAAGGCATGATGTTTGTATCAGGCATTGAGAGAGACATATGTCCCTACATGTGAAATGAGGTACAAACATTGAAATTATTACGAAATATTTTCACACCTTTCTTAGAGTGACATATAGGATTTCATCATTAAGTCACCATGGATAAACTCTTTGTTATTATTCATTAACCGAGCACCCTAAACGATACATGGGATTCCTTTAAATATTTTCATGGATGGGCTCAGGGTGTCTCACTATATTTTATAGAAATCATTTCTATTTAATATAAATGTGTAAATAAATGATTTATAATGAGAAATGATTCATTGTTTCTATACATAATTTGGTTGTGTCCTCCAATCCCAATAAAAAGCATAGGGACAATGCACACTTTCACATATTATTTCACTCACATAACCAAGCAATATTTATTGGATTATACTCAGCAACATAGGCTAAAGAATGTAAATTGAATGGGATTGTTTGTTTAACTATATACAATGTAGTCATTAATTCACTTAAGTATTTAAATTCCCTATTATGGCACAAAAATAATTTTATATCACAAATAATGGAATAGAGAGGACTGTAACACCCCAATATTTTTCAAATAATTTTAATACTTAATTTATGAAACACTAAGTGTAAAAAAAGCACCACATGTTTATAACCTAGAAAGTAAACATAATTTTTACCACTAATATGGTTTGAATTTCAAATAACTAACATACAAATTTGTGTTCAGCAAGATATTTAGAGTCGTATAAGATCAATATAATGTTTTGGTGAATATTAACTTGACCCTTATGAATAGTAACATACCCTTATGAATAGTAATACGACTCTTATGATTAGTAACAACACCGAAAAATGTATAAAAAAGTTTAGACACTTTATGAATGATATAGATTATTTTAGAAATTAATAATTATGTGTTGGTATTTTTATGAGTAATAAATATTTAATTATAATTTTAAATTAACAAAATCAGAAAAATATTTTACATAGAAATTATTCCTTAATAAATATTTTGTAGACCAATGATTTTAGGATAATTTTCTAATATCTATGTTAATATATGATTGTATTATAAAATAATTTTTAAATTTATTATCTATATTAGTAAAATAAATAATGATATTATTTAAAAAATTAAATTTCACATATGTAGAAAATTATTTTGATAAAATGGAATTCATTTTTGGATTCTACGCATCGAAATATGGTTATGGTTAATTTTTTGTATTTTTCTAAAATACATATATTTTTGGGGAATAGAAAAATATGATAAATTATAATAAATACTAAATACCTGATTTATTGAGTAATACGTGATTTAAGGATGAAGTAATACCACCTGGTTCGAAATCACATGCACATATTAATATTATTGGTCATAATAATAATCACTATTGGTTTTATTTGGAAAAATAATAAAATAATGAGTAGAGTAGTGGGAAAACCCTCCTCTCCTCCACTATACCCCCCCCCCACTCCCACTTATCTTGACTCCTCTCAAGCCTTGTTCTTTGTTGAAATTATTTTCATATAAAATCCTCCATGTCCAACAACCCTTGGTATCATAAAAAGATCAAAACCTCTCCCCCAAAGAGGCTCTCTAGGAATATCATTTCAAGAAGTAAATTCCACTTTTCATTTCTTTTATTTCAAGTCCCTTTCTTTTCTTTTTGCATTTCATCACATCCATTAATCCAAATGTTGAGATGAATCTAGTACATTACATTTACTGTATTTTTTTATGATAAATGAATAAATCTTCACCATCTAACCTTTCCCCATATTTTATACTAGAAATTAAACCACCATCCAAGATGTGTTAATTTATCACATTCAAGGACAACGAGTTTTCAATTTCTATTACTGTCTTCAATTACATCCATTAAAACATTTTGATGGTTGAACCATACTATAATATATGTATTATCACTTATTTAATGTTTTTATATATTTTTGTACACATTATATTAATTTATAATTCAAAATTAAATAGTTGTGATATAAAACCATTAATTAACACAAACAATTGTCAATAATGTTTTGTATAATGAATCATATTCACTCCCAATAACCAAAAAAACATTATAATCATGTAATTTTATTTATGTCACCAAATAACATACAAAATATATTATGGAATACATTCTAATTCTACATGTTTATCCGTACATGAATATAAGTAAACTAATCATGAAAACCAATGAAAAAACATGCCACTAAACAGTGAAATTGAATTTTATAACCCATAAAAAGGCCATAAAAATCTAAAAAGGTTACACTAAATCAATTAAATATAGAGGTGGTTCTGTAATCATTAATTTATGAATAGGAATCTGATTATTCAGGTATTTAGGATTATGTGAGGAATACCTTTAGACATAAGGTAAGGGTTTCTTACCCAAAACTCCATTTTCTTTCGGGCAACTCTTTGTCACTTTTTATTCTAGTTAACATATTACAAAGTCTAATTTAATAATCATAAATTATGTATGAATGTTATATTTATGATTTAAAACCAGAATCCTTTATTTTTTCATGGTATTCAAATGTTTTAAAAGGAAATTTCAATATTCTGTCTGAAATACTAGCCCAATTCAAGGGAATTTCCCAACGTGTTACATATTTTCAAGGGAACCCTATAAAATTTCATGAAAAACCATTATTTTATAAAATCAATAATTTTATTATGAAAATTCAATTTTACTTCAATTATTTTTTTATAAAAAAATTCCCAAAGAACTCTTCTTTTCAATGTAAAAGGGTATTTATCTTAAGAATTACTCAATTATTTTATAAGCTTATTTTGATAGATTTCAACACTATGTTAATAATTATGTATTATTGGGTCGAATATTTTATGATATCATATTAAGTATTATATTTAATAGTTTATTTGCAATTTGACTACGGATGTTCTATTTTAATTTTATTAATCTTACTACTGAGAATGGTTAATGATTATGTTACTGATTGGGGAATGTAATTTACATATATTTTGTATATGTTGTTTATGTTTATCCTCATTCATATGAAGAATGCATTCGACTTATTATGTTATGGGTGGGGCACTCTATTTCCACTTGATGAATTAGTAGGTATCATGATATAAATATATATGGAATCAGTCAAGGCGTTTCCCATTTTTAGATATAGTTTTGGCTGATGCCTTAATAATTAATAGATGTGTTGGATGAGGCCATGACGGTATGTTTTAGGATGTCTGTAATATGAATTACTGTCATTATTAAGATAAAAATTCATATTTATGGACATTATTCTACTATTATATTACCCATTATTATGTTTTATCATGGTAATATTTAGTCATCTCATATTACCACAATATTATGTTCATGTTTATTTTTAAAGGACAGTGTTTTCAATTATTCAATATAATTAATGTTTATCTTATATTCTATAGTAATGTTTACCCTTACTAATGATCTGAGATCACCCCTTCTTATGATTAATTTTTTCTAATACATGAAGAGGTATATTATGATAGACTTACAATGATAATCTTATAATGGTGGATGTTCCCTATGGAGCTTTTATACTGCTTTTCATTTTATATTATAATGTTGAACTTATGTATGTAACTGGAATTCCAAATCTACTAAACTATTCATTCCTTTGGGATATGAATTCCTTGTAATCAAGGAAATGTAATGTAATAAGTTATCGGCTCTAGGAAACTAGGTTTGGGTGTTTACAATTGGTATCAAAGAATGTTTAGTAGAAAGCATGGAATCTTGATTTAGAAAAAATAGATTAAGAAAACCCCCCCTAAGATTATCCTTGAGGATAAACATACTAGAAATTATATGTGTTTTTGTAAGGAAAATATTAGGTTGATATTACTAGAAAATATATACCTATATTGATACTACAAGTGGATGTCGTTGTGGAACAGATGTACCTAGGGGTGAGAACACTAACAAAGAGGTTTGGGATTGACTCGGGGTAAGCTGGTACCTGACAAAAGGCCTTACTGCACACCTAGTTTGACACTCCTAGTAGATATGCTTAGGATAATTCACATTTTCCTTATAGTCCATTATGAAGGATTTAAATTTAGATTCTACCTCAAAGAAACCATGTTTATTATTATGATATTACCCATGAATGGGATTTAAATTTATGTTAAATATTTTTCTATGTTGAGATTGTACATTGTGATTCATAAACTAATATATTGTATGCCATTATTTAAAAATGGTTCCTTTTGTATGGATTGGAAACCACCTGAATGTGAATATACCCTATTGGTATTGACCTCTTATGCATGATAATGATGTTGGCTCTGGAGATAGACTATTGTGGAGTGACCTATAAAAATACCTAGACATCGTACTCAGGTTCTGAACAGTAACATTACCTGTATATAGAATTTAGATACACAATGTCAAGGAGAAATGTTAGATCACTTTATGAAATATTAGACTCCATTATTTAATGCGAATATAAACCCATTCATAAAATATTAGTGGATATGTTCTTTAGATATGATATTTCTCACTTTGGGAAGTAAAGAAAGGAAGATGGTTGTCATGGTAGTTTGTCATCTATCGGGTGATTTTGACCAATTGTGGTCACTAATTTAATACAAAAAAGAGGATCATGATATATAAAACCTAGAATGGAGTAAATTTAAAGAGTTTTTCTAAGCAGAATATTTTTTTCATGAATAACGGGTAGATATGGGAAGGCGGTTTCTGAATTTCAGGGAAATGTATGATGACAATATTGAAAAGTATGAATATAACTTCCCATGGATATCAAGGTATGTTTTCAACTATATACAAAACTCATGGTGTTAGATTTATTGATTCTTTTCTGGGATAAATCCATTCCTCTTGTGGGAAATGGTATTCCAAACATTCTCATCATACGAAGATATAGTCTCAGGTGAGGTTAAGATAGAAAAGGAGTTTACTAAGTCGTATTATTTTAATTTAATTCATGAGAAGAAGTGGGATTCAAAAAACTATGGAAAAGGAAATAATAAAATAAGTGAGTAGGGAAGATTTTACATTCCACCCTATGATAATTGTGGAAGGAAACACACGAGTTCCAGTTTAAAAGGAAAAAGGGTGTCCTACAAGTATGGATAAAAAGGCCATCATGCTGGAATTTTCAAGGGGGGGGGGAGGAAGATAATAATTTTCAATACTATAATTGTATATAAATAAGATACAATGCCAATTATTTTTATAAGCGTCAAGGAAATATTCCTCAGAAAAGGCTGAGGGAGTAGGGACAATCTTATGCGGTCACAACTGCTAATATTGAAGTTCCTAATATTGTTGTGGGAGGTACATAATCATTTACATGAATGTTGCCAATGATTAACTTGATTATGGGTGATCACATTATTTCATATCTTTCCATTTTTCCATGAAAATTAAATATTTCCAATTTTATTTAATATGGGAGTTTTCAGTCAAAACGCCTATGGTAAGTATCATTACAACAAAGTTGTATCCGCCAATCCCCATTCAGGCATATAAACATGCATTATCTTATGATTTTATTATCATACCCATGATTTACATTTATATAATACTCATTATATATTGGATTTCAAATCATTATATGAAAATTTATTAAAAGAATAAGGAGGTTGCAATTTATGAGGATAATGTGGAATCCATTATATTTCAGGAAAAAACATCACCATCTGATACTCATCGAGATCAACCCCCAGTAGCTGTATTGTATTTACTTATTGGAGAGGAAGAGAATGTAAGAGTTGTGGGTTTGAAATAGAATTTATAAATAGAGGATGTACTTATTGTGCAAGAATATGTTGATGTGTTTCTAGATTATTTACATGAAACTCCTTTAGAGTAATAAATTTATTTATCTATTGACTTAATTTTTGATTTGAGGACCATATAAATGCCCCTTATATAATGGAAACCATGGGATTAGTGGAACTGAAGAAAAACTATAGGGATAAATTAATAAAGAGTTTATTCACCCTAGTGTTTCTCTATGGGGAGTCCTTGTTCTTTTCATTATAAAGAAAGATGGATATATGAGGTTGTGCATTGACTATAAAGAGATTAATTCTCTTATAATAATTAAAAATTATCCCCTACCTCTCATTGATTATTTATTTGATCAACTTCAAAGAGCCCATAATTTTTCAAATATTTTTCTTCAATATGGTTATCACCAGTTGCACATTAAGAAGGATTATATTATAAAGACAACATTTCAAACAACATTTGAGCATTATGAGTTTACAGTAATGCCTTTTGAAATGACTAACACACCCTCTGTTTTCATGGATCTAATGAATAGATATTTCAAGGAATATCTTGATGAATTTTTGGTGGTATTTGTTGATGATATCTTAGAATAGTACAAAATTTATGAAGATCATTAAAATAACCTTCTCACTATTCTGAAGACTCTAAGATGAAATAAATTATATGGGAACTTTAGCAAGTTTGAATTTTGGATTCAATTAGTTTTTTTTTCTGGGCCACATTGTCTCTATGGATGGAATATCTATTGATCCAATGAATACAAAGGTTTTCCAGGAATGGCCTACTCTAATAAACATTACCGAGGAACAATTTTTTATTGGTTTAGAAAGTTATTATCTATTTTTCATTCAGAACCTCACCCATTTATCCAACCCAATGACCAAGCATATATGTAAAGGAATTTAGTTCGTAGGGAAAAAATAATGTGAGGACTGTTTTGAATAATTGAATAGAAGATTAGTGAAGGCTCTGATCCTAACTCTACGACCAGGTATTGATGGGTCCGTGATCTATAGTGGTGCATAAATGGAATGACTTGGTTGTTTCCTTAAGAATAATTATAGAGTTGTGGAATATGCATCAAGGCAGTTAAAAATTTCTGAACAAAACTCTACTACTAATGAAATTGAGTTACAAGCTATAATCATTTCTATAATGACTTGGAGAAATTATCTCTTTGGTGAAAGATGTGAGCTATATATAGATCATACGAGTATAAAATATATCTTATAATAAAAAAACTCAATATGAGGAAAAGGTGATTGCTAGAACTAATCAAGGATTATTATTTCTCCATACACTACCACCGTAGAAAGGAAAATAAGGTTTTTATTGCATTGAATAGGAAGGATCATGGATTTCTCAATAAAATGAGGATTGAAAAGGATCCTTCATACATTGATTAATTGAGGATGGATATGTGAATTATCAAATAAGGTGAAACATCATAACTTTTTAAAATGGCTTCCCATCTACCTTTATTGGAATGAATTAAATAATTATATATTGATGAAGAGAATATTCAAAAAAAAATTAATGTTACGAATGATGCGAAGTTGGATAACATCATGTGTAAAGATGTAATTGTAAAATCATGGTAAAAGGATATGTTTTCCCTCTATAACTACACTAAAAAGGAGTTATTAGATGATTAACATAGCTAAAAATTCTTATATACACCGTGGTACACAAAAATGCAGAGAGATTTTAAGAACATTTATGATGGGATAACATAAAGAGGAAAATTACTAATTATCTATCAAGATGATTAGTATGTCAACAAGTGATGGTTGAACAACAAAATCCTAGTTGAGTCATCCACCAATACCTATTGATACATGGAAATGGGATAACATCACCATGGATTTTGTCACTGGATTACCCAAAACTCTAAGAAATATTGATTCAATATGGGTAATTGTTTACCAACATACGAAATATTTATATTTAATCACTACAAGGGATAATTTTTTACTAGATCACCTAAAACAAATCTATATCAATGATATCACGAGACATCAGGGAGAACCTCTCTCAACTGTGTCTGATCATGTTCCACAATTTACATAGAAATTCAAGAAATTTCTTCTGAATGGTTTGGATAATATGCTTCGATTGAGAACTACATATTACCCAAAAACATATGGGAAATCCAAAAGGATGATCCAAACCTTTGAGGAAATTTTGAGATCATGTTCACTTGACTTTCATGTTATGTGGGATCAATATTTACCTTTATTGATTTTTTTTGTAAAATAGATGTTTCCATTCAAGTATTCTAATGGAACCATAAGATGAATTTTATGGAAAGAGATATTGTACACCAAATTATTGGGATGGTGTTGGAGAGAGGAAGCTTGTGGTTCTAAACCTTGTGGAAGAAACAACAACGAAGGTAAATTCTATTCATGGTCGTATCAATGTTTATCAATAAAGACAAAAAATCTATGCTGATAATTGAAGGAATGATTTGGATTTTCTAGTGGGAGATAATGTTTTCCTAAATGTATCTCCATGGTAGGGTGTTATATGATTTGGGAAGAAAGGGAGACTGAGCCCTAGGTACATATGAATTTTGAAATTCTAGTGTTAATTGGAGATATTTCATATCATTTGGTTTTTCCACCTAGCCTATGTAATGTACACAATGTGTTCCATGTCTCATTGCTGAGAAAGTTTATTCCCAACCCAACACATGTCCTCATTTTTGAAGGTATAGAATTGGAACCTAACCTATCTTACTATGAGTAGCCGATCCGAATTCTAGACACTAATGAACAAGTGATAAGGAATTAGACGTCTCATATGTAAAGATACATTGGAAAATTTATAAAATTGAAGGTGTGACATGGGAGCATGAGGAGCTTATGATGAAAACTACCCAAATCTTTTTGGGATGTTACATTCATGTAATTTCGAGGATGAAACTTTTTTTTGGAGTGAATAATGTAACAAACAATGAATTTTTAAATAAATTTAATATTTAATTCATGAATCAATGAGTCTCTAAAAAACCCCACATTGTTATAACTGAGCTAGTAAACACAATTTTACCACATATGTGATTTGAATTGTAAAAATATGACATACATGGTTTCATTGAGTAAGATATTTATAGTCTGATAAGATCAACCTACATTTTTGGTGAATAGTAACTTTAACATTATGAATTGTGACACTACATTATGAATAATATTATGACCCTATGGAATAGTAACCACACCATGAAAATATAAATATAATTTAGATTCCTTATAAATGAAATATATTATTTTAGAATTTAATTATTATGTTTTGGTATTTTTGTGAGTAATTAATATTTAATTAAAATTTAAAATAAATAAATAAATAATATTTTTTGGTACAAATTAATCCTAAATAAATAGTTTGTTGTCCCATAATTTTATGATAATTTTTTGAGACCTCAGTTAATATATGAACATATTATAAAATCAGTTTTAAATTTATAATATGTATTTTTCAACTAAATAGTGATTTTATATTAAAATTAAATTTCACATATTTAAAAAATTATTATGATAAAATCTAATTCTTTTTTGTATTATACACATTGAAACATTTTTATACGGAATTTTGGTGATTTTTGTAAAATAATTCAATTTTAGTTGAATAGTAAAATATGATAATTTTTAATAAATACTAAAAACATGATTTATTGATTCATAGGTGATGCAAGGATGATGTAATACCACATGTGTAGAAATCAAATTCACATATTACTATTCAGGGTCACAAGAATCAATATAATTGGTTGTCTTTGTAAAAATATTAAAATAATGATTGAAATAATGAGAATACCCACCTCCCCTCCACTATAACCCCCCCACTCACTATTCTATTTACTCCTACCAAGCCTTGTGCCTTGTATAACTTATACTCAAATATTATCCCAAGATCCTTCCCCACATCCATCAGCCCTTGTTTTGATAAAAAAACTAAAACCTCTCCCCTAAAGAGGCACTCAAGGAATATTGCTTCAAGAGTTAAATTTGTCTTTTCATTTCACGTATTTCAAGTTCCTTTCTTTCCATTTTCATTCCAAAACTCCTTTCATCCAAATGTTGTGATGAATCTAGTAACTTACATGGATTATAATGTTTTTTTGATAAAGGAATAAATCTTTATCAAATTTTCATTCCCCCCATTTTATACTTGAAAGAAAAACCTATCTGAGATGTGTTAGTTTATCGCATTCAAGGAAAACGGGTTTTCAATTTTATTGTAATCATAAATTCTTTCCATGAATCCATTTTCATAGATTAAACATACTATAATATATTTATTATAACTTATTTAAGGTTTCATAATAATTTTGTAAACATGATACTAATTTATAAATCTAAATGTGTTTGTTGTGATTAAAAAACACCAATTAACCCAAACAATTGTCATTAATGTTTTTTATAAAGATTCATCTTCACTCCTAATTAACATATGAATTTTATAAACTTGAAATCTTATGGATATTTAATAATAACATAAAACTTCTATTATGGACAACCAATCTCATTCTACATGTTTATCTATACATGAATATAAGTAAAGTTATAATAAGAACCAAGGAAGAAAACACTACCAATAAATGAAACTAAATCTCTTAACCCCTAAAAAGGTCATGAATGAAACTAATATGGTTATAATAAATCAATTAAAAGTATTATAGGTTCCATAATAATTAAATTATGTACCTAAATTTTATTTTTCCTGTCTTTAAGATCAAGTGGGGAACACCTTTGGACATTATGTAAGGGTTTCCTACCCGAACCTCCATTTTCTTTTTGGTTATCCTTTGTCTCCATTTATCAAAATTAATTTGTTTTATATTATTATGTACCAATAATAAATTTTTTATTAATGTTTTATGTATGTGAAAAAACCATAATCCTTCTTTATTTCATGTTAGTGACATGATTTTAAAGTATCTTTCAAAATTATTGCTGAAATACATGCCCAATTAAAGGAAATTTCTTAAATTCATAATTATTTTCAATGGAAACCTATGATATATATTTATAAACCATTATTTTATAAAATATTTCATTTTATTAATAAAATAATATATTACTTCACTTATAGTTTTATAAAAAAAGTTCCAAAATAATTTGACTTTTCAAAGTAAAAGAGTATTTATCTCAAAAATTACTCAATTATTTTACAATAGTATTTTTATCTATTTCAACACTATTGTTGATTGTTATGTATTATTGGGTATAATATTTAATGATGTCATATTAAATATTATATTTAATGGTTTAGGATCAATTTTATTGTGGGTGTTCTATTTTGATACCATTCATCTTAATAGTCATTATGGTTAGGGATTATGTTACAGATTGGGGAATGTTATTTATATCTCATGTGTATATGATGTTTATGTTTATCCCCATTCATATGACAAATGTGTTGGAATTATTATATGATGGGTGGGGATATCTATATCCCCTCTATGTATCGGTATGTCTCATGTGGAAAATAGATATGGACTTGGTTGGGACCTTTCCTTGCTAGGGCCTTAACCATTTTTAGATGTCTCAGTCGAGGACTTGAAGGTATGTTTTAGAATGTATGAAATATGAATTTCCTTCATTATGAAGCTATAAATTCATATTTCACGAGGTTATTCAACTATTATATTACCCATTATTATATTTTATTATTAAAATACTTACTCATATCATATTCCCACCATATTTTATTAATGTTTATTTTTAAAGGCATGTGTTTTCAATTATTCACCATGCCTAATGATTATGTTTTCTATTGCTATAAAGTTTACCCATAATGGGCATCTGAGATCAATTCTCTTATGTTTCATTTGATTAAGTACATGAAGAAGTATATTATGATTTACATTAACGCATAATCTTAGAGTGGTGGATATTCCCACTGGGAATTGTTTGTTGGTTTTTATTTCAAGTTGTATTGTTGAACTTATATATGTATATGGATTTTCAAATCTACTAAAAAATTTGTTCCTTTGGGATATTAATTTAATGTAATCATTCCAATGTAATTTGATAATAACCTGATCTTGGAAACTGGGGTTGAGTATTTACAATGACACCATGGGTGACGACCTATTGAGATTGTATCTCACACCATGCTCAGGATTCCTTTGGTAACTGAGTAAATATTATGTTTTCAAGTATTTATAAATTGATGCATCTAGCTTCCCACTCCTAGTTATTAGTTATTTATTGGATATTAGGGAACTTGATCGATCCCATGATTGAGATTGTAGTAGTTTCACCCACAATTTCATGTAGGTAACCCTTCTTTTATTATTTTTAAGTACATAAATCGTTTGGTTGATGTTTTGGATAGTCTGGATGATGTTTGAAATGTCTTAGTCCTAATAGAAGGGTCAAATATTGGTGCACAAATTTTGAAAACCATGAAACACCTACAAGAAATAGTTCACAATGAAATAAGGTCTACGAAGAAGGTTCATTAGACGGTGCAAAATTTTTCAAAACTGTGTGGCAGCCTAGCAGAAACTATGCCTTATAGGGAAGATATCATTCACATGAATGGGAAATGGGTTTTCAAACTGTGCAAGGAAACCATGCGAGGCCCCCCTAGAGGTAGTTTCTAAAACACTATTGGAATAATGTTAAAAAACTAGATCCACAAAATGTGGATCTATTTCAGGAATAGACTTTAACCCCTCTTTTTAACCACAATTATATGCTAACTCAAGATTTCATCCTCTCAAATGCAAGGGAGGGTACTCCCATCTATATATAAGAAATCCATTGTTTTCTCATGGTGATTTGATACCAGATTCTCATGATAAGTCACCATCCATAGTAGGTTATCTTTGTTTTACTTATATCTACTTCTTCCTCCCTATTTGATTATTAGATCTACATATCATGGAGATAGATATAACATATTTTTTTTCCAAATATGATTATATTTGGATTTCCCAGTGTTAGTGGATCAGATATAAGGTGGGGTGTTTGGTGTTTCAACCAAATTTCATGGACATTTTCATGTCATGTTCCATTTTCACCATGTTCTATGCGGTATGTGGATTCAACCACATCAAACCTATTTAGACCATGTTGTATTGATTAAAAATTAGTCATTTTACATGATATTGTAAGTGAATTTGGTTTGAAAATCATTGTGGAAACCATCTTTAGTGATATAGTTTAGTTTTTGTAAATATTGTGAGATTGTTGTAAGAAATGAATTGTGGATTGATTTTAAAAAAATAATATTTAAATCACTTTCTTAGTTTGATTTACGATAATGTTTTATTGGAATTGTGTTAAATAAAAAGTTGTTTTATTGAAATGGGATGGGAACACTTGGTTTTGGAATGTGTTTGGAACAATTGTCATGTGTTTCTATGTGTTTGGATATATAAAGGTGTGAAGTACCTAAATAAAAAGGTTGGGGTGGATATTGGTGTGTAGTACCCCAATAAAATTATTTTACTATGTGTAATATTAGAGAAAGGATAAATCAATAAACATGAATATAGGGAGGTCTGAGGTTTCTTGCATTGTTGGATCTGTGTTAATGTGGATAGTATTAGTTTGTGATAAACTGAAACTCAATAAATGGGTTTTAGTATCATTTGGTTAATTTATTTGGAAGTTGTTATTGTTTTGTGAAAACTACATTTTCATAGAACATGTTGATATTTTGATATAAACTATTTTATAAAATTTTTAATTTAACAATTTTTTATAAATTTTTTAACAAGTTATATCAAATTGTCTTGAGTGGGGAATTCATTTGGGGATTCCCTATGAGTTTCATTACTCACTTGTTCCTTTACACATTGGTGCTTTTGTAGATGTTGTTTATCAAGACATGGGAAAAGGGAAATTATTATTCATCTTAAGTGGGGCATAATGATACTTGGGATGTTTTTTTATAGGGGAAAATTGATGTCTAAAAATTTGGAGTTATTATTGTCTTTGAATTTTGATTTTTTATATTATTATACTATGTACTTCGATGTTTTGTAGTCTTCTGTTTGGAACTATTTGTAGTTTATATTGATATAAATGAAATTTTTGAGTTGTCTTTCATTGTTATCATACATCATGTAGTGGTTTATTGGTTTTGACATGTTCATTTGGATGTTTAATTTATATTGGGAAAATTATCCCCCAATTGTAAATGAAGAACATGGTATTTATTTTCATTCCTTTTGTGTCTTGGGGTCATGGATTTAGGCTGAGTAACATCATCTAGCCATCTCAATTCAATGAAAATAAGAGGGATGTGTCAAGTTGAATTAGTTAGTTGATCCCTTTCAAAACAAGTTTCTCCAGTTATCTTGGTCTTGGAGTTGATATTCATTCTGGAATATTCCTTTTCTAGGTTGGTAAAAGGTGTTGGATTGTTGGTGCTTGAAATATAGAGAATAAAAATATGTCACTAACCTTTTTCTTCTAAACATTATGTAACTAGGGTTATGGGTACATATGTGTTTTTCAGACACTTATATGGTTTATAATCTCATTGTTATGGGATTAGATGATATGAAGAGCATGACATACATTGTAGAAGAATGAATTCCCCCTAGAAGTGTATATTTCAATTTTTTTAATGATATATGATTTGATTCAATATATTGTTTTTTAAAAAATATTCAAATTATTTTTCGAAGTATTTATTTTGAAAATATCATGGTTAAGGTATGTTGAAAATGGTAATATTTCAAAATAAATATATGTTTTTAAAAAATGGAATAACATAGAAAATTATGGATCTTAGAAAGTAATTTTATGATTGTAGGATGTGGTAGAACATTAATGGTTAAGGATTGAGTTGATAAAGTGTGATACATTTGGAATTTTTTGATTCTCTAGAAAATGGTAACTAATATTTGTCTTAGAAACTAATAGGATGAAGGTTCAATGTGGTTTCTCTTGAGCCATTGGTTAACCAACAATTATATAATAGTAATGTCAAAGACATTAAGGATATGGATATTGTGAACAGAAGGGATGATCTGAAGAAAGTGTATCATTCTGTCTAATTCTTGAAGTAGAATCCACCCATCATTTTGGGTAATTTTGGACAATTAAAGTAAATGGTGTGGCTAAATAGGATTAATCGTATCATCAATTTCATTGGAACACAACTAGTGGTAAATTTCATGCTGGGAACATATATGATATAAGAACATTCCTTCCAATAGAGGGATTTAGCTCTTCTAGACAAATTAATCCCAAAACATTCATTGGAGGATTTTAATGAATTTTTTATCAAACAATTCTGTCCTCATATGTTAATAATTGAAATAACTATACAGTTATTTAGTAGTAAAATTGGAATTATTTCATTCATGTATTATGTGCATAAATTCATGAAATTGTTGTGCCTTTCACTCGAGGTTTCTATTTGTGAATCCTTAAAGGAACACATCACTGAATCTGGGCTACAATAGAAGATTCTGTAAAATATTTTTGTGGTTTGTATTATGGATTATATATGGAAGCCCAATTGAGTTATATTATCACATAAGGAAATATCAGGATCTATTGGAGGAGGAAGCATATTGATACCCATGAGAATCATAAGGATCTATAATGTTTGGATAATTTGGAAGAGGGACACCTAATTATAATGTGGGATAATGAATCAATATTGGAAAGATGGATTAGTAAACCTTCCTCCACAACCTAGAGAAAAATGGGATGCTCCCAATGTGGTGTTTTCAAAACAATAATGTGTGAGTGTATGGATCAACCTAGATGATGCCAAAAAATCAGTCACACGGTGACATCTTTAGGTCAACTGTCAAAGATCTCTAATGTTCAGGGTTTAGAACAATTATTATTTGTCACTGGTGTCATATGGTTTTATAGGATAAGGGAAGAAAAATAAATCATTAATTTATGATAGATCCATCCATGGTGATTCCAGGGATACCATGACTCCTTTGGTAGTGAAACCTCAATAGGGAAGCAAAGAATAATTTTTAACTAACAATAAATTGTATGGAGCTGAGCAAGTTGTTGTGGATGATCAGTCCAAAACATTTATGGTTCGATGTATGATTCTTTTAAATTCAACCGATATTTAATAATTTTTTGATATATGCATATCCCATTATATAATTTTTTTCACGTGTTTTGGATTATATGAGTTTAAAAACTGAGATGATTCCAACAATGATAAGTCACGAAACTCTTCTTGGTCAATGAAAATGTTAAGCCTTTATGTGTAACGAATATTATATAACGGTTGAGGGAGATGAGTTAAAATGGGATTTCATTGTCCTGGATATGGATGACTATGATATTATAAATGGTATGGATTGGTTGACTATGTTCATGGTTCACATCGACTATTTTACAAAAAAGGTCAGTATTACAACTAAAGCTATCATTGAGAATCAATTTCAAGGAGAGCAGTATTTTAAGGTATGTGTATGTGTTTTGTTGGAACTAGTAGTTGGAAATATGTCATTCCAATTCATAGTGTTTTCATTGTAATCTATGGAAAAGATCTAGATAAAATAATTCTAGTAGGGGTTGATTAGTTTCGAGATGTGTTTCCCAAAAAACACTCATGGTTTTGAACTATGGTAGAATTGTTGTTTACGATTGATCTCCATCATGGGGCCTATAATATTTTTCTTACATCATATCATATAGAAAGAACCGAATTATGGGACCTGAATATATTGTTATAGGAGAATTAAAGACTATGATTCTTCAGTTGAGCATGTCTTTGTGGGTAGATCTGTTCCTATTTTTTCAAAATTTTGGATGGAACTCTTCGTCTGTGTTTAGATAATATTAGGATTAAAAATGTTATGATAGTGAATCGGTTTACACTTTCACTCATTAATGATATGTTCGATCAATTTAGGGAGGTAATTAGTTCAAAAAAATTTACAGGGAATTAGAATATCACCAATTTGGGGTTCGAAAAGAGGATATTCCAAAAAATCATACAAAATTAGATATACCCATTATAAATAAGTGGTAATTTTTTTCAATCTTATGAATGTTACAACAGTCTTTATGTAATTAATGAATCAAATATTTTAGTGATATTAGGATTATTTTTTGGTCATGGTTGTGGATAACATATTGGTGTATTCAATTAAAAGGGATGAGTATGAGAAACATTTGGTGATGGTGTTGGGAATATTTTGGGATAACCATATTTATGGAAAACAATCAATGTATGAATTTTTAATAAAAGAGGTATGATTCATTTTCCATTTAATTTCTAAAATGGTCATTTCAATGGATCCATAAAATTAATAAACTATTTTATCTTGGAATCTTCTAAATAATGTCTTCATGAAACTATGTGTCCTTGATCTAGATGGTTAATAATGATGATTTATTGATGTATTCTCATGAAATGATTTGCATAGGATAACATTGAAATAATATATTGATCCACTCTAATGGAATGTGGAATGAAAACATTCTATTCTTGGGGAAAGTGCTTGCCTCACATCAGCACTAATCATGATTATTCATGAATCAGGAAAATGGAATCTGGTGCAATGTAATGCTTTGATATATGGACTGATATGTGTTCTCATGAAGGGATATCATATTTTTTATAGCTCATGGTAGTTTCCATTGGATGATAAGAATTACCCAACACATGATTTGGAGTTAGCTACCAGAGCCCATGATTTTAAGGCGTGGAATAATTATCCCTCAGGTGAGAAATTTATGGTGTTCATGATTCATAAGATCATGAAACATATTTTCTAATAGTGGGAATTTAAAATGAGAAAATAATAGGTACAAAATATCTCCAAATTTTTTACTTCACTATTTTTATACATCGAGAAAGTTAAACTCTAGGGTTGATGCATTAAGAAGAAAATCAAATGCACATTTGGGAAAAATTGTCAGAAGAGTGGAATTTGATGTCATTGTTGACCAACACACACTTAGAATGTGAAGACCCCCATGAAGTTGTGACCTTCATTCCATTTTTGTTTATTCATGGTTTGGTGGAGATGGTTAAAGAGGCATATATGTCTGTTGAAGAATGTGTGGATATGAGGTCAAAACACAATGGTAGGGAGGCTATTAAGTGATGGGATTTGGATAGGAGGTCAATCTTCTCCTTCAGAAATCAGATTGTCACACCTATATCTTTTTGGGAATAACTTCTTCATACTTATTATAATTCAAGATGGTTTTTTCATCATGAATATAGAATATATATAAGAAGATTAATGCACATTTTTGGATGGATGGTATGAAAAGAAAGGATGATAAATTTGTTTTCAGACGATTAACTTGTTATCAGGTTAAGGGGTAACATTAATGACCAATGAGAATGTTACAGTCTTTTCATATCATAGTTTGGAAATGTTGTCACATAAATATGAATTATTTAATATCCATTCTAAGAATAGTTTGAAAACATGATTCCATATGGGTGATAGTTGTTCAACTCACAAATTCAGCTCAATTAATTCTTATTTATGAATCCCATATAGTGGAGGACTTTTCAAAATGAATATCTGAAAAGTGGTGAAGAGGCATAGCATACTAGTTTCATTCGTATCAAACTGTGATATAATTTTTATGTATCATTTCATGAAATACATAGAGAAATTCCATGGGATATAGTTTCCAATGTGAATTGTGTATCATCATCAGATAGTAGAGAATTCTAAAAGGATGATAGAAATGATTTAGGACACGTTGCGGGCTTATGTAATGAATTTTGGTGGCTCATGGGAAGAGCATGTGTCGTTGGAGGAGTTATCTTATAAAAACAACAAATAGGTGTAAATACATATGTCTCTACTCGAATCATTGTAGGGGAATACTTATTGTTCCAAAAATATTTTAGGTTGGAATACTTGAGACTTCAATGGTTGGGCTGACACATGTCCAATAAAATATACAGAACACTGTGTTAATTAAAAAATGGATGGAGATGGCTCAGAATCAATAAAAATTGGATGTGGATAATCATCACTGAATTTTTTTGTTATATTTTAGTGATTATGTGTTTTTTATGATGTACCCATGTCTTGGAAATTTGTTTTTTTGGATGAATTGTTTGTTATATCCTTGATACATAGACACTTCATAGATAATTGAATGCATTTGGGATGTGGTAAACTAGAGTAATTCCCACCATAGTTTAGTGTTATGTATAATGTGTTGAATGTATCTCAGTTGAAAAAGTTCCATCGTAATATTAACCATTTGATTAGATGCTATCACATTGAACAATATTTTTACACTTCCTTGGTGCACATTCCAGTGAAAATTTTGGATAGGTCATTAAATGTATTTTTTTGGAAAAAGTATCCGTCTAATGTTTTTTTATTGGAAACATAGTCAGATTCATGAAAAGATTTGGGAATAGTACAATGAAATAATATATTAATGTCCAGAACTCTTCTAGTGAAATCATGTATTTCTACATCTTGTAGATGGAAAGGATAGTGTGGGGAAGAATGTATCACCCCCGGTTTAAAGGACGTAACCATTATTTTATGTTTTTAAGTACACAATACATTTTAGAGAATATTATGAGCATTCAAAATAGGTTTTCATAATTTTTTGGTCTTTTCTAATGGTGCACAGTTGGTGCACTATTTTGGAAATCATTGAAACACCTACAGGATTTTATGCACAATGAGACCGAGGTTAAGGAGAAGATGCACTACCATGCTCATGGTTTTCCCAAATCATTTTTATATATAAGATAGACAATGAAACATGGGATATAGGACATTTTCATTGTTGGCACATGGTTTCTCTAATCTCTCGGGATGAATATGTGAGGAATCCCCTTGAGGTAGTGGCTAGAACATGGTTAGCACACAAATTTCTTAACCATGAAGCTAACCTTGCATTGTTTAAAAACTAGATCCAATACAAGTGGATATAGGTTGAGATTAGCCTTTAACACCATTTATTTCCCAAACCAACACTAACTCGGGATTTTATC
Organism: Viscum album; assembly: GCA_963277665.1. Classification (NCBI taxonomy): domain Eukaryota; kingdom Viridiplantae; phylum Streptophyta; class Magnoliopsida; order Santalales; family Viscaceae; genus Viscum; species Viscum album. Next base: position 1,346,859,098 of record OY728121.1, on the reverse strand, counting down.
TACTTAATGTCTATGTTGTCTTCTTCAATATATCCAAAGGAAATAATATGGCATATCATGGTTCATTGAAGCCGAATTCTCCAGGAAAATCGTCATTCTTATAAGAATTTTCTTGGTTTTCTTTAGATATATTTATCCCTCTCTCTCGTATTTTTGATCTACATATTCTATGGATAAATATTAGTTATTTTATATGAAATATAAATAGATTTGTTTTTTTAATTTTTGGGGATGAGATCTAAGGCGGGGTTTTGGAGTTTCAACATGATTTTGTGGAAGTTTTCATATCGTTTCCCATTTTAACCAAGTTTTCTAATGTAGATGGATTCACTATCAACTCCTATATTTTGAACATGAAGGATTTGTTTTAGATTCACTGTTCAACAAGAAATTATTTCTGAAATTGGTGTGAAATCTGGAGTTGAAAACCTCTTTAGTGACAGTTATTCATCTTTGGGGAAATTGTGATTTTTTTTTGAAATATTCAGTATGGGTTGTTTTTGAAATGATGATTCTCAAATAAGGAGTTTAATTAGATTTATAAAAAAGGATGAATGGAATGGGTTTCAATAATTTTTTTTATTGAAATCTATTTGTAACACATGGTTTTTGAATGTTTTTCAAGGTTTTCATGTGTCCATGTGCATTAGGATGGATAAGGGCATAATATACCCCAGTCAAAATGATTCACTATGTTAGTGAATAGTGAATGGATGACTCAACACTCATAAGTCTAGGGAGGTCCATTATTACATGGGTGTTTATATGCGTGGTGATGTGGAAAAAAATAATTGGTTCCAATATAAACTCATTAAATCGTTTTGATGTATCATTTGGTTTCTTTCCTTATAATTTGATTTATTTTTCTGAAAACTAATTTTTTATTGAAATTGTTTATATAATGATATACAATATTTTTGAAATAGTTTTATATAATATGATTTATTTAAATTTTCTAACATGGTCTATCCTAGTTTTATATAATATGATTTATTAAGACATAGGAAAAGGTAATATATCACACTTCCCTTGTGGTTCATAGTGACACTTGGGCTATTTTGTGAAGTGGTGCATCGATTGTGTTGGAGATATGGATTTGTGGTTGTATTTGAGTTTTGTTTCTTTTGTAGTGTTCCAAATTGAATGTAGTTGTTTTGTAGTCTTATACTATGGAGCTCTTTCTAGTTTGTTTTGGTATTAACGAAATTTTTGAGTTTCATTTCATTCTTATCATTCATCATGTATTGGTTTATTTTTTATTACATATTTAGATGGTTGCTTTATTTAAAATGGTAATATCATTCCACTATTTTAAATGATTCCCTTTTCATTTATTTTAATCCTTTAGAATCGTTGGGAAATCACTTGAGGATATGTAATATCCTCCCACCTTCTCAACAAATGATAAGTAGAGGTATGTTACAACAGTCATAGTTTTATTTTGATTTTTTTATTTTTTGTTATCATGTGGTTTATGCCTATATCCCTTAACCAGGCACATTCATTTTTTATATCTACATGTCATAGAATTACCATCAATTATATCAAAGAGAATACTCACCTTCCACTTATTTTAAATATAGCATGGATGTTTTATTATTATTTTCCTACTTTTGTCTCTTAATTATAACTACTTCCACAATATCCAATAATATTATAGAATATATATATTTTTCTACTCCTCTATAATCAACATGGTTATACTCACCCCATAGAAAAAACATATGGCCATGTGACATGTTTGTTCCCAATGGAATTTGGGAAGGCACGTTTGAGGTCATCTGGCCACCATCACATGGAAAAGATATGTGGAATTTAGGGCATGATAATAGAAACCATGTAAATCTCATATATCCAATTTATATTTTCATGTACACCAGAAAATGAATGAAGGAACCATAATTCCTATTTTGGTAAAAGTTTTTTCAAGTGGAATAGCATTCAATTATGATTAAAAATATTGAAAAACATCACCACCCTTAGGTTAATATGTCATGATCCAAAAGGGCTTTGAGAATGTTATGGAAAAGTTATTATTTGTTAGAAAATTATACCATGATTCACTTACTACTATTTAGGTATATAATTCATTAATAACATGATAGTTTTTACAAATAAACTATGGATCAATATATCCCATCCCCAAATGGAAATATATTCAATCTATATTGTCTATAAAATATATAACAAAAAAAGAAGAAATCACCAATAGTGGATAAAAATATGTAAAAAATAATATAAAGTATAACCACACTTTCCCAAGGATAATGTTATATAATAGCATCTAAAACCTGAAATTATTCCAAAATAATCCATCTCATCATTATACTGGGTCACAAATACACCCCTCATCCAACCTTGAATGATCTCCCACAATTGTAATCCCCTCAGGTGGATAATCAATTAACTCCACTAGAACTAAAAACTCATATTCTAGAGAGTGGATGCAAAATGAATATAGTAATAGAGTATTTTAAAAAACAGATCATTGAATGGTTAACATGATATATTTAATCATACATACAAAACTCAAAATCATACATTTTAATCATATTTCCTCAAACACACAACACTCAAAATCATATGTATTTCGAGAATATTGTAAATAAATGTATGATTTTAGAATAATAAATTTTATTGGGAATAATATCCAAATAGTAAAATAAATTTATTAAATGTATGATCCCAGATCATAAATGAAACATCTAATATAATTGGGATCAAGTATTTTAGAGAATATGGTACATAAATGTATGATTTTGAGAATAATATCAAAATTTCATAATATTAATTTTAGATCTGGGATCATACATTTATTTACCATTTTAATATTATTCTCCAAATCAAATATTTATATTCCATTTTAGAATGTATTAAATAGATTTATTAAATGTGTGATAATATTAAATATATGATTTTATAATAATATCAAGAATGTTTATAATAATATCAAAATTGAAGGAAATTTTGATAAATTTAATGATTTTCAATTAATGAAATTATAGGGTAAATAAATCTTCAAATGATTTTTTATGATCATCAAACTATCAGTTTGTTTATTAAAAAAGAAAAATATATTTATAATTCATGTAAATTTATAATAATGTTAAATAGTGAAGTTATCAACTAATCAGACGAATGATGGATATCATATTTAAATTGAGAGACTCTCACACTATAAAATTATAAGGCATTATGTAACTAAATTTTATGAATGTCTTTCAAATGAAAATGGATACCAACATTACAATTAATATTAATGGAAATATTTTGAATAATACTAAACCCAACATTATAGAAGAGTTAATTAGAGAACTATTTTTCGTTGATAAGACAATAATGAAATGTATAAGGATATTTCTAGGAATAATTATACTATAAATGGTTATAGTATTAATTATTTTAATAATTAGGGGAACACACCCATGTAAGAAATACGATTAAAATTAGAGGATAATAACCATACTGATTTTGTGAATGTTTTTATATCAATTTTATTTAAAATATATTCTTGTTAATTATAATACATAAGAATATGAAAAACATATATATATACCACTATAAATATATATTAATACTCTTTAATAAGTGAACTTGTGGTATTTTGTAGATAATTCAAGTGAATTTGATATTAATCTGAAAATGGAGATCATTTTTAGTGTTGAGTGATGAGAAAATGTGTTTTAAGACATGCTGTTTGATCAATCAAGTTGAATAAAAATGATTCAAAATTGATGTAATGAAAAAATATCTATTGTAGAAGTATATAATATAAGTTACCAAAGCTAGTTTATAGATTCTAAATAAGATCAAGGATCAATTTTTTTTAAGAAGAAAAACTTCCATGTTGTTATTCATAATGATCTATAAGAATTTAGGGATTATGATTTCGGAGAATTAGATTCAACGAAGATAGTGTAGTGAAATACTATGAATATTTCTGGTATATTTCTATATGGTTTTATGTCATTAGGAACTATCATGGTAATTTATAATCCAATGTGATGTTTTGTTCGTGTAGGACATGAGTTTTTTTAATATATTTTTCTCAAAACTAATACTAAATTTGATATATTTTTTCACATGAAATATTAAATTAAAATGATATGCCACATATTAGATTGAAATTATTAACAAATCATGAGATTAATAACACCTTTACAAAAAATTCAAAAAAATTAATGTTTCATATGATTAGATAATATATAATTAATGTGTTTTCATATTAAGAAAGTGATGGTTCTCACAAAAATAAATGTTTAAAGTGATAAAAAATTATATTTAACAATGTTAATTTCGATTATCATAAAATATGTTATTAAATATATGAACTAATATATTAACATATAATAAATTAGAAACATATATGAAACAATATTAGGAATAAATTTTTTTGAGGATGTTTTGTTAATAAGTCCAAAATGAGTTTGGTAGGTTAATGATTATAAAATGGATAATTTTTATATCACTTATATTATCATAATAATTTTATAATTATAATTTTCAAACATTAATTATACTCTTATAACCAACTATGTTTGGCTATTATGAAAAATTAATTATATTAACACATGGAGTTGTTGTCCAAATGTACACAAGAGTAAGGATTTCATATATCAATGAACATGAGGGAAATAAAGTATTTGTTGTTTTATAATTTAAAAAATACAACTATATCATAAATATTATATTAATTTTTTAATTAGATATAAATTCAAGCCATGTTTGGTGATTATAAAAAAATGAGTCGATCTACATAGTGGTATTCTTCCCATACAAACAAGCAATGTTTTTTCATTCAATGGAAAAGAATGAAATAGAATATATATAAAAAATTTAGAAATAAAATTTATATCATAAAAATAAAATTATTATTTTTTCGATCTGTTATTATATTAACCATAATAGGCGGTGATGGGAAATGAAATACATCACCTCTGTGAGGTGGTATTCTACACTTACACCTAGAATATGTCTTCATTTTCCATTTGATTGATATTTAGATAAAAGTAGTTATAACATAAAACAATTATAAATTATTATATGGGATGTAATTAGAATATTAATTAAAAATATTTAGGATAGTTGGTAAGGAGGTTATATATCAAATTATAAGTAAAACACTCAATTTAAACCAATCTTATTCATTAAGAAAACTTTTTACATTTATACCTAAAACCATTATTGGATGGTATTGTAATTGAAACATGAACTAAATGATGGGTATATAGATTCTATTAAAGGATTTTTTTATAGATTTAATGTGATAATAGGACCCTGAATTATTGAGAGTGGAGTATATGTGATGTCATTTTATAAGTGTGGGAGAGGAAACACTTAAGGATTTTCAATGGATTAAAATATATTAATGCCTTAATTAATGAATTTTAAAATAATATGGATCATATTCAAAGAGAAAACTAGATAGGGTTTAAATATGACAATTATAACAACCCATAATTTACATACATTGTTATTACTTCAGAATTTAAGCATACATATTACAACATATAACAAAACCATGCTAGGACCGTATAAGTATAGTGTCTTTAGAAACTGGGAAACATAAACAACTTCTTCATAAATAATCTACATTGTATTCCTTTATTTAATCATATCTACAGTCCCATTTGGCATATCCTACATAATACCCTTCTTCCTGACCCGGGGAAAATAAAACATATAAAAGGGTGAGATCAAATTCTTAGTAAAGGTAAAAATAGGAAATATCAATCATCTCATATTCATTAGAACATAACATTTTTAAAATCTTAACCAGCAAAAGAGATCATGGGATATATTACAGTAGTGAAATGTAATTCCAATAATCATAACATAAAACATGGAAATTTGTGGCATACTCACATAATCATAGAAAACCATCTCTTATTAGTCAAGACTCATTGCCAAGACTATCATAGTAGACAAAGTCCATTTCTGAACCGAGTTCACTCCTCATTCCAGTCATGTATCACTGAACAATATTAACTTGCTGTTCTAGACATGTCTATCTAATGAGATATAAATCTTTACTCAATGCATTGGAGAGAGATATAGTTCCCACCCATCTCATAATGATACCATTCTTATGTGTTCCGCAAAATCATAAATCATACATCATAGTATAACCCGTGTAATATGGATGGGATTCTTAAACATCATGCCATCATAACATAATCCATATATGATAAAAGGACATCATAAATATAATTCCATCATAACATAATCGAATCAATGTAAAAATAGGGATAGAAACAGACCCCTATATTATCTTAGATGGAAAATAATTTTGATAAAACACTTGAACTTCATTCTTGAGGAAAATATCCTTTCTACTTCAAAAACATTTTTCCTTTCATAAAATCACATACAATTTTAAACTAAAATAAGTTAATTAAAAATAAACATTAAAACTTTCAAGGGAAGATTCATGGAAATAATCTTATATGAAATCATAAAAATCAATTCGCGCCGAATAAGTTAGAAAAACATTCTTCTCGTACTTTGGCCATAAAAGTAAAAAAGTACCTCGTACTAAAAATGACAAAAGATTCCTTTCAAATCTTTTACTAAAAACTCAAAAATGGGTAAAATTGGATTTAAAAAATTGTAGGAGGATAGAAATAATATTAAATATTGTGGAAACATGGATGTGGATGAGAAATATTCCCCAGTAAATTTTGAAGTATAACCAATCTCGGATAAAAATGAGATTGCGAGATTTTCCCTTACCTTAGGTCCAATAAGCTTTGTACATATCCAAATCTCCTATATAACGATTTATATAATGTCATTGACTTATTATAGAATCATATTAATTATTATGATATAATATATGTTCATATTCTTATCTTCTTATTAATAATATTTCATTTCTACTTGTTATTCGGGTGTTCATTGCATTATGTTCTTATGCATGTTTTGTCGAATAAATTATTATTCTGTCTCGTTTTAGGTTATAGATACCTCATTTAAAGAATGGTATTAGTGTAATAAATATTATATATATTCATTCAATTAATTTATATAATCATTATACAATGAAGATCATGTAGAATGAGTCGTATCAGATCGTGGAGACGGTTGACCGTACGTACGCACGGGCGATGATATAATTCCCATATTTATATGAATAGAATTGGAGTTGATGATATAATATCTCAAAAATAATTATCATGTTATAATAATCAAATATAGTTATTATTTACACCATTATACCCATCCAAGTAAGGTGGTGGGGGAAAACAGATTACACCACGGCGGGGAGAAGGTATTCCATACGTACGCATGCATGGTGATTACATTTTCCGTAGGATGGATAGAAGGTTAAATAGGGTAGTCTAATATTTATAATAACATATCAGTATTTTAGTGATATGGATGTTATTACTTTATAATGAAATAACTAAATATGAGTAAGTATAAGAAGGAAGAAACTTGAAAGAATCGGTAGAAGAGATTACCTCTTCCTCGACGTTCCTCCTTTAAACATCATCTTATGAGACTAGATTTGGTTGTTTGAGAATACTAGAACCTCCAGAATATTACTATGGATGTTTATAAGAGTAATGGGAAGGGTTTGGACAAGCTTGAAGTCTCAATGTTGTCTAAATAGGAGAGGGAGGAGGTGCCCTTTTATATGGGAGGAGAGGGGCACCTTTGGAAACATAAGAATCATTAATTTATAATAAATTCAAACCCCACTAAAAAATATCCAAAATGACTCACATTAAAATATGAGGTGAGATAGGTTTGTAATAAAATCAAAAAATAAAATTTAGACATGTTTGGAATTTGTTTTAAACCTTATCAATTTGATTTATCCTTATTTAATCTATTTAAATTTATTTGTGGTAATAATCTTCTAATTTTTAAATTGTTATAAATACATACCTATGTGTTGTTAATTTTATATAATTAGATAAATTATTAAATTTTAGACCATATAATTTTCAATTTGTAATTTGTAAATATTTTGGTGATTTTTAAACAATTTAATAATATGTTATTTTTATTAAATATCAATATTGTCAATTTTGACAGTATTCTATTATTTGAATTTAAATAAAATTGAAAGAGAAGAAACATTCGATAAAAAAATTTAATAGATTCCTCAGATGTCATATTCATCTAGAAAATTAGTTTCTCAGATTAAATAGTTCATATAATATTTATTTTAATATTTTTAAAACCATTTATTTGATATTTCTCTTAATAAAATAATTACCATATCATTTTTGTATAATTATTTAATATACTTATTTGTTGAATAAAAATTAAAAATAAAATCCTATGATGAATATAAATATATTACCTTTCTTAATAATACTTTTACTCGAATTTATCATCATAAAATTACAACATTTAAATTTTTATATTTATGAAGTTATGAAGGTGACAACTTTGACATTATTAAATTTAAAATAATATAAATGTCCTATTATCTTTTATACGGCTCCAAATAGTCCCAATGTAGAACCTTGGATAATTATGGTATAGATATACTCGACCAATAGGGTTTGGTCAAGTGTTTGGGAATTTTTATGGATATTATTACTTTAATAAAAACTATATTATTGATTTTTCACTAAGTAAAAAATTTCTGCATCATTAATGTATAATCCATTAAGGTAATTAAATATCACTCAATAGTTACAAAAAAGTTACCATAAGAAATAAAAAAAATAGATTTCAAATGAGTATTTATAATCAAATTTATATTCTGTATAACCTTATATTAAAAATACTTTAATTATTAATGTTTGAGTGAGACATATTTCACTTTCTTTAAAATAAAATAAATTAAAGGTCTTAATCACATCAAAGTGGGTTCCAATGGATTCTATTTTGACCCAAATATGAATTAGGACGAAATATAATTTTAAAATTATATTAAGACTAGTGTTAGGTTAATTTTATAAAATTATATTTACCCTTAATTACCCGATTTACCTTTAACTATGGTAAATAAAATTTATCATAGTAACTATTCATTGTACCCAAAAATAAAAAGTAGCCAATTAAAATAATTTCAACAGAATGATTCCAAATATATAATCCATTCTTCCAAATTCAAATCACAGAAGATGCAGTAATTAATTTATAAATAATCCCATTGTTAAGAAAACAAGTTTTAGAAGATAAAATATTGCAAAAGATTGAAATGATATTACCTATGACTTCAACGTAAAATAAATGCTAATGACATAAATTATATTAAATTTTAAATATATATTCTATTTATACTTAAAAGCATTCAATATTATAATTTAACCATATAAATTTTTACGGTGGGAAAATTTGTTTTTAATTAAAATATAGCGTGTTTTTACAATTTATTATAATATGAAAGTTATCAGAATAATAGGAAAAATTTATCCAAAGTAAATTTTTATATCCTGATTCCAAAGAAGAAATTTATTTTGTCAAATTGAACTTATAAAAATGTAAAAAAAAAATATATTTAATGTGGGTGTGCCATCAAAAGGCTGCAAAACTCCATTTTTTGAAAAATATTTATTTTTCCCGAATAGTTTATTTTGTTCCCATACCATGTTCTAGAAAATTTGTAAGATAATGTTATAAAATTAATAATATAGTTAATACTATTCATAATGTCTATTCTATAATAATATCATAACAATATATCATTGTTTAGTGAAACCTAGTATTGCGTACTATACACACTATCGAAGAAGGTCGAGATTGCGTGTAACGCAAGCCAAGCCAGTGTAGTTGGTTGTAAAAGATTCCTTGGGTGTTTCACATAACATAAGACAAAACAAAAATATTTCTCATAAAATATCAAGGTGTTACATTATACCCCACTTAAAATGAATTTCGCCCTCATAATTCGTTACTTCGTAATAAACAGATGAGGATACTTCTCCCTCATAATATCTTCAAGTTCCTATGTAGCTTCTTCTAATTGGTGGTTCCTCCATAAAACAATAACCAAGTGAGTGGTCTTATTTCGAAGGAATTTTGCACTACGATCCAGAATCTCTATCGACTATTCTTCATAAGAATGATCTTTCTCCATCGGTACAACATCTGAGATTAGTACATGCGAAGGATCAGGTATGTACTTTCTCAAGAGAGATTCATGGAACATATCATGAACTTGGGAGAGATTCGGTGGAAGTTCCAATTGGTGAGATACCTTCCCAACATGATCCAGTATTTCAAAAGGACTAATATACCTAGGGTTCAGCTTGCCCTTATTTCTAAATCTCATAAATATCTTCCCGGGAGATATTCTTAAGAACACTTTATCACCCACTTCAAACTCTAGGTATTTTCATCAGTTATCAGCATAACTTTTTGTCGATGCTAAGCTGCTATTATTTGTTTTTGAATAGGTCAGAACTTTTTTTCCATCTCATCAACAATATTAGGTCCTAATTTCTTTCTTTCCCCAATTTCAACCCAACAAGTTGGAGTTCTGCATTTCTTTCCATAGAGAGCTTCATAAGGACCCATTTGAATGCTGAAGTGAAAGCTATTATTATAAGAAAATTCCACCAAAGGTAGGTGTTGATCCCAATCACATTTGAAATCCATAGAGAAAGCTCTCAACATGTCTTCTAGAGTTTGAATTTTCCTCTCAAACTGGCCGTCTGTCTGAGGATGATAAGTAGTTCTGAAACTCAACTCTATATCTAGAGTATGCTGAAGAATTCACCAAAACGTCGAGGTAAACCTCGGATCCCGATCAAATATAATAGAAAGTTGTACTCCATGAAATCTTACCACTTCCTTTACATATATCTTGGAAGGGTGATCAAGAGAGAAATCCTCTCTAATATCAATGAAGTGTGTCGACTTCGTAAGACGATCAACTATAACACAGATAACATTATTGCCTTTGTATGTTTTTGGAAGTCCAGTGACAAAGTCCATAGTGATGTTTTCCCGTTTCTGTTCTAGTATGGGTAATGGTTGTAACATCCCCTTATACTTATATCTCTCAGCTTTAACTTGATGACAAACCAAGCATCAAGAGACATATTCATCAATATCTCTTTTCATGACATCCCACCAGAAGTACTTCTTCAGGTCCCTATACATCTTCATGATTCCAGAGGGAATAAAGAATGATGAACTCTGAGCTTTATCCAATATTTCCTTCTTTAATTCTGGGATGGGAGGAACACAAATCCGATTCTCTATCCTTATTATTTCATCACAATCAATGTGTAATTCTTGAACATTTTCACCTTCATTTCTAAATCTACATCTTCTTTTCTGCCTCTTTAATATTCACATGTATTGATGGTTGAAAATTCATTTGAGAAAGATAATATTTTCCCCTTCCATTACAATTGAAACACCCATCCATTGTAAATCCATAAATATTGTATCTTTTGTGATCCTCATCATGGATAATCTATCATGGTCTTTTTGACTTAATGCATCTTCCACCTTGTTTGCTTTTACAGGGTGGTAATGAATTGAGCAGTCGTAATCCTTAATCAGCTCCAACCATCTTCTTTGGTGCATATTCAGCTCCTTTTGTGGGAAAATATAGTTTAAAATTTTATAATCAGTACAAATATCACACCTTTCACCATAAAGATAATGACTCCAAATCTTTAATGAAAATATTACCACAGCTAACTCGAAATCATGAGTTGGGTAATTTTTCTCATGTATTTTCAACTGTTGTGAGGCATAAGATATCACCATAGCATTTTTCATGAGAAAACACCCCAATACCTTCTTTGATGCATCACTGTAGATCACAAAACTTTCCCCAATACAAGGAAGTGTGAGCATAGGTGCACTGGATAACCTTCATTTTAACTCCTTGAAATTCTCTTCACACTCCTCCGTCCAAATGAACATAAATCCTTGTCGAGTCAAACTGGTGAGTGCATTAGATAATCATGAAAAATATTTCACAAAACGTCGATAATATCCATCCAAACCAAGGAAACATTAGATCATAGTTACTTTTGTTGTTCTGGACCATCATTTGATAACCTCTATTTTTTTGATCCATAGATATCCCCTCTTGTGTGATTATGTGAACCAAAAATGAATCTTTTTGAAGCCAAAATTAAAACTTGGTAAATTTGGCATAATGCTTCTCCTTTCTTAGGGTCTTTAATATTATTCTCAAGTGATCTTCATGTTCTTCCTTTCTCATAGAATATATATGAATATCGTCTATAAATACTTCTAAAAACTGATCAAGATAGTCTCTAAAGACTCTATTCATTAGATCCATGAAGATATCAGGGGTAATAGTAAGACCAAATGGCATCATTATAAATTCACAGTGTCCATACCTTGTACGGAAAGCCGTCTATGGTATATCCTCCCTTTTGACACTTAATTGATGATACCCTGAACGAAGATCAATCTTGTAAAGGTATTGATCTCCACGTAGTTGGTCAAATAAGTCCTCAATGTATGGGAGATGATATTTTTTCTTGATAGTGATCTTGCTAAGTTCTTGATAATCAATGCAGAGTCTCGTTGATCCATCATTATTCTTAACAAACAGAACAGGTGCTCCCCAAGGCGATGCACTAGGGCGTATGAATCCCTTATCATGATTATCTTGGAGTTACTTCTTCAATTCCTGCAACTCAATTGGGGACATTCTATAAAGTGTCTTTGAAATTGGCATAAGACCCGGTATGAGTTCTATTGAAAACTCAACTTCACGAATTGGTGGAAGACCTGGAAATTCCTCTGGAAAGACATCATCAAAATCCAGTACAATGGGAGTATTCATAATTGTGAGTTTCTCTCCAACCTTTTGAGATAAATAACCTTCATTTATTGGAATAAAGACCCATAATATGAAAGAAATTTCCACTGGAAGGTTATATTCATCCTTGCATCGATAGATGATCGTTGATTGATAAGGAATATGAAATGTGACTTCCCTTCTTTGGAAATTGATATGATCTCCATATAAAGAAGTCCAATCCATGCCAAGAATTACATAAAATTCCACTATAGGAAAGATCACAAGATTTGTAAGAAGCACTTTCCAACAAACTTCAATCAGAGAAGAATTGTAATCTTTTGATGCGCCTGTTGTGCCATTAGGGGTTATCACAACTAACTCAACATCTAATTGTTGATGTAATATGGTGATAACCTTATAAAATTCTTCAGAAATAAAAGAGTGGGTGGATAGAGAATAAAAAAACATTTTCTACTTTAGAGTGGATGGTAAGTGTACCTTTCACCATGTCGTTATCGTACTCTACATCGCCGATAGAAATTGCATGTGACTTTTCTTTGTCTTTGGCCTTAAGAGGTTATTGACATCGATCATCATCAACAAACCTTGGATTAAGGAATTGATTATCATAATGCCCAATTTCCTTGAACATGGAACATTAAAGTGTAGGAGGTGTGTTCTATGTAGCATTTTCTTTGTTTTCATCACTATACATATTTTTCCCATTATTGTGGCATTCAAATGCCCAATGACCTTCTTTTACACATTTGAAACATTTACCTGTCCCTTTAAGGAAATTCCCTCCATGTTTCTTTCCATACTTTGAGCATAAGGGAATACTCATCTTCTTTTCAGTGTGGTATTTAGATTTCCCTTTGAATTCCATTTTCCCTTTCTTATCAAACCCATATGACTGATGGGTTACTCCAATCTCCATCTCAACCTTGAGAGCACATCTAACAATTTCCACATAGCTGTTGAAGTCCCTTAGGGCTAATGATTATAGAAGACTTGGTTTTAAGCCACTAAAGAATCAATCGATCTTACTCTCAGGTTGGATCATAATCCCAGAAGTGTACCTTGAAAGCCTTGTAAAATTTACTTCGTAGGTACCAACTGATTCATCATCCTTTCTCTTTAGATCAAGAAACTCCTCCATCATCATTGTTCAAAGAATACGAGGGAAGTACTTATTTAAAAATATGTTTTGAACTTATCCAATTACATAGAATCAATTTCATCTCATTGCCTCATATTCTTGACAAGATTCCACCACTGATCAAATCCACCTTCCAAACGATTTACTGCTAAGATGACATTATCATGTTCAGAACACTGAAGAACTGAAAATATTTTTTAGTGGTACTGATCCATTGTATAGCCACTAATGGATCAGTAGACCCACTGAATGAGGGTGGATACTTACTCATGAAGGATTAAACATAATTTTTCTCCATCATTTTCTCATTTGGAAGTCCTGTATGATTCATAGATTAAGAAAGTTGTGCGAGCATAGCTACAAGATTTTTCATTCCAGCTCCCATAACATTTGGTTACTCAGGGGGAAAATCATTGCATTGCCCGTTGCATTCAACATTAACATGGTTCCTTTGGGTTCCAGCCATTGACTAAAACCAATAAGCATAGTGTGAGAAACACTAATCATAATAGGAAAGCCACAAAATCAAGAATAAAATTTCACACTATATGTTTTATCATAGTTTATTCATGGACATTTCTACAATAATAATATTCTGTTCTATGCTTAGACATATCCTTTGGGTTCTTATGAAGGCTTTCACATCCTAGTTTCTAAAGGTTGACTATACCTTTCCTCTGATACCAACTATAATGACCCATACTTTACATACATTTTTATTACTTCACAATTGAATCATACTTATTACAACATATAACAAAACCATGATAGGTCCGTATATGTATAGTGTCTTTGGAAACTGGGAAACATAAACAACTGGTTCATAAAACATCTACATTTTCTCCTGTTTATTTCATCATATCAAGAGTCCCTTTGGGCATATCCTACATAATACACTTCTTCCTAACCTGGGGAGAATAAAACATATAAAAGGGTGAGCTCAAATGCTCAGTAAGTATAAACAAAGAAAATATAAATCATATCACATTCATAAGAACATAAAATTTTAAAATTCTTAACCTACAAAAGAGATCAAGGGATAAATTATAGTAGTGAAATGTAATACCAATAATCATAACATAAAACATGAAACATTGTGGAATACACACATAATCATAGAAAACCAATTTCTTATTAGTCAAGACTCATTGACAAGACTATCCTAGTGGAAAAAGTCCATTTCTGAACAGAGTTCACCCCTCGATCCAGTCCTGATATCACTGAAACGGATTAATATGCTGTTCTAACCATGTATATCTCATGATATATAAATCTTTACCCAAGTCATTGGAGGTAGATATAGGTTCCACCCATCTCATAATGATACCATTCATATGTGTTCCACAAAATCATAAATCAGACATCATAGCATAACCCATGTAATAAAGATGGGATTCTTAAACATCATGCTATCATAACATAATCCATATAATATAAAAGGACTTCATAAAAATAATTCCATCATAACATAATCATGTCAATGTACAAATAGGGATAGAAATAAAACCCTATGTTATCTTATATGGATAATAATTTTGATAAAACACCTGAACTCCATTATTAAGGAAAATATCCTTTCTACTTCAAAAACAATTTTCCTTTCGTAACATGTCATAAAATTTTAAACTATAAGAATTCAATTAAAAATAAACTCGAAAACATTTAAAGGAATCATCATGGATATAATGTTCTAGGAAATCATAAAAATCAATTCATTCCGTATAAGTTAAAAAAACATTCTTTTCATACTTTGGGTGGAAAAGTCAAAAAGTACCTCGTACTAAAAATGACAAAATATTCCTTTCATTTCGTTTACTAAAAACTCACCAATGTGTAAAATTGGATTTAATAAATTGTAGGAGGATAGAAATAATATTATATATTGAGGAAACATGTATGTGGATGATAAATATTCCCTAGTAAATTCTGAAGTATAAACAATCTTGGATAAAAATGAGATTGCGAGATTTTCCCTTACCTTAGGTCCAATAAGCTTTGTACGTATCTGAATATCCTGTATAAAGATTTAAATAATGTCATTGACTTATTCCAGAATCATAGTAATTATTATGATATCATATATGGTCATAATCTTATCTGCTTATTAATAATATTTCATTGCTACTTTTTACTCGGGTGTTCATTGCTTTATGTTCTTATGCGTGTTTTGTCGAATAAATTATTATTCCTCCCGTGATTAGGTAATAGATACCTCATTTAATGAATGGTAAAATATATCAAAAATATTCATTCAATTCATTTATATAATCATTATTAAATGAAGATCATGCAGAATGAGTCACATCACATCGTGGAGACGGTAGGACATACGTACGCAAGAGCGATGATATCGTTCCCATAATTATATGAATGGAATTGAAGTTGATGATATAATATCTCAAAATAAGTATAATGTCATGATAATCATATATTGTTATTATTTACACCATTATACCCATCCAAGTAAGGTGGTGGTGGAAAATGGATTACACCACAGCGTGGAGAAGGTATTCCGTACGTACGCATGCGCTGTGATTTAATTTTCCGTAGGATGGATAGAAGGTGAAATAGGGTTGTTTCATATTTATAATAACATATCAGTATATGAGTGAAACTTATGTTATTACTTTATAATGAAACATCTAAATAATAGGGCGTAGAAGAAGGAAGAAACATGAAAGAATCGGTAGAAGAGATTACCTCTTCCTCTACGTGCCTCCTTTAAACTTCCTCTTAAGGGACTAGAGTTGGTATTTTGAGAATACCAGAACCTCCAGATATTACTAGGGAAGTTGACAAGAGTAATGGTCAGGGGTTTTCCAAGCTCTAAGGCTCAATGTTGTGTAAAGAAGAGAGGTAGGGGGTGCCCTTTTATAATGGAGGAGAGGGGCACCTTTAAAAACATGAGAAACATTAATTTATAATAAATTAAAAACCCACATAAAAACATCCGAAATGACTCAAATTAAATGATGAGATGATATAGGGTTGTAATCCCATCAACTAATAAAATTTATAAATGTTTGGAATTTATTTTAAACTTTATCAATTTGATTTATCCTTATTTAATATATTTAAATTTATTTGTGGTAATAATATTCTAATTTTTAAATTGTTATAAATACTTTCTTATGTGTTGCGAATTTTCCATAATTAGATAAAGTATTACATTTTAGACCATATAATTTTCAATTTTTAATTTTTAAATATTTTTGTGATTTTTAATCAATTTAATAATATGTTATTTTTATAAAATATGAATAGTGTCAATTTTGACACTATTCAATTATTTGAATTTAAATAAAATCCACAGAGACGATATATTAGATAAAAAATTTAGAATAGATTGATCAAAAGTCATATTCATCTAGAAAATTATTTTATTACATTAAATAGTACATAAAATATTTATTTTAATATTTTTCAATCCATTTAATTGATATTTATCTTAATAAAATAATTACTATAACATTATTGTATAATTATTTAATATACTTATTTGTTTTATAAAAATTAAAAATAAAATCCTATGATGAAGATAAATATATCACTGTTCAAAATAATACTTTTACTGGAATTTATCATCTTAAAATAATAACATTTAAATTGTTATATTTATTATGTTATGAAGCTGACAACTTTGACATTATTAAATTTAAACTAATATAAATGTCATAATATATTATGTACAGCTCCAAATGGACCCAAAGTATACCCTTGGATTATTTTGGTATAGATATACTCTAAATATTAGCTTTTGTCAAGTGTTTTGGCCTTTTGATGGATAATATTACTTTAATAAAAACTATATTATTTATTTTTCACTAAGTAAATAATTTCTGCCTCATTAATGTATATCATATTAAGGTAATTAAATATCACTAAAAAATTCCAGATAAATTACCATTAAAAATAAAAACATTTTATATTTAAAATGAGTATTTATAATCAAATTTATATTCTATATAACCTTATATTAAAAATACATTAATTATTAATGTTTGACTGAGACATATTTCACTTTTTTTAAAATAAAATAAATTAAAGGTCTTAATCACATTAAAGTGGGTTCTAATGGATTATATTTTGACCCAAATATGACTTAGGAAGAAATATAATCATACAATTATATTAATACAAGTGTTAGGGTAATTTTATAAAATTATATTTACCCTTAATTACCCGATTTATCATTAACTATGGTAATTAAAATTTAATGTAGTTACTATTCATAGTGCCCAAAAATAAAAAATACCCTATTAACATAATTTTGACCTAATTATTCTAAATATGGAATCAATTTTTTCAAATTAAAATCATAGAAGCTTCAGTAATTAATTTAAAATTAATCTCATTGTTTAGAAAATTAGTTTTAAAAGGTAAAACATTGCAAAAGATTGAAATGATTTTACCTATGAATTCTATGTAAAATTAATGCTAATGACATAAATTATATTAAATAGTAATAATATATTCTATTTATACTTTAAAACCATTCTGTATTACAATTTATCCATATAAATTATTACGATGAAAAAACATATTTTTAATTAAAATATTGCGTGTTTTTAATATTCATTAAAATATGAAAGTTATCAGAATAATATGAAAAATTTATCAGAAGTAAATTCTTATATCATGATTCCAAAGAAGAATTTTATTTTGTCAAATGGAACTTATAAACATGTCAAAAACTATATTTAATGTGGGTGTGCCATCAAAAGCCTACAAAACTACATTTTTTTAAAAATACTTATTTTTCCCAAAAAATTTATTTTGTCCTCAAACCATGTTCTAGAAAATTTGTAAGATAATGTTATAAAATAAAAAATTTAGTTAATATTATTAATAAAGGATAGTCCATTAAAATATCATTACAATATATCGTTGTTTAGTGAAACCTGGTATTGCGTACTACACATGCTATCGAGGAAGGTCGCGCTTGCATGTAACGCAAGCCAAGCCAATGTTGTGTGTAGTGAAAGATTATTTTGTGTTGAATATAACATAAGACATAAAAGAAATATTTAGCATAAAATTTTAGGGTGTTACAATAATAAAATTGGATGTGGATACGTTGTTTTGTCATTTTAATCTTTATAAATTTAGTTTTTACCGTTTTAATCAGTTTTTCCACTTACCGTGGTAACTAATTTTATTCCAAAGTTAATATTCATTGTGAAAAAAATTGAGGCAAACCTAATTTAAAAATTTAAAATTATTAATTCAATGTATGAAATCATTTTTTCAATATTATATATCTAATGGTTGTAAAATTTAATTATAAAATAAAAATATCCAAGGATGTGAAAAAAGTTTTTTTGGATGAAAGTATTTTTACATGAAAGTTTTTTTCTAGAAAAAATATTTTATATTTATCCATTAAAAATTAATTCATTTTTATAATTAAAATTAAGAAATTTAATTTTATAACCAATTAATTTTTTTTAGATATTGGAAATGAATATACAACTTTCTCAAAAATTGGTGTTCTTTATTTTTCACCAAAAGATAAATATTTCCAGAAAACTATAAAAAATCACTCTAAGATAATTTTTACTTGGTGATTTAAAAATGATATCCCATTTATAAAATTAAAATTATATAATTTAGAATTTAATATTTATAATGAAATATTATAATGATTGAAACTCAATTTATTTTGTGTAAAGGTGTTTTTTACTAGAGAATTACTTTTTATTCTTAAAATGAATATGGAACTGTGAAATATAATTAAAGAATATTAATAAATAATGAAATAGATATTTTATTAATGTTATTTATATAATAATATTATTCTCGGCTTATGAAATTTCATCGCAAATTTTTTTATTTAATTCCTAAAAATGTATTGATATTTTTTTATAATATTATTTTATTATTCCCATGGCTCTTATTCAATTTGTTGGTTTTTCAAAAAAAAAATATAGGTGAAAAAACTTTTACAATAATACCAACTCTATATGGTCATGATTATGATGTGGTTGTTCTTAATAATATATATTCTATTTATAATAATGTAATCAATGAGTCAGAAAATGAGAGGTATATTGAAAATACTATATTAATAGTGAAACATGAAACAAAACATGTTCCAAAAGAAATTGGAGACATGACCACTCGATAAGAAGGTACTCCAATAATTTCAAGAACGTCATAAGGTCCAATAAAACCTATACTGTCCTTTACCTTAATACATAAATGAATAAAAAATTTCTAAATTGATACATTATGAATTAAATGGCCACCTATATTGAATGAAAGCTATTTTCTATGGTCATACAAATTAATTTTATGCCTTCTATGTGCTTCCCTCATTTACTGTTGAATCACATTTACATTACCAATAATATATTCTACCAATTATAATCCCAATAACCATTTTACAAAAACATCATCCCAAAATGATGGATTCTTACACTAAACTGCTTATAAATCCTCGAAAGGATCCAAATGTATACTAGAATGAAGGTTTTCATCAATAAAAAATACAAATAGGAAATACATCCACCCCAAACCCCTAGTAACTAAGTAGACAAAATTGAATCTGATCATTCTTTTTATGAGTCATTTACTATATCTAACATCCAAATTAAGGATGAAAAGTTGTACAAAAATTTATTTAAGTACACAATAACTTCAAAAATATTTCATTAAAATTAAGTGTATTTCTAATCTCACGATTAAATATAATAGAATACATGACTTCAGAAAATAATATGGTGACTTTATGATTATATATAAAAATATTATGCAAATAAATATAAATTCTAACTGGAATACATGTTCTATATTTAGTAAAAATATTAATAATAATTCGCATCACATTATCACCTCGAGATGTCAAGGGTAATCCATGAACTCAAGGAAACATTATTTATTTTTTCAATAAATACTACTAGATAATTTTCAAACAAGATAAAAACATAATCAAAATTCCAATAAATTGATTGAAATGAAATATATGGAATATAATCATCCTTAATATCAATTATATGATAATACGTCTAGTGATCAACTTCAGAAAATAATAATCCCTAGAACTAATCAAACAATACATCTATTAGAGGAAGATATATTATATTTTTGTGTTAGTTAATACTCTATAATCACTTCAAATAACATCGTAAACATCATTATTAATAATAAACATAATAGTAGAACCCCATTATGAAGTTAAAGTATAAATTGTTCCTTTATTAGGTAAAATTTTTAACAACTTTTTCAGGGAAAAATTCATATGAGAAAAATATTATATGACAGTTTTTATATTTTCTTATGAGTAAGAACTAATTTGATAATAAATTAAATCTTACAATATGGTGTAATGATGTGAAATTCATCAATAAATTCAGCTAGATATTCATTTACAATAGAAAAATATCTAATTTAAACCAATAACATTCTTCTTGAAAACTATTTCTATGATCATAATAAAATTCGTATTTAATGAACATCCACACTTCTAGATATGTTATCAATGGTCTGATGCATTCATCGCTACAACTAAAACTCAATCTAAAAAGAAATGATATTTTATATATTATATATCTCAGTATTATAAAAAATATAATCAATGCCAAAAATGATATCAAAATATACCAGGGAAAAAATAAATGTTTGTAGGTAAATAATTTCCAAAAGAAAAATAGAAGAATATTATTTTAATGTTTTCATTCATAATAGAACCCCAATAAGTTCTAGAAAATTTAATGACATCATTTATTATGGAGAAATTTAAAATTTACTGTAAAATATGTTATAAATAAATAAATTCATAGTACCTATTTCAAAAAAGACATTAGTATAGTCTAAATGAGTAAAAATGTACATAAAACCACATCACTGGATGGTAAAACATTTTTAATGTTATCAGAATGTATTTAGCCACAAATTTATTATATTGATCTTGATAGATTCCAATTTTTTTGAAAACCTTTAGAAAACTACTAGAAAAATAACAAAATTCATTTAAGATTAAAACATCTTACTTTCAGAATTTCATTATTTATCAAACCATTACTATGATCTTTTTATTTGTATTCACAATCTATGTTTCCAATCATTTGACATTATATGCACTACCTAATTTTTTATAATATAATCTATAGAGTTATCTTTACCAAACATATCAAATGGGGAATACTTCAATTGATTAACTTCATATTAGCTCAAAATATGTTTCCTCATTATATTTTATATGGACCTCTATTTATTCTTATTAACAAATAACACATGATAAAAAAATACACTTCTACATATGTATCATATTAAAAATGATTCCCATAACATTTTCATTCATGATAAGTAAATTTGAATTGAAATATTGGCTTCAATATAAATAAAAAATTATTAATATTATAGTCATTATATATGATACGATTTAATGAATACCTTGAAAATCTAGTGAAATTTTCCTTCACACATGGACACCTAATCATTCTCCATCATACAAAATTCCATGAATTTTTTTCAATATGATGAACAAAAAGATATATGAAATTATTAATCTGGGAAAATATTATTAAAATCATTCCATTTGAAGGCATTAATCACTTATCCTTCCATATTTTTCAATATCAATGACCACTGCAAATTTGATTCATCTTCAAAATTATAAATAGATTGAATTCCCTTTTGGTTTTTTGAACAACCCATGAAATACACTATATTTTCCAATGTTTTAATTGAGTAGTCATCTAGCACAATGTTAGAATATCTACTGAATGTTGGAGGGTTTTATTTTATGAAATGGTCTAATATAGACCTGATCTTTTATGGTAAATATAGTTTCACTCCATCATGGATTTTCCCATAATTAACATCCGGCATATTGTGATCCATTATTATAAAATAAAACTGTGTTCCAAATACTACTATTCATCGTTGCTTATTAGGAAGTATATTTTCCTCTTTGTGCCTTAATAGTTTTGGTTCCATGTTTCTTATATATAAAACTACTTTAAAAATACATTCATTAAATGTTGTACAATGGAAATCTAATAAAACTATGTAAATACATTGATAAATTTGAATCTATTAAGGATAATTTCATATATTATTTGAACATATAAAATTATTTAAACCATTGTATAATACTAACTACAAGGACATGTTCAATTTTAAACCCCTCATTTAAATTTTAAAACAAAATTTATTTTCATTCATTCTCCAAGAACATTTCATATTTAGTATTTTTGTGAGTTAGGTAACTAAAATTAAATATTAAAACCTGGAATTAAAATGTATCAAATTCAATTCAATTTCTGTTTTAATAATAACAAAAATATGTTTAAAATTATATATGTATTAATTTAGTGAAAATTACATATGATTTTAACAATCAATTCATGATTGTTAATAATCATCCTTATACCATTTGAAATTTTTTACAATATCAGATGAGGAGAAATTCATAGTTTTGAGAAATGAAATTTTTTTGATTATAAGATTCATTTTGGAGGATGAAAAATGCGGGAGCCTTTCAAATTAGATTCTAAAATGTAAATTTATCTGTCTGATTGATGCTTGTTGATTCTTGGAGTCATTCAATTTGGATAGTGTAAGGTCTTCCAATTCCCCTCCAATGATATTGAAATCGTAGATCCTTCTTCGATGATCACAAAGTTATCTCCTTTTAGAATCTCTTAATTGTTTTTTGGAACATAGTAGTCATTACAATGGAACTCCAATCATTAATCAGTCATAGGACTGGGAAATTTCAGTGGATTCTAATCTAGATACCCTAATAAAAGATTTGATCTATGTATGTTTTCAATACAAGGATTCATTTTATAGGAGAAAGTTTCTAAAGCAAAGTCTTATGTTGATATTAAGAACATGATCTCATTATTATATACCATTAATAAAGGGGGATTAATAGTAAAAGAAAAAAATTACTTTCACATTATTCTAGAGAGTCCAGATGAAATCAATGCCGTATGGTGAAAAGGGAACCTCAATCTATAACCTCGTGTATTTTAGTTAATGGAATGAGAGGATAAATTTAATCTCTATCACTAAAATATTACAAATGCTCAGATGTGGACAAAAATTAAGGGTCTTCCATTGGTGTATTGGGATACCATAATCCTAAAAGACATGGTTACTAGCTTTGGAATGACACTTAAGATTTATCAACACACTATTAATGGTAACTTGGGTCTCTATAAAAAGGATATTGTTGAAATCCAAATGGAGTCTCCTTCTCTAGGGAAATTTTATCTCTCCAAAAATGATCACAAATTGGATAAAAAACATTAATATGAACACCTTCTTATCTTCTGTGAGCACTCCCAGATTATGGAGCATGAAATCATGATTTGTAGAGTGGTCAAGATGCTAGTTGAACAAGCTCCCAGTGATGCAACCTCGAGATAAGTGTCAAATGGATGAAGAAAAAGTCAATAGATAATGTAAATATTGATAAGGCTGATCGGGTAAAAAATGAGAGATTGGGTAATATTTCTAGTACAAGAAAATCATGGGCCGACTTGGAAGAAGAATATGGGTAGCCACAAGCCCTTATTCAGTCAAATGAACAACCAGATGATAAAAAAAATTCAGAATGAATATAGTAACTAGAGATATAAAGAGGATAGATTTGTAGAGAACCTTTTCTTTTCATCAGATATAATCTCCATCATATCTTCTTTACAATAAGATGAATTTTTATTGTGTGTATATTGCATGATTTACCTGAGGACATATCATCAGATGATGTTAGTTCTGATGAATTTGATTACATACTCAAAAAAACATGGTAAATAAACAATGATTGAGAAAATGGTCATATACAATCAATTTTCTATTAAAAGAATAGATGGTTCTGATAAAAGGTTTGGTACTGAACACATTTCATGTTTATTATATGAGTTGATGTTGACTAACATTAAAAAAAGAGAGTCTCCTATTAAAACTGCTATAATAAGAAAAAGATCTAACATAAACCATCAGGGAAACGAGGGAGGTTCCCAGAAATATTTTTGGACTCAAATAAAAAGAACATAAAATGAGAAATAAATAAAAAAATGAGAATAAATAAATAGGTGAAGGAACCCAAAAATTAAAGTAAAATTGAGGATCATTTTCTGGAACTGCCTAGGCATATCCAACCCTAGAACTGAATGACCCCTACAACTACATGTAGGTAAATATAATATTGACCTTATTGGATTGGAATATATAAAAAAAATCAAACCAAAGAAAGGAATTTTCATCCCTAAAAATGGAAATCAGCTCTTTAAAAGAACATCGAATTACACTATTCTGGATCAACTATGGCCACTGGTACAAAATTCCATGGAATGTTCCCTTATTATTTATGATGACGAGTAATATATTATATCCTATTATTCCAAATATAGAAAGAAATTCTTTTTTCACTATGGTTTATGATTTAACAATTATATTGGAAGGAGACAGCTATGGGAACAAAAAAGAGTACATTCTTGTTCCATCATTTTGTAGTGGGTGATTATTGGTAACATCAACACCATTATTCATGATGATGTAAAGATGTGGTCCATATTTTGTTCAGCCTCCATAAAAGATATCAATGCATACATTATGGATTCCAATTTGAATGAGTTTAATCTCACCTGATCCATGTTCACTTGGTATTGAAGGAATCTCAATGGAGGGGAGATAGAAAAATTTATAGAACATTTGTTAATGATGACTCATTGGGATACTAGATATCTATTTATTGTATCACTCTAGAAAATCACCATTCAGACCATCATCCCATTATGTATAACTTACATGTTAATGAGAGGAAATTTACTATACCTTTAATATTTAACAATGCTTGGATAGACTTTCCAGAATGCTAATGAATTGTGATAGAATGATAGGGCATACCTGAAAGAATTGTCATCCAATTTTTTTCATCTTCAAATTGAAAAGCTGAAAAATTTTATAATGGATTGGATCAAATATTGTTTTATATATCTTGATGAAGATATATATGATTTTAAAAAATAATTTACCTATATTCAATATGACATTACCAAAAAACCATCCTAGTATGTGTCTCCAAGAGGTAGAAATGATTTCTGAGATAAAAAACCTTATAATTCTCAAAGGAAATTTAAAAAATAAATATTTAAGGTCATGTGGGTCAATGATGAGAATAATAATACTAAATTCATCAATTATATACAATGGACTAGATGGTCCAATAAGCCTTATTATCTTTTAAATGATGGTGATTAAATTCTTAAAGAGAAGAATGACATGGCTGACAACATTGTCTCCTTATATGGGAATATTTTTTATAGAACACCATGAAATATGGAGCTAATAAATGTAATTATTACTATGTTATTCACTGAGGTAGAAAATTTTATCCTCACATTTGTTCTTCTTGATTTTTACATTGAGTATTCCCTTTTTGGTATAAAAAAGAAAGCTCAACTAGGCCAGATAGCTTCACCAACTAATTTATTAATCTTTTCTAATAGATCATCTAGGATGATACATGTAACCTACTTAAGAAATTGTTCATGGGTGGATCATTCTATCAAGGGTTCATTTCTTAATTCATTACCCTCATTCCAATGGTTTAAAATTATTCTAAAAAATTAGGCAATCCAGTCTAGTTACTCTGGTGAACAGAACAGACAAAATCCTCACAATGATTCTTGCCCATAGATGTTCTTAGATCTCAAACAGAATAATTTCCTAGAATCAGTTTGGATATGTTTTGGGAATAAACATTTAATATTGCATCATTTATCATTGAAATGCGTGAAACCTCTTAGGAAATTGACTAAGGGAGGAAATATTTAACTCAATCTTGACATCAAAATAGCTTTTAAAACTAGGGAATGTCGATTTATCTACAAGGATATCCTATGTTTTGGATTAAATGATGATGTTTACAGTATAATAAAAGTCATTCATGGCTCTACAAGAAATAATATCTTACATAATGGATTCCAATGAGATATTTAATGTTTTCAAGAGGTGCGAGACAAGGTGACAGTTTATAAAAATTATTTTTGTAATTAGTGAAGACTATATCTGTAGACTCTTAATTCATGTGGAAAGTAATGTTGATCTGAAAAATATTAGGTTTGCGTTAATAATAAATAAGGCTTCGGCCCCAACCTTTAAAAAAAAATAAAAAAATCAAGAAGGAACTTCTACATTATGAGTTACATTAGGAAACGATGTCTTCCAGAAGAAATCCTTCATCTACATTGGAAAGAATACACGTACGCCTAGGAAAATTTGCATGATAAATTAATTGGGTATAAGGGAATTATCTCTACCATTTTTTTACCTTGGTGCTCCAATGTTTTGGGGATGGCCATGTGCTTTCTATAAAACCATCATTCTGAGGCAGTTTAGAAGAACTATGGCTTCTTAAAAAGGTAAATATCTATTTATGTTTGAAAAATAATGCCTTGTTAAGCATGTTATTAACTTAAAGATGGTTTATTCTTTCATGGAATATGTTTGGACTATCTCGACTATTAAATAAATAAATATTATGTTGAGAAAAATCATTCGGAGTGGTATTATTTTGGAATTAAAGATTATAAGAGCCTCATGGAAGAAATGATGCATGCCTGTTTCTTTTCACGGCCTTAGAATCAAGAACCTGGCCCTTTTCAATCCATCTGTATTAGGACAATTTGATTCCAAACATCCCAACAATAAGTTAGATGCACCATTCTTCCTTAAATATATATTTTTTGAAGAACTAAAAACAAGGAACACAATCCATATGGAATCCAATATATAGACTAGGATTAAGGCTATCTTTCACAAAATCATCAGGAATGATCACTAGATGGTCAATTTCAATTATTCACTCATATTATGGACTAATAACTAGATTATGAGTCCCATTATTGATCATATTGATCACATTGACTAAATTATTTATCATAACATATGTATCAATGATTAAATAGAAAAATTTGGAGATGTTCTTCATGACATTATGCAGGCTTTCTAATGTTATGAATTCTTAAGATAGGAAGACATAATTATATGAGAGATGGAAAAATGGGAAAATCAATTCCAATAGCTTATATAAAAAACTTATTCCTGGAGCACACAAATTGGTCTGTTAATTTTACATGAAATATATCCCTCAGTCCAGATTCACGCTGTACTATAGACTGTCACTTAACAAAATCCATGTTGATAAAAACCTACAATAGGTATGTATTAGCCTATTTTCTATGTGTGTACATTGTCACCATCATTAAGAGGATGTTTTCATATCTTCCTTATATGAAAAACTTCATTATATTTATGGATGTATAACATCGATATCTTTGAGGTTCGGCCACCAAGAGTATCCAACATCAATGTTCTTCTTCCTACCCTTCTCGATTTGAGGTTGTCTATGAAAACTGGAATTCTCTTAAAGGATGCCTATATTGAGGTGGTACATGTTGTCTGTAAAGGAATTATAATGAAATATATGATAATTATATCTTAAAAAAACACATTACATGTTGATGTTTTGATGGAAGAGAATAATGTAAACATGATACACACCGAACACTATAGTATCTCAGTACAAGACCACATTTTTATAAGGTTATTTAATATTAATGGAAACTAATATCCACCTCACAAAATAATGGGGATTTTCTAGAACATTCCATTCACATGATGGATTAAGTGTATCTAAATCGTGCCTCACATGGAAATATATGGCCAACAGGATTTTCGTTTGTCTTCCAGGTTGCTGCAGGAGATTTCATTGATTTCCAGTATGGACCTAGTGGTACTTACTCATAATTGGAAGAAGACATGAGTGTTCTAAAAAATAAAGAACACAATTCGATATAGAAAAATAAAAATAACATATAGATTGAGTACGAATCCACAACTATTATCTAGGTTGCGATAACCATGAAGATATATCAATCCTAGAAATTGAAAGTGAAATGGATTGAATTCTTGCATTTGGTTTTATTAATGAAAAATATCAATAGACATTTATTTCATGAATCCAACTCTATTGGTAATGCGTTTTCAAGAAAAGAAGTATCTAGAGAGCCCTTAATTAGTTCCAGAAATCTTCATAATGACCTCATCCTAATTTTTTAATGGAAAAAATGTCGAATACCTAACTTTAGATTGTCAAATTTTTGTTATTAATGAAATACACTTGTGTTCATCTATCATTAAAAAAATATTCACAGTCAGGGACATTTACAATGTATAAATGAAATCCATTAGTTAATTTCAAGAACATGAGATCATAAAATAGATTTTTAATTTATCATAATAAAATTTGAACCAACTAATTAAATATATTCTCATGTAATTAAATTTAACATTAATTTTTTTCATAAACAACTTTATAATTCAACATAACAGAAAAAATCACAATCATTAGCATTTCTTTAGAAAATTGGGATCCCCAGGGAAAAAAGTATTAATAAATTTTTTTTACATAAAGTTAAAAATATATTCATACATAAAGTCTAATTTAATAATTTATTAAAATAGAATAATTTTCGTGAAATCAATTTTTTAATCATGTAAATGTCACAAATATTCTTTGGGACATCATCTTCATAGAGCCCCCAAATAAATTTAAAAATGGGATAACCTACTCCCTTAATTCCAACAAAATTATTTATAGAACATAATAATTACGCAATGAATTAAACAACTATATTAGTCTCAAGTATCATTATAAATGATTTAAAAGTACCAAAAAGTTCATAAAACACATTAAATATTTTATTTTTATGACAGAAATAATAAAAATATACCATAAAATACATTAGTTTAAAAATATCTTTCTAATATATACCTTTCTAATAAAACACCATTTTCTAAAGTAAAATACCCACCATAAAGGGAAAAAATTTCTATCATTTATGAATACATGGAATCCAATAAAGGAATCCAAATGTCATATAACTATTATGGTGGAATTAAACTCTATTGATGTCATATATGTTAAAAACTATCCTTTTATAACTTTTAAACAAGGCCAAACATTTTGTATAAAATTAAAAAATATTCAATCTTAATTTGTTATTGAATTCAATGTAGAGATTAAAATAATTTTTTTCATTAGTTTAAATATTAAATCATCCATTAGAAAATATAGGCTTTCTAAAAAAACATTTGAAACTAGTTTTTAAGATATATGACCCTTAATTTTATTCTCACAAATCACATTCATTCTTTAACATAATTAATAATATAGTTATATTAGTTATTTAATTTCTCATTAATCATTATATTTTCCATTATAATTATATTATGGATTTTGTTTCAATTATTAGCATGTCATACTTAATCAATTAATTGATTAATATTACTTAGTATATTTTTTGTATGATTTGTTAATAAGTCCAAAATAACTCTGATAGGTTGAATATGGTTAAATGTATAATGATGATACTATTTCTATAAACTTAATAATATTATATTTAAAAATTTTTTCATTAATTATAAGTTTATATATAACAATGTATATTGGTTTTGTAAGATTATTTATGTTACATCTTAGTAATGGTAGACTATAAGTATGTATATGTAATGTTTTCATTTTTCATTGAAAAAAATATAAATAAGGATATGAATAATTTTTTATATGAATAATTATAATTATATATAGATATAATTTTTTTTATAATCCACCTATATATAATTTCAACTTAATTTGTTCATATTGAATAAAATACACCATTTCAAAATGTGCTAGTATGAACATAGGCACACATTATTTCTTTCATAGAATGGTGAAGAATGAATTTGATTACATATTTATCATAAAAAATTGATTTAAAATATTATATATATTTTTATATCATTTGTATTAGTCATTATAACCAACCATAATATGTGGTGATAAATAATGAGATATATTTTCATTGTGGGGTAGTAGACTAATCATGAAGAATAAAATGATTTCATTTTTAGTAGATATCAAATTTTCATACAAGTGTTTCAACCGAAAAATATAAACATTTATTTAAAAGATAGATATTTATGTAATAGTATTATAATTTAAGGAAATGGAGGGATTAGGTAAAATATGAAATTAAAATAAAATTGGTGGGGAAGAACTATACCTATTCTACAGATATGTTCATAGTATTATACACAAAACCTTAATAGCATTGTATTATGATTAAAAAAGACCTCTAATATTGAATAATTATGTTAGGAATTTATTTTCTTAGGTATTTTTCAAGATAAGAGGAAATGGATTTGTAGAGAAATGTGATGAGGTGGTGTCCTTTTAAAAATGATGGAGTCAGTACATTATGAAATTTTAAAAATATTAAAAGATATAATTATCTTACATAGTAAATGTGGCAAAAAACTATGCATATTAAAATATTAGATGAGACAAGGTAAATATATGATAATAAAATAGTGTTTTTATATATTTCTATATCGTGATTATTATTTCCATTTTATTTTTTACTATTTTTACTCTTATCGTACTAAGTGAATTTTTTTATCAAAGTAGCTATTAATAATGTGGGAAAAATGAATCTGAACTATTGAAATTTTTCTATCATCAACAATAAAAATATGAAATATAGTTTGAATATTAAATATTTAAAGGTTGTTAAAATTATTTTGAATATAAGAACAAATAACATGACAATAATTGGTTTCAGGATAAAATAATTTTGAGTATAAAAACTTTTCAAAACCAAATTATTGTATAATAATTATTAAAATGAAACTAATTGATTTTGTATAATTAATATAATATATTGTATTTTTGAAACAAATTGAGAACAAAATAAAACATAACGAGTACTTCAGACAAAATTGTAGTTCTCTATGAAATCAGTATTTTATAATAATAACCGAAATAGGAACATTTTAAGAAAATTATAAAAAATTAACTCCAAGATAATTTTTACTCAAATATAATAAACAATAAATACTTATTTCAAATTTAAATTCAAAAAATTTGCAGGTAAATTTTTTAATGATAACATAAAATGAATAAAACTCCATTTAGATAGAATAAAAGTACATTCATTTTTAATGAGAATTTACTTATTAATCTTAAAATGAATATTGATCCATGAAATGTAAATCAGAAATAAAAATAGGTAATGAAATTGATCTATTATTCATATTTCCTAGTTTTTCACATAGATGAAGAAATTTTTTTATGCTATTTCTTAGAAACTCGATATATAACTATAACATAAGCTTTTGAGTGTCAAATCTTATATTAATATTTTTTCAGGATTCATTTATCAAATTGACTACCGTAGTAACCATAATATTTTAATTTTTTATACAATAATTTTTAAAACTCATAAATCATATACCATGGAATGGAAATCCAAATCCACATATTATTTATTCATAGATTATATATTTAGAAACATAAATTAATTATATAATCATCACAATTTTCAAATTTGTTTCACTTTTCATTTAAAACCATGGATATAAATTTATTTGATCAACATTCAACATCACAATTTTTTCTCACACCATGACCACAAAAATAATTATTTCATCATTTAGTATTATATATATAGAATTATCAGTCTTTTCCATTATATCAAGAGGTCCTAAAGAGTTGTCTAGGATTCAATCGCCATTTCTATTTAATGAAACATTGTCATGACCCCATGAAAAGATAACATACTTCACCTACATTAACCATCTTTATTGAACTCTGATTATCTCCTCCCCAACATACACTCCTTAAAACCTAACAATAATCCAAAATTGGAAATGATTAACCATTGTAATATCAATCTTAAGAAAAAATATATTACATTAGGCATCTCATTCAATAACATTTACATTTAGAGAAATCAATTTCATCAATCATATTTATTCACCATTGACACAACATATTAACTAAAATGTCTTCAATACATAACCTCATATTCTAACATACTCATTTCCTTACTCAAATTCTATTTATGTCAATGTTATGAATCAAAAACCGGGTTTTGATTTTATGGATGAAAAAAAATCATCAAATAACTAAATTAATCAAAATTATACATTTCCATCCATTAGTTTAGTTTAATTACCATATCATATCAGTTGTGGAAAAATTATTTTAATAAAACAATACAACCAAAATGCACTTTTTATGATTTATTTTTATCCAATTCATCATTGATATCAAAAAACAGTTTAAAATAATATTTTTTTAAAAACCATTTGACAGTCCTTTGGATGAAACTATAAGTAATAATTTTTTCATTTTAAAAAAAACACATGGGTCATAAAATGTGTATCCAAACCATAAATTATTATTGTTTTGGTTGAGGCTGGAAAAGAAAGTGTAGTTGTGTTGCAAATGGAATATGATATGGTAAATCATGGTTGACGTATCAATACCATAAATTATATTTTCCTATAAAAATAAAATTTGATCAATATATTTTATAAAATGAAATTACTTACTAAATAAAATCACAGAACGTTATATAACAACTATGATATAGCTGAAGATATGGTGAAAAATGATAGATGTAGCTAAATTATGAAAACAATAAATAAATAAAAAAATTTAATTACCAATACAAAGTAATTGATTAAAATTCAATTGGTGTATATAAATATTACATAACACACATTTTTTAATAAAATTATTACATTTCTTAAAATTTTATTTTATGATTTTTTTATATAAAATATATTGTGGTAAAAATCAGTTATTAAATTGTAAAGTATGTAAACACCAAATTTCATTATTAATTTATAGGAAAATTAATAAGGATTGTTAATATTT
Organism: Viscum album; assembly: GCA_963277665.1. NCBI lineage: Eukaryota > Viridiplantae > Streptophyta > Magnoliopsida > Santalales > Viscaceae > Viscum > Viscum album. The sequence goes on along the minus strand of OY728121.1, from coordinate 1,346,825,510 downwards.
TTAGAAATTATTTGCGAATGAAAAAAATTTATTTTTATATATTTATTTTTTAATTCAAAATTTGATGTATGAAATTATAGAATACTAATTTAAACAAACAGAATTCATTTTTTGGATGTAGAATAAAATTATTATAGTTGGATAAATTTTCTATATTTTTACAATAAATTGATTTTACGTTGAGCATTAAAGAAATACTAAATCTCCTAATACCATAACATTAAAGATATTTACACAATACAAGAATGATTTACATGTTTTTTAATCTCATTTTCTATAAAAATATATATTTTAAAATTAAAATATATCTTTTTAAAATAATAATTTAAATTTACAAAACCCATGTTAAACATTTGGGAAACTCAATAAATATATAATATAAATAAAAATGTTAATGCGATTATAGAGAAAATTTGATTTTATCTCTTTATTAGATATATATATATATTTATTATTTTAGGGTAAAACTAAAATAGTATTTATTAAAATAAATTTCATTTTAGATCCTAGAAATTCTATTTCTATGATAAATGGTAATTATCATGATACTGGTGAAATTGTATTTTCCTAAAATTGTTTTGTTAATTTTTGGTAATTTTCATAAAATAAAATAAATTTTATAATATTACGAATGATTGTAATATAATATTTAAAAAATAAATATTTATATTTACACTTGTTTCATTAGTAAATAATTCTATTTAAGGTGAGGAAATTATAAATTTAAAGACCAAATTTTGGTAAACACCATTTTTTTATATATAAAATGATTTATTTATAAGGTTAATTATATATTTTTTATAAATCTAATTGGAAGAAATAGGGATAAAATTTAATTTCTTCTTAGCTAATTATTTTAAAGAGTTTTTTTATATTTCTAGTAAAATATATATTACTTGAGTAAAAAATAGTTACCATGGTAAAAACCTATAATGGTGAAATTAAAAATATAAGAGTAAATGAGTACATAATTTTTTTGAGATTTTTGTCGATGTACATATTTTTTCTTTGGTCGACCTAATATCACAAGAGGATAAATTATTTTACACTTTAATAAATATCTATTCATGAGTATTTTCATTACATCACTAAAAAATAATTAGTATCCCCAAAATTTTCCATTAATTAATTTATAAAATGTGAAAATTCTACCCCATTACGCCACCCACATTCATTATAATTTATTTATGAAGCATGGCCATTTATCTCCACCTTCAATCCTCTGTCGTTTAATAATACCTTGGTTACTATAAGTTATCCTATTCCCTATATTTACAAGGTTATATTCATGAGGATAATTAATGTATTACTCCATAATCTTTTATCTTAATCTATCTCTTCCATGCCTACCCTAAGCATAAAAATATATAGCTCTATTATCACAAGAAATTAGATGTATTTTTATATTATTAGAAAATTAATCATTAATTATTTTATATTATCTAACAAAAAAATTACTTCAACAATATGATTTGAATACTTCCAACTTCATGATGTAATTTTTTTCTTTTTTCATCTTTATTTTATTTATTTATCCTAAAAACTGAAAATATTATTCAATTTTTTTTAAAAAGATAAGAAATATAATTATCCATGAATAGAAATTATTTTATCAACTTCCTAAACCATTCTCACCGACTGGGATATAGTGTGATCCTATTTGGGGTTATAATAAAAACAAACATGAACAATGCTATAAATATCAATCATTCATGAATATGGAAGAATAAATTAAAATGTTTTTCTTTATTACTATAAAATAATTATTTTTTATGGTGCATAATATAATTTATTAAAAATTTAACATATTAAAAACAAAATATATTCAATCAAAAAATTTATAAAAATAATTCTACAATATTTTAGTTTTAATAAAAACATAAGAAAAAATGTACTAATAAACAGATAAATTATGATAATGATGATTGGACTCGATTCATGATAATGAATTAAAAATTGTGTTTTAAAACATTCAAAATCATAATTAATTTCATGGTTCCAATTATGAAAATACTTGCCATGATTTTCACTTGGATTGAGTGAAAAATAATTTAGTTATGAAAATCACAAAATAAAAACCACATCTTATTTGATTTGGATGAAACACTTGTCTGCAAAATGTTACCAACAAATTCTCAATGATCTAAAAATATTAACTATATTGATAATACATAAATTTTCAATGAGTTTTATTGTGAACTCCTCATCAATTCAATATGGAAGCAGAAATAATAGATGATGTCTTAAATATACGAATCACAACACAAACAATGCTCCTTTGATCCAGAAATAATTTATATGATCAGATGGATTATATCTTACATTTATTTATCTTGGATGTGATATGTGTAGTGTTATGATCCCAATTTTTTCGATGAATATTATTGTGATTTTCAAATCATAGAGGATTAAATAAGAATTTTTAAGCTTAAAAATATATATATTTTTCCCTAAAAAACATAACCTTATAAAAAAGTACATAATAATATTTTGGATTAATATAAATTTCAATTATGTACTGAATATTTTATCAACTAAAAATAATATATAAAATTAGTTACATGATTAAAATTTATTCATACATATGACTCAATTCGACCATAAAATATTAAACCAACCTTAAATAATAATGTATTCATTCATAAAATATTTTTCCCATATTAACATTATAGTTGTGTATAACCTATGTATATACCTTCAATTCATATTATTCTAAAATGGGATGACATTGAATTTTTTTTCTTATGATCTTTCAATGTGGTGATGTGATAACCCCTGATGTTGGGTGATCCATATCTTAATCCACCACTTTATTGAATTGGGAATTACTGTAAATCTGTGTAGTGGGAGACCCAATCAGATCATATTTCTATAGAAATGAGTAGTAATCAAATAGCTATAGTGGATTCTAGAAACCCAATATAGACCCTAGTTAAATAAGGTTTAGTTATTGAAATTATGAAATCCAATGAACATGAACTATTTAATATATCACATTATCTAGCGATAACTCGTAATGTTGGATTCACACTGTTGGTCATCATCCTTTATTGTTTTATTTATTCTAGAACATACATAATAGAAATAAATTTAACCACAATTTCCATGGGTTTATTTTGATACAACTATCCGCATCAACAAGTCTTGATATAACTCTTCCTTTCATAAGAATCATCTTTGATCATGGTAATTCAACCATTTTCAACCCACTAATTGTTATTAAATCATAATAAACCAAACCTCTATTAATATTCATAGTATAAATTATGTATCAATATACATAAATAAATGATACACATTGATAATGATATCATTTGTAGAGACTAAAACACATTATCATAGATAAGAACATCCAATGATACCTAAAACATGTTGTGTTCCAATTATCACGTGAATCCTCAAGATGTACTCTACTATAGGTCTTTATTTTTGAACATCATAAGAATAATTTTTAATTTTTATAACACCCCAACACTTGATTGTCACACATCATCATTGTACCATTAGTATGGGAATCGATACTATATGATATATGATAACGATTATTTTCATAGTATCCCTAAGTTCTTATTATTGTTGGGAACCACTATATCCCAGTCATGTGATAAATAATATAAGGAAATTAAATTTTAAATAGTGGACATAGATGTACCAACACTATTTTGGTAAGATAAATTCATGTATAACTATCTTTATAAATGATATGGAAATAAAAAAGTTTATTTCCTTTTGGTTATAGGGAACCCACACTTAAGAAACTGCTATATATAGTAGACATAACATGATAGGTGATGATGATTACACTTTCATATATTTTAGACTATAAATCACTTTTTATAATCCCACCATAGTGTTATTTGATGTTTAATTGTCACGTTTTATAGGTTTTAGTGCTATTTTCAGACTAAATGTGAAAAACACCAAATTCTGGATTTTAGATAGATTTTTAAATCAACGGTATTTTAGTCATTTAACGGAAATTATTTGTCCAAATTTTGGGATTAATTTTTTTTAGAATCCTAATTTTATTTCCTAAAACTTTTTCTTCTAGACCAGGTGCAGATTTGGAAATCTATAGGGTCTAAAAATTCATTGAAGTTAAACTTGTTTCTAGGAAGACAACGTGGAACCCACTACTATAACAGAACCCAAACTCGGCCTACACATATACAAATGAGGTGTTTCAACCTGTGATAGAACTAGGAAATATAGTACCGAATCTAAAAGGAATTTGGGGATGTTTGAAAGTCATTAAGGGTTCCATTAAATGACATTCGTTTGGAGGAACCTTTATGGAAGATTCATCCAGAAACAGAAACCGAGAATTAAAAATTCATATCATTTTCAAAAGGTGGCCAAATGAGCTGAAATTTGAAGGACGGACGACCAACACATTATGTTAAAACTTTCATGAAGGGTTCTATGCTTGAAACTACCAATTATTGGGTCAAAAATGCAAAAAAATTTAGTGGATATAAATATGGCTATAAAAGGAGGAGAGCTCCTCCTCCTCAAAGCATCTCATTCTCCATCAATTCCTTCTAGGCACCAAGGAGGAGATCTCCACCAAGGGAGGCCGTACAAAAATCTTCCCAATTTCATTTTTATTTATATCTTTTTCTTTATTATTGTTTTAGTTTTCAATTTTAATTTATATTCTTAATAAAATTCATGCATTTTTTTTATTTCTGTGTCCACCCATCCACCCTGTTTTCTTCTTCATATTTTATCCTTATTTTCTTATTTTACTCTTCTTATATTATCCACCGTGACCTATTACCCTAAAAAATGAGGGGCTAACCCAAGACTAGGCCTGGGGGAGGTATGTGAAAATTTCATTTATTCTATGCTTAAATTATCATGTTTTATTAAGTTTGTGATGAGCAAGAGTGATGTGTACAGGTGTTGCGATCGTCCACCATGACACTAATCTCAAACTAATTTATATTCTTTTATTAAATCTTTTCCCTCCCTTCTACTGGATAGAATCTATTCATATGATGGAGTTGATCCATTCAGTGGTAGAAATGGCATACGATGGAACCAGGTCTTGGAAGATGTCACACTCTCAATCGAGGTGTGCCATAAAATTTGATTATAGGAGGAGGTGAAGTAAAGATTTCTAAATGCATTCAGGATTTCACACCAATAAATAAAATAACAGTAATTCATGAATGAGACCTCATAATTGAGTTATCAAACATAATTTAAATATCAACAAGGAGAATAATGGACCCACAAACCAACCCATAAAGGCCAAGTACTTTCTCAATTAATTTAATTTTTTTATTGCATGTTAGTTTTATCTTTTATTTAAATTAAATTGAATTCCATTCCTTGATTAAATAAAAACAACAAAAAATAATTAGTTTAGTTAAATTATATTAAGTAAGTGAATGATTGAGAAATATCCTCAAGTGAGACAACCCTAGTTAGCAACTGTGCTGCATTAGGAAAATTAAATTGCTTTTGACACGCCCTACGACAGGCGTGCATCAAAACTGGTGAAGTTTACCGGGAGTTAATCAGTTGTTTACATTAATTTTTTCTATTTTCATATTTTAGATTGTTTTCATTATTATTTTTAAAAAAAATAAAAAAAAATATTTCCATGATGAATTCAAATGATTATTCTACATGGAATAACAATTACTCAATGGTGCATGAATAAGAAATATACTACACTGAAGAGTATCTCTGATGAAGAGCTGAGGAAATGATGATAATGGTCCTGAAAAAAAAGAGGCATAGAAACCTGGATCTTACTAGATGTTTTGACAGCCATGGTAAATGAAGTCTAAATAGACATAAAATGATTTGAGGCCAATAATCCGGTGCCACTGGTCATCCCAGATTTCACTGAAGAAATCCATGAAGTTGAGTCCAAACATGAAATGGATGATCCTAACTACCTACCTCCGTCTAGTGAATATCAACACCAAGAGGCACTTTCAATTGAAGAGGATATTAATGTAGAACCGACTCAGGGAGAAGATACTATCCTGAACTCAAACTCTTTTAATTTTATTAAAACTATTTTGAGTATCACCCCTAATAGTTATGAATTTTCAGATTCGTCCATCTCAAATCATGACTTGTAGAATGATGTGGATAATGATGTACCTATTGGGGAACTCCTAGATCTCCATAAAGAAATTGAATATCTACTGGAGGAGACCCATCATGAAGTGATCCAAGTTGATGAGCTGGAGAAAATCAGAAGGCGGCTGAAGCCCCCATGAAGCCAGCACTAGAAGACATGATAATTTCACAAGTAGAAACAAATTATGATGAGGATCCCTACTTCATCCAACCCCCACCATGCAAGATGTACCAAATTACGAAGGAGTCAAATCTGGTATACTCTGTCCATGGAGTCTTCCATAGTAAGGACAAAGAACTGCAAGATGGGAAGAGCCAAAGGTGGTGGTTTAAATCAAAGAATCTTCATCCACCAACAGATTATGGATAAAAGATGGAACTGTCCTCTGGAGGCAGTAAAAGATTCCAGGGACCACTTGGGTGATCATACTAAGATTTATCCTTTACTTTATTTATAGTAATTTAATTTTAAATATCAGGAATTTATATTTCAAATTCAGTATTAGGAATTAGTCTAAAATGTGGACCCCTCCCTCTTTTCATTTTGAGCTTAAATGAAATGATCCTTGTGATTAATTTAGTAATTTTTCCTTTGTAGGGTCATTAAGGCAGAAGGAATCCCCAATCATTAGAGTAAGAGGACCAAATATTTATTTCAAAAGGGAGTTCACTTTTTATTATTTTTATTTAAAATCCTTTCATTTTTTTGGTCCAAAAAATATTTTGAGCTTTAATGAATATTCTTATCACTTTTCACACATAAATTTATTTTTAAAGAGTTGAAATGATTTTTGAAATAATGGAATTTATATTACTGTTGATATGAATACTTTTTCCTTGAAATGAATTTATAAGAATTTTTATGAGTTCAACTGATTTTTGGAATCCATGCCCATGAAACACAGACTCAATTTTTTTTCCAATATTGTGAGATAATCTAAAACACTTTTAAACATTCTTCCTAATACCCACATTTTATTGAGGGAAACTTGAATTTTGTGTGAGAACCAGAATTTGTGAATAATTCTCTTTCAAAACATTGGATTTTATGGAATGTATTTGAAATGATTGAGCCATATCATTGGCTAGCCACATTTTATCTTGAGACCCACCTTTACATTTATCCTTCGTAATACCTTAGAAGAAATGAATTTCCTTATAGGTTTAAGCCACATTACAATCCATTTTTTCCTTACCTACCCGCACATTTAGTATTCTTGCATGGTTATTTCAAGTTTGAGTGTGGGGGAAGGGCCTTTAATGTGCGTTAATTGGGATGTTTATCATTTATGGGGGGTGAAAGCTGTGTGTCATTTCTTTGGGCAGTAGATAATAATAAAATTGGGCATCTGTCATCATCTTATTGTGCCTTATTTGGTTAATCAATTTCTCCTTAAAAATTTGAAAAAATGGAGATGAGCTTTAATTACTCGTTAAAAAATATTTTTTAAGTCATTTACCTCTCAAAAATCAAGGGTATTAATTTTAATTCATTCATTGTATTCAATTTTCAGCTCTTCCTTAAAAAAAAGAGAAAATAAAGAAAATAAAGTTGTGCCTTACTAGAGCTTTGCAATAAGGGGGAGAAATTAGATGATATAATTCCTTATAATCACTTATTGGATCATGTAACATGTCAATAATTAGTGGTGGTGTTGTTTTTTACATTTTCAAGTGGGATCAGGAGTGGAATTTTCTGTGTTTTCCCATGATTTTATCATGCATTTTACTTAAAAGTCAAACCTCCTCTTTCTAGCCAAAACAATTTTCAATAATTTTCCCACCAAACCTAAGCCACAAGAATAATTTGAACCTTTAATTAAATCCATCATTATTAAATTTATTTTCATGTTTTATCCAATGGATAAATGATAATTTTCACAAACCTATGGTGATACATGCAATTTTCAAGTATGAGTATAACTCTAGATTCAATTTCTCTTGAGTGAAGAGTGACGTAAAATTAAATGTGAGGTAGGTTGTGATTAGGACATGGATTGATTTATGAGGTTGTAAAAATTTTAATAATTGAAATTAAAATGGTAGAGGATTTTATTTCATATATGATACATAATGGACTTCTATTTTGGATAAGATCATTGATAATTTCATATTTTTGATTGTTGTGTGGAATTTGATTTGGATGTAAGATGATTGCACAAGAGTGAAATGTTCAAGTGTGGGGGAGTGATGAAGCTTACATTTTCATATATTATATACTGTAAATTATTGTTTATAATCCCACCATAATGTTATTGGATGGGTAATTGTCACATTTTTCGGTTTTAGTGTTATTTTGAGCCTAAATGTGAAAATGCCTAATTCTGGATTTTAGATGGATTTTTACATCAAGGGTATTTTAGTCATTTCATGGAAAATATTTGTCCAAAATTTGTGATTAATTTTTTTAGAATATTAATTTTATTTCCTTCAAATTTTTCGTCTGGACCAAAAGCTGATTAAGCCATCTAAAGGGCCTAAAAATTCATTGAAGTTGGACATTTTTTCGGGTGGACAGTGTTGACCCCACTACTGTAATAGAACCAATAATCAGCCTAAACATATCCAAATGAGTTATTTACACCAGGGATAGAACTAGGAAATATAGTACTGACTCTAAAAAGAATTTTGGGGATGTTTGGAAGTCATTAATGTGGCTATTAATTGACATTCTTTTGGAGGAACCTTCCCGAAAGTTTCATCCAGAAACAGAAACCGAGAATGAGAAATTCATAACTCTTAAAAAAGATTGAAAAATGAGATGAAATTTTTAGGGTGGATAGAAAACACATTAATGTACAACTTTACTGAAGGGTTCTACACATGAAGAGGCCAACAAACGGGTCACAAACTCTACAACATTCAGAGGATATAAATATGGAAATAAAAGGAGGAGAGCTCCTCCTCCTCAAAGCATCCCATTTCCATCCCTTCCATAAAGGCACCAAGGAGGAGATATCCACTGAGGGAGGTTAGTCATAAATATTCCCTACTTTATTTTTATTTATTTCTTTTCTTTATGTTTTTTTTTTGATTTTTCAATTTTAATTTATATTTTTAATAATATTCGTGCATAGTTTTTATTTCTGTGTTCACCCACCCACACTTTTTTCTTCTACATATTTTCTCCTTATTTTCTTCTTTTACTCTTCTTATATTATCCACTGTGACCTATTACCCTAAAAATGATGGGCTACCCCGAGACATTCCCTAGGTGAGATATGTGGATATTTCGTTTATTATGTGCTTATATTCTCATGTTTTGTTATGTTTATGATGTTCAAGAGTGATGTGCATGAGTGTTGAGATCATCCACCATGAAACTAATCTAAAACTCATTTCTATTCATTTCTTAAATCTCTTCCCTCCCTTCTACTAGATAGAAGCTCTTCATACTATGGAGTTGTGCCATTAAGTGGTTGAAATTGCATACGATGGAGCCAGGTCTTTTAAGATGTCACACTCTCGATCGAGGTGTGCCATCAACTTTGATTATAGGAGGATATAAAGTTAAGATTGATAAATGTATTCATGATTTCACACCAATAAATAAAAGAATAGTAATTCATGAATGAGATCTCATAATTGAGTTATCAAAAATAATTTAAATACCAACTAGGAGAATGATTGAACCCACAAACCATCCCATAATGGCCAAGTTCTTTCTCAATTAATTGCATTTTGTCATTACATGTTAGTTTTATATTTTATTTAAATTTAATTTAATTCCATTCCTAGATTACATAAAAACAACAAAAAATAATTAGTTTAGTTAAATTAGATTATGTAAGTTAATGATTGAGAAAGCTCCTCAAGTGAGATGACCTTGGTCAGCCACTGTTCTGTATTAGGAAAATTAAATTGCTTTTTACACACCCTACGACAGGCATGGGTCAAAACTGGCATTGTTGTTGGGGATTAAATCGGTTGTTTACTTTACTTTTTCTATTTTTAAATTTTAGATATTTTTCATTATTTTTTTTAAAAAAATAAAAAAAATTCTTTCCATGATGAATTTGAATGATTATTCTACATGGAATGACGATTACTAAATGGTGCAAGAACAAAAAATAGACTACACTGAAGAAGCCCTCCGACGAAGAGCTGAGACACTGGAGATAATGGTCAAGCAAAAGGAAAGAGGCATAACAACCTGGATATCACTAGAGGATTTGATGGCCATGGTCAATGAACTCCAAGTAGAATTAAAAAAATTTGAGGGCAAGAAGCATGTGCCACTGGTCATCAAGGATTTCACTAAATACATAAATGATGTTGAGGCCAAACTCGTAATGGAGGATCCTGACTACCTACCTCCAGCTAATGAATGTCAACTCCAAGAGTAACTTTCAATTGAAGAGGATATTAATGTCAAACCAACTCCATGAGATGATACAATCTTAAACTCAAACCTTTTTAATTTTATTGAAACTAATTTGAGTGTCACCCCTAATAGGTTTGAATTTTTAGATTCTTCCATCTCATATTATGACTTGGAGGATGATGTGGAAAATGATGCACCTATTGGGGATCTCCGGGAGCTCCCTAAAGACATTGAATATCTACTGGAGGAGCCCCATCATGATGTGATGCAAGTTTTTGAGCTTGAGGAAATCAGACAGGAGGCTTAAGTCCCCGGGAAGCCAGCACTGGAAGATAAGATCGTTGAATATATAGCAACAAATGAGGAGGAGGCTCCCTACTTCATCCAACCCCCAACATGCAAGATATAACAAATTGAGAAGGGGGAGGATCTGGTATACATTGTCCATGGAGTCTTCCTCAGTAACAATAAGGAACTTCAAGCTGGGAAGAGCCACATGTGGTGGTTTAAATCAAGGAAGCTTAATCTGCCAACGGATTAAGGATAAAAGCTGGTACTTCCCTCTAGAGGCTATAAAAGATGCTAGGGCCCACTTGGAGGATCATACCATGATTTATCCATTAATTTTTTTTATAATAATTTAATTTTAAATATTACAGATTTAGATTTCAAATCCAGTAATAGGAATTAGTCTAGCATGTGGTGCCCTCCCACTTGTTATTTTGAGGTTAAATTAAATGATCCTTGTGATTAATTTAGTAATTTCTCTTTTTTAGGGTCATGAAGGCAGAAGGAATCCCCAATCATTAGAGGAAGATGACCAAATATTTATTTCAAAATGGAGTTCACCTTTTATGGTTATAATTTAAACTCCTTTAATTTTTTTTGTCCAAAACATATTTTGAGCTTTAATGAATATTATTATCACTTTCCACACATCATTTTATTTTTAAAGAGTTGAAATGATATTTCAAATAATGGATTTTAAATGATTCTAGATATGAATTATTTTTCCTTGAAATGGATTTTCAAGCATTTTTATGAGTTCAAAAGATTGTTGAAATCCATGCCCATGAAAAATAAATCAAAATTTTTTCAAATCCTGTGAGGTATTCTAAACCACTTTTACATATTCTTCCTAATACCCACACATTCTTGAGGGAAACATGAATTTTGTGTGAGAACCTATATTGTTAATAATTTTCTTTTGAAGTTTTGGATTTCATGGAATGTATTTGAAATGATTGAGGCCTATGATTGGCTAGCCATATTTTATCATGATACCCACCATTACATTTATCTTTCATAATCCCTTAGAATCTATGAATTGCCTTATATGTTTAATCCACATTTCAAGACACTTTTTCCATACCTACCTGCACTTTTAGTATTTTGTCATGGTTATTTCAAGTTTGAGTGTGGGGGAAGGTCCATTCATGTGTGTTCATTGGGATGTGTATCATTTATGGGTGGTGTGAGGTGTGTGTCATTACTTTGGGCAGTGGATAATAATAGAATTGGGCATGTGTCATCATCTTATTGTGCCTTATTTGATTCATCAATTTATCCTTCAAATAAATGAAAAAAATGGAGACAACCTTGAATTACTCATTGAAAATTATTTTATGACTCATGTTCCTCTCAAAAATAATGTTTATTAATTTTCATTCATTAATTGTATTCAATTTTTTGCTCATCTTTCAAAAAAAGAAAAAATAAAGAAAATAAAGTTGTGCCTTTCTAGATATTTGAAAAAGAGGGTGAAATTAGATGATATCATTCATTATAATAACCTATTGTCTCATGCACCATGTCAATAAATAGGGGTGGTGTTGTTTTCACATTTTCTGGTGGTATTTAGAGTGTAATTTCCTGTGTTTTCCCATGATTTAATCATGCATTGTACTTAAAAGACAACCTCCTCTTTCTAGCCTAAAACATTATCAATCATTTTCCCACCAACCCTAAGCCACAGAATCATTTGATCCTTTAATTAAAGTCATGATTATTAAATTAATTTTCATGTTTCGCGCTATGGAGAAATGAGAATTTTCACAAACCTCTGGTGATACATGTGAATTTCAAGTATGAGTATAACTCTAGATTCAATTTCTCTTTAGTGAAGAGTGATAAAAAATTTAATGTGAGGTTGGTTGTGATTGGGCCATGGATTGATTTATGAGGTTGAAGAATTTTAACAATTAAAATTAAAATTAGAAAGGATTGTTTTTCATATATGATATATTATGTACTTCTATTTTGGATAAGATCATTGTTAATTTCCCATTTTTGATTGTCATGTGAAATTTGATTTGGATATAAAATGATTTCCTAAGAGTGCAATGTTTAAGTGTGGAAGAGTGATGAATCTAAAATTTTAAAATATTTTATACTCTAAATCATTGGTTATAATCCCAACATAGTGTTATTGGATGGGTAATTGTCACGTTTTTAGGTTTTAGTGTTATTTTGAGCCTAAATGTGAAAAATGCCAAATTCTGGATTTTAGAATGATTTTTACATCAAGGGTATTTTAGTCATTTCATGGAAAATATTTCTCATTTTTTGTGATTAATTTTTTTTATAATCATAATTTTATTTCCTTCAACCTTTTCTTATGTACAGGGAGATGATTTGGCCATCTAAAGGGTCTAAAAATTCATTGAAGTTGGACATTTTTTCGAGTGGACATCGTGGAAGACACTACTATAACAGAACCCGAACTCAGTCTACACATATCCAAATGAGGTGTTTCTACATGTTATAGAACGAGGAAATCTAGGACCGACTATACATGAAATTTGGGGATATTTGGAAGTCATTAAGGCAGCCATTAAATGACATTCTTTTGGAGGAACCTTCCTGCAAGCTTCATCCAGAAAAGAAGACTTCGAATGAAAAATTCATAACTCTTTCAACCGGTGCCCAAATGAGATAAAATTTTGAGGGTTGACAGCCAATAAATTAATTTGAAACTTCCATGAAGGGGTCGACGCATGAGGCGGCGAATCAAGGGGCCAAAAAATGCAACAAATTTCAGAGGAATGAAATCTAGCTATAAAAGGAGGAGAACTCCTCCTCCTCAAAGCATCCCATTCTCCATCCATTACTTCAAGGAACCAAAGAGGAGATCTCCACCGAGAGTGTTTGGACACAAATCTACCCCATTTAATTTTTTTTTCTTTATTCTTATTTTAGTTTTCAATTGTAATTTTTATTTTTAATAAAATTCATGCATTGTTTTTATTTCTGTGTCCACCTATCCACCCTATTTTCTTTTTCATCTTTTCTATTTATTTTATTCTTTTACTCTTCTCATATTATCCACCATAACCTATTAGCCTAAAAATGAGGGTACAACCCGAGACATGGCCCAGGGGAGGTATGTGGCAATTTTATTTATTCTGGGCTTAAATTCTCATGTTTTGTTATGTTTGTGATGATCAAGAGTGATGTACACGGTTGTGGCGATCGTCCACCACGACACTAATATTAAACTAATTTATATTATTTTATTAAATCTTTTCCCTCCATTATACTGGATAAAAGCTCTTCATACGATGGAGTTGAGCCATTTAGTGGTTGAAATGGCATACGATGGAGCTAGGTCATGGAAGATGTCACACTCTCGATCGAGGTGTGCCATCAACTTTGATTATAGGAGGAGGTGTAGTTAATATTTCTAAATACATTCAATATTTCACACCAATAAATAAAATAATAGTAATTCATGAATGAGATCTCAAAATTGAGTTATCAATCTTAATTTAAATACCAACAAGGAGAATTATGGATCCCACAAACTAACCCATAAAGGCCATGTTCTTTCTCAATTAATTGCATTTTGTCATTTCATGTTAGTTTTATCTTTTATTTAAATTATATTGAATTCCATTAAATGATAAAATAAAAACAACCAAAAATAATTAGTTTAGTTAAATTATATTATGTAGGTGAATGATTGAGAAATCTACTCAAGTGAGATGACCATGGTCATCCACTATGCTGCATTAAGAAAATTAAATTTCTTTTGACACTCCCTACGACAGGTGTGCGTTAATAAGAATGAATTTTTCTCTCACATGATACAACCATCATTTTTTTCTTCAATGTATTTATTAGTTTTGTCACCAATGATGTCTTACATAGCTATAGTATTATCTAAGGCTTCACCTACTTCACTAAAATACTGTATGAGAAAATACCTATGAATATATTCATTTTTCCACTATATGAACTTCACATAATGCCTAGTACTTTTTTTATAATTACAAAAGATGGAACACAATGATGTTAATTTTATACTTCATAATTAGAAACATTTGAAGCTACAACATACTCTGCATTTTTAGATATATCCACCATAGGTATCAATGTTTTCCTCCTATTAATTACGTTAGATCAACAATAAAAAAAATCAACTAATCCATATGAAGACTAGATATGACCACATGATAAATTGTGTTCCATCCTCTCTAAGAACCTTTTAAATATCATGTTTATCTTCATAAGTACTATTAGATAGAAATAACAACATCCCATGAAGTTATCCAATATTTATATGATATTTTCTAACCATAATAAATGTGTTAGTAATATCATATCTAGTAAAAATCATGTAATATATTATAGATAAATCATTGATGTGTATGGAGTTATACTAATAATTTTAATCCACTCCTTTTTTATACATGTATTCTTATACAAATTTATTCCATACAATATTAGATAAAACACTCTGTTGAATTTTTCCAACATATTGTGGGTTTATATACATTAACATAGTCCATGTGACCTATTATATTTTCCATAGTATATCTCATTTACAAAATTATGTGTTAAAAAATTATGTTATCATTTAGAGATTTAATTTTATCGTAATATTAAATGACTGTATAGATAAAAAATATTTTCCTTAGGTTAACAAAATACATTAAATGGAAAATAGTTTTAATCCTAGTATCTTCTTACAAAATCATTATTTTATATCATTCCAAATGAATATTATATAATAAATATTCCTTTGCTAATCTATAAATTTTTCATTATACCATACATTTCATTTTTCCACTCTATATTATCAATAATAATTTCTGGGAGTGTGATATAAAAAACGTAAATTAAAGGTTTTTAATATATAATTCTCTATATAGTTATCATATAATGTTGTTATGACATGAGTAATTAAAATATTTATAATCATAGTGACTTTTAAAAACCAATAAATCCTTATTTTGACTATGAATATACCACCCATTTAGATTTCCTCTTATAAAACAAAAAATATATTTAAATCAATAATAGAAGGTGCCAAAAGAAAAATAGGATTTTTATAAAAGGATTTTTTTTCTGAATTTCATATATCTAATTACATAAAAATAAATCTATTTAATAATTTTTTGTGGGATATATGAATAATATATCAACGGCTATGGTGAATATAAATTCCACTATTTATTTTAATCGTCATCTATTATATGATACAGTGGAACATTATGGTTCCATGAAATTTTACGAAATTTGTTCCCATGGAAAGTTATAGGGTATCTGAAGAATTAAAATTAGCAAATAATCTCATGTTCCCATCATCTCAAAATAAGGATGTGAATTTTTTTTATTAAAATATTTATTATTACTTAACAAAATATTTTATTGCATAAAGGTATATATAATATCCTAAAATCCATTTTGATATCTACTAAAGATGCACTTTGTGTTTCCTTATATGCTTGTTTGTTCATTAATGTAATCCTAACTACCTCATTCCATATAAATATTTTTTTTAAATTATTTTTTTCATTCATATTACAGATTATATAATATCAATTTTCATATATATACAGAATATGATTATAAGTTAAATATTTTATTTTCAAAGCTGATATGACTCATCTTTGAACATATTTTACAACTTTTATCACATTAATTTTTATATGAAAATATGTGTTTAAGAATAATTTCACAAAATATATTCCTGATCAATGAATTATCATCTAATATATTCTTCATCTCACAGGACTGAAGAAAAAAATATTTTCAAACCATCCATGTTCCATACTTTAGACTCACATTACATAAAATTATTAAAGTAATATCATAAAATATTTGAATATTCCTCTAGATTCAAATTAAAATAGTTTGCAAATATCATGTTGAACAAATCCTAGAAACAATATTTAATTAATTTTTTTATTTTTCTTTTTATATAAAACATGATATGAATGTGTTTTGATAATATCTATGGTTTTGAGATCCAAATAGTCTAAACACCATATTAGGTATATCCTTGAAATATAAATTTATGTTTAAATGATAAAAAATTATCTAGGCACAATTGGGTAATAAATAGTCTTATATATTATATTTATAATTTTTTTCAAACTATTCATATATTACAAAAAGTACTAATTTTTTTATGAGTAATTAAAAATATCCTTCATTTAATGATTAATAATATTTCATTATCACCAAAAAACACTCCTATAAATGTTATCATAACTTTTAATTCATAATTATAGTTACCAAAGAATGATTTACTAGGTTATAAATATCAGGTACCTCTCGCAAGAAATGTAGGAATCTACCTTTTCCAACCCTTTAGTGGAAACACCTTGACTCTTGATAAAGTTTTTATAAATTTATTGTTATTTTTTTTGGATACAAATAATTGAGTTTTTTATCTAATACCCACTAAATTAAATAGAAGTATTACATTCAATGGTGAATATTCTTATTATAAAAATGACTGAGTAATTACTATTTATTTAATTTTCTCTCCAATTGACAATTCTAATCACAAGATAAAGAAATAACATCTATTTTTTTTCTCTACATCTTTATATATGGATCATTATAAATACATTTAAATTTTTATATTGTTGTGATAATTTTTTTAATAATTTAATGTATTATTTCTAGGGGTTTACAAAAGCAACTAAATATTTATATTTCTTTATTTCTTAAAATTTAGGATAAAAATATAACTAAAGTATAAACTTTTTTCAATATACAAATTATTTAATAGAAATAAATTAATCTATAGTAACTGGGTAAAAAAGATAAAAGAATATGTTTTATTTAATTATTACGATTCGATATTAGTCAATAATAAATTAAAACATATTATGTGTAATCATATTTTTATTATTTTTCTTTATTCATTTTATCCTCACAGATATCTCATTAGTGAGAAAAAATGGAATATCATAAATTTCCTATTTTTTCTTTCATAACTCACTAGTCAATTATGATTTCATTAGAATTTAAATATGAAATTCATCACCCATGAGTCTCATGTAAGAAATTTTTTCTCCCTCACATTCGTCATGAGGTGGATCCACAAGTATGGGGTAACCACACAAAAAATAGTCAATTATATCTTAAGATACTATATTCAAGTGAGAGTATATCTATTTGAATATAGTTTTAGTTAGGATATGTTCTTTTTTAAAATATCTGTAATATTGATGTTGGGATATTACTTCCCATTTTACATTTAAAAAAATTTATAGATTAGTACCTATATATTGATTGCTGACAATTATAGAATTTAATTAATTAACTATATTCAATGTCTTCTACTATTTAAAAAACCACAGTATCCCACATCATGTAGATTTTGATTATCCAGTTTCTTGAGTTTTCTGTTGGAAATGATATTTAAAACCTATCCTCATAGACCAAGATATTTGTACGAAACAACATAAAGTGTTTCAGGTTATGCTTTTGGTCGGAAAATAACATTAACTATGGGATCCTTGATATTTTGATTATAGTCCCACCTCATATAATGTGTAATTATACAATAATCATTTCTTTTAATCAATATTTTTAACAAGAATCTATCAATACTTCATTATTTCAATCATTATTTATGTCGACCCACCACTTTCATACATTTTCCCAAGTAGTAATTTTCACCATAAACTAGTGATAAAGATTACACTAGTTATATATTTTTGTTCAAACTCATGTGATGCATGTTGTTAAATTAAATCATATGTATATTGAGGGACTTTAATTTTTTGAGACTAAAATATGATTCTTTTTATCTCACAAGATCAATGGGATATCACATAAAACATTTGTGAAACATTAATATAATTTATTCCTTGCACATAATGATATGTTTTACCTTTAAACTCTCTTTAACTATTATATGTGATCATAAATCATATAAAAATTCAAAAAAAAATTAAAATTGCATAAATATAAAAAAAACATTTTCTTGTGATGTTTTCACAATGTTATCAATTTATAAAATGAAATATCAACCAAGATCATAGGGGCGCTCCATGATCTATGAAATGGCTCATGATTCAACACTTATCAAAACCCAATTAATTTATATTATTTGGTTCAATGTGAAAACTCAATTGGAATAGATTCTTCATAAAGTCTTCCATTTTAACAATTCATAGTCAAATGTTGGTAAGGGGGTACTCAGGATGGGTAATTACAATTTTATCACTCAAAATTTTTACACGTTGGACCACATAAATTTTAAGAAGGTGAAAAAGTTGTCATACAATTTATAAATAATATTTTAAAACTACTGATTATAAAACAATTTCAACAAAATAATAAAAATTATGTAATTAAATGCTAAAAAAATACACCGGACAAACTCATATCATGATCTTCCAAATAAAATATAATTTCATTTAAGAATTTAAATAATATAAAATTAAAATTTACATAATTTTGAATTATTATCATAGAATTAAATGAATTTTAATTAATTACGGATATGTTTCAGAACACCTAAAAAAATTCTTTGAAATTTAAACTTTTTTATTAATATATATATATATATATATATTAGAATTTTTTGAGATTTACTGGAATTGATATTGGTCCCTATAATGAAAATTGTTCCTCATTTGGTTAAATTGGACCATGTTGGTGAATTGTAACCCATTTGTACTATACATGAAAATAGTTTTTGGTTTTTACTATAAACATTATTTGTAATCCTCTAATATTATACATAATAATTTTAACCATTTATTATTCACTTGGATATATATGTTATATAATTTCTAATTTTTTATGTTTTATTAACTTAATTTCAACCAGTCTATCGAAGCTGCCTCCATTGATGGTTCCAACCATTTTGGGTTACTCAAAATGTGGATTTTATCAAATTATACAATTTACAGGAACAATATCCAATGGTATAATTTACATGAATAGTAATTAAATATTATTTTATTATTATAATATATAAAAAATAGTAATAAAATATTCATTTTACCTTAAACTGAAAATACCATTTCCATTTAATGTTTTATTGATGTTAGGTCAGTGGATTTGGGAATATATCATATTCGACAAACAGAATTTTTGAAAACATGATCTATATATTGATTTAAATACCTCACAACCACTCTGATACCATTTTATAGAACATAGGTATTGTAGATTCATTAAGAAATTTATTTTTAAAAATTTTATTGGTCTAAATTTTAATCATAACAAAAATTATTTATACCCCTACATAGATTCTCTGATAGATAACATTAAAAATAATTTTGGTTCTAAAAATAAAATATTGAGATCAAACCTCATTGGATTTTGATCGAACATATGTCCTCCATTTTTTGGTGACCATTTCTCAGATATGTCAAACTAGTATCCATCCAGATCATCTAATAATACTCTAAAATCATTTAGGGACATTGAATATTTCTTACTATCTTATAGTTCATTGAATCAAGGAAGAATTTGACACACGATCCAATAAAATATTAAACAATCCATGAATAATATATAATTCTTTTATAAAATATTTTCCCATATATTTAACTAAAGATTATGAGTAATGTGAGTAAATAAATTTAATGTTTATTATTATAGACATTAATAATATTTAGTATGTTTATTTCCTTTTATCGATGAAAATCTTACGTATCTTGAACCCCAATGGGTGTTACAAAATTTCCTAAACACAAATTCATTATAAATGTGATGTTTTCTAAATAACTTATGTGTTTGACCCTCTAGTAATTCATTTTGATGGTAATGAGTAGTACTCTAACACCAAGTGATGAGTTTTAAAACCCATCATTCCTACTAAGGTGACCAGGTTTAGTCATAGAAATGGAAAATAGTGATGGACATGCATTGTGTAACATAATTCCTTTATCTCATGATTCCTGAAAATTTGGACACATTCTTACTATCATAATCATTTATTAATTTATTTATTCACTACATTAGAAGATAAAATTACCTTTAATATTAATTAAAATTTATTTAATAATGGTTGAACTATGCTAGTCAACTAAGCTAGGGATACCTTCATTCTAAAGAAAAAAACAAATTCATAATCAGTCAACCACTTCCATATCCCCAATGACTAACCCATAATTAGATACCATTCAATGAAATAAACATCATGGTTTTTATCATACATCAAATTATGTGATCAAATTGTTCACATAGATAATGGCCTCAATTCTAGAGACCAATACACATGATCTTAGATATAAACATCCAATGACACCTGAAACCTATAGTTCCCCAATTAGTGAGTAGTCTTCAAGATATCCTTTACTCAATATCACTATGTTTGAACTAATTTGGTAAGAGAATCAATTATTATGATCCCACATTATTTGATAGTAATTTATCCTACATGTCTCATCAATATAATACATCGTATTTGTAAGACATATAGTTAAGATTACTATCATAGTATCTATAAATTTTAATTATTGAAAACAACTCGATTAACCAACTGGTAGAAAAAATAAAACAATTATTTTATAATGTAAATAGTTTATGTATATGTATCAACACAATAATTATAATATTATATGTTGAATTACTCAATATATAAATATATACGACTTTAATTTTAAATTATTATATATGTTTGGTAATGTAAGAAACAACAAAATAGAAATATTGGTATTTAATAAATGAAATATATATTATCTGGTATCCTTATAATGTTTTTAATAAACATAATTTTATTATTATGGAAGATATATGGATTAACATAAGGATTTAGGTATAATGAATGCTACTGTGAAAAATTAATATTAATCCATTGACTTACAAAAATACATGTTGAGACTATATTTTTTCAACAATCATATCTTATACCTAATGAAAAGGTATTGATTATCCTCCTTATATTATAGGGTAAATATTTATTCTTTATAACCATGTTATCAAATGTTTTTAGTGCAATAATCACATTAGTTTTATGGGTTCATTGTTCCAAATTCCATTTCATTGTGACCTGATTTTGTTATAAACATTGTTTATTATAGTTTAGTGTATATAAAACCCCTTTAGATATATTATATTATGATTATATCATTTTATTATTATTTAATGTATTATAGAAATTTTATTCATTTATTCATGTTTAATGGAAATGTTTTTGAAGAGGAAAGTGTTATTTTCCTTTATTTTGAATTAAATGTGGAATGTTTGATTTTGTAGACTGGAATTTGAATTTGGTGTTTATAACCACAATTTACTTCATGTGTAATAAATATCTATCACTATATTCTAGTTAAATTTCATGGAACCCCTTGCACATTTTTTATTCATATGTTGGCACTGTCATAAAGATGTATACATCTCAATTATTTTCACTGATATAATTTTTATGCACAACATTTTTTATTATTGAGAATATATATTTTCAATGTATTACTTTATAATTACACTTATATAAATTTCTTCTTGGAGTATAAACTTTCAAATATACATTACAACCTTTATCATTCCAAATCAACCTTGGATATAGAAATTTTTTTATTCTAATTCATTATCACTGTGAATAATTTATTTTTTATTATAATGTTTAATAGAAGTCACCATAATATAAATATGTCAATTAATTTAATTAAATATTGACTTCTATATATAATATAACCCAATATAGTGATAGTTTGTGGGATTCTTGTATTTTAATTTATACCATTTATTGGTTTGGAAATAATGATAATTTATATTTTGTAATTTCAATAATCGTGATTATTAATTATTAAGAAATATTTTTGATATATCATATATATTGTTTATTCTAGTAAATAAATAATTCAGTTTGGATAAATAACGATTGGTGGGGCCTAAAATATCCCCCATATTCATCTATAGGTACCATATTGAACTGTAGCATGGGTATTTTCTCATCAACCTACTATGAAAAAAATATTACTTAAAGACAAGGACCTGATAAGAAAATGATGAGGTATAAAATCATTATGTATTGAATTATGGAATTGAATTTTATTTATTCCATATTCACATCATCACTGATGAAGCACTGATTTTCATCCATGCCATTTTTTATTTATTTTTAAGACACAAATATGTTGTGGTAAAAATATATTTTCAATATAGAATTTGTTTTACTATTTATTCCTACCATATTATTTATTCTCATCTTACCATCCCTTAGGATATTTGATTTTTATCAAAAAAAATTTCCACTATGGATCAATGGTGCTCACCCTATCGTATATTTCAATTTCAATAGGATATAATTATTATTTTTCAAATGCTATATCTAAAAAATAACATGTCTTGAGAACATTGTCGGAGTTATTGAATATATGTTATAGATTTTATATTTTGTAATATTGTTTGGAAAATTGTCTATTTTTAGGGATATACATTTTTCATTGGTTAAATGTTATTATTTATTCTATAAAAATATAAACAAAAATTATTATTTAGATATAAGTGACCCAATAATTGTTAATGATATAGTAATTATTGATGGTTACAATTTTGTTACACTAGTGGATTTAAATTTCATTTGTCTCAAAGGTGTTTGGGAGAATTGGATTATGGATTCATGTGTCCAATGAAACATAGTTGGTATTAATGGAGGGTTTAGATAACATCATATGATAGGATGTTATTTTAGGATAACGAAAGGTTTGATATATTGATGTTTAAAATAATTTTAATGTTATAAATAACTATTATGGATTGGGTGGCTTGTATTGGATACATTATGATATTTCATGATTAGTGTATGATATATTTATAAAAAAAACATGGTTAATACTAACTGATAAGTATATATGTAGGATAAAATCCCAATGATTTGGTAAAATATAATTATTGTGGACTAAAAAAATTATCTACGAATTGATATAAAAAGTGGTATTAGATCTAGAATATATGTAAATTGGGTTAATAAGAACAAAAATGGAGAATTGTGTATTATATCAATATCCCCTAGTTTCACAGAAGAAGCATAACACAACAAATTGTTTGATATACAATGGGATATAGTTTGTTTAATTTTATTCTATTTATAAGTGTTTATGAATGAATTATTTTGTTATGGAATTACGATAATAAATGTGACAGAACACAACAAAAATAAACCTACATTAAATTTTTTTTCCTGTTTAACTAGAGGATAATATATGTATTTTTAAATGTATCATATTCATAGATTTAAGTTTTCATGTAATTATCTTAAAATCATTACCTTATGGTGTTCATCACCCTTGATTATTTATTTTGGTATTAGTAATGGATATAGACTAAATGAACTAATATAAGTATTGATTTGATGGAAAATATAGACATTTTCCCAATGAACAACCTAATAGGATAAGTGAAGGAGGAAAAAATGTTATGAATATTTCAAATTTCCTATCACAACTTATGGCTAACAATGTAAAAAATGTGGAATCACCAAATACATCAATGGAGAGAAACATGGTGTATCATGTATTTTTTTGTGATAAATATTATAGATGAAGGAAGATTAAATTCCCTATGATTCATGAATACGAGATTTAAAGATTGATAAAATGACTAGTTTTGAAGTTATTTTCATCATATAGTAGTTGACCAATTAGCTAGAACATATTAACAACTACACGATGAATTTAACTTTCATGACACTTTGGTGGAAAAATATTTTTTTATTTGGGAACTATATGTTGTTCTATGACGAATGAGACAATAATTGAGCCCTAACATCATTATTACGACACCTATAAGAGGATTGGATATTGTGGCTGAGCTACAAGTAGCCTCCTCTTCTCTTCTTCACATGGTGGATCACTATCATTATGAATTTTATGGTGAATTTTCAGGTATCCTTACGAATAATTGATTTTTTTAGAATTAACCCACGCCAAGAGTGTAACCTTAATCAATTTATTTTTATCAGAGGTCACTGAATGAGTTGAAGGAACACTAGGTGTTTCTTGGAAACTTAATGAGAAATAATTTAATAAGTTCAAGCATATCTCCCTAGGGACTTTTGGTGTTGTTCATAATGAATTCATATAATACTTTTTAGTTATTTTTGTGTTATAGAAAGAAAAACATAGTGGCTGTGAGGAATATATTTCCATTTATAGGTATTATTGACTTATTTGATCTATTTCTATGAGACCATTGGTTCAATGTGAATCACTTACAATCATTATACCACCATCATCATGTAATAGGCAGAGATATTCCTAAATTATTGTGTAATATTAGATATAAACTATTTGGGAATATTTTTAGGAATTTTTTGTTGACACACATACTAGTATTTCTCAAAAATATCATGAATATGATATTCCATCCATTTCAACATCATATTATTGGTATTTCACTATGATAGTCTCATATATTATCATAAATCTATGGTCCATTAAAGACACTTGGAGACTATTTAGTACACTTCGAGAAGATATTCACTATTCCTGGATCTCATAATTTCACAAATAGATCTTAGTTTTATTTTTTTATTTTCATGTAGTCTTTGAGTTGGAAATTTCTATTGTCCCATAGAATTTATTGGTTACAGTTTTTTTCAAACTCTCTATTAATGTGACTTCTATGAAAAGTTACTTTGAGATGGTAGGGTACTAGAAGATGATCATTCATGAATTCTACTGTTTGTAAACACTTATGAATGGGATTTAAAGATAGTGGTTATGTTTGAGGGGAAATATCAATAGAAATAAGTCTTCTTGCGGAAAAATATAATATTGACTTAACTCTAATTCTAACATTTCAGGATCCATGGAATGAATATATATACTATAATGATTCGAAAGATGTTGGGTTTAGAGATGTTATGATGTAGAGGTATCATGTAGTATCTTAATGGCCATATCAGATCTAACCCAGTCACAACCCATATAATTTAAATATAAATACATTTCATATATTTAAAATATATATTTTATAGAGTTATTTCGTTATAGGATTATTTGTAAATTTTTATTCAGTAATGAAAATTAATTATTTATATCTAATTACTATTTTCATCCATTATATCATTTGATTTTAAAATATATTTTAAAATTATATAATTTTAAATTGAAAACTGGAATTTAAATTTTAAAATAAATATCGCAATATTATTCAAATATGATTTTTTGGATTTTTCTGAAAAAAATGAATTGTATTGGAATACAATATGAAGAGATTTTTTTAAAAATTCATTTCTTAATATTGGAAAGGTATAACAATAATTTTAATTTCATCCTGAATTAATATAATAATAATTTATCATGAAATTATCATATTAATTTCACAGGAATTATCTTTATATGTGATCTTTTTATGAAAATACTTATATATTAAAAATGATTTATCTTTATCATGAAAAATATTTTTTCACACTGTGAGATTCTTACAAAATGAATACATAAAAAACATAGAGATATTATATTTTAAAATATATAACATATTTGGAATCGTTAAATTAATATTATTTAATAATTTCAACATAATTATTGGTCATCTTGAATAGTAAAAATTATAAAACATTATCCCGATGGTCAAAGAGTAAATCGGGTTATCCAAGGTTAATACAATGTGATAAGGACAATTGTTTCCTTCTTATTTCTTAGTAGATGATGTTATTTTAACCCATTTCAGAATATACTCAATTATTATTTTGTTAATGGAATAATTTTCCTTTAATATGACCTATATAATATTTTAAATAATTAAAATTAATAAATAGAACCCTCATATAGTTAAATATGTCATATGCCTTCAAAAGGGTAAAAGGAAAAATTTGTAAATTTTTTAATGGTAATTATGAAAATAATTTATTTTTTAATTATATTAATTTATTTATAATTTTTATAAATTATATAATTTCATAAAAAGATTACTCAACACCAACATGGTGTTTCATAAATAAATAAGAAAATAACATAAATAATTTAAAAATATTAAATGTAATAGAATAATACTGAATTATTGTCTCCAAAATTTTCATAGGATTTTTATAACATATTTAGTGAGTGAAAATTTATTTTTGAATAAAATTTTTCCTTGAAGTTATTAATGTCAAATGAAATGAATATTTTCTAAAATGAAAATAATGATATTTTATAATAAATAAAAATATATTAAATAATTTAAATTTACAAAAAAAAATTATTTTCCTAAAAAAATTTATATGAATTTTAATATCATCCATGGTAATTTAATTTACTATTTAACATTTTATAATTAATTTTAGATGTATAAATAGTAAGAACATTAAAACCACAATAATTTTCTAAAATGGTTAACATAGGTTAAAAGAAAATGATAATGGTAAAAAATAACAGAAAAAATAATTATATGAGGGGATTTTAACTTATCACCAAATAAAATTTTATTATAATAAATTTTTATCAATTTTAAAAAGAAAATTAATTTATATTAATTTAATATTTTTTTGAAATTACATTTGTTCCCTCCCTCTCTTATAATAGGGAACATGCTCTCCTCTTTTATCCATGCATTAAACGATATAAATTTCATCAGAAACCTATTAAATTACATTTCATACATCCAAGTAAACGTCCTAGAGTCCTTTAATTTATCATAAAAAAATCATAATAATTATCATGCTGTAAAACTAAGAGGTACTATGATGAAATTTTACAGTTCTCAATCGAGATTATTAATTTCATTTATTCTTATATATCCTTATATTATTAATAATATATTAATAAATAATAAAATAAATACTATCCATATTTTTATATTTTTATATATTTTTTTAATGAGCTATATACATCTCTTATTTCATCAAATGGGAAACAAAACAACTATTTTTGGAAATGACACACTGTCTCTTCACAAACTGATTTTATTTTCATTCAATCACATCCACTAATGTAATACTATATTTAAGGATTCATTATATATATATATATGATATTAATGAAATTTTTATAATTCTCTATATTTAATTTATAATATTATTTATATCATTTCAATCCATTAAAAAATATAACGACATTGTATGTGTGGACTACCATCTTTGCAAAGCGATGGGGTTAATTTTTCATAACCACATCACATGGATGATATATATAATTTTGTTAAATAAAATAATATGGTATTTATGATTTTATTATCATTTTAATGAAATAATAACACTTTCCTTTATTCTATAATGATATTCGATAATTACAAATTTTACTCAAGCATTCGTTTGACCTACCATCCCCATGAATATAAGAGAGATCATTTTTTATAACAGTATGTAATAGTTAGTTTTAATAAAATATTTGATGTTTTTAAATAAAAATTATTTAGTGATTATTATTATTGATATTATAAAATAATAATATATTTTACAATAGTAAATCAACCGTAGTCATTTTTTAAATATGATCCAAATAATGGAAATACATACAATGTGAACATATCAGATTATTTAATTTTATATAATAACATAAATGGATTAATAAACTAGAAAATGGTGGACATGAAATTGAATAATAATATATTTTTATTATTTTGGATTATAAAATTGTACATGATAATTCATACTCATGGTAAAAGACACTGTTTAGAATCCCTCATTTTATATTTCCCCTCCACCTATTTTTCTTCCATGTATTTATTAATTAAAATTATTATTATAATTGTATTTATATAGAAATAACTTAATTATTAATGAAAATTAATATCAATTCTAACTTTATTTTAATGAGTTTACAATGGTACAATTTTTGGTTTTTCATATGGCAGATAATGAATTTCTTTACAAAAGTGAAAATTAATCATATATTTTAACATATACAATGAAAATGACATTTCCTACCTCCATAATATTTATTTGATATTAGAAATATTTTTTATATACCATGTATTGTTTTTCAAAAAAAAACTCTATTTCTTAATATATATATTTTGAAATGAATTTTTAAAATATAATGGACATTTAAATATCCAAAAAAATCATATAGATGAAATGAATATCATTATTCATGTAATGTTATAAATTGAAATCATTTATGTTTTGTAATTTTGTTATTGATCATGGTCACTCGAATGATGATGGGAGTTTAGGTTATAAACTATAAAGAAGTTGTTCTGTTATAAATCAATGTTGGGAGGATACATTATAAACCAAGGATGGGTAATTCCATTATAATCCTAGGATATGTGGGTTCGTGATAGCCTACCAACTACATAGATATGTAATTTTATAATATTGGATTTTCCATTTAAATAAGTGATATAAGAAATTCTTTCCCGATTACCTGCATGATTTATCTATTCCTTATTTTTTATTTTATCAAAATATTATGTTATATAAATGTAATCTAACGATCTTTAGTTTAAATTAATGTATTACATACATTTTAATGTTAGAAAATAATATATTCTGTATTTTTTTCATGTTTTTCAGGACATAAAAATAATATTAATGAGATTTATTTTTATTGTAAGTATTATTACTGAAATATATTACACAATACTTTGTTTGGAATGATGATATCACTTGTATGAAATTTTTTTATTTGATCATAATATATATTTTCATAAATGAAAATTATTACATGTATTTATGAACTAAAGTATTTGTTTATTTACTATTTTAAGACCATTTATGATATTTTTGTTCTCATACCACATTTTTAAAATGTTATTAAATTTTTTTAAGGATGGGAAAGAAAAAATAAGAATACAAGTTGGATGTCTTGATGATTAGTCATGAAAGGTTATCATGTTTAAATTTAAATGTTTCTATTATGGGAAATTTTATACAGAATACATGTGTGAAATTTTTATTTTTAGTTTTTTATGTATGAATTATATCGTAGTTCTTAAAATATATGAACCAAAATGATCTTGTGGAATTAATGTAATTGAATTATTATCTATAGATACTAGAAAATGTTTTATTAAAGGTCGGTCCCAAATATTTGGTACTATAGAGAGGATTAGATAATTTTAGAGATTAGTATAATGTAAAGAAATAACTTATAGAGATTTTAATTTAGTACTATCATGATATAGAACATGATTATTTGTATAACATTTCATCTAAAATAATTATTTTCAGAATGGTTTTCCATATGAGATAGAATGAAAAATTAATAGGAAGGAATCAAAAGGATGATATCCATCCAAATAAGCAGCATTGGATGGATGTTATTGGATTTGATCATTTTGTTACTATAGTGACTCAGTTGACAAAGTCTATAAATAGTGGTTTAATCAATTTAAAGGATCATTTAGATTCACTTAATAAAAATACAATGATTGTAGATAATTTTATGAGGAATAATCCTTAAATAAAGAGGGAATATTATAACCCAATGGTAGATGAAGAATTTAATTATTATTTGTGAAAGAAATTTAAATTTATGTTATATTTGGATCATAAAATATAAACTATTGGTATTTACCTTTTTGAAGGTGACATTGAACTATTTTGGTAAATTTCTATGAAAACTAATGAATGATAATTGACTTATATAATTGAATTATATGTAATTAAGACTATTTTATTTGATAAATACATTCCTAAGAATGTTATAATTAGGATCAAAAAATATTTGTGGAGTTGAGACATGGGAAGGAATACTCAATGGCTATAAATAAAGAAAACAACCCCAAATTGGAAAAGTATAGATGAAATTTTATATGTTATTATGATGGTTAAATTAATTAGGTTTTATCATGATTGAAGCTATGATATTAAAATTAATTATATTCCAACGAATTTAATTGTTATTTAAACATGTTTTATTTTATGAGATTTTAGAAATGGAGTTTACTGATGAACATGTGGTCTATTAAAATAATCCAAAAAAATGTTTGGGTGGGATGAGATGGGAATGAATCGATTGAATATGTTTAGATATAGGAAAATAATTTTTTCAATATGTCTTTATTGTGATAAAAAACTCTATGGAATGTATTATGAAATTTGGGATGTTATTCTGATGTCTTATGTGAAACTTCTCGACCCAGGTGCCATGCATCGGTGCCCTGACTCTAACAACCACATGACCTCAAGCACACCACCCTGTATGCATGTGATTTCAGAATTGTAGTTAGGGACTTGTGTGTTAGTCATGTAGATACTATACCCTATTTTATCAATGAAAAAAACTAGTCAAAATAAATAATCAAATGTTGAAGCATATATAATCACGAACAATAACATTATTAAAAGTTAACCAAAAAAACAAATACAATATTTAACTGAAATGTGAAACAATCTTTGAAAATGTAAGTGTAAGTTGCCTAAAATGGAAACTAAAAATAAAAACATTGGAGAATCCCAAGTGGGTCCTGAACCATGTCTGGATCCCTTATCCAACACCTTCCCCAACTCATTTATCTAACACATGGCCTTTTCCAATAACATTACTTGAAAACACAAATTCAATTTTTATATCGAGCACAAAGCTCGAGTATGTTTTGAGTACGACACATTAGCCCCCACCAATGGTGTCTAATGAAAATTAAGTAATTAATAGTATATTAAGTTGTATAGTGATTAAAATAAAAGTAATTATGTTAGAAATTTACATTTATTTGGTTTCTCTTTATTTAAAAACATATTTCCCTGAGTTCATGTGGAGACCCGAATATCATTACCTTCATTCACCCATGAGAGAGTTTGACATATCCCCAAGGGATATCACAAATATGAATGTCCATGTTTCTATTCATTATCATAATTCATATTTAATTAGTTAAATACATAAAACATGTTTATCAGTTTGGCATGAGTGACATTGACGATGGGCTCTGACCTCAATGGTCCAAAGTGAGTAGTATAATATGGGGCATAAATACTTCCTATTGAAAATGGTAAAGCAGTCATGGTATTTTCACCTCGATGTCTCATGCAACACTTCAAAAAAATTAGAATATAACAAAGTTTTCTTTTTTAAAGCCTCACATAGTCCTGATGAAAACTATTTAGGGAGCTTTATGTGTCTTATCCATTTAGTATCATTTTTTTGCAAACAAATTATCTCATGTGCTACTATATGAAAATATTATGACAACCATTTATTATTTCACAAAACATTACATTAATAAATTAAAAAAATTAAATAATCATATCTTAAAATTCAATTTATTAAAAAATTAATTGGTCATTCCATCTCGGTTAATTAATTCAACACTTGATTAAATACATAGAGTCCTTTAATTAATTCATGTCATCATTAATCATTCCAAAACTCGATATCCAATAATTAATTATCCAATTAATTATTCGTAATTTTTAATTCAATAATTCGAAAACTAACTCAATAATTAATAATCCCCAAATTATATTAATAAACCAACAATTTGTTTGTCTCATAAATAACATTAATTAATTCCTTAATTATTTAATTACATTAATCTAATTTAATAATTTGAAAAACACTTAATAAATTTCTATAAACTCAAAATCCCATAATTAATTCCATAATTTATTATCTAAAAGTGTATCATCCTTATACAAAAATTAATTCCACAATTAATTAATTAGCTCATCCATACATTTATATCATTATCATGGGATTATATCAACATTTTCTAACACCCTATTTATCTATAATTAATTAATTAATTAACTAATCTGAGTCCATTAATTAATTATATCACAAATTAATTACCCCAATTACCATTAATTAATTTAACAATTAACTAACTATACCCTTACATTTAATAAGATGATAAATTAATTAATCACATCTCTCATGTTAATCATGTAGACAATTAATTATTTTATTCACAATCTCAATAAATCATAAATAAGTGTAAATTTAATTATCATGAATATTTTATTTCAATATCCCACCATCAATTAAATAATTAATCATTGAATTTACAAATATCATTGTCCCCTAATTAATTAAATAATTAATTATTCAATCTTATCAATTCAATAATCGAATATTGCAAACTAAATAATTTACCAATTAATTAATGTAATTCCCCCATTTTCAATATCATAATAATCCACATTAATTAATTATCTTATTAATTAATCCAAATATAAAATATTAACAATACAACCATTAATTAATATCCCAATTAATTAATCAAAATCATCAACATTAATAAATTCCAAAATTAATAAATTTAACTAAAACACTTCAATTAATTACCCAATATTCTATCCTTGTCAATTCTTATAACTGAATTACATAAGTAATTAATCTAACATAATAATATAATTTAATTCAAAAACTAAAAAACAACACTAAATTCATTAATTAATTCAATAATTCGTTATTACTAACTTAAACAATTCAATATCCCTTATTAATTCATCAATTAATTGTTCCATGAAAATTAATTCAATAACCCTAATTTAGTCATCAATTAATTTTTTTATCTCTATTAAATTAATAATTCCAATTAATTATTCAATTAGTTGTTCCCCATCAATAAATTTAACAATCATATCAACACCAATAATTAATTCATCAACTAATTATCCCCATTTAACAACTTCAATACAAAAATAATTAAATCATCATTTATTTATTAAATATCAATAATCTCTATCTGGGAATAATCAATTGAACAATTATTTGTCCAAAATCACAATTTCATAATCCCAACCATTCCCTGTAATTAATAATACTATTAATTATTCTAGTTCAACCATCTCAATAACTCATTAATTAATTCCCACAAATAATTATCAAATCTACAAATCCCAAAAATCTCATAGTCAATCCTCCAATCAATTATCTCATTCAATGTTCCCAAATATCAGAAAATAAAAAATATATAATTAATTATTTCACAGAATTTACTAATTCTATTTGGAAATCCTAATGATGAATAGATCTATAATTTATAAAACATTAATATATTTAATTAAAAAACATGACTATAGGATTTGAATTTTACCCCACCTACAATGAGATCGGTGAAAAAGAATGCCCACCAAAATATATCCGAAAATTAAGCATAATTTATCAATAACACATCAAACAATAAGTGTTAGATCCAAATCCATGTAAGTGTAGGAATGAAGGTCTAAGTCCCTATGTCCATGATAGCAATTGACTTCTGAATTCATTTTGTAAATAACCAGATAATCTGTTAGAAATAGTTCTAGAAGCATATTTATAACTTAAAGAAATACCTAAAAAACATAGGTCAGTATATCTAAAATTTGATACATGATTATTTTTTGATCGACGTATACTCCTAGAAATCAATGTAAGAAGACTCAAATAAAAGAAGGAGGTGTACCAAAGGTTTTTGGGTCTCAGGTGGAAGCTATGTAGAGGAGCATTGATCCATGAGTTGGTGCACAAAGGAGTTCTATTCCAAGGCAGAGGTGCATGGGTTATCTTTGTTTGAAAATAGGTGGCTGTAAAGTTTCTACAAAAAAGAATAAAATGTGTGACGGTTAACACAATGATGAATACACATTTATAAAATCTATGTGCATGAAAATTACACCACTTGAATCCACAATTCACATAATATAATGATTTGTAACTGATTTCCCCTTTTCCATGAGGAAAACTCGTCAAACCATTAAAAATCACTAATCACATATTACAAATGATGAAATCCAATTAAACATGGTGAAATCTTATATGTGGTGAAATATAATATCAATGGGTGAAATCCTTAACATAGTGATATCAAATTACATGTGGTAAAATCTTACATGTGGTGA
This sequence comes from Viscum album, assembly GCA_963277665.1. Classification (NCBI taxonomy): domain Eukaryota; kingdom Viridiplantae; phylum Streptophyta; class Magnoliopsida; order Santalales; family Viscaceae; genus Viscum; species Viscum album. Next base: position 1,346,791,188 of record OY728121.1, on the reverse strand, counting down.
AATCTTATTACACATGGGAAAATATAATTTCATGACCTCTCTACACATGCTGAAAGATAGTTACTCGGGGTGAAATATTATTTCCTGGCATGTGGACATGTGCTGAAAAAAACATATAGGGGGTGTAATTTTTAAAGGTTGTTAATTAATTTAGGCTGTAAATTTAATTCAAAACAACCCATTTTAAAAAATATATAAAAACATTCATACCTAAATAATGGATGGATATTACAATCTCCCTACCTTATAATATTTCATCCTTGAGATGCACTCCCATGACACTATATTATTAAGATCAATGAAAGGTGGGCCACTATGGAATATTTTCCACTTCCATCTCCCATATTTCCTTTTTAAATCAACAATGTTTCCAAAATTCATGAACTAACATCATAATATTTATTTACAAAATCTTTTAGCTACCTTCCAGATAATGTTTCAAATGATCTTAAGAGAACGTAGTGTTCTCAATCACAATTTCCAAATAATAGCAACTCTGCTTCCCAACCCACTATTCCCAAGAACCATAATAACATAATCCAATGTTGGTGCATAGAAAATTCATCAAAAAAATATTGGAAAGGTTGTACATCCACTACCTCCATAGACAACATGGCCTTTCCCCAAGGAATTTAAACATCCACCATACTATTTCCCTGATATTCATTCTAATTAAACTACTTCAACCCCATGTTATTACACCACATACCTATACTTTTCATATCTCTCCCCACTATTTTTGTAACATTAAAACCATGTTATTTAGAAACTCAACCACCATTGTTTTTAACTTCTAGTAGACTATCATGTTAGCCTTATCTCTAAATTTTCAATGATGTACCTCACAATATCCAACTCCACATATATACTGCTTCCTAAGCACAACATATAAGGGGACCTATATCAAATGAACTCATTTAGATAGCTGAGAATAAGTCCAGAGCATTCTCAGCATACCTCGGATTACTTTATGGTAGGGGACATGTTCATCACTAAATAAAGGTTCACAAATAATTCATCACTGAATACCACCACCAATCTTCAATACAGATGTTACCACCCACTATGGAAACACCTTAAACATTCAAATGTCATAGGCTTCCCTTATCTCTAACATCTCACCACACATATCCCAAACTAGACAGTCTCTCTCAAAACACACAAATTAGTTCTCAAACTATGCCATTCTAACTAGCCAAACTACCCACATTAATGGAAAAACAAAAAATGAGGGATTTTTAATTCACAATATTAACAAAAATATCAAGATGGATTTAAACAAAACCATATCATTTATTTCTCGCTTTTTCCCACCACATGGTCGTAACAAAGGCATTATCTCTACCCATAACCATCCTACAACTTGTGCTTGATTAAAAAAGGTACTCAAATTATCATTATTTAAATATTAATCATATAGACACCTAGTTATTCTCCTCTTGCATCATTTTAATATTTTTCTCAATTTCATGTCAGACGGTTTTTTTAATTCAATTTAACATGCAATGAAAAATAGTTCACGTTCAACAACATATCCAAAACCCTTTGTTCTAGGTGTTCCTATAATTTTTCTGGTCACAAGTTAATTAGAAGTTCCTAGAATGATGTATATAGAATCAAATATCTTTCAACTCAGGTAAACAAATAAAAAAAATAAAAAATATTACCAAATATCATAAACAAGAATCACATTAGAAAAAAAGTTTGTCACCCAAGGTGAAAAAAATTTCAACTATAACAGAAAACAATAATAACAACACCACCAAATTTGGTACTTGGGTTCTCCCCTATACATGGGGTAGGTAATCCCATATATAATCCCATAAATAAGACCCTTTTCTTCATTTTCTCATGTATACCTTTCCAAAATAGTGTGAAAAAAGAATAAGAAATGAAAACTGGACCTTAGATTTCACTTTGTAACATTCCACCCTCGGTAGCCCTCAAAAATGCCCTGAGTCCATTCAACATAAGTCCTCAGGCACACCTCCCTATTTTACAGTGGCTACCGACTGACAGTTAGGGTATGGTATGTTAAAAACGGGGAGACAATAACATATTTTAATAAATTAAAATAGCTAGGTAAATAAATTTTTAAACAAAGGAGAATATATAAGAATCAAAATTTCAAATTTTACTAGATACCCAAAATAAAAAAATATAATATTTAACTGAATAGGGAAACAAGTTATGCTAATGTAAGTGTCAAATGGGTTAAATAGAAACAGAAAATAAAGTCATGGATGGTTCCCAAGATGGAAATAAAATTCGATGTTCCCTTATCAATCTACTTCCCCAACTCATCCATCGAACACATGTCCTTTGCCCTGACCATATCCACAAAAAATGTATATTCTAGTATAGTTCAGAAAGCTTGAGTAGTGTGTGAGTACAACTCAATAGGCCACCACCAGCAGTGTCTAAAAAAATCATGTAAGCATTAGAGAACACAATTGAATAAAGAATAAAATCCATATAATAATCTTAAAAAATACATTTATTTTGTTTCCCCATTTTACCCACAAATTTCCCTAGGTTCCCATGGATACCCGAATCCCAATAGCTACTTTTTACCATGTTAGAGTCTAATATATACATAATGGATATAAAAAATATAAATTTTCATGTTATGATTGATTATTATAATTCATATTTAATTTATCAAATATAAAAAACATGTAAAGAAATATGGCATGAGTAAGGTTCACTATGGGTTCCAACCTCCAGGGTCCAAAGTGATTAATACAAAATGAAGAAAAAATTCTTCCTATGTAAAATAGGAAAGCTCGCACAATATTTTCCCTTAAAAGGCTCACACAAAACATTAGAAAATAATTAAAATATCTCACACACTTCTTCCCTTAAGTCTCATATAGTTCTTATGTAAACCATATTAGAATCTCTATGGATATTTTCCCTTTAGTATCATTTATATAAATGAATATCCCATGTGTTAATCCATTCCCAACATTATCACAAAAATTTCTCATTTCAGAAAATATTTCATTAATTGATTAACAAGTTAATTAACCATATATAACCCTTCAATTAATTATACATCTACTTTTTCATTCCATCCCCTTTAATTAATTCAACAATTAATTACATACATAAAGTACATTAATTAATTCAAGTAATAATTAACAATTCCGAAACTCAAAATTTTATAATTAATTGACCAAATTAATTAATCAAAACATACAATTCAGTAATTCAATAATTATATCAACAACTAATTATCTTATAATTCCATTGCTAATTAAACAATTAATTTGTTGCATAAATAACCTAAATCAATTCCCTAATTACTTAAGTTCATCAATAAGATTAATTAATTCATTAACATATTAATAAATATTCATATAATCGAGATCCAATAATTATTTCCATAATTAATTATATAAAAATGAATAATCTATTTCTCATAATTAATTACACAATTAATTAATCATTTAACCATGAATTTATTTCATTATCATGGGAGTAGATAATAATTTATAAAAAATCTTTTATCAATAATTTATTAATTAAAAAATTAATTATTCCTAGGCCATTAATTAATTCAAAAATTTATTAATTACATCCATTTACATTAATTAATTCATCATTTAATTAACTATACCATTACTATTAATTAACTACCGAATTAATTAATCACATATCTCTTGTTAATAATCTCAATAATTAATTATCCCATTATCAATCTCAATAACTCATAACATATTCATGGATTAACTATCTCAAATCATATATTTAAATATCCATTAATTAATTAAAAACTAATTATTCATCTTAAAAATATCAATATCCCTGAATTAATTAAACAATTAATTAATAAATCTTAAAAATTCAATATACCAACAATCCATATTAATTAATTTTCCAATCAATTTAACTAATTATTTAAATTGAAACATCAAAACTACCCCCATTAATTTATTTTTCTATTAATTAATCAAACCCAAAATTCTTAACAGTACATCCATTAATAAATACCCCAATTAATAAATCCAAATAATGAAAATTAAATAATTCAAAAATAAATTAATCTAACTCCTACCAGTCAATTAATTCCCCATTTTTTTCCATTTCAATTTCAAAAATTAATTTCCACAATTTATTGTTCTAACTCAATCATGTTATTTAATTAATAAATTTAATTACAACTGTACTCCCATTAATTATTTCTTTAATTCTTTATTCCCACCGTAAAAAATTCAGTATCCCAAATTAATTCATCAATTTATTTTTCAATGTAAATTAATTCCATAAACCAAATTAATTCATCAATTAATTATTCTATTTCAATTAAATCAATCACCTCAATTAAATCCTTTATTAATTACTTCATTAAACACTAATTAATAATCAAATCAACTCTAATAATTAATTTAATAACTAATTAGACCTTTCTAACAACTTCAAAAAAAATTATATTTTCTATTAATTATTAAATCTCATGTATCTATATCTTATCATAATTAATTTAAAAATTATTTATCTAGAATGATGTTTTTTAGTCCCATCCATTCCCATTAACTAATTATACTTTTAATTAATTAGCTTCAACCATCTTAATAAATCCTTAATTAATTTACATAATTAATTTTCAAAATTATAAATCAATAAAATCTCATTTTTAATCCTACAATTATCTATCTCATTTAATGATAACTAAATATTCTAAAATAAATAATTTAATGAAATAAATTAATTGTGTTAGGAAATCATATTACTTAACATATCTAGAAATTATATAATATGCATATAATTAATTTCAAATCATTACTATGGGATTTTAATTTTAGACCACCTACAATGTGGTCGTTAACGAAGAACACTCACCGACCAATATCCCAAAATTGAGTGTAATAAATCAAACATTTGTCGAAGAATGGGATTTAGATATGACACATTGAATGATGAAGAAGTAGTGACAAAGACCCTATGTGTGTGATAGAAATAAGCCTATGGAACCTCATAATAATAAACAATAAACCTGTTTGCAATGGATATAGAAGAAGATTAACAACCGGAAGGCATACATTAATAATTGGTGTTTGGGTATACAAAATCTGTTGTGACATCACATATGTATCGAAGAAGACTCTTGTAAATCAGTGGTAGAAGACTCAAAGTAAAGAGGGAGGTTTATATAGTTTCTTCAATCCAATTTGGATGCTCTAAAGATTATTTTTGATCTACTTTAGATATGTGGAGGGGTTATACTACAAGGAGGTGGTCTTAAGGATGTCTTGGGTTGAGAAAAGTGTTGCGCAGAGGGTCTGCACCAAATAATGGAATGTACAAAAGTTAATGAGATACTAGATAAATGTTTTTAAAAAGTGGTATGGGAAAATTAACTGACATGAATACCTATTTTAGTTCTTGTAATGATTTGTAACTGATTTCCCCTTTTTCCCAAGGGTACCATCAAACCATTAAGAAACATTAATCAAATAATACACATGATGAAATCCAATTACACATGGTGAAATCTTACATGTGGTGATATCTAATTACATGTGGTGAAATATTATCACACAATATAAAATATTATTTCATGCCATGTCTAAATGTGGTGAAAGATAGTAAGATGTTGTGTAATATACTTTTGTAACATCTTTACATCCACAGAAAACTACTTACAGGGGGTGTAATTTTCTCAAGGTTGTGAATAAATTTAGTCGATAAATTAAATTCAAAATAACTCATAATAACCAAAAATGTTAAAATATTAGTAATTGAAAAAAATTGGGACCATAAAATATGTTTTTTTCTATATGAATCATGAAAGAAAAATAAATCACTCATGAGAAATTAAATAATAGTGAAACAGATAGCCAAAAAATAGTAATTTTATTGAATGTTTTCATGTGGGGATTTGTGTAAGTGTCTGTTTCAATATAGTTAGTCATTATAGAATTCAATAAGCTCAAAACCCAGAGGGGGTTTAAAAATAATTCTTCAATACTAAGTTTGATGTTGGGATATCTAAATAAGTGGTTAGGTGTGTATTTCATGATTATTAAAAACATTTTAGTACACTGTTAAACTTAATATCTATACATTCCATCACATATGAATACTTTCTATGTAGAATGGTGTTATATTCTATTGAAAAGATTATATAAAATGATGTGAAAATATTTTTTGTAATTTTAAATAACCCTAATTTTATGGAATTATCTTATTTTTAAGAGTGGGATGGTTCTTCATGGAATGGAAGTTGAATGGGCCCATGGTGATTTTTATGATATTATTAGTATATAATTTCATTAAATTTGTCATGAAATGATACATTAAAAATATAATAAATTTATATTCAATTATTTTATAACATAGACAACCTACCAAAATGTTATGAAACTTTTTATAGATATTAGTGAGGGCTAGATAGCTATTATTTTTTATAAGAAACAGACTATTCAAACTAATGAAATTCCAGCAGAGAATAAATATGTGGATTTATTTACAGATGACTTACCTTGATTTATCCCTAATTTAGAGGTTGAAATTACTTTTGACATATTTTATGATATATTTCCTACTTCGTAAGACCATTATCGAATAGATCATGTAGAAATTTAGTTTTTAAAAAAAATAGGAAGAATTTCATGATAAATTTTTAATTCATCCTATTTAATCCCTATGGTGTGATGATATTTTATGTATTAAAAATAAAAATGGATACATGAGGAATTAAATTGATTATACATGTTTTTATAACATTATTGTTAAGAATATGTATCCACTTTTCTAAAAATTATGATTTTTTCATCGGAACTAAGAAGCATATAATTTTTCAATCATTGATCTTGGGTTGGGATACAATATACTTAATATAAAGGAGGATGAAATCTATACAACAATTATTTTACTACATACTATCATTATGAGTATTTAGTTATAGCCTTTGTGTTTTTTTACACAGTAGTTGTATTCGTGGACCTTTTGAAGAGAGCTTTCTATGTTTTTTGGGATGAGATTGTGGTTGTATTCATTAAAGGTATTATCATATATTCAAATGTTAATAATGAAAATGAAATAAACATAAGGATTTCATTATAAACCATAAAAGAAGATATATTATATTGAAAATTTAGTATTTGGGAATTTTGGTTGCAACAAATTTCAATAATTGTATAAAACATTTCCAATTATGGCATAATGGCTGACATATCTAAAAGTAAATTTTTTGAATAATTGAAGTGAAATAAAAATTTCAAAAAGATTAGTTTTTCATCAAATAGTTGGTTACTATTAGAGTCTTATTGAAAACATTGATATTTTTATAACACAATGATTATGTTAATATAATGTTGATATGGATTCATCTATAAAAATATTGTGGTGACTCGTTTCAAAAACTAAAAGAATGATTGGTCAATGATTGAGTTTTCTATATTTACTCTAGTAATGAGGATTTATTCATATTAAATTATCCTTATTTTATCATAATTGATTATGTTCTAATGTATAATGATTATGATATTTCTTATACATGATGTCAACTAAAACATCATGAGGTGAATTAACGTACACAGGACCTTCAATTTTCTACAAAAAGTTTTTCATTTAAAATTTTGATGGGTCATTTTATAGAGTAATGTGTGATATATATACTAATTAAAAACTATATAAGTATAAATTCAACTAAAAATAATTAAACATTAGGTATAGAAGATGGAAACATGTGATTTTGGATTATAACTTCATGATTCATTACACTCCATGAAAAATAACATAGTACGTAATTCTATGAGTATGGAAAATAATTCTATATTAACCATGTTATGTTTGGAACATAATGAATTTTATAGTTATTTGATGAATTTTGATCTATAAATTTTTCATGTGGTAGAATAATCTACATTGTGTCATATATTAGTATAATCATATTAATCAATAAAATTAAAAATGATCAAAAGAATGATATTGTCTTATAGGAAAAGTCGAATATATTAAAAAAAGTGATTTTCTATATATTAAATTTTATGAATAATTAATTATCCAGTTATGAAAAATATTACATTTTATTCTTGATTTTGAGTTAGATATTTATTTTTTGAATAAAACTCATAGTTACCTATTTTCAATTCACCATAGAAGAACTAAGATGTATAGACACGTTCTAGTGTATTACCTGTAAGAAATAATGAGAAGATATATTTGTAACTTCCACATGATATGTTTGATATGTCAAAATTATGAATCAATAAGAAATTTACCAATTGATATTACTTATCATTTTCTAGTACCATAGTTCAAATTTGAAAATATATCCACGGATTTCAAAGCCAAATTTCTAAGGAAACCACATAGAAATAATGTGATTTTAGTTATTATGGATTGACTGATTGTTTCAGCACAAATAACTCTCATTTGGGATTATAATTCTCTATATATAAGTTCTCAACTATACCTCAAATGATATCACCTCTCTGGTATAGTAACATGATCCCTTGATCACATATAATTTTTAAAAAGGAAAAAAAAGTTTATTTGGAACTAAATTGAATTTATTACAATGTTTTATCCTCAATATGATGGGAAATATGGGAAAATGTTTTTGACCTTGGAATAAATTATCCATTACATTTAAATATATTAATAAGAAATTTTGGATCAACTGTATTTTTTAGTAGGTTTTGATAAAATAATAATTTTATTTTTATTGTATAAATGGTTAAAGTTGAGTAATTATGTGTATAACGGTTTCAGAATCAATAATTTCTTGATGTATTAAGATAAAACCTATTGATGGTATTATTTTTGGTATAAGAAATGGATGAAAAAAATATGATATAAAAAATATGGGGATGGCTCAGGGAATGTTGAAAATCAGTATAGAAAACTAGAGGATTGGTCGTTCATTTGGGGTAGGGGATCACATTTTCCTTAATGTATCCAAAGGGAAAGGTGATTTTAATATTATTTGAAAGGGTTACCTATGTTATTTAATATTTAGACCACAAAATATATTTATTAAATTAGGATCATTTTACACTAAATGACATTAACATTGTGCTTATCCTAGATAAAATATGTTTTTCTAGTTTTGATGTTATGAAAATATTTGTCGAATTTACCTAATGATCTGAGCTCTAAAGAAGATCAGTTGATATAGATAATTTATCTTGATGAATATACTTTTATGATTCCAGGCAAAAAAGAGAAACTATTGTGAAAGAATGTCATTTATTAGGTTATGGTTTTGGGGAAAATCAAACGGATTAAAAAAATAGATGAGAATCCAAAAACTCTATGAGGAGAAAATATATCCATTTGATTAATAAGAGAATAAAACTATGAGAACATAATATCAAAATTGGGGAAGAATGTAATGACCTGATTAAGAATAATTTAAATAAATTTCATATATTCAATAAGTTTATTTTATAGTGTTGAATTAGTATAAAAATAGTACATAATTTATCGTTGAATGTTAAAAAATTATTTTCTATCAAATTTGAGGTTTTTTACATTATATTTTTCTCTTTTAAATATATATTATATAATTATATTATTTTTATTTTGAAAAATAAATTTTATTTTTAAATTAATCCTATAAAAATTATCATATGATAGATTTTTAGAATATTCTAAACATATTATTTGGTATTGAATGGTAGAAAATGAATTATTTTGGTAAAACTATATATTATTTTAATGAAAAAGTGACCATAATATTATAAAACTGATTCGAAATTAATATAAACTTCCTTTAGATATAAAAATTATTATTAAATATATATATTATTCATCATTACACATGATCATTATTTAAATATACTTATAAATTTTAAAAATCATATTTTGGGAAGAATTTTTTGATGCACTTTGAGAGATTTATAAACACTCAATTCTAAAACGTAGGGATTATGAATTTGGTAAAATGGATTATATATTTGGAATCTTCGTAATTAAAATAATTTAATATCACCAACCTATTTTTTTAGTCATAATGAATAATGGAAATAGACAAATTGTTTCAGCATTATAAAACTGTAAATCTGGTTAACATTCATTAAATTAATTTGATAAGCATAAAATTTCAACAAAAAATATTTTTGGGTGACATTTTTTGGCCCATTATCACCTTATACTATAATTATTTTGTGGAAAAATTTCTATTAATGTTACATATATTTTATTTTAAGAAATGAAGAAGAATAAATTTCAACGTCTTTATTTTAACAATCACTTATGTGTTCACAAAGGTAAAAAAGCATGTTATTAGTGAATCATAAAGATTATTTCTATCATAATGATTTTTTTCCAAGTTGAAATTTTTTTATAATTTTTAAGAATTATATAATTACAATATATTCATATGAAGCACCAACTCAATATTTCATGAAATAATAGAAAATTAAATCAAATGAATTTTTTAAAAATAATAGTTATATGTTCTCAAAGAAATAATATTTTTTAATTTTTTTAAATAATTATAAATCTTTTTGGGTGGGTGAGAAGGTTATTTTTTAAATACATAATTGTCTTGATGTTTTTATATAATAATTATATAAATTTAATCAAATTTGATGTTAATGATATTTTATTAAAAGAATTAAAATTCATAAAAATCTTATCTTGAAACCTAGAAATAACTTATTACTGATAATATTAATCATGGAATATTTATAGGAAATTTTTCTTTTTTTAATAAATTCTTAGACACATAAATAAAAATAATAATGTCATTGTAATTGTTGAAAAGTGTTAAGACGAGTTCCGAAAAATTGATAAGGGTGAAAAAATCACCTAAATATATCCCATGTTAATTTTATAATATTATTTGAACACATCCTCATCATAGAATTAAATCTATTAATTTTAGAGAAACTTAAAAATGGAAATTAATTTACACAAATTTAATAATTTATAAAATTCCAAGAGTTTCCCTCCCAACTTTAATAAAAATTGATCATAATATCCTACTTTATTCACAATTCAAAATCCATTTTTTCAAGAATACTATAGTAAATTAAATTCCTCTCCTCACTCTACACATATTATAGGGCATTATTGGACCATTAATTAATACTTGGAATGGTTTTGGTTAATCTATGAGGTTTACCAGTGGATTAGCATTGTTCTTAAATAATCAGTTTCATTTTAAATATTATTTTACGTTCAACAAATCTAATTCCAACAAATGTAAATAAAAAAATCAATAAATTACATATACAGATATATTTTTTGTCAATTTAATGTTATGTACCCAACTCTGTTACTATAAAATTGGAAATGAAACAATCATTCATGAGTTTGGTATACTGTGGACTCACGAACCAATGTAATTCATTTTCCATTATTTCCTATAATCAATGATTAAAATTATGGGTTTAATATATATATATATATATTATATTTATCAAATATTTATCATTTTATAATTATAATATTTAACATAATTATTATCATTCTATCCATTAAAAAAATTACAATGTATTTAATACATACTTATAGTTTGAAACCTCCATGAAGTTGTTTTATTTATTTTTCATAATTACATTCCATGAATGATATATTTTAGGGTATGAAAATAAATAATATGGTAATAATTATTACAATATAATTAATGAATTTTAAAAAAACATTTATAATTTTTTCAGAATGATTATTGATAAGTGAAACAATAATCATGTGTATGTTCAACATAATATCAATATGACTAGAAAATTTATTGATTTATAATACCATATCCCATGGTTCATATTGAAAGTACAATATATATTAAAAAATTTTAATTAAGACATTATTATTACTATAGATATTTATGAATGTCATCCACTTTTTAATAGTCAATTTTCTGAAGTCATTTTGAACATGTGATACAAATATTAATAAAACCTACAAGGTAAACGTAATTGATTTCTAAAATTTAAAACTATATAATAAAAATTATAACGTATATAAATAAATTAGATAATTAAAATATTTTTATTATTATGGAATTTAATGAACATACATGATTAGTCTTATATTATGATACAATAATTCAATGAAATCATATTTTTATGTTTCCCTTCTAAATTATTCTATTCCATGTCACAATTTTTTTTAATGTTATTTCATTGATGTATTTATATAGACATAAATGAATTTTAAACTAAATTTTATTCCATTTATTACTTTTTTAAAAAAAATTAAAAAGTACTATTTTTACATATTTTAAAGGGAATGCTCTGAATTTCTTTATAGAAGACAAAATTAATGTTCTAAATTATTTTATAAGTTGATAATGAATTTTTCCACAACCCTTAATGTTATTTGACATTTTACTTATTTTATAATCTATAATGATTTAATTAAAAGAATAAAATTCATTCCTTCTGTTTTTTTCAAGAATATTTTTAAATTGGATCTTCGATATCAACATCCAGAAATGTGTTATTATGGGTGAAAATAATATTATTCTAAGATTAATGTTTAAAATTGAAGGATTACTTACATTTTGATTATTTTATTAAGCATTTTAATTGTTATGATGATGGGTGGTTCCATTATAAACTAATTATTGGTGGATTTATTATAAAAATGGGTGGGTGGTTTTATTATAAATCAATGATAAGTTGGTCTATGATAGGCCTCCAGTGGATTTGGTTTGGAAGTCAACCAAATTGGATATTCCATTTAAAAGATTGATTTATGAATTTATGCCCTAGGTAACATAAATTAATTATATATTATTATTATTATTTTACAAAATTTTTGATTTCTCAAGAAATGATATTGATCTTATGTTTAACGGAATGCATATTCCCTATCTTGAGGGTGAAAAGTACCAATTTTTTAAATACAGTTCATGTGTTTTTAATGACTCCAAAAAAACATTATGATTTTTATATTGAACTAAATATTTTTTTTTGTAATTTTTTGTGAATATATTTAATAATTAATATCGTTTTTCTTAATAAATTTTTTATCTAAAAACATTATTTTTATAAAGTAAAATTTTAAAGGAATTCATGAACTGTTGTGTTTCTTTATTATTTATTTTATTTTCCATACTAAAATTATTATTCACATACCATGTATCTAAAACTTTTTGAACATAGTTTAAGAATGGAAATGAAAAAACTAGAATTAGACATGATTTTCATGGTGAGTAGTCATGAAAATAATTTTTTTCATCTTAATTGTATTATATTGTTGGAAAATTGATACTGAGTAGAATTTTATGCTTTGTAATTTATGTGTTTGTATATATGACTTATAAAATAATTATCTAAAATAACTATCAAAAGATTGATTTGAGAAATAATGAAATTAAATTATTTTTTCAAGAGACTAGGTTATGTATTGTTAATGGATGGTTCCATATTGACAACATGGTTAGAAATACACCATGGATGACTTAGAGTTGGATTTTATGTTTCATGATCTAATGTTTTAGAACCATTAAATGTTTAATGAGACATTTTTATATAAACATACAACAAGATCATGTGTTATATTTTCTCTTAGTGAATCTTAAATCACAATAAGAGGGATTTAGATGAATATCATATGAAAATTGAATTTTAGATGTGATCATTTCTGGGTAATGGTAAAGTCATTTTAGAATCTCTTGGATACAAAAAATTGAATATATGAGAGATACCATTAGTGGATGACCGGTATGAAAGAATAATGATAGCCAAATTATTAGTGGATGCATGTAGAGGACTGACAGGTAATGGCATGTTCTCTCTTTGTTATAACATCCATATTAGTGGAATGGTGAAATATAAATAATTAATTAGTTATCTAATTTTTACTAATGGGATAAATGTTAGTATAAATTTAAAAAGTTACATGATTTTTTATGGATAGTGATGACAAGATATATCTCCATGTATGTGTTATTATTTCTAATAATATATTTTAAGAGTTGGTGAGGGACTCCCATTCCTCATAATTTTTTGTCAATCAACATTTGATGAAGACGTATAATGAAATGATATGGTAATTTTTTTGGTTGTCTATGAAGAATGAAGTCATGGGTCTACTCTCTTGATTCCACACTTCTCATTGTGTTTTGGTAAATAATCAAAGCTGTATAGGATTACACCATCAACATATAGTACCAATTAATAAATGGGAAGAGAGATTATGAACATTGTAATGGAAAACCCCATAACTCCAATAGGTCAAGATGTTCTATAGAAGGTTGTTTATATGATGATGAAAGTGGAAAATTTAATCAATATCTAAGAGAATAACTCTATTGAAATGTTTGAAGAGTATTTTTCAACTACATGATGTGTTATATTGTATTTTATCGTTTATGGGTGAGTTTTTTACATCATGTATCTGAAAATGTAGGCATATGTATATGAGGAATCAGTTAAAACATAGTTTAGAGTAACAAATTTAGACCGATGGAATGTCAAAGAGAAAAATAAAGATAATGTTTTATATGAATCATGTTTACTTCATATAAATCAATGGATAATGAGATAATTATTTAGCCCATGGGATTCTGATTACAATCACAAATCCTAGGACATGATGTAAATAGATCATTTTGTGTCTCTTTAGTGTCCTCAATGTCACATACCAATTTTTTTTGCATGAGTTGGATGAGACATCTAGTACTAGTAATAACATTATATAAGAGACCTTTAAGAGGGTAATGTTGGTTAACAAGTGGTTAGTTACCACTCAATGTAAAAAATTATCATATATCAACTGAAAGAGATGAAATTTAATGTTCTTTCTAGGAAATAGGGATTTCATGTTAATTTGATTCTTGTTAGAGAATATAATATTAGAGATGTATGGAATATTGAAATCACGGTTTTTGGGAATATTTTATATTAATGAGTTCATCCCCAATGATTCCAAAAAATTCAATCATCCATCAAGATATTAAAGTATCTATAAAATATTACATGTAAATTAGCTTTAGTGGTACGACAAATGATTATTTTTTTACCATGAAAAAATTAAAATCAAATTTGATTTTTACCATTTGGTGGATGGTCTGTTCAATAAACAAAGTCTTCAGATTTAATTATGAGAAATGTAACACATGCATGTGTTTATTTATGAATTTTTTTAATACTGGAGATGTTTCCGGAGGGTCCCATTTACATCCATGAGCATCTGAATCTAAAAACTCAAAAATGAGAAAGCTAATAATGGTGCATGATTTTTTTGAAACTGTGTGGCCTAGCAGGTCAAACCATATAGCTAATCTAGTGGATCTAATTGTCTTTTATGGTTTTCTAAAATTGTGTGAGAGTAGCTAGATAGTCATGAACCTAATTTTAGGCTACTAATAGTAGAGAAACACACAGTTTATAACGGTTTCACAAACTATAAAACTGGGGCATGTGAGACTATATCTTGGGAAGCAGAACAAGAAAGGATGTCACATAGTTTCAAAAACTATGTGTCCAAACAATATCCCTCATTAAATTGAGTGATATACCAATTTAAAATAATTCCATTTTATTCTTCGTCCCACTTATATTTTATTCCCTTTCAAGTGGAGTAACCTCCCCTTATGAATCTCCTCTTATACTCCTTAGTATGGAGAGGTATATTCCATCTTTGTCAGAATCCAGTTCTATTATGTGTGTTGGATATCCCTTAGTGAGTCAAAACCTCATCATTCCTTTTTTCTCAATGTCCATTTCAATATTTTATGTTGTATTGGTGCGATAAATTTTACCAAATATTTATGTAGTTTTTCCTTTTCTTCATTATCTCTAGAAACAACTTGTTTCAAATAATGATGTTGGATGATACTACTTTAATAAAATTGATATTGTGTCCAAAATATTATTCAATAGATATTTGTTCATTAATAATGTCTGTTGTTGTTTCAAGTATGTTTATTTCCATCAGAGGCCTCCAAATAAAGAAATTTAATTTGTAGAATCAAATTACCTTATTCTGTAGGATTATTATATTAAATTAAAATTATTGATGGTCATTATCTTCATGATTTAACCACCATTATGTGTGGGTTCCATGAATTCATTTAATCAATAAATTGTTTTCTAATAAAACAGCTCATTAGATGCACTATATTATAAAATCTAGATAGGTTGATGAATTAGAATGTGGTTAGATGTGACATTCTACTATATTATCCCCTAGTAATCAAACAACTACCTAAGTGTTACGATCCTTGTAAAATTAGTCTAATTGGATGATTTGTTCATGGTATTTATGTTGGAATGGATGATAATATACATATTTAATATATGATTTTATTTGGTATGTAACATATGCCTTAACCTCATATTTCTGATGATGGATTGAACTAATTGATGAATAAAACTGATGTATTGAAATGGTATGTGGGTGTGTCCCCATTTAAATGTACATGATTTTTGATTAATTTTTAGAATCAAGGAATCTTATTTTATTTACAATTATAATGTATTAATTTCATGGATGAACACATGAAATCATTCTAAATGTTGAATATATAATATAGAACCAATCTTAAGAAGCAACACAGATGTGGGTTTCCTCTTTAAGGAATAATGTTCTAATAGATCATAAGTAAACTGGGATACACTATATTATTTAATGAAAAAAGGGATGTTGAGTAGTGTCATTTTCCATGATATTTTGCACCGTATTGGTCATGGATATTGACATTAAGACCATATAACTTGGTTTATTGGGGATAATGTTCCACACCACCTTCATTATAAGGTTGGTTATAACCATCCATGTTACTAATGATGGTAATCATCATGTTCTCTGTATTATTTATGACCCTTGGGAATGATGAACATTATATTATTATTATGAGACCCATTATTTATTATGAGTAGTTTTATGTGTGGATGCCTATGCTACACCTAATGTATTGACTATTACAACTATTAAATATATCTGGCTATAAAAATCACTATGTTTGTGTTAAATATATTTTTTATACATATATCAACATATATATTTATACCAAAACATATTATGGCTTAGAAAAAGTTTGTTTGGTCGGTCCAGTGACCTTGAGGAACCAGAGTTTGAATTGTATAGTTTTATATACATATTTCAGGATCCTTTTACTATAATGCATCAACCATAGTAACCCATAGTTGGTGTATTATTACATATATTTTTCATGATTACAAGGAATCAAGTCCCAAAGGGCCGATCAATTTAGTAGTATTGGAAGAAAGATTACATATATGAACTTCAAATTTCAATTTCTATCTTAAAATACATCCTAGATAATGCTTTAAAAATTCTATTATTCTATTGGCTTAAACCCACAATTAAAACATTATAAAATTATTGGAATCCTGATAAAATAAATCAAAATAGATGGGTAAGCTCTGATTCTCATAAAGGATAAGCAATATTGCAAAAACTATCATAAGAAAACGTAAACATTTCAGGAAATGTATGAGACTAGAACACATGACTTTTAAACCTAAAATTCATCATAATATGGAAATGATAAATCAAATAATTCCATTTACTTATTCACATGGATATTCTAAAAGTAGAATAATCAATGTAATATCAATAGCTAATTCCATAAATATGGAATGTGTAATGAAGGACATCATAACCACTTAGTCATGGTCTCATGCCAAGACTACAAATAATGATTTATCAAGTCCTTGTGCCAAGTCACTAGTTTTTCTTATGAGACCTACTGATGTATCGAGGGGCTATAGACGACCCTACTTATCACTTATGAGTTCTAATGCATTCCTCATATGAAAATGGTGAATCACAATCTAAACATTCATATTAAAACTAGTATATAAAATGTCTAAAAACCTTGAATGGTATAAAAATAGAAAATACACAATAAAAAATAACTCATTCAATACAATATGGAAGATTTATTTACAAAAAATCATCCTCATTCATGAATAAAGAACGATATTGACATAGAATTAATGAATCAGTAAAACTATTTGGGGGAAATATCCCCCTTTTCATGGAAACATTTAAAAGTCACGCTTTTTATTAAGAATCTATTTGAAATAGATTTTTGTACCAATGATTCCCATAACACTTTGAAAATTTTAAAAGTAATTTTAATTTTAAAACATACATGTCCATATAAATAAATTCAAGAAACCATTTTTAAAACATGGATATAAATGATAATTATTTAGATGAATAAATCATTAAAACATTTAAAATGATATTTTAGTTATAACTCATAACCAAATGAGAGAAGCTCGAATAAAAATCATTGTGGTAATAAAAAATTTATAATATCATGATAATAAAGGGATTCATGATATACTATGTCAAAGTGAAGTATATATTACATGTAAATATGAATTGATGCATAACAACAAAGAAGTCTTAATGGAATGTAAATTGAGATGAAATCCCTTATAAAGACTGTATACTTATATTGAAGATAACTCAATAACATAATTCAGTGTGAAAAATGTAAATACAATTAATATTATTGGATATTCAGTGTAAATAAATCATAGGACATTCACACATATTCTTGTAAAAATAACATGAATGACTTGAATTTTTAACTCAATGAATGGAAATTGAGTTAAGATTACTCTTATCAAGTTCATATCTTTGACATGGGAATTTTTAAATGCAGTGATAATGTATATAAAAAGTATATCCATAAAAAATGTAGTGGATGTTTATACATAAATAAATAAATAGGGACTTCACACTTAATCATAGAGTAAAATAATCAATGAAGTTTGCATAAAACCCGATGAGTGGAAATTGAAATTTGAAATTCCCTTTATGATTTTTAAATTATGAAACATACACCCCAAAAATGAAGGATCATACAATGAAAATAAAAATACCCATAAACTAATTATATTACACAATTAATTAAATCATGGGTTGTACATACACCTCAAAAAGGGAATAGTGGAAAATATAACATGAATCTCATGGGAATAAAAAGTGAAAAGAAAACCAAATACCTTATACTTTCCTTTAGTATAGGGTAAGTTAACCTAAATTATAATGGTAAAATAATTGTTATTAAATTATACAAGAATCGTATAGATAAATATGATATCATATATGATCCTCTAATATTTGTTTGTTAATAATATTTAAGTATTATCATTGTTTCATGTGTAAACTGATTCATTTTTTATTTATATGTTTTGTAACATAGGTCATGTTAGTCATTGATAGGTTGTATTTTATTCATATGTATAATGAATTTTTTTTCATGACCATTATTTTTTAATCATAAAATGAAAATTATTCTTGAATGGTTACGATGGGGAGTGAAATCACATCATGTCATGGAGACGGTAAACCATACGTACGCACGAGCGACAATATCTTTCTATTGATGGTGTACTATTTGTTTATTGGATGGTATTTTATATATATATTGAATTATTTAAATGTTAAATTTAATATTTACATCAGTTATACTAATTATAATACCCATCAAAATAATGAAGTGTTGAATGACAAACTACACAATGATGTGGAGACGGTATGCCATACGTACATATGTATGGAGACATTGTGATTCATTGGAATGATATAATAGTTAATATGGTTGTAAAATATATATAATAACATCATATATTGTATAAGGTACTGAAATTATTATTTTGATATGGAAACAACAAGGAAAGAGGAAGTAGAAGAAGAAAAGAACCCTGAAAGGGGTGATGAAATAATTACCACTTCTTTTGGTGCTTCTTTTTTATTTGATAATAAGGGATCGTTAAATTGGATTTATGATAAAAATAAATCCTCTATGTTTAATTTAGGTTAGTTGGGAGGATATTTGAGTAGGTTTTTCTTGAGCCAAATTGTTTTGGATGAGTCAAAATGTTTTGGATGAGTGAAATTAAGAGAAGGGGATGTACCCTTTTAAAAGAGAGGCGAGGGTCACTTTTGAAAAAACGTGAAAGATTATTTTATTATAAAATAATTTTCTGTTTCCAATGTCTACAAATGGATTTATTTCGGGTATAAGGATGTAATGGGTTGAAAAACTCTCAAACAATAGGTTTTAGACATGTTTAGGTCACTATATTAACTTTATCTTTTAGATTTCACAATGAGTTAAATAGTTTAACATTTAACATGTCTTCTTGTAATATTATATAAAATTGTTAATAAAAAAACTATAAAATGAAAATCTAACCTAAAAAGTTCATTAATGAAATATATATCATTATATATGTACTTTAGAATAACCTTAATTTTTTATAACAATTATATAATTCAATAAAATAGTATTTGTTTTAAAAACTCATTTATGTCATTTTGGATACTATTTAGTATTTTTTTGTGAATGTAATTATAATATAAATTCATAAAAAAAATTAATTGGATAAACCCTAAAATGTCATATTAACCTATAAAATTCATGGATGACAACAAAAATTTCAAATTTAATATATTTTTTAATTTATAACATCAATTATTAGAATCTTTCATTATTAAGGTAATTACTGCATCATCATTGTGTCTTAAATTAATTTTGTTATATATGTATAAAAATTATAAATAAATTAAGTTGATTTAGGAAATATATTTATATTTCTAATTAATATTTATAGTCAAATTTATCTTATGTCTAAACCAATATTAAAAATGTTTTTGTTATTAAACATATAATTTAACACTTTTAGCTCTTCTTTAAAAAGTTACTATTAACCAAAAGATAGTTTCATCCTCTTGAACCGAATTTTACAATAATTATGGCAACTGTGTCTTTCATATTATTAAAATTTAATTCACAAATGCGGTAAAATTACGTTTTATGTAAATTTACAAATGTGCGTAGAATGTGGGTAATAGATGGTAAAAAGTTCAATAAGATTATATATATATATATAATATTATTATAAAATTATTTCAATGAATATAATGGGAATAATATAAGTATTCAGTATCTTTTATGACTTTAATTTAAATTAAAATTAAATATTATTATTTAAATAAAAATCCAGCTTTAAACAATGATGCATTGTTTATCACCATTCATCAAAAATTAAATGTTTTTTTGAAAAATACCATAAATTAAATCAAATCTTATTTTGATATTCCAAATTTAAAAATGAAGTCTATTATACCAAATTAAAAACATACAAGTTTTATCCATTAATTTGAAAAAATATTCCTGATGTCAAAACCAGAATGTGGGTTGTTGATAATTAAGAACCATCAAAAGATTGATATGTGTTTATGACCAATTTAAATGTAAAATTACTTCCAATGACCAAAATTGGATTAAATGATAAAAATATAATATAATTATACTTCAAAACCATTCAAATGAATAATTTATCACTATAAATTATTTTTGTTAAAAAAAATGTTTTCCAATAATATATAGTAATATTCACAATTCATCCAAATATGAAATTTATTAGAAAAGCATCAAAAATTTATCCAAAATAAATATTGATGTCTATATTCTAAATAATATGTTTATTTTGTAAAATTGATTATGTAAAAGTGTAAAATATTTGATTTAAAAAGGGTTCTCCATTAAAAGGCAGTAAAATTGCATTTTTTAAAAAATTATTCTTTTATATGAAGAATTGACTTTGTTCTTATATAATGTCAATGAAACACCTAATATAAATGTTTAAATTATATAGAGAATATAAAATTCTAAATGTAGTTAATAATATTCATTACCAGTTTTTGAACGGCCTGCATGGTAATTCATGGTGAGCTCAAACTCAGTGTTGCGTGTAGCGCAAGATATAGATTTATATAAAGAAAATAACTTACATGAAATCTTGGGCTGTTACATTTTCCCCCCTTTTATAAATTACATACTTGCTATTTTTATATTGGACCTAGGAATATCATTGAAAGTCCCACATTAGAAATAATTCAATAAAACTATCACATTAAAATAAAGAAAGATAAGTAGAAAGGTGACCCAATATAACCCATACTATGATTCCATGTAGGAAAACATGAATATTGAATATAAAAAATGTGTCAATTTCAGATGGAGAGTGATTGAAAACATGATTAGGGGAAAGTTAACCAAAATAAAACCAAAAAATTTTGATGGGTTAAATTTCCATTAGTTTTCTATTTGGACAAGTAAATAGACAACATTTTTTGTTTTAACATCCACCTCTTAAAGTTGAGGAATTTATTTATGAGATTTTCAATGAAAAGAAAGATATATAATTACATTTGAAGTATAGATTAATCCGTTAATAAATTTCTACCACTAACTTACCTTTTCATCAAATGATTATTATTCAAGATGACTTGGTCACACCTGAAGCACAAGAATAAAATTCTGGAGAATCACATAATCCATAGTGGTTGAACTATATATTTCCCTTGTCTTTAGAGATTAAACAAAACCAAAATGGTTAGTAAAATATCAGGTGATCCCCAAAATGGATAATCCATTATATAATGAAATACTAATCTGAATATCCAAAATTAAATAAACAAACCCCAATGTTCAAAAAATACCATTCAATAAACCATTTTCCTTGAAATTACTTAAAATAATTCAAATTATGTTTGGAACCCAAAATCAAGAAGGATTTGAAAACATATTTTTCCATTATAAATGATAATATTTTTCTCCAAATAACATCAACTACTCTTAATGTCACATAATTAAATGTAATTAACCTAATCACATATTCTCTATGATTGGTTAATCATTTCCATTAATAACA
Source organism: Viscum album (assembly GCA_963277665.1). Lineage (NCBI taxonomy): Eukaryota > Viridiplantae > Streptophyta > Magnoliopsida > Santalales > Viscaceae > Viscum > Viscum album. The sequence goes on along the minus strand of OY728121.1, from coordinate 1,346,768,572 downwards.
TTGATCACTATAAAAACAGATATTCTTCAAAAATCAAAATTCACTATTACACCTCAAATGAAATACCATATTATTCTATTTTTATTACGCATATAGTGTTTCCAAAAGAGTGAATGTCTTTAAAAATAACATTTATCACTTAATCAGAAGATCATTTTCCTATATGATGGATATCGATTTAATAAAATAATATATCTTAAATCAACTTATTATTGATCAAAAAAGTCATTTAAATAAAAATAATTAGTCATAATAACTATGGTCATGACATAGTGCAGTGGTATGCTATAAATCCTAGTCACACATTGGTGGTGGGTTCAATTCCAACAACATTGTCTGACATGATGGGTTGTCACATGGTCTGCATGTTTTCATTTTTCCAAAAAAAAAATTTATAACATTCCCATAATGAGATAAATTCCTCAAAATAACCATAACATAATTTAACCACAAATGTTATCTCATACCTCGCATTTTCATACCAATAATTAATAACCTATAATTTCCACAAACTCAAGGATCATATAAATCCAAATGGGTTTTTATAACTACATCCAAAAAATAAAAGATAATTCTTACTCAAATAGAATTTTCACATAACAAACAAGAGGGTTACATATACAAGAGAAAAGTATTCTAATGTAATCCAATAAACAAAGATCATTAATACCTTTAAACATTTCATCATCTAATTATTTCCACATAGGTTCTCCCTTGACTAAGTGGTTATCCTATTGAATGGGGCATTGACTCGGTTAATTCCCAAGTCCCCTATATTTATGGAAAATGACTTTAAATTGATTATTAGGATCAATTTTATTCTCTTCCATAATAATATTCATTTTTTCATTGAAGTAATTTACTTTATGTCATACTTCTCATAAATAAAGAAATTATTTGTTCTATTGAGACATTTTATTGGTTGTCTCCTTCTAAATTTCCTATATTATGGAAATTGATCTTTATTTTCTCCACGATCTCTTCCACTAGAGCCCTTATCATTCTCTGCCTTTCTCTTCTTTGTTGAGTTTGGGAGTAGGTTAATGTAAGTGTTTTTTATCATATTTTTGGAAACCTGCTTCGACATGAACACAATATATTTTTTCCCTATCAACAATCCATCTAGTTACTCATTTACACCATTGTTCCCACCTTTTACATCATGTTCAATGTTACTATGAATTCCTTGGAATCCATCCATTGTCTAAAACTAGAGTGCATAATGTGTGTAAAAATAGTCATAAAATCATTTAGATAATAACATTAAAACTAATTTTTAATCTAAAACACATTAGAATAAACCAAGGTTATTTATTCTCATGTTATAGTAAAATTGTTTAAATTAGTTTTAAAGAAATAGTGAATTATCTTAAGTATATCCGCTGGGTGTATCATAACCCAGAGTGCAGCAAGGCCCGTTGTCGTGCACCTGTTCCCATTCGAGTCAAACTCAAAGCATTGTTTTTGGGTTTTACCCCTAGATACATCTTTGCTAGAGCCTCCTTAACTGGATCATATCTAGACAAGGATGTATTTATTGGAATATTCACAAAATCTATATAATATAATAATTTTAGGAATATCTTATAAACTAATCCACAATGTCAATCTTAGGGTAATGTTATCTAAAAAGAGTTTTCCTAAATCTAGATTCCAAGGATTGTACTAAACTTCCTTTTATGAAAATTTTAATTTCCCTTCCCTAGTCACCCAAAGTCGATGCATTATTACATATATATGAAATTATTACAAGGAATCAAGTCCCGAAAGGCCTATCAGTTAGCATTCCTGGAAAATAGAATACATACATGAATTTCAGATTTCAATTTTTAATATAAAATACTAAAAATATAATCCTTTAAGAATTACATTATTCTCCTCGCATAAAACTTCATATAAAACATAATACACTTCTTTGCATCCTGAGAAAATAAAACATAATAAAGAGGTGAGCTCAGATGCTTAGTAAGGATAAACAATATTACATAAACTAGCATAAGAAAACAAAAATATTCAAGGCAATGTATAAGACTAAGACATTGGCCTTTTAATCATATTCTTTAGAATAATATGGAAATGAATAATAAAATAATTTCATTTACCTATTAACATGAATATTCTACTAGTAGAATAATCACATTGAATATCAATTGCTAATTTCATAATTTATTGAATGAATAATGCCAAACATCAGAACCACATAGTCAGGGCCTCATGCAATGACAACAAATAGAGATTTTATCAAGGCCTTCTATCAAGACACTAGTTTGTCTCATGAGACCTACTGATGCATCGACGGGCTATAGCATTCCCTGCCCATTTGTTACTAAGTCCACCACATTCCTCATATAAAAATGGTGAAACATTATCTAAACATTCGTATTAAAACCAGTATATGAAATGTCCACAACCCATGAATGATATAAAAATATTACATCCATAGTAAAAAATAACTCATTCAATACAATATGGAAGATTTTATTATAATAAATCAACCTCAATCAATAATAATGAAGTATATTGACATAGATGAAACCAATCAGTAAAATTATTTGAGAGAAATATCCCCTTTTTCATGAAACATTTAAATGTTTTAATTTTCATCAAAAAGACATTTAGAATAGATTTTTGAATCAATGTGTCCCATAAAAATAGAAATATCTAAAAGTATTTTTAATTTAAAAACATTCATGTCCATATAAATTTATCCTTATAACCATTTTTAAAACATGGACATTAATGATAACGATTTAAATGAATAAATCATCAAAACATTTAAAATATTATTTTTTTAGATTTCCTCATAAAATAATAGATGCATTAATACAAATAATTGTTGTTATGAAAACATTATAATATAATCAGAATAATGGGATTCACGATACACTATTTAAAAGTACAATATATTCACCAAATAAAAGTGAATTGGCGCATAACGACAAAGCGGTCTTAATTGAATATAAATTGAGATGAAATCCCTTATAAAGACTATATCATTAGATTAAGGGTAAATAAATGACATAATTATATGTGAAAAATAAAAATACAATTAATATTATTTTATATTCAGTGTAAATAAATTATTGTACATTCAAACATATTATTGTAAAAACCACACAAATGACATGGATGTTTAACTTAATGAATAAAAATTGAGTTAAGAATAGTCTTAAAAAGTTCATATCAAATACTATAAATTTATCAAGGGAGTGATTATTTTTATCAAAAGTATATCCACATAAAAATTGTGTATAAATTTCTACATAAGTAAATTAATAGTGATTTCTACTATAATCTTGTAGTAAAATAATCAATGAAGTTTACGTAAAACCCAATGAGTGGAAATTGAAATCAGAAATTCCTGTAACGACTTGGTATCTTATAAAACATACTCCCCATGAAATATGGATCAGAAAATGAATATTTAAATACCCATTAATTTATGAATATTATTCAAAGAATACAATAATGGGCTATGCATACCCCACACAAAAGGAAAGAGTGGAAAATATTGCATGAATATCATGGGAATAAAAAGTGAGATGAAAACATCTTAACTTATACATTATATTAGTAGAGGGTATGTTTATCCTACTTTATAATGGTTAAATAATTGTTATTAAATTATACAAGAACAATATACAGAAATATGGTATCATATATGATCCTCTAATATTGTTTTGTTGTTAATATTTTAGTACTATCATTGTTTCGGGTTTATATGTTTTGTTAATTAAGTCATTTTTGTCATTGTTAAAATGTATTTTGTTCATATACAGAATGAAATTAAGTTTATAATTTATTTGTAATCATAAAATTAAAATTATTCTATAATGGCTACGATTGGTAATGAAATATCATCGCGTCGTGGAGACGGTAATCCATACATACGCACGAGCGATAATATCATTCTATTGATTATTAAATCATATGTAATTGGAAGGTATATTATATATATAATGATTAATTTTAATTTTATATTTATTATTTAAATTAGTTATACAAATTATTATATCCATCCATATAAAGAAGTGTTGAATTACAAACTACGCCATGACGTGGAGATCATAAATCGTACATATGCACGTACAATGACTCTATCATTAATAGGATACATAGAATAATGAATATGGTTGTACCATATTTATAATAACATATATTTATGTATAATTTAATGGAGTTATAATTTTCTTATGGAAAAAACAAGGAAATGGGAAGTGGATGAAGAAAAGAACCTTGAAAGAGGAGATGAAATAATTACCACTTCTTCGGGTGATTCCTTTTGATTTGATCAAAATGGATCCCTAGGATGGATTTCTGATCAATTTAAGGCATGTAGGTTGAATTTAGGGTAGTTGGGAGGAATTTATATCTAGGGTTGGCCAAGCTAAAAGGCTTTAGAGGAGTGAAATTCAGAGGAGGGGAAGTACCCTTCTATAAGAGAGGTGAGGGTCACTTTAGGGAAAAACATGAAATATTATTTTATAATAAAATAATTATTGATTTATAATGGCTCCAATTGGAATTATTTCATGGATAATGAGGTTATGTGTTGAAAATTTTTCTACCAATAGGTTTGTATATATATATAGGTCACTATATTAACCTTATATTTTAGATTAAACTCTTAGTTAAATTTGTTATCATTTGACATGTCTTGTTTTATTTTTATATTACATGGTTCATAAACCAACAATAAGATTCCAAAAACAATCTCAAGTGGTTAATTAATGACATATATATCATTATATATGTTCTTTGGCCGAACCATATTTTTTTAGGACTATTATATAATTTAATAAAATAGTATTTTTTTAAAAACTCATTTATGAAAATTTTGACACTATTTAGTATTTGGTTTTTTTGGAAAGTCATAAAAATCATCTTTTTTATAAATAAATACATTTAATAAAACCTAACATGTAATTTTAACCTATATAATTTGGGGATGGATTCAAAAGTTTCAATTTATATTTATTATAATATTAATAACTTCAATTATTTTAGTCTTTCATTAATAAGGTAATTACTACATCATCATTTTGTCAAAAATAAAGTTACTTATTTAATGTATAAAAATTATAAATAAACTTACATGATTTATGAAGTCTCATTATAATTCTAATGATTATTTATAGTCTAATTTATCTTATGTATAAACATATATTAAATATTTATTAGCTATTAAACAATTAATTTCACCATTTTAACTCCTATTTAAATAAAATAAAATAAATTTCTTAATCAAATACATGTGGATCAAAAAGGATCATTATTTGGTCTTAAGGTTGATTTTGGTCAAAATAAACTTATCCAATAAAATTAGGACATGTTTTAGGGTAATTATAATATAATTTTTACCTTTAATTTCCCTATTAACTTTCAACCGTGGTAGATAAAATTCAAAAGTTACTATTCAAAAAAATTATTTTCATCCTATGGAACCACCTATTACATACTGATGTAAAATTTTTCTCTTATATTTTTGAAATAAAATTCACAAAAGCGGTAAAATTATGTTTTATGAAAATTTGAAAATGGGCCTAGAATGTGGGTAAAAGATGTTAAAAAGATCAATAAAATTTTATATATCTAATATTATTATAAAATGACTTCAATGAATTAAACTATAATAATATAGGTATTATATATCTATCTTTAATTTGAACTAAATTTAATTGAAAAATAATTATTCAAATAAAACTATGACTTTAAACAATAATTCAGTGTTTTTCACTATTCCTCAAAAATAGAATGTTTTTAGAAAAATACAAAAAATCCACTCAAAGATACTTTTTATATTCCAAATTCAATGATGATTCCTATTTTTACAAATCAAAACATAATATTTGTATTAATTAGTTTAAAAATTATCCCCTTTATCATAACTATAAAGCGGGTTTTTGAGAAGTAAAAAACTATCTAAAGATTGACATGTGTTTATGTCGAATATAAATGTAAAATTACATCCAATGAACAAAAATAATTAAATGATAAATATATAATCTAATTATAATTAAAAACCATTCAAATTAAAAATTTAACACTATAAATAATTTTGATAAAATTTGTTGTTTTCAATTAAAATTTATTATTTTCACTGTTCATCAAAATATGAATGTTATCCGAAAAGAACCAAAAAATTCTCCAAACTAAACTTTGATTTCCCACTTCTAAAGAGGAAGTTTAATATATAAAATGGAATATTTAAAACGGTCAAATATTTTATTTAAAAATGGTTCTCCATTAAAATGTGGTAAACTTTAATTTTTTTTAAAACTTCTTTTATCTAAAAAATTGAATTTGTACTTATATTTTGTCTAAAAAACACATAATATGGATATTAAAATTATATAGAGTATGTATAATTCAAAACACTATTAATACTATTCATAACCACTTTTTGAATGACTAGTTTGGTATGTCGTGGGGTGCTCATACTCGATGTTGCATGTATTTCAAGCTACTAAATTATATTAAATAAAATAACCAGCTATGAAATCTTGGTGTGTTATATTTAGTATAACTGAAAATTGTTTTATTTTATATTCATAGACTATATTATGATTTAGAAACCATTTCTATCTTCCCATTGATTATATTTTACACCCATTTCCATCTAGCATTTCTTGGGGGTGCCTATACAGACCACATGTTCCCAGGTTAATGGAACATTTCCTATGTTGTGCATTGTATATGGGAATTTAGGAGAATATGATTGAGATTTTACTCAAGATTCCCATGGAGATCACCCTCGGTTATTTTTATTATTTTCCTTATTCATGAATTGTATCATATCTCCCTAATATATGCTGCCTATATGGGATTTTCATTTCCTCACAAGGACATGCAATCATTGATGTGTTTACTGATGGCCATTTTTATTTTATCATTCTATTAAATTTTTCAATTCAGTTGTAATTTATAATTTTTAATGACACAAAATATTACCAATGATTTTACCTTATTATAATTATTTCATATAGTATAATAACATAAAATCACATGATGAAAAAAAATGCAACATCATGCTTAAATGAACTACTGAATTCTACATGACCATTAAACATAATTTTTTCCACTTCTATGATTTGAATTTATAAAATATAACTTACACGAATGTGATCAATAAGTTGTTTGGAGTATGATAGGAAAAACATGTTTTTGGAAATAGTTACATTCCCTTTTGAATATAAATATGTCCAATATGAATAGTATATTTTTCATTTGAATAGGAACCTTACCAACGATAGTATAAATAGACTTTATCCATCCTATAAGTTACAATATGATGTAATTATATTATAGTGTTGGTATTTTCATAACTCATGACTATTTAATGAATAATTTAATAATTTAAATTTATATCTATTGTCAAAAAATATTCATAAACAATTATTTTCATGACTTATAAATATATGATAATTTGATGAGACAATAATTAATTTTTCAAATTGTTAGAAAATCTGTTTTAATTTTTCAAATTTACCTTTTTTTTATAAATTTTAATTAAATATTAAAAACAAATTAAACATTTTTGAAAAATTACTTTCATAAAATTGAGTTCATATTTCAATTATTCACATCAAAAATGGTATTGGATAATTTTTTAGACTTTTATAAAATACATGAATTTTTTGTGAATAGTAAAATATGATAATTTAAGATAAATGCTAAATACATGATTTATGGAGTCCTGGATTATGGTTTTCTAATTTAAGAAGCATTGGATCAACCCCACTGTTTCAATTTACTATATTTATTCATGTAATAGTCACTATTTCTTTCCTTATGGATAAATAATAAATTAATGATTAACATATTGAGAAAACCCCTCTCCTATATAGTATAAATACCACCCCTAAAACCTAATTTATTCACCCCTTTAAATCTTTAAAACGTGTCCAAATTTAGTCTAATGAACTTACCTAGCTCCTATCCCATGTCTAGAAGGTATTTATTTCATCAAAATACAATGCTCAGGTGCCTTGAGGATGATCTCAACAAGAGAATTCAAGATGTAATTCCTCTCTCTCTCTTTCCATTCAATTACTTTTCAAATTTCATTAAATTTCTTATATTATACTAAATATATCTTATCAAAATGTCATTATTACTCTTGTATGATTGATATACTAGTATTCGATCATGTTAATGAAATATTGGTCATTATAATCGCCCTTTCTCTCCGTTGTTGAAAAAAATCAAATCACCATCCGTGATATGTTAATTTACCTACATCATGGGTGATGCACATCCATTCTCCTCCAAATCTATCAAGTACATAAAAAAATTAATGGGTGAAATAATATTTTTATATTTTTAACCCCTTTATTGTTTTTGAAATAAATTTTATACATAATAGTAAATGATAAAACAAATTATTTTCATCGTGGTCCAAAAACAGCCCAAATAAACCAAAAATGATCATCATTAAATTTTATCTAATGATTCATCACCAGGGAATATAAAAAAAATCATTATAAGATAATTTAAAAATTGTTAAGGTCATTAATAAAATTTAATATCAATTCTAGATGTTTATACATGTTCTACACAAAATTCCATTAATGTGAACAAGTGTACCATTCATGAAAACTATGAAACAAACACTCCCAAACAATTTAACTAACTCTATAAATCATCTAACAAACAATAAAAGAACTTAATAAAACCATAATGATTAATATTTATATATTAAAGTTTCATTAATATTTATTTAATGATTTTAATGTTTTTATACATGACATTAAAGTGAAGAAACTATTCGGATACAAGGTAATGGGAATTCTCGAACCCGACATTATTTTTTTTTGGGTTTTACAACATTAACTAAATTTTATGCATGGATATTCCTTAAAAATAATTTCATCATAATTATATTACATTTTCTGGGATATAAATTTTTTCAAATAGATTTTATGTCAAAAACAATGTTTTTAAAAATAACTATTCTTTCAAAAACACACCTTTTACTTTTCACTCAAGGATAATGTTTCTTGTTTCACGTATGTTATTCCCACTTCCATTTGGGAACCCAATGTCTATGAATGTATAATTTATGAAGTTAATCACATTATTTCCATGGGTTGTTTTATTTTTAAAATTAATATATTTTTTATCGGGACTACATGATAATGTAAATGTCATGTTTTGATGTGTGCACCTATAATTATATAGCATAATGAATTTTTTTTGATGTGACTACTACACCCAAAATTGAATAGCACTCCAATTCACTGGGAAATATGATGAATCTCATGATTTTATATGAAATCTATATAAATATGAATCTATCCATTTTTAGAACTATCTGTGCTAGTTGAAAACTATAACATGATGTTTTATTTTTATACATTTAAATATTCCATGCAATCCTCTAATGCTTCATCTCATGATTATGATGAGGATGGTATGATTATGCTCACCCCATGATTCATTGTTTCATGTTTTTATCTATTATATTACTAAGACTTTATCTCACCCCTTATTTATGTATATACATAGGATACCACTTGTACTAAGGAGATGTCAAGTGCCAATAAGAAGAAAGAGAAGAATGAATTAAAAAAATGTTTGGTGTTGTAAATGTTACAGATATTCCTAATTTTCCCAAGACATTAAACCTTTAAATACTAAATTTTTAATTATTTTATGTTAATTATAATTAAAATGATATAATTTGAATCTAATAAATTCATTTTCATTATAGATGGTATCACATACACAATTTAGTCAATCTAGGAATTATGATTAGAGAACCTTAGTAAAAACCATAGTATGAGAATTAGTATATGTAATCACATAATAAGATTTTCTAAACATATGTATCCCATAAGATATAATGGGAATAGATTGGATCATGTTATATAAAGTACATATAAAATTTTAGGAAAAGTAAATAACTTAATATTTTAAACCATTGAATTATCCTCTAAAACTTTAAGGTTGATCGTGAATATCCATTGAATATTCCTTCAACGGTGTGGGTGTAGATTCCCTATGAAGAAGAATACCTCACTCAAATTGTTGAGCCAAAAAATGTGTCAAACTGGAGGAGAATCCCATCAAGAGGGAATATATTGATGAATATCCTAAAGAGTTTTCTTGACATATCTCAGATCGTGAGGTATATTTTCTCATAGAAATCATACTCGGATCTACTCCTATCTCAATGTGCCCATATAGGATGATTCTTATCGAACAAGATGAGTTAATGATGAATCGACAACAGAATTTGGGAAAAGGGTTCTTATGCCCTAGTGCATCACCATGGGGTGAACTAGGGCACTTTGTGAAGAAGTAGGATGAATCAATGAGAATATGTGTCAATTATCAGAAACTCAACAAGATCACCATAATGAAAACAAATTGACTTCCAAGGATTGATGAATTGTTCAATCAGCTACAAGGATTGAACTACATTTCAAAGGTGGATATCTATTCTAGATAAATCATCTAAAGATAAAGGATGAGGATATTCAGAAAATGCCATTCAATACAATGTATGGTAACTTTGTGTTCTTTTTGATTCACATCGGACATACTAATGAACCTGAAATATTCATGGATTTTATTAATAGAGTTTTTATTGATTACCTCAACAAATTTGTGTTAGAGTTCGTTAATTATATTCTCATCTTCTCCATGATCATAGAGGAACCTGATGAAAATATAAGGATTGTGTTGGAGACATTAATGATGGAAATTTTGTATTCCATGTTTAGAAAGTGTCACTTTTTGATAAAATAATTCACAGTCACGAGACATGTGATTAAAAGTAAGGAAATTTCTATAGACCCTTAAAATCGCAATTGAGGAATGGCCCATAACCTTTAGTGTGATGAAAATTTATCGAATTCCTATCTTTTTATGGTAATATAGACATTTATTGATAAATTTCTCACAATTTTCAAGACCCCTATCTTAGTTTACAAGCAAAGGGATAATGTAATTCCAGATAGAATAATGTGAGGAAATCATAAAGTAGCTAAAAGAAAGGCTAAACACTCCACCTTTACTCACATTACTGAAACATGGAGAATGATTTGTGATATATAGTGATGATTTGAAGAAAGGATTTGGTTATATACTCATCAAAAATGACAATGTGATAGGATAAACCTAAATATAGTTGAATATCTATGAGTATATCTACACAAAGCATGATCTAGAGCCATCATCTATGATTTTTTTCCTTAAATATCTAGCAACACTATATAAATAGGGAGAATTTTGACATATATACCAATCAGAAGAGCCTAAAGAATATATTCATGAAAAATGATATCAATATAGAAATAAAGGATATAGATAGAGATAATTAATGATTATGATTACAAATTCTCTATCAACTTAGAAACGCGAATAAGGTAGATTATGCTCTTAGCAAAAAAGAACCTACTAATATATCCATGATGTGGATTTATAAAGACCCTATCATCAAGGATATGAAATGGATATATTAGAAAATCCTAAAGGCTAGGAATACATCCTAACTTTACCAAATAATCTCTTAACCATCTATCCAAGATAGAATTAAGGAGGCACAAAGGGATTATCTAGAGTTACAAAAGATTTTGAATGCAGTAAAGGAAGGGGATATGCACGATTTCCATATCGATGATGATTGTGTGATTCAATTTGAAATGAGGCCTCGTGGGCCTTCATTACCTGGTATAAAAAAGGTTATATTTGATAATTCACATATTTCACCTTTCTATATGTATCCAGGGACCACCATGATATACCATCATCTTCGAGAACACTTTTGGAGTGAAAACATGATGAAGGATATTTCAATGTTTATCTCAAGGGGCCTGATATGTTAGTATGTTAAAGCTGAGTAATAGGAGGCCAAATGTATGATGGAACCCTTTACATACCCGTGTGGAAATGTGATAATGTAACTATAGATATTCTCAAGGGTCTCTCAAAGACATCCAATGTAAATAGTGTGATATGGGTATGGTGGACCGACTCCCCAAGTCAGCCCGTATTTTTTTATTTGGTAAGATCTATGGATTGGAGAACATTGAAAGATTTATGTGATGGATGTGGTGAGACTAAAAGGGGATCCAATCTTTATTATATCTGATAATGTTCCAGGGTTCACATCTAAATTCTGGAGGAGTCTCCAACATCTGTTTAGTGCTGAATTAAATTTCAATATGTCTTGTCAGCACCAAAGTGATGGCCAATTTAAATATGCTATTCAGACGCATGCAGATATGCAAGAAACATGATCTTTAAAATTCAATGGTGTATGGGATTATCATCTCCCATTGGTTGAGTTCTCATATAATAACAGCTTCTATTCATGTATTCGTATGGATTCATATATAGTTGTGTCTGGAATGTGATGTAGAACTCCAACCTATTGGGATGAAGTTTGAGAAATAATGATACATTGATATGATCTTCTAAAAGAGAGAAAAATGGTTTTTTCAGGTTATCCAACAACATATCAAAACAACTCAGAGTCTAAAAAAATGAAATATTGACAATCGATGAAGGGAATTGGAGATCCACATTGGTGTTAAAGTCTTTCATCAAATGTCACTATAGAAGAGAGTCATGCAGTTTGGAAGGAAAGGGATTAAAATGCCAAGTCACATTGACTCCATTTTGCTCCATGACCACATTTGAGTCATGGAATGTCTTCTTGAACATCCATTAAATATGGATCATGTTCAAGAAGTGTTTCACATATCACACTTGTGGATGTATATACTAGATCACTCACATGTACAGAACCCAATGGTTGTACAACAAGACGATGATCTCTATTATGGGTAGAAGCTAGTAAAGATTATGTACTAAAGAGATAATATTATATGAAACAATAAAACCCACCTTTTCAATGTATTTTGGAGTAACCATATGCATGAAGAATAATCTTAGGAACAGAAGGAGGTGATGAAGGGGAATTACCCTCACATTTTTATAAAAAACATGATTTCAAGGGTGAAATTTCAAAAGGGTGGAACAATGTAATGAACCAAAGTTATATCACTGGGATTCCATTATAATAATTATGTCTTATAGTATAATCTCATAAAATTACATTAAGAAAAAACAATGCCACATTTTTTTTAAAATAACTACAAAATTCTATGTGACCTTTAAAAATTAGTTTTCCACTTATGTGATTTGAATTACAAAAATCTAACATATGTGGTTATGATCAATAATACATTCGGATTTCAGTATGACATAAATAATTTTGGTGAATACATACATACCCTTATTAATACAATTATGGCCCTTTAGAATAGTATATTTTCCATGTTAAGAGGAACCTTACCAATGAAAATATAAATAAAATATTTCCATCCAATATGCAAAAATATGATATAATTATGTTATAGTGTTGATATTTTTTCATGTCATGCATATTTACTGATTAATTTAATTATTTTAATGAAAATTTATATTCATAATATGTTCTCATAAGAATGTATTTGAATGTCTTATGATTATATAATAATTTTTTTGAGTCATTAAATAAATTTTCAATGTGTTAGAAAATATGTTTTTTATTTTTTTACTGTTTCATTATTAATATACATAAATGTTACATCGGTAATAAGGGTACATTCCCCCAAAATACAACCATTAAACCCTCTCTACTAGTTTTAAAACTTAATTATATAGGGATGTGCACATGAGGCCATTTGATCTACTAGAATTTGGGACTGTTTTAGTACCTCTATGGTCAGGATGTTAAATAGGGGTATAAAAAGTGTTTTTATTTCTTTTTTATTAATTTTTGTGGCTAAAATATAGGAGATTATTAATTTATATAGTCATGGTGAATTGTTGGGTGTTGGATTGATCGACCCACACATGGGTAGAATACTAGGTGGCCTAGGATGGAATATTTTTTCATTTTGTTCATTGTTACAATTTTTTGTGATGTCACCTTGAGTTGTTGGTGTACTTTTGGTACTCATTGATTAATGATATTTACATTAGATACCCATGGTCTAGTATATAAGAGAAATATCATTACATTAAACATTCATGGATGATAGATATTCATAAGCCATGCATATTCCATGCCATGTAGATTGAGTTTCTAGTCAATATTAATTTTATCAATGATCCTTGTGTATTTATTAAAATTCATTCAATATTACATGATAAGTATTTTTTAAAAATTATTGGTTTCATAAAAAAATTTAAATTCATTTGTATGCATGTTGTATGAAATAATGGGTGATTTATTTATCATATTTAACTATTCAAAATGCCTGTGTGATTTTATTGTTCTCATTATAATGTTTACCTTTATATCATGATTTGGTGTTTTAAACAACATTGTTGTAGATTTCCATTTTTATTTATGATGATTATTCACTTTTTTTGTGAATGCTTCATATAATTTTTAATTTCCATTACATGAAGTTTTATAATTAAAATAAATGATTGGTTAAATAAAATTTATGCCTTAATATATGTATCATTTTCTAACATATATTAATCATGGAATTATATTTAGCCATCCAATTTTGACAAGTTTTAGCAATTTAAAATAGGACTTATGTGATGAAACATTTTTGGTTATGAAAAAATAGGGATCCAATAGTAATTTATATGTCGTCTAGGCCCTTATGAATAGGGAAGGGTATCCCATATAATTAATCCATTTCATTTGAACTTAATATCGTTTTATATAAAGAAAACTACATTATTGAATTTATATGAATACCAATTTTAACATCTATATCAATGTACCTTTATAACAAGGGAATGGTGAATCATGTCACTAAACCATGGGACATGTATGTGTATGCTGAAATATAAATTCTTATTAAAAGTGTATTCCTATATGAAGGCTTCTACCACTATAATAATTGCATGGAAAACCATTTGACTGAATTTATAAATGAAAAACCCGACTCAAATAGGTCAAATGGGGAATATTTCTTATCAGATAAACCTAGTATGGTTGTAATTGGATTTTGGATAAATAAAAAAGATCCTTATAGGGTTTCCCTAACATTTATGTTCCTTTTTACACAACCTCATTGTATTATATTTATATGAAATTATTATGGTTATTTTATTTTCTTTATCAACATATATGGTTTCAAATATATATTTATCATGGCATCTTACATAACAAGTCCCATAATCAATTTTAAACAAACCAATTATCGACAATTTATTTTCAATTTTATAAGGAATTTGTAAGCTAAAATTAAAAATAAAACCTAAAGGGGGATTTCCTAAATATATTGGGATTATCATTTTCATTAACTATGGAAAATTTAGAAAGCATATAAATAAATTAATGATTTTTAAAATGATTTTACAAGGTAAAATGACCACATTATCATGATGGGTGATCATTGGATAAGTTGATCCTAATTAAAGGAACTAGAATCATATAACGATTGCCATTAGTTGGATATAAACTCCAAGGTCATGGCCGACCACTTAGTTGTTCATGTGACCCTAATTCCTTTACCATTTCAATGTATTATGACACAGGAGTTCATCAGACTATTTTAATTATTATGAAATAGTAAAACCATATGACTAATTCATTTTATGGGCCATCATATACTGAGATGCTTTGTGTTGAAAAGCCTATGGGATGTAAAAATGATGTGAAATATTGATGTGGAAACACTAGGGTAATATGAATCATTACACATGATATCCATAATGTTTCTAAAATGATACATCAAACTATTTAGATTATGTGATAAATGTTTAAGCCTTGGGTTTCTATTCTTGAAATGAAATTTTTTTAAGGTAGAGTTTCTCAGTGATAAATTAGATTAATGTCATCCAAATTCATAGAATGATGTCATAAAATTATTTGGAGTTTTTACATACTAGTTAGGCAGTTTTGGTTTTAATCCTAATGTTATGGATAACATGGACATTTAATGGGAGGAGAGACTTGTTTACATCTAGATTAAATCTGTCTTAGTACTCTTTTAACGTGTTATCCTATCTTCATTTCAGTTTATAAATAAAAAAATTCATTTTCTAATTCTAGGACTAGTGGTTAGTGGTTAAAAGACCATATTTTGTGGCATGAGTTCCCTTTTTTAGGAAAACCAAGGATAATAACACTTCTACTGTAGGGGGTATTCTTTATCTAGGTAGTACATGTTATTCCCAGTAGAAAAAACCAAGAAGGAATATTTGTAAATGGTTAGTGATACATTTGAATTACATGGAGCTCGAATGTTTTGAAATGTGCTTGTGCATTAAAGGTACCATGAAGATGAAACGGTTGGTAATGTATGCAACATTTTAAAACTAAATTTTTTTGATATGGAAATTGGTGGTGATTCTTGAGTGATCATGGGATTATTAGAGTGGTATAGAAATTTTGATCATTTAATGAATAAAAAGGCAAATGTGTTTCCAAGCTTACTCAAAATATTTTAACTGATGTGATTTGATTTTCTTTTCTATTTCATATTTAGTTTATGGTTGTTTCAGAACCGTACTGATTATTTTTTCGTGAATGAGACTGAAGTGCCTATAGACTTATTTTAAAAAATTGCTTGTGTCCTCTTGGAGCACTCTATTATTAGTGATGATCATGTCCCATATCCAGAAATTGTCTACGATTTAGTAAGAGAGAGTCTATTATATGCCTAGATAGAAGTTTAAAATTTACATCTTTTTAATTAAATAATATATTTTGGAGTTACACCTATATAGAATGGTATTTTAATATGTGTGGTTAGTATTGTGTATTTATATTTCTACTATGTAATAAATATGTGGATGAAGTCATGGGAACTAGCCATTTATTTATTTTCATGACTGTCATTGGGCTTAGTTAGTGTGTTGATAAGTATAATTCTTGGCTGTGCACCAGCATTCCACTTGTAAAACACTAGAGTATAGAAAACCTTGGATAATATATATAGACTCTAGTTGATGTTTCTGATATTACTATGGACTTCATTCGGTCTCAGATGTGATGTTTGAAAGGGGTGATGATTCTAGTATGTGTATTGTGTATGCACCATTTTTCATGCTGGGTCAGAAAAACATAAATGGACATTTTGGATGGATATGTCATTATAAATTAGTTATTAACTTTGTTTGATATGATCAAAGTAAATGTAAGGTATCTTGGAATAAGATGTTGCTGTTTATTTTATGATTATTTAGTTTCCAGATTCGAGTGTTTTTTAGAATTGTTAGCACGAAGTGGCTTGACTGGTTGTCATTTTTCATAATTTGAATACTCAATGTGTCACTGATTCTGGGATATAGTTTGGATGAGGCTAGTATAGTGTGAGTGGGCTAAGGATTTAATGGAAATTTTGCTGAAAAAGGAACTTCTAGGTCGATTGGGTGTCATCCATTCATTGAATTTGAGGATCAAGCCATGAAATTTGTCAGAACACACAGGGAATGTTAAATTAGACAATTCTAGTGGTAGAGTTATAATGGCTCATTTCTAGATTATAAATAGAAGAACCATTAGGAGAGAGTTCCATTTGTGGAGTGATTACGGTGGTGATCACTTTAGTGGTTCTCCATCTTGATGGGATCGTGGAATTTTTGTCTCAATGATTTAGTTCTAAAATTATGTGTTGACTCAAGTTCCTAATACATAGTCATCATACACATAAAGGTATGTTTGGAGGTTTGTTGTGCATTGAAAATAAAAGACACTAATTTAAACCAATCATAACCACCCAATTAAGTCATGTGATGATTTTATTATTTTCCCATGGCTTCTCGAGGAAGATAAGTTCGATGCTTGTTAGAATTTAATTACCCATTCTTTTGAACAAGGTAAAATTATCAAGGGAATTTTAATTTTACCTTTTAGTTGAAGGGAAATTCATTAAACTATGTATCATAATTTAATTAAAATATTTTTAACACATGAATTAATTATTTTGAAATTTTTTAAGGCTTGATATGTGTCCTGAGGGGTCTATTATGTTTCAAGAGCACCGGGATCTCAATTTTAAAAATTGGGAGGATGATAAGCACACCTAGTTTAAATGAAACTATGTTATCCAATATGTACAACTATGTGGATGATCAAATGGATATATAGGTATGACATGGTTCTTTATAAAATATTGAGAGGATCTTCATAGATAAGGACCTAATTACTTCTTCTTCATATGGTGGAACCACACATTTTGAAAAAGGTATGTAAAATTGTTCCCATGAACCATGAGAGGTCCCTTACAGGGAAATAGACAAAGCATGGTCTGTGAATAGTTTTTCCAACCATACAACTAAACTGTGCATCTCATTAAATGGGGGTGATATTAACATTTTCCAATATGACCTTTTAATTATATCTCTATCTTTTCATTTCCATATATTAAAATTTTACAACCTCTCATACTCAGGATCATCACATCCTATTAGGTATAGAGGGATATTATTCAATCAGGGTTGTATTCAAACACCCACAGATGCATTAGATAGCCCTTGATGAGTCGAAGACTCCCCCCGAATTTTAATAGCTTCCATTAATGTCTAAAATGATTTTATTGATCGAGATAATTTATCCTATTTTCTATAATTTTTTTTATTTAATCATTTTCTACTGAACTATACTTATTCAATCATTGATATTTCATGAGTGGACATTTCAAAGAATGAGGTTGGTGGTATATAAATTTTCGATCAATGGTTCAATGATTTAAATGGTACTCCATTGTGTCATGCATTGGTAATTACTTGTAGTGCCTATTAAATGTGAAATTTAATATATAGATCATACTTAACTAATTCTACTAGCCTTTATATATAAAATTGGATTTTATAATGGTCACGCCCCTCATTTTTAACCAATATTATGTGTGTGATCAATGAATTATTTAAATAAATTAACTATTTTTATTAATTCCCATACCAATGTGCTCTGTAATATAAAATGTATATGATTTGATAAAATGGAATGTGGTGAGATGTGACACTCAACAATATTAACTCACAGTGACTGAACTCCCACCTATGAGGTCTGTTACTTGTATAATTGAATGAATTTTATAATTCTTGTGTGGTAGTCA
This sequence comes from Viscum album, assembly GCA_963277665.1. Lineage (NCBI taxonomy): Eukaryota > Viridiplantae > Streptophyta > Magnoliopsida > Santalales > Viscaceae > Viscum > Viscum album. The sequence goes on along the minus strand of OY728121.1, from coordinate 1,346,749,547 downwards.
TGTTGTCGTGGCCAATATTATACCTCTAGAATTTATGGTATTAACTATGATGGAATGTATAATTGGACCACATAATTATGATTATGGATACAAAAAACTAAATAAATGAATTACTGTATTGAAATGGTATGTGGTCATGACCCACATTAAATGTTCATTACTTGTGTTGTGACATTTTTACACACATGACCTCTCATTTTATCTATAAATAGAAAGAATTCATGGACAATATGAACACATGGTAAATTTATAAATTATGAAGGTATTATATTGATAGGATCCACTCTGCCTTGACGGATTCTGGTTTCCACTTTATTGAATGTCAGTATAAGTGATCATATGAAAAATTTGATTACACTATATTTTTTATTGATAAACAGGACATCGAGTTATGTTGTCAAAAATGGAATTCCACACCCCCTTAGCATAGGTTGCTTTCATGCAATCCACATAACAAGGGTAGTATGGAAAGACGTTCCACACCACTTGATTAGGAGGTTGGGTAAAACCTTAACAATTATTATTTATGGTACATGTCTTGGAAACCAATATTGATCACCCTCATTGGGCATGAAAATATTATTATATTAACATGAGATTCTATTATTATTATGTGTTGTATTACACATGGATTCATTAGATTTTCATTTAGTCATGGATAGTAATACATATCCAAATATATGGATATAAACATAACTACTTCTATAGTTCATTTATATATAGATATTGATATATTTATATTTATAAATATAAATATTAATGATTAGGCCCAAGAAGGTACTATTATCTTGGTATTCGTGTAGAACCTATTCCTGACTTGTCTACATTAATATACTTATTTCCTTCTTCATTGATTATACATGGACATTGTTGTATTTTATATTCATATAATGGATTATTCTTTAGTCAAAGTTGGTGGTTTTATACTTTTATATATCACACACTACTCATTCCTCCATTACAAAAGTGTGCTTCTTATAGACCTCATGTTAGTAGGTCCATGGATTATTGGTTTTACTATGCATTGTACAAGGGATATTTGGAGAATAGGATTGATTTACTACTTTCAATGCTCTTAGAGATCAACCTCATGAATTTTTATTGTTTCTCCTTATTATTTTGTTTTATTAGATCAACCAATTGTATGATTACCTATATGGATTTCCATATCGTAAAGAATTTCATGCATGGTTGTGTTTGGAGATGAAATTATTTTTGTGTACATTATATTTGTTTAATATTTTATTTTCATTTTTTATTGATTCATCTACAATTTTATTTTATGGTATTTCATTATACTGTTGTGTTACACTCTTAAGGAGGGTATATCCTCCCTAATGTACCGATATTGGAACCTCACATATAGTAGGTATCCTCTGGAATCCGCAGAGGCATGCTTGAGGTAATGTGACCTACTATATTGGGGATCTATTTTAGTGGATTCGGGTTATAGAAATTATAGTAAGATCCCAAAACCTTGCTTTTCATTCACTGAGTGGTTGGTGAGTTGGAACCAGAAGCACCATTTATTTAGAAACTATTTTAACCTATGTTTTGGAGTAATATTTTACTGAAGTGTATGATGATACCACTTTGTTTGATTTAAGTGGTGGTACAATAATTTTGAAGATGAACCATTAGAATGTGAATTCTATTATCATGAAAAACGTTATAGGTTATTTGAGATAGAATGTTAATGATTCTTATAAAGGATAAGAAATCATTATAGTGGGTGATTTTTAATAGCTAATATTTAATTGGTATGTATTCATAGGCATTTTTAATGTCTTACATGGCTATGAAATGTGTTAGTGGTTCAAAGTGGCATAATCTAGGTTTTGTTTTTTTGGTGAAAAATGATCTAAAAAACGTAATTGTATTGGATTTTTATATATGAAACGTGACTTTTTGAAATAGACTAAAATTAATTCCCATAAATGGGTATAGTATTTAGAAAATATATCTATTATTACTTATGTGGACCATGACCAGATCGACCTCACTATAATATCATGCAAGGTGTGCGAAATCAAAATGGGAATCGTTTGAACAAAATTCTACTATGGGTGTTCACTTCAAGTAGAATAGACATCAGGTGACTGAAATCACCATTAAAATGGTGGGAATAAACATACCATGTGGATAGTTTTTTTCAAAATTTGGAAGGATAAATTTAGTCACTCTTTTATTGATAGAAGATAAACCTCTTAATGAAAAGACACAATATCATTAAGTGTGACTGTTTAACGAATTATTAACTCTTTTTACCCTATATTAATTGTTTAATTCTCTTAAAAATTCATATATCTCTGATCAAAATGATTTTCAAGAAGGCTTCTAGATGTTATCCCATATTATGATACAACTTGGGGTGATTCTATCATTCATAGAAATTTTATTATTCATTTGGGATTATGGATATCATTAAATCTTGTTCTCATACATTATGAAAAGCTAGATGAATCCATTTATGGAAGGTTAAATTGGTAATTTTGATCTTATTATACATTTATTCCATGATTAATTTCTTAAAATATATTTTATTTTCCATGTAATGGTGGATTTTATTAATTTACATGAAATTCGTGATTTAAATTTCTATTAAAATTTGTTCATGGGAATGAAACTAGTGATTACATGTTTGGTAGAAAGTGGGTTTTTTCATCAAAATTTATGAGGTATGAATCAAAGTAGAATTTATTTCCATTTTAATTTTTTTATCATGATATATTAGTATATTATCTTTATAATTGAGGCTCATTATTAATGTATGTTTCAAGTTTGTTTGTATGTTTCATTGGGAGAACCATGCATTATATGACTAGTTCTTAATTTTATGATGTGACATTCCTATTGGTCTTGCACACCCTTTGTATCATTTAATTTGGAATCATGAATTTTAGGATCATTAGAATTGGATATATGACCCCCTTTGAAGGGTACCATGAGTGTCTTGTAAACAGAAAAGGTCTTTCATTACCTAATGGTACTAGTTTGATGTAACATAAATATTTAGTCAACATGTGAGTAAATCATGATGAGGATAAATATATTCATTACATCAGAATTACAACAAGAGAAGATGATAAATGGGGTGATCATAAGATAATTATTTTATCATGGAAGATGGATGTACCATCATTAAAGGACAAACAAAAACATTAGGGTGCAGTGTGTTGTGTCTCATAAGTTTTAATGGATATATACAACTGATGGGAATAGGATCCTGAACCAATGAATGAATGTAATATATATTTTTATGATGCTTTGTTACTAATATTTTCATACTTAGTATAATTCTATGTAAATAGTTTGGGTGGAGTTTGGTGGTAGCTTTAGTAGCACACGATAACCTAACATTTGTGTTGTTGATTATTTATTTATGTAGTAATACATTATTTTGGCATAAACATTAAATATAAGAAACTTTTTTAGGGATGTAAAGGTGGCTTCCTAATTTTATTTATAGTCACACTATACAAGAGAATCTTTATGTGTGTACAATCGTAATTTTAAGAGTTTCAATAAAGATAAATGGCATAATGATAAGGAGATTTGAAGGTAGATCTTCGTGTTCATTCAATGTACAAGGAATGAAATTAAAGTGTTTTCATGGTTTATATTTTATTTCTTACTTATTATATTATTATTTTACCTTTAATAAGATGGATCCTTGTTTATTTCTTATATAAAATAATACTACCTAACATTTCATATGTTTTACAATTGTTTTTATTTTGATTTTTGTTCCCTTTTTTAATGATATGGTTTGGATATGTGGATTTGATACTGAGGGTATAGTCTCACCAATGTGCCATTTAAACCCTCAATTATAATCAAAAACCACATTAATATGGGGTGGTGGGAAATATTTCACGTAACTATCTAGCCTAAACCAAGTGATTCAGTTCATGAGATTATAAGAATCACATCATGGCTTGCTTGACATGAAATGGAATTTACAGCAATTGTGAAAATGATGGTCAATAGGATCATGGGATAAATGTAATGAGAGAATATACAAAAGATCATCATGTTAATAGTATGTAAGAAAAGAAATAATTAATTTAATTCGAAAATAAAATTACTAATTATGAAAATAGTAATAATGAATCACCAAGATCGTGGGAAAAATGAAAACCATACGCAATGACTATTGATGACGAGGACAGTGAATCCTCATATAAGAGATGGTAATTTCATAAATCTGGTATGTTTTCACCAACTCTTTGACATTTAGTTATAAATAAACACCCTTAGTGGAATTATTATTAGTAAATATTCATTACATTTAGTAGGAGGTTACTACATAGAGATCTAGTATTTTTCTATTAATTTTATAAGGTATTAGGAATCGATTAGCTATTTTTCCAATGGGTTCCTATAAAATTTATTAATGGGAAATATCGAAAAATTTACTAAATGAACACAATCTCATCAATTGATATAGACTATGTGTAATTCCATGAAATTTTAAAAAATCAATTTTTTCTAGGGCATATACAATGCCCAATATTGAGTTGAAATTAACTACAATGAATTATTAGTTTAGGATTTTCATAATCTATTTATTTAATTTTAGTGTATTAATAGTTGTAATTAAATATATATATATATATATATATATTGGTTTGAAAAAAAATAATTTACTCATAAATTCTTATGAAATACTATCTACATTTTTAAAATTTCCTTTTATTATTCTATAATAATTTTTCATAATTTTTTTTAATTTTTTTTGTTGATTCAATAATTAATTTCAAGAAATTATATATATTTTATTTGATTAAAAGTTTTTAATATTTTGATTAACGATGTTAAAATTATATTATTGTGATTGTTTGATAATTTGTTGAATGTATTTATATAGCTGCCCCAATTTCAGGTATGTAAAACATTATTTATGGATTTTATGTATGTAAAGTGGATAGATGAATTTGGGGATGTTTTTTTAAAAAAATTGTAATGTTTTTATTGATTTTCATAAGGTGTGATATTAGATCATGATTATTCAAAATCATACCCCTCCTATAGGAAACCGTACAAGGTGAAACATGTGATTCTAGGTAGGACCAATGTTTGGCCAGACCTCGTGGCCAGCTAGAAGAAACCATTCAATGTGGGATGTTGGGATTTTACATGGTCAAATAAAAGTTTTTGTGAAAATTTGGGAATATCATGTGAGGATCTTTTTGAGGTAGATATCGGAACACAATCGGACCACAATTTTGCTACCTATATGACTGACCGTGAACATTTTTAAAGTGAAATATCAAAACATTGATGTTTTATTTTCACCTCTAATCATTTATTTTTTCACCTTTTTTGTTCTAATTCAGTTTATAATCCTCTTAAAGGATTTGGAGTTTCTTCCCTTCAAACTAGAATAAATATTAATTCTTTTATTGGTGAATTTAATCCAACTTCACTTGTTAAGTCTTCGCTTTAAGTAGTTTTCAATGGATCTTATTATCTTACCTCACTCAGATTCTTAGAACTTTTCTATTGTAGACATAACTATGGATGTGGATGATAATAATTATGATATATGGCTGATTTTATATAATTTACAAATATCAATTTTGAGATTTTTGAGATTCAACCATGCTTGGTTGAAGAATTTGTGTTATTCTTCGTTTTCACCTAACAATATGTGGAAGGTCTTTTAAATATTGACTCATATTATTATAATTTGACTGATTAGTATAAAATTAATTAAATTTTATGAAATTTATTGTTAACTTTATGTGAAAATCATTTTATAAAAATTCTTTAGTGATGTTTATTGGATTTTTGGGTTTGTTGAATTGGGCATTTTAGAATTTTTGGATTTTTGGATTTGTAGAAATTGGTTGTGAAACATGATTTATTTCGTGATTTTAAAATGTACAATTTAATATATATATATATATATATATATATATATATTTGATTTATTAGATTGGTTTATATAAAGAGTTTTTAATAAAAGAATGGTTTTATTAAAATGGATTGAAATGGTGGATTTAAAATTGTTCTGGTATAGATGGGTATGTGTGAGTTCATTCTTTCAATGTGACAATGAATAAGAGTCATGGACCATTGGGGTAGACAGGTATGTGACCCTAGAAAATGTTAATGAGTTATTGTGGAATAATGATATAGGAAAATTGGTGATATATTAGTGGATGGACATGAAAACACTCATGAGTATGGAACTATTAGAGAACCATGCATGTGTTGGTGTGGATGAATCACATAATGGGGATGCCAAAAAAGAATGTGAAAAGGTTTATGATTTTTTTTGTTTCATTAGATGGAATCCTTTTTGGTATAAAACTATTTTTCATTGTTATAAGTTTTGTACTATTTGAAATGGTTTTATATAAATTGTTACATTTAAAGGTGATAACTTGTTCAACCCTAATGGCATTGAAAGGAAAGTCATTTGATGAAAACCAATCGAGTTTAATTACTCTCCACTTTATTGGAATATTGGTGTTTTTGAAGATATTAACTATCAATATACAAGTAAAGTATATGTGTAAAATTTATTTAGTGGGGCTTTGTGATACTAGTGATGTATTGTATATTTGAAGTATATATCATGATCAGTGTGTTAGATTTTTTTTCCACGTCTTTGAGTTTCGTTGGTTTTGTCTACCGCTTTGTACATTAATGTTAGTTATCTTTTTCTCGGGTACACTATTGTAGTTTGGTGTAGATATCAATAGTATCAGATTGTAAGGTGTTACATTGTTTTCATGTATCATTTAGTGGTTATTTTGTTTTGGTGGGTTGGATTAATTTTTTTATTTCTAAAAGGAAAATCAACCCCCAAATGTATTGAATCCCTTGGCTGTTATTTCCAAACTTTATCACATTGGGGATGTTGTTGATGGCCATGTACCAATTTCACATAGTCTCAAAACAATTATTAGAGTAGGTATCTTCCACTATTGTATGTTTTTTGGTTCTATGAATTAAATGTGTAATCAGTCTTGGTTATCTCTAATACATTTTGAGAAAAACTATGTCGAATTGTTAGTTTGGAAGTTGATAATCATTCTAGTCAGTATGGGATTTGGGATGGTAGAAAAGAGTATGATTGTGGGGACATTAAAGGTAGAGCATAAAAATATATAGATAGTGGTTTTTTTTATGAACTAATAGTTACAAGGGGGTTGAGTACAATTTTTTTTGGAGACACTTATAGGTTTTTGAATGTCACCTTCATGGGTTTATCCAATGATACGAGAATGACATGCATTTTAGAAATGACATCCCACTAAGTGTGAATACTTCATTTTGAGTGTTGATTTTTTTTGTTACAAGAATTTTTATTTTTTAAAATTATTAAATTAATTTTCAAATGTGAGAGTTTGAAAAATGAAGGATAGTGGTATTTTGAAAATGGTTTGATTTACCAAATAATGGTAGACTATTAAAAATGTGTTAATAAAGAATGGTGTTGAATTTATGAAATCCGTGTTGTGATTTGGGTTTTGTGCTATAATATGAAAATTTTAATCCATTGGATTCTAGAGAGTTATAAACCAAGTGTTTATGTGTTACTTGGAAAATAGAACCCAATATGACTCATAAAAACAAACCAGAAGAAGCTGGTGTAAAGTACAGTCACCTAAGCCACAAGTGACCCAAAAACTAGTTCAATGTATTTTCCAAAATACCAATGATGTGGATAGTGGGAAACAAAAGGATAAAAAAAGACATACGAATCATTCCATTGAGCTCCAAAATATTTATATAGCCATCTTGTAGGTTGATTTGGAACATAGAAGGTAGAGGTGTGGCTGAACAGGATTAATTGTGTCTTCGATTTTCATATCACACCAAAAGAGAAGAATGGTATGTTGTTGTCATATATGATGGAAAATCATCAATTCCAATAGTGGGATTTTTTAGTTCAGGATAAATTGAGCTAAGGCCTTGTAAAAGATGATTATTAAATATTGTTCACAAAAAATTATATCCTCAAACGTTCATGATTTATATAGAAACTGACTATTTCATCATTATTTTGGAAAATGTCTTAGTGATAGAGTATGTGAATAATTTTCTTAATTTGGTTCTCGTTTCAACTAAAGTTGATGCTGGTACATCATTGAAGGAAAACATATTTGAATGATGGATGAGGCATGATATTATCTCAAAGATTAATGTTCCCTATATTATGGATTATATGGAGACGGTCAATATAGTGATAGTGGAAGAAAGAGAAATTTTATGAGGAATGGTAGGATGGATCATGTTGATTTCTATGGGAAATTGTTGGAACTCTAAGAATGGGAATAATAGGAAGAGGTACACATATTTCCAAGGTAGTGCAATGGCTCCAAATAAGTCATCTGAATTGGTGATTCTTCCACCATGCCCCAGGAGTAAAGATGGATGCTTCCCATTTGGTTATTTGGACCACATGAAGTGAGAGATTATGTAACCTCATGGAGTATTCATAAATTAAAACCAAATGGGAAATATTCAGTGTTATTATCATTGGCTCTTAGGTATAATTTTCGAGACACTTCTCATGTGTCTTAGATATTGTATTCTTTTACAAGATGAGGGAAACAAAATACAAATCGCCAATAGAATTGAGATAGAAATGATGATTATAGTAATACCATTAATTCTTAAGATGAAAAACATTAACATTGAAATAAAGAACATAGGGCAGTGATTAAGAAATTTTATGTAGTAGAGTGAGTTATTGTGGATGATCAATTTGGACCGTCGACCATGAAAGGTATGATTTTTTTTTGAATTATACCCTTAATCATTATTTGATTCACAATGGTGCATCCCATTTTATTATTTATTATAATGATATTGATTATCTGATTTTAAATGTTGAGATTAAATCATCAATATTAAAACAAAAAACACCTCTTGGTAAATTGAAATGTCAAATTATTTCTATAAAGAATGCTCCATATATTTTGATGGAGCTATGTTGAGATTGGATATACTGGTGATGGAGATGGATGTATACACCAAAATCCTATTGGTGGGTTGGTTGAATATGTTGAAGGATCACAATTATTGTTATAAATATAGGATTTGTTTCATGATTTAGTATAGAATAAAAAATATCATTAATGGATACAAGTATCATGGGGATAAGAAGGGGAATTTGGACTTTTAATTCTGGTGGAGTGATGGATAAATCCAATGGTGCTATGAAATTACAAAACCCCACTTACCAAATGTGCAGAAAGAATCACCCAGGATATTTCCTGAAGGGGACAAGGATGTTCTTTAGGTGTGGATGAGAAGGGCCCCTAGAAAATTATACCTGACATCAAAAACCCACTACCACGACAGAGGAATGGAACCCTATGATTAATCCTTAATGAATTGTTCATTGAAACAACTGTGATGAAACATGGATCTTTGCAAACCAGAACACTAATCAAAGGATTTTTAGAGCCAACCAATAACCTCCAAGGAAGCCATTGAGAGATTTTTCCATTACTACTGCTGATGTGAATCTTGAAAAAGAAGTGGTTAGAGGCACACTAGTTATTAATTCATTTATAGTGAACATAATTTTCAATTATTTTCAATGCATTCTTTTATATGCGTAATTTTTTGTAGAAAAATACAAACACCACCACAATTCATGGTAGTAGAGATGTCTGTGAGATTTAAATCTTGGGAAATTATTTGATCCCATGAATATAAAACCTACCCTTTAAAATTTTCTTGATTGAACATCCTAGAGAACCTATTTATACTCCCTAGGGTGGAATTTAATTCAATTCTTAGCTTGCATTTGGTTTCCCTATATAGAGACAACGTAAATTTATTTGAGAGGGAAATCACTCTCTATATAGATAATTATCCTCAAATTCTACACAAGTGTACGGAGAGGGATTAATCTCCATCAGAACCATCATTCCATGAATTGATATTACTACCCTATGATCGTTTATTTATTGATTAGATTATTGAGCCTATGGAAGGAACCATCCACAATGATATACCTATTGTGATGTAATTTTTTGACGTGTTTCCTAAGGAGTTTCCTAGTCTTTTTTATAGAAGAGATGTTTAATTATCGATTGATATTATACCAAGGATATTTCCAATATCCAAGACTCTATATAGAATGGAAATTGTAGACCTTGAAAAGATAATGAAACCACTACAAGAGAATCTGAGAAAGGGTTTATATTCCCAAGTGCTTCTCCTTGGGGTGCACCAGTCCTCTATGTCAAATAGAAGGAATAGTCAATGTGCCGTTTCATTGATTATTATGTGCTAAAAAAACATAAGGTATTTTTTTTCACGAATTGCTAACTTTTTTGATCAGTTATTTGGATCACAACACTTTTCCAAGGTGGATCTATGGTTGGGATATTACCATGTAAGGGTGAAGAAGGAGGATATCCCAATTACTAGTTTTCATACAAGGTACAGGCACTATGAATTCGTAGTAACGCCTTTAGAACCTTCTAATGCTCCATCAATCTTTATTGACTTGATGAATTTAGTCTTTATATATTATTTGGACAAATTTTTGGAAGTCCTTATAGAAAATATTCAAATATACTTCAAACCCTTAAGGAGAATAGGGACTATCTATGAACTATACTAGAGACCATGTAAAAACGATAATCTTTATAAAAAGTGAAACAAGTGTGTGTTATTTTCAAGGAAGTATTATTCTTGGGGAATTTCATCACAATAAATGTTATATCTATGGATCCCTTGAAGGAAAATGCAATTGAGGGATGCCCGAGGCCAGCACCTGTGATATATATTCATAGCTTTGGTGGGTTACCTAGATACTATTATCGATTTGCGGAAAAATTCTCATGATTTTCATACCCTTTTTCCATGATAACTCATAAGGGCGTTACGTTTTATTGTAATGATGGATGTTAATAAATTTACATGGAGTTGAAAAGGAGTATTATCACGGTGCCCATGATCACTCTATATATAATTATAGAATATTTCATGGTATCAATTGATGATTTGAAGAAGGGACTGGGCTGTGTGTTGATGCAAAATGACAAATTCATTACCTATGAAAGAAGCTAATTGAATGTTCATGAGAAAAATTATCTAACACTTTATCTGGAGTTGGATTCAGAGATCTCCACACTGATGGTTTGGTTGCATTATCTCTTTAGGTTGAAGTGTGTATATATATTTATTAAAAAATTCTCAAGTATATATTCACATAGAAAGAGTTGAAAATTCACAAACGAAGATGTCAAAGTAGATCAAGGACTATGACTTCTCAATATATTACCACCATGGGAAAGAAAACACGGTGGAAGATGAAATAAGTATAAGGAAACCAACAATCCTATCATTTATTAGACCTGAAAAATATCCAATCAACATAGATTTGATGAAGATTGATGTGGGAATAATAAAAAGGGTAATATCATCAATCATTTCAGAAATGATTTATCAACAAAATCATTTGGAAAGGATAAAGGATGTTTAAAAAGATGATGTAAGAATTGAGAAGCAAGTGGAAACTATAAGAAAATGGAAATCCTCATAGTTAAATGTTAATGAAGAAGGAATTTTGAGTTTTGGGTCAAAACTATGTGTTCTATAAAATCTGGAGTTAAAGAAAGATCTTTTAGATGATGTAGGTAGTTCAAATTTCTCCACTCACCCAAAAAACAAAGATGCATTGAGATCTCTAAGAGCGTTATTGGTGTGACAAAAAGAAGAATGAGATTTCTGAATATATATTAATCTTATATGTATATTACCAAGTGAAGGTGTAGAGATATAATTATAAAGGAATAATGCATCCATTACCCATACCTATATGAAAATGTGAAAACATAACCATTGAATTTGTCATCGGAATTCTGAAGACATCCAAAAGAAACAATTTCATCTGGGTTGTTATGGATCATATTATAAAGAATGAACACATCAATGATATCCAGGAAAATTTCTCATTGGATCAATTAGAATGAATATATATCAGAGTAGCGTTAAGGCTGTATGGTGTAAAACAGTTGATTTTATCCGATTGAGATCCATGTTTCAACTATACGTTCTTGAAAAGTCTACAACACACTTTGATTACTGAGATGAACTTCAGTACAAATTACCATCCTAAAACAAATGACCAGTCTGAATAGACTATCCAAACACTTGAGAAAATGTTTAGAGCCTTCTCAATGGACTTTAAAGGCATATGGGACAAAAATATTCTTTTGGTAGACTTCCATAAGAACAATAATTTCCACACAAGATTCCAAATGGATCCTTATCAATACCTTTATTGGAATGGGTGAAGAACATCGATATGTTGTGATGATATTAGGAAGAGAATAATTTTAGTTCCTGAAATGGTCGAAGAAATGGTGTAGAAGGATAAGACCATACAACCGCACGTCAAAGAAACTCATTGTCAAAAAAAGAGATATCCAAACTACCATCGGTGAGACCTAGATTTAGATGTTGGATATATGGTTTTCATCTACATATCTCCATGGAAGAGTGTGATGAAATTTAGGAAGAAGTGAAAGCTTATCCTTAGGTACATCATCCCTTTCAAGATCCTTCATCACATGGTAGTAGTGTCATATAAACTAACACTCCAACCAAAACTTTTTCAAATACATGATGTGTTCTATGTATCACTCGTACAAAAGTAAATAATAGACCCATCACATGTACTCAATTAAGAGGTGGTACCATTGGAGAATCAAATATCCTATAATGATAAGCTATTTAATATCATATATCATAGGGGAAATTTTTTGTGAAATAAGACAATTACTCTCGAAAAAGTGTTTCGGAGAAACCACATGTTTGAAGAAGCAACATGCGAACCAGAAGAAGTGACGAGGTAGAGTTAACCACATATGTTTTGGTGTGGGAAAAGGAAATTTGAAGGGATCAAATTATTATGGTGGGATGGTTATAATGAATCTATCATTTAGGAATAAAATTACTTTTTCTTTTAAATTTTCATTGATACAAAAATACATGCACCATTTTTTAATATTATTGGGATTAAATGACTACTAAGTGTCATTAATATTGATAAAATAGTCGTTTAAAACTGACGAAACTACTGATATAAATATAAGGTTTAAAATAATTTTTTTGACATAGATAAAATGACCTCATTTAGTAGACTCCGACCACAGAAATCTCATTATTCAGATCTCGTAAATGAGTTAGTGTCATTGGGCTATTCACTTGAGCAATCCCAAGCCGAACTTCAACATGTTAAGAATGAATAGAATTTCCTATGGAAGAAGTTAAATTTAATAGAGATTACCATATAGGTACTGTTATTTGAGCCACCCCAAGAGTCTCCCACCATCACAAAGCTCACCCTTAGGTCATATATTTGTGTTATAAGGGGTTATGTAACAATGTAATAGTTTCTTATTGTGTAATACATTTTTATAAATAAAATTCATATTCCATAATTCCTTTATAAGAATAGTCTTTCTTAAAAAATGATGAATTTGTTAAATTGATTCTTCGAGTAAAAAATGGTAATTTTGAGAAATATATAAATTATTATATTAAAATAAGGTTTTTATTAATAATATTATAAAAACACATCTAATAAATTATGATTACATCATTTCACTATGTTTAAATGATTAGTTAATCAGTTTTATAAGAGTTATTTTTTATATGAAAAAATGTGTATTTTAATGAATTTATTTTAAAAAATTAATGAAATTTTAAAATAATTAATATTTTAATTAAATATTATTATCTTGTTACATTTTTGAATAGGAAATTAGTATATACTTTTTATAAATTCAAATTTATATTTTATTAGGGTTTGAAAATATTTTTTAACTAAACCCGTGAATCTTTAAGTAATGACAGTTTTAATTTTAAAAGTGAAACCACACATAATTATAAATTTATAATGATAAAATGATTAATATATTTGAAATTATAATGGCTAAATTATCTAACGGTGAATTTTTCATAATTTTATTAGACATCTAATTTTTTGGGTAAAAATTATATACCATATGAATAAAATATGTGTTCTATGACATTTTAATGAACCCAAAATGATGTAATATAAACTATAATGGGTATTATCAGTGAAATATATGTTTTTCATTAAAATTATGTGATTTTAGATTTATTTATTTATTTTTTAAATACATAGTGAATTCGTCAAAATGTATAATATATTTTATGATTTTAAATTCATTTCATTATGAAGGTGTCTCACCTCCACATAAGCAAGAAGAATATTTTAATATGTTCGGCCATTTTCCATATAAAATAATTATTTGAACTCCCCTTTGTAAAAATCCTTGGGCAAAAACCATGGGATTTTTTGGGGTTTGTAATATTTAATTATATAGATTCTTATACCTACGTTTTTGAAATATTAAATAATTCACCTCTCATTTATTATATAGACCCACCCATGCTCCAAATTCACTTCACTCAATATCCATGGATAACATCCCTACCATTTACACCCCTCTATATAATCCACTTAAGGAACCCCAATCTCTCAAGAATCCCCTATTCAAGATTATGATGTCACACACTCATGTAAGGGTTTCCTTTCTTCCTCATTTTTATCCATGTTTCCTAATATTGTTACATCCATTTATTTTCAATTAAAATTGAAAGGGTATGTTTTTGAACCACCCCCATACTACCCTTATTATTTTTTATGACGGGATACATCTTTCTCTCTAATTAATCCCTCCCATGTCCAATGTATTCATATTTATGAACATATACTTATTTATTATATAAATTCATGTATATATTCCACATTCATTTATCATGTAATAAATGATGATGTTGAAGGAATCCGTGTAATATGATCTATGGGGCACACATAAGCCTGATATTTAAATGTATATGAATGTTTCTCCCTAATAGTGCTCCAATTCATCGGGTAATGTTTGGTATCGTAATATGTAATGTTGGGATATGGTATTACAAAATTCCTTTTGGGAAATTTTCAACATGTTGGGATATGGGATTACCATATTACATTATTTTAATGATATAATGTTTTATGTTGTTTCTAAATTTACATGTTATTATAATCATGCTATATCATGACTTTATGTTCATGTTTCTCTTGTGCTACATTGATATGACTATTGAATAAAATGTATTGTATTCTTCATGTTATGTCCTGTTTACCCCTTACTTTTATTTATAGATCACCCTTTTATTTTATATGTCCTCAGGATATCCAATGAAATTCTATGTATGGAGTAATGTTTCATTCATGTAAAAGATTTTTTTAATAATTATGGTGTGGTTTATGTCTTCAGTTTTCATGTAATCTTCCTAGTCCACAAAGACACTAGACATATTGATCTTCTTGGTTATATTAAGTTAATTTTTATGTAATATAGTAAGTCTAAATATGAATTAAAGTGTGGGGTTGTTAAAATAACCTCCTTATCTTCGAATCTAGGTATATTTGGGACCATTTGACATGATTTGGACACATATTATATTATAATATTTCATTTATTTTAGAAAAGTACATAAGTGATACTTTAAAAAAATAGTAATCATTTATTAATTTAAAAATTATAAAAGTAATACATTTTTAAAAGTGAAAAAGATATAGTTAAAATTTTAAACATGTTCTATTTATGGGTTACAAGTCAGTTTATGGAATCCTTCTTGAACCCTTAAGAGTAAAGAAATTGATATCACATTAATTGTTAAAATTGATAATGAATGAATAGAACAAATAGATATCTGTGAAAATATCACATAAACTCTTAAAACATTTAATGAATGAGATTATTTCAGCACATACTCGTCCTAAATACTAACTATATCTATTATTATCGATTTATCAACAAAAATAAATTTATATTAGTTTAATTATTTATGGAATTACAAAAGTAACCCTCCCCTCACAAATAAAGGGGAAAATACTCCCTTATATTCCTCACCCATTTTGAAAACTATATTTTATTAAATAATTATCTACATATCTTCAGAACAACACTACCAATATACAGTATTCCCCCATTTGATTAAAAACCCATCTTATAAAGGATATCAGTATAAACATAAGGAGGTTGTACAAGGAAGAGGTACAATTATTAACTGAGATTTTTCAATTAACTGTTTCATCTATGTCATTAAAATATTTTTATTATATATTTAAATAATAACCCAAATATCTTCCAAACTATCATATCATGTAATTCTTTTTTAATAACTTATATCTATCTCTTATTATATAAAATTCAGAATGAATTTTTCTTTCATGAGTAGAACATACCACCACCTCATTAATCAATGAAATAATTTTTATGTCACCATCTCTCATGGATGGTTATACTATTATATTAGATATATAAATATATGATATTCATGAAATAATTAAAATTCCATTATGATGAAATTTTGACTATTTTCCTACCTTCCCATAAATTGAAAAAATAATAACACTATTGATATATATGTATGGATTACAACCTCTAAGAAGCAATGTAATTCATTTTCCTCACAACATATCATGGATGGTACATATAACAATATTTAATGATATAATATGGAATTGAGGATATAATAATCATTACATACAGATAAAATTAAACTTACTTTCTTTCCCACATTCTTTTCTAAAAATTAAAAACTTTCTCATCCATTTGTATAGCCTAAAATATAAATGATGATATTTTAATGAATTTTTCATAAACATATCTCATAGTTTTTTAAATTATAATTCACGTATTAAAATAATTTTTATTTAATTAATATTCCTATTTAAATGAAGGAATATTTACCTTTTTGACTATGGTTAACCAGCTAATGACATTTTGGATATATTGTATGAATATCATCAACATTTCCTATATCATCTCAAATTATTAGGTAATTGAATAAAAAATTGAATAAAATAAAATAAAATGAATAAAAAAAATTAAAAAATTTATTAATAAACTAAATATTTAACATATGTTTTATATTCTAGATGGTAAAGAATGTATGTTATGACTCATACTCAAGGTATATGACACAATTTCATACAACATTATTATCAAAATTATTTAATATTGTTTTTACAAATATTTTTTTTTCCATTTCCAAATTCTTAAAATTAAAATATGGATATATTTATAGGGAAATATTATAGAGATACTGTAAATTTGATGCCACTCTTTAATTTCATATAATGGATTCCAAAATGAATCTTTTTACATATTTTATATAGATTGTATTTAATTTCATAAAAAGGAAAAATGGATCTTCTATTTTAACATATATGACATAAATGATATTTCATACTACGACATTAGTTATTTGATTTATTTGTTCCTTTTTTCAATATTCCATGTTTTAAACAAAGAAAACCTAATCTTAACTTGTTTTTTCACACTTTAATTTTGAAAATCCCCTTCAAAAATGAAACCACATTTTTATATTGGAAAACGTATTGCACATGGTTTGAAATGTAAATTTTCGTGTTTTTGATGATGAAAAAATGAAAGAATACAATTTTAAATTAATGATATAGAACTATAGAATTTTCTACAATGAATGGTGAGCCTGATTCAAATTTTATGATTGAGTGGATCAATAAAACATATAAAATGGGCGGGTGAAATAAATCTCTATAATGCAGTTATTTATCATTCTTACCATTAATGAAAAGAATAAGGTAGTTAATCAAGGATTTTTCTCAAAAAGACATAATGGGGATCTATTTATTTTTGATGTGGTTTCGGAATAAAATTCTCTTAGTTACCTAAAATATTATTTGTATTCATTCCATGGGTTTTAATGGATCACATTTATAATTTATTTATGGTGTGTATTTATTATTTTCACTATTCATCAAAATATGAAAGTTATCCGAAAAGAACCAAAAATTTCTCCAAACTAAAATCTGATTTCCCACTTCAAAAGAAGAAGTTTATTATGTAACATGGAATATGTAAAAGGGTCAAATATTTTATTTAAAAATGGTTCTCCATTAAATGGTGGTAAGCTTTCATTTTTTTAAAAAAATTTATTTTATCTAAAAAACTGAATTTGTACTTATATTTTGTCTAAAAAACACAAAATATGGATATTAAAATTAAATAGAGAATATATAATTCAAAAATATATTAATAATATTCATAACCACTTTTTGAATGTCATGTTTGGTATGTCGTGGGGTGCTCGTACTCTATGTTTCATGTAGTGCAAGCTACTAAATTATATAAAATAAAATAACGAGCTATGAAATCTTGGTGTGTTACATTTAGTATAACTGAAAATTGTTTTATTTTATATTCATAGACTAGATTATGATTTAGAAACCATTTCTAGCTTCCCATTGATTATATTTTACACCCATTTCCGTCTAGCATTTCATGGTGGTACCTATACAGACCACATGTTCCCAGGATAATGGAACATTTCCTATGTTGAGCATTGTACATGGGAATTTAGGAGCACATGATTGAGATTTTACTCAAGATTCACATGGAGATAACCCTCAGTTATTTTTATTATTTTCCTTATTCATTAATTGTATCATATCTCCCTAATATATGTTGCCTATATGGTATTTTCATTTCCTCACAAGGGCATGCAATCATTGATGTGTTTACTGATGCCCATTTTTATTTTATCATTCTATTAAATTTTTCAATTCAGTTGTAATTTATAATTTTTAATGACACAAAATATTACCAATGATTTTAACTTATTATAATTATTTCATATAGTATAATAACATAAAATCACATGATGAAAAACAATGTAACATCATGCTTAAATGAACTACTAAATTCTACATGACCATTAAACATAATTTTTCCCACTTCTATGATTTCAATTTCTAAAATATAACTTACACGGCTGTGATCAATAAGTTGTTTAAAGTATGATAGGACAAACATGTTTTTGGAAATAGTTACATTCCCTTTTGAATATAAATATGTCCAATATGAATAGTAAATTTATCCTTTGAATAAGAACCTTACCAATGATAGTATAAATAAAATTTATCCATCCTATAAGTTACAATATGATATAATTATATTATAGTGTTGTTATTTTCATAACTCATGACTATTTAATGAATAATTTAATAATATAAATTTATATCTATTGTCAAAAAAATATTAATAAACAAGTATTTTCATGACTTATAAATATATGATAATTTTATGAGTCCATAATTAATTTTTCAAAGTGTTAGAAAAGCTGTTTTAATTTTGAAAATTTACATTTTTTATAAATTATAATTAAATATTAAAAACAAAATAAACATTTTTGAAAAATTACTTTCATAAAATTTAGTTCATATTTCAATTCTGCACATCAAAAAATGGATATGGATAATTTTTTAGATTTTTATAAAATACATGAATTTTTTGTGAATAGTAAAATATGATAATTTACGATAAATGCTAAATACATGATTTATGGAGTCCTGGATTATGGTTTTCTAATTTAATAAGAATTGGATCAACCCCACCATTTCAATTTACTATATTTATTCATGTAATAGTCACTATTTCTTTCCTTATGGATAAATAATAAATGAATGAAGAAAATATTGAGAAAACCCCTCTCATATATAGTATAAATACCACCCCTCAAAACCATACTTCTTCACCCCTTTAAATCTTTAAAACATGTCCAAATTTAGTCCAATGAACTTACCTAGCTCCTATCCCATGTCTAAAAGGAATTTCTTTCATCAAATTACAATGCTCAGGTGCCTTTAGGATGATCTCAATAAGAGAATTCAAGATGTAATTCCTCTCTCTCTTTTTCCATTCAATTACTTTTCAAATTTCATTAAATTTCTTATATTATACTAAATATATCTTATCCAAATTTCATTATTACTCTTGTATGATTGATATACTAGTATTCGATCATGTTAATGCAATATTGGTCATTATAATCCCCCTTTCTCTCCTTTCTTGAAAAACATCAAATCATTGTCCGTGATATGTTAATTTACCTACATCATGGGTGATGCACATCCATTCTCCTCCAACTCTATCAAGAACATAAAAAAATTAATGGGTGAAAAAATATTTTAATATTTTTAACCTCTTTAATGTTTTGGAAATAAATTTTATACATAATACTAAATGATGAAACAAATTATTTTCATTGTGGTCCAAAAACAGCCCAAATAAACCAAAAATGATCATCATTAAATTTTTTCTAATGATTCATCACCAGGGAATATAAAAAAAATCATTATAAGATAATTAAATTTTTTTTAAGGTCATTAATAAAATTTAATATCAATTCTAGATGTTTATCCCTGTTCTACACAAAATTCCATTAATGTGAACAAGTGTACCATTCATGAAAACTATGAAACAAACACTCCCAAACAATTTAACTAACTCTATAAATCATTTAACGGACAATAAAAGAACTTAATAAAACCATAATGAATAATATTTATATATTAAAGTTTCATTAATTTTTATTTAATGATTTTAATGTTTTTATACAGGATATTAAAGTGAAGAAACTGTTCTGATACAATGTAATGGGAATTCTCGAACCCGACATTGTTTTTTTGGGTTTTACAACATTAACTAAATTTTATGTATTTATATTCCTTAAAAATAATTTCATCAAAATTATATTACATTTTCTGGGATATAAATTTTTTCAAATAGATTTTATGTCAAACACAATGTTTTTAAAAATAACCATTCTTTTAAAAACACGCCTTTTACTTCTCACTCAAGGATAATGTTTCTTGTTTCATGTATGTTATTCCCACTTCCATTTGGGAACCCAATGTTTATGAATGTATAATTTATGAAGTTAATCAAATTATTTCAATGGGTTGTTTTATTTTTAAAATTGATATATTTTCTATGGGGACTACATGATAATGTAAATGTTATGATGTGATGTGTGCACCTATAATTATATAGCATAATGAAATTTTTTCGATGTGAATATTGCACCCAAAATTGTATAGCACTCCAATTCACTGGGAAATGGGATGAATCTTATGATTTTATATAAAATCTGTATGAATATGAATCTATCCTTTTTCAGAACTATGTGTGCTATTTGAAAGCTATAACATGATGTTTTATTTTTATGCATTTAAATATTCCTTGCTATCCTCTAATGCTTCTTACCATGATTATGATGAGGATGGTTTGATTATGCTCACCCCATGATTCATTTTTTCATGTTTTTATCTATTATCTTACTAAGACTTTATCTCACCCCTTATTGATGTATATACATAGGATACCACTTGTACTAAGGAGATGTCAAGTGCCAATAAGAAGAAAGAGAATAATGAATTAAATAAATGTTTGGTGTTGTAAATGTTACAGATGTTCCTAATTATCCCAAGACATTAATCCTTTAAATACTAAATTTTTAATTATTTTATGTTAATTATAATTAAAATGATATAATTTGAATCTAATAAATTCATTTTCATTATAGATGGTATCAGAGACACAGTTTAGTCAATTTAGGAATTATGATTAGAGAACCTTAGTAAAAACCATAGTATGAGAATTAGTATATTTAAGCACATAATAAGATTTTCTAAACATATGTATCCCATAAGATATAATGGGTATTGATTGGATCATGTTATATAAAGTACATATAAAATGTCAGGAAAAGGAAATAACTTAATATTTTAAACCATCACATTATCCTCTAAGAATTTAAGGATGATCGAGAATATCCATGGAATATTCCTTCAACGGTGTGGGTGTATATTCCCTATGAAGAATAATACCTCACTCAAATTTTTGAGCCAAAAAATGTGTCAAACTAGAGGAGAATCCCATCAAGAGGGAATATATTGATGAATATCCTAAAGAGTTATCTTGACATATCTCAGATCGTGAGGTATAGTTTCTCTTAGAAATCATACTCGGATCTACTCCTATCTCAATGTGCCAATATAGTATGATTCTTATCGAACAAGATGAGTTAATGATGAATCGACAAAAGAATTTGGGAAAAGGGTTCTTATTCCCTAGTGCATCACCATGGGGTGCACTAGGGCACTTTGTGAAGAAGTAGGATGAATCAATGAGAATGTGTGTCAATTATCGGGAACTCAACAAGGTAACCATAATGAAAATAAATCCACTTCCAAGGATTGATGAATTGTTCGATCAGCTACAAGGATTGAACTGGATTTCAAAGGTGGATATCCATTCTAGATAAATCATCTAATAGTGAAGGATAGAGATATTCAAAAAACGACCTTCAATACAATGAATGGTAACTTTGTGTTTTTGTTGATTCACATCGGACATACTAATGAACCTGAAATATTTATGGATTTTATGAATAGAGTGTTTATTGATTACTTCAACAAATTTGTGTTAGAGTTCATTAATTATATTCTAATCTACTCCATGATCATGGAGGAACATGATGAAAATATAAGGATTGTGTTGGAGACATTAATGAAGGAAAATTTGTATTCCATGTTTATAAAGTGTCACTTTTGGATAAAATAATTCACATTCATGAGGCATGTGAATAAAAGTAAGAAAATTTCTATAGACCCTTAAAAGCGCAATTGAGTAATGGCCCAGACCCTCTAGTGTGATGAAAATTTATCGAATTCCTATCTTTTTATCGCAATATAGACATATATTAATAAATTTCTCACAATTTTCAAGACCTCTATCTTATTTTACAAGGAAAGGGATAATGTAATTCTAGATAGAATAATGTGAGGAAATCATAAAGTAGATAAAAGAAAGGCTAAACACTTCACCTTTACTCACATTACTGAAACATGGAGAATGATTTGTGATATATAGTGATGATTTGAAGAAAGGATTTGATTATATACTTATAAAAAATTATAATGAGATAGGCTAAACCTCACGATAGTTGAATATCCATGAGTATATCTACACAAATCATGATCTAGAGCCATCATTTATGATTTTTTTTCTTAAATATCTCGCAACACTATATAAATAGGGAGAGGTTTGACATATATACCAATCAGAAGAGCCTAAAGAATATATTCATGAATAATGAGATCAATTTGAAATAAAGGATATATATAGAGCCAATTAATGATTATTATTACATATTATCTATCATCTTAGAAGGGAAAATAAGGTAGATGATGCTCTTAGAAAAAAAGAACCTACTAATATATCCATGTTGTGGATTTATAAAGACCCTAACATCAAGGATATGAAAAGGATATTTTAGAAAATCCTAAAGGCTGGGAATACATCCTACCATTACCAAATAATTTCCTAACCATCTATCCAAGATAAAATTAAGGAGGCACAAAGGGATTATCCAGAGTTACAAAAGATTTTGAATGCAATAAAGGAAGAGGATATGCACGATTTCCATATCGATGATGATTGTGTGATTCAATTTGGAATGAGGCCTCGTGTGCCTTCATTACCTGGTATAAAAAAGGTTATATTTTATAATTCACATATTTTACCTTTCTATATGTATCCATTGAGCACCATGATATACCATCATCTTCGAGAACACTTTTGGAGTGAAAACATGATGAAGGAGATTGCAATGTTTATCTCAAGGGGTCTGATATGTTATTATGTTAAAGCCGAGTAAAAGGAGTCCAAATGTATGATGGAACCCTTTAAAAACCCATGTTGAAATGTGATAATGTAACAATAGATATTCTCAAGTGTCTCTCAAATAAATCCATTGTAAATAGTGTGATATGGGTATGGTGGACCGACTCCCCAAGACATCCCGCATTGTTGTTATTTGGTAAGATCTATGGCTTGGAGAACATTGAATGATTTATGTGATGGATGTGGTGAGACTACAAGGGGATCCAATCATTATTATATCTGATAATGTTCCAAGGTTCACATCTAAATTCTGGAGGGGTCTCCAACATCTGTTGAGTGCTGAATTAAATTTCAATATGTTTCATCAGCAACAAAGTGATGGCCAATTTAAATATACTATTCAGATGCATGATGATATGCAAGAAACTTGATCTTTAAAATTCAATGGTGGATGGGATTAGCATCTCCCATTGGTTGAGTTTTCATATAATAATAGCTTCCATTCATGTATTCGTATGGCTTCATATATAGTTGTGTATGGAATGTGATGTAGAACTCCAACCTATTGGGATGAAGTTTGAGAAATACTGATACATGGATATGATCTTATAAAAGAGATGAAAATGGTTTTTCAGGTTATCCAACAACATATCAAAACAACTCAGAGTCTAAGAAAATGAAATATTGACAATCGATGAAGGGAATTGGAGATCCACATTGGAGTTAGAGTCTTCCTTAAAATGTCACTATAGAAGAGAGTCATGCAGTTTGGAAGGAAAGGGATTCAAATGCCAAGTCACATTGACTCCATTTTTCTCCATGACCACATTTGAGTCATGGAATGTCTTCTGGAACATCCACCAAATATGGATCATTTTCAAGATGTGTTTCACATATCACTCTTGTGGAAGTATATACTAGATCACTCACATGTACAAAACTCAATGGTTGTACAACTAGAATATGATCTCTCTTATGGGTAGAAGCTAGTAAAGAATATGTACTAAAGAGATAATGTTATATGAAACAATAAAACCCCCCTTTTCAATGTATTTTGGAGTAACCGTATGCATGAAGAAGAATATTAGGAATAGAAGGAGGTTATGAAGGGGAAGTACCCTCACATTTTTATAAAAAACATGATTTCAAGGGTGAAATTTCAAAAGGTTTGAACAATGTAATGAACCAAAGTTATATCACTGGGATTTAATTCTAATAATTATGTCTTATAGTATAATCTCATAAAATTAAAATATGAAAAAACAATGCCACATCTTTCTTAAAAGAACTACAAAATTCTATGTGACCTTTAAAAATTAGTTTTCCACTTATGTGATTTGAATTACAAAAATCTAACATATGTGGCTACGATCAATAACACATTCGGATTCCAGTATGACATACATAAATTTTGGTGAATACTTACATACCCTTATTAATACTATTGTGGCCCTTTATAATATTATATTTTCCATGTTAATAGGAACCTTACTAATGATAATATAAATAAAATATTTCCATCCAATATGAAAAACTATGATATAATTATGTTATAGTGTTGTTATTTTTTCATGTCATGCGTATTTACTGATTAATTTAATTATTTGAAAGAAAATTTATATTCATAATATGTTTTCATAAGAAGGTATTTGAAAGTCTTATGATTATATAATAATTTTTTTTAATCATTAAATAAATTTTCAAAGTGTTAGAAAAGATGTTTTTTATTTTTTTACTGTTTCTTTATTAATATACATAAATGATACATTGGTAATGAGGGTACATTCCCCCAAAATACAGCCATTAAACCCTCTCTACTAGTTGTAAAACTCTAGTATATATGAATGTGCACATGAGGCCATTTGATCTACTTGAATGTGGGACTGTTTTAGTACCTCTAGGGCCAGGATGTTAAATAGGGGTATAAAAAGTGTTTTTATTTCTTTTTTAATGATTTTTGTGGATAAAATATAGGAGACTATTAATTTATACAGTCATGGTGAATTGTTGTGTGTTGGATTGATTGACCCACACATGGGTAGAATACTAGGTGGCCTAGGATGGAATATTTTTTCATTTTTTTCATTGTTACAATTTTTTGTGATGTCACCTTGAGTTGTTTGTGTACATTTGGTACTCATTGATTTATGATATTTACATTAGATACCCATGGACTATTATATAAGGGTCATATCATTAAATTCAACATTCATGGATGATATATATTCACATTCCATGCATATTCCATGCCATGTAGATTTAATTTCTCGTCAATATTAATATTATCAATGTTCCTTGTGCATTTATTAGAATTCATTCAATATTACATGATAGGTATATTTGTAAAATTATTGGTTTCATTACAAAATCTAAATTCATTTGTATGCATTTTGTATGAAATAATGGGTGATTTATTTAGCATATTTAACTATTCAAAATGCCTGTCTGATTATATTGTCCTCATTATCATGTTTACCTTTATATCAGGATTTGGTGTTTTAAAAAACATTGTTGTAGATTTCCATTTTTATTTATGATGATTATTCACTTTTTTGTGAATTCTTCATATAATTTTCACTTTCCATTACGTGATTTTGTATAATTTAAATAAATGATTGGTTAAATAAAATTTATGCCTTAATATATGTATCATTTTCTAACATATATTAATCATTGAATTATATTTAACCATCCAATTTAGACAATTTTGAGCAATTTAAAATAGGAATTATGTGATGAAACATTTTTGGTTATGAAAAAATAGGGATCCAATAGTAATTTATATGTCGTCTGGGCCCTTATGAATAGGGAAGGGTAACCCATATAATTAAACCATTTTTTTAAACTTAATACCGTTTTATATAAAGAAAACTACATTATTGAAATTATATGAATACCAATTTTAACATCTATGTCAATGTACCTTTATAACAAGGGAATAGTGAATCATGTTACTAAACCATGGGACATATATGTGTATTCTGAAATATAAATTCTTATTAGAAGTGGATTCTTATATGATGGCTTATACCACTATCATAATTGCATGTAAAACCATATGACTGAATTTATAAATGAAAAACCAGACCCAAATAGGTCAATTGGGGAATTTCTCTTATCAGATAAACCTAGTAAGGTTGTAAATATATTTTGGATAAATTAAAAAGATCCTTATAGGGTTTCCCTAACATTTATGTTCCTTTTTACACAACCTCATTATATTATATTTATATGAAATTATTATGGTTATTTTATTTTCTTTATCAACATATATGGTTTCACATATATATTTATAATGGAATCTTACGTAACAAGTCCATTCATCAATTTATAACAAACCAATTATCGACAACTAATTTTTAATTTTATAAGGAATTTGTTAACTAAAATTAAAAATAAAACCTAAAGGGGGATTTCAAAAACATATTAGGATTATCATTTTCATTAACTATGGAAAATTTAAAAAGCATAAAAATAAATTAATAATGTTTAAAATGAATTTTACACGGTAAAATGACCACATTATCATGATGGGTGATCATTGGATAAGTTGATCATAATTAAAGGCACTAGAATCATATACTGATTTCCATTAGTTGGATATAAACTCCAAGGGCATGGCCGACCACTTAGTTGTTCATGTGACCCTAATTCTATTACCATTTCAATGTTGTATGACACAGGAGTTCATCAGACTATTTTATTTATTATGCAGTAGTAAAACCCCATGACTAAATCATTTTATGGGCCATCATATACTGAGATGATTAGTGTTGAAAAGCCTATGGGACGTACAAATGATGTGAAATATTGATGTGGAAGCACCAGGGTAATATAAATCATTACACATGATATCCATAATGTTTCTAAAATGATACATCAAACTATTTTGGTTATGTGATAAATGTTTAAGCCTTGAGTTTCTATTCTTGAAACAACATTTTTTTTGCGTTAGAGTTTCTCAGTGATAAATTAGATTAATGTCATCAAAATTCATAGAATGATGTCATAAAATTATTTGGAGTTTTTACATACTAGTTAGGAAGTTTTGGTTTTAATCCTAATGTTATGGATAACATGGACATTTAATGGGAGGAGATACTTGTTTACATCTATATTAAATCTGTCTTAGTACTCTTTTAACGTGTTATCCTATCTTCATTTCAGTTTAGAAATAAAAAAAATCATTTCCTAATTCTAGGACCGGTGGTTAGTGGTTAAAAGACAATATTTTGTGGGATGAGTTCCCTTTTTTTAGTAAACCCAATGATAAGAACACTTCTACTATAGGGTGTCTTCTTTATCTAGGTAGTACATGTTATTCCTAGTAGAAAAAACCAAGATGGAATATTTGTAAATGGTTAGTGATACATTTGAATTTCATGGAGCTCGAATGTTTTGAAATGTGCTCGTGCATTAAAGGTACCATGAAGATGAAATGATTGGTAATGTATGCAAGATTTTAACACTAAAATTTTTAGATATGGACATTGGTGGTGATTCTTGAGTGATCATGGGATTATTAGAGTGGTATCGAAATTTTGATCATTTAATGAATAAAAAGTAAAATGTGTGTCCAAGCTTCTTCAAAATATTTTGACTGATGTGCTTTGATTTTCTTTTCTATTTCATATTTAGTTTATGGTTGGTTTAGAACCATACTGAGTATTTTTTCTTGAATGAGGCCAAAGTTCCTATAGTCTTATTTTGAAAAATTGCTTGGGTCCTCTTGGAGAACTCTATTATTAGTGATGATCAAGTACCATATCCAGAAATTGTCTAGGATTTAGTAAGAGAGAGTCTATTATATGCCTAAATAGAAGTTTAAAATTTACATCTTTTTAATTATATAAAATATTTTGGAGTTACGCTTCTATATAATGGTATTTTAATATGTGTGGTTAGTATTGTGTAATTATATTTCTACTATGTATGAAATAAGTGGATGAAGTCATGGGAACTAGCCATTTATTTATTTTCATGACTGTCATTGGGCTTAGTTAGTGTGTTGATATGTAGAATTCTTGGCTATGTACCAGCATTCCTATTGTAAAACACTTGTCACGACCCATCCTCGGGGCCCGTTTCGTGACTACCCCTAGCCTGCCTTCCATAGGCTAGGGGCTGGCGACTAGCACCAAAGGCGTAAATCCCGATAACTGGGAAGGCATTGCCTTTATAAAAGAAAAAAAGTATGACAGAGTAAGCAAGCAGAAAAAAGTGAACACTAAGTACAAAGAGAAGTGCTGAAAGGAAAATGGGCCAGAATATAAACCCAAAAGAAAGTACAACTACAACTGAACAAGTACAATAGAAAAAGACAACAGCTGGAGGGACGGAAGTAGCTCCTGGGTCGTCCTCCTCGGATCCTACCTGAAGGGTAGGTACAGATGGCGCAGCTCCAGGATCGTCCACCACAGATCCTACCTGAAGGGTAGGTACAGATAGCCTCCACAACTCTCTCGGCCGTCAACCTCCTCCGTGGGTCGTCTGGCTGTGAAGTCCTCCTCCAGATACTGACTCGTTGTGTAGTCCACATCCGGGTACCGTCCAGTCCACGAACACTCGGCCTCTGTCAGCACTGCCCAACATCTGCAACCGACACAACGAGGTGCGGGCATAGCCTGTGCAGGGGTGAGTATAACGATACTCAGTAGGGACCCCGGGACCCTCAAGGTCTCACTAAAACCAACAAGGATAACTACAAAGAAGATCTCAACAGATAACCTCTACTTATGTATACGCCCATACATATACCTAAGATATCAAGTAACCCATCTCAATCATGAGGAAACACAAGGATCATGAAATCAACGGATAACCACTACCCAGGTATATGCCCATACATATACCTAAGTTATCAAGTGACCCATCCCAATCATGAGGTAAACACAAAGATCAAAAGTCTCAGCAAAAACCAGGATTTTCATTGTCGAAACTGTAACAGCTGAAGAGATCTGTCTCTGGAGTGTACAGTGGTCGTGTCACGACTCCGAGGTACTAGTCACTGACCTAAGACTGCTGAGGTACTCCTCCTGTCGAGTACCGCGGGTCAGACTCCCAGACACAGTAGTGCTTCCCGCCGAGGTATGTCACCCAAACACAGCAGTGCACACCCCCTAGTAGCCTGTTGGGGTACTCTCCGGACGAGTACTGCGGGTCTGCACTGTCACATAGGTAGTTCTCCATCCACGATGGGTCTGCACCTCAGAAAGTAGTGCTTCCTCCACTGGGCTAGTCGACTCACTCCAAGTCGAGTCGGTCAAGCAGTCGTCAGGTCTCAGCCAGCTACACGGTCTCCGTACTCCGCACGCTCGTCTCTAGGAGGGTCTTCTCCATGAGCTACAGGTCGATACTCCAAGTATCTCAAAGTCCCACGAAGAAGTATCTCAAAGGACCTCCTCGTCATAGGGGTCTCAACGCAACAGACGACGCGTCAATCGGACGCCTGGTCTGTGAGCTTCTAGCCTTTTCATCCCAGGGGCCCGGTTGGTTTCGTGAGCAAACCAATCCCGGCTATATCTCAACTGTACCCTGAACTCTCATAGGTTATACTCATAGGGACTGTTTCTCAACGTGATCAACAACGCCGCTGACGGTTCGTCAAACAGACATCCTATCTGAAAGATACTAGCTTTTCCGTTCCAGGGGCACGGTTGGATTTCGGGTGCGATCCAACCCAACCAATATCCAACATTTTCCAAAACTCTGGTGAATTATGCCAAATGTTCTGTCTCATCAAGAGGAATTCAACGAAACAGACGGCGCGTCAATCAGACGCCCTGTCTGTGAGTTATTGGATTTCTCGTTCTAGGGGCCCGGTTGGTTTCGTGAGCGAACCAACCCGACCACACTCCGACGACATCCAAACCTCATGTAGAGTAATCCAAAATATCTTTATCACTTAGAGGAATCCATCAAAGTCGACGGCACGTCAATCAGACGTCCGGAGCTCAAGATATAAGCGTTTCCGGTACATGGGCCCGGTTGGTTTTGTATCCAAACCAACCCGGCCGAACCCAAAGTAATCCAAAACCTTGAGTACGATAAAACGAAATGACCGCGTCAATCCAAGGATCGCGTTGCCACTGACGGTGAGTCATTTGGAGGCCCGTAGCCCAAGTTACAGGCATTTGACCGAAAGTGGTCCGAAAATGGTGGTCTAGGCCCGGGCCGACCTGGCCCGACCCCCCCTGGGTCGGTCAAACCGGGTCGACCCGACCCGGGTCTGACCCGGCCGGGCCTGGCCTGGCTCGGTCTGGCCCGACCTGCCGGCCGCGGATCGGCCAGCGCGGCCGAGCGGACAATGTGGGCGGGGTGCGTGGCTCCCCCGCCCTGCGCCGCTAATTGAGGCCAGTGGTTCGCCGGCCGCCGCCGGTCGCCGGCACCACCGCGCCGGTGTGGCGTGCCGCCGCCACCGTCCTCGGACCACCGGAAGTGCTCCGGTGGTCCGTTCCTTCTGTCGTCTTCGCCTATGGTTCCCCCAGGACCCCACCTTCACTGCGAAGGGATTCAAACGCCCAAACGGCCTACTTCGTCGTCGCCCGTCAATCCGCATGTCAAAAAGAAATGCGCTGTCTTCGTGGTTCTCTGGCGTGGCGTGCTGGCGCCGCGCCCCTTCGTCGTGGCTCCGCTCCGGCCATGGCGCCTTCGACTTCCTTCGACGCGGCGCGACGACGTCGCGTTCTTGTTCGACTTCTCGGTGTGGCGCAACGGCATCGCGTAATACTTGCCGAGCGATTCTCGCGTGGTGCGACGACACCACGCCATCCCGTTCCATTCAGAAAGAAACAATCATGAACATAGGAGGGGGTTAGGCCGTGTTTGTGCGGTCCGGACCCCTCTCGTTAAACGATAACAAATAGTCTATTAAGCACGAAATTCGACAGGCTAGAATCAAGAACGGAAATAATTTAATAAAATAACAATAATCCCCTACCTCGGTTCAGGAACGCTGTTCTTCAATGACCCGAGGAAGACGAGCGTCACAGAGGTCAGCCGTCACGGGGAAAGAACTTCGACGTCGCGAAGCGATGATTCGAAGTCTATGACGGCGATTTCGTCGTAGAAAACCATCCCAGAAGAGACAACACGGAAGAAGAACATTGCGTCACGGATACGGCGTCACGGAAGAACCGTGTTCTTCGGCGGAGAAGTCCTTCGTTGAAGAATGGTGTTCTTCGTGTTCTTCGTCAAGCAAGAAGGTGTTACTTAGCTTTTCCCCCAAAAAGTTCTCCAACAACCCAACACCAACCCTCAATAAAATAAGTTCTAAACTTATTTTATTAACACAACAAAGCATTTGAAATTCAATTGTTTGAATTTCAAAAACTTACATGTAACTCACCAAATTAATTACAACAATTTTTCAAATTTTAATGAAGGTGAGTTAATGGGGAGTTAGGAATGTGAGGGGTTAAGAGGGGTTAGGGAGTTAGGGAAAAAATTTGAAAAGGTGGGGGGGGGGGTTCGTGTGGGCCCCACCCTTTTAATTATCCACACATGGGATGTTGGGTGGATGTGGGCCCCACCACCAACTTCCCATGGGAGAAACTAACCACCTTGAAAGAGAAATAAAATTGATTAACAATTTTATTCACCTTTTTTTAATTAATCCCCAAAAATTAACTTCTTCTCCCGCACAAATGAAACTATAGTAAAGGTTCCCTTAAGTGATTACCAGCGTTGCAAATTCATCGGTGCCATCAGATTTCAATTCCGAGCACCGGTTCAAAAGATAGGAAAACCCGCTCATTCGTTCACTGAACATACCTGAGCCAAACTTCGAAAATTGATTCCGGGAACTTCGGGCCTCGGAATCAGGCGTCGTCAGAAACTGCGTTCTTGTAAAATTCCAAAGAAAACTAAGAAAAAAATTTCCTTGAAATTTCCGGGTCTTTATATTACTCCCATCTCAGGGATTTACGTCTCTGTAATGCTTTAACAGAAACTAGGGTCACAAAAGCGGTACAGAGCACGCATCTGAGCCTTTCGCTCCCATGTGCTTACCTGGAGGTTCCCATACTACCAAAGAAAGCTCACCTGAGGAATCGATCGACCTCATAGGATCCACTCCTGTCAATCCTCGATCCCCACTGGAACATCCGTGAAAGACACTCCATCGCCATCATCCAGTTCCTCATGGTCGATGATATGCGAAGGTTCGAGCACGTATCTCCTCTATAGAGATACATGGAAGTTGTCGTGCACCTGGTGCAACTGAGGTGGATGGTTCAAGCGGTAAACCACCCCGCCTACACAGCTGGGGACCTAAGAAGGTCTGCTGAACCTTGGAGATAACTTGCTGCCTTGGCCACATCTCCGTAAACCTCATCGAGGTGAGACCCATATAAGGGCATGATCGTCATCCTCGAACTCCAGAGGTCTCCATTTTCTGTTAGAACTGAAACTCAAAAGGCTACTGCAATGAGGGTATGGTTGACTGACTCAAGAGTGATCGGTCACACCCTCCTATTAAAGAGTTTATCCTGTGCTGCCTGGGGTTTCCTTTTCGCCGACCAACGAAAACCCATCCCGATGTTTGCCTAAAACCGTCAATTTGAGTATGAACAGTTATTGCCCATTCCATAATCCAACTATCGTCGTAAGGCCACGACGCTGCCACCAAGAGATTCCAGCCGGAACTCTCTCCTCGAGGGTCTGAACACACTATCGGCGTAAGTGTTATTATCGAGTCTCCTCCTAAGGTATCTCCAGACATGAGGGTCAAGTCCACGGCTTACCGGAAACACTAGGTCTAGAACATGATTTGTGAAAGCAGGGAATGATTCATATCGATGTCCGTTATTACAGCAACTAGTAGTGGACACAGATTGTCCCTTGATTCATTTCTAGAGCCATTGGGTCACACTCCTTGACCGCATGCAGCCACACTCTTCCTCCTCCCTCCAGCTCGCTGAGCCTAGCAGGAATAACTAAGGCGGGTTGTTGTAGCATGTTAAGATGTACACCACCTCATACTGCTCTCCTAGCTCTGCCTCCACATCTGCTTCTTTGCAGACTCATCTATCCTTAAAGCTTCAAATTCTTTAACATTTAACACGCTCGAGTCTCTAATACTGGAGCCGGTTTCCTGTTTCTTACTTAACTGTGCAGTCTTCATCCTCTCCTGGATGATCTGCACCTGCCTTTCCTATGATCTGAAAGAGCAGCTAAAAATTTCTCTTTTTCCGAAAAGAGAAACTCAGTCTCATCCCCTGGATGAACCACACCCATTGCCTAATACAGTCAATCCGGACATAAATGACGCATTCATGCCATGGATGACGTCGTAAGGCCTCGACGTAACTACTAAGAGATCCAACTGTCACTCTCGCCTCCAAGGGTCGAGTCACACTGTCGGCATCAGTGTGAGGTGAATGGGTCTCCTCCAGTAGAAATCTCGAATGTGAGGGTCAAGTCAACAGTTTTAACCAGGACCACACATTATCAACCCAACAAAATGGCAGGAAAGCAAACAAAGATAAGTGTCTTTTTATTATTGCATCTCATAGTACAATGACACGAATACAATAGAAACATGGAACAAGAAGTACAAGGGACGTATCTACTAGTTCCACTCCTGTCCACCTGCTCCCGGAGCTCTACTGCCTTGTCCACTGCTCGGCTGTTGCTCAAGGACTCGTCGCTGCTTCTGCCTTCATGGCTCCTCCAACGCCTGCGGATCAACTATACAAGGAGTCGGACAGTCACCTGCCAGGTGTCCCTTTCTGCCGCATGAGTAACACAACCTGCTTCTGGCACGCCTAGCTCTGTTCCCACCCTGGGTGCCCCACACCACCGGTCTTAAACACGAGATCATCCAACTACTGGTCTGGTCCTCCTGGACCTCTGCATCATCTGTCTACTACCCACAGATGACTTGGCAACTTATCAAAAACCCTGCAGAAAAGGCAGAAGCTCCTGTACACGCTCGGGGTGTAGAGCTACTGACACAAACTCCACCCTGAAGAAGGTCTCGAAGTCTTCCCATGCGAAGGTCATCCCGTCGCAAAACTGAAACAAGTGGCTCTACTACCTACCTGCTGCTGCCTGAAGGAGGCAGGCAGCAAAGATCACCATGAAGTCTGTCGGCGTCCCCACTAGCCTGAATACTCTCACCACAACCTCAAGCCAAACCTCAGCCACCTGCGGGTCCGTCTCTCCCTGGAACCTGGGTGGCCTCTCGCGCTGGAACTCGTGCAGTGCACTCAAGTGGCATGCATCGCCTATTGCTGGGGCTGGTGCATCGGTGGCCCAACGTATGGTAGTACCGCTGGTGCCTCAACTGCAAGAGGGCCCTATACCGAAGCCTCATTGCTCAACAGGTTGTCAGCATGCACATCTCTCTAGGCTCTAGCTGGTCATCCAAAAAAAGGCATCCTGAAAGAAACAACGTGACACGGTCAAACGATTATACCTGGTGAGATGACCTGGTTTGAGCTGACATTTAAATAAAACTTCTGGAAAACACACACGCAATCAGTGTTTTCGTGCACAAAGCAGGAAATCAGTTGTCAGGGTCCTGGTGTATGGATACGTCGGACCCCCGCACCAACACTGGACTCCCTAAACTGAAAACCATACTCGGTACCCTTAACACTATAGCTTCATAGAAAGAAAATATCAGAGTTATAAGTTCTGTGGTAGAACCGACTCCTCTGATACCAATTTTTCAGGACCCGTCCTCGGGGCCCATGCCATGACTACCCCAAGCCCGCCTTACAAAGGCTAGGGGCTGGGGACTAGCACCAAAGGCGTAAATCCCGATAAATGGGAAGGCATTGCCTTTATAAAAGAAAACAAGCACCACAGAGTAAGAAAGCGGAAAAAAGTAAACACTAAGTACAAATAGAAGTGCTGAAAGGAAAATGGGCCAGAATACAAACCCAAAATAAAGTATAACTACAACTGAACAAGTACAACAGAAAAAGACAACAGCTGGAGGGACGGATGCGGCTCCTTGGTCGTCCTCCTAGGATCCTACCTGATGGGTAGGTACAGATGGCGCAGCTCCTGGATCGTCCACCACAGATCCTACCTAAAGGGTAGGTACAGATAGCCTACACAACACTCTCGCCTGTCAACCTCCTCCATGGGTCGTCTAGCCGTGAAGTCCTCCTCCAGATACTGACTCGTCTTTTATTCCACCTCCGGGTACCGTCCAGTCCTCGAACACTCGGCCTCTGTCAGCACTTCCCAACGTCTGCAACCAACACAACAAGGTTCGGGAATAGCTCGTGTAGGGGTGAGTATAACGATACTCAGTAGGGACCCTGGGACCCTCAAGGTCTCACTAAAACCAACAAGGATAACTACAATGAAGATCTCAACAGATAACCTCTACTTAAGTATATTCCCATACATATACCTAAGTTATTATGTAACCCATCTCAATCATGAGGAAACAAAGGGATCATGAAATAAACGGAGAACCACTACCCATGTATATGCCCATACATATACCTAAGTTATCAAGTGACCCATCTCAATCATGAGGTAAACACAAAGGTCAAAAGTCTCAGCTCAAACCAGGATTTTCATTATTGAAACTGTAACTGCTGAAGAGCTCCGTCTCTGGAGTGTGCAGTGGTCCTGTCACGACTCCGAGGTAAAGCTCACTAACCTAAGACTGCTGAGTTACTCCTCCTGTCGAGTACCGCGGGTCAGCCACCCATACACAGTAGTACTTCCCGCCGAGGTATGTCACCCAAACACTGTAGTGCACACCCCCTAGTAGCATGCTGACGTACTCTACGGATGAGTACCGTGGGTCTGCACTGTCACACAGGTAGTGCTCCATCCGCCATGGGTCTGCACCTCAGAAAGTAGTGCTCCGTCCATTGGGCTAGTCGACTCACTCCAAGTCGAGTCGGTCAAGCAATCGTCAGGTCTCAGCCAGCTACACGGTCTCCGTACTCCGCACGCTCGTATCTGAGAGGGTCCGCTCCACGAGCTACAGGTTGATACTCCAAGTATCTCAAAGTCCCACGAAGAAGTATCTCAAAGTACCGCCTCGTCAAAGGGGTCTCAACGCAACATATGGCGCGTCAATCGGACGCCCGGTCTGTGAGCTTCTAGCCTTTTCATCCCAGGGGCCCAGTTGGTTTCATGAGAGAACCAATACCGGTCATATCTCAACTGTACCCCAAACTCTCATAGGGTATACTCATAGGTACTGTTTCTCAACGTGATCAACAATGCTGCTGACGGTTCGTCAAATGGACGTCCTGTCTGAAAGATACTAGCTTTTCCGTTCCAGGGGCCCGGTTGGATTTCGGGTTCGATCCAACCTGGCCACTATCCAACTGTATCCAAAACTTGGGCGATGTATGCAAAAAGTTCTGTCTCATCAAGAGGAATTCAACAAAACAGACGGCGCATCAATCAGACGCCCTGTCTGTGGGTTATTGGCTTTCTCGTTCTAGGGGCCCGGTTGGTTTCGTGAGCGAACCAACCCGACCGCACTCCAACTGCATCCAAACCTCATGCGGAGTAATCCAAACGATCCGTCTCACTTAGAGGAATCCATCAAAGTCAACGACACGTCAATCGGACGTCCGAAGCTCAAGATATAAGTGTTTCTGCTACGAGGGCCCGGTTGGTTTCGTATCCGAACCAACCCGGCCGACCCCAAAGTACTCTGAAACCTTGAGTGCGATATAACTAAATGACCGTCTCGATCCAAGGATCACATTGCCGCTGACGGCGAGTCGTTTGGAGGCCCGTAGCCCATGTTATGGGCATTTGACAGAAAGTGGTCCGAAAACGGGGGTCTGGGCCCGGCCCGACTCGGTCCGGCCCGACCGGCCGGCCGCGGCTCGGCCAGCACGGCCGAGCGGACACTATGGGCAGGGTGCGCGGCTCCCCCTCCCTTAGCCTCTAATTGAGGCCGGCGGTTCGCCGGCCGCCTCCCTTCCGGCGGCACGCCGCCGCCGCCTTCCGCGGACCACCGGACGCGCTCCAGTGGTCCGTTCCTTCTGCCGTCTTCGCCTATGGTCCCCCGGGACCCCACCTTCACTGAGAAGGGATTCAAACTCCCAAATGGCCTACTTCATCGTCGCCCGTCAATCTGCATGTCAAAATGAAACGTGTCGTCTTTGTGGTTCTCCGGCGCGGCGTGCTGGCGCCGCGCCCCTTCGCCGTGGCTCCGCTATGGCCGCGGCACCTTCGACTTCCTTCGACGCGGCATGACAGCATCACGTTCTTGTTCGACTTCTCGGGGTGGCGCGATGGCGTCACATAATAGTTGCCGAGAAATTCTCGCGTGGTGTGACGACACCACGCCATCCCCTTCCATCCACAAAGAAACAATCATGAACATAGGAGGGGGTTAGGCCGTGTTTGTGCGGTCCGGCCCCCTCTCGTTAAACGATAACAAATAGTCGATTAAGCATGAAATTAGACAGGCTAGAATCAAGAAAGGAAATAATTTAATAAAATAAAAATAATCCCCTACCTCAGTTCAGGAACGGTGTTCGTCAATGACCCGCGGAAGACGAGCGTCGTGGAGGTCGGGCGTCGTGGGGAAAAAATGTTGACGTCGCGAAGCGATGATTCGAAGACGTTGATGGGGATTTCGTCGCGGAAAACCATCAAGGAAGAGACGACGTGGAAGAAGAACGTCGTGTCACGGATACGGCGTCGCGGAAGAACTGTGTTCTTCGGCGGAGAAGTCCTTCGTTGAAGAACGGTGTTCTTCGTGTTCTTCGTCGAGGAAGAAGGTGTTCCTTAGCTTTTTCTCCAAAAATTTCTCCAACAACCCAACACCAACCCTCAATAAAATAAGTTCTAAACTTATTTTATTAACACAACATAGCATTTGAAATTCAATTGTTTGAATTTCAAAAACTTACACGTAACTCACCAAATTAATTACAACAAGTTGTCAAATTTTAATGAAGGTGAGTTAATGGGGAGTTAGGAATGTGAGGGGTTAAGAGGGGTTAGGGAGTTAGGGAAAAAAAAATTGGAAAGGTGGGGGGTTTGTGTGGGCCCCACCCTTTTAATTATCCACACATGGGAAGTTGGGTGGATGTGGGCCCCACCACCAACTTCCCATTGGAGAAACTAACCACCTTGAAAAATAAATAAAATTGATTAACAATTTTATTCACTTTTTTTAATTAATCCCCAAAAATTAACTTCTTTTCCCGCAAAAACGCATCTACGGTAAAGGTTCCCTTAAGCGATTACCGGCGTTGCAAGTTCATCGGTGCCATCAGATTTCAATTCCGAGCACCGGTTCAAAAGATAGGAAAACCCGGTTGTTCGTTCACTGAACGTACCCGAGCCAAACTTCAGAAATTGATTCCGGGCACTCCGGGCCTCAGAATCAGGCGCCGTCAGAAACTGCGTACTTGTAAAATTACAAAGAAAATTAAGAAAAAAAATTTCTTGAAATTTCCGGGTCTTTACAACACTAGAGCATAGAAAAACTTGGATAATATCTATAGACACTAGTTGATGTTTCTGATATTACCATGGACTTTATTCAGTCTCAGATGTGATGTTTGAAAGGGGTGATGATTCTAGTATGTGTATTCTGAATGCACCATTTTTCATGCTGGGTCAGAAAAACATAAATGAACATTTTGGATGGATATGTCATTATAAATTATTTATTAACTTTGTTAGATGTGATCAAAGTAAATGTAAGGTATCTTGGAATAAGATTTTTCAATTTATTTTATGATTATTTAGTTTATAGAGTCGAGTGTTTTTCATAATTGTTAGCACAAAGTGGCTTGACTAGTTATCATTTTCCATAATAAGAATACTCAACATGTCACTGATTCTAGGATATATTTTGGATGAGGCGAGTATAGTGTGTGTAGACTAAGGATTTAATGTAAATATTGCTGCAAAAGGAACCTCTCGGTCTATTGGGTGTCATCCATTCATTGAATTTGAGGATCAAGCCATGAAATTTTTCAGAACACTTAGGGAATGTTAAATTAGATAATTCTAGTGGTAGAGATATAATGGCTCATTTCTAGATTATAAATAGAAGAACCATTAGTGGAGAGTTCCATTTGTGGGGTGATTATGGTGGTGATCACTTTAGTGGTTCTCCATCTTGATGGGATCGTGGAATTTTTGTCTCAATGATTTAGTTCTAAAATTAGGTGTTGAATCAAGTTCCTAATACATAGTCACCATACACATAAAGGTATGTTTGGAGGTTCCTTGTGCATTAAAAATAAAAGACACTAATTTAAACCAAACATAACCACACAATTATGTCATGTGATGATTTCATTATTTTCCCAAGGCTTCTTGAGGAAGATAAGTTCGATGCTTGTTAGAATTTAATTACCCATTCTTTCGAACTAGGTAAAATAATCAAGGGAATTTTAATTTTACCTTTTAGTTAAAGGGAAATTCATTAAACTAAGTATCATAATGTAATTAAAATATTTTTAACACATGAATACATTTTTTGAAAATTTTTAAGGCTTGATCTGTGTCCTGAGGGGTCTATTATGTTTCAAGAGCACCGGGATCTCAAATTTAAAAAATGGGAAGATGATAAGGACACCCAGTTTAAATGAAACTATGTTATCCACTATGTACAACTATGTGGGTGATCAAATGGACATAAAGGTATCACATGGTTTTTTATAAAATATAGAGAGGATCTTCATAGATAAGGACCTAATTACTTCTTCTTCAAATGGTGGAACCACACATTTTTCAAATGGTATGTAAAATTGTTCCCATGAACCATGAGAGGTCCCTTATAGGGAAATAGACAAAGCATGGTTTGTGAATAGATTTTCCAACCATACAACTAAAATGTGCATCTCATAAAATGGGGGTGATATTAACATTTTCCAATATGACCTTT
The DNA here is from genome assembly GCA_963277665.1 of Viscum album. Taxonomy (NCBI): domain Eukaryota; kingdom Viridiplantae; phylum Streptophyta; class Magnoliopsida; order Santalales; family Viscaceae; genus Viscum; species Viscum album. The sequence goes on along the minus strand of OY728121.1, from coordinate 1,346,709,179 downwards.
TAATTATATCTCAATATTTTCATTTCCATATATTAACATTTTACAACCTCTCATACTCAGGATCGTCACATCCTATTAGGTATAGAGGGATATCATTTAGTCAGGGTTGTATTCGAACACCCCCAGATGCATTAGATATCCCTTGACAATTTGAAGACTCCCCTCCCCAATTTTATTAGCTTCCATTGATGTCTAAAATGATTTTATTGATCGAGATAATTCATCCTATTTTCTATAAATTTTTTTATTTAATCATTTTCTATTGAACTATACTTATTCAATCATTGATATTTCATGAGTGGACCTTTCAATGAATGAGGATGGTGGTATATAAATTTTCGATCAATGGTTCAATGATTTAAATGGTACTCCATTGTGTCACGCATTGGTATTTACTTGTAGTGCCTATTAAATGTGAAATTTAATATATAGATCCTAATTCACTAATTCTATTGGCCTTTATATATAAAATTGGATTTTATAACGGTCATGACCCTCATTTTTTAACCATTATTATTTGTGTGATCAATGAATTATTTTAATAAATTAAGTATTTTTTATTAATACCCATACTAATGTGCTCTGTAATATAAAATGTATATTATTTGATAAAATGGAATGTGGTGGGATGTGACAGTCAACAATATTAACTCATAGTGACTGAACCCCCACCTATGAGGTCTGTTACTTTTAAAATTGAATGAATTTGATAATTCATGTGTGGTAGTCATGTTGTCATGGCCAATATTATACCTCTAGAGTTTATGGTATTAACTATGATGGAATGTATAATTGGACCACATAATTATGATTATGGATACAAAAACTAAATACATGAATTACTATATTGAAATGGTATGTGGTCATGACCCACATTAAATGTTCATTACTTGTGTTGTGACATTTTTACATACATGGCCTCTCATTTTATCTATAAATATAAAGAATTCATGGACAATATTAACACAAAGACAATTTATAAATTATGAAGGTATTATATTGATAGGATCCACTCTGCCTTGACAGATTCTGGTATCCTCTTTATTGAATGTTAGTATAAGGGATCATATGAAAAATTTTATTACACTATATTTTTTATTGATAAACGGGACATCGAGTTGTGTTGTCAAACATGGAATTCCACACCCCCTTAGCATAGGTTGTTTTCATGCTATCCACATAACAAGGGTAGTTTGGAAAGACGTTCCACACCCCTTGATTAGGAGGTTGGGTATAACCATAACAATTATTATTTATGGTACATGTCTTGGAAACCAATATTGATCACCCTCATTGGGTATGAAAATATTATTATATTAATATGAGACCCTATTATTATTATGTGTTGTATTACACATGGATTCATGAGATATTCATTTAGTCAAGGATAGTAATACATATCCAAATATATGGATATAAACATAACTACTTATATTGTTAATAAATATATAGATATAGATATATTTATATTTATACATATAAATATTAATGATTAGGCCCAAGCAGGTACTATCATATTGGTATTCGTGTAGAACCTATTCCTGACTTGTTATCATTAATATACTTATTTCCTACTTCATTGATTATACATGGACATTGTTGTATTTTATTTCATAGAATGGATTTTTATTTAGTCAATGTTGGTCGTTTTATACTTGTATATATCACACACTACTCATTCCTCTATTACAAAAGTGTACTTATTATAGACCTCATGTTAGTAGGTCCATGGATTATTGGTTTTACTATGCATTATACAAGGGAGATTTGGAGAATAGAATTGATCTACTACTTTCAATGCTATTAGAGATAAACCTCATGAATTTTTATTGTTTTTCATTATTATTTTGTATTATTAGATCGAACCATAGTATGAATCCTTATATGGATTTCTATATCATAAAGACTTTCATGCATGGTTGTGTTTGGAGATGAAATTCTTTTTGTGTACATTATATTTGTTTAATAGATTTTTTTTCATTTGATATTGATTCATCTACAGTTTTATTTTATGGTATTTTATTATACTGTTGTGTTACAATCTTAAAGAGGGTATAACCTCCCTAATGTACCAATATTGGAACCTCACATATATTTGGTATCCTCTAGAATCCGCAGAGGCATGCTTGACGTAATGTGACCTACTACCTTGGGGCTCTGTTTTATTGGATTCAGGTTCTAGAAATTATAGTAAGATCCCAAAACATTTCTTTTAATTCATAGAGTGGTTGGTGAGTTGGAACCAGAAGCATTATTTAATTAGAAACTATTTTAACCTATGTATTGGAGTAATATTTTACTGAAGTGGATGATGATACCACTTTGTTTGATTTAATTGGTGGTACAATAATTTTGAAGATGAACCATTAGAGTGTGAATTCTATTATCATGAAAAATGTTATAGGTTATTTGAGATAGACTATTAATGATTCTTATAAAGGATAAGGAATCATTATAGCGGATGATTTTTAATGGCTAATATTTAATTGGTATGTATTCATAGGCATTTTTAATGTCTTACATGGCACTGAAATGTGTTAGTGGTTCAAAGTGGCATAATATAGGTTTTGTTTTTTTGGTGAAAAATGATCTAAAAAAAGTAATTTTATTGTATTTTTATATATGAAACATGCCTTTTTGAAATAGACTAAAATGAATTCCCATAAATGGTTATATTATTTAGAAAATATATCTATTATTACCTATGTGGACCATGACCAGATCTACCTCACTATAATATCATGCAAGGTGTGGTAAATCAAAATGGGAATCGTTTGAACAAAATTATCCTATGGGTGTTCACTTCAAGTAGAATAGACTTCAGGTGACTGACATCACCATGGACATGGTGGGAAACAACATACCATGTGGATAGTTTTTTCAAAATTTGGAAGGAGTAATTTAGTCACTCTTTTATTGATGGAAGATACACCTCTTAATGAAAATACACAATATCATTAAGTGTGACTGTTTAACAAATTATTAACTCCTTTTCCCCTATATTAATTGATTAATTCTCTTTAAAATTCATATATCTATGATCAGAATGATTTTCAAAAAGGATTCCAGATGTTATCCAATCTTATGATACAACATGGGGTGATTCCATCATTCATAGAAATTTTCATATTCATTTGGGATTGTGGATATCATTAAATCTTATTCTCCTACATTATGAAAATCCAGATGAATCCATTTATGGAAGACTAACTTGGTAATTTTGATCTGATTATACATTTATTCCAAGATTAATTTCTTAAAATATATTTTATTTTCCATGTAATGGTGGATTTTATTAATTTACATGAAATCCGTGATTTAAATTTCTATTAAAATTTGTTCATGGGAATGAAACTAGTGATTACAAGTTTGGTAGAAAGTGGGGTTTTTCATCAAAATTTATGAGGTATGAATCAAATTAGAATTTGTTTCCATTGTAAATTTTTTTATCATGATATATTAGTATATTATCTTTATAATTGAGGCTCATTATTAATGTATGTTTCAAGTTTGTGTGTATATTCCATTGGGAGAACCATGCATGATATAACTAGTTCTTAATTTTATGACGTGACATTCCTATTGGTCTGGCATACCCTTTGTAACATTTAATTTGGAATCATGAATTTAGGATCATATGAATTGGATAGATGACCCCCTTTGAAGGGTACCATGAGTGTCTTGTAAACAGAAAAGGCCTTTCATTACCTAATGGTACTAGATTGATGTAATATAAATATTTAGTCAACATGTGATTAAATCATGATGGGAATAAATATATTCAGTACATCATAATTCCAACAAGAGAAGATGATACATGGGGTGATCATAAGATAATTATTTTATCATGGAATATGGATGTACCATCATTAAAGGACAAACAACAACATTAGGGTGCAGTGTGTTGTGTCTCATAAGTTTTAATGGATATATAAAACTGATGGGAATATGATCCTAAACCAATGAATGAATGTAATATAAATTTTTATGATGCTTCATTACTAATATTTTCATCCTGAGTATAATTCTATGTAAATAGTTTGGGTGGAGTTTGGTGGTAGCTTTAGTAGCACATGATAACCTAACATTTGTGTTGTTGATTATTTATTTATGTAGTAATACATTATTTTGGAATAAACATTAAATATAAGAAACTTTTTTAGGGATGTAAAGGTGGTTTCCTAATTTTATTTATAGTCACACTATACAAGAGACTATTTATGTGTGTATAATCATATTTTTTAGAGTTTCAATAAAGATAAATGGCATAATGATAAGGAGATTTGAAGGTAGATCTTGGTGTTCATTGAATGTACAAGGAATGACATTAAAGTGTTGTCATGGTTTCTATTTTATTTCTTACTTATTATATTATTATATTACCTTTAATAAGATAGATCCTTGTTTATTTCTTATATAAAATAATACTACCTAACATTTCATATGTTTTACCATTGTTTTTATTTTGATTTTTGTTCCCTTTTTTAATGATATGATTTTGATATGTGGATTTGATACTGTGGGTATAGTCTCACAACTGTGCCATTTAAACCCTCAATTATAATCAAAAGCCAAATTAATATGGGGTGGTGTGCAAGATTTCATGTACCTATCTAGCCCAAACCAAGTGATTCAGTTCATGTGATTATAAGAATCACATCATGGCTTGCTTGACATGAATTGGAATTTACACCAATTGTGAAAATGATGGTCAATAGGATCATGGGATAAATGGAATGAGAGAATATACAAAAGTTCATCATGTTAATATTATATAAGCTAAGAAATATTTAATTTAATTCAAAAATAAAATTACTAATTATGAAAATTGTTATAGTGAATCACCAAGATTGTGGGAAAAATGAAAACCATACGTAATGACTATTGATGAAGAGGATAGTGAATCCTCATATAAAAGATGGTAATTTCATAAATCTGGTATTTTTTCACCAACTATTGGATATTTGGTTATAAATAAACACCCTTAGTGGAATTATTATTTGTAAATCTTCATTACATTTAGTAGGAGGTTACTATATAGGGATCTAGTATTTTTCTTTAATTTTATGAGGTATTCGGAATGGATTAGATATTTTTCCAATGGGTTACTATAAAATTTATTATTGGGAAATATAAAAAATGTACTAAATGAACACAATCTCATCAATTGATATAGACTCTGTGTAATTCCATGAAATTTTAAAAAATCAATTTTTTCTAGGGAATATACAATGCCCAACATTGAGTTTAAATTAACTACAATCAATTATTATTTTAGGATTTTCGTAATCTATTTATTGAATTTTGATTTATTAATAGTTGTAATTAAATGAATATATATATATATATATATATATTGGCTTGAAAAAAAATAATTTACTCATAAATTCTTATGAAATACTATCTAAATTTTTAAATTTTTTTTTTATTATTCTATAATAATATTTTATAAATTTTTTATAAATTTTTTTTGTTGATTCAATAATTAATTTCAAGAAATTATATATATTTTATTTGATTAAAGTTTTTAATATTTTGATTAAAAATGTTAAAATTATATTATTGTGATTGTTTGATAATTTGTGGATTGTATTTATATAGCAGCCCATATTTCAGGTATGTAATACATTATTTATGGGATTTATGTATGTAAAGTGGATAGATGAATTTGGGGATGATTAAAAAAAATTGCAATGTTTTTATAGATTTTCATAAGGTGTGAGATTAGATCATGATTAGTCAAAATCATACCCCTCCTATAATAAACCGTACAAGGTGAAACATGTGATTCTGGGTAGGCCCAATGTTTGGCCAGACCTCGTGGCCAGCTAGAAGAAACCATTCAATGTGGAATGTTGGGATTTTACATGGTCAAATAAATGTTTTTGTGAACATTTGGGAAAATCATGTGAGGATCTCATTGAGGTAGATATTCGAACACAATCTGATCACAATTTTTCTACCCATGTGACTAACTGTGAACATTTTTAGAGTGAAATCTAAAAAAATTGATGTTTTATTTTCACATCTAATAATTTATTTTTTCACCTTTTTTGTTTTAATTCAGTTTATAATCCTCTTAAAGGATTTGGAGTCGCTTACCTTCAAACTAGAATAAATATTAAAGCTTTTATTGGTGAATTTAACCCCACTTCACTTGTTAAGTCTTCGCTTTAAGTAGTTTTGAATAGATCTTATTCTCTTACCTCACTCAGATTCTTATAACTTTTCTATTGTGGATATAACTTTGTGTGTGGATGACAATAATTATGATATATGGATGATTTTATATAATTTACAAATATTAATTTTGTGATTTTTGAGATTCAACCAAGCTTGGTTGAAGAATTTGTGTTATTCTTAGTTTTCACCGAATAATATGTGGAAGGTCTTTAAAATATTGGCTCCTATTATTATAATTTGACTGATTAGTATAAAATTAATTAAATTTTATGAAATTTTTTATTAAATTGATGTTAAAATCATGTTATAAAACTTCTTTAGTGATGGTTATTGGATTTTTGGGTTTGTTGAATTGGGTATTTTTGAATTTTTTTTATTTTTGGATTTGTAGATATTGGTTGTGAAACATGATTTATTTTGTGATTTTAAAATGTAAAATTTAATATATATATATATATATACATACATACATATATATTTGATTTATTGGAATGGTTTATATAAAGAGTTTTTAATAAAATAATGGTTTTATTAAAATGGATTGAAATGGTGGATTTAAAATTGTTCCAGTATAGATCGGTATGTGTGAGTTCATTCTTTCAATGTAACAATGAATAAGGGTCATGGACCATTGGGGTAGACAGGTATGTGACCCTAGAAAAAGATAATGAGTTATTGTGGAATAATGATATAGGAAAATTTTTGATATATTGGTGTATGGAAATGAAAACACTCATGAGTATGGAACAATCAGAGAACCATGCATGTGTTGGTGTGTTTGAATCACGTAATGGGGATGCCAAAAAATAATGTGAAATGGTTTATGAAATTTTTTGTTTCATTAGATGGAATCCTTTTTGGTATAAAACTATTTTTAATTGTTATAAGTTTTGTACTATTTGAAATGGTTTTATATAAATTGTTACATTTAAATGTGATAACTTGTTCAAACCTAATGGTGTTGAAAGGAATGTCATTTCGGGAAATCCTATCGAGTTTAATTACTCACCCATTTTTTTGGAATATTGGTGTTTTTGAAGATATTAACTATCAAGATACAAGTAAAGTATAGGTATAAAATTTATTTAGTGGGGCTTTGTGATACTAGTGATGTATTGTATATTTGAAGTATATATCATGTTCAGTGTATTAGATTTTTTTTCAAGTCTTTGAGTTTCGTTGGTTTTGTCTTCCGCTTTGTACATTGATGTTAGTTATCTTTTTCTCGGGTACACTATTGTAGTTTGGTATGGAAATCAATAGTATCAGATTGTGATGTGTTGCATTGTTTTCTTGTATCATTTAGTGGTTATTTTGTTTTGGTGGGTTGGATGCATGTTTTTATTTCTAAAAGGAAAATCAACCCCCAAATGTATTGAATCCCATGGCTGTTATTTCCAAAATTTATCACATTGGGTATGTTGTTTATGGCCATGTACCAATTTCACATAGACTCAAAACAATTATTAGAGTAGTTATGTTCCACTGTTGTATGTTTTTTGGTTATATGAATTAAATGTGCAATCAGTATTGGTTATCTCTAATACATTTTGAGAAAAAAATATATCGGATTGTTAGTCTGGAAGTTGATAATCATTCTAGTCAGTATGGGATTTGGAATGGTAGAACAGAGTAGGATTGTGGGGACATTAAATGTAGATCATAAAAATATTTATATAGTGGTTTTTTTGATGAAATAATAGTTACAAGGGGGTTGAGTACAAATTTTTTTTTTAGACACTTATAGGTATTTGAATGTCACCTTCATGGGTTTATCCAATGATACGATAATGACATGCATTTTAGAAATGACATCCCACTAAGAGTGAATACTTCAATTTGAGTATTGATTTTTTATTCGGTACAAGAATTTTGATTTTTTAAAATTATTAAAGTAATTTTCAAATGTGAGAGTTTGAAAAAGGAATGATAGTGGTATTTTGAAAATGCTTTGATTTTCAAAATAATGGTAGACTATTAAAAATGGGTTAATAAAGAATGGTGTTGAATTTATGAAATCCATGTTGTGATTTGGGTTTTGTGGTATAAAAAGAAAATTTTAATCCTTTAGATTCTAGAGAGTTATAAACCAAGTGTTTATGTGTTTTCTAGAAAATAGAACCTAATATGCCTCATAAAAACAAACGAGAAGAAGCTGGTGCATATTATGGTCACTTATGCCACAAGTTAACCAAAAACTAGTTCAATGTATTTTCCAGAATACCAATGATGTGGATAGTGGGAAATAGAAGGATGAACAAAGACATGTGAATCATTCCATTGAGCTCCAAAATATTTTTATAGCCATCTTGTAGGTTGATTTGGAACATAGAAGGTAGAGGTGTGGTTGAACATGATTAATTGTATCTTCGATTTCCATAGCACACCAAAAGAGAAGAATGTTATGTTGTTGTCATATATGATGGAAAATCATCAATTCAAATAGTGGGATTTTGTATTTCAGGATAAATTGAGCTATGGCCTTGTAAAAAATGATTATTATGTATTGTTCACAAAATATTATGTCCTCACACGTTCATGATTTATATAGAAACTGACTATTTCATCATTATTTTGGAAAATGTCTCAGTGATAGAGTATGTGGATAATTTTTTTTAATTTGGTTCTCGTTTCAACCAAAGTTGATGCTGGTACATCATTTAAGGAACACATATTTGAATGGTGGATGAGGCGGGATATTCTTTCAGAGATTAATGTTCCCTATATAATGGATTATATGGAGACGGTCAATATAGTGATAGTGGAAGAAAGAGAAATATTATGAGCTATGGTGGGATGGATCATGTTGATTTCTATGGGAAATTGTTGGAACTCTACGAATGGGAAAAATAGGAAGAGGTACACCTATTTCCAAGGTAGTGCAATGGCTCCGAATAAGTCATCTGAATTGGTGATTCTTCCACCATGCCCCATGATTAAAGATGGATGCTTCCCATTTGGTTCTTTGGACCACATGAAGTGAGAGATTATGTAACCTCATGGAGTATTCCAAAATTAACACCAAATGTGAAATATTTAGTGTTATTATCATTGTGATCTTAGGTATAATTTTCGAGACACTTCTCATGTGTCTTAGACATTTTATTCTTTCACAAGATAAGGGACACAAAATAAAAATCATCAATAGAATCGAGATAGAAGTGTTGATTATAGGAATACCATTAATTCTTAAGATGAAAAATATTAATATTGAAATAAAGAACATAGGGCAGTGATTAAGAAATTATATGTAGTAGAGTGAGTTATTGTGGATGATCAATATGGACCGTCGACTATGAAAGGTATGATTTTTTTGAATTATACCCTTACTCATTATTTGTTTCACAATGGTGAATCCCATTTTATTATTTATTATAATGATATTTATTATCTGATTTTAAATGTTGAGATGAAATCATCAATTTTAAAACAACAAAAACCTCTTGGTAAATTGAAATGTCAAATTATTTCTATAAAGAATGCTCCATAAATTTTGATGGAGCTGTGTTGAGATAGGATATACTGGTGATGGAGATGGATGTATACACCAAAATCCTATGTGTGGATTGGTTGAATATGTTGAAGGATCACAATTGTTGTTATAAATATAGGATTTGTTTCATGATTTAGTATAGAATAAAAAATATCTTTAATGGAGACCAGTATCATGGGGATAAGAAGGGGAATTTGGACTTATAATTCTGGTGGAGTGATGGATAAATCCAATGGTGCTATGAAATTACAAAAACCCACTTACCAAATGTGCCGAAAGAATCACCCAGGATATTTCCTGAAAGGGACAAGGATGTTCTTTAGGTGTGGATGAGAAGGGTCCCTAGAAAATTATATCTGACATCAAAAACCCACTACTACGACAGAGGAATGGAACCCTCTGATTAAACCTCAAAGAATCGTTCATTTCAACAACTCTAATGTAACATGTATCTTTGAAAACCAGAACACTAATCAAAGGATTTTCAGAGCCAACCAACAACCTCCAAGGAAGCAATGGAGAGCACTTTCCATCACTACTGCTGATGTGAATCTTGAGAAAGAAGTGGTTAGAGGAATAGTAGTTATTAATTCATGTATAGTGAACATAATATTAAATTATGTTCAATGAATTCTTTTATATGTGTAATTTTTTGTAGTAAAATACAAACACCACCACAATTCCTGGTAGTAGAGATGTCGGTGAGATTGAAATATGGGGAAATTATTTGATCCCATGAATATAAAATCTCCCCTTTAAAATTTTCTTCATTGAACATCATAGAGAACCTATTTATACTCCCTACGGTGGAATTTAATTCAATTATTAGATTGCATTTGGTTCCCCTATGTAGAGCCAGCGTAAATTAATTTGAGAGGGAAATCACTCTCCAAATAGATAATTATCCTCAAATTCTACACAAGTGTATGGAGAAGGATTAATCTCCTTCAGCACCATCATTCCATGAATTTATATTACTACCCTATGATCATTCATTTATTTATTAGATGATTGAGCCTAAGGAAGGAACCATCCACAATGATATACCTATTGTGATGGAATTTTTTGACATGTTTCCTACAGAATTTCCTAGTCTTTTTTATAGAAGAGATGTTGAATTCTTGATTGATATTATAACTAAGATATTTCAAATATCCAAGACTCTATATAGAATGGAAATTGTAGACCCTAAAAATATAATGAAACCACTACAAGAGAATCTGAGAAAGGGTTTATATTCCCAAATGCTTCACCTTGGGGTGCACCAGTCCTCTATGTCAAATAGAAGGAATGGTCAATGTGCCGTTTCATTGATTATCATGTGCTAAAAAAATAGAAGGTATATTTTTTTCACGAATTGATAACTTTTCGATCATTTATTTGGATCACAACAATTTTCCAAGGTGGATCTATGGTTGGGATATTACCATGTAAGGGTGAAGAAGGAGGATATCCCAATGACTGCTTTTCGTACAAGGTACGCGTACTATGAATTCATAGTAATGCCTTTCAAACCTTCTAATGCTCCATCAATATTTATTAACTTGATGAATTTAGTCTTTATATATTATTTGGACAAATTTTGGGAAGTCCTTACAGAAAATATTCAAATATAATTCAAACCCTTAAGGAGAATAGGGACTATCTATGAACTATACTAGAGACTATGTAAAAAAGATAAGCTCTATAAAAAGTGCAATAAGTGTGTGTTATTTTCAAGGAAGAATTATTCTTGGGGCATGTCATCACAAGAAACTGTATATCTATGGATCCCTTGAAGACAAATGCAATTGAGGGATGCCCGAGGCCAGCACTTGTGACAGATATTCATAGCTTTGTTGGGTTACCTAGATACAATTGGTGATTTGCGGAAAATTTCTCATGATTTTCATACCCTTTTTCAAAGATAACTCATAAGGGTGTTACATTTTATTGTAATGATGGATGTGAATAAATTTATATGGAGTTGAAAAGGAGTATTATCACTGTGCCCATGCTCACTCTACATATAATTATAGAACATTTCAAGGTATCAATTGATGATTTAAAGAAGGGATTGGGCAGTGTGTGGATGCAAAAGGAAAATGTCATTACCTATGCAAGATGCTAATTTAATGTTCATGAGAAAAAGTATCTAACACATTATCTGAAGTTGGATTCAGAGATCTTCACATTGACAGTTTGGTGGCATTATCGATTTAGGTAGAAGTGTGTATATATATGTATTAAAAAATTATCAAGTATATATTTACATAGAATGAGTAGAAAATGCACCAACGAAGATGTCAAAGTAGATCAAGGACTGTGACTTCTCAATATATTACCACCATGGGAAAGAAAACATGGTGGAAGATGAAGTAAGTATAAGGAAAGCAACAAACCTATCATGTATTATAAATGAAACAGATCCAATCATCATTGATTTGATGAAGATTGATTTGGGAATAATAAAAAGGGTAACATCATCAATCATTTCAGAAATGATTTTCCAACCAAGTCATTTGGAAAGGATAAAGGATGTTTAAAAAGATAATGTTAGAATTGAGAAGCAAGTGGAAACTATAAGAAAATGGAAATCCTCATAGTTAAATGTTAATGAATAAGGAAGTTTGTGTTTTGGGTCAAAACTATGTGTTCCATAAAATCTGGAGTTAAAGAATGATCTTTTAGATGATGTAGGTAGTTCAAATTTCTCCACTCACCCAAAATACAAAGATGCATTGAGATCTCTAAGAGCGTTATTGGTTTGACAACAAGAAGAATGAGATCACCGAATATATATTAATCTTACTTGTATATTACCAAGTGAAGGTGGAGAGATATAATTATAAGGTAATAATGCATCCATTACCCACACCTATATGAAAATGGGAAAACATGACCATAGAATTTGTCATCGGACTTCTGAAGACATCCAAAAGAAACAATTTCATCTGGGTTGTTATGGATCATATTATAAAGAATGAACACATCAATGATATCCAGGAAAATTTCACATTGGATCAATTGGAATGAATATATATATGAGTAGTGTTAAGGATGTATGGTGTAAGAAAATTGATTGTATCCGATTGTGATCCATGATTCAACTATACGTTCTTGAAAAGTCTACAACACACTTTGATTACTGAGCTAAACATCAGTATAGATTACCATCCTAAAACAAATGACCAGTCTAAATGGACTATCCAAACACTTGAGAAAATGTTTAGAGCCTTCTCAATGTACATTAAAGGCATATGGGACAAAAATATTCTTTTGGGAGACTTCCCTAAGAACAACAATTTCCACACAAGATTCCAAATGGATCCTTATCAATACCTTTATTGTAATGGATGAAGAACATCGATATGTTGGGATGATATTGGGGAGATAATACTTTTAGGTCCTGAAATGGTTGAAGAAATGGTGCAGAAGGACAAGACCATACAACCGCACATCAAAGCAACTCATAGTCAAAAAAGAGATATCCAAACTACCGTCGGTGAGACCTAGATTTAGATGTTGTATATATGGTTTTCATCTACATATCTCCATGGAAGAGGGTGATGATATTTAGGAAGAAGTGAAAGCTTATCCTTAGGTACATCATCCCTTTCAAGATCCTTCATCACATGGTAGTAGTGTCATATAAACTAACACTCCAACCAAAATTTTTTCAAATACATGATGTGTTCCATGTATCACTCCTAAAGAAGTAAATAATAGACCCATAACATGTACTCAATCAAGAGGTGGTACCATTGGATAATGGCATATCCTATAATGATAATCTATTTAATATCTTAGTTCATAGGGGAAATGTTTTGTGAAATAAGACAATTCCCGTCAGAAAAGTGTTTTGGAGAAACCACATGTTTGAAGAAGCAACATGCGAACCAGTGGAAGTGACGAGGTAGAGTTAACCTCATATGTTTTGGTGTGGGAAAAGTAAATTTGAAGGGCTCAAATTATTATGGGGGATGGTTATAATGAATCTATCATTTAGGAATAAAAATTCATTTTCTTTTAAATAAGTATTGATAAAAAAATACATGCACCTTTTTTTAATATTATTGGGATTAAATGACTACTAAGTGTCATTACAATTGATAAAATAGTCGTTTAAAAGTGACCAAAAAACTGATATAAATATAATGTTTAAAATAATTTTTTTGACATAGATAAAATGACCTCATCCAGTAGACTCGGGCCACACAAATCTCATTATTTGTATCTCGTACATGAGTTAGTGTCATTGGGCTATGCTCTTGAGCAAGCCCAAGCCGAACTTCAACATATTAAGAATGAATAGAATTTCCTATGGGAGAAGTTCAATATAATAGAGATTACCATACAGGTACTGTTATTTGAGCCACCCCAAGAGTCTCCCACCATCACAGAGCTCACCCTTAGGTCATATATTTGTGTTATAAGGGGTTATGTAACAAGGTACTAGTTTCTTATTGTGTAATAACTTTTTATAAATAAAATTAATATTCCATCATTTATTTATGAGAATAGTCTTTCTTAAAAAATGATGAATTTGTTAAATTGATTCTTCGAGTAAAAAATGGTAATTTTGAGAAATATATAAATTATAATATTAAACTACGGTTTTTATTAATAATATTATAAAAACACATCTAATAAATTATGATTACATAATTTCACTATGTTCAAATGATTAGGTAATCAGTTTGATAAGAGTTATTTTTTATATGAAAAAATGTGTATTTTATTGAATTTATTTTATAAAATTAATGAAATTTTAAAATAATTAATATTTTAATAAAATATTTTTATCATGTTAGTTTTTTGAATAGTAAATTATTATATAATTTTTATAAATTAAAATTTATATTTTATTAGTGTTTGAAAATACTTTTTGACTAAACTCATGAGTCTTTAAGTAATGGCAGTTTTAATTTTAAAAGTCAAACCACACATAATTAGAAATTTATAATGATAAATTGATTAATATATTTGAAATTATAATGGCTAAATTATCCAACGGTGAATTTTTCATAATTTTCTTAGACATCTAATTTTTTGGGTAAACATTATATACCGTATGAATAAAATATGTGTTTTATGACATTATAATGAACCCAAAATGATGTAATATAAAATATAATGGGTATTATCAGTGAAATATATGTTTTCCATTAAAATAATGTGATTTTAGATTTTTTTATTTATTTTTTAAATACATAGTGAATTCGTCAAAATGTATAATATATTTTATGATTTTAAATTCATTTCATTATGATGGTGTCTCACCACCACATAAGTAAGAAGAATATTTTAATATGTTCGGACATTTTCCATATAAAATAATTATTTTAACTCCCCTTTATAAAAATCCTTGGGCACAAACCATGGGATTGCTTGGGGTTTGTAATATTTATTTATATAGATTCCAAAACCTACGTTTTTGAAATATTAAAGAATTCACCTCTCATTTATTATATAGACCCACCCATGCTATAAATTCACTTCACTCAATATCCCTGGATAACAACCCTACCATTTACACCCCTCTATATAATCCCCTTAAGGAACCCCAATCTCTCAAGGATCCCCTATTCAAGATTATTATGTCACACACTCATGTAAGGGTTTCCTTTTTTGTCATTTTTATCCATGTTACCTAATATTGTTACATCCATTTATTTTCAATTAAAATTGAAGGGGTATGTTTTTGAACCTCCCCCATACTACCCTTATTATTTTTTATGATGGGATACCTCTTTCTCTTTAATTAATCCCTCCCATGTACACACATTAACATTCCAAAATTTTGTAAGAGTTTTTCCATTTCTCTTCTTTCATCAAGTTTCTTTATTATGTTATGCCTTCTATTTGGAAATTCCTAGTGTTGGGACAAGTATTTATATGACCATATTACTATAAATTTCTTGTATATATGAGGAGATACCACCTTCTCTATAATCAACATTTATTATTAATTTGTATATCACGCCTTTTGGCTGCCAATATTACTCCATGGTTTTCCATCCCAAATTCATTGTGTAGTGAATACCATGCCCATTTATCTGTCCAATGTATTCAGATTTATGCACATATACTTATTTATTATATAAATTCATGTATATATTCCACGTTCATTTATCATGTAATAAATGATGATGTTTAAGGAATCCATGTTATATGATCTATGGGGCACACATAAGCCTGATATTTAAATGAATATGAATGTTTCTCCCTAATAGTGCTCCAATTCATTGGGTAATGTTTGGTATCATAATATGTAATGTTGGGATATGGTATTATAAAATTCCTTTTGGGAAATTTTCACTATGTTGGGATATGGGATTACCTTATTACTTTAGGTTAATGATCTAATGTTTTATGTTGTTTCTACATTTACATGTTATTACAATCATTCTATATCATGACTTTATGTTCATGTTTCTCTTGAGCTCCATTGATATGACTATTGAATAACATGTGTTGTATTCTTCATGTTATGTCCTGTTTACCCCGTACTTTTATTTATATATCACCCTTTTATTTTATATGTCCTCAAGATATCCCATGAAATTATATGTATGAAGGAATGTTTCATTCATGTAAAAGATGTTTTCAATAATGATGGTGTGGTTTATGTCCTCAGTTTTCATGTAATGTTCCTAATCCACAAAGACACTAGACCTATTGATCTTCTGGGTTATATTAAGTGAATGTTTATGTAATATATCAAGTCTAAATATGAATTAAACTGTGGGGTTGTTTAAATAACCTCCTTATCTTTGAATCTAGGTATATTTGGAACCATTTGACATGATTTGGACACATATTATATTATAATATTTCATTTATATTAGAAAATTATATAAGTGATACTTTAAAAAAATAGTAATCATTTATTAATTTAAAAATTATAAAAGTAATATATTTTTAAAAGTGAAAAAAATATAGTTAAAATTTTAAACATGTTCTATTTATGGGTCACAAGTCATTTTATAGAATCCTTCTTGAACCCTTAAGAGTAAATACATTGATATCACATTAATTGTTAAAATTGATAATGAATGAATAAAACAAATAGATATCTGTGAAAATATCTCATAAACTCTTAAAACATTTACTGAATGAGATTATTTCAACACATACTCGTCCTAAATACTAACTATATCTATTATTATAGATTTATCAACACAAATAAATTTATATTAGTTTAATTCTTTATGTAATTACAAAAGTGACCCTCCCCTCACAAATAAAGGGGAAACTACTCCCTTATATTCCTCACCCATTTTGAGAAATATATTTTATTAAATAATTATCTACATATCTTCAGAACAACCCTACCCATATACAGTATTCCCCCATTTGATTAAAAACCCATCTTATAAAGGATATAAGTATAAACATAAGGAGGTTTTACAAGGAAGAGGTACAATTATTAACTGATATTTTTCAATTATTTCTTTCATCTGTGTCATTAAAATATTATTATTATATATTTAAATAATAACCCAAATATCTTCCAAACTATCATATCATGTAATTCTATTTTAATAACTTATATCTATCTCTTATTCTATAAAATTCAGAATGAATTTTTCTTTCATGAGGAGAACATACCACCACCTCATTAATCGATGAAATTATTTTTATGTCACCGTCTCTCATGGATGTTTGTACTATTGTATTATATATATAAATATATGATATTCATGAAATAATTAAAATTCCATTATGATTAAATTTTTTCTATTTTCCTACCTTCCCATAAATTGAAAAAATAATAACACTATTGATATGTATGTATGGATTACCACCTACAATATGCAATGTAATTCATTTTCCTCACAACATATCATGGATGGTGAATATAACAATATTTAAAGATATAATATGGCATTGAGGATATAATAATCATTACATACAGATAAAATTAAACTTACATTATTTCCTAGATGCTTTTCAAAATATTAAAAACTTTCTCATCCATTTTTATAGCCTCAAATATCCATGATGATATTGTAATGAATTTTTCATAAACATATCTCATAGTTTTTTAAATTATAATTCATGCATTAAAATAATTTTTATTTAATTAATATTCCTCTTTAAATGAAGGAATATTTACCTTTTTGACTATGGTAAACCAACTAATGACATATTGGATATATTGTATGAATATCATCAAAATTTCATATATCATCTTAAATTATTATGTAATTGTATAAAACATGGAATAAAATAAAATAAAATGATTAAAAAACATAAAAAATTTGTTAATAAACTAAATATTTAACATATGTTTTATATTCTAGATGGTAATGAATGTATGTTATGACTCATACTCAAGGTATGTGACACAATGTCATACAACATTATTATCAAAAGTATTTAATATTGTTTTTACAAATATTTTTTTACCATTTCCAAATTCATAAAATTAAAATACGGATATATTTATAGGGAAATATTATAGAGATACTAGAAATTTTATGCCACTCTTTAATTTCATATAAAGGATTCCAAAATGAATATTTTTACATATTTTATATCGATTGTATTTAATTTCATAAAAAGGAAAAAGGGATCTTCTATTTTAACAAATATGACATAAATGATATTTCAAACTACGATATTATTTATTTGATTTATTTATTCCTTTTTTCAATATTCCATGTTTTAAACAAATAAAACCTTATCTTAACTTGTTTTTTGCACACTTTAATTTTCAAAATTCCCTTAAATAATGAAAACACATTTTTATATTGGAAAATGTATTTCATATGGGTTGAAAAGTAAATTTTCGTGTTGTTTATGATGAAAATATGAAAGAATACAATTTTAAATTCATGATATGGAACAATATAATTTTCTACATTGAATGGTGATCCTGATTCAACTTATATGATTGAGTGGATCAATAAAATATATAAAGTGGGCGAGTGAAATAAATCTCTATAATGCAGTTATTTATCATTCATACCATTAATGAAAAGAATAAGGTAGTTAATCAAGGATTTTTATCAAAAAGACATAACGGGGATCTATTTATTTTTGAAATGGTTTCGGAATAAAATTCTCTTAGTTGCCTAAAATATTATCTATATTCATTCCATGGGTTTTAATGGATCACATTTAGAATTTCTTTATGGTGTGTATTATTAATTTCATAATCCCAATGAATTTTTTTTAAAGGTAATAATTTATAGGTTTTCATGTTTTTCATTGGGTTATGAAAATTTTTCATTTACATTGCTTATGGAAATTTTTTTCACATCACACATTTTTTAATGTTTACTACAAGGTTTATTATTGAGTATGAAAAATAAGTAGCAAAATTATATGTCATTAGGTTTTTTCATGAAGATTTTTTTCATTTTAAAATTATTTTATCATGGGTAAAATTGATACTGAGTAGAGGTTATTACTTTATAATAATTTTTTCCTATATTTTTTTAATAAACTCTCTAAAACTCTAAAATTAAAAGATAATAGTCACGTGTGATAGTGAATTATTATCTAAATAAAGGATATTGTTTTAATGATTAAGGCATTATTTTTATAGTTGGTATTAAGTAAATGGTTTTGATAACTTTAAAAGTTATAATGTTATCAAGTGAGGCTAAATTATGTGTTATAGATGACATCTTGAGTTTACATGTTTAATATCGTTCATAATTTTAATGGAATATATACCCATTTTATGTGATGGTAATAATATGGAACATATTTATTATGTTTTTATTGTTGTTTGAGGTATATTTAACCATTTTGTTTAATAAGTGAAAAAACTAATTTACGGAATATCAATATTTAAAATTTTTAACTTATTTTTAAGGGTTTTAATAAACATTAAGTTTTATATGATCTTTGATATTGATGTAATTATGAGTTATTACAATTTAGGAACATATTTCTTTTCTTATAGATATCTGGGATATTGAAAAGTGATTTAGTGATTAAGTGATTAATGTTATCTCAAAAGTAATTCACTATTTTTGGAGCCCTATATGACTAAGGTAATTAGAAATATGTTATGATTATATGGTATTGTATTTTTGGAACAAAGGTTGAATTATATTGTTAAAGGATCTGTAATTTTAAAATAAATGTATTGTGATTTAGGTTATTTATTGAAAGTAAAATCATATCCTGGAAAATACCTAATTAGGGAATATATATTTTTAGTATGGGACTTTTAGAGTGATTTATTTTTTATTTAGAGAAAAATTTAAACTCTATATTATAAGAACATGTGATCAAATCATTATAACATTTGGGTTTAAATCGTATTCATCTAAATTTTGATGAATTTTAATAAAAAATATTTATGAATTGATTTAGCATAAACACTTTTATATTTGATGAATATTTGTCATTAATGTTTTATTTTTTCACATGATGGTTTATACAATTTGGATATTATATTTCCTTTTAAATAATATTTTCATTTTGGATAATTTTTAAAGAAACCAAGAATATCTTATTATCACCTTTTAGATTATTTGATATATTAGATGTTGATTTAATTTTCTTCAAGCATGAAAAATTCATATTTAATAGTCATCATTTGGAGAAAAAAATGAGTTTTAAATAAAATTGATTGAAAGATGATGTTATATTTTTAAAATAAGTATATTTTTATGTTTTATTGTTATATATTATAAAATAAAACATTAAATATAGTAATAAAATTATTAAAATATTTTTTTCTACTTCTTACAATTATAGTGAATCGATTATCTTCTTCACACATCATTGGTATATGATTTTATGGACAATGAACTTCTCATGATAATTCACTTTCTTATGATCAATGTTTTTCTGTAGGCTCTTTCATTATTATAAAATTTTATTTTTCATCTATGTTTATATTTTAACATCCCAATAATGTTATCTTATTTAGAATCCATGTTTGTGTTATTCAAAATTACCAATGAAGTTTTGTTTTCCCTTTTTTTGAATATGTTTCACTAACCCATTTTACGTTGTTAATTAACAATAAAGGAATTTTCAAATTTTAATATCTTTATTAACATGATAATGATAAAATTGTGAATAAAAAATTTATTATGGAATGGGGGGATGTAATATCCCAATATTATTAAAAATAGTATGTTTGATATAATATACAACATTCACTCCAAATCAAAAATGAACCACTTAGTATTATTATTTTATGAGCATTGAAACCTAGTTAGTGAATTGGTGGTAATGAGTGGTAATAATTGTATTAGTAAATATAATTATATATAAAAAATCATGTTGTTATCATTAATAATGTATTGATAATTTTCTATAAAACAAGAAGTCATTTAAAAAAAAATCATTTGTTTTTCAATAATATATTTTAATTTTAATTGTTTTTTTATTTTTTGTGACTAAATAAAATAATTAATTATGAATATATATATAAATTATATTTTATAAAAGTGATATTATTTTGGAATTTATTATTTTAATAATATTATATGGTGAATTTTCCATAATTTGTGAATGGTTTGATTTTTTAATCGATAGATGTACGGGGCTAGATTCACCTGGATAGAACCTTTTGGTGTTTTCTAAGACATTGGTGCTTAGAGAAGTCTTATAAGAAGTCTGGAGTAGTTCAGTTGCAACAAGATGGAAATAGGAGGTACACAGCCTTACCAAGGGAGACACTGTGTGTACTATTTAGGTTTTGTAAAAATAAAACAGAGTGTCAATGAGTGTATTTTTTCAGTATTAGACAGCCTCAAGGTGGTACATGACGTGTTGAGAGGTACACATGATGTACTTCCCCACAACTGGTTAATTTAAAGAAACCTAGCACCTCATTATTTTCAAACACAACTTCTTGAGCACACCCCCTCTCGACCCCAGATGCACCAGACACCCTCTATCTTAAATTTTTGGGGAGTCCTTCATCTTGGATTGGTTCCCCACTTTCTTCTTCAATATGTCTTCAATCTGAGGAAATATTAACTCTGTTATCTTGGCTTTCTTCAATCTATTTTCTCCCATTTCTATTTTCCATGCAATGGAATTTGATCTCCCTAGTTCTAAGGGAGTACTTTAGGTTGCAGTTGAAGCATTTGGGAAGAAACATCCTTGGGTGGATGTAGTTTTTGTGGGGAACAAGATTGTGATTTATCTCATTGATCTATTCTTGAGGGAAGTACGTCGGGAAAATTTTGAGGTATGGGATTTGATTCTTCTCTGAGTGTTTTTTGCAATCGTAGAGTTATCATGATTTATCCTTTTGGATCGCAATATAATTGACCTAAATTAATATATAAACCAGATTAAAATATGTTTTTGATCAAATGATGTTTCTTTTCTGAAGGATAATAGTTCGCCTCTGGATTTTCTAGAAATTTTGATATATATGATTTCTTTTCTATCATGTTTTTCTTGATGAAATTATTAAAGAACTTAATTTTGGAAATTATTGATAATAAATTTCTTGAAGATAAGGGGAATATAAAGGAATTCTCATGGTGTTGTAATTTGATGTTAATCCAATTGATGAAAATGTGGATGTCTATTCTAGTTAGTTGTTAAACCATAAGCATGTTGATGATTGTGGTTTAAAATAATGTCAAATTAATTGTTTAATTAAATTGTGGTTACTATGATATCTTGTAGTTAGGTTGACGATAGCTAGAACAGACCAATAATGAATCAATTAATTCAAGATGGTTCAAATAGATTTTTTTTGATAAAAATATATTTCCTGGTAAGGTTCATAGTTACCCTCTTTCTTGTAAATTTCAAATAGCCATATGCTTAGAGTTATGAGAGCTCATTACTTGAGAAGGTAAAATGCCTTTGTTATGGGCCAAGAACCATGTTCATGTGATGTTTGATTCCTGATGCTTTTGTTGTGATGTCAAACTAAATGGAAATTGTGGTATGTGGTGGTAGGAAGGTCCATTGGTTGTGGTATTAGATGAAGCCTAGAGTGGCGAGATGCACCAGTTTATACATGTGGGAGTTGGGGAGGACATTGAAGTATATGAAACAAATTATATGTGAATGATTGGATGCTTACATAATATTATTGGTTGTTTATCTTCTTTACATTCGCCACAGCTCAAGGAAGCTGGTCATGATTACCCTCCATCCAAAAGGAGAAAATAAGAGTGGGGTATTCCATGTGATTTCCGTGTTTAGATTCTTGAGAAAAGATGGGTATATGATCTAGCAATAGGTGGAAATGACTTGATAGGTAGTTCATATGAAAACCAGGTTCACCCACCTTATGTTTAGTAGATTAGAATGTTTTAATTGAATGCCTTGGAATATGGGAAGTAATAATTATGATAACAAATGATTGAATAAATAATATCGAACCCATGGGGTTGGAGCTTGCTGGGATGAAATGCTGATGTTATGATTAAGAGGAACCGTGGACATAGTTTGTTTAGGCCTTGAGGGTAAGGACCTTTTTTTTATGCTAAGGAAATGGATTGTGGAATTTGTGAATTGTTAGTTAAAGGTTAAGTAATTAATTATTGTAAAGTGAAACTGATTAAAAATTTTAAGATAATTTAAAAAATATTGTTAAATTGTTGTGCGCTTATAGGATATCTAGTCTTAACAGTTGAAGAAGGGAGTCCGAGAGATGGTAGCTACAGTTGTTTCTATGACTAGGTTTTGACCATAGTTTTTTTGTGAGATATATTATATCATTTTCTTTTTGTGTTTCTATATACTACCCCACCGTATTGATTAGGGAGAGTAACACCCTGAGGATTCTGAACCTTGGGGGGAGATTTCTCCATCATCTAGGTGGGAGGATGGATGGATGACTTCCCTGTTCTGGCCCACTCTAATCTCTTGGTATTTACATGTGTTTGAAGGCACAATGGATAGTTTTCCTCATATATTTATGTTGATGGTTGTAATGGATTGTTGTTATTCATACATATATATTCCGGATATAGATTCCAATGGATAACAATATGTGTAACATGTATAGGCTGTGATGGATAAAGAATCCATAATTAGTGTTTGGGATATAACATATTGAGGTATAATGCTCGGTGTATAAAAAATGATAGGTGAGTGGTGGTGGATCTTTGAAACTACTTAGTACATGGGTTATGTGGACATATTTGTTGTGTTTCATGAGTTTCATATTGTGGTGCTTCGCCTCAGTGTATGAAGGAAACCCTTTTTGGAGTGAAATGCTTTTGACGTGTGATATTGGGGTGCTGTGGAAAACCGGTAGGGAAGTTGTGGCAGGGTACCGAAGAAATTATTTATTATATTAAATACTTTTGTATTTGATACATTATTATATTATCCATGGTGAGGGTGGGAACATAGTACGCTTGTTTATGTGATGAGTTAGTTTCTTTTTTTGTTCACATTGCTTTATCACGGTTTCATTTCTTTTAAAGGAGAGGATCCTAGGAGGATCCTACATAGTATACTATTATAGTCACCCAATGTATATATTAATATTTTTTATGGTCACAGGGAGAATGTTGGATATCAGGCTTGTTACTAATAGCTTGGGGTGGTAGAAGTTGTTCAGGCTTCGTAGTCATTGTTGTTTTTACTTTCATTTGGTGCATGCAGTTTTCCATTTCAGTTGTAGTATATTTTCTCATGAAATTACATATGTGTATGTGGTATTTATTTTCAATTTTATTATGAGTTGGAGTTGTTTGGTGTCTATCTTATATATCTCTTCTGCATGTGTTCTCTTAGAGGGTAATGCCTCACATTTGTGTGTTTAGTATACCCTCGGTGCTTGTTTCCATATTGGGGCCTACTGGAGGCGGGGCTCATGGGTCACTATCTTTATTATCACATTTTTGGCCTTGAAGGGGTACAAAATATGGGGAGGGGGTCATTAAAATGTGGTATGAGAGGTCAAGTTGAGGTATCTGATGTAATTTGGTGTTAGGAACATGTGAGGTTGAATGGGTTGGTAGGGAAATGGTGTCAGTTATGTCTAGAAAGTTTTGTAAACACTAGTGAGAAACCGAGACAATATAATTTAGGGCCCCTTATGATCCTATTCATGGACCATTATGTTTATAGTGGATACTAAATTAGGTGACAATATTTTTAGGGTAGACACATTACAAATGATCATGCATCATTCTCCATTGTGCATGTGTTCAAATGGGTAGACCTTGGGATACATTAACCTAAAATGAATAAAATAAAAAAATTATGTAATTAATGTTGAATATTCATATTATAGGTTTAGGATCTCTAAATGACTGTGAATTTTCCTGTACACCTCTATGTCGACATCTTCATCGGGTTTTCATGGGGGATTTCTTGTAGGCTGTGCCACTAGGTCATTGTAGGGAAGAGGTTAATGATGAAGAAACATAGAGGAGGAAACTCTGATAGTTTCAGTTCCATATTCTAAAGAAGTATGATGGATCTATTTCAAATGCTATCACATAAGTCTATTTAGAGGAGGTTGAGATATCCTTCAATTTGATCCATGATTGGAAGGATCACTGGGTGTCTTTGGTTGTGATGATGATGCATGGTGCATCCAGGTAGTGATGGTTCTTGTTCCTCGGGGATCACGAGGAGCCGAAGATATTGTGTGATGTGTTTCGAGAAAAGATCAGAGTCGAGCATCATTCTTTGATGGTGATGGTTTCTAGTCTCCATGAGCTACATATTTTTAGACAGGGAGCTACAATGTGCCTGATTTTGAAATCGGTTTCAGGAACATTTTACTATATTTTTTGAACTTGTTTCCTGATGAGGAGGCTAGGGCGGGGAATGTCGAGGAGGGTTTGTGTAGAGAAATATGGATCTAGGTCACCCAGTTTTTACTAAGGACATATCTTCAGGTGCTAGAGAGGGAAGAGATTTTAAAGAGTACACTGGCTAGAACTATATCATTATGAGAGGGGAGTTATCATAATTCATCCTGAATCAATGTTTTGGTATGGGATTCTTGATTTTCAAGGAAGAAGAGTTTCTGTTCAGCTGGGGAAAGGTCCAATCCCTCAGCAACTTGTTTCTCCAGTGGTGGAGGATATCTGGCCTATGTTAAAGGATCATGTACTTGTTTTTCATGCGGAGGCCGAGGTCATCAATAATGATAGTTCCCAATGATTCATAGTAGTCATCATACACTTAGTGTTCGACACCAGGTTCCTATGTTAAGGTAGTTCTAGGAGAGGTCGAGGAAATAGTTTGCACCATATTTAGATCAACATAGAGAAAATGGGGTAGGTAGAGTAAATAACCCTGACACTACTAGTCCTCATTGGAATGAGTGTAACCATGGTGGTGGTCATAATCAGGGTCAGAGAGGGAATATAAGAGGACATGGTCACCTTAATGATTTATTGAATCCAATTCCAGATGAGCCTGATGTCATTTGGGGTACCCGTTGCTTGTTTTCTACTTGGTTGTATACCTTGTTTGAATCAGGATCCAAAAAAATATTCTTATCTCATATCATTTTCCATTCATTGGGACATCATATAGGGAGGCTTCCAATTCATACGACATAGACAATTTATGTTAGAGGTTTATATGCCCTTTTTGATGTATGTAGAGACTGTGAGCTAGTTCTGGGGATACAATACTCTTGGAGAGATTTCTTATGATTATGGATACGACCATAAAATTTCATCCTCAGCCCGTATTGGTTTTATTCGGTGCAGGATATCGTAGATTGATTCAGGATGTAGGTGGTGTTTTTTATGCTGATAGTGAGCCAACAGTGTTTTTTGGACAGTGAGACCCTCAGATTGGTCAGTGGAATTCCATGTCCTTATCAACCTTGATGTATTATATTATGTTGATTTCATTATATTTTCAGTATTTTTCATCTCCTAGGGACATTGAAGAGTACCCTAATTTATTTCTAGAAGAGGATGTAGCATTAACCCTTCAATGAGATATCATGTTTGGGATAAAGATATTGCTTAGATCATCTCTTATCTCTATGTATCCATATAGTATGACCCCTTATGAGTTACAAGAGATGCATTTATTTCTCAATATTCCATTAAAGTGAGGTTTTGTTCAGAAGAGTATGTCCCCATGGGGTGCACCGATTTTTTTCATGAAGAAGGATAATGGAAGTTTTTTAGTTGTGTATTGATTATCGTTGCCTAAACAATGTGACAGTGAATAATCACTATCATCTTATATGGATTTATGAGTTATTTGATCTAATGAAGTGTGAAATTTAGTTCTCAATGACCGAATTATGGTCAGGATAACATCAGATGTGTGTGAAGGATGAGGATATCCTAAAAACTGTTCCTTTTCATCATGGACATTTTTAGTTCATTGTAATACCATTGAGTGTGAATAATGCTCTAGCTGTGTTCATGGGAATGATGAAATCCTTGTTCCGTGAGTTCCAAGATATGTTCATGGTACTTTTATTTGATTAAATCCCAGTGTACTCCACATATAAAGAAGATAATGAAGAGAATCTGCACACCGTTTTGAGAGTTCTTCAGCTACAAAATTTATTTGTGATGTTTTAGAAGTTTGAGATTTGGGCCTGAGAAGTTTGTGTCTTGGGGAATGAGGTGTCCTAATAGATAATTTATATGGATCTAGAGTAAATAGAAGCACTTGTGTCATGGGAAGCCACTAACATAGTGGTAGAGCTCCGAAGTTTCCTTGGTCTCATAGTCTATTACATGAGGCTCAAAGCCAATTTCTATCATTTTGCTACTCCTCTGACATCATTGAACAAGAAGGATTAGGCGTTTGTGTGGACTAATCAGTGTCAAGAGGCTTTCCAGAATCTGAAAGATAATATGGTAAGTGCTCCATTTTTTTCAACTAGTATAGGGAGTTTATTTTTTTGTTTTTGGTTATGCTTCATGTCTTGGGTTAGGCTACATTATTATGAAATAGAGATTAGTTGTTACTTATTGTTCTCAGTAGTTATGCCCCCTCTTAAACATAACTATGCAACCCATGAGCTTAAGTTAGTAGAAGTGGCGTTTTCTCTAATGTTATGGATTTATTACATCATTGGTGAGTGATTTTTGGTTTTCATTTATCATAATAGGCTATGGTATGATTTCCACAACTTGACTTGAACTTTCTTCAGTGTTAGTGAATGGTTTTCTTATAGGATACTACTTCTAAGTATCATATACACCATGAAAGGGGAATGTTCCAGCTGGTGTACTGAGTATGAAGTCACATAGTGATGCATTTTGTTGATATTGTGATTCCTAGAGAGTTATGGAAACAATTTAGCACTACACCACAATATGGGAGAAGTTAGGGGTGAAAAATATGTCTTTTTCATATGACGACGTAGTCACATATGGTGCACCAGGTGAAAGAGTCCCAATTGAGAGATCTAGTGGTGGAGGTATAGAGAGACTGAGTATTGTGGGGAAAGGCCCCTAATGGTTTGTCTGAGGATGAACAACACTGAGTGGTGTATCAGGGAAGGCTTTTCATTCATTAGATATGTGTGGGAATGTTCATAGAGGGTTACATAGTTATTCATTAGTAG
Organism: Viscum album; assembly: GCA_963277665.1. NCBI lineage: Eukaryota > Viridiplantae > Streptophyta > Magnoliopsida > Santalales > Viscaceae > Viscum > Viscum album. The sequence continues at coordinate 1,346,681,055 of OY728121.1, read as the reverse complement.
GGAATCCTAGTTTGAAAAATATGTACCAATATTTGAGAAGTCAATTTTGGTGGCTAGGGAGGAATCATGAAAATGAAGAGTTTTTGTCATGATGTTTGTTCTTTCAGAAGGTGATGGTTGAGCACTGTGCCCCCTGTGGTTTTCTCCAGTTGATAGATATTCCTCAGGAGAAGTGGGAGAACATCTCAACTGACTTTGGTACCAGTTTACCTTGATCTAAGGGCGGTCATGATTCTATTTTCATGGTGTTGGATCGTTTAAAGAAATCATCCCACTTTATAGTGACCAAGGATTCGAGCTCAATGGTGGTTTTGTCAATGTCATATCTTAAGGAGTTCGCGAGACTCCATGGAGTCCCAAGGATGATAATTTCTGATTGAGATCCTCATTTGAACTCTAGGGTGTGGAGAGGACTCAATCTTCCATTCAGTTCTCAACTATACTTTTCACTACTTTTTATCTGCAGACAGACGGTCAGACATAGCGAACCATCAAGACTCTTGAAGACATGTTGTGCTCTTATGTCCTGGATTTGGGATGATAGTGGATAATGCTCTTACCCATGTTGGAGATAGATTACAAAAATTAGGTTTCACTACATTATCAGTTTGGAACAATTTGAAGCCTTTTATGGACTACATATTCATTCTTCATTGTGTGCGACTGGGGTCAAAGATTAAAAAATTCTCAGACCGGATGTGGTACAGAATATGAAAAAGATAATTTAGCTGATTCATGAATGGTTTAAGAAAGTGTGGGATCATCATAAATCATATACCGATCAAATGAAGAGACCTTAATAGTTGGATTTTGGGGATCACATGTTTCTAAAGGTGGGTCTCCATCATGATCAACAATGGTTTGGTCATGGTAGTATGCTATTGCCCAAGTTGGTTGAGCCTTTTGAGGTGCTGGCTCATGTTGGAGCCATGGAATATAATGTAGTAGTAACTCCATAGAGGAGCCAGATGAAAAGTTCTATTCACATGTCAAAACTCTATCGTTATAATCTTGATGAATCTCAGGTCATCGATTTGGTAATGATTGATGTTGACGATGAAGGGACCTTCAAGGATCGGCCGGTAGAGATCAAGGACAGAAAGGATAAGGTGTTGTGTCGAAGTTCTATCCCATTGATTTGTGTCTTGGGGTGTCATAGTGGACTATAAGAGAGTGCCAATGAATGTGAGTGTCTAATGATCACACAGTGTCACGATCTATTTTATTTTTAACTATTTCCTTATAATCATGTTCATTTTCTCATTGTAGACCTTTGTTGTCTAAGAGATGGCAATCTTTTGTTGTTTTTTAGCTTTATCTCTTTCGAGAGTTTTCCCCCTGGGAAATCATGTAGGAGATGGTTGTGGTTGAAAAAATGATTCTCATTATTCTTTGGATGTGGTTGACCTATTTTGGTGGCGAGAGCCTTGAGAGGTATCTCCCAGGGTGGTTGTTCGAACAACACCTTTTCTTTTTCCCTCTCTATATTGGTTTGGAATTATTAAGGATGAGAATGATTTGAGAGGTATCTAATGTAAGGGCTTAGATCCATTTGTATTGACCCTTTTCATGTTTCCAATGACTAATGTACTCAGAGAAGGCTCGGAGGATGTCTAGAGGAGTTTGGTTGCAAGTTTCTGGAAATAGGGGGCACACGATGTGACTAAGGGGGACACGACGTGTACCATTCTGGTTTATGAAAAATAAAACAAGGCACTGAGGTAACATGTTTTTTGGCATAAAATGGCCATGAAGAGGTGTACAACATGATGAAGAGGTATAATTATGTAGTACCCCACCGTTGGGTGTTACAAAGACACCTCATCGCTCGATTATATCAAACCCTATGGATTGAGCACACCCCCACTCGACCCCAGAAAACCCAAACGACTCACTCTTCATCGTTTGCAGATTCCTTCATCCTGGATCCATTCCTAGCTTCCTTCTTCTATCCATATTCAATCTGATGTAAGATCTACCTCTGTTGTATGGTCTTCTTCAATCTGTTTTCTCCCATTTCGATTTTCCATGATATGTAATTTGATTTCCATGGTTTAAAGTTAGTTATTTTAGTTGTTATTGATGTGTTTGTGCTGAAAAATCCTTGAGTGGATGTATATATTTCAAGTAAAATGACCGTGAAACATTTCTTTGATCCATAATCATGTGAAGAATGACATAATAATTTTGATTTAGGGGATTCGTTGCTTCTCGGATATTTTTTGCAATCATGAAGTTAGCATAATTTATCCCTTTGGATCACAATGGTATTGATTTAATTAATTACTTGAACCAAATTAAAATAATTGTTTTGATCGTATGTTGTTTCTTTTAACCATGATAATGGGTTTCCACTTCATTTTTCTATATAGTGTGATATCTATCCTTTTCTTATTATTATGTGGTACTTGATTAAATTGGATGAGAATGTAAAACCAAAATTAATTTATAATTAATTGTTTAAAGATAAAGATGAATATAAATGAATAAAATTGTTGTTGTAAATTTATATTAATCAAATTGATGCAAATTTTCATTTATATTCTAGTTGGTTGTTAAACATGAAGAATGATGGTGGTTGTTGATTAAATTCGTGCCAAATTATTTATTTAATTAATATGTGGAAATTATGTTTTCTTGTTGTTAGGTTTCACGTATATGGATCCCACTAATAATGAATCTTTTAATTCAAGATGCACTAAAAAATGGTTTTGTTGATACAAGATAATTCCCGGTAGGGTTCTGAGTCAACCACATCAGTGTAAAAGCTAAAGAGCCTTAAGCTTGGAGGTGTGAGAGACCATTACATATGAAGGTAGAATGGCTTGTTTAATTTCCAAGATCCCAGTTGATGCATTGTTAGTTTCCTTGTTCTTGTGATGTGATGTGAGACTGGATGGCTATTATGATTTCTGTGGGTATGGAGGCCCATTGGTTATAGTACCAATTGATTCCTAGAGTTGTGAGATGCATCGATTTATTCATGAGGGTATCATGTAAGACACTTAAGATGATGAAACATGTTGGATGTTTCTTGAATCATGTTGGTTGTTTATATGATTTACATTCCCCACTATTCAAGGAAGATGGTATTTCTTACCCTCCTTCCAAAAGGGAAAAGACGCGTGGGGTATGCCACATGATTTACCTCTGTAGCTTCTCAAGGTATGATGGGTATACACTCTAAATATAGGTGGAAAAGACCTCATTGGTAGTTCATCAACTCACCTCCTTGATTCCCCATTGTGTTTTGTTTCTTAGATTGTTTTTATTGAATGATTTGGAATATGGGATTTAATAATGCTATAAATAATTTATTTAATAAATGATATCGAACCCATGGGATCGGAGCTTGCTGTGATGCAATGATGAGGTTATGCTTTAGAGGAACTATGGAATTTGATTAGTTATATCTAGAGGGAAAGGAACATTGTTGTGATGCTAATGAAATGAATTTTGGATTTTATTAATTGTTATTTAATGGTGTAACAATTTATTAAAATAATGTGAAACTGATTATAAGGGATACCATGATTTAATAAATCTATTTAAATTGTTGTGTGCTTATTGGATTTATAGTCCAAACAGTTGAAGTTGGGAGTCCGGGAGAGGTTAGCTAAAGTTGTGTCTATGACTTTTTTTCCATAGTTTGGTTGTATGATATATTATATCATGTACTTTTTCTGTTTCTATACTCTACCGCACTGTCTGTTAGGGAGACTGACACCTTGGGCATTCTAATTCTAGGTGGTGTTTTCCCCAACATCTTGGTGGAAGGATGGATTGATGAATTCCCCCTTTGTCTCCCCTCATTTACCTTGATAGTTAATTGTCCTGGTAGGTATATCAGTTAGTTTTCCCCAAATATGTGTGTATACAACTATAATGTCTTGTTGTTTTTCATATACATATATTATGTATAAATTTTCTTCTATAATACTATTGGCGCAACATGTATATGTTATGATGGGTTGAGGATCTCTAATCAGTGTATGGGGGGTAGTGGCTTGAGGTATAATGCTCGATGCGTGATACATGTTATGTGAGCTTTGGTGGCTCCAAAAACCAACCTGGTTACTTTGGTTATGTAGACGTAGTGGTTTTGTTACATGAGGTGCATATTGTGGTTCTTGGACAATGTTTATGTAGGCAAGCCTTTTTGGAGAAATACATAAGACGCACAACCTTGGTGAAATGTGACAAACCAGTGGGGAAGTGGTAGTGGGTTTCCTCTGATATTCATTATTATATTCTATACTCTTGTATGTGATACTTTGTGAGAGTATTCATGGCGAGACTGGGAACATAGTATACTTGTTTAGGTGATGAGTTATTTTCACTTATTAATCACTATTCTTTAACATTATTTCATTACATTCGAATGTGAGGCTCCACGGAAGATCCTAATAGTATATGTTATACTCATCCTATGTATATAGAAACAGTTTTTAGGTCACATGAAGTTGGGCTGAGATCAAGATGGTTACTTCTAGATTGGGGTTGAAGGAGCTATTCGGGCTTCGTGGTCACTACTATTTTTTCAATCTTTGGCTACTTGTAGTTTTCCATTAGAGTTGTAGTAGTTTTTAATGAAATTACATATGTTTACTTGTGATTTATTTTCTATTGAAGTATGACTTGGAGTTGATTGGTGTTTTTCTTATAACTCTCCTCCCCATGTGTTCACTCAGAGGGTAATGCCTCCCATTTTTTATACAATTGGTGTTATTCTCTATCCCATGGATTATAAGAGGTGGTAAATTGGGTTCACTATCTCCCTTCTCACATTACCATCAAAGGAGGGGTACAGCTTGTGCGGATGGGGTCATGTAAAATGTTTTAAATAATTATTTTTATTTGAAACTATATTTTATTATCATTTATTTATAATTGTAAATTCTATTTTTCGTTAGTTTTTATATTTAATTAGTTCATATAGATTAAAAAATTTATTACCTTCGTAATAATATTTTCACTAGAATTTTGCAAAAAATATTCTCATAACAAAAATAATTTTTTATAAAAAAATATTGTTTCATTGTGTTCAGTGGGATTAATTTTAAATTAAATTCTACAACTTCTAAAAATTGAATCAGGAAATACGATCATTGATTTCGGAATAAGAAGGTCTAAATTTTCTAAATATATCTATTTTATTTTTCCTTAATTTGAATATTAATCATGTTTAAAAAAATTCACCATTTAATAAATTTTATAACCCTTTAATATTAAAAATGTTATTACCATGGGTAAGGTTAAAATTGGATTTGCAAGGTGAAGAACCAAAATATAAGAATTATCTTGATTTATAAACATTTATACATTTTATAATATTATTATATGATGGCCATATGAATCTTATATTTTAATCAATATAATTTTGTCACCCTTTTGAAATGGGTTACTTATATATTTTATGAGAATACTTCAAGTATTTTACAATTTGAAAAAATAAATATATTAAAATAAAAAATAATTTATTAAATGTATTAATATTAATAAATTAAAAATCTAAAGTGTTAAATATATTAATTTTAGTCCATTTATGTGTCAATTTTTCTTTTATAATAACATTTATGAGCAAAAAAAGTAAAAATAATGATATCATAAAATTGTCAACAGGGATAATGGGGGTTAAAACATAGCTATAAGGTTTTGAACATCACCTAAACATGTAGAAATTTTGTTTTATGAGATTGTATAAAAAAATTATATTCTAAAATTCAAATTTTAAAAATTGGGAACTATTTTTCCTTTAAAATATATTTATATTAAATTAATATTTTGAGTTACTCTAAAAGTTCCCCAACAACATATATAAAAGGGATCCATATCTATATTTTTACTTACATATTTTATGAAACCATTTAAAAAAAATACATACCCAAATATCTCCCCAATTTCAATCTCCCCATCCTTGAGACCATTTATCGATCATAAAACCATCAGGGGAAGGCATTAATTATAATCAAAAGGTGTTTGTTCGAAGAATATGTATAGTTGGTAACCGATATTTTTCATTTTATTTATTATTATACCCAAATAATATATTACTCAATCTAGAAAAAATAATGACAACATTAAATTCCATATTCTATATTTTCTTATAGAAGTTTCATAAACAATATCCTTATCCTCTTTCACTAATTTTGAAACAACACTGCCATTCCTACGTCGAGAAGTACCACCTCGTGAACCGATGTAATATGTTTTCCTTCACAACATCTCATGGATTGATATAATGAATGATCAAATAAATAAATAAATATATATATAAATATCATATTATAGAAAAAATAAAATTTATTAAAGGTAAATTATCTTATATTAACATTTTTTCGATCCATTGTATAATTATACCATCGTTCCTCGGTATGTGTGGATTACCATATCCATGAAGCGAAGTAATTAATTTTAAATAATTTATTCACATTAATGTAATATATATGTTTATAATGTTGTTATAATAAATATAGGATAATATATTACTTCAAAAAAGTTAAAACAATAGTTACATTTTTTTCATCATGCTCTATAAATAATTAATATGTTTCTCATTAATACATTTGACATACCTTCTCCATGATCACAAAATTATTTATTTTTATAACATTATTTTTGGTTGGTTAAAAAAGTATTATTTACAAATAAAAAGGATATAATATCTATATTATTGTTCTATATATGATGGAATAATGACTTAACAAATCATTTTCAACCTATCGAAGTCATATTGGACATGTAGGCTGAATATTGTTAAAACGCTCGACATGAACTAAATTGACTATGTAATTAAATTTTTATTAAAAATAAATAAAATAAAAGGAAGAATAAAATTGGAATGGTTATTAATAAATGATATAAAAAACACTATTTTATCATTTAATATGATTATGAATGTACATGTTTGGCCACATCATGTTAAGGGACACATTAACTTAAAACCTCATTTAAAATATTTTGAAGATTATTTTTGTTAATAAATTTCATCCGTTTCTATATTCTTTAAATTTATTTATGGTGGTATTTATGTTTAATTAAATAATTAGAAAGTCTATTTTATAAATCTTTTTAATTTCATTAAAGTAGATTTAGAAGGATGTTTTTACTTATTTTATTTAAAATATTTTCAGTTTATTTACAAAAAAAATTAATATTTTATTTTATTTTCTATTGTATCAAAAAAATTTCACGTATCTATAAAAATTATTTAATGATCTAATTCCATTATAATATTTAAAAATTTTATATGAGAAAAACCATTCCACATTTTTGTCTAGGTAGTTTAGTTTTTAAAATGTATTTTTAAAAGGAAATTGTATTTTGATATAAAAAATAATTTTCATATATTTTCAAAGATTTTATAGAGGATTTATTATTAAAAGGTAAATGAATAAAATTTTTTATTGTCAATATAGATATGATAATTTTAAATAATGATATGTGATCCAAACAAAACAATATAATAGGTTGTCCCATCAAAACAGATTTGATGGGTGAGCCCAATATAGCTCTCCAATAGATTGGGTAATGTTCCTTATCATCAGGGGATGAAAATAGAGAGTTTTCTAAGAAACTATTCATTATATATATAACTAGGCTCCTATAATTTCTAACATGGGGTTTGAATATAATTATCCATGTTTCATAAACGGGATTGTATTTTCATAATATATGTTTCAATAGTTTCCATTGAGAAAAATGTTTGTGTTTTTCACGTCTATATTACTTAATTCACTTTCTAAAATAATGTTTTGAAAAAGGAAATCATTTTATGATTTTTCATATTTTCTAAAGGACTGAATTATTTCTATTATGTACAGTATTGATATTTTTGTTCTCATTCAATAATTTTATCTTTTTTTATATGGTTTATATATGAGTAGGAATATAAAATAATTTATGTCTAATGTCATGAATAAATGTCTCGAAAATAAATTGATTCATTTTGAATGATATATATTATGATAAATAGGATACTCACATGTGTTTTCAACTTCCTGAAATATCGGTTCCTAAAGATAGAGTTAAGACATAAAGCATTAAAATTATGATCCTAAATAATCATTCAGAATATACTAATGTGAATTATTGTATAATCATAGCTGATTATAAAATTTTAATAGTTAATACATTATAATATGAATATAAAAAAGAAATTACATATACCAAATTAGTGTAAATAATAAATAATTAGATTCTTAGTATCTAAAAAATTTTATTTGATATCATACTTGAAATAAAACATGGATATTATATATCTTCTATATAATCATAATGTTTTTCTTTTAGAAAATGAAAAAAAATTCAAGAATCAATTTACATATGTGTGGAGAATGTATCAACCATAGATATTAGATGATATTTTCTTTTTAAAAAACCTAATGTGATCAATAATTGGCATCACATGCAGTATTGGAAAAAATATATTTAACATTATATAAATATGGAAATATTTCCATAAAAATGGATTATAAAATAGTATATAAATGAATTATGTAATATATATATTAAAAAATAATCGTGATTAATTATACACAGCTATTGATGAATATTCAATTATTTTATTTATATAATTAATAATACTAATTTATTAAATAAAATGCCACCCTTCTAATAATTATAATCTTTTAATTACTTAAACATCTAATTGATAATCTATATTTTTTAAATGAATAATATGTTAACAATAATTTTCATTAGTAATTTATTAGAAAATTTAACAAGGATAATTAATATCAAAAAAGTTATTTTCAAATGAAAAATTATTTCATTATATATTTATATTCATAGTCAAAAGAAAAATACAATAATTTTAGAATTTAAATGTGATTTAATAGAATAAATTTTTATGTTATTATAAATATATTTTATTAAAATAATTTTTGTTTTCATAATATAAATTTATTTTTAGGATAATTGTAATGAAATACTTATTTCCCAAATACTATAAATTTTTAGAAATTTTTATAATAGAATAATTAAAAAATTTCATTGTACAAAAATTATATAGAATAATATATATATCTATAAATAAAACTAAATAATTTAAAAATACTACATTTAACTTATAATGGAAATGATTTTGATTTGGAAGCTCAAGCAATACTTCATAGTGAAAACTATATTAATGTGCTTACATTAAAAGATGGATTTTAACCCATTCATAAATTAATTAAAATAACTGATTTATTATTTTCGAAAAAATTCTACATTTAATTTTTATAATATAATTTTTATTTTTGATTAAAAAAATGTTATTATATATATTGAAGTTAATTTCCATGATAATGGTGAATTAATTTTTTATAAGAAATTTTTTATTATAGAGTAATTATAATCTAAAAAATTAAATTAATCTAATATATATAATTACTCTAATAAGATACATATATATGTATTATATAAAAAAAATTATTATGTAATTGATTCTAAATATGTTTAATAACTCATAATGTTGAAAACATAATTTCCCTTCAAAGAAGAGTTTATATTTATAAGGTTTAAATTTAAATTATGATAACCTATTATTTTTGAATTATATTATATTATTTAAATTTCATATATTGGTTAAAAAATTCATTTTTTGAAGTGTTAATTTTATATTTTAATTTTCTACAATAATTACTAGAGTACAATGTAATTACCAGTTTAAAATCTTTTAAAACATTAAAGCAGAAATATAATGGTAAATGAATTCAAACATGTTTATAACTTGTATATAAACACTTATATGGGGCCTTATGATCCAAATTAATCTCCACATTTCATTATTTTCTAAATTTTATAACCATTTACCCATTAATTGTCACATATTGAAATTAAAAAAATTAAGGGTTTATAAAAGTAAACATTTATTCATTTATATATGGGGTAACTTCAATCCACTAATTCCATAATCAGTTCTTCAAAATTTCATCCAAAAAATATGAAATTGTTTCTACATTTGATTCTATATTGTGTTCGTAAAACCATGTACACCCTATGTTTTTATAACATCATTATTTCCAATGATATGTTTTAGAGAATGTTCTCGGTTCAAATGTGAGTTATACATACTCCCCACTTCTTCTTCTCAATCACTATTTCCCAAAAAATACATGATAAATAGAAATATAATTCTCTATATATTATTATTATAATTTTGTTTTTTGTATATTAATTGAATAACCATAATTTATCCCATTACATCCACATTTAAAATTAAATTTACACTAATGATGCATTGTGAGGACTACCAACAGTATAAATCAATTTTCTTCTTCTTGATTTCATTATTTAGGAAAAAAATAAAATATAAATTTTGAAAAAAAATATAAAAAATATCAATATTTATCCTTTTAATGAGATTTAGAACATCTATGAACATAATCCCTCATTAAGATAATGTGTTTTCATGTTTGGGGATCATTTAAGAACATAGATAAAAAATTATATAAAACTTTATCATATATTAAGATGGGAAATAAATTAATAATTTTATTTTATGTTAATTATAAAATAATGTTTTCTTCTATTAATTATTTGTTATTTATTTTTCTTATTTTGAAAATATAAATTTATATTGATATAAATTCTTAAATATTCCAACACTGAGTAAATTTTCAGACAAACATAAAAAAATACATAATAAAGAAATTATATATAATAACAAATTTTCATTATTAAATGAAATATTGATAAAAATTTCATGATAAGTTATTTAATAAACACAGTTAAATTATTCGTGAAGGTAATGAGATGATCATAACGAAACAAGAAGAAGTTAATGGTTTCTACTCAATCATAATTATATAATTTTGTAAGAAACATAATTATCGAAACTCTATTATTTTGTCTTTCATTTATTCAACGGAATGAATAAATTTTATTTTATTTCATTATTTTCTATGGTTCTATAATTATCCTTATACTATTGTTATTTAATTAATCTTACCCAGATGGTTGGGTTACTTATAAGGTTCATAAAACAATTCATTTCATTTTGACCATTTAATGTTATATGAAAAGCATCATATTGTATAGTTACATTATTCTAATACCATATTTTATATCATGACTCTCTAATTATTCATGGAATTTGATTTTTCATTTTAAATTTTAACATGTATTGTGTTTTCACATAATGTTTCTATATTTATATGCTTATTTCATCAATATTTTCAATTCTACAAGGCACGATTGTTATTGGGAATCATATTTTCTTTTATTTTATATATTCCTACAATATTTACATAATTAAGGTTGAATATATTTTGTTTCATTATATTTTTTTAATGGTATCCCTCTCATGATATTTTTATTTTTATGATCCGTTTACTTATGGGTGTTTTCATATCAATTTTTATTCATTGAGATATAATTCAGATTCACCACTTGTATGATTTTGGTGATTTATATTTATTGGTAATGGTTTATTTTTTTAATCCACTATTACTATTTTTCTTAGGGGGACTAAAGAGGAATAAATATTTAATTGTCTTTGTCATGAAAAGTCATTATATATTATAGGAATATTTTTTCTCCCAATTCATTTCCTGAATGGATTCATTAATTTTTAATACATTTTTTAAATGGGATTCAATGAAAAATCCATAAATCAATTAATTTGGGAATTTTTTGACATGATTTTATACAATTAATCCATGTGGTGTTAGTTTGAAGGATTGTTACATTTAATTATATTGAATATATTTATTAGGGAAAATAATAAATTTTTAATATTATTTTTCCAAAATGAATGTTTACTGTATATTTTTGACATGATCAATAAAAATTTAATTAAAAAGTTTAGTCAAGGACACTGATGATATTTTAGACTCAGTAAAATAAGATGATGGAAATTTGTTGCAAATGATAAGATTCAAACCAACTCAACACCGAGTGAATACCTAACACCCAATATGATGAAAAATGAAGATTGAGTTTTTGGTGTTCTCATTGTTGAATGACTGATGGATATGAATGTTTATGATGTTACAATAAGAATCCATTTTTTCATATCCCTTGATGATGATCTATCCCTAATGTATAATGAAACCATTATGGTATATTAATAAGTATTTTTATTCATTGAAAAAATTATTTTTTTGTTGGTCTCTACTTATATGTCTAATGATTGTGAGGATGTTTTTTCTCCATGGTCGTATGATTTAGAATATCTGGGTTTTTTTCATTTTTTATTATCAATGATTTATTTATGTGAATAATAATTGACCACAATAACAAACAATACATTGATATCCATTATGGAATTTTGATTTGGGTTAGTGGTTAACAAATTATATGTTTACAAAATAAAATTAAATTAGTTTTATAATAACCAAATTATATTTTTTAATATTTTTCCAATAAGGATGTATATAATATTGTGGAATTTTATTAATGATTTAAGTACAGAAAATTTTGTTTGAGTAAAGATAAATTAAAATTACATGGATAATAGATTAATTTGGATACATAGTTGAATTGATTAAGAAAGCCAAATATATACATTGCAAATATATATATTTTATGAAGAATTAGAGAATAAAATTTCATACTAGGATAAAGATTTTTTTATTGAAAAATATATCCAATTTAAGGTTCATGAAACATATCTTTGGGTTTTTTCATGTGGAAAATGTTATTATGTCAACGTATCCCTAGTAAGTGGGTTTATGAAAAATTAAATCCAATAAAATATAATTATCTTATTTTCATTAGGACCCATCAATCATGATATTTAAATTCACATCATGGACGAATAAGATTGAGAATTTAAATTCACATAAATGATTATATAAATGAATAATTATAAAGTCAAATTATGAAGGGATGATGTAAAATTAAGAATAATGATATTCTATGAATATGTTAGGGAAATATGCATATGTAGAGGATGAAAATTTTCAAACTAGGAAATTGAGTTTTGTGATTACAACTCTTATATGTAAGTGGACCATAATTTGATGATTGAAATATTCTTACAAACATCCATTAAGTTTTGTGAAAATAAAATATACTATTATTGAATAACTATGTGGGAGAAATTTGAGAAATATAGAAGATGATTTCTATGAGATGGTGAGGAAGCTAGAATTTGAAAAAAAATTAAGGGAAACCACCATGATAGAGTGGTCCACATAAACATTCAACCATTAGTACCCCTGATCATCAATAATCCATCCATAATATGACTGAGAATAGAAAGACTGGATGCTTGGACACTTAATATATGCATTATAGGAGTTTATCAAGGATGATGAAACCAATCTCATCAAAGTAGATTCTATTAAGAAGGAGAAATAAAATGATAACACAAGAGGGGGGGGGGGGTTGAATTGTCTCTTTTTAAAGATGTTAACATATTTTGGATCTTAAAACTCATTGTGATAAATATAGAGTTGTATCATTTTTTATGTAATATGAGTAGAAAAAAATGGAATGAATGAACCCAAATGTTTTATAGTGGCTCACAAAACAAAGTTCCCAATTTCTACTCCATGAATACTCTTTCCATGATATTGGTGAATTTTCATGAAATTTCCTCATATCACTAGATCTTAAAATCCAAAAATGAGTGCAAGAATCTAAAATATAAAATATGTTAATAAATAGTGTATTTTCGATCATTAATAGGAAACATGTTACTGAAAAAAAACTATAAGAAGAATAAACATCACCACAACTAATGAAGAGTATTTGAAACTAAAATAAATCCTAAGAGTTTTATTTGATGACGTTTTGAGCTAAACATAACAATTTTAATAAAAACTCGTAGTACATGGATCTACCTCAATAGAAATGATTTCATTAAAGAAATAATTACTCTGAATTTATCTTGGTTGCAAAAGATCTTCAGTTAAATAGAAAAAATAACACCATTAATCTAACAGTTCTGCAAGGATTATATTTATTTAACATTCAACATGTAGCCTCTTCTTTGAATAAAAGTGTAGATCATTCTTTTTAGAAGATCTCTATATCAAGGATATACAAAAGTAAGTAGTTGATTTCGAATCATGTATTTTGTATCACACAACACGTATATGATGTCAAGAATACGATTTTTATATAAATAACTATCTTTCATTTGAGAATATCCATGAAAAAACATGATAGACAACAAATATTTAGATACAAAATAATCTGGGGAGTCATAACTTCTTATAAGAATAAGAGATAATTATTTCGATAATACGGTTATTTATTTTATCATAACGATCATTTGAATGAGTCGTAGAGAATATTAAAATTATCTTGTATTGTAATGTATGAGAAATTTCATATAATTTTTCTCATTAAATGGGATTATTTTGAGATAGAGAAATTCTACGTCATGTGATTCTGATGTCTTGTTATCCCATAAGATAATATTGAACCTTTTTAAGGTACATTCATTAAACATGTGAGTAGGAGTTTCTATCATTTTACTGGTGATCAGATAAAAAATATAAGGGAACCGTTTAATTATGAATCCTGGGATTCACCTAGAAATGACATAATGTTGGCCAGAAAGGGTTGAGCGGAAATGTTATTTTTCAGACATTTCAAGAAAAATAAAAAATTAATTTAATGGAATTATTTTATTTCTTTCTCACTATTGGTTGGAGGATGGAGGAATTGTGGTGTGGTGATGAGGTGGCGATGACACACATTAATGGGGAACCAATAATGCTTTATAATGACTCATTATATTTGGCTAATTAATTGTGAACCATTTAATGAGCATCCATAATTGACGCAATGATGTTGCAATTTCGTTTCCTTTTATTATTTTGGAACATTGGAGATGATGGAATTAAACCATGGAGACTCTCTGAATAATATTTATTGGGAATTCATCTCCAACAAAGAATGACCAAGAATGTTGAGAGAATTCACCGACTTTAACAAACCTCATAGAACGGAGCTGGATGTGATGATGTCTAATACTTGAATCCTCAAGGAAAAATTCTTTGGCATCAAATTTCAAAGAGGTAGGGATTTGAGTTTTTTTTTCTTCAATTTCATCCTCATTCTTCTCTTTCTAGAAATGATGAATTAATATCAACCAACGAACAAGTTGATACTCAATTCATGTGTTATTTGGGAGGGTGAATTTGTCTAAGGGATTATTTATCTGGGATTCAAAACATGAATGAAATGGTTAAACTACATTACCTAAACATCCCCTAGATTTAAATCATTAATATAGAGGGCTCAGGCCGACACGAATAAGGCTTGAGCCCCTCCGCTCATGCCTTCTCAGAGGAAACATTTTCAAAGATGTGAAAATTTGATTCTAGGGCATGAGTAGGGATTGTGGTGACCCAAGAGGCTCATAGGTGCATATGGGTCTTAAAATGGAAAACAATAGGAAATCTGGTGGCATGTGGAATGTGTTACAGGCATGGAACCACTGGAGAGGTGGTAATGGTCAGCCCACATCATCCGTGTGAAGAGGGTGGCACCAACGAGAACCATGGGGGGCCTCCGGTGCCAACAGGCACTACGGGGGATGTCCAGACCTCTCCGGTCGTGCTAGAGGATAGCAGCACAATGTCACGGCCAACTGACCCTAGAAGAATGAATCATGGCACCAGGCAGGCACTACATGGAGGAGGGTGACCGACGTCCAGGACAGATGAGAACTAGTGAGCTGCAGTCCATCAACCGAGGTTCAATGGGACATTTGTCCATGGGGCCAGTGGACCGGGTGGACACAGCATGATGGTCATGTCTAGGTCATGTAGTGCACATCAGCTACCTCATGTGGTGGGGTATCGGGCCCGCGGTCCGCGCCGCAGCCCGGGGGCCAGACCAGTAGCCCAGTGGGCCGGACCCATGGCCTCATGGGCCAATCCCGCACCTAGAGGGTAGGACCTAGGCCGGTAGGCTGAACCTGTGCCCTTTGGGCCTGGCCAGACTTGACTGTGTTTTCGAGCAACATGATAGGCTAGACCCTCGTCCAAACTAGGCTAGGTCCAGTGAGGCCCATTGGCCAGATCAGTCCAGACCGACCTATACCCAAACAGGGTGAGGTCGAGCCGGTCGATCTAAAATTCGGGTATTTGGGACCCCAAGGCCGATTTTGATGGGTTGGTCTGACCTGGCCAGATCGGGCCCCGTCACAACTGGTCTTTTGGTGACTAAAATGCTCATATTAGGCAAACTCGAAATCTAATTGATAAGATGTTTGAAGCATTGGAACATTATCGACGAGGCAGATCATTTTGAATTATCTTTGGTGACTTTCATGGAATTAGTGATGCGATGAAGGACATGAGGAGTGGATCTCCCCATTGTTCATTGTACGGAACCATGCTGTCGGTTGAGACCTGAGGACTACTGACATTGACTATGTATGACTCGACCATTTCCCTGTGGTAAGAACATAACTATTACATTATAGTCCCATATTGGGAAACACTTCTCTATGACATTACAATCCCATGGTACGCGACGAGAAGGAGTAACTCAGTTGTCCAAGATTAGTAGGAAGCACTTTTCATTGACTTTAACGGTCCATGTTACGTGGTGGGGAGGTGTACCTAAGAAGTCCTAGGATAGTCAGAAGCACTTCATCATGACTTTTCATGCCAACTATACTAGTTAGAGGATGATTTTTCCAGTAGCCAAGGTGTTGGATGATGTGACTGATGATGCTAATTTTACTGTCCTAGAATATTCCTGGTGTGAGTTGTCTTGTGTTTTGTTATTTACTATGGGGAATTATAGTACTGTTTTACCTTTTGGTTTTGGAGACCCTACTGAATACTTTGTTACTCACCCCTACACGTGCTTCACCCGCACATGTTGTGTCTAGTGAATTTGACCAATGTTTTGACTTGGATTCTCAAGAAGACAAGACGGATGGGTGCTACAATGATGGACTTATGTCCTAGGACCAGACAACGCCTAGTAAGACCAGGGGGACATGAAATACTACTTATAATTCTAGCATCATCACTACTCTTATGATCAGGTGAGGCTTTCTGCAGATGGCCATTAGAGTTTCCTTTTTTAATGGTTGTTTTCAGTTCTTTTTTGGGATTGTATTATGGCCCACTTACATTCAGTTGTACACGCACTCATCCTTATTTTAGTGGTACATGTTTCTACCTTTTAGTGTGTTGGTATGTGGATGGGAATGTGTGTGCATATTGGTACTTATAAAAATGCCTCCCACGTGTAGGTTAATTCCTTCAATGCTAGTCTCAATCTCGTGGACATCAGATGGTGAGCATGGGGTTGTCACAGCACGGGCCCCGAGGGACGGGTCGGGAAAAAGTGGTATCAAAGGGTTGTTGGACCTACCACAATGACTGTGAGTCTATTTTGGGGTTTGGAGAAATATTTTTATGTGTTTTGTGTCCAACTTCCAGATTCATGGAGTCCATTGATTGTGCGACGACAGATGTATCCATACACCAGGAGTATGAATTTTAATTTTTGGTTCGATACACAAAAACACTAGTTGCATAAGTTTCATTTTATATACACATGAATTAATGTCATCTCATACCTTATTAATGTGGAACATCTAGTTCTATTTCACGATGCTAATTATCATACAAAAGGATAAGATTTTTGTTATGTATAGAAAATGTGAGTTCTAGTTGAAGGAAGTCTCTTTATTGGGGAATATCCTCACATGAAATGGGATATATAGGGACCCTTAAAGAAATAAGTTAATTGAAGGATGGATGAGTCCTACCTATTTGATAGATATACATAGTTTCCTTAGGTCAGATAGGTATTATTTCTACTGTTTGAGAAATTTATCTTCATTGTAAAACATTGTTACCAATAAAACTTGATGGGGGTCATGTTTTATTAGAATGATGAATGTGAAGATTGATTCATGTAAAAACATGGGTATTATCACTACATATTTTCTTATAAAATGTAATTTATTACACCACAATTAAGTAGAAAACATTTTGTAGTATTCATTGATGCTTTAATATAGTTATATGTCTATGCGTTAATATAAAATAAAAAATTCATAGACAACACCTAAAGGAAGTATAAATTTTATGAACAGAACTACCAAATTCACGATCTAGAGTTGGATGTTGTGATATTTGATTTAGATATTTTGTTGGATTATCTATTTATGGAGAAGTGTTAAAAATATAGGGATAAAAAAATTCTCATGTATATATTCACACAATGAATCTGAATATTTTATAATTATAAATGTTAGAGATGATAAAATTCTATGACTTCTCAATTCATAGGAATCCATGAAATGAAAATAAAGTGTATGATTCTCTATTTCTAAAGGATCCTTCAATTCTATTATTGATGATAATTGACATGGATATGTTATTCTTTTATTTGGAATGTATGGACATGGTAATCATAATGAAAGGAAAATCATCCATCATTTAGCAAATGATTTCTCAAAAATATATTTTGGAGAGGTTAATTATTTGTCAATGAAAGATTGTGAGAGTTCACAATAATGTGGAAACAATAAGAAAAGGGAATTTCTCAGTTGTTAATGTTAATGAATAAGGGGTTATAATATTTGGTTCATGATAATGTGTACAATTTGATCCCATTTTAACGAAGGATTTGTGGATGATATAAATATTTCAACCTTCTCTATCCATCATAGAAGCATGTGGATGTATCAATCACTTTGAGAGCACTATTTGGGGAACACTATGATGATGAAGATCATAGAATATACATAAATATGTATTGTATGTCAGTAAGTGAATGATGAATGGAAAACAACAAAAGAATGATGAATCCATTACCCATAAATAAATGAAAATTGGAAACAAAATCACAATGGATGTTGTCACCGAAAAACAGAATACATCGAGATGAAAAATGATATCTTCGTTGTAATACATCATCTTAAAAATAACTCACTCTTCATTAAAATTCTAGTGGGATTCTCACCAAATCAATATAAATGGATACACATCATAGTAGTGGGGAGGTTTCATGGAGTACAAGTATCTATTCTATCTGATCGATATCCTAAATTTACCTCCATGTTCATTAAAAGACACCAGCATGCTATAAATAATGAGTTGAAATTCATAATGAATTATCACCCCCAAATTGATGGCCAATAAGATCAAACTATCTAGACACTTGAGAAAATGATGACAACATTATTTATAGAATACAAAAGAGGATAGGATCAATATAAACCTCTGTGTTGTGCACTGTGTTTCATTTTTTGTCAATAAGGAGTCAAGGATTGAATAGATAACAAGGAGTGTCAATATGTGAATGAACAAAGAGGTGATGGTGATGGTGATATTGTCAATAAGATTTCATGGATTGAATGGATGGCAAGGAGTGTCAATATGTGAATGAAAAAGTAATTAATGGTGATGGTGATGATTGGAGAATGACCATGGTACTAAGAAGCATGTCACTTAGGAGAATCACTAAGTGGAATAGGAGGTAATAGTTGAAACACTCTCCATACTAAATCAGAAAATTGTAGAGCTGATCTTAGGTTCAAATAATTTGTATCAAGAAGATACAATGTCACAACATTGTTAGAAGTCCATGCACTGTCTTCACAATACACGAGGAGAGAAAGGAGAACCATCCAAATCACTAAGTGGCTGAAGTAAGTAAGTTACATCCATATCTATTAAGTGGATGAGGGATGAAGTGAATGAGATTCATCCATCTTAATAATTTGATGAAGTGAAAATGAACCATCCACAGCTACTAAGTGGATGAAGTGGTTTGAAGAAGACCATGCACTATCTCTTAGTGCATGTGGATTGGAATATGATCCAGACTCATCTATGATTGGAATGAAGAAGAACATTGAGGATCAAGTGATTTATGATTATTGTTGATGACGATACTTGAGAGACTCTTTCCATATCCTAATAGGAGAAGAAGAAGAGATGTTGAGGAAGATAGAAGGAGTATAGAATTCTAATGAAGAAGAGGAGGTGAAGGAGAGGAGAATGGTATGAAGAAGACCTGTTCCTACTTGGCTATTTAACCAAGTATAAAAGGAGGAGCTTATGCAAAAAATGGGGCCTTCCCACGAGCTAGCTACCCAAGCTTCATCCTAAGGCACATGTGGGAGTTGGTCAACCCGCCCATGAGGAGGCCTAGGCAGAGCCATCCCGTAGGAGGCCGGGCCGTGTGTAAGCCCGAGCCACGTGGAGGTCAAGCCCATGCAGCGTGGGCGCCAAGGGCATGCCCGTGAAGGAGGCAGAGTGGGCAGTAGAGCACGCCCAAGGGAGCATAGTGGGCACAGAAGTGCGCCCGCAGGAGAAACGGTGCGGGGTAGCATCGGAGGGGGGAGAGGAGAATTATGAACGGAGGATGGGAGGAGTTTTTTGTTTTACGGCGCAAGAACCGCGGCACTTTTCAATGTGTGACGAGTTTTTAAAATCTAGTTGTAATCTTGGCTGCTCAGCCGATCGCGCGTCTGATCACTGTCGTCCATCTCATCCGCGATGTTGGGTCCTAATCATGGTCGTCCGCCTTCATTAAACGTAGATCCAATGGCACTGGAGTTGTCTCCTACCTCTCGCCGAGCTGAGGACTCCCCACGTTGCCTTCCGTGATCCAGAGCCTCCCATGCAAGGGAAATGGAGCTCCCAGCCACCTCCGATGAACATGAATTTTCCATGATGATCGTTTTGATGAACCGAATACATGCATGCATTAAAAGTTGCATGCATGCAACGAGATGAAGCGATTCAAGGGAGCCCGAGGCAAACAAAGTTTCCGAGGGTGCACTTCCCATTCAACGTACAAGGAAAGGCTTTGCATGTGTTCATAAACGCATGCACACGATGCACACACCAAGAACGAAAGATCCTGTGGTTGAAAAAGAAAAAGGAAACAATCGGGATTTTTGCATCCTGTGTTCCAAATTTTGAAGCCGAAGATCTCAGGCATTCAAAAGCCCAATATTCATGGATCTTGATCTCCCTCCATGACTACAAAAGAAGAATCCCAAACTGATAAGAGGCTGCTGATCATCTGAGAGAAGTCCCGAGAAGCTCCTAGCCTCGCGAAGTTCGACGCTCCGCGCACAACCTGTGCGGCAGAGTAGCCTACAGCCACCTGAGGCTCCGAGAGTTCCTTTTGCGCAACCCATGTGAAAAATAAGTTAAGAAGGAGGCCTCCCTGTGCGCTCTCCTACGCGATAGGGATGAAGCAGGGCCTTGCGGTTCCGTTACCTGCATACTTGCGCGGTAGCAAGTGGCTGCACCCTGCGCGTCCCCTTGCGCGATAGGAATTGGTCGAGCTTCACCCTACGCGCCCTCTGTGCCCGTGAACCTATGTGGTAAGAGGAAGCCACCACTCCACCTGCGCGGTAGAAGCCACACCCCCACCCCACGTGGCTGAAGACAGGAGTTGTCTGCATCATTTGTGTGCCCTCCGGTTGGTGAGGTGTACGGGCTGAAGTGGAAGTTCACACCTCATGGGTGTATGAACGAGTTAAAGGAGGAAGGCCACACACCTCTCGGGTGAGTATGTGAAAAGAAGAATAAGTGTGGGTGAAGGTTTCATGAAAGTGCATGCCCAAGACCCTACGGGTTGTGTGTGCACAAGTGGAGTGTGCACACTTTGAAGATGAAGAAGAAAACAAAGTGTGTGCAAGGAAACCAGAAGGCCGAAGCCTTAGTGTGTGAACAAGTGAAGGAGGCCATACCTATTGTGTGTACCCAAGTGAAGGAAGAAGATACATGCATGTCCATGCATGTATGAATAAGTGAACAAGTGGGTGAACACCTTGAGAAGAAAGAGAGAAGGAGAAATTCACACTAAAGAACAACACATAATTTGGTGTGTGTGTGAGAAAGATTATAGAGTGTGACTCCAAGAAGAAGGTGTGTGTGCTAAAAAAGATTTCACCCTTTAAGGGTTTATCACACCAAGAAGAAAAGGGGAGAGCTTTCTTGAATGCATGAACATGCCCACGTAAACAAAGTTTAAATCAGTGTGTTTGCATTAGAGAAGTCCGAGAACAAATGTTCTTGAAGATATTTGAGATTCCATGCAAGTGATGGATGACGATTGAGAAGCCATGCAATCAGTGCATGAAGATTCAGAGATGCCATGCAATCAGTGTATGATGTTGAATTGAGGAGATATTGAATCCAGTTTGATGTTAAAGACATCATTCATCTGAGTCTTCAGTTGTTGAGAAGACCAAGAAGATTGAGTTGGAATACTGAGTGCAAGAACATATTTGCCAATCAAGATTCTTGAAGACAGAGGCCGAGTCATCCTTAGAAGAAGATGATTAAGCCCGAGCAAATAAGAGGAGTCCTGGTCACCACAAGTGATCAGAAAAAGTGAGCAAGGCCAGCAGACCTTATCCGAGGTTGTTGAAGACTCTTGAAGATCTTCAAAAGAAGAAGGTCTACTCATGTGCCTCGAGGAGCCAAGAGAAGACACCCTGTGAGACTCAGGGAGGAGAAGTATTTGGTGGATGCTGAAGCAGGCTAGTGGGACTCTGGTAACACTGTGGGATACAGTATAAAGAACATCCAGTGGGACTCAGGAGAGATACCGTGTGACTCTATATTGATCATTGTAATTACTAACCTAATTATATTGGAGAAACCATGATGGGGCGTTTAACTAACATGGAAAGGATGTAGGCCTTTGGAGACAAACCTTGTAAATCCTTGTGTCCTATGCCTTTACATTTACTGCATCACTTGAGGAAAGGCTGAGAGATACAAGAAGCGTGGATCTAGGCCTTAACAAGTAGTAGAGGTTTAATTGATAAAGAATCAATTAGTAAAAAGTTTAAAAGGATCATTGATTCACCCCCTCCCCCTCTCAGTGATCACACTAATCTGGGCACTACAATTTGTATCAGAGCGAGGTTGCCTCTAAAAGATCCAAGGGAGTCTTTATGAAGTGATGATTTGAAGAAATGAGTGAACACCCTCAAATGAAGATATCTTCCAAGGCTCATAAAAATAGAAAGAAGAAACATGGCAAGAAGATGAAAAAGGTTTCTACTAATAATGAAACACTTTCTATTGAAGGTAATGTGAAAGTCACAACAGATGACAATTACTTATATCACTCTTCTGAGGAAGCCTTTTTTAGCTGTGATGGTGATGAAACTATCAATGATCTTATAAATGCACTCAAATATCATCGGAAGATAGACCCCAGGGAAGTGGGAATGTGTATTGCTAAAAGTATCCATGATCTTCAAGAAGAAAAATTACAGCTTGAAGAAGAATCCAATTCTATGGAAGATCAATTGTCAAGAATGGTTGGCATAACAAACACTCTCACAAAGCTGGTGAAGGATAAGGATGAAACCATTTCACTTCTCAGTGAAAGAATTGATGATGTCACAGAAGAATTGAAAAGAATAATTTGTGAGAAATATTTATTTGAGATAGTGTTTAAAGAAGTTTTCCATGCACTTGAAAAGAGGCACAGAGTTTCAATGGTTCTCAAAGATTCTCAAATAGAAGAATAAGTAAAAAGGGTAAAGGAGCTTGAAAATTCATTGCAAGAAATGAAGAAGGTGCATGAAGACCAGATGAAACAACTGAAAGAGAATTGGGAAGGAAGGCTAAGATTTGTTGAGGATGAGAATAACTCTGTCAATATGAAATGCTTAGAGCTAGATGTGATATTGAAAAATAAGCAATCTCCCAAAGCTGAAGCCTCCCAATCAGCTGAAAAAAGAAATGCTTCCACTCAAGTGTGCACTGAGAAGGATGATTCCAAAAGGAGGACATACTCTAATGAAAGGGAAACATATTCTAAGAAGAAGGTACCATCCATACCATCTTGTACTAAGGATTCTAAATGTGTTTCCACAAAAAGTTCTGGATGGAAGAATAAATATAAACAAGTATGGATGAAGAAGATGATGAAAGAGAGCTCTCCTGAAAAAACAAATCAATTCAAGAGAAAGACCCAACAATTAGAAGAAGTCAAGAAGACAAGATTAGTGGGTCAATGTTGGTGTTGCAACAGGTATGGAAATTGTGCAACAGATTGTCGGAACAATCATCTAAATAAAAGAGCACAAAGGATTCCCGTGCTAAAGGGGAGAAAGCTAGAGAAGAAAAAGCAACATCCACAGGTCCAGAGACATCTGTTTACTGCAAACAGATTTGGAATGTTTGATAACATCTGGGATGAATGGAAAAGTGGTCACAAGAATGATACATACCAATATTCAAATGTTACCAAAGCTGAAAATAAGAGAAGATCACAGAACCCGGCTAATAATGAATAAGTATCCTTGGGAAGCCAGAAGAAGAAAGTTGAAAATTCTCCCAAGAAGATCATGAAAATGCAAGAGAAGTCCTTGGATTCCAAATCCAAGAAGGGTGATGAATCCAGAAGTACCACCAAGAAAAAATGTCTCTACTGTGGAAAGAAAGTTCATACCATGGATCTTTGTAAACAAGACATGGAACTAAATAGAAGAAAACTGCACTCAACAGGACAATAAATCCAGAATAAGAATAAGGGATTGATTGAAAATAAGCGACCTAAGGAAGGTAACTTAAAAGCATCAAAGAACCATGTGGAACATCCAAATCTAAAACCTCACTTCCAAATGACATATTAATCTTCTGGCTAGAATATTTGGAATGAATGAGAAAGGAAGAAAATAAACATGCCAAAGATAGTGCAAAAGAAAACCAAAAGATTTCACTTGAAGATGATGTTATGAGTGTGAGGTGCAATAAAGCTGGTCATATCTGTAATAAATGCATGACACTCATTCCAGCTCAAAAAGAATTCTTCAAGAGAATGAAGATTGCACCAGGAGATTCTAGTTCTCATAAGGCACTTATAAAGAGAGGATTCACACACACATAAGTTGAAGAGGTGTTAAGATCGACACCAGCACAAACATCACTGAAGATGAAATGTGCATGTTTGATGAATTGAGAAATTGGAACATATCAGTTGAGAGAATCTTCTCAACCTTGTTGTTCAAAAAAATTAACCAAGGAGGTTCCATCTTATTCACTAATCACTAGTATATACATGTACTTACATTTCATGGGATTGAAGATGATGATCATTCTCAAATTGAGAATTCTATGGATAGAATGGAGTGCACCCCTTGAGGGGGAGCCAATCTATAGAAGATGATATTTTGAGATACATATCATCTTGTGAAGAATGAAGGTATTCCAATCACACTTTCATCCCTTGTTTCCTAATTTTAATTAACATGTCAAGTAAGGGGGAGTAATTGATTGAAGACAAATGGATGAAAGGG
Source organism: Viscum album (assembly GCA_963277665.1). Lineage (NCBI taxonomy): Eukaryota > Viridiplantae > Streptophyta > Magnoliopsida > Santalales > Viscaceae > Viscum > Viscum album. The sequence goes on along the minus strand of OY728121.1, from coordinate 1,346,655,851 downwards.
GGAGCTTTATCTTTGAATCTGAACTTTCTAATGAATTTGGTGAATTATGTGCAGGATTTAGCAATTCATTGATATATCTGAAAAATTTATACCCCTTGAAGACTAAGAATGATCTCACGTGTATTGTGAATTGTGGACAACATTGAATTCCTTGGATACATCACTCTTGTTTTCTACACCGGGTTAGCCCATGTAGACTTAGAGATGATTTACTAAAGGCTCTTTGCTAAAGTGAACATGTGAAATCATCCCTCTCTTTGTGATTTTCAAGAAGATGTTATTCAAAGGGAGGAAGAAATATTTTGAACAGAACCACACCACACCTTTGCATTTGGTTGCCAATAAGGGGGATAAAATCATGAAACACATATTGACCCATTCATATGTGCTCTAGTGATATTGAAAACAAATAAAAAGGGGGAGATTATTGTCCACTGTGTTCCATTTGTTGTCAATAAGGTGTCAAGGATTGAATGGATGACAAGGAGTGTCAATATGTGAATGACCAAGGAGGTGATGGTGATGGTGATGTTGTCAATAAGATATCATGGATTGAATGGACGATAAGGAGTGTCAATATGTGAATGAAAAAGGATGTAATGGTGATGGTGATGATTTTAGAATGACCATGGTACTAAGAATCATGTCACATAGGAAAATCACTAAGTGGCATAGGCGGTAATGGTCAAAACACTTTCCATACTAAATCAGACGATTTTAGAGCTGATCATAAGTTCAAATAACTTGTATCAAGAAGATAAAATGTCACAACATTTTTAGAAGTCCATGCATTGTCTTCACAATGCACGAGGAGAGAAAGGAGAACCATCCACATCACTAAGTGTCTGAAGTGAAGATGTTCCATCCATATATACTAAGTGGATGAGGGATGAAGTGAATGAGATCAATCCATCTTACTAATTGGATGAAGTGAAAATGTACCATCCACAACTACTAAGTGGATGAAGTGGTGTGAAGAAGAGCATGCACTATCTCTTAGTGCATGTGGATTTGAAGATGATCCAACTTCATATATGATTGGATTGAAGAAGAACATTGAAGATAAAGTGATTTATGATTAATTGTTGATGAAGATACTTGAGAGACACTTTCCATCTACTAATAGGAGATGAATAAGAGATGTTGAGGAAGATAAAAGGAGTATAAAATTCTAATGAAGAAGAGGAGGTGAAGGAGAGGAGAATGGCATGAACAAGACTTGTTCCTACTTGGTTATTTAACCAAGTATACAAGGAGGAGCTTATGAAAAAATGGGGCCTTCCCATGAGCTAGCTACCCAAGCTTTATCCCAAGGCATATGTGGGACTAGGTCACCATGCCCATGAGAAGGCCTAGGTAGATCCAGCCCACAGGAGACGGGGCTGTGTGTAAGCCCGTGCCATGCGGAGGTCCAGCCCGTGCAGTGTGGGTGACAAGGGCGCGCCCGTGAAGGAGGCAGAGTGGGTGCTAGAGCGCGCCCAGAGGAGCATAGTGGGCGCAGAAGCACGCCCGCAGGAGAACTGGTGCGGGGTGGCACCAGAGGGGGGAGAGGAGAAGTATGAACCGCGGATGGGAGGAGTTGTTTGTTAAACCGCCCAAGAACCGCGACACGTTTTGATGTGGGACGAGTTTTTAAAATTCAGATCTAATCCTGGCCGCTCATCTGATCGCACGTTTGATCATTTCCGTCCATCTCATCCACTGTGCTAGGTTCAAATCATGGTTGTCCGCATTCATTAAATGTAGATCCAATGGCATTGGAGTCGCCTCCTACCACTTGCTGAGCCGAGGACTCCCCGCGTTGCCTTCCGCGATCCAGAGCCTCCCAAGCGAGGGAGATGGAGCTCCCGACCACCTCCGATGAACACGAAGCCTCCATGATGACCGTTTTGATGAACCGAATACATGCATGAATTAAAAGATTCATGCATGAAACAAGATGAAGCAATTCGAGGGAGCCCGAGGCAAATGAAGTTGCTGAGGGTGCACTACCCGTTCAACGTACAAGGAAAGGCTTTGAATGTGTTCGTAAACGCATGCACGTGATGCGCAAACCAAGAACAAAAGATCCCATGGTTGAAAAAGAAAAAGGAAACAACCAGGATTCTATCATCCTGTGTTCCAAATTTTGAAGCCAAAGATCTCTGGAATTCAAAATCCGATATTAATGGATATTGATCTCCCTCTTCTCCTACAAAAGGAGAAGCCAAAACCGAGATGAGGCTAATGATCATCTGAGAGAAGTCCCGCGAAGCTCCTAGCCACACGATGTTCGACGCTCCATGCACAACCTGCACGGCAGAGAATCCCAGAGCTACCCGAGGCTCAGAGAGTTCCTCTTGCGGAACCCCTATGTGAAAGAAGTTATGAAGGAGGCCTCCCTGCATGCTCCCCTGCACGGCAGGGAAGAAGCCGGACCTTGCGCGCCCGCTGCCTACATACTTGCGCGGTAGCAAGTGGCTGCACCCTGTGCATCCCTTTGCGCGACAGGAAGAGGTCGAGATGCACCCTACGCGCCCTCTGTTCCCATGAACCTGTGCGGTAGGAGGAATCCACTACTCCAAATGTGCGGTAGAAGCCACCCCCACACCCTGCACGGTGGAAGACATGATTTGGCCGCATCATTTGCGTGCCCTCTGGTTGGTGAGGTGTACGGGCTGAAGTGGAAGTGCACACCTCATGTGTGTGTGCACGAGTTAAAGAAGGAAAGCCACACACCTCTCGGGTGAGTGTGTGCAAATAATAAGAAATGTGGGTGAAGGTTGCATGAAATGTCATGCCCGGACCATATGTGTTGTGTGTGTACAAGTGGAGTGTGCACACTTTGATGAAGAAGAAGAGAACAAAGTGTGTGCAAGGAAACAAGAAGGCTGAAGCCTTAATGTGTGCACAAGTGAAGGAGGCCATACCTCTTATGTGTACCCAAGTGAAGGAAGAAGATACATGCATGTCCATGCATATATGAATAAGTGAACAAGGGGGTGAACACCTTAAGATGAAAGAGAGAAGGATAAATTCACACTAAATAACAACACACAATTTGGTGTGTGTGTGTGAGAAAGAATAAAAGATTGTGACTCCAAGAAGAAGGTGTGTGTGATAAAAGAGATTTCACCCTTTAAGGGTTTATCACACCAAGAAGAAAAGGGGAGAGCATGCTTGCATGCATGCACATGCACACATAAAAAAAGTTTAAATTAGTGTGTGTGCATTATAGAAGTCCGAGAAAAATTGTTCTTGAAGATATTTCAGATTCCATGCAAGTCATGCATGAAGATTGAGAAGCCATGAAATCAGTGCATGAAGATTCAGAGATGCCATGAACTCAGTGAATGAAGTTGAATTGTAGAGAGACTGAAGCCAGTATGACGTTAAAGACATCATTCATCTGAGTTTTCAGTAGTTGCGAAGAACAAGAAGATTGAGTGGGCATACTGAGTGAAAGAACATATTTTCCACTCACGATTCTTGAAGACAGAGGTCGGGTCATCCTTAGAAGAAGAAGATTAAGACTGATCAAAGAAGAGGAGTCCTGATCACCACAAGTGATCAGAAGAAGTGAGCAAGGCCAGCAGGCCTTATCTGAGGCTGTTGAAGACTCTTGGAGTGCATCAAAAAAAGAAGAGCTACTCGTGTGACTTGAGGAGCCTGGAGAAGACCCCCTGTGAGACTCAGGGTGGAGAAGTCTCTGGTGGAAGCTGAAGTAGGCCAGTGGAACTCTGGTAACACTATGGGATGGAGTATAAAGAACCTCCTGTGGGACTCAGGAGAGATATAGTGTGACTCTGTATTGACCATTGTAATTACTAACTAAATTACAGTGGAGAAACCATGTTGGGGCGTCTAACCAACCTGGAAAGGACGTAGGCCTTTGTAGTCAAACATTGTAAATCCTTGTGTCATGTGCCTTTATATTTACTGCATCACTCGAGAAAAGGCTGAGAGATACAAGAAGAGTGGATCAAGTCCTTAACAAGCAATATAGGTTTAATTGATAAATAATCAATTAGTAAAACGTTTTAAAGGATCACTGATTCACCCCCTCCCCCTCTCAGTGATCACACTGACCCGGGCACTTCACTCTGGTTGAGTTATCTTACAATAGTATTTTCTACTCAAACATTAAAATGGATACTTATAGAATGATTTATTGGAATGGGTAAAAAACACTAGATTGTTGGGATGAATATGGGGAATGAAAATTTCGTGGTCTTGAAATGTTTTAGGAATTAGTGGGAAATGTTAAGACATTTCCATATCACATCAAGGATGCTTAGTGTCTACATAATAGAGATGAAGACAATCATCAAATAGACCTTGAATTAGATGTTAGATGCACGGTATTCAACCTCATATCATTATAGAATAAAGTGAGTAGGTTTTGGAATAAGGGAAAATGTAGTCCAAGATACAACAACTTTTTTTAGATAATTGATAACATTATAGCAGTGACCGATAGACATACACTCCCACCTAACATATCTCACGTACATAATGTATTCCATTTATCCATATTATAAAAGTGCCATCTAGATCCCTCAAATGTATCCAATCTGGATGTGGTACCATTAGAGAATGTCTTTTCCAATGAGGAGGAGTCGATGAATATCTGACATCGTAGAGATAATTTTTGATGAAATAAGACAATTCACCTGGTAAAAGTATTTTGGAGAAATTAAAATTATTTAGAGGAAAAATGGGAACTAGAAGATGTTATGAAATCGAGTTACCATCATATATTTTAATGTAGGGAAAGAAGTTTTTTTAGAAAAATTTTCAAAAAGTGGGAAGATTGAAATGAACCGAACATTTATAAATAAAATTCACCGTGAAATTTAATTAAATGATTTATCATGTAATATGGTTATATAAAATACATGAAATTTTTAAAAATATAGTAGATAATTTAAAATAATGTTATATATAATTACCACTGATAATATTTTTTTAATAATGATCCTATGATTAATATAAATTTTTAAATTTAACATAACCAATGGGAACCAAAAAAGGATGTAATGGTATCAACTAGCAATATCATACCATAAAAATACCAATTTTATGAACTTATGAGGGGGATGTAATTTCTAGAATATTCCCATGACAAATACCAAGATGATATCCATTATCATATGCATTTGAAAAACCATTTATGGGTCAATTTCAAGTCCATTGAGGTCACAAAAAAACATGTTCTTCGAACCACCCAATAAAATTCTTAGTGTCATACACCTTACTCTTGATGAATTTTCTATTGTATGATGATCCTAGGATCTTTGTTATGTAAAATATTTTTTATATAATAATTATTATAATTTCATTGAATTATAAAGGATTTTTATTTTGATACTAAAAAACCCGAATAATATTTTTGGTTCGCATCCAAATCCAATAAAAAAAATTTATTTTGAGACATAATGTATTTTTAAAATAAATGTTATGTTAATTAAAATTATTATTAAATTATTAATATTAAATATAAATTATCATATAAATTTTAGGGGGTCAAATGTAATTTTCATAAGTGTCAAAAAACGATTTGTGTCAAAAACCCATCATTTGTCTATAAATATATACTTTTTTTAAAAATAGATAATGTTAATTTTTTTAAAATTATTTTTTATAAAATGAATACACTTTTTTGAAATCATAATTTCTAAATTATGCAATAGTGAATATGTCATACATTTTTATGATAGCCAAAATTTTGGTTAAAAATTAAAAATTGTATAAAAATACGATGTGTATTATGACACCATAATGTCCAAAATATTATTTAATAATTAAAATAATGAGAATTATAGGATAATTATATTTGTCCCACTTAAAAAATTATTATTTTTTGTTTATTTTATTAAATTATAAATCCTTTATGAGTCCTTCAAAACATATAAAATATATTATGATTTTAAATTCATTTCTTGAAGAGTGTGACTCACGTCCACATAAGAAATGTAATTATTTTAATATATTAGACCCTTGGCCTAATAAAATAATAAAATACACTCCCATTTGGTAGATACCATTTTCAAAAACCATAGAAATGTTTTTTAGTTTTGGTTAATTTGTTAAAAAGGCTCCAAATCCTATGTTTGTGGAATATTAAATAACTCCCAAAACCTTCCATATATAAACCATAAAAAAACCTATTCCACTCCACAAATGATCTTGAGATAATTATCTTACTCTGAAATCCCAAATCTATAATCCTCCAAAGGTTCCCCCAAGCTCTTAATAATCCCCATTCAAAATTTTCGATTCATTCCTTCAAGGTAATGGTTCTTTCCTTTCAACTCTTTATTGATTTTTTTTTATAATGATACCCATTCTAATTCCAATTCCTAATGTTGAGATATTTATTACCTTTTCCTTATTAATATTTAATTTTAATTAAAAATTATTAGATACCCCTTTATATCTCATAATCACATTTTATTAATTATTTAGTGACATTGTTATCCTTCCAAAATTTCACAACAAATTTCCATGCCCAAAAAAATGTATATTTAATATCATGCCCATTTCCATTATTAGAGAATAAAATGATGTGTTTCCCTTATATTTTCTTGGACTTCCTCCTAGTTGAATGGTTTAATTTTCAATTGAGCTAATACATATGGGTTTAGGTTATTCAAGAATCAATATAAAATAAAATTCTTGGAACCTGAAAATCTGAATAAAATACAATAGTATAAACTATATAAAGGTTTCATATTCTAAAATTCTTAAAAATGGGGTGAACCGATCCTTTTCATCATGTTGAAGGATAGGTCAATGTTCTTTTATATCTATTATTGTGAGCTCAAAAACATCAAGATAAATAAAAAGTATCTTATTCCATGAATTTTTTACTTCTTCGATCAGCTACATGGATTATAATAATTCCTTATGGGGATATATTTTTTGGATATTACCGTGATTTCATGAAGGTAGATATCCCCAAGACTGGTTTCCGTACATGGTATGGGAACTATGAGTTCATAGAAATTAATTTAGAACTCTGTAATACTCAAGAAATGATTATTGACATAATGATTTGTGTCATTAGATATTTCATAAGAAAATTTGTGGTATCATTTAAAGGTGTTATTCTAACGTACTCTAAAAGAAAGGGGGATAATGAGAACTATAAAAATACAATGCTAATGATACTGTGAAAGGAGATTATTTCTTCAATTTATAGAAAATATGAGTTATAGTTGAAGGAAGTCTCTTTATTGGGGAATATTCTCACAATAAATAGGATATATAGGGACCCTTCAAAGACTAATTTAGTTTAAGGATGGATTTTTTCTAAAAATATAACAGATATACATAGTTTACTTTTATTATCTGGGTATTATTTTCGATTTGTGAGAAATTTATCTCGATCGTGAAACCTTGTTACCAAGATAACTCGAATGGAGTCATGTCTTATTATAATGATAAATGTGAAGAAAGATTAAAGGAACAAAAAATGAAGATTATCAATACACATGTCCTCACACTACACACAAGTGGAGAACATTTTGTAGTATTCATCAATTCTTTGATGAATTTATTGGGCTATGTGTTAATTTAAAATGAAAAGGTCATAGCTTACGCTTCAAGGTAGTTGAAATTTTATGATCATAACTACCATATTCAGGATCTTCAGTTGTATTATGTGATATTTGATTTAGGAATTTGATTTGATGTTCTATTTGGTGAGACATTTGAATTATATAAGGATCACAAAATCCTCAATTATATATTCACACAAAAGAATCTGATTTTGTGCTAATAAAAATTGTTAGAAATGATAAAAAACTAAGACTTCTCAATTAACAGTAATCCTAGGATTGAAAGTAAAGTGTAAGATTATATATGTATAAAGGATCCATCAATTATATTTTTTATGAGAATTTAGATGGATACGTTATTCTTATATTTGGAATGCATGGACATGGTAATCATAATGGAAGGAAAATAATCAATCATTTCACAAATGATTTCTAAAAAAATATATTTTGGAGAGGTTAATGGATTCTTAATGAATTATGTGTGAGTTAAAAATAATTTGGAAACAACAAGAAAATAGAATTTCATGGAATTCAATGTTAATGAACAAGGGGTTTTAATATTTCGGTCATGAAACTTTGCACAAAGAAATCCCATGTTAACGATGGAGCAATTGGATGATATGAATAGTTCAACCTTCTATATCCATCTTGGAAGCATGGGGATGTGTCCAGCTCTCCAAGGGCACTATTGGGGGAACAATATGATGATAAATGTCATAGAATATATATAAATAGGTGTTTTATGTCAGAAAGTAAAGGAGGAATATAATAACTGTAAGGGGATTATGAATCCATTACTCATACCTACATGAAAATTATAAAACATTAACATGGACGATGTCATTGTACATCAAAATACATCTAGACAAAGAATTCTATCTGGGTTGTTGTGGTTCGTCTTACAAATATATTACACATCATTACAATTTGAGTTGACTTATATCTAAATCAGCTTACATGGATACACTTCACAGAAGTGGTGATGTTTTATGGATTACCACAATCTATTCTATCTGACCGGCCTCTAAAATTTACCTCATTTTTCATGAAAAGACACCGATGGGGTTTAAATAATGAGATGAAATTACTAAAGACTTTTCACACTGAAATTTTTGGGAAATAGGATAAGACTACCCATACACATGAGAATATGTTGACATCTTTCTCAATTGACTTAAAGGAGGATTTGATCAAAAACATCCTCTAGTTGAGTTGTCATACAAAAATATTTTCCACTCGAGTCTCCAAATGGATCCCTATGAATCCCTTTATTGGAAGAGGTGAAAAAGAAACATCATGATTGTATGAATATGGGGAATGAACATTACTGGGTCCTAAAATGGTTGAGGAATTAGTGGAAAAGGTTAAGGAGATTCCATATCACATCAAAGATGCTGACAGTCTACATAATAGATATGAAAACCATTATCCACAAGACCTAGAGATTGATTTTAAGGACATGGTATTCCTCCTCATATCTCTATGGAATAAAGTGATTAGATTTTAGGATAAGGGAAAACGTAGTACAAGATATATCATCCCCTTCAAGATCCTTGATTACATCGGAAATGTGGCCTATAGACATACACACCTACCTAACCATTCTAAATTATATGATGCATTCCATGTATTCATATTGTGAATGTGCCTACCAAAACCCTCAAATGTATCCAATATAGAGGAGATACTATTTGATAAGGTTATTTCCTATGAGTAGAAGTCAGCGAAGATCTTATATCATAGTGATAATTTTCAAAAATAAAAAGACAATTCACATGGTCAATGTGTTTTGGATATACTGAAATTTTGTAGAAGAATCGTGGGAACTAGATGAGGTGATGAAATTGGGTTACCATCATCTGTTTTAGTGCAAGGAAATAAAATTTTTAGGGAAAATCTTCTAAAGGGGGAATATTAAGAAGAACCAAACGTTTATAAGTAAAAATCCCCATGAAATATAATTAGATATTTTTACTATAAAATATTTTTATAGAAAACAAATGAAATTTTAATAATATAATAATTAATTTAAAAGAATGTTATGTATCATTACCATTGATAATATTTCAATTGAAAAGCTATCCAATGATTAGTATAAATTTAGGATTTTAACAAATCCAGTTGGCACTGAAAAAGGAAGTAATGGTATCAACCATCCAGATCATACCCTACGAAGACCGATTATCAGATATTCTGATGGATATATAATACCTATAATTTTTCGTTGAAAAAATCCAAGATAATATCCATTAAAATAAGAATGAGAATGGAGATTCATGGGAGAAGTTCAATCTCATTGATATCCCGACAAAAACATGTTCGTTAAACCACTCGATAAAATTCTCAAGGTCATGCAGATTACTTTTGGGTCATTTTTTATTGTATTGAAGGGATATGTGTCAAGATCCAAGAAACTATATTATATACATTATTTTATAAATAAAAATAAAATAATTTCATCTAAGTACAAAATATTTTTATCTTGACACTAAAATAAGAAAAATATATTTTGATAACATTCAAATTCAAATAAATTATTTATTTTGATGAAATAATTTATTTTTGAAATAAATAATTTGTTAATTATGATTTATTATTAAATTATTCATTATGAATATAAATGATCACATAAATTTTATGGTGTCAAATTTAATTAACATAAGGGTTAAAAAACTATTAGTGTAAAATAACCCATTATTTTTAAATAATTATCAAATATTATTTGAAAATTAATAAAAAAATATTTAATAAATTATTTTGAAAAAATGAATAGTATTTTTGGAAACAAAATTTCTAAATTATCCAACAGTGAATGTTTCATAATTTTTTGTGGCTCTCAAAATTTCAGGAAAAAATTAAAAACTATATAGATATACGATGTGTATTATGACAACATAATGTTCTAAAGACGATGTAAGAAAAAAATAATTATAATTTTAGAACAAATATATGTTTTAGACTTATTAAATTTTTTTGTTTATTTTATTAATTTATAAAGACTTTATGAATCCACCTAAACATATAATATATTTTATGATTTTAAATTCATTTCATGCATAGTGTGACTCACCTCCAAATAATAAAGGGAATTACATTAATATGTTCGATCCTTGGCCAAATAAAATAATTAAAAATGCTAACATTTGGTAGAAACCATTTTATCAAATAATGTAAATGTTTTTTTGGTTTTTGTTATTTTGTTAAAAATTGTCCAGAACCAATGTTTATGGAATATTTAATAATTCCCCAAACAATTCCTATGTAAAACAATAGAAGAAACCATTCACATACATAAAATATCATGGGTTAATTCCCTTACTCTTGCCTCACATTCTTAGAATCCTCCAATGGTTCCCCCAACCTTTCGAGATTCCCCATTGTTTATTTTGGAGTCATTATCTCAATGTATGAGTTGTTTCTTTTCCCATATTTATTGATGTTTATTTATTATGATACACATTATATTTCTAATTAATTGTGTTTATATATGTCTTAAATTGTGTATATTAATATAAATTTGAATTAAAAATAATTAGATACCTTTTTATATCTCATAAACCCTTTTTCCTAATTATTCAGTGAAGCTGTTATGCTTCGAAAATTTCACCACAATTTTCCATGCTCAAACAATTGTGTGTTGAATATCCTACCCATTTATTATTATCATTCTAAATGGTTCTCCAATTAGTATCATGATATTTCATGTTGGGATAGGTATTGAACCTGACTCTTTTATGGGACATTTCTGATTATTATTAATTGGAATTTAACTAAAACCTATGTTTATAATGTAGTGTTTTAAGATATTTCCCCATTTACAGTGTTTCCATTATAATTATCACTATATATCATTCCTTATTACTCATATTACCTTTATTACCCATTGAAATTCCTATTTTATAACATGTATTATCATATTAATTTAATTATTTATTTATTTCATTTCTAGACATTGTATACCACCCTTATCTTGTGTGTGCCCCCATGTTATCCTATAGATTTTGATGTGTCAACATGTTAAAGACCTTTTTAAAAAATATTATGTTTTTTTCTTTTTTTTAATTATAATTTAACGTATGTAAATACCAAATAATCTAGAAATATCTTAATATTTAATATTTTATAGTGTTTATTTTTATATAATAAACTATATTTTAATGTGATATAAAGAAAATATTTGTCATAGATTCTAAAACCCATATCCAAAAATAGTATTGATAATGAGACGTATTTCCATGAAAACAATATAATATCTCACTTACCCATACATTACATTCTTTTCGAATAAATATACTTATTAGAAAATTGATTCATATGGATGTAGTATATACTGTATTTTTGGTTAAATATTAGTCCCATGGATTATATAAAACATTTTATGATACGAATTATATAGACATAAACTATAGTTTACCAATAATAATGGTTACTTTATTACCTAGGAAAAAGATAAAATTTATTTTATCCCAAAGAATAATTTAGTATAATATTATCACAATACATGACACATACTTTAATATCACATTGTATTCAATAACATAATATAAGACATGATATTTTCCTTGAGACCATCGTTATTCACTTAAGAATATCCTTAAATATCTGTCATAATTCACTTCATGGAATCTTATGAAAAGGAATCATATAAAAGGGTTAGGATCAAGTTGTTAGAAAGGGTATTCATATAATAGAATCTATCATGAATAAATAATGCATAATTAATATGACAAGGTAAATATCAAAAAACCTTCTATTTAATCAATTAATTGAGAATGAAGAATAATTTATCTAGAATAATTAATGATCATGTAATTCCATATAAATAATCATGTGACCTTAAAAATTATATATGTATATCACATGTAATCAAGTAATAACGTGGATATCAATTACTAATCTCATCGTGATGGAACACATAATTTTAGACATCTTATATATACCATCAATTCCTCACAAAAAGACATCATACATATATGTGTAAGACTAAACCGGGTAAAAAACATGTTTGGATCATGAGGTATCTGGTAATATTTCCAGATTTTATGATATTGTTTCCATTAAATTTAAATTATCTGATAGCATGTGTTAAATGAAACACTAACTGTAAAATAATGAAGAAACCCAATTAGAATATTATTATTTAATGTGATAGTTATAAACATGCATTTAAATTGGAATTTCAGAATTGGATTAAAATTTTAGGAAATATATATAAATTTACTACTATATATAAATCTATTGATAAATTCTTATCAAATAATTACTCAATTTTTATAAATTCAACTAATTATTTAGCGATATATTTTATTCAAAGAATGTTTGTTATTTATTTTTTTCGAAAATAATATGATTATACTTCTTGAAAATTTATAAATATTATATAGAAGTTGAACATCATTTTTCCATAATATTATTAAATTTATCATAGTATGAATTTTTGATAATATTTTTAGAAGCTTGATTTTCCATTGAACTGTGAATGATTTTCATTTTTATTATCAACTTTATTTTGGTCCCAAGAATCAATGATGATAAATTTTATTTCTGGTTTAAAATTTAATTTTTTCGTATATATTAAATAATATAATAAACTTTACAATTGAATTTCGTATATAGTCTCCATTATATTTAAAATAGAATTTTTTTGAAAAACAGTTTTTACATACATAAGGTGATTTTAATAGAATAATTTATATTGATAAATATTTGATATTGATTTAAAATAAATTTATAAAAAAAATTTGCTATATAATTTTTAATATTATTCTAATATTTTTATCAGTATGGGCTAAGAAAAACTCAGATATATTATTAAAAACATTATTTTAATAAAGATGTTTTTTGAAGAATTTTTCACACTTTTTCTTTCAAATAATTTTATCAACTTATAGTTATTGAAATTTTTAAAATTTATTCTCAATTGTGAAATAGTTTTGAAAATTTTTGTATATATGGACCTTTTATTTTGGTCAACATGAATAATAACAGTGGTAAAAATTTGTCACCCCAATAAAGGGAAAATCATGTAAATATTGCTAAAACAATGTGACAAGGACATAATTTATCATCATTTTTCTTATTTTATGATTGGATATTGTCCCTTATATCCTTAGGCACTAAATTTTTTTACAATAGAAATATTTCCGTGAAGATGAATTTTATAATATTTAAATAAAACAATGTGAAAAAATGTCACTCTCATTGTTTAAAATATAACTTATGGGTCCACATACAGAAAAAAACAAATAATGTTAAAAATATATGTGTCTATTTTGAGATTGATTAAAATATTCATGATTAAATTTTATTTCTAATTTTTGGTAATTATAGAATAACATTAAATTTGAATGCATCATCGATGCACTATTTCTCTATTTAAGAAAATAAAAAAATAATTTTAATAATATTAAAAAGTAATATAATATGATTGATTTAACGTGACTAATAAATTTTTTATATGAATACAAAAAATTATAGTTTTCTTAATGTATTATATTCTAATTCTGACATTGTATATATGTTTTTAGATCAAATTAAATGAATATAGTTGTAGTTGGAAATAAAGATATTTTTGAAGTTAATATTTTAAGAGTACAATAGGGATAAAATAAGGTTGAATATTTAATCCCTTTGACATATATAGATCATTTGGTACAATTATTCCTAATAACTACTATAATATATTATATTCGTTTAAGAAGTTATATGTGTTCCCTCCAATGAATTATAAAAAGGAACCTCTCCTTTGTCTTCAATACACCACATTGGTACTTTTCCCTCATTAAATTTACAAAAGTTTCACTCCCCCACTCCCCTAGACAAATTATATAAGTAATTTTATTTCTATATGACGAACCCTATAGCCCTTAATGTGAGATCTTGAAAAGTAGTTTTGAGGATGAAATACTCATCTGAACCATATACTTTACTTAAAATTATTATTTTACCTATGATAAATCATTCATATTATTCCTAATATAATATATTAAGAATCCTAAATATAATGAAATGTTTTTTTAAGAAACCACCATTATTCTCCCATTATCCATCAAATTCTATGTAAATGTAACACTTCTGATTACATACATTTTATTGTCTCCATGTAGCGATTCAATTCATTGTGCATCATCATGATTCATATATGGGTATTATAATTGGTTTAATGAATATATTTGATACCATTAAAATATTTATTATTATATAATGATACTATGATAAATAATTTCTTACCTACCAATCTATTTCGTAACAACAATGCTGCTCATGAGTACATGTGGACTACAACCTCCGCCAAATAATTTGGTTCAATTTTATCTATATTGAATTACTCTTATTAAGGATATAATTGATGAATACATATGATTTATCTAATATAACAATGATTATGTGAAGGTGAAATAGTATTTACTTTTTTCATTCCATAAAAAAAAGAAAACAATTATCATGTGTATGTACAACCTACATTCTCTATGCACGGTGTGATTCATTTTCCTCTATCTAATTAATAGTTAACTATAATAATGAATATAATTAATATGTATGTCATTTATAACATAATTTACTTTTTTCATAAAATAGATACATTATTAAATTATATGGTTAAAAATTAGCAAAACCAATCATACATGACAAATGAATGATATATCACCTGAAATAGCAACTATAATATAAAATTATATATAAACCGGTGATAATTGAGTATAAATTCATAATATATCATCTGATATATATGATTAAAATTTCTTAATAGATAAATGTATTTTTATTATATAAAAGATTCATACATATATGAAAGAATTCAGACTTGGGGTAAGGGATTATTGACTCACATATATTTCTATGAGATATATGTCATATTAACCACAAGTCACATTTTTTTATTTATACTACCCATGGATATATTTTATGATTCATCCTATGATATTTACTGGTATTTATATTTCAATATAGTTTTTTTAGAGGGTATTACTATTCAAATGTTTCAAATGGGTTAATGATTTTATGTTACAAAGTCACTGTATATCAATATTATTTATGATTATGTTACCAATGGTAAAATATAATGAAATAACTCTCAGAAATATATTTAATATTTATTCTCCATAGTTTATTTAGTAAAAATACATTTTTCTATTAGTTTTCCTCACCTTAGGTTTTCACGAGACCAAAAATATGTTACTTATAAAAATCGACTTTATTTACAGATTATCTGAAGATCTATTATCTTACCCAGCCATGTTTATTGAAAAAAATGCAAGGAAAATTTTTCTATTATACTATAATACTTTCAATTAATTTTAATCCTAATTTTTATTTTCTCATATGGGATTTAAATTAATTCTTCTTGTAATTTTATAAAAAGGTACAATTTAAATTTTTAAAAAACATGATTGGAATTTTATTAAACATATAAACCATTAATAGAATATTATTTTGTAATGAAAAAATAATTATTTTATGGTTTTATCATATTTCAATGGTTAATTTGTAATAAAGAAATTTCAATAATTGTTTTGAAATTTTTATAATTCAACGACGTGATTTAAAAATGCAGTGGATATTTGCCCCATGATTTTTTAACAATCATATAATGGGATTTAAATTTATGAAAAACATTAATGCTTGATATTTTTTTAATTACTAATGATGTCATCCAATGAAACTATCCTTATTTATTATGTGGAAAATTTATTTTTATGATGAAAATATGTTTATATAACCAATTTCTTTTATATGGGTTATAAAATGATTAAATTATTAAATTTTTATGAAACATATTTATTTTAAATTGTTTATGCAATAATGAGTTACTTATAAAAACCAATTGTTTACCTGAGATCTAATTTGGTGAATGTTATTAGATCTCATGGAATAGAAATGATTAATTTCTATTATGTGATGGGTGGGAATTATATCCCCCTCCAACGAATTGGATATAAATGGATAATTCCATAGGTAAATATGATATGTGTTAACCTAATTTCATATTATCAAAAACTTTACATAGAGTTTGTTTTCATGAATATACATTAATGAGTGGAAATGGAATTCATGTCCTTAATATTATATGTGGACCTCATATTCTTGTCCATAATTTTATTTATGGACCTGACATTCATGTACACATGATTATTTGTTGATCTAGTTTATAGTCTGTATATTTATGGGTGGGAATTATTATTTTTTCTTTAACATGATGAGTGAATGTGATTCTATTTATAAAATAATAAAAAGGTATAATCTTATTTGTATTCCTCAAACACATGTCTTATTATAATTTAATTCTTTTGTGGCTTATCTATTTGGATTCCTTCATGATTCATGTATCGTAAATGTACATGATTTATTGAGTGACTAAATATTATGATATTTCATATAGATGGTGTGATTTTCAAATGATAAAGTCATATTCTAATACCCATATTCACAATTCATCTCTAATTGATCATTGATATCATCCATTATACCCATAATAGGAATATAATATCACCCAATCATTAATTTAATATTCTATAGGTTTTTATGAATGGTATTGTTCTTTAAATGTCTATAAATGGAACTAGTTATAAATTACATAGTCGGTGATAATTTAAATTTTTTATGTATCTGTTATTTATATGTTATATATTCTAATTTCAGTAGATCAAAATGATTATTGTGTGCATTGTTATTTCATATAAATAATATTCTTCTAAAAAGATGTAATATATTTTTATGAAATTTATGGGTCACTATTTTATGTATTAGTGAAGGGTTTGGTCAAAAATTGGAAACTTTTATATGAAAACATTAATGAGAACCTTGGGGATAAGTCTATGTATAAAGTATTTTTCAAAAAGTATTAATTATGATCTTGAATAACATTGTTTAGACCTATTGTTCCATAGAATGAAAAGATATTGTTATAAATTTTGTATACTTTGATTGATATTTTTATGTTATTAACAATAATTATTTTAGTTTTATACCTACAAATAACTTTTTGGATATAGTAAATGGTTGTAAGCAGAACAACTTATGCATGTAATGATTTCTATAGAAAATGATATGATTGTCATCCTATGAAAAGGAAGGATTTAGGGTCTCAAAATGTGAACCATTGTTTTTATGTCTAATCATCTATCATGATATGTTATTAAATACCTTTAAAATAGGTGAGTTTCATAGAAATTCAAATAAGTGGAATATTGAATTATATGGATATTCTTGTAATAATGACCATGGAGGTAAGAATTTTCAATTTTCCTCTTACCATTATTGTGAAACAAATCACATATAAGAATATCTAAAATGGATGGGAATATTCTTTGAAGGTTTATGTAAGGGTAATATAGAATCTAATTCCTAACGAAATCAATGTAATATTTACAGGGAACCTAGTAATTATTTGAGTTAATTACATCCTCTAAATTATTACTCCCCATTCATAGAAGGACCCATTCTATAAAAATCATCAATGTTAACTATATTTAGTGATTATTAATTAAAATAAAAAATGATATTAATGATATTTTGGATATAAGAATTATTAATCAACTAAATATATTTCAAAATTAGTTTCATTCTATATTTGAAAACATATGTTCAGTTTCACTATTAAAAATATATAAGTCACAAAATTAAGTGGTGATGAAGAGATGATTGAAATTAAATGTATATTATTGGTGACCATAAAATTAGTCAGCGATTTTATGATAAATTGATTTAGGTAATCTTTGAAGAATTTTATTTCATTTATGGATTTATTGTAATAGTATTTTAATTAATTAGGAGAATATGGATTCAATTTTAATGCAACTATAAATTCTTAGTAATGGATATGAAAATGGTTTTTTTTAAATGTTTATTATAATTTTATCAGTGGATACCCCATTTTTTAGGTTTAATGAGATGAGATATTTTTGGTAATTTTATACATTTACTAAATTTTTAAAATAATAACTTATTTAGGATTAAATAACCCTTCAGTTTAGGATTCCTTCTCCTCCTTTGATAGTGACTTTAGAGAGGCTGAAAATGTGTTTTCAATATGTCAAGATACTAATCTATCTCAGGATTTTCCCTCTTATGATTAATTACAATTTGCTTCCAATATGGAAAATTTATTACCCCTTAAGGAAAATCTGGTTTGGAATAAATTCAACATTAGGTGGCTAAAGTATTGGGATAGAAATTCAAGAATTTTAAATTGCATAAATATTGAAAAAAGGACAAGACGAGTTTTAATACCCTTATCATCGATGGTAAGATATTCTATTTAGAGCATAGAATTGCTGATTCTGTGATAGTTTACATTGAGAATTTTTATTTAAGGATTGGAAATGTTAACTCTAACAAAAATATTATGTTCTTTTACCCTTCAATTGAGGATGATCAAAACAAGAGACATGATGTTATTATTAATTCCAATGATATATATATTGCTCTCTTCTCACTCAATATATAAAGTGTAGCAGGTCTGGATGGTTTTAATAACAAATTTTTCATGTTTTACTGGGATATTATTCATAATGATGTGACAAATGATGTGAATGAATTCATCATATCATTATATATGTTTTTTGGGATAAATTTCATCTTTGTTACCATAATCCCTAAAAAGGATAATGCTCATTACATTAATGAATTCAGACATGTTTCTATTGGGAATACTATACCGTTGGTAATTAATAAAATAAAGACTCAGTGGTTGAATGAGATTTCTAAGGGTCTTATTTCTAGAAATCAGTTTGGTTTTGTCCCTTGACGAAATATACAAAATTTTATTTTCACTACCTCTGAGTGTGTGAATTTTATAAAGAGAAATGTGGTATATGGAAAAATGTCATTCAAGATTGATATTTTTAATGCTTTTGACACTATTAGAAGGAAGCTTCTTTTCACTATTCTTAAAATTCATGGTTTTTAATATAGGTTCATTGAGTAAATTAGATCTCTATATTCTAGTGTTAGGCTATATATTCTTGTCAACAGATATCCTAGAGGATTCATTCAATGTTTTAGAGGGGTTAAACAAGGTGATCCTATCTCTGGTATGATTTTTGATATTGTAGATGATTATTTAATTTGGTGCCTCACTGGTCTGGTTTATTTTTGGTGGTATCAGAAGATGAAATTTGGGAGGGATTTTTACGCTCCGTCGCACTTATTAAATGCTGATGATATCATTCTATTTAGAAGAGTGAGTAAAGGTACCATATCCTGTATCAAAGGCATATTCTCACACTATAAAAAAGTTACAATCCAAGCCTTTAATTGGGGAAAATCCACAATGTTTTATGGTGAAGGAATCGTCCAATCATGGAGAAATAGTATATAAATGATGCTTGGTGTCAAAAGACATTCTCTCCCATTTAATTACCTTAGTGAACCATTTCCCTAGAAAAGCTTCAAAAGGTGTTACTTGAAAAATATTTCTCTGAAGATCACCAATCAATTGGCAAGGCAGAAAAGGAAAAATTTGTCTCGTGTTTTGGAGATTATGTATGGTCAATTCAGTCATTTCATCAATGTTTGTTTATTCTTTTTCTCTGTATAAGTGGCCCAGAAATCTGATTAAAGAGCTAATTGGTAGAATTAAAAACATTGTTTGGACGAGCTCAATTCACAAGAATAAATTGGTCATAGTCACCTTGAATGACTGTGTCAAACCAGTACTGATGGGTTAGTTTGGAATTAAATATATCAGGATTTTCAATGACACTTTGATCAGAAAGATAACATGGAAACTTTTATCAATTTATGATTTCTCTATAAATTTTTTGTAAACAAGATTTGTTGGGAAGCTGAAAAATGGGCATGTTAACAACATCAGATCCTCTATTTGGACTGCCTTAAAATTTTCCTACTCTTATCTCATGGATTTTTTGAACTATGTGGTGTGTAAGTATTCCTCCTTGAATTGTTGGACCACCACTTGGTTGTCCTGGCCCATCTGTGATGAGATTATCATTCCAACATCTTTAAAATGTATGACTATTGTTGAGTTTTATTTGGAATAACATGTGGGAATTCATCCCATCCATTTGTACATGGAATCCACTACATATTTCTTTTATGATTATGATGTTTTGGTTTGGATTCCCAACCCGAATGACATCTTTACCATAATAGAATGATATAATTCTGTTTGTGGTGATTCACTACTTCCTCAAATCTGGGTCTTGAGATTCTATAAGTCATTTATTCATCTATCTTGAGCTCTACTCATCTATAGGATTTGGAAACACGGGATTTTTTTGGAGTTCATATTGTAGTTCTCTGAATTCCATTTAGCTGCAGTTTTTTGTTTTTTGCTTGGAAGTAGATGAAAATATCTCACAAATCTTTTTTTCATGCATGTTTTCTTGTAGGTTCTGGTCATATTTGCTGGGTGTCTTCCACTATGGAATTTCCTCTCAATCGGTTGATAGATTGTTATAGTCTACTTGCATAGTGTATTGTAGTGAGCAGGTTCATGCTCACCTATTGGTAGCTGTTTCTATAGTCCTGTATTTCATATGGAAGTCAAGAAATGATCTGATTTTCAACAACACCAAACCATGATTTAATTCTAGTGTTCTATCATTGCATCGTGCTATCTGAGCTCCTGATAACATTCAAATTGGGATTATGAGGAATGATCTTTATGACATTGTTTTTTCGATGTCTCTTGGTGTTAATGGTAGGAAAAAGAATCCATTAATGGTGAAATATGTATGATTGATACCACCTCTTCCATGATGGATAGAGGTCAATGTTGATAGAGCCGCCTCTGGTGCTCCAGGTCCCTCTAGGTGTGGTGGTGTCTCCAACACTTGTTTGGGGTTTGTGAAAGTATTATCCCTTCATTATATTGGAAATAGTTATGCTATTTATGCGGACCTATGGGCCATGATTAAGGAAATAAGGTATGCTGTCTATTTTGGTTGGAATGATTTATTAATATAGTCTGAATCGTCTGTTAAAATTCAAGATTTAAAAGATATTTCTTGGAATGTGACATGGAAGATGCTACTAGTCTGGACTAACTACTCATGGCCTCTAGACTCTCTCTTCCATGAGGTTATGCATGCTTATCGCGATGCTGATCAGTTGGTGGATTATCTCTCAAAAAGGGTGATCTCGGAGGTCACCTGTAATTAGTCATTTGTATTACTAGAGTATTGTGCTAGTCTTTTTCAGACTGATTATTTCCATGATGATTACACTAATCATTGTAGAGCGGCTTCGTGATGTCCTGTCATGTACTTTATGAAATTATTTGATTTTATTAGGAGCTGGTTCGCCTGTCTCCCGATATTCTTGCTATAATATTTATTTTTGAAAAGTTATTCATCGACATCTAAATATATTATAATATATTTAGAGTGTCGGTACAAATTACCATTATTTTTAATATATAAATTAGATTCATAATATTTTGGAGAAATTAAAAACATTGAAAAAATATATAGCAATTTGTCATGTTGATGAAGGATATTTTGGGAGAATTATTATTTTTTCTGGATTATATAATATTTAGGGTTAACATGAGATTTAATAAGAAAAATGAATCTGGTAAAATGAAATTAATTTTTTGTGATGTTTAATGAATGGGATGTGATCACCTTTTTAGAATTTTTTATATTTAGGATACTAATGTTATTTGGGATGCAGTTTTATTAATTAAATTTTCTATGTAGATACAATTTATTTTATTCTATAATATATTGGATGTAAATGTTTTATTTCCATATTTATTTATTTTGGAAGGTATATTATCTATTTCAAACAATTTTTTATTGATAATTAATAATGATAGGTGGAATATCTTGATATAAATTATCATTCCATTATAAATTTATTTTTGTGAATCATTCATGAGAATGTTATCTCTAAAACTCTTTATATGGAGTAATAGATTATAATTTGATTTTAATTTCATATATGATTAAATTATACATTTTATGTAATTATATTAAGATATGTTCATTCTCTATATCATAAATGAATGCCTCAACACAATGAAAAGGTTCTTAAGGAAAAGTATTTTTCTATTGTAACATCCTATGCAATTTTTATATAAAAAAATTCATATATTCATTAGTTTTATATCATAGATATATATTCATCATAAATATATTATATTATTTTTTTCATAAAGGAAAAAATATTTATCTCAAACAATGTTCAGTTTTTTTATTATATTTACATATTAAAAATATTTATTTTTAAATTATATAAATTTAATTTTATAAATTGAACATCATTTATTAATATATCATTTCTTAATTAATATAACATAATTTTTTTATAGTTTCATGAATTGTTTTAATTTTAATTAATAGTGAAAAATATATATTATTATTGAAATTATATTTTCATTTAAAGTATTTGTAATTAAATTTATTATATAATTTAGTTTGAAAATTTAGTTTTTTCTTTTTTGCTATAATTATCAAATTATGATTTTAAATTAATTTTATAGATATATTTAAAATAAAAACAATTTATTCTTAAAATGGGATTTATATGTTCATCATTGATTTTTCCATGTTTAATTTAAAATTATATTATTCAATATATGTATTTTTATTTTTTAAAAATGTAATCTAAAATTTTAGTTATTGAGTGCAAATTTTTTTATGCCACCCCCTTTATTTTTGTTATATATGAATAGTAAAATTTTTAATTTTTGCTATCATAGTATAGGGTAAATAAAGTAATTAAAGTACAAAAATAAAATTATAAGGACTATAAAATGACAAAAACACTTGGATTAAGTTTATATTTTGAGTTTATTTTACCCATATTCTTCCATTATTCATTTATGTGGAATTGTTTTCCATTTTTATTATATTATGATATTTAAAATAATTTAATTATAGAATGGAAAAAATTTCACACCCCTAATTATAATAAATATAATATTTTTAGCATATATATTACCAACATATATCTTGCGTTCTGGGTTTTAGCTTAATATATATATGATTTAGCTTCATCATGGTAATTTATTTTGAATTTTCAGTGAAGAGGTAATTACCTTCCGAGCATTCCAATGGTTGATGTATTTATTAATTAAATAATAAGAAAATAAAACAAATCATATTAGATATATTGAACGTTATGCAATTATAGATAATTATGATGATAAAAAAATTATAATGATTAAAACTAAATATTTGTGACATAATGACTTTTTTTCTAATATCAATATATATATTTATTTTATTATAATCAATGTAATTAAATGATAAAAAATGAAATTAGTGATATGTTATAATATATAATATTTTATTATATGATATAATATTCCATAGAGTATTAGATTTTGCCGTGTGAATATAATGTGGTTTCTAATATCAACCATGGCCTATTTGTGGTCATTTTTTTATTTATTATAAATCTATAGATCACGGAAGAAGAAAATCCTGGTTATGATGGTAAGGTTATAGTGTGTTTAAAAGGGGTTAAAAACAAATGATATGAGTAAATATATAACATAATGTTCATAAAAATATGTTTATGAGTGTTTTTTGACCCACAAAAATTAAAAGAAAAATATTAATCAGTTTTGAGAAATTTTTAATTAATAATAAATTTATATTAACTAAGTATTAGGAGATGTTCCAAGAGTGCCCCTACCCTCTCTTATAAAAGGACCCATATTATAATAATAACATTAGACTAGGAAATCATTTTTGTTTATTTAATATCTTAAATATTAATTTAATAGAATCTCTATACTCATTCAGAATTCGATATTTTCACTCAAAAAATTCCTACCTTAGTGGAATCAAGTTGTTATGAAAAGGAAATTTCCAAAGAATATGTATTGTTTTGAAGCATATGTTTTAATCTTATTTCGTTGTCCACCTCATCAAAATAATATTCATCCATGATACAATAAAGAAAAATATATTACATATAATTAATTTTTTTATGTTAATATATCTACCTCTTTCAATATCACCTTGGTTGAATGGGAAACAAATTTGATATTTGTATGTAAGAAAGATTGTATTCTCGAAAAACTGATGTGATTCATTTTCCATCACCACATATTATGACTGACTATAATTATAAAATAATTGTTTATATATGATACTAGTGAAATATTCTTTATTATGAAAGGATAATATATCATTTTATTTCATAACTTTATATTTAATGAAATATGATAATATCGTTCATGTGTGCATTTGGAATACGAACTTTATGAAGTGATTTGAATCATTTCACATCACAAAATCACCAAGATTATATATATATAATTATATTTCACAAAGTAATATTTTATTTAAGATATTTATTATAATTTTTGAATTAAAAAATTATACATAACTTCATTCCATAATGATCAATGAAAAATGGAAACATTACTCATGTATGCACAAGGAATAACATCTTCATGATTGTAATATGGTTAATTTTCCGAAACAGTCATCTGGGATTGTTTTTTATGTATAAATATTGTCTAATAGTAAAAATTATGTCATTAATATTTATCAATATATTATTAAATGATGAAATCTTTGACAATATCCAACCTACTGATGTCACATTGGACATACATAGAAAATATTCTCAAAACGTCTGATGGGAACATAATTGAATATGTAATTGTATAAAAATTAAAATATTATATTTAAAAGGAATAAAAAATATTAAAATGGTACTAATGATTGTAAATAATTATCCAAATTTAATTATTCAGGATGATAAAGAACAGACGTTATGAATCAAACTCAAGATTATATAATTTCCTTGGAAAAAACGTTTTTATGCTCCCATTACAATGGATTTTACCAAACTCAGAATTACTTTCTTTAGTACATACACAATTTGAAGTTTATATTCAACCTTTATGAAACCTCAATTATGTGATGGATACTTTATATATTTTGAAGGATATTTTCCAATAAAATTACGACTTTATTATGCTATCAATTTCATTATTTTCAAAAATTATTTATCATGGACATAAATTGTAATGGTCATTTTATATTTCTTATTATTATATTTATATGGTTTTAAAAAGGTATTTTTTTATAGAATGCATTGAATACCATTTAGTTTGAATATTTTATTTTAATATATATTATGAAAACTATATTTCCCACTACAGTAACCATTATTTGGTATTTGTTATTCTTTATAATATTTCAAGATTTTTATTCAAATGAATCCTCATTTTACTTTTTATTAGATAATTTAATTTTTAAAATTTTGGATTAAATAGAATATTATATATCAATATCTAATTTTTTTGGATTCTATGAATGCTTTTATTGTGCATGTTTTCATTTATTATGATTCTTTTATGGTTCTTGGGCATTTTTAATGATGATGGGGGGTTCCCTTATATACCAAAGTTTTCTGGGTATCTTATAGACCACCAATTCATTGGTTATGTTTATGTTTTAAGATGACCCTGATAGTTATTCTAAGTGTAAATGTGATGGTTACTCCAGGTATAATGTTGAGCAGTATTGAAATAATAATTATGAGGGTAAATTCATTTGAAACAATATGGGATACTCTCCAAGTATATATAATATTAAAATGATTCCTCCAATTATCTACATGATATATCTTTGATTTCAATTAATTTTTATAGAAATTATATGATTTTATAAGTTAAATGCTTATGAGCATGTACCCGAGTGGTAAGGGCTCCTGCTTGGCATCGAAGAGACCCAAGTTCAAAACTGGGTGGAGGCGAATTTTTGGGTACTGTAGTAGGAACTGTAGCAGGCACTTTAGAAACACTGTAACAGGCACTATAACAGGCACTGTAGCAGTACTGTGCATGCACTGTTGTAGGCATTGTTCTATGCTGTACCAGCCAGACTATTCACCTGATTTGGGCTTTCAGGCCACCGTTTTGGGCCTACGGGTCTCAATGCCTTCTGGCCATCAAAGGCCTTCAGGACATAGGGCCTTCATGACATTGAATACCATGAAGTATCCCAGTTCACAGAGAGCAGGCCCCAAATGAGGATCATAGCACCAGTAGTGTTCACCAGAAGCAGAGCTAACCAGATTAGATGAATGAGAGGGTATGGAAACCGCCATCAGGACCCGGCACCGTGCAGCTTTGTACGAGGCTATGCTAGCCAATCAGCAATATAGGTGGGGAGCTAAAAGAAAATCAATGATGCAGAAGCTGGGGAAGGGTAGTTCTAGTGGGTTTGGCCTACGGGTCATGTATTGGGCATGGTATGCCTCTGGGCCTTCGGGTCATGTATTACGGGTCATTTTTTGCCTTGTTCCATAGGCGTACGGGTCACGTATGAGTTCCTCATCAACCATTAAATGGGGTATTATCTATAATAAAATAAAAAATGAATCCTTCGGGCCATTCAGGCAAGTTTAATTAATTTATATTATATATCTTGAGGCTAAAAAGAAGAAATATTTGAGAAAATTGTTATTAGTTTTTAATGATTTCTAATAAAATATACAAGTATTATCTCTTAAATTAATATATATTATGATTTTTATTGAAATAATTGTATATATTAGATGATTTATAGATTAATAAAATATTTATTTTGAAAAAGGGGTCTATTTTTTTGTATTCAGTGAAAAATGGGTTCTTTATTTTTTTGTGTTTCTTCTCATCAAACAGATCAAATTATTTATTCATAGATCATAATAATGGGAATGGTAGTAGATGAATTTAATATTAAATTCATGAATTTTTTCATGAAAAGATAATGTATTTAATTTTATAAGATTTATATTATGGGAATAACAGACCCTGATTTGAGGTGACATCTCTGTAAAAATATTGGATTGTAAGATAATTGTTATGACCAACAAATATACAATCACAAACCTAAAATATATAGGGAATGTGAGAATTGATATTCTAGTTTAATGTCAAAAATTTATATTTAATTTAAATGGAAGGTACCTTATTGTTATTATCAGGGGAATGGTTTAGATAAAATTATTTATTATGATAATGTTTATATAATACAATAAAAAAGATTTTATGTTATCATTATGTCAAAATTATAATTCATTTGAATATTACCATGTTCCCACATCAAAAATACATCATTATAGAATGATGTTTTATATGGGGAACAAGGAATATGATGTGGTAAAGAACCAATAATATGATATTCTTTTGAATCAATAATTTAGAATTGTTCGAATCGAAGTAGAGCTGTTTTTTATAGTAATGGATTCGATGATGTAGGCTATATGTATTGGTGGAATGCATGAGTGATAGTATCCAGATCCACTATAGATAAAAATTATGATAGTGAAACATATTATTAGGTAGCACCCCTTCAATAAATATATAATCTTTCCCAATGGTAGATGAAGTATTTATTAAAGACATTGTAAATTTAGTTGATGTTATAGGATGATAAGATAATGAAAAGGTAACCCTCTATATTTACCATTTTGAAGATTTATTTGATCAATGGTGGAAAATGATAAGAATTGTATAGAAAATAACCCAATTGTTCATGTGGTATGGGTGTTTTTAGAAATATTTTATTTGATAGAAAATTTCATCATGATATTATACATATGATGGAAAAATAATTCCCAGATTTGATAAATGAGGAGGATTTTATGGTCTCATGTGATGAAAACATTATGTGTTTTGTAATGTACTATTCTAATAAATTAGGATCATAGCAGTAAAATTATACATTATCAGTTAAAATTACATACAATATATTAAAGGGTACTGTATTTCTATGAATTCAAATGTTATGATAATATGTTTCAAATTTTTGAGATTATAGAAAATATATTTTCGGAAGATCATGTATTTAATGGGAAAAAAATA
The DNA here is from genome assembly GCA_963277665.1 of Viscum album. Classification (NCBI taxonomy): domain Eukaryota; kingdom Viridiplantae; phylum Streptophyta; class Magnoliopsida; order Santalales; family Viscaceae; genus Viscum; species Viscum album. The sequence goes on along the minus strand of OY728121.1, from coordinate 1,346,627,528 downwards.
ATAAAATTACTTTTTGGCAGGTGATGGGTAATCATAAATCAAAGAAGTCTGAATGTCCAAAAATCATGTTTCTTAATTCTGGAATGTGTTGTAAAAATAACCCCAGGTAATTATTTATGAAATATTAGATGTACATATAATGTGATTTATATGTGAATATGGAATGTTATTACATTTGAAAATCTTCTTGGTAATGGGAATGTCTATTTCGATTAGCTCACAATAATTTTTTTTAAATGTGTTGAGATGGGGAATTTTCTAGAGACCATCCAAAATAATGACATAATGATGGGAATCATCAATAATATATGAAACACGATGTTGTGAAATCCATTATAAATAATTCTTCTTAATATGTCCCATATAAAAATATTTTATTTAGATCATTCTATTGTTTTTAAATTATGTTAATGTCTTTTCTGATATGGGGATTATTCATTCATTAATTTCCAAGATATGTTTTAGTAAATTTGGAATTATTTCTCATGGAATGGATTCAATTTTTTTGTTAAAAACACATCAGGGATGTATTAATGAAAAGGGAAATAATATGAATCTTCCTATCATAGTTTGGGGAATACAGTACCTATAAACTATTTTATGTTTTTCTTACAAGATATTGATTTTATTCTTGGTATGTATTAGGTTTCCCTTTACCATGTTATGATTTTTTTTGTTAAAGTAGTTTTATAGAACTATTTTAGTTTTTATATAATAATAAACTCATACCTTTGTTAACATTTAAACTAGTAGAAAAACATTTAAATAATGGTATCATAAGTTATCATTAACATATTGAAGAGAATAAGGGAACAATATATGTTAATGATATACCTGTAGATAGAATTCCAGGATGTTTTCCCTGAAATTTTTAATTATGTTATACCTAATTAAAAATTTTAATTTTCAATTTTTATTATCTATAATGATAAGAAAATATTGAAACACTCATATCAAATTACTCATGTGGAACTCCTATATTTAAAATAATGGTTACATCTATTGATGGGTAAATGTTTCATTAACCAAATCACTTCAACATGGGCGATCATATTTTATTTTTAAAAAGAAAGATGTTTTAATGAGTGTTTTCATTTATTATAGAACATTGGATAACATAACTATTAAAAATATTTATTTTTCAACATATAAATTAATTATTTGATCAGTTCTGGGTGGGATCAATACTTTTCAAAGGTTTAATTCATATCCATGTATCATTATGTGATGGTGAACTTGGATGATCACTTAAAAATATCATTTTAGACTAGATATGTGAATTATGAATTTTTAGTTTTTATATTTGGGATAATTAATTCCCATTTTGTATTTATGAATCATGTGAATAGATTATTATGTGTATATTAAGAAAAAAAACTTCATGGTTTTTAATGGTTATATTTTGGTATATTAATAACTATATGTGTATCGTGAAAAATAAATAAGGAATTTTATAAAACCTCTAAATGAAAAGAAATTATATGGAAAACATAGATTTTTTTTGGTTGTATTAGATTTATTTCATTTGGATCATCATAATGATATATAAAATAATATTTTATCACAAAAAAACCATAAATATTGATGAATTGGAAATACCTACAAATGTTATTGATATTTCTTCATAGGATAGAAATATATTACCTATGATTTTTTGAAAACAATTCATTGTTACATTTCTCACGTACTATGTTATCTTGAAAATGAGTTAAAGTAATTTGGAAAAAATAATGTGATAACTATTTTCATTAACAAAAAAAGATATAGGAGAACACATTAGTTTTACTCTTTCCCAAATGGAATTGTGATTTTTCATCTATAGGGGAACTTCACTAAAGGGATTTTGTTTTTTTATATGGGAGAATAATTAGTTAATTTATTATTCATCACAAAAAATAAATCCTCATGAGTTAAATTATCTAACATAAGATCTAGAATTAGATATTATGATTTTTATCATTTGAAATTTAAAGAAAACATATTTATGGATTCAACTACGATATATATTCTGAATAAATATCTTGATATATATATATGAAAAAAATAGTCAAAAAATGAGAAAGAGGATATTTTTAGAACATAAAAAGGATTATGATTTCTCATTTCAAACCCATCCTGAGAAAAAATCAATATATATGATACTTTTTGTTTTAATAATAATGTTTCATTAATAATGTTTTATTTGGAACAAGATCATTTATTTAGGTACTTGATGAAATTTTTCCTAGAAGTTGTGGATGTAGTAACATACTATAGTTTGATTGAAGTGTTAAAATAATAATATTTTTAAGAATTAATTATGAATTATGATAAATAATATAATGCGTAATATAAAAAAGTTAAAATATATATGAAGGTTATGTTTCTGGAATTTGAAATTGATAAAAAATGTGTTTTCATAAATGTAAAGAGGTTTGAGTGGATTTTGATTCTTAGTTAAGAAATGATTTGTTAAGTGATGCTCTTATATCCCCATTTTTAAATCATTTTAGAACTAAGATGTATTGATTTTATAAGAATTATTACTAGTGGGAATAATTTAAAATTTAAAGTGTTGATTTTACCAATAAATCTTGACCTCTTAAACATGAAAAATTAGAATGAAAATTATTGAATGAAATTCTTCATCTATTTCCAATGATAGACCTGAAATTCGAAAATATAACTATTGATTTCATAATTAGATTTCCAAATCCATATCTAAATAATAATAAGATTTTAGTTATTATTAATAGATTTACTAGGTCATCCCATTTTCTTCGACTTCTAGATACCAATACATTAAAAAATCATTCCAAACTATATCATGAGTATATATTAAGGTCACATAATGTTTTTACCTCTATTGTATATAACTGTGATCCTAGGTTCATTTAAAATTTTCATAAATGTTTTCAAAAGTCACTGGGAAAATAATTAACTTCTTGTAAATCTAATATTCCTCAACACGATGGATATTAGGAGTGAAAAATTAAAAAGTTAGAAGACATGATTCTAGAGTTTTATATGGATTACATGGAAATTTAGGATCAAAAACATTATTTTGTTGATTTTTGTTAAAACAATATTATTTATTCCAGTACATTGATGTCACCTTTTGAAGAATTATATGGAAACATGGGGTATGAATCATGATTTCTGGGATACTGCAGGTTATTGGATGTTGATGGAACCATAATTTATAGATTAATAAATTTATAATTTTATGATAATTGAGAAAAATATGATGATTGTTCAAAGTTGGAAGAGAATTTATGCGACTAACCAAATGAATGAACTATCTTTCATGGTAGGAAATAATGGTTTTAATAATTTATCTCCCTGGAAAGAATGTGACGTGTTTTTGTAAAATGGGGAGGCTATGTACATGGTTCAATGGATAATATGAAATACATGAGAAATTATTATTAGTTTCTTTCTGAGTTTCCATTCGATAGGTTTATCCCAGGAACCAATTTTTTTCATATTTTTATGTTATGAATGATTTTTCTATATCCATCTATTGTTTCAAGATGTGAGGTACATCAGTTGTAAGAGATCAATTTTTATGCAGAAGAACCTATTTGTTTTCTTGATCATATAGGTAACGTATTGTGGAACATGGTAATTCACCAGGGTATGGTTTTTTGAAAAACACATAAGGTAGAAGAAGAAACATTTGAGTTTGAAAATACTACGGTTGAATGTTATCAACAGTTATGTAATAATTGAATAATATTTTGTAGATATAATTTAAATAAGGGAGGAACTATGTGATAATGTAATTAATTTTTATTTAAAAAATTGTAAAATATTTTTTAGATGTGTTTTTAGAGTTATATTAATTATAAAAATATTAGACACTTAATTTATAAAAATGAAAATGGTTTATTTGTAACCAAATTAGATTTTTTGGTGTATTATATGTCTTTATTTATAAAATTGTTTTAAAATTATTGAAGATTAATTGAAAAAAGAAAAAATAAATTTTCATTAAATATTTCAAAATTATAATAGGATGGGTTTCTGATAATTTTATGAATAGATTTATTTTTCCATGAACAATGAAAAATTCATATTTTTTTTAAAATGATTAAGTAATTTTGTATCTAAAATATAAAATAACATTTTTATTTAGTTCTAAAATTTATTTATATAATTTTCCATATAAAATTACCAAATTATTATATTTGAAATTAATTTTATACTTGAATTTAATAATAATTTATTATATATATAATAAGTGATTTTTTAGAAACATTTATTCTATTTTGTTATTTTAATTTAATTCTGAATTAAATTCTTCCAACACTATGTTTTGAATATTGAAAAATTATGTCTATATTTTTAATCAATGGGTTCACATTTTTTAAATATGACCGATTTTAGTCAATTTTAATACGAAACGTAAATATTGTTATTACAACATTAATGTTTAAATCATGTCATTAAACAAAAGGAATAAAATTATAATGATAATAATGTGACCAAAAATCATTATGTAATTTTTTTAGATGGGTCTATTTAATCCATTCTCTTCCAAGATTCATATATATGTCATTTTATTCCATTTGGATGATATTATAACATTTGAAATATTTTATTTAATAAAATCTTATAAAGTCACACTATATTTTTACTAACTATAATATTTTCAACATAGGGATTACTGAGGTATATATCAAGTTATAAAGTTTCCATTTAAATTTATGTAATTTATATTCGTCATTTTAGATTATTTTTAATTATTAGTGGTCAAATAATTATCATAAATAATTATAAGACATTGACAAAATAATTATTCAACTAATTAAAATAAATTTATATTATATAATAATATTTAATGTAATATAATGTGAGATAATTAACATTATAAATGAATTATATTAAAATAATGCACATTCTATCGTTATTATTAAGAAAGTTTAGTTCGTAATTTTTTTCTTGATATTATTAATATTAATGTAATCAATAGGTACACAATGGACATTAATGATATTTCGTAATAAATAAAAATTTATTAAATGATAAAAAATATGGAAACTATTAAAATCATTGATGTGATTTGGTTATTTTTATAATATCAAACATTATCTTTTTATGTTATTTTATTCTATTTATTTAAACTATATTGACCCTCAATGAGTATAAATCATTATTATATCAGTTAGTTTAAATTGGGTTATTAAAGGGCTTGAACCAAATAATAAGGAAACAAATGTGACATAAACATGCCCAATAATTACTGCATGAAAAAATTTATACACATATTATTACTATATATCAAATAAATTAGTATGGATCCATTTGTAAATAATAAATAATTTACATTAATTATATATTTTGTGAAATTCCATGAGTGGTCATAACCTATATGTTAATAGGGTTTAGGTTCTTCTTATCCTTCATAGTACCAAAACCATGTGGATCATACAATATATACCAAAATCACTACATATAATACATACCATCATTATAGAGGTATTATTTAGGTCATAAATGTATACATAATGGTCTAAAGTTAATCAAAAAAAGAGATTTTTGAAAGAAGAGGTATATCTCCAAACATCATGTTTTAGTTTTATTAATTCAACCACCTCTTTAAATTATTATTTAAACATGATAAAAAAATAACACTTATATAAATAATAAAATTATGTTTTTTTATGTCAATTGAAAAACATAAGTCTATATCCTCACCACAAAAATCGAAAATAAATACGTCATTCATCTATACAACAAACTATTCCTCACAAACCGAAGTGAATTTTTTCCATCACTATATCTTATGACTAGTTATAATTATGGAATTATTTTATATATGTGGTATTCATAAAATATTAATCCTTATAAAATTAAAATATATCTTTAATATTATATACATTATGTTGACTCAATAATGTTAATGTCATTCGGGTGTTTGTGTGGACTAACACCTCCATCAATCGATGAGATTAATTTTTCATCACCATGTCACATGGATTGTACATATAAGTATAATTAAATAATTTAAATTATAATTATAATTTTATGATCAATAATTAATGATCAAATTTTACTTACCATCATTCCATCCTTATCATGGAAAAATAGAAAATTTATACAATCGTATATACAGCCTACCATCTCATCGATTGTAAAAAACATCATTTTTCAATAACATATTTAATAATAGGTGTTAAAAGAATGATTTTTCTATAAAAATGATAAATATATCATGAATATTATTATGGATAAGATTAAATGATGTGTTTGTTGACCATATTCATCCTACAGAAGTCATTTTGGACGTATATAGAGAAATAATTAAAGCATCCCATATGGCCATAAATAATAAAATAATTATATACGACAATTTTATAGGTTATATAAAAGGAATTATACACTTTAAAAAGTTATTATTAATGTTAATAATCTATTGAATTTTATTTTTTAAGATAATGAATGTAAGTGATGGATTAGACTCAATGTATGTGGCTTTCTTTAAAAAACAAAATTTAGAGTTCCCATATAAAATGTTCTTACAAATGAGATATGGAATGTATTTTCTACACATATGGAATTAATGGAATTAATTCCACAATGAAGACTCATTTCATTTATGTGACTTTTATATTTTTTCTACGATCTTTATAAACATTTTTGTACACTATGTCATTTTTTTTCATTTTTTTATATTGAATTATTGTAGAAAAAATTTTAATGGATCTTTTTTGTTTATTTTTACATTATTTTGATTGTTTTTAAAATTACTATTTCATTTAATTTTTTCATAAAAAATAAATTTTCAGTGTTCAATTTTTTTGTATGTGACGATATTTTCCATAGTCATAACTATTATTTTTAATTTTGAACCCTTAATAAAATATCATGCTTTCATAAAAGAAAACACAACATTCATCTTTATTCAAGAATTTTAGTTATCAAAATTGGGTTTTAATGGAATGGGATTTATCAATATCCAAAAATGATTTCCTATTTATCTTGTCAATTTTTTTTAGGATTCATGTTTTCTGTTTCATTATTATGTTATGGTTCTTGTGCATTATTTATAATGATGATTGGATACTTTATAAACTAATAATTGGAGGTTCTATGATATCCATATAATGATTATGGAATGTTTTTTGGATTATGACCATGATGGGTTTCAATGTGTAATTATGATGGTTAGTCCAATTAAAATATTGAGGGTTATTTCATGTATAACCATGAGGTTTATTAAATGTGTACCCATGTTGGTGACTCAATAAGAAACTATGATAATAAAATGATAGCCAATGTGACATAACATATATATCCATGATCTCTATTGGATTTATGGAAAACCTTTGATTTCACAAGGTAATGTAATGTATATTATACATTTTATGTATGTTAATTATAAATCTTTGAAAGTGTAACTACATGTTTTTCAATATGTTTATGTTAACAAATGAATTCTATTTTTTCATTTATATTTTATTTTAATTGATTTATGAAAATAAATAAAAGAGAATATGATTTATGGATTAGAAAAATATATATTTTGACCCAAATTTTAATTTTGAAAAATTAAATAATTTAAATATATTCATGAAAAAGGATTTATTTATTCAGTTTTATGTTTCTTACTAAAATAATTATGTTAATCTTACATTTTCTTTATCACAAGGATTAATGATGTGTAAGAGAATGAAATGCAGGTTGAATTTTTTACAGATGTTTCATAAAAAGAAAAAGTTTTTCATTATAAAATATTCATAATTTTTTCAAAAAAATATATTAATTAGAAATGTCCACCATAAATAAAAATAGGTTTCTTATGTAAGATTAATGATCATGAACTATATGAATATTAACTAAACAGATATAGGGAATGTGGAAAATTGAATTCAATTTTACTCTAACTAGAATATATAATGTTAATGTTTGGATCCTTATTGTCGGTATACGATAAAGTATTTGGATTACATTAGAGAATATGATAATGTTTATATAATACACATAAAAATAGTGAAATTTTTGGTTATGTTGAAATTATATAGAATTTTAGGATTACCATGTTTCTTCATCAAAATGATTTATATTGAAAATAATTTTCCATAGGGGGCTCATGGAAGTTGATATAAGACATAACCAAGGGGATGATATCCTTCTGAATTAGAAACCTAAAATAGTTTTTATTATAACTAAGTTGTTTCTGGAAGTAATAAATCCATTGATTAATGATATAAATAGAGGTGTTATCCATGAAATAGAGATGCGAGACCATGTATAAAGGAATTGATGAGAGTGGAACAAATGATGAGGTAACAATATCCTGAATTTAGTGGATCTTCTGACCTATTAGTTTCTATAGGATGGATTTAAAACATATAAATAATATTCAATGTTATTGGTTTTTTAGAACAACAAATGGTAACTCATCTTATTTTCCATTTTTATAGTGAAGATGAAAAATGATGGAAAGTGGTTAATAATAATAAATAATGTGATGAAATAGATATATTGGAATGTGAGGATAGTAAGTATATTTACATTGAGAAATATCATCCTAAGGCTATTTGACATAGGATGTAAAATAATTATTTCAATTAAGGAAGAGTGAGGTTGATTTTGGGACCACATATGAATCAAACATCACCTAATCAGAATGGTACTGCCTATATATTATCTAGGATCCTAATTAGAAAATTAAAAATTTTTATATTGGATTCAATCAATGGTATCGATGGTCATCAGCTTCCCAAAAAATCAAAAGTTATAAGAATATTTTTTTATATGCATAGAACGTACTGATGGTGTTTATTAACTCTCATGTATTTCATTAAATCAATAAGAATAAAATGTCCCAATGGTAGAAAATTATTAAGCATCAATAAAATAAATATGAAGGTTTGGAAATTAATGTTTCATGTTTGTGGAACGTGTGGTAAAAAGTACTGTTGTATGAACCATATCAAATAATAGAAGTGCTTCTGATGTGGAATGTTTGTGAATATGTTTTATGATTCTAATGAAATAGAATATAGAAATGTTTATGAAAATTCGAAAAGCACAACATAATGTGTTTTAAACGATGTGCGATGGGAAATTATGTAGCAACATTGTTGAATAATGACCTGAATGATGGAATGAAGCTATAATTTAGGAATATTGGTGGGTTGATATATTTTTTAACTAAATTAAAAAAAATTATGGGCCTTACAATAAAGAGGTATCATGTACTTTTATACATTCTTTAGAATACACTAATGTTAGTATTGGTTTGGGATCTAAAAATTCATTCATTTGTTTGATATTTATAAAACAATTCGATATTATATCTCAAGAAATATATCCTAAACAAAATTTACACACATAGGGGATTATTAACACATAAAATAAATTTTATGAATATACGTGTCATGTTCTGTTGGAAGTGTTTTCTTGAAAACGTTGTCTTATTTCCCATTGTAGAGTTTTTTGTTATTCTAGGAATGATTTATCATACGGTTTATCATGTAACGATATATTATAGACCTTAAGATGTTTTAATTCATGAATAATTCCAGTTCCTATATAATAATGAACTCATACCATTGATAGCATATAAATGAGATGAAAACTATTAAATGACCGAATAATAATTTATCATTCCCATATTTTGTAGAATAAGATAACTTTATATATTAATTATGTACCAGTAATAAAATAATTCTTGAATATTTTCCCAGTTGAGTTTAATTGTTTCATACCCGATCGATAATTTTTATATATAAATTATTTTGTTCTTTAATCTTATCGAATGTCAAAACACACTAATCAAAATGCTCATATATGACTCCTAGAATTCAATAATCAGTTACAAAGTATTTTGAGATAATGGTTTTAATCATCCTGTAAACTCACCATGGGATTCTCTTGTTTTATAGTTTAAAAGAGATATTGTTTCCTAATGAATTTCATTAATTATATATCATTGATTATATTTACAGTTATGAATATATACATGTTTCCCCATATCAATTAATTATTTGATTAGCTCCAGGGAGGTCATTATTTTGTGAATGATGACATGTGATCCAAGTATAATTAACAGATGGTGAAGTAGGATGAATATTTTAAAATATCATTCTAGGCTATATATGGTAATTAGGATTCAGTATTAATTACCATTGTGTTTAAAAATAACCCCCATATATTTATTGATCAAATTAATAGAGTCTGGCATGAAAATTTAGATACATTTTGGTTGTTTTTATTGGTGATATCGTGATTTATTCCATAACGTTATATGGATAATTAAATATATAAATGGATTGTTTTGTAATCCCTTAATGAAAATATTTTAAATGAATAATTAAGAATATTTTTGGGTTACGATTGATTTTTTCCCTGGACACATCAATAATAAATATGGCATAACATTTGATCCATTAAAAACAATATCAGTTTATGAATGGCCATGACCTCAAAATTTTTATATGATTCGAACTTGTTTTGGGTTAATATGCTATTATTGGTTGTTGGATGATAAAAAATCATGGTTATCTATCCCATGGACTTTGTTAACGGGAAAAGGTTTTAAATTCATTTAGAGAAAAGAATATAATGATTATTTAAATAAACAAGATAAATTATTGGAGAAATATAATTTTTTGGAATTTCAATCATAGAATGTTGATTTTTAACCTACAATGTTGATTAATTAAATGTATATTTTTTTAATACTGTAGAATTATGTGGTAATCGCTTTTTCTTCCAAGAAACAGAAACCTCATGAGTTATATTATCAGTCTCATGATTATGAATTAGATTATATGTTTTTTATTTTAATATTTTTTTGAAATAAATAATATGAATCCATTAGAAAAATATATATTGACCACATATTTTTGAAGTATATATTAGCACTATAATTGTAGATCCTGAGACAAAGGATAATATAGGACTAGTTAATATGGGTATGTTAACAGAATTTGTCCTTGATAATTATTGTTCTTTGGGATTTGGAAAATAATTATCTGTGCCTTGTTATTCCCAGTAGAAGAGATAATTATTGAGCAAAGCATATAAATCCGTGTCTTATATTCCTCTTGTGAGCTCTATGATATATAGTAAAAAATATAAGTATTAATAGTTGAACTAATTAGATGGGAAATTATTAATTTTTCAATGAAATGATTTAAATGTGAACATCATATAACGGATTGACAATTTCTGAATAAAATACAGTATTATTTTCCTTTTTTAGAGTTGAAATGAGAAAATGTATCTAAGGATTTCATAGTAGGATTTCTAAATACATCTTCCAGAAATAATTTGATTTTTTATTATTGATCACAAATATAATTATGCACATTCCCTTCCAATTAATGATAATATAAATTTTGATTAACATTCTCAAAATATATGTTGAGGAGATAGCCAAGATACATATAGTTCCACCCACTAATGTATTTTACGATGATCTCATATTCACTTCATATATTACAAAAGGACTTCATAATTTATGAGGAAATGGATCCAAATTCAGCACCAATTTTCATCATCAATATGATGAATAATCCTATAAATTAATTCAAACATTTGAAGACATGTTACATTATTATTAAATGAAATTTTATGGAATTTGGGATAAAAAACCTTCTTCAGTTGAGATTTTGTATGATATCATTTTCTTTCTAGTTTATAGATGATGTAATTTGAGGTATTATAATTAATGTGATATCGGTCTATATATGTTTTCGAGGAAAAAGGTGGATTGAAGTTGGTGGTACCACAATTAATTGTGAATTTGATTTATAAGGTGCAGTTAATTAAGAAATATATTAATAAAACTCAGAACCGGGGTAAAATTTATTTTTTTATAATCGAAAAAATATCTACCTTTCGAGTTAGGTGATAAAATTTTTCAAAAATATTTCTAATGGAAAATGTGTCCTATTTGGTTGAAATGGATAATATACATCCCCAGTTCATCAGATCATTTGATTTGATAGGGAAATTTGGGTTTCTTTCTTATTGAGTGTCATTGACATTGAATTTATCCATGGTACATAATGATTTTCATGATTCAATGTTATGAAACATTTTTAGGATTTAAACTCAAGTTTTAATCCATGATATAGTTCTATTAGAAGATAAAAAATATTACAGGGAACAATCTATTTTGATACAAGAACAAGGGGGAATTTATTTTGATAAAATAAAATTAATGATGTTATGGTTTTGTTGAAAACCAATATGGTTGAAGAAGAAACATGTGATTCAAAAAATGATAGTAGGGAAGTGTATCCCTACATGATTAATAAGTGAATAAAATTTACATGAAAATATTTAAAAATTGGGGGATATTTGTAACATCAAAATTATTTTAATATATTCAGTAATAACATTTTAAAGTGTTATATTCCTTATAAAATTATTAGACTTTTTGTTGGACAAAAGGAATAAAGATATATTTATAACAAAATTAGATTTTTTAATTATATGTTTTTATTTATAATATTCACATTCAAATTATATAATTTTAATTTGATATATTTTACATTGTTTATATATAAATAATTTAATTATTATTTTAATATGAATTTTTGATAAATTTATGAAAAGTTTTATACTCCATTTATTAGTGAAAATTGCTTATTTTTATAGAAAAATATATTTTTATTATAAAATGATTATTAATTAAAATAATATTTAAATTCACTTTTAAAATTTCATTATTTATTTTTGATTTAATATAATCCTATTATGGATTTTTAAATAAATTTTATACTTAAATTTAGTACAAAAATATGTATACTAAAATTGTTGATTTTTATGAAAAACTATTTTGTATTCTGTTTTTTCAGTTTGATTTTAAATTAATTCCTTCCACATAAGGGTACCTTAATTTTTAATTTTTTCCCACATATAGAATGTTTGTTTACAATTTTTTTAATATTTCCCCTTTATTTTTTCCAATCATGAGTAATAATATTAGAAATTGGTATTGTCGCGGTAAAGGGTAAATCATGAAAATAAATTTACAAATAAAATGATAAGGACTATAAAATGACATATAAAAATCTCTTCATTTTATTATATTAGTATATTTCATTTATAATAATTTGGTATATGTTTTTATGTATTTTTATGGCCATTTGGATGAGACTATGACCTTTATAATATTTCATTTAATGAAATTTCAAAAATATCACACTCAAATAAGAATGATCAGCCATGTCATGGTTTTGTTAAAATCTATTAATGAGGTGTTAAAACGAAATGATATGGGTAAAAATGTGACCTAAACTTGGTCAAATATTATTTTATGAGAGGATTTTGGTCCATCATGATCCTAGTTTTGATATTTATTATTTTTATCCATTTTTAATTAAATATAAATTTTTATTAATTTAATATTTTTACAAATTCCAATAGTTTCTCACCCCTATCTTATAAAAGAACACATGTTTATCCCATTTTATTATACTAAAAAATTATAATTTTAATATAATAAATACCCCAATTCCCTTAATATAAACCATTAAATCTGTATATAGTACAATTGTTTCATGAGATAAACATTTATATTCTCAAGGATTAATGAAATAGTGATTACAACAAGAAGAGGTATAGTTTTTAACCTTATTTTTCAGTTTTTTTATGATTCCACATCATTAATATATACTACATCCATGATAAAATAAAATAATATTACCTTCCATATATTGTCGTTTTGTAATGTTTATGTAAAAAACTATTTCCATTTTATATTCCTCTAAATGGGAAATGAAGATATATTTCATGTTTACGGGGGACTACCACATCGCAAGCTGATGTGATTAATATCACACCACCTAATATTATGAATTGTTATAATGATTTAATTAATGTTAAAATATTATATTGAGTAATTGTTTTAAATTTCCAAATTTTAATTTATCATTTAATTTCTTAAATTTGCATTCAAAAAATTGAGAACGCTATTCATGCATTTGTGTGGACTACAACCTCAATATTGTTACACAAGTAGTATTTCATTAGTATATTATATTGATTATATATATATATAATTATATTTAACAAATAAATATTATAATTATAATTTTTTTCATTATTTAATGGTAAAATTATCCTTATATTATTTATATAATCATCATTGAAAATTGAAAATGTCACAAAACCGTACCTAAGGCCTATGGTCCCCATGATTGTAAGTGATGCCAATTTTTCATAAACATAATTATTGAGTGGTTTTAAATGTAAAATTTATGTTAAAAATTATAAATACTCAATTAGTATTATTATTTTGATGATTATATGATTAAATAATTGATTATGGTCAATCTATAAATTCATTTTGGACTAATATAATGAATATCATCAAAACGCCTGGTGTAAACATAAATGATTATGTAATGTTATATAATATAAAAATAATTAATATAAAAGGAATAATAATATTTTACAAGTTTATTAATCATGAAAATAGTTAACCTAACTTTTTTTTATAAAAAATGATAAATGAGGTACATGATGAATTAGACAGAAGTAGTGGAAATTCATTTAAAAATACTTTTTATATATCCCCTTACAATAGTTTTTTTTCAAATTTGAAATAATTTATTTTTAAATATAATATATGAATGTAAATTTATTCTATTATCAATCCTTAATTATTTAACATTTACATTTTATATATTCATGTTTCATATCAATGAATATCATTTCATTATTAAGGGTGCAGTTTTTAGATTTTACAAAGTCATTTTTTAAGAACCTAAACTGTAATGGGAATTTTTTGTTTCTTTATAAATACTATATGTTTTGTTAAAAAGGAATATTTACATGATATTTACTTTTGTTATTTAGAAAATTAAAAATATAATGATCAATTTTAAAATATTCTGTGGCAATCAAATTTCCCGATGCCGTAACCATTATTTGGTATTTATAAACCTTTATAAGAATTCAATTTTTCATCAAAGAAAACCCCATTTTTCATTTTATTTGGGAATATTAGTTTAGAAAATTTGTTTTTAATATAATTTTCTAAATTAATATATGATTATTTTTCCCAATGGATGTTAATAATGATTTTATGAGGCATTTTTTCATGTGTCATGATTGTGATTCGGTTATTGGGCATTGTAATGAATGATATGTTGTTCTTTTATAACCTCAAGATGGGTAGGTCTATGAAATCCCTCCAATGTATTGCGTAAGATTATATTGGAATATGATGATGATTTTTAATCAATGTGTAACTATAATGTTGACTCTAACAATAATCTGGAGGGATAGTTCATGTATAACTGTGTGGGTTGTCCCATGTGTTATTGTTAGGGATATTCCATCAGTTATGATAGAAAATTATGCAACCAGACACCAATATGATTTATCTATGAGTTATATGGCTTTTATATAAGTACCATTATTTATAAAGGTGATGTAATCTATATAATATTTTTCATGGTTGAATAATATGGATTCATGAGAATTTATTATGATTTTTTCATGATTTTAAGGAATCCTAGTAAGTTTCCTTTTTTCTATTTAAAATTTCATTTGAAATTATTTATAAAAATATTGGGTAGAGAAGGTGATATGATGAATAATAAAATTTACATTATCATCACAATTGATATTTTGAAAACTTATTTTTTATGAATTCATTGAATATTAGCGTCTTTCATTCATTTTACGTCCATCGATGAGATTTTTCTTCTAATATCATGTTTACATATTTCATAGGGATTATGGATGGGTAAAGGAAATGAATAATAAAATTTCAATTCATGAATTTTTATCATGAAAATAATATGGGATTTATTTCACATGATTAATATTTTTGGATAAATATATATATTAATTAGATTTGAACACTATGTGTAAATAAGTGGTTTTTATGTATGTATTATAACCTAACTCTATAATAAACCAAATAAAAATGATCATGGGAATGTGAGAATGTGATAACTAGTTTAATGTCAATATAATATATAATTATATTTAACTTTCCATTATACCTAGATCGATGATAATAATTATTTGATTATCTTTTATCACATCAATTAATAATGGTTTTGTGGTTTTTTAAAGCATCACGACCATGTTATTTATTACTTTAAATTACCCCTTGGGTATTATATATATATCACACATCAATATTCTCAATTATAGATAATTTTACCCTAGTTTGAATGGAATTATAGTATATTCTAGAAGAATATTTTATTTTCATTCCCTTATTTCAAGAGAAATATTTACAAACCCATTTTCAAATGTTGGTATCCACCAAAGAAGATTCACATGTAAAATAAATGATAATGTGGTAGAGTTTAAAATTTATTGGATAAAATTTATTAGGGGATATGGAGAATGTAATAAACCAAGAGTTTATTAATTATATTTTAAAACCATATATAATATGATTGATAGTATTCACTACAAAAATAATTTTTAAGGATCATTAATACACAATTAGAATACTATTTTTTTAATTACGTACATATATCATAGTTAATTACGTAGTGTCTATGAAAATGAATTTAATAATTTATAAAATATATTTATATTTAATTCTAAAGATAAATATACAGATAAATACATACTAAATAATCACTCAATTTTTACTAAAGTAAGTTTAATATTACAAAACATGTTTTCATCAAAAAATGATTATTATTTATTTTATCAGTATATATTATTATTAATTTATAAAAATAGTTTAAAAATAAAATTATAAATTAATGAGATCGACTCCTCTAGCTCACACCATTCGGACCCCATTAATGAGATCATTGAAAATTATTACATCACTTCCAATGATGAATTTCTGGTTTGGGAACCCGCTAATAATGGTTTGTTAGACTCAAAAAAATTTATAATCACCATCTCTGTAAAATTTATGATAATCTCAGTTGGATAGCCAATTTCAATAACGCTTGGATAAAACCTTCACGTCTTACCCTCATTTGGGAAATTGATCACCAAAAAATTCCTACCGATGGTTGTCTGCAATCTTATGGTTTTAATCTTTGTTCTAAATGTTGTTTGTGCAATCAACATCAGGAGGTCATAAAACTGCTATTTTTATCATGTGGGACTGCTACTGCTCTTTGACACTACACTTTTGTTATTTTTGGGTGCAGAATGATTTTGGATCACTTTATTTTCTCATAGTTGAAAAAGATGATTAAGCTCCCAAGGTCTCCGCAAATTAGAAACCTTTTTATTTCTCCCATTGCAGAGATTCTGCATATTCTCTTGTAATGTATAAATGATTTCATTTTCAACAATATCTCATTTAAACTAAATGCCGGTAAAATGAGGATTCTTCTTGCTATCAAGGAGGCTTCCATGATCCAAAATTATCATTGTGACAATTCATTCATTGATTTTGAAACATTCCGACGGATGGGAGTGAGTGGAATATTTCCAAAACCAAAATACACTATTGAAGTCTTCTAGCAGGCTCCTCCTCCCAGATGGACTAAATTCAATATTCACGGAGCCTCAAAAGGAAACCCAAGAACTTCGGGATGAATAGGTGTTTTTAGAGACCATCTTGATCAAATTCTCGGGTGTTTCTATGGAAGTGGTGGCATTTCTTCTACTTTGGAGGCTGAAATGTTGGGTATCATCCATGCCATCTCTTTTTCAAAACTTTTAAACAGGAGCAACATATCCTTTTAGAGCGACTCATCATCCATTATGCAATCCATCTGGAAGGGTGAGACTCACCTAGCATGGTCTCTCACCCCCTGATAGATCAACTGCCTCAACTCTCTCAACATTCTCATTTTCATTGCTACACACACCTTCTGTGAAGCTAACAAGAATGCCGACGACCTCGCTAACATGGGGGTCTCTCATGAGATCACTTGGTGGAATGATCTCCCTCAGGATTTTATTCCTTGTTTATTAAAGACTCTAGAAAATTTCCCTCATTTCATCTCATGTAATTTGAATGCTTTATTTGTTTTGAATAAATTGCAGGGTTCTGGTCTTTTGACCAGATCTAATCTTCAAAAAAATTATATTAAAAATATATTATTATAAATTTATTAGACTTTTTTAAAATAATTTATTTTCTAATGTAAATTGAAAAATAAATATTTTATTTAAAACAATCATTTTTTTGTATATAAAAGGTTTAATTTTTTAATTTGGTTTTAATGTATATTAATTTATGTAATTTTCATATTAATCAAGTCCATTTTTGTTTTGAATTTAGTATAGGTTCATAATTTACATAAAAAGGTCTTTTCTTAAAAGAAGTTTTTGTATGTGCACAATTTTTTTTATCATAATATATTAAATTGGTCACTTTTATTATAGAAACATAATAAAATTTTCAAATATTTACTCAATAAAATTATTTTAAATTTATTTAGGTAAGGGATAAGAAAAAAATGGGGTTTTTTAAAACAAAATTTATTCACGAATGTGGTTGCATCTAAATTTTTGAACATATTTTAAAAATCAATCTCTTGCAAATTTAATTTACAAATTTGAAACAAATTGGATTCAATGTTTAGAATCATTGGGATTAAATTTATTATATTGGACACATTTATTTTTGGACAATTTTAATAGAATAAAATGTATCATTTATCACTATGATAAAGGTTATATTTGTTTAATCTAGAATAAAATTATTAGATAAGGTGATATTTTTTCATCATAATTGTTATTGTATAAATAAACTCATCCAATATCACCTTAGGATAGATATTGTTTTCGTTACTGGACACATGTGTATAAAAATGACCAATATAACATTTAATTCAAATAATTTTAAAAAATTTCACAATCTTTATTTTAAATATTTCCCATTTTTCCAAATAAGGAAAAAATAAATTTTTGAATGAATATATGTTTTTATATATTAATGATATTATTATTAGGATATAAATTTATTTATAATTTTTATTTTCTATAAAATGACATTAATTGTTTATGTAACTAGGATGCAATATTTCATAAATTAGTAAAAAACTATTATAAATGAATTTTAAAATATTAAAAGTCATATATTTTTAGTTATTTAATGTGTTCCAGGAATTTTTTATTTGAATAGGACATATTAGTCTTATGTTAGATTAATATATTCGAACTAAAACATTTTTATGCCTTTTATGTAAAATTAAAATAATAGTTTGTAAATTTAAAATAATGATATTTTATAAAAATAATATTTTAAGAGAACAAGGGGATAATATAGGGGTTATAATTTAATAAAATAGTAGTTTAGAGGAAATTGTGAACCATTTTACATGATAATTACATTAATATATTTTATTATTTTATGATTTTCAAGGAGTTCCCCTCCCCTAAAATATAAAAGGTTACTCATCCAATATTCTATTAACAACACATTGAGTGTTATAAATCATCCAAAATCAAAAATAAAATTTTATACACATACATATGAAAAATTATACAGGTTTAGTTATTCCCAATATACCATCCCCAAAGCCCTTAACAAGATATCTAAAAGAGTTATTTCAATAAGAGGTAATTTCCCTAACCAATCAGATTCATTCTAATTTTTTGGATACATTAAATCCTTCATATTCTACATAATATAATAAATTATGTATATTCCATGAAATGAAATATTATTATTATTATTAAATCTTATTTATTCTCCCTCTTCCATCAAATAATATGTGAATGTAGCGCTCATTCATACATATAACATACCCACTCTATGCAGTTATATAACTGAGTTTCCATTACAACAACTCACTGATGGTTCATATAAAGGGTGTAATGTTTATATAATTCAATGATCAAATATATATTATACTGAAATTATAATATAATATCTAAAATTTTACCTTCCATTTTATTGGTTAGCAATAACAGTTATCATGTGTCTGCGCACACTACGAACTCTAAAAAAAAGTGATTTGTTTTTCATTTATATATAAATATAAAAATGAAACTTATTGCTTAGATGGTTATATATTGTTTATATGATATAATAATTACTCATTGTGGTTGAATTAATAGATATCTGTGTTCTATTTCATCCATCTAAAATTGAAAACAACATTCAGGCAAATGTATGACCTACCATCTCTATGGACAATGTATGTCTGTTTTTTCTGTATATTTATGGATGGTTACAATGTAGTATAAAATAAATATATATTATATTAATATCATTGTTATTACTACTGATATTATGACACCATGATCAATGTTCAAGAAACAAATATAAAACCAAAACAAACATGTAAAGAGAAGCATATATCACTTGAAAGAGTTATTTTAATAATGAATTACATATAAAAGGATGATAAAAGGTTATAAGTAAGTAATATATGGTATGATATATATTTTTATGGTTATATAATAGATTTATAATCAATTTATTGTTATTGTATTCCAGGATCCAATGTATACAATATAATTCACACTAGAGGTAATGCATTATTATCTTAATTTTATTTGTATGAGTCATAAGAAATATTCACAAATAATGTCTTATGTTGTTCATATAATACCCATGAGTTTATATTTTCATAATTATTATGAAATTTTGATGTATTTCATATTCCATTGGATTTTATTTCATGTATAGGTCTTATAGTTAATATTTTATAAAAAAATTAGTCGTTCTACATTACAATCTCATTGTATATCGAGATTGTTTATGTTTTTTATGATAAAATAATAATTTAACTCAACCACTAATCTCAATAATTTTACACATATAATGGTAATTTTTTAGATCTCATGTTTTCATTTCTTTTTCCAACCCTTATGTACTCATGAGATTCAGTGTTTGTTTTGAAGGAAAACATATATTATTTCTCTGTTTCTTATAAGATATTTTTTCTTCCATTTCCATGTTTTCCAAAAATATTATTAATAGGTTTTTTAGTTTTCTCAAACTATTTTTTATGTAATGTAAACTCAAGTTTTACTTTTTTTAATAATTGTTTAAAATATAACCTTCTTGTCATTTTCTGATTGAGGTACTTTTTACAATTATCAAAGGTATGAAACAAATGTTTTTTAACATTTACATCATGAAGATAATTTTCCACCATCATAAAAACACAATTATTTTATCCATCATCTTATAGATTCCATGGTTATTTTAAATGATATTTTTTACATAAAATATCATAATAAACATGTAGATTTTAAAGAAGTGATTTAAAAGTAAAAGGTTGTTTTCATCAATAATGTTTTTATTATAAATTAGAGACATTTTTATTTATCAATGAAATTTAACCTTGATATAATTTATGGATTTATGGAGAAATGATCCATGGAAAACAACTAAATTATTTTTCAATGTATTTTATATTTAGGGATATAAGATATTTAGAAATCCTATTTCTTTTTCATAGACTATGCTATGATGAAATAATGAATTTACTATGAATCATTTTATATATCCATGCATTATTATATAATAAATGATTAAGAAACCCCTTTATTTTGTGGGGGACATTTGTTTTATTTTCAATTTTTATGTGGGGGACTAATATCCCCCTCTAATGAAATTTGTTAATATGGATATCATGTGATGTAAATATGAGATGTGTGAACCTGATTTCATGTCCAAAGTATTATGTGTGGGCCTGGTTTTCATGACCATAATTTTATGCATAAACCTGACTCTCATTTCCATTTGATTATGTGTGGACCTATATTTCATGTATATAATTTCAATCATGGAATATTCATTCATGTCCATATGATTATTCCAAGATTTATTTCCATTCTATAAGAATATGTATGGGCCTAATTTCAATTCCTTGACAAGATGTGTGATCTTATTTATATTTATAAACATTCAAAATGTATAGAATTATGTGTGTTCCACAAAATCTAGTATTATGAAATTATAATGCTCTTATCTATTTTTTAATTTGATTCATTCATCACACAAGTCTTATGAACTAACACGATTAATTACCTGACTATTGATTATGATATTTGATATGGATGGTATGGTATTCCAATGTTATGATCATTTCCTAATACGCTTTTTATAACGTTAATATTATTGATATATCTCTCTTTTACCCTTAATGAGTATCTATATTCACCATTTTATATGTTTTCTATTCACATTGGTTATAACCAAATGTAATAATTATGATATGTATAAGAAGGATTTTAGTAATGAAGAACATAACATTGATTATTTAGATCTTTTAGAAATCATTTTTATGTGTTATTGTTTCCAATGGCTATAGCTCTATATGATTATCATGATTATAGTGTAGTTATTGAATAAATATTTATAAAAAAATAAGGAATATCTTTATAATAATATTATTAACCACTATAGTAGGTCTCAGAGTTGGTTTTTAGTTATCATTTTGAATCTATGATGGGAAAAAGTTTCAAAGAAACAAGGTGTAATTATTTGTAATGCATAATACCTTAATGCTTCGGTAATGACCATGGATAAAGAAGGAACTACCTATTATTAATGTGATTGAAATGATTATGATATGATTTTTACATACATTAAATGTTATTTAAAGAGTATTTAATCTAATTATTATAGTTTGAAACATGCTTAATGATTTTTGGTTTTTGTAAATGGATAGAACCAGAAGACATCATGTTAATAATGATTATGATGGTCAATGAAATGAATTTTCATCTAATATATTAATTTTTTAAAAATAGATAGTGAAACATCGTTATTCTTCTTAGTCATCTATCTAGATATATTGTTTAAAAAATTAAAATAGTACAGTTTCAAAGCGTGCCAAATAAGAGGAAATTACATTTTATATACTTTTATATGGAAAATATAATGGATGTAAGAAATTTAAATGTCCTTCTTATCATGAAAATGGGAATAAGAAACTATAATAATATATCAAATAGACAATGATATGAATTCTATGTGTAACTATATGTCATATAGAAATGTATTGATAAGGAAGTCAATGTATAATATATGGGTAACATGGGAATTAGCTGAGATAATTCCCTATTCTGATTACTATCTTTTAGATAAAGGAAAAAAATATTTTATTATAATATTTTAGGTGAAGGTATTGATGTTTTTTAGGATAAAAAAATTATATTATTGATATTTCAGAGAAAAGAGTCATGAAATATATCAGGATTGTTCCTCATTTTTTTAATAAATTTAAAAAAATGTTGAAATTTATATACAAAACATAATAGGGATGTTGTTTCTTGGGGATAATTTGAGGATTTTCAGTGATGATATTTTATTTTACACTTTCATATTAGTTAATGAGTTGATAAAAAATATATTTTGGTAATCTTTAATGATGTTCATTACATTTTGGGATTTATGGAAGTAGTATATCATTTTATTTTTAGAATGATGATTTATAATTAATTTTATAATGAAATATTAGTAATGGATACCATCATGAAATTTTTAGGGTATGGTTGATTATGTGTTTAGAGTATTAGAAATAATTTTTAATGTTTTATGTGACAGGATTTTGAGGTAATTTGATTAATTTGTTGTGTTTTAGAAAGAATACTATGATAACTTTTAAATAACTATTTGGGATACTATATTATTTGTTATGAAGATAATTATTGTTTTTTGGATAGTAAGATGTTGTAAAAAATATAATAAAAGTGATTTTTTGAAAAAAAAAATTAAAATGATATTTATGTTAATGTGAGGTATTAACCTTCTAGATAATATCAAAATTTGATTCATGATATTTTATTGAATTTCACTGGTATAAATAATTATATTGTGATTCATTATAGTGATTAATGATCATTCAGGTCACATTATTTGGAGGTTGTGGTATATTTAATATTTTTTCAACAAGCACATTTTTGGTTTTTTTACAATTGAGGTTATAATGGTTATATTAGATGTATGGTAATTTCTGAAATGATCGAAATGAAACAATTGATGTTATTACTGAAAAATTTAGGTTCAAAATTATTATTTCAAGATTTATTTATTTTGGGGATTATCTTTTATTGTTCTAGTAGTTTTTTTATTTTGGAAATGTATAAACCCATATCCACATAGATTGAACCTTTTCATGTTTTCAATGATTGGGGTTCTTGGAGGAGTCTGGGATTAATTTTAGAAAAGTCTGAGTGGTGAGAATTTTGATAGGGAACTTTCACAGAATGAAAGCTGGATTCATGCCATGTAGAATAATTTCACTATGTGAAAGAGGGATTTACACCATGTAATTTTTTAGGGTTCAATAAATAAATTAAAATTTAATAGAGATAGATTTTTCAGAAGAAAAATTCCTCTATGTATTCAAAACATGAAAGGGGATTACGCGTCATGTAATGCCCCACAACTGTATGGTTTTTAGTGTTTTCCATCTACTCAGGTTCTACTCCCTATAGATACTAATTATCTATCTATCAACTCAAGGTGACTCAATGACCCCTTATTTGATGTTTCAAAAATTACTATAGAAATGATCAATTCATAGATCACTCATTCGATCCATATCAATCAATATTTGATATGAGTTGGTGCAGTGGTGTCGCAACATCCTCAGATGGATGCAGATCTTGTGGGAGAGGAAATTATGATACATTGTATTGATCTGTTCTCGTGTAAGTAACTTCATAGACCTTTTATGGTAGGGGATTAATTTATTCTCTATTTATTTACGTGTAATCATAGTGATTTCATGTTTTATCCCCTTAAATATCAATCAAATTGGGATAATTATATGCATGAACTGGATTAGAGAATTTTTATTGATCTTGTAGAAATTTTTTTTCATAGTAATTTGATATGGTTTTCCTCTTGATTTTCACGATAGTGTTATATCTATTACAATCATTATTTATCGTGGTATTTTTAATGAAAATTTTAATTAATGTAAAGCCAAAATTAATTGATAATCATGTTTCTAGAAGATAAAGCGGCATGTTTAATCAATCTGGGTGTTATTAATTTGATGATAATAAAATTAATTCAAGTAGTAATTTATATTTGAATCTGTGATTAACCAGAAGCATTATGATATCTTTTGATAAAATAATAAAAGGTATCTTAAATTAGATGATTAAATTTTTTATGATAGCTTGTTTCCTAGGTTTCCAATAGTTGGAACCTATAAATAATGAATTGGTTAATTCTAGATGTAATAGTAACTAATTTTTTGTTAAAATATAATCCCTTTCAAGGGCCTGAGATACCTGATATCTTGTAAATTCTAAGGGCCTTATCCTTTAGATTCATGACCGATCCTTGTGCGTGAAATATTAATGCCCTGTTTTAGGGCCAAAAACCCGATTTATTTTTTTTCTTTCTTCTTGTAATGTGATGTGAGCCTTGGATGGATGAGACTGGTGGGATATTGTAGTTGTGGGGAACTAAGGCCTAGATGTGATGTTAGCCTAGTGTAGTTGAGTGTAGAGTGATATTGTGGTATTTTGGGTAGGGAGTCCCAGTTTTTGTGGCAGTAGTTGATGCCTAGAGTGCCAATATGCATCAACCTAAGGATTGGGGTTGGGGAGGACTCCAGGGATGATAGAAGGGGATGAAGTTGGG
Source organism: Viscum album (assembly GCA_963277665.1). Classification (NCBI taxonomy): domain Eukaryota; kingdom Viridiplantae; phylum Streptophyta; class Magnoliopsida; order Santalales; family Viscaceae; genus Viscum; species Viscum album. Next base: position 1,346,602,072 of record OY728121.1, on the reverse strand, counting down.
CGAAACCACTAATATCAGCGCTGGATTCATATTGAATTTGTGGGTTTTTATCTACATTACATTTCCCACAAGTTGTGGAAGAATTTTTTAACAGACACCCAAGATAGGAACATACATGTGGGGTATTATACGTGATTTCTGTATTAATATTCTCATAGTCATATCTGTCTACAATCGAGCAATATATGGTAGAGAATTGATGGTTAGTTAATAAACTCACTATCTTGAGCCCGTTTAGTTTGGTAGCATCGAATGTTTTGCTATAATACCTGAAAATATGGAATTTGTTCATGATTTTTGAGTAAATAAATGAATTTATTTCCCATGTTATTTGAAATTGTTGTGATGCAATGCTAAGTTTGTAATAATGAGAATTCATTGACTCTACGTTCTAATTCTTATAGGGCAAGGATATTTTTTGAGGTTCTAATTAAATGAAATATGGTTATTATTTGTTAATTAATGGCCAAGAATTAATTAATGTGAAGTTAAAATGATATAAAAGGATAAAGTAATTTAATTTATCACATTAAATGGTTGTGTGCTTATATGATACCATGTCCTAGTTGTGGAATCTGGGAGTTTGAGAGACATTAGTTACAGTTTTGTTTGAGACTAGGATATACCCATTGTGTGTCTGGGAACTATATTATATCCTTTAGTGTTTGTGTCTTCATATACTAGTCCAATATTTCATTTAATGAAAATGACCCCTTGAAGATTCTATTCCTAGGATTGTGTTTTTTCCAACATCCCAGTGGGAGGATGGATAGATGCCCCCCATTGGAACCAATATCTTCTCATTGTAGTTACTTGTGATAGTATGAACGTTAGTTAGATTTCCCCACATATGTGTGCAGAGATATGTAATAGCTTGTGGTTATTCCACACACATATATTCTGTATATAGTTTCTTACAGACTACTATAGGTATGATGTGTATAGGTGTTGATGTCTTGAGGATCCTTACACATAGTTTGGGTTGTGATAATGTGAGATATAATACCTACTGTTTTATATGCATTATGTGAGAAGTGGTGGATCATGGGAAACTACCATATTACTTTTGGTTATGTGGATGTGGTGGTGTGTTTCAAGATGTTCAGGTTGTGGTGCTTCACCTAGGGGTCTTCAGGCTAGCCTTTTTGGAGAGAGATGATCAAGACATGGGATATTGGGGGAAAAGAGGAAAACCAGTGGGGAAGTGGTATTTAGGTAACCTTGATATTCATTAAAATAATATGATACTCTATGTCATACATATTTAGAGTATTCATGTTAAGGTTGGGAACATAGTACACTTGTTTAAGTGATGAGTGAGTTTCACCAATTATTCACTGTTCCTTACCATTATTTTTTTACCATTCCACGAGAGGATCTAGGGAGGATATTATTGGGTTTACTATTATACTCACCCTATGTATATATAAAAAATAATAATGAATTCAGTTTGAGTAGGTTAGAGATCATATTGGGTACTACTAGCTAATGGGTTACAAGAGTTGTTTGGGCTTCATGGTCGTTGTTGTATTTACTTTATTTTGAAAGTTTTTGTTTTCCTTTTAGTTGTATTTCCAGAAATTCCATGTGTGTAATTGGGATTCTATTACACTATAGTCTGAGAAGGGATTAGACAATATCTATATTATCTCTCTCATTCCCATGTGTTTCTCTTATAGGGTAATTCTTCCCATCGATATGTTTATTATACCCTGAGTGCTAGATTCCATCATCAGGCCTACTCTAGGTGGGACATGTCGGTCACTATCTCTCCTCTCCCATTGCTGGCCCAGGATAGGTACACATTGTTGAGAGGGGATTATGAAATAGTTGTATTAGGGTTCTAGTAGAAGGATAACATATTGTTTCGGCATAGGCATTGTTGAGGTTTCATTGGTTGGTAGGGAAATGATGTCATCAAAATTTAGGACGTTTTGTAAACACATGATACCAGCTAAGAAAAGGGTATTTAGGGCCCCCTATGATATGATGCATGGACCATTAATTTTATATTGTCTACTAAACGAGGTGATATTGGTTGCAAGGTAGAGACCTATTAAAGTATAATTCATCATTTTTTGTTGTGCCATTTTTTGAATGGGTAGAAATTGAAGTAGGTTAACCTAAAATGAATAAATGAAAAAATAATAATTAATGTCATGTTATTAAATATTTAATGTGAAGGAGCTCTAACTTTTTGATCTTTTGAAGGTATTTCTCTAGGATAATTTCCTTATCACGTTCGGGAAGAATACGTTCAGATGGATGCACTAGTAGATCAATGTAGAATAGAGGTTTGCGACAATGAAAGTTGGAGGGGGACATTATGAGAGATTTAATTCCAAAGTTTGTAGATGTTAGAGGGAATAATTTCAAATGAATCCATAGAAGACTCGTTGGAGAGGTAGTGATAGAATTTGATCTATCCATGCTCAGAATGAGCACTCAGTTCCATTGTCTATGATGATGTACTGTGGAGAATTAATGTAGTGGTGGTTCTTGTTCTTCAAAGATCATGAGGAGTTGGTAGTATCATGGGAGGAGTTTCGAGACAAATTTTGAGTTGAATTTCATTTTAACCCACAATGGTGGCCATTTTACATGAGTTTATTTCCCTACGGTTTGGGTGATATATTGTGCAATATTTGGGGTTCTTTTTTCTGAAATCTTTGGCGATATGAATCGAACCTGTTTTCGGATGAGGAGGTCTGGTCAAGGCTTTCTGAGTAAGCATTACATTAAGAGATCCAATTCTAGGTCACCCCATTTATGTTTAAGATGTATCATGAGGTGTTGGATAGAGTTCAAGTCTTCAATGGGACGTCGTCTATAACTAAATCATCATGATATTGGATTCATCAGGATTCCTAACGATGTAGAGTTGTGGTACAATGTTAATAGTTTATAGGAAACAATAACTTCCAATCATCTAGGGGTAGGTCCTAGCTCTCAATGAATCAATTCGCTGCAGTAGTGGCTCTCAAGAATCTTCAAGGAATCATAAGAATGTTCGTAATATGGAGGTTGTGGTAATTACCCGAAACAGTGATCGTCCTTTTTGTGAAGTCATTGTGTGTGTGGTTTTTTGCTTCCAGTTCCTCTGTTGAGGCATTTCAAGTAAAGTTTTTAGTTATAGAATATAATAGTTATTTGTAATCCATGAGTAGATGGAGTATAAAAAATATAGTCACATGATTCTCCCCTTCCTCATAGTGAATAGTGTGGACATGGAGGAGGCCATTAGCCTGGTTATAGTGTCTATGGAGCTGGTCATAGATAGCCTCACACTTTAGCATTTTCAGTGCCAAGCGAGCCAACCACCATTCGAGGCAATAATTTATTATTTTCTATATTGGGTCATGCCTTGTTTTATTTAGGAGAGATGCACTCCTTTCTATCACCTTCCCTTTTTCATGCTTTGGGACATGACATTGAGAGCCTTCTGATGATCTTTTTGATGACTATGCCAGTTTTTGGTCGATCTGACTTATTTGTAGTATGTATATACTATGAACTAGGTATGGGGAATCACCTCTCTGGGGGAGTTTACTATGTTTATGGATCTGACCACATTAAATCATATTCCTTATGGTTTAGTTGTATTCAGTGCAGGATATAGTTGATTACTTTTAGATGTATGTTGTGTTCATCGATGTTGATGGAGATCTAGAAGTGTTTGTTTCTAGGAGATACCCTCTGATGGGATATAAGAATTTTCCATCCTTTTCTTCCTTTATGGATGATATAATTTTGAGTTCACTGATGGTTCCGAAGTCTGCATTTCCTAGGGTCATGGAAGAGTACCCTAATTTATTCCCAATGTTGGCTATTGCATTATGCCCTCGACGATAGATCGAGTTTAAGATCGAGCTACAACGATTCTCATCTCTTATATTGTGCTATCCATATAGGATATAACCTTCTATATTTCATAATTTTTATATATACCTTGATGGTCTGTTGTGCTGTGGTTTTTTGTCCATGTATGTCACCATGGTGTAGACAAGTTTTGTTCCTTAAAAGGATAATTTTTTTGAAGTTTTGTATCAATTATCATCTCTTCAAACAATTGATATTGAAATTATTTAATAATATTCCACATATTGATGATTTATTCGATCAATTGAATGGTGAATGTCTGTTCTAATAGTTTGATTTTTAGTTAGTTTATCATCAAATGCATGTGAAGGGAAAAGGTATTCCAAATAATTATTTATGTTGACCTCATGGGCATAAAAATATCATTGTGATGTAGTTTGGTGGGATTAATTATCCAGTTGTGTCCATGGGATTATTGAACACTATGTTCAGTGTCATCCAAGATATGCTCATGGTTTATTTCATAAAATACATAGTTGAGTACTTGATGGCTAAGGAGGAGCTTCAATATCATATTGATACTGCTTTTGGAGTTCATCTTCATCATCAACTATTTGGGAAATTAATGATGTATGAGTTTTAGGAATGAAACATTTGTTTATTAAGGCATGTTGTGACCTAGTAGGGAGTATCTATAGATTAATCAAAGGTAGAAACAATTCTGTCTTGGGAATCTCCTATGTTAGTGGAAAAAGTGCAGAGATACCATGGTCTTTCGGAATATTACATGAGATTCATCATCAATTTCTCTTTTGTGGAGACTCCACTAATAGTGTTGACTATAAAGGATTAGACAATATTATAGAATGATCAGTTTTCGGTATCTTTGGAATATCTAAAGGAGAATTTTTTCGGTTTTCTAGTTATATTTCTATGAATAGATGGATTTTAGTTCAAGTTTTTCTGTAACACATCACATATTTTGTTGTAATATGTTCATATGAAGAAGATATTGATTATTTTTTATGGGTCTCAATAGTTGTGCCCCCATTAATGTTAATATTCCACCCATGATGTCAAGTTGGTTGTGGTAGTGATTTCTCTGAATTTATAGAGTAATTACCTCAACGACAAATGATTTATTATTTATACTGATGATTATATCCAAAGGTATGCTTTCTCCCAGTAGAACCTGAACATGCACCAACATTGGTGGATGGAGTTCTTACATATTATGACATCGGGTGTTCGTATACACCTTTGGAAGGTAAATGTTGTGGTTGATGGATTGAGTTTGTGGTTATGTTGTGATGTAGTATGCGAATCAGGTGATTCCTAGAGTTTAATAGAAAAACATTCAACATTACATCTGGATATGGGAGGTGATGGGGGTAGAGGATGTATTTTTTAGATGACTATACAACCATATCTAATGTAGTATGTGGAGGAGTCTATGTTCGGTGATCTGGAGGTGGAGGTCTAGGGAGACTGAGTTTTCATGGAGAAGCCCCTAATGGTTTCTCTGAAGATTAAAAACAAAGTGTGTCATTTCAGGTAAGACTTTTCATTCCTTTTGTGATGCATAATGTGGTTCCCCATTAGGGGAAATGATTTTTTGGTAATGGGAGTAAGCTTTCTCTCTATGTTTTTGTCCTTTTGATGTCTTCTCTAGTGTCAGAGCTATGGAATAACAGTTAGAACTTCCCCTATAGGTGAGACAGATACATGATTATTTTCATGTGTTTCGGCACCATTGATATCATCATGATGAACCTCACATCATCGATTATTGTGAGGTCAATTTTTATAATGATGAAACCTTCAAGGAGTGGCCTATATAGATTAAGGACCACAAGGATGAGGTGTTTGGAGAGTGTTTGATCCCCTTAGTTCATGTCTTTTGGTGACATGATGGAATGTAGAAGAGTACATGGGGTTGTGTGTCATAGATACTAACTCAGTACCCTATGATGTTTAATTTTTAGCTCTTCTCTTGTAACATTTTTAGTCCGGTGGTTATAAACCATTACTGATTATGAGATGGAACAATATAGTTTATTATATTGTCATACTCTCTTTTGATGGTATCTCTCATATGATAGTGTTTAATAACTTGTTGTGGTATCTCTGTGATTTTTTCCCATTCCTCTTATGAGGTGGTGAGCTCATATGTTGGTGAATTCATTGAGAGGTATCTTGTGGGGTTACTATTTTGATGACCCCTTTTTATTTCTTATAAGGGTTGGTTTTGGAATCTCTATGGAATGAATGTTTTGAAATGTATATGTTTTCTGGGTTTGAATCCTTGTGGATTGACCAACTGAATTTGTTCGATAACTGAGGAACTCAGAGGAGTCTCATATGAAGTTTGGCGGAGTTCAACTACTGAGAATTTGGAGTAGAGATCTATCAGATCATCAAAGTGAGTTTGACATTATGTAGAATAATTTCATAATGTGAAATAGGGATTCACAGTGTGTAATTTTTTAGGGTTAAAAAAATAAAATAAAATCGAAAGGTGACAGTTTTTTAGTGGAATCTGACCTTGAGGCATTAAAAAATATGAAATGGGATTACCCATAATGTAATACCCACTTCTGTAAATTTTTATGTGTTTTCTAGAAGAACGAGTTGTCAAACCCTAGAACTACTACCTCCCTCTCCGTTGTTTCACAGAGACATGACGAACCCCTTATTGGATGTTTTGGGAATTACATCAACATGGATCAATCCCTATCTCCCTTGATTATTCATAGATATCCATTATCGATTCTAGTTGTTGTGGTGGTTCAACGACATCCTTTGATGGATAAAGATCATGCAGGAGAGGTGATCAAGATCAATTGTGTTGATACATTCTTTGACAAAGAATGTTGATGACCTTTTGAGGTATGTGATTCATTGTATCTCTATTTATCTATGTGTGATCATAGATATATCCAGTTTTATCCACTTATATCACAATGAAATTTACCTAATTAAATAATTAAACCAAGTGAAATAATTGTTATTTATAACATAACAATGTTTTTTCTTTATACCATAATAACAGTTTTCCTTATCATTTGATTGAAAATGTGATATCTATGCTTTACATGGTTTTTCATGATGTTTTTTAAGGAAATACTTAATGAACATAATGCTAGGATTTTTTTATAATTAATTGGATAAAAGATAAATATGAATGTTTAATGAATCCATTTGATTCTATAATATGATTGTAATATAGTTAATGCAACCATACACGTTTAATTGATTGGTCATTGAACATGAAGAATGATAATGATAGTAGATAAAAGAATTAATGTCGTGTTAAATAAATTATTTAATTAATTCATTGTAGCTTGTGATTGCTTCATTATAATGTTTCATGTAGTTAGAACATGTAAATAATAATTTTTTTAATTCAATATAGAATAAGAAACACTTGAATGATAAAAGAAAATTCCTTTATTGGGCATGTGTTTCCTATATGCTTGTAAAGGACATGTTCCTTAGGCGTGGGAGCCGTGAGGGCCCATTTTTTGAGAAGGATGAATGCCTTGTTTTAGGGAGAGGGTATCATTTTCTTGTTAGTTTCATGATAGTTGTGATGTTATATTAGCATGGGATGGCTGAACCTAGAGGTTTGTTGTATTTTTTTCCCTAGGTAAGACTAGATTAGATTTTATCTTGGGATGGTTGAGATTATACAGTTGTTGTGGTATGTGAGGTCGGGAGGCCCGGTTCTGGTGGCATCTGTTGACACCTAGAGTGGGGAGATGCATCAACTTATTTATGGGTTTCATGGATAACATTGTGGATGATTGAATAGGTTGAAGCTGATATTACCTATTGTTATGAATGTTGGTTTCATGTTTAACCAATTTTAAGATTATCTTCTTTACTTTCTATACATATTGATTTAGATGGATTTGTTTTCCCTTCTTCCACGAGAGGCAAAGTAGTGTGGGGTATTCCATGTGCTTTCCATGTTTTTATTATTGTGATTGGATGTCTCTATGATCCTTCTATATGTTGAAATGACTTAATGGGTAGTTCAACTACACAGCAGGTTGAACCCCTTATGTTGGGTAGCTTAGAATGTTTTCCTTGGATACCTACAAATATGGAAAGTGGAAATGAATATTGAATAAATAAATGAAATTTTCACCCATGGGGTTGGATATTACTAGAAATAAATGCTAAATTTGTAATTCAAAGAATCCATGGACTATTTTTTCTTTATTTCTAGAGGGAAAGGATCTTTGTTGAGATGATAATGAAATGAAATTTGAAAATTTATAGTCATTAATTAATGGATAAAAATTAATTAACATATAGTGACACTGATAAAAAGAGATAAAATATTTGATGTATGTCATGACCAGTCCCCCAGGGCCCATGCCGTGACAAACCCAAGAGCGTATTCCATAGGCCAGGGGTTGGAAACTGGCACCAAATGAATTATTCCCTAAAACATGGAAGGCAATGCCTTTATAATCTATATACACACACAATAGAGCCCAAACTGGAAACCAAACCCTAAGTAAAACTATATAACAAAAGTGTGATGAAAGTAAAAGAGGCCGAAAATACAAGCCCAAATGTAAAGTACATGAAACTGAAAGTACAACTAAGGAAAATAAAAACTATCCATGGGTCTTCCTCCGAGGTTCCTACCTGAAGGGTAGGTACATGTCACCTCCTCATCACTCTAGGTTTTTCCGTCTCCTCTGTGTACAGTCACACCGTATGGTCCACCTCTGGTTACCGTCTGGTCCTAGTAATCTCACCCTCAGTCAGCACTGCTCGTATTCTGCATCCAAAACAATGAGGTGCGTGAAACTCTCGTGAAGGGGTGAGTATAATGATACTCAGTAGGGACCCCAAGAGCCTCATGGTCTCAAAAAATCAAACAAGGATAAACCAAAAAGTACAAAATCAATAGATTACCCCACTTAAGTATATTCCCATAAATATACCTATGGTATCAATTAAACCTTCTCAATCATGAGTAAAAAACCAAAGTTACTGACATAGCTCAAAACAGGATTTATTCTAGGGGTAAAACATTTTGAACCCTCAGCTGCTGGAGAACTCCTCCTCTATCGAGTACAGTGGGCCTACCACCACAGATATGCACTTCCCACTAACCTTGGACTGCTGAGGTACTCCTCCTATCGAGTATTGTGGGTTTTCCACTTACAACAGAGGTGCTCCCCACCATAGTTCTACCACCAAAACCAGGAACTCCCCCTTATAGCCTGTAGAGGTACTCCTCTTATTGAGTATCACGGTTCTGCCACCACAACCAAGCGCTACTCCACCGTGGTTCTGCTGCCACAACCCGGTGCTCCTCACTAGGCCATACGAGTCACTCTGAGTCGATCGGTTAGTAGTCACCAAGTATCTATTTGCTACTATGTTCCCACAAAATCTCTCACTAGTCTCTGGAAGATCCACTTCACAAGCTATTGGTCAATGATCCAAATGATAGGATATCCCATGACAACATATCCCAAAGGTATTCCATGCCATAGGGGTCTCAACAGAAACATGTCAATCGGACGCCCGATGTGTGAGTTATTATCCTTTTAGTCCTGAGGGTCTGGTTGTATTCGTGCACGATTCAACCTGACCATATGTCAACTATTCCCCAAAATCCAGCGGTGTATACTCAAAGGGACCATCATGATGAAAGATTACCAGAACCACTGGCGGTTCTTCAAACGGACGTCCGATGGAAAAGATGTGGAAAAAAGAAAGTAATGGGTTACAGTGGTCCTATGTCTGGTCTGACACTATCCGACCGACCCCGGCCCGACCAGTCTGGGCCGACCTGGTTCAGGTCGACCCGGCATGACCCGTTGGTTTTGGCCCGGCCCATTGGGAGGGCCAGTTTTTTGGGTTTGGCCCGACCTATTGGGACCACCCCAGCATGCCGCGAGGGCCCGCAGAAGCCTGAGAGGGCACAGACCAGCCGCAGGGGCGCAGACCAGCCCCGAGGGCACGGACCGGCCGTGGTTCGGCATGAGGTCAGTTAGGCCTGGTGGGTGCTGCAAGGGCGTAGGCCGGTTCTGCCGAACCGCCACAAAGGGCGCAGGAGTCCGGCTCGGCCGGGGCGCCGCGAGGGGCACATGTGGCCAGCCCGGTCGTGGTGTCGTGTGGGTGAGGATCGGTCGGGGGCTCGGTAGGCTGGCTCAACTAAGAACCATTTCGTTCAGGAGGGCGCCGGGGGCTGGGTGCTCGGGAGGCCCGCTTGGCTAGGATCTGTTTCGGCCGGGAGCTGGTTTAGATGAGAGGGGCGGGCAACCGGGAGGGTGCGGGCAGCAGGGATGGCATGGGCGTCCGGGAGGAACGGGTGACTGGGTGGGCACCGCGGTTCGGCCCGGGGTGGCGGAGTCGGTTTGACCAGCGAACGAGGTGGTCGAGGCTGGTTTGTTCGGGTGGAGGGCGTAGACAGGGTGGCACGACTGAGGTGTGGCCTGACCGATACCGGTTCGGCCGGGGTGAACCACTCCTTGGGCTGGTTCGGCAGGCAGGTGGTGTGGCCCTTGGGCGGTGCATGTCATAGAGGACTGGGGGAGCACGACTGTTGCCTTCATCGAATTCGTCATCTCGCTGCATCTTCTCAATTTCAAAGAACATCATAAAAAATAACAGAGGAGGGGTCTGGGCACGTTGGTTTGGCCCGCACCCTCCACATTTAGGATGGTAGAAAGTGGATCAATTCTTTCTTGAATTTAGAAGAATTAACAATAAAATATTATAGAAGAAAAATCAATCCAACACCCCACAACTTCCCCAAAAATAATTTCCCAACCCGCATTGAGAAACATCTACAACAATTCAATTCTATATAAGTGATGAATTAGATTAATAATATCATATTCAAATAAATTCCCAACCTTGTTCGTTGTTCTTCGACGTTGGAAAGAGAAGGTGGAGGTCGATTCATTTTAGATTAGGACGTCCTACGTTTAAGGAGGTTCTGAGGAAGGAAGTCAAAGTTGTTCTTCATCGGTGGAGCATTCTTCGGCAGGAGATGATGTTCTTTGTTGGAAGCCCTCTCCCAACCTCTATCCTTTCCCAATTACCACAAAGATTAATATTCCAAGGAATAATATTATATTAAGTTTTTATATTATTTAATTGTTTGCACAAAATTCAAAAATGATTAAATATAATTAATTGATGTTCTCAATTAATTAATGGGGAGGATTTGGCAAAACATTAAGTGCTAGGGGAGTTTAAGAGGCTCCCCTACACTTAATGGAAGTTTGAGGGTTTCTTTCCGTTATAGGGGAGTTTCCAGGGGGTTTAATCCTGGGTGGTCCCCACCACAATAAAAAATTGGAGGGGTTTTAGACCTCGGGTGGGCCATACCACCATAACCTCTCATGGCAGGTTAAGGTGTGGAGGTCCCCACCTCCATTTCCCACATGGAGTTTTTAACCAGCAAATAAAAATAAAGCTACACAACAATATTTTTATTTTATTCATTCACTAAAAACCCAAAAACCATCTTTTACTCTCGACCCACTCTTATCAAGGAGAAAGTCTCCTTAAGTGACTACCAGTGCTGCAAGTTCAACCGTACCCTCATATTTCATTTCCGAGCACTGGTTCAAAAGTTATAAAGACCCGCTTGAACTTTCACTGAACATACCCAAAAAAAAACTTCAGAAATTGATTCCGGGCACACCGGGACACAGAATCATGCGTTGTAAATTTTCACAGACTCCTAAAATTCCCATTTAATTAAAAAAATTACATGGAAATTCTGGGTCTTTACAATCTCCCTACCTTAGGGATCTACGTCCCCAAAAGCCACAACTCATACTAAGGGAACAAATTTGGGTACTAAGCACAGATATGAGCCTCCCCCTCCCATGTTCTTTCCTACAGGTTCACATATTTCCAATGAACATGAACCATATTTATCCACCATCCATGAATGAACTGCTCCTATCGATCCTCAATCACTACTGGAACATCTGTAAAAGTCTCTAAATCGTCGATGTTCAGCTTGCTATGGTTGATTATGTTTGTAGGTTCGTTCACGTATATCTTCAGCTGGGATACGTGGAGGATTTCATGCACCTAGTGCTACTGAGGTAGAAGAGATAAGTGGTATGCCACCTCTCCTACTCTACTGAGGACCTGAAAAGGTCCGATGAATCTCAGAGATAACTTGCTGCCTCAGCCAAATCTTCGTAAATCACATCGAGGTGAGACCCATAAAAATACACAGTCATGATCCATGAACTCTTGAGGTCTCTGCCTCCTATCAGAATAAAACTTCTATCTTCTCTGTGCAGTCTTCATTCACTCTTGGATGATCTACACCCTCCCGGTGGTTGACCGTCCCATCTCTAGCCCCACTAGTGATGACTCCCTAGGGTTAGTCCAGCATAGAGGTGATCTGCATGGTCGCCCGTACAACACCTCAAATGGTGGCATCCCAATGGTGGAGTGATAGTTGTAGTTGTATGAAAACTCCAACAAAGGTATGTCATCCTCCCACCTATGACCAAAGTCGAGGACACATGCACGGAGCATGTCGTCGAGGGCTTGAATGGTCTGCTCAGTGAGGCCATCTGTCTGAGGATGGAAGGAGGTACTCAAACAAAGTTTCATCCCAAAAGCCTCATGCAACCACTTCCATAACCGGGATGTAAAATGTGGATCTCGATCAGAGGAATTATTCGAGGGTACTCCTGCTATCTACACAATCGCATGCATATAAAGGCGTCCCTAGTACTCTACTAAACCCTACTCTCTGATCGGTATGAAGTGGGCCAACATGGTGAGTCGGTCGACAATCACCCAAATCGAGTCATGACCTATGGATGTTCGTGGAAGTCCTGTCATGAAGTCCATGAATATACAATCTCACTTCCACTTTGGGACATCCAAAAGCTGAACCAGGACTTCTAGTACCTGATGCTCCGCCTTCACTTGCTGACATGTGAGGCAATGAGAGACACACTCTGCAACTGCTTTCTTCATTCCTGGCCACCAATCCTATCACCAGAGATCCTAGAACATATTCTCCACTCATGGATGTACTGCTAGAGGGGATGTGTGTAACTCACTCAAACATTTATCTTGATGTGATACTGGAACCATAGTACATCCTCTGAAGAGGATGATGTGGTCCCCACCTTCAGAAAATCCACTACGTGCCTGCCTTGTGGAAATCTAAGCACGTCGTGACTCACAGTCAACATCCCCATGATGTGCCTCCCTGACTCTCTAATGAAGTGGGAGAGTGACTATAATACAGGGAAGGAAGGATAATCCATCTCTATTCACGAAGGATATCTCTAAAGTATCCAGTTACTCTGTCGCCTCACATAGAAGCTGTATGCCAGATATTTTGCTGAGTGCATCTCCAACGATAGTCCCCTTCCTAGGAGAATAGAATATCTCAAAGTCATAGTCTTTGAGGAACTCAAGACAACACAAACTTCTTAGGTTCAGGTCCTTCTGAGAGAAGATATACCTGAGACTGTTGTGATCAGAGTACACGGTTAAACGCTCAACCATCAGATAGTGTCCAATCATCTTCAAGGAAAATACCACTACTTCTAGCTCCCGGTCATGGGTAGTGTAGTTATTCTCATGTTGTATTAGCTGATGAGAAACATAAGAGATCACTACTCTCTCCTGCATTAGGACACATCCGAGTCTGTTCCCTGATGCGTCGCAGTAGACTGCGTAACCTACGATTTCCTCTGGAATCCTCAATATGGGGCCACTAGTCTGCCTCTACCATAGCTCCTGAAAACTCGACAAGAATTTCTTTGACCAAACTAAGGGATGGCCCTTCTCCGTCAACTCTGATAGTGGTGTAGCAACTCTGGAGAAATCAGGCACAAATCTCCGGTTGTATCAAGCCAATCCAAGGACACTTCGCACCTCCGTCACATTCCTGGGTGGCTCCCAAGTATGTACCTCCCCAATATTCTCTAGATCTACTCCTACTCCGGCCTCTGAGATGACATGTCCTAGAATGTTAACCTCTCGGACCCAGAAATGGAATTTTGAGAGCATACCATAAAGCTAGTGCTCTCGAAGTGTGTCCAATACTACCTGTAAATGATAGGCATGCTCCTCCTCAATAGTCGAGTAAATCAGAATTTCATCAATGAAGACTACAACAATGCGATCAAGGTATTACTGGAATGTCCTGTTCATGAGTCCCATGAACACTACTGGAGAGTTGGTTACACCGAATGGAATAACCAAGAACTCATAGTGGTCGTACCAACATATGAAGTTTGTCTTCTGCACATCCTCATCTCGTACTCCATGCTAGTGACATCTTGATTTGAGGTCTATCTTCTAGAAAAACCTTTCTCCCTTTAGCTGATCAAAGAGGTCATAAATCCATGGGTGTGGGTAGTTGTTCTTCACAGTCACCTGGTTTAGGAATCGGTAGTCAACACAAAGCCTCATGCTCCCATTCACTTTCTTAGCAAATAAAATCGGGGCTTCCCAGGGAGAAACATTGGGGTAGATGAATCCCTTCCCCTACAATTATTCATGTTGTAACCACAGCTCTTGATGCTCCTCAAGATCCATCCAATATGCTGGTATAGATATTGGTGCTATCCTGGTGTACAAGTAAATTTAAAATTCCACATCTCTACAAGGAGGTAAACCTATGACATCATCAGGGAAATCATTCGTGTACTAGTCCACCAATGCAGGATAGCTCGGACTCTCCACATCAACTACTCCGAGGGTACTTGCAGCCAACTGATGAGTGATTGGCTGCACTCCACTCCAGGAAAGTTCCTCCTGCCTTATAAAGGATCCCTTCTCATTGATGATGGAAAACCTAGTCCCATATGTGCAGATAGACCACACCTTGTTCCTAATACATTCAATCTAATAATAGACTGTAGAAAACCAGTCCATACCCATGATGACGTTGTAAGGCCTCGACGCTGCTACTAAGAGATCCCAACCAAATCTCTCGCCTCCTAGATTAATCTCACACTGTCAGAAGCAGTGTGTAATTGTCGAATATTCTCTCGTTGGAGTATCAAGCCATAAAGATAAGGCCAATGGCTCCATCGGAATCTCTGAGATCCGAATGAGGGAAGTGGAAATGAAAGAGTGACTGGAACCTGTGTCTATACGTACTACAACTAAGGTGGAGTAGACAGATATCGTAGCACGTATCATCTCCAGAGCACTGTGATCATAGGCCTCAGCTACATGGAGCTATGCTCTCCACTGTCCACATGCTCCTTGCGGTCAAGGTAGACCTCCTTGTGGTGGTTTCCATAACACCTCGAAACATCATCCACTGCCAACTGCACAAACAGCTCCTCTGCGATGTTTTCCTGCTCCCTGTGGATTTCCTCAATTGAATCTCCTTCTCTGCATGGGCGGTCCTCCGACCGTCTGCAGATCATACAAATGGAGAGTCGGATATTCATGATCCATGTGACCCTTCCCACCACATGAGTAACTCTACCCTCTCTTGGAATTTCTGGATCTATCTTTGGTAACCCACACAACCGATCCAGAGTCATGCAATCATCCACTTGTAGGTCTGGTCCTCTTGGAACTTTACGAAATTTGTTTCCTGCCAAATGTAGAAGACTCTGCTGCGTGTCGACTGGTTGTGGGTCTCACTGCTGGAGACTTCTCAGAAAGGAAACTCTCCACTAGATGTTCTCTCTCTAACACCCCGCCATTGTCTGGATGCTGAAGGAGACCATCGAAACTCTAATATCCAATCTAACCCCCTTATCAAAGATCATGGCATTGAAGAATGGGTCCTATACCATATTGGTGGAGTATTGTGAAATGTTTTTGAACCTCACTGAGTACCGAGCTATAGTCATACTACCCTGCTATTGGTGAAGTAGCTTCTGTATGCGCACTACACGATGAGTCTCTGGAAAAAACTAGGCCTGAAACAGGCTCTCGAAGTCTGCCCAGAGAAGTGTTACCTTATCATGAACCTGGAGCATCAAGCTCCACCATCTGCCCGCTACTGCTTGCAGAAGGCTGGCGCCAAGAATTACCATGAGTTCGAATGGTGTCCCTACCGGTCATAAAACTCTCACCACAGCCTCTAGCCAATCATCAGCCGCCTACAGGACTATATCTCCCTTCAACCTGGGTGGCCTCTGGTGATAGAACTCGTTCAACGTGATCTAGAGTCATACACCGTCTGCTGCTGGTGCTGGGGGCATCGGTGGCCCAACGGGTAATGGTACCACTAGTACCTCCACTAGAAAAGGGCCCTTCACCGAGGCCTCATCACACGGTGGGCTATCCGTGCATACAACTCTCGGGACTCTAGCTATTCGTCCACATGGAGGCATATTGAAAAAAACAAACGTGACACAGTCAAAAGGTAATACCTGGTGAGCTGACCTGGTTGAGCTGACTTAAAGAAAACATTGGAAAAGACATACTCAATCAGTGTTTTAGTGTACTAAGTCAAAAATTATATGTGAGGGTCCGGGTGTATGGATATGTCAGCTGCCACACCAAAACTAGACTCCTTGAACTGAAAACCACAGTTACTACACTTAACCCTATTGCATTACAGAAAAGATCATAGTCATATTTTCTACGATAAAATTGACTCCTTTAGTACCAATTTGTCATGACCCGTACCCTGGAACCCTTTTTGTGACTACCCCATGCCCACCTTCCAGAGTCCAGGGGCTGGAAATTAGCACCAAAGGCGTAATTCCCTAAAACTGGGAAGGCATTGCCTTTATAATCTATAAACACACACAATAGAGCACAAGATGGAAACAAAACACTATGTAAAACTGTATAAAAAAAGTGTTCTGAAAGTAGAAGGTGCCATAAATACAAACCCAACTGTAATGTATATGAAACTAAAAGTACAACTGAAAAAAAAAAGAAAAATTGTCGTTGGGTCGTCCTCTGCGGTTCCTACCTGAAGGGTAGGTACAGATCGCCTCCTCAACACTATAGGTCTGTACGTTTCCTCCATGTACTGTCACGCCGTATGGTCCACCTCTTTATATTGTCCGGTCCTTGTACTCTCATCCTCAATCAGGGTGGCCATCGTCTGCATCAAACACAACAAGTTGTGGGAATAGCCCGTGCAAGGGTGTGTATAACGATACTCAGTAGGGACCCCTATACCCTTATGGTCTCACTAAATCCAACAAGGATAAACCACAAAGTAGGAAATAAATAGATACCCCCACTTAGGTATATTCTCGTACATATACATATGTTATCAATAATCCATCTCAATCATGCGGAAAACACAAAAGTTACTCATTCAGCTCAAACAAGGATTTATTCTAGGGGTAAAAAAATTTGAACCCTCGGCTATTGATGAAAATCATCCTCTATCGAGTATAGTGGGACTGCCGCCACAACTAGGTGCTTCCCAATAACCATGGACTATTGAGGTACTCCTTCTGTCGATTATTGTTGGTCTTCTTCATCCCACAGAGGAGCTCCCCACCAAAGGTCTGCTGCCACAACCAGACGCTCCCCCTCAAAGACAATAGAGGTGCTCCTCCTATCAAGTACTGCGGGTCTTCCACCACAACAAGGAGCTCAACTTCCATGGGTCTACTTCCACAACCACACTCTAAATTGGGCTATTCGAGTCACTCTGAGTCGATCTGTCAACAGTGATCATGCCTCAGCTAGCTACTAGGTTCTCGCACTAATGGTCACTCGTCTCTCGAAGATCCATTCCACAAGCTAATGGTATTTTCTCCAACTGTCAAGATGTCCCTCAAAGAAGTATCCCAAAGGTCCTCCATGCCATAATGGTCTCAACGCAACTGACGACGCATCAATCGGACGCCCGGTCTATGAGTTATTAGCCTTTTAGTCTCGGGGGCCCGGTTGGATTCATGCACAATTCAACCTGAATGTATATCAACTCTACCCCAAACTTTAGAGTGGGATACTCAAAGGGACCTTCATGCTCCAAGAATACCTACGCCGATGACGATTTGTCAAATGGATATCTGGTGCCAAATATATGACCAAAAGAAAGTAAAGGGTCGTAGTGACCCTGGGTCCGGTCCTGCCCAGTCGGACTGACTCGGCCCAACACAGTCTGGGCCGACCCGGTTCGGATTAACCCATCTTGAACCATTGGGTCTGGCCTAGCCCATTGCGTTGGCCAGCCTGTTGGGTTTGGCCCAACCTGATGTGCCCATCCCAGTAGGCTGCGAGGGGCCGCAGAGGGCTGAGAGGGCATGGACCCGATGCGAGGGCACGAACCGGTCGCGGTTCAGCAAGAAGGCGGTTCAGCCAGGAGGGTGCGGGTTGGTTTGGACAATGTTCCGTGAGGGGTGCGGGAGGCCGGGATGGCTGGGGTGACACGAGGGGCGTGTGAGGTCAGCTCAGCCGGGGCACCGCGAGGGCGCGGTTAGGCCAGGGGATCGGGAGGCCGGCTCGGTATGGATCTGGTTCGGTTGGGAGGAAGGGGCGGTCAGGATGGAGTAGGCGGCCAAGGGTATGGGAGGCCGACTCAGCTAGGAGCCTATTTAGATAGGAGGCACTGGTGGCTGGGAGGGCACGAGCGTCTGGGTGGCACGTGCGGACGGGAGGGTACTGCATTTCGGCCCGGGGCGGTGGAGCCGATTTAACCGGTGGACGGGGTGGCTGAGGCCGGTTCGACCAGTTCGGTCAGGCAGAGGGTGTGGCCAGGGCGGCACGGCCGGTGTGCGGTGTGGGTAGGGCCGGATCAGCCGGGGGGGCGATGGGCGGCACAGGTCACAGAGTCCGCGGGTAGCGCGATCATTGCCTCCGTCACATTCATCATCTCTGCGCCTTGTCGCCATTCCGATGAACATCACAAACAAGAATGGCAGAGGGGTCGGGCCATGTTGGTTTGGCCCGCACCCTCCACTTTTTGGGAGGTAGAAAGTGGATAAATTATTTCGTGAATTTCAAAGAATTAACAAGAAATGAAGATAAAATAAAAATCAATCCAACATCCCACATCTTACCGTAAAAGAAATTTCCCGACCCACAAGGAAAAAAATCCACAACGATTCATTGATTTAGAAGAGAATAATTTAAGGAATAATATCATATTCAAATAAATTCCCAACCATGTTTGTTGTTCGACGATGTTGGTGCGAGAAGGTGGATATTGATTCATTGAAGACGAGCACGTCCTATGTCAAAGGTTGTTTCAAGGAAGAAATTCTAAGTTGTTCTTCGTCAGTAGAGCGTTCTTTGTCGGGAGATGAAGTTCTTCAATGGAAGACTTTTCCCAAGCTCTCTCCTCTCCCATGATCCACCAAGATGAATATGCCTGGCCAAATTAATAGATTATGTTTATCAATTATTTAATTGTTGGCACAAAACTCAAAAAGGATTAAAAATAATTAAATTATGTTCCCAATTAATTAATTGGGAGGATTTAGAAAAAATTAAGTGGTAGGGGAGTTGAAGAGGCTCCCCTATACTTAATGGAACATTGAGGGTTTCTCCCCATTAAAGGGGAGTTTCAAGGGGGTTTAATCCATGGTGGTCCCCAATATAATAATCAGGAGGAGGGGGTTAAGACCTCAGGTAGGACCCACCACCATATCCTCTCATGGGAGGTTAAGGTGTGGTGGTCCCCACCTCTAACTTCCACATGGAGGTTTTACCAAACAAATAAATATAATGCTACACAACATTATTTTTATTTTATTCATTATCTACTAACCCAAAAACTATATTTCACTCTCGACCCACTGTCGTCAAGGTGAACGTCTCTTTAAGAGAATATCAGCACTGTGAGTTCATCGGTGCCCTCAGATTTCAATTTTGAGCACCGGTTAAAAAGATTTAAAAACCCGCTCGAACATTCACTGAACGTACACAAAAAAAATTTCAAAAAATTATTTTAGGCCCTTTTGGCCTCGAAATCATGCGCCGTAAATTTTCACGGACTCATAAAATTCCCATTTAATTAAAAAAATTAAATGGAAATTTTGGGTCTTTAAAATGTATCTCTTGAAATTTATTTGTGCTTATAGGATATCAGGTCTTAGTAGTGGATACTGGGATTCCACAATATTTCAGCAACAATTGTTACAGAGACTAGGATATGCCCATACTGTGGTTGTGGGATATATTGTATCCTGTACTTTTTGTGTTTCTAAATGCTACTCCACTCTTTCACTTAAGAAAATTGACACCTATTAGAATTTGAGCCTGGGGGACAGGGTGTTTTCCCCAAAATCACATTGGGACGATGGATGGATGACTACACAATTTATCCCCACTCTCTTCTTATGGTAGTCACTTGAAATTTCTAGGATAGGCATTTTGTTTTTCCCATATATGCGTGTAGATGTTTGTAATGGCTTGTGGTTATTACACATACATATATTCTAGATATAGTTTCCTACTGACTACAATTTGAATGACATGTATAGGATGTGATGTCTTGAGAATAATCACTCGGTGTATGGACTGTGATGGATTGAGGTAAAATAAATGAAGTTTGATACATGATATGTAGGCTTTGGTGGCTCCTGAAAACATATTGGTTACTTTTTCTTATGAAAATGTTGTGGTGTGTTCCATGAGGTGGATATTTTTGTTCTTTTCTTAGGGGTCTTCATGATTGAATTTTTTGAGAGTGATTCTCATGACATGAGATGTCGGGGAAAAGCGTTAAACAATTTGGGAAGTGGAAATGAGGTATCAATGATATTATTTATTTTAAAATTATCTTGTATTAAATACATGGTGAGAGTATCCATGGTCGTTCTTGGAAGTTAGTATATCGATTTAGGTTATGTTTTAGTTTCACATGTTGTTCACTATTCTTTAACACTAATTCTATACATTTTCTTGAGATTATCCATGGAGTATCATAATAAGTATACTATTATAATCACTATATATATAAATAGTTTTTAGGCTAGTTGGAGTAGGTTAGAGATCTAGCTGGTTAATACTAGCATGTTGGTTCAAGGAGTTGTTTGGGTTTGGTGGTCACTGACGCCTTTACATTCTTTTTTTACGTTGTGTTCTCCATTCAGTTGTAGTAGTTCTTACATGACATTACATTTGTATACATGAGTTTCTTTTATATATTATGCTAGGAAGGGTTTGTTTGGTGTCTATCTTACATCTATCTTCTGCATGATTTTCTCTTAGAGGGTAATTCCTCACATCTACATGTTTATTATAGCCTCGGTTCTAGTCGCTAACTTAGGGCCTATTGGAGGTGAGACTTGGAGTCCAGTATCTCTCTTTTCGCATTTCCATAAGAGGGGTACACTTTTGGGGATGTGTTTATGATATTTAATTTCTATATATAAGACTTATATATTTATATATGTTTTTTTCCATTAGATGATTATTTTAGTTCAAAAGGAATAAAAAAATTTCTATATTACATAGAATTTATAGAAACCGATTTGATTATGATTAAAATTGATTAAATAAGGATATTATACATTTCATGTAAGTATATTTCCATATATTCATAGTATATATGTTAATGTAATGACTTCCCATAAGTAAAATGATCGTAATAAAAATAATTTTTCTTGTACCATTAAATTTTGATGAATTGATGAACTTTTTACCCCTTACCTATTTAGGGTTTGTTTTCCTGTTTACTTTCTCCAGGCCATGTTCTCTATCAAAAAATAATCACTTTATTTTTATTAAAGCCCTTTTATTGAGAGAAAAAAATTCCATCCAATAAAATTTACCAAATTTCTAGTGAAACTACAATGATTAACTTTTAGAATCGATACTAATTTTATTTTTCAAATTTATAATTTTTATATGATAATATTAAAAATATCGTGGTATTTAATTTTTATGAATTTTTTAGAATGATTGATTTTCTTTGGAATTGTGAATAGAACTATTTTTATTGAAAATTTTATTTTAGTCTCTAGACTGATATAATTTCGAATTTTTAACACGGATTCAATATAAAATGGGTTCAATTATTTTTTTTAAAAATCCAATCATTATTTTGAATTTATTATAAATAAATTTATATATGTAAAAATGGATTTTCCATAAAAAAATATTTTTATCTGTGAAATGTGTAATTAACATAATAATATAAATTTAAAACTATTATTGAATTATTATAATGAAATTAATATATTATATAATAAACATATCCATTAAAAAATAATATAATTATATTTAGAATTATACAATAATAAATAAAATTTTAGACTTAAATTTTTTTATTCTAAAAAGTCGTTTTCATTGAATTTTTCACATTTATTTTTAAAATTTATTTCAACTAATTTTATGTATAAAGTTTAAAAAATTAAATCCAAATTTCGAATAAGTAAGTTTAAATTTGGAAAATAGTTCCCTTTATTTTTTGTCAATATAAATAGTAATTAAAGTAAAATTAATCCCATTAATAATTAGTTAATCACGGTAATATGTATCAAAACTTATTAGTAAGACCATATTAATCCTAAATATTGTTATATGAATGGATTTGTAACATTATTACATTAAAATATATAATTTTTGGGTTAATGGATAGTTTTCTAGGAAAATGGACTTAATAATTTTTAAATCTATGAATTTTAAAAAAAATCACTCTCTTAGTCTAAAATATAACTTATTTGTACACATATGAAAAAAAGGTTCTCAAAAATTATATGTGTTAGATTTGATATTATTGATATTATTTTCATTATTGTTATTTCACTTAGGTTTTTTTATTTTTGTAATGACCTTAAATTCTTATGGAACATTGATGAAATATTTGTGTCATAATAAAAAAATATCAAATGATATTGAAAATAGTAAATATAAAATAATTTTTTTAGTAAATGTGTTACATGAAATTTTATATTAATATGACACATTTTATTTATGTTAATGGATTATATTCAAATTCCAAATTTTTTCATTATGCCGTATAATTTAAATAAAAATAGTAGAGTGTAAATTGCAAATAATGACAATTTATGGGAAAAAAAATTTATATCAAAAATGTTATTATTATATTAAAAAATGACATATATTTAGCACTATTATGACATTTTGAAACACACACACACACACACATATATATATATTAATATTTAATTCAAATACAAGAGTACCCCACCCCTTAATTATATAAGGGAACCCCTCATTTATATTCTAGAAACTTAATTGAGACTTCTAGATCAATTAATTTCTAACATGTTCCCTTACCCAGACTTATATCCACATTATAGGATGTTTTTGCATTCCAAAATACTAACCCTAAGGCAGTTAAGTGGAAATCAAAAAGAGTTTTTAAAAGAAGATGTAATCACCATAATCGATCACTTTGTTTAAAACTCTAAATTTACCACCAGTAAATCCTATATTTTATTCGAATATGAAAATTATTAAGTATCCTAAATATACATAAATTTAATTATTATTATGAAACTACCTTTATTCACCATATTTCAATCAAATGGGAAGTGAAAGTATCCCTCATGTGTATTTAAGACTTACTATCTTCACACAGTTATAAAACTAACTTTCCATTATTTACATTTGATATATTGTTGTTATTATTGATTTAATGATTATATATGATACTTATGTAATAATTTTAATACTTTATGATTATATCATATCAAAATTATTACCTTTTAATCCATTGGGAAATTATAACACCAGTTTTTGGTACGTGTGGACTACCACCTCTATGAAGTGATGTGATTTTATTCACTTCAATTTTACATGGTATGTAATAATGATATTTTTTTGTGAATTTATATGATGTAAATTATATATTAATGTTTCTGTAATAGTTATTTAATATTTACCATTATTTATCCCAACCATTTAGAAACAAAATCAACATCCATGAATAAATATTTCATACCATCACAAAGAATGGTGTAATAATTTTTTATATATACAATTATAGATAAAAATAAAAATTGATATAAAGAATTTACATTATATTTATATCATTAATAAAATATTTGAGATAATGGAAATATTTTTAGTTTATAAGAAACAAAACTACCTAACTAAAACATAAATGAGAAGAGAAAAAGATATCACTTGGAATTGTTATTTTTGATATATAATTACAAACAAATAGGTGATAAACGGATGTACATAAATAAAAATTATTATGATATCTATGATTATGTTTAGTTATTTTATTTATACATAATCTAAATTTATTATATATTGGGTTATATCACATAAGAAGGAAGTGGTGTATGAGTTATGTTACTTTCTTCTTAGTTTTATTTATGAAAGTCTCATGACATATTCAACACTTTTTTATGTGTTTTTTATAATACCCTTTATAGTAATTTATAATTCTCTTTTTTAAATATATGGGGATCTTCATATCGATATATTTTTCATTCATTAATAAGGCTTATAATTAACATTTAACTTAAGTATTAAGGGATTACTGATAAAATACCATTCTTTATTGAGATTGTTTATGATATGTTAATGATGAAGAAATATTATGATATAAATATAAAAAAATAATATGTATTTTTATTATCCACTAGTTATTTATTAGAAATACATTTATTCATTTTATGTTCCCGACCATAAGTACTCAAGAGGCTAAAAATATATATTTTAGAAAAACCCCGATTACTTCTCTTTTTGGTCGAATACATTTCCCTTTCATGTTCATGTCTTAAAAAAATTTTATAAATATTTTTTTACAATTATTATATGTTTATATAAAGTATTATTTATAATGTATTTAAAATATAAATATATTTTAGATGAAATCTATTTTTTTTGAACTGGCTATTTTTTGAAATTTTTCAAAAGTATTTAATTATTGAGTTTTATATTATACCGAATTAATGGAATTTCCTTCCACCATGATCTCCCAATGAATTAAAGAACCTTTAAAATTTTCTATGGATATTTGAGAAGAAAATATTTTCCATAATATTTTTAAAATTTTAAAATTTTAAATTTTGTTGTTTCAAAATGGAAAGGATATATTCATCCCCAATGTTTTAACGATCATTTAATGGTATTTATATTAATCAAGGACAATAAAAGATGATATAAAATTTTCTATAATATGGATTTGACCCAAGGATTACATCATTATTAATTTTATGTATGTTTTATTTTTATGACAATAAGATTTTTATGAATCTTATTTCATTTTCCCAGGTTATACTATGATGAAATGATGGAATTTTAATGAAAAATTTTACTATTCTATATGTCATCCTATGGTTTATTTTTTATAAAGACCATTTTTAATGGACACAAATATGATGGATTATTTATTATCATGTGAAAAACATATGAATGTTTTTCATAATATGATTACTGTGACATATATCTCCATCCAATGAGTTGGGTATGTGTGGATTAATCATGTAGTAAATATGATATGCATGAACATTATTTCATACTGAAAATTTTATGTATGGACTTAGTTTTCATGTCTATATGATTGTGAGTGTAAATGAATTTCATATACATAACATTATTAATGGAATTGGACTTCATTTCTATATGTTTAGGTCTAGAATTGATTTTATTTTCCTTTAAAATATATGTGGACCTAGTTCCATTTATATTGGTTTATTTGAGGGCCTAATTTCATTTCATTGATTTGATAAGTGGACCTATTTCTATTTATACATGTTTTAAAATCTAAAATCTTGTTTTTATGACACAAACTCAAGTCTTATGACAATTTTATGCTATAATGGATTATGTTCTTTGATTCCACCAAGATTAATGTCTTATGAATAATGAGGTTATTTTATAAAACTCTTGATTTTGATATTTTATTTGTAGGGTATGATTTTTAAATGTTAATCCCTTGTTCATAGACCCTTATTCCCATGTCATTTATATGTGACTATTTATATCCCCTTGTTTACCCACACTATGAATCTGTGATCAACTATTGATATATTTACTTCTCACCATGTTATGAAGAATGGTACTATGTATGATATTTCATGAAATGGTTCTAGTTATGAATAACTTAGTGGGAGATGACATAGATATTCTATGAAACAATTATTCATGTGTAATTGTTTTTATAGGATCTAAACTTATACCCTTCTAGCGTGGATATTTATTTTCTATTATAAACATTCATATAAAAAACGAATTATCTAGGAGTGATCTGTATGGGTTTCTATAAATCTGATTAATCGAGGGAATGTATAATTCCATGCATGTCACTTACTAATTATAATGAATCCATAATATAATAGGGTTAAAACCTAATCAACATAAATTTTCTTATTGAGAAATTGGAATATGAAATTTTTATAATTAACCCTAAAAAAATACTCCATTTAGAGTTATATAGTGAATGGTAATAAAATTTTTCTTCCCTATTAAGGAATTAAATGCTCAAATGAATTTGGAAATAGATTAATATACATTAAAAAATCATTAGGATACATCTTAGGGAAAATAAATATTTCATTATAAAACAACTAATTAAAAGTATTAAAATATCCCAAATATTCAGGACAAAAATTTCATTATATGTATAATTTTAATCATTTAATGGAATAATGAATTAATTGAATTCTATGAATGGTTAAAAATTCCATTCATACCATATAAGTAAAAAACCATTTGTATCACATTTTTGAATTTTTATTTAATGTAAGTTATTAAAAAATGGGAAAAAAATATTTTGACAAAATTTTAAAAGAATGGTTATAAATTTAATTAATATGTCATTTAATTTTATTATAATTATTATTCAATACATTTTATGTAAAATAAGGATATGGAAAAAAATATTCCTGACCGATTAGAAAAAGAATGTCGGTTTGCCCAGAAAAATGGTTTTAGTTTCACGAGTTCATAAAGAATGAAAAATTTAGTAAAAAATTAAAATTGAGAGAAATTAACATATTATAATAAGATATATTGTATTCAAGACAGAACTATAAAATAATTCCTCTCCTAAATAGTTAAATATAAACATTTTCAAATAATAATAAGATTGTGAAATAAACACTTGAATCAAGTTCAAATTTATTTATAACTAAAAGAACATAACTTATAACAAATACATTAATATTATAAATATTTACAAATGACACATAATAATATATATAATACCTTATATGATGTTAACATAATATGTTATAACCATTTTAAAAAAAATCATAGTTTAGATTATTTTTGAGTAATAACTATCCTCTTATAAATATGATTTTTTGTTCAGTAGTTTCAATACATATAAAATGATAAAGATAAAATAATATGTATAATGACAATTAAGAAATAAATATGTCATATATTTATCATATATTTATTTTTCTTAATCTAGAAAAGATTAACATTGAAATAATGAATTATACAGTTCATGGTAATGTTTGGTCGTATATACACATTGTCATTGTTGTCCATTTGTGATGAATAGAAGGAAGGAATGGTAATTAATAATTCTCCATTATAGAATAATTTGAATATAATAAATATCATATATACTAATTTAGTAATCTTTACATCCATCCATCTAATAAAAATGAAAAAATATTCTCATCACTTCAGAAGGTGATATTCCAAACGTTTGCCCGAGCGACATTATCTATTTGAAAATTATTGTATTGTAAGAAGGATTGTATGATATTATAAATAATTAAGTATAACGATATCATCAATATCACACACACATATATATAAATATAATACCCCATTATATACATCAGTGAGAGAAGGTTTTGGAAAATTAATTACATCTGTTATTGAAGTCGTAGTCTACGATACAAACGATTTTTGGTTTAGTTTCCCATTTGTTAGAAGAGGATATTGATACATATGATACGAAATAAAAAATTAAACATCTCAGTTTATTTAATATGATAGTGTTATTATTTTATCACTATTTAAGAAAATATATGGTTGAAGAATATGAAATAAAATTAAATCGCATGGTTTAGAATTATACATCTTTTTCAGAGAACCTCTCTGGGTTTCTAACTACAGCCTTATTAGGATGGTATTGTGATCAAACCAATGACAATTTCTCATAGTAAGGTATGTACAAAATGGATTTGGTTATGTATTTAATGAACCAAAAGACTCTATATCTGTGTATATTATAATAAATGTGATTCCCATTTATTATTTGGGGTGGGGACCACCTTGTAAATTTTTTAATGAATAAAAAATGATATAGTAATTCATATGATAAAGTCTTAAAATCACTATATTATCAATGTATGAAAATATATGGTTGAAATATGGAAATAAAATAATATTTATAAATTTTTATCTTCCATGATTACTCGTACATTTCGGTTTAACCCTCGGTATACCCATTATTCCTTTATAATGGGAATTATATTTGATGATCTCTACATTTCAATGTGAGAAAAAAATTTCCCTTAATAAAAAATATTAAATAATATAATTAAAAATATATAATACTTTTTACCAAATTCAAATCAAATAATTTTGATAATATAATTTTTAAATTATGACACATTTGTGTTAAAAAACTATTTTCTTACTATAAAATTTATTTTAAATAATAATTCAATATAACATCGATTTCAATGACCTAAAATGGATTAATTATATTATAAAATAACTAGTCTATTTTTAAAATAATTCCAAAAAATTGAATCATTGAAAATTATTTAAATGAAATATCATTTTTCAGTAAAAATATTATTTGTTAATATTCATTAAAAAAATTAATCTTTTCGAATATTTTTCAAAAAATCACCTTATGATAGTTATGAAAATTATATTTAAACAAATATTTTATTATTTAAATTTTTTAAGTGTAAAAAAATAATTTAAAATATGTTTTCAAAACATAACGAATGATTTTTAAAACAAATATTAATTTTTAGTAAAAAAGTATAAATTTATGAATATCCCATTAATAAATAAAATATATGATGAATGAATTTTTTATTGAATATATAATAAAAATATTTCATTTAAAAAGTTCACATATAGTTTTTCAATTAATATATAATGATAAAAAAACATTACACAAATTATTTTTTTCAAAAAAAACTATTTCATTTACATTTACATTATTTTTTAATTTTAAATTTATGGATAACCAATTATTATTTTATACATGTTTAAATCATATACATTTCATAATTTATATATTCATATTTATAACCACCAATTAAATGGATTTTGAATAATGGTATACTATATTACAATTCATTTATATTTGAAGTAGTGTGTATCCAAACAAATCGTAGAGGTTAAATTCAACTAAAATAAAATATAAAATAAAATATAAGTGACATACATGATCATTATTTATAACCTACTAAACTTCATTAGAGGTAATTTACTTTCAATTAAAAGGGTTGAATTTAAATAATAAATTACTGACTATAAATTTTAACAGATTTCATTTTATTTTATCCAAAATTATATCGAAAATTTACTTTTAAATCTAACATATTGTTTAAATTATTTATTAGTAAATATTTTTATATATATTTAAGGAAATAAAAATAATTTAATCATTATATAGTAGTCTTGGTGTAAAATAAATTTCTTTCAGTTTATATAAACATTAAAAACAAGTTAATAAATTTTTTTCTCTGATGTGAAATCACACTATTTCTTGTATGAAATCTATATTCCATGAACTTATATTAACTATTTAGTTTGTCAAAAAAAAATGTTCTAATTTCCTAGATTAAACAATATAATAAAATTTTCACGTTTTTGAGACCATAATTAATTTCTTTTATACATTCATATAGAGAAAAATAGTTTTTATACATATATATTAGATATGAATATATGAATATTAATTACAAAATACAAGTATGCTAGACATAATCCAAATGTTTTAGTGTCATTGGAGACTAGATAAAAATAATTATATTTCAAGAATTATCTTCTATATCTTCCAAAATCACCATCCATCATACGTTGCTTTTTACAAACACCCTACGTAGATCCATTCATAGTCAAATTCAGTAAGAAAATATGAGTATGATTTTTCAAGGATTCTCACTTTGGGTAACCAAGTCAGATACCCAAGATCACATAATAATAACAAAACCACAGGGGTGTAAAAACATGATAATAAAAATTTAATACCAAACCCAGCATATCATAACTCATAATTATGTGTCACTGATTAAATGTTATCAGTTCATATGACATGGATAGTTATGGAATTAAACAACATGGGCTATGAAATCATACCACTAAAATAAGCCATAAGTTTTTGACATACCCATAGTTATTGAAATTAAATTCAATATATTATTCCCATGTATAAGACTATCACAATGGATTGGGTTCACTCCCCATTACATAATATCTTTTGTCAATGATTTTTACAAATACAATAATAGTGAATAGAGTCCTTTATTGAACATGGATCACTTCATATTGTAGTTTTTATTATGTCGTTAGATGTCAAACATTAGATTGTCCATTAGAGTAATATATAATTATGGGAACACCAATCATATAATATTAATATCAAACTATGTGTTCCAAATGATCATATATCTTTCATTATATATCCTAACCAATGGAATGGAATGATGTTTCATAAATATTATAATATTTTAGATTAATATAACCCGTGGAATGTAATTGGGTTTCATAAAAAATTATAATCATCATCGAAAACCATATATAAGAAATCAACGCATAGTATAATTGGATCATATACATAGTGAATCATAGATAACATCAAAAGATGTCATCCTAAATGAAAATTCTTTTAAATATACTCTTCGAATATTTATTAAATAAAATATCATATTCATTTTGGAATCAATTAATTAAAATCCAAAATTATAAAAAATTTATATAAAAATTTTATTTCATAATAACCATGGAAAATATTATCAGTTTATTCAGTGAAGTTTCTTGATTGCAGGATGTTCCATTCCTGTCATGTAAGTTAAAAATAATATTCATTTAAAATATTTGGAAAAAATTCAAAAGTACAATATTAATAAAATTACTATAATGTTTGTTCCAAATTTAATTTAATAAAATAAATTTTAAAAAATACATTTATTCCATCATAGGGTAATTTAAAAGTTTTTTAAAATAATTTTAATAAAAATGTATATGGATGACAAATATTTCGATGTAATGAAGAAATAATTTATGTTTTACCTAAAATACACTTTCTCAATAATGTTAAGTTCCAAAGACTATAAATGGAAATATTTCATGAAAATATCATGGATAATGAGAGTAAATGAAAATGATTTTTGTTTAATAGAAAAGGATGCCATAATTTTCTACCATGGACATTCAATCATTAAAACTATATATTATAATTGGCTTGAATTACAAATCACTTACCTCAAGTTTGGATTTTTTTGACAGCTCCACAGAATAATATATAAAAAAATCAAATTTATTTAACTTCTATAACAGAATAATTAACATTATTGTAATTTCATATGTTATCACTTATAATATTTCATCATCTATTTAATAATAATTACATTTTCAAATAGAAGTTTTTAGGTGTAAATTTTCTAAATTTTCATGACTGTTTCAGTGTGTAAGTTTCATCACTTGAACATTGACCATAATTAAGTAATATCATGAATTTTAATCATGATATAAATAAAATCTATAATCTTTATATAAATATATATTTAATTTTGTCCATAAAATTTATACATTTAAATTTGATTTACTCTAATCAAAGAGACAATAGTCTATAGGTACATATGAATGATGATTAAATTTTTATTGGAATAGAAGGAAACAATGGTAGATATTATTTTATAATTACAGAACCATAATTATATAATAAAAAACATTTATACTTTAAATCTATCATTAATACCATCTTTTTAATGAAGAAATGAGAAAACCAATCGCATTTCATCACGGTGGTGGTAGTACCCACATACTTAGAAGAGACTTTATCGTGTTTTGAATGATTGGAAGGTAATGAGGTAGATATGATGTTATAAAAATATAGTAATAATTATGTAAAAAATATTATACATAAATAATAAACTCATCATATTTACCATCTTGGAATGAGGTTAATGTAAAATAAATTATAACACAATGTGGAGGTGGAAGTCCATACATACACACATGCGATACTTTTAATTTTAAATGTGATAAAAAGGTGGAGGTTAATTGTTTTTAAATAAATATAATTACATTTAAGACTATATAAGACACGAATTTTGTTATTTTATGATTTATACAATATATGTATATAATGTAGACGAATAAATAAATAGGAATAGGTCGTGTAATATGATTACATCTTTCAATAGATAACTTTTTATAACATCATTAAAACCCGTTAAATGATAATTTAATAATAAAAAACCTATATATAGTTAATTGGTATATTTATTAGATAATATGGTAGTTTTGTGTTGAGATATATAGCTCAATGCGATGTAGATATGAAAAATTAGAGGTTTTCTTTTATAAGGTAGAGAAATGACTCAAGTGGAATTAATAAAAACAATTAAATATAGTAAATTTATTTTCATGTTGAAGAAGAAATATGTGGATATAAAATATCATCTAACATATTATATGGTTAAAATAAAATCCAAAAAAATATGTATACAACATTAGGTGTTATTTAAGAACATATCATTGGGTTTTTCCTCTTTCACAACTAATTTTTAGCTCAACAACGGTAATGAATTTTTATACATTAAAGTGATATTACATTACATATAATAACAAATTTTTTCCATAAATGTAAAATGGTTGAATTTTTATACTATTAATCATATTAATATTCCAATATCATTTTTTTAATAATTTAATAAAATATTATTTCACATAAAATAATATTAAAGACATTTTTAATATAATTGATTTAATATAACATAAAATACATCAAGATAATAAAATAATTATAATTATAATTATATAAAAATAAATAATATTTAATATTTATCCTTATAATTTTTTAAATTATTATTCATCAAAAAATATTAAATTTTATGTTTTTTTAAATCATATGCATTGATTTGCCTAATATTTTTAAAAGAAATGGGTCAGTGTTATGGAAAAATTTAATGTATTTATTCAATTAATAAAAATAAAACATAAATACAAAGAATTAAAATGAAATATAAATGCTCAAAATAAACATTTATATTCATTTATATCATATTATTATCACTATTTAAACATATAAAATAAATAAAAAGGAAGATAGCCATTTTTTTATTTTCTTAAAATATTATAAATATCATTATTAAGGGAAAATAGAAAAAAAATTACATATCTTCGATGTTGTGATATATATTTTTTAATTACAGCCATATGATAAAATTGGGGAATGTTTTGGGATGAAATTAATATCTTAACTCATTATTTTAACTTTATATTACACATTTTACCCTTACTAAGGTAACAAATATTTTCCATGGTAACTATTCATATTGAAAAAAATAAAAGGCTCTAATTAAGATAATTTGAAACAACTAATTTAATATATCATAAAAATTTAATAAGATTCAATCAATAAATTTTATAGATATAAAATTTAAAGCAAATGCGTAGAACATAATAAAAATATTATTTTTTGGTGAAATGAATTTTTAAGCATATAATTAACATCAACAAAAATAAGAAATATTAATGATTCAAATGTAATAAATATATTTTATTAGTATTTAAATATAACATTATTAATTAAAAACAAATAAAAATATGGTGTTTCTTTTTAATTGCACTAATTAATGAATATAATTGATAGTATATGAAAAATCTTTATTTTTTTATATTCATTGAAAAATACATCATTTATAAAAAATAGATATAATTTATCCCATAATTTATTTTGATACAATGTTTTCAAAAAAAATGTTTATTTTTAATGATTTTCCCTAAAATTGGTTGAAAATAATAATAATTTCCTTGATGAATCTTCAATAAGGATCAATTTTTAAGAAAATTTAATTTTGAACCATTAAATGTTTTCACTCAAAATTGGGTGAATAATTCCTCTGTATTAATCTGAACATTATTATTTAGTAGAAACATTATACATATATAACATAATTTGGATATTTATATATCTACCCATAAATTCAATGAATATATTAGAATAATATTTTTATAAAATATCTCCATTTTCATAAATCATTATGTTGGGTATCAATAAAAATATCGATCTTATTAATCTTTTTACTAAATTTTCTAGGTGTGAAATTATCTCCCATTAAATAAATTACACTATATAAATATTATATTAGACACAATTTGTTTAATATTTGGAAATAATTTTTTTTAAAACCCTCAACATATAATGAGATAATAATACTTCCCTGAAAATATTAATTTGGGATACATTAATGTCACCCCAAATAACCTTGAATCATGTTCATTGATAAGTGTAACATTGATGTGGAGGTAAAATATATACAATGAGCAGAAAAATAGAATCCAAAGAGTAATAGAGACTAATTTAGAATATTTTTTTATAATCTTAATGACTATAAATGCATTAATTGGTGAGGGATGAAGAGGCCATAAATTCAATAAAAATAAATGTAAAAGGAAAAAATATATTTCAAGATACTTTTACTAAAGATGGTGTATTCCGAAAATGTCACATAGAGAACATGGGAAAATTTATTACTTGATTCCCTTCATTTTAGTAGTAAAATTTTTATCCATTGGCTCTAATTCGATGAACTTCCACATAATATTTTACTATATGTAAAGAAATATACACAAAAAATTATTCATTATTGAAGAAGTAAAATTACAATTTAATTTATCATAATATTCCTAAAATAATGGCATGTGATTTCTTCTTATTATAAATAATTACCAAAACTAAAAAGGTAACAACAATCATTCTAATATGGATAAATATAGTATATTAATATTAAAAACATCAATAACAACCAAAAATGATAAATTCAATCCATTCCAAAAATACGAATACATATGACTCATCCAATTTAAATATATATAAATTTAGAAATGGAGAATCCAAAATATTTGATCAATTTTTTTACACCAACAAATAAAATTTAACCCTAAAAAATAAAGTAGCACATTAATTCACCCACGAAGAACATTTATATAATAATTAAATTTTCACTTATAGAATGTATCATGACCTGTCCCCCATGGGCCATGTTGTGACTACCCCTAGCCTAATTCTCGAAGGCCAAGGGCTAGCGACTAGAGCCCAAGGCATCAACCGACAAGTGGGAGGAATTTTCCTATATACCTGTACGCACACGCACACACTAAACCACATCCCAAAACTCTAAAAAGTGGAAACAAGAACCACTAAAACAAATATGAGTGCAGGTACAACTGAATGTATGTGTGCCAAAATACTAACCCAATAAGGAAATTAAAACAGCATATACAAAAAGGAAACACTAATGGCCATCTTCAGTAAACCCCACAAGATCGCGAGAGTAGTGAAACTACTAGAAGACAAAGTAGTATGTCCTTTCATCCCGGTCCTACAAGGACCCACCTGGTCTTAATACACTAAGTCCACTATCGAATCATCTATCAGTCACATCTCCCTAAGAACCCCAGATAAAATTTCAGTTTACTGCACCAGACAAAACATGTGTTTGAAGACCGTGCAGGGGTGAGTAACACCATACTCAGTAGGGACCCCAAACAAAAAGGAAAAACCACACATAAATTCCTCAAATAAAAGCTTGAACCCCAAGACATCTAAAACAAGGTATATTATATGGTAGTAACATATAAATCAGTAGTCCCAAATGACTTACTTTTTGGCCATTGAAGAACTCCTCCATTATCGAGTATAGTGGGATTTCCATGTCACACAGAGTCTCTTCCCACCAACCTTGTACTACTACGGTACTCATCCCTGATGTGTACCGTGTGTATTTTGGGTCACACCGAGATGCTCCCCATAGTGGTCCTGTTGGGTCACACAAAGATGCTTATCACACTATCCGAACTGATTGGTTTTTTGGGTCACAGAGAGCTGATCCCCACTGTGGGACTGCCAGGTCACACAGAGCTACTTTGCACTGGGCCGTCGTCAAGCAGTCTTTAGGTCTCACCAAATTGTAGGGTTTAGTACATAATGTGCTTGGTGTAACCACTACTTATTACATTTTTTGCATCTCAACATCCAATTAAGTAACCACAAATCATGCCAAAATATCCATCTCCTCCAGAGGGTCTGATCTTCGCAAAAGGTCCATCAATCAGACATGAGATTTTCTAGATACAAACATTTTTGCATCCTTGAGGCTAGCTGTGACGGGGCCCAGTCCGACCTGGTCAGACCGACACAATGAACCTGGTCTGTGGGTTCCACATACCCCAGTTCATTTCGATGGAATCAACATGACCTATTATGGGCTGAGTTCAACCTGGTTCAGATTGGCCAGTGGTGCAGAATTCATAGACCATGCGGGACCTGGCCCGATTTGGCCAATAATCTAGTTTGCCGGGTCGCCTGGTGACCTGGTCTAGTCTGGCCCTGCCCTAAAGGGCGTGGGACTGGCACACTGGCGTGAGTCTATCCTGCCAGTGCAGGTCTGGTCTACTAGGTAGAGGGATCATCCTAGCATGATGGGGGTGCCGCCTATTACTAGGGCATGAACCGCAAGTAGTGGGACTCTCCTTCATGCACTCAGTGGTGGTGATGACCATCTACCCTCCGCATCACCCGCAGACTCAGTCCCTGGGTTGATCTTAACCAACACGGCGTCATGCTGGCATTGTAGGTCTCCAGTTCCATGACCCAATCTATCGTGGTTTCTGCTACACCGGTGCACCATCAGGGTACACCGCTCCACCAGGCCGCTAGAACGGCTGGGGGTCTGCTCATGTTGTCCGGGATGCAACTGGCATGTGCCACCACAACTGCTGAGTGCTGCCGCTGATGGCACTGGTGTACCAGAAGATCCATCTGTAGACCTTCAGACATTATATGGTGGTCTGTTCGTTGCACCGCCTAGGCCGATGGGCTATAGGGAGAATCCTCTTTACAGTAATGTCTTCAAAGTAGCCTTTTCATCACTTCATAAACATCATTCCCCAAAAGCACAAAAATCGATGGGTTGGGACCATTTTTCTTGTCAGTATGCACCCTCCATTTAAGAAGTTTTAAAGATGGGGGATGTGTGGGGAGTCTCCATTCAATCGTTACATTCCAAGATTTGAACCCTAAAAATAAAACCCCGATAATGAAACACCATGCCGCATAGATGCACAAATAATAGGTCAACTTGTTTGTGGGATGACCCGTCTTCATCATTTATAGAAAAAAATGATGAAGAACAACAAATCAAAAACCCTATCTCTATGAATTTCATGGACACACATTCATCCTTGAGTGGTTATGACATCAGCGTCACTTCTCAGTTCCAATCATCAAAAGGCG
The DNA here is from genome assembly GCA_963277665.1 of Viscum album. Taxonomy (NCBI): domain Eukaryota; kingdom Viridiplantae; phylum Streptophyta; class Magnoliopsida; order Santalales; family Viscaceae; genus Viscum; species Viscum album. Next base: position 1,346,564,955 of record OY728121.1, on the reverse strand, counting down.
TGACGAAGAAGATGATGTTATATCGGTGTTCTTCCTGCTTCCCAGAGGTGGAAGTACATTAGAGGTATTCCAGATAAATCTTAAAAATTTTAATCCATTTTTCCCTAGTGTGTAGAACTATAAATAAGAAAAAATCGCATTATTCCCATTTGTATGTGATGTTGTGTAGTAACACTATTTTATTTATGAATCATAGTCCCTGTTATGCGTCATTAAATCATGATTACGCTATGAGTTTAATGCCCCATTAATGAGCCTCATTGATGTGCATCGACGTCACCAATTCTCTATCCTGCATCTTCGTTGTCCGCTACTCAAAAGTGAGAATGAAAATTAAATAATTAGTTTAAATTATTTTATTATTTTTCTCAAAAAAGTCCAAAAAAATAATTTTTCAACTCGGCCCTTTCTAGCCTACGTTAATACATTTCTAGGAAAATCCCAGTATTCTAAATTCAATAGTGCCCACTGATTTTTGATCAGAACAATGGTTGAAAGGATAATAAATAATGCTCACTCATTTACTGAACGTACCTAATTTTTTTTTAAAATTATGTATCAGGATCTCAAAACCTTAGAATCACATGCCATCTAATTTCACGATCACGAAATAATTCTTTATAAATAATAAATAAAATTAGACACAAATTATGGGAAGTTACATTCTCCCCACCTTAGGGATTGATGTCTTGGAAATCCAAAACAACATCTGAAAAAAATGGGGGTATTGAGAACAAATCTGAGCCCCCACTATCATGTGATCTCCTAAAGATTTCTATGCTACCATTAGACACACACTAGGGGAATCGACTGTCCCCATAGGAACTACTCATGTCAATCCACTATCTCCACTGGGAACATCACAAAAGCCACCCCATCGTCAATTTCCAGCTCACCCCAGGTGATGAAGTGCGATTGATCTTGCACGTACCTCCTCAGTTGTGACACATTCAAAACATCATGCACCCGGTGCATCAATGGGGGGAAGATCTAAGCAGTACGCCACCTCACCCACTCTTCTAATGATCTGAAAAGTAATGATGATTCTTGAAGATAGCTTACATCCTTGGCCAATTTTTCGCTCATCGGGTGAGACCTAATGGAACACATGATCTCCATCCTCAAAATCTAAGGGTCTCCATCTCCTTTCTGCGCAATACATATTCCTGCTATGTGAAATCCTTATCCACTCTTTGATGATCTGTACCTTCTCGATTGTAGCTAGTACTCTTCCCAGATCCATGAGTGTTGACTCCCCAGGTTCTATCCAGCATATGGATGATTTTCAAGGGCACCCATACAAGGCCTCAAACAGAGCCATGCCAATGGTGGGGTGATATTTATTGTTGTATGAAAACTCCCCCAATGGAATGTGGTCCCCCCCCCAACTAAGGCCAAATTCAAGGATGCAAGCATGATTCATATTCTCCAAGGTCTGTATAGACTGCTCTGCTTAACCATCCTACTTTGAATGAGAATATGTGGTCAAACATAGCAATGTCTTGAACCCCTCCTATATTCCCATCCACAACCATGATGTAATGTGGGTGTCACGATCTGAGACTATTGTCGAAGGTACCCTGTGGGGACGCACTATCTCCTAGATTTAAGGGCGTCTCAAGCCATCTACCATTCCATACCCCCAGATGGGTAAGAAGTGAGTGGACTTGGTGAGTCAATCAATGATCAACCAAATAATTTCATAACCTCTAGATGCATGTCGTAACCCCGACAAGATGTCTATCAAGATACCACCCCATTTCCTCTCCGGTACCTTGAGTGGATGAGTCAAGCCTACCGAAACATAGTGATCGTCCCTCACTTGCTGACAAGTGAGGTATCGTGAAGCAAGATCAAGCAGTGAATTATTCATCTTTGGCCACCAATACTAATGTTGTAGGTATTGGTACATCTACTCCACTCCATGATGTACCACCATAGGGGTAGTATGGAACTCCCTCAACACCTCCTCCTATAATTCCATTGTTACAAAGGTATTCCATCTAAAAGGATGTTGTGCTCCCCACCAATAAAAAATCTATAAGGAGACCAACCTGATGATATCTGAGAATGTCGGGCCTTGTATTCAATACCACCAAGCTCTTCCTCCCAGACAAGATGTATGAGTGGGTGAGTAAAAGCCATCTACTAGTGTTAAACAACTTCACCATCCCCTATGAGGGGAATCTTCATCGCAACTAACTACTTTGTCGCCTCACTCAGAAGCTACAACCCGGTTATCATGCTGAGCATGTCTACGAAAACATTTTCCATTCCAAGAGTATATACTATTTCAAAATAATAGTCCTGGAGAAACTATTGTAATTGATGTTGTATCAGTTTTATGTCCTTATGGGAGAAGATATACCTAAGACTCTTTTTTTCAGAGTAAACAATGAACCTATTAACCATCCAGTAGTGCAGCCACGTCGTCCCATCAAAGACTATGGTTTATACCTCTTGAGCATGGGTTTCATCATTAAAATCATGTTGCATCAGCTATCATGAGCCGTAGTCCATCACAACTCACTTCTCCATCCAGACACAACCCAGTCCATTCCCTAATGAATCACTATAAAATACATACAATACGCCCTCCTCTAGTAGTCTCAAGATGGGGGCACTATTAAGTCTCTGCCTCAACTCCTAGAATCTCTGCTGGAATTTCATTGCCCGCACAATGAGTTGTAACATTCATGTCAATGCTGACGAGGGTTATGCTACTCAGGAGAAGTCATCCTTGAGCCTCTGATAGTAACCAGCCATCCCCAAAAAGCTACACAACTCAGTCATGCTGTTATGTGTCTCTTATGAAATCACTACTTATATCTTAACCAGATCTAATTTAACTCTAGCCTATGACATGATGTGTTCCAGAAAGTGGACCTCTAGTATCCAGAACTGACATTTCGAGAGCTTAAAATAAATCTAGTGATCTCAGGGTTTATCCCGAACTATCCGTATGTGTGTTGCATTCTGCCCCTCCGACGCTAAATACTCCAAGATGTCATCGATGAATACCATGATGAACTGGTCAAGGTAGTGCCAGAAGATCCTACTCATTAGGCCCATGAACCCTACTGCTGTGTTTTCACACCAAATGTAATCACTATGAACTCATAGTGGCAATAATGGCACCTCAAGTCCATCTTTGGTACATCCTTTTCCTATACCCGAGGATGGTGGTAGCCAGATATGAGTTCTATCTTTGAGAACCACTTCTCCCCCTTCTAGTTGAATAATTCATCAATTCTAAAAAGTGAGTACTTGTTCTTCACATTCGCCTGGTTCTGGTGCTGTAAGTGCACTCGCAACCTCAAAATCTCATTTTCCTTCATGGAAAAAAGATCCAGGGATGCCGATGGTGAAACACCATGTCTTAAGAACCCCTTCTCTTATGAGTCTTCTTTCAATAACCTCAGCTCGTGATGCTCTGTGGGAGCCATTTGATATGCCGATGTGGATATTGGTGTCGTCCTGGGATACCTGTCGATACAAATGTCTATCTCTCAATGAGAAGGTAGTCCTAAAACCTCTTCTAGAAAATCATCCTCGTACCCATCCACTACTACTTGAAATCTTGGACTCCACTCCTCCGCTATAATAAGGGAGAGGATAGACAACTAGTGGGTGATCTATTGCACCCTCCTCTGAAATAATTCATCCTATGTTTCAAGGGTTTCATTTTCAGTAGTGAAAAAAACCATGGTCCAATCTGTGCGGACACACCACACCGTATGCCAAAAACCGTCATTTTGAGAATGTATTTTGGATAACCAATCCATATCCAAGGTGACAACATATGGCCTTGATGCTGCTACAAGGATATCCAAGTCGAATCTCATTTCTCCTAGAATAATCTCACATTGACATCACGAGTGTGTAGTCATCGAACTATCTCTACGAGGAGTCTCTAGATGTAAGGATTGAGAAAATGTATCTATTAGAATCTATGAGCATCGATCAGGAGCCATGGAAAGGATGGAGTGACTATCACCTGTGTCTATAAGTACTGCAGCTAGGGTGTAGAAGACATAGAGGGTACCTGAGATCATCTTTGGAGCACCATGGTCATAAGCCTCTACTGCTTAGAGCTAAGCTATCCCTTGTCCGTCTACTCCATGAGGTTGGGTTAGACCACCTGGGGGGTGGTGTTAGTAACATCTCATATTGTATCCCACTTCCCACCGCTCGACCAACTCCCCTTCCACATTCTCCGACCTATGGACCTCCTCGCTCGAACCGATGTAGCAGCCTCGATGGCCCCTCGATGGTCTTCTAGTCATTTGTATAGAGATTCAGGTTGTCACATTCCATGTGTCCCTTCCTGACGCACACATAGCACTACCTGGCTCCCTGAAGACTCCCTCCAAACTGGAAGCTCCACAACACCAACCCTGAGTCTTGGGGTCTCCCTCTGAAAGACTTGGCCCTCTTAGGGCCACACGTCTATTGTATGCATCCTGCTGAATAATCCACTACCTGGGGTCCGATAGTGGCTCTAGCCGACAATGCCTTCTTTTACATGAATCTATCTATAACAAGGGATCGATCTAGCCCCCCAACCTCGGTAGGGATGTTGAGAGTCAACACGGATGCCCTGATCTCCCACCTGATTCCCTTCTCGAATGCACAAGCCCTAAATAAATGTACTCATACCATTTATGTAGAGTAGCGGGAAAGATCTGTGAACCTCACCGAGTAGTCAGCCCCTGTCATTCTGCCCTTCTATATGTTAAGATGCTCCTAAATTCACACAGAGAATAACATCATGAGGAAAATCATCCCACAGAAGGTCCTCTTGAAGCCAATCCAGTTGAGGGTCACCTCATCGTGAGTTAGGATGATCATTCTCTAACAACACCCTATCGAGCGTTGTAGTTGGTTCACCTCCAAGATCACCTTCTAGTTAGACGGTGTCCTCACATAGAGAAAGACCCAAGCCACAACCTCCATCTAGTCCTTAGCGACTTGAGGATCTATCACTACCATGATCCTGGAGGACTATGTCTATGAAAATCATTTAGGGAACTGATCCTACGAACGTCCTCTATCGAAACCACTGACTGTAAATACTGACCATCGGTTCGTGGAAGCGTAGGTGAATCAAATGGTGGGTATATATCTAGAACTGGTTCCTGAACGAATGCCTAGTCGCTAGGCGGGATTTCCTCGTGACCTCGTATCGGGATCCTGGATGGTCTTCCATGTGGAGGCATCTTGAGATAGATCAAGATGTAATATGATTAGAAGGTTATACCTAGTGAACCAAATCTTATTCAAAAATAATGAGACACTTATGCAACTAGTGTTTTCATGTATTGAGCCCAAAATAGAATTCAGGGTCCAGGTGTATGGATACATAGGCCGCCACACCAACACTGGACTTTGTGAATCTAAAAGTCGAACTCACAACACATAACACTATTTACCCAAAACAAAAAATCAAACTCCCAATATTTGAGGGGGGAACCGACCACCAATTAAAACCACATGGTCTTGATTCTTCTGCTAAGTCCCATGACGTGAATACCCCAATATTACCTCCTGAAAGACAGGGGCTGGTGACTAGTGGAGAAGGTGTTAACCTACAAGTGGGAGACATTTTCCTAATTACTTGTATGCACATGCAGACAGCCAAACACATCCCAACACACTAAAAAGGGGAAACATGAACCTCCAAAATAATGCTGAGTGAACGCAAAACAGAACGTAAGTGGTCTAGAATACAAAACCAACAAGGAACTGAAAACAGCAAGTACAAAAAGAAAACATTGATGTCCATATATTGAAAACCCCTCATGATCACCAGAGTAGTGAAGCTACTAGAAACCGAAGTACTACGTCTTCTCTTCCAGGTCCTACTAGGGCCCACCTGGTCTTAGGCCACCAAGTTCACCGTCTAATCATCCGTTAGTCCCATCTGCCTATGCCCGCCTATCTAAACGTCAATTTTCTGCACCAGAAACAACATGTGTGGTTGAAGCTCATGAAGGGATGATTAACACAATACTCAGTGGGGACCCCTAAATAAAAATGGAAATACCACACATCAATTCATCAATGTAAAGAATGAATCACAAGACATCACACAACCGGTATATTCTTGGGTAGTAACAGTAGCATCTTCACTCCCAAATGTCGAACACCATGACCGTTGGAAAACTCTTCTTCTATTGAGTTTAGTGGGCCTACCGGGTTAAAAAAAGTCACTTCCCACTAACGTTGGACTAATGTGGTACTCATCTCCGATGATTACTATGGGTGTGGTGGGTTATAGAGTGCCTCTCCCCACTGTGGGCCTACAAGGTCACATAGAGTCGCTTTCCACCGTGGACTAACTGAGGTACTCATCCTGTCGAGTACTTTGGGTTCTCTAGGTCACATAGAGCCTCTCCCAAACATGTTCCTTTCAAGTCACACATATCTTCTTCCCATTAGGCCGTCATCGAGTAGTCTTTAGGTCTCATCCAACCACATGGTCTCATACATAGTGTACTTGGGATATTTGATCATCAATCCATTGTTACATCTCGAAATCCATTTATGTAACCAAAAAGAATTCCAAATGATCTAAATCCTCTAGAGGGTCAAACACTGCAAACAACCCATTAGTCAAACTTGCAGTTTTCAAGATACAAGCGTTTTAGTAACCAGGGGACCAGTTGCGACGAGGATCAGTCTGACATGGTAAGACGGAACCAACCAACCCAACCAAATTGTTCCACATACCCCAATGTATTTATACAGACATGACCAGACCTGGTATAGGATGAGGTCGGTTTCGTTCAGCCTGGCCAGTGGGTCAGGCCCAATAAGCCTTTATGGACCCAATCTGATGTGGATGAGTGTCCAGCCCAGCGTGTCACCCCGTGACCAGGTCTTGTTCGCCCCAGCCTGAAGCGGTGCTGGTCCAGCCCGTAGAGCAGTGGGAAGAGCCCAACCTAACATGTGAATGAACTATTGGGTGGCCTGATCTGCTGGTATGAAGACGAACCACATTAGCGGAAGGTGCGGTGCGCTTGGAACGCGATGGAATGCCGCATCCCTCCTGTTCCGACTGCGGCCCGAAAAGAGCGGGCCCCTCCATCAAATTCTTGTAGCCAGTGACAACTAGATTCCCTCAATATAACCTGTAGAATTAGTCCAATAGTTGAACCTATTCAATGAGGTTCCATGCTGCCACCAAGGGCCTCCAGACCCTGGCCCGATCGACACGTCTTCTACCGAACCAGCTTGCCGCCGGGGTGCGCCGCACCACCTAGCCGCTGGAACACCTTGCGGCCTGGTCCTGCCATCCTGAATGCGGTTGGTGTATGCTGCCACCATCGCTGCGTGCTGCCACTACGAGCACCGGTGTGCCAACAGATCCTTCGGCAGACCAATGGATGCGCTTCAGTGGTCGTTTCTTCATGTCGCCAATACCTATGACCTCCAGGGACATCCTCTTTACTGTGAAGCCTTCAAATACACCTTGTGGTCGCTTCAAGAAAAATTTTCACTAGGACTGCACAAACGGATTGTGTCATCCCTAACCATCCTCAATAGATGTTAAAAATATTGGAGTGTTTTGGGGAGTCTCAGTTCAATCATTACATGCCATGATTTGAACGCTGAAAATAAATCCCCGTCAATGCCACACCCTCTCATATAGATGCACGAATCACGGTTTATCCTATTTCAGTGTTGACTCATGTTTTTAATTTATAAAAATGGATGGGGAAGAACAAAAAATCAAAAAATATAATTTTTTGATGTTCAGTGTCGATCGTTCATCCTTGAGGGGTTAAGACGTCAGTGTTGCTTCTTGGTTCCGATTTTCGAATGGTGTGACGAAGAAGATGATGTTCTTCTAGCATTCATCTTGCTTCACTGGGGTGGAATTACATTAGTGGTTCTCCATATAATCCTACAAATTTTTAATATATATTTTCCCCTATTGTGTTTAATTATAAACAGGAGCACATCGCAATGTTCCCATTAGGATGTGACATTGTGTCATTACATTGTTTTATTTAAGACACAACGTCGCTCTTACGAGTTTTTAAATCATTGTTACACAGTGAGATTAACGATACATTAATTAGCCTCATTGATGCACATCTTCTCCACCATTTTTCCACTATGAAACGTCTCCATCCACCACTCAAAAGTGGGGAAAAATTTAAAATAATATTTTAAATTTTTTTATTATTTTTCATGAAAAATCTATAAAATAACATTTCTACTCAGCCCGTGCCTACTGAAGATAAATCATTTATAGGAAAATAATGGAGTTTTGAATTCCACGATGCAATCAGATATGTGTTCTGAGTGACAGTTCAAAATATAGAAAACCCCACTCAAACATTTACATAACGCACCTAAATATTTTTGAAAATTCTATTTTGGGCTCTCAGTACCTCGGAATAACGTGCCGTCAAATTTCACAGTCTCAAAATAATTCTATATAAATAAAAAAACATTAAACAATAATTTAGTGATTTTACAGCATGATTAACAATTCCCATTGTGAATTAAATTAATATTAAACCTCAAGGAAATCTTATATAATACAAAAATTTACCTCTGTTCATTCTCTTTAAAAGAATTCTAGACTATCTAATATATTCCATAAATCCAAAAATTAAATATAAATCATCATAATTGACATTATCAACAATCACTAGTCAATTTTATGTTCATCATCTTTTTCGCTTATACTGTATGAACATAAAACATCTCCTTATCCTAGCTAAATATTATTATGGACTACATTAAGAGTAATATAACACTCTCTATTTTCTCTATATCAGTATACCATAAAATTATTTTCTTGTCTTTCAGTTCCATTAAACATATCTTATACAATCATTAATTAAGAATAATGAATGAAAATCATTATATGTTTAATGTTTTTATTGACAAAAATATAATGTATAATTTATTTCTACGACATAATCCTCAAATCCCAAAAAAATACCAATTAAATATTTTGAATATCATAGTATCATCCATGGATAATTAGCTTACTCTTTGATTTGTGAATTAAATCTTATAATTCCCAATTTCCCCACACAATTGAAATCAAAATATATATGGTATATAGGGATTAAACACATATCCATCCTTCAAACTATCTATTTTACTCATAAATTAATTTCTATATAACCGCATTTCCAACACATAAAACCACTTCTCATTTCATGGAGTCATTTCCCTAGGAACTTCTTCACACATACATGATATATAGGAAGCCAAATATTCTTCCTTACATGGACTTCATGAAAATTCAATTTTATATTATTTGGTTTGTCAAAAAAATATCCCATTTTGTGATTGTTAATCACATGATGAGATAACTGATTATTCACAATAAAAAAGTTCTGTAGTGGGACTACTAATTCATTTGAGGGATCATTGGGATAAATGTTTCATTTTTCAACATATTATATGTTAACGTGATTCCTTCTTTTTACAACAACTTATTAAAAACCAAAATCAATGTATGGTTTTTTTGGGAAACCAATTCCCAATACCTCCCATATAAAATGTGAGTATAATTTAGTTGGCCACCAAAAATGTGGTCAAGTAAATAAGCTATAATTACATTGTAGATGCACATGATATGATGAACATAAGTAGAAAATACGTCATGTAATCTATAAATGAACAACATATAATCATCAATACAAAATTAATAAACAAAAAAACCCATATATAGGGGTCATACACTTACTAAGACACCACTATCCATTGGGGATGCAATATGATACACCATGCAAGAGAATTACTCATAATATTTTTTTGAACTAGAGTCATCCATAATGTCATCTAATGCAACCCATAACAACCGCTAAGAAAAAGAGTTCCAAGATATTCCATGAGGCCATACAGCTTCATCTCTCACCCATGTTAGGCCTCACATCCAATAGAAATATCTCTTACATATCGTAAGGAATTGAGTATCATTTCTCTATAAGGTCATTTTATCAAATATCTATCATAGAGTAGGAAATAATCAATCCTAGGATGTTAACTTCACTGGTTAGGCTTCATGGATAGGCTATCATGGGTGTTCCTCGAGTCAGTACATAAGGTCTTCATTTCAATAACATATGTCATGGACTATATTGTTCATCATCATAGGCCTTTTTCACTTTCCCGCAATGGTCTAGTCATATCATTAAAATCAAAATTTCGTCAAATTATAGGAAAAGAAACCTAATGAAAAATGTTATATAAAAAAATAAGGAAAATAATTCATATGAATGGAGTATATTATATACATATATACAACACATTGAATCATTTCCATAAAAAATATATTTTAAAAAATGGAATATCGAGCATGAGTATCTATCTATATATATACATATATATTATCAAACATAATGACTGGTTTTAGGGGAAACTGCAATGACCCAAACTGTCATTAAGGTAAATCCCTCTTCAACTAATTAATTCTATCTTTATGTTAAATGGTAATATAAAATGTGAACTTATTTTGTTTTATGTTTAGAATTGTGACTATTTCTAATATAACTGTTGAAAAGTGATCACCTGATTAGTATAAATATAATTCCTTAACAAATCCAATTTACTTAGACAAAGGAAGCGATGGCCTCATCCAGTAGACGTGCCCCATACGAAGCCCATTTGTCAGAGCTCAGAAAGGAGGTGGTTTCATTGTGCTTTGCTCTTGACCAATCCCAAGACGAGATTGAATATGTTAAGCTTGAGCGGGACTTCCTATGAGAGAAATGAAATTTGATAGAGATTAATATCTGAGCAATGTTATCTGAGCCACCCCAAGAGTCTGTCACCATCACACACCTTACCCTTCAGTCTTATGTGGGTGTTATAATGGGTTATGTAACAAGACCTTAGAAATATGGTTATATACATTTTTTATATAATAATTAAGATACATTAATTTTATTATTGTTACATTGTAATTAGTTTTTAAAGAACAAATAGTATTTTTAGTTAATATTCAAATAAGAAATCAATTTTTATTAATTAATGGATTTTTTAAATAATTAATATTTTAATAAAATAATATCATTATTATTAAATTAATTTTTTTATATAAATGATCGTATAATTTTAGGAATACAGATGTAATTTTTATTAAGGTTTGAAAGCCATTTTTGTAAAAACCCATGAATTATTTATAACTGTCGGTTTATATTTTAAAAGTAAAAATTAACATATTTAGAAAATTGTTTAGATAAAATGAATATTATTTCTGGAATTAATACGTCAAAATTATCCATTGGTGGTTTTTTTTATAATTTTCTTAGACTGTCAAATTTTTGGGTAAAAATTAAATACCGTTTAAATATATAATGTGTATTATGACATCATAATGCCCCAATAGTTATGTAATAAAATTAAATAAGCCTTATGTTCAAAAAATATATGTTTTCCCATTAAAATAATGTGATTTTGGGTTTGTTTGAATTATTTTACAAAGCATTAATGGACACTTCAAGACTTATTAAACATCTTGTCTCTTTAAATTGTTTTCTTTAGTAGTGTGACTCACCTCCGCATAAGAAAGCCCATTATTATAAGAATTTCAGACTTTTGAACAATAAAATATTATTCTAAACTTTCCTTTTCCAAAAAAAGGGCAAAAACCATGGGTTGTTTTGTGGGTTGGATTAGATTAATGTGGGGGTCCCTAACCTAAATAATAAAAAATTACCTCATGTTTCATATACAAACCCACACAAGATCCCACTTTATTCTCAATCAAAGCCTTTTAAGTTCATCCAAACTCTACTATAATCTCTCTATAATCCTCCAAAGATTCCCCAAGCTTCCAAGAAGCCTCTCGCAAGACTCTCTTAAGCCTTTGGAAGCACAATTCCATTTAAGGGGTTTTTCGTCCTTTCAAATTTTCTCCCATTTTTATTAATGTTGTTATGCCATTTTAATTTCAATTATAAATGTTTTCATATGTTTTCTCACCTCTACCATACCACCCTCATTATGTTTTAATTATGGGATACCCCTTTATCTCTCATTAAATTCCTCCCATGTACACCCATTACTATGCCGAAATTTCGAAATGAATTTCTCTCTCCTCATTTACATTCAAGCAATTATTTTGTATCATGAATCTTAATTCAATTACAATTGTTGGGAAATGTATTTATATGACCCCATCACGATCCATTTCATGTATATATGATGAGACCCCCCTTTCTCTCTCATCATCCATTTTTATGAATTCTTATGTCATGCCATTACACTACAGAAATTGCACAGATTTTCCAAGACAATGTTATTGTGTAGTGAATACCATGCCCATTTCTCTATCAAGGGTATTCACCTTTAGGCACATTTACATATTTATTATAGTGTTTCTTATATTAATTCCACATACCTTTATCATGGGATAAATGATGATGTTTTATGAATCCAAGTTATATGATCCATTTGGCACACTTATGCATGAAATGAAATGTTTATGAAGGGTGAGCCCTTATAGCGCTCCAATGCATTGGGTAAAGTATAATATCATGATACGTCATTTTCAATGGGTGTTACTAATGTTAATTCATGTGAAATAATGTTTTTTTCATGCTTAATGTGCAATGAAGATTTACGCATGCGCCTTGTGCAATGAGCCTTGGCTCATGCTAGTTCCATGTTAAGTGTTGTTTCCATATTTCCATGTTTTTATTATCATGTTTTATCATGACTTTATGTTAATTCTTCTCTTATTCACTGTTGATATTCCTATTGTATAACATGTATTGTATTCCTCATGTTATTCCATGATTATTACCTTATTGGGCTTCATAGAAAATCCTTTTTCTTAGGCATGTCCTCAGGTTATCCCATGAAATTCTATGTACGAGGGAATGTAGTGGTAATATAAAAGAAGATTTGAATAAAGATGTTGTATTTAATGTTTTATGTTGTTATGTAATGATCCTAAGCCCCAAAGACACTAGACCTCTTGATCTTCTATATTTTATGTAGTGAAGTTTATATAATAAATTATTTTTAATTGTGTAATAAAAGATCCGGATATTCATAGTTGGTATCAAAGGATAGGTTTAGTAATTTTTGGGATTAGGATTATAAAACCCTAGTAAATACATAGAGACAAGACTAAGTATAATAAAAACATCCCTATGTTTTTTTGAGTATTGAGTAGGTGGTTCATCAAGAAAATACATCCACGTCTGGATACGAGTAGGTAGAGACGGCTACGACACAAATGTATCCCAAGTGGAACAACCAAAAACACCGCGTTGAACTAGAATCGAACAACAACTGGTGAATGAAAACGAGCCTTGATGCACTCATGGTTATGAAACCCCCGCGGGATATTCTTTGGTAAATTCACTAGCTTAGTATGAACCATTATTAAGGGACAAAAAAATCCCCTAAAAATATATGATAGAAATTTGATCATGGATAATAGAGACTGAAGCCAATATATTAATGCGTTATGGAAATAAGATCTATTTATAAGTCATCAGTTTTTCCCTTGTATTACGCTTTATCTGTTACCCCTAAAATTCCTTTTATTCCAGCCAATGGGCGGTAATAGGAGGACTCGGGCTAACAACTAATGTGATGATCAATGTTATGATCGTAATAATAAGATGCCCAATATAATGGGAGTGGGAGTCGAAAACTTTGTCTTGCTTCTATCTCAGCTAACTCAAGATTTGAATAGAATCATGGGTCAAGAGGAACATTCAACCCCCACTAAGAATGAAAAATTTGCTGCCATGAGATTTATGAGACAAAGGCCTCATACATTTAATGGATAATCCGATCCCTCAATCGCTGAACAATGGATCACCTCCATTGATAATATCTTCTCCATCCATAAATGTTCTGAACAAGAGAAGGTTCTCCTAGATACTTATTGTATGGAGGGTGATGCTGATCAATGGGGGATGTTGATAAAAAATACAAATCCAGAGGAGGAGATCGAGGCATTGGAATGGATGGATTTCTGGAAGATGTTTTTCGATAAATTTTTTCCGCGCACCCTATGGTTTAAGATGGAAAGGGACTTCATTTCCCTCAACAAAAAGGATGATGAATCTATTGAAGCGTACAAGAAAAACATCATAAGGCTTGCACGATATTCCTTTGGCATTGTCATTACCCCTGAATTCAAGGTTGACCGATACTTTAGTGGGATGAAACCTAGCCTTCGGAAAGCATTGGAGATCCGTGACTTTGACAGCTATGAGGAAACTATCCTATGTGCCCTCAAGGATGAAATGGAGATCGGGGAATCTCAGGGGTATCATAGGGATTAGTTGAATACTGTGGAATTAAATGATGGTAGTCTGATGAATAAATCCAATGGTGCTAAGAAGATCCAGCACCCCACTTGTAAAGGTGGGGAAAGAAGAACCCTGGAAATTTCTTGATGGGGACGAGGAAATGCTTTAGGTGTGGAAGAGAGGTGCACCTAGCTGCTAACTGCCGACAAGAAAACCATGCGGCTAAAACAGAGGAGAGGAACACTCTTTTTGAACCTCAATGCATTTTTCATTACTAAAACTGCAAATAACCATGGCATCTTTCCAATCCATGCCCTAAGCCAAGGGTTTTCGGAGGCAACCAACTACCTCCAAGGAAGATAGGGTGGGATTTTTCCATCACTACCTCCTAAGTGAACCCCAAAAAATGAATGGTGGAAGGTATGCTAGTTATTCATTCAAGAATAATGAACATACTTTTTGATTCAGGTACTACGCATTCTTTTATATCTAGAAAGTTTAGTAGAACAATCCTAGCACTACCACAAATCATGGAAATGAAGATGTCAGTGAATATGACAAATAATGAAATCATTGCATCCCATGAATATAACTCCTCACCTATCATTCTCTGTGGATTAAACATCCCGGTGAACCTTTTTATACTACCTCTTCTGAAATTTTATGCAATTCTTGGCATGGATTGGCTTTCCTTATATAGAGCCAACATAAATTCTCATCAGAGGGAAATCACTCTCCATGTGGAGAATCGACCCCCAATTCATTACAAGTGCATGTAGGAAGATGAATCTTCTTTAGCTCCATCATCTCAAGTTTTGATATAACTACCCAATAAGCATGAATACCTGGATCAGATGATTCAGTCTAAGGAGGAAACTATCCTAGAAGACATGCCTATTGTGCGGCAATTTCCTAAAGTGTTTCCTAAGTAATTTCCTAGTCTTCCTACTAGAAGAGATGTTGATCTCTCAATTGATCTTATAAATGGGGTGTTTCTAATATCCAAGACTCCATATATAATGGATAATATGGAGCTTGAGGAGCTGAAGAAACAACTACAGGATAATCTGCATAAAGGTTTTATACACTCAAATGCTTCAACATGGGCTTCGCTAGTCCACTTCATCAATAAGAAGGATGGGTCAATGCGCCTTTTCATCGATTATCGTGAGCTCACAAAAATCACAATAAAGTGAAAGATCCTATCCCATGAATTGATGAATTTTTTGATCAGCTACATGGAGAACGCTACTTCTCCAAGGTGGATTTGCGGCCGAGATATTATCATGTAAGGGTGAAGATAAAAGATATCCCCAAGACTGATTTTTGTACAAGATATGGGCACTATGAATTCATAGTAATGTATTTAGGACTCACCAATGCTCCAATAATATTCCTGGACTTGATTAATACAGTCTATAGAGATTACCTAGAATAATTTTTGGTAGTCTTTATAGATGATATTCAAATATACTCCAAAACCAAGGAGGATCATTAGGAGTAATTGAGAAATGTACTTGAGACCTTGCTGAAGGATAGGCTCTACGCAAAGTACAGAAAATGTGAGTTATGGTTTAAGGAGGTCCCATTAATGGGACATATCATCACAAGCAATGGGATATCTGTTGATCCCACAAAAAAGGTGAAATTCAGTGATGCCTGAGGCCAAAATCGGTAATGAATATCCATAGATTTTTGGGGTTAGAAGGATATTATCGTTGATTTTTGAGAAATTTATCATGATTATCCAACCATCTTACCAAGATAAATCAGAAGGGAGTAAGGTTTTCTTGGAGTGATGAATGTGAAATAAGCATGAAGGAGTCTAAAAGGATGATTATCACTACACCCGTTCTCACATTACCAATAACTGGTGAACTATTGGTGGTATTTAGTGATGCTTCGAAGAAGGGTATGGGATGTGGGTTCAAGAAAACTGACAAATTCATTGCCTATGATTCAAGGAAATTGAATGTTCATGAGTATAACTATCAAACACATGACCACGAGTTGGCTGCAGTGATCTTTGATTTGAAAAGTTTGCAACATTATCTATTTGGGGAGAAGTGTGAAATATATAAGGACCACAAAAGCCTCAATTATATATTCACACAGAAAGAGTCGAACATGCGCCAACAAATATGGTTAGATATAATCAAAGTCTATGACTTCTCAATCCATTACCACTCTAGTAAAGCGAACAAGGTGGCAGATGCCCTGAGTAGAATGGACCCAACAATTCTTTCATTAATGAGAATTGAAAAGGATCAAATCTTTTTAGATTTGATGAAGATGAACATGGGAATCATAAAGAAATGAACATCATCAAGCCTTTCACAAATTATTTCTCAACCGTCACTTTTGGAAACATTAAAGGATGCTCAAAAGGATGATGTGGGAATTCAAGAAAAAAGTGGAAGCTATTGGAAAAGGGAAATTCTCAGAGATTAATGTTAATGAAGAAAGAATTGTGAGATTTGGGAAAAGACAATGTGTTCCATCAACTGAGGAGATGAAGATAGAACATTTTGATGATGCACATAGATTGAATTTATCTATTCACCCAGGAAACAAAAAGATGTATCGAGATCTCCAAGAGAATTATTGGTGGGATAATATGAAGAAGGAGATTGCTGAATATACATCAATGTGCCTAGTTTCTCAGAAAGTGAAGGTAGAGTGGAAGAAGACTAAGAGGATAAGGCCACTATTGCCCATACAAAAATGGGAATGGGAGAACATCACCGTGGACTTTTTCACCAGACATCCGAAGTCATCCAAATGAAATAATTCAATCTAGGTTGTTGTGGATCTTCTTACAAAGGATGCACACTTCATTGCTATTCGAGAGGATTTCTCATTGGATCAACTTTCATGGATATATTTTAGAAATGTGGTAAGGCTGTGTGGATTACCACTATCTATTATGTCATATCGAGATCCAAGATTCACCTATATGTTTTGGAAGAGTCTTCAACATTCTCCAAATACTGAACTGAACTTCAGTATGACCTATAATCCTCAAACTGATGGCCGATCCAAGAGGACTATCCAAACACATTAGGACATGTTGAGAGCTTACTAAATTGACATTAAAGTAGGATGGTATCAACATATTACTCTAGTTTTGTTCTGTTATAATAACAGTTTCTACCTGAGCATCCAAATGACACTATATAAGGCCCTTTATGGAAAAAATGTGTAGAACACCGGCGTGTTGGGATGAGGTCGGTGAGCATAAGCTACTTGGACTAGAAATGGTCGATGAAATTGTAAACAAGGTGAAAACCATTCAGCAGCCTATCATGGAATCCTAGAGTCAACAGAAGAGTTATGCAGATAACCGTCAACGAGGCATTGAGTTTAAAGTTAGAGACATGGTATTTCTACGCATATCTCTATAGAACAAGGTCATGAGGTTTGGAAAGAAATGTATGTTTAGTCCAAGGTACATCAGCCCCTTTGAGATTCTTGATCGTGTCGGGGTTGTGGCCTATCGACTAGAACTTCCACCTACCATGGCCAAGATACATGATGTCTTTCATGAATCCCTCTTAAGTACATACCAGACCCTTCACATGTACTCTCTTCAGAGGTGGTACAATTAGAGGATGATCATTCTTATTAGGAGTAACCAGTGATGATCTTAGATCATAGAGAAAAATTTCTATGAAATAAGAAAATTCCTCTCTTCAAGGTGTTGTGGTCAAACCAAAAGTTTGAATAAGAGATGTGGGAATCAGAGGAAATGATGAAGCATAGGTACCCACATCAGTTTTAGTGTGGGAAACGAAAAGTTCAAGGGAGAAATTTCCTAATTGGGGAAGATTGTAATGAACCAAACATTCATTAATGGAAAACCATCTTGATCTAATTTAATTCCTCTTTATGTATAATTTTTATATAAAATGTCAAATTCTTTTGTTTTATGTAAAGAATTTTGACCATTGCTAAAACAGCCATTGAATAGTGATCACCAGATTAATATAAATATATGGCTTTAACAAATACAATTTACTCAGAGAAAGGAAGCGATGACCTCATCCAGTAGACGTGCCCCACACCAAGCCTATTTTTCAGAGCTCAAAAATGAGGTGGTGTAATTGGGCTTCGCTCTTGACCAATCTCAATCCAAGCATGAATATTTTATGCTCGAGCGGGACCGCCTATGAAAGAAATCGAAGTTGATAAAGATTACCACCCGAGCAATGTTATCTGAGCCACCCCAAGAGTCTGTCACCATCGCACACCTTACTCATCGGTCTTATGCTGGTGTTATAAGGGTTTATGTAACAAAGCCTTATAACTATAGTTATTTATATTATTTTTGTATATAATAATGAATATACTTTCATTTTATTATTGTTACCTTGTAAATAGTTTTTAAAGCACAAATAGTATTTTTAGTTAATATTCAACAAAGAAATATATTTTTATGAATTAATGGATTTTTGAATTAAATAATATATTAATAAAATAATTATAATAATGTTAATTTCATTTTTTATTAAATATAAATTATCATATAATTTTTGGAATGCAGTTGTAAATTTTATTAAAGTTTGAAAGCCGTTTTTCTCAAAACCCATGAAATTTTGATAAATGTCGGTTTTTATTTTTAAAGTAAAAATTATCATATTTAGAAAAATATTTAGATAAAATCAATCTTATTTATGGAATGAGTATTTCAAAATTATCCAATGGAGAATGTTTCCTAATTATCTGAGACACTAAAATTTTTGGTTAAAAATTAAATACTGTTTAAATATTTAATGTGTTTTATGACATCAGAATGACCCAATCATGATGTAATAAAATAATATAAGACTTTTTTTGTCCAATATATGTTTTACCATTAAAAAAAATGTGATTTTGGGTTTATTTGACTTATTTTACAAAGCATTGATGGTCCTTTCATGACTTATTAAACATCTATTTTTTAAAATTGTTTTCCGTGAGAGTGTGACTCACCTCCACATAAAAAACCCCATTATTTCTAGAATTTAGGACTTTGGTCTGATAAAATATAGTTTTACACTTCCCTTTTCTAAAAAACATGGGCAAAAACCATGGTCTGGATTGTGGTTTGGATTAATTTAATGTGAGGGTCCTAATCCTAAAAAATAAAGAATTCCCTCACTTTCCTACATAAACCCACCAAAGCTCCCACTTCCTACTCACTCAAAGCCTTTGGATTTCATCAAAACTCTGCCCTACACTGTCTATAATACTCCCAAGGTTCCACAAGCTCCAAAAAACCCTCTCTAAACCCTCTCTCAATCCATTGGAAGCACAATTCAAAGTACGGTTTTTTCTTCCTTTCTCATTTTGTCCAATTTTATTAATATTGTTATGCCCTTTTAATTTCAATTATAAATGTTGGTGTATGGTTTCAAATCTCCCCCATTCTGCCCTCTTTATTTTGTAATGATGGGATACCTATTTTTCTCTCATTTAATTACTCCCACGTACACCCGTTACTATGCTGAAATTCCAAAAGAAATTTATCTCTCCTCATTTACATTCAAGAAATTATTTTTTATCATGAATATAAATTCCATTAAAATTGTTGGGAAATGTATTTATATGACCCCCGTTACTGTTCTTTTTATTTATATATAATGAGACACCCCATTCTATCTCATCAACAATTTTTATGAATTCTTACTTCATGCCGTTATGCTTCCAAAATTACATCGATTTTCCTAGCCAATGTCCTTGAGTAGGGAATACCATGCCCAATTACATATCAAGGGTATTCAACATTATTAAAATTTAATTATTTATTATAATGACTCATATATTAATTCCACATTACTTTATCTTAGAATAAATAATTATTTTTTATAAATCCTTGTTATATGATCCATGTGGCACACTAATGCATGAAATGAAAATTTTAAGAATGGTGTACCCTTATAACACTCCAACACATTAGGTAAAGTATAGTATCATGATACTTCATGTTAAATGGGTGTTGACTCATTCTAATTCAAGTGAAAAAAGGTTTTACTCATGCTTCATGTGAAATGAGGATTTACTCATGCTCCTAGTGAAATGAACCTTGGCTCATGCTAATTCCATGTTAAGTGTTGTTTCCACATTTGCATGTTATGATTATCTTGCTTTATAACAACTTTATGTTTATACTTCACAATTACTCTATTGATATTATTATTTTATAACATCTATTGTATTACTCATGTTATTCCATGATTATTCCCTTACTGGGCTTTATAGCTCACCATTTTTCTTTATGTATGTCCTCAGGTTATCCCATGTAATGCTATGTATAAGGGAATGTAGTGGTCATGTAAAGAAAGTTTTAAATAAAGATGTTGTATTTCATGTTTTAAGTTGTTATGTAAAGATCCTAAGCCCCAAATACACTATACCTCTTGGTCTTATATATTGTATCAAGTGAATTTTATGTAATAAATTATGTTTAATTGTGTAAAAAAGATCATGGTCGTCATAGAAACACATTCACTCACATGTGATCAAGGAATCAACATGTTCTAAAGGCTACACATGCAAACACATGTGATCATGAATCAAAAATAGTTTCATGGGATACATATTTAGATATAATATATGAAACATAAAACGTGTCCCCATGGGATAAACACTAACCCACATGTGATCATCGAATCAACATGGTATCACGGTATATATGTCTCATATATAACAACGACACACCCATGGGGGTCCATGTAATATAAGTCACTCATTTCAGATGAATCCTCTTCTATCAAAATCCAACATCAAGAAATTTTAAAAATATACATCATGGTACTTATTATTTATTGTGTTATATTAGGGATAGTTTATTTAATTAGATAAGGCTTTAAGATGATCAACTAATTATAATTTAGGTTTTATTCAATGCGCAATAATGAATTAATATTTGTTCATCCTTGGTGGTTGACCTAATATAAAATTATAATATACTATACACTATAAAATAGATTCCTGTAAAAAAGACTAAATACCCCAAATATAGCCAACTCTCAACCATGAAAAACCAAATATCTTTTTTGATTCAATTATTGTCCATTTAGTGTCTATCTATCACCACAAAGTTATAACACATTCCCATGAATTAATTTTTTTTTTACTTATAAAAAATTTATTACTATATATTTGATTTCATGAAAATTATATCATCGTGGGAATGCAATTATCATTGAGATACTAATAGGATATCAATAACTAGATCATTCTTGGACTAACCACCCATGGAATTTTTGTGAAACACTTCCAAAATTATTTTTGGAAAACTAAAAATCGTATGAAAACAAAATAAATGAAAATTTAGTAAAATTAAATATTAATCCATAGAAGAATGAAAAATGTTACATAACATAGACAAATTTTATTCCAATAGTGTTCATTCCCTCCTTGCACAATATCGATTTTTTGGAATTGAAAACCCCCAATTTAATTCCATGGTATGATAGATGTTTCAGCACTATTTGAAAGAAAAAAATTAATAGATCAATATGGGGAATAAATATAATTATTCACATATTGATGTCACATAATCATTATCACAAGACTCCCCCAGCCCCATTGATCTACTGTCCCACCATTTTAGTACCATTCATCTTTGTTTTAGTAAAATTTTTAGCATGTTCTAAACTAGGATCATGCTAAGAATCAATCTAGGAAAAAGATGATCAAGTGGAAGATGATTGAAGGAGAATTGAGAAATAAATGATCATAAGGTATAAGAATTATAAATTTTAATACCCAAAAAAAATTGATAGGATGAACAACCACTAAAAGATGAAGAAGGAGGATGATATTGAAAAAAAATGAAGGATGTCACTCAAATGTTCTGATAGATCGCACATAAATTCACAATAGATCAAGGGTAATCAATGGAGGAAGAAGAAAAATGGTATATGAAGAAATATACCTATAAAATTAAATTAAATTTTTATTAATATAAAAGGTTTATGGTTCTAAAAATATCCATGAAACTATTAATTGATTGTTCCTGTGTGATCCCCACCGATGTGTTGATTAGGCACCACTAGTTAGATGATAGGTCACCGAAAAACTATTTTCTACTCACCAACAAGCCTATAAGTTCATATAAAAAGGGTCTTCCTTATACCACTACATAGTTGGTGGGGAATAATGGCTAGCTAGTTGTATCCAAGGAAACCTCAACTACTCCGGTCCTATTCTGCAGAAAACATTTTCTGTAAGTTACAAACAGAGCATTCTTCCTTGTATAGACACATAGATTAATTTTTTTCCTTAAGTTTTCACAATTAATCACCATTTTATCTGAATGTTTCCTCCAAATGATGTAAACCACAAATTACCTATGAAATTCAAGGTAGTTAAGGGCATGGGTTGTTACAATCTCCATAGAAAATCATTTCTCATCATCATGAATATGTGTTAGCACACAAATAATGTTTCTGGATCATACATAATCATGTATTACATGGATTTATATGTGTTCCATAAATGAATTCAAACTCATCACTCAAATTACATGCTCTTCGCCAAACATTATTTATAATCTTATAGTGAAACACCAAACTAGAGAATAATAATCAAATTCCAAAATCTCAATAACACCTTACATCAAAAATATTATCACCACCTCTGAAGAACATAACACATTATGTTATCATCCATAGATTCATGCTGAAGCAATATGGTTCTCTCAAAAGTATAAATTTTACATGTAACAATATACTAAGAGTCTAGTTACACAAAATGGGTGGTTCCTTTCGACCTTCCATGTCTAAATACATTTATTGGGTGAGATGTTGATATGAAACTCAAATTCCTAGTTTTGAGAAAAACTAATGATTCATCCTTAACTAACATAACCAAAACTAGTTTAACATTTAAAAAATGACCCCAAAGAATCTTAAACAGTTTTTTCTCACATGATATAAGTGGACATATGTTGTTCTATCCAACTATTTTTAGTTTCACACATAAAAATGATCAATATTATTCTGGGCGATTTCTAGCAGTGGTACTTGGCCTAATAATTAACATTCCATGCATCAACAAACCATAATGCCATAATAGTAATAATAGTTATTATATAAATCCTTAATAGCAATAAATTTGTAAAATAATATCAATATATATTTCTTATTGTTTCATCAACCATTCATATAATCCATAATGCTCTTAAGAGTGAATTAATACACTAATTATCTGAATCACATTGAAATTTCACAAGCTACACTCTGTGTCTGATTCCCAAATCTAGTTTATTTTCATTTCCACCAATGAATAAAAAATATATTTATAAATAAAATTGAATTAATCATATTTATTACACATCATCATTCAAGAGTAAGTAATACTATTCAACCATCAATATTATATTGAACCATGAACATTTCCCAATGATAATCATTTTACATAAGACCAATTCAATGATCTCCAACAAATGATTATTTTAATTATTTTTTAGAAATTTATAGATAAATATAAAAATCCCAATATTTTTTAATCCTTAAACCAAATGATTATGTATGATTATTCATTTATACTCGATTTACATGAAAAATAGCATGTACTACATAAGTTTGTATTACTTAAAAATTAAATCACTATATATAATGATTAATTATAAATTTTCATAATGAAATATAGTAACCTAGTAGTAGTTCACGAAAGTTTATATATGTGGGTCTTTCCACAACACAAAAGATTTAAAAATGAATGGAGAATTATTTTTTTAGGATTGAAAATTGGTTGAATACATAATACTAACACAATCTATTGTTTATTTAATCTTCCATGATAGAGATATATCCAAACTCAACATCATATGGGATTTCAATCCCTACAATAATCACACTCAAATCAACAATTCCAAACTCCATGTGTGGATGAAAAATAAATTCTCCAATTACATTAAATTACAGACTTTCCATGTTCAGCAATAGAACCTGAAAAATTCGCAAAGGTCATCTCACCATCATATTTGTACAAATTGAACCATCTCAATGCATAACCGTAGACATGAATTCTACAACATCAAATATTTACTATAAAAAAATTAATAATCATATCTTCACATAAACTAGAGTGTTTCATCCAAAAATTATAGTCTTTATATCAAGACTCACATGGATCTTTAGGTGTCTATATTCTATAAGGTTTAAGCTCCCCAAAACATGATAACTCCATATAGTCCCCATTATAAGTAACGTTACTCTTCTTCCCTAATTAACCATTCCACACCATTTACATGGGAGTAAATTCAATACACCGAGTATCTACCCATATTCTATCTCGTCTTGTTCTAACAACCTATAGTATTCATGTAACCACCAAAACATTTTGAATTATAATTATATCATAGAAATTTGTGTTATATTATATTATACTGAACAAAATATAAATATTTTATAAAGATGTGTGTATAATTAAAATGTGACCATTGGGTTTTGACCACAATTTGACCCCTGGTCAATTATGAGCACTAGTCAATAGGGCCAGATGAAATAGTACCCTTAACAATAATTTTAACGTTATAATTAGTATTATAAATATAAATGATAACGGTTAATTAATAAAAAATTAGAGTCGTTTCATACGAAGACCATTTTTTAGAAATTGGGAGGAAGATAAAAAATTTGGATTCTCTCTTTACCAATTAAAAACTATGCTTCAACATGTTATTCTTGAATGAAATTTCCTATAGGAGAAGTTAATGTTAGTTAGGATTACCACTCTAGTGATGTTTTTTGATCTTCACCAAGAGCCCTTCACTATCTAATACCTCAAAATTAGGTATTATATAGATGTAATAAAATATAATGTGTCATTTAATTAGGTACTTATTAAATAATCCCTTTTAATAATTTTTTTGTCCATCTATTTTGGTTTGAGTTTAGTTTTGCATAATAATATGATGAATTTGATAAAATAAAAATTCAGGAAGAATGTATGATATTCATAATGGAAATTTTTATTATAATAAACTATGAAACTATTAATAATATTTTAGTGTCCTAGTAGGATTAAAACACTCTTATTTAAATTTAAATTATAATATTATTTTATATTTCCATGTGTGAGAAATATTTTTATGCATTTTAATATACATTTTCTATCCACAGTTATTTTTAATAAATAAAGATTTTATATTTAAAAGTAAAATTTATCAAACATATAAAATTATTATGATAAAATAAATATTAAATTTTAATTCATCACAAATAAATTATTTTATGTTAAATTTCTGATAATTTTCCAAAACATCTTGTTTTTTATGGGGAATAGTAAAAATAGTTTTGAGTTTTGAGTATGTGTAATAACATTATAATGATGTAATAAATAATATAAAACTCTGTTATACAATTTTGGGAAAAAATAATATATCATGTGTCCAATACGACCCATATAATGCAAAAATATCATGGGAATTCTTGTGGTTTTATAAAAATAACTACTGAGGTGTCCATGGAAATTAATAAAAAAACTCCCTCTCTTCTACTATAAATATCCATAAATTTTTTAATTTCCATTAATTATAAAATTATTAATCCATAGATATAAGATATTATTAACTCCATAGTAGTTCTATAATGTATTCCTTAGGCCCCAAGGTCCATATCCTTGAGTTTTAGTAGTTACACTTGATGGTAATGGAAATCTCAACTTCTATTTTCCATTCAAGTCCCCTATTTCAATGGTATTCCATTAAAATTTTCATACTTTGTTATTATATATATTTTATTATAATAATTTACTATATTAATATTATCTTATTAGTTGTATACCCTTTTCCCATATATTTTTAATGTTTTTTTAAATAAGGTTTCATTGTAGTTATGTTACTGATGTTTCTTCTCAGAATTTGTCTCTTTTTTCTAAAGAAATTATCTTATTTTCATGGTGAATACACAAACCTATTTATTTTAATGGGGTATTAAACTACATATTTATATTATCTTTTTTATTATTTTATTAAAATAAATAAATTCAACCTTACCTTTTCATGTGTTAATAAATATTTAATGATCATGTTTTGAGTACATTCAAAACACACAGATTTTGATATGAAATCAATTTATTCTATTCCACATGGGTTATTTATGTGATTTTTGAATGTGATATAATTTTCCTTAATTAATTAATTCATATTAAAGTTTCACTATGATATAACATAAATGAATTGGGTACATAATTTAATCGTTAGAGATAACATGTTTTACGATACATTGGGGAATAACCCAAGTAATTTTTATGACACCTCAGTATTAATGTGTGGTGATATGATTATGAATGGATAATTTAAATTTTTGGACACATTTACATGTTGTTATTCATGTTATTATTTTTTTTTGAAAATCCTTTTTATCATTCAATTATGTATTTCTTAATTTTCTTTTTTGTATTCCTCAAGATCACAAGTGAACTATTTCCCATGATTTCCTTTACTGGACCATATTCCCACCCATTCCATTAATTTATATCCATATGTTATTAGATTCATTAAACATACATATGATTAAACTATAAAAATAATTTTTATTCTAATAGAAGAATGTAGTATGTTTTTATGAATTATGTATTTTTTCCAGGAAAGTAAACCTTACAAGATCCTATATTTGTAATTTGTAAATGGGTTGTAATATAATAAAATGGAGGGTTTCCATAGTTGTTATTAAATGGTGGTTTAGCTATTTTATGAAATTTAAATTTAAATAATTTACTAAGAACCATAGGTAAAAGTTAAAACATATTAAAATATATAACTGTTTTAGTGAAATATTAATTAAGTGGATTCCAAATAAAGAAATCTATATCTGGATACGAACTTGTTAATGTGCCTCTAGCATAGATGCACAAAGTAGTAATCCCTAAAAAAACCACTTTCATATAGGCTCTAATGGGAACTGATGCATTATAACGAGCCATAATGCACTCGTCTTTTACAATCCTAGGGGGATATGATTGGTTTATTAAATGGTTTTTATGCACCAATTTAATGGATTAATTTAAATTGTAATTATTTTTAAGGAATAATATATTTAGGAATGACATTTTACGACATGGAATTCCTTTAATATTATATGATTATTAAATGAAAAAAAAAATTCTAAATAAGGTTTTCTTCATTTAGAAACTAGAGATAATAAGAGAAACTGAGTAAATGGAGAGAATAATGGACAGGGCATTGACATCATTATGATGAAAGCGGGAATGGAAAACATCATGAGAATTAATAATCAACTAACTCACATTTTGAGAAATAACATGAATCAAGTCGAAAGAGTGGAATCACAAAAAATGTTATAACATTCCATTTAGTCCCTTCTAAATCAAATCCACTAAATTTAACTTGATCTCCATATACATTGATTTCTGAAAAATGGATAATCTCATTAAGAAAGATATTTTCTTACTCTACTGAATGTAAAAAGATAAATAAACTTGGTTTTTACCTCTTAGAGTGATAAGCTAATATGTTGTGGATATTGGATAAAAAATAATCCATGAGAAGAGATTGAATCTATAGAGTGGTAAGAGTTGAAAGGAAAGTTTTTTCAAAAAATATTTCCCCCATTCAATGTGGACAAAAAGGTAATAATAATTCTTATAGCTAAAGCAGAAGAAAAAATGATATAGTGGAAGCACTGAGATGAACATTACATGGAATTATTATTAAACCTCTATATTTTTCATGGATCATAATGTAATGATTCATATATTTTTCAATGGAATTAGATTCTATATATGACAGTATCTATCTAATCAAGACAATGAAATCTATAAAGAGACTATGAAAAGAGATATGAATGTTGAACCAGATATCCGAGAGATAGAGTGACACCATCTATAGATTGAAATCATGATATCTTTGGATGTAATCATGGGGAGGTTCTTTGATCATGGAAAAAGAGGAAAGAAAGTTCTACTTCCCACTTGAAACAAAAAAGGGATGAACAATTTAAGGAACTTTTTTCATATGAGTGTGAAATGTTAGAAGTGTGGAATAGATAGACATATTTCTCAGAACAATCATAGTGTGGTGAACCCTAAAATTCCAATCACTGATGAATCTGGTATGATGGTTTAGGAATATCCTAAGGTCCAATGCTTCAGGTTTGTAAATCTAATTCAGTTTATGAAACACTATCCTAATTTGATATTAAGGGAGGGGAATAACCATCAAACTCAACATAGGCCACGAAATAAAAATCACGATTTTTATATCATGAGGGTTAATTTTGAATACCCAAATGATTTAGATATAGGTAAAAACTTTTTTCTCTCAATGACATAAATTGCATTGTTTTATTCTAGTTCTACGCATTTATTAATTTCCACTATGTATGGAAAGAATATAGAATAAATATATCAACAAATAAAATTATACTAATAATTAAAGACTCATGTAGGGATTATCCAAGAAATAAAAGTTTATAGAAACTATAGTATTCAATTTGGTGGGAAGAATCTCATCACAAATATAGTAGTAATTCCTATGCTAGAATAGACACTATTCTAGGGATGGACTAGATCTCAATGCACAATGCTAAATCCAACTACAGATGTATGGAAATGTCTGTATTCTTGAATGGAATAAATTTTATTATCTTCAAAAGATATATATTTCAGCCTGAGCATTGTTAATAAACACCTCCCAAACCCTTCTATATGATATTTATTAGTGATGTTGAAAAATAAAATAAATGTATTTGAATAGAGATTCTCCCCATCATTCTAGAATACATCTTTGTATTTCATGAGGTGTTACCTGGACTTCCACTAGAAAGAAAGGAAGGGTTATCCATTAAACCCATGAATGGATCTAACAAAATATGAATAAACTAATATAGAATAGAAAATGTTGAGCATGTATAATTAAATAATCAATTCTAATATCTGTTAGATATGGCGTTTTCTATAAAATTTATTCTCCTTTTGGGGGATCATATTCTCATTCAGAAGATGATGTATAGATCAATTTGGTTATCCGTTGATTATATAGAAAAAAGGGGATTATTTTGAAGAAAATGTAACCACATCCAATAATATATGATTTATTTGACTAGATTTAGGGGGAATAATTATTATTTAAGGTTGACATTTGACATAGATATCACCAATTATGGTGGATGAAAGAAAATATTTGAATGACTACCTTATGACAAATATATGGGCATTATGTGTTTGTTTTTTCCCTTTTCCTTGAGTAATTGTCCTTCTAATTTATGATTTGGTGAATATATTCTTCAAGGACTACCTTGAAAACTTTTTGGTAGTTTTCATTTATGATATAATGATATATTATAAAATCCAAAAGGTGAAGGAGGATTATATATGTGTTATTTGGAAATCTCTGAGGGAAGATAGGTTATATGGAATTTTTAGAAACTGTTAATTTTAGTTAAAATAAGTCTCTTTATTGGAGAACAATATAACCAATAATGTAATATTAGATGACCTTGTGAAGTCAATGGATGTGGATGTGTGGCCTCATCCTATTACCATAATTGAGATTCGTAAATGCTTTTGATTACATGATGTTGTAGGAGGTCTGTGAAGCACAATTCGTGGATTTCTTATCCACTAACCATGTTAACATGAAAATTGGTTAGGTATAACTGTAAAATTTAATGTGACACATATTTATAAGTGGTGAAGAAGATATTAGTTACTGCACCCATGTTATAACAACACTCTATTGGATAATGGTTCTTTATTTATATAAATTCACAACTAAAAAGACATTTGTGGATCCTCATGAATAATGATAAGGTGATTACTTATGAATATTGACAGTTGAAGCCTCATGAGAAGAACTATCCTATGCATGACCCGGACCTAGTTTTGGTTGTTTTTCTCTAAAGATATAGAGTCACTATCAAAATTTAAATAAATGTGATATTTACACAGGCCATCAATTTTTGAGGTATCTTTTCATGAAAGAGTAATTGAACATTAGAAAGTGGAGATGGTGGGAAGACATTATAGGATATGATTATACAATTCATTATCTCCCTGAAAGAGAAAAAAAATATGTGATATGTTAAGTAGGAAAAAACCGATTATGTTGTAAATAATGGGGATTCAAGGAGATCCATTGATCAATGACCTAGTATATCTATACATGGGAATCACAAGGGAAGGTACATCATCAACAATATCCCAATTTATTTCTTAAGAATAATTAATAGATACGATCAATAAATCACATAGAGAATATTGTTTGTTAAAAATGAAAATAGATTCTAAGAAGAATAGAAAGTTTCTAATGTTCAATATAGAGCAATAAGGTGTACTGAAATTTCGTAAAAGATAATATGTTTCATCTATTACAAAAATAAATAAGGATATTATGGAAGAGGATCCTAACTATTATTTATCTATACATCCTAGAAGAAGTAAAATGTATAGGGACCATTGTGGTAATTATTGGTGGGATAACATGAAAAGGGATATACCAGACTACACTACAAGGTTCATATTGTGTTAAAAAGAGAATTCATAGAGACAACTTCCTAACAGGGTATTACATCCACTACCCATAATAGCATGAAAGTGGGATAATATCACCATGGGATTTCTCACTCATCTCCCTATAATGTCCATAAGAAATAATGATATATGGGTTATAGTGGATCATATCACTATGAGTGATGATTTTATCTCTATTCGGTATGATTTTTCTATTTACCAATATTCTATGATATACATGAAGGATGTGCTAAGGAGAAAAGTGGTACCAGTAACCATTATATCTAATCTCGATCAATGTTTTAACCCAATTTTTTTGATAAATTATCTGGATATATGTATATGGAATGGAATTTTAGTACAACATATCACCCCCAAATTGAGGGAAAGTATTAAACTTCTATTCAGAAACTCAAGGATATTATAAGAATAGGATCGATGGAATTTAAAGGTGTTTGGGATCTACCTCTAAAATTTGATGATTTGTCATACTAAAACAGTTTCCATTCATGTATTCAAATGGCTCCCGATGAAGCTCTATGGGAAGTGATGTAGAACTCCCACTTGTTGGGATGAATGTGATGAGAGAAATATTATTGGGAATATCTTGTGCAAGAGATGACATAAATGGTTTAATCCATTAAATAACACAAAATTCCTCCTAATAGTTGGAATAAGATCAATGTTGTAATCCTTTAAAGGGAATTTTTGTTTATGTTGGGGGAAATTTCTTCGTTATATTTTCAACATGGATGAGAGTCATGTATTTTTGAACAAAATTAATGCTCATCCCTAGGTACATTGGCCCCTATGAAATCATATAATGCATGGGAGAAGTACCCTATCATCTAGAACTTCCTCCTAATATAGATAATTTCATGATTTTTTCCATGTATTTATCTTGATAAATTACATACCTGGCCCTTCACAAGTAATAAATTATAAGGTGGTACAACTATAACATGACATCTTCTATGAGTAGAAGTCGGTGGAGATCTTGGACAATAGAGACATGGTTCTATGTAACAATACTACCCACCTCATTAATGTTTTTTGAAGGAACCATATATATGATTTATCCATTTGGTCACCAGTATATACAATGAGGAAAAAGTATCCACCCCATTTATCAATCAAGGGAATGAGATGTAGTTTTAGTTAAAAAATTTCTAAGGGGGATAGAAAGTAATGACCAAAACATTTTGAATGATAACTCTTTTTCGATGATGTCTTTCATATTACTTTATATTAAATAAAAATATATCCATTCAATGATATTTTGTATATAATTGAAATGATAAAATTGTATTTAGACCTTAATATGACCAATGGTCAATATGACCATTTGAAATAATACTATTAATAGTAATTTAACCCAATAATTACTATTATAAATTTAATTAATAATGGTTAATTAATGTAGAACGAATATTCAATGGCATCATCTAAAATATTTGTGCCACATGAAGACCATTTTTAGAACATGGGTGGATGGTATCTTCTTTAGGGTTATCAAGTGACCAAGCCCAATATTATCTTCAACATGTTAATATTTAATTTAATCACATATAGGGGATGTTCTAGTTAGTGGATATTACCACTCAAGCAATATTAGTTGAGACACCCCATTAGTCTATCACTACAACAGACTACACCCTTTGGTCATATGGTGGTGTTATAAGGGGTAATGTGTCAAGAAATTAGTAACTTATTGTACAATAAATTTGTATAAATAAATTTGTGGTTCCATCAATTCCGTTTTGAGTTTAATTTTTCATAAAAATATGACGACTTTGATAAAATGATTCCTTGGATAGAAAATGTATTATTTAAAAAATTTATTATAATGTAAAAAAACAGTGCTGCTATTAATATTTTTTAATTTAATGAAATATCATTTTTAAAAGATTTTTTTTATAGTTAAATGATAAATTTTTTTTTCAAGTGTGAGAAATATTACCATGAAATTTACAATATATTTTCTAAAGGATATTTTTTTTAAAATTATTTTTATATTTAAAAGATAAAATTTTCTTAACTAGTAAATTATTATGAAAAAATAAAAAATAATTTTGAAATATTGATGTCGAAATTAGTTTTTGGTGAATTTTTGAAAATTTTCTAATTTTTTGACTTTTGGTGAGTAGTAAAAATATAATTTTGATTTTTCTTTATACTTAATGGCCTCATAATAATATAATATAAAATATAAAATTCTGGTATAATCTTGTATATTAAAATATGATAGTGGCCAATACTATGGAAAAATACCATGGTAATGTGATGGTTCTTCAAATATTTATATTGAGGTGTCCATGGAAAATAATAAAAAAATACCTCTCTTTTGAAAAAATACCCACTGATTTCCTAATTTACATTAACTAAAAATTAATTCTACAAGAATATCTAATAGTATTAACTCCCAATGAGTACTAATAAGGTATCGTCAACCCCTAATATATCAATCTTAGAGTTTTAGGAGTTACTGATCTATGTATGGGAAATCTCAACTTCTGTTTTCCATTAAAGTTCAATTTTTATGTCACATATATTGAAAATTAACATAATATTTTCTTATATCCAATTGATTCTAAACCATTACTATAAAAATAGTCTTTTATGAATAGTATACCATTTCCCCCCCACTTTTTTATATTTTCTAAAACAATGTTTCTTACCCATTAGGCTACAAATTTTTTTTCTCAAAATTTCTCTCTCTTTATCAATAAATTCTATTATTTTCTTTTGTTAATAGCTAAAAAACATTACATTCTATGGTCATTCACATATATGTCAAAATGTTCTATTTTATTGTGTTATTAACAAATATGAAAAACACATTCCTTTTTTCATGGGTTAATAATGACATATTATAATATTTTTGAGTACTTCTAAGACACCATGATTTTGATATAAAATCGATATATTTTATTCCACCGGGGTCATTTATGTGATCTTTGGTTTTGATATCTATGGATCACAATAATTATGAAATATTAAGGGTGATATTTTATTGTGCTCCAATGTACTGGATAATTAATTTAATCTCTAAAGATGACATGTTTTATGATAGCATGGTGAATAACCAATGTAATTTTTACGACAACTCAGTGATAAAACATCGTGATATTCTTATTAATGACTCAATTAAATGTTTTAGCCACATTTCAAAGTTACTTTTCATGTTATTATTATTATTATATTCTTTTTTATAATGAAATTATTTATTTCCTATGGTTTTTATTGATATTCTTCAAGATCACAAGTAAAACGTTTCCCTTGTTGTCTCATAGTAGACTTTATGATCACCATTTAATTCAATTTATGACCCCATGTTATGATATGAAATATATTAACTTTTGATGAAACTTCAAAAATCCTTTCAAGTCTAATTTTATCATTTTTTTCATGTATAATGCTGCATTTTTCTATGAAACTAAACTGTAAAAGATTCCCTTTTGTACCATGTAAATTAAATGTAATGTAATAAAAATGTGAGATTACATTATTAACATAAAATAAAACTATTTTTTCATTCAATACTATTGGGATAGGAAACCCTTTGGTCCCACCCTATGTGCCACAAGTATCAGTGTTCCATAAAACCCAACAATATATCATGTTTACTTGTACTCATGATCCTCTATACTTCTAGGATACCAAACAACATTCAATACCATCCTCTATGACAAAAAACAGTTACAAAAATTAAAAAGGAATATTAAAATAAAATATTCCAAAAAAGATTAACCATAGTTATCTCTTCACAATGAAAACTCTCACTTAGGTTACCTTTAGGTAGCCCAAGAGACTGACACACTATTAACCAATGTTAAATCATTAATTCCATAGTTTTCTACACATAAAAAATAAAAAGGATAAATAGGGAATAAATATTACAAAAAATCATTTATGAAAATTATTTTATACATACCCTGATGAATTAATCCTAGACTATCCACATCATGTGGCCATATATATATATACGGTTTTGTTGAAAATATGTCACTGGTTTCTTGATGGATAATACAGCAAATGTTACAGTTACAACCATAATTAATTTTACTATTCTAATGTATAATCACATAAGAATATTATATATGAAATTAACATCATAAAAAATTCAAAAATAATGAACACTACACTATTCTAGAGTAGAGGGACATCATCACTATCCCTGTAGTTGTCACCATCATCATCATTGAGAAGGTTCACCAAACTATAGTCCCACTTGACATGCTATCATAAGTAAACATACATAGAGGTTAATCAAAATATAAATTAATAAAGAACCCATATATGAAAAAATATAAAAAGAAGTTGACCCTAATTCTTCTATGTCCTCCAATATTATTAAAATTACACCCATGAAGCAAAATTGAAACGTGAAACCTACAATCTGAATAATATAGATGTAATTCCTATTTCCAAAATATATCAGATTCAAATAAATAAAATCCCAAAATCCCATAAATCAATGTGAATCAAAAGAGATAAAATCACAAAACCATAAAAATGAAATAAAAGAACCTCAATATAATTCATGCTTAACATATTATTCACTCAATAATGGTGTTTATATTGAACCCAAAATAGTTTATTAAAAATATCTAAACCATTACTATATCACATTTCTACTAAATTTGAAACCAGGAAAACAAGATAACATTGTTACCAATGTGTAACATCCCATCTTAAATAAAAAATTATTAGAAAGTGTGTCACATAACATCATGTATGACACTAAAAACACTATAGGATTCCAAATAAGATTTAGGGTCTAAATGGATCACTAAAACACCATACCCTTAATAAATGTTAACAATAATAGATAATTAATGAAACATGTAACAATATATAATCATAGTGTGCTGAGTCAATAATCATATTAATTAAAATGAATGGATTTTGAGACCATAGATTTGGATGTTGAAAAATGAAAACATAAACCAATAACCCACTAGTAAAATAAAAT
This sequence comes from Viscum album, assembly GCA_963277665.1. NCBI lineage: Eukaryota > Viridiplantae > Streptophyta > Magnoliopsida > Santalales > Viscaceae > Viscum > Viscum album. The sequence continues at coordinate 1,346,529,267 of OY728121.1, read as the reverse complement.
ACTCAAAATAGGAATGAAAAATTACTAGAGGCCTTAATACAAACTCCAAACCACGACTCCTTCAAGTATCCAGAATCATAGTGAGTTATCATGCCAGATGGTAAAACCTAGTCATCATCCAATTATGTACCTATAATAAGTTAGTGATACATGGGTACATTATTTCCATGGACACCCTATTAGAGACTGATTACAACTCAATAAGGAAAAATCAATGGGGTCATGTACCGTACAAATAAATTCCATGTACATGCATGTGATAATACAGGAATAAATAATTTGGTAACACATAAACTATATAAGAAAAAAATATATTCACCCATGCATAAGTTCCAAATAAATAATCACATTATGAAGAACAGTTCAATTAGAAATATTTCACAAACCCGAAACCATTGTTTCTCTGAAAAATGATGGAAATATATTAATAATAATGTTATGAACTATATTTGACCACATTTTAATCACATATACTCCATTTATCTCACCAGGATAAAATGTACAAGGTCCGGTGGCATGGTCATTACTCCACATATCATACATAGATTATTCAACATGGATATTAAAAATATATATTAGTGTATTCAACAAATAAATTATTATTGGGATTATAAGTATTAGTTTAATATATCTATAAAAAAAATAAGATTTGGGACATCCTATTTCCTTGAATTCATAGGTTATGCCTTAAGGACGTCACATGTTGGTTGTGCATAGAATTAGGACACAAGAATTTCATCCCCATACCTAGTGTGACAACCCAAACGATTATTAATGAATTTTCCTATTGATTTAATTAAATGTCTTATAATGTAAAAAGGTTTTATAAAACATATGAACCTCCTTGGTTTTATCTTTAGGGATTTTAAATTAAAATTAATAAATGTTACTATTGATAATATTGATGTTGAACAGTGAACACATGATTAGTATAAATATGAGGCTTCAACAAATCAAATTATCTCAGAAAAAGGAAGTGATGGCCTCATCCAGTAGAATTTCTCCAAACAAAGCCCATTGTTCATAGAACAGAAAGGATGTAGTGTCACTGGGATTTTTTCTTCACCAAGACCATGTAGAGCTTCAAAATATTAATCTTGAATATAATATCATAAAGGACAAGTGGATGTTAATAGAGATTAACACCTGAGTGATGTTATCTAAGCCACCCCAAGAGTTTTTGAGCATCACACCACTTACCCTTAGATCTTATGACATTATTAAATGGGGTTATGTAACATGACCCTAGCACTATGATAATGTGTATTATGTTTTTATTGTATAAATAATATACATTTATTATATTATTGTTACTTTGTAAATGGTTTTGAAAGCACAAAATATATTTTTAGTTATTATAAATCATAGAAATTTATTTTGACAAAATTATGTATTTTTGAATTAAATAATTTTTTAATAAAATATTACTACTAAATATCTTTTTATTAAATATGAATTATTGTATAATTTTTACCAATGTAATTGTAATTTATTATTATTGTTTGAAGGGTATATTTGTCAAAACACATGAATTTTAAAAAAATACCAGTTATTATTTTAAAAGTATAAATTGAAATATTTAGAAAATTATTTAGCTAAAATAAATATTATTTTAGGATTTAGGACATCAAAATTATCTAGCAATGAATTTTTCCTAAATTTCTATGACAGTGGAATTTTTAGGATAAAATTGAATACAATTTAAATTAATAATTTGTTATCTTACATCAAAACAAACGAATAGTGATGTAATAAAATAATATATAAGTTATATTCGATAAATATATTTTTTTCGTTTTAAATAATGTGATTTTAGATTTGTTTTATTAATTTTAAAATTCCTTAGTGGACCCTCTAAGACGTATAAACTATTCTGACATTTGAAAATGATTTCCTTGAGAGTGTGACTCATCTTCACATAAGAAAGCTTATGTTATTATAATGTTATTCCATTGGCCTTATAAAATAATTTTTTCCACTCTACATTAGAAAAAACATTGGGAAAACCCAATTGGATGGTTTGTAGTTTTGATTAATTTAATGTGTATTGTCCAAAACCTGAATAATAAATAATTACCTCTCCTTTCCTATATAACCCCACTCAATGCCCCATTCCTCTTTAATAAAATCCATTTTAGCTCGACATACCACTGACCTCCTCTCTCAATAATCCACCCAACATGCCCAAAGATCCCTATATGGCTCTCTCATGCCTCTCCCAAGCCTCTGGGGTCACACTTCCAAAGTAAGGGATTCCTTCCTTTATCATTTTTATCCACATTTCTTTATGTTGTTATACCCACTGATTTTCAATTAAAAATATTGGGTTATGATTTCAAACCTCACCCACACATACCTTATAATATTTTAATTATGAGATATATCTTTCTATCTCATTAATTTCTTCCTTGTACCCTCGTTACCATGCTAAAAGTTTATATGAGTTATTCCATTTCTCCTCTTTCTTAATGTTTTGTTTATTATGTTACACCTTCTATTTACAAATTCCATGAGTAGGGACATGTATATATAAGACTATGTACATTAAATTTCATGTAAATATTATTAGATACCCATTAATCTCTCCTATACCATTTTTACGAATTGTTATGTCACGTCGTTATGCTTCTGAAATTGCACAACAATTTTCCATGCCGAAATCATCGTGTGGTTAATAACATGCCCATTTCTCTATCAATGGTATTACCCTGTACTCACACATACTTATTTACTATATAATTTTATTTATGTTTTCCAAATTACATTATCATGGAATAAATTATTATGTTTAAGGATTCCATGTTATATGATCCATGTGGACACCTATGCATGAAATGAAATGTCTATAAATGGTGTGCCCTGATAGCACTCCAATGCAATGTGTAAAGAGTTGTATTATGATACTCCCTGTGAAATAAGGGTTTACTCATGATAATTCTAGTGAAATGAGTGATTAATCTAACTAACTCATGTTCAATAAGGTTTTACTCATGCTCTATGTACAATGAGCCTTGGATGATGCTAAAATCATGTTAAAATTTTGTTTCTACATTTCCATGTTATGAAAATCATGATATATCATTCCTTTATGTTCAGGTTTATCTTATGCTCCATTGATATTAATATTTCATAACGTGGAATATTTTCTTCATTTTATTCCTTTTTTACTCCCTTACTGGGCATTATAGCTCACACTACTCTTATTCAAGTGTCAAGTTATCCCATTAAATACTAAGTATGAAGGAATAATGTGGTCACGTAAATTATGTTTTCAATAAAGATATTGTGTTTTGTGTTCTAAGTGGTAATTTCATGTTAATAATGTCCCAAGACACTATACCTCTAAATCCTTATAGTTTTATTATGTGTATGTTTATTTAATAATTAATGATTATGTGTGTAAAAAAGTGTAGTGTTGTTACTGTTGTTATCAAAGTATAAGTTTACTTATTTTTTGGATTAGGATTAGAAAAACCTAGCGAAAGAATTAGGGATAATAATAATTATAATAAAAGAATATCTAATTTTTTGGGTAATATATTAAGTGTTTTATCATGAAAATACATCCTCGTCTGGATTCAAACAAGTTCAGGCGGCTCTGGCAACGTTATATCTAGGGGTAAAACAAAAAAACACAGTTTTGAGCTAGACTGGAAGGGGAACTGGTGCACGATTATGGTCATTACTTCACTCTTGGTTATGACACTCCTAGGGGATATTCTTTGATAAATTCATAATCATAGTATGAATTATTATAAAGGGAATAAATTAATATTCTCATATAAATGTATGTTTGGATGTTGATCATGGATAACATAGATTGAAGTCTAAGAATTCATAATATAGGGAAATAAATGTAGTTTATAAGTGTTCCCATTTTTCCTATGGATTCCCCTTTATGTGTTACCCTTATCTTTCCTTTTATTCCATCCAATGGCTGGTAATTGGAGGTATTGGTCTAACAACTGATGTGATGATCAATTTCATGACTATTCAAATCTGATGCCCAATCCGATGGGAGTGGGAATCACAAACATGTCACGATACACTATCAGTTTACTAATGTTTTGAATAGAAACACGGGTCAACTGAAATGTCCACCCCCCAGAAAGCAGAAGCCGCAATATAGATCATCTTGTGACAATGGAATCATAATTTTAATGGATCATCTGTTCCCTCAAACACTGAACATTAGATAAACTTTATTTAGAATATCTCTTCCCCCCTTAAATGTTCTAAAAAAGGGATGTTTCTTCTAAATACAAATAAAATGGAGTGTGAAGCTAATAAATGGTGTAGATTGATCATCAATATGAAGCATGAGGAAGAGATTGGGGCATTGGAATGGATGTATTTTGAGAAAATGTTTTTTGATAAATATTTTTTGTGCATCCTATGATTCAAGATGAAAAGGAACTTATTTTTCCTCAAGAAAAAAAATAAAATTAATCAATCAGAGCGTACTAGGAATACATCACAAGGCTTACATGATTCTCCTATGACATTTTAATACCCTTTAATGCAAGTTTTACCACTACTTTGGTGGGATAAACCCTAGTCTACGAAAATCAGTAGTTATTTTTGACTTCGATAGCTATAATGTAATTTTCTAATGTTGCCACAAAGTCAAAATGGAGATCAGAGAACTTCATAGGTAAAATGTGGATTAGAAGTGGAAATTTGACTTTAATTCTAGCGGTCTGAATGATAAATCCAACGGTTCTATGGAATTATAGCACCCCACTTTTCAAAGGTGTAGAAAGAAGCACTCATGAAACTGCCTGAAGGGGATGAGGAAATTCTTTAGGTGTGGAAGATAAGGTATGAATGCCATTAACAATTGAAAAGAAAAACCTACTGCTATGACATGTGATATGAACACTTCATTTGAACCTCACATTGTCAATTTCATTAACTAAAAATATTGAAGTCACTTTTACAACTGGTTCCCTATTCCAATGGATTTCATAGGCAACCAATAACATCCCATGCTGTAAGGGTGGGACTTTTCCATCACTACTGCTGGAGAGAACCTCGACAATGAAGTGGAAACAAGTATGCTAGTTATTAATTCATGATTAGTGACTGTACTTTTAGATTATGGTCCTACGCATTCTTTTATATTCATATTGTTTAGTAGAACTGTCCCAACACCACGATAAATCATGGATTTAGTGATTTCAGTGAGAATTTAAAATGGGGAAATAATTGAATCACATGAATATAACTCCTCTATTGTCACAATTTTTTTGATTCACTGTCTTAGAGAACCTCGTCATATTCCCTCTAGTGGAATTTGATGCAATTATTTCCATGGATTGGCTTTCCCTATATATATGAAAAAAAATTTCTTTGAGTTGTAAATAACTATCCATATGAAAAATCAACCCCCGATTCTATAAAAGCACATGGAGAATGATGAATCTTATTTATCACCATCATCTCATGCATTGATATTACTTTCATATGAGCATATGCATCTTACTCATATGATTCAGTCTAAGGAAGATACCATCCTTGAAGACATTCCTATTGAGAGGGAATTCTCTGAAGTGTTTCCAAGGGAATTTCTTTTTCTTTCTCATAGAAGAGATGTTGATTTATTGATTGATCTTAAACCTAGGGAATTTACAAAATCCAATTCCCCATAAAGAATGGTGCTAGTTGAGCTCTAGGAGCTAATGAAACAACTATAGAAGAATCTGGATAATGGGTTTATACTCCCATGTTCGTCACTATGGGGTGGACATGTCTTATTCGTCAAGAAGATGAACTGGTCAGTGTGCCATTGCATTGATTATCATGGTCTAAAAAATCTAGAAAGAAAAGGTTTCCCCTAAAATGAATTGATGACTTGTTAGATCAGCTACAAGGAGCACAATAATTCTCCAAGTAGGATTTATGGTCAGGATATTACCAATTAAGGGAGAATAAGGAGAATACCCCCCAATACTTCTTTTCATACAAGGTATGTGCACTATGAAGTAATAGTAATGCCTTTCAGACTCACTAATGCTCTAGAGATCATAATCAAATTGACGAATAGAGTCTTTAGATAATACCTCAAAAAAATCATGTTTGACATTATAGACGATATTCTAATATACTCCAATACCAAGGAGGAGAATGAAGAGCATCTATGCCATGTACTAGAGACCATGAGAAAGGAGAATCATTATGAAAAGTCAAATAAGTGTGAGTTAGGGTTAAAATAAGTCTCATTCCGGGGTCATATCATGAAAATTAATGCGATATATATGGATACCTCTAAGATAGATGCCTTTGATCGATGGTCAAGTCCAACATCAGTGATTTATATCTATATCTTCCTGGGGTTTGCTGGATATTATCACTGGTTTGTGAGAAATTTCTCCTGATTTTCAAACACTCATACCTAGATAACTTAGAAGGGAGTCAATTTTTCTTGGATTGATAAATGAAAATATAATTTCAAGGAGTTGAAAAAGATTCTTAACACTATGCTTGTGCTCACACTACCCAAAAATAGAGAACATTTTGTGGTATTCATTGATTCTTCAAAGAAGGGCATGTTCTATGAGTTGATTCAAAATGACAATGTCATTTCCTATGAATCAATGAAATGGAATGTTCATGAGAAAAAATATCCAACCCAAGATCTAGTGTTTGCTACAATATTCTTCTCTTAAAAAATGTGAGACATTAGCTTTTTTGAGAGAAGTGTGAAATATATACAGACCACACAATTCTCAAGTATATATTCACATATAAATCAATGAACATGTGGCAATGAGCACAGTTAGATCTGATCAAAGGCCTTGACTACTCAATCCATTACCACACTAGGAAAGAGAACATGGTGGAAGATGCTCTAAGTAGAAAGGACCCTCTAATTCAATCATTGAAGATAATTGAAAAAGATCCATTCTTCTTATATTTGACGAAGATAGACATGGGAATCATAATGATGGGAACATCATCAATCCAATCACAAATTATTTGTCAAACACCCCATTTGGAATGGATAAAGGATTCTCAAAAGGATGATGTGGGAATTCAGAGGAATGTGGAATATATCATAAAGAGATATCTTTGGAGTTAAATGTTAATTGAAGAAGGAATTGAGAGATATGATTCAAGATTATGTGTTCCATCAAATAAAGAGTTAAAGAATGAACTTAAAGATCATGCACATAGTTAAAATTTATCTGTTAACTCATGAAAGAAATGATGTATCGAGATATTCGAGATATTTTGTTTGGAATAACATGAAGAAGAAGACCATTGAGTATACATCAATGTGCTCAATATGTCATCAAGTAAAGGCCGAGAGGGAGAAGTATAAGGGGATGATGCAACCATTACCCATACTAATATCGGAATGTGAGAACATAAATGTGGACTTTGTCACCAAACATCCTAATACATCTAATGGAAACAATTCTATCTAGGTTCTTGTGGATCATCTTACAAATACCTCACACTTCATTGTAACTATATATGATTTCTAATTGGATCAACTGGAACAAATATACCTTAGAGAAGTGGTAAGTATACATGGTATTTTACTATCTATTGTATTTGATTGAGATCCAAGATTCACATTTATGTTCCAAATGAGTCTCCTAAATGATATGAATACTGATATGAGATTCTTTAAGACTTTTCATCCTCAAAATGATGTCAAATCTGAGTAGACACCCCCAAACACTTGAGGAAATGTTGAGATCATTCTCAATGGAATTCAAATAAGGATGGTATCAGCATATTCCTCTGGTTTAGTTATCTTACAGTATCAAATTCCACTGATACATCCAGATGGACCTTCTGAATCACTTTATGGGAAGAGGTAAATAACACTGACATGTTGGGATTATTTGGGGGGGGGGGAGAAATATCCTAGGTATAGAAATGGTCGATGAAATGGTAGTGAAGGTTAAGACCATCCAACAATAATTTAAACCTTCTTAGAGTCGACTAATGAGATTCATTGATAATCATCAAAGAGACATAGAGTTTGGTGTTTGGTACATTTTATTCCTCCACATATCACCGTGGAAGAGAATTATTAGATTTTGGAAGAAGGGAAAGAATATTCCATGTTACATTGACCCTTTTGGGATCCATGGTCCCCTTAGAGTAGTGGCCTATAGAATTGAACTCCCCACAAACCTCTATCAAATACCTGATGTTTTCCAGGTATAACTCTTGAGGAAGTACAAACACAACCCTTTTAATGTACTCAATCTATAGGTGGTACCATTGGATAATTAAATCTTCTATGAAAATAAGGGGGTGAAGAACATAAATCACAGGGAAAAAGTTATATGAAATAAGACAGTTCCCCTCATCATGGTGGTGTGGTGTAACAAAATGATTGAAGAGGAAATGTTGGAATTGGAGTAAGTGATGATGTAGTGTTTCCCTAATACATTTTTTGTGGGAAAAAACATTTTGAGTGAAATATTACTTAAGGGGGGAAGATTGTAATGACCCAAACTTTTATTAAGGGTAATTACTATTGATCTTATTAAATGTATTATTATTTATAATTGTTATATAAAACATATGAACGTTCTTGGTTTTATGTTTTTGGTTTTTAAAACACCTTTAAGAATTTTTACCATTTATAATATAGATATTGAAGAGTGATCACATGATTATTATAAATATAGAGCTTTAATAAATCCAATTTACTCATAAAAATGATGTGATAGACTCATCCAGTAGAATTTATCTATAAGAAGCCCATTTTTCCTAGCATAAAAAGGAGTTAGTGTCATTAGGTTTCACTCTGGACAAATCCCAATCTAATCTTCACCACGTAAAGCTTAAACGAAGTTTTCTACCAGAGAATTGGATGTTAATAGAGACTAGCTCTTGAGAAATGTTATCCGAGCCACCCCAACATTCTGTCACCATCGTACACCTTACCCTTAGGTCTTATGTGGATGTTATAAGTATCTATGTAATAATAAACTTGAATAATGATAATGTGCATTATTTTCTTATAGAATAATGAATATAAATTCATTTTACTATTGTAAAATTGTAAGTGGGTTTTAAAGAAAAAATTGTATGTTTAGTTAGTATTCAATTAAGAAATATATTTTAAGAATTAAATGATTTTTAATTAAATAATACATTAATAAAATAATAGTACTAAAATATTATTTATTATTTATAAATTATCACATAATTTTTATGAATACAATTATTTTTTTATTAATGTTTGTAAGCTGTTTTTTTCAAAACCCTTGAATTTTCAATAAATGCTATATTTATTTTTAAAGTAAAAAATAATATATTTTGAATTTATTTAGGAAATATGATTATTATTATTGGATTCAGAGCAATGAAATTAACTAATGTTTGATTTTTCAGAATTTTTGGAGATAACAGAATTTTTAGGTAAAAATTAAATACCATTTAAATATATATTGTGTTTTATGACATCATAATGAAAAAAAAAGTTTCGTAATAAAATACTATAATAGAGATATTTGGGAAATATATTCTTTAACTTCAAAATAATGTGATTTTAGAATTTTTTGATAAATTTTCCTTTAACATAGTAGACCCTCCAAGGCTTATAAACTATTTTTACATTTTAAAATGATTTCCTTGAGAGTGTGACTAAACTACACATATGAAAGCCTAATTTATTTTTATATAATGCCATTGGCCTTATCAAATATTGTTTCCCAAAAAAATTTGAAAAAACCCATGGGAAACCCATGGGATGGTTTGTGGGATAGATTAGTTTAATGTATAGTGTCAAAAACCTAAATAATAATGAATAAACTCTCATTTCCTATTTAAAACCTCTCAATAACTCATTAATATTCACTAAAAACCATTGGAGATTGACCAATGTATGTCCCCCTCTACTTAAAATTCTTCCAAGTCACCCTAATATCCTTATAAGCTTCTCTCAAGCCTCTCCCAAGCCTTTGGGATCACACGTCCATGTTAGGGATTGTTTCCATTCTCATTTTTGTCCAAGATTCATTTTGTTTTTATACCCTTATACATTAAATAAAAAAATTTGTGGTATGATTTCTCACATCCCCCATACTAACCTCCTTATATTTTAATTATCAGAGACATATTTCTCTCTCATTAATCCCTCCCATGTATACCTGTTGCCATGCCAAAATTTCATAAGAGTTGTTCCCTTTCTCCCCCTTCTTCACATTTCTTTATTATGTTATTCCTTCTATTTCCAAATTACATGTGTTGGGAGATGTATCTATATGACCCCATTACATTAAATTTCATTTAAATATTATGAGATACCATTTTTTTCTCATCAACCATTTTTATGAATTATTATGTCACGCCGTTATGCTGCCGAAATTGCACCGTGATTTTCAATGCCAAAATCATTGTGTACTGAATACCATGACCATTTATCTATGAAGGGTATTCACATTTCTATCCATATACTTATTTATTATATAATTTCATGCATGTATTCCAAATTTCATTATCATGGAATTTTTTTTTTATTTTTAATGATTCAATGTTATATGATCCAAGGGGCACACTTATTCATGAAATGAAATGATTACAAAGTATGTGACCTAATAGCAATTTAATGCACTGTGAAAAGAATAGTATCATTATAAACAATGAGAAATTAGGGTTTAATAATGATAATTCAAGTAAAATGTGGGTTTACACATTGTAATTCATGTTTAATGAAGGTTTACTCATGCTCCATATGCAATGAGTCTTGGCTCATGAAAATATCATGTTAAATGTTGTTGCAACATTTCCATGTTATGATAATCATGCTATATCATGCAATTATGTTCATGTTTCTCTTTTTCTCCATTTATATAAATATTTCCTAACATTTAATATATTCTTCATGTTATTCCCTTTTTACTCCCTTTCTAGGATTTATAGTTAACCCTTTTCTTATTCATGTTCTCAGGTTATCTCATGAAATGGTAAGTACGAAAGAATGTTGTGGTCATGTAATTTTTTTTTCAATATAGATGTGGTTTGTTATAATACACGATGTTAGGTAATGTTCTTTATATCCCATAACACTAGACCTATTTATCCTTAGAGTTGTCTTAAGTGCATGTTTATACAATAAATCATGTTTAATTGTGTAATTAATAGCAGGTTTTTTATACCTAGTGTACAAGAACATCACCATTATTATGTCATGCCTTTTCCCCCCTCCAACCATTTTGTAGTAATATTAAAATGGTAAACAAATCATTTAATAATATAATAAAACCTCCAATGTTAATATGATATATTGAAATAATAGTAGGGAATTCATATAAAAATGTAATATCTTGTAATCAGATAGATGAAATGGAAACAATTTCAGCACATATGTGGGAATAAGTAAGGAATACCAGACATGATAATTAGTATTTATATACAAAAAAATTAGGTCAAACATAAATCATGGTATTATTGACGATAGACACCAATGTGATCATGTCATCAACATGGCCTCATGGGATTCAATTTCACACACATATGCTCAAGAATCAGACATTGTCTAAAGGGATACACTTGAAGACACATTTGAGCATGGAATACACATGTTCCCATGAGATCTATGTCTCATATGGAATAAGAAAATAGTTTAGGGATTTAGATGTTTTCCATGTAACCATATAGTAAATAACACTTGACCATTAGAAGCTGATATCAATCCATTTCAGAATGGTCCACAATGGCCCATGGATATTTATTATGTTAAATTGGTTATTTTGACTTATTTTGGTTATGATTTTAGGAGCATTAAATAATTTATAATTAGATGTTCTTAATTATAAATTTATGGATAAATTTTCATTCTGGAATTGTCGAAAGACTCATATCACATACATATAAAGTATACATAATACTATAGGGTAGAGTAAATGAGACCATATATATCAAATAGTTCCACCCCCCAACCAAGTAAATCAAAAAATCTATTTTTTATTCCATTCAATTATATATGGCCATTATTAATTCCTATAAGGTTGTAACTCAGTCCCACATACACCAAAATAATTAATCATATATAAAATATAATTAATTATATTATTATAATAAACATATAATAATGGGAGAATGACATAGTTTCTCTAAGACCTTACAGGTAACAAGACATAACCCAATCTATGAACAACCCCCCACATAAGGCACATAGCTCACAATAATCATTATTTTCTGTTAAAAAAATAACATGATAAAATAAGCAATTGTAATTTATCAAAATTAAATTTAAATCATTTGAAAAATTTATTATGTTACATAACTTAGCCACAACATCCTTAAATATATTACAACCACTCCCATCACACTCCCAAATTAGTGGAGAGAAATATTATAAATTTAATTTAGATATATGATGGTCTATTAAAAATTATTTTACAAAAAACCACATAATTATTATAGAAATTAAATAAATTCAGTGAAATAATCATCAGAATAATTTAGTCATCATCATGGGACTTCCTCTAGCCATTCCAATTTAAAGGTTTTTTATTCAAAAACAATTGCATAACGACTCATTATTATTTTCTTCCAAATATCATATTAATATAATTCCATGAATCAGTCGTGGATCTTGATCATTAATGGGTAAGGAATTCAAAGTGAATTGATACATCATTGATTTTTTAGTCCAGGACATACTAAGTGTAATCAACCATGATGAACAACATAATTGTCCATAACCACACGAGGATAAAGAAGGAATGGATCGATGAATAACTAAGAATATCTAGTAGAATCTCTAGAAGAACTAACCTATACACAATAAATATCATGGGGATCAAAGTGAGTGTAATGTACTAGGTTTTGGAGTAAGTCACAAATCCTAAAACTATTATAATTTTTCAATTTGGAAGTTGACCCAACAATATTCGCCATCTCCATAATCTCATTCAAGGAGTTTGATAGACATAAACCCATTTTAGAAATGTTTTATGGATCTTCAAGGTCCTTATATATTGTATTATGTTCCAAGATAATCGAACTATAGAAACTCCATTTCGGGAATGGGCAGAAAGAGGTGCACAGATTGGAAAAACCCTGTGGCCCCAAAGATTAAATGTGTGAGACACCATAGGCACTAGACATGGTTTTAAAATACATCAGGGTGAGGGGACACAATTGTGTAAATCCTATATAATATTTAATATAGGGGTTTCAATTGGTATACACATTGTTTAGGAAACTGTGAGCCTAGCTCATGTTAGTGTAGTTCATAGGAAGTGAGCACCACATAGTTGGTACATGGTTATCCAAACTTTTATTCAAAACCATTTGTGTTACATAAAATGGTGAAATTATATTTCTACCCCTAAACCCTTTTTCTTTGATTACATCTCCTTTATCCTCTACTACTTTTGAATCATTGGGGGAGAGATCCTTTATTCATACCATATGATTTGAGCCATTCTAAACATCTAAGACCTAATTCTTTGTTCATTGGTGGATAAAAATTCATATCAGTAACAATTTTATTACTCTATCTTCTATATTATATTAATCTCTCCAAATAATTCTAAATACTTGTGATCTCTATTCCCTTATTTTCCATGGGGGGTTCTTCTAAAATGATGAGTTTTATCTTTTCGGACCGAGTTAGAGGATGATATCAGATGCCTGAGAACCAAATGATCTATCATTGGTGGTTCCTATCTATCTCCTTGATTTTTTAAATGTTTTAGTAGTTCATTATATATATATATATTCCCATAATGGATTTGAATGAGAGAACCCTAATTATTAAATAGTTTCATTCAAATTAATGAATTTATATTTTGAAAATCAAATGGACATGCTTCTAATTTAATAATAATGTTTTTGGTTGGTTAGGGGCTATGACTAGTTTTGAACATCTAGGTTCAACATGCAACTTGAGTTAAAAAAGTTACTTTTGAAGATTTATTATGTTCCATGGGATAGTAAATGGTATGGCCTCATCAATGAGGTGTTGTTGATCACTTGGATTTATTTTATTTAGTTCATCATGTTTGGTATGGTCTTTGACATATGGGATGATTACTATCACCATGTCGAGGGAACATGGCTATCGGGATATGAGGTGATAAGGTCTTTGAGATGAGTTCATGGCCTGTGTGACCTGAGGTGGTGTCGATAGTAAGGTCATAATGACATGGTCATAATGAAATGTGGTTCTAGATGATGCGGCACAGGGGTTTTCTTATTTACGGTCACTGTTGTTATCCTTGATGTCATTGAATTCATGATCAGATAGATAGGAATCGGTAGAGGTGTTGATGTACTCTGGTTGTTGGTAGAGGATCCCATAGACTATGAGGATTAGGGGATGATGTTGACCATCATGTATAATAGGGTTTCAACCTTTATAAAGATATATGTATGGTGATGTACCATCACTTTATGGCGGTTATACAATTAGTTATAGGAAGAGGCTCATAATTATCCACGATTTCATTGGGCCAAGTTTATTAAATGATGGGTATTGTCGTACCTCTGGAAGATGGCTGTTGAGAATAAAGTGATTATTTATTAGAAGAAGGATGTCACTGGGCCATGGTACAATGGGGTTTTTTTCAACAGTAAAATTATGAGTTATGGTCTATAGGACCAAGGACTATATTGGGCATTCTATTTTTGATGCCAGGTTACATGACGGATGGCATGAGGTGACAGTGATCAGATTAATGGAGGAGAATTCGGGTTCACCTAGGATGAAATTATCTAGGGGATACCTTGGGAGATAATCTATTTTTCCTCAACACTATAAATATATATATTTTTAGACACATGATGTATTCCATATAAATATTTAGGGTAATGTAATCCGACATATTCTTTTGATGGTCAAAGTAGGTAGAATGATTTCTTTTTGATATCTACCACATGTTGAGATGGTATATTATTACATGTGTGTTTATTAATTTTTTTAATTATATTCATAATAAACCTACATAATTATGGGTTTTACATAAGAACACATTATTATTGACCTATAGAGATTATTATCACACCCAACATAGGCCCTTCGGGATATCTGTAGATTTATGCATTGGAGACCTTGTTAGGGATCGAGCTCGAGTGGTGGAACATTGTAATTAAGGGGCCACATTTTCCTACAACAGATGGAATTGGATAGTAGTGGTTCTTGCATCAGCATAAGATTAGATTTTTAGTTTTTCACATGAATTATATTTTTTTTTGTAATTATATGGTCACCCATGGGGGGCCATGAAATAATTTTTGTGTGATCATCTATGAGATTTGTTTTCTATAAATGGTATGTAATTGGGAATTTTTATAATTACATTATTGTTTCTTTTATTGGTCCATTGTATGTTTATTCTATTTATTCTACTATATTATGGTCATTTATGTTGAAATTATCTATGGTCAACTATTATTAACACAAATATAGTGTATAATATACCCAGTATTAGAAATAAAACCCTCTCTACAAGTTGGTAGCCTTGGGGGTATGGGTAAAATTCGTAAGTCCTAGTATAAAACAAAAATGGATCGCTATTTTTTATGGTAAACTTGTTCAGGATGGTAAAAATAACATTATAAGATTTTCCTTTTCCTATTCGGTACTACTATTTTGGATATGTTAGAAGATATACAATGATGTTTTCTGTACGGGGTATGGATATTGTGCTGGGTTTGTGCAGTCCCAGGCACTGGGGAAAGAAAACGATTCCTTGGGTAGTAAATTTATGTTTGGATGTGTGATTTTATAGTTGATTTGATTTCAACCTTGAGTGGTGAACATGGGTGAGACGATTATCTATTATATGGTATTATCTCTCAGATATGTATTGAAATGTTGTATTTTTTTACTCATTATGATATGAATATTGGCTCATATGATGTGTTCTAATTATGATTTTTATTGGGAACCTAGAATGCACAATGATTTTTTCGGCAGTTTAAAGCATCAATTATGAAAATAAAAAGTGATTTCAAACATGGACTCTTTGGTGGAATCCTAATCAGCCTTACCAGACATGTGGTTTCAATGATAACTTTATCTAATTATAAATTCATTTGATATATGGGGCTCACCATGATAATGGTATGTAGGGATGAAGATATGGGGTTAGTTGTTTTATATCCCTACATTGAATCTAAACAGAGTCTTAATATATATAGTCTCTGATGTAATTCCACTCAGCTACTCTAGATAGATGATACATGATATGTGATGCATGAATCTAACATGTGTAGGTAATGGGTCATGAGGATGGATTATATGTGATTCCCAACATTGATTTGGGTAGATAGGGGGTGATGTGGTCAGAATATACTTGATACCCGACTTTGATCTGGGTAGGTATGTGCTATTGAGACTATATTTCATCAATCAGTGTTTAGTAGAGGAGTGTAAGTGTGATGAGATGTTCATTATTTTAACATTTTCACTATATATGATATATATATATATTTACTATTATGGATGTCTATACATCATGATGGGGTTTTAGAAGGATTCCACTTAGAAAACTTCTAGTGGGTGTTAGTAGGGTGGTGATATGGTGTGGAATGAGAAGGTATATGATGGGTCCCCTAAGTGATGTGTTGAGGACCTGAAGGGTTTGGATAATCATGAAACCTAAGTAGAGGCTTTAATATAGGTAAGAATAATTCAATTGGTAAAATTTTGTAGATGGATATTTGTGAATATTAGGAAGATCTTAGATTATTTCATATGTGGAATTGACATGGGGGAACATGATGCAAAGCTTTCTATTGCATTCTTGATTTGAGAGTTTCAATCATAGTACCCTCGACTATATCCGGGTTAGGGAGAACCATAGGTAGTATAGAATTTTATATAGGATGTATGAATTTTATTTGACCATCTCGAGACACAACAATGTGGAGAATGAATCTAGAGACATTGATGCTTAGGGAACCAAAAAATTGTTTTTGTGATGTAAAAGTTATAGAGGGTATTAAAGATGGAATGGATTTGACGGATTTCTATTCCAGGTTTTATGAAAACTTTTTCCAAGAGATGTTCAAGGCCGATAGAGCACACGATTTATGAATTATGAACAAGAGGTATACCAATGTCATTGAATTGGCATCCAACATCGCAAACATCTCATGATTCTCAAATTCTATAGTGTGAGAAAAAAATCTCTTGAGTATTGTTTCTTTGTATGGATTGTGAAATGCCATCGATGTTATGGTGATCATCATATGGCTACCCTCTTTCCTTGAGTTGGTCAATCAGGTGCAGATAGTTGATAAAACATGATGGACCTGTCGTATTTGGTCAAGGTTATTGATTGAGGAGAGACAAAAACATGACGCTTCAGGTAGTAAGAAGTGGATCCATGAGGAATCATATTAGATAAAGAAGGCTAGTTATTCAAGAATATTATTAAGAATTTTGTCTTCATTAGTGTATTTATAGTGTAGAAAGTCATGGAAAACTTAGACCCAGTGTGATCACATTCCAAATAATTGCACGGACTACATGTTTATATGATATTTGGTGAGGTTCTATATGAAGTCTTATCAAATATCTGGGAGTCAGGGACTGTGGAAAACCACGAATATGAGGTCATACTGGGAGTTGAATCAATAACTACTACCTTGGATTTAATAGGATATGGAGAGTCATGGAAGAGGATATGGGACCCAGAAGTGGGTTCTGTGCCTGGAATCCATTACAGATCCCTAGGGAAGCCAGGTATTGGGTAGACAAGCATTAGGCATGGTGTATGAAGTGGAGATGCATGGTATAGATCAGGATAAATATTTGATGATAGTTAGGGGTCCTACAGTGCTATGAATGGGTTTTATTTATTTTTACCATTTGGTAGTTTTGGTTCACAAGGTACATGATTTTTGTTTCTTAAAGAAATTGTAATTGGATAGTATGTTGGTATTGATTTTCATGTGTTACATATATATATATATATATATATATATATGAGATTTGTTGTAAATTAAATTTATTTTTGGAATCAATACATTGTATATTTTTAAATGAGGCATCTAGCCATTCTAGAATTGATGCAATTCGGGTTACATACGATGTTCTAAGGCATAATTATATTTTATGAGAATTATTATCTATATGTGATTTTGGATTATTTGAGAGTATGTTTTGCGATGCATGATTTGTGTTCATCTGATGAGATTAAAGATATTATTAGTTTCTTGTATGTAATAGCTTGTTATTGGAATGATTTTGTATGCATATCCTAATTGGTGTCACGTATGAAAAAAAAGATTTTAGCACATGGTGAGGTGAAGGGAAGATGATGTGTCATGGGATAAATTTAGGGTTTAGATATGGTTGGTGGACCATTGGGAAATTTTAATTTTGAGATAGGAAGGGATGGGTAGGTAACTCCTAATATGGGGAGTGACTTGGGGGGGGGGGGTTGAAATCTTACATAAAAACTTGGATATAAAGGATTCATGTAAATAATATGGGTGTGTACTGTACCCCATACAGTTAAATAATGACTGCATGTTGATTATCTATGTAATAGTGGGAGATTATAACATCTTCATAGTTTCAGAATATCCCAAAAACTCAACCAAATTAAATTTTGTATTTTGACGGTGGAAAAAACTCTATTATCAATAATCAAAACCTAATTTTCAATTTTATTTTTTACCCATGGAAAATTTTATATTATTTTTAAAAAAAATTTATGTTCCTTGGTGTTTTAGATGAGATTCAATTTCATTTTACCCTAGAAACTCCATTTTTGGAAGCTGTATATAGAGGGTAGGGTTTGGAAAAGCCATGCGGCCTCAATGGAGTTATAGTGCAGTCCAACAGAGGCACTAAACATGAGTTGAAAACCCTTGCAGGTGGGGTCGGATGTCTATTTGAAACATCTGTTTTATTTAATAGAGGGGAATTCTTGGGTTTGGCATGGTTTAGGAAACAATTTTTCAATCCTTTATAGATGTTTTTATTATTAAATGATCACAACATGATTGGAACATGTTTAGAAAAAACGTGTGGTCACATAAATGGGTGAAATTAAATTTCCACATCTTCCCTCCATTTTCATTTTTTTAACATCCTTTTTCCTTCAATTAATGGGAAATATATGGGGTGATATATTTTCATTTCCCTAAGGATTTGATTGATACAACATCTCTGTGTTCTGAGTCATGATTCTTTAGTTTCTATAGATTCATCTTATTAAGACCATCAACACACAATATTCTCATTTTTTTTATTTTTCCACAAGGAATGATTATTCTTTTCCAAAACATGTACCCTCATTTAAGGGTGTTCATATGAAACATTGATTTATATAATTCCATATATATTTATAGGCCAATATTATTTGATAGATTACCTAATAATATAATGCTTTTAGTTCTTAACTTTCTCACTATTTTTTGGATGTTTTGGGGGTTTATTCTATATATAAACATGCGGGTTTTTAAGTAGAGAATCCAAATAAATAAATAATTAATTTTAAATTAATGAATTGTATGATATGAGAAATCTATTTTCAGGATCATGATTCAAGAAAAAGTTGTTATGATGAATGTGGTTCATGGATTAGATTGAGTATTTTAGTTTGGGTGTTCTGTATAATTTAATTATACTCTTTACACTGATTGCTTATGTTCCATGAGGTGTGATGTGTGTACCCAAGGGTTGAGGTTATGTTAATCACCCTGATTGATGTGACATATTTCTTCTAGAATGTCATGGCCCAACACATATGGGGCGATGATGATCGGCAGGTTGAGGTGACATGGCCATCGGGTCATACAGAGATGAGTTCGGGAAGATGAGGTCATGTACCATATGATTTTTCATAGTGGAGACCATTTGGACATACCAATAAGGTCATAGGGGAAAATGGTGGCACGTGATGTTTCGTAGGTTTCTTGATGATTTTCTCTCAATGATATTGCATGTCACACTGTTAGAGTCATGTGCACACATATGGGACTCATTCAAGGTATTTTTGACCACTCATTTTTGGTGGAGGCCCGAAAGGAATATACATCATGAGGGATAGTGATGACCACTAGATATGATGGGGTTAATCAACATAAAAGGAAAAATGGATGGAGATGGAACATTTATTGGCGGTATTGATTCCACTAGTTGGGGGAGGATTCTCACTGTTATTTTTGAGGATATTGGGATGGGTTTATGGAAGGAGGAGTATCTATATACCTCCAGAAATTGGTTGTTCGGATGATAATGTTTATTTAAAAAGTCCTTATTTCATTGTGGATCAGGATGTAAGTATTTGAGATAATGGTGAATATTTGAGCTATGGTTCATTAGACCAGGGTCATAATTTGGAATGCTTTTTGGAAGCCAGGTAATATGTGTGGTTGAATGAGTTATTAGTGATATGATTAATGGTGGAACTAGAGGGTTAAAATGGGTAGCTATTCATTGGGGGATGACTTAGGGGTAATCCATGGATCCTCACCGAAATGAATATATATTTGGGAAATTTTTTGTATAATATATATATAATTAGTCGAATTTATTTCAAATTATAATTTTGATGGATGTTGTAGGTAGAATGTTCACTTATGGATATCGAGCACATGAGCAATGCACTTATTATTATATGTCTGTGTATTTAAATTTTACATATATTTAGTATAATCCTATATAACTATCGATTTATGATAAGAACATATTGTTCATGAACTCTTAATATTTTTATAATACCATATATAGGGCTGTGAGAATACATGAAAACATTATTTCCTTGATATCTTCATAGGGGCTGAGCCCTAGAGGATGAACATATTAATCGAGTGGTACTTTTTTATTGGGGTGGATGTTAAGGTCCCATGATTGGTATTTTATCTACTGGATTTTCCTATTTATTTTTTAGAATTATTTATATATGTTCTTACTGATATGGTCATCCATGAGAAACCTCGACTATATGTTTTTTATGACCTACATTGAGATGTTTTTTCTACAAATGGTGTACCTATGAGCTTATTTATTATTCATCTACTATTTATATTATTCTTATTATGTATTTCTATTATGTTTCATCCATTTTCTTATGTTAAATAATACATAATTGATGTATGGATCACTCTTGTTATCATCTAACAATGGCACATTCTCCCCATTATCACCTCTATTACACCCACTACAAGTCAGTAACCTTTGTCATATGCGAAGGCACGTCTAATGCTAAGTGGCCAACTATCCAAGATCATTATTCTTGTGGAAAAGTGGGTTAGTTCACTATATAGTGGTAGGATAAGTAAGGTTTATGGATTAATACCCCAGTTTTTTTGATAATCTATATAATTCATAGGGGTATGTTCTCCAAAAGACCCAAGTTCTGTTATTGAATAGTTCCTATCGCACCCACTCAACTAGCCAATCAGGTTCCACTAGATTGTAAGTGGGCTTCCATCAACATTTTATATGCTCCATGTTAGGATTTTGAGTCTATATAGGTAGTGGATATTCTATTATCCACAAAAAATAATCGGTGGGGGCTACCTGCTAGAGAGTTGCAGTAGTATATTCCACAACTGCACCAATCTTCCTCTGTAAAAATATTAATTTCGGTGTAACCCATTGATATTTATTTTATTTATAGATAAACAAATTTATTATTTTCATACGTTATGTATCTCATTTCATCAGCCTAATCCCAAAACGATCCATACACTAGATGAAAAGGCTCAGTCAACTTTTTAATTCAATACATTAAATTACCTAGGTTCTTTTAAAAAATGTATGATTACCAATGTAAATATAGTTGATTTTTCTAACACCCTAATGAAAAGAAAGACGAAGACACTTGGGGGTTTTAGCGATTAATATTATCCTGGAAGGAAAATTAAATTTATATTATTTCAAATACGTTGGAATATGATCAAAGTAGATTTTCAAAGTTGAATAAATTTGTTTTTATATATGGTAATGGATGGAATAATGAGAGAACATGAAAAGGGAAAAGTAAAAGTTCAATTAAAATTATGTGGAAAAATAATTTTCATCCCAAAGATAGGCAAAATATTTGAGGTTTTAGATGTGTAGAATTAGGGTAATATTAAAACTAGTGTATTAGCAGAAGATATTTATATGAAAATAAACACTAAAATCCCAATGACTATTAGAATATGGAAAATATCCTTCCAAAAATACTTGGAAAAGTGAAAAAAATGCATTGTGTTCTAGGTAAACCTATTATTTACACAGTATTTCAATATGCACTGTGTTTTGTATCTTTTCAATAACTATTAGCTACTGAGTTATATATAAAACATATTGTTATACCATCATCCAAGGTATAGGAATCCTCTATATGGTCTCCTGAATTATGATTCATGAAGTTCTTATTATCCGTCCATTAAGTAAATTATATGTGATATTGTATATTTTCTTGGTGTCACCACATTCAATTCAAATTAGTCAATGAAATAGGGAAATAAATATTATTATTTAAGACCAACTTATAACTAATATTTAGTTCAAGGATAACCATGAGCTATCTTATAAAAAAATTTATTATTTTAGTTATGCTAAAAAATAATGAAGTCTATTTATATTAATGTAATGAAAAAATAAGAAATATCAACAATAATCATATTTTGAGGGACACTATATATTACCTATGTTTTTTAGGTCGATACTTATCTAAAAATTATACCCAGATGTATGAAAATATTTTATTTACAGTTAGATATTTTCATTAACATTTAATAATTGATATTACATAGATAAAATTTATAGAATGCGGGAGAATGTAACAACAAGAGATTTTAGAATACATATTATTACCTCAATTAATATTGTACTCGAAATATTTTTTCTTCGAAAAAATAAATGCACAATAACCGATGAAAATTATAAGGAATAATAATTGTCAAATTTATGAATTATAGAACAAATTTGAAGTAAAATTAGTGTAATCAATTATAAATGGATAAAAAATATGATTATTAAAACCAAAAGTTTTTTAAAAAATTTATAAAACTAATATTTACATTTATATTCAATTTAAATTTAAAATACAAAATTATAATTTTTCGAATAATGTTTTGATATAATGAAATTCATATTTTATTGATCATTTAAATATTACTTTGAGTTGATTTTTGGAAAATAATTTATTTTTATGTGAGTAACTAATTTTTTAAATACAATTTGTTTTATGAGATTATCATTATAAAATAATGATATAGAACTATAGAAAAAATTATATAGAACTATATAGTTATGAAATATAATAAAAAATTACCAAAAATATCAGGAATTTATAAAACCCTTGATTACCATTTTGCAAATATAATTAATATATACTATAATTTCTTTGTATTCAGTTATATTGAAAATTATATTTCAAAATTTGTATAAATTAAATATAAAATTTTTTATTTAATATTTAATATCTAATTGTTCATATTTCATAGAAAGATAAATATCATTTTAGTTAAATTTTATAATTACTTAGAATAAATTTAATGACCATTATAATGGTGAAATGGTTTTTTAAAAGTAATTTTTTATTATGTTGTTTAGTTTCTCTCTAATAAATTAAATATTTATATTTTATATAATTAATTCTATAGTGTTTTAAATTTTGATAAAAATATATTATCAACAATTTAATGGTGAATTGATGTTATATAATATTAAGAATAATTCATGGTTAAAAAAACTTCATGTAAAATAATTAATCTATATATTAAATTCTGTAAATTAAGAATTATTTCACCCTCTTTCATTTATTTAATTAAATTATATATGGATTAAAAAAATGTTTACTAATCAAAAATTTATCAAGAGTTTTTATATTATATTTTTATTAAAGTTAAAATTTCATTTTTAAACATCTCACCAAAGAAAAAACCATAATTGTAAAGTAAAAAACTGTTATTTGACTCAAAACAACTGTGTATCCTCATGTATGATAAATTATAAATCAAATATCACCCAGAATCCATTATTTTAATCAATTTAATCCTTTTACCATTTAATAGTGATGCACCATTAAAGAAATGTAATGTGTGTTTAATAAAATAACTATTGTCTTCAATTATGTAGGGGATCACTCTCACAACATCATGCTATGAATATTCAATTGAATTTTATCCTAAAACATGACCATATTTAATCTATTAGATCCAAATTTAATATTTATATAACTATGATTTTATTATATTTCATACAATCTCCATTTCATTGAATATTTTGAATAGAAATCTCAATCACTTAATGTGAGTATCTCATACTCCATTGACTTTTCAAATTAATATTCTGCATTCAACATATTATACGTCCAAAAAAATAATTTAGTTAATATTTTTTATATTATAAGACATTAATTCTTAAAATGAGTAAAAATAATTTATCGTGCATATGTGTAGACTACCGTCGCCATGAAGTGATGTGGTTCATTTTAATCACTTCCTCGCATGGACAGAAACATGTAATTATTAGTTTAATGAATATATTACACTTGAAAAAATAATGAATTTAATATCTATTTAAGATATTTAAAAATAAAATATCATTCATTGATAAAAGGAAATATTATTCGTGCATATGTGTAGACTATGAACTCCAAAAATGATGATTTTGATTTATCATACAGACCTTAATGTATGTTTGTAAGAATAAATTTTATTAATATATAGGATATTTTTTACATGATTAATATTTTATAATTTTTCATTACAAATTAATAATAACAACTCCTCTCTAATTAAATAACTATAACTTTCTCCAATATTTCTCTATTATAACACCCCTATGAATAATGCTATCATTTTTATATCATGAATGACTATGGAATATTGTAAAATGACACTATGTACTAGTAATTATTTATGTATAAAGATTTAGTGATGACTAAGAAAATTTATTTATATTTAACATATTTATTAATATATCATTTCTATATCTAATCTCGCCAAAACTAGCTTATCATGATTAACATATTTATAAAAATATATCCATTTATTTAACATAGTGATAAGAGTACAATAAGAATCAATGATAATGCGATTATTATTTAATAAATAATCACAAAATTATGAGCTTTGATGAAATTAGTATGAAGTAACAATGTCACTGATGTAATTGTATTAAATAAATAAAAAAAATATTTTCACACCTTAGGATGAAAATACAATAAGGCATGATATTATATTGTAGTGGATGTTTTATGTCCTAAACTGAATGCCATTGAATATATCCTCGAGCTAGTGAGACAGATTGACTCACACATGCCTCCTATTAAACTAGAGGATTCCAACCTACACATAGTGTTCTAGTTGGTATAGTGGTGATACTATATCATCATTATCATAGTAAAAAATTTTACGTATAAAAAATTAAGTGTTCGTGATAAATATCTAACAATATAAGCTAAACATACATATGTAATAAATAACCAATAATACCCATAACCTTTATCTTATTAAATGATATAATATCATGTTTCAAAAAAGGAAACATGAATTTTTTTTTCATTGCATGTGTAAAAAAAGGAATAAATATGAAAAAAATATCTCCAATAGCATCATGATCCATTGGTCAATCCTGTGATTCTCCACCCCCAGCTTTTACCAAATAATGCATCAACCACTAGGAGCATTCCCTTGTCCATACCTGCATCCACATAATCTTCTTGGGAACAATTGGTGTTCAAGATAGGGTATGAGATAAAATCAGTAGTCCACCACCAATGGTGTTTATAAATATCAAGTACAATCTTATAATATGGAAATGCGTAGATATAATGGTAAGCTATAATAAAACTATAAAGGGTATTCTCTAGTTCCCTCAAGACACCAGGTTGACAGTGCCTGCTTCAGCCAAATCTAGATAGTCTCTGAACATGTAACCAAGTATATATATATATAGAGTCTTTATGTGTAGTGATTTATAAAACTATATATATCGATACTATTACTAGTATAAAGATGGGGCATAACTAAAGCATCAATGAGACGTTACACGAGTCTTTGGAGATTACAGGTATTTCATGCCCAGTGCCATTGTAGTTGGGACATTGTTCAATAATCATTATATTATTGGTCATCATGCCTAGTATCATATCTGTGTGGGTAATCATGGATATTATTATAATTTTTTTCATTCACATATGTAATAATTTGGTCACAATTCTAGAATCTTGTCAATGGTGTCACCATTCAAATATAAAAATAACAGGGTCATTAAGCCCATGTATCATAATCTAAAATGGGTAATATACCCATATCACAATATATGGTCTCCATTAACATTCATTATTATTAATCTGTGTTTCCATGAAATAGTGACATTATATAGGGATCCTTACCTATATCACGATATTTAGATATATTTCCTATATCAAACCTATTATATGGACCCATACATAATGTTTACTTAATCATGATAAAAGTCAAGAATTCACATTGGGTATCCTTTCATGTTTAGTGTTTTAGAGAAATATTCCATAACTCAAACCTAATAAAACCATATAAATACAATGTGGTAACATAAAATAGTATCCATTTATTCCAGAGAAGAAATTTTTTAATAATGAAACATGGGTTCTTATTATGTTTAATCATAACATTTCCTTGATCCAATCATTTACTCTACTCTTCTATAAATCCTATAAAAACATTTCAAAACATGGGATGAGAATAAAATTCTCATTAAAGGATACACAAAGAAGGAAAACTATTAGTCCTGTGAGAATATTTAAACCATGAATATTTTATCATAAAGTAATAATTTTTACATTTATGAAGTAGTAAATATATTCACTAAATATATGTTTATTGCTACCCATTTTTGTAATAAATAGATTACCCATAATCTCATTGAAAGGATCATATAACATATAAAATAAATTTAAGATATTAACATTATTTAATTGAAAACCCATTCAGTCGAATTACACAAATCTCACAAAATGGAATATCCATATGGCCGACTTACACGCCCAATGCATTGGATGTTGTAAAGTAACCACCTGACTTTGGATTATAATGGAATGACCAGTTTATGGTTTATCACACAACCACACATCCTTGGTTTATCACATAACCACATGTCAAATGTCCATGAACCATTATATAATCATAACAAATAAAATATTTCAATAATAAACATTTCCTTCATAAATCATAATATATAATCATAAGAAACAATTTCATGATAATGAAATCGTAAATCCAAATTCAAAACTATATTCAATACCAAAACTCTTAAAAAGGAAATAAAGGATTTATTTTCCTTTAAAAACATTGAGGTATATAGAGGAAATAAAATATCAAATAACTGTTATGGCAGTGGAGAAGACGTCACTGAATACGTTAAAAGAAATAATTTTTTCATTTATTAAAACAATTTGTTGAAAAAATATCACTTTTGAATGTAATTAATTGTCATATAGTTATATTATACACTATATAATGAAGGTCATGTATAAATTAAAATATTCCTTAATAGAAGGATATTGAGACGATGTACATTACAATGATTATATTATCAGATAAAGGATAAATCAATGACATAATTCAGTATGAAAAATAAAAATACACAAAAAAAGTGTATATTCAGTGTAAAAAAATGATAGGTCATTCAAAAATATTCTTGGAAGAAAACCAGTGACATGGATATTTAACTAAATGAATGGAGATTGAGTTATGATTTCTCATACCTTGAGTCCAACTCCTCAAAAACAATATTTTTGTTCCTAAATAATAAACATTGGATAATTTCTAATTTCTCTGAGAACCTATTTCAATTTTATTATTCATTTTATATCACTTATTACAATGTTATAAAGAGTATATAATTATTTATGTTCTTATAAGATATTTTGTTGATATTTGATACTTGAATTGAAAATAAAATTTTTTTGATATAAATTTTCCATGTGGTGAAAATTATATCATCTACAGAATAGTATAAATAATTTAAATATCATATATAGAATGTTTATTTTTAATTATAATAATTCAGAATATATAGAGATAGGAAGTTAAATGCACCGTTCATGGAGATGGTAGGTCATACATATGCCTGAATGCTACTTTCATTTTTTTTCATATTATAAGAATAATAATTAAATGATATAAATGTATATGATAATACCAGTATTATATTAATTTTGTATTGGTCTCATAATTTTAATAAAACAATAACTTATATGTTCAATGTATAGTGGGAACGAGTCATATAGATTTGAGGGGTCTATAGTCCACACTTCCTCAAACGAAATCATAATATTTATAAAACATGGAAATCAAAGTGGTATGTTATAGATAAAAATTACAAAATAATAGAGAAAATATAAATATAATATATATCATATATAAATATAGTTTCCATATTAATTTTCACCATTAGTGTTTGTAGGGTAAAATTGAACAATTATCATTTCGTGAGGTAGTAATTCTCCATACATAGAAAAAATATTTTTACTACACAACAAATGGAAGTGTGTGTATGTGTAGGTTAAATACATATCATAACAATATCCTAGTGTATTGAGGTTATTAGTTTTTTAATGTAATCATAAAATAAGAAGATTATTTTGAGTGCAGAATAAAAAAGAAACTTAAAAACATAGGATATGGTGTTGCCTCTTAATCTAGTAACTTATTTTGGTTTATACTAATTGCATTCATCTGATGAATTCATCCATAAAAGATTATTTTACGATTACGGTATGGGGTCTAGGAAGATTTTTTGAATGTTCTTAGAAGAAACCAATGGATTTTTACTCTGAATAAAATAAAATGAGTTCCTTTTTATAGGAGAGGTGAGGGATGCTTAGCAAAGTCATAAAATATTAATTTATTATTATTTGTTTCAGAATATTATTGTACCAAACTCATTTATTTGGTAAATA
The DNA here is from genome assembly GCA_963277665.1 of Viscum album. Lineage (NCBI taxonomy): Eukaryota > Viridiplantae > Streptophyta > Magnoliopsida > Santalales > Viscaceae > Viscum > Viscum album. Next base: position 1,346,500,435 of record OY728121.1, on the reverse strand, counting down.
ATATTATTATAATCAGAAATAATCTCATCATTTGTTTAGACATGTATTGTTTTTTATACAATATATTTTTCGTTTACCCTTAATAACTCTATTTTAATTTTAATTGAGGTAACAACAATTTAATTATTAAGAGGATATTTATTTCAATTATATGTAGTAAATCTCTCATAATTGAGATCTTAATTATGATTTAGACCATAAAAAAATAATTTTTTATTTTAAAATATTTTTTGTATTTTTAAATAAATTTAAAAATTATTATTTTAATAAAACATCAATTATTTAAAATTTTATAGTATTAATTTAATTGAAATAAATAGAATCCAAAAATAGATATAACATTGATCCAAACAATTTACTAGTCTTATATCATTTCATACTCACCTTGAAAAATCTTGTATGATAAAAATTATTTCTAATAATATTTATTTTACTATTTATAATATCATTTATTTGATATTTATCTTAATAAAATAATGATTGTATAACTGTTGTGTCAATATTTATGGTAATTATATAGTCTATAAAAATTATATATAATGTTACATGCTGTAAATAATTTCATTATATTATTAGAGAGTATTTATTTTCTATGTTTCAACAAGTTTATCAATACAATAAAATTATCATACTTATAAGAGATGAGTGAGTGACATGTTGTCAATTTCATTTTTTAATAATAATTACATCAATTGTTTTTGAAAAAAGATGATTAAATTAAACAATTATGACCCTTATGTGATATTGGTCTACATTAGTTATTCCATTTCGTTTTTTAAAGTGTTAGGGTAATTTTAATATCCTTATCATATTGTTTTTACCCAAATTTACTCAGTTTACTATTAACATAGGTAAATAAAAATTACCGTAGAAACTATTCATAATATCAAAAAATTTGAAAGCAACGTTTTATTTTCATTTGTACCCAATGATTCTATATATGTAATCCATATTTTATAATTCAAAACCAAAATATTTTAGTATTTAATTTCAAATTAATTCTCGTTTTCAAAGTGGGAAAATATGTTTTTCAAAATAAAAAATCCATGAAAAGATAGATGTGTGTTTATATCTAATTTCAATTTGAAATTATATCCAAGGTAAAAAAATGATTAGATGAAAATACATAATATAATTATAATTTAAAACCAATTAAAATTACAACCTTTCTATATAAGTAAATCATATAAAAAAGTGATTTTAAATTAAAATGTAGTATTTTTCATTCTTCATGAAAAATAAATATTTTCATAAAAATACCAAAATATCAACAAATTTAAATCATCATGTCTTGATTCTGAATAATAATTTTATATGTGATGAAAAAATTATGAAAGTGTAACATCTATTTTTAAAATAGGATTTCTATCAAAATGCAGTTAGCCAATACTTTTAGAAAAAAAATATTTTTATACGTAAAATTAAATTTGTAATAATATCATGTCTAGAAATAATATTGGCTATATTTTTAACATTAAATTAAATAAACTACACATATATATCATTGATTAAATCCATAATGAGTGATTTTTTATATAAACTCACTTATTTTCATTTAAATTGTTTTTCATATTAAAAGATTTCTTTTTAATTAAAAAGGATTTTATTTTTATGTATAAATAATTTTTCACAAAATAATTAATTAAATTTTTGTGTGAACAATATTTTAATTAATTAATTAATATTTTTAATTAAAACCATTTTAACAGATAGGTTATAAGGCATCATAATAATGATAATGTTTGATGTGGCATATTATGAATGCTATTGAACATATTTTCACCTTATAATGAACATGGGATGTTACTGTCTGCCCCATTTTGGAAATTAAATCCTCACAATTTGAATTTGGGTTTGTTAACAATGTTATAACTCTTCAAAATACAATTATTTCATTCCCACAATAGAAAAAGGATTAATCAAACAACCACTTTAAAAGAAAGAAATAGAAGTACATTGGTCACATGTGAAAACACATATTAGGATTCCTTGTTGGAAAACTATAATATAGAATAAAAAAGAAAATATTTTCCATATATAGAGTGAAATAAATGTATTCCATGAAAAATTTAACAATTGTAAAACCAAAAAACATGTGATGGTTTAAAAATTATTTAACATCATAGTAGGAAAAGAAAATAGGAAAACAATGATCTTAATATCCTTTTCCTAAAGATTGGGAATTTATTTACATTCATGAATAAGAACATAAGGAAACATAATTACATTCCATGTGGTGTTTCATCCATTAATGAATTTCTACAGTAAACTCATATTTTCTTCAAATGAAGAGTATTGCAGATGACATGGTCACACCTAATTAACTTGAATAAACTTCTAGAGAATCAAATAAACCACATAATATTAGCTATCAATTCATCATATCATGAACCATTTAAAAATAGTTTGGAAAAAAAATACACTCAAAAGAATAAACTATTGTTCAATGAATAACTTCGTTTAATATCAAAAATTTCATTACAATATCCAAAGTTAAACATAGACACATCAACAAATAACATTCCCTAAAATTTATTAAATAAGAAAATCGAAGACTGAAACTGAAAATTTAGAATGATTTGATAACATAGTCTTCAATGCTATGTTTTAAAATATATCTCTAATTAACAACAATCAATATTAATTTATTATATATAAAATTATTTTTTTAGTCACACATTCTAGAAAATATGTATATAACTTCCCTAAAAAACACTAATATAAATAAGTCGCCTATAAAAACATGGATTCTTTCAAAATAAATTCAACCATTAATACTCAAATAAAATCCCATATAATTCTATCTTAATTAGTTATATAGTGTTCCCCACACAGTGATCATCTTCCACAATAAACATATCACACAATCCACAAATCATTTTCCTATACTAAGGATAAGAATTTGATTAATGGTATGTTACTAAAACCAAATTTTTCTTATTTAAAAAAAAATTGAACCAAAAAGATAAAGCCATTTTAACTAGGGACATAAAGTAGTCTAGTGGAACGTGATAAAGGCCTATCACGCTCTGGTTGTGGGTTCAATTCCCACAACCTTTTCTAATGCGAAATGTTGTCACACGGTCTGTGTGTGGTCATTTTTTTTAAAAAGTATATATTTCTTAAAATATTCCAAAAATATTATAAATAACTCATAATAACCCTATCATGTTTTAACCCTAGAGTTTATTTCATACCCCAAAATTTTCATCCCAAAAACTAGTAAACCATAATTTCCTCAATGGTGTATGTGTCCATAAATTCTATTAGTCACATTAATATTTTAGACCATAAATCCTAAAATATGGTTTCTATGACATTGATGTTATGATCAAACATAAAATTATGAACCCATGATGATATCCCTAACACTTAAGAAAACATCCTAACATCTAATATTTTCTAAAACATTCTTTTATACCAAATATAACGAACTATCCTTAAACATAACTTAATCATTATATAAGTCAAGTATTAACATTTATGATTGTTTAAAGGTTATAGTTTTTGAGAATTATCCCGTAACACATACATAAAAAAATATAATCACAATGTGGAGACATACAATAGTATCTATTTCTTCCATAAAACAAAAACATTTAAAATGATATGTGGTTTACTTTAATGTTTAATCATAAATTTTCTGTGATCATATCCTTAACACTATTCTTTATCAAAAAATTTAATAAAACAATTCAAATCATTGTATGAAAAAATGTATGTATGGGATACATAATGGAGGAAACTGTTATTCATGAAAAATATGTAACCGATGAATAATTTATCATAAAGTAATACTTTAAACATTTATGAAATAGTAAATATACTTCACTAAATATTTGTTAATTTCTTAACCATTTGAAAATAAATATTACCATAATTCCCATTGAATGAAACATATAACATATAATGGTAACATTAGACATAAACATACATAAATCGAATTACTATACGGTCGACCACTAAAGAAATCACTAAATAGAAAATCTATATGGCCGACTTCCACACCTAATGCATTGGAGGTTATAATTTAACCACTCATCATTAGATTATCATGAAACCACCTGCCTTTGGATTAACACATAACAACTCATATTTGGTTTATCATGTAACCACCCTTCAAATGTCCATGTACCATTATATAATCATATCACATAAAAGATAACAATTATCAACATTTCACTCATAAAATTTCATTAGCAATCAGAAGAAATCATTTAATGATATTAATATATTAAATACAATTTAAAATCAATTTTCAAAATAAAAACACCAAGAAAGGAAATAATAGATTTCTTTTCCATTTAAAGATATTATGTCTTATAGAGGAAGCCAAATATCAAGTAACAGTTATGGTGGCAGATGAGTCATTATTTCTACATACATTAAAAGAATTTTTTTTGTCATCTAGTAAAATGATTCATAGAAAAAATATTCCCATTGAATGAAATAATATGTTAATGGGTTTTATAATACACTGTATAAATGAGGTCATGTATAAATTATAATATGACTCAATGAAGGAAGATTCAGATGAAGTCCCTTACAATGATAATATAATTAGATCTATGATAAATCAATAACATAATTATGAGTAGAAATTATTAATAAAAACAATATTAGTGGATAATTAGTGTAAAACAATTAGAGTTCATTCAGACATATTCTTGGGATAATAAAACCGATGACATTGATATTTAACTCAATGAATGACGATTATGTTAAGATTTCACTTACCTTGAGTCTGACTCATCCTCTACAATCATTATGTTCCAGAATAAGAAACTTATTTTAATTTATAAATTATTGGGAACCTTTTTCATGTTTATTATTCCTTATATATCACTTATTACAATTTGATAAAAATTAAATAATTATTTATGTTCAAATCAGGTGTTTTGTTGATATTCAGTAATTAAGTCAAAAATGAACTTGTTTGGATGTAAATTGACCATGTTGTCAAAATTACTATTTCTCTACAATTGTATTAAATATATAAATATCAAAAATATCTGTTATATATTTATTTATAATAATACTAACATTTTTTAGGTAAAAAATGAAATGCACCGTTCATGGAGATTGTAGGCCGTACATATGCAAGAATGTTACTTTAATTTCATTACTATAATAATAGAATAAGAATTATATGATATAAATTTATATTAAAAAACTAGTAATACATTAATTTCATATATGTACCATAGGTTTAATAAAAACATCCTTTATCTATACCATGTGTAGAAGGAATGAGTCATATTGCTTTGAGGGGGCGGTAGTCCACACTTCCTCAAATAAAATTATCGTATTTACAAAACATTTAAAGAAAAAAAGTATGTTATAAATAAAGGTTATAAAAGAATAGAGACAATATTTACTATAATATATATCATATTGAAATACATTTTCCATCATAATGGTTACCATGATAGGTGGTAGGGGAAGATTGAATAATCATCGTTCTATGAGGAAATTGTTCTTTGTACATGGAAATAGTAGGTTCGTTACCCAATAAATAAAGGTGTGTGAATATGAAGTATAAAAAATTATCATAAAGAATCCTAGTATATTTTTTATAAATATGATTTTAGGTAATCATAAAATAAAATTTCAATAGTTAGTGGATAATAGAAAAGAAATTAAAAATCACGAGAGAAGGTGTTACCTCTCAATCAGGTAACTTCTTTTTGTTTATACCAAAAGGAAATTTTGGGACGATTTCATATCTAAACAATTATTCAAGAATGAGGGGAGGAATTATAGGAAGAGTTTATGTCCATTTATTTCCAATAAAAAAGGCTTTGTATGTGTGAATAAATGAGTGGAGATGTTCCCTTTTATAATAGAGATTTAGGGATCTTTTGGAAAGTCTCGAAATATTAATTTTTTATAAATTTGTTATCAGATTAAAATGCTCCCCAACTCATTTATTTCAAAACTAATATGATTTAATTTCTAAATAATCTATTATATTAATTTTAATTCTTGTATTTATTTTATTTTAAACATATCTTTCCAGTTTACACAAAAATACTCTATTTTATTTTTCATTGAAGTTAGAACATTTTAATTATTAAAAGATTATTAATTTCACTTATATGAGGTAAATTACCCATAATTGGAAAAATAATAAACATTTAGGCTATAATTTGTTTTTATTTTAAAATACATTTACACATTTTATGTAATTTAATAATTTATTGCTTTTAGAATACATCAATTATGTCAATTTTTTACACCATTCATTTCATTGAATTAAAAAAATTATAACATAAATAAAAGGAAATAAATTGTCTTATATCATGTCATATTAACCTAGGAAAGTCTTGGATGACATAAATTATTCCATATAATATGTATTTTACTATTTAAAATGTAATTTATTTGATATTTATATTAATTAAATAATTATTTTATCACTATTGTGTCAATATTTATGGTAGTTATTTAATGTCCAAAATTTATAATTAAATTATAATGATGTATATAATTTAATTATATATCTGGATAGTATTTATTTTTGATGTTTTAATGAGTTTATAACAATATTAAATTTATTATACTTATAAGAGACAAGAGAGTGACATGTTGTCAGTTTTTTGTTTAAATAATAATTACATCACATTCACGGAAAAAAGTGCATTAAGTGTATCAATTCCAGCCCATATTTTATATTTGTCAACAATCATTCATAAAATATAATTTCTCAAGAGATAGAGTCATTTTATTAACCTTATCATAATGTTGTTTACCCTAATTTACATGTTTAACCACAAACTATGATAAATAAATATTCTCATTGTTAATATTCATAATATCAAAGAATAAAAAAAGTAGACTAAAAAAATAATTCATACCCACTGAATCTAAATATTGAATAATTTTATATAAATTCAAAACATAGAAGATTTATTATTTGATTAATTTTTTTTTCATGTTTTCAAAGAGAGAAAATATGTTTTCTAAAAGTAAAACCCTCAAAATATTTATATGCATTTACATCTATTTCAATGGGAAATTGCTACCGATTACCAACATTAGATTAAATGATAAAAACATAATTTTCTTTTATTTTAAATCTAATAAATTGGGTTACCTTTCTATATAAATAAATCAGATTAAAAAGATGTTTTAAATGAAAATGTAGAATGTTTCACTATTCATTTAGAAAATGAATATTATCTAAAAAATACAAAAATATCACCCATATTAACTTTTTTATGTCACTATTCTAAATAATAAGTTTACTTCTTTCAATAATAACTTATAAAATTGTACAAAATTTGATATAAAATGGGTTCTCTTTAAAAGGCGGAAAAACATCAATTTTAGAAAAACACACATTTTATCCGTAAAATTAAATTTGTTATTATGTCATGTTTAGAAACAATATAATATTAATTTGAAACATTTAATTTAATATATTACATATATATCTAATTAATAAAATCCATAATGAGTGATTTTATTATTTTATAAACTCACTTATTTCCAATTTAAATTGTTTTTCAGAAAAAACAATTCCTTTTAATTAAAAATGTTTTTTATTTTCTTTTATAAATAATTTTTCTTAATAGAATTAATTAAATATGTTTTTAAATAATATTTTAATAAATAAATATATATTGTTAATTATCTCCATTTTACTGCTAGTTTATAAGGTAACTTAATAATGTTTAAGATCGAGGTGGTGTATTCTCAATGTTATCGAACTTATTGTCTCAATTTAAAAAAATCATGATGTTACCCACATTGTAGAAGTGATTCCATACTCATAACATAATACATAATAGTAATAATTTATAAATTATAATAGATGGTGTCCAAGCCCGATTATATCAGTAACAAATATTCATGTATTTTATCAAATTCAATACATAGTTTATAAAAAAAAATCTCTTTAGATAAGGGAATAACAATTTTTCAATTTAATCAATTCATATGGTCAGAAAATTCATTTTTATTCCTTAAATTATCGATATATAAGTGTTTTTTCAATGATACAATAATAAATTTATGAATTTAATTTATTATTTAATTATTATATGTCACACAAAAACCATATAGCTAATGGTTTCAATGTTTACACCATTATTAAAAAATTGAAATTCCTTTTCTCACCAAGAAGTCATGAAACAATTTAAGGGACCTAATAAATTATGTATAAGTTTATGATATAAAAATTGATTCCTGGATTTTTAATTAAACATGTTTTATATAATTTTAATGAATCACACTGAGTATCCAGTGTTTGATAACACAATATATTTTAATATGAAACTTGACCATATGGATACACACTTGACCACATACCTTAAGAATGTGGGGGATCAATCCTCCTGTATCAACCTTTTGTTTGTTCAAGATCAAAATAAAGATGAAAAACATAATAACACCCAGATAATTGGGCATATGTTCTTGCACAAAGATAACATTTTCAAGAGGAATATATATGATAAAAAGCATAAGATTAATGTAAAAATTGTCGAAGAGCATTTAATTGATTATCAGATGTGGAATTAGACTCTAGATGAATGATTTGTCCCTGAATCAATTTTTAAAGGAGGATGATATTCATTATGAGAAAATAGGACCCCCTATTCATTGGAATGAAGAAAGAAAGCAGGGGTAAGAATTATTATAATTTAAGGGGGAAATCTAATTTCATCCTAATAATAAATTATCTCATGGTTTGGTCATAGAGTTGGACGAATTATATGAATCATTGTCAACCTCATAGCCAAAAAACATGGGTTTCTTGATTCCTACACCCGATTTGTGAAACTATGTGAAAATAATTCTTTTCAAATATTTTAAAAAATAATGTGATTCCATAGGGGCATGGTACTCTAAGAACATAATTATGTAAGTCCATGCTCTATATTCTACTCTTTGAAATGCCAGACATAGTAAAGGGAAATTATGATGGTTGGGAAATCTTGTTTTTACTAACCGCTCAGCCAAATTCTTTCATCCACTAGCTATGATTGAAAGGTCTAAAAAATCCTCAAACACACCTACTTTCCCTATATACCCGCAAAGATTTCATATTTGGTCAAAAAATTCAATTATATCGGAAATTAACTGATCTGAACAACATATAATATATATTTTTTAAATTATTCCTATATTAATTGAATTGATGCACTAGTTACCATTTAAATTATGGTAGAATGTTGTATGATAATAACTCTAACCATTGAGCATATAAATTTGCCTCCCAGTCCAAAATAACATTCAATACACAGATGTGATGACATATAATCTGTAATAATGGGACATACTAGCCTTAGAGAAGCTTCATCCGATATTTAATGATGAGTATGGGATACTCATCAAAATAATAATCAACAAAAAACTCAACATACTCAAGATCAGAAGTCTGAGATGGGTCTGTATGATAATGGAGAAGATGTGATACATGGAAGACATAATGCACATCATGGTACCTCTATGGAAATGGAAAAAAATTGTCTGACATTCGGACTCTCTATATGATCTCAGATAGACTAATATGATGATTATAAACATACCATTTATGTGTTTGTATCTATTCCCAATCATGGGTGATACCAAGAGGAAAACATAATCCCCAAATTCAATCTCTAAAGGTCCCTGACTGTGAGAGACATAATATTTTTTTCCTTAAACGATGCTTTATAAATCCACTATCTTTAAAATTGAACCTAAATAAAAGTATCCTGAATGAAATTAAGACACAATATAAATACCTCTCCCAACTCTATCAACCATATGGGTAAATGGTATGGCATTCCATATAGGGCCTCATTATAAGCTATATGAATCATTACATAAATGGTACTTTTGACAGAAATAATGATGAGAGGGATATGATTCTTCATAGAATGTCAAAAATCTAGGATGCATGCTCAATGCATTTCCTCTAATCCATATATAGTCCATTCTGACTGGCAATCTATCTAGTGGAGAATTTTTGTGCTCATAACCGTTTGTGTACATATATTTCTTAGTAAGCGATACTTGAACATTAAAGTGATGTTATCATCTGTATCAGATATGATCGTGTGAGAGAGCTCATGAAGCTGTACAATATCATGGATAAACAATATCCTTATATAATCTACAGCTAATATATCATGAATATGAAGAAAGTGTGATTCATTTTTCATCCTATCAATGACTACCCAAATTTAATCATTAGAATTTTGAGACCAAGGAAATCTGAATGCAAAATCCATCATGAAATCTTCCCCTTTTACATGTAAGGAGTATTAATGGATATAGAAAGCTAGTGGGCCACTCATATTCCACCTTCACCCTATGAATTATGAAACACCTAATGATATGAACTGCTATCAGATGTTTCATATATGTCCACTAATAATGGTGGCGCATATCATGATACATGTTATAGATACATGGGTGAACACACCACTGAGAAGAATTTCACTCTCACAACTTCTTATCTATCATGAATGAATGGATCCTGATATTCGTGTGAATATGCAGGATGTCTTCACCACCTATAAAAAAATATTAAGGTAGTTCCCCACCAGAAACACTCTCTCAGAAGTCCAATAATTTATTGTATTATTGATTCCTCATATTCAAACTATCGAGAAGTGATGTTCTCACTGATAAAATTTAAAGTAAATACTATCACATTTTCTCAATCACTTATAAATGCATTTTAGAAACCTGGTCCATAAGCATCCAAAAAACAACTAGTTTTTGATCAATATAGTTGTCTTCTATTGTTGTGGGATGCCCCATACAGTTTTTAGGGTGTATGGGTTTTGTCAATGGTTATTTTTTATGAGTTTATGATAACCCTGACGGGACATAGTGGTGTTGTCCTGTTTTTTTGAAGTTGTGATGGCATGAAACTCTAATAATTCGATGATTATGGTTTTATTCATTAAAGAAGATTTCATTAGTGTTGTCAGTGTTCTCACCAGTGAGGTGGATATGTGGACAAGGTGATCGACATCCCAATGTACGTCCTGTGGTTTCTCACAACACAAGGAGGTGGATTTGGGCTCGATGAACCTTTCAGTTTCATTTTTGAATTTTATATATTGGTCATTTTGACCTATTTGGTCTATCAATGATGGCATATTCATCTTATTATTTTCGGTGGATTTCATGTGGTTAAAAATTATATGGTTTGTGTTGTTAGAGGCCACACTTAACCTGTATTTGTTTTCTAAAATACCAAAAAAAGACTTGGAGACTTTCCAAATATATAAAGAAGTTTAATGTCACATAACTAAAGTTATCCAACCCATTTTCTTTGTCTTATACTTAATTCAAGCTGTGTGAGAATACACCTGAGTATTTTGGGTATCAAAACCCCAAAAAATGATCTCCCACTAACTAATGCCTCCAACAAATCGATGATTGAATAACAAAAGTTGAATCGAGATCAGGTGTTGGGTAATTTTGGTCATGATGCCTTAACAAACACAACCCATATGAAGTTAAATGATCTTCCTACATTATAACTACCACGAGGTTGATACCTTATACATCATAATTTGTAGTTTATTTTATTCCCTCATTTAGATGAATCAATATTAGCACTAATTCCAATCTCTCTTCACCACCAGAGGAGTTTCCTCAAAGGATTCTAAAAATATAAACACTTCACCCCTCTTAGTCAATAAATTGGAAGTGATGTTAAACATTATAAATCTTGAAAGAAACACTGGTACTAACTTGTTATCCGCATTAAATTTCATATACCAAAGATGTTAATTGGATTATCCGAGGTAACCACAACTCTTACCTTCTATATGTTAACTGAAACTACTTATTATGAGAGAATATGACATTGGATATAAACCTTATTGATATAGAAGTTACATTTATAATCTTAGGATATAAAATTTTTATTATCATTGTATTTAAAATGATTTCATGATATGTGTAATGGGGGATTTTAGTATAAGACTACAAAAAGATGTCATATATGAAGACAACATTAATTAAATCCTTACATGGATCAGAAACCATAATTATCCAATCCATAATGTCTTATGACCAATTTTTAAGAATGAATTGCATAAAGTGGTACCCATATAAACCATAAGAACAATATAAATACATTATTAGAATATTTGAATGTCTAAATGGTACTCGACGATAATTTGATCTTATTTCAACCATTAATAATACCCTCACATTTCATATATGGTGAAAAAATCATCTATAGGAGGTAAATTTAACATGTTCCACAGTGTAATTTTATTATATTTATGAAAATATATAGATAGCCAAAGGGGTTGTTCCCCCGTCTTGGAGAAAAGGATTGTTGATCATAATGAAGAGTTCTATGTTGTATAAAAAAATAATCTTATAAATCCTATAGTTTTATATTGGGATCCTGCAAAATAGTATGAGATATCCTTTAAGGTAAAATTTATATCATTGTATTACCATTTAGTACCTCAATGGTAAATTGTAACTCTCTTCGGAGGTTGTCTAGAAAATTATTCCTTAAAATAACACATAAAACAAATGAATATTGGTGGGAATTTATTTTTATGTTATCCTAGATCATATATATATAAGATACATGTTTGATCCATCACTCCACCTAGAATATGATTCTTTGGTCCATATAAACATTCATAGAAATCCCATAGTCCATTTTGAATAATTTACTACACTATAGTGATGTAAATGACATTATATGGTGATAACAATCTATATAAGCATGACCAGTGACCAATCATTCCATCATAAGAATAATTTCAAAGCCAAAAATTAGGGGGACGATATTTTACAATAAAAAATGAATGGTTACTTCACATTGAAATTTATTCCAATGGAGTACGATCTCTGAATATAATCCCAAAGTTATTTCAGTGGGACATAAAAACAAAAGATTACAACCCGTCAAGCCCACAGATTTCCAAAATTATCACATAGATGAAGTAGTGTGATAAAAACGTATCAAATAAATAGGATTCTATTATAGAGTCAAAAATAATAGTTACTTGAACAATATATTCTCTAATACCTTAATACTCCATTATTTGTTGGATTGAATGAATATGACCTAATCTTTAGCCTAGTGTTGTATCCAGACATGTCGAAGTAGGTCTGCACTTCTAGTGTTGTTTATTTGAATCCATGATACTTTTTCCAATGCCTCCACCTCATCTCTTACAACTAGTAGTAATCAATATACATTCCTTTAAATGTTATACTAATCATGCTACTACATATAGGGATGAAATGGATCCTCTCCCAATTGGAACATATGGAATGGTCATGAAAAAATATGATGATTTTTCAATTTTCTGCCACCTCAACACTCAGTGGGGTCTCATGAACACCAGGGATTCTTATACCTTATCATCCCATACTAGAGAAAATCCACATAAATGTTAGTGGGTGTATCTTTGATACCGCTTATCATGTGTTCAATTTAAAATAGTCATTTGGGGCCAGTTATCGAACCACTAATCTGTCCCAGTTCTAAACTGATATAGGACACACCGTCTACCTACCAATATTTTCTCCCAGTGATTTTATTTTGGTTCACTATATCAGAGATGGAAGTAAACTTGAAATCTTTAACCTGAGAAATAATATTATACCTATGCCCATCCATAAATCTACTCCCTTTAGTTTCCTCATCAGTAGTACATATTGGATCCAAAAACAAAATATATATAAAATGAGATAATTAGTCTATAATAGACATTTATCACTAATGAAGGTTTATAGTAACCTAGGAATAATCTTCCACTAAGGTATCATTGAATGAATATTCCTAGAATCCTGATAGGAAATTCCACTAAATTACTTTCTGATATTAACCTTCCATGTTCAGAATATCCCACCAATATCTTGTACATTCGAAATTCATATTGGTGGTGATATTTAATATCCTCATATGGTGTTTTTCAATACGATCAATGATATATTTTTCTATCTCTAACCATAACTATGCAGCATGTGGGTCACCATCCCCTAGAAAAGTAGGTTGATACTATTGTTGGAACTCCCACGTACGCTCTTCCATATAAGAATTAGTTCATAGAGTAACCTGTATAGTATTGTATATGTGTTAGAAAATCCCCCCAAGACATGACATCATCACCTAATTCTGGGATAATATGAGGTTCCATTAGTGGTAGTACTATAGGGATCACTAGTGGGTCAATGGATAACAACTCTATAACTTGGACGTCACCACCCTCCTATGAATGACTAGAGGTGGTCAAGGGGGAAAACATATAAAAATTCAACATTCACAACATAGAGAGGGTAGATCATGGTAACTATAATATATATAAAAATATGATAGTTACGTGACATCCTATATAATAGTCATGTCCCTTTTCCCACATATAAATCTAGGTATGGGTGATAGGATAAATTATATAGAACAATAGGGGTGATATATACATCCCACTACTATGGTCGGGTCTAGGTAATGATCATTGTTTTTTTAAAATGGATCCCCATATATAGAGTATAAATTTCTATATATAGGGGAAACAAAAATCACCTTGAAATTGGAATCCCTATTTAATGGTGACCAATTAGTTTTAGAATAATTTTTATTAAAATTGATTCTCATTTATATAGAAATATTTATTTAAATGTTGAACTATATAGTTCTCCACATCATATTTATAAGGGACTATGACCCTTTTAAAATGATTTTTTTGAACCATTTAATCGTGAAGTCTCAAATATTAATCCCTTGCATAATGTTCTACAATAATTCAGGAATTAACCAATAGAGCACTAAAACATTCTTCAATCAATGCACATAATATGTAATTATGGAATAGAATATATCATGAAATATAATCCATTTTGGGTTTCTAAAATAATTAATGATTGAATGAATAATTTATATATCTAGACAAGGATATAACATAATATATAATCATAATATAAAACATCCAAAATCATGTGTGTCATCCAATGGTGCTATCAAATCAACTACAATAATCAAAAAATAGAACTACATGTCCCATCCATGGTAATTTGTTTGTTATCTATTTTTGGGATAGATAATCCTAGGACCATATCATTAAAATACACCGCAACATTCTTAATATCTTTTATAATATTCCATTTTTAAAAAAGAAAGAAATTAAATTTTCTCTGATAAAACAGTGTGACATTCAGAACCAAATTCCACTTAATTATTCCCTATCTGGTGGGTGATAAGGCCTTAAGAACACCTCCACGTTTGCTAAAGGTTAGAAACTAGCCATGGGGGTCCATGATGGCATATTTGGGAGACAATAACCTTAGTATTAGAGTCACATGTTGGAGGAATAAATTGATAAATAGTAGATGGATGGTAAATATCTAATTACAGTAGGTAATCATCCCGATGTAAAAAATAATTAACATCATCCATAACTATTATAATATATAGAAGGATGTACTTTCATTTTTCTAATATAAGGGAACATTATATCATTCTATTAAATAAATTAATAAAAATAAAAAAAATAATATCCCTAATAGCATCATGAGCCATAGCTTAGACAAGTGATACTCCTCTCTCAAGATATAATGAAATCAAGTATCAACCATTAGGTTTTCTCCCCTATCCCTACCCATATCCATAATAATCTAGTAAAATTGGAGGCCCTACTATGGTGTGATAAAAAAATTAGTTGGACACCACAAATGGTGTTTATACATATATAAATGGTGCATATAATATTGTAGTTTAAATATATAATGCTAAGTAGTAATAAATTTGTAATGGTTTGGATCAATTTCAACCAAGACCATAGGATGAACGTACTTTCTTCAGGTTATGGAAAATAGTCTCTAGATAGGTAACCAGATATGTACATATATATAGCCTATATACATAGTTATTTCTACAAACATATATGTGGATATTGCTACTGTCATGGAATCACAATGCAACTCTTGCGCCCTTGAGATGTATCATGAGTCTCAGGAGTTCCATGGGACACCATTACATGTATCATAGTATTTGGGTCACTATGCCAAAATCATTAATGTGGTTTCCCCATGTGATGTATTATAATTTTAAGGGTTTTATGTGCATATATAATAGTTATGGTTTTCATTACCATGTGTAATAGTGGGGTCTCCATGCCTGAATCTTATCAATATGGTATCAGTGTGTAGGGCCCCGGGACACCCTGAGAGGGCAGGGGTGAATCAGGGTGGAAACTTTTTCTTCTTTAAGTTGTGGATCTTGTTCCCACGTTGGTAGGAACTACTTAAACCTGAATGATGGATATGATCAGCAATTAAACATTTACATGCAGAGACAGATGACACAGCTATTTTTACTTGGTTCACCACTAAGTGCTACATCCAAGGAGCATACGCCGACAGGTTTCCGGTCGTACCTAAATCCACTATGCTTCACTAGATGCGGATACAACTGTTCGGGCACAGTCACTCTGGCCCAGACTCACTGCCTTTACAAAGGTTCAGGGATAGCTCACTGCTTCCCTTGGGTCACTCCCGTTGACTCCCCCTGGCTCACTGCCGTTGGGTGAAGTCTCACTCAGTTTATAGACGTGAAGGTCTCTTCGATGGATAGACATGAAGTTCTGTGTCTCCTATTCAGCATGAGACTTTACTTGCATCAGAGTTGAGAGTTGATGCACTTTTCTGTTCAATCCTCCTTTAGTGCAATGACTGAATGCCCTAGATCCCCTGTTCTTGTTTGCCTGAATCACAATCACTTGTGTGATTGCTCAATAATTGATGCTCTGTCAAAGTCCAGATTTCATCCACTGATGAATACTCCACTTGCCCCTGTCCATTGGGAGAAAAACCTTAGGATAGGGTCTTCAAAAAGAACCCTACTTCACACGGCTCCCAATTTTGGAAACCTCAAGCAATTCTGAGCAGAGCCCCTGCCTTTTCGGGAAGCTCAATCGCGAAGCACTCTTGCGATGCTCAAGCCTTCACAATGCTTTGCTATCGCGAAGCTCCTGCCACTTCGCGAAGCTCACTGAGTCAACGTGGGGTGAACTCTTTTCGCGGAGCTGGGAAAGTCTCCGCGAAGCTCCTGCCTCTTCGCGAAGCTCAATGAGCCAACGCGGGGCGCAACCTTTTCGCAGAGCTCGGATAGCCGCCACGAAGCTCAACTTTCGCGAAGAAAAACTACCTTCGCGAGTGACCTTTGCGAACCAATAGAAACGGTTTTTCGTTGAGAGCTCTCTGTCTTTCTCTTGAGGGGGTAGGCCTCTATTTATAGGCGATTCCACCGACCCTCATCCTTTCCGCGCTAAGTCAACGCCACGTCAGCACCAATCGCGAAGCTCCGATGTTCCCGCCGAAAATCTCTCAAAATCGCGAAGCGGAACGGAAATTTTCCATTCACTGAGCTTGACGTAATCGCGGAGAAACACCGTCAACATACCTTCGCGACTTCGCCACGAAGTGCCCTCGCAAAGCCCAACATTCCTTCGCGCCTTCGCCGTGAAGCTCCCTCGCAAAGACCTTCTTCACCGCAAAGCTCTCCAACCTCTGCCATTTGCAAAGCACACCGTCAACATTCCTTCGCGGCGCGCACCTTCCTTGACGGAGCTCCCTCGCAAAGCCCTTCACCGCCGCGAAGCTCTCCGGCCTCTGCCGTTCGTGAAGCTTAACGTAATCGCGAAGACTCACCGCCTCCATTCTTCTGGTCTTCACGATTTCCAAACCATGCATCCCATCTTCGCAAAACTCATGCCTTTGCCATATAAAAATATAATCTTCCAGGAAATCCACTTTTCGCAATGCTCAGCAACTTCCAGATTTTGGACCACCAAAATTTGGCAAACACTGGTAAACGGCACCACCTTCAATACTGTTCTTTTTGTCCGCCTCCAGTTCATCCATTCCAATGTTCCAGGAATAAAACATGGATCAATATCTATAGTCCTCAAACTCAACGTGCCCCCATGGAATCTCCTTTGTCAACAGAATTTGTATGTCGTTTGTTTGCTTTGTCGACAAGGACGATCACCTCAACAATGCTTCTTCTTGGTGATTCTGTATACTTCAGCAACTCTTCTGCTTTTATCACAACTTCCACTATTGTGATATGTATTCTTTGAAGGAACATCTTTAGCATCATCATCTTCAATGACAATGTGATGTGCATGGCTATCGCAGAATTCCAATCCTTGGATGGCAATCATAGAATTCCAATCATTGGAACATTGTCTTCTTCATCAACCGTCATGATATACTTCATGCAAAACGATTCAATTCGTCAAGAATTCTCTTGCATGGTGTTCATGCAATCATGAGTAATTGCATGGTCTTCATAAAACCCATGGGTCTCTTGCAATAATGAGGAATTGCATGGTATTCATCAAAGCCCATGGTTCTCATGCAATAAGGAGGAATTGCATGGACTTCATCCAAAAACCTCATTCTTCTTTAATCATCCTTAGATGGATTATACCACACATTACACATTGTTGTAAACAATGTATCACCTTTGACACATGTTCTTTGAACTTCCGATCAGTAAGACCATCGTCTGAATCACCACTCCTCTACTTCATCGGAGTATTTCATGATCACCTTCATTTTGATCTGCATTGACAACTATTGACAACAAATACAACCTTATACACAAAGTGGTTCCAACACTGTGATCATATAATAATAACATGGTCATCATAGACTTATATCATAATACATAAGGGTCTCCTTGACTATACACAATATGGGGTCTCCAAGATAATTTTTTAATATCAATAATGGCCATCTCTCCCCAAAGTAATTATATATAAATGCAATGCACATATCACAATATAGGATGTCATTACTGTATCACACCTATAGATGAAGGGATGGCATGACCATAACATATTACATGATGGTATCAATGGAAACAAATTAATTGATAGTCTCCATTTCCTATTTATATGAGTAATTAATATCGAATTAATTAATCAGAGATAACAGATCGTTCCTAATAAAAAGGAATTTCAGTTTTGATTGTGGAAAACCATTATCCTGTTTAATCTTGTGATATAGTCATACCACTCACTTCCATTCATTTGATTATTAATCGATAGGTGTGTTATCCATGATACACTACATCGATTATACATTTAATATTAGATATCATAGTTATAATTTATTCCAACAACCATAGAGACGATGGTTTAGACCTTTTACCTTTATTCTAATAACGGAAATTCATCATATCACTACAACATGTGTTAAAAATTGTAGGGGTACCAATCAAATACATGTGAATTTATTCTATCCAAATTCTATAATGGTATTTAATTAATCATTTTTATGTATTTTGTGGAATCTCTCAATGAAAATGACACGGGACATCACAATGCAAATTAAAATTCCACAGTGCATGAGAGGAAAATGAAAAACCACATTCCCTATTCCTATATAGTATTAGACATCTACTATTATCCTTTGGATTTTTCAAAATCATATCAAAACATCAAAACATAAGAACACCATGAAAATATGTAATATTAAAATGCACCAAGATAACTCTAGAGAGAAGAATACAAATGACTAATAGAAATAGATGAATATAAAAATCACCAGCAATCTACCGACAATATAATATGAATTCAAATTAGAGGTTAGATTAGAGATTAATCCATGAATCTAGGGTGAGAGGAAGAGGATTTCATTAGATAGAAAAGGACCCATATCTAGTGAAAAGAATAAATAATGATAGGGTTATTCATTATTATAATTTAACATAAAAATGTAATTTATATCAATAGATAGTTGGTCTCATGGTTTGGCCACACAGTTGGCCAAACTATGCACCTACTGTGCACACATCATTGCTTGAAAACCCATCTCAAATGAATCATGAGAACAATATGGGAAAATTTGTGCAAAAAATTATTTTCTCATATCAGAAAAAAAATACTTATTCATGGTCATGAAACCACTATCACATAATTAGGGTATAATGAATTACCTTTTTGCTATATGGAATGACCCACACTAATAGGATAAACTGTGTTGGATAGGATTCATGGTTTCAACTAGATAGGTGTCCGAGTTCATTAATCCAACATCCATGGTTATGGGATCCAAAAAATCCTTAGTCACAAATTTTTCCTCCAAATCCCCACTAGGCATTCATATTATGATAAATCCAGAGAACAAGACAATAAATTAAATGATCATACCCATAAAAAGATTTATTTTCTATTGGATAATTACAAATAATTCATATTAACGTGTAATAAATATGAATATGGTTATTAATTAAGTACCTAAAATAGTTATTTTCATTACACTGGAGGTTGGAGAATTGATAATGATGCATGAATAAAAGGCATGTATTATTTACCTCTATTTTAAACCAAGTGAGACATGTTTGATATTTCACAACTTCAATAGATAGAAATTGGATATTCACTATAATATGTCCTTTATATACATTTTTTAAAATTTTATTCATGTTATTGTATATTTTATTTAATGGTAACCATATTATGTTAATTTGATTTATTTGTTACCACTATAGTATGTTGTTCTCTCGACTCTACTCATTTTCTTGAGTCAAAATGTCTCCATTCTCACACATATTTAGTACATGATGAATATAATTTTTAGTATAGTTATATTATATTTAATTTCCTCATTAAATTTTTTATAATTGAATTAATGATCATATTGTTTCGTAAAAGTAGATGATGTTAATAATAATTACCATTATTTATAACTATGTTGTTTTCCTTCCATATCTAAAATTAAATAACACGGTAATGTTAAACAATTATTTTATTATATTATAAACTTGTTATTTTATAGTCATCGGGAAATTCTGTTTTCCATATTTTAAACGTAATAATTGTTCACTATCATTATGATATTGGCATGAATATAGTTGATTTTTAAAAAATTATAAATTTTTCTCCACTCTATTTGAATTTCCTTTGTAAAATTATTAAGCCGTTTTCAAAAATTTATTATGTATATTTAATTTATGGTATTTTTAAACAAAATTCTTGAAATATTCTTAAATATGTCTTATGAATATGAATAAAAATTTCATCTTCATCGAACAATGTTATTCAATGATTTCTAAAATCTGTTTTTTATTTCATCACAAATATATTCATTTTTAATTATTTTAATCCTAAAAAGATATGTTTCATGAATCACATCCTAAACTAATTGATTAAATATTCTATTATAATAATTAATTTTTTTTGAAAAAATTATTTTCATGTGATATTGTGTTATGTGATATGTTTTAGAAATGAAAACAAGTCCATATTCCTCTAATGGATTTTAACAATATGTTAAATTATTGATATATTATAGAACACATTATTATTGATGATGAATGCTTTTTTCACTTATCTACATCAAATTTAAATGTCATGTTTTCATATATCATGATATTATGTATTGTGGTGATTCATTGATATTCTAATAAATTAATGGGTGGCTCCTCTTGGATTATGCATACAGAAAAAATGGTTGACCGTCTTGAATATGATCTAAATATGATGTCAACATATACATATTTTTGAAGAATGATTATTTTTTAGGAATTTAATAAATGGATTGTTATGTTTCTATGATAGATTATTATTATTATATTATTGGGCTCATAGTAATTTTTTAGTGATTCCATTCACTTTTATCATTTTATATGTTTGGTCATTAGAGATTTCATATCCTTCTATAATGATTTAGGGAAAAATTGTTATTATTGTTATTATATTTTATTTTTTATAATTTATTTTAGCACTTCTCAGGTGTTTTCGTATTCATATTATAATTTAATTTATGAAATGTTTACAAATTTTCTAGGATTGGTTATACTAGATTTCTCGATTCTTATGTTTCAAATTTGAGGGGTGGAAACATGGTTATAACATATAAGATATTTAAAATGGAGTATATTATAGATCAATTACAGGGAAATATTTATAGACATTGTGGAATTATTATCTAATATAGGTAGTTCTTGAAGAATTTAATCTCTCCCTTTCTAGGATTGTTAGACGAATTCGGAATTTTTTGGTTTATCCAATGGAAATTATGGGAAATAATTAATTATTTAAAATGAGATATTTTATGGGAATAACCACACACAACGAATAACATTCTCAATGTATGTACATTGATTATTTTCATTCAAATTACATAAAATTATGAATTATTTAAATATAATTTTATTATTATTTATCTAACTAGTTAGTTTAGGGAACCTATCAAGAATATCACAATTGATAACCGTGATTGAAATATAATGATTGATATTTTAGGTTATGCACAACATTTATGAATTACATTGTCCATGTGAATAGTGTTAAAATTTAAAAATTTAAATTTTTTTATAATACATTGAGTTACTATTGTTTAATGCAATAGTTAAATCCTAGAGGAATAAATCTAGAAATATGTACCAAAAGATGTGGTGATCATCCTGTGGAACAAATGAAGGAGATAAGATTTGATAAAAAAAATTATTTTTTATTCCTAACCAGATATATATAGTTATGATAAACCATGTCATCATATTTGAACATTAAAATTCATCACTTCTGGGAAAATTGATTTCATGTATGTTAATCTGATAATTCATATGATGTAAAGAAGAAAAAATTTCATTTTTGTGATGGATTTGTGAAGACAAAATAATAGAGTTTCCTCATATAAGTTGAAAATTGATTAATAATTTCCAAATGTGGAACTATAGAAATCATATTATTGGAAATACTAATATTTTAGTTAACGTAATGGAGGAAATAGTGTTTATTATATGGAATCATTGAAAATTTAATTTTTTAAATGTATAGATTCTGAAATTTATTTAAAACAATTCCCTAAACCATTAAGAAATAAAAAATTCCAATATATTCACTAATACAAAGGTGGATCATGATAATTAAGGTACTAATACTATCTATACCATTTTTTAATTTAATTTATGTATTATATCCACACCAGTATAGCTATGAAGTGATATAATAAAATCGAAATATCAACCCTAATGGTTTGATATTGAATTATTAAAGAAAAAAGTTGTTTTTATGATTAAAATATCATAGGGGATATTTAAGTAAATTTTATATTAGAATAACTTATTATTATTCCTCATGACTAATTTAATGTATTTTTTAATTGGATTCGATATGAACACATAGAATATATAATCATTACTAGAAATAAAGATGTCACATTTGATAACAAAAATCTAACTATGATCATATATTTATGAATTTATTTATATTATCTATCCATAATGATAATATAAAATATATTAGTATATATAATCTATCATGATATATTTTTGGAGGTGAAATGGATATTACATAAAAAATATTAAATCATTTCAGATGAATATTAAATAAATTTTACCATAAAAAATAACCAATAACCATAATGGTTTTGTTTCATTAAATAATAGATATATAATAAAATTATTTTATAAATTATATTAAAAATATTCCATTGTGATGTTATCTAAATTTACCCTTATTATCTATTTCATACATAATAACATTTTTCATATCCTATGGAAAATAAAAAACTAGGAAATAGTGAGCACATATATTGAGTAATAGAGAACAAGAGAGATATCAACTGGATATCATATGGGGGCCTAAGATAAGAATAAGGGTATGATAATTATGCACAACAAACATATGGGGTGGTTATAGATACATTTATAATTTTAATATGATTTCATAAAGACCAGGGTCACACTCAGAGGAGTGGTGTCTCTTTTCATTCTGGTCTTTTAAGATCATTTTTTATTTTTGTAATTTTGATTTTTGAAAAAAAAAACGAAGTGATCAATGAGATTGTAAACATACATAATATTTAATGATATGTTAGCTAGGAAGAAAGAAAAATATAATTAATTATTATATCCATGAAAAAATGAATGGATATATAAATGAGTGTTAGTAAGATGCTCGCCTAGATCTAGGCCTATCAACTCTTAAAATCCAAACATGGTTCTACTAAAGGATCATATTATCTACAATCATACTCAATAAATTTTTGGTAAATTACAAACTAAAACACATATTTGAAAAAAAAATTATTGACCTTCAATGTAGAAATCATCTTCTAGTATGATGAATCTCCCAAGAAAGTTAATTAATCACTCAACTTAACTACCTCCTTTATAAAAATATATGAATGTAAATTAATAATCATGAGATCATCAATGATAATAAATAATACATATTCTTGGTAGTGTATCCAAGTATAAAATGGAGAAAAATATCTTGGTCTCAAGAATAAAAAATATTATCTTTAGAGTGGATATTATTTTTATCCTAATGTTCTCTTAAATTCCATCTACGAGTGTAAATAATACGATGATCCCCAATATTCATTGATATTCACTAATCCTTGAGTTTAACAACCTATATCTATATTGGAATATTACGAATTTCATCAATGTGTTATTGAAATCATGGAACCCATAGTGATACATATTAATGATCATCATATATTTATTGAATGAAGAAATAATTAAATATGGAAAGAATATAGCAGAATTCAATTAGGTACCACTGATCTAGAACTAGGAATAAAATGGTGAATAACCACCCTTATTTAAAAATATAATTGTAAAATTGATGGCATATTAACTAACATTTATTTAGAATCCATGTGGAATTATTTCATGTTCTCTTCCTTAGTTTCACGCAGAACCACTAGTGAGAAAAAACATTCTTCTATTATTTAATTTTGCATGTGCATGTTTTATTTTCTTAGGCAGCAAGTGAACACACAATTATATTAATTATGGGATTATTTTAGAATATATTCCATAAATTATTAATTTTATAATTTTTATAGAACTGATATATTTTAAATCTTCAATTACGGTATATTCATTTGGATTTCATTATGATATAACACTTCCAAACTTTTACAGTGCGATCTACCTAGGAATGAGATAGAAATTTTTCAAGACATTCCTCATACAGAAAAAACTATGCTTCAAAATTAATTGTTTACCCTTCCCTAATATGATACAATGTATCAATGAATTTTCCAAGAACCTCATGTGAACATCATATTCTCTAAAATTTTCCTCCATAAAAATTTCAGAATTCATATCGATGTTCTATATCCATCCCCGAATAAACATCAATAACTAAATACTAATCCATATAGTTTTATAGTTCTACCATTAGCTAATCCCTCAATTTGTATCCTCAATCAATCCGTTGGGTAAATACAAAGGATCAAGGTGTAGTGGAGGCTCTTAATAGGCAATGAAAAACTCATGTTTTTTAGTAATAGATGATTAATTTTATTTGTAAATCCAAATTAAATTATACGAATAATATAGATTAATCAATAAGTAACTTTTGTTTTAACAAAATTATATAAATACAACATCATCACACAATATTTTTATGTAATTTAAAAAATTTCTAAATTAACTTTTGATGAATTATTTCATTTTGGATTAATAGGATAATTTTTCTCTGTTATACTATCTGTTAATCTTATAAATAATGAGTGGATTATATCCAGTGGTGATCTAAACAAGCTTCACAAAACTCAAAACATCATATTAGGAATCTCTTGGTGATGGAAATACATATTCTAATGGTTGCATCATTTTCTATTTATTTCCCTAATAATCTCTTCAAGAAATATTGTCTAATATATGTATATGTTAAAGTGTTGTGTTTTAAGAGAATATATATTCATTGTTTATAGAATTATTTTGTATGGGAGGTCTCTAAGTCCTCTATAGGATTAATTTTTTTTTCTTTCACAATAAATCAAATGGAAAGGCATTTAATAAATAATATTTTTGCATCTATATACCAATAGTGTTAGAAAATTGATATTTTAAATTCATCATTATTATTATTCTTAGTCACTTTGAAACCCTATATCTATAATAATACTAAGAATATTATTATTTTATGAAGTATAGAGATCTATTATATAATATTAAATATTATTATCCAAATAAAATTCAATATATATATTTTTTCTTATATGGTAATTAATCTCGGTCTACTAATCCACTACAACATTTATCAGTTCTCGAATAATAAATAGTAATTAATAATGAAATTTACAATATTATTTTCCAATAAAAAAATATATTTTATTAAATAAATTAAAAATAACTATTTATTAATTATTCTTATCACAAAACATTTTCTCATAAAACCAGTGACAGAATATATTACATAATCCAAAAATAAACAACTATTAAATATTGTAATAGAATAATGTTAATTAAAGATATGAAATAATGAATAATAATAAAAATTAGATGATGTTATAGATATAAACATTGTGTTACCCTCAATGCCACTATCTACGTGGCAATAGTGGAAGTAGCGCAATGTCCAAGGATAAAATCCCCTAACATTTCAAGGGTCTCATAGAGAAAAATTTTAATGTCTCAATGATAGAAAACCTCATAAAAAATCATACAATGAAAAAAATTATATTATCTTGATATATATAATAAATTAGGATTAATTTTGGTTTCATAAACCCAAGTGATTGATATACCATTCTTTAATCATTATTAAATTTCTCTTCTCTACAGAACACCGTGACCATGGATTTTTTTAATCTGTATCATTTGCATTGAATTAATGGAGAAAAAATCTTTTGTTAATGAATATATAGGGAAAATACTTTCAAAAAAAATTCACTTTATATATATTAATCATAAAGCACCCAATGTATCTTACTTCACCCAAAACAAATATTGTTCTAGTTTTTGTCCATAAAAAAGTACACGACTCGTAAAACATGTTAATCTTAATAGTAATTTCTAATTGTCAATATAGACATTAGTATATTAAAACATCAAATAAAACATATAAATGTTGATTTATAAATATTGAGCCCTATTTTCATAATATTTAATTCTGGAATTTACATAGGGAATACACCATGGGAAGGTACCTCAACATCTTATAAATTCCCACCCTTGATAGCATGTACCATTTTTTCAACTGAAATGATTTCATTCGGCTATATAATATATCTTTATGGATAATATTCGGGAACATATGGATTATGATTATAGAAGGAAAATGTCATTACCCTTCAGTTTGAATGAAAATAATTGGACAATATAACATATTATGTCACATTCATGAATAATCCGAATGGGATAAGGTTTTTATTATATATTTAATACTATGAATACTAGTAATAATTAAGTAAATAAATTTTTTTTATTGATAACCGACTCCATTAAAATCCCAAATTCACTATAGAAAACTATTATAAAACATTTGTATGAAAGATAAAAAATGATACTTATGCTTTTGAAGAGATGATTATTCAGTAAATGTGTTTTCAATATTTTATTCCAGGGAAAATCGTCCAACTACAATATCACCCATTTGAGAATAATCCTTCCAGATGCGAAACATATGAGGAATGTGTTTTTCATATTGGTGTGACCTTATATAATTTTCAATATCCAAAAATATAGTATTATCACATTATAATATGGTTTGGTGTTTAGTACTATGTGCCACATTAGGATCGAGGAAAGATGTTTCATATCCAAATAGAAATATTCTCTTCTACAAAATCCTATATATATTTGGAATACACTATATAAATAGATATATATAAATAATTATAACTCTTTTGTATCACACCTCCTCCATTGAGTCTAAATATATTTTAAGATTGCAAGATGATGTATTTTTGATTTCTTTAAAAACTAAAATAAATATAAGCCTATATGACATTGTATGTGTCTCCTACATACATCATGATCATACACAATCGTCTTCTAGTATTCTTATGGATAGCATTACTAGTATAACTAATATATTCACCAATATCATCTTGATATATAATTACATGGTACAATGTATAAGAAACATCATGTCTAGAACATAACATGGTATACATGACAAATATTATCACTAATATGTATGAAATCATATTCATTATCTCTTTATACAATTGGGTTAAAGGTCACAATTTCACGGAAATATGAATACCATGTAAAATAAGAACCAAAAACCACTTGGATCAATCCATACCAATTCTATTTAGTTTATATTAAAAAATTAGAAATGAAATAGGGTTTTTACAGTGGATAATTTTGAATTTTAATGTCGATTAGAAGATGACATTATTGAATGAGTTTTCATATATAAAATTTTAGGATCAGATAAATGAAAAAACATTTTATTTAGAGAATTTTATTGGTTATTCATGTTATATATCTTATAACTCACACGAGAAACCATATTTTTAGGTCTCTTATCAGATAATTGATGTGAAGAACCAATCATAATTGGTTTTACACATCTGTTATCACAAAACCGACATTAAAAACCCATGATAAATGGTTTTTGACATTAGTTATCATACAAGAAATTTTAAAACACAATTGTGTGATTATGGGCTTCTCACATCAGTTATTGGATAACCATTAAGAAAATAATGTTTTTTTTATTAATTTTACATTCAACTCTCCTATCAACTAAATATATGAAAATAGAAAATTGAAAAAGTAGGAGAACATATAAGGACCCAGCCTTAAACATTACATAATCTTGAATTATATACATAATTTACATTTTGTCTCTTTTCAGGTTTAGTGTTTTAGAAAATTATCCCATAACTATTATATAACATCTCATAAATTACAAGGTAGACACTTCTAATCAGTTTCTATTTTTTCATAAAATAAAATTTCTTAATAAGGAGCTATGTCTAGTCCCATGATTTATAAACCATCACTTTTAATTGATCATTTCAAAGCATGGGATGAGAAAAAAAACCCTCTATAAGGGTTAAAAAACAATGACAAAAAACATTAGTTCAAAATTAAATATATAACATAATATCATTAACATACCACATGAAATCATAATATTTACGAATAACGCATAGAAATAATAAACCATAAAGGTAACTTGTGGCATCCATTTCATTCTTACATTGTACCTATCACAGCTACGGAAGGAGTTACATTTGGATACCCATCACAATATATTCCCTAAATCTCTTAAAAGAAAAATTCATGTTTAACACCATCATGAAATCCAATTCATTAGAGAGCTATATCGGGTTCACAGTATAGAGTATTTTCATAGAACCACACGTATACATAAACAATGACCAAGAACCATAACATGTTCATAACACATTAAAAAAAAATAAACGAAAGATAACATTTCCACATTTCAATCAGAACATATCATTTAAATATATTGACATAAAAAATATATTATCAAAACCACTTTCAATAGAAAAATACGTAAAAGAGTATATGATATTTATTTCCCTTTTTAAAACATTTTGGCTTGTTATGGAAGCCAAAGATCAAATAATACTCGTGGCAGCAAAATGGTCGTTGTCACCACTTACATTAAAAAGAAACATTCATTTTTTTTTATTAAAACACCTCATAGAAAACGATTCCTTTTGAAGGAAATGAGAAGACAAATATATTTATACACCATATAATATAATGTCATGTATAAAACAAAATATTCCTCTGTGAAAGGAGATAAATAAAAAGTCCCCTACCTCATGTTTGACTTGACCCGTTCGTTCTTTAATCTCTTGAATAATGAACTAAAGTTATTGTCTACTTTCATAAGAAATTTTTTCATGTTTATTATTCCTTTTATATCAAATATTACAATGTTATAAACATCATTTAATCATTTTAAGTTAATAATGGTCGTTTTGTCGATATTTGGAACTTTAGTCAAAAATGAACTTCTTATATTTACAAGTTGTCTATGTTGTAAAAATTAAATTATATCAAGAATGATATTCATGATTTATATATAATATATATCATATATATCATTTATATACATGTATTTATAATAGTACATAACATTCAGTGGTATGAAATGGAATGCACCGTTCATGGAGACGGTAAGTCGCACGTACGCATGAACGCTACTTCCATTTCTATTTTGAATTTTAATGTAATTAAAATAAAATGATAAATATGTATATTATAATTACAATATAATATAATATATAATTTCATTAACTCCATCCTTTATACATCACACATATGGCATCAACATTTCATATAACTTTGAGGGGGCGGTAGTCCACACTTCCTGAAAAGAAATTATCGCATTTTCACATAATGAAAACCATAAATTCATGATTTAAATGGAAAATAAATAAGAATAATTAAAAAATAAACATAATATATATCATATATAAATATATTTATATCATAATGTCCTCCATGAGAGGTGGTAGGAGATTTTTTAATAATCATCGTTTCGTGAGGCGTTAGATTTCCATCCACAGAAACAGTATGTTTTCACCCATTAGATAGAGGATTGTATAAGTGAAGTTATAATCCATCTCATAAAACCATTGTAGTTAATTGAGGATACAATTTATGTTATAAAATAAAGTAATAAAATTTGTTTATGGGGTTGAAAAATTAAAAAAACAAAAGATCTTAAGAGAAGGCGTTACCTTTAAATCGGGTAACTCTCTTTGATTTGAACTAAAATGGTTTGTTGATGTCCCTTATTCCTAAGTTAAGGCTTCTTGGAGGGGGAGAGGGATGTAGGGAGCTTAATTGGGAAAATGATGTATGATCCATGGGGCTTGACAGTTTTGAGGAATGTGTTAGAGGTGAGGGATATTTATATGAGAGAGGAGGGCCTCTTTAGGAAAGTGTGAAAATATTACTTTATTATATAATGATTTTCAGTTTCTAAATGTCAAAAACATATTAATGTAAAAGGTACGATGACTCATGGTCTATATAAAATCATCCAATTATAATTGGATAAGTTTTGGATATTTTTTTAATCTTTATAATCTTATTTATTTGAATCATTTATTAATGAGGTAACCACTGCATCATTATTATGTCCAAAATAATTTAATTTATTTGATGTCAAAAATTATAAGAAAATACCATGATTTCAGAAATCATTAAAAATTTCAAAATAATATTTATAGTTGAAATGATAAGTTATATAACCTTATAAAAAAATTAATTTACTAAAAGATATTTGTTTATGTCATTTTAGTCTTTACTTTAATTTAACTAAAATAATGTGTAATTATCACTCCCAAGTGGCCCCATGTAGTCTCAAAATAGACCCAAAGATGCTCATTGTTTTATTTCTATCAACCAATAGGATTTGGACACATTTTAGGGTAATTTTATATTATATAATAATATTTTTTAACCATTATTTACCAGATTTACCCTTTAAACATGTTAAATGAAATATTTACTGAAGTAAATATTGATAATGTCTAAAAATAAAAGTTACCTATTTACAAAATTTAAAACATCTAATAACATATATGGAATCTATTTTTTATAATTCGATACACAAAAGTGGAAAAAATTAATTTAAAATTAATTTCCGCTCTTAAAACAAAAATCTTGTTTTTAAGAAATAACTATCATAATATTGACACGTGTTTATGTTCAATTTCAATATGAAATTGCATCCAATAAGAAAAATTGGATTAACTTTTATAAATAAATTCTAATTACACATTAAAAAAAATTAAAGAGATAATATAACAATATAAATAAATTATATTAAAAGGGAGTTTTGAATTAAAATATAGTATTTTTCACTATTCACTAAAAAATGAACTTTATTATAAAAATACCACAATTTAATCCAAAGTAAATTTAGATAACCTGATTCTATAAAAATAATTTTATTTTGTCAAATAAAACATAAAAAAGTGACCAAATCTAGATTTAAAGAGGGTTCTCCATCAAAATGTGGTAAATAAACCGTTTAAAGTAGATTATGCTTTAAAGTAGATTCATTCAAATTTTAATACTCTAACATTTCTTGGATAAATGTATACAAATTTAACAAAAATGTATAATCATATTTTAGTTTTTTCCATTCATTCCCGCCAATACAATGGCTAGGCATTATCTACCATTTAAAATAATGATAATATATTATTATTATGCAATATCAGGTTTCAATGAAACCCATTGTTGTGTATCGGGTATGACATCATACATAGAAAAACCTTTAAGGTAAATTTAATATTTAATTCACAAAATATTAATTAATAAATGAATTATTTCTTTATTTACCTGGGATGTTACATCCTTCCCCCTTTTGGAAATTGTGTCCCAGAAATTTAATTCACTTATCAAATAAATGGGGGGTATTAATCCCTCATAGAATTT
Source organism: Viscum album (assembly GCA_963277665.1). Classification (NCBI taxonomy): domain Eukaryota; kingdom Viridiplantae; phylum Streptophyta; class Magnoliopsida; order Santalales; family Viscaceae; genus Viscum; species Viscum album. The sequence continues at coordinate 1,346,468,313 of OY728121.1, read as the reverse complement.
TCAGATTCCCATGAAGCCTCTTAAACCATATAGGTTTTCCAAAAAACCTTTACCTAGTGAATTAACTTAATCCACAATACTTTCTCTCTTTTGTCAAAAATATGGACTGATTGTTCCTCATAAGAGAGATTCTATTCCTACTGAACTATCTCTGAGCTCAAAACATGATATGGATCTTCCATATACATTCTCAACATTAAAACATGAAAAACATTATGTACCTAAGATAAATATGGAGGTAATTCCACTCTATATGAAAATGATCCAACTTTATCCATGATTTCATGATTTCCAATGAACCTTAGAATTAGCTTTCAATTTTTACCAAAACACATCACACTTCTCCTTAGAGAAACATTGAGAAAGACATGATCACCTACCTCAAAAAATATCCTTCCTCCGGTTGTCCTCATAACTTATTTGCCTACTCTATGTTGTTCTCATAATCTTTTTAATCAACTGAACTTTCACTGTCATCTCTTCTACCAATTATGGTCCCATAAACTTCATTTATCCTACATCATCCAAAAAAGATGGAGTCCAACAATTTTTCCCATATAATGCGTCAAATGGAGCCATATTTATACTTGAATGAAAATTGTTATTATAAGATAATTCAACCAAAAAATATGTTGGTCCCAACTTCCCTGTAAATCCATCAAACAATAACATAACATATCCTCCAAGGTCTAAATTGTTCATTCTAACAACCCATATAATTGCGGATGAAAGGTTGTACTAAAATTTAATTCAGTACCCAACGAAACCTAAAGTCCTTTCCAAAAGATTGAAGTAAATTTGGGATCACAATCAGAAACAATGGAGAGTGAAACACCTTGAAACCTGACTATCTCTTAACATACAACCAAGAATGTTGATCTAGAGACTATGTATCCTAAATAGGAAAGAAATTATCATATTTAGTCAATATATAAATAATAACCTAGATTTCATTATTACGTCATGATGTCTTCGATAATCCAACAACGAAGCTAATTGATATATTTTCCCATTTCCACTCTAGCACAGATTAATATTAAAGCATCTATTTCAGTAAATTCCACCCTGCTTTATCCTACTATCATGTCAAATACATCACAGTAAAATATGAAATATCTCTTTTCATTTCATCTGACCAATAATAATTTTGATGATTTTTTTACATCTTAGTACTGCATGGATGAACTGAAAATAGGGAACTCTAAGCTTCGCATAACAACTCATTCTTAAATTTTGAATCACAAGGCACACATAATCTCTTTTAAAATCTAAAAACACAATTATTATCAACCTTAAATTCAGGAAACTTAATCTTTTAAACCATCTCTACCTTTTTCTTCAACTCACTATCTTCCTTCTATTCTTGATTTATTCTGTCTGATAGAGATGATTTCACTAACACTTGAAACAAAATAGAATGATATTATGCACCCACAACTTATATTCCAAATTTCATCAAATAAAAAACCAATGTATCTCATTCCAAACATATCATGTTCAATAAAGCATTATTTTTTTGAGTCAAATCATATTCCATTTTATTTTCCTTTATTGGATGATAATGAATCGTGAAATCATTATCCTTGATTAATTCTACCCATCTACTTATTCTCTTGTTCAATTGTTTCTGAGTGAATATAAACTTTAAACTTTTGTGGACTATATATATTTAACAATTTACTCCATACAGATGATGCCTCCAAATTTTTTAAGAAAAAACATCAACAACTTATTCAAAATCAAGTGTATGGTAAATTAAATCATGAGGTTTCAACTGACGTCAATCATAAGCAATTACCTGATTATTCTGCATAAGGAAACAACCAAGTCCTGTCAATGTAGAATCATTGTAGATAACAAACTCACCATTTCTAGAAGGTAGTTCCAAAACTGGAGCATTCCTCAATCTTCATTTCAATTTCTTAAAACAATCATCAAATAATTTTTTCCAAATGAACTTAAAACCTTTTAGAGTTAACTTAGTCATTGGAATAGATATCCACGAAAAAATTTCAACAAACCTCTATTAATAACCAGCCAAACCATGAATAATATGAATTTGGGATATATTTGTGGGTCTTTTCCACTCTTCAAAAACTTTTGTTTTAGTAGGATCAACAGTTATGCCATTTATTGAAACAATTTGACCAAGAAAAGAAAATAATGTAACCAAAAATCACACTTGATAAATTTCCAAAATAGATTTTTTTTAAAGTTTGAAAGATAACCCTTAAATTACTTTCATGTTCCTATTTGTTTTTGGAATAAATCAAAATATCATCAATGAACACAACCACAAACTTATCCAAGACTCACCGAAAAATAAATTCATAAGATCCGTGAATACAATAGGTTAATTGGTTAAACCAAAAGTCCTAACTACAAATTGATATTGTCCATATCTAGTATGAAACACGGTCTTTGGAATGTCTTATTCCATTACTTTCAATTGATAGCACCCCAACCTTAAGTCAATCTTCCAAAAATACTGAGCTCCCTAGAGCTGATCAATCAAATCATCGATATGTGGCAAAGGATACATGTTCTTAACAGTGATAATATTCAATGCTTCATAATCAATGAAAAGTATCATTGAACCATCGTTCTTTTTTAACAAATAAGACAAGATTTCCCAATGCATATGTTCTAGGTAGAATGAAACCACGATCTAATAACTCCTGCATTTTCATCTTTAACAATAAATGTTCAATCTGAGCCATTATATAAGGGGGTTTCGAAATTGGATTTGCTTAAGGAACTAAGCCAATAGTAAATTTATCTTCTTGACTAGGTATAATACAAGGAAACTCATCAGAAAAAACATATAGGTTCCCATTTACCATTGGCACATAATTAATCTAAACTGTTCCTTTATTTTCAACAATATATGCAGGGTAACATTCAATTCCATATTTTAATATTTTTCCAACTTCCTGATATGTCATCAAAAGTTGGCATTCATTCTTATACACAAACTAAAATTCTTTCTAAAAAGAAACCTTTTTAGCTCTGTAGTCAATCTCAGCATGATAAACAGAAATCCAATCTATACCCAAAATAAAATTAAACTCTACTAGAGGCAAAAAGATATGTTTTGCAGGTAGATTCTTTCCTCACACAAGGGCATGAAGGTCCTTATAATTTATTTTTGTTTCAACATTTCCTCTAGATTTTTTTACCATATATTTAGGATTCATATCTTGAGATTTAATTCTCAATTTAATAGAAATAATTGGGGAAATGAACGAATGTGTAGACCCCGAATCAAACAAAACTTTGGCATAATATAAACAAAAAAACATTGTACCTGATATTACATCATTTGATGGCTCGACATCTTCTAAAGTAGTTGCGAAGGACTTCACCACCCCTTTCTTTTTTAACCTAGTTTCTTTCCCTCAGTTGAGTTCTGCATTGGACACTCATTTTTAAAATGACCAATTTCATTTCACTTAAAACATTTTACTAATTGTATATCAAATTTTGTCTTACCATTACCCTGAACTTTTTCAATTCAATTACAAGACTTATGTCCTATTTTACCACATTAGTAGTGCATTCCAGAAGTCAAATGACATTCTACATCAAGATTTATACTACATTTTTCACAAACTGTAAAGTAATGATTCTTAACAACAGATTTTTTTGAATATTTTTTCCCTTTCACCTTCCACATTGACCTATTATTCTGTTGTTTGTTAAATAATATCTGATCTTCAGCAAACTCTATTTCCAACTTCTGTGCACATTGAAAAAGTTTTTCATAACTCTTGAACTCATAAGAACCTAAATCCCAAAGATTATTTGGATTTAATCCTATGTAAAAATGGTTGATTTTACTATCAATATCTCATATTAAATTTGAATCATACCCCCAGTCGAGTGAATTTTTTTCATAAGCAGCCATTGAGTCATCCACTTGCCTCAATTCTATGGATTTTTTTCCATTCTAAAACGAACCGCATTAGGAAAATATTTCTCAAGAAACATACCATTGAATTTATCCCAATCAATAGAATCAATCTCTTCACTATCCTTGGTATTTTCACCATCAACCACCACCGATCATCTTCTCCTTCAAAACATTAAACATCGAGACTAACCTTTTGATGTTCTGAACACTCCATGACATCAAAAATATTTTCTAATTCTTTAATCCACCCTTATTCTAGCACAGGGTTAGAAGATCCTCTAAACGATAGGGATGAAGCGACATGAAATGCTCAATTTCTACCATGTTCCTCTAGGGTTGATCCGGCTGATCACATTCTTTGATACAACTACCATTTATATCATGAGTTAATAGTTACACCACTAAAACAAACTATTCAGTTCTGATTCTAACCATCTTAGGATGCTAATTTTGATGTTTGTATTCCTCCTAATGTCATTCCCATATAGCTTCCCTATTTCCTCTATGGAAACCCATTCTAAACACAGAAATATCATAGCCATAAAAACCTTGTAATCAGTAAATTCTATATAACATCAATTTTACCATAAATTAATTTATAGACATTAATATAAGAATATCCTAACATCTAAAGTTATCTGAACCGACCATTGGTAACAACTATAAGGACTCAGCCTTAAACATTACATAATCTTTAATTAAACAAATAATTCACATTGTGGATCTTTTTAGGTTTAGAGTTTTATGGAATTAGGTCATAACTATTACATTACATCTAAAAAATTACAATGTAGACACTTCTAATCAGTTTCCATTTTTATCATAAAATTAATACTCTAAAAATATGAGTCATGTCTAGTCCCATGTTTTAGAAACCATGTCTTTTCATTGATCCCATCCTTGACACTATTCATCTTTAGGTCCAGTGAAAAACATTTCAGAACATGGGATGAGTATAAAAAGAATAGTAATGGTTATGAAACAATGAAATAAATCATTAGTTAAACATTACATAAATAACATATTCTCTTTAACATAACTTGTGAAATCATAAGATTTATTAATAAACAAGAAATCATAAATAATAAAGGTAACTTGTGGAATCCATATCATACTTATATTGTAGTTATCACAACAACGTAGGGAGTAACATTTGGAATACCCATCACAGTATATTCACTAAATATCATAGGAGAAACATTCAAGTTTACCTCTTTCACTTCACCCAATGCATTGGAGAGCTATTTCAGGCATACACGCCCTAGGTTTATCATAGAACCGTCCGTATACATAAACAATGTCGAAGAACCATAACATATTTGTAACACATAAAACAAACATAAAGGAAAAACATTTCAATAGTTCAATCGCAATATATAATTTAAATATATTAACATAAAAAATCCATTATCAAAACCATTTTCAATACCAAAATATGTAAAAGAGTATATAGTATTTATTTTCATTTTTAGAACATTTTTTCTTGTTAAGAAAGCCAAAGATCTAATAAAACTAATGAAAGTGGAAAAGGACATTGTCACCGCTTACGTTAAAAAGAAAATTTATTTTTTTGACATTTAGTAAAATGAATTGTAGAAAAAGATACGTTTTTTTGAAATTAGAAGTCATTTATTTTTATACACCATATAAAAGAATGTAATGTATAAAACAGAATATTCCTCAATGAAAGGATATTGAGACGAAGTCCCTTATCTCGTGTCCGACATAACCCATTCATTATTTAATCACCTGAATAATAAACTAAAGTTAATTTATACTTTATTAAAGACCTTTTTCAGGTTTATTACTCCTTTTATATCAATTATTACCATGTTATAAACATAATGTAGTCATTTATATTTATAATGGTCGTTTTGTCGATATTTGGTACTTGAGTCAAAAATGAACTTCTTATATTTACAAGTTGTCTATGTTGTAAGAAAAAATTATATCCAGAATGATATTCAGGATTTATATATCCTATATATCAAATATATACTGTATATACATGTATTTACAACAGTACATCAATTTTATAGGTAAAAAATTAAATGTAACATTAATTGAGATGGTAAGTCGTACATACGCATGAATGCTACTTCCATTATGATTTCATATTTTAATAGAATTAAAACATAATGATATATAGATATATTATAATTCCTGTACAATATAATATATAATATTATTATCTCCATCCTTTATATGTCCCACATATGGCATTAAGGAGTCATATACCTTTGAGGTGGTAGGAGTCCGGACATCCTCAAATGAAATTATCGCATTTACCAAAAATAGAAACCATAAAGACATGATATAAATGGAAAATAAAGAATTAGAAAAACAACATAAACCTAATATATATCATATATAAATAAATTTCCATCATAATGACCACCATGAGAGGCGGTAGGAGATAATTGAATAATCATCTTTTAGTGAGCCGTTAGTTTTCCTTCCACAGAAACAGTATGTTATTTACATATTAGATGGAGGTGGGTGTAAGTGTAGTTTGAATCCATATCATAAAAACATCTGAGTATATTTAGGATACTGGTGTTTTTATAAAATTAATGAATAAAATGTGTTTAGTGGGTTGGAGAAGTAAAATAAAACAAAATAACATAAGAGAAGACATTACCTTTAAATCAGGTAACTCCAATTGGTTAGAACCAAAAGTGTTTTTTTAAGTTCCTTATGCCTATGTTAAGTCTTCTAAGATGAGTAGAGGTATTTAGGGAGATTAATTGGACAGATTTTGGATGAGACAAGGGCCTTAAGAGGTGTGAGGAATGGGTTTGAGTTGAGGGATTTTTAGAAGAGGGGGGAGGGGCTCTTTAAGAATGTGTAAAAAATATAACATTATTGTATAATGATTTTCATTTTCTAAATGTCCAAAACATATTAAAGTATAAGATAATATGACTCATGGTAGAAATAAAATAATCCAATTAGAATTTTATAGGTTTCAAATATTATTATAATCTTTATAATCTTATTTATGTAAATCGTTTATTAATGAGGTAAACACTTCACCATTATAGTATCATAAATAATTTAATTTATTTTATGTCTAAAAATTATGAAAAAAATACCATGATGTAGGAAATATTTTTGGCTTTCGGAATAATATTTATATTAGATATGATAACTTAAATAACCCTATGTAAAAATTAATTTTCTAAAAGTTATTTTTTATGTAATTTGTATCTTTACTTTATGTTAATTAAAATAATGTATCATTATCACTCCGAAGTGGCACCATGGGGTCCCATAAAACGACCCAAGAATTCTCATGGTCGGAAGAGTATCAACCAATAAGATTATAAAACATGTTAGAGAAATTTCATATTGTTATAGTAATATTTTTTTACCCTTATTTACCTGATTTAACCTTTAACCATGGTAAATAAAATATTTACTGAAGTAAATATACATAATATCTAAAAAAAGTTTCATATTTAAAAATTTGGACCTCATGATTCCAAATATGGAATCCATTTTTAAAAATTCAAAAAACTGAACTGGCATAAATTATTTTAAAATTAATTGATGCAGTTAAAACAAAAAAGTGTGTTTTTATAAAATAACTATCAAAAGATTGACACTTGTTTATGTCCAATTTCAATGTGAAATTAATTCCAATGGGAAAAATTGGATTAAATGGTAAAATATATTCACTTTAACCCTTAAGATAAATTAAAAAGATTATGTATCCATATAAATACATTATTTTAAAAGGCAGTTTTGAATCAACTTATAGTATTTTTCACTATTAATTATAAAATGAACTTTACCAGAAAAATAAACAAATTTCATCCACATTAAATTTTGATATCAAAAATCTAAAGAATAATATTATTTTTTCAAGTATAACATATAAAAGGGATCAAAACTAGATTTAAAGAGGGTTCTACATCAAATGAGGTTAAATCAACCTTTTAATGTAAATTATTCTTAAAATTAGATTCATTCACATTTTAGGCCTGTAAATTTTATATGATAAATGTAAAAACATTTAACCAACATGTATATTCATATTTTATTTAGTTCTATTTATTCCCTCTAATACAATTCGAGGAGTTAACTACAATTTAAAATAATAATATTATATTATTATTGTGGCACAAAAGATTTCAAAGAAACCTGTAGTTGTGTATCAAGTACGCCCTCAAACATAAAACCCCCATTAAAGTAAAATTAATATTATATTCACCATATATCAATTAAAAAGAAAATGTATTATTTCTTTACTTACCCAGGGATGTTAGAGAATGATTCTAGTAAAACAAGCAGGAAAATAACTAACAAAATCAACTTACAATTAGAAAATTCAAAATTACAATATATAGTACAAATAAGATAAAGTTTAACAACAATAATGAAATTAATTTACCGTAAAAAAACATTTACAATAAGAAAATGGAAGGTTAAAATATTGAGTATAATCAGTCTAAAACTCTAACAGAACTGTAAAATTATTTTCTTATTCCATTTGTATATGTTATAACATAGGTGCGCTATAATTCAGAGGTTCATCAAAAATATCTAAATTAAAATAAAATAATTTATCAATTTTTAAGTATATAATTAATTAAATATTAAGGAAAATATTATTAATAATAGTTGGAAATTCAAAACTATCGTAGTTGAAATTATTTCATTCATAAATCATAACATATAATATTTGTATACATTATCAACATATTCCATATAAAAATTAATTTTAAATGTGTTTTTCAATTCAAAATAACAATATTTAGTAATATATCAAAAATGTTATAATTATAAATTAAAATTAACCTTTTTTTAATATATTTTATCATGTTGATGTTAATTATTGTTGTCAATCAAAAGGAATTTTATGTCTTGTTTCAAAAAAATTTAATGGAATGAATTAAAATATCTTTATAATATAAACATGTATATGGAAATTCAATCCTACCATTCTAATATATTATAATCATTTTGTTTCACTTCTCAATGGGTCGAGAATCACTTGTAATGGAAATTCTCCATTGAAAAACAAACACCAAACCTATATTGGACATTGATATAAATGAAAATTTAATTTTAGTGTTTATTAGGTTAAAAGATATATAAAGCTTTATGACATATATGTTTGACACTTTTTAATATTTGAAAAATCTTATCACTGAATAATTGAATTATTTTTAAATAGTCTAATAATATAATCTTTTCTTTATTCTTCAGACATTTTCATCACTATAGGTGAAAGAAGCTATGGTTCCATAAATATATATATATATATATATCTGTGTTTTCATTAACCTTACACATTGTATAATGATACATAATACGAAACAAAAAAATGTATAAGTTTTCAACAAATTAAACTTACTGAAAGATTAATTTTAAGACATATAGTGAATAAAAATGATTTTTTTATTCCCAACTAATCACCTGTTACATGTTCAATGATATCACCTTCCAAATGTGTCTCTATAATTTCAAACCGAAAAATAGTTTATTTAATTTTAATATATAAAACATGAAAAAAATTAATATATAAAAAGTCTATGAAGATTACTATAATTTTAATCTGAATTCTTTTTAATTTTTATGTTTTTTGGACATACATTATTTCTTTTTCCTTTAAATCCTTTACGTAAAAATGTATACAAATGTATAAACATTAAAATGTTAAAAAAATTTAATACCAAAATGAAATAAAATAAAAAAACATACACATAACTCTTTGGTAATATATTGAATAAGACTAGATAGAATATTTAAAAGGTTGGAGAATCTTTATCCAACTATAACCAGCTGATCTGTTGGTAATAATACTCCATCTAATATATATATATATATAATTTCATGAATAATGACCCAATAATGATCTATCTATATCTGTTGGTGATGAATGGTGTCTCCAGTATTAAATATCACCCCATATAAAAGATTATGATGATGTGTATCATATTCATATTTCTCAAAATTTGTGGGAACATGTGGAGGAGGGGTGTAGGAGATGGATTATTAGTGGGGTCTGTAGACAGAGGTGGGAGAGGGGTACCTGCTGGCTAAGGTGGATGAGTGGGAGAGAATTTCTAAGAATATATTTTTCGTTCTATAGACATTTAATAGACTAAATCAATGATTTAATTCACTATAATCACATGAATACATTGAACATGATCCTCAAAATATCATATTTTTTATAAACACCTTCCATTGTTGAAGATGAATGGCATGTAAACACTTTTTTCACTAATAAACCTACCAGGTATCCTCGTACACAACCTGATTGATTGTTATTTCCCAATTATGTATCTTAAATATCAAACTTTCCTTATGTTTAAATGTCCTAATGTGTGTTATCCTTCTTTATAGAATCCTATAAGAAATATTTGAAAAATTGTTAATAAATCAAATTATATAAATTTTTTATTTAATCTAAATAATTAAATCTTAAAACCATCTTATAATCCACGTAGATACACCCCACGAATCCCCCATAATATATTTTCAAATTTTTTATCCTCTGAACCAAATTCTATTTTTTAGGTATAATCAGTGGTAGTGGTGTATCCACTATTGAGCTTGAAGACTGAACTCTCAGTTATTGAATTTTTTTTCATATTTTATTTTTTCAATAATGTATACCCTCTCTAATACAAAGTATGAGGGTTTATGATTCTTGATTGGGTCTTTTGATGACATCTACTGAATTAATGTAAAATAAAAATAAATAAATCATTTTTAAATCAATAATATATTCATTATTATAATAAAATTAATGAAATTATTAGTACACATACCAAAAATGATTATTGTCCTATAATTTTAAAAACTAATTCCATGTATCTTCATATATAAAGGGATATATATAATATTGGTTATGATGTTTCTTATGCCAAAAAATGATATATGGTGTGAGTTTTGATTTTAAATCCTTCCAAATATATGTAGAAAATGATAAACATTTTTTTCTAACACCTCCAATGTTAGGTATATCATATTTCATCTGATAAGAAGTGGGAATAATATATAATTATAAAAAATTAAGTATTAGTAAAATAATAACAAAATAGCTTACCAAAATGGTCTCCCATAATTGAGATAGTGTCAATTAATCAATACATCTCAAATCATAAAATAAAATAGAAACAATTATTTTAGCTTGATCTGATATAAAATTATTGAATTGTTTTGAATTTTAACTTCTTGGAATATCATAATCCACATTGTCTATAGGTATCATATGTTTCTTTCTATAGTTGACTAATATTTCTTTTAAATTTGTGCTTCCATGTTTACAAACCCTTAAAATCTTCACTAGACATATATGATTATATGTCTCATGTAAAGAAGGATTATGTTAATCAAGAGAAGAATGTGTACGTTCCCCCTATAAAATATGAGTACGATTATCTCATGAAGAATGTGGTGGATAATTTTTTTAATATGTCATTATACTAAAAATAAATGAATACTACAATTATTACATAAATATATAAATTCCAATTTTAAAAATTGATGTAAAAATGAAATTTTTTCAAAAAAAATTAAAATAAATAATTTTTTATAAAATTACCCATATTTTTTAGAGATGACTAAAATTTTATCTATAGTAATGAGATATGAAATATCATATATATGAATGAAAATAAATCTAATAATTGTGTGTGAATATTTTTAATTATTCAACCTATTAAATATGTTTTTACACCAGAAGAATATTTTTTAAATGTACAGCTTAATAATATTATTATTTTTATTTAACTTATTATATTAAAAAAATAATTTTTCAAAACAATACACTAATATATAAGTAATCAATGGGTAAAAATCGTAAAATAAACATAACTATACTAAAATAACTAATGAATTTAACATATTTTTTATAATATGTGTTTTAATAAATAAAATATATAAAATTTTAAGAAATATTAAAAACTGAATGAGAAATATAAATATGTTACCTATAATATTAGGAATTTACTAATGGATTTTTTTTTTCAAAAATTCCTTCATCATGATCGTTCAATATTGTAAAAACCAGGTATATGATGTGCTCATCCGTATAAAGTATTGATCATTCCATGGAAGTTGGGATATCATATAAATAAATATCATCATCTTGTTTATCATCGACAAAATACTATTTTTCCTATAAAACTATAGAAAATATCATCTCATGTCAACCAAGAACATGGAAAATTTGTTGTTCATGACTTTACATTAGGAAGAATTCTTATGGGAATTAAAATATATTTAGATTAAAATGTGTCAAACTAAATTCATCAGGTGTGACATTTTAGTTACCAATTAACAATTTTTAGTTAGACAATTATGCATTAAATTTATTTTTATCATCTTACTATATTTTTTTCAATGAAATCATAATATGATGTTGATGTTTAAATTCCACTTTCTTCTTTAGAACTTGTAAAATGAATTTTTTCAGCGAAAAAAATAAAATACTATTTTTAAGTACAATGTAGCCGTCTTAATATTTTGAATGAAGTGTATAGCCATTTATGTCATACCCAAACCATGTTATCAAATTTAAACTTTTATCACTCACTAACCATCTCAATATTTATTATGCATCGGATCTAACAATCACGGTCTCTTTAAACCATGGAAAATAATATTCTCTTATGATTATTCAAAATCCACATATCTGTCTTCTTTGGATAAAATTATTTCAACACATTAATATGAAAATTTATATATGTTTTAGGATCATCTATGTTATTTAGATATATAAATGTACCTGATTTATCTTTTACCTATCAATGATTTTAATTTTAATAAAAAAATCCCCTTTCCCATTTATATGTCTCCTTCAATAAGATATGGAGGTAGGACAATGTTCACGACAACAGACAAGTAGGTTGTAGAAAACCGAAAACAATAAATAGAAATATACTTCTCAATAATAAAGGCTCCAGGTAGATATATATTCTTAACATACCCCTTTAATATCATCAAATAACATTTAAATTTATTCAAGAAACATTCATATATTTTTCTAGAGATATTTATTTCTCTCACCTGTAGAAATATTAAATACATTGGGATATCAAAAACAATATGATGAAAATTTTATTTCTGATTTACAATTTTTAGTAATCTATTTATTCCCTAAATTTTTAAATGAAATCAGTTCCAGCACCTTAATATAAATTGAATTGAAAAAATTACACACTTTCATGAGTGTCATTCTGATATGTATGGGGAATGTTACCTACAATGTGACCTATAGTTGTTATTTCAGCTTGATGTGACAATCATGAAATTTCATACCTATAAACTTCAAATCCATTAATGGGATAAAAATACATTTGATGAATTACAATATAGAACATTGATATCATGAATGAACTAACGAAATATAATATTCCCCATATTTCTTAAATTTATTTAAAGATGGGGGAAAGAATATTTTCCTTCATAAAAAGTGGAAGATAACCTCAAACATATTCCCATTGAGATTTTTTCTAATAATTCATCCAACCCATATTTAGTCTATCAATTAAAATATAACAATGTATCAATCAATATTTCACATATATTCTTCTCAGTGTTCATGAATTCATTGTTATTTTTTAGCTCATGATATCTCCAATATGGTAGATCTGAAAATATTTATAATTTCTTCCAAATATTTATATCATTTCCATATTTATGTGTCTTTCTGAATTTCACATAATTTTATTTCAATCATTGAAAATAATTATCAGTGGATACAGGTATGGGATATATATCAAATACTTGTGATCCACTGAATAATTTTTTTATCCTATAATAGAGTTATCCATAAAAAACATTCTATGACCTAGGTATACTCTTTTCTCCCATGATACTATTGATAATATGAAGTATTTTGTTCAAAAACCGGACATGCTTTATACCCCATAACACAATATCATGAAAAATTTACATACTCAGGGAAGTAATTTTTAGTGAACATAATCCTTATATTTTGTTTAAAATATAAAAATTTATAAGATTCATACACCATAATATCGTACTCCCATAAGAGATTCAAATCATCAATTTAAGGTGATAAGAAAACATCAATATCATTTCGTGGTTGTTTTGGTTGAAATATTTATAAACATAACATGAAATAAATTATCTTCATAAAACATTGACGATATATGTTTGAAAGTAAGAATAATATAGTCTATTAACTATGTTTTCTACGAATAAATTGATATGGATTCATTCATCTATGCACAGTCAAAGTCTGTGATTTAAGACTTCATATCCAAATGTAGGATACCGATGATAAATTGTATTCCACTATGGGTGATTATCTTGATTATATAATGTTCCATTTAATATTCACTCATCATGGTGTTATCATAACCATTTTGAATCATGTTAATTTTTAAATAAATGTTTAACATGAGTTATTATAGGAAGATACAAAAATTTCTCAAAAGGGATCTATGTAACTGCTAAATCAGCACATAACTTTTCATTAAACATATAGAGTGACATCCCACATTTAGGAAAACATAACAAAAAATCATATTCCATCCTATATAGAACATTTTAATTTTTGAAGGAATGTATTTTTTTGTAGTATAATCCTATTTGGCATAGAATTTTATTCACATTGTAATGAGAATCAGGAAGAATATTCTCATTATGAATAATATCTTAAATCAATTGTAGAAAATTTACAATTATATTATCATTCAAACAATGTTTTTTCTTTAATGTTATTCAATACTAACATTGATGATAATACCATAAAATCTATACATCCAGGATAAAATAATGTTTCATCATCAAAATATAAATGCTCAATTTTCTATTCATTCTCAATTTTATCTACATTAATATCATTATTCATTGATTAAATTTCATCAAAGTTATCATATTGCAAAGCATAAAAATCAATCGATCCAAAATTATTTTTAGTTTCACAATGCCAAATCTATGTGCTATAACTTATTCATAAACCATGATAAATTAAATGATCCATGGTCCCTTTTATAATTATTTATATTTTAAAACATTGGGCATGGATATAAAACATATTATTGATAAAATTTTGAAAAATAATCAACACCTTATGTATATTCAACTCTAGTTTGAAGTTACATAATCCAAATTCAGATACTTATTATCTATTAAAAATATCAAAAATAACTATTAAAAACACCTATAATTTTAAGAAACATTAGTGGTGGTAAAACTAATTAGTGGAAAAATTAATATATTATTTCAATTATATTCATGATTTTAATGTAATAGAAATTAAAATTTATTAACCACGTTAATAAAAATATGGGTGGTAAATATGCAAAAAAATTTAAAATAAATTATAGGGTTATAATAAATTCACTCATAAAATAATTATTAAAGATACCTTTTTGTTACATAATTATGAAAACAATCATAAACCTATCATATCATATTGAACATGGGGTAAATAAATTTTATTAAAAGGTATTTCAAAAAAAATTAATCATAATCCTTATAAAAAATAAGTTGGGTTTTTTAATTAGAGCATGTATCATGTTTAGAATAAGAATCATTAAATGGTGTTGACGTATATGAAAATTACATTATAATATAATTATAAAATTTCATTGAATAAAAAGAAGATATTACCTTAAAATTATTTATTAACCTTTACTACATAAAGAGTAATTTATAAAATATTTATATTTCAAATAAAATTGAAAACTATATAAATAAATGAAGGTATTGATTATAATGAAAACAGAAAATGTTGATGAGAAAATTAATTTATGTCAATGGAATAACAAAATAGATTCGGTTTATATATTTCCAAAGTAAATATTAATGAATATAATCCTATGAAATTATGAGAAAAATACATAAGATTATTTTAATGATTATTCCTTGTCATTGGGAAAAAGTATTCCACATGGTGTAAATCATTTTTTCACTCAATATAATATAGTATTGTCATTTAAAAATAGATTGAAACTACTTTAAATAACACTATATGTGACCAATTAATTTCATAGTTCAGTATGGGGAAATCATAATTTTCATGTAGAAATACTAATTCAAATTATACCATCTAGTAGTCATGAATATTTCCCTCCACAATTATCATTTTTTTCTACCGAAATTTTTTTAATTTGATAATACTTATTACATCATAAATTGTCCAATAACAATAATTAATGAAAGAAAATTGGATCCCAAATTATATTTTCATATTTTATTGGATTTTAATATCATATTATTAATATATATCATGAAAAAACAACAAAATATGTATTTATAATTAGATTTTAAAATTTTAATTTTGATGAATATATTTTAAAATCATTCATATGTTAAAATCAATTCACATTATAACCATCATTATAGAAAATAATAACTTTTTACATCTTCCTATTCATGCATTTATTAGTGAAAATGAAGTTAAAAATATTAAATATTTTATTAATTTTAAAAATTATTTTATAAAATAATTCATTGATTGAAAATATGTTACAACATCATATATATTCCTTCTGTGAATTATCTAGAAATAATAAATATCTGTAGGATAAAATAGAGGTTTTATAAAAAATGCCGCAATTTAATTCATAAATCATGGGTGGAAACTCCGATTGGGATAAAAAATACTCATGTAAGAAAATCAACACAACCAATGTTGGTTAAAATAAATTCATAGAGGATAATGTAAAATAATTAGATCATGAAATTATTCAATTAATCAATGTACCACATCTACCTTATAAAGATCATGATGAAATTTATATATTTTTCTAACAATGGATGGTGTCAAAAAATCATCAATACAATATGTTGGATATTTAGTCCTTTAAGATAGCTAATTAGATATGACCAGATCTATATTCAAATCAATACTTATTAGGTTGATGAAAAATATGTTTTTATGAAGTCAGAAATGTGGAAATAGAGTCCACCAAATCGAACAAAAGTAAGTTAGGTATTACTCACCAAGGAACAAATAAAAATAGAAGAACGTTAATGTGTGGGGATTAATAGAGAGATGAGTATATCAATATTTAATATGAAATGATGATCCAAACAATGAAAAAGGGTGTATAAATATCATAGTGAAAGAATAAAGTCATTTAGATTGACAATGTGATAGAGTTGCGACTTTTGTATGATAGAAACGAGAGATCCTATAGTGAGAATCGAATACCTTGAAATGATTTCATCGACAATTGATAAAATTTTAAAAGTTATATGAAATAATTTATTTAAAAAATTTTGATAATGAAGTAGGTATTAATTTTCCAAATCATTTAGTTATCAAATGATGTAGAAAAAAATATTGTTGGTTCTAAATTATTTAGGGGGAAAACTAACTTTTCAACTCCATTCCTAATGAATTATGTGAAAAATCAATGAGAAATGGGTTTTTATGTCTATTATTATATAAACGAGCTAAAAACCCATAAAAATTTCTTTTACCCATTATTTATATAGGATCCTTGTTGAAAAATAAATTTTTAAATTTTTTCACATCAGTTTTAAAAAATTAATCATTAAAAATGAGATTTTATAAATAGTTTTTATTCTTTTGAATATTTTTATTTTGACATTTTCCCTAAATAAACATTGATTAGTTATAAATTATCTTAATCCCTAAAATATTTCCTTCTTAAACAACTTATTTTTTGGAGTAAAACATACATAAAGAGTCCTTTATATACTATAATATGGGTATGTCATTTCCTATATGTAACATGTAATAACAATATAATACTAGGATGACAAAAAAATTATTAAGAAATCTATCATAAACACATGGCTCATAATAAGTATTATAAAAACCAAATTCATTTATATCATTACCAAATCAACTGTTCAATAACCTATATGTTTTCATCAATATATTAATGGAAATATTCAATTTTAAAATATTTTTATTAAAATACATGACACTTTTTAAAACAATTTTCCACTAAATGATAATGATATGTAATTACATTACGTTCATTATAAAGTTTTCTATAGAACACTCATTTTCTCCAAACATGCATTTCATGAATTTATTTATTGACCATATCATTAAAGTAGTTCTTAGGCATGAGATCAATTTCCAAATTCATCACTTTTTTCCATCTTGTAGATTCTGAGCTCCCTACTTCTGATTTGTAGAATGTTGGTTTATTATTGTTAGCCAATAATGGGTTACCATCATTGATTAATAAAAATCATATCTTTCTAGTTATCTTACATCTATGGAGCAACTTCATAGTACATTTTTATTGGAATGAACTATTTATGGGGGACCTATGTTGTAACACTTTGACCATAGAATCCTATAACAGGTGGTTATATTATTACATTGGAATAAGATACATGGAATCACATCCCAATGGAATGAATAAAATTTTAGTCTTGGTAAAGTAGATTCATACATAAAATTCAAATTTAATTTTAAATCATAAAATAAATAAATAATTTCATTAAGTCTTCCATTAATCCCCCTTTGTGAAACCCTAGATATCAGACTTATTATATTTCTTCAAAACCTGGGGGGAATGAAATATATGAAAGGGGTGAGATCAAATACACATTAATGGTTATGTATAGTGGAATCTATCATGAATAAATGATAATAAATCAATATGAAAAGGTAAACAGATGATAAAGAATTCCCTTCCAAAAACTGGATAAGGAATAAAAAATATGGCATGGTAAAAACTAAATCACATTCCATTTATTCAACAATCAGATAATTAAATTCATACATATATTTTTTCATATTGAGAATATCCTATAGAATAACTAAAATGAATTCAAATTTAAATAAATTCATTAAAAATAGAAATATTGTTTTAGTAACATTAAGCAGTTTTCTATCAAGATCAATAATCAAGAAAGTTATAACTACTCTGACTTATCTAACTTATTCATCCCACATGTCATGTTATGCCTCAAGGGTCTATACATAAATGTGCCCCACCAATGTTTTCCAGTAGAAAGCATTCCCTATATATAAAAGAAACAATTTTATTAAAAACAGTGTTTTATATCAAAAAATATCCATATTAATTAAATAATATTTATTTTTGAATAATTCTTCATTGAATTATACTAAATTAAATACTTTTTTGACATTGAGGAAAGTAAGTACCATTTAAAGTACATTAAAATATTTATTGAGGAAAATAACCATTATAAATTCTTATGTGTCCCATTACACATTGAAACATTTGAATCATAAACCACGAGAGGGGATAAAATTATATGAAACATGTAATACCATTAGAATAAGGTTATTGGTGATATAATATAACATAATTGGTAGTATATACAATGCAAAAAAAAGTGTTGAATATGACATTTATCACATAGATATTAAAAATGAGATGAGAATATCTCCCCATACAATTTCCCCAAATTGGACCTGATTTAACCACCTATATAATTGTTTAAAAAATGTTTATAATTAAAAAACCATATTCATATTTATGTTAACATATATGATCCTATTATATTATCATATCAACTTTTTTTTATAATATTTCATTATAACACTTATTTTGGATGTTTACTGCTTCTTTTTTATTAACATTTCATCCAATAATTCCTAATTATTATAACTAGGATATAATTACATCCTATAGATAATAATGTTAAGGAAATTGTTATAATATTTATTAATTATATACACTTTTATAATCACATTTAAATGGTACAAAGGGAAAATGATTTATGTCTTGTCATCAAGACGGTAAGTCGTACGTACACACGAGTGACAATATCATTCCCAAATAGACGAAGGGGTAAGTAAGATAATGATATATAAATTTTATAGAATCAATATCATGTCATAATTATCATATATATATATCTATTAATCCCATAATTATAAACATCAATTAAAAGCGATGATGAGTACTACATTACACCACGACATAGAGACGGAAATCCATATTCATGCATGCACGATGCTTTCATTTTTCATAAGTTAGATAAAAGGAATAATATTATTGAAACATAGTTATCATAACATATCTGTGTATAAATTACAATTATTAGTGTTCAATATAATAGAAATTAATCATTTGGAGGGGGTGGATGAAGAAACAATCTTGATAGAGTTGGTAGAGATTATTACATCTTCTTCGGTGGACTTTATTTAATCTATTATAATGTGATCTAGGGAAGTTATTTTGGAAGTATAATAACATACATAACATAAATAAGTATTTTTTGAAGTGAAATTGGTTGGTTTTGGTATATCAAGATTTCAAAATTGGTGTGGGGAAGTGAGGGAGGAGGTTCACTTTTCTAATATAGGTGAGAGGAACTTTTGAAATCCTAAAAATATTAACGTATAATGTGGATATTCTAGAGGCATAGTCATGCAATTGGAAAATAAATGAAGAATTGATTATATATTAAACCATATTTTATCCAATATGTGTTTATTTAATAATTTTGTGGTTTGTAATTGTTTTTATTATATATGAAATCAATAATGTATCATTAGTTTTAAATTTGGTATTATTAATTTAATTTGACATTAAATGCATCATGAAAAAATTGTGAATAGAATATAATTCATTAACACATATCAAATATATTGAGATGAACTTGAATATTAATTATACAAAATAACCCATCCCAAATATACTCAATTAAATACTTTTAAAATCAATTATTTTGTTATTTTATTATTAAATTACTACATTTTTATCATTGAAGATGAATATATGTTGATTATATAATTTTGAAAAATAAAATAAAATATTCTATATTGAAACAGATTTCATTAAGTTCAATATAGAAATTTATTTTCATTTACATCATTATTTTTCCTATATGTGAAGACAAAAATGATATTAAATACAAAGAGAGTGACATTTTCACTCTATCATTGATTTAAATAATCTATTTGTTATTATTATACAAAAATTTTCATTAAACAAATCTAGATACATATTAATGTGAATGGGGTAAAATAATATATATCCAAAAAAATAGATATGTTAGGTCACATTGTTACTATTATTATATATTTTAATTAAGTCTTATTATAATAATATGTGTTTTTACTCATCCATGATTAATATAGTTACTATAAAATTTCAAAAAAACAATATATGGATCACTAATTAAATTCTAAACATTATATCAATAATTTGGAGTAATTTTATATTTTTATGAATTTTATGTCCTTTAATATTAATTTTTTTATCTAAAAGTAACATTAATTTTAATTTTGACATTTTTAATTAGGTTGAGTTTAACAAAATATAAATACACGTGATAACATAAAAAAAATTAATACATCCCTAATATTTCTATTTAAGCACAAAAATTCATTAATTATATTAGTTATGTAAAAATATATTTATTTTAATATTTTTAATAACATTTATTTTATATTTCCATTTCATAAACAATTACAGCATCATCATTGTACAAGCCATTAAATTTATTATTTATTCCCTAAAAATTACAAATAAACAATAAATATTAATTTAAACATTTTAAATTTAAAATTAATATTTTTATTTTAAGATATATACCAAATAACCAAATATGAAAATGTAATACTTATTAAAAACAGAAGTATTACATATTTTACACATTTTAAAACAAAATACTATTAAAGACATTAAGTCATGAATTTCGTTCCAAGAGGCCATAAAATAGGCCCAATGATATTTTTGAAATATAATAAATCCTAAAAAGGTAGGACATATATATGGAAGATTTTAGAAATTTTATAATATTATTTGGACTCTTAATTACTCAATTTTCCTTTAACATTATAATTAAACAAATAATAAAGTTATTAGTAAAATTGTCCAAAAAGGGAAATAGTTACTAAATAAGGACAATCTTATTGAAAATATATAAGCCATTTTACTAAATAAAAATTCAGAATTAGATAAAATTAATTTAAAATTAATCCCATTGATGAAATGAGAAAATGATTTTCAATGTGAAAGCATTTAAAAAATTGAAATGTTTTAGTATCCAAATTCATTTTAAAATATATCCAAGTGACCTAAATACGATTTAAGGATAAAAATTGATATTATTATACTTTAAAACCATTATGAAATATAATTTTACATTATATATTAATTCAATGAAATATATTATTTATATTTCACTGAATTTTTTTTCTCTATTCATCAAAACATGAAATGTATTATAAAAATTAAAGATAATTCCAAATAAAATTATATTTTAATATTACAATTCTAAATATTAATTTGATTTTTTTATATATAATTTCATAAAGTCTCATAATATGTCTAATACCAAACATTAACCAAGAATATTCCTCCGAAAAATCCATACCACATGAGGTTAAACATCATAGATTAGTCATGTCACATGACCATCAATTGCGACATCAAACAACGTGGTTTTGACCCCTATATTATAAATGGGGTATAGATGATTCCTCAATGAGGTATAATCCTCACAAATGGTATAAATAGTATCCCCCTCATAGGGACTCACACTCTCGATATGACTCAATGTGGTGTTATGTCTAACCATCATATATACACCTCCATAGGGAGTTAGATCCAACCATTTTGGTTTCTCCTCTATGTAGATTTAGATCCAACAATATTGGTTTATCCTCTATGTGAAATTCCCACCCACATTTAAAAAAAATCAGGTCTAAAAAATTCTTTCATTATGAAACACATCCAAGATCCACCTCAAGGGAAATTATGATAAATCTCATCCCATAATTATATGTCATTAAATTCTTTCATAGATCCTTCTATACATGAATTTCTCATCCATATCCACAGGTCATTAAACTTGTGACATGGCCCCAAATATATACCTCATGTAGTTCATAAGATTCCGGAGGGGAATGAATTTGATAATATGTGCCTATTAAGTTAGCTACATTGTCAAAAAATGGGATGCTTGAGGTAAAAACCCCCAGAGAACATATGAACCTAGATTTTCTACCTCATAATCAACATGGGATTCATTAGGTTCCACACCTAAAATGCCACTATGATATTCCCTCTTAAGAGGAAGAATACATGCGCTCAATGTTCCCAGTGTCTAGACATGCCAGGGATGCCCCACGTGAATGATCTCTTAACAAAAGGTTTCTACCATATCATTGTTGAATCAAAATGAATTGATTAATTTTTTATAAATAACAATTTCCACTAATATATGAAACAATACTATTCTAAATGAACAATAATTCGCTCTCTGAGGGATACTCATATGTGGATTCAAGTTCTAAATAAGAATACATGTAAGTAGAAACATAAATTAAATCCTCCCATTTCAATCAAGGATTAGGTATCAATATTGAAAGTGAATGAATGTTTCCCACCTTTGGAAAACTGGAATGTGGGGAAAAGAAGCAGCCGTCCTGCATAGTGCATATTCCTAAATATAGGTGCGTCTAGATAAAATAATTGAAAATACAAATGTTGAAGACAATATGAAACTCTTCTCATCAACATGTGGACCAATAGAATTTGACATATCAATAAAATTTCATGTCACCAAATCTGGATATCTGGTGCAAGGTCCTACCATGAAAATGGTGGGCTCAGCATGTCACTAACTATATATTTGGGAAATTAATATGTGGAATTATCAGTTTTGGACATCGTCTTAACAAGTCCATCATTGATACATAATATTGGATGAAGTTGTGGAAATGGAACTCACATTTCATATTCATATACAGACTCCTTAATCCACCTACCTTAGTGGACTTCAACTATGTAGAATCATTCATCCAACACTCATAGGTTCTAGGTTAATAGAACCAATGATTAGAAAATCCCACATGATCATTTTCCTAAAATGACATATCTAAATACGTGAGAAACTATGCTCCCACACCCCATCTCACCAAATAAAATTATTTAGAGACAGGTAATGGAAACCCTCATATATTTTTCATAGTATGATGGGCCATTCTCACAAGGGAAACGACCCTCTAAGACATCTAGATACTTCAATGAATCACTAACACTACCACCCCCATGATCCACATTGGGAGAAACCACTCCATGACCCATGATAAATTACATTAGAATCATACCCTCTAGAGTGATCCTATGACTAGATCCCCTATACTGAAGAGGAGGGGAATGGACGAGGCACATTAGCTGTGACTAATTCTTAAGATCCACCACGGAGGCCTCCCCTAAGGGTAAATCTGTGCTAGAAACAAATTGTACCTCTGTACAATGAGAATGTTGACTTTACCCCAGCTCCTTTAGTCTCTGTCCTAATTATCTATTTCCACCACCAGGAACATCCCTTGAAAATGCTCGACAAGGGGAGTCATCTTCCACAACTCCCTTGGCCCTTTACACTCCAAGCATTTTATCCAGATCTATTTTATAGACATGCATGGATCAATCATCCCTAAGATGAGATCAAGACCTCTTCCACCTCTTAGGTAGGATGTACTGAATCTTTCAATCCATGGAACCATTGAAATCTAATATGGGTTAACATTTGATTATGTTTATTAGTATAGAGGTCCTAGACACAACATCACCATCCTAAATAGATGTCATCCCCACTATTAAAATTAGCACAAAGGTCCACCTAATTTCATTCCCAAATAATTCATATGTCCTACCAACTCTAGTACTGATCAAACTAAATTTCTTCTCTATATCACCCTCGACTAGTATATATATCCTCTATGTGCTATCACTGCTATATAATGTTGTGGTCCCCCTTATTTTGTAGGCAATAGGAATAGTGTTCCTCCCTACTCCATAAATAGTCTATGTGGAGGTAATCCCAATGTTTCCACCATTAAAATATGATGTCATCCCTATACTTTTAGAAACTCGAAGCAATGTACTCATTGAATTCTAGTTCATCACCATGTAGGTCCTCACTATTTCTTTTCAACCATCATCGCGGTCCTCCTCATACTCTAACAAAATAGTACAGAGTTTCTACACATGATATCCCCACTATATAACACATTTATCCTCCCTGTGTCACTACCAACAAGTGTGGAGGTCCTCCCCATGATGAATACATGTACCTCAGTAAATAAACATCCATGGTCCAACATGTAAAAACTATCATCGTCATCTATGAAAAAAATGAGAAACATGAAGTAATCATTGACCTTTATAATAATTAATATTTCATGGTGTATTAAGACTTATTAATGGATTTACACTCTATATGTTTGAGTCTAGAGTAGGATCCCAATAGGTGATATTCACCATCCGAGAAGGAAAAATCCATTGGACCCCCAAATCCCTCAAGTAGTACATGTAGGTGGAGGAAGATCAGGAACCCTTCTATGCAATCACAGTGTATCTGTCTTTTGGGTCATAAGTATATTTTTCTACCAGTACTATATACAATAGCGTGTTTTTCTTTTATTGGAGGACTCCTTCAGATGAGCATCTACCAAATGACCCATTATTGAGCACATATTCTATTTTACAAGAATCACCTGGGAACACCAAATATAATAAGGACATGATAATGTGGTTGGTTCCACCTACAGTAAACATAAAGGAAGAAGGAAAGTCACGTAGTGCTTTCTCTCATATTAACTTGATCTTTCCATATATGGAGATTACATGTATTTTAGGAATATTTATTATATTACACTAACACATGAACAAGGATCAAAAAATATTTTTTCCCCTGAAAACTAGGAACAAATTCTTCAAATTTGGTGACATATCTATAACTTCTCCTCTAATGTTCAACTACTATAGTATTCCAATTCAGAAAATTTATTTTTAACATTGGGAAAGGAAACATAAGAATGTGTGAGTTCACATTCTCTCTAAGGGTAATAATAGGAGATATATAACAAAAAAATAAGGGTACGGGAACATAAAAATAACATTTTTAGATCATACCCTACACATCAAAGATCTTATACATGATTCATAGAAAAAATATTATTAGACTAGAAGGTGTGAATTAATAAGGAATCAAAGAATATTACCAATAAGATCAATACATTAACTAAAGACGTGAAAATGTGGACTTCTCAAAAGAATGTTACATTATAATCATGTATAATTAGAAATTTTTTCACTCATTATTTTAAGGATATGAAATCATGACCTTTCATAGGCATATAGACCAAAAACTAGATCACCATAAAAAATCTGGGAATCGAAATCAAGGTCAATACATTGAATTGTGAACTTGAAATCAGTTTTACATATAACATATATACCAACTATGTAATACATACATTCACATTGCATTATAGGGATATATATATACCACTCATCAAATAATAAAATCATACATATAGATTCTAAAATATGATAAATACTTTATCACTTCATAAATAAAAGATATGAATGGTATTCTTAACAAAATCAACATATAATATATATATATATATATATGAAAAGTAATAGGATTCATAAAAATCATTAAATGTTGACATAAAACATTCAGTGAAATAATTTTATTGATATCCTTGGGTAATATCCTTAACATTACATGTGTAACGCCAATATATTTTATCTTAAATGGAAAATAATTTTTAAAGATCTCTCCACAACATTAATAGAGAAATATATCAGTTCCACATTGATAAAATATTTTTTACATCATTAATTATTTATAAAAAATTACATAAAATAACCTTAAAATAATTTTAATTAAGTATTTAAAAAAATTTGAATCATCATTAAAATAATTTTCAATGAATATTCATAATGTATTATTTAAATACATTTTTTAAATCATTTTTAGATAAAACATGATTTTTTAAAATGATAAATTTATGAGAAAAAAAAATAACATTGCCTGAAACATATAATATCTATAAAATAGGTATATTTTGGATATAAAATTTCATTGGGAATAATATACACCTCGGAAAATATTATAGGTTCATAAAAAATCATGTCTCTCACAAAAGTGTAATTGAGAAAACAATACCTTATCAATTTGGTATCCTTTGAACCGTAGATCCCATAATAGAATGATAATAAAATGGATATGTATATACCCATAAATTTATGTATAATGGGAATATATTACATTCATTGGTAGTATATACCCCATACACATGAAATGGGGGTTTAATATGGCAAAAGTCTCATGAAAATTAATGCGTGACTAGATGTCCCCTTAACATAAATCATGAATTCATTTATGCACATTCGAAAATAATTTATTATATACATATATGACTATTATAAATATATCATAGGACCATATTCATATATCTAACAATACATATGTTTTACTTATGAATTCATATTACTCATTTATTAACAAATCCATATTAAAGTTACTGCTTTGTTTTTCCAACATGTTTTGATTTATTATTATTTTTCCTCAAACATAAATCATTATTTAATCTTATTTATAATAATAAACAAGATATAGATATCATATATATTCATTAAACATGTATTAATGTTTATTAATGAAATTATTTGTAGAAAATAAAATACACTATTCATAGGGACGATATGTCATACATATATTTGAATAATGTTTTCAGTTTTTTATTGTATTAAAGAAAGAAACTTATATGAAATAGTATGATTAAAAATTAAATTTTATGTCTTATATATCACATTTTTTATTAAAAACATAATTTAAACAATCATTGTAACATGTGAATGAATCATATCTCTTTGTGAGGGGATAGTCTGTCGTACACAAGAATGATGTTATCTAATTCTCAAAAACTGGAAAACATGACGGTATTTGTGATATCAAACAAAATTTATCATAATAACATTATAAAAATGATATATAAAATATATATAATATTAATACATCATTATTATAGAAAATTAAAGGTGTTAATGGAAGATATAACGACATTAGTTTGTGAGGCAGTAGTCCACTATGCAAACAAATGATGATTGCATATCACATTTGATGGAAGTGTTTGATGTTTTAGATCAAAACCTTAACAAATGGATTTATATTTATATTTATGATAATAATTATATTATATAATCTTGTGAAAAATGAATTGATGTGTTTTAATTATGATATAAAATACAAATGTTCATTGATGGACGTTAAATCTCATTCTGGTATCTCCTTTTGGTTTGTAGAAAAGGGCTTACAGAAATGGATTTATTCCCAATGGAAGTACTCTAAGATATGTGGTGAGAATTTGGGAGTTCATTTTTATCTAGTTTGTATAATAAAAATTTTTATTCATATTTGAAGTAAGGATAATAAAATGTGTCATTTTATAAGAGGAGAGGGTAAATCTTGGACTTTCTGAAAAGATTAATTTATAATTACATAAATTATAAACCAAATACCTACAAAATGTATATTATTATCATATTAGACAATATGGGGTCTTAATATCATCATCAAATATATTTTTTATATATTTTTGATCATTTTAAACATTTTTATTTCTATTAAACCTTATTTAATCTATTTAAATTTTAACTATGGTAACATAATGTTCAGTAATAATAGGTTTTAATTATTACATATAGTTTATAAATTAGACAAAAAATGGTAGATTTATGATAATTTAGGCCATTTTTTATCTTCATTTTCCTTATTTCGGACATTTATTATTTTTAAGTAATTTAATAAAATAATATTTTGGTAAAATATCATTATTTTCAATTTTGATAGTGTTATTTAAAAAGAAACGAAGTAAATCATTGGAACATGATAACATCAAAAAATCCTTTAAAATAACTATTATATTTTAAATTCAACAATAAAATATTTTTATACCCTTATTTAATGAAAATTATATTTCCTAGAATATTTATAATATTGTATAATTGATTTATTCATTAATTGGATTATTTATGTTTGATCATTCTATAATTATTCATGATCATAGTTTTTTCACTAATAATTAAAAATGAAATACCATAATGTATAAATTTTTTTATCTCAGAAAAAATATTTATTTTCATGAATATCTTCTTTAATATTCCATATTAAAAATATTATCCTTATTAAAAAGAATAGGTTGATATTTTTTATTATCTTTGATTTTAAAAATATTCATCTCATTTTAACATAAAATTTCCCATTAAATAATTAAATTTCAACTCCCAGGTTGTATGTGCATAATTAAATTTTATCAATTTCTTATGTGTTAGGGTATTTTTTATCCTATATCACTTTATTTTTATCCTAAATTACCCAATTTATCCTTTACTGTGGTAAAAAAAATTAGAATTATTAATAATCATATTTAAAAAATATGGACCTATTTAACAAATTAGGAACATTATAATAAAAATATAGTATATGTTTATAAAAGTTAGAAATACAGTAGTGGGTAAATTTAATTTAAAATCAATCCCATATACGGGGTGTGAAAGAGAGATTTTAAATTTTAAATTTTAATTTTTTTGATGTTTTTATAATCAGATATGAAATGAAACATATTCCCATGACCAAAATTATATTAATAATGTTTTAATTTAACTATTTTGACATTAAAAACAATTCAATATACAATTTATCCTTTTATATTATTTTCATGAGAAGTCAAATTTCAATTTAAATGTTATATTTTTTTAATCTTTTTATCATTAAGTGAATCTTCATTGAAAAATAATAGAAACTCACTTGAATATAATTTTAACATCCATATTAAAATGGTTATTCTGTCAATTAATATTTATAATAGTGTAATTTTTTTTAAAAATATTCCATTAACATTTGACTAAACTACCTTTTAAAAAAATATAGCTTTTATGCATAAAAATTGAATTTTTATGAATTTAAAAATTATATAATGAATTTAAAAACATTTCATTGAGTATATAAATATTAAATTTCCTTCTGTTTAATCACTAGTAGTGACTAATTTCATTTTTTATAATAAAACTCTTTGAAGGGAATAAAAGTTGTTTTTTAAAAAAACACATCTCATATTTTCAAATGTTTTTTATCATCATTTATAATTAATTGGTATCCCAATAATTAAATTATTTATTCATATAATTATACATGTTCTATCCATACAATAAAATAAGTGAGAAATATCCTAATAAATAGTATATTGTTTTTTAAGCATAGTCTAGTGTGTAACAAAAGATATCAAAGGAACTCACTGTTTTGGGTAAAAGAATCCAAAATTATTATTTATTGTGCTGAAGATTAACTCTTTGTAGAATTTAGTGTATTATTGTTTAAAAATTAGGATTTAATTAGTGAAATATGAAATTAAATCCATAAACTAATTATTACTTATTTAAAAATAAAAAAATTCAAAAAACTCGAGGTGTGATATTCTACCCCCATTAAAATGATTTTTTTCCTCAAAATTCATCATTATAATGAATTAAAATAAAGGAAAATATTACTCATTTTATCCTCAATATCCCACATGTCAGTTAAAAATTGGTCTTTTATACAAAAAAAATATTTGGGGGGTGGGGTTGTTTATAAATACATTATCTCTATGTTATAGAATTTATACCTGTTTCTCTTCATAAAAAATATATTACTCTAGATTTATGTATACAAACCCACAGATAACATACATGTATATTAAATTAATTGTGATGAAAAATTATAATGTTATAGAATTACATTGAAAAGGACCAAAATAGTTTAATTTATTTTGATACATGGAAATACAATTTTCTAACTCAGTGAAAGTCCATCAAGGATTCACATAAATATCTTCCCCTTCAGTACATGTAATGAAATTATTCCAAACAATGTGAAAGGAATCATAATAAAGGGGAGAGCATATATTCTCAATAAGAATAAAAAAGTAGATTCATATGAATAATATTAAGTATCGAGGTATGAGAACATGTGAACAAAATTCAAAGATCATACATTTCATATAAAACATCATAACCATTTTCCATGTAATAAACACTGAGATTTTAAAAGACATGGATCGTAAGAGAATCTGAAGGATAATACATAATGTAAAAAATTAGAAGAATAAGTGGAATATATTCATACTCATAGGCATATAAAATTATTTCCAGAGTATTCAAGGCATCACTATAAGGACATATTGTATGTTTTTTTCACTCTTCACACCATCTTGGTTGTCATAGTTCACTACCATGACCATATTAGTATTCAAGGTTCACTCCCAAGACATCTTAATAAAAATATAATTTTACTAAACAAATAAAACTCTATTTTCCTTTCATTTCTATCCCAATATATATATATAATTACCCAATTCTTTGGAGGGAGATATAGGTACAACCCATCTAATAAGAAAATAATACATATGTGTTCTACAAGATCATAAAAAAATCATATCCTACCCAGTGAAATAAAATGGGCATTATACACATTAAATAATTTTATAACCTATAAAAAAGAGATATGTTTAATAATAATTTAATCAATCATATCTAGTGAAAATAAGTGTGATTCATAAGAATATAACCACTAAATGATAAATGGGTTTCATAAAAATAATTCCCATAAAAGAGAAATGGGTTCAATAAACAAATTTCCAATGAATAAAAATAGGTTTCATAAACATTAAGCCATCAAGAATAAAATATTTATCAAACTAATATCAATGGATCCATTGGATTATATACTCAAAAAAGGGATAGGTAATACCAATAGATGTGATATTATATTGAAAAAATTTTGGAACAACATTTAAGAAAATTTCTTGAAGAATGTATGCTTTATTATTTAATTGATTTTTAAATCATAAAATCATTGAAAACCATTTTCAATTAAAATAAATATGAAAATTTATAGTGAAATATATTTAACAATATTTCTTGAAAACGTGTAAAAAAATTTTGAAATCACTTTTAATGACTTTTTCCATTAGAACATTTAAAAGAAGTTTGAAAAAATATTTAAAACCATCATATTTGAAAACACATAGAAAAGTTATTAAGAATTCATGAAAATGATTTAAAAAAGTTTTCTTTGAAAATAATTAGAAAACATACTAATAATAATTGAAGACATTTTTAAAACATTACTTTGAAAATAAAATTGAAAACATATAATGAATTATTAAAAACATTTGATTTCCTTTCTAATAAAAAATAATTTACAAAATTATAAATATGATTTGATAACATATTTAAATCCATTTACAATGAAAAATTATAAAGGATTAATGGAAATTTTTTTATTATTTTTAAACAAAAAATATCATTGAAACCCTTTTTATAAAACATTTTTTAATGAACATAGATTTCTGATCGAAGTGAGTGATAAAGTGTTATTTTCTTGAAACATCTATCATAATTAAATTAATTATCAAAGAGTAGAAATGGTACTAATACATGAATATATCTTGAATAACTATATTATAAAAAATTAATGATTTTTCTTTAGATAATGATAATAAAATATCATCAATTGAATCATATTTATAAATTATCTCAGAAAACATTAAGATAGTTTCAATAATCCCTTACCACGTGGTAGATTTAAATAATACTACAAATGTAAGAAAAAAAATTATTTGAATCCTGAAATATAATTAAAAATTTATTTCTTGATATAACCTTTAATATAGAATTCGATACCACTTGAAAATGAATATTGGTGAATTATAAAAAAAAATCTGAATAAAGAAAAATCTGGACTAAATATCGTTATCGATTTGGTAACATTTGAAACATATTTCCCATGAAATATATATCATTAAATAGATATGTAAATACCAAAAAAATTAAGAATAATAATCATAAAATTCATTCATTGGATTTATGTACACCACAAAAAATAAAAGAGTGGTGAATAAGACTTAATTCTCATGAAATTAAAAGCAATATTATAAATCCCTTACCTTATGTCTTGAAATTCATCATTCTCATTGAAACACCATATATAATAATTATATTTTTTTATAAATACTCCATAAAAAAATTATCATGTATTATATGATATTATATTTGGTTTTGACTATATATTAATGGTTTATTAAAAACTACATGTTTAATATACGTTTCTGGTAATATTCGCTTTGTTTTTTATATATGTTTTATGTTTTTCTTCTTGACCCTCTAAGACAGATTATTATTTTCATGTTTGTATAATTTAAAAAAAAATATAAATATAATATAATTTCAGAATATAAATATTTATAATAATCGTTATAATATATAAATATGAAAAGGAATACCGCTTTCATTGATATAGTAGGTCACATTTAAGCAAGAAATCTGTTCCATTTTATTTCATATTGAATAAATGAAAGTAAATGAGTGATATATATAAATATATATAATATCATTATAGTACAATTATTATGTAATATATATCATATTGGTTTATAGAACCCATCTTTAGTACCTTCTATGTAAAGTGTTAATGAATAAAATTACTTTGAGAAGGAGGCAGTCTACATGCCCACAAATGAAGTTATTATATTTTCAAAAATATTTGGTACATGTTATATAATAAATAAAACAATATAAATAAACATTGAATACCAATTTATCATATATAAACATAATTTCTAATACAATTCCCACCGATGGTAGGTGGTAAAAAAATGAACAACTTCATTCCATGAGGCGTTAGTTCCTCGTACACAAGAATGGTATGTTCAATACCAATTAGATTGGAGTGTGTGTATGTGTAGATAAAAAATATTATATAAATATATATATATATATATTGAGGATACTGAGGTTATTATCTAATCATGTAATAAGATGTTTTTATGGATGGAAAATGAAAATAAAACATTGAGGAACTTAAGGAGGGATAGTTCCTCTAACTTAGTTAACACATATTAATTTTAATCAAAGGGTTTCATTAGGTGGTTATCTATAAATAAAGAGGATTAAAAGTCAATGGGGGGATATATTTAGTATATTATGGATGGTGTTTTCAGATACAATGTGTCTTGACATGTGTATGGAATTGAGAGGGTGAGTTCTCTTTTATAGGGTAGGATGATTGGAACTTTTTGTAAATATAAAGGGTAGACACTATTGAAAGCTCTCTCTTAGAAAATGTGCCTCCAATAATCATAAAAATTATATAAAATAAAAGAAATATTAGAAAGATGTCCATAAAATAGATTTTGGACAAGTTTCCGGGTCATTTTCCTTCATATAAATAACATCTAATCAATAAGTAATCATGTTTTTAACCTAATCGCTAAAATTATTTTCAATTACCATAGAGAATATTTTTTCCCAAAACTATATTTTACCTTATTAGAAATCAAAAATTATTATGATTCAAAATATAGAAACTATTTTTTCCAAATTATAATCATTTAATAGGAATTCATTAATTAAATTTTAATCCCACATAATGTATGACAAGATGGGGTTTTATGTGAAAATGTTCAAAAGTTTCCTCTGTTGTCAAATCTAAATATAATTTGAAATTATTTAAAATGGATTAAATTAGTTTATATTATCTAAAATTGATCAATTTACCAATAATAATTAAAACATTACTGAACCATAAAAATTAATTGGTAACAATTCTATTTTGAACAAAATGTCAGTATTATTAATTATTCATTAAAATATGAATATTTCCAGAAAAATACCAAAAATTCACCAAATGTAATTTTTTGTATTTAATTTTAAAAAATGAAGTACGTTTTATCATATAAAAATTGTAATAGTGTAAAAAAGTATATTTAAAATGGGTTATCTATAAAAATGCGCTCAAGTATCTTTTAGAACAGTTCATATTTTATTCATAAAATTGAATATATTATCAAATTATACATATAAAATCCATTAGATGGGTTTCAAAATAATTAATTGAATATATAGTATAAAAATGTTATAGAAAACATTAACCAAAATATTTTTTTAATTTATTGAGAAAAAAATTGTGTCTGTACATAGGATAGTAAATTACATATTAGTGTAACTTATTTATTATTAAATAGTTCATACAATAAATTATAATAATTTAAACCATATGAATCAATTTATATACATTTGTAAATCATATTTTCAAAATATATTTAATATTATTTATTCTTCAATTTTAATGTCTATATGGTAGCTAAAATAATTTTTTAATAATCACATTAATATTATATTAATTTTCTTTTAAACTCTACATTTCGTGCAACACAATCTATCGAGTAAAATAAATATTATTTAGAATACATTCCTAACACAGTATTCCATGTACCACGAAATAATATAATTATTTCATAGAGTGTAATAATAACATGGTGTTTTGTATAATGTAATCAAAACATGGTTCTTTCATATTAAAAATAATATATTCTATTTTATATGATATGATAAATTAAAAAATAATTTAAAAAATAAGTATATTTCAGAAATCTATGTTTGTTTCAATCTACCCTAATTAAAATTAATTTATCCTATAAAATTCCTATATGTTGTTACATGTTAAATACATTAAAGTTCCTTTCATAGGATCCCACATCATAAAAATGATTAATGAAATTACATTAAAAAGGAATGTGGTAACCATAATGGTTACACAAGGGAACTCTAATTATGTTTCCCCAAAGGTGAAAAGTGAAAACATGGATATAGAAGGGGAATCAATCTATCAAGATTGGATGGAGTGTCATAGAGAACATGGTTAAAATAATTTTAACAACCACAAAGAAATTACCCAAAGAGTCCTGAAAAAGGTCATTGATATCATCAATAATGATGATATTATTATAGAATACACTTTGTTTCCTAATTTTGATGAATATCCTGGAAAAGATATACTGACATGATTTTAGGAAAACTTGAACCTTTTTTGTTCCTTGATCAATTTCCACATCATCTCTTATTAAAAATAATAAGTCTTATGTGTCATTTTTATGCATTAAATGATTAGGAGTCCTATATATAGAATCATAAGGCATTTCATAAGTATTTAGATTACACCAAAAAAGATATCATATATTATCCAATATGTATAAATACCTATATTGAGATACAATTCTTTAATATTTTAAAACTCATCTGATGTTAATGTTAAACCATTACATAAATTATTATTCCTACAATCCTTTGTAAGGATGAAAGATCACTACATAATGAGACTAAATTTCACAAAAAAAGATTAGCATTAATCCCCTATATATAATAGTTTTATTAATTCCAAATATGGGAATACCTTTATTAGGTATTCTGTTTAAACATTGTAACACAAGAACTACCATACAAACTCATTAAAAACGTTTATATTTCCTTATTATAATTTTTATTAGATATATTCAATAAATCTAGGAATTTGTAAACACCTCCCATGATAACAATGAACGCATTTTAA
The DNA here is from genome assembly GCA_963277665.1 of Viscum album. Lineage (NCBI taxonomy): Eukaryota > Viridiplantae > Streptophyta > Magnoliopsida > Santalales > Viscaceae > Viscum > Viscum album. The sequence goes on along the minus strand of OY728121.1, from coordinate 1,346,432,264 downwards.
ATAAAATTAATAAATAGTTCCATTGTAATCTGTACCCTCCAATTTATTTATTCATATACAATATATCATTATACAAACATAGTTATCTCAATATAGGGATCATATGATGTGTTCCTATCCATAGTCTAAATTTCACCTTTCTCTTAAGTAGCTAATATTTCCCATTTGATCCATTAAATTTATTCCTATAGATCCTTAGTGAAAACAGAAACATAACTATCCTTATATGTTTCATAATTCTTGGATCCCAAAAAATACACACTTTAATTAGTCTGCATCATCATTACATCATTAACAAGGGAACCTTATCCTATTAATTAATACCACATTCATTTCACAAATCACCTATAGTATCATCATCAAAATCAATATAACCATTACACATACCACCTTAGTGACTCTCTTCACGAGCTTCACACATTTGAACTCAATTTGCATAATGTCCATTCATTACTAAATTAATGAATTTATCCATTTATGTTGTTTTTAGGAGGCCAATATTTCCATCCATTGTTATAACTAGGCAGATTATTTTTCTTTTTTAGTTATTCTTTGTGCCCTTATTTTACACAATAAAACCATCATATTATTCCTTTAAGATAATCAATTTGTTTAACTTTCACACATTCTTCACATATAGGAAATTAATTTTATTTCTTCCATGGCTTCTATTACCCGAGCACTTAGTGTACTCACTACATAACTTATTTTATTTTTTTGATAGTAGTTTAAGGTAGAAATTAACCATGTTTTTGAAATATAAATATGATTTATCATAAAATCCTTAACTCTTGTGATCATCCCATTTGACTACCCATAAAAAAATTTTCTCTCAAATTCAGTGTTAACCGAGTTCCTTCCGGTTTACACCAATTACTAAAAATAGAAATAATAGTGTTAGAATCACATATATAAAAAACCACATAGTCATGATAATTCAATTTTATGATGTAATCATTATAACACATTCTACAGATACCTTACAATTACCTTTAGATACATCTCTAGAAGTATATTTAGAAATATCGATAGGGTTATCAATAATGTTTTGTAATTATATTTTTTAATGGATGACTAATCCTTTACATTGATAACAACTATAGTGACCTAGGATTAACATACATGGATATTACATTGTTTTATAGGAATATTCAAGAAATTATAAAAATATATGACCAAGTATTATAATAGATTAGTGTCGTTGGAAACAAGGAATATATATATTGTAACTCATTTAAAGATCATCAATGTTTCCCACCCAAAATCCACCCATTATTCAATCTTCATAAAACCTGTCTTCATTACATGGAGAATTGATACATAATAAATGGGTGAGATCAGATGCTCCACATGGTTATAAAAATAAGATACATGGGAATCATGGTATGCAAACTTGATAATAGCATGTGAATATTGTACCTTTTTTGTAAAAGATCATATACACGAGTCATGGAATAATCATTGTTAGCTCATAAGAGAGGAACCTTAAGGGAATCATGAGATTAGGCCAAGAAAGGATAATAAAGGAATAATACATGGAATTACTACATACACAAAATCATATAAAATGATATCCATAGTAGTAATGGAATTGATTCAAATTCTACCATAGTAGTATGGTTTCACTCCCCAAACCGTCATGGTTGTCATAGTTCACTCCCATCAATAACTTAGTACTCAAAGATCACTCCCTGTACCATTTTAGAATAATAATTTATTTACTAAATAAACTGATCTCCCCATTTGATCCATGACTATATCAGGATATATTATTTTTACCAAACACATTGGAGAGAGATATATATCCCACCCATCTATTATTTAAATCATACATATAGATGCCACAAGATGAAAAACAACCATAGCATATCCCATGAAATGAAATGGGTATTATAAACATGTAATCATATCATAACCTATGAAAAAGAGACAAGTTTCACAATCATTTCATCAATGGATATCTGATGAGAGAATTTTGTTTCAAAAAAATATAAGAAATAAATGTGAAATATGTTTCATAAATATATAACATGTTAATCTAAATCAAGTTTCATTTATTTTTTACCAATGAATGAAAAACAGGATTCATAAAAATCATGAAATTAAAAACATAAACCATTCAATGGAAGAATTTGAATAAATTTTTTATCATATCCCCAATAATGAATTAGAAACACCAATGGATGTCCTAATATATATGAATTTTTTGAATTATATTTTAGAAAAAAATTCTTATGGAAAATATCATTTCATATTTAATTGATTTATTAAAATTGAAACCATTTGGAAAAAATATAATATTAAAATAATCATTAAAAGAATGAAATGTAATCTATAGATGTTTTTTCCTAGAAAACATATAAAATATTCTTTAAAAGATTTCGAAATCCATTTTCCTTGTAATATTATAAATGTAGGTAGAAGACATTTTTAAAATATTTCACTTTGAAAACACTTTGAAAACTTCTAACTAAATCTTGAAAATATTTTCAAAACCCATCAATTTTATAATATTTTAAAAACATATATAAAATTATTTAAATCATTTTGATATATATTTCATGGAAAATCATTTATAAATTTTAATGAAATCATGAAAAAAATTTAGAAAACTTTTTCCCTAAACATATTTTGAATATATACGACGAATGATTGAATAATTTTTTAAAAACTTTTGATGGAAATTTTTAAAAAAATTCATGAAAAGAAAATCAATTTAAAAATGAATCATAATTTGAATCCATTTTAGAAATCATGTTTTGGAAAAAACATATATTTCTGACTAAAAAATAAATAAAGTTATATTTTCTTTAGAATATTGTACTTATTATAAAACGTAATAATGAGTGTAAAAATTGTAATAACACAGTAATATATCATGAATAAAAAATTTATAATAAATGTACAAATTTTTCTTGATACATGGATCATAATATTTCATCAATGGAATCATAATCTCAAACAATCTGGATAATGGTTGTCATTCTTTCAAAAAACTATTACCAAATGGTAACGTTAAATCATGTTCCCAATGTAAGAAATTAAATTTAATTAAGAATAAAATATCATAAATATAATTATATTCATGATATAATATTTTATAAGGAAGTATATTGGCCCCATAAAAGAATCCAGGTTCATAAAAAACATGTGTCTCAAAGATTGAAAATTGAGGCAAATTTTCATTATCTATTTGGTGACATCTAAAAGATAAAACACATTAAATAAAAATATTAAAATGGATATTTAAATACAAATAATTTTAAATATAATAATCATATAATATATTCATTCTCATCATATACATGAAACAAAATAAATGTATGGTGAATAATGCATAAGTCTCGTGAAAATAAATGTGAGACTTGATATTTCTTACCATACATATTGAATTTCAATGTACTTGTTCAAAAATACTATATAATAAATATAAATTAATTATAAATATATTATAGAAAAATATTAATATATATAATTCCTTTTATTATTTTTATGACTATTTATTTACCCATTTATTAGCAATATAATGTTAATGTCAGGTTTCTTCTGAAATCTACTATGTTTTTGTATATTATTTACCTTTTTTCCCTTGATCCAATTAAATAAATCATTATTTACCTACTACATGAATTTAAAAGATATTTTATATATGACATATATTCAGTATATAAATATTTATAATATTATATATAATATATAAATATTAAATAGAACATGTCGTTCAGGGAGACGCCAGGTCGTACATACACATGAACAACCTTTCTATTTAATTTCACATAAAGAGAAAGAATTTAAATAAAATATATGTGTATATATATAATTTAATTATATTATAATAATTATTCAATATTTTTAATATATATTTTATGTATCGTCCCAAATATATTTCATGTAATGTGTTGATAAATCACATCGTTTTGAGGAGACAATACTCCACATGTCTACAAGTGTAGTTATCATATTTACAAAAATTAAGTTATTTGTTATATAATAGTTATATAATTGTAGATACATAACTAATATAGTATATATCATCTAAAATATATTATATATATTAATTTATACTCATGAGAGGTTTAAAGGCAAAAATAAACAACATTGTTTTGTGTAGTGGTTGTTCACCATACCCGAGAACAGTATATTTGTTACCCATTAGACAGAAGTGTTTTTAAGTGTAGTTATATCTCATAACATTAAAATAATATTAGTTTATTTTAGATATGTATTTTATTATATAACAATTGAGTAATAATATTTTACATGGTAGAGAAAGAAAATAAAATAGAGCTTAAGGAAGCATGTGAACTCTTCATTTGGAAACACCTCTTAGATTGCACCAAAGGGCATACATGGATGGATTTATGCATAATGGAAGGCCTCAAAGTCTATGTTAGGGATGTTTGGATGATATTTTGGATGGTTTTCTACAAGAAAAATCATTTTTATATGCGTAGGGAAGTGTTGGGTTTGAGTTCTATTTTATAATTGAGGAGAAGTAAAATTCTTGTAAATATAAAAAGGTAAACACTATAAAGAGGTATCCCTTACATCAGGTGACTCAAAAAATTGATAATGATATAGAAAATAGTGTTATTGGTATATATATGACCATAAAATGTATTTTTTACTTGTTCCTGGTCATTTGGCCTGTTAATATTTATTTATACCATTTAGTGGTTTTGATTTTACATTAATCTCTATAATTAGTTTTAGTTACAATCGCTAATATTTTTGTTCAAAAAATAGGTATACCGTAATAAAAATTCTAAAGTATTATATTTCAAAATATGGAATCCATTTCTCTCAATTATTATCACACTAGTGGAAGTAATTTATTTTACGGTAATCCCCCATATGAGATGACAATGTGGGGTTTTGAAGTAACAATGTTCAATATTTTGATTTACTTTTTTTCAAAATTTTAGGTTAAGTTGTTTAAAATGAACTATATTTATTTAAATGTTAATAAAAGGTTTAATTATACTTAAATAATAAAACAAATTATATAACTATATAATAAATTGAATGAAAATGATGTTCTGGACCTATAGTTATATTTATTCACTATTAATAAAAATATAAATGTTCTTAGAAAAATAAAAAAATCACCCAAAGTAAATTTAGATTTATAAATTTGAAAAATGGTGTTAAATATTTCAAAAAAATTAATATATTTTTCAAAAATTATTTTTCAAATGGAATATCTACAAAAATGCGTTAAAATTTCCTTTAAGAGAAATACATATATTTATTCATAAAATTTTTTCTATTCTTATATTATACATATAAAATTTATTAGATGGTCATAAAAAATAATGAATTAATATATAATATAAATTTTTTATTTAGAAAATTATTCTTACCTGGTTTTTTTCATTTATTGACATAAAATTGTTTTTTTACATTGAAAAAATACTTTTATTAAAAAATAATCTTACTTATATTAAAAAAGTTGATACATTAAAATATACTTATTGAGAACCAAGTAATTCATTTTATATACATTTTTAAATTAAATTTTCACAATTCAAATAATATTATAAATAAATTCCATTTCAATTACTAGGAGGTAGCTATAATAATATTTTCATAAATATATAAATAATATATTGTATTTCGTTAAAATATGGATTTGCGTATATCAAAAAATATTGAAGGGACTGAGTATTGTGTATATTATGATAGAAAATTAGTTTTCCATGTACCAAAAATTAATCTAGGTGTTTCATATAGTGGAATATTAAATTGTTTTTTAGTATAACACTATTCAAACATAGATATTATATATATAAAAATATATATAGGGGGATGTGCCATTAAAAATACCAAAAAATTCAATTCATTCATAATTTTTTTTATATTAAAAAATGGTTTGTTGTTATAGTATGACCAATAAGTTTAGTACATGTGAATGATTGAGTATTAACATCTTTGTAAGTGATAAATGGAAAACATCATGAAATCGAGAGGGATTTGGGGGTAGCTCCAACCAATAAACTACCGTTATGATAGGATCAAGGATTTATAAATGTAAATAATGTCCTTACTTTTTAAATTTCACATCAAAATTAGAAGGTTTATGTTTTAGAATTTCTTTTTGGTAAATCCACATCATTAGAAGGGTCAATAAAAATTCCTCTTAAAAATAGGGAATTTACATGGAAAATATCACCATATATATAGACTTCTGATTGTGATAACACTAGCAGAATGTGAAAACTTGGATATAAAATAAAATTCCAAATATCATGTCATAATGGGAAGTGGTAGATGGCCTTCCCAATATAAATATAAACATCACATAATGATAATTTTTTTTAGGATTTAAGGTTCCATTCAAAGAATGGTAAATTAAGGTACTAGGATGGATTTTTTTTGTAATTCTTTTCCAATAAATGTAAAATTTTCTAAAGAATATATAATTACATGATTTAATTCCATTTGCTATAAATTATCCAAAACATCAGTTAGGGATTTTTCGATTTATAGTTCATCTCTTACTATATGGATTTTTGGTCAACTTTTTAATGCCTATAGAACTAGGTGATCATACGATTCATATTGGGATGATTATTTATTTATTAAATATTTATTATCATCAAAAAAAAGGTTAGAACATGTCATCCAATACACCTGCACCATCATATGGTGAATTAAACCATTAATTTATAAAACAAAATCCAAATTTCATATTAAAAAATGTTACAAAATGGTTACCCTAATGAACCTTCCAAAATACTAAAATGCAATTATTTTATTACTGAAGAAACTAAATTTCCAAAATCAACTTATACTAATACCCCAAAAAATTGATTTGTATCTTAATTGTCACATAAAAATCATGTAAAGACCATCATTATGTATTATACTGAAAAATGTGAATGACATGAAAACCAAAATTATATTCACACATGATTCCTCATTCCACATATAATATCTTTGACTATATGAGAAAAATAATTGAAAGCATCAGTTCGTCCTTATACTAATAGAATATGTGATATCATTATTCTAGAATCCATGTAGATAATCACATTAAATATAACTAATGAATGATCAATATGTTTTTTATAAGGCTTATTCCCTCAAAATAAAACATTTAATTTCCCAAAAAGTGTATGATAATTATCCCTTTTTATCATGGATAACATCATCCATTATGGAAGCATAAACATTACCTTTTTCCCTTTGTCCTTAGAGGTTATTATGGAATACTATACACATTACTCATTGGATTTGGAAAAATTTATTCCTAATTCTGAAACTCCATTCAATTTTAGCACTGAATTATAGGATTTCTACAACTGGGTTTTCTCTTTATTCCCATTACTTTGTCATTCATGTGCTTTATGAACATCATTATTACACATTAATAATTTACCAAACCACATATGAAAATTTCATCCACGTTACCTTCCAAAAATTGAGCATAATTTATATATATTCTTCTTCTCTCAATTGTTTTTGGAGATTCCATTTAAATCTATACATCCATTACTATAAAAACCATGAGATTAATGAGAAAATTCAACCACCATTTCAGTTAGAAGAATGCTATTAAGATATGTGTCAAAAAATAAGTTCACCAACACATACTAATACATAGAATAAAATTTATCTTATTTCATTGTATTATTGATAATCATATACAACTGATTCACTTCCCCCTTTGAACGATAACTACCCAATATAAATTTTTAATTTTTTGTAAAATAAATAATAGAAAATATATTTTTATTGGTAGAAATCAAGTTATCTACAATAACTGGATTAGGTGTTACATTAAAATAATGTGGTTGTTGTATTAAGACATAATAAATAAAACATTGTTCCCTGAGTTGGTCATGTATATGCTCAACATAATTCATGTATATATAAGGTTGTGTTGTCCTAGTCATGAGTATATTCATTTGATATTCCATAACATTTAGTTCCTCAATATATAAATTATTTCAATGTTCACTGTGTTCATCATGAATAAGATTCATTTGTGTTACTACTGTTGACTAAAACGAAAAATCCACCCATGAAAAACACTAATCATTGTTTTGAAATTATATAATAAAGGGAAATTTCACAGAAAATTTCATTCTATGAAACCTTTCATTTAAATATATATTATTCATTATCATTAATTAAATATTGTGATTGTATCCTATACATAGATTTATCCTTAATATCCACAATAAGTTTTTTCCTTTCTATGTTTCGAATGGTTCACTAAATATTTCAGTTGATATTAACTATTATAGATGAGCCTTTTTATACATGTATTGTCACGAACCAACTCGGGTCAACATTGAACCTGTCACTTGATCTGGTCCATGACATAGCCCCAGGGGCATTCCCAATCGTCATGGGCTGGAAACTAGTGCCAGGAATGAACATTTAATCATTGGTAATGATTTGGGCCATAAAGACAAATAATCTAAGTAGTAGAAACAAATAGAACATCACAAAATAGAAAAGACAAGAAAAGTAATGGACGATCAACAACAAGACTGACCTGTCAATGTCTAAAAATCCACGTAACCCCATTTGTTACTCTCTAGTACTGATCCAAACATCACACAAATCAATCCAAACCATAACTGGAGCCTATAGGTGAAACTAAAAACAAGAGAAAACTATAGGAACGAATATTAATATGTAGTAGGTAGGATAGACTAATATAATATGAATGCACATTCTTTAGATAAAGAAAACATTGATTTCAGGTTTTAAATACAATAGATAAATATAGAATTTTTTAAACTTTTCATTTTAAGGTAAACAATTCACAATCATAACCAAGTTCCCTAAGGTTTAAAATAAGGTACATGAGGAGGAAAGAAAATGAGACCAAAGAGGAATCATTCATTTTTCATAACAATTTCAATGGAATTATTGATAGTTGGTTTAAAACATTTGTCTTGAAAAGATATTTAGCAATCACACATTTACAATTTTACAATAAAACACCATAACTATGATCAATGGGTATCATAACATATAGTGAGGGAAACTATACTAACTATACTAGTGTCAAAGGAACACATGAAATCCTAGGGACTCATAGGAAAACTAGAACGTACTAATACATGTGTCACAACATGAAGGAATTCCTACTCTCGATGATGTCATAACGCCCTAATGCCCGATCGTCACCATGCCTGGCATGATCGAGGGGCCCAATCCCATAAAAATAATTAAAAAACACTTATCTTCTATGGGCCACTAGCCACTGCATAATCTAAACTTGTGCAATAATCATTCTTAGTAAACCTCACTACTATTATAGGTTCCCATGTATAGTTCTCAAGAGGGTGTGTCGTTCATTTAAAATTAAAACCCACATATATATAACCGAACACACCACACCACTCAACACCACCCTGGCAACATCAAGGTTAGTCTTTACCTTAATATTATATTTTTACAAGGAAGGTCACATACCGAAGACTCTCCCATCTCATGATTATACTATGAGGTAAGTGACCTAAACCAAGATGTATTTTTCCAAAATAACAATTCAAGAGTTCTTATAGGGCCTTTACCTATGAAACACTGTAACATTTATCTAATATTTTAGAAAACCTCTTCTAGAGTAAATCCAAACATAATTTTATATAAACATGGACAAACTGGTCTTTAGGAATTATTTAACAATAAATCAATTCCAAAAGAAGCAACACACACCATTACATTGAATACCAAACACAATTGCAAACACATTTACAAAACTAAATTAACCACATTAAATTTGAAGCACATATGCAAGGTCTAATGGGTCATTTCATCAATCACTTAGTAAGCACATTTAATTTATCTTCTTCATGAAATTCATATAGAAGGGGTCATACATTATTTTACAATAAGAAACTATTATTAAATCCCTTAACAACTAACAAGCATTTAATAAATGTTCAAAAAACAAAAATCATTAATTAATTAATTAAATGGCTATTTCTTAGGGAAACCTACCTCAACGAAGGAAGCTGACCATACCAAGACACTTTGGATCTTGAAAATTCTGAGGAAAAACACCTACTCTAGCATACACATACATTCTCATGCATATATATATATACACTTAATCCATTGAATATATCCCCAATTCAATGAGAGAATATGTGCAAGGATGATATATATAAATTCATATACACATACGTACCTATATAAGTGTGTGCAGACCACCAAGGAGCCACACATGCTCTAATTAGTTAATCTAGAGGAATCTATATCATTTGGAAAACAAGAACCATTTAGGAAAACAAGTTTTCAAAGAAACACTAATTGAAAGTGTCACCTTCCTTTGATAACACCCCCTTTTGTGAACCTAGTGAACCCATGGATGTGTAAACATCTAGTGACACACCAAATATTGAAAGAGACATATAAAATAGTTTTTTAAATGCATTTAAAATAAAACATTCAATTCATGATACCCCTGAGTAAAAACCAACTATCAAAGAATTCGTATCTCAAGTGCCTCTGGAAAAACATTTCACACTTTGGATAATCCTAAAAACACTTCCAAGGAGTACCCTAAAAAAGAACACATGAAAAAATAACCATATCATATAGAAAATACTCTTTCACCATAAACTCCTATCAGAACACTTTTGAAATAATTTTTGCACCACCTAAAACCTATGATTTCACTATTTAATAACCAAATGACATTTAACCCAAAAACATTTTACACATGTACACATATACCTAATTGATGATTCACTTCAAGTAATATATTAATCAAATTATATTGAAGAAAACAGGAAAATATATTAAATATGTGATTAAAACAAAATTCGGCATTAACATGCATAAAAATAAAAAAGAAACACTTCAAAATCTATTTTTATCATATTATAATTACCCATTAACATCATAATACCCTAAAATAAATACAATTATGTCAATAAAATGGAACCCATATACAATTAAAAAGCCAGAAAAAATTCTAAGAAATACAATGTTAAAGAAAAACACTATTTTTAATGTATGTAGTGCCAAATGGGTCTTTAAGTATAACACATCCCAAATGCATTTACTAGATTAAATTCAAAACCAATTTTGTTTCAGAAAACGTGAAATATCCATTTCACTAAGCATTGAATAAAATCTAACTCATTTCCACACACACCTAAACCATTTCAAAACACATTTCAAATTTAGTTAAAAAACATAAAATACTTTAAAAACGAACCATAATAAAACACAATTATGACATAACCATTATCCCATTAAAAATTATGCATTTCAAAACACATTTGTAACACAAAATAAAACTGTGGAACACATTTATAAAGCCACCCCAGTATATTAAGAACATATAAATAAAATAATCCATAGAGAATCTACATATTGAGGGACAATGCAACGATGCCTCACTATAAGAGAGGACAACACCCCACAAACTATTCACAATCCCTAATATCCCAAGAAAAATAGTCATGCATCAACCATTGATTTAGGTTCAGACTAAAATAAATAAAACCACAAAAGGATTAAAAACCACTGGAAGAAGAGGATACTGGAGAGGGTGGGGTGGCTGGTGAAAGAAACATCAATGAAAAGGGGGTGGTTCAGGGATGCAGGATGAAGTATGGGAGGATCACGAGTGTTGGTCGCCCTGGCTGGAGAAAAGTAGGGGGAGAGGTGGTGCTGATGGGAGAAGGTGTGGTAGTTGGGTGCATCACTAGAGTAAGGTGGAGTGAGGAGGTGAGGTCCGGTGGTCGAGAGGAGGTGGGGCGACGGGAGGGCCGAAATTAGCCTGGCTAGTTCGGGTGGCCGGAGCGCAGAAGGGTGAGGGTCGGCAGGCCGAGGGCGAGGACAGGTGCATGCCACATGAAGGTAAGGTGGAGGGTAGTGGGATGGGTGGCTGGGGAGATTTGTGGGAGGCAGGATTGGAAATGTGAGGGAAGTGGGTGAAGGTGCTTATGGAAAGGTCATGCACAAAGGGTCAGGGGTTCTGGTGTAGCGCCGCTACGTAGAGGGAAAGCGGGGTGGGGGGGGGGGGGTGACTAGATGATTCATGTAAGGGGGTAGGGTTATTTATTTATTTTGTTAATAATAAAAATATTATTATTACAATAAAAATATAATCAAAAAAAATTAATAACAATAGAATTGTTAATTATAAAAATACTGATAATAATATAAAGAATAATAATACAATAATAATAATATTATTATTATTAAAAATAATAAAAATAATAATAATATAAAGAATAATAAATAATAATAATAATAATTAGTAACAATAAAAATAATATCAATAAAACACCTTAGAAATATTAATATTTATTATTAAATAATAACAGTATTAGTAATACAATTTAAACATTTAACCCACTTTATTTCCATAAAAATCCATTTGTTTTAATCATTATACATTTGAGCGGGCACCTTGGCTGACGTCGTGGCTACTGCCCACTGTGCGGTGATCGCGCAGGGGTCCAAAACAACTAAAAATATTAAATGAAAAAAAAATTATTAGGGACCTACCCCAAAACTTATTGCAAGAACCTGGAGCCAAGAATTAATAAAATAAAAATATATTAAATGCTGGGGTGTGACATGAATATAAAATACTTTTATATGAATATTCATTATAATACACAAACACATTCTCAGAGACCATAATCGTTTTTTCCTTTAGAAACATTTAACCCATTCTTCTATTTTTGTGAAATTTCATTAACAACCCCCATCACGATCACAACCTTTATTATTCCAACTTAATACCGTTCTACATAACTTGGGGAAAGGAATCATAATAACAGGTGATATAATATTCTTAGTAAGGGTAAAATTGTTAGATATATAAATATACAATATGTTTATGAGCACTTAAGAATAAAATTTTGATATTTATCCTTGTATTTAAAAGATATTATATAAGATTCCTGGAATAGATATTGGGATATCATAAGATATGTATAATAATGGATTCATAGATCATAATATGTGAACATAATACATTGAAATAAGACCTGAAATTGTGAAATACAGCTAAAAATTTAACTTTGTGAACATGTATATAGCGAAAAGGGTTCACTCTTTTAGTTAAGGTCATTAAATTAGGTCATTGAATAAACATTTAGACATTAAAAATAGTTAGAATGATAAAATTATTGTCATAAAAATAATGTCTATGCAAAGAATTGTCTACATGAAATCAGGTTCAAACATAACATATATATCACATTATTTATGCATCCTTACCCAAATCATTTTAGAGAGATATCAGTCATATTTATTAAAATTAAAATAAAATAATTTTTAAATATCCTTTTTCAAATTTTCTTATTGTAGTTATCTTATCCATTTTTAAAATCAATTTAAAAATAATCTTAAAATTATAATAAATTTTCCATATAAAATAAAAAATATAACAAATAATTTAATGTTTTAAAGACGTTTTTAGTATATTCGAAATCATTTTCTATGAAAATTCATAAAAAATCATTTAATATTTTATTGAATTTTTTAGAAAACATGGATTCTCAATAGAAAATAATTCCTACTGAAGAGAGAATAATATATAATGAAACCTATAATACATGGAAAATATGTATATTTACGATGCAACATTTCATGGGGATGTATATACTCCTCGTAAAAGAATATATATGCATAACATACCATGTGTCTCAAAAAAAGAATACTGAGAAAAAAATTTCTTACAACTTTGGTTAGTTTTCAACTATAAACCCCATGAAATAGATATCATGAAATAGATATGAATATTACCATAAAATTAATGTTATGGGTTATATGAAACATTCATGTCTTGTATATATATTCCACACAAAAGAAACAAGTGGTGAATATAGAATAATTCTCATAGAAATTGTGGTGATATTAGAAGTCCCCTTACCATAAGTCTTGACTTCTTACGTACAGGTTCTATCCTCTTATATAATATATATATGTTTATTTTTTATCTAATATATAATAATATTAATAAATATAATACCATATATGATTTACTAATGAATTTATATTACTCAATTATTAACATATTCATGTTAATGATACATCTTTTTCATTCAAAATTTGTATCATTATTGTTGGTCTCATTCATAGATAATGATTTAAAAATCTCCATAATTATTAAAATGATACAAATATAATACAAATTTAGGTTATATATATTTATGGTTATTCATAAAAGTTTGGGATTTAAAATTAAATACACGTTCATGGACATGGTAGGTCATACGCATACAAGGTTAGTATTTTTATTTTCATTTCGGAAAATAGAAATAAAATTATATGGAATATTAACATTGAAAATAATTTTTTTGTAATATGTATCAAATGTTTTTATAAAACCCATAAGTAATACATTCTATGTAATGGGTGAACAATTCACATTGCTTCTCTAGGAAGTTGTCCTCCACACACAAAGAAGTCTTTATCGTATTACCACAAAATAGAAATCATGATGGTATGTATAATATAACAATCCACAAATCTTAATAAAATAATACAAATAATTTATATCATATATAAACAAAAAATCCATATATATTAGTAACCATTAAAAGTGGTAATGGGAGAACAAATAACATCGGTTTGTGAGGCGGTAGTCCGCCGTACTAAGGAATGATAACTGAATATCTCATATGATTGATGTGTGTGAAGTTTTACATCAAACCATTTACATAATATACTATAATTTTGTTTTATATACTGAGTTAATTAAAAAATCTAAAATTAATATAATTTTATGGTTTAAGTAATAAATAAATAAAATGTTTGTCATTGAACTTTTCATATTCTTAGGGTTTGACATTTTAGATTGCACTAAAAGACATTGTTGGATAAATTTATGACAAAACTAAGGATTCTAATATAAAGGGAAGGATGTTTAGAGGATATTTTGATACATTTTTCATAAAAATTTGTTTTTATGAGTAAATAAAGGATAATAACAGGTTCCCTCTTATATGAGATGATTGAAGAACTCATGGAATTTCTCAAAATATTAATTTACCTTAAATTTAAAATTAAACCAAATAAATCCAAAAATAAATGGATTAGAAGATTATAATTGTTACGGTTTTAATATCATCATCCAGTATATTTTAGAGAGGTTTTGTGTTACTTTAAACATTATAATTTTGAAAAAAACTATGTTAATCTATTTTATTTATAACTTTTGAATAACTTCTTCTATATTAAAAGAATTTAATTTATTTATATAAAGTGTCATTTAGACCAAAAATGGAAAATTTATGATATTATAGAAAATAATTTTTCTCATTTTCCCTTATTTACTATTTTCATGAATTTTGAATAATTTCATAAAATATTGTTTTCATAAAATATCATTAATGTCAATTTGTACACTATTCATTACATTAACATTATTAAAATAAAGAAAGAAATTTTACTTTGAAAAAATTAATCAATACACTCCTTATAAGTCATTTCCCCCTATAAAGTTATTATAAAACCTTAATTAATTGATATTATATTTTATTGAATAATTTCAATATTAGTTAATTGATTTTTTTCAGTAATTAATTAATTAATACATCATTTGAGTGCAATTTTTTAGGATACTTATTACTTTACTAAAACATAAAAGTAAACTTTTTCCAGTTATATAACCTTTTATTATATAATAAAAATATTCATTGTCCCACAAATCATTTAATTATCCCCACCTTAAATAAATTATACTTATTAAATATAAGTGTGTGACATTTTTCTCTCTCTGAGATTTTAATAATATTGAAAAAATTTACCTAGGAAAGTGTTCATTAAATATTTAATTTTATGACCTTAGTTATTAATTGTTAGATTAAATTCATGAAATGTAATTTTGTAAATAGTAAGGTCTGTTTGGTAGTTTGTATCAATTTATTTTTAACGTGAATTACACAATTTATACTTTTTTTGGTAACATAAATTACCATTGTTACAATTCATATTGAATAAAAATTAAAGGGGAATATTTACTAATAAGGACATTAATATTACAAAACTAGATTCCTATTTTCATGATTCATAACACAGAAGTGGCTACCAATAATTTAAATTAAACCCATAGGTGGGGAGATAATGTTGGTTATTAATGTTATTATGATCATTTGAAAATTTTTTATATCGAAATATAACATGACAAAAATGACTTATATTAGATTAAATAATTTATAATTGATCTAGTTTTTTCATTAAAACCAACTGTATATATAGTATAGAATTATATATAATTTATATTAAAAATCAATTTTTAATTAAAAAGTAATATTTATTCAGTATTCATCAAAAAATTTATTTGTCTCAAAAAATACCAAAAATTTCCCCTAAGATAATTTTGATATATATATTCCAAAAAATATATTACCATTTTATATAAAATTCATTAATGTGTAAAAATTTATTTTTAAAACTTGTATTGCATTAAATATCCGTAAAAATACCTTTTAAAAATATACATATTTTTAAACATTAAAATGGATTTTTTTTAAGTTAATATTTTTAAACAAGTAAGATGTATATAAATTATTTAATTGAATATATGACATAGAAATTTCATTATGATCATTCCCTAATACATATTAATACAATTCATTATGATAGAACTCCTTTATGGGAATAATTTTTTATGAATAAAATAAAATCCTATATTTTTATTTGGTTTTAATCATCTTTTAAAAAAAATTGTAACCGAATAAATTATATTATAATTACATAAATAATATTAATCTCATCCATTCAAATGGATAGGTTATAATTATCACAATAAATAACATATTTTTATTTGGTAAAACCTTGTCTTGTGGGTAACAGAAGATATTGAAGGGACTTGTTATTGTGTGTCACAAAAGAAAAAATTAGTATTGTGTATACCAAAATGAAATGTAAGTGTTTTCTGTAATGATATATTCTATACTTATGAATCATGACATGGGATATAATCAAATTCAAGACATCAATTTATTTTAATTTAACTGAAGATAATAATTCATAAAATCAAAAATAGTTACATTCTACCCCCCCCATAAAATGAATTTAACCCTAGAAATTTTCCATTGTAATACCTACAAGTGAGGATAAATGGGCCACAAATTATCCTCAACATAACATATAACCAAAAAACTTTTTTTTCTCCAAAAACCATTAATCACTTCGGTGTAATTATTTCCTAGAACATTACCTCTCTGATCAAGAGATTATATTAGGTTCTATTGATATAAAAGATTTTTCTCTAGGGGTAAAACCTATGAATATAGTAAATATGAAGGATCAGGTATGAACATACTCATAAGACATACATGAAACACATCATCAACATTAGTGGGATTTGTGGGTATTTCTAATCGATAAGCTACAATTCTAAAATGATAAAAAATTTGAAAAAGGATATCACATCATTGGAATTTGAATTTGCACTTCGAATATCAAAGGTTGATTTTTTAGAATTTCCTTGCGGGAAAACAACATCATAAAAAGTGTCAATAAAATATCCTTTTTAAAATGGGAAATCAAGAGGTGAACTTCACCATTGAACTATGAACTATTTTTGGAGAACACTATAGAATAGAGAAGACATGGATATGGAAGAGAATTAAATTTATCATGTTTTGAGGGAAATTGATAGATAACATTGTAATTATAAATAAAACCATCACATAATAATAAATCATTGATGATATAATAAACTATTTTATTCATCATAAATCATGATACATGGATATTGTTTTTTCTTAAATATATGGTTCCTCAATACGATAAATTTCAATAAAAGATATAATTACTTGATTTCCTTCCATTTTGTAAGAAAAATATCACCCAACAATTACACTATAATAAATTTCAATTTAATCGATTAATTCATGTAATGATGCTAAAATTTTAATACCTAAAGAACAGGTGGATCAATAAATCCCTAAGGGGATGAAAATTTATTCCTTATATATCTATTTATCATCATAACAAAATGTTTAGTACATTTTTTCCAATATGAAAAAATATTCATATGGTGAATTTATAAATAAATATATAAAACCTCATCCTATTTTCAACATATTTAATTATCATAAATGGATACCCTTATTAACATTATAGAAATATTAAAAAAATAGAGATAAAACTACCAAATTTTAAAAATACACATATCATTAATCCCAAAATAAACTTGATACAACTCTTAATTGTCACACACCAATCACTTGAAGATCCTCATCATGTATTCTCTTAAATGATATTATTAACTTGAAAACCCATATTGAATACAGACATTCTTCTTCATTCCTTAAATAAAAAATTTATAATAATAAAACCTATTCATTGAAATGTTTGGTTCAACCTTATATTTATATAATATGTGATTTCATTATTCCAGAATCCATGAAGATAATCCCATATAATTTTATTAATGGATGAATATTAACATTTTCTTGGGGAACTTGTTAGTGAAATGCCTGAAATACTTGAAATTTAATCAATAAACTGAGGGAGGATAAATAATTTGGGATTTATATTTTCTTCAATTACCTTAGAATTAAAATTCTTGATTACTTACAGTATCACACTTAAAGCATTTATCTATCCTCTTAAGATGATTTCCTCCAAGCTCACATCCACAATATGAGCATAATGTAAATCTAATCAACTTCTCTCTATTGTTTTTACAGTTTCATTTTAATTATAATATATTCTTATTATCATAACCTTGATAGTGACATGAAAATTATACATCTTTTTTTATAATAATATGTGCATGGTACTTACTAAAAATACGTTATTGAACTAATCCCAATAAATAGTGTAAATTTCATATTATCACATCATATTGATCATAAATTTCCACCACTTATTAACTTTACTTTGTAAATGATAAGTGACCAACTTATCTTTGTTCACATTCTAAATAACAAATAATGAAAAATATATTTTGAGTAGTACATATCCACTTCACAAAAACTAGTATATTTGTTGTTCCATAGTAAGAAGGTAGATTTTGTTTCATAATATTAATTCAAGAAAACATTTTTCCCTACTTTTGACACTTATAATATCATCATGATTTATTTATTGATAAGGTTGTGTGGTCAAGAAAATACTATTTTTCATTGCATATTCCAGGAAATAATGTTTCATAAATAGGGACTTTATTTTATTTTTCATTTCATTCTTCAATAAAATTGTTCCTTGGGGTTACAAAAATTGAATAAAAACAAAACACATGGCGAGAGAAAAAGTACTCAATGTCGCAAAATCAAAAAATCATGTGTATTTTCATACAATATTTTAATCTATGAAATATTAGGTTTATTTATTGGTTATTCATGATTGGTACTAAAACACTATGATTATAAACTATCCTTAGACTCACCGTTATGGTAAATTAATGGTTTTATAATCCAAGTTTCCTATGGTTGACTAAAAATTTCATTTGATTCAAATTATATGATCTCATTCATTTCATAAATACATATTACATTTTAATGATGAATATTAGTTACATTACACTAGCACATGACCAAGGAACATTAAATTTTATTTCCATTAGAAATGTAATCCATATTCATCTAATTTTCTGAAATATTTTAATGATCTCCCAAAAATATAATATCTTTTAGTTATACTATATAAAACCATTCATCGTAACATGTGTAAATAAAACACAAGGAATGGTTTGCTCATATACTCTATAGTGGTAAACATGGGATATATGTAATAATAAAAAATATTTATGAGAAAATAATTACAACTCTTTTAGATCATACCCTGGATGTCAAAGAATTTATATATGATTTACAGAATAATTTTTGGTAGATTATAATACATGAATAATAATGGAATCAAAAATAATAATCCACGATATAAATATATTAACATAAGACCTAAAATTACGGAATAAACATAATATTTCAACCTTGTTAACATGTATAAATAGAAATGGGATCACTAATTATGTTAATGACATGATATTAGGATAATGATAAGAATATAGACATGATAACCAGGTTTGAAAATAAAATTATTGATATGAAAACTTGGTCCATGCATAGATTTTTGCACACAAAATCATCTTCATACATGAAATATATAAATCATAAGTTACCCATACATACACATACAATTGGAATGAAATATAGGTCTCACTAATCACATAATGAAATCATTCATATTTATTCTGTAAGACCATAAATTATTCATGACATCTTAAAACATGAAAATAAATGGTTCTTGTAAATATTTTATCATAGAATATCTCATTGAATAGTAACTGGATTCAAAAAAATAATTCCATGAAAACATAAACCATTAAATAAAATAATACTAATGGTATCCCTATATCATATTCCCAATAAAACATGAGTTACACAAACAAATTTAATCTTATATGGAAAATAATTTTGAAATAACTTTTTAACACATTTCATCAGTAAAATAGCATTTCCTCAATGAAAATTACTATTTAAATATGAAAACCATTATCATAACTTTTTCATTGGTATTATTATTTATATCTTAAAATTTAATCTTTGAAAATTATTTTAAAAATATTTTAAATCATTTTCCATGAGAATTCATAACACACCATTTAAAATAATATTTTAAATCATTCCCTAAAAACATGGGTTTTGAATAAGTCAAATTCATGACTAATGATACATTAAAAATTCCTAAAAATATTAATCATATGTAATGAAGGATAGAAATTATACAAAGCTTCTATGGGTAGTAAATCTAGCTTGTAAAATAATATAGTTGCATAACATTTCATGTGTCCCCAAGAAAAAAAATTGAGACAATATTACATTATGATTTTTGAGACTTTTGAACCGTAAGCCCCATGAAAGGGAAATCATAAAAAAGATTTAAAAAAATTTCTGGAATAGTATATTATATTACATTAATTGTTAGTCTATTCATGACACAAAATAAATCAGTGGTCAATATAGAATAAGTCTCACAAGAATAAATGTGAGACTAGAAGTTGTGTTACATGATTTATTGACTTCCCTGAAAAAAATTAAATCCTCCTATATAATAAATATATATTTATTTTATATATATATATTTTAGAACCACATTCACATATATAATTCCATATATTATTTACTAATGTCTTTATATTATTTCTTTGTTAATTAATCTATTTTAATGGTACTTCTTTGTTTTTCATAAAGGTTTTTAATTTATTTATTATTCCTGATACATAGATAACGAAATTATCATTTATATAATCATATAAATTATATACTTAATCATATAAATTCATTATATATGTATTTAATGTTATTCTAAAAGTAGTTTTTAGAAAATAAATGGAACCCTTCATTTAGACGATATGTCATATTTATGCAGGAACCGTGGTATCATTTTGTTGTTGGATTAATGAAAAATAATTACATGATAAATTTCATTTATATATTTATTTTTATATCATATATATCACATATTTTTATTATATAAACTCTTACTATATATTACATTTAATGAATTATTATATAACATAACTTTGTGAAGCTGTAGCTCACTGTACAAATGAACAATGTTAATATATTCCCACAAAAGGAAATCAAGAATGTTTGTCTGATATAAAAATTAATGAATAATAATAAAATTATAAAAATAATATAAATCATATAATAACTAAAAATAAATTAATATTTTCAACCATTAATACTTCTAATGGAAGAGCGAATGGAATTAGTACACGACGCATCAGTCTTCCGCACACAAGAATGGTGATTGTGTATCCCATTTGAGGGATGTTTCTGTATTTGTATAACATACCCATAACATAAAAAAATATAGTTATATTATATATAATTATGGTTTCATATATAAATTAAATATAAATAATTTATTCTGTTTATGTAAGAAATAAAACTGAAACCATCATTGGTGAATATTACCTCCTCTTCAAGTATATCTTTTGGTATCCACTAATGAAATTCCCTGGATGAACTTCTACACAAAGGAATAGTTGTAATATTAAGGGAGGTAATATGGGAGGATATTTTTACCAGTTCTGGTTTGGCCACATAAGTTTATCATTGTATATAAAATAGATAATTATGTTCTCCTCTATAAGAGAGGGGGAAAGAACTCTTGGAATTTCTCAAAAGATTAATTTTTAGTAAATTATTTATTTAAAAAATACAAATAGAATTATTTATATTAGAATATATCGTAATAGAATATTGATATATAATCACAAAATATATTTTGGACATGTTATGTGGTTAATTTAAGCCTTATAATTTCGATTAAAACTTAATTAATCCATTTTAATTTTAATTATGGTAACAAATATTTTAGTTATAAATTAATGTAAATTTTACATATAAAGAGTAAATTAGTCCATAAATTTTACATTTACAATAATTTAGACTCTCTTATCGATTTATTTACTATTTTTATATCTTTTTAATAGTTTAATAAAATGTTGTTCTCATAAAATATTATTAGTGTCAATTTTCACACTATTCAACACATTGATAATAGAACAATCAATATAATAGGATAAATTATAATCGAATCATTTTATAGAACCCTAGTATTTCATATTTATAAAATTTATTTTACCACGCTAATCAAATGAAATTATATTAATTTTAATATTTTTATTACCACTTAATTTATTTTTTCATTAATTGAATATGTATTGCATCATCATTGGGTAATGATTATGATAGTTGTTTCTTAACTAAAAGTTAAAAACAAAATATGATGATTTGGATAAATATTTTATATTTTAGAATAATATTTATAGATTTGTATATCTTCTATTTAGACCAATATTAAATATATTATAATTATTAAAATTAATAGTGTGACAATTTTCACACTCTGCAATTTTAATAATATCTTTGTATTTTTGAAAGAATAGATCCCATTAAATAGTTAAATTTCAATCTATAAGTGTTAAGGTAGGAACTAAGTTCATTGAAATATTTTTTGGAAAGTGTTAGTGTAATTTTATTGTTCATATCACATTATTTTTATATTAAATTAATCAATTTACCTTTCTATTGTAAACAAAATCAAAAAAATTCTATTAATATTGGCCAAAAAATAAGGCCTATTTAATAAATATTTAGATTAAAAAAAATTTATATAATCCATTTATTTAAATTAAAAAAACCATGGCTAAAATAATAAAAAATTAATCTTGTATGCTGGGTGAGAAATCATGTTTTTAAAGAGAAAATTTTAAAATGAATGAATTGTTTTCAAATCCAATTTTTTTATGAAAACGATTTTACTGTACAAAATTGGTTTAATAGATATATAATTGAACTATTTTTACTTTGAACCAATTTAAATTATTAATTAATATTTTATATTATTTAGATGAAAATTCAGTTTTCAATTACAAGGCACTATTTTCTCACGGATAATCTAAAAAGGAATATTTTCACAAGAAACCTAATCATAACCCAATGATAATATTGAATTTACATTCTTTTAGTATTATTTATAAAAACTTAAAATTTTATTTTTGAAAAATGTGTTAATGTAAAAGGAGGTGTAACTTCTTTTTTTAAAAATACATCTTTTATGCATATAAATGGATTTTTTCTCAGTTTATACATATAAAATTTATTGGATAAATTTTAGAAAAATTCATTTTATATTTAACATATCTACTTTATTAATGTCATTCAAAAACAGAAATTAATATAATTTAATAAAACCAAATTCCTTTATAGGAATAAAAATATTTTTCTATAAAAACCCATCATTTATTTTCAATTGGTTTTTATCTTGAAATATAATTAATTTTTAACCAAATTATTAAATTTATAATTATGTTAATCATTTTCATTCTATGAATTCTATTTTTTAGATGGTAACTATAATAATATCTATTATAATGTTTTTTGGTAAAACTCAATCGTGCATGTAACAAAGACTATGGAAGGAACGTGTTGTTCCTGGATACAAAATCCAGAATTTTTCATTCATGTACCACAAGACAAAACATATGTTGCGTGTAATAAAATATAGGGTAGAAATCAAACATTTAATGGTGTATAATTCAACACAATCCATCAAATAATTTTAACTTATATGAAAAAATTATTTCCCAAAAACTCTGGGGGTTACACCTCATCCATCCTACATACCACCACACCGATCCACATCAATACCTCAACAAATATCATATCCAAAACACTCAATTATAAGACAGACTGATGATGGATCCCTACTTCAATGAAACTAATCCTTTAGAGATAATTTATTCTGGTCGGTTTTTATTGGTTTTCTTCCAAAATTAATCTTCCAATATCAATTTAGTGAAGTACCACATCGAGGAACATACCAAGTGTTTCTTCTTGATCATTTGCGTGATGTTTCATCACCTCTATGGTAATAAAATTCCCTATATGAAATGTTTGGGGTCCCTCATGTATAATTATCATCAGTGAAGAATTATTGATTTGGAATCACACCTAGTGGCTTAGAACCTCAGATCTCTCGACTACTACTAAACCCTATAACAACATTGGTTCATGAGCCTTATTGGACTCCACTAGATTATAGAAGGGGGATATTTGTATTTTATAACCATAAATGAGAATATTACACTACTCTATAATTCATCCCTATCCTATGGCATCATGAAATTCTCATTGATATCATGGATTTATCTCATTTTATTGTTATGGTAAACGTAGATGACCCCATTTTTTCAAAGGTAATGACTCTAACATAGGGTTTTGATAGTAAAAATCCACATCCTAGGATAACACTATTCCAGGTAAACCAGCATATAGGTGTTTTCACCCACAAGAAGAGGTAGTTTCTCAGACTCCCAGATCCCTCTGAGACATTACCCATGGTTCGACAAATCATGAATATGACAACCCTTCTTTTATTACAAACTTAAACATGATTTATTACATAAAACATCACGTGATACAAAAAATAAGATCGAGATTATTAGTGTATTTGGGGATTAGGATCATTACATAAAAACTTATAACATGAAATACAACATCTTTATTGAAAACATCCTTTACATGACCACTACATTCCTTCGCAATTAGGATTGCATGGGATAACCTAAGGACATGCATAAGAAAAGGGTGAGCTATAAAGCCCAGTAAGGGAGTACACATGGAATAACATGGGGAGAAAAATACATGTTAGGCAATAGGTATATCAATAGAGCTTAAGAGAAACATGAACATAAAGGCATGATAAATCATTATAATCATAACATGGAAATGTGGCAACAACACTTAACATGGAATTAGCATGAGCCAAGGCTCATTGCAAATGGAGCATGAGTAAATCCTCATTGCACATAAAGCATGAGTAAAAAATCGTTGCACTTGAATTAGCATGATTCAACACTCATTGCACATGATGTATCACGATACTATTCTTTACCCAATGCATTGTAGTGCTATAAGGGTGCACCATTCTTAAACATTTCAATTCATGCATAAGTGTGCCACATGGATCATTAAACATGGATTCATAAAACATAATGATTTATTCCATTATAAAGGAATGTGGAATTAATACATGAATATTTATAATCAATATGTAAATGTGAATAAAGGTGAATACCCCTGATGGAGAAATGGGCGCGGTTTTCACTACACAATGGCATTGGCTTAGAAAATCGGTGCGATTTCGACAGCGTAACGGCGTGACATAAGAATTCATAAAAACAGTTGATGAGAGAGACATGAATTCCTCATGTTATTTACATGTAATGGAAAGTAAGGAGGTCAAATAGATACATTTCCCAACAATTATAATGAAATTTAGATTCATGATACAAAATTATTGCTTGAATGTAAATGAGGAGAGAGAAGATCCTTTCGGAATTTCGGCATAGAAACGTGTGTACATGGGAGGAATTTAATGATAGAGAATGGGTCTATAATAATTCAAACATAAAGAGGGAAGTATGAGGGAGGTTCGAAACTAAACCCCAAAATTCATAATTAAAATTAAAAGGGTAAAAAAACATAAAGAAAATTGGACAAAAATGAGAAAGGAAGAAAAAACCCTTACCTGGAAGTGTGCTTCCAATGGATAGAGAGAGGCTTGTGAGAGGGTTTTTGGGAGCTTAGGGAACCTTGGGAGTATTCTAGAAAGAGTAGGGCAGAGTATGGACGAACTCCAAAGGATTTGAGTGAGTAGGAAGTGGGAGCATGGGTGGGTTTATATAGGAAAAGTGAGGGAATTCTTTAATATTTAGGTTTGGGTCCCCTTACATTAAATTAATCCAAAACACAAACCATCAAATGGTTTTTGCCCATGTTCTTTGGAAATGGGATGAGGAAAACAATATTTTATATGGGAAAAGTTCGAAATTCTTAAAATAATAGGGTTTCTTATGTGGAGGTGAGTCATACTCCTATGGAAAAGAATATAAAAAGACAAGATGTTTAATAAGTCTTGAGGGGTCCTTTAATGCTTTGAAAAGAATGTCAAACAAACCCAAAATAACATTATTTTAATGTTAAAACATATATTGGCCGAAAATAAAGCTTTTAGTATTTTATTACATAACTATTGTGTTATTATGATGTCATAAAACACATTATATTTTTAAATGGTATTTAATTTTTACCCAAAAATTTGATTGTCTCCGAAAATTTTGAAAAATTCACCGCTAGATAATTTTGACATCCTAATTACAGAAATAACATTTATTTTATCTAAATATTTTTCTAAATATGGTAATTTTCACTTTTAAAATAAAAACTGACATTTATAAAAAATTCACAGGTTTTGACAGAAATGGCTTTCAAACCATAATAAAAAATATAATTTCATTCATAAAATTATCAGATAATTTATATTTAATAAAAATTAATTTAATGATAATTATTATATTTTATTAAAATGTTTTTTAGTTAAAAGATCCCTTAATTTAATAACATAGAATTCTTAATTAAATAATAACTAAAAACTGTATTTTTACTTTAAAAACTATTTACGATGTATCAAAAATGACGAGGTATATTCATTATTATATAAAAATAATAATGTACATGAATACAATACTATATATTAGTTAAATAACCCCTTAAAAAGACGCATAAGACCTATGAGTAAGGTGTGCGATGGTGATAGAATATTGGGGTGGCTCGGATAACATCGCTCGTGTGGTAATCTCTATCAACTTTTACTTTTCCCGTAGACGGTCCCGTTTGAGCTTGACATGATGAAGCTCATCTTGGGCTTGGTCATGAGCGAAGCCCAAGGACGCCACCTCTATTCCGAGCTACGAAAAATGGGCATCGTATTGGGAAATTCTACTGGATGAGGCCATCACGTACGTTGAGTGTGTAAATTTGGTTTTGTTAAAGCCCTATATATATGCTAATCATGTGATCACTATTCAACGACTATATTAGCAACCGTCCAAATTCTTAACATAAAACCAAAGAAGTTTACATTGTATATAAACATAAAGAGAAATTTAATTAGATAAAGAGGGATTTCCATTAATGAAACATTGGTTCGTTACAATATTCCCCCTTCAAGAAATTTCGCCATCGAAATTTTCCTTTTCCCACACTAAAACATATATGGGTAACTCAACTTCATCATTTCCTCCGACTGACAAGTCGCTTATTCAAACTTGTGGTTTCGCCACAACACCTTGATGAGGGGAATTGTCTTATTTCATAGAACGGTTTCTCTAAGATCTAAGATATTCACTGGTTTCTCCTCATAAGAAAGATCATCTTCCAATTGTACCACCTCAAAAGAGAGTACATTTGAAGGGTCCGGTATGTACTTCCTTAAGAGGGATACATGAAAGACATCATGTACTTTGGCCATGGTAAGTAGAAGTGCTAGTCGATAAGCCACAACCCCAACACGATAAATAATTTCAAATGGGTTGACGTACCTTGGACTTAACTTCCCTTTCTTTCCAAACCTCATGACCTTCTTCCACAGATATATGCATAAAAAAACCATGTCTCCAACTTTAAACTCAAGGTCTCATCTACGATTATCTGCATAACTCAACTGTCGACTCTGGGATGCCTTGATAAGATTCTGAATGGTTTTCACCTTCTCCACCATTTTCTCTACCATTTCTAGTCCACTCAGCTTACGTTCACCAACCTCATCCCAACATGTTAGTGTTCTGCACCATTTCTCATACAGGGCTTCATATGGTGCGATTTGGGTGCTTGAGTGGAAACTGTTATTATAAGAGAACTCAACCAGATGAAGATGTTCATACCATACTCCTTTAAAGACCATTGAGCACGCTCTCAACATATCCTCAAGTGTTTGGATAGTCTACTCGGATTGGCTATCAGTTTGAGGATGATCGGTCGTACTGAAGTTCAGTTCAGTATTCAGAGTATGTTGAAGACACTTTGAAAACTTATTGGTGAATCTTTGATCTCGGTCAGACACAATAGATAGTGGTAATCCATGAAACCTTACCAATTCCTTGATATATATCTGTTCCAGTTGATTCAATGTGAAATCATCTCGAATAATAATGAATTATGCAGTCTTTGTAAGATGATCCACAACAACCTAGATGGCATTGTTTCCTTTGGATGTCCTCAAAAGTCCGGTGACAATGTCCATGGTGATGTTCTCCAATTTCTATTCTGGTATGGGAAATGTTTGCATCATCCCCTTAGACTTCTACCTCTCTGCCTTCACTTGCTGTCACACCAGGAACTTTGATGTATATTCAGCGATCTCCTTCTTCATATTATCCCACCAAATGTTTTCTCGGAGATCTCTATACATCATTGTGCTCCCTAGGTGAATAGAGAAATTTGAACTATGTGCATCATCCAAAAGTTCCTTCTACAGCTCCATACATGATGGAACACATAACCTTTTCCAAAACCACACAATTACTTTTTCATTAACATTAAACTCTGAGGATTTCCCTTTTTCAATAGCATCCATTTTTTCTTGAATTACCACATCATCCTTTTGAGCATCATTTAAACTTTCCAAAAGAGATGGTTGATCAATCATTTGTCAAAGGATTCTTGATGTTCCCTTATCTATGATTCTCATGTCCATATTCATCAAGTCTAGGAAGATTGGATCCTTCTCAATTATCATCATTGATAAAATCGCTGAATCCTTTCTACTTAGGGCATCTTCCACCTTGTTCGCTTTCCTAGGGTGGTAATGGATTGAACATTCATAATCCTTGATGAGCTCTATCCATCTTCTCTAGAAAATATTAATCTATTTCTGTGTGAATATATATTAATGACTCTTGTTGTTAGTATATATCTCACATTTTTGTCCATAGAGATAATGCCGCCGGATTTTCAAGGCAAAGATCACCACTGCCAACTCCAGATCATGCGTTGGATAGTATCGCTCATGGATTTTCAACTGCCTTGAGGCATAGGATATAACATTATCAATCTGCATCAGCACACAGCCTAAGCCCTTCTTTGAAGCATCACTGAAAACAACAAAAAGTTCCCCACTTGTGGGTAAAGTAAGCACGTGCGTAGTGATAAACCTCCTTTTCAACTCCTTGAAGCTTTCTTTACATTCATCTCTCCAATCAAACTTTACTCCCTTTCGAGTTATCTTGGTAAGAGTGTTGGACAATCATGATAAATTTCTCACAAATCATCGATAATATCTAGCTAACCCCAAGAAGATATGGATATCTGTTACCGATGATGGCCTCGGTCATCCCTCAATTGCATTTGTTTTGGAGGGATCCACAGATATCCCATTTCTTGTGGTGATGTGGCCCAAGAATGATACTTCCTTCAACTAGAACTCACAATTTCTTTACTTTTCATAGAGCTTCTCCTTGCACAAAGTCTCTAGTACAGTTCTTAAATGATCCTATAGATCCTCCTTGGTTTTGGAGTATATTAGAATATGATCTATAAAGACTAGCAAGAATTTTTCTAGGTAATCTCTAAAGACTTTATTCATTATGTCCATGAAGATTTCTGGAGCATTAGTGAGTCTGAGAGGCCTTAACAATGAATTCATAGTGCCTTTATCTTGTGCGAAAAGCAGTCTTGGGGATATCTTCCTTCTTCACCCTTAATTGATAATATCCCGACCGCAAGTCCACATTGGAGAAGTATTTTTCTCCATGCAGCTGATCGAACAAGACATAAATTCTTGGGAGAGGATACTTGTTCTTTATCGTGATTTTTTTAAGTTTACGATAATCGATGCAAAGCCGTATTCACCCATCCTTCTTCTTGACAAAGAGGACTGGTGCACCCCATGGTGAAGCACTTGGGCGTATAAACCCTTTATCCAGATTCTCTTGTAGTTTTTTCTTCAGCTCTTCAAGCTCAACAACATCCATTTTATATGGAGTCTTGTATATTGGTAAAGCCCCAGGTATAAGTTCAATTGAGAATTCAACATCTCTTCTTGGAGGAAGACCAGGTAGTTCCTCAGGAAACACTTCAGCGAATTCCCTCACAATAGGCATTTCTTCAAGGATGGTTTCTTCCTTGGACTCAATCATCTGAGCCAGATACGCATGCTCATAAGGCTGTAATATCCATGCTTGAGATGATGGAGCTAAAGGAGATTCATCTTCCTCCTTACACTTGTAGATAATTGGGGGTCGATTCTCCATATGTTGTGTGATTTCCCTCTCCTTACAATTTATATTATCTCTATATAAGGAAAGCCAATCCCTGGCAAGAATTGCATCAAATTCCACTAAAGAGAGTATGACGAGGTTCACTGGGAAATTAAATCCATAGATTATGACATGGAAGGACTTATATTCATGTGATGCAATGATTTCCCCATTTTTCGTACTCACCGACATCTTCACTTCCCTGATTTGTGGTGGTGCAGGGATTGCTCTACTAAACATTCGAGATAAAAAAGAATGCGTAGAACCTTAATCAAAAAGTAGGTTTTCTATTCTTGAATGAATAACTAGAATACCTGTCACCACTTCGTTGTCAGGGTTCACTTCGGTAGAAGTGATGGAAAAAGCACTTCTTTACTACCGTGGAGGTTGTTGGTTGCCTCCAAAAACCCTTGGATTAGGTCACTGATTTGAAAAATTCCCTGGTTCTTTTCATTTGTAGCATTGAACAATGCATTGAGGTTCGAATGGAGCGTTCCTCTCCTCTGACGCGGCAGCGGGCCTTTCTTTCTGAAAGTTAACAGCTAGGTGCCTTTCACATCCACACCTGAAGCATTTCCTCGTCCTCTTAAGGCAATTTCCAGTGTGCTTCTTTCCACACTTTTGGAAAGTGGGGTGCTGTATCTTCTTGTCACCATTGGATTTATCCATCGGACCACCAGCATTGAAGTCCACCTTATACTTCATATCCCCATGATACCCCTGTGATTCCCAGATCTCCATTTCGACCTTGATGGCATATCAGACAATTTCCTTATAGCTGTCGAAGTCACGGATTGCTAATGCTTTCTGTAGGCTATGCTTCAACCCACCAAAGAAGCGGTCAAATTTTCATTCTAGAGTAATGAAATAGCCGTAAGCATATCTTGCATGCCTTATGAAGGTTTCCTCGTATGCTCCAACAGATTATTCATCTTTTTTCTTGAGGGAAAGGAAGTCCATTTCCATCATAAGCCGGAGGGTGTGTGGAAAATATTTATCGAAAAACAACTTCTGGAAATCCTTCCATTCCAACGCCACGATCTCATCCTCAGTCTTCGTATTTTTGATCAACGTCCACCATTGATCAGCTTCACCCTCCATACAATAAGCTGCCAGGAGAACCTTCTCTTGTTCAGATCATTGAAGGGTGGATAATATCTTTTCAATGGATTTGTTCCATTGTTCAGCGATCGTGGGATTGGATGATCCACTAAAAGTAGTAGGCATTTGACTCATGAAGCTCTCGATAGCGACATGTTCTTTCATAGGGGGGGGGGGGTTGAACATTCCCCATGACCCGTGTTTCTATTCAAAACATGAGTTAGCTGAGAGACAAGTGTGACAAAGTTCGTGATTCCCTCTCCCATTGGATTGGACATCTCATTAGTACAGTCATCACATTGATCTTCACAACGGTTGTTATCCCGAGTCCTCTTATTACCGGCCATTGGTTGGAATAAATGTAAATTTAGCGGTAACACATAAAGGGTAATCCAAATACAAAATATGATGACTTATAAATAAACTTTTATTTCCATAACTCATGAGTCTATAGGCTTCAATCTAGGCCTTTCATGATCTACTTTCCAACATATATTCTTAGGGTCATTTTTTTAAATCCCATTAATAAGGGTTCATACTAAGATTGTGATATTATCAAAACATATCCCCTGGGAGTGTCGTAACAAAGAGTGCATCAAGTCACATTGTCGTGCACCTGTTCCCATTCGATTCTAGCTCAAAGCGGTGTTTTCGGGTTTTACCCCTAGGATACATCTGTTCCAGAGCCCCCTCTACCTGCTCGTATCTAGACAGGGATGTATTTGTTTGATAAACCACTTACTAAGTACTTACCAAAACATAGGGATGTTTTTGCTATACTTAGTCTCGTCTCTAAGGTTTTACTAGAGTTTTCTAATCCTAATCCCAAAAAAACTAAACCTATCCACTGATACCAACTATTATAACCCTGCTATTATTACAAACTTAAACATGATTTATTACATAAAAATTCCCATGATACAAAAAAAAAGATAGTGAGGTTTAGTTTCTTTGGGGCTTAGGATCATTGAATAAAAACGTAAAACATGAAATAAAACATCTTTATTGAAAACTTCCTTTACACGACCACTACATTCCTTCGTACTTATCATTGCATGGGATAACCTGAGGACATGCATAAGAAAAGGGTGAGCTATAAAGCCCAGTAAGGGAGTACACATGGAATAACATGAGGAGTACAATACATGTTAGGAAATAGGAATATTAATAGATCATAAGAGAAACATTTACATAAAGGCATGATAAAGCATGATAATCATAACATGAAACGTGGCAACAACACTTAACATGGAATTAGCATGATCCAAGGCTCATTGCACATGGAGCATGAGTAAATCCTCATTACACCGAAATCACGAGTAAACCCTCATTGAACTTGAATTAGAAAGATTCAACACTCATTGCACATGACGTATCATGATACTATACTTTACCCAATTCATTGGAGCACTATAAGGGCACACCCTTCTTAAACATTTCAATTCATGCATAAGTGTGCCACATGGATCATAAAACATGGATTCATAAAACATAATCATTTATTCCATGATAAAGGAATGTGGAATTCATACATGAAACTTTATAATAAATATGTAAATGTGAATAAACGTTAATACCCTTGATGGAGAAATGGGCATGGTATTCACTACACAATGGTATTGGCTTAGAAAATCAGTGCGATTTCGGTACCGTAACGGCGTGACATAAGAATTCATAAAAATGGTTGATGAGAGAGAAAGGGGTTACTCATCATATTTACATGTAATTTATTGTAAGGAGGTAATATAGATACATTTCCCAACAATTATAATGGAATTTAGATTAATGACACAAAAGTATTGCTTGAATGTAAATGAGGAGAGGGAAGTTCCTTTCAGAAT
This sequence comes from Viscum album, assembly GCA_963277665.1. Lineage (NCBI taxonomy): Eukaryota > Viridiplantae > Streptophyta > Magnoliopsida > Santalales > Viscaceae > Viscum > Viscum album. The sequence continues at coordinate 1,346,398,757 of OY728121.1, read as the reverse complement.
TTCAGCATAGTAATGGGTGTACATGTGAGGCATTTAATGAGAGAAAGAGGGTCTCCCATAATTCAAACATAAAGTGGGAAGTATGAGGGAGGTGTGAAACAATACCCCAACATTCATAATTGATATTAAAAGGGAAAACCAACTTACAGAAAATTGGATAAAAATTAGAAACGAAGAAAAAACCCTTACTTGGAAGTGTGCTTCCAAAGGCTAGAGAGAGGCATGTGAGAGGCTTCATTGGAGCTTGGGGCACATTGGGAGGAGTCTAGAGAGAGTAGGGCAGTGGTTGGACGAACTCCAAAGGATTTTAGTGGGGAGGAATTGGGAGCTTGGGTGGGTTTATATAGGAAAGGTGAGGGAATTATTTATTATTTAGGTTTGGGTCCCCTTACATTAAATTAATCCAAACCACAAACCAGCCCATCATTTTTTCCCACAGTTTTGGGTAAAGGGAAGAGGAAAAATATATTTTATATGGCCAAAGTACAAACTTAATAAAATAATACGGTTGATTATGTGGAGGTGAGTCATACTCCCATGGAAAATAATTTAAAAAGACAAGATGTTTAATAAGTCCTGAGGGGTCCATTAATGCTTTGAAAAGTACATAAAACAAACCCATAATCACATTATTTTAATGGTAAAACATATATTGGCAGAACATAATGCTTACAGTATTTTATTACATCACTATTGGGTCATTATGATGTCATAAAACACATTATATATTTAAACGGTATTTAATTTTTACCCAAAAATTTGACTGTCTCAGAAAATTATGAAAATTTCACCGTTGGATAATATCGACGTCTTGATTACAGAAATAACATTTTTTTTATATAAATAATTTTATAAATATGTTAATTTTCACTTTTAATATAAAAACTGACATTTATCGAAAATTCACGGGTTTTGACAGAAAAGGCTTTCAAACCTTATTAAAAATTATAATTTCATTCATAAAATTATAAGATAATTTATATTTAATTAAAATTAATTTAATAATAATAATAATATTTTATTAAAATAATATTTAATTCAAAAATCTCTTAATTTAATAAAATATAATTCTTAATTAAATAATAACTAAAAACACTATTTGTACAGTAAAAACTATTTACAATGTATCCAAAATGACAAGGAGGTATATTAATTATTATATACAAATATAATGTACATGAACATATTACTATCGATTAGTTACATAACCCCTTAAAATAGTTGCATAACACCTAAGGCTAAGGTGTGCGATGGTGACAGACTCTTGGGGTGGCTCGGATAACATCGCTTGAGTGGTAATCCTTATCAATTTCCACTTTTCCCATAGACGGTCCTGTTCGAGCTTGACATGATGAAGCTCATCTTGGGCTTGGTCAAGAGTGAAGCCCAAGGACGCCACCTCTTTTCTATGCTCCGATAAATGGGCTTCGTATGGGAAATTCTACTGGATGAGGCCATCACTTCCTTTGTCTGTGTTATTTTGGATTTGTTAAAGCCCTATATTTATACTAATCATTGATCACTGTTCAACGGCTATATTAGAAACGATCAGAATTCTTAACATAAAACCAAACAAGTTGAAATTTTATATAAACATAAAGAGATATTTAATTAGATCAAGAGGGATTTACATTAATGAAACTTTGGGTCGTCACAATATCCCCCCTTAAGATATTATGCCATCAAAATTTTCCATTTCCCACACTAAAACAGATGTGGGTAACTCAGCTTCATCATTTCCTCTGATTCCCATGTCGCTTCATCAAACATGTGGTTTCTCCACAACACCTTGACGAGGGGCATTGTCTTATTTCGTATAACCTTTTCCCTACGATCTAAGATCTTCACTGGTTGTTCCTCATAAATATTCATTCTAATATGCATATGTTCTCGACTATTTATGCAGTCCCATAGAGTAGGGAATTCTAAAGAATCTAGAGTGAACAAATCCCTATGAATCCAAACATATAAAATTATCTGATCATTTACCATACATTAGGATCATTTTAAATACCATAAATAACTAATATGTGTTCTAGGATTGGGTCTAGGACCATATAGAAATCAGTTTGGTCATGTTGGGAAACATCCTTCCAATGGTGGAATATGTATCCATCACTAATCCCTACAACAAAATTGTTGGTTAAGGTTAAAAGAAGCATGTTTCTGACTATGTGAGTTTGATGTATGACATTTTTTGGGCCACAGTGCATTTTCTAATTCCCATGGTTTTATCTATTCATATATCGTATGGACCAATCGTGATAAATTCAGGACACATTCCATATACATTGCTTCAATATCTACTACATAGCCCTTCAAATATCAATATATTAGGACCAGAAAGTTCAAGGGTGGACAGAGTCCCCCTCTGGTTCCCAATCTATATCTTACCATCAAAGAAATCACGTCTCTATATTTGGGATCCTCTATAGAGTCTTCCTAGTTTTTTAATACCCTTCTATGGATGATGAAGAGTATGCCTCCATGAATTATATCATGTTAGTATAACGTTTCACACTTCTGGATGATGAGGGATATAAGGAAAACCACCTGGGTGCCTCCAACTAATGCCATCGAAGGAATGTATTAAGATGTTTTAACCATCATAATCCTCTATCCAAAATCTAAGTCAATTTTTTTTATGATACATAGAATTTGAAGAAGGTTTTGTGAAACACTACTACAAATATGAGCTATAGCCACGGACCTATAGCCATGGTTTTATAGGTCTGTGGCTATATCTTTTATACTTCCACGATTAATTATTTCATCCGTGGCTATATCCAGCAGCCCCGTTTTTTTTCCCCAAACCCATCGGGATCCTTCTCCTCCCCCTCACAATTCCTCCTCCTCACTGCGCCCTCCCCCTCCTCGATGCCTCCACGCCGACGCCTCCTCCGTGTCGTGCCCTCCTCGCCGCACCCTCCTCGGCACGCCCTCCTCGCCACACCCTCCTCCTCGACGCGCCCTCCTCCCCGATGCCTCCTCGCAGCGCCCTCCGCCCTAACGCCTCCTCACCAACGCCTCCTCCACGTCGCGCCCTCCTCGCCTTGCCCTCCTCCCCACGCCCTCCGCACCGCGCCCTCCTCTCCATTGTGTCAGTGAGCATTAATTGGTTATGGAACTGAAGAATATGGATGAGGGTAGTCCCAAGAATCCCTCCATTTTCTCATTTTCAACAAGCGGCAATGTATCAAAATAGGTTTAAGGTAGTGAGGCCACATTCATGAAGAGTTCTATAGAAGAGGGAGGTATTGTGATGGATAACCATTTTGATCTTTTTTCATATCATGAACTATTCCAGAATTTTGAACAATACCTGGTCAGAACTGTTGGAGAGGAGCAGGTCCCTAAAAATTGGTCATGTGATGAATTTTCTATCCACTTTTTAGGTGATTTAGAGGATGACGTTCAGGATTAAATGTATCCATGTATGAGAAGAGTAAGATAGGGAGGGTTAACTAGAAAGATAAAAGGGATTACTCATATTTTTCTCTACCAATGGGGACTAGGTCTATGAATATGTCAAAGGAAAAATAGAAGGAATGTAACCCACCTCTCCATGTTGGTCTTTTAGTAGTGGGATATTCCTGATAATCCATTCAAAATTCTTGTGAAATCATAAGATGATGAACCAATTAAAGATACCCTTTCCTTTACTTTGAAAAATTATAAAATTGAGGATTTTTGTTTTGATAAGAGGTTGGAGGAGGTTGAATAAATCACTTCTAACTTAGAAACACTCCTAAGATCACCGTTTTTTCATTAAAAAGAGAAAGATGACCAAATTAATGATTTTTTTATTTAATTGAACAAGCTTTTCTTTTATATTATTCTGATTTTTTGTGTATGATTTTGATTTACATTCTCCCTATGTATGTTGTGTAGATTCAAGTGAACTTCATGATTTACTAGAGGTACATGAGAAGGTTATTAATACACCTGATGAGAAACTTTTGAAACTCAAAAAATCTAATTGTAATTCAAATTTTGGGAGTGGTCGAAGAGCAAGAGGATATTTTGAAGTTGCACACTAATGAAAAAGGGGATATTGATACATATGTGGTTTTTAATAATGAATTTATATAGGATATTGAATCGGATGAAAATTCACATCCAAGAATTGAATTTTTACTATTTATACACATCACTCCTCAAGTTGAAGAAGAGGCAATATACCCCCTTTCCCCCCCTTCCACTTCTCCTGGGATGTTATAATTTCAAAGTGGTTAAATTAAAAGTATATGAAAATGGGGTGTTAAAAAACTATTTGAGTTGATTACTATAGCTAGAAAAAAGATTTTATTCTAGTTATTAAGTCAGAAGACACATCCTCCATCTAATTGGGGTTGAATCCATGATTTTTCAACTATGAGCAATCTAAATATAGAACCCCTTGGGGGATAAACCCAAGATTATCTTCTTACTTTTTTTAGTTTTTTTATTTGACATTCTTTAATAAGGTTTTTTTTATTGAGGTAATTTTTTGTAGGAATATAGGTGGGTCACTTCACATGGCTGCCCATTTTGAGTAACTTCTTTCAATCTAAGAAGATTTTCAGGTTGTTTCCTTCCACCCATAAATTTTTATGAGTTTAAATTCTTATTATATACTTAAAATTAAGTGTGAGGTAAGGGTACACAATTTTTTTTAATCCTAAATTTTATAATTCTAAATCATTGTTTAAGCATTCCTTTTTATTGATTTTTATTAAAAAAATTATGTTATTCACATAGAATAAGTGAATGTACGTTATAATTTCTATTTTTTTAGTACTTTGGTGAGAATAATTTCACATTCTATTGAAGTATAGATTCAACGATTTTTATAGATCTAGAAAAGTTATATTTCCTAGTAACTTTGAACCAATCTGCCTTAGTTTTTACTCTAGTTTTGTTATGTTATGAACATTAAATTTTATAAATTAATGTATATGTTTACACTTATAGGAGATGAAATTTTGGAAACCTAATGTATTTATTCATCAAGAAAAGAAGGGAAATTTTTTCCAATGATCTCAAATGAATAGAGCATCTACACCATGGGAGTAATAGTTTAAATTCTATGATTTTTCTACTTAAACGTGAAAATTCACTTCTTTTTTTAGTTGAAATAAATGGTTCGAAGTTGCCTTTTAATAAATTTTGTATGCTGAAATCATCTTGTTAAATCTGTTGGTTATTGCTTCCTTTTTTACTACCTTTTTGTATTGAAATTCTGGGGTGTGTGCTTATTTTAATGTTTTACTAAAAATCATTTTTGAACTTCAAATGTTAACATGCATCTACATTAAAATCCATGAATATGTGTTGAAGTTTTTAATATAGTAACTAGTGGGTATCATTAATGCATTTTGTGTGATTTTTTGAACTCTATGCACTTATTTTCTTTTGTTTTTAATATATTAGTTATATTCTTTGTTTGTAATTAGATAAAAAAATTCTTTATTGTTACAAATTGATGCATATATCTAATTAATCATTTCTACCATAGGACGAGGTGGTTGGTGTTGGTTCAAATACGGGCACGTTCGCATGCAACCGACAAGCAAGGGGGAACATCCATTCTTGGTAATGGGAATCTATGTGAACTTCACTTCTCAGTTATTGGTTTTTATTAGAGTGATATTAACATATTATTTTGTTCCCATGTAGTTTTACAAACATAAAATAAAAATTTAATCATAGTTTTTTTGTTCCAATTCTAAAATCTTTTTTATGAGCGGAATTCTACGGTACTCAATTATTGTGCTCTATATGATTGTATCACCTTCTTTCTTCCATAAACCTTTTACAGTTTGATGAAGATAGGGTGCCATTGGGGATGAAATTTTTAAAGCTCTAATTTCTAATAGTTGAAATTTTCAAAACAAAACATTTTCCTCCCAAGTAAGCTTTGATTTGTGGTTCTTGCATCTACTATTTTTGCAGGATACATGTTTGTATTCAGGCACACAAACAAAAATATATTTCTTATCAATTATTTATTCTCTACATAATTACTTCTGATTTATTTTGATCTTTTTTTTCTTTATTTCTTGTAGGTAAAATATAGGCTTAGGGTGAAAAAGAAATATGCACCCAATGTACTCTTAAGGCACCATTTTGTATGATGGTAACATTTTGGTAAGTTCATTTATTTCTTTTTACCATACTACATCATGTATATTGCAAGGGGTCTTTGATTTGTGGTTCATGCATCATATATTTTGGTCTTTTGTTATATTTGATGAAAATAGTCATTTAATGTCTTGAAGTGTTTTTGATAATATCTTCGGGATGTATTGAAGTATGATAGGGGGCTGGGTGGAGGGGGGCAGGGGGCAGGGTGCAGGGGTGCAGGGGGGCAGGGTGGAGGGTGGTAGGGGGTATGGGGCAGGGGGGCAGGGGGCAGGGGGAAAGGGCAGGGGGAGGGTGGGGAGGGGCAGGGGGCAGGGAGGGTGTAGGGGGGGTGCAGGGGGTGTTGTGCAGGCTAAGGGGCTGGGTGGAGGGGGGCATGTGGCTAGGGGTAGGGTGCGGGATGGAGGGGGGTAGGGGGTAGGGGGAGGGGGGCAGGGGGCAGTGGGCAGTTTCTCCATACCATTAGTCCAATTATTTTTCTTGTTCTTTAATTTCGGGTCACTACCCATTCCATTATCATACATGTATTTTTCTTTTGGATATTCATCTTCATTTACCATTTTGGAGGTGATGATAACCTTCTAACTGATTGAAATTTCCTCATCATCATCATACCATAATACACGACTTAAGTGTGTAAATTTATCCATATACTATCTAGGATAAGATTGTGATTCTATGGAGGCCTTATTCTTAGTAATCATTGTAGCAAGTACTTTCGTGAAACCCCATACTGATCATTATTTTTTGTAGGTAAGGGATTCTGCTGCAACATATTTTGATGATCCTTGGGTGTACTCATATTCAGCGAACCTGGTGTGGTTTCCTTCTTGGATTGTTCCTAGATAGCTATGTATGAAACATGCATGAGTGGTCCCTAAGAATGTGTCATCATCAATTAATGATAGGTAGGAACCTGTAAGAATTTTTTCCCATTTTTCACCACTTGAGAACCATGATATGCAATCAGGTTAGGTAAAGCATCCTAAAAGCAACACCTCTATGTAGGCATGCCATCAAATGTTGCCTCATTTGAAGTACTCTCTTCAAGACCAGCTACATTTGTATAGAGGTCCACATTGAATTTATGCCTATTTTCCCATTCGTGAGTATTTACATTAGGCTTTCCTACAAAGATTCAAATACCTGCAGTCCCTTGGATCTGTACAAAACATCAGGGAAAGGTGCCCCCAAAATACATGCCCCTGGAATTGGATGTTCTATCCAATGTTTATCTCTCCATCAGGAAGGGGTACATTGTCCTCATTCAAAGATTTTCTTGGGGGTGGGCCGTCTAGAGTAAATACAACACACTGAGAATAATCCATGTTTTTTTCATTAGAAGGACCATCCTAAGGTGATGTTGGAGTGATTATGTATGTAGTTTTCCCAGTATCCTTCTACACTGATATAACCCCTATCTTATCCACATTATAAGGGATAGTAGCGTATTTTCACTCCAAGTAATAGATTGTAATATTCATCTTACCGTTCCAAATTTCATAGTTAGAGACATAATTCCCCTTCATATTGTAAAAAGAACACTCCTTGTCCCTATTAAATTCTGGAGAATGATGGAAAAAAAAGATAATTCATGTAGAACTGTGGTTTCCTTTCATATTGGATCAGAAAGTCTATAAATTCATCTAGTTTGTTAATACTACTTCTTCTAGAATCATTATATACATGTCCACATTCACATGGGTTATCACATAGTGTCAAAACCTTGGGTTATCGGTATGTATATCCAACCAAATTGAGTTCCCCACGACTGAGAAAATTTCCCAAAAATTTTCTGAGTACCAATAGAGCTATCCAGGCAGGGGGGAGGGGTGTCCGGCAGGGGGGATGGGCTGTCCAGGCAGGGGGAGGGGTGTCCCGCAGGGGGAGAGGTGTCCAGCAGGGGGAGGGGTGTCCAGGCAGGGGGAGGGGCTGTCCAGCAGGGGGAGGGCTGTCCAATAGGGGGGAGGGATGTCCAGTAGGGGGGAGGGGTGTCCGACAGGGGGGAGGGGTGTACGGCAGTGGGGATGGGCTGTCCAGGAAGGGGGAGGGGTGTCCAGCAGGGGGAGGGGTGTCGAGTAGGGTGAGGGGTGTCCAGCAGGGGGGAGGGGTGTCCAAGCAGGGGGAGGGGATGTCCAGCAGGGGGAGGGGTGTCCAGGCAGGGGGAGGGGCTGTCCAGCAGGGGGAGGACTGTCCAGCAGGGGGGAGGGGTGTCCAACAGAGGGGAGGGGTGTCCGGCAGGGGGAAGGGGTGTCCGGTAGGGGGCGGGCTGTCTAGCAGTGGGGCAGGGTTTTCCAGCAGGGGGGGAGGGCTGTCCCGCAGGGGGGAGGGCTGTCCAGCAGGGGGAGGGATGTCCAGCAGGGGGCGATCTGTCCAGCAGGGGTGAGGGGTGTCCAGCAGTGGGGAGGGATGTCCAGGCAGGGGGCGGGGCTGTCCAGCAGGGGGGCGGGCTGTCCGGCAGGGGGGCGGGCTGTCAGGCAGGGGGGCGGGCTATCCGGTAGGGGGAGGGGTGTCCGGCAGGGGGGAGGGGTGTCTGGCAGGGGGAGGGGTTTCCTTCAGGGGGAGGGGGTGTCCAGCAGGGGGAGGGGCTGTCCGGTAGGGGGAGGGCTGTCCAGCAGGGGGGAGGGTTGTCCAGCAGGGGGGAGAGCTGTCCAGCAAGGGGGGGGGAGGGGTGTCCAGGCAGGGGGAGGGGTTGTCCAGTAGGCGTGAGGGCTGTCCAGCAAGGGGGAGGGGTGTCAAGCAGGGGGGAGGGTGTTTGGCAGGGGGAGGGGTGTCCGGTAGGGGGACGGGCTGTCCAGTAGGGGGCGGGGCTGTCCAGCAGGGGGGGAGGGTTTTCCAGCTTGGGGGAGGGTTGTACAGCAGGAGGGAGGGATGTCCAGTAGGGGGGAGGGATGTCCAGAAGGGGGGAGGGGTGTACAACAGTGGGGACGGGTGTCCAGGTAGGGGGTGGGGCTGTCCAGCAGGGGGGGCGGGCTGTCCAGCAGGAGGTGGGCTGTCAGGCAAGGGGGTGGGCTATCCGGCAGGGGGAGGGGTGTCTGGCAGGGGGAGGGGTGTCCAGCAGGGGGAGGGGTGTCCCACAGGGGGAGGGGTGTCCAGGCAGGGGGAGGGGCTGTCCAGTAGCGGGGAGGGCTGTCCAGCAGGGGGGAGGGCTGTCCAGCAAGGGGGGGAGGGGTGTCCAGGCAGGGGGAGGGGCTGTCCAGCAGGGTGGAGGGCTATCTAGCAGGGGGGAGGGGTGTCCAGCAGGGGGGAGGGGTGTCAGGCAGGGGGAGTGGTGTCCGGTAGGGGGGGCGGGCTATCCAGCAGGGGGCGGGGCTGTCCATCAGGGGGGAGGGCTGTCCAGAAGGGGGGAGGGTTGTCCAATAGGGGGGAGGGATGTCCAGCAGTGGGGAGGGCTCTCCAGCAGGGGGGGGGGGGTTCCAGCAGTGGGGAGGGGTGTCCGGGTAGGGGGTGGGGCTGTCCAGTAGGGGGCGGGCTGTCCGACAGGGGGCGGGCTGTCAGGCAGGGGGGCGGGCTATCCGGCAGGGGGGAGGGGTGTTCGGAAGGGAGGGGGTGTCTAGAAGGGGGGAGGGGGTGTCCAGCAAGGGGAGGGGCTGTCCGGTAGGGGGAGGGCTATCCAGCAGGGGGGAGGGTTTTCCAGCAGGGGGTGGGCTCTCCAGCAAGGGGGAGGGCTTTCATCAGGGGAGGGTTTTCCATCAGGGGGAGGGGTGTCCAGCAGGGGGGAGGGGTGTCAAGCAGGGGGGAGGGCTGTCCAGCTGGGGGAGGGGCTGTCCAGGCAGGGGGAGGGGCTGTCCAGGCAGGGGGTGGGGCTATCCAGCAGGGGGAGGGGCTGTCCAGGCAGGGGGAGGGGCTGTCCAGGCAGGGGGCGGGGCTGTCCAACAGGGGGGGAGGGGTTGTCCCGCAGGGGGGGAGGGATGTACAGTAGTGGGGAGGGGGGGTCCAGTAGGGGGAGGGGTGTCCAGGAAGGGGGAGATGCTGTCCAGTAGGGGGGAGGGGCTGTCCTTGAGGAATCACTAGTGCAGAAAACGTTTTTTACGTCGGTTATTTTTCATTTTTTACGTCGGTTTCTAGCCGACGTTAATACGTGAGACGTTATAAATAAGGTTTTTGACGTCGGTTATTTAAAAACTGACGTCAAAAACATAAAATCGCGATGTTTATCACGTCGGTTATTTTAGAACCGACGTGATAAAGGGCCTGGAGAATGGTTTATCACGTCGGTTATTAATGAACCGACGTGATAAACGGCCTGGACAATGGTTTATCACGTCTGTTCATAAACAACCGATGTGATAAACAGGGGTGAGGGGGTATATCACATCGGTTCATATAGAACCGACGTGATAAAGAGGGGTGAGGGTGGTTTATCACGTCCGTTCTAGAAGAACCGACGTGATAAACCGGGCTGAGCGAGGTTTATCACGTCGGTTATTTTATAACCGCCGTGATAAACCGGAGGGAGGCGGTTTATCACATTGGTTATTGAATAACCGACGTGATAAACCATTGTCCAGGCCGTTTAGCACGTCGGTTATTCAATAACCGACGTGGTAAACCATTCTCCAGGAACTTTATCACGTCGGTTATTAAATAACCGACGTGGTAAACCATTCTCCAGGCCTATTATCACGTCGGTTATTAAATAACCGACGTGATAAACCATTCTGCAGACATTTATCACGTCGGTTATTAAATAACAGACGTGATAAACCCAATTTTTTTTAAACAGAATGCAGTGATCTTCTCTCCACCAGAATCAACCAGAAAACAAATCAAGAAATCGTACCACAAAAACAGAATTACATCGAAATTAAGCATGTACATAGATAACATATAAAACTTACCCACTAGACAGCATCTGCCCTCATTTATACCCCATGGACAGCCCTCCCCCACCCCGTTGGAGCCCTCACCCTCATGTATACCCCCTAGACAGCCCCCCCACCCCATTGGAGCTCCCACCCTCATGTATACCCCTTGGACAACCCTCCCCCACCCCATTGGAGCCCCCACCACACTCCTGAACTACCCCCAACCCCCGGACACCCCCAAACACCCCTCGAAAACCCCCCACCCACCTGAACAACACCTCCTCATCCCCTCACCCCAGTTGATAGCCCCCACCATCACCATATAGACGTGCAACTGTCGGTTCTATCTCAATTTGTTCTGCTACAATATCGCGAATCATTTCTTCAATTCCATCGGAGTTACCATCTTGCGAATCATCATCATCAGTGACATTTCGTCCAGTTTTACCATGCCAAATCCAAGGGCTGTAACTCGGATTAAAACCATGACATATCAGATGATCTTTTATCTCTCTACTTTTCAACTTCTTCATATTCAAACATTTCAGGCATGGACAGAAAAAAAATGTCACTACTTGGAACATTTCGTTTTGCAAATTCCAAAAAGGCATCAACACCTTCCTCAAAATCATTTCTCATTCGATGTTCCATAATCCAACTTCGACTCATTATTACCAATAACAAATATCAACAAAAAATATATATTTTTAAGATAAGACAAAACATGTTTATATGAAAAAAATCATAATTTGAATGTAAAACAATTTAAAATATAAAACAAATCATGAAAGTAGTAGTAGTTTTCATAAGTAACCAAAACCAAATAGCTATACATCGTAAGTTTCATGTTAAAAATATGAATATAGACCATTTGTTTTATGTTTAATAATATTGTCATATTATCTAATCATTCTGATTATATATTAGAATTACTATATCCTTTTCATCCTATATATAATCTAAAGACATTAATATTTCTTTAGAAAAAGTAATGTTAATATCATGGTAATGTAAAAAAAAGTATATGTCGAACTATATATATAATCATTTGCGAGATGAATGTTGCGAGTTGAATGAACATAATAACCATTTGCAATAAAAAAAATTCCACGAGATTCAAAAACGAACGAAAAGCACATCAAGAATCGAAACAAAAACGAACGAAATAAATTCGTGGAAGGCTTACTTGAATGTCGCGAGTTGATATGATAGATCCGAGAGCAGTGAAGAAGATAAAAAATGCAGCCAAAATGAGTGTAATGCAGGCGATCGACGAGCCGATTACGGTTTACCGCGAGAGAGAGAGACGAGCCGGCAACTGTCAATCGAAAAAATCGTAAATGACAGAACAGGGGCTTTAATTTTTTTAAATGATTTATAACGTCGGTTATATAATAACCGACGTTATAAACTATTTTTTAGCTTTTTTACGTCGGTTATTTGGAAACTGACGTAACAAACCCCCCGGGGCTTTTGTTTTTTACGTCGGTTTCATGATAACCGACGTAAAAAACCCGATATCTACGCGTTTTTATGTCGGTTATAAAATAACCGACGTAGAATACCTGATATTGACGCGTTTTTTACGTCGGTTATCAAATAACCGACGTAAAAAACCAAAGCCCCAGGGGTTTTTTACGTCGGTTATTTGATAACCGACGTAAATAACCCGATATTGACACCTTTTTTACATCGGTTATCAAATAACCGACGTAAAAAACCCCCCGCGCATTGGTTTTTTACGTCGGTTATTTGATAACCGACGTAAATACCCAACAGACGCGATTTTTAACGTCAGTTATTAAAATAACCGACGTAAAAAATCTACTCGCCGCATTGTTACGTCGGTTATATATAACCGACATAAAAAATGGTGTCGTAAAAAATGATTTCTGCACTAGTGAATGTTTAGCTGAGAAGGAGCATGAATAGGTGTAACAGCAGGCAGAGTAAAATGTGGGAGCCCTATTAGTATATGTCATGTGTAACCTATAGGGTGAGGTCTGTAATGATGGTCCTAGACATGTTCTGGTTGTGTAATAAATGTTGGGAACAATCTATTTTCTATTTCTTGATTCATGTATGTTGGTTGTTGGTACCCCAGGTGACCTCTTTTTAACCTTCTTGGTATTTTTTTCTAATATAGTGCTTGGTATTAATATTTTTCCCTTTCAGACATCTTTCAATGAAGTATTAATAGAGGATGGCTTGTAGAATTTCTATACAATTATGAACTTATCAGTGGCATGAGGGGGTGTCCAGCAGGGGGAGGGGTGTCCGACAAGGGGGTGTCCAGCATGCGGGAGGGGTGTCCAGGGGTGCAGGTGGTGTCCAATGGGGCTGTCCAGTTGGGGCATGGGGGTTTTCTAGTGGGGTACAGGGGTAGGGGGCAAGGGGCAGGGGGCAGGGGGCAGGGGGCAGGGGGAAAGGTTGTCCAGCAGGGGGAGGGGTGTTCAACAGGGGGAGGGGCTGTCCAGCTAGGGGGGAGGGGTGTATAGGGTCTGGGGGGGGGGGACTGGCAGGGGTTTCCAGGGTCTGGGGGGGACTGGTAGGGGTGTCCAGGTCTTGGGTTCTTTATATTTTTGTTGTGTGTTTTGGGTTTCATTGAGGTGGATTTGAATCGTCGTTGACGAAGGCTAACATGTGTATGCATAGGTAGGCATATGCATATATAAGTTCCCACTTTATATATATTCACTCATGGAAGTATGAATATATATATTGGGGCTAGGTGTGCTTATATATAGATATGAAAAATGCATAAGCGTGTAAGTATAAAGGGGTGCATTCAAGTATAAACATACATCTAAGGCCCCCCTTATTCATATTTGGCCATGAAATTATGTACATAGGGGCTAGGTGTCCTTACATATATGTTATGTTGCGTATGCGTGCAAGCGGAAAAAAGGAAGATTCGAGTTTTCGTCGTCAAAAGAAAACACGCCTTGAGGTTGAGGTAGGGTCCCTATCCTAGCCCATTTAATTAGAGAATGTTTTAAATTGCATTTAGTTGCCTTCTTAATTTTTCATGTTTATATTAAATTTCAATTCTTGAATAACTGTTAGTTTAGATAATTGTTTCGTTTGATAAATAATTCCTGGTTTTGTAATAAAACCCCTCCAACGGAGGTGCGCTGTCTGCGAAAACTCACAGTGGTATACCTTGCTTAACATTATTGCATTGATGTTTTCCTTATACTTGATGTCATTGTTAGTCATAAATCACACATCGTACTAGACCCTTTTTATATCCCTGTAGGGGGTTTCCCTCTTTTTATTAAAACAGCTGTTTGAACCAAGACAATCTTTAAGTGTCGTTAGAATTTTAAGATGGGTCCCATGTTGTGTGACCATGTCACATGGAATGTGATATTTAAATCCAACCAAAATCCCAGTTCCACAGACCAGGGGTCCCACAGTACCAGTAATGTCAGATTACATGTTATGTAACCTGTGATTTTCCTGATCCCATGGGGTATTCTTCTAGGTATTCCTTCACAATTCTAGATCTCCAAACCTCACTGAATTAGGTATATCAAGGGTTATCCAATCCTCTAGTCATCACAGATTAGCATTCATTTATTTAAATATTCTGGGAAAACATCCTCTCATGCCATCCATATCATCCTTTTTGAAAATAAGTGGATGATTTTTCCCCGTGGATGTCACTGGACCGGGCCAACACGTTGTGGTCACGCTGCGGTCATGTCGCGGTCACGCCATTGGCACGTCGTGGTCACGCCGCGGTCACTCCGCGGTCACGCCGCGGTCACGTCATGATTTTTCCCTGCTCCAAGACGACACCCTACGGCGGTTACTCCTCTAGGACGACACCCTGCGGCGGTCACGCCACGGTCACACCGTGATTTGGCCCTGTTCCCGGACGACACTATGCCGCGGTTACTCTTCCAGGACGACACCCTGCGGCAGTCACGCTGCGGTTACTCCGCGGTCACGCCGCGTTCACGCCATGATTTGGCCCTGCTCCAGGACGACACCCTGCGGTAGTTACTCCTCCAGGATGACACCCTGCGGCGGTCACGCCGCGGTCACGCCGCGATTTGGCCCTTCTCCAGGACGACACCCTGCGGCGGTTACTCCTCCTTAGAGAAACATTGAATGGTTAGCTCTATAATTTTTCATATTTCCTCATTCCTAAACTATATCTCCTCTCAGCGCTGCCTCTCATCCATCATTCCACAAAACGTGCATAGCAGGTAGTACAAAGGCTCAATTCAACTCAAAACATTGGTTTGGAATTGTCTAGCATATTTTACTGTACATGTGTCACATAATATTTGTTCGGTAACTGTTCTTTTTCCTCATCCTCTTCACATGTTTTCCGAACCAGATCATCCTCATCCTCTGCACATGACGTCTGAACCGGATCAGCCTATTGTGATTGAAATTCAATGTCTTCTTTTGGCTTTTTTTAGATGAAATTCCTTCCATAATTCCCTCATCTCATGTAGCACTCATTGGGGGGGTCTACAGGAGGTGTCTAGGGGGGTGTCTGGGGGGTGTCCAGGGTGTGTCCAGGAGGTGTCCAGGGGGTGTCCAGGGTATGTCTAGGGTGTGTCCAGGGGGTGTCCTGGGTGTGTCCAGGGGGTGTCCAAGGGGTGTCCATGGGGTGTCCAGGGGGTGTCCAGGGGCGTGTCCAGGGGGTGTCTAGGGGGTGTCCAGGGGGTGTCCAGGGGGGTGTCTAGGGGGTGTCCAGGGGGTATTTCTTTTTATGGATTTGGACACCCTATAGCCACGGTTCTAAACCGTGGCTACTGGTTTATTTCCACGGTTCTTAACCGTGTCTATAGACATAATACCACAGTTTTAAACCGTGGAAATATATTCTTTCCGGCTATTAGTATAGCCACGGTTTCAACCGTGGATATAGGTATAAATCCTCGGTTTGAATAGTGGATGTATACCTGAAGCCACGGTTTGAAGCGTGGCAATATATTTAAAGCCACGGTTTGGAACCGTGGATATAGGTCTTGGCCTATAGCCATGCCAAACTTAGCCACGGTTCGACGAATCATGGCTATTACCTATAGCCACGGTTTGAGGGCCTATAGCCACGATTTAGAACCGTGTCTATAGCCCGAATTTCTAGTATTGAAAATGTTATCAGGAACAAGTCTCTCAACATTCTCATTCAAACATTCCACAATAGCTAATCCTGTTAATATAATTAGTGGGGCACTGGTGACTACACTATGATATGAGGAATCTAGATAATTCCATACCTAATCCATCTAAAAGAAATCCTATATTGTTTTTGGTAGAGATAGGTACTGAAGAATAAAATATTTCTAGAATCAGTATGTTCCCAATGTTATAGTAAACAACAACTACTATGCCCCCAACCAATGAAAAACCATGTATAGGTAGAAATGTGGATCTTCTATATAAGTATAATGTTTTGAAACACCTCTCCATCATAATTTCAATGCAATCATTCCTCGAGGCCCTCTACTAATATTTTGAATCATGTGAGGTCCTCACAGAAGCCATAAATGTACCCCCTCTACAATGATGAATAGGTAGAATCCATAGAGTCCTACCATTATGAAAAGGATATGAAATAGGAATTCCAAGATATTTTATCATTTTATAATGAATTTTGAGGAAACCTATTATAGGAGACAATATTACTTCTATATATCACATGATAGTTCTACGGAATGGAAATCTGCGGCTTCCTAGTGGATATGGTTTCCGGGATTAATCTCATCCCAACCGGGATGCTTCACATGATGGGGTTGTCCAATGAAAAAAAAAAGTCCTTATGACCTATATAATCGATATAACATACGAATGAGCAATGAAATTATGGAAGAATTAATTTAACGACCCTGTTTTGTGTCATGGAAGAATGAACAGAATTCATGGTACATCAATTTTTAATGACAAATAAACATTTTTGTGTAGGCCCAGACTTCATCTAAAAGTGGAATTCACCTCCACATTTTAGAAGTTCTTCAAATACTCCCTTAATGGTGGATTAGAGGTGCGTCATGATGATGTTCCCCCTTTGAATATTGTAGATCCCTCTATATAAACGCTAACTATTACAAGTGACAGGGGAATCAGGTTAAGACCAACACGGTTGAGAGAATAACCAAAGAAACCAGTCCATGTAAAGACATGGATGATGCATTAATATTCATGTTCCATCGAATGGAACACACAATTATGTCTCTAAGAGTTTTTTATTCTCTGAGTGAAATCATTGTCACATTCCTATATGACATGAACATCCAAATATTACCTCATAATCTTACCGAGTACATGTCTAAGTTACTCCAAATTCCCATATATCTCTAAGGTACCCTGATGTTTGCCTCATCTAATGCCATTCCTACTTGTTTTGTGGGGTGTTGTATCACCATAATGTGGCTCACCGCTACTAATTTTACATAAATAATGGACCCTATGGACAAAGGAAAAATGGAGTTGGCTTGTTGAACAATATCACCATGGTCATCATATAGAAGGAACCCCTCGATGAGGAATCTATGTCTTCACAAGCATTCAACAGTGTTTCCCCTAACCCCATTGGCATGGATGAAACATATCATATTGATTATACTGCATGAGATGGTGAAAAATACATGGGATATTCTTCCCCTAAATTTAGTAGGGATCTCCACCAAAATCAATGAGTTCATTCAGGAGAATCTCAGTACCATGAAGGATTCGATAACAACACTGATAAGTGAAATCACACATCCAGAGGATAAATAATATTATGTGATCTTCCTAAAGCAACATCTAGATTTATTTTCCTTGATTAATAATGAGATTAATCTACTAGACCCTTAGGTCTCATTCTACTGTCTTGGTCTCTGAGTTATTTATCTAGGGTTATGGTATCCTCTCAGAAGAATTCACCTTTATCATAGTGCTTTGATAAAGCCCATTCTTGATATGATTATCAAGAACCTATTTATCAGGAATGTGTATTCCCCAATGTTTCTATATAATACCATCCAAATTAATAAAAATAATATTTATATTAGATATTCTATCAATATCTGGGACCTCTACGTACAATTTTCATAGGAGACTTTCTCTTTCAAGAAATATATTTTTTATCTATTTTACAGCTAGGTTCTATGATTTCTCCATCATAGTTGGATATTCCAATAACCTTTGGATTAAGATGGACCCTAAATATGAGGATTTTTATACCATCAAACCAGCACAAGGGGACTTCTTCTACCATGTGACGCCGTGTAGGATCCAATTTTCAGTGAGTCATTCATAATATCATCAATCTGGTACCTGGGATTCTTGTGGAACAATATGTGGATTATTTAGTGGTCAAATGTCACCAGCATAAATTATGTCTTATTAATAATGAGAATGTTTTGTAATCTTACACCCCTAACATTTGAAGATGAAACCCGTGAATTTTTCCATCAGGGATACCTCTAGTAAGTGTCATGGCTTCATCGTTGGGTATAAAGGAATTATAATCAACCTAGAGAAGATCAAATCCAAAATCCAGATTCCCCCCTTGAGAATCCCCAGGGATATCAAAGTCATTCAAGGTCACTTATCCTATTTACACTGGTTCTTTGCAAAAATTTATATTATTTGTAATATCTTTTCAAAGATCCATATAAATGTACCATCTAATAGAGGGATGAGGAGATTGAGAACCGATTCATAGAAATAACACAGTATGATCTATAGCCTTCTTTTTTTGATTCCATCCAATAATGAGAAACATATTTTCCACTATGTGACCACTTTAGAATAGTCCCTTGGTCCCTTCTCCACTTAGAAGAAAAATTTGTTTTTAGTTATTATTTTGGATTGTATCTCTCACATGACCTACAAAATGGATTCCAGATACTACCTCATTGTGAAGAGTTGTCTCTCAGTGGGTTTAAAAGTGTAGATTTTTTTTCATTATCTATGTCATATTAGGAAATAGCCAGTTTCATGTGTGGATCTACTAAAACATATATTTATTATCAAGATGTTGATTGGATAGTTGTTATGCTAGATGGAGATCCTTCAATAGTTTTACATGATGCTCATCCCACTAAATTCCATAATGGGTTTGGCTTTGTCCAGAATTCTAGTTTCTCATCTAAATCATGAAGACATCCCTTGAATATTGAATTTCTATTAGTGGAAATACTCTTAGTGCACCAGGTTGTTCTTTGTTGGAAGATTCACATCAATGGTGATTCTATGAGTCAAACAACTGGAAGGCTTCAAAATCCCATGTTCAGCATAGTAGGGGTATGGATATGCTTCATTACCACATGGAATGCTATTATTAACTACCCATTAATGTTTTATTAAGGATTAACCAATAATGAGGGAGTGTATTATACTCCCATTAATTGTCTCGAGATGGCCCCCTATGATTGATGTTTCCCACTTTCATGTGAATTGAGAATCTGAGATGGTCATCAGCAAAATTAATGGTGATTACATCCATAAAAAGTTAGATTTTGTGCCCCATATGGAGAACACTCTACAGCTAGTGGCTATGTTCCCATCTCAGATGGATGTGACTAATGACCCTTGGTCTCATAATAGTCAATCATAAGCCTTGGAAATTATAAAATTATCACTTACAGAGTAGGGAAATGCTGATATGTTAATTCATGTGGTGAATCAATGAGTAATCACTCCAATCATTATAGATGATGATCCAGAGAATACGATAAGTAATTTTTATACTAGTGCTTCCACATAAGGACACATATGTTCCCCCACAGTAGAAGAATCTCTTTATTGGAAAAATAAAGTTTTTGAGTATATCTAGCATTGAATTCTTCCACTATACGAGAAATTATTGAGTAAATCTTCCATTGATGAGAACCATTTATAGTTCATAGCTGGCCTACCCTGAAATATGATATTTACAGACCATATTTTGATGGTATTATCCTTTCCAATGTCCAGGTACATGGGATTCCCAATTTTATGTAGAATTTTCATTACTGGTCTTATGGTTCTAATCTTTCTAGATTGAAGCTTTTCCACCAGATTTGGAGGTTCAGATAATTTTGGCCACCACCGTCCACAGCTACATCGAGTACTCCGATAGGTGTTATACCTTTCATATTCATTATAATTTTGTTCTTCATATAATAGAGCCATTCAAAACCCCAATGGATTCATTCCCCTATTCATTATGGGAACATGATATTATAGGACCATATCCTCCAATGATATCTCCGTAGTGCATGTTATTATGAACATGGTGTATTGATTATCCAAGTGGGAAAAAGGGATTCCCATCATAGATTACATGAATAGAAACGTGATGTAATTCATGATATCCAATATCATCCATCCATTCAGAATATTTGTTCCATTATCAACAACAACAATTCCCACATTTATGCTACTGAGTTGAAATTGATTTTTACCTTGTTAAACATCTTGTTAAACCATACTACCGACTTTGAAAAAAGGGAAAATGGATAGATATACAAATTAAATAGAACCATTTCTAAAATTATGTATAATTTGGTTGACTAGAATAACAATAGTTTTCTAGACAAGTACCCAAAATTCTTATGTCCCAATCAGATGATGGATCAATATTCCACATACATGACTCTATATTTCATTGCATATTGAATAGATGCAATGATTCCCATTTCTGTTTAGTTTCCATCTCTATGAACACTTTAATAACATTAAAATTTAGTATAAATATTGGTAGAACTACATCTACCTGACCCAGAATCCCTTGAAGAGAACATGTTCCAACAGAACAAGATTGAGTGAGTGTTCATCTAGAAGGTTCTCCTCCACTCCTTTCTATAGGGTAACATGATACTAGATATCATAATTACTTTGATAACTAGTAAGAATAAAATAATGTTAGAGGTCATGTGGGAAGGTCATTATATCATTCACATGGTCTATTCTAATGGATCGTACTCTTTAATCAGACGGTATAGAGATAGAATCACCTCCACCAATGCTAATATTTTCAAGATGTACATGATATAAAGAGTCCGAACATGTCAATGAACATGAACATAAACTATTCTAAAAAGTTTTGGTATATGACTCCTCAAACTAAGAGACTAATTACATGATTCATGACTTTATACTATAGAAGTGTTTATTTCTGCTACGTTGTGCGGTGGTAGGCATCTTAATACCTCATTCATGTTAGGGTTGTTACTCCACCATAATACACATATACCATTGATGAAATACCCTATTGTGATTGATCTTCATGATCACAAACATGGATTAAATTTCCATGTATTATGATTCTAAATTATATGATGGTCCTCTCAAGAATAATCAGTGTATTGTGGGGCCTCTAAGGAACTGATTCACATTACATTTTTATAGACACTATACTACACATATACTTTTAAGAAGCATCCCCCATAGTCTATACACTATAACATTAAACTGAGAGCCTCAACGGTCTGGAATATAAGAGAATAATATTTCATTCATTATATCTTCCACTAGATATTACCTTAAACTGCTTAAAAAAGTTCCTTGTATTATGACCATAAACTATTGGTAGCCCCTATTGGTCTAATTTTACCACATTAAA
Organism: Viscum album; assembly: GCA_963277665.1. Lineage (NCBI taxonomy): Eukaryota > Viridiplantae > Streptophyta > Magnoliopsida > Santalales > Viscaceae > Viscum > Viscum album. The sequence goes on along the minus strand of OY728121.1, from coordinate 1,346,377,268 downwards.
CATTGAATCTTATCATACCCCACACATGTTGTTAAATTTATTAATATCATCTAAAAAATATATAATCCTATTAATAATAGATAATTTTTACCCCATATCAGATTGGGAATCCTTGTAAGATATGTATGGGATGGTCAACCAAGCATACCCTATTCCCTGAACATTGAATTTTGCATGAAAATTGTGAGATGCCTCAATTCCATCACTAGATATAATCACCCTTACAAACATTTCTATAATACCAAACTGTATTCTAGAACTACATGAGTCCGGATTCCCATCCTCATGGGATATATAATGATTAAATAACATAAAATATCCAAGACCATCTACAAATTTATCCACCTTTTATCCCTCTATCCATGGTCGATGCATGACAACCTAAAACTATGTGTGGTTTTCTTCCTAATTATAGTATGATATGTGAACCTCCATTATCTTGATACTTCATTTTTTCCTATTTATTATATAATAATAATTCTAGTAAGAGTCACCTTTTATATTCAATACTTCAAAACATTAAATAGATTCCCCATATTCCAAGCAACACGATTCTTAACATTTTTGGGGTCTAGATTTTATGCGGTTAATCTATGTGAAGATGGTTTCATGATTTCTATATGTGGTGTTAGGACTCCTTAGATAATTACCACTATAATATTACTCTTTAAATGTATGAAAATACTTGAACTTATCCCTCTCATGGTCTAAACTGCATGACTGAAAATGTTGTCTATTCACTTCGATAACTTCATGTAGTTTGATTCCCCTCATCATGGGATATATAGTGAGTAATAGACATTAGTTATCCATTACCAACTTCAGAATCACTAAAAAAATTTGGTTTTCTATGGTGAAATCACCCTTAAATTTATCACATACATCCTATCAAGTATAAGTCATATTTAATTACCTTCACAGATCAGTGGGCCAAAATTCTCTTATAGTCTGATATGAAGAATGAACATCCTCAACGAATGATGTTAAACTATATAATTACCCTAGATAATTTTGTGATAACTCTAGATAATAGATAGTCTTATGTACTATTAAACTAGGATTCTCCATTTGAAAAATATAGGGTTAATTCATTTCCTCAGCACATGAAGCTAAATTGTATACATTCCCCATGAAAATTCAACATTCCCCATATCCATGTATGTAATGATCTAGTGCTATCGTTATAGAGATTATTTGTCCACCAACATCAGTAACCTTCCATAGAAGTTTATAAAACTATTTTTGGTGTGATTCACATTTTTATGGAATATGTAGGGAATCATTAATATTTAATCATGGGTCCATACCATCTATCAACAAATCATGGGGATTTTATAATAATGTAGCTCTTTATTTCACACTTAAACCTGATTTATTATGTACACATTAAATTAAGACAACTCCCAGGATTGATAGGTCTACTATCAAATCAAATTAGGAACATTACATAACAACCTAAAACATAAAACACAATATCATTTACGAAAACATCTTTTACATGACCACAACATTCATTCGTACATTGCATTGCATGGGATAACCTGAGGACATACGTAAGAAAAGTGTGAGTTATAAATACCGGTAAGGTAGTAAAAAACTCATTACATGAAGAATATAGTACATGTTATGAAATAGGCATATCAATGGATCACAACAAAAACATGAATATAATGGAATGGTATAACATTATTATCATAACATGTCAATGTGGCAACATCATTTAACATGATATTAGCATGGGCCAATTCTCATTGAACATGGAGCATGAGTAAACCCTCATAGAATATGAATTAGAATGAGTAAAATCTCATTGCACAAAAATTATCCTGTTTAAATCCTCCTTTCACTTGAATTATCATGATTAAACCCTCATTACACATGGCGTATCATGATACACTTCTTTACCCATTGCATTGGGGGCTATTAGGGATCTCCCATTATAAACGTTTCATTTCATCCAAAATTTTACCATATGGATCATATAACATGGAATCATTAATCATAATAATTTATTCTATAGTAATAGAATTAGGAATACATACATGAAATTATATAATCAATAAGTATATGTGCATGAAGGTGAATTTTAAAGACTTGGAAATTTCATGGAATATTTTTTCGTAATTTCTTTGGGATTTTACAAGAACGCAGTTTCTAACGGAACCTGATTCTAAGGCCCGGTGTGCCTAGAAACAATTTCCGAAGTTTGGCTCGGGTACGTTCAGTGAACGAACGAGCGGGTTTTTCTAACTTTTGAACCGGTGCTCAGAATCGAAATCTGAGGGCACTGATGGAATTGTAGTGCCAGCAATTGCTTATGAACACCTTTTCTGAAGGTGCGGTTGCTCGGGTGTTGATGTAAAAAAAAGTGGGGAATAAAAATATAATTGTTTTATTTTTATGTCTTCACTAAGCGGTTTATGTGAAATAAAGTTGTGTCTCAACTTAATTTCTATTTTCTAAGTGTTAGATCCTTGGAGTGGAAGTTGGAGTGGGACCCACCAGATGTTAACTTCCCATGAGAGGATAAAGGGTGAGTTGGGGCCCACACGAGCCCCCACCTTTTCAAATTCCTTAACTCCATAACCCACCTTTAATGTGAGACCACTCAGCTCCCCCTCTCTCTTCATTAATCATGCCAACTCACTTAATTAATTAAGTGAGTTATTTGTTTGATTTTTAAAAATTGAAAGGCTTGGAATGATGTAATAAAATAAGATAAGTCTAATTTTATTTGAGAGGGTTGGTTGTTGTTTGAGGAGATTGGGGAGGTATAACTCTTTTCTCTGGGGAATAACTTCATCCTCCTGCGAAGAGCTTCAATACTTCTGCGAAGAACATCATCTCTTCAACGAAGAATGACTCTGCGACTCCGGTATCTCCATTCCCTTTCTCCTCCGCGACAAGGGAAGAGACACCGATGTGGGAGTTCTCCAATGACACGTAATCATCCTATTCTCTCTATGATAAAGAGAAGACGACATCTCCTCGGATGCTCTCCGTCGATGTCTACAGAACCACGCCCCGCGATGACGCTTTCCGCGACGCTCTTCGAACATCAACTCGTTATCAAGGTAGGGGTTTTTATATATGTTTGAATTCGTTTTATTTATTCTTCATATCCTAAATTCACGATGATGATGACCAAATGAACATGATCATCATCCTGTACATAAGCCATGCTCCTTTTTCTTTTTATTCTTCACGTGTTCTTCATGCATTCTTCAATGCCAAATATTTATTGATGCTGGAAATGTAGAGTTTTGTTGAGCGCAAAATATGGATGCGAAGTCATTGACACAAGGATCACAAAAATGGGATCGTTTAATTTTTCGGGCTTGGAATGAAGCCACAATGGCTCGCGAAAGAAGGCGTCCAAATATTTATTGACGCGAGAAACACGGAGTTTTGTTGGGCGCAATATATGGATGGGAATCCCTCGACGCAAGGATCACAAATATGCGGTTGTATAATTTTTTGGGGTTGTAAAGAAGCCGAAATGTCTTGCGGAAGGAGGCATCCAAATATTTATCGACACTGGAAATGAAATATTTGGTTGAGCGCGACATATGGACGTGGAGCTCTCGACCCGAGGATCATGAATATGCGATCATTTTAATTTTCGGGCTTTGAATGAAGATACAATGACACACGGAAAGGGGGATATGTGGCAACGCCAACGACTGGATGAGGGGGAACTTTTGACATACTTCTCCTGATATTTGGATGCATTTGGATAGTGGCCGGGATGGATTGTACCCAAAATCCAACCGAGCCCCTGGAACGGAAAAGCTGATAACTTTCAGACCGGACGTCCATTTGACGAACCGTCAGTGGCGTTGGTGATCTCGTTGAGAAATGGTCCCTATGAATATATCCTATGAGAGTTCAGGGTACATTTGAGATACGGCTGGGTTGGTTCTCACACGAAACGAACCGGACCCCTAGGACTAAAAGGCTAATAACTCACAAACCGGGCGCCCGATTGGCGTGTCGTATGTTGTGTTGAGACCCCTCTGACAAGGCGGTCCTTTGAGATTATTCTTCGTGGGACTTTGTGAAACTCGGAGTATCGACCAGTAGCTCGTGGAGCGGACCCTCCTGGAGATGAGCGTATGGTGTACGGAGACCGTGTAGCCGACTGAGACCTGACGACTGCTTGACAGACTCAACTTGGATTGAGTCGACTAGCCGAGTGGATGGAGCACTACATTGTTTGGGTGAAGAACCATGGAGGACGGAGCACTACTGAGTTTGGGTGCAGACCTGCGGTACTCGTCCGGAGAGTACCTCTGCAGGCTATTAGGGGGAATGCACTACTATGTTTGGGTGGCAGACCCCGGCGGGAATCACTACTGTGTTTGGGTGGCTGACCCGCATTACTCGACAGGAGGAGTACCTCAACAGTCTTAGGTTAGTGAGAAGTACCTCAGAGTCGTGAGAGGATCACTGTACTCGATAGAGACGGGGCTCTTCAGCAGTTACGGTTTTGATAAATGAAAATCCTTGTCTGAGCTGAGTCTATGACCTTTGTTTTTACCTCATTATTGAGATGGGTCACTTGATAACTTAGGTATATGTATGGGCATATACCTGGGGAGTGGTTATCCATTGATTTCATAATCTTAGAGTCTCCTCATGATTGAGATGGGTTACTTGATAACATAGGTATATATATGGGCATATACCTAAATAGAGGTTATCTATTGAGATCTTTCGTCGTGGTTATCCTTGTTAGATTTATTGAGACCTAGAGGGTCTCAGGGTCCCGACTGAGTATCGTTATACTCACCCCTGCACGGGCTATGCCCGTACGTTGTGTTGGTTGCAGACGACGGGCAACTCTGACAGAGGCCGAGTGTTCGAGGACTGGACGGTACCCGGAGGTGGATCTCCGACGAGTCAGTATCCAGAGGTGGAATTCGCAACGTGACGATACTCGGAGGAGGTTGACGGGTGAGAGAGTTTCGGAGGCTATCTGTACCTACCCTTCAGGTAGGATCCTTGGTGGACGATCCTGGAGCTATGTTATCTGTAGCTACCCTTCAGGTAGGATCCGTGGTGGATGATCCAGGAGCTGCGCTATCTGTACCTACCCTTCATATAGGATCCTTGGTGGACGATCCAGGAGCTGCACTATCTGTACCTACCCTTCAGGTAGGATCGGAGGTGGACGACCCGTGATCTGCTTCTATTCTTCCAACTATTTGTCTTTTTCGTTGTTTTTCATTTCAGTTGTAGCTGTACTTTTTAGTTGGTTTTGTATACTGGCCCTTTTACTTTTCAGCACTTTCTTTTGTACTTAGTGTTTCACTTCTGCTTGTACTATGTGGTGTTTGTTTAATTTTATAAAGGCAATTCCTTCCCATTTATCGAGATTTACGACTTGGTTCTAGTCACCATCCCCTAGACTATGGAAGGTGAGCATGGGGTAGTCATGGCACGGGCCCCAAGGATGGGTCGTGACATGAATACCCAAGATAGGGAAATAGGAATAGTATTCACTTCATGATGACTTTGGCATGGAATATCACGGTGCAATTTTGGTAGAACAACGACTTGAAATAATGAATCATAAAAAAGGTTGATGAGAGAGAAAGAGGTATATCGTAATATGTAGATGAAATGGATAGTAAGGGTGTAATATAGATACATGTCCCAATACATGGAATTTTGAAATATAAGTCATAACATAAAAAACAAACATAAGGAAAGTGGGGAAATGAAATAACTATTATGAAATTCCAGCATGGTAAGGGGTGTACATGGGAGAGATTAACGAGAGAGGATGAGGTTTCCCATCCTTAAAATATAAGGACGGTTGTATGGGGTAATGAAAAAACATACCCCAACGTCTATAATTGAATATAAATTGGTACAAAAATATAAAAAACCTTAGACAAAAATGAGAAAGGAAGGAATACCTTACGGAATTTCAGCATGGTAACAGTTGCACATGGGAGGCATTAAAGATAGATAAAGGGGTATCTCATCATTAAAACATAAGAAGAGTAGTATAGGGGTGGTTCAAAATCATACCCCAACATTTTTAATTGAAAATAAAATTTGATAACTATATAAGGATAACATGTACATAAATAAGGAAGGAAGAAAACTGAGAATCCCTTACTTGGTTGTGTGATCCCAACAGATTGGGAGATTCTTGAGAGAAATCTATAACAATCATGGTGCACCTTGTGAGGATTATAATTGGATGAGGGTATATTATGGACATTTTTAGTGGTTTTTATTGAAAATTAATGGGATATTGAGTGGGTTTATATATGAAGTGAGAGTGAATTATTTATTATTTAGGTTTTGGACACTACACATTAAAATAATAAAAAGCAAACAAATCCCATAGTTTATTCCCATGGGTTGTACCAAAGTGGATTGGAATACAATATTTTATATTTAAGATCTATGAACAAAAAAAAACCGGCTTGCTTATGCGTAGGATGGTCACACTCTCAAAGAAATCATTTTAAAATGATAAAATAGTTTATAAGTCTTGGATGGTCTACTAAGGCACAATAAAATTAATCAAACAAATCTAAAATAACAATATTTTAACTGTAAATCATATATTGGATGAATATACCTTTTATAGTATTTTATTACATTACTATTGGGTCATTATGATGTCATAAAATAGATATATATTTAAACAATATTTATTATTCAACTAAAAATTCGATTGTCTCAAAAAAATATGATAAAATCACCATTATATAATTTTGATTTCCTAAATAAATAAATAAAATATTCATTTTATCTAAATAATTTTCTAAATATTTGAATTTTTACTTTTAAAATAAAAACTAATATTTATTAAAAATTCATGGGTTTGGACAAAAACATTGTTCAACCCTTAACAAAAATTACAATTGTATTTATAAAAATTATACGATCATTTATATTTAATAAAACTATTTTATATGTAATATTTTATAAAAATTATATAATTAATAAATCCATTAATTCATAAAAAAATATTTCTTAATTTAATATTAACTAAAAATACTATTTGTTATTTTAAAAAAATTTACAGAGTAACAAAAATAAAATTAATGTATAATATATATTCTACAAAAAAGTAATTCACATTATCATAGTGATAGGGTCTTGATACACATACCTTTATAATAATTTCATAAGATATAGGGCTCCAGTCGTAATCATAACTTAATATTGAGATAACTTGATAATTTGACATTAATTCACATCAAGTATCTTTTCTAGTTTATAGATTTATAGAATTAGATCATAACTTATTCATAACATCATGAATATTACAAGTAGACACTTCTACTCACTATCCCTTTTTTCAAATATAAAAAACATAGAAATATAACATAGTTTGATGTCTTAATGGCATAAATTTTCCAAGATCCCATCCTTGACTCTATTCTCATTTATGTCATGTGAAAAAAAAAATCAAAACATGGAATGAGAATAAAAACCATAGCAAGTGATGAATATTGAATGAAAATTGTTAGTCTTAGGGTAATGTGAAAACCATGAATACTTTATTATAAATTAATACTTTTCACTATTAATAATTGGTAAATATACTTCACTAAATATGAGCTCGTTATTACCCTTTCAATAACCAAAAGATTTCCAAAATACCACAGAGGGAAACATATAACATATAAATGTAACATGGGACATGAATATACTTAAATGGAATAACGATATGGCCGACATCCACATATATCACTAAATAGAATATCCATATGGAAAACTTCCAAAATAAAGGAATGATAGGTTATAACGAAACCATCCATCCTTGGTTTATCATGTAACCACCCATCATTTGGTTTGTCATGTAATCACCCATCGTTGGTTTATCATGTAACCACCTGTCAAATATCTAAGAACCATTATATAATAATAACACACAGAATATTTCAAATATCAAAATTTCACTATTAACATTTCATTTTAAATTACAACATATCATTTCAATATACTGAAATATTCTATCCCTTCCCAAAACTATTTTCAATACCAACACAACCAAAAATTGAATAAGGGATTTCATTTTTGTATGAAAACATTAAGTCTTATAGAGGAATCCAAATTTCAAATAACTATTACAACAGTAGAGAGGTTGTTGTCACTGCATACGTTAGAAAAATTAATTTTTTCAATTATAAAAATGATTCATAGAAAATATATTCCATTTTAAATAATGTAAAAGTAAAAGAAGCTTATTATACACCATGTAGAAGGAAGAGATGTATGTTTTCAAAATAGGCTTCAATGAAAGGAGATTGAGACAAAGTCCCATAAAAAGATTATTTTGTTAATAAAATAGATCAACAATGATTATTAAATATAAGTAAACATAATGTATAAATATGATAAATGATTTAAAATTCATTTCCCACATAATAATATAACGACATAATCAAGATGTAAAAGGTGAACCCAAAGAATGGAAATTGGGTATAGAAGTTCCCTTACCTCATGTCTGACTTGACTCATTCATTCATTAATATCCAGAATAATTAACATCATTAAATTTCTAAAATTTTAAGAAAATTTTTCAATTTATTTATTCCTTTTATATTACTTATTACCAATTTATAAAAATTACTTAAATATTTTAGTTAATATCGGTTGTTTTTTTATATTGGGTACTTGAGTCAGATATGATCTCGTTATAATTAAAAATTGTCTTTGTGGTAAAAAGTACATTATCTTTAGAATAATATTCATGATTTAATTATAATACATATCCTTTATATATGTATTTATAATAGTCCATAACCTTCTTAAATAACAAATTAAAGGCACCCTTCAGGGAGACGGTAAGATGTACGTACACATGAATTCTACTTTCAAATTTTTGTCATATTAATGAAATGAAAAATAAATGATACATAGTAATATAGTATTTTTTGTATAAAATAATTGGATATATATGTAACATATGTTCATTAATTCAATCCTTTATATGATCCATGCGTGGAATGAACGAGTTGTATCACTTCCAGGGGCGGTAGTCTACACTTCCTCAAATGAAATTATCGTATTTACACATCATGAAAAGAATTAAGGTCTGTTTGTAAATAAAAATTACAGTATCATAGATAAAATATAAATATAATATATTTCAAATATAAAAAAAATTCCCTCACAATGGACACCATGATAGGAGGTGGGGTGAAATCGAACAATCATCATTTTTTGAGGCAGTAGTTCATCATACACAAAAACTGTATATTCATATCCATCTGATAGAGGTGTGTGTAAGATTAGTTAGAATATATCCCATAAAAAATCCTAGTATATTGAGGATACTAGTTTTGTTATGAAATCAAATAATAATAGTAAAATATATATTGGGGAAGTAAAATAATGGAATGGATCTTCAGAGAAGATGCTACCTCTTAAAACGTGTAACAAGCTTCGATTTGAGCCAAAAGGATTACTTGAATTTCTTTATTAAAAAAGTAAGGCTCCTTGGAAGTATTACGGTATTTTGGAATATTATTAGAGCATAGTTTTTATTATACATGGGTTTTGAAAAGTGTAAGTAAGGTTTAGAGGTGGTGTCCTTTTATAAGATGGAGGAGGGGTATATTGGGAATGTCTTGAATGATTAGTTTATTATGAACTGAATTTCGATTTCAATATGACCAAAAATAATTTAATTCAATGATAAAGTTATTATTGTTCGTTAATCCTTTCAAACAACAGGTTTTAGACACATTTTGGTTACAGATATAACCTTATCTTTTAGATTGAACCCTTAGTTAACTAATTTAACTCTTACGAAGTCTTCTTGTATATTCATACTATATGGTTAAAATAGATACCATCAAATTACAATAGAACCTCAAGTTTTTTGTTAATGGAATTTTTAACATTATCTAATTCATTTAGACTAGTATTATATATTTACTACTGTTATATCATTTAATAAAATAATATTTTATTAAAAACCGTATTTATTTCAATTTTATACTACTCATATCATGACTTATTACAAATCAATTACAAATTATATAAAAAATCATTAATTAAAACATAACAAGACATATGAAACCTTAAATTTTTTGTGTATTAAAAATTTTTCAAAATAAATTTATTTTAATGTTTATAATCTCATTTATTTGAATCATTCATTAATAATTCAATCACCACATCATTATTGTGTCATAAATGAATTTATTTATACACTATATAAAAATTATAAATAATATAAAATGATGTATAAAAATATTTTTATATTTATAATGAATATGTATAGTCTAAAATATCACATATATAACTCCATATAAACATTATTTTACTAAAAGAAACTTGTTTATGTTATATTTTTCTTTACTTTTAATTAATTCTTATAAAGTAAGATTTTCACATCCATGTGGCTCCATGGGGTCCCCAAATCGACCCAAGGATACCGATGGTATAAAATATCTCATTAAATTGGATTTGTACATGTTTTAGGGTAGATTAATATTATTTTAATAATATTTTTTACCCTTATTTACCAGATTTACCCTTTAAACATGGTAAATAAAATAATTACTCATGTTACTATTCAATGTGTATAAAACATAAAGGTAACTATTTACACAATTTGGAACTGCTAATTTAAAATATTGAATCTATTTTTTCTAAATTCAAAGCACATATTTTGCAATAATTAATTTAAAGTTAATTCCCATTGTCAAAACCCAGATGCTTTATTTTAAGAAGTAACAACTATCAAATGATTGAGATGTGTTTATGTCTAATTTAGAAGTAAAATTACATACAATGACCAAAATTGATATAAATTTTCTGAACATAATATAATTATACATTAAAACAACTAAAATTTTAACATAACTATATAAATAAATTAGATGAAAAGACCGTTTTGATTTAAAATGCATTATTTCTTCACTATTCATCAAAAAATGAACATTATCACAAAATTCAAAATATTCATCAAAATTAAAATATTTTTTTCATAATATATAAAAGAATTATATTTGGTCAAATAGAATATATAAATGTGAAAAAAATACAATATTTAATAAGGGTTCACAATAAAATGGTTGTAAAACTGCATTTTTTGAAAAATAATTTTTTTATTCAAAAAATTGAATTTATCTTTATATAATATCTAGAAAACATATAAAATGAATTTAAAACATTAAATTTAATATATATCATATATTTTCCATTAAATAATAATCCATAAAGAGTGATATAAAAAATTATTCACTTTTAAATAGTTTTCATAAAAATGAATCCTTTATATTCAGTTGGTTTTTATTTCCATTACTTTAAAATTTTGTCACCAATGAATCATTATTTAAACATGCGTAAACCATATTTCAAAAGTCAGTTGATACTATGCATTCCACCCATTCAAATGTCTAGTCATTAACTACCATTTAAAATTATAATATTATTATTGTATTATATTTCGGCATAACTCAAAGTTGTGTGAAATTTAGGATTTCAGGAAAACACGTTGTTGTGTGTCGAGTACACTATTAGAAGTAGCATCATCTTTAAGGTAAAATTAATATATTATTTATAAGTATTAATAGAAATAAAAAATTATTTTTCTATAATAAATGCATCGTTACAACCTTCCCCCCTTTTGTAAATTGCATGCTTTCAATAATAAAATTGGACCTGGAAACATCAATGAATGTACCACATCAGAAAAAGAGTAAAAAAAAATATTAGATTAAAATAATTAAAATGAAGTAAAAATTTCTTCAATGATAACACATACAAGGATTCCATTTCGGAAAACCTAGATATGGAAGAGAAACTAACCATCACGTTCTGATGGAGAGTAATCGAAATGATGATCAGAAGAAAGGTGACCCCTAGATAATAACAAACTTGTGATAGGTTTAACAATATTTTGTTCCCTTGTAAAAAAAATAAATGGACAACATTTTTTTTGTTCCTTTTCATAATGATACAAAATTTATTTACAAGATTGAATATGAACATGAGGATATATACATACTCTTCAAGTAGAGTTCTATACTTCAATAAATTTCTACCACAAACTCATCTTTCCTCAACAAAACGAGTATTCAATATGACATGGTCACACCTGATGTTCTAGAATCAAATTCTATAGAATAAAATATACTATAAAATAAGAAATGTTTATTTCCCATGTTTGTTGACATTAAAAAATACCAAAATGATTAGTATAAGATCAAATAATCCCCCAAAAGGATAATACATTATTAAAATAAATACTACTCTTAATATCCCAAATTAAAAAATCAATACCTAAAATTTCGACAAAAAAGATTCAATACACAATTGTCTTTAAATTTCATCAAAATAATCCAAAATATGATTTAAACCCATAAATAAAACGATTTTGATCACATAGTCTTCCATGATAAATCTTAACATTTATCTCTTAATAACATCAACTGCTTGTAAAGTCAAATATTGAGACGTAATTAACCAAATCACATATTCTCCAAGATAGTTTAATCATTTTATTAAATAACCCAAATTTCTAAAAGCCAACAAAAAAATACATTCTTCCAAAATAAAATTCAACCATTACTCCTCTAATAAAATCCCATAGTATTCAATTTTCATTAGGCATATAGGGTCCCAAAATATCCAATTTCTTCTAAAATAAGTTTTATAAATTTATCACTATATCAATTTTACATAATAAGGATATCTATCTGATAAAAAATAAGTTCCCAAAATCAACATATTCTTGAAAAATAAAATCATTTAACTAAAAATAATATGTCATACTAACCAGGGAATTCACGTAAGCTAGTGGTAGGAAATTAATCCCATTTTCACTTTGGTTGTAGTTTTGATTCCCAAGCATTGTCCAACTTAATGAGTTGTCATAGGGTCTACTTGTTGTTTTATTTCACAAAAAAATTATAATTGTAATAACCTTGAAAAAATGATATTAAATAATTAAAAATATCCATATCTTGTATTAACCTCAAAGGTTATTTTATACATCACATTTTGAATAATAAAAAAACTAATAACCCTATAATTGCCTCAAATTCAGGGATCATATAAACCCTAATGGTTCCTTATAACTATATCTACAAAAGAAAAGATAATTATTTCTCAATTAGCATTTTATATAATAATCATAGGGGTTAATAATTCTTGATGTCTTTTAATGTTAATCCATGATTAATACATTTAATTATATCATCACTATAGATCTGACATATCTCCTCAATTCCAAAAAATTATACCTCTTAATAATCAAACATTACTCATAAATATTTTATCCATGTTTTCCATATCATTATTTTGTACTTATTTCCGGCAATCAAAATCAGGCATAAAGTTCTTTTATTTAAATAATGGAAAAACATAAGCAAAGAAAAAATCCATACCTTTCATAGGTTATTTTTAGTTTCCACATCATCAATTGGAATGGAATTAGGTATTGGTAAACACATATTTGTATGGTGTTGTTGATCCAATTCCCTATCCTTATTTGGAGGACATATATTGGCATACTGACCATTCACACCACATTTGAAACATTCAATTAATCCCTCAAAAATAACTTCTATCCCTTTCTGAGAGTCAACTGAACACTTCCTTTTTCAATAAAATGTTATTTATTTATGACTTTAATTACCACATCTATAAAATCTTCCCATCTATTTGAATCATTTTACTAGGTTTATCTTTCCACATCCTTGAAACATATGTTTTTAATATAATTACCAATATGATTACTACCTATACTTCTAAATGTATTCGTTTTTCACTTATATTATTCTTTAGAAAAATCTTCAAGGTTTAAGTGGTCAGTCATAACTCTAGATAATCGATTAATAATAACCACAAGAGTTCTCATTGCATATCCTATTTCGTTCTATTGGCCATTTAGAAAACTGTCATAGGTTGCATCACATCCATTATTACATTGGTCCATACTAGATCTATCCATTTAATAAAACCAAAAAGCTCAGTGTGAGTATACTAGTAAAATCATCATATACTATCTTATGAGGAGGGTAAATACTAAGATATATTTATTGATGTTATCTTAAACTCATTCAATTTATCTAAAATATCTATAACTCATTCTAACATGCTATCCATTATAGCTATTTCACTTATGATTAAATAAAACCCAAACCTCTAACGATATATAAACTGTCCTTTGATACCTTCAATAAGGCCCCATAACTAAGCATTACTTATTATTGAGATAAGTAGATAAATTTGATTTAACTCACATCAATTATCTTTTCTGTTTTATAGCTTTAAACAATTAGGTCACAAAATATACATAACATCATGAATATTACAAGTAGACACTTCTATTCAATATCATTATTTATATAAAAGAAAAACTCTTTAAAACAAAATATGAAATCATTTCATGTTTTAACAACCTAACATTTTCTTGAACCCAACCTTGTATCTATTCTTCATTATGTCCTATGAAAAACCATTCATAACGTGGGATTCACATAAAAAGCATAGTAAGGGATACATAAAGAATGAAATCTTTTAGTCTTGGGATAACATGAAATCCTGAAATATTTTATTATAATGTAATACATTTTACTTTCAAGAAGTGGTTAATATAAATAACTAAATATAATATCATTACATGCCCATCCTGTAACAAACATATCTCCACATTCCCATAGAATGAAACATATAACAAATAGAGGAAACATGGGACAAAAACATACTTAAATAGAATAACCATACGGTCGACTTCCACACATATAACTAAATGGAATTTCTATATGGTCGACTTCCATACCCAATGAATTGGAGGTTGTAATGAACCCACAAATACATGGTTTATCAAATAACCACCCATCATTCATTTTTTCATGTAACCACCCATCAGTGGATTATCACATAACCACCCATACAATGTCCAAATACCCTTATATAATCATAACCCATAAAATATTGCAAATATCAACATTTTACAAATAACAGTTCATTTTCGATTTCAAGAAATCATTTCAGGATATTAAAAAATTAAATCCATCCCAAAAAACCATTTTCATTACAAAAACAACCAAAAATAGAATAATTGGATTCATTTCCTTTTGAAAACATTAAGGCCTATAGAGGATGGCAAATATCAAATAACGATTACGACATTGTAGAGGTTTTTGTATCCACATAAGTTAAGAAAATGGATTTATTCATTTAATAAAACACTTTAGATAAGAGATATTCCATTTTAATGAATTTAAAATTCAAATGGGTTTAATACAAATTGTAAAATAAGTAGGTGTATGTTATCAAAATATGCTTCAATGAAAGGAGATTGATATAAAGTCCCTTACAAAGATTATTTTGTTAATAAAATAGATTGATTAGGTGTATTAACTATAAGTACAAAAAAATAATGTATAAATACAAGATAGGATATCAATATTCATTTCTCACATAATCAAAGAACTACATGATCCAGTAGTAGAATATCAACAAAATGAAATGAAATTGGGTTAAGAAGTTCCCTTACCTCATGTCTAAAATGACATATTTATTAATTAAATTATTGAATAATAAAGTTAAATTAATTTATACTACCTTAAAAACCCTTTTAAATTCTATTATATCAATTATATATCTTACTACCACATTATAAAAATTAAATAATTATTTAAGATAATATGTTCCGTTTTATCGATATTGGGTACTTGAGTCAAAAATGATCTTGTTATAATTACAAATTTTCCATGTGGTCAAAAGTAAATTATATAAAGAATATTATTCATTATTTAAATATCATATATATCCATTATTTTTATTTATAATAGTCCATAACATTTGGATATAATAAATGAAATTCACAATTCCCGGATACGGTAATTCGTATGTATAGATGAACGCTACATTCAATTATTTGTCATATTAAGGAAATTAAAACTAAATAATACATAGGTATATTATAATTCCACAATAATATAATATTATATATTTGTAACATATGTTCATTAATTCGATCCTTTATATGTTCCATACATGGCATGGATGAGTAATATCACTTTGAGGGGGTGGTAGTCTGTATTTCCTCAAATAAAATTATCATATTTACACATCATGAAAACCATAAAAGAATGTATGTAAATAAGAATTATAGTATCATAAATATAATATATATTATATATAAATAAAATTCCTTTATAATGTACACCATGAGAGGTGGTATGGGAAAATCGAACAATCATCGTTTCGTGAGGCAATAGTTCGCCTTACACAGAAACTCTAAGTTCATATCCATTAGATGGAGGTGTGTGTATGTGTAGTTAGTATAATTATCATAAAAAAACCATAGTATATTATGGATACTGGTTTTATTAGGAAATAATATAATAAAAATAGAATATGGAGTGGATAAGTAAAATAATGGAATGGAACATTAGTTTAGACGCTTTCTTTTAAAACGTGTATCTCCCTTTGATTTGAGCCAAAATGAATTCATGAATAGTCTTATGCCTATGTTAAAGAATATAAGTGGAATAAAATGATGTTTGAAGATTATTTAATCAGTGGTTGGATGGGACAAGTGGATTTAGAGGTGTGAGAAAGGGGTAGAGTTTGTGGCCTTTTATAAGAGAGAGGAGGGTACTTTAAAAATGTCTTCAAATATTACTTTATTATAAACATAATTTCGACATCAAATGGTCCAAAATTATTTTAATATGAATTTTAGAGGATAAAGTTTCTAAAATCTCCCAACCTATTGGTTTTAGACATGTTTTGGTTTCAAATTAAACATTATATTTTAGCTTAAGCCCTTAGTTAACTAATTTAACTATGAACACTTCTTCTAGTATATATACTCTATGTGGTTAAAATTGTTTCCAACAAAATATAATAGAACCTAAAGTGGCTAATTAATTAAATTTTAAACATTATTTAAGCCATTTAAATGAATATTATATTTTTATGTCTATTATATCATTTACTAAAATATTATTTGTATTAAAAATTCTATTTATGTCAATTTTTATATTATTCATATAATGAAATTTTAAAAAACCAAAAAAACATTATTATTTCCAAAAAAACCTCATTAATTTATATATAACAAGTAATTATCACACCTAAAATTATTTTATGAAAAAAAATATTCAAAATAAATTTCGTTTAATATTTATAATCTCATTTATATAAATCATACATTAATAATGTAATCACTACATCATCATTGTGTCATAAATAAATTTATTTATTTTATGTAGAAAGTTATAAATAAAATAAAAATTATGTAGGAAATATTTTTTTTCTTATTAATATTAATGGTTTAAAATATCACTTATATTACTCCATATAAAAATGATTTTACTAAAATATACTTGTTTATGATATATTTTTCATTGCATTAAATTAATTCTTAAAAAATGTCATTTTCAAATCCAAATTGATCAATGAGGTGAAAAAATAGATAAATAGTTACACATGGTTGGAAATATCTCATTAAATTGTATTAGGACTTGTGTTTGGGTAATTTAATGTTATTATAATATTATTTTTACCCTTATTTAGCCGATTTACCCTTTAACCGTTGTAAATAAAATAATTACAGATGATACTATTCATAATGTCTAAAAATAAAAGGTATCTATTTTAAAATTTTGATCCTTATAATTTAAAATATGGAATCCATTTTCCCAATTTAAAATCACACACTAGGTATTAATTAATTTAATATTAATTCTCATTGTAAAAACCAAAAATGGGTTTTTAAGAAATAATAATTATCTCAAGATTGACATGTGTTTATGTCAAATTTCAAAGAGAAAATACCTAAAATGACAAAAATTGAATGAAATGAAAAAATATAATCAAATTTTACTTTGAAACAAATTATTAGTAAAATCTAACTATATAAATAAATTAGTGAAAAATACAGTTTTGAATTGAAATGCAGTATTTTTTATTATTCATTTATAAAAGGTATTTATCAGAAAAACAAAAAAATATATTCCAAAGTTTATTTTTATGTCTTTATTATATTAAAGAATATTATTTTAAAAAATATAACATATAAAAGTGTCAAAAACAAGATTAAAAAAGGGCTCTCTATCAAAAGGTGATAAAACTGCATTTTAAGATAAATACATATTTTATCTGAAAAATTGACTTCCTTTTTATATCATATATAGAAAAAATAATATGAATTTAAAACATTAAATTTAATATGTATAATATATTTTTCATTAAATAAAAATTTATAAAATGTGATATTAAGACACAATTATTCTCTTTTATATAGGTTTCATAAAAACACATCTTTTATACTCAATTTGTTTTTATTTCCATTTCTAATAAAAATTGTATCCAATGAATATTTATTTAAATATGAGTAAACCGTATTTCAAAATTCAGTTGATACTATTCATTCATTCCATTCCAAATTCATGGCTTTAAATACCATTTAAAATAATAATAATATTATTATATTATATTTTGGTATAACTCCATGTTGTGTGCAACGTAAGATTTCAGAGAAACCCATTGTAGCATGTTGAGAATGCTATCAGAAGAATCATTCACTTTAAAATAAAATTAATATATTATTCTTAATTATTAATATAAATCAAAAAGTATTATTCTATAAATACCAAGGTCTTCACATAAGACCAAAGGGTAAGGTGTGTGATTGTGAAAGAATCTTGGGGTGGCTTGGATAACATCGCTCGAGTGGTAATCTTGATTAAATTCCACTTATCCCATAGAAGATTATGTTCATGCTTAACATATTTAATATCTACATGGTCTTGGTCAAGAGAGAATCCCCTTGAAGGTACCTCCTTTCTGAGCTATAACAAATGGTCTCTCTTTGGATAGATTTTAATGGATGTGGGCATCAATTAATTTGTCTGAGTAAACTGGATTTGATAAAGGTGTATATTTAAACTAATAATGTGATAAATATTGAATTACTATATTATCAATGGTGAAAATCTATAAGAGTATTTTAGAATCCAAAAATATAAATCCAAGGAAGTGCATATGTTTTATAAAACCACTGTACATAACAAGACATTAAATTAAATCAAGATTAATTTTCATTAATAAAAGTCCGGGTCTTTACAATCTTCCCCCCTTAAGAAATTTCTCCCCCAAAATTTCATTTCCCATAATAAAATAAATGTGGGTAGCTCTGCATCATCACTTTCTTCTTTACCCACATTGCCTTTTCGAGCTTGTAGTTTTTCCACCAAACCATGAAGAAGGGAATTTTCTTATTTTGTAGAACTATTTCTATAAAATTTAAGATCATCACCGAATTCTATTCAAAGGAGGGTTCATTATACCATTTTACCACATATCAATTTTTAACATGCAAAGGATCAGTTATGTACATTCTCAAGAGTGATACATAGAATACATCAAGCAGTTGAGACATGTTTGCTGGGAGTTATTCGTAATAGGCCACTACAAAAATGTGATCAAGGATCTCAAATGGGCCAATGTACAATGGACTAAGCTTATCCTTCATCCGAAATCTCATAACTCTCTTCCATAGTGACATGACGGTGAATACCATGTCCCTAATATCAAACTCTAGGTCACATCGATGATTATCAGTATAGATCTATTGTCGACTCTTAGTTTCTTTAATGTGTTGTTGGATGGCCTTAACATTCTCTACAATTTCAATTCCAATTTTTGGACCTCGGAGTTTTTTCTCCCAAACATCATCCCAACAGGTCAGTATTCTACACAAGTTCCCATAAAGGGATTCATAAGGAGTGATTTGGATTCTTTAGTGGAATCATTTATGGTACGATAACTCAACTAGAAGAAGCTGTTGATCCCTTCATCCTTTGATGTCCATTGAGAATGATCTAAACATGGAATCTAGTGTTTGGATAGTCCAATCAGATTGGTAATCAATTTGAGGATGATATGTCTTACTGATGTTTAGCTCAATATTCTGACTGTGCTGGAGACTCTTCCAGAACATAGAGGTTGATCTTGGATCTCTATTGGATACAATAGTTAGTGGAACTCCATGAATCCTTACCACTTCTCTAATTATTATCTATTCTAGTTGATCCGACAAGAAATCCTCTCAAATTGTAATGAAGAATGTGGTCTTTGTAAGATGATCCACAACAACCTAGGTATCATTGTTTCCTTTGGATGACTTCGGACGTCTACGGACAAGTTTCATGTTGATTTTCTCTCATATCCATGTTGTTATGGGTAATGGATGCATCATCACCTTAGAACTCTTCCTCTTAGCCTTCACATGATGAAAAACCGGGCACTTTGATGTATACATAGAGATCTCTTTCTTCTTGATCTCCCACCAATAATGCTCTTGGAGATCTCAAAACATCATTTTTATAGGGATAATAGAGTAATTCAAACTATGTACATCAACCAAATGTTCATCATTTAACACCGGAGTGGATGGAACACCTAGTCTTTACCCTAATCTCACAATTTCTTCTTTATTAACATTAAACCCGATGGATTTCCCTTTTCTGATTGTTTCCATTTTCTTCGAATTATAACATCATCCTTTTGAGTTTCCTTTCACCTTTATAAAAATGACAATTGAGAAATCATTTTTGAATGCATTTATTATGTTTCCATCATTATGATTCCAATTTCCATCTTCATCAAATCATAAAATATACAATCATTTTCAACTCTCATCTATGATATAATTGATGGGTAATTTATACATAGATTATATGCCACCTTTTTCGCTTTCCCTGGGTGGTAATGGATTGAGAATTCATAGTCATTGATCTGCTCTAACCATCTTCATTGGTGCATATTGAACTCTTTTTGTGTGAATATATACTTTTGGATATTGCGGTCCATATACATTTCACACTTCTCCCCAAAGAGGTAATGTCTTCATATATTTAAGAGAATATTACTATAGCCAACTCCATATCACGTGTTGGATAGTTTTTCTCATGAAATTTCAATTTCCTTTATGCACATGCAATGACATTGTCAATTTGAATCAATACAAGGACCATGCCCTTCTCTAAAGCATCACTGAATACCACATATTTTATCCACTTGGGGGTAGTGTGATCATGAGTGAAGTGATAATCCTCCTTTTAAACTCCATGAAGTTGTCCTAAAATTCATAACTCCATGCAAGCTTGACTCTCATCTGAGTTATCATGGTAAGAGGGTTCTACAGTCATGATACATTTTTCAACAATCGGTGATAATATCCAGGTATCCCCAGGAAGCTATGGATATCCATCACTAATGTTGTCCTTGGACATCCCTCAATCGCGGTTGTCTGGGAGGGATACATGGATATCTCATTGCATGTGATGATATTTCCCATGAATGATACTATCATCAACTAGAACTCACATTTTTTGTACTTTTCACATAGAATCTCCATTCTCATGGTCTCTAGTATAGTGCTTAGATGATCCTCATTATTCTCCTTGGTTTTGGAGTATATTAGATATCATATATAAATACTACCAAAAATTTGTTTAGGTAATCTCTGAATACACTATTCATCAAAGTCCATAATGATTTCTCAAGAATTAGTGAGTCTGAAAGTCATTACTATGAATTCATAGTGCCCATACACTATATGAAATGCAGTCATGGGGGTATCCTCCCACTTCACCCTTACATTGTAATATCCCGACCGTAAATCCACCTTGGAGAAGTATTGTTCTCCATGTAGCAGATAGAAAAAATCATCAATTTGGGGTAGAGAATACTTGTTCATTATAGTTATTTTCTTGGGATCATGATAATCAATGCAATAGTGCATTGACCCATCATTATTTTTGGAAAATGGGACTGGTGCACTGCATGGAGAAGCACATGGGCATATAAACCCATTATAAAAATTATCCTATAATTGTTTTTTTATCTCATCATTCCCCACAAAATCCATTATATATCGAATCATGGATATTGGAGGTGCCTCGGGTATAATATCAGTCGATATTTAAGAATCTCTTCTCAGAGGATGACCAGAAAATCCATCAGGACACACGTTAGTGAATTCCATCACAATAGGTATTTCTTCATGGATGGATTCTTCCTTAGACTAAATAATGTCAGTATGATTCTCATTCTCATGAGGAAACAATATCCACATTTTAAATCCTGGTGATATGGAAGATTCACTATCCTCTTGGCACATATATATAATCATGTGTTGTTTCACCATATGGAGAGTGATTTCCCTCTCACAAAATTTTTTGTTGGCTCTATATAGGTAAATCCAATACATTCCAATAATTTCATCAAATTACAGTAGAGGGAATATGATGAGGATCGGTGGGAAGTTCATTTCACCCATTGTGATAGAGGAGGTGTTTTATTCATGGGATGCAATGATTTCATTTTTTTCACCGGCATCTCTACATCCATGATTTGTGGTGTTATTAGGATTTTTCTACTAAACACTCTGGATATAAAATAATGCATAGAACAGGAATCCAAAAGTATTTTCGCAATTCTTGAATAAATAAATAGCGTACCTTCCACCACTTCATTGTTGGGGTTCACTACAGAAGTAGTGATGGAAAAAAACATTCCCTTGGTTCCATGGAAGTAGTGGGTTGCATTTGAAAACCCTAGGGTTTGGGAACTGATTGTAAAGGTGCCCTTGTACATCATAGTTCAAGAAATGAATAATTCATTGAGGTTAGAACAATGCATTCCTCTCCTCAGTTTCATCAGTGAATTTTTCTTGTCAGCAGTTAATGGCCAGGTGCCCTTCTCTTTCACACCTAATGAATTTCTTCATCCCCTTCAGGAAATTTAAGAGGTTCTACTTTATGCACATTCGTTAAGTGGGGTGATGGAATTTCCCATCACCATTGTATTTATCCATCGGAAATCCAAAATTAATGTCCACTTTCCTCTTGTTATCCCCATGATACCCCTGAGATTATCTGATCTCTAGTTCGAATTTGAGGGCACATATGCCAATTTCCTCATAGCTATCAATGTATCATATCAATAGGGATTTCCTTAGGCTGGTTTTACCCCAAAAAACAATTGTTCAACCTTGAATTCAGGGGTATCGACAAATATGGAGTCATATCGTGCAAGCCTTGTGATTTTTTCCGTATATGCTCCAATAAATTCATCATCTTTCTCCTTTAAGTCAATAAATTACCTTTCCATCTTATCATAGAGGGTGTACGGAGAATATTTATCAAATTTTTCTTTTGGAAATCATTCCATAACAAGGACTCGATCACTTCCTCATGCTACATATTTTTTTTTCCAATGTCTACCAATGTTTTGGTTCACCCTCCATAAGCTAAACAACTATAATGACCGTCTCTTCTTCAGAACATTTAAGGATGGAGAATATCTTCTCATTTGAGTGATCTTTTATTCGATTATTGTGGGATCATATGATTCACTAAAATTAGGAGGCCTTTGTTTCATGAATACCTCGATTATGGCTTGTTCATTCTTGGGGTAGGGTGGGTGCTTGGATGTTCTTCTTAACCAATGTTTCTATTCAAAACCTAAGATAAATGAGAGAGTATCATGACAATGGTTATGATTCCCGCTCCCATTGGATTGGGCATCTCATTTGAGTATTCATCACATTGATCTTCACATCAGTTGATAGCCTAGATCCTCCTATTACCGACCATTGGCTGGAATAAAAGGAATGTTAGAGGTAACAAATAAAATTGAATCCAATGAAAAAAGGGATAATTTATAAATTAAAGTTATTTTCTTTACTCATTAATTTATAAGCTTAAATCAATGTTATCCATGATGTACTTCCAAATATACATACTTTGTGTAATATTTTTATTCCCTTAACAGTGTTTCAAACTAAACATATGAATTTACCAAAGTATATCCCATGCGAGTATCACAACCAAAAGTGTAGTGAGGCCCATTTTCATTCCACAGTTCACGTTTTGGTCTAGCTCAATATAATGTTTTCGGGTTTTACCTCAAGATATATACGTTCTAGAGCTGCCTCGAGTTGCTCATTTCCAGATAGGGATGTATTTTTTTGATAAACCACTTACAATATAAACTCCAAAATTTTGATATTTTTTTATATTAATTAGTCTTTTCCATATGTCCTTAACTCAGTTTTTCAAATCATAATCCCAAAAATAACTAAACCAATCATGTGATACCAACTATGAAAACCCTTCTCTTTATTTCACACTTAATCATTATTTATTACATTAACATTCACATAAGACATATATGAGGATCTATAGGTATAGTGTCTTCAGAAATTATGAACATTACATTAAAAATTAGAAAATAAAACACACTATCTTTATTGAAATATTATTTTACATGACCATAACATTCTTTGTACTTTGCATCGCATGGGATAAACTGAGGAAATGCATTAGAAAAGGGAGAGATATAAAGCCCAGTATGGAGTAAAAAAAGAATAAAATTAAAAATATATTAAATGATAGGACATAGTCATATCAATGGATCATAAGAGAAACAATAACAAAAAGGCATGATACAACATGATTATCATAACATGGATATGTAGAAAGAACATTTAACAAGATATTTAAAAGAGAAAATTCTCATTCCACAAGGATAATGCGTAAACCCTCATTGAACTTGAATTAGTATGAGTAAGCCCTCCTTACAAATGAATTTTTATGATTAAACCTTCATTGCACATCACGTATCATGATACTATTCTTTACCCAATGTATTGGACTGCTATCAGGGTGCACCCTTTACAAACATTTCATTTCATATATAAGTGTGCCACATGCATCATATAACATGGAATCATTAAGCATAATCATATATTTCACAATAATGGAATGTGGAATAAATAAATGAAATTATATAATCAAAATTTATATGTTCATAAAGGTTAATACCCATGATATACAAATGGGAATGGTATTCACTGCATGATGATTTAGGCATAGAACATCGTGGTTCAATTTTGGTAGCAAAATGACGTGACATAATAAAATCATAGAAAATGTTGATGAGATATAAATGGGTATCACATCATATTTACATGAAATTGATAGTAAGGGGTTCATATAGGTAAATTATCCAACACATATAATTTTTAAATAGAAGGAATAACGTAATAAAAAACATTAAGAATAATGGGAAAGTGAATAACTCTTATAAAATTTCATCATGGTAACTGGTGTACATGGGAGGGATTAATGAGAGAGAAAAAGGTATATCATCATTAAAATATAAGTATAGAAATATGAGGGAGGTGAGAAATAATACACCATTTTTTTTAATTGGAAATAAAATAGTATAACAACCTAAAAAAACATGGAAATATATATAAAAGAAGGAATCCCTTATGGAATTTCATCATGTTAAAGAGTGTATGTGGGAAGAATTAATTATAGAGAAAGCTGTACCTCATAATTCAAACATAAGGGGGGATGTATATGTGAGGTTCTAAATCACATCCCAAAATAATTAATTTAATGTAAAAGGAAATACAAATATAAGAAAAAGATGGACAAAATAGGGAAGAAATGAAAGTAAGGATCCCTTACATGGATGTGTGATCTGAAATAATTGAGAGAGGATTGACAAAGACATCAATGGAGAATGGGGTTACTTGGGAGGATTATAGAGAGGGGAAGGCAGAGTTTGGTCTTGCTCCATTGGTTTTTAGTGAATATTAATGGAAGATTGAGTGAGTTTATATAGGAAAGGAGATAGAATTATTTATTATTTAGGTTTTGAACACTACACCTTTAACTAATCAATACCACAAACCAGCCAATTGATTTTTCTAATGGATTTTTTTGAATTGGAGTGGAAAAATATTTTTTATAAGTACAATGGATGAACATAATAAAAATGTAGGCTATCTTATGTGGAGGCGAGTCCCACTCTCAATGAAACCATTTTAAAATGTTAAAATAGTTTATAAGTATTGGAGGGTCCACTAAAGAATTTTAAAATTAAAAAAAATATTAAATCAAATTATATTAAATTTAATACATATTTTGTTCAAATAAATCTTTTATATTATTTCATTACATCACTATTGTGTCATTATGATTTCATCAAACACCTTATATATTAAGTAATAATTAATTTTTACCTTAAAATTCAACTATCTCATAAAATTATGAAAACAATAAAACCATTAGGTAATTTAGACACCCTAAATCCAAAAATAATATCAATTATATATATATATATATAATTTTATAAATTTGTAAATTTTTTATTTTAAAATAATAATCGACATTTATCAAAAATTCATGGGTTTTGACAAAAATAGATTTTAGACCATAAAATAAATTAAAATTGTCTTCATAAAAAGTACACCATCATTTATATTTAATAAAAAGTAATTTAGTAGTAATATTTTCAGAAAATAATATATAATTAAAAATCAATTAATTCATAAAAATATATTTTTTAATTGAATATTTTCTAAGAATACTATTGGTCCTTTGAAAACCATTTACAATGTAAGAATAATAAAATTAATGTATATTCATTATTCTATAGAATAATAATGCACATTATCATAGTGCTAGGGTCATGTAACATAACCACTTATAACACCCACATAAGACCTATGGGTAATGTGTAAGATGGGGATATACTCTTGGGGTGGCTTAGATAACATCACTTGGGTGGTACTATTTATTAACTAACACTTCTCCTGTTGGAGATTCCATTCACGTTTAACATGTTGATGCTTGGCTTTGGCTTGGTCACAAGAAATTCCTAATGATTCTACCTCCTTTACAGGATCCAATAAATGGGCTTCATATGGAGAAATTCTACTATATGGGGCCATCACTTTTTTTTTGTAAATTTCATTTGTTAGAGTCCTATATTTATACTAATCATGTGATTACTGTTCAACAGCTATATTAGAAATGTTAAAAATTCATAATGGAATTTTAAAAACCAATAACATAAAACAAATGAAGTGTATTTGTTTTATATAACTATTTATCATAATAACAGAAATAATTATAATAAGATAATTTTTAATTAATAAAAGTTTGGGTCGTTACAGATATCATTCCCTGATGTCATGAGGTTGACCCACTATGCGTTTTCTTAGGATTTCAATGGAAGAGTGTCTCATAGTCCTTCATTAAAGATTTGTTATCTCTCTTTTTAAAACAAAAACCTCTTTCCTGAAACACATATTCCATCATTGGTCCAAGTGTTACAGCTATATACTATTCCTATCATGCTCGTTACATTTCACATGGTATGTGACTGTTCCGATTTATAGTAATATAATGATCTTTGGTACAACATTAAAAGAAATAGGGAACACCTTTGTCTGAATTCAATGACCATAGAATAAGATAAGGGTCCAAGTCTAACATATTTACTCTATACTTTAAGTGATTTTTCTAGAATGGTGTTTTATATGAAATCTGGTGAGCCTCTTTAGATCCATTCATGTTTTGTATCCTTCCTTCGATACAACATGTATCAATTTTAGAAAGATCCTATTTTATTTCATGCAACATCAAATCATCCTATTTCCTATTGTACATTCTATATGACCTTAAAATATATAAAATGTCTAGGTCACATGACATTAAACATTGAGATGTGACCTAGTCACATGGCATTAAATGATTACCTGTACTATCCTTACTATTTGATGTCAAATTGCATTCCTAATGTCCTTACAATACAATGTAAAGTTGTGTTTCTACTGTCCTCGCTTAAAATCATAACAAAAAAGGCATCCTTGGGCCTCACATGACAGGACCTCCCCTTTGGTGGAGGGTATCTATCAGATCATTCACATTTTCATCTATCACTCAACATCATAGATAATGGTTTCCTATAAAATTAGTTAAATTTTTTTGACCAATAACACAATACAATTTATTCTAATCAATGGTACCATAATACCATGATCACATCATTAAATTAGAGTATTCCACCAATATATTTCCATGATTTTTGTGGATTTTATTAAGATCATCATCCTCCTACATGTCTGAATGGACCCCCTATCAGAATGGTGACTGGGAAAAACACACCTATATTTCATGGTACGTTCCTCATAATAAATTGGATGAAATTTTGAGATAGGTACCACATCTAGAATATGGTTAGTTTTCAACTTATAATTTTTATTCCCCAATCACTGGTTAAGCAATATAGATTTTGTGTTTTTATCATAGTCAATAGTTATCTTATATAATGACATCAATCTCCTTTTATTCCATATTTCAGGTAGTTAGGTTCACACTCACAAAACACTTTTTTTCAGGTAGAATACAACTCTCACGATGTTACACCATTCTTATATTAGAGCTTGATGGGAAAAAAATTTTATTTTCCCGGGTATCCAGTTCCCCATCCATAGCCTCTTTCAGCATGAGCACTCTTATTGGCTAGTAATTAATATAATACCCCAGTGTTCATTGATAATATGAATATCTCAAAAAAATGAGCAATAAAATGTTCATCCCTTATTTCACCGACTAATCATGACTCATGTACTCTTTGGGATCAGACATTTGTTTTTTTAGAAATAATTATTGGAATGAAATAATAAAATTAAGAATAATATTCATTCATGAATTTATTAAACATGAAAATGTTTCATAGGGATATCCACATATTGAAGTGACTATTTTTCTAAATGACATCAATGATTCATCTTTTCAATAGGGAAATTAATCTTGTCCAACCTCTGTTGAGAAGTTTCCAGGGACTTCTATCTACAAATAATGTATTCTTTAATGTAATTTTATTTATATAGATCATCTCCAGCTCTATTGCACTATTTTTTCATCCCATGTCACTACTTATCCTCTACATTATTGGCCTCATCCTTCTCATCCTCAGTCACTCTAAGTTGTGACCTCCAAGTTCTAGTGATCTCAGCCTTAGTAGAAGTGACAATTGGATGCTCATAAGACAAACCCTCTAGGTGGAAACACTATTACCCAACATTCTAATGTTTCTGAGATCCCATATCAATATTCCACTACAAGGAAAAGTCAATCTTCAACCACTTTTCACATTTCATATCAAACAGAAATCCCAAGACAATTCATGATGGTATCTAGTGTTCTCTCTGTCAATCCCTAGGCTACCTTACCAGTGGTGAAGAGATCCCACCCATTGCTTGAGTTCATCTCTTCAGGTTAGATAAATTAAAATTTTAACATAACTCTATGACTTGTGGTGGAAAATATAATTGTCCTGAACAAATTCCAATCTAGATTCATCAAATTTGTCTATTTATATGGGCTCATATCATGGGAATACAACCAAAATACTATTGGATAAGTCCTCTATGATGTTTTCCTTGATTTTATGTAGTAGGAAAATTGTTCCATATATGGGTAAGAGATGATGAAAAACTATCATATGAAATATTTCCTCATCATCCAATCTACCCGCTGAAGAATCTGTTTCTACACAATGTGGAATTTATGTGTTGGATTTTATTTTCCCACCAACCTTCTCTACCCCTTTCATTCTCAAAACATAGGCTTCAGACCCTGAATCCATCACTAAAGGCATTTATGGGATGTGAAATATCAAAAAATCATACACAATAACCTAAAATGTCATAATATATATTAACTCCTCCTTCAGGAATTTGTCTCCAATGGCTACTCTAGTGGTACCTCAATGATTAGTTCATCCAACACGGCTCCTTTGACCAGCTCTATTGTGAGTCTTTCCTCAACCACCTCTACATAGGGTATTGTCTCATCACTCCCCTACATAGGAACCATGGTGTATTTATTGAACACCACAACCTCGAAAGTCATATCCCCTAGGACATAAGCATCCTCCATTTCCACCTCAACCTCAGTTGTTAAAAAATCCAATGTTGGGGCCGGTTGATGTGTCCTGAGTGTCGTTCATACTATAATTCCAAAAAAAGTGTTAGTCAGTCATAGGAAGGAATGTAAAAAGAGTTACTAAAATAGTGGAGGAATAGATTTATGTTATTTTTATACCATAGTTAGGAGCTTATTTAGGTTCAATGTTAGACACTGAGGTGCGGTTTCTTCCGTAACTCTTACATCAGTTCCATGCATCGATTGTTGGATTCCAATAGTTAGTACATCAGGGAGGGACCCCACAATCTCTCCTATAGTGTCAAAGGATTAATATACACCCTCTTAAATTCCATTTCATACATCCCCCTATTCCATCCTTTATTCCTATGAAATTTGAGAAAATATTTAGTTAATAGTTCCAAAGAACATGTTATATCTGAGGTAAATAAAATCAATATATTTACCTAGTTGACTAAAAAAAATTTTAATAGGAGATAATTGGTAAGATTCACATCCTCAATACTCTCCAAACTCATTGAGAAAATTATCACTCACAACCAGTTAATATTATGATAGTTCATGGTGAGAGGTCTTATCCAGCAACACCTTCACCATACAAGATAGCGGACAAAGCAGTGACTAGGGAATGCATAGGTCAGTCAGCTCCACCGTAGATTGTTCTGTCTCATCCCATTATATGTGGAAGACATCCATGGAACAACCAAACCCATGGAGATGCATCTTCTTCATATTGATATACAACCACATCCCACAAACACTATAGAACTACATTTAGCCATCTCAGTTGTCCCAGACCTCATGGAACATTGTAATGTTGGGGATGTCCATGTAGCATTACTACTTCATGGGAACAAAGATGAATATCATTCGGACCACCCAATATGGCTCCCCTTATTATATTTTCTTCCATCATAAGAGTGTTTTCCATAGTACTACTACACTTCATTAATTTGATATTCCATACCGGAGCCTATGAATAGTTAGACCCTCCACTACCGCACAACCTATTAGGACACCCTTACCACCATGTTGTTCTAAAATGACCACTCAACATTGACATCAGGGTTGAAGGGACACAACATAAAATGTCTTTCTGGACCGAAGCCTTTTCATATCCATAGGATATGCACTCTACCAACTCTGCATATACTTATAAATTAGTCCGTGACAGATTTTAGGAAGTAGTGGATCATTCCTCATCTTATAATAATAATCAATTAAAATAATTCATATCTCCCTCATCAATAAGGGATATAATTAATTCATCACCTTTGAGTATAAATTCAATTTTCTCCTTTATATATACCAGCAAATTCATGAAAACTAGTGAAAATTGTATAGATCATAGATCGGCTCAAATTCAACCATCCCCACGAGTACCACACCTCTAACATCAAAGTGGTGAAATATCTACACCACAGTCCATGTACCTTCGTTAGTCACCAATCCTACTGGTTGGTGTAACATATGAAATATTAAATGAATATTTATCACATCCTTATCCATCCCAACACTAAATCTGAACATAAATGGATAACTCCCTAAAATATTCTTTATCGTTGTTTGAAATTTTTTGCATTGGTAGAAATATGGTTCTTATACACATAACCTCCATGTGTCAAGTGACCCATCTATAAATGTAATGGGAGGATGCATACACACCCATAAAATACTATCTTTCATTGATGTGATGTAGTGACTAGTATAAATTCACTAGTATTGGGAAAAAAATTATGATACCCTTCTCAGTCTTCTGTATCACTATCATTATGACGGTTATTGGCTACACCCACATGTGTAAAATACTAAATGAATGTGTCCAACCCCAATTGAGAACTGTAATGAACTATACCAATCTAACCATAGGTTGAGCTTCTATGTTTGAAACATTATCCCCATTGCAGTCAACAACACTCTTGTAGAATCCACCAATTGGAAAAAACTTGCACCCTAGATATCCTCCAAGATATTTCTTCATACTCGTTATTGGATATTATTTTATATATTCTACATCAAATAGATATTTAGTTGACTTATTCATGAAATAGTCAAACTGCTAAATGAAATGAATTTTGATCATCCCCACATTATCTTTGATGGTTCACCATTCCAGATCTAGTAGAATCTAATAAAAGTCTAGAAAAATATCTGGATCATGCTACACATTCTCTAAGGTGAGAAAATCATTACACATATCCTAAAAAAAATTTATTTTCATTAACATGATGATAGTCCAAAATGAGGATGATGAGATTCATATAGTGTAGATATAATTTATGGTTCCACGATGACCATATTATTAGCAGTTGATGCCAGATATTTTTTCGCACGAATTCATGAAACCATGAAGCCCATATTTCTTCCTAAAGTCCTCCATACATCATATCATTTACAAAATTGTAGCGTGACACACATTCCTAATAGTCCCTATTCCACTATACTATGATGTTTCATCCCTTTCATAGATCCCACTTATTATTCCATCCCTTTTATTGGTCATAAAACACATTTTTAGGAATTTATGATATTGTGGTTGACATGACTCATCTTCTGGCATCTCCATCATCAATTTTTCTAATGTGGTTGTAGAGATAGTTAGTTTTAAGTGGTGTATATGCCTTCTAGTTTTTTTAAACATTACCAATGTTCCGCTAGAACATCTATAATATGACTCTAAACGAATATGTTATCTTTTTCATGATCATAAATAAAATAAAGTCTTCATATATCAGTTTATAGATAAATAGTGATAGCCTAATCTACAAAGGTTATTCGTTATCGGAATATTTCAGTATTCATAGTACTGATTCTTGGTCTGACCAGTTCCAACTGGTCTCCCCATTATTGATCTTCTCATCCACTATATTCATGATATTCAGATTTTCATGGATGATTTGTTATGATATTTCATAATTCATTTTCTGATAAATGAGTTCTCTTATCTATTATTTGTAATTTCCCATAATTTAGAGGTATTTTTTTAATTATATGGAATTATTTTGAGATCAGGTGCCTATAAAACACATGATTCTAAGGCTTGGGGGGGTCTGGAATGTAATTTTGAATTTATTTTATGTTTACTTATGTAAAAATGAGTGTAGTTGTTTATAACATTTGAACCAGTTCTTGGATCATAAATTTGAGGCCACCGTTGAACTCAGAACATTGGTATTCACCTATAAATGACTTAACATAGACCATTAATGTATCATCATAGAATTTTCAGGATTTTTTTTATTTATGTGGAATTATTTCACGACCGTCAAAAAAAATTCATGTAATTGCAAGGTCCGGAGAGCCCAGAACTGAATTTTTAACGTTTTAAGGTACATTTAGTAAATGTGAGAGTGGGATTGTCCTATATTTTGAACTTTCACACGAATCAAAAATATGAGGGAACCATTGAATTCAGAATGCCAAGATTATCCTAGAAATGACTTAACATAGGCCAACAAGGGTCTAGAAAAAAAGTTATTTTTCAAACATTTCATGAAAAATAATAAAATAATTTAAAAGAATTATTTTATTTTCATTGTCAATTTTGAGTCATGGACAACAATTCTATGGGGTGGTGATAGAGAGGCGACAATGCACATTAATAAGGATCATTAATGGAACATTAAACTCGCATCGTAACATGGCTTTAATGACACATATCAACGATGAAATTCCTTAAATAAAATAGCGTAATGACACAACGTCGCATCAAAATGTGAAAGATGTGATATACTTTTATTTATAGTTCAACATGCTTGGAAAA
This sequence comes from Viscum album, assembly GCA_963277665.1. Classification (NCBI taxonomy): domain Eukaryota; kingdom Viridiplantae; phylum Streptophyta; class Magnoliopsida; order Santalales; family Viscaceae; genus Viscum; species Viscum album. The sequence goes on along the minus strand of OY728121.1, from coordinate 1,346,343,737 downwards.
TATGGTTATAAAATTTGGAGGATCATCTGGTGAAACTCTAATGAACTTCCACCCGTGAAAAGAAAAATGAACACTGGTGGAAGTTCTTCTTCTTCTTCACGCATTTCAAAGATCAGAGCTGAGAAGAAAATTCATTTCCTTGACCCCTAGAGGAAGAACATGAAGAAACAAACATCAAAGAGTTGGGGGGATTTTATTCTCTATTCTTCCCCATAAATTTCTAGAGACGACAAAAATGTGTCAAGACAAGAATATTTTAACAAGTGAATCATGCAGTTATGCTAGAGGGAGTTTCATTACTGGGGTTTTATATTCAGGGTTCAAATAATGGAAAGTAACAATTGAACATAGACTCCCAAAACCTCCCCCATCTTTATAATGTCTAATACGGAGGATGCGGGATGAAAAGAATAAGGCATGGATCCCTCTTTATTTTCTCTCAGGGTGATTGTTTTGTCTAAAGTTAGGACATTGAGGCATTGAAGGCCCCATGGTATAGAGGTTACTTCTCAGAGGTTGCAAGCGTATGCATCGTGAAGAACGGATCCTCATGGTGCATCTAGTTGTCTGCTGAAAGATCTACTGGTGCACTAGTGGCAGCAGTGGCAGCACAAGGCAGAGGTGGCGGCAGGCTCCAACCACGTGTCAGATGGCTAGAGTAAGTCTCATGTCGTGTTGACGACTAGTTGGTGCCTCATGCCATAACGATGCACCTGGGCAATGGAAGCCATGACCAATCGGGCCTCGGTGCTGGAGACCTGTGGTTCTAGTATATCATCATGTTGACTAGGGTCAACCCCCAGGCTGAGTCTGCAGGTGATGTGTAGGGTGTTCGGTCATCAATTTCTGTGGGCATGTAAGGAAGAGGCCCACTCCTTCAGGGTTGTACTCGGATAAAGAGGGACATGGTGGATCACCTCGTCCCAGGTGTGGCCCACCATATACTAATGAAGACGGTCTTCGGTCTAGCAAGATGCGTTCTCTATTAGTCAGACTGTCTTATGTGGTCTGAATATGCAATGGCAGGCCGGACCCACACCCCTTCAGGTGTGGCTGATATAGATTGGGTTGTCTGGCGACCTGGTGGGCTAGACCCCTTTCCAACCAAGTCTGGTCCATCGAGGTCTATTAGACCTAGCCCACTGACCAGGATAGACCATACTGACCTCAACCCTTACCATGTTAGGATTGGTCCATCATAATGAACTAGGGTACATAAAACCCCTGAGATTGGTAGTTCGGATCGGTCCGACCGGGTCGGACCAGACAACTTCGCCACTGGTCACATGTATACTAAAATTATGGTATAATGAAAATCGCATGTCCGATTGATGGGTTGTTTACTAAGTTGGGACCCTCTCGAGGAGGCAAGTCTTTCAACATGATTTTTGGTGACTTTCATGGATGCAGATAAGTAAATAATGACTTGTGGAGTGATTCTACCAAGCACACGACATACGAAACAATGTGGTTGGCTGAGGCGTGAATAATTCTCGATGATGCCCCAGTGGGAAGCATCTTTATGTGACCGAGTAGGTCTATTGTGGGAAGGAACTCTGTGTGACCCAATACACCCATGTTACATGATAGTAGGAGTACTTCAGTTTGGCAAAGATGGGAAACAGCTCTCTGTGACCCTGATGGCCAATGGGGGGGAATAACTATGTGTGACCTAGCATACCCATGGTACTCATTAGGGATGAGTACCAATGAAGTTTATGGTTAGTGGGAAGAGGATATTTGTGACATATAAGTACCACTTTAATCAATATAAGAGAATTTATCCAACGACCTAGGAGCTCGACGTTTGGGACTGACAATCCCACTATTACTACCATAGAAAATACCTAGTGTGAGCTGTCTTTTGTTTCATGCTTTACATTGAGGAATTTTTGGGTGTTATTTCTTTTTGTTTTGGGTTATATATTGATTATTGTGTTACTAACCCCTTTGTGGGATTTTACCACATATGGGGAGCCTGGTGCAGACAACAATCTTTCTGAAAGGGGCGCTCAGGGAGATGGTATGGATGGACGATGCGACGGTGGACTTGGTGGACTAAGATTGGGCGGGGGCCAATAGGACTGGGTAAACATGAACTAATACATCGGATTCCATTATCTTCACTACTCTCATGATTATGTGGGGATTACTGCAGATGGCCATTAGTCCACATTCTGTACTTTATTGTTTTCATTACTTTTTATTGGGATTGTATTCAAGCACACTTTCTTTCAGCTGTACTTTCACTAGGTTATTTCAGTGTTATGTTGTTTCCATTTTGTGAGTTCTGACTTGGTTGGGCATGTGTGTGTGTAGGTATCCTAGATAATGCCACCCACTTGATGGTTAACTCCTTTAGTGCTAGTTCCCAGCCCCTGTTCATCCGGAGGTGGGCTTGGGGTAGTCATGAAATGGGCCCCGGGGGATGGGTCCGGAAAGAGTGGTATAAGAGTGTTTTCGGTTCCCCCTCAAAGATCTAGAGTCTTATGATTTTTTTGGGCAACAATGTCAACTGTTTTGAGTTTTAAATTCATAATCGGGGAATCTATTGTTGGCGCAACGACTATGTTATCCATACACCCAGACCAAAAATTCTGTTTTGACTCAATACATGAAAACACTAGTTGAAAAAGTGAATATTTAATTTTTAATAAGAGTCATCTCACTAAATATAACCTTGTAACTGCGATATATCTTGATCTATATCAGGATGCCTCCATGCGGATGACCAGCTAAGATCAGGATATGAGGTCTTGAGGATAACCCACCTAGCAATGAGGGGTCTGTTCATGGACCAGTTCTACAAACGGACCCACCAGGTTGTTCACCAGTGCTACCGCCACATGATGGTTTGCTTTTACTTCCAGTGGTACTGGCAGAAGAAATTCATAGGTTCAATGCCCTACGTGAGTTTTAGAGACAAAGACCTCCCATGTTCATGGGAGAAACAGATCCTCCGGTCACTGAGGACTGGCTGGAAGCTGTGGCGTGGGTGTTCTACATAGTGAGGACACTACCTGGCCAGATAGAGATCCTAGAATTGATCCTTATATAGGTCTCAATAGAGAGATTGTGGATTTTGACCCTCCAAACTCATGATGAGGTAACCCTCACATGGGTAGACTTTGAGAGGATTTTCCAGGAGGAGTTTTCCCCCCACTACCTTGCGCTCTGTGTGTATTCAGGAGCTTCATCACCTACAGTTGGATAGCCTGACGGTGGACTAGTACTCAAAAATGTTCATCGGGATTTCCTGATACACCACAGATATGGTGAAAGACACTTTCTTCATGCATCAAATATTTTTTCAAGTACTCAGGTGAGTGATTAGGTCTTTGGTGGTGTCTCTCAGCATCCCTACCTAGTCTGGGTGATGGATTGAGCCCTTCTGATGGTGATTTTTCTAGAGAAGCAGGTGCCCGTAGATAGAGCTACCAGCTGACCCAGGGCGGCAGAGTCTTTGGTAGGAAGATGTCTATAGACACATCGGCCGAAGTGGGCTTGGTCTTTTAGAGGATGACCCCATGACTCAGGGTCAGTGGTGTGGGGATCCTATTCTAGAGGGATTCAACAGGGTGCCAGGTAGTGCTACGTGTGCAACGGGTAGGGACACATATCACATGACTGCCCCACCCGCCATACATATGACTGGAAAACAATCGAGGGGCCACTGAGGTAGTGGCAGCAGTTCGAGTGAGGAGGTCCATAGGGTGGCAGATGTGGCAGAGGAGCTAGAGTGCGATAGGCGGTGGGCGACAGTTTGAGATGTTACAGCCACTACCACTGGGTTTTCCTCCCCGACCTCAAGAAACAGGTGTACAGGGGTGAGCTCAACACTAGGAAATAGAGGCTTATGACCACGGTGTTCCAGATATTATCAATGTTATAATCTATGTCTTCTCCACCTTAGCAACAGTACCTATAGACACAGGTTCTAGTCACTGCTTTTTTTCCATGGCTATCATTTTATGCTTGTAGATTCCAGTGGAGCCATTGGATATATCCTTAGTGTTAGAGAGTCATCCAGGATATGACTCGAATATTACACACTGGTGCCGATAGTGTGAGCTTTCTCTTAGAGGCAAGAGATTTGGATGGGATATCTTAGTAGTTTCATAAATGCCTTATGATGTCATAATGGGTATGGACTAGTTATCGAAAGTCAATTCTCAGATCGACTGTTTTCGGAATACGATGCGGTGTGTCGGAACAGATGGGACAACCATTTCCTTCAACAGTAAAAAGGAAACCCTTGCAGTGCAGGATGGACTCTCTCGGAGGAGTGTGCAGTAGATCACTCATCAATTGGATTTCCACACCCTTGGTGTAGAGGATGAGTGGAGTCAATGTTTTCCTGTAATGATGGATGAGTAAGAGGATAATTTTTTGATGAGGTCACAGGGCTAACTCCTCATAGAGAGGTAGACATCGGTATCAACTTGTACCCTAGGACAACACTGATATCCACACTGGCATATCAAATGCCTCTCATAGAGCTTCACAAGATAAGGGTACAATAGGAGATCTTGCGGGATAAGGTGTTCGGAAGACCCAACGTTTCATCTTGGGAACCCCCAGTGCTTTTTTCCAAGATGGAATACGGGGTTTTGAGGTTGTGCGTGGACATCTGGAACCTAAACCAGGTGACTTTGAAGTAAAAGTACCCACATATGAGAATTTATGACCTCTTAGAACATATAAAGGGGGTGAATTGGTTCTCGAAGATGGACTCCGATCAGGCTACCACCAACAACGGGTACAGGATGAAGATGCATCGATGACAACCTTTGGGTGATGTTCAAACCACTATGAGTTCCTAGTGATGCCTTTCAGCATGAAAAACACAACAGCAATGTTCATGGGCCTCATGACCAGGATCTTCCATCCCAACCACAACCGGTTCATCATGGTCTCTATCGATGAAATCATGGTGTATTCTGCATCAAATAATTTGCACACGACACAACTTCGGATTGTCTTAGATACAATCGGAGAGAACCAACCTTATGGTCAGCTCAAGAAGTGTTAGTTCTGTTTATAGTAGTTCCATATTTTAGAACACATCATCTTGGGGGATGGAGATACAGTAGATCTGGTAATGATCGAGGAGGATCTTTCCCAGGATCCGCCCAGGAGCGTGACTGAGGTGCATAGATTCATGGGGCTGGCTGGTTACTATCATAGTTTTGTTCCAATATTTATCATGGTATCATAAACCTTTTTAGCATTGGTATGGATGGGACATCCCTTCACGTGGAAAGAGAAATTCTAGCAGAGTATCCAGGAGCTAAGGCAAAGACTTGATACTTCCCCCAAATTAAGACTACAAGAGTGGGGAATTGGGTATGTATTTTAATATGATGCATCATAGAACACTCTCGGTTGTGATATAATGTAAGATCAAGCAGCGATCTCCTATGGCTCACGACATTTGGGGATGCATGAGTAGAACTACACGACTCGTTACCTAGAGTTGCAAATAGTGGTCTTTGCATTGGATATGAGGCCAAATTACTTGATTGGTGAGTGGTTTACAGTTTACTTTGACCACAAGAGTCACATGTATATCATGTCCCATATGGGACTTAACTTAAGACATAAGTATTGGAAATAGTTCCTACATGACTATGCTTTTGATATAGTCTATACACATAGAAAGGGGAATGTGGTGGAAGACAAACTCATCAGGAGGATTGGGTTGCAACTACTGAGTGAATCAATAGAGCAGTTAGACAAAATGTAGGTATCCCTCAAGGATTCATGTAAATTTGTTTTACACCAGTCGATGGTTTTTACTCTCCCACTCATATATTGAGTCAGAGAGGCAAAGCTGGGGGATGTTGACTATGCGGCCCAACATGCTTATATATCATTAGGAAAAGCTCCTGATGGATTTTTGATAGGTGGGAAGCACGTAACCCTTTTTAGAGGGCGCACCATAGTACCAATGGCAATGTGGTCAGATGTTTGGAGGGATTTACATACATCCCCTCTAGCGGTAAATCATTAAGTGGCAATGTTGTACCAGGACATCTCTTGTCAGTAGTAGTTACCATGAGTGATGAATAAAGTGGACGAGTTCATTTCATGATTACTCACTTGCCAGAAAATGAAGGTCGAGCCCTGGGTTCTAGCTGGCTGAGTGATGAATAAAGTGGACGAGTTCATTTCATGATTACTCACTTGCCAGAAAATGAAGGTCGAGCCCTGGGTTCTAGCTTGCTTAACACAACCACTCGAGGTACCAGAGTGGAAATGGAGTGGCATCTCGATGGACTTCGTGACATGGTTACCAGGAAAGTCTAGAGGTCATGAATCTATTTTGGTGGTCGTTGACCTAATCTCCATGTTAGATCACCTATTACACATCTAGGAGATGGGAAGAGTATAATGTTGGAGACACATCTACGTCTAGAAGATAGTGAGTCTTCATAGTGTTCCTTCGACGATCGCCTCAGATTGCGACACAGTCTTTACATCCCGGTAGTGTAAGGGATTACATGAGGTGTTCGGGATGCAGCTATGCTTGAGCATAGATTTTCGACCCCATATGTGTAACAACCTGACCTCAATTACCTAGGTTCAGTGCATTATTAAATTACATTAAAATGATACAAGGAATAATATCTCAAACGACCGATCAGTTTAGTAGCCTTGGAAGTAATAGAAACATTCATATGTTTTACATTACATCATGAAATAAAAAAAATCAACAACATTTTGTCCCATTTGAACATTCTTATATCCATTTTCCTATTCCTATAGGTTAATAGTAATATATTTCTTTGCATACTATAAAAAATAAAACATAAGAATGTGGTGAGCTTAGATGCTCAGTAAGGATAACAATGTAGCAGAAAATGTCATAAATAAGAATAAATATTTAGGCAATGTATTTGAAAAGAACAAAAGACTTTTAAACAAAAACATTAGAATAATATGGAAAAGATAAATCAAATAATTCCATTTAGGTATTCACATGGATATTCTACTTGTCAAAAAATCAAATGTAATATCAGTAGCCAAATTTCATAATGATGGAATTAATAATGCGAGACTACATATCCACAATGTCAAGGCCTTGTGCCAAGACTAGAAATAATATTTTTTCATGTCCTTATGCCAAGAAACTAGTTTGTCTCATGAGACCTACTGATGCATCTATTAGATTTAGTGGGATCCACCCATCCTTTACTAATTCCAATGAATTTTTCATAGGAAAATTTTTAAACATCACATAAACATTCTTATCAAAACGAGAATACGAAATGTCTATACTTTATCCATAAACATTGAATGGTAGAAAAATAACACATCCATAGTAAAAAATATCACAAAACCTTAAATATTGATTTAAATATTTGTATCATATTTAATTAACCTTTATCAATAATAATATCTTGTAAAGGATGTTAACATTTTTGAAAATGATCAGTAAATTTTTTGAGAGAAATATACCTTTTTAATGAAAACTTTTCAAAGTCTCACTATTGATCCAGTATTTGATTAAAATATATTTTTGAATAAAAGTGTCCCATACCACTTTGAAACATTTAAAATGAATTTCAATTATAAAAAATTAATCTCCATGTAAAAAAACCTCAAAAAAAATTTATAATAAGGAAATTGATGAAAAATATTTAGAAGAATAAATTTTTAAAACATTTGAAAGGATATTTTATGTAGAGTTTTTAACCAAATGAGATATGCTTGAATACAAATAATTGAGCAAATAAAAACATTATATTATCATGATAATAAAGGGATTCATGATATACTATGTCAATGTATAGTATATACACCCAATAAAAATGAATTAGTGCATAACAACAGTGAAGTCTCAATGGAATTTAAGTTGAGATGAATTATATTATAAAGACCATATCCTTAGGTTAATGATAAATCCATGAAATAATAATGTTTGAAAAATATAAATACACTCAATATGATTTGAATTTTAATGTAAATCAATTAGGGGAAAATCACTCATATTTTTGTAAAAACAACACCAATGACTTGGATTTTTAACTCAATGAATAGAAATTGAGTTAAAATTACTATTATCATGATTAAATCGATGACTTGAGAATTTTTAAATGGAGTGATTATGTGTATCAAAATTATATACACATAAATGGGAGTATAAATTACTACATAAATAAATAAATTGTGATTTCACAAATAATCTTGGAGTAAAGTAATCAACGAAGATTGTGTAAAACAGAATGAGTGGAAATTGAAATTTGAAATTCCCTTACCGATTAGGTAACTTACAAAACATATACCCCATGAAATAAGGATCATTCGATGATGATGTAAATACCCATAAATTTAATAATATTACACAAAAAATACAATCATGGGTAGTACATACACCACACAAAAGGTAATAGTGTCAAATATATAATGAATCTCAGAGGAATAAAAGTGATATGAAAAGCCCTTACATTGAACTTTTCCTTAGACGATGGTTTGTTATAATCTTTTATAATAGTTTAATAATTGTTATTAAATTATTCATGAACTATATACATAAATATGATATCATATATGATCCTCTAATATTTCTTTGTTAATATTATTTCAACAGTATCATCATTTTGGGTGCCAACTGATTCATTTTCCTTTATATGCTTGATTATGTAAGAATTTTTTGTTATGGATTAGATTTATTTGATTCATATACATATTTATATTATGTTCATAAACATTATTTTTAATTTCAAAATGAAAATTATTCTTGAATTATTACTATGGGTAATGAATCTAATCGCGTTCATGGAGATGGTAATCCTTACGTATGCACGAGCGACAATATCATTATATTGATGGTGAAATCCTATGTAATTTGATGGTATATCATATGTAAAAAATAATTAACATGTTATATTTATTATTTTAATCAGTTTTTCTCATTATTATACCCATCCAAATAATGAAGTGTTTGAATAACAATCTACACCACGACGTGGAGACGGTAAGTCGTACATACGCATGTATGGTGACTTTATCATTCGTATGATAGATAGAATAATTAATTTGGTGGTACCATTTTCATAATAAAATAAAATTATATAGAATATTCTGGAGTTATTATTTAATAATGGAAAAAACCAAGAACGTGGAAGTTGAAGAAGAAAATAATTTGATAGAGGTGATGAGAGATTTACCTCTTCTTCGGGTTCTTCATTTTGATTTTATCAAAAGGGATACATAGCTAGTATTCCTGACCAAAGGATGGCCTATAATATGAAAGGGAGGAATTTTTTAGGATATTTGGTAGGGGTTGGCCGAGAAAAATGGTTTTGGAAGTGTGATATTAAGAGAAGGGGATGTACCCTTTTATAAGAGAGGTGAGGGTCACTTTTGGAAAAGGTTGAAATATTATTTTATAATAAAATAGTTATCGGTTTCTAATGGCTAAAAAATAATTCATATAGAGGCTAAGGTGAGTATGGGTCTAGAAACTTTCATCCAATGGGTTTTAGGCAGGTTTAGGTCACTATATCAACCATATCTTTTAGATTTAACTCTTAGTTAAATAGTTTGATATTTACCGTGTCTCATTGTATTTTTATATTATATGGTTAATAAACATACTATAATAAACCAAGAGAACCCATTGTGGTTCATTATTAATATATATAATCTTATCTATGTCATTTTTTAGATCCTCATATTTTTAGGAATATTATATCATTTAAAAATATAGTATTTTCTTAAAAAATAAATTATGTCAATTTTGACACTATTTAGTATTTGATTTTTTTGAAATCCATAAAACATTATCACTTAAAATAAAATTTATTTATTCAACCATAACATGTCATATTAAACTATAAAATTAGAGTAATTAATCATAAGTCTCAATTTACATTTCTTTGGATATTCATAATATCAATTTTTTTAATATTTTATTAATAAGTTAATTACAACATCATCATTTTGTTATAAATAAATTAAATTTTTTAGTGTATAAAATTATAAATAAAATACCATTATGTACACATTAATTTTATATTTTTAATTAACATTTTTAGTTGAATTTATATTATGTGTAACCCAATATTAAATATTTTTTAGTTATTAATCATTGAATTTAACACTTTAAATCTTTTTTATATAAAATAATAATAAATGTCCTAATCAAATCCATGTGGACCCAAGATGGTCATATTTTATTCATAAGTTTTATCTGGTCTAATTAAACTTATCCAACAGAATTTGGACATCTGTTATGGTAATTATAAAATCATTTTTACCCTTAATTACCTTATTACTTTTAACCATGGTAAATAAAAGTCAAAGGACACTATTCACCAAAAATTATTTTCATCTTATTGAATCAAATTTTAATTAATGATGTTAACTTGGTCTCTCATATTTTTGAAATTCAACAGAAAAAGCGGTAAAATTATGTTTTATGCAAATTTTCAAATGCCCCTAGAAAGTGGGTAAAAGACGGTAAAAAGTTCAATAAAATTTTATATATCTAAAAATATTATAAAATGAATATGAAAAATTAAATTGAAAACATATATGTATTATTAATCTATTTTTACTTAAAATATAATTAAGTAATATAAATAATTATTGAAATTAAAATTCGGTTTTAAATAATAACGTAGTGTTTTTCACTATTCATCAAAAATTGAATGTTTTCAAAAAAATTCCAAAAATTAATCCTACGTTAATACTGATATTCCTAATTCAAAAATGAATTCTATTTTACAAAATTAAAAAAAAATATAAGTGGCATTAATTAATTTAAAATTATTACTTGTTGTCACAACCAAAAAGCGGGTTTTTAAAAAGTAAAAACAATCAAAAGATTGACATGTGTTTATGTCAAATTAAAATGTGAAATTACATATAATGACTTAAATTGTATTAAATGATAAAAATATAATCGTATTACACATCAAAACCATTAAGATTCTTAATTTAACACTATATGTTATTTCTATTAAAAAAGTTGTTTTCAATTAAAATTTATTATTTTTCAGTATTCATCAAAAATTTAATGTTATCAGAAAAGTACAAAAAATATATCCAAAAAATATTTTTATGTCTAGGTTCTAAAGAATGATTTATTTTCATTAAATTTAATATATAAAAGTGTCAAATTTTTGTTTAAAAATGGTTTTCCATTAAATTTTTGTAAAATTTTAATTTTTGAAAAATACTAATTTTGTCTAAAAATGAATTTTTTCTTATATTATGTCTATGAAACACATAATATGGATTCTAAAATTATATGGAGTATATAAAATTTAAAATTTAGTTAATATAATTTATAACCGTTTTTTTAAAGTCTAGTTTGGTACATTGTGGTGTGCTCGAACTAGGTGTTTCGTGTAGTGCAAGCTATTGAATTACATTAAGGAATATAACTTACTATGAAATCATGGGGTGATAAATTCTTTCCCCCTTTTGGAAATTTCATCCTCGTAATTTTAAAATTATGCTTGGGAACTTCAATAAATGTCTCACATTGGAAAAAGATTCAATAAAACAATCACTTTAAAAGAAATAAAGAGAAGTACTATGTTCACCTGAGATAACCCATACTAAGATTCCTTGTAGGAAAACATGGATATTGAAGATAAACTAAATGTCATTCTCTGATAGAGAGTGATACAAAACATGATCAGAAGAAAGTTAACCGTAAGAAAACCTCAAACATGTGATGGGATAAACTGTCATTAGATTCCATGTAGGAAAAGTAGACAGACAACATTTTTTGTTTTAAGTTGGATTTCATAAAGTTGATGAATTTATTTGTGAGATTGACTATGAACATAATGAGACATACTTACTTTTTAAGTAGAGTTTCATCCTTTAAAAACTTTCTACCACTAAATCATCTTTTTTAATCAAATGATGAGTATTCAAGATGACTTGGTCACACTAGAAGTGCTAGAATCAACTTCTAGATAATCACATAATCCAACAAGAATAAACTATATATTAACCTTGTCTTTATTGATTAGACAAAACCAAAATTGATATTAAAAAATTAGATGATCCCCAAAAATGATAATCCTTTCAATAAAGATATACTAATCATAACATCTAATGTTAAACCAATAATACTCGAAGTTCAATAAATACAATTCAATAAACAATTGTCCTTAAAATCGTTCAATATAATACTAAATAATATTGAAACCCAAAACATTTAAGAATTTTATTACACAGTTTTCAACAATAAATTGTATCTCCATATAACATCTACTACTCTTAAAATCCCATACTTAAAATTAATTAACCTAATCACATATTCTCTATGATAGGTTAATAATGTCTATACATAAACCAAATCACTCTAAACCCACAACAAAAACATAGATAAAATCCACCATTACTCTTCAAATGAAATCCCTTAGTATTCTATTTTATTTAGGCATATAGTGTTCCCCATAGAGCGAACCTCATCCAAAATAACATTTATCACTTAATCACCAAATCATTTTCCTATACTAAGGATATCCATTTGATAAGGAATAATATCCCAAATAAACTTATTATTGATAAATAAAACCATTTAAGTATAAATAATTATTCACACTAACTAGTGACTTCACGTAGTCCAATGGTAGGCAATAAATACTAGTTGCACTCTGGTTGTGGGTTTGATTACTGCAGCATTTTCCGATGCGACATGTTTTCAGATGGTCTAGGTGTTGTCTTTTTTTAAAAAATATATTCTATTACATTCCCAATATGAGGTCAATTCCCCAAAATAACCATAACATAATTCCACCACTAATTTTATCTCATACATCTCATTTTCCTCCCAAAATCTAATAACTTGTAATTGCCTAAAATTCAAGGATCATACAAACCAAAATAGTTATTTATAACTATATCAACAATAGAAAATATTGTTCTTCCTAAAATAGCATTTTCACATAACAAACAGCAGGGTTAAACATAAAAGGGAAAATTCTTCCAATTTAATCCCATCAACATAGAGCACTAATACTTTTAAACATTTCACCACCCATTTATTTACAAATAGGTTATTCCCTAAACAAGAGGTTATTCTATAGAATTGGGCATTTTCTTGGGTAATTCCCAGGTCCCCTAAATTTACTGTAAATGACTATAAGTTTATTCTTGGGAACATTTTAATTTGCATCCATAGTACACTTCATTTTTTCTCAGCATTTATTTACTTTATATCCCCCTTTCCAACACATAAATAATTTCATTGTTCCATTGAGACACTTCTCTAGGTGTCTCATTCTCATTTGCTGCACATGGAAATTGATCTATTTTTTCTCTATGGTCTTCAATCTAGGAGCTATTATCATTCACAGCCAATCTCTTATTTTTTGATTCCGGGAGTTGGTTAATATATATTTTGTTGATTATATTTTTAGAAAACGGATTCTCCATGAACATGATATCTTATACACCTATAAAAATTCCAGATAATTACTCATTTTCACCACCATGCCAACCTTTTACATCATATTCAATGTTACTATGACTTCCATGGAATCCAGCCATTGACTAACACAAGAAATCATAGTGTGAGTCCTTAAATCATTTAGAGAATAACATAACACCTTATTTTCAATCTAAAACACCTTAGGATTAACCATGGTTATTTATTATCATATTATATTAAATTAATTCAAATTGGATTATAATGAAAATGTGAATTATTGTATGAATATCCCTCGGGAGTGTCGTAACCAAGAGTGTAGCTAGGGCCGTTGTCCTGTACCAAGATACCCCGTGTCAAGCCCGAAACTCCTGGTTGGAGTTTTCACAATTGGGTACATCTGCGCTAGAGTTGCCTCTACCTGCTCATATCCAGACTAGGATATATTACTTGGAAACCCACATAATATTTACATTTCCAAATTTTTTGGATGTTCTTCCATACTAATCCATATTGTCTATCTTAGGGTAATGTTCTCTAATAAGTTATTTTCTAAATCAATTTTCCAAATTTTTTACTAAACATCCACTGATACCAACTGTAAAGCCCCGAAACCAGTTACCCAGGGATAGTGCATTATTACATAACATTGGCATGATATAATGAATCATATCCCAAAATAGTTATTTGTTTAGTATACTTTGAAATTCTAGATACATTCATATGTTTTACACTACATCGTTAAATAAAAACATCAACAACATTTTGTCCCCATTGAACACTCTTATATCCCTTTGACAATTCCTTTAGGTTAATCATAATATACTTCTTTGTATCCTGGGAGAAATAAAACAAATGAAATGGTAGATCTCAGATTCTCATTAAAGATAACAATATAGTGGAAAGATCATAAATAAGAATAAACATTTAAGTCAATGTATTAGACTAGATCACAAGCATTTTAAACATAAACTTCTTCATAATATGCCAAATATAAATCAAATAATTCCATTTACATATTCATACGGATATTATTCTAGTTGAATTATCACATGTAATATCAATAGAAAAAGTTCATAATGATGGAATTCATAATGTTAGACTTCATAACCACATAGTGAAGGCCTTGTACCAAGACTTCAAATATGATTTTTTTCACAGCCTTGTTCAAAGACACTATTTCGTCTCATGATACCTAACGATGCATCGAGGAGATATAGCGGGATCCACCCATCACATACTAATTCTAATGCATTCCTTATATGAAAAGGTTTAAACATAAAAAACACATGTATTAAAACTATCATACGAAATGTCAATACGTCATCCATAAACCATGAATGGTATAAAAATAACACATCTACAATCAAAAATATCACAAAACCATCAATACAGTATGAAATATTTGAATCATAATAAATCTACCTTGATCAATAATAATATCCCTTAAAGGATGTTGACACAATAGAAAATGATCAATAAAAATCTTTGAGGGAAATATATCTTTTCCTTGAAAACATTTACAAGTCTCACTATTTATCGAGAAGTTGTTTAAAATATATTTTCAAATAAATGTGTCCCATACTACATTGAAAATTTAAAACAAACATAAATTTTATAACATTATTTTCCATATAAATAAAACCTTAAAACCATTTTTAAAACATTTACAGTAATGAGAAATATTTAGAAGAATAAATTTTGAAAACAATTAAAATGATATTTTAGTTAGAGTTTCTATTCAAATGAGAGACGCTTGAATAAAAATAATTAAGGTAATAAAAACATTATAATATCATGAGAATATAGGGATTAATGATATAATATGTCAAAGTACAGTATATACACTAAATAAATGTGGATTGGTGCATAACAACAATGAAGTCTCAATGGAATGTAAGTTGAGATGAATTCCATTATAAAGACTGCATCCTTAGGTTAAGGATAAATAAATGAAATAATTATCTGTAAAAAATATAAATACACTCAATATTATTGGATATAATGTGTAAATAATCCAGAGGACATTCACACATATTCTTTTAAAAACAACACCAATGACTTGGATGTTTAACTCAATGAATAAAAATTGAGTTAAAATTACTCTTATCATGTTTATATCGATGTGTTGAGAACTTATCAATGGAGTGATTATGTGTATAAAATTTATATACACAGAAAGGGGAGTTGAAATTATTACATAAGTAAATGAATGGATATTTCAAACATAATCATGGAGTAATGTAATCAATGAAGTTTATGTAAAACCGAATGGGTGGAAATTGAAATTTGAAATTCCCTTACCGATTTGGTAACCTAAAAAACATACACCCTAAGAAATAAGGATCATCCAATGATGATATAAATATCCATAAATTAATTTATAATACACAAACATTAAAAAAATGGGTAGTATATACACCAAACAAAAGGTAATAGTGGAAAATATAGAATGAATCTCATGGGAATAAAAGTGAGATGAAAACCCCTCTCCTAATTATTTTCTTTTAATAATGGTATATTAACCTCATGTATCATTGTTAAATCATTGTTATTAATTTATTCAAGAACTATTTACATAAATATGATATCATTTATGATCCTCTAATATTGCATTGTAAATAATATTTCAGTAGTATCATCATTTCGGGTGTTAACTAATTCATTTTCTTTTATATGTTTGGTTACATAAGGAATTTTTGTTATGGATATACTGTATTTTATTCATATATAGATTTATATTATGTTCATAAAACTTATTTTTAATCATAAAATGAAAATTATTCTTGAATTATTAGGATGGAGAAGGAATCTCATCGTGTTTGTGGAGACGGTAATCCGTACGTACACACAAGCGACAATATCATTATAATGATGGTGAAATAGTATGTAATTGGATGGTATATCATATATAAATAGTCATTAAAATGTTATATTTGTTATTTTTCATCATTTATTCTCAATATTATACCTATCCAAATAATGATGTATTTGAATAACAAACTACACCACAACATGGGGATAGAAAGCCGTACGTATGCACGTATGGTGACTATGTCATTCATATGATGGATAGAATAATAAATATGGTTGTACCATTTTTATAATAACATCTCCATATATAGAAGATACTGGAGATAATATTTTAGAATTTATGAAACCAAGAAAGAGGTAGTGGAAGAAGAAAATTCCTTGAAAGAGGTGATGAAATATTTATCTTTTCTTCGGGTTCTTCCTTATGATTTTATCAAAAGGGATCCATAGGATGGAATTATGACCAGTGGGGGGCCTCTAAGATTAAGGGAGGAAAGTTGAGAGGATATTTGGGTAGGGGTTGGATTATCCAAATGGCTTTGGAAATTTGAAATTAGTAGAAGGTGAAGTAACCTTTATAAGAGAGGTGAGTGTAACTTTAAGAAAAGATGGAAATATTATTTTAGAATAAAATCATATTCGATTTCTACAGTCTACGAAATGATTTATTTCAAGGCTGAGTTGGGTATGGGTCGAGAACCTCTCAACCAATAGGTTTTAGAGAGGTTTGAGTCACAATATTAACCTTATCTTATAGATTTAACTCGTAGTTAAATAGTTTGACATTTACCATGTCTCTTTGTCTTTTTATATTATACAGTTAATAAAAATAAAATAACATGCCAAGAGAACCCAAAGTGGTTAATTATTAATATATATAACCATATCTAAGTCCTTTAGAAAAGCATTATATTTATAGGAATATTATATCAATTAAAAATAATGTATTGGTTTTAAAAACCCAATTATGTCAATTTTGACTCTATTTAGTATTTTATTTTTATGTATGCCATAAAGAAATTATCACTTTTAATAAAAATTTATTTAATATATCCTATAATGTCATATTAACCTAAAAAATTAGTGAAATTTATCAGAAGACTCGAGTTACATTTATTTGGTTATTTATAATATCAATTATTTTAATATTTTATAATTAAGGTAATTATAACATCATCATTGTTTCATAAATTAATTTAATTATATAATTTATAAAATTTTTAAATAAAATACCATTATGTATGAAATATTTTCATCTTTCTAAGGAATATTTATTGTCGAATTTATCTTCTGTGTAACCCTATATTAAAATTTGTTTAGTTATTAAACATTGAATTTAACACTTTTAACTCTTCTTTAAATAAAAACAGAATAAATTTACTAATATAATAAATGTTGACCAAATAGGATCATATTTTATTCATATTGTTTATTTTGATCTAATTAAAATTATCCGATATAATTAGGACCCGTGTTAGGGTAATTAAAATATCATTTTTACCCTTAATTACCCTATTTACTTTTTACCGTGGAAAATAAAAGTCAAATGTGTCAAATCACAAAAAAATATTTTCATATTATTGAACCAAATTTTTCATACAGATTTTAAGCATGTATCTTTTATATTTTAAATTCAACTCACAAAAGTAGTAAAATTATGTTTTATTCAAATTTTCAAATGCTCCTAGAAGGTAGGTAAAAGACGGTAAAAAGTTCAATAAATTTATATATATATTAACTTATTATAAAATGACTACAATAATTTACATTGAAAAAATTTAGGTATTATGTATCTAATTTGACTTAAAATAAATTTAAATATAATAAATAATTATTTAAATAAAATGTCTGTTATGTACAATAACATATTGTTTTTCACTATTCATAAAAAAATTGAATGTTTTTAGAAAAAATCCAAAAATTAACTCTCAGTTAATTTTGATATTATTAATTCAAAAATTAATAATATATTTACAAATTAAAAAACTAGAATTTGAATTAACTAATTTAAAATTAATTCCCATTTTCAAAACCAAAAAGCGGGTTTTTAAAAAGTAAAAACTTTTAAAAGATTGACATGTGTTTATGTAAAATTTAAATGTGGAATTACATATACTGACCAATATCTTATTAAATGATAAAAATATAATCTATTTATACTTCCTATCCATTAAAATTCATAATTTAACAATATAAATTATTTCGATTAATAAATTTTATTTCAATTAAAATTTAGTATTTTTCAATATTCATCAAAATATGAATGTTATCAGAAAAGTACCAAAAATTTATGAAAACAAATTTCTATGTCCCTATTAAAAATAATAATTTTATTTCATTATATTGAATATATAAAATAGTCATATTTTGTTTTTAAAAGGGGTTTTCATTAAAAGGTCGTAAAATTGCATTTTTTTAAAAAAATTCTTCTATCTGAAAAAATGAATTATTTCTTATATTATGTCTAATAACCAAATAATATGGATTCTAAAATTATATGGATTATATAAACTTCAAAATTCTGTTAATAAAATTCATAACCACATTTTGAACGGCTAGTTTGGTATGTTGTGGTGCGGTCGAACTCGGTGTTGCGTGTAGCGCAATATATTGAATTACTTTAAAGAAAATAACATACCATGAAATATTGGGGTGTTAAAAGATGGATGGTCAAATAGAGTAGAGCATATAGACCTTTGAGGACATGCTTCGTGCTTTCGTCATTGATTTGGACATAGTTGGGAAGACCACCTGCCACAAGTAGAGCTTATATAAAACAACAGCTATCACTCCACCAAAGGCATGGACCCATTTGAGGCCATGTATGGACACCTTGTAGATCATACATATTCTTTAATTACCTATGGGATTCAGAACTCATGGGCCCATAGTTTGTATAGGTGACCACTGAGCAGGTATAGATCATCTAGGAGTAGATGACGACTACACAGAGCAGGCAGAAGTCTTATACCGATAGAATACAGAGACCCTTGGAGTTAGAGGAGGGAGATCGTGAATTTCTTCAGGCATCACCCTGACGAGGATTGTAGATTTCTCTGTGGATATAGTGGATCGAAATGGGTGGGTCCAACATAGACTATATATTCCTCTAGTGCGCAATTGATGGAAGCACATAAATATACATGAGATCACATCGGAGCAGGAGGCTCAGATTCGTGGTCTGTACCCCCAATTTATTTTGGAATTTGGGGACATAAAGACCAATGGTTGGGTTAATTTAACATCTCTAAATTTCAGTGTAATTTTTTTATATATATAGAATTAATTTGATATCGTGAAATTTGACATAACATAATTATGAAGTCTGGAGAGCCCGAAATGGAATTTTGAACATTTTTAAGGTATATTCAACAAACGTAGGAGCGTGATATTTCAATATTTTGAACTGTTTCATGGAACAAAAATATAAGGGCAATACTAAATTTAGAACGCTAGGATTATCCTATAAATGTGTTAAATTTGGCTAGAAATGGCCGAGTGGAAAAGTTATTTTTTGGAATTTTTGAGAAAAATAATAATATATTTTGAAGGAATAATTTTTTTTCTCACTTTTGAGTCACGGACGGCAATACGGAAGGGCAGGGATAGGGTGGTGACGATTTGCACTTAGATAGGGAGGGACGCAGCGGTCCGCCGCTTATCAGGCACACTCCACTGGATGCTAATGTGGATGGTCTTCGAACTTGCAGACCAGACCCACACCATAGGCTGGACCCCATGCTGGTGGGCTGAACATGCGCTGGTGGTTCAGATGCACACCCATTCAAGCCAAGCCAGACTAGACCGGGTCACCAGGAGACACAGAGGGTTGGACACTCTGTTTATTGGGTCGGGTCCAGCGAGGCCAACTTGGCCTTTCCCACTAGCTAGGTCAGACCAGACCGACCCCAACCTCCTCCAGGTCAGGTTGGATCTATCAGAATGAATATGGGTATGTAGAACCCCCCGAGTCGGGTTGGTCAGGTCAGTCCGACCGGGTCGGACTGGGCCCCATCTCCATCGGCCGCCTGGTTACTAAAATGCTTGTATCATGAAAACTACATGCCTTAATGACGAGTCATTTGTAGCATTGGGTCCCTCTAGAGGAATATGATCTTTCAACATGAATTGGGGAGACTTTCATGGATACAGAGAAATGACGAATGGTTTGAGATGCAGATCTTCCAACCGGGAAATGTAAGTAAACCTGCGATTGGATGAGATCTAAAAACTACTCGATGATGTCCTAGTGGAAATAATCTCTGTGTGACCCAGCAGGCCATGGTTGGGAGTGTCTCTGTGTGACCCAGAAGACCAATGATACTCGATAGGATGGATTTCCCAGTTCATCCAAGGTCGGAAGAGACTCTGTTTGACCAGATATTCCCATAGTGAGGAGCAACTTTGTGTGACCCAACATACCAATGATACTCATCAGGCATTAGTAACATAAGAGTTCAGGGTTAGTGGGAAGTAGATTTGTGTGACTCAGCAGGTCCATAGTACCCGATAGAGGAGGAGTTCTCCAACAGCCAAGGAGTTCATCATTTGTAACTATCGATTCTACTGTAACTACCCTAGAAAATATCTGGTGTGATATGTATTGTGTTTTGTGATTCACTTTGAGAAATTGTTGTGTGTACTTTATTTTTGATTTTGGGTCCGTATTGAGTACTGTGTAACTCAACCCTATATGAGATTCACCCCCACATATTGTTTCTAGAGAATACAATAGACAGTTTGATATGGGTTCTTAGTGAGACAGTAAGGATTAATGCTACTACAGTGGACTTGGTGTCCCAGGACCAGGCAGGGCCTAATAGGACTGGGCGGACATGACATACTACTTCGACATCCAGTAGATTCACTAATCTCACGATCATGTGGGGTTTACTGCTTATGTCCATCATAGCAGTGTTCCTTCTTTACAGTTTTTGGTACATTTTATTGGGATTGTATTCTAGCCCATATTCTCCCAATTATACTTGTACTTAGTTTATTCAGTGGTATACTATTTACCTTTTGTGATCCGTGACTTGGTTGGGCATGTGTGTGCGTACATTTATCTAGGATAACACTTCATTTTTGTAGGTTGACTCTTTTGGTGATAGTTTCCAAACAATGACATTCATAAGTTGGGCTTGGGGTAGTCATGTCACAGGCCCCAGGGGATGGTCCGTGACAGGAAAGGGTCAGACAAAAAAGCTATTTTTTTTAATTTTTATGAAAATAATAAAATAATATGGAAAAAGTTATTTAATTTTAATTTACACTGTTGAGTAATAGATGGAAATGCTTTAGGATGGAAACATGGAAACAACGAGATACATTAAATGGGGATCATTAATTGCTTGTTTTACAAGCGTAACAACTAAATTGTTTCATAAATTTAATAGAGTAAAGATTCGATATCACGGTGTAATATAAACGATATGAAATGTTTATTTTTATTAAAATAGAACATTTAAGGGTTGATAATTAAACCCTGGGGTTTATCTGATGAAATTATAGAGGAATACCTCTCTGAAAAAGAAAAAAACGGTGGAGAAACCCTTAGAAATAATGAACACTGGAGGATCAAAACACGATGAAAAATCTCATAAAGAACAAGATGCAATCTAAGAATTGATGAACATGGAAGAAGGACAGCGGATCACAGGTCAACAATGACTTGTATCATTTTTCATTTCCAACAATAGATCCAAATCGAGGTAGGTATTTCTTTCTGATATAATTACCCTTCATCTTTCAAAAACAACAAACGCAGATCAACCCATAAACAGGTTGATCTACAAATCGGGTGTTATTGTAGGAGAGTAATTTCAATGGGTATTTTATTGGGTATTGTCGATAAAATGATAGAAACATGATCCCAAAACTCCCATATTTAGAACATCTAATGAAGAGGGTGCATGAAAACATGAACATGGCCTGAGACCCCCTGCCTTGTGCATTCTTCATGGTTGAATTCTCGAAAAGGTGTAAAAGAGTGTTTGAGGTCGTTGTAGTGAAGGTGGTATCCCTATGGTCCCATATGCACAAGCGGGTAGAAAACGGACCTCCAGAGCAACTTCGGTGGCCCACATAAGGAACCTTAATTTATAGAGGCCATGGGAAGAGGGTTGGGGGGGCCCCTATCGGGGCGCTGCAGTGGTGAATGACCGCGGCCCGATGGTTGTCCCAGTGTGGAGGTGTGGTACGATCAACTGCATTGTGGGGTGGAAGCCTGCATCCTGGTTGCTCGGATGGTTTGGAGGCATGTGGTCCATCTATCACGTGTGGGGGCCCAGTTGGGTTGAACCAGACCTTGACCCAAATGTCTCCTTTTTGGATAAATATCAATAACTAACAGACTAGGCTTCTGATGGAAGTGACATCTATGGAATGAGGACCCTCGAGATGAGGTAGGTCTTTGAGATACTTTACTTGAGTTTTGGAAAAGGTTTTACCTCCGGCCGAGTTGGATCAGACTCAGATCCAACCTTACCCATTTCAAAAAAATGCCCATATCATACAGACTGGGTGTCAATTCGATGCACCATATGTTGCGTTAGGACCCTTAAAATGAAACAGCACTTTGGGTTACACTTTTTGGAACTTCCCAACAATTTTGATATGACCAATTTCTTGAAGAGAATATTCTCCCCGAATCAAGCGTGCTAAATGTGGAATCCATTGGCGGGTAGAGGTGTGAAGAATGAGATAGTCCCATTGTGGATCAGCAAGAGAGAAACCATTCATGGACCAGTATTAAAGAGACCCTTTTTGGATCAGTAGTATATAGAACAATCATAAATCATCATGAGATCTAACCTTTGTGCATTAGCAATAGCGGAACCCATTGTTGATTAGTCGTATTGTGACCCTTCATGGATTAGTAGGATATCGTCCCTTCATGGATCAGTAGCAGTGTGAAACGACATGGATTAGTAGAAGAGCCTCTCAACAGAATAATATGATCTAGAATTATGAATAATCATATTTACATCTATACATATTTTATTCCTAGTGTGACCTGTGTCTTCTTCTTTGTTATTTTCATTGAGATCTTTCTTTGTGGTAATTTTCATTTGTGGATTATTGTGAGACCTAAGATATCTAAAAGACCCAACTATGTATTTTCACACTCAGCCCTTAATGGGCTTCACCAACACTTGTTATGTCTTGTCTAGAAAACATGCATATTTTAATGGGACTTTGGGGATCTAGGTCTAGACTGGTCTCAGAGGTGGATCGATAGATGTGGTGTGCTTTAGTTACATCTGACAATGAGCTATACCTACTCTTCTTGTAGGACCCTTGGAAGATGAACTCCAGAGGATGTACATCCTTTATTGTACTTTCCTTTTAGTTGGAGTTATATTACAGCTCCTTTTACATTTGGTTGTACTTTTACTCATTGTTTGTTTGTGTTTCAACATACTTTCCGTTGTATGAGATACACGTGAGTTAACAAGTTGAAAGTCAATGACTTCCATTTTTGGGAAATACTTTTTTGGTGGTATTCTCCAGCACCTGGCCTATGGAAGCTGGGCTTGGGGTAGTCACAACATGGGCCCCTGGGGACAAGTCATGAAAAAGTATAATCAGAGGGTTGTTGCTTCTACAAGAATAACCAAGAGCCAATATTTTCATTGGGTAAATAGTGTAAAGTGTCTTAATTTCAGCTTTTAGTCTGATGTTTCCAGTGTTGGGGAGGTGGCCGACATATCCATACACACAGACCCTAATTTTTTTTCTAACTCATTACACGAAAACACTGGTAGCATGTGTTTTGGAAATTTTTTTCTCTTGATCTATTTTGAGTCAGGTCACCACGTATAAATTATTGATCGTAGAACATTTGTTTCCCTACATTATACCTCTACGAAGATAGCCATTCAAGATTCTAGTGAGGGATCATGACGATGGCCCACTGAGAGATAAGGCATCAGTGTAGAGACCACTTACAGTGATATCACCTTCAGGTGGTGTACTAGTAGCACCCTCACTTGTAGAAAAGCCGTTACAATCAACCCCACCAGTGGATAGTTCACACCAACTGAGCTAGATGCATGAGTTCTGGAGAGAGTGGACTCCAATGTTTTGAGTAATGATAGATCAGCAGATAGCTGAGGATTGAATGGAGGCAGTTGTGTGGGTTATCGCTTCATAGAGACACTTACGAACAAGATGGTGGACCTAGCCTCCAACCTTCTTCAGAGAATGATAGGGAGACAGTGGAGTGTTACACTACAGAGACATGAGGAGGCGGACCATTCCTTGTTGGACATCGAGGGCGTCTTCAGGGTGGTGTTGGTACGAGAAAATCTATGCTTTGTGTGTATTTATGAGATACTACTCCTACAGTAGGGCAAACTGACTGTGGCCTAGAACTTGAGGAAGTTTACTAACCTCTCCTACTACTCCATTTTTTTGGGTACGTGGCCCTTTCGTTAGAGGATAGACCTTTGAGAAGGTACTCTGATGTATGATCAGGGTGTCGATGATTATTATCAACATCCAGACATTGACTGGAGTGTTAGAGAGATCTCTAATGGTGGACATATTTTTAGAAGAGCAGGCACTAATGGTGAGATCCACCACCAGATGACATGTGGCAGAATCATTTGTAGCAGGCAGTAGGTAGACGACATCTAGTCCCAAAAAGGCCATACCATCTAGAAGATGACCAAATGACATAATGTCATAGGTGCATACATCATGTGGAATATGAGGACATCTGATGTCAACAGTTTTTTATGCTTATGGGGGGCAGGGACAATGGCCCGTGACTGCCCGACCCACTACACAGAAGATCAGCATACAGTTGAAGGACTTCCAAGGCAGAAGACGAGGATCGAATGAGAGTTCTATTGGGAGGCTTATGTAGTAGGGGAGAAGGCCATGTGCCAAGCGGTGGACAATGGTTTTATGTACTACATCCACCACCCCAAGTGGTCCACCATAGGCTTAGGGAGGCAGCAAATAGGGGCGAGCTCTGCTTTACGAAGTGGAAGCCCAAGACCATGATGATTTAGAGAAGAATAGAGGTATGATATATTTATTCTCCGCCTTAGCTAAATTTTTTATAGACTTAGATTCTAGTAACTATTTTATTGATACAGAAAATGTTCAGTGCAAGGAGATTCTAGTTGAGCTATTATCTCGATTCATACAATTTGAGACTCTTACAAGAGGTGATTCAACAATTACACACTATTTTTGGAAGTGTAAGCTTACTCTTGGGGTTGAGATATTAGGCTGGGATCTCCTAGTAGCATCATCAAGGCCTTACAACGTCATCTTTTTTATGGACTGGTTATCTATAGTCCATGCTAAGATCGTCTATTTTAGGTGCCAAGTGCGGGGTGTCTACCATGATGTGAATAGGTTTTCCTTCAATAGTGAGAAGGGAACCATTGCAGCATAAGATGGAATTTCATAGAGGAGCATGAAATCTATCACTCAAAAGTTAGTTAGCATGACCCTCGTTACTGTGGAAGAGAGGAGTCCGAGATTTCCTATAGTGTTGGACGCGTATGTGGATGTCTTTCCAGAAAATTCCCTCGGACTACCTCCTCTCATATCGGTAGAATTATGAATTGACATGTACCCAAGGATGACACTGACATCTACACATACATATCAGATAGCTCCTATAGAGGTCCAAGAGTGGAGTGTATAGTTGGAGTACTTGAAAAGGAAGGGGTTTGTAGGACCTAGTGTTTCTCTATGGGCATCCCTAGTTTTGTTTTCAAGGAATATGGGAGCAGGAGACTATGAAAAGACATTCAGTGGTTGAACCAGGTTACCGTGAGGAACATGTTATCACTATCAATGATTGATGACCTCTTCGATCTGCTAAAGGGAGAGAGTTAGTTCTCGAAGATCGACATCAGATCATGAAACCATCATTTTCGGGTATGGGATGAGGATGTAATGAAGACAAACATTAGATGTTGGTATGGAAACTATGAGTTCCTAGTGATGCCCTTAGAAGTGACCAATTCCACTGTAGTGTTCATGAGACCCATAAACCAGATATTTTAGCCTTACCTAGATTTTTTTGTGGTTGTCTTCATTGATGAAATCTCGGTGAAATCTGTGTCAGAGGAGGAGGACACTACTATCATGCAGATAGTCTTGGACACACTATGAGATAACCAACTATACAATAATCTATCTAAGATCTAGTTCTAGATTACGGAGGTCCACTTTATGGGACACGTCATCTCAGAGGCTGGATTTGTGGTGGATCTGTCAGACATTGAGGTAGTTCTTGCTTTGAATTCACCCCAGAGTTTGACTGAGATGCAATGTTTCTTGGGGTTGGTTGGTTTCTAAAAGAGGTTCTTACCGAACTTTTCTGGAGTAGATACACCCTTTCCATCTTTGAAAAAAATGGAAAACCCTCTATATGTTCAGATATGTGCAATCATTGTTTCTAGGAGCTGAGGCAGAGACTGAAGAGTAACCCCTTCTAGAGACTACCAGAAGAGGGCATAGGGTATGTAGTTTTCAATGACGCATTCGGGACAAGATTGGGTTGTTTCCTCATGCTGGAGCAATCATGAATTGCCTACGACACATGGAAGATGAAGTAGAATGATCAAAACTATGTGAACCTTTACCTGGAGTTATCAGTGGTGGTATGTCCCTTGAAGATGTTGTGACACTACTTGATGGATGAATGGTTTTACATTTACTCCGACAACATGATTCTTTGGTATATATT
The DNA here is from genome assembly GCA_963277665.1 of Viscum album. Classification (NCBI taxonomy): domain Eukaryota; kingdom Viridiplantae; phylum Streptophyta; class Magnoliopsida; order Santalales; family Viscaceae; genus Viscum; species Viscum album. Next base: position 1,346,316,807 of record OY728121.1, on the reverse strand, counting down.
CTCACTAATGGACATAAAAACAAAATGGAATCATTGGCTATAGTTCATCTAGCACTATAAATTTTAGATATTCAATACTCCAAAGATGGGGAACGTGGTGGTAGACGCACTCAGCAGGTGGTCTGGTTTACAACTACTGAGCGAGGTGATAGAGCAGATAGTTGTGATGCAAATATCCTTCATGTATTACGATGGATCTACATACCATTAGTCAATGACTACAACTTCCCCAACCTTATAGTTATTCAAGAAGGTTCAACTTGTGGATGTTGACTGTGAGTCCTGACATGCTTAGTTATCCTCAATATAGCCTCCTGATATATTTTCTATAGGTGTGGAGCATGCCATCCTTTTTAGAGAACACACCATAGTAAAAGTGACATTATGGGAGGAGGAGTTGAGTTATTTCCATACAACCCCTTTAGTGGTATATCCTATTGTGGTGAAGATGTACATGGACCTCTGACATCAGTACAGGTGGCCAGGGACGAAGAAACTTGTGGTAGAGTTTTTTAAGGATCCCTCACGTGTACGCAAGTGAAGGTCGAGCATCAGGTCCTTGCATGATTGGAACAACCACTTGAGGTACCAGAATGGAAGTGGAATGGTATCTACAGGTACTTAATTATAGGGTTACCACGCATGTCCTAGGGCCATTATTTTATCTGGGTGATCACTGAATGACTCACCATGATGAAAAACTTCATACCCATCCAGGCGCATTTATTGGTAGAGACCTTGGGATGCCACTAGGTCCATGAGATTTTACGTATTAACAAGGTTCCTTCGACGATCGTAATAGATCTTTTTTCTCTTTTTACATCCCAACTGTGGAAGGGATTGTAGGATGTGTTTGGGAACCAATGGCGCTTGAGCACCACCATTCATCCTTAGATAGATGGTCAGGCAGAGCAGAACATACAGACCCTGGATGAGATGTTTTGTGCTCGCATCCTTGATTTCGGTCGAATATGGAAGGGCCACCGACCATTGGTGTATTTATCATAGAAAAATATATATCAATAATCCATTTTAAAGAAACCATTTGAGTCCTTGTATGGATGACCATGAAAATATCCACCATGCTGGACATTCATGGGGTTGTCAGCAGTCATGGGTCTTGAGATGGTACGTGTTACCACTGAGAAGGTGAATTCCATCCAGGAGAAGATGATGACTACACAGATCAAGTAGAAATCATATTCTGATCAGAGACATAGACCTTGGATTTCATGGAGGGAGACCTTGTTTTCTATCAGTTCTCACCACAATAAGGATTTGAGAGGTTTTTATGGGGTAGAAAGTTATCCCCAAGGTTCATTAGACCATTTCAAATTTTTAGCAGAGTTGGTGAGGTGGTGTACCACCTTGATCTTCCCCCACAGATGCACTAGGTACATGATGTTTTTCACGTGTTGCAGCTGGGGAGGTACGTGCATGATCTATTGCATGTCATTAACTGGGGAGAGATGGAAATTGACGATGGGGCGATGTTTGGTGAGTTCTTGGTGGAGATAGAGGATCGATAGAAGTGTGCCCTTCATGGATGGTAGATTCCTCTGGTTCATTTTCAGTGGCAGCATGGGAACCTCAGAAAGAGAACATGGGTGAGGGAGTCTCAAATATATCCTCAATACTCATATTTATTTGATTATTTTTTTCACTTTTGAGGATGTAAATCCCTGAAGGGAGAATGTAATGTCCCAAAAGTAACATGTAATTTTTTTTTAAAATTGTATGTAATTATTTAATGACTAGGAACGGAGAAAACAAATGATTCCAAGGACCGGGGTTCCCAAAATATATATTTAAACTTATTTAAAGTTCACTTAAGTAAACGTGAAAGATGGTATTTCTAACATCTACACTGGGGATCAGATCGAAAATATGAGGGCACCATTGAACTTGGAATGCTGGGATTCTCTTAAAACTAAAATAACATCTACCAGAAAGGTTAGAATGAAATTATAATTTTCAAACGCTTCATAAAATAATTAAATAAAAAAGAAATAGTTATATTATTATATTTTGTATCATTGTGGGGTGGACGGTGGTAGTGCGGTGCGAAGGCAAGAAGAAGACAAGTCACATTAATTGATTATCATTAGTGGCTTGTTATGATAGCAGAACCGCTACTCTGTTTCATAAATGAAAGAGAGTAACAACACAATGTCACAACAAAACAGAAATTATGTGAGGTGTTTATTTATATTAAAATAATGTGTTGGGGGTTGAGAATTAAACCCTGGGGATTATCTAAGGAACCTATAGAAGAATTCCTCTACAAAAAAGAACAAATAATTCCTAATGAACCCACGCCCAAAAAGAACACTAGAGGATAAGAGCGATGTGAAAAATATTGTAGAGAATGAGATTGGATCTGGGAATTCACTAATGTGGAAGAATGATCGGGGATCATGCGTCAACGACGACGTATATCAACATCCATCACCTACAATATAACCAAATCATGGTAGGGATTTCATTTTGCATTAATTCCCCATTATTCATTATAAAAAAATAAACAGAGATCAACTGACGAATAGGTTGATCTGCAGATTAGGTGTTCTTGTGGGATGTTTCTTTCCTTGGGGGTTTTCATGGGGATTTTTGATTAAAAGACATAAATATGATCCTGAACCACCCCTGTTTCAAACATCTACTGTGGAGGACGTTGGATGATACAACCAATGCCCGAGCCCCTCCACGTTGTGATTTCATTGTGGAAAAATTCATTAAATGATGGAAACTTGGATTTGAGATTGTCTTAGTGAATGTGGAATCCTTATAGTCCCTTAGGTATAGATGGTTCGAGAAATGGCCCACCCGAGAAACTCTGATGGCCCGTCGACGGAATTGCCAGCGTTTAGTGGCATGTGGCGGCTGACAACAGCCTGTGATGACAGCTGTGGGTAGAAGGAGGTAGCGCACCCTGATTGGGTAAATTTGTGGCATATAACAGTGTCACGTGGATGGGTGTCCCGTGTCATGGCCACCCCAAAACATTAGAGGCATGTGGTCTGTCGACTACATATGGGAGTCTAGCCGACCGAACTGCCTCACCGTGTGGCGCATGCCACAGTTTCTTGACTATGGTGGATGAAACTACCCTGCATCAACACCAGGGTGAGCAGGGAAACAGACCCAAATTCTAGAGGCGTACTGGACATGCAATGAACCGGTCTACCTCTAGTGGTCCAGGTAGGCCGGTGGGCTAGACCCGCCCAAGCGGACAAGAATTGTTCCATCGAGCCGTACCCACGGCCTAATGGGCCTGCGACCCAAAAGACCAGACACAAGCTAGGCCATGTTTTGTTCAGTTAAGTGGTCATGGGTCAGGCCAGTGCACCATGGGTTGGGTCGGGTCTGGTTAGCCTCACCAGGTTCAGCCGGAACCAGACCCAAAAATCCCATTTTTGAAAAAATGTTAATAACTAAAAGACCGAGCATCTGATTGACATGATGTCTGTGGAAAGAGGACACTTACATAGAGGTTGTCCTTTTCAGATACACTACGTGAGTTTTGTACACATTTGGCATCCTTCCAGGTTGGATCGGACTTGAATCCGACCAGACTGTTTTAAAAAAAATTCTCATATCTTACAAACCGTGCATCCGTTCGATGAGATGCTAGTAATGTTGGAACCCTTTTGATGAGATGGTCATTTAGTGTTTTTTATGTGGGAATTCATAGTGGTTGATGTATGACTGATGGATTGAGGAATATATTCTCCCTGAATCAAGAATTCTACGAGCGAGAATCCAGTGGCTGGCTGTGATGTGAAGAATGAGAGAGACCCTTTATGGATCAGTAGTAGAGGGGCCCTTCGTTCATCCGCATGAGAGAAACCATTCATGTATTAACAGTAGAGTGACCCTTCATGGATCAATAGGAGAGTTAATCTTCGGGGATCTTTAGTAGCACAACCCATCGTGGATCATCCATACAGCGACCCATCGCAGATCAACAACTGAGCAACCCTTAGAGGATCTATAGCAGAGCGTCCCTTCATGGATCATCAGTAGAGACTCTCAACCAAATAAGAAGAGCAGTAGAGCATCCATTTGTGGTATTTTTCCATTGTAGATATCTATGAGACTTGAGTTTGTCTCAGGGTCCCTACTGGTTATTATTTTACTCACCCCTACATGGGATTTTCATGCACCTGTTGCGTCTTGTGCAGACGAAGGAATACTTTGTCAGGGACATTGGGGATATAGGTCTATATGGTTCTTGGAAGTGTATTGATAGATGTGGCGTGGTGTAGGGACATATGAAAGTGAGTTATACCTACCCTTAAGGTATGATCATCAGCGGATAACCTTTGGATCTTATACATACTTTTTTGATATTTCCTTTAAGTTGGGTTTGTATTATGGCCCCTTTTACTTTCTTCAATACTTGTATTTGATTTTTGTTCCATTTTCAAGTTACATTCTATAGTATGAGCTGCGCATGTGTGTACAGGTTGAAAGTAAATCCATTCACTCTTTAGTATTTTCCTTTTGGTGCTAGTCTCCACCCCTGGCCTATGGAAGGCGAGCATGGTGTAGTCATGAAACGAGACCTAAGGGACAATTCTGAAATTATTCATGTTAATCATCTCTCTAAAATGAGGTTTATTGTTTCTAGTTCATAATGTAGTGTTTTTAGATAAAATATTTAGATAAAGGGTTCAATAAGAAGAGTTCACATAACACATTCATGGATATGAAGAGTTCAAAGAAGATAGAGAAATTTTTTTCATTACATGAAGGATTAGTTCCACTGAGGGAACCAACTTTTATTTATAAGTATAAATCCAACTTGTTCATTGGGATGGCCTTCGCCAGAATAACCACCTTGAATGAGAATCATCAGTGAGCATCAGAAATGATCTTCACTAAACAATTTTGATTAATTTTTTTGGAGAATCATCTTAATTCTATTACCCTCCATTACAGTCGGTTCCCATTCTAAACTAGGGAAATTTTTTTCATAGAAATATGCTTTCCACATGAATAGTTGATGGATGGATTTTTGGTTCAGGGTGAATATGTGCCCTATTGTCCAAAAATACTGCTATGGTGTCTATTTTGAAAAGGTAAAATCCTTCCCAAATGGATATATCTCACAAGGATCCCTTTTATTTTGTTACCTTCAGGACCATATTATTGTTTGAAGGTAAACATCATCATAATGTGATTTAGAGTCATGGAGAAATTCACGGGCCAATGAAGCATTGATGGTTTCTTCCTGAGTCTGGAAGATCTATGCCCTTTGACAAAGAACATGATCCTTTATAAAATGTATTAGGCATTGTGAAACATTATTGCAATAAATTGCCTCTTATTCCTATTTTTTAGGGATAGTTATCCAACATTTCAGCTTCTATTTCACTCCCAATTCACAATCATTTTGAGAATCATGAACCATATAAAAATAGATCACCCATGGTGTATTGGATTAATGGAACCCCCTTATATGTGTACTTTAAATACTCCAACCTAAGATGATATGCGTTTTGTAAATCTTTATCCCCTTCATGAAATAATAAGGACCCATGTGGGACTTGAGGCTTCATGATGCATTCATAATTCACAATACACTCTTTTACCAACATAGGAATTATATATAAGGAATGTTAACCCTTTTTCATGTTCAATACTCCTGTAAAAAGAATGTGATATCCATGAAGTACCTCAACTTCAGGAAGCACCACTCGACGAGACACTAAGATTGATGGATCCTATCTCATGTGGATATCCATGATTTCACTTTCCTACTGACCCTTCTTCACAAAGGTGGAGTTCCTAGAGACCTGAAAACTCTCCCTGACTTTTTAATCTGCACCTCAAGTCCCCATGTGGCCTATGCCACACTGTCTAGTATCCACCCAATACACTATGACTATTTCCCAAGCATACCCCTACCTTTATCCTCTCATCATAAGAACCATAATCTCAATATATTCTCATTATAGAGACTACAACATGGACCTTGTCAGTGACTCCTCTTCCTATCATTGTACCTTAACAGTTCCAATGGTATGCACCTCTATGATTCACATGTTCATTGGTCATGTAAGGCCTGACGGACTAGAGTGACACACCCCCCTCTTGTATGGATGTTGTATACCTTCATAGTTCCACATCCTAGTCATATTAACATAAAATACATGACATAATCCTCATCACAAGATGTAAAACTATATCCTTATAGAATATGATGAACACAAAATTCCCTATGTATGGCCTTAATGTGATTTCACCTCCTCCCCCCTATTGAACATAACCTTATATACCATGAAACATCCACTTGTAAGCCCCACATACAATCTACTATAAGAGATGGAATATCTATTTATGACTCACACAGAATGAGTTCCACCTTTATAAGAAAAATTAAAAATACCCACACCCTGCCAACATAATGTAATCATATTTTTAAGGGACGATTCCATGAATAATCCAATCTTCATACTTTTTTATCCTCCCTTCGTGGTATGAGTATCATATCTACTTCTTTCACTAGTTTATCACGTTGGTCCAAACTCATGTGGGATTAGAGGTTAGTAGTGATCAAGAAATTTGATAGAAAAAAGTGATTCAATTGGAGTCCTTTCATGTGTAATCCTAATAAAACCTCCAAAATACAAAGAGTATATACATTATTAATTATTCTAGAAAAATGATCATCCATATGAGTGGAAGTGATATGGAAAACCACCATTCAAAAAACAAAAGCAAAAAATACGGCATAATCTCCAAAAAAATCCTAAAAAATCCAAGGGTCAGATTCCCAATGATGATGATCCTCAAACATTATCTTACATAGATCTAATACCTAACCCTTCTGAACTCCATTGTCTATGATTCTTGTCTAACTGTGTTATATAGGAAGCAACCCTATGGTCTAAACCCAACATCCAAATCCATCCTCATGTTCTCTAGGCCACATTACTTGAATGATCATTCCCCCACATAGAGTACAAATCTCCTTATGTCCCTTGGAAAACAATAGAGAATCATTCATACAAAACCATTACCAATACTATTTATTATGAGATTCCTTACCACATGATGTAAAACTCAGTGATTGGATTTTTCAAAAAAGGTAATGTGTGGCCTCAAAATACATGGGTTTTAGTACTTTTACTATACATAGGGTATATGGGACACCTCTATACGATATAACCCTAACCAGTGCTAATATTAGGTTATCCATCATGGGGATGTACATCCTTTGTCCACCTCCATGGGAAGTTAGATCCAACCATCACGGTTCCTCCTCCATCAGGCATTAGATCAAAAAAACTTGGTTCTACCTCATTGATGTGTTAGATTCTAACATATAAGTTTAAACTCTGTCGGGTGTTACCATCCATTACTAAACCATTCAGGTGTGACTTATTCCCTCCTAGGGACACACCTCCTTTATCCTCATTGAGTGGATTTCTAATAAAACTCATCCCATATCGAGAAAGAGGATAAGCTCATGCCATGATCTATCTTAACCAGACCTTCCAGTCATTCTCAACAAGATATTAAGTGTGTGACCAGAACAAAAATTCATACCTCATGTAGGACATGCGATTCCTATTGTAAAATCATTTGAATATATCACCAATAACAACAACTAACCCATGAAAAACAAGTGATGCCTCTGTTGAAAATTTTTTGCGGACTTATGCCCCTGGCATTTCTACCTAATGATATAAACTGTATGATTTTGATTCCACACCTGAGATGGACCCATTATATTTCCTCCTAAGAGAATATATACACTTGAGAAATTTTCCCACCATGAAGACATTCTAGTGATTCCCCACACGACTACTCCCATTACTAATGATTTATTCCATATAAAGAATAAATCAGAATGTCCAAAAATAGGCATGGTAATTAGGTGGTGTCCACAAGGATATTGTACATGGAATAATTTCCAACAATATGAATTAAGTCTATGAGGGTGTCCCAGACAAGGAGAGGAATTCCATGTATGAATTTATTAAAAGAAGAATATAAATACCATCATCCCATTTTGATTAATTAGCCGAAAATACCATTGAATGTGATGAACATTACACATGCATAGAAAATGAGGATGCATGGAAATAATTTAGCGACCACGCACATAGAATGTGTGGATGCATATGTATCACCTATAAAATCATAAAAAACAATTATGTAGTTCATTTAATTGGGAAAAAAGATTCAGTGGAGGTATGAGTGAATCCATGCAATGAATTATAATTTCAATGAAATTCTAAACTACACCCCACATATTACAGAGTGAAATAAACAATGTTGTTACCTATTTTGTAGTGGGAAGGGTTTACATGTAGTTTTAATAAGGACATTTTATATAGTGTACCAATACGCTATGTGATCATTAGTTGAGAAGACTAATGTGTAAAGGGAGTACAATTAAAAGAGGAAATGTGACCCCATATGCCATGTGGGTGTCTAAAACTCCATGTATTGCCATATAATATGGATGTTATGTATATTGAGTACACTCATAGAAGGCTATGTGAAAACACATTCTATTTGAGTCTGATAACATTCCATGAAATTTTGAAATTTCACTGGACTAGACATATCCAAGATCAAGAGAATGACCAGTTTGCCTGATATTGGGTAAAATTAAACATACACTGACCATAGTACACAATCATATTAGGGGAATAAAATATATGTCATGTTTACCATGTAAAAAAAATTATTCCCCTAAAAATCTTATAATTATGCATCATATTATTTGTGAATCATATTTTGGAAGGCGAGTAGTGTATCTTAAGTAGTTTCCCCCCTAGGACATTAATGTTCCGTTATTTCATGTTTCATATATATAAAACAATGTCTTATGGGTGGAAAAATTAAATTAGTGATTCTATGAAAATGGTATTAATATGTCTTACTTATCTGAATATTAAAGGGTTAATAGTATCTTATATTTCAATGTGGTGGGTCCAAAAAAACATTTATATATTTAGATATGTAACTCCCCCAAGTAGTCAGAGGACCTATATCTATAGATTAATGTTCCCAATGTTCGTAATCCCCTCTCTATATCAATGTGTTAGTTCCCCCCATATAATATATATAGGTACTGATAAAACACCAAACATTAATAGTGGGTGTGGGTCCTCTATCTATAGAGTGTTACTCCCCTTATTGAATCTCAAGTAGGAGTCAGGTCCTATGTTATAGTTGTTCATACTCATCAGTAGTATGTTGCTATAAGGGATGGGTCCCAGTTAATTATTCTCATAAGGGTAGACTAATTTATTTGGTAAGATATTGTTATCCCTGAGTTGTGGAGTAAATTAATTTGAATAATTCCATCAATTAAGATTCTTATTAGGTTTCTCATGGTTGTCTACAATGTAGATAGAACTTTGGGACATGTAGACTCACTTAGTTGTCATATCTGGCTATAGAGATGGAGATCACCATTATACCTTAATTTTGGATTCTATTTTAGAGTATATGGATTATTAAGGCTATTATCTAATAATACTATTGAAATTATATCACAGTTATGAGATAAATACTCTTAACTAACGGTTTTTGTTTTTTGGGTTTACGGAGTCCATCAGGGTGTGTGTATTCTCCACCCTACATGGGATCTACCCACACAATTCATGACTTTTGAATAAGATAGGTCTTTTGTTTTTAATCCTATGTATTTTAGGTTATTTTCAATATTATTATATATAGATGGATCTCAGATGGATGCAATAGTGTTTTTATAGTTTCCCCCTAATTATATATATGTTGGGTTTGTTTTAGTTTGGATTGGAGTATATTTGGACCATTTCTATTTGTTTACCTCTTCTATTATTCTCTAATGTGGGATTGATACTATGAAATCATTTATTGTATCTACTTTTTTCATTCCACATTACAATAGTTAATGGGTATTTTTAGTGTGTAATGGTTCTTTTGGAAAAGGAATCCCATATGTCTGACATGTCTTATTTGTGGTAATCACATACCCATGGTATATTAGAGGCACATTTTGGGAGTCATTCTCAACTTACCACCTATCAGGCATCCCTTGTGAGTCGGGTCATGAAAACATAGAATATTATTCATAGACTTGTGGGGATGAAAGCATGAGCATGACATAATGGCCTCATGGAATAAGAATTATGGAAGGGGGACATTGGAGTAGATGTGTGGAATGTGGTGTGAAATATATAGAAAATGGAATAGAAGTGATGATTTGGAATAAAATAACATTTTTTATTGTCCATAAATTATTTTCTATGAAAAATGATCATTTTAAAAAAATCATCTTTCACAAAAGTGGGTCCTAAAAAAACATAAATATTAGAATTTTTTAAAAAATAAAATTCTAAATGAAAATTCACATATATCAAAATAATATTAAGTGATAAAAATTTAATTCTATTCTTTCTATAATCAATTCTCTAAAAAACTTAAAAATTAATGAAAATATTAAATTAGTGTAGAATAGTTCTAGAAAATCATATATCCTCAAAAATTATTGGGAGATAAATTATCATTGAAATATTTAAAAATGTCATCATAAAAATAAGTAAATGATTTAAATATATAAATTTTAAAAAATTAAATAAAAAACACCCATTCAAACTAGATTTTTAAAGAAATTCCATTTAAAAAAATATTTAGATGTTCAATAAATAACAATGCAAAACAAATTTTATTCATTTAAAACCCTTTTATATCAAATTTTCAGTGTGATAAAATTCAATACATAAATTACCCATCAAACACCCTGATCATAACATATAATGTGAAACCTAGTAGTTCATATATCATAAGTCATGGGTCATGGCGTAAAGCATTAGCATTTAAAAAGACATTATTCACAAGATGAGGAATCATTATTCACTAATAATTAACAATTAGATAATACAAAAAAATATTAAAATATCATAGATGTTTTGGAAAAATCATAATCACATTAAATAGTTTCATAAGTTTGGGATCACATCCAATACCATCAGTGCATAGATTCAAATGCCCCAAAACAGATTGAGTTCACCCCACCTCATTTCATATGTGGAGTGGATTCAATCCCCATACCCATTATATAATATAATTATAATAAATATTTCCCATTTTTATTAGAGATATATATAATTCTATAACCAATTATAAAATAATGAAACCATATATATGTCTTCCACAAGATTATTTAAGCATTCAACATTCCATCATAGCATAAACCATTGAAATGATATTTTTTGAAATACATTTCATTACCATATTTTCATATTACAATAAATTAATGGTAATAGATGGTATTATTAGATTATATCTCTAGTGAATCATAAAAAAATAAAATGATGTTTACATAGATGAAAAAACCATTAATAGATTATTTAATAATATGTGAAAATACCATTTTTTTCCAGTGACTTTAAAAATCTAAATTTCAAAAATATTGAGTAAATCATTAGATTAAAAATAAACATATGAAAAGATAAAGTTATCATAAATTAAAATAATGGAAATGATATTTATAGAATACATTTTTATAACAATTTTTATAATAACGATTCCCTTCAAAAAATTTATAAATTGTCTTATATAATCTATTACGAAAATTTTATAAATATTAATTTTTAATATATTTAGAATAAAATAAATTATTAATTAAAATTATAATAAATAATAATTTGATAATAAAATTTTTAATTATTGAATTAATTATAATGAGAATGTGCTTGGATAAACTGTTCCTTAAACCAAGAGGAAATAATAACAACTTTTTATAATAACATTTTGTTGGTCATTTTATATAAAAAGGAGATAATACTGAATGTAAAACATAAAAACCCCAATAAAATTCTTTATTAGAAGAAAATATATTTTATTTAAAAGATAAAAATAATATACTTCCCCACAATGACATTTAATAATAAAAAATCTCGAAAGAGAACTAGATAGCAATATAAACCCTTTCCTCAAGTATCAAAATTATTCATATATGACATTATATTTATACATAATAAATTTTAATTTACCTTATCTATATAAATTAACTATATTAATAACAAATTTCAATATATCATTCCATTATTTTTTTAATTTACCCATTATTTACACTTTTTTAAAATATAATCATTCAAGAGAATGATGGTCAATTTTCTATGCTTGTTTTGATTCGATCATTCGAGTCCCTACACATTCTACATTGTTTCATAAATAGAGGAATCTTTAATTTTTTTTAATTACCATATATATTCCGAAAAAAATAATTTTATAAATAATTACATAATGTGGTGATGAATTTTTTTTACATAACATTGTGGACATGGTAGTTCGTATATACACATGAGTAATGCATTCATTTTGTAATGAATGGATTGAGAAGATGGTAAATAAAAATATAAAATTAAATAGTCACACAAATTTCATAAATATGATATATAATTATTAAATACATCTATATTTCCATCTATGTATGGTATATATGAAAAATTAATCTCATCACGTCTGAATGGTGGTAGATCATAGTTACACATGAATGAGGTTATCATTTCTCATGGAATGTAAAAGAGGTAAATAATTTTGATAAATAATCATAATAAAATTTCATTATATTAATGATAAATATCTAATCATGATGACATGGTTATATGAGATATATATGATGATAAGGGAAAATCAACCTCAATATAGACTGACAAAGATAATTGTCACATATTTGGAAATCCTCATTTCGATTAAATCATAGGCCTTAATTGGTTGGATTTGTGGAATTTATAAATTATTGGTGGAAGTGGAGGGATGATTTAGAGATGTTTTTGTATGTATTGGCTCATTTTTGGGCTCAATGTGTAAGAGAATGTGAAGATACAAATAACCTTTTTATAAGTGGGGTGGGTGGAACTCTTTTTACTGGATAAAACATTAATATATAGTGATAAATTATTCAAGATAAGAGTGGCTCCATGTAGAATAATTATTGACTATAAGGTAATATATATTTTAATTTTATTATTAAAATAAAATTTTCATTTTTTTATATTATATTGTAAACCATTTCAATTAATTTAACCCCCCCTAATTTACCCATTTTTACCTTAAGCATGTTAATAAATTGTTACTATAGTTTATATTCAGTATAAAAAAATATATGTGGAATAGTTAAAAAATTATGAAATGATATTCCAAATTTTGAAATAATTGTTAAAATTTAAATTATCTATGGAATAAAGAAGTTAATTTTAATATATTTTTTTGAAATTAAAAAGAAACAGTTTTTAAAAAAGTACATTTTATGTAAAAAATTAAACATTATTCTCATTACATGCCTAGAATACACCATTAAATGAATATTATAATTTTTTATTGAATATTTCATTAGGAAATTTTATTATAATAATTCATAAATATGGACTGATTTAATTTTTTTATATGAAATTACTATGCATGCATAAAATTCATTTTTTATTAAACGATTTAACTTTTCCATCAAAATATATTTTTTTCATTGTTGTAAATTTAAAGATGAATGAATTCATTTTTAACAAGAATGGTCAATATTTTTAAAAAAATTTAATAGTATTAATTATATTTTAATTAATAAAATTGTTAAAAAACTCTCTAAAAAAATATTTAAAAATAGTTGTTTAATAAAAATAATATTTCATAAGGGAATTTGAAATTACTTTTCACAGTTATATCTATGTTATATACTTTATAATTTGATTAATTTCAGAATGTACAAAAATTGATCACATTATTTCATTTTTTTCATACATCAAAAGCTACATAAAAACTTTATATATTATGGCGAAATGTATTCTAAATGTTAGGTTTTTTAAATTCAACCTACCTTTTGAGAATCTCACCTTGGAAATTATATCACAATGATATTGTCATATAATGAAAAAGCTATATAATTATATCCTCATTTTCCCACAATTCGTCATTGTATTTATTATTCCTCTATATAACATTAACTAAGAGTTATTCCTTTTATGTAATACATTTTCACTGTGATATAAAATTTCCTCCAATTATTTCACATACGAACGACCATGATGTATTTTTTCGACATATGTGCTTAGTAAATTTGAGTTACCTAGTTTTTATATTATACATAGAGATACATGGATCATATAATTATCTTTGGTGAGGTTTAGGGGATATTCCATCGGATAAACCACAATATCGATATGATCAATAATTTCAATGTGACTCATTTAATTATGGATTAACAACCCCTTCCATATTAATATAATACCATTTTTTAAAGGAGATATCTATTTGGAATAGTATATCATAAACATCAAATAATAGGTATCCAAGATGATATTCATTATAAAATTTCAATTAACTCCGATCTTCCCAATAAAATTTCTTCATTGATATATCATTCTCTCTCATTTCCCCATCATTCTATTATAGGTGTAGATTTCATTCACAAACATTATCATGGAATGCTTACGATCTTCCAATCATCACATATAGGTATTCATGAAGATCATTCCAAATATTTTAATGAAAAACATTGTTTAATGAAAATTTATCATTTAATTTTGTTGTTCATAACATATATATAAATCCATAGTGTAGTCCCTTAAGTAGGGTATGAATAGTCCCCCCAAATGACCATCTATCGAAGACTCACATTTATCACTAAACATCAACAATATATAAATTTTGATTTAACCTTGTCCAGAATATCTAGGCAATATAACATCCTGATTTAATATAATTGAGTATGTTACATAATGAATCCTTACCACTAACACAATGAATAACATAAAATAATTATAAAAAGAGAAATATTTACAAATACAAATGAAACATGTTAATTTTTTAATTTTATTTACTAAAAAAATAATAGTGTTCCCTTTTTATATCATATAGAGTCCTATGATAAATTCTATGATCCTTTTTACTTTTAACATCCTAGAATGTTTAACATATATAAGCCTCCATAAATATATACATATCATTATTAAAATGATTGAATACCATGAATCATGATATATACTTCAAAATAACTATTTTCATGTTGTGCTATGAAAAATAATTTTAAATATCCCAATATATAATCATAATTTGAGGATGAATATGGAATAATGAACTATTTTCTTTATATAACAGTTTTATCTTCATTTAAACTAGTGACATGACACATAAATTGATTCTATATGTTATCATTACATCACTACCAGGATAGAATTCCATTTAATTCCATTAGATCATTTATAACTCTCCATATTCTTTATATACATCACTAATATTCACACGAAATAACGGTTGCATATTCACCGAGGAATGATAGGTTTATTCCCATTTTTCTATGATATCATTGTATATCCTCTCTGAATCCATTGGTATTGGATATCATTAGAACATCATAATGAATTAAATAAGAATATTCTTTTATACTCATAGTATTATCTATTTTCATAGATATCCCAATATTGTAATATATTAATCCATCAGAATCATTAATAATTTAATGTAATGACCCAAACATTTATCAATGAACATTCCTCTTGATCTAATTAAATGTATTATTATATAAAATGGTAATATAAAATATGAAAATATTTGGTTTAATGATTTTATATTTTTAAATACCTTTAAGAATGATTAACATTGCTAATATATTTTTTGAATATAGATAACATGATTATTATAAATACAGGACCTCAAAAACCCAATTTACATTAAAAAATGAAGGGATGGCCTCATCTAGTAGATTTTCTCCAAAAGAAGATTTTTCAGAGCTCATAAAGGAGGTGGAATCATTGGTTTTCGATTTTGATCAATCCCAAGCTGAGCTTTAACACATTAAGCTCAAAAGGAACCACCTACGAGAGAAGTGGAAGTTGATAGAGATTACCACTAGAGCGATGTTATCCGACCCACCCAACGATTTTATCACCATCACACACCTTACGCCTAGGTCATATACGTGTTTTATAAGGGGTTATGTAACAAGACTTTAGCACTATTATTATGTGAATTGTTGTTTTATAGAATAGAGAATATGTATTCATTTTATTATTGTTACTTTGTAAATAATTTTCAAATCACAAATAATAATTTTAATTAATATTCAATAAATAAAATATATTTTTATGAATTAATGGATTTTTAAATAATTTTTATTTTAATAAAATATTATTAAAAAAATTTCTTTTTATTAAATATAATTTATCATGTTATTTTTATGAATACATTTGTAATTTTTATTAACATTTAAATTATGTTTTTTTCAAAACCCGTGAATATTAGATAAATGTCGGTATTTATTTAAAAAGTAAAAATTCACATATTTATAAAAAATTATAGATAAAATGAATATTATTTTTGGAATCAGGATGTAGACTGTGAATTTTTCTTAGGTTTCCGAGACACTCTAATTTTTGGGTACAAATTAAATATTATATATATATATATAATGTGTTTTATGAGATCATAATGGCCCAATATTGATGTAATAAAACTCTATAACTATGGTTTTCTTAAAATTTATGTTTTACCCTTAAAGGAATGTGATTTTAGGGTTGTTTGATTAATTTTTTAAAGTCTTAGTGGACCCTCCAATACTTGTAAAACTTTTTATCATTTTAAAATGATTTCATTGAGAGTGTGACACACCTCCACATTAGCAAGCCTAATATCTTAAAATGTTCAGCCATTTTCATTTTAGAATAATATTTTCCACTTCCCTTTGTAAAACCCATGGGTTGGATTGTGATTTTGATAGTTTATTGTGTTGTGGCCAAAACCTAAATAAAAAATAATTCCCTCTTTTTTCCTATATAAACTCACCCATGATCCCACTTACTCTTCACTAAATGCATTTGGAGATCGACCAACCTATTCAATCCTCTGTATAGTATACTCCCGATGGTGCCCTGAACTCCCATGAAGTCTCTCTCAAGCTCGTCCCAGGGATTTGGGATCACACATCCATGTGATGGATTCATTCCTTTCTCATTTTATCCATGTTTATTAATAGTATTATATTCAATTATAAATGATGGGGACTGATTTATCATCTCCCCTATAGTATCCAATTTATGTTTTAATGATGATATGACCCTTTATATCTCATCTATGCATTCCATGTATACCAGTTACCATGCTGAAATTCTGTAAGGGATTTTTTCCTCTTATTTTTTTTCGATGTTTCATTATGTTACTTTACACATTTATATTAAATTAAAAAATTTGGGGTTTGGTTTAACACCTCTCCTATAATACCCCCTTATGTATTAATTTTGATATAACCCTTTCTCTCTCATTATTTCTTCCCATGTACACATGTTACCATACCGACATTCTATAAGGTATTTCTCACTCCTCATATACATTCTAGAAATTATTTTGTATTACGAATCTAAATTCCAATACATATGTTCGTACAAGTATCTAAAAGACCATTTACATTCCATTTCATGTATATATGTGGAGACACCCATATCTCACTCATCAATCATTTTTATAATTTTTTTAACATCATTATGCTGCCGAAATATCATGGTGATTTTCCAAGCCAAATTCATTGTGTAGTGAATACCATGCCCATTCCACTATCAAGGGTATTGAAAATTATGCACATTTACCTATTGATTATTTAGATTCATGTATGAATTAATCATTCCTTTATCATGGATAAAATGACTATTCTTAATAAATTTATGTTATATGATCCATGTGGCACACTTATGGATGAAGTGAAATGATTAAGAAGGGTGCACCCTAATAGTGCTCCAATGCATTGGGTAGAGATTAGTATAATGATTCATCTTGTGAAATAATGGTTTTCACATGTTACTTCATGTTCAATGAGTATTTACTCATGCTCAATGTGCAATGAGATCTGTCTCATGATAATACCATGTTAAGTGTTGTTGACACATTTACATGTTAGGATAATCATGATCTATCATGATTTTATGTTCATGTTTCTATTGTTCTCATTTTATATAACTATTTCCTAACATATATTTTTTTTATGATTTCATGCCTTTTTACTTGTTTATTAGGCTTTATAGATCACCATTTTCTTTTTTATTTCTTCTGGTTATCCCATGAAATGCTAAGTACGAATTAATGTATGTGGTCATATAAAAAATGTTTTCAATAAAGATGTGTATTTCATGTCCTGTGTTGTAATGTAATTTTCATAATTTCCTAAGAAACTAGACCTCTCGATCCTCTCTGTTGTCTTAAGTGAATTTTTATACAATAAATCATGTTTAGATATGAAATAAATATGAGTTTTTTTTATAGTTTTTATCAACGGATAAGTTTTGTTATTTTTTGGATTAGGATTAGAAAACCTTAGAGAATACCTTATGGATAAGACTATGTATAATAAAAACCTACATAAATTTTGGTGAGTATTTGGTATATGTGTTATCATGAAAATAGATCCCAGTCTGGATATGAGTGTGTAGAGGTGGCTCTAGCACATATATATCTTGGGGTAAAACCTAAAAACACTAATTTGAGCTAGACTCCAATGATAACTGGTGCCTGACAATGCGCCTTTATGCACTCTTGGTAACTATACTCTTGGGAGATATGCTTTGGTAAATTTATAAGCAGAGTATGAACCATTATTAAGGGAATAAAAAAATCTACCAAAGAATATATGTTGGGAATAAAATAATGGAAAACATAGATTGAAGCCTATGAATTCATAAATTAATTAAATAAGTTTAATTTCTATGTTATCCCTTCGGTATTTATATTCACTTTTTTTGTTGCCCCTATATTTCCTTTGATTCCATCCATTGGCCGGTCATTGGAGGAATTGGGCTAAAAACTGATGTGAATATCAATGTGTTGACTATTCTAACATGATACCCAATCTGATGGGGTGGTAATTGTGAACATTGTCATCATAATCTCTCAATTAAACAACATTTTGAATAGAAACATGTATCAAGAGAAACATTCAACCCCCACCCCCTAAGAAAGGACATGTTGCAATAGAGAGATTATGGTGAAAATTGACTTCTATTTTTAATGAATTATTTGATACCTCAATTTCCGAACGATGGATCAACTCCATTGAGAAGATCCTCTCCATACATCAATGATATGAACAAGAGAATGTACTTCTAGATACATATCTTATGGAGGGTAAAGCTGATCAATGGTGGACATTGATAAAAAATACAAAGCCCGAGGTGTAAATCGAGGTGTTGGAATGGACATATTTCTGGAAAAAAATTTGACAAATATTTTACTCGTACACTCCAACATAAGATAGAACGGGACTTCCTTTGACACATGAAAAAATGATATTGAATCTGTTAGAGAGTTTGAGGAAAACATTACAATGAAAGCACGATACACCTCTGACATTTTCGTTACCTCTAAATGCATGTTTGACCGCTTCTTTGGAGGGATAAACCCTATCCTATAGAAAGCCCTAGGGATCCGTGATTTGGATAGCTATGAGGAAATTGTTGGATGTTCCCTAAAAATCAAAATGGAGATAAGAAAATCTCAGGTGTATCATGTGGATAAGAATCATAATGGGACATCAATTCTATAGGACTGATGGATAAATCCATTATGCTAAGAAAAATATAGTATCCCACATACCAAAAATGAGGAAAGAATCACCCCAAAAATTGCGTGAAGGATTTGAGGAAATTATTTAGGTGTGGAAGAGAAGGGAGCATGGCCATTAACAAACAAAAAGAAAAACCCAAGGCTGAAACAGAGAAGAAGAACACTTTGTTATACTATCAACATGCTGTTTATTTCTTTAATTGCAAATAATAGTGAACTTTTCAATCCACTTCCCAAAGCCTATGATTTTTTGAGGAAACCAACAACCTCCATGGCAGCAAGAGAGAGCTTTTTCCAGCACTACAACTGAAGTGAACCTCGAAAATGAAGTGGTGACAGGTACACTATATATTCATTCACAAATAGACAATGTAATTTTTGATTCTCATTCTACGCATTTTTTAATATCTCAAAAGCATAGTAGAACAATCCTAACACCACCACAAGTTTTGGAAGTAAAAATGTCAGTGAGTAAGAAAAATGGGTTAATCATTGCAACCATCAAATATAACTCCTCCCCTTTAACAAATTTGTTGTATGAATTTACCGACAGACCTCACCATACTCCCTTTGATGTAATTTCCATATATTTATAGCATCGACTGTCTTTCCTTATATAGAGCCAACATAAATTCTTGTGAGAGGGAAATCACTCTCAATATGGTTAATCGACCCCTGATTGTGTATAAGTTCAAGGAGGAGGATGAAGCTTCTTTAGCATAATCATCATAAGCATGGATATTACATACCCACGAGCATGCATATCTGGATCACAAGATTGAGTATATAGAAGAATCCATCATTGATGAGATGCCTGTTGTGAAATAATTTTTTGATGTTTTTCTAGAAGAGTTTTTTAGTTTTCCTCCCATAAGTGATGTAGAATCCTTAATTGATCTTATAAATCATGTATTTATAGTACCTAATAATCCATATAGAATATCTATGGTTGAGCTTGAAGAGATGAGAAAACATCTATAGGAGAATCTGGATAAAGGGTTTATATGCCCATGTGCTTCACCATGGGGTTCACCAGTCCAATTTAACAAGAAGAAGGATGGGTTAATGACAATTTTCATTGATTATCATGAGCTCAAAAAAATCATGATAAATAATAAGTATTCTCTACCACAAATTGATGACTTTTTCCATCAACTACGTGGAGCACAATAATTCTCCAAGGTGGATCTACATTCGAGATATTATCATCTAATAGTGAAAGAAGGAAGTTACCTCCAAGACTGCTTTTCATACAAGATATGGGAACTATGAATTCATTGTAATTCATTTCATACTCACTAATTATGCAAAAATATTCATGGACATGATGAATTGACTCTTTAGATATTATCTTGACAAATTTGTGGTAGCCTTTATTAATGATATTATAATATAATTCAAAATGAAGGAGGAGCATGTGGAGAATGTGTGAACTATACTAGAGACATTGGGAAAAGAGAATATCTATTAAAAGTATAGAAAGTTTCAGTTATGGTTGATAGAGGTCTCATTATTGGGTCATATCATCCCATGTAATGGGATATCTATGGATCACTCCAAGATAGCTATAATTTAGGGATGGAAGAGGCCAACATCGATAACGGGTATCCGTAGCTTCCTGGGTATAGCAAGATATTATCACTAATTTGTGAGAAATTTATCATGGTTGTCAAACCCTCTTACCAAGGTATATTAGAAGGGATTAATGTTTTCCTGGAGTGATGAATGAGAAGAGAGATTCAAGGAGTTGAAAAGGAGGATTATCAATGCACCCATGCGCACATTACCCATAGCTAAATAGATTTTTGTGTTGTTTAGTGATTATTAGATGAAAGGCATGGGTTGTGTTTTGATGAAAACATGACATTTTCATTGCCTATGCCTCAAGGCAATTGAATGTTCCTGAGAAAAAATATCCAATACATGATCTGTACTTGGGTATAGTAATCTTCACATTGAATAATTGGAGATATTACTTATTTGGGGAGATGTTTGAAATATACACAGATCACAAAAGCCTCAAGTATATATTCACACCGAACGAGTTGAATATATGCCAATGAAGATGGTTAGAGATAATCAAAGACAATGACAGCTTAATCCATTACCACCCTAGGAAATTACACTAGGTTGAGGATGCTATAAGTTGAAAGGACCCATTGATTCTATCATTGATAATAATTGAAAATGATTCAATCTTCTTGGATTTGATGAAGATAAACATTGGAATCATAAAGATGGGAACATCATTAATCCTTTCAAAAATGATTTCTCAACTGTTTCTTCTGAAGGGATAAATGATGATCAAAATTATGATGTGATAATTCAAATTAAATAGGAAACTATAATAAAATGGAAATACTTGGTGTTCAATGTTAATGAAGAAGGAATTTTGATATTTGGTCATGAATATGTGTTCCATAAAATATCGATTTGAATATTGTACATTTCGATGATGCACATAGCCCAAATTTCTCTATTCACCTAGGAAACACAAAGACTCATCAAGATCTCTGAGATAATTATTGTGGGATAACACGAAAAAGGAGATCAATGAGTATACATTGATGTGCTTGGTATTTCAACATTTGAAGGATAAGAGTAATATGTCTAAGGGTATGTTGTGACCCTTACCCGTACCAGTGTAGAAATGGGAGAACATCACCATGGACTTTTCCAATGGACATCAGAAGACATCCAAAGGAAACTATGTTATCTGGGTTTTTGTGGATCATCTTATGAATACATCACACATTATTAAAATTTTGGAGGATTTCTCATTAGATCAACTGGAATGGATATAATCTGAGATGTGGTAAGGTAGCATGGAGTACCACAATCAATTATATCTTATCGATATCCAAGATTAAAATCTATATTTTTGAGGTGTCTTCAAAATAATCTGAATACTATGATGAAATACAATATGGCTTAACATTCTCAAGATAATGGCCAATCTGAGTTGACTCTCGAAATAGTTAAAGACATATTGAGATCTTGCTCAATGTAATTCAAAGGAATATGGGATCAACATATTCATCGGGTTGAGATCACTTATATTAATAGCATCCACTCAGGAATCCAAATGGATCCTTATGGAGATATTTATCAGAAGTGGTGTAGAATACAGACATGTTGGGGTGAAGTTGGAGAGAGAAAACTCCTAGGTCTAGAAATGGTCAATGAAATGGTGGATAATGTTATGACCATCCAGAAGCACATTAAATAATCTCAGAGTCGACAAAATAGCTATGATGATAATCATTGAAGAGACCTAGAGTTTGATGTATAAGACATGGAATTCATCCACATATCCCTATGGAAGATGGTGATGAGATATGGGATGAAATAAAATCTTAGTCCATGGTACATCATCCCTTTTGAGGTCATTGATCTCATTCATGTAGTGGCCTATCAATTATCACTCCCACCAATCCTATCTAAAATACATTTTGTATTCCAAGTATCACTCTAGAGGAAGTACATACCTAACCCATCACATGTACATAATTCAGAGGTGGTACCATTAGATAATGACCTCTCCTTGGAAGAGAATACGGTGAATATTTTATATTTTAGGGGAAAAGTCCAAAGAAATATGAAAATTCCTCTCTTCAAGGTGTTGTGGAGAAACCACAAGTTAGAATAAGAAACATGGGAATCTGAGGAAGTGATGAAGAAGAGTTACCCTCATCTATTATACTTGTGGGAAAGGGAAATTGTAGGGAAAAGTTTCAAAATGGGGGAATATTTTAAGGACCCAAACTTTTTTCAATGAAAATTCCTCTTGATCTAAGTAAATGTCTTATTCTGTAAAATGGATATACAACATTTGATGTTCTTTGGTTTTCTGATTTTGGATTTAAAAATACCATTAATAATTTTTATCTTTTCTTATATAGCCATTGAATAGTGATAAATGATTAATATAAATATAGGGCTTTAACAAATCAAATTTACTCGTCAAAAGGAAGCGATACCCTCATCCAGTAGAATTTCTTTGTACGAAACCCATTTTTAATATCAGATAAGGGAGTTTGAGCAATTGGGATTCTCTCTTCAGAAGGACCAAGCTGAGCTTCTACACATTAATCTTGAATGGAACCACAAACAGGAGACGTAGAAGTTGATAATTATTACCACTGGAGTGATGTTATCAAAGCCACCCCAAGAGTCTTTCACCATCGCACACCTTACCCTTAGATCATATGTTGGTATTATAAAGTGTTATAAAAAAACCCTTCCACTATGATTATGTTCATTATTGATGTATAGAATAATGAAGATCCATTTATTTTATTATGGTTACTTTCTAATTAATTTTCAAATCAAAAATAGACATTTTAGTTAATATTCAATTGAGAAATATATTTAGATGAAATAATCAATTTTTAACAAAATATTATTTTAATAAAATATTATTAATAAATATAAATGATCATGTAATTTTTATTAATAAAATTATAATGTTTATTAAGCGTTGAAAGCTGTTTTTGTCAAAATCCATTAATTTTTTTATAAATGTCAGTTTTTATTTTAAAAGAACAAAATCAGATATTTTGGAAAGTTTATAGATAAAATGAATATTATTTTTGGAATCAAGACTTTGAAATTATCTAAAGGTGAATTTTAGGGTAAAAATTAAATATCGTGGAAATATAAAATGTGATTTATTCCATCATAATGATCCAATAGTGATGTAATAAAATACTATAAATGGGATGATTTTCTAATATATGTTTCATCCATAAAATAATGTGATTTTATTTTTGTTAGATTCAGTTTACAAATACATAGGGGAACCTCCAATACTTATAAAACATTTTGTCATTTTAAAATTATTTCCTTGAGAGTCTAACTCACCTCCACATAAGAAGGCCTAATATTTTAAGAGTTTTGTCCAATGAAAATATAAAATAATTTTTTCCACTCTCCTTCGGAAAATAACATGGGAAAAACTATTGGTGGGTTTTCTGTTGTGATTAGTTTAATATGTGGTGGAAAAACATTAATAATTAAAAATTCCCTCTATTTTCTTATATAAACCCACCCAAGCTCCCACTTCTTCTTCACTAAAATACTTTTTACCACGAGAAACCTCTTCCCTCCTCTCTCTGGAATCCTCCCATGGTGCCCTAAACTCCCCATAAGCCACTCTGAATTCCCTCCCATGCCTTTGGGAGCACATTTCCATGTAAGGGATTCCTCCATTTTTCATTTTATCTATGTTTCTTAATATTTTTATTTCCCATTATAAATGTTGGGGTATGATTTCGAACATCACCTATGTTGTCCTATTTAAGACTGAATGATGAGATACCTCTTTCTACCTCATATAATCCTTCCACGTATACCCATTACCATGCTGAAATTATGAAAATGATTTCTTCCTCTCATTTTATTCCAATTTTCATTTTGTTGATATACCCTAGTATTATCGATTAAAAATGTTGGGGTATGATTTTTCACCACACATATAAATTCCTCCTTATTTTTTAAGGATTATAGACCCCTTTATCTATCATTAATGCCTCCCATGTACACTCGTTTCCCTACAAAAATTCCGTAAGGGATTTCTCTCTCCTCATTTACATTAATGAAATACTTTGGTATTATGAATATAAATTACATTACATATGTTGGGAAATGTATCAGTATAACCACCATACATTCAATTTCTGTACATATGATGATACACCCCCTTCTCAATCATCAACCATTTTTTGGAATTTTTATGTCACGCTGTTATGCTGCCGAAATTGCACCATGTTTTTTCATGCCAAGTTATTGTCTGGTGAATACCATCCCCTTTCTTCTATCAAGGGTATTCACCTTTATGCATATTTAGTTATTTACTATAGAGTTTCATGTATTAATTCCATATTCATTTATTATGTAATAAATGATGATGCTTAATG
Source organism: Viscum album (assembly GCA_963277665.1). NCBI lineage: Eukaryota > Viridiplantae > Streptophyta > Magnoliopsida > Santalales > Viscaceae > Viscum > Viscum album. The sequence goes on along the minus strand of OY728121.1, from coordinate 1,346,291,341 downwards.
AATCCATGTTATATGATCCATGTGGCACACTTATGCATGGAATGAAATTATTAAGAAAGGTGCACCTTGACAGCACTTCAATGCATTGGGTAGAGACTAGTATCATGATACGTCAGGTGAAATGAGTCTTTACCCCTGAAAATTCATGTGCAATCTCGGATTAATCATGATCCATGTTCAATGAGCCTTGGATCATATAGATACCATATAACGTGTTTTTCCACATTTCCATGTTATGATAATCATGTTATATCATGGCTTTATATTCATGTTTCTCTTCTGATCCTTTGATATTCCTATTTCCTAACATGTACTATTTTTTCATATTATGCCTTTTTTAAAAATTAACTTTGATTTATAGATCACCCTTTTCTAATCCACATTCTCAAGTTATCCCATGAAATGCTATGTAAAATGGAATATATAGGGTTAAATAAAATATGTTTTCAATAATGATTTGTATTTCATGATCTAATTTGTTATGTATTGTTCCTAATTATTCAAGACACTAGACCTATAAATCCTCAGTGTTGACTTAAGTTCATATTTATATAATAAGTCATGTTTAAGTGTGTAATAAATATAAGTGTAGTCATATTTTTCACCCTGATATCTAATGATATATATTCCACTAAAATATATTGTGTATGGAAAATTACTTCACACACATAACCACACAAAAAATAACCATGGAATGTTATGTAACCTTTAAAATCTAGACATATAATTATCACATAATAATATATTAAAAATATTAAATATATGTATAAATAATAATAAATTTCATCATCAATTCTCTTGAATTGATACTTTAAATTTGTAAATGTAAATATCTAAAAATAGTGATTTATTCCTTCAAATGAAACATTTCAAAAAAATTATTATTATGTGTTTTTTATGAAACTATAAATCATTAAGAACATAATATATTTTTTATATTAATAATATACTAAAACCAATTATATATGTAATTTATATGAAATAACAATTAAAAACCATTATACTATTAATAAAATGTCATTTTTCTATAAAAATATTTTTTATTATATTGTTAATTTTTATTATAAAATTTTCATTATTAAAATATATAATTTTAATATTAAAAATATTTTTTTTATTCAACATGTTAATATAACATTAACTTGAATTATTGGGATATTTTGAAACAATATATTAGCTGAATAGTAAATAGTAAAAAAATATTCCAAAATGGAACCTCTAAAAGATTTATTATTTTATAATAAATTCCTATATACTTTTAGAACAATTTAAAATATAAAAATTTAATTATGTACTTGTAAACTTATTTTATAAATATCATTTCAATGTTTAATAATTTACGAACTTAATTAATATTTTCACATACAAAAATATTTTTCATCTCTTCTTTTAATTAAACATAATTTTACTAATATTGATTTTCTCTTTCAATAAATGAAAAAATTATTTATTTAATTTATAATAATGCAATTTTTAATAATAAATACAATTAAACTGATAATTTTAAAATATACATAATTTTTAATCATGAATATACCATTTTCCTAAAACTAGTTTTTTACGTGTTATATACACCAATGTCGAAATTGATTTTTTTTCCACATTGATTTTTTTTTCAAATAAAATAGATTCCAAATTTAAAAAAAATATGTGAAAATATGTGTTTATTGAAATTTTATTTCTAGCCATTTAATATAAAATATGTAGCAAAAAACATGTTACCATAGTAAAAAAATTGGTTAAAAGTAATTTTTTAAAAGTAATCGACATGATATCTTGTTTAAAAATTCGTGAAAATTAATGGATAAGGGATTAATGACCTTATGATATCTTCCAATAAATTATTTACCATTTTTATAATATCTTTGTATTTTAATCATTTTAAATATTTATATTATGTTTATGTATTTAAAAAAAATACATTCACACTACTTACAAAAGGGGCTACTCACCATCCTATCAATACTGCTCAAAAATTTAGTTCCATCATGAAAATATTACATTCTTACTTCCACTACAGTCTAATTTCACCACATTACAATAAAAATGACATGATTTTCTATGATTTTCTCTCTTTCTAAGGATTTCTCTAAGGGAAACACGTTATTATCTATCTATATAAAAATTTTCAGTTATTTATTTCATTTTTCAAATTAGATTTATATATATATTTTTATCATTAATATTTAATGAAATAATTTATGTCCATATATTTAATTCCATTATTCTATGTGAATAAAAATTAACCCCTTTCCCCAATTCTATTATAGAAAATATGACATTTGTGCATGTGTGTGGACTACCTCTTATTTTAAGTGTTATGATTAATTTTCCACAATCATATTTAATAGATAGTCATAAAATTTAATTCTTTTTTAAAGAATGATATTTAAAACATATTTTAAATTCTAAATTGATAAAATATTAAAAAACCAGGGTTGAGTATTTTCACTATATTATTGATTATTTAATGTCTACAAATGATCATGTTAAGAATGAAGATGTTTCTAGAATATTACATAAGGGTATGAAAGAATTATTGAGGGAACAAATTTTGATAATAGTTATAAGAAACATTAATCACAATTCAATAAAATACTGAGTGGTGTTTGGGAATCATTTTTAACATTTATGGTTGCTGATAAATTTGAAAAAACTGTGTTGTAAACCATTAAACATGGAATTAAGCAGGATAAATCCGATATACATGCAATGAAAACAGTTTTTCAAATAATGTGTCCAAAACATGCGCCAAAAAAATAATATTATGGAAATTGATTTTTATTCCAAAAAACTGATAAAATCCATTTTCATCTTCTTAACATGGATATCATTTTTTAGGGACACACTATAAATCATTTGATAATCATTTAAAAATTGATTTTTAATATTTCTATTCCTCAGGATTTTGATCATTGATGTCAAAATATAGGACTCTAATTTTCTTTCCAATCGTAGAAATTCATATTTCATATTGAATTGAAAAATTGATTACTATTGTAATACAAGGATCTATTGTATTAGATGTGTTTAGATGTGTTTATATTTTTATTTTATAGTTAAAATTGAATTAACTATTCTGAAATGTGAGTTCTACTAAATAATACTTGTGATGAATAAAAATGAGTTATGTGGGTTATCCCTCAATACAATTTTTCATGGTTCACGTAATCTAACATTCCACTAAATTAATTCTTCCAACATTGAATAAACACTATTCTTCCAAAATCTATCTAATCGATGATATATTTTACTCTAATTGATATCATTCATGATTTTGGGATGTAGGTGCCACCACATTGGATTTGAAAATAAAGGGGTTTTAGAATTGATGACTTTGCGAAATAAAACTTGTTATGAAGGGTTTTCCTGGAATGGTATGCTTTTCTATATTTTTTCAATTAGAAAAATAGATCATTGATTGAATTAATCATGGTCAAAAAGAACATTTTTATAGATTGATTCTATACACTGATGTGCCTCAATCTGTATAGATCCATTAAATGTCAATCTATGATGGTTTTAACAAACTAAAAAAGAATGGTAATAGATGAAGATAACCCTGATAATAAGACCATTTTGGGAGGTATAAACATCCACGGGTGGTTGAGTGGATTGATAGAATTTATAATCTAGGATTTTGAGATAAAATATTTAAACTTATTTTAAATTAAATGCTAATTTAAAAAATTACATTTTTGATCACCATATTTTATGTTTATAGATCCTTTTATAAAATATGAATATCATTTTTATGTAGTTAAAATAATTTTAAAAGCCACTTATAATATTCTATATATATTATAAAACTATAATCTAACATGATTTTTTAATATTAACATTTGAAAAATGTACCATGGGATTTCCTACCCGGATGAAACATTCACCAGTATATATGTACCCTAGTGAATATGTAGATAGTGTCTTCCCAGATACATAAAGGTGTATGTTTCATTATTATGTAGTTAATAACCATGATAGTGGTTCTCTCATATGTTTGGGTATGTATATTTTATTCATGGCCATGTATTTGAGTTTTGAGTGGTGGAAACTTCATGCATGAGTTTACTACTACATTGGTATCTTAGCTGTTTAAGTTCATTATATTTGGATTTATACTAATTTTCTTGGTGATTATTTAGATAATTTTTAATTCTTTTCATCAATTATTATATATTTTTCCTTTCATTAATCATATGTAGATTTCCATCATATTTCATTTGTATGTTCATGTGCATTTTTTGGTTTAAATACTCATCCTCTCTTGGTTTTGTGTTAAAAACATCTAAATTATTGGCCAAAATCATGTATACATGAAATGAAAAATAATAATTATAGCACCTATTACATGGAACGAGAAAATAGGTTTGTTTTGGATGTTACTAAAGGTATCATTTTGGTCTATCCATGAGTTCATATTGTAAATAGAAGATAATATATGTGGGGCATGAAATGTATTTTATAAGAATATGTTTCTAATCTTTTTATGCTACCATTTATTTTAACATAGTATACTTGGTAAAAATGTATTTATTATACCTTTAAGCATTTCGTAAACTCATATTCATCTGTTTAGGTGGTGTGTGTTATATTGCATGTATTAGAATAAATAAATCCTACATGGACTACATTATCACATGGTTATTCGATTACAATATTGTGATTTTATGTATTAGATAAATATAATAAAGAATATAATGAAAATAATGGACATGAAATTAATAACTCTCATTGATGTCTTATTTTAATAAATATGACACCGTTGAAGATAATAATGGATGAATGAGAAGGTGTAGTAGGGAATTTGGATCCACCAACTCCATTGGAAGGAAAAAATTTGGATTAAATTATTGTTCATGTGATCCTAGAAGTATAAAAGGGACCACAAAAATAGAAGCCCCAATCATGAATCACTTTTTAGAGTCCATGATGTAGAACTCACCAATATTCAATTGGGATTTAGTACCAAAATATACAGGAGTTTCGATGAATTGTATAAATTGAATATTTGGATTCTTCAATGACCTATATGTTATTAATGTTAATCTAGAAAAATAAATATTGCGGGATATAGATATACATATGTGGGATTAAATTTTTAAATAAATATTTGATAATAATATACAAGGTAATTTTCTGGTTTTCTTTTTTAAAAAATATTTCATCTAAAAATTTTCTATCTAGAGATGATGACATATTTCAACCAATTAAAACATGGAAATATGAGTGTGACCGATTATGTTGTTCAACTCACTTACTTATTTTTATTTTCATCAGAGGTAATAGATTGTGAAAAATGGAAGGACAACATATTTTGGATAACACTATAACCAGATATATTCATTAAGGTATATATGTTTTATGATATGGATAATACGTAAATGATGAAAAAGGAACTGATAAGGGAAAGATATCAGTAATGAAATCTATATAGATGGGAAATTTTTTTCAATCTATGTATTGGTGGTAACTATTTTATAGTTAAAATAATGTAAGAGGGTGGAATACTCATTGGATAGTAACACATTAATGGATCATTCCAATGGACTAGTGTCATATCTACTTTATTTTAGGAATTAATCGGAATGCATTCACTGCTGCTATGTTCATAATAGAAGGTATGATATTATTACATAACCAATTATGTTCAAATTTTGTGGAAATAATGGGATGCTAAGAAATATTGCAAATAACCTCTAATGTCAATTAATGGATTTGTCTTCACACCACCTCTATCCTCTTATACCATAGTAAAAACATATATGGATGGTTTGTAGAACAGAATATGGGAAATATAGATAAAAAATATATAACTAATTGTTATACAGGGATGATACCCAGATGACATTTTAAATTAATTAATGAGGCAACCACCATAGTAAGAAATTTATATTTGTATTGATATGCACCCAAGGAAATTTCCCATTATCTGTCATCAAATATAATAGATCAACTATAAATACAAAAAATAATGGTCCTGATAAAAAATTTGATATCAAGGGCTTCAACAATCTTATTATACCTCACAAGAATAATCTATTTATAATAAAAATAATGTTACATTATTCCATCAAAATATTTTATTATAATAAAATGTTGAAAAAAATTATGATCAATAATTTTTTTATAACCTCATTAATTTCACAAGGACATAAAAAATTTGATAGCGTACATGATACATAACACTGAGCATAAATGTTGAATGGGATCTTCTTATTTAAATGTGACCGTTATAAAATAGTTGTTAAATTTTAAGAGAATTAATAATGTTAATGAAATAATGATATATTTAATGTTATTATTAATTTATAATTTATTAATTAATGATTATTTAATTTGTACTATTTGTGTGGAAAAAATTATTCTTTCAGAAAATACATTTCTCATTAAAAATAATTTTATTTATTTTTTGTGTAAATGTAAAAAAATTAATTTATGAAATTTTGAGGAAAAGAATTCGTTAAAATTATCACTATTTTTAAAATAATAATATCTAAAATTTTCAATGATGATTTTTTTTAAATTTGTTAATGAATTGATTTTTTACAATAAATAGTGAGAATTACCTATTATTATTCAAAATTATATTTTTCAAATTATTTAAAATGATAAATTTTGTATTGGAATAGATTTATATTTTAATTAGTTAATTTTTCTTTAAAATAATATGATAATTTATTTGTCAATGGATTTTATACTTTTATTAATGTAATAACATTTTATTTTTTAAAATAAATTGTTCCAAAAAATAACCGTTTTATTGCGTTTTGTAGATTTAATTTTCAATTAAATAATGAAAATTAAATATTATAAATTTTGAAGAATTTATGAAAATTATTATTTCAATAAACTCAAATTATGTTTGTAATTCCCTTTTATTTTTTTCCAATATTAATAGTAACCATGGTAATTTTATTATCATGGTAAAGGGAAAATAAGGTAATTAAGGGTAGACATTAAATGATATGGACTTGAAAAGGCCCCAACACATGTCTCAATTTTAGTAGATTATTTATCTTAAACCATAACCACCATGAATCAAAATTACAACCTTTGGAAGAGACATGATTGAGAGTATGACATTAATATTTATTTAATTAATTGAAATTCATAGATGCCATACTAATTGTTTTAAACAATATATCATTTTTAATATCTGTTTATCTAGAACATAACATATAATATAAATTTTGATTTTAAATTTAAATTTTTTCTTTTCATCTTTTTAATTTATTTATAATTTTTAGAGATTGGATAATTACCTTAAATTCAGACAGAACAATGATGAAATAATTATTTGATAAATTGAAATATCATAACATTGTTATAAATATTATGAAAATAAATAGAATTTGACATAATTAATGTCATGAAATAATATTATGGAATCCTCAGACATGTTATAGATTTATACAAATATTTTTTATGTTATTGTTTTCATTTTATTTTGTTTAAAAACTAATGTACTAAATAGTGTCAAATTTGACATTAATGATATTTTTAAATAAATTATATTTCATAAAAAGTTATAAGTCACTGAAAATATTATATTTGGTATACTAATTAGTAAAAGTTTTAATATGTCACCCATTATAGAAATATGGTTCTTTTGACATTTTATATTTAATATATTTTCTCTTAAAGAGTAGAAAAAAAATGTTGTCAAAATTGGTGTTAAAAAGCTACAATATGGGTTCAAACCAAATATAATGGTATAAAAATAACCAAAATATTTGAAAAAATTACTTTAAATTTTTTTATACCCTTATCACATAGGTTTTATTTTTAGTTATTTAATAGACAGTTATACATGAAAATGACTTATAAATTATCTAAATCTAAGATATTTAAAAACTATCACACTCTTTGTATTTAATATATTTTATGTGACCACATAGGGAAAAAATAAAGTTATTAATAATATATATATATATATATTTAATGAAATTATATTAATTATCATAATTTGTCTTTTTTTAATATGTTATATAATTATATTAAATTATAGTGAAATTATAATACAACATATATTTTAATTTTAAAAAATTAATTATTTTATGAATAGTAATTTTGATTTAATTTGAATAATTTAATTTGTGAAACCAATTTTATACATCCATATGATATATTAGAGATGTGTTAAATAATTATAATATAATTCAACTTTCTTCATGATGTATTTTTTGGGAAATTTAATAAATAGTGACAAAATTGGCATTAATGATAATTTACCAAAATAATAATTTATCAAAATATTTTAAATTTCTGAAAGTATTAACCTCATAAATGTGATTATAATACTATTTAAAAAAACATGTTTTCCATTTATGAGTCATTTTTACAATTAAGGTATATATTTTAACTCTATAATTTAAATAATGGTTACCAATTTTATGGTCAGAAAAAATTAATATATGGGTTATTAAATAATAAATGATTTAAAATGACACCTAAAATTGAATAAAAATCAATTATAAGACGTTATTACAATATAATAAAATAATATCAACATATAAATTATATTTTATGGCATTTTCCATAGTCAATGAATTTATATTAATTTAATCTTATAAATTTTTTAAAAAACACCCCCACCTAAATTATAAAAGTTAACTAATTATTTCACATTATTGCACCACATTGAGCTATATATATTGAAAATAATATAACTATTTCTATTAACAATATCATTATTTACATTCTTGAGGTTTTTTTCTTTGAAAAATTTAAACCTCAGATCACATAAAAAGATATTCAAGTAGTAATCATCTTTTTCGAATCTTTCAAATTTATTCATCTTGAAAATACTATTAATTCACAGTTTCCATTATAAAATAATAACTTTAGTATCATCTATATATTTATATGTTATTACGATATTGATAAAACCATATTCCATATTTTACACATCCTATTAAAAATGAAAAAACTGTGTATTTATACTTACAACTTAACGTCTCTATGTAGCGGTGTAATACAGTTTTTGTCCCCACATTACTTGGAAGGTAAAAATGACGAAAATAATTGGAATATATATATGATAATTATGACATTATATCTATTCATTAAATATTTTATATCATCCATTTATCCATCCATTTACCATTAATGTATTGATATCGTCGCACATACGTATGTAGTACCTACCATCTCCATGAAGTGATGTGACTAATTTTCCATATCAAAATTTAAATGGTGATTGTAAAAAAATTAAAAAATTAAAAATGATATTTATATCCAGAAGATTTTTTTTTTAAATCATGGAATAATAAACTCCTATACCATAGTAAACAAAATGATGTAATCTTGGACATATGAACCTAATATTTTAAAAATGTCTGATCAGAACAAAAAATAATGTTTTAAAAAATAAGTAATATTATATTAATAATAAATAAAATTATTATGGTTGTTAGTATAGAAATTTATTACATAAACTTATTATTCTTAAAATACAATGATAGTATGTGATGATTCCGACTTCTATAATGGGAATTCATAACCTAATTTACATTATTTGGGATCACTTTCTTCATCACTAATTATGCCTTTCTAAGAATATATATAGAATGATGTTTTATTATATTTTTTTTTCAATTTTTTTGTATTTTAGGAAAACACAAATGTTCCATTCATTTGATTAATTCTTAATTCAATGATATGATATTTATAAGGAATTTTTCTTTTAAATTATTCTATAATGACTCTTTTTATAAAACTCAAAAATAATATATATATATTTTCTTATAAAGAGTGAGTTTATTTCATAAACTTCAATATACTAGAATGTTTCAATGTCCAATTTAAAATATTTCATGGTTATCTTTAGTGATATTTTTTTAATATATCTGCAGATTATTCATTTACAATAAGTTATTTTCCTCAACTGTTCTTTTTAGGATTCATCTATTCAGGTATTGTGATTATGATATGGTTCATGTGAATTTCCTATGATGCTATGTAGTTATTTTATAACCCAAATGTTAATAGTGGAATGGTATCCCTACAATTCACTTTTTATATTGGAAGTGGACCACAATAGTTATTCTATTTGTAACTACAATAGTTATATCAGATAATAGCAGTGAGGGTTGTAATCATAAAGTGGAAGTGAGGGTTAGAATACAATTATAATGATGAGGGTTTCACAACAAGTTTTTATAATAATAAAATTATTACCAAAATACCTAAATGGTTTTTTAAATTAATGTTTTTCATGGAATATGTTTTTTTTCATAACATAAGTAATTGTGTTTCTGTTCAATGAGATATTTTTAAAAGTGTTAATGGTTTAATGTTAAATTTATAAATTTTACATCCCTTTCTATGATTTTTGTGATCAGCACATGTTTAAAAAAATTTACATAGGTTTCATTGGTGGGTAAAATAAAATTATAATTCTTGTTTATGGTTGTGGATTTTTTTGTTGAAAGAAATCATATTTTTTTAAATGTTTCATATTGTAAAAAATATTTTTAGTATAAGTGTCAAATTAATAATATATGAGATTATATGTATGATATTATTATGTAATTATATTATAATATAAACATAAAATATATTTTTTAAATGAAACAATTTTATAGTTTTAAAATAACTACAATATGTATTGATTCTTGTTGGGTCCTTATAGAAATCATTATTGCAACATTTATGATATATCTGGTCAATTATAGGGATCAATGTGGTTGTCCTCGAATGATATAAAATCAGGATACCACAAACTCATAATTAGAGAATTGAATATTTTAAAGGAATAAATTTTGATTTCATTAAATAATTATGAATATATGTTCAAGCCCTTTGGATTAAAAATTAAGCATTGAATTTAATATCCATAATGTGCATTATAATCCTTATTTCCCTTGAATCATTTTTTTGGAATTTTTTATTCTATTTTAGTTTATTCAACAAACATGAATTAACATAATAATAATATAAAGATTATTCTGACACATTAAGTAATCATTGATGTTATGGAATATTTTCTATATGATACATCTTTATTCAAGAAGTTTATTTTCTTATGCATTTCATTTCTGATGATGTAATATTACATGATCCAACTATGCTCAACGATGTATTATAATATTCCAAAAATATGAATTTACTGAAAATATTAATTCTTCTAGACTTGGAATTAGACTAACATTGCATCATTTGGGATCATACAAGGAGTGGTACTCCTATAAATCCAATGTTAATGAAGTTAATTCCATCAAAATGGGATGATAAGATTACAAAATTCTTAGAGTAGTTTAAAATTTATCTCATTTAGACACACATATTCATCATTATCAGAAATTACAAGGTTATGTTGTTTACTCAGATATATCGAGATCATGATTTGGTATTCTTTGCATGCATGGTGGTCATGCGGTGGTTTGTGGATCAAGTTAGTTTTGAATGAATTTAAATTATAATCAAATCCATGATATGAATTTAGAATTATTGGTTCCTACAAAGAAAACATGGTGCAAGTATCTCTTTTACAAAAGGTTCAAAAAAATAACTTATATTAATAGCTTGATGCATAATTTTCTCAGTGATAGTTTAACATGTTGCGATGTTGATGGAAGTAGTATCTATGGTTTTTTTTTGACATTGACATGATGTATATAACTAATAATTTTAATTTTATACAATATACATTGAGTTAGATGTCTTAGAGTGATTATTCTTGAAAGGCTCAAGGCATATGGATTTCTATGAGTGTTATCACAGATATGAAAATAGACTCTACGAAATCGAATGAGACTAATCATTCATGTTCCTAATTTAATAAATTTGTTCAATGAGGATCAACGTCCATATCCATATTAAATCATCATTCTAAAAATTCTCTATTTTTTGGAATCCATATATGATTTTATTATGGATCTAGATAGAATATTTTATTTTCTAAACTGAATCCTAGATCCATAGTCTTTCCATTAACAAATTATTTTATTACACCAATAAAAATAATTGGCTATTAACATGGGATGTTATAAAAGGTTTAACATAATGAATGGTCATTTGTGGTGGTTATTTGTTAAAATAATGATTCAAGATTATCTAATAAAATTTCTATCTTCATAGAAGGCTGAGGATAATCATAAAATAATACCTATCATGGTAAAATATATTCCTAAACATATTTGGAATTATGAGAAGATTACTATTGACATTGTCACTAGTCTACAATGATCTCCATAAAAATAATGGACTATTTCAATGATCATATATCAATATACCAATTCAGAATACATTATCCCAATAAAAAAGTCAAATAGGGTAAAATATCAGAAAATTTTATATTATCATGATGTTTTCATGGTTTATAGAGAACCAGTTGTGATAATCTATAATATTGATCATCAATTCACCTACTATTTTCATGATCCTTATAATATGATATTGTTGTTAAATTGACCATCTGTAGGACATATCCTCTTCATTGGAATCATAAATCAAAATTGATTATTTCATTTCAATATAGGTTCTATGAATGTGCCCGAGACATTTTCCTTATATGTGAATACCATATCTAATTATTATTGTTCTTATATTATAATAGTTATCAGGATACAATACATATGATATCATTTGAATAATTGGTTTTTCATTATTTTTGTTATCCAATTTTTCTGTGAGAAACATTATAAGGCTAACATATTATGGATAATGCTTTCACTTAGACATTTTGAGAAGTTTTAAATGATTTGGAAGTTGATGGATACTATTGTGAGATAAAAAAACATTTCAAAATTTCCCTCCAAATATTTTGGAATTCCATGTGAGTGATAATGTAATTTTGATAGAGTCAAAGAGACATGTTCATTATCATTTGGGAATGAATTAAATATTTTTAACAAGTATATTTTTCTATTTTTTATTCATTAATTGATTGGAGATCCTTCTTAATTTTTTGTCTTACCTCATAAATTTAGTGATGTATATAATGTGTTTGATACATATAAACTGTTGATGTATATGTCGAATCCATGTCATGTTATCAATATGGATCATGTTATTCTAGACGAAGATGTGAATTTTATCTATGAACTTGTCCAAATTTTATAAAGATATGTGATTCCAAATCAAGGATGATATATTTCTCTGTTATGATTATTATGGAAGAATATATAAATTCAAGAAGATACATAAGATATTGATATGTTTATGCAATACACATTGCTGAAAATATTCAATAATTTCAATAATGAAATTCCAAATGTTGAGAAAAATGTTACATCCCTATTTTGAGATATTTTAATATTTTAATAGTAATTTAATTCTAGGTAAATATATGGTTAATGCCTGAAATATTTATAGAAATATTAAAAGGTTTTTTGATATATTTGTAATGTTATTGGTTTGATAATGGTTATGAAATACCATATTGAGGTCTCCATGATGTAGTGTGATGTGTTTTGGGGTAAATGGGTATGTGTATAGTTTTAACCCTATTATTTAAAACTATGTGGCTAATCAAGTGACTTGAAAATGTTGAGGAAATATTCAATATTCATGGTTATCACACATTTTTACAATCTATGTGGCCTGACAATGTGATGGAAAATTGAATTATATTGAAATTGAATTTACAGCCCAAAATGTTAATTAAAAATTTCATTCTTACTCTAATTACATAATCTATCATTTTTAGGTTTCTTATAGGTTTATTTTTATAATCTTCTACATCTAAACTCCATTTCCGTTTATTCATTGAAATATTAATCATGGATGTAAATGTTTTTTGGACACCATTCTTCCTTCCCATCTTATATATTCATCTATAATCCTAAACATTACAATAGATTAAGGTTTTCATACATGGATCTATTGGATTATATTTTCTTATTCTTTTTTCATGGGGAATTATAGAGAAATTAATGTAAGGTGTATGATAAAACTTATTTTTCAAGGAATCAGTATGTCAAAATGATATGAGGTGGGTGGGTTTTTACTAATTCCCAATTTTCTCGGATTGTAAAGGATATGAATCATCATGGTGATTCATATCATTTTTAAATTGAAATTCTATCAATAAAATATACTAAAATAGTAATGGAATATCTATTGTTATTATTTATCTTGGTTTTGGGATATGAGTGAAAACAGATGTGATTTGTAAATAATGGTAAAAAAATAATATTTTAGGAAATAAAACAGGGTAATATGTGTGATACTGAATAAAATATGATACATGTGTTCATTTGTATCAAGAAAATGTATATTCAATGTATATGACCATGATTTTTGGGTCGTTTAGGGAGGTCATGTTTATGCATGGGTGTGTATCTATAGATACATGGAATTTTATTACCAAGATGATTAAATAAAATATATATGAGGGGATAATGGATGGATGACACAATTATCATATAACCTATTTGGAAGGACACGATTTCAGGGTTGTGTTATTAGAATCATAGGATTCCAATGAATTTTTTTGATAATTTTTTTATTCTGTTAAAGAAAACATCATTTTTGAAAAAAATGATCACTAGATTTTGGGAATATAATTAACTACATAAAATACTTATATATATATATATATTATAATTATTATTTTAATTTATTTTTTACATAGATTATTATATTTTATAAAGATAAGAAATATAAATAATATAGCTTTAGTGCAATGTGGTAAAATTATATTTGGGGTTCCTATTGGGTTGTTATACAAACCAATGTTTAGGCAACATGGAAAGTATATAGATATGGTATTATATGATACTTGAAAGGGATTGGGTTATTAATGTCCTATTATAGGATGATTATTTTTAATGTCATGGATGTTTGGATATGGAGATTTGATGAATTTTCATGTCTTCGTTTTTAAAGGGGATCCACTTTAGTGCCCGAGTATATTGATGATTTAGAGTATTATCTATTATAGTTAATTGTTTCCATTATAACTATCATTATTTTTTATTGATTATTTTGAGTTATTTTGAATTATTTATTGTATAATTATATTATTTTACCTATGAATTTTTGTTTGTTCAACATCATCATAGTTCATGTTTCTTGTTGTGTGTGTGTGTGTTTAATTTTAAAATCCTCACCCATCCTATTATTGTGTTAATCACTTTTCATTAACTTCCATCCTTTATGATATGTGGAATTTAATATAAGGTTAGTATAGTTTTATCCAAAACCATGAAAATTGTTTTTCAGGGTTTATTACAGAAAATATTATTCGTTTATTTTTTATATGGAATAAGAAATTTTCAAACATGCATACATGCAATCTACATCATCCATGGAAGGATTAATTTTTTATTTTTATTTTATTATCCTAATTTCATTTATTGTTACTATAATTAGTCTAAAAGTTAAATATTATGCTTACGAACATAATAATGTTCATGTATGTTAGTTTTAAAATTACCAAAACATGTGTAATAAACAATCATAGTACATTAAACGATCGATAAGAGATTTTTATAAGAAAAAATGATTTATTCATACTAAGTAGTGACATAAAATACTTAATCTACATATTCTAAATCCATAAAAGTATGATATATCATAATAATAATAATTAAATAAGTTAATTATTGTTTATATTTATTGATTTTAAAATTCAACACTTCACAATAATTTATTAATTATTGTATGTTTTGGTTGAGTTAGATTAAGAATTTACTTGAAAATTCATTAAATTTTTATCATGGATGATATTGGGTATTAAATTTCTGATAAAATATTATATTAATAAGTATGTAATTATTTTATTAAATTTATAAAACCATAACATATACTATAAAGTCATTAGTTATGATAACCAGGTTAGTTTGTGAAGAATCAACACAACATACTAATAACTGATTCCATCTTTTCATATAATTACTAAAATACCCATTGAATGGAATTATATAATTTTATGAAATTATTAAACCTAAATGAATTTTACTTTTTATGATATATTAATGACTAAAATTATGAGATGAATGAAATAGAAAATTGCTATTAAAAACTAGTTGAAAACAAACAAGGTTACTCATATATGATATCAAAAATATATAATAAATAGGTAATCTAAATGTAAATTTTGTTTATAAATATTGTTTATAAAAGTAATACTATATGAGAAGAGTCAATAAATGGGTGATTATGATTTTAATATTCTTTATATGATAGGTACATTTTCATTTTGGCTAAGTTGGTTTTATGTTAACTATTTTAACTATCTAAATTTTCTTGTAGTGAGTTACTAACATTCAAACTGAATGTTTATTTTCACATGAATGATTAATTATACTTATTAAATAAATTTTATTCATTTTCCTAATTATTTTACGGGGTTATAAAATTTTAACTATTATCATAATTATGATATGAATCTTATGATAATGATTATGTTACTCTTAAGGGTTCATTGTGTCGAATTTCAATTTCTTAATACATTATTTTATTATGTAAAATTTTTTATATTATATGGTTTACTTAATTCCCCTTTGATTTTTTATATAATTACTATATAATTATTAATGGAATTGAATTTTTATTTTTAATTATATTTGACAATGGGTTTTATTTAGAATGTTTCAAAATCCATTAGAGTAATTTGTCTCAATTTTCAATCCAGTGAGACATATTTGATATTAAGAAAATATATTTTAAGTAACGTATTCTATATAAAAATGACTAAATTGATAATTAATATCTATTAATTTTATAGTATTACTCTCATGTTATTTTTATTCATTTATTACAATTATCATATCTTTTTTATTTGATTTTTTCTTCATTAGGATATGATTTATATTCACCACTTGTTTTCTATTTGGGGTGTATATATTGGTCATTGAATTCTACAAAAAAAGCTCATATTAAATTTTATTTGAGAGAATAAGACTAAAAATACCCACCACTACCATTTTATTTCAAAATCATTCTTTTTCACTGTTATAATTTTAATTTTATTTCCATTCCTCTTTAAACACCCTATTTTTCATTCATTTGATTTAGGGGTGTTAAGAAACTTCCATACATTTATTAAAATGGAATAATATTGAATATTAATATAGACAATTATTAATGATTTATTTTTTTGGGAATTCTTACATAGGATTCATATCCATTTTCTGATTTGGGAAGTATTAAACAATTCGTATTCTTTTTATTATGAAATTTATTTTTATTTATTATTATGGAATACAAGTTTTGAATTATATAAATTTTCATTCCATCATATGAATAATTCGATGGAATTAATTATATATTGGATGGGCTCATAATACTATCCCAATGCATCGATACGTGTCCTGAGAAAAACTAGCATGTGTATTTTTTTTATTACTACCAATAATAGAATATTTCATACACAAAGGTCTTTTATTTAATGATCATGTGGTTTGAGAGAAATAAAATTTTTATTAGGGACGTGAATTAATCTCTTATAATTATGAATTTCTTCACAAAATAAATTGATATGTTTTTCATAAAAATTATTTATTAATATGTCATCCATGTATATTTTATAATAATAATATTTTTATTTTGGATTTTTTTCATTATATAGTATTTTTATATTATTTATTCTCATGTTAATATAATTTATTATCTTTGATTATTATCGTTTATGTATAACCTTATTGAATTTTCGAGATATTCCATTATTTTGTTTTCATTTCCACGGATATGATAATTTATGGGGGAATTTCTTATTTCATCCATCCAAAATTCACATTATAACCCAAAAGTTTCTCCCTTGATATTTCATTTAGTTCATTTAAATTGTTTACCAACTAGGAGTTTTTTTCTATCTATTAACTCAATTCCCTTAGTATATTAATGCATTTGTTGAATCTGTTTTAATACCATGGTATGACACTATTGGTTTCTATCATGAATATTATAAATCTCCAAAATCTGCATGTTTCTCTAAATGTGTTTTGCTTTTCAACGATGTGAATTGGTGGGTTCCAAAATCTTATCTAATTCTTTATAAATCTATTATGGAATAATGGAATATTGGTCAAATCCTTAATCTATTTTTTGTATTTATTGAGAATAATGGTGGTATGTGATCCTTTTGGTTTTTCTCTAAACTAGAACATGTAAATATCATTATTTATGATTGGTAGTTCATTTTTTAGTATTCATTCTCAATTAGAATAGTACTCATATTATCTTGTCCTATTTTTTAACCATGTTCATTGACATTCTATGAGATTCATGTTTTGTGGGTTCATGTTTTACATTTGATCAATTACCCCTACTTATTTTAATTTATAAATTGAATAATAATGTTGATTAATGGAATGAATTTTAGTGTTCCTAATATTGGGAGGTTCTGAATATAGTTTTAAAAATAGATATTATCTACTTATATTTCAATTGGTATGGTGTGGATGAATGATTTTTAACTTTTTGAAGATGAAATTCCTTTTTATGACATTGTGGTGATAAACCAGTATGTAATTTGGGATGATGTATGGAACCATTTTCGAGGATGAAATAATTTTCTATAGACCTATTATGGTATGTAAATGTGTTGCTAGGTATCTTCATTTTTTGATATGAGTTTCTCATCGAAGTAGAATATTAATCTTTTGACTTTTTCTGCTAGGGTAATATGCACCCCAGGTGTCCTACTGATCACTATATTGGAATCATCGACCTCATTGACCTAAAATTTTAAGTATGCATACATATGTTTTTAGAAAAAATTATCATTTAAATGCATATCTAGTGTATTTACGAAATACATTGCAAACCAATTCAATTTTATTCTCTCTTAAATTGTAAATGGGGTTATTTTTTAATTATTTTAATGAAATTATATCACATACTAGATTTAAAATTTCAATCAACCCTTGAGTTAAATGTGTATACCGATCAAATATCAATATAAAAATACATGTATAATGAAAAATTAATTTTCAATAATGTAATTGAATAATTATAGATATTCATGATAAAGGCCACTCCACCATGAGATTAGAAATCATTCAATCATAGACAGTCAGCCCTGACATATTTCATAATAAAAGGGTAATTGAATTCCAAATTCTCATATAATTGGTAATTTATAAAACATTTATCATTAGACCATCCGATACAGAAATTATATTTCTATAACTATTCCCTACCCACCAATTTCACATAGTATTCATTATAATTATGATGAATAGTAAATACCACTCAATAAAAATATGCCTTAAAAGATAAATGTTTTACACATTGAATCATGAATATAAAACATCAGTACATTATAATCATGAAGAAACATGATACCGAATAAATATGTATTCATTGGGTTATATACTTATTAACATCATTTCATTTTTTTCACTGTTCAAAATACCTATAGAAGATCACCTGAAATTTTATTTTGGATAACGTAATTTTTCCCTTAAATAGCCTATTAAATTATAAAAACATCCCAAAAATTAGTTGAATAATTTTCCCTAAAAATAATATTGAGGAATTATAATTGAATAATTAATGTATTTATTGGTCATGTTGGCCAAAAATTCAATTCATTCAGTGTTTGAGAAAAAATATTCATTTTTGGTTTCTAGAAAAAATTAAAAAGTATCCCATTCATAAAATGACAAGTACATTATTTTCAACATATAAAAAAATTAAATTAAGGATAAAATGTATTTAAATAAATAAATGATTTATATTAATATAATTCTTGAATATTCATGATTAAATAATAAATAAAATATGTTATTTAAATCATTTTATAGATCATTTTGCGTATCTAAGAGACAAAAAAATTATATTATTAATTTAATATTTATTGAATAATTAGATGATAATAATATTATAGAGTATTATTACATATTTATCATTTAAATTCCCTCAATGTAACATCAAACCAAAAAATCCCCAGTAAAAATTAAATTGAAAAAGATATCACTTACCTCATGTAAGAAATTCCTCATAAGTAATTTTAACATTTTTTATAAAAAATTGATATTTAAAATTTTAATATTTAAGAACCATATAAATTCTTATAATAAAATATTTTTTAATTTTATAAAATTCCAATTCCCTTATATTAATAATTCATTATTAAAATAGTCCTTTCATAGTGCTAAATGTTTCATTTAAATAACAATGTTTGTACGAATGATCTTGTCCTCATACATTGATTAAAATTCCTTAATGTCCAAAAATAAATAATGATATAGATTTAATAATATATATATATATATATGTTTTTATTTTGTGTCATTCATAAAAAGTATAGATTAAAAAAGGATTATCATTGTTAATAGAGACAGTAGGGCATATGTATGAATTATCATTGTTTTCACTTTTCAAATGTTTGAAAAAATGAATGAATTTTTTTCTATATTACTTTTCCATATTCACATAATATATGAATTATATAATCATTATATATTTTATCATTAAAATCTGTGTAAATAATAAATGAAAATTAATCACCTTGGTTTAATTATTTGATTTTCCACACGT
Source organism: Viscum album (assembly GCA_963277665.1). Taxonomy (NCBI): domain Eukaryota; kingdom Viridiplantae; phylum Streptophyta; class Magnoliopsida; order Santalales; family Viscaceae; genus Viscum; species Viscum album. The sequence goes on along the minus strand of OY728121.1, from coordinate 1,346,270,908 downwards.
ACGTATGAGCGACATAATCATTCTCCAAAGGATTTCAAGATAATAATTATAATATGGTATTATAAATTTAAAATAATTAATATAACCTAAAAATATTATATATTTATTATTTTAATATTTTTAACCATTCAATAAAATATTGATGAATAACGAATTTCACATCTATTTGAAGATAGTAACCAGTATGTATGGATGAATGATGTTTTTTATATTTGTAATATTAAAAAGAGATATAAAATGCTCGAAACATAATAATTAAATCGTATTTATATATTTATTATACAAGAGAAATTTTTTATGAATGGGTAAACAATATTTAAAGGAATTAAAATATGAACAAAATTGGAAAGACTCAGTAAAGACAATTACCTCTTCCACTATAGAGTTCCACTAGGTCCCTTCATAAGGAACATTAAAATTTTAATTTAAAAAAAAGGAAAATATAAATAATATATTGGTATGTTTATATGAGACCTGGATAGGGTTTAGTCTATATAGGATTCTCAATGATTAAAAAAAGAATGGGAAGGGTTGCTATTTTATAAAGGAGTAGAGGGGAACTTTTAAAAATTCATCAAAATAATATAATATAATATGTGTGTAAATTCTAAAACAGTTTTCGAAAACAAAAATAATTTTACTTTGATTTGTATAGTTTGTTAATATATTCATCCAACAAAAATTATATTGTCATATATATACATTCAAACATTATATATTTTATTAACCCCTTAGTAATAAAATTTTACGATTAACCATGATAATTGTATTTTCAATATTAAATTTTTATAAGTTTACATATTAGTTGAATATTATCCCATAAAAGTAAATGTAAAAATATTTTTACCATACTTTATAACCATATTAATAATTAATTATTTTAATGATTTTAAGAAAATTATTAAAAAATCATAAAATATCTTTATAGTCATTATTGACAGAATTCATTTAATTTCACCTTCTAGTTTTGATGATTGTATTATAAATTGAATCTATGAACTTAAAACATAATAAATATGTTATATTGTTTAATTTTTTTAATTGAGTAAATCATCAAAATATTACAAATTTATTAATTTAAAAAAACATAATTGTTTTTGTCTTAATTGACAAAATATTACGATGGAATTACATTATAATTTAATATAATTATACCAATACTATATATTAAAATAAAAATTAATAAATTAAACATAATTTAATTATGTTCAAACTAATATTTTAAATTCATTCATAAAATATTAATATATGTATTATAGAATATTAAATAAATTAAGACCACGAATGTGACAATTAGAAATTTTAAATACATTAAATTTTATAAATTAAATAATCAATGTCCAATGGGAAAAAATGATATAAATTTAAATTTCAGATATATTTTGTTGAATTAAAACCATATAATTATATTAACAAAAAAACTGGTTGATTTCTAAACATTTCCTCTTTATGTTAACCATGATTTACTCATTTTACACTTATTGAGGAGGAAACTATTTTCGATGAATACCATTAATAATAATAAAAAATAAATGGATTGTATTTTAAAATATTGAACCTATATATTGAAAATACTGTATCAATATTTAATGATTCAACCTCATGAAGTGGTAAAATTCAATTAAAAATTGAAATTTTAAAACACGACAAATGAGGTTTTTTTAAATGAGTTTCTAATGAAACGAAAATTAACCTATATAAAAAACATGGATAAATATGATGAAAATTGAATTAATTTAATTATTCAAAATTATATATATATTATTAAAATTTTAACTAAATTAATAATTGAATTATAATTTTAAAAAAATTAATTTAACGAAATGAAAAGACTATATTTGGAAATTTGATATTTTGTTCTTTTCATAAGAAAAAAAATAATTTATGAAATATATAAATGATTATATCTTCAAGAAATATTATTTTAGAATTTTAGATATTTTATCCTTTTTATAAAATTGCATTTCCAAAAATTATGAAATTAATTGATAAGGTCAATTAAAAAAATGTATAAAAATAACCTTTTGATGAATATATATTATCGAGTGATAAAATATATTTTCTGAAAATTGTGAAAATATTTCCTAAAATTTTATCAATACACATTTAATAAGTAAAATATTTATTCAGAATTTTCATTATGTTGTTAATCTTATTCATTCTCATGAATCTAACTACTAGGAAATAACAATCATGTTTTAATATTTCAATTATATGTTGTTGTACATATAAGATATATATTTCATTTAAAGAATGATATCTTTGAATTTTGACTTATTTAAGGTGGAATATAACCTAAAATCATTATATTTTATTTTTCTACACATATTTTAAGATTTTGTCTCTTAAAATAACACAACTCCAATTAAGAAACAAACGATACATATGCTCCATTGCATCAGTCGTTACCATATATATTTATGAATTATATTATTTCATGACTAAATATTGATTTAGAGAGTTGTATTATTACATATATATTTATCATTATGATCATAAATCCCCACCAGTTGTTATCCGAGAGAATGTTCTTTCTCTAGCGGGATAAAATATGAGTTCAGTACATGTGAAATATTAGGTATTTACTTCCCCATGGGAGATTCTTGGGAATCATCATGAACTTTAGAGATATTTGGGTGAATTACCAAGTGATAGATACTATCATGATATGATTAAAAATCACAACTGAAAAAATATATATGTTTCCTATCATTTTATTATTTCAATTTCTCATAACCTTTTTTAAAGGATAGATTTGTAGTAAAACCTTATCATAAACATCAAACTGTATAACACACCAATGATTACCAGCAAACCTTTATTTATGAATATGACATGTTATAATGTGTTTTTTAATAACTCTCAAATTTTCAATCATTTCGACACAATTTTTTGTTATAGATTATATACATAATCAAAATTTATCCCAACATGTTGGAGTCTTTCATTTCCGTCCATAGAGGGATTCGTAAGGATCCATATTACTGGTCGATTGATTGATATATTGTATTAAAATTCCCACAAAAATATGATGATAAAAACTACAAATTTATTTTATAGAGAAATCTCTTAACATGTATTCTAGATTTTTAAATTAACTCCAAGACTTTCCACCTCTATGAGGTTGATAATAAATATTGAGACATAACTTTATATCAAGAACCTCCTAACGACATTCCGAAAAAGTTGAAGCGAACATTAGTTCCTAAAAATAATATATTAAGAGTGTTACTCCCTGAAATATCATGATTTACATTATTTATAACTGATTAATATAATCAATAGGAAAATATTCTCTAACATCAATAAATTGCATTGATTCATTAATGGGATCAACTATGAGGCATATAAAAATGTTTCCCTTTGATATATCGGGGAGTATGACAACAAAATCCTTGGTATTGTTTTCATATTTATATTTTTAATGTGTAATGGTTGTAAAATGCCCTTTTAATTCACTCTTGACAAGAACATGTTGAAACGCAATGAATTAGGATACGTACTCTACAATATCAATTTTCATGTTATCAGACCCCAAATACAGATTTAGATATATTGACATCATTGTATATTAAATATTAATAGAGAATTATGAAATAAGTTTTTTATACAATATATCCTTCATCAAGAAAGGTTTTAAAAAACACAAACACAGTTATTAGACATTAATATTCCTACATGTTCAAGATTAAAATTCAGAAAATTAAACTCCTTCATCCTTAATTCCACATCATTCTATTTTTCCTTCTTAATCCCTTCAAGCATGGATTGTTTAATATTAATGTGGTATAGATATAGTCTTTCAACATACACAAATATTTAATGATCCAATAACTTAAAATCCATAAATATAGAATGTATTTCAATCCTTATATTGACTATACTAACATGTTCGTTCTGATTGATATCATTTTCCAATTTATTCACATTCATTGGGTGGTAATGTATTCTAAACTTATATTAATTGATCAACTCAAAATATATTTTCATTCACATTTAAAACTAATTCTATGTAAATATCTAGTTAATGTTTTTATTATTAGTATATATGTCACATCTTTACCAAAAAATATAATTCTTCCATATAAATAAAGAAATAAATTGTGTCACTGATTCCAAATCATGTTATGGATAAATTTTCTCATTAATTTTCAATTAAAAGAAGGAATAAGCTATCCCCATATCATTATACATGTGTTGTCATAACAATATCATCTTTTATGCATCATTGGATTTCACAAACACTTTTCTAATATAGGATAATGTGAGATAAATCACAAACAAAAACGATGGCAGCAATTTTTTTAAAATTTTACCTACTTTCATCTGTCTAGAAAAACATAATACCATTCTTATAAAACATGTTTATTTTGTTAGATAATCATTTGAAATATCATTTTAGTTTTCATTGTTATCAAATAAAACTACAAAAACAAAAAATCTCAGTTACCTTGGTTGTTGTATAGCCTTACTCAATGACGTATGCCATTAAATGTTAAAAGATTTATCTATATGGATTTTATATTAACCATGAATGAGGATTTTGTAGAAAAAAATAAAAATTTGTAACATTCCTATCTATATTGTTATTCTTGAGGTTCACCGGAACAATTCTAAAAATTTCTACATGATCATTATAAATAATAAAATATATGTTCATATTATATATAAATACTACCATAAGCTAATAAAGATAATATTTAATGACATTCTTCATTGAATTTATTATATAGAAGGATCATTGGTAACTCTTAATTGAAATACCAGAAATTTAATATGGCTACACCACATAAAGAAGTTTATCTTGTGTATATCTTCCTTCATGTCCTGATGTTTTTTAAATCTTGATCAAAGACAATTCTTAGAAAATATTAAGAAAATTTTCAATGATAAAACTGATCATTGTTGTGGTTTAGTGGGTACATTTTCCTGATAGATAGCATGTTACCATCACAATAATCAATTCAAGTACACATATATAAATTTATGTTTTTTCATAAAAGGAATAATTTTGCCCGTAGTTGAAGTAGTAGGCCAAATAAATCCCTTATCCGTATTAACATATTTTTTATTCTCTAGTTCCTATAACTTATTCAGGGTTATTCAATATGGATTCTTGGAAATTGGTTTAGCACCAAGTATAATTTCCTTTGATAACTCTATAACATGATTTGGGATAAATTTATGATAAAATTATAGATATATATCCAAAATCTACCAATAGATATATATATATATATCATCAATGTGTAGTTTCACTATAACAAATTGAATTAAATATCATTCCTAGAGATGATGTGAAACACATATAATGTATATTATTTAAATTTGGAGTTAAGCTTCATTATATTATCCCAAACAATTGAGTATACTAGGTTAAAAACCAAATCCAACCAAGATTTGAAATAGTGTAATTTCTTCAATTCATGTTTGTTTAAGAACCATTAGTTCTAAATAGAATCTCTAGCATCCCAGTTTGGAGGTTAAAGGTGGGTTCATATCAAATAAAGGTCGTTGTCTAACATATACTGGTTTAGGACATTGATTTAGGTGGTATAGAAGTTATATCTGATATTATTGTGGTCTATATCTATTTATGTTGTTGTGAAATTATTATTTTCTATGTTATTGTTTTTATTCCTAGGTAGAAAATGATATATTAGGTGTCAAAATGGTGTGTTGGAACTTTCCCAGACCATATGGGATCCAGTTTTGAAGAATAAACTAGGACCATAGTCTCCCAGTAGGTGAGACACTCCCACGAACATGGGAATTTAGTTTTTAAATAATTAATTGAAGTGTTTATGAAATTAAAAAATCCCAATGGTGTTTAATATGATAATTTAGATTAAAAGTGTATTTTCATGAACATGAATATGTTAAATGAGTTATGGATTCTATGTTGGTATATGTATTAAATGGTTTAGATGGGATAAGTTCATTTTATAAAATGGTTAAAAAGTACATTGATTTATTATGATAGTGAATAATTTGTAAAATGAGATAGTTTACAATTGGGGATAACTATAGTGAACAAGGTAAACCATGTGAATTGTGATAAATGAAAGATGCACAACCCTTTATGTATTAATATGGAAAAAATTAAACTTTGTTAAACCATAATACAGTCTTGTTCACGGATAGGATATGGGTGTTAGTGATGAAGGTTGATACTATGGTAGTGATGATTGTCATTTTAATCCACATTGAAGAATGGGTTTTGGTTATGGAGGTTCACGCTAAGGTGAATTTGTTTGACATAAATGTCTACAAGATGAATGAATTTTGGTCACGGTGCTCTACACTATGGTTTGGATTCTTTTATTTATGATCCCCATATGTAATTATGTTACATATTGATATATGGTTTACTCTTATAGAATATTCCCCAGATGATTTGGTGTTGTGGTTCTCTAGTGTAACGAAGAGTCAATGGGGATAATTGAAACCTATTTCAATTACATTCATGTATTTTGTGTTTTAAACATTTTTTATAAACAATTATAGATAGGATATTGTTGTAAACACCATTTGTGGTGTCCTACTAAGTTATACTGACACCCTGATTAATCCTCTATAGGATAACCAAATAGACATCATGGTTATAGGTTTTGATAAGTGAAATGTCCCTTTTTAGATGGTTGATATGGTATTCAATATATATAATGGATTGTTGGAATGATAGGTTTCCTTAAGAATCATTTTTTTGGAATTCCCTTAGTGTATTTTTTTTTGTTTTATAATAGAACATAATTCCACAATGACATAGCATGTTTATTTTATGGTTGTATGGATTTACCCATTTTGGTATTTGATTATATATTCAATGATATTGATTTTTAATACTAGGTTATTATTCAGACATTTTTTCACTATTGTCTTACTCCAGTAAAGAAGGTATAGTATACACATGTACCATAGTTGGCCCTTGCTGCTAATCAACAGCCTTTAGTATACATGGAATTTCACATTAGGTCATGTGGCGATCCATATCAAGGAATAATTTATAGTGACTCCCAATATAATATATTATAAATGGAATCACATGGGATTTCATTTTTATTGAATTACTATTTGGGATGGTAAAAAAGAGATGATTATGTGTCGTGCATTTGAAATGAGTTCCTTACTTGGAGTAGGTAACCTATGTGTTGGGGAAAACCAAGTACCTAGGATGGGATTATTTTTATTGATGTTTTCTATTAATAGTAGATATTATATCAACATGGGATAGACATATATTGTTTGATATTATTAATTTTTTGGGTTTTATTCCTTGCCTAACATGGATTGAGGAATGTATATGCATGAATGATTTTAGTTACATATGAAATGTGTGGATTACCTAAAATTAAGAAATCATTGAACAAAAGGGTATCATGGAGTGTGTAATGTTAAATATCTTGTTCTGTTTTTCATGCCATTTTAGAATAATTGTGCCTAAAATGAGTTTAATATAGTCTTTACTATGAATAACCTATTGTGAGATGGTGGATAATGTTTTATAATGAATACATTTAATGATGTAATGTTCGTCTACCCCATGTTTGTCAAGGACTAAGAGAGGGATGGTTGAGGGTAGGGATGTTGTGTGAATTTTCCCATCGACTAGTTAACATATATTTTTTTAACTAGTTGTGATCCTTATATTATGTAAAATATGAAAATTATATTTCATGTGTTTTGATACTTGTGTTTGGAATTGTCATGTGATTCCTCAATTATGACATTTACCTATTATGATACATGAGTACATTATTGATAATGGTACCCTAGTAGTGGGAAAATAAAATCTATTATTTCTTTTTAATAGAGGGGAAGTGATTTAATATGAGAACATCGACCATTTTATATAGATTATATAGAGAGACCCAGGGTGGGATGCACTAAGTATGCAGGAACAAATGAGAGTGGTTTAGCTATAGGACCCTATGATGTTTTATAGAAAGGGTGGTCCTGAGGAAGAGGAGTTCTAGATTGAGTGTATCTAGAAGGTAATGGACCAAATAAAGACTCATCCAATGAAGAGAGTCAAGTTGAAAATTTTAATATTAAGAGAACCGATGAATATTTGGTTGGATATTTTTTCTTCGAAATGAGATATTAGATGACCTGACATAAACATACATCTAATAGACATTCCAAAATAGATTTTAACATGATTAATTGAGTAAATGGAAAGTTAAAGAGAACTCATGACTGACCTAAGGGTTTATGAGAGTAATGAAATATGTTTGATACTTCACTAATTTTCAGTTTTATTCTCTAATGTAGGTAGTCAATGAAGTAGGTATTACTAGGAATTTTCAAGATGGACATTGATGAGGCATCATTTAATAAATAAATATTATTCCTTCGAAGTGGTTTTTGAGGTAGTTGACTAGGACCTCATTTCAATGGGGATGATGAAGCATATGTTTAGTGGAAGGAAAATGGTTTTAGTTGGGTCATCTAGTGGAAAGTATTCTTATTGAAAGAAGGGTCATCCCTAGAATTTTTATTGGGGATGTTATCTATTGGGTAACTGGTAGAGTGTAATGGCCTCTCAGGGATGTAGGCATGTGATCTGCAATCGGTGGTAAAGGTCTCTCCACATGGGTGGTTTGTAACTTCATTCCCAATACAGTTATTAGCATAGAGCATGAATGGTTATCTATAGAGATTATATAGTAACACTAAGATGATTGGTTGAAATTGAATACCTAGACCAGTACAGATCACCGAAATGGGGTAAACTACCCCATATTAGTTAGTAAGTTGTTTTTCAACCAGATGTACACATCAGAATGGAAGTCATTGTACTTATGGTTAAGTGCCCCAATATATGTGTAAAAGTGAAATATAGGGGACTAAAATAGTACCTATGGTAGGGGAATATGAGAGTTAAAAGTTACGAATCCTTCGTAAGTATGTAGTGAGGCTTGACCACTAATCATTGGATTTAAAATTATTGTATCTTCAATGATTTATTTTTCTTCATTTGAAATAATAAACTCAATTGTTTTTAAATATTTAATATTGAACGTGGGATGGTTGTGGTTTTCAAGAATATATTTTAGTTTATAATGATAAACATGCCATGGGGGTGATTAGTGGGTATTCAACAACATATAGAGTGTTCCATCAAGATTGCTGGTAACCAACTCCATAGAGACTTGTATGTGGTTGAGATGATAGGTTTTAATATAAAATTAGTGATCTACTTGTTTGTTAAATAATAATAAACGATTTTTTACCATTAGAGAGTAGGTTTCACATCTACTGAAGGTGAAAATTATATCCATCATGGGGAATGGAATATGTTGACAGACCATGTAGAAATAGTTCATCTATAACTAGGTGATTTCACAACCCAATTTTAGAAGTTTTTCGAGATAAAGAGGTAGTGGAATATAATTTATTTTTTATAGTGGTAGATTAGTTTCAGGAAGTGTTTCTTAAGGACTTCATCAGCCTTCTATCAGAGAGATATGTTTATTTTATTATTTATATGATTTTTAGAGATGAAACAACTTATTTTATGACTTATATAAATTGATCCACGAGATCTAAAAGGATATAAAACCATATTAGAGGAATTTTTGAATTAATGGTGTATCCATCCACGTAGATAACTATAGGTTTCTTCATATTTGTTTTTAAGGAAGGATGGTGATATTTAGTGGTTTTGTTTTAATTAGTCAAAGATTAATTAGATTATGGTAAAGAACAAATATCCTCTACAACATATTGATGATTTCATTAACAAATGAACGGTGTTAGGGTGTTCTCCAAGATTTATCCAAGGTCAGTGTATCAATAGATAATTTTTTAAAATTTTGATATTATGTATTCCACATTTAAAAGTGTCTAGGTTTATATTAATTTGTTTTGATCCATTTCGGGTTGATGAAAAAAACCGATGTGTTTAAATATATAATGAAATAAATCATTCACATACTATGAATAGTTTTATTTTTTTGTGCAAATTACATATTGGTTTACACCCACACTCATCATGGTCATTAAACACAGTTAGACATAATCATTTTTACACTGAGATATAATCATATTTATGAAAAGCTATCAATTATTTGTATCTCGATCGACAAGCTAATGTTTTTTGTCACGTCATTGTAGAGTAACATGTGTAAATGAATCTATAGAAGGTATAAGAATTTGCTCCACAATATTATCTAAAGAATTATTTTTGATATTAAATGATTTATTTTGGATTATAATTCAATTATTGAATATTTGACATTGAATTGTATTTCGTATAAGAAACAATCATATGATTGACTATGAATGGTATTAGTTTTGAGTAGTTTAGAGGATGTGAATATTATTTTGAGGATATAAATAAATTTTCTTCTATGTTACTGATCATCAATTTGCCTGATCAATGTAATGAGTATATATTTCATTATAATGTATCTCAGATTGAATACTGGGAACTATAGATTTTGTCATATCGAGTCTCGAGTAATAATTCCAAGTAGTTGAGGACACATGATTGGAACTATCCTACACTTGACCATGATTTGGCTGTAATATCTTATTCAATAAAAGGTTGGTAGCATTATAATTTTGGTGTGAAAAATATAGTGTATACACTCCATTTGATCCATATCCATATAATTTTCCAACATGATTTGAATAATTCGCAATAGATTTGGTTTGAGTACATGATGTAATTATTATATGGGATAGATTTCACAATGCAGGAAGGAAACAATACTGAAAATCCATTGAGTTGGATGACATAGAATCAAATATTTCTTTAGACTATTTATATGTGTAATAAGAGGGATTTTATTTCTGATATGCATCTAGGATTTTATAAGGGGAAATTTATAATGAATGTCATGTCCTTGTATAATAAGAAAACCATTTTAGATTATATTCAAAGGAGGTAAAATGATTATTAATACTATATAGGTGTAATAGATTGTTTTGACTATGGGAACCCACCTTCTAATTTGACTATTAACTAAGAGGAGATTATTAAAAAAATGTGGACATGTTGTTGATCACAGTAGTATGTAGGAAGACCTAATGTTTTTGTTTCATTCATTAAAGTGGGATGTGAAATCTCCACGATGTATATATATCATCAAAGAATATATATTTGGTTCGGAATTATAATTGATATTGCATGTTTCGTGAAATGATACCATACCTCCTAGCATGAGATAGCTTCGAATCCATATAATTGTGTGGTTTTACAACTATTTACCATTAGGTAGTAGATGTTGGGTAATTTTAAAATGTATTTAGGGTGGGAAATAAAAATATCTCTTAGAAGAATAAAATAAATTGGGTGATTGTGGATTGGTTAATCAAGGAAGATCATTTAATTCTGATTCATGACACATTAACCATAGTCCAATTGGGTGGATTCTATGTATATAAGACAATACTTTTATCCAAGGTACATCAAGGTATTATATTTTACCCGGAGCCTCATTCTACATTGAACTTATGTAATGTGTTGAATAATCCCCTTAGTAAAAATATTATATTTACTACATCAATACACCCTTAAAAAGATGGTAATCAAAATATACTACTTAGGTAGTAGAGGATATTTATAAGGCATGAATCCTTGATTATGGTGGACCTTTGGAGAATTTATTTTCACTTATTTAGTTATACTATTAAAAAATAATCACACCACAATATATATGAAAAATATGAGGCCCTACAAGGTATGATATATAGATCTCCCATATTTTATACAGAAGTCATGGAATTAGAGTTCTAGGGACAAAGACTTATGCTGGAGACATCAAAAAAATTTCAGTTTGTTAAGATATATATGGATAGATATTAGAGAAGAAAAAATTATTATGATAATCGATGTTATCAACCTTTTGATTTTATGATTAGTAACCATGTGATCATTTTTGTTTCTTTGAGGTTGGGTCACCATTATATTTTGAAACCAGCAATGCTGGAACCTAGGTATATGGGGATGTTTGAGATTGGAGAGATGATCGGACTGATGGTATACCAATTCGATATTCCATAGTGGTATGGTGGTATGGATTATTTTTTTATGTGTTAGAACTTTGGAAGTATCACCCTGACTGTTCACATGTGATCGATGTCAGTTAAGTTGGCAATGAGGCAGATAAATTAACAGAGGAGAATGTTAAATGTATTATGAATCAATGTGATAATTTTTAGGTGGTAAACCATTATATTATTCTGAGTTTTGGGGGGTCATGTAAATGATATGTATGAATTATGGGAGAGGGATGTGGATATAGATGCCTAGTCACCTACCATTTTTTACATTGGAGGATTATAAATGATTGGGAATGTATCTTATATATGAGATGTCATTTAGTGAAAAGGTTGTATGATTTTGTACATTCTTGTAGCTTTGGATTCAAACCAAATCCTCCAAAAAATCCCAAGGGTGGTTCTCCATGAATTCATTGTTATTTGAATTGATTTGGGGGGGGGGATTGATATTTTTGATCATTAGTTTTGGTGGTGAAAGTGATTTTGGGATTGAATCAAGAGACAGTAATGGATGTGTTATTTTCTATAAACTAGATTAAGTCAATATAATTGTTATATCCCATAGTATTGCAGTTTATCTAATGGTAAGTGGTTTTTAATAGCTTTTTATTTATGGGAATTATTTTATTTTTAAGGAAATGACAATTTGGGTGCCTAAATGTTGTGTTGTAAATTTCATGGACCTTGTGGTATCCATTGTTATGTAGTAGACAGAGGCTATGGGATCACAAGGGGTTATCAACTCCATTAAAAATAGGAATTGAGTTGTTTAATTTTGAAATGAATAGTCTGTGATATTAAAGTAATTGTAATTGTTTTATCATTTTAATATCCAATAATTGGGTGTTTTGATTAACTTTATTAAGTTAAATGTGTTTTTTATTTTTAGTTGGTAAATGAAATTAATGCTTTAAGGGGTGAATGATTATATTAAAAAGTGGATATGAAGTATACAAAATGATTGTGGTTGAAAAAAAAATTATAAACTGGGATAGTAATGGATTCGGGTTAATTGTAATGAATTTGATAAAACCCATGAATTGTGATAAATAGAATAGATTCTCCCATGGATGTGTTAATGTGGTAAAAATTATAATGTCTATTAAAACATGAGAATTGTTTATTGATGAAATGGAGATTGGTAATGGTTACTATGGTCCATTCCATGTTGAGGATGATAGTCATTGTAGTCCACATTAAAGAATGTGTGTTTATCATAGTGGTTCACTTCAATGTAAATATTCTGGACTTGGCAGCCCAAATCATGATTCGGTGACTGTTACAGTGTAATATTTTTTTTGGATACTGAGATTAAGGAACATGGAATAGAAATATGTAATCCCAATTAATTTTTTTGATAAATCTATCATTGGATGTTGATTGTTTGGTGTTTTGGTACTATAGTGGAACCAATATACTTTGGTGATGAAAGATATAAGTCTCACTTTCCGACATTTTCTTTCATTTACACATATTAATTCATTTTTATATAGTAGATGTTATTTTAGACAGCATTGGGGCTGACCTATTATGATGTAATCACAGCCTTATTAGGCCATTGAAGGGTACCCAAGTATACTTTATAGATATTGGTCATTATAAGGGAAAACAACCAATATTATATAGTTGATATGGGATATTTTATTGATCATGGATAAGGGTACCATATGTGGAATTGGGACACATTTTGGGGTTTTTTCAAAGTGTTCATTGTTTTAGTTTTTTTCTAGCCACTAAAATTACTATGAAATAACACGTTTATTTGTACTGTTGTGGGCATTTACCCTTTTGGGGATTTTATTGTATGATGCATTCTTATATAACATGGTTATAATTTATCTTGTTTTCTAAAATTTTCTTTCTTCAGTTAACTGTTTATAGTATTCCATTGTATATCATTATACCCTCACTTCTAGTATACATCCTTTCATGTATGAAGAGGTGTGCCTAATTTCATGTGGAAATTGAACATGGGGAACCAATTATTGTGGATCCTAGCATAAGATGGTACAATCAACCTAGAACCGATAAATTATCAATTTTTTTGGAATACTGAATGAAACTTTCAACAAGAAAGAATCTCATATCATAGTAATGATCTTCTGTTCAACTATTATTACATTACTAATTATATTAATATAAGGACAATTCTATCACATGATCTAATCCAACATTGGTGAATCATACTATTGGAAAATATGTATCTTTATATCGGAAAGGTTATTAATCATCACCAGAGTATGATTCCCTAATATGGCCAATATCTACATAGTTCCAAAACCCATTGAGAAAGAATTATCAACAGGACAAACAACAAATTCTCTATTAGTGTTGATTATATTTCTGATGTTAGGAACCATCAATGAACAATATAACACATTGAGTTATAGAAATTAATTATTGGAAATTCTATCTATAAATCATGAAATTATATGGGGTTAATTTTTTAATTCCAGAATATGGTGTTAATACATGGTTGTTAAATATGATCCCACATAATTTTTAGAAAACATGTTTTGATCTTGGATTAATAATGGTAAAATATTAATGAATTTCAAAATTATATAAGTATACCATTAAATCATGATACAATGAATGTAATTTTAAATATTTTAGTGATGTTATTTAAATTTGGATCAAATGGATTTATATAGCAACCTAAAAATCAAATACACTAGTAGAAAGGTTTATATAATATGGGATGTAAATGTGAAATAACATAATAGTGAAATTTATGGTACTATATTGATGGGAAGCTGATTAAGTTGTAATTGATAGAATTAAAAACTAAATGTTTTGATAATAATTTAATTATACATGTGGAATGAATGAGTTAAGGATATAATGATAGATATAGAATGTGTACAGATAGTGGGATTTAAAAATTTTCAAAAATTGAAATAAAAATTTTATTTCTTTAAAATTGATGGTATGTAAGAGTTTTACATGATTTTTTATGTGCATTGAATGTAATGTTAGTGAACTAGAATTAAATGAATCATTGACATTAATGATTTTTGGTTGGGAAATGTTCATAACATAAACCACATCAGGCCCAAATGGATTATATATATATATATACATTTATGTTTTCTATTTATGCATATTATTTTAATGGAGTGTTGTATGCTATCTTGCTAGAAACCACTCATTGATGTGGAAACCTTACTATTATAATTGTGGGGTAAGGAAATAATTCAGACTAGTGTTGGTAATGCCTTTGATAATTTAATTTAATTATGTATTTCATTGGTGGGAGTATATATAGTTAGATACTTAGGAAAATGGGTTGGTGATGATAATTTTTCAATCCCATGATATGGAATCCTTAGATGAGAAAGCTATCGATTCTATAATTCTATTCTAGTTCCTAATTCCACTTCGATATGTTTTATATAACTACTTGTATATATTGAAATTTTTTTATAGTGGTTTCCCTCTTAATTACTCATTAATATTCAATCCACATTGATGTTGTTTTTTATAGTAACTATTATATGATGTACTAACTATTTCTCACCCGAATACAATATTCTATGTGTTATATGTATTGAACATTAGCATTAGTATTTGTAGTTTGGGTCTCCTGGATAGAGTGTCGATATTTTTTGGAGATTTATATTTGATCTTGAATTTATATTTCTTTATATTATCAATTTTATATATTTTTCAGGTTTTTTATATGTATAATTATTTATAGTTGAATAGTAATATATGAGTGTTTTTCTGTGATTGTTCTATTTTTTATTTCATTCTTGGATAAACATTGGTTAGATAATCCTATTTGATCTTTTTATACCCTCAATTGTAGTCCCCAAATACCCTATTATTAAATGTAGATATTGGGGGTAATCCTTTTTCTCCCTATTGATCCATGATGGGTTTATAGTGGTGGAAATTCATGATAACACCTTTATAAATTTTTATGCCAAATCCTTTAATTTCATCAGAACCCACATAAAATTATATTTGTGATACAATTGAATTAGATTAGATATCATTATTAACAATCATAATGATTTAATTTAACATGGTTTAACGATGAAAAAGGATCCTATATAATATCCTAGTTTTCTATATTTTCAGTCAATATCAATGTGGATGTTCATTAATAAATGAAAACTTTACCATATAGATAATGAATGGAAGGATGCAAACATATATTGATTTTATATGTTCAATCATGTACCACCTTTCTCTAGTGTAATCCAGAATAGGCTCAATTTTAATAGAATTATTTCTTTTATATCTTCTGTTTTATCCATTTAATTATATACCATTTATTAATGATATTATAATCACATTGTTCAATGAAAAAGTCCATAACTCCCTCCTGAAATAAATTCAATAAATTCTTTATTCCAGATCAACATTCATTACTCTAACAGACCATCTTTTTTGTGTTCAGTTTCTTAATGAATTAAATGATCACTATAAAAACACTTTTTGGCTTTTTATATACCCATTATTCCACTCACAATGGTTCATTATGTGATGTCATTAATCCATTATTTAAAATATAATAACAACATCAATACACTTATAATAAATAAAAAATAAATGTTTCCATAAAATACATCATTCAAAAAAATTTAATAGAAAAATTATTTTTACTAAAATACTATTTAAAAAACTAATAATTTATATACATTAACACAATGATGATTTATCTTTAAAATATCTTATTTCTATTAATTTTATTTCAATGTCTAACTATATGGTCAATATATTGATAAATGTGATAGTGACAGTTTACATTGATGATAATATATAGTTGATATCCTATCATAGAAACAACAAATATGATTAATAATCATTATAGATATCAAATTTATAATAATACAAACCTATAAATCATTGATTAAAAAAATTTATATCATATTTGATAAATAATCATTAAAAATATGACATTCCTCATTATAAAATATCTTTTTCTACTCCAAATAAGACTTATTTTTCAACTAAATATAGTTCAAACCTATTCTACATAAAAAAATATTAAAAATTATATTTTATAATACCTAAATAATTATAATATATTTAAATTTAATATTAATTTGAAGAAAATATCCTATATATCATTTTTAATATTCCCTACAGAGAAACCAACTGAACAACAAAATATTATTTTATAATATTTTAAATATGTTAAAAAAATTAAAAAATTTCTAACAAAAACATAGATCGTTGTTTCAAAGGTACTCCCCTAAAAAATTATTCGAAAAAAAAATTCAATTTTCCACAAAAATAAAACCAATAAACCATCCATTCATTGTTATAGATATTTGTATGATACTCATCATTATTATTAAATGGTTTTTAAAAAAATATTATACACCATAAAAAAACCCCCCTAAGAAAAATATTTAAAATTTTCTATATATTGATATAATCATTATTTAAATTTTAATATTATTAGATATGATATTTAATTAATAAAATCTATTCCTATATGATATATTATCATTCTAATAAGATATGAGTATACAAAAAATTCATAATGAATATCTGATTTTTAACAAAATGACGGACATTCATTAAAATTAGATAAAAAATCTAAAAAAGAAAAATCATCACATTTTTCTTTATATAAAACCTAATATAAATAAAAATATGAAATTACCAAACAATTTAAGCTCATAATTTAGAATATTTTTTAATTATAACAACACTAACATTATATTTATAAATGACACTCATATTCATTAAATTCCATTTAACACCATTCCAATAAAAAACATAATAAAACACCATTTCTCAATAGATACAATGTATTATATAATAAAACTTATCATTGAACTGATATATTAAATTTAATTCTATGATAAATATAATACAACTTTATTATAGTGGTTCATGTTATTGACATAATATTATTGTGGAATATAAATCACATAATTTAAATTTAATTTATTAATTTTTACATATTTTTAATGTATTTTTTTATTAAAAACGTTTTATTAATTTAAATTAGTAGGTATTTAATGAAATTTATGTAAACAATTATATTAAAATTTTTCCAAGATTAAAATATTCCCAATACAACAATACTATTAATTTTTTTTAAAAAAAAGTATATTCATTAATCCCAATAATATGATTAGCAGATCACAATCTCAAACACAATTACATCAATTAGGTGAGTGAAAAATCACATTCCCATCCATAAATGTGTAGAGAATAATCTTTTATACTAATAAGTATATATTTTACTCCCAAATAATGTAAGAAGCGGGCTATTTGGATTAAATAGTAACAATAGGTAACAAAATCTCATTGATTAATTTTGTTACATCCAGAAAAAGAAGAAATAAAATTTCATTGACACCATTTGTCCACACAGTAATGAATTAAATAATATAATGAAATAAAAATCACCAACAAAATAGAACATGGGTTAATGTCGGATGGTGACCATTAAATTTTGGACTAGTCCACCACAAATCAGCATTCCATTTTTATAAGATCCACTGAAATTGATTTTAAACCTAATAATAAGTGAATTCTATAAAAAATAAAAAACCACGCAATTATTGTTAAAATGAAATAGGATGATACATATTAACCATCAAATGTTTTTTGATGAAATATAAAGGCCCCTGATTGTTAACTATAGACATAAAATCCATAAGAAAATAAAAAGATTAAAATTTAACTTATATTACCTCAATCCATCAATATCGTACACATATAATGACCAAAAGATCCAATAATCCAATAAAACCAATATATTTAGAAGTACCCTTAATAATTTTATCCATTATCATGAAAACCATTATTGTATAAAATTGTAAAAAAAATTGAAGTACATATATCAATCATGAAATTTTCCAAAAAAATACCATAATATAACGACCATTTCGAAAGGTATGAAATCAGTAGTATTCATTTATAAAATTCTAATGAAAAAATTAAAATATTTATTTCATGTGTATACCCCTCCATTAAAAGACTGAACTTATTGGAATTTATCCTTTAACATCATGCAACAACAGAGTGTTTATATTCCTTAGAGTACTCTCATCCCAAAAATCGTTGCACCGATAATCAATTAACATTTATACATAAAAAAATTAATAAAAATATTTCATTCGGAAGTAAAGTGATGTATATGGAGAGATCACAATATAAAAAATATTTTCTAATTGTAAAATTTAATCAAAAAATAACATTTATTCAACTTACACTAGTGTGATGAATGTTCTGTCAAAATGATTCATTTTAATTACGTTGTTTTTTAAAAGGAAAATGATAAATGAAAATTTTATTTATTTTCATAGTTATCATTCTATAAAACAACATTTATAAATTCTAGTTCCTATTGAAAATGACGGAATAATATGGGTGTTATACTTGTAAGGAGATTATATAGAAAACAAGAATACGGTCATGACTTTTCGGTGATATTTTTTTATTCAAAATGTATTTTTGTCATTATGTTATTTGAGATAGAAGAGACTATAATATAATTACATTAGATAATATCTAAAAAATACCCATGTATCATTGATAAAAAAATATATTTAGAGTTTCCTATGTATAGGGTAAATAAAATCACATCCATCTAGAGTTTTTTTTCCATAGCGATAACAATAATGGAAATTTTTCAAGGGCATGAAAATATTTTTTTTGAATATTTTTAAGTGAATTATAGTTATATAGCATGTTAATCAATGTTATTTTCGTGATTTTTTGGAATGAAGAATATTATCCTTCAAATAAAGTCTATTAGTTTTCCTATTTTTCAATCATTGATGAATATTCTCTTTTTAGTACACTTAAAGTAATCTATTTTCACCCATCCATGATTCAATGTGAATTATAAATATCCCACTATAAAATACATTTTAGATTAGATATAGAATATTTAAAGGATATACAGCCTTCAATCTAACATTTTTAGAGGCTCCAATAGTATAGTGTTTTATCTTCTATAACCCCAATAACTATGATTCAGTTGTCTATTTGTAACATTGGAATTAGATTATGTGAGATAAACAAAAAAATACTAAAGAATAATATTCCATAATAAATTTTATATATAACTATTAAATTAAATTAGATATATGATATTTCTAATCATGAAAATACATATTATTTTCCATAAATTATTCTCACATAGATGATCATATATATTTTTCCTCATTATTAATCATGTAAATTTTAAACAAAAAGAAATAGTGATTTTAGTTTCCCATTAAGGTATATCTTATTGTGGAATATATCATGAGATACAAATTAAATAAACATTTTAAATGGGAATTTAAAAACATTTAATATATCAATATACAATTTTTCATAACAAAATCCTTTGATTAAAATGTATATAAATAAAAACACAAATAAAATTAAATGAAATCATATTTGTGGAAGTAATTTTAATGTATAATTTATTGATCATATAAAAATCATTATTTATATTTTTAAGGAAATCATAATAAAGAATAGATATACACACAATAGGATAACATTTTTTACAAGAGGTTATCTTCTACACTAGATGGATATCAAATTTCTGGCCACACCACTAACACCATGATATTTAAAAATTACACTAAGTTCAATAACATACACAACAAACAACCTTGAGCTTAAATGAATCATGAAAATTTATTTTTTAAATAATGGTTGTTAAAACCATGATGTTTAATTAGAAGGAATTATTAAAAGTAACCAAATAAATATTTATATCGAATTCAATAATTTTTTTAAAATAATATTTATGAAAAAATATTGTTTTTAATAATGTCATTTATTTTTTAAAAAAATTTATCGATTATGTTTTTTATTTTTTGTTATAAAATTACTTATATAATTTTTTCACACTTCATAAAATTTTATATTATGAAAAAATTTCAACTGTATAATATTAAGATCAAAATTATTATTGGTTGAATGTTTCAAATGTTTTGGAGAGGATTTATTCTTTTAATGAATAGTTTTAAATATTTATTATTATTGAAAAAATATTTTTTGATGAATTTATGATGTTTCGTTTTGTTTATAAATAAAATTAATTTTTAATTGTTTCTATTATATTATTTTTAATCCAATTATCTTTGATTGAATCAGTTTAATGGTTGAATTGTGTATAGAAACATTATATATATATATAAAATAAAATATCCCAAATAATATGTCATTGTTATGTATTTTATTATTATTAATGTAATTAAATAAAATTATAGGAATTAAATCTTGAAAATGGATTTTATTTTTGGATTCATGATGTTTGAATTTAGTAAATAGATCTCATTTATATTTAATGAAAATGAACTGTAACCAATGTAAAGTTTATCACCCTAGTAATGGGTAATTATAGATAATCTAGGTTAAATATTATTGATAATGAAATATTTTTCAAAAATAATTCTTAATTTCTGAATTAAATTCAGACTAGATTACCTTAGGCATATAATTTATTTTTTAATAGACACCTTTCCATTAAACTGATCAATCTAATTTTTAAATCGATTAATGTAAAAGAATATCTCTCTCTACGTTTTAAATATGATTTATGTGTTCACTAAAGGGAATATAATGTTATGAATGAATAGTTATGGATATATTGAGAATAATAATCTATTTTTATATTGGATATATTTCTAATTTTTAGGTGTTATATTATTAGCATTAAAGCTTCCACAACACCAAAACTGTATTTATCCAATTAGAGAAAAACTTATGTAAACAATATTAAAAATTCTAAATTTGATTAATATATAGTGTTAAATGAATTTATTCGATAAATATGAAATATTATTCATGTTTTAATGGATTATATTATAATTACACCTTTTTCATTTATCATTAGGTGTAAAATTATTTAAATATTGTCAAAATTTACATTAATTATATTTTATAAAAATATTTTTCATTAAATTATGTAAAATCATAAAAGAGATTAATTTGGAACATTTTCAAAATATATTTTCTAAAATTTCAACAATTTTTCGTTTATGTTATACTTTTCAAAATATATGATAAATTATAACCCATTATGAGTAAAAAATACATTTTCACAGTTAATGTTAAAATAGGATAATTAATGTATTAAACCAAAATGAAATGGATTACAACACCACTAAAACATATCCCAATTTTATTTTTTATAATAGATTAGTCCAATAAAATATTATATTCCAATATTATTCCTTATAGGGATATTTTAGAAAAAAAATTACTCTATTATACAGTAATATTTTATGAAATTCCAAAATATACCATCCCCATTATTATAAAAGGGATACTCATTTCACTTATTTACAAAACATTAATCCATATAGCTTTAACATACCATTGAAAATCACATAAAGTATTCCTTATAATCATTTTACTATGTTTGGCCTTCGAAAAATGCATATCTCAGGGTCCTTGAGAGAGTATCACGATGATTACATTCATAGAACATATTATCACAAAAATAGATGACATTTAGTTTACAACATTATTTTCCTACAATAAATATATTTTATATATCATATCATAGTAAAATTATTATTCCAAATATACATAAATTTTATTATGATTATTAATCATCCTCTATACTTATATTTTCCGATTATATAGGGGGTGAATGTTTCTCTCACACGTATATATGTATTACAATCTCTACATTCAACCAGAATTTATTTTTCATCACCATATTTTATTTATTGGGTTTTAAAAATTTATTAATATTTATATATTATAATTAAGAAATTATAACTCATTTGGAATATTAATATCATATATACATTCTTATATTTCAATCCAATGAAAACTGACAATGTCTCTCATCTATACATTTTGGCTACCACCTCCACGAAGCAATATCATTAATTTATCATTTAAATATTAAATAGAAGTTAATAAGGATATGGTTAATGTAAATATATTATATATATATTATATAATAGTCATTATATAATTTTGAATTTTTATTTACCTTTCATTCATTCTATCTATTGATAAATAAAAACAGCATTCATGTGTGCGTTCGACCTACCATCACTGTTAGTGATGTTATTCATTTTTCTTTATATAACTGTTATGGATGATAATAAATTTGTATTTAAGGAATTTAAGTGATTTTCATATAGTGATTATAATATTATATATAATTCATCAATTATTAGATTAAAATGTAAAATACAAATAAAAAATACATACATGAAAAATTAGTTAATTATAACACAGAATTGTGATTTAATAAATATTTGTTTATAAAATAGTGTTAAAATTTTATAAGTAAATGACATATTCAATGATGTTTATGAGTATGGTTCTGGAATATATATATATATATACACACACACAAATATTATATATTATTATATAGTAGTTATAGAAAATAATGAAGTTATTTAGACCTGAGGTAAGGGTTTATTTCACAATCACATCAATCATTATGATTATTTGTGTTTTAGGATACCTTGGGGGAATGGTTTTGTTTTTATATATTAAAAAATAAATTATCTTATGCTCTATAAAAATCATGATATATTCATGTAACAATAAAAAATTCATATCATTAGAATATAAAATTATTTATAAACTGTTTTT
The DNA here is from genome assembly GCA_963277665.1 of Viscum album. Classification (NCBI taxonomy): domain Eukaryota; kingdom Viridiplantae; phylum Streptophyta; class Magnoliopsida; order Santalales; family Viscaceae; genus Viscum; species Viscum album. Next base: position 1,346,247,352 of record OY728121.1, on the reverse strand, counting down.
AAGAAATGATGATTTTATTTATCTATTTGGCTGAAAACCCATTAGCTTCCAAATCTATGATGACCTAAAATTATATCAATAATATAACTATTTATATTTTTATTATCAATATTATATATAACATAAAATCAATTATATAAAATGATTAAAAATGTAAAAATGAAGAATAAATGTAATAATCGGTGTTTTTTGATGTTAAGGAACCTATACCGATTAAATCATAATTTGACCATAAGAATAGAAATATAGACCTTATGAATTGTAAATTAGCCTAATGATTAGTATCCTTAAACATTATTATATTAAGAAAATTTAGTAAACTTATAGAGGAATGAATTATATAATTATATTGTAGTATAAGTAAGTTAATATTTTAAAAATTAATATTAAATTGTTGGTATTTTTGTAAGTCATAAGTATTTAGTTACACATTTGTATTTAAAAATTATTTTAAATAGAATGAAATTTCATAAAATGTACTCATAAATAAATATTTTTTTGTCTTGTTATTTTAAGATAATTTTATGATGATTTAGTTAATATTTCATAGTTTTGTAAAATAATTTTTAATTTGAAAAACTGAATTTTTCAAGTAAAAGAATATTTTAATTAAAAATTAAATTTCTCATATTTAGAATATTATTTTCATAAAATAGAGTTCATTTTTTAATTATAAACTTATAAAAATTTATATGATTCCTTTTTTATTACTCTAAAATACTTGATTTTTTGGAATAGTAAAATACAATAATATACTATAAATGCTAAACATATTATTTATTAATTCATAAATGATGTATGGATGTTGCAGGCACACATGGTTTGCACATAAATGAACATATTGTTGTATTTCATTAAAAAAATAAACACTATTTTTTCTTGAAAAAAAATAATAAAATAATGAATAAAATATTAAGAAATCACCTCTCCCATCCACTATAAATTCCAACCCTCACCTTTCCTCAACTCAAACCCCTAATCCACAAAGCCTGTCAAAATACTAATTAAATCATATTTCATAGAACCTCTCTTTTTCAAGGATCTCTTTTTCTTGAAAAAATTCATGAAACACTTCTCCTCTGGAGGTTCTCAAAAAGGATAATTGAAAAGGTATATCCTCTTCAATTTTCATTTAATTTCATTTCAATTTTTCTTCATCTCATATTGTATCCTCAACTCCTATATCTAAATGATCACTATAACATCAGTATCATCTATATACTATAATGATATCATTGTAATGGATTATCCATTGTCAATCCTGTTACTCTCCATATATCTCTCAATTATTTTAATATTGAAATCATTATATGGGAGGTGTCAATTAATAACCGTCATGGATGACGAACAATAGTTCATTAATTTATCTATCTAGGGTTGTCATGAAACCCATATTTATGGTTGAACCATATTATAGAATATTTATTATGTATTATTTATGGTTATGGAACCTCTGTATATACATGATATTAAACAATATAAGAAAACTAATTCTCTGTGATCGAAAACCCACTAAAATTAAGTGAAACGATTATCATTAACATATTATCTAAAGATTCATCCTCATATATGAAAAATTATAATACATGAAACCAATTAAACTTTTTATTTCACATTAGTGTCATCTAAATTTAATTCTGGTGAATCCTACCCATTTTACATGAACATTATTTCTTATTATCAAGTGAACCAATAATTAAATCAACAAAATAAACACTCCATAATGATGGGATTCAGTAATATAAGTCATCAAACAGTCTATAAACGATATTGATAAAATTATAATAATTAAAATACATGTATACATGTTTCTTTATTAGTTAATTAATGGATTTTATTTTTTCATCAAGGAAAATAATTTCATGTGTAGAATACATTAAAAAACAAGTTAAGGGTTTTTTCCCAAACATCAATTTACTTTCAGGTTATCCTTTCTCTATATTTACCCCATTAAAGTTCATAACAATTATTATTTACTCAATGTAAATTCTATATGAATGTTCATTATATATTAACCTTTCATATTCCTTCTTTCTTTTATGGGGAGTTACATGTTTTAAAAATATCATTCACAACTTCTTCTTGATAAACAAGGCTTATTAAAGGGAACTTCTCGAATTCTTACCTATTATCAGGTGAATTATATAACATGTTTTAAAAAAAACCTTATTTTTATTAAATTTTTCTTTTTATTATGATAAAATATTTTTTTGGTTTACATATGGGTTTATACAATGATTTTTCCGAAATAAATATTCTTTTCAGAGTGAAAATGCATTTCTCCCATGAATTACACCATGATTCAATCTGATTATTTTCATCAATTTAAAAACTCTTAATAATTATTACATTTAATTTGTAATAATATTTTATGATATCATCTACCATATTTCAATGAATGGTTTGTTATTATATTGACAGTGGAAGTGCTATGTTGACATGATTCACCCTATTACTTCGAATGTTTAGTGATTATGTTTACTAATTGTGTAATGTTATTTAAATTTTATATATTAGTTTCAATATAAATGTATATTTTGATTCTGTTTCACCCCGTTCATATAAGGAATGAATTCTATTTAGTACGTGTTGTGTGGGTCCTGCTATATCCCCTAGGTTAATAAGTAGGTATCTTGAGAAAAAATACTTTGGGGTTTTACCCGTATATGTATTGCCTTGGAAAAAGTCCTTGACATTATGGTTATTATTCCCCACATAATTTATTCCCACAATGTGAAATATGTAATTGATGGTCCATATGATTATGTAAAAATTATAATATCAATGATTTTTTTATATTTTGGTCTTAATTATTCAATTTTTTATTCCTACCATAATATGATCTGGTTTTTAATAGAAATTGTTTTTGTTATTCACCATGACTTATGATTTATTTATAGAATCCCCTGAATTTTTACCCTTTATAAGCATCAAATATCACCACATCCTTATGTTTATTTGTTCTCCAATATTCATAGATTAATTATATGAATTAAATTAAATAATAATCAATAAGATTAAGAATGTTTCTATAAGAGTTTTAATGATTTATTTCATTTTGAGTTGTAATGCTAAATTTATTTATGCATATGGTTTTCCAAAGCTACTAAAATATTTTGTCCATCATGATTCGTCTTCTTTTTTTAGATTCCAATATTAAAAATAAAGGGATTGACATTGAGTTACTAGGGTCGGGGTCATCATATTTGGAATTAGAGAAATTTTAGTATAACCCTGGTAAAATATATATATAGAAAATGTAGATTATTGAAGAAAACCTAAAGAGATTCATTGAGAATAAGAATACATGAATATCCTTAAATTTTGGTAAATTATATATTGTTTGGATATTCCTCTAGAAATTATATTTATATTTGTATACTAAAATGGGTGGTGGTTGTGGAATAAATGTACTTAGGTGTAAAAACTATGACATTGTGTTTTGGGGTTGACTCGGGGTAACCTGGTATAGGATAATTATAAGGACCCAACCTTAAACATTACATAATATTTAATTAAATGAATAATTCACATTTAGGATCATTTCAGGTTTTTATTTTTAGAGAGTTAGGCCAAAACTATTACATTACATGTCAAAAATTTCAAATTAGACACTTCTACATATTTTCCATTATTTTCATAAATTATAACCTCTTAAAAAAAGAGTCACGTATAATTCCATGTTTTAGATAGCATAACATTCCCTTGATCCCATCCTAGACCCTATACATATTTAGTTCCTCTAAAAAACATTTCAAAACATGGGATCATCATAACAAGCTCATTATGGGTTATAAAACAAAGAAGGAAAACATTAGTTCATCAATACATACATAACATATTCTCTTTAATATACCTAATGAAATCATAAGATTTATGATTAAAAAATAGAAAACATAAATCATATAGGTAAATTGTGGCATATATATCATACTTACATTATAGCTATCACAGCTATGTAGGGAGTTAAATTTGGAATGGCCATCACAATATATTTCCTAAATATCTTAAGAGAAACATTCATGTTTACCTCTATCACGTAACCTAATGCATTGGAGGGATATCTCGGTCTCTCCCACCATTGGTTTATCATGGAACCACCCATATACATAACAATACCCATGAACCATAACATATTCATAACACCTAAAACAAACATAAAAGAAAGATAACATTTCCACATTTCAATCACAATACATCATCAAAATATATTGACATAACAAATCCATTATAAAAACAATTTTCAATACCAAAATAAGTAAAAGAGTATATGGTATTTCTTTTCCATTTAAAAACATTACGGCAGGTAATGGAAGCCAAAGATCAATTAATACTCACAGCGGTGCAAAGGTCGTTCTCACCACTTACGTTAAAAAGAAACATTATTTTTTTCATTTAGTAAAATGCCAAGTAGAAAATGAATCCCTTTAAATGAAAGAAAATTTCAAAGGTGTTTATATTGCGTATAAAATAAATTTGTGTATTAAAACAAAATATGCCTCAATGAAAGGAGATTGAGACGAAGTCCCTCACCTCGTGTCTGAATTGACCCGTTCGTTCTTTAATCACATGAATAATAAAATAAAGTTAATTTGTACTTCATTATGAACCTTTTTCACTTTTATTATTCCTTTTATATTATTTATTTCCATGTTATAAATATTATTCAATCATTTAAGATAATAACGGTCGTTTTGTCGATATTTGGTACTTGAGTAAAAAATGAACACCTAATATTTACAAGTTCTCTATGTGGTCAAAAGTCCATTATCTCTAGAACGATATTCAGTATTTAGATATCATATATATCAAATATATCCAGTATATAGAGGTATTTATAATAGTATATATCATTTGAAGATAATAAATGAAATGCACTATTCATGGAGACGGGTAGCCGTATATACGCATAAACGCTACTTTCATTACTATTTCATATTTTAATGGAATTAAAAGATAATGATAAATATGTATATTATAATTACAGTATAATATCATATATAATATCATTAACTCCATCCTTTATACATCCCACAAATGGAATTTACGAGTCATATCACATTGAGGGGGCGGTAGTCCGCACTTCCTCAAATGAAATTATCATGTTCACCCATAATGGAAACCATAAATGTGTGATATAAAAGGAAAACACAGAAGAAAAAAGAAAAAATAAACATAATAAATATCATATATAAATATAGTTCCATCTTAATGGCCTCCATGTGAGGCATTAGGAGATAATCAAACAATCATTGTTTTTTAAGGAATTAGTTTTCCATCCAAAGAAATAGTATGTTCTACACCCATTAGATAGAGGTGTGTGTAAGTGTTCTTACACTAATTCTCACAACAACATCCTTGTATATTTAGGATAATGGTGTTGTTATGAGGGAAAGTAATAAAAAGAGTTTAGGGGTTGTAGAAGTAAAATAAAAGAAAAGAAGATATGAGAAACAGTTACATTTAATTTGGGTAACTCTCTTTTGATTGAACCAAAAGGACTTCTTGAAGTGACATCTGCCTATGGTAAGGATCTCTATGGAAGATATGGATCTTGTGATATTATCTTGTTAGGGGATGGATGATCCACAAGGCGTGAGAGGTGTGAGGAATGAGTTATAAGAGATGTATATTTATAAGGGGGAGGATGGGCTCTTTAGGAAAGTGTGAAAATATTATTTTATTATATAATGATACTCGGTTTATAAAGGTCCAAAACTAATTAAATCCAAATATAAGATGACTCATGGTAGAAATAAATTCATCGAATAATAATTTTATATGTTTTTGAAGTTATTTTAATATTTATAATCTTATTTATTTAAATCATTTATTAAGAATGTAAACACCTCATCATTATTGTGCCACAAATAATTTAATTTATATAATGTCTAAAAATTATAGAAAAATTACCATGATGTAGGAAATAGGTTTATATTTCTAATGAATATTTATAGTTGAAACTATAACTTATATAACCCAATTTAAAAATTAATTTACGAAAAGATATTTATTTATGTCATTTTTGCTTTACTTTAAGTTAATTAAAATAAAGTGTCATTATCACTATAAAGTGGCTCCATGGGGTCCCATAATTGACCCCAAGATTCCCATGGTCGACCATGACTCATCCATTAAGATTAGGAAAAGTGATAAGGTAATTTTTTATTAATATAATATCCGTTTTACCTTGAATTATCCTATTTATCGTTAACCGTGGAAAATGAAACTCAAAAGTTACTATTCACCAAAAAAATATTTTCATCTAATTGAACCAAATTTTACTTACTAATAAAAACCATGTATATTGGATTTTTGAAAATCAATTCATAGATTCTATAAATTTGTTTTTAAATGAAAAGGTCAGTTTTTAACTACTACTAAATGGTTTCTCTATTCATCAAAAATTGAAGTTTTCTACAAAAATACAAAACATTTCATCCTAAGCTATATTTTATATTCAAAATTCAGAAATTATTTCTATTTTATCAAATTCAAAACATAAAAGTTCTGTTATTTAATTTAATATTAATTCTTTTTGTCAACAAATAGCTTGTTTTTAAGAAACAATAACTATCAAAAGATTGACAGTTGTTTATGTCCAATTTGAAGGTGAAATTAATTACAATGACCAACATTGGATTAAATGGTAAACATATATTCTAATTACACTATAAAACCATTTAAGAAGATAATATAACCATTTAAATAAAATAGATTAAAATGCAGTTTTGAATTAAAATACAGTATTTTCACTGTTTATAAAAAATGAATTTTATCAGAAAATACAAAAAAAATTTACCAAATTAAATTTTGATGTGACAAAAATAAAAAAAATTATTTTGTCAAATAGAAGATATAATAGTGAAAAAATCAATATTTAAAGAGGGTTCTACATCAAAAGTTGGTAAATTGACCTTTTAAAGAATATTAGAGTTTTTATGCTTAAAATTTGATTCATTCACATTTTAAGCCTCAAACTTTTATTGGATAAATGTAAAAACTTTTAAAAAACATGTGTAATCATATTTTACTTTGTTCTTTTCATTCCCGTGAATAAAATGGATAGGCGTTAACTACCATTTAAAATAATAATATTATATTATTAGTGTGCAACGTATGATTTCAAAGAAATCTATTGTTGCGTATCGGGTACGCCATCGAACATAGAGACCCTTTTAAAGAAAAATTAATATTTAAATTACAAATATTAAAGAAAATGAAAATGTATTATTTATTTACTTACTTGGGATGTTACCCCCTCCCCCCTTTTAGAAATTTGCATCCTTGCAATTTTATTCACTTATCAAATAAATGGGTGTATTGATCCCTCATATAATTTTCAGATTCCCACATTTCATCTTCATCCATATGGATTTTCTAAAAAACCATTACATGGTGAATTACCTTATTCCTCAAAACCTACTCTCTATGGTCATGAATATGGATTGGTTTTTCCTCAAAAGAGAGATTCTCTTCCAACTGAACTACCTCCCGGGTCAAAACATGTGATGGATCTAGCATATACATTCTAAACATTGAAAATGAAAAACATTGTGTACCTAGGACAAACATGGAGGTAAATCCACTCTCTACATAATTGATCAAACTTTCTCCAAGATTTCATAGTGTCCAATGATCCTCGGACTCAACATTCCCTTCTTACCAAAATGAATCAAACTTTTCCATGGAGAAACGTTGAGAAAGACATGATAACATACCTCAAAAGAGTGATCCTTCATTTGGATATTAGCATAACATTTCTGCCTACTCTAAGCTATTCTCATGTTCTTCTGAACCAACTGAAAATTTTCTACCATCTCTTTTACCAATTTTGGTCCAATCAGCTTCCTTTCACAAACATCATTCCATAAAGCATTAGTTCGACAATGTTTTCCATAAAATGCCTCAAATGGAGCCATCTGTATACTAGAATGAAAATTGTTATTATATGAAAATTCAACCAAAGAAATATGTTGGTCCTAACTTCCCTAGTATTCCAGTGAATAAGAACATAGCATATCCTCCAAAGTCTGTATTGTTTGTTATGACTGCATATCTAATTGAGGATGAAAAGCTGTACTAAAATTTAATTCATTACCCAATGACATCTGAAGGCCTTTCCAAATATTAGAAGTAAACATGGGATCACGATCTGATACAATTCAGAAGGGAATACTATGCACCCTGAATATCTCTTTAACATATAACCGAGAAAGTTGATCTAGAGACAAAGTATATCGAATAGGAAGGAAATGAGAAGATTTAGTTAATCGATCAACAATATCCTAGATTGCATTATTACCTCGTGATGTCTTTGGTAATCCCACAACGAAGTCCATTGACATATTTTCACATTTACACACTATAATTATGGATTACTAAAACATCCCTTTTGGTAACTACCATTATGATTTATCCTAATGAAAATTCAAACACTTAATAATAAAATCAACAATATCTCTTTTCATTCCTTCTAATAAATAATACTCCCAAAGATAACTATATATCTTAGTACTTCCAGGAAGAACTGAAAACGGTAAACTATGAGCTACACATGACAAATCATTCTTCAATAGTGAATCACAGGGCATGAATAATCATTTCTCAAACCTCAAAACACAATCATTATCGACATTAAAATCAGGAAAATTACCCTTCTGAACCAACTCTACAATTTTCTGTATCTCACTGTCTTCATTCTGTGCTTGTTTAATTATGTCTGATAGAGATGATTTCACTTACACTTAAAACAAAACAAAATATTTTTCTTACACCAACAACATCTATTCCAAATATCATCAAAATCAAATACCAAAGGATCTCATTCCAAATTTAACATGGTTAATGTATCATAAATTTTCCTACTCAAAGCATCATCCACATTATTTACTTTTCCCAGATGGTGAAGGATCATGAAAAATTTTCAACAAACCTCTGGTAATAACCTGCCAACCCAATATAACTAAAGATATCGGTTATATTTGTGAGTCTTTTCCATTCTTCAACAACTTTTGTTTTACAAGGATCAATAGTTATGCAATTATTTTAAACAATGTGACCAAGTAAAGAAATTTGTTATAACCAAAACTCACACATTCTAAATTTCCCTAATAGTTTCTTTTCTTTTAAGGTTTACATGACAACCCTTAAATGACTTTAATTCTCCTATTTAATTTTAGAACAAGAAAAATATCATCAATGAACACAACCACAAACTTATCCAAGAAGTCACATGATATTCTATTCATAAGATCAATGAATAAATTATGTGCATTGATTAACCCAAAAGGAATAACTACGAATTCATAATGTCCATATTTAGTATGAAACACAATTTTCAGAATATATGCTTCCATTAAATTCAACAGATGGTACCCCGACCTCAAATAAATCTTCGAAAAATTCTGAGCTTCATGGAGCTAATCAAACAAATCATCGATATAAGGGAAAAGATATCAGTTCTTATCAGTGATGTTTTTCAGTTCTCTATAATCAATGAAAAGTACCATTGAACCATATTTCATTTTAAAAAATAAGACAAAAGCACCACATGGTGATGTTCTAGGTCGAATGAAACCATTTTCTGATAACTCCTCCAATTTATTATTTAACTCTAAATGTTCAATTTGAGAAATTCGATAAGGGGGTTTTGAAATTAGCTTTGCATCCTAAACTAATTCAATTGTAAATTCAATTTTTCGATCAGGTATAATACCAGGAAACACATCGGGAAAAACCTCAAGGTACTCATTTACCACTAGAACATCATTAATCTCAACAGCTCAATTATATTCATCTATATGTGCAAGGTAACATTCATTTCCATCTTTTACTAGATTCTCAACTTCCTGATATGTGATCAAAAGAAATGGTTCATTATTATACAAAAAATATTTAAATCTTTCTGAAAAGAAACCTCTTTAGATCTATACTTAATCTTATCAAGATAAATAAAAATCCAATCCATTCCCAAAATAACATCAAAATATACTAGAGGAAAAACAATTAGGTTTGGAGGTAGATTCATTCCGCACACAAGCACAAGAAGGTTGTTCTGTTTTATTTTTGTCTCAATATTTCTTCCAGGTGTTTTTACGATAAGATCTGTATTCATATCTTGATATGGAATTCCCAATATACTAGAAATCTTCTCATAAATGAAAGAGTGTGTAGGCTCTGAATTAAACCACAAATTGGAATAATCTGATACAAAAAATAGTGTAACTGATACTACTTCGTTCGATGGCCCAACATTTTCTGAAGTAGATGAAAAGGACTTCACCACCCCTTTCTTCTTGTAGTCTGGATGCCTTACCTCAATTGAGTTCTTCATTGTACACTCATTTTCATAATGACCCATTTCATTGCACTTAAAACATTTTACTGACTGTAAATCATACTTTTTCATACCATTAAATTGATGTTTTTTAGTGTAATTACCATCCATATGTCCCATTTTACTATATTGGTAGCACCTTCCAGAATTCAAAGGACACTCCCCAACATGCTTGTTACCAAAATATTCACAAATTGAAAACAAAAGATTCAAAATATCAGAATGTTTGGAAGAGTTCTTCCCTTTTTCCTGCCACATCAACCTCTTATTATATTGTTTTTCAAAGAACAGCTGATCATCAGAAATCTCTATTTACATATTCTCCTCACAACGAACATGCTTTTTATAAAATTTGAACTCATGATAAGATTAATCCCTTCGATATTCTGGATTTAATATTGAGTAAAAAAGTTTGATTTTACTATTAAAATCTCATATGCAATTTGGAGCATACCTTGCCTGTTGAGTTACTTTTGATTCATAAATAGCCACTAAGTCATCCTCCAGACTCAATTTGAGGATTTTTTTTTCCATCCTAATACAAACAACCTTAGGAAAATAATTTTCAAAAAACATACATTTGAATTAATTCAAATCAAGAGCATCAATCTTCAGACTATCCCTGATATTTTTCACTATCAACCACCACTAATCAGCTTCACCTTCAAAATGGTAAACAATAAGATGAACCTTTTGATGTTTTCAACACCCCATGACATCAAAAAATTTCTCCAATGCTTTAATCAGCCCTTAAACTAGCACAATGTTATATGATCATATGAATGATGGGGGATGATAGCTCATGAAATGCTCCACTTCTGACATGTTCCACTGCGGTTGATCTGGCTGATCTCATGCATGGATACCACTTCAATTTATAGACTAAGTCAATTGTTCCATCACTACAACAAACTATTCAGTTCCGATTCTGAAAAACTCAGGTGGATAATTTGGATGGTTATCTTCCTCTTGATGTCATCCCAACATAGCTCCCCAGTTTCCTCAAGGAAAAAACATTCAAAACACAGAAATATCTTAGGTGAAGAAACATTGTAATATGTAATGCTTTATCATTTCAATTATAACATAAAATAAAACTAATTTATTTCTATTAATTTAACTATATTCTAATTCATATGGTTGTCTAAACCGACCTTCGATACCAACAATAAAGACCTGACCATAAACATTATATTATATTGAATTAATTTACTAATTCACATTTAGGATATTTTTTGTTTAGATTTCTAGAGAGTTTGGCCATAACTATTACATTACATCTAAAAAATTTCAAATTAGACACTTCTACTCAGTTTCCATGATTTTCCTAAAATAGAAACTCTTAAAAAAATGGATCATGTCCAGTTTTATGTTTTTGATTTCACGACTTTCCACTCTTCCCATCCTTGACCTTATTCATCTTTAGGTACTGTGAAAAAAACATTCAAAACATTGGATTAGTATAAAAATCTCCATAAGGGTTATAAAACAACGAAAGATAACATTAGTTCATCAATACATACATAACATAAGTTCTTTAACATAGATCATGATATATTAAGATTAATGAATCACTCATTGAAAACATAAATCATAAAGGTAACGTGTGGCATCCACATCATACATACATTGTAACTATTCTAGGTACATAGGGAGTTACACTTGGAATACCCATCAATGTATATTCCCTAAATATCATAGGAGAAACATTGACATTTACCTCTGTCACATTACCAAATTAATTAGAGAGACATCTCGGGCACACCTGCCCTAGGTTTATCATGGAACCACCCACATATGTAACATTTCCCAAGAACCATAACATATTCATAACACATAAAAAAATATAATGACAAGATAACATTTTCAAATTTTCACATTTCAATCAAAATATATCATCTAAATTTATTTTTATAACAAATCAATTATAAAAACCATTTTCAATTCCAAAATATGTAAAAGAGTATTTGGTATTTATATTCTTTTTAAAAAATTACAGCTTGTTAAGGAAGCCGAAGATCAAATAATACTCGCGGCGGCAGAATGGTCATTGTCACCGCTTAGGTTAAAAAGAAAAATTATTTTTTGTAGTTTAGTAAAATGACCCATAGAAAAATATTCCATTTGAATGAAATAAAAAGTCCACAAATCATATACCATGTATAGATGAATGTCAAGTATTAAAAAAAATCCGCATTGAATGGAGATTGAGACGAAGTCCCTTACCTCATGCCTGAATTGACCCGTTCGTTCCTCTCCTGAATAATAAACTAAAGTTAATTTCTACTTGATTAGGAATCTTTTTTTAATTTATTATTCTTCTTATATCACTTATTACCATGTTATTAACAGTATACAATCGTTTATGTTAATAATGGTCATTTTGTTGATATTTGGTACTTGAGTAAAAATGAAAAACATATATTTACATGTTGTCCATGTGGTGAATAGTTCATTATCTCCAGAATGATATTCATTATTTAGATATCATATATATCATATATATGCAGTATATATATGTATTTATAAAAGTACATATCATTTGGATAAAATAAATGAAATGCACCGTTCCTGGAGACGGTAAGCCGTACATACGTATGAACGCTACTTTCATTTCTATTTCATATTTTAATGGAATTAAAAGATAATGATACATAGGTATATTATAATTCCTATATAATATCATATATAATATCATTTAATCCATCCTTTATATATCCCACATATGGAATTAACGAGTCATAACATTTTGAGGGGGCGGTAGTCCACACGTCCTCAAATGAAATTGTTTCATTTACACATAATGGAAACTATAAAGGTATGTTTTTAATGGAAAATAAATAATCATAAATAAAACATAAACATAATATATATAATTTATAAATATAGTTCCTTCTTAATGGCCACCATGAGAGACTGTATGAGATAATCCAACAATCATCATTTCATGAGGCGTTAGTTTTCCATCAACTGAAACAGTATGTTCTTCACCCATTAGATAGAGGTGTGTGTTTGTGTAGTTGAAATACTTCTCATAAAAACAACCTAGTATATTTAGGATACTTTTATTGTTATAAAAAATATGAATAAAAAGAGTTTAGCAGTTGGAGAAGTAAAATAAAATAAAATAAGTTATGAGAATATGTGACCTTTAGTTTGGGAAACTCCCTTTGGTTTGAACAAAACGGACTTCTTGAAGTGACTTATGCCTATGGTAAGGATTCTAAGTGGAAGAGAGGGATTGTTAGATATTATTTGGGTAGGGTTTGTGTGAGGAAAGGGTCTTGAGAGGTGTGAGGAATGCATTAGATATTAGGGATTTTTATAAGGGGGAGGAGGGCCTCTTTAGGAATGTGTGAAAATATTATTTTATTATATAATGATATTTGGTTTTTAATGGTCCAAAACTAATTAATGTTAAATATAAGACGTCTCATGGTTTAAATAAATTCATCCAATTATAATTGGACATGTTTTTTATGTTATTTTAATATTTATAATCTTACTCATTTAAATAATTTATTAATGATGTAAACACTACACCATTATTGTGTCATAACTAATTTAATTTATAGAAAATATAAATTTATTAAAAAATACCATGATGTAAGAAATCATTTTATAATTCAAATTATTATTTATATTCTAAAATATAACTTATATTACCATATGGGAAAAATAATTTACTAAAAAATATTTTTTCATCTCATTTTTGTCATTACTTTAAGTTAATTAAAATAAAGTGTCATTATCACTCATAAGTGGCTCCATGAAGTCCCAAAATAGACTCAAAGATACCAATGATAATACATGGCCCATAAAATAAGGTTATGACATGAGATAAGGAAATTTTGTTTTATTATAATATTCTTTTAACCTTGAATTATCCTAATTATCTTAAACCGTGGTAAATAAAAGTGAAAAGATAGCAGTCGGAAAAAATTATTTTTCATCTTATTGAACCAAATTTTACAGGATAATAACAACCATGTATGTCGGATTTTCAAAATTCAATTCACTGAAGTGGTAAAATATAATTTAAATGAAAATGTCATTTTTTAACTAATACTATGTGGTTTCACTATTCACAAAAAATTGATGTTTTCCAAAAAATACCAAAATATCAGCCTAGGATATATTTGATATTCTGAATTCAAAAATGATATCTATTTTAACAAATTATAAACATATAAGTTGTGTTAATTAATTTAAAACAAATTCCCATTGTCAAAAAAATATTGTGTTTTTAAGAAACAATAACTGTCAAAAGGTTGACATTTGTTTATGTACACATTCAATGTGAAATTAATTCCAATGACCAAAATTGGATTAAATGTTAAAAATATATTATATTTACACTTTAAAACCAATTCAAAAGGTAATATAACCATAAAAATAAATTATATTAAATGGAATTTTTGAATTAAAATACCGTATATTCAATTATTCATAAAAAATGAATTTTATCAGAAAAATACCAAAAATTTACCCAAATTAAATTTTAATGTCCCAAATCTAAAGATGAATTTTATTTTGTCAAATATAACATATAAAAGTGACCAAAACTATATTTAACGAGGGTTCAACATCAAAAGGTGGTAAATCGACCTTTTAAAACATATTAGAGTTTTTATGCTTTAAATTAGATTCATTCACATTTTAATCCTATAACATTTATTGGATAAATGTAAAAACATTTAAAATACTGTTATAATCATATTATTGTTAGTTATATTAATTCTCACCAATATAACGGCTAGGTGTCAACTATCAATTAAAATAATAATATTATATTATTAGTGTGCAATGTAAGATTTCAAAGAAACTCGTTGTTGCGTATCAGGTACGCCATCTAACATAGAAAACCCTTTAAAATATAATTAATATTTAATTTAAAAATATTTATTAAAAGGAATATGTATTATTTATTTATTAACTTGGGATATTACAATAATGAGTCATAATACAAACCTGGTTTGACAATCATGGGTGATATGCATAAGGTAAATCACATTCTCCTTGAAAAAAATTATCAACTATTTAAAAGTAATTATTTCCCCAAAGAAATCATGTTTTTGATTATGATATTAGTTATGCATAAAATTTAAATTTATTTTATGAGATTTGGTAGTTTGACATATACATGGTGACTTATATGCTAATCTAGTTTATGAAATTATTTATAAATGTAACCTAGTGAATAGAATGGAAACTGAATGAATATGAGTATTCCATATATTTACATCCCTACAATAAAAGATTATGATGTTGGTTTTCGAGTTATTACTGGTGAGGAGAAAATTATAACTATAGTGGGACAACTGACTCAGGTTATGAACAATAACCTTACCCATATGGGTTATCCTGATCGATAATATGGAGAAGAAATGTTAGACTGATTTATGCAACAACAACCTCCATCATTAAATGGGTCTAAGAACTAATTCTTAGTGAATTTGTCCATAATTTACATGGAGAAGGTATTTCTGACTTTTAGAAGTAACAAGAAGGAGAACATTATCATTGATGTCTACCATATCAATGAATATGATAATAAATGGTTGTCATTGATTCTAAACAAAAAGGATGGGGAAGAAATTGAAAATACAGAATATTTAAAATTTAATGAAATTTTCTTAAAAAAATATTTTCCTCATGAACTATGAGCGGTTATGGGGAGGCAAATCTGGAGTCTAAGATAAAAAGGGGATGAAAACATTGTGATGTATGAAGCCAACATTAAAAGTTTTTTAATGAATGAATCATACTACATATGTAATACATAGAGATAAATTGATTGAAAATTTTATGATTTAAAACCATTCCTATATATGCCACTAGTCTCCTAGAATTTTTCATCAAATGAAGATATAGTCTCATGTTCTCTCTATATAGAAAAAAAAAATCTCAAAGGATTATGACTTTAACGGAACTATATAATATAAGAGGGAAACAAAACACCCTGGTACTTGCTTGAAGGGAATGGGAGTCTGTTACATATGTGAATAAAGAGGCCACGACACCCGTGATTGCGTGAGATAGAATGAATCTACAAATGTTGAATTTGATAATTTAAAATAGATGGTACATTATGCACATCAATATACTAGCTTCATGGAATCATTCTCCATAGACGGTTAAGGGGTAAGTGTACAAACCAATTTGATCACAACATCTATGATTGAAATACCTGATGATTTGGTGGCATATACATTAATAATTTAATCAAACATAGGAAATGCATTATTTGATTCGATATCATCAATAATGTTTATATCTTCCTTATTTTCATTTTAACTAGAACGTTCCAATTTTATTTAATAAATCCATTTTCCTAAAAACTATTGAGTGTTGTATCATCGTATCAATGATGTTTTGATGAGTCCCCATTATGACATATAAATGTTCTTTTGTTACTAACATAACAGGCATACCTTTTATTAACATTGAAATCACTCTTGGTATAAATTGGGTTTCAAATTATTATGTGAAAATTTATTTCAATAAAAATGATGTTAAAAATGTTGTGAAAGCTGTAGAATCCATTATCACTATAGATGAAACCTTGTTATTCAATTATTATCTAGGTCATCCCCTAAAAACATTATTGATTGAAATTAATGGGGAGGAAGATAAAACAGTATCTATGGATGAGAAAAGAAATCTTCAAATTTAAGATGTAACTATTTTAGAATAATATGTTGATGTCTTTATAGAGGTTTTACTTAGACATCCTCTAGAGAAGGCATTTGATTTATCTATTGATTTAATTCATGAAAAAAGATAAATATTAATTAGTCCTTATAAAATGACCATAGTGTAATTTGTGGTGCTGAAGAAAAAACAAGATTAGTTGAGTAGTAAGGGTTTTCATTAACTTATTATATATCCATTAAGATATCTTGTTCTTTTCATTATGAATAAATATAGATCTATAAGGTAACTCACTGACTACATGGAGGTCGATTCTATTACGATAAATAACATGTTTCCCCTTTCTCCCATTGATGATTTATTTTATCAACTCATGGAGCCCAATATTTTTTGATGATTGACCTACAATATGGATATCTTCAGCTCCATGTGAGGAATTAAGATATTATAAAGACATAATTTCGAACTTGTTATGGGAATTATGAGTTTACACTGATGCCTTATAGATTAACTAATTCACTATCTATTTTCATAGATCTAATGAATAATGTTTTCAATGAATAACATGGTGAATTTGTTTTTGTATTTATTTTCTGATATAATAGTATACTCCAAAATCTAGGAATATCATGAGAATCACCATTTCATGGATATGATAACTCTTATAAGAAATGAGATTCATGTGATGTTTAAGAATTATGAATTTTGGATTCAAAAGATTTCTATTCATGGATATATTGTGTCAAAGGATTCAAAATCAGTTGATCTTATAAAGACAATGTTTGTTCGGTAATGGCCAATAGTAATGAACATAATCTGGGTTTCTAGTTTTATTGGTCTATTAGGTTATTATTAGTGTTTCATTCATAACATCACATGATTTTAAAATCTAATGAGCAAGAAAAATCATAAAGGGGATATGTTTTAATAGAAAAAATGTGAATTTATTTTTGAATAATTGAAGAGGATAATAGTGAATAATTTGATCATAAATCTACTATCAAGGAATGATTTATTTTTTCTTTATAGTGATATATCAAAGAAAATACTTGGTTGTGTCCTTATTCAGAATGATAGAGTTAGCTCTTATGCATCAAGGTAGTCAAAAAATATGGAAAATAATTATCCCTCTCATGATCCTATGTTATGAGATGTAATCTTGTCTCTAATGATATAGATATATTATCTCTATGGTGAAATGTGGGAGATATATATAGAACACAAGAGTTTGAAATATATATTTTTATAGAAATTACTAAACATGAGGCTAAGGTGATGATTCAAGCTTCCCAAGGATTATGATTTTTTGAAACACTATCTCTTATGGAAGGAAAATAATTTATCATTTACCTCGAGGAGGTAGGATCATGGGATTCTAAAAAAATATGATTTCGAAGGATCTTTTTTACATGGATCTATTAAGGATAGATATGACAATTTTCATGGTAGTGGAAGCATCACTACTTTTTCAAATGGTTTCCAACCAATAATTACTAGAAATGATTAAAAGTTTTCAGTCTAATGATGATAATATTTAAAAGATAATTATTGTTTTTGAATGATAGGATGTCAGCAAAAACTGTTTAAGAGGATAGAATTCTAATATTTAGAGGGATTCGATGTATTCCATCTATCTTTGAGATAAAAAGGGTGTTATTGGACGATTCTTGTATCTCTAATATCCCTATACACCCTACTAGGACCTAGAAGTATAGATAATTGAAAGAATGTTTCTAGTTAGATAATATGAAGTGGGAAATTTATTATTATGTATCAAGATTCTTAGTTTCTGAACAGGTAAAGGTTGAAAGCCAACATCCAGGAGGAGTCTTGAAACCTCTTCTTATTTCTACAAGGAAATGGGATGACATCACAAGATATTTTTTCAATGGGTTACCAAAATCACCTAGAATTAATGATTTAATACGAGATATTATAGATTAACACTCCAAATATTCACATTTCCTCACTATAAGGGACGATTTTCCCTTAGAGAGACTTGGATATATCTATGTTAAGGAATTTATAAGCCTTTATTGAGAACCTCTCTCGATTTTGTGTGATCATGATCCATGAATTAAATCAAAATTAAGGAAATTTTATAAAAAATAATTACATACTAAGCTTTATTTTAGTACAACTTATCACCCACTAACTGATGGGAAGTAGTGATACAAACAATAGAAGATATTTTGAGACCATGCTCATGTTATTTTCATGGTATGTGGGATTATTATTTACCATTTTTAGAGTTTTTAATCAATAATAGTTTACATTATATTATTAAAATTCCACCATATGATGAATTATTCAAATTGGGATTTCATACACCATCATGTTGGGATGAGGTTGTTGAAAATTATCTTGTAGGACCAGATCTTGTGGAGGAAACAACAACGATGCTAAAGACTATTCCAAACCATATCAAAGAATATCAAAGAAATAAAAACGTATATACAAATAATCGATGAAAGATTTGGAATTTCAAGATAGAGATCACTTTTTCGAGAATTTATCTACTTTGAAGGTTTTTATATGATTTGGGAAGGAATGGAAGCTATACCCAATGAACATTTTCCCTTTTAAAATTTTAGAGAGAATTGGAGCATTGGATAATAATTAGTGATTCCACCAATTCTTTTTAATGTACTAAATGTGTTCCATGAATCATTGTTATGGAAGTTAATACCATACCCAACTCATGTATAAACATATAAAGATATCAAATTGGAACATAACATATCTTCTTGTAAAGTGTCTATCGGGATTCTAGATGTTAAAGTATAGGTGTTGAGGAATCAGATGACTCAACTTGTAAACGTACTTTGGAGAAATCATAAAATTCAAGAGGTGACATGGGAGCATAACAAAATTATGATGAATAACTACACAACTCTTTTTGTGAGGTATCATTTCGGAAATTTTGAAGAGAAAATATTTTTTGGAGGGGTGAATATAAAGACCCATAATTTTACCATTGATTATTCCCTTTCTATATTTATTTTAAATAATATAGACTATGTAATGTCCAAAACATCTCTGGTCTATTGCTTTTCTGAAATCTGTTGTTTGAGGTGTTCTAGGAGGTCAAGGTTACTTATCCACAACTCTTTTCCAAATTTCCAGTTCTTTGAACATTGTTTCTTGAACAGTGAGTTATTTGCCTTTTCCATGTTTCTAGAATAGTGTTATGAATATTTTTTCCCGAACACTATTTTATTTTCATAGCCAAATTTTCATAATGGTGTCATGAACACTCTTTCCAAAATATTGAGCAATTTCCCTTTTCAAAATTTCTAAAACATCCTCTAGAATACTGTTTCTAGAACGGTGAGACATTTCTGATAGTTTTTCAAATTCCTATATTTTCTCCATATTTCTTAGTTGTTATCCTTTAAAATATTTATTTGATGTAAAATGAATTAAATTCCACATCTATGTGGTTTGGATGCCTTTCAAAGGGATATAAATCGTTTCATTGATTTTCTATAAAACTCGATACTTTTAATTGGTTAAACAGTGTGGTTTAATGTGATCCTCTTTTAATAGAAAATCTAAAACACATTGAAAAAACTTGTCTATTTAGATCGTTCTGAGGCTAAGAAACCATTCTCTATGTTATTCATTGCTTTTTCCCTAGCAAGATACGTATATACCATTCATTCTCAGAGATGTTAAGAAATCAAACTTACATCCTTGGATTTTTTCTGATAAGAGTTATTCCTACTACTTATACAAACCCCCCATTTAGGTGGAACTATGAAGTGTCGATTGGTCTTCAATAAAGAATGTTCTACCGCCATTCCTTTGGGTTCCTAGATATTTTTCTTCTTTCTTCTCCATGAAATATGAAGGCATATAAGCTTTATATTTCTAATGGTTCTTTCATGGGTGTTCGATGATGTTATTGTTCCATGGAATCCTTGTGTGAATAAAACCATTAGAAATAGTTTATCTTAATCTGTTTTAATGGACCATTCATGTGAAAATAATGTTTGAAACCATTTTATTTAAGGGATTTGCGGCCTCTCTATTCTATTTATGTAAAGTAGTAGTGTTGTAATGTTTTATAATTCGGGATCATAATGTAATTTAGATAATAAATATTTGAACCAGATTAAATGTGCTTACATTGAATATATATTTTTTCCTATTGATTTTCTAGATATTGTGTTATATATTCCTTAAAATTTATCATGATGTTCTAATTGGAAATTGGTAAAAATGTAAATCTAGGATTAATTTTAAATGAAATATCTCAATATAAATTGTCATGTTAATGATTCATGTTGTTGTTGTTGTAAATTGATGACAACCAAATTTATGTACTAAACATGTTTAATTGGAATATTTTGATAAACATGAAGCATGGTGATTCTTGTTGTTTAAAGGCATGCCAAATTATTTCTGATAGCTATGATAGGATGCTATTTAGGTGGCCCATAGTTATAACCAACTAATAAAAAATAAGCTATTTCAAGATGGATTAAAATGGGTTGTTAGAGAAAAGCTAATTCCTTGTATTGTTCTATGTTTCCCTCATTCTTCTAAGTCCACATGCCTTCTACATTTGATTCAGGAGAGCTCATCATGTGTGAAGGCATAATTCATTTCTTGTAGAAAAGTTACATGTTACTTTTTTGAGTTTTTCCTACTTATTTTAATTTTATATGATTCAGGATGCATATTTTTATATGTGGGGGAAGATATTCCTAATGGATGTGGCAGTAGTTGATGCCTAGAAAGGAATGATGCAACGATTTATGCATATGGTTTTTAGGAAGGACACAAAAGATGATGGAATGGGTTGAAGTTGCATGAGGTATTTCCTATGATTTCCATGTTTTTCATTTTTTGGGTGGATGGGTCTATATTTATTCAATAGGTGGTAAAGGCTCGACAAGTAGTTAATCTTCTCACTGTGTTGATCACCAAGTTTTTTGTACCATAGAATTGCTTTTCTAGAGTTCCTGGATATATTGGAATGTATAATGATGTTAATAAATTATTGAATAAATTATGTTGAGCCCACATGGTTAAATCTTCATGCGATGTAATGTTGAGGTTGTACATATGAGAAGCTATGGACTCGGATAGGTTATACATTGAAGTCAAGAGGGTTTTTCATGATGTTAATGGAATGTAATGTGGAAATAGTTAATGTTTAATTAATGGTTAAATAATTAACTAATTTAATGTGAAATTGATAAATGGGGATAATTTAATTTAATAAATATCTATAAATGGTTGTGTGTTAATTGGATATCTAGTCTTAGCAGTAGTAGCAGATAGTCCCAAAGACAGTAGCTAATATTGAGCATAAGACTACATTTTTCCCATAGTGTGGTTTTGATAATTATCATGCTCTATAATTATTGTGTTTCTATTCACTACTCCACCATTTTAGTTAGGGAAACTGACACCCATATGATTTTGGGCCTTGAGTGATGTTTTAACCAAAAGCATAGTGGGATGATGGATGGATGGCTACACACTTTGGCCTTGATCCCTTCTTTTGGATTTCACTTTTTCTGGGAATCACGATAGTTAGTTTTCCCTAAATATGTTTGTAGATGGACATAATGTATTGTGGTTATTTACACACATATATTCTGAATATAGTTTCTTATGGACTACTATATGTGTAAAATTTACAAGATGTGACAACTTGATCATCCTTACTATGTATATGGGAAGTAATGGAATGAGGTATAGTACCCGACATACGATATGTGTTAAGTGAACTTTGGTGGATTCTAAAAACTACTTGGTTACTTTTGGTAGTGAGGATGGTGTGGTGGTTTGCCATGGTTTCTATGGGAAATCCAATATATTGGATGATGTGCATGTGGTGGTTCTCCCCTAGGTGTCCTTGGGTAAGACTTTTTGGGGAGAGATGGATTAGGGAGTGCGATGTTAAGAAAATGTGGAAAACCAGTGGATAAGTTATAGTGGGGTAGCCTTGATATTCTTTATTATATTATATACTCTTGTATGCGATGCATGGTTAGAGTATCCATGGTGAGGTTGGGAACATTGTATACCTTCTTAGGTGATTAGTTAGTCTTCCTTGTTGATTCATTTTTGATTAGCATTCATCATTTACATTTCCAAGATAGGATCTTCGAAGGACCCTACTATGTATACTATTATACTCACCCTATGTTATATAAATTTTTTTTAGGTCACAAGGTGCAGTTTGGAGATCAGGTTGGTTACTACTAGCTTGGGGTTTACCAGAACAGTTCGAGTTTCATGGTTTTTGTTTTTTAACATTTTTTTGCAACATGAACTTTTCCCTTTTAGTTGTAGTAGTTTTTACATGTCATTACATACATGTAAATGGGATTATTTCATTTTTAATCTGATTTAGAGTTGGGGGTTTCTTTATTATCTAAATCTTTTGCATGTGTCCTCTTATATGCTAATTCCTCCCACTTGTGTGTTTACGGTACCGTCACTTCTATTGGACAAACTGAGACCTACAGGAGGTGGGACATGGGGGTCACTATCTACCTTCAAACATTTTCTTCTTAGGAGTGGTGAACAATGTGCGGAGTCGGTTGGGACAAAGTGGTATCCGATTTTCTGTTGAGTGATAGGATGGAGTTTTGAGTTAGGAACATGTGAGGTTGAATTGTTTGGTAGAGAAATAATGTCACCTAAGATTAGAATGATCTATAAACACTAGATACCAGCTGAAACATGGGTATTTAGGTCCCCCTATGAACTTATTCATGAAAAATTATGTTTATAGTGGATACTAAAAGAAGTGATGCTGGTTTAGAGAAGAGTCATTGGAAAGGATCATGCATCATTCTTCTTAGTGCATATTATTGAATTGGTATACCTTGGGACATGTTAACCCAAAATGAATAAAAAATAACTATTAATTATAAATTATTCCATATTTTAGGTCTTGTAATTATAACTGTATTTTCATTTTATAGTTATAACTCTATCTTGATGTCCTCATCGTGTTCACAAAGAAGATGTTTAGCATGATGCACAAGAAGATCTCTGTATAGTAGAGGTTGATGACGATGTCATATGGAGGAGAAAAGTTATAGAATTTCAATGTCAGGGTAAACATAAGTAAAAGGGATCCATTTCAGATGTAGACATAAAAAATTGGTTGGAGGACATTGAGAAATCCTTATATTCAATCTGTGTAGCGAAGGATCACTGGGAGTCATTGGTTTTAATGATGTTGCATGGGGATGTGAGGCAGTGGTGGCTCATGTTCATTTGGGATTTCGGGGAGTCGTCCGTCTCATTGGATAAGTTCCAAGATACGTTTAGAGATGAGTTTCCTTATTTGACCGCGAGGGCTTCCAGTCAGCTGTAGCATCTTACCATTCCGCTGGGAATCTCTTTTGTTCGAGAGTTCGAGATTCATGTTAAGAACCTTAAATGATATGATTCACAATTTTTTCCAGTTGAGGAGGCTAGTGACAAGAATTTCTAGGAAGATTTGTGACCTTATCTAGTGTTAGGTCACCCCATTTATGCAGATGACATATCTTAAGGTGCTGGTGAATGTTGAGGCCATCAAGGGAACATTGTTGAAAACTAGGTCATCATGAGAGGGGAGTTGTCAGTATTCATCATTAAGTAATGTTGTGGACTGGGATTTCTGGTTATTATGTATGAAGAGTTTATGTTATGTCTATAGTAGGTCCTAGCCCTCATCTTTTTTTCTACAAGGGTGACCATTTTCAGGCCTATGCCTAGGGATCATGTGCTTCTTTTCATTATGGAGATTGAGGTTATCAGTAGTGAGAGTTCCAAAACATTTAGAGTAGTCAGCGAGGAATAGATGTTCCACTCTAGGATCCTCCATTGAGGTAGTTCCATCCAAGGAATCAGCAGTATGTTTCACCAGCTTTGGATCTGAAGAGAAAATATGGGGAAGGTATAGGACATCCCAAATACAATCCCCATCCTCAAAGAGAAGAGAATAACTATGGTGTTGGTGTTCACCGGGGTAAGAGATTCCATGAATCTAGTCATGGTAAGCTTCATGCTTTATCATTTACTATGCCAAGTGAGCCAGTCTTCGTTTCAGTTACCCGTTGCTTATTATATATATTGGTATATGAATTTTTGATGGATGAGAGACACACTCCTTCATATCACCTAACATTATATATAAATTTGGACTTGAGGTATAGGGTCATCCAATTCCATTATCATTCACTACGTTTGTTAGAGGTTGGGTAGACCTGTTTAATTTTTGTAGAGGCTTTGAGCTTGTGTTAGTGAAAAACCTCTCTTGGGGAGATTTTTTATTTTTTCAAATAAAACCAAACGATGTCATCCTCACCAAGGATTGGTTGTATTCGCTGTCGTCTATTCTTGATTACATTCGGATGTAGGCGGGGTTCTTTAATGATGTTGGAGAGATACTAGTGTTTGATTGCTTGTAAGACCCTAAAATGTGTTAGGGTCATGTTACCTCTTTTTTATCCTTAATGTATTATCTGATGTTGATTTCTGTGTAGGATTAGATTTTTGAATTTCAGTGGGTTGATGAAGAGTATCCATATTTCCTTCCAGAAGAGGTTGTAGCATTACCCCCTTTATGAGGGATTGAGTTCATGATCGAGCTACATCTTGGCATGTCTCCTATCTCTATGTCTCCAAATAGTATTGATCCTTCTGAGTTATGGGATATATGTATATAGATTGATGGTCTATTATAGTGTGGTTTTTTAGCTGAGTGTGTCATCCTGGTCCATACATCTATTTTTCATGAAGAAGTCTAACAACATTTTGATGTATTTTTTCAATTATCCTTGCTTAAACAATGTGATAATGATGAAATGATATCCTATTACGTATATTGATGACTTGTTTGATCAACTAAAGGTTGAAAATTGGTTCTAAATTATCGATTTGTGGTTTGAGTATCATTAGATGGATGTGAATTATGTGGATATCCTGAAGACTACATTCTGTTATCGTCAGGGGTCTTATGAGATAATGGTAATGTCATTCGGTATGAAGAATGCTCCAGATATGTTCATGGGGTTGATGAAGGTTGTGTTCTATTAGTTCCTTGATACGTTCTTTATGGTTTTCATTGATGAAATCCTTATATACTATGCATCTATGGAAGAGAAAATGAAGCATGTGTGTGATTTTTTGGGATTCTATCATCGACAACTGCTATCTGTGAAGTTGTCGAATTGTGAGTTTTGGGATTAAGAAGTTCTCTTATTGGGATATGTTGTGTCCCAGAAATGGGAAGTTATTGGTCCGTCAATGAAAGAAGCATTTTTGTCTTGGGATACCCCAAAGATAGTGGTAGAGGTGTGAAGATTCCATCTTCTCAATGAAGTTAATAAGAGTTTCTATAATGATTTATCTCAATTTGAAACTGCTAAGAGAACATTGACCTAGAGGGATCTGAAATTCGTGTGGACTGATCACTATAAATCATCTTTTGATTATATTAAGGGGATGTGGGGCGGTAATTCTATTCTTTGTCATCTAGAAGAAGGAGTTCTATTTGAGGTTTTATGTGATGCCTTATTTCTAGGGTTAGATTGTGTTCTGATGCAGCATAGATTGGTCATTTCTTATGGATATCAAAATTTGTATCCCCATGAATGTTATTATTCACCCCACAATACTGAGTTAGTAGCGATGGCGTTTTCACTAAAGATGTGGAGACATTACCTCATCGGTGAGGGCTTTGCGATTTTCACCAATCATAAGATCTTGTTCTATGTCCTTTCACACCTTGACATGAACTTGATACAAAATTAGTGGATGTATTTATTATAGGATTATGACATAAAAATCCCATATGCACATATTGAGTGAAATTTTGTAGATGATGTGTATAGCAGGATGTCACGTAGTGATGCACTGCATGAATTAGGTGATTCCATGAATCTGATGGTAGAAATTTTAGCATTACAACTGGATGTGGGGGATGTTGGGGTAGATTTTGTCTTTTCCAAATGAAATTGTAGTCATATTTGGTGAAGTATGTAGAGTATTCCTAGTTAGTGGATCTTGTGGTGGGGATCTTGAGGAACTGGGTTGTTTGTGGAAAATCCCCGGATGAGTTTTTTGGAGATGAAGAACACCAAATGTTGTTTCCGGGGAGTCTTTTCGTTCTATTGGATATAAAAGCATTGGTTCTCAAGGAGTGTCAGAGTTTGTTTTTAGAAGTAAATCCTAGTGTAATGAAGATGTACTGAGCTTTGAGGAGTCAATTTTGGTGGCCTGGGTTGAAGTGTGTCATTATAGAGTTAGTGTGTCGATGTTAAGTGAGCCAAAAGCTGAAGATTGAGCACCGTGTTCCCAGAGGTTGGATCCACCGGTTAGATGATAATAGTTAGATGTGGGAGTACATATAGATGGAATTTGATTCCAGTTTAACTTGAGATCAAGTAGGATATGACCCAATATGGTTTGTAGTGGATCATTTGATGAAATAATCCCACATCATAGAAATCAAGGAGTTAGGCTTAGTTGATTTTTTTGAAGCAGTATCTTGAGGAGGAGGTGAGACTCTATGGATTCCTATGGATGATCATTTTCGATCGAGATCCTCATTTTACCTCCTGGGTGTGAAGTGGGCTATTTTATGCATTTGGATCTTATTTTTTCCATAATATTGTTATTCATCTGCAGATGTACGGTTAGATATATTGGATCATCCAAACCCTTGAAGACATGTTTCACTCTTCTCTCCTATATTATAGAGGTTCATGGATGATGCATTTACCCTTGGTAGTGTTCTCTAACAAAAATATTTTCCACTACACTATTGTTATGGTGCCGATTGAAGCTTTGTATATCCAACCATTCAATTCAATGTTATGTTGGAATGGTCTTAGAGATTCAACAATTCTTAGGCGACGACATTTAAAGAATATTATAGAGATGGTTTAGGTGATTTGCGAAAGGATGATGGTAGCACTAGATTGTCATAAGTCATATAATAACCATAGGAGGATACCTCTAGATTATGAGGTTGTGGAACACTTGATTCTAAAGGTGACTCCTCATCATGGGATGCAAAGGTTTTGTTGTGGTAGTTTTCTTTATTTGCTGTTTTTCAGTCTTAAATGGTGTTAGAACATGTTGAAGCCATGGCGTATCAGGTAGCACATCCCTCACAAATTTACTGGATACATGATTTTTTTTCATGTTTCGTAGCACCACCATTATCTTCATGATTACCCTAACATCATTTATTGGGTCAAGATTGATGTTGACGTTGATGTGATCTTGGAGGATCAGCCTATATAGATCCAAGACTGCAAGGATAAGGTGTTCTATGGGTGAGCTATCCCCAAGTCTCTTGTATTGTGGAAATCTGGTGCTGTGGAGGATATTACATTAGAATGTGAGTCAGAGATACATGCTTAGTACCCCCAATCTATTTTTAGATTATCAATTTTCTTGGAAAGATGTTTTTTTTTGTTTTGGACCTTTTCTTGTTCTGAAATGGATTTATTTTGTTGATTTTTGGCTTTCTCTATTTTGAGAGGTATCTCCACTTGAATTGTGGTTAGGAGATAGTTGTGGTTGTCATATGGTTTGGTGTGTTCTTTTTTAAGGTTGTTGATATCCATTAGTACTGATAGCATTGAGAGGTATCTCAATGGGTGGTTGTTCAGACCCCTTTTTATGATTCCACTCTTGGATGGTTTTTGATTCTAGAGGACGAGAATTTTTCGAGAGGTATCAGATGTAATTGTACAAGTATCTTTATTCCATTGAATTTCTAAAATTTGGTGATTGAGGTTCTCTGGAGTTCTAGGTGAATTATTGTCACAATCCAACATGAGTGGATTCTAAACTAGTCACATGATCTGGCCTATGTTATGGCCAAAGTGGTGTTACAGATCCTCCTTGGAAGAGAACCAGTGCCATGTGCACCAAGAATATAGAAGTGGGAAAAATATTCCCAATAAATAAACAGAAACTAAATGATGGAAAAATAAAACAAGAATACCAAGGTATATATAAACCTAAATAAACATCTTATGTAAGAAACTAAAATATAAAACAATGATATAGAGACCAAACAACACACCTTCTCCATGTGACCCCATAGTCACTTTCCAACATCACAGGCACTCATCTGCAAAAGCGACCAATCTAAAGCTGAACATGCACAAGGATAATAATTGAATAATCTCTAGGCGTGAGTATAATTATTCAGTAGTATTTCTCAGTAAAGTACGTTCCAGTGCACTTTCTCAAAAATAAAATAAATGTCAACATCATGTTTGAACAACTATGTATTAAAATATTCATTTCTATATGTTTTAATCAAAAATAAATGTACATCACATTTCCCTCAGTCATTTTAGAAAATCCATGATTATTCTATTAGGGTTGTCATATAATCTAAAAGGTAAATTGATGGTATTAGTTTTAATAGTAACAATAATGTTTGTAAAAAAATTTACTTTTGAAAAAACTTTCATAAAAAATTTTTAAAACAAAACATCACTTCCCAAGAAAACTCCTCACAAGAGCGATAAGGCAGGAACATAACAGGGGTAATGAAAATTTATATACCAGAACTCCAATAAAATTCCAATTATTTAAAGGCTAGCAGACATATGGGAACCTTAGAGATAAATAAAATTTTATAATACACCAATACCTATGACCCCATATATAGTTACATGCCACATATGATGAAATATAATTCTCTATTCACTAATCCACCCTTTATCTGGTAAGACCGAGGGAGTCTAACACTAAAATGGACCCAATATATCAACCTTAAATTGGAAACTTGTCAATACCGTGACCTATCGGTGCAGAAATCATACTTCGAATACTTAAAAACACGACAAATTCTTCTGTTTTGGGTTTTAATGGTGGCTAGCCAATAGATTCTATCTAAGCATCAAATCACAACCAATATATAAGTATCCACAATAGGCCTCAACTCGATTATCCCCTACGTCCATTGTTAATCCATATGATAATTCAATGATAATGGGTTCCAATGAAAGAAACATAAAAATAGATCTAGGAAACCTTCAAAAATAACCTCCCTTTAGTTATATATGATCATGGAATGAGAAATGTCCATCATGGGATTTCATAATAACCACTTTCATTAATTCCACAATGTGGCCAAAGGGGACCTTACACAATTCACTAAACTAAGCTTCTTCATAATGACAAATAATATTAAAAAATATTAGTCCAACACCATTTCCATTTAAAGGAATTTATAAAACTCTTTTCAATATTTCCATCAAACATTCAAAACAAAACTAATTTACATGAAATTTCCAATCGGTCCATAATACAACATTCAAAGTAAAACCATTTTAAAAAATCCACAATTAAACATCCTTTTTAATATAAAATCATTTGAAACTCTATCAAGAAACACAAAATTCTCATTTACCATGTTAAATAATTTTCAAAAAAACCAATTCTCACTTTTCATAACGAATTCCACTTACCAAAGACAACTAGATGATTACACCAAAAATAGATGTGCATAATTTAAATAAACAAGGGAAATTAATACAAAACAAGGCCTAAATCATCATTTGAACAGAAAAAAATTCAATATAAATTTTAAAATATAATATTTATCACATATTTATAGTGATAAGAGAATGAAATAAGAGTTTATTAAATTTTAGAGGCACATGAATGTGAATTCCAACATCATATACATGGTTCAATGACGACGAACCACCAAAACGACTCTACACGAGCTTCACAACCCTAGATCATCCAAGAGGAATAATAAAAGAGAAAAGTCCCCCAAAATTAACTATGGGAAAACTGAACCCTATGACAATGTGACCATGGGGTAAAAATAATAAAAGAAAAAATATATGAGAAAGAAGAGTGAGGAGACAAGAATTGTAGAGATTGATAAATCTAGAAAAAACCTTGATAAATCCTTACATAAGAAACCCCAGAATAAAGGGGATGATTGGGAATAAATGGTATAACCCCTTAGGACCATCAACACCAAAAGGGGATGGAATGGGGATTTTTTAATTAAATCTAGAAAAGGGTATGTGGGAAAAACAATTTAAAATCGGTCGGGCCACACGGTTATGCTACATGCTTTAGGAAACCATGTGGCAATCATTCAATATATACTATCTGAATATGGACCATCCAAATGGGTACTAGGAACATAATGCACACTTGTGGAGATGATGTGTGGTAGGTTTCATCTTAACAAATCCAAATGCATGGTTTCCCCTAGGCCCAAGAACGGCCATGTGCCAATCATGTGCATGCCAGAACCAAGGAAAAAAATCAATGTTTTCTCTAAAACACCCATCCAAGACAAGGGTAAAACCAATTAGGATAATATATACAAGAGGAGAAACCAAAAAAAACACCCATCACACCTAGAATCAAAGAAAACACTAGAATGATGACCTGAACCGGGTCTGAAACTGAATTTAAAAACAAAGGGAGTGAAAATTATCCCCAATACATTTATAAATTTGTATTTCTAAAAAACATAGTTTCAAGAATGGTGAGTCATTTCTTTTAACAAATTTCATAAATGGTGTCATGAATAGTGTTTCCAAAATGGTTTGCCATTTTAATTTTCAATATTTCTAGAATGTTTCCATGCCCAATGTTTTCCGAATGGTGAGTCCTTTCCATTATCAAATATCTGGAATAGTGTCATGAGTAGTTTTTCTAGAATGGGTAGGAATTTCCTACAATTGGTCAAATTCCCATATTTGTTTCTTGCTTTCCCATTTTCAAATTTTTATGGTATTTCTTTGACTTAAAATAAGTTAATTCCATATAATTTTGATTATTTTACAAGGTATATAAATCATATCTCTGATTATATAAAATTCCTAAGGCTTTTTATTAGTAAAACGGTGTGGTTTACTATCATCCTATTTTCAGGGAAAATCTAACAAATTTCTTTACAACTGCTATGATTAGATCCTTTCAAGTCTGACATACCCTTCACCTTATTCTTCTTAATTTTCTTCCCATAACATGATAATATTGAAATTTTAATTCCCATATTATTTATGAAATCAATCATTCATCCATGTATTTTGTCCCATTGTATTTTTTCCTACTACTTATGTGCACCCCCCATTTAGGTGGAACGATGAAGTTTCAATCGATCTTTAATAAGGTATGTTATTCCATTCTTCTTTGGGTTTCCCATCTAAGATTTATTTTTTTCTCCATTCTATGTGATGGTATGTGATATCCATGTTTTTAATGGAGATTTCTTATGTGTTTAATGATGATGTTGTTCCATGACATCCTTAGATGAATATAGTGATTGTGGGAGAGGTGATCATGATCCATTGTGTTGGACCATTCTCATGCAATGAACATTGGTAACCTTTTGTGGTATTGGATTTTTGTATTATCGTTTCAATACATGTGCAGTATTAAAGTTATAATGTTTTATCCCACTAGATCATAATATAATTTAAATAATAAATATCTGAATTGGATTAAATGAATTTGTATCGATCATATGTAGTTGACTCTTGATTTTATAAATAGTGTGATATCTATTCCTTTTTATTTACCATATTATACTAAATGCAAATTGGTAGAGAATGTAATGATGGGATTAATTTTAAATTAATTGGGTAAATATAAAGGGCCATGTTAATGAATATGGTTATTGTTGTAGTAAATTGATGATAATCAAATTGATTCAGTAATAAATTTTAATTTAAACATATTGATTAAATTGAATCATGTTGATGTTTTTTGTTTTTTGTCATGTAAAATTATTTGGAATAGCTATGATAACGTTTCATTTAAGATTCCTATAGTTGGAACATACTAATAATGAATCAGATAATATATGATTGATTAAAGAACTGGCAGTTCGATAGAAGATAATTACTTATAGGGTTATGATTCACCCTATTTCATGTAAGGATGTGTGACTTTTTCTTTAGATCCATTTGAGCTCATCATTTATGAATGTTGATTTCCATTCTTGGGGCCATGAGTCATATTCCATTTTGTTTGATTTATTAAAATTGTATTATGGTGAGTGTCTGGATAGAGGCTGTGATATGTGGGGGAAGAGAGGCCATGGGGATGTGGTATTAGTTGATGCCTATAGTTGAGAGATTTAGCATTTTATGCATATGGGTGTTAGGGAGGACATTGGGAATGATGAAATGGGTTGAAGCTTGGATTACCCATATATGTTAATGTTGTGATTCGAGTTTTATTATATACTTTATTGTCCACACTACTTGAGGAAGTTGTTATTAATTTCCCTCTATCCAGAAGTGGTGAAATCAAGAAGGTTATGCCATGTGATTTCCATGTTTAGCATCTTTAAGGAATATGGTTGTAAATTGTTGAAATTAATGGAAAATACTTGATAGGTTTTACGTATACTCACCGTTTTGAGCACATTGTTTTTGGTATCATAGAATTTCTTTTCTAGAATTCCTGGAAAAATGGAAAATGACAGTGCTATTAATAATTGATTGAATAAATGATGTTGCAACCACAGGGTTGGAACATTCTAGGATATAGTGTTGAGGTTGTAATTCTAAGAACCAGTGGATTCAGTTTCATTATGCATGGAGGGCATGGAGGTTTGTTGTGATGCTTATGGAATTTAAAGTGGAAATTGGTAATGTTTAATTAAGGGATAAATAATTATTTAAAAGAATGTGAAAATGATAAAAAAGGATAATGTAATTAAATATATATATATATATATATATATTTGTGTGATAGTAGGATATCTAGTCTATGAAGTGGTAGCCGAGAGTCTAATAGATGTTAGTTGTAGTAAATACTAAGACTAAGATTTTCCACAGTGTGGTTATGAGCTATATTATATTATATACGTTCTTTGTTTCATTCCACTACATTTCCAAATCGTTTAGGGAAACGGACAGCCCATGGATTATGATCCCTTGATGGGTGTTTTTCCAACATCACAATTGGAGGATGGATGTGTGACTAACCCTTTAGCCTGCACTATCTATTGGTACTTACTTGTTCCAGTAGTAATGATGGTTTGTTTTCTCTATATATGTGTGTCATGAAGGATGTAATGGCTTGTGATTATTCACAAAAAAATATTCTGGATATAGTTTCCTATTTACTATTATAGGTGTAACATGTATAGGTGGTGAAGGCCTGAGGAGCCATACTTTGTGAATGTGCTATAATGGCTTGTGATATAATACCAAATTTATGATTCATTTTATGTGAGCTGTAGAGCCTCACAAAAACAACCATGATACATTTGGTTGTATGTATGGTGTGGTTCTTGTCGTAGGTGTCTATGGGAAAGCCCTTATGTTGCATGAGGTGCATGTTCTGGGGCTTGACCAGGTGTCTCTGCACCAACCTTTTTAGAGAGAGAATTCCCTAGACACATGACGTTGGGGAGAAGTAGAAAATTATTGGGGAAGTTCTAGGAGTGTACCTTTGATATTCATTACTATATTACATTCTCTTATTTTTTATACATGGAGAGAGAATCCATGATGAGGTTGGAAGCATTGTATACTTGTTTATGTGATGAGTTTGTTTCAATTTTTGATTCACTATGTTTTATCATGCTTCCTTTAAATTTTAATGAGAGGCTCTCGGGAGGATCCTACTCAGTATACTCTTATACTCATCCAATGTTATATAAACTAATTTTCAGATCAGATATAGCTTTTTGGAGATCATTATTATTACTACTATATTGGGGTTTATATAATTTGTTCAAGCTTCATTGTTTCAATTGTGGTACTTTATTTTGGTACTTGAAATTTTCCCATTCAGTTGTAGTAGTTTTTTTAGTCATTACATACATGTACATTGGATTTTTTTGTATTGAAATATGAGTTAGAGTTGTTTTGTGTTTGTCTTATATATCTCTTTTTCAAGTGTTATCTTAGAGGTAGTACCTAAAATTTTTTGTTTTAATTATACCCTCGTTGTAATCACCAACTCGGGGCCAATTTGAGGCGAGACTCGGGTGTTACTATCTCCATTTTAACGTTTCCTGCCCAAGAGGAGTACACTTGGTTGGTAGGGGGTCATGAAAGACTACATAATATTACTTATATAAAACAATAGAAACATTATAAATGATTAATGAATCAAATAAGTGGTATTTATAGATGTTAATTAACCTATACTGGTGAAATAGTAACATGGCCAAAGGAATTGTAATATGAAAATTATGTATAGTAAATTTTCCTAATGAAAAGTAAAATAACTCATGAAGGTATAAATAAAATTTATGAAACATATAAATTAAGTAATTATATAATTATATTATATTATAAATATGTTAATATTTTAAATTGTATCATTTAAGCGTTGTTTTTTTAGTAATAAAGTTTTTATTAAAAATTTATAATTACTAAAATTATTTAAAAATAAACCAAATTCTCATAAAATGTACTCATAAATCAATTTTTTGTCTTTTTATTTTTGTATAATTATATGATACCGTAGTTAATATTTAGAGTGTTATAAAATAATCTTTAAATTTAAGAACAAAATTTTCCTGTCAATGAGGATTTTAATTAAAAATTAATTTCTCATATTTAAAATTTTTCTGAAAAAATTTATTTAATTTTATAATTCTACACATCAACTATGGTTTTACTGTATATTTTTAATTTTTCTTAAATACATGAATTTTTGAAAAATAGTAAATTTGATAATTTATGATAAATACTAAACACTTAATTTATTGAGTCATAGATGATCTATATCTGATTCTATCACACTTGGTTCTAACTGACATTAAATTTTTACTATATTTAGACTAAATAATCAAAAAAATATTATTATCTTGATAAAAATAATAAAATAATGAATTAAATAATGAGAAATTTCCCCTCTCATCCACTATAAATACCACCACTCACATCTTACTCTCATCACAACTTTTTTCCTCGAATCATGTAAAAAATCTCCCCAAATACACTTCTCTCATCTCTCATAATGTCTAGTAGCTTCTGGTATTTCCAATAATACAAAACCCCTTCCCTAATAAGTTTCTCAATGAGGATTAAGAAAGACATAAATCATCTCACTTTTTCTTTTAAATTTATATGAATTTATATTATTTTATTATTCTCTCATCACATACACTATCCAACTGATCCAAATAATTACACTATCATCTATACACTGGATTGATATCATGTTAATGTAATATCCATCATCAATCTCCATAATTTATCTTTATTTTATTTCAAATATGAAATCATCATCCACAAGGTGTCGATTTACAACATTCATGGGTGAAGACCTTTTGTTCATTAATTTCATCACAAAAACTGGCCATTAAACAATTTTTTATGGTTAAACCAGATTATTAATATTTATTATATGTTAAAATTTTTTCTAGAATCATTTCATATACATGATATTAAGTTATATTATTAAACTAGTTCATTATGATTGAAAAACTGCTATATTTAAGCTAAAAGATTATCATTAACATGTTATCTAATGATTCAGCCTCATGTATGGAATATATTAATATATTAAACCAATTAAAAATTAGGTTGTTCATTTACAAACTGTAATTACTATTCACAATTAATTTACACATTTTACTTGAACTCCATAACACATAATCAAGAGATCCAATCATGAAATCGACGAATCAACCCCTACAAAAGAAAAAAAATTCAATTTTATAACTCATCAAATGGCCATAAATGAACATAGTCTAATTAAATTAAATATAATAAATTCATAAAATATTATTAATTAATTAATTTAATTTCTTTATTTTATTATCCAGTACATTAAGGTCTAGTGCATATTACATTCAGACATAAGGTAAGGGTTTCAACTAGAACCTCAATTTTCTTTCGGGTTAGTAAATTTTTGTCTTTATCCAAATTAAGATCATAATTATTTATATTTATTCGCAATGAAAAATGTTTAAATATTATATATATATGTACCAATAATTATAATTTTTTTCATGGGATTTTTTTTAAAATGACCATTCTAAAATTTCATTCAGATAAAAAATCCCGATTCAAGTGAACTTCTCGAATTATTACATATTTTATTGTTCACTATATAATATATTTTAAGAAAAAATTATTATTATAAGATAACCAATTTTACTACTCAAAAATCTATCTTAGTGAACATCTTGTTTTATTAAAAGTTTTTTTGTTGAAGAAGACTTCTTTACAACGAAAAAGTGTATTTCTACCAAGAATTACTCGATGATATTATAAGTGAATTTTGATTTATTTCAACACTCATACTGATTATTATTTTTAATTTTGATTAATAATTTATGATATCATCAACCATATTTTAATGATTATTTTACTATTAGTTTGAAATTAAATGTGATAACATGATACCATTCACTATATTACTTTGAATTGTTATTGCGTATGTTTCCTGATTGGGGAAAGTTGTTTACATTTCATAAGTTAGTAACAATATGAATGTATATTTTGATTATGTTACACGCCATTCATATTAGGAAGGAATTGGACTTATTAAGTTTCACGTGGGGCCCACTATAGCTACTTGGTGCATCTGTACGTCTCATTAGAAACACTCTTTTTGGTTTGACCCATTTATGTATGGTTGAGGAACGAGGCCTTGAATGTATGCTTATGATGTCTCTAATTATACAATATATAATTATGAAACTTGTAATTGATGGAAAATTTTGTTCTTAATCTATAATAATATCCACCACTATGTTTTATTATGGTATTAATTATTCATTTTTATTCCTTCCGTAATTTGATAAAGTTTTTAATAGCAATCATTTTTAGTTATACCACTAGACTTATGGTGTATTTTTAGAATACACTGAATTATTATACTTTTGGGCATTAGAGATCACCCATTTCTTAGATTTCTTTTTCCCCAGAAGCCATGATGAATTTTACTAATGAAATTCATAGAGAATCTATAAGAATAAGTGTATTTTCAAAGGAGTCACAACGATGTATTTTATTTCTTGTTTATAATGTTGTTCCTATAAATTTAATTGTTTTCCCAGGCTACTGAACTATTCGATCCTTCATGACCCATATTCCATTTTTTTACACTAATGTAACCTGGTAAGGCACCAACATCAGGTTACTCAAGTTAGTGTCCTTACAATATCTAATATTTTTTAAAATAATTTTAGGAATGATTCAAATTAAACAAAATGATCTATTAAATGCATTTTTACGCATTATTTATTTTCTAGGAAATTTTCTGAATGGAATCTTCATTTCAGTTTTCCAAGGAGGTACTTATGAACCATTTATAGTAGTGTGAATGGGATATCATTTATAACATATATTATTTTCATGTAATTACAAACCATCATGAATGCTGATTTATTTGAAAATTCAATTAAAATTTTCTATGATACATTTTCACAACATTTTTTCCATAATATTATAAATTTTTTATTTATTTTTAATAGTTTAATTCAATGTGAAAAGTGTTTTTTTATCAAATAAATTTTTAATTAAATTTTTCTGGTTTTCTTATTAATTATATAACCATAATTTTATATATGCTCTACTAGGGTTATGTAGAAATGATATCATCCTTAATAATTATTGGAATGGCATCTAAGCAGTTTGATTATGGATTTATATTTTGATACCAATATTAGTATTGGAATAAATTTTTTATAACTATATTTTGTTATTACGGGAATGCATTAACATTTCCTATGATAGTTTTTCAATAAGTTTTTTACATTTTTTCATTCAACCCATTTCATTTGTTGAATCAATTGGAATTATATGTATTGGGATGGGTTTGATGCAGTCCATTGATATATTAGTATATCCTATAAGAAAATTATTCTTTTGTATATGGCCTTGGCCTCAATAATTTAGGTACGATTTCTTATCATGATGCCATGATAGTTAATTTACAAAGACATATATACTGAATTTCATTGTTAAGTGATTAGTTATTAATGAGAGTGTCATTATTTGATTTGCTATAATATCAATGGATATGTTTCACGCTCATGTGATTATTAATATGGAATTATTTGATCATCATTTTTTATTCGATATTACAATTTATGATCAAGTTATTGATTACATAAATCATGTTCTATAACATCCCTCCCCTCACCCATTATCTTGGAAGGATATTAGTGTATTAATGTGCTTTAGGTTAAATTCCCAAGAAACCAATTTCTTGTAATATATAAAAAGGAAATGAAAAATATGTGGGGTATAATTTTAACTTTTGATAATAAATATACCCTAAAAACAACCATAACAAAACAACTACTATATAATGCATGAGAACAGTGTATTAACACTCAATGAGTAACCAAAATAATAGTAAACTATATCAAAGAACAATTTTGAAACCAACACAAACAATACTCAATGACTTAGAAGACATAAACTCAGCTTCACCCAATGTTGTCCATTCTCCAACTCCACAAGCCATGCAAATGATATCATAATGCACCACTACCTAAATGAGATAAGTTTCTATAACATGTCTTCGGATTGATAACATTTGGAAACACCCCAAAAATCTTAATATGGTTATCAGTATAAAACACATTATATTTTCATCAAATACTTTACTACTCACACGACTAGGATATAATATTATTGCATGTTTATATTAAATATTATAAAAAAATTATTTTAGATTATATCAAATCCAAATATTTTTTTAAATACAAGATGTCTTCTAAGGATAAGATCTAACCAATACAATTATAACCATCACTCAAATTCCATTTTGGAATACAAATTCATTTATACATAATGAAACAACGACCCATAACCACAAATTTATTTTTACCATAGAGTTACATATACCCACACGCAAAGAGTCATAATTTCCCCATGTAATTACATAGAAAATCATATTGAAAAGTAATAGAGCATTACCTTTTCCATCCAATTTTTATGGGGACAATTCAAAACATTATTTTTCATAAAGTCACATGAATAACCATGAATCAGGTGTTACAGAACCCATGCCAATACATTTGAATAAATATATTGCTCTATTGAAAATTAGTTTTAAAAAAATATTAAATTTTGTTATACCAAACCATAATTGAAAAATCATTGTTTTTAAAACATTAAATAAAATTCCAAATAAACAATCTAGATTCATAAATTCACAAAACCATTATTATAGATTCTTTACCACAAGGATCAAACATAAATTTTAAAATTAAATTCATGAAATTAAATCAATTTTAAATGAATCCCTAATTTTTTAAATAGGATGTGTATAGAGCTCATTCACCTACCTATCAAATGATGGAGAAAACATATTATGATACAAAAAACCAAAACCCTTGATTGGAAATTCAATATTCGATAATAGATCACATTCCCATCAACCAAAAAAATAAAATATCAACATTATTGGAATAATAAAATATGGATTTATCCCCCACAAAATTAAATTAATTATTCCAAGAGGAAAGATGAATAAATATACGGATAACAAAAATGTATTGGATTTTACAAAGGCGTATGGGACTCCAATGTAGTTATATTGGCATACAGATCTCTCCTGTATCAAAGTGAATGGACTTTATATCATAGGTATGAAGAGGAATCTAAATTATAACCGATTTATAATAAAACCCATGTGGTTTTATTCTAAAATATGCTGTATCAAAATAATATATATCTAATTTATAGTAGTTCATACTTAGGGAGAATGGTTATGAAAATATTGTGTTAACCATGCACTAGCCATAACCTCCAACCCTTCCTCACATGCTTTCATCACACCATTATAGAAAATGATCTCCAACCATGATAAACACATATTTAAAATATTTAATGGTTTCTTCAATAGGGGAATATTGGTTTTCGAATCTCTTCACCAAATCATGCACCTACCCAGTGCTGACTCGTTCAATTTCATAGTTTCCTGGTTTTTTTCATGGTTTTATATTAACCATGATTAAATTGTGCACCACCAAAAAAATACTAAATTCATCTAGAATCTACTCTAAACCTTCCCAACTATTTCCCACTAACATTATATACTTTCTAAAATGTTTCATGTATATGAATATAGGTCTGATACATTCTCCCCACCCTTAGTATTTCCATATAAAGAATGTAGAAAATCCCCATATTCCTAAAATATTTTCTTTTTAATTTTACATCCCTCTCTTTCTCACATCCATATATTTCTTCAAAAATTTGACATTGTTTTAATAAAATCCACAGTAGACCAATGACTTTCCCCTTAAGAATATTTTATTTCCATACCACCTTCATCTCTAGAATATAAACCAAAAAATCATCTGGCTTTTAGAAGATTTGATCACATAAAATAAAAATGTTAGAATCATATTTATACTACATAAATTGAAACAACTAAAACAAATTATATGATTAAATTAACATTGTTTGAACAACTAACTAATATACCATATATCCAACCAATTCATGTATCTCAAAATGGCCTACATATCGAGGATATAACTTGACTGACGTTGAAAAAATTTTAGAACAAAATCCTTTGAGAGATTATGAAAAACAAATGAATGGTCTCCTTGAATGAAAAAAAACCATTCAGGTTGATCAACATTGTGTTTCTGATGAATCTGATATATCAAGATTCTCTTCTTGATCAACTTATTCTTCTATAATGTTTTATGCACAAGTCTTGGTTAAACCAATGAAGTCTCACTAATTTCCACCCAAAAAATTGGAGGATGACACGAAATCCCATACAGTTCTCCTGAAGTATCCATATGTGTTGATTCATGGAAAATATTCTTATCCCAATAATATAATAAGGATATATGCTCCAACCATGAGTCTCTAAAATCCATTATAGAAGCCCTGAGAATGTATTCCAAGGTTTGAATCACTCTTTCATATAGTCGATATATTTATTGATGATATTCCATGCTCATAGTCAATTTGGGGCCTAGGGATTTCTATAAGGACTTCCAAAAAAAGACATAATACAAGGGCCTCGGTCTGATACTGTCGAAACTAGTATTTCATTCCACTTTACCACCCCATTATCTAGAAATTTTAAAACTCCACTACTATATAAGATTCACAAATAGGGATGACATGAGAGGACCTTGTGAGTTGATCCACTATCACACATATGAAATCATGTTTTTAAAAAATCATTGGTATGCCTTTGAAAAAATCTATTACTATCGACTCCCATTTCATAAAATATATATGTACTAACTTAAACACAATCATGTGTCCATTGGTTCACTTCCTCAAACATCTCATAGATGATGAATTTGAAAAACAAAATCCACCATTATTTTAATGTGTTCCCAAAATTTTTTAATATTAGTGAATATATATACACCCACCCAAATATATATATATATATATATATATATATATTATAGGATAAACAACCCATATCAGAAGGTGATAGGCATTAAAAGAGTTTCCTTGAAATCCCTAAGGTACATCCATTAGATTTCAAAAAAAAAATTGGGCTTATTTCAAAAATCATTTCCAATGGCCTACCCAAAATGAAGTTTTGACCTCAGTGAAATAAATTCAGAATTGAATTTATGTTACTCTTTATCATTTGTATCCAAAGTATGAACAAAATAAACTAGAAAAGAAAAATGCTAAAATATATTGATATTCATTCTCTATTAACATGTTTGGTATCATCTATATTTGCTTCCACTGAACTGAATCCTATTTTAGGAACTGACTATATGATTTCATGAATAATGCATCCACTAGAAAATAGCCTTTACATGTTTTATTAATCAAGTCAATGATGAACAGTTGAAGGAAATTAAACAATATTTTTTGTATTTGGTTCAGATATAATTCTGTGAAAATGTCCTTCAACCAATTATAATCCATAAAAACCATAAATTTATCATGATATATGTAATTAATCCATGTCTTAAAATATTGGAATGCAATAGATAATTAAAAATTGTGTGCTAGATATTTCATCTCATGAAACTATAACTGTAATGATCCTTGAGAAGAATCATGTTCCCCATGTATCAGAACATATCCCAATCCCAATATCAAAGAATCACAATACACCACATAAAATTATCCTAATTATATAAATATAAAGACTGGTGATGAAGTTATTAAAGAATAAATCTATTGAAAATACATATAAAATTCATCACTCCAATGTAATGTAACACCTTTCCTTTTCAAAGATGACATTAGTGAATCTATATAACAACCCAGCTTTTATAACAAACATAAAAATGATTTATTACATGAACTCGTCACTTCATACAACATAGAATATAATGAGGTCTACTGTATTTGGTTCTAAGGGTCATTACAAAACAACATGAAATATGAAATACAACATCTTTATTGAAAAATTATTTTACATGATCACTACATTCCCTCATACTTAGCATTGCATGGGATAACCTGAGGACTTCTATAAGAAAAGGGTGAGTTATAAATCATAGTAAGGTAATAAATATGGAATAACCTGAGGAATAAAACACATGTTAGACAATAAGGATATCAATGGATCATAAGAGAAACATGAACATAATGTCATGATAAATCAAGATAATCATAACATGGAAATGTGGCAACAACACTTAACATGGAATAAGCATGATCCATGGCTCATTGCACATTGAGCATTAGTAATACCTCATTTCACATGAAGAACAAGTAAAGCCTCATTTCACATGAATTATAATGATTCAACACCCATTTCACGTGATTCATCATAATACTATACTTTACCCAATCCATTGAAGCATTATTAGGGAGCATCATTCTTAAACATTTCATTTCATGCATAAGTTTCCCACAGGGATCCTGGAAACAATGAACATCATAAGTTATTCCAATATTATGTAATGTGGAACAAATAAAAGAAAGTAACATTCAATATGTATATGTGTATAAATGTGAATACACTTTATTGAGACATGGGTATGGTATTCACTACACAATGATCTTCGTTTGAAAAAACACGGTGCAATTTCAGCAGCATAACAGAGTGACATAAGGATTCATGAAAATGTTTGACGAGAGAGAAAAGGGTGTCTCATCATATATACCTGAAATGGAAATTAATAGGTTCATATATATACATTTACCAACTAATTTAATGTAATTTAGGTGAATAATACAAAAGAATTACTTGGATGTGAAAGAGGAGAGAGAAATCCCTCATGAATTTCATCTTGGTAACGGGTGTACATGGGAGGCATTAATGAGAGATAAAGGGGTCTCCCATCCTCCGAAAATAATAAGGACAGTATGGA
The DNA here is from genome assembly GCA_963277665.1 of Viscum album. Taxonomy (NCBI): domain Eukaryota; kingdom Viridiplantae; phylum Streptophyta; class Magnoliopsida; order Santalales; family Viscaceae; genus Viscum; species Viscum album. The sequence goes on along the minus strand of OY728121.1, from coordinate 1,346,203,139 downwards.
GAGGTGTGAAATAATACCCCAAAATTTTTAATTAAAAACAAAATGGCATAAAAACATAAAGAAATTTAGACAAAAATTAGAAATGAAGAAATCCCTTACATGGATGTGTGATCCCAAAGTCTTGGGAGAGGCTTGAGAGATGATTCATGAGATATTGGGGAAAATTTTGAGGATTCTAAAGAAAGGAGGGCAGGGTTTTTCTGAACTCCAATGGAATTTAGTAATGATATGTTGGGAGCATGGGTGGGTTTATAGAGGAAAGCAGAAGGAATTCCTTATTATATTGGTTTGGGTCACCACACATTAAACCAATCAATACCACAAACTAGACTACTGTTTTTTACCATTATTTCTACCAAAGGGGAGTGAAAAATAGTATTTTATATGTCCAATGTCTGAACATATTAAAATAATAGATTTTCATACGTGGAGGTGAGTCACACTCTCAAGGAAAACAATTTAAAAAGAAAAAACGTTTTATAAGTTATGGGGTGTCCACTAATACTTTGTAAAATAAATCAAGAAAAATGTAAAATCTTATTATTTTAATGATAAAACATATATTAACAGAAAATAATGTTTATAGTATTTTATTACGTCACTGTTAGGACATTATACTGTTATAAAAATATTATATATTTAAACGGTATTTATTTTTTTTTCCAAAAAATCGATTATCTTAAAAAATTATGAAAAATTCACTATTGGATAATATCGACATCCTGATACCAAAAATAATATTTATTTATTTTAAATAATTTTATAAAGAAGTTTATTTTTTTTCCTTTAAAATAAAAATTGACATTTACCGAAAATACATGGGTTTTAACAACAACAATTTTCAAACCATAATAAAAAATATAGATTGAATTCATTAAATTATATGATAATTTATATTAAATAAAAAATAATTTTATTATAATAATATTTTTTTAAAATATTATTTACTTCAATAATCCATTAATTCATCATAATAGATTTTTTAGTTGAATGTTAACCAAAAATATTATTTGTGATTTAAAAAAATTTTACAAAGTAACAATAATAAAAAGAATGCACATTATTTATACAGAAATAATGTCCATATTCATAGTTCTAGGGTCTTGTTAGATAACCACTTATTACGCCTTCATAAGACCGATGGATAAGTTGTGCGATTGTGACAGATTTTTGGGGTGGCTTGGATAACATCGCTCGAGTGGTAATCTCTATTAACGTTCACTTCTCTTGTAGTCGGTTCTACTCAAGCTTAAAATGTTCAAGCTCAAATTGGGCTAGGTCTAGATTGAAGCCCAATGATGCCACCACTTTTTTGTGCTCTGAACAATGGGCTTTGTTTGGGGAAAGTATACAAGATGAGGCCATCACTTCCTTTGTCTGAGTAAATTGGATTTTTTAAAGCCCTATATTTATACGAATCATCTGTCCACTGTTCAACGACTATATTAGCAATGGTCACAATTTATAAAGGTATTTTAAAATCCAAAAACATAAAACCAATGAAGTTCACATTTTATATGACCATAATAATCTTTTAATTAGATAAAGAGAAATTTCCATTAATGAATGTTTGGGTCATTACAATTTAATATTGAAATTTCATGAGCAAATCGTTTTTAATAATAATCCCAACCAAGGAAACTCCAAATCTCAAAGAAATTATTTGGTGGCATCCATTTTAACACAACCTCTATCTTATATATACCCATTGAAACAACATTATCATATATTATTTCTCCAAGGAAAAGTACATATTGTAACAAAAAATCACACATTTAATGTTTTCCATACAACATGTTCTCCCACTAGAAACTGAACCCAATTTCCATGTGTTTCACATGATCAATAATTTTATACAATACACTAATATAAAATAATTAATAAGTATTAAAAATGTGTCCACATTCCTTTTAAATAGATGATACATAAATTCTATAATGCCATTTGGTGAATTTATAAGACCAAAATATATAAATACATAATCGTAATGTCTATATCAACTCCTAAGGGATTTTATCCAAATATCAACCATTTGAAACATCAATTATTGATTCAAAGATTGGATTTTAATCTTTGAGAACCATTGGGATCACCTAAATTGATCCAAAATATCATCAATTCATTGAATAGAATAATAATTATTTACCATAATGTATGAACCCAAACATTCTTTTTCGGTATGTTTTTCCTTTTTAAAGATTTTTTTGAGAAAAGAGGAGGTTCTCGGAATTTTTCAAGTACACGTCATGTACTTTATGAGTAAACACTGTGTACTTCGTTTCCGTAGGAGGCCGTGTGCTGGCCGTGTCATGGACACACACACAGTCGTGTGGGGTGCTTTGGAGGCTACCTAAAGCGGAGCACGGAAAAATTATGTACGCACAGTGTACTTAAAAAGTGAACACCATTTATTATGTTTTTCCATTAAACGAACTGGGGTCACATCTGATAGACATAACCATCTTCTTTTAGGTTTTGTTCATCCGAGAGAACCTGTATGGGCATGGACCTTTGATGAACTTCCAAGCCTCCATCCGTCCTCTAAATCGAACACCGTTTTTTGCATTGGAATCGCATCAGTGAGTTCTGTCTTCTGCTGGAACCTTGTTTCATGATTTCTCTTCTTTTCCATGTTTTCTTTAGTTGAAAATTTTATAAAATTTCTTAGATCTACAGCGTTCTAATGAGATTCAAGCCTCGTGGTTCATGTATATTGACCTACTAACCCCGAGGAAGGTGGTTTGTGCCTTTTGTTGAAAATCATTGAATATTTTGTGCAAATTCCACCAATACCCTTGAACATGGTATTCTGTGTTTATGATTTTAGCCTTATTGTTTTCATGCATTAATCATTTTCTAGAGTAGACGATTTTGATTGTGAATACGGTGAATTGTTGTGCATTGGATGTTTTTCCCATGCATGTTTCCCTGTTTTGAACTTTGGAACCTGTTTTCCTATTAGGATTCTACTTAAATTCCATGCCTTGTATTGTAGGATGGTATAAATATTATGCCATGGAATTATAGTCAAGTAGTTTTTTTGGTTTACGTTTGCTGTTACACGTTCTATACTAAGTTGACTTACACAGGGTTGTGAAAACTTAGTGTAGTAGACCACATAGAGAATGGACGTAAGGGCTTCTCCAGAGTTTCATTTTAATTATACAATGCAATACCACAGGGGGAATATATGTTGAGTGGATCCCCAGAGTTTCTGTAGTACCTCGATGAGGGCCAATCGAAAATTGAGGTTGAGTTCATTCCCAGAGCTCCTTTATTATGATATGAGACTATAGGGGGGATTGACGGTGAATTCTCACTCAGAGAGTCAAAACATTAGCTGAACCAGAGGGGTAATAGTGTGTGTGCTGTCCAGAGGGTTGCTTGTAATTGATATGTAGGACCAGATGGGATAGGCTGTGGGTACTTCCTAGAGGGTTACCTGTTGTGTTATCAACATTGTGGTTGCATGTTGTGTGGTGTTTTGAATGCTTAAACTGAGGATTGTTTACTGCTTAGTGATTCCTTGTTTTCGGATTTTTATACTTTTACCTTCCATATATTAACTGACAATTAGGCATAGATTATTTGGTGGTTTCCTACTAGAATTTAGTCTAACACCCTGTTTGGGCCATGCTTTTGGGACCAAACATATTATATTGCTACAGGTATAGACAAGGTAATGTGCCCTTCTACTTCAGGTACTTTATTTCATTGGAACTGGAGAGAATGGGACCAAAATGAGGCTTGCGATGCTGAGGAGTTGCTCATCTATTTTCATTTGGTACATTGGTTTAGTACTGTATTTAGAATCATGACATGTTTGGCTTCCTTCCTAGACATATCAGTATCATGAATCATTTGTATATATTTATGCTCTAGTTGTTTCTTTATCAGTCTCCCATTGTTTACAGTTTTTGGATATTTACTGCTTATGCAATTGTGTTTTGTTTTCTTCGGATGTGTACTCTACCAATGAGGGTATACTTTCCCTACTATCACACCCAAGGCCCTCGCTACTCGTCGGCAGCCTCTGGTATTCCAGGAAATGCGCTTGTGGCCATGTGACCAACTAGGTACAGGGCACCTCTGGGTGGCTTCTGGAATCAAGACATTACAATGTGCTATTAGAGAGATTATATTCTCTTGACTTACTGTTTAGACCCTATAGAAAAGGATAGGATGGAATAGGTACTTTGTAATAATATGTGCCCAGGATTAGCTAACCCGTGTACAGAGAAAAGTCATACTACATCGTTTATTGTAATTGAGCTGGTTTTCAATTTTACAGTTGATTTGATTTCACCACGACTGATTCACATGATTTGTTCTATTATTGTTGATGTTATTGAGGTTATATTTCTATTGCAACACGATGAGATGAGGGTATGACATCTCATTCATCATATATGCACTTGCTCTAAATCACATGTCATGCATTATTGTAATTCCATCTTGGATGCATTAGATATTTCATGTTGTTGTGATAGATGATGTTTAAATTATGCATGTTGTTGTGATAGTTTCCTTGACAGAAATAACTACTATCTGATAAGGTATTTTTTGGGTAATGTTTTGCTTGAATGAACACCAAACTTTGGTTCTTGAGTTGTTATGGGCCCTCATGTACCGGAATTTGGTGGATCATTTCAATGTTCTCTTGCTTAAAAAAAGTATAAGATTCCAAAATATGATTCACGGGGAGTCTGGGCCCTCACAAATCGGAATTTTTCTCTTTCAATGATCAATTCAGTGTTTTTCTGGGTTTCGAAGTAGTTTCTGAGGCTTATAGTCCGGAAAACCCTAGAATACACGCAGTGTAATGTTAAGTACATGCCATGTGTTCTTCTGTTCAGGAAGAAACATGTTTTCTTAAGTACACGTTGTGTACTCTATGTACACACCGGGTAGTCTCTGACTGTGTCATAGGTCGTGTGGGAAGAGACACGATATGGAGAAAATTAGGAGTGAACATGCCGTGTATCTTCCCTATACACCGTTTCATGTCTTCCCCGTGCCACCTGTGTCACTAACAACACAGGTTGTTTGAGTTGTGTCTAATACATGCCATGTGCTGTCTAAACATGCCATGTATTCTGACCCAGGTACTCACCCGTGTAAGAAACAAACACTGGTCGATGTTATCCCCTCACGTACACGCCGTGTCTATCGGGAACACACCATGTAGTTTGAGATGTGTGCCTGACCATGTCACTAACAACACAGGACAGGCGATGCTTTTCCAGTACACGTCAAGTTTTCCATGAACACGCTGTGTAGTCTAGTCTTAAGAGATCCATGTGGCTTGCCCGTGTAGAAGGACTCGGGCAGGGAAGAGGATTCTTGTACATGTTGTGTGTTTTGAAAACACGCCGTGTATTTTGGGTGTAACATGACTAGTTTTTAACTAAAGTACATACCAATGTGAATGACTTTAGGGAACAAGACATGTCGGAAATGTACATGACATGTATTCTTGTTTTGTATAACTTGAATGCTTTCCTTCTTCTATTTCTTTCCTGTCATTACAGGTTTCAGTCCTTGATAATCTTGAATCTATGGTGTGTGTTTGACCTTGCAGAGTCATGCCACCATGATGCCCTTCGGTTGTACGTCCGTTTCTAGGTGATGATCAGACACCGGACCTGGCTAATCAGGGACTTCCCAAAAATCCTCATGTTGTGCTAGTCTTTTCACCAGTAGTTATACCTATTACTGGTGCTGATTCATATTTCATAGAAGGAATCGTTAGGATGATGTCAACTTTTCAGGTAGTGCTGCCTCCTGCCTCGTTTATTTCTGATTTGACGCAGGTCTTCCAGTAGTAGCATCCTCTAACTTTCTTAGTGGAAGGATGACCTCAGGCTATAGAGTCATGGCTAGAAGCCAGGGTGATGATATTTGAGCATCAGGAGATGCCTCCAGAGAGGAGAGTCAAGCTCATTACCTATATACTACAGGATTCCTCCAAGAGATGGTGGGATGTAATCTCATAGGCAGGTCATCATCAGGTTATGGATTGGTAGGAGTTTCAGCGCGTCTTTTATGACTACGTCAATCCGGATACTCTGAGGTACGGCCGAGACCAGAAGATTATGATCATTGAGTAGTGTACCCTATCAGTTATGTAGTATTACACTAGTTTCACCAAGCTTCATCATTTCACACCATTCCTGGGAAGATATAGGTTATTTCTGGTAAGGAAGTTCGAGGATGGCCTCAGACAGGACATCCTCTCTCAGGTGAATATCTTTTGGTTTACTTCCATTGCTTCCATCATCAACCAGGTACTAATCAAGGAGTAGAATATGATGTAATCTTGGGTTGTGATCCAGGGTGGTTCGATATCTAGAGTTAGTGCTCCACCAGCTGACATTAGAATGCGCCATAGGGTGTCTACAGGTGGTGACCCAAGGCAGCGAGACATATCTTAAGGTAGAAAGGTGGTATGAAACCAGTGTGGAAGGGCTGGGCATACAAGGCCGCAGTGCCAGGGAGACCTAATAGAGTTCCGATCATGCAGCATTTTGGGTCACCATCAGAGGTTCTGTCAGAGCTATTCACCAGTAGGTGGTGACAAGGGTTATTCTATGACTCTTCATTTGGGAGCAGCACCGCCAGTATGTAACAAGTCTGGGAACTAGAGTCTTACGACCGTTCAAGCTGAGGTGGAGGCCGCAGCTGTGGTGTTCAGTCACCATGCCACCAGTGACAACATGGTGGATCAACTCAGATTAGTCAGGCACTGTCACAGGGCCGCAGAGATGGGCATACTTTTGTAGTGGAGAAGACTTGTTAGGAGTAGGATATCAGCCCCTCTACAGTTTGAGGTACGATCCTAGTTTCCTCATTTTTATCATAAGCTCTTTTTGATACTGGCGCTACGCCTATGTTTATATCTATCACTGTTGTGGAAGGCCTTAGACTCTAAATCTTTTCTATTGCTAATGTTTTGACACTAGACACTCCGTTGTGGACAAGAACAACTGGTGTATGTCAGTGCAAGGAGTGTCCTCTTGAGTTTGGTTGGTGTCACTTCAGTTGGTATCATTATGTCCTAGAGATGAAAGGCTACGATGTTATTCTAAAAATGGACCGGTATGTTCCCATTATAGGTAGTCGTCAGCTGTTATCACCATAGGGTGAGTTTTATATCACTAGAGGGTGGATCATTTCTTCATAAGGGCGAGTGGCATGTCCAGGCGAGCAGAGCAGGCCCAGAGCATCATGGGTTGGGAGAAGTTATAGCCCATATTTCTAGTCTCTATCTGGATGACTCGGGGACTTCAAATATAAACCATCCCCCTGTGGTGGATCATTTCAGAGATGTCTTTCCATAGGACTTTTCAGGTTTTCCTCCAGAGCGTGAGTTATAATTTTCTATTGAGCTCATGCCAGGAGCAGCACCTGTGTCTATTCCTCCTTATAGGATGGCTACACATGAGTTGCAGGAGCTCAAGAAGCAGTTAGAGGAGTTGCAGGAAAAGGGTTTAATCGGACCCAGTAATTCTCCTTAGGGTGCTGTTGTCTTATTTATGAAGAAGGCAGATGGTACCCTCAGGCATTGTGTGGATTACCATACATTGAACCAGTTGAAGTTCAAGAACCGAAATCCCTTTCCAGTGATAGATGATCTCTTTGATCATCTTTGAGGGGCCCGAGTGTCCTTGAATATAGACTAATGGTTTGGTTACCATCAGTTATACATTAGACCATCAGATATACCTCTTACATCCTTCTAGGGAAGGTATGGTCTATATGAGTATACATTTATGTCATTTGATCTCACGAATGAGCCAGCAGTTTTCAGGGCACTGATGAATCGAGTGTTCCATCAATATGTGGATTCCATCATGGTAGTCGTCGTGGATGATATCTTGGTGTACTCTCACACTCGACACGACCATGTTACCCATCTTGAGAACATTTTTTGTACATTTAGTGAGAAATATTTAAATGCTAGCTCTCAAAGTGCCACTTTTGGATGGACCAGATTCACTTCTCGAGTCACGTTATTTCCGAGACAAAAGTATCAGTAGACCCAGAGAAAGTGAGAGAATTATTTTTCGCGATTAGAATCACTACTGACAGGTCTGACCAAGAAGGGTGCAAAGTTATTATGGTCAGATTCTTGTGAATCAACTTTTCAGGAGATGAAAGGGAGGACTGCTTCAGCACCGATACTAGACTTTCCAGAGCCAGGAAGGATCTATACAATTTATTGTGATGCATCATGTATCGGGTTGGGATCTGGGCTTATGCAGGGAGATGAAGTAATTGCATATGGGTCTCGACCGTTGAGGCCACATGAGAGGAATTACCCGACGTAGGATCTGGAGTTGGCAGCTTTTGTTCATTCTTTATGCTGTTGGAGACACTATCTTCTGGGAGATCATTTTGTGGTTTTCAATGACCACAAAAGTCTCATGAACATATTCAATCAATGTGGTCTGAATTTGAGATAGTGTAGGTGGGTCGAATACCTATAGACCTTTGACTTTGATCTTTCTAATATTCCAGGGAAAAGCAACGCAGTGGCTGATGCGTTGAGTTGGAGGAATCAAATATAGGTAGTTCTGCAGGCTAGTAGTGAGTGGCAACTTATGGATCTATTCTTTGACAAGCATTTGGAGGTGCGAGATAGAAAGTGGTAGACTTTTCTTTCTTCTTTAGCTGTTACCTCTACCCATCTTGATCATGTTTGAATGTGGCGGCTATCAGATTCTAAAGGCCTAGTCCTATGAAAAAGTGTGTCAGGAGAGGACCCTATTCCTAGGTGGACCATAGGTGATAATGAAATCTTGCGTTTCCAGGTACATGTATGGGTGCAAACAGATATATGTGGGGAGTTGATGCATGACTTTCATTACTAATTTTGTGCAGTTCATCCTAGAATCACCAAGATGTATCGTGATCTACACCCCAAGTATTGGTGGCCAGGTACGAAGTGGGACATTGCTGGTTTCATTATGAGATCTTCCACTTATCAGCACATTAAGGAGAAGAATCAGGGACCATCATGGTTATTACAGTAGTTACCCATTCTCGAGAGGAAGTGGAATGATGACACGATAGACTTCATGACCAGTTTACTGAGGTCTCCTCAAGGGAATGACAAAGTTTGGGTTGTCATTGAAAAAATCACTAATGTTTCTCACTTATTGTCTATCAAGAATACCTTCAGTGTTGATGATATGGGGTTGTTCAACATCTGAGAGATTGTTTGTCTACATGGAGTTTCACACTCCATAGTTTCAGACAGGGATGCCTTTTTACTTATCGTGTCTAGAAAGGGTTTCAAAAAGATTTGGGTACACATGTACTTCAGAGTATATCTTACCACCCCCAAACAGATGGCCAGTCTGAGCGTATGATTTAGGTGTTTGAGGACATACCCTGATCATGAATTCTGGATTTTGGAGGTTCTTGGGAGAAGCATATACCTCTTAGGGAGTTTTCCTACAACAATAGATTTCATGCAACTATTCAGATGGTACCTTATGAGGCTTTGTAAGGTAGGTCATGCCGATCAATCATATGTTGGATGGATGTAGAAGAGGCAGCATTTCTGTGACCTCATCTTGTTGAGGAGACAAAGTGCATATAGAGTTGATTCGGAAGAGGATGGGTACTACACAGTCTCAACAGAAGTCTTACGATGATCAGCTGAGACAACCTCTGATGTTCCAGGTCGAGGATTGGGTTTTTCTACATGTCACACTGAGGTTGGGACACAAGAGTATTAGATTACATGGTAAGTTTTCACCAAGTTACGTCGGGCTGTTTGAGGTGTTAGAGAGTGTTGGGCCTGTTGCCTATCAGTTGCAGTTACCTCAGAGGTACTGAGCTTTGCTCGATGTTTTTCACATCTCTCAACTCGATGTTACTTTTCAGACCCATATCATGTTTTTCAACCTGAGGAGGTGGAGCTCGAGGTAGAGCATCATTTTCAGAGCATCCTATCTAGATTTTTGATCACATTGCAAAGGTTCTCTGTGGCAGGTCTGTTCCTCTAGTATGAGTTCTACGGTAGCACAGACGGGTGCAGGACGAGACATGGGAGATGGAGGCCAATGTACGAGCACAGTGTCCCCAGCAATTCGGGGTTTCTTCTTCTATGCCACGCTAGAGAAATTCATGGAAGAATTTCTTTAAGGGGGAAAGTTTGTAAGAACCCGTACCTTCTTTTCAGGTATGTTTTTCCTTTTTCTGGAGTTTTTGAAAAAATGGGAGTTTTTAGAAATTTTTCAAGTACATGTCGAGTACATTATGAGTAAAAACTGTCTACTTCTTTGCCACAGGAGGCCGTGTGATGGTTGTGTCAGGGATACACACACGGTTGTGTGGGGTGATATAGAAGCCACTTAAATAGGAGTAAGAAAACAATAAGTACATGTCGTGTACTCCAATTGTACATGCAGTGTATTTTGTTTTTTCATTAAATGCACTGGGGTTGCATCTGATGGACATAACCATCTTATTTTAGGCTCCATTCGACCAAGATAACTCATACGACTACAGTTCTTCGAAGAAACTCTGAGCCTCCATCTGTCCTCCGAATTGAAAACTGTTGTTTGCATTGGAATCTCATCGATGAGCTCTATCTTCTGATGGAACCTAGTTTCATGATTTCTATTCATTTCCATGTTATTGGGGGTTGAAATTGTCAGATTTTTTCTTAGATCTATGGAATTGTAAATAGATTCAAGCCTTGTAGTTCAAGTATATTGACCTACTAACCTTGATGTAGGTGATTTGTTCCTTTCTATTGAAAGTCATTTAATATTTTGTGAAAATTCCACCAATAACCTTGAATGGGGTATTGTGTTTTTTCCCTTTTATCCCTATTGTTTTCATGCTTTGCTTATATGCTAGATTAGAGGATTTTGATATTGAATACGGTAAATTGTAGTGCTTTGGATGTATTGCACATGAATGTTTGCATATTTTGACCTTTGTTCCTTGTTTTCCTATTAGGCTTCTGATTACTTTCCATGCCTAATATTGTAGGATGGTATGACTGTTATGGCATATAATGATAGCCAAGTAGTTCTTATGTTTTACGTTGGTTGTTACGTGCGCTATACTTATTTAACTTACATAGCGCCATTGGAAACTAGTGTAGTAGACCACAGAGAGAATGGACGTAATGAAATCTCTATAATGACTTTATAATTATACGATGCGAGACCACATGGGGAATTGATGTTGAGGGCTTCCATAGATCGCATTGAGTATGATATGAGACTATAGGTGGAATTGATGGTGAGTTCTTCCTTAGAGAGTCAAAACATTAGATTTACCAGAGGGGTGAGACTGTGTGTGTTGCCCAGAGGGATGCTTGTACTTGATAGGTATAACCAGAGGGGATAGGCTGTGGGTACTTCCTAGAGGGTTACCTGTTGTGTTATCTGATTTGCTGTTACATGTTGTGTGGTGTTTTGAATTCTTAAACTGAGGAATGCTTACTGCTTTCTATAATTTTACCTTCCATATATTCACTGATGGTTAGGCATAGATCTTGTGGTGTTTTCCTACTGAGATTTAGTCTCACACCCTGTTTTGGCCATGCTTTTGGGCCCAAATAGATTATATTGCTTCAGGTATAGATTAGGGAAAGCACCCTTCAACTTTAGGTACTTGATTCATTAGAGATGGAGAGAATGGGACCAAGGCGAGGCTTGCGATGCTGAGGAGTTGCTCATGTGTTTTCCTTTTTTTACTTTGGTTTAGTACTGTATTCACCATCATGACTTTTTTGGATTCATTCCTAGACATACATATATCATGCATCATTTATATATATTTATAGTCTAGTTGTTTTTTTATCAGTATTCCATTTTTTACTATTGTTGGATATTTACTACATACACTATTGTGTGTTGGTTACTTCCACTATGTACTCTGCCACTGAGGGCATAGTTTTTCCACTATCACACCCAAGGCCCTCGCTTCTAGTCGGTAGCCTCTGGGGTTCGGGGAGATGCTCTTGAGGCTTTGTGACCAACTGGGTACGGGGCAGCACTGGGTGGCTTCCAGAACTGGGGAATTACACATAAAATGGTTGAGGTCCCAATATTCCATGTAAATCCTTAGTGTTCCACACTTTTTTTAACAAACAAGACTGGTGCTGCTTATAGAGATGTACTATGCCAGAAGATCATTTTTTACAGTTCTTTAAACTAATAATTAAATTCCATATATTTTATTGGTTCCACATAATAATATGATTCTGAGAAAATATTGATCCCATGTAATATATTGATCATACAATACACATCCCTTATGGGTTGTAACCGTAGAAATATTTTTGGGAAAAGAATCCAAAAAATTAATAAATAGTTCTTGGAAAACCACAATTTTTGATATCATCGATCAATTAAAAGTTAATAATCGATGTGGTAGATGATAGATCCAATCAATGGTTACAAAAATACTACTACACATACTTTAACAACAAAATCTCAACCTTATATATCCTCAATGCCCTCATCATTATTAAAACTAACCATTCATGTATAATAATTGAAATGAGAATTGAACATTGTAACAAATTCTATAAAAAGGATAATTTCATTTAAATCCATCTCATGTGTAGATTAATCCCATATCACATCATCTATAATGATTATTATATAAAACTCCTTTCACGTAAAAGATTGAGATTATCTTTGACTAAGATATGTTAACAGTTCCAAAACAGAATGCATTAACTCCACATGAAAAAATAGAAGATTAATTTAATGATTATAAATAAATGTATATAATTAAAATATATCAAAAAAATAATTTATAATGATATAAATAAAATAAACATATATATCATCATCAATGTTATAAATTGATAAACCACTATCATTTTATCATCTGCGTAAAATTTCATACTCATTGGACCTACCTCATTATTACCCTATTGTGATAGAACTGGTTGATGATTCCGGGTATTCCTAGAATCAATCTATCTAGACCAGTAATAATGAAGATAATTATTCCACTACCCTCGAATCATTTAAATATATAACCTTTATTAAACATGTTATATTTTCATTGAACTAAACCTTGGAGAAATGAGATTATAACCCGGAGGATGTCCCATATTGTTTCAAATGTTCCATCCTCTAGGTGATGCTATTCAATTTTGCTTCATGTTATCAAAGGAACCACACTGTAAGAATCTATTATTACAATTCGGTGTAGGAGGATGATTACTCAATCCCACTGTCTGATTCTAAGCCATACCACAACCTTAGAAATAGGTGTCCCTCTTATTCATATATTATCATTAGAGTTCCCACCAATTTATGAAGGTATAAACAAGGTTAATCCACCAAAAATAAATAAGATATCCCATTATAACAAAATCCCTCTATTAACCCTATCTGTATGATCTGTTATACAAAAAAAAATTATCAATGAGTGAATTTATTACATCATCCATGATTAAAAAATGTATGGATACAAGGATACACTTTTATAAACATCATGTGAAAAGAAAACTAAATTCAAAAATTTTGATACATATTTGGTTAACAAGAGAATGTCAATCCTCTAATATAATAAACAATCATTCTATAAAAGTTTAACATGTGTGGATAGATTTTATTTAAGAATTCACCAACCCCCACCCCCTTGAATCTGTTGCTCTAATTTAGTATGAAACTCTAAATCCTACCACTGGCATGGTAGACAATCCAACATATATCTTAGAAAAATTATAGTCAACCCAAATAGTTTTCCAAGGAAATCAATGATTCAATTAAACCTATTCAGCTACACTTCTTTTTTCAGTTTAGAATGACCAAAAAATGGGGAAATTTTGCATTTGGAATTGAACAGGATGATTAAACATCAATGGATCATCCTTCATGTTACCTCTATCTGTGGCCTGAAAATCATAGCCAACAATATGAACCAACTATTGGTTCATATATGGATTTGGTGAAACCACATTTTCATTAACCTCTACTTTTTTTGGTTTTAGTGATTCCTTCCTATTACCATTTTATATAAAAAATAAAAATTCAATAATGTCTCATTCTCTTCAAACTAAAGAATTTTAAATTTTAAATTTCTCACATCACACATATCACAACCAGGATTTCAAAAATACAGAAATATTGTTATTTTTATAATTTATTGAAAACATCATAATATGTTTAAAAAAATTCCATTTTCAACAACTTAAACAGGTAAAAAAAATTCATAAAAATCTCAAATTATTAATAAAAATAAAATTTTCACTTTTAAAGGTAGTTCATTCATATCAATGAATTTCATGATATTCTCATTAAAAAAACCATGATGGAAGTTATGAAACTAATAGAAGTGGATCAAAACACACTTGAACTTGAACTCCATCAGAACATGATGTTTAGCATCACTACTATATCTATTCCTCATTATTCTCTACATTTCTTGTTATGATAATTCTAGTACTTGTAGAAAATAAGACTTAAAGAATATACTATATTTAAATTAAACTATATAACAATAAAATAAAAACATTGGTAACATCCCACCCCACATCCACATGTTTGGGAAGATATGGATTGTTACTAGGACTCAGGTGATATTCTAAGAACATAAAATGCATCCAACAAATTCAACATCATTCATAAAAAATTTTGTATTGATTTTTATATTTTTGAAAAAAAAAGAAACCAAGATAACTATAACAAAAAAACTACTATATGATGCATGGATGAAATGTAATAGCGTTCAGTGTGTAACCAAACAAACAAAAATCTATATCAATGTAAAATATAGAAAACACGAATACATAAACTCAAAGAAATGTGTGAGAATAAATTAAAAACTGTAAACCTCTTCGATGATCCAAATCCCCAACCATTCCCATGGTATCATGATTCATCACTTTATAGATGAGATACCCTTCCTTTACCTATATATTGATAGTTAACATCTGAAAATTCACGAAATATCCCCCTCAGGGGGTGATTATAAAACACATTATATTTTCAAAAAATTAATTCTAATCACAATCCTTATGGATAGATCATCTTATCAAATTTATAAAAAAATATATTTAAACAATTTAAATAAATTTATATAAAAACCAAAATAGTATTCCATCACATGATATTTTATAAGGAAAGAAACAAAATATTTATTTTAAATAAATTTATAGAATTCCATTTGGGCATACCCAATATTTTCATCACATCTACATAACAATAAATATCCACACATGAAACCATTTAACTCCCAATAATAACAATTTATCCTTAATCCATTCACCAAGAAATCCATCTATGAACCATTTTTACTAAGTAAACATAAAACAATTATGTGTCCCATTTTTATAGGGAAATTTTCAAAACCATATCCCTCCCAAATTCACATCAACAAACACTGAAACGTTATACCAAAAACAACCATTCCATTTCAATATAAAATTATATTTATTTATATTTATTCTAAAAAATAATTCCTAGAATTTAAAAAAATATAATTTTAGAATCATTAATTTTAATCAATATCCCAATAAATTTCCAAAAAAACAACTAGTTTTATAATTAAAAAAACTATCAAAAAAGAGGGTTTTCAACATGGATCACCCATTAATTTCACAATAAAATTAAAGAATCATAATAAATTTAAAAATAATAATTCATTTTCTAAAAATGTGGAGTAGAGAGTGATTCCACTGACCTCTCAAACATTTGTGGAACCAAATAATGGAACAATACACCAAAAACCCTGTTTGAAACATCATGATTCGACAGTAGATCTTGTTCCCTTCAACTAGAACAATCATATCTCCCATTTGTTGAATTTTTTAGAATGTATTTATACCCAGAACAATGAAATTATTCAATAAAAGATATAGATAATAAATAAATATATGGGAAACATCAAATAATGGGAACTTACGATGGAATCTAGGCCTCAAACACACACATATTCGCATAAAGATCACTCATAGATGGAATGAAATGGTTAATATTTCCTAAAAATGAAGATGAATTTGGTTTATGACACATTTAGTTCCATACATGTTATTTAAATACTAAACCAAGTTATATCAACATAATATTAATGTAATTATTAATGGTTCATGGTTAGGGTGCATGTTTAGGAAAATTATGCACTAATAATACACTAGCCACTAACTGCAAACCCAACTGGCATGGTTGGACCACCCATTTAAAAAACTCATCTAAGAACAATGATAAACACATATATCCAACATTTCATGGTTGGAACTGGGTGACCTTTCGATTTGGCCAAAATGTGTGGTAACACAGTTCCCACGTGATTAGTTGGATGGTTTCTTGGGAGTTATTGCATAGATTTCAACATACCATTATTCAAACCTTAACATCAATAAAATATAAACAAACATCACAAAACACCAATGAACCTCCTGAAACATAACCCCATAACAATAAATACATTATAAACATAAATAAAGGGTTACGTACATTAAAAGTTGGGATACTACATGTTTTTATATATTTTTTATTCTATAGTGATTATGAATTATTTATTCATTATAGATTTAACTATATTCTTAAACCTATTATGTGAATGATCACACTAAATTTTTATGTTTAATTTACCTAGGATAAGGGGATATTCTTAAATATTTATATATAGTTATATTATAAATATAATATGTTGTTCCCCAAAAATTACATTATTATATTATATGTTTTGAATTGTAATTTGAGATTCAATAATTTATCTGATTTTATAATTCTGCTACACTATTCGATTCCATGGGAAGTGATAACTTTTATTTAGTGAAAATGTAATAATTTAACTTCTAACATTAGTATATTTTATTTTTAGTTCTATAGATTGAAACAACAATATTTTAGTAGAAATAATGGGATTTAGATTTTAGATAACATTGATTAAAAAACTAAACCATATGATAGAGAATGAGAGTTATCCTATAAACACCATGATTATGACATTGAGATTAATTATAAATGAAATTTAAATATATGTATTTTTTGGAAATTATACACAATTATTCTTAATATTATAGTGTAATATAGTATTTTCCATTATTGATAAATAATTCCTAGAAGATGTAAGGGGAACCATATCAATTCACATAACAAATTTAGGGATTACCCTCAAGGGAAATATAATAAAACTCTATCTTGAGATACATTAGAAGAAAAATCAAGTATAAATATATTAGTAATTTTGAGTCATGTTATGACCAATAACATGGCCTATATGGGTACCACTACTCATCCATAATGTGCTGTTACAATGTTAGACCTCTATATGCATCTACATACACCATAAAATAATAAGAAGATATATATATATATATATGAGGAATGTATAAGTTATTTATAAATGATATTTCTTGATTTATAATATAATGAATGTGATAAGGTTATCATGGTAGTTTTTCATCTATTGAGGGATTAAAATCAATGGTTGTTGTTTATTTAACAAAATTTTTAGGATCTGGTCACTATTTTAATATTATGCAGATTGGGAACTATGAAAATGAATACTCTGTTCATTATGGTACATAAATTATATTAATATACTAATCATGATTAGACATATGTTATTTATAATGAAGAGATGAAATGATTAATGTGAATTTTTATTTGGATTAATTAATTCTCTCATAAAATTATATTTTCAATATTATTCAAGTTTTAGGAATTATAGAAAATGTAATTATTGCATAGCTATAGTTTTTCATTAATGATTTGAATGAATATAATTAATGGTTCCGATAAATAATAAATGTTATTCATTTCCAAGGTGATATCATTGGATAGCACATGAATAAGGGAATTATTACCCATAATATATTCATAGTGTAATGTTAATAGATTTTCATTGGGATAAATAGAATGTTTACATTTATTAAGTAAGTGAAATAGTATTTGGGACACTAAAAAATTAAGTGATTAGTGAAAATGTAATTTATCATGGAATATTTTTTTTGGGATTTAATAAATAAAATTTAGAATATTAGCTTTTATTTAAGGATTGAGGCGTGTTAATTTATTGAATTATGTATGATTTCATAGAATATTTATTATAAGTTCTATTTTAGGAGATTGCATTATAATTCAATCCACTAATTTGGTATGTAATAAATAAGATATAAATTATGTATTAATATTAATTCTAATATTAATTTTTTGGGGAATATTTTAAAAGAATATTATTTTCCTAAATTTTTGGAATGGATAATGTTGAAAATTTGGTGTTATCATTGATGTTCTATGTTTAAAAAACTATTTCTTGACTAATGAAGTTTTTTTTGGTATTGGAATATATCAAGAGACAGTTGGAATATCATTATATCTTTTTATGGAATATTTCAAATGTTGTAAGATGGTTTTAAGCCTTTAGGTATACAAAATTCATAACGGATATTAATTCCATTGAATAAGAGATTATATTGAAATTTAATGAAGAAGTAAAAAAAGATAAAATTTGGATCATGAATTAAAATTTTATCAAGTATGTATATATACTTATTTATTGTGACATTATTTTAAAGGAATTTCTCAACTCTAGGGAAAGTATCTTGAAAAAAAATGTTATCTTATAATAACAAATTAATTGTAATTAAAAAGTTCTTTATCTATTAAATATTCATGGATTTGGGGTTGTAAAAATTCACATATTCATGTTATATACCACTATCTATTAGTCATTCAAATTTATTCTTCATTTATATAT
The DNA here is from genome assembly GCA_963277665.1 of Viscum album. Lineage (NCBI taxonomy): Eukaryota > Viridiplantae > Streptophyta > Magnoliopsida > Santalales > Viscaceae > Viscum > Viscum album. The sequence continues at coordinate 1,346,184,443 of OY728121.1, read as the reverse complement.
ACAAAAATTTAACTCCATGATAATATTTTACTCTTTAGAACTCTCTCTATATATAAATCTAGATGAAATATTTATTTACCTTAACTTCACATCAAAAAGATTTTTTATTTACAATTTTCAAAATAATGTAAATCCCTAAATGAAATTTCAAATGAAAAAAAATTAAAAAACACCAAGTTACAAGATGGAAATTTATTGTTCTTTGGGAGAATGAAACACCACAAGATAGAAATAGACACTATTTGTGATAGCGTAAGAAACAAGCTAGAAATTTTTAATGAATCAAGGAATATTATTATTTAATTAAAACTATAAAAAATTAGTAGTTGAATTAGTGGGTATGTATATTTGAAATGAAATTATAAAATTTATTTCCTACTCAATAAAAATTTATTTAATCATTTTAAAGAAAAAACATTCAATTTTTAGTAATGTATTATTATACCTCAAAAATACATTTCTTTTGAAAATGATTTTTATTAAATTTTATGATAAAATATTATATCAAATGAATTAAAATATAAAAATAAATGTCTTATAAAAACACATGTGTTTTAAAAAAATTATTTCAAAAATAACATTGTGAAATTTTTTTGAGTGTTTTATGAAAATATATTCTTCCAATAAATATTAAAATATATTCATTTTTTAAATATTGATCATACAAGTATTTATAATGATTTATTTTTTATACAATAATTCTAAATTAATTTTTATTTTATTGTCTTATAATTAGTAAAATTCAGTTCATTGGATTAATTTTTATGGTTGAATTTTGTAAAAAAAATAATTATACTTAAAAACAACATTTTGGAAAAATTATTTTTTATTTTATGATTAAATAATATTAAATTAAATTCTTCCATTTATAAAAATTAAAAATGGAAAAATGGATTATATATTTTGAATCATGAGGAAATTTTTTCGTAAATATCCCGCCTTTATTCTTAGTCAATACAAAGAAAAACTATGTTAAACATTATCACTTTGGTTATGGGTATATCAGGTTAGTCTGGGTTAAATCAAAGTGAGATGACCATAATTGGTAATCCTATTTCTTATATGATTAATATAATTAGACCAATATCTCCTTTTAGACCAAATTTTGAATCATTATTAACACTTACAAATAAATTTTTTCATTATAATATTTAAATAAATAAATATATCAAAATCCCAATATCATAGTTTTAAATATATCATAAGTAGCCACACACGTAAAAATGTTGTGAATGAATCTAAAAGGATATTTTTTTTAATAATAAAAAAATTTATTTATTTAAATTAGTATAAAATTTTGGGTATTAAATTATCACTATGAATTATTATATAATGATGAAACAATGTTTTTTAATTAATTTAAAAATAATATTTACAATATTAAAAATAATAAAAGTGATATAATATGAGTTAGTAATACTTTTATATGAATTGTTTAGATAAATATACAATTTCATTTTTTAGTAAATTTTTTAAATTAAAATTCTAGTATGTTATTCTTGAATTTATATTAAATTAAATTAATAGTGTTTGAAATTCCATTAATGACCTTTTATCAAATTAATATTTAATAAAATATTTAAAAATTACTAAAAATAAATATTATGGAAAATTATGATATTATATGGTCAAAAATATCAACAATTTTCCATTTATATAAAAATTTAATCATTATAATGAAAATTTTAACCCTGTATGACTGAAAAACATTGTAGTGGGTAATGTTAAAATTTGATAATTAAGGGGTTAATATAGACAGTAAAGTATAAAAGACAACATAATCCAATACAAATTATAGATTTTATCATATTAAAAAAGGAACTATATTATATTTATTTTAAAACCTTTTGTAAGAATTTTGGATTGATAATGAGAATATTATATTTTAATCATATATAAAATTCCATAAGTGTCTCTGTCCTCAATTACAAAGGGAACCCTCCATTCTCTTCTTGAAAACACATTGAGTCATATGTCTCTTCTATTACCATGAAAAATCCTATATAATTTTCAAAGATATATTTTATTGGTTATGATCTTCCCAATATCAAATATTATAGTCATTTATATGAAATATAAATGAGTTTATTCAAGGAAGAGGTAATCACTATAATCGAACACTTTTCTTTTTTTACATCTTCTTTTTCATCATAAAAATTTGTTTTATTTATCCTTAAATATTAAATTATGTCTCAAAAATTTAATGACATTTTATTTTCATATTAAAAAATGATTTTTCATTATTTTCCCCATAAAATAGATATTTAATGTACTACTCATGCATAAATAAGACTTATTATCTCCTCATAGAGAGATCATATCTATGTTACTCACCACATTTTATTGATGGGTATAATGAAAAAATTGATATATATGTATATTATATGTTAATTGTTTGATAAGGATACTAGCATATCTACTTTCTTATCATCCAATTATGGGAAAACAATAATTTTGCTCATGCATATGGGTGGACAACTTCCAACAAAAAATAATTTCATTTAGTTCTCATTTACCTTTCAGATAAACAGTAATAAAAACAGTTTAAATGAGTATATATGATATATATATAACATAAAACCTATTTTTAAATGTTGATATATTGTTTAAAATTTTGTAAATTCATCCGTCAAAAAATGAAAACAACCTACATACGTGTGTATGGCATACCATCTCCATGAATATCATAATTCATTTTTCAATATAAATAATTTATGGATGACTTAGAAAATATATAGGATATATATAGATGATTTTTATAATATTATTCTTAGTATATATATGAATATCCAAGATCAATTTACATAGACTAAAACTACATAACCAAAATACACAATAAAAATGATATAGTTATCATAGATAAAAGATATTTAATAAAAATATGTTAATAAGCATGCGAATAAAGTTCTTAAGTAAATAATATATGTTATAATATATATGATTTTATTTATTTGATAGATATATTATATATTAAGAATAATTATAGAATATTTTTGGGCCTATATGAAGGAAATCAATCCTAGGTAAGAGTTTATTTTCGAATCACATCTTTATTCTATGCAATTTTGGTTTACGTATCCCATGTAGGGAATTATTTGGAATTTAAATTGTGAAATATATATGTATTATTTTAGAATGATTATTCTTGAAATTCTTTTTTAATGGTATGATTTTAATTTAATTGGTGCTTATAATTCATGAAAACATGTTTTTATGAAATGAATAAATTATTTATCAATTCACATGAAAATCCTTATTACTTGATCAATCATAAAATAATGTTTTCCCAAATGTTATTGACATTAAATGATTAAAAAATTCATTTTTGATGTGAAAATGGAATTTTCATCGAGAATTTTTTTATTTTCATTTTTATTGTATATTCAATCATCAATGAAATCCCAAATTTTAGTTATGAAACATTAGGGGATGATTAAATGATAAAATTACTATTAATTATCTTTCTAGTTTATGATTAGTATGACTAAAGACTATTTTTTTAGCATTCTTCAAATTAAACATTATGATTTATAGTACTGTTTATTTATTAATCAATTTATTAAAATTTCATATTTTATTTCAGTCATATGAATGATTATATTTATTAAATTTCAACAAATTAATATGAGGAATGAATTGGACATCGTAAGTAATGGGTTGGACCATCAATTGACCCTCGATGAATCAGTAGGTCACATGAGAAAAACTAGACTGGGTATTATATCACGACATCACCAATAGATGTATGATGTCTTAGAAAGAGGCCTTGATGGATATATAACAAGTTCTATCATTATTCATCTCCTTATTATGAGATATGTTATTAATTTTTATTTTCTTTTGGGTTACTTAAGATATGCACAGTTGTAAAATAATCATAAAAATAATGGTTAGAACCATACTTATAGTTCCCAAAACCATTGTTATAGGCTATACCAATGGGTTGGGAGGCTGTTGGTTTATCTTCCACCAATATTGAGATATACCATTGGTTTTGTAAAATAATTGGTATTTGTGGGATACACTAATTGAATCCAAACCACGGGTATAAGTATAATGAAATATCTATACCGTTTGTTTTAAAAACCATCAGTATAGATTATTCAAAAAAACCTTAGGTGGTTTTGATCTCTGGACTTCTGATTTCTATCTCAACGAACAAACCAGTAAGATACAATGTTTTAATAAAACATAATATGATAAATATATTTTTATATTTATAAAAAAATTAATTCATGATGTATTCAATGTTATTTGATAAAATATTTTTCTAAAATTCATAATAAACATAAAAACGGTTTGGAACCCCATTAGAATAGACCTTTACTAATATTTTTCCAAACCTTTGGTTTTGGTATATTAATTTCATGGACCTATTCCATTGGTTTTGGAAAAATATTGTAATTGGTTCATCAAATATAAGTTATTCCAATTATTTTAGCCAAACTGTTGGTATAACGATCACTTATAACAATTGGTTGGGAAAACCCTATGTCATGGTGTCATGTTAATGATTCTATGACAATAATATTTCTAAAACCACTTTTATATGGTAATATAATTTTACTTATACCAATGGTATTTTCAAACCATTGGTATAGAGTCATTTTATGGTACATAGACCAACATTTTAGACCAAACCATTGGAATATGTCATGTTTCTAGTAGCAATCCATGGGTAAGTTTCAAGCTCATATGATTATTTATATGACATTGTTTGTTGATCATGTATTCATTCAATATTATTCTTTATGGGTATGTCATTGATTAAAAATAATATGTTTTCAAATATTTAAATTGGAATATTGATAATACATTATTTATTCCTATTATCTTCAATTATATTAAAACTAGTTTTGGGCATATGAGCTCACCCCTTTCTTATGGTTCCATTCCACGTGATGTTAATAAATATTTTATGATTGGTATATAGGGATATCCTAAAGGGAGGATGGTGTTTCTAGATAAATTATTCTATTTTATTTTATGTATTCAATTTTAATTTGTGAATAAATATTGTGTCTATGTTTCTATTACTACTAAAATATTATATCCTTTGGGATGAAATCACTTGTATATTACATTAATATAATAATCCACCCATCGATTGTCAGTTACAAGGGTTGGTGATATTAAACCCCTGATCACATTAACATATAAAAAAATTGTATATTGAATGGAAAAAACACTATGTACTAATTGTCAATAATGTGTAAAATACCAATAAATTTAATAATTTCTTGAGGATGATTGTTTAATTAAATTTTCCAAGTATATTAATTAATTATAAGAAAACCTTAATTTAATTCACATGTTAATGAAATAATAATGGTTTATATCAAAGTTCCAAATAAAATAAATGATATAAATGAGAATACAAAATTTTATATTATGTACAAAATCCATGGGAAGAATATTTAATTTAATTTAAGAGGTACATAATTGGATTTAAAAAACCAATGTGTGTAGACAAATAAATATATTTTTTAGTCCTTGGAGGAAAAAATAATTTTAGGAAAATATTCATTTATAATGTTTGTAATCACAATTATTTATTACGAATTTTTTTTATAAAATATCTCTAAAAATAAATCAATATATTTGTTTTATTTGAAGAATAACATAAAATTATGACAAAATATTGTCTAATCCTTCTTTCAATCAAAATAATGTCGACATGATTCAACATCACAGTCATTCCTTAGTTAAGGTCCCCCACATAGAAATTATTTTGAGATAGTTGGTTCCTTATTCACAACATTGCGTGTAATATTTGATTTTCATATCATATATACATATGGTTATGGATGATTCATTAATTCTAGAATATTGTTACACCATGACATATACTATTTTTATGATAATGTCCATGGATTAATTAATATATAAAAATGTTATATATATTCTAATATATAATTAGAACCTTGAGATTTAAAGATTGAAAACTAATAAATTGGCATTATAATCTGTATTTTGGGTTCATAAGTGTCAATTAACACTTACTCAATTCAGTGGAAACATAATTAATCCCAGGAAACATAACAGTGCATATATTAAAATAATAAAATGTATAAGTGTTAATTATGAACATATCATATCTTTCATCGATGTACATAAGTAACCACCTTTATCTAAATGGATTAATGTATATCCATTATAGGTTTCTAATTGACTCCCATCACTGTGGAATACCTAGTGGATATAGAAATCATATATCACTCATGTAGGAGTCTCCTCCATACATAGTCTATTGAAATATATCACACCCTGTATTTGAAAAGAAATAGTACATAACTAGTTAGATACAATAGATGTGAATTCTAATACATGTATCCCATGTGATGAAATATAATCTAAAACATCAGCCACATTCATATAATCATCAAAAGAAGTGTATGATTACTAATAATTTAATTATTCATTCATAACATATATATATATAGAATGAAAAAAATGAATAAGTAAAAAATTATTAATTTAATTATTATGTTATTTATTATATAAAAACTCAATTCATGATATCTTAAAGCATGTGGAAATGTTACATGATCATTGGAAATTCACATTTTTAAATAATATAAATCATTAATCTATGTTAGTAATTTTTTTGATTAGCCCATTATGATTCAAGCATAATAAAAAATATATTAGGCAGGTAGTATTGTTTTATCATAAAAAAATATCTTAAAATATCCCTTTATAAAGTAATATGATATCCGTTAGTTCAATTCATGTAATACAAAAGGAATTTAATATGAAATATTTTATGATATTTTTCTAATCACACCATATTTGAATATTTCTTTGGGAATAACTCAATCATCCCGAAATAATACACTATATTAAAATAGTCATTGTACTAGTTTACCATGTTATATATCAATGTAATAACCGATTAAATCATATAATTTTTTTTATTACCTTTCAAAAAGAAGCATTTGAATTGATATAAGAGGTTTTAAAATTTATCATATCATATAAAATTAATTTTGGAATCTAATATAAAATGGCTTTTAAATAAACTGTAATTCACAATTATAGACTATCTTTTAGTTTTATAAAACTTAATTCCAATTTAATTGACCATTATTTATTACCCCATATGATTTTTTCATTAATAAGAAATAAAAATTCATAAATTGATAAAATTAGTCAATGATGAGCCTCTAGAAAAGCATTAGGAATACTATAGAAAAAATGTGATCTACTATGATATCTATGAAATGCATGTATATTTATAGAATTTATCACCTCTATCATCAGATAATATCATTTATTTCTTAATAATTCATTTTTCAAATTCATCGTGTAACTATAGGATTGGTTGTGACAAAATCCTTTAGAGATACTCTTAAATTTCCAATTCTCTAAGTATAAACTAACCTGGTAGATGAATACATCACATATCAGTCCCCCAATTGATGATCCCCTTTCATTCTCCAAATATGATTGATAATAACATCAAATTTTTTACCAAGATTTGCATATAAACTTTCTTAGCTTGTCTCAATCATTAGACATGAGCTGTTGCTTATCATATGAGATGAAAAGTACAATCTTGGTTAACCTCCAACTGAAGGAATTATTAAAAATATACCGAAAATCACCCATAAAATCTAATATTGAAGTCCTATATAGGAATTATATGATTGTATAAATTTAATATCAAGAGATTTTAAATTGATATACTATGTTTGACACCGTAAAATATATGCAACACAAAACATAAACAGACGATAAATGTATTATGTTTTAAAATGATTATATAGCCATTAATTTGAAAGGATTTAATTAAAATAAAATATTGATGAAATAAATATAAATTTCCTAATAAATATAAATGTTTTAATAAATTCATTTAAAATAATCACATATAGTTTAGTAATTTTAATTTATTCATCAAAAATATATTTTCTACAATCATAGATTCTATTTCATTTTAGGATTAAATATTTTAAATAATTTATATAAATTTTATATAATATATTTTAAAAAATAATTTTATTTAGGAAATGATTATTTAAAAATTATCTTGTGGTAATTTTAGGAAAATCTTTTTTCTTTGAATACTAAAAAATATTTCTTTAACTGAAAAAAATATGTTATGAAATTTTATTTATAAAAAAATTTATATGTAATATTAATAATAATTTTTTTTTTTGATCATATTCATATAAAATATTGTAATTAGTTTTTAAAAAAATGATTCAGGTAATTTTTTAAAAAAATATATACTTAAAAATATAACTTTTTTGAAAAAATGAGTTTAATGGAAATTTTCTTGCTTGAATTTAAATTCATTTATTATAAATTTGTGTTTTGTTTTTTAAATTTTTTATTTATTATTAATAATTATTTCTAAATTTTTTAAATATTTTTCTTTTTTGTTCAATATTATTTGCAACCTTCATAATTTTAGTTATCCTGTTAAAAGATACATTTGGTAATTGAGGATAAAAATTAAATGATGTATACTATAAAATGACATTAAAACATTAATAAACATTATTATGTGAGTCGATTTAGTCAATCATATTCCTATATTCAGTTATATAAATTATTTTTTTCAATTATTTTTGAAATTATTACTTTTATAATATTATATTTAACAAAATGTTAAAAATGTCACACTCTTGATTATATTTATGTTATATTTAACATGATATTATTATGGGATAATTTTTTATTTCAAATATTTTTTAAAAAGATAAATAATATCTATTATTCTAGAATTTATTAAAATTTATAGTGAATAAATAATTACTATACTATTTTACAAAATAATGATTCATTAATTATTCCACTATAGTAATATAAAATAAATAATATAAAAAATAATCAAAGAAATATAATTGGATATACTAATTGTGATCCAATAATTTTACAAATGAAAATGAAATTAAATTGATGCATAAATTTTTTAAAATCATACTTCCTATATTGATGTTTATAAAATCAATGTAATGAATAGTTCGAAAAAAATACATTAATGATATATTATGATAAAAAATTATCTAAATGATATAAAATTACTAAAAAAATTATATTTCTGCATATAATTATTATATGTTCAATTATATCATTGATAGACCTTTTATGGTCTATATTTTCACTAATTATAACAATAATGGACATTAAAGAGTAAAATTCCTTATTGTTTGGTTTGATCTGAATGGGGTTAAACAGAGATTAAAATAAAAATATAGGGGTATAAAAATGTTAACAACATGTATAATCCATAATATATAAGGTTATTTCAACATATACTCATCTAATAAATAAATCAATTTAGATCCTTTTATAATTTAATATTAATTTATTATAATTAAATATTATGATAAAGTCCAAAATTTCCCCTCCCCTCTCTTACAAACAGACACCTATTCTCCACATTAGATCACTCTTAAGAACAACTTATCACCCACTGTAAGAAAAAATACATTCCTTTAATACATAAAAAATTATAAATTAGTTATATTTTGTATAACACGGTCCTTTGTATTTTTAATGTTTTACAAAAAGGTGGTTTTCCAAAGAAGAGGAATCATTATTAATCGAGAATATATATAATATTTATTCTCCAACCACTATAAAATCATAAATAATCATTTTTAAAAACAAAAAATTTTGTTTTACATACAGATAGGTGTTATTATGTTAATATAACATTATATATCCTTCTCATCTTCAATGAAAAGTGAAGAAAAACCATCAATCATTAATACGAAAAACTACCTCCTAACGAAATGATGTATTTCTTCTAATAACTATATTTAAATGATGGATTTTAAAGATGGAATTAAAATTTATATATGATATTCATGATATATTTATAATTATCAAAATTTAAAATATCATTTATAATCATACCTTTCTATTCACTAAAAAATTATAACATCATTCGTGTGTAAGTGTAGACTACCACCTCCACAATGTGATTTGACTTTTTACATAAACACATAAAATAGAATATATATATATATATATATTTATTTTTAATAATGTAATATAATATTAATGATATTTTTATAATTATATCTATTTAAAATAATTCATAAAATCTATTCATAATTATCACTGAAATATGGAATCTTTGTTCATGAATACATACGTCCTTCAATCTCTGGGATTGTAATGTCATTTATTATTCATAACCAATATTGACGGTTAGATTTAAACGTATAATTAATTTATAAAAGTGATAATCTATTTATGAATATTAATCCATGGATGATAAAATTAATAACACCTTCACCATTTTTGACATGTAGATGCCATTTTTTGACTTATATATCTTATATTGTCAAAAACGTTTGAGAACATAAATGACAAATTCATTATATATGATATTTTAATATGTGATATAGATTGAATAGTAAACATAAAAAGGATCATAACATATTAAATAATTAACCAATTTTAATTATTCAGGAAGATAAAGAATGTATGTAATGAGTGAGACTCAGTGTAATGGATATTATTTTAAAAAATCTATTTTAGAGACTATATTTCAACTCCTACAACGAAGATAATTTTTTTTATTTGATTACATATACGACAAGAAAGGAATATCCCACAACGATGAATCCCCAATAAATTTATGTTTCGTTTAAAATTATTAATATAAAATTTTAATTAAATGGTTTCATCATTATGTGAATTGTTATTACATTTTAATAAATCATTATATTTGAAATTATTTCAAATGTTTCCAAACGTAATTTTTGTTATGAATGTTTTTTCTTCCATAAAATAAATGGAAAAAATAATTGTTCTAATTTAAATTATACAGTAATAATTACTTTTTCCTCATCTATAACAATTATTTCATGACTGGCCTCCTCTAAAAGCCATCATTTACAAAAAATTGAAACCCACTTTCCCTTTTTTAGGGTATTTTTCTATAAAAATGGGTTTTATAAATGAAATGGTATTTTAATATCCCAAATTTATTCACAGGGGTTTTAAAGACATTATTAAGGATTTTATTCATGATTTGGTCATTGTACATTGTCTACAAAGTGTTGAGAACTATTATTTTTCTTATATTAATATGATGGGTGATCATAGATAACACTCTAGTGCGATGGGTTCTATAGAGGGGTTAGTAAACAATATAGTTAATCCACTTGTTAGAATGTTAGTAATAGTGATTTATTAATGATGTATTGATCCACCTATTTGAATTTTCTATGCTGGATAATTTGTTTTCATGGATTTTTTTTCTCAAAACGTAATATAATGCTATTTTTTTAAACGACCCATTTCTGGGTATAATGGTAAATTCTTAAGAACCATTTTCATTTAATTTGATATTTTTCAAATGACTAAGGGAATTTTTATCTTCCTTTCCATTAGATATATTTGTGTGATCACACCACAAGTTTAAAATGTTTTTTATAGGGTGTTTATAATGGGTCATGACAAATAAGGTATCACGTCATAATCCATGAAAATTTTCATTAAAATAATATATTATTTATTTTAATGATTTTAAATTGTGAAAAAACGGTTACATAATAGATGTTTCCAGTTCTCAATATATTGGAGTTTTATGTAAGAGTTAGGACCTAATATTGTAAATCTATAAGTAATTAAATATCTATAAATTTAAGGGAATATGTTATTGACTTAAAAATAAATATTATTCATTATTTAAGGATATTAACTTATAAATGATATCAAATGAGGGTTTATATAACATTATATAGTAAGATATTATTTTTGAATAATTTTAAATTATTATATAAACATAATGGTTAGTATTATAGGGAAAATGATTGTTATTTTTTACAAATCAAAAGACGAAGATATAACTTGAATATTAATATCATAGTGTGTTTAAATCGAATAAGATATTATATTATGATTTTATAGATAATCTCTTAGTAATTTCTTTTTGTTTTAGAAAATGGAGGTGTCCCATAGGAAATGATGAATTAATTGATGTTTATAAAAAATTGGTTGTTTTCTGAATGAGAATACAAATGGAATTTAAGATATAATGATAGACCTTGTGGTTATTATTATCCATATTTTAGGAGAATTGGATTACAATTTAAACATTTTAAATTTTAAAAAATCATCTATTAAATGTGAAACAAATCCCTCTTAGAGGTCGAGTGATAATGAAAAAAATGGTATGCATATTTAATGACCAATTTATCAAAAATGTGGAATTTATAACCAAAGAAAATTTCATAAAAGAAAATAATGTTTTTTATGTGCTAATAGAGTTCATAATGAAATAATATTCGATAGAAAATTGAAAAATTCAGTTATCTCCATGAAGGGGAGGGAATTTATTCCTAAGGCATCAACTAAATGTTCTAAATGTGGGGTGAATGATCATTTTTAAAATCTATGTCATAAGATGATGGAACATAAATGTGAGAATCAAGACTTTACCAAAATCATTTTATCAATACCAAATGCCATTATATTTTATAATTAGGAAACTAAAAATGAAATATGAATCGTATGGATTATGTCATGTATTATGCTTTCAGATTATATAATATTAGGTAATGAAATCATATTTATCTTTTATCGAAATGAAATATAAATGAATAAGACATATATTTATGGTTAATAAATTATAATGAATGTGAAATTATTAAGGTTTCTATATTCAAGAGTTATTATGTAGTGGTAAATTAATGGATGATCATAATTTTAAAAACATGAATACACTTTTGATGAGTGATGTACATTGGGGGACTTTTATTGATTTTGGATAGATGACTAAGGTATATATATATCTTATATTTATCATTTGAAAATGTTATTTTAAGAATAATTATATTTATACTTCCTAGAAAATTTTTTAATTATATGTATAACCATTCATGTTTCTATGTTCTTTTATATTGTGTTAATTATGGGTTACATTTTTGTTACATAAAAGGAATTGAACTAAATGAAATTTGATGTTAAAACAATTATTTTTTGTTGAATATATCAATGTTTTTTTAGGATTATTATTATATTTTTTTTAATGTTTTGTGGAATATATTTTACATAAATAATAATACTTTGGGAATGTGACAACCCATAAAATTTTGAATTGACTTGAGGATTGGACCCCCACCCAAAAAGTGATAAGTGTGAAATGATTATCATTTTCTTAAAAGATATATTTTTTAGCATGGAATTAATTATCTGCATTATTTATTTCGAAGATATTTATAATGTTATCATTTTAGAAAATTTATTTTATCATAATGGTAAGCACTGTATTTTAAATATATTAATGGATTATGCGACTAATTTTAGTTCAGAAGAAGTTAACTATGATCATGGGAAACTTATAAAATTATGATAAAAATAACACGATATGATTTTATTTTTTGAATAATTGAAAAAATAAATGTTTTTGTAAAAATATATGATTTTAATGTGACCTTATAGTGATTTATGTTAATAATGGAAAAAATTATCTTATCATGGAGATTATCTGATCTAAGATAATATTTTTTTGGTATGAGACATTTAGAGTGATTATTATTGTTTCAGATGATAAATAGTAAATTTATCTTGGAAGACTATGTGGTCAATCCCTACTTGACTTTTTAGTTTCATTCATAGTCAGGAATACGTTTAAGGAATTTTATGGATATTTATTTTTTTGAATGATCTATATTTATCTTTGTTTATTAAAAATGTATTTTGGATAATAATTCATTTTTTCATCAAATTAAGGTTTATTATTTTTGAAAAAAAATTATCTCATGTTAATCATTTTGGTTTTGGTAAAAGTATAATTTCATGTTGAATATAATTTTATTCTTTTTTCGATTTATTGACCTAGTGATGTTGATTATTATTGTTTATTAATGAATTATTCATATAGAATACTGATTATTTGTTGGAAAAGATTATATTGTAGTGGGAATTGATGAAAACATTAAAAAATAAATTTTGATGAAGAATATTTTTTTATTTCCATATTCCAGGAAGTAAATTAATTTCATAACATTTAGAAAATGGATTTGATTTTTTATACATTTACATATCTTGACATGATATTAATGGCCTTTTAAACTACCACATATTTATGGGTTTATAATGGTGATGGTGTGGCCACTACCTGTAAGTAGAATATCAGGCCAACTAGACACTTCTCTTATTCAGCTCGGATCTACCCTAGATTCTTCTTGGAATAATTTCTTCATGATATTCTCAACCATTCTTAGTCCTCTGATTCTGATCTCCCAGAATGACTCATCTACATTCCATTGATTTTCATCTATTTTTCTTTCTGAAAATGAATTCTGGGATATTTTCTCTTTCTATTCATCTACTATGGAGGTCATATTCATCCTAGATCAAACATCACTTGAGTTGTTTGAGGGGTTTATCAACACAACATGGGGTCTTCAATACTAAGTGGTGGTTAGGGATTTGGATCACTAACTCATGGTTATCAACCTTCTTTATGATGATGACTTCACCTGCACCTGGTTATCGAAGTCATGTTTGTGTGATAGTAGTCACTTCCTTCTTTTTCATTAGATAGTAGATTTTGATGATGATCATTATTAAAAGTGTGTTGCGGTGTGGATTTGAATTCAGTATCTTCCCTTACACTTTCATAATCCATCTATCATCAAAGGTATTGGTGACATGATGTGTTATTTTGTTTTCATGGATGGAAAATTTCTTTTCATGAAGAAGCTTGGATTTACTCACCTCTGCATTAATATGGACCTCTTAGATTCTCCCTCACATCATCTGTTTCTCTAGGTTGAAGTTGTGTTTATATTTTGGAAAAAAAATTCCTTAGGAGGAAACCTTTGGCTATTGTTTTATTTATTGTTAAAAAGGCCAATGGACATTATTTTCTTCTTGACAAGGGATGAGTGGTCGCAACGGATCAATGCCTAATCCTAATGACATCTCTTCTCCCATAGTTCATAAGTATAATGTTGGATTCCCTCCTTCTGGTGTCAAGATGAATCCAATATCTTTTCTCAGTTGTCATCACTCCAATATTGGATTTATATGGGGTCCTTCCAGGACATGCCATCACAAACACTCCTCACCTACTTCATGTTCTACCAGGTTCTACCTATCATGATCCCCCTTTTCCACCAATGCTTCAGGGTGGTGATAAAGAGGGTAAGGGCCTTGTTATTGTGGTATTAGGGGGAGGTTATGGACCATCCTATTCCAACATTGTGTGTGATGTTGTGAAAAATCCTACAGGGATATGGGATATCCCATTTTTATGAGTTACTCATAATACCATTGGAGCCAAATGGAGCATCACTTTTGATGTTGATCAAGAAGAATCTGTAGGAATAATGACCCTATCCACATCTATGGTTGCGATGATCAGTTGCACATGGGTCTAGACTGACGTAGATTCATCTGTCATCACCCATAATCAATTTGAAATCCTTTAGGGAGACAATCATCCCAAAAAGAAGAAAAATAATGTGAGGGAAAGAAACAGAGTTGTCCATCCTTGGTGTTCCATTGATGTTCTTTGGTGGGAAGGAGGTAGAATGTAGGATGGTAATTATATGAACACACTCCATAAGCTTCCAATCTAATATCATTTACTATTATTATGATCTTTCTTTTAAGAATGAGAGTTTTGTTTTCTATGGTATGTATGAGGTTTATTTTGGGGTTTAACTTCTCATTTTCACAGTGTTTCATTTCTATGGTTCCGACTAACGTATAAAGTGATTTATGAAAATTTAAAAAGATTTATTGGTGGAATGATTACATATATAAATGTGACTGTTATTTCATTGATGTTAAATTATAGGGTATGAGTATGAATAATTTTATTGTTACACAATTGTAAATGTCCTATTACATATAAATTTATTGGTAAATTCATAATTAGTATTCAAATAAATTTATATACGATGAGTTTATTCTCAGAAAATATTTTTTCCTCCAAAATGGGGTTACATTCTTATAATCAGTGAATATTATAATAACTTTATATAAATTTAATAAAATGTATGGGAAAAAATTAATTACAATATTGTAATTATATTTTCAAAAATATCATATATATTGTCTTTGAGAATAAAATGAAAATATTTATCATTTAATTAATAGTGAAAAATACTTTTTTCTATTTAGAAATTGTATTTTCATATGATGTTTTTACTGTCACAAGCCCCTCCCAATAAATAAGCCCCAGATTGGCAACAATCACCAATGGTATAATAAACATGCGTATGAGAGGAATTAACCTCTAATAGAAAATGAGGAAGGGGGAGATAAGAAGGATACACCAATAGGAACCAAATCATACATATATATAATGAAATCCCAGATGAAGACATGGAATTTCATATAGAACATTTACTATTAAAGGTGAAACTACATGTTGAAAAATGGTAAAGACGACATTACACATGATGCCTAAACAGTTCCAGTAAAACCGTGACTGGTAATATATAGCCTAATACCCAATTGTCTCATGTTTATTGGAATAAAATATTACATATATATAGGTTGATAATTATATTATACCCATTGGTATTATCCTCAAATAATCACATGATAATGAGAAGGAAATAATGATAAAGCATTGTGCACTATAGTGAAACTAACTCATCACAAAAATAGGTATATTATGTTCCCATCCTCCTGATGGATAAATCTCATCAAGTACCACAAACATGAAGTAATACAATATAATAATGAAATATCAAGGGTATATTGGATCAAATTATACAATGGTTTACAAATTTCCTCAACGTCATATGTGTTGATCCATCTCACTCCAAAATAATCCAACCAAAACAACTTGAGAAACAAATCACAAAATCCACATTGTTTATCACATCATCAAGTCATCCAACATCACCTCTCTATATATAGTTATAATGTATTTTATAGGGTAAATCTAAGTCCATATAGTGGTAAAATATATTTTGTATTATACCTCAATCCATTGCATCCCATATACTGAGTAACTACCTCAATCCCTCACAAAATATATATGTCATACAAATAATAAATAATTGGTAGCCATATCTATTAGTACATGTGGGTTATATAACCAAAAATACATCACATTTATCTACACATATATTTTGGAAAAATAACCACCATACATTATATAATATGTAATTACCATAATATGATAGTAGGTCCATATGGGATAATCAACAATCCATCATACAACCGAGAGTTTAGATAAAACACCCTCCAAGTGTCTATTGTGAGTTAGAAAAACAATGTGACATTGGTGGGATTGTGTATGAAATCAAATAATAAATATGATATAATATTTCTCACAAATACACTATGGAAATAAAATTTTGCAACACCCAATTGTATTTAATGTATCTTAAACTCTTGGTTTCCAATACTTTGTCCAAATCACCAATAACTAGGAAAAAATATTTGAGAGCTACACTAATTACTTATCTCTTTTTTTATCATTTCCATCCTTAAAATAATTCATTATACATTATTTATCTATAAATTTTATTCCATATATGATACATTAATAATCATAGTAATGTTTATTCCCTCTTGGAAAAGTAAAAAAATGGTCCATAATTTCTCATGATTAACATCTTTTCAGAATTTTTGTTCCATCAAAATGAACCATGTGGGTTATGTGTTATTTAATAATCACTAAAAAAAGAAAATAATTTTTTTCTCTATAAAAACTATCAAATAATAATACCAATTGAAATCCTATAATATTTGACAACTATTTATCCTATGCAGTGGGGAATGTAATGAAATTAAAATATGAAAGTCATCCCTCTCCCATTAAAAAATTGACAACATAGCATAAAAAATATTAGGATCACATTAATGAGTAATCACATATTTAACCACTTCAATCATCTAGTGTTCAATCCACAAGACCAAAATACACATACTAATGCATATTTCCATCATAGGTATATGTGATTATCATGTCACGCCTACTTCCATTCCCCATCACATCCTCCATCATATGGTCATCTATCCTAGGCTCATAACACATCCATGAATCCCCATCCTATATCACATCACATAGTGAATATCAAGTTCAAATTTCCATAAAATGAATACAGAAACATATGTAGAAATGGAATTTGGGAAATACATTCCCTAAAATATGTAATTTTTCATTCACACATAAATCATCACTCACGACTCCAAACACAAGGAACTCAACCTTCCCATGCATATTGGATAATCAGGACCTAGAAATTAATTTTATCAATCAAGTATATTTTATTCTATCTTAAAATAACCAATTCATTATTCATATGATTAAACAATGGAAACTGATGTCAAATCTATAAAAAACTACAAAAATATAAACATGATTTTATCATGAAAACTAGTTTTATTAAATTTCCAGAAAAACCATTTTCATATAACACTCCTTGTTTACTATTACAAACATTACCAAAAATATATATCATGGTTCACATTATTTAACATTTCCATGAATAACATGGAATATTTATTTCAATTATTCTAGTTCATTACATCAATTTTATTTCTATCACATTTTAAGAAACACGAGATTGCAATAATTCCCCTTCATTAATTTCATAATCCAATTAAATTATTAATTAATATGGATTTATGTTCGTTACCTTTTTGCACATGTAAATCTATGTATATGTACATGCTAATAAAACATAGCATAGATATCTCAATATCTATTAAAATAAGTTGAAACAAGATAAAATTGTATAAAGCATCAATATGTGATCCCAAACAAATTCTTTATGAATTTTGATAAATAATTATAATGTGAATTCCATTTCATTAAAAGGGATAAAATATTAACAATATTTTATTTCATATAATTAAATAGACATTAAATTAATATTGTATGTAAATGAATTCAAGTTTATTCACATGATAAGAAATCATTTTCATAGATCTCAATTACCTATAACAAAAGAAGTTGTATACCTCCATGGATATCGTGTTAAAAACACGCCATAAAAATAATGAAAAACTCCTTTAGGAAAATGGAGATGATATAAAATCACATGGAAAGAAGAAATTGGAGGAATTAGATGAGAAAACATGATAAAAGAGGTATAATGTACCTTAGATCTACACAAGTCAATGGTTGGATGTTGATAATCAATCCCTAGTTAAGAAATTAGAAAATTCATGAAGATTATATCATTTGAACCCTTTTAAATTTTGGAAGATCTAGGGTTTCTAAAAAATGAGTTCCAAGAGACTTTATAGGCGCATTGAACAGGGGATTTACATGACTTGAAACTATTTCACATCTTGTAATTATTAGGTTTTATGTATTTCCAAAAATTCATAACCTTGAACCAATTATTCCCAAATTATTATACATCATGTTAAAACCTAAGAACATTCCTAAAAAAATTAACTACATTTAGGAATTGAGTTTCATCCCACACTAGCTATGAACTTCATATTTGTGATGTGAAATAATTACAAATCTTAAATTCTACACATTTACATCATTTTAGTAGCCAAAACCTCCAACCCACTCCAGGATATGGCCAATATGTAGTATGAGCATCATGAAGAAAAAAGTGTAAGAATACATGGATCAAATCCCTTACGTTAGATACCACTCAAAAAAATATTAATCCTTGAGAATTCAAAACCCACCTATATGGAAAATGAAAAGGGGTCTTCCAAATTGAAAACTGTTGAGATTCCACTCAAGGACCATTCCATTATAGGATCTCAAAAACCTAATTAGAGGAAGAGCATGGAACTAAAAAATAGAATCAATGTCATCTAAAATACTATCCCTGACACGAATCTCTCAAATTTGTCTAATCCACAATAAGAAAAATTGCAAACCATATCATAATATAGAAAGGTAAACTACAATAATATTAAAACAATAATACGGTATAGCTAAACAACTAATTCCATGGAGTACATAGTACACATTTTAGACTCATGTTCACAGGTACTCCTCTCCATGCCATGGTTCCATAAAAAGAAACGAACCAACGGAATATAACACATAAACAACACATTCTATGGGAAGAGCTGGATAAAATAGGATGAATCCTGAAGGTTGATTCCTTATCCACATAAATATTATCCCAATCGAAGACATTTCAGTCATTATGATGATATTAATGATGACTTGACACATAAAAACAACATGTATCTGGATCATTTATGTGGGTTTTTACATCTTATATTCCATGACACAAACATGAGAAAACACCTCAAAAAGGCCAAAAAAACATGGGATACATATTACTATAAAGACAAACCACCAAATTCTATGACAATTAGTCACGATCAAGGACATATTCTAACAAAAATAAAATTCCAGAGGACAAAAATTATGATAGACATAGTATTTTTAAGGATCTTGTTCTTCTATTATCTTCAAATTAATTTCCTAAACCATCTCCACCATTTTTTGTACCCGTTTAGTGCCTAGAACTTATTCATATCAAAAACCTATACATCATAATGGATAATGGAATGGTATGAAATAAAAAAAATTCAAATTACTCTATACAAATGGTGGAGTGGAAATGATTTATAATAAAAGATGAATTCAGGTAAATTAATCATAGAAAAACCACAATAATATAGTGAAAAGTGTGAAACATGTCCTCATGTGTATGGATGGTCCACTCTGTCCGGCCATCCTTATGTGAATATGAAGTACTACTAAGACATAAAAGAGAGAAAAATTCATTCAGGAGACCTATTTAAACCATTTATGTGAAATAAGGATATATATTAGATATGACTATATTTGAGACTCTCTGGAGTCATACCACCTCCACTAGATACTATGTCGACAAAAAAACCTCTGAGCTTGACTCCGAGAGAACAATAATGTCGTTCTATTTTTCAAATGATTCATTATCACATGTATTACATAATATCCCCATTAAATAGAAGTTAAACTATTAAACAAATCCATTGATATGGAATCCCACTTCCACACGGGAATCTATATTGTTTAGGGAAAACAATAGATACTTTTGTGATCATCCTGCACCTTATAAAAAACCAAACATCCAAAAATGAATTATAAAACTATGAAATTTAATCCATGACCCAAAAAATGACCTATAAGTGCACATTAAATCATCATCATGGGAGGATGTATCACTGAATAAAAGCTATGGAGCCCGTATTGAAAAATATTATTCATTATCAAATGAACAAAACACCTTCCCTAAAACAATACCCATTATCATCCATTATTTGACCACAAATTAATGTAATCTCAAAGTAAAAAACTATCTATCCAAACCATCACCTTATAATCCTAAAATCTAGAATCCTCTAGCTATTGGACCAATAAATAATTCTATATCATTTAGAAAATGTATCCCCATCCATCAACATCTCCCATATATTGATACATCATGTTGAATTCAGCCATCACTCTTTAGGAATCTATAGATTCATGCACGACATCCCATCATGACTCCTTACTCTACACATCAGCTAAAATATTTCCTATATATAGAATATTTGAAATATAAATTATGTAATCATGTATGAATTACATTCACTAGAACTTAATAATGTTCATGTCGTAATTGGAGAAGACATACCTGATGAACTTATGGTCAGTAATAACAATAAAACTCTCACTAATTAAGTAATGTCATCATAAATTCAATGAAAACACAACTTTCACCATGTTAATATTAGGGGTGGAATAGGCATGCTAATTAAGATGTTACCTTAGATAATGATAGGAAACATATTATCTCTTCTCTATTAAAACACGATCCAAGATAATTCCGGAAGTGCGAAATAAATCATCACATTGTACTACCTCCACTAAAAAAGGACTACAGAACTGGAAAAAATTTCCTTCAAATAATCAAAATCTAAAAATCACTATTTATTCCACATGAACACCTAATCCTTTTAAGGAATTCCCATCAGTGTATTCATAAAATTAGTGGAATTAATTATGATCTTACAAAAATGGAATGTATGACCATGGAATATCCTCAACTATACCACTATCATGGGGGTGAAAAAGATAAAATCACCAATATATTGGAATGATACATAGCCACTCACAACTTGGACATGATATTCCCATCATGTACTCTTCATTTTCCTAGAACACAATCATCTAAAGCTTCATATGTACCATATCATGACTAGGATCTACCTGAATGGAATTGAGATTCCGTGTATACCGCTCCTCGTATATATATTAAACATGGATTTATTCAATTAAAATAATCTTGAACACATCCATGAACTCTATGAACACAATATTCATCAACCCCATTAACATGAATAGAGAATTCATTACAAAAAACAACATCACAAAGAATATGTAATGTCCATGATGAAAATAAAAATAAAAATGATGAATATCTTCATGCTTCACCTGCATATGATTATATCATTTTTTAAAATTATTTTTAGAGAACCAACATTTTCGCATTTGATGATAAAATAAAACATAAATCAATGGAATATCATATAGTGTCCTCCCTATCGCTTTTTTGAAGCATGGATAATCGATAAAAAGATGAAAATTGTAATCAAACTTCTTCAAAAATAATTTTCTTTCACCATAAGGTGACTCAATTGACTAAATAAAACATCACAAAAATAGATCATCACGAAATACTGATACCTCTCACCACTCAGAAGACACAGTCCTATATATAATCATCAATATTGGAGACACTCATGTCCATATCTTGATCAAAAACACAATATCATATTGAGGGATAAATGAAAAAACATCATCTTCAAAGATATAATGGTAATCTACAACAACCATGGGAAACAATTACTGCTGACCCTCTGATGATGTCATCTTTAGCTCATTCATCAAAGTAGAAAATGATTGAGACACCTTTTACCCATTCGAGTCTCTACCTCATGTCCAAAATAATGAATAATGATAGGTAACATAATGTAGTGTGTCAATCATGAATCAAAACAAACATGAAACCATGTATAAAATAAGAAATATGTATCTTCAATGACATTTAGCTCTCCTAGTGTTGGAAATACTAGAGGATGAAGTTTACCATGGAATTATCTATAGAATCCCTATCCCATATTTCAACCATCTATACAACAATACTCTACACTATGCGGATATAGAGTATATCATCAATTTAATCTCACTACCCCATATCCTATTCGATGATCCCAATCTATAACACACTATTGGTAATGCCTCAGATGAACCTACTTCAATGGAGGAGTGTAAATATGAAACAAAGGAACATAGTAACTACACATAAATTCCAAGAACTCTCACCACTTATATCCCTAGGCTCTATAAAATAATAAAACATATTATCCCTTATATGTTTTCTAATAGATTCCACCCATGGTGAAACAAGATGATGGGGGATGGGACCTACCCCATATGGTTAAATGTTATTATTTCTAAAATAATGGTATCCCCATATCACAACTCTCATTCTTATGGAATCTGGATGACTCCCCTCTCGTGGGGATCTAGTTCATCACAATATCCTCTCAGCAACCTCGTTTATCATCTGAACATGGAGATACGTCTTCAATACAAACTGGATGATATAGTGCATGATCTATAGTGATAAAAATTCCCCAAAATTATATTCCCTATCATCCTTATCTGAAAACAATTTTGAATCATAAAATTGAAGGAACATAAATAATATCTAAAAACCTCAATCCATTGAACTACCATATGGAATGGTAAATTTATTTTGGTGAATTTATGCCCTCATGGATACAGAAAGGATAACTTCTCAGAATTGGTATTTTAACTTCTACGACGAGGTTGTTTACTCCTTGGGATCTTGGAGGATAATGAACAATCACTACTTTGATGCAACACAAAACACATTCAAATCCAATGAAACACAATAATATTTAAAATAATGAATAAAATTTAAAGATATAATAATCTCCTCTAAAAAGTATTCAATGACTAAATTTGAAGTTAATACCTTGTTCATCCCTATAATCTGGCACTGAAACATTATGTGTTTTCTTCTCTATGTGTCACCATCATCGACCTCCCCTCTATGATGATCTTCTAGAGCATCAAGTTGATCAAAATTGATGTGAATAAAATGAGGATGTCAACCAAAATATATGCCTTCAGAAAGTTCAATATATTAATGATCCTAAAATAAGAATGGGGAATACATTAAATTGATTTATTGAATATTTTATTATGTTTTTATGTTTTAATCTTTCCCAAGGAATACCCATTTAAAAAAATGATTCTAGGTTCATTACAATGTCTCTAAAATGAAATAGTTATCATTAGATTTAGTATCCTTTGTAAAAATATTGGTCTATTAATCAATTCAATAAGGCCTTATTACAGGTGTCTCAACTTGTATCCCATGTTTACATTTCTTACTAAATATAGCGGCCACCATTTCCTTATAAAGAGATGAAATCCTTCCACTTTCTAACTAGAAAATACATCTTATCCCTCAACCTCCCATTAATTTCAATATTTCATAACTCCCCCAAAACTTACCCCTCCTAATCTAGAAATTAGGGCATGATATGATGAAATATTGAGCCCCACCTATTTTAGGGTTCGATATGGAGACTAGCACTGAGGGTATATCAATCAAGAATAGATGGGGGGACTCCCCTATACAAAAACATGAGGATGAGAGATATAAGATAGATAAAATAATAAGAACCTATTTCAACAAATACATAATATAATACCAATTAAAAATATGAAATTCCAAAAAGCATTATAAATATTGAAAATGAAATTATATGCTTAATAAAGTAAATCACAATAGTAACCATGAACCCCAAATAAGTTCTATAAGACCATATACTAGAAATATCTAGCCCAATATCAAGGCTTCATCGACTGACCTAAAATATTTATCATATATATATATATATATTGTGAGAATAAAAATACACTCAGTAGGATCATCTCTAGATCATTTCATGAATTAGTTAACGTTGTCATGATAAATAATAGGGAACAATAGAGAAAATGACACAACACCTAAACAAGTATTCTATGATCCTGAGCTCAACATGAATAACTCTCCCCATGTTTCAAAAACAATTGAGAATATAGAAAAATATTTAAACATCAATGGTACCTTAATCTCACCTCCCCATTAGTTTTCATCTCATCTTAAACATTCCCTTCTTGAGTCATCTCTATACAATGTATTTCCACTTGAACTCACCTTGGAAATGTATCCCAACATGAACCTCACAAATGACATCACCAAAAAAAATCCAATTTACTTTTCCATATATAGAAACCAAGTCGTTTTCAAGAGGGACCACAAAATGTATAACATGTATCCTACATCGATTATTATACCTATTATTGTTACATCAAATATTTTGAGTATATTCCTCAAGCCATAATAGACTATAAATGAAATACCTATAATAGTACTTTGGATTATAAATCAAGTAACACGTTTATGTTAAATAACCAAAAGACACCATTGACCTCTATACACATATATTGGGAAACGGACCAACATTAATACTAGTATATGTAACTACCAAGATAAGAGAGTGGGACTAGATGGAGTAGTCACTCATCCATCCTCCCACTTGGATGCTGCAGATAACATCTATTTAGATTCCATCAGATGATAGTCTCCCAAACATAAATGGTTGGGAAAGAATATGAAATCACATAATCTACATTATATAATGTAGCTCATAGCAACACTATGGGAATAACCTAATATAACTGTAATATATATCTAATGTCACTCAGAATCCCTACTAGTACTAATTAGAAATGGCCTATTATAAGTTCACAATCATTTTAAACATAATCAATAATTACATCTTTCTTTTTTATCATTTCACTATGTTAATTTGTTAATTATAGATTAATTTTATGAAGTCAATATTCAACATCCATTACATTAATGATCTAATTAAATTTCCTTCCCAATAGGCATAATTAAAATTGGGTACAAATATTCTCATGATTAACATCATTTCAACATTTTAATTCCATCTTGACTAACCTCATAGACTAGAAATTCTCTAATAATTTGTATAATCATTAGATAATCCATATTATCTAGGAAACCCATCCAAAGACACCACAAAATGAAAAAATTAAATCAAACACACCAAAATACATCAAGAAGTAAGGTATGGAATGAAAATAAAACTAGTGACCAAAGTATCACCTATTAAACAAATTTAGAAGAGATAATCCCCACTCTCAGCAACACATCATTAGGTTAGCCCATCATTAACCCATTCCAAGATCTTCAGTACTATCCCTGATACCCATATGAATATCATCGTGTATATATCCATCTCTATATTCTAATATTTCCATATCATTTGGGACTCCTCTCCCTATCACAGGGAATATATTAGGCTGGTCCATCTGCTGTTCATAACACATCTAAGCCACCCCACCCCACATCACGTCTCATAATGAAGCTCTAGCCAATCTCCATAATAAGAAATTAATAAAAAAAACATTTCATAACAAATTGGTTAATATAATCCCTAAAATATTTTATATATACATCACACATATACATCATCACATGGATCCAAACACATTGAATGTTGACTTCTAATTATTATAACAAAATTAGGCCTTAAAAAATTAAGTTTTCAAACAACCGATTTGTATTCCTTATCGAAATAACTTATTCATTGTTAAGAGGTTCCAACTTTGAGAAACCCAAGGAATAAATCTATGACAATATATCAAAATATATACATGAATTTTGAATTAGAAGTTGATTTAATAAACTCTTAGAATAACTATTCCTTATTAATATTCATTTCAATTATTATCATTTTACTTAATAGACATTATCTCGATTCAAATTCATTATCATTTCCCATAATAATTAAGCATATAATTTTAAATTATTCATTTTATTAATTAAATTTTATTACCATAAAATTAAATGATACATTAGATTAACACTATGCCACTTCTTTTAATTCTTTCGCTGGTTAATTATTTATTAATTATGGAATTATGTTTGTCACCATTTTCCACATGCAACTAAAATAATAAAAATATGTTATTGAAGCATAGAATATATATAATACTATCTATAAAATAAATAAACCCCTATTACTATGGTATTATGTGTCAACATGTGGTCCCAATATATTTATTTCTTAATCTAGGTAAGTCGTTCTAAGGTTTATTCAATTACTATTCCAATGGATAAACCATGCATAATATACCATTTCACATCAATAAACAGAGAAAAAAAATACCCATCATAAATGTAATAACCATTAATCAAATTAAAATAGAACAATGTTTTAGAACTTGATCACCTCTCCCTAAAAACGAAATACCCATCCAAGTACCCCGACATTACAACCATAGTAACAAAAAACAAGAAAAAATTCATTTTAAAAATGGAGGTGATAAAACATTTAATGGAAAGAATAAATGGGAGATAATAGATAATATTTAATTAGGGAATAGGCAGTATATACCTTTAATCATCCCAAATAAAGGGAGGAATAATGAATGGATCCCCATCAATGGAATCCCCAAAAGCATGAAGAGGGGGATTGGATCACTAGGATACAAAGAGATCTATATTTTTTTAGAAAAAAAACCCAAGGTGATGTTAAATTTACCGGTTCTCTATATATTTGATTGATAAAGTGTGAAATTATTTCACATAATGTACATTTTTAGCATCAAATATCACATAAAAACACTTATCCTTGAAATAATTAATCTACAATTATTACAAGTTCTGTAACACCATGTGAACATTTCATAAATGAGATGTGGAAATATTTCAGAACATGAATGGGAAATCCCAAAAAAATGATCTAAAAATACATGATGTAAATATATTAAAAGTTTTGAATGATCACTATGTCAATAATTTTAGTATCCAACACCTCTAAACCCACTCTTAGCCTCTTCTTCTAAGCACTACGAGCATCCAGAACATTTAAATGGTCCCACTGCACTGATTTGAGCCCTTACATTTATAAATTCAAATTACATTATTTTATTTTAATGTTAATTTCATACATTTAATTATAAATAATTAAATTATTTGGTATAAAATTCATTATAATCATTATATTAATATTAATAAGTTTTATTCATAAAAATATAATTTTATGAAACATAGATTTAGTTATGTTTGGATGGTTTAATTTAAATATTATTTTATCACATATGTGATTCTAATTTAAAACAATGGAATCCATATATATATATATTAGGTCCAAATTTAGTAAATATATAACATTTATTTTTTATTATATGAATTGTGAACATAGTATTATTTATTAACATAGTAAAGGGAAAATCAGTTAATTAAAGATAAATATAAAATGACAAGGACTATAAAATTCCTCAAAATCAAACCTAAATTTTATAGTATCTTTCCATATCATCCATACACTCAAATGATTTCGTGATATATGAATTTTTTAACCATTTGGATGATATAATAGCCTACATAATATTTTCGTCAGTAAAAAGTCAAAAATTTCACTCTTTTTTTTAATAAAAAAAATTTCATTAAAAATAATGTTATATAAACAATATGTTTAGATATAAATAATTAAATTTAATATACATTATTCATAAAAATAATGAAAATTTATGTTCATTTTTACTGATGAAATAGTAACATTTATTATTTATACAAATTCGGTGCAAGAATTATTCAATTAGTGGAAATATAAAATAAAATATAAGAAAAATATTAAAATAAATATAATAAGATATAATTAATGTGTACAATAATTTTTTATATTTTAATGAAATTCAAGGGTTGTTTTAAAATATTTGGATCGAATATTTATTATTTTCATGATGTTATTAAATTCAATTTATTTAATTTTTCTAAAAAAGAGATATTAAATATATATTATTATTGATAATATTTATTTTAATAATATAAATTTTTTAAAAAATATATTCTTTTATTTAAATCAGATATAGATTACGATATCACTTGTATTCAATTTATGTTATGTTTTCCATTTATAGTAACTATACTAAACAGTATATCATAAACATCCTTGTTGTGAATGTTGGTGTAAAATGGGCTAAAGAGTGATTAAAAAACAATAAGGGTGAATATGTGGTCAACATCATATCATGTTTTAAATTTATGAGATTATACTGAAATATACTCATTTAATACTTTAAATAATACAGTTTAGAGAAATATGTTTTGTAATATTAATTTATATTAATTTAATATGTTTAAAAATGTAAATAATTCCCCTCTCTTGTCTTATAAAAGGGAACCTCTTATTAAATTCCCTTCACAACCCAAAACACATTTGGTTTTGACTAGATCATCCAAAATACCTTCTGAAACCCCCTCCCCCCATATTTTAGAGGCATGATATAGAGTGTACTACCTTCTTTATTGGTCTTATGATTTTATGATATTGAGGTTGTTCGAATAAAGATATCAGTTTTTATCAAGTAAGTCAATTTTATTTCCTATTCCTCCTAATTAAAATCTTCATTCATCAATATTTTTTAATAACACCAATATCATTGATATACATATGTATTTATTAATTGATGTAACTACCATTATCCATTTCTTCTTCCCATACATAGGAAATGAAACCATCATTCGTTTGTATGGAGGACTACTGCATCAGAAAATTATGTAATTGTTTCTAACACAATATATAATGGATTTATTAAAATAATGGAATTAATATCTTTATATGATATTTGTTGAATATTTTCAATTATTGAAATTATATATATCGTTCCTCATCATATATTTCCATTCACTGATACATAATAATGTCGTTTGTGCATACATGTGGAATACCACCTCCACAAAGTGATGTAATTCATCTTTCATCAACACATCCTCTGAATGATATTCATATACTTGTGTTGATGAAATTAATATTATATTTAAGATATTATTATATTTTTTTAAAATTATACATTCTATATATACATAATGAAATTTGAAATATGGATAAGTTACTCAATTGTACACATTCCCTGCCATCTGAATGATTGAAACATAATTAATTTTTCATAACCATATTTATTGATTGTATTTATAAGTATAATTTTTGTGTAGAAGTTATACTTATGCCTTGAATAATATTCTAGAGATTTTTAAATAAATAATCTTTTAATCGTAGTCAACCAACCGAAGTCTTTTTTGA
This sequence comes from Viscum album, assembly GCA_963277665.1. Lineage (NCBI taxonomy): Eukaryota > Viridiplantae > Streptophyta > Magnoliopsida > Santalales > Viscaceae > Viscum > Viscum album. Next base: position 1,346,154,344 of record OY728121.1, on the reverse strand, counting down.
CAAATATATCAAATATTATCAAAAAGAAAAAAATGAATTAAATGATTATGTAGTTTTATATAACATTGTAAAAATTTTTATTAAAGGATTAAAAATCATGAAACATTTTAATAAGAAATGTAATATTTAAATTGAGTTTATTATTTAGGATGATAATGAATGTATGTAACATGTCATACTCAAGGTAAGAGACTTTCTTTTAAAAAACCACTTTTAATGTTCATCTTTTTGGTCTATTTGAAATTTTCATCAGGACTATATATTTTTACAAATACAACATCAATAGAGTTTCATTCCATCATAATGAAATAGTAAAATTAATATTACTTTATAATATCCCATAGTTATTTTATGAAAATGTATATTCATTATGTGAACACATTTTCTATTTAAATAAATTATTTACCATACCTTTCTGTCATATATTATCATATTGATTCATTTTTATAATTATTTTACATAATATACAAAAATGAAAGAATTGAATGTTTTTTGTAACGCTTCTCTAAAGACACAGAAATTTCATAGAAATATTTTTGTTAAAGAATTTTGAATTTTACGACTATGCGGTTTCTGAAGGTGCCTGATTCCGAGGCACGGTGTGCCCAGAATCAATTTCTGAATTTTTTATTGGGTACATTCAGTAAACGTACGTTCGGGTTTTTCTATCATTAGAACTGGTGCTCAGAATTGAAATCGGAAGACACTGATTAACTCACAGTGCTGATACTCGCTTAAGGGGACCATTACCTCAGTTTAATTTTATGCAGGTTGAAAGTTAATTTTTGTGGTCAAAAAAGTTAAATAAAATTTGTTGAGAGCAATTTTATTTATCCTGGTAGTTTAATCCAACATGGGGAAGACATTGGTGGGGCCCATACCCACATAACATCCCATATGTGGATATTTGTGAGGTGGGTCCCACACGAGCCCCAACCATTCATCTCCCCATAACCTCCCATTAACCCCCATTTAGATCACCTTTATTTAATTCTTTGACAACCCCCCTTAATTAAGAGATCTCCTTACCTCCCCATTAGTTTTCTTCCCATCATAAATATTTCCCATCTTGAGTAATCTCTATACAATTTATTTCCACTCGAATTCACCCGGGAAATGTATCCAACATGAACCTCACATAGGACATCACCAAAAAAATCCATATTACTTCACCATATATAGAAACCAAATCATTTTCAAGAGGGACCACAACATGTATAACATGTATCCTATATCGAGTATTATACCTATTATTGTTACATCAAATATATTGAGTATATTCCTCAAGCCATCATAGACTATAAATGCAATACCTATAATAATACATTGGATTATAAATCAAGTAATACGTTTTTGTTAAATAACCAAAAGACACAGTTGACCTCTATACACATATATTAGAAAACTGACCATCATTAAAACTAGTTTATGTAACTACCAAGAGAAGAGAGTGGGACTAGATGGAGGAGTCACTAATCCATCCTCCCACTTGGATGCTGCAGAAAAAATCCATCTATTTTCCACCAGGTGATTGTCTCCTGAACATAAATTGTTGGGAAAGAATATGAAATCACGTAATATACATTATATAATGTAGCTCACAACAACACTATGGGAATATCCTAATATAACTATAATATATATCTAATGTCACTAGGAATCCCTACTGAACTACTTAGAAAAGGAATATTATATGGTCACAATCATTTTAAACATAATCAATAATTACATCTTTCTTTTTTATCATTTCACTATGTTAATTTGTTAATTATATATTAATTTTATGAAGTCAATATTCAACATCCATTACATTATTAATTAGATTAAATTTCATTCCCAATAGGCATAATGAAAATTGGGTATAAAGATTCTCTTGATTAACATCATTTCAACATTTTAATTCCATCTAGACTAACCTCATAGACTAGAAATTATCTAATAATTTTTATAATCATCACATAAACCATATTACCTAGGAAACCCATCCTAAGACACCACTATATGAAAAAAAATCAAACACACCCAAATACATCAACATTTACGGAATGGAATGAAAATAAAACTGGTGACCATATTATAACCTATTAAACAAATTCAGAAGAGATAATCCCCACTCTCAGCAACACATCATTAGGTAAGCCCATCATTAACCCATTCCAAGTTCTTCAGTGCTATCCCTGATACCCACATGAATATTATGGTGTATATCACCATCTCTATATTCTGCTATTTCCATATCATTTTGGACTCCTCTCCCTGTCACATGGAATATATTGGGTTGGTCCATCTGTTGTTCATAACACATCTGAGCCACCCCAACCCATATCACGTCTCATAATGAAGCTCCATCCGATGTCCATAACAAGAAATTAATAAAAAAATCATAACCAATTGGTTAATATATTCCCCAAAAATATTTTATATAGACATCACACATATTCATGATCACATGGATCCAAACACACTGAATGTTGACTTCTCATTATTATAAGAGAATTAGGCCTTAAAAATTAATTTTTCAAACAACCGATTTGTATTCCTTATTGAAATAACTTATTCATTATTAAGAGGTTCCAACTATGAGAAACCCAAGGAATAAATCTACAACAATATATCAAAATATATACATGCATTTTGAATTAGAAGCAGTTTTAATAAACTCTTAGATTAACTATTCCCTATTAATATTCATTTCAATTATTATCATTTACCTTAACAGACATTATCTTGATTAAAATTCATTATTATTTCCCATAATAAATCGTAATATAATTTTCAATTATTCATTTTTATTAATTAAATTTTATTGCCATAAAATTACATGATACAATAGATTACCACCATGCCACTTCTTTTAATTCTTTAGCTGATTAATTATCTATTAATTATGGAATTATGTTTGTCACCATTTTCCACATGAAACTAAAATAATAAAAATATGTTAGTAAAGAATAGAATATATATAATAATATCTATAAAATCAATAAAACCTTATTATTATGGTATTATGTGTCAACATTTGATCCCTATATATTTATTTTTTAATCTACGTAAGTCGTTCTTAAGTTTATTTAATTACCATTCCAATGGATAAACCATGAATAATATACCATTTCACATCAATAAATAAAGAAGAAAAAATACCAACCCTAAATGTAATAACCATTATTCAAATGATAATATACCGATGTTTTAGAACTTGATCACCTCTCCCTAAAAAAGAAATACCCATCCAAGGACCCCACATTACAACCATAGTAACAAAAAACAATAAAAAATCATTTTAAAAATAGAGTTGATACAACATTTAATAGAAAGAATAAATGGGAGATAATAGATAATATTTCATTAGTGAATTGGTAGGATATACCTTTAATCATCCCAAATAAATGGATGAATCAATGAATGGATCCCCATCAATGGAATCCCTGAAAGCATGAAGAGGGGGATTGGATCACTAGGATACTAAGAGCTATATTTTTTGAGAAAAAAAACCAAAGGTGATGCTAAATTTACTGGTTATCTATATATTTTATTGATAAAGTGCGAAACCATTTAACATAATGTAAATTTTTAGCATCAAATATCACAGAAAAACACATATCCTTGAAATAATTAATCTACAATTATTACAAGTTCTGTAAAACCATGTGAACCTTTCTTAAATGATATGTGGACATATTTCAGGGCTTGCATGGTAAATCCCAAAAATAATTTTCTAATAATACATGATATAAATTTATTAAAAGTTTTGAATTATCACAAGGTCAATAAATTTAGTATCCAACACCTCCAAACCCACTCTTATCCTCTTCCTCTAAGCACTACGAGCATCCAGAACAAGTATATATTCCCACCGCACTGATTTGAGCACTTACATTTATAAATTCAAATTAATTTATTTCATTTTAATGTTAATTTCATACATTTAATTGTAAATAATTAAATTATTTGGTATAAATTTCAAAATAATCATTAATTTAATATTAAATAGTTTTATTCTTAAAAATATAATTTTATGAAAAGTAGTTTTAGTAATGTTTGGATTTTTTAATTTAAATTTTATTTTATCACATATGTGTTTCTAATTTAAAATAATGGAATCCATATTTATAAATATTGGGTCCAAATTCAGTAAATATATAACATTTATTTTTTGTTATATGAATTGTGAACATAGTTTTTTTATTAACATTGTAAAGGGAAAATCGGGTAATTAAAGATAAATATAAAATGATAAGGACTATAAAATACCTCAAAATCAAACCTAAATTTTATTGTATCTTTCCATATCCTCCATACATTCAAATGATTTGGTGATATCTGAATTTTTTAACCATGTGGATGAGATAATATCCTTCATAATATTTTCTTCAGTAAAAAGTAAAAAATTTCACTCTTTTTTTAATAACAAATTTTTCTTTAAAAACAATGTTAAATAAACAATATGTTTAGATATAAATAAATAATATAAATATACATTATTCATAAAATTAATGGAAATTTATGTTCATTTTTACTGATGAAATAGTTACATTTATTATTTATATATATTTGGTGCAATAATTATTCAATTAGTGGAAAAATAAAATAAAATAAAACAAAAATATTAAAATAAATATAATAAGATATAATTAATGTGTACAATAATTTTATATATTTTAATGAAATATATGGGTAGTTTTAAAATATTTGGATCAAATATTTATTAATTTTATGATGTTATTAAACCCAATTTATTTTATTGTTCTAAAAACGAGATTTATAGATATATTATTATTGATAATATTTATTTTAATGATATAATTTTTTTTAAAAAATATATTCTTTCATTTAAATAAGATATAGAGTATGATATCACCTGTATTGAATTTATGTTATGTTTTCCATTTATAGTAACTATACCAACCAGTATATCATAAACATCCTTGTTGTGAATGTAGGTTTAAAAGGGGCTAAAGAGTGATTAAAAAACAATAAGGGTGAATATGTGGTCAATAACATATCTAGTTTTAAAATTATGATATTATATTGAACTATATTTATTTAATACTTCAAATAATATAGTTTGGAGAAATATGTGATGTAATATTAATTTATATTAGTTTAATATGTTTAAAAATTTAAATAATTTCCCTCTCCTCTCTTATAAAAGGGAACCTCTTATTAAATTCCCTTCACATCCCAAAACACATTTGGTTTTGACTAGATCATCCAAAATACCTTCTTAAATCCCCTCCCCCCATATTTTAGAGGCATGATATAGAGTGTACCACCTTATTTTTTGGTCTTATGATTTTAAGATATTGAGGTTGTTTAAATAAAGATATCAGTTTTTATCAAGTAAATCAATTTTATTTCCAATTCCTCCTCATTAAAATATTCATTTATCAATGTTTTATAATAACACCAATATCATTGATATGCATAGGTGTTAATTAATTGATGTAACTACCATTATCCAATTCTCCTTCCCTTACATAGGAAATGAAACCATCATTTGTGTGTATGGAGGACTACTGCCTCAGAAACTTATGTAATTCTTTTAAAGACAATATCTACTGGATTTATCATAAAAATGGAATTAATATATTTATATGATATTTATTGAATATTTTCAATTATTCAAATTATATATATCATTCCTCAAAATATATTTCCATTAATTGATACATAATAATGTCCTTTGTGCATACATATGTAATACCGCCTCCACAAAGTGATGTGATTCATCTGTCATCAACACATCATCTAAATGATATTCATATAATTGTGTTGATGAAATAAATATTATATTTAAGATATTATTATAATTTTTTAAAATTATACATTCTACATTTACATATTGAAATTTGAAATATGGATAAGTTACTCAATTGCACACATTCCCTGCCGTCTGAATGATTGAAACATAATTAATTTTTCATAACCATATTTGTTGGTTGTATTTATAAGTATAATTTATGTGTAAAATTGATACTTATTCCATTAATATTATTCTGGATGTTTTTATATAAATAATCTTTTGATCATAGTCAACCAATCGATGTCTTTTTGGAAAAATATATCGAATATAATCAAAAAGAAAAACATGAATTAAATGATTATGTAGTTGTATATGACATTGTAATAATTTTTTTTAAAGGATTATTAACCATGAAACATTTTCATAGGAAATGTAATAATTATTTTTTGTTTATTATTTAGGATGATAATGAATTTATGTAACATGTCATACTCAAGGTAAGAGACTTTCTTTATAAAATCCTCTTTTAATGTTCCTTTTTTTGGTCTATTTGAAATTTTCATTAGGACTATATATTTTTACATATACAACATCAATAGAGTTTCATTCCATCATAAAGAAATAGTAAAATTTATATTACTTTATAATATCCAATAGTTATTTTATAAAAATGTATATTCATTATGTGCACACTTTTTCTATTTAATTAAATTATTTACCATACGTTTATGTCATATATTATCATATTGATTGATTCCTATAATTATTTTACATTATATACAAAAAGGAAAGAGTTGATTGGTTATGTAATGCTTCGGTAAAGTCACAGATTCTTAACGGAAATTTTTGTGTTAAATACTTTGGAATTTTATGAGTCAGTGGTTTCTAACAGCGCCTGATTTAGAGGCACGGTGTGCCCAGAATAAATTTAAGAATTTTTTATCAGGTACGTTCAGTACATGAACGTGCGGGTTTTTCTATCATTAGAAATAGTGCTTGGAATTGAAATCTTAAGACACTGCTGAACTCGCAGTGCCGATATTCTCCTAAGGGGACTTTTACCGCAGTTCTGTTTTATGGGGTTGAATGTTATTTTTTGGGGTTAAAAAAAGTTAAATAAAATTTTTTAAGAACAATTTTATTTATCCTGCTAGTTTAATCCTACATGGGGAAGTTATTGGTGGGGCCCACACCCACATAACATCCCATGTGTGGATATTTGTGAGTTGGGGCCCACACGAGCCCCAACCTTTCATCTCCCCATAACCTCTATTTAACCCACATTTAACTCACATTTATTTAATTCTTTGTCAACTGCCTTAATTAAGAGATCTCCTCACTTCCCTCTCTCTTGCTTTATTATTTGCCATCAAATTATAATTAATGAATTCAACCTCTTCAATTAATTAATTATGTTGTTTGAATTTTGAATTAAATGTGTGAATAAAAATAATAGCTTTAGCTATTATTTTATTTTGGGGCTCTCGATGTGTTGAGAGGATTTGTGAGAGAGATTTAGAGAAATAGATAAGGGTGTTCTTATCCCAACGAAGAACACCACCCTTCCAACGAAGAACCGCCAAGGAACGTCAATCATCACCTTCGATCTTCAGTCAAACCAAAGGAGAAGGATCCACCCGCGAGGAATGCCAACGAAGCACCATCCTCGGCCTTTATTCCTTCACGTCAATGAGTTGACGTCGTCTTCCCGTGACGATGTCTTCAACGATTCCCGACTACCTAAAACCTTATATCAAGGTAGGGTTTTTTCATTTTGAAGTGCTTATCTCGTACCCCGTTCTTCTTTGAAAATCATTGTTTATTTTCGGCCAACTGCTACCACCTAATTCCAAGGGCGCAGGACGAATGCACGTGGCCCAAAGACCCTCCATAGTTTCTTTTGATTATGATGGACATCATGATAGGAAGGTGGTGATGAACAGAATCGGCGACCGGGCGCCGGCCGCGTCGGGAAGAACAGCATCCCACAACTGCGGGCCGCTCGGCCGACGAAGAACCGGACATCTAATGTCGGTCGGGGGGAAAGTGGACAGCGGTGCCACAAGGGGCGCCATGCTGCGGGAGACTTGGGCCCACATTCCGTGGGCCTCTTGGTGTGCGAACCGGCCGGCTGGCAGCCGACCGTGCTTAGCAGAACCGCGACACCAGGAGGGTGCTGTACTGGAGAGACCACGGACCACCCAAGTGGGCCGCTAGCTCCAATAAGGGTGGATGGATTCAGCCGGCTGGTTAGAGAGGGCGGCGCTGCTTGGTGCCACCGGTTCGGGCAGGCGTGGGACCTCACCCCCCTTGGACCGCTCGGCCCCCCTCGGGCCGAGCCACTTGGCCAGCCGCCTGAGCCATGGTTGGGCCGCACAGAGCTAGGTCAGGCCATGCGTGGCCGGGCCGTGTTAGGCCCGGTCACGCCCCCTCGGGTCAGGCCCACCCCTTTGGGCCCGGCCACACGTTTCATTGGGCCGGTCCGACCCTCTTCCTGGTCAGACCCGCCATCCCACTGGGCTTAACGGGCCGGGCATTTTTTCACTTAAGGGTGAATAACATGAACAAAGCGTGTCCGATAGATGCGCCATCTGCGGTCATGGGACCATCATGATGTGTCGGTCCTTTTGTGATACTGTAAGTGAGTTTTGGATAAGTTTGTAAAATGGTCAGGTTTGGAACGATTGTAATTCCAACCGGGGCCCCGGATCAAAAATTCTAATAACTCACAGACCGGGCATCCGATTGACGCGCCGTCTGTCACGTTGGGTTCCTTTTGACAAGAGAAAACTTCGGGATACATCAACACTGGACTTTGTGAAAGATGAAGTATCGACCCCTTGGCTCGAGAAGCAGACCCTCCCAGAATCGAGCGTGTTGTGTGTGGGAACTCTAGAGTTGGTTGCAACTGCAACAAAAACCGTATTGGAATCCTCCGTCGGTTCGAAGATGACGACTTCCATACTAAAATCTTCCATGGGTTCGTTGATGATGACTCCCATACTGGAATCTTTCATGGGTTCGACGATGATGATTAATGTTCTTGTATCCTACGTGGGTCCGACAGTTAGAGTACAATACTTGTATCCTACGCGGGTCTGACAGTTCGACTATTGTACTTGTATCCTATGTAGATCTGATAGTTTGACTTCTGTTCTAGTATCCTACGTGGGTCCGATAGCTTATCTAATCTAGTATCTTATGTGGGTCTGCCAGCTTAGATGAATTAGGGACTGCATCTGATCATCATTATCACTTTACGAAAGATGTATACTTGTGTGAGTTGAGTCTTGACTTTCAATCATTATCATAGATGTGTTTGAATTATTTCCTATGTGGACTAGGTTGTTCTTGGGCTCGAGATTTGGAGCCAAACTTGGATTGATAACTTTGGTATATGTATGGGCATATACCTAAGTAGAGTTTCTTGATACTTCGTGATTGTATCTTTTCTTTGTGATTAATCTTTCATGGATTCATGGAGACCTTCGGGGGACATTGGGTCCCTACTGAGTATTGTTATACTCACCCCTGCACTGGCTATGCCCGCACTACATTATGTTGGATGCAGACGATAGACATCACCGATCGTGTTAGAGACTTGTGGAGTTGGATAGTACCTGGAGGTGGACCACATGGCGGGACGTACACGGAGCGAACGGATGGACCCAAGGTACCCAGGAGACCATATTTACCCACCCTTTATGTGGGATTCCCGGAGGATGAGTTAGTGGTTGTTGTTTTACTTTTTTGCTGTTGTAATAGACGTTCAGTTGTACTGTAATTTTTAGTTGGGTTTGTATTCTGGCCCATTTACCTTACAACACTTACTTTCTATTCAGTATTAAATTGTGTTTACTTCATCTTCCGTACTTTGTTGTGATTTTTTACTATCATAAAGGCAATTCCTTCACTTTTTATCGGGATTTATGCCTTTGGTACTAGTCGCCACCCCTGGCCTATGGAAGGTAGGATTGGGGTAGTCACAGCATGGGCCCCAAGGACGGTTCGTGACAAATTTGTATCAGATGACTCAGTTTTACCATATAACAACAGAACTATGATCATTCTTTTCTGTGAATCAATATCATTAAGAGTATTGAGTGTGGTTATCCGTCAAGGGAGTCCAGTGTTGTTGTGGCGGTCGACGTATCCATACAGGATGACCCTAACCTCTGATTTCGAACTCAGTGCATGAAAACACTGATTGGTTGTGTGTTTCAAATGTTTTCTTTGTGATTACTTTGTGTCAGGTCACAAGGTATAATTTTTGACGGTGGAACACCTGTTTCGTTTTAGGATGGCCCCATGAAAGAAACCAGCTAGGGTTTCGAGTTATGTACGATATGGTAGCTCACCAAACAATGATGCCTCGGTGTAGGGTCCCATCATAGCGGAGGTACCAATGACACCTCTGCCTTCTAGACCACTGATTCCACCAGCTCCAGTAGCAGAGAGTGCATGCCTCCCGAGTGCGTTGAATGAATTTCAGAAACCGGGGCCTCTAATATTTTGAGGGGAGTAAGATTTTCAGACAGATGGGTGCTGGTTGGAGGTTGTAGCATGAGTTTTCCACACAGTTGGGACACATGCCGAATTGATGGTATACCTAGTTGTTAGTCACATTCAGGGAGCAACTGAGAGGTGGTGGATCCTGATGCTCTGGTTTTATGATGAAGCGAACCTCACATGGGGAAACTTTGAGGGTCTTTTTTAGGTTAGAGTTTGTACCAGCGACTCTATGCTCTATGCATGCTCAGGAGCTTCTGCTCTTGCCTCAGGGATTTTCGACAGTAGCTGAGACATCACCGGAAGGTAGTAAGCAGATGACACAGAGGCACAAGCGGGTTAGATCAACAATTAGACGACCCTAAGATGTGGCATCGGGGGTGCGGGGCGTCTGAGACTGATGGAGATCAGAACAGAGGAGGTCTATTTTTCCTACAGGGAAGAAGGTCAGAGAGCATGTGACTGTCTGACTACCCACACAGTTGATCTGCAGGCGTTGGAGGAGACACTGAGACAGAGGCAGTGGCAGGAGCTTGAGCAACAGCTGAGCGATGGGCGAGGCATTGGATCAGTTCCTTCAACGGATGATGATCAGAGTCACAAAGCTCTACTACCACCACCCTTAAACGGTTCACCCCGTGATCTGGGAGCAGGTAGATGGGAGCAGAACTAGCTCCAGGCATAGAGGCCTTTGTTCATGAGGCTTTAAGCTTTGTTGTTTTCGTTGTTTGTGGTTGTTTTTCATCTTTGTACTATGTGATGCATTAATAAATGACACATGTCCATGTGATGTTTACTTCCCTACCATTTCATATGGTGGATACTTAGAGGCTCTAGTTAAAACCGTTGACATGACCCTCACATTTGAGATCCTACTGGAGGACACCCAATGACCACACAATGATGCCGACAGAGTGACGCGACCCTTGGAGGCAAGAGTAACAGTTGGATCTCTTTGTAGTAGCATCGAGGCTGTACGAAGTCGTCCATGGCATGAAATAGTACCGTTCATGCCAGTATTGATTTTATTAGGCAATGAACATCATTAATCCAGAGGATGAGACCAAATTTTTCTTTTTGGAAAAGGATAAATATTAGAAGCTCTTATAGTACGTCAACGAAAAAGGGTGTAGTTGAGTTCTTTACAAATGAATAGTCACACACATAATTCGTTGAGTGAACAGTTTACTGTTTTCACTAATCTCAAAGTCTCATGTGTGTCTTCTCATAGAAGTACATGAACCTGAGATAGTGGTGATGGCTCGAGGTCCTCCAGGACTATGACTTTGAGATAGTATATACTCCTGGGTAGGGGAACGTTTTAGCTGATGCTCTCAGTAGGAGATCGGGCATTCAGCTACTAGGAGAGGTGACAGTGCAGCTAGTCGCATTGCAGATACCCGTCATGTGTAGAGATGGAGTAGACTTTCTACAGTCACTCACAGTCACTCCTCCACTCCTTCAGTGAGTCATAGAGGCACAACATGTGGACGTTAACTGTGAGACGCGACGTGCTCAAATATCCATAGGACAAGCGCCTGATTGATTTTCCGAAGAATGGGAACACATCATCCTCTTCACGGGACGTACTGTGGTACCATTTGCACTGCAAGAGGACGTGCTGAGAGAGTTTCACACATCCCCACTAGCGGTACATCCAGGAGTGGCGAAGATGTACCGGGACCTCAGACGACAGCACTTCTGGCCGGGTATGAAGAAGATTGTAGCAGAGTTCATTTCATGATGCCTCACTTGTTAGGAAGTGAAGGAAGAGCACCACGTAAAAACAGGCTTGGTACAACACATAGAGGTCCTAGAGTTGAAGTGGGACGATATATCTATATATTTTGTGATGGGGCTTCCACATACATCCAAAAGAAAACGACTCTATTTGGGTGATCGTAGACTGACTCACCAAGTCAGCCCACTTCCAACCGATCAGAGAGTAGGGCTCAGTAGAGAGGTTGGGAAACCTCTACATTCATGAGATCATACGGCTTCACGATGTTCTATCGTCTATCATTTCCGATCGAGATGCGTCTTTCACATCCTGGCTATGGAAGTGGTTACAGGAGGCTTTTGGGATGCAGCTATGTTTGATCATCACATTCCTCCTCAGACGGACGGACAGACTGATAGGACAATACATACACTCAAGGAAATTCTATGTGCATGTTTCCTTGACTTTTTTCGAAGCTGGGAGGATCACCTACCCTTGGTGGTGTTTGCGTACAACAATAGTTACCACTCCACCATTGGGATGGCACCATATGAGGCACCGTATGGCCGACCATGCAGATCACCTATGTGCTGGACTGACCCTGGGAAGTCATCACTTGTTGGACCAGAGATGGTTTAGGCTATGATGGAGAAGGTGCAGATTATCCAGGAGCAGATGAATGCTGCACATAGCAGACAGAAGTCCTATGCTGATAGGAGATGAAGACCACTGGTGTTCGAGGATGGCGACCACATCTTCTTATGTGCCTAACCTCGACGGGGTCAATGATGATTTAGATGCAGAGGAAAGTTATCTCTACGTTTCATCGGACCATTCCAGGTCCTCAAAAGAGTAGGTGAGGTGGATTACCTGCTGGCCCTTCCACCTCAGTTGCACCGGGAGCATGACGTCTTCCACCTATCTCAGCTGAGGAGATTGGTGAACGACCCGACCCACATCATCGATCACGGGGAGCTGGACATCAATGATGGGGAGATGTTTGTCGAGGTCCTAGTGGATATTGAGGATCGACAGGAGCGAGTCCTATGTGGACAGTCTATTCATCTGGTGCGCATTCGCTGGCAGCACGGGAACCTCCACGAGAGCACTTGGGAGTGGGAGGCTCAGATGCAAGCTAATTACCCCCATTAGTTTTTCTAGTGTGAGTTGTAGCTTTACAGGGACGTAAATCCTTGAGGTGGGAGTAATTTAAAGACACATTAATTTCATGGAAATTTTTTCTTAAATACATTGGAAATTTACGAGTCTGCGGTTTCTGACAGCGCCTGATTCCGAGGCTCGGTGTGCTCGTAATCAATTTTTTATGTTTTATTCGGGTATGTTCAGTAAAAGTACGTGCATGTATTTCTATCTTTTGAACCGGTGCTCAGAAATTAAATCTGAAGACACTGATGAACTCACAGCGCCATTATTTCCTTAAGGGGTCCTTTACTGCATTTTCATTTTATGCAGGTTGAAAGTGAATTTTTAGGGTTTAAAAAAGTGTTAAATAAAATTTTTTGAGAACAATTTTTTTATCATGGTAGTTTAATCCTACATTGGGATGTTTTTTGTGGGTCCCACAAACACATAACATCCCATGTGTGGATATTTGTGAGTTGGGGCCCACATGAGCCCCAACCTTTCATCTCCCCATAACCTCCCTTTAACCCCCATTTAACTCACCTTTATTTAAATCTTTGACATCCCCCCTTACTTAAGAGATCTCCTCACCTCCCTATCTATCTCTTTATTATTATCCAACACATTTTAATTATTTAATTCAACCTCTTCAATTAATTAATTAAGTTGTTAGAATTTTGAATTATATATGTGAATAAAAATAATAGCTTTAGCTATTATTTATTTTTGGGGCATTCGTTGTGTTGAAAGGATTTGTGAGGGAGATTTGGAGAAATTTAGAGGGGTGTTCTTTTCTCAACGAAGAATACCATCCTTCCAACAAAGAACTGTCGGGGAATGTCAATCATCACCTTCGGTCTTCGGCCAAACCAAAGGAGAATGAGCCACCCGTGAGGAACGCCGACGATGCGCCATCTTCATACCTTCTTCCCCGATGTCAATGAGTTGATGTTGCCTCCCCGCAACACCGTCATCCGCGATGCTCAACTACCGCAAACATTATCTCAAGGTAGAGGTTTGTTCATTTTGACGTTCTTATCTCGTACCCCATTCTTCATTGGAAATCATAGTTTATTTATGGCCAACTGCTACCTCCTAAGGAGGAGGGCGCGGGCTGAACACACATTTCCCGACTACCATCCGTAGTCTCTTTTGATTGCAATATAGATCATGATAGGAAGGTAGAGATGAACAGAAGCGGCAGTGGTGTGCCGGCTGCATGCAAAAGATCTGCGGACTGCAACCACGGGCCACTCAACTGACGAAGAACCAGCTGACTAAAGTCGGTCAAGTCGAATGAGGACCGCAATGCCACAAGGGGAGCAACACTGCGCAAGACCACGGCCCGCATTCCGCGGGTTTCTCGATGGGCGAACCGGCCGGCCGAGCTGAGTAGAACCGCCGCACCAAGAGGGCGTCGCACTGGAGGTACCGCGGACTGCCCGAGCGGGCCGCTTGCTCCAAGAAGGCCGACTGGCTTCTGCGGGCCGGTTAGGGAGAGTGGCACCGCCAGTTCGGGCAGCCGGGGGACAGCGCCCCCCTCGGGCCGAGCCGCGGTTTGGCTGCACAGCGCCGGGACGGGCCATGCCGGGCGAGGCTGTGCTGGGCCGGGCCACGCCACCCAGTTCGGGCCGCGCCCCACCAGGTCAGGCCGCACATTTCATTAGGCCAGTCCGACCCTCTGCCGGGTCGGACCCTCTAAAACTGGGTTGACCCGACCCGGTAACCCACTGAGCTTAATGGGCCAGGCTCATTTTCACTTAAGTGTGAATAACATGATGACCACGCCTCCGATAGACGCGTAGTCTATGGCACTGGGACCCTCATGACATGGTGGTATTGTTTCGATACTCTTAGTGAGTTTTGGATAACATTGAAAAATTGATAGGTTTGGAACGAGCGTATTTCCAACTGGGCCACGGATCAAAAATTTTAATAACTCTCAGAACAGACATCCGATTGACACACTTTCTGGTGCGTTGGGTTCATTTTTATGAGAAGGCATATTGGGATACATTAAATCTATCCATTTTGGTAGTTGATGTATAGACCCCTTAGCTCAAGGAGGAGACCCTCACAAAATCGAGCATGATGTGTGCGGGAACCCTAGAGCTGGCTGCGACTGCAACAACAACCGTACTGGAATCCTCCATGGGTTCAGTGACGAAAACTACCATACTAGAATCCCCCATGGGTTCGGCGATGAGGACTCCCTTACTAGAATCCTCAGTGGGTTCGACGAAGATGATTAATATTCTTATATCCTACGTGGGTCCGACAGTTTCAGTACTGTACTTGTATCCTACGTGGGTCTGATAGATCGACTATTGTACTTGTATCCTAAGTGGGTCTAATAGTTTGACTTCTTTTCTAGTATCCTACATGTGTCTGATAGCTTAGCTGGACTAGTATCCTATGTGGGTCCACCAGCTGAGATGAATTAGTGACTGCATCTGATCATCTTTATCACTTTACAAAAGATGTATATCTATGTGAGCTGAGTCTTGACATTCAAACATTATCATCGATGTGTTTGAATTTTTTCCTGTGTGGACTGGTTTGTGCTAGGGCTCAAGAGTTAGAGTTGAAGTGAGATAGATAACTTAGGTATATGTATGGGAATATTCCTAAGTAGAGTTGGTTGATACTTCATGATTGTATCTTTTCATTATGAATTAACCTTCGTGGATTCTGGGAAACCTTCGGGGGTCTCAGGGTCCCAACTGAGTATTTTTATACTCACCCCGGCATGGGTTATGCCTGCACTACGTTGTGTTGGATGTAGACGTCGGAAAATACTGATCATGGTAGAGACTTGTGGAGATGGACGGTACACAGAGGTGGACCACTTGGCGGGACATACACGGAGCGGAAGGACAGACCCGAGGTACCGAGGATACCATCTGTACCCACCCTTCAGGTGGGGTTCTTGGAGGATGACTTAGTGGTTGTTGTTTTACTTTTCTCCTGTTGTACTAGAATTTCAGTTGTAATGTACTTTTCAGTTGGGTTTTTTTTCTAGCCCATTTACCTTTCAGCACGTACTATGTATTCAGTATTACCTTGTGTTTACTTCATCTTGTGTACTCTGTTGTGTTTTTTACGATCATAAAGGCAATACCTTCCATTTTTATCGGGATTTATGCCTTTGGTGCAAGTCACCAGCCCCTGGCCTATGGACGACAAGTTTGGGGGTAGTCACGACACGGGCCCCGGGGACGGGTCCGGACAGCTGCGTCCCTAGTTAACCAAAGTTGGTGCATTATTAGATAAAATTGGCATGATCAAAAGTGATCATGTACCGAAAGACTGATCTGTTTAGTATTTTGGAAGTACCCGATACATAATATGTTTTACATTATATTATAATATGGCAAAACTACAACATTGTGACTTCATTTAACACAATCATATCCCTTAGGCTATTCTCCTAGGTTAATCATAATATACTTTTCGCATCCTAAGAAAAATAAAACATTATTATGAGGTGATATCAAATGCTCAGTAAGGATTAAAATTTAATAGAAGCTATCATAAATAAGCATAAATATTTAAGGCAATGTATAAGTCTAAAACACAGTAATTTCAAAATTAAAAATAATCATAATATGGAAATGATAAATCAAATAATTCCATTTACTCCATTCATGGATATTCTACTAGTTAAAAAACCACAAGAAATATTAATAGCCAATTTAATAATGATGAAATGCATAATTTCGGACATAATAACTACATAGTCAATACCTCATTCCACGATTAAAAATTATAATTTTGAAAAGGACGTATTCCAAGAAACATTTTTTTCTCATAAGACCTACTGATGCATTAGGGGGCTATAACAGGCCCCTCCCATCAATTACTCTATCTAACTCATTCTTCATATAAAAATTGTGAGATAAAATCTAAACATTCGTATGAATACTAGAATTCAAAATGACAATACTTCAACCACAAACCATAAATGGAATAAAAATAGCACATCCACATTTAAAAATAAGTCATTAAATACAATATGAAATCTAGTATTTTAATAATTCAACCCCAATAAAGAATAAAATTTTATGAAGGATATTAAAATAGATGAAAATAATCATCAAAACTATTTGTGATAAATATCACCTTTTCTTGAAAACATTTATAAGTCGCACTATTTATCAAAGAAGTTATTTAAAAAAATTCTTGAATCAAATTATCCTATACCAATTTGAAACTTTTGAAAGAAATATTAATTTTAAAACATTCACAACCATATAAATAAATCATTAAATTTGGTTTTAAACAAGTTGATTAATGAAAATGATTTTGAAGAATAAATCTTTAAAACAAGAAAAATTATATTTTAGTTAATGGGTTTCAAACCAAATGATGAAGCTTTAATATAAATAATTGAGAAATTACCTAAATAAAAAGATAATAATATCATGAAAATAAATGGATTCATCATATACTATGTTAAATGATAGTATATACACCATATAAAAGTAAATTGACACATAACAACAAAGAAGCCTCAATGAAATGTAAATTTAGATGAAATCCCATATAAAGACCATATCATTAGATTAAGGATAAATCAATGACATAATTTATGTTTGAAAAATATAAATTCACTCAATATGATAGGATATTCAGCCTAAATAAATCAGAGTAAATTCACTAGTATTCTTGTAAAAACAAAACTAATGACTATGATGTTTAACTGAAGGAATGGAAATTGAGTTAAGATTACCTTTTTCACGTTCATATCAATTTCTTGAGAATTAATAGATCAGGTAATTATTTGTATCAAAATTATATCCACACAAAGGGGAGTATATATTAGTCCATAAATAAATAAATAGTTATTCCACACATAATCTAGGAGTAAAGTAATCAATGAAGTATGCATAAAACCGAATAAATAGAAATTGAAATTAGAAATTCCCTTTTTGGTTTGGTAACATAAAAAACATAAAAAACAAGAAATAATTTTCATACAATAATTATTTAAATACTCATATATTAATGTGTATTACACAAATAATATTATCATGGGAAATAAATACACTAAAAAAGGAAATAGTGGCAAATATATCATGAATCTCATGGGAATAAAAGTTAGATGAAAACCCATTAGCATGTAATTTTCCTTATTTTATTGTTTGTTTACCAAATTTAAAATGGTGAAATTATTTTTCATTAAAATTTTAAATATCCACATATATATTTATGATATGTTATATGATCTTCTAATATTTCTTTGTTAATGATATTTTAGTAGTACCATTGTTCTGGGTGTTAACTGATTCATTTTCCTTTATATGTTTTGTTATGTAAGACATGTTTTTTATGGATATGATATATTTTATTCCTATTTAGAATGATATTATGTTTATAAAAATTATTTTTAATCATAAAATGAAAATAATTCTTGAATGGTAACAATGGGAAATGAAATCTCATCATGTCGTGGAGACGGTAAGCCGTGCGTACGCACGAGCGACAATATAATTCTATTATTGGTTAAATTGAAAGTAAATGGATGGTATATTATATATAAAGAATCATTATAATGTTGTATTTTTTATTTAAATCAGTTATACTCATTTTTATATCCATCATAATAATGAAGTGTTGAATAACAATGTACTCAATGATGAGGAGATGATAAGCCTTATGTATGCATGTATGGTGACGTTGTCATTTATAGGACGTATAGAATAATGAATATGTTGTACCATATTTATAATAACATCTATTTATGTTGAAGGTACTGGAAATATTATTTTATTATATAAACAACAAAGAAAGTGGATGTGGAAGATGAAGAGATCTTTGAAATATGTGGTGAATTAATTACATTTTCTATGTGTTCTTCCCTTTGATATGAACAAAATAGATCCATAGATTGGATTTATGATCAAATTAATGACTCTAGTTTGAATTGAGGGTAGTTGGGATGATATTTGATCAGGATTTGGCTGAACCAAAAGGCGTTGTTGGTGTGAAATTGATAGAAGGGGAAGTAGACTTTTATAATATAGGTGTGGGTCACATTATGATAAGTTTGAAATATTATATTATTATGAAATCATATTCGGTTTCAAATAGCTAGAAATGGATTTATTTCGTGCTTATGGTGTGTTTGTGGTGCAAAACTCTAAACCAATTTTTCTTAAACAAGTTTTTGTCACCATATTAACCATATGTTTTCGATTAAACTCTTAGTTAAATTGTTTAACATTTAATATGTCTTCTTGTATTTTTAAATTACATAGTTAATAAACATACTATAAATTGCCAAGAAAACCAAAAGTGTTTCTTTAATGACATATCACTCATTATAAGTCCTTTGGATGATCCATATATTTCTAGGAAAATTATATTAATTTAATAAATTATTATTTGTTTTAAAAACTGATTTTTGTCTATTCGGACAGTATTTAGTTTTTGGTTTTTGTGGAAGTCATAAAAATTTTATTTCTTAAAAAAATACATTTAATATACACTAACATGTCAAATTAACCTATAAAATTCTTGGAATGCATCAAAAGTATAAATTTACATTTTCTTAATATTTATAACATCAATTATTTTAGCCTTTCATTAATAAGGTAATTACTGCATCACATTGGTGTCATAAATAAATTTAATTATTTAATGTCTAAAAATTATAAATAACAATCCATGATGTACGAAATATTTATATATTAATAAGGAATTTTTATAAACAAATTTATATTATATGTAGCCCAATATTAAATATATTTTAGATATTAAACACTAATTTTAACACTTTTAACTCTTCTTTAAATAAAATATATTAAATGTCCGAAACTAAAACATGTTGATAAAATAAGAGCATATTTTTGTCTTCTGGTTTATTTTCGTCGAAATACACTTATCCAATAGAATTAGGTCATGTTTTAGGGTAATTATAATATCATTTTAACCATTAATTTCCCTATTTACGTTTAACCGCGGTAAATAAAATTCAAAATTTACTATTCACCAAAAATTATTTTCATTACATTGAAAAACATTTTACTCAATGATATCCAAACAATCTCTCATAGTTTTGAAATTCAATTCACAGAAGTTGTAAAATTAAATTTTATGAAAATTTGCAAATTTTCATAGAAGGTGGTTAAAAGACAGTAAAAAGTTCAATAAAATTTTATATATCTAGTAGTACTATAGAATAACTTCAATTAATTACATTGGAATAATATAGGTATTATGTATCTACATTTAAATTAAAATTAATTTAAATTAAAAATTAATATTTAAATAAAAATTCAGCTTTAAACAATAACACATTGGTTTTCACTATTCATAAAAAATTGATTGTTTTTAGAAAAACAAAAAAAATTAACCAAAAGATAATTTTGATATTCCAAATTTATTTTCTTTTACTATTTTACCAAATTAAAAACATAGAAGTTTTATTAATTAATTTAAGAAATATTCTCACTGTCAATACCAGACAGTGGGTTTTTGAGATGTAAAATATATCCAAAGATTGATATGTGTTTATGTCTGTCACGACCCGTCCTCGGGGCCCGTGTCGTGACTACCCCAAGCCCGCCTTCCATAGGCCAGGGGCTGGCGACTAGCACCAAGGCGTAAAATCCCAGTAAACAGGGAAGGCATTGCCTTTATAAGTAACAACCACACAGAGTCAGCAAGCGGAAAGTAAAGTGCAGAAAGTAAAGGGGGCCGGAAATACAAGCCCAACTGTAAAGTACAACTGAAAAGAAAAACAGCAACTGAAGAAAAGACGGCGGCCTCGTGTCGTCCACTGGCAATCCCACCTGAAGGGTGGGTACAGATAGCCTCCAGGCTCCTCGGGTCCCACGTCCGCTCCGAGTACGTTCCGTCCAGTGGTCCACCTCCAGGTACCGTCCTGCTCCACGCCCCAACCGTGATCAGCGCTGTCCGTCGTCTGCAACCAACACAACAAGGTGCGGGCATAGCCCGTGCAGGGGTGAGTACAACTACTCAGTAAGGACCCCGAGACCCCCGAAGGTCTCCCGAAATCCACAAAGGATATAGCACAAAAGAAAGATGCAATCACGAAGTAACATCTGACTCGACTTAGGTATATGCCCATACATATACCTAAGTCCCCAATTCTAGCTCTGCTCACGAGCTCAAGAACAACTCAATCCACGAAGGAAAGCAAGACTCAAATCCACAAGGAGAGTAAACAGTAAATCCACAAAGGATAGTTCAACACAATCCACAAAGGAGAGTAAACAGTAAATCCACAAAGGATAGTTCAACACAACCCACAAAGGAGAGTAACATAAGATTCAGCTCAACCAGGTATACTTTTTCAGATGACGTCAAAGATGATCACTGATCCATCTAAGTCGTCGGACCCACGAAGGATCGATAGGTACTAACCCCCGCAGAAGACCCACACAGGATCGGGCTCACACAGAACCTGTAGGCAGTGGCTCACACAGAACCGGTAGGCAGTGGCTCACACAGAACCGGTAGTAGGACCCACATAGGATCGGGCACTGATCCGCGTAGGATCGCTGAGTGCAGTAGTCGACGCAGTCCACTGAGGATCTCTGCACAGTCGTCGCCGAAGTCCACGAAGGATCTCTGCTCTGTCGTCGTCGCAGTCCACGGAGGATCTCTGCTCTGCCGTCGTCGCAGTCCACGGAGGATCTCTGCTCTGCCGTCGTCGCAGTCCACGGAGGATCTCTGCTCTGCCGTCGTCGCAGTCCACGGAGGATCTCTGCTCTGTCGTCGAGGTCACAGCCAGCGCTAGGGTTCCCGCACGTAGCGAGCTCGTTTAGGAGGGTCCGCTCCACGAGCCGAGGGGCTGATACATCAACTGACACGTAGTCCGAAGTTGATGTATCCAAAAGTTCCGTATCGACAACAGGATCTCAACGCGACAGACGGCGCGTCAATCGGACGCCCGGTCTGAGAGTTATTCGCATTTTCGTCCCAGGGGCCCGGTTGGTTTTTAGGGCAAAACCAACCCGACCGTGCTCCGCCTGTATCCGATCCTCGGGCGGAGTATGCCAAAAGTTCCGTCTCACTTAGAGGAAACTACCACAGCTGACGGTACGTCGTTCGGACGTCCGTAGCCCAAGTTATGAGCGTTTCCGCTCCGAGGGCCCGGTTGGTTTCGTGTACGAACCAACCCGGCCGAACCCAAAGTCTTCCGAAACCTTGAGTATAATATACCGAAACGACCGTCTCGATCCAAGGATCGCGTAGCCGCTGACGGTTCGTCAATCAGAGGTCCCAGGCCCAAGATATGGGTGATGGACCGAAGAGGGCCCGAAATGGGGGTTCCGGGTCCGGGGCGACCCGGCCCGAACCCCCCCCTGGGGTCGGCCGAACCGGGTCGGCCCGAACCGGGCCGGCCCGAACCGGCCCGAACCGGCTCGGCCGGGTCCGGTCCGGCCTGGGCGCGGCCCGGCCGACCGGACCGAGCCGGCTCGGCTTCGGCCGAGCGGCCGAAGGGGCTGCCGCCGCGGGTCAACCCCGCGGCTTTGAGGGAAACGCGGCCCCCGCGGGGGGGCCGCCTGTCACGCGGACGCGGCCGGGCCGCCGCGTCCGTCCCGGTTCCGCGCGGCCGCGGAACCGGCTGCCGCCGCCGCCACGGCTTCAGCCGCGGCGGAAGATTCCCACGGCGGCGCGCCTGGCGCCGCCGCCTCCGGTCGCCGGCGCCGCCGCGCCGGCGACCCGCGCCGCCGCCTCCTTCCGCGGGCCGCCGGAGATGCTCCGGTGGCCCGATTTCTTTCCCGTCTGCGCCGATGCTCCTCCCGGGGGACGATCTTCACTGCGGAGCCAACAAATTGCCCTTGCCGCACGGTTTGTCGACGTCCGCCAAATCCGCACAACAAAATAGATCGGCGGAGGGTTGTCGGGTCTTGTTCGTTAGACCCGCAACCTCCGCGTTAGTCATAAATCACGGGAGGAATAATCAACAACAATTTTTAAATAGATTAAAATTGTCGGAGATCATTTTCTTCACTTAAAAAGAATAAGCACGGGGAAAAAGAATCACAATCAAATCCCTACCTTGATGATCGTCGAGCGCGGGCGTTCTTCGCGGAAGAGATCGTCGCGGAAGAGATCGATCGTCGCGTCGTCGCGGGAAGGTGTCGCGTCGTCGCGGAAACCGGCGTTGAGCCGGCGAGCTCAACAAATCAAGAACAACAGATTTAAATTATTAATATTTAAATCTGTGTTTCGTTTAAAACCAAAGAAAAGAACTTGAGAGGAAATCCGAAATCACTCACCTCGAATGGTCGGTGATCGGAGATCGGAGATCGGAAGAACGCCTCGGGCGAAAGCGTCGTCGACTTCCGGGTTCGGCGTTCTTCGCGTTCTTCGCGTTCTTCGCGTTCTTCGCGTTCTTCGCGGAGAGGGTGGAGGAACGAAGATTCTCTCAAATCCTTTCCAAGGATTTTTATGTTGGTCTTATTTTATAAACATGCCAACACGAAACCGGTTAAGAAACGATCCATCAATTCGAAAGAAACGACCCATTTAATTCACGAAGAAACAGTCCATTTAATTCACGAAATAAACCGCCCAATTAAATGGTCTGTTAAGAATTAAAGAAAACGCGTCGGTTGACTTTTCAGTTACTTTGACGGGTTTTCGCGGGTACGTTACTTAGCGAAAGAAACGGCGGGGCTCGTGCGGGTCCCACCGCACAAATATCCTACCAAGGGGGTAGGATATTTCTGGATAGTATCCTATCCAGTTCAACTCAGTTCAAGCCGTCTTAAAGTGACTTCAAGTGGCTTCCAAGCAGCTTAAGTGAAATAAAATAAAGTTGTCGCACAAACTTTATTTTATTTCTGACTTAAAGCCGCAAAATTTAAAAACCACGTCTGAGCAAACGCAACTCCGGAAGAGGCGTTTCTAAGCAAATACCGGCGCTGCGATTTCATCGGTGCCCTCAGAATTCGATTCCGGGCACCGGTTCAAAAGATAGAAAAACCCGCTCGTCCGTTCACTGAACGTACCCGAGCCAAACTTCGGAAATTGATTCCGGGCACACCGGGCCTCGGAATCAGGTGCCGTCTGAAGCTGCGCTCTTGTAAAATTCCAAAGAAAATTAAGAAAAAAAATTTCCTTGAAATTTGCGGGTCTTTACATTACTCCCACCTCAGGGCTTTACGTCCCCGTAAAGATACATCAAAAACTAGGGGAACAAATGGGGGTACTGAGCACGCATCTGAGCCTCCCGCTCCCAAGTGCTCTCCTGGAGGTTCCTGTGCTGCCATCTGACGCGCACAAGAGGAATCGACCGCCCACGTAGGACCCGCTCCTGTCGATCCTCGATCTCCACTGGAACCTCCGCAAAAGTCGCCCCATCGTCCACGTCCAGCTCCCCAAAGTCGATGATGTGCGTCGGGTCGTGCACGTATCTCCTCAGCTGAGACACGTGGAAGACGTCGTGCACCCGGTGCAACTGAGGTGGTAGAGCCAGGCGATAAGCCACCTCTCCTATCCTGCTGAGGACCTGGAAAGGCCCGATGAAACGTGGAGACAACTTGCCGCCTCGGCCAAATCTCCGTAAACCACGTCGAGGTGAGACACGCAAAAAGACGTGGTCGCCATCCTCGAACTCCAGTGGCCTCCGCCTCCTGTCAGCATATGACTTCTGCCGGCTCTGAGCTGTCCTCATCCTCTCCTGGATGATCTGGACCTTCTCTGTCGTGGCTCGGACCATCTCTGGTCCCACGAGTGCTGACTCCCCAGGGTCTGTCCAGCACAACGGTGATCTGCAGGTTCTGCCGTACAACGCCTCGTATGGTGCCATCCCGATGGTGGAGTGGTAGCTGTTGTTGTACGCGAACTCCACCAAGGGTAGGTGGTCCTCCCAGCTGCGACCAAAGTCGAGAACACATGCACGGAGCATGTCCTCGAGTGTCTGTATGGTCCTCTCCGTCTGTCCATCCGTCTGAGGGTGGAAGGCTGTGCTCAGATGGAGCCGCGTCCCGAACGCCTCCTGCAACCCCTTCCAAAGCCTGGAAGTGAAACGAGCATCTCGATCGGAGACGATAGATGATGGCACACCGTGAAGCCGTACGATCTCCTGGACGTAAAGACGTCCCAAGCTCTCCACTGAGCCCTGCTCTCTGATGGGTAGGAAGTGTGCCGACTTGGTGAGTCGGTCGACAATCACCCAAATGGAGTCGTGACCTCTGGAAGTACGTGGAAGTCCAGTCACGAAGTCCATAGATATGCCGTCCCACTTCCACTCCGGGACCTCCAAGGGCTGTACCAAGCCTGCTGGTACCTGGTGCTCTGCCTTCACCTGCTGGCAGGTGAGGCATCGTGAAACGAACTCTGCCACAGCTTTCTTCATGCCCGGCCACCAGTGCTGTCGCCTGAGATCCTGGTACATCTTCGCCACTCCGGGATGTACCGCCAAGGGAGAAGTGTGAAACTCTCTCAGCACCTCCTCTCGTAAAGCAACTGGTACGAAGGTACGCCCTCTGAAAAGGATGTCGTGCTCTGCTCCAAGGGAGAAACCATCAGGCGCCTGACCTGAGGATATCAGTGCACGCCGGGTCTCACAGTCAGCGTCCCCACGCTGAGCCTCTCTGACCCGCTGTAGAAGTGGAGGAGAGACTGTGAGAGACTGAAGAAAGGCTGCTCCGTCTCTATCCACGAAGGATATCTGCAAGGAGGCTAGCTGCTCCGTCGCCTCCTCAAGCAGCTGAATGCCCGTCCTCCTGCTGAGGGCATCGGCTACCACGTTCCCCTTCCCAGGAGTATAGACTATCTCAAAGTCATAGTCCTGGAGGAACTCAAGCCATCTCCGCTGTCTCAGGTTCAGGTCCTTCTGAGAGAAGATATACCTGAGACTCTGGTGGTCAGAAAAGACCGTGAAGCGCTCGCCCATCAGATAGTGCCGCCAAGTCTTCAGAGCGAAGACCACTGCTGCTAACTCCAGATCATGAGTGGCGTAGTTCTGCTCATGCGGCCTCAACTGACGTGATCCGTAGGCGATCACGGCTCGCTCCTGCATCAGGACGCACCCGAGTCCAGTCCCTGATGCGTCGCAGTAAACTACGTATCCAACTCCCTCCTCAGGCAACCTCAAGATAGGTGCGCTGGTCAATCTCTGTCTCAGCTCCTGGAAGCTCTGCTGACATCTGTCTGACCACACGAAGGGTTTCCCCTTCTTCGTCAAGGCTGAGAGTGGTGCTGCAACTCTGGAGAAGTCTGGCACGAATCTCCGATAGTATCCCGCTAGGCCCAAGAAGCTCCGCACCTCTGTCACGCTCCTGGGTGGCTCCCGAGCTAGCACTGCCTCGATCTTCGCGGGATCCACTGCAACTCCCGCCTCAGAAATGACGTGCCCCAAGAAATGGACCTCACGTAACCAGAACTGGCATTTTGAGAGCTTGCCATAAAGCTGGTGCTCTCGGAGTGTGTCTAGCACAACTCGCAGGTGGTAGGCATGCTCCTCCTCAGTCGTCGAGTATACCAAAATGTCGTCAATGAAGACAACGACAAATCGGTCGAGGTATGGCTGGAAGATCCTGTTCATGAGGCTCATGAACACTGCTGGAGCATTGGTTACGCCGAATGGCATAACCAAGAACTCATAATGGCCATACCGACACCTGAAGGCCGTCTTCTGCACGTCCTCGTCTCGAACTCTGAGCTGATGATAGCCTGACCGGAGGTCTATCTTCGAGAACCACCGCGCTCCCTTGAGCTGATCGAAGAGGTCATCAATCCGTGGCAGCGGATACTTGTTCCTCACTGTCACCTGGTTCAGGCGACGATAGTCGACACATAGTCGCAAGCTCCCGTCCGCCTTCTTGGCGAACAAAATCGGGGAAGCCCAGGGTGAAACACTGGGTCGGATAAACCCCTTGCTCTGCAAGTCCTCCAACTGTACCCGCAGCTCTCGAAGCTCGGCGGGGGCCATCCGATATGCTGGAGTAGATATCGGGGCTGTCCTGGGGTACAAGTCGATGTAAAAGTCTACCTCTCTACGAGGAGGTAGCCCTGGAACGTCGTCGGGAAAGACGTCCACGTACTGGTCCACCACTGCAGGAAAAGCCGGACTCCGCACGTCCACTGCTCCTGGGATGAGGCTAGCCAACTGATGTGAGATGGGCTGCACTCTCCTCCGCGGAAGTCCATCCTGTGCTGCAAAGGTTCCCTTCTCGCCGGTGAAGGTAAACCTGCTCCCGTCGGTACGAACACATCGCACCTTGCGCCTAAAACAGTCGATCTGGGCATGAACCGTGGATAGCCAATCCATGCCCAAGATGACGTCGTAAGGCCTCGACGCCGCTACAAGGAGATCCCAGCCGAAGCTCTCGCCTCCTAGAGTAAGCTCACACTGCCGGCACCAGTGCGTAATCGTCGAGTCTGCTCCCGTAGGAGTCTCTAGCCGTAAGGATCGAGCCAACGGCTCAGTCGGAATCTCCGAGCTCCGAACAAGGGCAGAGGCTATGAAAGAGTGACTCGCTCCTGTGTCTATAAGTACTGCAGCAAGGGTGGAATAGACACAGATCGTACCTCGAATCATCTCTGGCATGTCGGGGTCGTAGGCCTCCACTGCCTGGAGCTGGGCCTGTCCCTGCCCGCCGGATCCCTGTGGTCGAGGTGGCCCTCCTGGTGGTGGTGGGGGTAGAGCCTGGAAGCGTCGCCCACCACCCGCTGCTCGGCCAGCTCCTCTGCCTCGTCCGCCTCCTCCCTGCGGACCGCCACGGTCGACTCTCTGCCTCTGCCTGGGTGGCCCCTCCACCGTCTGCTGCTCCTCTGGTCGGCGAGTCGGGCAGTCACGAGCCATGTGACCCTGCCCGCCGCAAGAGTAGCACAGCCTGCCTCTCGAAAGGCTGGCACTCCGCTGTGTGCCCCGCACCGCTGAGCCGGTGTCCTGAGGCCGTCTGCGAGGGGGTCTGGTCTGCCTGGACCCGTGAGTCATCCGTCGGCTACCTGCTGCCGAAGACTCAGCTACCTGCCGCCCTGCGCTAGGTCTCGCCGCTGAAGAAGGCTCTGCCAGGAAGCTCTCGATCAGGAGGGCTCGCTCCAGCACTCCCGCCTGGGTCGGAATGCTGAGGGAGATCAGCGACGCACGAATCTCCTGTCGCAAGCCCTGCTCGAAGGTCCGGGCCCCGAAGAAGGGGTCCCGTACCATGTCGGTCGAGTAGCGAGATAGGTCCGTGAACCTCGCCGCGTACTGAGCGACCGTCATGCTGCCCTGGCACAGCTGGAGAAGCTCCTGGATGCGCACCGCTCGGAGGGTGGCCGGGACGAACTCAGAGTGGAAGAGGCTCTCGAAGTCCGTCCAGAGCAGGGATGCCTCATCGTGAACCTGGAGCATCAGGCTCCACCATCGTCCTGCCGCCGCCTGCAGGAGGCTCGCTGCGAGGATCACCATGAGATCCGCTGGTGTCCTCACTAGCCTGAAGATCCGTACCACCGCCTCTAGCCAGTCCTCGGCGGCCTGGGGGTCCGCCTCACCGCGAAACCTGGGCGGTCGCTGGCTCTGAAACTCGTGCAGTGCCCTGAGGCGACGTGCATCGTCGGCGTCTGGTACTGGAAGCATCGGTGGCTCGGCGGGTAAGGCTACCGCCGGTGCCACTGCTGGCAAAGGGCCCTGCACCGAGGCCTCGTCGCTCGGTGGGCTGCCGTCGCGCCCTACACTCGGAACCCTAGCTGGCTGTCGTCGCGGGGCCATCCTGAGAACAAGAGCACCACAGTCAGAACAGTATACCTGGTGAGCTGGCACAAGTAATCACAAGGAAAACTTGAGACTTTCATGAAGCAGATCAGTATACCCGGTGAGCTGACATAAGTAATCCCAAAGAAAACTTGAAACACACACGCAATCAATGTTTTCGTGCATTAAGTCGGAAATCAGGAGTCAGGGTCCTGGTGTACGGATACGTCGGCCGCCGCACCAACACTGGGCTCCCTGAACTGATAACCACACTCAATACACTAAACACTATTGCTTCACATAGAAAGAAAGGACGATCAGAGTCTGCGGTAGAACCGACCACCTCTGATACCAATTTGTCACGACCCGTCCTCGGGGCCCGTGCCGTGACTACCCCAAGCCCGCCTTCAATAGGCCAGGGGCTGGCGACTAGCACCAAGGCGTAAAATCCCAGTAAACAGGGAAGGCATTGCCTTTATAAGTAACAACCACACAGAGTCAGCAAGCGGAAAGTAAAGTGCAGAAAGTAAAGGGGGCCGGAAATACAAGCCCAACTGTAAAGTACAACTGAAAAGAAAAACAGCAACTGAAGAAAAGACGGCGGCCTCGTGTCGTCCACTGGCAATCCCACCTGAAGGGTGGGTACAGATAGCCTCCAGGCTCCTCGGGTCCCACGTCCGCTCCGAGTACGTTCCGTCCAGTGGTCCACCTCCAAGTACCGTCCTGCTCCACGCCCCAACCGTGATCAGCGCTGTCCGTCGTCTGCAACCAACACAACAAGGTGCGGGCATAGCCCGTGCAGGGGTGAGTACAACTACTCAGTAAGGACCCCGAGACCCCCGAAGGTCTCCCGAAATCCACAAAGGATATAGCACAAAAGAAAGATGCAATCACGAAGTAACATCTGACTCGACTTAGGTATATGCCCATACATATACCTAAGTCCCCAATTCTAGCTCTGCTCACGAGCTCAAGAACAACTCAATCCACGAAGGAAAGCAAGACTCAAATCCACAAGGAGAGTAAACAGTAAATCCACAAAGGATAGTTCAACACAATCCACAAAGGAGAGTAAACAGTAAATCCACAAAGGATAGTTCAACACAACCCACAAAGGAGAGTAACATAAGATTCAGCTCAACCAGGTATACTTTTTCAGATGACGTCAAAGATGATCACTGATCCATCTAAGTCGTCGGACCCACGAAGGATCGATAGGTACTAACCCCCGCAGAAGACCCACACAGGATCGGGCTCACACAGAACCTGTAGGCAGTGGCTCACACAGAACCGGTAGGCAGTGGCTCACACAGAACCGGTAGTAGGACCCACATAGGATCGGGCACTGATCCGCGTAGGATCGCTGAGTGCAGTAGTCGACGCAGTCCACTGAGGATCTCTGCACAGTCGTCGCCGAAGTCCACGAAGGATCTCTGCTCTGCCGTCGTCGCAGTCCACGGAGGATCTCTGCTCTGCCGTCGTCGCAGTCCACGGAGGATCTCTGCTCTGCCGTCGTCGCAGTCCACGGAGGATCTCTGCTCTGCCGTCGTCGCAGTCCACGTAGGATCTCTGCTCTGTCGTCGAGGTCACAGCCAGCGCTAGGGTTCCCGCACGTAGCGAGCTCGTTTAGGAGGGTCCGCTCCACGAGCCGAGGGGCTGATACATCAACTGACACGTAGTCCGAAGTTGATGTATCCAAAAGTTCCGTATCGACAACAGGATCTCAACGCGACAGACGGCGCGTCAATCGGACGCCCGGTCTGAGAGTTATTGGCATTTTCGTCCCAGGGGCCCGGTTGGTTTTTAGGGCAAAACCAACCCGACCGTGCTCCGCCTGTATCCGATCCTCGGGCGGAGTATGCCAAAAGTTCCGTCTCACTTAGAGGAAACTACCACAGCAGACGGTACGTCGTTCGGACGTCCGTAGCCCAAGTTATGAGCGTTTCCGCTCCGAGGGCCCGGTTGGTTTCGTGTACGAACCAACCCGGCCGAACCCAAAGTCTTCCGAAACCTTGAGTATAATATACCGAAACGACCGTCTCGATCCAAGGATCGCGTAGCCGCTGACGGTTCGTCAATCGGAGGTCCCAGGCCCAAGATATGGGTGATGGACCGAAGAGGGCCCGAAATGGGGGTTCCGGGTCCGGGGCGACCCGGCCCGAACCCCCCCCTGGGGTCGGCCGAACCGGGTCGGCCCGAACCGGGCCGGCCCGAACCGGCCCGAACCGGCTCGGCCGGGTCCGGTCCGGCCTGGGCGCGGCCCGGCCGACCGGACCGAGCCGGCTCGGCTTCGGCCGAGCGGCCGAAGGGGCTGCCGCCGCGGGTCAACCCCGCGGCTTTGAGGGAAACGCGGCCCCCGCGGGGGGGCCGCCTGTCACGCGGACGCGGCCGGGCCGCCGCGTCCGTCCCGGTTCCGCGCGGCCGCGGAACCGGCTGCCGCCGCCGCCGCGGCTTCAGCCGCGGCGGAAGATTCCCACGGCGGCGCACCTGGCGCCGCCGCCTCCGGTCGCCGGCGCCGCCGCGCCGGCGACCCGCGCCGCCGCCTCCTTCCGCGGGCCGCCGGAGATGCTCCGGTGGCCCGATTTCTTTCCCGTCTGCGCCGATGCTCCTCCCGGGGGACGATCTTCACTGCGGAGCCAACAAATTGCCCTTGCCGCACGGTTTGTCGACGTCCGCCAAATCCGCACAACAAAATAGATCGGCGGAGGGTTGTCGGGTCTTGTTCGTTAGACCCGCAACCTCCGCGTTAGTCATAAATCACGGGAGGAATAATCAACAACAATTTTTAAATAGATTAAAATTGTCGGAGATCATTTTCTTCACTTAAAAAGAATAAGCACGGGGAAAAAGAATCACAATCAAATCCCTACCTTGATGATCGTCGAGCGCGGGCGTTCTTCGCGGAAGAGATCGTCGCAGAAGAGATCGATCGTCGCGTCGTCGCGGGAAGGTGTCGCGTCGTCGCGGAAACCGGCGTTGAGCCGGCGAGCTCAACAAATCAAGAACAACAGATTTAAATTATTAATATTTAAATCTGTGTTTCGTTTAAAACCAAAGAAAAGAACTTGAGAGGAAATCCGAAATCACTCACCTCGAATGGTCGGTGATCGGAGATCGGAGATCGGAAGAACGCCTCGGGCGAAAGCGTCGTCGACTTCCGGGTTCGGCGTTCTTCGCGTTCTTCGCGTTCTTCGCGTTCTTCGCGTTCTTCGCGGAGAGGGTGGAGGAACGAAGATTCTCTCAAATCCTTTCCAAGGATTTTTATGTTGGTCTTATTTTATAAACATGCCAACACGAAACCGGTTAAGAAACGATCCATCAATTCGAAAGAAACGACCCATTTAATTCACGAAGAAACAGTCCATTTAATTCACGAAATAAACCGCCCAATTAAATGGTCTGTTAAGAATTAAAGAAAACGCGTCGGTTGACTTTTCAGTTACTTTGACGGGTTTTCGCGGGTACGTTACTTAGCGAAAGAAACGGCGGGGCTCGTGCGGGTCCCACCGCACAAATATCCTACCAAGGGGGTAGGATATTTCTGGATAGTATCCTATCCAGTTCAACTCAGTTCAAGCCGTCTTAAAGTGACTTCAAGTGGCTTCCAAGCAGCTTAAGTGAAATAAAATAAAGTTGTCGCACAAACTTTATTTTATTTCTGACTTAAAGCCGCAAAATTTAAAAACCACGTCTGAGCAAACGCAACTCCGGAAGAGGCGTTTCTAAGCAAATACCGGCGCTGCGATTTCATCGGTGCCCTCAGAATTCGATTCCGGGCACCGGTTCAAAAGATAGAAAAACCTGCTCGTCCGTTCACTGAACGTACCCGAGCCAAACTTCGGAAATTGATTCCGGGCACACCGGGCCTCGGAATCAGGTGCCGTCTGAAGCTGCGCTCTTGTAAAATTCCAAAGAAAATTAAGAAAAAAAATTTCCTTGAAATTTGCGGGTCTTTACAATGTCCAATTTAAATGTAAAATTATATTCAATGACTAACATTGGATTAAATGACAAAAATTTAATCTGATTTTACATCAATGAAATTAAAATGTATAATTTTACACTATAAATTATTTTTATTAAAAAAGTAGTTTTCAATTAAAATTTAGTATTTTTCATTATTTCTCAAAATATGAAAGTTATTAAAAATTTACTGAAATTTTATCCTAACTAAATTTTGAGGACCCTCTTTTAAAGAAGATGTATATTTTTTACAAATTTAATATATAATTGTTTCAAATATTGGATTCAAAAGGTGTTCTCCATTTAAAGGTGGTAAACTTGATTTTTTGGAAAAATATTCTTTTATCTAAAAAATTGTATATGTTCTTATATTATGTCTAATAAAAACATTATATGGATGTTAAAATTATCTGGAGTATATAAATTTCAAAATTTAGTTAATACTATTCATAAAATCTTTTTGAATAGCTAGTTTAGTAAGTCATGGTGTGCTCGAACACATTGTTATGTGTAGCACAGCTATTGAATTACATTAATGACAATATCGTACTATGAATTAATTAGGTGTTTCAGTTTAATTTTAGCATATATATTGAAAAAAAATCTCTCTTCTCTGTAATAATTATTTCATATTTGGATTCCTCTACTAGAATTCTTGATTTTTTTTAATGAATCAACTCTTTCACATTTTATCAATATTTTGGAATTGAAAATGGGGTTTTAAGAAGAAATTGTATTATAATAACTAAATTATTTCAACATGTGTATAAAATAATTTCTCATGATTTTTATTCATGATATGGTCTTTTGAAATTTTTTATAATGAATTTTACCCTAAAATAGCTCATGAGTGTACATGTTATAGGTTTTATAATTGATGGTCCCATACATCGCTTCAATGCATTAGGTTATATGGGGGTTAAATTAGAACTTATGGTTATAACATCTGTAAGAATTATAATAAGGGTGATATGTTTCAGATGTCCTGAGGCACCCAGTTAGCATATCTTTTCTTTCAAATTATTTTTCATAGAAACGAATTCATTAAAAATTTATGATAATGGTATTTTCAAAAAATATGATTGAGTTTCTATGTGAAAATATATATCTTTATGAAAATTTTCTATCATGGGAACTCATTTTTTTACATGAATATGAAATTTAATTTTTCTATGTCATGTTGGGTTATTTTTTCCAGTATCCAATGTTACCAAAACTATTTTTATAGGGGTTTACGGAGGGCCAAAAACATATAATAGATCAAGTTGAATGTCATGATTGTTTTCAACAAAAATAATTCATGTTTTATTTTATTGATATTATATTTTGAAAAAATTATTACAAATTAAAAATGTCAACATTATAATTTATTTTATTATTATGTAAGAGTTATGTCCTAATTTTCTAAAACTAAAAAACTAAAAAGATCATCATATATATGGAAATGAATTCAGGACATAAAAATAATTATTCTATAATGTTTAATTATTGGTCTTTATTGTTGGTATTTGAGGAGTTTTTAGATAACATTATCAGATATAATGTCATTTAGGAATAATTTACCTACTATTTATAACCAAATTTTTTATTATGTTATGGAGTATCATAATTATTTTTTAAAATTCAATGTAGTTAGAGATCATATGAATAAAGGGATATTATTGTTTATCCTTCTCAAAAGATGGTACCTTGTGATTTTTTTAATTTTATCCAAATAATATTTATAATTTTATTAAATGTTTGGATCTATAAGCAACCAGAGTACAAAATCAGTGTGAAGGATAATGTGGTGGTTCAATTAAAAACCAATAGAATAAAATATGAGTTATGATAACTATTGAGGTTATTATTAAGAATACATTTGGAATAATTATTAATAACTATAACCAGGGATATTATAATAATGAATAATGTATATGGTAAATAAAACATTGTTGATGTTCTGGTGATAATGAAGATAAATATATTATAAAACCTATATGTCAAGTATGTGTATAGAGGTATTTTAAAATATTTCATAAATGAATGGAAATATTATTGACATGTGGTAAAGGTGATCATAAATAAACAATCATCTAAGAAAAAAATGAAGTGTTCAGTTAACTATATAAATGGTAAATATGTTCTTCCAAAGGTATCAAATGAATGTTTTAATTTTTTTTTTGAATAATCATTACGAAAATAGATTTCTTAAAGAGATGGATTAGTAATTGTATCAGAAAGAGAATATAGAAAACTATTTTTTAGTACATAATTCCATTAATGTTAATGATACAAAAGCTGAAACAGATATGTGAGAAGTATTTATTTTTCTTATTGTATGATTTGATGTTTTTGAATCATAAAACATGATATTATATTTTTAATAGTATCAATGAAATATTATGTACTATGATGGAAAAATACTGGTTAATGGATTATGAGAAACATATAATGATAAAGGAATATACAATGAAGAGATATAATGTATTGGTATATTTTAGGATGATCATATGCTTAAAAGAATAAATACTATATTGATTATGGGTGTACATTTGGAGTATTTTATGATGTTTTGATATTTTATTGGAGAATATATAAACCCTTGGTTTGCCATATTAAAAATTTATTTGATGAATAATAATATTTATATTTAATGGAATCAATTTCAAATACATGGATAAATATCTAGATTTATATTAATATTGATTATGACATTATTTTTTTGTTATTATAATGTTTGTGATGAAATATGAAAGGTATGATATAACCTTTGAGGTTAAAAAAATTATTTGACATTGAATATATTTTTGTCACCTTTAAGGATGTTTATCAAATTTATTGAATGTTATATAGATTATATTTTATTAAAAGGATAACCCATAGGCCAGGAGACAACCATTGGAATCTGAAAAGGCCACATGGCTAAAGCCCTAAACTGAAGGGGGAGAAGGGTGAAATGCCAGACATTGTCTGAGATGATGTCCTTATTAGTATAAAAATATTTTTATGCTAAATTTATTTAAAAAATAAATATTTTTTCATTTTGGGAACATATTTCTTATCTTATTGATAAAAATGGCCTTAGAAATTTAATTGATTATTAAGTGATTAATTTTATTTTAGAATAAGGATACTATAATTATTTGGAAATATATAGTATTTTCATAAATATTACACTATTATATTTTTTTTGATGAAAAATGTCACGACCCATCCCACGGGGCCCATTTCTTGACTACCCCAAGCCCACCTTACATAGGCCAAGGGATGGAAACTAGCACCGAAGGAAGAAATCCCTAAATTAGGAAGGAATTGCATTTATAACTGTAAACAAAAACCACAGAGTACACAACTAGAAGTAAAAAACAATGTAAAACTGTATACAATAGATGTCATGGAAAGTAAAAGGGTTCGGAAATACAAGCCCAATAAGAAAGAATAAGTACAACTGAAATCAAGTACAATTTAAGAAATGTAAAGTTACTACTAGGTTGTCCTCTGAGGTTTCTAACTGAAGGGTAGGTACCTATGGCCTCCACAGCACTCACATCTGTCCGGGTCATCCATGTACTGACTCGTCATAAGGTCCACCTCCGGGTACCGTTCAGTCTAATCCACTCAGCCTCAGTCAGCGCTGTCCGTCGTCTACAACCAACACAACGAGATGCGGGCATAGACCGTGCAAGGGTGAGTATAATGATACTCAGTAGAGACCCTGAGACCCTCAAGGTCTCAGAAAAACCAATAAGGATAAACCACAATGTAGGAAATCAATATATAACCTCACCTAGGTATATACCTATACATATACCTGAGTTACCAAGTAACACATCTCAATCATTAGGAAGTCACAAAGTTACTCACTCAGCTCAAACTAGGATTTTATTTTAGTGGTAGTATCAAGTAACATCCCCAGTCACATTGTTGGAACCTCTACTGATGGTGTACTGCTCTTCTATTGAGTACAGTGGGCATGCCGCGTCACACAGAGGCACTTTTCACTATCCTGGACTTCTGTGGTACTCATACCGTTGAGTATCTTGCATCTACTGCGCTCACAAAGAGGTTCTCGCCACTATGGGTCTTCCACGCTCACATAGAGGCACTCCCCCTCATAGCCTAATGAGGTACTAATCCTATCTAGTACTATGGTTATATCATGTCACACAGAGGCACTCCCCATTGGGCTAGTCGAAACACTTCGAGTCGAAAGGTCAGCAGTCGCCAGGTTTCAGCCATCTACTAGGTTTCCATACTCCTCTCGCTCTTCTCCGAGTGGATCCACTCCAAGAGCAACAGGTCGATCCTCCAACTGTCACTAAGTCACATGTTATAGTATCTCTAAAGGTCTGCCTCGTCATAGGGGTCTCAACGCAACAAACGACGTGTCAAACGGATGCTCGGTCTGTGAGTTATTAGCGTTTATGTTTTGGGGGCCCAGTTGGATTTTATGTTCAAACCAACCTGAAACTATACCAACTATGTCAAAACATCAAGTGGAGTATGCCAGAAGCACCATCTTTCTCTAATATTTCCGTCTCCGTCGACGGTTCGTCGATCAAACACATGTACCCCAAGTTATATGAAAAAGGGGATTTCGCATGAAAAGAGTCTGGACTGGGGTCTGACCTAGCCCGAGAGGGTGGCCCGGCCCGAGGGGGAGGCCTGGTCCACACAGGGTCCGGCCCGTGCTGGGTCCAGCACGAACTGGGTTCGACCCGCGCTGGGTCCAGACTGGCGGCCCAGTGGCCCGCATGGCATGGCTCGCCGAAAAATGGCAGTGGCTTGTGGGGCCCGTCCTAGCCACATGTAGGGGGGTGGCGCGCACCCCCTGGTTTCAAGAACAGATGAACCGTTCGGGCGAGGACCAAATCTGCACCAGGTGGCACCGGCCCAAGTCTTGCGGGACCCAACAGGGTCCCGCTCCTCCTAGTTGGCTGAGTGGCCAGCTACTCCGCACTGCCGGTAGCCGGCCTCACGCCATCTTCCTCTGTTCCTCCACCACGGCCTGGCCTGGCCGCGACCCTTTATTCCATGCGGCACGATGATGCCGATCCCTTCTGGTGATCCCTCAACCTTGTGCCTCCAGTTTCTTCACAGCCTTCCCCAGGCCGGCCACTGTTGCTCCGCCTCTCCTCAGGTGGCACCGTTCCGACCCCCCCCCCCCCCCCCCCGTTTACCTTTTCTTGTTCGAGATGAGTATGTGAAGAAGACGACCTTCAAGTGTCATTACGACCACTTTGAGTTCTTGGTTATGCCCTTCGGCGTAACCAATTCTCCAGCAGGGTTCATGGGACTCATGAACAGGATCTTCCCGCCATACCTTGATAACATTGTTGTAGTCTTCATCGACAACATACTGATTTACTCGACTACTGAGGAGGAGTATTCCTACCTTTTATAGGTATTACTGGACACACTACAAGAGCACCAGTATTATGGAAAGCTCTCGAAGTGACAGTTCTAGATTTGAGAGGTTCACTTCTTGGGACATGTCATCTCGGAGACTGGAGTTACAGTCGATCTAGTAAAGATTGTGGCAATACTTGCTTGGTATCCAGCCAGGAGTGCGACGGAGGTATGATGTTTCCTAGGCATGGTCGGTTACTACCGGAGGTTCGTTCTAGACTTATCCTGAGTAGCAGCACCTGTATTATCCTTATAGAAAAATGGTAAACCATTCATGTGGTTAGAGAGATGCCAGCAGAGCTTTCATATGTTGAGGTAGAGGCTGACTAGTGCCCCCATCATGAGGTTTCTAGAGGAGGGCATAGGGTACGTAGTTTACTGCGATGCATCAGGGACTGAACTCAAGTGTGTCATGATGCATGAGAAAGCTGTGATCACATACGGTTCTCGACAGCTAAGACAACATGAGAAAAACTATGCTACCCATGACCTGGAGTTAGCATAAGTGGTATTTACCTTCAAAATGTGGTGACACTATCTGATGGGAGAATGTTTTACCATGTACTCTGATTATAAGAGTCTCAGGTATATCTTTTCTCAGAAGGACCTGAACTTGAGACAACGATGTTGGCTTCAGTTCCTCAAGGATATGACTTCGAGATAGTCTATAAAACTGGGAAAGGGAACATTGTTGCAGATGTGCTCAATAGGAGGACATATATACAACTGATAGGAGAGGCGATAGAGCAGCTGGCTGCTTTACTGATATCCTTCATGGATAGAGATGGAGCAGCCTAACTACAGTCTCTTACAATCACTCCTCCACTTCTTCATCGAGTCAGAGAGACCTAACTTGGGGACACTGACTGTGAGACACGACGTGCCCATATATCCATAGGTTAGGCACCTGATGTATTTTTTGAAGATGGGGAGCATGTCATCCTCTATAGATGACGTACTATGGTTCTAATGTCACTATAGGATGATGTGTTGAGGGAGTTTCACACATCCCCTCTAGCGGTAAATCAAGGATTGGCGAATATTTACCAGGACCTTCGACGATAGCACTGGTCGATAGGTTAGAAGAAGGTAGTAGTAGTGTTTGTCTCACGGTGCCTCACTTGTCAGCAAGTAATGGTAGAGCACTATGTACCAACAGGCTTGGATTAGCGCTTAGAGGTCCTAGAGTGGAATAGGGAGGGGATATCCATGGACTTCATGACAGGTCTTCCACGTACATCTGAGGGTCACGACTCGATTTGGGTGATCATCGACTGACTCACCATGCCATCCCACTTCATACAGATTCGAGATCATGGTTCAGTGGAGAGTTTGGGATGCCTCTATGTGTAGGAGATTGTGCGGATACATGGAGTACCTTAATTTATTATCTCGGATCATGAGACGCAGTTTACATCTCGACTACGGAGGGGGTTTTAGGAGGCTTTTGGGACACAGCTTCGCTTGAGCACTGCCTTCCATCCTCAGACAGATGGTCAGACTGAGCAGACCATTCAGACCCTTGAGGACATGTTACATGCTTATGTCCTCGACTTCGGTCGCAGCTGGGAGAATCACATACTGTTGGTAGGGTTTTCCTACAAAAGCATCTATCACACCATCGTTGGTATGGAACCTTTTGTGGCCTTGTATGGTCGAACATACAGATCACCACTGTGCTAGACACACCCAAGGGAGTCAACAATAGTGGGACCAAAGATGGTACGGGCAACCACAGAAAAGGTAAAGATCATCTAGGAGTGGATAAAGACTACACAGAGCCGGAAGAAGTCATATGATGACAGGAGACGGAGACCTCTGCAGTTAGAGGATGGCGACTGCATATTTCTATGGGTCTCACCTCGACGAGGTCTACGTAGATTTGGCCGAGGTGGAAAGTTATCTCCATGACTGATCGGACCTTCCAAGATCCTCAGTAGAATAGGCGAGGTGGCTTACCACGTGGCTCTTCCACCTCAGTTGCACCGGTTGCACAATGTCTTTCACGTCTCTCAACTGAGGTGGTACGTGCATGACCCTTCACAAATTATCGACCATAGAAATCTAGACATCGATGACAGGGTGACTTTCATAGAGGTTCCAGTGGATATTGAGGATTGATATGAGCGGGTCTTGCGTGGATGGTCGATACCTCTAGTACACGTTTTCTGGCATCACGGGAACCTCCAGGAGAGCACATGGGAGCGGGAGGCTCAGATGCATGCCCAGTACCCCCATTTGTTCCCTTAGATCGAGTTGTAGCTTACAGGGATATAAATCCCTGATTTGGGGAGAATGTAAAGACCCGGAAATTCCGTGGAATTTTTTTTAAATACATGGGAATTTTACGAGTCTGTGAAAATTTACGGTGCTTGAATCTGTGGCCCAGTTTGCCCGAAATAAATTTCTGATGTTTAGTTTGGGTACGTTCAACAAACGTGCGAGCGGGATTTTGTAACTTTTGAACTGTTGCTTAGAACTGAAATCTACGGGCATCGTTGAACTCATAACACCGATATTTTCTTAAGAATAATTCCACCGTGACGACATATTTGTCGAGAATGGATGTTCGATTTTGGGTTTTTAATAAAATTAAATAAAAAATAAAGTGTTAGCTTATTTTTTATTTATTGTTGGATAAAACATCCTAGAGGATGTTAGTGGTGGGGGCCACCACACCATAAACTTCCATGAGAGGTTATGGTGGTGGGGCCCACCCGAGGTCTAAACACCTCTTATAAATTAAAGAGGTGGCAACCACATGAGCTTTAAACAACACTTAGATACAAATTTGTCATGATTCCTCCACTGGGGCCCATATCTTGACTACCCCAATCCCACTTTCCATAGGCCAGGGGATGGCGACTAGCACCCAAGGCATAAATCCCTAAACTAAGAAGGCATTTCCTATATAACTGTAAACAAACAAAACAGAGTACACAATTGGAAGTACAACACTAAGTAAAATTGCATACAAAAGAAGTTCTTGAAAGTAAAAGATCGAAAATACAAGACCAATAGGAAAGAAAAATTACAACTGAATGCAAGTAAAACTGAAGAAAAGTAAAGCATCTAATGGGTTGTCCTCTGGGGTTCCTACCAGAAAGGTAGGTATAGATGGCCTCCTAAAAACTCCCATCCATCTGGAACCTCTATGTACCGACTCATCGTAAGGTCCACCTGCAGGTACCGTCTAGTCTAGTCCACTCATCCTCAGTCAGCGCTGTCTGTCGTCTACAACCAAATAATGAGGTTCGGGCAAAGCCCACGCAGGGGTGAGTATAACGATACTCAGTAGGGACCCCGAGACCCTCAAGGTATCAAAAAAACAAACAAGGATAAACCAAAAAGTATGAAATCAAAAAATAACCTCACTTAAGTATATTCCCATACGTATACCTGTGTTACCACGTAATCCATCTCAATCATGAGGAAAGCAAACATTTACTGACTCTTCTCAAACCAGGATTTTATTCTAGGGGTAGTATCAAATAACATCCCAAGTCACACTGTCAGAACCTTGGTTGATGCTGTACTCCTCCTCTATCGAGTACAGTGGGACTACCCCATCACATAGAGTTGATTCGCACTATCGTGGACTGTTGTGGTACTTCTCCCGTTGAGTACTATGGGTCTGATGTGCTCACACAGAGGCACTTCCCACTGTGGGTCTGGCGCTCCCCCTCATAGCCTGCTAAGGTACTCCTCCTGTCGATTATTGTGTGTTTGTCGCATCACACAGAGGTGTTCTCCACTGTGGTTCTATCACGTCACACAGACGTTCTCCCCACTGGGCTAGTCGAAACACTCTGAGTTGAAAGGTTAGCAGTCGTCAGGTCTCAGCCAGCTACTAGGTCTCCATACTCCGCTCGCTCGTCTCAGGGAGGATCTGCTCCATTAGATACAGGTAGATCCTCCAATTGTCACTAAGTCACATTTAGAAGTATCTCTAAGGGTCCGCCTCGTCATAGGGGTATCAACGCAACAAACTACATGGCAAACGGATACCCGGTCTGTGAGTTTTTAGCATTTCTCTTCTAGGGGCTCGGTTGAATTTTTTGTTCAATCCAACCCGACCATATACCAAATGTGTCCAAACGTCATGTGGGTATTCCAAAAGAACCATCTCACTCTAAGATTTCTCTCTCCACTGACGGTTTGTCGATCAGACACCCGTAGCCCAAGTTATGGGTGCAAAGGTGATTTTGGGTCAAACGGGTTCGGACTGGGGCCCGACCTGGTCCGCGTGTCGGACATGGCCTGAGGGGGTGGCCCGGCCAGAGGGGTGGCCCAGACCGAGGGGGCAGCCTGACTTGCACTGGGTCCGGCCCACGCTGGGTCTGGCCCGACGTCCCTCGTGGCCTGGCAGGCCCGCGGCTGGCGGCACCTTGCGGGGCCCGACTCCGGCTGCATCATCCCTGGCTGTGAATCTCCTCCTCCGCACAGTGTGACAACACCACACCCTTCCACTGCATCCTGGCATGGCTGCATGCTTTTATTCCATGAGGCCCGACGCTACCGCTCCCTTCTGGCAACCAGGCGGCCTTGCTCCGCCAGTTTCTTCGAGGCCGACCCGACGCCGGCCGCCGTTGCTCCACCACTCCTCTAGAGGCACCGTCCCAACTCCCCTCGATTTAACTTTGATTTTTGATGACGATGGCGGCGGAACGGTGCCATCGAAGGAGAGGCGGAGCAACGACGGCTGACGTCAGGCCTGCCGCGATGAAACTGGTAGCACAAGGATGTCGGGTCTCCAGAAGGGTGCATCATCATTGTGTCGCATGGAAAAAAGGGTCGTGGGTAGGCTAGGACGTGGCGGAGGAACAGAGATGGCCATCGTCGGACTAGCTGCCAGCAGGGAGGTGCGGCTAGCCCCTCGGCTAGCTGGGAGGAGCGGGACACCGCTGGGTCCCACATGACTTAGACCGGC
This sequence comes from Viscum album, assembly GCA_963277665.1. Classification (NCBI taxonomy): domain Eukaryota; kingdom Viridiplantae; phylum Streptophyta; class Magnoliopsida; order Santalales; family Viscaceae; genus Viscum; species Viscum album. The sequence goes on along the minus strand of OY728121.1, from coordinate 1,346,111,278 downwards.
GCCATCAGGCACCAGTTTGGTCCCCAATCAAAAGGGTCATCCATTCAAGAATCTAGGGGGAACGTGCCTCCCCCCTGGATGAGGCTAGGGCGGGCCCTGTAAGTTGCCACCAGATGCTCGCCTGCCCGGCCACGATGGCCGCAGGGATAGACCCAGTGCAGGCCAAGCCGCCCCTTGGGTCGGGCTTCCCCCTTTGGTCATTCCTCCCCCTCGGGCCAGGCCGCCCCCTCGTGCTGGGTCAGACCCGCGGACCAGGTCAGACCCCAGTCCGAACCCATTTGACCCGAAATCACCTATCCACACATAAATTGGGCTACGTGGGTTCGATTGATGAAATGTATCCAGTGACAGGAATCATAGAGTGAAAGAGTTTTTTTGCCATACCCCACCTGAGGTTTGGACACAGTTGGTATATGGTCGGGTTGGTTTGAACCTAAAATCCAACCGGGCCCCCGGAATGGAAATGCCAATAACTCACAGACCATGCGTCTGTTTGACGTACCATCTATTACGTTGAGACACCTATGAAGAGGCAAAACTTTTGAGATACTTTTACATGGGACTTCATGACAGTTGGAGGATCGACCTATAGCTTGTGGAGCGGATCCTCCCGGAGACGAGAGAGCAGAGTACGGATACCTAGTAGCTGGCTGAGACATGACGACTACTGACCTTTCGACTCGAAATGTTTAGACTAGCCCAGTGGGAACACCTATGTGTGACGCGGTAGACCAACAGTGGGGAGCACCTCTGTGTGATGCGGCTGGACCACGATACTCGACATGGGGAGTACCTCAGCAGGCTACGAGGGGGGAGTGCCTCAGTTTGAGTGTGACAGACTCATAGTGGGGAGAGCCTCTGTGTGAGCACAACAGACCCACGATACTAAACGAGAGGGGTACCACAACTGTCCAGGATAGTGGAAAGCATAGCTGTGTGACATGGAAGGACCACTGTACTTGATAGAAGAGGAGTACATAATCAACTGAGGTTCCGACAGTGTGACTGTGGATGTTACTTGATACTGCCCCTAGAATAAAATCCTGGTTTGGGCTGATTTAGTAACTTTGTGCTTTCCTCATGATTGAGATGGATTACATGGTAACATAGGTAAATGTATGGGCATATACTTAAGTGATGTTATCTGTTTATTTCATACTTTGTGGTTTATCCTTGTTGGTTTTGGTGAGAACATGAGGGTCTCGGGGTCCCTAATGAGTATCGTTATACTCACCCCTACACGGGCTATGCCCACACCTCATTGTGTTTGTTGCAGATGACGAACAATGCTGACTGAGGCTGAGTGGATAGGACTGGATGGTACCCGGAGGTGGACCTTATGACGAGTCAGTACACGAAGGAGAAGAACGAACGGGTGTGCTGAGGAGACCATTTGTACCTACCCTTCTGGTAGGAACCTTGGAGGATGGCCCAGTAGCTGCATTAATTTTCTTCAGTTTCACTTTCTTTCAGTTGTACTTGTAAATTCCTGTTGGGCTTGTATTTCTGGACCCTTTTACTTTCCAGCACTTCTTTTGTATATAGTTTTACTTAGTTATTTACTTCCAATTTTCTACTCTGTTGTTTTTTTACAGTTAAAAAGACAATTCCTTCCCAGTATAGGGATTTACGCCTTTTGTGCTAGTACCCAGCCCTTGGCCTAAGGAAGGCAGGATTGGGGTAGTCAGGAGATGGGTCCCGTGGGACGGGTCGTGACATTTTTTTTCCCAGGGAGATTTAAAGCCCGTGTGGTCCCCACCCCATTAATTGATATGTTGTGTTTAGACATCGAGTGCACCCTACCACAACAACCTCTCATAGGAGGTTATGGTGTGGTGGCCCCCACATCTATCCTCCTCTTGGAGGTTTTAACCACGATTAAATAAAAAACAATCTCACACTATTTAATTCTATTAAAAACCCAAAATCTAACTTCCGTTCTCAACCAACTACCTTCGAGGTGAAAGTATTATTAAGCGAATACTGGTGCTACGAGTTCAATGGTGCCCTCAGATTTCAGTTATGAGCACTGGTTCAAAAGATATAAAATCCCACTCACACGTTTACTCAACGTACCTGAAAAAACTTCTGAAATTGATTTCGGGCACACCGGGCCTCAGAATCAAGTACCGTAAATTTTAGCGGACTCGTAAAAATCCCATGTATTAAAAAAATTCCACGAAATTTCCTAGTATTTTAAAAAAAGGGTTGAATTATTGTATGAGTATATATTTTATTTTAATGATTATTTATGTTGATTAATGTTATATATATATAAATTACTAGTATATATTTGAGATTATGATATTTGGGAACATTTATATCTGGGTTTATAAATTTAAAGTTACTGATGACATTTTGGAAGATATATATAAAATTTACATGGGATTACAATGTGATTAAATTAATTTTATTTTTGGGTTTCCTTCATAGACTAGAATATTTTGGAGGAATTTTAGGGATAACTATTTTTTCCTAATGATTTTTCAATGAAATTTATTGAATATAATAATTAATAAAATGAAATTTTTTAAAATTATGCTTCCCTATATAGAAAAAAATATTTCTTTTTAGAAAATGTAATTTTTTTGGGTTTTAATGTTTTTCACACGACTAAGGGATTGCATCTTATTTTAGACCTTATAATTTTTTTATCCCATGATTTTTGAAAAAATTTCAATGGGATTTAAGGATGTTTATGAACAAATCACAGGTCACATGGAATGTCATGAATATTTATCATGAAAAGAACTCATGTTTTGTTATAATGGTTTTATATTATGAACAAATAGACTCATATTTTAACTAACCAATTTATAAAATATTGGTTGATATGTAAAAGTTATGAACTAAATATCAAACACTATAACCATGAAATATCATAAAATTTAAAAGAATGAATTTAATATAAAAAACAAGATTATTTAATGTTTTAAAAAATATACTTAAATTATATTTCAAAAGAAAAATGTCAATAAAATATCATGTGTTGGAAAAATCAATATATTAACAATGAAATACTAGTATACCAAATACATATCGTATGATGCCCCATGATTTTCACATCATGGATCTTTTAGAACACAATACCCATTCTATTTTTCAAGATTATATTCAACATTCTAATAAATGAATATTAGTCATTCTACCACTAAATTTCAATCACAAGCTCTAATACTTCATGAAAGAAATCTGTTTTGTAAAATATTTTGTCACTCATCTGGAGGTCATTAATCATTTAACATCATGATTTATATAAAAAATATATATATATCCAAAAAATATAAATGAATAGAGAAATAGATATTTCCCCACTAAATCTCTTGATTAACTTATATTGTTAAATTACATCAATAATTTCTCAATACCATAAATAATATGATGTCATATTCCATAATAGATGGTAAATTTCAATAATAACTATATTCTTACATCAGTTTTAGTGTCTTTTATTTCCCATGGATGGTTTAACACTATAAGGGAATGTGAATTAATGGTTTTTTTGAATTCTTGTTTGTTAATTTAGTATCTCAATCTTGATAAGGTTCTCAATCAACTAAAAATTATATTAATACCCTCATTTCATATTAAGAAGTAAGGAGAAAAAGATTATAAAATCATATTCAAAAGGATCGATACAAATTCATACTCATCTACCTTTAATTGATACACCTCAATATAGATTCTTCACAATAATATTATTATCAATCATAGAGTATTAGGTAATAACTTGTTTTATACCCATGTATTCTTCCTCTAAATAATCATAATACTAGAACCTTAACACCCTAACATTATACTATAGTGGTCATACACCCAAACCACCCACATATCCATTTTCAGGTTCACACCCATCCATGAAACTATTCCATAACCAGAAATATGATATACTAAAAAGCCCCTTATTATTATTTTATGATCTTATCGTAAAGTGCCCAAATTTTTAAGAGTGATATTTTATCTGGTTCATCTAATAATTCACTTCTACATGTATAACTTTGTGCCCATCAACAACCACATGGAATCATATTTTTTCCTTAAGACTCTTTATATATATTATAAGATATCGAATATAATATAATTCCCCATATAATCTATAATACCCACATTAGGGACTCCTCAAAGTAGATCATCTTCTCTCTATCATATTTTAAATATTATTTTCTCTTAGTATTATTAATGTGGGAAATTCAAATAATTTCTCATCACCAATATATCTCTATTTATTTATAAATTAATAAAATAATAAATAGTGTTATTTTTACCAACAAATTGAATCCTATAGAATTCTTAGTCTGTATATTATTTTGAAAATAATATATAGAGGATATTTACCCTTTTTGAATTATCAATACAAAATTTAATAAAAGACGTGTCATTATCACTAATAAAATCCCACAGGGACAAGATGATCAAATCAACATATTTAGAATTTCATTTAATATTTAGTTTCAAATAAACAATAATAACTAATTTAATTTCCCAGAATCATTGGGTCATATTCCGCCATCATTACATAGGCAATGAATACAAATAATCCCATTATTCATAAAATCATAAATTTATTATATATAAATGAATTATAAAAATTGATTCTAATAAAAATAATATTTGTTACAAACACACACACAAATATATATATCATCGATACAATAAATTTTAATAATTAACCCTTTAGCATCATTGATCATAAATTGCTTCATATATAGATTTTATTTTTCCTATAAAAGACCTCATTCTCATTTATCATTTGATTAAATTCATACATATACAATGAAGTACAATAAAAAATAACTTAATGTCACTCATTATCTTCTAAAATATCATTATGGTCATGGAAAATACAAGAGTTTATGTTTGATTTGAAACATTCAAGTGCACATGCACCTGGAAAATTTCAATATGTTGTTTATGTTTTTTATTGGGACATTATTATGGATCCGCTAGAAAATATAATGAAATATTTACTTATTGGAGGTGAAATTATTTGGCTGGTTTCATCGTCCAATGTTATCCTTATTACAAAAAATAAATTCACCCACTACCATGAACCACTATAGGCCAATTATCTTATGTATCATTTCTTAAAAAATACTTGAAAATCTAATTATGTAATGTTATGATATGCAATCCAACGATTAATTTCAGAAGAGAAACAATGTTTTCTAAATGAAATATGAATTATGGGAGATGTTGGAATAGTTATAGAGATGGTGGAGGACCTGAATTAAAAAACAATTTAATACAACATGATGGTCAAAGTGGATTTGGATGAGTCCTATAACAGTTTGGAATAAATCTTCATCAATAGGTTCATGCAGTTGTTAGGTTTACATGAAATTGTTTGAGTATTATGCTTTAGATACAATGCTTCCCCAAGTGTATTTATATCTCTCATCAGAATGGAATTTGGAATCATCCAATATGTTAAGGGTGTTAGGAATGGAGGCCCATTTTCCCATATCCTCTTTATCCTTTAATAGAATTCCCTTATTAGAAATATCATGATATGTATGGATGAAGGAAAATTAATTCCATTCATAGGTTGGTAAGGAAATGTCTTTATGTCTCACCACATGTTCATTGATGATTTGTTATGTTATTTGAATGACTGGAAAAATAAATTTTAAAAATCATAATATTAATGATTTTTAATGGAAATTTTTTTAGTAGAGGGATAATCATTGGTATAGGATCATTTACGTGCCCTATATATACTCATCAATAAACAACACCTCCACCTAAAATAACATAGCATGACGGTGTTGAAAAATAAAATGAGTTACCTCAGAGCACCTATATCATATAGAAGAGTCAGGAATTCATAATTTTATGATATTTTCATAAGGATTAGAATGAGTATTAGAGATTTAAAAAAATAATATACCTTTCAGCGGATGTATTAATTTGATCAAAAAATTTATAAAATCAATTCCAATGCATGTAACATCCATTATCAAACCTATAAAAGGTATGCTTGTAAATAAGGATAATATTTTGACTAACATTTCTTGGTTATAAAAATGGAGTGGTCACTTCCAATTTATCTCTTAGAAACAAATGGTGAGTCTGATTATGGAAGGCTGGATTGGGCATTGGAGTGTTCTAGAAACAATACTTGCATTACAGGCCAGGATGGCATGGAAAGTCATTGAGGGGGAATCTATATGGATGAGATTTATGCTGTAAGGATATATAAAATAATTTTAATAAGTTAGGATTTGAAATTATTGAATTTTTAAGATTGTGTGATACATGATGCACCATTTTGATAATATGATGCACCAACATGGTGGGTTGTTGTCTGTGGGGACAAATATTTTTGGATGAAAAATTGGCTAGAGAATCATTATTATTTCTTCTCTGTCTTGTCCCTAATGTTTCCTTTAGAGAGGCTATGACTTTTTTGTAGTTCATGATCCCTATTTAGAATTTTGATCTATATTTTATAAATTATTCCATTTTATTGGTGGATGAAACAGATCTCTATTTTTTCTTATGTGTGACTTCTATGACGTTTAATGTCTAAGATATCTAATGGTTATTCTACTATCACAGTAGAACAAATGTTTAGGATGACTTTTTTTGGGGAAAATAGATCCCAAGCATGATGATTTTTTGGGTTTGTTTCAAGATTCATAATATTATTTTTATGGATGGAAAAAATAATGAATAAAGCAGTGGTGATGTCTTCTAAATCACAGGGTTGTGTATCATCCTATTAGTAATGAGCATAGAATTATTTCATTGATGGTTACAAGTAAAGGGGGATGCAGAATTTCATGTGGAATTAAATAAATATATCAGTTAGTTGAAAAGTGTGTAGGATTTAATTTATTAATGGTTCTAGTGTGTGTGATAGAATGGCATGGAATGAAAATAATGAGTCACGACTCTATAAGTGGTATGACAAAATCATTGGAATGATCAGAATAAGGAAATTTATGGTTGTATGGTTTCTCATACATGTATATAGTTTTTTATTATGAAAATGTTGGCTGAAATGGAATCTCATATAATATTCAGTCTTTCTACTCCAACTTTTTGGTATCCCATTCCATGTAAATGCATCACACTTGATGTAAGTTATAGGAAGATGGACATGTCAGACTAGTGGGAGCCAACCATAATAGAGTTTAATCAAAATTATCATGGTCCATGATATTTTGGTGAAATGATATTGTTGGAAATGATTGGGAAAATAGGGTATCACTACTAATTGGCATCAAAGCATACTAAAATCATGGGACTTCTTTAAGATAAGAGAACATAACACTAGTCACTAACCTCATGATCTGAAGGTTCTACAGCATTCTAATGGATGTTGTTGAGTCTGAATCTACGGTTCTAATTGGGATCCTATAGGGAATTGGTATAATCCAAAAGATGTTGATGTATCGTATCAGTAGTTTAAGGATACATTTCCTCTATGGGACCCTTGTTAACGAGACCGAGAGAGACGTGATTTTTATTTGAAACACACTTTACCTCAAAGGAAATTTTGGTTATTATTTCTTTATGTTTATTGATTTCATTATAAGAATAATTTGATGGTAATTTCCCTTATCCTCCATTATTTACAACCCCTATGTGTGTTATTTTCATTTTGTTTTTTTTATCATATAAGAAAAATAAAAATCCAACTCTTAATCATTTTATGTTATTATAGATTATCAATATAATTTTAGTTTTTCATATGTAATATTTTTGATTCATATGGTAAATTTTACTCAAATAAGGACATGTTTATATGTTGTCTCATTGAAACTTTCATTTCATCATTTATTCACTCATATATGGTTTCATTCATTTATCTTTGGTGTCACATATTCAATTAACTATATAATATATATAGGTGGATCAAGAAAACCCATTTTGTAGGTTTTATTTGTACATTTGGTATCTCTACCTACCTTGTAGATCTACATTTTTATTATACCTTAAGACAAATATTATTAATTCAATGACTATGGATTCAAAGATAATTTTGTTGCTTCATTTTGGTCTCGTGGTAGCTTATATTTTGTATAGTAGTATCTTGATTCTTCTTGATAAAGATATAAGATTGGTGTCTGGAAGGTCATTCCATCTTTTAGTCCCTTCTGTAGTTGTATTAGTTCATCTAACCTAGTAATACTAATGTTTGAAAAATTATTGAACTAGTATTTTTTGTGGAATGTAACTAAGTGAAATTAGATTGAATAGCCTATATTGTATATATTATATAACCTTTAATATCTTTTGATAAATTAGTATTTGTGAATAAACCCACATTATATGAGTCCCAATTCCAAAAAATACTTGTAATACTATTCTTAATAATGTGTTACATGACCAACACCACTCGAAAATAAGTTCAACTATTGGATATATTCACACACACCATACAATTTGAGTTCCACCCTACATGCACTATATGTGCACTCCATACTAACCCATTCATACCAAGTGTTCACACTATGTGACAAATATAATTCCTCCAATTTTCAGAATTTCCCATAAAATGAGTGTTTTTTACCCAAATTATTATCTGAAATTGTTGTCTAGATTTGTCTTATGACCATAAGATATCATAATTTTCTTACAAACTCAAAATAAATCACATACTAAAAAAATTTGATATCCACTTCATAAATTAATATAAATATTCCATACACTTCCTGTAAATTAATTTTTCTCACATTCATATTATTATAGATAATTTTTTACCAAATAAAATTTACACATTTAAATTAACATTAACTGCAGTTCCTCATATGTAGTTAAATATCATATATATGATGTATCCATATTAATAGTCTAAACATCATCATCAAAATATATAAACAATTATTAATAAATTAACCACATAAAAATTTTATATGGGAACCTCAATCACCCCAATGAATTTATTGGAAATTATAATCCACATTTTTAATAAAGGTTCTCATTTATATTCATTAATATCTATATTATTGTCCAAAAAAATTAATAAGGGGTATCTTATCATTTATTCTTCCAATGAAGGAACATACAATATCTGCACCATATTCTTACTATATATAGTATCATGTGGCATCTTAAAATGAGGACTACATCACATATTATTCTTAGAATGTTTTATTTAATTATTTAACTCTATTTCTATGTTGTCTAGCTCAGGGTAGAAAATAAGAGACATATAATATAGATTTTATATAATATCCATCCAAAAATGTACAATATGTATTATAATTCTCAGGTGTTTCTAAATTCTTAAATTATGGTTTTATAAACAATATTATCATGAAATACATTCTACTATACCCACATCATGAATGATATATTATAATATTCAGTTAAAAATAATTGAACACTCCCTCTGTATAATCATTTCATCAACTGAAACTCTTCCTTTAAAAATATTTTTGATATAAATAATGATGTTGGATATAAGTGTTATTAGAAACCCCATTTTTAAGGAATCTTATTATTTTTAATAATTTTTTTATTTTACTTGATGAAAACATAAACTCATGTGAGATTTCCCTAAAGAAATTCACTCATATCGTTAATTCCATATTAGTTAGGAAACAACATGAAGAACATGATATTTTCTATCTTGTAGTGATATCACTAGAATTATCCATAAATTTGTTACATATTAGATTAAACCCCATAATATAATATAAATTTAATAATTATATCATACATTTGAAGAACAAATTCTGAGGACAATATCATACTCTTATCCTTTCCTACTATATCATTCTATTGAATACATTTTCGTTATGTCCAACATCTATTTGCACTATTGTATTTTATAGAACATGAATTTTTATGTTATTTCCCACTATATATAAATTGATCCCACTCTTTTGATATAATTCCCTTGATTTTTTTAGCATGTCTAGATTAACCCACCATGCCCTCAACTCATCATCATTATTCATGTTTCAATTGATTGGAATATCTATTTATTATTTTGTTTTATAAGATTATTTCATTAATTATTTTTCTTATATTTTATCCTCAAGGCATACTCATTTTTCGCTTCATCAAACACCTAGTTATTGTTTGAATTTTTTCTATTTTTTATATTTGGTTTCCATTGATTACATAATTCCATAATTTTCTTCTAGATTCATATTATTCTGAAATTTGAACATTTTAGGTCATGATTTCCAAAAACTACTAAAATATACAATGATCATCATTAACATATATTATAGTGTAATATATTAATAAATAATAGGTATTACAACATAATATTTTTAGTAAAACCTTTATTCATTGGATGATTTTAATGGAAACAAACTTACATGATATTTTCACATATACCATTAATGATGTTAATGGTTTTCATTGAAATTTTCAATCCATTTAGTCTATGATATTGTTTTTAAACATTTATTAGAATGTGAAAAAATAATTTTACATAATTAATTTTCTAATTTATGGGAAATATTCATCAATGATATTGGGAAAGATGAATCTCTTGATGAACTCAAACTCTAGGAGAAATCATTTTCAATATTATTAGATAGAAATAATATACATTACATCCTAGTGTTGTATAATAACTTTTCATAGATAATAAGCAATACTATATTTTTACCATTCTAATTATTTTAGTAGGATTCTTCTCTCTAGACACATCGGGTTGATAACTTTCCAAAAAACCCACAACTTCACACAAATTATTATTCTAATTATCCTTCAACTTTTTAATTTCATCTTCATTAATTTTTCTTTCTTTAAATAACTTATCAAGCTCCTTCACTCTATTTTACATAATTTCTTATTAAAAATTCTTGGCACTCAGAACGACATGATTTTGTTTTTTAAATGAAAATAATAATTACATACTTTTTTGCATAAATTCTTCCTTCTCACAAACTTATCATATTATTTATTATAACACTTCAAAATACATTTCATTACAATGATGTATGATTTTATCCTTTTCTATCACTATAATTATGATGATAACAAATATTTAATTTTTTATACCATTAATGTAAAATTGAAGTTATCTATTCATAATGTTGTTGTTTGATATCGTGAAGTCCAATGGGAGATAAAAGAATATAATTTACTCATTTATTGGTAAAATTATACAGATGAGAAAAAATTTAATTTGAAAATAACAAAAATTAATACAAAATAATAATTGAATGAACACTCCACATTTTATGGGTTGTAAAAAAATTGTTTCTATATATATATCACTCCATTTACCATTAGAATGAGGAATCTCTCAATTTATTTATAAGGCCCCAGCCTTAAACCTTACTTAATCTTGAGTTATTACAAGACTACACATTGAGGATATTTTCAGGTTTAGAGTTTTAGAGAATTAGATCATGAAACTTGCATTACATTCAACATTTAAAAAAAGTGGTTACATAAAAGACAATATTCATTCATCCCATCAACGGAAACCTTTTTAAAATAAAACACGGATTCTTTCTTGACACATCCTTGACACAATCATCACATCATGTACCATTCCCTTGACCTGTGAAAAACATTTCAAAAACTTGGGATGAGCATAAAAAGCTCAGTAAGGGTTATAAAAATATGGAAAGGAAACACGTGTTCATAAATACATAAGAATGAAATCATACTTTACCCATAAAACATAGGCATATCAAATCATGAATAAATCATTGAAAACATAAGACATAAAGGTAACTTGAGGCATTCATAACATTCTTACGTAGGGAGTAACCCTCTTGGTTACGTTTGGAATACCCATCACAGTATATTCCCTAAATCTCTTCGGAGAAACCTTAACGTTTCACTCCTTCGCATTACCCAATGCATTGGAGAGCTATATCGGGCTCACCCGCCCTTAGTTTATCACGGAACCACCCGTTCTTCATAACAATGCCCAAGAACCATAACATAATCGTATCACATAAACATGAATAAAGGAAACATAACATTTCAACATTTCAATCACAATATAACATTTTAGGATATTGAAATAATGAATCCATTCAAAAAGAAACCATTTCCAAAACCATTTAAAACATTTAATAAAGAGATTTTTGAATCAATGTGTCCCATACCACCTTGAAGCTTTTAACATTTTAAAACATTAATATCCATATAAATAAATCCTTAAAACCATTTTGAAAACATGGATATTAATAAGAACAAATAATTAAAACATTTAAAACGATATTTTGGTTAAAGGGGTTTTACCAAAATTAGAGACACTTGAATATAATAATCTAGGAATAAAATTTAGTCAGAATTTTATAATATCATGATAATAAAAGGATTCATGATATAATACTCCAAAGGATAGTATATACACCATATAAGAGTGAATTGGTGCATAACAACAATGAGCCCTCAATAGAAATGTCAAATGTGATGAAATCCCTTATAAAGAAAGTATCCTTAAATTAAGGACAAATAAATCTCAAAAATATGTGTGACAAATATATATACACCCAATATAAGTGTATATTAAGTGTAAAACAATAAAAGGTCATTCACACATATTCAATGGATGATATATTCAATGACTACAAGTTGAACCCAAAGAAATCGAAATTGGGTTAAAAAGTTCCCTTGACAGCCTAACGGCATCACATAAAAATGATTTGATGAGAGATAAAAAGTGTATCTAATCACTTGGACATAAAATTTACATCAATAAGGATGTATGAGAACATATCCCAACATAAAAATATGTAAATTAAAAGACCCAATAAAAGAAGTATTTTAAAAAAGAGGAGGGTGATAGGTTCCCTTACCGACTTGGATATCTTTCAAAACATACACCCCATGAAAGAAAGACAATAGGTCATTGATGTAAATACTCATAAACCAAATTATATTACACAAAGAGTAGAATAATGGGCAGTACATACACCACTCAATGGAATTTGTGGCAAATGTAGCATAAATCTCACGGGAATAAAAGTGAGATGAAAAATCCCTCACGAAAACTCGGCAGCCTAACGGCGCCACATAAAAATTCCGAATATGGATTGATGAGATCAAATAGGGTATCTCATCACATTACAATATAATTTACAGAAAGAGGAATATAAAAGAACATCCCCCAACATTACAAATAGGATCTTAAAAGAAGTGACATAAAGGAGAGTACTTAAAAAGAAAGAGAGAAGTTAGATCTCTTACGAAAGTTCGGCAGCCTAACGGCGCCAATCAAAACATCAAAAATGGTTTGATGAGAGATAATAGGGTCTCTCATCACATGAACATAAAAATTATAGTAGGATTAATATAAAAGATCGTCCCAATAACAAGAAATATGAGCTTTAAAAGGAATGACATAAAAGAGTGTACTTAAAAAGAACGAGAGGAGTAAGATCCCTTACCTCGGGTCCGACTTGACTCGATCGTTCTTTAACGTCCTGAATAATAAACTTGAGTTAATTTCCACATTATTAAGAACCTTTTTCTAGTTCATTATTCCTATTTGATTACTTATTTCCATGTTATAAACATTATGTAAACATTTAAGTTAATAATGTTTTTTTTGTCAATCTTTGGTTCTTAAGTCGAAAGTGGACTTCTTACCATTACATGTTGTTCGTGTGGTCAAATGTTTATTATATCCAGAATAATATTCATGATTTGGATATTCTATATGTCATATATATCCAGTACATTCATGCATTTATAACATTACATAATCATTTAGAGGTAAGAAATGAAATGCACCGTTCATGGAGACGGTAAGCCTTACGTACACATGAACGCTACTTTCATTTCTATTTCATATTTTATAGAATGGAATAATAATGATATAAAGTTATATTATAATTAAAGTATAATATCATATATAATATCATAGTTCCATCCTTTATACGTCCCACATATGGTATTTAACGAATCAAATCACTTTGAGGGGGCGGTAGTCCGCACTTCCTTAAATGAAGATATCGCGTATACCCATAATGGAAGCCATAAAGGTAAGACAAAAATGAAAAATACAGAAGAATAAATAAAAAATAAACATATTATATATCATATATAAAAATAGTGACATCATAATGGCCACCTTTGAAGGTGTTAAATGAGTATTGAACAATCATCGTTTCGGGAGGCAGAATTTCACCATCCACGGAAACCGTATGTTCTTTAACCATTTGATGTAGTTGTGTGAGAGTGTAGCTCGAATAAATCTTATAACAACATCCTAGTATATTGAAGATACTGGTGTAGTTACAAAATAAGTAAATAAAAAGAGTTTAGGGGGTTGGAGAAGCAAAATAAAACAAATGAACATGAGAGAGTGAATTACCTTTAAAAGTGTAACTCCTTTTGATTTGAGCCTAAAGGCTTCCTTTGAAAGGATTATGCCCAAAGAGAATCCTCTAGGATGAGGAGAGGGATGTGGAGAGAGTAAATGGGCAGGGGTTGGACGAGCCAAAGGCTTGAGGAGTGTGTTAAATGAGGTAGAGGTGGGGGCCTTTTATAAGAGGAGAGGAGGGGCACTTTTGGAAAGTAAAGACATATTACTTTATTTGAAAATGTGTTTCGGTTTAAAAAGGACCCACAATGATATCATTAGTGGATAAGGTGATAAGGCTTCGAAATCCACTCATCAAATAAGTTTTGGACATGTGTAGTTCATAGATTTTACATTATCTTTCCATTTTATTTAAATCGTCAAATAATGATGTCATCGCTGCATCATTATTATGTCATAAATAATTTAATTTATTTAATGTCTAAAAATTATAAAAAAACTACTATGATGTAGGAAATCTTTTTTTCTTTCCAATTAATATTTATAATCAAAAAGATGACTTGTATAACCTCACTTAAAAATTGTTTTAGTAAAACATATCATGTTTGTGTCAATTTTACTTTTACATTAAATAAAATGTTATTTATGTCATTTCCCAACCAAAGTGGATCCATGGGGTCCCCAAGTTGACCCATGGCTTGTCTTGGTCGGCCATGATACAACCAATGAGGGTAAGACATGTGTCAAGCTCATCTCATTTTATTAAAGCATTATTTTTACCTTAAACCACACTAATTACCACTAATCGCGATTAAAAACATAATAAGTTACTATTCACCAAAAAATTATTTTAATCTCATTGAACCACATTTTACTTCTTAATGACAACCATGTATGTCGGTTTTTTGAAAATCAAAACACAATGATGGTAAAATTTCATTTAAACGGAAAATCAGTTTTTATAAGTACCACTTAGTGGTTTCACTATTCATCAAAAATTGAAGTTTTTCAGAAAAATCCCAAAAATTCACCCTAAGCTATATTTGATATTCTGAATTCAAAAATGAAGTCCGTTTTACAAAATTCAAAACATATAAGTCACATTAATTAATTTAATAATTAATTCCCGCTGTCATGACAAATAGCGTGTTTTATGAAACAATAAGTATCAAAAGATTGACACTAGTTTAAGTCTGATTTCAAAGTGAAATTGATTCCAACGACCACTATTGGATTTAATGGTAAAAATATTTTCTAATTTCACTTTAAAACCAATTCAAAATATAATCTAATCATATAAATAAATTAGATTAAAAAGTGGTTTTGAATTAAAATACAACATTTTACACTATTCATTAAAAAAATAACTTTATCGGAAAGATACCAAAAATTTACACAAAGTAAATTTTGATGTCCCGATTCTTAATAATAGTTTTATTTGGTCCAAAAGAATGTTTAAGAGTGAACAAAACTATATCTAATGACGGTTCTCCATCAAAAGGTGATAAGTGAACCTTTAGTGAAAACTAGGGCATATACGCCTAAAATTGAATTCTTTCCGTATTTTAAGCCTTTATCTTTTATTGTATAAATGTAAAAATATTTAAGAACATGTATAATAATATTTTAGTTATTTCTATCCATTCCCGCCATTACAACGGCTACATGTTAACTACCATTTAGAATAATATTATTTTATTATTAGAGTGCAACATAAGATTCCCAAGAAACTCGTTGTTGCGTGTTGGGTATGCCATCGAGCATAGCGTCCCCTTTAAAGTCATATTAATATTTTATTCACAAATATGGATAAATATGAAAATTTCATATTCCTTATTTACCTGGGGTGTTACATCCTTCCCCCCTTTTGGGAATTGCATCCTCGCAATTTTAAAATTGCGCTTGGAAACATCCTTGAACGTCCCACATCGGAGAAGAGTCGGTAAAAAAATCATTTTAAAATAAAGAAAGATAAATACAAAGGTCACCTGAGTTAACCCATACTAGGATTCCAAGTATGAAAATATGGACATGGAGGAAAAAACAAAGGGTCATTTTCTGATGGAGAGTGCTAGAAAACATGTTTAGGAGAAAGTCAACCATGAGAAAATCACAAACTTGTGATGGGTTAAACGGTATTCGATTCCCCAGTAGGAAAAGGTAATAGACAACATTTTTGTTTTAAGTTACTTTTTATTGAGTAATTTATTCATAAGGAAGCATAATCACTTATCATGTTGACTTTCAACTTTTACTAGATTCCTTAGTCAAACTCATATTTTTTTCCAAAAGACGAGTATTTAGGGAGACTTGTTCACATTAAGAGTACTATAATCAACTTCTAGAGAATCACCTAATCCCCAAAAGAGAACTATATACATCCCATGTTATTAGTCTTTAACCAAAACCAAAACCAAAACCAAAAAGGTTAGTACAAGATCAGATAATCCAGAAAAGGATAACCCCTTATAAAAATAAAATCTATTCTTAATCTCCAAAATTTGTCCAACAAAACCCAAAGTTCAACGAGGACCATCCGATAAACAATTTGTCCATAAAATTCTTCAAAGTAAACCAATATAAGATTGAAACCCAAATATTTGAAGGATTTAGTCACATAGTCTTCCATGTTAAATCATAACATTTATCTCCAAACAACATCAGTTGCTCCTGAAGTCTCACATTGAAAAGTAATTATCCTAATCACATATCCTCCAAAATCAACTTACTCTTAATTCATAAAATCATATAACTAAAAAGAATCAGTCAAACTAACTAGGGGCTTCACGTAGTCCAGTGGTAGGCGATAAATACCAGTCGCACTTTGGTTGTGGGTTCGATTCCCGCAGCATTGTCCGACGCGACGGGTTGTCACACGGTCTGCGTGTTGTCCTTTTTCCAAAACTATATAATTCTCAAATCATTACCCAAAAAGGGATAAAATCATCAGAAATAACCATAACATAATTTAACCTCAATTTTATCTCATGCCTTTCACTTCAATCATAACATATGGTAACCCATAATTACCTCAAAAGTAAGGATCATATAAACCCAAATGGTTCTTTATAACTATGTCCACAAAAGAAAAGATAACTATTACTTGAATAAAATTTGCCTATATTAAACATCAGGGTTACACATAATATAAAAAGTCTTCTAATGTAACCCCATCATCAAAAGAGACTTAATACTCTTAAGAATTTCACCCTAACTCTTGAAGCCCTCATATGTTGACATCTTACTCATTCAACATTCTTCATGATCCATTATCCATTCCTTTCCAACTTATTCCGAAATACCTCTTTCCTACAAACAAAATCATGAATCATATCCTAAGATTCCAAAATAAGAAAACAATAGTCATGAAATAGTACATACCTTTGATTGGTCATTGTCAGTTTCTTCATCCTCAATTGGAATGGCATTAGGTATTGGTAAACGAATATTGGTACGCTCTTGGTGACCCCATTCACGAAACTTCTTCATAGGACATGTGTTTGCATAATGACCATGCACACCACATTTAAAAGATTCAATTGATCCCTCAGAAAGAACATCTTTCCCTTTCCTCGAGTCAACTGGATGCTTCCTTTTTCCATGGCAGGTTCTTGCTTTATGACCTTCATTTCCACATCTATAGCATATTTCTGTCCCTTTGAAACATTTTCCTAGGTGTTTCTTTCCACATCTTTGACACATAGGTTTTTGAACACACTTACCTTTATGATTATTACATGTACTTCCGTAGGGATTTGTTTCTTGCATATATGATGCCTTAGAGAAATCTCCAAGGTTTAGGTGGTCAATCATGACTCCAGATAGTTGGTTGAGGATAATCAAAAGTGTTCTCATTGCAGCTCCCATATCATTCAGTTGCTTGCTCAAAAAACTATCACAGTTTCCTTCACATCCACTATTACTTTGGTGCCTGCTAGATCCAGCCATTTACTAAAACCAAAAAGGTCAGTGTGAGTATATCAACAAAACCATCATGTACTAATGAGTAAGATAGACAATAAGATATACTTACTCATTCACTTTATCTAAAACAAAGACTCTTTCTGAAATCCTAACCATTATGGTAATTGTCAATTATGCTTAAAGAATACCCTAACCTCTAAAGTTATCTAAACCGACCTTTGATACCAACTATAAGGCCCCAGCCTTAAACCTTACTTAATCTGGAGTTATTACAAGACTACACATTGAGGATCTTTTCAGGTTTAGAGTTTTAGAGAATTAGATCATGAAACATGAATTACATTCCACATTTAAACAAAGTGGTTACATAAAAGACAATATTCATTCTTCCCATCAACGGAAACCAATTTAAAATAAAACACGGATTCTTTCTTGACACATCCTTGACACTATCATCACATCATGTACCTTTCCCTTGACCTGTGAAAAACATTTCAAAAACTCGGGATGAGCATAAAAAGCTGAGTAAGGGTTATAAAAATATGGAAAGGAAACATGAGTTCATAAATACATAAGAATGAAATCATACTTTACCCATAAAACATAGGCATATCAAATCATGAATAAATCAAAGAAAACATAAGACATAAAGGTAACTTGAGGCATTCATAACATTCTTACGTAGGGAGTAACCCTCTTGGTTATGTTTGGAATACCCATCACAGTATATTCCCTAAATCTCTTCGGAGAAACCTTAACGTTTCACTCCTTCACGTTACCCAATGCATTGGAGAGCTATATCGGGCTCACCCGCCCTTAGTTTATCATGGAACCACCCGTTCTTCATAACAATGCCCAAGAACCATAACATAATCGTATCACATAAACATGAATAAAGGAAACATAACATTTCCACATTTCAATCACAATATAACATTTTAGGATATTGAAATAATGAATCCATTCAAAAAGAAACCATTTCCAAAACCATTTAAAACATTTAATAAAGAGATTTTTGAATCAAAGTGTCCCATACCACCTTGAAGCTTTTAACATTTTAAACCATTAATATCCATATAAATAAAATCCTTAAAACCATTTTGAAAACATGGATATTAATAAGAACAAATAATTAAAACATTTAAAACGATATTTTGGTTAAAGGGGTTTTACCCAAATTAGAGACACTTGAATACAATAATCGAGGAATAACATTTAGTCAGAATTTTATAATATCATGAGAATAAAAGGATTCATGATATAATACTCCAAAGGACAGTATATACACCATATAAGAGTGAATTGGTGCATAACAACAATGATCCCTCATTAGAAATGTCAAATGTGATGAAATCCCTTATAAAGAAGGTATCCTTAAATTAAGGACAAATAAATCTCAACAAATTTGTGTGACAAATATATATACACCCAATATAAGTGTATATTATGTTTAAAACAATAAAAGGTCATTCACACATATTCAATGGATGACATATTCAATGACTACAAGTTGAACCCAAAGAAATCGAAATTGGGTTAAAAAGTTCCCTTCACAGCCTAACGGCATCACATCAAAATGAGTTGATGAGAGATAAAAAGTGTATCTCATCACTTGGACATAAAATTTACATCAATAAGGATGTATGAGAACATATCCCAACATAAAAATATGTAAATTAAAAGACCCAATAAAAGAAGTCTTTTAAAAAAGAGGAGGGTGAAAGGTTCCCTTACAGACTTGGGTATCTTTCAAAACATACACCCCATGAAAGAAAGACAATAGGTCATTGATGTAAATACTCATAAACGAAATTATATTACACAAAGAGTAGAATAATGGGCAGTGCATACACCACTCAATGGAATTTGTGGAAAATGTAGCATAAATCTCACGGGAATAAAAGTGAGATGAAAAATCCCTCACGAAAACTCGGCAGCCTAATAGCGCCACATAAAACTTCCGAATATGGATTGATGAGATAAAATAGGGTATCTCATCACATTAAAATATAATTTACAGCAAGAGGAATATAAAAGAACATCCCACAACATTACAAATATGAGCTTAAAAGAAGTGACATAAAGGAGAGTACTTAAAAAGAAAGAGAGAAGTTAGATCTCTTATGAAAGTTCGGCAGCCTAACGGCGCCAATCAAAACTTCCAAAATGGATTGATGAGAGAGAATAGGGTCTCTCATCACATGAACATAAAAATTACAGTAGGATTAATATAAAATATCATCCCAATAACAAGAAAGATGAGCTTTAAAAGGAATGACATAAAAGAGTGTACTTAAAAAGAAAGAGAGGAGTAAGATCCCTTACCTCGGGTACGACTTGACTCGATCGTTCTTTAACGTCCTGAATAATAAACTTGAGTTAATTTCCAATTTATTAAGAACCTTTTTCTAGTTCATTATTCCTATTAGATCACTTATTTCCATGTTATAAACATTATGTAAACATTTAAGTTAATAATGTTTTATTTGTCGATCTTTGGTTCTTAAGTCGAAAGTGGACTTCTTACCATTACATGTTGTTCGTGTGGTCAAATGTTTATTATATCCAGAATAATATTCATGATTTGGATATCATATATGTCATATATATCCAGTACATTCATGCATTTATAACATTACATAATCATTTAGAGGTAAGAAATGAAATGCACCGTTCATGGAGACGGTAAGCCGTACGTACGCATGAATGCTACTTTCATTTCTATTTCATATTTTATAGAATGGAATAATAATGATATAATGGTATATTATAATTACAGTATAATATCATATATAATATCATAGTTCCATCCTTTATACGTCCCACATATGGTATTTAACGAATCAAATCACTTTGAGGGGGCGGTAGTCCGCACTTCCTTAAATGAAGATATTGCGTATACCCATAATGGAAGCCATAAAGGTAAGACAAAAATGAAAAATACAGAAGCGTAAATAAAACATAAACATATTATATATCATATATAAAAATAGTGACATCATAATGGACACCTTTGAAGGTGTTAAATGAGTATTGAACAATCATCGTTTTGGGAGGCAGAATTTCACCATCCACAGAAACCGTAAGTTCTTTAACCATTTGATGTAGTTGTGTGAGAGTGTAGCTCGAATAAATCTTATAACAACATCCTAGTATATTGAAGATACTGGTGTTGTTACAAAAGAAGTAAATAAAAAGAGTTAAGGGGTTGGAGAAGCAAAATAAAACTAATGAACATGAGAGAGTGAATTACCTTTAAAAGTGTAACTCCTTTTGATTTGAGACTAAAGGCTTCCTTTGAAAGGATTCTGCCCAAAGGGAATCCACTAGGATGAGTAGAGGGATGTGGAGAGAGTAAATGGGAAGGGGTTGTCCGAGCCAAAGGCTTGAGGAGTGTGTTAAATGAGGTAGAAGTGGGGGCCTTTTATAAGAGGAGAGGAGGGGCACTTCTGGAAAGTAAAGAAATATTACTTTATTTGAAAATGTGTTTCGGTTTCAAAAGGTCCCACATTGCAATAATTAGTGGATAAGGTGATGAGGCTTCGAAATCCACTCATCCAATAAGTTTTGGACATGTGTAGTTCATAGATTTTACATTATCTTTCCATTTTATTTAAATCGTCAAATAATGATGTCATCGCTGCATCATTATTATGTCATAAATAATTTAATTTATTTAATTTCTAAAAATTATAAAAAAAATACTATGATGTAGGAAATCGTTTTAGCTTTCCAATGAATATTTATAATCAAAAAGATGACTTGTATAACCTCACGTAAAAATTGTTTTAGTAAAACATATCATGTTTGTGTCAATTTTACTTTTACATTAAATAAAATGTTATTTATGTCATTTCCCAACCAAAGTGGATCCATGGGGTCCCCAAGTTGACCCATGCATTTTCTTTGTCGTACATGATACAAACAATGAGGGTAAGACATGTTTCAATCTCATCTCATTTTATTAAAGCATTATTTTTACCTTAAACCACACTAATTACCACTAATCGCGATTAAAAACTTAATAAGTTACTATTCACCAAAAAATTATTTTAATCTCATTAAACCACATTTTACTTCTTAATGACAACAATTTATGTCGGATTTTTGAAAATCAAAACACAATGATGTCAAAATTTCATTTAAACGGAAAATCAGTTTTTATAAGTACCACTTAGTGGTTTCACTATTCATCAAAAATTGAAGTTTTTCAGAAAAATCCCCAAAATTCACCCTAAGCTATATTTGATGTTCTGAATTCAAAAATGAAGTCCGTTTTACAAAATTGAAAACATATAAGTCACATTAATTAATTTAATAATTAATTCCCGCTGTCATGACAAATAGCGTGTTTTATGAAACAATAAGTATCAAAAGATTGACACTAGTTTAAGTCTGATTTCAAAGTGAAATTGATTCCAACGACCAGTATTGGATTTAATGGTAAAAATATTTTCTAATTTCACTTTAAAACCAATTCAAAATATAATCTAATCATATAAATAAATTATATTAAAAAGTGGTTTTGAATTAAAATACAACATTTTACACTATTTATTAAAAAAAGAACTTTATCGGAAAGATACCAAAAATTTACACAAAGTAAATTTTGATGTCCCGATTCTTAATAAGAGTTTTATTTGGTCCAAAGGAATGTTTAAGAGTGAACAAAATTATATTTAATGACAGTTCTCCATCAAAAGGTGATAAGTGAACCTTTAGTGAAAACTAGGGCATATACGCCTAAAATTGAATTCTTTCCGTATTTTAATCCTTTATCATTTATTGTATAAATGTAAAAATATTTAAGAACATGTATAATCATATTTTAGTTATTTCTATCCATTCCCGCCATTACAACGGCTACATGTTAACTACCATTTAGAATAATATTATTTTATTATTAGAGTGCAACGTAAGATTCCCAAGAAACTCGTTGTTGCATGTTGGGTACGCCATCGAGCATAGCGTCCCCTTTAAAGTCATATTAATATTTTGTTCACAAATATGGATAACTATGAAAATGTCATATTCCTTATTTACCTGGTGTGTTACATTATGATTATATTTTTCTATATCGTTCTTTCTTATCATTATATCCAAATTTATTTTTTATTATATTAAATAATCATATTTGATTCCTCCAGAGAGTACTCATTTTTCTCTATTCGATGTTTAAGAAAAACACTTTTAAATATGATCATTATCAATTATATTAATGTAAATCCTTGGAAAACATTATATATTTTAGTGGAACATTAATTCATTAATAACAATGGAAATTTCTAGAGATGGATTACCATTATATGGGGGTGAATAAGTGGTTCCATTTATTAATTCACTTTATTATAATTGAAAATAATGAATATCTTATGAATCTAAATCAACTAATTTTCTTTTCAAACACTCATCATTTGCAGTATTTATGATAGAATGGTTAGAACATAATAATTCTATAGTTTTGTACAAATACATAATCTATTATATGTCGGTTGGATACCACATCAGTTATTCCCTACCATAGTCTTATTAAAAAATATAGTTTATTATAATGAAATTATTTATACACCATGTAGTCAATCCTCATATTAATCCTAGTTATATAATTCCAATAAATATTGTTTATCCAATACTTTTTATACTCCCAAACCATCATCCTCTTCATTAAGTGGTCACAAAACATAGAAATGATCCTCTTCAAAAACTCGTTAAAAAACCTACCTAGAAGCTCCATCATCATTATTAAGGATCCTTTTCTAGAATTTTCACATTAATTACATATATCACCCACCCATGATCTTATAGGTTCATAATGTTTCATCTATAGACCTGTATTCTTCAAAATTATCTTAGAAATAGTCTTTTCGAGTTGGAGATCCATCCAGATATGGTCAGACATGGATTCTCCATATCTTTATAAAATATTTATGAATATATTCATTAGAGAATCTTATATTTTGATCACATAGTATACGTTATTCTAGATTAATCAGGTTCCCAAAAAATATCAATGTGTGTAACAAATCATACAATATATCATCCCATGTGTAATAATTTTTATATTTAAAATAATTTTATTATAAATAAATTAATTGATATTAGAAATATAAATTTTCATTAATTATAGGTCGGCTCATTATATTCATATATAAATGTGAAGGATATTTCATTAGATTATATTTTCATAAAAATTGACATTATCAATATTTAATTACCCCGTACATATTTTATTCATATATTCATATTGAAAATTTTATTAATATTTATATTCAAATGAATCACAAAAGTAATATAAATTCCTAATATAATTATATAATATTATTTATTCATTAAGAATCTAATTATTACCCACAATATCATTATTCATATATTCCCATCATTATTTTATCTGCCTAAATTGTTCACATCATTTCTCATAAAACAACCATTTGTCAAATTTATTCATTATAAAGAATGCCGATGTAATGAATTTATTACTTTGGATCATGAATCAGTAATCACATCATAACTATAATTATTATTTACTTTATAATACCTCATCCTCTCAGTTAAATCATTTTACATTCATTCATATAAATATTCATTCATGAATGATTTCCAATAAATCACTCAAAATAGTCTAAAGGTACAACACGATCATATAAATACACTTATGGACATCATAGAATGAATTCATTTCTTCTTTATATAAGAATCATTATGTATGGTTTCAATAGAAAAAATGGTGGACATCAATTGCTAACATAGCTCATGTACCTCCCACATAATAATTAATCAATTCATATTTTAAATCTCATATTTTTAGTATAAACCCACATTTTCAATTGGTATATTTTCATAAAAATTATTAATAAAATTTAGGTTTTATTATGTGATGGTGGATATTTAATTGAAATAACCAATTAATTGTTGGATGGGATATTTTAATAATTCAAGGTATATTTAATTCCATAATGCATTAACTGTTATATGGCCAATGACATCTGTTTCTATGAAAATCATTCATCTCATGTTTAGTTATATTCTAGAAGATATTTTTAAATTATTGTATATTATTAATTTATATTTTTGGTATCTCTATTTACAGAAAGAGTTAATTGTAGAGAATAAAATCCCAGGAATGTTGTTGAATCATTTACCATGGAATTATATTTGATAATGTTTTTTTTCTTGTGGTAGGACTAGAAATTATTTTGTTGGTAAATTCAACTTCAAAAATATGAATCTTGAGTATTAACATGCTCAAATATAGATAGTAATTCAAATTTTAATGCCTTATTATTATTATATATTTTTGATATATAGTAGATCAGTTAACTATGAATACATATAGTTGATCTACAGTCAAACTAATGTTTTTTGTTAATGAAGATGAAAAAACATTTCAATTAATCTCAAATACTGACTACAATACAAAACATAAAAATTAAATATATTTTTTAATTGAAGTTAATAAATAATATTATATATTTAGTCTCATATTATAATATATCTCATTCTTTAACTTATTGAAATGGAGCTACATGTTGTCTGCCACATGGCCATGAAATTATAGTCTTCTCTTAGATACACTCTCATGAAACTTTCACAATGTGTGCCACATTATGTGTAATATTTATGGGTAATGAGTTCTCCATTTCCACCCCTATAGAACTTGTTTCCACATTGTGCACTACTTATTCTTCGTCCATTCTTGGAATTGTTCATTCAATGCACTTTGAGATTAAAAGACACCTCTATGAGATGATTGTATTTCATTGAATATTGTCATAACATGGAATTATTTTTTAAATAAATATATGAAAGTTAATATCCCATATATAATAGTCTCCTCATGGAATAAATGAATATTTTTTTCCTTCCCAAAAATTATTATTTGTGCCGTTAATATTTTTGTAAATAATATTATTTGAAAACAATTTCTTCATATACCTACTAATTAAGAGTAATTCATTCTCAATCATTATATGACATCCCAAGGTTTTCACTGCAAAAATACTAAATGATTAATTTTCATATTTAGTAAAAAAATATTTACGCATTGAATAATGATGAAATTTGGACATGGGGAATTGGTTTTGTTAAACTCGATACATCTATATGAATTTATTTCTATTTCACTATGTTAACTTCTGAGAAAAAATTCATAGCCGAATCTTTAGAATGTAACATTTATGATATAACTCAGAAAACATAATTATGTAACATAGGAATATTCTTCAAAATATTACCAACCATTAATTATGTATTTAAACTATATAACATTGTAACTATCAATGTTTAATGTCAATAAATTTTTTTCCCATACAAATATTTTCTTAATCATCATTATCATCATTCATTAAAAAATTTCACATCTAAATTTTCCTTAAAAATTATATAAAATGATAATTTTTAGAATAATATTTTTCAAATATACGTGAAATTATTATGTTGCATTTGCCTCATTTAGGAGAATAATATCTCATTTATTGTCATTGATCAGATAAATGTACATAAAATATACTATCAGACTCATAGAATTTATATCATCTTCAAAATATTATACTATGATAAAAAACCCATTGGCATCAAAATATAAAACTTGTTTTATTTTATAAGAAATATTTTATAAATAGACTATTGAAAATATTATATGTTTTATTAAAGGTGTTTGAAGAATAATTTTGAAAAATAATAATTTATTCTTTATAATATATCAGTTATGGTTTGATAATATCCCTCATTGAATATCAAACAAACATGATAAACTATTTACCTATGAAAAAATATTTTTTTTCTTATCTTATTCTTAAAACATGTTATTTAATCTAATGAGACGTAACCCATGTGTATTGAATCAATCATATAATATTTCTCATAAAAACAGTCTTTTAATTGTCATGTAATAATATCATATAATATAAATATAAAAAAATATACTACCATTATATAGATCGATCCTATTTTCAAATTTTCTATTATATTCTAATAAATGATTCATATACAGTTTAGATCATCATTTTTCTTTGAATCACATGTTTAACAAAATCTTATTTTGAACCATGATATATATTCATCAATTCTAAAAATAAAAATCGATATACCCTATACAAAAAATAATTTTATTCGATATCATGAATACATGATATGGATATTCTATAGATTTTCAAAAAAATCAATAATTTATCATTAAAAATTCCATCATTTAGAAAAAACTTTATTTTTTATTAACTTTGTATTTTAAATTTAAATAACATAATTTAATATTATTAAGAAACGTTTGTTATGGTCCTAAAAATATTTTATCTTCCACATTTATATTTTACCAAACTTTTAATACTAATACATAATATCAAAATAGGTATTATATACCATATTCATCAAATATCAATAATTTTATATAATAGGGTAAGAATATCATTAATGCATTCTAATTTTTTAACATTATACATGATGTCTCCACAATTTATTGTATCACTAGAATGACCATCATTGAAGCATTTTGTAATTCCTGGTAATTTAATATATTAACCCATATTGGATATATAGAGGATAATAAATTCCATTTTTTCATAATAATTTTTATTCTTTTGAATTCTATTGTGAATCAAACTATTATTCCAATAGAACTTAATATTAATCTATTTTTCAATATAAAAAAATACTGAGGATTGTATTTCCCTAATAGATAAGTATTTATTTTATATATTATGAATGATTATTATGTTTCTATACTAATATATGACGTTTTTACATTATTTTTATCCTTTTATAATTGATATAATGAATTTAAATATAGTTGACAATGATTCTCTTTTAAGTTGAACATAAGATTTGATCAGATATGTATCTTGTTTTAGAATCATTTATTTGTGAAATTTTTATAAAATGTTCACACTAAATTAAATTTTTTTTGAGATATCAACATATTAATTAAAAGGGAAATATTTATATTACACTCTATTAGGATTCTGAATTAGCATTCCAATCACTATATATTTAATTAGAGGGATTCATATCAATCGTATCGTATAATATTCTTAGATGGTTTATAAGATAAACATATTTCCAATCCGTTATATTGATAAAAATAACACCACTCCTCTGTTATAAAAAATTTATTGTTTGATATCTATGAATAATTGAGAAAAAATTTAAAAATTTAAGAATATAACTATTTGGGTAACTGCAATACATACTTAAATTACATAAATTATTTTAGGGGAACCGACATTTCGTCCAACCTCCATATATAAATGATTACTTTCATGAAATGTGTTAACTTTGGAAGGGATATTTCATTTTTTTTATAGTGAATACAATCTCACCATATTATAACACTTTTGTAAAGACCCGTAAATTTCAAGGAAATTTTTTTTTCTTAATTTCTTGGGGATTTTACGGCTATGCAGTTTATAAGGCACCTGATTCCAAGTCCCGGTGTACCCAGAATCATTTTCTGAAGTTTAGCTCGGGTACGTTCAATGAACGAATGAGTGGGTTTTCCTAACTTTTGAACCGGTACTCGTAATCGAAATCCGATGGAACCGATGAAACCGCAATGCAGGTAATTGCTTTGGAACACCTTTTTTGGAGGTGCGTTTTCTCGGGAGGAGTTGTTAAAAATGTGAACAATAAAAATATAGTTTTTTTACAATTATATTATTATTACACCACTAGTGGATTAAGAGTTAAGGGAAAGGAAGTTGTGTGGAAGTGGGGGGGGGGGCCACACGAGCCCCCACCACCTTAAATTTCCTAACACCCCATTAAACACTCCCCTCTAGCTTTAATGTGTAACTCATCCTCTCCCCCTCTTAATGTGTAACTCATACAAGTCAACACTCTCATTAAATTATTTGATTAAGTTAATCAATGTATTTAATTAAGAGTCTAATTTTCAATTCATGGATGGGGATTAATAAAATAAGGGTGAACCCTATTTTATTTTGGGCTGGTTGTGTGGGAAAAAATGGGAGAAAATACACAAAGCCATTGAGATCTTCATCTTCTTCATTGGAGAACACGAGGAACATCAAGACCTCGACTAAGAACGTCGTCACAGCAAGGAGCGATCATCATGACTTTCTTCTCCTCTCCGCAGCCGGTGTGAGACGCCACTCCACCTCGGATGATCTCGGTCAACGTGTACGGAGCTTCACCCCATGACATCGTTTTCCACAGAGCTCACCGACCGTCAACTCATTATCGAGGATGGGGATTGTTTTATGTTCGTGGCTTATTTTTGCATTCATTGTTAATTTTTTTAGCCACCTGTTATCAAATTAATGGGAGGAGGTCAGACCGCACAAACACAGCCGATCCTCCTCCCCCTTTGTTTATGTTCACCATTTTTGTATGAAAGGAAGGCGACACGGTTCAACGGAACCGCGTGGGAACAAGGAATATCACATGGCGAAGGAACGTGGCATCGGCGCGCTGCGCCATCGAGGCCGAATGAAGCCGCAACCAGAGTGGGGCCGCGGAGGAGGGGCGTGGCGCCAGCCCGCCGCACCGAAAGACCATGGAGGGTCGTGGCTGGGGAGGGTCGCGGCGGAGGGGCGCGACACCGTCGCGTCGCACCGGTCAGACCCAGGTCGCGGCCGTGCATGGGAGGGTGGCTGTAACCACCAGCGGCAGGCGCTCAGGAAGCGGGACTGGATGGTCCCGCGAGGCGCAACCGGCCGGCCGAATCCATAAAAACCAGGGGGTTGAACCCTCCGGCCATCATAGTAGGGTGCACCCTAAGGTCCGAGCAGGAATGAGGAATATCACGTGGCGAAGGAGCGTGGCTTCGTCGCGCCGCGCCATTGAGGCCGAAAAAATCCGCGACCAGATTCGGGCCGCGGTTGAGGGGCGCAGTGCCGTCACGCCGTTCTGGTCGGACCAAGGCTGTGGCCTTAGGCTGCGTCAGAGCTGGGGAGTGAGGCCGGAACTGCCGGGAACCAGCACTCAGAAAGCGGGACCTGGTGCTCCCGCACGGCAAAACCGGCCAGTCGTAATGACGAGCCAGATCCAAAAAACTGGGGGGTTGAACCCCCGGCTAGCTCAGTAGGGTAGACACTCGGGTCTGCCATTTCGAAGCCAGGGAGAAGTGCCCCCCCCCCCCCCCCCGTTCCCGCTTAGCGCACGGGTGCCCAGGCCGAACTGGCCCCAACGGGTCGAACCGCCTGCACCGAGCCGGGCAGCCCACGCGAGGATGGACCCCCGCGCAGGGCCAGGCTACACCAGCTGGGTTGGGTCATGCCCAACTGGGCTGAACCCAGTTTGGGCTGACAGAGGGGGTATTGGGCTGGGTCGGACCGGGCCCAAACCCCCTGTTTTCCGACATATCTATTCAATCACCCAGAACATGGGATATGGACCTCCGATCGATGCATCGTCTGTTCCGATGCGATCGTTGGATCAAGTCGGTCGTTTCGTTATACTACACTGAAGGTTTCGATGATTTTTAGGTACATCTGGGTTTGTTCGAACACTAATCAGTCGGGCCATCAGAGTGGAAACACTTATAACTTGAGCTCCGGATGTCTGATTGACGTTCCGTCGACATTGTTGGATTCCTCTTAGTGAGATAGTTCTTTTGGCTTACTCCACTCGAGTTTTGGACGCAGTTGGAGTACGGTTGGGTTGGTCTTGACTTAAAAACCAACTGGGCCCCTGGAATGAAAAGGCCAATAACACTCAGACCGTATGTCTGATTGACGCGCCGTTTGTCACATTGAGTTCCTTTAGTCAAGATGGAACTTTTGGATACATCAGCTCCGGACTACATGTCAGTTGACGTATCGACCCCCTGACTCATGGAGCAGATCCTCCCGGAATCGAGCATGCTGTGTGCGGGAACCCTTGAGCTTTCTGCAACTGCGACAACGATGATGAATGTACTGGGATCCTCTGTGGGTTTGGCAGCGACGACGACCGTACTAGATTCCTCCGTGGGTTTGACGACGATGACTACTGTTCTTGTATCCTACGTGGGTTCGGAAGTACGTGACTATTATTCTTGAATCCTATGTGGGTTTAGCAGTATCTGACTCTCTACATGTATCCTACATGGGCCCGGTAGAGTAGCTGGTCTTGTATCCTTTGTGAGTCTGAGAACTTAGCTGGTCTTGTTTCCTATGTGGGTTTGACAGCTTAGATGAGTCAGTGGCTACATATGATCATCTCTATCATCTTACAAATATGTATACCTGTTTGAGATGAGTCTTGACATTCAATCAATATCTTCGATTTGATTGTTGTGTTATCCTTTGTGGATTGGATTGTGCTATCCTATGTGGACTAGATCGAACTTGGGCTCAGATTTTGGAGCCGAACTGGAATTGATGCCTTAGGTATATATATGGGCATATACCTAAGTAGAATTGGTTGTCACTTTGTGATCATATCTTTCCTTTGTGGTTTATCCTTAGTGGATTCGGGGAGACCTTCGGGGGTCTCGGGGTCCCTAATGAGTAGTGTATACTCACCCATGCATGGGCTATACCCGCACTACCATGTGTTCGATGCAAACGACAGACAACACTGATCGTAGTTGAGACTTTTGGAGAAAGACGGTACCTGGAGGAGGACCACTAGGCGGGACGTACACAGAGCAGACGGCTGGACCTGAGGAGCTGAGGAGACTATATGTACCCACCCTTTAGGTGGGATTTCCAGTGGACGGCGTGACGTTGATGCTTTAATTTTCAGTTGTTGTACTTTTTTTTAGTTGTACTTTACTTTCAATTGGGTTTGTATTCTGGACCATTTAATTTCCAGCACATACTATTGTACTCGGTTTACTTAGTGTTTACTTCATCTATCCTACTCTGTGGTGTTCGTTTATTTTGTAAAGGCAATGTCTTCCCTTATTATCAGGATTTATGCTTTTGGTGCCAGTCACCAGCCCCTGGCCTATGGAAGGCGGACTTGGGGTAGTCACGACACAGGTCCTGAGGACGGGTCGTGAAAAATTGGTATCAGAGGAGTTTGGTTCTACCATAGAACTCAAGACTCTAATCTTTCATCTATGTGAAGAAATAGTTTTAAGGGTATTGAGTGTGGTTATCAGTCCAGGGAGTCCATTGTCGGTGCGGCGGCCGACGTATCCATACACTAGGACCCTGACTTTTGATTTCCAACTCAGTGCATGAAAACATTGATTGCATGTGTGTTTAAAAATTTGTCTTTGTGATTACATTGTATCATCTCACCAGGTATACAGTATTGACCGTGGCGCACATGTTTCCTTTCAAGATGGCCCCACGACGGTAGCCAGCTAGGGTTTAGAGCTTCGTGCGAGACGATAGCCCACCGAGCGATGAGGCCTCGGTAAAGGGCCCTTTTACAGCAGAGACACTGACGGTACCTCTACCCAATGATCCACCGATTCGACCAGCCCCAGCCACTGAGAGTGCACGTCACCTTAGTGCACTGCATGAGTTTCAGCGTTAGAGACTGCCCAGGTTCTGTGGGGAGACGGACCCTCAGGATGTTGAGGATTGGTTGGAGGCTGTTGAAAGAGTTTTCATGTCAGTAGGGACACCAGCTGACTCCATGGTGATCCTTCCAGCGAGTCTCTTGCACGCTGTAGAAGGTAGATGGTGGAGCCTGATGCTACAGGTTCACGGCGAGGCATCTATTCTTTGGATGGACTTTGAGAGCCTCTTCCGCTCGCAGTTAGTCCCAGCCACCCTTCGTGTGGTGCGCATTCAGGGGTTACTACAACTATGGCAGGGCAGCATGACGTTAGCCAAGTACTCGGCGAGATTTACAGATCTCTCGTGCTATTCCACGGACATGGTGCGAGACCCATTCTTCTGGGCCCGGACCTTCGAGCAAGGATTGAGGCATGAGATCAGGGCTTCGATGATCTCCCTCAGCATACCAACACAGACAGGAGTACTGGAGAGATCCCTTCTTGTATAGAGCTTTCTCCCTGAGCCTACACCAGCATCGAGACCTACCATAGGGAGCCACGGAGCAGATTCTTCTACAACTGGTAGTTGACGGATGTCATAGGGGTCTAGGCGGACCAGACAATCAGGAGAACGACCTCAGGACACTGTTTTAGAGGTGTGGGGAACACGATGTAGAGCCAGTCTTACGAGGAGTAGACAGTGCTATGCATGCGGCGGGCAGGGCCACATTGCTCAATACTGCCCAACCCTCCATGCAGAGGAGCAGAAGACGGTTTAGGGACCACCCAGGCAGAGGCAGAGGTTTGACCGTGGCGGTTTGTAGGGAGCAGGCGGATGAGGCTGAGGAGCTGGCCGAGCAGCAGGTGGTGGGCGACGCTTTGAGGCTCTACCACAACCACCACAAGGAGGTCCACCCCGACCACAGGGAGCAGGCGGATGAGGCTGAGGAGCTGGCCGAGCAGCAGGTGGTGGGCGACGCTTTGAGGCTCTACCACAACCACCACAAGGAGGTCCACCCCGACCACAGGGAGCAGGCTGGAAGAGGTAGGCTCAGCTTCCGGTAGCGGAGGCCTACGACCACGGCACACCAAAGATGATTTGAGGTAATATCTATGTCTACTCCACCCTTGCTGTAGTTCTTATAAACACAAGATTGAGTCATTCTTTCATTGCCGCTACCCTTGTTCGGAGCATGGAGATTCCGACAGAGCCGTTGGCTCGATCCTTATACCTAGAGACTCCTACGGGAGAAGACTCAACGATTACGCACTAGTACCAGCAGTGTGAGCTTACTCTAGTAGGCGAGAGCTTCGGCTGGGATCTTCCTGTAGTGGCGTCGAGGCATTAAGATGTCATCTTGGGCATGGATTGGTTATCTACAGTCCATGCTCAGATCAAATGTATTAAGTGCAAGGTGCGGTGTGTCCGCACCGATTGGAGCAGGTTCACCTTCGCATGTGAGAAGGGAGAATTTGTAGCACCAGATGGACTCGCGCGGAGGAGAGGACAACCAATCAATCATTAGTTGGCTATCCTCATCCTAGGTGCAGTTGAAGCGCAGAGTCCGAGTTTTCCTGTAGTGGTGGATCAATATACAGACGTTTTTCCTGACGACATTCCAGGACTACCTCCTCGCAGAGAGTGAGAATTTTATATTGACATGAACCCTGGGATAGCCTCGATATCCACTCCAGCATATCGGATGGCTCCCGCCGATCTTCTAGAGCTATGGGTACAGTTGGAGGACTTTCAAGGCAAGGGATTCATCCGACCCAGTGTTTAACCATGGGCTTCCGTGATTTTGTTCGCCAAGAAGGCGGGCGGGAGCTTGTGACTGTGTTTCAACTATCCTCGCCTGAACCAGGTGTCTAGGAGGAACAAGTATCCACTTCCGAGGATTGATGACCTCTTCGATCAGCTCAAGGGAGCACAGTGGTTCTCGAAGATAGACCTCAGGTCAGGCTATCATCCGCTCAGAGTTTGAGACGAGGATATGGAGAAGATGACCTTCAGATGTCGGTATGGCCACTATAAGTTCTTGGTTTTGCTTTTCGGCGTAACCAACACTCCAACAATGTTCATGAGTCTCATGAACAGGATCTTCCAGCCATACCTTGATTGATTTGTCGTGGTCTACATCGACGACATATTGATTTAATCGACCACTGATGAGGAACATTGCTACCACTTGCGGGTTGTATTAGACACACTCTGAGAGCACCAGATATATGGTAATCTCTCGAAGTGTCAGTTCAGGATATGTGAGGTCCACATCTTGGGACACATCATCTCTGAGGTGGGAGTTGCGGTTGATCCTGTGAAGATCGAGGCAATGCTAGCTTGGGAGACACTGAGGAGTGTGACGGATGTGTGGAGTTTCCTAGGTTTGGCTGGGTACTACCAGAGATTCTTGCTAAACATCCCCAGAGTTGCGGCACAACTTTCATCTTTGAGGAAGAATGGGAAACTCTTCGTGTGGTCAGATAGATGTCAGCAGAGCTTCCAGGAGCTGAGGCATTGGTTGACCAGTGCACCCATCTTAAGGCTACTGGAGGAGGGAGTAGGGTACGTAGTCTACTGCAATGCATTAGGGACCAGACTCGAGTGTGTGCTGATGCAGGAGAGGACAATCATTGCCTATGTATCACGAAAGTTGAGGCATCACGAGTAGAACTACGCTACCCAAGACCTAGAGTTAGCATCAGTGGTCTTCACTTTGAAGATGTGGCAGCACTATCAGATGGGCGAGCACTTTATAGTCTATTCTGACCACAAGAGTCTCATGTACATATTCTCACAGAAGGACTTGAACCTGAGATAGTGGCGATGGATCAAGTTCCTCCAAGACTATAACATAGAGATAGTCTATACTCCTGGAAAGGGGAATGTAGTTGTCGATGGTCTTAGTAGGAGGACGGACATTAAACTACATGGAGAGGAGACGGAGTAGCTAGCCCCTTTGCAGATATCCTTCGTGGATAGAGATTGGGTAGCCTTCCATCAGTCGCTCACAGTCACACCTCCACTACTTCAGCGGGTTAGAGAGGCACAACGTGGGGACATTGACTCTGAGACGCGGCATGTGCATATTTCCATAGGTAATGAACCTAATGGTTTCCTTATAGGAGGAGAGCACGACGTACTTTTAAAAAGACGTACCATGGAATAAGATGCTTTACAGGAGGATGTGCTGAGAGAGTTTCACACTTCTCCTTTAGTGGTACATCCAGGAGTGGTGAAGATGTACCAAGATCTCAGACGACAACACTGGTGGCTGGGTATGAAGAAGGTTGTAGCAGAGTTTGTTTCTCGATGCCTTACCTGCCAACAGGTGAAGGCAGAGCACCAGGTACCAGCAGGATTGGTACAACCCCTGAAGGTCCTGGAGTGGAAGTGGTACAAGATATCTATGGATTTCGTGATTGGAATTCCATGTACTTCTAGAGGTCATGACTCTATTTGGGTGATTGTCGATGGACACACCAAGTCGGCCCACTTCTTACCCATCAAAGAGCAGGGATCAGTGGACAGCTTGGTATGCCTCAACGTTTAGGAGATCATATGGCTTCATGGTGTGCCATCATCTATCGTCTCTGATCGTGACGCTCGCATTACATCCTGTCTTTGGAAGGGGTTGTAGGAGGCATTCGGGACGCAGCTACGTCTGAGCACCGCCTTTCACCCTCAGACGGATGGTCAGGCGGAGATGACCATTCAGACACTCGAGGGCGTGATCCGTGCATGTGTCCTTGACCTTGGTCGTAGTTGGGAGGACCACCTACCCTTGGTAGAGTTTGCGTACAACAACAGCTACCACTCCACCATCGGGATGGCACCCTATGAGGCATTGTACGACCGACCTTGCAGATCACCTCTGTGATGGACAGACCCTGGGGAGTCAGCACCTGTGGGACCAGAGATGGTCCAGGCCACGACAGAGAAGGTCCTGGTCATCCAGGAGCAGATGATGGCAGCTCAGAGATGATATAAGTCTTATTCTGACAGGAGGTGGAGACAACTAGAGTTTGAGGATGGCGACCACGTTTTATTACGGGTCTCACCTTAATGTGGATTACGGAGATTTGGCCGAGGTGGCAAGTTATCTCCATGATTCATCAGACTATTCTAGGTTCTCATAAGGATAGGTGAGGTGGCTTATCGCCTACCTCTACCACCTCAGTTGCACCGGGTGCATGACATCTTCCATGTGTCTTAGTTGAGGAGGTACGTGCACAACTTGACGGATATCATCGACCATGGGGAGATGGAAATTGACGACGAGGCGAGTTTTGTAGAGGTCCCGGTGGAGATAGAGGATCGACAGGAGTGGGTCCTATGTGGGTGGTCGATTTATCTAGTGCGCAGTAGGTGGCAGCACAGAAACCTCCAGGAGAGCATTTGGCAGCCGGAGGCTCAGATGTGTGCTCAGTACCCTTAATTTTCCCCTAGCTTGTGATGTTTCTTTATGGGGAAGTAAATCCCTAATAGGGGAGCAATGTAAAGACCCATAAATTTCAAGGGAAATTTTTTTCCATAATTTCTTTGGGATTTTACGGGTATGCAGTTTCTGAAGGCGTTTGATTTCGAGGCCCGGTGTGCCCAGAATCATTTTCCGATTTTAAGCTTAGGTATGTTCAGTGAAAGAACGAGCACGTTTTCCTAACTTTTGGACCAGTGCTCGGAATCGAAATCTGAGGGAACCAATGAAACCTAAGCGATGGTAATTGCTTAGGAACAACTTTTTCAGAGGTGTGTTTTCATGAGAGGAGTTGTTAAAAATGTGAAGAATAAAAATATTGTTGTTTTACAATTATATTTATATTACACCACTAGTGGTTTAAGAGTTAAGGGAATGGAAGTTGTGAGGAAGTGGGGTGGGGCCCACAGGATCCCCCACCTCCTTAAATTTCCTAACACCCCATTAAACACCCCCCTATAGCTTTAATGTGTAAATCATCCTCTCCCCCTCTTAATTACAAGTAAACTCTCTCATTAAATTATTTGATTAAATTAATCAATGTATTTAATTAAGAGATAAATTTTGAATTCATGGATTCGGATTAATAAAATAAGGGTGAACCTTATTTTATATTTGGGTGGTTGTGTGAGAAGAATTGGGAGAAAATACACAATGCATTGGAGATCTTCATCTTCTTCATTGGAGAATGTGAGGAATGTCAAGACCTCGATGAAGAATGTCGTCACCGAAAGGAGTGATCATTGTGCCTTTCTTCTCCTCTCCGCAGCCGGTGTGAGATGCCGCTCCACCTCGGGCAATATCCGTCAATGTGTATGGAGCTTCAACACGTGACATCGTTTTCCGCAACGCTCATCGATCGTCAACTCGTTATCGATGTAGGGGACTGTTTTATGTTCGTGGCTTATTTTGGCGTTCATTGTTAATTTTTCTTAGCTACCTGTTATCAAATTAACGGAAGGAGGGTGCACAACGCGAACATGGCCGATCCTCTCCCCCTTTGTTGATTTTAACTGTTGTGGTATGAAACGAATGCGGTGCAGTGCAATGGAAACTCGCGAAAACGAGGAATAACACCGGGTGAAGGAGCGCGGCGCCGTCGCACCGCGCCGATGAGGCCGAAAGAAGCCGCGACAAGAGTCAGGTTGCGGTAGAGGGGCGCGGCGCCGTCACGCCGTGCCGGTCAGACCAAGGTCGTGGCCTTTGGCCACGACGGAGGAGGGGAGGGTGGTCGGAACCGCCAGCCGTTACTGCTGGCCGGATCCAGAAATACCGGGGGGTTGATCCCCCGGCCAGCTCAGCAGGGAGGACCCTCAGGTCCGTGTTTTGAAGTAAGGGGCAGCCCCCCCCCCACATTCGCTCAGCGCACGGGCGCCCAGGCCGGACCGCCCGCGCCGGGCCGGGATGAACCGGCTAGGACGGGCCGCACCAGCCAGGCTAGGCCATGCCCAACTGGTCCGGACCTGGACCCGAGTCAGGTCGACCCGGTTCGGGCTAACCTAGGGGCTATTGGTCCGGGTCAGACCGGTTCCAAACCCCCTGTTTTCGAACAGATCATTTAAAACACCCATAACATGGGATATGGACCTCTGATCGACACACCGTCAATTGCGATGTGATTCTTGGATCGAGACGGTCATTTCGGTATACTACACTCATGGTTTCGGTGAACTTTGGGTATGGCCGGGTTGGATCGAACACGAAATCAACCTTTCCTTCGGAGCAGAAATGCTTATAACTTGAGCTCCGAACATCCGATTGACGTGCCGTCGAATTTTTTGGATTCTCCTTAGTGAGAATGTTCTTTTGGCTTACTCCAGTTGAGGTTGGGACATAGTTGGAGTATGGTTGGGTTGTTTTGACTTAAAAACCAACCGGGCCCCTAGAACGAAAACGCCAATAACTCTCAGACCAGGCATCCGATTGACGCACCGTCTATCACGTTGAGTTCCTTTTGTTGAGATGGAACATTGGGATGCATAAACTCCGGACTATGTGTCAGTTGATGTCTCGAACACACTTGGATCGTGGAGCAGACCCTCCCAGAATCGAGCATGCTGTGTGCGGGAACCCTAGAGCTGGCTGCGACTGCGACGACGATGATGAATGTACTGGGATCCTCTGTGGGTTCGGCAGCGAAGACGACCGTACTAGAGTCCTCCGTGGGTTTGACGGCGATGACTAGTGTTCTTGTATCCTATATGGGTCTGGAAGTACGTGACTACTGTTTTTGTATCCTACGTGGGTCCTGCAGTATTAGACTCTGTACTTGTATCCTACATGGGTCCGGTAGAGTAGTTGGTCTTGTTTCCTTTGTGGGTCCGACAGCTTAGTTGGTCTTGTATCCTACGTGGGTCTGATGGCTGAGATGAATCAGTGGCTACAACTGATCATCTCTATCATCTTACGAAGATGTATACATGTGTGAGCTGAGTCTTGAATTTAAATCAATATCTTCGATTTGATTGTTGTGTTTTCCTGTGTGGATTGGATTGTGCTATCATGTGTGGTCTAGATCGAACATGGGCTCAGATGTTGGGGAAGAAATGGAATTGATGACTTAGGTATATGTATGGGCATATACCTAAGTAGAATTGGTTGTCACTTCATGATTGTATCTTTCCTTTGTGGTTTATCTTTCGTGGATTCTGGGAGACCATCGGGGGGCTCGGGTTCCCTACTGAGTAGTGTATACTCACCCCTGCACGGGCTATGCCCACAATACATTGTGTTGGATGCAGATGATGGGAAGAACTGATTGTAGTTGAGGCTTGTTGATCAAGTCAGTACCTAGAGGTGGACCACTGGGTGGGACGTACACAGAGCAGACGGCTGGACCCGAGGAGCTGAGGAGACTATCTGTACGCACCCTTCAGGTGGGATTTCCTGTGGATGGCTCGGCGTTGCTGCTTTACTTTTTTGTTGTTGTACTTTCTTTTCAGTTGTACTTTAATTTCAGTTGGGCTTTTATTCTTTCACATTTACTTTCCCGCACATACTGTTGTACTCTGGTTACTTAGTGTTTACTTCAGCTTGCTTACTCTGTGGTGTTTGTTTACATTGTAAAGGCAATTCCTTCCCTTCTTATTGGGATTTACGCCTTTGGTGCTAGTCACCTGCCCCTGGCCTATGGAAGGTGGTCTTGGGGTAGTCACGACATGGGTCCCGAGGATGGGTCGTGACAACTTTATTCCTTATCATTATTCATGTTTATTATAATTTTGATCACGATCCCATTCCTCCCTTCAAATTATTATTTTTAGTAAACATTGACTGGTTACTCAACATAAAATATGTAACATGTGTTACATTTCTAAATTAAAATAAAAGTATATTTATACACATCCAAATGTTTTCCATAAAAAATATATATGAATTTATTTCATGTAATGACGTAGAATCAAAGGATATCAATTATCCTTAATATAGTAAGCTGGTATTGATATATAGTTAGCCTTTAAATTTTTGAGGTGTGTCATTAGCATCCAAATATACATGAAATACAAACCAATTTACCACAATTCATAGATATATTAGTCATGATATAATCCAATTCAATCATAAATCTAAAATAGGATATTTATAAACTATAATAAAATTTTAAATTCAAGATTATAACATTGTAGAATAATAGTTCATGACAAAAAAATAAATTATTAGTCAAACAAATCAAGTAACTTCTATTTTGAATGTTTGATAATTAAATGTATTAGGGTTTAAAATATTAAAATAAAACACATGAATTAATAATATAATAATTAAATTCATTAATATTATAGAAAAATAATAATAATAACCAAATAAAAATATATATGTATAAGACCATCAATTTATAAACAATTCACAAATAAATGTAATTATAAAAACATTTTAATGTATTCATTTTTCATAGAACTTATATAATTGATTTAAATACAAAAAATCTATTATTAAAATATGATTCCCTTCATAACGTTCTTCACATATAAATGTTTACATAATTTAAATGATAATTTACATATAATCATTATATATTTTAAAATTTCATATATTTCTAGTTATCATAAAAAGTATCATAAATTTATCATTATATAATCCTTGATTATATTAGTTTTTAAAACTCATTAGGATGTCATTTAAAAAATTATATGGTTAAGTTAATTTATTTTGATATATTCATATCAACAATTATAATAATTTAATAGATTTACATATGTGCCCTATAATGTTTTTTATTCTTATTTACTTATAAACAAAACATAAATTTAACTTCCAATTTCAATAAAAATATTCATTACAAAATTATATGTCATTCAATATAATTTTAAAAAAGTATTTAATATTATTAATTATTAATATTAAATATTTATTTAATAGCTATTTGAAAAACATATATTAATTAATTATAATCATTTTATATATAGATTTTTTAAAAAATTTATAAATTTAATTAAATATACACAAAATAACATTCTCCATATTTCAAAAACGTTTCATAAATTATTTTATTCAGTTAATTAGTAATATATTGAATCAATAATATATATATATATATATATATATATATATATATAACTATTACTAATATTAATATATATATATGTGTGTGTGGTACATAAGACTATTTATGGTAATTTTTTAAAGTTAATATTTGGTTAATATATTATGCATCAGTGCTAAGGATTCATAGATTATAGCATCTCTTATATCAAATAGATGATATGGGTATCTATTTTTTGAATCATAGAATAACGATATATCATATTA
This sequence comes from Viscum album, assembly GCA_963277665.1. Taxonomy (NCBI): domain Eukaryota; kingdom Viridiplantae; phylum Streptophyta; class Magnoliopsida; order Santalales; family Viscaceae; genus Viscum; species Viscum album. The sequence continues at coordinate 1,346,069,541 of OY728121.1, read as the reverse complement.
TGATACCCAATATCGTACAACATGATATAAAAAATTGGTGAATTATAGTAGAGTAGATACATATGATATAAATATCATATATCATGGTCCAATAGTACCATATAAAACTCTTTGTTGTATAGAAATATAAAATAATATAAATTATTTATTTATGATGAACTATACTGCATCTTTACGATATTCAAATTTCAACATTTTAAACTATATTTCTTGATCAAATGATAATGGGATGACTCTATTACCACTATCAGGATTTTAAGGATCCATTAACATGCAATAAATGAAAAATATGGTTTGAAACCAATGAACCAGAAACTACCATGATGAAACTTTAAAAATGTATGAATATAAATGAAAAACCCAACATAACATTCACCCAGGATATTCAATAACCATCACTATTAGTGGTTAATGATGAAAACCCCTACTTGGCGATCAATAGACACTATCTTATATGTTTTCCCATGGGTTTAAGGAATCAGTTAAATATTGATAAAATTTGTCTTCTACACATGGTATACTTGTACCACACATAATAAAGGGAAGGAGACACATAAATATTTGAAATGGAGAGAATATTGTAGTTGATTTATTGAAAAATATCACAGAAAAAGGACAATGATCCACAAATCTATTTCCTCATTTATACAATCTTTAAAGAATCCCCATAATTACCCTTCATTTAAGCATATGTTTAGAACATATGGGTGTATATATTGTCTGTTACATCTACTTATATCAAGTTCTAATTTAACTCCCTAATGTTTCATCACATGAAATTATAGATTATGGATAACATAGTTAATATGATAATATTAGATAAGAATTAATAAATAACTATTTTCATCCATTTTAATTGTTACCCTATGTGAATCGTACGCTATGATTGAAACCATATGAATCAATCATACCATAAAATATTTCAATCTATTAGTGGTGTGGAGTCACTAAACATCTACATATTATATCCCATTATATAGGTATACCAAACAATACATATTAATTTGAGTAATACCATAAACCACGAATATATTATACATTTCAGTATTTTTCGAAACTCATTATTTATGTATTGGATTTATGGAAGATTGACATTATTAGATATATCATAAATATATTATATCTATATTTGTTCACTATTATCATTTAGAGGCTCATTAGATTTAATAATTCATCTAATTAATTTTTTATGTACTCATATCAAGAGAATAAAATCAAAAATACTAACACCTAAATATGAAAAACACATGTTTTGGGTATTAATGGATGTTACTATATATGATCTTTCATATTGTTCAATGAACTTTTGATCATAATAAATGTTCATTATTTTATTATTTAGTTTTTTTCATGATGAGAAAACCTAGATTATGTTTTTGGTGAGGTAAGATGCATCATGAGTGTCATTTGTTCTCTATAATTGCATAAATTATCAATATATAATTTGTAACTTCTTATTATTGAGAATATAAAACATGGCTACATGAAAGGGATAATAGCACAATAACATCACATATAAGAAAATTATATTCATAAATTTCTATTAAACAATGTACATAATGATATGTATATAATTACTAGACATTTAAATAAATAATTTATCCTCCATTTTTACATGTCAAGAGACAAAGAGATTGTTTTACACGATATCTATTTGTACATGGTCATCCTACCCATGAATTATCATTATCTATTTGGTGTATATAATTTCATTTCAGATAAAATACTTATTCATTGAGTATGTCTCAATTTTATTAATATTATGGCCTATAGGGTCTCATAAAATGTTGATCCAAGTGATCAATTAATTTGTATTAATTAATGATTATGAAAATGTTGTCCACATATATAGTTATTAGTGTTATAAAACAATAGCTAAACAAAATTACTGTAATTATATTTTTAAAAAAGTGATACAATATTTATAACTATATTTATTTATCTTGTAATTCAATTATTAATTAAATAAAAATATTTAAATATCAAAAAAATATTCATAATTAAACATCTGTGTTAGTAAACATTTATTAAAGGAGTTGTTCAATTTAATAACTAGTAATTCATCATTTGACATATAAAAATTTTATATGTGTGTGATTATTTTCTTTAAAATAAAAACTAATTACTTTTTAATTAATTCCATAGTAGTATATGTTTTATTTTTTCTGTTTCATAAGAAATATAAGGGAATCTAAAAAATCATTAAACATAATTATAATAAATATTTTCAAATCCAAAATGATAAGAGGAGTAAATTTGATGTATTTTCACTCAATACTTTTCCATAATAAAGTATCAACCTAGTAAACTATAAAGAGAAATAAGGAAACATTTTTTCTATCATCTTGGATAGAGTATTCACAAATTCGGTAATTTTTTCATTATCATTTATCATGAAGAACAATGGTTCTCGTATATGGATATTTATGAAAACTAAATAAAAAGAAACATTTGTTGGTGTGGGATTAATATATGGATCAAAATCTGGATTATTCATGTTTATATTATCCAACATCTAGTTAAGTGATGTAAAATCATTTCATCCAAAAAATTTCTATTTCTATTTTATTCATTTTTCTTGGTTCTTAAAACTATTACATTAATATCCCTATTCAACCATAGTATCTATACATTTAGTTTAATATTATGATATAGATGATGTCAATTTCCCAGAAATTACCATCCCAGTACTCTTTTAATTTTCTACGATTCCATCAATTAATGCACCTATAATGCCACAAATTATGTAATACCTAGTGAAAATATTTTTTCCATTAATAGGATATGTTTTATATTATAACAACATATATAAATGGTAAAATATGAGAGAGATGAGGAATAAAATTCATAAAATATGATAATTATATTATTAAAATATTATCATATATTATTTGAAATTTAAAAATATACTATAATAGAAAAGAAAATAGAAATTAAAATGTGATATTAAGGGATCTCACTATGGGAAGGTAACATGTTTCGAAAATGGTAATTTGATTGATATTTGGTTGATTTATTATTGATAATAATCTATAGGTTCAATAATTTTATGCTTATATATTCTTGGAATAATATGATGTATGTGTTTAAAATATATTATATCAAAATAATATCTAATAGGAGAAAAGAGGGATAAATAGTTACCATTAATTGGTTTATACAATGAATATAGATAAGCATAAGATCAAAAAAAAATTCATTATGATTAATGATTTAGATATAGTAGTGACATATTGATAGAACAATAAATAGAGAAAAATCTAGTGTCATAATAAGTGAGAAGTGGTGATGGGTAATCAGAAATGTTGTAAAAGGAATATCATGGAAAAAAAATTCTTATATTAGTATCCACATATACAATGGTCTAAATTTCAACTCATCATACCCAGTTATCTTTATAAAAAATATTCTATATTTTTTTTTAAATTAGGAAGAGTACATTATATTTTGTTAACATGATTCTTCATATATGTATATGATGTCATAGTTCACAAAATTTAAATTTTTTTTTTGTAATGTACAATTTTTTAATTAAAAATACATGAAAATTTCCCCTTATCAATTCGGATGACATAAATCGAAATTTTTATTCTATTTTTTGAAATTTATCATTTAATAGTTAGAATTTTAATTTTTACGAAAGGTGATAAATTTATTTAAAATGTTTCATAAGTGTAAATTCCAATTTATAAGAAACAATTTATGCATTAGTAAAAAATAACCCCATGACTTATTAATAATTATGACACAAAGACCAGTTTTATTGGTATGATAGAAAATAGGGGTTCTTACACATGGTGTTTTGGTCAACATTTATCTAGTAGTGACTTCCACTAACATGAACTTATCCTGCTAATGATTTCAATACAACCATAATTGTCGATGCTAGGATTAGGCTCAGTTGATTTTAATCCCCAATAATGATACCTCTTTCTATGAATTTGATAAATGACCACTATAAACATTGTTCCTATATCTCATTCTCAATGTTACTACACTTTGTGTCATTTTAATATTATTATTAACCTTTATAGACACTAATTCAAATAATCATATTATAATGGATTTATCACCAATGATAATATATCATTCATCTACACTCATTCACATAAAATTTCATTTCAAAAAAATTCCAAATATATTAATTCAAATTTGTAGTTATTTTAAAAGTCAACTCCATATCTCGTATGGTTTTTATTTTATATTTTATTTATTAATGTTGTGATGTTTATCAATTAATATGAGCCATTACATATTTAAATTATATTCTTTTCATTTAAATTTTTTTATTTATTTTTATACTTTTCTTAATAAATCTATATTTTTGTTATTTTATACGTTTTTTTATTATAAAATATTTTACCATATTTATAAAATTTCACTTTTATTTGTTTCCATCCAATTATAAAAATTACATCCATTTAATTGAAAATATATCCACAACAAAATGTAGAAAAAAAATTTATCATTAAATTATAAATATCACATATTTATAAATATTTTTAGTGATCACTCCAATGAAACACCAACAATCGATTCACCCAATTTCAATGATCTTTCTCTCTCTTATCACGAATATGAATCATCCTTGAATTATATGATATGTTATTTTACCACTAGGCATGATTCCCCATTAGAAAATGTAATGTATATGTAATATATTTATTTAAAATAGATATATCAACAAAAACACGAACAACGTAATTTTTTTATCATTGATAAATGATATATATTAACAAATATCTAATATAGTTTTGTGATGTCCCCAATCTAAAAAATCATTAATATCCCATTAATTCTAAATACTATGACACCATTTTTTGGGGATATTCACGTAAAAATTTGTCTTTTACATAGAAGTAAATATCCCAAATTTTTTATTCATTATAACATTTCTGTCTACTATGTGACATGTAATTACTGTTCATAATATATCACACATTATATATTTTATTAACCCAATATGGATTTATGTGGTGTCTTTTGAATGTGGGATTGGTATATAATATTCATTGGAATCTATATTAGAGGTAAATACTCATCCTAACATCAGTATAAGACATGTAATAATGATTTTATCATATAATCAATTTTTTTGAAATCTGATTTACAATATCCATAAATTTGAGGTTGGTATGAAATATTCAAATTAATAAATATCACTAAATAATTCTGATTGCTCCTAAAAATTTTTTATGGTCTTATTAGACTGTGATATGATACTCTATATAATTGAAAAACATTGATTATGACATTATCATTTATACATAACCCATCAAGATGGTCATGAGATAAATCTATTCATTTAACCAGTAAGGAGAATGAAATTATTAGATGACTTGCATGGTCTCATATTTCATTATACCCCATAGATGTGATAAGAATCTAAATAACTGAATCCATTTTAATATTGTCCAACTTCAACATATTTATATGTAATTGATTTATATAATGATATTTATTATCCCACCGAGACTGTTTCGCACGGAATCCGGGGATGACCTCTTGGACGGGAGATTCAAACGTTCCGATCAGTTTCTAACGGGTTTGTTCATAGAACCGGAAACATCCAATGATTCCACATCCTTTTGGACCTACTTTCCAAAGGCAGGCGCTCATTAGCTTGTGGGCTAATGAGGCTTAGGAATTTGCATTGGTCGAGAGGATGGGAGGTCGGACTCATCACACCTTTTTGAGGGGAATTATTGTCTACTTCGGGACTCTCTTTATAGATTTAAGTTATGTTCGTGAATCCTTATTACATTACCAAGTATAAAATGTGATTTCCTTTAGTTTTAACAATCAATGATTAAATATGCAAAGAAATTTAGAGAATATTTTATATGTATTCGAGGTTCTTCATCAATAGAGAATCATCTATATTTGTTTAGAGATTCTTGGTCAATGGTATCCTTCAAAACATTTATATAAAAGTCTCTTGGTCATTTATGATGACCAGGCTGGTTTTAAAGCCACTCAGTGGGGCACTTGAAGTTTATCGTCATTTAGAAGGACAGAGATTATTTCAATGTTGGGATCGAACCCATAAATGGGCTACCTACGTATCCTTTGTTTTGGAAAAGGAATCAGAACCCACGTAGTTCGAGTAATAGAGTATGATGTTTATGATTGATGGCTCAAAGAAGAGTGTCATAATTACTTTTACACTCTAAGCTCACCTGAGTCATGCTCGGTGTGAGAAACAAGAGGTATTGGTAAAATTTAGACAATTGTGCCATGAAAGATGCAATCATAAGAATTTGTTTGGGGCTTATGTATGGATGACTGCCCAGATAGATGAAGGTTTAGGATTTACTTTTAGGGAGAAAAGCCATGAACAGGGTCCATAATGTTATATGTGCTTCATGGAGATTTGAATACTCTAATTTTGGGGATTACTCCTAAGGAGGATGCCCAAGTTAGGAGGGGACTTATGATTGAGTTTTACTCATGAAAAGGAAACCCAAATCAAAGGTAAATTATGACTGGTTAAGAGAAATTTAAGGGGACTTGGGGCTTACTCCTGAAAAGGAAGCCCAAGATTATGACTGGGACTTACTCCTAAAAAGGAGGCCCAGGTTATGACTGAGTCTTATTCCTAAAAGGGAGACCCAGGTTAGGGGACTTGGGGCTTACTCCTGAAAAGGAAGCCCAAGGTTATGACTGAGTCTTATTCCTGAAAAGGAGGCCCAGGGTAGGGATTAAGGTTTGGGGTTTATTCCTGAAGAGGATGCCCATGATTAGAGGACTTGATTGGGGCTTACTCCAAGAATTTGGGGTTTACTCTTGAGGAAGATGCCCAGATTGAAGGTTTTATAACTGGGGATTATTCCTGAAAAGGAGACCCAGGTTAAAGATTCTCTCATCTTAAAAGATGAGGTTAAATGAATGAACTCTCAATCTTTGGTGACATAAAGATGTTTAAATCACTAGGTTTTGAGAGATATTTCACAGAATTCCTTTCAGACAAGGATGTCAAATCAAGAAATCATGCCATAAATGGCTTTGAAGAGTATCTTGAAGACTGAATCTTGAATAGGAAATGTCAAATGGCTTAAGAGGGATAAAATGGGAAATATGGGCACCCAAAGAGATAGGGGCGCGCAAGTCTTGAAAGGCGCGCATGTCCTGCGGCGGCGCGCAAGTATACTTGCGCGATATGAGGGGTACTTGCGCGATTTTCAACCAGTATTGAAATGCTTGAGCGACTCTTTATTAAACCCTTTACAATCCACTTGAGGTTCTTCCAGAGAAGGGACGCGCAAGTTATATTGAAGGAATTTAGTAGGCGCGCAAGTGTTTGATAAGTTTCAACACTTAGGCCTTCCTTCTTCTCTTTAGATCTTCCATTCTAGGTAAGAAATTACCTTAGAAGTGTTCTGGAAGCTTTGAGAAGAGACTTGGGCGTCGGGAGCTTCAATCCGAGTTTCTGTAAAAAGATCCTCCCGAATGGGGGGCCCACATGGTCTATTTATAGGCAAAAGAAGGCCATGGGCGGTTACCGAGCGGTTATCACTTAGGTCGCACAAGTCACTTGCATGACCACTAGGCGTCGCGCAAGTACTTGCACAACCACTAGGCGGCGTGCAAGTGTACTTGCGCGACCATGAGGGAACTTGCGCGGCCTATGGGAAATGTTCTCCTTGTTCACCCCTTTGTCGATTTTTGATATTTCTTCAATGGATGAATCACGTTGAGCTCAGATATTCCCCTTTTCCGATCTTTAGATTCTGTGATGAAAGGAGCGTCAACAAAAGTCCCCCCTCAGAGTTGGATCCGGAGAGAAATGAGGATTTGACTCTGAGGAAATCAAAGACATCCAAAGGAAAAGGTGGTTTTCAAGTCTTCAGTGCACAGAAGGCACCGCGTAAGTATGTTGGAACTTGACTTTTATTCATAGTTCCTTTGTCTTTTGTGTGGGCAGTTTAATGTCATGCACACCGGACATAAAGGGGCTAATGTTTAAGGTCGAAATAGCTTTGAGCGAAATGGATTAAAAAATGGATTCAATTCCTTGACAATTTATCTGAAAACATATTACCATACTCAAGAATGAGGGGAAAAAAATGTAAACTATGGCTTAAGAATATTTGAATCTGAGGAATGATATGAAAAAGAGCTAAAAGGCATTAGAAGAAGTAGTTTCCAAGAATGAAGTTACTATTTATTTAACAAAACCCGTTAGGGGGTTGAAATATGCAGGGCCACCTATGGGCATTGGCTGCATGGTCAAATAAAATAGCATCTTTTGGCTGACAAGTCTGTTATGTGGACTGTTTATGCAAGGCCACCTATGGGCACGTGCTGCATAGTCAGGAAAAAGAACTCCCAGAAATTTACTTTCCCAGTGCTAAAAGCCAGTGAAAGTTTATGGAGATTCAAATTTTCTAAAGCATAGAGTTTGTTGTATGGAAAGAGGTACTTGAATATGGAGAAGATATTTCCAAACAAGAATATCGAAGAACTGGATGAATATCACTCCTACGAAGGTCTGACCCAAACGTAGGGAAGAAGAATAAACCATAGACTTGAATACTTTCAGATCATGAAAAAAGATATGGGACAAATATGTTAAGGATGGATATTTTTTGCGGATCCCTACATACTGTCGTTTTAAGACAATTAAGGACAAAAGAGGCATTCTTCCCAAGAATGAAGTTACCATTATTTAACAAACCCGTTAGGGGGTTGAAACATGCAGGGCCACCTATGGGAATTGGCTGCATGGTCAAATAAATAGCATCTTTTGGCTGACAAGTCTGTTATGTGGACTGTTTATGCAAGGCCACCTATGGGAACGTGCTGCATAGTCAGGCAAAAGAATTTCTCAGAAGTTTGACATTTTTGAGACTAGAAGTCATGAAAAGGGTTATGAAGATCTGAAAATATTTAAGGTTAGGATTATAATACATAAAGATGGGTATTGTCCAATGTATATAGAGATACATGGGTCAATGAAAACCATAATCATGTTGTGGCTGGGTCCTGAATTGAAACTTGGACTTCACTACGTATCTCATAAGAATGATAATCAAGCCATACGTAGTTCTTGAAATGCAGTTTAACGTCATGCAGGACGAAAGTATGAGTGATCTTAGTTTAGGGTCATAGAATTCGGACCATAATAATGAATACACAGTGTGTGTTTTCATGAGGACTTTTCAGCCGAGGGACTGAAAGTGAAATTTGGGGTTAGGCCCAAAAGATTTGGGACTGGATTCGAGGGACACTCGAATGTTCCTACGTATCCCATAAGGATGGGAATCAAGTCCACGTAGTTCTAGAACTACCCTTTGTACAAATTTGGTTCGTACATGTGAAGGGTGAAAGGGGACTTTAGTGCAATGATGGTATAACCTAAGATAAAAAGTTCAGGCATTACCATGTATGCACGTAGACTTTTGAAAATGAAAACCATGATTGAAAAAAAAATTCAATGTTAATAATGGTTCCTTCTCAAATGAGGAAATCAAAGAATATTGTAGTTTATTGTCATACCGGACAAAAGTGTTGTATAGTTTAACATCATATAACAAGGACGAAAGTGAATCAATGTAAAGATATTGATTCCAGGGGGGTTTCACAAATCAACATTATATGAGGTTGTGGTGAACCGATGTGAAGAGATTGTTTTTGGGCTTGCACCCTGGGAGGTTGCCTACATACCCAGCCTGGAGGGTAAGGATCAAAGTCCGTGTAGTTCAATTAAAGAATGAATCAATGATCAAGTTATTCTTGGGGACAACGATCTAATTAAAATGTTGTTGGGACTTACACATGGTTAGTGGCCCAAAGAGAGTGTTATGGTTGATGTTTACTCTAAGCTCACGTGAGTCATACTCGGTGAGAGAAACAAGAGGAAACAACAACCTTAACGGTGCACAGTTTAATGTCATGTAGGACATAAAAAAGGGACTATGCAGTTTAAAGTCTTGCAGTTAGGACTATTGGTGCTGCACAGTTTAATGTCATGTAGCAGGGACAAAATAACAGTTTAATGTCATGTAGGACATATCAAGGACTTTCTATAGAGTTTAGCATCATGTAGTTAGGACGATGGGGACAATACAGTTTAACGTCATATTGGACGAAAGGGGGATTGTGCAGTTTTAATGTCATGCTGGACTTTTGATGATTATATAGTTTAACGTCTTTCCGGACGTGAGGGACTTTTATACAATTTAGCGTCATGTAGTTAGGACGTCACAGTTTAACGTCTTGCTGGACATATATGCAAATAGTTTATGGTCATATACATGGACCAGGGATGATGCAGTTTAAGGTCATGCTGGACGGTTTATGGAAATTTTTCACAGTTTAATGTCGTGTGGGACGAAGTTGCAGTTTAAAGTCATACTGGACCATTGCTGTATAGTTTAACGTCATATAGCAAGGACGAACTGGTGCTGTACAGTTTAAAGTCATGTAGCTAGGACTAAGGTGAACCAATATGAGGATATCAGTTCTGGGGACTTTTTACAGTTTAACGTCATGTTGGACATTGGAAGTGCCACACAGTTTAATGTCATGTTGCTAGGACACAATATAGTTTAATGTCATCTCGGACAAAATATAGTTTAGTGTCATCTCGGACATATACAGTTTAGTGTCATGTAGGACATATTAGTAACCAATGTGACAGTTTAACGTCATGTTGGACGATAAGGGAACTGACACAGTTTAACGTCATGTTGGACGATGAAAGTGCCACACAGTTTAATGTCATGTTTCTAGGACAAAAAAATAGTTTTAATGTCGTGTGGGACATAAAAAAGGGACTATGCAGTTTAAAGTCTTGCAGTTAGGACTATTGGTGCTGCACAGTTTAGTGTCATCTTGCTGGGACATAATATAGTTTAATGTCATCTCGAACATATGGCTGTATAGTTTAACGTCATATAGCAAGGACAAACTGGTGCCTGTTTTGGCTCTGGGAACAATATTTTGTGTTTATACAAAATACGTCTTCAGAAATCTGGCATTAGTTGGAGTCGTGATGTGTTCTCCATCCATTGAGATCAGAGAATACGCTCCATTGGAGTAGACCTTATGTATTGAATAAGGTCCTTCCCATTTTGGTTCAAGCTTGGGAGGCTTCTTTCCTGGTATTATTGGTGCTCTAAGAACCAATACCAATTCTCCCTGAATGAATGAACGAAGACGAACTTTTTTGTTAAAATCTCGTGCTATCCGATTCTGATAGATTTCCAAGTGGTGCAAAGTGCACAATCTTTTCTCATCTAACTGTTCAAATTCATTCAACCGCTTTTGGGATTGCTCATCTGTTGATAACTGATCACAAATGGCTATTCTGAGTGAGGGCAATTGAACTTCAATTGGCAAGACTGCTTCTGTTCCATATACCAATGAATATGGAGTAGACCGTGTTGCATTGCGAGTGGTAGTCCGATAAGCCCATAAAGCATGAAAGAGTTTATCAGGCCATGACCTCTTATCGTTATCCACCATCTTTTGCAGTATATTTGAAGAGTCTTGTTGAAGGCCTCTATCTGGCCATTAGTCGCTGCATGATATCGAGATGAATGGTTGGACTTAATGTTGTATTCTTGATACAATTTCTTTACCTCAGAAGAACAGAAATTGGTGCCGTTGTCCGTCAATATGGTATGAGGGACACCAAATCTAGTAATGATGTTAGACTTGATGAAGCTAACAATGCATTTAGAACTGACTTCTTTGAGAGGTACTGCCTCTGCCCATTTGGAAAAGAAATCAGTAGTAGTAAGAATGTACTTAAACTGCTTGGCCGTAGCTGAAGGGTAATGTCCCACCACATCCATTCCCCATGTGGAAAATGGCCATGAGTATTTAGCTGTATGAAGCAACTATGGAGGTTGATGAATGAAGTTGGCATATACTTGGCATGAATGACACTTCTTTGTGAAATTAACACAATCTTGTATCATTGAAGGCCAGAAGTATCCAAGCCTTCGAATTTGATCAGACAGTCTATGTCCAGACTGGTGGGCACCACAGACTCCTGCATGCACTTCTTTTATGACAGCCATTGTCTCTTCACCATCAATACATCTGAAGAGAACTCCATCAAAACCACGTTTTTAGAGAATTTTCTCGAGGTGGTTTGGACCATCATAAAGAGTAAAATTGACCACACGTCGCCGAATTTGTTCTTTCTTGGGTCTATTAGGTGGAAGTGTTCCATTTTGAAGGTATTCCCTGATAGGTGACATCCATCCTGTAGTATGACCATACGGTTCAGGAATGGGACTAATTTCATTAATTTCCTCTGTTCTGACTTGAACATAAGGTGAAATTGCATGACGGTGGGCAATACAGATGGTTATCTCGTCCCGATTTGGATCTGCTAAAGCTGTGGCTATATTATCCAGTGCATCAGCTTGAGCATTTTGTGATCTTGGGACATAAGAAAATGTCGGTTCTGAAGGAAATTCCGACATTAACTCTCTGACGTAATCATACAAAGGGATTAATTCTTCTTTTCTGATGGCATAATCCCCATTGACTTGTTTGATTACGAGGTCTGAATCACCGTTCACCTTTAAGTGATTCACTTGTGCTTGAAGCGCTAACTCCAAGCCTGTAATGAGAGCTTGGTATTCAGCTTCATTATTGGTACCACCTTCCCACAACAAAAAGGAATAAGGTAACACTGCCTTATCTGGAGAAATGAGCACAATTCCTAAAACAACTTTGTTGAATTTAGGATTTTCCATTTTCTTCCCTGTTGGACTTCTAGAAGCACCATCAAAATATATTTCCCATGTTTGAGGACTCTCTTGAATAGAGAAAACTTCCTCATCAGGGAGTTCGATATCTGAATACGTGTCTTCCACTGAAGGATGTTCAGCCAGGAAATCAGCCAGAGCTTGGCCCTTAATTGCCTTTTGAGACACATACTGGATATCGAACTATTGTAGAATAACCGCCCACCTTCCCAAACGTCCTGTAAGCATTGGACGACTAAGGATGAATTTGAGTGGATTATTACGAGATAACAATTGGACCTCGTGATGTTGCAGGTAGTGTCTCAGTTTCTGAACTGCAAAGATTAATGCTAGGCAGCACTTTTCAATACTCGAATACCGGGTTTCTGCTTCAAGCATAGTTCTACTGAGATAGTAGAGACTATTTTCATTCCCAGCATCATTCTTTTGAGCGAGAAAGGCACCCAATGATCGCTCTAAATCTGTCACATAGAGGATAAGAGGCCTACCCTCAACAGGTGGCATTAGTACTGGTGGACTCAAGAGGTATTTCTTGAGAACATCAAATGCTTCTTGACATTCTTCAGTCCACTGGTAAGTGACTCCTTTATTCAATAATTTGGTAAAGGGTAAACTTTTGCCTGCCAAATTGGCGATGAAACGCCGAATATAGGCTAAGTGTCCTTGAAGTCCTCTTAATTATTTCAAATTTTGAGGAGGTGACATACCAATGATTGATTTGGTCTTCTCAGGATCGACTTCAATACCACGATGGCGTACAACAAAGCCGAGGAATTTTCCTGAGGTTACCTCAAAAGCACATTTTAAGGGGTTCATCTTCAAATTATGTTGTCGAAGCTTGTGGAATACGACTTCCAAATCAGCCAAGTGATCAAAACGTTGTTTGGATTTAACCACCAGATCATCTACATAGCATTCAACAAATTTCCCTAGAAAAGGTTTGAATATACGATGCATGGCGCGTTGATATGTTGCACCTGCATTCTTTAAACCAAAGGGCATCACCCGGTAACAAAACACACCTTGAGGAGCTCTGAAGGCTGTATATTCCTCATCTTCTGGGGCCATTCGGATCTGATTATATCCAGAATATCCATCCATGAAAAAAAGTACTTCATAGCCAGCCGTCGCATCAATTAAGAGTTCTGTAATCGGAACTGGGAAATCATCTTTAGGACAATACCGATTAAGATCTCTGAAATCGATGCAATCCCTAATTTGTCCGTTCTTCTTCTTTACAGGGACAACATTATCCAACCACTTGGGATATTGAACTTCTCTGACGAAGTTATCTTTGATAAGCTTATCCACTTCAGCCTCGATTTTGGAAGTATAGGTTGGGTGTGTTCTTCTCGCAGCTTGCTTGAATCCTCGATGTTCTTTTGGCAAACCCAAGTGATGGGTGGCAACATCAGGATCAAGGCCAGGAATCTCTGTATAATTCCAAGCAAAAATATCTTTATTTTGCTTTAGAAAAGAAATATACCTCTCTTGTTCTTCAAGGGTCATGGCCGCACTAATTAAAGTGGGGCGTGGATCTTTCTCTGTAACCAGATTTACTTCTCTGAGTTCATCCACAGTGGTAGAGATACCCTCTTCAAATGCTGGAGGAGCATCTCTAAGATCTTCCTCTTCCTCTTCATCATGTGTTATTTCTTCCGTTTCTACTTGCAAAGTAGATGAAAAAACGATATTCTCATGATCATAAGAGATGTCAAAATTTTCGCATTTTGAATAAGAAGCTTCCATTTCCGACCCTATTGATGAAAAAGGGTCTTCTTTGGGAAATAAAGAGGAGATGATGGATTGAGAATCGACATCAATATTCACCTCTGGTGTTGCTATAACTTCTTCTGGCCTGATTAGCGAAGTATAGACTTGTTGGATTTCAGCAGATGAAATGAAAACGTCACCATTTATGCTTTCATCACTGCTTGGTAAGTTACCAATTTCTCCCATGTTGTCTGGCTCAATTGCCGTAATTGACATTATGGATCTTTCAATAAGAGTATTTTGATTTGGGCCTATTTTGTCAATTTGACTGATAGGTAATAGATAATCTGTACTCACATGTGAAAATGGATTTATTGGAATTTTTTCCAAACCATATGGAGCATTAACTTTGGTAATTTCCTTCATTGTAGATTTTTCTCTTCCCTTCATGTGATAAAATTCCGCCTCAATGTATTGAGACTCACATGTCTTGAACGGGGCCTTATCACCATACAATGTTCCAACTTGACCATCGAAATAGTATTTGAGACATTGATGGTATGATGACGGAATAGCTGCATGCTGATGTAGCCAGGGTCTTCCAAGCAAGATATTGAAAGCTGAGTCTTGATCAACAATCATGAAATCCGAATTGGAAACAAGATCTCCAAACTGAGTTCTGAGCGTAACTTCTCCCAGTGGTTCTTG
Organism: Viscum album; assembly: GCA_963277665.1. Classification (NCBI taxonomy): domain Eukaryota; kingdom Viridiplantae; phylum Streptophyta; class Magnoliopsida; order Santalales; family Viscaceae; genus Viscum; species Viscum album. The sequence continues at coordinate 1,346,054,392 of OY728121.1, read as the reverse complement.
TTCATTTTTATCATATCCTTGCAACATCATGGTAGAAGGAGATAAATCAGATTCCGTGAGGCCCAATCGACGAAGTGTGCGAATGGGCATGAGGTTGACTCCTGAACCATTGTCAATAAAAGCTCTTCGAACATCTATACCATTGGCTTTGCCAGATAAGTAAAAGTTTTTATGTGCCCATGCACAACATCATCTTCATCTTTATCAGTAACAGATATCACTGCATGGCATTCTGCAGGATTATTCTCTATGTGATAAATTTCAGCTGCAGCAATTTCAGCTTCAAACTCCTGAGGACTTGACAAAGCTTAGATGAGTGCTTCCCGAAGATCTCTTGATAGATTCAAAGCATCCAAAATTGATAATTTGGCTGGTACTTGGGCCAAGTGTTTCAATATATCATAATTTTGATATAGAGGTCTGCGTTTCCCAATAGGAATATGCGGTTTAGCAGGTACCTTGGAAGCAGATGCTTTGGAAGCTGATGCATCTTGTATTGAAGTTGGCAACATTTTTGGTTTTGGAAAATTAGACTGATTAGATACATTTACTTGTTGAGATAAAGAAGATGGAACCTTTAATCGGTCTTCCAAAATAACTGTGCCGAAGCTGAGTTGGCCATTGGCAGAAGAAATTTCTTGTTCTTTTTGAGCTCGCTGAAGGGCTCTACCACGAGTTTCTGCTGCATATACAGTGCTAGCAGGGGTAGAATTAGAGTAGTGGCTTCGGAAAGATCCACATCTTCCCCTATATCCTGAACCTCTAGAACTTCCTCGGGTTCCTTTATTTGATACAGGGAATTCAGTCTCATCAAGACTGGAATATGAATCTGTTAATTGAATCATATTAACAGAACCAAAGATTAACTCTTCGTCTGATAAGGACTCTGCCTGGTTAGCCTGTTTAGGCTGTGCCGTTTGGTGGGACGGTGCCCGTGGCTTTGAAGTAGATGGAATGAAATCTGCCAGAGTCAAAGACAATTTAGGCTTTGATGCATACTCATCTTCTCCTGATTCCTCTTTCTTCTTTGAATTGCGCTGCCCTTTTGAGGATTTGTCTTTTGATGGAGGCTTTACTGCAGATTTTGTAGGAGACACAATTGGCTTCTTCAATTGTGTTCGCAAAATGGAATGGGTCCGATTGATTGTCTTTCTGACCATCCAATCATCATATTTTTTCGCAGTTTTGCTTTTGACTTCCTGCCACTCGCCTCCTTCTTCTGGATCTGTAGCGGTAATACACGCTACATGAGCTGAAGAACCCTTCAATTTGACTTGTCCCAAGTCGACCATCTTTTTCAGGAGGTCTTTAAAGACAAAACACTCCTGGATGGGATGCCCCAACATTTGATGAAAGGGACAATAATTGGGACGGTCTTCATCTCCATCCTTGTTTGGCCTCTTCGGCACTGGTAATTGAACCAAATTATTTTCCAGAGCTGAAATGAAGTAACCAGGAACTTGCTCACTTCGGAAAGAGTATGTTTTACTCTTCATATCCTCAAATTTTTTTCGTCGTTGATCTTTTTGATCATTTGGACGAAACAGCCTTTGTTGTTGGTGTTCAGGAGGTGGAGCCCTTCGAGAAGATAAAGGTTTTGAAGTAGAAATAGGTACAGGTTCCTGTTTAAGCATAACGGTAGCAGTTTCTGCTTTACCCATTCTTCTTCCTAGAGCTGATGGAATTACACGAGATTTAACCTTAGCCTGTATAAGGGAATCTTCAATCTGTTGAGCGATTGAAGTAAGGTCTCGAAACCCTCCTGTGTATTTCACAGGGATCAATGGAGTGCGTAATTCGTCACACAAATTTTCCACACAGATTGGCAACAATTCCTCCTGAGGGAGTGATAAACTCAAGGAATACGTTAATCCCTTCCAACGAGCAATGAAATCAGAGACTCTTTCATTTTCCCTTTGCTTGCAGTTTGTAAGATCGAAAACTGTCGTTTTTGGCAAAGTTGAGCTAAACTGAAGAAGAAATTTTTGACGAAGATCCTCCCATCCGATGACTGACCGGGATTGCAAGCTTGTATACCAGACAAAAGCTGGTCCATGCAAGGTTCGCACGAATCATGTGAGTTTCACTGCTTCTTGCTCCTCTAGAGTTCCCATCATAGGATCACAACAAGACACGTAATGCGTCAAATGTTGTTCAGGGTCGCCTGATCCATTGAATGTAGGGAAAATGGGGTTTCCAAAACTGGATGGAGGAGAAATTGAATCTACCCATTCAGGGTAAACTTTCTTTTCAGGTTGAACTTGCGCCCGTTTCCCTTCCATAGTTTCTAACCGAGCTGTTAATGACTCAATAATAGTTATTATATTTTGAGAAACGTCAGGTTGAACTTGTTTTTGGGTAGGTGCAATGAATGGAGCTTGGACAGACGTGGTGGTTGGTGCTGCAACTGATGGTAGTGCTGCCAACCGTTGTTGCGTTTGACCCATAGGATTAGACCTCTGTGGGTGTACTGACAAAGGAGGATATTCTTGATCCATCTCAGTAGTTACAAAAAATTCCTTCATCTTTCGAACTTCAGCAATCTTAAGAAGAAGACTACTCTAAAGTAGTTCTGCATTCAACCTTCTTAATTCATTCATTTCTTCCTCCTGTTGTGCAAATCTTTGCTCTAATGAAAACGATTGACCTCCTTCAGAGGAAGGGTGAGAAGTAACCTGATTCTTTCCTTTCCCCTTATTGGATCCTTTTCGGAGAGGAGGAAGTGGGTTACTTGAAGGAATACCCAGATTTTGGGTAAGCCTTTGATTACGTGTGCGCACACCTTCTTCATTTAGGTCTGTGTGCGCGACTTCTTGAGTAGGAACCTCTTCGTCTGATCCCTCTGATTGAGCCTCATCTGGTGAATCAGCAAGAACGACATTGATGACATTAATGGATGCATATTGCATGGAATCCTTTCTATCAGCATTTCTGTGATATTGTCTCCTTCTATGTCCATGATGAGACATGGAATTCCGTTGAATTGATCCCTCAGGAATTTCGTGGAGAACCGTCACTTGGAGAGAATCTCCTGACAGCTTGGCTCTTCGTTCCTCTTGAGTATTATTCCCTAATCGAGAGAATACTGACTTTCTCTGAGGGAAGGATTGAAGATTTGAAAAAGTCCCCAGTCCGATGGACTGGGGATGTTCCTGTTGCTTCCGCTCAACTCCTCAAATCCCATTCGTTGACTCTGAGGGTTGGGTTAGAGAAGTCCCCAGTCTGGAAAGCTGGGATGTCTCTTGACATGCTATGTCTGAGATCTTTTTGAAATCTCTCTTGATCTTGCGAATCTTAGTTCGGAAATTAGCTGGATGCATTAACCTGTATCCACTTTTATCACCTGGTTCAACAGACCGTTGGATGATTTCCGAAACTTCTGTCATTTGATGATGTGTTTTCTCCAGACGAGAGGCTGGGGAAATATTCTCGCCTGCTTGATGTAGGAGCAATTCAACAACCTGTTCTCTATATACTTTATTTTGAGAGGAACTAGTTGAAGCTTGTTCTTGAGCAAGCTTTTGATTATGAACAAAGCCCATTGACTGTGGCCGGCCATGGGCAATAACATTGCATGAGACCATTTTCGGCAGGCTTTGCTGACCGGAAAGCACTGTGAAATGTAGTGCTCCGTGAACACCCCATCCTCTGATATGAACATCAGATGGATCATTGGCAATTAACTGACACAATCTTCTTAGTGTGCCAAGGCATGAACGTTGAAGGGTTCTCTGTTGCTTTTCAGCCTTCGGATACCGAGAGACTGATAGAGATGCCAAATCAATCTGGCATTGTAACCCTTCTATTATCTTAAGATGATTTTCATATTCATCTTAATATAATACCTTCTTATTTAATTGAAAAAGTGTTTTCCATATGTTGAGACGAATATCATGGATTCCATCATCCGTCAACATCTTTGGAATGTCGTACTAGGAATCAGCCAAAGGCCAAAACATGACTGGTACTTCACCTTTTGCCAGTTTTTTCCTCATGTTCAGCATTTCCTCTTTATCATTAAATGAAGATTCTTCTACCTGTTTGGACCAGAGTTGGTGTTTCCTTGTTGCTTCATCAGATTCAACAAGATTGGTAGAGAAATCACTATTCATGCTGGAAGATGAATGACCCAGGGAAGGTTCGGAGAATAACCTGAACCCCAGGCTATCTTCTGATGGAGAAAGAGTTTCACCTGCCGATAGTAAAGCATCAGACATGACTGGTTTTACGTTTGCAAGTTCCTCGAGATAGGAGGGCTTTCTCGTCACTACATTGCCTTCTGAAGAATTTTCGAGACAACGTGAATCACTACTGCGGAGAGGACTTTCGCAGCGAAGTTCATCACCATGAGGAGGACCGTCATGATGGGTTACAGCAAAAGATGAAATCTCTTGCTCCTTGGCCTTCTGACCACACAGAGGGTTCCTGTGGCTCTCATCTGAAGAAGAAACTTCAAGATTGACCGAATTTGCATGAAGCAAGTCTTCATGAGGAAGTGTCTGTTGAAGACCTTCAGAATTAATGTTCCAGTTATTGGGAACTAAGGGAGTAGAATCTTGAATTCCGACAGATAAATGTCTAAGGGCTTCAAGAACTCCAGCATCGAGCAAGGCCTTGTTGCAGATTGGCCTTTGATCTCCTGACTGTGCTGGGTGGATCTTTTTCTTAGATTCCTTCTTACTCGCTTTAGAAACCACTTGATGACGAAAGTGATTGCTCTGAGCAGGTGTATGTGCCTGATCAGGAAAGATGGTCAGGTTAGGCTGACGATCTCCACTCAAATAAGGTGTATGTGCCTGACTTGGTTGTCCGTATGATATGGGAGAGTATGCCCTATAACCCTCTTGGATTGGAACAGATGTGTGTGTCTGTTCCGGAGTGAATTGTTGATGTGTCACTCCATTGCTAGGGATAGATTTATGTGTCTGTCCCTGAGATGATGCTGAAGCTGTTATGATATCTTGGCAAGCATCCAGAATATGAGCAGGAATTTGCTTCTGCTCTTTCACCATTGACAAAATATGTTAGGTGACTTCAGCCGCCGGAACAGGAATATACGTCCATTCCGGGCTTGGAGTAGGTGTATGTGCCTGCTCCTGTCCTCCTTTTCCTGTCAGTGAATCCTGACAGTACTCAAGTGTGGAGGCAGAGAGTTGAGTCTTCCCCCTGTTTGTCGTCGGGACTTTCCGACTGACTTCTCCGGGTGCTACCAAGCGCAACTGTTGGTAGGCCTGATTAGTATTAGCAGGTGTATGTGCCTGCTGATTACACTTCGCCAAACGCGGTTGACGAGATCCATCATATGTAGTCAGACGATCTTGCTGAGTAACTGGTGATGTATAAGCAGGTGTATGTTCCTGCCTATGGTACTCCGCCGGAATTGCCTGGCGGGATCGGCTTGATGCTGCCAGACGAGTCTGCTGGACAGCTGAATTAAAACGGGCAGGTGTGTATGCCTGCTCGTTTTTTGCCACCAAGTTAGGTTGGTGGACTTCTCCGGAGATGGCAGGGATGACAACCTGCCTATTGTTAACCGGATTCCGTCTCTGGCGGTTCATCTTGCCTGCTCGGGTCCGAGGAACTTGAGCTGAATGCCTGGAGTCGGTACCCTCATCATGTTGAGGGCGCACTACCGCACGAGTCTGGCAGCGATTGTTGATGGGAGCCCTTGGGAAGGACTCCTGTATTTTTGAATTAAGGCCCCGAGGGACCTGCTCATTCACTTCCTCGGAGTAAGGGAGTGAATGGAAATTATGTTCCGGGGATAACGACCCGAAACGGTTGGAGACGGTAGTCAGCACCGCCTGCTTCTTGATTGCTGGCCGCCGTTGTCCGGACGACCAGGTAGAGTGGTTAACTTGGAGGGCTTGACGAGCGGCCTCCAGAGTTGGGATAGTACCGTTGCGACGGTACTCATTAACCAGTGCATTATAAATACAGCGTTGAAGACGCTGAGTTTGTGATGTCATCCTCAGAGCGGATGACGTTCCAGCAGGAGTAGCAGCATTGGTTTTCACAGCAGCAGACCTCACAGTAGAGGTGTTCACAGCAACAATATTCACAGGGGTGAATTTAAGGAAAGCCATTTTTGCAGAAGATCTTGAGAAAAGAGTGCCTATTCCATGTAACAGACATAATTAAGATGAATCCGGCCACTGCATCTTTTGGATGATCATATGTCAATGATTGCCTTGTTGGCCCAAGGGGCCTAACAAATAAGAAGAACATAACTTTCACTTGGTTAAGGATTCACGTCGGGTTCACCATTTTTGTTTCGCACGGAATCCGGGGATGACCTCCTGGACGGGAGATTCAAACGTTCCGATCGGTTTCTAACGGGTTTGTTCGTAGAACCGGAAACATCCAATGGTTCCACAACCGTTTGGACCTACTTTCCAAAGGCAGGCGCTCATTAGCTTGTGGGCTAATGAGGCTTAGGAATTTGCATTGGTCGAGAGGATGGGAGGTCGGACTCATCACACCTTTTTGAGGGGAATTATTGTCTACTCTGGGACTCTCTTTATAGATTTAAGTTATGTTCGTGAATCCTTATTACATTACCAAGTATAAAATGTGCTTTCCTTTAGTTTTAACAATCAATGATTAAATATGCAAAGAAATTTAGAGAATCTTTTATATGTATTCGTGGTTATTCATCAATAGAGAATCATCTATATTTGTTTAGAGATTCTTGGTCAATGGTATCCTTCAAAACATTTATATAAAAGTCTCTTGGTCATTTATGATGACCAGGCTGGTTTTAAAGCCACTCAGTGGGGAACTTGAAGTTTATCGTCATTCAGAAGGACATAGATTATTTCAATGATGGGATCGAACCCATAAATGGGCTACCTATGTATCCTTTGTTTTGGAAAAGGAATCAGAACCCACGTAGTTCGAGTAATGGAGTATGATGTTTATGATTGATGGCTCAAAGAAGAGTGTCATAATTACTTTTACACTCTAAGCTCACGTGAGTCATGCTCGGTGTGAGAAACAAGAGGTATTGGTAAAATTTAGACAATTGTGCCATGAAAGATGCAAACATAAGAATTTGTTTCGGGATTATGTATGGATGACTGCCCAGATAGATGAAGGCTTAGGATTTACTTTTAGGGAGAAAATCCATGAACATGGTCCATAAAGTTATATGTGCTTCTTGGAGATTTGAATACTCTAATTTTGGGGCTTACTCCTAAGGAGGATGCCCAAGTTAGGAGGGGACTTATGATTGGGTTTTACTCCTGAAAAGGAAACCCAAATCAAAGGTAAATTATGACTGGTTAAGAGAAATTTAAGGGGACTTGGGGCTTACTCTTGAAAAGGAAGCCCAAGATTATGACTGGGACTTACTCCTAAAAAGGAGGCCCAGGTTATGACTGAGTCTTATTCCTAATAGGGAGACCCAGGTTAGGGGACTTGGGGCTTACTCCTGAAAAGGAAGCCCAAGGTTATGACTGAGTCTTATTCCTGAAAAGGAGACCCAGGTTAGGGATTAAGGTTTGGGGTTTATTCCTGAGGAGGATGCCCATGATTAGAGGACTTGATTGGGGCTTACTCCAAGAATTTGGGGATTACTCCTGAGGAAGATGCCCAGATTGAAGGTTTTATAACTAGGGATTATTCCTGAAAAGGAGACCCAGGTTAAAGATTCTCTAATCTTAAAAGATGAGGTTAAATGAATGAACTCTCAATCTTTGGTGACATAAAGATGTTTAAATCACTAGGTTTTGAGAGATATTTCACAGAATTCCTTTCAGACAAGGATGTCAAATCAAGAAATCCTGCCATATATGGCTTTGAAGAGTATCTTGAAGACTGAATCTTGAATAGGAAAGGTCAAATGGCTTAAGAGGGGTAAAATGGGCAAGATGGGCACCCAAAGAGATAGGGGCGCGCAAGTCTTGAAGGCGCGCAAGTCCTGCGGCGGTGCGCAAGTATTGGCCGCGCAAGTATACTTGCGCGATTTGAGGGGTACTTGCGCGATTTTCAACCGGTATTGAAATGATTGAGCGACTCTTTATTAAACCCTTTACAATCCTCTTGAGTTTCTTCCAGAGAAGGGACGCGCAAGTTATATTGAAGGAATTAAGTAGGCGCGCAAGTGTTTGATAAGTTTCAACACTTAGGCCTTCCTTCTTCTCTATAGATCTTCCATTTTAGGTAAGAAATTACCTTAGAAGTGTTCTGGAAGCTTTGAGAAGAGACTTGGGCGTCGGGAGCATCAATCCGAGTTTCTGGAAAAAGATCCTCTCGAATGGGGGGCCCACAGGGTCTATTTATAGGCAAAAGAATGCCCTGGGCGGTTACCGAGCGGTTATCACTTAGGTCGCGCAAGTCACTTGCACGACCACTAGGCGTCGCGCAAGTACTTGCACGACCACTAGGCGGCGCGCAAGTGTACTTGCGCGACCATGAGGGAACTTGCGCGGCCTATGGGTAATGTTCTCCTTGTTCATCCCTTTGTCAATTTTTGATATTTCTTCAAAGGATGAATCACATTGAGCTCAGATATTCCTCTTTTCCGATCTTTAGATTTTGTGACGAAAGGAGCGTCAACAGAGACCCTCTTTATGCTAGTAGTATCTCAACAGTTCCACAGTGAAGAAATCAACAATAGGTCAAGGGATGGTAAATGGAACATTGTTGACATATCTCAAAATATAAAAGGTATTAGCAAATTTAAACCTATTGTTTAATAGATTATTAAATTCATTATCTAAATCATTATACTGGTATGATGACTATATAAAAAATTGAACCATATACAAGACACATATGAAATATAAATTAATAATATATCAAGACAATGTAAATTAAAAATATAAAATGTATCTGAAGAATTAATATAATTAGAAATATAAGACATGGGAGAGATAATCAACAATATTTGTACTCATGGAATGATCATCATCCGCAATTCTCTCTATCTCCATCAAACACTCAGAATTAACTCCAAACAAGACACAAAATCTCCAAATATAAGATGAAAATTAACATACTTATGGATTTACTACTAAAATATTTTGTCCCTAGAAATATATCTCTTTAAGGGTTGATTTTAAACATTCAAAAAATTAAACAATGAATCCACCATGTTAATATAAACAAAACATGTCAAAAAAATTTACCCGTAAGTAGACACAAATCAAAAGGGATAAAAAAATAAAGATATATAGATTTGATCAGTTACTAAAATCCTCATATCCTATTATTAATCCTAGACATAGACATATTTTCCATGATTGCTAGAATCCTATAATAAAAGTGATATTGGAGTAATATAGTGTCTAAAAATGTGAATTTGAAATCATGGTTTAATGTTTGATCATATAAAAATATAGAGCATCTTTGAGGAAGCACATGCCTAAAAATATACATTCTCCTATAATTCTCTATAATGCCTCAAATGTAATCGTTAATAGTAGACCATATCATCATATAATCATGTTTTTATCCTTTAGGGAAGTATCTCACCAAAAATCCAACCCAATAAGTTCCACCATCACAGAATCACATAAGGGATCCTACATTTTAGTCAAAAATAGACCACATTATAGAGGGTACAAAACTTTAAAATCATAAAAACATATATTTTTTTTAATTATGGAACATGATATATTGGGTAAAATCCAATCCCTCTTAATCAGGAACATCTGATGTCACTAATCAAATGAATGAATATGAACTACCCAATCATATACTCCATGCACATTCACCACAATTATTATTTGGTGTAGGGTCCCATATAATATAAAATAGATGAATTGAGTGGTTACTGACCCCACTAGATGATATAATTCCCCAAATATGATTTATTTGTTGGGTAATATTTACTCCACTAGTATAATCTCTCATGCATCCTGTATGTTGGAAGAATTCGATAACAAACTAATATTATGGAATATATTTTTCTCTAAATTAATATATATTTTCTTTTAACATAGAATCATTATATTAAATTATTCAATTAAATATTATATAAGGAATTTATTAAATGAATAAAACTTATTTTAGATTAGAATAATATAATCAATTACAAATACATACAAAATAATATTAAGAAAATATAATGTTTTAGTATGTACTTTTTTAACAAACTTTTCTTCTATATATATAGAATTTTTATTCAAATGATGTATTTACAAATATAATAATATGAATATGATTAATTTAACATCAATTTTAAATTCCAAAAATCCCAATTACAGAAGAGTGATTTTATGACTTTTTTTTAAAAAAATAAATTATTTTATGGTGAAGAATGAAACATATAATGTTTTAAAAAATTGTAAAAATAATAATCATTTATCAATGTGATATAAGTGTCCAAAACATTTTAATTGGACAATTATGTGTTAAATAAGTAAATATTTACATTATAAAAAAATATTTAGATTTTGGAAAAACATTGACTAACATTTTCAACTTGTAAGAGATACATTCCAATAAAAACTATTTTCAGTTTTTCCTTATAATAAAAAATTATTTTGGTAAAATCTGGGGTTGGTTTCATTTTAAAACCACAAATTGTTTTTTATAATAAACCAATTTATATCTTTAAACATAAAGACGCTAATATTTTCATCCCAATCATAAATTTTATTCATAAAAAATTTGAATTTTTTAAAATAATGACATTTTACACACTACAAGCTCTCAAATTAAAAATGCATAGTATAAAACATTGAAAGTTCATATGATAAAGAGGATTACGTATTATTGATAAATATTAATTAATTGTTTATTTAGCATCAACATTATTTTTTTGGCATTAAATGGAAATAAATGTTTTAAATACAAGCTTCCACAATAAAATGAAAAATGTTAAAAGTGAAAATTCTAAGATTAATTGACATAAACAATGTTTATAACATGTATTAAAATGAATGTTCTATGGATTATAGAACTTTTATGATCAAAAACTCCATTATTATCCTCTTTTTTCTCTTATTGACATAATAAACATGTTCTATCATTTTATAATGTTTACAAATTTATGATAATGGAATTATAATAATTTATAAAAGGGTCATCTCACAAACATTTCAAGATAACTAAATATATTGGAATTATTATTGAAACATGGACCTTTATTTCATCACCAATAATCCTCTAAATTTATCTTGATCTCATTTTCAAAATATATTACCCTTAGAAATCTATTTCCATCAATTCCTCTCAGATAAAACTCATGTCCTCAATGTGAGTTCTTTTCCAAACATCTATTATTTTAAATCAATAATTACAAAACTAATAATCTCTATTCCAATGTACTAAAGTTTGTATTATTTTTTACATAATGTTATTATACAAAGAGAGTAAATATTATACGCTATCTCTATTTCCACTAAGAGTAATGAATCCTCATTCTGGTGTTGTACGAATTACAAAATCCAAGAACAGAAGACTTCCATTTTCTTATCACAAACTATGTAGTCTAATTATAAATGTGATATTGATGAATAATTATTATATATATAATATATGTATAATTAATTTTAGATAAAATATTATGTATCTTCTATCTCTCATTCATTGAGAAATGAGGATGTTATTTGTATGTTGTGTGTACTATCGATGTACCAAACATGTCATATAGATCCATTATTTGATGAAACCCTATTTAAAATTAATTCATAAAATTAAAATTATACTAATATTAGTATTAATATTTAATAATGATTTTTCCCTTAAAAAATAACTAACATAATCATAATTATCATGTAAATTTGGTAGGTTTATTTTTAAGCCAGTCTAAAGACTTAATAGAATAGTGCTATAATGTAATATCATAGATAACTATATGATCATAATAAATAATAAAAAATTATCTAAATATGAATATAAATAACATATTTTGGTTCTACGATATTTAAATAAATTATACACATATAAATTAAGATACCAATATCTTCTCTTGAAAATGTAATGAACATATACATAACTCATTTATTTATTAAGGATAATAAGAAACATTCATTTAGAATATAACAACACAACCTATATATACATTGTGAATGTATTTATATTAAATAAAATTTAGTTAATAAAAGATTTCACATGGGATCCAATAATTTTTTTTTCATATAATAAAAGATACATACATATGTGACATTTAAAACCATAATATATATCAAGAAAACATTACAATAACATTATTTACCATCAATAATATTCCTACGAATTACACATACTTCTACTTTATGATTATTGTAGAAACAAAAAATATATGGGGGATAAAAAATTATCAGAATGTATTAACATATAAAATAAGTTATAATTACATAGTCATAGAAGAAGTGATAAATTAGTAAATAATAAATTTGAATCAACAATCAACTAAAACTGATGGAATTATATATACATGAAAATAAATTAAAAAATGGATAATAGTGATTGTTGATATCATATACAAGTAATGAATAATTTTTTACATCAAAACATGTTTCAAAGGCCTTCTAACATGGAAATATATTAAGAGGGGTGGTATAGACTATAATCAACTTTATATTGTGTCATGAGATATGTCAATTTATTAAGGGGATATATAACTTTGAGACCTTCACATTCTTGGATTATATCTATTGAAATCACACTATGTTTTGAGAATAAATTTTAGTAAATTCCATAGGTAAAATCTAGTTGAATAAAAACATGGTTATCCATATAATGAAGAATATTAAATAAAATAATTTCCCACTCATTGGAATAATGTGTATGTGTTTGATAACACCATATAATATTCTTGGATATTATGGTGTTTCATCCAGGTAATAAATAATAAATTTTCCATAACAAAAAATTAGGGAGGGTAATATAAATGTACAAGGTTATTCATGGAAGATAGTAATCAAGTTTAATAGTCTTCACTGGTTGGAGACCATAGAATATGTATGAAAAATAATTCATACTGGTTCATAAGGAGTGTGTGAAAATTCGAATTAATATCCCCTTGGAGCATCTATCATGGTGAGAAGTCATAGGCCAACTTTTAATAGCTTAGAGTGATAATTCAATCAAATTTCAAACAATCCATTTTGAGGTGATTACCAGTAATAAACTATTTTTTGCAACAACATCTAATTTAAACTATTTAGAAATGGAGGTATTTTTTTGGAAGCTAAATACAAATTTACTTTATCAAAAAATTATATATATTTTCAATGGAAATGATTTCATCTTTATATAGTTATGGTATGTCTATAAGTAAAAATAATATGAGAGAGGGAAAATAGTATGACTTATATATCCCTTTAATGTCATGATTATTATACTGAAAAGTAAAAAATTGAAATTAATTGATGACAAAAAAAAGGAAATACTTTATTTATATAAAATGAGTCCTAAAGAATGAAAATTATTATTGAAAACCCCACTTATCTGTTGGATATTAATTCAGTCAAAATATCATGAAATATATTGATTTAAATTGATTATCAGATATCATAAATTATTGTTTTTCAGGATATAACTTATCAAATATGTGGTATATACACCACATGATGTAAATTAGTTCCACAATAAAAATCATGTATCAATGGGAGGTATTTGAGATAGATTACACTTAAAATTAATCTAACTTAGGAAAATGAGATGTAATTCCTATATAAAATATGACTATATTGATCATCTATTTTATAAAATAGTTCATTACTATTAATATTTTCAAACATCATTTACAATAATACACTATGTGTAACAACCCAAACATTCATTAATGGAAGTCCCTCTTGATCAAATTAAAGTATTTTTATATAAAATGTTTATATAAAATATAAAATTATTTGGTATTATGTTTTTGGATTTTAAAATACCATTAATAATTGTGACCATCCCTAATATAGCCATTAAACAATGATAACATGATTAGTATAAATATAGGGCTTTAAAAAATCCAATTTACTCAGACAAAGGAAGCAATAACCTCATCTGGTAGATGTGCCCCATACAAAGCCCATTTATCAGAGCTTGGAAATGAGGTTTCATCTTTGGGATTTTCTCTTGACCATGCCCAAGATGAGCTTGAATATGTTAAGCTTGAGCATGAACGTCTACGAGAGAAGTGGATGTTGATAGAGATTACCACCCGAGCAATGTTATTCGAGCCACCTGATGATTTTTTCAGTATCACAAACCTTACTCTTCAGTCTTATGTGGGTGTTATAAGGGGTGATGTTACAAGACCCTAGAACTATGATTATGTACATTATTTTTGTATATACTAATGAATATACTTTCATTTTATTATTTTTACCTGGCAAATAGTTTTTAAAGAACAAATAGTTTTTCTAGTTAATGTTCAACTAAGATATCTATTTTGATTAATTAATGGAGTTTTAAATTAAATAATATTTTAATAAGATATTATTATTATTAATTAATTAATTTTTATTATATATAAACGATCGTATAATTTTATGAATGCAATTGTAATTTTTATTATGGATTGATAACCATATTTGTCAAAACACATGAATTTTTTATATAAATGTTGGTATTTATTTTAATAATGAAAATTAATATATTTAGAAAACTATTTACATAAAATGAATCTTATTTCTGGAATCAGGACCTCCAAATTATCGAATGGTGAATTTTTCATAATTTTATGAGATAGTCAAATATTTGGGTAAGAATTTAATACCGTTTAAATATATAATGTGTTTTATGACATCATAATGACCTAATAGTGATATAATAAAATAAAATAAACTTTATGTTCGTCCAATATATGGTTTCCATTAAAATAATGTTATTTTGGGTTTGTTTTATTTAATTTACAATGCCTTAGTGGACCCTTCAATACTTTTTAAACATTTTATCTTTTTAAAATTGTTTTCCTTGGGAGTGGGACTCACCTCTACATATGAAACCCAAATATTTTAAGAAGTTACGACTTTGGCCTTATAAAATTTTTCTTTCCACTTCCCATTGACAAATAAGATGTGAAAAAAATGGGATTGTGTGCGTTTTGGATTAGTTTAATGTGAGAAGTCCCAAACCACTATATTAAAGAATTACATGACCATTCCTATATAAACTCACCCAAGCCCCCTCTTCGGTCTCACTCAAATCCTTTGGAGTCCGTCCAACCTCTTAGATCCTATTTCTATAATCCTCCTGAGGTTTCCCAAGCTCCCAATAATCCTCTCTCAAGCCTTTGGAATCACACATCCATGTAAGGGTTTTCCTTCCTTTCTCATTTTTTCCAATATTATTTAAATTATAATTCCCTTTTAATTTCAATTATAAATGTTCAGATATGGTTTCACACATCCCCCATACTGCACTATTTATGATTTAATGATGGGATACCCCTTTCTCTCTCATTAAATTCCTTCCCATGCACACCTGTTACTATGCTGATATTTTGAAATAAATTTGTCTCTCCTCATTAACATTCAAGAAATTATTTTGTATCATGAATATAAATTGCATTAAATTTGTTGGGACATATATCTATATGACCCTATTACTATCCATTTCATGAAAATATGATGAGACACCCCTTTCTCTCTCATCAACCATTTTTATGAGTTCTTATGTGATGCTGTTATGCTGCCTAAATTGCACCACGCTTTTCCACGACAAAGTCATTGTGTAGTGAATACCAGGACCATTTATCTATCAAGTGTATTCCCCTTTATACACAATTACTTATTTTTTTATGAGTTTCATTTATGTATTCTACATTCATTTATAATGGAATAAAAGATTATGTTGAATGATTCAATGTTTTATGATTCATGTGGCAAACTTGTGCATGAAATGAAATGTTTAAGAAGGGTGCACCATGATAGCGCTCTAATGCATTGGGTAAAGTATAGTATCATGATATGTCAATTTTTCAATGAGTGTTCACTCATGCTAATTTCTGTTTAATGAGTGTTTACTCGTGATTCATGTGCAATGAGGGTTTACTCATGATCTATGTGCAATGAGCCTTGGCTCAGGAAAATTCCATGTTAAGTGTTATTCCCACATTTCCATGTAATGATTATCTTGATTTATCATGCCTTTATGTTTATGATTCCCTTTTTCCCTATTGATATGCATATTGTCTATGATTTACTGTATTCCTCATGTTATCCCATGTTTATTCCCTTACGTGGATTTATAGCTCACCCATTTCTTATGCATTTCCTCAGGTTATCCCATGCAATGCT
The DNA here is from genome assembly GCA_963277665.1 of Viscum album. Taxonomy (NCBI): domain Eukaryota; kingdom Viridiplantae; phylum Streptophyta; class Magnoliopsida; order Santalales; family Viscaceae; genus Viscum; species Viscum album. Next base: position 1,346,038,223 of record OY728121.1, on the reverse strand, counting down.
AAGTACGAGGGAATGTAGTGGTCATTTAATGACTTTTTCAATAAAGATGTTGTATTTCATGTTTTATGTTTTTATGTAATGATCCAAAGCCCCAAAGAAACTATACCTATGAATATTTTATGTTGTATCTAGTGAATTTTATGTAATAAATTATGTTTAATTGTGTAATAAAAAAGTAGAGTTATCATAGTTGGTATCAGAGGATAGGTTTAGTTATTTTTGAGATTAGGATTAGAAAACCTGAGTAAAGCATTAAAAACAAGTCTATGTATAAAAAAAATCCCTATGTTTTGGTGAGTATTGAGTAAGTGGTTTATCTAGAAAATGCATCCCTTTCTAGATACGAGCAGGTAGAGGTGGCTCTAGCACAGATGTATCCTAGGGGTAAAACCCAAAAACACAACATTGAGCTAGACGCGAATGAGAACTAGAGCACGATAACAGGACTTGCTGCACTCTTGGTTACAAAACTCCTGTGGGATATGCTTTGATAAATTCAATATCATATTATGAACCATTATTAAGAGAAAAAATTACCTTAGAGTGTATGTAAGAAAGTAGATCATGGATAACATAGACTGAAGCCAATAGATTCATATGTTAAGTAAATAAAAGAAATTTATAAGTCATTAGTTTTGTCCTGGGATTACCCTTTATATGTTACCCCTAAATTTCCTTTTATTCCAGCCAATAGACGGTAATAGGAGGACATGGGCTAACAACCGATGTGAAGATCAATATGATGGTTGTACTAATGAGATACCCAATCCAAGTGGAGTGGGGATAATGATCTATGTTATGCTTCTCTCCCAGAAAAATCAAGTTTTGAATAGAAACATGTGTCAAGAAGAACGTTCAAACCCCTATGAAAGAACAAGTCTATATCGAGAGCTTCATGACACAAAGGGATCCTACTTTTAATAGATCATATGATCCCTCAATCTCTAATCAATGGATCAACTCCATTGAAATTATCTTCTCCATCCTTCAATGTTCTAAAAAGATACGGTTCTCCTGACTAATTACATTATAGAGGGTGATGCTGATCAATGGTGGACGTTGATAAAAAATATGAAGCAGAAGGAGGAGATCCATGTGTTGGAATAGATGGATTTCCAGAAGATGTTTTTTGATTAATATTTTACATGCACCCTCTGGCTTAAGATGGAAAGGGACTTCCTTTCCATCATGAAAAAAGATGAATAATCTGTCAGAGAATATGAGGAAAACATCACATTTCTTGCACGATAGGGCTCTGGCTTTGTCATTACCCCCAAATGTATGTTTGACTTCTTCTTCGGTGGGATGAAACCTAGCCTATGAAAAGTGCTGGAGATCCGTGACATCAACAGCTATGACGAAACTGCCTGATATGCCCTCATGGTCAAAATGGAGATCGGGGAATCATAGGGGTATCATAGGGATAAGAAGCATATGGTGGACATCAATGCTGGTGGTCCAATGCATAAATCCATCGGCCCTAAGAATATACAGCACCCCACTTACCAAAGGTACAGAAAGAAGCACCCCTGAAACTACCTGAAGGGGATGAGGAAATGATTTAGGTGTGGAAGAGAAGGGAACTTGGATATTATCTTTCATCATGAAAGACTCGTGACTACGACTGTGTAGAGGAATGATCTGTTCTAACCTCAACACATGGTTCATTACTACAACTGCAATGAACCTGGTCATATTGAAAATTAGTGCCCTAAGCCTAGGGTTTTCAGAGGCAACCAACAATCTCCAAGGTTGAAAGGGCATGCTTTTTTCCATCACTACTGTCGAAGTGAATCCAAACAACGAAGTGGTGACTGGTAAATTAGTTATTCATTAAATAATGATGAACTTACTTTTTGATTCAGGTTTTATGCATTCTTTAATATATGAAATGTTTAGTAAAACTTTCCCAACACCTACACAAATCACGGAGGTGAATATTTCGGTGATTACCGCAAATTAGGAAATCATTGCATCCCATGAATATAACTCCTCCCATGTCATAATCTATGGATTTATCTTCCCTGAAAACCACTTCATACTCCCTATGGTATTATTTGATTAAATTATTGGCATGGATTGGATTTACTTATATAGATCCAACATAAATTTCCATGAGAGGTAAATCACTCTCCATGTGGATAATCGACCCACGATTCTTTAAAAGTTCCAAGAGTATGATGAACCTTATTTAGCTCCATCATGTCAAGGGTGGAAATTACAGCCAATGAGTATGTGTATCTGGCTCTGATGATTGAGTCTATGGAGGAAACCATCGTAGAAAAAATGCATATTATGAGATAATTTGGTCAAGTTCTTCCCAAGGAATTGCATGGTCTTCCACCTAGAATAGATGTTGAATTCTAAATTGATAATATACCTAGAGAATTTCCAATATGATATAATCTGTAAAGAATTGTTGTTGTGGAGCGTGAGGGGCTGAAGAAACAACTATATAAGAATCTGGATAAAGGATTTATATGCCCAAGTGCTTCACCATGGGGTGCACTAATCATCTTAATTATGAAGAAGGATGGGTCAATGCACCTTTTCATCAATTATCGGAAGCTTAACAAAATCAAAATAAATAAAAAGTATCCTCTCCCACGATTTGATGACTTGTTAGATCATCTGCATGGAAAAAAAACTTCTCCAAGGTGGATTTTCTGTCAGGATATTATCATGTAAGTTTGAAGAAGGAATATATCCCCAAGACTAATTTTCATACTAGGTAGAGGCACTATGAATTCATAGTAATCCCTTTCAGACGCACTAATGCTCCAAAAATCTACTTGGACATGATGAATCGAGTCTTTAGAGATTACCTCGACAAATTTGTGGTATTCTTTCTAGATGATATTATAATATACTCCAAAAACAAGAAGGATTATGAAGAGCATCTAAGAACATTACTAGAGGCCATGCGGAATTATAAGCTCTATGCAAAGTATAGAAAGTGTGAGTTCTGGTTAAAGGAGGCCTCATTCTTGGGCCATATCATCAAAAGGAGTGGGATATCTGTGGATCAATCCAAAACTAATGCAATTGAATGATGTCCAGGGCCAACATTAGTAACAGATATCCATAGCCTCTTGGGGTTATCAGGATATTATCGGCGATTAGTGTGAAATTTCATACAATTGTCCAACACTCTTACAAAGATAACTCGGAAGGGATTAAAGTTTTCATGGAGTGATGAATGTGATTAAAGCATCAAGGAGTTAAAAAAGAGGCTTATCACTGCGCTCATGCCCACTTTAACCACAAGTGGAGAACTTTTTGTGGTATTCAGTGATGCTTCAAATAAGGGTCTGGGATGTGTGTTGATGCAAAATGACAAATTCATTTCCAATGCTTTAAGGAAATTGAAATTTCATGAACATAACTATCCAACACATGGCCTCGAGTTGGCTGTAGTGATCTTCACTTTCAAAATTTGGTGGAATTATCTCTTTAGAGTGAAGTGTGAAATATATACGGAGCACAAAAGCCTCAAGAATATATTCACACAGAATGAGTTGAACATGCACCAAAGAAGATGGTTAGTACAGATCCACGACTATGACTACTCAATCCATTACCACCCTGGGAATGTGAACAAGGTGGTGGATGCCCTATAAAGAAATGACCCAACAATTCAATCATTGATGATAATTAAAAAGGATCTAATCTTCTTAGATTTGAAGAATATAATCATGAGAATCCTAAAAAAAAGGAACATTGTCAATCATTTCACAAATTATTGCTCTACCATCACTTTTGGAAAGGTTAAAGGATGATCAAAAGGTTGATGTGGGAATTTAGGAAAAAGTGTAAGCTATCAGGAAAGGGAAATCCTCAGAGTTTAGTGTTAATGAAGAAGTAATTGTATAATTTGGGAAAAGACTATGTGTTCCATCATGTCCATAGCTGAAGAAGGAACTTTTGGATGATTCACATAGTTAAAATTTCATTATGCACCCTGGAAACACAAAGTTGTATCGAGATCTCTGAGAGAATTATTGGTGGGACAATATAAAGAAGGAGATCAATTAAAATACATCAAAGTGCCTGATGTGTCAGCAAGCGATGGCAGAGAGGAAAATGTTTAAGGGGATGATGCAACCATTTCCCATACTAGAATGGAAATGGGTAACATCACCATGGAATTTGTCACCGGACTTCCAAAGACATCCAAATTCAACAATGCAATCTGGGTTGTTGAGGATCGTCTTACAAAGGTTGCACGCTTCATTTCCATTAGAATGGATCTCTCATTGGATCAACTAGAACTGATATATATCAGGGAATTGGTAAGCCTTCAAGGAGTACCCCTATCTATTGTGTCCGATCGAGATCCATGATTCACCATTAACTTTTGGAAGAGTCTTTCACATGCTCTGAATACTGAACTGAACTTCTGCACGGCCTATCATCCTCAAACTGATGGCCAATCTGAGAGGAAAATCCAAGCACTTGAGTACAAGTTGATAGTGTTCTAAATGGACATTAAAGGAGGATGAGATCAACATCTTTCTATTGTTGAGTTCTCTTATAATAATATTTTCTACTCAAGCATAAAAATTGAACCATATGAAGCCCTTTATGGGAAATGGTGCAGAACACTGGCGTGTTGGGATGAGGTCCGTGAGTGTAAGATGCTTAGACCTAAAATGGGTGAAGAAATTGTGGAGAAGGTGAAAACCATTAAGCAATAAATCAAGGCATCCCAGAGTCAACAGATGAGTTATACATATAATCGTCGATGAGACATTGAGTTTAATGTTGGAGACTTGGTATTTCTACATAGATATTCGTAGAAAAAGGTCATGAGGTTTTGAAAAAATGGATGTTAAGTCTAAGGTATATTGACCCCTTCGAGATTCATTATCTTGTCGGGGTTGTGGCCTTTCGACTAGAACTTCCACATAACACAACCAAAGTACAGTATGTCTTTCTTGTATCCCTCTAAAGGAAGTACATACCAAACCCATCACATGTAATCTCTTTAGAGGTGGTATAGTTAGAGGATGATCTTTCTTATGAGGAGAAACTAGTAAAGATAATAGTCCATAGAGAAAAAGTTCTACTGAATAAGACAATTTCCCTCGCAAGGAGTTTTGGTGAAGAAACATATTTGAAGAAGCGATGTGGGAATCAAAGGAAATGATGAAGAAGAGTTACCCACATCTGTATTGGTGTGGGAAAGGGAAATTTTGAGTGATAAATTTCTTATGTGGGGAAGATTGTAACGACCCAATCTTTCATGAATGGAAATCCCTCTTGATATAATTAAATGTATCTTTATGTAATATGTTTATATAAAATGTCAACTTCTTTGGTTTTATGATATTGGATTTTAAAATTCCATTAAAAATTGTGATCATTTCTAATATAGTCCTTGAATAGTGATCACATGATTAGTATAAATAATAAGCATTAAGAAATCCAATTTACTCAGACAAAGGAAGCGATGACCTCATCCAGTAGACATTCCCCATACGAAGCCCATTTGTCAGAGCTCAAAAAGGTGGTTGCGTATTTTGGATTCTCTCTTGACAAATCCCAAGCCAAGCTAGAATATATTACGCTCGAGCGGGATAACCTACATGAGAAGTAGATGTTGAAAGAGATTATCACCCAAGCAATGTTATCGGAGCCACCCCAAAAGACCATCACCATCACACTTCTTACTCTTTGGTCTTATGTGGGTGTTATAAGGGGTTATTTAACAATACCCTAGTACTGTGGTAAAGTAAATTTTTTTGTATATACTAATGAATATAAATTTATTTTATTGTTATTACCTTGTAAATATATTTTAAAGAACAAATAGTATTATTAATTAATGATCAACTAAGAAATCTATTTTGATTAATTAATGGATTTTTGAATAAATTAATTTTTTAATAAAATATTATTATAATTATTAAATTACTTTTTATTATATATAAATGATCGTTTAGCTTTATGAATGCAATTGTAATTTTTATTAATGTTTGAATGCAATTTTTGTCCAAACCCATGATTTTCGATAAATGTCGTTTTTTATTTTAAAAGTAAAAATTAACATATTTAGAAAATTATTTAGATAATATGAATATTATTTCTAGAACCAGAATGTCTAAATTTTCCAATGGTGATTTTTTTTTTATTTTCTGAGATTCACATATTTTTTGGTAGAAATTAAATACTGTTTATATATATGATGTGTTTTTTGACATCATAATGACCCAACAATGATGTAATAAAATAATCTAAACTTTATGTTCGGAAAATATATGATTTTCCATTAATATAATGTGATTTTCTGTTTGTTTTATTTATTTTACTAATATTTAGTGGACCCTTCAAGACTTATTAAATATTTTTTCTCTTTAAATTGTTTTCTATGGGAGTGTGACTCTACTCCACATAAGCAACCCCATTATTTTATGATTTTTGGAAATTAGAAATATAAAATATAGTTTTCCACCTCACTTTTCCAAAAACAATGGGAATAACCCATGGAGCAGTTTTTATTTTGGATTAGTTTAATGTGAGGTGTCCCAAATATAAATAATAAAGAATTCTCTCACATTTCCTATATAAACCCACCCACGCTCCCACATCATCCTCTCTCAAAGCCTTAATATTTCGTCCATCCTCTTCCCTCCCCTCTATATAACCCTCATATGGTTCTCCAAGCTCCCAAGAAGCTTCTTTTAAGCCTCTCTCAAGCCTTTGGAAGCACACTTCCAAGTAAGGGTTTTTCTTCCTTCCTCATTTTTTTCCAATATTTTTAAATTGTTATTCCCTTTGATTATTAATTATAAATGTTGTGGTATGGTTTCACATCTCTCCCATACATCCCTATTTATTTTTTAACAATGGGTGAAAATTTTATCTCTCATTAAATTCCTCTCATGTTCACCCGTTAATATGCTGAAATTCCAAAAGGAATTTCAATCTCCTCATTTATATTCAAGCAATTCCTTGGTATCCTGAATCTAAATTCCATTACATTTCTTGGGAAATGTATCTATATGATCCATTTATTTACTATGTCATGTAAATTTAATGAGATACCCCTTTCTCTCTCATCAACCATATTTATCAGTTCTTATGTCACGCCATTATGCAGCCGAAATTGGAACGCGCTTTTCCAAGCCAAAGTCATTTTTTAGTGAATAAAATGCACATTTCTCTATCAAGGGTTTTCACCTTTATTCACATTTAAATATTTTTTAATGTGTTCCATGTAGGTATTAAAAATTCTTTTATTGTGGAATAAATGATTGTGTAGAATTATTCAATGTTTTATGATCCATGTGGCACACTTATGCATGAAATGAAATGTTTAAAATAGTGAGCCATGATTGCGCTCCAATGCATTGGGTAAATTATAGTATCATGATATGTCACATGCAATGGGTTTTTACTCATTCTAATTCAATTGAAACGAGTTTTTACTCATTCATTATTAGAAACTAGGTTTTACACATGCTCTATGTGCAATGAGCCTTGGCTCATGCAAATTTCATGTTATGTTTTGTTGCAACATTTCCATGTTATGATTATCATGCTTCATCACATCTTTATGTTTATGATTCTCTTGTACTCTATTGATATGCCTATTGGATAACATTTATTTTATTACTAATTTTATTCGATGAATATTCCCTTACTGGGCTTTATAGCTAACCCTTTTCTTATGCATGTCCTCAGGTTATCTAATGCAATGCTATGTATGAGAGAATATAGTGGTCATGTAAAGGATGTTTTCAATAAAGAAGTTGTATTTAATGTTATTAGTTGTTATGTAATGATCCTAAGAACCAAAGACACTAGTCCTATTGATCTTCTATGTTCTATCAAGTGAAATTTATGTAAGAAATTATGTTTAATTGTTTAATAAAAAGATGGGTTGTCATAGTATGTGTATATTATGGAACTGTTATAAATTTTTTTTATTGGTTGTTTGTAATGTTTATAGCTTTAAACTAGTCAAATAATTGTGGTGTTTCTCAATTTTCATTCCCAAATTATCTTCATCCAATAATACCATAAAATGTTCTAATATATAAATTTTTGGGATTTATAAATATCTTACCACATTACATTAGTGTTTCTGTAATTTTGTTTGAAAGTGGAATTGGTGTCTCTTAATTTTGGGTATTTATTTGATTAATTATGATAATTATAAGTATGTTAAATAAGAAATATTACCTTCCCAAAAAAATTATTGATTATTTTTATTCTATTTACATATTATAATATTAATGTTTATTTTACCATAGTGATACATGATATATATTTAAATAATTTTCCATGTAGAATGATAGACTGACGAAAACCTGAACATAATATCCTTAATTGAGGATTATGATATTTAATGTTGTATATTTAGTTCAAAGTATCATTGTTTTTGTTAAAATATTAAATTAGTTCCAAAATTTTAGGATATAGACTCATATTTCTTAAAAAAATGAGAATGGTACTTGATAAAAAAGGGATACATTATATTAGGGAGGTGGCAGTCCAAACAAATCATTGTTAACATTATCATTTATCATAAATTGAGTGGTAATAACGATATATAATTTTTTTAAATTCAATATTAAATGTCAAATAAATGATATCATTTTTTTCTGAATATTTTCATTAAAAACTAAAATTATATGTTGTATGAAAAATAGAAGATGTCTATTCATAGATAAGGTAATCTGCAATGACACCAACAATGATTTTTTCAAATGGATGGTGATGAATAAATAATGATTGTTATATTAATATAATAACATATCATAATTATTGTGATATTTATTTACTAAAATATTATCAAAATAATATTATATGAAAATAAATATTACGATGAAAACATTATGAAAAATTGAACATCTACATCATATACTTGAGTTATCCCATTGTATTATCCTTGTAACTGGATGAAAATATTTAGCTAATTCAATCCAGAGTTCAAATTAAATAGAATATATATATATATATTTATCTGTGTGTGTGTTTGTGTGTAAAAAATAGAAACTTTTTGAGAATAAATTGTATGGAATAGTTGTGGGAGAAAATGGAGGATGTCTGCCCCTTTTATATGTCACGAAATCTCCATAATTGAAAATATCCTTTACTTTCAGTTGATATCATTACACTATTAATGGGTCAATAAATCAAAAATTATTTACTAATCTAGTGCATGGTGTCCTTGTGTTGACAAATCCCCACAAAAAATTAAAAATATATAATGATTTTACTAGATTTTTACCATTAGAATTTTACTTTTTTACATTTTTTCTCGGTTAACATGTTTTTAATATGTTCATTATATTAAATTAAAAATATATATTTAACCCTATTAAAAAACTAGGTAATGATATAATATTATACTATTTAATGAAATTTAATTTCTAAATATTATTAAATTTATATTTCATTTGAAACATATTTTGAAAGACTTTTTTATAGAAAACAATGTTTTCCCAATTAATGGTTTCTAATAAAGTATTGTATTAATTACTAAATTAATTATTATTCACATAAATAAATAAATATATATATTTAAAAATTATTTTTTTATAAATATTTATATGTGATAAATTATTAATAATATTATAATATATTTTAAAACAATTCTATTAGAAAAACGTTTTTCCAATATCATAGTGATCAGCTTTAAGCCTTGAAATATTTTATTCCATAAAATGAAATATATCATACTGTGAAATTTATAAATGATGATATTAAAAATCAAGTCACTATTTTTATATTATAATCTAAGATGTTATGAAAATTAATTCATAATATAACTAAATAATCACACCTTTTTCTGAGTGAAACATTACATATGATCCGAAATGATTATCATATTTTTTCTAAAAATATATATTAATATTAAATGATTTATTTGACATTATAAATATATTATTTACTATGAAAAAAATTTCAAAAAAAATTCTTCCTCACTTTTTGTTAAGATAATATCATCAAAGGGACAGTTTATACAAAATCATTATTTTTTACCATACACCTAAAAAATAATTTTTTCATAAAAGTCCAAAAAAGTAATCATTAAAAAATTGTTATATGAGGAATTAAATAACTATTTTCCTAATTAAAATTAAATTCATAACATTTATCTTTTATGTAAATTGAAAAATAAAAGTTCTTTAGAGTGTGTATTGTGTTATAGTTTAATGAATCACTTTTTACTAGCAATATTATGGTCTTGAATATTTAATATATTTAAATTAAAACAATATAATAATTAAAAAATACATATTATAGTAAATTATCTCATCATGAAATGATGAATATTGGGATAAAATTAATGAAAAATATCACTATTATGAAATTAGTACAAAACGATTATGATTAATCATACTTGATATTGAAAATACATAATAACATAATATATATATATTGATAAATAATAAAAATGTATATTATTAAGGGGTATATATATTAATTAGGTTATTAAATATGTTAATTGGGTAGTTATTTTTTTATTAAATAGATTTAATAAATTTAGTGGATGTCGGGAATTTATGCAAGGTTTCATCATCATAAATTTCAATTCCTCATGTCATATTTCATATTATAAAACATGATTTATTTACTTTTTATCAACATAACATAATAATATTATTTATCGTCATCCTATAATTACTCATCATATTTATGGGTTCTTCAAAAACTCTATCCATGAGTTTTTTATATGAATTTTTCTAAACAAATTTTTTTTATTTATTCTATTTTTAATTTTTGAATCATGATGCAAATTATAGACAATATTTTAATCTATATGTTGTTTATCTAATCTACTTACATTAATTAGAGTTAATAACATTCATTTGTTTTTATTTTAGTTTCCTTGTATCACATAAATAATCTTTTGATATGTACATTTCAAATATTGTAATGGTGTCGTTATATCAATTTTGATTTAGTGAGATATGAATAATACTAAAATCATATTTCTATTTTTAGGTGTACAAATTGGTTATGTATTTCATTTAAAATCCTCTCATAATATTTTTCTTGGAGATTATAGTAATGAATATACTTTATTACCTTGGTCGTTCCAGGTCATACTCTCTTATAGGCATGTTTTTCAATCAAATTATATTCCTATTTGAGCAATATATATTTCCTTACCTTTATTGAATGTTGTTCAATCTAATTACATTTGTTGATTAAATTAGGAAATTATATATATTAAATTATAATTCTTATTTTATTTCATTTATCAATAAATATGTTTTCAAAGAATGTTTTTCTTTTTGTTGTGCCTCTATAACCATTCCCTTCTGATGTATTTGGAAACATAGAGAAAAAGTGTTCATATTCCATCTAAATATTTTATTAATTAATATTGAAGAATTGAGTTTTTTCTGCATGTATTTATTGAGAGTGAGTAGGCTTGATTTTTTTGGCCACCCCCAAAGGAATTTTAACTGTAATGAATAAGTGGACCAATTTCTCACATCATGTTTCATTATAAACCTAGGTCATGTAACAATTTGACAAAGACGAGTAATAATTTTGTATTTTGGATACTCTATGATTTGGGATACTGGAAACGTAACAAGTCTTCATGGAATCATCTCCAATAATGGGTATATCAAATCCAAACATGTACATCAAGTTCACTTTATCATGTAGATATACCAGGAATCCTTAATTCTAGATCCTTTGTAATATTTATTTCAAGATTCCATTCCTTCATTTAACAATAAATTGTATGGTAAAAAAGTGTTTATATATGTTGGAAGTCCCCAGTGTAGTATCACAATCATAAAAATGATGGATCAGGTCTATATAGAGGTTTAAAATGATGTCTATTGGTTTTGGATATAAGAGGATCCATTTTATATTATTTCAAACATTATATAGTAAGGTTTATTTTCTTTATTTTAAATATCCAACCTTGTTCACCAATATTTATCATGGAATTTCAAACAACATGAATGTTTTTCCACATTAATTTAATTCTTATATGATTTTCATATCTCTTTTGATCAATTTTCCATATCACTAGAGAATTTTCAACAACATAGTAAATGTCAATGATTTCATACTCAAATTTTTTGGATCCTTCTATCATGGAATAATGGTAATGAATATGTGGATATACTTTCTTTTATATGTGAGTAAGACCTAAAGCTGACCATTTAATTAATCATTGTATCTTTAGCTTTGGAATTTATTAATATTATTCTGGAGTATTCCTTTTGCCTTCACCACCTCATACAAAATTGTACTTTTAATCTATTTTCTTCCCCAATGAATAATAAATAAATCGATTTACAGTTATTCAATGACTATATTTGATATAAATACACCTTGGGAGAGACCACAAATTATAATTCCTCTCATACATAGTTATTATCATTAGAAAATTAGTTTTTTTATTTTTTTTAATTTAATCCTATATATGTAAGATGATTTGGTTTTATTAGCGGTGATAATAATTATGTCATCGATGTGTCAATGATAAAATAGAATATTACTTGGAAATATAAATGATATTATAAAATTACAATCATTAAAAATTATATAACTTTGAATTATATATGTTTTAATGTGACTGTTTATATTTCTCTCTAATAATTGATTTATTTAATCTAATTTTTTCCAACTATATGGAATTATTTCAATCATATTGTTTCCAGGTGTACTATTCATTTGATGAGTGCTTCAAATATATATTTTCCTTTCTATTCATTTTAGCACTCTATTATTATGATTTAGTTTCATAATGTCTTTTAGGAATGTAATACACATGGTATGTTTGGAATAATTGAATTAATATAGAGTTTTATAGAAGATATTGAAGATATATTGTGAATTATATAACATCATATAATAGGGAAAAATATCTATTAAATTATATTGACATTATAGTTGATAGATAAATCTTTTTTATCGGATATATAAAACTGAAATCATAAATTGTTCTATCAATTTTTATAGCTCAATTTCACTTGGTGATATTGTAATTTTTATGGGTACAATTTGGTCATATGGGCTCATTTTAAAATTTCTATATAATGATGTTATTTAGGAGAATTTCATCTAGTAGTCTGTGGTTAGGGTATCATATTTGGTATCAATGGATAATTTTTCAATTATTGGGATTTCATATGTGAATTTTAGTGAAGTACAATATGATAATTCTATGGTATAATTCTATTGGATAAATCTATAATGAGTATGATATCCAAAAATTTTGGTGATTTTATGAGTACATGGGAATCCATCCAATGTTTTCCATTATCAAGATACTAAAAGTGGATGTTGTCTCTATAATATATGTACATATGGGTGATAACCCTATAGGGTTTGATTGGGTACCAACATACTCATCAATTAATGTATAACAGAGGCCTAGCTATACTCTTAATTTAAAACTCATGACAAAAATTTTATAGTTAATTATCATTCCACCTAATTAAAGGATATTAATTATTATATTATAATGACAACTATGTGGTTTGAGAAACAACCTAAAATTTAACAATGTATAACCATGAATTGAAAAAAAGTGTTCCATAGATTGAAGCAAAAGTTTTATATGTCAAAAATTTAGGCACTTCATGGGAATAAATGTTCACATTCTTGTTTTCATATTCATATTTTTATATCATCATAAAATTGTTCGTATTATATATTTTTTAATTAGAACTATATAAATTAAGTAGAAAATATATGTGTCCTGAATCCACTATGTATTATAATTGAACAAGTTAAATTAAATATATTATTGATAATCCCACTATATTACTTTCAGGATGTGTGACTTCCCAAACCAAGATGCACATATCAGTTTCACTAATTTCAGTGGGACACATGGCCTCAAGTGTATCTCCCCAAATGCAAGAGGCTGGCAATATGTAGTGAGGGCCTAGGGTGTGTCCGTGGGAGACAATGACCTCATTATGAATGTATAACACAATATCTAAATATAAATAAAGGTAAATAGCTGAGCAATACAAGTAAATAAAAATCACAGTGGAAAATAGAGACAACAATAAACATTACTAAAATAAAAAAATGACATAGAAGGACACAGAAATTGATGATGATATTTCATTTTACATTAAAATTAGGTGACATTAATACCATATAGAAGTCATAACATTTTCCAAAAAAGTATAAATCAAAATAAAAATACTATCCCAAGAATCCTAAGATCCTATTCTGTAATCTTCTATCACGTTCTATCCTAATCAGTAATAAATCAAGTGTTTGAAGCTTTATTCTTCCCTTTATCATCACCTATATTCATGTAATCTAATCTGGGTACCAAACAGTTCCCAAAGAGATTGTATGATAAATCTCTGTAGGCCACCAATAATGGTGTATAAATCTTCTGTCATATGTAATTGAAATGTAATAGTATGCAAGGAAGCATATATAAAGTAATGTATTACAACATAACAAAATACCCAAGTACATGATTCATGCCATAGATGGAATCTCATTATAACTAGTTCATTAATTTATTACTACCAATTTATAAATGAGTCAAATTTAACAACAGTGACTGTTCTATATTGTGACAAAGCATCCTATAATGACATTTAACCATGAAGGTCCAATGTAATAACTGAGGAAATGTAGACCTCCAAGGATTCAAAATCAGAAATAACTACTATTTAGATAAGGGAAGGAATGTAATCCAAAGATAATATTACAATACATTCCACACTAAGATTCCAACCAATTCCAAGGGGATCATACAAGGTAAAATGGGTCTATATAGAGACAGGGCCCTATGGGTTGTACCCATGGAAACTAATTGTCCAAGATGAATCCATGGAATGAATCCATGGAATCCTTTACTTCTATGTGTTGGGTAATACTGTGTCATACCAAACAACTAATAATAGACACATATCCGGATCTAGGTGGGTCACAACCTAAGATTCGAAATCCTTGAATCGGAATGGGGTTCATGAGTACTCAAAGAATTCCCTCAAAAAAATATATGACGAGATCAAGTCATTTCACTAATTTTATTATTTTTTAAGTCATGAAATATTTTATTTGGTTTATTCATTACCTTTTATAAGTGGGATAAGTTCTAGTTGCCTGAATCATTATAATCAAGTCGTAATTAATCAATAATTCTATTTGGTTCATGCATTTCCATTCAATAGTGTGATAAGGTCATGTAGAATGCATCCATTTAATCAAGTCATAATTAATCAATATGTCATTTTAATCCATATTAAACAATTAAGTATTAAACCAATCTCTTCCATTAATTTTTCAGGGGTTCTATGGTCATGAAATTTATTAACCATTCACATTTAATCCATTAATGTTATTTACATGTCATACATTCAAATTTATCACTCACATTTAATTACCAATTTGAAGCACTTTCATTAGGCGGGTAATGATGGAAGTGACATGGTACATACCATTTAAACTTACAAAATACAATAACCATGTATGATAATGATTCTTTCTATTATCGTGGTGAAGATCAAGCACATCTGAACAATGACTCAAAATTAAAAAACACTAAATAAACAACTATGTAATGTCAATCTACATTGAATAATGGGTCTTTTGGGCATAACCACCAACAAATAATCACATACATGGAATGATAATAATATTAATAGTTTTATAATGATTAAAATAATGACATATAAATTCATCAAACGACACCTGATGAAATCAGTGGGCCCCAGTCAAAAATTACAAAATCAATGAACTTGAGGGGTGGCTTCTAAACCACCAACCTTAGGTTTGTACAATCTTTATACTCTAATATTAGCCACTAAACGGACTTATAATAGAGTATACCTAAGAAAAAGGAAAAAATGATTAGACCTCACTAACAAGGATGAGAGATAGAGAGGAGACGAAAGACTAAAAAAGACATGACTACTAACCGTTTCACTACCTATGTGATTAACATATGCTCGATTTGATCCCAAACAAAGGAGATCATTCAATTTATACATTTGGCCATCCAAGTTCTCAAATTGGGACGAAAAATAGGTTAATCTAGAATAAAATCAAATTACGTGGAATGTGGAGGTTTAGTTAGATCATTTAGGAAAAAAATGTCATTATACCCCTAAAATTTCATGTGCATAGTTTTTTCACACAATTTGAAAAACCATGCAGGAAACCATTAATGAGTAATTGGAGAAGAGGGGCACTCACATAGTTTGGTTTTTCAGTAAGGTAAACCATGCAACAAAAATGTGGTAAATTTGTGTCCAAAAACATTCCAACTACAAGGGTTACTATATAATGTGCGACATGCCTATTTTCCAAAAAATATTGGTTTAGGGATCTGAAAAATCCCAAAACAGATTCACAACATTTAAAAATTATTTATGCACTAAAAATAGGTAAAAAAATAATGAATCGTACTAATATTTAAAGTATCCATAACATAGTGAAAATAGGGTTCTTATAGTCTTCATCTATAAAAGAACTCATCATCCAGTTCAACTTCCAAGGGTATATAAACACTCTCTGAGAAAACTTCTTGCTAAAGATTAAATCTGTTAGCCTCTCAATCCAAACTCACATCCTTTATGTGGCCATGCTACCATAACACCCATAATAGAGGGCGATACAGGACTCAGTGAACCTTCTCGCTCCAGTCAATGATGCGTATCAGATAATCCTCAATGGTAAAATCTAGATCTAACTCAACATCCTTTGGATCAACGGTATGAGAAGGTTTAAATGTTATTGGAAAAGATGTGAAAAATAGAATATTTCATTCAAGGAATGATACCTACGTGGTATTAGAAATAGATAGTCTACCATCCCGACTCTCCCTAGGATCTAAAATGGATCTATGTAACAAGTTATAATTTTCCATTGCTTTTGTAATTGTTAATGACCTAGAATGGGCGATACCTGAAGGAAACTGTAATCCAAGACCTCAATCCCTAGAGTTTGTTAATAACAATAAACATAATATTACTTTATATACTAGGAGTTAGTCATATTATTTATTATATTTTGATCCCACTTTGAATTATCCTGTATGAGATGAGGTCCTTGTTGGGCTTCCTCTCCTATCTATAACTAATACATGGGTGAATGGTATGACCAACCATATAATGCCTCAAATGGGGCCATCTGAATTTTCACCTCGAAGATATTATTATAGGTGAACTCAATGAAATTGATAAACCTTTTCCAAATAACCAGTGAAATCAAGGACACAGGCTCTATTCATATCCTCTAGAACATGAATCATCTATTAATGTTTTCCATTAGTATGATGGTGGAAATCAATTATTAGATGCACCTATATTTCCATAGGCTTCATCAATAAATGATATAAACATGATTTGAAATGAGCATCCGTATATGAAATGATAGTAAGATGGACCTCATGGCATCATATGATCTCATGGACATACTATTTTCCCAGCTCAATAACTGAGAAATTCTACAAAATATGAATGATGTTGGATTATTTTATTTTTCGGTCTATGAAAACCCAATAGCATACCTACAAATTAATGAACTACGTAATCTGACTATGAAGTCCATATAAACATATACACATTTCTATTCTATTACAGAAAGTGGTTGTAACAATATTGAAGGTATTTGGTGCTCTAACTTCACAAGCAGACAGAGGAACACCAAGTGATAAAGCCTGCTATATGAAGTTTAATACTAGGTCACCAATATTTGTATCACATGTCTCTATATATCATTATGATTCATGGATGAACTGCCCACTAAAAATAAATGGACTCTTTTATCAACTCGTCTCTAATGTTTTTAGGGACCCAATCACATCAATGAATACGCAAGATTTACTCTCTACCTATTGTCCAATTTGATGGTGGGATGTATCTTGATATACTCTCACAGTATGCCAATAATTTAGTATCTAATTTTTTGGACCCATCGCCTTCTCAAAGAGATAATATGTATAAGTACCCAACCTTAAAAAATATCATAATCTTGAAATAAATAACTAATTCACATTGAGGCTCATTTCAGGTTCAGATTTTTAGAGAATTATTCTATAAATATTACATTACATCTCAAACAATTAAAATGAAACACTTCAACTCATTTTCAATTTTTTTCCATAAAGTAAACACTCTTGAAAAAAAGACTCATGTATAGTTCCTTGTTTTAGACATTATGATTTTTTCTTAATCTCATCCTTGACACTATTCATCTTTAAGTCATGTTAAAAACATTTCAAAAACATGGGATGAGCATTAAAATCATAGTAATGGTTATAAACAAATGAAAGGAAACATTATCCCACCAATAAATACAATTGAGTGAAACCAGATATTTCAATCATAACTTACCTCATGAAATCATAATATTTATGAATAACACACAGAAGTCATAAATCATAAAGGTAACTAGTGGCATACATAACAAAACTACTTTGTAGATAGCGAAGCTACATAGGGAGTTATGTTGGAATACCCATTACAGTATACTACCTATCTCTTTAGAGAAACACTAACATTTACCTTCGTCACGTTACCCAATGCATTAGAGAGTCGTCTCAGGCTCACCCACCCTTGGTTTATCACAGAACCACCCGTATATGTAAAAAGTTCCAAAAAACCATAATGCAATAAAAAAACATAACACAAGCATAAAGGAAAGATAAACATTCCACATTCTAATCATAATATATCAAATCAAGATATTGGAATATACAATGATTTAACTACGTATTTTCAAAACCATTTAAAAAAGTTAATAAAGTAATTTTTGAATCATTGTGTCTCATACCACATTGAAGAATTGGAATGAAATTTTAATTTCAATTCAACCATTTCTATATAAATAAATATTTCAAAATATTTTTAAAACATGGAAATTAATTGGAAGGAATTAAAATAAATAATCTTTAAAACATTTGAAGCAATACTGTAGTTAAGGAGTTCCTAACCTAATGAGTGATGCTTGGATACAAATAATTGAGGAATAACATGAATCAAAGATTATAATGCGAAGAGAATAAATATATTCATGATATAATATCTCAAATGTTAGTATATACACCAAATAAAAGTGAATTGGCACATAAAAACAAAGAAATCTCAATGGAATGTAAATTGAGATGAAATCCATTATAAATACAATATCATTATGTTAAGGATAATAAAATGAAATAATTATGTGTGAAAAATATAAATAATCTCGATTTGATTGGATATTCAGTGTAAATAAATCAAAGTATATTCAAACATATTCTTGTAAAAACAACACCAATGACTTGAATGTATAACTCGATGAATGGAAATTGAGTTAAGATTACTTTTACCATGTTCATACTGATGACAAGAAAATTTATCAATGGAGAAATTATGTGTATCAAAAGTATATTCACACAAAGTGAGGTATAAATTACAACATAAATAAATAATTAGTGATTGCACACATAATCATAACATTACATATTTTATAATTATAAGATTAACTGAAGGAATGAAAATTGTGTTAAAAATTTCCCTTACAAAAATCTGGCAGCCTAACAGCATCAAATTAGAATTTTGAAAATGAGTTGATGAGAGAGAAAAGTGTATATCCTCACATAGAAATAAAATTTATAGAAATCAGGTTATAGAAGAATATATCGCAACATTAAAATATTTAAATTAAAATACATAACAAATAGAAGTCTTTTAAAAAGAGGAGGGTGAAAGGTTCCCTTATTGATTTGGTTACATATGAAACATACACCACATGAAATAAATATAATAAAATGATTATATAAATACCCATAAATGATTGTATATTACACAAATATTACAATCATGGCTAGTAAATAAACCACACAAAAGGTAATAGTTTCAAACATAGCATGAATCTCACGGGAATAAAAAGTGAGAAGAAAACCTCTTACCACGTTGTAATTAATCAAGTCACAAGACCAAAAGTTAATACCCACAAAATTAATCAAAAAATAACATGAATATTAATATAATAATAATAATATATATCAAATGGAAGTTCCCAATAAACCACATGAAATAAATAAGTGGCTCACATTGGAAATCTCACAGAATTAAATGTAAGATAAGAAACCCCTTACCTCGTGTCCGATTTGACTCGATCATTATTTATTCTACAGAATAACAAACTATAGATTATTTATACTTGATTTAGATCCTTTTCATGTTTATTATTCCTTTTTACATAAATTATTACCCTTCTATAACAATTAGCTAATTATTTGAGTTCATATCGGACATTTTGTCGATGTTCAGAACAAGAGGGTAAAATGAACTTATTATAATTATAAATTTTCCATGTGGTTGTAATTAAATTATCTACAAAATTTTATACATGATTTATATATCATATATATCATATATATCTAGGATATATATGTATGTATACTAGTACATAATATTTGGAGATAAGAAATGAAATGCACCGTTCATGGACACGGTAAGCCGTATGTACACATGAACGCTACCTTAATTTATATTTTATATTAAATGGAATAAAAACATAATTATACATAGGTATATTATAATTCCATAATAATTCCATATATAATTTCATTATCTCCATACTTTATATGTTCCACATATGGCATGATCGAGTCATATCACTTTGAAGGGGCGGTAGTCCGCACTTCCTCAAAAGATATTTTCCTTTTTACACATGATGGAAAGAATAATGGTATGTTTGTAAATAAAAATTAAATAAGCATAGAAAAAAATAACCATAATATATATCATATATAAATATGATTCGATAATAATGGACACCATGAGAGGTGGTAGGGAAACATTGAGCAATCATCGTTTCATGAGGTTGTAGTTCGCTGTCCACAGAAATAGTATGTTATTAACCCATTCGATGGAGGTGTGTGTAAGTATAGTTCGAATAATTCTCATAACAAAAACTTAATATATTTTTTTATACTAGTGTTGTTATAAAATAAAGGATGAAAAATATTTTACGAGGTTAGAGGAGTAAAATAAAACAAAAGAACTTAAGAGAAGATGTTACCTTCAAATCGGGTATCTCCCTTTGGATTGAACCCAAAGCCTCACTTGAATGGGTTTCTACCTAGGGGAAATCTTCAAGGAGATGGAGAGAGATGTAGGTAGCTTGGATATATAGATTCTGGAAGAACCAAGGGTTTGTGATGTGATTGGAATGGGATATAAGTGAGGGCTTTTTATAAGGGGGAGGAGGGTCTCTTTACGAAAGAATGAAAATATTATTTTATTATATAATGAATTTCGATTTCTAAATGTCCAAAACTCAATAAAGTTGAAGCTACGATGACTCATGTACGAAATAATATCATCTCATAAGAATTCGGACATGTTTTTGACATTTTCTTAATATGTTAAATCTTATTTATTTAAATCGTTCAATTTTGAGGTATACACTACATCATTATTGGGTCACAAATATTTTTATTTATATGATGTTTAAAAATTATAAAAATAATATATTAATGTATGAAATACTTTTATCTTTCAAGTGAATATTTATAGTTTAATAGATAACTAATATAACCCATTGTGATAATTTATTTACTAAATGATATCTGTTTGTGTCATTTTTGACTTTACATTAAATAAATTAATATAGTGTCATTATCACTACCAAGTGGCTCCATGAGGTCCCAAAATCGACCCAAAGATTCCCTTGGTATTAAATTTATTAAAAAATTGGATTAGGAAACATTTTATGGTAATTTTATATTATTATCATAATATTTAGTTACCAGTATATACCAGATTTACACTTTAACCATTCTAAATAAATTTTTTACTGAAATAAATATTTATATTGTATAAAAATAAAAGTTACCTATTTACAAAATTTGGACCTCCTGATGCCATATATATAATATAGTATTAAAAATTCAAAACACATAAGTTGAATTAATTAATTTAAAATTAAATCCCATAGTTAAAAGAAAAAGCGCGTTTTTAAAAAATAACAACTATCAAAAGATTAAAACTTATTTATGTCCAATTTAAAAATGAAATTACTTCCTATGAAAAAAATTGGATTAAATGTTAAAAACATTCCATAATTACACTTTAAAACCAATAAAAAAAGGTAATATAACCTTATAAATATATTTGATTAAAAGTATGTTTTCAATTAAAATAAAGTATTTTTCAATATTAATAAAAAAATGAATTTTATCAGAAAAATACCAAAAATTTACCCAATGTAAAATTTGATGTCTCAATTATAAAGAAGAATTTTATTTTGTCAAATAAAACATATAAATGTGACCAATAATATATTTTAAAAGAGTTTTCCTTCAAAAGGTGCTAAATCGAACTTTTAATGAATATTAGAGTATTTATGCTTAAAATCAGATTCATTCTTATTTTAAGCCTCAAAAATTTATTGGTTAAATGTAAAAAAATTTAACAAACATGTATATTTTTATATTTGTTAGTTCTTTCCATTCCTTCTAGTAAAATATATATGAGTTTTATACCATTTGAAATAAAATTTTATTATTATTTTTCAGTATGAATGAACATTATGTGAAACATAAGATTTCAAAGAAACTAGTTGCTACATATCGGTTACACCATCGAACATCGAATCCCCTTTAATGTAAAATTAATATTTAATTCAAAACATTAAATAAATATAATAATATTATATTCTTTATGTTCTTGGGATGTTACATCCTTCCCCCCTTTTGGGAATTGCGTCCTTGCAATTTTAAAATTGGGCTTGGAAACATCATAGAATATTCCACATCAGAAAAAGAGTCAATAAAAATTTCACTTCAAAAGAAGGAAAGATAAATACAAAGTTTACCCGAGATATCCCATACTAGGATTCCATGTTGGAAAACATGAATATGTAAGAGAAAAAAACCACCAAGGATTGATGGATAGTGGTAGAAAACATGATTAGGATAATGTTAACCACAAAAAATCACAAACTTATGATGGGTTAAACAATCATTGATTCCCCAGTACGAAATGGTAACAGACAATGATTTTGTTTTAATTTAATTTTCATAACTTTTCGAAATTTATTTTTGAGCTTAATTAATAATATAATGAAACATACATACTTGTCCTACAGATTTTCATCCTTTACTAAATTTCTACCACAAACTCATCTTTTCACCAAATTATAAGTATTCAAGATGAATTGTTCACATTGAAAGTGCTATAATCCATATCTCGAGAATCACTTAATCCATAAAAGATGAACTATATTTTTCCCATGTCTTTAGCCATTATACAAAACCAAAATGGTTAGTACAAGATCAGATAATCCCCAAAAATATTTTTTACAAAAATAATAACTACTCTTAATCACCAAAATTTGTCACACAATACCCAAAGATCAACAAAGACCATTCAAAAAACAACTATGCGTAAAATTCTTCAATGTCATCATAACTAATATTGAAACAAAAAATCTCAGACGGATTTAATCACATAGTCATCGAAGATAAATCTTAACATTTATCCCCAAATGAAATTAGTTACTCTTAATGTCTCATACTAAAAATTAGTTAAACAAATAACATATTGTCCATGATCAGTTAATCATATCCAAAAATAAACCCAATCGTCATATGTCTATAATAAAAAAATATATTATTCTAAAATAAAAATTCATCATTTGCACCACAAATGATAACCGATCATATTCTATTTCCATTATGCATATAAGGTTTCCAAAAGAGAAAACTTCTTCTAAAATAGCCATTAACACTTAATCCCCAAATAATTTTAGTATATTAAGGATATCCATTTGATTAAACATAAGGTCACAAAATAAACCTATTCATGATCTATAAAATAATATAACATAAAATAATAAGTCAAACTAACCATGGAATATATGTAGGACAATGGTGGGGGATGCACCATTGACTCCCATAGGTATTGAGTTATATTCCCACAGCTTTGTCTGACACGATGGGTTGTCACATGGTCTATGAGTTGTATTTTCTAAAACACTATTAAATTTCATTAAATTAAATAAAATAAAAGACCAATTCCTAAAAAATATCAATAACATATTTTATCCTCAAAGGTTAACTAATAGCTTTAATTTTTCACCCCAAAATGTAATAACCATTAATCACCTAGAAAATAACTATGACTCTTTCTAATATACTAACCATTATGTTTATGTCACTTATGCTTAAATAACACCCTAACCCCTTTGTTATCTAAACCAACCTTTGATACCAACTATAAGGACTTGACCTTAAATCATTGCATAATCTTGAATTAAATCAAATATTCACATTGAGGATCTTTTCAGGTTTAGAGGTTTAGAGAATTAAGACATTAATATTACATTACATCTCAAAAAATTACAATTTAGAAACTTCTAATCAGTTTCGATTTTTTTATAAAATAAAAACTGGTGACAAAACAAGTCATGTCTTGTTCCATGTTTTAGATAGCTTGAATTTTCCATGATCCCATCCTTGACCATATTCATCTTTAAGTCATAGGAAAAACATTTCAAAAACATGGGATGATCATAAAAAGCTTAGTATGGGTTATAAAATGAGGATAGAAAAATTTTTCCCATCAATAAATACAATTCAATGAAACTATACTTTTCAATCATAACATACCCCATGAAATAATAAGATTTATAAATAACACACAGAAGTCATATATCATAAAGGTAACTTGTGGAATAGATAACATAATTACACTGTATCAATCATAGCTACATATGGAGTTACCATGGAATACACATCACAGTATGTTATGTAAACCTATTAGGATAAAAAGTAACGTTTACCTTCATCACGTTACCCAAAGCGTTGGAGAGCTATCTTAGGCTCACCCACCCTAGGTTTAGCACAGAACCACCCATATATGTAACAATGCCCAATAACCATAACATAATCATAACACATAACACAAGAATAATTGAAAGATAAAATTTCCAAATTCGAATAATAATATATCAAATCAAGATTTTAAAATAAACAATGATTTATCAAACCATTTTCAAAACCATTTAATACATTTAATAATGAGAATTTTGAATCAAAATGTCTCATACCACATTGAATAATTTGAATGAAATTTTAATTTCAATACATTCATTTATATATATATATATATATATTCTTAAAACCATTTTTAAATCATAGACATTAATGTGAAGTATTTAGAAGAATAAATATTTTAAAACATTTAAAAAAATATTTTAGTTAAAGAGTTCTTAACCAAATAAGAGATGCTTGAATACAAAATATTGAGGAATACAATTAATAAAAAGAATATAATATCATAAGAATATAGATATTCAAGATATAATATGTCAAAGGGAAGTATATATACCATATTAAAGTGAATTGGCACATAACCACAAATAAGTCTCAATAGAATGTAAATTGAGATGCAATCCCTTATAAATACTGTGTCATTATGTTAAGGATAAATCAATGACATAATTATATGTGAAAAATATAAATACACTCAATATGATGGTAAGTTAAATATAAATCAATCACAGGACATTCACATATATTCCTGTAAAAACAACACCAATGACTTGGATGATTTACTCAATGAATGAAAATTGAGGTAAGATAACTCTTCTCAAGTTTATATCAATGACATGAGAATTTATCAATGGAGTAATTATGTGTATCAAAAGAATATCCATGTAAAGGGGAGTGTAAATTAAAAAATAAATAAATATTCATTGTTTCCACACATAATCATTGTATGAAATAAAAAATATTTAGAATATTAACCCAAGGAATGGAAATTGGATTAAAAAGTTCTCTTACAAAAATTTGGCAGCCTAACAATGTCACATTAAAATTCAGAAAATTAGTAGATGAGAGAAAAAATTGTATCTCCTCACTTTGAAATAAAAGTTAAATCAATAACCATAAAAAATAATAGATCCCAACATATGAATAACTAAATTAAAAGATATTACAAAAATAAGTCTTTTAAAAAGAGAAGGGTGAATGGTTCCCTTACCAGTTTGGTAACATACAAAACATTCACCACATGAATGAAGGATAATAAAATTGAGATGTAAATACCCATAAATGAAAGTATATTACACCAAGATTAAAATAATGGTATGTACATACATTATACAAAAATAAACTAGTGTAAAACATAGCATGAATCTCACGAGAATAAAAAGTGATATGAAAACCCTTTACCACATTGTTATCAATCAAGCCGAAAGAAAAAAATTTAATAAGAAACAAATGAATAATATAATACCATTAATATAAATATAATTATGTTAATATATATCAAATTTCAATACAAATTACAGCACATTCAATAAATATGTGGCGAATAATGGAAATCTCCCGGAATTAAAAGTGTGATAAGAAACCTCATACCTCGTGTCTGACTTTACTCGATCATTCTTTAATCTACCGAATAATAAAATAATGTTAATTTATACTTCATTAAGATCATTTTTCAAGTTTATAATTATATTTATATCAATTTTTTCCTTACTATAACAATTATCTAATTAGTTGAGTTCATATCGTACATTTTGTCGATGTTCTCAACTTTAGTTAAAAATGAAAATGTTATATTTATAAACTGTCCATGTGGTCGAAATTACATTATCTAAAAAATTATATTCATGATTTATATATCATATATAACAAATATATCCATTATATATTTGTATTTATAATTTTATGTAACATTTGGAGATAAGAAATGAAATGCACCATTTATGGAGATGGTAAGCCATAGGTATGTATGAATGCTACGTTCATTCCTATTCCATATTTAATGGAATAAAAACATAATGATATATAGGTATATTATAATTCCAATATAATATCATATATAATTTCTTTAACTACATTATTTATATGTCCATGTATGGCATGGAGGAGTTATATCACTTTGAGGGGGGCTTTAGTCAGCACTTCCTTAAATAGAATTATCATATTTACAAATATTGGAAATCATAATGGTATGTTTATAAATAAAAATTACACAATCATAGAGAAAAAATAAACATAATATATATCATTTATAAATATGGTCCCATAATAATTTTCTCCATGAGAGGTGGTATTAGAAGTTTGAAACATAATCATTTTGTGAGGCAGTAGTTTACCACCCACAGAAACAGTTTCTTCTTCACCCATTAGATGAAGGCTTGTGTTAGTATAGTTGGAATAATTATCATAAAACAACCTAGTATATTGATTATAGTAGTGTTATTATAATATAATGTCATAAAAATATTTTATGGGGTAGTAGAAGTAAAATAATACAAAAGAACTTAATAAAAGATGTTACCTTTAAATCAGGTGTCTCTCATGGGTTGGAACCAAAAAGTTTAATTCAACTGCCATCATCCTAGAGTACGGCATATAAGAGGGTTAGAGGGATATAAGGAGCTTAATTGAGTAGAGTTTGAATAATACAAGGGTATTTAGAAGTGTTTTTAATGGGTTATAAGTGAGGTCTTTTTATAAGGGGGAGGAGGGTCTCTTTATGAATGCTTGAAAATGTTATTTTATTATATAATGATTTTCAGTTTCTAATAGTCCAAACCTCATTAAAGTCTAAGATAAGATGACTCAAGTTCGAATGAAAATCATCCAATAAGAATTAGATAGGGTTTGGATATTGTATTAATATTTATAATCTTATTTATTTAAATCACTCATTAATGAGGTAAGCAATTCATAATTATTGTGTCATAAATATTTTTATTTATATGATTTCTAAAAATTATAAAAAAAATTTAATGACGTAGGAAATATTTTTAACTTTAATATTAACATTTATATGACAAGATATAACTTATACAACCCCATAAAATAATTTATTTACTAAAATATATATGTTTGTTTCATTTTATTCTTTACTTTAAATTAATTAATGTAAAGTGTCATTATCACTCCCATATGGATCCATGGGGTCACAAAATCAACCCAAGGATTCCCATGGTCAGAAATGTATTACCCAATAGTATTAGGACACATTTTAGGGTAATTTCAAATTATTATAATAATATTTTGTTACTCTTATTTACCTGATTAACCCTTTAACCATGGTAAATAAATTTTTTAATGAAGTAAATATTCATATTGTCTAAAAGTAAAAGTTACCTATTTACACAATGTGGACCTCCAAATTCAAAATATAGTATCCATTTTTAAAAATTCAAAACACATAAGTGGCAGAAATTAATTAAAAATTAATTCCCACTGTTAAAAAATATTGTGTTTTTATGAAATAATAACTATAAAAAATTTGACACTTATTTATGTCCAATTTAAATGTGAAATTACATCCAATGACCTAAATTGAATTAAATAGTAAAAAAATAATATAATGTAACTTTAAAACCAATTAAAAGGGTAATCTAAAATTATAAATATATTAGATTAAAAGGAAGTTTTGAATGAAAATAAATTATTTTTCACTATTCATTAAAATTGAATTGTATTAGAAAAATACCAAATATTTATCCAATTTAAATTTTAATGTCCAAATTCTAAAGTAAAATTTTATTTTTCCAAACAGAACATATAAATGAGGCCAAAACTAGATTTCAAGACGGTTCACCATCAAAAGGCAGTAAATCCACATTTTAATGAATATTAGAGTATTTATGCTTAAATAGAGATTATTTCTTATTATATGCCTTTAAATTTTTTTGGGACAATTTAAAAACTTATAAAAAACATGAATATTCATATTTTAGTGAGTTATGTCCATTACCTTCAAAAAATGGCTAGGCATTAACTATAATTTAAAATAAAAATATTTTTTTATTTTTCTGTATGACTTAGCATTGTTTGAAACATAATATTTCAAAGAAACCCACTATTGTGTATCAGGTACGCCATCAAATATAGCATCCCCTTTGATGTAAAATTAATAATTAACTCTAAAATTTTAATTAATATGAAAATATTTTATTCTGTATTTACTTGGGATGTTATAATATGTATCTTCTAATTAAGAGAGATAGGAATTATCATAACTATCATGAAACTCTTGGTTCATGTCAAATAAGTGGTCGATTAACTTATATTCATCACTGGATTATCAAACTAATTGTGCCTGAGTTTTATGAATTAGTGCATCTACAACCACATTTCCCTTCCGAGGAATATATGAAAGGCCAAAATCAATGTATTTTATATTTTCTACCAACATCTGTTTTTTTAATTTCATGTCAAACTGAGTAAATATATATAAGGCTATTTTGGTCTTTGTATACCATAAAGCACTCACCTAAGAGATAGTGTCTCTAGCAACGTATGTTAAGGTAATATTCTACTAGATTAGGGATGTTTTTTGGGTAATTTCACTCATGAGGCTTCAACTACTGAGATCAATACACAATGACCCTATTTTCCCACATTAGCGATCCCTCTAAACAAAATCTAGACGAATCAGAGAAGACGTTAAAACCTACACATGACTCTAGAAAAATTACATTAGGTGCTGAGACAGGCATCCCATTAGACACCTCATGGGATTTATTTCACACTTCTAACATGTGGAACTATACATACTTCTTTATAAGGATAATGACAGGTGATGTGAAACATGAGAAGTCTTGTATAAACCACCTAAAATATCCATTAATCCCCAAGAAACTCATGATGTCAAACATGTTATTGGGATTCTCTCAGGAAAATACAACACTAACCTTTAATAGCATAGTTTATATTTTTGATTTTGATATAATATGATCCATGAAATGATATTTGTTGATCCAGAAGTGGAACTTATCCAGATCAAAATATAGATGATTCTTTCATAGTGTACAAAAAATGATCTCAAGATGTTTATCATGGGTGAGAATGAAAATAAACTAATATTTCATCCACAAATTCCCTGATTGAAGATTCCAAATAGGTATATAAATCTTTATTTATTGATACAAGAAAATAAGGGGGCCAATAGTAAGACTGGACATCATAATAATGTAATCATACAGACCATACCTGCAACAGAATGTTATATGATTTATTCAAGATCATCTAACACACACCTGATGATAACCTGATATGAGGTCAATAATAGAGAAGATATTTTATACAGAGTGTTTTCTAAATATGTCATATATTAGAGGAAGTGGATATCTTTTCTTGATAGTAATCTAAATCAATGTTCTATAAGCCATACATAGACAAAAGGTTTAAACCTTCTTCTTGGAAAAAATCATGGAAGAACCCCAAGAGGATGTACTGGGATGTATAAATAATTTTTCCTTTAAATACTCTAACAACTGCAAAAGATCTTATGGATCAGCAGGTTCTATCCTGTATGGAGGAATGAGCACTAGTGTTGCTCATAGAACAAGATGAATTATATACTCTACCTATTTCTTAAGAGGTGATATAGAAAAATCATCAGGAAATAAATCCCAAAAATGATCCACCACTGGAGGGATGTTATCTTTTTATAAAACCTAATCCACCATGATGAGATTTTCAATCATATCGGTAACTCCTCCAAGACCTTGATGCTCTTGTCCTACTCTACCAGCCTAGACATCCCACTCTCCCTCATGTAGATAACTGAAAACCCATGGTGGTGTAGATGATATCATTCTCTGGTATATGTATATAAAATAATGATACTAAATCAACAAATCCATCCCAATAATGAAATACAATCCTATCATCTCAAGAGAAATTTTTTTCCCTAATAATGGGTAACTACCTAACTCAAGGGGCAGTCCTTACACTGCTGTATTCCCTATTTTTTACCCCTAATGGCGTATCTATGGTCATTAAACCATAGTAATACTATATCTATAGTATGAGAATTTCCATGATAAAGAATGTGAAAAAATAGTTTGAAAACCCAATATAAAATAAAGGAGATACTAAAGTAGATTCCATAAGAATTATACCTCACATTGTATATGGTCATGCAGCCTGATCCTCAGGTAATTTTTATAGCGCATCCAGTTGACCTAATCCATGGGAATGTGCAAGAGATAGAGTAATATGATCATAAATGATCTTATGGTGCTACTGGATATCATGTTTCTAGCTTCCATGGCCATGAAATCCTCCTCATCCAAACCTTCCAGTGCTATTCCAACATCCCATCTGACATGGTGCAAAGTAACCCACTATTTAAGGTGGTGCAGGCACATATCCTTTTCCACTATAATCTATTCAATAGGTCCTCTAGAATCTATAGAGATTCCCCATACATCAGCATGTACAACATTCATTTTGGTCTCTATCACATTAAGGATTCAGGTTCCCCCATCATCCACACATATGACCCACTTTTAGGGGTATTGAAATAGGCACTCTCGTTGTCACTACCCTGAAAAGAAACCTTAAGGGAGCATTTCATACCACTGGATGAACAAATGTCTGGATGCAACAAAAATATTATATTCTTAGCACTGTTTTCATACCTCATATTATGCTCAGTGATAAGATCCTAATTAATTATTTATGAAATGGTTGGATGGTGATAGCCATTCACCTATGAATGAATGACATACTAGAGCCCATCCTAAAACTGTCTAACACGCACATGGTCATCATCAGCTAGATGTAGTGTGAAGCACTGCCACTCAATGAAACATGATAAATAATCCATGAATGATATAGATCCCTTCCCGAGATTTATGAACTCATTTACTCTATATGCTCATAGAATTTGAAGAAAGAACATATCATAGAAGGAAGTCAAGAAATGAACCCATAACAGGACCTGATGATGACTATCCAGGGGAATGAAGTCCCATTAGAACTTGGTCGAATCATGAATAATGTATGTCCAAATCATTACCCTCCACTATGGAGGTATCTGTATATTCTCAAAGATAGTTAAGGTGGATTATATCATTACATCATAGCCTATGGACCACCATCCCTAGATAATGTAGGAAGATGGTGCTGTTGGAACTCATTAGTCATATTGGCCATCGTAGGTGCAAGGTATTGATAACCAGGCCTAGACATCATTAGATGTAGGAAATGATACTTAACATGGGAATTAATTCCTTGATCTTTTACCGTAGGTGGTTCCTCAAGTGGACCTCCTAGATGTAAGTGTGGCGGCTTAGGGCCCACCACATCTGGGGAATGGTTTACATCACCTTCCTAGTATACTATACGAGGATGTCATGGTAGAATTCATCTAAAATTTCCACGAACAAGTGTCATAAAATGATTATGCATAATTATAGCATCAGTAGAGAATGATAAAGATAGGAAAACTCACTACCCAAGGAAAACTACACGAAGTGCCCACTAAGATAGCCATGTATCAATATGTTCTCAAGTATAAGTTCCATTTCATTTTAAATTTAATTACCAGGTTCACAACATTAACTTTAGTAAACGTTAAATGGATGGATAAAAATTTTCAACCATTTTTTTTAGATTTCATGACTCATAAAATAATCGAGATCCATTTTTATTGAATTAGTTATCATTCACCTTATCAATGTAAATGACACATATTTATTTTTATCATAATAGATTGAGTGAGTAAATTACTTATACCATCACACAGGGACCCATCCACCTCATGAATTGAGATAGGAAATTACTCAATTGCAACCAAAGGTAATACATCTGTAATCTATCTATCACAACTTAACTCAATAGTCTCAGGAATATCACGTAACATATGTATTGAAATTCACCTATATGGCATGAAAATATGCATGAAATCTGAATTCTAGGTGCCAAATATTATACATGAAGCAATTCCCCTTGGCCTTATATCCTCAGGATAAGAATGAAAAAAATACTCAATAAATGTAATAATGAACAACTCCACACAACATATGTGTCACCCAACTATGAAATAATGTCATATGTAACAGTAAAAATCAGGAAAACAATTCTATATTAGGAAACTCAGCTTTAACCCTGAACATGGGTTCACGATGCCCAAGAATTACATATGTCCAATTTCTATGCCTTCATAATCATCGATCTATTATCCCCAAATAGTAAATAATGAACTGAACCAACTATTATACCTCTTTAAGACATCCCAGACCTCAATTCCACCTAATAGGTACACTGAGGATTGTGGGCAACATGACCTCAAGCACATCTCCCCAAATTCTATAGCCTTCCAACTAGTAGCGAGGGCCAATAGTGTGTCATTAGGGAGACTATGAACTTATTACTAAAGTGTTTCATGGGGGATAAATAGAAATAAACGTAAATAGTCATAGAAATACTAGTAAATAGGAGGAACAAAAAAAACTCAATAGTAAAAAATAATAAAATAAATGAAATTATATATATACACACAAATACTGATGATGATATGTCTGGTCACTAAAAATATAGAAAACAAAAATATCAGGAAGAAGAGTCACATGTTCCATTATAGTTTAAAAAAATGAAAAAGACTATCCCAATCATCCCAAGATCCTTCTTGGTCATCATCAAGCATGCTCCATCATAAACAGAAAGCAATCAAGGTTTCAAAGCCTTATGCTTCTCTTTATCAACACAATCAGTCAAGTAATCTAATATAGGTTTAAAAAATTATCTACAGAGTGTGTCAGATAAGTGATAGTGGGACACCACCAATAGTGTATATATCCTCCAACCCATGTAATGGAAAAGTAACAATGTACAAGCATGAATATATATTGTAAAGAAGTAAAATGAAACTAAATACCAATGAAACTGCTTTAGTCCTTGGTAGGCATGCAAAAACAACCAGTCCATTAGTTTATTATTACCAGTTTATAAATGAGCCACTTGTTAACTATAGTGATGGTTCCATGTTGTGATAAAGAAACCTATAATAACATTTACTAATGTAGTTCCAAGGTAATAACAAAGGAAATGTAGTCCTCAATGTTCGCAAACTTAATAGTAATTATATCAGGGATATGGATAGGATTGTAATCCGAGGAGAACATTCATAGTAATTCAACAATAATATTCCCATCGAAAAAATGTGATTATCCATGTTAAAAAGTTTCTATGCAGAGACTTGGCCCAAGGAGCTGTAAATATTGATCCTACTCTTCAATGATGGATCATGGGATCTTATCGAAAGAATATTTTAATACATTGTGAGGTATCATACGATATCATAAAGGGCATCCAATATTATTCTATTATTGGGATCTAGGTGGGTCTCAACATAAGAAAGTTGTATCCTTGAATCAGAATGGGGTTCCCTAGTGTTCAAGGCATTCCCCCATAAGAATCCAAGGAGATCTTGAGATAGGCCCCTCATATATCATTTATGATCTCATTTAATTTTTCATTTTTTTCAATCCATTCTTTTTAATATTTTGATATTGTAATGTAGCATTCAACCTTTTAATAATGTCACAATTAATCTATAAGTCCATTTGGATCAGTTCATTACATTCAATAATATGATATGGTCATGTAGCATGAAACATTTTAATCTAGTCACATTTAATAAATAAGGACATTTAATGAATATTTACTAATTGGGGATCATTATTCTACCTTCCATTAATCTGGTAATGGGTGCTATGGACATGGAAAAAATTATTCATTCACATTTAATCTGGTTATGTTATATACATTGTAAATTTTCCCATTTCCATTTCACATTAAATAATCAATTTGAAAAAACATACCTTAGATGGATAATGTCGAAGTGACTTGGTACATTCCATTAACCATTATATGATACAAAAATAATTTATGATATGGAGTATTACCATTAGTGTTTTCATGCTCAAACACATCTGAACAATGGCTCAAAAGTGTCCAAACACTAAAAACTCAACTATGATATATCATCATACATGGGATATTGGGTGTTGTGTGCATAACCACCAATAAAAAATCACATATATGGAAACCGCATAATTATAAAGTTCTAATGATTATATAAATGACATAAAAATTAAATAAATTACACCTGCTAAAATTGGTGGGCCTCAGACGACTATTCCAAAATCAACAAATTTGAGGGATGAGTTATAAAACACACACCTTAGGGATGTAAAACCCTAATCCTATGATATCAAACTCTTATTCGACTTATAATAGAGTGTATTTGGGAAAAAGGGAAAAACACCCACATCTTAATAATTCGATCGAGATCATGAATGGGTAATAATGACTAAAAATTACTTGAGTACTTATAGTTGTGCATCCAACGTGATGAATGGATGCTCAGTCAGATCCTGGATGAAGGAGGACATTAAATTTCTACCATAGGATTTTAAAGGGATCCAAAAGGGGTGAAAATAGGTTAATTCATCATAAAATCAGATTAGGAGGATGGATGAGGCCTTACTAGATTATTAATGAAAAATGGTCATTTTACCCATAAAATAGCATGTGCACGGTTTGTCTGCACACATTAACCAATTGTTCCCAAACCATGTACAGGTACCTAGGGAATTGGGGAACATGCATGGTTAGGCTATTTTTAGGTAAACTATGCAGCAAACACGTGTTAAGCCTTTTCCAAAAAACATGCCACAAGGATGGTTTAGTCTAACTATGCGGCCTTCCTGCACAGTTTTCTATAAATCGCACAACATGCCTATTTTCCCAAAAAGTTAGGTTTCAAGCTCTAAACATGCCAAAAAAACCCTTAAGACCCTCACTAACTCTTTATGAATTCAGAATTTGTATAAAATAAAGCATTAGATAGAAATTTAAAGGATCCATACCTGAGTGAAAAACTGGGGTTTTACACAATGTGAGTTTCTCAGCCCAAAATTTGGTATTTTGGTTGATAACATAATTTAAATTAATTAACGAAACACATAGATATTTTGATTAGTGATATATATTTATCTATTATGTTATAGTATTTTAATAAAAATTAGGTACTTTGTGAATCATAAAAGGAAATTTATTTATTAGTTCATCTTTAATAGTTTGTAATTATATATTAAATCATACAAATAACATTTCAATTTGATTTTATGAAAAGGATACATTATTGAAGATACCTATTGGAAAAATAATGAATTTGGGGTTGATAAGACTTCGGTTTGACATATTCATGAGGTTGAAGAAAAAATGATATAGTGTTTTTTGGAAATATAAGATAGTATGTATTGGTAGAATTAAAAGTGATTTCTAATGTGAGGAAAAAAAGAAGTATGATATATTTTCTATTGTTTCCTTAGTTTTTGGATTATGTTGGCTACTCTGTGACTTTATAAAATTGTGGATATTAAATTTGAGTACTAAAAATTGAGTTAACTTATTGAATAACATATTTTCCCACTATGGATTAATTCCATGTAAAATCATATGGGTTTGGGAATGTTTTATTTTGGAGAATATATGATTAGGGTATATACATACATGATTATAGTATATTGTTAATGTTAATTTTATATCAAAGAAAGATATGAAAACTAATGTATCGTAATAGTGTAAGGTATATTTCATACTATAATTCTTAACTTTAATGATAAATTTGTTAAGAATTCCCTTTCCTACTTTCATATGTGAGGAGTTGTCAAAATTCTGAGTATGAAATTTATTTATGCAGGGTTGGTAATAATGACATGATATTTTTTAACATATTTTCCACTTAAGTAATATTATTTTTTGGAATCATAAGACAAAACTAATGTAGCATTATATAGATTATAATAAAATTTATAATAATAAGAAAAATTATTTTTTAAATAATAATTGTTAACATTTAAAAATAGATTTACATTTTTATTATTAATATATAATGTTTTGAAATGGAATTTTTCATTAATAGAGATTATATATATGTATTTAATTTTTAAATAATATATAATTTTAATAATTTTATAATTTCAAATTTAATAAATAAATATAATTTCATTATTACACATAAAAACATTATCATAGGGTTTTGTTTTAATAATTTTCTATAAAAATTAATTTTACGATGAATTGTGGAATATTTACCAGACCAGACTATCCAGAAGAAAATTATACTAACCATTGATCATTTAATAAGGGAGAATGAAATAGTAATAATAATGGACAATTCTAAATAAAGGGACGTCCCTTTATACAGTAATAAAAACCAAAGAACTGAATATTATAATTAGAAGTATCATTTTTATACTCAAAGTCACAAACATCAGTAGTATCCCACTCCTACTAGAATCTATGTTGATTCATGATCCCATGTATATCATCCTTGAATATTTTCTTCTATAGATTTGGCCTAAATATTGATTCCTTGGATGATGATCTAGTACAAATTTTCCTTGGAAGGTTAGATTAGTAGTATAAATTAATTCTCTTTTAATGAAAAATAGTGGATCCCTTGCTATCAATCAATATTATCATTCATATTTTAATAACATCCTTATTGTAGGAATATCTACATATGAAAAAATATTTCAGGGGATTGCTGTCATTATCACAAGATGTGATATTCTGTCGGTCCTTTTTATTTTCATTTTAATGTTAGAATCCCAATATAAATGATATTAATGATGGACTGAATGAAATTTGAA
The DNA here is from genome assembly GCA_963277665.1 of Viscum album. Taxonomy (NCBI): domain Eukaryota; kingdom Viridiplantae; phylum Streptophyta; class Magnoliopsida; order Santalales; family Viscaceae; genus Viscum; species Viscum album. The sequence goes on along the minus strand of OY728121.1, from coordinate 1,346,000,840 downwards.
TCAATTTACACTTGTCTATATATCTCTAAGAATTTTATTTCATTATGAAACCAGCATATAGAATCTATCATAGATATTATATTTCCTCATAAATTACATATAAAACATGGTCCAAAATTTAATTATGTGTATGGATAACCTCTAAAATTACACACTAAACTCCCTCATTATCAGTATATCAAACGGGGTGAAACTCTTCAATAACATGTGAAATCTCAATGAACTCTCGATTAGAAAACTTGTTCTATCACAACATGAATATTTAAGTACATTATATCCCATAGAAGAAACTCATATTATTGTCATTCTCTTATTGTTTATGATTCATTAGTTGAATAATTGTCAACATTATTAGAAATAATGGCTACCTTTTCTCTAAAATTTCACCTACACATTGCTTACGTTGTCCAGTTACCATTAGATTTTTTCTGAACATTATTTCACTATTCCAATTCATGGATAATTAATAAAATATCACCAAAATTTTAATTTCATTACCATGTTTCCAATTATCTTGAATCCATTAAAAAATAAATCATCTTTGCATAGTTAATTGTGATATAATGATCAACACTATGAGTCAAAAGAATTTCTTTTTTAGTATGTGTAGTAGAAATATCTACAAAAAAGGATCTAGGTTATGTTTTCAATACAAAAATCCATGAATCCCTTTGTATAATTATGTGTACACCAACTACTAAAGAGACACAACTGCTAGGAAATTGTTCATATTATATAATAGATACTATGATTCATCCTGTGTGTAATTTATTTATGATTTTCAACAATGTCTTCTATTGATCCCATTATAATGATGTGATATGATACCCCTTATTTTAGGGAAGAAAAATATATTCAATTTGTGTTATCAGTAATCTCAAACTCTATTATGGATGAATAAAATCCATCCTTTACCTCTATTGTTATTCCCAAATTGTGATTAGGGAAGTATGAGTTCCCACTATATTCAAAGTGTCATCCAAAACCAATGGAATCATTAAAACCTATACACTTTAGGTGATGTGAAGTTTCCACGATATCCCCACCTAGACCACTGTTATATAAGCCAAAAATATAATTGTATCGAACCATTCACATATAAATTTGTTTTATGATTAAAAATAAATATTTTCCAATAGAGTTTTTGTTTTTAAAAATAGTAATTAATATTTTATGGATATAAGTAGAATTTACAATTACAATATCTCTTGGTATTTTCATTTAATTAATTATTATTATTTTTATATTTTTCAACTACATTGAAATAAAATTATCACTTCTTTTATAATAACCACATAATATCATTAAAAACCTAAAATAAATAAATTTACTATACAAATAATATTTATTCTTTAGAATACATTTTTCCTAAATATGGGTTGTTTGGAATAACATGAAAAAATTTAGAAAAAGATTTTAATTAATAATAAAAATATATGATAAATTATTTATCGTATATGGAATAATTAAGTAAAAATTACTTCATATGTGTAATTTTAATTTTAATCATTATAATAAAATTACATAGTTAAAAACAAGTTACCACTATATAACCAAAAAATTGACATCTTGATAATTCTAAAATTGAAGGACATAAAATTAGGATTACTTTTTTAAATATTTAATATTTGATGTATTTTTGAGATTTTCTCATTTTACATTTTAATATTTTCAACTTTGGAGTCTAATTGAAATGGGAAACATGTAATCTCATTCTATAATGTTCAAATACATTAAAATATATGTTTCTTACAACTTATAAAACGGGTCTCTCACCACCTCCTAGAGATCAATAGAAACAAAATCTATTTAATATCTAAGATTTTTCAAAAACGAATAATCCTAAAATATGTTGTGATCCTATCGTCATAAGAAATATTTATACGACCTATATTACTCTGCTGTTTTCAAATGGAAAATTGAAGTCCTGAACATAAATTTTCTTCTCTCATGTCTTCTCCTCTATCTTTCATTCTTAAATAATATTTAATATATCCTATATAGTGAAATACATATTAATTTTATAAATAATTAATTTTTTATAATTTATAAAATATTAAGCGGCTTTGTCATTTTCCATTAATAAAAAATTATCCACAATTAGTGAATTATATAGATTATCTCCTCCACGAAGCGATGAATTGTGTTTATTCAAATGAATATATATTTATTAATATTCAAAAGTGAAATTGAGGAATAAATTTTAGATATATAATATTACTATAAATTTTAAAATAAAAATTATAATCCACATTCATTCCGTATCAATCTTCTTGAAATGAAATCATTAACACTATATTGTATAGACCAAATCACCTTAAAAGTATCATATATTAGTTTTCAACATGTTTAATCATTATTAATTCATCCTTAATCAAATATTCTTCACCATACTAATTTTTTCCTACTAATTTTATTAATATTTTATATTAATGATATTATGACTTATATAAACAACTTTTATAATTGTAATTAATCATTTATTCTTATATATTAATGTTTGAATTGGCCATCCCACCTAATTTAATTATTATATAAGACAAAATCTTAAAGGAATATATTTAAATAATTAAAAATATATATATTTTTCAAATAAAAATTTAATTTTTATTTATCTAATAGTAAATATAATGTTTGAATGATTTATTTTTATACAAAAGTCCATACTTGTGGAATCAAGAAAAAACATCATAGATTTCATATTCAATGATTATAACCAAAAAACAAATAGAATGATATAATAACATAATAATAATTATAAAAAAAATTAATTACCTTTTCTAATCATATAATATTGATATTTTGGAGACTAGTTAAAAAAATCCCAACTATTATGAAGCTACTTCAAAATGACAATGATTACCAACACCGAATTTTGAAAATAGAGAGTACCTAATAATAATCAAGTAGTGAAAAATAATAAATAATCCTAATAAAAGGATATATATATATATTAAAATGTTGAAAAATTCGGTGATTATGATATTTGATATTAATATACATTATATTCCTGAACATTAGTGTAAGTCGCCCATTAAGATATGTGTTATTTATCTCAAATTTTAATCCCTATGTATATATTTATTATTAAAAAAAATTCTTTTGAATAGTGTATATAATAACTCCATTCATAATTTATATCGTAATCTTCTTATTAATCATTGAATTCAATAATTCATTTGAAATTCTCTCCATTAATGGATGTTTATTTCAATGCTTTTGATGTTGTTAGGGTAACTTATCTCTATTTTTATCTTATTGACATATATTTGTTATTATGAAATATATTTTATTTTATATGGTTCTTTCATTTCCATATAAAATTTATATTTAATTAATATTGTTTAATTTATTATATTTTAATTTCCGGGTATCCCTCTTCAATTCATTTGATTCTTACATTCCCATTTTTACAGGTTTTTTTGGATATCAATTTTTCTTCATTGAGATATGATTCATATTCACCTAATTTTTTTTATTTCTATATATTATAAATGGATTACTTTATAAATCATATCATACTTTTTATATATTATTTTAAATTAAAATCATGGAGTTACATCCATCCCTTTGTCTTGATAATCATCATATGTTATCAGAGTGATATTCTATCAAATTAATTTTTATTTTGAGGACTATAGACTTCATTAAATTAATAATGGTGTTGTCATATATACCACATGTCAATATATTTGTGATGTTTTGTACATAAACATATAACAATTTAGATATACGGTATTGGTTATTTTTATTGTTATATAGAATGATAAAACATTTTTTGATGGGGGAATTATTAAAATTTTGTATACATGTTATTCTTGTAAGATCATTTATGGAATATTCAGGAAACATGAATATATTTTCTTTATGCATCCATATTCATTGTTTTTATGGATTATGGTTATTTTTCATTGATAAAAGTTTTATAATTTCATATTTTTTATGTCAATATCGATGTTTATTGACTATAGAGGACTGTTTTTTTATATTTATGTGGTATTATTATAATACTTATGGTGTCATAATTATGTATAATGATATTAATGGTTGGGATTATTATTATATAAAGCATTTATGCATTAGTTAGTCCCATTTGACTAATAGTTTTGGTATTTTGTGAATGCATACCTAATAAAATCAATATGTCTTATTTTTTACCATAAAAAATAATGATGTTTTGGATAAATCCTAATGGAAGTAATGATGTGTTGTTTATGGACTTGATGGTAATAGTTGTCACGCATAATGCATTCCATCACCATGAATTATTGTTTTTATCCCTGTGGCTGTTTATATTCTTTGTTTCCTATATTTTTTTATTTCGTGAATATATGTTCTATTATATGGAATTAATTATCTCTTACATATTACAACTATATTATTATTACCACGAATACTACTGATAAATGTTATGTATTCTTAATGTTTAATACAAACCATTGTATATTTATATTTATCTAGGATATGGGACTAGTAGATCACAAGATATTTCTTTAAGTGTATCACGTATGTAACATTTTATTTATGAATTAGGGGACGTAATATGGAATATGTAATCTGTTATATAGTGGATTTTTTTTCAATATTTGAGGAAAAACTAGTAATTTTTAATTAAAACATTTTCATAACTCTCGAAAACCCTTACCCTGAAAGGTTCTTTTATTGAAAGAGACTAAATTGTTAAGGGTTATACTATAATAATTTATCGATAAATTGGGGAAAAAATAGGTAATTTCAATGAAAGTATACAATAATGGTAATTATGAGCATCAAATACAAGTGTGCGGGTCCATGATATCACAAATACAATCCCATCAAATAAAATTAACCATGGTCAATGGATCCTAAACCCTGTGATTTTGGGGTTTACTATACTACCTTTAGGATGAGATAGATGATGACATGACCATGGTATACTTGTTGATACAAACTCTATATAAAAAATAAACTACATATGGATGACTATTCACCCAATGAAAATATATATAATACCTATTCTATTAGTAGGATTATATCTACCCACGATTCTCACAAAATAATATTACATAATTTAGATAAATATTCAATACAATATACATACACATTATTAAATATTGAAATAGTTTAGTGTAATTGAATACTAGGTAGAAAATATTATAAATTGGGGAAACATGATCAACATATCTCATAATGATCACCACCTGTATTACTCTTCACAAACAAAACCAGCTTAATTTTTTTAATAAACAAGGGAATGGAAACATATTAAAGGGTGAGATCAGATTCTCTCTAAAGGTGTAAGAACACTAATTTTAATAGAGGTGTTTTGGAGTACTACATGAGGATGAGCTTTTATAAGGTGGTGGTATTGTAAGATCCCATTTTTCAAGTAAGAACTCTTTTAATTGTTTATAGATGTCCAAGTAAATATATTTCACGTCTTAAAATATTTCTCAACCTTTAAAATTTACACCCTATATAAGTGGTTTTCATTAAATGAATACATATAACGAATGCATATTACAGCCCCTATAGCTTTTTTTCTCGACCTGACGACATGTCACGAACTTTTTTTAGACCACATATAATTGGTTTAAACCATGTTTAATTGGATTATGCCATGTATAATATTACACCACATATAGTTAGAATACACCACATGTATGATTACACAATATTTGATTATATTACACCATATGTAATCATAAAATAATGTTTATCTAATGGTATGATGGTATTTTCTCATGAATAATGGGATATGAGTATCAAATCATTACATGGTGTGAAACTAGGATTAAAATCCTATAATTATTAAAAAAATATTTTTAAAAACGTGTATCTAGTGTCGCATGAACCTCCACACATGCGTTTTTTTTATGTAGACACTCTGCACACCACCATTTTCAACCAAAGATGGATCACACACCTATGTATTGGAAAAAAACTTTTCATCACACCTTCTTGGACCAATGGTCCTTGACACTCAACCACCATAGACCAAAGCTCCACTATGAAACACCATCATTGACCAAAAACCATCGGTGCACCACCCAGGTATGGGTGTTCTTCTTATTTAAACATTTCTTTCTCTCACACTCCCCATCCTAGATAAATAATGATGTTTATCTAGGCTTATTTGATTTAGATCTATTATTTTAGAATATTGATCTAGGATTTTTGGATTTAGATATATATTTAGGAGATCTTGTTTCATTTAACTATGGACTTAGGTTTTGGATCTAGAATGAATTCATTGTTTTATTCTTAGTTGATCTATGTCAAATTGAGATTATCTGTTGCAAAGCATTTGTCACAGTTCTTGTGGAAGGTGGTCTAAAATTTAAATATCACAATCTTGATTGAAATTATGTTAATTTAATTATAGAATACTTTTTTAGATGTCTAGAAATTACATTCATGATTAAATTAATTAATTGGGATATTCTGATTATTCAATTGTTTAATTAAATAATGGAATTATTTTATTAAAGAATTAATCTATGCAGACAATGCAATTATATAATTGTGTAATTATATAATGGGAATAATTAATTGACCAATTAATGAATGTGACCAATGTGATTGTATAAATATTGAAATAAATAATTGGATTAATTAAATTTTTAATTAATTAATATAACCAATGTGATTAATTAATTGTTGAATAAAATAATCATATTAATTAATTGAAGAATTAATTAATACGATTAATGATATAATTTAATTATTAATTTAAATAGACTTGTTAATTAATTGAATAATTAATTTATTATAGTTACATGATTATTTAACTGTTTAATTAATTATAAAATTTAATCAATTGAAGAATTAATTAGTTGGTATTAATTAATTATTTAATTAAAGAGTAAAATAATCATATTGATGAGATTAATGAATTGTTGAAATTTTTAATGAATATTATGAGATCAATTAATTGTATATTTAATTAAAGGAAATTCTTATGATTAATCAATTGGGAATTAATTAATGCAATTAATGTGGAAAACTAATTGATGAATTAATTGAAAATAAATAATGATATTAATTAATTTGGGAAATAATTAATGAAATGGATGTGAAAATTTAAATGGTGAAATAATTAAGGGAGATGAAAATGCATAATTAATTGGTAAATTAACTAATTGAATTATTGTGTTCAATTAAGTGTTGAATTAATTGAAGTGGTTTGAAAATAATAATTAATTGTTTAGCTAATTAATGTATTATTTATTTCATATAATCAGTAGTTAAATTAATTTTGTGATTTGTATATTTTAGATATTGAATAATTTGTTGTTACATTAATTATGTGACATTGTTATTCTTAATTTAATAATTTATTTTTGATATAAATATGATATTTTGATATTGTGAATGAGATAATTAATTGTGGAATTAATTATGGGATTTTTAGATTGTGGATATTGATTAATTAATTAATGAATAAGTTAATTGGTTGGACATACATAATTAATTGAAGAATTAATTAAGGATATTAATGTGACAAAAAAATTGATTAATTAGTAATAGAATTTGAGGGTATTTAATTTTTGATTTAATTTATAAACTTTTAAATCATAAAATTGTGAGTAATTTATAGGTGAATTAATTATTGGATATTGTTTTTTGAAATGAATAAATTAGTTGATGAAATATTTGAAGGGGTTATTATAATTATTTTATATATGATGTTAATTAATGAAATTGTTAAGATTAATAAATACATTGATTGATTAATGGAGATGGGTAATGATGAATTAATTAATAGAATTGATGGAGTACATTAATTATTGAATTAATTAATGAAAATGGAAAAAAAATTAATTGATTAATTAATTGAAGTGTAATATATGTTTAATTAATTATTAATTAATTAATGGAAGATTTTGTGAAATAGGAAATGGATTTGATAATGTGGGCAAGGAGTTGCAGATGGGATAACAAGGATGCGATAATGAGATTAAAGGGATAAGAATGAGATAACATCTATAATTGTTTTCTGAATGACCGTGTGAGACTTCGAGGAAGAAGATAGTGTGATCTTATGTTTGTTTTCGGATGGACCATGTGAGTCTTAGACGAAAAAGATTATGTGAGATTTTTTTTTGGTTTTTCAAATGAACAAGTGAGACATGGAGGGCAAATACCATGAGAGTTTACAATTTTTTTTGTGAAGCATTAATACTTCATTTGGTTTTACTCACAATAGACTCTTAAGGTTAGAGGACATAGTGAACATTACTTATGTTGGACTGATTTATATGTTTTATGTATTTGATAAAATCCATATAAATTGTTATAATGAATGGTAACATGGAATTTCATATTTTTGATTTCCCATGGGGATATATCAGGCACTAGAACAAGTGGAAGAAGGAATCTATGTTGAGGTGTCAACAAGAAACCAAAGGTTTATGCAATGAAATAAATTATAATTGTGTAAATGTATAATATTTACATTATTAAATGAATTTTATTATTCATTAAAATTCATACATTATTATTGAATGGATTTTTTTTAGACTCCATTGTTGTTGGAGTACCATGTCTTACTCACAACCTACATGGGATGCCGAATCGGTACCTGAGTGTACTATATTTTCATGGAATGTTAAGGGGGAAATGCCCTCTATAGGATAACTGATTTTGGGATGGAGCATCAATGAGGGAACCTAATGTTGTTCAGGAACATCATGGGAGTTGATAGTGTATTTTTATTTGGGTTTGTATTTCATAGTTGTCACATATATATCATGGCATATCTACTATTCAGATTTGATTATTTATTTCCAATTGTGTATATATTTTGATATTTTTATTGTTTATGATTATATATTATTCATTTATTGTATATTTATTTCAATAAGAGTTTTACTCCTGATAAAAGATGGTATAGTCTCGGCATGACTGATTTACTAGACCCTTGCTTCTGGTAGGATGCATCTGGCATATGGGGAGGTAGACCTGAGGTCATGTGTTTGTCCGGCTTGGGCCATCGGTGTGTGTCACATAGACAGGGAAATTATAAATTGGTATTGAAGGTCTAATTATATTTTATTCGTCATTTTTATAGCTTTTTTACAAAGGTAGACAAGATACTTGGAAGGAATGGGGATTGGTTATCATCTCTTATAGGAGGGTAGCTACCACATTTATGGAGAATAACCCACGTACATAGGGTAGGATTGTTTTTATTATTGTTTATATGACAATTCAATGTTATTTCAGTTTTGGAGAATTTTTTTTTTGTTTTATGTGATTATTATTTTTGAGTTTTGTTGGGGTTGACTAATGGCATTGAATTTCATAATAGTGGAGTCTGTAGGCCTTATTCTAGGATCTCAAGATTATTTTTCGACATGCATCATTATATTCTTGAAAGAAAAAATAGATTTCGGGTAAGTTTTGAAACTGAAATGTTTTCCATGCCTGGGAAATTGATCATAAAATAATGCCTAACATTATATTTTGAAATACTGTAAAATGGTGCATGATGAGAATCCAACAGTGTTAAAATGATAATCATTGTATAATTTTTTTACTGTTATTTACCAGGACCTATGTATAGAATGGTTAAGGTTTGTGATAGTGCCTCAGTTTTGATCCTATGGTGTGATAATGTGAGAATAACTTAAAATGGTTTTGTGTAAATAAAACTTGTTAACTATGATAAATGTTGTGAAATAAAAATTCCTTCATTTTCTTTATTGGACATTTTATGTGGGTTCATTGGGTTGTGAAAATACCCTATTTGGAGAACTTAGTTAGGGGATGTGTGAAATAATTTGTGGTTTTGGAACATGATTATTTTTCGACATGCATAATTGTAAGCGTACATGAAAATTTGGTTTTTGGTAAGTTGTTGAAACTGAATTGTTTTCAAATTTTTCATATTGAACTGAATATAGAGACTAACATTAAATTTTTAAGGATTATAAATTGGTTCATGATGCGAATCAATCAGTTTATAAATGATAAACATGGAATTATGTGATTACCCTTAATTACCAGGATGGTCAAGGGTTGTTATAGTGCATCGTTTTTGACCCTATGGTTGGATAACATGATAAATAATTGCTATGGTTTATTTTAAATCACACTTTTTAACTTTGATAAATGTTGTGAAATAAAAATCCTTCATTTATTTTATTTGACCCTTGATGTGGGTTCTTTTGGTAATGAGAATACCTTATTTTGAGAACTTAGTTATGGGATCTGTGAATGACTTTGTAGTTTGGGATCAAGATTATTTTTTCACATGTATTATTTTAGGCATGCTTGAAAAAATGAGTTTTGGTTATGTTGTTGAAACTGAAATGTTTTTCCATACCTGTGAAATTGAACTGAAAACAGCAGCTAACAATAAATTTTGAAAGGCTATAAAATGGTGGATGATGAAAATCAATCGGTGTCTTAATGATAAACATTTAATAATGTGTTTACCCTTGTTTACCAAGACCTAGGTGTAGGATGGTTAATGTTTGTGATAGTGCCTCAGGCTTTCCCCTATGGTGGCATAAAGGGGGAAAGAATTGATATGGTTTTTTGTAAATTGAACTTGTTAACTACGATTAATTTTTGGAATAAAAATTCTTAATTTTGTTTATTTGTCCCTTGATGTGGGTACATTGGGTTGTGAGAATACCATAATTGAAGAACATGTTTACGGGATGTCTGAATGACTGGGTTGTTTTGGATCAGTTTGGTGAGATGATTATGGGGAAGGGAATCCTGATACTTTCTACGAGTTAAGATGTTTCCCTAGTGAGAGGTATGATTAGTGATGAAAGATATGTTTTTCTTTCACTAACAACTTCTTAGTGTACGTTTAATTAGTGATGATCATATCCTCTACTGTGAAATCCTTCCAGATACACTAAGAATGCTCTGACTGTACCCATAGCTACAGAAATTTGTTTTGGTATGATATGGGGCCCCATTGTGGTTTTTGTTATGTAGATGTATATTTGGAGTTTGATGGTGGATGGTAAACCATTAATAGTTTACAAAAAATATTTCTAGGTTTGATAGGAGGTCAATAAAAACCATGGTGGAAGAGTTTCATGAAAATGTATGGTTAAGAGGGATCCAAAGCTGGGGAGTGATGTGTTGGTAGTATATTCATAGTGAATGATATTGTGATGCATGTGGTGGAATTAGAATTCCAATGAGGAACATATCTGGTAAATGTTAAAATTCCCCAGAGAAAGGTGAGGTATTACTTTTAGTGGGTGGATATATGTCCATTTCATTCTATTTTGATATAATGGATGATTACCAATGATGGATTGACTTATTTTGGTTATTTGGATTAATGATTTGTGAAAGGCATCAGGTATTTTGGGGAAGTATTTCTTGAGATTGATGCATCCTATAAGGATAAATTAAAACTTCTTTTGGGTTACTATGGGAAGGTGTTGTGGGATAACACCTTGCTAATTTTATTATGTATTGGAAACATGGTAATGTCCAGGAGGAAATTTTAGAGAGAGAAGAGGAAGTGCAAGCATTGTGGCATGATCCTTCTACTCAAAATCTTATAGATTCATGGGAGTACAAAATAAGAATGAGCATTTATATGTAACGAATATGTTACATATCGATATTTCATACATATTTTTGGGAGTAAAACACGAGGATAAGCTGTTAAATGGTGAGAAGACAATATGATCATATTTTTTTTAGGTACAACCCATTATAATTGTTTGTTGAAGACCTTGTGAATTTAATTCATGTCTAAAATTAATTATCATCCAAAAAAATTTACACCCAATATATGTGGTATTCATCACATTATGACATGTCACAAAATTATATTCCACCCACTGTAATTCTCTTTCACCACATGTCAAGTTGTCCTGAAATTAGTTTACACCAAATGAAATTGGATTACACCATGTGTAATTTTACACCACTTGTACTAAGATTTCACCACATGTAATCTATAATTAATGTTTTTAATGGTTTGATGGGAATTCCTCGTGAAAATGGGAAATAAGTTATAAATCATAAATCAAATGAAATGAGGATTCACGTTATGTAATTATCATAATAAAAATTTTAAAAGGGGGGTATCGAGAGTGTCATGAACCTCCACACAACTTTTTTTTGAAGATGCTCTATACCCTACCATTTTCAACACAAGATGCCTTGCACACCTCCACCCTAGAGCAAAAACTCCTTAGCATCCCACCATCATAGACCAAAGCTACATTTTGCACCTCCTCCAATGACTGAATCTTCTCCATACACAACCATTTTTGACTGAAGACCATTTTTACACCATTAAGTTGTAGGGGTTCTTATCATTTTGAAATATCATTCTATTCTACTATACTTACTAGATAATATAAATATGTTTATCTAGGCATAATGGATATAGATATACAAAATTTTAATCTTGATCTATGATTATTGTATTTAGATCTAGATTTAAGAGATCTTATTTCATTTGATTGTGGTCTTTGGTTTCATATCTAGACCACATTCATCATCACGTTCTCATAAGAGCAACTTAATATGAGATTATCAGTTGGAAAGAATTTTTCAGCATTCTTGTGGAAGGTGGTCCAAAGTTCAAATCATATTGTTTTGATTACAATTATGATTATGTAATTTTATAATTCATATTAGATGTTTAGCAAATTTTTTTCTTCACTAAATTAATTAATGAGTGTATTATCATCATTTATTGTTGAATTAAATAATGTGATTAATTAATTGGAAAATTAATTAATGTGAACCATTTCATTTTCTAATTATTGAATTAAATAATTATATTTATTAATTGATTAATTAATTGATTAATTATTTAATATGGGATACATTATTTTTTAATTATTTAATTAAATAATGAGATTAATTAAATTGAGAAATAATTAATTTAACCATTGTGATAATTTAATTTTTGAATTAAATAAAGGGAATAATTAATTGATGAATTAATTAATGTGTGTAATGTGATTATTTAAAAATTGGATTGAATACCCGGATTATTTAATTTAAAAATTAATTAATGAGAGTAATGTGATTATTTAATTCTCTTAATAAATAAATGGATTAATTATTTGATGAATTAAATGATTGGATTTACGTGATTATATAATTGATGAGTTAATTTTTAGGTTTTAAGAGATTAATTAATTAATTAATGAATTAATTATATTTTATTAGATCAATTAATTAGAGGATTAATTGAAGAAAATGATTATGATTAATCCATTGGGGAATTAATTAATACAATGGATGTGTAATGTTAATTGGAGAATTAATAGATTTGAATGAATTTTATTAATTGATTTTGGGAATTAATTGATGTAATGAAGGTGAACAATTAATTGGTAAATTAATTGAAGGGAGTTGAAAATGATTAATTAATAGTTAAAAAATTTTATGTAATAATAGTTATCCATTAATTGATAATGTTTTACAATATTAAATTAGTTGTTCAGTTATTTAATATAGTATCAATTTTATATAAATAATCATTGAATTAATTATATCATTTGGATATTATTGATATTGAATAATTAATTGATAAATTAATTATTTGACTGTGTGATTATTAATTAAATAATTTATTATCAAATTCATTTTGAAGTGTTGAAATTGACAATGATATAATTAATTGTTGAATTAATTATGGGAGTTTGAGAACGTGAATGTTGATTAATTTATTAATGAATTGGTTAATGGGATGGAAAAACTATATTAATTAGTGAATTAATTAAGGGTATTAATTTTAAAAATATATTTTGAATTAGTATTAGATTTAGTGGATAATTAATTTTTAATTTAATTATTGAATTTTTTAATCATAAAATTTTCAATATTTATTTGGTGGTTTAATTATTAGAAGTCATGTTTTGAAAGTACCAATTAATTAATGAATTAATTCAAGGTATTTTTATGATTGAATAATTTTGGAACGTAGTTAATAAAATTTATGTGATTAATTAATCAATCGATTAATTAAAGGACATGGGTTATGATTAGTTAATTAGTAAATTAATTAATGGTATGAATGTGGTTAGTTAATTGATGAATTAATTAATATATATTGAAAGACCAATAAATTGTTGCATTAATTGATGTGTCGGATATGATTAATTAGTTAAGAATTAATTTATATAATGATTGGTGAAAAGGGAAATTGTTGTGATAAAGTTATCATGGAGTAGCACATGGGATAACTAAGGAGTCAGAATTAAAATAAAGGGAAAAGACAGATAGATACTATATTATGTTTTTCGAGGGACCATCTGAGCCTTCGAGGAGGAGACTATGTCACCTTCAGTTTGTTTTAAAAAGGACCATGTGAGCCTTAGAAGAATAATATTGTATGGAAATATGTATTTCATCAATGGAAAATGTGGTCCTTCTTGGAAAAACACCATGAGTGATATCCTATTATTTCAACGAAGCATTTATATGTCCTTTTGTATTACTCTCTGTAGACCCTTGAGGTTAGAGCCCATAGTGCACATTACTAATGATGGACTGATTGATATGTTTTATGTGTTTGATAAATTCCATATAAATATTGAGAATGAATGGTAACATGTAAATTGGTATTTTTTATTTCCCTTGGGGATATTTTAGACTTTGGTACATGTTGAAGAAGCTATTGGGGTTCGAGTGTCGTTGGGATCCTGATGATTTATATTATTAAATAAAATACAATTGAATAAATATAATTTATTAAAATTATTATATTATTTTTATAGTTTTTAAAATTTTATACACTGTTATAGACCGGTTTTTTGTACCTTTAGTTGTGGCCTACTAAGTTGTACTCACACCCTACATAGGCTTCCGGACCGGTACCTGAATAACCTTGGTGTTTTCTAGGTATGGTAAGGGAAAAGTAAATGTGTTTGATAGCTTATTTCTATATAGAACATTAATTGGGGAAGAATAACTTGTTTAACACATTATTTTGAGGTTTTAATGTATTTATATTTGGGTTTTCATTTAACATTTGTCACATTTATAGAATGGAATATCTACTATTCAGATATTGATTTTGTATTTCTAGTTTTGGTCATCTGGTGATATTCCTACAATTTATAATGGTATATGATTCCTCGTGTGCATATTTATTTCGACTTGGGTTTTACTCTGATAATAGAGTATAGTCTCCGCATGAATGACTCAACATACCCTCACTGCTAATCAGTAGCCACTAGTGTATGTGGATGTCTGCCAGATGCCATGTGACAGTTTGGCTCGGGGCACCCTTGAATAGAACCCTGGACGAGATGTTAGAAAGTGTAATAAAATAAGATATCAATGATCACATATGTATAAAATGAGAATAAGGGTATCATAACCTGATCTTAATATTTTTAAACTATACTATTAAAAATAATGTTCATAATCTAGAGTCATGGAATAAAATATGGCTATTCATGAGACATTAATCATAATTAAACCCAATAAAATGTCCCAAGAGATCATAACATTAGAATTTGAAATGTATTTTTGGAATACACATCAATTAATAAGATTTTGATCATGAATAAAAAGATACAAGTTCACTCAATAAGATAAGGACATGAAATTATGCTCTCTCATTAAAACCTAGAAATTTAACTAGGTCACGAAATAACATTATTGACAAAAAAATAGGTCCCCAAAAAAATTTTGATCATGTAATTAGGCTGACATATAAAAATATAAATATGTTTTCTGGTTCATACATAAAAATGTGGACATGAAATGAAGATTAACCTATAACAATGCAGTAGTAATGGATCACTGTCAATACTATCATATCAGAAAAATTCCCTAACTATATCACCCATAGACTCTGGTATGTAACCCAATCATTTTTATTTGTATTTATATAATATTATGGGGTGAATTTTTTGGGGTTCTGAGGATGTTTTAATGCGTTTTATGGCCTTTTCTACAAGAGAACGAGTGGTGCATGATTTTTGTAAACAATGCTACACTTGTAAGTAACTATGAATAGTGTGTTTGGGGTTAAAGGGGAGGTGATCGAGCTACACATGTTTTTTCCAATCCATGAGAAATCCTTGGAGAAACCATGTTTTATGGTGAAAATGTTGGATTGAGATATTTTGACATGGTTAGCGCAAGGTTTGGAGGCCATGTACACCAATCATAAGAGGTATTTCTTAAAACATAACAATTATCACATTTGTTAGATAAACATGAAAGTGATTGTGATCATGAAAATCAAACAACGAGGGGAACGAGAGGTACAACAACATTTACAGCATAGTTTATCTAATTGTGTGACTAAACCATGCATGGAAAAAAGTTAAATATTTAAAAATAGGATCTCACTCATTTTACTTTCTAACTTACATGTGTTTTCCTAGAATGGACCTAACTATGGATTTTGGTATCTTGATGGTTGGATAACCATTCATAAGAGAATTATAATATATTTAGTGCCTTTTCTAGGGGTGTTGAAGCCTGATTCTAGTGTTATGTCATCATTCACTGTTGATCATGGTGTTTTTATTTGATATACTTCCCTACATCCCATGATTTCTTATATTCAGGCCCACACGTGGGTAGATTAGTGTTTTGGAATAAAAATAGGATTAGATTTTGAATTTTTCTCTAACTGGGAAGAGATCTAAGGAAGTTCCATGGTTGTTAAATCTTTTTTTGTGTCTTCTTCCTTATTTCCAAAACACTATAGGTATTTATCTTCAAAATCAACTCATCTTGCTAAAAGTTATTGGCTTAGAGTCAAATTGATTTAATTGTTGTAAATTCATTGTGATACCTTGGCGAAAATAATGATATAAATCCTCCTAAGATATGATTTATGGTTTTTGGTGACTTTGTATAATTTTGGTGATTTTTTTCCAATATCACATGGTTTTATTGATTTTGAAGTGCCATTTTGAAAATATGGATTTATTAGAATTTTGAAATGGCTTGTCGAAAAAATTATTTTCAAAAAAATATATTTCATTATTAAAATGGTATTGGTATGATAGTATTGAAATGGTTTTGAGCATAAATGGGGTGTTTTTCAATATTTATTTTATAAGTATTGGTTGAAATATGAACTTGTACTCAGTGCCAAAGGTTTAATGTCACATGGGGTATAGTTACCATGTGATGGCGTGGTTGATTGATGAGAAACTGGTCCTGAGTATTGAACTATCATAATAAATCAAGCATGGTTTGTTCTGTGATTATGTGGAATGGAATGCTTATGCCATGTGGAACTTGTGAAATACTTTTAATGATTCAATAGGTTGTTTTCATTGAGATTGTATTTTTATAGAATACTGGGTGTTGTGGAATAAATTTATATTTAGTTATAAATTATTTCGAATTTTTTTATATAAATTGTTATATATAAATGTTTCTAAAAAATCATTCATAGTGGTGTAAGTAGGAAATTAGTTTGGGAAATCCTACTATGTTTTAGTACTCACCCCTACCGTGAATAATTTTTTTCTTTTATAGATTTCATTTACCAGGCCATGGGGAATGGTAATGTGTCACATGTATTTAGCACTACATCATGATACATGGGATGTTTTTTGAAGATAGAGCATAGATCATTTGGAGCATGTAGTCTTGTTTTTTTGAGTCTTATTAGTTTTTATTCCACTACATACATTGGTATTGTAGTATTCTTCTATGATAAATGATTTTATTATGGTTTTGATAAATGAAAATTTGAGTTTTATTTTATTGTTATCATGCATCATATATTAGTTTACATGGTTAGATGTTTTTATCCAAAAGGGAAAATCGTCCCCAAAATGTATTGAATCTATTTGGAATATATTTTCAGCCTTTTTGTCTTGGGGATGTCACATAAGGCCTATTAATGTACTTATTTAGTCTCATGTCAATGGTGGAGAAGAGGGATGTCACAAATGGTATCAATTTTGTGTGGTCCAATGTCTTTTTGAGAGAAATGGAAATATTAGTCTTGGAGTTGAATTCATAATTATATATTCCATGCTACGGGGTCATAAAAAGGATTAGGATCATTGGTATAGTAAATGTAGAGAATAAAAAAGACTTATCTAACATTTTCATGCCTAACATCATATTACCCTGGAGTTGGGAACAAACATATTATTTTTTGAAAGACTGATATCCTGCCCATAATAGAAAGATCCCTTTATTGATCAGAAACAAAGCAATTACACCAATATAAAAGTATATTCCTTACATTTATCTTTCCTCATAAATGAAAGGAGATCACCCATAACTTGATCCTCTTAATGAATATCAGATCTATTCACACCTTGGTTCACAAGACCATCAGCCACCACATTTTCTTCTCTTTTGACATGTGTAACAATGTGCTACTTTGAGTAGAGAAGATCTATGCATCTTCACCTTTTATTGGTAAACTTCCATGATAGATGAATATAACCTGTCCTAATATCAATCACCACTTGTGTGGAGTCACATTCAACCCACAGGTTGACCCAATCCCTTCTACCATCTTGCTCAACCGCTTCAATAACACCTATCATCTATGCTTCAAGAGTCGTGGTGAAGCCACATGGGCCATATAGACAATAATGAATTGATTTATAAAGTAATTAATTCCCATTAAGAGTGTATATCTCATAGAAAGTAATGATTTATGATTTCTGGAAAATGTGATCATTTTTTAGAACTATGAATGTATTATCAAATGCTATATTTTGTGATAGAGCATGGTTGTGGTATTTGGAATATTATTTGTTTATTAAAAGAGAATTGTGAATTTCATAAATAATAGATGAATATGGATAAGTGTAATCTATAAGGAAATGTTGTATAGTTTATGTGATAGAATTTAAAATGATAAGACTTCCTATTTCAAGAGAGTGGGAATTATGGCTTGTTGCTTGTTTTAAAAATATCACCTGATAGGTGTCATAGATGACACTGTAAGATGTTGCGAGGAATGTGGTTTTTAATGAGAAATCATTGAACCAAAAGATGGTTTAGCATTCCATCGATGAATTTAAATCTGTAGACCCAAGGATCGAAGGGATGTTACAAGGTGAGTGAATCATTCTGTCTAGTTCTAGAAGAAGATATCAACAATTTTTATGGTGATTTTGAACCATACAGTTTAGTGGAATGGCTAAATAGGATAAATATTATCTTTGATTTAATTTGAACAACATTAGATCTAAAAGTCATATTATCATCGTATATGATTGAGTAAACTACATGCCAATAGTGGGATCATGAGTTTTAGGATAATGGGGATCATGTACATAGTTGAGAAGATTTTGAATAAGTTTTTAATAAATAATTCTATACACACACATTCATGATCCAGTTAATTAATAACATCCAAATCAAGTAGAATTAAATTCATTCTATCACTGAGTATGTGGATAAATTCATTAATTTAGTCCAATTTTCACCTGATGTTGGTCATCGTGTGTCCTTGAAATCAAGAATAATTTAATTGGGAATAAGGAATGATATTCACTCTAGGATTTTTGTGCTCTATGTTTATGAATACCCAGAGATGGTTAATAGACTGATAATGGCCGATATAGACAACTCTGGAGCTTTTGGAGTATGACGTAAGTTGATAAGAAAGAGAACAAGTGGGAACTCTAATACTGGGAGCAAGCAGAAGAGGGACACCTACTACCAAGGTAGGATCATGACCAAGAATTAGATGATAGGGTTGGTGAATCTTCATTTATGAACCATGAAAAAATAGGTATGTTTCCAATGTGGTTCATTCGACAACATGATATGGGAGTGTACAACACCACCAAGATCATTCCATAAGTACAACAAGATGCGAAATCATAAGAGCTATTATAATTTTGATCCGAGGTTGGTTACACAAGACACTTCTCTACTCTGATTATTGTCTTATAATTCTATGAGATGAGGGCAGTATAATGAATCTCTTCTATAGATAAAAGTTATCCTCATATATACTAGGAATTCTATGAAAACTCACTAATATAATAATCAGCAAGGAAAAAGGAGAAAAGTAAATTTATGAATCAATTATATGGATATGAGTTGGGGATTTTGGATGATCAGGCTGGACCATCTATAGTGACAGGTATGATTCTATCAAATTATACACTTATGGAAGTTCTATTTGAAACTAGTTCATCACATTCCTTCATTGATTCTCATGTTATTGATTTTATATGTTGAAAAAAATAGGTGATTTATTAATTTATAAAACATTAAACAGTTCTTGTTCAATGATAATATCATCCCATTATGTTAATAGAATATTCTATAAAAATGGATACATCTGTGTTAAAATTGTACTTCTCGGTGTTAGTGATGGATATTGATAATGTAATACTGGTTATAGATTGGTTAAAAATGTTCATGACCACATATAATGTTATAACAAAATAGTATTTTTAATGATCTAGGATGGCTTCATGAATCCCATTAAAAAAATAAAGGACAGTAAAGAGATATATGATGTGCTTGATAGACCTAGAATTGGGAAAAATCTCATTGAAGTTGGTGGCAGGGACATTAACTTAGAGGGGAGAAATTGGGGATAATAATTTTTCAATAGTGGTGGATTAGTTTCCAGATGTGTTTCTAGAAACTTTTAAATGGTTACCAATGGTAAGGGATGTTTAGTTTACAATTGATCTCTTTCTGGGACCAGTCATATCCCACTTCCATCTTATCAAATGGAACCAATAGAGTTATGGAAAAAAAGTGCTATTGAAGAGCATGAAAGAAAAGGGGTTTATTCAACTGTTCATGTATCCATGGGCATCACCCGTCTTTTTTGGGAAAATATTATTTGGAAATCTATGGTTATGGGTATGTTATCATAATCTTAACCATGTTTTGTAATTGAATCATTATCTACTTCCATTCATTAATGATCTGTTTGTTCAATTAGGGGGAGCATAGTGGTTCTCTAAAAATGAATTTTGATCAAGATGTATTTAATTGAGTGTTTGTGAAAAATATATTATTAATACAGCTTTCAGAAGAAGGTACAAAAATTATAAATATGTGGTAATTCCTTTATGTCTTACGTATAATCCAAATTTTTTTATGGAGTTGATGAATCAGATATTTCAGAGATATCTGGATTCATTTATTGTGCTGTTTCTGGACGATTTTTTTTTCAAGGATTAGGTATGATCATGAGAAAACCATGGTGAAAATGATGTAAATATTGATATACCGTAATTTTTATTCCAAATTAATAAAATAAGATTTTTGGATATAAGTGGTAAGCTTTTTTGGACATGTAATTTTTAAAAAAAGGTTATTATGATGGCTTAGAAAATATTGAATACATTATCTCTAGACAACTGATGAAGAAATTATTTAAAATAAAGTGTTTACATGGTCTAGTCTGTTATTACCAATGTTTGGTAAAAAATATACCATCACTATATTCTCATAATAAAGAATTGACGTATAATAATTTTCCATTCCAATGGATTGGGGAATGTAAGATGTAATTCATAGAGCTAAAGGTTTGTCTT
This sequence comes from Viscum album, assembly GCA_963277665.1. Lineage (NCBI taxonomy): Eukaryota > Viridiplantae > Streptophyta > Magnoliopsida > Santalales > Viscaceae > Viscum > Viscum album. The sequence goes on along the minus strand of OY728121.1, from coordinate 1,345,979,397 downwards.
ACATCAGTACACATATTGAATTTTTCAGAATCATGAAAATTTTATGTGGTTTATTGTGATGCTCTGGGATCTAGGTTGGGGTGTGTTCTCATGCAAGGAGACCATGTTGTTGTTTATAGATCAAGGTAGTTATGAGTGCTTGATAATAATTACCCAGAATATGATTTGGTGTTATCTAATGTTTTCCATGATTTGAAGACTTTTCATCATTATCACTTTGGTGAGAAATTTAATGTGTTCATAGATCATAAGAGTTTGAATGTTGTTTGTCACAGTGGGAAGTGAATTTGAGGCAAATAATATGGATGATGTATCTCCAAATGTTCGAATTTAAAAAATAATATACACCAGGTAAATGAAATTTTGTGTCCATTGCAATATGTATAATTTCATATGATCAATTAGAAGAAGAAGCATAAGATGAGTTGTAGTTTATGTTGTTACAAACCAACATGCATGTTTAATGTGAATACTAAGGTGATGTAGTGGTTTTCATTCTAGTTTCACCTATTCCAGATATGATAATGATGGTTCTAGTGGCCAAGAACTATGATTCATAATGTATTTCATGGAGATCAATACTCAATGATTGGGAGGACATTGAGGGATGGTGACTGGAAGAGTGTTTAGTGTTGTGGTCTAGGTAACAGATGGTTGTACCATTGGTTTCTTAGGATATACTTATTAATTATTAAAATAATTTTAGATTTTATATTAATTCATGAAAAGAGAATAAGTATATGTTGTTGAAGGCACGGTTATGGGGGAGTGACATGAAAAGGAAAGTGGATGAGTTCATTTTGGGATTCATATATTTTCAACAACTTCAGGTAGAACATCACCGAATAGTAGGTATGTTGCATTATTTACCTATTAGAAAGTGGAAATTGAAGAGGATAACAATGTATTTTTTTATAGGTCTCCCATGAATCGATCAAGAACATGACCCCATACGGTTGATAATGGATCAACTCACAATGTCGGCCTATTCCATACCTTTTAATGATAATCATATGGTGAAGGATCTATCCATGATATATATCCAATAAGTGGTGAGGAGGAATGTCAGAGTATTATCGATTATATTAGACATGGAAGAAAGTTTCATTTTTCATTAATGGAAATACTTATAGAAATCCCTTGGGACTTAGTTGACTATGAGCCTGGTGTATCATCCTCTCACATATGCGCAATCCAAAAGGCTGACACAAACATCGGAAGACATGGTAAATAATTATACAATGCATTCTTGGGGCTCAAGGGAAGATCAAATTCCATTTGTTGAGTTCTCATATAACAACAACTATTTGGGCACGATAGATATGGAACCATTTGAAAAAAATTATGGGAATCCATTTCTTTATCCAATTTTATTGGTGGAAACACGTTATACATCATTAATTAAGCCAGGACTTGTACAAGAAAAAACCTAGATGAATATTTTTATTAGAAATTTGATGGAGATGGCTCAATGTGATTAGAAATCATTTTTGGATCAGTGTTTATGGTCATTGTCATTTTCAGTGAGTGATCTTCTATTATTTTTTATTTTTACATGGCATAAACAATAGTATTTTGGAAGTATGTTAAAATTTCCCATTAATACATAGTCCATTTTGAGATACAGGAATGGGTTGGAGAGTTGAGATATTAGTTTTCATTGCCCCCAAAAATTAGTTCCATAAATATTTTGTTCCATGTATCTTTCATTAAAATATATTATCAATATCTTGATAGGGTAATCAGATGGGATCACATTGACCTAGAGTTGGATGAATTTTGGTACCTATTCTAGTGATGATTTTGGATAGGCCAGAGAAATTCTTTCACAGAAAAAGAATAATCCTAATATAAGTTTTTTGGAAACATAGGAAAGTTTAGGAAGAGACTAGGGAACATGACAAGTAAATGATATTGTAATGGGAAGAACTCTTTTTGGGAGGTGATGGTTTTCTAGTTATTGGGGACATAAAGACAAATGGTGGGGATAATGTTGAACACCCAGTTTCTAGTATATACCCATTTATTTGTAATTTCTATATATATATGTATAATGTGTTTGGGTGATGTTTGGGAGTTCTTTATGAATGTTTAATATGTTTATACGACTTTTATAAAGGTGAATAGTAGGTGAATGTTTTGTGGAAGCTGTGCACTACTGGCAGGTAACCATGAACCTTGAGTCATAGGGAAAAGGGGAAGCACATGGGATGCACATGGTTTTTCCAATCCTTGCAGAATCCTAAAATAAACCATGTAGTTTTGTAAACATGTTGTAAAGAGATATTTGGCACAATTGGCACATGTTTTTGAAGGCATGTCTATAAACCAAGTTAGGTCATTTATAAAAAATCAGTAGGAGCATGGGTAGCACATGGTTTATCCTAATGTGTGACTAAACCATTATTGGGTCAATGCAATATCCTTAAAATGTGGATCTCAATCATTTTTCCCTATAACCCATGAACTGTTCCTCCAATGATGGACTAACTAGATATTATGTTCCCAAAAAAATTTATAACCTCTCCCACGCAAATTTGAATCAATCTAGATCCATTCACTAGTCAGTTGAAGCTTGATTCCTGTGGTATGTCAGTATTCTTGATTGTTCTTTGTGTTGTTCTTAGATCAACATTTCTTCTTCCCTCATTTTAAAAGATATACATACTTTGTTTTTAGATCTATGGTTTTGGATTACCAATATGATTTTTTTTCCTGGTTAACGATTTGTTAAGTGATCTTAGGAAGGTCTATAGTGGTACAACCCATTTTGTGATGTTTTAGTGATGTTGATCATTTTCACCCAATCTGTTAATGTATGTGGCTTCACTCTCAAATCCAATTTCTATAATTGATATCCATAGTTTTAGATTGATTTAATTTATTGAAATATTTTTTTTTATCTTGGTGGAATGGAATATATAAAACCTATTTAGTGAAAATTTTGTGTGTTTTGTGAAATTGTGTAATTGTGGAGATTTGTTGGGCAATGTGATTGGGTTTTCTTGGTTTTCAAATATTTTTTTAAAAAAATAGATTTATTTGATTTTTGAATATTCTTGTTTGAAAAAATATTTTTAATAAAAATATAGACTTATCAAAATGGTTTGGATAGGATGGAATTGACATGGTTTTGGGTATGCTTGAGGGGGTTTTCCAATTATGTTTATGAGACTTAGCTACAATTAGAACATATTCTAGGTATCAAAGGTGTAATGAAACATGAGGACTAATTACAATGTGATGACATTATATATCATTGAGAAACTCTTAAAGATTATAGAACAATCATTATAAATCATTCATGGTTGGTGTTGTGATTATGTTGAATGGAATGGTTATTCCAATTGGAACATGTGAAATGTGGTTAAATATTTTTTTGGTAGATATCATTGAAAAATCGATTTTTCTTGAAAATTGGTGGATATGTACTTGTTTATATTTATTTATAAAAAATTTGGGAAATGATTTATAGAATCAATTTTATTTAAAGTTTCTAAATCGTATATACTAGTTGTGTTAGTAAGCATGCCATTGGGGAAAGCCTGCTGAGATTTAGTACTCATACTTACTTTGGCACTTTGGTACTTTTTTAGATGTCATTTACCAAGACCAGATAAATGGTAATGTATGAAACTTATTTAGAACTAATTTTCATTATTTGGGTCTTTTATAAAGATAGGGAATAGAGCATGTGGATCATGGAGTGTTGTGTTTTTTTGAAGTCTTATTATTTTTTCTTTCTACTAGTAAATATGCTATTGTTGAATTCTGTTTTGGTACATGATTTTGGTATGGTTTTGATATATGAAAATTTGCGTTTTCATTCATTATTATCATGAAACATATTTTAGTTCATTTGGTTAGTTTTTTCATTCAAAAACGGAATATCGGCACACACATGTATTATCATGCATCATCTTTGATTTCTAGACTTTGAAATCATGGGGATATATCTTAAGGCCTAGTCATTTCCTTATTCCTTCTCAATCAAATGAGATAGAATATGGATTTTACTTATTAAATAGAGTTAACACCATGTGTCAACCCTATCTATCCCTGGGACATATATCTTATCCCAATGTATTGGAGATGTCCCACCCATCAATGGTTGTAATGTAACCATCATCCTTGGTGATAATCTAACCACTATCCTTTTTTATAATGTAACAAACATCACATAATGAAATTCAAAAATTTAGGTTCTACATGATCGTAACTCATATATCAGATTAAAACCCATGAAATGAAATTGGATTCATAATAAATTTATCATAAATATTCTAGAGAAACTATGAAGGATTCATAATAATTTCACTATTTCATTATATAATGACATGTGGAAAAAGATACAGGATTTATAAAATAATTATCATTTTTTACCTCATAGATGAGAAAAGGGTTTCATTAATATTTTTTCATCATAAAGATAAACCATTTATGAAATAATAACAATGGTTTCCATGGATCATATCCATTGTAATGAATATGAAACCTCAAATATGTTCATCATACATGGAAACTATTTTTGAAAGAGTAATTTTGACATATTTTGAGGAAAATATCATATATTATAAAATACATTTCTAAAAAATTATTCATTATGAAAATATATTTCACTAAAAATAATATTAATAGAATATAAAGGATTAATTTAAAAAAAAATTGAAAACAAAATAAAGAAAAAATATTTTCCACTTGAAAATAACTTTTTTAAAACATAAAAAATTTCATAAATTTTTTTAATAACCCAAATTCTAAAACAATAAATTTCAAAAACATTAGAAACAAATTTATTTTACATTATCATTAAAACATTAAAATAAAATACTTATATAAATGCCATAAATATTAGAGGGTAATTCCATGAACTACTACTAGTTAAATTGGAAATTCCTTTTGAACTATAAAAACAGAGTAAGATGCGTTATTCAGAAAAAACAAAAATGTTCATATCATATTTTTGGTAAACACATAAATATTATTCTTTTGAGAAATGACATGAAAATAATTTTTAATTTTTAAATAAATTTTTAACCTGTTTAAAAATGTTTTTTTATTCATACAGAATCATTGGAAAATAATAAAACATATATGAAATCATTTTTAGAAAATAAGGTTTTGGAAATAAACCAAATTCTCGACCAAAGTGTAAAATAAATTCTAGTTTCCATAAAAAAATTCAAAATTATATTAATTATAATACATCGAAAAAATTCAATTATTTTTTATGATATCATGAATATTAGTATTAGAAAAAAAGTGAATTCTAGTTATTTATATCATAATATATATGTAATGGTGACTTAATCATTAATATTACCCATAAATGATTAAAATGTGACATATAATCCTTAACACATTAGTATAGTTGAATAAAAATATATATAAAAGAATATCATAAAATAAAACATAAAATATCATGAGAATGGATAAATTCAGGATATTAAATGTAAAATGATATTTATATACACCTTGTGAAAGTATATAGGTGCATAACATAACATACGTCTTATTGAAGAAAAATTGTGAAACATATACCTTATCAATTTGGTATCTTTTGAAATGTTAACCACTTGAAATAGTGATCATATAATAGATATGTTATTGTAAATAATTAATTTAATGTTGATCATTAAATAATTTATTGTTCATTATATACACCCATAAGAGAAACATTTCTTGAACATGGAATGTGTCCCATAGAAAAATGTATGTGAAAGGGAAATCCATCACCTTAAGTGTGGAATTAATTCAGAATCATTGAAAAACTTCAGTATGATAAATAAAAGATTATTATAAATAAATTATATAAAACACATATATATATTATAGAAAATCTAATTTTCAAATGTTCTTCTATTAACCAATTATTAAAAAAATCCATGTCAAATATGGGTTTTGGTTAATAACTACTTGGTTATTTCTCTATGTTTTGATATCTTACATTTCATACAATTACTTTTATCATTTTTATTTAAAATATAGAATAATTATAATAAAATACTTATCATATTTATGATTAATATATACATATAATACCAATCAAGAATTTTTATTTAAATAAATAAAGTATGTTACAATAATGAAGACGGTAGGTTGTACATATGCATGTGTATCATTTCCTTTATTCAATGAGCATTTTGAAAAGGTGGGATGTAATATATTACCATTCTAGAGTGATAATAATATTGAACATAATATTTCTTTAAATATTATAACATCAGTCATACTTTTTTTGCGGTGATTACAATAGATTCATATCACTTCAAGATGGTGGTAATCCACACGTACAATAGGGGAGTTATAATATTTCAATTAATTAGAATGTATAAAAATATATAATATATTATCATTTTAGATTTATAAAAATGTCATAAATATGTTTTTCCTTTCATTTAGATCAAATAAAATTATTAAAATTACCCTTATAACCTTACATTAAAATCATGAATGAATCAAATCACATCTTGAGATAATAGTCCACTGTACACCCGAGTGACATTATCATATTCACAAAAAAAGAAATAATAATTATACGTGTGATATAGTAATACCAAAATTCTATTAATATTAAATATTTAATATAAAAACAATAAATCCGTCATTATTTTCCACATTTGTAGGTAGTAATGGAAAATGAATGACATTAGTTCCCAAGGCGGTAGTCCTCTGTACACATGACTAATGATTTCGTAACCCATTTGAATAATGTAGAGAAGGGTTTAGGTAATTAAAATAATTATAAAAACAATAAAATATATGTTAGAAAATTATTTTAATATATTATTATGGTTTATAAATAATTTTTGGATGTCGAGAATGAAATAAATTAAAGATGCTTGTCAATGAACATTAACTATTCTTCAAGTATCCTCCTTTAGATTATAGTAAATACTTCATAAGATACATTTCTATTAAAAATATCGCTCAAAATATAGGATAATTTTTTTGGTTATGTAATTTAGGTATCTATTATATGAACCAAATAGTTTTTATTGTCAGCAGAATAGAGGAGATGTGTTGGCCTTTTATAAGTGGGGGAGAGAACACACATGTTGTTTTGAAAATAAATTATTGATCCCAAATTTTTAATGTGTGGCAAGGGAATAAACCTGGAAATTATATAACCATGGAGGTATAATGGTAAACATAAGTCCACCAAATATTTTTAATATAATTCTATGAATAATTTTAATAATGGTCATATTATTTAAACCCTCTAGAAAACCCATTTTTTCTTCAATTACGATAACAAATTTTTAGTGCATTTACTATTAATTTTGTTCAAAAATTTGATTTTCCAAATTATAAATTAGAAAATATTCTTATTAAAAATATGGAATTCACATTTTATAATTCCATTCATATAATATAATAATTTTAATGAAAAATAAATCTCACAAAAGCAATGATAAAGAAAAATTTTATAATGAAAATGTTATTTTATTTTACAAGTTTGTATATCAAAATTATATATCAATTCAATTAAAATGATCTGAATTTGATTATGGAATACAAAATTTAACATTTTTTTAAAATTAATTCAAAAAATTAATAAAAATTATGTGTAATTTAATTGAAAATAATGGTCTTAATTAATATTCATAATTTTTCAATATTAATCAAAAATGATAAATTTTATAATAATACCAATAAATCACCTTATGATAATTAGTTTAATTATTATATATAAAGTAATTTTTATTATAATAAATTCATTTTCATAAAGTGTGAATGTTTAATTTTATTACATGAGAAAAAAATTGATAAGGGTACATATTAGTCAAATATATTTTCAGCATAAAATTAGATTTATTCATATTTGATGACTTGAAAAAACAAAATATGAATGTTAAGATTTGGATGATTATATAATATATAAATTTAATTTATAAAAATGAAATGTTTATGTTATTGAAATAATAAAAAGTTGTTCGCATAATTGTTTTTATATAGAATTATTTCAAATTATTTTCAAAGGTGTTTTTATTTTAATTGATAATTAATTGTTCACCAGAGAATTTTATTAACATACATGTGTAAAGACTATTTTAATAATTTAGTTAATTTTATTTATAAGTTCATTTCCAATGACTTGTTTAAAATATCATAATAATATTTTGATAATATGATACATTTATTATTAACTTGGTGTTGCATGCAATGCATGGAATGCCAGGTGTTGCATCTAATGCTAGCCGAACCAAGGGTTTCATTGTAAATTAAGGTAAAATTTTTGTTGTGTGTGAATAAATTTTTTTTATAGATTAAATTAATAAAAAATATATATATATTAAATTATTTAGGTGTTTCATTCTATCTGACATATTAGTATTTTTGCATCGAAATGTATCTCATTTATCAAATGTTTTCATATTGAAAATTCAGTTATTGAAACCCACATTGTAATTAGGATTAATACAACTACAACTTGTGAAATATAATGGGATGTGTGTAATTACACAACAATAACACCTAATATGTTTCCAAATGGTAGAACGTAGAGTGGGAAGTGAAAACATACACCTAAAAGTAGAATCTAGCCATTAAATACTGATGTAAAATAATAATGAAGGTTGATCACAAGAAAGTGTGTGATCCATATACAGAAAACTAAAATAAACCATAAATAAAATAGTTATAAAAAACGTCACTGATATAATCATAAATGGTGATAATATTACAAAATTGTATTTCAGGATTTTTCATGGGAAGAAATAATTTCTTAATTTCATTCGATTTCATAAGCATAGTCTCACCATTTGGTTGTTACTTAATATATTTCCACTTAGTCTATTACTCTAAGAAAAAAATTTAATATCATTATGATAAAATCACTTATTAATAATATTATCTAGAATATAATGATAAGGAATTACTTCTAAATCTATTAAATAAATCATAACATTGGTTACCCAATGTGGTTAAATCATTGTTCTATGACGTAATACGTTAATATATAAAACCTCTTTGAAATTAAGGTCAATCCATTAAATAAATGGATATCCTTATGACCCACACAAAATATTAAATTAAATATCATTATCAATGTGGTCACTAAATTTATAAAATCAAACAATCATTAATCCCCCAAATGTCATAAGGTTTTTCTTAATTTTCATATACCAACAATGTGAATACATTTATCATGTATTATCTTGAATCTTTGTAATAACCAAAATTACCATAAAAAATTATGAAAAAATATATCTTTAATCATTCCTTGAATAATACCATCGATTTTTAAAGTTATTCCATATATCCAATAATTTTAAAACTAAATAAATTATGACCCAAACCAAATGGTCGGATTTTTTTACCACTTCAGAGGTCATCAACACTATCCAATTTAATTAATCCATCATATATTTACTATAGATAAACTCCAACATCTCAAAATCATGAAAATATTAAGTATTACCTTATTATAATTATGTGTATTCAAATAATGTTACTTTTACGTTAAATAACATGTCTAGATCATCAGCACTATTCAAAATATTGTTTCAAATCCTTAATGAAAAACATATATGAAATAATACTTATATATTTTACCAAAATTAAATTATAATAAATAAACACATCAATTGTTCCGCAGACACATATTCCATTAACCATGAATCCTCATTTTATTCCATGATTCCTCTTTTCCTTCACATTTCATTTTTAGTATCATATTATTCTACAGTGTAACCACTACTCATACATGATTACTGAGTGTTTTCATGAGTTTTTCCCCATAGAAAAAAATTGAATAACTCTAATACAATCCATATTTAAATCAGTATACATTTAATGATATCCAATGAAGATAAATATTTTCATCCATTGTGTTAACTGAGAAATTTCATTTCCTTTTACATTTACATTCTTTGTGTTCTTTTATTTCACATTCAAAACTACTTCCCATTCTTCTACGGCATTCAAAAGGGTGATTTATTCCATTATATCGATATATATATGAGACATAATTTTATTTCCTCTAGGTTATCGTTAACTTAACTCTTAGTGAACTATTATGTTATTTAATATTGTGAGTCTGAGAGTTGTTTGAGGTATGCGTTATTAATCATGTTTTGTTAAAACTAATTAAGCATAATCCCCACATCCATCAATCAATTAATCATCCCATATAGATAGTCTTTAGAAAATTTTACATCATATTAAATATTAATCTTGTTCATTTTTGTTTTTACCATTGACTATGAACATAACTCAATGGGTGAGTAATGTTAATTTTAATTGAAAATTACAACATCTAAAAAATAATTTAAGTAGTTTAAATCAACAAACCTATTTTAATAATTTAAACCTTAGGTTTATCAAAGTTAATTCATAGTCATCATATATTGAAATTATTTAGGATGGTTCATAAGGTTTTTTAATGTTACAATTCATACCCCACTAATGTTTCAAATAAGGTGTGTATCATGTTCTGTTGTAATGTACCAATTCACAATCGAGTCTATCTCAATATGGTCTTTTTATGGTTGTTACCAATAGTTAATTTGGTTCCCAAGCGACATCACATTTTAGAATCCCAAAATGGATTTAATTTCATGTAAAATAAGAACGATATATTTTTAAAATATTCCAATACATTTTCATATACCTTAAAATATACATAAAATTATCCATTGAGATATACCAAGTCATATCCTTTGAAATATCCCTAGGGATCTCACTAAAGATTTTATTATCTTGTTTCTAAAGGTTAACTAAAGATTTATTTTTGATACCTAATGTAGTTAAATAAGTATCTCATACATGGATATTATATGTTCATAGATTAATATTAAATAATTTATGGAAACACATTATTGAGGACAACAATTTTGTGTTAGAAGTTTTACTTCTTATTTTCCCATTCCATTTGTTTTTGAAATAACAAACCCTTTTAAAAAAAATATTTAAGTAACATTTTATATCCACTGTACTTTAGAATTATTTTTAACAAAACATTGTATTTTACTATACAAAGAATAAGTTATTATATATTACTATTATAAACATTATATTTTTTATTAAAATTATTGAAATATGTATGTGTTCGATTTATTACACTCACCTTTATCAGTACCATAATTTAGAATTTCTTTCAATTCTACAATAACAAAAAAAGTTTTAAAAATTGGGCTGATAGTTGTTTTAATAATAAAAAATTGAAACTCATGATGATTATCGTATCAGAAGATATAAAGAAGTCTACCAGACTAGATTAAGATTATAATCATAATATGAAATAATTATTTCTATTATAAGGACCATGTATTTCATTGTAATTGTCTAAACTAATATGACATCATATTTTTAGTTATACTCGATCATTATGATCAATCCTGTTCCCGGTGTCCATGTCATTGACATAAACTCATAGAAATATAATCATTGGGATATCAATATGACCATTGGGAGGATGCCTATAAATATCAAGGCATTTTATGAGTTTGGTGCAACTCAACAATTTTTTTTCTCAAATTTTCAAGAAAATACTCATGGTGAACAGATCATTCAAAATGTTTATATTTAATTATGGATTCATATAGTTATGTATACATTTTCATATTTCTTTCAATAAGATTTGTTTTATAATTGTTTTAATGTATGATCATTATAATGATTGGGGGATTTGAGGGATAGGAGGGTATATATCTTAATCCATCAGATTGAGGCCTACCAATTCTAGGTATATATGGAGTCTGATCTTCATTTAAAAGGCTTACATGGATAGTAAAATTGAGCCATTATATTCATTATATCAAGGAATTTCCTTTGTAAGAAGGAATAACTTTTCTTCAAGTATAAAACATTGTACACCTTTAGTATGGGTTATAGAATATCGATCTCTTAAGATTAAATAAGGTAGATTTTTAATTTCATGAATTTAATTCTTTCTATTTATTTTATATGTTACTAGATGGGTATGTGATTTTATAACCCACATTTCATTTTTTTGAATTTTATTAATCGTATAAATATTTTCATTATTTTTAAAATGATTTTGAATTTGATTATGTAAAATCAAATACATTTGAATTAATCCTATTAGTCTAGATTATTATTATAGAAATCAAATAAATCAAATACATATTTATTATAATTTAAAATCTGATTTTATCGAACTATATATTGGTTCTGATTCTTTTATTATGTTCATCGGACTGAATATCTGTCAGATGACCTTCTTTAAGAGTCTAGTATATTTTTTTAGATTTTTTAAATTAAACTATTATTTTAAAACTATAATTCACGCTTTTTACAGTATGTATTTCTATTATAAGTACGTTAACACCCTCCTAAAATTAGTTTAAAAGATAAAATTGTCGAATATATGGTATTTGAGAAGGTTTCTACTGTTACAACTTGTTATTTTTTATGTACATTACAATTTCATATTTTTCAATGTTTTGATATAATATTTTCTTACACTAATTTGTATCTATATAAAAAATTAATTTGATTTCAAAATAGTAGTAATGAACATTGAATATATAGAGAAAATGATTCCACATTGACCTCATATCATTGAGGGTGCAGATTATGAGTGCTGGAGGGATAAGTTGAAATCTTTTTTCGTCAACATAAGAGTTAAATATTTCTTTATTCATACTAGATATTACAAAACTATAGATAAGGATGTAGCTTATTTTAGACACTATGAAAAATAGAAAACAACACCAATATTAATGGTTGAAATGTAACATTAAAACATAACGATCAATGATATATTATAAGTATAGTTACTATTATTCTTCTTTGAAATGTTCTTATTTCAAATGTTATATTTTTTAATGGAATTATACGCAACCATATATTCATATAAAAAATATGCAATGAAGGTTACTTTATGAACATTATGAATGTTATATTTTTATTAGATATCTCTAATGATGAATTTATTCTTTCTTCTAATCAGAATGAGAATGTTTACAAACATAACTTAAGAGAGCATATGATCCAAGACATACCATTCTAAAATGAAATGGACAATCTTTTATATAAATGGAATTGATGATTATGATATTATAACCATAAAAACATATCTATGTTTACTATGAAATGACTTGTTAAGGATATATTTTAAGATATTCTTGATGCTTCAAAAGTCAGTAACACTTTATAATATGGTAAGAGACCTCAATATAGTTTAATATATATTAGTGAAGTGTCAACTTATGATGCTTTATAGTTTGTGTTCATTGTGTTAAGTAGACCTTCAGAAATAAGGATTATTCATGGTAGATACTATGTATATGTCCCAGTTCTTTATTACACTAGATAAACATAGGTTTGTTTTCCAAAAACTAAATAGAGATCCATTAGTTGTTTTAAATAGTTTTTAAACAATTTTAAAAAATAGAAAACCTTCCCTTGGAAACTATTTATAGTGACCATAGTGGATGATTTCTAAATTTTGATTCTGAAAAAAATTTATAATGTTATTGAATATAAAATTTCATCGCTTAGAACCACTAAGAAAATGGGGTAGTTAAAATAAAAAATATAATTATTTAATAAATAACTATAAACATGTAGACTGAATACTCAATAAAAAATTATTTTTGGTAGAAAAATTTTGTAGTTCCTGATATACTATAAATTATGTTTTAATTAGACATTTTCTAAATAAAAAACCTTATGAGTTGTGTCACGACCCGTCCTCGGGGCCCGTGCCGTGACTACCCCAAGCCCGCCTTCCATAGGCCAGGTGCTGGAGAATAGCACCAAAGGTGTAAAATCCCAATAACTGGGAAGGCGTTGACTTTATAAAAGAAGAAAATCACCACAGAGTACAAGCGGAAGCAAAACACTAAGTATAAAAGAAATGCTGAAAAGTAAATGGGCCAGAATACAAACCCAAAATAATGTATGACTACAACTTAAGAAGGTACAACAGCAAAAAGACAAACAGCTGGAAGAAGGAAGCAGCTCCTGGGTCCTCCTCCTCGGATCCTACCTGAAGGGTAGGTACAGATAGCGCAGCTCCTGGTCGTCCACCACGGATCCTACCTGAAGGGTAGGTACAGATAGACTCCTCCACGCTCTCGTCCGTCAACCTCCTCTGTGAGTCGTCACGTCAAGTTGTCCACCTCCGGGTACTGACTCGTCGTGTATTCCACCTCCAGGTACCGACCTGTCCTCGAACACTCGGCCTCTGTCAGCACTGCCCATCATCTTCAACCAACACAACGAGGTGCGGGCATAGCCCGTGCAGGGGTGAGTATAACGATACTCAGTAGGGACCCCGAGACCCTCGAGGTCTCACTAAACCAACAAGGATAACCACAAAGAAGATCTCAACAGATAACCTCTACTTACGTATATGCCCATACATATAACTAAGTTATCATGTAACCCATATCAATCATGAGGAAACACAAGGATTGTGAAATTAACGGATAACCACTACCCAGGTATATGCCCACACATATACCTAAGTTAGCAAGTGACCCATCTCAATCATGAGGTAAACACAAGGTCAAAAGTCTCAGCTCAAACCTGGATTTTCATTATCGAAACCGTTAGTGATGAAGATCTCCATCTCGGGAGTGTACAGTGGTCCTGTCATGACTCTGAGGTACTGCTCACTAACCTAAGACTGCTGAGGTACTCCTCCTGTTGAGTACCGCGGATCTGCCACCTCACATAGTAGTGCTCCTCTGCAGTGGGTCTGCCACCTCACAAAGTAGTGCTCCCCACTAATAGCCTACAGAGGTAATCCTCCTGTCGAGTACTGTGGGTCTTCCACCTCACATAGTAGTGCTCCTCCACTGTGGGTCGGCCACCTAACAAAGTAGTGCCCCCCACTGGGCTATGTAAGTCACTCCGAATCGAATCGGACAAGCCGTCTTTAGGTCTCTGCCGGCTACACAGTCTCCGTACTCCGTACGCTCATCTCTGGGAGGGTCCTCTCCATGAGCTACACGTAGATACTCCATGTATCTCAAAGTCCTGCGAAGAAGTATTTCAATGGACCGCCTCATCATAGGGGTTCAACGCAACAGACGGCACGTCAATCGGACGCCCGGTCTGTGAGTTATTAGCCTTTTCATCCCAGGGCCCGGTTGGTCTCGTGTACGAACCAAACCAGCCGTATCTCAACTCTACCCCAAACTCTCATAGGGTATATTCTTAGGGACTATTTCACAATGTGATAACCAACGCCGCTGACAGTTCGTCAAACGGACGTCCGGTCAGAAAGATATCAGCTTTTCCGTTCCAGGGGCCCGGTTGGATTTCGGGTACAATCCAACCCGAATGTATCTCAACTAAATCCCAAACTCAAACAAAGCATTCCAAAAGTTCCGTCCCAACAAGAGGAAAACAACGAGACAGATGGTGCATTAATCGTACGCCCCGTCTGTGATTTATTAGCCTTTTCGTTCCAGGGGCCTTGTTGGTTTCGTGAGCAAACCAACCAGACCACACTCTGATGGCATCGAAACCTCGAGCGGAGTAAGCCAAAATATCTTTCTCACTTAGAGGAAAAACAACAAAGTCGATGGCACGTCATTCAGTCGTCCGGAACTCAAGTTATGAGCATTTTCGCTCCGAGGGCCCGGTTGGTTTCGTGTACGAACCAACCCGGCCAAACCCAAAGTAATCCGAAACCTTGAGTGCGATATACCGAAACGACAGTCTCGATCCAAGGATTGTGTTTCCGCTGACAGCGAGTAGTTTGGAGGCCCGTAGCTCATAATGATATAACTCATGAACTTATTTTCTAAATCATTTATCAGGATAAATATCTACTTATTTTGCAATAAAAAGCATTTTGAAACCCATGTCATTAGTTGTTTGTTATTATTCACCCTAGTTAGTGTATCATTGGTGATTTAGATTAACTAGTTATGAATAAATGTTCCTTAATTAATGAAATTGAACATTTAACATCGTTATTCTAATTTGATACAAATAATAAAAATGAGGCTTTAGTTGATGAGGATTGGATTGAGGTAATACAAGATGAGGTCAAATAATTTCAAAGGAATATAGTCTAGACATTAGTTTAATGACAATAGAAAAATTGATGAAATTTGATATAAATAGTATTTTTGGAATCAGAGTTTTGATAATGAAATAATTGTTTGAAATAAATCTAGAATTTTATCTGAGGTTTATAAAAAACAAGAATGTATTGATTTTGAAGAAACATATTCAAATATAGAAATAATTTAAGCTATAATAATACTTATACAATTTTCATCATTCTTTAATTTCAATCGTTTTGAAATTAATGTATAGTATTTTTTTATAAATAGATACGTTTTGGAAAATCTTAATATTGAACAACCTCATGGTTTTGAAAATAACCAAACATCAACAATGGGTTTATATACCTACAAAAACTTTATGATTGTATACATTTCTATTTATGAAACTCTATTTTGATCAACTCAATAATCTTCACCAGATTCCATTATGGGTCTTTTGAATTCTGATTTTGAGACTAGTATGATGGGTGGGTTTTTATATTTTCATTGTATTTAAATTTCACAAAAACTAGAAATAACTCTTCTATATGAAAATAAGTATATAAATTTAATTTATAATAAATTTTGATATAAAAATACTATAACTACTCATACACCCATGTGTTCCTAAAATACATTAGGTCATACTATGGCTTGAAATCTAGTTGATCAATATAATTTTACATGCATGATAGGTAGTTGATTTATATTAGATACAAGTCATCTAGAATTAAATTTTTTTATGAATTCTTGTGTGAGATATATAAATAAAATATAAAAATTTAGCCTTTAAAAGTAAGAAAAATATGTTTTCATTTTTAATAATGGATCTATGGATTTTATAATCTTCAATTCTTCTGGAAATTTTTATGAACATTATTTTTTTTCAAATGATGAATTTTGTGGTTGTAGAATGGATATGAATTGAAAATTAATAGACTTTCATTTATTATGAGATTATTTATTTCCATGGTCATGTATGAAACAACATATAGTATAACTTTCAACTACTTATAATGAATATGTGGCAGAAAGAATTTTTTGTGCTCAAGTGTATTGGACGAAACACATAGTCACTATCTCTGTCATAATTTTTTAAAAAAATTAAAAAAAATTATTAAAACAAGTCCTCTTACCTTAGGTAAATTGTTATCACATAATTAATACAATATGAACATATATAGAAGATTGAATTTCCTTAGGGATCACATAATAAAAAGATATATAATTTTTTAATTTATGTGAAGACATAATCAACTAGCTGAAATATTTATAAATCATTTTCTTTCGATTGAATTAAATATATCCAAAAAATCATGGAATTATCCCAATAAATTTATCATTCACATCTAATTATTATTTACCAATCTCTTAATATTAAGATACAATTTTTAATTGGGGTATTACATATGTTCTATGTCATTCAAAAAAAATTATTTCTAAAAAGAATTAATTTTCTAAAAATACATGTTTTGAAAAAAAACCTAAATAAATTTTCAAAGATAGTTCATTTGTTATGTTTCCAGACTCATTTTTTGTAATTATTTATTTGGAGATAAAAAATATAATATTAAATTTTTTAATAAAAATATTTCAATTATTTTTCTAAAATTAAAGCGCCATAATCAATTTTCATAAAAAAATTATAATTAAATATTATATCAAATATATTTTTATTCATGGTATATAATAAATATTCTCAATATATATTCATTTTAAAAAACTATGACTATCATATTACATATAATTATAGATTTCTTCACTCTTAAATGTACTTCGCTTTTCTTTTTACTTGTAACACTATCCCATTAGGATAAATCTTGTAATTATAATTCTTATAATTTTCCTGTTTTTTTAAAAAAATTGTTAATAATTATAAAATTTATAATATGATTCATAATTGATCTGATAAATATTTTTAAAATCATGAGAGTTCTAAATTTATTTAAACATTTCATTAGATCAATAATAACCATCATATATAAAAGAGTTTATTAACAACCATTGGATTTGATTTGGATGTTGAACTAATGATTCGATCACATATATATTGGATGGTGAACCCCAATACCACATTAGTTGATTCAATGATTTTATCCTGTTTTTCTGATGCATTTATGTATTTTTGTCTGATCATATTCCTTTACATCTTATTCATCACAACAAGTCATATAATATGATGTAAATGATGAGGTGGGTATTTTTTCTAAATGGTGAGTTTTCAAATAAATATTTATAGAAATAGATTTATATGATATGTAATATTCTACTTTGAAAATGATTATTTAAATTCAAGGATTAGAGTATCTTTTTGTTTAGAAATATGATAAGGGATTTTAATTTTTTATACTTTTGACATATCTGACATTCCTGCATCAGTTATTTTTTTCATCTATGATGAATAAACAAAAATTTGTTTTCAATGTATGAAAATAGATATAAGATATCTTAGAAGATACATTTATATTTGGTTGGTATAATATATACTGGATAATCAAAATTTGTATGTCATAAACATCCTTATTATTAAAGTTATTTTGATAGAAAAAAAATATTAGAATTATTTTTTTGTTGAATATTAGAATATTAAAAAAAATCCCATAAAACACCATAGAACTATGTTGTTTCCTTGTGGATGAGTGTATTCCTATTGCTGAAGAATGTTAATGGATGCACACTAAATGTTTTTGGTGTTTTCATATTGTAAAATTGGTGGATCATAAGGTATATTAACATAATG
The DNA here is from genome assembly GCA_963277665.1 of Viscum album. Classification (NCBI taxonomy): domain Eukaryota; kingdom Viridiplantae; phylum Streptophyta; class Magnoliopsida; order Santalales; family Viscaceae; genus Viscum; species Viscum album. The sequence goes on along the minus strand of OY728121.1, from coordinate 1,345,960,680 downwards.
ATGAATTTTAATCTTATAGTTGATAATATCAAAACCCGAACAACTATATATAATATCATTACATTTCATTACTTGTTAATCATAATGATATTGGAATGAATGAATTATTTCAATTTGGAAGAAAGTCATCATCAATGAGGGAAAATATCTCATTCATCAGTGATGATACCATTAACTGAATGATGTTTTTATGATATATTTAAAAAATATGTTGAGAATGTTAGTGGTACTAATTTGTAAGAATAACCATACAAAAATAAAAATAAGTATGAGATGAAAATGTAAAGGAAGGTTTATATCTCTTCAATAATAATGGAAAAGTAACATTAGAATGTTCTTCAAGAAATTTTTAATGAATGGGTTAAAATAAATAAGAAAATTATGTAGGAGATCCATAATAATGGCTTGATCTTATTGATTCCATGGAATTTAAAATTCATGTGGTAGATATGTTGGAAAAAGATGTTAATAAAAGGAAAATAAATTAAATGGTTGATTAGTGCTCAACATTGATAAAATTTATTTAATGGAGTTAAGAGAGTCTCTGAAAATATAGTTCTACCTAAATATCATATAGATTAAAAATTATATAATCTAGTCTAGTCTTTCAATAAAAATAAATTGTTTATGTTGATGTCACATCCACACCTTATAAAAGGAATGGAACATGTTGGGGATCATGAATCAATAACAGTAATTCTGGGAAAACATTCAGAACCAGATCTATCTCACTAAAGACACAAATAGAAGAACCTGATATCCTGAGGAAGATAATGATAATGAAGTTAATGAATATGTTTATTGGAGTATAAATTATGAAAAATAAAATTATTAATAAGAAAATGGAAGTAAAAACCACGAAGTGGTTGAATAATTATGACAATAAGTGGATAATAATGAAGAATATAAGAATGAAGACTGATATGACAATAGGAATACTCAATCTGATAAAAAATCATTATTATCATCATAAACCTATTAATAAAACATACCTTATTAAGACATTAATAATTATAAAGTATAATTTTATGAACATGAGGAATACTTATTAGAAAGAGATGAAATATCATCATATAATAAAGATAATGATTGTCCGAATTTAATGAAAAAAGGTTGGTGAAAATGATATCCCAAATGATGTGCATATCATTGAAATTTTATTTGATAAAAAATATTCTTAAAAATTTTCAAAAGAAGTTTATAAATCATTTTCAATTTAATAAAAAAATAAATTAATGGAATCTAATGTCTAACTGAGCCAAATTAAACCTCTAGAGTTTCAAAACAAAGAATAAGATTTAGCCCGAACCATTTCATTTGATGGATTTCATTATATTTTTTAAATTTGAAAATGCATCAATGAACACTTAGATATTTCCAAAACATTAAATCTTAGTTTTAATTGATTAAAATATTTCTAAATGAGAAATTTGAATCAATTATTTTTTTAATTCAGAATTTTATTCTGGTGTAAGCTGATATGAATTATTGTAAGAAAATGCCCAAACTCAAAAAATAATTCAATTAGATTTTAAATTATCTCAATCAATTTAAAAATGATATCAAATTAAATGTTTTGAATTTTGATGATGGAATGAAGATCATGAATGAATCAACTGAATATGTTAATAAGCTATCTAAATACATGGACGAAATATTAATGTTTATGGATGAGTTTTGATATATAACTGATAAATACACATATGAATTTGAGGCATTGAAAAAAAAGATCTGAGATATGGAGATTGAAATGTCTAGAATCTGGTATTATGGTGAGGAATTTATCATACTCAGAGATCATAATATTAAATTATCTGAAAAAATATGGATTCCAAATTAGAATGTCTAGACGTTTTGGAATGACAGCAATGAGTTCTGGAAAATCCTGATGTTTGTAAAAACATTGATAAAGTATGACTGATTTATTGGACTCGCATTTTTTTTATTTTTGAAAAACATTTTATGTGTTTATAAATTATGAATTACTCTTCTCATCCCAATATGATTTTTTTGAGCGTTAGCATATTCTGATTGAGAAATTATTTTTATAATTTATTTAGATAATAAGACTATTAATTATATTTATTCATAATTATATTTTGATACTATCATTTCAAAAAACATAAATTTTATCCCCCATTAGTTTTTCAAAATAACAATGGGGGATAATTTTAAAGAACATGTGATATTTTATTAAATAAATTGTATATTTTATAATGAAAAAAAATTATGGGGGAAATGTTTTGATAAAGGAGAAGATAATTCCCTAAAAGGTAGAATATGATCATTGGGTTGAGATATTATCTTAAGGGGGGTCATCGTATTCACACATCATAATATACATTATATTTAGACGACATAAAAACATATAGGGAGTTAGTGTTTCAAATAATGAATCTGAATATGAAGTACATATATGAAATGGACTCTATGTTTTTCAATGTTATTTTTAAATTATATGTCTGGGTTTTTTATTTCTAAACCAGAGGAGATTTTTTAGCCAGAATTTATAATTAATACATTTCCATTCCTTTTGTTTGGGATATGACAAACTCTTTCTTAATAATGTTGTCCCCTTAAGAATATTTTTTTAACTCTTAACACGTCTGATCATCATAACGATAGAGGAATTCCAAGGATTGAATGAATTAGAATTTGATCCTGCATATTGAGGGATTCCAAGGATAAAAAGATAAATCCATTTCGATCATTATATTGAATGATTTATATATAATGGGAATAAAGACATTTCTTTAACTATATAACAGTAGATCCCTTTAGTATGGCTAGCAGAATACATTTCTATTTTGATTAGAAGATTTATCATAATAATTAATGGAAAGTAATTTTTTATTTTTATACTATTGTTTAACTTAATGTATTTGAGTTTTTATTTTTCTTTTCACATTCTATAGACTTCGAGTAATCATATTTATCTTTATATTATTTTATTATTATCTCTATTAATTTGATTATTATAAAATCAATTATTGTGAATAAATTGTATCCATTATTAAAACGACTATTATAATCTAATAAATTTGAGCTATAATTGTCATGATTTTCACTCTGATTTTGTCTGACCATATGTTGGTTATGATTATGTTACTTTTTCCATCAAACTATGTCTGTTTTTGATAACCTACATTAATAGGATGGTGTATTGCTTATTTTAATTATTTTAAACTGAGTTTTTAAAACTACTATGAAACCCCACAAATAATACCTCAGTTTTTTTTGATACGCAGAAAAAAATATTTTTTCATGGTGAATTATCATCAACATCACCCACATGGATATTCCTCTTTAGTACTATTCACATAAAAACCCTACCTAAAACCATTCTTCATAGCGTAGGTAAACTAAACATAATAAAGAGTCACCCTAGACTCTAAATAAGGGTATTAATTTGAGATATCAATGACCAAATAATTATAACATGATAAAATATTTTGAGAACAGGAGATTATAATTTTAGAACAATAACTTATAAAATAATTATCATAATATAGAGACATAGATTAAAACAAATTAGTTCATAAGAACTAGATATCAAATAATTTAATGAAGATGATCCAAGAGATAATTTCATTGACATAAGATATATATTTTTAGAGAAAATATCATATTGTAACATTATAAACATGTGTAAATAGAAATTAGTCGACTTATTATGTTATGAACATGAAATAAAGACCTCACATAAAATTTTGGAGATGTAACCAGATCTACGCATAATAATAGGGACATGAAATATAAATCCACGCATAAAATTGAGAATATTTAATCATGTTGAAACATAACATTATACAAATTTAATCAAGTTCACAAATAACATTATGTACATGGAAGGAATGTCCAAACCTAACATCATAGTAATAAAGGATCACTCACAAGACTATCATAGTAGATATAGTACATTACTGAACTAAGTTAACTTCTCATTCAAATCCTATATATCTTATTAGATATAAATATTTAATGAATTCATCGGATATAGTTATATGTCCCATCCATAATTGGTTATTTCATTACCACTATCTATTGTTATATCATAACCATCATTATTTCTTATTTTGAAACAACAGTCACATAATTAAAATTTATCATATTTTTACCAAAATATTACAAAAAGTTAATCATTTAAAAACACATGAATAGAAATGGGATTCATAAACTTTTCAAATTAATAATATTTTATTATATTAAATAATTTTCATAATCATTTAATCACATTATAAAAAAAATCACATGAAAAATGAAGTGGGTTTCATAAGAATTTTTTCATGGTATAACAAGGGGAAGAGACAGAGTTTTTAAAAAAATATTATCCTCATATAGATAAATAATTAAAATAAGTAATTAAAATGGTATCCTTGGATCAAATCCCTAATAAATAATATGTAACCATTAATTGATTCATGTTATACAGAAAATATTTTTTACGGGATACATCTAAACATTCCTTATAGAAATATCATTTCATATAAAATAACTTTTTTGAAATACAACATTATAAAAATGACTTTCATTTAAAATAATATTGAAAAATAATAAATGTGTTTTTTGAAAAATAAAATAAAAATTCTATCAAGTAATATATACATTAATATTGAAAAGTATTTGTTAATGAAAAACATGTTTATTGCCTATTTATTAAAAAAATATTATAAAAAATATTAATTTCTATAATATTCGGAAAACCTATTCGTAAAAAATATAATTGATAAATAAAAAATGATGATTCAAGAGAATGTGAATAACAGTATAGGTCAATTATATATGTTTAATACATTATTAAAATTAATATTACACTTTAACTATAAATGTTCAAAAGTTTCATTGTTTAGAAAATGATAATAATATTTTATTGATATTTTAGGTAAAACCAAAACTGGAATTGTTCAGCGAAAAAAATGATTGTTCCTTTTAAATATATTAAAATACTCTAAAATGACCATCAATGTAATTTTTGATCATAGGATAGTAAATTAAATTTATGAAAACATTATTTCAAGAAATTATTCTAGAAATAATATGGATTTTCATCCAACGTGAGAAGTAATGTGTGGTTTTCATCCAAAAAAATCTTAATTATCATATATATAGTAGTTGAAAAAATATAACATCACCTAAAGATATAATGAATAAACATATGGTATCTAAATTCATTATAATTATTGTGATTAAGATAACTATATTTTATTATTGGATAATTAATCATAAAAAATCATGATAAATTATGTTATTTAAATATAAAGTCATTACTATTTTGGAATCACAAAATCTGAATTCCCATAAGTGAATATTAAAAAAATGAAACACATAATATTATTTTTATGAATATATTAATGATATAACATTTTATAAGGGTTTTATAAACACTTCATGATAAAATTTAGGTGGATAACAAAACATACGTCTCTAAGAAAGAAAATTGAGGCAGAAATACCTTACTGATTTGTTAAATTTTAAACCTAATCTCCATGAATGTGAAATAATAAAATAGATATATAAATAAAGATATATTAATTTATATTCTTCATAAAATAAATTCATGTTAATTATATACATCACATAATTTAAACATGTTGTGAACATGGAATTTTACTATGATAAAAATAAAAGTGTTATGGCAATACCATACCATTGGTTTTGAAATCCTCTCTACATATTTATAAATGTATATTTAGTCCATATAAATTTATTATTCATATATTTTAGAACCATAAATACATACATAAATACAAATATATATATAATGATATATTATTTTTCATATGTTATTATATTACCTATTTATTAACAATAACATTTTAAAGTGGCATATCTGGTAACAACCACATTGTTTTTCATGAGTGTTTTCACTTGTGAATTTACACCGTTTTACATTGATCATGGTTCCTTTACATATATAACAACATCCATTAAAAATTTATAATATTTATAAAAATAATAAACTTTTAATACCATTAAACTAATATTTTTATTGTAAATAAATTACGTTATGATCATAGAGATTGTAGGTTATATGTAGACATGAGTAATGATTCCATTTTTTAATGATAATTGTGGAAAAGGGAAAGTAATATCATATCATTATAGAATGATCATAACATCATAAAAAATAAAATTTCATTTAATATTTTTAAAAATGTAATACATGTGGTTTGGTGATGAAAAATCTGTCACATCACATCATGATGTAAGTAGTCCACACATACACGAGTGACATTTTCATCATTAATTTAATAAATTATTAAGAAAGAAAATGATATTTATTATCAATTAATAATAAATATATGTGTTGAACATAATAATTATTTCATTTATATTACATATAACCATAAAAATTACCATCATCATCATCCATGTAATGTATGAACAAATCACATCACGTAGCCATGCTTTTTTCTGTCAATCACACACACACACACACATAGTTATCGTATTTCCAAAAAATGGAATGAATAAAATTATTTTTGATATAGATACTATAGACCCATAATAATATCATAAATATTATATATAAATAATAAATCTATCATTATTTCCAACCATTATAGCTGGTAATTGAAAAATTAATGACATGGGATCATGAGGAAGTACTCATCCATACACAGGAATAATGAATTTGTAACCCATTTGATGAAAGTGGAGAAGGCATTAGGACATTCCCAAATTTAAAATACATCTCCATATATTTAATATAATGATGTTATTATATCAAATTTTTTTAATAATAATTAATGTAATTGGAAAAATAAATAAAATAATGATGTGTGTTGAAGAACAATACCTCATCTATATGTATCATATATAGGATTGCACTAAACCCAATAATGGAAATGTTTATGTGGAATAAAATTAGTCTAGTGATATAGAAATTATATTTTTGGGATAATTCCTTAGGTAATTTATGTATAAATTTCTACGAAGGTGTGAAGAAGAGAAGATATGGTGGCCTTTTATAGGTGGTGAAGAGAACACAGTTGGTATTTTTTATTAGAAATCCCAGATCCAAATCTTTCTATATGTCACAGGGGTATAAATTATTCCACTGTAAAAACATATACGTTTCATGGTCCATATATGGTCATAAAATAGTTTTTATTTATTTTTTTGGTTATTTTTACCTTATCTTGTTATTTTTACCCCATGGTTAACTCATTTTACCTTACGTGCGGTTAATAATGTTTTTTACATTCACTATTAATTTTTAAAAAATTATGCTAAACTTATTCGATGATATAAATTATTATTTTTAATATGTATAATTTTTTCCAAATTATAATCATTGAATTTTTAAAATATGACTTATATCTATTCAGGTAGACGTGACAAGAAAGTGTTTTTTTAAATAAAAAATTCATAAAAGATTTAAATGTTTTTGTGTCAAAATTTAATATAAAATGGACTCAAAATGTCTTAAAATGGATTAATTGATATAAAATTGAAATATTATTCAGTAAATAAAATTTAAAACATAATTTAACATTATAAATAATTTAAATCAAAATTCATTTTTTTAAAAAAAGATTGAGTATTCTTCACTATTAATTAAAATTTAAAACTTTTCATAATTTTCCAAAATTTCACCAGAAGATAATTTGAAAATTATGATATAAAAAAGTTTTTATTTTATAAAATTTATTTTCAATTAGATACATAAGTAATTTTATTATTATAACCCAAAAGTAAACAAAACTAATTTTTTTTGAAAATATAATGTATTTAAGAAGTAAATTAAAATTAGTTTTATTTATTATCCAGAAAATACAATAGATGAATTATAAACATTTAAATGATTTTATCATGCATAAATTTTATTATATTATTTTTCAAAAATTTACTTAGTTAATTTATCATTATAAAACACAAATGCGTACATGAAAATATTTTTTTTGGAAATATATATTTTTTGTTTTAAAAATTTTTTATGTTTATTTCTAGTTAATTTATCAACACCGAATTCATTTTATATACATGTCCAAACAATATTTCCATAATATATTTAATCTTATTCATAACTATATTATAAATTAATTGGTGAAAACTATCTTAATAGTAGTTAAATAATATGTATATTTTCATTAAAACTTAGTTTTGTGTGTATTATAAGATAAGATCAATGTTGTATATAAAAGAAGAGAAAAATAGTGTATCATGTTACTCAGAATATAGTTAATTTTTAATTTAAATATAAATATAAAAAATATTAAATGAATAAAAAATATTCTAAAAAAATATTTTGTATGTATATGAATGGAAATACTTCAATTGAAATTCAAGATATATGTTATAAAACTTATTGATCCATTATATATATATATAACTATAACACAATTTAAATTTTTCATGATAACAAAATTGACTAGGTAAATGATATATATAAGTAAAAAATAAATATATTGGGAATCTTATTTGTTTCAATTGACATGTGTTGAGTAATTGGTGGCACACAATCTTCAGTGGTAGTGAGGGTCATATAAATCTCTTTGGTGACACATGTGGTGTATTGGGGATGGGCTGGACACACACTAGATTAGAAAAATTTACCATACACATGTTTAATACATGTTTAAATTATTCCCACAAGAGCTATGAAATCAGGGCCCCATTTCTCTTATATAGTTATGTAATGAAACCCCCAACACAATTGAACATGTCACTTTACTTTATGGTATACATTGATGGGCTATAACAATGCTATAGTATTTATAAGTGAATGTTTATAAATAATTAATTGATCAAATAACTATGATTAATGTAGAGTTATACTACTATCTCCTATTATTCATTAATATATATGGACACCCTTTTCCACTAAACTAAAAAATACCATGTGGTCTATGCCTCTATAATACATAATCCACCAATGTAGTCAACCACCTTGATGTTAGAACAATTTTCATTAGGACCAGCCAAAATATTTAATACTACCTTGTTCCTTGTGGGACTCTCCATCAGACCTATATCATTATGATATAAAACATGGAAACCCCAACCTTAATCTATTTTTGGTATCCTACATACCATAACCCATGATTTGGACAATATCCCTAAAAGATAAAGTAGAGTGGGGAGGGAAAAGTTAAAATAAATATCCTAAACATTCCCTTATTACAATTTATATCATCATAAAAGATGAACACAAAAAAATATGTATAATCTATTAGAAAAAAAATATAAAATATTTTTCCCTTCATTTTGGGATCGCTGATGATGAATTCACAGTGATTGGGGTTAGAAGTCATTATAAAAAATTTAGCAAAATCTGTGGGAATAAGTACATGAAACCAACATTTAAGAGTGGGGATCTCTTATGGATGATTCGATGAAACAAGAAAACTGATAAAACAAAAATTCATACCTCAAAATTTAGTGGTCATTTACATGATACAATATGAAATTTTAGTATGGTTTTTCATTTTTTGGTTATCAATTCATTGATTCCAGTAATGATTATTACTTAATGAATTTATTTGACATTTTTTGCAACTAAGAAATTTATATCTATATACATTCACACTCTAGGGTTATGTGAATTGGGTAACAATGAATCTTTTTACAGTAAAAATAAAATTATATATGTAGTTTAATCCTAGGGGTACACAACTATAACCAAAATAAATTATAAATGTATTTTTCAGATAAATTATTTAATTAATCTAACCCTGATAACTCCAACTTAAAAATAACATATATGAATAATCTTAACTCCCCCATATTGAAATATTCCTTGTTTAGGACACAATAATGGTCCTGAATTATTCATATGATGTCCCATAAAAGAATTAAATGAATAATTTTTTTATGTAATTCACCTAGGAAAAAATTATAATAATTATAATTAATATGTTTTTATCAATGAAATAATGATACTAGAATTAAATCCCAGATAAAACTTTTGGTAAACACCAAACAAAATATTCAATGAGTTAATTATATTAGTTTTATTGTTTCATTAGAAATGTAAAATTTAACATCTAATACTTGGGATGCTTTTACAAGTCATAAACTAAAAACTAAGATATAGATATTTAAAAAAATTACTTGTCACCCCATCCCCTATCATAATACATTTCTATACATGAAATGTATTTATCATTGATTCCTAAAAAAAGAATCTCAACAAATAACCTTGCATAGAATAAACCCATCATCATAATAACACGCATAATCTCAATTTTTTGATCTCAAAAAGGACTCATTACACATCCAATTTGGAAGGTAAAATCCTTTTTCCCAAAAAAAATATACTAGACCCATCCATTCATGAAATAATTGATAAATGGACACATTAATCCCCTTTAAGTGATTCTTCCCAAAAATCCAATTATGATATAATTTTTATAATAATAAATTCTATCTTATAAAATGGATATCAAAAATATTATCTACCATAAACAATCACCAAATGATGGTTCCTTCCCAATACTATAAATTGTTAGAGAATCTACCTCCATACCATCAATGGGCATCCTAGTTTTTTTTATATGGAAAAATATCATTAAAGGCACACTCTAACATTTAGTTCATCACAATATTCCACTACAACACCATATAGTTACATAGATTTATATTATTCTACACTAATGATTCTTACAACACAAATTTTTTAAATAGAAACCAATATTAGATAGCGTATGAAATATTCAACTCTAGTACAAAACAAATAATGATTATTTAAATGTAACTATTTTAACACAACCATTAAAATTTTGGATATGAATTGGGTTAACTACAATATGAGGTATTTATATTTTATAATTAACATAAATGTATTGATAATTTATTAGTAAATAATCATTCAATTTTTTTAATTCTTCAATTTATTCTTTCTTCAAAAATAATTTTTATTTATTTTTTAAAAAAATATTATAATAAATATCATGAAAATAATAAAATTAATTTTATAATATTAAATAGAATTTTATATAGACATATCAAAATTATATTTCTGTGAATGTATTTGTTGGTTTGATAAATATTTATTTTCTAGTGAAGAGTGAAAGATAGCCATTTGTTTAAGTATGTCATTTCTTTTTTAAACAACGAAAATCAAAAAATCCGTAACAATTTTAATTTGAATTAAAGATAATTTCATTATTATTGAGATATATTTAATAAAATTAAATTCATTTAAATGAAAATTATTCTTGATTTTGGAATAAGTTTATATTTTTGATTGAAAACACATTATTCCGAAAACTGTTCTAAAATTCAAAATATTTATCCATTTTAAATATTTATAAAAAAACCTTAACGAGCAAAGGTATATATTATATTTACTTATATTATATCTATTAATAATAATTATAATTTATTTATTTAATAATAAATATTTTACAGATAATGTAAAATCCCCCTTTCCATGAAAAGATGCATTTTTTCTAAATAACAGTTCTCATTGAGATTGAGTGTTTTATTTTAAATTTTAAAAATTATATTAATTTAATTATATAATATAGATACCATATTTATAATCATTATAATTAATAATTGGTAATAATTTCAATATAATTTATGATCAATAAGAATAAAACCATAGAAAATATTTATTACCACATTAAAAGGAAAAAATTCTAATTAAGGGTATTTTTTTTTGAAAAAGTATAAAATAATAACCAAAATAATATGAATATATAATTTTTCATTTAAATTTATTTATAATTAAATTTTATTTTTGATTATAAATGAATGAATAATTATTTTGATAAATATTACAATACTGATGCATTAGAACATAAATTGGATTTTGAATATTATATATATTCAATCAAGACACTTGTTTTGATAAAAAAAATTATTAATTGATACTTCCCATATATAATATTTTTAAATATCATAGATTAAATATAAATGCTAAATATAAATATATAATATTAAAATGAAATTTTTATAATCGTTTTAAAATAGTGATTATAAAAAACAAATATTTATCAATAAATTACTATTCTTATTTAAAAGAGAAAAATAAAAAATTTATGAAAATGTTTTGATAAAATAAAAATTATTTTTGGAATTAGTAACTTGAAATTATTAAATGATTAATTTCCGATAATTTTATAACATAATTTAATTTTTGGGAAAACATTAAATACTATATAAACATATAGTTTATATTATGACATCATAACGACAAAACTGCGATGTAATAAATTATATAAAATATACACATATCCAAATCTATGTTTTCCAATTAATTTTTTTTAGCTTTTATCATTAATTTTATAAATCCTTTATGAATCCTCCTAAACAAATATTCTTTTATAACGATTTAAAATAATATATTTATGAACATCTCTCAAGTGGGCATTAGAAATGGTAAAATTTTAATGTATTATACCCCTTTAAATTGTAATTAATGATAAAAAGTCCTCTTAATAAGAATCCATGTGATGAACAATTGTATGGATTTGGGTTTGGATTATTTTATTATATATAGTAAAAAAACAATGTTAAGAAAATAGTAAATAACTAACCTCTCTTTTCCATTATTAACCTACCCAATGTCACATTCCTCATTAGTAAATAATATTTTATCACATAAATTAGTTTTCAATATCCTCTCAAATTTCCTCCCAAATTTAACCATTTCTCTTAAAAGTTTTATCCCAATCTTTTGGAATCATCCTTTACTATTAAGGGATCTCCCGTTCATTTTTATATTTAAGAACCTATTTTATATTGTGAATCTTAATTTTAATTTTTTTCCTTCTTTGGGTATGTTTTTCTATATAATCAATAATTACCTTTCTATTTACATGTGAGGAGATACCTCTATACCTGTTATTAATTACAACTATAAACCATTATGTAAACCTGCTACACTATTGAAATTATCTTACGAATTTTCTTTCCAAAACTGAGGAACCACTCCCTCATCATTTCAATACAAGAACCTTAACTATATTCAATTTTTTTAATTTAAATATGTATTTTTTTCATGAACATATATAACAACACCACTATCAAATTTATTTTCTTAAGACGAGATATTATTAATCCTTTCCCATTATAATGTTTACCTATGGTATTACCCTGTCAAAATCATCTCCATATCATTATTTAAGAATATAAATTATCTTATAATTTTTTTCTCCAATTCATAATGTATTGATATGTTACTATATATCCCCTTTACATCCATATTATTTATAAATTATGAGAGTCCCACATTAATCACATTAATCTCTACGTTGGAAAATTATGTGCCCCCATTTTTCTGCCCAAATTTAACATAAATATTCTTTCCCAAAAAAAGTTATAGTTAATAATCATAACCATTTCCTATAAATATTTATCACTATTATTCATATATACCCTTTTTATTTGATAATTACATGTATATAATCTACACTCCACTTATCTTGAGATTTAGTTCAATGATATAAGCTCATATGTATACGATCTATGTAGAAAAAATATTCTTATAAATGATATGATTATTATCGGTGCACCCAGATTTCCCTCGAATGCATTGTGTAATCTTTTAGTGTCATGTTACATATTTTTTAGAGTATAAGGGGCTATCTTATAATCATTATGTTATTATATCAAGGGTTTTAACCATTAACATTGTTTATAATGTCATGTTTATAGTTGTTTCCATATTTCCCTTGTTGTCTTTATGTTACCATGTTATAACATTACTAACTGTTCATTTTTATATTTATGACCACATTATATTCCATTTAATTTTTTATTTTATAAATTTTATACTATATTTATGTTATGATTCTTTTAAACACTCATAATGGTATTTAAATATTATCTCTTTTTCATGGACATCCCTAATTTATCCCATATAGTTGTAGAGTACTTATGATTTCTAAGATAATGTTAATGATTTTTTTAATAATTTTCTTGTATCCCATAATTGTGATGTTACACTATCTACAGATTTATTAAATACTCCATACTTCTCAATAATTGGGTTTTTATTATGTGTACTAATTATTTATAAATCATGAATTAATGGTTTATAGAAACAAAGGTGATCATAGTTGGTATAAAATTAAATTCTATTTATTTATTAGATCAGTATTATAAAATTATTGAGAAATCATTATGTATTATTCTTTATATAAGAAAACAACCTTATGTTTTTTTATTTTTTGTTATGTTTTATTGAAGATAATAAATCTCGATTTGGATCTTAGATGTCAATTTTCTTCTAGAACAAATGAACCTAGGAATGAAAACATCAAAAGAACCATGTTGAGAAAGAATCGATCAGGAACAAGATCATGAGAAAATTCCTTCTTAAACACCTATATTTACAATCTATGATATATTCTTCAATAAATTCAAAATCTCATTAAAAATTATTGTGATGGTGACAAAAATTCCCATTATATTCAATTTTATAAAATAAATCATGGATAAATTAGATGGATTCTATAAATTTCATAAGTTTATGAAATGCATGTAATTTATAATTTAAAACATTAGTATTATTTAATTACATGATTAGTGATTAATTGTTTAAAATTACACATCCCTATATTTTCCTTTATTCTAGTGAATAGATGCCAATAGGAATAAATCAGTCAATAACCATTGTAATGGGAAATATGATGGCTAACCAAATAGAATGCCTAACATGATGGGACCTCGTGTAAGACATGTTTTGATAATGAAAAACTAGATATCATAAATAACAAATAAAATCTTGCATATAGTTTAATTTCAAATGATATCAAAGAAGAGGTCCATAATGTATCAAATAATTTCTTCTAATAAATTTGATAATGGAAATAATATTCAATTTCATGTTTCTAAAAAAATATTGAATGATAGGCCAAGAGAAATTTCAAAAAGGTTCTTGAAGTTGATTTATTTGTGTAAATACAGTGCATAAATTTGAATGTTTTCATAAAATAAATACATATAATGATAGAATGGAATAAATTACACCCTCATAAATCCACTATTTCTTAATGTCTTATATGTGGATAATATGAAATATTTTTGAGTTATTGCCAAAATACACTGGTTAAATCCAATAATAAGTAAAGACCATTGTTATGTAAATCATTGAAGAGTATTTATTGAAGTGTTTTATTTTTGTATTATTACATAATTATGTTAAAAATGTTTTTTAAGATAGAAAATATTGATATAATAATCATTAAATATCTCAGGATTATTCCAATAAGATATGTATTTGATATATATGTTAAAAAGTACTGATAACCTATAAAAAAATTTATTTATAATTTGATATTTTATGCCAATAGTTTGTGCATCTTGGAGAACCTACTACTACCAATGTTTTTTGAAAAATAAATGAATAAAAATAAAAATGTGAATTAACGATGTCAAGATATGGAAATATGTCATCCAAAACTTAACCCTAGTATGAGAATAATCCCAATCAACCCAAGAAAGATGATCTATGATATAATTAGAATATTTCCATTGTGATGATGACTTATTTTATTTTAAGAGTTCAGAGTACATTTACCTATGTTTAAACTACTCCCATGTGAGCTCCCTTGATCATCCATGCCCACATGAAGATTCCCAATCATCAATTACATGACCTCTACCAATGTACTTTGGGTGGTGACCAAGTGTCCTAATCATAGATTTCTTCCAAGCCCCTTCTGATTCATCCCTCTCTAAGGGAGATAACATTTCTCTGTGATGTTTCCCTTTAGAAACACTTTAATGAGAATATTCCCATTGATGTGTTGTAGAGAAATAGGTCTCCATATTTCTCTTTCGTTTTCTATAGAGGGAACATTCAAGATCCTCTTCCATTTAATTTAGTACATCCCTTTCGACAATGATTTCCCCAGTTCATACATTGGTTCTTTATCTACAACCTCAACCCACAATTTTCTATTGTAGGAATATTACATCTACTTATTATCCACAACACACTCCTCACTAAGGGGATTCAGTTCACATGAACCCTTCCCATCAACATGATGAGGGTTGATCAACAACAAGAGTTATGGAACTAGATATAGAAATAGTATTAGATCCCATAGTCATGGGGCACCATGTTTCAATTCCTTCAAGCCATTTATGATAATTTGAAAAGGTAACCACGACAAGAAATTTTCTACCAGATGCCCCTTTTGGGACCATTTGGAGCAAATAGAATCTGTGTATCAATTATCTACAGAGTTTACTATGACCTAAAAATTTGTTAAAAAAGGGGAAAATGTTAATAAAAAAATTTCAGATAAAAATACAACACATCAGTTGAAAGAACAACATTTTCAATCATACTTTTCCCAAGTCAATTTAAATTTGGATCTCGGAATAGTGCATAAATTTATCCGCATACATTGCCTTATCATGCTTAATGGGTCACTATGTTTTTTATGAAATATGAAAATAATGACGGTGTTCCAGAAAATCCAGCATAATCCCTAAACACGAACCCATACCTAGGTCCTATAGTTCAGTTTATGAAATGGATAAAACCTGGAATCCCATTCATGAATATATATCATTCTATGATTCAGTGATATTTCACAAATCCATTATTATTTCCTCTCAAGATCATCAGTTGGAGAGATCACATGAATGAAGCCTCTTCTTATTTGAATATAATTGAATTTACATTACCACTGGACCTTATATTTATGATCCACAAAATCATTCATCTTCAACTTCATAGAACCTAAAGGATGATCAAGATTCATGATAACAAAAAACATACAGAATACAAATCAGATTACAATCACATGTTTATTCGTCATAATGTGAGTTGTATTACCCATTTTATGGATTCTCTCATGAGAAAATTCTTTCAAGAAGGTCGGATGCTTGCCCGAGGATTACCCTAAAGTGCTGCATCAACCCCCTTCATTGATGCATCTACATGTAGTCAATTTCCATCAATAGATGACATCTTCCCAAGATCATCCTTCAAAGTCACATCTTCTTGAAACAAAATTTAAGAGAACACCCCCTTCCTAGACGAACATGAATCCTGAAATTTTTTCCATAGATCCAATATGCATGAGCCATGAATCACCATAACATTAATAATCAACTCCTTATGTGAGTAAATGTGACCTGTGATGTGGAACACATCATCCATTCTATCACGATCCAACGATGCTGCCTATGAAAAACCCTAATCACCATAACATGATAATGATCAGTCCACTGACATACACATCATCTCCAACCCCCTTTCCCAGTTTAACTAATGTTTAAATTTTCACCATAAATAGTGATGTTTAACACTTTTTTCTACATAATGTGATATTTTAGAAAACATATCATTTAGTGATTGATAACCAAAAATATATTTTTTTGATATTTTTTTAAAACTAAAGGCCTAACCAATGATATTCCTTATATAATCATTATTAATAGCAATTTTGATTTGTTATGTAATTGAAATTTTTCATGATTAATTCATTTTGGGATAAGATATAATAGGATCAAATCTTTTTTTATTTTAAGAAGGTTAATTATATCATAGAAATTTTTTTATTTGGTTTAGGTATATATAACTATTCAGATTAATATAATGTATTATTAGATAAGAATGATCTTATGTTAGTGGAGGTTTAAGATCAGGGTTTCGGGATATCCTTTTAGGTAGAATAATTGATTACTATTGAGACTATTTTTTTATTTGGGATATATGAGGTTTTATTTAATGTATGATCTATGATAATACCTTGGGATATTTTTGTTGCATTAGGAATATTATTATTTTAATGAATATTAAATTTTCAGTAACATCAAAGTGTATGCTAAACATTTTATATTTATTAAATACATTTTGATTTTCTTGTTAATATTTAGTGTATTATGTGATTCAGTAGAAACTTTTTCTATTTTATTATGAATAAATATATTAATCTTTAATATTATTCATTTATGGTAATGAGTATAGTAAAAATAATAATATGGTGAAATTACACATCTCATGAATGTATCAATCCTTATGTAACTAGTCTAAGTGGTAATGGAATTCCTTTACTCTAGAAAACTAATCTCCATTTGTTTCATATTAATATCATTTTTGGTGAATTGATGTCCTTTTCACCCATCTCAGATTTATGGTTCTTTTCATTGAATTTTTACTAAATGTGTTCTTTATCAAACTATATTACTTTATTCTTTTAGTGTCCACTTCAATGTATTTGTTTTCACTTCCAAATATAGTTCTATTATATAGAAACCTAGTTATCTGATGAACTTATGAATTACCTTTTTCTTTTTTAAAATGGTTATTTTCATAGTAATATTTATGATGTGGGTTTCAATAAATTTATTTTCTTAGGTCAATAAATAACATTCTCATATGAAGTGAAAATTATAATAATAAAATTTATTAATTGGTGGGGTAATTTAAAGCCTCTATATTTATAAATATAAAATTTGGTTCTATAGTGTATGTGGAATGAAGCCCTAAAATAAAAAAATGATTATTTGAATATAACTGTAATAAAATATCCATTAACGTCTTCTGATATGAATATGATTAAATACAACATAATATATATATATATATATATAATTCCTATTCAATATAATTGTACTAATAATTTATTATATAATAATCAAAATGTTTTATCTAATTTATTTTTGATCATCATTATATTTTTTTATTCAAAAATGATTTTTTTTTGTGAAAAATATATAATAATCAATTTATAGAAAATTTTAAAATTTTATTCAAAAAAATTAATTCCCTTTTTATATAATGGTTTAAAAATTAATAAGGGTTAAATTTTGGGTTTCTCAGAAAAATATTCATTTCTTAGTTAATATGAAATATACCCATTTGATTAAAACTATCATTTATATTGAGTAAACAATTAATTTAAAATTTTCATTATTCAATAAATATTATTTAATGGTAATATAATTATTCATGACTAATATTTAAACCAATTAATTGTATTTAAATAAAATTTAAACTAGATATTATAATAATATTAATTTTATCATTGAAAACACATTTTTCTAAAAAATGATTTACAATTTATAATTGTTTTCCGTTTTAATTAATTTATAATATAAACTAAGGGAGAATAATTTAAATTAAATTTATATATCTTACATCTATATTATCTATTTCAATTTAAATAATGAATAATTTTTGTTATAGTGTTAATGTAAAATGATCTTTTCATTGAAAAAATGTATTTTCCATATAACCACTTTTTTAATGTTTGGTAATTTTACTTTATATTCATCCGCTATTGTGAATTAAATTTTCAAAAATTTACTACACATTTAGAATCATCTTAATTAATATTAAATAATCATTTCCTCTTAGTTTTTTGAAAATATAAATAGTAATGGTATTAATTATTATTAATATTGAAAATTGAAAAAAAAAATAACTATCAGTTACAATAATTTAACAAAGGACTATAAAAAAGGTAAATTTATGACTATGGATATATATATTATAATTTAAATTTATGAAAAATTATATTTTTGTGTTTCTATATAAATTAATATATAATGATTTTGATAAAAATTATATTTTTGATTCTCTTGAAGTTAAATTGTAGTATGGGAAATATATATTATTAGTCATCATGCCTTTTTGATTGATTAATGAACCTTTTAAATGAATTATATTTTAATTATATAGTATTAATATATATTATATATTAAATATAATTTTCTAATATAATTTTATGGAGGGATAATGTAATCTTAATAAAGGTTTCAAAAATGTTATTCTAAAAAAACCATCATTTGTTAATTAATTTTTTTTAAAATATAAAATTTACATCATTCAGAAATTATAATTATAAAATATATTTTTTAGGAATAATAATTTCCAAATTATCCAATGGATTATATTTTATAATTTTTTGAGCCTGTTGATTTTTTTTGGTAAAAAATAAATAATGTTTAAATATAATGTGTGTAATAATATATCATAATGACCCAAAAATGACGTAATATATTTTATAAATGGTTTACACAACCATATTTATATTTACCTTTCAAAATAATTTTAATTTAAGGTTATTTTATTTATTTTATTATTCCCTTATAAATCCCCAAAACCATATATTATATTTTATGCTTTTCAAATTATTTCATGATGAAGATGAAACACTTCCACATACAAAAGGAAGAATTTTAATTATTTCATCAATTGGATATATAAATAAATGAATACCCCTCTTATTTTCTAGAAATCAAGAGATAAACAAGGAGATTATTTTTTATTCTGATTATTTTATGGTATAGTATCCCAAACTAATGTTTGCGAAATAATAAATTACTCCCCCTTTTTTCATATATAAAACCACATAATATCTAATTATTTATCCCTCCAAAACATTATAACATGTCTTTAATCTACAATACAATATCTACATTCCATTAATAGTTTCTCCAATATCTCAATGAGCTCATCTTAATCATTTGGAATCCTCGTCTCTAGGTAATTGATCTCCCTCTCTCTTTATGTCTTAATTATATCCATCAACATCTTTAATGTTGTGCCTCTAATTTTCCATTTCTTCTTTTTTAATTATGTTTTTATAAAAATGTCATTATTCATTTTTTATTTCCATGTGATTAGATACCCATTTAAATATAATTAATACATCACATAAAGAAATATATACACCTTCTTTGCGGTCAAAATTTTCCATCAATTTTCACTACAAAATGATAGGTGCATGTTCCTCTTATTTTCTATTCACGAAGCTCCAATATATTTAGGCTTATGAATATAACATGGTTATTTCTTGAATACCATATAAATATATCTCAACTTTAAAATTTATTTAATAAAAATTAGATATCATTTATCCCCTTACATAAAATATTTTACCTAATCCATTACAATGATGAAATATTATCCTCCTTCAAAATTTTCAATCGAATTCATTATCATATATTATTTTTATATAATTAATAATGATTAGATATTTTATTTTGTACCACCTAACATAATTATGATATATAAATTATTATTTAACCGATTCTATCTCACTAATCCCACCTATGAAAACTTAGGTTCCCATGTTATCCTGTAGAAATTTTACTGTGATTTTCCATGCTAAATAATTGTATACTGAAAACCCATACACATTTCATATCAAAGATGTTATCTTTTTTGAAAATTTACATTATCAACGACAAACATTTATTTAATCCACAATAATTTTATTATAGGAGTTAATTAGATGAAATATTTTCTTTTATAACTGACCTATATGGCACACTTATGCATGTATATGATATGATTATTTATGGATCACCCAGATATCCCTCCAATTAATTACGTAATATTTATTATTAATCAGATTCCATTATTATTTTATAGGATGAAATCCTAAATACATTATGTTATTTGTTATTTGTGGATAATCATGAACTATGTATATAATGTAATGCTTAAGGTTGATGCCACGCTTCCAAAGGTGCCTTTATGTTATAATATAATACCTTGCATTATTGTTCATATTTATGTCATCACAAAATTTATGTTCCATTTAAATTCCTATAGGAAAATATGTAATAAAATATTCATGTTTCAACTTTAAAATATTTTATTATTATGATTTATATCTCACACCTTTCTTTTTTATGTCCTGGGGATATCCCTTTTAGTTTTTTAAGAGAACATGTGATTTCAAAGAGATATTTATGTAATTTTTCTACAATATTGATGAATCCCATGTTCAATATGTTATAATATGAACCTATTTTCCAATTACACTATACTTATATATCTTTTATATTTTATTATTTTTTTTCTTTCTGATAATTCTAGAATTAATGTGTAATAAAAAAGTGTTTTCATAATGTTTATTTCTCCAACATCCCCTTACATCATGGTTTAAGAACATATGTCTCTTGTATGTATACTAATGTAACTATTCCCCATTTACAATTTTCACTAAATTAAATTTAATAATTCCCATAACTATATTTATTTAAATTTTAACATGCTAAATTTTTATTTTTTTATTTATGTTTAATATCCCATCATTAACAAAAGATTATGATGTGAACATCAAGAAACAACACTGACCTATTTGAACCGATCAGGATCAAAAAACTAGAAATTAGGTGTCTGTGTATTCCATAATCTAGTGTATATAGTCTTCACATCTTATATGACCCATATTTTTTGGATGAACACCCAATATTATCTCTTACCTATGTAATAAGAATTTACAAATCTCATGAAAATAGCCTCCTCTAAAATAGAAAATGGGTTTCACTATTAAGAGTACTCCCACAATGATTCTCAGGAACTACCAACAATAATGGCCTTTATGCACAATAATGGTGTCAACTCAATTTCCCTATATTGAAATGTATTATTAACATTAATAAAATACCACTCTCTTATCTTTAATGTGGGCCAAAATATCCCAAACATAACAAAAAATCATTTAGTTTTTCCACCTAAAATTTTATAGACATGTCAGATCACATTATCAAATTCTCTATTTTGGGCCTTTATCGTAGATGAGAAAATTATATGTCCACTTCCATTGATAATAGGGTAAAATATAACTCAATTTATAGATAACATAACAAATAACATTATATTTCAATATTCTAGTCTATTATCTAAACATATTTATCATTGGTAGTATAATTTAAAAACACATTAATAGGGTGACACTAAAATATTATCTAATTCCATGGCCTCAACTTCTCAAAGACAAACAAGACACTGTGAATCTAGATCCCGTACTATCTATGTTCTCTACAGAGCGTGAACTATAAAAATATTAATGGCTTGACCTACATCCCTTGAAAATAACTAAATGGTGGTTCTTATATCATTCATAAGTACATAAAATCCATATCTATAATCCAATATTTTCATTGATCGACAATATTGGTACTCGCATAGAACCCATAAAATCCATATATTTAGTTCACCATAATTATATATAGTGAATATTAATCTATATAAAAATTATATATTGGTATTTTTCTCATATAGCGGGTAGTTGATTTTAGCTTCAATAAGGATTCCCCCATCACTACATCAACATGGAGAGTATTCTTACCTCAATCATATTAGACTTCATCTAAACATGTTACTCACATTAATAAATAGTTTGATAAATATATACACATAATTAGTGATTAAATTCAACTCACTAACACCTTATTGGTATATGATGTCCTCACATAACTATAATGGCTGATAAAAAGTCACTCCCCACTATTAAAAACACTTTTGCTGGAAATATTAAGGCATGTGGTTCTTCTAGGATCTCTAACATCTAAATATCATTAGAGGGAATAATAATTCACATATATAAAATCCATAATGAGGCCCCATGTTGATTGGATGTTAATAAGACACTGGGATCAACTACAGGATCCTAATAATAGACAAACATCATTCATATAATTTTAAATCTCTAACTTTTAGTACTTCAGTAATGATATGAATTAACCATTATAGGATGATATTAGAGTGTTCTAATGAATTGTAAATATCAATACATTATAACCCCAAAAATTCTTACATTTAAAATATTTAATTAATTAAATGGGGGAAAATTAATCATTAATTTGTTCAGAATTCCACCATTAACAATGATTCCTTTCCAAAAAAACACTTGAGAATACTTTATGTGTTATGCTATCCTATTAACAATGACATGGTACATATCTTCCATTAATAAAAAATATCTTATAAATGATATTGGGTTTTCTACATTGGTTCAGTTTTATAAAAACACAATTACAATATGGTTTCCCTCCCTTCATTTTCTCCATTGGAACTACCGATATTAAACAATTCCAACACAAAACATTTACAGTGAACACCTTGTGTTTCCTATGTGTCTTGACACATATTTTATAAAATCAAAATACCATATGATGTGACAATACCATCACTTAAAAATAGTTGGTTATAATTACTAAAACTATATCAACGCTAGATCATTCTATTTTTTAATTCAATAAAATCATCATATAGTAATGGAAAACTATTCCATGTGTAAAGATGAATACATGAATTGTCATCATTTTAGGAAATTTCTAAACCACATCATAAAACAAGTAATGACTCAATCCAATTTTTTTATTATCATCAATATATCATTATTTATCCATTATATCTTTTCCATTATTACAAAAACATCATACTTAGGATATGGGTTGTGATGTCCATCTCATTGAGGAATACAATATGCTCAACATGATAATTATACACTATGTATGAATAGTGGGGAAACATAACTAGAATATTGAAAATTATCTATCTCAATAGATATTGTAAAATAAAAATTCATAATAACTCATTAATGTTTGGAGAGGGGTCTAACTACCAAAATGGGATCATCGTGACCAACTATATAAATAATGAATGTATTAGTGTTTTTCCCCCAATGATTGAAACAAGGAACCCAAAAGAGTATGAAAAAATCATTATAACGTAGTAGATTAAAGAAAAATGTATAGAGAATAAATATTATACAATTAAAATATCAAATTTAATATACCTTTAATTGAGTTATTATAGTTCGGTGTCAAATAATAGGTCATAATGTTCTTGAGAATGTATTCTTCAAACGTTGCTGCAATATTGGTATCTCTGGTCTAAAAAATGAACTCAATGTGACATAGAATCATTGATTAGTTTAAATAAACCATTAA
Organism: Viscum album; assembly: GCA_963277665.1. NCBI lineage: Eukaryota > Viridiplantae > Streptophyta > Magnoliopsida > Santalales > Viscaceae > Viscum > Viscum album. The sequence goes on along the minus strand of OY728121.1, from coordinate 1,345,936,071 downwards.
TTAGAAAAAAAAATTCCAAACTCCATCACTAAGATATAACCAGTATGATACCATTTTGACAAGAGCTGAAAAAGTAACACCCCACCCTAGAAAGTGTTATGTTGAGAGTTCCACTCAAGGACCACCTCTGTTAGGCTACGGGCTTGTGATTGTTAATATATATAAACATATACTGATATAGGATGAGTTACAAAATACTAATGTATAACAGATACATTACTCAAATGTATTGAATAAGAAAAAACACATGCATTTCATATATATATATTTGTATAAGCATCTGATCACCTCAAGGGAAAATAATAATTAATGGGTCACTAAAAAACCCTAGATTATATAAAATTAAAAAATAATTATTCTCATCCTTTCTAAATTATATTACTAGTTTTATAACATTAAAAATATATTTGGGAATAATTTTTATATAGTGGTGATTATAAATATTCTAATAAGGAAACCCTGATATCACAAAAGGTAAGAAACCTGAAAAATAGATCAATGAACATGGTACTAGAGAGTGTCTAGAAGTGGGAAAAAAGAAGTAATAATAGTTATTCTAAATCATTTGATGTAACAAGTTATTAGTGAAGTCTCAATAATCTCATCTCTAGCCCATAAGAGAATACCTCCCATGTGAATCATTGCATTATTTGAAAAACATAAAGATTATAGAGCCTAATGAAGATAGATAGACTATATGTCATATCGTGAAGGAAACTAGAGTGTACTTGATGATCCATAATCCTATGAATATTTTCTATTCTCATCCTCTATTCAACACCACAACTAAAAACATAAATATATGACCTTATCCTATGTATACCATGTGTTCATCCTTCAAGGATGTAGAAAAATGAAATATCAACAATTAATGCATCACTATATTAGAAGCCTAGATGGGAACCCATTTCATACATGATAATATACATTTGATTAGGGTATAAAACCCCTAATGTAATAAAAATAAATATATTCATTAAATAATGGAACTAGATATATAATGTAATGATTTGGATTTCAATGTTTTATTTTTGGTTATTTTATGGATTATTTTCAATACTTGGTAATAATATGGTGTTAATTACCATAGTCTGATGTTCCGAGGAAAAATATTTGAAAAATATTAATTATATTAAATAATATGAACATTTATTTTTTAAAATTTTTCTAATAAATTGTGAAAACATTTTCATATCAGAAATATGTGGGAATCATTTATTCCATAACATTCTGTTTATCATAGGTGTGACATAATATTCATCAATGTGCATCAATTTTGGAAAAGTAATTATGGGTTTTGATAAAAAATAAATAAATAAAATAAATTAATTTAATACATTAGGTTTCAATGACCTTATTTTTTTATATAATATCATGCATATTTAATATTTATAAGGATATCTATATAACCCAACATGTCCAGGCATATCCATTGGAGAGCGTTGAATGAGATTCCATTGGTGAATGCTGACCACATCGAATAAAGACAGATAGTGTAAGATGATATCAGATGTTCTCACAAATGATAATGGAGTTTCCTAGTTATTCATCACCAATAAATCCAAATCAAGGTTGGAATATTTTTTTGGTAATTCCTTCCCCTATTTTATAATAACACTAAACATGAAAATCAGTCGACCTATGGACTAATTTACAGCCCAGTTCTCTTGTTGGAGAGTTATCAATGGAGATACTTTTTGGATAATTTCTGGTGTATATGTAGTTTTCTCTTGAATTTTCATTCTAATATAACTGATTTAAGGTCAACAAAAACATTTACTAAGGTCCATTCATGATGGATGTTCATTTTCCATTTCTTTACCATTTATCATTTATCCCACGCAATTTTCTTGTCCATCAATTCAATGAACCCTACTGAATCGATCACTCTGCACTCATTTCATGGTGAAATTATTGGGTATCATACATCATAGATTGGAAGTACATGAAGTTGGTGCAATAATAGAATCGGTAGTAGATCTTGTGGTCAGAATACCAAATATTTTATGTTCTATAGAACAAAACAATGAATGACATTCAGAGGTGTTTTCCAAATATATTTTAGGATATTTTTTATGAATTAATGATGAAATGAATCAAACAATGGAAATAAATTATTCCAGCATGGGGAACACATTGATTGATGGTCACAAAATTAGAGGAGATTCTTGATTCCAGATTTTGGTCTCAAATAATTCCCAAAGATCACATACTTTATAATGGATCTAAAAAATAGGGGGGGGGCTACCAATGGTAGCTAGGCATTCAGAATAAAGGTAATTATCACACAAAATGTAACCCTATTAAATGTAATTTGATGCCTTATTTATATCTTTCTAAGTACCTCGTAGGGTTTATGGAGTTGGACTGAAATTACATGTCCAAGGGAATACTAAGTACCCCTACAGATACATGGAAAGGCCAATGATACATGTGAAGATCCATGTACTATATTATGGGATCATGTCATGTGTAGAGGAATGTTTTTTTACATCTACAGGAGAATGAGAATAGTCTGTTAACATTAGAAGGACCATAGATAATGAATAAATTCATATACTTCTTGTACATGAAATATACACCTTCAACATTTTCATGTAACCCCTATTCTGTGTATCATTGAAAATATTTATTTAGGGTTTGTTCCCTATTTAATTTTCCCCGAGGGTTAGTTTGGAATCACATCCAAAAAATATGATGGTGATACCTTCCCTGAGGCATAATTAATGGAGTTTTTGTAATCATTTTGTGAGGCCCATAGTGAGATCCTCTATGATCTTAAATCTCAATGTTGAATTATTTTTATCATCATGACAACACTCCACAAGAGTTGATCCTCTAATTACTGGGTTAACTTAGATTTAGTTGTTTGTATACCCCACGACCATGGGATTGATCCTCTTATGTTTATATTATTTCTTCAAAATTCCATTATGCACTTTTCTTTATGAGACCCAATGAGTACTACCACTCATATAGATGTCATCACTGATATCTATCTAGTAGAATTTGTTCTTGTAGATGAGTGATATGTGGAAACATCAAGAATGAATCATAAGATTGTATTTTTATTTTGAAATTTACTCGAGATTGTGAGCCTTTTTTTATATATAAATTTTTGTTACATGTTTTGTATCCATATACCTATGTAAGATGACTATTATTATATTATTAAATTCTATTTTTTTTTCGGGGTGTCCTACAAGGTATTGTAATACTCAACCAAGCAAGGGAATTGTTTACAAGTTTCATTTCTTATGATGATGATAATCATTTTGAAGGATCCTAGAGGGAAGAGTGCCCAGTAGTGCTTGGTGATATTGGAAAAATCAAGGTGTCTTTATATGGTACCTTGAATGTAGTCATCATCTGTATGTTAAGGTTGGACTTTTGTATACAATTTCTAATAATATTTTTGACATATTTATATTCATTTACTTCATTTCACACTCATTTTTTGGGATTAGATATAAATTCATTCATGGTTTCATTCATTTGGTTTATGTTTCCTCATTTCTTGGGCTTGGAAATGTGTGTGTGTGTCGAGGAACATATGATAAGGTCTCTCTTTTTAGAGATATTAGAACTCATTGCATGTTTCCATTTAAGTACTAATCCTTAAACATTTCATAATCGTTATTTAAGTCAAGAATTAGAAATTAAGGATATTTTATGGTTTAGAGTTTTTGTGAATTAAGTCATAAATGTTACATGAAATCTAAAAAATTACAATATAGAAACATTATATCTATCTATTTTTTATCATAGAAATTAAACTCCTAAAAATAAAACAATAATTATTTTCCTGATATATATATTCTTGAATTCTTATTTTCTCTTACCCTACCTTATACCCTATGAAAATCATTTCAAAAACATGGGATAAGCATAAAATACTTAGTAAGGGTTATAAAATAAGGAAAGAAAACATTAGTCCATCAATATATACAAATCAATGAAATTATACATTTCTATCATATAACATAAACTCTATTTCATTCATTAATAAATCATAAGATTTATGAAGAACACATAGAAATCATAAATCATAATGGTAACTTTTGGAATCTATAACGTACATACATTATAGCATTCACATCTATATAGGGAGTTACGTTTGGAATAACTATAATATTATATTACATAAATCTTTTAAGAGACACATTAACTTTTATATCTTTCACGTTACCCAATTAATAGGAGAGGTATCTCAGGATCACCATCCATAGGTTTATCGCAAACCCACAATTATACGTAATCAATTCACTAAAACCATAACATATTCATAACACCTAAAACAATCATAAATTAAATATAAAATTTCTGTATTGAAATAAAAATATTTCATTTTTGGATATTGATATAATAAATGATTTCTCAAAAACATTTTAAATACAAAAATACATTAAAAGGTTTTGTGGTATTTATTTTCTTTTAAAAACATTATGACTTGATAAGGAAGACAAATATCAAATAACACTCACGGTGGCGGAAAGGTCTTTGTCACCACATACGTTAAAACGAAACATTGATTTTTTTCATTTAGTAAAAAAAATTCCATTTGAATGAAATTAATATTCAAAGTGTTTTATACATAATATAAAATAAGGACATATGTATACAAAATTATTCCTCAATGAATGGGGATTGAGACGATGTCCATTGCAATTATTGTATAAATGACATATAAATTTATAAATTGGGTGATTATGTGAAACAATAATATATCCACACAAAGGGAAATGGAAATTACAATATAAATAAATTAAAAGTGACTCCACACATTATCATGGAATAATATGATAAACAATTTATGCATAATACCCAATTAGTATAAATTAATTTTTGAAATTCCCTTATAAAAGTTCAGTAACCTAAAGATATCACATTAAAATTGTGAAGATGAGTTGATGAGAGAAATACGTATCTCATCACATTGAAATAAAATTTAGAAAAATAATTATATATAACAACATATCTCATAATATTAAAATTTAAATTAAAATATGTAACATAATATAAGTATTTGACTTAATGAGGTGGGTGAAAGGTTCTCTTACCATGAGTCCAAAATGTCACATTTGTTCTTTATTTTTCCTGAATAATAAACATAAAATAATTTATAATTTATTCGTAAAAATTATCAGTTTATTATTTTTTTTATCACTTCTTACCATGTTATAACAATTACATAATTATTTAAGTTAATATCGGTTGTTTTGTTGATATTCAGTACTTATTTTGAAAATGAACATTATATAATTAAAAATTGTCCATCTGCTAAAAATTCCATTATCTTCATAATAGTATTAATTATTTAAATATCATATATACCCTATATATATGTATTTATGTATTTATAATATTCCAAAACATTTGTAGATAATAAATAAAATTCACTATTCATGTAGATGTTAAGTCATACGTACGCAAGAACGTTACTTTCATTTCTTTTACAGTATAATTAATTGAAAACTAAATGATACCTAGATATATTATAATTACAATATAATATAATATGATATATATGATACATATGTTCATTAATTCCATCCTTTATTTGTTCAATGTATGGGATGAATGAATCGTGTCACATTGAGGTGGTAGTAGTTTGCACTTCCTTAAATAAAATTATCATATTTACACATCAATAAAATCATAAAGGGTGTTTTTAAATAAATTATATAATATCATGGAGAAGATATAAATATAATATATATCATATATAATTATAATGCCATTATAATGGCCTCCATGAAAGGTGGTTGGGGAAAATGGAACAATCAGCGTTTCGTGAGTAAACTGTTTGTCGTACACTGAAACAATATGTTCGTATCCATTAGATGGGTGTGTGTGTTAGTGAAGTTAAAATAATTCTCATAAAATAATTTTAGTATATTAAGGATACTGGTTTTGTTATTTAATCAAAAAATAATAATAGAAGAGGTAGTGGAGATGTAAAATAATGGAAATGATCTTTATAGAGGACACTACCTCTTAAAATGTGTTACTCTATTTGATTTGAGCCAAAATGCATTATTGACTTTACTTCTACCTAATGTAAGGATTATCTGTTGAAGTAATGGAAATGGAGAGTTATTTTTTTTAGAGTTTGGATGATCCATGAGGATTGAGATGTGTGATTAAATATATAGGTGTGATTCCGTTTTATAAGAGGTAGAAGGGGTAGGAATGTTCTGAGGTATTATTTTATTATAAAATGATTTTCGGTTTCATAAGGTCCCAATGTAATTTATTTATAAGATATTATGTTTTTGGTTCTCAATATTCTCAACAAATATGTATTAGACAAGCCTAGGACAAAATTTTCAACTTATCATTTAGCATTAACCCTGATTCACCGAATTTAACTCTTACCATGTCTTCTTATATATTCATAATATATGGTTAACATATTTACAATAAAATGACAGTAAACCCTAAATTAGTTTACTAATTACTTTTCCAACATTATCTAAGTAATTTAGTGGAATACCATATTTTTAGGATTATTATATCATTTTATTATATAGTATTTTGTTTAGAAAAAACATTTCTTCCCATTTTTATACTATTCATATCATGACTATTAAAAAATCCATATAAACATGATTTCGTAAAAATATATAATTAATTAAATTATAAAATGTCATAATCATCCATATAATTCTTTTATGACATAAAAATAACCAAATAACATTTATTTTCACATTTATAATATCTTTTATTTTGATCTTTTTATAACGAAGGAATCACTGCATTATCATTGTGTCATAATTAAATTTATTTATATAATAGATAACATTTCATATAAAATATTATGATGTAGCAAATATTTTTATATTTATAATGGATTTTTATATTTGAAGATAATAACCATATAACCTTATATAAAAGTTTTTTTTAAAAAAATACATGTTTATGTTATATGTTTCTTTACTTTATATTATTTCTTACAAAATAACATTTTCACAAAAATGTGAATCCATGGGGTCCCAAAATCATCCAAAGGATGCTAATGGTCGTAAATAACTAATCCAATAGGTTTATAACACGTGTTAGGGAAGTTTAATATTATTATAATATAATTTTACCCATATTTACCAGTTTTACCCTTTAACCATGGGAAAAAAAATATTTACTAAAGTTACAATTCATAATGTCTAAAAATAAATGATTCTTATTATACATGTTCTTCCACCTGATTCCAAATCAGTAATTCATTTTATCAAATTCAAAAAATATTTGTTGAATAAATTAATTTAAAATTAATTCTCGCTATAAAAACCTAAAAGCATGTTTTTAAGAAGAACAATCTACCAAAATATTGACACATGTTTATCTCCATTTTTATAGTGAAATTACATACAATGACCAAAATAGGATTAAAGGATAAAAATAATATCCAATTACATTTAAAAAAATTAATATACCATCTATCTATATAAATAACTTAGACAAAAATGCAGTTTTGACTAAAAATATAGTATTTTTCACTCTTCATTAAAAAATGAAATTTAATAGATAATTATGAAAATTTTATCCAAGGTAAATTTTTATTTCATGATTATATATAAGAATATAATTTTTTTCAAAAATAATATATAAAAGTGACAAAAACTATATTTAAAAAGGGTTCTAAATCAAAATAATGGAAAACTGAATAGTTTGAAAAATATTCATTTTATCCGAAAAAATTGAATTTGTTCTAATATCATATTTATAAAATATATAAGATTAATTTATAATATTACATTGAATTTATATAAAATATTTTTTATTAAAATACACAAAGGGTGATATGAAAACATAATAATACTCTTTTAAATAGGTTTTTATAGAAACTCATCTTTTATATTCAATTTGATTTTATTTATATTCCAAATAAATTTTGTAACCAAGGAATCATTATATAAAAACTTGAGAACCGTATTTAAAAATACAGTTTATATTACTCATTACCATCATTCCAATGGCAAGGCCTTAACTACCATTTAAAATAATAATTTTATTATTGAATTATATTTTGGTATAAGTCAAAATTGTTTGCAATGTAAGATATTGGAGAAACCTATTGTTGCATGTCATGTACGGTTTCGAAAAAAGAGTCCCCATTAACATAAAATTATTAAATTATTCATAACTATTAATAGAGATCAGAATGAATAATTCAATAAATAAATGGGTCATTACATCATTCCCCCTTTTGGAAATTGTGTCCTCATACTTTTAAAAGTGGGCTTAGAATCTTAATTAAAAGTCATATATCGTAAAATAGTCAACAAAACTATCATATTAAAAGAAAGAAAAATAAGTACAAAGGTCACCCCAGATAACCCATACTAGTATTTTATGTAAGAAAACATGTATATAAAAGAAAAAACTAACCATTATGTTTTTACAGAGAGTGAAAAAAAACATGACCAGGGAAAAGTTAACCACCAGAAAATCCCAAACATTTGATAGGTTAAACATTCATTGATTCCCACATAAAAATTGTAATTTTTTTTATTATTTTTTCATAAATTTTTTGAATTTATTTTTGAGATTTATTAATCATATAAGGAAATATAGTTACTTTTCAAGTGGAGTTTCATCATTTAGTTAATTTACACCATAAAATATCCCTTTCTTCAAATGATGAGTACTCAAGATTACAAGTACTCACCTAAAGCACTAGAATCAACATGAATAGAATAAAATAATCCACAAAATATGAAACACAAATTTACCCTTTATTTAGACATTAACCAAGAACAAAATGGTTAGTACAATATCAGATAATCTACTGAAATGAATAATCCTTTAATCTATGATATTCAAAAAACAATACCAAAGTTCAACTAAGACCATTCAATAAACAATTTTCCTTAAAATTCATTTCAATAATCCTAACTAATTTGGAAACCATATATTTTGAAGGATTTGATCTGATATTCTTCCACGATAAATCATAACATTTATTACCAAATAACATAGACTACTCTTAAAGTATCATACTGAAAAGTAATTAACATAATCACTTCATCCCTATGATTGGTTAATTATTTCCCTAAATAACCCATATTTCTATATATTCACAATAAATACATATATTCTTAAAAAATTAAATACAACTGTTACTCCTAAAAAAATACCATATTATTCTGTTATCCATAGTCATATTGTAACGACCCGAAATTTTGAATAAATCTTGTTTCCTAATTTTGTGTGTTGTTTTATTTTATTTTATTTTTATACTCAACAAAAATGTTTCATTTGATGACATGAGTATAATTAAAATGAAACTATTGGGTTTTGACTATTATATGACCATTGGTCCATATGACCGCTATAAACTAAACGTTTCGATTATTTTCTCTAAATACAAGTAATCTTGGTTAATTAATAAAGAAAGAAGATTCGATGGCCTCACCCAGTAGTCTTGGACCAATCGAATCCCATCTAACAGAACATGGGAAGGAGGTAGCACCACTGGGCTTTGCTCTGGACCAAACCCAAGCCGAACTTCATCGTCTGAAGCTAGAATGAGATTATCTTCGCGAGAAGTTCAAACTGATAGAAATTACTACTCGTGCGATCTTGGTCGAGCCTCCCTCAGATTCTCTCACCTTATCACACATTAGACTTCGGTCCTATGCTGCTGTGATAAGGGCCTATGTAAGGAGACCGTAACTGCCTTATGTAATCCATTGTTTTAAATAAAAAATTTGATTTCTTCTTATGATGATGTTTATGAATTTTCAAATGTCCAGATAAATATAGTATGCACAATTTTGATGAATTTTAGAAAAAGGATATTTTAAAAATGTTCAGGTAAACCTTCAATAATTAAAAATTAGTAATGATTTTCAAAAAATGATCTTCCACAATTATGTTCAGTACGAAATTTAGAGTCTAATGAGATCAACATAATTTTTGATGAATAGTAAATTATGAATAGTGATTTTATGCTTAGGATTAGTAATGTGACCAAATTGATTAGTAATCTCACATAAAGAAAGTATTAAAATAAGCTAGGCACTCTGATTAAGTAATGTGATTCAATAAAATGGTTAAATAACGGTTTCATAAATTATTATTCAAGTATTAGTTTTTTCGGGTGAATAGTATTTTTTAATTAAAAATTTAATTAAAAATATTTAGAAAATTATTTTTATAAAATGGGCTTCATTTTTGAACTCAGATCATTTATATTATGTTAAGGTAATTTTTGGGGATTTTTCTTAAAAAAATGAATTTTTGATGAATAGTGAAAATACAGTTTTTAAGTTACGAGTGTTTAATGACATCATTAAATGATGTATTAAGTATGTAATCAATATGGTCGACTTATGAATAGTAAGATAAGGTATTAGGTGTCCCAAGTGTCCAAAACCATGGGCAAATACCATGGGCAAGCCCATGGTTTTTCCAAAACCACTAATGAGGTGTCCCTTGGCCATTAATGTCTTGTCCCATCACTTTCCCTATAAATACCAAGCCATCCTCCCATCCATTCGACTCCCCACTCTCCCCCAACGAATTTATGGTCTCATTACCTCCCAAGGAGTCCTCCCAAGGTTCCCCCAAGCCCTCAAGGTCCCAACCTTTGAGTTTTAAGAGTTACGTTTTAAGGTAAGGGATCCGACCACTCTCTTCTTTTCAAGTAATCTCTTTTATGTCATTTCTTTTATACTCCATGTTCTTATATTGGAGGATGTTCTTATATATTAATATTACTTCCCTTTTCGTGTTCATATTATGAGAGACCCCATCTTGCTCTCATCGATTCGTTTTAAGAATGTTTATGTGGCGCTGTTAGGCTGCCGAATTTTTAAGGGGATTCTTTCACCCTTCTCATTCTTTTCAAAGTTCTACTTTCATGTCAAGTCTTTAAAGTTCCTTTTTAATTATGTTGGGGTATTATCTCTAAATCTATCATACTGAAATTTTATGTTCATATGATGAGATACCCTATTTTATCTCATCAATTCATGTTTTTTGATGTTTAAGTGACGCCATTAGGCTGCCGAATTTTTAAGGGATTCTTTTACCCTTCTCGTTTTCAAGATCTATTTGCATGTCAAGTCTATCAAGTTCATTTTTATTATATTTGGGTATGATATCTAAATATATCATACAGAACTTGTATGTTCATATTATTAGAGACCCTATTTTATCTCATCAATTCATTTTTGTTGAAGTTTAAGTGACGCCGTTAGGCTGCAGAATTTTTAAGGGATTCGTTCACTCTTCTTTTTTTTTCAAGTTATATTTTCTGGTCAAGTATTTCAAGTTCCTTTTCAATATGTTGGGTATGATCTCTATATCTATCATACTGATAATTTATGTTCATAGTATTGGAGACCCTATTTGATCTCGTCAATCCATTTTTAGAAGTTTTAATTGACGTCGTTAGGCTGCCGAATTTTCATAAGAGAAATTTAATTTTTGTCTTCCTTCCATGTTTTTCATTTCAAATGGTATGTACATGAAATTTCATTACCATGTTCATGTATCCTTATTATTCAATCCCTCTACTGTTTTATGGTTCATTTATAAATGTTTGGCCCATGTCCCCTCTCTTTTCAATGTTTTCTAAAACCTCGAAACATAGCCGTTATACTGCAGAATTTTCATCTCAAAATGCCTCTCTCTTTTATCAAAATTATTTTATATTATAAAGTGAATACTCAAAGATCTTATTTCTACAGGGGTATTCACATATATACCAAAATGTCCTATTTTAAATTCTGGGATTTACATACATGAAACCCACTCTCCCCTTCTGTGGGTTTAAAGTGACGTAAAGATCATGTCTTTAAAGCAGTTTTTAAAACGTTATGATTATGAAATAAAACCAATTTATTTTATGCTAGATGGGTTGTTTATGAAATGATTTATGATGATATATGTGGATCACATGATAATAAATGAAAATTTAATGGTGCGCCCTGATAGCGCTCCAATGCATTGGGTAATGATGTAACCACTAGAGATTACAATTTTCACAATATCTTGGTGAATAACCTTGGTTATTTTCAAATGTCACCTTGGGTATGGACCTTGGTGATATGTTCCTGATTGACTATGTTAAATGATGTAGCCACATATTAAAGTTATGAAAAATGTTATTTTTATTATGATATTCCATGTGATTTCTTTCTCATGCCTTAAAGTTCGTTCTCATGACATAGTTGATGTATCTCAAGTTCACATGTTAAATGTTTCTCTGGTTTCCATTACTGGGCCTTCTGCTCACCCTTTCTTTTGATGTATGCACCCAGGTTATTAGCTGAATTAATAAACCTAGTATGAACATGATGAGAAGCCTTTCAAGTGTTTAAGAATAATATTTTATGTTTTCATGTTTTAAGTTCCTGGTTTCAAGACACTAAACCTTAAAGATCCTCAGTTTCGTAAAATGTAATGAAAGTTTATGTGATAAAATGGCGGGATGTTATAGTTGGTATCAAAGGATGGTTTATTTATTTGTGAAAATTAGGATATGAAAACTTTAGGAAGAAGCCTATAGAAAAGTTTATATATAGGAAATCTTCCTGGTATTTTGGTGAGTATTGAGTAATGGGTTGCCAAGAAAATACATCCCTATCTGGATACGAGAAGGTAGAGGTGGATCTGGCACAGATGTACATAGGGGTAAAACTTGAAAACACCGCTTTGAGCTAGACTCAAACAGGAACTGGTACACGACAACGGGCCTTGCTGAACTCTTGGTTACGACACTCCCGGGGGATATGATTTGTTAAATTCATAAGCTTAGTTTGAACCATTGTTAAAGGAACAAAGATAAAATAAAATAAAGATTCACATAAGAATATATGATCATGGATAACCTAGATGGGAACCTAGGGGATCACAAATTAGGGTATACTTTTCTTCTACAACTTATCCTTACATGCTTTAAGTTCCTTTTCATGATTATTGGCTAAGTATTTAAGCCCCTAATTATAATTTCTCTTCTTAGTTAATGGTGGGAAATGGAAGAACATGTCCCGACCACCAATGTGATAGGAAATGCGACTATTTCCATATTAATATGACAGAGATGATTAGGGGATTAAAATATGATTTTTATTTTGGAAGAGGTTCACTATTTTGGGGACCCTATATGATTGAGGTAAATAGATTACTATGGTATTTTCATTGAGGGGTAAGTTTGACTAATATTTTGAAGAGTCGATGAATTTATGGTGGACTTATAGTAATTTAGGTTACTTATGGGAATGATTAACCTATCTTGAGTAAAATATGTTTAGGTTAGCTACTTTTGTTATAATATGTTAGGAGTGGTTGATGTTGTCTGGAGATGAACAATGAAGTTTATTTTGGAAGAATATGTTATCAAATCCTTCTTGTATTTGGGTTTCAATATTTGTTTGGTTTATTTTGAGGAATTTTAAGGACCGTTATTTATGGAATGGTCTATGATGAAATTTGGGTAGTACCATGGAACTTTGAAGATTTAAATGTAGTTTCCAATTCCTATGGGATTCTTTCTTTTTGAAGAGTTGTTTTACCTTAACCTTTCTGTTTTTGGGATAATGTTTAAAGATAAAATAAATATATAGTTAATCTTTTGTGGATTATGTGAATCTCTAGAAGATGATTTTTGTTCTTTTTATGAGACCAAGTGTTTTTGAATTCTCATCATTTGGAGAAAATATTAGTGTTGGTAGGGAATTATTAAAGGATGAAACTCTACTAGAAGGTAGGTATATTTTCTTATGTTTTTGTTCTATGTAGTAAATGAATTCTTCAAAATTATGAAAAGGAACGTAAAACAAAAACGTTTTTGCTTTACGTTTCCTAATAGGTAATCAAAGACCATTTACACACATTGTAATTTTGGGATTTTCTTATGGTTAACTTTCTCCTAATCATGTTTTCTATCACTCTCCCTTTGAACGTGACCCTTGGTTTTTACCTCCACGTCCATGTTTTCCTACATGGGATCTTAGTATGGGTTAAATCGGGTGAACTTTGTACTTCCCTTTCATTCTTTTAAAGTTATAGTTTTACTGACTCCTTTTCTGATGTGGGGCTTTCAATAAAATTTCAAAACCCTATTTTAAAAATTGGGAGGACGCAATTTTTTAAGGGGGGAAGATTGTAACGACCCAAAATTTTGAATAAATCTTGTTTCCTAATTTTGTGTGTTGTTTTATTTTATTTTATTTTTATACTCAAGAAAAATGTTTCATTTGATAACATGAGTATAATTAAAATGGGACTGTTGGGTTTTGACTGTTATATGACCATTGGTCTATATGACCGCTCTAAACTAAATGTTTCGATTATTTTCTATAAATACAAGTAATATTGGTTTATTAATATAGAAAGAAGATTCGATGGCCTCACCCAGTAGTCTTGGACCGATCGAAGACCATCTAACAGAACATGGGAAGTAGGTAGCACCATTGGGCTTTGCTCTGGACCAACCCCACGCTGAACTTCATCGTGTGAAGCTAGAACAGGACCGCCTTTGCAAGAAGTTCAAACTGATAAAAATTACTACTCGTGCGATGTTGGTCGAGCCTCCCTCGGATTCTATCACCTTATCACACCTTACACTTAGGTCCTATGCTGGTGTGATAAGGGGTTATGTAAGGAGACCGTAACTGCCTTTTGTAATCCTTTGTTTTAAATAATAATTTTGATTTCTTTTTATGATGAAGTTTATCAATTTTCAAATGTCCGGATAAATATAGTATGCACAATTTTGATTAATTTTAGAAAAAGGATATTTTAAAAATGATTAGGTAAACCTTAAATAATTAAAAATGTGTAATGATTTTCAAAAAATGATCTTTTATAATTATGTTCAGTATGAAATTTAGAGTCTAATAAGATCAACTTAATTTTTGATGAATAGTAAATTATGAATAGTGATTTTATGCTTAGGATTAGTAATGTGACCAAATTGATTAGAAATATCACTTAAAGAAAGTATTAAAATAAGCTAGGATCTTTGATTAAGTAATTTTATTCAATAAAATGGTTAAATAACGGTTTCATAAATTATTATTCAGGTATTAGTTTTTTAGGGTGAATAGTGTTTTTTAATTAAAAATTTAATTAAAAATATTTAGAAAATTATTTTTATAAAATGGACATCATTTTTGAACTCAGAGCATCGATATTATGTAAAGGTAATTTTTGGGGATTTTTCTGAAAAAAATGAATTTTCGATAAATAGTGAAAATACTGTTTTTAAGTTATGGATGTTTAATGACATCATTAAATGATGTATTAAGTATGTAATCAATATTGTCGACTTATGAATAGTAATATAAGGTATGAGGTGTCCCATGTGGCCAATACCATGGGCAAATACCATGGTCAAGCCATTGGTTTTTCCAAAACCACTAATGAGGTGTCCCTTGGCCATTAATGCCTTGTCCCCTCACTTTCCCTAAAAATACCAAGCCATCCTCCCGTCCATTCGATTCCCCACTCTCCCCCAATGAAGTTCTGGTATCATTACCTCCCAAGGAGTCCTCCCAAGGTTCCCCCAAGCCCTCAAGGTCCCAACCTTTGTGTTTTAAGAGTTACATTTTAAGGTAAGGGATCCGACCTCTCTCTTCTTTTGAAGTAATCTCTTTTATGTCATTTCTTTTATACTCCATGTTATTATATTGGAGGATGCTCTTATATATTCATATTACTTACCTTTTCGTGTTCATATTATGAGAGACCCCATCTTTCTCTCATCAATTCGTTTTAAGAATGTTTAAGTGGCGCCGTTAGGCTGCCAATTTTTTAAGGGGATTCTTTCACCCTTCTCATTCTTTTCAAATTTCTACTTTCATGTCAATTATTTCAAGTTCCTTTTTAATTATGTTGGGGTATGATCTCTAAATCTATCATACTGAAATTTTATGTTCATATGATTAGAGACCCTATTTTATCTCATCAATTCATTTTTGTTGACGTTTAAGTGACGCCGTTAGACTGCCGAATTTTTAAGGGATTCTTTCACCCTTCTCGTTTTCAAGATCTATTTTCATGTCAAGTATTTCACGTTCCTTTTTATTATGTTGGGGTATGATCTCTAAATCTATCATAATTAACTTTTATGTTAATATTATGAGAGACCCTATTTTATATCATCAATTCATTTTTTATGAGATTTAAGTGACGCCGTTAGGCTGCCGAATTTTTAAGGGATTCATTCACCCTTCTTTTTTTTCAAGTTATATTTTTTGGCCAAGTCTTTAAAGTTCCTTTTCATTATGTTGCGGTACGATTTCTATATCTATCATACTGATCATTTATGTTCATATTATTAGATACCGTATTTGATCTCATCAATCCATTTTTAGATGTTTTAAGTGACACTGTTAGGCTGCCGAATTTTTATAAGAGAAATCTAAGTTTTGTCTTCCTTCCATGTTTTTCATTTAAAATGGTATGTCCTTGAAATTTCATTACCATGTTCATGTATCATTCTTATTCTGTCCATATACTGTTTTATGGGTCATTTATGAATGTTTGACCCATGTCCCCTCTCTTTTCAATGTTTTCTAAAACCCCGAAACATAGCCGTTATGCTGTAGAATTTTCATCTCAAAATGCCTCTCTCTTTTATCAAAATTATTTTATGTTATAAAGTGAATACTCAAAGATCTTATTTCTACAAGGGTATAAACATAAATACCGAAATTTTCTATTTTAAATTATGGATTTACATACATGAAACCCGCTCTCCACTACCGTGGGTTTAAAGTGACGTAAAGATCATGTCTTTAATGCAGTTTTTAAAATGTTATGATTATGAAATGAAACCAATTTATTTTATTCTATATAGGTTGTTTATGAAATTATTTATGATGATATATGTGGCTCACATGATAATAAAGGAATCTTTAAGGGTGCACCCTGATAGCGCTCAAATGCATTGGGTAATGATGTAACCACTAGAGATTACAATTTTCACAATATCTTGGTGAATAACCTTGGTAATATTCAAATGACACCTTGGGGATGGACCTTGGTGATATGTTCATGATTTTCTATGTTAAATGGTGTAGCCAAATCATAAATTTATGAAAAATGTAATTTTTATTATGATATTCCACATGATTTCTTTCTCATGCCTTAAAGTTCTTTCTCATGACATAGTTGATGTATCTAAAGTTCACATGTTAAATGTTTCTCTGGTTTACCTTACTGGGCCTTCTTCTCAACATTTCTTTTGATTTATGTCCCCTAGTTATGAGATGCAGTAATGAACCTAGGTTGAACATGAGGAGAAGCCTTTAATGTGTCTAAGAAGAATTATTTATGTTTTCATGTTTTATGTTCCTGGTTTCCAAGACACTAAACCTTAAAGATCCTCGGTTTTGTAAAATGTAAGGAAAGATTATGTGATAAAAAGGAGGGATTCTATACATATAGTGTTCCCAAAAGAGAGAACGTCTTATAAAATAACATTAATCGCTTAATCACCAAATCATTTTCCTATTCCAAGGATATTCATTTGATAGAACCTATGATTTCAAATTCAACATATTCCTGATCCATAAAATCATTTAACAAAAAAGAATAAGTCATACTAACCAGGGACTTCACATAGTCTTGTGGTATAAGATTCTCCTTTATCTCCATTTAGTTGTGTGTTTGATTACAACATCCTTGCCGGACGCGATGGGATATCACTAATCTTTTGGGATGTCATTTTTTATAAAACTAAAAAATAACCCTACTTTGTTGTATCTTCCATGGTTGTCTTATACCTCTCATTTTCATCTCAACTCATAATAACCCCAACATATTAATTCATTAATTCTTATATATATTGACATTTGTTTTCCACCTCTATATAATAAAATAACATAATTATCAAAGAAAAAACATTGTACCTTGATCAGGTGTCCACTTTGTTTTATCATAATCTGGTTCATGTATATAGAATTTCCATACATTGAAACAATGATTTAGATATCCTTCAAAATCACTTGCTTCCTTTATCCAAATACACCTTGTACAAATTGGGTCATATGGGTGTTCACAGAAAAATTGTTTCGACGAATAATCATGTATGACATATAATTTCTAAACATCTGATAAAAAATTATTTTTATAAAACATTTAGACTGATTCTGAGTTGAAACATTAAGTTAATGGTCCTTTTAAAATATCATAAGTATGTTCTAAAAGACTATATTTTAAATGAAAATATAATTAAGTTGTGCAAGGGTCTCCTGCTTCAGCCCCTTTTTCAAAATTATAAAATTCTTCAAAAACGTGTGATAACTTAAATTATTTGAAAATGACTTGATAATATTTTCCGTTATTTAAAATTTGAGAATATTGACAAAATAGTATTTGATTAAATACAACCCATGATTCATGATGGTATCGAGGTATCGTGGATGTGTTTGATATATTAAACAACTTCTTGTAAGTGAGTTGTATACAAAAAAGTATTCACAATCATACGAACATGACAATATAATAATTATTAAAAGAATTTCATCAGGAATATATGGTAATGTTGTTTGAGATCCACCTCATTCCATTCTTAAATTAATTTACTTGAATGGAAAAAGTTATTAAACAAAAATTTATGTTAATAGTAAACGTAAAGACTAACCATGTGTTTAACTAAAACTCATAATCCCTAAAGATGTGAAAACCTTTCCTTTGATACCAACTACAAGGCTGCAGCCTTAAACATTAAATAATATTGAGTTATGTGAAGAGTTATACATTGAGGAACTTTTCAGGTTTTGAGTTTTCGAGAACAAGGCCATAAGAGTTACATTACATCTCAAAAATTACAATGTAGGCACTTCTTCTCTATCCAATTTTTTTCACAATAATAAAACTCCTTAATATAAAACAATATTTATTTTTTTGATAGAAATATTCAGGACTTATTCATTTATCTTACCCATATTTATACCCTGTGAAAATAATTTCTAAAAATTGGGATTATCATAAAAAAGTTCAGTAAGGGTTATAAAATAATGAAAGAAAACACTAATCCATCAATACAGACAGATAAATGAAATAATACATTTCAATCATAAAACATATGATTGTTAACATTCTAAATGAAATAATAATATTTATACATATCTCATAGAAATCATAAATCATAAAGGTAACGTGTCACATCCATAACATACATAAATTGTAGCTTTTACAAATACATTGGGAGTTATGATTCCAAAACCCATCATAGTATATTCCCCAAATTTCTTAGGAGAAACATTAACATTTACCTTCGTCACATTACCCAATCAATTTGAGAGCTATCTCAGGATCACCCACCCTAGTTATATAATAGAATCACCCATATATTTAAACAATTACCAAGAACCATAACATATTCATAACCCATAAAACAAGCATAAATTGAATATAAAATTTCCACATTGTAATCAAAATATATCCTTTAAATATATTGACATAATAAATGATTTATCAAAACCATTTTCAATAAAAAAATATGTAAAAATGTTATATGGTATTTATTTATATTTTAAAAGAATTTCATATTTTTAAGGAAGCCAAATATCAAATAGTACTTGCAGCAGAGGAAGTGTCATTGTCACCCCGTACGTTAAAAAGAATCATTCCTTCTGTCAATTATTAAATTTTTTCCTGGAAAATAATTCCCTTTGAATGAATTTAATATGCAAAGGGTTTTATAAACCATATAAAAAAGTCTTTGTATAATCCAAAATATGCCTCGATAAAAGGATATTGTGATGAAGTCCCAAATAATGATCGAATAAATGACATATAAATTGGTTAATGGGGTGACTATGTACAGAAACTATATATCCACACAAATGGAAGTGTAAATTAAAACATAAATAAATAAAAAATTATTCCACACATAATCATGCCATAATATAATAAACTATATATTCATAAAACCCAAAGAGGGGAAATTGAGTTTAGAAATTTCTTCAATAAAATTCGACAGCGTAACTGTATCACATAAAAAATCCGAAAATGACATTAAGAGAGAAAATAAGTTTTCTCATAATGTGGACAAACAATTTACTTCTATAATGATATATAAGAACATATACATACATAAGAAAATTGAAATTTAAATAAATAACATAAAAGAAGTCTTTGACTAAAAGGGGAGGGTGAAATGTTCCCTTACTTTGAGACCAACTTGTTACGTATGTTCCTTGTTCTTCCTGAATAATAAAAATAATATAATTTCAACATTAATAGGAAAATTTTTTAATATTAAAATTTTTTCCATATCACTTATTACAATGTTATAGAAATTTTATACTTATTTATGTTAATATTAGTTGTTTTGTCAATATTCAGTACTTGAGTCTAAAATGAACATGATATAATTAAAAATTGTCCATGTGGTAAAAATTCCCTTATCTCCAGAATTTTATTCATGATTAAAATATACAATATATAATTTATATATATTTATTTATTATATTCCATAACATTTGGAGATAATAAATGAAATGCACCGTTCATGAAGGTGGTAAGTCGTACGTACGCAATAATGCTAATTTCATTTATTTTAAAACCTTAATAAGTGAAAACTGAATGATTCATAGGTATATTATGATTCCATTAAAATATCATATGATATATATATTTTTCATATTTTCATTACCACCATCTTATACATGTTCTATTTATGGGATGAATGAATCATATCACATTAAGGGGGCAGTAGTCCGCACTTTCTCAAATGAAATTATCATATTTAGACATCATGAAAAGAATAATGGTATGTTTGTAAATAAAAATCACAACATCATGAAGAAAATATAAATATAATATATATAATATATATATTCATTTCCATATTAATGTCCACCATGAGAGGTGGTAGGGGAAAATCAAACAATTATCATTTCTTGAGGTAGTAGTTCGTCGTACACAGAAATAGTATATTTGTATCAATAAGATGAGGTTGTGTGTAAGTGAAGTTCAAATAAATATCAGAACAAAATCTAATTTTATTAAGGATAATGTTTTTTTATTTAATCAAATAATAATAAAATAATATTGTGTGGATGAGTAAAATAATGCAAGAGACCTTTAGAGAAGAGGATACCTCATAAAACATGCAACTCGTTTTGATATTAACCAAAATGATATCTTGAATTTCCATCTTCCTAAGGTAAGGCTTCTAAATGGAATAGAGGGATGTGAGAAAATTATTTTATAAAGGGTGGAAGACCAATGGTGCATGATAGTTATGATTAACTGGGTCGGGGTGATGTCCTTTTATAGTAGGGAGGAGGGGCACTTTAGGATGGTTTTGATTTATTATTTTTTTATAAACTGATTCTATGTTTTAAAAGCACCTAAAGTCATTTATAAAAATTGTAAGTTTATTTTGGGTAGAAATAATCTCAACCAATATGTTTTTAACAAGTATAGGTCACAAATTTATCCTTATATTTTAACTTTAACCCTTAGTTAACTAATATAACTTTACTATGTCTTCTTGTATATTAATACTATATGGTAAATGCAGTTTTTATAAAAATCAAATAGAACCTCAAGTAGCTCTTTAATGACATTTTAAAAATTATCTATGTAATTTTGTGGAATATTATATTTTTAGGACTTTAATTTTATTTTATTGAATTGAATTTTTTTATAAACCTCATTTTTGACATTTTTATACAAATCATATCATGACTTTTATAAATCCATAACAACGCAATTAATTTTGAAAGAAACTAAAATAAGTATAATAGAAAAAGTCATAATCATCCATAAAATTCGTGTATGGAATAAAAATTTAAAAAATACATTTATTTTAACACATATACTTTCATTTGTTTAAATCCTTTATTAATGAAGCAATCAATATATCATCATTATGTCATAATTAAATTTATTTATTTATTGTCTAAAATTATAAATAAAATATCATGATGTATAAAATATTTATTTCTTTCTAATTAAAATTTATATTTTAGGAGATGAACTATATAACCCCATATAAATTTTTTTTAGTTAAAAATGTTTGTTTATGTTATATTGTTCTTTAAATTAAATTATTTTTTATAAAATATTATTTTCTTATCAATGTTTCTCCATGGGGCCCCCAAATATACTGAATGATGAATATATTTGGAAATATCACATACAGTAGTATTAGGGAACTTTTTAGGGTAGTTTAATGTTCTTATAATATTATTTTTACCCTTATTTACTAGATTTACCATTTAACAATGGAAAATAAAATAATTAGTGCAGATATTATTCATAATTTTTAAAAATAAACGGTACTTATTTACACAATTTTGGACCTCAGGATTCTATATATATTATCAATTTTTCCAAATTCAAAACATAGATGTTTCAGAAATTAATTTTAAATTAATTCTCATGGTCAAAACCAAAAATCATGTTTTTTAAAAATAAAAACTACCAAAAGATTTACAAGTTTTTATGTCCAATTTCAATGTGAAATTACATATCTTGAAAAATATTATATTAAATTATAAAAATATAATCCAATTTCCCAATAATCCCTAATGAAACGTAAAATATAACAATATAAAAAAATAAGATGAAAAATCAATTGTGGCTTAAAATGCAGTATTTATCACTATTCATTAAAAATGATCATTATCATAAAATTACCAGAAATTTATCCAAAGTAAATTTTTATTTCTTGATTCGATAGAAGAAGTTTAATTTTAAAAATAGAATATATAATAGTGAAAAAAACTAGATTTAATAAGGGGTCCCTATCAAAAAGTGGTAAAATAACATTTATAGAAAAATACATCTTTTTTTTCTGAAAAATTGAATTTGTTCATATATCAAATCTTAAAAACATATAAGATGAATTTAAAACATTAAATTGAATATATATCATATATTTTTCATAAATATTTATAAATAGTGATATTAAAACACACTTCTTCTGTTTTAAATACGTTTTCATAAAAACACATCTATTATATTGAATTGGTTTTTTATTTCCATTCCTAATACATTTTGTAACCAATGAGTTATTATTTAAATATGTGTAAGGCATATCTCAAAATTTAGTTGATACTATTCATTCCTCTATTTCAATGGCTAGGCGTTAACTATAATTTAATGTAATTATATTATTATTGTATTATATTTCAGTATAACTCAATTTGGTGTGCAACGTAAGATTTCGGTGAAACCCTTTGATGCATGTCAAGTACGCTATTGGAAGAAGAATCCCCTTTAATGTAAAATTAATATCATATTCATAATTAATAATAGAAATTTAAAAATATTATTCAATAAATACATGGGTATTTATATTCTAGACCCTGTGAAATTAGGGGACGACATGTGGATTTTCAACACAAGCCCACTATGGGATGGGTTGTGACAGTGTGTTGTCAAAATAATTTGGTTCTACCATAAGACCATAGATTTTAATATTGGTTAGGGAAAAAGTTTCAGGTGCTTCAAGTTTGACATTCAGTCCATGGACTGTTGTGTTCGTGCTGCAACCAATGTATCTGTACACCAAGACTATGATCAGCTTCATTTTAACTCGATAAATGAAAAAACTAGTTTCATAAAAAGTAATGTTACATGCAACATATATTACTTGGTCGTGGTTTCAATGTCCTTATTCATACATCTCTCTAGATATACTCACTGGTCATTGCACTTTATTTTTAGATCCATGATGCCTGATTGAGCTATCCCAGATAGGACTCAGCATCAATATCATGAGGATGACCACCTCAGTTTTGGTGCATCAATAAGTAAACTAGTTCATAATGTGTGGCCTCTAGGTGATGCACAATCTATAGAGCCACCTATTGAGATGAGGATGTTACCAATATTATTATCCAACTAGGTACATAGGAGGAGTGAACATTATGAGTCTTAGTGAGATATACCCATCAGGTTATAAGGTGATCCTGAACCACGTGTTGTTGAGGATATGCTTGAGTCAATGACACGAGTTTTTCTTCTGGTCAAGACACCATTAGATAAAATGGTGGTCCTAGTGGTGACCCCTCAACATTTATTCATTGGACAGTGGTAGTGTTTGGTGGCCCAATCATATGATGAGTCAACTCTATTGTGGTCAATGTTTTAGATCCTTTTTAGGGAGGAATTATCCCCATCTATGCTATATGGTGAATATATATAAGAGATTTTATAGCTTCAATAGGGTATCAGGGAAGTATCGTAGTATTCATTGAGGTTAAAAAAAATATCTTGGCACATGATTGATATCGTCTGAGATTAGTTCATTCGAGCTCAGACCTTCAATCAATGACTATATATGGACATATAAAAAAATGGAATAACAATGATCATTAATACAAATAAATATGTGAAAGATACATATTTGTTGGTTGATATATTATTGATTTTGAGGATACAAATAGTGGTAGATGTTACTAGGAATGTAGAAGTAAATACTTCATCAGTAGTGAGCCAAAGTTATTCTGAGGGACATGAATATGCAATATTTTTTTGTAGGAGGTCCCTGAATAGAGGGTCTATAGTTCATGTCTAATGGGATGGTTTCAGTTATCCTAGGGAGTGGTGATGATACTTCTATGATTAATGGGGACATATTGAATGAGATTGTCTAACCCTCTCTAGTGTTAAAGTGAGGTAGTGGATTGTCTATTAAGGGAGAGGTAGTAAAATGATCGGATAGTTCCACAATTTGGTGGATGTGGAAGTGGATCTATAATGGAATCTATAGTGGGTAGACACATTGACATGTAACAACCACCAATCCCAGGTTTTCTACATAAGGATAAGAGAAATATATAATAGGGGTGGGGACCAATACAGGTGGTTGAGTCTTATGACCCAAAGGCTTTGGGAATTATTCGAGGAATTATCTCTCTCTTTTATTCCTTAGTTGTTATACTTATAGACGTATGTTCTAGTTATTTATTTATTTCCACCTCTATGTTTAATGATGTAGAGATTTCGGTAGAGCCTTTGGGTCGACCCTTACACAAGGAGATTCCTACTTGATATGACTTAGTGAATTTACACTTGTGATGATCGTGTGACATGACTCTTGGTTCCATGATTTTCTCATTTGATCTATTTTTTGTAGTTATGAGACCATATGCCACAATGATAGTTATGGAATAGTTATCTATAGAACATTCCAAGATTTACAATTTTAGGTGGTTGATTTAGTGTTTCCACAGTGATAGGACCATGTTATCATTTGTGGGTGAATATTAAAACCACACAATGCAAGATTGACTCATGCATATTTGGGTTCAATAAATTACTCATTAGTTGGATAACATAACCCTTGGTGGAGTTGATGTTATGATTTTATAGTTCCCTTTAGTGGTGGTGGAGTACATGGAAGTCTTACCTAATGATGTTACATGATTTCCTCCCCACAATGATATAGTTTTATGCATTAATGTAAACTTTTAGATGACCCTGATATATGTAGTTGCATATCATATGGATCTCATAGTTCATCATGAGATGAGGGTTTAGTTGGTCGACTTGTAGAAGACGTTCATCATTAGATATATTATATCATTCTTTTCAACACCAATTTTTATCACCATGAAGCAGGATGATAGATTGAGGTTATGTGTGGACTACCAAAACATGAACTAAGAGACTGTGAAAGAAAAGTATCCACTACAGTGGATTGATAACCTCTTTGACCATTTAAGAGGGAAATGATGGTTATCCAAGGTTGACCTTAGGTCATATTTTCACCAATTGTGAGAATTATTTGTTGATATATCAAAGAAAACACTCATATATCACTAAGGCCACTATGAGATCATGGGGATTCCCATTAGCATGATGAATTCCCCAACATGTTTTACAAGTCTCCAGATCTAGATCATTTGGCCCCTCAAAGTCTACTTATGGTTAGAAATCCTCAATTATATCCTTGAATAATCAGTGGCTGAATAGGAACATAAGTGATAATGGAGTATTATTCTAGACATAATTTGAGAGAACCATAATTATGGGAATATCAAAAAGTGATAATTTTAGATACAGGTGCTCCACTTTCTAGTACACATTATCTCATCAGATGGTGTGGTAGTGTACCCAATGATGTTCAAATATGTATTAGATTGGGATCCACAAAAGAGAATGATGGAGGTGAAATGCTTATATGGGGTGGAAAGCTATTATCAGTGATTAAAACTTAATTTTTTTTTGGATATCAGCTCCAATGAAAAAATTTACCAAAAAGGGGTCGCTTTCCATGTAGGCATGAGGTTTCCAGTATGATATTTAGGAGTTTAAGAACCTATTTATTAGAACCCTCATCCTGATATTTTTAAAAGATGGTCATAATAATGTAGTTTTTAGTAATTTATCAAGAATAGAGATTCATTGTATAATGATGAATAGGTAATAATGGATTTAATATTGTTCATGTCAACTAAGGAAACTTGGTAAGTACCATGGAAACCACACTCATGAGTTAGCATCTGTAGTCTTCTCACAGACGATATGGAGTCATTGGCTAATGGATTAGTGATTTATCTTCTATTTTGACCACATGATTCTAAATAATATAATCTCATAGAAGGATATTAATATGAGATAGAAGAGATAGATATATTTCCTCCAAGAATTTGACTTAAAATATTATCATACTACTTGCAAGGGGATCATGTAAGAAGATACACTCAGTAAGGGATGTTTTTCAGATTTCCAAAGTGTGGAATTATAGATGATGGGCTTATTGGAGTTATAAATTATAGGTGGATATGGATCATCTTAGCTTTATACTATTGTTGGTACTCCTCCAATTTTCCAGATACATAGAAAGGAAAATCTTGGAGATTCTAATTTTGATATCCTGCATAATTAGATATCCATTCTACATGCTCTTGATGGATTATTTGAAGGAGGGGAGCATGTCATTCTTATCAGAGGATGCATGATGGTATGAGTTATGTAGCAGGACTTGGTTTTGAGAAAGTTTCATATATCTCATTTTTTGGTACTTCCATGTGTGGAAAATATGTATCATGGCCTATGATCTTAGTTTTGGTGGCCATGGGTGATGAAATAAGTCACATCGTTTGTCTCCCTATGACTTATATGTCCGCATGTGAAGCAAGTATTATAGGGTTTATCTCAACCCCTTAAGGATGTATAGTATATTTGTGTTTGGTTTTCCAAGGAAATTGTAAAATTCATACCAGATACATTCAGGACAAATGATTCCAATTGGATGTTCATATAATGACACCGCATGGCAGTCCACATCTACGTTATCCAATTGTACAATTCAGTAAGGAGAATGTGATTCCTCTATTTTCATGAGATAGTTCAACACCACGGATTACCTTCGATGATTGATTTTGGCTATGATATTCGATTCACATATCGTTTTTGGAAAGGATTTGTGAAGGTGTTTTGAAATCAGTTATGCTTGATTGTTTCCTCTTACCCCAATACTATTATCCAGATTTAGTGGACCATTGAGGTTCTAGAGGACATGATTTGAGCTTTCATAAAGTAATTTTAACATAGTTAGTAGGATCACCAACTTCTATTTGATTTTTCAACAAACAAATGATTTTTATACACTGTTTGTATGAAACCATTCATGCTATTTTATGAGAAACACTATTGGTCACCACATTTTTGGACTAATCCATGAGTGTTTTCACACATGGGATCAAAATAGTTATAATATACTACTTTAGAGGTAAAAATTATCTAGTTTAATTTGAGTGCTATATTGATCTATCATATTTCTTTTGAGGATAGACGATGGTGACCTTTTAAAAACATGATGATGACCATGTGTTTCTACAGGTTTCAATTCGATGTCAATTAATGATATTTGGCCGAGGTGGAATGTTTTGAATGAGATTCATTTTACCATTCTAGAAACATCATAGAGATAGAGAGGTTGTGTAGTTCTTGTATCTATCACATTCCTTAAAATGGTAACATTTGGTATTCCACTTGTTGTAGCTGAGGAGGAGCATGCATGACCCATCACAAGTTATCAACTAGGGTG
The DNA here is from genome assembly GCA_963277665.1 of Viscum album. Lineage (NCBI taxonomy): Eukaryota > Viridiplantae > Streptophyta > Magnoliopsida > Santalales > Viscaceae > Viscum > Viscum album. Next base: position 1,345,908,092 of record OY728121.1, on the reverse strand, counting down.
AGATTGAAATTGAAGATGGATCTACCTTTGTAGAGTATAGAGTTATGATAGTGGATTTGTATGATAATTTACATAATGGTAATGTGATTACTTTAGTGTGTGTCTGGGGGTAGGACATTAATCATTAAGAGTGCATGTGGGAGATATTGGATCATATTTGTTCTCAGTACCCCAATCTCTTGGTGTAGCCACATTATTCTTGTAATTTTTGGACCTAAATCCTCATATTGGGGAGAATTTAATGATTCAAAATTTTTATATATTATATTTAAATATATTATGGATTATTTTCAAGACATTGTGTTGAGACGACATGTGATTTCAAGGCATAGCATGCCTTGGATAATTATTTGAAATATATTTATTATATTAAATAGATAGGATTTATTTTTTTCTCAAAAATTATTATTAACATTAAAATAGAATACTGAATCTAAAATCTGTGGCCACCATTGAGTTTATAACATATATTTTATCTTTTTCATGAAATAAAATTCATTAGAGAAAATCATTTTTGGAAAATTAATCATTACCATGGGTAAAAAAATTAATAAAGAAAATTTATTTAATCTAGCATGATGTAATGACCTAATTCCCTTCTATATAATCACGATAATGCAAAAAAATTAGAATTATCCACAAAAATAGTCCAAGGATTGTTCCTCAATTATTTTCATTGTGAGTTTCATTTCTATGCCTAATTTGTCCTTGGTAATTTCGTTGTCTCGTTATTTTACAAACTCTAAATAATTTATCATTTTACATCTATTTCATGGAGAAATGATTCGATATCATAGATCCAAGCCTGACATAATTTAATAGTTGGGTAACGATAGAGGAAACATCGGATAAATTGATTAAATGACATGTTTTTGTGTTATTTAGTGAATAATGAAGAAAGATGATCAACAAAATTTTCCTAAATTATATTATGGATGGTTTTTTATTATTTGATGATATAATGTCTCACCCAGCAAAAATAGTTGATTTTTTGCTTGGGGAACAGTCTGGTAAATGGTTGGGGGAGTGGAGAAGATGTGTGATTCTAGATATGGTTTTTATGAAATTTTCAATTAACAGAGAATGTATAGTGTATCTACACACTATGTGGGAAATTTTGATTAGGGGAATGCATTTCTGGATGTAGATGAGTATCACACTATGTGTGACCATGTCACATGGAACAAGATCCCATTTTGATAGCTCGTTTTTACAATATAGGGTGTGTGGACTTGAGTTGAAAGTACACGATGAAGGGAATGATTTTTTTCCCTGGCACAAAATGAACATTCTATAGATACATAAGCATAGATGTGTATTGGGTCATGGGATAATGTATAGATGTAGAGGCATGATGTGAAATTTTAAACAAACAAGTGTTTGGGACTTTTAGATGGTAGGACCTAGTGACAATGGTGCATGTCGTGTAATTCTAGTACATGATGTTTTCTCTATAATAGTTAGTTTATAACCATTTTACATTATATCAGTGACACATTTCATTCACTATGTGTTCCCAATAACCATTCCCAGAGGGTTAATTAAGAATTTCATCCTAAATAAAATATGGTGACCCCTTCAGTAAGTCTTATTGGATAGAGTTATTTTAATCCTTCCATGAGGCTCAGAGTGAGACCCACAATCATCATTATTCCCTAGGTGTTTTTCATGGTATTTTCATGACCAACACTACATGGTAGGTGATTATCTATAAATCGGGTTAATCTAGATCGATTAGTGGTTATAACAAATGTCCTTGGGAGTTATCCTCCTCTTTTAATTATATCTCTTCAAGAATCATGTTCATACTTCTTAGGGTGTGACCTTACAAGAACTACCTCTATGATGGATATAATCTGTTATATCTTAATCATAGTGTTTTTTCTTATATATGAGTTATATGTGGATCCTTTGACAATTAAACCTACGCTAGTATTGTGGTTATGAATTAACATTTAGACTATGTGTATTTTTTGTGTATATATGGATATTATCTTTTATGTGTTATAGCCATATACCTATATTGAGTTGACTGTTATTATTTAATTATATTCTTTTTAGTTTTAGGGGGAAGCATTGGGTGTGTATATACTCAACCATATAGGTTAATTTCCACCATGTTTTATGTCCTATGTAGATGATCAACATTTTTATATATTCCTAGGGGGGCCATGAATAGGAGATTCTCAGTGAGACCAAATAGACCAAGGTGTATTCCTTGAGTTCCTTGAATGTTGTCCCCATATTCACAGTCATGTTAATAATTTTTTAGTATATTTTTTGTTGGATTAAATTTGACCTTCTTTACCTCCCTTTACATCATGTCATACTCTTGTTGAGGGACTTAATATATTCATGAATGGTTTACTTTTTTATATTTTATCATCGTAAGGGAATGGAATTGTCTATGTGGGTATTAGTACATAGGCTAATTCCTCTGATTATTTTGATATTCCCACTCATTCCAAATCTCTAGCCCCTAAAATATTGGAAGTGTTTTAGGAGATTAACAATATGGGCCCCCCTTTGGGATGTGTTGTGACATTTTAGAGAAAATTCTCACCCTTATTGATATCCATAGCTGATGTCTGCACAAAACTCCAAGAATCTAAACTTCCTAATCAAAAAGTCTATGAAATAATACTAGAACTGTAATGAAAATACATTTTGTTATTTGATGACACCATAGAATTGGTTTGAAAACCCCTAGAGGGAAATTTTACATGTTGAATAATATCATAAATTGTGATAATACTAATTATGTATATAGTGGATCTCATAACCCCATTATACAGAGTAGCTATATAAATATCTTATAAAATACCTAGAGATAGAGGACATCATTCCATAGTATGACAAAGAATTTTCTACCAAACATTTCTAATGTTATAGGGGATATTTGGAAAAATGTATATACAGAGATACAGACCCAATATATAATATTACATGTAGAAAAAATATCATACCACCTAGGTAAATGGTGGGGGGGGTTATACACAACATATTAGATGGAATGCCTTTATCATCATGCATGTACACCATTATTATTCTATGTGATCCAAATTAAAAACCAAAAAATATAAATATATGAACAGGCTCATATTGATAAAAATACCACAACATTTTGATTTATTTAATATATTACTCAAAATAAGTAATTTTTTTCCAACATAGACACTCAAAGTTGAAGTCGTGAAAAATAACCCACCAATAACATAGTGGGACATGCGGTAGCTCCTCTGTGATACTTATGGTACAATAGGCAAGGAAAGGCAATTACACCAACCAATAATGTGGTTCCCATACAAGACATGCATATAATACAACAGCTCCATTTTTTTCGATTTAGGAGGATTCCAACTCAACTCATCCCATATTTCTATGGCCCCATATTTCCATGTTGGTCACACCTCATCCCAAAAAATTCCGGGAAGTTTTTTTTAATATCCTAGTTATATTATATGGATGATTTCATAGTTATTGGTACACTCCACGATATTCAAGAACATAAATCATCATTATGGAATAATTCACATCCACTTCCACACTACACTATGAAAAATGATTCCATTTCAATCCTACCTAACCACTTATCGACGGTACATGACACTGATAACTAAAAACACCCCTTATGAGGATTCCCCAGCTACACATAACAACCCATTGGGATCGACAATAAATATCCAACCATTCGATCATGGCACCCCCATTTCATACAACATTAAAAATCCCTCAGGCCACACCCATTGGTATGAGCCACTGTCATAACAAATTATAGGATGGAGTGGGTGACAGATAAAAATAAATATATTTTCATTCATTTACAAGTATTTATATTTTCATCAATGAAAAAACTAATCCAAATATGTAATATCAATTATATAGAAATATATAAACTTAGTTCATTGGGCCTAGGATTTCCAATGAACATTGAACATTAAAATGGATTCTGAATAATTAAATAACATTATTATAATCAATTTTGACACACCCTGTGAACCATAATTATTGGATAATATTATTTTTTAGATAATAAAATGTATATAGTATTATGATCTTGATAAATTCCCTATCTCATGGCATAATAGAATTACATTTATCTGTTTTCCAACCATGGTTTTCATTATCAATTCTAGGAGATCATTTCATTGATGTCATCACATATTTGGGCAAACTCCCTTAATTCATCTTTTATTCCACCACTAAACTATTCCATAATATATTTCTCAAAATATTTTTTATCTAATGTAAAATCATCCTTTCACTAGAGAGGTATTATATCAAGATTGATGTAGTGAATTCTTAGTATTTTTTATACTTTAAACCAGTTAAATAAATTATTAATTACATATATTAGAATAGATAATTAATACACTCTAAACTTCTAAAACATGCATAATATATTGAGAATTAATTATACAAAATTCATAGGGTAAATCTATCTTTCAAGAAAACATTGTGGTCACGATTTTTACAACATAATTCATTTTTATAATTAAATCAATATTTCATTTTAAATCTCATTATAAGATAAAAAATATCATTTTTTTAATCAATATATTTTTATTTATGTTCTTCCCCGCCCACAATTCCTTGTTGGATCATCTATTTTCTAAAAACCACTATCCATAGTTAATGGGGCCATAAGATAAAATTTTTGGGGTCTTTTATGGGCGTAAATTCAATATTTTACTCATGGGGATTTTTATGAACTTGGGAAATAAAAAATTGAGCTATGTATCAACTTTGGATAATCTATGTAACTATATATTACACATATATAATTATTTCATTTGATTGTTAATTATTTTTCATACTAATCATGTTGTTGTGTAATAAACAATTTATCACCTAATGTTACCCTATAATAAATTTTCTACGCTATATATATATCATAATCATGATAGGATGTGTAGAGAAGATTGATAAATGATATTCTTTTATAAAAACATTAATTAAACCTAGTATTAATTGATAACATAACTAATTATATAATGTTAAACCTATATCTTTAATAGTATTAACTTCTAATAATTTCCTATTTTATGATAATTAATATTTTTTATATCTCTCTATCATAATTTAGATATTAATAAAACCTATTTAATAAATATTTTTTTGTAATTTTATTCAATTATTATTATTTTTCACTTCTCAATTTAATACCCATTCCCATTCTGAGAAAATCCATCAAAATTAGATCATTATCTACCATTATTTAGGATATAATACCAGAGTATTTTCTACACAAGAAAACATGTACATAGATGATATTAACTATATCATAATGTAATTTATATTAAAAATAACTTAGTAATTGTATCAATATTATATACCTCAAGTTATGATCTTTATGGAAAACTATATATTTCAAAAACTTATGATCAGTTTATATGTAACATTTCTTTCAATATAGGTAATTTATTTTCATATTTAAGGAAATAAAATAAATGAAAACTCTGAATCACGGGTTGCATAATTAGTCTCATGGGATATAAACTATTGAGATACATGATATAATTTTATTTTAATAATTTAATATATAACCTCTCAAACCATTTCTTGATGCATTTATATAAATAAGAAGGCATTTATAAACATATTTCACTTATTACTAGTTCATTTATCAATATGATTATTGGATCCCCAATGATATATTCACATGAATGTTCATGTAACTTTATCCAATTACATTTAATTATAACTAGATGATTATAAGATCAAGTTATTTTTTAGTCAAGTAATTAATAGTATAATTGTAATTCAAGGGAACTATATATTTTAGTTATGTTTGTTGGTCCTAAAAATATAGTGAAAATAATTTTTTAAAGGATATTGGATTTCATATTATTAGACACAATTTCTTTATGGAATCAAAAAAGTTAAAAAAAAATTGAATATATTTATAAAGGAAATACATATCCCATTAAACATGGGGAATGATTAAAAATTGAGTTTAATGATCATTGTAACAATTAGATTATCCATGATTTTCATTAAAAACTACTATAACAAATTTATCGATAATATATTTTGTTAAACAATTATTCTTATTCATAGAAAAGGATAACTTCATAACTCAAAAGGAATTATTTGAAAAAATAATTAATACCTCATTTATGAAAATAAATATTTTGAATATAAGTTTTATACTTTTTTTATAATGATGACTGTGATGAAGTTAATTATATAAAAATTTATCGTCTAAAAAATAATGATAAATAAATTTTTCAGTTTGTGAATATAGAAATGATTTCCTTGTAATTATTACATTTCTTCCATTAACTAAATTAATAACCTCATTGAAAAATATTTCTTCCTCCAATATAAATTGGATTCACTCCATGTTAATACATATAGATGAATGAAACTTATATAATAGAAATCATTTAATTTCTTTTATAAGTCAATGAATACAATTATAATAATTCTATATAGATGAACTGATATATTTATTTTATTAAAGATATTATAAATTGATAATTAATCTTCTTGACTAGGGGAATGTCCTATAAATTTTTCCTAAAATATATCAATAAATTCAATATCAAATGATACCTACATTATTCTAAAAATATCCATATCCTCCATAGATTTTATTTAATATAATTATTCCAAAAACATGTCACAATGATGCGATAATGAATGCGGCTCATTAAATGTTGTGGTTAAAGAAATATTCCTTCTAAGAATATTTAATTCCATACATTCATTCCCAGTTTTAATTTCATTATTTATACAATAAAATAAATCATTTAAATTTGAGAGGAAATCTACATCAAAAATTAAGTCAAAATCCACCATAGAGATCATAATTATATTTTCAACTTGTTGGAAGTAATTTCATACATTTTTTTAACTTATATATATTCGTTACAACCAAATATCAACCTTTTCTTCTGATTGATAAAAATAATTAATGTTTCTTAGGATGATTTATTTTTTTCAATCATGAATGGAATAAAATATATTCCAGACATAAAAAAATAATGCATTAGAAAAAATTTAGTGTGAAAAAATTAAATTTTTATAGATCCTTTATAGATTTTAATTAATACATTGTAGTAAAATTTTATCATCCTTTATCTTATGACATCTTTTGGGTAGACACACCTATCCTTTAGGATATTTCTTAGATTAATATACAATTTACATGCAATTTTAAATTAAACAATGGTGGTTTGAAATGGATAATCGTATCTCCAAATGTAACATTTATTTTCATAGGTGTATGAGGTGTTATTTTATGATTATAGAAATAACTATTGAGTCAATGCTTGTATTACTGAAAGAAATGAGGTGAAATTGTGGGGGAAGTGTGTTTCACCTTATATAGTTTAATATAATATGGGATAGTTCTATATTATTATGTTCCATGTTTTTAGAGGTGATTCATGTTAGGGTTATTATGTCAATTAAAGGGATTTGATACCTGATTGTTTGGGTAATGATATTCTATTAATGATGTGTGGTTGTCGAGTAAGGCAGATTGGAAGGGGGAATGTTTGATATTTTTCCCCATTGTGGTGTTTCTTCAATGGATTCACGATTTCTCATGATTTACCATAATATTACTAACCATTACATTTAACCATATTTTTATTGAAAAATTATTATGTAACTAAACATTAAATACCATCCTATATAGTATTCTTCATAGTAGGGAGGATCTACTCACAAAACGAGAAGGTATGTGGGTTTTTATTTAGTTTCCCATGAGTGGACCTCATGGAATGTTCATAGTTGTCATGGTGTGAATGAATGTTTGGTCAGATTTTTGAATCTAACATTTTGATCATACTTGAACCATAGTGCTTTTGTTTCATTACATCATTGTTCAAGGTAATCATATTGAATTTGAATAATTTATATTTCTTTGATTAAAGATCGTCAATATTCCAGAAAAATACTCAAACATTTTGAATTGTGATGGTTTATAAAATTATAAAAAACATAATATATTTGATATCTCAACAATATTTTTAGATAATATTTCATCTATTCCCAATCACAACAATACTGTGACATTTCAAACCATGATCCTTTAAAATAATTTTTTTATAAAAAAATTGAATGATCATTGGAATTATTGTTTATTCATTTTCTCAAAAAACCATGATAGACAATGGTGCATCCATAAGAAAAATTGACTTCACATAAATTAGATGTCCCCCAAATTTTTAGAGAGAGTCAAATTTGTAATCCATGTATGGTTTTTATTCCATTTTTTTGTTCTCTTTATATCATTCTTTATAGGGAGATTGTGATGGGGGATTAGATTTTATTTCATCCATAGACATTAACATGATGATGGTTTTTTGGATATAGGTTTTTTATTTGTTTTCCTATCATTGTTATTTTTTGTAATCATCATAATATCATCTTTATATGTTTTTAGAATATTCTATTGAGGTATGATATTAAAAAATTTGATTTATTTAATTTCTATAAATTTTGAAAGTATTATTCTCATTCCTTTTTTTAGGATAGTTTGTATAATCCTAATGATGATAATGAAAATAAGTAAATTAGATATAATTATATAGGTTATTTAAATTTATTTTTATATGATTATATGTTTTTTTCATGTGGTTGACTTCTATTTGACAATTCCATTATTATTGTTTTTTATGGTCTGATATGAGTGTCAGGGTATTGATTAAATATTTGGAATCACCTACCATAAATTTTTAATTATTTAGTGATGTTAATGAATTATTTAACTTAAATCATTGATTAATGTTAATAATTTTATTCAAGATATATTGACTTGATATGAATACATCGATTAAAAATAAAAAGTATTGAATTTGTTTTGTTATTAAATTTGCGTACATCTTGTTTGTTCCGTGATTTTTTATCATCATTTGATTATTGTTCTATTATTTGTGTGGTCGTGTGGCTAGTATTGATGTATGGATATAGTGAGATCATACTGGTATTTTTTGTAAGGCTGATGCTACATTATTGGGTTTTTATTTATATGAATTATGAGGAATACATTCTTATATTGTAAAGAACTTGCCTTTTGATGGAACTGGTGACTGTTGGAATGTGAGTGAGGTTATTCATGTGGTGATGGGTTAGTGTATTATTGGGTGATGTCATAGTCTCCTTTGGAATATAACATTCATGGTAATGATGTCCGTAGTAATGGGTATAAGATATATTTTTTATAGAAACTACTTGATAATGAATTTTCAATATTATAAATATATGTGTAATCTCTATGATATATTTATATATTTCATGGATAATAAATTTTCCCAAGAATAAATGTATAAATTAATAAAATATTGAATATAATATTTATGGTAAATGGAAAATTTTTAAAAATATTGATTATGAGGTTAAATGAGGATTTGTTTAATTGTTATGGTATTCATATGATGAAATGTGGGGAAGATTGGGTTATAGTGTAAGAATAGGTTGTTCACATTTGGAAGGAGTAGTGTAGCAACTATTATTAGAACTAATTTTTTTTTGGTATGTAGATTTTTATTAAGAATGTGTGTGAATATGATATGTTCTATATATTTTACGTTTGTTTTCATACAAACCGAATTTCATCAACAAAAACATCTCAATTCTCAAATATTTGGTGTCCCATTTGTTTTCCCAAAATCCATATTGGAGACTGAGTCAATCGATGGCTACTTATTCTTCCATAATATCCCTTTTGGGTGTATCATATACTATTATTTCTCATGGAGGGTATATTAATATATGATATAATAGATTTAGGTATTATTACATAATATTTTGAATGAATAAATTAGGAGTTTATTTTCAAAAAAAATAATTGGATTTCTAAATTCTATTAGAGGATCCCAAGGTTAGTTTCTTTAATATTCATGTTACCCTAATATAACAGGTATGCATTTAATATTATAGATATATATATTATTATTGTTATGGATATGGGGTTTGGTTTTTGATGATGTGTGATGTATGTGGTTGAGATATAAGATATGATTTGTGATTTCAAGGTTGTGAATTTAATTGAAGCATAATATGTTTCTCATTATGTTGTGATAGAAAGAATATATGGGTGAAGTAGTTGGGGGTGTGTTAATTATATATTTTTTTATATTACATAATATACATGGATATGGTTTTTGGTTACTGGAACTTGGTATGGGTGGGAAATATTTTTCATTGTATATGTTATTAAGTAAATAAGGTTTCCTTATGACTATTACATTCCTTCATATTTGGGGAGATTGTTGAGTCAATATGGTTTCTTTATTACTTTATTAATCCTCATGATTTGAAAATCACAAACACTTTTTCTCAAGGAAAATTTTCATTCTACCCTGTGTTTTAATTTCATAAGGAAAATTTTACTTCCCTAAGGAAATTTGTCCTTATCATGTTTTTCATTGTTTATCTTGTCTAAAGTGTAAAATTCGGTTTCATATGTAAACCTTGGAATCATATTATACTTAGGTAAAGAACATTCTGTTTTCATGATATAAATTCAGACTCTGAGTTCTCTGAATTCAGACTACGAACTCTTTTGAGTTTTGACACCGAGTTCTCTAAATTCAGACTCTGAAATCATATGAGTTATGTCTCCGAGTTCTCTGAATTCAGACTCCAAAATTTATATGTTTAGACTCTGAATCCTAATGAATTCAGAGTCCGAACTATGTATGTTCTGAATCCAAATTCTCATGAACTCAGAATCTCATCATTGTATGTTCAGGTTCCGAAGTCTTGTGAATCCAGATTCTAAATTTCATTGAAATTTAGATTCCGGAATTATATAGAGTTCGGACTCTAAATTCCTTAGATAACAGAATCCAATGATGCTTGTATTATAGACACCGAATATGTTTTTTGTTAGAAACTGAACTTTTATATGATTACATTATTAATATTTTATTTTGATTATGTAACCATATTTTTTCTTAGACATGTTTTTTTATTAAACAATGTCATGAATTCGATTACTAACTAACCGTTGTTTGAGTGACACCTGTATAGGTCTCTCCAAAATTCATGGACAAATATGATCGTTGGAGGAGGGAGCTGACCGTTGAAGGTATGCCTATAAATATGATCTCATTGGAAAGAACTAAAAACAAGTTGATAAATCTAGATATTACATGATGCTGAAGTGATTTTAATAGAGATAGACTTTATATCATTGTGCACACTTAACAACTTGTACAGACGTGCTTAGTGCGACTCCAAATGTTGATTAGTACATTCGAGGGCTTCCGGGGATAAGAAGACAGAGGTGCTGACTACCTTAAAGTTCAAAGACTTCCTTGCTGAAGAAAATAGATTTTCTGACTACATTGAAGTTGAGGGCTTGCAGGGATAGCACGAAATATTCTGATCTTCGTATCGAGGTCATAACCTAGGGTGGGTAAGATAGACTTTTTTGAAAGTATAAATAAAAGGACCTTTATCCATGGTTGTTGGATACACTTCTCTTTGGGTTAAAATACTTACTACTTGTTACCTGTTTTTTTTCAAGTTTTCCACTGTATTTTTGATTGTTGAGGAATGTATAACTATCTTATACTTTATTATAATTGCATACATTTATTTAGTAAGATTATATACGCTTTAAGGTAGAATCTTTATCTTTGTAAACTTTTGTTATGATTCTTTTCCAGAACCACTTTTCTAGAATTACGTTCTCAGAATCATATTTCTAGAATCTAGCAAGTGTGTATAACTAGTGGTTTTGAGAATTACCTTATCAAACCTTGTTAAACATAATCATGTTCAAAAGTTAAAAAGGAATTATTTAAAGTGCACAATTCACCCCCCCTCTTATATTTTGAGAACTATTAGATACTTCATTTAGTATATATATTAATTCGTTCCATCATTTTTTATTATAGAGTATTTCATACTCAACATACCATCTCAACAATTGGTATCATAGGTTTGCAACCTCATTCTCTGAACAATCTCAACAATTGGTATCAGAGGTTTGGTTTATTCTTAATTAATCTCTTGATTAGATTCAAGAGAGAAATAATCTTCTTCTTACTTCCAGAATTATCTTTTCAGACTCATAATGTTCGGATTCATTTTTTTAATATTCGTGTTCTATATTTTTCTTGCTCAGGAATATTTTCCATGTTTAGTTAACCTTACTACTAACAAGTTTGTGTGGAGATAGTTTTCTTTAATATGGAAGGAATCAATGTTGGTTCCATTGAAAACCTAAATCCTACTATACCACCTATTTTTGATGGGAATGATTTTGAATATTGGAGAGATCACATGAATACATTTATTGTTAATACTAGAGTGGAAAATTTTGTTATGCAGACTGGAGGATATAAAATTCCTGACAAGGATGTTAGTACTTTCACCAACCAAGAAAAGCATGAATATCAACTGAATTATAAGGTATTCAATACATTTCTTTGTTCCAGGACTAATAATTTTTATAGCCAAATTTTGTCTTGTGATGTAGCAAATATTATTTGGAAGAAACTTGAAGTTACACACATTGGAACTTCCAAAGATGTTGAATCAAGGAGAGCCATGCTTAGTGATGAATATCATTGTTTTTGCTTTCATTAAAGAGAACCCATATATAAGGTGCATCAGAGATTTATGACTATTGCTAATAGTTTATAATCCATTGGTGAGAGAGGATTAGATTATGATGCTCTTGTGGACAAGATCATAGACATCATGCTTAACGAGTGGGAATCTAAGAGAACTGCTATTAATTAGAATAGAAAGTTTACTGAGATTTCTCTTGATGAACTTTTTGGAACTCTTATTCAGCATGAGACTCGAATGAAGAGAGATGCTGACAAAATTAAGAAGAATAATGAAAACGGCATTGTTTCTTTTACTAAAACATCAAATCATATGAAATACATGACTCCTGAGAGAGTTAGAAGAACTAAATCTAAAAAGGTTGTTATACAATCTGAATCTAGTGGAAGTGAATCTTCAGAAAATGAACTAGCCAATATTTCTCAAAGGATAATCAATATAGGTGGATAGAAGAACATTCAATATATATATAAGAAGAATTAAAGGAAAGATAATAATGATTCAGAAGCCACAAGATTTGAATGCAAGATAGTTGTACATATAAATCCTGATTGTCCTATGCTTAAAAGTAAGGAAAGAAAGGAAAACAATTATGAGAGAAACAGAAAAAGGTACTACAAAGACAAAGCTAAGAATGATTTGAAAGCCAAAAACACTTGGAGTGCCAGTGGTGGAGACTCTTTTAATGAATCAACATATTAAGAATCTTCTGGATAGAATAATCTTGGACTAATAGCCAGCCTACCTATTGATAATTATTTATTAATAGATAAGATACATAATGCTAAATCAATGACCAAATTTTTATTAAATACTAATTATATTGTGGATAAATACTATAAATCATTAGATGATGAATCTTCTTTTGATGAGGATAATACCTTACCTACCTTTGAAAAAGATTCTAGTTTTTCTAAGCTTCTTGAGAATGAATATACTAAAGTCAACAAAATTCTTTATATGGAAAATTCTAGGATTCTCTACTTAGTAAAGAAATATTAGATCTTTCTAAAGATCTTGATAAGAAAACCCTTGATTTTTAAAATATTTCAAAAAATCCTTAAGCAATAAATTCTGAGAAGCATAAACTTTCTAAAGATCTCAAAAAATTAATTTCTAAGAAAAATGTTTTTGAGCCCGACTCTAGTTCTAGAAATAATATTTTTGAATATAAGAACTTAGTTGTTATATTGAAATCCGAATTTTTTTCCCTTGAAGAAGTGTTTTTCAAACATTACCTTAGGTAATGAAAATTTTGATAAGATGTATTCTCAAATATGACCTCTAAGGAATAATTCTGGTTTTGGTTATACTAGTTCTTAACCAATTTTTAGTAACAATTATTTTGTTCCTCAAAGTTCCCAACTCTGCACTAAGTGTCCGTGTTGTCGGAAATGGGAAAAAAATTGTTCGCTAAACAAAACCTAATATTTAGTATTTCATAAAGCCAGTTTTTCTATGAAAATATGGGTTCCTAAGATTTTGATTTCTGAAATTTCCAGATCCAAGAATGATTGGGTGCCGAATGTATAACTCTTTTTTTTTTTCAGGAATTTAAAGAAAGTACTAACATCAATACATTGTACATAGATAGTGGTAGTTCCCTGCATATGATTGGTAACAAAAACATATTTGAGAAGATTATCAGGACGATGGGAGGGAAAGTAACTTTCGGAGATGATGCTAAAGAAAAATTATTGGTATATGTAACATCGTTCTTCTTGGAAAAACATTGAGTTCAAATTTTATTTTTGTTAAGGGTCTTAAGCACAATCTCATTAGCATAATTCAATTATGTGATGTAGGTTACCTTGTAAATTTTAGTAATGAAAAGTGTTTAGTACAGAATTCTAGTGAAGAGTTTATTCTTTCTGCCAATAGGCAACAAAATGTTTAGACACTAATCTTAGATGACCTTAAGAGCCAAGTCTTACCTTGCCTTATTGCAATGGAAGGTCATTCATGGATGTGACATTGAAGGTTAGGACAATGTAACCTTAGACACCTATGAAAACTCTGAATGAAAAGATTAGTTAAGGGTCTAATGGAGCTTTGATTTGATTCTTAAAAAGTTTGTGATCCTTTTTAATATGGCAAGCAACAGAATTCATGATTTAAATCAGTCAATGAAGTCTCAACTACTAATGCATTACAGTTATACATATGGATATCTTTGGTCCAACACAAACTAGAAGCATTGGTGGAATGTATTATGTATTTTTTTTAGTTTATGATTACACTAGATTTACATGGGTCTATTTTCTATCAAAGAAATATGATGCTTTTTCTTATTTAAAAAGTTTTAGAGACCATGTTAAAAATGAAAAAAACATTCCTTTGATAAGTATTCATAATGATCATACTGGATAATTTCTAAATTCTGATTTTGAAACTTTTTGTATTAGAAAAGGCATTACTCGTAACTTCTCGGCACCTAGAACACATCAACAGAATGGTGTTATTAGAAGAAGAAACAAAAGTCTTCAGGAGATAACAAGAACCATTTGGAGTGAGAATTTTTTAGCCAAATTTTTTTTGGCTGAAGCTGTAATAACATCTTCTTATACTATAAATCCATTTTTGATTGGACCTTTTCTAAATAAAACTCTTTATAAGTTATGGAATGGTAGAAAACCTAGACTTTCCTAGTGTAATGTTTTTTGTTACAATGTATTAATTCTGAATACTAAAGATAATTTACCCAAATTCACTGCAAAATATGATAAAGGTATTTTATTAGGCTACTCCTCAACTTCTAAGGCTTATAGAGTTTTTAATAAAATAACACTTGTACTATTGAAGAAACAGTGCATGTCAAATTTGATGAAACTGATCCCTTGGTTTTCATACAACGCCATCCAACATATTCTGATGTGTTTTAAAAAATGATTATCAACCTTTGTTAGAAGATCCTTCTAAAAAAGAAGATGCTCAAGAAAATATTTCTGAATCATTTACCCTAGAATATTTCCTACCCTATGTCAATGAACAGGTTTTAAAAAACCCAAATCAGTTGTTTCTAAATAATCATCCTAGTGATAGTATCATTAGTGAAGTGAATCAACCTATAAGGACTAGAAGTTACTTAAGGAATGAAGTATAAGATATAGTATTTCGTTCCAAATTAGATCCAAAAAGCACTGATGAGGATTTAAGTGAAGATGATTGGATTAAATCCCTACAAGATAAGCTAAATGAATTCGAAAGGAATAATTTCTGAACCTTGGTTGAAAGACCTAAGGAAACATCTATTTTGGTGTAAAATGGGTCTTCAGAAATAAGTTTGATGAAAATGGAATCACAGTATGAAATAAATCTAGATTTGTTGCTAAAGGCTATAATCAACAAGAAGGAATAGACTATGAGAAACCTATTCTCCAGTATCTAGACATGAATCTATCTGTATTCTAGTTTCCTTTGCAGCATTCTACAATTTCAAACCTTTTCAAATGGATGTGAAATGTGCTTTCCTTAATGGTTATTTTCAAGAGGATGTTTTTTTGAACAACCTCCTAGTTTTGAATATACAAAACATCCTAAACATGTATATAAATTTACCAATGCTTTGTATAGACTTAAACAAACCCCTCTAGCTTGGTATGATAGGGTTGTAGGGTTTTTTCTTAAAACTAATTATGTTAAGGGAAATGAAGATCCAAACCATTTTAAAAAAATGATCATAAAAATGTATTGATTGTTCAAATTTATGTTGATGACATTATATATCATTCAACTCAGCTATATTTAACTTATTCCTCTGTAGATCTAATGAAATATGAGCTTGAAATGAGTATGATGGGTGAGTTAACATTTTTCATTGGCTATCAGATTTATCAAAATCCATAAAGAATCTATATATCCCAATATAAGTATATTACATATCTTCTTAAAAAGTATGGATTTGACAACAATAAGAGTATAAGTACTCCCATTGGTACCTCAAATTCACTTGATCATGATGAAGCTTGGAAACCAGTAGATCAAACATCTTTTAGAGGTATGATAATAAGTTTACATTACATGATAGCTAGTCGTCCATAATTAATGTTTTCTATATGATTGTGTGTAAGATATCAATACAATCGTAAGGAATCTCATTTAAAGGGAGTGAAAAAAAAATTTGCTACTTAAAGGGAACCATGGATTTAGAACTCTTTTATACTTCTGGAAATGATTTTGTTTTAAAAAGTTTTTTAGATGCTCACTTTGGTGGATGTAGAATGGATAGAAAAAGTATATCCATAACATGAAATTTATTAGGAGATTCATTAGTTTCTTTCCCTTCCAAGAAGAACCACTCAGTAGCACTTTCTACTTCTAAAGATAAATATGTAGTAGCTGGAATTTTTTGTTCTCAATTGATGTGGATGCAACACACACTCACCGACTATGGTATGAGTTTTACCAAAACACAAATTTTTTGTGATCATACTAGTGCCATTTCATTATGAAAAAACCATTCACATCAATCAAGTTAAAAACACAAAGATATTTGGAATCACTTTCTTAGGGATCACACAAAAAAAGGAGATATAGAACTTCAATTTATCAGAACACAAGATCAACTTGATGATATTTTCACAAAATCATTACCCTCTGATTGATTTGAATACATTAAATAGATGTTAAGAATGATAACCATAAGTTATACTTCTTTATTTACTCTCTGTTGAAACCAATCTTTTTATAGTAATAAACTCCTTTTCAAAGGGGGAGTACATTTTCTTGTTAAATTTTTCAAAAAAAATTGTAATGATAATTTTTCATTGTCAGTTTTTCAAAAAATTTCGTAATGAATATTATTTGTAGGCAGTTTTTCAAAAAATTTCGTAGTGAAAATTTTCGTAGTCAGTTTTTCAAAAAAAAATTTATGAAGATTTTATTATTCAAAATTTTCATAATGAATATTTTTGTACTCAATCTTTTCATAATGAAGATTTTCTTACTCAAAGTTTTTGTAATTAAAAATTTCATACATAAAAGTATTGTAATGAAGATTTTCGTACTCATGATTTTTCTAATGAAGAGTTTCGTACTCAATATTCTTGTAATGAATATTTTCGAACTAAATATGTTCATAATGATGATTTTTGTACTCAAAATTTTCGTAATGGAGTTTTCTATACACAAAATTTTTCGTAATGAAGATTTTTTGTTTTAAATATTTTTTTCTTAAATTTTTTTTTCTGGATCTATTGTTTTTCATGAAATTTTTTTCCTCAATACGAATAATATTCCTAGCAATCCAAAATCTAGGTTTCCTTTCTTATGTTTTCATATTCATCATTTTCTTGATGGTATTTTCATTTGGTTTTAAATTTTTTGGATTATTTTTTCCTTAAATCCGAATGTTTATCTCAAAATCCTTAAAAGATCAGATTCTATAAAGTTGTTTTTGTGGCTATCATATCAACCGTCATATCTGATCAAAATAAATTCCAGCCATTGAATTGAGATTAGAATTTGAATCGACACTTAAAAAATGTATATAATGGACCCTCGAAGGGTTGTCCCACATCAATATAAATCTCTCACATACTGAAGTTCTGACCCTATACTTAAGCCAGTTCAAAACATCAAAGAGTCTTCTCAATTCAGAATGTCTGTAGAAGAATACACTCAGAAAGATATGTCTACTGTCAATAAAATTATGAAGTGTCAGTTGTATAGATAATGGTTGGTGCATCCAAATTTCTTTCACATGTATGATTCTATAATTTTAAAGAACATAAAATTGAATGGATAGGAGAGTGTTTACATATCCAAGAATGGGGATCAAGACATAGTGTTTCTAGATTTTATTGATTAGTTTTATGAATATGTTTTTTTCAATGAAGATGGTAGAGAGAAGTTTTCCTTCAAAATATATAGAAATACTTATGCTCTTTCATATAGTAAGGATTGTAGTCTGATTGGAGTTCTGTATGATGGAAAAGCTGATTTTTGTTCTCACAAGTTGCTGGATTATCAAGGAAACTTTGTAATGGTGAAATCTATGGAGTGCCTCGGTCATACGGATGTCAAGACTCCGAAGATTTCTCACCTCTCTAAAAATAATCTGATCCTTGAATTGTGGGTTCATGGATTTATCATTTCGAGAAAAGTTGACAAGGACACATTGAAAAGGAGTGACATGTACATCCTAGATTTTCTGGTGAACTTGATGAAGGTTATTTTAGTCAAGAATAATCTAATTAGGATTTAGAATATCAAGAATGGAAATATGAAGGCTCAGATTATCATATACCCAGCCATTAATTCTAAAATGATTGTTCGTTGTATAGAATCTTTAAAAATCCCTTGCAGCTCCAAACCCAAGAACTGTAATGTTATGCTAGTCAGTGATGATACTTTGAAGAGGATGAACATTGGACTTTCTAATGACTCCGAAGAATTTTATAACCTAACGATGGTTAATGCTGGAGCTATTCTGAAGAACCAAGATGTACCTGAACCATCTAAAAATGCAGGAAAGAAGAGGAATTTGAAGTAAGTAGAAGAGTAAGAGAAAGTGCAAATAGATATGGAAGTCCAATCCACACCTCCAAATCCTACAAAATAAAAAGAATATCCAAATGAGTTTGTATCAATATAGAGGGAAGATAAGAAAAACCAGATGCAAGGAGAGCCACAGTTTGGCTTGGATCCTACAGAAGTAAAGGCTTTGAAAGAGAAGACTGCCGATGAGCTTGAGAGGCATGCTAAAGAAAAGAAACAAAAGAAGAAGATGTCTCAGACTGAAATTGTTCAATCCCTTCTAAGGGATACTGAGAATTCATACAAGTGTATACCTATACCAAAATGTTTCATAGTGGAAGCTTTACCTGAGACTCTGGGTAAAAATTTTGTTACTCCAGAAATGGGGAATGAAAAATAACAATAAGTAGAAAATGTTTTGGAAGAAGTGGAAAAAGACGAAAGTAGTGGTGATACTGAAAATCACATAAAGAAAGTGGAAGACTTTCTTGAGATGGAAATTCCATCCAAGAAGTGGTCGATCCAATCTTCTGAGTCATAATCCTCAAAGTGAGATACACCTGAGAAAGATTAGAAAGAAGAGTATGGGAATGATGAAGATGAAGTGAATAGGTTTTCTGAGGAAGAAAGTTTTAATCATAATTGTATTCATCCTTAGGATTCAGAGGTAGGAGTTGAGAAGGAGAAGATAGATTAATATAGAATTGTTCATATTTCTGATAGTGAACACAAATCTCTCGATTAGGAAGCTGTTTCGAGAAGTGATAAAGGAAAACAGGTTGTAGTTGCGACACCTACCAATGCTTTTGTAAAGAAGAAGGAAAATGGTGGATCATCGAAGAGGAAGGCTGTTTAGTTAGAGAAAGAAGCCTCACCTAGGAAAGTATATGATTTGTAATCATCATCTCTAGGACTTTATTTTGTTGTGCAATCATGGAAGATGTTGGTTGGGACCATTCTGATTTTCCCAAGCATAGACTCGAGATTCCATATGATCCAAGATACACTCAATCAAAAATCAGATTCAATGTTCATGGTGATGGAAAAGTGTGTAAAGTATAAGGATGATCTTAATAATTTCTTCATTAACTATGATTCCCACAAATGGTCCTATAAGAAAATGGTTGTCTAGTCAAAGAAAATAGTTGATGATTTGAGATAACATGATGAGTTTCAAGATAGTGACAAGGAGTCCTTCGACATAGAATATGGGAAGATCAAGGATCTCACGAATAGGTTTGAGGAAAAGCTAACACTTGAGAAAAATTCTCCGATTCAAGAAGTAAAGGATTTGAATGGAAATTTGTCTTCAGTATCCCAAATCTAGAAGAGAGGAATGGATCTTCGGATTGAGATTGACGAAAAACTTGTTAAGTAGGAAGAATTCCTAACTTCTTGGGTAGATGCTCTTAAGTATCATGAAGATTGAATAAAGGCTTTAGAGAAGAAATCTAAGGATCATGATCAGCTTCTTAAGCGAGTATAGGAACATCATAAGAATCTAAAAAATGATGATGACTATAGACATGAAGTTTATGCCGAAGGAAAAGGAATGATAACTGTGTTCCAATCTGATATTTTGTTTTACTTTTCTTCCTAGTACAAATTCATTCTAATAATAATGAAATTTTTGGTTTCTTGTCTTTTGGTTGTGTTGTACTAATCTTTTAGGTACCATAATTCTTTTTACATTCCCTCAAATTCATTTTGAAAATCACAAAGGGGGAGAAAGGAAAAATAAATTCAAGTAAAGAAGAAATATCCCTAAGTAATGGGGGTTTTATCTAAGCGGGATTTTTCATTATAGATGTTTCTGTACTCTATATAATGAAAAATCTCATTATGGAAATCTAGAATACAATATTTATTGTTCTATATCCTAATGGGGAGTTAGTCATATTCATCTTTTCCCATATGATATGGGTGATAAGTTATATTTTCCAAGTCCAGAAAAATATTTTCTATGTCCTTATTTTCTTTTTCTTAAGGATGTTTGTGATTTCCAAAAGTGGGAGATTGTTGAATCAATAAGGTTTACTTATGAATTTTCCATTCTTACATGTTTGGGGACATTGTTGAGTCAATGAGTTTTCCTTATGACTTTACCAATCCTCATGTTTTTAAAATCACAAACACATTATCTCAAGGAAAATTTTTATTCAACACTGTGTTTTACTTGTATAAGGAAAATTTACCATCCCCAATGAAATTTATCCTTACCATGTTTTTCTTTTTTTATGTTCTATAAAGTGTAAAATTCAGTTTTATATCTAAAAACTCTGAATAATATAATAAATAGGTAAAGATCATTCGATTTTCAGGATATGAATTCAGACTCTGTGTTCTCTGAATTTAGACTCCGAACTCTTATAAGTTCTAACTCAGATTTCTATAAATTCAGACTCTAAACTCTTATGAGTTATGACTCAAAGTTCTCTGAATTCAGACTCCAAAATTTATATGTTTAGACTTTTAATCCTATTGAACTTTTACTCCAAACATTGTAAGTTCTGACTCTGAATTTTAATGAACTCTGACTCCGTACTTTGAATGTTCGGGTTTTGATTTCTTGTGAATACATATTCCAAATTTCCTTGAAATTTAGACTCCATAATTCTATAGAGTTTAAAATTTTAATTCCATAGAAAATAGAATTGGAATATCCTTGTATTATAGACACCAAATATGTTTTTGGATAGACTCTGAATTTTTATTTGCTAATATTTTGAATATTTGAATTTGGTTATGTAATCATATTTTTTCTTACACTTTTTTTGTTATAAAACAATGTCGTTTATTCGGTTACTAACAATCTGTTGATTGAGTGACACATGTATATGTCCCTCCAGAATTCAAGGAAAAATATAACCATTGGAGGAGGGAGACGACCGTTGAAGTTATGCCAATAAATATGAGCTCATATGAATGAGATAACAACAAGTAGATCAATATAGATATTACATGTTGTTGAAGTGGTTTCTAGAGAGAGAGACTTTATTGCTTTGTGCGTACTGAAAACCTTGTTCACAATTGCTTTGTGTTACTTCAAATGTTGCTAAGTACATTCAAGGTATTTCAGGTATTGGATGACAGTGGTGTCGACTACCTTAAATTTCAAGGACATCCTTGCGGAGGAAGAGAGTGGTGTCGACTACCATGAAGTTGAGGGCATTTGGGGATAGTAAGATAGACTCCGATCTTCGTATTGAGGTCTTACCATGTTGTGGGTAAGACATACATTTATGAAAGAATAAATCAAGGTACCTTTATCCAAGGTTGTGGGATACCCTTCTTTTTGGAATTAGAAACTTACTACTTGTTACTTGTTTGTTTCACGTTTTCCGTTGTATTTTTGATTGTTGAGGAATGTATAAATATATTATACTTTATTATATTTGTATACTCTGATTTAGTAAGATTCTATACTCTTTAAGGTGTAATCTTTATCATTGTAAACTTTTTTTAAGTTTCTTTTCTGGAACCTCTTTTTCATAAATGCTTTCTCGGAATCATATTTTCGGAATCTACCAAGTGTGTAGAACTAGAGGTTTTGTGAATTACCTTGTATAAGCTTGTTAAACATAATCATCTTTAAATGTTACAAAGGAATTTTTTAATGTATACAATTCACCCCCTTCTTGTATATTGATCATTATTAGATAATTCATTCATTATCAATATTAAATCGATCCAACATTCGATATTATAGAGTATATCATATTCAACATACCATCTCAACATATGTGTTTTGTACATTGGTTTTTTATTCACCAATTAATTAATATACCTCTTCATCATTGTCAATATATTTCTTGGTGATGATCATAATAAGTATTTTTGTAGGATAACACCTTTTTAAAAATAAATTTTTATGTTTAGAATATATATATTTAAATTACATTATCATGTATTTCTGTAACATTATAATACATTAGATTAAAAGAAGAATAATCTTGATAATTTTTATAACATGCAATACTAATATTTTGGAGATTCTTGATATATCTTAAATATATTATTATTTAAATATTCCATAGATAGTTAATTACTTTTTAATAATTTGAATAATCTAATTATTTCATATTATTTATATTATCCATAGTCTATAAAAATTTGTTGAATAATTCCTATGAAATAATAACTCAGTTTTCATTGAAATCATTTTATTCTTCAACAATTATTTTCATTTCATTATCAATGTTAAAAAATAAAATTAAAAAATTACACTTTAAAAAATTTATTTAAAAAATGAATTAAATTTTTGAATTTGGAATATCAAAATTAAATTTTGGCGAAATTATGGTATTTTTCTGAAATGATAGATTTTTAGTTCATTTTGAGAAATATATATTTTTTAAAAACTATATTTTATTTAAATATAAAAATACAATCATTATTCTAATAATTTATTAAATAAATTTAATAATTATATAATTACAACTAATTAAATAATTTATATTGTAATCATATTTATACTTGATTTTAATATATGATCTTTTTTAGATAAAACTACATTTTTTCTAAAAACTGTTTTCATTGTGTTTTGTTCAATTGAATAAAAGATAATTTATTCCTATTATAGATATCAAACCATGAAATGTGGGTCCCATTTTTGAAACTAGGATATTCATGTTTTTCATTAAATATACCATTTATTTTTTGTCAATATTAATATTAAACATAGTAAATATTATCACTTAGGTATATGTAAATCGAGTAATTAAGGTAAAATATAATATTATAAATAATAAACACATCCCTATTAAAGGAATTGAATGGATTTTTTTGGTGTTTTTCTGAAATCATCATCCATGATTAATATTTATTAATATTATTGTAATTTTACTTTTAAAATTAATTTTATATTATTTCATGTAAATATAAAGTAAAAAAATTTGACTCTCTTACTTTTAATGGATTAAAATTTTATTTATAGGTATAAAACACATTATAGTGTGATAGAAAATATTATTTAAAATATTACAATTTTTATTATGGGATTTTATTTATAATATTATTTAATGAACTAATTCCATTATATGCTTCCGTGATAGTGACTCAATGCGTGTTCTACTTGAAAAAAATCTTATAAATTATATAAAAAACTATAAATGTTTTATATTTCGGATGATTTAAATATTTCCATCATTTTTAAGTTATATTTAATATATTAATGATATTTTGGTGTTTTATATTTGATAAAAATTTAACTCATCATGTTTTCATTGTTAAATAAAATGTATAAATATTAAATTGAGATTGATAGTAATTAATATTATAAATATATATTATTTAATTGTATAATATTTATGAAAACCATGAAATCATACAATTAAGATGATAAATTATATAAAAATTCCTCAATTATCAATTTATGATAAAATTTCCACCGTATATGTAAAATTATAATCATTTAATATTGAAAAAGTTATTACCACAATTATATATAAAATTTTCATACTAATAGGTAATTACAAATCCTAATATATAAAATATTATCAAAAATGGTGAAACATTTATTAGGTAATAATATTAATATCATATCTTCTATATCCCTCAGTCTAGAAAAAGTTTTTATAAATTTCACATGAGTTTGAAAAATATTATATTATAATATCTTATATATTTTCAGAAATGGAATTAATGATATTTTATAATAAAAAATTATTTATAAAATTATTTAATGTTCATAAAATTATGGAATTGATCCATATGTATTAGACGTGATATAATATATAAATTATGTTCAACTTATATGTATCTTTTCTTTTAATTCTAACATTTATTACCCTTATAGGGTAAAAACCATTGATACTTTGGTAATTATTAAAAGTGGTTATGTGGATTAACAGAAAGGGAAATAGCTAAAAATGTGTCCCAAACATTTCTTTTTAATGGGATTATATTATTTAATATAACAATGCCTACATATTTTAAATATATAAATTTTGTGTAAAATGATCCTAAAAAATTAATTATATTACACTATAACTCTATCTAATTGTAGTAGTTCCCTTATCATCAATTATAAAAGTGAACTACTTCTTCTTTCTTCCTCACACCCATTAACTATCTAGCTCAAAAAACCCTAAAAACTCTATTCATTAAATCACTATCCATTAATTAGTGTGTCTGTTGTTCATTAATTACCATTAAGATGGTCTTTACTACATGTTGTATAAATATACCGAAGAAGAGGTAATCATCATTACAGACTATTTCATGTTTAAATATTCATCTAAATAATTTATATCATCTGTAACCAAAGTAAATTAATAACTAAATTTTCATTTATTTAATAAGAATTTATTATGACATTAAATTCACCAATTTCCACCTCTTTTTCATTCTAAAAAAAGTATAAACATCACCCATGAGTTCATATGGTATACCATATCCACATAAAGGTGAAATTAATATCTCATCACCAATTTATTTGGATGGAATTCAAGATATAAATAATTAGTATATATGGTATTATTGATATAAGTATCCAATTATAATTATAATATCATATCTACCATATTACCTTCAATTCCATTAGAAAATGATAATGTCCCATGTTTGTATTAGTCAACTACCTCTTCCATGATGTAATGTGATCAGTTGTTCAAATTTACATTACATAGATTGTAACAAAGAGATATTTAATGTATATATATTATATAATAATGATTCTAGAAATGTGAATATTGATTTTCCTTTTCTTTTATTCTACACATTAAGATGTGAAAATGGTGTTCAGGAATACATATTAGCTAAAATCATCATGAATAGATTAATTCATTTTTCAATATTTAAATTTTATATAGGAATATATATATATACATAATTAATGAGAGTCATATTTATATCATGATTATTGTTTTTTTGAATGTTTTTCCACGATCAATGTACATGTACCATTACTAATGAATTAAAATTCACATGAAAAATGAAATAGATAACACCAAAAAATGTGATTATAAAAAATTTGTGTAGTATTGTCATATGAAGACCATATATGATATTATAATTATATACATGATAATCATATTTTTTTATTGAAAATATGATTTTAATAAATGATTTAAATGATATTTCAAAGTATATCAAACATGAGCTCATGGATAATCATCTCAAATTGTATTCATTGGGAAATATGTTATATTACGAACCTATATTAATTTATGAGGTGTAAATACATAACATTATCATGTTATATCATAACATCCCTATTATCATTCCATTTATATTTTTATTTGATTTTATTCTTCCATGGGTTTGATGATTCAAAACATGCCATGTGGTAAGGGATTTATATATCAATCTCATTGTTT
This sequence comes from Viscum album, assembly GCA_963277665.1. Classification (NCBI taxonomy): domain Eukaryota; kingdom Viridiplantae; phylum Streptophyta; class Magnoliopsida; order Santalales; family Viscaceae; genus Viscum; species Viscum album. The sequence continues at coordinate 1,345,881,756 of OY728121.1, read as the reverse complement.
ATTAGGATTTTTTATTTTTGTGTATTTGATGACTAAATTTCATAATTCATTCCTAAATAACACAATTATTTTCATTATCCCATAGTAATTTCTTCACAAAAATGATTTCCATTCATTTGATTCATTTTCTGTATTCAAGATATTAGAAAAAAATTATTTAAAAAGATATAATATTTATCTCCTTGGACAAAATTACTTTTTAATCCATGTCCTTTTTTTAATCAAATCTATTCAAGAATATTTTCTCAGTAATAATATTATCTTTTCTTAAAAATCACTTTTGATTGAATTATTTAAAAATTGTTTAAAGGGATTCTTCTTGTAATTTCCGGAATGTGGTTCTTTTGAATGTTACTAAAAATGTTAAAGGAATATTTTTTGACACACATGGAAGGAATGGAATTTCCTACTCCCATGACCTTTCAATTTGAGGAATATTCTATTTAGTGTTTCGAATTTTATTTTCAATGAAATTTTTTTCTTTAATATTTGGGAAATTTTTATATTTTAATGTGTGGTTTATAAATGAAAAGGTTATTTCCTTCATGATACAATTCAGTAACATTTTAAAGGATTTTTTTATATGATATCATAAATTGATGTTTGTTATTATTTACATGTTATATGATCCAATGATAACATCATTATACTTTTGTTTTATGGTTTTTGTTTTTGATGATGATGTATTAATGAATATATTTATCTTTTCCATTAGTTAAGTTATATTGAATGTTTTTATGATCATTTTCAATACATATAGACGGACTCCTGATTATTTGATATGTGGTAATAGAATTATATAACCCTCTAAAGAATATGGTATTTATTAATGTTTTATTTGGTTAATGGTTTCGTTGGATGTCATACCATGCTGAAAATAGGGTATGATAGAGGTTATTCCATGATATATACAGGGTACATGTAAAATCCCGAGATTTTATGAGAATTATTATTTTTAATTTCATTGATGTCTTGTGTTGTACGCTACAACAAAAAGATCTTACACTATACGCATCCCTGACTTGTCTTACATTACACGAAATCACAACCTTCCTCGATAGCGTGTGTAGTACGCAATACCGGGTTTCACTAAACAATGATATACTGTTATAATATTATTATGAACTATCCATTAAGAATAGTATTAAATAAATTTTGAATTTTTTATCATTATTATTCATCTTAAAATTTTTCTAGAAAATGGTATGAGAACAAAAAAAAATCAGTTAAAATAAGTATTTTTCAGTTAAAATAAATATTTTTCAAAAAATGCAGTATTGCCGCACTTTGATGGTGTACCCACTTTAAATCCAGTTTTTGACTGTTTTATAAGTTCAAATCGAAAAAATAAAATTCTTTTTTGTAATCAGGATATAAAAATTTACTTTGGATAAATTTTTCATATTATTCTAATAACTTTCATATTTTAATGAATAGTAAAAACACACAATTTCAATTAAAAACAAATTTTTTCTTCACACTAATTAATATAGTTAACTTTTAATATTTAATGGTTTTAAAGTATAAATAGAATATATTTTTACTATTTAATATAATTTATGTAATTACAATTAATTTAACATTGAATTCATAGGTAAAAGCATTTCAATCTTTGGCAATATTTTAACATTTAAACCCCATTTTTTTAAAAACGGGATAAATTTTAATTTAGTTACTGCAACTTCTGTGTTTTTGAATTTTGAAAAATGGATTATATATTTGGATTTCGTGGGACCAAATTTTGTTAATAGGTTACTTTCATTATTTTTGATATTTTGAATAGTAACTACGGTAATTTTTATTTGTTGTAGTTAAAGATAAATCGGGTAATTAAGGGTAAACATAAGATTATAAAAATACCCTAACACATGAAAAAATTCTATTGGATGAGTAAAAGTCGACCCATATAACCTAAGGGTCGGATTAGATTCATTTTATAGACTTTTGACCATGCAAACAATTTAATTATAATTAAAACCAAAGAAAGTGACAACATGTCACTCTTTTAAATCTTATAAGTATAATAATTTTAATTTATTGATAAACTTCATGAACATTAGAACATGAATATTATACATAACTATAATAAAATTATCTACATCATGTGAATTTATTTATAATTTTTATGGATTAAATAATTATCATTAAAGGTGACACAATAGTGATGTTGAAATAATTTTATTGATTGAAATATCAAATAAATGGTTTTAAAAAAAATATATATTATATGAAATATTTAATGTTATCCACAAATTTCATAGATAAATAGGACATGTTATTAATCTATTAAATATTTTGGTTCGAACATATCTTCTGTGTGGATTTTTTTAAAATTAAAATAAATTAATTGTGTCAAAATTGACAGTATTGATATTTTATATTATTAAATTTTTTAAAAATTACAATTTTTTTTCAAATTACAAATTAAAGATTATATGATCTAGAATGTGATAAATTTTCAAATTATGTATAATTAAGAACACCTAAGTAAGTATTTATAACCATATAAATATTATAACATTATTACAACAAATAAAATTAAATAGATTAAATAAAGATAAATCAAAATGATAAAGTTTAAAAATTAAAAACATATCAAAATTTAATTGGTTGATGATATTACGACCCTATATTATCTAATATAATAATTTTAGTCACTTTTAATGTTTTTAAGTGGGTTTTAGGTTTATTATAAATTAATATTTTAGAGGTTTCCAAAAGTGCCCCTCTCCTCCATTATAAAAGGGAACCTCCTCCCTCTTTTCGTTACACAACATTGAGCATTCAAGATCGAACAAATTATACCCATTACTCTTATCAACTAACCTAGTAATATTCTCAAGATTATGGTGTTCTAAAAAAACCTAATCTAGTCCCTTAAGTGGAAGTTTAATGGAGGCACGTCGAAGAAGAGGTAATCTCTTCTACCGATTCTTTCAAGTTTCATTCTTCATCAACTTCTTCTTCTTTAGTTGTTTCATTGTAAAGTAATAAAATAAGTATCACTAATATACTAATATGATATTATAAATATTAAACAACCCCATTTCACCTTCAGTCCATCCTACGGAAAATGAAATCACCACGCGTGCGTACGTACGGAATACCATCTCCACATCGTGGTGTAATTAGTTTTTCCACAACCACCATACTTGGATGGGGATAATGGTGGAAAGAATAACTATATATGTTTACTATAACATCATACTGATTATGATATATTATATCATTCTCTCCAATTCTATTCAATAATTATGGGAATGATATCATCGCTCGTGCGTACGTACGGACTACCGTCTCCACGAACGCGATGAGATTCATTTTCCATGATGAACCATTCATGTATGATTATAATTTATATATTTCATAAATAATAATGAATGATATTACATAATAATTATACTGTATTTATGTAAATATATGTTTCATGTACTTAATTCTACTCAATTTAATATGGAAACGAAAACAGCGTTCTTGCGTTTGTACGGCTTACCATCTCCATGAACAGTGTATTTCATTCCATTTATCGACCTATATTATATATTTATATACTAAATATATATTATAGATAAATAATGTTTTAAATTCTAGAATTAAGTAAATCAGGATATGGGTAATAATATCAAGAACAAAAAATCGAAACATGTACGATAAATGAAACGATTTTACCCAAAACGCTTCTTTAACATGGAATTTACAAAATAACGGGTAATATAATGTTATAAGTGAACCATATATGATATCATAACAATGAATAGGATTCTATAATAATTCAATGACATTATTTAAATCATTATACAGTAGGTTCGGATACATACGAAGCATATCAGACATACGGTAAGGTATAATTTTTTCAATCTTATTTTTATCTGAGATTGCTTATACGTAAGTATTTACTGGGGTATATTTTTCATCCATGTCATTAAAAATGTTTTTCATAAATTGTTTAATATTATTCCATGTATTTTTAAAGTCATGATTAATCTTATTTTACTTTTACTTTGTGTTATGTACGGAATATTTCTTTTGTTTACCATACGTGGTACCTTTTAACTTTTCTATTAAATTTATGAGGAGAATGTTTTTTTACTTATACGGCATGAATGGATTTTTATGGATTTAAAATTAATTGTTTTCTTGAAGCTTAATATACAATATTTCAGGGTTATTTTCAATAAAATTAATATCTTTTAAAATTATGTGGCATTTTGTGAAAAGAAAATGTATTTTAAGAAGAAAGGATATTTTCCTCAAAAATTAATTTCAAGTATTTTATCAAAACCATTTTCCATTTATGATGAAATTATTTCATATGTTTATGTTTCAAGTATAATTCCTTTAGGATTACATGGTTTCACTTTTATTATGATGAAATGATAACCAATTTTTTATATGGATTATGTTATGATTGGATGATGTTTATGAAGCCCATTTTATTCTTTGGATTATGATGAATGATTTATGTTTATGTTGTGGCACTTGTTAGAATGATATAATTATTTGATGGTTGGTACCTATATTTCCCTAAAATGAATTGGTTAAAGATTTATATCTCATGAGATAGACATGGATGAAATGGAAGTCAATCCGGTTCAGTGATACTGGACTGGAACGAGGAATGAACTCTATTTAGAAAGGGACTTTGTCCACTATGATTGTCTTGGCAGAAATGCCTTATCTACTGAGGAAATAATATCATGTGATTAATGGTTTTCCACAATTACATGATTTGTTCTCATTCTATTTTATCATGATTTATGTTCCATTATGATATATGCCTTACGTAATTCCAAGATTTATGTCTTTCCTCAAGATTTTGATGTTTATATTTTATGTTCAGGTTTTTGTGATCAAATGTTTATGGATTGTTTTATGTTCACTATGTTTACCCTTACTGAGCATTTGAGCTCACCCTTTTTATGTTTTCCTTTCCCCAGGATATAAATAATGTTTTTAGGTAAGAAAACAAAAGGTGAAGATTTTTATAGGAGATGTTTATGATCTTTAACCATGATTAGGAGATTATGTTCCTAGTTTCCAAAGACACTAAACATTTACGGTCCTTTGGTGTCTGTTTTTGTTATGTATTAAGTATTACACAAAAGTAATTTAATGTCTATGTACATCAAGTATGGGTATCTACAGTTGGTATTGAAGGAAAGGTTTACTCATCCATTGGAAACCAGGATGTGAGAACATTAGTGAGATCCCAAGAGATATTTCTACGGTATGTCTAGGGATGTCCCTAAGGATAAGTATAAGTATAGGTTATAGTCCTAGAATTATAGTAATGATATTAGAATTAAAACTAATATGTTAGATATTGAAGGTACTCCCCCTTTATTATGTTGTTTTTCTAGCATGATTTCTTCCTCTCACACTGTTCTTTTTGGGTTTTAGAAGATGGATGGAACCTGAAGGAACCGTGTTGATCAATTTAATGGACAATGAAATATTTTCCTCCCAAGCAAACAAATGTGATTGCAGATGGAGTGAAAAATATTATTGCTATACATACACAAACTATGAATCATTCTGGATTTTCAAATGATCTGAGAAGGGAACAATATTCTATTGAGTCCTTCATGGGGCAACGTCCACCCTCTTTCAATGGGTCTTCTGATCCAAATGTTGCTGAAAAATGGATCAGTACCATTTAAAATATATTTTCCATACATCGTTGATCATAACATGAGAATGTTATTTTAGTTATCTTCCATTTAGAAGGTAAAGCAGACCAGTGGTGGACTCTAATTAAGAATACAAGGCCCCAATATGAAATTGAATCCATGGAATGGGACGAGTTCAAGAACTTGTTTTTTCAGTAAGTACATACCTCGTATTCTTTGAACAAATATTGAAAAGGAGTTACTTGGGATTATGTAGAAGGATGATGAATCTGTTGGCATATATGAAGCGAATTTTACAAGACTTTCAAGGTATGAATTTGGCTTTATCATCCAACCTGAAAGTAATGTTGATCAATTTTTATGTTTCTTCAATCCAAGTCTTCAAAGGGCATTAGCTATAAAAGACTTCAGTAGCTATGATGAAATTGTGGGTTGTGCTATCAATGTAGAACTGGAATATGGTGTAACATATCCATCTCTTGGTTTTGATAAGAAACAAATGATGCAGTTCATGGAAAAACCTCATAACAATGGTGAAAAGAAGGTGAATGTTTCTTTATTCTCAAAGTGTGGAAAGAAGCATGGTGGAGATTCTCTAAATGGTACTAGAAAATGTTTCATGTGTGGAGAAGAAGGTTATCAATAATCTGAGTGACTATGTATTGGGAAAAAGTTTTCTAATGACGTGAATAGAGAAAAGACTACAGAGAACACTCCACCAACACTTCAACGCTTCATGTGCAATGAAATGGGGAATTATGCTAATCAATGCCCTAATCCAAGGGTTAATGATGATCGACGTGAGAAAACTCTTAAGGAAAAGGACAAAGGGATGTCACATGTCATCACTATTGGCGATGTTGAGTATGAAAACGATGTTGTGGAATTATTATGTGTTTATGTAACGGGATTCCAAAATAATGTTGGGGAATCTAATTTATAGTACTATGGAATATTGGAATATCTATGTATTGGTTTATTATGGTTTTAAATAATTATATGGTACTGGAAACCATGAAAAGTAATTCAAATATTTTTGAAAGCAGATGATATGCACATAATGAAGGGATAAGGTTAAAATAATATTAATGAGCTCATGACTGATATAAGGACAATGTGATATCATAGTTTGAGTATATTGAAATTTTGGGACTTTTGTAAATGGAAAGAGTTACCTTTTGACAGAATTCATGTTTTCACTATGGTTCTATGGTAATTAATGTTGCAAGATAATACAAGATTAAAGTATTAGAATGTTTCGAATGCGACCAACAAGATATATCTTATGATATATTGGGGATAAATGATGGTATTCACATTCTTGGTTAATGACTATTCTAGTAATAGTTCTCTTTATTCAATGAGATTGGACATATGTATTTTGGATATTTCTAAAGACTGGAATGGATTATATCAGACATCAGATAGTATTGTTTAAGGCTAGAAATGTTTTTGAAATTATTTCTGTAGTGTTATAATAGTGTAGTTTTAGAAAAAAAAGACAACGTGCAGGAAGTGAGGCAACCCGTTGCGTCGGAAAAGGATGCGGGAATTGAACCAACAACCAAAGTGTGACATGCCTTTATATCCTACTAATATCCTACAGGAAGTCCCTTGTTAGTAGAAACTAGATTTATTTTATTAATCGGTATGATAGATGAATTATAAGTCAATTTTTCGAATCATATATGATTAACCTCACCATAGATGGACTTATGTATATTTGATAACTTTTTCTAACCTTGTGTTTGAGGCATATGGAATTACCCATCCCTCTATCACATGATCTGTTAACACTTCACAAATGACAAATTCAACTTCGTTTCTTTAAGACATGAAGTGTAAATTGTTCAAGGCACGAACAATGGTGAGATTATACTGAAATAAAGTATTTCTTCTCATTCAAATTCTTCAACTTTAAGGAAATGATCGTGAAAACCAAAAATGTTGTCTTAGTGCCCTTATATCTAATGAATCAGATGGTACCTTAGATCATCTCAAATTTATGGCTTTGTGATTGTTGGATTTTTCATAGCCATGTTATCTACCACTCTCCATCATAACTTCATGGTTATGTTTCTCTTCCATATCCATATTTTCTCTAATGTTCTCCTACAGGGAAACCCAGTGATGAGTTAATTTGGGTAACCTATATGTTTCATATTTCACTTTTTATAATAATGTTTTATTATTTCTTTTTACGATGTTGGTTTCTATGAAAGAAACATTCATGTAGTAAACCATTTATAACCCCGACGTATTTTGAAGGTGGAATTCATTTTAAGGGGGGTAGAATGTAACAAACTTAAATTTTATGAGAATTATTCTTTTTAATTTCATTGATGTCTTGTTTTGTATGCTACACCAAAAGGAGCTTGAACTACATGCATCCCTGACTTGGCTTACATTACACGCAATCGCAACCTTCCTCGATAGCATGTGTATTACATAATACCGGGTTTAACTACACAACGATATATTGTTATAATATTAGTATGGACTGGCCATTATGAATAGTATTAACTACATTTTTATTTTTATAACATTATTATTCATCTTACAAATTTTCCAGAATATGGTATGAGAAAAAAAAAAAATTTCAGGTAGATTAAGTATTTTTTTTAAAATGCAGTTTTGCCGCCTTTTGATGGTGCAACCACTTTTAATCTATTTTTTGACATGTTTATAAGTTAAATTTTACAAAATAAAATTCTTCTTTGGAATCAGGATATAAAAATTTACATTGGATAAATTTTTCATATTATTCTGATAACTTGCAAATTTTAAGGAATAGTAAAAACACGCTATATTTTAATTAAGAACAACTATTTTTCATCGCAATAATTTATATGGGTAAATTATAATATTGAATCGTTTTAAAGTATAAATATATTATATTTTTATCTTTTAATATAATTTATTTCAATACCATTAATTTTACAATTAATTCATAGGTAAAAAAATTTCAATCATTGGCAATATTTTAACTTTTAAAACACATTTTCATAACAATGGGAAAAATATTAATTTAATTACTAAAAATTCTGTGTTTTTAATTTTGAAAAATGGATTCCATATTTGGATTCAGTGGGTATAAATTATGTTAATAGTTTGCTTTTATTTTATTTTTTTTATGAATAGTAACTATGATAATTTTTATTTACTTCAGTTAAAGATAAATCGGGTAATTAATGGTAAACCTAAGATTATAAAATTACCCTAACACATGTAAAAATTCTATTGAATGACTAAAAGTCGACCCATATCACCTAAGGGTCATATTATATTCATTTTATGGACTTTTGTCCATGAAATAATTTAATTATTATTAAAACCAAAGAAAGTGACAAAATGTCACTCTCTTAAATCTTATAAGTATAATAATTTTAATTTACTGATAAACATCATGAAACATCGAACATTAATATTCTCCAGAAAGATAATTAAAATTATCTACATCATGTGAAATTATTTAGAATTTTTATGAATTAAATAATTATCATTAATGGTGACACAATAGTTATGTTGAAATTATTTTATTGATTGAAATATCAAATAAATGGTTTTAAAAAATAAAAAAAAATATTATATAAACTATTTAATGTGATCCACTAATTTTATAGATAAATATGAAATTTTTTTAATCTATTAAATATTTTTTGTTTGAACATATCTTCTGTGTGGAATTTATTTAAATTTAAATATATTAATTGTGTCAAAATCGACACTATTGATATTTTATATTATTAAATTGTTTAAAAATCTCAAAAATATTTTAAAAATAAAATATTTATATTTATATTATCAAACATGTCATAAAATATCAAATTATGTTTAATTAAGAACACATAAGTAAGTATTTATAACCATATAAAATTTATAACATTATTACCACAAATAATATAAAATAGATTAAATAAGGATAAATCAAAATGATAAGGTTTAAAATAAAATCAAAAAATGTCTAAATTTAATTGTTTGATTATATTACAACCCTATATTATCTAATATTAGAATTTTAGTCACTTTGAATTTTTTTAATTGGGGTTTATGTTTATTATAAATTAATATTTTAGAGGTTTCCAAAAGTTCCCCTCTCCTCCCTTATGAAAGGGCACCTCCTCCCTCTTCTCTTTACACATCATTGAGCCTTCATGATCATCCTAACCCTACCCAGTACTCTTCTAAACTTCCTTAGTAATATTATTGAGGTTCTATAATTCTAAAAATACTAACTCTAGTCCCTTAAGTGGATGTTTAAAGGAGGCACGTCGAAGAAGAGGTAATCTCTTCTACCGATTCATTCAAGTTTCTTTATTCTTCAACATTTTCTTATTTCATTGTTTAATTGTAAAGTAAGAAAATAAGTATCACTAATATAATAATATGATATTATAAATATTAAACAACCCTATTTTACCTTCTATCCATTATACAGAAAACGAAATCACCACGTGTGCGTACGTATGGAATACCGTCTCCACACCACGGTGTAATTAGTTTTTCCACCACCACATTACCTGGATGTGTATAATGGTTTAAAGAATGACTATATATGGTTATTATAACATCATACTTATTCTGATATATTATATCATTCACTCCAATTCTATTCAATAATTATGGGAATGATATCATCACTCGTGCGTACGTACGGACTACCGTCTCCACGAACACGATGAGATTCATTTTCCCTGATTACCCATTCAAGTATGATTATAAAGTATATATGTAATTAATAATACTGAAATATATTAAATAATAATGATATTGGATTTGTGTACATATATGTTTCATTTACATAATTCCATTCAATTCAATAATGAAACAAAACCCGCATTCATGCGTACGTACGACCTACCATCTCCATGAACGGTGTATTTCATTCCATTTATCGATCTATCATATATATTTATATAATTAATATATATTATATATAAATCATGTTTTACATTATGGAATTATGTAAATCAGGATATGAGTAATAAAATCAAGAACAACAAATCGAAACACGTAAGATAAATGAACCGATTTTACCCAAAATGCTTTTTTAACATGAAATTTACAAACTGATGGGTAATATAAAGTCATATGTGAACCATATATGATATCATAACAATGAATATGATTCTATAAAAATTCAGTGACATTATTTAAATCAATACACAAGAGGTTCAGATACATACGAAGCATATCGGACATAAGGTAAGGGATAATTTTGGAAATCTCATTTTTATCTGAGATTGCTTATATGTAAGAATTTACTAGGGTATATGTTTCATCCATTTCCATAAAAATGTTTTTCATAAAGTGATTAATATTCTTTCATATATTTTTAAAGTAATTTTTAACCGAATTTTACTTTTACTTTGTTTTATGGAGGGAATCTTTCTTTTGTTTACCATACGTGGTACCTTTTGACTTTTCTGATAAATGTACGAGGAGAATGTTTTTTTACTTATACGGCATGAACGAATTTTTATGGTTTTGTAAAGCCTTTTTTCATGAAGATTAATCTACAAGATTTCATGGTTATTTTCTATAAAATGTTTTTCTTTTAAAATTGTGTGGAATTTTGTGAAATGAAAATGATTTTTAAGGAGAAAGGATATTTTCCTCAAAAATTCATAAGTATTTTATCAAAACCATTTTCCATATAAGATTGCATTATTTCATATGTGATGTTTCAAGTATTATGTCTCTATGATTTACATGGTTTGACTTTTCTTATGATGAAATGATATCCATTTTTTTATATGGATTATGTTATGATGGGATGATGTTTAGGAAACCCATTTTATTCTTTTGGTTATGATGAATGATTTGTGTTCATGTTGTGGAACATTGTAGAATGATTTCATTATGAGATGGGTGGGACCTATATCTCCCTCCAATGCATTGGGTAAATATTTATATCTCATGATATAGACATGGCTGCAATGGTAAGTTAATTTGGTTCAGTGATATAAGACTGGAACAAAGAGTGAAATTGATTCAGAAAGGAACTTTGTCCACTAAGAATGCCTTGGTAGCAATGCCATGGCTAATATGGAAATAATATCATGTGTTTAATGGTTTTCCACAATTATAAGTTTCCTTCCCATGATATTTTATCAATATTGACGTTACATTATGATATATGACTTACGTACTTCCAAGATTTATGTCTTTGCTCCAAATTACGATGTTTAGATTTTATGTTCATGTTTTTGCATTCAATTTTTTATGGATTGTTTTATGTTCTCTCTGTTTACCCTTACTGAGAATTTCAGATCACCCATTTTATGTTTTCTTTTCCCCATAATATAAAGAATGGTTTTAGGTAATAAATAAAAGGGGAAGATCTTTATGGGATATTTTGAAGATCTTTCACCATGATTAGAAGATTATGTTCCAAGATTACAAAGACACTAAACTATTACAGTCCGTTGATGTCTTTTTTTTATGTGTTAAGTATTCTGCAAAACTAATATAATGTCAATGTACGTCATGTACGTGTCTCTACAGTACACAATTGGATTTAACATGCCTAATATAAGAAAAAAGGGAGGTTATCTTGGTACAAAGTTAGATATACCAAGACAATAGTGTAATTAATATCATTATTATTAGACAAAAACATATTTATATGGTTATGATTATTCCATAAATTATTCCACTCATTTATGAAATTATCATATACCAATATTATGTTCCCATGGATCATAATATATAATCCCTTTTTAATTAATTTAATATGATCTATCATTATTTATTCCATGACTCATGTTTATAATATATTAATTTTTTTCTATGATTCTATAATTTTATACTCATGATATCGTACCTATTATTCTCATGTTATGTTTAAATTTTCATTTATATCTTACTAGTTAACCCTTATTGTGAATCCTAACAAACCGTTTAGTATGTTTTCTTCACCCAATGATGTGGAGAACCATTTTTTATAAGATGGTTCAAATAAGGGTAATAATTATGAATTATCAAATTGATAATGATATAGTCATTTTATGTACAATTTGTTGATGTTTAAAAATTTCATTAAAAAATTAAACATTCTAGATTAATAATGGGTAATAATTTTCTGTATTTAATATTCATATAATAATATTGAACAATTATCAAAAAAATTTATAGGTCTCCATATTTTTTAGATAATGTATTAAACATTCAATAGACATTAGAAAGAATTAAATTATTGAACAATTTTGGGATTTACACTCTATATAGTATAATATCCTAATTATTTGATGAGGAATTATTAGAGTGTTTTTTCTAAAAATAAGTCCATATATGGTTAAATTAACTCAACATAGTTTTATTATATATTAATCAAGGGATAATAAATCATAAAATTGTTTTTTAGTATATCTCAATCAACACTATGGGGCATGGTTTCTGTTCCCTTACTCTGCACCTATTTTTACATTACTGGGAGATATTAGGTTAATTCAAAATATCATCATGTTCCGTTATAAATTATTTTAATAAAAAATTATCATGGATAACTGAGGATAAACCTCATGTTTCATATATTGAAAATATATTTTCAAGATTTATAACATGACAAGACCCTATTGTCCTTGATCCACAACTACACCAATCCACCCTCCATTGGAGATGGGAAGTATAAAATTTACAAAAGTAATAAATCATATAGGATTTCGTTTAGTAAAGTACATTTTTTAACACTCAAAACCATTTCCCTACAATAGTTAAGGGGAATAATAATTAAAAATGACACATATATATACTAGAACATGCAAGTAAAATGTATATGGTGTAAAATATTATGATAGTTTAAATATAAAACTAGGGAAAACAAAATAGCAACCATAAATATATACCATCCAAAAATACCTAGAATGTAAATGATTAGATATTCCATCACCAAATCTCCAATACATATTCACATTTCAAAGTCAAATGCACCCTAGATTCTTGGTGTCCCCCTTTAATAACTACTGACCTTTCATTATTCTATAAAATACACGACATTTTCAGGAAAATCACATGCATGTGTGTGAATATAAATATGTATTTGTATTCCTCTCAATTTTATGGAAAGGTGTAAGAGACAAATAATTAAAATATTACTCAACCTAATAGAAGAGAGTAACAAAATATAAAGATATGGATACATATATATTTATATATAAATATATTCTCACCAAAAAAACACAAGAAAGAAGGAAATGGGAATCTCCGTCACATAGTCTAGCCCAAAATGGGTTCCATTAGACCCATGAAGTCCATCATCAATTTCCAACATAATATTCATGTCCATAGAAACAAATAATTAGAGTCTTTCCTTGTAACTATCAAGCACAGTCGAGGGTCCAAAATCTCTAGGTAGAGGACCCATGGCCTAGTATGATAGTATTGTTCCACAAAAAAAATATTGTTCACATGCCATGACTCTGTATGAGGCTTCCACTTTGATAGTCAATATAGGGCACATGCCTTGCCTAGAAAAAGGGTTCCACTCTAGTGATTGAGGACCCATGCGCAGACACCATAGGAAGGTGGAACTCGATTAGTAGATAGAGGACCCATTCCATAACCAATAGGTTGGTCCCACTATAGTGGTCAAGGACTCATTCCCAAGAGTTGTAGTAGGGTTCTAGTCAGATAGAAGAGATATAACCCATTCCATTGGCAGATAGTAAAATCCTAGAGTGGTTCCCACATAACCGTTGCCCAAAACCAGTGGGTCACATGGCCTCCAGCAAGCCTTCCCATATGCAATATGCTACTTACTATAAGAGAGAGTATATGGTTGAACCATTGGGAGTATATAGGATCATATTTGAGTGTCATAAAAATCATATACAGCCCGACTCTATAATGAATGGACCAGTTACCCACCATAGCGAAAGCTTTATATAATAGAATATAACTATAGAATAAAATATAGTATTCAGGTGTGGAAGTGAAAATACAAAACAACTGTAATGATATCAAAATATAACTTAATTAGTCATATATAATTATTTCATGTCATGATAATATAAAAAAGGGTATACAATGTACAAGAAAATACAACAGCTTATACAAAAATAAAAAATATCTAAAGCACAACACTACTAGTATCTCGAGAATATAATCATTACTATACTACCATAATCTATAAATTAATATATAAAATAAATAAATATCATGTTACATTCCCTTATCATTACCAACAGATAATAAATCAACCTAAGTACAAAAGGTGACCTGAGTCAGGTTTGAGATAAAATTGCAGTACTACACCCCCAATTGTTCCTAGTAATAACCAGTGCAATTTTATATAGTAATTTTAGATTTAAATCATTAAAATTAATAATCATTTATATATTAATTAATACCATCTGTCTAAGGTTCCTATAAGACATTTGGATGAGTCTACCTACTCCGATGTAGGCAGGTGTAAGTGTCCGACCAGTAACCATATATATATCTGTAGAAATAAAATATATGTTATATTTATATAAATTATCAACTTATATAAAATATGTATGTGAGGGTGTATGTAGGCATAAACTAGGATAGTAGATTTTGGTTATACATTTGGTATTACTCAGCCATCCATAACAAGTATTACGAGATATAATCTCTAGAAAGTGTACCTTCCTTAAATATCCTAATGAATGTGAGACAATATTATCAACACAAGGAATAGTTGATGTGATTCATCAAGAACAAAAACCAAATAAAATGTAAAATGGAACATCATTATAATCACCTGGATAATATTATAATGGTGAGAGACTTCATACTCATCAACTGATCTAATGGAGAGTGAAACACCTTTCTCATGAAGTCCCTTATACATTGTTAGCAACCAACATAAATGGAATAAGAATAATAATTATAATAACCTATAAAACTGATCCAAATAAAAATGGATTCATTTTATATACAAATAATATTATAATCCATGCATCACTTAGTCTGGACTTACCTCTCATTGTTATTTATTATAATTAATCCACTTCATTAATTTAAGAAAAAAATACAATATATATGAAAATACTTTATATATAAAAAATGAAATTAAATTACCATGGAATTTTATTTCCATTTAATCATTTTAAACACACATATTTGGTTCTTTGGAAATTAATTTTTTTAAATTGTTTGAAAATCCATTTTCAAGCCAAACCGAACTCTTAAAAGTTATTTTGGTAATTTAATAAATTATATTAATGAGGGAAATTAGGTCAGTGCACCCAATGTGCAGGAAATAGAGGATTTCAACATGCCCTAATAATTAAATAAGGTTAATGTGTGTAAAATTCCATGTGTAAAATTATTTTGAAATGAAGAAATAACTTTATGTAATCCTGCGGCATTATCCAGTGTATGACACAACGATAGAGATATGGAAAAAACTATTATCAGGGAAAACAACTATACCACCCATCTTCGATTAATAAGTGAACCATCATCCAAAATCATATTCATAATTTATGTAGACTGGAGGATATCATATGACTAGTTCAATGCCCTGAAAATTGGGTAAATGAGCTCCCAAAAAGGAGTAATGTTTTTGAAAAGACAAATTCATTAACATCGAAGATCAGTGAGCATACAACTGCAAAGCCATGAGGGGAAATGGTACAGCTAGATCGGGTTAACATCATAGGGGCATGAGGCCACCAACGTATGGGAAACATTATTTCCTTCACTTTTAGTAAAGAAGAAAGTAACTATTGAGAATCCTTGATGGAGAGAAAGGGTTCTCTTGATGAGGGATCCAAAATACTGGAGGTCACTATCATTGAAATTGATAGCATTGATAATGGTGAGATAGGGTGATTCGAGGTTGATTTTATCCCATCCACGATTTGTATAGAACATCATACCTACAAGGATGGTAGTAGCCTTGGCCACCAAATGTTCCTAGAAATAAATGTGTGATTCATGTTTGGCTGCAACAATTTTCCCCTGATGATTCTGGGCCAGGATGCTGAGGGCGACATGCCCATCCATGGGCAGAGATGCATCCACATTAATCTTATGAATACCCTCATTTGGAAGACACCAATGGGAGGGAAAAGAAGGGGTTCTTAAGGGATTATGTTGACCATTGTGGTGATTCCAGTCCTCAATCCATGAAGAAGACCATTCAATCCAGAAATCGGGGGTTCTGTGAACATGGTTGAAAATAGCCTCATTGTGACAGACCCAAACGATCCAGGTCAGGGTGAAATGTGAACATAATTTAGCCGATGAGAAGGAGGAGAACCATCCCGTCAGGAAGGATGGGATTTCATAGGCCATGTCCAGTGAAGTGTGTGAAGCAGAACCCCATTTTTTCGAGATTTCCTTATCCCTTGGGCACTGGATGATGGCGTGTAAGGGAGATTTTGGGAGGTTCGGGAAGAAATAGAAATAATCGTCAATTGAGATATGTCAGAAGTCAAGAATGATCATGGTAGGAAGGGTGCCCATGCACACCTTCCACCAAAATTGGCAGATTTTTTGGGGGACGTTGAGTTTCCAAATTGACTTCCAGGGTCCCCCAGCCCAATCGACTGAATGGTTACAAATGGCTAGCCGGTATCCAGACTTCACAGTGTAGGCGCTCGAAAGGTCGTTGTTCTAGAAGAGATGGTTGGGGCTTGTGTCTGGGACCTAGGGGATACTTAGGATAATTATTTTGTCTCTTTCATTAAACCATACGTGAACCTTCTCCAGAGACCATCTAGGATCCTGATCAGAAAAGAGGCACTTGATAGTGGCATCTTCAAACCCTATTTGGGTAGGGGATAAGGCCTGAACACATTCCTCATCAATCAGCCATGGATCGGTCCAAATGTTAACAGTTTGGCCGCTCCAAATCCTCCATCCCATCCACTTTTCCAGGAGACTTTGGGCCCCCCATATACATCTCCAGAGGAAGCTTCCCTTAATCTATCCAATGCTTTCCTTAAAGTATCCAATTCTTCCTATAGTTGTGGATTTGGAGTAAAGATAAAATCAAAAATGAAATCCCCATAATATAAAGATAAATGATCTATATGAGATGAGAGTATAACATTGTTAAATGAAATAAGGGGATGAAGAAAACAATTTATGTTTTATGTTCATTATGGGAACAATTTCTATTTCTGCCAAAGAGACATGGGAACAAATTTTGGACACACAGTTGTCCAATCAATGAACCAAATGTTCACCACTTCAAAACCATGAAGGACCCCACCTTATCTAGGAAAATAGTTTCTGTAACAATGCACAGCCTATAAAAATTTCTTCGGTTATTTGTCATTGAAAAATAATATTGTTATTCTCCCTAAAACCCATGGTTTTAGGAAACTATGTATCTTTTTTTAGGCCACTGATATCCATTCGTGATTACCCAACATGAATAGTACTAATCATGTTGTATCCTTTCTCTCAACCCAATTTGACAAATTCTAAGGGAATTGGGCTCCAAACAAGACTTGGATAGTCCATATACCATCCATAGGCCATAGTGCATGTTTAACATGATAAAATTAATGTTTAAAGCTGAAACATAAATGAGTTGTGTATTTTTTAATGTTTGGTTTATAACAACCTAAAATCATTAATGTAACTCATCCTTATGTTAGAATTAAAATTATTGAGAGAGATTGTCTTGAATATCTCTGACAAAACATTATATATATCATCTTTGAATTCATAGGTATCATCCCTAATTTTTTTTCATTCTATAGAATCATTAAAAATGAAATAAACTTCTTCAATGTGTATTAATTCTACATTCCATGATACTATCTACATACTCCAATAAATAAGAATCCATTTTTAATATATCCTCATTAGTATGTAAATTATGTCACATGTCTGGATAAAACTGGTGGAGCTAACACATGTTAAAGACATTGTGCATAAAATAATTTCTCTATGGATGTTCTATCTAGTAATCAAATGTTGATGTTCATTTAAAAACCTCAAAATGATAAAATAATCATGTTGGAATCATAACTTACCATTGAATAAGTTGATATCCCATCCATTGTGAGAATCAAAATAAAACCTTATCTACAAGAATAATCATAGGAGGTCCTCAGTGTCAGTTAGAATATGACTTTTTTCTTCACTGTATTGCTGGTATTCACTTTTTGATTAAAATGCCTACTCTAGAGTCTTCTAAATTATACACATTCAAACAAATAATTCCTCCCCTAACTCTAACTAGTGTAGAGGAGATTGAAAAATCCTACCACAGTTCTATCAGTAATCTGTAACAGTAGGTGTACCGTTTTTCCAGAATAGTGAGGTCTATCGGTAACCTCTAACTGTAGGTGTACAGTGTTTCCAGAATGGTGAGGTCTACCAGTAACCTCTATCGGTAACCTCTAACGATAGGTGTATAGTGATTCCAAAATGTTGAGGTCTATCTGTAAATTTTATCGGTATCCTCTAACAGTTGGTGAACATTGTTTCTAGAATGGTGAGGTCTATCGGTAACCTCTATTGCTAAACTCTAACGGTAGGTGTAAAATGATTCAAGAACAGTGAGGTCAATCGGTAACCTCTATCGGTAAAATCTAATGGTAGGTGTACAGTGTTTTCAGAACAATGTTCTCTAATTATAACCTCTATCGGTAACCTCTAACGGTAGGTGTATAGTGTTTCTAGAACGGTAGGTGTACAGTGTTTCTAGAACGGTAGGTCTATAGTGTTTCCAGAATGGTGAGGTCTATCGGTAACCTCTATCGGTAATAGCTATCGATAAACTCTAACGGTAACCCCTATCGGTAACCTATAATTCCATTTCCAAATTTTGAGTTCATGAACAATGTTTCCGGAACGGTGAGGTTCTAATGGTGTGGTTCATGAACAGTGTTTTTCCTTTGCCATATTTTATGTATGAGAACAGTGTTTCCAGCTTCCTACAGTTTCACCCCTTTGACGTTTCCTTTGATGTAAAATAAATTTAAAGCCTTATTTTATGGACTCTCAGGCCGATTAAAAGTCCATAACTCCTAAATTAGTTATTCCTAAGGCTTGGGATATTTTTTAATTTTTCAAACCACATAGTTTAATGCGATACACTTTTAACGGGAAATGTGTCTTACTTTCAACTATCGCTCTGTTAAATCTTCTAAAGGGACGAGATTTCTTCCTCACTAATTATTCCAATTTGTTCCTGGCTATGAGACGCCAAAACCTTTCAATCCTTCTCATATTAGTTGCAAAATCACACTCTCCTACTAGGATTGGTTCCACTCTATTTTTATACAACCTAGATATATCAGTCAATCCTTGAGATAAGGTATGTTTTATCGTCATTATTTTGGGTTTCATTTTCATCTATTTCTCCATTCCGTTATTATAGAATGAAATATCCATACTTATAATAGAGTTTTCTTGGGTGTTGGTTGGTATGGTCATACTGTGGCATCCTCGGGTGGATGAAGTTTTCACAAGAGGAGGATCGTGACTTGTTGTGTGGATAAGGAATGTCAAGAACTATTTGAGGTTAGGGATTCATTGATTCTATTTTCATTTACATGTAACTGTATTATTATCATGTTTAATCCCACTGGATGACAATGAAATTTACATAATAAATATTTTAACTGGATAAATAAATTGATATTGATCGTACGTTATTGTCTCTTGTTTTTCTAGACAGTGTGATATCTATGCTTACTTCGTATAACTATTCTTTCTTGATAAAAATTGATAAAGAAAGTATACCGGGATTAATTGATAATTGTTTGTCTAAAGATAAAGAGTCATGTAAATGAATATGGTTCTTCTTGATGTAATTTTGTTGTTAATCAAAATGGTGCATTAATCATGTTTAATATATTTATTATATCTTATTGTTTAGGTTTCTCGATTGTGGAAACTACGTGTAATAAATTGGTTAATTGAAAACTGATTATTTTTTTGATAATTCATTAAAGGGTTCTGAGTTACCCTCTTGTTTATAAATGGTCCCAGTGCCCAATTGTTTAGATGTTTGTTTTCTTGCGTCTTGTGTTGTGATGTGATCTTGGATGGGTGTTGTGATATGTGGGGGCATGGAGGCCTTTTTTTATGGCATCAGATGACGCCTGTAGTGGTGAGATGAATCGGTTAATTAATTTTGGTGTCAGGGAGGACACTAGGGATGGTGGAATGGTATAAATTTGATTGTTGGATGGTTTCTGATTCTTTGGTTGTTTATCTGCTTTACCTTTCGCCACTGCTCCAGGCAGCTGGTCTTACATACCCTTCTTCCCAAAGAGGCGAAGATACGCGAGGAATGCCGGTGCTTTCAGTGTTTATTTTCTCAAGGGAGGGTGGGTATATGCTATTTCTATAAGTGGAAAAGACTCAACATGTAGTACATCTACTCACCATGTTGATCCCCCTTGTGTTTAGAAGAATAGAATGTTTTTCTTTAATGCCTACGAATATGGGAATATAATTCTATAATGAATAATTGAATAAGTGGTGTTAACCCATGGGGTTGGAGTTTGCTATAACATAATGATGTGGTTGTAATTTTTAAGGAACAATGGACATTGGGTGTGATTCTAATGAAATTTAATACGGAATTTTTTATGGTTAATTAATGTTTTTTGAATTAATGAACGTAAAGTGGAACTGGTAAAAAAGGAATGAATTAATCTAATAATGATCTTTAAATGCATGTCTGCTCATAATATACCAAGTATTAGAAGTAGTAGCCCAGAGTCTGAGAGAAGTTAGATACATTTGTGTCTGAGATTAGGTTATGCCCATAGTGTGGTTGTGAGATATAGTATATCCTATACTTTTTCTGTTTCTATACGCTACTCCACCCTTTCAGTAAGGGAAACTGACACCCTAGGGATTTAGAGCCTTGGGGGTGTCTTCCCCAACATTTCGATGGGATGATGGATGGATGACTACCCCCTTTGGCCCCGCTCTTTTCTCATAGAAATTACTTTTGATGGAATCCACATTGGTTAGTTTTCCCCCTATATGTGTGTTGAGGGCTGTAATGGCTTATGGTTAATCACACACATATATTCTAGATATAGTTTTATATGGACTACTATAGGTGTAACTTTTATAGGATGTGGGGGCTTGAGAATCCTTACTCAGTGTATGGAATGTTATGGTTTGATGTATAATACCCGACCTATGATACATGTTATGAGAGCTGTGGTGGCTCCCAGAAACTACCAAGTTACCTTGGTGTGTGGATGTGGTGGTTTTTTAGCATGAGGTTCATATTCTGGTTCTTCTCCCAGGTTTCTATGGGAAAACCTTTTTAGAGAGATATGCTTAGGACGTACAATGTTGGGGAAAATCAACAAACCAATGGGAAAGTAGTAGCAGGGTACCCTTTATATTCTTTATTATGTGATATATTCTTGTATGAGTTACATTGTGAGAGTAGCCATGGTGAGGCTGGGAACATATTATACCTGTTTAGGTTACGAGTTAGTTTCAGTTTTTGTTCACTATGATTTAGAATGCTATATTTACTTTTGCACGAGAGGCTTCGGGGAGGATCCTACTGAGTATATTGGTATACTCGCCCTATGTATATATAACTATTTTCCAGGTCACTTAGAGAAAGTTGGAGATCAGGCTGGTTATTACTAGCTTGTGGTTATAGGAGCTATTTGGGATTTTGGTTACTTCTGGTTTACTTTATTTTGGGTACTTGAGGTTTTCCCCTTCCAGTTTTAGTACTTTTTAATGACATTACATATATTAACTTGGGTTTTATTTTATATTTCCGTTCCGAGATGGAGTTGGTTGGTGTCTGTCTTATCTCTTTCTTCTGCATGTGTTCTCTTAGAGGGTAATGGCTCCCATTTGTGTGTTTACTATACCCTCAGTTCTAGTCACCACCCCGGGGCATATTGGAGGCGGGACTCGGTGGTCATTATATACCTTTTCACATTTTCGGCCTAGGAGGGGTAAACATTGTGGGGAGGGGGGTCCTGGAAGAGTGGAATCAAAGGTCTAATTAAGGGATAAGATGAAGTTATGAGTTAGGCACAAGTGAGGTGAATGGGTTGGTAGGGAAACCGTGTCATTCATATGTATAAAGTGATGCAAACACTGGAGACCGGTTGAGACATAGGCATTTAGGCCCCCCTATGATCTGATGTATAGACCATTAAGGGTACAATGTCTACTGAATGAGGTGTTACTAGTTTCAGGGTAGAGACCTAGGAAAGGATCATGCATCATTCTTCTTTGGGAGTATGTTTGAATGGGTAGACATTGTGATAAGTTAACCTAAAAAATGAAAGAAAACAATTAATTATTTAATATTGAGTGTTCTATATTCCAGGTTTAGGATCCCTAACTATTTTTTATTTTATAGGTATGGCTCCAGGTCGATGTCCTCCTCAGGATCGCATAGAATATGTCCAAGAGGATGTTCCAGCAGATCGTCGTATGGAAGAGGTTGACGACAATGACACTTTGAGGAAGACACTCTGAGAGCTTCAGTGCCAGAGTTTGCAGAAGTACGAGGGCATCGTTTCATATGCATTCATGGAAGACTAGTTAGAGGAGGTCGAGATCGACATCAGTTTGATCCATGCTTAGAAGGAGCACTCGGTGTCCTTGGTTGTGACAATGATTTGTGGAGAAGCGAGGTAGTGGTGGTTCTTGTTTCTCAAGAATCAGGATGTGTTAGCGATCTCATGGGATGAGTTCCGAGAAAAGTTTAGAGCTGATTTTTTTTTTCGACCGTGAAGGCGTCCAGTTTCCAGGAGCTTCATACCCTTCGACAGGGGAGATCCATTGTTTGAGAGTTTGGAATCTGCTTCAGGAACCTTTTACGATATTCTTTGGACAGGTTTCAAGATGAAGAGGCCAAGTCAAGACATTTCGAGGAGGCTTTTCATCGGGAGATCTAGCTCTAGGTCACCCCATTTATGTGGAAGACATATCTTGCAGTTCTGGTGAGGGCAGAGGTTGTCGAGAGGACTTTGGCCAGGACCAGATCATCCCATGAGGGGAATCGTCATGATTCCTCACGAAGCAGAGATGTGGTCCGGGGTTCCCAGTTTTCTGGATAGAAGAGATTCCATTTAGTTGTGGGTAGGTCCCATCCCTTCACATCTCGTTTCTCAAGAGGCTGCAACTCTCAGGCCTAAACCATGGGATCAGGCACTGGTTGATCTTGTGGTGGTTGTGGTCATCAGTAGTGGGAGTTACCAACCTTTCAGAGCAGTCATCATGCACCATATGTTATGGTCCGTGTTCCTTTGTTGAGGTAGTTCTAGCTGAGGCAGCAGCAGCAGCATGTTTCACCAACATTAGATCATCCATGGGTAGATCGGCCAGGCAGAGGAAAGCCCCATGAAACTCTCCATCTTCAAATAGCTGATCACAACCAGGGTGTTGGTCTTCATCAGGGTTAGAGAGGTCGTGGAGGAGGTCATGTTGAGCTTCATGCTCTAGCATTTCCATCTCCCTCCAAGAAATACATCGTTCATGTTACCCTTTTCTTGTTTTCTACCTTGGTGTATGCCTTGTTTGATTCACGAGTGACACAATCCTTCACATCACTTACCCTTGTCCATGCTTTGGGACTTGAGGTGGAGAGTCTTCTAGTGCCCTTGGATATTTCTATGACAGTAGGAGGTCGAGATGATTTGTTTGAAGTATGTAGAGACTATGAGCTAGTGTTGGGGAAACACCGCTCTTGGGTATATTTTCTATGTTTATGAATACAACAATATGATGTAATCCTCAGCATGGATTGGTTGTATTCGGTGTAGGCTATTGTGGATTTCTTTAGGAAGAAGGTCGTTTTCATTGGAGCGGATGGAAAGACAGTGGTGTTTGATGGTGAGAGACATCCTCAGATAGGCCATAGGCTTGTTTCATCCTTATCATCCATGGTGGCTGAGATGATGTTGAGTTATTCAAAGGTTCAACCGTTGGCATTTCCTATGGTCATAGAAAAGTACCCTGATGTCTTTCTAGAAGATGTTGTAGCATTGCCCCCACAATGAGAGATCGAGTTTGGGATCGAGCTACAACTAGGATCATCTCTTATCTCTATGTCTCTATAGAGGACGACCCATTCTGAGTTACAAGAGCTTCATATATTGTTGGATGGTCTGTTATGTGCGGTTTTGTTCAGCCAACTGTGTCTCTATGGGGTGCACTAGTTTCTTTCATGAAGATGGCTAATGGTATTTTGCAATTGTGTGTTGATTATCATCTCTTAAACAAAGTGACAATAAATAATCACTATCATCTTCCATTATTGATGATTTATTCTATCAACTAAAGGGTTCATGTTGGTTCACAATGATAGACTTGTGGTCGGGATGTCATCAGATGCGTGTGGAAGATGAGGTTATCAAAGACTGATTTCCATTATCATCATGGGCATTATGATTTCATCGTAATGTTGTTTGGAGTGATGAATGCTTCATCTGTATTCATGTGATTGATGAATGTTGTGTTCTGTGAGTTCCTGTACAAGTTTGTTGTAGTTTTCCCCAAAGACATCCTTGTGTACTCCATATATAAGGAGGATCATGTAGAGAATCTGCAAGCCATTTTGGAATTTCTTCGTCAACATCATTTATTTGGGATGTTGTCAAAGTGTGAGTTTTGGGCTCTAGAAGTCAGTTTCATAGGGCATGTTGTGTCCCAACTAGAAGTAGCTATGGATCCATCGATGATTGAAGCATTTGTGTCTTGGGCGGACACGAAGACAGTGTTAGAGGTAGGATGTTTCCTTTGTCTCACAGGCTACTACAGGAGGTTCATATCCACTTTTCAATGAGTTGAAATTCCTCTGAAAAATTTCCCCAGGAATGATCAAGCATTTATATGGACTGATCAGTGTCATATAGCTTTTAAGAGTCTAATGGAGAAGTTAGTAAGTGCCTCAATTCATTGTCTTCCATTTGAGTGAGTTCAGTATGATGTTTTCTGTGATGCTTCACTTCTGGGGTTAGGTTGTGTTCTCATGTAGTAGATTTCAGTTGTTTCTTATGGGTCTCGGCAGTTTCCCTTCCATGAATGTAACTATTCCACTCATGATATTGAGTTGGCATCCATGGTGTTTGCTCTGAAGTTGTGGAGACATTACCTCATTGGTGGGCGCTTTTTGGTTTTCACCGATCATAAGAGTTTGAGGTATGTTTTCTCCCAGCGTGAATTAAACATACGAAAGCATAGGTGGATGGAGTTATTACCATAATACGACTTCTAAATATCATATAAACATGGTAGAGGGAATTTTGTAGCTGATGTGCTGAGTTGAAAGTCCCGTAGTGATGCTGTGTGTGATTTTTGTGATTCTTGGAGAAGAATGAAAGAATTTTCGGCACTATATCTTGTTATGGGAGAAGTTGGGATAGAGGTTTCCTTTTTCAGATGATGTTATAGTCATCCCAGATGCAGAAGGTGGAAGGGTCCCAGTTTGGGTATCTAGAGGTGGAGGTCTGGAGAGGAAGAGTTGTTTGTGGTGAGGCCCTTAATGGTTGGACTGAGGATGAACAATACTGAGTGTTGTATAATGGAAGTAATTTTGATCCTTTTTCGATGCATGAGATAGTTATTAGAGAGTTCCATAGTTCTCCATTAGCGGTGCATCCTGGCGTGACAAAGATGAACTAAGCGTTGAGGAGTCAGTTTTGGTGGCCTGGGCTGAAGCATGCAGTTGCAGAGTTTGTGTCTTGATGTTTTGTCTTCCAAAAGGTGAAGGAAGAACACTATGTCCCTGGTGGTCTACTCCATCCATTAGATATTCCTTAGTTGAAGTGGTAGGACATCTCATTTGAATTTGATACTAGTTTACCTCAAGCTCCATGAGGACATGATGATATTTGGGTGGCAGTGGATCGTTTAACAAAATCAGTCCACATTATAGAGATCAAGGATTTGATCTTAGTGGATGTATTTTCAAGGTAGTATCAAGAGGATGTGGTGAGACTTCATGGAGTCCCATGGATGACCATTTCTGATCGAGATCCTAATTTTACCTGTAGGGTGTGGAGAGGACTCCAACATGCTATTCAATCTCAGCTATGCCTTAACACTACTTTTCATCTTCAAATCGAAGGTTAGATAGAGTGAACCATCAAGACTCTTGAAGACATGTTACGCTCTTGTGATATTAATTATGGAGGTTCATGGATGGGGAACTTACCCTTGGTGGAGTTCTCTTAAAAAAAATATTTTTCACTCCACCATCGGTATGGCACCATTTGAAGCCTTGTATGGACGGCCTTGTCATTATCCATTGTGTTGGACTGTGGTCAGAGAGTCAGCAATTATCGGACCAAAACTACTCAAAAATACAACAGATATGGTTCAGGTGATTCTTGAGAGGATTTAGACTGTAGATACCCATACTTTACGTACTTGGAAATTACATTACTTTTGTGGAATGCATAATACATTACAAAAACAGACACCAAAGGACCGTAATAGTTTAGTGTCTTTGGAAACTCAGAACATAATCTTCTAATCATGGTGAAAGACTTCAAAATCTCAGATAATGATCTTCCCTTTTTGTTTTCTTACTTAAACCGTTCTTTATATCCTAGGGAAAAGAAAACATAAAAAGGGTGAGCTAAAATGCTCAGTAAGGGTGAACATGGAGAACATAAAACAACCTATAAACATTTGAACGTAAAGACATGAACATGACATAAATCATAGTACTTCATAAGGAATACGTCATAAAGGAACAAAAATCATGATAAAATATCATGGGAATAAAACATGTAATTTGTGGAAAACCATTAAGCACATGATATGGTTTTCATAGTAGCCAAGGCATTGCTGCCATGACTATCTTTGTGGAAAAATTCCCTTTTTGAATCGAGTTCACACCTCTTTCCAATCCTGTATCATTGAACCAGATTAACATACCATTACAGCCATGTATATCTCATGAGATATAAATATTTACCCAATGCATTAGAGGGATAAGTAGGTCCCACACATATCATAATGAAATCATTCTTTCGAGTGCCATAAAATAAACATGCATCATTCAAAATAACCCAACGAATAAAATGGGGTTCACAAACATCATCCCATCAAAACATAATCCATATAAAATAAATGGATATAATTTCATCATAAGAAAAATAAATCCATTTAAATAATAAATAAATTATACTTGAAACATAATCTTACTTAATAATTTCGTCTTAGATGGAAAATATTTTTGATAAAACACTTGAAATGAATTTTTGAGGAAAATATCCTTTCTTCTTCAAAATCATTTTCTATTCTCCAAATGCCATGAAATTTTAAAAGAAAAATATTTTGTTGAAAATAATCATGAAATCTTGTAGAGTAATCCTCATTATAATAAGGTGTTATAAAACCATAAAAATCCTTTCATGCCATATAATATAAAAAAACATTCTCCTCGTACTTTTAACAGAAAAGTCAAAAAGTTCCACGTATGGTAAATAAAAGAAGGATTCCTTCCATAACACAGAGTAAAAGTCAAATAAGGGTAAACATGACTTTAATCATACATGGAATAATATTATAATCTTTATGAAAAACATTTTTATGGACATGGATGAAAAATATAACCCCAGTAAATACTTACGAATATACAATCTCGGATAAAAATGAGATTGCAAAAGTTATCCCTTACAATAGGTCTGATATGTTTCATACCTATCTGAAACTCCAGTTTAATGATTTAAATAATGTCATTTACTTATTATAGAATCATATTCATTGTTATGATATCATATATGGATCACTTATGGCTTTATATTACCCATTCTTTTGTAAATTCCATGTTAGAGCAGCATTTTGGGTAAAATCGTTTTTTTCTCATACGTGTTTGGACTTGTTGTTCATGATATTATTATTACTTATATCATGATTTAATTACTTCCAGAATGTAAATAATGATTTATAAATAATATATTTTTAGTATATATATATATAATAGATAGAAATATTAAATGAAATACCCCGTTCATAGAGACTGTAGGTCGTACGTACGCATGAACGTTGTTTTCCTTTCCTTATTGACTTGAATGGAATTCAATAGATGACATATATATATATATACATAAATATTATCTTCATTATGTCATATATTTCATTATTATTCATTATATATACTTTATAATCATTCTTGAATGGTTAACAAGGAGAATAAATTTCATCGAGTCGTGGAGACGGTAATCTGTACGTACGCACGAGCGATGATATCACTCCCATAATTATAGAATAAGAATCAGTATGATGTTATAATAAAAATACATAGTTATTTTTTACACAATTATACCCATCCAATTAAGGTGGTGGTGGAAAAACAGATTACACCACGGAGTGGAGACGGTATTCCATACGTACGAACGCGCGGTGATTTCATTTTCCGTAGGATGGATAGAAGGTGAAATGGTGTTGTTTCATATTTATAATAACATATTAGTTTATTATGGATACTTATATTTTTACTTTATACTAAAACATCTAATTAATAAGAATTTTATGAAGAAATAACATTGAATGAATCGGTAGAAGAGATTACCTCTTCTTCAATGAACCTCTTTTAAACATCCTCTTAGGGCACTAGAGTTTGTATTTTTAGGATACAAAACCTCTATAATGTTCTAGGGATGTTGATAAGGGAAATGGACAGGGTTCTTCCATGCTTGAAGGCTCAAAATTGTGTAAAGAGATGATAGAGGAGCTTCCCTTTTATAGGGGAGGAGAGGGGCACCTTAGGAAACATTTAGAATGTTATTTTATAATAAAGACATATTCGGTTTATAATATATCCAAATTGATTTATTTCTAATATAAAAGGAGGATGGGTCGATATACTCTCACCCAATAGGTTTTAGAAATGTTTAGGTTACTATTTTAACCTTATCATTTAGATTTAACTCTATGTTAAATTATTTAACGTTTACTGTGTCTTCCTATTTTCTTAGAATATATGTTTAATAAACTTACTATAACAATCCAAAAGAACCCCAAGTGGTTCATTATTAATATATATAACCTTTTCTAAGTCATTTTTCCAAACCTAAGTTTTTTAGGAATAAAATAACAATTAATAATATAATATTTTCAAAAAAACTATTTTATGTCAATTTTGACACTATTTCTTAATTGATTTTTGTGACAACAATAAAAGAATTATTAGTTCTAAAAAAGTTAATTTAATCAATACTAACATGTCATACTAACCTAATAAATTAGTTTAACTCATAAAAAGTCTCAAATTACATTTATTTGGGTATTTATAACATAAATTATGTTAATATTTCACTAATAATGTAATTAATGCATCATCATTGTTTCATAAATAAATTAAATTATATAATGTCTAAAAATTATAAATAAAATACCATTATGTAGGGAATATTTTTATCTTCATAATGAATATTTATATTCTAATTTATTTTTTGTATAACCCTATATTAAAAATGTTTTAGTTATTAAACATTGATTTTATCACTTTTAACTCTTCTTTAAATAAAATAATAATAAATGTCCTAATCTAATCCGAGTGGACCTAAATGGTCATATTTTATTCCTAAGGTTGTTTTTTGTCTAATTAAACTTATACAAAAGAATTAGGACATCTATTAGGGTAATAATAATAACATTTTTACCCTTAATTACCATATTTATTTTTAACCGTGGTAAATAAAAGTAAAATGTTACTATTCACCAAAAATTAATCATATCTTATTGAACCACATTTTACTCCTTGATATTAACCGCGTCATTAGGATTTTCGAAATTCCACTCACAAATGCAGTAAAATTATGTTTTATGTAAATTATCAAATTCTTCTAGGAGGTGTGTAAAGACGGGGAAAAGTTCAATAAAGTTTTTATATATCTAAAATTATTATGAAATGACTCCAATGAATTAAATTGAACTTATATAGGTATTATGTATCAATTTTAACCATAAATAAATTTAAATAAAATAAATGATTATTTAAATAAAATGTCTGGTATTAACCAATAATTTAGTGTTTTCACTATTCATAAAAAATAGATAGTTTTCAGAAAAATACAAAAAAAATCACCCTAGGATAATTTCGATATTCCAAATCAAAAAATGAATTCCATTTTGAAAGATAAAATTTATAAAATTTAAAAAAGTTGGTATTACTATTCATGACGACTACTTCATAAGAATTCTATAATAATATCTCGTTTAGTGAAACTCAGTATTGCGTACAACACACGCTATCAAGGAAGGTTGCTCTGGCGTGCAACAAAAGCCTAGAATAGTGTTTGCGTAAATTGTAAGCTAATATGGTGTTGCGTATAGTGAAATATAATCTTGGTGTATCGTAAAACACAAGACATCAATGTAATTAAAAAAATATTTCTCATAAAATATTGGGGTGTTACATTCTACCCACCTTAAAATGAATTTCACCCTCGAAATTCATTGGGGGTTATAAATGGTTTACAATATGAAATTTTATTTCCTATAAACCCAAATCATAAAAAGGAATAATAATTCATTTTTTTAAAATGGAACATTAGAAACATAATGGTTTCTCAAAGTCACTCATCACTAGGTTTCCACATAGGATAACATTAGCGGAAATATGGATATGGATGAGAAATCTAACCATCTATTTCTTATGGAGAGTGGTAGAGAACATGGCTATGAAAAAGGAAACAATCACAAAGCCATAAATTTGTGATGATCTAAGGTACCATCTGATTCATTATATATGAGGGCACTATGACAACATTTTTGGTTTCAAGATCATTTCCCTAATGTTGAAGGATTTTAGAATTAAAAGAAATACATACTTGATTTTGGTACAATCTAATTGTTGTTTGTTCCATGAACAATTTCCACATCATCTCTTAATGAAATGAGGTTGAATTTGTTTTCCGTGAAGTGATAGCAGACCATGCGATAGAATGATACGTCATTCCATCTTTTTTTATAGAAAAAAGATTAGCACAATTTATTAAATATACATATGTTCATATATGATGATATTAATCTTATATGGTTGCTAAAATGGACAAATACTTCATCTATCATAGTTCTTAATAAAATAAAACTAATTTCTACTAACCAGGGACTTCCTGTAGGCCAGTGGTAGGTGATAAAGGCATGTCACACTTCGGTTGTGGGTTCGATTCCCGCATTCTGGTCTAACACGACGGATTGTCACCCCTCCTACGGGTTGTCCTTTTTCTAAGACTATACTATTATAACATAAGAAAAAGTTCTGGCCTTAAGCAATACTATCTAATGTCTAACTTAATCTATTCCAAACATTAGGTTTATCCAAAATACTTCTATCCAATCTCATAGTATAAATAAAATGATTACTAGAAAGGTCATCTACCAAGCATTGAATACAATCATTTATCACCCATATATCATAAGATATATATATCTTTTTGGTCACATTCCAAACATGTGAATTCCGTAATCATTTATTCTCTAGAAACACGAGTACCCATTGAACCTTATTGAAAACATGAATGTTGTCAAAAGTTAACTCTTTCCACATACCAAAACCCCAAAATTCTATGTACTCAAACCATGATATCACTTTGTCCTTATACCAGCCATGAGCTCATAAATATTATCAATCATCTCATTATTTTCTTATCCTTTCATTATTCACATATCATATACCTTCCAAAAATATTTGAATATAATTTTATGGTTACCAGTACCATTCATCATATACTTTCAAAAACTTAAGGAAAGACAACAGTGTAACAATCCATATATTTTTCTTTATTCCATAGTACCATACATTATTCTTGATAAACATATAATCATTCCACTACATTTATAAACCACTGACTGAGCTTCATCATATCATTTTTAGTCTCTTCATCATCATCCACATAAATACTTCCCATATGACCATTCCAATTCTCTTCATGAGATTTTCCCTTAGGGAATTGGTATGCATAATGCCCGTACATTCCACATTTAATACATTAAACCATTTTTTGATGTGTTAGAAATACCATTATCCTTTTCAATGGTGTTAACTGAACCTTTTCCTTTACAATTACTGTCTTTGTGTCCCTCTTTTCCACACCCAATGCATCTTCTAGTTCTTTTGAAACATTCTCCCTGATGCCTCTTTCCACATGATTTATATGAGGGAAATTGAACTTTCTTTCCTCTATGATCATCATGAAACTCCATATTTCTCTTATTAGATGAGTCATGAAAATTACCAAAGTTGATATTATTGATCATATTAAGAGATTTATTATTAGGCATATTAATGATATGTGGACTTCCAGATCCAATTTTATTTTGTTTCTGATGATGAATATCATTCCACTGTCCATCATATCATCCATTATCTTGAATCATCCTGTTACCAACCATTTTCTAAAACCCAAAATGAATAGTGTGGGAGGCAAAAATCATAATCAAGGGTGATTAACATTAATATATAACATCTTAGTTTTAATTCTAATATCGTTAGAGTAATTCTAGGATTATAACCTATACTTATAATTAACCTTAGGGAAATCCCTAGACATACCTTAGAAATATATCTAGGGATCTCACTAATGTTTTTGCATCCTAGTTTCCAAAGGTTAACTAAAACATTCCTATGATACCAACTGTATAGACCCATACTAGACGTACATGGACATTACATTAATTTTGCAGAATACTTAATATATATCAAAAATAGACACCAACGGACCGTAATAGTTTTGCGTCTTTGGAAACTCAGAACATAATCTTCTAATCATGGTAAATGACTTCAAAATCCACCATAAAAATCATCCCCTTTTGTTTTCTTACCTAAAAACTTTATATATATATCCTAGGGAAAAGAAAACATAAAAATGGTGAGCTCAAATGCTCAGTAAGGGTATACCTGGAAAACATAAAACAACCCATAAACATTTGAACGTAAAAACATTAACATGACAAAAATCTTTTCAGTTCATAAGGCATACATCATAAAGGAATAACCATCATGATAAAATAGCATGGGAATAAAATATGTAATTTGTGGAAAACCATTAAGAACATGATATTATTTCCATTGTAGCGAAGGCATTGCTGTCAAGACCATCTTTGTGGACAAACTCCCTTTCTGAATCGAGTTCACTCCTCGTTCCAGTCATGTATCACTGAACCAGATTAACTTACCCTTCCATCCATGTCCATATCATGTGATTTAAATAATTACCCAATGCATTGGATAGAGATATAGGTCCTAACCATCTCATAATGAAATCATTATGTCATGTACCACAAAATAAATATACATCATTCCTAATAACCCAACGAAAAAAATGAGTTTCAAAAACATCATCCCATCAGAACATAATCCATATAAAATAAATGGATATCATTTCATTATAAGAAAAATAAAACCATTTAAATAATAAATACATTATACTTGAAACATAAACATACTTAATAATTTCATCTTAGATGGAAAATTGTTTTGATAAAACACATGAAATGAATTCTTGAGGAAAATATCTTTTCTTCTTCAAAATCATTTTCTTTTCTTAAAATTACATGAAATTTTAAAAGAAAAATATTTTGACGAAAATAATCATGAAATCTTATAGAGTAATCTTCATGATAATAAGGGGCTATGAAACTGTAAAAATCTATTAATGACATATAATTTTAAAAAAATTCTCCTTGTACGTTTAACAGAAAAGTCAAAAAGTACCACGTATGGTAGACAAAAGATTGATTCCTTATATAACAAAAAGTAAAATTCAAAGAGGGGTAAAAATTACATTAAACGTACATGTAATAATATTATACACTTTATGGAAAACATTTTTATGGACATGGATGAAAAATATAACCCCAGTAAATAGTTTCGAATAAACAATCTCCGATAAAAACGAGATTGAAAATGTTATCCCATACCTTAGGTCCAATATGCATTGTACATATCCAAACCTGTTATATAATGATTTGAATAATTTCATTTACTTATTAAAGAATCATATTCATTGTTATGATATCATATATGGTTCACTTATGACTTTTTATTACTCGTTCTTTTGTAAATTCCATGTTGAAGCAGCGTTTTGGGTAAAAAAGTTTTATTCATCGTACATGTTTGGACTTATTGTTCTTGATATTGTTATTACTTATATCATGATTTACTTACTTCAAGAATATAAATCATGATTTATATATCATATATATTCAGTATATATATATAATAGATAGATGAATGAAATGAAATACACCGTTCATAGAGACGGTAGGCCATACGTAAGCATGAACATTGTTTTACTTTACTTATTAACTATAATGGAAGTTATTAGATGACATATATATATATATACATTAATATAGTAGCTTAATTATTTCATATATTTTATTATTATTCAATATATATACTTTATAATCATTCTTGAATGGTTAATATGGAAAATGAATCTCATCGCGTCGTGGAGACGGTAATCCGTACGTACGCACGAGCGAAGATATAATTCCAATAATTATTGAATAAGAATATATATGATGTTATAATAACAATGTATTGTTATTCATTACACCATTATACCCATTCATGTAAGATGGTGGTGGAAAAATAGATTACACCATGACGTGGAGACGGTATTCCGTACATACGCACGCGCGGTGATTTCGTTTTCCGTAGGATGGATAGATGGTGAAATGGGGTTGTTTAAAATTTATAATAAGATATCAGTATATTATTGATACTTATTTTATTAATTTATATTGAAACAAAAAAATAATAAAAAGTTGAAGAAGAACGAAACTTGAAAGAATCGGTAGAATAGATTACCTCTTCTTCGGCACACCTCTTTTAAACATCCTCTTAGGGCACTAGAGTTGGTTTTTTGAGGAGACCAGAATCTCTATAATGTTTCTAGTAATTTTTATAAGTGAAATGGGCAGTGTTTGGCCGATCTTGAATGCTCAAAATTGTGTAAAGAGAAAAGGGTGGAGGTGCCCTTTTATAAGGGAGGATAGGGGCACCTTAGGAAAAACATAAAATATTATTTTATAATAAAGTCTTATTCGGTTTATAATAGTTCCAAATTGATTTATTTAGAAGTTAAAGTTGTAATGGGTCAAAAACCTCTCAACCAATTTGTTTTAGACAAGTTTAGGTTACTATTGTAACCTTATCATTTAGATTTAACTCTAAGTTAAATAATTTAACTTTTACCGTGTCTTCTTGTTTTCATACACTATATGGTTAATAAAATTTATATAATAATCCAAAATAACCCCAAGTGGTTCATTATTAATATATAAAACCTTATCTAAGTCATTTAGCCGAACCTTATATCTTTAGAAATAAAAAACATTTATAATATAATATTTTTTAAAAAACTATTTTATGTTAATTTTGACACTATTTGGTAATTGATTTTTTTGAAATTCATAACAGCGTAATTATTTCTAAAAACGTTAATGTAATCAAAAATAACATGTCATATTAACCTAAAAAATTAGTGGAATTCATAAAAAATATCAAATTACATTTATTTTGGTATTTATAACATCAATTATGTTAATATATAATTAATAAGGTAATTACTGCATCATCATTGTGTCATAAAAAAATTAATTTATTTAATGTACGAAAATTATAAATAAAATACCATTATGTAAGAAATATTTTTATCTTTCCAATGAATATTCATATTTGACTTTTTGTTATGTATAACCCGATATTAAAATTTTTTTAGTAATTAAGCTTTGATTTTAACTCTTTTAACTCTTCTTTAAATAAAATAATAATTAATGACCTAATCTAATCCATGTAGACCTAAATGGTCATAATTTATTCTTATGGAAGTTTTTGGTTGACTTACACTTATCCAATAGAATTAGGACATCTGTTAGGGTAATAATAATATCATTTTTACTCTTAATTACCATATTTACTTTTAAACGTGGTAAATAAAAGTGAAAATTTACTATTCACAAAAAATTATTTTTATCTTATTGAACCACATTTTACTCCTTGATATTAACCATTTCTCTCGGAGTTTCTAAATTCCACTCACAAAAGCAGTAAAATTATGTTTTATGTATGTTTTCAAATTCTCCTAGGACGTGTGTAAAAGACGATGAAAAGATCAATAAAATTTATATGTATCTAAAATTATTAGAAAATGACTCCAATGAATTATATTGAACATATATAGGTATTATGTATCAATTGTAAAATTAAATAAATTTAAATAAAATACATGATTATTTAAATAAAAATTCAGGTTTTAACCAATAACTTAGTGTTTTCACTATTCATCAAAAATTGAATGTTTTCAGAAAAATACAAAAATTCACCCTAGGATAATTTCGATATTCCGAATCAAAAAAATGAAGTACATTTTGAAAGATAAAATTTATAAAATTTCAAAAATTGGTTATTACTATTCATAACAGCTAGTTCATAATAATACTATAATAATATCTCGTTTAGTGAAACTCGGTATTGCGTACAACACATGCTATCGAGCAAGGTTGCTCGGGCGTGCAACACAAGCCTAGAATAGTGTTTGTGTATACTGTAAGCTAATAGTGTAGAGAACCAAGCTTGACGTACATGGACATTACATTACTTTTGAGGAGTACTTAATATATAAAAAAATAAACACACAAGGACTGTAATAGTTTATTGTCTTTGGAAACTCGGAAAAATAATATTCTAATCATGGTGAAAGAGCTTCAACATCTCCCATAAAGAACTTCCCCTTTTTTCTTATCTAAAAACATTCTTTATATTATGGGTAAAATAAAACATAAAAAAGATGAGCTCCAATTCTCAGTAAGGTTAAACATAGAAAACATAAAACAATCCATAAACATTTGAATGCAAAAACTTGAACATAAAATCTAAACATCAAAATCATGAG
The DNA here is from genome assembly GCA_963277665.1 of Viscum album. NCBI lineage: Eukaryota > Viridiplantae > Streptophyta > Magnoliopsida > Santalales > Viscaceae > Viscum > Viscum album. Next base: position 1,345,844,324 of record OY728121.1, on the reverse strand, counting down.
CAAAGACATAAATCATAGAAGTACGTAAGGAATATATCATAAGAGAACATCAATCAGGATAAAATAAGATGGTAATAAAACATGTAATTGTGGAAAACCATTAAGCACATGATATGATTTCCATAGTATCCATGACATTGCTGCCAGAACCATCTTAGTGGACAAAGTCCCTTTTTGAATCGAGTTCAATACTCATTCCAGTCCTGTATCACTGAACCGAATTAACTTACCATTCCAGCCATGTTTATCTCATAAGATACAAATCTTTTCCCAATGAATTGGAGGTATATATAGGTACAACCCATCTCATAATTAAATCATTCTTACATGTATCACAACATAAACATAAATCATTCATCATAACCCAAAGAATAAAATGGGTTTTATAAACATCATTCCATCATAACATAATCCATATAAAACAAATGGATATCATATCATCATAAGAAAAGTGAAAACTTGTAAATCGTAGAGACATTATACTTGAAACATACCCATATGAAATAATGTCATCTTAGATAGGAAAATTGTTTTGATAAAAAACATGAAATGAATTCTTGATTAAAATATCCTTTCTTCTTCAAAATAATTTTATTTTCACAAAATTCCATGCAATTTTAAAAGAAAAGGATTTTTTTGAAAATAGTCATGAAATATTGTAGAGTAATATTCATGAAAAGAAGGCGTTATAAAACTGTAAAAATCATTTCATGTAGTATAAGTTAAAAAACATTCTCCTCGTACTTTTGTTGGAAAATTCAAAAAGTACCATGTATTGTAAAAAAAAGAAATATTCCTTCTATAACACAAAGTAACAGTCAAAGTGGGGTAAACATGACATTAAAAATACATGTAATAATATTAAAAACTTTATGAAAAACATTTTTATAGACATGGTTGAAAAATATAACCCCAGTGAATACTTACGTATAATCACTCTCGAATAAAAATGAGAGAGAAAAATTATCCTTTACCTTATGTCTGATATGCTTCGTATGTATACTAACCACCTATATAATGATTTAATAAATATTATTGAATTATTATAGAATCATATTCATTGTTATGATATCATATATGGTTCACTTATGACATTATATTACTCGTTCTTCTGTACATTCCTTGTTAAAGCATCGTTTTGGGTAAAATCGTTTCATTTATCGTATGTGTTTCGATATTTTGTTCTTGATATTACTACTCATATACTGATTTACAGAATTCCATAATGTATGAAATGATTTATATATAATATATATTCTGTATATAAATATATATGATAGATCGATAAGTGGAATGAAATACACCGTTCATGGAGACGGTAGGTCGTACGTACGCGTGAGAGCTATTTTCATTTACTTATTGAATTGAATGGAATTAAGTAAATGAAACATATATGTACATAAATATAGTATCATTATTATTTAATATCTTTCATCAGTTTTTATTATATATATACTTTATAATCATACTTTAATGGTTAATCATGGAAAATGAATCTCATCGCGTTCATGGAGACGGTAGTCTGTACGTACGCACGAGCGATGATATCATTCCCATAATTATTGAATAGAATTGGAGTGAATGATATAATATCTCAGAATTAGTATGATGTTATAATAACCATATATATTTATTCTTTACACCATTATACCCATCCAAGAAAGGTTGTGGTGGAAAAACCTATTACACCACATCGTGGAGACGGTATTCCGTACATACGCATGCGCGGTGATTTAATTTTCCATAGGATGGATAGAAGGAGAAATGTAGTTGTTTAATAGTTATAATATCATATGAGAATATTAGTGATACTTATTGTATTACTTTTCAATGAAACAACTAATGTAGAGGAATTTGAAGAAGAAAGAAACATGAAAAAATCAGTAGAAGAGATTACTTCTTCTTCGACGCACCTCCTTTAAGATTCCTATTAGGGGACTAGAGTTGTTCTTTTAAGAAGAAAAAAACCTCCAGAATTTTTATAGGGAAATGGAGAAGAGAAAAGGTAAGGGTTTGGCTGAACTTTAAGGCTCAAGGTGTTGTGAAGAGGAGAGGGAGGAGGTGCCCTTTTATAAGGGAGGAGAGGGGCACCTTCGGAAAAACATAAAATTTTATTTTATAATAAAGTCAAATATGGTTTATAATAGCTCAAAAATTTATTTATTTAGAAGATAAAGTGGTAATGGGGAGAAATCATCTCAACCAATGGGTTTTAGACAATTATAGGTTACTATTTTAACCTTATCATTTAGATTTAACTCTATGTTAAATAATTTAACTCTTACCGGGTCTTTTGTTTCTTACACTATACGGTTAATAAATTGACTATAACAAGCCAAATAAACCCCAAGTGGTTCATTATTAATATATATAACCTTATTTATGTATTTTTTAAGAACCTTAGATTTTTAAGAATATAATATCAATTAATAATATAATATTTGTATTAAAAACTATTTTATGTCAATTTTGAAACTATTTGTTAATTGATTTTTTTGAAAATCATAATAGAATTATTAGTTCGAAAAAAGATAATTTAATGAATAATAACATATCATATTAACCTAGAAAATTAGTGTAATTCATAAAAAGTCACAAATTACATTTATTTGGATATTTATAACATCAATTATGTTAATATTTCATTAATAAGGTAATTATTGCATCATCATTGTGTCATAAATAAAATAAATTATTTAATATCTAAAAATTGTAAATAAAATAACAATATGTAAAAAATATTTTTCTATTTATAATGAATATTTATATCCGAATTTATCTTATTTATAACCTTATATTAAAAAAATTTAGTTATTAAACATTGATTTTAACTCTTTTACCTTGTTTTTGAATTAAAAAATAATAAATGTCCTAATCTAATCCAAGTGTACCTAAATGATAATACTGTACTACTAAGGTGGTTATTGGTCGAAATAAACTTATCCAATATAATTATTATATGTGTTAGGGTAATAATAATATCATTTTTACCCTTAATTACCCTATTTACTTTTAACCGTGGTAAATAAAATTAAAAAGTTACAATTTACCAAAAATTATTTTTATATTATTCAACCAAATTTTACTTTATGATATTAACTATGTTTGTTGGATTTTAGAAATTCAACTCACAAAAGTGGTAAAATTAATTTTTATGTACAATAGAAAATGCTCTTAGGAGGTGGGTAAAAGACGGTAAAAAGTTCAATAAAATTTTTATATATCTATATTATTATAAAATGACTCCAATGAATTAAATTGAACTTATATTGGTATTATTTATATATTTTTACCTAAAATAAATTTAAATAAAATAAATAATTATTTAAATAAAAAGTCGGTTTTTAAATAGTAACCTAGTGTTTTCACTATTCATCAAAAACTCAAAGTTCTCAGAAAAATACCAAAAATTCACCCTAGGATAATTTTGATATTATAAATCCTAAAATGATGTCCATTTTGAAAGATAAAATTTATAAAATTTTAAAAAAGTGGGTATTACTATTCATAACGGCTAGTTCATAATAATATTATAATAATATATCATTTAGTGAAACTCGGTATTCTGTACAACACACGCTACCGAGGAAGGTTGATCAAGCATGAAACACAAGCCTAGAATAGTGTTTGCATATACTGAAAGATAATACAGTGATTTTTATAGTGCAAGCTAATCTTGGTGTAGCGTACAACACAAGACATCAAAGTAATTAAAAAGAATATTTCTCATAAAATCTCAGGTTATTACATTCTACCCCCCTTAAAATGAATTTCACCCTCAAAATTCGTCAGGGTAATAAATGGTTTACTACATTAAATTTTCATTCATAAAACCCCAAATTGTAAAAAGGAACACTAAAACTTAATTTTAAAAAGTAAAGTATGAAACATAACGGTTACCCAAATTAACTCATCACTGGGTTTCCACATAGGAGAACATACGTGAAAATATGGATATGGAAGAGAAATCTAACCATCATGATCTGATGAAGAGTGGTAGAGAAAATGTCTATGAAAAAGCCATCAATAATAAAGACATAAATTTGTTATGATTTAAGGTACCATTTAATTCATTGGGTATGAGGGTACTAAGACAATGTCTTTAGTTCTCAAGATCATTTCCCTAATGTTGAATAATTAAAAGAAATACTTACTTGATTTTGGTACAATCACACCATTTTTCGTGCCTTGAACAATTTCCACTTCATCTCTTAAATAAATGAATTTTATTTTGTCATTCATGAAGTGTTAGCAGATCATGCGATAGAATGATGGGTCATTCCATCTGTCTCAAACATAAGGTCAGAAATATCTTTAAAAATATGTCCATTTATGGTGAGATTAATTGTATAAGGTTTCAAAAAATGGACCTATACATCATCTATCATCCCACATAAAAAAATAAAAATAATTTCTAGAGACCAGGGACTTCCTATAGGCCAATGTTTGGCGATAAAGGCCTTTCGCACTTCTGATGTGGGTTCAATTCCCACAGCCTTGTCTGACGTGACGGGTTGTCGCCCATCCTACAGATTGTCCTTTTTCTAAAACTACATTTTTATAAAATCCCATCAATAATATCAAAAATTTTCTATCCTTAAATAATAAAAAATTATGTCCAACATAATCAATTATAATCTTTAGGCTTATCTTAAATACTTCGGTCCAAACTCATAGTATAAATAAATCAATTACTATAAAGGTAATCTACCAAGTATTAAATACAGTCATTTATCGCCCGTATATCATAAGATATATATATCTTTTTGGTGACATTCCAAACACGTGAATTCTTTATTCATATATTCTCTTGAAACATGAGTACCCATTGAACCTTAGTGAAAACATGAATGTTGTCAAAAGTTAACTCTTTTGACATACCAAAATCCCAAAATTCTATATACTCAAACCATGATATCTCTTTGTCCTTATACCAGTCATTAGCTCATTAATACAATCAAACATATCATTATCTCTTTATCCTTTCATTATTCACATATCATCTACCTTCCAAAATTTTTTGAATAACCATTGTTGGTTACAAGTACCATTCATCATTTACCTTCAAAAACTAAAGGAAAGGCAACAGTGTAATAATCCTTAGATTTTTCTTTATTCCATAGGACCATACATTATTCTTGATAAACATACAATCAGTCCACAACCTTCTTAAACCACTAACTGAGATTCATCATTTCATTCATCTCATAAATAATTTGTAGTCTCTTCATCATCATCCACATAAATATGACCCATATGACCATGATGATTCTCATCATGATATTTTCCCTTAGGGAACTGGTTTGCATAATGCCGATACATTCCACATTTAAAACATTTAACCATTGTTGATGTCTTAGAAATACCATTATCCTTGTCCATGGTGTTAAATAAACCTTTTCATTTACAATTACTAGCTTTGTGTCCTTCTTTTCCACACCCAAAGCATCTTCCAGTTCCTTTGAAACATTCTCCATGATTCCTCTTCCCACATGATTTACATGAGCGAAATTGAACTTTATTTCCTCTATGATCATCATGAAACTCCATCTTTATCTTATTAGATGAGTTGGGAAACATACCAAAGTTGATATTATTGATCATATTATGAGATTTCTGATTATGCATAATAACAATATATATACTTCCAGAAAAAATTTAATTTGGTTGCTCATGAATAATATCATTCCATTGTCCATCATATCCTCCATTATCGTGAATCTTCCTTTTTCCATCCATTTCCTAAAACCCAAAAAAGAATAGTGTTAGATGGAAAATCATAATCAAGGGGGGATTACCTTTAATATCTAACATCTTAGGTTTAATTAAAATATCTCTACGGTCATTCTAGGACTATAAACTATATTTATACATAACCTTAGGGACATCCCTAGACATACCTTAGAAATATCTTTAGGGATCTCACTAAAGTTTTCACGTCTTAGTTCCCAAGGGTTAACTAATCCTTTCTTCTAATACCAACTATAGATACCCAAGCTTGACGTACATAGAAATTACATTACTTTTGTGGAATACTTAATATATAAAAAACACACAAGAACCATAATAGTTTAGTGTCTTTAGAAACTCGTAAAAATAATCTTCTAATCATGCTGAAAGATCTTAAAATTCTCCCATAAATATCTTCCCCATTTTTTTCGTACCTAAAACCATTCATTATATCATGGGTAAATAAAAACATAAAAAGGGTGAGCTCAAATGATTACTAAGGGTAAACATAGAGAACATAAAACAATACATAAACATTTGAATTAAAAAACTTCAACATAAAATCTAAACATCAAAATATTGAGCAAAGACATAAATCTTGGAAGTACGTAAGGCATATATCATAAAGGAATATCAATCATGATAAAATAGAATGGGAATAAAACATGTAATTGTGGAAAACAATTAATCCCATGATATGATTTCCAAATTAGCCAATGAATTGCTGCCGAAACCATCTTAGTGCACAAAGTCCCTTTCTGAATCGAGTCCACTCCTCGTTCTAGTCATGTATCATTGAACCAGATTAACTTACCATTCTAGCCATGTCTATCTCATGAGATATAAATATTTACACAATTCATTGGAGGGAGATATAGGTCCCACCCATCTTATAATTAAATCATTCTTACGTTTTCCAAAACCTAAACATAAATCATTCATCATAACCCAAGAATAAAATGCGTTTCATAAACATTATTCCATCATAACATAATCCATATAAAACAAATTGATATCATTTCATCATAAGAAAATTGAAACCATGTAAATCATAGATACATTATACTTGGGACATACACATATGAAATAATTTCATCGTAGATAGAAAAATGGTTTTGATAAAACACTTGAAATGAATTCTTGATTAAAATATCCTTTCTTCTTCAAAATCATTTTCTATTCACAAAATTCCATGAAATTTTAAAAGAAAATGATTTTTTTTGAAAATAGTCATGAAATCTTTAGGAGTAAGAATCATGAAAATAAGTTGTAAAAAAACTGTAAATATCAATTCATGTTGTATATGTTAAAAAAACATTCTCCTCGTACTTTAGTCGAAAATGTCAAAAAATACCACGTATGGTAAACAAAAATAATATTCCTTCCAGAACACAAAGTAAAAGTCAAATAGGGGTAAACATGACATGAAAATACATGGAAGAATATTAAACACTTTATGAAAAATATTTTCCGGGACATGGATGAATAATATAACCCCAGTAAATACTTATGTATATGCAATCTCTTCTAAAAATGAGATTGAAAAATTATCCCTTACCTTATGTTCGATATGCTTCTTATGTATCCGAACCTCTTATATAATGATTTAAATAATGTCATTGAATTATTACAGAATCATATTCATTGTTATGATATCATCTGTGGTTCACTTATGACTTTATATTACAGGTTCTTTTGTAAATTCCATGTTAAAGTAGCGTTTTTGGTAAAATCGTTTCATTTATCGTACGTGTTTCGATTTTTTGTTCTAGATATTATTATTCATATCCTGATTTACCTAATTCAAGAATTTAAAAATATCTATATATATATATATAATATATATTATGTATAAAAATATATATGATAGATCGATAAATGGAATGAAATACACTGTTAATAGAGATAATAGGTCATACGTACGCATGAACACAGTTTTCGTTTCCATATAGAATTGAATGGAATTATGTAAATGAAACATATATGTAAATAAATACAATATCATTATTATGTAATATATTTCATGATTATTTATTATATATATAATTTATAATCATACTTGAATGGTTAGTAATGGAAAATGAATCTCATCGCGTTTGTGGAGACGGTAGTCCGTACGTACGCACGAGCGATTATATCTTTCCCATAATTATTGAATAAAATTGGAGTGAATGATATAATATCTCAAAATCAGTACTATGTTATAATAACCATATAAAGTTATTCTTTACACCATTATATCCATCCATGTAAGGTGGTGGTGGAAAAACAAATTACCCCCGTTGTGGAGACAGTATTCCGTACGTACGCACGCGTGGTGATTTCATTTTCCATAGAATGGATAGAAGGTGAAATTGAGTTGTTTAATTTTTATAATATTATATTAGTATATTAGTGATACTTATTTTATTACTTTACAATTAAACAACAAATGTAGTGGAATTTGGAGAAAAATGAAACTTGAAAGAATCGGTAGAAGAGATTACCTCTTCTTCGACGCACCTTCTTTAAGCTTCCTCTTAAGGGACTAGAGATGGTATTTTGAGAAGACCAAAACCTCAAAAATGTTGATAGGAAAGTGAAGAAGATAAATTTTCAGGGGTTTTCCGATCTTGAAGGATCAATGTGTTGTGAGGAGGAGAGGGAGGAGGTTCCCTTTTATAAGGGAGGAGAGGGGCACCTTTGAAAAACCATAAAATATTATTTTATAATAAAGTCATATTCAGTTTATAATAGCTCAAAATTGATTTAAATAGAATCTAAATTGGTAATGGGTCTAAATACTCTCAACCAATAGGTTTTAGACAATTTTAGGATACTATTTTAACCTTATCATTTAGATTTAACTCTAAGTTAAATAATTTAACTTTTACTATGTCTTCTTGTTTTCTTACACTATATTGTTAATAAGCATAATATAATAAGCCAAACGAACCCCAAGTGGTTCATTATTAATATATATAACCTTATCTACGTAATTTTTCATAACCTTAGTTTTTAGGCTTAGAATATCAATTAATAATATAATAGTTTTTTTAAAATAGTTTTTGTCGATTTTGACACTATTTGGTGATTGATTTTTGTGAAAATCATAACAGCATGATTAGTTTGAACACAGTTAATTTAATCAATACTATTATATCATATTAACATATAAAATTAGTTTAATTCATAAAAAGTGGCAAATTACATTTATTTGGGTATTTATAGCATCAATTATGTTAATAATTCATTAATAAGGTAATTATTGCATCATCAATGTGTCATAAATAAATTACATTATATAATGTCTAAAAATTATAAATAAAATAATATTATGTAGGAAATCGTTTTATCTTTATAATTATTATTTATAGTCAAATTTATCATATGTATAACCCTATATGAAAAATGTTTTATTTATTAATGTTTTATTTTAACTCTTTTAACACTTCTTTGAATTAAATAATAATAAATGTACTAATCTAATCCATGTGGACCTAAATGATAATATTATATTCCTAAGGTTTTTTTTGGTCGAATTAAACTTATCCAATAGAATTAGGACATGTTTTTTGGTAATAATAATATCATTTGTACCTGTAATTACCCTATTTACTTTTAATCGTGGTAAATAAAATTTAAAAGTAACTATCCACAATAAATTATTTTTATCTTATTGAATAAAATTTTACTCCTTGATATTTATGGTGTTCTCAGATTTTTGAAATTCAACTCACAAAAGCGGTAAAAGTATGTTTTATGTACAATTGCAAATGCTCCGTGGAGGTGGGTAAAAGACGGTAAAAAGTTCAATAAAATTTTTATATATCTGTATTATTATAAAATGACACCAATGAATTACATTGAACATATATAGGTATTATGTATCTATTTTTACCAAAAATAAATTTAAATAAAATAAATAATTATTTAAATAAAAATTCGGTTTTTAAATAGTAACCATGTGTTTTCAGTATTCATCAAAAATTAAATGTTTTTAGAAAAATACCTAAAATTCACCCTATGCTAATTTTGATATTCCCAATCCATAAATGAAGTCCATTTTGAATGATAAAATTTATAATATTTCAAAAAGTAGGTATTATTATTCATAACGGCTAGTTAATAATAATATTATAATAATATATCATTTAGTGAAACTCAGTATTTTGTACAACACATGCTATCGAGGAAGGTTGCTCTGGCGTGCAACACAAGCCTAGAGTAGTGCTTGCGTATACTGTATGCTAATATGGTGTTGATTATAGTGCAAACTAATCTCAGTGTAGCATAAAACACAAGACATCAAAGTAATTAAAAATAACATTTTTCATAAAATCTCGTGGTGTTTCAAATACGATGTTATATATAGTGCAACCACATCATGGTGTAGCGTACAACACAAGACATAAAAGTAATTAAAAATAATATTTCTCATAAAATCTCGGGGTGTTACATAGACAACAAAAGATCATCATAAAACATATTTTGATCGAAGAAGGAGATGCATAGAGTTTAATGTTGGGGATCATGTGTTTCTAAAGGTTACTCCCCGTCTTAGCCAGGGAAGGTTTGGTCGTGGGAGTAAGATTTCTCCCTAGTATGTTGGGACTTCTGAGTTGTTATCTTGTGTTGTTGTTGTGGTGTATCTAGTAGCACATCCCCCATAGATGAGTCAGATACATGATGCCTTCCTTGTATCATTGATCCATTATTATCTTCATGATGCCTCTCACATCATTGATTGGGGAGAGAACGATTTTCATGATGATGTGACCTTTGAGGAGGTACCTGTGGAGATCCAAGACTGCAAAGAAAATGTGTTGCATGGGCATTCTATTCCCTTGGTTCGTGTCTTGTGGGGACACGGTGGCATGGAGGAGAGTACCTTGGAACATGAGTCAAAGATACGTGGTCAGTACCCAGAGTTGATGGATTTTTAACTCTTTTCATGTAACTATTCCCCTTTTGTGGTTAGAACATTCATGTTTTTATTATGAATTTATTTTGTTACTATTGTGTCTTGCTCTCTTTTGAGAGGTATATCGATGGGTGGTTGTTTGGAACCCATTTTATTATTTAGGTGGGTTTTGAATTCTTGAGGATGAGAATGTTTTCAGAGGTATCTGATGTAATGGCCCAGACCTCTCCGGTCTATTACATTGGAAAAATGTTGTGTTTGATGTGTTCTGGGAGGTCAAGGTGACTTATCCCCAACACTTTTTTAAATTTCCAGTTCGGTGAACAGTTCCATCGGTGAACAGTTCTATCAGTAACCTCTATTGGTATCCTCTCATTCCATTACCAGATATTGAGTTCTGTGAACAGTTCCATTGGTGACCAGTTCTATTGGAAACCTCTAATGGTAACCTCTATTTCCTTTTCCAAATTTCCAGTTCTTCGAATAGTTCCATCGGTGAACAGTTCAATCGGTAACCCCTAATGGCAACCTCTCATTCCTTTTCCAAATATTTAGTTCAATAAACAGTTCCATCGGTTAACATTTCTATCGGTAACCTCTAACAGTAACCTTTATTTCCTTTTCCAAATTTCCAATTCTGTGAACAGTTTTATTAGTGAATAGTTCTATTGGTATCCTCAAACGATAACCTCTCTTTATTTTTCCAAATATTGAGTTCTGTGAACAGTTCGATCATTGAACAGTTCTATCAGTAACCTCTAATGGCAGCCTGTTTTTCCTTTTCCAAATTTCCAATTCTATGAAAAATTATATCAGTGAACAATAATATCAGTAACCTATAAAGGTATGTATACAGTGTTTCCAGAATGGTGAGGTCTATCATTAACCTCTATCGGTAACCTCTAACTATAGGTGTACAGTGTTTCCAGAATGGTGAGGACTATCATTAACCTCTATCATTAACCACTAACAGTAGGTGTGTAGTGTTTTCGGAATGGAGAGATCTATCAGTAACCTCTAATGGTAGATGTGCAATGTTTCCAGAACGGTGAGGTCTATCGGTAACCTCTATCGATATGTGTACAGTGTTTCCAAAACAGTGAGGTCTATCTGTAACCTCTATCGGTAACCATTAATGGTAGGTGTATAGTGTTTCTAGAACTGTGAGGTCTAACGGTAACCTCTATAGGTAACCTCTAATGGTAGGTGTATAGTGTTTCTAGAATAGTAGGTGTACAATGTTTCTAGAACGGTAGGCCTATAGTGTTTCCAAAACAGTGAGGTTTATCGGTAACCTCTATTGGTAACCTCTATCAGTAACCTCTATCCGTAACCTATATTTCTATTTCCAGATTTTGAGTTCATGAATAATGTTTTTAGAATGGTGAGGTTCTAACAGTGTGATTCATGAACAATTTTTTTCCTTTTCCAAATTTTGAGTGTGTGAACAGTGTTTCTAGCTTCCTATAGTTTCACCCCATTGAGGTTTCCCTTGATTTAAAATACATTTAAAGCCTTATTTTAAGGACTCTAAGGCTGATTCAAATGCCATAACTCTAAAATTAATTATTCATAATGCTCGAGATGTTTTCACTTGGTCAAACTGTGTGGTTTAATGCGATATGATTTTAAAGGGAAATCCGGCTTACCATAAACCGCTGCTCCATTAAATCCTCTAAAGGGAAGGTATATCTTCCTCCATAATTATTCCTCTTTGTTCTTGGAGATGGGATGCTAGAAACTTTTAATACTTCTCATAGGAGTTTCACATTGAAACATTCCTTCTTGGATTGGTTTCGATCTATTTTGATACAACATAGCTGTATTGGTCAATCTTCGATATAAGGTATGTTTTATCATCATTCTTCTGGGGTTCATCTTCTCTAGTTTCTGATATCCATTATTATAACATGAAATATTTATAATTGTAATAGAGTATTCATGGGTTATGGTTGGTTTGGTTATTTCGTGGCATCCTTGGGTGGATTCAGTTGTTGCGAAAGGAGGATCATGACCTGTTGGGTGGATAAAGAACGTCAAGAACTGTTTGAGATAGGGGATTCATTACTTCTATTATCATTTATGTTCAACTGTATTGTTAGAATCTTTAATCCCACTATATGACAATGTAATTGACAAAATAAATATTTTAACTGGATAAATAAATTGATATCGATCGTATGTTATTGCATCGTGTTTTTTGCTAGATAGTGTGGTATCTATGCTTGCTTCTTATAGCTATTTGTTCATGAAAAAAATTGGTAAAGAATGTAAATTAGGATTAATTGATAATTGTTTGCCTAAAGATAAAGAGGCATGTCAATGAATCTGGTTATTCATGTTGTAATTTTAATGTTAATTAAAATTTTTCAGTAAGCATGTTTAATTTATTTGTGATAGCTTACTGTTTAGGTTTCCCCAATGTGTAACCTACGTATAATAAATTGGTTAATTCCAAATGGATTATTTTTTTGATAATTCCCTAAAGGGTTCTAAGTTACCCTCTTGTTTGTAAAAGGTCCACGATCCCAATTGTTAAGATGTTTTATTTTCTACTGCTAGTGTTGTGATTTGATCCTGGATGGGTATTGTGATATGTGGGGGCATGGATACCTTTTGGTTGTGGCAGAAGATGACACCTAGAGTGGAGAGATGCATCGGTTTATGAATGTGGGTGTCGGGGAGGACACCAAGGATGAAGGAATGGGATGGATGTGATTGTTGGATGCTTGCTGATTCTTTTGTTTATCTGCTTTACTTTTCCCCACTGCTTAAGGCAGCTGGTCTTACCCTTTTTCCAAAAGAGGAGAGAACACGAGGGGTATTCCACGTGCTTTCTGTGTTTAGCGTCACAGGGGAGGATGGGTATATGCTCTTGATATAAGTAGAAAAGACTCGATGGGTAGTAAATCTACTCACCATGTTGATCCCCCATATGTTTAGTAGCATAGAATAGTTTTCTAGAATGCCTTGTAATGTGGGAATGTAATTCTGTTATTAATAATTGAATAAATTGTGTGAACCCATGGGGTTGGAGTTTACTGGAACATAATGATGAGGTTGTAATTTTCAAGGAACATTGGACTTTGGGTGTGATGCTAATGAAATTTAATGTGGAATTATTCAGGGTTAATTAATATTTAAATAATTAATTAACATAAAGTCGAACTAATATAAAGTAATGAATTAATCTAATAAATATCTCTAAAGGGTTGTGTACTTATAGGATACCCTGTCTTAGAAGTATCAGCCCGGAGTCTGAGAGACATTAGCTACAGTTGTGTCTAAGACAATTTTATGTCCATAGTGTGGTTGTGAAATATAGTATATCCTATAGTTATTGTGTTTCTATATGCTAATCCACTCTGTCTGTAAGGGAAACTGACACCCCATGGATTTTGAGCTCTAAGGGTGTTTCCCCAACATTCCGGTTGGAGAATGGATGGCTGACTACCCCCTTTTTCCCCGCTCTCTTATCATGGTAGTTACTTGTGATGGAAGGCATATTGTTTAGTTTTCTCCATATATGGGTGTAGAGGGCTGTAATGTCTTGTGGTTATTCACACACATACTTTCTAGATATAGTTTTCTATGGACTACTATAGGTGTAACATGCATAGGATGTGATGTCCTGGGGATCCTTACTCGGTGTATGGGCTGTAATTGCTTGAGGTATAATACCCAACATATGATACATATTATGTGAGTTGTGGTGGCTCCCAGAAACTACCTGGTTACTTTGGTGAGTGTACGTGGTGGTTTTGTTGGATGAGGTGCATATTGTGGTGCTTCGCCCGGGGGTCTGCGGGTAAGCCTTTTTGGAGAGAGATGCTTAGGACCTTTGATGTTGGGACGAAGCAGCAAACCAGTGGGGATGTAGTAGCATGGTACCATTAATAATATTTATTATATGATATATTCATGTATGTGTTACTTGGTGATATTATCAATGGTGGGGTTGGGAACTTTGTATACTTTTTTAGGTGACGAGTTAGTTTCATTTTTCAGTTATGAGTTGGAGTTTTTTGTTCTCTATCTTATATCTCTCTTCCGCATGTGTTCCCGTAGAGGGTAATGCCTTCCATTTGTGTGTTTAATATACCCTCGGTGCTAGTCGCCAACCCGGGGCCTACTGAAGGTGGGACTTAGGGGATATTATCTCCCTTCTCATATTACTGGAGTAGGAGGGGTACACTTTCTGATGAGGGGGTAGTGACAATGTTTAATATTATTGATATAATTTAATTACAACCACATGAACTATTGACATCATTTCAACTTCATTTTGGTCTCATGTAAAGAATATCATCAAACAGTCTGATGTAAACTTTAATAATTATGTAATTGTAATAACAAGGTAATAAGTGATATAAAATGAATAATAAAAATATAAACTGATATCAAGAAGTTATAAATTAACCATTGATTATTATTCATAATGATAAATAAGGTACGAGACAAGTCAGACTCTAGGTAAGGATAATTTCTTAACCAAATTTATTTTCATTGGGTTAAATTTCTACTTTTTCCTTAGTTCATTAAAATCATATGTGTGGAACAACTTTTTGAATATATTATATTTTAATTATATATTTAATATCATTTAATTTTATTTTTAAAAGAAATATTTTTATATGGGGTGGTTGACTTTCCGTAAAAAATGACAAAACGAGTTTTATAACATTTACAACAACAACATCATCATTGTATCGATAACCATTATTTTACATTTATATTCCTATATAAGACTTAATGTTTTTAAATGTAAAACAAATACCAAATTCTATTACCATGTATTCTAGTATTGAAAATGGTTTTGATAAGTGATTGATTGCGTAAATATCAGTAAATGATATCTTCTGATTACAATGTGAAAATGTTATTATTCTATTATGCCTGATTTATGTATTGTGGATATGTTTTTGTTCATGGTTATAACTTTGGAAGTTGGGTATTACTATGAAATCCCAAGAGAGGTTGATCCCATGATATCTCCGAAATTCATTAGGTAATGTTATGAAGTTAAACTAAAGGGGTTCTCCTAATATATTTAAGGAAAATACTATGTTGTGTATTCCATGTGTAACCATGAATTTTGCTCCCTATATATAAATTAATGAAAAATAGTGATAATGATATGGATTCCACAAGTATCATTTATGATTTATGATTTCTTATTTTTATTTTCTTAAATCATATGATTTAATGAGGACTATTTTTATTGATGAAAATTATGATTTGGTGAAATAATTATCTTGAATTTAATATATTAATGGACTAACCAATTCATTATTTATTTTATACCCCATACTAAACTTTTTGTAATAATACCATGTTTTGGAAATGTTTTCTACATGTTATATGGATGGGTAAGATTCAATAATATTCAAAAAAAATTATCCATAAAACAAAATCATATTTTATTTTTAAAATTGTTTACAATGGTGGAAATAGTGGATAAAGTGTGTAATTTTCAACATCTAATGTATGGATCTATTATGTAATAGTTATGTTTTAATGCCCCAAACATATAAACCTAAACAAATTATAAATTATAAACAGCATAGTTCCATGACTAATCTCAAGATAATGTAATTTTTAAAGCTAAAGAATTATATTTTTCATATCAATAATTTATTTTATTTTAAATATATTTTTACAGTAAATAAAAGAAAACTATTTTTATAAAGGTTAAATTTTTTATAATAAATAAATAATATTATTTATTCAGCTATACTGAGAAGATTTTATCCATGACATCAAAATTATAGTGACTATAATATTTTTTATTTCTATATTTCATAATTCAATTACATCTATTATTACCTAGAATGTCTTTGACAACATTTTAATGGGTATTTTTGTGAGATTCATTTATATTTATTGGTTTATTTTTCAAAAAATATCAAATAGATTAATTGCTATAGGAATTGAAAATTATAATATTTAGTCTTTGGGTGAAACAATGTGGAACACAAAATATATATATTTATCAGGTGTGAAGATTTATTTAAAAATAAAAATATATATTGATGTGCATAATATTATTTCTCATGATAAGACATTCATGTGTATGTTGATATGTCATGAAAAAATATGAGGTAAACCCATAATATTACAAGGTTTTTTACATGTCGATATCCAAAATAAATTCTACACACCCATGGACCAGAAACTATATCCTAACCATTAAGAAATGCACCTTGGGAAATGTTTCACCTAAATAAATCAAATATCAATAACGATATCCAAACTCATACCTGATTTTATATTTACATAATTTTATGAGACATGAATAAAAATAAATAAATTTTCTATAATAATCATCAATTTAAAATAATATAAATTAATAAAATGATAAAAAACATCATTTACCTTGTCATAAATATAGGTAATCACCCAAAATGAACCCAAAAGTTATTAGGAACAGATAAATCAAATTGAATGTCAAGTAAATAATAAATAGTTATTATATATTATAATGATATAAAAAATAAATACCAAAATATATATAACAAGAAACCACTAACCATCTTCTTGTAAAAAAATTTGGACAATAAACATGTCATCTCATCCAACCTAAATAATGCTAGAATTAATAACAACCATATCATAGTAGTTCCATTAACATACCTATATTAATAAAAAAAGATGAAAACGCCCAATGTGAATACATAGTATTTTCATATAAAAAGTCTAATAGGATCCCAAAAAGTGTTACAAGAGAAAAATATATTAGATTAATCTGAAAAATAGATTTAATATAAAACATAAGAAAGTATTCATTTCATAGTTTAATATTTAGAAAAATATATTACGATATAAAATAGTATAAGAATTATTGTAAATTATATGTAATGAAAACATTTCAAATAATACTCCTTTATAGAATAAATAATCTATCTAAGGATTATGAAGCATAAGATCCATAAATATTATTATTATTTCAACCAATAATATATTATAAATCTTGGCTACCATGGAGGGAATTATCAAACTCCAACAACTATAGTTACACATATTCAGTGGAACGTCAACCATATAATCAAATTAATAGTAATGATTATTTAATTAGTGATATAGCTTCATGTTAAGGATACAATGATATATAACTAATTATAGTCATCGGTTTCATCTTATTAGTTTGGTGTTCCTATGATACTTATACATTTCAATGAAAATAACTTTATGAATTAAAATAATATCAATTGAAATAATGATTTTATTAAAAATATATTGGTCCACTATAATTACCAAAAAAATATCAAAAATTAAAAATCATTTAGTGAAAAATATATCATGATGAACATTTTATAAAATCAAATCACATATGTAATAATTCTCAATATGGAATAACTAGGTATAAATAATTTGAAAATTCAATATATGAAAGAATATACGATTCTTATTACAATTTAATTTCATGAAACCACCAAAATCAATCAATCAAAATCATGTAAAAACAGTTTTAATCAACTTGGGATATGAGTAATGACCATTATATTGATAATGATGATCATAAACATATAAAATGTTATTATTATAATCCATTAACATAAATATAAGGACACTATAAAAATAGTTATTGAAGAAAAATATATAGATATAGAGAAAACACCAAGGTGAAGTAAGGAAGGTTAAATAATATTATATTAATTTATTAATGATGAATAAAATATAATTAAAATGAAGAAAAAAGATGATAAATTGTGGGTTGGATGAATCTTAGGGATGGAAATATAAAAATTACTGAATTATTGAGAGTTCGGAGGCTAAAATGAGTATAGTAAAACATAGAATTTCAGAATATTAATGAACCCAATAATACAACATGTTTGTTCCATAATATTTAATAAATTATAAATAAATTTTTTTGATGTATTTGGATACACATAGAGGAAGGTAAATTTTTCATTCAAAATTTTTAACACTTCGTGCAACAATCATCCATAAACCTTTAAAAAGTGTTTCTTTCTTATATATTATTGGTTTCATGGTTTTCATTATACTTGTGTAAAATGTCTTACATAAAATTCTTTAACATTTTAAAAATACTATATAATTAAACAAATAGTAATGAAAAATAATATAAATAAATAAATAAAGTGTCCCGCACTAAAATATTCATTCCATGGGTGTGATAATTCCCCCAACCAGATAACATTAAAAAATTAAAATGTAAGTAAAAATATCGATGATCAATAAAAAATGGAAGCCACTGCTAACTCATAAAATATTTATAATCCAATGTTTCATAATATTATATTTCATCACACCAATATAACATGACCATAGAATAATATTTTCCTTACAAAACATTGTCATAAGAATCATCCTTTCATATCGCTTTACCTGCAAAAAAATGATCTGGGTAAAATTTCATATCTTTCAACTTCAACATATGAGAGATATAAAGATAGTATTACATTAACTATTATTCTAAGAAAATATCTAAAATTACATATATTAAAATGGAAACCAGAAAAAAATAATTATTCATAAAAATGTTAATTGTTTTCAAATGGTCTCACAAACCTTGATGTGAGATTAATTTCCATCCATAGCCGTAGATTACTTGACAATGGTGATATGTTTTTGAACACATTGTCACAAAAAACCCCAAGGATGAATAAGATTTTTTAAGAATGATTTAGGGTAAAATTAAATCATCACCTACAATTTTTAGATAATATAAATTATAGTCACCATATTCAAAATTATATATTGTATATGTAGAGATTCCATTCTAACTTCAGTCCAATATATGGGTGACAAGCATCGTCGATCCTATATTCCATTGAAATTATCAATTCAAATGAAATTTTTCATGAATTTAATATATTAAAATTTATTTAATTATATATGTTTATAATATAAGCCTCTATTTGTTTCAAAATCATGGAATATGATATCCAAAATCTATATCGTAAAATCTATCATCCCATCAATTTTTTAAAAAATAGTGTTCTTAGAATCAACATGGAAAGCATTTACTTTTGAATAATATTCAAAAATAATTATTTAAATGTATTATCTCTATAAAAATTATATTATTGGTATATTCATGTAATATCTTGAACATTTCATTGTATAACATCCCATGATCCTCTATTGTATTGGTATCCTTTCTAAAAAAAATGACATAATTTACTTATTTGAATGATGGTAATTGATATTGAATTTATTCCCAAATGGTTACAAGGTAATCCTTTAATATAATATTTGGTGATGTTATCTAATTTCCCAGTTTACAAGTAAATTTTATGAAGAAAAACAAATGACACATGTTGTTTAGATATATCCTTATCATAGGAGTACCATCATGACACAAAATATGTTATTTATTAACTCATCTCGACTATCCAATATCATCATTTCATGTCATGGTAAATATTCTTTGTTACTAGATGAAAAATACAATTATATTGATTGATATCCTTCATCACCACATTATATATGGATGATATAACATTACAAGAGTTAGAAAGGTGAAAACAATCTCCATGTATAGAGACCACTAATCGAAGGTCTCTCTATTATATTTATTTTACTTGATGCATTGAAACTCATCTTATATTTGTTTCTCATGATTATTATGATTGAGAGGATAATTATTGATATGAACAATATAAATTTATAAATTCCCATATCTTCCTCTTCAAAAAAATGAATATGTATAAAAGACATTCAACATGTTCTACTATCAACTTGTTCTTTAAACACATGAGGTGAACATTTCCAACTAACACAATCTACAATAGTAGTCCACTTCCCTAGTGTATTTAACATTAAATTAAAACTATAAGAGATATTACACCCATATCTCCTTCATTATATTGAAATATTTTTAAATATATATATATATATATATATATATTATTTTTTAGCAAAATAGGCAACAAAAATTTCCAAAAAAAGATTTTACTACAAGTACATTTAATATATCACATCTTCTAGTATATGTATGCAATTAGTGTTTGATAATTCTTATAATTAAAATTATTATAACTAAAATAAGCTACTTCTTGATAACACTATATCAGCAATGAAATTAATACATGTATCTATTGGTTAACAATAGAATACATATCCATGAATGGATATTGGTGGAATCAAGATATGGTTATACAATAATCATTACATCAAATCATAAAATATTATTTTTCATTATTGGAGTAATAATTACATCACTCTTTTTTAGGGATAAATGTCAATTGAGATATAAGATTAGATAGTTATTTAATATATTATTAGTATAAACATTATAAATCCATGAAGATATTTATTTCATATAAATTCTTTCATTCTTCCAAATACATAATAGCCATCACCATTTCAAAATCAACTGAAATATCTTTTTTGAAAATACATGACAAAATACCATGAAAAAAAAGATAAAGAAGTTACAATTTTACCAAATTTATATTGAGGATGATCATAGAGTGCTCCAAAAATAATCCGCAAGTGAAAATCATTCTCATCTTCACTTTTTGGAAAATAATAAATATTATCAATGAGTACTATAATAATGGATTATTTATATTTATTAAAAATAAAGATCATATGGTATTGATTTATCATAATTTCCCCAATATATATTCTTAAATATAATAACTAATTATAAAATCATTTTTTAGTAATTAAAAACATTATTACCCTAATATAAAGATTCATTTACTAAATATTTATCATCTAGAAACACTGTGACCATATCTATTTACTAATGAGTTCAATAATGCATGGAAAATTTGATTTTACATTTATATCAACCCAATTAATCTACATTTATTCACTATGAAATCGGGTGACCCATCATATTTGTTAGCAAAGAGAACCATATATACTCATCATCATTCAATAAAAATATAACTAATTTCTATTCATGATCTATCTCCACTATCATGGACACATTAAGGATAAGTGTATAGGTTTATGTCACTTGAAAAAAATATAAGACATGTTTATGTTTGTATGATAATCTCAAAACCTATGTCAATCAAGTAATAATTTCATGCATATTGGCAATAATAAAAATTTTCATGGAAAACATGTAAGAATATTATTTAACCATGTAAATATCATGATGAATCTATAAAAAATAATTATATTTTTACAACATAATGTTTTCAGGTAAGTACTACTCGGTAAGAATAACATTGAAATCATTACATTATTCATTATCATTTTGTTTGTATTCTGTAAAAAAACCCATATTTTATTGTTTAGGGAATAAAATAATAAATTATATACATGTTACATTGTAATACTCTAGAGTCCATAGAAAATAAATAATTCATGAAATATTCTCCATCCAATATTTCACCACTCATGGATTAATGAGTAATATTTTCATCCATTATTTTCAAAATATGATTTTCTTTTATATGTCATATTAGAAAAATTCCATGATTTTCTCACTACTTCATGAAAAATTAAAGATGTGTAGTGTTTTCATAACTTATAGATATTTTGGTGAAAGGTGACTCAATCTAGGTCAAAAGCTGTACAATGATTTCTGGTCCTATAGGTCATGGAATCTATGGACAGATATATGTAAAATAAGAACACAATTTAGTCAATCTATTTTCAATAGATAATAAATCAATATATAATAATTTGATATCCTTGCCCAATGATTTGGATAAATAAATTTTTCTAATTATAATGTATAGAGATATAATGAGGGATGTGTGATTGTTCAATGTCCTAAACCAAATAAATAATTTAGGGATATAAAAAATTATAAAAAAAATCTAACCCAACCAATTGATCATATAACAATATATCAATCTATCAATTATGAGGTATTAGGTATATCATCCACCATGAGATTGGATATAATATTCATCTAGACAATCAAATGAGCATGAAATGTATGAATCTGTTTTAGGTGTCACATTAGTGTCTGAGAGTATCATACTACATGTGGTGGGGTTGGGATTTAAAAACCAATATGGGAACCCCGCCCCACCCCACCCAACATCCAATATGAAAAATCCAATGTGTGACCTAGAGATAATGCACTATAGAATAGTTATATCAGAATAATGGAAAATTTATGATATTGTAACATTTATTCAAGAGATAAACTATTGAATATCATGTTCCATAGATATATGAGTACATATGGATGATCGATATTTTTTAGATACACTGATCCTATAAAAATTTAGAGATAAATAGTAGAATAATTGTTACACTGTAATACATTTGAGGGAATGTTTATTTTTTCAAAACATTATTGATCATGATGAAAAATATTTCATGATCATTGACTGTTTAAAATTAAGAAATAATATATTACTCTATAATTTTTATGTACATGATGTTATGTCAGAGTCAATGTTGGTATCCTATATTAATTTATATTTTTTAATTAAATTTTATCATTATTGTATATATTACATTAAAATGATCAAAACCATGTTTCATTATAATTTGTCAACATTTAAAGTATTCTTAAACTTCTAAACACAGAAATGTTTGTGTATATTGATTAAAAGCCAGTGTATGAGAGAAAATATTAATTTGGATAGTTTTATCCTCGCTTCTTAGCCAAATATTGTGATTACTAAATTCAAGCAATACATGTTTTTCTTATACCATTTTATACTTTAATTCTGCATGTTTTTTATGAGAATGGATATTTCTTCCATTATGTCTAATATTTCATTCGTAATAATTTAATCATTCATCTTAAATGACATATTATATAGGGTTTATGGATTATGAGTAATAGGATGAATATTTCTATAACAAATATTAATTTAAATATTTAATTTATTGGAAGGAACAACATCCTCATAAAATTATTTATTTATTATTATATAGTCACCTATAATGAGTGATGATTATTAGGGGACAAATCATGACAAGATAGTGGATATTGGTAGAATTAGAGACACCATTACTCCACCATTTTCATTATAGAAAGAAATTAGTGCACCTAAGTTGATTTTATTACTCCAAAAAAATTGGATAAATAAATTTAGTTATATCTAGTATACTATTATGCGAATTTATTACCCCTATAAATAACAATAATGGAAATATTTATCATTTTAATGTAGAAATTGTTAATTCAATTAAGAAGAATTCTCATGAAATTGATCCATTATATTAATTTAAAATTTAATTTCTAATCAAAACTAATATTTTTATTTCAAGGATACCTTCTCCACTGAGTAATTTTATTACCTTAGGTGTTTTCCTTTATTCTTAATAATTTTTTCCATGGAAATAATTATCATGATTGGTTCCTTAATTTGGGAGCCCAATTATTTTATATGTTTTGACCTTAGAACTATAATTTCCAATACTTATACATGTGGAATTAGTGTCTAGGTATCTCTGTAATTTGTTATATACTATGACAAACAGCCTATGTAGTTGATGATACTAGGGATAACATGAATTTTTTTTTATCTATTTTGGGTGTGGCAGTGTAACTAACATGGACACAAACATCATCTTTATTATTTCAACATGCACTTATATTATTCTATATTATCATTGGTTATTCACATACATGGATGATTTTTCTTGTAATTCATTTTTAATTAATTTTTTATAATATAAATTCTATACATATGATCATGAAGTGTTGATTTTAAAGACCCCATCAAATTATTTATCAAAATTGAGTTTTTCATCTCTCATAAACACATATCAGTGAAGGAAAATTATCAAATCACATATGCCGCCCATGAGGACCTTATTAATATTTTCAGAGTTGAAAAACCATCATATCATGATGTGACATAGATGAACTATACAATATTATCCATATATAGCCCTAAGTTATGTATTTTGTGGTTTTCCTTCCAAGAAATATATTTCTTACTGAAGTCGAGCATCCGACAAATGGTCCATAATATGTTATAATTTTTGCGATTTATTATGATGACCCTCGTGGACAACTATAGAATTTTGTCAGGATACATTATATGTAAAATATCAAAGGAGTTAAAATTATTTAATAACAATATTGGAAATATAATCTTTATTTAATGGGATATTTAAATAATGGTTAATGTCACATCACCCAAGATATATATTGACCATGGGAGAAGTCTCCTGGCATAAGAAGAAAAAAAACATTTTCACTATCTAATATATTGAGGCAATATTGTGACATATATAACTTCTTAGTGATCGATGGAAAATTTATGTTTGGGGCTTGGGAAATTTTAATTGAGACACATCATTGATTACCTCATTATATATTTACATTTTGGAAGAAATTATATATTATATTTCAAATTAAAATAAATTTATATGGTCATAATTGAATATATATAGTAGAGAATGTATTGATGAGGATTAATACAATAAAAATTCATTTCATATTGTATGATGTAGTATAAAAATACTCAAAATGGAAAAGAGGGTGAGGCTTGGTCATGTTTTGATTGCACTATGTGGAGGAGACCACCAGGCTGGCCACCTATATAGATTCAACAGTGAAGGAAACTGAGTCCTTATTTTCATACCATAATTCAACATAATCCTCTTATCCACCATTAGTATTATCATGTGAGATGTGTGTACTTCCCCACATTTTTAATGTATATCCTGATAGAGAAGATGTAACATCATTGTCTGAGTTAAATTTCATCTATTATAACAATCCTAATCCTTTCCAACCATCATAGTGTGGGAAGGGATTGGGGATGAAAAGAAAATAAATATTAGATTTATTTTCACACTAAATAAATTATGTTATCATTACAACATAATTTTTTTACCAATCATCATAGAAATCAAGTATCATAGGATATAAATTTCAGAATATTCATCAACAAATTTAGTAAAATATGTAGTTCCTATAGTAACTTGAGGATGTATATTTATATTTCATTGAGCGGGTAAAACATTTATCAATACAAATAACCAATTACAATGTCATTTTTATATAATAATGATTATTGTTAAGAATTTTCTTTTTATTCACTAAATATAACTCTAAAACATTGATACACAACTAGGAAATCATTTCCAACCACAAAGAAAGTACCGCTTATGACTACTTCCATGGAATGATGGGTCCCACATGATGAGGTGATGTAAATTACATTGATATGTATAGAAGAATTATTTGAGAAAGCATAAATAAAATTGAAATTCTAAGTATAGAATAAAATCCTATATGATTATGTAGAAATGAGAAATATAATGGAATATTAAAACAATTATAAAGAACCAAAAAATGATCATATACTATTGAAGATATAGGAATAACCCTATTGACCAAACCATTCATTCCTATAAGGGATTTTCAATTTCAAATTGGAAGATTATAATAATATATTTTTATAAATAATAATGTAATATCATATAAATTTACACTTCATGAAGTAAATCACCCAAATTTACACTTATGAATTATTTTTTAAAAAAATAAATATATATATATATATATATATAAGGACCTAACACAAAACATTACATCACATTATGTTATAATTCAGTTCTTCATCTCCTATATTTTAGTATCTTTTCATGGTAACCGTTTTATGGAATTGGTCCATAACTCATACATAATAATACAATCAAATTCAAAGTGGAAGACTCCAATAAGTATTTAATTTTACAATAATATAAAAAATTAAAATAATGCATTGTTTTTTCAGGGAAAATATCCATTTAATTCTAAAATAGTTCTCTATTTCCCATACCCAACCATTTAACATATAAAAAAAATATAAAATATGGGATGAGAACAATAATATTAGTAAGGAACACAAAAAATAAAAAATCATTATTCTAGTGAAAAATAAAAAACCCTATAAACTTTTTATGATATCCTTAAATATACATTGAGTGTAGTATATAAAGCACATCCAAATGAGAAATACACAAAAAAATACAAAAATAACGCCTTTAAAAAATTGAATGAAAATAAAAACCACTTATTGGTTTGCTAGATAATAATATTCATAAAACATATTCAAAACCATTTTGATTAGAACAATCATATTCTTTACTTCAAATAAAATAATTACCCTATTAATTAGAGAGTTAGAATTTATATCACACTTCTTAAAATATATATCACAATCACACATTTATAATGATCTATAATAGGGCTCAACCATTTATGTTAGCTATATCAGGCTCACCCATGAGCTATAATAGGCCTCAAACCATTGTTTTAGCTGAATTAGGCTCATCCATTAAAAATAGTTCAAATCTATAATATCACAAAAAAAATCAAAATAAATCACTTTTGAAAACAAAATCAATTTCATATGAAAAAAAATTTCAAATAAAAATAACCTTATTAAAAAACACATTTAAAATAGCTAAATACACATAAAAGATTATGTTTGGTTTTCATTGAAGAAAACAAAACAACTTTTAATGGAATCCAAATATGAAATAATGGACACATTGGCATAAAATTAATTTTCATATTACATGTTAATAATAGAACATATGTTTTTTATTTAATCAATATGGTCCATATAAAACATGTAAATAGGGTAATTTTAAAAACCATTGAATGTAAATTAAAATGTAACATAAAATGTAATTTATAAATATTTTTTAAAATAAAATTTCATTTATTATTATTTAAAATAAGATACATGTAAAATAATGGGTCCAAAGGAAACAATTAAAAGATAGTTTTTTTAAGAAAAGACTTTCAACACATTAAAAATATTTAAACCATTAGTTCCATCAAGTATTAACGTAAAAAATCCTATCATGACATAAGATAAATTTCATGTATAAAATGTTAATGGGTTTGTATAGACACCTCTTAATAGTTTATTGGTTAATAATATCAAAATATTCCTTAAGGAATGAAAATAGAGATGAAATACCTTAACATGAGTCCAACATGGCATATGGGTCTTTATCTTCCTAAAAAATAATATTATATTAATTATTTAATATAATTAAATGTTTTTTATTTTTTATTATTAATTTTATTTCACTTGTTACCATGTTGTATAAATTTTCATAAATAATTATGTTTTATAATGATATTCTGACAATATTTGTCTTTTATGTTAATAACGAAATTCATATGTTTTATGTGGTAAAAAAGAACATTATTTAAACATATGAATAATAATAATAATGAATTATTTATAATATTTATACATAAAATATACTTTTATGATCTAAAAAAAACGTTTTTTTGAGAAATTAAGTGTCTTACAATAACAGCGTTGGTAAGTCATATGAATTCATGAGTAACATTTCCCTTTCCCAGTAATAATTATTGGGAGGTGGTAAGTAATATATTATCATACCATAAAGAACATAATTTCATATATAACATTTTATTTATTTAAATATACTAATTTATATGACCTTTATGGGTTGGTGTGAAATCTGACCACTTCGCTTCGTGAAGGCGGTAGTCCACACATACATGAATGAAATTTTCACTTTTTAATGAGTGGAATGATAATGAATATAATGGGATATAAGGGTTTTCAAATGACAAATATTTCATAAAAATCTTAATTATCTCATTTATATCACATATTTTAATTATCATAACCCCTATTTCCTTCCATTTGATGCATTTTTTTAAAATGAATTCCATCACATCGCGAGGAAGTAGTCTATCGTATAAAAAACAATGTTATCATATCCCATATGAAATGGAAATTAACAATTGAGTTATATATGGAATAATTACTCTATATGTATAATTATTTTATTAAAATATTAAAATACAATATATTCACCAACATAAAAAAATGTGATAAGTGTTAACATAAAAAATAATGACACCAGTTCACGAGACTGTAGTCCAACCTACACACAAACATTGATTTTGTCACGACCCGCCCTCGGGGTCCGTGCCGTGACTACCCCAAGCCCGCCTTCCAAAGGCCAGGGGCTGGCGACTAGCACCAAGGCGTAAATCCCGGTAAAAAGGGAAGGCATTGCCTTTTTAAAGTAAACAAACACCACAGAGTAAGCAAGCGGAAAGTAAACACTAAACAAAAGCAGAGTACAACTGAAAGTGCGGAAAAGTAAATGGGCCAGAATACAAACCCAAACTGAAAGTAAAGTACAACTCGAAAGGGAAAACAGCAACTGAAAAGTAAAATCCGCTACTCCGAGCTGTCCACTGGAAATCCCACCTGAAGGATGGGTACAGATAGCTCCTCTGCTCCACGGGTCCCGCCGTCCGCTCCGAGCACGTCCCGCCCAGTGGTCCACCTCTGGGTACCGTCCCGCTCTGCAAACCTCAGCTAAGATCAACGCTGTCCATCGTCTGCAGCCAACACAACGTAGTGCGGGCAAATCCCGTCCAGGGGTGAGTATAAGCTACTCAGTAGGGACCCCGAGACCCCTGAAGGTCTCTCAAATCCACAAAGGATAAACCACGAAGAAAGGTACAATCACGAAGTAACAACCAACACTGCTTAGGTATATGCCCATACATATACCTAAGTCATCAATTTCAAATAAGCTCCAACCTCTGAGCCCAAGTAAAACTCAGTCCACACAGGAAAGTAAACGTATTCCACACAGGAAAGCAAAACGTAATCCACACAGGATAGCACAACACAATCCACACAGGAAAGCAACAGGATTCAGCTCACACAGGTATACTTCTTCGATAGACGATAAAGATGATCCCTGATCCATCTAAATCGTCGGACCCACGAAGGATCGATAGGTAACTAACCAAAGGACGATAAAGATGATCTCTGATCCATCTAAGTCGTCGGACCCAAAAAGGATCGATAGGTAACTAACCAAAGGACGATAAAGATGATCTCTGATCCATCTAAGTCGTCGGACCCACGAAGGATCGATAGGTAACTAACCCCCGCAAATACCCACACAGGATCGGGCCCACACAGGACCTGTAGGCGCTGGCTCACACAGAACCGCTGAGCGCGGACCCACACAGGATCGGACCCACACAGGATCGGACCCACACAGGACCTGTAGCACTGATCCACGTAGGATCGCTGAGTGCTGAAGTCGTCGTCGTCGAATCCACACAGGATCGGGCCCACACAGGACCTATAGCACTGATCCACGTAGGATCGCTTAGTGCTGTAGTCGTCGTCGTCGAATACACACAGGATCTCTGTACTGTCGTCGTCGCAGTCACAGTAGCAGTAGCAGCAGTAGTAGTCACAGTAACAGTCGCAGCCAGCACTAGGGTTCCCGCACACAGCAAGCTCGTTCGGAGGGTCCGCTTCACGAGCCGAGAGGCTGATACATCAACTGTCACACAGACCAGAGTTGATGTATCCAAAAGTTCCGTATCGTCAACAGGAACACAACGCAACAGACGGCGCGTCGATCGGACGCCCGGTCTGAGAGTTATTGGCATTTTCGCCCCCGGGGCCCGGTTGGTT
Source organism: Viscum album (assembly GCA_963277665.1). Classification (NCBI taxonomy): domain Eukaryota; kingdom Viridiplantae; phylum Streptophyta; class Magnoliopsida; order Santalales; family Viscaceae; genus Viscum; species Viscum album. The sequence continues at coordinate 1,345,814,345 of OY728121.1, read as the reverse complement.
TTTAAAGCAAAACCAACCCGACCGTACTCCACCTGCGTCCAAACCTCGGGCGGAGTATGCCAAAAGATCTGTCTCACTAAGAGGAACACAACACAGCTGACGGCACGTCAATCGGACGTCCGTAGCTAATGATATGAGTGTTTCCGCTCCGAAGGCCCGGTTGGTTTCGTGAACGAACCAACCCGGCGGAACTCAAAGTAATCCAAAACCTTGAGTTCGATATACCGAAACGACCGTCTCGATCCAAGGATCACGTTGCCGTAGACGGTTTGTCAATCTGAGGTCCGTGGCTCATGTTTTGGCCAAAAGACCGAAAAAGATTCGAAACGGGGGGTCCGGGTCCGGGTCGACCCGGCCCGACCCCCCTGGGTCGGCCCGAACCGGCTCGACCGGAACCGGGTCGACCCGACCCGGGTCCGACCAGGCCCGGCCGGCCGGCCGGCCGGCAGAGCGGCGGCCCGGCGATGGCGCGGCCTCCTGGTGGCGCGGTGGAGGCGGCATGCGTGGGGGCAAAGCCCCCGCTTTCTTGGAGTGGCGGCACGGCTTAATGCCGCGCCCTTTATGGAAAACGGCCCCCCTTGCGGGGGCCAGCTTGATTAAACTGGGGGGCCTCCTTCCCCCCTCAAGGAAACCGCCCTCCTCTTAAATGAGGAGGGTTTTAAGAGCTGGCCGGGGGAATTTATTCCCCCGGCTTTTGACCTTCCGGCCGGCCAACTGCCGGCCGGTTTTCTCCAACGGGACCGGAAAAATCCGGTCCCCTCTTCGGCTTCCGACGCCGGCGGCCCGGCCGCCGGTCTTCTCTTTCCGCCGCGGCCCAGAACCGGCCGCGGTGCGACGGCACCGCGCCCCTCCACCGCGCCTTCGATTCCCCTTGATGCAGTGCGGCGGCGTCGCGTTCTTGAAGATTCTTCCATGGCGCGCGCGCGACGGCATCGCGCAAGATAAACATACAATTATCCGCGTGGTGCGATGGCACCACGCCACCTTGCTTCCACCCGCAAGATAAAACAACATGAACGATGGAGGGGGTTCGTCCGTGTTCATGCGGTCCGGCCCCCCTCACGTTAAATAATAACACCACTTAAAAATCTTTCGCTAATCATGCATGAACCACGAGCAATGATAAATAATTAAATAATAATCAACAACCCCTACCTCGGGTATAGGTTCGTAGATTTGACAACGTTCCGCGGAAGACAACGTCGTGGAGGTCGGGCGTCGCGGTCGTCGTTCGTCAAATCCGATGACGAAGAGGTGTGTCCGATGTGATACGTCGTTGGCGAAACTTCGTATGCCGACGAAGGGAATCCGTGGAGGAAGCGGCGTTCCCTCTCTTTGACACGGAAGACGAAGAAGAGCGGAGCGGCGTTCTTCGTCGGAACTTGAGCGTTCTTCGTCAAGTTCGAAGGTTCTTCGTGTTCTTCGTCAGAGTTGAAGAAGAAGAAGAAAAGCTCCCAAAAGCTCTCAAGGTGGCCAAAGTGTTCTAACCCAACCAAATAAAATAAGATCTTATTTTATTTAAAAACCTAACAAAAGAATTTCCAAGGTTTGAATTTCAAAAAGATTAACTCCAAAATTAAATAACTCAATTAATTAAAGAGGGGTTAAGGGAGTTGGGAGAAGATGAAAGGTTGGGAGCTTCGTGTGGGCCCCACCACACTTAATCCTCCCAAGGGAGGTTAAGTGGATGTGGGTCGCACTTCCAACCCCCTTTGGTAGGATTTATCAAGTTAAAATAAAATTTGTTCTTCACAAATTTTATTTAATTTAAACTAAAAACCCAAAAACTAACTTTCAACCCGCAACAAATGCAACTTCCGAAAAGGTCTCTTTAAGTGAAAATCGGCGCTGCGAGTTCATCGGTGCCCTCGTATTTCAATTCTGAGCACCGGATCAAAAGTTAGAAATTCCCGCTCGTTCGTTCACTGAACGTACCCGAGCCAAACTTCGGAAAATGATTCCGGGCACTCCGGGCCTCAGAATCAGGTGCCGTCAGAAACCGAGCTCTTGTAAAATTCCAAAGAAAATTAAGAAAAAATTTCCCTTGAATTTTACGGGTCATTACATTACTCCCACCTCAGGGATTTACGTCCCCGTAATGATACATCAAAAAACTAGGGAAACAAATGAGAGTACTGAGCACGCATCTGAGCCTCCCACTCCCATGTGCTCTCTTGGAGATTCCCGTGCTGCCATCTGATGCGCACAAGAGGAATCGATCACCCATGCAGGACCCGCTCTTGTCAATCCTTTATCTCCAACGGGACCTCCGTAAAAGTCGCCCCATCGTCAACGTCAAGCTCCCCATGATCAATGATGTGCGTCGGGTCGTGCACGTATCTCCTCAGCTGAGACACGTGGAAGACGTCGTGCACCCGGTGCAACTGAGGTGGTAGATCCAGGCGATAAGCCACCTCACCAATCCTGCTGAGAACCTGGAAGGGTCCGATGAAGCGCGGAGATAACTTGCCGCCTCGGCCAAATCTCCTAATACCACGTCGAGGTCAGACCTGCAAGAAGACATGGTCGCCATCCTCGAACTCCAGTGGCCTCCGCCTCCTGTCAGCGTATGACTTCTGCTGGCTCTGAGCTGTACTCATCCGCTCCTGGATGACCTGGACCTTCTCTGTCGTGGCCTGGACCATCTCCAGTCCCACCAGAGCTTCAAGATTTCTTCTTTACCGATAAGAGAAATCTGGGCCCATCCCCTGGATGAACCACATTATTTGCCTAAAACAGTCAATCCTAACACGGATGATACTAATCCATACCAAGGATGAAGTCGTAAGGCCTCGACACTACTACTAAGTGATTCAACCGTTACTCTCGCCTCCAAGGGTTGAGTCACACTGTCGGCATCAGTGTGTGGTAACTGGGTCTCCTCCAGTAGATGTCTCACAAGTGAGGGTCAAGTCAACATCCAAAACTGGAACCTCTTAGTAACATCACGAAAGAGGACAGGAACGAAAATATCACAAAGGTATGCGTCTTTTATTATTGCAGCTCATAATACAAGACACTACACAAAAGCTACAAGGAACCAGATGTACAAAGGATGTATCCACTAGTTCTGCTCCTGTCCATCGGCTCCCAGAGCTCCAGGATCGAAGGCCTCGGCTGCCTGAAGCTGAGCTCTCGCATGTTCACCTACTCCCTATGGTCGGGGTGGACCTCCTGGTGGTGGTGGTGGAAGAGCCTCAAAGCTTCGCCCACCACCTGCTGCTCGGCCAGCTCCTCTGCCTCGTCCGCCTCCTCCCTGCGGACCACCACGGTCGAACCTCTGCCTCTGCCTAGGTGGTTCCTCAACCGTCTGCTGCTCCTCCGCATGGCGGGTCGGGCAGTCACGAGCCATGTGGCCTTGCCCACCGCAAGAAAAGCACTGTCTTCCACTCAAAAGACTGGCTCCGCGCTGTGTGCCCTGCACTGCTGATCCAGTGTCCCGAGGTCGTCTGCCCGAAGGTCTGGTCTGTCTGGACCCCTGAGTCATCTGTCGACTGCCAGCTGCAAGAGAATCTGCCACGTGCCGCCCTGTGGTGGGTCGCTCCACTAGTGAAGACTCAGCAAGGAATCTCTCAATCAGAAGGGCCCGCTCCAGTACTTCTGTCTGAGTCGGTATGCTGAGGGAGATCAGCGATGCCCTGATCTCGTGTCTCAAACCCTGCTCGAAGGTCCGGGCCCGGAAAAATGGGTCTCGTACCATGTCGGTCGAGTAGCGCGAGAGATCGGTAAATCTCGCCGAGTACTGAGCGACCGTCATGCTGCCCTGCCGCAGCTGAAGATGCTCCTGGATACGCACCGCACGTAGGGTGGCTGGGAAGAAATCCGAGTGGAAGAGGCTCTCAAAGTCCGTCCAAAGTAGAGATGCCTCATCATGCACCTGGAGCATCAAGCTCCACCATCGTCCTGCTGCTGCGTGTAGTAGGCTCGCAGCGATGATCACCATGAGGTCTTCTGGTGTCCTCACTAGCCTAAACACTCGTACCACTGCCTCTAGCCAGTCCTCTGCTGCCTGGGGATCCGTCCTCCCGCGAAACCTGGGCGGTCGCTGGCGCTGAAACTCATGCAGTGCGCTGAGGCGACGTGCATCGTCAGCGGCTGCTACTGGAAGCATCGGGGGCTCGGCGGGTAGAGCTACCGCCGGTGCCACTGCTGACAAAGGGCCCTGCACCGAGGCCTCGTCTCTCGGTGTGCTGTCGTCACGCTCGACTCTCGGAACCCTAGCTGGCTGCCGTCGTGGGGCCATCCTGAATAGGAAACAGGTGCGCCACAGTCAAATAGTATACCTGGTGAGCTGATATAAGTAATCACAAAGAAAACTTTGAAACACACACGCAATCAATTTTTTCGTGCATTAAGTCGGAAATCAGAAGTCAGGGTCCTGGTGTACGGATACGTCGGCCGCCGCACCAACACTGGACACCCTGGACTGATAACCACACTCAATACGCTAAACATTATTGCTTCACATAGAAAAGATCAGAGTTCGCGGTAGAACCGAAATCCTTTGATACCAATTTGTCACGACCCGCCCTCGGGGTCCGTGTCGTGACTACCCCAAGCCCACCTTCCAAAGGCCAGGGGCTAGCGACTAGCACCAAGGCGTAAATCCCGGTAAAAAGGGAAGGCATTGCCTTTTTAAAGTAAACAAACACCACAGAGTAAGCAAGCGGAAAATAAACAGTAAACAAAAGCAGAGTACAACTGAAAGTGCGGAAAAGTAAATGGGCCAGAATACAAACCCAAACTGAAAGTAATGTACAACTCGAAAGGGAAAACAACAACTGAAAAGTAAAAGCCGCTACTCCGAGCTGTCCACTGGAAATCCCACCTGAAGGATGGGTACAGATAGCTCCTCTGCTCCACGGGTCCCGCCGTCCGCTCCGAGCACGTCCCGCCGAGTGGTCCACCTCCGGGTACCGTCCCGCTCTGCAAGCCTCAGCTAAGATCAACGCTGTCTGTCGTCTGCAACCAACACAACGTAGTGCGGGCAAAGCCCGTGCAGGGGTGAGTATAAGCTGCTCAGTAGAGACCCCGAGACCCCTGAAGGTCTCTCAAATCCACAAAGGATAAACCACGAAGAAAGGTACAATCACGAAGTAACAACCAACACTGCTTAGGTATATGACCATACATATACCTAAGTCATCAATTTCAAATACGCTCCAACCTCCGAGCCCAAGTACAACTCAGTCCACACAGGAAAGTAAACGTATTCCATACAGGAAAGCAAAACGTAATCCACACAGGATAGCACAACACAATCCACACAGGAAAGCAACAGGATTCACCTCACACAGGTATACTTCTTCGATAGGCGATAAAGATGATCCCTGATCCATCTAAGTCGTCGGACCCACGAAGGATCGATAGGTAACTAACCAAAGGACGATAAAGATGATCTCTGATCCATCTAAGTCGTCGGACCTACGAAGGATCGATAGGTAACTAACCAAAGGACGATAAAGATGATCTCTGATCCATCTAAGCCGTCGGACCCACGAAGGATCGATAGGTAACTAACCCCCGCAAAGACCCACACAGGATCGGGCCCACACAGGACCTGTAGGTGCTGGCTCACACAGAACCGCTGAGCGCGGACCCACACAGGATCGGACCCACACAGGATCGGGCCCACACAGGACCTGTAGCACTGATCCACGTAGGATCGCTGAGTGCTGAAGTCGTCGTCGTCGAATCCACACAGGATCGGGCCCACACCGGACCTATAGCACTGATCCACGTAGGATCGCTGAGTGATGTAGTCGTCGTCGTCGAATCCACACAGGATCTCTGTACTGTCATCGTCGCAGTCACAGTAGCAGTAGCAGCAGTAGTAGTCACAGTAACAGTCGCAGCCAGCACTAGGGTTCCCGCACACAGCAATCTCGTTCGGAGGGTCCGCTCCACGAGCCGAGAGGATGATACATCAACTGTCACATAGACCAGAGTTGATGTATCCAAAAGTTCCGTATCGTCAACAGCAACTCAACGCAACAGACGGCGCGTCGATCGGACGCCCGGTCTGAGAGTTATTGGCATTTTCGTCCCCGGGGCCCGGTTGGTTTTTAAAGCAAAACCAACCCGACCGTACTCCACCTGCGTCCAAACCTCGGGCGGAGTATGCCAAAAGATCCGTCTCACTAAGAGGAACACAACACAGCTGACGGCACGTCAATCGGACGTCCGTAGCTCAAGATATGAGCGTTTCCGCTCCGAAGGCCCGGTTGGTTTCGTGAACGAACCAACCCGGCCGAACTCAAAGTAATCCGAAACCTTGAGTGCGATATACCGAAACGACCGTCTCGATCCAAGGATCTCGTTTCCGCAGACGGTTCGTCAATCGGAGGTCCGTGGCTCATGTTATGGCCAAAAGACCAAAAAATATTTGAAACAGGGGGTCCGGGTCCGGGTCGACCCGGCCCGCCCCCCCTGGGTTGGCCCGAACTGGGTCGACCCGAACAGGGTCTCCCCGGCCCGGCCGGCCGGCCGGCCTGCGGCCCGACGGCGCGGTGGCCCGGCGGTGGCGCGGCGGCCTGGCGGTGGCGCGGCGGCCCGGCGGCGGCGCGGCGGCCCGGCGGGGGCGCGGCGGCCGGGCGGTGGCGCGGCGGCCGGGCGGTGGCGCGGCGGCCTAGCGGCGCGGCGGAGGCGGCATGCGGGGGGGCAAAGTCCCCGCTTTCTTGGAGTGGCGGCGCGGCTTAATGTCGCGCCCTTTGTAGAAAACGGCCCCCCTTGCGGGGGCCAGCTTGATTAAACCGGGGGGCCTCCTGCCCCCCTCAAGGAAACCGCCCTCCTCTTAAATGAGGAGGGTTTTAAGAGCTGGTCGGGGGAATTTATTCCCCCGGCTTTTGACCTTCCGGCCGGCCAACTGCCGGCCGGTTTTCTCCAACGGGACCGGAAAAATCTGGTCCCCTCTTCGGCTTCCGACGCCGGTGGCCCGGCCGCCGGTCTTCTCGTTCCGCCGCGGCCCGGAACCGGCCGCGGTGTTTGTCGTCCGGCGCGGTGCGACGGCACCGCGCCCCTCCGCCGCGCCTTCGATTCCCCTTGATGCGGCGCGGCGGCGTCAGGTTCTTGAAGATTCTTCCATGGCTCGTGCGCGACGGCGTCGCGCAAGATAAACATACAATTATCCGCGTGGTGCGACGGCACCACGCCACCTTGCTTCCACCCGCAAGATAAAACAACATGAACGATGGAGGGGGTTCGGCCGTGTTCATGCAGTCCGGCCCCCCTCACGTTAAATAATAACACAACTTAAAAATCCTTCGCTAATCATGCATGAACCACGAGAAAGGATAAATAATTAAATAATAATCAACAACCCCTACCTCGGGTATAGGTTCGTATATTTGACAACGTTCCGCGGAAGACAACGTCACGGAGGTCGGGCGTCGCAGTCGTCGTTCGTCAAATCCGATGACGAAGAGGTGCGTCCGATGTGATACGTCGTTGGCGAAACTTCGTATTCCGACGAAGGGAATCCGTGGAGGAAGCGGCGTTCTTTCTGGTTGACACGGAAGACGAAGAAGAGCGGAGCGGCGTTCTTCGTCGGAACTTGAGCGTTCTTCGTCAAGTTCGAAGGTTCTTCGTGTTCTTCGTCAGAGTTGAAGAAGAAGAAGAAAAGCTCCCAAAATCTCTCAAGGTGGCCAAAGTGTTCTAACCCAACCAAATAAAATAAGAGCTTATTTTATTTACAAACCTAACAAAAGAATTTCAAAGGTTTGAATTTCAAAAAGATTAACTCCAAAATTAAATAACTCAAGTCATTAAAGAGGGGTTAAGGGAGTTGGGAGAAGATGAAAGCTTGGGAGCTTCGTGTGGGCCCCACCACACTTAATCCTCCCAAGGGAGGATAAGTGGATGTGGGTCCCACTTCCAACCCCCTTTGGTAGGATTTATCAAGTTAAAATAAAATTTGTTCTTCACAAATTTTATTTAACTTAAACTAAAAACCCAAAAACTAACTTTCAACCCGCAACAAACGCAACTTCCGAAAAGGTCTCTTTAAGCGAAAATCGGCGCTGCGAGTTCATCGGTGCCCTCGGATTTCAATTCCGAGCACCGGATCAAAAGTTATAAATTCCCGCTCGTTCGTTCACTGAACGTACCTGATCCAAACTTCGGAAAATGATTCCAGGCACTCCGGGCCTCGGAATCAGGTGCCGTCAGAAACCGCGCTCTTGTAAAATTCCAAAGAAAATTAAGAAAAAATTTCCCTTGAATTTTACGGGTCTTTACAGATTTGATGACCCATTTGATGGAAGTTGAGATTGTTAAATATCATTATATTTTTTTTACAAAAACATACTAGTATATTTAATATAACTGTTTTATTATATCATAGGTTTTAAATAATAATATAAGGAGTTGTAGAATCAAATAAAATAAATACGACCATTGAAGAGCAAAATCACTTCATTGGGTATCATACTTATAATTACATATCATCTGTCCTAGGATAGATTTATTCTAAAACTAAGGAATATAATGTGAGATTAGGGTTTTTTGGTAGTTATTTGGGAAATAAAAGTCTTATACATAGTGGTTATAATAAGTGATTAATAGAGGATAGGTGGTGGCCTTTTATAAGAGAGTTAAAATGCACATTTCAAAATTTTAAAAATATTCATTGACACCAATATTTTACACTTTCCAAATAATTCATAAATGGTTTATTATTGATCCAAGAAGTATTAAAGTGGAAATATTTCTATCAAATAGTAATTTTACTTGTTTTAAGTTCATTTTAACGATTATCATATTACGTTAAACATAAGGAAATCCATTATTTACGTAACATAAATAACTAATTTTCAAAGGATTTTCTATTAAATTTGGATAATAAAAATTTTAATCACATTAAAAAAATATAAATTTTCTTGATTCAAAATATGGTGTAAATTTATCCTAATTAAATTAGTATAATTCAAAAACATAAATTTTAAATTAGACCCTTGTGTCCAATAATAATGCTGGTTTTCAAAAAGAAATTTTCAAAACATCACAACGATTTTATATAAAAATTCAAAAAAATATATTAAAATGACATAAATAAGATTAATATATATTTAGTGGAAATAATATTAAATTAAAACTATTTTAAAATATATTTTTTCATTATAAATAATTTATACATAATGAAATGTTACAATAAATATTAAAAAAATAACTATTCACTAAATAATCGATGCTTCCCAAATAAATCCTACAAATTGACTGAAGAAAAATTTTTATTCTCTGATTTCAAAAAAAAATTATTATTTCAAATAATTTCTTTTTAAATTTTTTTAAAATAAAAATTATAATTTTTCAAAAAGCCCGACTAAAACATCTTTTATAAAAAAGATATCATTTCTCAAAAACCATTTCCATTTCTTTTAAATGTATGAAATTTTATCTCTACTGAATAATTATCATATGAACATATATATATAATATGTATTTTTTTAAAAAAAATTAGTCCCATATATACCATCAATTCTCACATATTGGTGAAAACTATTACGTTATATCATTATAATATCTCATGTTTTTTTAAAATCTGTGTTGTGTGTGAGACAAAGTCAACATAGTGTTTCATGCATTTAAATCTATTGATAACATTGAAATATTTTATGAATTAATATATCATAACATTTTGGGGTGTTATATTTTTTTATGCTTGGGGATTTCTTTCTCATAATATATCAAACATAATTTTATTATTTTAAAATACCAGTGTGTTACCCTCCCCTCCCCCTATTTAAGAATTTATTTCCTTGTAATTTTAAAAATAACTTAGTAATACAATGATGCACATTTAAAATTATCTTTTTGTAAATCCACATTGAAAAATGAGTTAATAAAACATCCTCTTATAAAAAGATATGTGGAATTTCAAATGTCATGTAAAATAACACATTACTAGGTTTATATGTCAGAGAAAATTAGTGGAATGTAATGATATAGACATGGTATAAAAGAGTTAATACTTATAGATATTTGTTGTTTTCCATGATCACAAAATTGTAATTGATCAATGGAATCTTTAGGTACATAGAACCATATATCTATAATGATATAAAGTGTTATATGATTTATAACATATGATAGTAATAACATATTTTTTTTTATTTAGGATTCATATCCTAATTTTGGGAAATTATTTTACATTTCATGAATATAATGAAATATACTATCATGAAACGTATTTATTTAATAAGATCAAATTCATCCTATTTTTGTTCTTCCATCAATTTTAAATTCCTCCCATTCTAAAAAAAATTAATAGTTCAAAATGAATAATTTTTAATAAGAGAACTAAAATTTACTTATAATATATAATAATATCCATATAAGACTAAAAAATATATCTATATGTTTTTAAAGAATTTCAATTTTTTTTGAACATGTTGTCTAATATAAAAAATTAATCTCTAAACATAAAAAATTATCACCCCTGGTTTCTCATTTAAATTTTTATCAAAATTATAATAAAAAAATGATTTCATGTTTTCTAGAAGATCACATAGGCCAGTGGTAGGTTCTAATCTCTTATCATCGCTGAGTAATGGTTTTATCCCTTAAACGCTTGATTGATGATATGTGTTGTATCCTTACTTGGGCGTTGTTCCTCTTGTAAAACATTTTAATATAATTCCTATAACATTCCAAAAAAAACAATGGATATTATTGATTTTAAATTATTAATATAAGATCATTTTTACTAAGGTTATAAATACCACCATATTTTCATAATTTCAAATAATTCTATTCAATTATCAGTTAACATAAATTATTTATATATTTACCATAAATATCATGACACGTCCCAATGGGGCCAGTGCGTTGACTCCCCATGCCTGTCACCAATAGGCCAAAGGCTAGTGACTAGCTCTAAGTAGGCATATTAGTAACAATAGAGGTATTGCTTATGTACTTGTATACATGCACACTTCTCCAAGACCACAAATACTGAAATGTAAAAACCAATAAGGAACAAAATGATTGAATACAACCAAGCCCAACCAATAGAGTACAATGGATGTAAAGTGCGGGAAGTAAAATTGGGCTCGAATTCAAGACTAAAAAAAACACGATTCTATAAACTAGAAAGTCTAACATGTAAAAATAAAGAGTTACTGGGATAGCTCAACATGACCTTAGGAATACCTCGGCTTGTAGGGATCTCAGAAATCCCAGTCCAGTCCTATTCTATCTTGGACTCCATCAAATGGTCACTCGTCCGCACAAGACACGACACGTGATGGAAAATCCCATGCAGGGGTGTGTCTAATAATACTCATTAGAGGACCCCGAAAACCACAATGCAATACATGAAGTGAAGGTGTAGTAATCTATACATACTATATGTCCTCAAAACATATAGAAAGTGAATCACGATCCAGATATACTCAAAACATATACCCATAGTCTATAGGCAACTCAATCAACCACATACCACCGCTAGGGATTCAGTTCGAAGGTTCCATGAAGCACTCATCTAGGAGAACTAACTCCATTATTCTGTTGGTCTAGATGATGTCCGTCCGAGAAGTAATATTCATTGGGAAATTTAACGGGATATAGATACACTCATTCTAGGAGAACACACTCTGGAGTGGGAAAATAACATGTTACACAGATGAGGATCACTACAAGGGCCTTGGAGGATACCGCTACTCATCTAGATTTACCAGCAATATAGATAATTGATGTCTTGGGTGAATCGGCAAGTTGATACCTGACTCCACCTAGGGTCAATAATGGATTGTGGATATCACTCTGGACCTCTTGAAGGGATACCTAACTCTATCTCAGAATGTCTTGTTGAAGGGATTGTTCTCTTGTGAATGGAAACGATACATGACCTTCAGAGGAATGAGGAAAAGGGGAACTAACCCAAATGAATGTTGTCATTGTAATAGTGGAAAATAAGATCAAGCAACATTCTAAGAAGTATATGGTGTGTAGAAGTTCCATTCATCATGTTTTATGACCCTTGGTACTACCCATGTCCAACAGACCATGTCATATGGATTATTGTGTAAAATGGAAATACACGTCGGGTAGAAAGGATCACACGATGTGTCAATGTATCTGGAGTCTGCTCAATGTACACTAGACATGTGACTGTACAAGGCCTTAACCCATATATGAAATACCTTGTAATCAGAACACGGGGTGACCTGTGTTACTGTACATGTATGGTTTTGTTGTGGTGTACATGGAGTGTAATCCACCTCGTGTCTATATATCATCTTAGATACACACCAACCCCCATATAAGTACCCACATGCTTTGTGAAAATGGTCTCACACTATTTTTACGATTCCTATCACTCAAGACTACACCCATGCCTGTGTGGGGTCCACACGCCATGTCTCCTCTAAGGCACACAATTTTATTCATCAGGCGAAACACAAAAACCCTAGCCTATACCACCGGTCCACACAAAGTGTTAATTGGTATACACTTCATGTGTTCCGGAGAGTTTATGAATCGTGACCCTGCTCTGTCATGCCTCGGGTACACCTCTGCTCTTCGATCTAGCCTCCCGATCACAACGGAACTCTATATCCAAGGTCTCACTTCCATGTCATCGATTTTTTGAGATGTGTCAGGCATTTGATCATCCACGAAAACTCATTTCTATCATCCGCATGAAGATCTGTTGAAGAATGATTTCTCCCGAACCAGGTAAATCCATCTGCTGACATCGTCGTCGTGCCTCCGTTGAGTCATCGCGATGTCGGATCACTAATTTTGGACTTTTGCAATGAAAAATGAACTTGAAATGATCCAATTTTTATAACACCATGAGAATACGATGAATGTGGGATTAAGAAGAGGAAGAAAAATAAATAAACAAAATAGGAAAGAACCTTCACTATCGTTCATCACGGGGTAGATTCACTCCCGTTTGAAGGATTTAACAAAGAGAACTGAAACATGGATTTTAACATCATGGGTAATCCCAAAAATCACCCCAATAATAACCCTATGGAAAGAATGCACGATCCATTGATCAACCTATTTTTGGGTTGATCCACATTCGACATTTAATCCAAGAATGGGGAAATGAATAATAGAAATATAAACCCCTACCTTAATTCGGTTGAAGAACGATTGATGCATCACATTCATTGGAAAGGTTCTTCGAATCTGAGATGTGTCAATCAATCACATCATCATCATTTAGCAATAGTACCCCCTTACAATTTCAAGGAATTCTCTAGAGTTCCCCTTTATTTTTTTCCAATGACCAACATTCGATTTAACCCATTAAAAGAAGGGAACACATTTCAGAATTCAATCACCATACCGCATTAATGATTCATCATTTCTGTTTCGGAGTAATTATCACATGTCATTAATTATCGACAAAGATGACCTATCATTGAACTGCAGAAAATGTTTCAAAATGAAATTAAAAAACTTTTTAAATTACTATATTTTATTTTACTAAAAACGTCTGAAATTTAACCTTTTCCATCAACTCGCACTAGACAAGGTTAGGCCCATTATTAGGTTTATTCATCGTCCCAGACACAATGGTGTCCTTATATTTTTAATCCAGGGAGCCAATTGGAAACTACCCCAACTACGCACACCCACCAACTCACATAACATAAAAAAAGATCAAACAACCATTCCGGGATCACCAAGCCATGGAATCGCATGCCATTGAAAAGTCTGGTCTTGTAATAAGTCAATGTAATATATAAAAATAATAAACAATAAAATTTGAGACATTTCATTCACACCACCTTTGGCCATTCCATTATTGAAAATACAAAATAAGATCTACTCAAAAAGATGTGGGTACTAGGCATGGATCTGATCCTCCCCCTCCAACATGATATCCTGATGATTCATGAGCTACCACTAGACACTAACCATGGGACTCAATCACCCATGAAAGATCCTCTCCTACCAATCCATGATCATCACTGGGTACATAGAAGAGGTTGATCTATCCTTGATTTCTAGCTCTCCCTAGTCGATGACATGCAATAGGTCATGTACGTACCTTTTCAGCTGCGACACATGGAAGAAATCATGTAACCAGTGATTCTATGGTGGCACATCTAAGTAGTATGCCTCTTTTCTATCTTTTTTCATCATCTAGAAATTCTGATGATCCCCGGAGATATCTTTCTATCCTAGCCAAGTCTTTGTAACACTCGGTGAGGTGAGATCCATTGAAATACATGGCCTCCCTCTACGAACTCTAGAGGTATCTATCGATTTTCAGCATAAGACTTATGCCAGATTTGTGTAGTCTTTATTCACGCCTATATGATCTGCAGATTCTCGGTGGTAGATCACACAATCTCTGGACCCATAAGAACTGACTGTCTGGGGTCGTTCCAGCAAAGCGGTGACTGGTAGGGTCACTTACATATGGCCTCTAATGACGCAATTCCAATGGTTGAGTCATTTTTTTATTGAATGAAAACTCCACCAGGGGTATGTGTTCCTCCCAAATGTGACCAAAGTATTAGATATAGGCCCGCATCCGATCCTTTAGAACAATAATGGTCCTTTCTATATGACCATCTGTCTGAGGATGGAACGCAGTGCTCCAGCATAGCTGAGTCCCAAAATCCTCCTTCAATCCCTTCCAAAAATAGGATATGAAATGAGAATCGCGACCTGATACTATTAGTGAAGGGATTCAAAGAATAAAAACTATATCTTGTATGTAAAGGCATCCAATTCTATCTACAATACTCTTCTCTCTAATTGTTAGTAAGTGGGCCGACATGGTGATTCAGTCATGGATCACCCAGATGGAATCATGTCCCTTAGACATCCGAGGTAAGGCCATCACAATGTACATTTATATCCCACTACACTTATACATAGTTAACTCCATTGCCTGAGCTAACCATACTAGAACCTAGTTCTCAACCTTCTCTTGCTTGCATTAAGGCACCACGAAATAAACTCTACTACTTCCTTCTTCATGCCTGACCACTAGAACTTCCATCATAGATCCTGGTACATCTTTACCATGCCAGGGTGTACTGCCTAGGGGGAGTGTAAGATACTCCCTCAAAACCTCCTCACAGAACACCACCAGTGCATCATGGTATCCTCTAAAAAGAAAAACATGTTACCCACCTTGCGAATATCCGTCAAGAGCATTTACTATAGATAACTGATCATGTAAAGCCTCACAGTAGACATCGCCTAGTCGTGCCTACATAACTCACTGTAAGAGTACATGGGTGAAAACCATTGATTAATGAGTAGATGAATCCTCTCTATCCATGAAGGATAAATATAACTAGGCCAACTATTATGTCACCCCACTCAATAGCTACAAGCTCTATCTCTGGCTAATAGTATCTCCCACCTTATTCCCTTTACCAAGATGTTAGATAATCTAAAAATCATAGTCTTGGTGAAACAATAGACAAACACTTTATCTTAGATTCACATAATTCTGTGAGAAGATGTATTTTAGGATCTTTTGGTAAGTGTAGATGATAACCTAGTTACCCATAGGGTAGTGTCGCAGCATCTTCAATGTGAAGACTACGACCGCCAACTCAAGATCATGGGTCGCATAGTTCTGCTAGAGTGGTCATAGATGGTGAGAACCATAATAAATCACCACATGTTCCTACATCAGGACACTACCATGAAAATTACATGATGCATCATAGAAAACTATGTAGTAAACACCCTCATACAGAAATATCAAGACCGAGGTTCTCACTAAACTATGTCTCAACAGCTCGAAATCCAACTTACACTTCTCTGTACACATGAAGGGTTTCCCTGTGTCGGTCAAGGATGTTATCTATACTGATATCAAGGATAAATCCAGAATAAATCTCTTGTTATAATTTTCCATCCCAAGGAACCTCCTAACCTCCTTTACTCTCTGAGGTGGCTCTCGTGCTAACATTTCATCCACCTTATCTGGGTCCACAAATACTAAATCTGTTGAGATTACATGTCCCAGAAAGTGGAAATCCTGAATCCAGAACTAAATCTTCAAAATATTCACATAAATATGGTGCTCTCAGAGAATGTCTAGATCCATCCATAGGTGTCTCGTGTGATTCTCCTCAAATTCCAAGTAAAGAAGGATGTCATGGATGTTGACCACTATGAAATAGTCCAAATATGGATAGAAGAGCCAGTTCATAAATCCTATGAACACCGCAGGTGAATTTATCTAGACAAAAGGTATCACCAAGTACTCATAGTGACTGTATCATCATTTGAATGTCATCTTTTATGTATCCTCAACATGTACTAGAAACTAGTGGTAACCCAACCGAAGGTTAAACTTTGAGAACCACTATTCCCCCACTCAAAAGATTGATGATTTCATCGATAATTGGTAGTGGATACTTGTTCTTTGCTGTCACCTGGTTTAGGTGCTGGTAATCCACGAACAACCACAAACACCCATCTTCTATCTTGGAAAAAAATTGTGGCCACCCAGGGTGAAACACTAGGTCTCACGAACCCCTTCCTCTGAAAATACTCTAGATACACCTAATTCTCACTTAGATCTGCAGGAACCATATGATATGATGGTGAGGATTTCAATGCTGTCACAAGATGCAAGTCGGATCAGAAGTGGATCTCCAAGTGGGGAGGTAGTCCTGTAACATATTCGTGAAATAAGTTCTCATAATATATCACTTCTATTGGGAATTAGAATCTCATGAATTCTGCGACATTGAGGGGTTATCCTAAATCATGAGTGTTCGGATGCACCCTCTTATGCATGAACCCATTCTGTATTTCATGGGAATCCTTTTCACCCACAAAGGAAATAATCGCCCCATTGCTGTGGACAAAACGCACTCTTCGCCTGAAGAAGTCAATATGGTAATGGACAAAAGATAGTCAGTCCATACTGATAATGACGTTGTAATTCCTCGACACAGCCACTAAGAGGTTCCAACTGAAACTATCACCTCGAAGGGTAAGATACCACTATCTATAATGGTGTGTAATCATTGAGTCTCCTCTCGTGGGTGTCTCCACGCATAAAGTTTGAGTCAAAGACTATATAAAAATCTTAAGGATTCACACTAAACATGCAACGAGGAAGGAATGACTAGATCCTCTATCTGTTAGTAAGAAAAATGTGGTATAAAATACACAGATCATACCTCATATTATCCTTGGATTAAATGGGTTGTACACCTCGACTGCATGCTACTATCCTCACCTTGTTCTTCTAGCCCCTAGAGCCTCATGTAGACCTCCGAGGGTGATGTTGGAAGTAGATCGAAGAGTCTTCCACTAACTGCAGGTCTCGCTAATCTTATGCCATGCCCACCACCTGGATGGTCTATCAGCCTCATTCTCTGCCTATACCTCGGTGATCCATCCACTGCCTCTCTGTCAGCAGCTCGATGGGTCATATATTTTCTAGTTAGATGGCCCCTACCATCACACGAGTAGAATCAACTCTCCCTTGGATGACTGGAACCAGCCTGAGTGCCATGGACTGTCGATCCCCTATTTTGGGTCCACCTATGATGTATCCCACATCCTGACCCCCGTGGATGACATTGGATCCTTACTGCGGAGGCATCGACACCTTTTTTTCTGATGTTGTCTGCCATCAGCTTTCTATGCTTCGACAAGAATCTCTCTATCACCAAGTCCCACTTGAGCACTACATCATAAGTTAAAATACTTAGAGTCATGATTATTTCTAGAATGTATCATCATAGATGTCACCTAAATTTACGAGCTCTAATGTACAGATCCCTAACTATATCCATTGAGTACCTAGTGAGGTTGGGGTACCTCGATGAATAGTCAGCTACTGTCAGACTGCCCTGCAAGAGCAGAAGCAGCTCCTGGATACGTACTTCACTCAGTATAACTAGAGATAAATTTTCCCTAAATATTCATTAAAACACTATCAAGGAAAGAGTCTCTTCATTGTGGGACTGACTAGTCAGACTCCACCATCATCCTATTGAACCCTAAATAAGGCTTGCTCCTAGGATCACCATATGGTGCACTGGTCTCCTCACTAGATGAAAAACATTGGTCACCACCTCAATCCAATTCTCAGCCTCCTGAGGGTTGGGCTCACCTCAAAACCTGAGGGGTCTCTTTCTCTGAAACTCATGGAGTGCACTTAGCATGCCCGTTTCATCGGTCGGTACTGCCAGTACCACGAGCTTCTCCACTGGTGGTGGGATAATAGGTGGACCAACTGGAGGTAATGCATGTGGAACATGTACCTATATCAAAGACTCAACATTTATGGGGTCATCCTCGTGATCGATATGATGAATCATAGCAGTTATGGGTCATAGAGGCATCATGTAAAGAAACAAGATGTACCATGGTCAACGAGTATATTTGGATAGATGACAAAAAGGACCTGTAAAATACAACCCCCTCCGATATGATGAATGTACCAATCTATTAATTCATTGCAACTAGTGTTTTCATGTACTGAGTCAAAAATATGTTATCAGAGTAGTTGTGTGTGGATACGCCAACCGCTCACACAAACACTAGATTCTCTAGCCTGAAATCCAAGCTCGATACACATTCCTCTATTTCCCCAAACCAATCTCATAGACTCTTGGTCCTATGTTTGAACCGACCACCTCTGATACCACTTCCTCCCAAATTATCCAAATGGGGCCCATGTTGAGACTCCCCGATCCCACCTCCAATAGGCCAAGGGATGTTGAATAGCACTGATTAGCCATATCACTAACATCTGAGGCATTGCCTATATACATGTACACACACACATATCTCTAAGCCCACATAGGATGAATTGTAAAACCCACTATGGAAAAAAATGCATGAATACATCCAACCTTAACTAATCAAGTAAAATAGAAGTAAGGTGCAAGAAGTAAACCTGGGCCAGAACAGAAGCGCACGAAAAGAAGAGTTTGAAAAATAGAAAGTCCAACCTGTTAGTACAAAGACTTTTTGGTACTGATGCTTATGGTCATAGGAACACCTCAGCCTATAGGGAACTCAAATAGCCTTTCCTGGTCCTAGTCCGCCATGTAATCCGTAAAAAGGCATCTTTTCTGCACAAGACATGACATGTGCAGGAAAATCTGGTGCTGGTGTGTGTATTATAATACTCCATAGAGGACCCCAAAAACCAAAAATCAATGCACAAAGTGAAGGTACAGTTAGATCTACACATTATATTTCTACTTAACATATAACAAGAGAACCCGAATCCAGATATACTCAAAACAATGACTCGTAGTCTAGAGAGAAGTCACACAACCACATATCGCTAATAGAGATTCAGTTCAAATGTTACACAAAGCACTCATCTAGGAGAACTCACTCCACAATTCTAATGGTCCAGATGATGTCCATCTGAGATTTAATGCTCGTACAAAAATATCACCTGTCATATATACACTCATTCTTTGAAAACACACTTATGAGTGGGAAAATATCACGATACACGAATGAGTATCATTGCCAGGGCATTGGTGGATACCATGACTCTTACAGATTTACCTTCTATGTAGAGGACCAGTGTCATATGGAAATAGACACATTGGTACCTGACTCTACCTAGGGTCATGAATGGATTAAGGATCTCTCTCTGGGCCTCTTGGAGGGATACTTGGCTCTATTTTGGAAAGCCCTGCTCAAAGGACCATGCTCATAGGAATGGAAAAGATACCTGAACATTAGAGTAATGATGAACATGGGAACTAACACAAATAAAACATTTCCAAGAAACAGTAGAAAATAATATCGAGCTATGTATTGAGAAGTAAATGGAGTGTAGAAGTGTCAGTCGCTGTGTCTTCTGACCCCAGGTAATACCTGTGTACAACAACCCATGTCGTAAGGCGTGTTATGTAAAATGCAATTACACGGTGTGATGAAAAGATCATAGGTTGTCAATGTATCTGGGGTCTGCTCCATGTACGCTGGGCATGTGCCTGTACATGGCCTCAACCCATGTGCATGTACATGGCCTCAACCCATGTATTCCAACTAGTGTAATCGGTACATGGGGTGACCCGTATTACTGGCCTCGTATGGTCGTTTGGTGGAATACATGGTGTGTACTCTACCCAAAGTCTGTGTATCATCCGAGATACATGTCATTCCCCATGTATGGACCCACTTGTTGTGTGACAGTGGTCACACACCGTGTCTATGATTCCTCTCGCCCGACACTCTAGGAACCACCAGATGGGGTCTACACACCATTTCTCACAAGAGGAACACAATATTTTTCATCATGTGAAGTGCACAAACCCTAACCCCTACTACTAGTACACACAGAGTTTCCATCGAAATACATGCTGTGGGTTCTGGAAATTTCCAGATTCGCAAACCTGCTCTGCCTCTCCTCGGGTACTCCCCCGGTCTTCAATCTGGCCATCTGATCACAAACAAACTCTATATACAAGGTCTTCCTACCATGCCATTAATGTTTTGGGAGGTTTTGGGTATTCAATCAATCCCTAAAACTCATTTCAATCGGCTTCATAATAAACGTTCGGAGAAATAATTCTCCCGAACTGGGTCGATATGTCTAACACCATCATCATTGCGCCACCATTTAGTCATCATGATGTCAAATCACTAATTTGGGATCGTTGAATTGCGAAAGAGAAGCCCAAAAATCGGATGTTCATAATCCCCTTAAGAACACGAAGAATGTGGGGGTAAAAGGATGAATAAAAATAAAAAAAAAACTAAGAGGAAGGCACCTCTGCCATTGATCGTCAGGATGTCAGTTTGATCTTGTTATAAGGATTAAACAGAGTGAATTGAAAAAAAGGATTTTAACATCCTCGATTAATCCCCTAAATCAACCCAATAAAAACCCTCATACAAGAATGCGTGATCTAGGGATCATCCTATTTGTGGGATGACCAACATTCGACATTATCCTATGAATGAGGAAAAGAAAAATAAAAATAACAACCCCTACCTCGATTCGGTTGAAGAATGATCACCTGGTCACATATGTTGGTGAGGTTCGTCAAATCTGATATGTGTCAATCGATCACGTCATCATTATCACCCATCAGGTTCTACTATAAATCTCAATGAATTCTACAATGTTCCTCTCAATTTTATGCAAATGACCAACATTTTATTTAACCCATTAAAACGAGGGAACATGTTTCTGCATTCCATCACGTCGTGGCATTAATGAGTTAGCATTGCTGTTTCTGATTCATTATGGTGTGGAATTAATTATCGAAACTGCTACCCCATTGTTCCACTGCAGTGAATGTTTCCAGAAAATATATTAAAATTTCAAATTATTTTAATTTATTTTGCTTAAAAGTTCAGAAAATTAACTTCTTCCATCAACCCGTTCCGGTTGAGGTTAGGCCTGTTCATAGGGAATGTCATCATCCTGAACAAAACTGTGTCCTCAGATTTTTAATCCGGGTATCTGTTTAGAAATTGCCACAACTACACACACCCTCCATCTCACATAAAATAAAAAAATTCAGACCACCATTACAGGCTCACCGGGGCTCGAAATATCACTCTGCTGAAAAATCTGGTCTCGTAATAATTACATTTAATAGTTAAAAATAGTAAATGGAAATATCTCAGTCATTACACTAAATTTTATCAATTCCATTAAACAAATGCATATAAAATGTCAAGGAAGAATTAATGAAATAAAATTTTCAGTAATCATATACTTAATATATAAACGAGGACTCAACAAATGTATCACAATATATATAAAATATTGAAAATTTCAAATGAGTGGGATTAAGACCTTGTTTTAATTATCAACTTTCTAAAAATACTATTCTTCTTGGAGCATTCACCATTTCCCCAAATGGCTTAACAATATAGTTAGAAGAATCGAATGATTTTCGTCCACTTTTCTGCATCTATCATGGCGATTTCTACCTTGAGTAAGTATATTTCGTCACATGTTATAATAATTTTCCAACTCATTGAAACTAGAACATATCATTGTTGAATGAATATTTTTATATCATTCTTGGGGTTTTCATGGAACTTTTATTTTCATTAATGAACCATATGACCAAACATTCCACTCTTGTAACAATTTCTATGTCATAAAATAAATTCCATGAATTTTATTCCCCAGACATTTATTTTGGTGAGTAATAACTACAGGATTCATTGTTGATCTGCTCTCCATTTCCTTCATCTTTTATTACTTATTACACATTTTAATCTAGTAGAACATAGGAGTCGATAATCATTATCTCAATTTTCTCATAATAATGAAAATCATTATCATAAAATTTATAATCTCTTGTGAATAATTCTCTTCATTGTATTTATTAAAATCATGAATAAATTCAATTAATTTTATTGTCAATTCGAAGAAAAATATTTGAAACATACCATTATATATTGGTAAAACTTGTTCATATACAGACACAAAATACTGTACCTTTTCCCTTAATTCTAGGAATTGTTTTTATACCATATAATGAACAACCATAAGGAAGTATTTATCAAAAAAAATAATATCAAATGTGTCCCATTCCATAATATAATTATCACAATTATCCCTTTTACTCTTATTAATATTCCACCACTGATCATCTTCTCATTGAAAATTTAAAATAGAAAGAGTTGGATTTAGGGATTCTAAACATCCTATTACTTGAATTATAACTTCCAAATAATTGATCCATCCTTATGAAATGAAACTGTAATATAATACATTATATTTTGGGGGATGTGGCCACGTGAAATACATAATTATAGGTATGTTTATTCATGTTAGTATAGGTTCCTACCTAATATGTATATGATAATCCTTGATATATTTTTTCATATAATCCATCACTCGAAATAAAATTTCGCAATATAACTTCAACATTCATAGGATATTGATTGGAAGGTTGTTTTCTTCTCAGTACATTCCTATTATATCGCTTATGATTCCTCAACATAAAACCATTCTGAACAGAAAAAATTAGGAAAACCAACAAGGAAATAATAACATTCTATGTAATTTCAACATATCCATAAAGTAGAGTACATAATTAGAATGTAAATAACAAATTATTAACCTCTAATGTTAGTTAAATATCCATTTGTACAAGATATAAGGACCTAGCCTTTAACATTACACAATATTGAGTTTTTAGTTAATAATTTATTCTCTTACATTTGATGGTCTTTTAATGTTTACTGTTTTATTCAATTATACCATAACATATACACAAAAACCCATAAATTTCAAAGGTGCTAGAGCTAATCATTTCCCATTTCTCCCATAATATGAATCAATTTTTATAAATCATGATTTATTTTCATGTAAAATCACCATGACATTCATCTTGACTTCTTCTTTTCTCTTACCCATCCTAAAAAAATACTGAAATTATTTTTAAATTTTGTATGAGAACAAAATGAATGATAATTTATTTGAAAATAATGAAAACAATTATTACATTGAGCAAAAAAATATCTTATTAAATTTAAATTTACCTACAATTTTATTTCATTATATGATGTATACCATTTTCACAGGGAAAACATATACACTTTTTTCTCAATGAAGACTAAAAAACCACATAGAAACAAATTAAAATCCTTGTATTTGTGACATAGAGAATAATATTCATAAAAAACAAACAAAACATATTTTAATTGTAATATTAATATTGATGTATTATAATATAATCATTACCTAATGAATTATAGAGCTATAAGGGGACTCACCCTTCGAATATGTTGTATTGGGATCACACATTAATCATGATATATAATGGGGTCAAAACCCTCATATTACCTATAACGAGCACATCCTTGATAAATAATGGGTATCAATCCTTCATATAAGTTGTATGAGGCCCAACCATTTCATATAATTCTCATATACCATATCATGAATATGGAACATTTATGACATGATCCTTTGTAAAATTCACTTGAACCCATAAGAGAAAAAATATGAAAAAATACACTTTTAGGACCCTAATTTCCGTTCCAAAATACCTAAAAAATAGAATTAGGTTTATTTATTGAAGAACAAATGAAATGTTTCAATGGAATAATAATATTAAATAATGGTCACAGTTGAGTAAAATTCATTTTTTTGATGTACGTTTCGAATAGTACATTCCTTTTATTTTTTTTAATGTTTAGTATTAAACGCTAAAAAATATTCCTATAAAAATGATTAAAAAGTAAAATGGGACTTAATAATTACAATATAGTTTATTATGTTTAAATAAAAATTATCAATAAATCATTTTAAAAGTAATAGACATGGAAAAGATGTAGTTTAATGGAAAACATTAAAAAATAATTTTTTTAAAGAAATGTCTCATATCACATTGGAAATGTTTTAATCATAATCATTATGAAATAATAACTATTTAAAAAAATGAAATACCAAGAGAATTGTGAAATATATGACATAATATTTCTAATGTGTTGTATATATGCCTCATAAAAGTGTATAAGTTTATAATAATAGAATATCCCTCAACGAATGGAAATAGGGTCATTGTCCCATACCGTGAGTATAATATTTCACATGTTCCATTATCTTCATCAATAAATAAAATATTGTAATCATTTAATTTTATGAGAAATTATTCATGTTTATTATTAACATTATATTACATATTAATGTGTGTATAAATTTACATAATATATCAATTTTACAACAAATGTTTTTATCATATCTTGTTTATCTGTCCAAAATGATATAGGTGGGTTGAATATGATCCAAAAGTGCATTATTTAAACATCAGTCAAAAATAATTTGGAAAAATTTATCATATTAATACATAAATTATAATTTTACTACCACTAATGAAACCTAGTATTGATTGATGTTTAATGTTACAAGTATGTATACGGTAGGTCGTATTTACGAATGAGTAACATTTCAATTTTTCATCTATCAATATGAAATGGAGGTGATTAATATATAAGATTTATATAAATAAAATAAAATATTATATATCATATAACATCATTAAATATTTAACTATATATCATCCCTGATTAACGGTGATATTAAAATAGTCAGGTTCATTTGTGAGGGAGGTAGTCGACACATACATGAATGGAATTACCACACCTATAGTGAGGGAGAAGATAAGAATAATAATGATATATTATATTTTTAAAATATAGATATTTCATTAATAACATAATTATTTTTTTATATTAGATATATTCATTATATTTACCATTATTACATTTTATTTTATTGTTATAGAAAACAAATCCCATCACTTTATGAGGTGGTAGTACACCATACACATGAATGATGATATCATATACACTATGGAATGGGATGTAAAAAAGGTATATATTATATAATGACACCATAGGTATAATTATGTTAAAATTTTAAATTTTAATCTCTATATCCATCATAGTATCTTGCTATGATATGTGGTAATGGAAAAAACAATTGACATCGGTTTGTGGGGTGGAAGTCTATTGTACAGACGAATAATTATTTTGACAACCATTTACTAGAGGTGGGGATAGTTGTATGTAATAAATTTTTTATAACAAAACAATAGTATAGATAATATATTGATGTCATTATATTATTCTAGTTTATTAATTACTTATGGAGGATGAGAAATATATAATACAATGATGCTCAATGATGAATATGAATTCTTCTTAATGTATCCTTCGTATGATGGCATAAAATCCATAATATGTTTGGTTTCATCAAAAAATAAGGCTTACCATATGTGAGGATGGATTTTGGCCTATTATTTGGCTGGTATTAATTGAACCCAATAGTTTTGAAGGGGTGAAGAAGAAAGAAGAGTGGGTTGAATTTTATATGATAAGTTACTATAAACTTGTAATATTCTGAGAAGATTTAATCATGCCCCTATTTTTATACTGAAACTAGATTCATAAACAAAAAAATGTCAATGGAATAAGATTATAAGTGGAAATATTTCTATAAAATGTGTGTTTGAAAAGTTGGTAGGTCATTTCTAATTATTATCTTTTTATATTAACCCCTAGTAAATCAATTTTTTCTTTAACTTCATTAATTAATTTTTATAATTCCCAATATTCAATTTCAGAAAAAAAATTAATATGAACTAATTTAAAAATATAAATTATTTTGATTCTAAATTATGGATCAATTTTTCAAATTAATCCCCCATAGGTTTCATAATTCATTTTAAAATTAATCTAGTATACACAACGATAAATTTGGTTCTCAAAGATAAAATGTTCAAATGTTCACAATATATTTATATCTAAATTAAATATGAAATTTTTTAAAATGATATTAATTTAATTAATAGATATATAATTGAATTAATTTTACATTAAACACAATAAAAATATAATTTAACATTATAAATAATTTAACAAATTGGATGTTGTTTATTTAAATGAAGTATTTTTGACTATTCATAAAAAAATGAATCCTTTCAGATTAATCCAAAAATTAATACTAGGTTAATTTTAATATTATAATTTCAAAAGTGATTTTTATTTTTTAAAATAAATTTTCTTATCGTGGTAATATTTAATTTTAAATTATCAATGAAAACAATGACTAAACCACATATTATAAAAAATAATTTTTTTCTAATAACATCCCTTTTAATTCAAAATAGTAGTGATTTAATCTCTAATAAATAAATGAATAATTAATGTATGAAAATAATATATTTTAATTATTTATATAATCATATTCATACCATCCATTATAATATTTGTTTGATAACTATGAAATTAAATAATAATATTTTAATATTATGTCACATTTCATTTATACTCTGTTTTGCGTGTAATGAAAGATAGAATTAGTGTTGTGAGTAATGAATGCTATTGAAAAGATTACATTTATATAAAAATAAATATATCCATCAGCCTATAGGTTTTATATTTTCATCTTACCATGGATTTCTATGACAAATAAACTATCAATCATATTTTTTTTCTTTTAATATATTGTTCTCTTATAATATTTTCCACTAGAGGATGTTATTTGATTTTAGGATGATATTTCAAAGAACAGAATTTTTTTATATAGTACGAGGGAAATAACTACAAATGATACATGAAATACATAGTCTATCTGTTACTACCCGTCCCTCAGAGCTGATGCCATGACTACCCAATCCCGCCTTCCATAGACCAGGGGTTGGAGACTAGAACCAGAAAGGATTATCCTTAAAAATGGGATGGAATTTACTTTTAACCTGAAAACTCACACAATACAAGCACAAAAAATATACAATCACTATGAATACTCTATATTAAATAATATATTATAGTAAGTAATGGGGGCCGGAATAAAATCCCAACTGGAAAGTACAAGTAAAACGGAAAACAAATCCTGTGAACACCCACCATGGATCATACCTGAATGGTAGGTACAACTCTTGAATGGTCATATCTGTTGTACGTCACGTCTTGTGTCCCACCTATGAGAAGCCTACAGTCCTGGCACCCTCAGACTCGATCGATGATGTCTGTCGTCTAAACAAGGAATAGCAAAAAGCAGGTGTAGCCTATTCAGGGGTGAGTATAACAATACTAAATACGGACCCCGAGACCCCCATAGGTCTTCAAGAGTTCCACAAAGGAATCTCCACAAATCAAGACATCAAATCTACTTAGTAATCTATCCATACATATATATAAGTTATCAAGATATACTCATCTCATACATGAGGGAAGAATACCACAATGGTAATGCCATGAATGTATAAGTACACACAGGTTGCACCAAGAAGATTGAATTACCACACATGTAACACCACCAGATAGATGTACCACAAAGGTAACACCACAAAGATAGAAGACACAACTGACAATCAGGTATAATTTAAGTTCAGAAGTCTAGATGATTAGTTGAAAGGAAAGATAATATTATTCGATTTGGTAGCACTACTTCTGACCCACACAGGATTGATAGGTAACTAACCCCCACTAACCCACATAGGATGAGTATGCGCTGATCCACACAGGATCCCTGAGCGCTAACCCACACAGGATCTGACAGCCATAGGATCGGTATATGCTAACCTACACAGTATCGTTGAGTGCTAACCCACACATGATCGATGTTCTTTCTTCACATTACAGCTAGCAATAGGATTCCTCGCACTTAGAGTGCTTGGGCATCGTAGAATCATACCCTCAAGATACCAGTCATACCTTAACTTCCACTATGATTCACAAACGATAAACCCAAAGGACTGTCATAGTGTATGGGTTCCAACGCAAAATACGACACGTCAATCGGACACCCGACCTGTAAGTTAGAGGAATTTTAATACAGAGGTCCTAGTTGGATTCGTGTTCAATACAACCCATCCATACTTCAAATGGCATTGGATAACCAAATGGGTCACAATATTGTTATCCATAGGAAAAAATACACGATATAAATTGACCATTTTTCCAAAACAGATACCTAGTAAAATAGTTTCATCACACCACAACACACATGAACTGGGCCTCGTGGTCCCCATGCCTAGACCTCTACTTAATTATCCAGAATTATTCTTGTAATGCCCATCTTAATTTCTAGATCACCACACCGCTAATGTTTTTCCGATCTGATGTCATATGAATGAGTTGCGATATATGCATGATTCTGCAACAATAATAATAACATTATTGTTGGGTGATTCATGAACCCTAGTCACAACCTAGAATGTAATATTCAGTCATTAGACTTGAATCAACTGTCTTAATTATAGGATCATGTTTCCACAGATGGTAATTCAATCAGACGTTGCACGTGGGAGTTATGGCTGGTCAAAGATTTAATAATAATATATTATTATTTTTATTTGAGCGTTTCATTTTCCCGATCTAAAAATAGGAAAAATAAATAAAATATTGGACTCCTAATTTCAGTCTTGATGTCAAGGTCTTACTGCCACTAATGGTTCTTGAAACCGAGGTCACACAGATATGTTATGGATGAAACATAGTTTTCCCAATAAAAATTAAAATAATGATATTTTAATAATATTATTAATTGTTTTTTAAACCATCCATGGTTTACCTTCCATCTCCCTTGATTTTTAGGTTATGTGTGAACCCCTCGTAATTGGCACTTTATTTTCATTTCTAACATATCTATCAAAATACATAAGTTTCTCTCTCCAATATAACTCCTTCAAGATTTTTATCCTCCTTAAATTCACACCAATTCTACCAGCTACCCCATGCGCCACATCTACTGGATCATCTGCCTTCAGCCTCGCTTGCCTAAACCATGCACCCCCATGCCAGTCACACATTCATCAGTCGGCCTCCTCACAATACTCGCACCGACGGAACTACTCATACTCCACTGATGATTTCTGCACCTCAATCGGCCTTGCGGCATGTGCCGCCTCGGCCTGCCCTGCCTGTACCATGCACCGCTGGGACAGTCACATGCTCGGACGCTGGCCACGTCGTCTAACTCACACTAGCCAAACCCTTCGGCCTCTCTACCTCCACTCGACCACTACAGCACATCGCATCATCTACCTCACCCGGAGCCATGCCCTGAAGTCTCGCACTGTCACGTCACCTCTTATGCGGTCCTCTGTATCTTTGTTTTTACCTCGAAAACTGTGACAACCACAGATTTGAGATCCTTGGGTCGAGATCTCCACATCTGTATTCTGCAATCAATTTATCATTGTGTTTTTCAAGCACTTAATTATTTGGCGATGTAGAACGATCTAAGGAAACGTGAAGAACGAAATAGAAAAGATCATGGTATATGTGCAGATTTATGGCCGTGTTTGTTTGGCCATCATCATTGAGGATCAAGAACAAGTGGATTCAACAAATAGATATTTATCATACATCGAAATAATCCCCCTAAATCATAAATCCATTGGAAAATGTTTGTGATTGATGGTGGGTTGGTGTTTATCATTCCCACAACAAGCTTCCAATGACGCCCCTTGAATGACGTTCTTCGGTTCTCGATTGTGAGATTAGTTCTTCTTCAAGAGTTTCAAGAACATTGTCCTCATTTCGCAAATGGAAAATAATACCCAAACCCAAGGAAGAGTTAATAGAGCTCTTAGATTAAGAGGTGATTCATTTATTTAGAATAAATGAATCCTATTAATTGACGGGATTTGTGGTGAAAAATTTTGTGTAACAAGGCATTTAATGCCTACAATTTAAATTCTCGACCACCCTCTTGTTGTCTCCTCCACCATAAATTAAAAAGGGTGGTGGGAGGATATTTTAAAAAATATATATTTATTTTATTTTATCCTCCATGAATGATAACAAAACCAACTTCTTCTCTCGACCCACTGCGATCAAGGTTAAAACTCCCTTAAGAAAATCATGACACTTCGAGTTAAATGATACCTTCAGATTTTTAATCCGAGCACCGGTTCAAAAGTTAGAAAAACCCACTCGCACATTTACCGAATGAACCATAAAAAATTCAATCAATTAATAGTGTTCCCCCTCGACCCGCGTTTTTCAAAGTTAGGATCTACCAATGGAGAAAATACCCCAATAAACTCAATCGTACTCTCGTATTTTCAATTCGAGATTCCATTTAGAAGTTATCGATTTTACAATAAAATAGTAGTCACTTAATTATTTTATTTACAACCAAAAACTAACTTTCCATGGTGGCCCAAACCGACCAATTTTAGTATCTTATTAAAGAGAACATACCCTCACGAGATTAGTCGTGGTCTCAGATTTTAATCCGAGTCACTATTCATGAGTTATAAGAATTTGAAAAATAATTAAATAACTTTATTTAATATTTTTATTTATGGTTATTCCAATTTTGTGTTTTCTCAGAGGAGGCCTATGCCGACTAAACTTATGTCATGCCTAGTGTAAACCTTCTATCCTAAATGCAACATATCCCTTAGAATTTCGATCTTGGTAAATGTTTAATTGTTCTTCCGCTTTTTCTAGAAAACTGCTTATGCGTGCTATTTAATGTTTAACAAAACATCGACGGATCATTTCTGGTACTCTAGGCCTTGGAATCACGTGTCGTTAGATATCTTGGTCTCGAAATAATTCTATATAATTAAAAAAATTATAGGGAAATTATGGTAAATTACACTTTCAATCACTTATACCATTTAGTATCATTATTTTTTAAAATTTATTTTTTACATTGGGTTTTAGAGTGAAAATAATTCCCCTTAATTTCTAAGCATTTATTAAATTGTATTACCCAGAAACAAAATGAGTACCACTACAATAGAAATACATTTTATTCAAGAATACAAGTCTATTTTAAGAATATTCATATCAGAACCTATAAAATTCTCTATTCCTATAAATATTATAATTTTCATGACTGATAGAGAAGTTTATGTCTCAATAATCCTTAGATGACCTTTATTGGATAATAATAAATCCTTTATTGATGAGATTCAATGATGGGAAATATTTTTCATTGGGTAGAGAAATATTATATTTGAATAATTTATTATTGAACTGTGATAAAAAAATTGATTCATATTTCTTCACCTCCATGGAAGGTATATAGAAGATATATGAAGCTTAATCTTGGAAAAATAATTTTTGAAATAATATGACCTTGAAAAAAATGGATAATATTAATGTTTGTGATGTGGAATAATCCATCAATGTTTCAAAGATGTTTTATATTATAAATTTTTTTTGAAACCCATATATGTAACGAAAGAATCCATAATGTAATTTTAGAATGTCTCATGTCTTATCAAATAATATTTTTTGGAGAAAAGGGTATGTTTTTGTTATTAATAATGGATGTCCCACTAAGGAATAACATGTGATTCAATTTAAAATCTTGAATAAATGATATAAAAGTATATTTAACTCCAAATAGTCTAGTAAACAGGATTTTTTTATTACATTATTACACTCGTTCAATATACATAGGAATAAACCACAAGGTATGGATCAGTTTAGAATCCATAGAAAACAATTGAAATATATGATTCCCATTTGCAATTAAAATTATAGAAACGTAGAGAAAAAGAATTCATGAATCTTCGAAATAATTTAATGAATCTTTATACATATCAAGGGGAAGTGGAAAAAATATAGGGTGATATGATATTATTTTTAAGGGTTTCAAACTTAATACTCAATCATAACTAAATAATTCATAATCAATATAGAAGAGTGAAATAAAAAAACACATACCATTAAATTAAAAAGTATAATTAATTGTATATCAATGGATAATATCAACACAAAATCATAGTGAGGATAGAATTTTTCAGTTAAATAATTTCCCAGTTCTATACAATAATTATCTTTCTAAATGGGAACATTCAAGAAATTCATAAAAATTAGTTACATGTAAACTATATACCCATAAGATATGGAACTATTATTATTTTTTGATACCTAACATGTTGATGCATTGAGGTCGTATATATAACTTGGTCCAACCAATCAAACAATCATCTAATTCATTTTTTATATGTTGAATGAAAAATTTAATTCATTCTATAAAATCATTATATATAATTAATTACCTACTTGGAATCAAGAATATGAAATATTTCCCCATTCAATAAAATAACATTCTTAAAAATATTTAATCAACTAATACCATATCTTGATGTGGAGTATAATTAAGAGAGAATAAAATTATTATAAATAATACCTTATCAATCCATGAAAATTTGAATATTCTGATGGATGTGAAGTAAAAATTTAATGAAATTATAATTAGTTATAGGGGATACAATCATGATAATGTCAATCACAACAAATCCATGAATCACGAATGGATGAAAGATAGTGATCATTAAATTAAAAATGTATACCTTATTCTTAAATCAATCCTATTAGAAATATAAATTAATATATAATTAAAAAATTAGAAATAAATTCCAAAAATAATTTTTCAAGAACATTGTCACAAATAATTTTCAAAATTATATTTATTCCATTTAAAAAATAATACCATCTACATTTCATTTAGAAATAATTTTGATAAGATTTTCATTGAAGAACAAAAGAAAAATGTAGTGGAAGATAAATATTATATAAAACATATGGGGATGAAAAAACTCACTTTCAAAATATATGTAAAATATATTCCTTAACATTTTGGTAAAAAAGGTCAAAAATATAATTTTCAAATAATCATTATAATTTTCATTAGTAAAATATTTTCTAAAATTATTGAGATAGTTCATAATGACATTTAATAATAATTTTATTTTAATAAGACCATTCAAGAAGTGATATTAGGAACATAAATGAGAAGGAAAAAGACTCATGTTAGAAAAGAACATATAGAGGTGATGTCCCTTATATAAACAAAAATATAGATTATTGATCCAAAATGAGAAAAAATTGAAAAAAATAAACCAAAAATGACAATGAACATAAAAATGATACCTGATTTAAAATATTAATATCATATAATATCCCTTACTGAAATCATAATAGTTAAAATCTAAAAAATGTGATTGTAACATAAATAAATAACATTGAGTCACCACAATGTATTATGTGTTTGATTATCACATATAATGATAATAAATTTATTTAATTCTTTCATAAACACATATTTCATATATATTACATTATTAATCCTATTATATAAAAATTATAATTTATTCATTTATTTATTCTTACATAGATTGACCAATCATGATTATTCTATATATTTCTACAAAATTAATTTGATTTATTAATTATGGTTAATAGTTTTATAAAATAATTAAATAAATAAAATAAAATTAATAATAAAATAAAATAATTTTATTCATGAAATAAAATTGTAGAATCCTTATTTATCTTTGTAAATGAAAAACAAGTCGCATCACTACTTAGGGTTAACAGTGCACACATACACATTAATGACGTTATCTGTTTATATCAAATAGATTGATTAGAATGTAGAAGTTATATTATTTTTAGGAGTCATAAATATATCGTAAATATAATATATATATATTTATTATATATTTATTACAATACATGTTAATAATATTATGAAAATTCAATTGCCCCATGTTTTGTAGTCTCTTGAAACGCATTCTAGATTTAAGAATCACTGTTTCAAGGCAGTTTCCATTGGATTTATTCATGGAATGGGAAACTTCCAACATTTCTTTATCCAAATAGGATTTGCTTTCCAATGTCACGCATTCGATACATTTTGAACATTATGATACATAAGAACATGCATTAGTCTGGAGGATGGGAGGTCGGACTTATCACACCATTTTCAGGGGAATTATTGTCTACTCTGAAACTGTCTTTCTAAAATTAAACTAATTTCATAAATACTTATTAATTCATCAATTATATCATATGTATCCATTGGAATTTACAATCACTTATTAATATTTTTAAAATATAGAATCATCATTATGCATTTAAGGTTCTTAATCAATGGAAAATATGTATGTATTCGAGGCATTCCATCAATTTTATCCTCTAATATACTAATTAATGATTATTTTATTCGTTGTTATGATGATACTGGTTTTTAAGCAACTGAATGGGGCACTCTGGAATTTATTTTCATCCAGGGAGACAAAGGTTTGTTTTAATCTTGGGATTGTGCTCATAAAATTTTCTACCTATGTATCCTTGTGAAAGGAATCAAAACCCTCATAGTTCGGTGTTACTTAGTAGGACACATCATATATTTTAAGAGAATGTGATAAGGACCTATATTTAGAGGGTTATTAGTTGAAACTTTATGCTGAAGTAGCCCAAAAAACTCATAAAGGACATGAGTTTCCAAATAGGATCAGACCCTGCTGGGAATATGGCCCAAAAAGAAAAACGATGATTTTGAAGTGTTGGGTTATAACCTCAAGGTAGCATTCTACGTATCCCATATTAATTGGAATCAAAGCCCACGTAGTTTGATAAATCTCATAAGATAGTATAGTCCTCTTAGAGTTTGGGCATACATCCTAAAAATGGATGCCTTGAAGATTTCAGGATTGAGTTTGGGACTTATTTCCTAAAAAGGATGCCCAAATTGGTGGAATTAGGGATGGATTCTTGAGGAGGGTATCTAGTGAGCTCGGGCCCTGAAAGGGCTTCCTACATATCCTATCTTGATAAGAATCAGAGTTCTCGTAGTTCATTTGGAAAGTGTTTGTGCATATGTGGAAACAATTACAAATCTATAAGCCCACGTGAGTCATGCTCATTGTGAGAAACAAGATAATATGAAATATTCAACAATGACACTTCACACTACCATGTTTTTCCTCCATAATGATGGAAGAGAGTGCATCAACCGTGGAAGAGGACAAGGTGACGAACCGTCCCTTAGTTCTATTTACATTGAACAATGGTCCAATGTAAGGAAGAAGGGGAGAAGGTGAGGGGATTATACCAGGATGGGTGCACGAAAATTGGTTATTTTTGTGGAGGGAGAATTCTCTTATACTTGTGTGGAATGTCAAGAGCAATGTTTACCTTCCCTACTGGAGACCTGAGGTCCCAGGTCACCTATTTGAGAAGGGAGAGGCTGGTAACCATGCATCTTCCAAACGGGTAACTTCCCAAGACTTTTTCTGGGTGAAAAGTCCATGTGAATGTGGATATATAAATCCACAAACATCACATGAATCCAAAACCCATTGTTAAACAAATGTTGGAAACCTATGATTGTGGAAATACAAACCCAAATTAGAGACATGCTGATGTGCCCTACCCAAAGGTTTTAAAATTCAGAAGGTTTTGGTGGAGGCATCATCATTTCCCCATTCAAATAAGGGAACCAAAAAAGGAGATACTCTGCCATGGATGGGTTCAATGAAGGTACTTGAGCTGGTCGCATAGGTACCTCGCGCAAATATGCCTCTTAGGTATCCCACGTTTCCCTATCATGTAGGTACGACTCACAGGTGTATCGTTCAGGTGTGGCATGCAGATATACCACATATATATGGATTCGGACTGAAGAATGTGACGAAATTCAAAACATGGATATCCCATTTAATTATCCCTCCTTTTCTAGTTTAGAGAACTACCTGAGACAATTTGAGAGATCTAGGAAAAAGAGTTATGCAATGGGAGCTTCATAGAGTCTTTAACTTTTTTTAGTATCGAAATCTGGAGCCCAAGGTCTCTATTTATAGGCAATGATGGGACTGGTTGAAGATATGATGCCCGTGCAGGTACTTTGCGCAGCTCTGCCGCATAGGTGCTCTCCACAGGTACATAAAACATCTTATTGTGCGGACGTCTGGCATGTAGTTAAGCCGCGTAGCTTAGCTGCATAGCTTGGCCACATAGCTCGACCGCGTAGCTCAGCCGCGTAACTCTTTTGTGAGTATTATAGATTTTCCTTTGTACTCTTTGAATCATTCATTGTGATTTGAAATATCTAGATGTTTCCTATCTTTTAGGTTACTTTCTTCATGTAGTGTCAACAAAATACCCTCCCCCCTCAGTATTGGATATGAAATATACAAATATGATGAATTCTTGAGATGAAATCTATGAAAATGATTAGGATAGATTAATGAATAGAACAATTTTTTCATGCAAGTACACCACCTAGGATAGTCACGCACGTACGGCGTGTAGGTATGTCGCGCAGTAACAGCACATAGGTCTTCTGTTGCCTATAAATAGGTCTCAACCATTTGTAATTTTTTCATTACCTATACTCCCTCCAATATTTAGAGCTCTTTTTTCATAGCTCGTTCGCTCTACTGCATCGCATTGTGCTCTCACGTAATTCTCTTGAAAAACATTTCAAGGTAAATTTACTTACACGATGGAGCTACGCAAAAAGGAAATCAACGATGGTGTTGCACTTGGATTCTTATCGAAGGGCCTACGTGAATAACCTCATGAAAGGATGTCGTCGAAGTACTTTGTCAAAGGATCTTGTTGAAGGATCTAAGCGAACATTGTCCTTTTCCAAAAAAAAATGACTTCCTTCTTTAAAATATGACCTGAAAGTTTGGTAAATCTTTTTTTAGGAAAGAATGACTCATTTGATGACCCATACTGATGAAGCTACGGTTCTCCAAAATGATATGATGAGGATTGTCAGGTGAGACTATTATGACATTGTTAAGAGTACTCTTCCTGGGTTATGGAGGTGTCTAATTCCATACCAGCATGACTATCCAAGAAGTCCGTACAAACCCCTGTTTGGGCATGGGATTTTGCAAGACACCCATGTTCCGTTAATTAAGAATCACATTCAAAATAATTTGTATCTTTAGTATTCCAATGGTAACAACATGAATATTAGTGCAAGGGGTTCTGATACAAGAATACACGATCCCATTTATTTGTAACCTTCATCATAGTGGATGCACTCCTGATATGAAATATTAGGTTGTAGAGCCAAGTCCACATTGTTATGATTCAAAATTTAGGGACTCTCCAACAGATCAATCTAATGGTTGGAAAGGATATTGGGACATTCATTCTAGAGGGGGTGTAAACCCCGAGTGGATGTGGGAATTCTGGTTACGTCGGACTTGTGCGGAATTCAGAATAGAGTTATTAGAAGTTTGTATTTACGAATCTTTCTGGATGGTGAAAAATTATGTTTACAAAAATTAATTCATTCCTGAATTACTGAGCCGATAGAGTCCACAAAATAATTCCATTTATTTGACAGATGGTGAAGTTGGTATTAGTCTCTAAGACATTTTCCAAATAGCAGGAATTCCCATTCTTGGGGAAATGTATGATGAATTCATCCCGCATGCTACATCATGTGGTGATGTTACTAGAACACCACCGATAGCCCGTGAATTACTTAAGATAAAAAAAAATTTCCCAAGGATAAGAATGATATCCATGCAAGAGTGTGTATAGAAGCCTTCTTAGAACCAACAACAGAGAAAGTTCTAACCTGTGAACGTCCTACTATTTGTCCTTTTGCTGAAAACCGAGGTAGTTGAAGAAAATATTGGCCTACACTAAATAGAGGCGATTACAATAAATGGGGATATAAAGTAAAACCCAATATAGATGAAATTTTACGTATAGCTACCTTCTTTGCTTTTTGGATAAGTGTTAATTTGCTTCCTATCTGTGAATATGGGGGTGGTGTAAATCAGGGACCTTTATCATTGCAACTAAATGGGTAGAGGGGATGTATATAAGGCTAAAAACCCAGGTATTATCTTGAATTTACCATCTAATACTACATTTATACAATTGGAATGCTCCATTTACTGTTGTAGGGCCATTTCAAGTGTTGTGAGGCTGGATTGTAGAACACTTTTCTTCATATTCTATGGTAAATTTAGTTAGAGTTCCCAATGGATGATTCATAACATTTCTACATAGAGTTTCTGGTATTCAACCTCTAGGCTTAAGACCTGATGTGGTGCTGAAGGCATTCAATGTATCAGGGGAATTTAGCTTCTTTCCTTTTGGTGACACGCCAACTAGAACATTTTTTGATGATGGTAATGAAAATAATTATGATCTGAGATCCTTTATGATAGAAGTTAGGGATGGAGTATTATCAACCATGATTGATGGAGAAATTATCTACAAGTATTATATCCTCTATATGTTTGCTTGTCTATTCAGATGTCTTCAACAATCAATCACATTTCCACCCACATATGTCATACATGAGAAGCACCCAATGGTAGCATGACAATTATGGATTCTAATAGCTTTAGAGGTATCCAAATTGCCTATTACATTACATCCACCAAATGAATCGATCTGATTGGAAAATAGGTATTCTAAAGCTTGTGATTCTTAATATCTCCAAGGGGCTTGGAAAAAATGGATATATCGGGTGTCATCTACAATGAATGTTTCACGTGGAAATTGTGGTAAGAAATCTAAGGCCAGATATGATACAGAAGTGTCAGAGGTTTTAAAGACCTCAAAACGTCTTCATTAGAAGTAAACCAAGAATACCAAGGCTATATAAGAAATACCTCCTACCCCAAGGTGATCCAATCGCCACCATCAAACAGTGGTCCCTAATCTATCTATTGAAATTTCTGAAGAATGGAGGTCTTAAAAAAATTTCCCAATCAGAAGTCAAGGCTTCCCTTACATAGTCAACCATACCAAGATTAAAATATGTGTGACCTTCAACCATTCATCATTGTGAATTTATAACCCGTGATTTTAGGGATGCATGGGCATTCCACCAGCATGGTATTCGAATAATATATATTGGTGATATAAGGGAAACTTCTGATAGTAATTCAGGCCATAAAATGTCTGAAGTACAGAAGTATATTGCAAAGATGGCGGTTTATATATATGAAACTGATGAAAAAATCCCAGCCTCTAAACGGGTATCTCATATGCTGGAGTTAGGGGGCCATGAAGGGGTAATTATTGACTCTGAGGAGTAGTAGGATATTCATTATAATCCTGAAAATGTATTTCCCTTTTTTTCCTCAACTCAACATAATCATTTATTATCATTAATCTTGATGAAAATATATTTATGTAGTATTAATGTAGGTAATGAAGATCTGGCCCAGTTCTCGAATCACCAATGTACGGTCTTGCATGCTCTCCTATCAATGAAACAAATTATTCCCCCATGTCTCCAAAACATTATCCAAGATAAATAATCATGACTGGGGTAATGAAGATATATAATCCCAAACCATTACCTCATGTTTCCCCAACTAAGAGGACTGTTTCAATATCTCCTCAAGATTTTGAACAAAAATGAAAGAGAGCAGTGATATTGATTTGAAGTGTTCACCGAAGGATTAAGTGTTTATATGATAATTCGGGAATAAAACATGGTAAATATGTTCTGTTAACCATGTTTTATTGCTTGTAGGATCTATGTCTATCTCCTATCATAAGGGATTAAGAGAAGATGCTTTAGGACTAGAAAAATAAAGCCCTAGGGGAAACCCATGTTCATTCTGACGAATCTTTAGTGTCAAAAGATTCAGCTATACCTACTCCTAGATCTGTTGAGAGAGAGGAAATCCATGATAATATTAAATACATTCCCCATTTACTTTTTTAATAGGATCCTGAAAATTATGAATACTGATATTTCTATTGCTTCAAAAGAAAGGAAAGAAGATCCAGGGCAATCTAAAAAAACAATGATATTATCCCAAACCCATAAAGATCTTATACTGGTATACCAATTGAAGAGTCAGCATAACAAAATGTTAGGGGATCCAATTTGGCCATCAACCAACATTTTTTGGATATCTTAAATGGTGATGATGTTGTAACATTTCTGGCCGTATACACTGAAATGATGGGCAACCTCAATCTGAATATTGATATTCTAGGTTCCATAAAATAGTTTGGAGTTTTTCATGAGGTATTACAAGTATGTAAGTCCCTATTCAAGAATTATCCATCCATAATGTTTTCTTCAACTTGATTATTTACATCAAAATTCACCTTATGCAGGTTTATCTGTAGAAAATGTGGTAAAGGATCTTCTAGAACAGGGTGTTCCATGATATCCTTCTACTAGTGCTAAAGAAATAGATATAGAGTATCCATCATCAAGAGATGTTCTAGATCCTTCGAATGTCATACCTAAGAAAATTCAAAGAAATTCCCCTTATCATGAATCACCTTCTCAAAATACAGGAACTAAAATTACAGGGGATGAATCCAATCAAATAGGTGACTTGTTATTGGGTAAATAAAATCAGCTTTTTAAATCATATTTTCTTCCCCCATTTGAAACTAATAATTAACTTGATTTATCATTTAGGGTTATTAGCTCCTAGATTAGAAGGTGAAGCTTATACTTCCCTGAGAGAAGCAGAACAAAATAGCTCTTTAAGAAGACTGTTTTTAGAGTATATTTTACTTCATGGTAGTAACTCAGATTCAAACATAGAGATTCAATATGCTCTTGGAATGGCACGTAAGAAGACATAGCAGAATATCTAGAGAATAGTTATTGAATATACTTTAGATTAATTGTTTTCCAATTTTTAAAAACTCCCAACATTATTCTAAATTCTGGGATTTGGTGGATTTAATTATCGGCTAGTCTACAATGCCACAAAAGAGAGTATTCTCCGACGGCAGCAGGAGCAAAAACTGCATCAAGAATGTGAAGAGGCTAAAAAAATCATCAATATTGAAGGATTTCAAGCTACAGTAGTTTAGGTGGAGGCAAATCATAACTAGAAACCACTTGAAATTATCCAAAAAATCAATGATGCCATGAAGGATTTGTTATCTCTTCAACAACAACTGGATGATGTTCATAACAAGCTTGAGCAATTGAATCAGACAATAGGATAAACCCAATTTGAGGAGATAACTACCATTTGAACATCTATGTAAGCACTTCATTAGGCAGTGTAGGATGAATTTTCACAAATATATCAACTTCAAAAGGCAGATGATAGAGCTTATGAATCGGTCAACAATTGAATAGTCATGTTGAGATATTATTCTAAAACATGATAGAGAGGCTCCATTTTGTGGATGGACCTTTATTTTCATATGAATGAAAGAAATTTTGTTTCCAATCATAATATTAATAAAAATAAATAAATATTCATTCCTGTCATTTCATGATTGAAATATGAAAAGTAAATGATGATAATGGTTCCTTTATGTTAAAAAATCATAATTATAATTATAATTAAGTGCTCAAAAAAATTCTTTTTAAGACAAGGGACCCAATAAGAACAATTTGACTATTTATTCGGTTATATGGATAACCCTACATACATTGTGTCTTTTGACTTTTGTTTCTCAATATTACCTAAACCATAAAATAATGTACATTTAGTGATCTTGGACTCAACTTTTTTTTATAGTTCCCATCACAGGTTCTCAATTTATTAATCACCATGCCTTTTGTCATTAGCAGTTTAGAGTCTTTTGTGTTGGACTATAAAGGGATACTATTTCGTGTCCAAATAGATTTGACTGTAAAATTTGAATTAAATCCCAAAAAGACATTATGGCTAAGAATTTCTTTAATATTATTTAAACATTTCCAAGGGGAAACATGGGCCCTGATTTTTTATGGATGCCAAATTTAAAGCACGTATCAACATAATGTGTGTCTTTTCTAGGAACTAAGTTACCATTATTTGAAAAACCCATTATGGGGGCTGTATTATGCAGGGCCAACTGGGGCATATGATGCATAGCCAAATAGTGGCATCTTTTGACTGAGAGGCCTGTTATGTAAGCATATTATGCAAGGTCGCCTATGGGCACATGATGCATAGTCAGGAAAAAGAGAACTTTAGTAATTTAATATTTTATTGTTGATAGATAATGGAAAATATGATTTGTGTTACATAAAACCTTAGTAGGTGGTTTTTCTATGGAAATGAATTTTTAGAATAAAAAAGAGTTATTTTAAACCAACAGTCATGTAGTGAGGACATTGGTACAGTGCAGTTTTAAGTCCTGTGGTGAGGATAAGGGGTGGCTTTAATTTAAGGTATTTAGCTCTGAACAAAAGTACCAAACTTTTATAATTTCTCGATATTTTTTTTGGAAATATAGTAACATATTCTGCTATGAAAGGGAAAATTTTAAACTGTGATTTTAGAATTTATGAAACAGAGGAATGGTATAGGAAAGGAGCTAGAAGCATTAGTGGAAGTCATTTATAATAACAAAGTAACCATTTCCTGACAAACTCATTATAGGGGTTGTATTATGCAAGTCCAACTGGGACATATACTGTATAGACAAATTGTGGAATATTTTGGCTGACACACATGTTATGTTGGCAACATATGCAAGGCCACCTAAGGGAAAGTGCTACATGGTTAGGAAAAAGAGATCTTAGAATTTTGGCGTTCTATTGTTAAAAGTCGAAAAATGTTTATGGTGATTCATATTTGTCAAAGCATAGAGTTTGGTTTATGGAGAATGGTACATAAATAAATAAAGGGTATTTACAATCAAGATATCCAAATAATCATAGGAATATGAATTTTACAAAGGCCTCACCCAAATTTAAAAGATATGGTTTCTATTGTTTTAGATCATACAAGTAGGACCAGAAATTGAAATAATATATAAAATGTGGCCAAGTGATTTCAATATTATTTCATAGATATCGAACACATAATGGGGGAAATGTGTAAAGCATGGTCTTGAAGACTTTTAGACTATGTGAATGATAATGGGACAATTATAATTGAATGAATTTTTGACAATACAGATTCTGGTATATTTTCATCAATGATTTAAGGGGAAAAAGATACTATAACCAAGAAAAAAGTTACCATTATTTGAAAATCCCGTGAAGGGGGCTGTATTATGTAGGGCCAACTAGGGCATATGATGCATAGCCAAATAGTGTCATCTTTTTACAGACATGCCTATTATGTAGGCAACTTATGCAATGCCGCCTAAGGGCACATGCTGCAATATCAGACAAAAAATTACTCAGATATTGGAAACCCTGTCACCAGAAACTATTAGAAAGATTATGAAAATCTGAAAGAAAAATTCAATATTATGAGTATGAGATATGGAAGGGGGTTATGCCTATTGTTTATGAGAAAAATTTGAATCTATATTCTCCATGAATTTTATGTACTTTACATAGATCTAACTCATATGTAAAATGGATACTTTATTTGTTTCATTTGAATGAATATGGTAATGTGCAGTTTTAAGTCCTACAGTAAGGACATTATTCTATGCCGTTTCAATTCATGGAGTAAGAACATTATTAACCCCAAAATAAATTAAAACTCCTTATATAAAGAATCCATTTACTCAATTCCTAATCTCACTTGAGCTATGCTTAGTGTGAGAAACAAGGTGCAGTAAAGGTTTATTTTATAATGAAAAGGTGATGCAAATAAATAATAGGGGTATTAGATTTTCAGTTAGTGAAGCGTCATGTGGTAAGGACGACTATGAACTAATATGAATGGAAAGACATACTATAACTGGATTAAGGGATAAAACCCAAGTGTCAGTATTTGTCTTACTGGGGAAATATTGAAGTCACACTTAGTTTTTAAAAAATTCTTTATGCTGCTTTGATTTTATACAAGAACTAAGGGGCATTTTATTATTTTGGGTGGTTGGGCCCAAGATTAAAGATCTAAGCATCTCTACGTATCTAAAAATAGGTGAGAATCAAGCCATAAGTAGTTCATTAAACAATCATTCCTCAGGATAAGTTTGACATGAGGAATGGGGGATTTTTATACTTTTTGAGAGAATGATAAATCTTAAGACATGAAATTGTATAAAGACCAAATCATATATATTAATGAAACACTTGGTATAGATCAGATTCATTTAAAGGAGGAGAAAAGAAAATATGAAATTTTTCTGATTGTGAATAGGCCCAGAATTGGAGATTCATGCGTCTCTACGTATCTCATTGAAAATTAGAATCAATCCATAGGTAGTTCTTGAATATTGGTATCTCTGAAGATCTAACTCTGAAATATAAAAGGGAGGAACTCATGTACTACTAAGAAGTAGTGATGACATCAATGACATTTTCTTATGGAATCTTCTAACGTTAAAATAGATAAAACATTAGTTGAAGATATAATGTCATGCTTCTTACACTACTAGAAAAACAGGTATTTGTGACGGGCGATTTGTGACAGGATCTTGTCGCAAATGGCTTTTTGCGACAGGGGCCCGTCGCAAATCACCCGTTGCGGAAAACGCCGTCGCAACAACAACTATTTGCAATGGGCCCGTCACTAAAGCTAGTAGTTGTGATGGGGATACTTCCCGTCGCAAATCTTACACCGTGTTTTTTGTAAAAACTTTTAAAAGAGTAATTGCGACGGGCCCCGTCCCAAATACTGTTTTTTAGAAAAAAATAAAAAACTATTATTAAATTATTTTAATGAATATAATAATAATAATATTTGCGACGGGCATAGTATCCTGTCACAAATACTATAAAAAAATAAAAAAAATAAATTATTAATAAATTATTTTAATTAATATAATAATAATCCAATTATAATTCAAAAATAAAAAATAA
Organism: Viscum album; assembly: GCA_963277665.1. NCBI lineage: Eukaryota > Viridiplantae > Streptophyta > Magnoliopsida > Santalales > Viscaceae > Viscum > Viscum album. Next base: position 1,345,769,506 of record OY728121.1, on the reverse strand, counting down.
TAAAATATTAATAAATGATTTTAATTAATATAATAATAGAATTATAATTCACAAATAAAAATAACAAATTATTAATAAATTATTTTAATTAATATTATAATAATAGAATTATAATTCAAAAAAAATAGAATATTAATAAATGATTTAATTAATATAATAATATTAGAATTATAATTCATAAATAAAAAATATTAATAAGTTATTTTAATTAATATAAAAAAATATAATTATTTTACATTCAAATATTAAAATAATTCAAATATTACAAAAAATATATATTTAAATTATAATATTATAAAATTTTAATATATATATAAAATTTAATATTATAAAATATAAATAATAATATTATTCATATTAATATTTTATATTGAGACAGAAACTACGAATAGAAAAAAAATTCATATTTGATTGTACAAACTTTATAACGTAAAAACAAACTCTAATCTGAAGGGGGGGATCTACATATGTCGGTGGAGGAAACTCCATCCCTAAAGCATGAGTGAGTCAGCGCATGTACTCCATCTGATCCTGCTGCTGCTGCTGCCACCGACTAATCTGCTCCTCGTACAGCTGCTGCTGGCGTCGACGCTCATCCTCATGCTGCTGCTGCTGACGCATCTGCTCCTGCTCCTGTTGGAGACTCTCTATCAGTGCAGTCTGAGATTGCAACTGATCCTCATACTGTGTAGTAGAAGAAGATGCACGAGCTCCTCTCGAGATGGACGCCGACATCGCAGCACTGCCATAATAATCTCCAGGAGTCAGTCGAGAGCTAATACCAACTACCCGGCCCTTCTTGAAGGGATACTGGGTGGCCTGCATCCATGGCGCCTCATCAAAATGACGGCCAGTGGTCTGATCTGATGACTCGGCCTGACTCTCAGGCCGGGTCTGTGACGCTGCGACCTCATATGACTCCTGTAGTTGCAATTTAAAATTAAAATTGTGAATATATTATATGAAGTTAATTTTTAAACATGAAAACAAATAATACTGACCATGATGTGATGCTGACGATCACCACTGAGCTCCCCAGTAGCAGGATCACTATACATCCTCTGATATACGTCATACTCTGTAATATTGGGGTGCTCGACAGCCTCTAAGAATAAAAAATAAACTGTTAATATTTATAGTTATATAAAATATTTATAAATAATGTACGTACCAGATGCTGTCTATGAGTACTGAAAGAACAACTCCCAGCTCGATGAGTCACCTCCTGTCTCCCCCGATTTTGCCTCCCCATCGATGATCTCCTCTGAAAAGAACCACTCAACCAGTACACACATAATCCATCCCATACATGGGATGAAATGTATTCTGGTCGGTGTGCTCTACAGGACTCGTCAAAATCTGACACTCCTGCTTTCTTCATGGCATCTTTTCTTAAATTGTGAAAAAACTGACGAAAGCGATGACGCATTGCCACCTCCCATGCCTTGTGGATGGCGTCACGCATGGTATCCTCGATCGGATACCATAAACCCAACAAAAAAATCAAAATATCAAGTTAGAAATGAAATAATTTTCAAAATAAAAATTATTTATTTACGTACGTACTAACCAATGGCCGAACATGGCCTGCTGCACATCAATGGGAATCTGCTCCCATGTGATCCACGAATGAGAGAAATAGTTACGCAAAATAGCGCTGCCCTGTCCGACTGCTATATACGGAAAACTGTAAAAATAATGAACATATATTATGTGAATAGATTAATGAAATCTTATTCAAGTCCATAGATTATCAAACAGGTTATCACAACTCCGTGTGCGTGGATCAAACCCAAGATGTGGACGTCGCTCGGGGATGGGGTCAGGAATCATCAATCGTGCAAGACCGCGCCCCCTCCACGTACTCCCTGGTGAGCCTGCAGGCTGAGGGTCATCTGCTAGGAACTCATCCGCATCGAAAGGCAGGTCAACATCCGCCAACTCACGAAATGTGGTGTCGTCCATCTAAAACAGAAAATGTTAATGTTGTTAGAAAATAATTGATAATTACTATTATATATACATAAATACATATTATGATTGTATATAAATACCATGGAATTCTATAAGTGTTCATATTCATCATCATCTTCATATATGTCAATGTCATCTTGATATTCCTCCTCAACATCACCGATATCCATTCGAGTTACAGTTTCATCATCTCATACCATTTCAAATTCATATGTGACATCATTAACATCATCGTCATCACCGACTCTTAAATTTGTGGTGTCATCATCGATACTCATGTTTCTTTGTAAAAAAGATTGATTTTGAGTACTCTCTTGAAAAACTTCAATTCATTGCACATCAGTGAAAGCACATTCACTTTGACTAAACTGATTGTCACGAATTTTGATTTTTATTACACTCCACCAATCAGTCAAGTCTCTTGATGTAGCACAGTACTTTGCGTAATAAACTTGATGTGCCTGTTGAGCAAATAAGAATGGTTCATTTACTACGAGAACACTTTTACATTTAATATCGATGACTCCATGAGTCGGATGAACACACATGCCTCTCTCTGTATCCAAATACCGACATTTGAACATGGTTATGTAATGTTGTCCAAGATAACAGAGTTCAATGATTTCATCAAGTATGCCATAAAAGTCAACTTCATTTTCTCTATGATGAGATCCTCTCAAGATAACTCCACTGTTCATTGTTTTTTTTCGATTTCACATATGCATGTGTGTGAAATCGAAATCCATTCACCACATATGCATTATAAGTTTTAACAAGTTTGGAAGGTGGGTTACTCAATATACACAGCCGTTTTCCAATTTTATCAGCATGTCGAGACACCTGAAAATTTGTGAAATAATTATCAATATAGTAAACTATACATTGAATGAGTTTCAAAAAGATAAAGAATTTATGTTACCAATTTTTCAAACCACTGATAGAAATTTTTCAGTCGACGTTCTTTGAGAGCAGTTGCTGTAATTTGTGGAATTTGTTTTTTGATATGATTATCATACAACCTATAAAAACCAAAGTTATTTACTATAACATAAATTATAGAATAAGTGATATAAATACTTACAGTACAACTCATGTCATCTCTTCACAGTTGAGCAGAACATACGTATGAGCTCTATGATGTTCATCATTAGAAAGCCAGCGTTCATAAACACCAACAAAACCAAGCTCTGGCTGGTTGAAAACAGATAATTGATTGTTGATTTCATCAATATTCCTCTCGTTCCGTCCCATTCGGTTGTGTTTTGAAGGATACTCAGATTCAAAATAATGGGAGAAGAAAAAATATATTTCCTCTTGCAAATAAGCTTCTTCAATAGATCCTTCAACAGATGCTTTGTTACATACTTTTTTTTTCAATTTTTGCATGCATCTTTCAAATGGGTACATCCATCGAAACTTTATTGGACCTCCACATTTGGCTTCATATGGAAAATGTAACATTAAATGTTCCATTGAGTCGATGAAATATGGCGGAAATATTTTTTCTAGTTTACATATAATTACAACAACATCTTTTTCAAGTTTTCCTAGAGCATCATAATCTGCTGTAGCCACAAAAAGTTCCCAAAAAAAAATGAAACATGACTGTTATGGAATCCCAAATCACAGAATTCAACAGACCTCTTAATCCAATGGGTAGAAGTCTTTCCATTATAACATGAAAATCAGGACTTTATAATCCAGTAATATAACCATTCATTACACATCTACCCAAATTGGAAGCACAGCCATCTGGAAGCCTCAAATCTACAATCCACTGACAAAATAATAAACGGTTTTCTTTAGACAGTGTATAAGATGCTTTTGGTTTTAGTAACCTTTCTGTTCTCACATTCTCAAAGAGTTCCAATTCTGGACGCCTGCAAATTTGGGCAAGATCTAAACGTGCATTTACATTGTCTTTGCTCTTTCCTGGCATATCCAAAACTGTATGAAACAAATTATCAAAACAGTTCTTCTCAATCTACATGACATCTAACATGTGTCGGACCAATAAATTAGAACAATATGGAAAATCCCAAAATATGATACATTTAATCCAATTGTGTTTTTTCCCAAAACAAAAAATTTCCTGTTGGTTTATTGTGGGAACAAAAGTGATGGGAGGTAATGAAAATAAAACTGATTTTAACTCCGAACCTGATAACATTTTTTGAGGTCCATCCCTTTCTACTGTTCCTTTTCTGAAATGAGATATCTTTCTGCGAAAAGGATGATCAGCTGGAAGAAATATGTGATGAAAGTCAAAATAACAAGGTTTCTTTCCATGAATGATCATAAATGCTTTGTTCTCTCCCATACAACAAAGACATGATTTATGACCATGTGTACTCTAGCTAGATAACATCCCATAAGCCGGGAAGTCACTAATTGTCCACATCAATGCTGCTCTCAGTATGAAATTCTGTTTTGTTGCAACATCATATGTACTGACACCAGTACTCCACAATAAACTTAATTCATCAATCAATGGTTTCAAATAAACATCAATTTTTTTCATCGGATGTCCTGGAATTAGTAAAGTCAAAAAGATATATGGCTCTTTAATCAACATCCAGGGAGGTAAATTGTACGGAGTTAAAAAAATAGGCCAACATGAATATTGACTACCATAAGATCCGAATGGACAGAAACCATCAGTGGAAAGGCCCAGTCAAACATTTCTAGATTCTAAAGCAAAGGATGGATGCACTCTATCAAAATGTTTCCATGAATCACCATCGGATGGATGATTCAAGCTTTTATCGGTTGAAATATTCTCTTTATGCCATGACATCATTGTTGCTGTATTCATAGACATGAATAAATGCTGAAGTCTAGATGTAAGCAGAAAATATCTCTACTATTTTACAGGAATCAAACTAGACTTCCCATGTTGTCCTTCTTTATATCTCAGTTTCCCACATATGGGACAACTATCCAACGACTCATTTTCCCCAGAAGATAAAATGCATTCATTTGAACATGCATGAATCTTCTGAAAACTAAGTCCCAAATTAAGAACCAGCCTCTTACTCTCATAGTAATTTGCAGGAAAAACATTTCCTTCGGGTAACAGTGTTTTAACCAAAGAAAATATCTGGTCAAAATAGGTTTTTGACATTCCGTTATCTGATTTGATAGCCATAAATTTTGCAACTACTTCTAATTTGCTAATCATGCAGCCAGGATATAATGCATCCTCAACAGACCTCAACAACTCATAAAATTCAGACGGTTCCAACTCAAGATTTGATGCTATATCAGCCGCAGTTTCTGTATGTTGAACAGATGAACCTGCAACATCATGTACTAAATCCTAAAACCGGGATGGATCCAGAATCAAGTTGGTATCACCTGCTCTGGAACTAGGTTCACCGTGTTGATACCCAAAAACATAATCAGGTTGAAAACCAAAACGCAAGAGATGTCCCCCACTTTGTCAAACATGTCAAATGTTCTCAATGCACATTTTCTACAAGGGAATTTTATTTTTCCTTCTGAAACAAATTCTAGATTTGATGCCGCAAATGATAAAAAAGTCTCCACACCCTCTAGATATACTGGATTTTAACCATAACCATTTGGATTTCTACGTTGATTTATCCATATACGGTCACCTAATAATGATTGTTGATGACCTCGTTGTTCCATATTTTTTTTATAAAATATAAAAGAATTACTGGTTTTGAATAATTTGTTAGAAAAAACACTCAAGCAAGGATAATTATAGAGTTTGCATCATACACGACTGACGCAAACTTTTTATTGAGATAGTCCTAAAAGTTGACCCTTTAAGAATTGAATATGTTGAGAATAAAGAAAAACCTGTTACAAATATAGATAATTTTAATATTATATAAATTTTTTATTATTTTCATTGTACTAATATTATAGGTAATTATTCCTAATTATTGGTAATTATTCCTAATTATTGTTAATTATTCCTAATTATTGGTAATTAATCCTAATTATTGGTAATTATCGGTAATTATTGGTAATTATTGGTAATTATTACTAATTATTGGTAATTATTACTAATTATTGGTAATTATTACTAATTATTGGTAATTATTACAATTATTGGTAATTATTACTAATTATTACTAATTATTACTAATTATTGGTAATTATTACTAATTATTACTAATTATAACTAACTATTGGTAATTATTACTAATTATTACTAATTATTACTAATTATTGGTAGTTATTGTTAATTAATACTAATTATTGGTAATTATTCCTAATTATTACTAATTATTACTAATTATCGGTAATTACTGGTAATTATTTGTAATTATTCCTAATTATTGTTAACTATTACTAATTATTGGTAATTATTACTAATTATTGGTAATTATTAATAATTATTACTAATTATTACTAATTATTGGAAATTATTACTAATTATTACTAATTATTGGTAATTATTACTAATTATTACTAATTATTGGTAATTATTCCTAATTATTACTAATTATTACTAATTATTGGTAATTATTCCTAATTATTGGAAAGTATTCCTAATTGTTGGTAATTATCTGTAATTATTTGTAATTATTGGTAATTATTACTAATTATTGGTAATTATTACAAATTATTACTAATTATTGGTAATTATTCCTAATTATTACTAATTATTACTAATTATCGGTAATTACTGGTAATTATTGGTAATTATTCCTAATTATTAGTAACTATTACTAATTATTAGTAATTATTGGTAATTATTCCTAATTATTGGTAATTATTCCTAATTATTACTAATTATTACTAATTATCGGTAATTATTGGTAATTATTGGTAATTATTCCTAATTATTGGTAATTATTACTAATTATTGGTAATTATTACTAATTATTTGTAATTATTACTAATTATTACTAATTATTACTAATTATTGGTAATTACTACGAATTATTACTAATTATTACTAATTATTGGTAATTACTACTAATTATTACTAATTATTACTACTTATCGGTAATTATTACTAATTATTACTAATTATTGGTAATTATTCCTAATTATTACTAATTATTACTAATTATTGGTAATTATTCCTAATTATTAGTAATTATTCTTAATTATTGGTAATTATTCCTAATTATTGGTAATTATAGGTAATTATTGGTAATTATTGGTAATTATTACTAATTATTGGTAATTATTACTAATTATTGGTAATTATTACTAATTATTGGTAATTATTCCTAATTATTACTAATTATTACTAATTATTTGTAATTATTGGTAATTATTTGTAATTATTACTAATTATTGGTAATTATTACTAATTATTCCTAATTATTGGTAATTATTACAAATTATTGGTAATTATTCCATATTATTGGTAATTATCAGAAATTATGGGTAATTATTGGTAATTATTACTAATTATTGGTAATTATTACTAATTATTGGTAATTATTACTAATTATTACTAATTATTGGTAATTATTCCTAATTATCTGTAATTATTACTAATTATCGGTAATTATTGGTAATTATTGTTAATTATTACTAATTATTGGTAATTATTACTAATTATTGGTAATTATTGGTAATTACTCCTAATTATTGGTAATTATTCTTAATTATAGGTAATTATCAGTAATATTGGTAATTATTGGTAATTATTGGTAATTATTACTAATTAATACTAATTATTGGTAATTATTACTAATTATTACTAATTATTGGTAATTATTCCGAATTATTCCGAATTATTACTAATTATTGGTAATTATTGGTAATTATTGGTAATTATTGGTAACTATTGGTATTTATTGGTAATTATAGGTAATTATTACTAATTATTACTAATTATTGGTAATTATTCCTAATTATTGGTAATTATCGGTAATTATTGATAATTATTGGTAATTATTACTAATTATTACTAATTATTACCAATTATTGGTAATTATTACTAATTATTACTAATTATTTTTAATTATTCCTAATTATTACTAATTATTACTAATTATTGGTAATTATTCCTAATTATTGGAAATTTTTCCTAATTCTTGGTAATTATTACTAATTATTGGTAATTATTACTAATTATTACTAATTATTACTAATTATTTGTAATTATTACTAATTATTACTAATTAATACTAATTATTGTCAATTATTACTAATTATTACTAATTAATACTAATTATTGTCAATTATTACTAATTATTACTAATTATTGCTAATTATTGGTAATTATTACTAATTATTACTAATTATTGGTAATTATTCCTAATTATTACTAATTATTACTAATTATTGGTAATTATTCCTAATTATTGGTAATTATTCCTAATTATTGGTAATTATTACTAATTATTGGTAATTATTACTAATTATTACCACTAATTAGAAATAATTACTAATTATTACTAATTATTACTAATTATTACTAATTATTACTAATTATTACTAATTATTGGTAATTATTCCAAATTATTACTAATTATTTCTAATTAGTGGTAATTATTAGTAATTATTACTAATTATTACTGATTATTACTAATTAATACTAATTATTGATAATTATTGATAATTATTACTAATTATTGTTAATTATTGATAATTATTGATAATTATTACTAATTATTATTAATTATTGGTAATTATTACTAATTATTGGTAATTATTACTAATTATTGTTAAATATTACTAATTATTACTAATTATTCCTAATTATTGCTAATTATTGGTAATTATTCCTAATTATTGGTAAATATACGAATAATTACCAATAATTAGGAATAATTACCAATAATTAGGAATAATAACATTATTAGTATATTTTATTATTAATATTAAAATAATATAATTTTCTATATTATATACAATTTACCTTTAATCTCTGTGTTTTCTGTCTCCACATACAAATATTACATGTGGAGACAGAAAACACACAGATGAAAGGAGAATTGTATATAATATAAAAAATTATATTATTTTAATATTAATAATAAAATATACTAATAATGTAATAATGTTATTATTCCTAATTATTGGTATTTATTACTAATTATTAGCATTTATTCTTAATTATTGAAAATTATTACTAATTATTCCTAATTACCATTAACTATGAACAACACTAATAATTTAAATTTATTAAGTAACAAAACAATGTAAACATAATTAAATTACAACTAATTAAGAATAATTGAAACTAATAAAAAATTTAAAATAAATATTAAATTAAAATGAATATAAATACCTATAATATTGATCTGAGGTTGATCTCTGATCGTTCTTGAAAACTTCAATATCAACTTCGGAGAAAAAAATTAAACTTAACAAACGCTGAACTCTAGAAATAGAATTTTGAGAGAAGTAGAAGATGGAGTTTGAGAATGAATTGAAAAAAACGGATGGGGGTATTTATAGGTTAGATTATTTTCGATGGGTCCATTTGCGACGGGTATCCCGTCGCAAATAATATTATTTGTGACGATACCCGCCGCAAATACCTTAGCCATCATTTATTACGGTCAACGGTTAAATAGTTATTTGTGACGGGTCCCGTCGCAAATAAAAACCTGCCGACATACTATTTGCGACAAGGGTATTTTCCCGTCACAAATACCTTTTACCCCCGCCTGTTATTTGCGACGGGCAATAACCGCCAGTCGCAAATACGTTTCCCACGATGTGGCGTGCAAAGCGCGCCAGTTCGTTTGCGACGGGGAAAGCTAACCTGTCGCAAAAGACTACTATTTGTGATGGGAAAATACCCCCATCGCAAATAAATTTTTAACGGGGCTATTTGCGACGGGATTTATCCTCGTCAAAAATACCCATTTTTCTCATAGTGTTAATGTCATGGAACAAGAAAAAGATACTACGCACATTAATATCATGCAACATGGACGCTTATGGTTGTTATGCAGTTTAATGTCTTGCAAATTGGACATTGGTTGATGTGTAGTTTTAGGTCTTGCAGCAAAGACATTGTACTGTTATGTTTAAAGTCTTACAGTGAGGACTATGTACTGTACAGTTTAAAGTCGTACAATGAGGACTATGTACTATGCATTTTAATGTCTTACAGTGCGGACTATGTACTGTGTAGTTTAAAGTCTTATAGTGAGCACTATGTACTGTGTAGTTTAAATTTATACAGTGAAGACTATGTACTGTGCAGTTTAAAGTCATATAGTGAAGACTATGTACTGTGTAGTTTAATGTCTTACAGTGTGGACTAATGGGTATAATTACACAAAGTATTTATTCAAAAATCTCACATTGGTTGAAGATGGAATGCACACTCTATCCATTTAGATGAAGGAATAGGCTTCATTTAAATAGACCTTATTTATGGAATAAGTTCCCACTCATTTTGGTTTAGGTTTTGGAGGTTAATTTCGAGTATCATTGGAGTCATAAGGACCAATACCAATTCTCCATGGTGGAATGAATGAAGGGGATCTTTATTTTTAAAAGATCGCGCTATTATATTATGATAAACATCTAGATGAAGAAATGTATGAAATCTTTTCTCAACAAAACATTCAAACTCATTAACCCGTTCTTGAGGTCATTCATTTGTAGATAACTAATCATAGATTGCAACTCTATGTTTAGGAAATTGTACTTCAATTGGAAAAACCACTTCAGTTCCATATACCAATGAATGAGGAGTTGCTTGGGTACCAGTATAGGTAGTTGTCCGATAAGACCATAAAGCATTCAAAAATTTATCAGGCCGTGATTTCATATATTTATCCACAATCTTCTGATGTATATTTCATAGGGTTTTGTTAAAAGCCTCTATATGTCCATTGGCCATGGCTTGATAGTGAGATGAATGGTTGGATTTCATATTATATTTATGATTTAACTTTTTTACTTCAGCAGAACAAAAGATGGTGCCATTTTCCATCAAAATAGTTTGAGGGACACCAAATATGGTGTTGGTATTAGTTTTGAAAAATCTAAAGGTGCTTTTGACTTCGACTTCAATGAGAGTTATTACCTCATCCCACTTAGAGAAGAAATCAGTTGCAATGAGAATAAACGTGGACTGCTTAGCTGTTGATAGGTGATAAGGCCCTACTACAACCATTCCCCATGTTGAAAATGGCCAGGTGTATTTAGCATTATGTAGCAACTCTGGTGGTTGATGAATGAATTTGGCATGCAATTGACATGGATGACATTTTTTAGTGAAATCTATACATTCATGTGTCATTGAATTCCAAAAGTATCCAAGCCTTCTGATCTGATCGACGAGTTTGTGCCTGGAATGAGGGGCACTACAAGCACTAGAATGTACTTCTTTCATAAATGTCGTGGTCTCTTCTCCATCAATACATCTGAAAATAATTCCATAAAATCCCCACTTGTAAAGAATCTTTTGGTGGTCTAGACTATTATAAAGAGTAAAATTGGCCACTCGTCACTAGATCTGCTCCATCATAGCCCTATTTGATGGATGTATCCCATTTTGAAAATATTTTATGATGGATGTTCTCTATCCTATTGTATGACCATACTGTTTATAAATAGGGATAATTTCATTAATATCTTCCCTTATGGTTTGAAAAAATGGTAAAACCATGTGGTGTTGGGTTAAGCTGATAACTGTCTCATCTCTATTTGAATCTGCCAAGGTTGTAGCTGCATTATCCAGTGAATCTACTTGGGCATTTTGTGATTGTGGGTTATAAGACAATGTCGGATCTGAGGGAAATTCAGCCATTAACACTCTGACATAATCACACAAAGAGATTAACTCTTCTTTTCTGATAGATTATTCCCCATTGGTTTGTTTGATTACCAATTCTGAATCACCTTTTACCCTTAAATGATAAATTTTTACCTAAATAGCTAATTACAAAACTGCAATAAGAGCTTGATACTCTGCTTCATTGTTGGTACCACCTTCCAATAATAGAACAGAATAAGGAAATACTGCCTTTTTTGGGGAAATAATGACTATTCCTAATCCAACCTTGTTGAGTTTGGGATTTTCTAGTCTCTTCCCTGTTGGACTTCTAGATTAGCCATCAAAATACATTTCCCATGTTTGGGAATAATCATGAACAGAGAAGACAACATCATCAGGTAGTTCAGTATTAAATGATGAGTCTTCCACAGATGGGTGCTCAGTAAGGAAATCAGCCAGATCTTGGCCTTTTATTGCTTTTTGAGGAAGAAATTGGATATCAAACTGTTGAAAAATAACCGCCCACCGTTCTAGAACACTTGTATTCATAGGACGACTGAGGAAAAATTTGAGTGGGTAATTAAGAGATATCAATTAGACAACATGATGTTACAGGTAATGTCTCAATTTCTGAACAGAAAAGATTAATTCCAGTCAGCATTTCTCAATACTTAAATACCGAGTTTCCACATCAAGCATAGTGCGACTGAGATAATAATGGTTGTTTTCATTTTCATCATCATTCTTTTGGTTGTGGAAGGCACCTTGTGACCGCTCCAAATCTATCATGTAGAGAATGAATGGTCTTCCTACAATAGGTGGAATCAATACTTGTGGACTCAAGAGATATTTCTAGAGTGTATCAAATAATTCTTCGAAATCCTCATTCCATTGATACGTGACTCCATTTTTCATTAATCTGGAGATGGGTAATTACTTTCCAGCCAAATTGGCGATAAAGCACTGAATATAGGCCATGTGTCGTTGAAATCCTCTCAATTATAACATATTTCAAGGTGGTGACATACCAAGGATTGATTTTGTTTTCTCAAGATCAACTTCAATACCATGATGGAGTACAATGAAGCCATGTAATATTCATAAGGTTACTCTAAATTCATATTTTAAGGGTTCATCTTCAAATTATGTGGCTGAAGTTGATGAAATAGGTTTTCCAAATCAAAAAGTTTATTGTAACGTTGTTTGTATTTGACTATAAAATCGTCCACATAACTTTCAACTAATTTCCCTAAAAAGGGTTTGAATATATAGTGCATAGCACGTTGGTATGTCACACATGCATTATTTATGATAAAGGGAATTACACAATATCAAAACAAACCTTGTGGTGCTCTAAATGTTTTAGATTCTTCATCCTCCGAGGCCATTCAAATTTGATTAAACCTATAATATCCATCCATGAAGGAAATAGCTTCATAGACAGCCATCGAATCAATTAGAAGTTGTTTAATCAGGACTAGAAAATCATCTTTAGGTAAATGCTAGTTAAGATCAATGAAATCAATGCAGACTCTAATTATCCCATTCTTCTTTTTCGCTGGGACAATATTGGCCAGCCATTTTGGATACTGAACATCCCTAACAATGTTAGCCTTCATAATCTTATCAACTTCTACTTCAATTTTAGAGGCATGAGTTGGGTGTGTTCTCCTTGCTTCTTACATGAAACCATGATGTTCTTCTGGAAAACCCAAATGATGGGTGGCTACATTAGGATTAAGGCCAGACTTCTCTGTATAATTACAAGAAAATATATCGCGAATTTTTTAGAAAGAAAGTGTAAACTTATTTCTCCTCATAGGTAAAGGCCACAGTAATTAATGTGTGGCATGCATCATATCCTGCACCCAGATTTTTTTCACTTACTTCATCCACGGTGGTAGAAACACTTTCTTCAAATGCTGGTGTAGCATCCTCGAGATCATCCAATTATTCTTCATTATTTGTTACATCTTTTGTTTCCATTTGCATGGTTGATGACACGGAACACTCCCAAAGTAAGGGGAGGAGTCAGTTTTTGAAGATCATGATGAAGAAGCAACCATATCCAACCCTAATAATGAGTAAGGGTTTTCCTATGGTAAAGGGGTATTGATGGACTGAGAATTAACATCTTTGTCACCCTCTAACACTACTACAATTTGTTCTACTTTTATTGACTATGCAGAGGCTCATTGTGGTTCAGAAGATGAAATAAAAACATCTCCATTTAGGATTTCATCATTACATGGTGTATAAATAATTTATCCCATGTTATCAGGCTCAACTGTCGTAATTGAAATTATGGGAATTATTTGATGAGTGAATGGATTTGGCCTTACCCTTTCAACTTGATTGATGGGTAACACATAACTTGTAATCAAATTCATGAATGGATTTGCTGGAATTTTTCCAGTCCATTTGGAGCATTAACATTGGTTATCTCCTTGGTCATAGTCCTCGTTCCTCTTGTGTAATAAAACTCTACCTCAATGTATTGAGATTCACATGTTTTTAATAGTGACTTGTCACCATAAAATGTTCTAATTTGACCATTTAAACACTATTTAAACAATTAGTGATATGATGAAGGTTTGGTTTCATGTTGATGCAACCAAGGCCTTCCAAGCAGAATATTGAAGGTTGTGTCCTCATGAACAACCATGAAATATTAATTAGACACAAGATCTCCAAACTGATTTCTGAGTGTAATTTATCCCTGAGGTTCTTTTTCATTCTTGTTATATCCTTGCAATATTAACTTCGATGAAAATTAGTTAGATTCAGTCAAGCCAAATAGACGAAGTGTACTAAAGGGAATGTGGATAACTCCAGATCCATTATCAATGAATGCTCGTCGGATATCCCTGTCATTTAACTTGTTAGACAAATACAAAGTTATGATGTGTCCATGTACCACATGGTCATCATCTTCATCAGTAAAAGATATTACTACATGAAATTCTGCAGAATCATTCTATATAGGGTAAACATCAGCAGCAACAACTTCAGTTTCAAATTCTTGAGGACTTAACAAGGCCTCATTGAGTGCTTCTCAAAAATATTTTGACAAATTCAAAGCATCCAAAATTGATAATGTGGCCGGTACATGGGCTAATTGTTTCATGAAATCATTCTTTTGGTCCAAAGGTCTGTGTTTCCCATCATGGAGTTGTGGTTTTTCAGGTTCTTTTGAAGTTGATTCTTCTATTGTAGATGTATACTATGTTGAAAAAGAAGTGGGAAATACCACTGAATTTTGTAAATTAGACTGACTATGTCAATTCATCTGTTGAAAAAGAATATGTTGGAGCTTTTAATAAGTTCTCTAGGACAATTTTTCTACGAATAGACTTGTTTTTCAGGGAAGAAACTCGTTGTTCTTGTTGAACTCTCAAAAGGGCTCTTCCACAAGTTTCTACCGCATATATGGTTTGAGAAGGGGTAGAGTTAAAATGATGGTACCTGGAATTCCTGCATCTTCCCCTTTATCCTTGGCCTTGGCCTCTTCTCTAGTTCCCCAATTAGGCATAATGAATTCTGGCTCAATACAGTTAGATTCACCATTAGAATAAGGATATGTTAAATGTATAACCTTAACGGAACCGAAGATCAAGTCTTCATCTGATGAGGATTCTTCCTGATAGGTTATTTCTGGTTGTACCATTTGGTGGAGTGGTGCCTGTGATTTTGAAATAGATGGCATAAAATCTTATAGGGTTAATGACAACTTTGGCCTTGATGTGATCTTACCTTCTTCTGACTGCTCTTTATCCTTATGACCACCTTGTTTCTTTGAGGATCGAAATTTTGATGATGATGGGTTTTCTATGGAAGGAGTGGTAGAATACACAATTGGTTGTTTCAACTGTGTTTGAAAAATATCATGATTCTGGTTGATAATTTTCTTGATCATCCAATCATCATATTTTTTGGAAATTTTTACTTTTAACCTCTTTCCATTCTCCTTCTTCTTCTTAATTGGTGGTAGTAACACATGCTACATGAGCTGATGAACATTTCAATTTCAATTGTCCAGATTCTACCATCTTTTTATAAATGTATTTGAAAACAAAGAGCTTCTTAATGGGGTGTCCGAACATCTAATGAAAGGGACAATAATTTGGACGATCTTCATCTCCATCTTTAGTTGGATTCTTCGGCCTTGGAAACTGAACCAAATTGTTTTCTATCACTGAGATGAAGTAGCCATGAACATTATCAATCTTGAAAGTGTATATTTTATTCATTAACTCCTCAAACTATTTCTTCCTTTGATATCATTGATCTTCTTGATGAGTTGGTTGTTGTTGTTGATACTCAGGAAGCAGATCCATTTAGTATGATGAAGGTTTTGATGAAAAAGTAGGTACAGATGCTAGTTTGAGTGTAACTATAGTAGCTTCTACCTTTCTTATTCTCCTTCCTAGAAATAATGGAATTACATGACTTTTAGCCTTAGTCTCTATAATAGTGTCTTATATCTGTTGAGAAACTGAAGTAAGGTCTTGAAACCCTTTTGTGTAACTCAAAGGGATCAATGGTGTGCGTAATTCATCACGTAGATTTCACACACACATTGGCAGGAACTCTTCACGAGGGAGCGCTAATCTTAAGGAATATGTTAATCCCTTAAAATGAGAAATGAACTTTGAAACTCTTTCGTTTTCACTTTTTTTTCAATTGGTATGATCAAAATCTATCGTCTTTGGTAATGTTGAGCTAAATTGAAGAATAATTTTCAGACGGAGATCTTCCCACCGAGTAATTGATCGAGATTTCAAACTTTTATACCAGAAAAAAGTTGGTCCTTATATTGACTGCATAAAACACCTAAGCTTAACTACTTCTTATTGTTTAGATGTTCCCATCATAATATCACAAGGAGAAACAAAATGTGTTGTGTTTTGATCTGGATCTCCCTAACCATTAAAATTTGGGAATGTGGTATTCAAAAAATTTTGTGGGGGAGGAATTTCATCCACCCATTCAGGGTATGCTCTCTTGTATGGCTGAACTGGTGCATGTCGTTCCTCTATAGCATCCATCCGAGTCATTAATGCCTCAATTTTATACATAAGTATTTGGGGAATACCCGAATGAGCTGGATTCTATGGAGGTATTGCAATTAGAACTTGATCTGGGGAAATGACCGGTATGACCACTGATGATGGTGATGATATATGTCTTAGATAACCCACAGAAATAGGTCTATCAGGATGTATATGATCCTATCTTGATACTTTACCCAATGGAGGGAATTCATTATTTTCATTTGTAGTTAGTACACATCATCTTTGCTAAAGAGATCCTACAGGATTTTCATGTTGAGTACTTGCCTGGGGAGTATGCCTAGAATAATTTTTGTTTCAAAGAAATTTTGTATTGATTCTTTTCAACTCCTTCATTAACTCTCCTTGCTATGAAAATATCTCTTCATGTAAAAGAGATTGACATTCTCCAGTGGAAATTTGAGATCCAATCTGAATTTTTTCTTTTCCCCTTCATGGATGCCTTTCAGAGAGGGGGGAGTGGGTTATTTGATTGTATACCTAGATTATGGGTAAGCCTATGATTTCAGGTACTCACACCATCTTCATTTTCCATGGTGTTTACTATATTGTGTACAAAAACATCATCATCTAATTCCATTGAACTAGACTTATTTTTTGGTGGATCTTCTCTAATGGTATTGATAACATTCACTGAAACATAACGCATTAGTAGAATTTTGTCAACGTTTCTGGTAGATCGTCTCCCATTTTTTCTTTCACGAAACTCCATTATCCTATATGAAGAATTACCTAGAACTATTGGGCTAATAGTAACATGAAGGGAATCATTGGATATTTCATTTGTACGCTTTCCTTGTAGATTCATCCCTAATCGGGAGAAAACTGACTTTCATTGAGGAGGGGATTGTAGATGCGAAAAATCCCCCAGCCTTGTAGGCTGGGATTGATCCTATTATTATTCTTCAAATAATTGAACATTGTTTAACGAATTTTATGTTTGCATTAAATGAGCACACAGCCTGGAAAGTTGGGGTAATTCTTGAACTACTACAGATGAAATTTGTGCAACTTCTCTTCTGATTTTGTGGATTTTGCTTCAGAAATTAGTTGGGTGCATAATCTGAAAATTACATAAATCACCTATTTCAGAATATCATTATGTTATTTGTAAATTTTCTTCCTTTTAATCCTAACATCCTCTAAATGGGATGCCAGCTCAAGATTCATAGAGTATTGATGTAAATTTAATACAACAAATTCTTTTGTTTGGGCTTGATTCTAATGAGAACTGGTTGAGGTTTGTTCTTGGTCATACATTTGATTACATACAAAACCTATTGACTATTGCCAGCCATGTGTAATAACATTTCATGAGAACACTTTTTGTGGTCTTTCATAATTTTTAAGTGCAGTGAAATGCAATGATAAATATATGCCCCATCCTATGATTGGACAATTAGATTGGGAATCATACATTAATTGGTGTAGCCTCTTCAGAGCATTGATACAAGCACAGTGAAGGGTTCTCTGTTGTTTTTCAACCCTTGGATGCTGAGAACTGAAGGAGATTCCAAGTCAATCTAGCTATATAACCCTTCTCTTACCTTTATGTGATTTTGATATTCATCATATGGTAATACTTTTGTTTTCAAATGACAAATAGTTTTCCATAAGTGGAGACGAATGTCCTGATTGCAATCTTCTGTCTTCAATTTTAGAATATCAAAATGAGAATTTACTGAAGGCCAGAACATTACTGGTATTTCCACTTTAGCTAATTTTATCCTCATGTTTATCATATCTTCATCATCTTCTAATATAGGTTTCTCCACATTGAATGACCAAAGTGGAAGATCTACATTCAAGAATAAATGAACCAAGAAAGGTTAGGAGAATGATTGTTCACTTAAGATGTCTTCTAACTTAGAAAGTGTTTCACCCATCAATGACAGGGCATCAGACATGATTGGCCTTGTGTTTGAAAGTGCCTCAATATGAGAATGCTTTCTTGTTGTTACATTATCAATTATAGAATTGTTTTGACAATGCGAAATACTATTGTGGAGAGATGTTTTGCAGTGAATGCCATCATGGGGATGATCACCAATGTGGATTAAAAAAATGGATAAATCTTCTTTATCCGCGGTCTTCTGGACACACAGAGTGTTTCCATGGCCCTCATCCAAATATTGGCACTCTTGATTGACTTAAATTTCATGAATCAATCCTTCAAGATGAAGTGTCTAGTGATAAATATTAGAACTACAAATACCACTCCCAAAATTTGGTAATGATAGGGTAGGATCTTGAGCAGCAATAGATAAATGTTTGAGGGCTTCAGGAACTCCAGCATTAAGAGGATCTAAATCACAGCTTGAAATTTGATTTTCCACTGGTATTCTTTGAGATTTCATCGTGGATGTTCAATTATACTTAGTAGGGGCCACTTGATGGGAAAATCCATTATCATGGGAAGGTATATGTGCCCACATTGGATTATTTATTGGAACAAACCGGATACCTCAAATTGGAAAGGGTGTATGTTAATGATCTCATTGTCTGTATCATATGAGGAAGTATACCCCATGACCCTCCTGGAATGGAACAAGGGTGTGTATCTACTCCGGGATAGCATACCGATGTTTCATCCCATGTGTGGGGACAGATTTATGTTTCTACTCCCCTGATACTACTGAAGTAGACGTTAAAATATCCTGGCATGCTTCCAAAATATGGACAGGGATTTGTGTCTTCTCTTTCACCATTGATAAGATGTATTTGGTGACTTTAGAAGCCGGAACGAGATTATAAGTCCATTCTGTATCTGGAGTAGGTGTATGTGTGTGATCTTGTCCTCCTTTTCATATTAATGGATATTGAAAGTACGCACCCATAGGGGTAGAGAGTTGGGTATACCCCAAATCTATCGGCAGAGCTTTGATACTAACTTCTCCGAGTGCTACCAAATGAGACAGTTGGAAGGATTGATGAACATTGGTAGGATTATGTGCATGATGGCTATTTTCAATCAAGTATGGTTGACGGGATTCCTTCAATACTGGAAGACGAGACTACTGACATAATTGGTGATTGTAAACAGGTGTATGTTCATGTTTAATAGTTGGCACCATATTAGATTTGTGGGTCTCATTTAGGGTTGTGAGACGAGCCTACTAACTGGATGATAACTTATAAACAGGTGTTTGTGGCTTTTCATGGTACTCCACAAGGTTTATCTGGTGGGATTAGTGGGTTGCGGTCAGACGAGTCTACTGTGCAGTAAAATTTTAATGGAAGACTATATGTTCCTGCTCGTTGTTATCCATAAAGTAAAATTTATTTGCTTTTACGGTGGAGTTAGAGGTGAGAACACAGACCCTGAAAACCAGAAGTTTTCCCTAGTGGTTAATCTTGCATGCCCGGATTTGAGAGGCCTGGGCCAAATGTCGAGAGGCAACAACCCCATCATATTTGGGATATAGTACTGCATGATTTTGGAGGCGATTGCTGGTGGGAGTCCTCAGGAAGGAGTCCTGTCTTATTGAATTGAGGCTTTTAGTGACCTCTTGATCCACTTACCTATAGTATGGGTGATATTTATTGTTGAGTTCCAGGGATAAATACCTGAAATGGTTGAAGATGGTGGTTGGAACGGTTTTATTTTTGATCATTGGTTGTTGTTTTCCAGATGATCGAGGATTATTGTTGACATGGAGGGCCTATCGAGCAGCATCCAAAGTCGGGATTGTACCGTGCTGGAAAAATTCCATTACAAGTACATTAAAGACCTAATGTTGAAGATGATAGTTTGGGGATAATGACCCTCAGGTGGATGGAGATCCAGCTTGAACAGGAGTCGGGAAGCTAACAGATGTTGTCTTGGAGAAAGTCATCCTTTTGTTTGAAGGGAGTTCTGTGGAAAACTGTGTACAATGACAAGAATTATTAAAGCAACATCTTTTCAAATGGATACATGATTGATTAATTCCTTTTTCTATCCTTCCTTTATTAATTTATAGGGACCTAACATGTGGGTAACATTATTAACATGGTAAAGAATTCAGGTTGGGTTCACCATTTCTGTTTTGTAGTTCTTTGAAACGTGTTCTATATTTAATAATCACTATTTCCATGTGATTTACATTGGATTTATTCATGGAACTAGAAACATCCAATAGTTCTTCATCTAAAGAGGTCCGGATTTCCAAAGGCAGGCATTCGTTAGGTATTGAACATTATGATACTTAAGAATGTGCATTGTTCGAGAGGATGGGAGGTCGGGCTTATCACAACCTTTTTAGGGGAATTATTGTCTACTCTGGGACTCTCTTTGTAAAATTAAAAAAATTTCATGAATCCTTACTAATTCACCAATGTATATCATAAGTAACCTGTGGAATTTACAATCACTTATTAACATGTGTAAAATTTAGAATCATCAGTATGCATTCACGGTTCTTCATAAATGGAAACATCTCTATGTATTCATGGTTTTCCATCCATGGTATCCTCTAATATACCAATTAGAAATTATTTTAATCATCGTTACAATGATACTGATTTTTAAGCCACATAGTAGGGCACTCTAGAATTTGTTGTCATCTAGGGAGATGAAGGATTGTTTTAATCATTGGATCGTTCTCATAAAATGAGCTACCTAAGTATCCTTGTAAAATGAATCAGAACCCTCGTAGTTCAGTACCACTTATTAATACACATGATACCTTTTAAGGTCATGTGATAAAGACCTCAAAGCAGAAGGTGCTTAGTTGAAACTTTGTGTGGGACTTATGCTGAAGCAGGACAAGGATGTTGGAAAGGATATGAGTGTCCAAATAATATCCTACCTTATTGGGAATATGGCCCAAATAGAAAAGGGTTGATTTTGAAGTGTTGGGTTTGAACCTCAAGGAGGCTTCCTACATAGCCCAAATTAATGGGAATCAAAACCCATTTAGTTCAATAAATCTCATAGGAGAGTATAGTCCTCTGATATTTTGGGCTTACTTCCTGAAAAAGAATTCCTTGATGATTTGAGGATTGAATTTTGGGTTTATTTTCTAAGTAGAATACCCAAATTGGGGGAATCAGTGTTGGATTCCTGAGGAGGATATCTAGTGAGCTTGGGACCTAAAAGGGCTTCTTACGTATACTGGAATGAACAGGAATCAGAGTTCTTTTAGTTCATTTGGTTAGTGGTTGTGCATATGTTTCAACCATTACGTATCTCTTAGCCCACATGAGTCATGCTCAGTGTGATAAAAAAGAGGATATGAAAGATTCAACAATGCCACTTCACACTTCCAAAAAAACATTCCATGCTGATGGAAGAGGGTGCGTCGACCATGGAAGATGCTGAGGCGATGAACCATCCCAATGTTATATTTACATTGAACAAGGGTCCAATGTTAAGAATAAGGGGTGAAAGTGATGGGCTTATAACATGAAGAATTCCCTGAAGTTGGTTCTTGTAGGGGAGGGAGACTTCTTTTATATTTTCACCTAATGGAATGTGTGAAGTGTACCTTCACTACCAAAGACCTGAGGTCCCAGGTCACCTCATTAATAAGGGTGAGACCGGTAACCAACCATCCTCCAAAATGAGAACTTCCCAACACTATTTCTGGGCCAAAAGTCCTTGTGTCTGTGGATATACAAATCCAAAAACATCCCATGAATCCTAACATGATTGTAAAACAAATATGGGAAACCTGTGACTGTGCATATACAATCCCAAATTGGGGACACAATGATGTGACTTACCCAAAGGTTTGAAAAGTCATGTGGTTTTGGTGGTGGCGTCAACTTATCCCCTTTCGAATAAGGGAACCACAGAAGAAGATACCCTGCCATGGATGGCTTTATAGAAGGGAACATGAGCTGGTAGTGTAGGTTCCTCGCGCAAGTTTTCCGCGTAGGTACCCCGTGTTGCCCTATCGCGTAGGTACGGCGTGCAGGTGTACTGCACATGTGTGGTGCGTAGATACACTACGTAGGTATGGATGAGAAATGAAGAATGTGAAAAATATAAAAACCTTCATATCCCCTTTAGTTATCCCATATTTTGTAGTTTAGAGAACTACTTGAGGCAATTTGAGAGATCTAGGTGAAAGAGCTACGCAATGGGAGCTTCAGAGAGTCGTTCACTTTTTGTTAAGTATTGAAATGGGGAGAAAAGGGGCTCTATTTATATGCAAGAATTGGCCTCGTTGAAGAGATGTTTCCCACGCAATTCCTTCACGCAGCTCTGCTATATTGGTGCTACGTAAATGGACATAAAATATCTTCGGGTGTGGAGGTCCGACATGTAGTTTGGCCTCTTTTCTCAGATGCGTTGCCCTTTTGGAGTATTATGGATTTTCCTTTCTACTCTTTGATTCATTCATTGGGATTTGAAATATATAGATGTTTCCAATCATTCTAGTTACTTTTTCCATGTAGTTTCAACATACCACTAATGGGAGATCAAAGGTTGTACTTATGAACGAGTGTTGTTATAATTTTCTATAGGATGTGAAATAGAAAAATCATTTCCTTAATATTAATATAAAATGATAATTGTAAGGTCAATATAATAATGTAATTATTTCAATGTGTTTTAGTAATATTTTGAGGAGTATTAAATAGAATAGACATAGAAAAATAGTTTTATTATCATATACTTCTTATATGTGTAACCATCATTGGAATATAGGTTATTCAATCATAATGTGGTATTTTGTCATGACCTATAACTCTATAATGTGAACAAAGATGCGCATATGTTTTTTAGGTATGTAATATACAATCTATTTGGATTATTTTTTTGAAAAATAGTGGATATGGGCACTTATTTATTACTAAGATGGGTGTAAATCTTTAAAATAATTTAAATAATTTTATTTATTTTATATTACTGATATTTGGTTTATTAAAATTGTAAAAAAAATTATATTATAGGCATAATGTTTAAATATGACCAACCAATAGAATTGAGGCATGTTTTTAGTCCATTTTATCAAATTTTATTTTTGTTTAATACCATATTTAACATATTTTAAATTTTATTTTATCCATTCATTACTATATAATATTTTTTTAATTTTATATACAAATGAAATTTTCCTATTTAGATATTTTTTACCTGAAGATTTAAAATATTCAATATCATTTTGAACAATTATGTTTCTATATGTTGTTGAAATAATTTTAATAACATCCCATAAAATGAGAATAAAATAATTTTTATAAAAATGATTTTTTTCATTTATAAGATGAATAATTTATATCAAATTTCCTAGTAACGATGGAATGATGAATTTAATCTAATTCAGTTTAGTATATAATTTACACATTCAAAAAAATCAATCATCTATATAGATTATTTTAACTCAAAAATACATTTTCCACAAACAATCGCATTCCTAAAAACATGTAATATTTTTAATTCAAAATGAATAAATACTTATTTATGTTAATTGATTAAAAATGTATGATTAATTATAAATGTTTAAATACATTTTTAAAAATTATAAGAATAATATATTTAATAAAATCCCCATTTTTCATTATAATTTATTTATATTGGAAAATTTATAGAATAAAATCTTGTCTTATTTCAAAATAGTATGTTCATAAGTGATATAATACATTCTGGATTATAAATTTTTATTAATGAAATAAAAAAATGTGCATTGTTGTATAATTTATATGGAATAAAAATTTTACATTCCATAATTAAATCTCTAGTGTAACATTTTTCTCAAATTATAAAATATTATCCCAGATGTTTCATGGAAAGTAATTTTTAAATTATTATGGCTAGTTCATTATCATTTTTTCCTCATGATAACATGTATAAACATATATATTATGATTCATAAAAATTATTTTATTCTATTGATCAATTTAGTCAATAAAAATTTCCCATTATGTTAATAATATTTATATTCTCTTTAATGTAAGATTGATCAGGTTCCTATCCTATTTGTTATAAGGTAAACACATGAACTTGGTCTGGAATATACATCATAAATAATTAGATATGGAAAAAATATTTAACATTATAAAAGATAGGTTGAATTTAAAAATTTTAATATAAAGCACTAATTCATTGTGTAATATCAAAATTACAAATGAAACGAGGACATAATTATCCATTATTGTCAAATGTTATAACACCAATTCCAACATATACATTTATGAAAAAATATCGATGACATATAATTAATAATACTTAATTTCTATTTGATATATCTTCAGAAAAATTTAAACAATTACATAATTTGTAATCACCATGAATATATAGACCCATAATAAATAACCATGTTATGGTAGATGTTCTCAAATACCCTATGGGGTTATTATAATTCACATGTCATCAATTTCCATTTAAATTCAATTCCTATATGATAATAATAATCTTCCCATGATTCAACATTTAATAAACCCAACTCTAATAAACCAAAAAAGGTGTTTACATTATTACTTTTCTATAAAATAAATGATATCACACATACTCTATCAATTTTTTTTCTAGCATTATATGAATTGATACTTGGATAATTCCCATATTACATTTGAAATATAATAACCTAGAATAAAACCTATAATCCATGTTATATATCATCAAATGAAACCTTAGTGATATTATATAGAAAGAAAAATAGGATGATCATAGATTCATAGTAAGGGTTAAATATTTCTTAATTTTAAATAAGTAAATAATTGACGATCATTACAAAAGTATTTATAATAAAAAAATATCATATTAAATAAAAAAATCTCTTGAAAGTAAATCCTTGCAAACTATGAACATAGAAATAATTTATTTAATTAAAATTTAGTTATAAATAATGTAAATGTTCAATTTTAGACATCCATAATAATAAAATCTATTCATATTTTCTAATTGAATTTTTCTTACCATCATAGCCAGGGATAATGAATTATTAACAAATCGGTTTGTTGAAAAATGATACCAATATAATATGGAATGTATTTTTTTACCTAAATACATTTATCAATGTATCATGGGGATATAAATAATTAGGACCCATCCATCACTTCGACATAAAATGAATTTATCATATATTTGTTGAATAATATAACTCATTTCAAAATTTCATACAAATAGAAAATTATCCTATTGAATAATAAATAACGAATTTATCACAAGATGATTACATGAAATTATTAATATTAATCCATGTACAATTTACAAATATATAAATGGTGTATGGTCAATATAATATCAATGTATTTTAAATGATACCATATAAATCCATGATACATAAAATATTAACATAGAGGGAAAAGTAATGTCCAATGTAATGATGTAGAGTGAATGGGAATATGAACATGAGAAAATTTAGAGATTAACCCATGAATAGTAAAAGGATTAATGTTATCCATCAATTAATAAAAAATTATGGATTTTAATTAAAATTTCTCCATTTATAGAGAAGAAATTAAAATATAAGAAAACCATTCAATATAACTTCCGTTAACATTACATTAAAATGAAGTTATAAACCACGTCCAAAATATTCATTATCTTCTAAAATAATCATTTCTCTTTAATTACAAATTAAATAAATTATATTATCTTGGAATAATCAAAAAAATTAATATTATGATATTTTAGAATAATGGTAATGGAGGTAGGAAAATATGTTCAAATTGTATAACATAAAAAAAATTCAATTCTAGAATTTTTATGGAAAGATAAAAATACACATTCAGAAATATTATACAATATAACTTATTAAGCATTTGGTAATATATAAAAATTTAGATTAAAATACATAAAATAATCAATAGAGTTTAAAATATGAAATCTATAAATAATGTAGAGAATTTGTATAAGGAGGAAAAATATTCACTACTGAAAAGATAATACAAGGTCTGTATCTTATTGATGTTAGTTACATGTTGATTATTGATACAAAAAAGTAAATTAATTTAATAAATGTAAAAAACTATAACATGTTTTTAATAAAATAAATTTTGATTAATATATTATGATAATAAATTCTCCAAATTTAAATCTGAACATAATCTATATTGAAATAAAATAATTACTAATCTGAAAAATCTTACCGTGAGTCTCTACTATGGTGTACATTTTTAGTCCGCCCGTATAAGGTATATATATTTTTCAAATACATTATTAATTAAAATTTCTGCATATATATATATATATTGTTAATGTCCTTTCATAATAATTTAAAATTCATATGTCTTAATATTTTTCCTTATGGACATCAAATAAAGTAGTTGATTCAATTTCTCCAATATTACATAGATATTTTTTTAGTGGTTAATAGTGTGAAGAAATGGTTCCATCGTATCCAAATATTACACAACTTGATGAAAATTAATATTATTGATTATATTAAATATTTTAAAAATATATTCATGGTCATAATATAAAATGGAATCACATCACATTATGGAGGCCCTAACTCTATCGTATGATTGAGCAATGTTATCATTTACGAATGGATGTAAGGGTAAGAAAGTAGATGATATTTTATATTAAGGAACCATTATTATGGAATAAATGTAATATATATTCCATAATTATTTCATTATTACCATGTATGTAAATTGTTGATGAAAAATAATGCACCCCTTCACATGGATATGGTGAGACATACATACGCATGTGCATGGTATTGATTTTATATATGATAGAATGGTGAGAGAAAACTGTTATTCCATCAATATAATAAGATTTCATTATATTGAATATACTAATTTAATTATAATAAGTTTTTAGTTTATATTTTTATGTCTTTTATCTGCAAATGAATAGGAAAATTCTTGGTAATAACATTTACCTATTATTGGGTATCATCTTTTTGATTATACATTAGGACTTATTGGTGTATTACATTTTTGAA
The DNA here is from genome assembly GCA_963277665.1 of Viscum album. Taxonomy (NCBI): domain Eukaryota; kingdom Viridiplantae; phylum Streptophyta; class Magnoliopsida; order Santalales; family Viscaceae; genus Viscum; species Viscum album. The sequence continues at coordinate 1,345,741,949 of OY728121.1, read as the reverse complement.
TCTTGGTACTTAATAATATGTAGTGGGATGTTGGGAAGTTAAATTGTTATGTTTTTTTGATTTATTTAGATTAATGATTGTTAATAATAGATTATATGAGTTTTCCTTTTATAATTGAGGTTGGGGGAAATCTTGTAATTTCATTAAATATTATTATATATTATATATCATAGTCATGTCAGGTGTCTCCAAACTATAAAATGTCTAAAATTATTGGTTTAGTTTCAATATATGAACATCCAATTGATCTTAGAGTGTTTTCATGGGCATTTGAACACTTATGTTTTTAATTAAGTCCACTTTAATCCATTTTGATGTTCACCATAGCAATAAACTTTTACCTCAGTTACTATTAATTTTGAAAAAAAATGAAATAGAGTTTTTTAAAAAACTTAATATGATTACTTAATAATTGGAATCCATTTAATCATATTCAATTCATTTTACGGGATAAAATAAATTTTAATACATACACATAAAAAATATAAAAAACAATTTTTTGGGAAAATGATTTTTTAAGCATAAGATGAGTTTATTGTAACAGATTATTTTATATCCATAATTAAGTGAATGAAAATTTATTTCATTAACAAAATAGACTATAAATTGCTTTAAAATTATTCATCAACATTTATTATTTTAATTTATAATGATTTGGGGATGTTAAAATAGTCTTCAAAAAAATAGAAGTCATATTCAAATGATTTTATCATTATTTCTTCTCAATTAATATTTATTTTATAATTAATTATATAATTTATAACACACTAATAAAATTAGAAAAAAATAATATTAATAATATATTGTTAATTGTTAAAAAAAATAAATTTATATGGGGGAAATGTTAAAATTCTATTTTAGTATTATTTATATATAGAAAATTAGAAAGTGATATTCATCATATAAATTTACTAAAATTGTTCAATGAAAAGTAATAATGTTTATCAAAATATATTTTCATAACAATTAATGGTTGACTTAAATTAATTGAAGTGAATTTGATAGATTATTTCATTATCATTTTTCACACTCTATCCCTGCTTTATTTACTATATTTAATTTTTTGTGTATATTTTTCCTTTTTTGCATTTGGTGATGGGCCAAGATTTGAATTTGAACTCCTTTATTTTTTATCATGGGAATATAGTTTTTGCACAGTTATAAGAAACCATGAAAAACTACTTTTAGCAGATCTGGCCACATGGTTTCCATGTGGTATCCATAACTATGTGTCGTACACATGTAGGGTGTCTAAAGGCCTAGAGGAGGTCACACAGTTGGTGCATGATTTGGAAATATTTTCATCCTAATAGTAAAAGCAATGAATTTTATTATTATTATTATTATTATTATAATTATTATCATGATTATTATTATTAATGTTGTTTCTATGAGTATTATTTTTAATGTTGTTGATATATGTTTTATTTTTGTTGTCTTTTAATACATTGAGATGGGGTTCTTGATATCCCACACATAATCACCCACCTGTCATGTTTAACACCCAAATGGGGATCCTAGTCACATGGTTCCCTCCTCCACCACTGATTTGGTACATTTTGCTTCTGATTTGGGGTGAAATAATCGCAGGTAGGAGTCTCTTCCTCTCCTATTCTATTTTTCCTTTCTTCTTTTCTTTCATTCTCTCCCATGTGGTGTGTGCGCCGTGGGTAAAACCTAACCTGGGTTTTGAGAAATTTTTTTCTTTTTGGTTATCGCGAGGGTTCTAGGAGTTAAAAAAAATTCCATTTTGTTACAACTATTTAATGAAGATTTCATAAATTGAATTTGGGAATGTTTTATTGAGTTATAATTATTTTCCCCAACTGAAGTTATATTTTTTTATTTTTTGGGTGGACAATAATTTCTTAGAATACATTGGAACTTGTTGTGGTAGAATTGAAATCTTATTCATGAAGTAGACATCCACACCTACATGTGGATAAGGGATATATATATAATATTAATAAAAATTCCCCCATTGAACTGGTAATATATACATTGATGTTCAAGGTATATATATATATGTTTAAAAGTGTTTAAGTGTAAAAGGGGGGTCTCTTATGCCTTTTTGACATATTTAGAGAGGATCCGACTTTCCATATTTAGAGACAACATTTTTTTATCTAGGTTCTTAATATCCAACTCTTTAATTTTGAATTATACTTACATGTTTTTTGTTAGTTGTTTTATATATATTATAAATTATGTAAATTTGTTAGTACACTTTTCATCGATGAAATTAGACTCTTATGTTTATTCATGTTTGTTTATTCTTTGGCCATGTGATTTCCATAATTAATAATTCTATAAATATGTTTAATTTGAAAGGTTAATAAATCATGTGTTTTATTTAAATTCTAAAATATTATATTTATGTAATTATGACAACCTCATAGATGTTGTGGCCCTTTATTTGTTTTTTACATTAAATGTTGAATGACATGTTAATTTACCAAATAATTTCAAATGTGGTTTAAAAATGGTAAAATTTTATTTTAAAAAAATGAGACAAGGTTAGTACATTTGAATTTTTTCTTAAAAAGAGGCTTCCTCCATGGATTCTTCTCATTATTGGGTTATGTAATAGGGATCATGCCAATAGGCTAGTATTAGAATATAGGGTTTATTTTTGACATTGAGATATATTATTCATTATTTTTAGTCCCCTCCCAAGTTTTCTATAGCCAATGGATCCTAAAAATCTTTTTTAAAGTCAAGAGATCACTTCAATATATTCTTGATTGGATGAACTAAATCCACATGGAGTGTCCTTGAGTGTGGTTCCATTAGTTATCCCAGTTGAGAGATTCATGGTAGGTTATTGGCTTTGGATCGCATCGATAGGCTGATAAATACATTTGGAATTGTGAACAAATTGGGTATCATCACTTGGGTCTAGGTAAATATTATTATAGGAGAATAAAATGAATTTTAATTTCCTTCATTATTTTTTTTAGATATTTATTTTATCTTTTATATTTCAACATTTTTTCTTATAAAAACACATATTTTCATGTACTATGATTTACACTATTTTTTAACTGATGTATTCCTATCAGTAAATGTTCTTAGTTGAAAAATATTGTATTTCTATTTTTTTCATTATTTAGCAAAATAAACATATGAGAATAAGAAAATGGTTCTTCTAAAATTATGATATTATTAATTATTTAAAACTAAATTAAGTCCTTATTTTAAATATATGAATTTCAAATAATCATGAAATGATTTTCTATTTAATGTTATGCTGAATGGAATGTTTCTCTATTTAGAATCCCAATAGTGAATCTCGGTGCTCATACCAATAGTATATTTCCAGTTTCAGGTTCTTTTAGTTTTGGATCGCCCATGGAGCAAGTGTATCTTAGTGATTGGAAATCACCAAAATGGTCACCTTGAGGTATGTTTATCCATTTAGTTTTATATCTTTTCTACTACCTGTTTTTATTTCGGTCATATGGATTGTATTAATTTATCTTTTATCAGGATGTAAATAATTCTAAACATAGTATTATTGATGAATGACACTATTTTCTATTCATATTGGACTAGGATTTCTTCTTAGACATTTTCATAGACTGCCATGGGTGATCTGTTTGGAATTGAATTTTGTTTCATGGAAAAATGGTATTAGAGGAGTCATAAATTCAAATTTTGGAATTTTTGAAATATTCGAGTTAAGAATTTCAGAAGTAATGTTGTTATGAATGAGTAGTTTCTTGATCTTAAGCTATTCAGAATTACTCTAGTATTTAATGGTTGGCATGGGGTGTTGCATCATCAAAATACATTCTTGTCTCTCATGTGTTTTTACATCCTTGGGTTTTTGAGAGTGTATGGATGGTTTTGAATTTTTTTGGTTATTTTGGGATAAATTCTGATCGTTCACGTTTGGTATGAAGAGTTAGAAAAACCATGTGAAAAACAGGCAACTACCTCTGATTGTGTGTGATTTTCTCACCTGATTGCCGAATATCAAGAAATATCATGCTTCTAAGAAAAATATAATGATTATTCCACTAATATTTTCATATTTTTTTTCAAGAACATTTTTTTATTTTCATCATATTTTTTTTGAATTCAAAATTCAAAATTGTTTTATCAAAAAACATCAAAATTAAAAATCATGGGTTTTTTGTAAATTAAATGGTTTGTTTGGGGAGTGAAAATTGTTTTGGTAATGGAATACTCTGGGAAAACGTTTTGAGTTTTTTAAATATTTTTTTAATAATTGGGATGTATGTTTTTGGGGAATTTGTAAATTTTTTTCTTTGAAATGATAAGGGTTGGTTTCAATAAATTATTAAGAATGTATGGAAGAGCGTTTTGGAATGATATTTTTTCCTTTGACACTTGTTATTCCTATAGATTCTAACATTTATTGATGTATGAATTTGGTATGTGAATTCTTACTGCTATTTGTGGTTGGGTTCTTGAGATAGAACAATTATTTTTAAATGTGTGGTTTCATAGAACAAAATTTGTACGTAGTAAACCTTTTAGGGTTGTTGTATTTTCAAATTTTTCTTCTAAGTAGATTTAAATAATTTAAAAAAATGAGACGAATGATTCCTATATTTTCTGTTTAGATATTTCATTTATGAATTATTGTTTAATTTCTATCAAAATTTTCTATGAAAGATATATAGATTATTGATTTTTCAGTTAAGATTTATGTGAGGATATTTTATTTTTGATACACATTGGCATGGTTCCATGTTTCATGTTTTTAGAGTATTCCCTATAATATTTTGAATATAAAATGTATATGGTTTTCCTCTAAGGTTACTTCCATAGTTATCTTTGATTTGGATGATTTTGGGAATCAATGATGGTAATACTTTAATGGTCTGATCTTCTCTAACATGAGGTGGAAAAATCCACCGAGGAACTTCTAAAAAAATAATTAGCTAATTATTCCCATGTACGACTATACCAATGAAAAGAATCAAGTTTTGGATTTTATCACCTTCATGGTATTAGAAAACTCCTATGTTTTCATGGGTTGTAATTAAACGTACTCTGCTGTGATATAGTATAATAACTAATTCATAATTGGATGAAAATAATATGTTCTATTAGGTGTTATTACATAGATCACATGAAGTGTGTTATATAAGTCACAATCCCAAAGAAGGATGTTTTAGTAGAATATAATTATCAATTGAATGAGGGGTTGAAAAATGATTCCATACATTAGGGATCTTATCAAAGGTCTTGTAGTGATGCACTTCACACAGTCGGGGAACTGTTGATTTTGGAGGACATTGAACCAATTTGTTATATCTGATGTCGGAGAAAATGATTTATTAGTATCTTATTTGTGGTGTCTGTTTTTTCACCAGATTATAATTTGGGCTATATTGGTGTCCTCATTCTATTTGATATCATTGATTTTGGCCCTTCTTAATGTGATCATTTTAATTTTTTTCATTATTTTGGAGTATATTCGGATTTAGGTGGAACATGTTTGTAAATTTTTTATCTTAGGAAATAATGAATCATTATCTAGTTTGATGGTGAATTTTGTTTTATTGTGTTTTTCCTTTTTTTATTGGAGTGTAGTATATTGATCAATCCGCTTGTGGAAATCTTCTTTCTAGTCTGTCCCATAGAGTTGGGGAGTCCCATTATTAGACTCGTTGATGCCCTCTATTAATCATGTCAAGTTGAATCATAAATTTAATTTTTCAAAATAATGTGAAATTATGTTTATGTATTTTTTGGTTAGTTGCCCTCAGTAATTTTACTAGGCTGAATTCCCAAACTGGTTGGGCGATCACTATAAAAAGTGACTCATGGTGAATTTGTTCTTCATCATTTTTATGGTGTAATACATTGTCACAATCCTTCATGAAATTGATGAGTTTATTTAGTGATATATATGTTATGGTAAAGTATGTACCTTGATTGTATTTATGTTTCTATATATGAATATACTTATCTACCCATTATTCACCTTCATTTTTCATTTCATTCAAGTTCTCTTGTTTTTTCCCCAGTTGTTTGTCTATTTTTTTAAGATAACCTTTTGTTTTATTTGGGGATCTTATGAATTTTGAATTTATGAGGGATGAGAGTTTTATATTTTTAGTATTTAGGTGGATAAGGTTTATTTATGGAATACATATTTTACATTCATCTTATCTGGATCTATCAAGTCATTTGGGACCTTATGGGGGAATATATATTCATAATGGATAAAATTATCCCTCTCAACCATAATTTATTAAATATATTAATATTTTTTAATATTTTTCCTTTTTTTTAGTTTCTTTCCCAAAAAGTATTTAATTTTTATTTTTGGGTTTTTTGGAATGTGAGAATTGTTGGCACATATATTGCAGAAGCCTTACAGAAACCAAGAGCATGCATCTAAAATTTTTCACATAGTAAAATACACTATGAGTGAATGGTTTTCTTAACACAATTTCCTGCTCGTGGGGGTGTGTATATTCCTCGATAGAGATACATGGGTGGTTCATGGTTTGTCCAACCATGCAACCAACTCATGTGAGCTAAAAATATATTATTATTAATTTTGTTATTATTATTTGTAATTTTATTATTATTATGATTGTTATATATCTTATATTTATAATAATAATAATTATTATATTTTGACCCCTAAAATATGGATTTCCCCTATCACACATTCCCTCACACCTCCCACTCCCCTATCACATTTCATGACCATATGGGGCTCCCGACTGCATGTGCCTTACCCCCACCCCTTTGATTTTGGTTCATTTTTCATTTGTTTGGTGGCTTAACAATCACATGTAGGATTTTCCACCTGTCATCTTCTTTATTTTAAAATTGGTTATCATTTTATTTCTCCCCTACATAGTTCATGCACTATGTCCTACCCCTAATAAAAATTTATGTAAAATTTTAATGGTTTTTGGCCCCTATGGTTTGTACAACTAATTTAAGACTAGTATTTTTCATCCATTAAAGGAAGTCGGTTCACCATTAATGATGGGTAGGGTTTATTCAATTCTAAATATATTCCTAAATTATAATTTTTGATTTGTAAATTCTTGGGTTATCAATATTTTTTATATACATAATTTCACCTCAATGGGGTAGCTTTGGATTTCTGTTCATAAATTCAACACACAAACATACATATGGGTAATATATATATATATATATAACCATGATAGATATTCCCTCATGGAGAGAGGAATATATATATTAAATCTATGGTTATTTATATATATAAATAGGTGTATATGTGTATAAGTGAAAAAAGGGGAAATCTTTTTCATATATTGGCCTTTTAAGGGTCAATTTGGGTTTCCATCATTAGAGGATACTTATTTTGAGGTTGGTTATTTATTATTAAGCCACTAATTTGGAATATATAACTTATTTTCTATTTTATTACATGTTTATATTTTATTATAAAATATTAATAATATGAAAAATTATTTAATGTAATATTATTGGATACTTTTGTGTTTCCATTTTATTTTAATCATTGGAAATTTTTTTCTCTGATGGTGCTTGATAAAGAATGTGAATTTTGAATAGGTAATCACAAAAATACAATATTTAACTATGAAAATATTTTATTTATGTTATTTCAAAAATAAATAGTTGATCTGTCCCATCATCCAGTTCTTTCATTATATGTGGATGTATGTAATTATTTTACAAATATCATTAGAAATGGGTTTCAAACTATAAAAGGTTGTTTTTAGTTGATGAGGATCTATTATTAAATTTGAATGTTTTCATTAAAAAATGATTCCTAATTAAATTATCTACATTCTTGGGAGAATTCAAATAGATTGTGTAGTTAAGTGGTCCTTATAATGTATTGCGGTTTTTCATGGTTAAGGTATCATATTCATGATTTCGTCCACACATCCCATTTTTTCTATATCAATGGGTTCCATGAAATAATAGTGATATTTTAAGGACAGTTGAAATTTTGTCCCAATTGTATGCAAATAATTTATGTGGAATATTCATGCGTGTTATTCCATTAGTTAGGCTAGTTGAGAGCATACAAGTATGTTATTGACATTGGATTTCTTGGATAGGTAGATAGATGGATTCAGAACTTATTACATCAAGGGTATCTTCAATTATTTTCTAGGTATATCCCATGATAGCTGATTTACATGTATTCTAGATTCCTCATTTTATAATGAAATATATTCAATTAGTATTATTCCACTAGAAGTTTCTATAAAACATTTGTTTACTATTAATTTTTATTCCACTACATGTGTTACACTGATGTATTACTTCACATATTGTTCGTATTTTTAATATGACTTATAGGAAATCCATTCATTTAATGGAACCCATTTTTCAAATAGATATTGAAATAGTATATTTGAAATTACTAGATCGTTACAAGTTTATAAAGTAAATATAAACCTTATTTTAAATATATGTAATTCTAAAAATTATGAAATTGTTGTATTTTTAAAGGTATATCAATGTGAATGGGTGACTATTTTTCATCCCAACAATGAATCTATGTTAAAATTCCTACAAAATCTTTTTAGTTTTAGGTTCATTCGGTTTTTGATTAATCTCAAAGGGACACTGGTTATGTGATTTGTGGCGACCCATACAGTAACTTGAAGGTATGAATTTTCATGTAGTTTAATTTATTTTTTATTAAGAAAATTTATTCATTATTTAAATTTTTATTCATCTATATTTAATGGGAAAAATAATTCCCAATAGAATATTATCGATGACTGGTAGTAGTTTTGGGCCTGGGATGATCTGGAATGCCTTTGAGGCCTTTTATTCACACCGAATCTCATGACCATTTTGGGGTTGACCTAGGTTTGTTCTTGACACCATAGCCAGAATCTAGAGAGTGATACCATTTTTTTCACCAGAACATTTTGAATAGAGGAAGATAAGAAACATTGAAGATAACTCTAAATAAAATTAACCACTATTATGAATGTAGTAAAAAATTATAGTCTCTTGGATTCTAGGATCAGTTACCATCTAGAATAGTGAATCAGATAGTTCACTATTGGTCACTCCAACAAAATTCAGAATTATTCATATCAGGAGAGATGATAATATCATCTCCACCTAAATGGTGAGATGGTGGATGGATATTGTAGACTACAGGAAGCTAAATTACATTATAAGTAAATTTCATCTTCTACTAAAATTTTTATGTTAAAATACACAAATGGAGAGTGTAAAATGGGTTATATTGTTTATTGGATGGTTATCCAAAATAAAATTTGAATCGGGTGTCCATATAGTTCAAATAAATGCAATGTTCACATTTCCCGATAAAACCATTTCCTACCTGTGTATGTCATTTTCAAAAGGTAAATTCATCAAAAATATATTAGTTGTTCATTAAACACTGCCTCTATGGTTTAGTGGAGTAATTATTAGAGATCCTCATTAATTATATTTATATTTATAGATAAACATTTTATGTGTGTCTATAGAATATAGTATTTGTTCTAATATTGTTTGTTGAAACACGTATTGTCCTTAAATAATAAATTATTTCTTTTATGGTAATTAATGGTATTTTCTTTGGCCAGCTAATTTCATTTTCATAATTAAGATTGATCCCTACAAAATAAGTGTGATTTAAGTGTAACATGAGACAACAACATCACATGATATATGAATATTTTTTGTACAATTATTTGTTTTACTACGTATTTATTTGAGACTTTTAACAATTTTAAACTAATTTAATTTTAATATGGAAAAGTATATCATGAAATTTTTTAACAAAAATCTAAATGAATTTTTTTAGATAATGTAAAATTAGAATAATCATAAACCCCGTCAATATCTCTCGAGAGTGGGTATAGAATTTTCTTCTTACTTGTTATTCTAGATTTTATATACTAGGAGATATCCTACACCAAAAAGAACAATAGATTTTCTGAAAATTTTGTTCTAAAAGAAGAATATTAATGGATACATACCTCAATTAAAAAATAATTGAGAATGAATTAGTCAAAATGTATTTTCCTTCTAAAAATCTTATTTGATTTATTATTCCACCTATGTTATTGATTCATACTAGTCACATTACATTAAATTACTTGATGATGATAAAATATTATAAACTCTTTTTCATGCACCAGATATCATCACTAAAAAAATTCAACATTTAAATTTTGGATAAGCATTAAATTAATATTTATTCCATCAATCATATTTTAGAAATAGTATTTTCTAGAATATTTTATGATCAATATGTTCACATTTGAAATGAATTTCTAGATTAAAATCATTATAAAGTATATATTAATGATAAAATCATGTTTTTGAGTATTTATAATTATATATATATTCATTTTCCCACAAGAATCATACTATAATGAAATGAAATATATTACTGTACTTTTAGACTACTTTATGGATGATCCACTTCTTTTATAGAGGTGTGTGGATGGGTTATTTCTAATGTGTGTGACTAAGAACATGATTAAACGAATTCTAAGGATATTGTCATTCATCACCTATAGGAGTCCATCAATGACCATAAGATAATTTTTTAAAATATTAAAAATTTGATTCATTTATATGTCTTCATGAAATGATGTAATAGAATTTACCACTACTGGAAATTATTTATAAATGAATATAAATATTTTGATACTAGATGAAAATCCATATAACCCTATTAAATTACATTTTGTTTTTCATTTTTTCATTATTTAATACATTAAAAAATAAACATTATTTTTGTGATACATTCATTGTTGTAGAGATTTTTATATATCCAAATAGGAAAAATTGAATGATATTTTATCTGTATTTAACTAATTTTCTTATTAAGAATTTGAAAAAATAGTTATTTTAGTTTGATTCCCAAAAAATATTGGTAAAAAATAGAGTCTCTAAAATTGAAAAATCTCACTTGTGATAAGTGATAACGAATATTAGGGTACTTTTTTACATGAGCACCCAATTTAATGAAAAAATAATCTAATAGATTGAGATTATATATATGGAAATAAATACATCTTTTAAAAGACTATTATTCTAAATAGAAATGATAGTTGGATAAGACATGAGGATACCTTATTGAATTATCAAATAAACAATAAAATAGTGTGGGAGGTATCACTTATAATTGGATTATGGGAAATAATTACATATTTATGTGTAACATTATTACTGATCCATATGGAAGTGTGGGGATATGGGCTGGGATGGATATATGTTTGTGTGAAAGAGGAACCGCGATCAAGATAAGTTTATTTAAATCTATTGATGTGCTTACACAAATGTAGAAATCGAAAGAAGTTTTCAATATTTAATGATGAGAAATATAGGATGTATATCGAACATGGTGATAAGTAATTAGTCTTTAACTATCATTTATCCCAATTCTGAGTTATTTTGTGATCAAGAGGATCTAGAAAATATTTTCTCACCAACATCTCCATCAGGGATATTTAAAAGTCAATAATAATGATCAAACAACTATCAATGTAAATAGAAACCCTCTCAATATCTATATTGATCATGATCACATTGGATGAATTATCTCTTAGTATTTAAATATATAAAAAAGGATATTATTTTGATATTTTTACATTATATAAAGCACTTATTGGGAATGAGTTGAGGAAAATTTTATATTTTTTTCCATTTAATTTTTTTCCATATTTTTTTCTAAGTCCATGTGGTTTAATATGGCTCCAAAATAGTTTCCCTAAGACCATATATGAGGCCACACATGCATTCCAAAAATATGGAATAAAAATTGATATTTTTTCATGAAAATAAATTTATTGTTGATAGGGGACAAATATTTCTTATTCTATAATGAAAAGAAAACACCCAGAATAAAGAATGTGGATGAAAAATAATTATAGCACACTAAATTAGTATATTTTATAAGTATATTTTGATTAATGAAAATATTCTATAGACACCATAGTAAATTTGTAACATGCATGTACTTATGTCCATGTAACACCACATATCTCTAGAGAAATGAATTGGCCTCACAAAATCCCATAAAAATTAAATTACCACGATAAATAAAATATGTATAAATTTTTATTATATGTAGGGTTGATTTATGAAATCATCGACTATGGAAAATTTAAGGCCATTTTGTTTTGTGTGATCACCCTCTTCTATATAAGCTGGAACATATTCATTTGTAATCAATTATTACTTATTGGACTATTATTTCGAAACCTTTCTATATTATGAGATGTCTATTAATCCTTAATCTAAATCCAATATAAAGAACACTTATCCCAATAATTATAAAAAATACCCATCCTACAACAAAAAAAATTACAAATAACCCCATAATACAAATCCCAAAACACTCCTAAAACAAAAAATATTATCCATGAAAAATGCAGCACCAATTAATCAAATGAGATCCCATCGTAAGGAGGCCACCATCCATACCCAAAAATGAAGCCCATGATTATCAACTCCAAAAAAATATAACCACACTAAAAACATGTGTAAAAACTCTCATCTATCCCAATTTGATAAAATATATCCATCACACACCAATATATTTCTGTTTATTTATTTCACATACCATTAATTCCATCTATATAGCTATTTAAAATGATACTCTTAGGGGTGATAAGAACCATTGAATTTGGTGTCAGATGAAAAATATGAACTAAATAAAACATCCACGATTATTATAATTATTTAAACATTACTAATATTGCTTAATTACATGATTAAACTTTTAAATATCATTTTCAATATTTTTAGAACATTTTATATTGAACTATACTATACTACCTTTTGAAAAGTAACCTAAAAAGGAAATAGATATTGAATAAATTTACCATCAACTTTTGAGTCTATAGTTCTAATTTTTTGAAGAATACATCCTACCAAACAATGAAACAATATATAGATGATTAGCATTTGAACATTGTTATAAATTTTTAGAAACAAGTCTTGAAAAAAACTTGACATTGTAAACATGATTAGAACCATGTTAAAATCATTCCCCCTAAGGATAATTCATTTACCCATTACAAATTCAGGATTACAAAAGTTAGATTCTAAAGGATTGGAATGTAAGATGGATATTATAATCATATAATCCAATTATGATCAAAATATGTTTTTCATGCCACCATAATTTTGATATTATTTTAAAGGGATGTGTAAGATAAAAAAATTATCATTCAGGGTATGGAATATTATTTCCTAGGAAACATAATATTTTAATTTTTAACACTATTACAATCAACTCACAAATTTAGATAGATTGATCACATTAATTTTATACTATTACCCATGAATATAATATTTTATATATATGAGGACTATTGAATTTATATATAATAATAATATCTCTAATCTATAATTCATGAGGGATAGTTTATGACACTTCTAGACACGGAGATCGGGCTTCTGGATTAGTTCGTAATTTGGGGTCATTAACTGCATACAATATGGAGAGGATGAATTTTTTTAGGGTGAAAAATGAGTTCATATTCAAAATATTGATGTCTATTTATGATCATTGGATGATTTATTGTGTCAATGTACCTTAGAAACAATGATCATTTCATGTAGTCCACTATAAACTATTATTCCTATGACCTCATCTATTACCGCTACCCCCTTAGCCTTGTATACCATTTTGAACCCCAATATTGTTGCCTTGGATAGAATATACCTCATGACACCTTATTGGACAACCCCAAAATTTGACCCCACTATACCAAAACAGGTTTTCATCTAATATTAGAGAACTATTGATTACCAATAACAGGAAATAAGTTGATTCTTGAGTCACCCCATACTATCACATTAATTAATCTTAGTACCAATCTAATAAACACTCTTTTTTATCAAGATAGTAACACATAGTCTAGATCCAAGGACTCACAATGAAATTCTAGTTGTGGTTCTCGAGGATTCGGCTCACCCATGAACCACAGAGAGAGGGTTGTTCTTTTTTCCACTCTTTTTCCACCATATGTACTCATATTTAGGGGGTGAGAAACATCATAGTTTGACCATGAAATAATTTTTTTAGTTTTTGGATACCTCATATAAAAAATTTGATTCCTACCTATATTCTAATTGGACATTTCTATTTTCCATTTTTATTTTAGAATTAATTTTGTATAATCATATTTATATAATTAACTATACATTGAATATTTTTTTGATCAATGACATTCACTAGAAATTTTATTTCAAAATTATTATTGGACTACTAATGATATTATTGCAACATTAGAATTTTATAGCTTACTATTTCTTTGTATTTAACAATTCCCAGTCACCCAATCTATTGGATTAACCAAAAACAATATAATTTTTCTAGGAGTATTATATTTATTTTCTGTTATAACTATTTTATATATTTCCACTACTAAACTCTTATTTTACATATTTTATAAAATCTTTCATTCATGTGTTGGGAAACTATTCGGAATATTTTTATTTATTTATTTTACAATGTGAAAATATACTATTAAATGATATATTTTACCATTATAGAGCCTTTTATCTTTATAATCATAAATAGTGGTGAAATGGGTACATAATTGGGGAGTTACATTCTAATTTCAATATTTACATTCCATTAAAATAACATCATGTTTTATTTATAATGTTGGTTTTAATTTAAATACACACACAGAAACATATATATATATATATGATATTATATTTTACTGTACTATCCTTGAATGACTTTCCAATTATCTTCTATTCATTTCCCAATATGATGTTCAACTTATTTTTTCTTAATAATTCCCAAAATGTTCTTTTGACATACATGGAATTATTTACGAGGGTGGGGGATGATTTCCATATAATAATGGTACATATTTCATGAAAATTATTATGTTATTTTATTTAATTATAGTTTTGTAACAAGTTGAGTCATTTATTTGTTATTTTACATTATCATCCCTTTGTAAAAATGAAATAAAATTAAGAAAAATGTGTTATTCTCTGGTATTTCAAAAATAACATTTTTTAAGACTATGGTCCATTTATAAATAATATTATTTTATATTTTATGGTATTAAATAGGGTACTAATGATTTATTGGTTATTTATACAATTTATATATTAAAAAAACAGGTTCTGATTTATTTCATTATTCTTAATTAAATATTCATGAGTTAATCGACATAGTTAGGAAATAGTATTATGTTATATTGATGTAGTATATTTTAATATAGGCATAATTTTATTTTTATTGAATTTTAATTGAGGTTATACTTCATATTGATATTACATTATTTATAAAATAATTAACTACCAAACTCAAACTACAGTGTTATTATTTACCTATTTTGAATTATTTATCTATTATAATTTTATTCATTATGGTTTCGAGATAAGATATACTTTTCATGAATATGGTTATGAGCATGTACATTTCTTATGATCCTTAATCAAAGAATAAGATACATTTTTTAGGATGAACTATTTAATGGTAAGGAATATCATTATTTCAATGGGTGTTAATGAGATATTGGTCGATGTTATTACGAAAGAGGAAATCTCCTAGATTGAAACTGGATGTGTAGAATTATTTGTTGCTTTTTAATTGAATTTTTTGTATTATTTTGGGATTTTATATGATTACTTAATGTTAATAAGTGTGATTATTTCACTTATATTTTATTAGAGTGTGATCACTTATTATTTTTATGTTAATGTTTTCTTAGGAATAATAAATGAACAAATTTTCAGTTAATTTTAGAAGACATATTTCAAGGTATTTTTTAAAACCATTATTTCTCATTATTTAATAAAAATAAAAATTCAAAATTTTTTTATATAATTTATATCCAAACATCATATATTGAGGTTTTGGGAGATTTTTTATATTTTGGAGCAATGTGAATTGAACTACATTGCAGTTATTACTTAGGGAATAGTCTCATAAATTATACATCAGAGACATAGAAATGGATGAAGAAGTTCGTAGAATGAATGCGAGATTTTCAATATATAATCATTAAATGCAGTACCTTATGATATCATTGTACAGTGATTTTGATACTAATAGCACAAAAATACAAAGATAAAAATATATGATGAGAACCGGTCCATGATTCCATAGATTATACCATATATGTTTTCAAATAAATATGTAAAATGAAAAAAATGATCAAACCCTTTTCTATCACCATAATAGGTAATGTCATACATCCTCAGGTAGCTAGAAGATCGTCAAAAATGGTATTATCTATAAGAAATGTCACGGTGAGCATAGAAGTAGGCATGGAATGATTTTATTCTCGGATGTATATAAGGGTAAGAATGGATAGAATGTTGTATAATTTACATATGAAAGAGTATTAGTGAATTGTGGAAACCAAATTTTTAATATGGCATTTTCCACCATAATATAAGTAAAAAATGATTCAAAATATAAAAAACAAATTCTATAAAATGATAGGAGTATCTATGGCACAATAACACAAAATAAAACCGAAATTATCTGATTGTGGATAATTTTTTAAGATAATGACTACAATGTTTCATATAAAATATTTATCTGACTGCACTTTATATTTTAATTATTTTTTAGACAAAACAATCATTGGTCACTTCTATGATACATCATTTAATGATTGTTACATCACTACATACTCAATGGAATGATTTTCTTGTATAAATAGTGTTGAAAATCCCCAAATATATAATGTGATCATTGTGTGAATAAAAACTAATAATAATATTTTTTACATGACTCATTTAATTACATTATATCATAGTCATTGATAGATATTATTTTAAATAAAATTTTTAATTACAGAACTCCATAACATCATGGGTTTCATAATATGTCTTATAAAACTATTTAAAGTAGGTTTACTGAATTTGAATGAGGTAAGGGAATTTGAGACAATAAAGTATAGGAATATTATTATAAATATTGTTATATGTGGGGAGATTCCATTGTGAAATTCTAATACTTTTTTAATCATTTATTTTTAATCTATTTCCACCTATTGTGGTTGTTTCTTTTTTACTAGAGAAAATTTTCTATTTCTATTCTCTATTGAATTATTCATTTTTTTCTTATTAAAATGGATCATAGATCTCACGATCACACTAAAATAACAATGATAAATTAATAACTCATAATGGGTAATTATTCATATACATGATAATGGATTTTTATTAGGAGGACTACTGTTTAAATTGGAACGATTAAATTAGCATTTAACATTCATGGAATAACAGATACCTTTTTCCAATTAAAATTATCATGTTCTTCAATCACCATGAGATTTATATGGTCATTATGGATGAATAATAACATTGTATATGGGAGTGATAAAGAGTGATGCAACATGAATCCACCTTTAACATGTGATATTTAAATTAAATAACCCTAGAATATTCGATTACCTTAGACAAATGGATAAAAATTTATGGTAGTGGAAGTATCTTTAGAAGATATAAAATGAACCCATTATTTATTTCAACTTTTTTCATTTATTTTTATGATAAAATATATACATAAAAAATTATTATTCCACTAAAACCGATCCACAAATGTTGAATTTAATTAGGTGTTTCAAAGCTCCAAAAATCATTCATATATTGTAAAAATTCTGAATATAGACATTTATTCACCCTAGGGGTTTCCTCTAGTTTTTAATCATATTTTCCCTTAATATAACAATAGTTTATTGTTAATTAAGTTAATATCCCCCTAATTCATTATTGAATGAAAAATGGACATTGATTTCCAATAGTATTATTTGTGGTGTTAGTGATTTGGGCTCTAAAAATTTTATTATAAACTATCACCAATTCCACCAAAAATATTATTATAATAAAAAAATAGAATTACTTGATCTTAAAAAAAAATAATTTATTTTAGATATACTTCAATGACTAATAATTATCATAAAACATAAAAAAAAATTCTATGGCTATATATGGGATAAAGTCAGCTCATTGGTCTGTGTTTCCGACCATTCAAACAAAAAACTCCATAATATTTTCATCTAACAGTTTATTATATCATGCGAAAGTTTCTACATTTCATTATTAGGGTTCAAAATATTGTATTTCAGGAGAAATAATAACAAATGAAATAAAACTATTAAAGAGAAGTTTATTTAAAAAGGTATATCACATCAATTTAAACCATACATATAATATAAACAACATTATGAATCATAATATTTTATTTTAAATGAATGAAGATAGAAAAATCATAAAAATTTATTGTGTTAATAATTGGTATTCATAGATTAAGAAACCATACCCCAACCATTTGTGTTAATTGGGATGTGATTTTTAGGATGTGTCTTTGGGATACAATGTTTTCAATCTATGTTCTATGAATATGGGGTTGAATATAACTCCACTATATGGCCCACACTATTTAACCATAGAGTTTAATTAATTTTATCCCAAACATTTCACACTAACAATACCTTATATCCCCCATTATTTTATCAAAAAAAGCAATAAAAATGTAAAAAATAATAAATTACATATCAAAATAAAAATTTCTCAATATCTCATTTAATATTAAGACAAATTTTTCTTATTGTTAAATGGAGAAAATATTAAATCTACCCTTCATTTATTCAAGATCTTATCTCTTATCTTCTATAATTTTAAAAATAATATAAATCAAAACTCATGATTCAATACAATTTTTCATGAAATAACCATGTCATGATCAAATATATTATGTTTGATTTTTCATTAATTTTTTTAATGGAATTAAAGTTCCTCAAGAGAAGGTAAAAATTTCATAGATATCATGATAAAAACATTAGGAATAGTTTCATCCAAATAAATCCTATATAAAAACAGATCCATAAAAACCTTCAATACATTACTATAACTTGGTGAAACATGTATCAAAACAAATTACAACACCAGAATACATATCAAGATGTTATTTTATTTATGAAATTTCAAATAAAATGAATATTATATCAGTAATATTAGGTATCATATATAGCATTTCCAAAATGATTCAACTATTAATATATAAAAATGAATTATAAGGGATATATAAATAGTGATAAAAGAGTAAATTATTAAAATAGAAACCAACAATAAAATATTAAAAACCACTACCACCCATATATGTGTGATATGAGTGGTCACTCTCTTTATTTCACCACCTCTATCTAAAAAACAATAATAAGAATATCTACATCATATATGAATTTCCTTATCATTACTTGTATCAGTAATAAAATGGTATAAATAATCCAAGAGGTTATATCTATTGTATGATTATAATTAAAATAATAATATACCACTAAGTGTTTCTAGGATAATTATTTTATAGAATAATTAATCCACTCTAGTTTGAAAAGTATCCATATAAAAAATTATTTTATTAATTTAAATGTTGTTAACAAATAAAAAGTATTATAATTGTTTAAAGATAAAATTACATAAAATTAAAAAAAAATATAGAAAAAATGACTAGGGGATATGTCATATGGTAGCTATGGTAGAGGGACTCAAATATCCTTATACATTGTTGTTATTCAAACCAATCAAATCCAATTGATAATCATCCACTATAGAGAGCATCATAAAATGATTTATCGAATTATGAGTCGGTTATAATAGAAACATAACCATTAAATCCATTCCATAATTATTATTAGTTAGTTATTCGTTTAATATACTCTTAGGGAAATCATTTAAAATTATTATAAATACATGTACCTAGTTATGACCTGTGTACCTTGGGTTCCTGTCTTCTATATCTATATCAATGAACTTCACATTCACCATTAAAATCATTTCCCTTGAATGAATCATTTTATTAAAAAAATTATTTACCACTAATTCCATATACAAGGAATGTTTTAAAATTCATTTTAGTGACCAATATTTGTAGAATATGATTTTTTACAAGATTACCACATATACACTAGTCCTCAATATAGAATAATAGTATGCAAATTTTTGTAACAAAAATATTACTAAAATATGGTACACTTATTGAACATCTTCTAAATTATTTCTTGAAACAACCTAACAAATAAAATTAAAATCATTGAAAAATATAGTCAATCCCAAAAAATTTATAAGTAAAACCCATCACAGGGAATTCAAAATCCCTAAAATCTCCTATCATTAAAATATTATAAACAAAACATAGGAATACATGGACATACAGAAGATATAAAATCAAGGATAATTAGAGATGATGAACAAGTTAAAAAGAAGTAATATCCCTTAATATGGTAATATATGATTAATATATATTAATATCCACATAAAATAAATCTATGGGAATATCGGAGTGGGTATTGTAGTGTATATGGAATACGAATGTTGAAATAAGATAAAAGGAAGGGTTATAAGGATAAAAATATTAAAGGAAAAGCATGTATTTAATATTTTTAATAAACATGGGAATTACACACTATATTACCACAAGGTTTATGAAATAGTTCATGATTTTTATATATGGATATGAATAATCATGAAGGAGACTACGTGGTTTGGAAACACTATTTGAAATACCTTTTCTCAATAATGAAAGAACCTTTAATTTTTATACATGTTCTATATAATTAGTTCACTTAGATTTCCTCGATCAAGAATAAGCTAGGTGATATGAAAGATATATTTATTTTCTATAAAAACAAAGGGAATTCCCTAGAAATACAAATAAAAATACAAAAATACAAAAATAATGAATCTCTTACCAGAAAATGTTCCTGTTTCTATGAAAAGATGAAATTAGAAACCTTGTATCGATGAAATTTAATTTTACGATAAGTAAATATATATTATGATACAAGTGAATAATATATTTCAAAAGATATGATCATGGTTATTTAAATAAATAATTCAGATTATAAATATGATTATAATTTCTTTATGATTAAGGGAACGAAGAGCATATGGAATATGAATTAAACCCCTTCAAAGAGGGATAATATTTAATAGGACATTTTAAAATATTTACGACAAATTTCTTTAATTGTTAAGGATGAAAATAATATTTCATAAATATCTGAAAATAAATATTGTATACCACAAGGAATCATAGAGAGATATAATTGAAGAGTATAATTTGTATTACTTTGTAAATATAAATATTTCTCACCTAATAAAATATAATAAATTCATTCATTTTGATATAAATTGGAATACTAGAACTCTGATAGAGAAAAAATATTCTCTCACTATAGAATTGGTTATCTAAAATAGTTGTTCATAATAATTATAGATTGTTATACAGGATTCCATTATAATACTGAACAAGATGATGTTTGATAAATGTGATTAAATTTATACACTTTTTCATGACATATAGTTGATAATATGTAATGATAATGTTTAAAATTAAATAGAAATTTCACTAATAAAAAATGATAAAATGAAATTAAATGAATTCTTATCAATTAGATTTAAATAATTAAAAAGATAAAGGGTAAGAAAAATGAGAAGTATTTAATGACTATGTATCCTTCCAAGAGATTTACACTATGAATAGGATGTCAAAGTTTTAATAATATAGAATATATATTTTATCCAATATCCAAAAGGAAAAAATTGTGTAATTAGTAGATAAACATGTTGGGATGAAATATTTAGAATGAAATACTCTCGTATTTGAGTGTTGAAGAAGTGATATTTTTCTTACATCATTAGATATAAAATTGATGGGTAAAATGAGATGTTAGATATGTGAAATCATTGGAGAACTAAAAATAAATATCATAAAATTATATATTTTAATGAAATGAATGATTTGAGATATTAATTATTTTTAATAAACAAAGCCATGTGGCTAGGTACCTCTCATTGTGAATGGACTTAATATCCATGACAGAACCCATTAAAGATATACGTAGAAGTAGAAATGAAATAAAATAAAACAATTCTATAAAAAATAATAAAATAATATTTTTGATGAAGTAATATGGATTTCAAATAAGGTTATATCAAGTTTAAAATATATTGAGTCTAAAGTTGTGATGACCTGACCATGGATCCACTGAACGGTGCCTTAAGCCGGTTGGCCACATGCCCTCAAGCTTTCCTCCCCATATGCCAAAGGATGAGGACTAGCAGTAATGGTTTGGTAAGTCAGTCTTGGAGAGACTATACCCTATTTTATGAGAATAAAACACTAATAGAAGCAGAAAATAATAACCATTTGTGGAAGTGAATGAATAAACTGAAAAAATCAATTTCATATATTAATGAAAACATGAAAACTAAAATAATCAACTGAAAGGTAAAACATGTTATGACAATGTTGTTTCCAAATGTCTACAATACAACTGAGAGTAAAAACTCAATGACTCCCATGTGGTTCAAAAACCACAAATGATTCCCTATTTCATGCTCCAATCCCAATCTACAACCTATCCTAGGGACTTCCCATATCATGTCCTTCAACAACAATGACTTCTTGGGTGCCTATTAGGTAGCCTGAATAGCGTGTGAGTACAACTCCAGAGGCCACCACAAACTGTGTCTAAAACAAGGCTACTCAAAAGATAGTTTACGTAGTTTTATAAAGAAATAAATAACGTTCATAATTAAATAGTAATCACATTGTTAATTAATCTTTTATCATCTCATTTTTCCCAGTTTCAATTTATGCTTCCTATTTGAATCATCCTTTATTATTATCATTCATTTGGTGTATGTGGACATGACTAAAACCACAAATCTCATTAAGTGTAGTTTTCCATTCCAAGCACTCTTTATATAATTCGGTGTAGGTCATCCTGACCAGAACCCCATAATCTCATTCGGTGTAGTACATTATGCCTAGCACCACATAATCTCAATGCTTGGACAACGATTGGGTAGAAATTCAATGTCTATGTTCCATCTTCTATTCAGTCGAGAAAGACATGTCTAGAACCACAAAAATATCATTCATTTAATTGATATTTAATTCCAATCAAATTCCACATTATTCCATTACTAATCCATCAATTAGTTAAACATATAAAAGTCCATTAGCAAGCGGAACAATTAAATAAAAACATTACCTTTAATTAATTCATCATTAATTAATACATCATAATTAATTATCATTGATCTATATCATGTAACATAATTAATTCTCACTATTAATTATCTTTGGTCCATATCATGGCACATAATTAATTCTCAAAAATAATTATCATTTGTCAAGGTCATTTCATAATAAATTTCCCCTAATTAAATATCTTAAAACAACTAATTCAATATCTATATTACCATATCTCATCGCATAAAAAACTGCAAAAATATCTATTTGGGAAACACCCTTCTTTTGTTTTATGTTTCAGTTATCAATTAATCACCAAGGCTACACCAATTTAAATCCACTTTCCTAAATGATTCAATTTAGGAAATTAAATATCAAGTAAAGCTATAAATTCATAAAATCACATTCAAATATAATGAATAAAACTACAGGACTTCAATTTAGACCACCTACCTCGGTTAATTGGTCGTTGTTAGCCCAATGGAAATCCTTAATATCCGAGTGGCATAATGTCGTCGATCATGCTCTGGATCTAAAACACTAAACCAAATTAAGATCAAATGCATCAAGATCTTGAAAATCTATATCAAAATCCAATATCCTAGATCTAAATCATAAGACATTAGTATATATCAATGAAAATAGTTGAGATATTCCATGAAAATATCTTGAAATGATAGAGGAAATAACTGGAGAAGAAATGAGATGAAATCAATTTCTAGGAAGGGATAAAATCTTCAATTCGGGATTCCAATAATAATTAAAAATGTTCTAATTTACATGGAATACCTCCAGATGTTTTTGGGATCCTATTAAATGTCAAGACCATGCCATGTTTGAAATATGGGTACCATTGGGGTGGTTGGTTCATAAAATGATTTTCAGATATAAAATTCTGAGCACACATTTTCCTAGGCAGAGGCACACGGTTAGGGAAAACAGTGTGCCGACAGTGAAGTCTTCCACTGCCTGCACAACTCTATGGCACACAGTTAGGAAAACCATGAAACAACCTTGATGACCACCAGTGTCTGCATGGTTATCATGTGAATAGTTTGGCCAAACTATGTGAAAACCTTTCACAACCTCATGTATTCCCATGTTCTGTAAAAACATCACCTAATCAAACGCGAGGTCATACCCAAACCAAATTTTACATAATTACAATAAAACCTAATTGAATACACACCTTCTATTGCTGCTGAAAAGCCTAGATCTTATAATCTCCCCACCTTATAACAACTCATTATTGAGATGAACTCCCAAAATGTTCAATGATACTAAGCCAAAAATATTTGGCCATTGATCCTTCAGGTCTACTTCCCATTCCTATGTTTCCTCTAGAATACATCCATGTTTCCATAACACATGGACTAACAACATGGTCTTTCCCCATAACAGTTTCTCACTACACCCCAGCACGCGTATCAAATTTTTCTCCAAGGACGCATATTTATCAAAGTCAACCTCTTTCACATCAATCACATGAGAAGGGTCGGGTTGATACCACCATAATTGTGGCACATCTAAAATATCATGCATAGCGCTATATTTTTGTGGACATGTTAATTAGTATGCCATCGGCCCGATTCTTTCCAACACATCAAACATTCCTACAAAAGAGGGTTCTAACATTCCCTCATTTGTATCATGTTGAGACCATATCTAGGCGACACCTGATGTAATACATGATCACCCACTTTAAACTCTATTGTTCATATTCATTTATCATCATACGACTTCTTACTACTCTAAAAAATAGCCATATCATTCCAAATCAACTACACCTACTCTTATATTTCCTGAATTAGACTCTGTCTAAACAAATCTGACACACACGCCTCTAACCAGTATATATGCTATCTACAAATTATACCATAAAGTACCTCATATCATTCCATATTTATAGCTTCATAATAACTGTCGTTTTTAGAGAACTCCACAAAAGCCTAGCACTTCTCCCACGAACCACCAATGTAATGCACACATTCACGCAACATATTTTCTAAAACCTATATGGTATGCACTAACTACCCATCTAACTATGGGATTAAGGTGGTATATAATAGAATATGTGTAAAAATAACCTTTTGTAAGCCATTCCAAAAGAATGATGTAAAGCGTGAATCATGATATGAATCTATAGACCATGGAACCACATGAAAACGTATTATCCCTCATACGTATAGTTCTCTAAACTTATATACATTAATGGATTCATAGTTAAGAAATAAATGTTCTAATTTGGTTACTCAATCCACAATGATCCATGCTGAATCATTCTTCCTAAGAGTATCCAAAAATCCAACCACAAAATCTGTAGTAACGTCATCCCATTTCTATTCAGGAATAGTTAACCATTGCAATTGGACTCTAGGTCATTGACACTCTTCCTTCACCTGATAACATGTGAAACATCTTATTAAGAAAAATATTATCTATTTTTTCATGCCTAGCCAACAAAACCGTTTTCATAGGTCATAGTACATTTTCTCTCACCCGAGGATGTAATACCCACATTGAATAATGAAATTATCCCACGATATTCTCTCATATACTCCTAGGAATAACCACTCTATTTTACATATAGATGATCTCATACTTATATATTATCTAGTATGAAGGTTTCTCCCCACCTTCATGGATTTAGCTTATAGATAAACAATCAGGATACTCATATTTCCTATTCTGGTTCCATCTCTAGAGTGTTGACTACATTGCCACTGAAACAAGAGCCATTCTCTCATGACAGTCTTAAACTAACACATGAATTTCCATAAAAAATGTCATCATCTTCCACTATACACTTGACTCATAAACCAACTGAGTTTGAGTTTTCGGGATCAAGGCATTAACCACACAATTACCCTTCCCAAGTTTATGTTCTAGTTCAGTGGTAATGAACTGCATTTATTTTACCCATCTTAGCTTCCGATGATGAATGTTACTATGTGACAATATATAATTCTAGTTTTTATGATATTTAAAAAATATAAACTTTTATCCCCAAAGATAGTTTCGAAAATACATAAGGGAATAAACCAATACTTTCACGAAAAATTCAGGACTAGTGTGATTTTGTTCATGTGACCTCAACTGATGTGATTTATATGAAACGACTCAATCCCCTATCATAACCACATCTCCTAGTACAATCCCAAAGCTTCATAATACACCATTTACTCTTGAACCGAATCAATTAAGATCCAAATTAGTGCCAATTTCTGGCGCTTCGTTAACTCCAAGAAATCATTCTCACATTATTCTATCCCAGGAAACATTACCACTTTCATTGTCAAACTCAATAAAGGTGCTTCTATTTGAGAAAAGTCTTAGGTAAACATCTTGTAATAACCTGATAATACCAAAAATCATTGGATATCAAAAAATATTTGACTTTTACTAAGAAACCACTTCATGAAATTTTTTCATGTCCACTACCACACCTTGTTCTTTGATTATATTCCCTAAAAAGTGTACACTGTCAATCATAAACTGAAATTTACATAGCACGATGTAAAGATGATTATCTCTTAGTATACCCATGATGATGTCAAGATGTTGGGGATGATCCTTTGGAGTCTTAGAGTACATGATGATGTCATCAACAAAACCCACCACAATCCAATCTATGTATAGATGAAAGATCCTGTTCCATAAGGCCATAAATAATGTTGATGCATTTTTTAACCCAAACGACATTACAAAAAACTCATAAAGTCCATACGTTCTTCTGATTGTAGTAATTGGTATATTAGAGGTCCAAAATCTCAACTGATGGTACCCTGATCAAATATTTATTTTTTAGAACACCGAAGCCCCTTTCAGCTAGTCTGAAAAATCATCAATACATTGAATAAGATATCAGTTATTCACGGTCATTTTATACATATTCTGGTAATCAATATAGATGCCTAAACTCTCAAAAAACTTTATTGAAAACAAAACATGTGACCCCCAAGGAAATGTACATGCAGAGATAAACCCCATATACTATAACTCCCCCAACTATTTTTTTGAACTCTTGAAGCTCAGTTAGTTCCATTTAGTTAGGTGGAATATATATCGACTCAGCCCTCGACATGAGTTCAATAGTTAATTCCACATCCCTCTCAAGTGGAAACCCTAAAATGTATTCAGTAATGACATCCTAAAATAGTTCTACTACTGGTGGAAGGATGTCTTGCTAAACACTACCATCATCGAACAAAATATCTACAACCTTGGTAGTGAGTTCTCCCAGTTGCTGAGTAATTAGCCTTGCCTGGCCAACATGGATTTCCCATTATCCAAGAAAAAATACAGGTCCCCCTGAGGAGATACAAAGATCACTCTCCTATAGTAACAATATATGTTGGCTTGGTATGAGACTAGCCATTCAATACCCTTAATCAGGTTGAAGCTCGTTGTATGAAGGACATAGATATCTAAAAATAAATGATACTCTTTGATCTTGAGTGAACATATTTTGAATAACTAGTTATCCCTAAACTGTGTTCCCAACGGTGTATCTATATTCATCATATCGCTTACAGAGTCCACATGCATGATCAATTCATTATGAATATTTAATTATATAAAGGAATGAGAGGCATCGGTGTAAAACAATGTACCTAATGTCAAAGCAACTAGAATATCACATCTCACTATTGATGGATTGGCCTTTCTCTCCACAAGTTTTGGAAGAAAATCATTTAACTATCCTTCCCCATTTCCCTATGGCATTTCCTGACTCCCCTGAGTTTCACTACTCTAATGATATGGGAACTCATTCACTGAACCACCACGTCCACTACATCTACTGTATCTACCAGTAGATCTCTATTTTCTATACATATGTGGGGAAGAAGTCCCCCTTCCCACACTCTAACTCCGAGGAGCATCTTCCTCAGCCCCATCTTGTCGCGACTTCTGATTGAACATTTATTGCTTCCCCTACTTTCAAAAAAAACTAGCACTCTATATGTGGTCAATGAAAAGGTGTACGATAGTGTCCCTTCCTACAAAACAATTGGTAACGAACATGTGAAATATCTGGTGATACTATTACTTATAACATTCCAAATTTACCTCCACTTTCATAACTAATATTCTTGTCACGGCACTTCCTGATCTCATAAAGCACACTCATTGATAGTCTAGTAACAACTACATGTCTAGTACTGGAATAATCCTTCAGTTTCTCCTATAAAATAAGATCACTATTATCCAGTTATAAGAATTTATTCAGCCATATATATTCACCATGGAAAAAATTTCACATATAAGTACATCCTGAAATCAGTTTGCTGATGAAGCCGTATCTGCCACCCAAGCTGGAGAGAAACGATGTAAATCTGTGAAACATCCTGTGTATTCCTTTATTGACATGCTTCCTTGGGTCGGATTCATATTCTATGAAGACATATCTTTACTCAACATCTCTAGATAGAAGTGTTCCACAAAAATCTCTAGAAAGTCATTCCATAACATATCATCAGTCTATCCATATGAAACCATAATGTCACACCATCGATTCGCTGAACCCCACAACATATAAGAAGGTAACTTGACCATCATACCATCTGTATTCTCCAAATGTTAAATTATCTTCTATATGAATTCAACCTATAATTCAGCTCTATCAGGTCCACCATCTCTAGTAACAGTAGGAGGGTGTAGTAGCAGAAACTATCTGGTTAACTCTGACATGATTTTAAGAACCCTCCCCGGGGCTTTCTCTATGAATTGCATGAAATAAGTAACTTTCTTTAGTAATTTTTATCCTTCCTCCGTAGTTTCACCGAATGTTGCTCATTCTCCCATTCTAGATGTTTTTTGTGGGCCGTACCCCTCGGCCTCTCCCTCAACATGCATCATGTGGGCATATCTCCGCATGAAAAACACTCATTTTAGGTCTCAAAATGAAACCTTAAAACAATTACATAATAGGATAAAATAACACAATATGTTTCAATAAGTATTTGCCCCGTTTTTCATTCCACACGGTCACCACCATGTCCTAATAACTACCTGTAACCATCCTACTCCTAGGTCTTGCTGAACAGAGGTACCTGAATTCACATTAATTAATACAACCATTAATTAATACCATTACCTCAAATTAGGTATTTCAACAATTAATTAATTAATCATTCTAATTTCATAAATGAAGGTTCCCATTGGATGCCTATTTATTCTCATTTTACAGTATTATTTAATTCTCACAATAAGAAAAAATACTTCATGTTCAACTTCTTTCCCATAACCCATTTTTCCGTGAGTTCCTAGAATGAGTCATGTAATGACAACCCTGTGTTCTTATAATGATGCATACAGACTCAAGTATCATTTCTCATTAGACCATGAATCCAAATTCAAAAAAATTAAAAACAAATATCAAATCACACCATAAGTGTGACATCCAAGATGAAATACTATCCAACTATAATAACAAACAACAATAACAACATTCTTACCCTAATTACTCAGATATTCCCCAATACATGGGTTTGAAACTCCCATGTGAAAGCTCATTACCAAGCCGTAACACTTCATAGTTTCTTATTTACATTTTCCAAAAAAATATGAAAAAATAGATAAAAAGAAAAAACATCCTCTAATACCATTTTGTTATGTCCCAACATGGGAACCAGAGAACGGTGCCCAAATTCATTTTCACACATTCTGTTATGTGCACCTCCCCGTATTCGACTGGGTGCCTACTAGCATCAAGGGTCTGGTAATTTAGTATTCGTGAGACTATACCCTCTATTATCAAAATAAAACACCTATGTAAGAAAACAATAATTACCATGTGTGAATGAATATAAATAAATATAACAAATCCATGTCATTTGATAACCCAAACATGAAAAATATAATTCTAATTATCAAGTGACTATAATGAAACAAAGAGTAAATACACCGCGACCCCCAAACAGTTCCCAAACCATTTCTAGTTCCCTCTTACATGCTATAATCCAAAAATATCAACCAATCCTAGGGTATTTCTCTTCTCATGTATTGCATCAACAAATTATGCTCAGGTGCTGATCAGGCGGCCCAGATATGGTGTCAACACAACTTAGTAGGCCACTACAAAAAGTTTCTAAAATTAGTCCAGTCAAGAGATAGTGCATGCAATATTATAAAGCAACAAATAACATCAATAATTATATATTTATCATATTTTCATTTAATATATAATCATATTAATAGTCCATGTATCAATTCATATTTTCCATTTGAGTCATCATTCATTTGGTGTAGATCGTCATGCCAAGCTACCCAATTCAAACTAAGTGTAGGTCACCATGCCTAAAACTCCATATCTCATTCGGTGTAGGTCATTATTCCAAGAACCCCATACACCCATTCATTATAGGTCATCATTTCTAGCACCCCATAATCTCAATATTCATTAACTATTAGGGAGGAATGACATGTCCATGTCCCAACATCTAATTGGTATAGAACGCCATATATGGAACCACAAAAATCATAGTCATTTAATCATCGTTTACTTAACAAGAATTATCCACATTCATCCATTACTAATCCATAGACGATTTAAAAATTTCAAAGTCTATTAATTAACTCAATAACTATATATGAATATAACCAATTAGATCATTTATCAAAGAATTAATCAATTAACACAATTCTCTTCCAATAATTAATTCTTCATAATTAATTATCCTTATAAAATTTCAATATGTGATAGTTAATTCTAATAATTAATTATTTTTTATCAACATCATGGCACATAATTAATTCTCTTAATTAATTATCATTGGTAAACACCATGACACATAATTAATTCTCACAATTAATAATCTTTGGCCATTGTAATTTCATAATTAATTTCCCTCAATTAATTATCTTAACACAAAAAATTCAATATCTCAATTCCAATACCTAAAACCAAAAATTTTTCCTAAATTACAATTTTGGAAACCCTCTTTCATTTGTTCCGTGATTAAATTATCAATTAAAAACCAATGAAAACACAATTCAATTCCAGATTCCTAATTGCCATAATTTTGGAATGAAATTGTCATGGGAAGATAACAATTGATAAACACACATTCAAATATAATGAATTAGGACTTTGGGAGTTAGATTTAGAACACCCACATATGGTTATTAAATGAATTTAACCCAACTAAAATCACAAAAATACGAGGGGCACAACATCTTCGATCAAGCTCTGGATGATAATCCATACACCAGAAATAAGATCAAACACATCAAGATCATGTAAATCATCATCTAGATCAACAATCCTATATCTAGATAACAACTTATATGATTATATCTATGAAAATAGTGAATATATTCAACTAAAAGATCATGAAATTTTAGAGGAATGAATTGGAGAAACAAAGAGAAGAAATCATCTACTCGTAAGAGAGAGGATCTTCAATCTAGGCTTCTGATCTCAAAATATGGTGTTCAAATCACCTTAGAATCCATCCAGAAGGCTCTAAGATAATCTAGAATATGTTAAGCTCAATCCAAGGTCGATATATGGGAGTCTTGGAGTGTTCAGGTTGTTTTAAAATGGATTTTGAATATCAAATTATAGGTACACGGTTTCATGGGCAGAGTCACACAATTAGGGCATCGTGCACCGACAATATCGACCTCCAATGTCGGCACAGTTAGTTTGCGCATGGTTTGGACAAACTGTGCACAAATTTAGCACAAGCTCTTATATTCCCATGTTCCTTAAAAACATCACCCAAACACACACCATGTCGTTCCCCAAACATATGTACTTAATAACAAAAGAAGTACTTGAAAACACACCCACGAGTACTCTAAAAAAGGCCAAGATCATACAAATCTGTTCCTCATGGAATGATAATAATCATACAATGATAAAAAGGATAAAAGGGATTTCCTCATGGTTGTCTAGGAGGATGTGAACAAATAACTATCACATCCATAGGTGATAAAATAATAGAATATAAAAATATGTATAATCGGAGAATTATGTTGCTAATAGCTAATAAAAGAAGCCTTGAAAGCACCTTTGTACACCCAAAATAGAACACTATGTTGCCCGAGAGAAGGTATGACGAAATATAGAATATGGAATCCGAGGAATACTTCATTATTAAATTTCCAATATTTTATAAGTAAACGTTTCAACAGAAATAAATAAGGAAAATAGTGAATTTATAGATTCATTTGAAGAAATAGTATTTCTACCATACTCATCTACGATTAAGTCCATTAATAGTAAAATGAAACAAATAAACAAATAAGATAATTTTATTTAAAGGTTTACTGGATGAAATTATTTAAGAGGATTTATAGAAGGAACCCCAAACATATAATGCCCTACTCCTCATATATTTTATAAAAATATATTTCATAGGATGGTTAGAGTTTAATAAGTTTGTAAAATATTTAGATAAACAATGGTTTGTGGTTATTGATCATATGGATGAAATTATCATTGGATGTGGAATGAATAATTTTTCTAAAATAATAGAGCATAAGATTTATTTAATATCTATGGTTTCAATTATTGGAGAGTTTAATCATCTCCCCTGGTTTACAAGTATATCAAAATGAATGATATGAATTCAACTAAATTGTGTTGTATGGAATAGAATTAATAAATATTTTATGAATGGAGGACTCAAGGATATTTTCACTGTAACAACCAAAAAATTTATTAATGGAATTCCCCAGTTATAATTAATTCATATATTATATACCACATAAAATCATTTTGAGAACATAAAAACAATATAAATGAATAATAAATCAAATAAGAGGTATTTCTTGAGGTTAAGAAAAATATACCAACGAAATATTAACATGTCCTTTAGAATAGTAATTATGAAAATTAATCCAGACAATAGAAAATGAACCTCTACTAGAAGGTCTAAATAACATGTAGACATATTATTAGGGAAAATATGATATAAATATATCCTAGTATAAGTAATTAAATATTTTAAAAATAAATAATTAAGTGTTGATATTTTTATAAAACATAAATTTTTTCTTATAATTTTATAATAAATGTACTAATTGAAATTAAATTTATATCTTAATTTTGATTCATAAATTACTATTTTTTTCATATTATTATTACATGACAATTTCAGGATACCTTAATTAATTTATCTATATGATATAAAATTAGTTATAATTTTTGAAAATATATTTTACTAGTAATGGCTGATTTTAAAATAAAATTAAATATATCATAATTAAAAAATTATATTCATAAAATGGATTCCTATTATTTAATATACATGAAAAAAAAATTCATTATGAAATTAAAAAAAATTTCTAAAATAATTGAATATTTTGTGAACGATAAAATACAGTAAATTACAATGTATATTCATTATAAATTGAAAACACTATTAATTTATTTATTGATGATATAATAACAAATATCAATAACTATCCTTAATTATATATTATACATTGTGATATTGTTCAAATGTTTCATATCCAATAGGAAAAATAATAAACAGATAAATAAAATATTGTGAAAACACCCCTCTCATCCCCTATAAATACCACACCACGCCTCCTCTTATCCTTGCACCATCAAAAATTTATCCTTGTTAATATTCATCCCAATACTCTTCCAAATTCCCTACCCCACATGTAGTGTTCTTTTATCTCAAAAAAAGTCCAAATCCAATTTCCCTAAGGAGACTATTTGACTGACTAAAAATTATTTTTTTTTTCAAAATCACTTTTGAGGAAAAAGTGGGAAACTAGAGCCATTTTAATTAAATTAAATTTATATTTATTTTATTTTATTATTATCTATTTATATCCTCTTATCCAAGTTGTATGGACACTATATTTTCTTATATATATTTTAATTTTATTCGGCTAATCGAATTATTCATCTTTAAGTCACTTACCTTATCATTTTTTTAATCCTGAAAATATCATATGTGCTGAGTTGATTTTCTACCACCATCAACGACATGTTTTCATTTTTACTAATGCCATAATGGATTGTAATAAATAATAATTTTTATTAAATAATATTTTATTATACATATTATAAGTTATATAATGTTCTGGTTGATATATATATATATATACATATGATTTTAAATAAAATGATATATGGTTAAAATAGTCATAAAACAACCAAAAATAACAAAATATTTTTCATTAACATAAATTATAATAAATCTAATTTATACCATATAAAAAATGATATAAATTATCATATAATTAAAGGAATGTAAATAAAACAAATAATCTAAATTCTAGAAAACTATTCCAATTTCACATGAACATTCGTACTCATATTCAACCAAAACGATCATGAGAACCAAGAAAAATAATACCCCCAAACCACAAAATTAAACACCATAAATAATTAAAAAAACCAGAAATGAACTTAATAAATATATAATGATTTAAAATAATGTATAAATGTTTGGGTATTTTTTTTAATTAATGAATTTAATTTGATTATCCATGATATTAAAGTGAATAAAGAATTCAGACATAAGGTATGGTAAATTTTCGAACCCAAATCTCTTTCATTGGGATTTCCCCCTTTCACCAAATTTTCAATATGTATATTCCATTAATGTTACCTAAATATCAATTTTTATCATTATCTTTTTTATATAAATTTTTCAAATCTGGTATTATAAAAAATTCATATACTTTTTCCAAAAGCACTCTTCATTCTAAAAACACACAATTTACTTCTCCTTATATTTTTTACTCTTTACTCGGGATTGATAATTATTATACAAGGTATGTTATTCCATTATTATTTTTGGAACTACATGACATAAAAATTAATTTATTCTTCATGTATTTTTTATTATACCCATTTTATTTTCCATGGTAATTTTATCGAAATGATTGTTATATATTCTTGGTTTCATGCATGATTATGTTAATGTTTTGATGGGATGGGTAAACCCAGCATTTTATAGTTCTCTAATTCAATGGCTGATGTGATGTACCTCTTGATATAATGGGAAATATTGATGAACATAATGTTATCTTTGTTCACAATGATGATGTTATGATTATGCACATATGTTATGTGGGAACATGATGCAAGCTTTGTTTACTATTATGTGTGGTAGTTGACTACTAAGAAATGATGTTTCATTTTTATGAATTACCACATTCCATTAAAATATCAAATGCTTCCTATAATGATTATGATAATGATCCATTTCTTATATTATTATTCTGATGATGATTTTGATCACCCAAGTTTTCTGTCTCTAATTAATCCTCATACTTGGATTTTAGCTCACCCATTATTTCTAGGTCTATCCTTAGGTGAATAATTGTAATAAAGACTATTTTAGGGAAAATAAGAACATAGAGAAGAATAAATTAAAAAGAGTTTTGTTTTTATTTTTTAAATATTTATGTATGGTATTAATTTTAGTGTGATATTAATCCTCTAGATCATGGTTGTGTGAATATTTATGTTTTTTATAATTAAAGTTATGTAATAATCCTGTAATAAGAAGAAGGCTTTCTATATTTGGTATCAAAGAAATGTTTAGTTAATTTTGGAATTATAAGTAAGAAACCATAGTAA
The DNA here is from genome assembly GCA_963277665.1 of Viscum album. Classification (NCBI taxonomy): domain Eukaryota; kingdom Viridiplantae; phylum Streptophyta; class Magnoliopsida; order Santalales; family Viscaceae; genus Viscum; species Viscum album. The sequence continues at coordinate 1,345,706,436 of OY728121.1, read as the reverse complement.
AAACACTTACTGTAAAACTAAGTATATTTAACCAACCATTAATATTTGTTTTATAAATTTCTAAACATAGGGATCCCATAATATATTCCATTAGAGTTGGTTTCACAGTGGAATAATTTATTCATTAATGACTTGTTGTCTATTGTTTTGTTTTAAGCTTTTATTTATTAGAAAATTGTGGGAAATAGGAGATATCATGCCAAAAACCCGTGGGAGGGACAATATAGCGATTTCATGAATGAAATACCCAATTCATTGAGAGGAGATGTACTAAATTTCCTGAAAAGTTTTATCGACATGTCTCAGTTTATGAATAATAACCTAAATAATTTATAATATCCACCTTCAACAGAGATGGGGAAACTGATTATCGAGTGTTTTATAAGGCAAAAACCACTAATATTTTGGGGATTCTCTGATCTAATAGATGAATAACATTTAGTCAAATCAAATGGATTACATCATTTCTATGCTTCACTATTTTGGGAAGAAGAAGCTGAATCTGCCCATTTATCAACTATATGGAGTGGCTAATCAATGGTGAGTGTTGATTAATAACACTATATCAAAGGATGAAATTAAAGAGATAAAATGGGATGTCATTATGTTAATGATACTTAATATGTTTTTTCCTCAGACTCTTTATGCATATTTGGAATAAAATTTCATTGAGATAAATAAAATGGAAGGTCAATCTCTCACAACCTACAGAGAAAATAACACAACCCTAAAAATGCACTATTTGGGGGTTTTATTAATAATGATAGAAAAATAGATTCATTTATTAGAAGCTCAAAAGGACACCTTCAAATGGATTTAAAATTAGAGACATTTGTACTTATGATTAAGTAGTTATATGTGCTCTCAAAGTGGATATTTAGTTTTGAGAATTGTCCTAGATCTATGAATATTTGAATCAAAATTAAGAGATGGAAGCTAGGGGATCTAATGATATTATTTTAGAGAATAACCAACCACTCAAATGTCAAAAATATGAGAAGAAACAACATTTGGACTACCTTAAGGGGATTGGTAAATGATATATGGGTGCAAGAGAAGGCTACCAAGATCTTTAATTTTTAAGAGGAATATTACATTGGAAATTGTGATTGAAAGATGAAGAGCACGACCCATGGTTCGATGCTCCAACTATATAGAGTAGGAGAACTATACAAGATATTGTACAAAACCATGAGTTGTTAATGGTGATCATTTTCATCAAGCACCAATGCCAACGTAGAAAGTGAAGGCATATGAAATCATGATTGTTTGTAGAACTATTAAAACACCCCCACAAAAATAAAGAGGTTGAGTTGCCTATAAGAATATAAAATTGTGAAATTATTCCATCCAAGTATATAAAAAATCCCTAAATAATGTGTATGGATTGAAAATCCAAAAAAAATAATGTAACACATACTTTAGTGATGTTTGATGATATTTTGGTCACGGACTGACCATATTTATACAATGACAACATCAACTGTTGGAAAAGGGTGACCACTCTTCCAATCCCAACACAAACTCTAATTTTGTAAAAATGTAAGGATAACGATGATTTTAATTTACAGTAATCATCTCAAGAGTGGATATTATTCCATTATTTGAATGCTTATATGTCTAAAAATTATTGAGACAAATGAGAGAATAATTATTGAAGACATGACCATTGTAAGGGAATATAGTAATGTCTTCCATGAATAATATCATGGTCTTCGTCATGACTGAGAAGTTGATTTCTCAATTGAAAATATTTATAGATATATAACTTTATCAACAGAACCTTGTATAATGGACACCATTTAGATGTAGCAACTAATTAATCAGTTGAAAAATAATCTAGAGAAGGGATTTATATTCCAAAGTGCTACACCATGGGGTGTACCAGTCCTATTTTTCAGGAAGAAGAATTTATCATTGTGTATATGCAATTTTTATTGTGATCCAAACAAAATTATGATAAATAAAATGTATACAAATCCAATAATATATGAGTTGTTCAGTCCACCATGTGGAGACAAGTATTTCATTAAAGTGGACCTTCGGTCAGGATAAAACCAATTAAATGTTCAGAAGTATGATATTCACATTATAACATTTGAAATGAGGTATGGATACTATGATGTCATATTTATGCCCATATGGCTCAATAATGATCCAATAATACTCATAGACTTGATGAATAGATTCATTAGAGATCACCATAAAAAAATATAGAGTGGTTACTGATTATTTTATGAAAAAATCCTCATGAAAGGGGAAAATGAGGAGAATATGAATACTATTCTATAAACATTACAAATTCTGAAACATCATTCAATTTAACGTAAATGTGTGTTATGGGGGGAGAGATTATCATTCACATGGAATGGAATAACCGTAAAATGAATATTAATGGACCCTTCCAACACAATGGAAATCAAAGAGTGTCCCAAAATATCATTTGTAATAGATATCAGTAGTTTCCATCGTCTAATTGTGAATTAATGGTGATTTTTAAGAAATATTCACTATTGTAAAACCCACTATCAAAGATGAATTATAATGTAAAAAATTTTGTATGGATCAGTGAATATGAATATTTCTTTAAAGAGTTAGAATAGAGGCCAATCACTACACCAATACATACACTTCTGAACAGTGGGAAAAATATTTATGGTATCAAATAATGGTTCAATGATGTGATAATGTATTTTATTAATGAAAAATGATAATGTAATATCTGAAGACGTAAGGGAGATGAAATTTAATGAGAAAACCTATTCTACACAGGATCTTGAGTTTGCTGATGTGGTCTTTTAGTTGAAAATCCGGTTGTACTATCTATATGGGGTGATGTGTGAAATTTATTTTGATTATAAGAGAATCAAATATATATTGACATATAAGGATCATAATATATACACACAAATATATTTAGAGATAAAAAACTATTAAAACTTCTCAATGTATAATCATCCTGCCAAATTGAATAATGTGTAAGATAATATATGTAGAAATGACATGTCAACATTATAAATGATGATAATTGAAGAGGATCCAATATTATTATATTTTTAAATGAAAAACTTGGGAATCATTAATTATAGAACATCGTCAATCCTTTGTCAAATTATTTTTTTGACCATCTATTGTGGTTAAAATATTTTATTCCTAGAGAAATGATGTTGAAATTTAGAAAAATGTGTAATCAATGTGACAAGATAAATCATTGGAGACTAAAATTGATGGGATAAGATCCATGAGATTTGTGTCATGAATAAGTGAACCATCAAATACAGAAATAATGATTGATATTCTGAATGAAAAACATAGCTCATCCTTCTCTATTCAACCATGGATCATGAAAATGTGTTGAAATTATTGAGAGAACTATTGGTTGTACAAATTAAAAAAGTAGATCACCGAATATACATTATAGTGAAGTGTCTATTAAAATTTTAGGGGTGAAAGTAAAAAATAATATGGAAATGACTCATACATTACACATACCAATGTAGATATGGGAAAACATCACCATGGACTTTATCATCAAGCATCGAAAGACATCTTGAGGAAACAATTCTATATGTGGTTTTCTGGATCACCTTACAAAGGAATATCGAATTATCACAATTTATGATGAATTATCAATGGATCAACTCTCACAGATAGACATTAGGGACGTGGTAATGATTCACGAATTTCCCATATCTCTCACGAACCAGGCCATGTCATAATCCGACCCGGTGCCTGACCCTGTCAGCGACATGGCCCAAAGGGCATTCCCGATCCCCACGGACTGGCACAAGTGGCCGGGTATCAAAACTAACTCATGGGAATGATTTACCCGAAATAGTAAACACAAAGCAACTGATCTGAAAAATAAATTGAAACTAAAAATAGACAACCAAACAGGGCCTTAAACTAAAAACAGGTTTAATGTATACAACTCGAACCAATAAGTAAAAATAAAAGACGACAGTGGAAACTAAAACATTGACTCAAAGCATCTGGAAAAAGAGAGGCCACAACAACACCACTCTGCATGGGAAGACCAACTGCAACCTGAACCACCATCACTGAGCATGAAGTCACAGCCTGGAAAGCAGAAGAAACAGAATCTACATACACCCAAGGGAGTATGTAGGGTGTGAGATAAAATCCCAGTAGGATGCCACCAAGAAAAGGTTCCATGCATAATTATTAAAACACAAATACATTTACAATTTAACATAACTAAAAAAATTAGTGCATAAATAATTTTAATGAAAACGGTTCTTAAGGGGAAACTTCCCTAAAAGGGAAAAAACTTAAATAAACTTACACACATGCACACACACACACATACACGCACACAAACGCACGCACACACGTAAACACGCACACACACTTTTCTTGGTAACTCCAATGTCACACTGTGTGCTGGCAGTGAGCAGAAATAAAAAGAAGAGCACAATACATGGGAGAGACCCTAAAGATACTAGCGGGAAGTGGGACCCTAGAACCTCGTGTCTCGGTGGAAAATGGTACAAGAACACAAAAATATATGTTCTCGTGCACGACTCACTAGTAGGGAAACACATCCATAACCTAGTGGTCTCCAACATCATCCAAAAGTCTAGTTAGTGTTGTATTTGTCAATCGAGCTATGTAAAACAGGGCCAAAGCCACTTCTGAATCACTATCGCACTAGTCCTAGTCCACGCACCTAGTACTCATGCTTCCCATTTGTGCTCAAGTAGTTCAGAGTTCAGGTTTGATGGTATAATCACAAACTCAAACCAAGAAAAACATAACACACACCAAAACCACCATTTTCACACACAAAATCGATTTGAAATAATACGCACTCTAAAATATTTCAAAACCCAATCTGCATTTCTTACACAACCAATTAAAACAACTTGCATCCTTAATTTCTATTAAATTAAACATTTAATATTTTTAATAAAAAAATTGAAGAGAATATCATGAATTTACAAACAAAACCAACCCAACCCTCTTTGGTAACCAAAAATACAAAACGCCACTTCATGTGTTCAATCCACACAACATAAACCAATAAAAAAAACTTTTGAGTAGTTTAACACAAGTTCTAACAAACGATGCAATAATGTTTTCACTAATCATAAATTTTATTTTATTTAAAATGCCACTTTAGAAACAAATACATGATGTAATATTATCAAAACATGATTTCCACCACAAATATCATTTAATTAAAAATTTCACGAATTTATAAAATACTAAATACCATCTTGACATTGGTTTCCATAAAATCACACTAATATCACATACACATTAATAAAAAATCAATGCATATGAGATCTCAGGAGAATAAAATAAAACCTCTACACACCATGAAAACTAACTAAATAACACACTGAATTAATTAAACACGCAAATAAATTCATCAAACAATAATTATGAGAGGAACCGCCTACCTCGGTGCAGGGAGACACGAGACTTCTATGCAAAAACGTCAGTGCACATCCAACGCACCACAAAAACCCAAATAGAACCTAAAAAATAATGCATCAAGCCAATTATACCAAAATGGAACCAAACTCAATACAAAACTCGAACCACACTCAACCAGAATTAAACAACAAGCAATCAAATAAAAGCAGACATACAGTAGGGGTGTGAGAGTTCGGCCGAAGGTCAATGCAGGCAACTGGAGTTGCGCGAGGAGGTGCGGGGTGGGTGTCTGGCATCACGAAGGGGTGCTAGGTGGCTGTCTGGCGGAACGAATGGGTGCTTGGTGGCCGGTGCGAGGCCGGCCGGTCGGTGGGGTCACCGGAAAAAGGGGAGGTGGCGCTAGCAGGGGTTGAGAGATGCTACGGAAGGAGGAAGAGGGTGTTGGCTGGAATTTTCTGGATAGGAGCCCAGTTGCGAGGGTACAGAGCGAGCTGGGGTGGTGCGGGGTTCATCAGATGGAAGAAGAGGACTGCTGCGGTGGGGGTGCGATGTGCCGGGGTGAGGCGCGACCATAGCGAGGAGGTAGGGGGGAGTAGGGTTGGGGTGAGGTATGGGAACGGGGCTGCTCGACAGGAAGGGGGGGAATGTGGAGCCAGGCAGCAACACTTGCTACAGCGCGAGAAGAGGTAGGTGCTGCAGCGTGAAAGAATGAAAAAAAGGGGTAGATGTGAAGGGCTCTAGCGGCTGGGTAGTAAGGAACCAAAAAAGGGGGGGTGAAACCATAAACAAGAAAGAAATAAAAAAAGGAAATAAAATAAAAATAAAACTAAAAAACAAAACCAGTAAAAATAATAATAATAATAATAATAGTATTTATAAAATAAAACCTTTACAATAAAAATAAGAATGAGAACAGAAAAATAATGTAATAAATGAAATATCTTCAAGATGATAATATTAATTTAAAACGTCAACAATTTTAATGGGAAAAGGTTAATGACGATAATAACAATAATTTATGTTTTTAAATATAATAATGACATCTATAATATTAATAAAAGTGGTAAAAACCTAAAACAATATTAACAATAACAATAAGTATTACCATATTGATAATAACTTTTATATTCTTCATTTATAAGAATAACATTCTTAAACAATATTATTTTTATTGACATTAAAACAATTTCTTAAATTTTATTAAACTTCTCAATTTTTTTCTCAATTTCATTACTCATCATCATTTTATTATTCCATTATGTTTTAACTCCTTTACGAAAGCTGGATAGACCACACGGTCTCAGAACTGTGCCCTTCCCATATGTTCGGTGATGCAAAACCCAATATGATCATAATAATAATAATAATAATAATGATAATATAATAACATACCTAATAACCTAAATAATAAACTATGAAATGTTCAACATAATAAAATTCCATTAACAAAAAAATAATACACTCAATTAAATTAATATCTGAGAAAATAATAATATTCTCAAGTGACATAAATATTAACATTATTATTAAAACCCTTCTTAATTAATCTTATTTCATTAGTTGACCATCGGGCATGACGTGCAGCGAGCTGGGCGAGGTTGCGCGCCTTCGACACTGTGTACTGGACGCAACCAAGGGTGAAACATTCATTTATAAACAAGAGCTCCTTAAAATATTAATCGGGCTTCGACCCGAACTATCCGATGCCCAATAAAAATAATAAAATATAAGATATAAAAGGATGAGCGTGACAACTCTCCCCACCATAAATCATTTCATCCCCGAAAAGCCACAACTAAGGCCGAAACCCAAAGTTGGAAATGACACCCCACTAAGGATCAAATAGGATCCCCAAAAACATCAAACAAAGAGAGGAAAAAGCATCGTGCTCTGAGAAAGTGACTCAAAGACAGCTTCAAGAAACTAGCAGAAAGACTTTCTAATATGTGTCGCCTGCCCCGAAGAGCTAGAACACCTCCAGTTGACTGATCAAGGAAGGGACCTCTCGCACCCACAGAAACTAACATTACAAGATGAAACACCTCAAGCACTATTAAACTAAAAGCACACCATTTGGATAGAATGAACAAACAGGGTCAAACCACATCCACAGAACACTATTATCACTTATCACCAAGCCATATTTAAAAACAGATGTAAAAGATCAACATAGGGAGGCCCGAGAGGATCTCCACCATTAGGAACACACTGACGCTCGAAACGAGACTGGAAAACCGACAGGGGTAGGTTCGAGCGGACTCCCCGCCATTAAAGAAAATTCCATCACTGATTCATTCTAGAGACATTCGTGCGAGACCCAATGTGGGTCTCCCCACTATTAATAACCTCACAATGCCCAAGACGAGACTAGAAAACCAACATGGGGATGTCTGAGAATACTACCCACCATTAAGGAAAGGCCAACACCGATTTATTCCAGACACCTTTGTGCGAGACCCACCGTGGGTCTCACTGCCATTAGAACGAACAATGGATACATAACTTTGAAAAATACTAGATGGTGACCAAACACCCCACCACATGGGGTGGGGAGGGAGGGGCCCGACCACCCTGGCGTCAAAACCACGACCTAAGACCCGACCAACACATCCACATCCTGGGAAGAGCGTTATACAATTTTGTGACTGATTTTCACCAACAGAATCTCAAGGACCACAAAAAATGATTACATCCGATGGGACGATACCCCCAAGACTTCAAGGCATCAGGGCAGACATGACTCCACATATTCACTGAAACCTTACACAACTAGACGGTTCGTTTGAAACAAAACAACCATAGAAAAAAATTTAAGCTACTTTCACTTTCAACACTGATGATAGAAATAAAGTCGTGGTCTCATACACTCCCAGGGTTCCTGACCATGCGCCGGATTCACTCTGAGTTCTATGGCTGGAGCCCTGATGTTTGAAGCATCTTCTACCTCATAGTCAGTTATGGAAGACTCCCGAACGGAGCTTCTCCTTTTGTGTCACATGCAACCACACCGCAACCAAGATAACATCAGCAAACACAACACATTAAAAAATCCAACCGATCATACACAAAACATTCCCCAACACAATAGCTGAAATGGTGCATGCATATCACCCTTTGTCACACTGGATGAGAATATGACACCCAGAATCGTCACCAGAACATGACCATTACTGTTGAGTTGAACATTATATGGAGAGGGACTTTAATGTGAGTCTTTAAAAACACATGATTCTTGTAATTGACCGTAGAGTCCCCATGTGACTGGGTTTGCCACACTAGTGGCCTAACATAGACCCTTTATTAAACAAATCCAATGAAGGAAACAAAGTCGTTTAGAATAGTGTCTAGAACCGATCACTCTAGGATGCTTCCACCATTCCCCACTGGAATCTCCTTCACCATTTCCAAACAAAACATTCAAATTAATGAGGTCAAACTTCACCCTTTACTATCAAAGAGAACTCACAATGCAAGACGTCCCTGAACATGACCCATATAGCCGATGAAAACACTACAAAGCCCTTCAAGACTCTGGTCAACACTTAAAATTCTAAACCACCTTCACCCTTCCATGCTAGAATTCCTTTCGTCGTTTCCAGGGGGAACCTTCAAACATGACAGTGTCTAACTTCATACTCGATGAGTCAGACACTCAAAAGACCAAAACTCCCTTCAACTCCCATCACATATATCATCCCGCTGCGAGAGGATCCACTTAGTTGTAAAAAGGAGAGGTGGGTTTAATTATAGAATTCAAGAAGAGATTCCTCTGATCAACTAGTGGGTCAGCCAATGACCATCTGCCTATGGTGGTACTTCAATCACATGTCAACACTTAATGGGAGGCTTACACTAGTCAAGAAAGAAAACCATGGACCCAGCCGAACTGGTCCAATGGTCAAGGCATGCCACTAGCGAACACAAAACGTGCAGGGGGAACCACTACAAGGGCTTCCCCAAACAATTTTTGAAAGAAACCATTGACTACACGTTCGAACACCAACTCACAAATAAGAATTCAAACTCGGGACACAAATCAGTCAAAAATGATTCTCGGATCGAAACACCTCACATCCAACCTTTCAAAAATACAAGGACACACCACACAATCACCGTTTACTAAAACACCAATTTTTTATTTAACAATTTTTTTTGAAAATAAGCCATGATATTTGGTTACACAAACACCAATGGTTCCCCATGAGCCTCGAACATGCATGTTCTTATTCCACACCGGCATCCACCTCATATCTATCCAAGAACTCAACTTCTCATGCAATTAACCATTTATTTTTTCTATATACATCCATGCATGTGGTTTCCCATGAGAACATCATGAATCAAAACCAAACCATTCCATTTTTCAAAACCAAAACATCCAACCCACACTTTTCAAACCTCATACATTAATTTATTTTTAAAGTTCTTCATTTCAAAAATAAATTTATCCAAACCATTCTCCAAGAAAAATTCATTTTAACTTAAGAACCAAATGTCCACAATTACATAAAAAAATGTGGAGTGGTGGAAGAGAAAAATACTCTCTGTTGGTAAATGGAACATATGGTTGGTGGCCATACGCCAATCATGCCACTTCCATGAAAAGTATTCTAGGACATCATCCCCGGCTCCGCATGGCTTTCCAGACCCTGCGAGCTCACTGGGACCACTGACCCTACTCATTTTTCATTTCCCAAAAATGAAATAAACCACACCGACCAAAGGATTAGACAAATCTCTGTTTACTCTGGTAACTCGAGTCCTGCCACGAGGTGTGCTGGAATGTCACCTTACTCGTAGCCAAGACATCGAGTCCCGACAACCTTATCTATAATATACCATGACTTTAATCCAAAATAACATGACCCAAGGAGTAAGCCTCCTATGATTCCATTTTGTCACGAACCAGGCGGGGTCGTCATCCGACCCGGTGCCCGACCAAGTCCGCGACATGGCCTGAAGGGCGTTCCCGATCCCCATGGGCTGGCACAAGTTCTTGGGTATCAAAACTAACTCATGGGAATGATTTACTTGAAACAGTAAACACAAGGAAACTGATAAGAAAAATAAACTGAAACTGAAAATAGATAACCAAGCAGGGACTTAATCTATAAACAGGTTTAAAGTCTACAACTCGAACCAATAACTAAAAAGAAAAGACAACAGTTGAAACTAAAACTCTGACTCAAACCTTCTGGAAAACGAGAGGCCACTACAGTAACACTTTGTATGGGAAGACCAACTACAACCTGAACCACCATCACTGAGCACGAAGTCACAACTAGAAAATTAGAAGAAATAGAATCTACATAGGTGTATGTAGGGTGTGAGATAAAAGACTAGTAAGATGCCCCTGAGATAAGGTTCCACGCATAATTATTAAATGAAAAATACATTTTCAAATTAACAGAATAAAAAATAAATAAGTTCTTAAATAATTTTAATGAAAAAGTTTTTTTAAGGGAAACTTCTGTAAAAGGAAAACACCATAAATTAACATACACAAACGCACACACACACACACAGACGCACATACGTACACAGGTGCACCCACTTTTCTTGGTAACCCCAACATGACACCGTGTGCCAACCGTGAGAAAAAAGAAAAAGAAGAGCACAATACATGGTAGACACCCTAAAGATACTAGTGAGAAGTGGGACCCTAGAACCTCATGTCTCGGTGAACAATGGTACAGTAACACAAAAATATACATTCCCATGAATGAGCCACTAGTAGGACAACACATCCATGACCTAGTGGTCTCCAACATCATCCAAAAGATTAGTTAGTGTTGTAGTCTTCAATCTAGCTAAGTGAAACCGGACCGAAGCCAATTTCGAATCACTAGCGAACTAGTGCTAGTCCGCCAACCTGGTACCCAGGCTTCCCATTTGTGCTCAAGTAGTTCAGAGTTCAAGTTTGATGCTATAATCACATACTCAAACCAAGCAAGAAAGCACGCACAACAAAACCACCATTTGCACACACAAAATCCATTTGAAATAATATGCACACTAAAATATTTCATAACTCAATCTGCATTTCTTACACAACCAATTAAAACAACTTTCATCCTTAATAACTATTAAATTAAACATTTAAGATTTTTAATAAAAAATTTTGAAGAGAAGAGCATGAATTTACACACAAAACCAACCCAACCCTCTTTCGTAACCAAACACACTCAATGCCACATCAAGAGTTCATTCCACACCCCTTACACCAACAAAAAAACGTTTGAGTAGTTTAACACAAGTGATAACAAACGATGCAATAATGTTTTCACTAACAATAAATTTGATTTTATTTAAAATTACACTTTAGAACCAAACACATGATGTAATATTATCAAAACATGATTTTCACCACAAATATCATTTAATTAAAAATTTCACAATTTATAAAATACTAAAAACCAGCTTGACGATTTTCCAGAAAATCACACTAAACTCACATACACATTAATAAGAAATCAATGCATACGAGATCTCAGGAGAATAAAATAAAACAACTTCACACCATGAAAACTAACTAAATAACATGATGAATTAATTAAACACGCAAATAAATTCATCAAAAAATAATAATTAGCGGAAACACCTACCTCGGTGTAGGGAGACAAGAGACTTCTGTGCGAAAACGTCAGCACACGTCCAATGCACCACAACAACCCAAATAGAACCTAATAAATAACACATCAGACCAATTATACCAAAATTGAACCAAACTCAATAAAAAACTCCAACCGCACTCAACCAATATTAAACAACAAGCAATCAAATAAAAACGCACTTACAGCGGGGGTGCGGGACGTCGGCTGAAGGTCGAAGGAGGAAACTGGAGTTGTGTGAGGAGGTGTGGGGCGAATTTCTGGCATCACGAAGTTGTGTGAGGTGGCTGTTTGGTGGCCCGAAGGGGTGCGGGGTAGCCGGTGCGAGGCTAGCCGGTCGGCAAGGTCACCGGAAAAAGAGGAGGTGGCTCCAGCAGGAGTCGGGAGACGAGACAGAGGGAGGAAGAGGGTGTCACCCAGAATTTTACAGACAGGAGGCCGGTTGCGAGTGTACGGCGCAAGCTGGGGCAGCGTGGGGTTCGTCCAACGGAAGGAGAGGGCCACTGAGGTGGGTGTGTGATGTGCTCGGGTTAGGCATGGCCGTAGTGAGGAGGCAGGGGGGAGCAGGTTTGTGGTCCAGCGTGGGAAGGGGGCTGCGCGATGGGAAGGGGTGGAAAGTGGAGCCGGGCGGCGGCCCTTGCTGCGGCGTGAGAAGAGGGAGGTGCTGCAGCGTGAATGAAAGAAAAAAAACAAAAGGGGGAGAAGAGAAGGGCTCCGACATCTGGGTATTAAGGAACCGAAAGGGGGGGTGAAACCCTAAACAAGAAAGAAATAAAAAAAGTAAATAAAATAAAAATAAAAATAAAATGAACAAGAATAATAAAAATAAAAATATTAATAATAATGGTATTTAAAAAATACAACCTTAATAATATTAATAATAATGAGAACACAATAATAATGTAATAAATGTGATATCTTCAAGATGATAATATTAATTTAAAATGTCAACAATTTTAATGAGAAAAGGTTACTAACGATAATAACAATAATTTATGTTGGTAATAATAATAATGACATCTATGATATTAATAAAAGTGGTAACAACCTAAAACAATATTAACAATAACAATAAGTATTACCATATTGATAATAAATTTTATATTATTAGTTTATAATAATAACATTCTTACACAATATTATTTTAATTGACATTAAAACAATTTCATAAATTTTATTAATCTTCCCAATTTTTTTCTCAATATCATTACTCATCGTCATTATAATATTCATTTATGTTTTAACTCATTTCAAAAAGCTGGGCAGACCACGCGGTCTCAGAACTGTGCCCGGCCTGTACGGTCGGTGAAGTAAAACCCAAAACACTAATAATAATAATAATAATAATAAGATAATAACATACCTAATAACCTAAATAATAAACTATGAAATGATAAACTTAACAAAATTCCATTAATAAAAAACATAATACACTCAATTAAATTAATATTCGAGAAAATAATAATATTCTCAAGTGACTTTAATATTAACATTATTATTAAAACCATTCTTAATTCGTCTTATTTCATTAGTTGACCATTGGGAATGATGTGTGGAGAGCTGGGCGAGGTCGTGTGGCTGCGACCGCTCTATACTAGACGCAACTAAGGGCGAGACATTTGTTTCTAAACAAGAGGTCAAGAATATCTAAGTCGGGCCTCGACCAGAACTATCTGATGCCCAATAAAAATAAAAAATATATAAGATATAAAAGGAGTGTGACAATATCAGCTGTATCTGATCAAGATCCATGATTCTACTTAATTAGAATGAAATGTAACCAAAATTACCTAAACACTATGATGAATGTCAGTATAGATTATCATCCTAAAACATATTTCCAATCAAAAGAAATTATCTAGTCACATGGATATATATTGACAAAAAAAATCCATAGACTGTAAAGGATTATGGAAGAAATATCTTCCTATGGAAGAGATCTCTTGCTACAACTGTTTCCACTATATAATAAAAATGATTCCACATGATGTAATTTTTTGAAAAAGATGAATAACATTAGCATGATAGGATGAAGTTAGTGAGAATATGTTTTTAGGAATAGAAATGTCGGATGAAATAGTGTTAATTATGAAAAATAATTCAGCAGCACATCAAGGTAGCAAAAATTCAATAGCAGTATTATACTGACAATCATCAGTTGGTCTTAGAGGTTTTTGTTAGAGACATTGTTTTCCCGGACATATCTCTATCAAATAGGGTCAAACGATTTAGGATTAAAGTATTGTTGTGTCCTAAGTACATCATCAACTTCTGGATTCTTGATCGTGTTTGAGTTGTTGCATACTAACTAGCACTTCCACCTACCTTATGTCTTAAAAATAATATATTACATGTATCCCTCTTGATGAAGTAGAAAGTAGATCTCTCACATGTTTTAAATACATTGGTGGTGTAGTTTGAAAATTACCTCTCTTATGAGGGGCATTCAGGAATAATGTTGGAGTGTGGAGTTAATGTTCTATTAAACATGAATACTCAACTGGTTAATGTACTATGGTGAATCTATATGTCAGAGGAGGAAAAATGTAAACTATATAACCTGATGAAGGAGAAGTACTATGACCTATTGTCAACTTAGTTTGTAATATGAAATTTAGAGGGAGATATTTCATAAGTTAGAGAATAATATAACGACTCAATATATTAACAATGTTATTTCATTATAATTATTTCATATTTTATAAAACAAATAAAATCTAGTTTAGAATAAAATAGAATCATTATACATGATGAATTAATGATATAAGAGGTATTTCAAGAATTTAGGGAACCTATAATGAGGGACCAGTAATTTGACCATTGGAATGCTAATTTGGAATTGTAATCTAGCCAATAAAATATTAACCACAAATATGAATGTATAAATAATATTTAGGCATCCAATAATTGTTAATATTATATTAATATATCATTGTATATGTATTTAATTATTTTGTTTAAAAAAATTAAGCATTGTTATTTTTATAAATAATAAATGTATACATATAATATTATAGATAAAATAATTACATAAAATAATTTTTATTTCCCTAAAATAGATTCCAAATTTATAAGTTTTTAATCTTATGAATATATGATATTTTTATGAGACGTTAATTAATTTTTAAATGTTCTATAATATCTGTTACAATTTGAAAATATTTATTTATTGAGTAAATGAGGATTTTTATTAAAAATTAAATTTCTCATATTTAATTTTTTTATAAAAGACAATTAATTTTTGAATCTTACACATTTGAAATTGGTTAGAGGGATTTTTAGGAGTTTTATTAAATTCCTTGGTTTTTAGTGAATAATAAAATGTGGTAATTTACCATACATATACATTATAAATTAAATACACTATTCCTAAATTCATGGATTTCATAAAAACCATAGTAGATAACACCTTTTAAATAGTTAATATATTTATTAATAATTTTCAATCTATTTATCTTCATTAGTGAAAAGAATAAACTAGTTAATAAAATAATGAGAAAACACGCATCTCATACCCTATAAATACCACCCTTCATCACTTCTTCTCCTAACACCTTCCATGAATTTTTGGCGTGTAACAATTATTCAAATTCCCCTAACCAATACCCTCCCCCACATATAAGATCCATTATTATCAAAAAAATACCAAAACCAATTACCAATGGTGGTTCTCAAGGAATAAACTATAAGTGTTACCCCACTCATTAGTTTTCTTTTAATTTCATTTCAATTTATTTTATTTTATTATTCACAAATAATATACCCTTTTCTAGGTGGCATGGAAAATATAATATCTAATATAGAATCGACTGTTATTATGTTAATTTAATAATTTATCTTCAAGTATTTTCCCCATACCTTTTTTTCTAAACATGAAAATATCATTTGTGGTGTTTCGATTTACCACCATTGTGGGCGATGCATTTTCACATCTCACTATTACTTTAATGGAATGTCACAAATCAATAAATATGGTTATATAAATTTTTGATATACGTAATGAATGTGTTATGATGTTCCAGATTTAATATATAAACACGATGAAAATAAATTGATATTCGATCATAATGGCCCTGAATCCTATAAAACTAATCTAATAATTTTCATTATCATATAATCAGACATATAATCTTCATAAATTAAAAAAATTATAGATAATATAATTTATTCTTATGAGTTTTCATTAATATCATCTAATTTAAATCCTGGTTAAACCATTACCATTTTACATGAACTTCTATTCTCATATACAAGCGAAATGATATGGAAAACCATGAAAATGAACACTCTCAAACTATGAAATTTAAAGCTAAAACTCATTGAAAAGACTATGAATGAAAATAATAATAAAATTATTAATCATATAATATTATAATTGGTTAGGTATTTTTTAATTAATTAACATAATTTAATTATCTAAGATATTAATATGAGGAATGAATTCACAAAAAATATAAGGGGAATTATCTATAACTCTCTTTTTTTTGGGCTTTTCCTATTTAGTACATTTCGGTATGCATATTAATTTATATTTCCTCAAAAAAATTTCCTTCCCATTTATTTTATGGGATATAAAATTTTCTAATATCTATTTTTGACACAAGAAAATATTTTTCCAAAATAGCACATTCATCTGAAAACACCACTTTTACTTCTCTTGATATTTTTTCTTAATCACTTATGATTGATAATTATTATACAAAGTATGTTATTCAATCATTATTTTGGTCACTCCAAATTTTATCTATGAATTTATGATTTTAAACTTTCTCATAAAACCCATTTAAAATAAAATGGGTTATTTTATGAAAAAGATTGTTATAGGTTTAATGTGGCTTGCATGATTATGTAATTATTATGATATAACAGGTGTTCCTAGAAAAATATAATGCTCCAATGAATTGGGTAATGTGATATATGTCATGTGATAATGTAAAATATATGTGATCATAATGCTATCTTCTTTCATGATGATTATTTTACTATTATGAAAATATGTTGTGTTTTAACATGATAGTATCATTATTCACATCTCTGTCTGGTAGTTGACCAGTAAGACATGATGTTTCGTTTATATGAATTTCCAAATTACATTAAATTATTTAATGCTTCCTATAATGATATTATGACCATCCTTCTATTATGTTATAATGATGATTATTTTTCGCGCACAAGTTAAATATCACTTATTCATCCCTTCACTGATCTATTAGGTCACCCCTTCATTTGATTTATAACCCTAAGTGAGTACTTAAACCAAAGGAAACTATAGGGACAAAACAATATATAGAGTATAAGGAATTAAATAATTTTTTATGATTTTTATGTAAAAGTTTCTGTATGGTCTTAATTTTCGGAAGATAAAAACCAAATAGATCCAATTTTTGTATCCTTCTATGTTGATTATCTTTAAAATGATATAGTAATCATATAAAAAATGAAGGGTATCTATATTGAACTCCAATATTGGATATTACAAAACTAATAATATTAGATGAGATAATTTTTTCAAACTCAAATTTTTATTATATAATTAATAGGAAATTATTATATCTTAGTAAATATGGAAAAATATATTTTGAACTATTTTTATAATGTGAATTAGTTCATGTTTTTATAGAAGATTATAATATAATGGTGAGTAGAATATTGAGATACATTCATGTTTAATTTATTTTTTCAATTTTATTAAAAGGAATGTAATATAATAATTTTTTGGATACAATTAAATATATATAGGTCAAGATATATTATGGACTAAAATCCAAGAGAAATAAAGGATTCATCAATGGAAAAAATTATTTAATGTATAAGTAAAAATTTAAGACAATATGTCATTTATCTGAGTATTGGAAGAGTGAATTTAATAACCAAATTATAAACTCAATTTATGTGTATATATTAATGGTGAGGAGATTTAAAATTAGTAAAACAATTGGATGATATTGATTTAGTGTGACTACAAGTGTCCTATTTAGACAATAGAGAACCTATAATAATATTTTCACACTTTATTCATTAAAATTCATTATTATATTTAATATGATAATTTTTTAAAATAACATATAATTGGAGTTCATTGGAAATAAAAATAATTTTTAAATGTATTTTAAAAACATTCAAATAAAATGGGTCTAAGTGGCATCATTAGAACCCTGATTATCAAATAATGATTTAAAAATAATAATGTATTAAAAATACCCGTCTCCCAATGAAAATATTACTCCATATTTATTTTTTATCATTAAGTTAAAATATAAATATTAATATAATAATATTGGTGGAAAATTTTAAAAGGGGTGTATTTAATTGAAAAAAGGTTTATCTATACTTTTCGCAACATAACAAAAGGTATTTGGTTTTTTATAAATTAAATTAGTGTTATGAAGAGTATTTCTTTATATATTGACAATTTTGTAATAGTTTTCAATTTAAAATTTATTACAATCATGTTATTTAACACAGGGGAGCTTATATAATTTATTAATGGATCGTTTTTATGCTATAAAAATAAGTGTGAGTAAAAGGTAATATGATTTAAAAAATGTTATTCTAAATAATCTTTACAATTGACCAAAGTGGGTAATTCAACGATGATATTTCATGTCTATCTAATGAGATCGAGATCTATTTAATTATATTATAAAATTGTTCAGAATATTTCACAAAAAATATATTTTATTTTGAGGAGATTAATTTTATTTTTATGATTGAGGGTAACATAGTGTTTCTTTGGACGAATGTGATTGAGGAATTAAATTTTTTCTAATATTTATTTTTTGAAAAATAATAAAATACAATCTAGTTTTGATGAATTTTATAACCAATAGTGAAATTATAATTTTTTAATTGGTTGTACATGGAATATTTTGTTTGATTTATTGATTTCTATAGATTTTCAATGAAGCCTTCTACATTTTTTGATGGAAATCTCATCTATTTGAGAAGAAAATATAACAATAATATTGTAAATGAACTATAAATAATTAATGTTGAATGGGAAAAAACTTTTTTCATGCTATATTAAATACCCCTCTTAAATTTTGTTTCATTCAGTTTACACCAGAAAATAAACCAAGTTATGGTATTGGGCTTCTATGAAATAATCTGTCCTCATTCGGTGTATTGTTATTATATATAAGAATTATCAATAAATGAATTAGAAGAAACCATATATATTAAAGAATAAATATCACCAAAATAGATTATTTTGCTTATAATTTCCTTTAAATTTATTTAACCACATCCATGGATGAATAAATTAGGAAAATATGGTAAATCCATGAAAATTGGTATTAATGAAACTTTCTCTCAATATTTGTATCACATCGTGAAGGGAGTAATCATAAAACAACATGATTACTAGTTCAATGAAGAAAATTGAATGTAAAATTTCATATAAAAAATAATTAATATCATTTACATATATATAAAAAAAATATATAATTCAATAAAGTCTAATGACATGAAACTAGAATGATGTTTGGTGGTTTTTAGATAAAAAATAAATATATTAATTGATTTTAATGGAAATTATTTATATGGAGATATTATAATTAAGGTTACTAATATATTATTTTTAGGGTGGTAAATATTTTAAAGTTTTGTATTTAATTTTAATATTCGTAACATATAAAAAATGGTTGATGTGTAGATTAAATAGTATAGAGTAATACTACTAGTTTTAGGGAGAGATTATGATATGGATGAGAAAAAGAATCTATAATTATATTGAAAAAAATTTATGTATCCTTTATACTCTAACTAAATTGATAATTACCGTTGAAGTACTTTTTCTAAATCTAGTAATTTTATTTCAGAAAAAAATGAAATAAAAATTTCATTCCAATGTCTACAAATATGAGAATCAGAAGATAGAGAAATTTTCTCGAACAAATTCTGATTTCTATATCTAGAAGTGGTTAATTATAAAGTGAAATTTTTAAATAATATTTATTCAAATCATCCACAAATTATTTAATCACATATGTCTTATTGAAAAATAGGACGACCTATGGAATTCATTAGAGGATCACATATATTATTTTGATGAAGAGTACACCATTTATATATGTCAATTAGTTGGATACCCTCATATATATATAAATAGATGATTCCATACCCATAGTAGTACATATAATAAATTACATGTAATTAATCATAGGGTGGTATTGTGTTATCATTAATTTTATTAATATAGTGAGTCATGATCTAGAGTGACTATAATTTCGTTTCTATATGATATATGAGTGCATTATCTGTATAATGGTCCATTTTCTATGCATTATACTATAATATATCCTTATATGGGTGATCCAAGTAAAACCATTATTTTTATTATATTATTGTCATTATTTATAAAAATTATTATTTAATGTGATCGTGTGAATTAAATATTCAAATATTTCCTACAAACCCATGAACAACAACTAGTAAAGAGGTAATGAGGTAAACAAAATTTCGAAATGTGAGATAGCTAGATTCAACCTTATATTAGTGTAATTTTATAATTAAATTACTAATAATTTATATATTACATGATGAAATATTTAATGATTAATATATATTAGGATATTTATTTAAAAAATTATTATTTTGATCAATATTACTACGAAAATAGAATGATTTAGGAGATATATTGTGGTGATTTATATAATTAACATACATGGTCTAGTAGTATACATAGATTCAATTCAAAAGGTATAATTTACATTAAATATTATATCTTGAAAATATTCATCTCATCATATAGGGATTATATAAATAATTTCTTCCACATTATCATTACAAAATTTTCTCTCAAAAAAATATACCACACATTACGAAATACAGAAATCAGATTTTAAATAAAAAGTTCTATATTTTATAATATTTTCTATAAAGATATAAAAATTTCACAAAAATATCTATTTATTATTTTAGATCTCTTATCATTGGTAATATTATAATTCCTTAAATAGACATCTAATTTTAAATATGATTTGTTTAGATTCCCTGCCATTAATTTTTTTAGTTGGTAATCATTTTAGTTTTGATTAATTAATTTTTTTATTAATAATATATATAGTTAATAATGGTAAACCATATTTTTAATATGTTATATTATTCTTTAAGTAACACATTTCAATATTTCTACTAATGTATAGTTTTTAGTTTTAGATAATCCATGCTATATTGGTGGGTGAGGAGGGATATATTTAATATATTCACATTATATTCCAAAAATACTTTAAATTAATTCATATAAAGAATTAAATTATTTTATTTTAATACATTAATTTTACTATTTACTATATTTATGATTTTTTATATGCCTTAAACATAACAATATAGGAATATGTTTTTCTAAAAATAAGAGTGTATAAAATATAATGATGGTTTTCAATATATATAATAAAGTACCATTTAGCTCAACAATATATAAATCCTTAAATTAAAAAAAATAATCAATGAAAAGATTAGAACTTTCATTATTTATTTTTTCAATTTGAAATTTCTTTTAAACCATATTTTATTCAATACATATTTTTCATGTATCTAGTTCAAAATTGAAATTATTTAAATTCAATATTTATAGATTAATATTTCCATGAAGTAAATGTTCATGTCTTAAATTATATAACATGATGAAATAATAATTAGGATAAGTACTATTATTTATTAATTGTTGATACATGACTTCATTATAATATTCTTTAGGTGTAAATGTGACACGCATTGATATGATGACATTTAAAAATTCAAAATATATGTAAATTCTTTTTCTATAATGAATACAAATAAATATATGATTGTTTTAAATATTTATTTTAAAAAATATATTTAAATGAATCTATAATGTCTAAAAATTAAATACTAGTTCTAAAATTTTTTATGATATGATTTAGATGGATTGAAATTTTCTCCCTAAGATGTAAAATCACAATCTATGCATTATTTTTGATTGATATTAAAACATGAATTGTGTCTTATATTTAATATCATTATTAAAGTTCCATCATTAATGACATTAAATATCAATCTATCATTATTAAAATATAATTATAATATCCCAAACATTATTATTACTATAATAAAAAAATTAGTCACTATTTATTATGACAATTTGTGTTATTTATACCCAAAAGACAAAGAAAAACATTTTATTCAACCACTTAAATATTTCATTAATAGAAAAAGATACAATTACTCATAAAAACTCATCACAATACCCTATAGAATAAAAAAAATACTTATAAGTATGATAAAAAGGCTGATATAGCAGTTGAAATCATTTGGATTGGTTGTAAAAAACACAATATTTCAAGAAGTATAGATAGAATGCAAAGAGATAATGAAATACAGATCACCATTATCATGTAGAAACAAATGATCATTGATCTTCATAATAACATTAATTTGTATTTATATTTTTTACATGACTATTGTAAATGGTCGTTGATTTTTAAAGTGACCATTAATGTTTTATAACCACCAGGTATTTTGAGTGTTTTATATTTTTATTTCATTAAATGTTTTAAAATAACATTTTCTATAAATTGAAATTATGGTTTTAAAGTAAATATAATTTATAATAGTAACATGGGTGTTTAAATTTAACTAACAATTACTACTTTGAGTTTTTAGTGGAAAATGATATAATAAATTATTTATCTAAAATTTATTTTAAATATTAAATAAATGGTTCCATCCCTGGGGTAGGGGACACCCCAACCATGCTGAAGGAATGGGTTAACCATGTTAAAGGAGTTATTGACACTTGTCCCAATATAGAACTGGATTAGGGGGTCAAGCCATGAGTATGGAGAGGCATGATCCGTTTATTGTTCAACCAGGTCTCTCACCACTGCATGAGAGAGTGTACTCAAGGAGTGGACCAAGGCCCGTGGGTGGGGTCCTGTGATTGGACCTCATAATGTGTTTATTTGTGTCTTCAATGATATAACCCACACCACCAGTCTTATAAGGTGGACCTAATACCTATATGGTTTCAAACTGGGATGAGATTTTTTCTAGTAGTATTCTCTCAGTCGCACAATCTCGTCATGAGAGGTCTTGGTTATTTGTACCAGTTCTTCAACCGAACCCCAAATTATTCCATTTATCACAATACATTTTTTGGACCATATAATTTGGATTTTCTTGATATAGACCATCAAACCATTTTAAAATAACTTGATCACCCATAGCCATCAGATCCTTCCCCATTAAAATCTCATCACTCCTATTTCTTTTAAAAACTCACAGATCAACCCTTTTTGTTTGATCAGCCCTCTGGACACATCTGGCACGTTCATTCCTACTATGTGACCCATCATATGCTAAAAAATATTACTATTTTTTAACAATTTGATAGGATCAAATTTATCTAAGTGATCTTAATTTCTCCCTTCTTCTTCCCCATTTTCCCACACTCGTCTCCATCCCACCTTGTAGCTGCCATCCTCTCTCCATCCCCACTTTTTTGTAATGCTGTCTTTCCACCATAATCATTAACACTTTTAGTTTTGGTCATGTTATTATTTCCATGGATTGCATTATTTGAAATAAATAACCTCTTCTTTTACTCAGATTCCCCTCATTGATTCATTTTTATATTTTAAGGTGTAAATTAATGATTTTTATCATTTATTTGTTCTAATCAATACTTTTTCTGTTATATGTAGTCAATTTTGGACCAACAAATGAAAACATTGGTTCTATTTTATATACCTCACATTCCACACCCAACATTCTACCTAAAATTATCTCTGACATGCTCACTCCCTCAATTCTAGAAATCCACTGATCACATTACAATTGAATCATTTAAGGGATTTTATTATTTTCGATTAATTATTTAAACATATATATCATATATATATATTTATATATTTATTTAATCAAAACATTTTAATCCATGTTACATATATGATAATACTTTTTATTTTAAATGATTTTTCCCAAATAACATATAGTGGCATCGATATGATTTTGTTAATGAAGAAACAATCATTAAAATATAATTATATATGTGTACATAAATGTGTATATACACAAATGAATCTAAGTATTTTTAGTATTTATATATATATACATGATAATGGTTTCTTTTTTCCTTGAACCATATTTCATGGAAAATATATATATTTAAGCCTATCTTGGATCTCAATATTTGTTATTATATAGATGATAAATATATTTATATTGATATATATGTATATTTCTGAGTATGAAGGTGTTCTTACATGAAAATAAACACACATACATATATATTTATCACCCCTTTTATGGGTGAGTTCATATAGGAGTATAATTGTTTTAAAATTGTGAAAGGGTTTTATAAATACTAACAACATACAGAAATTCATATATATATATATATGTATATAGTTATATATATATATGTACACATATGAATTATAGTATAAAGAAAATCAATATATTTATTTTCTTTCATTTATTTATAATTTATAAATGGTTTTTAATACTCATCAAACTTCTGTTTAATGATCTATGTAAGTATAAAATCATTTATTCAACATGTATATACATTTTCATGTGATTATTCTTTTAATTATATGTGGAAGAACATATTATTTTAAGTGAAAACTTGAACCTAAATTTCATATCTTGTCTTACATGGATTAGAATGGACATTATCTTTCTCATTTGTGACATTAAATGTATTTTGAGACTCTGCACACAATTATTTTATTTTTCAAGCAATTATAACCTTAAAAGGAAAATATTATTTCATGTACGGGAATCTACTGATGTTTTTTTGTAAAAAAAATTCAAGGAATGTTTATTTAATATTATAAGTAACATAATTTTATTATAAATAAATAAATTATATGTATTAGATTTGGGAAATGTTTTGGGTTTGTACTAAGATAGGTAGTTCCATGGATTTTTTTTTAAAACTGGAACAAGTTATTATGAACTATATGATATAGGGAGATAACCCATATGATTAACAGAAATTTGTTCCACAAGAGTTATTTTGAGTTTTCATATGTATGGTTTTTAATTATGGTGTACAGAGTATCTGGGGTTATCCACCAGGAGAACTGTTATTTTCAATTATGGAATTCCCAAGTGATTTTACAAATGTAATTATTTAATCAAATCAATTTCTCAAAAAATTTATATATTTTTCAATAAAATGTGTTTAATATTTTTATACCGATTATTATTTCAAGTAATATATTTTGGTTAATGGATTTTCATAAATTACATCAAAACCCCCTTAGTGGGAATTTTATTCTCACCCAATATAATAAAACTATTCTAATAGGTTTAAAAGTTGTGGTATGATTAATTTATAATGTAATGTCCCAGAAATTTAATTAAAATTTATTTTATATGGGAATTTTATGAGTCCGCAGAAATTTATGGGGAGTGATTCCTAGGCCTGGTGTGCCCGGAATAAATTTTTTAACTTTTATTTGGGTACATTCCATGAACGTACGAGTGGGGTTTTGTGACATTTAAAACGATGCTCAGAATTGGAATCTAAGGGCACCTTTGAACTTGCAACACCGGTATTCACTTAAGGATTCCTTCACCTCGACTGTAGTCGATCAAGGGTGAAATATAAACATTTTGTTTTTCATGGAAATGAAAAAATAAAAAAAATAAAATAAACATCTATTTACTTTTTGTTGAAACCTCCCACGTGAGTGTTACAGAGATGGGGAAAACATGAACTAACCCCCCCCCCCCATTTTGAATTCAAAGCATGGTGGCGGGGACCACCCTAAACCCTTATAATGGGGGGGGGACCTCTCAACTCTCCCAATTAATTATATGTGTCAAAATAAATTAAATGTAATGTTATTAATTTATTTTATGTTGGATCCTTGCTTGATAATTGGGGGGAAAGTGTTGGAAACGGGAGGAGCTTCGGATATTGGTGGAGAAACTCATTATCCAACCAAGAACGCACTCTGGAATGGAAGAATGAGGATGACACGTGAGCCTGGATCAGAGGAATCTTGAGAAAGAAACTAATGTCGATGCCACCATCTCTAATGACTTAATCTTCTTTATCGCAACCTCCTCCAATTAATGAAAAGACAAGGTTTGTTGTTTTAAATTCCCCCTTACCCATTCTTGATGTTCTTCGTGATTCCAAAGATGTGAAATGTTTTCTACCGCTCTAACATTGAGGGTGCGGTTAAAACAAACATGGCATGCACTCTCCGCAATTTCCCTTTTGGTTTTTGCAATAAAATTTGTAATGGGTAAAGAAGACAACAGAGCCACCCATGACGATGGCGCGGTGTGCAACCGTGCAGCGTGGAGAGGACGGCTGGCTATCCGGCTAGCCGCGGCAACCTGCCCCACAGCGACCACCCCTCCGCACAGTGGCGCCCTGCCACACCGCAGATGCCCCACCCAACTGCGGCACCCTGCCACATCGCGGTCGCCCCACAACACTGTGGCACCCCACCGCACCATGGCTCCCCACCCTACCACGGTGCCCCACCACCCTGTGGCCCCCCCCGGATCGCGGGCCGCCCATTGATGGCCAGGTCGGACCGCACCCTATGCCGGGCCGGACCCAGCAGGTGAACCATCCCACCGGGTCGGGCCAGACCCCGTGATCCGGGCTGCCTAAACCTGACCAGGTAAGCCCAGGCCGGGTTCGGCGGGGTGGGTCCGACAAGGTCGGACCGGACCCGGACCAGTTTCGAGCCTCTACATACAATTGGCCTTAACCTTTGCACTGAGCGTTCGTTTTTTGAATCATCTACAGTGCTGGAAACCTTTTAGAGTGACAGTACCTTTGGTATACCCACTAGAGATTTGGATAAAATTGGGGTATGGTCAGTTGGATCGACCACGAATCCAACCGGACCCTCATGACTAAAAGACTATTAACATATAGACTGGGAGTCTGATTGACTTAATGTCTGCTGCATTGAGGCCCCAATGAAGTGGCGGTAATTTGATATACTACTTCATGGTAATTCATGAAGGTTATAGTATAAAACATGGGAATTAGGATCTGACCCTCTAAGTGATAAGCAGTCTTAGTGTGGGAACCCTGTAGCTGGCTCTGACGACGTACTGACGGTGTACTAGGATCATGTGTGGGTCTGACGACGTACTGACGGTGTATTAAAATCTTTTTTGGGTCTGAAGACATACTGAAAGTGTACTAGGATCTTTTGTGGGCTTGAAAATGTACTGACGGTGTACTAGGATCCTATGTGGGTCTGACGACATACTGACACTGTACTAGGATCATCTGTGGGTCTGATGATGTACTAACGATGTACTGGGATCATGTTTGGGTCTAACGACATACTGAAAATATACTGGGAACATGTGTGGTTCTGACAACCTACTGACGATGTACTCGGATGTTGTGTGGGTCTGACGGCGTACTGATAGTGTACTAGGATCATGTGTGGATCTGACGACGTACTGACGGTGTATTAGAATCCTGTGGGGGTCTGACGACGTACTGACACTGTACTAGGATTATGTTTGGGTCTGACGACGTACTTACGATGTACTAGGATCCTGTGTGGGTCTGAAAACATAATGACGATGTAATATGATCGTGTGTGGGTCTAACGACGTACTAAATATGTACTAGGATCATGTGTGGATATGTTGAGGTACTGACGATGTACTAGGATCCTGTGTGGGTATGATGATATACTAGAATCCTGTGTGGGTCTGACGAGGTACTAGGATCCTCTATGGTTCTAAAAATGTACTATGATCCTCATTGGGTCTGATGATGATTTAAGATCTTTTGTGGGTGTCTATCTTAATAGATTAAGATGAATTAGTAGTAACATCTATTCATCTCTACTAATGCACCTAAGTTATACCTGGTGTGAGTAGAGTCCATATTTTTGTGGTACTTCCCCTTCGTGGTAATACCATGGTTGTATTATTCTATGTGGTATACTTGTGTGGTACATACCTTTGTGGAATTCCATCCTTTGGGAAACAGTTGATCTTTTCACTTTTGGGTAGGTCCGTGATTTTCCTCATGATTGAGATTGGTAAACATGATAACTTATGTATATGTATAGGCATATACCTATGTAGGGATGTAAGTTGATTTCATGATTTATGGTTTATCCATTGTAGATTTTGTGAGACCTTGAGGGTCTCAGGGTCCCTACTGAGTATCGTTACACTTAACCCTACACGGGCTATGCCCGCACCTTGTTGTGTTTGGTGTAGATGATAGATAGCGCTGATCGAGGCTGACGGTACTAAGATTGGACATTGCTTGGAGGCAGACGATATGGTGTGTCAGTACGCAGAGGAGATGGGCCAACGTGGATTGCTGAGGAGGAGATTTTTACCTACCCTTTAGGTAGGAACCTCATAGGACGATCGAGTATATGTCTTTCTCTTTCATCAAATGTATAGTATTTTAGTTGTACTTTTACCTTTACTGTTGGGCTTGTATTTCTACCCCTCTTACTTTCATCACCCTTTTTTCTATACAGATTACTTGTGTTCTTATCTTGATGTGTGCTTGGTTGCATGTGTTTATGGGATATAAAGTCAATACCTTCCTGGTTTTAGGGAATATTCCTTTCAGTGCTCGTCGCTAGGCGGGCTTTGGGTAGTCACGGCACGAGCCCCAGGGGACGATTCGTGACATTTAATGTGGGAACAGTTCACTGATGATTCATTTTTTAGTGATATATTAGTATTATATAGTTTCATTTGAATATAAATTTAAATTCTAATTCTCTAAAACCTTGGCCGATAAAGGATCATGATATGAGATTTTAAATATTATGTATTTATTGTGTTTTTTGTTATATAATTATAATACTATACATTTTTATATGTGTTGTGTTCAGTAGATTGGGCTCAGATCACTATAGTTAATATTATATAAACAAGCTAGATAATTTTTTAATATTATAATAAATCTATTGATTTTTGTATGTATTCTTAAGAAAAATTATTTTCTTAAACATTAATATTGATGTTGAGAATTCACCAACTAACCCCATGTCTCTCAATACTATGCTACAGTGGACATAGTTGTCAAATAAAGCATAGATTCATACCACAATTTGAAAAACCTACGTTTATCTTGTAATCTCTTCTACATGGTGTATACCACTCCAAACATCCTTCGTCTATTCTAGGGATCCTATAAGGTTTATTTCCTCATTTCACGAGCACATCTAGTAATTTTATAATATATGGTGAAATATTTTGAGGGAATCTTTAAATTTTTTCCATCATTTGAGAACTATATATTCCTATAGGATTTACTAGTGGCTGGAGTAGAGAGTGACCCCCGCACAACATATCAATTTTAGTTATTTAACAATTGTATGTATGAGAGACTTTATGATATCAACCCTTTTAAAAACTAGGTACTCTAACATGTCAGTTGGGACCGAGACCATTTTAAAATATCTAAGATCTACACCACCCATGCCTATTTTTAGGGAACAGAATTCTATATGCTTGTGTCTGAACCTACCTTCTTGAAGTGTATTTGGGGCAATGAAATTGATCTTTAAAAAAATTATTGGAATCCCATTGATTGGGTGGAATAGATCATAGTGGTCTACTTGGTGAAGGTAAAACAGAAATGTTTACCTTTTAAATAATTATATTGATATTTTAACTTTAAACCATTATTTTGAAAAAAAATATTTATATGAACAAAAGTCTTTTTTAGGGACACTAAGGATAATGTTTGAAGTTCATTTCTAGCGGGGAATGTATATTTACAAAACAATTTCAAGGGTGATATTTTTTTACGTGGGTTGGGAGAATGTACCACCACACACGTAATTATAATTTTAATGATAATAATTTTATTTATTATTTTTTCATATTTTTGTTATTTAATACATTGAAGATGACGAGGAACATTTAATTCATTCATAGAAATATTATATAAATACAAGAAGTTAAAACTACTTTTCAAAACACATCGCAAGGCCTAGTAAAATAAATGGAAGACTACTAAGAATTAAAAGAAGGTTGATAGTGAAGTTGGCATCCCTTGGATATGTCATTACAAAAAAAACATGACATGAAGTATATCAATAATGATAAGAGTGAAAGAAAAAAGTACCACCATTATTTTGAAGTGCGAAATGATATTTGATCTTTTGAATACCTTGAATGGGTATTTATATGGTATATAAGAATATTATAAAAATATTTTGAGATTTAATGTTTCCATTAAATGTTTATAACTATTGGTAATTTTATGTGTTTAAAATTTTAATTGATTTAAATTTTTTTAAATTACATTTCTTGATAATTGAATTTTTGGTTTTAAATTAAAATAATTTTTTATAAAATGAGTGTAATAATTTATTAACTGTTAGTATTTTCTACTTTTTGAGGACGAAATATAATTTATTCCTTGTCTAAAATTTATTTTAATTTTTAAAAATATATTGTCACATCCCTGGGGTAGGGGACATCTCAGCCATGCTAGAGGAAGGGGTCAACAAACGACAGGGAGGTGTCAATCAATAGCCTAAGGAGGAACTCGATCAAGGGATAAATCCTTGTGTATGGAAAGGCACGATCTGAGTATAGGTCACCCAGTTTGTGAACTGGGGTGTGTAAGGGTGTATGCAAGGTGTGGTCCATGGAAATAGGGTGGGGACCTGTGTATAATGAGCCCTTGCTGTGTGTGTTTGTGTCGTAAAAGATATGCACCACACCTTTATATTTATAAGGAAACCCCAAAACCCAAATGGTTTTGATGTGGGATGAGATTTTTCTAGAGCATGTGATCCCAACCATATGATCTCAATATGTGATATCCTTCTATCCACACCAGTTCTCGAATCGACACCCCAAAGCCTCCTTTTATCCCCACAGGGTTTTGCAGACCATTTGATCTATCTTCACCAGATCTGTACTATAGAACCATTTTAAAATAGCTTGATTACCCGTAGCCATCTAATTATACCCCTTTCAAATAATATCCATACTTGGTCTTTTAATAATGATCATATCAACTCTAGTCATTCGATCAACCCTATAGTTGTATCTAGGTCATCTGTTCTTGTGTCACACCCCTCCTATGCAAAAAATAGTAGGGTTTTTTATAACCAATGGATCTCATAAAATTGATATGATCCATCCATTCCCTTTTTTCCTTATTATTCCTCAGTGTGACACACCAGTCTCCATCCCACCTTGTACCCATCAGCCCCTATTCATCCCCACATTCCCAAGATGCCAACTTTCCACCCTCGACGCGGCCCATTTTAGTTTAGGTCCCCTCAATTATTTCCACGAATAGTGTTATTTTAAACCAAAGATCCCCATCATGGATCCTTATACCCCTCATTGTTTCATTTAAATATTTTATAATGTTAATTAACCCTATTTCTCATTGATTTTCGCTAATTGTCTATTTTTTCTATGATTTATTCAATTTATATTAGAATATGAAAACCTTTGTTCTATTTTATATACCTCACATTGCACACCCTCAACGATACATGAAATTATCTATAACAATCTTTTTCTCTCAATTCCAAAAACCCACATCTCACTTATGATTTGAATCATATAAGGGATTTTAATATTTTTGTTTGATTTTTTGTAAATATATATATATATAATATAGTTATATATATATAAAAATATATATATCTAGACCTGTATATTACTAATCCTAAATATACATATGGGAAGACTTTCTATTTTAAATGATATTTACCAAAAATATTATAGTTTCAATAGTATTCTTTTGATTATCATGTAACAATTATTAAATATAGAATTATATATGTGTATACATTTTTTTATATACACATAAGTAACTCAATATTTTCATAATTTCATATATATACTTGATAAGGCATTCTTTTTTCATGAAAAATATTTATTGGAACCTATGTATATTTGGGACTATCATAGTTTTCATTGTTTATTATTATAAGGATGGTATATATGTGTGTGTGTGTGTGTGTGGGTATTTATGGGTATGAGTGTGTTCCTATATTAAAATAAACACACATACATATATTTATCAACCATTTTTTGTGTGATTTAATATAAGTGTGTTCTTATTTTATAATCTTAAAAAAGATTTAAGAATACAAACTACATACACAATTACATATACAAGTATATATATGTATATAGTTATATATATATAAGTATATACATGTATATTCATTTAAGTATATTCAAAATTACTATAATTATTCTTTATCCTTCATTTTTATGTTTTTAATGATTTTGAACACCCATAAAACTTTTTTTGGAGATATTTGTAAGTACAAACTCACATATTCACTGTGATTACACATTTTTATCTAATAAATATTATCATTTTATGTGGAATAAGTTATTATTTTATTTGTGAACATACATTTTCCTCACCATTAATGTCATTTATTAATATAAATAGTCGTTATCAAGTTCATATTTAATATTCAATGCATTCTTAGACTATGCACACACTTATTGTATTCTTCAAGAGATTATATATTTTAAAAAGAAAATATTATTTCATGTATGAGAATATCCAAATGTTTTTTGGAAATATTTTTCTAAAAAAAATACAAAATATTATAAGTAAAATTTTTTTTAATGAAAACATTGTATGTATGATATTTTGGAAATGTTAAGGGTTTGAACATAGAATGGCCTATCTGTGGAAATTGTTTTTTAAAATGATCACTAGTTATGATGAATGATATTATATGGGGATTGAACCCATAATATTAATAGAACATGGTTCTATAAGAGTTATCCCTAGTGGACACATATATGGATTTTTTTATGGTCTACCGAGTATCCTGGGTAATCCACCAAGAAAAGTTTTATTTTAAATAGGCGACATCCAATGTGATATTACAAATGTAATTAGTTTATAAAATATATTTCTAAAAAATTATATGAACGTTTCAATGAAATGTGTGGACTATTTTAATACTAAAGATTATTTAATGTAATATATATTCTTAAAAGTATTTTCCTAAATGTTTTTAAACCCCACTTAATGTGAATTTAATCCTCACCATAAGTATTAAAATTATTCTTAGAGGTTTAACAGTGCTTCTATAATTAATTTATAATATGGGAGTAGATAATTGACGATTCATTGTTTAGTGATATCTAAATTATATTTATTTGTATTTAAATGTAATTTTGGATTTCAATTCACCAAAACCAGGGCCGGTAAAAAATTCCAAAATTAAATTTTAAGTATTCTTTATCTATTGATTTCTTTTATTTATAAAAAAATTGTAAAAATATTTTTTATTTGTGATGATTCCAGTATCTCTATCTTTGTTATTTATAATAATATAACACTATAATTTGTATATTTCCATAACATATGGATCCCTGAGATGGGGGAGAATTAGTAATCCCTTTTTTTAAATTCCATAATATTATAATGCATTATATCGATCATGTTATTGTAATAAATCCATTTAATATTAACTATAAATATCACATCATGTGTATTTAAAATATATTAGAGTGAATAATGCTAAATGTGCATATATTGGTTCGAAAATACAACTCAATTTGGAATTGGTTAAACTGACCACATAGATTCGTCATTATCAATCAGGTGACTACAACAATAAAAAATTGTAATATTTTTAATGAAGAGTTCAACTATGTTCCTGCACATTAAACAATAATTGGAAGATACAATTCTTCTTTTCATTAAGGATACATCATATAATAATATTATTCCACTTGATGGTTTCTTTAGCACAAATTGGAAATAATTCCTTCCTCAATGAGTAGATGGATCAATATGACTACATATATAGATTTTCAATAACATCAAAACTACGAGTTTTGAAACTCTTCTCCAAATATATTGGGTTCCAAATTATCCCCATGTTCAATGAATAATTAGTTCGTCCAACTTCAGAGAATCCTGAATGTGGATAATAAATTTATTTGATAATGAAAATTACCAAACATATATATATTTTCAATTTTTTTATTTAAAACATATATGTTTTACCAATCATTGAATTAGATTTACCATATTTGAGACAAAAATAACATGGAAAATCATGATTATAATAATTTTTCTGGAACCCAGAATAATTAGATTGTTAGAAACTGATAAAAATAAAATTCATTTCTTGAAATTTTATCTTAATGAAATATATAAGTAAATCCATTATATTGGATTTTGTTTTAATACTGAATATAAAAAACTGTTTTATCATATTTGAATTTTTTACTCTTAACACTATAATGAGGTTTTTTTCCAAATGATTACATGCCTTCTATTATAATATTATGGTTGATGTGCCATGTTTTCATGTCCTTGTGAAACTCATGGAAAAAATATGAGCTTTGGAGATCAATATTATCTTTGGAAGGATTTACTATAAATACCAGATCATTCTAAGAGTCTGAAAGTAGATGTACTCTCATATATATAAACTCTGCTGATTTTCTAGCTATGTGAGTGCTCTGAAATTTACAATAGTGATATTATACTATTTGTACATGTAATATTTTAATGTTTGTAATTTATTTTTCAGTCCAGTTGTTGTTATTAGGATGGACGAAATCCATGGATAGGAATATGTAGGATCTAATCACATTCATGAATCGGGGATTATAGGAATATCAAAAAAGAGAATATATTCGTATTGAGAACAGCTGAGGATTGGAAGACATAGAAAATTTGATCATCATATTGAGGGTCATGGGAATAGACAGACAGATTGATCTTCATATCAATGGCTTTATCTAGTAATGTAAAAGTAGAATTTCATGTAATTATAAAACAATCGACACTTATCCAAGGTTATTGAATACCCTTATCTTTGGGATAAAATAATTCCATTAAATTGTATTCCTTACTTTAATTATAATAATTGTATTTCCAATGAAATTATGATGAATGTTATACATTTTAGGAAATCACTCTATTTATAATTTTTATATCATTATATCTTTTATTATGATTTAATTTCTCTTCATAGAATACAAATCTATATACATTATGATAGAATCATTATATATTTTATTAATAAAATTTATTATAACCAATGATATTAAAATTATTCCTATATTTACTATGATTAGTTGATTTTCTACATAGAATAAGATCAATCACACAATAATTTACCAATAGGTATTTACTATGATTCAATAGACTATTAATATAGAATCAGTTCATCTTTATGACTTAGAGAATACATATCAGACTCTACATGATTATTGTATTTTCATTATCGGATAAATGGTACTAGTTTGTTCACTATTTAAATACATAAGTGGATTTGTGAATACTATTAGTTGTAAATTGGTAAACGAAGTTTCCGTTAAGGATAAAAATGAAGGTTTTTTAAATTACAATTAACACTTCATGTATTTAGTCACATATATATATATATAAATGGATCCTAAAATTGGTATCACATTCAAGTAATTGTTTTTCATATACTTGTATTTCGTATCAAAGTAGGATTCTAGTAATCGAATAAATGATTAGTCATGTATTTGATAACCATTTAAAGTTATTGTTGTTTTTTTATAAACATATTTTTTTAAAGGATTGTTACACTAATGTGTATGGTGGAAATGGTATTTTGGTATATATTTTTAAAATATGGTATGGTAAATTTTCAAATATTCAGATAATCTCAATCTTAATAGACCACAAATATTTTAGGGAAATGAATGTGAATATAATAGGGAAGTAATTCTCTCTTTTTTATCAACCTGGTAGGTGTTAATTCTATTATGTTCACCATCGATTAAAAAATTCCTGATAAAGAAGATATAAAATTTTCAATTTGAGAAAGATATGAGGAGTAGTTATATTTGAATCCACCAGATTAAGATCCCATAAAAAAGAATCATTTAATTTCAGATCATATAGTGTTAAATATTTCGATGAAATGATTTCTCATTTCCCGAATGGTTGATATATACACTATCGAATTATCTGATATATTTATTTTGAATTACCTTGGCTATATGAGGAAGGTCAATCATGGTAGATTTATTCCTTTAACTATCAATTACATCATGTAAATGTTGATTAAGTCTCAGATCATAACTTTTAGCAGATTATTTATTAATATTATTTAAAATAGCATGAGAAATTTCAATATTGAAATCATGTCTGAACGTATTAGGGAAAAGATAATGCTAATTAGTGATGATAAAATAAAAAAAATGAATATGTTTTTTATTCTGATTTTTTTTCAAAATTACTAAATTTTATGTATCCATGGTAAACAATTATATGGTAGAAAAATTTGAGAATGATGTTAAGAAAAAAAAAGAATATTCCATTCCTCTAAAACATATACGAAAAAAATACTCAAAAAAATAATATTCAAGAAGGTTGTGGGTTGATTGAAAAAATATTGAGCCTAAAATCGAACATGATTGTGCCAAAGTATTTTCAACAATGATACACAGAATGATGATTTTTAAGAGTACAAAAAGAAAAAAAATATTAATGAATAATCATCAAAGTGAATCATTAGTTGATAAATTAATAAAATGAGTTGAAGATGCTTTTGAGAATTTTTTTACCTCTTAGTGTCGATCGAGAATTTTAGGAGTTGGATTTTTCAGAAAATATATTATATCTACTATTGATTATGGATATATTTTTATTGTTTATAAGCCATAAAATCCTATTGTGAAAGATGACTTGAGATATCATTCCTAACATTATAATCTTTTGAACGAAGGTACTCATGAAATCCTTAATAAAGGATATGTGTTCCAAAAAATAGATGAGTAAGAAGGAGATTAAGGTGAAGAATAAGAAGAATAATAATGTGAAGATGATAAAGAAGGATAATAAATTCAATATAAATAATATTGAAATGAAATGGGAGAGGAAAATAAATATGATATAATCAGTATATGTACTTCACAATCCACATTGAAATATTTTTCTTATATGGGAAATAAAGAAGAAAATTTTGTTATTCAAGAGAAAAAACATTCCATCTTTTCATTAAATTTGGTCTTCAACCAGTAGGGATGATAGTGATTAAAAAAGGATTATGAATGACAAAAGTCTGTTTTATAATAAATTTAAATCTCATATAGGAAATATAAATCAGATCTATAGAATGTTATAAAATAATGAAACTCATGAAGGAATTGGAACCAGAAAATATAAAAAAATAATTAGAATCAAAATCTCTAAATATTATTACTACTCAAAGTCTTAAAATAATTCCCAATTTTATATGGTTGTAAACAAAATTTTATTTAATTTTTGAGTACTAATACCAGTAATCTGATTCAGTAAAATCAAGGATAAATAGGATGCAATGTTTGGAAGAATATTTTTTAGTTTTTAAAGAAAATGCTGAATCTCATTGAAAAAGTTGAAATAATGTATTGAAATTTTATATTGGTATTTATGAATACATCATGAATCATGATGATAATTTTGAAATTTTCAAGAAATCATTGAATGAAATAGATATTTCTTTTATAATTCTTGTTAATGGAAGGGTCAACAAACTTAAGTATCTTGAATAATTTAAAGGAACTCCTAAGATGAAACATCAAGATATATCAAACTTCAAAAAAGGTTTACGATTTAGGAATCATTATATTTAAAATATTATAGCTCTATAAAAATGATTTTTTAATATTAAGAATCAGAATGATGTTTTTTATAAGAAGTTCAATACCCCATAAGATTAGGATAATCATTTTAAGAAAATTTTCAATCTCAAGAATAAAAGATAAAGGAAGAAGAAGAAATAATTGTGATCTAGGAAGAATGGTCACATGATCTTGAAAACTAAAACAAGTCTCATGAGTTATTAATGGTAAAATATGAAAGAAAATGTGAAAGAGATGAACAATATGAAAAAAAAATTTGATCCTTATTTTTTATGAAATATTGATTTCATAAAACATGTTTTTATATATTTTTTACTTTAATTACCAATGATAGTGATTTTAAACTATATATTTTTTTTCTAAATATCTTCCAATTCATGTTTGATGTTTTTTCTGTTATTTTAGATGATAAGTTACTTTATATACAATGTTTCATATATTAGTTCCTCTAACCCTTTTGATGTACATCAATAAATTTTCTTATTCCTTTTTGAAAATCACATAGGTGAACATATTTATCAAAATTATGTTAAATCTATAGGTACAAGAGATTATTTTTGAAAGGGAGAGAAATTTTACTAAAGTATGATAATATGATCCTTATAGGATTATTATCCTAAGGTGTTTCATCATATTCTCTATTGTATTTAGATGAGTTATTAATTTAGGGGGAGATAAGTAAATAAAATTACTTCTGAATGTCGTGGTTTATAAAAGTAATTTTACACTTAATATTTTCAATGATTTTATTTATATTTATTTCTATTATTTTTTTCTTTCCAAAAAGGAGGAAATTGTTGATTCAATAGTCAGTTTTTTTAATTTTCATTCCTTTTTTATGGAAATCAAAATATCTTTCATAAATATTTAGTACCAAAAAAATTTATGACCAACATATTTTTACAAATTTTCATAGAAAACATTAACATTTTACCAAACACTAAAATAGTTTTAAAGTATTCAAGAAAAAAACAACATTAACGATTATAATTAACATAATAAGCCTAGAATCTAGAATAATAGGATTGAATAAAACTGATAATAGTTTGATTCATGTCCAAATAGTTCTTCTTATTGACATATGTAAGGATATTTATCATATTGAGTTTTTTTATAATCCTGAATACGAAAAACTATTCTATCAGATTGAAATATTTTACTCTTAACAATAGGATGGTATATTTTCAAAATGTTTTCATGCATTTTATTATATCATGACTAATGAAGTGCCAAGTGTCTACCTCATTACAAAAATAATAGAGAAATTATGACCGCTAAAGCCCAATATGACTGATGGATGGATTTATTATAAAAACTAGGTCATTTAAAGAGATAGAATGTAGATGTAGATTCATGAAGAGGCAATTTTAAAAATTTAAATGTTGTGTGGTAGCTTCGAATCTTACAAGACTGAACTTTGTGTTCCTAGAACATGTAATATTTTAGAGTTTTTAATTACATCATGTATCTAATTGTTGGGATTACGATGGAGGGCTTATGAGGATTGAAAATTACTGGATTTGATCACCTTCTTGATCATGGGATTGTTCTTAAAGAAAGATATATTAGATATTTTTATTAAGGTTAACTGAGATTAAACTGACATAGAAAATCAAATCATCGTATCAACAAATAGTATGACAAGGGTGGTAGACTGATCTTCGTATCATGGGATTTTTCTAGTATGATAAATACATATGTTTTTGTAATTATAAAAACTTTGACCTTAATTCAATGTAACAATATTCCCTACTCTTTGTGAAAACAATTTATTTTTAATTTTATTTCATATTTTAGTTACATGTATTTTACATCCAGTGAAATTAAATGGAAGGAGAGACTTTTATATTCATATTTATATTCATAATTATTTTATCTTAATATCATTAATTATGATTCAATTGTTTTATATTAAATATGATTCTAAATGATTTTTGATAGAGTAATTATGTTTTTATAACACTAAGCTACCATAACCATTGACATATGTATTATTTCTATACATATTCAGATTAAATTGTTTACAATGGTGAATTCTATTGAACACTAAATAAAATACCACCATTTATTTTTTACTATTCTATAGGCTGTCAAGATTGAATCAATTAATCATTTGAACTTATGGAATACAAATCATAATATACCTAATAAAGACATTTCCATTACTGGATCTAAGGGCCAAGTCAAATAACAGTTTAAATAAATATGTGGTTATTAGAAGAATATTATTTTAACATTGTTAATCTATATTTTATTTAAGGTAAAAAATAATTTTTTTATATAACTATTTAAAAACCCTCTTGTATTTAGTTATCTACAAATATACTTCAATCTGACAATTGGTATTAGTGCCATGTATCTGTTTTATTGATACATACAGAAATCCTCAAAAGGGTACATAAAAATATATATATATATATATATATATATTCATATTTTATCATATCATTATTGACCCTTAAATGGTAGGAAGCATTAATGCCGATGAAATTTTTGAAATGGTCTATTTCTGTTTAATTAAAAGGTTATGGGTTAAAAAAACCAAAACATGATCAAATTTTATTTGGAAGATAATGGTTAAATATGTACACAACTAATCGGGGAATTCAATTATTTTAGATAAATTTTAATATAAATCTTATTTTATATTTATTTAATACTCTAAAAATTTAAAAAATGTTCCCCTCCCCTCACATATAAATGGTCACAACCTATCAACATTTCATCACAATTAAAAAAAAAATTACTTAAGATATTTCCTACAAAAATACATTTAATACATTCATTCCCACATATTTGAGGCCTATTTTATCATAGATCACATCTATGAATACATTAGGTATAGTCCTAGAGTGGTTTTATAAGGAATTTAAATCATTAATAACCTTGTTTTATTGTTTTGTTTATTCTTATACATCCTTCAAAAATTTTACCACCATGAAGATATTATAAAATTATCACCTCACATATAATTATATAATTATTGTTATCCATAGTTGAATAAATAATGTCATATTTTCCCATATTAATCCAACTAAATTCATTTTGGATATATTATATAAATATTATGAAAATGTCTAATATGATCTTAATTGTGTGTATTATTGAATATGACATGGTAAGAAAAATAAAAATGAATAATATAATGGAATATTTAATTAATAATTTAAATAATTTATGTATTTTTATTATTCTAGTATATAATGAACATACA
Organism: Viscum album; assembly: GCA_963277665.1. NCBI lineage: Eukaryota > Viridiplantae > Streptophyta > Magnoliopsida > Santalales > Viscaceae > Viscum > Viscum album. The sequence continues at coordinate 1,345,665,642 of OY728121.1, read as the reverse complement.
TGGAAAGATGGACCCGTGGTCAGGGCATCTGTCTCAATTTCCTTTCATTGAAAAATATTTTTGTCTTATTCACCAAATTAATTTTATATGGTCTATATAAAAACAATTTAAAATATTTAAATCATTCATACATCAAGGGATAATATGTTTCATTTCATATTTCATCATCCACGAGGATTATATTTTAATGCTACCACATGGTAAGGTGTTTTTTAAATCTATATACATTTATTGAGTTATACATTTACATCATTTAAAATGTTTTTAAATGATTATTTTTTACTTGACCTACTATTTTATTATATTGTATTTATAATAATTTTTTTGATATATATTTTTAAAAAATAATCAAATCATCGAATAAATTCTTACTCCCAGGATTCGATCACTATAAAGGATTTTTCAAAATTTTCACTCCACTGTGACATATTTGATAATATTCAAATGTTAACCTTTAGTAATCTATGTACATGCCCATTTGAAATTTTACATCAATATAAATTTATTATTGTTTATTAATTATTCTTTTCATATTACTCTCTCATGAAGAATTTTTAAAATTAAATTCCATCATATTTCACTTCCTAATTGGTTAGGTTTTTCTTCCATATACATAATTTTTACATATTTTCATTATTAAAATATTTTTTATTTTGGAAAAATATTTATAATTGAAATAATATTTTATACTTTACATTTTAAAAGGTATTAGAGGAATCATTATTGTTTTTTCCTAAAAGGGGTCATTTTTAGCATTTTTTACAAAAATCAAAAAAATTGTTTTAAAAATTATAAGTGATTAATAAAAATTTCTATTTCCATAAACATTTTACACTCTTCAAAAAATTATAGAATATTTATATTGAATTATAAATAATATTATTTTGAGAAATACAATGTCAATAATTTTATTTATTAAAAAAAGAAAAGAATTTATTTAAAAAACTATATTTCTTATGAATTAAAATTCACATGTTATCACTTATGAATATTATTGTATTCAATATTATCATAAACAATAAACTCCATGAAATCCTTAAAAATAAAATTTTAGTTAAATATCTATGTTATATGCATCATGGATATGATTTTTACTAATCATTATAAAATAAAATGTTTTACATTGAATGTTCTTTTATTGAAGAATGTAATGTTGCTATTTTATATTCATTACTTAATATAAATATTTTTGGATAAATCATATTTTAATGAATTAAATGGACAATGAAATATACTAGGAATCATTCATACATGAAATGATAAGTGTATCCCCGAATTATATATCTTCTCAATGCATCAACGGGTCTTGTGAAAAAGGTATTTAGCATAGTAATAAATGGGTTTTTATTGTATACTTACATGTTGAGAAATTTTTATACCATCAAGAGATAATATATATATATATATATATATATATATATAATCATGACTGAAATCATGACGTCCAATATTAATCATTTCATACATTCATAAGTCAATGACTATTATAAAATAAATGGCTTATTTTTTTTGATAAATCTTATTTTACACTCTTATTATTATATAAATTTCTTATTTTTTTGGTTATTTACTTTTACATATTGATTATATATTTTGTATTAATGATTATATCTTTTATATGTACCCCTTTCTATGAATATGAGCTCAAACATTCATTATTTCATCTCCTAGGACATGTTGAAGGTTTATGGATATTATTATGGATGAAAGAACTCTTCTTAGGATACGTTATTTATATTTTTATCATGACAATTGAATAATAAAATAACTTTTTTTCTGAGAATTATAAACTAATTGATCTTATTTAGTGAAACACATTTTTATTTAAGTATAAAGAATTAAATAGCATTGATTATTAATGTTGAAGTTTTTACCTAATATATTCATAGTATGACTGTTATAATTATTTTCGACGCGTTATAAACATGAAAAAATACACTTTTATTTACCAAAAAACAATATCATTTAATTTTATGAACGATTTTTTTCCTTTTTCATTAAAATATTTTACATCATTGAATGTAATAAATTGTCTTTAATTTTTTTTCCATAGAGAAGAATACTTTGAGTAAAATAGTGATTTTTTTACCACATCTCCCTATATGTATTATTATTCAATATAATTCATCTTATATACTTAATCATATGATATATCTTATTTATTTTATAATATAATTTTTTAAAAAAATATTTATTTAGGTTGAAATTTATTTATAATCACCCTGCTTTAAATGTTTATAGTATTTTAATTTAATTAGAAATTTTTTTTATTTTCATCCACATGAAACTCATGTACTTTTTCATGTATGGTATTATGAGAACTATTTTATTATTAATTTAATTTTCAATTTAAATCAAATTAGAACCATCCTCCTCAACATTGTAGTCAAAATCATTTTCGTTATGTATTTCATAGGTATGATTTATTTATCATGTGTTATCTTAAGGATGCATTGATTAAATTTTAAGGATATATAATTTTCAAATATCCAAAAAAACCTATTTTAAATTTTTAACATGAATTTTTTCAATGGGTTTTTTATTAACCAATGTGACATAATTATTTGGAGAAAGCCCTTTGGGAATATATATAAGATTCATCTATACTCAAAAAACAAATCATTATGTATATCCCTTAATGTATAAGCATAACATATCTGTAGTTTCACCTAAATACCATCTTTAGTGGGTAATGGGATGAAAATTATAATCAATTGATCTGATAATTAAATGGAAGAAATTATCCAATAGATAATACAACTTAATAATAACTAGTAAATTAATGGTATAAGGGTGAAAATTGGAATATAACATTCCAAAAAAATTAAAATAAATTAATGTATGTCAAATATATTTAAATTTATATAATAATTCTTAAAATAAAATTAATAATATACCATTAAATTAAGATTTCTAAAATATACTCAATAGATATTTGAAATATATTAATAATTTTTTAAACATTATGGTCTTGATTTACATTTCAATCACACGATAAATGACATTGAATACCTCTATCATCTAAAAAATAATATTTAAAAAAATTATAACTTCAACTTAACAACGATTAATAAAAAGATGAATTTATTTGTATAATGATGTTATTTTTTCATTCAAACATTTAATATTTTAAATAGGATAAAAGAAACCTTTATTGTGATAACCTTCTAAATTATAAACATAAATCAATACCATATTAATTTAATTATTCACATATAACTAGAACTAATAGATATTGACTTTGAAAATGTATATATTTTCATTCAAATAAAGATGGTTTATGTTCCATATACTAATTATATTTTGAATCAAACTGATTTAACTCATCATGGATTATTGAAATTAAAATTATTATTTTATTATATTTTATTTACTATACATGCATATTTGTAAAATTATCATTGAAATATAACTAAACAATTAAAAAAATATATTTTCAGAAATATTTTTCTATAAAGATTAATATTCCAAAATATATTTTTTAAATGTTTCTTCCCTTGGAATGTTTTTAAAATATGTGAACTCGGGATACTGATTTCCCCATGAAAATTTTTAGAATGTTTACCAGTATAGCCTCTGTCTTTAACATTCTATTTTGTGCATATTTATTTTTTATTGAATTTAAATAATATAATTTTTAGTATTGCAACAATATTTATTATTTAGTGATTTTGTAATACCATGAGATATTTTTAAATATGGTTTCGAATTAATTTAATTATTTACTTATTTTTAATTTTCACATATATAGAAAATAGAATATTTTATATTAAAAAACTATTTATGCTTTCTGTTGTGGTTAATATCAATTTAATTATACAACACATGCAACATAAATTTTAATTTTCTTTACATGGAACACGTTTTTTAAGTTACATTACATGAAAGACTAGCTTTCAATGATCGCCTATGTATCATGCATGTCAGAGTGTTGCAAAATGATAATTCATACATATAATATTATTTTTTATTATGATATAACATCGCCTTTAAAATAAACATAATATTATTAAATAACTTATGAATATATATTTTAATTCATTATTTACCTATATATTAGAGAAGACTATCAAAACTAAATTAATATAATGATTATAATTTTATAAAGGACTGTTTCCATGGGAAATAGATGATTTATGTTAATTAGTTTAATTAATTATGAATAGTGAACAATATAAATTTTATTTATATTTTAAATATTGAATAAAATATTTTTGATAATAATCCTATATATATTTATAGGTATACGATAATAAGAAACCAACTTTTATTCTTAAAAACATATATTTTCCTAATGGTAGTTTTACAGCCTTCTTTTGGAGAACCCATTTTACAACCAAATTTTGGAATATTTTTCGATTAAATATTTCAAAAAAAAATTAATCATTGAAATAATCAAATAAAAACACGGTTAGTATAAATTATTTTTCTTGTATGGGTTTAATTATTAATGAATAGTTAAAAATAAAGGATTTTTATTTGAAATTGATTTTTCATCTAATTTATCTACAAGGATAAATTATATTTTATGGTGGATTAATTATTTAATTATAATATATTTTTATTAACTAATAAAATTTTATTCATTGTAATAAATTTAAAAATGATATTTGATATACAAATATAACTATATTTTAATCATTATTTCTTTAAAAACCTGCAGTGTTGTCTCGTCAACGGAATTATTTTTAAATAACATTTGGAACTTCTCTGATTAGAATTTGGAAAAATTATTTCATATTTGAATTAAATTATTCCATATTTGGAATAATCATAATTTATAATTAATAATAACTAAAACATTGTTTTTACCTTAAATATTAGTGGATGTAATTAAAATTAATTACAATAATGAAGAGAATCATTATTCTAATAAAGTACTAACCATAAATTTATGAACCAAAGCGTCCTAGAAACATGTAAAAAATCATTGCGTGTCAATAATTCGGCCATGAACTCCCTAGTATTTAGATTATTTTTGGGTTGTTCTAAATTTGTTTAGCTATGATCGTGGGTACACCTAACTTGTTTTCAAAATTTCCACGTGTGTCCTTTCCCTTCCATATAAAAGGCCACCACCTCTCCGTCTTCTTCACACCTATCAACCACTTGTGTTTTTCCATGATCTTTCCAATAAAAATCCTCAAATTCCTTCCCTCATCCCATAAGACTCCCTTTTTTTATATACAAAACCATGGAGGCTTTTTGGAAGAAACTAAAAGGAGTTACCCTTTTAAGATGTTACAACTTCTCTCAATATCCTTTCTATTATTTTTTTCTCTACAACATCCACTCACTTTATTCCATGCTTCTATAACTACACTAGTATATTAAATAGACATTGATGTTTTTAGGATAAAGGTTTTATATACACTTACACATACTTCCATTTAATGGGTAACATATATACTATTTATACGTAAAAAGAACTACAACTTCACTAAATGGTGATTGTTCATTTTTTCCTTTACCAACTCTCTTGATAGAAATTATGATGAAAAATCTATTTATATTTGTCAAATATTATATAAATTTTGTCTTTAGTATTATATATTCCATTAAGAAAACATATTTTTTTCATCCATTCATTGCAAATATGAAATTTTCATTTGACGATGTGTGAATACTACTCCCTCAAAGTGATGTGATACGTTCACACAATACATGTAATTTATTACAAATGATATTAGTGATAATATATTATATATAAGATATAACATTAATATTTAAATAGTTATATATATCCATATATATTCACATATCTCATTTACCTTATTTCATTCAATTCGACAATAAAAACAGAAACATCATTCATGTGTATATATGACTTACTGTCTCCATAAAAGTTTTATTTAATTTAATATTTATATGTTCAATATATTAATATAATACACATATACTGAATATAAATTATATTTATATCATTTTTTATATTCTGTAATAATGATAAAAGTATAAGTAACACTACCACAAAAACAGATTTTCCCAACGCCCCCCCCCCCCCTTTATCAGCGCTAACGAAAAAGCGCTGATAAAGGGGGGTCCCTTTATCAGTGCTAAAAAAAGTTCTGATAAAATCACACCTTTATCAGTGCTTTTTTTAGCACTGATAAAGCCCCCCCCCCTTTATCAGCGCTTTTTTATCACTGATAAAGGGACCCCCTTTATCAGCGCTTGTTTAGTAGCACTGATAAAACGGGGGGCCTTGATCAGCGCTTTTTTGAAAAGAGCCGATAAAGGGCAGAAATCAAATAAAAATTAAAAAACATATTAATATATAAATATAGTTATATTGATATAAATATAATATATAATTTTAAAATATATTTTACATAAGTATAAATGTACATTTACACTTAATATTCTTAAAATATAAGATATTTAGTGAAAATTGCTTCTTAAAAAATTAAAAAAATATTTTTAATTAATAATTTGTTAATTATTATGGAGTAATAGTCATTTAATAACAATTTGAAGACTAAAAAATTAAAAAAAATTAAAAAAAATTAAAAAAAAATCAAAAAATATCCAAAATATGTTGAAAACGCAACTCAAATTTCAAACGGCCATAACTGTTGACCCAAGTGTCCGTTTGAGCTCTTACATATATCAAATAGAATCTTGTGATGAGCTCTACGTCGCTGTGACCCGGGACCCTAGTCAAGGGATTTTCGAGGCCAAAAAAGGCCAAGAAGGCCTCCAAAACTGTGTTTTTAGTCGGGGTACCCTGATTTTTTAACATTTTGTGGATTTTCAGCCTCATTTAAGGGGGTATTATTGGCTTTTTTGGTGGGGATGGAATTTATTCCAAGGTATTACATTCATAGTGATATTAGGTCATTGAAATATTATTGTTTTTTATAATGAACTGCTATTTACAATCAAATATATAACTATATATACATATTTTTTATATATTCACACAAAAAATAAAATTTTTAAAATAAATAATTAAACATATTTACATATAAAATATATTAGCTTTGTCTAAATAATCACTAATATCAATTTTATTTAAAATACCAATATATGAATATTTATATAACTACTATATATTAATATAACTATATATATATATATATTAATCTAGCTATATATAAATATATTAATATAACTATATATATATATATTAATTTCACTATAAATATATATATTAATATCACTATAAATATATATATTCATATAACTATATATATATATATATTAATATAAAAATATATTACTATACGAATAAATATAACTATATATATATAAATAGAGATATATATTAATATAACTATATATATATATATTAATATAAATATATATTACTATATGAATAAATATATCTATATATATATAAATAGAGATAAATTTTAATATAGCTATATATATAAAAATTAATATAACTATATATATATATTAATATAACTATATATATAAATATTAATATAACTATATATAGATATATTAATATAACTATATATATATTAATATAACCATATATATTAATATAACTATATATATATTAATATAAATATATATATATATATTAATATAATTATATATATATATATATTAATATAATTATATATTACTATACGAATTAATATAACTATATATATATATATAAATAGAGATATCATAAAATAGCATACAAATCAAAATAGAGTAGTCGTAAGGGCTTAGGCGCGCAAGGGGGAGGTCTCGAGTTCAAAACCTATTGGAGGCAGAGGCCTACGTATGGGGGTGGATGTGGGGGGCGAGCACTGATAAAGGGTGGAGGGGTTGCGTGTGGGGTGCTGGAGGGGGTGGAAAGAGCTATTAAAAGTGAGGATCAAGTGCTATAAATCCCCCCAGATTGGTATGATTTTTTTAATTTTTTGTAATTTTTTGTAATTTTTTTTAATTTTTGTAAATTTTTTAACTTTTATCTGCACTTTTTTAAAAGCGTTGATAAAAGTGTTCTTTATCAGTGCTAAAATGCATGTGCTAATAAAGGAAGAGCTGTTATAGGACCCCTTTATCAGCGCTACAAAAAGTGCTGATAAAGGGATACTTTTATAAGCACTTTTTTTAGCACTGATAAAAGACCCCTTTTATCAGCACTTTTTTAGGGCTGATAAAAGGGGTCGTTATGAGTGCTTTTTGGAGTGCTGATAAAGGAGAACCCACTTTATCTTCACAAGCTTTAACAACGCTTTTCTAGCACTGTTAAAGGCCATTTTTAGCGCTGATAAAGGGCGTATTTGTAGTAGTGTAATAAATATATAACATATTTAGACACATGTGAATAACAATATAGATATTACATGAAGAGAAACCTTAAAAAAGATTGTTAACAAGAGGGTAATATAAGGCCATGATCAAATCATATATGGTATGAGATATTATAATATCATTCTGTAATTAATTATAATAAATTTATATTTATTATACACGTGGTTTTAACAAGTATGAAAAGATTCAAGACAAGATGTAAAGGGATTTCATCCCAGTTTTTATTTTTGTGAGAAACATACATTATTCACCACCCATTCCTTTTATGTGGGGTGTATACTTACCAAGGATGCATTAAATTATTATTATAATTTAATTTATTTCTATTTACATATCCATTTTATTATTTATCTTTCATGATGTTTATGTATCAAATGTTACCAAATCGGTAAAATAGTTTTGTCTTAATTTTCTTAAATTAAGACAGAATTTTTTTTAAGCACATAAATTATTTTTTCAGAATATATACATCCATTTTATTCATTTTAATATAAATATCACGTATTTAATGATATTTTATTCTTAATTTTATTTCCTTTTCATTCCTGGAGAGTATGATCCCATATTACTATGTGATAAGAGTTAATTGATACAATCTCATCGCTTTTCGATACTTTTAATGACTATGATTATTTGATGAAATAATATGATCTATCTCTCAAGAACACTCATTATATTCATTATCATATAATTATTCATAATATATACATATATTTGTATCAATTATTCACTCTTTGTTACATTATATAATTATAAAAACTATTTTTTGGAAAATCTGATTATATTTCACTCTTCAGCTAGAAATGTATTTTGCTACAAAAAGAATGTTTTATTTTTTTTTTATAAAAAATGTTTTGAAATGATCCATGGAGATAATTTTCCGTGAAAAAGTATTTTAAAATTTTGTTTTTTCATTTATGCATCCTTTAAATGTTTTAAAATCTATTTTCAAAGAAAATGGGTTTTCAAATGTTTTCAATATTATTTTATATTTTTTAATGAAAATGTTATTCAATATATTAACATTATTTTTTTTCATGGAAAAAAGATTTCAATTTTTTTAAATCATACTATAAAATTATTCAACCTATTTTCAATTAATAAACAGTTTTCAAAATGTTTTTAGGGTTATATAATAAATTATCATGGTAAATATTTTTCCAAATATTTTCAATCTTTCTTTCTATATATTAAAGTAATTTTAAATGGAAATTGATTTAAAATGTATTAATTTTTAATGATTATTTTTCAATGATTAAAATATATTTACCTCATGAAATTTTTTCAACATATCCTTCCAATTATTTTTCTATTTGATATAAAATCTATTGATTTTACTCATACTCTCTAAGGAAAAGATCCTGATGTAAAATTAATAATCATTCGTAAATTGATTACGGTTGGATAGAATGATGATTTAGACACCTCATTCATATCCATTGATTTTATTAATTGTAAACAAACTTATTTCTTTTAGTGATATATTCTTGAATTGATTATAAAACCCATAACTTTTCATATTTTATGATAGGATGAAATGTTACTGATACCCATTTCATTTCATATGTTATATATTTATGTTTATAAAACAAATATTTTTTTATGTGGTATGATATGATGAATGTTTTAGTATATTTTTCGAACATATATAGATGATTTTATTAAGATACTGGTGGAACTATATCTCCCTCCAACGAATTGGGTAATGAATAGTTGTATAAGAGCTCAAACAGTACACGAGTTGTAGTTGATGCCTAAAAAAAGAAGGTACATCGTTTGTATAAGAAGCCAAAAAATAAAATGGTACATTAGTTGTAGGACAATATTAAATATAATAGGGGCATATATGTTCTAGTCCAAGTATAAAAATAATAAGGCACATAAATAATATCCCATGCCTTAAAACAAGAAGGTACACCGGTTGTAGTTGAAGCCAGAAAATAAGAATGTACACATGTTGTAGACTATCCATGAAAACATGAAGGTATATGGGTTTTACCCCAATCAAAAAAGTTAGAGTATACATGGGTTTTTACCCCAGGAATAATGTATTTACATCCATCATAACCCAAGCATAACTTGTAATAATGGTCTTGGTAGGTAGCCATGACATAATATTTTCTATTCTTATATTCATGACACAAATTATATGTATTATTCCATAATTATGATTTCATGGAATATGATGTTTATTTACTTATTATTTATGTATTATGAACTACAATGATTTATTCTATTACTAATGCTTATAATCTCATACATTCAAGGTATAATATTATAATGTCATGATCATGTTCTCATACAACTATGTTCATGTTAATTCATAAATGCCTCCCATTTTTACCCTTACCGAGCATCAGTGCTCACCCTTTTTATTTTTACATTACCTTGTTACAAATATATATTTCATATATGGAATTATTATAATGGATTTTTTATGAGAACCTAGTGGGAGAAAATTTATCTCTCTAATGTAATAATGTTAAAATATACATGTTTCCAAATGCACTAAAATAATATGATCTTTGTGTGTCTATTTGTAAAAAATATAAATATTCCTCAAAAGATATGTAATTTCATTTTAGTTATTGACTATTTCATTATTGTTGATATAAGAGAGAAAGAGTATTTAACCTTTTGATGAAAGGATGAGAAAACCATTGTGGGAACCCTAAAGACATGAATATGTATAAGTATAAGGAGAAATAAATGTATAGGAAAATGTATTATATTTTTTGTTATGGATATGATGATTAGTTTCATATAAATATATCATTATATATATACTACAAGTGGATGTGGCTACGGATGAGTTTTACCTAGCGGTAACAACTCTAACAAATTGTTTTAGGCGTGGATTAGGGTAATCAAGTACTTTAAAATGGGACTTGCTACACACAAGGTCTGAAATTCTCAGGATATGTGCTTTGGAAATTCACAATCTCATATCAAACCATTTTTAAGGATTTCAATAGAATATTAATATGAATATCCAAGGATAAAACTAATTTTTCATTAATTGAAAATGTAGGTGTACTAATTTAGACATCTTATATGTAATTAATCATGATTATTTGGGTTTTATCTATGTTTTGTGTTTCTCAACCCATTATTTATAATTTTTTACAATATATATAACTATAAGGGACATGTGGAACATTGAATTTTTCAAATTTGAAACATCTGAATATTATGAAATTTTATTTCCCAAATGGAATTCTCATAAACAGAATAACGATCCCCATATGTGTATTGATTACACTACTGAGGATAAAGAGAATAAAAATTAAATGTGATAGGTATTTGATGTTCATCCAATATTGTTTACATTAATCAAAAAGAATAATTATAATATTGAGGTTTAGGAACCTTAACACATGATTCATAATTCATATTCTATGATGTTTTCAAATTAAAAGATATTTCTATATGAATCAAGAAATATATAATATGTTTCTGTATAAGTTTTCATTAAATATTAAAAATAAAATTTTGACTAGTGATTTTATATAAAGTTGATATTTTGATTAAGTAAAGGCAACCCTTAATGTGATCATTTTTTTGAGAAAAATTTGTTTCACTTTGATAAAGATTTGATTGGTTTGGAAAATGTAAATTAGATAGAACTGATTACCTTGAATCATATTATTGATTTTTGAAATAATGGTCTATGTCATCACTGATTTTTTATAACCTTTTTTTAATGAATATATCTATTATTTGTTGTAATATTTAATAATGAATGTTTTCCAAAAGTATTTTGGGTAATTTATGTTATTACCTTGTTTCGAGAGAATATATAATGATTGTATTCACATGATTGGAATTTGAAAATATTAACTACATTTTGGTATATGATTGACCAAGGTTATGATGATTTTTTGGAATTATTTCTAATTTTTTTTATTTTAATCATTCAAAGGGGTTGAAAGGTTTAAAATTTAATTTATTTTTACAAAAAAATTCAGATGATGTTTGTGTGATTAATTATTATCTCACGCTTGAGGATTCTGGCATATTGGATAAACTTCTCTAATTTTTTTACATAAACTAAAGAGAGATGGGACGAGTTAAGATAGATCTCATGATGTTTATGTGCATCAGGATTAAAAAATACAAAATAATTTTTTGAGAAAGAGGTGAATTTGATCATGTAACAATAATGGATAATATTTTCTTAAAATCATTCAAGTATGTCTTTTCATGAAAAATCATAATTGTTAGGAAAAGTATATTTAAATAATATTCTATCCTAGTACAATTTTTTTTGGATCAATTTCATTGTCTTGTATGTCATCACAAAATTATGGCATTGTGATTGTTAAATTTCTCAGGACCATATTCAATTAGCCTTATAAAAAAATTTATTGGTATTCACATATATATTTTATGATCTTACTTTATAGGGTTTTATGTTTGGAATGTTACCAAATTGGTAAAATAGTTTTGTCTCAATTTTCCTTCTTTGAGGCTCTTATTTGTTTTGCTCCAAAATAATTTTTTGAGGAGTATATACTTACATATTACATGTTATATCCTGAATATTCAACATAGATTAATATTTACATATAAATATAATTTGATTTTATTATATTGAGTGTATGATCTTATGTTACCAAGTGATAACTATTTTTTAATACAATCTTATCGCTTTTCAAGATTGTTATTGATTTGTTTCATGTATGAAATATTATAAACCATCTCTCAATAATTGTCATGATTTTACTTGACAAATATATACGAATGTTATATCCATGTATTTGTATCATTTTTCACTCTTTAGTACTTAAGATAATTATGAATTTTTTTATGAAAATTTGACTGTATTTCTATCATCAATTAGAAATAAATTTTATTACCAAAACCATGTTCTCAAATATGTTTTCCAAAATTTATTCAAATTATTTATGAAAATAATTTATATTTAAAAAAGTATTTCAATTTTATTTTAATTTTTTCAAATATTTTATTATTTTTTTCAATGTTGATTTCATAAAAATGGTTTTTAAATTAATTCAAGATTATTTTATCAATTTTTTAGAATTTTTTTTTCAAAATGTTTTAAATTATTATTATAAGGAATCAAGGAAAAATATTTTTAAAATGTTTTCAATCCTTATTTACAGGGTTCCAACTTATTTTCATTCAAATGGTTTTCAAAATGTATTCAGTATTATTATAGAAAATTCAAGGAAAAAGATATTTAAGATGGCTTAAATCCTTCTTTCTAAGATTTCAAATAATTATCATTGATAATGTTTCTCAAAAGGTTTTATGTTTTAAATTGAATTTTTTTAAAAGAGAAGGGATATTTACATAAATAAATGATTACAAAATATCCTTCTATGAAATTTTCCATTTGAGATAAAATCCATTGTGGTTACTCATGCACATAAAGGAAATGATCCAAAGGTTCCATTCATATTGTTTCTTAAATAGATTATGTTATGATTGAATTTTTAATAAGACACTGATTCACATCAATGGGTTTTAAGCGTTTTAATCCCTCTTCTTTTTCATGGGTTATGTTTCTGGGAAGTGATTATGAAACTTATTACTTTTCATATGTTATAAACATATTAAATTTTATTGATACCCATTTCATTTATTAGGATATGGTTTATTTTTTATTAAACATATCTCTTTTTATGGGTCAGGATATGATGAATGTTTTATAATCTTGTGGAAGACATATGAATGATTTTATTATGAGATGGATGGAACCTATATATCCCAATAATTAATTGGTTATTGATAAACTCTATATGAGCTTAATGGGTAAATGGGTTGTACCTCATTCATAAAAACAATGAGGTATGTGGGTTCTAGCCAAGCCTAAAAACAATAAGTTACATGGGTTGTAGCCCAAGAATAAAAAAATAGGCAATAGGTTGTATCCCACGCCTAAAAACAAGATTGTATATGAGATATAGCCCAATCCCGAAAAAACAATGTATACGGGTTATAGCCCAAGATAGAAAAAAAGATGGTACATGGGTTGTTTCTCGTGACCCAATATAATAATGTATATAGTTTGTAGCCTAATTTTAAATGTAAAAGGTTACATCGGTTATTATTTGAACCCTGAACTATGTACATGGGTCATATCCCAATCCTGTTATATTATAAAGGTCCTGGTAGGTTGTCTTGATAAAATAATTTATTTTCTTATATGAATTCCTAAAATTATTTGTCATATTCCATAGTTTTGATTTCATGGATCATGATATTTATTTCCTTATAATTAATGTATTATGAATTGTTAAGATTTATCCCAAAACTCATGTTTATTATCATGGATATATAGGGTATGATCTTCTAATGTAATGATCATATTCCCATATCCTTATTTAAATGTTTATGCTTACCTATCTCCCTTGTTTACACTTACTAGTCATCTGATATCTCCCCTTTTTATGATTACATACCAAGGTATTGAAGATATATTTCATTAATGATATATGTATGAGGGATTCTATTGTTTTATAACATATTTTGCGAAAATTTTTCTTTCTTATGTACTAGTTTTTCTGATTCCATGTTTCCATAGGCACTAAACTAATACGGTCATTGGGAATCCATCTATAAAATAATTTTAAGGATTCTGAAACAATTTTGTAATTTCAATATATATCATTACTGAGTCGCTATATATTTATCAATGTTTGTTTCAATTTTAATAAGATCAAAATGGATATGATATAATAAAATGTTCTCAAATTCAATTAATCTTAATATTACACACTGTATTTTTATTATTAAAAGATAATAAAATTATTTTGAATGTTCATATCAACTATATTTCATTTTAATGTCTTTTAATGGGGAAAGGGTCATAAGAAATAGATTGACTTCATTAGGATGGAAATGGAATGCATTTTAACATTCATATTTCAGAAAATCTTATAAAGATGATGGTATTAATAAATAAAACTAAATGTCATCATCTGAAATTCAACTATCAGGAATAATTCATAAATTAAGAATTATCTGTATATTATGATATCTCAGCATCCTAAAACAATTTATACACACATGAAAAATCCAATTATTATAATAACTGAACATTATAAGAAGCACTGCTTTTACTATACAAACATAAATCATGAGCTATAGAGTCTAATGAAAATTCATCATCATTTTTGTATATAAAATCAAATGAAAAATTGACATATTTATTAATTTTATATTATAGGTTGTATATATTTAATCACACTGTTTTACTCAACTAAACATTATGAATTTTTCTTCATTGTAGGTAGCACATAGCTCTATAAATGATTTATCTATATATAATTACATAATATTTCTTGTGAAATTTATAATAATTATTTTAAATACGGTTATTTTTAATTATTTCTCTATATAATATTTTTAAAACATTCTTTGTATTTTATTTATATTTTTTCCCAGAAGAATCTTTTGTGTCATCATTTTATCTCACATTTTCCATGGATCTCATAGTGACATTATTTTCCAAAAAATAAAAATATAACATTTTTTAAATTATTTAATATATATTTCATAATTTCATAATCTAAATTTTAAAAATATTATTCACTTTCTTATTACAATTATATTTTATAAATAATAATTGTAGTAAAATTAATAAATATTTCCTAAAATTATTCACTATTATGAAAAAAAATTAAATGTTGTTTTATATCCTTCTATATTTTAGAAATTGTTTTGTTAACCCAATATTCCCTTAATTTTTTAAACTCAATATTATAAATTTTGATTTTATATTAATCTAACATATTAACATGATAAATTAAATGTATTTCTTATGAGAATATTTTACCCTTTATTTCAATGTAATTATATTTTTGTACTAAAGTTGATAAATATTTATAATTTTTCCCTTTTGGGGTGAATTATTACAGAATTTTCTGTATAATACTGTAACATAAATGTTTAAAAAACATAAAATTACAAATTGAGTGCACATAATTTTCAATTAAATTATATAAAATTTTACTGTAATGATATGTTTTTAAATTTTAATCATTTGGTAATGAAATAAACATTACTGGGGATAAAAAATGCACACCCTATTTGGTTACAATTATTTTTCATTTCTTTTTCTAAATCAAACACCTTTATAAGTAGGTATAAATATAAAAGAGAATATATTTCGTTTTTATGTATTTTATATTTTTAATAATAACATAAAAATTGATGTTTGACCCCTTAATATTATCGTCTTTATATACTATTGGAAATTCAATCCCCTTCCAATTTTAATTTCGGATATATTAAAAAAAATTAAGGATAATATTTTCATATAATTTTATTATTAATAAATAGTTAAAATATTAATATATTACCATTTTGGTTCAATAAATTTCCAAAAAAAATAAATTTATAATATTCCTTTATAATATAATGATCACTCTTCATTTTTTGTCTCAAAATAGATTTAATTTTTTTATTCTGTTTATTAATTTATTTTTTATATATTACATTTTATTTTTTATAGACCCCATTTAAAAGTACTAATATCACATTAAATTTTCTTCCAATTTATTATTAACAAAATTTTACTTTCATATTCAAAAAAAAGGACTTCCTTTATCCCTTAATAAATATTTATTAAATTTTAAATTATTTTAGGGCATTTAAAAATTGTTATTTACCTATAAGAATTCTGAACAGTTTCGAAAAATCTAACTCAATTAAGGTCAATTATTTTATTTACAATTATAAATCAATATTATCATTAATTTAATTCTAAAACCACATTTAAATATACAGAATGAGTATGTATTTTCATTATCACCAATTTTATTAATGAATGAAATTCAACATCATATGAATGGTCATGTTTCTCAACACGTAAACATACTTTTTCTCATATATATTTGATTCCAAATTTCAATTATAATTTTTTATAGAATGATTAGCAAGATCATATAAATGTTTTTAAATTTTAAGGAATATAGTATACATAACCTTTTTTGATCTTATTTATATAAGTAGAGTAATCATCTATTTTAAATAAGAAATTTTAATTTTATTAAATTATGAACATATGTTAACATTTATAACTTAATTTTAGAATTAATAAAGTTATACATTTTTGAAATAAACTCTAAAAACAAATTCATTGTTTTTAAAAATAGATGTGGAATAAAATTTAACAAAATATATTTCAGATCAATGACCAATAGTCATCGCCTATGATGCCATATTTTATGCCCAACAACTAAGATAACCACTCATGGTGTTAAGGAATCTTGTTATGAAACTTTTTTTATCAATTTAATTCCCAATATATTTTATATGACTCTTTCTCACTCTATGATCTAGATAATATATTAATTTTCTGATATGGTCTTTTTAATATTATATACCCGTTTATTAATATAAAATTATAACTTGAATAAGAAAATTTAATTTTTTGGCCTCTAGTGCAAAGGATAATAAAAGGAATTTGAATAACATATCAGTCTTATGTATAAAAAAATAAATCATTTATATAAACGATCCTTTTCTAATATTAGTGTGCACTAATCCTATAAGGTTATACAATAGTACAGAATTACAAATTAATCTTGTTCCAAACATAATGTATGTTGAATTAAGAATACAACTAAAAATAATTTAGAACTATCAATTATAATGAAAATTATAATATTTAATTAGTTTTCCATATTTTTTATGGATAAGTTTTTTTCATGGTTTTAAATTTTTTTTTAAAATTTGATTTCTTATTATATCTTTTATATGTTAAAACTTTAGTTATAAATACATTGATAATAATGGTATATTTATAATCTTTAGTTATTATGACTAAAAATTCCAACATTTCATTAATATTTATAATTTAGATTATGTTACCACATTATGTACACAACCTATATATTTATACATCATGTTATTATCATATGAATTACATAATCCCGTGATCACCTTACGTCCTCACCAGTTATTGTGTGTCCCTCATTCTATTTGATTTTTCATTTATTATAAACATCCATTTATTTATTTCCAAATTAAAGGATAATTAAGAAGAGTTTTGAAGGATATCATTATTCCAATACATTGATTCCATAATATTTTACATTATTAAATTACATTAGTTGCAAACTATATTGATATTTTTCATCACACACATCAATGAACTTAAATATGTTAATATATGTCAGATTTATATTATGAATAATATGTATTAATAAAATACCTCATTAAATTAAAATTTTTAATCCTTTTAAAAAATCATAAAAAATGTATTATAAACATTTGATTTTTAATGGGACATTTTTAAATAAATTGAATATGGATTTATATAATTTTTTTAAAATTAAATTTTATATTTACAATTATTTTTTTTTTGATTTGACCAAATTAACATTATTTTTTCCTATAAAATAGATATTATATTATAATAAATTTTCTTATTTTGAGAGATAATTAATTTTTAGATTAATAGTGTAAAATAACTATTTTACTAAAACCATAATTTTATTACATTATCATATTACAAGATTTAATTACCTTATTTAAAAAATATTCTTTATGTAGATAATATATAAAAAATATAATGTTATAAAAACAATTTAATTTTATGTGTTATATTTAGAAACACAATGTTTATCATTATAAAACATAATGAATCATTCATAAAGTTAATTATCTTTTCCTTTTATTATAATTAAGTATTCACAGGATGAAAATTATTATAGGATTGATTTTTAATAATAAAAAACCCATTGCATTAATTAAAATATATTTAATGATATAGAAATCAAATATATTCAAATACAAAATATATATATGTTTTAAACATAAAAGTAGATAATAAATAAACATTTTTATTAGTATTCTGTAAGTTAAATTTTTACAGTTTTATAACCATTATAAAATAAAACAAATAAAAAAAATTTCTTTTGGAATCCTTAATTTAAATTTTTTTATAATGTTTCATTTAATATTTTGGAAAAAAATTACTTAGAATAGAATTCAATTACATAATTAAAAAACCTAAATAGTAAATATAATTGTCATCCGATAAAGGGATTAAAAATATAAAAAATCATTTTACAAATTTATTTATGAGAGTGGATTGACCAATGATATACCCATCTCAATCATTTTCAACTTTTAATCTTTGATACATATGAATAGTTTCATTATATCATTGAAAATAAATGAGTTTATAAAAAAAATCCCATTTTACAATACTATCAATTCTATCACATTAATCTACCCATTAAAAGGGTTTGAATATTAAAAAACTCTTATATTTCCTATCGTCAATCCCAAACACCCCTTCCTACCTAAAAGCATGTATATTCAAAAAAGAAGGTTTTAAAGATCATTAGAAAACCATTACATGTAGAACATCTAATGGGATATGTAATACTCCCAACCTTACCACCCTGATTATTTTCATTGTGTGGTTCACACCTAGGTAGAATTTATATCGAAAGTTATGATATGATATTAATTGTGTACATTCATAAATATTGTTATATAAATTTAATATCCATTTTATGTCTTCTTAAAAAATCATTGGGAAAATTGAAAAACTATATAGATTTTTGTGTAGACTATCATCTCAGTGAACAACTGATTTTTATTCATAGTATCATAACATATCTGAAAATTTAATTATTGATAAAAAATATAATAATTATGAAATGATAAATTTTCATAAATGATAATTGTTTTATTTTAATATACCATCATATTCTATGTTAAAAAATAGCACCTCCAGGGTACGTTTATATTTTCGCCTCTATAGAAAAATGTATTTCACTTTTCAGTAACCGAATAAAATTAATTGTTTTCCAAATGAATTTTTTTTAAATAAAATATATTTGACAAAGTATTTATATTATTGTATTAAAATATTTTACAATCTATAAATTTCATTAATAACATATATTTATTGTATCTTTAACTGCCTAAAATTAAATAATGAAGACACTGTTCTTATTTTGGGTCCATTTCGAGTTAAATTATCAACCTATTCAAAAATTATGATAATTTAATAAAAAAACATAAAATTGTTGAATTCAAGTGACCATGATTTTTTTACAAATCCATTGAACTTATTTCAAAAACTGAAATCGTTGAATAGAAAATGACCAAAAAACACCAATTTATGATACAAAGATTAATTATATTAAAATTAAATAAAATACCCAAATAATAGATCATATATTATAAATAATAGAAATAAAATATAAATTAGTAATTTCCTAAAAAATAATTTTTTATTCTATATGTTTTTTGTAACAACATGTATTTTTTTAAATAAAAATCCCATTCTGAATGAATAAATGATTTATTAAGAATTGATGGAATATAAATAACATAAAAAAGATGAATTATTTTTAATAGTTATATGTTATATAAAATTGAAAATACCATTAACTATTATAAATATTTATAATATATTTATTCTATAGTAACCATTAGTATTTTTTATTAAGGGTTATAATAATTTTTATATGACATAGGCAATGGAAGCATTGACCATAACCAGTAGGATTGTTCCCTATAAAGCTAATTTTGTAACATATTCAAGGTATAATACTTAATTTGAATTTTCCCTTCAGTAAAAACAATATTAAATTCAATAATTGTAGAATGATAAAAATAAATTCTGATTTAAGATCAATCTCATCAAGATCACACAACTTAAGTTTTTATTCGAACGACACTGTTAATATCACACCATCAAACACCATACTGTTAAGAAATTCACTAGAATAATATAGGTATTTGTTTTTAGACTATAAAATATGATTTATATATATATATTCAAAAAAAATGATTATATTTATCTTTTTTAATATTTATTAATTTAAAATATTTAATAATTAGTTTTAGATAAATTATATTCTGATATGATATACTAAAATAGTATTTTTGGGAAATATATAGTTTCACACAAGATAGAATTTTTATGAATGCATGATTTTTTAATGTATATAAATTTTAATAGAATGTTATTTCGATATATTATTTAATAAATACAAATTATATTATAATATAATGAATAAAAATTTCATTGTTATAAGTATTGAAAACTGATACTTATTTAAGAAATTATTTTTAAAAAAATTAGACTTGTTGATTTAAAAGTATAAATAATCCTTTTCAATAATTATTTTTATAAAAGAAATATTATTTTTGAAAAAAAATGTTGAAATTTTCCAATAATTAATTTTTAATTATTTCTGGTGGTATTCTATGTTTTTAGTAAAAATTCGACATAATATAATTATATGGTATGTATTAGGACATCATAAAATAAAAAAGTGATGTAATAAATACAATAAATATTATTCATGACCAAATTTATGATTCCATTTCAAAATATTTCATTATTTTACTTTATTAATATTATAAAATAATATGGAATCCTTGGCAACATAGTTTTTATTTTTCATGTTTTAAAATAAATTCATTATGATCATGACTGACTTCCATATAAGAGAATATATTATTATTTTTTCAGTTCATATAATTATGAAATTAAAAATTACAATCCAAATTTTTATACACCATGAAAAAATATAATGGTTTTTCATTTTCAGTACATTTACATATAGATTCCAAAACCTATGTTATGAAATTAATAGTGAATTCCCCTGTAATTTTATATATAATTTAACCTAACCACTAATTACCTATCACTAAAAATCATTTAACATGAATTAAATCTACCCTTAACTCTCTGAAGTCATGTTAATGTTGTTTTTTCTCTAAATAATGTTTTACCAATATTTTATAGTCACCCTTTCATAGAAAAGAAACCTCTCCTCCTCCACATTTTCAAGCCACTTCTTTATATCATCCCTTCTTTATATCATCCATAGTAGTAAATTTCATTCATTTAATATGGAATTACATGAAAAACCCCAATATAATTATTATTTAGGTTAACATTGATGAATGTAATCCATATATTATATGATCTATGTGAACAAATTTTTCATGTACATAATATCAAAGTCCACGGTGGGACCAAAACTGTATATCTCTCTAGTTCATTTGGTGATAGTTTCATTTCCTGATATGACAAATATAGTGAATGGGTTCTTATTATATTAATAGTGTTTTACATTATTCTAGTTTTTAGACTTGACATGTTTTTATTATTTCATATTTTATGTTATTTAAAAATTCTAATGTATCCTTCAAGTTGGCACCAAATATCTAGATTTGATGTCAGTATTTAGGAATCTCACTCCTTTTATTTACAAATAATATAGATATTAACACAATTTTGATACATTAATTATGAAATGAGTTGACTATTCTTATACTAGGATTTATTGGCCATTGCTTTCTTATGTATGTCCTCATGATATACCTTGCAGTTTTAGATGAAAATAATGAATCAAGTGGAATGTTATGGATTTTATGTTTATATTCTTTTATTCTTTTTCATTTTGTTATTTTATGTGACCTATTATCCAATGATCCTTTGCTTAATGATCATTTGGGATTATAATAAAACATTTTATGTAATTTTTCATGAAATAAAGTGTATTGTAATAAGAGTTATATTTTTTTATATGATAGGAAAGACTAGTTATATTGGTGAGGAAGATTAAAAACAATATTTATATCCTTAAAATTTTGTCTAAATTTAAGAAAATATAACTATATATTTGAATTTTGTTGAGGAACTTATTTCTATCAATATAAATAATTTTTAGGAAACTAAAACCTGGTGTGGATCTACCATCATTATACATAAGTGTATTAAACCCAAATAAATTTCTTTGAGATGGACTTGATCATCACATTATTCATATAAATTTTCCTTATTAAACACCTTGTTTGACACTCCTTGGGGATATGCTTGTGAAATTCACATAATCACTGTGAATCATTTAAAATGGAAAAATGTTTCTATATAACATTATGCTAGACAATAAAACATGGATAACATAAATTGACCATAGAAATTAAAATGTTAATGAATATATGTAATTTTGGAGACATAACACTAATGATCATGGATTACCATTTAAATTTTCAATAATTTAAAAATATTAAACCATAATTCTCTATAAGTTTTAGTCAATTTTTAGAGATAAAATAATCGATATCAACGAATAATGTGAAGGGAAATATGATGACATCTCATGTGAGATTCCCAAATTGATACATGTAGCATTTGGGAACTTCTGGGCATTAATTTCCCTATTAACTAGATTTTGGACCAATCCATAAATCCCTGAGATTATATGAATCCCCCCGTGATATATAATATTTCAATTGAAACTTTTATGCAACCAAGGCCTTTGAGTTTTAGTTGTTCTATCTTTCACTTGATCACAGTCATATATATCAACTCCATTTAAAAGATCGTCTCCACCCATGAAATATATTAGGAAGATATATTTGTGTCATCTTTCTATCATATTGAGGGAGATCAGAATCAATTTTTTTCATTGGATGATTATATAAAGCCACTATTGGAAATCAAATAATTTTCTTGATCAAATTCTTGAAAAGTTTTCTTTAAAAAAAATTCACCTTTACATCATACATTAAATGTAAGGGATTTCATTACCCTTGTTCAAAATGATTCAATATCCATTTGTTCATATGAAGATATATTCACTTGACCTTCAAGATACACTTCCTATTTTTTTATCTTCTTGAATGATAGGGTACTCTGTTATTTGGTGATCTAAATATGAGTCTATGAAAAGATATGGAATTTTTAGAGTGTGGTAACTATAATCAAATTCTCAAATATGCTATAAAATTTTAAATGATTGTATCTATTCTCATAATTCTCATGTAAATATGTTGTATAAAATGGCCATTAATTCCAGATGTTATATGAATAAATGTAATAGTGGAATGAAAGTACAAAATTCTATTAATAAAAATTCAGGGAAGAAAACTCCAATGAATTTCCCAAGGGGGGTGAAAAAATTAATTAGTTACATAATGGAAGGGAACAAAGCTAATGATTTTTAATGAGATAAAGAAACAAATTTGTTGGAATAAATGAATGGTCCAGTAAAGTCTCACACTATTATATAATTTTTCAACTACAAGGAAGAAGGGAACTAGGTGAATAAATGCTCGATTCCAAGGGTTTTTGACCATAACTATTTAAAACAACATCTAAGGCATAAAAATGATGAGATATCGTCTTCCATAAAAACATATAAGGTAGAACATGAAAAGATATGTGGTAATAGTTACACTAGTTTTCTTTAAAGGATAGTGAATATACATTTTAATTCTCTTTCTGAACATTATTTCATATCACACGTGTTCTCTAAACTATTCTATCAACACCTCAAAAAATTGAAGTTGATTTATATATGAAGTTAGAAAGGGGGTAAATTATTTCATACCAATAATATAACTCATACCAAGTCAAAAGTTTTAGGTATAGATTCCCATGGATGATTGTGATAGTCCTTTTAGTGTAATTTTAGGTAGTTCATGGTATTTATTTGAATTAATTATATTGATCCATTATAAATTTCAAATATATGAAAATCACCCTTAATTTTTTTAATATTTGTATTATTAAATACAATTGAAAATAGTATGATGAATCTCCTTTAATATCATCATCCCAGTAATGTAAATTATTTCCTTGTTTAAGATTTTATCTATCACTTATAATTGCTACAATAGAAAATACCTTTCTTGAGTAAGTTACCATTGTTATGGGATACACTGATGTGGTTTTGGAATAATTTTCTAGTCTTCCTCATATTCATGAGAATGATTTATCAATCATGATCATACCTAGACGATTGAAAAGTTCCATGAATCCTCATTGAATTTCCATTTTTGGCCATGTGGAGTCGAAGAATAAATTATAGGAAAATTATGATAAATGTTTTCTATACTCATTTGATTCACCAAGGGGTGAACCAATCCACTTTAAAAATAAGAAAGGACTGTTAAATGCATATTTTCAAGGATTATGATGAACTCAACAAGATTATGATAAAGGAAAAGTATCCTCTTCCTCATATCGATAACATATTTGATAAACTATGAGGATCAAAATACATATCGATGATGGAAATGTTTTTTAGATATTATCAAGTAAATGTGGGGAAAGTAGATATCCCCATGACTACATTTTTAGGAAAGAATGTGATCTATAATTTCATAGTGATTCCATTTCGGCTCACTAATAATACATAAAAATCATGAATATAATGTAAAAAATCATTTTATATTATAATAAAATATTTTTGGTAGTCTTTGTAGGAGATATTATTGTCTTATTTAAAATAATTTTGGAATAAGAGGATTATTTAAATTGCACATCAAATCCTTTATTAATGGAATATTTAATATTTATGTAGAGTTTATATTATTTTAATATTGACATTTTAATCAATATTATTTATTTTCTCACAAAAAAATCTATATTTAAGGATACTTCAAAAATAAAATTATTAAAGAATAGGAATTAACAACATCTATGATAGAAATATATAGCTTCTATGGATTCTCTGGATATTATCAATGACCTGTTAAAAACATATCATGATTTTCGAGAACAATAAGATGCCTATCATGGAAAGGGTTGAAATTATTATTGGAAGATTATTGAGAGGGATGATAAAAAGATATCAATAATAGACTAGTCACTACACCTATAGACACATTAACATTAAGTGGAGAAGTAGATTCGATCTACGGTGATGCAACCAAAAAGGTTTTGGGTTTTGTAATCATAGAATATTAAAAATCTCTAGCCTATACATCCTTATAATAAATGATTCACGATAATAACTAACCAACTCGTGATCTATTAATAGATGCGGTGATATTCACATTTATGATTTTGTGTCATTATCTCCACATATAAATGTGTGGAATATATATGACAATAAAAGCCTCATGCTTATATTCACACAAAATAATGTCACATGAGTTTATTATCATGACTTATCCCGGGGGCTCTTGTCGTGACTACCCCAAACCCGCCTTACATAGGCTAGGGGATGGCGACTAGCACTAGAAATCATATCCCAAAATGGGATGGAATTTCCTTTAAACCTGTACACACATAGACTATGTACACAATAAACAAAAACCACAATGAAGAACTAATGATAGTAAAATTGTGAACTGAATGTATAAAAAGGGTTAGTATAAAAACTCAACTGAAAAGAAATTAAATCATAAATGGAAAAATGGGTTCCAGAGGATGTCCAACAACGATCCTTCCTGATGGGTAAGTAAATATCATTGTCTATCCTCACTTTAGCTCCCCAAATCTATCAATCGCCTTTGAGCAACATTTTATCCTGGATCTCGATGTCTTAGTAAAGTAGTATATCATATTCACAAGACATAATAAGGTGTGGGAGAAGCCCATGTAGGGGTGAATATAACGATACCAATTAGGGAACCCGAGACCCCCGATGGTCACCCAAAATTCCACAAAGTGAAAACCACAAAGCAGACTCTCAATCACAAATCATAATGTAAGAGTAAACTCACCCAATGTATAAAACACAGAGAATAAGAATAAATTTTATTAGTATTCATATAGACCATTTTATTTTGTTGAGAGTTTCTCTTTCTAATCCACAAAGGGTCGCTATACTGCTAATCCATAAAGGGTCTCTCTATTTCCAATCCACAGAAGTTCACACTACTACTTATTCACAGAGGGTCACACTGTTATCGATCCACGAAGGGTCTCTATCATGTAGATCCAAAAAGTGTCTCTATATTTCTTTTACATGGGGGTCGCACTACTGTTGATCCACAGAGGGTCTCCCTCACACCGATCCAGAGAGGGTTACTCATCACTTGACAGTCAGCCACTAGATTCTTGCACTTAGTATGCTTGTGTTACGGAGAGTCTTCTACTCATACAATCAGTCATACCTCGGCTAAAACGATGTCCCTTGAATAATTATCCCAATGGACCATCTTGTCGTAAGAATTCCATAGTGACAGACATCACGTCAATCAGAAACCTTGTCTGTATGTTATATGAAAAAAATGGACTAGTTGGATTCATGTCTGATCCCACACTGAAATATTCTAACATCTACCAAAACCCAAGGGAATTAGTTCAAAAGGTCCACCTCATAGATAGGGTCCTCATGCTGTATATAGCATGTAAATAGTATACTCGGTTGCCGAGTTACTCATGTTTTATTGAAACGTGGTTGGTTGGGTCTGGGTTATATAGGGGTTTGGCCCAGCCGGCCCATTGGAAACATGGGTCCATCCCGGCAGGAGCGTCCAGCCTTCATGGGGATCCCAGACTAAGAAAATGCGGTATGTTTTTTCTATACCACACATGTTGTGTCCGGTTCTACCATGTGGCAGCATCACCCCACCTCCCAAAACAACCATCTTGAGCCGACCGTTGCACCATCCAAGTGGGTCGCTCTATATCCCACACAGCACATCAATGTTGTAACTTTAACCAACCGTGGCGCCTATAGGAGCTACATATCTATACGGTTATCATGGGTCGGTCGTCACCACCGGTCACTGGTGCCACTGCACTGGAGGTGCCGTTCTTGCGATGTGGCACCTGTAGTGCCGCATCAGCGGTGTCCTGCCAACGACAACTTCTTCGAGCCACTGAAGATACTAAGATTTTCTATTTTCATTCATTTTTACCGCTATAGGCCACCCGAGTCACCAACATCACTACAATGCCCATGGAATTACCTTTCTTCCATGTCTCTCAGTTTCCCACGAAGAACACACAAAACCCAAGGGTAGTGGAGGGTCCAGGATTTGTTAGGATTGGACCGCGCCATCTACATTAGCATTTTATCAAAGGGGAAATTAACATTTATCATAAGACTATGAAAAACCCCAATATGAAACCCCATAACAAACTCCCTTACTAACTAATGAATCGCGGGTCAACCTGTTGGTTAGATGATCTAAGTTTTTATATTATTAAAGATTGTAGAAGTGGATTCATTTAAACATATAAATCCTTTACATGGATTCATTTGAATCCATTTCGGACGAAGGGAAGAATTATGAGTTCATTGTCATTCGACATTCGTCACCACTTGTCAATACCTGGTTCGATTCCTCCTATGATCTTCATTTTTCACAGTTATCTATTAAAGAGGAAATCCATTGGCGCATTGTTAGAGGTTTCCTTGGAATTTCAAATCCATTCTCTAATGTTTTTATTAAATAATTAAAATGACTCCATGTTGAGTTCATTAATGAAATTTCATAAATAAACCAATTATTCACACTAGAATTTTGGATAAACATCCAATTAAATGAGTCACTAATTTTTATTCATTTAATAATCATTGTTACACTGCAATTCTTCCAGATGTTACTTAATAATAGAATAAGAGAATAAAATAACATATAGTTATATTATTTTATTTTTCTGAAAATCGAATAATTATCTTCATTCCTATGACCCTTTCTGGTTGATTTTATGCTTCTTCTAAGAGAATCTTGGCACATCAAATTCAATAGTGCCCTCAAATTTTCAATTGGATCACCATTTAAAAAGATTGAAATACCCACTCACAATTTTACGGAACGTACCTGAAAAATATTCAAAATTATTTTCGGCCTCTCCATGACTCTGAATCACATGAAGTCTAATGTCATAGTCTCATAATAATTCCATATAATTGAAAATATTGTATGTAATTTCTAGGTCTTTAAAATCACCCCACCTTTGAAATTTACATTTCTGAAGGCCAAAACAAAAGCTAAGAAAACATATAGGGGCATTTAGCACAAATTTGAGCATCCCGCTCCCATGTGATCTCGTGGAGGTTCCTGTGCTGCAACTAAAATCTCACTAGAGGGATCGACCCTCCATGAAGTACTTTATCTTGTCGATCCCCTATCTCTATTGGGAACTCTGTAAAACTCACATAATCATCATTGTCCATCTCACCCTAGTCGATGACATGCTGTGGAAATTCATGTATATCCTCAGCTACAAAACATGGATAAATTTATTCACCTGATACATCTATGGGAGATGAACTATGAGGTACGCCAACTTTCCAACACTCCTAAGAATCTAGAATGGTTTGATGAACCTCAAAGATAGCTTGTCACCCTGTCAAAATCATCATAGACCTTGTAGAGGAGAGATCTATTTTAAGACATGGGATCCCTCCTATAACTCCAGGGGTATCCATATCCTATCATTATATGTATTTTGTATCCTTTCTGAAGTCTTCATCTATTCATGGATGATCTACATCTTCTAAGGGGTTTCTCGTACCAACTTTAGACCCATATGTATAGACTCTCTTGGGTATGTATAGAATAGAGATGATCTGCATGGTTTCCTGTACAGGGCCTCATATAGGGCCATTCTAATGGTGGAGTGATAATAGTTGTTGTATGTGAACATGACCAGTGTCAGGTGGTCCTCCCAACTATGGGCAAAATCAAGGACTCAATCAAAAAACATGTCATCATGTTTTTGTATGGTGTTCTCCATCTAACTATGAATCTATGGGTGAAAGGCGGTTCTCAAGCGTAGATAAGATTCAAAATTCTCCTAAAATCTATTTCACAACCGTGATGTAAAGAAAGTGTCAAGATCTAAAATGCTCATTGATGGTATCTCGTGAATTCATATGATCTATTGAACATAGAGGTGTCCCGAGCCCTCTACTAATCCCTGTTCTTAGATGGGTAGAAAATGGGATGACTTTTTGATTCAGTCAATGATCACCTAGATTGATTATTGGCCCTCAGATATGCATTGTAACCCATTAATGAAGTACATTAACATACCATCCCACATTCATTCTGTACCTAAAGTGGTTGTGATAATCCTGTTTGAACCTGATGCTCATCCTTCACATGGTGACAAGGTTGGAATCATGAAATTAACTCTTCTATCACTTTCTTCTTCTTTGGATAGTTGTACTAATGTCAGTGGTCAAGGTACAAATTTTCCACTACAAGATGTGCTGCCAAAGGGGATGTATGGAACTCCATCAACACCTCCTAATAAAACATCCCTGGTACCATGGGGGTCCTCTATAAATGATGACACACTCACTACCTATTTAAAATCCATATGAGGCTTACCGTAAAGATATATGAGCACGCTAGGCCTCGTATTCAATATCCCCAAGTTGTACCTCCCAATCATGCAGAAGGAGAAGGGGAGGGACAGTCATAGACTAGAGGTATACTACTCCATCCCTATCTATGAAGGATATCTCCAATTTTGATAACTGCTCTGTCACCTCACTCAATAGCTTTAAACCCAACCACCAAATGATTTCTTATGCTAATATGTTCCCTTCCCATTAGTGTAGACTATCACAAAGTCATAGTTCTGAAAGAACTCCATACATTGATGTTGCCTCTAGTTCTGATCCTTTTGTGAAAAGATATACCAAATACATTTCTAATTGTAGAAGATAGTAAATTGTTCACCAATAAATTAGATTTTCCACATCTTAAATTCGAAGGCTTCTGATTCTAACTCCAGGTCAAGGGTCGGGTAGTTTTTGACATTTTTACTCAGATGTCATGAGACATGGGTGATCACTAGTCACTCCAGCATTATCAATCAATCCAGTCTGGTCCTTGATGTTTTTCAGTAGACTACATACCAAATTCCCTATTCTAGTAGTCTCAATATGGGGGCACTTGTTAGTTTCCACCTCAGCTCCACAAAACACTCTTGGTGTCCCTCTATCAATAAGAAGGGTTTCCCCTCCTTTTCAAAGGTGAAAAGGGTGATTCTACTCTGGAAAAGTCAGGTACAAACATCTAGTAGTACACAACAAACCCCATGAAACTCTGCACCTTAGTCACACTCCTGGGTGTCTCTCAAGAAATCACTACCTCTATCGTCGCAAAATCCACCTCATCTCCAGCCATCGAGATAAAGTGTTCCAGAATGTGGACCTCTCGTATCCAGAACTGGGACCTCAAGAGCTTACCATAAATCAAGTGCTCTCAGAGTGTATCTAGTAATATCTATATATGTGTGGTGTGCTTATCCTCTAACGTCGGGTATTCCATGATGTCGTCAATGAAGACCACTATGAAGTAATCAAGGTAAGGCTGGAATATCCTATTCATGAGTCCAATGAACACTGCTGGGGAGTTGGTCACACCAATAGGAATCACAAAGAACTCATAGTGTCTATACTGACATCTGAAGGTTGTCTTCAGTATATCCTCATCCCACACCAGAATCTACTGATAGCCTGATCTGAGGTCTATCTTTGAAAATGAATGTGCTCCCCTAAACTGATCGAAGAGATCATAAATACTCGATAGATGATACATTTACATTACAATCACCTAGTTTGGGATCTGATAGTCCACATAAAGCCTCAAACTCCCATATGCTATATTTGAAAACAAAATTGGGGTTACCCTTGGTGAAACATAGGTCTTTATGATCCCCTTCCTCTAAAAGTCCTCTAAATTCACCCTCAACCCATGAAGCTCCATGAGAGGCATCTGATATGCTAGTTTAGATATCACTATCATCTTGGGGAACATGTCGATGTATAATTCTACCACTCAGTGAGGAGGTGGTCCCACAACATCATATGGAAATAAATCCGCTTACTAGTCCACAACTACAGGATAGCACAGACACCACTCGTCAACTGCAATGGGGGTAAGGCTAGCTGACTTATGAGTGATTGGATGCACTCTCCTCTATGAATCTCAATCCTAGGATGTAAAGGTTCTCTTCTCACCGGTAAAGGAAAACCTAGTCATATCCATTTGGACACACCACACTTTTTTCCTAAAACATTCGATATGAGCATGGACCGTGGATAACCAGTCCATTCCCAAAATGAAATCATAAGGCCTTGATGCTACTACTAGGAGATCACAGTCAAAGCTCTCCCTCCCATGAGTAAGCTCACACTACTGGACCAGAACATAATCATGAAATACTCTCTCTCAAGAGTCTCTAATCAAAAATATTGATCCAAAAACTCCACTAGATTCTCTGAGCTCCGAATGAGATCCTTGGAAATAAATGATTTACTAAAACCTATGTTTTTAAAAACTACATATAGTGTTGATTCGACATAGATAAAACCATGAATAATCTCTAAATCACAATGGTTATAAGCCTCTTCTTCTTGAATATGAGCTCATCCATGTTCACCTACTCTATTTGGTCGGGGTGGACCTCCTGGGGGTGGTGGCGGTAGTACATCAAACTATCACCCACTGCCTACTACAAGACCTTCTTCTCAACCACATCCACTGCCCTGCAGACCTCCTCACTCGAACCTCTACCTCTAACTCAGCGGTCCATCGACCTTCTTTTGGTCATCAGTGTGGTGGTTCGTGAAATAGTGATCTATGTGACAATCACCACCGCATGTGTAGCACAATCTACTTCTCTACTAACCTCATCTTCCCTGTGAGACCTGCACGTCCGACCCTATACCCTGGGGTCATCCGCCATATGGTTTGGAATGCTTGGACACCTACTTAATCTAACTATTTCTTACTTCAGATGACTTGGCAGCCTGTCGTCCAGTGGTGGCTCTCATTGTTGATACCTTCTCCTCTAGGAAGCTCTCCATCAATATTGCTCGCTTTAGCACTCCATCCTCCATCGGGATGTTGAGTGCCATCATCATCACCCTTATCTCTTATGGGATTCTTTACAATATAGCATGGAACCTGAAAAAAGGATCATGATCCATGACGGTGGAGTATCGAGAGAGGTTAGTGAACCTCAATGAGTACTGGTCCATTGTCAGGATACCCTTTTATAAGTGTAGTAGCTCGATAATATGCACATAGTGTAGAGTTGCTGGTAAGAATGACACCCTGAGAGGCTCTCAAAGTCCAACTAGGAAAGATTCAACACTTCGTGTGTATGGAGCATGAGGCTCTACCATCTCCTTTTTGTTCCATGAAAGAGATTAGTAGCTGGGATCACCATTTACTATGATGTTGTCTTGTCCAAGGGGAAAACTCATTCCACTTCCTCGAACCAGTCCTCAGATACCTTTGGATCTTCCTGACCCCAAAACCTTATAGGCCTCTATATACGGAACTCATGCAACGTGATCAATCAAAATGAACAGCCTGTTGGTGGGGCTGGTGGAATCTACTACCCTATGGGTGGGGTGGTGCTAGTACACCACCTGAAGATCCTATCTCCATAAGAGGTCCATGCACAAGAGACTCATTGCTAGGTGGGTGGTCATCATGATCTCACACTAGAATCCTAGATGTCTTTTTACATAGAGTAATTATGTAATTAAATGGATGCTCCACAGTCTAAAAGTTTTTCGTCATGAGCTGACTCAAAAGAGATCAAAAGAAAAAACCACATTTTCAAGAAACACGCAAACAATTTTTTTGTGTAGCAATCCGTAAATCATAATTTTGGGTCTTAGTGTATAGATACATAGGTCAACAAATCAACACTAAAATACATGTACTATAATATGAAATCAAGATACTAAACATTATTGCTCGCTTGAAAACATATACTCATAGTTCTTCTAGTAGAACAGACAGCTCTGATACAACTTTGTCACAACCCGTCCCATAGGTCTCATACCGTGAGAATCCCAAGCCCACCTTCCATTTTCTAGGGGTTGGCGACTAGTACTAGAAAGGAATATCCAAAAAATGGGCATACTTTCCTTTAAAACTATACAAAAATAGACAAGGTACAACTCAAATGAAAACCACAAAGTAGAACTACTAATAGTAAAACTGTGAGGTGAGAATAAAAAAGGGCCATAAACAAACCCACCTGAAAGAATTGTATAGAAAAAATGGAAAACCTGCTCTGAAGGTCATCCAACAAGGATCCTATATGAAAAGTAGGTATATCTCATCGTCTGTCATCACTACTGCTCATAACATCTATAAATCACATCGGAGCACTATTTAGTCATGGTTCCCCATGTCTATGTCAAGCTATCCATCGTCTGTACATGACAAAAAAAGGTGCTAGAGAAGCCCACATAGGGGTGAGTATAACAATACGTATTAGGGAACCAGAGACCCCTGAAGGACTCCCAAGATTCCATTAAATAAAAACCATAAAGCACGATCTCAGTCACAAAGGGTAAAGTAAAATACATCTCACACCATGTATACTACTTAGAGAATATTAATAAACATGATTAGTATTGAGCTAGATCATTTTATTCTCTTGATAGGTTCTGCTACTGATCCATGAATGGTCGTTATGCTGCTGATCCACAAATGGTCGCTCTACTGCTGATCCACTGAGGATCTCCCTGCTATCGATCCCCAGAGGGTCGAATAACTACCAATCCCTGGAGTTTCACTCTCTTGTCGATCCAAAAAGGTTCACTTTATTTTTGATCCATGGAGGGTCACACTATTGCAGATCCACGGAGGGTCTCTCTCATGTCGAACCACGAAGGGTTTCTCTTCATTTGACATCCAGTCTTTGGATTCCCGCACATAGTAAGCATTAGTTGAATAGATACCTATCCTCGTACAATATTTTTTACAACAACCACCATGAAGTCCAACCAAAATGCTACAAAATAGACCATATTTTCATAAGGGTTCCAACATGATATATTGTGAATCTATCGAATTCATGGTTTGTAGGTTATAAGAAAAAAGTTAAATAGGGCTTCATTGGATTTGATTCCAATCCAACCCGGTCGTATTCAAAATTATTCCAAAACTCAGATAGATTATTTCAAATGGAAAACCACGTTGCAAGTGTCCTCACACCATATAATACACGTAAATTAGATGCCCGATATACGAGTTACTCATGTTTTTGTGAAATGGGGTTGGTTGGGTCCGGGTCTAGTAGGGGTTCATCCCGGCCGACCCGTTGGGGCCACGGCTCCTATCCTACCGGCGGGTCTGGTCCACCTAGAAAACCAGAACCCCACAGATATGGGATGGTTTTTTTTTGGACTGGACATGGTGTGTCTAGTTCACCCAGCTGGTGGTGCCATCAGGGCATCGCCCCACATCACGAAACAGCCAGCTCGAGCCACCTGGTATGCCAACCGGGCATGTCACTATGTATCCCGCATGGTGCATCGGTTCCACACCATCTACCCACCGCGTCCCCTACCACCACTTCACCTACGGGTGCAACTTCTCCACTCTTCCCATGCCGTCATTCTCTACTTTCGATGCACTAGGGGTGTCGCAATGACATCACCTTCCGCGGGCCATTAAAGATAATATGGTGGTCTTTTTTCCTTACTGTCAATTCTTATGGGACTCTCGGGTCACCGCTTTAACTGCAAAGCCCATAGAATCACTTTACTGCCACATAGCTTGGTTGTACATGAAGAATTAACAAAACCCATGAGTAGTGGAGGGTCTGGGGATTTTCGGTTTGGTTGGCAACCTCCATATTAGCGTTTTGAAGGGGGAATTAACAATTATCATAAGATTAAGAAAACCTCAATGTGAAACACTACATCAAACTCACTCCTTAAATAATGAATTGCATGTAAACCAGTTGGTTGGTTGATCCGCATTCTTCAAATTATTAATGAATGGGGAAGAGGAAACATTTATATTCATTAATCCCCTAACAGGATTTGGTGGGATCTATTGCGGATGAAGGAATGAATTCCGTGTTGATTGTCATTGGATGTTCTTTGTCGCTCGTCGATCCCTGGATCGATTCCTCCAACGATCGTCATTATTTCACCATTCTTCGTTGAATAAGAAAGTCGTCGGTGTTTC
This sequence comes from Viscum album, assembly GCA_963277665.1. Classification (NCBI taxonomy): domain Eukaryota; kingdom Viridiplantae; phylum Streptophyta; class Magnoliopsida; order Santalales; family Viscaceae; genus Viscum; species Viscum album. Next base: position 1,345,629,720 of record OY728121.1, on the reverse strand, counting down.
GTTAGAGGTTTCCCTATGATTTGCAATATGTTCGCCAACAGATTGATTAAATAAAAATAATCCACTCCCTGTTACATTCATTAATGTGGTTCATTAACGAATCGTAATTAATGAACCAATTAATTATAGGAGTGTTTCATTTACAAAACCAAAGTGACATGTCATTAATTTTTATTCATTTAACGACCATCGTTACACCGTGGTTCTTCAATCTGTCAATCAATGATGGATGAAAATAATAAAATAAATTATATATATTTTATTATTTTATTCAGAATGTCCAAAAATTATACTTTTTATCTGACCGTTGTTAGTCAATGTTTAGCATAGCCTAAGTGATTCCTAGAATTTTGAATTCAACAGTGCCCTCATATTTTCAATCCAAGAACCAGTTCAAAAAGATATAAAAACACGCTTGCACGTTTATTGAACATATCTTAAAAAAAGATCAAAATTCTGTTCTGGGCTCTTCAGGCCTTAGAATCATGTGCCATCAAAATTCATTTTCTCATAATAATCCAATATAATGAAAAAATTATACATAATTTCTAAGTCTTTACACATACATAAGAGGATAATGGTGATCAAGGGTTTTTAATTTATCATACCATTTCCTTACAAAGTTCTCCTACAATGTGGAACATGTTTTTAGTATAAATAATATTTTAACCCAATCCATCAGGATGATTTTAAGGGATACAATATTCATGATCATCAAAATTACATATTTTGGATTAATATCATTTTGATTATTTAAAGATCTTCAAATAACTGATCAACCATAAATTCAAGAAAATATCATTGAGGCCTGGAATAATAATATGGATGTAATGAATATAGTAGATACATTATGATGTTTAACATCCCTATGTTTATAGTTATAATTTTTAGAATATGGATATAGGGCCCATTAAAAATAGAAATAATGATAGGTATTTTGGAAGTTGTTCATTTCACCTTTATATATATTCATCCATGATGTACTAATAAATTTACAGATATTTGAATCAAATCATATAGTTGGATACCATGATGAGAGAGACTGTGGATTTTTATGAAAATTCATGGTATTCCAACAACTCAATGATGAACTAAAAAGGTGTAAGGTTATGGAGAAATAATTTACCAAGATTTTACATAAATTATAAAAAATTACCATAGATTTTATCGTTGGTCTCACATGGAATCCTAAAAGAAAATATTACCAACTCTGTAGTAGTCAAACATCTTTCCAATTAATCGTATTTCAATCTTATTAAGTATTATTCATATCTTTACCATATTTACATGATATATATAAATGTTTTAGTAATGATCCCAGGATTACCACAATCTACTGTATCTATTAATTATCTGAGTAATGCCACAAGGATCTGGAGAACCCTTCAGAAAGAAATGTGTTCAGAAATGATCTTCATCAATAAGTATCATTCTTAGATATATGGTTAGTAATAAAGGCCCATTTAATATTTTTTGGATATGGAAATAACATTTTTGATGGATTTACTAAGTTTATGAGATGAAAAAAATCCCCAATCGGAGTTATTATATAACAAATATTTCCTTTTTTCATTAAAAGAAATCCTTATGAAACTCTTTTTGTAAGGTTTTGTTTGAGACTGACATTATTGGATGATGTTGGAGAGATACAACATATGGTACTTGATTTGACAATGAAATAATGATGTAGTTACAAATGATTCAACTTCATATGAAATCCCCACAATGTCAATGTAAAATCTATGTATATAATCGTTGAAGTACCAGTAGAATGAATTATATTATAAATTTTAAAATAATATATCTCCATTGAATATATTCATGTGGATTATGAATAATATAATGAATATTCCATGATAAATCAGCATATTTGAGATCATTTATCACATCAGAGTGGTGTACTATGAATAATAACTCCCACCAAACCTATCTCAAGTACCTAATGTGTAACGTGTATCCCACTTGTGGTAGATTATACTACTTCCTTTACATGTATGGAATATATAGGTGGTAAAATAAGAGATTGAAATTTTATATGGGGATTCGACATTAAAAATCCTAGATCATAAATATAATTTTCAATGAAATAAGATGAGATACATGGTAAAGTTTTCGTGGTGGGACCATAGGTTTGACGATGAAATAAGGGAAATAGAAGTTTTAATTAAATCAAACTAGACTTATCTATTTTTGTGTAAGAAATAAATGGTTTAAGGTTGAAATTTGTGATATGGGTAATAATTTGTGGAAGCAAAATTTTATAAAGGAAATTCTATTTTTGAATGTATAAATTCTTTTCAATGAAATGATGTAATCAAAACAATACACTCTACATTGGTTATTTTGGACCATTATATGGTCTATCAATTTTTGAATACAGTTAAGTATAATAAACATTGGTAATATTCCCATTATATTGGGGCAATAAATATTTGTATATTATGGGATTTGATAATTTCAATTTGATAGCGAAAATTGAAGAGATAAAATCGACCAATACGATTGTACCCTATTAATCTTATATATTGTAGCTTCAAATTAATATATAATAAATAGAAATTTCAATTGATCAATACCAAGATTAAATTCACCAATTGAAACATAAAAAAAATAATTATGTGAGATGTTCTACCTCATCATTATCACATCCAAACCCATGTTTGTAGAACCACCCCTAGAAATCCTCATCATCACACACCTTATCCTTAATAAATACACCTGTATAATAATGGTCAATGTATCTAGACACTAACAGTATATTTATTATTTTATTTATAGTTAATTAAATATTATATTTATCACTTATTTTTATTAATTCTTAAACTTATTAAAATCTTTAGTGATAAAAATTATAATATTATAAAATGAAATCAAAAATATATTTATAAAAAATATATAGTTTATGTCCTGAGATATTTATGATGAATTTGATATTTTTTTTGAAAAAAAAGATATTTTATAGAAATATTATTACAAAATAATATTTATTAAATATAAATGATATATAATATTATGAAGTAAAATGTAACAGTTATAAGGGTAATAAAATTTTAATTATAAAAAACAATAATTTTATAATAAATGGGGATCATTTTCTTAAATGTGAAAACTCACTTATTCAAGGAATTATTTTGATAAAATAAATATTAATAATTTCAATAAATATGTCGATATTATCCAATGTTTATTTTTTTAAAAACAATTTGAACAATGAATCTGTTTGATTAAATATGAAAATGGTTTAATAATATAGTATATACAATAAAATAATAATAACCCAAAAGTGATGTAATAAATAATATATGTTTAACCATGACCAAAATGAGGTTTTGTTTGTAAAATAATATTTTATGTTATTTAAATAATTTCGTACAACCAAAATGAATCCTCTTAATATTATATTATATGTTATGGTTTAATAGTCAATTCTTAATAAACATGGCTCGCTAACCTATCTCCAAAGTAATTATTTTAATATTTTAGGTTCATATCATTATAAAATATTACATATAATTAACATATAATTAGACACCATTTATCACTAATTATCCAATTATATAATCACATATTAAATCCAATCATGCTTCCCAAATTATCTTTTATTTTCATTCCAAACACTTGAAAAGTAATTACATGTTTCAATTTTAACTTCGAGGTATTCAACTACTTTAGTCCATCCTTCATTGATTTGTGGATTTCATATTTGTCACTCAAAATACATAATGGTTGTGTTACAATTGTTCAAATACATAATTATGTTGTTTGATCTATGGAGAAAAATTATGAAAGTACATGAGATTAATGGGATGGGTGGGCATAAAATAATATTTTCCTCAATTTAATGGGTAATTTTATACCTCATGAGAATCTATTTCTTGGTAAAGAGAGAGTATATGATGATAATATTGTTATATTTTATTTTTATTTACCATGAAAATATTTTTATGATATCATTTTTTATACTGATTCCACATTTATATGTTTTCATCCTATTATAATCGTATAACAGGCGTTGATGTTCATGTTTTTTATTATCAACCCTTTTTTATTCAATTAATTTACCTAGTGAATAACATTTTTGTCATCTAAATTTTTTGATTTTATTATTCTGTCACTAGGATTTATAACTCACCTCATTATTTAGTGTGACCCAAGGTTATGGCATGTAGTTATAGATGAATCTAGAGATTCTAAGGGCATTCAATGGAGTTTTTTCTTTTTGTTTTTTATTCATTTGGAAATATGCTATAATATATACCTAATATTCCCAATAAACATGGTTTAATGATCTTATATGGTCATATATAGTGTATTTTAATGAAATAATTCATAAAACTAATTTTATTAAGATATGTGGTTTCATATTTTCACATATGTACAATCAATTTGGACCTGAGTGAAGTGGTTTTTCTATTGATATTATTTCATTAATAAATAATCCAAGTTCACTAATTATACATTTTTTAGTGGATGGATTTCCTTTTTTCATTCATTTCATTAAATCAAAGTGATTTAATAATCCTTCAAATATCATACCATTAATGGATTTTCAATTTATATTATTGGGATTTTTTAAGAGTTTTATTAACTAAAACCACTTCTCCATTTTGTTATTTAGTCTCATATTGAAAAAATTAATTTTATAATGAGTTTAATTAACACTAATATTTAAAATTGAAAATACTCTATATATATATATGTAAATTGACACTCGGGATCAAAATATTATTCATCGAAAAATTTATTCCCTGCAAATGAATGAAATTGTTAAAAATAAATCACTTTACCAATAACACAAATTTTTCCTCCCGGTCCATAGTTTCCCATCTCGACAATGTTTTAATTTTTTATTTGGGAATCCAAAATTATATTATCTGAACTGATTATCATATCTCCCACTCCTAATATGTAAATATGTTTTTTCTCTTTTTTGATAATGTGGTAGTTTAACAATGGTATTTTAAAACCTATAAAGTGTTCATCTAAACCGCACTCATTTATTTTATGTTTCACATTATTTTTGTATTATAAACATTTTCTTCCATAAAATATCTTATAAATTCTTCCACATATGTCATATTTTTTCATATATATACATATCATTTTTATTTTACCATTTTTTTAGAGAATACATGTTTTATGTTCCATTTTAAATTATTACATTTATTTAAAGCTCACATAAGAGAAAATTTTTATTGAATATTTAATTAAAATGGTGACCTCCAAGAAATATTTCAATCCATTAATATCTTCTAAAACCCCTTACCTAATTTTAAATCGATACATTTAATATGAAACTAATTTCTCATATCATATATAGAACACCACACAAAGCCTATATAAGATCAATTGATTATATGAACATGACCATTATAACCAAACATTCAAATAATATTTTATAAAAAGGGTAAATTTATTTAGAATGTATATATTTACTTCCTATTGAATATAAATTTATTTATAAATTCATTGTAAATAATCACTCAACAATTTTTAAAGTCATTTTATTCTTCAAAGAGAACATTTTCTAATGAAACAATTATTGTTTCTTAGAGAGATAAAAAACATGAAATTATTTCATTGAAATATATAAATTTAAAATGATCAAATAGAATTTATTATTTGGTTTATAATTTTAAAATTATTATAGAGTTATATTTTTTTTATTTTAATGAAATGATTGATTTTCTAGTGGATAGTGAAAATTATTTATTTTGATTAAAAATCATATTTTTTCATATAATTCACACAGATATATTTTATTTTATAGAGGTTTAAAAGTAAATTTTCTTCTATTATATTAAAAATAATATAATTAAGTTCAATAAAATAATTGTTTTATATTTTGGTATAAAAACTATTTTATAATAGAAAATCGTATATCAAATTTTTTTTATTATGTATTAGGTTTTTAATTATAAAATAAATTATTCTATGTCATTAAATTGAATTTTAATAAATGGATTCAAAAATTTGTAATTAGGATGTCCAAATTTGATAAATATGTCACATTTAATTTTTTCAATAATTTATAGTAACAACTATAAATAATTATCATCATGATAATGGTGAATCAGGTAACTATTGATAAATATAATACGATAAGGACAACCAAATGACTCTAACACTTTCCAAAGTTTTATTTGATATGTATATTTCATCTACACTCTTCAAAGATTTTTATATATGATATTTTGATTCTATTTTTCTATGATTTTGACCCTTATAATAATTAAATAAAAGATAAAGTTAAAAATTTCTATTACTAAATTTTAATGTCGATGTTTTTTTGAAAATGACTATGAATGATTATGTTAAATTATAAATAAAATTTTAAAAGATAAATAATGTTTTCATGGTTATTTTTTTACTATTTTATTATAAAAAATCACATTAAATTCTTATGCAATGATAACACGATATTTATTCAATTAGTTGAAAATTAAAATGAATGATTCTAATTACTTTCAATTTAATATAATTTATTGAATTATTTTTCTCCAAATTCATATTACATAAAAAATAACATATAAAATATTTATGTGTTATTATATCTGAATTCCATAGTTTTCAGGTTATTCTCAATGTCAACTTAATTGTATATTTCATAAAATGAAATTAATGTTCTTTATAATAAATAATTTTTTTATAAAAATATTGAAAATTTATAAAAATAATATATTGAGAAAAGGAAGTTATATTTGTTTTAAAATAATTAAAATGGCCTATTTATGGACATATTTCTTTTTATAGTAATTTTATTGACCCCTAAATATTGAAAACAACATTACAATGATAATTGTAAACATGGATTAATAGGGGATGATGAAATAATATAATGCTAAAAACCTATTCTAAAATGTTAATATTTGGTGGGATGATGTGATTTACAAAAAAATACTATTATACAAATAAATACAACATTTTTTTATCGTTTATTATAATAAAATCAAATAATATTGATTTAATACATTTAGTGATTTTTAGAGTAACCCCCAAGCTTATAAAAGAGATCCTTATCTGCTGCAAATATCAAAAACCATTTTTCTGCCAATAGAATCACATATATCATACAATAATACCCTAGAAAATTAAAGAGGTCTTATTTTGTTAATAATTTCAACTATAGAGTTCTAATGTTTTAAATAAGTGTATGTTAATAGAGGAACAATTATATCTTTTAACAAATTTTTTTATATTTATTACTTCTTATAACACATAAACATAATCCAAAAACATGATGGAATACAAAAAAATGTATTAAATATAGTAAGAAGTTTTATTAACTCATTATTCTATATCATTCTCCACTTACATCAAATGTGAAACAACATCATTGTTCATGTGTATGGTAGACTACTACCTCGGGAACCGATGTAATTCATTTTCTATCCCCGACACTCATATCTAGATAAAAGGATTGAATCGTAGTTTATATATGATATTAATGCCATATTTATCATTGTTAATATATAATATATTCTATACTTTATTTCCATTAAATCCATAGAAAATTGATTACATAATTTGTCTATACGTGTGGACTACCACCTCAATGAAGTGACGAGATTCCTTTTCCATCACTACATCCCATGATAGATATATTAAAGAGTATTTAGAGAAATAATATTTTATTAATAAAAAATATCATTATAAAAATTTAAAATACTTATTATATTCTTCCTTCCATTATAAAAACCCTTCACTTTATTACACAATAATTAGAAATGCATTACATGTGATTAAACATAATAAAACCTTCAAGATGCAGGAGGCTAGTATCTTTGTAAAATATAATCATTCCATAAAAAATTAAAATAGTTAATAAATATTATTTATTCAAAACATCCATAACATGATCATAATATTCATTTGTAATAAAAAACTACATCAGATAATATGGGGACATACATAAGAAAAGGTTGAGATATAAATCATAGTTGTGGAATAAAAATGGAATAACGTGAAAAAACTACTATATGTTATGAAAAGGAATATTAGTGAGACAAAAAATGTCTGAGAATCATAAAAATAATCTATTAAGCATTATATAGCACCCAAACATAATGGGAACATGGAAATTTTGGACACTTCTTAAAACATGGCATTATAAACATATGTCAATGCTAACATCGAATACATCATGATGGAAAATTTATCATTATGTGTTGGGTTAAATACATAATCCATTGAATGATTTCACATGAGACTAAATCATTACCCAAATATTTTGTGTGATAAATTATTTTCGGCACACCCTCCACTTTAATTTCATTCATAAGAATAATTGTGCCACAAAAAACATACAACATGGACTCATTTATCTTCATATATAATTACATGATAAGGTACTATGAAATTGATACATGTATTTCCCCAATAAATTCTACAAAACTTCATAAAGTTTGACAAACATGATATTAATTTTATGGTTATTCACTAATCAATATTTTTTTATAGGAAATAATAAAAGAATTTCATTACCATAATGGGGGTGTGTAAATGTTCAAGGAATGCCATATTGAGTGTGAAGTGGTTCACTCATCATTTAGAATCAAATTTTAATGAAATGGGGGTATGAAATTACTTATCACAAAAATTAGTATTTAGGGATGTAATTATTGATATAATTTTGTTACTTTAATTATCAATATTTGGAGAGGATCTCTTAAAAAATTTCTGCATGGTAACAGGTGCAGATAAATGTTAAGGGGAGAAATTAATGAGAGTTAAATGAGTATCTAATAATATAAAAATCAAATATCATATTATAGTGAGATATAAAAAATACTCTAGCATGAAAAAATATAAATGATGACAGAAAACAAAACAAATCTCTTGAATAGATAGGATTAAGGGAGATCCTTTACTAAATTTTCATAAAGTGATGGGTGTGCAAGAATTTTCGTTAGAGTGATTAATTTTATTGAAAGTGGAAGAAAATAATTTAGGAAAAAATTAATGTATGTGGGGGTATGTAAGAACATATCCCAACATGAAAAAATTTAAAATAAGTGACATGACATAAAATAGGTTCCTAATAACAATTAGGGTGGGAGTTCCCTTAATAAATTTTTTTCATAGAAACATATTAGGAAAATGCAATAATGAGAGAGGATAAATGGTATATAATTATATTAGAATAAATTAGATACTATTGGGATTTTTTTAATGTAATACTATAAAACCAATTGATACTCAAAAATATAATTAAAAATAACGTTCTTAAATGTAAATGAGATGATATAAATATCTTTCCAAACATTGGCATGAAAATAGGTGTACAACTAGGTTCATTTGAGGGATTAATTATTATGAAATGGTATCTCATATCATGGATAACTATTAATGTAAAAGGTTTTTAGTAAAACATACATAGAAAATAAAACTTGTAAAAATAGTTCCATATCATAAAAGTGTTTGTTGAATAAATAAAATAGCTAAGTCCCTTATTCTAAGAGAGTGAAACCCAAAAACATTGGATGAGATTCCTGAGATACTGGGAAACCATGATAGGTATCTATAGAGGGTAGGTAAGAGTAAATAATTTATAAAATGGGGTTTAGGTGTGATAAATGTGAGCATGGAAGGTTTTATAGAGAAATAGAGTTTGGATTTCATTATTATATCTCAAACATTGGTTCTAGAAACTATAAAATAATGTAATAAAAACAAAGACAATTATATGGTTTTTACCCATGGTTTCTTGCAAAGGATGTTGGTTTTCATTATTTTATTATCAAATGGATATAATATTTTTAAAATATTAACCATGTTTATTTGGATATGTGTCACATATTTAATTAGATGATTTTAAAACCTTAATTTATATTATAAGTTTAGAAAAAATGATAAATACTTTATAAAATAAATCAATTAAACATAATATAAATTTATTGGAATTGTTAAACAATTAATTGGTCATGTATATTATTTACTGTATTCATTAAATAATTTTTTGGTCATTATTATGTCATTATACACACTAAATTTTTATACAGTATTTAATTTTTAAATAAAAATGTCACTCTATCAGAAAAATATTAAACATTCACCATTAGATAATTTTTAGGTCCTAATTCTATAAACATTTATCCAAATATATTATAAATATTTTAATGGTCACTATTAATATACTAATCAATATTTATTGATAAATGATTGGTATTTTGGAAATAAATATTTTTAAATCCTTATAAATATTACATTTGAATTTATAAAAATTATATAATCATTTAGATTTAATAAAGAATATTAAAAAAATATAATTTATTAAATTATTATATATTTAAAAAAAATTAATTAAATAAAATTAATCTCTTAATTAAAATTAAATATTACAATTAAATGCATTTTTTGTATTGTCGTTTCAAAATATATGTTTTCTCAAATTGATCACTTAATAATATATAATATAAAAGCAAGAAGTAATAGAGATAATAATAATTTCAATAAATTGGATACATAAATATTCATACTTTTTGGGTTGCATTATTTTAGTCTATATTAAATTATTTATACCATTAATTAACCAATTTTCCTTTTAATGTGTTAAAAAATATTTACAATAGTTTCTATTCACCTTTTTCGATTAAAAAAGTGATATGAAACCTAAAACCAAAAACAACAATGATTGTTTAAATACACAGGGTGTTAAATTCATCCCCCAACAATATATTTTATCCATTAAATTGAAACATTAACTTAGTAAGTAATGTTTCTACACTTGTCATTATCTTCATTGATATCCCACAACCTAAAAATAGTTAAAGAATTATCCTTTTGAAATGGTAGAAAGCTAAGTATCAAGGTCTTCATATAAGTTGTTTTACATGTTAATGAATATTATTCATTTGTGAGCAAATTGGTATGGAAGATAAAACTAATTCCAATGATCAAACATAGTTTTATAAAGAACATGGTTATGAGAAAGACATAATAAAAAAACCATAAATTTTGGATGTATAAAATGCCCATCAATTCATTATAAATGATCATAAAATGATATCATATTTCATTAAAAATTATTTTACAAGGCATAATAAATTCTATTATATTCTATATTATTAACATCATTAAATACGTGTTCTTTAAAATTGTAATAAATTTTCAAAAGCTCTAATTTTCTCTCCAAATGAGGATTACTCAAATTATTATGTTTAAAAAAATCACTAGAATAAGCATCTAACATATAACATAATCCACCAATGAATAAAAATCTATTTATATTATTCATATTCATTTTTTATAAGAAAGGTAAAATTTTGGATGTTTACCTCTAAAAATATAAGCTCATAAAAATAAATCCACATTCATTAATGGGAAAGCATATACATGAAATTTATTCATCAACATATGAATTTTTAGCCCTCAATATTTTTTATACATTATAAATATCATAACATATAAACATTTTAGAAGTATTGTTCCGTTAATAATTTTCAGTAAAGAGATAATAAATTTTCCAAATAATGTATCCCAACAGTGTCAAACAATGCATACAGTAAGACCAATTGTTACAAACAATTCATAATTGAGACTAGCCCAATGCATTGTTCTCATCTTTTATCACTACGTACATATGTGTGAGAGTCACATCCACTTGTTGTATCCCTTCATGGATGTATTTTAATGGAAACCATTGAATCTATAATTTATAAAAAATTATTGATGTATTGTTATGTTTATTGTTATCCCTAAGGATTTAATTATAGTTTCCAAATCATAATATCTAAATAACTAAACATCAATTTGAAACCATCTATGACCATCCACTTCTTTATAACATATTACATCATGATGTATTATATAATATTACACATAAACAAATCTCTAAAATATTGTATTATACTGTATTTTTTATTTAGGTGCATTACATATCAACATAATATATGGAAAGGATTATTCATATTGAAAATATGTTTAAACTGATCTCAATATTAATATATAATTAAAATAGAATGGGATAACCTTTGGAAATACATAAGAAAGGGGTGAGAAATAAAACCCAGTAAGGGAATTAATACAGCATAACATGAACCATGTATTATTTTATAAATTTTCAGAATATCAATGAAACATAAATAGGGAGGGGATCATATATAAGAATAATGAGTCATGGTATGGCTTGATAGAAGTAATTAAACATGGGAAATGTAGGAACAACATAAACATGAAATCATAACCATTAGTCAAATATTTCTTCCAAGAAATCATGATGGAATAAGCTGAGTGATATATTAGGTTCGCTCTCAAATCACTTGTGTGACGTATCCTAGGAAAAAAATATTTCCCTATTTTTTATTGTTCTATATAATTATAGGTCCACCTGCCAGATCCATTGCAATCACATGCACAAGTGTTCCACAAAGAATGTACAACAAGAATTAATTTATGATGAATTTTTATTCTATGATCAAGGTGTTTTAATAAATAAATATATGATGAATATTTATCAATCCTATCTTCATAAAGGTAAAAATTGTTGATATTAAATTTGTAAGGGTATTCACTACACAATTTTTTACCATGATATATCATGGTGGACTTTCTGCAAAATAATTGTTACATAAAAATTAACATCGAAGGGATTATTGAGAGTTAATGGGGTCTCTAATAATTTATAACTAAAATGGTCAGTTAGGGGGGTATGGAGGAAAATTTCCCATAATTAATAATTATTGATAAAAGAAATAATATAATGAATATAATTTAACAATTAGTAAAAGGAGAGTACCATTTTTTAATTTTCAGCATAGTAAAGAGTGTACATAAATGTACCTTGGCGGGGTTAGATAGATTGAAAAGAGTATCTTGTAATTTGTATATCGAATTTAATGCAAGAGGGATATTGGAATCATATCCAAACACGAACAAATTAAAAATTAAGATGCCTATCATAAAAGAGATTATTTGATAAAAATGATATTGGGAGTTCCATTACAAATATTCAGCATGGTGACATGTCTACAACACGGTTCAAGAGAGTGATTTATTAGGGTGAAATGGGTATCTCATAACTGATGACTAAATTGGAAAATATATGGAGGGTATGGAAGAAAATATGTCAACAATAATAAATGGAATTAATGAGACATAACAAAAAGGGGTTCATGATAAAATGTAGATCGGGAGATACCTTATTAAATTTTATGATGGGAACCATATATTTCCATGCTATAAGGATATGGGATTAATGGAATCTCATAATAATATAATCCGTTGTATATTATATTTATTATTATAAATACAATAGAAATAACTAATAAATATTCAAAATGATAATTACAATGAAGGTGTTTTAATGGAAAGGATAAGAGAGATATAAATTACTAAATTTCTCCATGGTAGTGGGTGTTCAGAAAGGATCATAGGTGGGATTAATGGGATTGAAAGGAGTATACAATCCATTTTAAATAAAATTTAATGTCTAAATGTTTTTTGATAATATACCCATATAACCATATATAGATACTAATGGGGAAATCAAAAAATTGGTGCTTGAATAAAAATAAGATGGAATTTTAATAGCATGAGAGTTTGATTACCAAATGATTTGGAGGAGCTTATTGAGACCATAGGAGGGACATGAGAGGAATATTGAGTGGGGAGGGGATAGTAATGACGTGAAATTTTTTTTTGAGTGAATATAAATGATCGAATGGGAGCTTTTATACTGGAATATAGTTGGTCATTATGTATTATTTCTCGAACATTGTTTATGGACTCTATATAATAACGAAATCAAAAACAAAATCATTCACATGGTTATTACCATATTTTATTCCAATAGAGAGTGGTTTTAAATTTTTTATTATTTCACGGTTCGAACATATTAAAATATTACACTTTGTGATGTGAATGTGATATATGCATTTAAAGAAATTATTTTAAATCCTTAAAATATATTATAGTGTTTATAGAAATGATTAAGGATATATAAAATTAATAAAATTATCTTGAAACCAAATTATTACAAAGGTAACAAGTATATTTCATTGTTTATTCAAATTATAATATTTATTACATCAATTTTGGGCCATTATGATGTAAAAATAGAGGCCATAAATTTGAACTGTATCTAATTTTTACAAAAAAAATTAATTATCCGAGAAAATTATGAAAAAATAACTGTTGGATAATATCGATGTTATGATTCAAAAAAATTATATTTTTTATCCAAATATTTTTATAAATAATCTATTTTTACTTATAAAATCCAAATCGTCAATTATTTAGAAATGTTGGGTTTTTCACATTAAGAGTTTTCAAACACTTATAAAAATTACATTTTACTTCATATAACATAAATGATAATTCATATATTTATTTTTTAAACAATATATTTTCAAAATATTATTTAATTAAAAAACCCTTTAATTGGAAAAATGTAACGTCTCAATTGAAATTAGATATTACTAACAAATACAATTTGTGTTTTGTCTTATCAAAATATAAATTTTGTCAAATTAATTTCATAATAATTAATAATTTTTAAATAATAAGGAATTAATATATTGATAATTTCTATAAAAAGGAAATATAAATAGTCATAATATTAAGGTTAATTTATTTCTAGTATGAGATAAATTATTTTTATCCTTTACTAACCAGTTTTCCTTTTAACGTGCTAACAAATATATACTATAGTTACTATTCAAATTGTTCAAAAAATAAGTTGAAATTATTACATAATATTAATTGTAGTTATTTAATAAAAGGAATACATTTTATCGAATAAAATAATAAATTTTGAATAATTAAATTTAATATAAAACACACAAGCATGATGGAACATGATTTTTGGGGAAATATATTTTTATGGAATATATGATTTTTCATTAACATTATAACATTTAGTTTTCATTTTAGGAATCAAAATTCAAATATATATATATATATATATAATATAAAAATATCATATATATCATGTATCATTTGGTGTTATTTTAATGAAATATAATATTGAAACATTATAGTTTTAGGATAAACACATTCTTAATCATAAAAATAATCTTATACAAAAATTAGATGTAACGATGATATAAATGCAGTTAATTAATTTATATATTACGGAAGGATACATATGATACCCTGAAATAAAATCAATAAAATATTTTTAATGTTATATTAAATAATGTATCAAAATAAAATACAATTTTACACGATTTTTTTTAGAATTCAATGAAAAATATTTATTTTTAAAAAATACATAACATTATAACTTTGGTAATATTGATTTGTAAAAATCAATATTGGAGAAAATTTTATTTTTTGAAATGTTTTGTAAGTTATCATAAAATCATTTTTTCCAAAAATTAAATGAGGAATATAATATTAAGAAATACAATTATGGAAAAAACTAATTTCCAAAATTTGATTGATTATTTACAATGATTTTTTAAATATATTTTGGATATATATATATATATATAATTAAAATATACAATCCTAATAAAAAAATAATTCAGTGTTTAAACTTTATATATATAAATAATCATTGTTTGTCTGGGTTTGCTGTTTCATGTTAGAAATATTAGTGATCACTGTTTTACCTTTTAATATATAAGGTATTTATAATCATGATCATATAAAAATGGAAATGTTAGATATTCCAAAGGTATAGATTAACATATCCATGATTTAAATGTATATCATTTTTAATACAATATTTCATGGTCTATTTTAAAATTAAAATTGATTTTTAAAATGATAAAACAGTCTTGGTTATTATTATTTGGAATATAAAACAATGAACTACTTTACATTAGTCAACCTACAAATGACATTTCTGTCATTTGTAAAAAATAAAATCACAACATCAAACATGAACCTAATTAATAATTTAAAAATATAAATTTTTATTAAACAAAAAAAAAATAATCCACATGAAAAATTTTATTAATCATGTAAAAAAATAATATTTATTTTTTATTCAGTATGATAAAAAATAAATCATGATTCTGACCTCAGGTAAGGGATTTCATATCCATTTTTATTCGTTGATGAATTTGTTGTTGGCATACACCTAATTTCATTTATATCTTTGCATATGTAGAAAAATGTACATGTTAAATCTTGAATACAAAAAAAATCTTGGTATTTTATGTTTTAATGATAATTATTAAATCCCATGGTATTTGAAATGAATTATACTTATGGGTAAGGGGTTTCATTTAAATTTACCTACATTGAGGAATGAATTATTTTTATTAACCTAGATTATTTTATATGACTTATATAATTATACTATAACTTGTTATACCTTTTAACCTTGACACTTTATTATATTTTTAGTTTCAATTCAAATTATTTCATCTAAGGGGATCTGACTTGAATGTTTTCATGTAGAAATAAATTTCATAATTCTATTTAATTTCATTGGATTATATTAATTGTAATGACCCTAAAATGTCAAGGAAAATTATTTCTTAAATACTTTGTAATTTTACGAGTCTGTAGTTATTGATGGCGCCTGATTCCGAGGCCCGGTGAGCCCGGAATCCTTTTTTGAAGTTTTTTTAGGGTACATTCAGTAAACGTACGTGCGGGTTTTTTATCTTTTGATCCAGTGCTCGGAATTGAAATCCGAGAAGACAGATGAACTCGCAGTGCCGGTATTCTCTTAAGGAGACTTTTATCGCAGTTTTGTTTTGTACAGGTTGAATCCTTATTTTGGGGATTCGTAGAAAATTAAATAAAATTGTTTTTTTCACAATTTTATTTTGAGTGGTGGTAATTTTCATCTATAGAGGAGTTGAAGGTGGGTCCCACACCCCACATAACCTCTCATAGGAGGATAAGAGTGGTGGGGCCCACACGAGCCCTAATACTTTAACTCCCCCATTAACTCCCCTTTATCTCCCCATAATTAATTCGCCACCTTTTCCTTTTATTATGGTGGATCCTCTCCACCTCCCACTTGTTGACATTAATAAGCCAATACCTTGAATTAATTATTTGAACTCCACAAATTAATTAATTAATTTAAAATTTTTGAATTTTAAAAAACATGTGCGAATAAAATAATAGCCTAAGCTATTATTTTTTTTAGCACTTTTTTTGTTTGGGAGGCTCGAGATAATTAGAAGAATAGAGTTCTTCTATCGATGAAGAACACCATTCTTCTACGAAAAAAATCTCTGATGAAGAATGTGAAGAACATCTCCAGTGACACACCCTCTTCAGACGCACCCCAACGTCAATGGAATCAACATCCATATTCTGTGATGCCCGACCTCTATGACGCTCGTCTTCCACGGCTTGTTGATTTACACCGCTCTTGAAATTGAGGTAGGGTTTTTTATACATTTAAGTGAATAATTTGTACCCCGTTAATCGGTGAATTTCTTTGATTATATTCAGCCATATGCTATAAGTTAACCAGGAGGGCATGGGCTGAACGAACACGGCCTGAGGACCCTCCGTTGATCCTTCTTTTTGTTCGCGATGGAGGCGGTGATGGAAAAGGTGGTGATGACCGAGGGTGGCGGCGACAACAGCAGCTGCGTGCGGGCCCCTTAAGGGACCACAACACTGGGTTCCGTGCAGGCGGAAGAGACTACAGACCGCTCGAAAAAGGAAGAACCGATCGGCTAAACCCAGCTGGTTGGAGAACCGCGACGGCTCATGGCGCCGCGCTGCGGAGAACCGCAGCCCACGCTACTACAGGCCGCTTCGATGGGCAAACCCGCCGAAAGACGGCCCGATGGGTTGATGAAGGTCGTGGAACCCGAAGGTGCCATGTGGGAGAATAGTGGCCCGGCTATGCGAGCTGCTCATGGTGGAGAAGACCGACCAGATAGGGGGGACGAACCCTTTCGGCACCGCCGTTTCGGAAAACCGGGGGCCGCGCCCCCTAATCCTCTTGGACATCCACGCGTTGGGCCGTGCCCCACCAGGCTGGGATGACCCCTTAGCCGGGTCAGACCCCCCGAGCCAGGATGGGCCGACCCGCCAGCCCACCATGCTGGACGGGCCGGGCCCGTTTCTCTTAAATGCGAATAACTTCTTGATCGTGCGTCCGATCGGTGCGCTGTCTGAGGAAATAGGACACTTACGACAAGGCGGTCCATTTATGGTATGCTAAATTAGTTTTGGATAACTTTGGAAAACGTTCGGGTTTGGAATGAGCGTAATTCCAACCGGGCTCCTGGAATGGAAAAGCCAATAACTCTCAGACCGGGCGTCTGATTGACACGTCGTCTGTTGCATTGTGTTCCTAATGATGAGACAGAACATCGGGATACATCAACTCTGGAATTTGTGATAGTTTATTTATCGAACCCCTTTGATCGACGAGCATGCCCTCTTGGAATAGAGTGTGTTGTGTGCGGGAACCCTAGACTTTGTTGTGACTGCCACTACGTCGACTACTGTACTATAATCCTCCATGGGTTCGACAGCAACGACTACCATACTGGGAACCGCCTTGGGTTCGACGATGATGACTAATGTTCTTGTATCCTGTGTGGGTCCGGAATTATTGACCTCTATACTTGTATCCTCTGTGGGTCCGACAGAGTAGCTGATCGTGTATCATGTGTGGGTCTGACAGCTTAGCTGGTCTTGTATCTTGTGTGGGTCTGACAGCTTAGAGAATCAGTGAATACATCTGATCATCTATATCACTATATGAAAGATTTATACATGTGTGAGCTGATACTTGACATTCAATCACTATCAATGATGTGATTGACTTACTTCATGTGTGGACTGGGTTGTTCTTGGTCTCGATAGTTGGAGCCGAACTAAAATTGATAACTTAGGTATATGTATGAGCATATACCTAATTAGGGTTGGTTGATACTTTTTGGTTGTATCTTTCTTCTGTGGTTTACCCTTTGTGGATTCTGGGAGACCTTTTTGGGTCTCGAGTTCCCTACTGAGTATCTTTATACTCACCCCTTCACGGGCTATGCCCGCACCTCGTTGTGTTGGATGCAAATGATGGACCGCGTTGATGGAGGCAGAGAGGGAGCCAGGACCGGATGGTACCCGGAGGTGGAACACACGACGGGATGGTACATGGAGAAAAACAATTGACCTGGAGTGCTGAGGTGGACATTTGTACCTACCCATCTGGTAGGATACTCGGCAGATGTTCCAGGATCTTCCCTTTTTAGCTATTGTCCCTTTTCCAGTTGTACTTTCTTTCCATTGTACATGTACTTTACTGTTGGTCTTGTATTTCTGGCCCCTTTACATTTAGCACTACTTTTTGTATACTATTTTCAATTAGCGTTTACTTCTTGTTGCGTACTTTGTTGTGTTTTTTACTTTCATAAAGGTAATGCCTTCCCAACTTAGAGATTTACACCTTTGATGCTAGTCGCAAGCCCCTGGCCTATGGAAGGCGGGATTGGGGAAGACATGTAATGGGCCCCGAGGACGGGTCGTGAAAAATTGTTATCAGAGGAGTTCGTTCTCTGATCATTATTTTCTATGAAGTAATAGAGTTATGAGTATTGAGTGTGGTTTTCAGTCCAGGGTGTCTATTGTTAGTGCGGCGGCCGACGTATCCATACTCTAGGGCCCTGACCTTTGATTTCCGATTTAGTACATGAAAACACTGATTGAATGTGTGATTCAATAGTTTTTTTTGTTTACTTTGAGTAAGCTCACCAGGTATACTATTTTGATCGTAGCGCACATGTTTCATTTCAGGATGGCCCCATGAAGGCAACCAGCTAGGGTTCCGAGTTACATACGAGATGGTAGCCCACTGAGCAATGAGGCCTCGGTGCAGGGCCCCATCACAGTGAAGGCACCAGTGGTACCTCTACCAGCTGGCCACAGATACCACCTACCCCAGCAGTAGAGAGTGCACACCGCCTGAGTGTGTTGCACGAGGCTCTACGACAGAGGTCACCCATGTTCCGTGGAGATATGGACCCACAGGTAGCTGATGATTTGCCGGAGGCTATCGTCAGAGTTTTCTGATTGTAAGGGACACCAGCTGACCTCATCGTGATCCTTTCTGCGAGTCCCCTGCACGCAGCATCAGGTAGATGGTATAGCCTGATGCTCCAAGTGTATGACGAGGCATCTTTACTCTAGAAAAACTTTGAGAGTCTCTCCCACTCATTGTTTTTTATAGCCTCCCTTTGGGCGGTGCTGATTTAGGAGTTACTTCATCTGCAGTAGAGTATCATGATAGTTGCTCTATACTTAGTGAGGTTTACGACCTCTCATTCTACTCCACGGATATGGTTTAGGACCCGTTCTTCTAGCCCCGAACCATTGACTAGGGACTCATGAACGAGATCTGGGATTCAACAATTCCCCTTAGCATCCCGACGTAGGTAGGGGTGTTGGAGCGAGCCCTTCTAGTGGTGAGTTTTCTCGCTGAGCAGTCACCATCTGTGAGACCCACCACTGGGCGACACATAGCAGAGTCTTCTACACCAGGAAGTAGACAGTTGAAACAGAGGTCCAAGTGTACCAGGGAAGGTGGGAGACCTTAGGATATAGTTTTAGTTGTGTGAGGTGAATGAAACAGATCCATCCTTACGTGGAGTAGACAGTGCTATGCATGCGGTGGGTAGGGTCACATGGCTCGAGACTACCCGACGTGCCATGAAGACGAGCATTACATGGTAGAGGGACCTCTCAGTCAGAGCCAGAAGTTCGACCATGGTGGTCTGCCAGGAGAAGGTGGAGGAGGCAGAGGAGCTGGCCGAGGAACAGGTGGTTGATGACATTTCGAGGCTCTACCACCACCACCACCAGGAGGTCCACCCAGACCACAGGGAACTGGCAGACAGAGGCAGGCTCAGGTATAGGAATTTGAGCCCTACGGCCACGACGCACCTGAGATGATTTGACGTACTCTATGTGTCTACTCCACCCTTACTACAGTACTTAAAGACACAGGTTTGAGTCATTCTTTTATTGTCGCTGCCCTTGTTTGGAGGTTAGAGATTTCGACGAATCTGTTGGCTCGATCCTTACGGCTAGAGACTCTTATGGGAGCAGACTTGACGATTACGCACTGGTGCTGGAATTGTGATCTTACTCTAGGAGGCGAGATCTTCTAATTGGATCTTCTTGTAGCAGCGTTGAGGACTTATGATGTCATCTTGGGTATGGTTTGGTTATCCACGGTTCATGCTCAGATTGACTATATTAGGCGAAAAGTGTGGTGTGTCCACACGGATGGGACCAGTTTCACCTTCACCGGAAATAAGGGAGCCTTTGCAGCACATGATTGACATACATAGAGGAGAGGGAATCCAATCAGACATTAGTTGGCTAGTCTCATCCTCAGAGCGGTTGATGTGCGGATTCTGAGTTTTCCTGTTGTGGTGGATCAGTATGCATATGTTTTTCCTGAAGACATCCCAAGATTACCTCCTCATGGAGTGGTATACTTTTAAATTGATATGTAACCAAGGACATCACTGATATCTACTCCATCAAAACGGATGACTCCCACTGAGCTTCATGAGCTGGATGTACAACTTGAGGACTTGCAGGGAAAGGGATTTTTCTGAACCCGTGTTTCACCCTGGGCATGTCCAATTTTGTTCGCCAAGAATGAGGATGGGAACATGCAGCTATGTGTCAACTACCGTCACCTGAATCAGGAGACCGTGAAGTACAAGTACCCACTTCTGAGGATTGACGACCTCTTTGATCAGATCAAGGGAGCATGATGGCTCTTGATGATAGACCTCAGGTTAGGCTATCACCAGCTCAGTGTTCGAGATGAGGATGTGCAGAAGATGGATTTCAGGTGTCAGTATATCCACTACGAGTTCTTGTTTATGCCTTTCGGTGTACCCAACGCTCTAGCAGTGTTCTTGAGTATCATGAACAGGATCTTACAGACTTACCTCGATCGATTTTTCATAGTCTTCATTGATGACTTACTGATTTACTCTACTACTGAGGAGGAGCACGCCTACCATTTACGGGTAGTACTGGACAAACTCTGAGAGCACCAGCTTTATGTTAATCTCTCGAAGTTCCATTTCTGGATTCGATAGGTTCATTTCCTAGGAAACATCATCTCGGAGGTTGGGGTAGTAGTGTATATAGCGAAGATCGATGCAATACTTTCTTGGGATCCACCCAAGAGTGTGACGGAGGTATGGAGTTTTCTAGGTATAGCTAGGTATCGGAGATTTGTGCCAGACTTCTCCAGAGTTTCATCATTGCATTTAGTGTTGATGAAGAAGGTAAAACCCTTCATGTGGTCAGAGAGATGCCAGTAGAGCTTTCAGGAGCTGAGGCAGAGGTTGACTAGTGCGGCCATCTAGAGGCTACCTGAGGAGGGTGTTGGTTACGTAGTTTACTACGACACATCAGGGACCAGAATCTAGGGTGTCCTGATGTAGAAGTGAGCAGTGATTACATATGGTTCATAGTAGTTGGGACCGCACGAGCAGAACTACACTACCCATGACATGGAGTTAGTAGTGGTGGTCATTGCCTTGAAGATGTGGTGGCACTATCTAATGGGCGAGCGCTTTACAGTCTATTCTGACCACCATAGTCTCAGGTACATCTTCTCATAGAAGGACCTGAACCTCAGACAGCGGCGATGGCTCATGTTCCTCCACGACTATGACTTTGAGATAGTCTATACTCCTGGGAAGGGAAATGTTGTAGGAGATTCTCTCAGCTTGATATTGGGCATTCAGCTACTAGGATAGGAAACAGATCATCTAGTCGCGTTGTAGATATCCTTCATGGATAGAGATAGAGCTACCTTTCTGCAGTCCCTCACACTCACTCCTCCACTACTTCAGCGAGTCGGGGAGGCACAACATGGGGTCTTTGAATGTGAGGCGTGCCGTTCTCAGATATCCTCAGGGCAGACACCTGATGGGTTTTTTTAAGGAGTGGAGCACGTCATCCTTTTCAATGGACGTACCATGGTACCAGTTGCACTTAAAGAAGAATTACTGAGAGAGTTTCACACTTACCCTATAGCGGTACATCCAGGAGTGGAGAAGATGTATCAGGACCTCAGATGACAGCAATGGTGGCCGGGTATGAAGGAGGTTGTAGTAGAGTTTGTTTCACGATGCCTCATTTGTTAGTAAGTGAAGGCGGAGCACCAGGTACCAGCAAGATTGGTACATCCATTAGACGTCTCAGAGTGAATGTGGGATGGGATATCCGTGTATTTCGTGACGGTTCTTCCCCGTACATCCAGAGGACACGAATCTATCTGGGTGATCATAGACCGACTCACCAAGTCCTCCCACTTCCTACCGATTAGAAAGCAGGGCTCAGTAAAGATCTTGAGACACTTCTACATTCAGGAGATCTACGGCTTCATGGTGTTCCATAGACAATTGTCTCCGATTTAGTTTCTCGTTTCACTTACTGGATTTGGTAGGGGTTACAGGAGGCTTTTGGGACCCATCTTTGCTTTAGCACTGCCTTTCATCCTCAGACGGATGGCCAGAATGAGAGGACCATTCAGACTCTCGTGGATATGCTTTGTTCATGTTTCCTCGACATTGGTCACAGCTGGGAGGATCACTTACCCTTTGTGGAGTTTGCGTACAACAACATCTACAACTCCACCATCGAAATGGCCCCATAAGAGTCACTATACGATCAACCTTGTAGATCCCTCTATGTTGGACTATCCCTGGGGAGTTAGCACTCGTAGGACCAGAGATGGTATAGGATACAACAGAGAAGGGGCAGATCATCTATGAGTGGACGAAGACTGCATAGAGCAGACAGAAGTCTTATGCTGATAGGAGATAGAGTCTACTGGAGTTCAAGGATGGCGACTAAGTCTCCCTACGGGCCTCACCTCGATGGGGTCTATGGAGATTGGTTGAGGTGGAAAGTTACCTTCGTGCTTCATCAAACCTTTCCAGGTCCTCAGTAGAGTAGGTGGGGTGGCTTTCTACCTGGCCCTTCCACCTCAGTTACACCGGGTGCATGACGTCTTCCACGTATCTCAGCTGAGGAGATATGTGCACGACCCATCCCACATTTTCAACCATGGAGAGCTAGAAATCGATGACGGGGCAACATTCACGGAGGTCCCGGTGGAGATCGAGGATCGACAGAAGCGGGTCTTATGTGGATGGTCGATTCCTCCGGTGCACATTCGCTGGTAGCACGGGAACCACCAGGAGAGCACATGGGAGCATGAGGCTCAGATGCATGCTCAGTACCCTCATTTGTTTCCCTAGTGTGTGTTGTAGATTTAAGGGGACATAAAGACCTGATTTGGGGGAAATATATAGACCCATAAATTTCAATGAATTTTTTTTCTTAAATACTTTGGAACTTTACGAGTCCACATTTTCTAACGGCGCCTGATTTTGAGGCCCGGTGTCCCTGGAATCATTTTCTGAAGTTTTTTTCAGGTAGGTTTAGTAAATGTATGTGCTGGTATTTCTATGTTTTTTACCGGTGCTTGGAATTGAAATCTGAGGACACCGATGAACTCACAATGCCAGTATTCGCTTTAGGGGACTTTTATTGCAGTTTTGTTTTGTACAGGTTGAATTTTTATTTTGGGGATTCATAGAAAATTAAATAAAATTGTTGTTTTCCACAATTTTATTTTTATTGGTGGTTATTTTCATCCAAAGAGGAGTTGAATGTGGGCCCTACACCCAACATAACCTCCCATGGAAGGATAAGAGTGGTGGGGCGCACATGATCCCTAACCCTTCAACTCATAATTAACTCTCCTTTATATCCCCTTAATTAATTTTCCACCTTTTCATTTAATTATGGTGGAGCCTCTCCACCTCCCACGTTTTGTCATTAATATGAAAACACATTAAATTAATTATTTGAACACCACAGATTAATTAATTAATTTAAATATTTGAAATTTGAAAAACATGTGGGAATAAAATAATAGCCTATGCTATTATTTTCTTTGGCACTTGTTGTGTTGGGGAGGCTCTAGAGAATTAAATGAATTGAGTTCTTCTCTCATCGAAGAACACCGTTCCTCCACAAAGAACATCTCTAATGAAGAACGCGAATAAATTCTTCAACAAAGCACCATCTTCGGACGCACCCCGACATCGACAGAATCGACATCCGTATTCCGCAACACTCGACCTCCACGATGCTCTTCTTCTGCGGCTCGTTGACGTGCACCATTCATGAAATACAGGTAGGCGTTTGTATAATTTTATGTCAATAATTTGTACCCTATTCTTCATTAATTTTTTTGGATTATCTTCGTCCATCTACTATCGCTTAACGCGGAGGGCGCGGGCCGAACAAACACATCCTGATTACCCTCTGTTGATCCTTATTTTTGTTCGCGATGGAGGCAGTGATAGAAAAGGTGGAGACGGCCGAGGGCAGCAACGACAATAGTGGTCGCACGCCAGCCCGTTTGAGGATCGCGGCACCGGGTGCCGTGTGAGCGGAGAAGACTGTGGCCCGCATCCACGGGCCCCTCGGCTGAGGAAGAACCGGCCGGTCCCTTGACCGGACGGGCTGGAAGAACCAACTTGCTAAAGCCCGTCAGTTGGAGAACCGCGATGCATCATGGTACCTCACTGTGGAGAATCGCGGCCCCTGATTCCGCAGGCTACTTCACTGGGCGAACTAGCCAGCCGGGTTGAAGAAGGTTGTGGCACTAGAAGGTGCCAGGTGGGAGAATAGCGGCCCACCTATATGGGCCGCTCGCGCCAGAGAAGACCTTCATGATATGAGGGGTGGTGCCGCTCGGCGCTGCCGTTTTGGAAAAACGGGGGTCAGGCCATGCCCAACCGGGCCAGGCCACGCCCCACCAGTCTGGCCATCGCCCCATCGGGCCGGGCCGACCCCTTAGCTGGGTCAGACCCATCAATCTAGGAGGTGCCGACCTGCCATCCCACTGGGCTTAACGGGCCGGGCCCGTATCACTTAACTGCGAATAACTTCTTGATTGTGCGACCGATAGATGCGCCATCTACGAGAATGGGACCCTTACGATGAAGCTGTCCTTTTGGGATACTCTAAGTGTTCTTTGTAAAAATTTGGAAAACAGCTAGGTTCAGAACGAGCGTAATTCCAACCGAGCCCCTGAAATGGAAAAACCAATAACTCTCAGACTAGGCGTCCGATTGACACGCCATCTGTTGCATTGGGATCCTATTGATGAGATTGAACTTCGGGGTACATTGAATATGGACTTTGTGATAGTTGATGTATCGAACCACTTTGCTTGAGGAGTGGACCCTTTCGGAATCGAGCGTGTTGTGTGCTGGAACCCTAGAGTTTGCTACGACTGCGACTACGTTGACTACTGTTCTGGAATCCTCTGTGGGTTCGACAATGACGACTACCTTACTAGGATATTCCATGGCTTTGACGACGATTAATACTGTTCTTGTATCCTGTGTGGGTCTGACAGTATTGACCCATGTACTTCTATCCTATGTGTGTCTAATAGAGTAGCTGGTATTGTATCCTCTATGGGTCTAATAGCTTAGATGGTCTTGTATCCTGTGTGGGTCTAACAACATAGATAAATCAATAACTACATCTAATAATCTCTATTGCAATAAGAATGATGTATAACTGTGTGAGATGAGTCTTGACTTTCAATCATTATCAATGATGTGATTGACTTACTTCCTGTGTGGACTAGGATGCACTTGGGCTCGATAGTAGGAGCCGAACTGAGATTGATAACTTAGGTATATGTACGGGGATATAATAAGTAGGGTCGGTTGATACTTTTTAGTTGTATCTTTCTTCTGTGGTTTATCCTTTGTGGATTCTAGGAGACTTTTGGCGTCTCGGGGTCCCTACTTAGTATCTTTATACTCACCCCCGCACGGGCTATGCCCACACCTCGTTGTGTTGGATGGAGACAACAGACATCGTTGACAGAGGCAGAGAGTGAGCTAAGATCGAACGATACCCGGAGGGGGACCACACTGTGTGACGGTACATGGAGTAGACCAATTGACGTGGAGTGCTGAGGTGTACATTTTTACCTACCCTTTAGGTAGGATACTCGGAGGACATTCTGGGAGCTTCCCTTTTTAGATTTTGTCCCTTTTCCAGTTGCACTTTCTTTCCATTGTACCTGTACATTACTGTTGGGCTTGTATTTCCAGCACCTTTACATTCAACACTACATTTTGTATACAGTTTTCAGTTACTGTTTACTTCCTTTTGTGTACTCTGTTGTGTTTTTTTAGTTTCATAAAGGAAATTCCATCCAAGCTTAGGGATGTACGCCTTTGGTGCATGTCGCCAGCCCCTGGCCTATGGAAGGCGGGCTTAGGGTAGTAATGACACGGGCCCCAATGATGGGTCGTGACATTAATTCTATATTCACTACATCCTACCACTAGTAATGTGTGGAATGAACTCTAATAAATTTATCTTTCAATTCCTCTTGTTTTCATGTTTTATTTAAATCTTGTTTTATGTTGATTTATTTTTTTAACACAAAATACGTTCATTAATTAACTCTCACATCATGATACATGTTTTCATAGGGTTTTCTCATCTCACATTTGCTTCTATGTGACATAGGCTTTATTCACCACTTATTGATTTTCGAATTTGTATCCACTACCCCAATGATATGATATATCAGGATTAAATTCATATTTATCGCATTTAACATTTCATTTTATGTTATTTCATTTACATAGGATATGAGTCAACATATACCAAAGAATCAAAGGTTTATTTCTTAGTTTCATCATTATTTGAGATTGTTAATATTTAAAACATTGATCGTTAATTATATGATCATTATATATGAAATGAAATATATATTCATCTCCTTTATTTATTTTTCATAATCTTAAATTTTTGATTCATTATCCAATAATAGTTACTCAATAGATCAATAGAATGTGTATAAGGAAATATGAAGTTGTTCTATATTCGATCAAGAATATTTTTTTCTATGTCCATATTTTCATTAAAATGTTTTGTATAATTTTATTATATTTTAACATTACATAAAAAAAGTAATATTTACCCAATTTTTACATTATAAAATATTTTTCAAATGAAATTTCCATTTCATTATCTGAAAAGTTTCTTTTTGACACTTTAATAATGAAATTACATGAATATATGTTTTAACATACTAGAACTGAATATAATTTACCAACTTCATTAACACATAATTATTTTAATCTTTATTTACATGTTTCATGATTATTTTTTAGGGAAATAAATTTCCCTGTAGGTTTTAAAAATTTAGTTTTTATATGATTTTTTTAAATAGAGTTGGTTATTTCCATAAATAATGTTTTTAATAATCTATTTATGTTTTTTCTATACATAAATAAAAAAACACATTTAATTATACTCTACTATGGATATGTTGTAATGATATTATCCTTTTTTTCTATAAATTGATTATGATCACCCTGACTAAGTAAATGAAAACATTTCATATTCTACATTTTCAAAATAATTGTTTTTTTCATTATGTATCGAATTTTTATTATTTTATTTCACATAATGAGCTCACTGGACTTATTATGTAATTGGAAGTTCAAGTAATTATATATTCCTATGATACATCAATAGGTTTGGTGAGGAAAACCAATTTTAAATCTATATTAAATTTCTTATTATTGTATACCTACATATAGTTTAACTTTTTTCATAAGGCCTTGATGGTAAGTTCTAGATATCTAGAATTATTAATTATATTATTAATTAATTCGAAATTAAATTTCCAAAAAATATTTTAAATAATATTCATATATATGTTTCAAGTTATATTTATTATTTATATATAATAACATTATCTACATTTACTCTGGATATATTATTTTTTAGTCATAAATTATTGATTCAATAGAATGTTCTTTACATTATATACAATTCAATATTGAAGATGTCTTATTTTATCATGATATATTCTGCTATATATAATCAGTAATGAGAATCTAAAATCACTCTTAATTTTTATCCTTTAAATAGGATATTAGGAAGTTATATTTTAAAGTGAGCAATGATATTGAATATTTACCTCAAATAAGTTTTTTATTTTAGGTTTTGAAGGGTAATGTGGGATTTAATTATATACATAGTTTATAATAGAAAAAATGTAATAATGTAATCATATTATTTAGGATATTGGATTTGAGGTCTATATAGCTGGTATCATAATAAAATTTGAATAAATCCTGGGAATTAAATTTTTGAAAAATATATATTTAGAAAAATAACCTTATGACTAATGTTGAGTATATGTATATGTATATGATAACATCCTATAGTTTTATTGAGGTACCAATAATGTGTTTTTCAAAGATATACATCTATGAATGGATACTATAGGTGTGCATGATTTTTAGATAGATTCGTTTATGTGAAATTAACCAAAACAATTTGTATTTCATCTATAATTATTTTCCCTAGTTAGTGTTCCTATAATGTTCACATATTTTACTACTCCTATGGGTATACTAGGGTTAATTAAAATGTTCTCTATAAACCATTAATATTAATGAGATAATATAACACATGTAAACATATGATATTCCATAGTGATTCAAGAAAGATGTAAACTATCTTAAGTTGATAAGACTAATCTTTATCATATGTTAAATATAAAAAAACATTCTTTGAGATTTTTTTATTGAAATTGAAAATTATTAGGTTTATTTTGGGATAAATATATGGAATTAAAACACTTTATAATATTATATTTTTTATAGACAATTTTATTTGAGGAATTTTATAGATAACATTTTTTGTTTATATGAACATTGATTATGTGGTTTTGTTGGATTGTAAAATTAGAAAATATAATTATTATCATATAACCATGGGTATTAAAATTTATTTGGTGATTAATTTTAATAAATATTTTCATCAATTTTTTTGGAACCTTATATAAATTTTGTAGTTTTTACGAAAATTACAACTAGGTTGTCAGTTGACAATCCGGAGAATTCAGAAAGGCCATGGGGCCTGAACCCAAAACCTATAGTAACATATAAGTTTCATTCAAAGATATTAAATTCTAAAATATGATTATTAATTTCACTACGTAATGTTCCACTCTTTAATCATATATGTCTAGTATCTATGAAAACAAGGATATAAAAACAATATGTTCAAAACTGTCTATAAAAAAGTTCTTAATAACTATCATATTTCTTATACATATAAATCCTAAACAATTCTTTATAACCATGTGAATGGATGTAAAATAATGGGTGAGCTTATATTCTCAGTACGGGTGAACAAGGGAGCTAACAAAGATCATTTAAGAGTTACATGTGAATAAGAGTATAAGAACATGGGATAAATGCACGAAAACCATAACATATGTATGAGGAAATATAATATCATGTCATGGAAAAGCATTATAGTTCATATGAAATTAATAATAATTTAATAAATTATCATGATCCATGAGAGCATTATCTTAACATTCGACATGCATTTTTTTGCATACATATAACCCTATTACATTGTGAACATGTATAAGTTGGCAAAAGGTTGATTGATTAAATAGAGGACATGAAATAAGGACCTCACATAAATATATTGACATGAAACTAGGTCCCTAAATAATCTTATATACATGAAATTTGGGACTATTCATATCCTATAGACATGAAATTTTGGTCAACACATAATTTCGTGGACTTAAAAGAAATTTTCACTCATAAAATTTGAGAATATGAAATCCAGTTCATCTATAAAATACATACCTAATAAGTTATAAAAATTTAAAATATTAAATTTATGTAGATATAGATCCCACCATTCATATAATCAAAATTATGATTTTTTTTCCAAAAACATTACAACTCATTCATCATATCAGAACCCATGAAAAGAATTGGGATTCATAAATATTTGATCATATCATAACCAATTTAAATGAGATGAGTTTCATACAAAAAATTCCACCCATTAAAAATCCTTCTAAATAAATAATTAGGAAAATGTCCATTTATAATAAACATATTAAATTAAAAGTATAATCAAAGGTTTTTATCATCAATAAAAATAGATACAATTAAATGATCATCAAACCATCCGGATGAAGCTATCATTGTAATATTAAAATTAATTTATAATAATATAAAGTAAAATCACCTAAAAAAGAAACAATTTTCTTTAAAAATAACCATTAAATTTTTTCATATATGGTTCAAAAAATTTATGTGTCCTGATGACATGATATTTCCAATATTATATATAATTTAATAAACATTCATTTCGTAAATTTTTTTTTGTAAAAAGTCTAAAATTTATTTATTTTTAAAATTACAAGAAGAATACTTTCAATGAAATTTGTAATAATTTATATAATGGTAATATTTTCTTTTAAAACCCATTTTATAATCATAAAAAATTTAATGAAAAACATATTTATAGTATATTTTTATCTTCTAAAATTTATTTTAATCCTAATATGGTTGTAAAGTAGATTTGCTATAAAAATAATATTTTTATCTCATAAATATATATATAATGTAAAATTTATGAAAGAAATATAATATAATGAAAAAACTATAGGTGATAAAAAATTAATTAGATTAATTAGATTATGGTCATATTTTATACTCAATGAAAATTATTGTATAACAATCCTGATTAAAATCAGATTGAAACGTAAATTCCTTAAGGATTTACTCGAATGTTAATCATGCTCCCAATAAAGGAAATGATAGATAATGTATTATTAAGACACTATATAATTAAAATTAAATATCAAAATATAAATATATTGGTTGAATATACACTACATATAATTAAAAAAAATTAATATTGCATGAGTCTAACTAAAATAAACATGTGATGAAAATCCATTGCCGTAAGTCCCTCTATTACAAATTCATGTTCAACCACCCTTTATAAAAATTAATGATTTATTATACATAACGTCCATAACTATACAAAAATATAGAATAGAATTTTTTATTTATTTATAATATCTCAAAACACATTTATTAATAATTGTTTTATTAAAATTACTATCCTTTGTGATACCTACATTGTTTTAAAAGTATGTTTCTATTCAGAAATCCTAGTCCTTATAAATTAATCATGGTTCCATTATTTAAAAAATCTTATTAATATTATAAAACAATACTTATTTATAATATAAATTTTAAAAAATACAGATCGAAAAATAAATTAAACCATTATTGGAGTTAGTAGGTCGTACATACACATAAACATTTTTTTTCATATTTTGAATGATGTATTGAATAAAATGTAAGTAATAATTCACTATCACATAATATCTATTATATCATATATCTAATATATATTCATCAAATTTAACCTTGTTACAATCCATTGTAAAAAAAATCAAATCAAATCTTGTGTCTTTGTGGAGGTGGTAGAAAACACGTACGTATGAGGTACATTATCATTTCGCATTGAATTTGATGGCAAGATAGAATATATGATATTATCATTCTAAAAGTATAATTATTTCCTTAATATAAAATATAAGTTTGTATCATATAATATACCCAGCCATAAATGATGTTGTGAATAATTAAATGTATCCCAATATGGAGACAATTTGACATACATATGCATTAGTGATACATTCTCTTATATTTTTATGGGAATATTCTGTATAATGGTGTTTTCAAATAATAATATAATTAAAAAAATTTTATTCTAGAATTATTATTTTATTAAAATTACCATAGATTTATATTGGGTAAAAGAATAGAAAAAATAGTTTTTAGTTAAGAAGATTACATATTCTTGGGAAGAACACCTTTATTTCTTCTTTTAATGACCAAGGATTTAGTATTTTAAGAAGCACAAAAACATTATAATGTCTTTATAAAATAATATAAGGGAATTCGGAATAGGATTTTTGACCTATAAGTTTAAATTTTTGGTGGGTATTATAAAGAATATGTTTTCTTTTATAAACGATGGGAGGGGAACTCTTTGATTTTTTAAAGTGTAAATTATAATTAAGAAAATCTTAGTACAAATGGAAAAAAAGAGTCTATATATTTACAAGGGATACAATTTTAGACAATAT
Organism: Viscum album; assembly: GCA_963277665.1. Classification (NCBI taxonomy): domain Eukaryota; kingdom Viridiplantae; phylum Streptophyta; class Magnoliopsida; order Santalales; family Viscaceae; genus Viscum; species Viscum album. The sequence goes on along the minus strand of OY728121.1, from coordinate 1,345,596,767 downwards.
AATTTCATTATATTTCATATTGTTATATTTTTGTTATTTTCATGTGATTTAATAAATATTGTTCTCATAAAATATCAATATGGTAAATTTAGATACTATTCAAATTGTTTAATGTAAAAATCATAAATACAATTTTTTAATGTGATATTATTAAATAACAATAATATGTTACATTATCTAATAATTTTTTTTGTAATGCATTTAATTAGTCAAAATTTATTTATTTTATGATTTTTAATATCATTTATTATAGTTTTTATTAATAGGATAAATACTGCATCGGTGACACGTAATGAAATTGAGTGATTATATAATTAAAAAACTAAAAATAAATTGATATCATGAAATTATTTTTGTTAATATATAAATATACACTTATATTCATTCATAAATTATTTTTCCCTTTACAGACTCATAATAGATATTTAAAAAATGAGTCACATTTTGTAACATTCTTTAATTTAAATAATACATAATTTATTTTCATAGAAATGTGTCCATTAAACTAATAAAATTAGTTTATATTGTAAAAATTAACTAATTTAAATAATATAAAAATAAATAAGTTGAAAAAATAATGAATTTATCACTTAGATTTGTCTACTATTATCTTGATTATCACTTTAAATATGTGATAAATTTTCTCAATGTTACTAATCATAAGGAAAAAATATAAATAGGGACAATTTAACAAATACTCACAACTTGATTCCAAATATTTAATTCATTTAATCTAATTAAATAACTATTTATTGAATAAATTAATTTTAATTTAATTTTGAAAAAATGAAAAGAGATTCTTTTTCAGAAAAAGAACAGTTTTTTTCATAAAACCATATTTATACATGCCTCATGTGTCTTAAAATATTATACCAATGATAAAATATATTATAGATTATATAATATAAAAATATAATTAAAATAATTTAAAAGTTCTAATCAATTTATTTTATTTTGTAAAAAACAAATTTTGTGCATAAAAACAATTTTCTAGGAAAATTCTATTTTACCTAATGTTTTTTTAAATACTAAACTCAAACATAAAATTGATTCCAATAGAAATTATGATATTATTTTAAATATATCCCAATAATATTTAACTGAATAAATTTTAAAACAAAATTGATCTTTTTTACAAGTAGTTTTCAATAATTTAGCATTTTTTAATCGGCACAGTAAAATCACTCTTCTCAATAAATTCTGAAATATCCATCCTATAATAATTTTAATATTTTTATTTAAAAACAAATGATAATTATTTAAAATAGAATATTTAAATGATATATAAATTATTCATAATATTTACTCACAATAATTATATTTTTTTCAACAAAATCATATTTTTGAAGACAAAAGTGTCTATTAAAATTTGAGTTATTATTTACTTAGAATTTTACAAAAACATTTATTTTGATTAGTTTATATATATATCATTAACTAGTTAATATTATTTGTACCATCCAATTTAACGACTATGTTATAACTATAATAACAATATTTATTTTAATAGTACATTGTCGATCTTTTATAATTGATATTGGATACAATGGAGGATATCAAAAAAATTAAATTTATGTTAATTAAATATTTCATAAAAATTTAGGTTGTTTTTAATGTCCAGGACATATCCGGTCTATTAATTTAGGAAAATATCAGTGTTTGATGTGTTCTGGGATGTCATGGGGACTATTTAAAAAATTCTAATTTTTCAATTTTTTAAACGGTGAGTCGCAGTGGTGAGTCATAATGGATGCTCGCACTAGTGACTCGCACCAGTGACTTGGATCGGTAGCTCATACACATGACCCACATCGGTACCTCATACCAGTATCTTTCACCACTAAATCACACTAGTACCTCACACCAGTAGCTCATATCGGTGACTTACACTTGTATCTCACACTGGTGACTCATCCAATAGTGAGTTGTTTTCAAAAGTTTGTCTTTTTATTATTTTTCTAGATTTCCTCAAGTTATTTAAGCTTCACCCCATTAATATTTACATTGAAAAAATATTAATTTAATTCTATATTTAAGTGTTTATTAACCCATTTTATGGTCTATGAGTCATATATTTAGATTAAAAAGATTCCGGTGTTTTAAATTTCTGAAACCACGTGGTTTTATTGAGATCCAACTATAATGGAAATTAAAAACTGCTTATTTTCATTGAGTCTCGTATATAATCCCTCATATATAGGGGAATTATTTTCATTAGATTATTCTCCTTGCCCTTGGTATGTGGCACATATAACATTTTTCCTATTATTCATGCCATTGTGGTACATCATTTGGTTCATGTTTTCCAGGGATCACACTATTTTACGCAGGCCCCTGTCATGGTGAAATAAAAAATTATTGATCGTCTGTTCATCGATGTATTTTTTTCTTTTGTCTCTATAAATTTTGAATCTTCTTGGATGGGTTTATTAATGTTTCATGAAATCAATTTTTATTTGGTATTAATGAAGATAATTAAATAGGAAAGAATTAATCTACGGGTCTAGGGGAAAGTGACATATATTGGTACTATTTTATTATTTTCATCAATGTTATGAATTTCATAGGCTATATGCCATCTCAAAATAATAGTAGTTTGGGGTTATTGTTTGTGAACCAAATAGTTTGTGTGATACAAGTTTTTTTTTCATATAGAACCATTGTTTTTAAAAATTTGTTAACCATATACAATAAGATAATAAATGGATTACCAAGATCAAAATATTTCTTTGATAAACCGTGAATTAAAAATTGACAATTGAGTGATGAATTCCTTGTTAAATCTGAATATTCTTTTCTATGATTAATGTAGTGGGGTTATGTGTTTGGGTTTTCCTGGAAATGTGTTTATGTAAAGTTTTTGGGTATGGATATTGATGTGGGATGGTTTGGGTGGTGTAATTGAATATAAGGATGATTTAATTATTTATTAGGGAAAGGATAAGTAGTTTTAAAGATTGTTTATAGAGTTTGGTTATTCAATTTTTTGAGTTCTTTAATGTATTGGGTGTAGAGTTGTTATGTTGCAGGACTACCAAGAATGGTTGTGGTGAGAAGTGTTTTTTAATGATGCTGTGAGATGTATATTTTCTTTAGTGAGAGGATGGATTTTGAATAATGAATTTAAATAATTATGATAGTAGTGTTTTTCAAGGGTTTTTTCCAATAATGAACTCCACAAAGCGTTCCTCTATTTGGAGATTGGTATGTTATTTTATGAATGGTTGTCAAATTGAGAAGAATGTGATGATATTAAATTTCCCATGGTTCTTCTCCATTTTGCTGACATTTCTTCTATAGATTTTTTTATTCTATGTATTTTATTGAGTAGTTAGGGAATTAATAAATTAGGTTTTAATAAATAATGAGAATTAGTAAAATTAATTGGTGTTGTGTATAATTTCTGTTGTGTTTTGTTGTGTGGTGGTGCATTTAGACGTGTATGAAAGGCAATATTGTGATTTGGTTGATTGTTTGCGAAACGATAGGTTGGAAAAGAGTGTTTGAAATTATATGTATATATTACTTTTATTTTCCTTGTTATCTCTATATGCACCAATCCTTGTTGATAAATATGTGTTTAACACCACCATCTTCATAGAATAACGTGTATTTCTCAAAAAAAAAACTATTGGGTGGATGGATGGTTGGCCACCCACTCTTCCTTGGTCTATCTTCCAGGTGGTGATAGAGCAATATTTATTAGGCTAGTTTTTTTGTGCCCAGGTGAGTCCATTCGACATTTATTTTCCCAAGTGTCTTCAAGATGAGGGGATTTGTGTTTTCATTGCCGTATTCGGGTTGATATGTCTTGTATATTCCTAGATTTTTTCAGGTTGTGAAGTTGTGTTTGTCCCATGTGTGTGCGGGATAGATATGATTATCTTGTTTTCCCGAGTGACAATAATTTCTATGATGCCAAGGTATGTGTGGTTATTATGTTATGTGCTTCTTTTTACCCAGTTACGAGACTAGCTATGAATCCCAGGTTTGTGCAGGCGGTTTGTGATGTGGTTTGTTCAATATAGGTAGGAGCACTAGGACGTTTTCCATTTGGGCATGAGAGTATATAATCATTGGGAATGTGGTGAGGATACCCTATATTCTATTTTCTTAATATATTACTTTACATGACTTGTGTTACAGGGTGAGTGTGTGTTGGTGATGATGGGATGGCTAGTATACTTGTTTGGTGCTTTTGGGTTTTACAGTTTTCTCACAGGATTGTTAGTATTCTTCTATCACTCATACACGAGAGAATTTGTCTTTCCAGCTTAGTATAATTGTATTATCACCCTATGTATATAAACTACCATAATGTGTCTGGAATGATTACATAGAACTTTTGGGACCATACTAGATTAGAATTTTTGAATTTTTTTATGTCTCTGCTTTATTTTTTCTTTTGGTTATTACCTTGTCATGTTATTACATTGTAACCGTTTATATATAACAAGAAATTGGTGTATATTTTTCCTTTATTATATATATATGTAGTATTTTGAATTTTTTTCTGGTGAACTACCTTCTCAATCGATCTTGATTTCTTTAAAAAGGATAATGCCTTCCATTTGGATATATTGTATACCGTCGGTGCTGGTAGCCACCCTAGGGACTACTGGAAGTACGCCTCGGGGGTCATTATCTCCCTTTCTTTATTTCCATATTAGGAGGGACATCATTATAGGGAGGGGGTCCAGACAGAATGGTATCAGATACAATGGTTAAGAGATAGTATTGAGATTTGATTTAGGCATAGTGGGGATTATGTGGGTTGGTAGGGATATAGATTCATGTGATCCTGGTTTGTGATAGAGGCCAGGAAATATTGTTAAAGACACGTGATATTAGGTTCCCCCATCATTCGATGCGAGGACTCTAAGCCAACGGAATGACCATTTGAGGCTATACCATTGGTGTGGTCGAGACCTTAAAAGGTACATGCATCATAATAATTAATTTTATTGGTTTAAATTGGCTTATTTATGAATTGAAATATTGATAGGATTAAAATAATGAATTATAATAAATATTAAATAAAATTACATACTTCTAGGGCATTGGAGTTCAATTTTTAAATTTTAGTTATGGAACCGGGTCATCATCCATATATGGATCGAGTTACTGAGGATCAAAAAACAGATCTAGTTGATCGACAAAGGGCTGATCTCCTGTTGTAGTAAAACTGATGGTATAGAACATTACGTGATTTCTAGAGGCAAACCATAGTAACGCACAAGGCTAGTGTATTGGAAACCGAGATAGAGAGCATGAATGTGAATCATGAGATCTATTTCAGTTTGATCTAGGCTCCGATAATGTATTGGGATCTTTGGGAAGTGATCTCGATTCTGGGAGTTATGCTTTAGTAGTTGATTATGAACATAGAGAAGAGGAATGACGCTGATGTTCTATAGGTTGATTTTGATAAGGAGTTCTAAGAAAAGTTTCATTCATCGACCATGAAGGTTGAGAAGAGGTTGGAGTTACTCTCCCTCATGAATGGTTATATATAGGTAGGGGATCATGAGATTATTTTTAAGGATCTCCTTAATTTTTACATGGATATATTTCTGGATGTGGAGTCTAATTTGAGATGTTTAGGGGAAGAGATTCATCTTTCTACCGAGTATGTGGTTACTCACATTATGTTTCTGACGTACCTATGGGACCAGAAGGAGGAAGAAGTGTTTGATTGTATTCAATTGTGAAGAGGCCTACTATAAGAGTGTATATATCAGGTTTCCTCAAGTTTTATGGTTGCCTGTAGTATGTCTTAGGGTTAATGAAATTCTATGTTTTGAAAGGCGTTGAGACAACATAAGCAGTTTCTATTTCAACATTATTAGCCTAATCCCTTTATTGTGAACTTGGGACCATTGTGTTTCACCTATAGAGTCATTGGTAATCTTTAGCATCAGTGTCTTATGGTCATTTTTCCTCAGTGTGGTATAGGTCGGTTGTTCTATGCCGACTATGCGAGTAGTTTAAAGCTAGGGCATTTTTTCTATAAGGAAAAGGCCTCATGATCCATAGAGGGTTGATGGGGTAGGTATAGGCGGACCTCAAAGTGTTCCTTAGGGACCATGACCGATGTTTTGTCATTGAGGATTTCATTTGCAGAGGGTTAGAGGAGATGTGTATTGTTAGTTTCACTTTGTAGATGCAGTAGTTCTAGCATATTAATAGATCATAAGACGTACGATTATCTTGTTTAATATTCTTTCATTTTCTATGATTGATTAAGTAGTTTTTCACTCCTTTGATTCACCTAATCTAGACCATTATATGGGTCTATATGTAGATAAAATTCCCATCCCCCTTGGGTTTAGCATGCCAGTTGGAGGCTAGATCCACTTGTTCAATGTGTTTCAGAGATGTATTCTAAGGATGGGGCCACATCTATCCCCTGGGAATCTTTTATTACTTTAGATGTAACCACACAACATCATTTGTTTCATCAACTAGTCTTATTCCATATGTGATGTAATTAACTATGAGTGGAAAGAGTAGAATTTTTATATATGGATGGCCAATATGTAGCTTTATTTGGATACTATATTTTTTAGGTAGTATGTTGGCATGTGGAGACACTTCTTTCAAAATTGGTCGAGTTGTTAGTGGAATTAGTGGATGCTAAGATGGTGTTGGTTCCAAGAGTTTTTTGGGAGTCCCAATAGGTTTTTCGTATGATGTTTTTGACTATACACACTCGGTGTGATGTTGTGTTCATGATAGACTTCGCACTAGATGATTCTCCTATTTTAATGTCTCCTTATCAGATGAAACCTATTGAGTTGTTGGAGTTGAGGATTTAAATAGATGATATGAAGAATAAGGGATTTATCCAACCCAGTGTGTCATCATGGGGTACTGTAGTGTTATTTTAAAATAAGGTGGATGGAATTAGGAGGGTGGGCATAGAATATTGGAGGTTGAATCAGGTGAACGTCATGAATTATTACCCTATTCTAAGGTTAGACGCCATTTTTGCCCTACTAAGAGGGGGAAGTCGGTTTTTTATGATTGATATGTAGTTTGTATATCACTAATTGAGGGTGATGGAGGAAAATAAAATAGAGTCAAATTTTATTGGTATGCATGGTTACTTTGAGTTCATAATAATTTCTTTCAGTGTAACAAAACCCAAGTCGTGTTCATGGGGATTATGAACTCCATATTTTTTGAGTTCCAAGACTGGTTTGTCATCATATTCATCAATGAAATCATCATCTACTCAATGTTTTAGGAGGAGCATACCGAGTTTTTTAATACTGTCTTCTAGGTCCTTCAATGCCAATAAGTCTATGGAATGTTTTTCTAAGTTTATTTTCTGAACAGAAGAGGTGAATTTCCATTGAAATTTGGCATCTGAACAGGGTGTAGTAGTGGACTCCTCTAGGGAAAAATCACACATATATTGGTAGACTCCCAAGAATTTGGCATAGGTTCAGTGTTTATTTAGTCTTTCTTTCTATTACCAGTGGTTTTTATTGGATTTATCAAGAGTTTCATCTCTTTTGATAGCTCTGACCATAAAACACCATGATTTTTTGTGGATTGAGCAGTGTGAGATAGCTTTCATCTATCTTAAGGGGTTGTTGTTCAGAGCTCCACTTTTGTAGTTTCCAATGGATGGGGGTTGTGTTTTGTGATTCTTCATGTCTGGTCTTGGGGTAAATCAGGATGTATCAACGGGAATTGATCTCTAATGTATCTAGGAAGTTATTACCCCACAAAAACAAAACAATTCCACCCATGGGTTAGAGCTTGTAGTGGTCGTGTTTAAGCTGAATAAGTGGCGACATTACGTCACTTGGGATCACTTTATGGACTTCATGGATCACAATAGTTTGATGTATAAGTTTTCCCAATGATATTAGAACATGTGATGTTGGTGTTTAATAGAATTTCATCAATACTATGATTTTGATATATCATACAACTCATGAATGGGGATTTTCATGGTAGATGATTTGAGAAAGAAGCCACAGAAGGAGGTTGTTTGGGATTCTTCGGACCCTTAGACTAAAATTGAAAATTCTTAATCCTTCCAATTTTATTCAAGGGATGATAGAAACAGAGGATATTTGTTCAAGATAATTTATTAGTATTATCTAGTGTAGTAGGTGGAGGAGTCTCAGTGGGGAGAGTCAAAGGTAGAGATGAATCATTATCATGTTAAACATGGTGATTCTTTGAAAGGATGTTTAGAAGATCGTCGGAATCAGATGATGTTCCATGGATGTTTTTGGGTTCTATTGGAAATGCATGAGGGTGTCCTCGGTGAGTTTTATAGTTTACCATCAATATTACACCCTAGATTTTTTAAGATTTACCTCCGAATAAGGATATTATTTTAGTGGCCTGGGATGAAAGCACAAAGGAATATGTTTGTGAGATAATGCCTTGTGTTACCGTATGGGAAGGATGATCCTAGTGTTCCTAGTGGTTTCTAACATCCCTTGGATTCCCCAAAGAGGAAGTGGGATAATATCTTGATAGATTTCATCAATAGGTTGCCTAGATCATAGGGAGGCTTTGAAGCTTCCACGATATACCTATATGAGTAGATGAAATCAAATCACTTCATTTCAATCATGGAGTTAGGCGTAATGGTTTCCATGGAAAAGTGGAATGTTGATGAGGTGTTTAGACTACACGGTGTTATGAGTTTCATTTTCTTTCATTGAGATAATAATTTTACCACATGAGTATGGAAGGGATTTTATTATCCTTTTGACACTATGTTACACATCAACACAACCTTCCATTCTCAAATAGATAGGCAGATATAATGGACTATCCTGATGATGGAAGATATGTTGTGAGCATGTGTTATCAACATTAATGGATCTTGGGTATGATAATTTCCTTTTTTAAAATTGGATTAAAAAATAACTTTCTCTCTTGTATAGGAATGCATCCATTCAAATATTTGTATGGAAGATAGTTTCATTTTATATTGTATTGGACAGAGTTTGGGGAGACAGATGTTCTTGGTACCGAGGTAGTGTGGAGCACAAATGGGAGGGTAAAAGAGGTGCAGAACTAGAATAAAACTTATTTCAATCACAAGAGGATGCACTTTGTCTTATAGGTTGGTGATCACATGTTTTTGAATGTTTCCCCTTGATGTTGGTAGTGCTGGTGAGGCAGGGGGAGTATGATTTCTCCCAAATTCATCTAATCATTCATGATGTTTGAGTGAGTTGGAAAAGTGGCATAACAGTTGGAATTGAAACCATAGTTGGAGAGGATCCATGATTTCATCCATGTATTTAAGATTCACTAGTATCTTCATGTTGAATCCCATGTCATAAAATTAGGGGAGTTGGATATAGAAGATGTTGCGATGTATGTGGAGCGTCCAATAGAGATCCATGATCCTTATGAAAAGGTGTTGTGTGGGTGGAACATTACATTTCTTCATGTTTTGTGGAGGTATGGTGGGCTAGAATAGAATACATGGGGCCAATAAGCATATATGTATCCCCAGTAACTATATTTTTTTTAGTTTTCCCTCGTTATTTTTTTCATTGTAATGTAATGTATAAACTTTTTCATGAGATCATTTTTTTCCTTGTTTCGTAATGTGTGATAAAACTCCGACACGTGATGTGGGGAGGACCAAATTACCAATAAAGATTCATTATTTTGGATTTGATTAATCTCATGTAAATAAATTCAGTTCCACCCAGAGTGGATAGTATCTTAACAAGGGGGATATAATTCCCTGGTTTTCATTTCTGGGCAATGTGTTTTTGGGCTTGTTTGGTGTGCCTTGTGGTTATTTTGGTTTGAAGATGTTAAAAGAAGTGCTCTTGGAAGATTTGGTTTACACTCTATCTTTCAAATAATGTAGGGTGGTTTATCATTGGATGTAATTGTTTTTGGTTGTTATTGGTGTTTCAAGAGCAGATGGGTCATTTAGAGTTATCTCTTACAGTGGTTGTTCGGACCACTCTTCCTTCTATACTTGGTTTTGATTTCATTAGGATGAGAATAGGTTGATAGGTATCTAATGTAACATCCCAAATCACTCTAGTCCATTGAATTTTGAACCATTCAGTGATTAATATGTTCTGAGAGGTCACACTAACTTATTTCAATACTTTTGAAATTTCCCAATTATTCCAACAGTGAGTCAAAGTTGTGAGTCGTATGGAATCCTGCGCCGGCGACTCACACTCATAGCTCACCCTGGTGAATCAAACTAATTACTCGCATCAGTAGCTCGCACCATTGACTCGCACTAGTAGCTCAAAATAGTGACTCATCCTAAAGTGAGTTATTTTAGATATTTTTTACTTTTTTTAGTTTTTCCGGTTTCACCCCTTTAGTTTTTCCTTTCCTATAAAGTGAATTTAATCCCACATTTATTTTTTAAATATTTTTTATGGAATATGTGTCATATATTTTGATTCTTAATATTCTAGGGGGATTCAGATGGTCAAGATGCATGGTTTTATTGAGATTTCTTTTTAATGGGAATTCCAAATCATTTCTTTACTATAAGCCATTGATCTACTCCACCAAAACCAAGGTCCTTCCATAAATTCAATTATCATTGTTTCTCTTTGAGTGAGTCACTTAGAACCTCTTCCCCCTAATGATTTGGCCCTTTCTCCTCCACCTGTTGGTGTGTGTTTTCTATGGGGTTATGTCCTGTATGCATGCCCTTATCCTGGGGAATTAAGGAAGTGTTTATAGTCTATTCTTCAAGGTTTGATTTCCTTTGTCTCTCAACATTTTTTATTATGTTGGGTGGGTGTATTAAAGTATCATATGAACACGGTTGAATTTAGATTAATGATGATAATTAAACCAAGTAGAATCAATATATGAGGTCTGGGGAATGTATTCTATGACTGGACTGTTTTCATGATGTTTTGATCAAGGTTGTGAATTATATGGGTTATTTTCCTAATTAATATCATGGTTTATATGGGTCTTTTTTCGTGTGGAGTTGTTGTTATGAAAATAAATTAACCACATAAACTTAACTAATAAATGAATTCTTAGGATAATACTATTTATATGATTAACCCTGAATTAAAAAATGGAATCTGAGAGAGGAATTCCATGATAAAAATGAAAATTAATTTCATTGATTTGTTTGGTGATGTATCATTTGTGGTTTTTTCCAAACTTATGTTGTAGTAGAGTTGCGGGTAAGGCTATATGAATAGGGGTGGTTTAGGTGGTATATTAGAACATCTGGTTGAGAAATTGATTTATTGTGGTATGGATGAGTAGGTTTATGAAGTGGGGTTGGGGTAGGGATGTGATATGTTTGTGTTTATGGTTGTTTAGGGTGTAGTATGGATATTCAGAAGGTATTCTGAGAATGGTGTGATGAGAAGTGTTACTAGGTGGGGCTGTGGGTTGGGGATTTGTTCTAGTGAGAGAATGGATTTGGTAGAATGGCTAAGAAGAATGATAATGATAGTGGTTATTATGGTTGTGTATACATTAATAACATATATAATGAATTATTGTATCTGGGATATGTATATTATGTTATGAATGGTTATTAAATACAGAGGAATTTGAAGTTGGATAATTTTTCTATGGATCATATCCCTTTGTGGGACTTTTGATGTGTTTCTTATTCTATAATGTGTCTGGTAGATTCTTGGGTAGCCATGTATTGAATAAATTAATGTTTATTAATGAATGAGGATCAGTTAAATGAAATTGATGGGGAGCGATTTAGGTTTTGTCATGTCTTGTGGTGTTACCTCTAGAGGTAGATGAAATGGTTGTATGGTGAGCTGGTTGATATTTTTGAGAACACATAGGTTGGGAAGGAGTATTTAAAATAATATATATGTATTACTTTTTTTTATTTTAATTTTTATATGAACACCAGTATAGTTGAAAATAATGTGCTGAAAACCCCCATCATCACATGGGAGGGTTTCATTCCCAACCATCCTAGTGGTATGATGGATGGCCATCCACCCACTCTTCCCTGCTCCCTCTTTTAGGTAGATATATCCAACGATTTCTTGGTAAGATTCTGTTTTGTGTGGACTTGGTGTTTTGTGGGAGATTTTTGTTTTCTAGGTGTCTTTTGGATGAGGTGAGTTGTGTTTTCCCATTTTTCTTCGAGATGAGATGTGTTTCTATTTCCCAGATTCATTTAGAATGTGATGTGGTATGTGGAATGGGTGTGTGTGGAAAAGATGTGATGAATGTTGCTTTCCCATGTGATGGGACTAGCTATGAAGCCCAACTGTGTAAGGGGGGTTAACGCGTGGTCCTTTCAGAAGACATGGGAGCTCCTTGAGCTTTTTTATTAGGGTTTGATATAGTCTAATAAGTGATAAATTGGTGTGGGGTAACTTATCATGTATGTTCTTACTATATTACATTAACTTACTTTTGTAACATTGTGAGAGTGCCTCAGTGAGGTTGGGATTTTTAGTATAACTTGTTAGATGGTTTTCGGTTCTTCTATTTTCTCACAGGTGAATTGTTATGTTTCTCTCACATGTTTATAAGAGACTTTGGTTTTCCTAATGTGTATAATTTATTCTCAACCTATGTAAATAAAACAATTTTATTCATCTATAAGGATTAAAGGGACCATGATGAACCATACTAGATTATTCTTTTGGATAGTAGATGATTTTTTGCTTTAGTATAACATTGTGTTATTGCTTTGGAGTTTTGTTGAATTGTAATAGTTTTTTTAAACATTAATACGGGGTGGATTATTTCATTCTTATATATATATAGTACTTGGTTTTTTTGGTATCGAAATTCTTATCTACCGATTTTGTTTTCTTTCAAAAGGGAAATTCCTCCCATTTTGTGAGACTTTATACCCTTGTTATTGATCACCACCCAGTGGCCTACTGGAGACGAGACTTAGTGGTAATTATCTCCCTTTATTAATTTATAGCTTATGAGGGGAGTCTTTGGAGGGATGGGGTTGTGACATTTTAACATTCTACAATATAAAAAAACTCACCCTCATATTTTCTCTCAGTTCATAATTTTTTTATAATTTAACCATGATTTTTTAAAACCCAATTGTACAAATAAATAATAAAAATTATGGAAAAAATGGAAAAATATAAAAAAATCATGGACACCTAAAATAACATAAAATAATGTTTCTAATTAAGGAAAACATTGGTATGATGTTAAAATATTGACATAGTAGTGAAAAATAAATCACATATATATATAATGATTTACAGTGAAAATGGTAAGAATGTCATTAATTATCACAAAACCTTACATTAGTGTCGGGATAAAAGAACATAGATTATTCATAATTGATTATTATAGGTTTTTTTAGTAAACCCTTTCCACGAGTTTACAAATTTCAATAAATATATACAATGAACACAAAGAAATATACTTACCCAAAATTTAAAATTTTATCATTTAATCAATTTAAACTGTTGTCTAATACATTTATCTAGGCAATGAGTATTTGAGATGAATTTTTCATGCCTGATACACACATTTCAACATTAAATGGATAAAAATTATATTTATACATTCATATAATCTTTATGAATAAACCAGAACAAAAATTTATTACCAAATTATTTTTATAAAAAATGAATAAACCATTAAATAATAAACACAATTATTAATATGAAAATATTTATTTTCCTTAATAACCTCAACATTAAATAATTATGTAACCTCAATGGATACACCATTTAGCTTACTTGAGTAAAAATATATGTTTATTCTTCGGAAAAAAATATGTTAAATAAAATGTTGAAGGTAAGGTCCATGTATAACTCATGCTGATAATTATAATGATATGTCCCCATATAATATAGTAATGTAAGGAAATTCAACAAATTTTTCTCACTAAAATTTCGATATTAACCTAAATGTTAATCGATAGCATTAAATGAAATATCATTGAATACATTAACATATCTATGGATATATTTTAACCATTAATATTATCTAAATTACACTATTGTAATTCTGATCATCAATAAATATACAAAAAATATTATACATAAATTTTATGTTATCATTAAATTAAAACATATTTTATTCCCAATTATAATTAACTTTTCTTTCTTTAATAATCGGAAATATTAACAAAAAACATTTACATTATATGATTTAGTTAAATAGTGCACCAAAATATGACCATTAAAAGATTTAAAATATCATGTGTGATTAACATATTCTATAATCTATGTATAAATGGAAAATCATTGTGCAATATCATTTTAAATTTCACAAATGGATGAAGAATAATAATTCCATAGGTTGTAGTCATATTAATTTCATTTTGAAATCCCCACCTCTATAGGGAAGGATAGATATTGTTTAATAAAATATTATAATTTAATAATACTTCCATTTGTGAATTAACATAGAATGTTTCTTTGGATTATTATCTAATTAACCCTTATTTTAGAGCATTGATTCAAATAATTCAAAAATATATTTAATTTACTTCACATGAGTTCTAGTGTTGTATTCTTTTGAGATATCCCACCATTAATTTCATTGAATAGATTATTTATATCCCATTGAAAATATCTTTCTTGATTGTTTGGGTTACCACACATGAGTGAGCTTCTTGTTAATTTATAGAATTCACTTGACTGCTCCTTCCAACTATTTTTGTACATTAGATGTTCATTCTTTTTCTTCCCTCTATATGAAAACCAACATTATGTTCCATGAATCTCTATATTCCAATTATTATAACCACATCCATAAATGTTCCCATCTTCCATTTCCACATTTAGTGCACATCCAATAATTTATTCATATCTTCGAATGTCCCTTATGGATAATTACATTCAAAGAACTACATTTAAGCCACATAATAATTGATAAATTTTGTTTCTCAGTGATGATAATTATAACGAATTAATACCATTCAAGTTTTTTAAAATTTTCCTCATATGTACCTATGGATTGATCTTCCGTTTTCTAGATGATAAGTATATATATACCCATTCATTTCTCTGTAATAATATAAATTTACTTACTAAAGAATCAAATAAACTCATTACATTTAGGGGAATAAATTTCCCCCTTTCCTAAAATTCATAATAACAATACACCGTTGATCTGATTCACCATTAAAATGATAGATATAAAGGAAAATAATTTTATAATCTTAGAAATGAAGAACATAAAATATAATTTCCATCACATTGATCCATTCCATAGAAACTATTGGATTAGAAGAACAACATAAGGAGGTCAGATATTGTTCCATAAAAGATTCAATATCATCTCTCCCTCTCTTTGGTGAATTTGGTAATTCATCATGATCATTATTTCCACTAATATTTGGAGAGATTTAAATGTGCATATTAAAAATATATTTCATTCAAACTCAAAACCAATTCAATTTCCCATGAGTTTGAAAATTTTATTGGCCATTACATTTATTATTCACATGATACCTTTGGGTTCTGGCCAATGACTAAAATGATAAATCATACTGTGAACAAATACTTATTGTAAAAAAATTATAATTTATTATAGTTCATTGGAATTAAAAACTAGAAAACATTATTTTTAATAAATGACACCATATGTTTATACTAGGTTTTCCATTACCATTTTAAAAACAATTAGATGTTATATTATACTTAGACCTTCCTTTAAGTTTCTCAATAATGTTTTATCATACGAAAATCCAACGGTTTATTATATTTTTATATGACATAAACTATAATGGATCATTATTTTCTTACACTGATGTTAACTCCTTATCTATAAATATTCCTTACATTACATAATGATCAATATTATATTAATATATGTCTAGTGTCATTTGAAATGGTGGCATATGGAAAATATTTTCAAAAGAGTCTCCCATTATGTTATACATAACTAGAACCCTTCATTGAAATATAATTCCTAAAACATTTATTCACAATATTGGGCGAAAAAACATAATAAAGGGTTAGCTAAAATTCTTAATAAGGGAAACATAACAAGATATCAATGATCACATAATAATTAAATGCGAATAATGTCATAAGAACACAATCTTAAACATTCAAAACCAAACGATTCATATAAAATATTAGAATATTGAGACATGATTTAAAGGTTCATATTTAATAATATACGAATCATAATGGAATCAAATAAGATGAGGTTTTAGAGAATAAAATTAATATATGACATAACTTTGTTGAATTGATATAATCATATAAAATGGTGAACATGTATAAGACAACATGATCCCTAATTATGTAATGGATATGAAATATTGACAAAAAAATCCATAGACAAGATACTAGGATCATTTATAATATAATTCAAATTAAATGTTGTTCCATGAATTTATGGACATGTAATCGAGGTCTACGCATTATGTTGTTTACATGAAATATAATAACACATGTAAAATTGTAAGCATGAAATCAGGTTGATTGATAACATAATTTCCTCACGAGATATCAATCGTTCCTCTAATGAATTGGATGTGGTTATAGGTCACACTCATCACATAAAGAATATCATACATACCTGTTCCAAAATATCTAAAAGAATTTTTCTGATTAGCTACCTTGAAATGAAATGGGTTTCATTAACATTTTATGTTAACACAACCCATGAAAAATGGATTTCATTAACATTATGTCATCACATTCATTAACCATGTAGATAAATAATAAGAATGAAACACATTATTCTTAACCCCAGAAAATCAGATGTATAATCCTGGTTTTGTGTCATTGGTGAATAGAGATACCATTAAAATTTCATTAAACCTTATTTAGAAAAATACCCCTTCAAATATTAAGATCACTTCTCAATATAAAAAAACTAAACTCATAAAAAAGAATATATTTTGTTGTAAAATAACCCTATAAATATATAGTGATGGATTTAAATAATTTAGACATAATGATGGCTATGAAATTTGATTGTGCAATATAATTTAAAAAACAATAATTAAAAAAAGTATAAAAATTTAAGGTATTTTTTAGAAAATGAAAACTCGAGCCCTTGTAATGTATTTTTAAATAAAGAAAACAAGTGTCCAATGTTTCTATTAAATAATATGTTATTATTTAAATCATTATTCATATTATTTTTATAAAATATGTTTATAAGAGAAATGTTTTTTAGACCAAAGATAAATATAATCAATTTTCCTTAGGAATACTTGGTTGATATCATAAATAATTAATGTGATGAAAAATAATTTAATTAATATAATTCCATGAAATAAGAAGAAATGTATAAAATAAATGGGATTAATCAAGTAATTAAAATATAATTACGTATTTGGAAAATCAAGTAAAAATAATCCTATTTACAATAGGATTTCAATAAAAACCCCTTACAAATTTAGTATAATTTGAACCATAGAACCCCTGAAAAAAATAATATTAGAAAGATATAAAAATACCAAAAACATTATGTGGAATTATTGTATAATATATTCTTGGGTGATATATACACCACCTAAAATATCTAATATTGAATATAGAATGTTTCTAACTAAAATAAATATGAGACCAAAATATGTTAACTTATGCCTTGGAATAATCATTTTTCTTCATACCAATTTTTAAATAAATATTAATATATTTTAAATGTATTAAAAATAAATATTAATATCCATTGTACCATTTATTATTTATTAATTTCATCTTACCAAATAATTATTAATAATGTACTTATTAAATTCTGTGATTTGGGTGATAACAACGTTGTTTTCTATCCATGATTCATTTGGGAAATCTCTTTCCTAATTATTTGAAAATAGTTACATAATTTTAAATATTTCAATCATTTTATAAACATAATATTCATTATATATATATATATATTTGTTACTTAGTTTTAAATATAGTATAATTAACAACATCATTCAGAGAGATAGTAGGTCGTACGTACCCGAGAAATCTATTTCTATATTTCAACTGGTTGACTGAGTGAATAGTAAATATTAATTTGACCTTAAAAAATAACAATTATATCATATATATTACTTAAAATAATATTAATTACCACACATTAAAAATATATAGGAAAAAATTATTTACCCAACATCATGAAGGTTTTAGTCCACATGTACGTATGATAGAAATTATCATTTTCCAACAGGTTGGATGGTATAAGGTAGGAATGATAATATCATTTTGTATGTATAATAAGTTTATAAAAATATTATATAAATAGAAGACCCATAATAATAACCTTCCATAAAATATGTTTATGGAAGATGAATTATATTCCAACATGGGGAATGTAAGTCATATGTATGCATGATCCATACCATCACTTGTCATTTTATGTGAAATATGTTTTATAATGGTATTTTTAAAATCATAATAACATTTTAATAAAATCAGTATACTTAATTATTTATTTAATGATAAATTCACTTTATTTGGATGAGTAAAATAAGATTATAAATTAATTTGAATGGTGAATGAGATTACCTCTTCTTAAAAAGAAGTCATTTAGATATCCTCTTAACGTCTGTTGAGTTATTCCTCTCCGAAAACCATATCCTCTGGATTATTCTAATGGAAAAGGAGAGTAGAATTTGAATATGGGAAAGAATATGTTCCCTATTCTAAGATATATTTGGGAAAATCTTAGAATATATTAAAAGATTAATATATAACTAAGTGAATCTCACTCAAAAAGGTTCGAAACAGACCATTAATAAAAAATGGAATACATTTTATCCCAAATATTAACCCATTTTTATCATTTCAATATTTTTTTGACTTTATGTGGATTGATGAAATATTATTCTATAAAAATATAATTATTACCACTTTAGACACTATTTACTTAATATGACTTAAAATTCATAAATACAATGTATTAGTTTTAATATAATATTATTAAAACCTATAATATTCTATATTACCTTAAAAAATTAATAGCACACACTAACTAAATCATATTATAATATGTTTAATCTTTTCAAAATAAAATTTTATATTTTTGTTTTTAATTTTAGAAGGAATATGTTAGTGTTGAATAATAAAATATGGTAATTATCCAATTAATAAAAATTAGAAATAAATTTATATCATCAAAATAATTTTATTAAACTAAAAACAGAAACATATAATAATTCATAATGTACATTTTTCCCTATATTTAATCATATGATACATTAAAAAAAGATAACGATATTTACAAAATTTCATTTCATTAATTAATATAAAAGTTATTATCACAGGAAACTCCCCATTAAACAAATAAAATTTTAACCAAAATATAGAGGTGTGAAATTTTAAAATGGTTACTATTCATATTGACCAAAAATAATGAGGAACTATTTACTAAATTTGAACATTATGATTATATATGTGTAATTAATATCATATAATTAAATACTAATAATTGAATGAAAGAAATTTTAAATTAAGTGTGCAAAACATTGACAATAATAAATTATTAGGAAAAGAAAAATTTTATGACTAAAACTCGATTTATTCTCATCACATTACAACAAAATACAATATGAATGCAAAAAACATTTATTGTGAATTTTATATATAATATTTAGTAAAAAAATCACTAATAGAGATCAATTTTATTTATTATATTTATAATAATTTTCACCCTCTAATTTTTTTTTCATAAAATTAATTTTTAAATATTAATAAGTTTCTATAAGAAATTATTACCTAAAATCGATTCAAATATACTTTATCGGTATATTTAACATATAATAATTAATTTTACCTTGAAAACATTTGAAGGCAAAATGAAACTATGTGCATATATTTTTCAATACAATTATCATTTTTTACTGTTAGTTGGAAAATAAACCTATTCATATAATTATTAAAAATTCATCATAAAATAATTTAAATTTGTTTAATTCAAAAATGTTGGCCATTTTGTAAATGAAAATTTCCTCTATTTTATAAATGATTCATAACATTTTATCACAAAAAAGATATAAAAAAATATTTTTTAGAAAATCATATTTGGGAAAATTGAATGATTTTCATTAAAACTAAGTGATTATTTACAAATAATTTTTTAATACAAATATATTGGGTATTAAAAATATATTTTTACATAATTAATTTAATATAATTCAAAACATCCAATTTAACAGCTAGGATAATACTATAACTTATAATAATATATTAATAATATATCATTGTTCCGTAAAACTCAATGTTGTGTGTAAAAAAATATTGATGAAATTAATTTTATTTTAAAAAAATACATAATATGTCATTTTGTTACAAAACTGAAATGAGATAAGATTTATATTCCTACCACCGGCCTATAGGATGTCCGAGTAAGTATAACATTTATTTTACTAAAATGTTTTGATGAAGAGAAATTACAATTATATTCAGAAACATATTATAAGATCATTTTTTTAATTTTATATTATTTTTAATTGATTAATTATATTTTGAGATAATTTTTTTTGAATAGGATTATATATGAATTAGATATTACATAGTAGATTATTTTGTAAGAACATTATTATATGTTTAGTGGTGTAAGATGAAGCGTATAAGGTAAGTGTAAAGGTGAAAACATCCATTAATGTTGAGGTTATCATGGTTATTTGGTATATAAGGTTGTGTATTTAAGGAATGAAAAATGTTAAATATTTTTAATTGTTGTTAAATTTTAGAGATTAATGTATTATATCATTACATTAAAGTTTATTAATTTAATTTTTATCTAACATTATAATAAAAATATTTTTTTTCAAATATACAAGAAATATTTTTTATTTATTAGATTATTCGCTCCATTATAAATTGATTTTAGTTATTCAAGCATGAAAAATCCATTTTGAATTCATATAATTTGGATAAAAGATGTAAATATAGTGGAAAATGATTAAAAGATTAAATTATACATGTCATGAATGAATATTTTCTTTATTTTCAATGTCATTATAATATATTATTTCATGAACGACAGTAAAAGGATATTAAAATAGAGAACGTGTCCTATTATATTCATTTATGATTAATTGTTGGCCTTTTTTCACACATCTTATATTTACAGTTTTGTGGTAATTAAATATCCCATGATTTGTCCTGTTATTATTGTCAATGTTTTCTATTACTCTCTAATATTTTCTGTATATTAATTTTTTCTGCATGTTTATATTTTCACTTCCCACTAATGTCATCATATTTTTAATCCAAGTATATCTAATTAACAATGACCTTTATACTTTAATTCCCCCTTTTCAAAATATTATTTTGTTAAATTTTTTTACAATATTCTTTGTTAAAAAATATCTTTTTGAACATCAAATCATATATTACATAGAACAATTTAAAATTGTTGGAAATGAATCTAATTATGTTGGTTCTAGAATTTAATATCATGATATTTTAAAAGAATATTATGTTTAGTAGTATATTCCTCATGCAACACTGAACCTTATCAATCCATGAAATGTTATAATTTATATATTACTATAATATCCTAGTAATTAACTCTCATGGTATGAAATGATTTAAAGATACTATTATATAAAGATGTTTATATTATGTTATTAAAATATTATTAATTTCATAGTAAAAAATTATGTAAAATTATTTAAAGTCATTTTATTCTTCAAAAAACTGATATTCATAAAAATAATTTTATTGGTTTTTTATAGAAAATATAATGAATAATTTCGCTATCTTTTAGAAACATTAGTTGAAAAGTGTTTCATAATATTTTGGATCATCATATAAAATAGTTCATTTAGTGTTTCTATGATTCTTATGATATGATTTTTTTTTCAGTGAATTGTGAGTATATTATTTTTCAATGAAAACAATATTTATGATTCAAACATTCAAAAATAAAAAATTTAAAAAATTAAGTAAAATTAGTTCTATTATATTATATTTTATTTTATTATTTTCAATGGAATCAATCTTATGGTTATGTTTTGTGTAAGAATAGTATTTTACAAAAGATATATTTTTATGAAAAATAGATTTCTATTGAATTGGGTATTTTAATTATAAATTAAACTACGATTAGATTCTGATATAATCATAAAAAATAATTCCATATTTTTATTTAGGATGTCTAAATTTAGTAAGTTGTTATCTATTATTTGTTGTGAATAGGGTTATTAAGAATATTAAATATTTATCACCCTAATAAGTGATAAATGGTAAATTAATGTTAAAAAATAGGATATTTATTATCCAATGACTCTAATTGTATCATTAATTATATTTTATGTGTCTATTATTTCTGAAATTGTATAATATTTATCACCCCAAGATTTCATAGTATTTTATCTCATTAAAGATATTCAATAACTTACGCTACACGCAACACCGAGTTTTATCTCACCACATCTTACCAAACTATCCATTCAAAAAATGGTTAGTAATAAAATTAACTTCATTTGGAATCATATATACTCAAATAATTTTAACACCAAAATTATGTGTTTCATACACATAATATGAGAATAAATTTATTTTCCAAAAAATGAAATATTACCCCCTTTTTTCTGAACACTTTTTAAAACCTATATTTGATAGTTTTATATATTCAATTTATTGAAATTAAATACTTCTTTATAATCAGGACATTAAAATTTAGTTTGGATAAATTTTTGGTACTTTTCAGATAACTTTCATGTTTTGATGATTATTGAAAAATACTAAATTTTTATTTAAAACGTCTTTTTTTAATCAAAATAATTTATAGTGATAAATTATGCCTTTTTAGGGTTTGGAAGTATAATTATATTATATTTTTATCATTAAATACAATGTAGGACAATAAAAGTAATTTCACATTTAAGTTTGACATAAACACATGTCAATCTTTTGATAGTTTTTACTTTTAAATACCCGCTTTTTTGGTTTTGACAACGGGAATTAATTTTAAATTAATTAATGCAACTTATATGTTTTGAATTTGGTAAAATAGAAATCATTTCTGAATTTAGAATATCAATATTAGGATAAGGTGACTATTTGGTATTATCTGAAAAAATGCAATTTTTGATAAATAGTAAAAAAAACTACGTTATTGTTTAAAATATACTTTTTATTTAAATAATTATTTATTTTATTTAACTTTATTTTATGTAAAAATAGATATATAGTACCTATATAGGTTTATTGTAATTCATTGGAGTCATTTTATAATAAAATTATATGTATAAAGTTTTATCGAACTTTTTACCATCTTTTAAACACCTTTTATGAGCATTTGAAATTTTTTTTAAAACATAATTTAACCAATTTTGTGAGTTGAATATCAAAAATCTGAAATAAAATATTTACATCAGTACATAAAAGGTTGTTCAATAAGTTCAAAATGATTTTTGGTGAATAATAACATTTAACTTTTATTTACCATGGTTAAAAGTAAATAGGGTAATTAAGGGGGGAAATGATATAATAATTACCCAAACACATGTCCTAATTCTATTGGATAAGTGAAATTCGACCAAAAAACCCATAGGAATCAAATATGATACTTTTTGGTCTACTTGGATTATATTAGAACATTATTATTGTTTTATTTAAATAAGAGTTAAAAGTGTTAAATTCAATGTTTAATAACTAAAGAATTTAAAATATAGGGCTATACATAAGATATATTCGACTATAAATATTCATTAGAAAGAAAATCTTATTTCCTACATCATTGTATATTATTTATAATTTTTAGACATTAAATAATTAAATTTATTTATTACACAATGAAGATGCAGTAATTATTTTATTAACGAAAGAATCACTTAAATTGTATTATAAATTTTAAAATAAATAAAATTTAAATGTTTTTAGGACATACACGAATTTTCTAGGTGAATATGAAATGTTAGGACTGATTCAATGTATATTATTTTTTATGTAATCATGTTGTGATAAATTTCAGAATAACAAAATACTAAATAGTGTCAAAATTGACATAAATGTGTTTTTAAAATAAATTGTATATTATTAAATTATATAATATTTATAAAAGTATAAAGGTCATAAAAAGGGAATAAATAATATTATATATTTAATTAATGAACCAATTTTGGTTCCTTTGATGTTTATAATTAGTTTATTAACCATATAGTGCAAGAATATAGGAAGACATGGTAAAAGTTAAACTATTTAACTAAGAGATAAATCTAAAAGATAAGGTTAATATAGTGACCTAATCCTTTTTAAAACCTATTGGTTGAGTAGTTTTCAACCCATTGCCACTCTATTTTAGAAATATGTCATTTTGGATCCATTAGAAACCGAAAATTATTTTATTATAAAATAATATTTCAAACATTTCCTAAGGTGACATTCACCTCTCTTATAAAAGGGTACTTCTCCTTCTCTCAATATCGCATTTCCAAAGCCATTTGGCTCGGCCAACACCTACCCAAATATCCTTCCACATTCCCTCAAATTATTTAAGAGTCCTTCTTTTGATCAAAAATTCATCTTAATAATCCCTTTTGATCAACTCAAAAGAAAACACCTAAAGTGAGGTAATAATTTCACCTCCCTCTTTCAAGTTCCTTTCTTCATCCACTTCCTCTTTCTTTGTTGAATCCATAACAAAATAAAATCTCCAGTAACTCCTAAATATTGTGATGTTATTATAAATATGGTACAACCATATTCCTTATTCTATCCCTCCTATAAATAGAAAAGTCACCATACGTGCATATGTATAGCTTACCATCCCCACATCGTGGTGTAGTTTGTTATTCAAACACTTTATTTTTTTTATGGTTATAATAATGAGTATAATGGATGTAAATTATAAATATAACGTGTTAATGATTCTGTATATATGATATAACATCCAATTAAATATGATTTCTCCATCCAAATAATGATATTTTTGCTCAAGCGTACATACGGTTTACCGTCTCCAAGACGTGATAAGATTCATTTCCACATTCACCATTCAACGATGATTATAAAAATATATATTATTAAAAATTAAATAATATATGAAATAAAAATTCTGCATAATATATATATGGTTGTATGTATTTATTTACATATATCTTATTAACTTACATCCATTCAATACGATATGAAAATGGAAACAATGTTTATGCGTGCTTACGCCCTACCCTCTCCATAAACGTTGTTTTCAATTTAATATATCTATCTATTATGCATATTTACATTATAAATTTATATTATATAAAAATCATGTGTTAAATTATAGAAGTATATAAATCATGATCTAAATGATAAAATCATGAATAACAAGTTAAAACACATACGATACAGAAGGTGATTATTTCCAGAAATGTTAATTTAACATAGAAATCAATATTAAATGGGTATTATAAAGTCATAAATGAATCTTATATGATATAATAAATATGGATATGTGTCTGGATTAGTTTAATAACATACTATGGTCATTATACAAGAGGTCAAACGTACCCTCGACCAAAGGAAAGTGCAAGGTAAGGGTTAATTTCACAGTCTCTTTATTATTCGAAGTTGTTTTAATGAATGAATATACTGGGAAATATTTATTATCCATGCCCATGTTTTATCAAAGAGTTTTAAAATAGATTAAATTTAAGGTAATTTTTACTAAAACATCATTTTAATTGTTTTAATTATTTATTATTCTAAACCTTTATCATTAATGTCATTGTTTTCAAAATGGTTTTAAGGATTTATATATATATACACGAATGTTTTGTTAATTACATTCAAAAGATTAAAAGTGGTATGGGAAACATTGATTAAAAACTATATTTTAACTGATTTCATTTATAAATTATGTTACTTTTAAACAATTTCATGAAAAAGGGATACATCTCCCAAAAACATTTACTGATCTTTTTCAACTATGTCAACATCCTATATGGGATATTATTCTTGATTGAGGTTGATTTATTATTATTCAAATTTTCCATATTTTATTGATGGATTTTTTATATATTTTAATATGGTTTTGTTATTTTTATACCATTCATGGTTTAGGATTAATGTAATGAAATTTTGTATGCTAGTTTTAATACGAATGTTTATGTTATGTTTCAACCTTTTCATATGAGGAATGTATTGGATATATTAAGTGATGGGTGGAGCCCTCTATAACTCCTCGGTGAATCATTTGGTCTCATGAGATAATTAGATGTGGAATTGGTCGAGGCATTTCCCAATTGATATATTTTTTTGGCCGAGGCCTTACATGTTTTTAGATGTCTTTGTCGAGGCCTTGAACAAATGATTCAAAATGTCCCGCATTACACATGACCTCATTATGAAAATATTATTGATGGTTCATGAGTTATTCAACTAATATAATACCCATGACTATGTTTTATTATGAAATTATTTACATGTAACATATTCCTTCTATAATGTTTTCCTGTTTATTACCGGTAAAGGCATGTGTTTTAAATTATTCACAATGCCTAATGTTTATGTTATCTTATGATGTATTTCTTACCCTTATATAGAATTTTATCTCCCCAATTTATTAGGTTTTATTTTCTCTGCATTCTATGAATTGTATTATGATTGATAAAAAGTGTAAATTTAAGGGATTTATGGCATTCTCAAAGAATAATTTATGTTGTGATTTATTTTCTAAGGTGTAATGTAACATTAATGTATATAATATATTTTCCAAAACTGCTAAACCAATTGGTATTTAAGTTCTTAATTTCTTTTAATCATGATAATGTATTAAATTAATGCACTAACTCTAGGTAACTAGGGTCAGGGTGTTACAGTTGGTATCAGAGGAAATTTAGTACATACCGTAGAATCTAGATTTAGAGAAACTTTTATTCGAGAACATTACCCTAAGATAGAAATTGAGGATTAGTATAGAAAAAAATCCTATTATTTTGGTAATTTAGTGTTTTTATGAAGTTTACAAGAAATGCAACACTTTTTGGATATGATCCGATAAAGGTTGCTCTGGAACAGATGTACCTAGGAGTGAACACTCCAACTATGTTTTTCAGGCTTGACCAAGTGTATCCTGGTACCTGACAATAGGCCATGATGCATTATTGGTTACGACACTCATGGGGGATATGCTTAGGATAATTCACATTTTATTTACAAGAAATTATGAATGATTTAGGATTGAATACTTCCAAAAATAAAACATTTTATGATTATAGATTATATTCATAATCTTTTCAACTTACATTAGAATTTTTACAAGTTTGTAATTATTAATTGTTATTCACAAACTGACCCGGTGTATGCCATTGTTTATAAATGATGCTTAGTAGAAGGAATGAGAATTCTAGCAATACGCATGATTGAAATATTAATATTGATCATATCATTCATGGTATTAACCATACATTTAAAAGAGAAATAGTCTCCAATGTATTCGCATAATATAAAGATATAGTATCATGTGTTAAAAATATAAATAATGAATTTTCTGAGTCCTATGGATTTGAAGGGAAGTAAGTAAAAAAATGGTATAGAGAATGATGGATAAATGGAAGATGGGAATGATGGATTTTCCCATATGTGATAACTATGGAAAGAATCACCTTCGTAAATGATATAAGGGAAGGATAGTTCATTATAAGTGTGGAGAAAAAGAAAACTATGTACGTGATTGAAAGGGTAATAAAAAGGTTTCAAATGTACAATGCTTCACCTATAAGGAGTTTTGACACTACGTGAATCAATGTCCAAATCATTAGAGTATGCCCCATATGATGCTATTGGATTATAATCAAGTTACAGTACAACTAAAGATGAAGAGGAATGAAAAGTGTTACTATGATTTTATTAAAGAATTATTTCATTTGAGTGTTGATTAATGATGTACAGTTTATAGAATTATGGAAATAAATATGGATTTCAATGTAGTACTATTTCATTAAAGATTTGAGATTGTATGGTACCTTGTAAAGTGACACAGTTTCAGGTTAATTATCTTTTTAAATGCATTGTTGAAGGAAAGGTAAACCATAATATGGTCCTGATTCTGAGTTAGTGATTTTGAGATAAGAGATGGATGATTTGCAAAAATTATATTGAATATTGAAGACTACATTGGAAATGATTAATGGATAGTTTATTCCATCATTGTTAGAATATTCAGAAATTTTGGATATAAGGAAAATATATAATATTTTATAAGGAATAAGTGAGAATTAATGTAATCCATATGGTTTTGTGGTAATTCAGGGTGTCACCATATTTTAAAAGAATAAAAGATGATTGTATTAATTTGTTTTTATGTGGAAAAAGCTATTTTCATTTTTCTTACCTTCCTTATAAATTTTGGATTGGGAGTTTGGACAGTTTTATTTTGGATATGTCTAATGCTTGTGATTAATGATGTTTGACATTGGATACAATTATTAACATTAAATCATTTCTTAATATCATTTTCTAATTGTTATAAAAAGGACAACCCAGAGGTCGGGTGACAGCACGCCACATCCGACAAGGCCATGAGACTTGAACCCCCAACCAAAGGGTGACAAGGGTGTGTAACCTACCACTGGCCTATGGGATGTCCTGGTTTGTGTGGTGTTGTTTTTTAAATTAATAAGACAAATGAATTATAAATTCCTTATTTTTAAAAACATATGCAATTATGATAAATATAATATTTTTGAATTCTACTATCTTTTAGAGTGAAAAGTGAGTTTGTTGTAGGAATTAGTTGAAGGATGAAACTCTACTAATCAAGTATATTTTTTCCTCTTATTTTATGAATAAATTAATTCTAAAACATAAGGGAAAGAATCTAAAAACCAAAAATGTGTTATCCTATTACCTTATGTTTTGTTGAACTGATGATATTTTAAATCAACATAGATTTATGGCTTTGAGGTCCTAAATTTTACACTTATTTTTGATTGATTACCTCAATCACTCAATATAAATATTTACATTTTTCCTCCAATTATGTGTCTCTAATTTCCACCAATGTTCTCCTAATCGAGATAATAATTAGGTGGTGACTTTTTCATGTCCCCTTACCTCTTATTAATACTAAATTTTATAAACCCAATTTCCGATGTTGGTTTTCCAAAAAGGTATTTTTCTTTTTCAAACCATATATTTTTTATGAATAATGTAAAATTTCAAAGACGGTATTTATTGAAGGAGGGTAGAATGTAACACCCCACTATTTCCTAATATGTTTTCTCATTAAACTGTGTCAATAATATGCGCTACACGCTACACCGATTTCAAGTACACCACAACTTACCAAACTAGCTTATCAAAAAGAGGTTGTGAATAGTATTAACTACATTTTGAATCTTATATACTCTATCTAATTTTAACACCCATATTATGTGTTTCTTAGGAAGAATATGAGAACAACTTCATTTATCAAATATTTCAATTTTACGACCTTTTAATGGAGAACCATTTTTAAAACCAAAATTTGACACATTTATAAATTCAATATAAGGAAATTAAATTCATATTTATAATCGGGACATTAAAAATCAGATTGGAAATTTTTTTGGACTTTTCTGATAACTTTCATATTTTGAAGAATAGTGAAAAATACTAAATTTTAATTGGAAATTTTTTTATTCCAAATAATTTATAGTGATAAATTATGCATTTTATTTATTTGGAAGTATAATCAGATTATATTTTTATCATTTAATACAATGTAGGTCATTATAAATAATTTCAACTTAAAATTTGTCATAAACACATGTCAATATTTTGATAGTTTTGACATTTAAAAAACCCATTTCTTGGTTTTGATTGTGGGAATTAATTTTAAATTAATTAATGCAACATATTTGTTTTTAATTTTGTAGAATAAAAATCATTTTTAAATTCGTAATATCAAAAGTATCTTAAGATGAATATTTTTTATTTTTCTAAAAACATCCAATTTTTTATGAATAGTGATAAACAATACGTTATTGTTTAAAACCTATTTTTTATTTAAATAATTATATACTTTATTTAAATTTATTTTAAGTCAAAATAAATAAATAGTTCCTATATATGTTTAATGTAATTAATTGGATTCATTTTATGATAAAATTAGATGTATAAATTTTTATTGAACTTTTTACCGTCTTTTACCTATCTTCTAGGAGCATTTGCAAATTTGCATAAAACGTAATTTTACGGTCTCTATTAGTTGAATTTAAAAAATCCGTGACACATGGTTGAAATCAGTAAGTAATATGTAGTTAAATAAGATAAAAATAATTTTTGGTGAATATCAACTTTTGACTTTATTTACCACTATTAAAAATAAAAAGGGTAATTAAGGGTAAAAATGATATTATAAATACCCTAATATGTGTCCTAATTCCCTAGGATAAGTTAGATTCGACCAAAAATAGCCTCAATAATAAAATACAATCCTTTTTAGTCCTCTTTTATTAGGATAGGACATTTATTATTATTTTACTTAAAGTAGAGTTAAAAGTGTTAAATTCAAAGATTACTAACTAAACCATTATTAATATAAGGTTATACATAAGATAAATTCGACTATAAATATTAATTATAAATATAAAATTATTTCATACCTCATTCTATTTTATTTCTAATTTTTATACATTAAATAATTAAATTCATTTATGACATAATGATGATGCAGTAATTTCATTATTAATGAATTAATCAAATAAATGGTATAATAAATATTAAAATAAATAAAATTTCATTGTTTTTTTGACATCCAAGAATTTTATAGGTGAATATGAAATGTTAGGATTGATTTAGTGTATTATTTTCTAAGTGATAAAGTTGTAATGACTTTCAAAAAAATAAAATACTAAATAGTATAAAAATTGACATAAATGAGTTTATAAATAAAATATAATATTATTAAATTATATAATATTCTTAAAAATATAAGGTTTGGCCAAGGGGATTAAATAATATTATATATGTCATTAATGAATCACTTTAGGTTATCTTGGATGTTTATAGTATGTTTAAAAACCATATAGTGTAATTATAAAAGAAGACATGGTAAAAGTTAAACTATTTAACTAAGAGTTAAATCTAAAAGATAAGGTTAATATGGCGACTTAAAGTATCTAAAACCTGTTGGTTTAGTTTTTTTAGACCCATCCCCTCTTTAGACTATATTTATGTCATTTTAGAGCCATTAGATACGAAAAATGATTTTATTATAAAAAAAATATTTCAAACATTTCAAAATGTGACTCTCCCATATCTTGTAAAAGGGTATTTCCCTTCTCTCAAAATCACACCTCCAAAGACATTTGTCTCGGAAAATCCCTATAAAAATATCCTCCCCAAATCCCTAACATAACCCTAGATTATTCAATTTGATCCTAAGTTCTACTTAATGATCCATTTTGGTAATCTTAAAAGGAAACTCTTGAAGAAGAGGTAATAATTTCACCAAGCTCTTTCAAGTTCTTTTCTTCTTCCACGTCCTCTTTCTTTATTGTTTCCATACCAAAATAATTACATCAGTACCTCCTACATACTGTGATTTAATTATAAATATTTTAAAACTACATTCATTATTCTATCTGGCATATAAATGACAAAGTCACCATACGTGCATACGTACGAATTACCGTGTCCACGTCGTGGTATAGTTTGTTTTTCAAACACTTCATTATTAGGTTGGGTATAATAATGAGTATAAATAATTTAAATAATATATATATATCATGTTAATGATTCTTTATATATGTTATAACATCCTATTAAATATGATTTCACCATCAATATAATGATATTGTCGCTCATGCATAAGTACATATTACTGTCTCCAAGACGCGATGAGATTCATTTCAACATTCACCATTCCATGATGATTATAAAAATATATATTATTAATAAGTAGGTAATATATGAAATAATAATGAAAAATAATATAAATATATGTATGTACGTATGTATGTATATAGGTATGTACATACATATATATTATTCACATACTTCCATTCAATACGATATGAAAATGGAAACAACGTATATGTATACGTACAACCTACCGTCTCCCTAAATGGTGTTTTCCATTTCTTATATACATCTATTATACATATTTATATAATAAATATATATGATATATAAATCATATGTTATATTCTGGAAATATGTAAATTATGATCTAAATTATATTATTAAGAATAACAATTTAAAACACGTATGATAAAGAAAGTGATTATTTCCCAAAAAGTTAATTTAACAAAGAAATCATTACGAAATCTGTAGTATGAAGTAATAAATGAATAATGTATGATATAATAAATAGGAATATGGTTCTTTATTAATTTAATAACATACTATGGTCATTATACATGAGGTTAAACATACCTTCGACCAAAGGATAGTGCAAGGTAAAGGCTAATTTCACAATCTCTTTATTATCTGAGGTTGTTTTTACATAAATATCTACAATGACATTTTTATTATACTTTTACATGTTTCATAAAATAGATTTCAATGTTATTATTTTTTAGGTACTTTTTACTAAAACATCATTCTAAACATTTTAAGGATATATTTTTCTAATCATTTCTCATTAATGCCTGTTTTGAAAATGGTTTTAAAGATTTATATATATGGACATGAATGTTATAAAATTTTATTTCCTTTCCAATGTTTCAAAGTGGTATGGGAATCTTTGATTCAAAACAATTATTAAAATTACTTTTTTTATAAATAATGTGGCTTTTAAATGATTTCATGAATAAGGGATATTTATCTAAAATATTTTTACATATCATTTTCAACTATGTAAACATCTTTTATAGAATATTATTCTTGATCGATGTTGATTTATAATGTTAAAAATAATCAATATTTTATTGATGTTTTTGTGATATATTTGATTGTGTATGTGTTATTTTTATACCGTTCAAGTTTTAGGGTTAATGTATTGACATTTCGTATGCTAGTTTTAAAACGAATTTTTATGTTATGTTTTAACCATTTCATATGTAGAATGTATTAGACATAGTAAATGACTGGTGGAGCCCGCTAGAGATCATTGGTGCATCAGTAGGTCTCATGATAATATTAGACATGGAATTGGACGAGGCCTTTACCAATTTGATATGTTTTTTTTGGCTGAGTCCTTAATCATTTTTAGACGTCTTGGCTAAGGTCTTGACACAATGTTTTAGAATGTCCCACATTATATATTACCTCATTCTGAAAATATTATTGATGGTTAATGTGGTTATTCGACTTGTAGAATACCCATGACTATTTTTTATTATGGAATTATTTACTCATCTTATATTCCTGCCATAAAGTGTTTATGTTTATTATTTTTAAAGGCATGTGTTTTAAATTATTTACATTTCCAAATGTTTAAGTTATCTTCCGCGGTATTTCTTACCCTTAATGAGCATTTGAGATCACCCCTTTCTTATGATTTATTTTCCCAGGACTCTTAGATGTATATTATGATTTGTTAGAAGGGTTAACCTAGGTGATTAACAGTGTTCTCAAAGGATAATTTATGTTTTGTTTTATTTTCTAAGCTGCCATGTAACGTTCTTGTATATAATCTAATTTCCAAGACTGATAAATTCATCGGTCTTTTGGGGTATGATTCCATGTAATC
Organism: Viscum album; assembly: GCA_963277665.1. Classification (NCBI taxonomy): domain Eukaryota; kingdom Viridiplantae; phylum Streptophyta; class Magnoliopsida; order Santalales; family Viscaceae; genus Viscum; species Viscum album. Next base: position 1,345,563,296 of record OY728121.1, on the reverse strand, counting down.
ATGCCAATTTATTAAAATAATGCACCGACTCTGGGTAACTGGGGTCAGGGTGTTACAGTTGGTATTAGAGGAGGTTTTTTACATACAATTAATACTAGATTTTTCAAAACACTAATTAGAGAACATTACCCGAAAATAGAAATTGAGGAATTATTTAGAATAACTTCTTAGAATTTTGGTAATGATGAGAATTTTTGAATTTTCCATTCAATAAATCCCTATCTGGATATGATCAGGATGAGGTGGCTAAGGAACATATGTACCTATAAGTGAAAACTCCAACAAGGTGTTTCGGGCTTGACCCAGGGTATCCAGGTACACAAAAAAGAGCCTTACTGCACTCTTGATTAGGAAACTCCCAAGGGATATGATTAGGAAAATAATCCTTTTCCTTACAAGACATTATGAATGATTTTGGAGTAAATAATTAATCAAGGAAAACATTTTATTATTATAGATTATATACATAATATTTAAATTTACGGTAGGAATTTTACATGTTTGTAATTATGCATTGCGATTCATAAACTAACTTGTTGTGTTCCATCATTTAGAAATTCCACCTAGTAAAAGGCATAATAATTCTTGCGATATGCATGATCGAAAGATTAATAAGGACCATACCATTCATTGAATTAAGCTAATATTTAAAATATAAATAGTCACCCACATATTCCCACCATATGAACAAAATATTCTCATGTATTAATAAGATATGTAAAGAATTATCTGAGTCTAAAGGATTTGATGAGAAGCAAGAGAAGAAAATGATGGTAGAGAGAAATATGGGTAAAGGGAATAGGGGAAATAAGGATATTCCCATATGTGATTATTGTGGAAAAAACCATTGTAACTAATTGAAGGGAATGAGAGTTTTTTATAAGTGTTGAGAAAAAGGACACCATTTACTTGATTTTAATGGTATGAAAAATGTTTCAAACGTACAATGCTTCATCATTATAGAGTTGGGATACTACGCGAATCAATGAACAAATCATCATAGTATTTCCAAAGCTATGTAATTAGAAAATTATGAAGTTATGATACTACCACAGATGAAGAGGAATGACTATTTTTATTATGTTGTTATTAAAATATTATTTTATTTGAGTGTTGTATCAACAATGTACTAGTTATAATAATTATGTAAATAAAAAAGGATTGTACTTTAGTACTATTTAATTAAAGATTTAAGATTGTGTGGTAGCAAGTAAAGTGACACAGTTTCATGTTAAAAAATTTGGAAGATAAATGGTTAATGGAAAGGTAAACCATAATAAGTTCATGATACTGAGGTAGATATTTTTGAATAAGAGAAGGTTGAATTGGATAAAATATATTGGATATTATGGACTACCTTGGAACTGATTAAAGAATTTTTTATTCCATCAGTGATGGAATATTCAAACTTTGTAGATATAAGGAATATAACTTGTATTGTATAAGGAATTAGGGAGCTTGAATGTAATAAAAATGGTTTTATGGTAATTCAAGTTGTTACCATCTTTTAAAAGAATACATGATGATGATATTCATATGTTATTTTGTGAAAAAAGAGATGTTAATTTTCTTTAGCTTCTTTATAAATTTTAGACTGTGAGTTTAGACAGAAGTATTTTGGATAAGTATAATGGTTGGAATAGATGCAGTTTGACATTGGATACTATTATTACGGTTAAATCATTTCTTAATATTGTTTTTGGATGGTTTTAAAATGACAAACCGTAGGCCGAGCGATAACCCATCGCGTCTAGAAAGGTCGTGAGACTTGAACCCACAACCGAAGGGCGATAAGGGTGCATCACCTACCGATGGCATATGTGATGTCTTGGATTGTAAATGAAGATTTTTTAAATAGTTTGAAAAATTAATTATAAAATTATTATTTTTGGAACCATATACAATTACGATAAATATAATTCTTTTGAAATATATTAACTTTTGTAATGAAAAGAAAGTTTGTGGTAGGAATTAGTTGAAGGATAAAACTCTACATATAAAGTATATTTTTTCACTTACTCTATGAATAAATAAATTCTAAAATATTAGGTAAGGGATCTTAAAACAAAAAATGTGTTATCCAAATACCTTATGTTTTGTTGAACTGGCGGTATTTTAAATCACCATAGATTGATGGCTTCAAGGACCTCAATTTTACAATTATTCATGATTGATGAACTCAATAACTCACTATAAATAACTATGTTTTTCCTCCAATTATGTGTCTCTAATTTCCTCTAATGTTATCTTTATCAATATCATAATTTGGTTGTGACTTTTTCATTTCACATTCCCTCTCATCAATAATAAATTTTATTAACCCAATTTCCGATGTGGTTTTTCAACAACGGTAATTTACTATTTTAACCATTTATTTTCAAAGAAATATTTCGAATTTAGATGACTCAATTAATTTAAGGATAATATAACACCACAAGATTTCATAGTATGTTTTCTCATTAAATTAATTCAATAACATTCGTTACACGCATCACCGAGTTCGAGCACAAAACAACTTACCAAACTAGCGGTTAAAAAAGTTTTTATGAATTGTATTAACATCTCTTTGAATTTAATATACTCTATATAATATTAAGAACCATATTATCATTTTTTAGACATAATATGAGAACAAATTCAATTGTCAAAAAATGAAATTTTAACGACTTTTAATGGAAACCCCCTTTTAAAAACAATATTTGAAACTTTTATATATTAAATTTAATCAAATTAAATCCTTCTTTAGAATCAGGACATAAATTTTAATTTTAGATAAATTTTGTACTTTTTTGTTAACATTCATATTTTGATGAATTCAAAAAAATATTTAATTTTAATCGAATACATCTTTTTTAATTAAAATAATTTTAGGGATAATTTATGCATTTAAATTTATTGAAAGTATAATTAGATTATATTTTTATCATTTAATACAATGTAGGTCATTATAATTAATTTCACATTTAAATTTGATATAAACACATGTAAATATTTTGATTGTTTTTACTTTTAAAAAACTCAATTTTTTTGGTTTTTACAAAGGGAATTAATTTTAATTCAATTAAAAAAAATTCTATGTTTTGAATTTGGTAATATAGAATTCATTTTTTAATTAGGAATTTCAAAATTAGTTTAAGGTTAATTTTTTGTGTTTTTTTGAAAACATACAATTATTAATGAATAGTGAAAACAATGCGTTATTGTTTAAAACCGACATTTTATATAAATAATTATTAATTTTATTTAAATTTATTTTAAGTAAAAATAGATATTTAGTACCTATATAAGTTCAATTTATTTCATTGAATTCATTTTATAATAAAATTAGATGTATAAATTTTTGTTGAAATTTATACCGTCTTTTACACACCTTCTAAGAGCATTTGAAAATTTGCATAAAACATAATTTTACCACTTCTGTGAGATGAATTTAAAAAATCCGAGAGAGAAAATTGACATTAGTAAGTAAAATGTGGTTCAATAAGATGAAAATAATTTATGGTTAATAGTAACTTTTGTTTTTTTATTTCCCACTATTAAAAATAAATAGGCTAATTAGGAGTTAAAATGATATTATAATTACCCTAACTCATGTCCTCTTTCAATTGGATAAGTTAAATTTGAGAAACAAACTGAAGAATAAAATATTATCTTTTTTGGTTCACTTGGATTAGATTATGACATTTATTATTATTATACTTAAAGAAGTGTTAAAATTGTTAAATTCAAAGTTCAATAACTAAACTACTTTTAATATAGAGTTATGCATAATATAAATTAGACTATAGAAATTAATAAAAAAGATAAAATGATTTCCTACATCATGGTATTTTATTTTTAATTTTTTGACATTATATAATTAAATTTATTTATAATAGAATGATAATGTTGTAAATACCTTTTTAAAGAAAGAATCAATGAAATGGTATTATAAATAATAAAATAAATACAATTTCAATGTTTTTAAGACAACCTCTAATTTTCTAGATGAATATTACATGTTCTGATTGATTCAATTTATCTTGTTAGAACTAATCAAGTTGTGATGAATTTCACAAAAACAAAACACTAAATAGTGTCGAAATATACAAAAATGAGTTTTTAAATCAATTATTATATTATTAAATTATATAATATTCATAAAAATATAAGTTTCGGTAAAAGGTCATAAATATTATTATATATTTCATTAATTAACCACTTGGGGTTCTCTTGAAATTTCAGAGTATGTTTCTTAAACATATAGTGTAAGAACACTAGAAGACACGGTAAAAGTTAAACTATTTAACTAAGAGTTAAATATATAAGATAAGGCTAATATGGTGACCGAAACCTATAAAAAACTATTTTTTGAGTGTTTTTTGATCTATACCCACCTTATCCTAGAAATATATCATTTTTTATCCATTAGAAACCGAAAATGATTTTAATATAAAATAATATTTCCAGCTTTTCCTAAATTGACTCTCACCTCTCATAAAAAATGGTACTTCCCGTCCTCTCAAAATCACACCTCTATAGACATTCGGATCATCCAATACCAGACCAAATATCCTCCCAACATAACCAAAATTAACATAGAGTCCATAAATAGATTAAAAATCCATCCTAGGAAGATATTTTAACCAACTCAATAAGTATCACTCGAAAAGAGGTAATAATTTCACCACCCTCTTTCAATTTAATTTATTCTTCAACTACCTATTTCATTGTTCTTTCCATACAAAAATAAAAACTCCATTACATAATACATACTGTGATGTCATTACAAATATGGTACAACCATATTACAAAATCTTTACATCCTATATATGAAAAAGTCAACGTGCTTGCGTACGTACAGCTTACCATCTCCACATCGTGGTGTAGTTTGTTATTCAAACACTTCATTATTTGGATGAGAATAATAATTAGTATAAATATTTTAAATAATAAATATAACATTTCCATGATACATTATATATTATATACCATCCAATTACATATGATTTCACCATCAATATAATGATATTGTCGCGCGTGCGTCCGTACGGATTACAGTCTCCATGACGCGATGAGATTCATTTCCACATTCACCATTTAACGATAATTATAAAAATATATTTAATTAATAAGTATGTAAAATATTACATAATAGTTCAACCTATTATATATTTTTATATATGTTTTTACTTGCATATATCATACTTACTTACATTATTTTAATACAATATGAAAACAGAAACAATGTTTATGCATACGTACGACCTACCGTCTCCATAAAGAGTGTTTTCCATTTCATATATCTATCTATTATAAATATTTATATTCTAAATATATATGATATTTAAATCATGTGTTATATTCTTGATTTATGTAAATCCAGATCTAAATGATATGATCAATAACCACAAGTTGAAACATGTATGATAAAGAAACTGATTATTACCTGAAAGATTAATTTAACATGAAAATCATTATTGAATAGTAGTATAAATGCATAAATGAATCATGTATGATATAATAAATAGGAATATGGTTCTGGAATAATATAACAACATACTATGGTCATTATACAGGAGGTTAAATGTACCCCTGACCAAATGAAAAGTGCATGGTAAGGGTTTATTTTACAGTTTCCATATTAACTGAGGTTGTTTTTATGTATGAATCTACTAGGGCATAATTATTTTCCATGTACATGTTACATAAAAGAGTTTTAAAAGAGATTATTTTTTCGGGAATTTTTACTAAAACATCATATTAAATGTTTTAATGATTTATTATTCAAAACCAACTTCGTTGATATCCATTTTATCAAAATGGTTTTTAGGATTTATTTATATAGACATGAATGTTCGAAAATGTTAATTCCATTCAAATATTTCACTGTGGTATGGGACACTTTGACTCAATACTATCATATAAATGACCTACATTATAAATTATGTCCCTTTTAAATGATTTCATGAAAAAGGGATTTCTCCCTCAATGATATTTACTAATCATTTTCAACAATGTCAACATATTTAACATGACATTCTTTATGATCGAGGTTGATTTATTATGATACAAATCATAATTATTTTATTAAAGGTTTTGTGATATATTTCACTTTGGATGTGTTATTTGTATACCATAGATAGTATAGGGTTAATGTATTCGCATTTCATATGCTAGTTTTAATACGAGTATTTATGTTTTGTTTCATCCTTTTCATGTGAGGAATGTGTTAGACATAGTAAGTAATAGGTAGATCCTACTATAGATCCACGGTTCATCGGTAGGTCTAATGAGACAATTAGATGTGAAATTGGATGAGGCCTTTCACAATTTGATATATTGTTTTTGGCGAGGCATTAATCATTTTTAGACATCTTGGCTGAGGCCTTGACAAAAGTTTTTGGAGTGCACCGTATTATACATTCCCTCATTAAGGAAATATTATTAATGGTTCATGTGGTCATTTGACTAGTAGAATACACATGTCTATGTTTTATTAAGGCATTATTTACTCATCTCATATTCCTTCCATAAAGTGTTCAAGTTTATTATTATTAAAGTCATGTGTTTTAAATAATTCACCACGCCTAAGGTTTATGTTATCTTCAGCCATATTGATCACCCTTACAAAGAGTTTCAACTCACCCTTTCTTATGTTTTATTTTCCCAGGATTCCATGAAGCGTATTATTTTTGATAAGCAGTGTTATGCTCGGGGATTAATGGCATTATCAAATGATAATTTATGTTGTTTTTTATTTCTATGGTGTAATTTAACCTTAATGTATCTAAACTATTTTTCAAGACTGCTAAACTAATCGGTATTTGGGGGTTAGATTCATTGTAATCATGCCAATTTATTAAAATAATGCACCAAATCTAGGTAACTGGGGTAAGGGCATTATAGTTGGTATCAGAGGAAGTTTATTACATATATTGGAAACTGGATTTAGAAGAACTCTGAGTAGATAAAATTACCCTAAGACCATCTTTAAGGATTAGTACAGAAGAACTTACTAGTTTTTTTTAATGTAGTGATTATGTGAATTTTCCAAGAAATACTTCCTTTTCGAGAAACTAGTTGTTTGAGGAGGATCTTGAACATATATACCTAGAAGTGGAATTTCCAACAAGGAGTTTCACACTTGACTTGGGGAATCCTGGTGCACGACAATGGGTCTTGCTGCACTTTTGGTTATGATAATCCTTGAGGATATGCTGAAGATAATTCAAATTTATATTATAAGACATTAAGAAGGATTCAGGGGTAAATATATCCTCAGAGAAAACATTTTATGATTATAGATTATATGAATTATCTTTTCAATTTACAATAGGTATTATACAAGTTTGTAAATCTGTATTGTGATTCAGAAACTTACCTGGTGTATGACATTGATTAGAAATGGAGCCTAGTAGAAGGAATGATAATTCCAGTAATACGCATTATCGAAATGTTAAAAAGTTTCATATCATTCATGGTATTAAGAAAAAATTTAAAGGGGAAATACTCTCCCACATATTCTCATCATATGAATAAATTGTATCATTTGTTAATAAGATTTGAAAATAATTCTTAGAGTCCAATGGCTTTGAAGGGAATCATGAGAAGAAAAGGATGGTAGAGAGAATGATGGATAAATGGAAGAGGGGAATGAAGGATTTTCCCATATCTGATAACTATGGAAGGAATCCCCTTGGTAAATTCTTGGAGGGAATGAGAGTTTGTTATAAGTGTGGAGAAAAAGGACACCAATTACATGATTGAAAGGGTATGACTTTTTTTTCAATTGTACAATGCTTCATCTAATAGAAGATGAGACACTACATGAATCAATGTCCACATCATCATAGTATGCCCCAAATTATGCAATTGGATAATAATGAAGTTATGATTCTAATACATATAAAGAGTAATGACTAGTGTTATTATGTTGTTATTAAATAATTATTTCATTTGAGGGTTGTATCTATGATGTACTGGTTATATGAATTATTAAAGTAAGTAAGGATCACACTACAGTACTATTTCATTAAGGATTTAAGATTGTATGGTACCAAGTAACGTGACACAGTTTCAGGTTAAATTTTTTGGAAGATACATGGTTGAAGGAAAGGTAAACCATAATAAGGTCCTGATACCGAGGTATTGATTCTTGAATTAAAGATGGTTGATTTGGATAAATAATATTTGATATTCTTGACTACCTTCAAATAGATTAATGGTATGTTTATTCCATCATTGTTTGAATATTCACAATTTTTGGATATAAGGAATATGTACAGTATTATATAATGAATAAGGGAGCATGAATGCAATCAATAAGGTCTTACCGTAATTCAGGGTGTTACCATGATTTAATAGATTACACGATGAAGGTATTCATATGTTATTACGTGGAAAAAGAGATCATCATTTTGATTACCTTCCTTAGAAATTTTGGACTATGAATTTGGACAGAAGTATTTTGGATAAGTCTAATGGTTGTACTGGATTATGATTCACATTGAATACTATTATTCAGGTTAAAACATTTCATAAGATTGTTTTTGGATTGTAATAAAAAGGAAAACCTGGAGGCCGGGTTACAACCCGTCTCTCCCAGCAAGGGTGTGAAACATGAGCCTGCAACTGATGCGCGACAAGGGTGCATCACCTACCACTGGCCTACGTGATGTCATGGTTTTTGTAATGTAGTTTTTTATATAGTTTTACAAATGATGTATAAATTCATTTTTTTTGAAACCATATATGATTACAATAAATAAAATATTTTTGAATTTTATTATATTTTGGAGTGAAAGGTGAGTGTGTGGTAGAAATTTGATGAAAGATGAAACTCTACTTATCATGTATATTCATTCCTCTAATTCAATGAATAAATTAATTCTAAAACATTATGGGTGGGATCTTAAAACAAAAAATGTGTTATCTTAATACCTTATGTTTTGTTGAACTGACGATATTTTAAATTACCATAGATTTATGTATTTGAGGACCTCAATTTTACACCTATTTTTGATTGATGACGTCAATTAGTCACTATAAATAATTAAGTTTTATACTAATTATGTGTCTCTAATTTCATCCAATGTTCTCCTAATAGAGATCATAATATGCTGGTGACTTTTTAATTTCCCTTTCTTTTTATTAAGACTAAATTCTATTAACTCAATTTCTGATATGGGTTTTCAAGAAAGGTGTTTTCTATTTTTAAACATTTATTTTCAAAGAAAATTTTCAAATTGCGAGGACATAATTTATTTTAGGAGGGGTGAATGTAACACCCATGATTTCATGGTATGTTATCTCATTAATGTAATTAAATAACTTGTTCTACACACAACACCGAGTTCGAACACACCACAACTTACCAAACTAGTCGTTCAAAAAGAGGTTATAATAGTATTAGCTACATTTGGAATCTTATATAATAGATATAATTTTAACACATTTATTAGGGGTTTCTTAGTCATAATATTAGAACAAATTCATTTTAAAAAAAATGAAATTTTACCACATTTTAATGGAAAATATTTTATTAAAACCAATATTTGACACTATTATATATTCAATTTAATGAAAATAAATTCTTATTTAGAATAAAATCATTCAATTTTAGTTTGTAAAAATTTTCCATACTTTTCTAATAACTTTCATATTTTGATGAATTGTGAAAAATACTAAATTTCAATTGAAAACAACTTTTTTAATCAAAAGAATTTATTATGATAAGTTATGAATTTGAATAGTTTGGAAGTATAAATATATTATATTTTTATCAATTAATACTATGTAGGTAATTATAATTAATTTCACATTTAAATTTGACATAATCACAAGTAAATGTTTTGATATTTTTTTACATTTAAAAAACACGCTTTTTTGGTTTTGACAATGGGAATAAATTTTAAATTAATTAATGAATATTATATGTTTTAAATTTGCAAAAATTGAATTCATTTATTAATTTAGAATATCAAAATTATCTTAAGGGTGATTTTTGGTATTTTCAGAAAGCATTCAATTTTTGATGAATAGTGAAAAAAACTACGATGTTGTTTAAAACTGACTTTTTATTTAAATAATTATTCATTTTATTTAAATTTATTTTATATAAAAATAGATATATTGTACATATATAAGTTCAGTGTAATTTATTGGAGTCATTTTATCATAAAATTATATGTATAAATTTTTATTCAACTTTTTACAGTCTTTTACCCACAAGGTAGGATAATTTGCAAATTTGCATAAAATGTAATTTTACTTCTACTGCGAGTTGAATTTCAAAAATCTGAGAGATTAATTTGATATCAGTAAGAAAAATTTGGTTCAATAAGATGAAAATAATTGTTGGTGAATCGTAACATTTGACATTATTTACCATGGTTAAGAAAATAGGGTAATTAAGGGAAAAATGACATTTTAATTACCCTAACACATGCACTAATTCTATTGAATAATTAAATTCAACAAAATAAAACCATAATCATAAAATATGATCCTATTTTTCCACTTGTATTAGGTTAGGTTATTTATTATTATTTTATTTAAATAAGAGTTAAAAGTGTTAAATTCAATGTTTAATAACAAATCAATTTTTAATATATGGTTATACATAAGATAAATTTTACTATAAATATTAATTAAGAATATAAAATAATATCCTATATCAAGGTATTTTATTTATAATTTTTATACGTATAATAAGGAAATTTATTAATGATCAAATGACGATGCTATAATTACCTTATTAATGAAAGAATCAAATAAATGGTATTATGAATATTAAAATATATATAATTTCAATGTTTTTATGACATCCACAAATTATATCAGTGAATTTGAAATTTTAGGATTGATTCAATGTATCTTGTTCGTGGTAATAAATTAGTGATGACTTTCTCAAAAACCTAATACTAAAGAGTTTGAAAATTGATATAAATGAGTTTTTAAAACAAATATTATATTATTAAAATATCTAATATTTTTTAAATTCTATGGTTCTGTCAGAGGGATTATATAATATTATATATTTCATTAATGAATCACTTGATGTTCTGTTTTCTATTTAGAGTAATTTTATTAACTATATAGTGTAAAAAATACAAGAAGACACGGTAAAAGTTAAACTATTTTACTATGAGTTAAATCTTAAAGATAATTTTATTATGGTGACCAAAATCTATCTAAAACCTATTTGTTGAGTGTCTTTCAACCCATGCCGACCTTAACCTAGAAATAAATCATTTTGTATCTATTATAACAGAAAATTACTTTATTATAAATTTATATTTCAAGCTTTTCCTAAAGTGACCATCACCTCTCTTATAAAAGGGTACTTCCATTTCTCTCAAAATCACCCCTCAAAGGCCATTTGGATCGGCCATACCTAGCCCGAATATTTTCCCAACATCCCTAAAATCAACATATAGTCCTTACATTGAACATAAATCTAACCTATGGATCCCTTTTGATCAACTCCAAAGGAAACACCTGAAAAGAGGTAATAATTTCACCCCCGCCTTTCAAGTTGTTTTCTTATTCCACATCCTCTTTCATTGTTGTTTCCATACCAAAATAAAAACTCCAGTACCTAATATATACTATGATTTCATTAAAAATATTTTACAACAATATTCATTATTTTATCCGTCCACTAAATGAAAAAGTCATCGTACATGCGTACGTATGGCTTACCATCTCCACGTCGTGGTGTAGTTTGTTATTCAAACACATCAATATTTGGATTAGAATAATAATGAGTATAACTAATTTAAATAATAAATATAACAATTTAATGATTATTTTTATATTATATACAATACAATTACAAACTATTCCACCATCAATATAATGATCTTGTCGCTCATACGTACGTACAGATTACCATCTCCACGACGCAATGAGATTCATTTCCACATTCAGCATTCAATGATGATTATAAAAATATATATTATTAATAAGTATATAATATAAGACACAATAATTTTACATAATATATATTAATATATATATTTTTACTTACATATATCTTATTCACTTACTTTCATTCAATACAATATGAAAATAGAAACGACGTTTATGCGTACGTATGACCAATCACCTCCACAAACCGTGTCTTCAATTTCATATATATACCTATTATACATATTTATATTCTAAATATATATGATATATAAATCAATTTTTTTATTTAGGTAGTATTTAATTCATTATTTAAATGATACGATCAAGAATAACAAGTTGAAACACGTGTGATAAAGAATGTGATTATTACCTGAAATTTTAATTAAACATGGAAATCATTATTAAATAGTAATATAATTTCATAAATGAATCATGTATGATATAATAAATAATAATATGGTTCAAAAATAATATAATAACATACAATGGTCATTATATAGGTGGTTAAAGGTACCCTCGACCAAAGGAATGTGCATGGTAAGGGTTAATTTCACAATCTCTTTATTATCAAAGGTTGTTTTTAACTAAGTATCTACTAGGGAATATTTATTATCCATTTTCACGTTTCATAAAAGTGTTTTAAAAGGGATCCTTTTTAAGATACTTTTTACTAAAACATAATTTTAAATTTTTTAACGATTTGTTATTCTAGTCCATTCTTTTTGATATCCGTGTTTTTAAAATGGTTTTTAAGATTTATTACGATGAACATGAATGTTTTAAAATTTTAATTCCATTCAAATGTTTCAATGTGTTATCGGAAAATTTAATTCAATAATATCTTATAAATATCCTAAATTATAAATAATGTGCCTTTTAAATTATTTCAGGAAAAAGGGATATTTCTCTCAAATATTTTCACTAATCCTTTTCAATAATGTCAACATCCTTTACGAGATATTATTATTGATCGAGTATGATTTATAATGATAAAAATACTCCATACTGTTTGAATGGTTTTGTAACATATTTGACTATGTATGTTTTATTTTTATACCATTCATGGTTTAGGGTTAAAGTAGTCACATTTGATATGCTAGTTTTAATATGAAAATTTATGTTATGTTTCAACCGGTTCATGTGAGGAATGTGGAAGATTTTGTAAGAGATGGGTGGAGCCTGATATATATCCTTGGTGCATTGGTAGGTCTCATGAGAAAATTATATGTGGAATTTGCCGAGGCCTTTCCCAATTTGATATATTGTTTTGGGTGAGGCATTAATCATTTTTAGACACATTGGCTGAGGCCTTGGAAAAATGATTTATAATGTACCTCATTTTACATTCCATCATTATGAAAATATTAATGATGGTTCATGTGATTATTCGACTATTATAATACACCAGACTATGTATTATTATAGAATTATTTACTCCTAACATATTTCTTCCATAAAGTGTTCATGTTTATTATTTTTAAATGCATGTGTTTTAAATTATTCACCATGCCTAATGTTTATGTTTTCTTCAACTATATTACTTACACTTACTGAACATTTGGGCTCACCCATTTCATATTGTTTATTTTCCCAAGATTCCAAGAAATGTATTATGATTGATAAGAAGGGTTAACTTAAGGGATTAATTTAATTTTTAAAAGGGTCATTTATGTTGTGTTTTCTTTTCAATAGTGTAATGTAATGTCCATGTACGTAATCTATTTTCCAAGACTACTAGACTAATCAGTCTTTGGGGACTTGATTCCTTTTAATCGTTCCAATGTATTAAAATAATGCACTGACTCAAGGTAACTGTGGTTAGGGAGTTACATAATATTTAGATATATGATCTTTTATTTTCATTTATCAGTGATTTATACCCATATAAAAATTCTGTAATGATAAAGTAAAAAAAGTCACATTGTTACATTTAATTTTATAATTAATTGTATAAAGGATAAAGGAAACATATTTTCTATTTTAAATAATTATTTTATATAAAAAAAATTTTGTCATGGAAATTTATGTTTTCTTTTTAGTGAAAAAATAATTACATTCATACATCATTATCATTGTAAAATATATAATATATTTTTCATTATATAAATATAATCTAATAATTAAATTCATTACATTATTATCATTGTAAAATATATATATTAATTTTTTTTAAGTATCGAGACCCCATCTTCCAACACTAATTATTGCATATTAAACATAATTAAAAATTAAATAAAAACCATGGATCAAAAATTATTTTTTATTTGGATGATTAGCTACATAAAATTGAAAATAAGAAAAAAGGAAAAAAAATATATTTTTTAATCATCCATAAGGATGTTATAACCTCTATTTAGCTCTTATGTATTCAATGGAAAACCCGGTGTATTCATGTAAAAAATGGAAGATATAAAAATCCAAATAAGGGTATAAACATAGGTATAAAGAGAAGAACATGGGTTAAAAGGCATAAAATTATTAAATAAATTTTTATGGATCAGGAATGAACACAAAGAATAATACCATTTTGATCGCAGTGTAATGTAATCATTGCCTCATAAGAATGATGCAACAACATAAAAAATGAAATAAGCAAGAGTCTTGGATAACTACAATGACCATTTAACATGTAAGACAAAGTCCCATAAAAGAATTAGGATCACTCCTTGTTCTAAAAAAATATTATTATTATAATCATTACCCAATGAATTTGATATCAATTTGGAAACACCCATCATAAAGTATTGGTGCATATATGTGCCACATGAATAATCAATCCTAAGGGTTACCCACAAAATTAATTGGGTATCATAATCATATCATAAGGAATAAGAAAAGGAAATATCAAACTGGATTCCATTAATTAATGGAATTAATGAATAAATTGACATTAGTAAGTGAAAATAGTCAAATATCATGATAATTGCTATCAAAATTAAGTGAATATGTGTAAAAAGAATATTTATGTGACATTATAAATGAAATATATTAATTTGGTTTAAATAAAATATTAAAGAATGTTAAAAGTGGATAATTCATATTATTTCATAAAACCAAAAAATAAACGAAGAGAGTTTTTTCCTATTGAAATTAGTCATTTTTTTGAAATAATGTTGGATTATAACAGAATATGGAGTACACATAAAAATGGATAAGGAAAAAGGATGTTCCAACTAATCAGACATTTTTTTAGGAATAATAGTGATATGAACATTTTTAAAACATGTATTTTGGTATAAAATCCAGATGATATGTTCTGGATACATGATTATGGAACATATAAATAGATTTTAGTATAATTAAAAAAATATAATGAAGCATTACATTTGGGTAAATAGAATGAAAGTGTAACCTAATGAAAAATGGAGGTTTAGGTAGAATCACATACCATAGGTCTAAAAGTATTATTCACTTGAAATTAATATCCTATATAATCATATTTAATCCATTAACTAAATAATTCATAACATTTAATAAATTTATTTCATTTATTATAATTTATTATATGTTCATCTAGGGTATGTTTGATGGGTTTTGAGATTCAATATCATTATTCGATAGAGTTAGTTTCATTGGTTTCCATGATATCTTTATATGTATACATGTGTGAAAGTCATGTAAAATGAGAATGGTTGTCCAGAATTGGAGATATATGTTATTAATTAAAATCAAGAATATTAAATGTTTATATAATTAATTTGGATATTTGGGGTGATTTTGATTCATTAGTTTAGATATTAGTAATATTGGTTTAGATTATTTGGTCAGTTATCAATAACTAAAAACTATTTTTGTTTTTTATTTATTGTTATGTTTATATTTTTTTTCTATAACATAAAATAATAACAAAATATATTTTAAATTTGTGATGAACCATTATAATCATTTTACAACCATAATTGTACTCGTTAATAAAAAATTAAAACATGTCTTCCAAGAAAGTGGTGAACAGACACCTCACGGAAGATGTTTTCATTTTATTATATTAGAGGGGTGAGGGAAAGAGGACTTATGACAAATTATTACATTATAACGATCAAAGTTTTATTATATATAATATAATATAGTTTTCATTAAATATGGTAAATGGGAGGGGAGTATAGAATACAATAATTAATAGAAATCGAAATGAAATTAGAAGAAAATAAAAGAGGATTTAACCTATTTACTTTCTCATACATGACTACATCTTTAGGGAAAAGAGTTTAGACATTATTTGAGACCATGGGATCCTAGATGTGGGGTAGTGCCTATTTATGAATATTGGGAAGAATATTTACATTTATAAAATCATTAATGGTGTTAGTAGATGTGGTTGTGAAGGGTCGAATTCATATTGGAGGAGATGGGTATTCACTTAGGTTATATTCCTTATTATATTATGATACATCAACTCAATGAATATTCTGAGAATTATAAAAAAATATATAAAAATAAAGAAGGATATTTCTATATTATGTGATTATATCATTCATATATCATATATGTCTCAATAATTTATATATTTTTAAATACAATAAATAACTATATTTCTCTATTTGAAAAAAATTAAACTATATATAAAAATTCATAAAGATTCACCATATCCATTTTTTGATGTGTAGAATTTAAAAATGGATTCTATATTACGTAAAAAATTCTATATATGAAAAATATAATTTTTAATTAAAAACATCATTTATTGAAAAATACAAATTTTAAATTTATAATAGATTTTATAACACTTTGAAAAATCAATTAGAGTCCCCTAAATTTATATTATAAATCATAGAAAACTAAATATTAATTTAATAATTTTTAATGTAAAGAAATTTTCTTTTAAATATTTATTTTAATTATATAATTAGAAATAAATATTTATGTTTCATAAAAATACCGACACATAAATTATTATTTTAAGAACATTTATTTATTTATGCTATAATATAAATATATCATATTTTAATAAATATGATTATTAAATATTATTCATATATTCATAGGTGATGTTACTATTCTATTTGTTGAATTACTATTCCTAAGGGTCATAATACTATTCAATAGTTCAAGTTACTATTAAATTGGAGAGGGTTACTTAACTTTTATAAATACATATTATTTCATTCATTATTAATTTATAGAGATTTTATTGTGCTAATATATGGGATTTTATGTGATTTCCACTATATACAATAATTGTTAAATGATAGATTCCATTGATAATATATTGAGTTTTTACATTCCTCCCCCCTTATAAAATTTTATCCACCAAATTTTTTAACATACTGTAGTGAAAATAACTCAGGGTACATCTCCTTCATCTCTTCCACCAGTTCACATGTTTCCCCATTTTACATGTAGATCTACCATTATAAATTTACTATATGAGTTTTATATTTTCAAATAATATTATCTATATGGTATGAGATTTTCATTGGATGGTCCTCATAAGAGAGATCATTTTCAAACAACACAACCTCTAAATTTTATTCATGTGAGGTTTCATGTACATACTTCCACAAGAAGGATAGATGGAATACATCGTGTACCTGGTACATTGTCGGTTGATGTGTTAGTCAATATTCCATAGCTCTTACATGATCAAGAATATATAAGGTGAAGATATACCAAGGTATTATCTTTCCCATCACCCATATTCTCCCAATCCTCTTCCATGATGATATGTGGAGGCATAAAATTTCTCTAACAACAAACTCAGGGTCCCATCTTCATTTTTTTGTATATCTCTTTTATAAACATTGGTTTACCTTCATGTTTTGTCAAATATTTTTCATATTTTCCACCATTTCATGCACAATTTTATGTTCTATTATCTTATGTTCATTGACCTCATATTATCATGATAGTGTTCAACATATTTTTAACTAATGGGTTTCATATAGAGCTATCTAGATGCTTGAGTGGAAAGTATTGTTTCAAGAGAATTCGACCAAAGGCAGATACTAGTCTCTTCCTCTATTGAAGCCTATAGAACATGCTCTGAACATGTCTTATTGTGAATGAATAGTCCGTTATTATTTCACATTAGTTTGAGGATGATATGTTATACTGTTGTTCTGATCAGTGTTTAGAAAATGTTGGATACTTTTCTTGAATATAGAGTTGAATCTTGGACCTCGATCAAATACAATCGGTAGTGGTACTCATTGAATACATACAAGTTCATTGATATATATATATATATATGAAAGTTTATCTAGTGATAATTCTCCTTTAATTTCAATAATGTGATAATTCATTAATAGTAACTCCACAACAACCCATCTATAATATTTTCCATTAAAAATCATTAGTTTTCTGGTGATAATTTCGTTGGAGATGGATTACCATTTACATGTTGGTATGGGTAATAGTTTCATAATCTTGTTAGAAACATTCCTTTCAACTATTAATTTTATGTCATACCAAGAAAATATATGAATATTCAACTATTTATTTTTTAATATATTCCCATAAATAGTTCACTTAGATATCATGATACATCTTTATTATCCTTAGTTGAATAGAGAATGGCGTGTTGTGTGCATCATTCAGAAGCTTCTTATTTATCTCAGGATTGAATGGTACACATAATCATGACACAAATAATCAGACTCCGTAAATTTTTAACTATAAGGTTTTCAAATTTTTGAAAAATACATTCTTTTTATGATTTTCCACATCATTTCATTTATAATACTCTATTTTATCTATGAGGTATTAATGAGAAATAATTTGAGAAAGGATTGTATTATGTTATTTAGTGACAAAAAGTTTCATCCTATGTTGTTCTAATAAGATTGGATCGGTATCAACTCTCATCATTAATAATGTTGTAAGATCCTTTCTACATAGAGAATATACCACATTATTTTCAAACTAGGATAGTAGTGGATTGATCAGTCAAAATTTTTAATGAGATCGAACATTTTCATTGGTGCATATTATCCTTGTTCAATGTGAATATATATGTTAGGCTCTTGTGATCATTATATGTCTCACACTTTTCTAGATAGAGATAATACCACCATATTTTCATTATTAAAATCAGAGCGTCCTACTCTATATCATGAATGGGATAGTTTTTCACATTAATTTTAGACTTTCCTCATGGAGTAAGTTATAGATTTATTATTTTGAATCAATAGACATCCCATTCCATTTTTTGAAGCATCATTGTACATCCTAATGAGTTTATTACATGATCGTAGTATGAGAACTGGTTCAATGATAATAATCTTTTTCCACTCCTTAAATAATTATTCACATTAACAAGTCCTTAAAAACATTTCTCCCTTTTTTGATAGCCTGGTTAGTGTATTTGAAAATTCTATGAATTTCTTCACAAATCAAGTCTAAAAAAATGAATATCTAATGAAACATTGGATCTCCATTAAATATGTTATCATGCGCAATTATTTAATTTAAATTATCTTGGAAGTGAACATAGATATCATTTTTTATGGATTTCATGTCCCTATAATGATACTTCCCCCATCCAGAACTCACATTTACTATAATTTTTATAGAGGTTATCCCTTATAAAGGTCCATAGCATAATATTAAAATTCCTCTCATGTTCCTAAATTCTTATGGATTATATTTGAATATAGTCAATAAATACTACAAAATATTTATTGAGGCAATTTAAAAATACTCTATTAATTAATTCTATAATTTTTTTGAAGCATTATTGTGTTTGAAGGGCATCAGTATTGATTAATAGCATTTGATCCTCATTTAAAATGATGTCTTGAGAATATCTTTCATTTCCTTCTTTTAATTGGTGATATCCAAAATAAAATTGACCTTATATTAATACATTCCCCCATTTATTTGATTTAAAATATTATCTATCCTTGTAAGGGGATACTTTTTCTTTATCATTATATTGTTGAGCACATGATAATCAATAAATAGGCACACTAGTCTGTCCTTATTCTTGACAAAGAGGATTGGTGCACGCCATGGTAAATAACTATGGGGGTACAAATCCTCTATCTAAATTCTCATGTAACAACTTCTTTAGTTCATCAAGCTCAACGATGTTTATTGATTTAGGTGCCCTTTATATTGGTAATGATCCAAGAACAACTTCAATAGTGATCTCTACGTATCAATCAACAAGAAGACTATTCTACTCTTCCATGAACACATCAGTGTATTCCCTCACTGTGGGGATGGCTTCAAGCATTATTCCCACATTTTACTCAATAATTTGACCTAGATATGTCTAATCATAAAAAAATAATATCCCAAATTGAGATAACGACTCTAAACGAAAATTCTTCTTCCTCTTTACATTTGTACGGAATTGGAGGATGCTTCGAAAAGTGAAGAGTGATCTATCTTCCCTAACAGTTGATATTATATTTATATAAATAAATAAAATCCATGCCAAATATAGAATCAAACTGTACCCATGGATGTTAGAATAGATTTTTTGGGAGGTTCATTTCACAGAAATCAACCAGGGAGTAGTTAAGCACATTAGATTCAATAATTTTCCCATTTTTTGTTCACAGACATGACTAAAACGCTATATATTTAGGTGTGTTTGAATATTTATACCAAATTTGAAAGACATTAATGATTTTGTTGAACTAGATCCAAATTTTATATTATCTATTCATGAATGGATATCTGGAAAACCTATCACTACAACATTTCTAGATTACACCTCAATAGATGTGGTAGCATATTCCCTTCCTTTATACCTTGGAGTTTATTGTTGTTGTTTTCCTCCAACAACCCATGGAATTGGAGAATATATTTCATAATTCCTATGTTCATTGAAGTTTAACGATTGATCAGTAGCCTATGTTTCAATCTGAACATTCCATTATTATTTTTCATTAGTAGGATTCTTCGTATCACTTCAGAAGTTATTATCCACATTCCCCACTCTTCCAGATTTGAAGCATCTATTGGATCCCTTTATGAATTATCCAAGTTTATTCATTCCACAATATTTACACATGGAATGTTGGGTCTTCATTACATTATAGGATTTATTTATTTATCCTTCCATATTAAACTCTATTTTACAGTTTTTTCTCAGGACCATGATACCACTTAGAGTCTTCGATGTCCACTTCAACCTTAATAGAATAATGGGCATTTTATTCATAACTGTTGAAGTATTTATTCACCAACACTTTTTTAAACATTTATTTATTTAGCTAATGAAAAGATCTAACTTACATTTTTTGGTCATGAAAATGTTGGAGGTGTATCATGAAAGCCTTGTGAGTTTTTATTCATATGCCCCAATTGAATTTTCTTCCTTTTTCTTCAGTATGAGGAACACCCTTTCAATATTTAGATGGATTTTAAAGGAAGTATATTTATTGAAGTGTATTGTAATAATATATTCCCATTTAATCGAATCACTTCTACCCTTCGATTATGTTTTCTTGATTATTTTAATCCACAGATCTTCTTCCCTATCAAAATCTTTTAACACACTATAACAACCATGCTTTTATTATAAACATAAACAAGATTTATTACATAAACACTTCACTTGATACAACATGTAAGATAAAGTGTTCTAGTGTCTTGGGGGCTTATGATCATTATATAACAACATAAAACATGAAATACAACATCATTATTGAAAACATCCTTTATATGACCACTATATTCCTTTGTACTTAGTATTTCATGGGAGAACCTGAGGACATGCATAAAAAAATGTGAGCTATATAGCCATGTAAGAGAATAAAAATGGAATAACATGAGTAATACAATACAGGTTTGACAATAGGCATATAAACGTATCACAAGAGAAACATGAACATAAAGGCATGAAAAAGAATGATAATCATAACCTAGAAATGTGGCAACAATACTTAACATGGAATTAGAATGATCCAAGGCTCATTGCACATGGAGCGTGAGTAAACCCTCATTTCAGATGAAGGAAGTGTAAAAACTCGTTTCACATGAATTCTCATTATTCAACAACCATTTCAAAAGACATATCATGACACTATACTTTACCCAATGCATTGGAGAGCTATCAAGGAACACCCTTCTTAAACATTCTATTTCATGCATAAGTGTGCCACATGGATCATGGAATCAATCAACATAATAAGTTATTACACAATTAAGTAATGTATAATAAATACATGAAATCACCATTAAATATTTATATGTGTATAAAGGTTAATACCATTGATATAAACATGGGTATGGTATTCACTACACAATAATCTTGGCTTGAAAAAACATGGTGCAATTTCGCCAGCATAACAACGAGACATAAGGATTCATGAAAATGGTTGATTAGAGAGAAAATGGGGTCTCATCATATATACATGAAATGTATAGTAATGGGTCCATATAGATACATGTCCCATCTAATGTAATGGAATTTATATTCATAGTAAAAATGAATTATTGTATGTAAAAGAGGAGAGAGAAATCCCTCAGGAAATTTTAGCATGGTAACAGATGTCCATGGGAGGAATTAATGAGTGAGAAAGGGGTCTCCCATAATCAAAACATAAGGAGGGTAGTATGGGGGAGGTGAAAAATCATTCCCCAACATTTTTAATTTAAAAAAAAGGTCATAAAAACTTGTTGAAAATTAGACAAAGATGAGAATGGAAGAAATCCCTTACTTGGAAGTGCGATCCCAAAGGCTTGGGAGATGATTGAGAGAGGATTCATTGGAACATGAGGAAACATGGGATGATTATAGAGATTTTAGGGCAGGATATGGTTAATCTTAAAAGGAATTGAGTGGAAAGGAAGTGTGATATTGGGTGGTTTTATATAGGAAT
Source organism: Viscum album (assembly GCA_963277665.1). NCBI lineage: Eukaryota > Viridiplantae > Streptophyta > Magnoliopsida > Santalales > Viscaceae > Viscum > Viscum album. The sequence continues at coordinate 1,345,540,629 of OY728121.1, read as the reverse complement.
AAAGAACGAATTCTTTATTATTTAGGTTTGGGACACCTCAATTAAACTAATCAAGACCAAATGTTTTATAAGTCTTGAAGGGTCCACTAAAGCATTGTAAAATAAATAAATAAACCCAAAATCACATTATTTTAATTTTAGAACATATATTGGATGAACAAATCATTTATAGTATTTCATTACATCACTATTGGGTCATTATGATGTCATAAATCACATTATATATTTAAACGGTATTTAATTTTTACCCAAAATTTCGACTGTCTAAGAATATTATGAAAAAATTACTATTAGATAATTTTGACATCCTCATTCCAAAAATAATATTCATTTTATGTAAATAATTGTATATATATGTGAATTTTAAGTTTTAAAATAAAAACCATCATTTATCGTAAATTCTTAAATTTTGACAAAAATAGATTTCAAACGTTAATAAAAATAACAATTGCATTCATAAAATTATATTTACATTTATATATAATAAAAAGTAATGTAATTTTAAAAAAACATTATTAAAATATTATTTAATTCAAAAATCCACTAATTCAATGAAAAAGATTTATTAGTTGAATGTTAACTGAAAATACACTTTGTTCTTTAAAAACTATTTACAAAGAAACAATAATAAAATGAATGCACATTTTTATACAAAAATAATGTACATAGTCATAGTGATAGGTTCTTGATACATAAACCCTTATAACACCTACATAAGACAGAAGGGTATGGTGTGCGATGGTGACAGACTCTTGGGGTGGCTCAGAAAGCATCGCCCGGGTGGTAATCCCTATTAACTTCCACTTCTCCCGTAGTCAGTTCGCCTCAAGATTAACGTGTTCAGGCTCAGTATGGTCTTGGTCAAGAGATAATCCCTATGATGCTACCTCTTTTCTAAGATCCAATTAATAGGCTTCGTATGGGGCTAGTCTACTGGATGAGGCCATCACTTTTTTTGAATGAGTAAATTGGATTTGTTAAAGCCCAATATTTATACTAATCATCTGATCACTGTTCAACGACAATATTAGCAACCATAAAAATTCATAACGGTATTTTAAAATCCATAAACATAAAACCAATGAATTCAAAATTTTATATAATCATATTAAAAATTTAATTAGATCAAGATAAGTTTCCATTAATGAATGTTTGGGTCATTACAATCTTCCCCACTTTAGAAATTTCTCCCTAAAAAATTCCCTTTCCCACTATAAAAAAAATGTGGGTAACTATGCTTCATAACTTCCTCCAATTCCCATGTCGCTTCTTCAAACTTGTCGTATCTCCAAAACATCTTGGTGAGGGGAATTGCCTTGTTTCGTAGAACTTTTTCTCTACGATGTAATACCATTTTTGGTTTCTCCTCATAACAAAGATAATAATCTAGTTATACTAACTATGAGGAGAGTACATGTAAATGGTATTTTATGTACTTCTATAAATGGGATACATGAAATAAATCTTGTAATTTGTCCATGGTAGGTGGAAGTGCTAGTCGATAGGCCACATCCCGAACAAGATCAAGAATTTTGAAGGGGCCAATGTACATAGGACATAACATCCATTTCATTCCAAACCTCATGACCTTCTTCAATGGAGATATGCATAGATATACCATGTCACCCACTTTAAACTCAAGGTATCATCGATGGTTATCTGCATAACTCTTCTGTCAACTCTGGGATTCCTTGCTATGCTGTTGAATTTTTTCAACTTCTCCACCATTTCATTGACCATTTCTGGTCCTAGAATCTTACGTTCACCGAATTCATCCCAGCATGTCAGTTCTCTGCACCTATTCCCATATAGGGATTCGTAATTTTCCATCTGGATGCTCAAGTGGAAACTTTTATTTTAAGAGAACTCAACCAATGGAAGATGTTTGTCCCACCCTACTTTTAAGTCCAATGATCATGATCTTAACATATAATCTATTGTTTGAATAGTTCACTCAGATTGGCCATTAGTTTGAGGACGATAGGCTGTACTGAATTTCAGTTCAGTATCCAGAGCATGTTGAAGACTCTTCCAAAACATATAGGTGAGCCTTGGATCTCAATTGAATACAATAGATTGTGGTACTCCATACAGCATTACAAGTTCTCTGATATATATATATATTCCAGTTCATCCAATGAGAAATCCTAATGAATTACAATAATATGTGCAAACTTTGTAAGATGATCCACAACAACCTAGATTGCATTGTTTTCTTTGGATGTCTTCAGATTTCTGGTGAAAAAGTCAATCGTGATGTTCTACCATTTCCATGCTGGTATGGGCAATGGTTTCATCATACACTTACACTTCTGCCTCTCTACCTTTACTTGCTGACACACCAGGCCCTTTGATGAATACTCATCGATCTCCTTCTTCATATTATTCCACCATTAATGCTCTTGGATATCTTGATACATATTTGTGTTTCCTGGGTGAATAGAGATATTTAAACTCTATGCATCATCAAAAAGATCCTTCTTCAGCTCTGGAATTGATGGAAGACATAGTCTTTTCCTAAATCTCACAATTCCTTCTTCATTAACATTGAACCCCACAGATTTCCCTTTTCTGATAGCTTCTACATTCTTCTAAATTCCCACATAATCTTTTTGAACATTCAATAACATTTCCAAAAGAGATAGTTGAGAAATCATTTTTGAATGGATTGATTATGTTCCCTTCACCGTGATTCCCATGTGTATCTTCATCAAATCTATGAAGATTGGATCCTTCTCAATTCTCATCAGTGAGAAAATTACTGGGTCCTTTATACTAAGAGAATATACCACCTTGTTCTCTATCCCAGGGTGGAAATGGATTGAGCAGTCATAGTCTTTGATCAGCTATAACAATATTAGTTAGCGAATGTTCAACTATTTCTATGTGAAAATATACTTTAGGCTTTTGTTGTCCATATATATTTCACAATTATCCATGAAGAGATAATGCTACCAAATTTTTATAGTGAAGATCACCACATCCAACTCCAAATCTGGTGTTGGATAATACTTCACATGAACATTCAATTTCCTTGAAGCAATGGTAATTACATTGTCATTTTTTAGCAACACACTCACCCCATACCCTTCTTCAATGCATCACTGAATACCAAAAAAATGTCTCCACTTCTGGGTAAAGTGATCATGGGCATAGTGATAAGACTCCTTCTTAACTCCTTGATTATTTCTTCACATTCATCACTCCAAGAAAAAATTACTCCCTTCCAAGTTATATTTGTAAGTGGGTTTGGCAATCGTGAGAAATTTCTCACAAATCATAAAAAATATCCAACTAACCACAAGAATCTACAGATATCCTTCACAAAGGTTGGGCTCATTAATACCTCAATTGCATCTGTTTTAGAGGGATCCATAGATATCCCATTGCTTGTGATGATATAGCCCATGAATGCGACCTCCTTCAACCAGAACTCACACGTGATGTAATTTGCATAGTGATTCTCCTTCTGCATGTTCTCCAGTACAGTTCGTAGATTTTCCTCATGATCCTCCTTTTCTTTGGAGTATATTAGAATATATTCTACAAAGGCTACTAAATTATTTTTGGGGTAATACCTAATGACTCTATTCATAAATTCCATGAAGATTTTTGGGGAATTAGTGAGTCTAAAAGGCATAACTATGAATTCTTAATCCCATTATCTTGTACGAAATTAAGTATTGGGGATATCTTCCTACAGTAACTTTACTTTATAATATCCTGATAGTAAATCCACCTTGGAGAATATTTCACTCCACCCAGTTGACTGAACAAGACATCGATTCATGGGATAGGATACTTTTTCTTTATTGTGATTTTGTTATGCTCACGATAATCGATGCAATGGCGCATTGACCCATCCTTCTTCATGATGAAGAGGACTCGTGCACCCCAAGGTGAAGAACTTGGGCATATAGACCCTTTATTCAGATTCTATATTAGTTGTTTCTTCAGCTCCTCATTCTCTATAACATCAATTCTATACAATGTTTTGGATATTGGTAATTCCCCATATATATGATCAATTGAGAATTCAACATCTCTTCTAGGAGAAAGACAAGGCAGTTTCTCGGGAAACACTTAAGTGAATTCCCTCATAATAGGTATGTCTTCAAGGATAGTTTCCTACTAAGACTCAATCATCTGATCCATATACGTGTGCTCATAGGGAACTAATATCCAAGACTGAGATGACAGAGCTAAAGAACATTCATCTTCCTCCTTGAACTTGTATATAATCGGGGGTTGATTCTCCACGTGGAGAGTGATTTCCCCCTCACAACAATTTATGTGGGCTCTATATAAAGAAAGCCAGTCCATGCCACAAATTGCATCCAATTCCAACATAGGGAGTACGGCGAGGTTCCTTGGGAAATTCAATCCACTGATTATGACATTTGAGGAGTTATATTTATGGGATGCAATGATTTCCCCATTTAACCTACTTACCGTCATCATTACTTCCTTGATTTTTGGGGGTGTTGGAATATTTCTACAATAATGTTGGGATAAAAAATAATTTTTAGAACCTTAATCAAAATGTATGTTCGCTATTATTGTATAAATAACTAGCGTACCTATCACCACTTCATTTTCGGTGTTCACTTTATAAGTAGTGATGGAAAAACCTCTCCCTTAATTCCATGGAGTTTGTCGGTTTCCTCTAAAAACCCATGGCATAGGGAACCGATTTTCCAGATGCCCTGGTCTTTTGTAGTTGAATAAATGAACAAAACCTTGAGGATAAAAAGTGTGTTCATTTCCTCTATATTAGCCGTTGTTTTTTATTTTCAGCAGTTAACAGCTATGTGCACATTTCTTCCACACATAAATTATTTCCTCACCCCCTTCCGGAAATTTTCAAGGTGCTTCTTTCTACACATTTTGCAAGTGGGTTGCTAGATTTTCATAGAAATACTGGATTTATCCATCAGACTGCTAGTATTGATGTCCTACTTATGCTTCTTATCCCCATGATACCCCTGAGATTATCAAATCTCTATTTCGACCATGAGGGCAAATTAGACAATTTTATCATAGCTTTCGATGTCACGGATCGCCAGCTCTTTCTGTGGGATAGGTTTCAGCCCACCAAAGATGTGTTGAACCTTATATTAGAGATTATTGAAAATGATGGAGGTGTATCATGCATGCCTTGTGATGTTTTCCTCATACGATCTGACAGAATCATCTCCTTTTTTCATTAGGTTAAGGAATTACCTTACCATCGTAAGATGGAGGGTGGGTGGATAATATTTATCAAAAAAAAACATCTTTCGGAAATCCTTCAATTCCAAATCCTTGATCTCTTCCTCAGATATTTTATTTTTGATCAAATTCCACCATTAATCAGCTTCACCCTACATATGATAAGCGGACATGAGAACCTTCTCTTGTTCAAAACATTTAAGGATGGATAAGATCATTTCAATGGAGTAGATCCATTGTTAAGCAATTGAGGGCATGGATGATCCATTAAAAGTAGGAGGCCATTGTCTCATGAAGCACTCGATAGTGACTTGTAAATTTTAGGGGTGTTGAACGTTCCTATTTACCCATGTTTCTATTAAATGTTTGAGTTAACTCGGAGAGAAGCGTGAAAATGTTCGTGATTCACACTCCCATCAGATTAGGCATCTCATTAGCATAGTCATCACATTGATCTTCACATCGGTTGTTAGCAAGAGTCCTCCTATTACTGACCATTGGATGGAATAAAAGGAAAGTTAAGGGTAACACATAAAGGGTCATCCATGGAAAAACCCGATGACTTATAAATTACTTTTATTTCCATAACATATGAATTCATTGGCTTCAATATATGTTATTCATGAGCTACTTTCTATCATATATTCTAAGGGGAAATTTTTTTAATTACATTAACAAGGGATCATAATATATTTGTCAATTTACCAAAGCATATACCGCAGGAGTGTCCAAACCAAGAGTGCTTCAAGACCCGTTATCATGTACAAGGATACCCTAGGTCAATCCAAAAACTCATTTTTTCGATTTTCACCCCTAGGTACATCTGTTCCAGAGCTGCCTCTACCTTCTCGTATCGAAACAAGGATATATTCTATTGATAAACAACATAATCAATACCAACCAAAACATGGGGATGTTTTTGTTATACATAGTCTTGTATCTAAGGCTTCACTAGGTTTTTCAAAATCTAATTTCAAAAATAACTAAACATATCCTCTGATACCAACTATAACAACCCTACTTTTATTACAAAATTAAAAATGAGTTATTACATAAAATCTTCACCTGATAAAACATGGAAGGTCAATAGGACTAGTTTCATTGGGGCATAATATCATTACATAACAAATTCTAAAATTTAACACAACATATTTATTGAAAACATCTTTTACATGACCACTACATTCCCTCGTTATTAGCATTTCATGGGACAACCTGAGGACATGCATAAGAAAAGGGTGAGATATACAGCACAGTAAAGGAATAAAAATGGAATGACATGAAGAATACAATAAAGGTTAGAAAATATGCATATCAATGAGAACAAGATAAATATGAAAATAAATGCAAGATAAATCATGATAATCATAACATGGAAATGTGGCAACAACACTTAACATGGAATTAGCATGAGCCAAGGCTCATTGAATATGGAGAATGAGTAAACCCTCATTGCACCAAAAGCATTAGTAAAAACAAATTTCACTTGAATTAGCATTTGTAAAAATCCATTTCACATGATGTATCATGATAATATAATTTACCCAATGCATTGGAGTGCTATCAGGGCACACCCTTCTTAAACATTTAATTTCATGCATAAGTGTATCACAAGGATCATAGAATCAATAAACACCATAACTTATTACAAGATTATGTAATGTGTAATAAATAAATTAATTTAACATTAAATATTTATATGTGTATAAAAGGTTAATACCCATTATAGAGACGTGAGTATGGTTTTCACTACACAATGATATTGTCTTTGAAAAATAGGGTGCAATTTCGATAGCATAATGGGGTGATATAAAGATTAATGAAAATGGTTGATGATAGATAAAAGGGTGTATCATAATATATATATGAAATTTAATGTATGGGGGTCATATAGATACATGTACCAACAATCTAAATGGAATTTAGATGTATAATACAAATGAATTACCATGTTGTAAAAGTAGAGAGAGAAATCCATTAATGAATTTCAGCATGGTAACAGGTGTACATGGGAGGCATTAATGAGAGATAAAGGGGTACACCATCATCAAAACATAATTAGGATAGTATGGGGGAGGTTAAAACCATCCCCCTACATTTTTATTTGAAAAATAGGGAATATAAACTTAATAAAAATAAGAAAAAAATGAGAAAGAAATAAATCCCTTACTTGGATGTGTGATCCCAAAGGCTTGGGAGGGTCTTGAGAAAGGCTTCTGGGGAGCTTGGAGAACCATGGTAGGACTCTAGAGAAAATATGGAAGGGTTAGGATGAGCATCAATGTCTTTTAGTGAATAGGATGTGGGAACTTATGTGGTTTTATATCGAAAATGAGAGGGAATTCTTTATTATTTAGGTTTGGGACACCTCACATTAAACTAATCAAAACCACAAACCAACACATGGTTTTGGCCATGGATTTTCTCAAAAGGTAGTGGGAAACAATATTTTATATGTTCAATGGCCTATATTTTTAAAATAATAGGGTTGATTATGTGGAGGTGAGTCACACTTTCAAGGAAAACAATTTAAAAAGACAAAATGTTTTATATGCCTTGAAGGGTCCACTAAAGCTTTGTAAAATAAATAAAACAAACCCAATATCAAATTATTTTAATGGTAAAAATATATTGGACGAAAATATCATTTATATTTTTTTTTACATAACTATTGGGTCATTAGGGTGTCATAAAACACATTTTATATTTAAACGGTATTTAATTTTTTCCCAAAAAGTTGACCGTCTCAGAAAATTTTGAAAAAATCACTGTTGGATAATTTTTTCATACTAATTCAAAAAATAATATTCGTTTTATCTCAATAATTTTTTAAATATGTGAATTTTTACTTTTAAAATAAAAACCGCATTTATCGGAAATTCATGGGTTTTGACAAAAACTTCATTCAAACCTTATTAAAATTTACAGTTGCATTCATAAAATTATATGATCATATATAATTATGAAAATTTAATTTAATTATAATAATATTTTTTTAAAATATTATTTAATTATTAAATCCATTAATTCATCAAAATAGATTTATTAGTTGAATATTAACTAAAAATACTATTTGTTCTTTAATAACTATTTACAAACTAACAATAATAAACTGAATGCACATTAATTATACAAAAACAATGTGCATATTAATAGTGCTAGGGTCTTGCTACATAACCCCTTATTACACCAAAATAAGACTGAAGGGTAAGGTGTGTGATGGTTACAGACTCTTGGGGTGGCTTGGATAACATCGCTTGGGTGGTAATCACTATTACCTTCCACTTCTCCTGTAGTTGGTTGTGCTCATGCTAAACGTGTTCATGCTCGGATTGGGATTGGACAATAGAAAAGCCCAATTATTCCACCACCTTTCCGATCTCTGACAAATGGGCTTCATTTGAGGAAATTCTACTGGATGAGTTCATCACTTCCTTTTTCTTAGTAAAATGGATTTTCTAAAGCCCTATATTTATACAAATCGTGTGATCACTATTCAATGACTATATTAACAACAATCACAATAAATAAAGTTATTTTAAAATCCATAAACATAAAACCAATGAAATTATCATTTTATATAACCATAAAAAAATTTAATTAGATCATGAGTAATTTCCATTTAATGAATGTTTGGGTCATTACGCACACACACACACACAACTTTCTCATATTTGGAGCACTATATGATATAGAATATATTCTTAATATAGATACTAAATTATTCCTAAAGTTGTGGAAATTAAGATCCAGCAAACATGGGAGGCCTTTATGGATATGTATTTTACTTAATCTTACTCATTCTTATGACAAGGGTTAAATACCACATAACTCGTGTTATTATTCATAATCTGAGTTATGTAAGAAAGTATTATCCTCTGTTTTTAGGCACCTATTTTAATTAGATTTTTCAAATCATTAGGGAATTTGTAACAGCACCTTTTAAATTGATTTTTGCAAGGGGTCCTTATATTAATATCCATTAACTAACAATAATAATGTTTAATTGGGGGGTTGAGTAGTTTAACACCCCCTGATTACATAGTACGTTATCTCCTAAATGTAATTCAATAACATGATCTATACGCAACACCGAGTTTTAGCACACCACGACATACCAAACTAGCGGTTCAAAATGTGGTTATAAAAACTATTAACTGAATTTTGAATTTTATATACTTTTTATAAATTTAGAATCCATATTATGTTCTTCATAGAAATAATATAAGAATAAATTCATTTTTTTCAGATAAAAGAAGTATTTTTTAAAAATGAAATTTTACTACCTTTTAATAGAGAACCATTTTATATCCAATATTTTAGTATTTATATTAAATTTAATGAAATTTTTTTATTTAGTATCCGAAAATAAAAATTTGTTTTGGATAAATTTTTGCTACTTTTCTGATAAATTTCAAATTTTATTGAATTGTGAAAAATTATAAATTTAAATTAAGAACGAAGTTTTCAATCAAAATAATTTATAGTGTTAAATTATAAATTTGAGTTGTTTTATTTTATAATTAGATTATATTTTTATCATTTAATATAATTTTTTCATTAGAAGTATTTTTACATTTAAATAATAGATAGTCAAATGTCATTCTTTTGATAATTTTTACTTCTTAAAAATATGCTTCTTGGTTTCGACAAAGGGAATCAATTTTAATTTCATTTCTGTAACTTATAATTTTTAAATTTGGAAAAATGGATATATTATTTGAAATTTGGAGGTCCAAAATGTGAAAAAAGGTATGTTGTATTTTTAGATATTATGAATAATTATTTTGGTAAATATTTTGTATACCTTGGTTAAAGGGTAAATCTGGTAAATAGAAGTAAAAAATAAAATTATAATAATAATAATTACCCTAAAATGTGTCCTAACCAAAATTATTTGATACATTTCCATCCATTTTAATCCTTGGGTCGATTTTGGGACCCCATGTATCAATATGGGAGTGATAATGACATTTTATATTAAATAATCTATAGTAAAGACAAAAATAACAAAAGAATGTCTCTTTTAGTAAAACAATTTTGTTTATGAAGTTATATAATTGATCAATTAGACTATAAATAGTAATTAGAAATATAATATTATTTCATACATCATGATATTTTATTTATAAATTTTGGACATAAAATAAATATATTTATATATGACACAATAATGATGCAGTATTTTCATTATTAATGACTGAATCAAATAAATGATAATATTAGTATCAAAATAAATATAATCATACTGTTTTGATGCCATCAACGAATTTTAAAGGTGAATATGACATGTATTTATTGATTCAATTTATTTTTATTGAAATAATAACGTTATTATTCTTTCAAAAAAACCAATTACTAAATAATGTCAAAATTGACATAAATGAGTTTTTAAAAGAAATACTATATAATTAAATGATATAATAGTCCTAAAAATAAACAATTAGGCCAAAATACTTATATAATAATATATATGTCATTAATGAACCACTTGGTGTTCTCTAGAAATTTTATTATCTGTTTATTAACAATATAATAAAATAATACAATGAGACATGGTAAATGATTAAATATTTAACCAAGATTTAAATAAAATAAGTGAATGTTAATATGGAGATGTAACCTCTCTAAAACCTATTGATTGATATTTTTCCAACCCAGATACACCTTATCCTCTAAATAATTCCTTTCGGAGCCATTATGAAACTTATATGATTGTATAATAAAATAATATTTCCTGATTTTCCTAGAGTTACCATTATCTCTCTTATAAAAGGGTACATCCCCTTCTCTCAAAATAACACCTCCAAATCCATTTGGATCGGCCATCCCCAACCCAAATCTCCTCCAAACTTCCCTCAATTCAACCAAGAGGAATTATCTTGATAAAAAACCAAAATAAGGGGCCATTTTGTTCAACATAAATGGAAACATCCAAAAAAGATAATTATTTCATCACCTCTTTCAAAGACCATTTCATCTTCCACTTTATTTTCGTTGTTATTTCCATAACGAAATAATAAATCCAGTACCTTCTACATACTGTGATGTAATTATAAATATGGTACAAACATAATCATTATTTTGTCCATCACATGAATTATAATGTCACCATGCGTACGTACGAACAACTTAGCATATCCACACAACTGTGTAATTTTTTATTCAACACTAGGTTATTTTGATGTATATAATGATGAGTAATATGTATATAAATATTTTAAATAAAATGATGATTTCTCTATAAAATTAATATAACATCCAATACCACACCTTTTAATCATTAAGAAAATGATATAATCGCTCGTGTGTACGTACGACTAACCTTCACCACGACTCGTTGAAATTCATTTCCACGTTCACTATTCAATGATGATTATAAAAATATATATTATAAATTAGTATGTAATATATGACATTATAAATCTACTGGATATATATATATATACATACATACATTTATCATATTCACTAACTTACATTCAATAAGATATGAAAATGGTAAAAGTCTTTATGTGTACGTATGGCCGACCATCTCCATAAACGGTGGTTTCCATTTCATGTATCTATATAGTATACATAACTATATTCAAAAAATATATGATATATAAATCATTTTTTATATTCTAGATGTATTTAAATTGTGATCTAAATTATATGAAGTAAATTATCAAGTTAAGATGGTGCTTCGGGGAGGGTCGCGCTACGGGGGGGGGGGTTTGCTATTCCGCTATGATAAAGGTTTGGACCTGCTTTAGGGTTAAGGGATGTTGCTTCCCCACTTTCAAGGTTTGGTGCCTGTAGCTGGCTAGCATGGATCAGCATGGAATCAAGACCTGCGAGGAGACGAAGTCGTCTGCAGTGCTGTCACGGGGGAAAAAACATCTGTTGTGGATCGTGTTGGACGGCGCGATGTTAGGGACGGCGGCTCGTCTTTGCCAGATCGGTTGATTTCATCGAAGGATTCTGATATGGTTACTAGATCTCCATTGGGCAATCAGATGACCGGTGATCTTTGCGGTAATGCTGATAGACGGGTAGCTGGTCTTCCGGTTGCGACGAATCCTATTCATATGATTTCTGACCCACTGATGGTGAAATCTAATGGGGTTTTGAAGGACATAAATGGTAGTGTTTCTTTGAAAGCTACCAATGGCATAGCGGAACTACCAACCACACCTCTGTCTGCATATTTTTTTGACATCGGCTCTGGAAGGATTCTCTAAAATGGGTCATCATCCAATGTAGAGGTTAATCTGGATGTGTTTGCTAAAAGGATTGCAATTGGGAAGAGTTCTTTGATTGCATGTCTTGTTTTACCAAAGGGGTAGAAGTCCTGGAGGTTTGAGGATCTGGTGAGATGGATCTCATTTTTGTGGGGTTCTTCTGACTGGAAATTTGTCTCTCTTGGTTGTTGCTTCTTTCATTTCATTTTCTCTTCGAATGACTTCAAAATAAATGCGTGGAGCATTGGATCTTTGTCTCTGAAACCGGGATGGCTTCACCAACATGAATGGTCCTTGGACATCAATGCCTCACGAGCAAGGAATTCCTTTTCTCTGGTTGGGTTTGTTTGCATGGACTTAATTGGGTCCTTTGGCACCCAAAAATTTTTCATGACATTGGTATGGCAGTTGGGACTCCTATACGCCTCGATAGGGAAACTGAGGTTGTGTGATTTGGACACATTGCCAGAATGTTGGTGGAGATTTATTTGAGCTCCACCTTTGTTGATAAGGTAACTCTATCTACTCCCTCTGATCATATTCTTATTGATGTTGAATATGAAAGAAATCCCCTCTTCTATACCGAATGTATGGCTGTTGGGCATTCGTTGGAGTTATGTTGGAGGAGGATTTCATGCGAGAAATGTGGGTTGAAGGGTCATCCAGTCGACCTCAGTAGAAGGAAACCTGAGTGGAAGCATTTAGAACTGTCAAAGTCTCTTTATCATGACAGAGATATTCTCAAAAAATCATTTTCCACTAATGTTGATTTGATGTCTGCTGATAAATCTGTACCTCATGTGCCAATTTTGAAAGCCCAAGCACCTATGGTGGATAAGTCTCTTATGAGTGGCCCCTATACTTCTCAGGAAGGATTTGTTAAAGAGAATACATCTACTGATGGTCGTATTTCTACCATTAGATAAGTTGAGACTGGAGAGAATTCTTTCCCCACTGTTGTTGGGCATCCTACATGCACTGACACTTCAAACCCTCTTACGCTTGATTGTCCTGGTGGAATCATCACTCGTGACAGGACTGGTGTGTCTGATCCTAGCTTGGATGACCACATTGGGATTCTTCAACATGTTGATTTTCACCATGAAATTCATAATTTCTTGAACTCCTCTAGGATTTTTGAAATGTGGGGTGACATCTCGGATGCGGAAGGGGTGAAAACGAGCAACGATGGTCCTGTCTGTTTTAATGATGTACTCTTATCTGAAAAAGAGAGGATAGATGTCACTCCTACTCCCTCAAGGAGAAGGTCGAGGAAGGATTATTCTAACACACCTCACACTGTGTCTACCTGAGCTTCTTCATAGTTTTTTGGAAGTTTAAATTCTGATATCCTTAAGATATTTGACTAGGGAAAGTCTCAATCTGAATTGGAAAAATGTGATGATTCTGACTATGGGAATGAAATGTCTTATTATGATCTATAATTTTGTACTTAATGGAAGAGGGAAGGTTCCTATGTTTGTCCCCGATCGTCTCTTTTTAACTCTTTCTTTTATTTTATTAAATGGTTAGAAACTTAGCTTCTGACTGAAGTTGCTGGTAAAAAAAATTATCAAGTTAAAACACGAATGGCAAAGAAAGATATTATTACACAAAATTTTAATTTAACAGAAAAATCATTATTAAATCGGTAGTATAATCCCATAAATGAATAATTTATGATATAATAAATATTAATATAAATCTATTAAAATTTAAAAATATACTATGGACATTATACAATAGTTTAAATGTACCCTTGACCAAAGGAACATGTAAGGTAAGTGTTAATTCCTCAATCTCATTATTTTCTAAGATTGTTTATGTGTAAGTATTTTTGGGGAAATATTTATTATCCATGTACATGTTTCATAAAATACGTTTCTAAAAGAATTTTTTAAGTTACTGTTTAACTAAAAAATCATTTTAAACGTTTTAAATATTTATTCATGTAAATCATTCTCATTAATTTCCATCTGTCCAAAATGGTTTTAAGTATTTAATTATATGGATTTATTGTTTTAAAAAGTTAATTTCATTAAATTTTTTCAAAGTGGTATGGGAAACATTGATTCATAAATATATATTTTAAATTAACTCCCTTATAAATGTGTTACTTTTTAATGATTTATCAAAAAGGGATATTTCTCTTAAAAATTATTATTCGTCATTTTCTACTATGTCCATATACTTTACTGGATATAAGTCTTGATTAAGATTGATTTATTATTATATAATCCTCCATATTGTATGGAATGATTTATGATATTTTTGACTTTTTATGTGATATTTTTATACCCTTCATGGTTTATGGCTGAAGTTTTGAGATTTCATATACTAGTGTTAATACGAATATTTATGTTATGTGCCAATATTTTCATATGAGGAATACAGTTGACTTAGTAATTGAATGGTGGAGTCTTCTCTAGCTCCTTGATGCACTAATAGGTCTCATGGGACAAACTAGTATTCTGGTAGAAGGCCTTGACAAAAAAATTTATTTGTAATATTGGCATGAGGCCCTGAATATGTGGTTATGATGTCCGACATTAGGCATTCTCTCACTATGAAATTAATTATTACAAGTGATTATTCGACTAGTAGAAGATCTGTGCGCATATTTATTTGGTAATGTTTGATATATATTTTCTCCATATTATGTTCAAATTTATGTTTTAAATTCTATTTTTTTTATTACACAACTTTCCTAAATGTTTATGAATTTTGCTAAATTATTTTTTCTTATTGTGCATCTGAGCTCACCCCTTTATTATGTTATGTTTCCCCAAGATTCTAAGAAGTGTTTTGTGTTTGATATTCGGGGATAAGATAAGGGTATAATGGAGTTATAAATAGATAATATATGTTGTGTTTTATGTTTTAATGTGTAATGTAAGATTCATATATGTAATATATTTTCCAGGAATACTAAACTGATCAGTCCATTGGGACTTGATTCCCTATAATCATGCCAATGTATTAAAATAATGCAATGGCTCCAGGATTCTTAGGTCGTGGAATTACAGTTGCTATCAGAGGATGTTTATTACAAACTTTGGAAAATAGATTTCAAAAAACATTGATTAGAAAACATTACCCTAAGATAGACATTGAGGATTAATATAGAGGAACGTCTTAGAATTTTGGTTACGTATATATTTTTATATTTTTTGAGCAATACATCCATGTCTGGAAATGAACAGGTTGAGGTAGATCTGGCACAGATGTACCTACGAGTGAAAACTCAAACAAGGAGTTTCAGGCATGACTTGGGGTATCCTGGTATATGAAAATGGGCATTTCTTCACTCTTTTTTATGACACTCCCAGTGGATATTCTTTGGATAATTCACATTTTCATTAAAAGCCATTTTGAAAGATATATGAGTAAATATTTACTCATAGAAAAAAAATTATGAATATAAATTATATGTATAATCATTTCACTTATTTTAGGTATTTTATATGTTTGGAAATATGCATTGTGATTCATTAACTAACCTAGTGTATTCCATTTTTCAGAAATGGATCTCAGTAGAAGGAATGAGAACTCCAGCAATACACATGATCCAAAGAGTATGATGGATAATATATTTCATTATATTAAGATAATATTTAAAATGTGAATAGTCTCCCATTTATTCACATCATATAAATAAATAGTATCATGTGTTAATAAGATAAGTAAATAATTCGTTTAGTCCTATGTCTTTGAAGGGAAGAAAGAGATAAAATGGACAGTAAAGAGAAATATGGATTATGGGAATATGGGAAAGAATAATTTTTCATTATGTGATAATTGTGGAATGAATCACCTTGGTAAATTCTTGAAGAGAATCGGAGTTTGTTATATGTGTAGGGAAAAAGGACCCCAAGAATGTGATTTTAAGGGTAATAAAAATGTTTCGAATGTATAATGCTTCATCTGTAATGAGTTGGTACACTACGTGAATCAATGACCAAATAATTAGAGTATTCCCCACATGATGCTATTATATAATAATCAAGTTATTATACTACCACATATGAATATGAATGACTAGTGTTCCTATGTTGTATATAAAGAATTATTTCATTTTAGTGTTTTATCAATGACGTAGTCATTATATGAATTGTGGAAATAAATAAGGATTGTGGTGCATTACTATTTCATTGAGGGTTTGAGATTATATGGTTCTTATAAAAGTGACTCAATATCGAGTTAAAGATTTTGTAAAATACATGGTTGATGGAAAGATAAAACATACTATGGTTCTGATATAGATTAAGTGACTTTGGAACAAGATATGATTTATTTGGATAAATTATATTTTGTAATCTGGACTAATTTGAAACTAATTAATTGTTTCTTTATTCTATTATAGTTAGAGTTTACAACATTTTTGGATATAAATAGTATATCCAGTATTCTATAAGGAATAAAGGAGAATGAATATAATCAATAAGGTTTTTGGGTAATTTAGGGTGTTACTGAGTATTAAAAGAATAAATGATGAAGGTATTCAAATGTTATTATGTGGAAAAAATATCTTCATTGGGATCACCTTCCTTATAAATTTGGACTGTATGTTTGGACTGAAGTATTTTGGATAAGTGTAAATGTTGGAATGGATTATATTTGACATTGGATACTATTGTTTAGAATAAATCATTTCTTAAGATTATTTTTTGATAATTATAAAAAGGATAACCTGGAGGTTAGGTGACAACCCATCATGTCCAGCAAGGCCATAAGACTTGAATCCAAAACCAAAGGGAAATAAGGGTGCGTCACCTACCACTGGCCTACGTGAAGTCCTAGTTTGTATAATATGTATTTTTTAAAATATTATGAAAAAAATATTATAAATTCATTATTTTTTTAACCCTATAAGATTAGGATAAGTATAATATTTTTGAATTCCATTATCTTTTAGAGTGAAATATGAGTTAGTGGTAGGAAATAGTTGAAGGATGAAACTCTAAATGTCATGTATATTTTTTCATCCTACTATATGAATAAATTAATTATTAAAAATTAAGGAAGGGATCATAATACCAAAAATGTTTTATCCAAATACCTTAATTTTTTGTTGAACTGATGATATTTAAAATCATCATAATTGATGCCTTTGAAGCCCTCAATTTTATAGTTGTTTAGGATTGATGACCTCAATCACTCCATAGAAATATTTACGATCTTCCTCCAATAATATGTCTCTAATTTCCACCAACTTTCTCCTAATCACAATCATAATTTGGTGGTGCCGTTTTTATATCCCTTTTCCCTATCATTAAGACTAAATTTTATTAACATAATTTCTGATGTGGATTTTCCAAAAATGTATTTTTCTATTTTTAAACTTTTATTTTATAATAACATTTTCAAATTGCGTGGAATCAATTAATTTAAGGAGGGGAGAATGTAACACCCCACTATTTCATAGTATGTTATCTCTTCAATGTAACTCAATAACATTCACTACACCCAACACCGAATCGAGCGCATCATGACTTACCAAACTAGCCATTCAAAAAGTGGTTATGAATAGTATTAACTGAATTTTGGAATTTGTATACTCCAAATAATTTTAGAATGCATATTATTTTCTTCTTAGACATAAAATTAGAACAAATTCATTTTTCTGATAAAATAAGTATTTGTAGAAATATGAAATTTTACAGCCTTTTAATAGAGACCCTTTTTAAAAAAAATATTTTACACATTTATATTTTAAATGTACTGAAATTAAAATCATTTTTAAAAGTAGGATATAAAAATGAAGTCTAGATAAATTTTTTGTACTTTTCTAATAACTTTCATATTGTGATGAATAATGAAAAATACTAAATTTTAATTAAAAACAACGTTTTTAATCTAGATAATTTATATTGTTATATTATAAATTTGGGTTTTTTAATATATCATTAGATTATATTTTTATGAAATTTCAAAATTTTCAATTTGAAAAAATTGATTTTATATTTTAAATCAGAAGGTACAAATTGTGTAAATATGTATCTTTTATTTTTAGATATTATGAATAATTATTTCGGTAAATATTTTATTTACAATTCTTAAAGGGTAAATCTGATAAATAAGGGTAAAAAAAATATTATAATAATACTAAATTACCCTAACACGTGTCCAAAACTAATTGATAATGACACATTATATTAAATAATCTAACGACAAAAATAACAAAAAGCATGTATCTTTTAGTAAAACAATTTTCATATGAAGTTATTTAATTGTTTGATGAGACTATAAATAGTGATTATAATTCTAAACAAATATCCTGCATAATTATATTTTATTTATAATTTTTATTTTTAACATAAATATATTTATATATGAAACAATAAGGATGCAATATTTTTTATTAATGAATAAATCAAATAAATGATATTATGAATATTAAAATAAACATAATTTGAATGTTTTGATGCCATAAACTTATTTTATTAGTGAATATGACATGTATGTATTGATTCAATATATTTTTTCAATATAATAAAGTTTTTAGGACTTTCACAAAAACCAAATGCTAAATAATGTCAAAATTTACGTAAATGAGTTTTAAAAACAAAAACTATATTATGAAATGATATAATAGTCTTAATAAACAATGGTTCAGTAAAAAGACATATAAAATAATATATATGTAATTAATTAACCACTTGGGTTTCTCTTGGAATTTTATTGTACGTTTATTAACCATATAATATAAAAATACATGGATATATGGTAAATGTTAAACAATTTAACCATGAGTAAAATAAAAAAGATAAGGATAATATGGTGACATAATCATATCAAAAACCTATTGATTGAGAGTTTGTCTACCTATACCCACCTTAGAATCTAAATAAATCCTTTTGGATCCATTATAAACTTAATATGATTATATAATAAAATAATATTTTAATATTTTCCAAATGTGACCCGCACCTCTCATATAAAATGGTACATCCCCATCTCTCAATATCACACCTCCAATGCCATTTTCCTGCACCATACCCTGCCCAAATCGCCACCCATCTCCCCTCAATTGAACATAGTGGCCTTACCATGATAATAACACCTACCTAAGGATCCCTTTTGTTCAAATAAAATTGAAACACCCAAAGAAGAGGTAATTGTTTTATCAAATCTTTTAATGTTCTTTTCTTATTCCACATTATTTTTATTTGTTATTTCCATACCAAAGTAATAGCTCCAATAAATTCTAAATGGTGTTATTTTATTATAAATATGGTTCAACCATATTCATTATTCTATCCATACTATGAATGATAATGTCACCATTTTTGCGTATGTACGGGTTACCGTCTCCACGTGGTGGTTTAATTTGTTATTCAGCACTATGTTATTTTGAGAGTTATAATGATGAGTAATATGTATATAAATAAAGAAAATAAAATTCTATTTTAACTTACAATTTATATACCATCCAATTCGATATATTTTAGTCATTATAAAATCATATTGTCGCTCATGTGTACGTAGAGATTACAGTCTCCACGACGTGATGAGATTCATTTCCACGTTCACCAATCAACGAGGATTTTAAAAATTAATATTATTAATAAGTATGTAATATATTACATATTAATGCTACTAGAGATGTATATATATAATTATATATATATGTATGTATGTATGTATGTATGTATGTATGTATGTACTTACATACATCTTATTCACTTCTGTTAAATACTTTATGAAAACATAAACCATGTTTATCTGTACGTATGACATACCATCACCATACACGGTGTTTTCCATATCATTTATCTATACATTATACATATTCATATTCTAAATATATATGATATATAAATAATGTTTTATATTCTGGAAGTATTTAAATCCTTATCAAAATGATACGAACAAGAATAAACAGTTAAACCACATATGATAAAGAAAGCAATTATTACCTGAAATGTTAATTTAATATTGAAATAATTATTAAATGGGTAGTAAAAATTCATAAATTCATCATTTATTATATAATAAAAATAATATGGTTCCAGTATAATTTAATATCATAATATGGTCATTATACAAGAGGTTAAACTTAAGGTCGACCAACGGAATGTGAAAGGTAATGGTTAATAACTCAATATCATTATTATCCGAGATTGTTTATGTGTAAGTATTTCTTGGACATATTTACTATCCATATCCTTGATTCATAAAAAACATTTCAAAATTATTTTTTAATGTTAATATTTTACTAAAACATCATTTTAATTGTTTTAAATATTTACATTCTAAATCTAACTCATTAATGACCATGTTTTCAAATGGATTTGATGATTTATTTCTATAGACATGACTGATTTAAAATGTTAATTATTTTTAAAATATTCAATGTAGAATGGAAAACTTTGATGAAAAAATGTTTTTTAAAATTAATTCCTTTAAAAATGTGTTACATTTTAATGATTTCACAAAAAAGGACATTTTTCTCAAAAAGGTATACTGGTCTTTTTATACTATGTCAAAATCCTTTACATGATATTATTCTTGATTAAGGTTGATTTATTATAATAAAATCCTCCATATTGTATTGAATGAGTTATGATATGTTTGAATATGGATGTGCTATTTTTATACCCTTCATGTATTAGGGTTAAAGTATTTACATTTCATATGCTAGTTTTAATATGAATGTTTATGTTGTGTTTCAACATTTTCAAATGGGAATGCATTGGACTTAGTAAGTGACTTGTGAAGCTCACTATATCTCCTAGATGCATTGGTAGGTCTCATGAGACAAACTAGTGTCTTGGAAAATGGCCTTGAAAAGAATTTTATTTTTAATCTTCGCACGATGCCTTGACAAGGGATTAATGATATCCGGTGTTAGGCATTCCCTCACTATAAAATTAATTATTACATGTGATTATTCAACTAGTAGTATATCCATGATCATGTTTAAATGGTAATGATTGATTTATATTCTCCATATCATATTAAAATTTATTTTTAAAAGGATATTGTTTTTATTACATATATTTCTTTAAAAGATTATAGCTTCCGCTAAATTATTTACCCTTATTGAGCATCTAATCCAACCCATTTATTTTTTTTCAAGATTCCAATAAGTTTATTATGTTTGATATGATGGGTTATGAAATGGGAATAATGGAATTCTTAATAGATTATTTATTTTGTGTTTTCTGTTTTAATTTTTAATGAAACATTAATGTATGTAATCTATTTTCCAAGACTACTAAACTAACAGGTCCTTTGGGACTTGATTCCTTGTAATCATGCCAATGTATTAAAATAATGTACAAGATCCGTGCTTCTAGGGTCGTGGAGTTTCAAATACATAGTTAATAATAATAAAAGTAATCATTAAGCAAGGAACGATAAACAAGTAAATGGAATGTATATCCTATCTCGTGATACCATAAATTTTAATTGAGGTTATCCATTGTGATATAATTATCCCTAGGGTTATTAAAAAATATTTCTAATCCTAATCTCAAAAAAAACATGATCATTATCTAATACAATCTTTAGAAACCTCTCCTATTACACATATTGTTATATACTTTTAAACATATTAAACCATTTAATAAAAACTGATCATTGTAATTTGATGTGTATTTTTATTATTAGATACATAAAATTGAAAATGACGGTCTGAAATAAAATATTTCTATTTTAGAAATTTATAAAGAGCTCAGAACATCCATTTAGCACATAAATCTAAAAAGGATAACCTGGGATATACTTGAATAAAATAGTATGAGAAAAAATACCATGTAGGTATATAAAAATTATAATAAATAAAATCATATGTGTTAGAAGTAATAACATGATGACATAATAAATCATTGAAAATTATTAAAAAAAGGAAGAGAAACTTGTAGATCATGGAGGAATTTAATCATGGAATCATAGTTTTTTTCAGCAACACACCAAATTTCATATGCATGAGTTAGGGAAAACTACCATGGCCATTGCACATCAAGGACAATGTATCATAAAGGGATCTGGTTCACTCCTTGTCCCAAAATGATATCTCAGGAGACTGAAAATTAACCAATTCATTAGAACACTATCGGAGATCACCCTTCATTATATTTGTTGGAATATGAGGGCCACATGAATAATCAATCATTTGGATTACCCATTAAAATAATCAGTTATCATAATCATTTAATAAGGTATAATAGTAGGGTATAACATAATGTTGTCCATGAAAGTATAGATGTAATTCTTTCATGGAAACTAATAATAGAAAATGGGAATATAGGATGATAAATAATTTCAAAATGTAGTGAATACATAAAATAAGAGTGTTTATTAAACATAATAATTGAATCGTTTTAATGTTGTTTAAGGATAATATTAAAAGGAGTTTAAGGTAAAAAAAATATTTATTTTCATAAAATATTCAATGAACCAATATAGTTTTTAATGATGAAATTAGTTATTTTGGATTTTTATTGATATCTTAAATAATTTATGGAGTGCACATAATAATGCGTAATAAAATAGAATGTTCCCTTTAATTGGCCTTTCATTTCAGGGAGAATTAAGAACAAATATTTTTTTAAATTTTTGATTACCCATCAAAGAAAAATGATTCAATCAAGAAAAATTAGTTGGGAATATATAAAAATAATTTACAAGAATTAAACAAAATAAAAAATCATTCTGTTTTCTTTATAGATAGTTAATGAGTATCTTGAAGGAAAAAATAGTGGTTTGGGTTGAATCCACTACCTTATGTCTTCAAGTAGTTTGCACTACTACTTAATGTCCTAAATAATAAAATTAAATACATTAATATTTGAATTTATATACATTTGTAAAATTATTGGATTTATTATAATATTATTATGTTTATTGAGGTCCATTTTTAAGGGTAATGTTATTCAATTTCATTGTTTGGGAGTGTTGATTTCCTTGGTATTCATGTTCTCTTTACATGTATACAGGTATGCGAAATAATGTAAAATGAGAATGGTTGTTAAATTTTATGTTATATGTTATTAATGAACTTCATGAAGATTAAATAGTTATATAATTAATTTTTTTTATTTGGGGTGAGAAAAAATTATTAGATAAGACAATAGTGATAATCGTTTATATTATTTTGGTGGTTTTTCAATCATCACAAACAAGTTATGTTTTATTATTTTCTATTATCTGAATATGTTAGTTCAACAATATAAAATATGATATAACATAAAATTTTAATTATATTTCAAACATTATAACGGTTTAATGTCCATATTTTATGGTGGTAATGAAAAAATAAAACATGTCATCAATGAAGGTGGTGAATAGACACCTTACTGATGATGTTTTCATTTTTTCCATAATAAATGTGTGATGATAAGAGGATTGATGACGAATTATTAAATTAAAATGATAAAGTTATAGAATATAGAATATAATTTATTTTTTATGCCACATGGATAAGGGGATGAAGGGATATAAATGGAAAATAAAATATATTGAATTAAAATTGAAAAAAAAATAAAAGTGGCTTTTACTACTTGAATTTCTCATTCTTGAGAGCCTCCGTAGAAAAAAGGGTATGTTCATTTGTGGATACCATGGGATCCTAGAAATGGGAGATATTCATGGGATAATTCATGGGAATAATTTTGACATGGATCAAATAATTAATGGTGTGGGGATAACAAGTGGTGAGGGGTGGTATTTATAAGGGAAGAGTGGTGGGTTTTCTCATTATTTTATTTGTTAGTTTATTATTCTTCCTCAAGACAATGAATAGTTTCGAAATTATCAATATATATTATTATAATGAAATATAATCCATTATTATGGGATTATATCATCCTTGTATAATCTATTACTCAATAATTCATTTATTTGTTAAGTACTGTAAATTACCATCTTTCACTACTCACCAAAAATTCAACAATTTCATAAAATTACCAAATATTTAACCTGAAAAATTTTAGACAAGTATAATTCAAAAATAGAATCCATTTTAAGAAAACAAATTTTAAATATGAGAAATATGATATTTTATTAAAATTACTGGTTAGTAAAAATAATAAAATATATAATATTATAATTGATAATATAAATCTTCAAAAAATTAATTATGTTCACATAAAATAATATTATAAAAATAAGATAAAACAATATTAATAAAATAATTTATTTAATAGAAAACAATTCATTTAAATCTTTATATTTATTATAAAATTGTAAATAAATATGTACTTTTTAGAAAAATACCAAGAATTATTTTATCATTTTCAAAAAATTTATTTACTTATAATATTACATAAATTGTACCAACCCATGAACATATAAAAAAATTCTATTATTTTGTAATTAAATTTTTAAATTCATTATAAATTTATAATGAATGAAGTGCTGTTTAATTTTTTTTGGAATCTATATTAATATAAAAATGATCTCATCTATGAGAGTATTAATATTTTTTTGTATATTATAAATGAAAATATTATATATTTATGTAATTCATTAAGTAGATATATGTTTTCAAAATGATATGTTAATTGTTGGTATTTTTTGGACAAGAATATTTATACATAAAATATTATAATTAATATAATTATTTAAAAATAAAATATAAAAATAGAATCATAAATTTATATTTTGATTCTTTAATATTATATGATAATTATATGATATCATAGTAAATTATTTAAATTGTCAGAAATTCTATTAGAATTTCAAAATTGGATTTTTTAAATAACATACAATTTTAATAAAAAATAATTTATCTCTAATTTAAAAAATAATTTTCACAAAATGGTGTTTATTTTTGAATTCATCATGTTAATAAATGTTTAGGGTGAATTTTGTGGACATTTCAGAAAATTTGGATTATTTGTTGAATAATGAAATATTATGATTGATGAAATATTCTAAAAACATGATTTATTAAGTCATAAAGGATGTATTGGATATTTAAGAAAGTTAACATGAACTCATCTTTATTATTTTAATATATATAGTGATAATTATAAAAAATTTATTGTCTTGTTCCAAATAAATAAACTATTATATAAACTAATGATCAAATCACCCCTCTACCCCACCATAAATACCACCTCTCATCACTTCTTCTACCCATGACTCAAATCCCTATAGCATGATTAAATTCAACCCAGTTGCCTTTACAATCTTATTAATAATATATAAGACCTATTGATCTCAGAAAAAAGGCCAACACCATGTTCCTCAAGGAGGTTTTTAAGGAGGATAATTCAAGATCAAAAATCCACTTTCATTTTCTTTTATTTTCATTTGAATTTACTCTTTTTTCTTATTATCCCCCATCTCACCTTGAATAAGTGATATGTTAACTAAATTATCATATATATATTTTAAATTTATTGTGTTAATGAAATATCCATCATCAAACCTCTCATATTCACTTATTCTATAAAATAAATCATTATGTCTGATGTGTCAATTTACCAACATTGGGGATGATGGTTATTCATTTTACACCACCACCATAAAGTAATTTCATAAAATATTTATTATGGTTAAATAATATTTTATTATTAATATTATAATAAATATAATGTTCTGCAACCAATATATAACCATGTTATTAAATGAAATTATAATATTTATGGTGGTACTAAAAACTGCCAAAATAAATTATATCATTTTCATTAATATTTTATCTAATGAGACATAATTATATCAGAAAAAATGATATATAGTATAATTTAACAATCAAGAAACATATCTACACCATTTAATTATACTTCCTGATTTTTTATTTTATTATATAAGAAAATCAATAATTAATCGATAAGGGAAACCATGAATCAAATGCACCTAAAACAATGAAAATAAAAAAATAATATCAACTAATATGCGTAAATTTGTTATAAAAAGAATATATAATGTATTGTAGATATTAATATATAAATTATTTATATTAATAAAACTATTTGGAAAAATATATATGACCTTTGGAGATGTATCATATAATACAAACATGATTAAAGGGAATTTTCTTTAAAAATCATTTTTCAAATTTATATTCATAGAAAATTCAAAATCAACAATTTTATTATTAAAGTATTAATGTTTTATTATTTGTTTATAATTATAATGAATTTTTTATGATTAAGGGTGGGACCAATATCTCCCTCTAATTAATTGGGTATGTTAATGTCGGAGGATGACTGTATGGTTACTCCATGTGTAAATATGATGTTTACACTATAAAGTAGCCTTGAAAATTCCATCACATTGTAGTTATGATTTTTATATTGTTAGTTTGGTAAGAGGGTTACAAATCATATGGTATATGAATGTTTTACAATATTATGTATGTAATGAACCATATTTTCTTTATGGTTTCATTTATTTTCAGATGTTTTATTGAAGTCTCTTGTTTTTACAAAGTAATTATATGATACATTATGGGTGAGAAGTATGTCATTGTGGAAATGATCCAATACTTTTTTGTGTATTGATGGACTAATTGTTTCTTTCCTACATTTTCTGTCCCTTTCTGGTCATTCTTTCCTCAACACCAAATTTAAAAATATTCACATGGTTTATGGATGGGTAAAAGTAATGAAGAAGTCATTTGGAATGTTACGATGATTATTCATGGGAAGATTTCATGTTTTATTAAATAATTTTTTATAATGGAATAAATGTGGACTATTTTTATAGTACCCACTTTGTATGGTTATGGTTCTAAATATATGATTTATATAAAAATTATCTACAAATATAAATTGAAATGAAATTTGGGAATGTATACATGGGAATTGTAGTTAAAATAATTATATTATGTAATGTTTAAGGTATGGTCTATCCAGTTGGTATCAGAGCATGGTTTAAACAACAATAGGATTATAATGATTTTAATAGAATAACATAAATTATTTTTATCAATTGGTTAATATTAAATTTAATCTCTTTTAATAATTATCTTCTAGAATTATCAATGATTTTTTCTGTTTATAATGGGTTTTCATAGAATAAATACCGAAAAAGATACAGGAAGGAACAGAGAGAATTTAGATTTTGCAACCTAGAATAGTTGGAATTAGAGATGATCATTTTGTTATTGTAATGTCTCAGTTTATGAAATCTATAAATAACCATGGAATCCATGTTGGTGAACAACTAGAACAACTACAAAGGACCACAATGATTTTTGAAAATTTTCTATGGAAATACTCTCCTACTTTCTGTGGAACTTCTAATCTATTGATAGAAGAAGGGTGGAATAATTCCCTGTAAAATATATTTTATTACATGGGGTGTATATATAATCAAAATTTTAGCCTATATATTTTCCCTTTTATGGTTAATATGAATAGGGGATTCTAGTGGTCAAGAATATATGAGATATATAGGGTATTGATTCCTTTTAATGTGATTATTTAAGTATATATTCCTTGAAAAATATTTTACTAATGTGGGATGACATATGGTGAAAAAGTAATTAATTTAATTAAATCAAAATATGGATTATTCAGTAGTTAGGTATGAATCAATCATCACGTGATTGTATTGGTAAGATCCAAATCTTATTCGATCTCATTATAGTAAAATTAAACATTTTTACTCCTGATTGAAGCCAATGTATCTATGTTCACTGGACCAACCTGAATTCCAATGTTATTAAAAATATGTTCAATGTGATAAGAGGGTTGAAATGGAGTATTTTTATGATCACATTCACTTTTAAAACAAATATAATGAAAAACATACTTGGAAGGAAATGGATATGAATCGATCAAACAGATATTAATGTATAAAATTCTAGTTTCTCATTTCTGGAATGTTTGTTAACCAACACCATGTGTAATGAATTGAAATATTTGATAAGAGTTTATTATGTGGGATGTTTTCAAATATGGCTCGATATTGAAAATTAAATGTACAAGGTGATGGAATGTACATGTTTTATTAAAAATCTATAATGTTTATTAAATGTGGTGTGATACGGCATTATAAAAATACCTACCGAAATAATGATCTCAATGATATAAATAATACATATTATAATATTAAAATTATACCGTATTCTTTTCTTATTATTTAAAAAAATTATTGGACATCCAATGAAGTGGTATCATATATATTTTTTAATGATATTTTTCTTATGTTTATTTAGGGGAATAAAAATTCAATTATTTATAAGAAATGTTATTGAAAATTTTATATTTCATCTCATGAAATGAAATCAGAACATATGGTACAAAAACCATGTGAAATATTAAATAAAAATTACATGATATGAATCTTATTCTTTTTGTTCTATGTAAATTCATTACCTTAAAACATTGTTGTTTTTCTCTAGAGGATTATGATGTCATTTTGGGTATGGATTTGATTTTTTGTTATCAATCTTTGATTTATTGTAGAGTTAATAATGTGTTTAAAAATAGTTTCATTATTTTTCCAATAATGAACCCATTCCATTCATAAAATATTAAGAAGCTTGCGAACTATTAAAAGATGTAAATGAATGTAATCTTGCATGTGTGGTTGAAAATAATATCCTATTAATATTAGTGATGATCTAGTGGTAAATAAATACATGTAGGTTTTTAATTATGTGATTCCTATTGTTATACATGAATAAGAAGTTTAATTTACTCTTTACTTAGTTCTAGGTGCTATGACATTCTCAAAAAAATCTTTTTAATTGGCTCAAGTATAAATTTTTTAATTGAAAAAAAAAATCAGTTGTTGGTTGATAGTGTTTTCATTTATACTATCACTTAATCATGGGTTGATTTTATTTTATTTTTGAAAAAAATGGTTACATCGGACTTTTCAATTATTATATGTAGTTTAACTAAATTACTATTATGTATAACTATCCATGAACTCATATTGATGAATTTTTTTATCAAGTCTAGTTAGCACTTTATATTTATAAGGTTGACTTCATATAAAGATACCACAAGATAATGGTGGGGGATGATGAATTTATGAGAAAAAAATTCTAAACTAGATACTGGAATTATGAATTGGTTGTTATTTCCTTTTTCTTGAAAAATTACTCTAATGTATTTATGGATCTTATAAATAATATATTCCAGGAATATT
Source organism: Viscum album (assembly GCA_963277665.1). Lineage (NCBI taxonomy): Eukaryota > Viridiplantae > Streptophyta > Magnoliopsida > Santalales > Viscaceae > Viscum > Viscum album. The sequence continues at coordinate 1,345,511,134 of OY728121.1, read as the reverse complement.
TAGATATGTTCGGTTTTGTTTTTATTAAGGATTTTTTTCTTTTTCATTATGTTATTATGATCATGAAAAAAATTATGGTTTTTCCATAAGCACTCTAAAATAAAAAATATTATATAAGAAATTTAGAAAATGTAATTTTTGTATGCAAAACATTTTTTTATTTTTTACATTGTAAATAAGGATCTTATAACTATTGATATAAATATCTATAAAATTTATAAAGATCATTGGTTTTCATATTTTAATATGTTATTGTCATCATTTTGTTGAAAATATTTCATGGGTATCTACCCTGCTAATTATGATAACACGAAAAGGGTTTAAATTTATTTGGATTGAAGTATGTGATGTTTATTTTTAAGAACTGAAAATAAGATTGCTGAATAATATAATTCTAACCCTTCTTTCCTGTAACGGTGATTTTTTTATCTACAGTAATGATTCCTTGAAGAGACATGGTTTCATTCTAATGTAGAATTATCAGGTAATTCCTTTTGATTCAATACAAAGGAATCCTCATGAGTTAAATTATCCGACACAAAATTTTGAATTAGCTGATGTGGTTTTCCAATTAAAAATATAGACACATCATTAATATAAAGGAAAATATGAAACATATACAGACCATAATAGGATGAATAATACATTAACTCTGAATTAATTGAATAAGAGGTTTAGAATATAGCTTGAACTGAAAAATGATTATGATTACATGATCAATTACCATATTGGAAAATAAAAATAATTGGAAGATTGTCTGAGTCAAAAACATCTTGCATCATTAACCATGATACATTTAGAACAGTTCTCCTTGGTTTATGATTGGATTAATGTTTTCATAGATATTGTTAGTGTTGGAAAATTCTCAATTTTTTTGGATTAAGTGTTTTCATCTCTATTAGAGAAAATTAGTCTTGTGTATAATGAAGATGTTGAGTTAGAGAAAAATCTATAATTGAATAAAAAGGGTATGTTTCTAGTATTTAATATTGTTAAATATTGTATTTCAAGATATTAGAAGATATTATGGGTGCCTTTTGATTAAGTTTTGATGAAATAATTGTAATGTTAAAATCACAGTTCTCTAATTTTAGATCATTACAGTAGCACTAATATGTACATAGACCATCAAGATTATTACTGGTGTGATGTAATGAAAAGGAATATTTCTTATCTTATAATGTAATTTTTTACATGTAAATAGGTTAATGTAGTATGAAAACTGTCAAAGATGATAATTCATATATTTCTAGTTCCAGAGTGGAAATGGGAAAACATATAAATGGATTTTTTTGTGGGACTACCAATGACTGCTTGAGGTAACAATTCTATTTAGGTTATTATCGACTGACTGATTAAATATTCAAATTTTCATTATATAGGATATATCGTTTCATTAGAAAAGATTTCATAAATGTACCTCAAAGAGATAGTCAACATATGTGTATTCCCTCTCCTCATTGTATCTTATAGTGATCCCAGATACCCTTCTATACTTTTAAAAGGCCTTCAAAATTAATTGGGAAAATAATTAAATTTCAGTAAAACATTTTATCCCCATTCTGATGGAGAAAATGAGCATGAAATTAAGACATTAGAATGCATGTTACTTTCTTGTTCAATTAAGTATCAGGTATGTTATGATCTTCATCATTCATTAACTATGTTTTCTTAAAATAATATTTGTCATTCTAGTATACAATTGTCACATTTTGTTGTATTATTTTTAAATCAGTTTCGATCTCCGACAATTGTGGATTATGTAGGTGAAAAGAAGTTGATGGGTCCTGGAAAATATGAGGAAGTGGTTGAGAAAGTAAATATTATCCAGAAACACATGAGGACTTCAAAATGTATCCTAAAAAGGTATGCAGACTTCCAGAGGAATAAATTTTATTTTGATGTAAGTTATCAAAGTTTCCTTAAAATATATCATTGGAATAGTGTTATTTTTTTGTAAGGAAGAAAAACTAAGTTCATGGTTCATTGGCCCATATTCAATCATAGGTAATGATTGAAAATTTATACACTAATAATATTTACCTCAGATTTTATCTCTCGTATGAAATATTTTTCATCTTTTGAGGCTGAGAAATTATGTGCCAGATTCATCTCATGTTTTCCTCTGACAATTAGTTCAACTAGAGGGGAAATTATTTTATGAGAAAGCTATTCACATTATTTATTATAGAGAGAATGTATTTTTTAATATTTTAATTCACCATGTTATAGTTTTTTAGAGAAACCACATGGTTGAAGAGGAATCATGGGAATCTTTTAATTATTTAAGATAATGTAATATCAATTAGTTTAATATGTGAATAAAAATTACAAGAACATAATTTCCATATGTGTGATAATTTAAAATATCTTTTTACTTATAAAATAGTTTGTTTTCACTCTATAATTAAATAGACAAATTCATTATAAATGTATAATCAAAGGAGTTGTTTTTATCGAAATTAAGAAATATATACTAATAGAATAGTAACATCATCTGTGTTATTATAAAAAATGTTTATGTGTATTATAAAAAAATATATGATATGTCTATATCATATATTAAGTGAATAAATTTATTACAAATGATAAATTATTTGTTTATATTTTTGTGAAGTATAATTTTTTTTTACAATCTTATAATTATTATGATTATTTAAAAGAAAAATTATTTTCAGTAATTTAAATAATAATGTAATATTTCATTGTTTTATTTATTATAAATTTATTTTATGGGATTTTAATCATTTTTTCAATTTTCCATAATATCAGCTATTATTTTAAAATTGGTATTTTTGAAAAAATTATTATTTTAAATAAAAAATAATTTTCTCACATTTAGAAAATTATTTTTAAAAAATGGAGTATATAATCGATTTTGACATGTTGATGAATTCTTCAGGTGAAATTTTGGTATTTTTTCTAAAAATGATGTTTTTTTGGAATAATAAATTATGATAATTTACAATATAAGCTAAATACTTGAATTATTGAGTCATAGATAACTTATGGGTGATTTAAGAAAATAATATCTGAATTTAATTTATTTTATTAATATATTTAGTAATAATACTCAATCTATTCTTATTAATTAGGAAAAAAATAATCTATTGAATAAAATAATGGGAAAAAACTCCTCTACCCACTATAAATACCAGCCCTAACCACCTCTTCCACTAAAAAATTAAAGTCATATATTGTATTTAGTTTCAACCAAATTACATTCCCAAAACTATCCCACACATCCAAGACCCATTGGTCCTGCAAAAAGTGTAAAACCAAGTGCCTTAAGATATTTTACAAAGATTATAAATCAAGAGGTAAAATCCTTTTTAATTTTCTATTTTTTATTTTCGATTTGTTCTCATTTATTATTATCCCCTAAAATCCCATCATCCAAGTGACCTGATAAATCCATGATCAATAATACATCATAATTTTATTCTATTAATGGAATATCAATCATCAATACTCTACTCTTCTACTCTTTCTCTAAAAATGAAATCAACATTCATGATGTGTACATTTACCATCATCATAGACGATGTGTGTAATGCCCCGACCCATGATTCCCAGAGTCGGTGCATTATTTTAATAATTTAGAATTATTACATAGAATTAAATTCTAAAGGACTGATTAGTTTATTAATAATGGAAAATATATTAAACACATTAACATTATATTATAATTTCTAACCTGGAATACAACATAGATATTCCATTGATAACAACATTATTCTCCTAGATTAACCCAACATATCAATCATAAAACACATCGTATAATCTTGGGAAAAAACAAAAAAAAACGTAGTGACATTAGATGCTCATTAAAGTTAATAAATATATAATAAGATTCCGGGAATAAGAATAAATGTTTATGGAATCTATAAAACTAAATCACAAGACTTTTAAACATTAATATTAACATAATATGGATTGAATATGTCATGTCATTCCATTTAAAAATTCACATGGATATTCTACTAGTTTAATAAAATAATTAATATCAATAAACAATATCATAATTAGGGAATGCAAAGTGATGGACATACCGTCAAGGCCTCATTCCAAGACCATATGTGTAAGATGTTAGTAAAATCCCAAATTAGTTTGTCTCATGAGAAATATTGATGCACTGAGGTCCATTAATCGACTTGTCCCCAAACCATAAGGCTTTCATTAACTAGTACCCAACAAATAGGGAATTCAGTAAATGGTCCCCAACCTACTTCATTCTATGTTCAATTCAATCTTCATATGAAATGGGTGAAACATAACATAACAAATTGAATTAAAACTAGCATAAAAAATATTAATATTTTATTAATAATCTATAAATGGTATCAAAATAGAACTTCCGTAATCAAGCATGTCATAACCCATTAAATGAAATATAGAATATTTTATCATAATAAATCATCCTTGAAATTTTTTATTCAAAATTCATGCACAAATAAAAGAATATATTTAAAATATATTTTTTTAATCAATGTGTCCCAAGATACATTAAATTTCATTAATTATTTAAGATTTTAAAAAATTCAGGTCTAAATAAATAAATCCTTTAATTCATTCTGAATACAGGACCTGTAATGAGAATGATTTAGAAGAATAAATCTTTAAAACATTTAAAATGTTATTTTTGTCAAAAAGTAACTTACTTACAACTTTAAAATATTCCTTCTAAAAAATTTCAAAGAAATTAAATTTACTCATAAAATTTTACTATTTTCCTTTATATACATATAAATAAATATGTCTCATAATATCATAAATATTGAAATAGAAAAAGGATTAATTCTAGAATCATTCAAAGAATCCCATACAAATTTGAAAATTTGAATATTAAGCCCAATATCATTAAAATAATATTTATATACCATAAAGGTAAATTTATTCATGATATAAAATATAATTGGTTCAGTACATACACCATACATAAGAAATAGGTGGTTAACTTGGGTTATATCTCACTAAATTTAAAAGTGTGGTGGAATTCCCTTACATTTGGTCTGCTACTCTCTGTATGCATCTAAAACACATCTATAGTTGTTTAAAATATATTATTGACATATACCAGAATCATAATAATATTTATGATATCAAAAATTATTCATTAATATATTTTTATTAAATGTTTAGTAAAAATTAATTGTTAAATAATCATTTCAGGTAATTATTTTTGTGTTTATCGTACATGTTTTTTCTTTTTATTCTTGATCATAATACATATATAATGATTAAATTAAGTATAGAATGTATAAAATGATTTATATATCATATATATATAATTTATAGATAATTTATATTTATATATAATATTGATATAAGAAATATAGTACTATATTCATAGAGATGATAGGTCGTACATATGAAAGAACAATGTTTTCATTTTCTTATCATATTGAGTGGATGAAAGTAAAAAAAAATATATATATATATATTAAAATAGAATTATTATGTCATATTTCTCATAATTATTCAATATATATATTTCTATAATCACTCTTAAAAGGTTGTAATGGAGGATGAATCTGATCACGTCATGGAAACAGTAAGCCCTATGTATATACAATAGAGGGAATCACTTCATTAATGGTTAAATGGAATGGAATTAGATGGAATGTGAATTATAATGAAATAAAATCAAATAATATTTACTATTTACATTCTTTATGTTTATAATTATATGAATTGAAATAATAAATAGATGAAAAAGATTTTACACCACAGCGTGGAGATGGTATGTCATACGTAAGCACGCTTGGTGATATTGTTTTCATAGGATGCGTAAAAGGATGAATATAGTAGTATCATAATCATAAGATATCTCAAAATATAAAACAATATTAATTTATTACTTTATTATAAAATCAATTTACTAAAATGAATTAGAATAATAAATTAACATTGAATGTATTGGTGAAACAATTACGTCTTCTCCGAGTTTCTCCTTATGATTTTCACAAAGGGACACCATAGGTTGGATTCTTTCACAATGTATGTCCTCAATGATGAAGTGATGGAAGTTGGGAGAATATGTGGGTACTGTTTTTTCAACAAAAAAGTATTTAGTTATTTAAATTAAAGAGTTGAAGAAGTTCCATTTTATATGGAAGGTGAGGGTCAATTTTAGATGATCTTAACATATTAACTTATTATAAATTAATTTTATATTTAAAATAGTTCCAATGTTATTTATTTTGAGTATAATATTAGTATGGTTGAATATAATCTCATCAAAATAAGTTTAGAAATGTTTAGGTCATAAATGTAACGGTATATTTTGAATTTTACCCTTACTTAAAAACTCTTACTCTTATTGTGTCTTCTTGTATTTTGACACTCTAGTGTTAATATTGTATCTATAAAATTCTAAAAAAATAAAATTATGAAAATATATGATATATTTGAAATTATAAATTTCATTTTTCTAAAACACATATTTTTATGACTTTTATATCATTTTATAAAATATTATTTATTTTAAAGTAGAATTTCTGTCGATTTTAATACTATACAATCTTTTAATTTTTCCAAATATCAGACAAAAAAGATAACATAGAACCAATATATCCAATATTTCACTAAAATATCTATACTATCAAAAAAATTACTGACATAACTAATTAATTCAAATTATAGTTTTTTTAATATTTTTAATATCATTTATTTGATATCACATTGAATTAAAATGTTACATTATCATCATTGTGTCACCATTCAATTTTAATATATAATATCTTAAAATTATAAACAAAGAATAATAATGTATATAAGTTTCATATGTTTGTATATACATCTTATAGTTGACCATATCACTTATATGATGTCATATTATAAATAAAATAGTTATTACAAATTGAATATGACATTTTTCACTCTTGTTTAAATTAAATATAATAAATGTCCTATTCTGGCACAAGTGGCATAAGAAAATCATATTTCTACACTAATGTTGATTTGAGTCTATAAATACATTTCCAATGAAACTATTACATATTTTAGGGTAATTTTATAATATTTTAATATTTTTTTACCATTAATTACCATATTTACCTTAAATTGTGTTTAATAAAATTCAAAATTTACAATTCACCAAATCTTATTTTCATCATATTGAACCAATTATTTCAATTTGAATGAAACTATATTTTCCTGTATTTTGAAATTCAATTCACATAATTGGTAAAATTATGTTTATTTCCAATATGCAAATGTGGCTAGAAGGCGGGAAAAAAGATGTTAAAAAGTTCAATCAATTTTTATATCTAAATCTATTATAATAATTATTACAATGATATAAATTGGGATAAAATATCTATCATTTTATTGATTTTAAATATAAAATAGATTTATATGAAAATTGTTATTTAAATTAAAAAAAATTTTAGAACAACAACGTTGTGGTTTTCACTATTCATAAAAAATCGAAGGTTTTCAGAAAAACACCAAAAATTCACTATAAGATAACTTTGGTATTCCAAATTCAAAATTGAAGTTTATATTAAATATGTAAATTTATTATACTGTCAAAAATTAATTTTATTACTATTCAAAAAAGCCATAAAATTTCTATCTTTCAAGAAAATAGTATTTATAACCATTTAACTATTTTACTGAAATATATCCATTTCATTGTAAATATGATTTTTTTGTGAAAAATTTAAAAATAACATATTAGTATTATTTATTACTATTTAAATTAATATAATGAATGTAGAAGTTATAAATATTTTATTTATATAATTTTAACAAGAAAGCATTGTTTCGCAAAAACGCAATCTTGTCTGTTACGCAAGTCATGTCAGAGTTATGTGAAAACCAATCTATTAAAGTTAATGTACCCTGAAATATTGGGGTGTCACATTATACCCTCATTTAATAAATTGTGTCCTCTCAATAAAAAATTGGACTTCAAAAATAAATGGTTGATACTAGAAAAAAAACCTTTTAGAAAAGCCATATCCTAAATAGGGATACTAAAATATACTTTTAATAAGAGAGAAAGTGAAATATGATGGTCACCTCCAAATTATAATTCTTAAAATAATAACATTAATGGAATGCAGAGATACATTCATGGAGGAAAAAATTAAATATTTATGGGGAGTGATTTAGGACATCAATCACACACTAGTGATTAATAAATTTAAAATTAATATCCTCAAAGACTTAAATCTATGAGGATTTTGAATATAATTTGTGTATTAAAAATTTAGATATTAGGAAAACACATTTTTCGTGACAATTTTTCCATGAGTTGAGGAATTATTTTATTATCCAAATAATAAATCAAGAAAACATTCCTTATTTCATTATTTATCTCAATGTTATCCTTTAGTTGTGTTTATATCTATTTCCACTTCCTCCCTTACACCTTTAAATGAATGTTCAAAATAATTTTTTTACACTTAAAGCACTTTTGATAAATAATAATTCGTATATGTATTTCCTTCATCTTCTAAGACTTACTTAAAACAAAAAGGATAACTAAATGTTTTAAATGAATCATTATTTGACATCAAATAATAATTTCCAAGGATCAACTTAATCCATTAAAAACAACATACTTTTATAAAACAGATCCATCCACATTAAATATATAATAGTTCTTGAAATTTCTAAAATCAACTGTAACATCATATTCCTTAAATAATGTAATGTATCGCTTATTGTCACATACAAAATATCTTATCACATTTATACACATAATGAAAAATCTTATGCTTCAAAATCATTAAAGAAGTAGTACTGTAGTGAAATAATTATATATATCCAATGAATCTTATAAACATTGAAACATGGATGTATTTAATCTTGATTCCAAGTTAAAAATAACCTTAATCATTCCACAACACTCATAAACCATTAACTACACTTCATCATCGTATTCATTAATACATTATTTGTCTAATTGTTTTTATTCATTATCAGCTGTATAACCCATTCAGGTATAACCTTACTGATTCAAACCATTGAACAATACTCAAAGTATAATGGTATAAAATCTAACCATTGTAATATAGTAATGAATTATAATTTATCATATCTATAAATGGTGGAATAATTTTATCAATACATTTCTTTATTAGATTAACCTAGGTTAACAGTTATATAATCTAATGGATGATATCATATACCGAGACATATTCTTATAGTCATTAATAGGTTTATTTTTTCAAATCTAATTTTTCTAAATATAATTTACCATGTAATTGCTATACTTCATGTGATACCTAATATAATGCCCCAATACTAGATGCCCAGATTCAGTAAATTATTTTAATATATTATCATGATAACAAGGAATCAAATTTCAAAGGACCAATCAGTTTAACATTCATGGAAAGTAAATAAAAAATTTTAACATAAAAATAAAATTTTGAACGTAGAATACAACATATATAATCTCTTGAAAACACTATTATTCTCCCAACATAACCCAGAATATCAATCATAAAAGACTTCTTGGAATCCTAGGAAAACAAAACAAAATAAAGGGGTTAGTTCAGATTCTCAATAAGGGTAATCTATACAGAACATGCTTTCATAAATAAGCATAAAATTTTGAGGCAGGTATAAAGTAAAAGAAACTACATGTTAATGTAATCATGATAATTATATATCGGAAATAAATAAAATAATATTCATTTAAACATTAACATGGATATTATACTATTTTAAAAATAAAATGTAATATCATTAAATGATCTCATAATGAGGGAACACATAATTCCAAAGATACTAACAAGACTTTTTTCTAAACAATACGGTTATTAAATTAGTAAAAACCCTAGGGGACTATTGATGCATTGAGGGGATTTAATTAAATGGTACACAAACCATAAGGAATTCATTAAATAGTACCATCCAATTTCTATTTATGTCCAACACATTCGTCATATAAAATGGGTTAAAAATAACAAAAAAAATTCATATTAAAACAGGCATACAAAATGTTGAAACATTAACCATATATCAAAAATGGTATAAAAATAGCACATACCTAGTCTAAGAAATCATAATCCCTTCAATAAAATATGTAATATTTTATCATACCAAATCAACCCCAGTGAACCATAAAATCCAGCAAACGATGTTGACACATATAAAAATAATCTAATACAATCATTTAAAATATATTGAGATAAATTCCCCTTTTTCATTGAAAAATGTTTTTTCAAAATTTGTCCCCTTATGAATGAATAAATTTAAAAATAGATTTTTGATCAAATGTGTCCCATGAAACATTGAGACATCAAAACTGAATTAACATTTTAAAACATTCATGTCCATATAAATAAATCATTAAAATCATTTTATAAACACAAACATTAATGGGAATGATTCAGAATAATTTACCATTAAAACATTTAAAATTGATGTTGTAGTTAAAAAGAACCTTAACTAAAATAATAAAAATAATCCTTTTCAAAACATTTGATTGAAATCAATGTTATGTGTAAATTTTTTTTTATAAATTTTAATATTTATTTAAATAATTATGTTTGATAATATCATGAACATTGAAATGTAAAAAATGATTAATTCATTAAACATTAAAAGAATCCCATACAACATTGAACATTTAAATATTAAGCTAAATGGATTTAAATGAATATTTAAATACCATGAAGATAAATGTAATCCAGATATCAAATATAATATGGGATGTATATACACCACATACAAGAAATATGTGGTAAATATGGATTATATCACATATAAATAAAAGTGTGAGGGAATTGTGTTACCTTAGGTATGATACTACCTGTACATTACCAAAATAAATATATAGTGGTTTTAAATGTATTAGTGAATTTTAAAATAATCATAATAATATTTATGATATCATATATGATTATTATATAGACTTATATTACTTTTTTGTTAACAATTTTATGTTAAAACTACGTTTCAAGAAAAAATTTCCTTGTTTTTCATATGTGTTTTGACTTTCTATTAGTGATCATATTAAATTGATCATGAATTTATTAATTCCAAAAAATATAACATAAATTATACACAATATTTATATTCAGTTTATATATATAATATAGATATAAGAAATAGAGTACACCATTCATGGACATGGTAGGTCATACATTTGGATGAACGTTGATTCCATTTTCTTTTCAAGTTGAATGGATGAAATAAAATAACATATATGTATAAATAAATATATTATTCAAGTATAATTATTATGTTATATATTTAAAAAAAAATTATTATATATATTTATAAAATCATTCATAGGCTGATGTAATGGATGATGAATCTTATCACATCTTATATACGGTAAGTTGTGCTTACACCCATGTGTAGGTACCATTCCCTTAATTTCTTGAATGGTATTGAATTTTATTGGATATGAATTATAAAAAAATATATCATGTAATATATATTATTTAAAAAATTATAATTATCATTATGCATATTGATATAATTTATAGATGAACAACTATTTACACTATGATTTGGAGATGGTAATTTGTACACATGCACACATGGAGATATAGTTTTTCATAGTATTGGTAAAATGATGAATATTGTTTTACCATAATCATAAAAACATCTCAAAATATAGTACATTGTGGAGTTATTACTTTACTATAGAAACCTATTAGTAAAAGGAAGTAGAATTAGAAAAAAAATTTAATAGAATTGGTTAAACCAATATCTCTTCTAAAACTGTCTCATTTTGATTTGCTGAAAAGGAATCATTAGGTAGGAATTATTCCCAATGTGGGTCCTCTAGAATTAATTGAGGGGTATTGGGAGGATATTTTTCTAGGTTTTGGCCAATAAAAATAGAAATAGAGTTGTTAATTAAAGAGAAGAATAAGTGCTATTTTATAAGAGTGATGAGTGACCGTTTTGGGAGAACATAACACATTTATTTATCATTAATTTAATTTTTGATTCAAATATATTCAAAGTGATTTATTTAAAATTTAATAATATTATGTGTATAAATACTATCAATAAATGAAATTTAAACATTTTTAGGTCATAAAACTAACCTTGTCTTTTTGATATTACCCATAGTAAAACAGGATAATTTTTAACATGTCTTATTGTATTTTTACACTATAGGGTTAATATAGTAAAAATATTATAAAAAAAATCAATAATTGGATCATTTAAGAAATATGTGACATTTTCAAAGTCATTAGTATAAAAATAATATTTTTATGACTTATATATAATTTAATAAAATATTATTTATTATAAATTATTGATTATGAAAATTTTAATACTGTTATTTATTTAAAATCTCGAATATGATAACTTAGAAAAATAAATAAATAATATCACTAACATGTCTAGGTTATTAATAAATTTTTTGGATGCTATTATTTAAGTAAAATTATATTTATTTTAATATTTCTAATGTCAATTATTTCATTTATCAATTAATTAAACAATTACTTTTTCATCAATGTGTCACCATTCAATTTAATTATTTAAAATATAAAAATTATAAAAAAATTACAATGTTGTATATAAATTTATTATATTTTCAATGAATATTTATAGTCTAATGTTTCAATTATATATACTTATATTAAAAATAAAATAGTTTTAAAATTTTCAATATGAAATTTTAAAATCATGTTTAAATAAAATATAAAAAATGTCCAAATCAAACACAAGTGGAAAAAAAGAATCATATTTTTGAATTAATGTTGATATGGGTAAAAAATACATATACAATGAAATTAATCCATGTTTTGGGTAATTTTATATTATTATAATATTTTTAACCTTCAATTACCATACTTACCTTTAACTATTGTAAATAAAATTAAAAAGATAATATTCATGAAAAAATTACTTTTAATCTTATTAAACCAAATTTTTCATACTGATTAAAAAGTGGTATTTTGGATTCTCAAAATTCAATTCACTAAAGTGGTTAAATTATATTTAAGGTTAATCTGTAAATGTGGGTAGAATGTTGAAAAAGAGACGTTAAAATTTTTTGATGAATTTTTATATCTTATTCAATTAAAATATTTATTCTTAGGAATAAATTGTTTTAATATATGAATTATTTATATATTTCCAATTTAAAATCAATTTAATGTAAAATAATTTTTGAAGAAAAAATTTGGGTTTTTAATAATAATGTAGTGTTTTTCACTAATCATAAAAAATTGAATGTTTCCAAAAAATTACCAAAAACTCACCCTAATCAAATTTTTGTATTCCTAATTAAAATATTATGTTTATTTTAACCAAATATAATTTTATGGGTGACTAATAATAATTTTATTATTTTCACAATGTTCATAAAATATAATTCCGTTAATAAAATAGTATTTCTAAATATTTAACTATTTTACCAAAACATATAAATTTGTTTATAAAAACATTTAATTATTATGATAAAATTAAAAATAACATTTAAAAAATATTTATTACTATTTATATTTTTATATTTAATGGGTGAGTTATAATTATATCATTTAAATAACATTATCAATAATGTTTTCTTTCGAAGAAACCCAATGTTGTGTGTTACACAAGCCATGTCAGTGTTGCGTGCAGTATAATATATTGAAGATAACTTATTGTGAAATATTAGGGTTTTAAAATCTGTTTTTATTTCATTTTACCACCTTTAAAGATATCAATTAAATCATTATTATGGTTAAATATTATTTAATAACACTGAAAATAATAAAAAAGATGGACGAGAGCGTTCCGGGACGCGAGACGAAACCCTTGCCACATGGCGATAGGGTAGATCTATCCCACCCAAGAGGTTTGAACCTCTTCTCCTATGATTCTCGACATCTTAGTGCTCCCTGGATCTCGAAGGACACGAACAAAGTTCAGATTAAAGAATAGTTATGTGGTCTCTCTTCCTCATGATTTCCTTCTAGCTCTTTTGTCTTCCTGTAAAATCGCATTGCATAACATATCATTAGAAAGGGTTCCACGACACATGTGTCTACGTTGGATGAAATGATCTTTCAGAGGTTATATCTTTGCAAAAACTCTTTCATTACTCGAATCTCTCTATCCAAGGGTATGAAACCCTGGAAAATTTCTGAGCATATTGCCTGACTGTCTATGGTTTGGGGCTTCCGTGATTTTAAATGTGTCTCATTGGGGAGGGGGTTCTTCCACTTGATATTACCCTCTATTGAACTGAAAGTCAAAGCATGGGGTGTTGGGTAAGTAAAACTCAAACCAAGAACTCTTAGGATTTATGAATGGAATCCGTATTTTAGCCATCATGATTTTAAGGACACTTTTTCTCAAGTCTGGATCATGATTTATGGACTAAATTGTGTCTTATGGCATACTGAGATTCTATTTGACATTGCCTCCGTAGTAGGTATTCCAATCCGAATGGACCTAGCCACTGAGAATGCTTCCTTTGGCCATTTTTTCTAAAATATTAGTTTAAATTGATTAAGGATGCACTTTGATTGATAAGGTGATTCTCTCCACGCCATAAAACAAAATCAACTTGAGAATTGTTTATGAAAAACTGCCTCCACATTGTAAAGTGTGCTACATTATAGGACACTACAGGTCCAACTGTCGCTCCAGTATGAAATGTGCCAATTTCATGATTAAAGGGAACAACAAGTCTCAATGTAAGAAGAAAAGAGAGCCTCAAACCCTCTCAAGGGAATGATGCACATTCTAAAAAATACCCAGGTGAACCTCAGGATCATACTGGCTAGAATTCTCGTTCTGAAAATGCTCAGGTTGGGGTAATTTATTCTGAGTTACTTACTCTTGGACATATGGAATCTCAAATTTTTATACAAGATGAAGGTCTTCCTTCCACCCATAAATTGGCTGGATCAAGCAAGGGTAGCTAGGATGATAATTTTGAGGGGAAGAATCAATATGAAAGAGGTATTTAATTCAATGATGCTCTGGTCCAAGGCATAGAATGTCAAGGAATAGAATCAGACTCTGAGGATAGGCCAATAGAGAGGGAGCTCTCAACGCAAGTTGTGGCCGATGATAGTTCTTGATGCTGTGACCTCAGATAAAGTTAAGTTCAAGGATTTCCACCATTCCAAAGCACAAAAATAAGCTACTTATAAGGTCCCTATTGTTATTGAGTACACAAGTTAAAATGCTAATATTGAGCTTGGGAAAGCCCCCCCCCCCCCCCCTTCAATGCAGATTGAATCTCTGTTGTCTAGTCCCCCCTATGAGATTTCCAGATGAATGTGGTTGGATAAAAGAGAAGGAATAGAAGAATTTGGACAAACTTGAAGCCTCCCCACTAAACGAAGGACTAATAACCATGAAGAATTTCCCATCATCTCTTGAGAAGCTATGCTGTAATGTTAGCATTTGAAACCAATTTGATAAGCTCATTGAAAATAATAAAGAAATGGGATCAAATGATGATCCTTCTACATCTATCATGACTCCCATCGATGCGAAAGAACCTTCCGTTGATGAAGGTGGTGCGTCTAGAAGAAGGGGTCGACACCCCCATGTAAAAGGTGGGCGCCTTCATTACCATTGCATGAGCACCTTCTCTAGAACATAGAACCTTTCTTATTCTGTCTTTCCGATGTACCACTTGGTTCTATTTTTTACCTTCCACTGAATATTTTTTGGTTTCAATATAGAGGTCATAACACCTCAATCATTAAAAAAATATTTTATAACACATGTTATATTATATGTAATACTCTAGATCTAATATATAATCATGATATTAAATAAATAAGTATATGTTGTTGATGGTCATAAAAAGGGAACAAATAAATTAAATAATATCAATTAATGTGTTATCTACTGAATCGTCCCTATATCTGTAAAAAATAGATATATTGCATCATTTAAAATTATTTAACCTTATTAACAACATTTTATTCAACTTTTAGCGTTTATCATACATTCAACAAGAAAATTCATAATGAAGCGACCAGATAAACCATGAAAAAATTGCACTTGAAATAATAAAAATAACAATATAATATCAAAACATCGGTGGGAAGATGTTATATATAGTTTATACAGGCTATTATATATTTAAATATAGTTCTTTAATATTTTAATAACATTATTTATAACATTTTACATTAAATTTTAGCATATTTTAATTAAGATGAACCCGATGTAAAGTTATTTTCCTTAAAAATCCATTTAAATAACAATTCATAAAAAATTAAAAATGAATGTTGTTATGATGAAATTATTCATGTTCTATGCTTACGTTACTGTTCTTTGTCATTTTTTGATAAATTTTGGTACCTATATCTCACTCCAATTAAATGTACATGTTTGGATAGAATTTTGACTGTATGGTTACTCCACATGTAACTGTGATGGTTACACCAAAAGGTTTTTATAAGGGTTACATCACAGGGTAGCTGTGATGGTTAAATTGTAAGGTAGATATGAGTTTTGTAAATAATATGGTGTCTATTAGGGTTATAATCTTATGTATATAATTCTCCAATGTACCTTTAATGTTTCATCTTGGTTTTCTATGTATTATGGAAACTCTTGTATATATAATGTTAATATATGATATTTGTTAGAGATAAGTATGTCTGAATGAAATGATTTATTATGTTTATAATTTTTCATGTAATAACATTTTCTTTCCTAAATTTTATATCCTTCAATGAAATTTGTGGAAATTATCCCAAATTTTAAATTTCCTTCCACTATGTTTACTAATGGTTACAAGAAAAATAGAAGTGATGTTTAATGTTGTGATGATTTTTCCTGAAATGATTTTATGTTTATA
Source organism: Viscum album (assembly GCA_963277665.1). Taxonomy (NCBI): domain Eukaryota; kingdom Viridiplantae; phylum Streptophyta; class Magnoliopsida; order Santalales; family Viscaceae; genus Viscum; species Viscum album. The sequence continues at coordinate 1,345,494,384 of OY728121.1, read as the reverse complement.
AAAAAATATTATTATGGATAAAATATATAATGTTTTAGTAGTACCCAATATTTATTTGTATGGGTTGACATGTATGAAATATTTTTAGATTATTTAATACTCTAAACCAATAATCCATTTGGGATTGTATTAATGTAAATTCAATTTGAAGTAACAATATTTTTCAATGTTTAAGGCACGATCCTTATATAATGATATCATATTTTTATATTAAAGATCATTAAATTTTATTTATACATTCATTGGTGGAATTAGTATTATATATGATAATTTACTATTCATTAGTGTCATGTTACTATTGCTAAGCTCATGTTATTATTCCATCTCTATTGGTTCCTTAACATCTAAAAATACCTCTTATTTCATTTATTCATCATTTATAATTATTCTGTTATGTTCATTCTATAAATTTTTGTTCCTTATACTATATGGAGTTATTGTAAGAATGGAATTTACATTGAAAAAATTCTTTGTTGTTTCGTATAGGTACGGATTACCATCTCCATGATTGTAATATGTTTCCTTTTTTATAACATAATATCATTCTTGGTGTGACGTCCCTCTGGCAGGAACTGTATCATGTTTCCACCATAGGTTCATTTTTTATACCTACATTGTTCCTCATCATATACTAGAGGATGATTAATAATAGAAATATTTTAAGGAAAATAGTTTGGGGAATATACACACTAGTTAATAGGTTCATTGAAAAATGAAATAATTGTATAGTAGTGAAAATAAGGGAAACACATACGATTATATATATAAGAAACTAAATCAGATAAGTCATTAACTGAATAAATCATAATAATAAAAATCAACTAATTAAATGATGAATGCAAGTTAATAAATTTATAAAATACATATTCATAATAGATAAAAACACCAATAAACACTGTATATACCCCATCCTTAATTCACATCCAGATCTAGTCTCTAAGATCAGACCCACCCAAGAGTCCAATAATCAACAATAGAGTCCCTAAAACTTTTCCAATCCTACATCCCTAAATTCTACCTATGTTTAAAAAATGGAAACACCATGAATTTAGTATTACTCTGTTAGTTGACAGTACTATGTCTAAAAAAATATGTTCTATGAAATATAATGCATCAAATAAAGAGAATAATAGGGTAATAATATAATTACATAGTACTTCACCTGAAATAAACATTTTTTATGTCATGTAATGGGTTATTAACCAATTCAAGCCAAATATGCTCCACCACCCTACATAGTATCTCTGAATAATGGGAAATCATTCTTCATTAGTGTGGATCACCAAACTAGTGTAAAAATTTTCCACCGATGATGAATCATTGAATAAAAAAATAAAAAAATTGACTCTTCTCAATGGTTATCATAAATATCCCCCCTCATACATAGAGACACTATGCATATTTTCCTCCATAATATGATCTAATAATAATCTATTTCCTCAAGAGTCATGTACAAATTCACATAGCACTCAAGCTATATAGAATCATCCTCAAATATATCATGTTTCAACATAGATCACGAATCATCTCCATAAAAACTCCACATTCCAATAAAATTTCCACACATGGAAATCAATCACAACGATTTCAAATAATTATAAAATATATGAAAAAAGTTCTAGTCCATAATCAAATATATAAGACATATCAACACATATAATAATGATCAATTGATCAATTTAATTTTTTTAATAAAAATAATATTCTTAATACCCAGTTACTAATTATCCACATAAATATATCAAATTTATTTCATTCAAAATCTATCCGTATAACCATTAATATATCCATTATGAAATTTTAGTAGAGGATATTATACCTTAGTTACTGACATAAATTAACTTTTATTCCAATTCTTATGTCCAAGAAAAATAAAAATCAATTTTTCAAATATATCCCATTTCTCTAATTATATAATGACCAAGTATCTAAAAGGTCTAAGGGTGGAAAACCTATTAGGTGATTATAGATCTCACTCTTCAAATCTATGGAAATAATTGTGCCTAATGGATTGTTATAAATGAGAATTATTTTACATTGGTTATCTAATTTAGTTTATTCATGTGGTATTCCATTGTGATTTCATATATTGAAAATTCTATGGATAATTAATTTTGAAAATAATGGTATGTTTTAGATAACCCAACTAGATTTAGTAATCAATTAAACACTCAAACAATAACTCCAATGATGAACATTGTTGAATTATATCGTACAGAGAACCTAGATCACATTTCAACAATATCAAAACAGAAATAATTTGTGGTCAATAGATCCCAGTTTTATAAAGGATGATAGAAAATGAATGGGGAATATTAAAATGATGGAAATCACAAGATGTCATTTTTTTACTAATACATCTACTAAGATATGAATTACCAAAAAATCTATCGGATAATCCATAGGATCCATGGTAGGAGTATTTGAAGGAATAAAAATATAATCAAATGTGTTTTATGGTATAGAACATCTTATCTAGAGATATTAAAGAGTTTATTCACTTTTATGATGTTAATTTTACTATTTGTATGATAAAAACCGCATATACTTGGGTTAAAATATCCATGATAAACTATTCCACAATTTGAACCATGTTCTAGACATGTAAAATATTCATGATCAAAACCAGTTCCAGACTTATTCCAGGAAAACTTTTATACAGTGTAACCTGTTCCCGAGGTGAATGTTTCCTTTATACATATCATTACATAGATTATGTAGATGAATCTTAAACCACATCCAAATCATTCCAAACCAATTGGTTACCCTTGAGGGTATTTTTTATTTTATCCCTAGAATCCATTAACTTTAAAAAACATACATTTTTGACATTTTGATTATTCTCCATAAAAAATTCCCTCCATCCCCAAAGGGAACATAACAAAAAAGGATTAAAGAATAAAATGAAAACCAAATAAAATTATATAATATAAACTAAATAGGGATGTACTTTGAAAGAAATGTGATCATAAAACCTTTCCAATATATAATACCTCATCCTCGAGCTACTCTATGAAAAAATATGGTGTCTCAGAAAACATGACTTTGAACTCTGCATGCATATGAAATTATTCTTCCAATGTATCCTCATGAAAAAATCCTTACTATCACTATAATTTTTCTAGAAGTGTGGCCCTTATCTAGAGATACATATCATTAATATTCATATTCAGTATTGGATTTTCTATAAAGGATGAATATACACCAACAATGACATCATCATCTACCACATGAGATGTGTGTGGATGATATATGTATTGCTATAATACATGAAAAACATCATATATTGAATTGTATTATCATGTATGGTAAAATTGGTGTACTATTGGATTGTCCCTTTCAATAATCTTGGATTGCTCAAAAACTCTACACACTATATTTTCCTATTTTCTAAAATGGTGTTTTCCAAACTTCGAATAAACCTAATGGAAAACAATATGACCAACCTATAACTCCATAGGTAAAATCCCCTAGTCATTTTCTGATTTTTATATACTCTACAAAATCGCCAACTACAACATGTTAAAATAAAACTTCTGATATCTCTCATGAATTAAACTATGTCCAATAATCATTGACATACATACATCTAACAAACATATAGTCAATTATCAGGGACGAGCATGGTAAACCATTAATTATATCATCCAGGTTGACACCTATAAGATGTTATCATATGAAAACACAATGAGTTTAGTTGGTGTCTCCATCAAATCACCAAAATATGTCACATAGGCTCATAACATTACCTCTAAAATCTGAGGTCTCTATTCATATCAGTCATCACTCTATGAATGATTCAGTCTACTAAAGAGAACATGATATAGTTGATACTTCTGGTGAATTTCTATAACTAATATGTGAAATTTGGATCTCTGTTATAAATTATATTTCTAAAAACACCATGCATTCAAACTATCTCCCAAATTTATATACTTCACATATCGTCAAAATTGAGAAATTGATTGATTTGAAAGAATTGGGATACCTTATTTAGTAGTTCCAAAATCAAACTTAGGATTATTATTATGAGGTGTCTTGGGTAATCAAGTTATGATTTCCTAATAAACATCATCCAATTTCCATTCAAAAATTTATAGAGGTTGCAATATCCTTCAATACCTCTAATATTCATACTTCACATCATTATATTGGAATAATATTTTTTGTGAATCATGTTATCTTGTTATTCATTCATAGAAATGACTGTTGTCTATAGATATATGGTTACATGTTTTTCACACATAATTTTACTGACCCATGGATGAAATCCCTCTAGATTAGGTAAATAAATTATCATGATATGGTAACAAATAATATGTATAATAGATGTTGAGGCCATGTCTACTCATACCAAGGACTTCTAAACATCTATATTCATGTTTAAAAATTGTTACATCTAATTCCAATCATTGAAAGCCTCATTTAAATCTACCATCTGCATCCTATAGAACATGTAATCAGTAATGAATTCTGACTTTCATGATGTATAAGCTATATCTATTTATAATGATTATAAATACTCAACCCACCTACATTGTTGAAGGTTCAATTTCCACTACAAAAAGACTTACAGGAAGCTCATATGGACTTTTAACACTATAAAAACTATCCCAAATGATTATATTTATATAATTTTAGTCTTTATATCACCATGATAACTCCAGATCATGATTATCATAAATAAACTCTTGTGTCCTTAGCTGTTTGGATACATAATAATCCACTCGGTCCTCTTACAACAGAACTTCCTTGATTCCATCTTTGTATGCATCAGTGTACATGACATACACAATTCCTAACATAGGTAAGATGAGGATCTATACCAATCATATACTATACTTAATCTATATAAAACACACATTTAATCATCTAATAAGGAAAAATTCACCCCATTCATGTCTAATTCATATATCTGTGCTACCAAATCTAATAAGTCCTCTCCGAAGTTCTAGCAATAACATGCTAATCCCCAAAATCTATGAGTCAAAAATAAATTCATTGGAATTTAACAATACAACAATATATCACCTTATATTGTTCCACTTACAATCGATCATCTATGAGATAATGAAAAAATAAGTGCACTTTTTCAATCAAGAAACATCATTTTGATAACATTGTGTAATGATGAATCTCTCTCAGCGTAATCAAGGTGAAGTCAAGATTTTAGACATGATAATCTGTAGACTAAGAGAATAGTAATATTTCATCGAAAAAATCACTATATAAATATATAGAAATAGATGAATGATTTTATTAATGAGGATGAAGAAAATCATAAGTGTGTTTATCCAAAAGAACAATATTACTAGGAACTCAAAAAATATATACATTATTTTAAATGATCACTGATGTATTTCAATTGAACTCAACCTAAAATTATGGAATCCAAATTTGAAATAAATTATGGAAAATATCATGTAATCTCTTAACTAGTTGAGAATCTCATCAGCATATGAGAGTTGATACATATTGTTGGTAGTCATATGGTTTAGTCTCTTACAATCCACAGATAAGAGCAATGTCCCATTAGACTTATTCTTTAAAAAATTGGAGAACACAGTGGAGATGTAAAGGGAAATCTTAAAAAAAGAATTCTATGTCTTATAACTAAACATTCAACTCATGAAGATATTATGGTACAATATCATAAGGAATAATTGAAATTGTACCTCTTCATAATATTAATTTGATCATGAACTTGCCCCCTCACTCAAGGGGTAATAAATAAAAATATTTAGGAGAAAATTCTAAAAAGGGTCTACCATTGGAGGGAATGTATCCAGATACATTCCAAAATTATTATGAATAATACATTTTTCGGATCCATGAGACAATCCAATCATCTCTAAATTGGTCATCCACGACTGTCATGAAGATCCCACTAACCCTATTTAAAATTTCATCCCCTTCTAGAGATTGAATGGCAACTCTCCTCTGGTAATAGTGAAAGTGAGTGTAGTATAAAACTAACAAATAAATATCTATAATATAATTATATAATATAATTTCCAATAGAAAGATGCCAAAAATAAATTTTAACCCCAGATTTTGTGTAAAATTTCATTGAAATACTAGATATTCTCCAAACACATGATCAATGGTGTTTTTATGGTAATGAAATCATATATTACATCAATAACTAGGCACAAAAGATTTCAAAAAACTGAACATATAAATGAATATTATTTACATCTATCAGTAAAATTAGAAATGGTAGAGTAGACATGAATCATATCATTGATGTAACAGCCCAAGATTTTATAAAGAAATATTCTTTTTTATTTTATTAATGTCTTGTGTTGTACGCTACACCAAAAGGTGCTTGCACAACACGCATCCTTGACTTGCCTTGCATTACACGCAATCACAACCTTCCTCGATAGCGTGTGTGGTACGTAATCCTGAGTTTCACAAAACAATGATATGCTATTAAAATATTATTAAAACTAGCCGTTATGAATAGTAATAACCACTTTTTAAATTTTAGAAATTTTAACTCTCAAAATAGACTTCATTTTTGGATTCGGAGTATCGAATTTAGCCTAAGGTGAAATTTTGGTACTTTTCGGATAACTTTCATATTCTGATGAATAGTGAAAATTACTAAATTATAATTAAAAACAACTTTTTTAATCGAAATAATTAATAGTGATAAATCATTAATTTGAGTGGTTTTAAAGTATATTTAGAATATATTTTTACAATTTAATACAATGTTGGTCATTGGATGTAATTTCACATTTAAACTAGACATAAACAAGTGTCAATCTTTTAATAGATATTGTTTCTTAAAAACACGCTATTTGTTTTAACAGCGGGATTTAGTTATAAAATTAATTAATGCAACTTTTATGTTATGAATTTGGTAAAATAGACTTCATTTTTGAATTCGGAATATGAAATATAGCTTGGGATGAAATTTTGGCATTGTTCTGAAAAACATCAATTTTTGATGAATAGTGAAACTACTAAGTGGTAGGTTAAAAACTGAATTTTGCATAAAACATAATTTTACCGCTTCTGTGAATGGAATTTCGAAAATCCGAGAGACACGGTTAATATCAAGGACTAAAATGTGGTTCAATGAGATGAAAATAATTTTTTGGTGAATAGTAACTTTTTACTTTTTTTTACCGCGGTTAATAGTAAATAGGGTAACTAAGGGTAAATATGATATTACTATTACCCTAACACATGTCCTAATTCTATTGGACAAGTGTAATTCGACCAAAAACAAACTTAGGAATAAAATATGACCATTTAGGCCCACTTGGATTAGATTAGGACATTTATTATTAATTTATTTAAAGAAAGGTTAAAATAGTTAAAATCAAAGTTTAATAAGTAAATCATTTTTAATATGGGGTTATACATAAGATAAATTAGACTATAAATATTCATTAGAAAGCTAAAAAGATTTCCTACATGATGGTATTTTATTTGTAATTTTTAGACATCAAATAATATAATTTATTTATGACACAAAGATGATGCAGAAATTATCTTATTAATGAAATATTGACATAATTGATAATATAAATACCAAAATAAATGTAATTTAAGACTTTTTATGAATTCCACTAATTTTCTAGGTTACTATGATATATTAGTGATGATTTAATAAACTTGGTTCGAACATATAATTCTGTTATGACTTTCACAAAAATCATATATCAAATAGTGTCAAAATTGACACAAATAGTTTTTAAATCAAATATTATATTACTAATTGTTATTTTATTCCTAAAAATCTAAGGTTCGGCCAAATGACTTAGATAAGGATATATGTATTAATAATATACAATTTGGGGTTCGTTTGGCATGTTATAGTAAGTTTATTAACCATATAGTGAAAGAAAACAAAAAGACACGGTAAAAGTTGAATTATTTAACTTAGAGTTAAATCTAATTGATAAGGTTAAAATAATACCCTAAACTTGTTTAAATCCTATTGGTTGATAGTATTTCGACCCATCCCCACTTTATCTTCGAAATAAGACCCTTTGGAACCATTATAAACCGATTTTGACTTTAATATAAAATAATATTTTGAGATATTCCTAAGGTGCCCCTCTCCTCCCCTATAAAAGGACACCTCCTCCCCCTCCTCCTCACACCAATTTGAGCACTCAAGCTCGGCCAACCCCTGCCAAAATCCCTTCTCCACTTCCCTAGAAACATCATAGAGGTTCTGGTCTTCCACAAAGGCCAATTCTAGTGCCCTAAGAGGAGGTCTCAAAGAGGCACTTCAAAGAAGAGGTAATTACCGTTACCAATTCTTTCATCTTTATTTCTTCTTCCACTTATTCTTCTTAGGTTGTTTCATTATGAAGTAATAACATCAGTATCACTCATATACTGATATGTTATTATAAGTATGAAACAACCCTATTTCACCATCTATCCATCCTACGGAAAAAGAAATCACCGCGCGTGCGTACGTACGGAATACCGTCTCCACGCCGTGGTGTAATCTATTTTCCACCACCACCTTACATGGATGGGTATAATGGTGTAAAGAATAACTATACATAGTTGTTACAACATCATATTGATTCTGATATATTGTATAATCCACTCCAATTCAATTCAATATTTATAGAAATGATATCATCGCTCGTGCGTACGTACGGACTACCGTCTCCACGACGCGATGAGATTCATTCTCTATGTTAACCATTTAAGAATGATTATAATGTATATATAAGAAATAATAATGAAATATATGACATTATAAAGCTACTGGATTTATGTATATATATACATATGTATGTCATCTACTTACTTCCATTTCAAGACAATAAGGAAAGGAAAACAGCGTTCATGCGTACGTACGGACTACCGTCTCCATGAACGGTGTTTTTCATTTTATTTATCTACCTATTATATATATATATACGGAATATATATGATATATAAATCATATTTTATATTCTGGAAGTAAGTAAATCATGATATAAGTAATAATGATGTCAAGAACAACAAGTCAAAACACCTAAGATAAATGAAACGATTTTACCCAAAACGCTTCTTTAACATGGAATTTACAAAAGAACGGGTAATATAATGTCATAAGTGAACCATATATGATATCATAACAATGAATATGATTCTGTAATAAGTCAATAACATGATTTAAATCATTATACAGGAGGTTCGGACACTTACAAAGCAAGTCGGACCTAAGGTAAGGGAAATATCACAATCTCATTTTTATCCGAGATTGTTTATTCGTAAGTATTTACTGGGGTGTATTTTATCATCCACATCCATGTTCCCTCAATATGTAATATTGTTTCCATCCACTTGCAATAGTTTAAATCCAATTTTACCCTTAGGTGAGTTTTTAGTAAAGAATATGAAAGGAATCTTTTGTCGTTTTTCCGTACGAGGTACTTTTTGACTTTTCCGACAAAAGTACGAAGAATGTTTTTTTAACTTATACGGCATGAATGGATTTTTAAAACATTACTTCAAAGAAGCTTCCTTTACAAGTTTTCAAGTTTATTTTTAATCAACTTCTTTTATTTTAAAGTTGTATGACATGTTATGAAAGGAAAAATGTTTTTGAAGAAGAAAGGATATTTTCCTCAAGAATTCAATTCAAGTGTTTTATCAAAATTATTTTCCATCTAAGATAATAAAGGGTTCTGTTTTTATCCCTATTATTACATGGATTTGATTATGTTGTGATGGAAATATTTTTATGAATTCCTTTATCTTATATGAATTGTTTTATGATGTCATGTTGTTTAAGAATCCCATTTTTATTATATGGGTTATGAAATGATGTATGGTTTATGATTTTGTGGCACACATAAGAAAGGATTCATTAAGAGATGGGTGGGACCTATATCTCCCTCCAATGCATTGGGTAAAGATTTTATATCTCATGAGATAGACATGGCTGGAATGGTAGGTTATACCGGTTCAGTGAAACAGGACTGAAATGAGGATTACTCGATTCAGAAAGGGACTTTGTCCACTAAGATAGTCTTGGCAATTAGTCTTGACTAACAAGAAATGATTCTCTATGATTATGTGTGTATGCCACAATGAGTAATGTTTTAAGTTATGATTTCATTTTCACTTCTACGATTTATCCCACATTATGATATTATGAGCTCTTTTGCAGGTTAAGATTTCCAAAAGCTATGTTCTTATGTATATGATGTGATTGATATTTCTTTTGTTTACCCTTACTGAGCATTTGAGCTCACCCTTTTATGTTTTCTTTTCCCCAGGATATAAAGAAAGGTTTTAGGTAAAAAAAAGATCTTTATGGGAGATGTTGAAGATCTTTCACCACGTTTAGAAGATTACATTCCGAGTTTCCAAAGACACTAAACTATTACGATCCTTGTGTGTGTGTTTTTGTTATGTACTAAGTATTCCGCAAAAGTAATGTAATGTCCATGTACGTCAAGATACGGGTCTCTACAGTTGGTATCAGAGGAAAGGTTTAGTCAACCTTTGGAAACTAGGATGCGAAAACATTAGTGAGATCCCTAGAGATATTTCTAAGGTATGTCTAGGGATGCCCCTAAGGATAAGTATACACATAGGATATAGTCCTAGAACTATGGTAACGATATTAGATTAAACCAAAGATGTTAGATATTTAAGTTACTCCCCCTTTATTATGATTTTTCACTCTCACAGTATTTTTTTTGGGTTTTAGAAAACGGCTGGAATCAAGATGATTCACGATAATGGAGGATATGATGGACAATGGAATGATATTCTTCATAATGAAATGGGATTTGGAAGTCCAAACATCATTATTATGCCGAATCAGCAATCTCATAATATGATCAATAAAGTAAAATTTGGTAAGTTTCCTGACTCGGCTAATAAGAGAAAGATGAAGTTTCATGATGATCATAGAGGAAAGAAAGTTCAATTTCCCCTATGTAATTCATGTGGGAAGAGGCATCAAGGAGAATGTTTCAAAGGAACTGGAAGATGCTTTGGGTGTGGAAAAGAAGGACACAAAGCCAGTAAGTGCAAAGGAAAAGGTTCAGTTAATACCAGGGATGAGGATAATGGTATTGCTACGACATCAAAAATGGTTAAGTGTTTTAAATGTGGAATGTATGGACATTATGCAAACAAATGCCCTAAGGGAAAGACTCATGAAGAGAATCAGTATGGTCATATGGGAAGTATTTATGTGGATGATGATGAAGAGACTACCAATGGTATGTGAGATGAAAGAATTGTTGAAGCTCAGTCAATGGTTTAAGAATGTAGTGGAATGATTACATGTTTATCATGTGTAATGTTGTATAAGTAATCTCATGGTACTATGGAATAAAGAGACATGTAAGGATTGTAACATTGTTGTCTGATTAATGTTACCAGTATCCATGAAAGGTTATTCAGATATTTTTGGAATGAAGATGATATGCGCATAATGAAGGGATAAGGGGAAAATGAAATGTTTGACAGTATTCATGAGCTCATGATTGATATAAGGACTAAGTGATATCATGATTTGAGTATATAGAATTTTGAGGATTTCGGTATGTGAAAAGTGTTAACTTTTAACTGCATTCATGTTTTCACTAAGGTTCAATGGGTATTCAAGAGAATACATGATTAAGGACTTTGAATGTTTGGAATGTGACCAACAAGACATATCTTATGATATGTGGGGATCAACGACAGTATTAAATCTCTGGTAATCGTTGTCACTATATTATGAGAGTAGACTGCAGTATTATGTATAAGCCTAAATATTAGACTGGATTATGTTGGACATAAGTTAGTATTGTTTAAGGATAGAAGTTTTTCGATACTATTGATGGGATGTTATAGTAATATAGTTTTAGAAAAAGGACAACCTGCAGGACGGGCGACAGCCCATCGCTTTGGACAAGGCTGTAGGAATCGAACCCACAACCGAAGTGCGACTGGCCTTTATCGCCTACCACTGGCCTACAGAAAGTCCCTGTTTAGTAGAAACTAGTTTTATTATATTAAGCATCATGATATATGAAGTATAAGTCCATTTTAGGAACCATATATGATTAATCTCACTATAGAATGACTTATGTATATTTAATAACTTTTGCTAACCTTTTGTTTGAGACAGATCGAATGAACAGTCATTCTATCACATGATCTGCTAACACTTCACAAATAACAAATTCAACTTCATTTATTTAAGAGATGAAGTAGAAATTGTTCAAGGCACGAACAAAAGTGAGATTGTACCAAAATAAAGTAAGTATTTATTCTAAGAAAATTTTCAACTTTAGGGAAATGATCTTGAAAACCAAAAATGTTGTCCTAGTGATCTTATACCTGATAAATCAGATGGTACCTTATATCATCACAAATCTATGGATTTGTGATTACTGGCTTTTCCATAGCCATGTTCTCTACCACTCTCCATCAAAACATGATGGTTAGATTTCTCTTCCATATCCATATTTTCATCTATGTGGAAACCCAGTGATTAGTTTATTTGGGTAACCGTTATGTTTCATACTTTTGTTTTTAATATTGGTTTTGGTATTCCCTTTTACGATGTGGGTTTCTATTAAAGAAACTTTCGAATAGTAAACCATTTATAACCCCGACGAATTTCGAGGGCGAAATTCATTTTAAGGGGGGTAGAATGTAACAGCCCAAGATTTTATAAAGAAATATTCTATTTTATTTTATTAATGTCTTGTGTTGTACGCTACACCAAAAGGAGCTTGCACAACACGCATCCTTGACTTGCCTTGCATTACACGCAATCACAACCTTCCTCGATAGCGTGTGTGGTACGTAATCCTGAGTTTCACAAAACAATGATATGCTATTAAAATATTATTAAAACTAGCCGTTATGAATAGTAATAACCACTTTTTAAATTTTAGAAATTTTAACTCTCAAAATAGACTTCATTTTTGGATTCGGAGTATCGAATTTAGCCTAAGGTGAAATTTTGGTACTTTTCGGATAACTTTCATATTCTGATGAATAGTGAAAATTACTAAATTATAATTAAAAACAACTTTTTTAATCGAAATAATTAATAGTGATAAATCATTAATTTGAGTGGTTTTAAAGTATATTTAGAATATATTTTTACAATTTAATACAATGTTGGTCATTGGATGTAATTTCACATTTAAACTAGACATAAACAAGTGTCAATCTTTTAATAGATATTGTTTCTTAAAAACACGCTATTTGTTTTAACAGCGGGATTTAGTTATAAAATTAATTAATGCAACTTTTATGTTATGAATTTGGTAAAATAGACTTCATTTTTGAATTCGGAATATGAAATATAGCTTGGGATGAAATTTTGGCATTGTTCTGAAAAACATCAATTTTTGATGAATAGTGAAACTACTAAGTGGTAGGTTAAAAACTGAATTTTGCATAAAACTTAATTTTACCGCTTCTGTGAATGGAATTTCGAAAATCCGAGAGACACGGTTAATATCAAGGACTAAAATGTGGTTCAATGAGATGAAAATAATTTTTTGGTGAAAAGTAACTTTTTACTTTTTTTTACCGCGGTTAATAGTAAATAGGGTAACTAAGGGTAAATATGATATTATTATTACCCTAACACATGTCCTAATTCTATTGGACAAGTGTAATTCGACCAGAAACAAACTTAGGAATAAAATATGACCATTTAGGCCCACTTGGATTAGATTAGGACATTTATTATTAATTTATTTAAAGAAAGGTTAAAATAGTTAAAATCAAAGTTTAATAAGTAAATCATTTTTAATATGGGGTTATACATAAGATAAATTAGACTATAAATATTCATTAGAAAGCTAAAAAGATTTCCTACATGATGGTATTTTATTTGTAATTTTTAGACATCAAATAATATAATTTATTTATGACACAAAGATGATGCAGTAATTATCTTATTAATGAAATATTGACATAATTGATAATATAAATACCAAAATAAATGTAATTTAAGACTTTTTATGAATTCCACTAATTTTCTAGGTTACTATGATATATTAGTGATGATTTAATAAACTTGGTTCGAACATATAATTCTGTTATGACTTTCACAAAAATCATATATCAAATAGTGTCAAAATTGACACAAAATAGTTTTTAAATCAAATATTATATTACTAATTGTTATTTTATTCCTAAAAATCTAAGGTTCGGCCAAATGACTTAGATAAGGATATATGTATTAATAATATACAATTTGGGGTTCGTTTGGCATGTTATAGTAAGTTTATTAACCATATAGTGAAAGAAAACAAAAAGACACGGTAAAAGTTAAATTATTTAACTTAGAGTTAAATCTAATTGATAAGGTTAAAATAATACCCTAAACTTGTCTAAATCCTATTGGTTGATAGTATTTCGACCCATCCCCACTTTATCTTCGAAATAAGACCCTTTGGAACCATTATAAACCGATTTTGACTTTAATATAAAATAATATTTTGAGATATTCCTAAGGTGCCCCTCTCCTCCCCTATAAAAGGACACCTCCTCCCCCTCCTCCTCACACCAATTTGAGCACTCAAGCTCGGCCAACCCCTGCCAAAATCCCTTCTCCACTTCCCTAGCAACATCCTAGAGGTTCTGGTCTTCCTCAAAGACCAATTCTAGTGCCCTAAGAGGAGGTCTCAAAGAGGCACTTCAAAGAAGAGGTAATTACCGTTACCAATTCTTTCATCTTTATTTCTTCTTCCACTTATTCTTCTTAGGTTGTTTCATTATGAAGTAATAACATCAGTATCACTCATATACTGATATGTTATTATAAGTATGAAACAACCCTATTTCACCATCTATCCATCCTACGGAAAAAGAAATCACCGCGCGTGCGTACGTACGGAATACCGTCTCCACGCCGTGGTGTAATCTATTTTCCACCACCACCTTACATGGATGGGTATAATGGGGTAAAGAATAACTATACATAGTTATTACAACATCATATTGATTCTGATATATTGTATAATCCACTCCAATTCAATTCAATATTTATAGAAATGATATCATTGCTCGTGCGTACGTACGGACTACCGTCTCCACGACGCGATGAGATTCATTCTCTATGTTAACCATTTAAGAATGATTATAATGTATATATAAGAAATAATAATGAAATATATGACATTATAAAGCTACTGGATTTATGTATATATATACATATGTATGTCATCTACTTACTTTCATTTCAAGACAATAAGGAAAGGAAAACAGCGTTCATGCGTACGTACGGACTACCGTCTCCATGAACGGTGTTTTTCATTTTATTTATCTACCTATTATATATATATATATACTGAATATATATGATATATAAATCATATTTTATATTCTGGAAGTAAGTAAATCATGATATAAGTAATAATGATGTCAAGAACAACAAGTCAAAACACCTAAGATAAATGAAACGATTTTACCCAAAACGCTTCTTTAGCATGGAATTTACAAAATAACGGGTAATATAATGTCATAAGTGAACCATATATGATATCATAACAATGAATATGATTCTGTAATAAGTCAATAACATGATTTAAATCATTATACAGGAGGTTCGGACACTTACAAAGCAAGTCGGACCTAAGGTAAGGGAAATATCACAATCTCATTTTTATCCGAGATTGTTTATTCGTAAGTATTTACTGGGGTGTATTTTATCATCCACATCCATGTTCCCTCAATATGTAATATTGTTTCCATCCACTTGCAATAGTTTAAATCCAATTTTACCCTTAGATGAGTTTTTAGTAAAGAATATGAAAGGAATCTTTTGTCGTTTTTCCGTACGAGGTACTTTTTGACTTTTCCGACAAAAGTACGAAGAATGTTTTTTTAACTTATACGGAATGAATGGATTTTTAAAACATTACTTCAAAGAAGCTTCCTTTACAAGTTTTCAAGTTTATTTTTAATCAACTTCTTTTATTTTAAAGTTGTATGACATGTTATGAAAGGAAAAATGTTTTTGAAGAAGAAAGGATATTTTCCTCAAGAATTCAATTCAAGTGTTTTATCAAAATTATTTTCCATCTAAGATAATAAAGGGTTCTGTTTTTATCCCTATTATTACATGGATTTGATTATGTTGTGATGGAAATATTTTTATGAATTCCTTTATCATAAATGAATTGTTTTATGATGTCATGTTGTTTAAGAATCCCATTTTTATTATATGGGTTATGAAATGATGTATGGTTTATGATTTTGTGGCACACATAAGAAAGGATTCATTAAGAGATGGGTGGGACCTATATCTCCCTCCAATGAATTGGGTAAAGATTTTATATCTCATGAGATAGACATGGTTGGAATGGTAGGTTATACCGGTTCAGTGAAACAGGACTGAAACGAGGATTACTCGATTCAGAAAGGGACTTTGTCCACTAAGATAGTCTTGGCAATTAGTCTTGACTAACAAGAAATTATTCTCTATGATTATGTGTGTATGCCACAATGAGTAATGTTTTAAGTTATGATTTCATTTTCACTTCTACGATTTATCCCACGTTATGATATTATGAGCTCTTTTGCAGGTTAAGATTTCCAAAAGCTATGTTCTTATGTATATGATGTGATTGATATTTCTTTTGTTTACCCTTACTGAGCATTTGAGCTCACCCTTTTATGTTTTCTTTTCCCCAGGATATAAAGAAAGGTTTTAGGTAAAAAAAAGATCTTTATGGGAGATGTTGAAGATCTTTCACCACGTTTAGAAGATTACATTCCGAGTTTCCAAAGACACTAAACTATTACGATCCTTGTGTGTGTGTTTTTGTTATGTACTAAGTATTCCGCAAAAGTAATGTAATGTCCATGTACGTCAAGATACGGGTCTCTACAATTGATGGTAGAAGGACATGCATTAAAACTAGCCAAATGTAGAGTATATAAAATGTAGAAAAATTTTCTGTCTTCAAATGGCTCCAGTTTGATTCTCTGGTGATTCTACCTCTGAATGGTACTATCATGAATATACTATATTATCTCCTTCCATGTCTTTTCTTAAATGGTTAGTGGAACTCTAGATACAATTTTGTTGAGGGGTGGCTGACACCTTCCCACACTCCAGTGTCTATCCAAACCTTGTTCCACTCTATTTCCATGAATTGTTCCTGGTAAACATCTTATTTTAACAAAACCTTCTATTAGCATGGAACTCGACCATGAGTTTAAGATATTATTGGTAATTTTGACCAACGTGACACGGATAATATAATGCATTAATCCTTGTTCTTGAGGTTGATGTCCACTCTATTTAATGTTATTTCTTTTACTATCATCGTGATAACAATCATAGAAGTGAATTTTCCCTTGAAGAAGGATCACTAGTTCACCATGATGAAACCTTCATTCCACCACTCTGGGACTCTTTTAGAATCCCTTGAATGATTATATATTGGGTCATTACATTATAAAGGCGTTTCAAAAGAAATATGTTCACCTACGACTTGTTCCCATTGATAATACAGTCCTCAAAAATTGCATTCCATGTAAATATCATTTGGGAAAAAATATTTTTCAATGTGATATATGTTAGTGGAATTTCAAAAATACACCATCACTAACAAGATCTTATATATTAGGTGAATGAATATTAAATCCTTTTTACCTCTCAATGTCTCTAGATATTTTTAGATCATATTAATTTTGTCAAATACTTTCTAGGATAACCCCTCTTTCATTTTAACTTGCTCTAAAGTATCCAAACAACACTCATCAAATTAGAAAATCATGTAATAAAAAAACCACCCTCATAAAATTTGGGGTCTTATGATGTATGAGGATTTTCTGGACTACCTCAATCCAGAACCCAACTGCTTATAAGCCTCCCTCCAGAACAAATGGAGGTGGATTTTTTAGTTGTAAATCTCTTCTCAAATCTGAATTATATGTTGTAGTTTGAACAGTATCCATTTCCATGGATCACATGACCCTCATGATATATTCATGAATATTAATATCCATTTAATGCTTAATAACTATAGGACACTTTGGTTCATGTTCATAATGAGTATGTCGATTACTACTCCCATGAAGATAGTTTTGAAGAGGGGGATGATTCATTTTATATTGAAGAATAATAACCACCATTGGACACTGGATAACATCATTGAAACCTTAAAATTTTGAAGAAAATAGTGAACCACTATATCATTATCTCACTAAACGTGGAATGACATGTGAATTCGAATGAAATAATAGTTGTTTCTTTTAATTTTTTGTATTAAATGGGGATCACATTTCATAATTAAAATAATAAAATATATCACATTCAATAAATATTTCTATATTTGGAAAAATTAATAAAAATAATTATCCCTACATGACTGTCAGGATGATTTCATACTCATCTCATTCCATACAAGTCCTTGAATATGAGTCCCGAGAAGTAATAACAACACCCAACATGTGAATAACCCAATTTGAAATTAAATCAACAATATGAAGTGTAAAATTTTGAACAATAATACCATAACTTGGTACATGGACTTTCCACCAAGCATCTGTTAACTACTCCCATGCCAAGATCAATACCACTTCCCGACTTATTTCTAATCTCCTTTATAACATTCCCAAATAGTTAAACAATAGATAAAAAACACGGGGCTTTTCTACCACATTTTAACATTCACAATCTATAAACTCTCCCATGTGGCCAAACTGAATATGTAACTACACCAAAAGCATTCCTCCCATCATGCCAAGGAATATAAACTAAAATCAACTGTGTAATATATATAGTGGGGTGCATGTACCCTCTATTAAGGATTTGAAATTAAAGTGGAAAATGTTTATGGTTATTATAAATAATATAAATTGTATGAATAAATAATCGAAAAACCAATGATGATGAGGGGAAAATGAAAAAAATAAATAATATTATAATAATGTAATGAATAAATTAATGTCACTAAAAATGTTCTATATGTAAGAGAGGTAAAAGAAACATATTTCTCAAATAAATACACTAGTGATCCACATATTTCAGACCATGTAGGTCACTTCTACATGATCCAACCCATCATGAAATCCAAAAATTGAAAATAGGGTCCCTTACCCTTGTCTGGACCTGTATCAATAAAAAAATTTGAGTTCCAAAAAGCAGGAAATCTTGGGGGTTAGTACAACTCAATATGTTTTCACCATAATTTTTAAACAAATATTTCTTAAGAAATTTGGATCATTTAATAAAGATAATATCATATCATTAAATTAATAACAAAATAATACAAATGAAATAAAAATATCAACCCTTAAGTTATGGGTTAACACTCAAGGCCAGCCAACCTTACTTCAGTGCCCAGTCAGGTATCTCTATCTATGGGTGGATCATTCTACATCAGAAAAACCCATGGAACCATTTGAACATTCTCCAATAAAAGATAAATCCCACAAACATAAATTTATATATTCCCTAATCTATCAAGCTATCTAGAATCCAGCTATCCAGAATCCACATGTTGTTAATCTAATCCTCATACATTTGATATAATCAAATACTCCACCCACGGTGATCAACTAATAGTTTTCGTAGAACATATGTGTCCGAAAATCATTTACCATGTCCCAGGGAATTAATATATATCATGAGTAATATACAATCAAACTCAACATCCTATTTGGTATCCCAACATCACGAATTATTCACATTATGTCACATAAGATAAAAATCTTTGAAACCAATTCACATAAACAAAATCAGACATACAACATATAGCTGTTCAATGTATACTGAATAATTCATAAAATTATAATCTATATTTCCACTTATTATTCATAAAACCTGGATTCTAATTATCATCATTAATATATAAAACCTATTTAAATTAAAATTTTACCATATGGACATTATTATATCAATTAACAAAATATTTCTAGTGTGATTAATCCTTCTTTAGTAACATAATTTACATGTTTTGAAAATACATAAGAAAAATCTTATAATCAATAAAATTTTCCAATATATTTCAAGGATCTAATTTCATGTTGTCCTTGTCTCAACAAGGTCGAATGGTAGAACACCAATCGCGTGGTCTCAATACTCAATCAGAACACCTATGTACCGAATTATGATTAATGTTATATCTTAAAAATGATTATTATTTAATTTGGATGATAAAATTAATTATATCGGGTGTACAATTTAATGTTGTAACTTAATATATTCTAAATAATATGTATAATTAAATTAGATAAAAGGGAATTAATTTATACAACCCTCCATAATTTGATAAATATATAAACACTCTCAAGAAATACACAAAAAAAATAAGTATAAGGGTATCACATGGAAAAGAAAGATAAAAAAATAAATTGATAAAAACATGATTCAGTGGTGGTAAAGAGATAGAACCGCTATAATTGGTAAAAGAATAAAAAGGAGAAATCCAAATCAATGGATGTCACCAGATATCAACTACTAGAACGAGACATTCAGAAAAGAATGAATCCCCCCAAATATAAATTGAGTCATAGTAGGGTTCAAGAGATGATTTTCCATAAAGAATGAAAATAAAATCATATGTGAACTGTGGATTAAAACCACTAATCTCAATATATTCATGAGGTAAACTCCATTCACGAACAGAATATCTCAATTTATATGTTATATTGACAAAAATATCACCTCACATGTAAAATAATCTGATCAACTATTTCATAATGTGATCTAGTTCATGATGAGAAACATTTCACACTATAAACCTGTTCATATCAACATTTTATAATCACATTCATGTTGTTTAACCTATTTATGATGTGAAATTTTTCAGTAGATATATCATAGCCTAGATTATAAAGAAAAAAAACTATCAATATATGAATCTCTCCAAAACAATGAAGAACCCTTGAATTCCCATTACACATTTACAACCAAAAACAATTAATTAATGAAATCAAAAAACTCCATTCAATAGGTAATTTTCTATGAAAAAATATCTTCATCTCAAAAAATAAATTACACCTTTGAGTTTTAAAGATTAAATAAAACCCAAAAAATAAATTATACCGAAAATCAAGAGGGGTGTACCTAGGACATAGTGGAACCTTACACATTTTTTAAATGTATAAAAGATTTGTTAAGATGAATTTTTTTCGTTATTATTAATTTGTAAATGATTTAATGATGAGCTCATTTACCATAATCAACCTACTCATGTTAATTCGAAAATAAAAAACGAATATTGTCAAAACACCTAATGTGATCTTAATTTATTATGTAATTAAATATAATAATTAAATAATGAATATCCAATAAATTATAAATTTTAAAAATGATCATTAAATGTTAATTAATTAACATAAATTTATTATTCAAGATGATAAATAATGAACGTGATGATTGGGATATGAGTAAAGGGATTTCATCTTAATTTCCCTTCATTTAGGGAAATTTTATTATTTTTTATCTAATTTTTTATAAATTATTCATACATCCTCATTTAAATGTTTTATCCTGAATCCATTATAATTTATGGTATATTATGTTTCAATTCAAATTATTTCATTCATCGTTAGTTAAAATGAATTTATCCAAGTGGTATGGTATTTTCCCTCAATTTCAATTCATTGAGAGATATTTTTTGATACGAGAATAGATACATTTATAACATATATATACATAAACTATTTATTGAAATATCATGATTCCATCATTATTTTTTTAATTTTTATTTTTAATTCAAAATTATTTAATCAATGTGATTTGAAATCAAAGTTAATTTATGGTAAGGGATTTTATAAAAAAAATTTACTTTACATAATTATATTAATTATTTATTTACTAGGTAAAAATAATATTACATCTGTAATGAACAATAATATTTGCATCATATTTTATATTTATTTATATTTGTTATAAATAATCACTTCATTGATTAATTATAACATCATTGATAAAATAATTTTATGGTTTTTCTATATCACTTTTGTTTCCGTGAGAAATATGACATACTCAACACAGGATAATTTAATCTGGTGTATAGCTATCCC
Source organism: Viscum album (assembly GCA_963277665.1). Classification (NCBI taxonomy): domain Eukaryota; kingdom Viridiplantae; phylum Streptophyta; class Magnoliopsida; order Santalales; family Viscaceae; genus Viscum; species Viscum album. The sequence continues at coordinate 1,345,472,397 of OY728121.1, read as the reverse complement.
ATTATTATTATATTTCATTATTCACATTATATTAATTTTTTAATATTTCATTTCTTGTTATTTCTTTAATTGTTATTAATATTCAATATTTACAAAATTTTTAAGGGCTTAATTAATAATCCCATTATTTTTTTTGATTGTTTATATTTAGGTCCCTATAAGGGTAATTATTAAAAATTTATATCGTAAAACGAATTATTTTCTTCATGACTAGTTATTTTTTTATGTTTTCACATTTTCATTTCATTTTACTCTTTTATACACTTAATATATCAAAATAAATGTTTTAAAAGAAACCCTAAATTGTCTTATTCGATTAGTAATAATTTTCTTCTATGACCATATTTTATATAAAATGATTTAAATAACTATTTTAAATATGCACTAATTAATTATTAATATGATTTTAACCATGTTTAATATTTTAAATAAATATAAATGGAATATACTTTTCATTTTCTGAATAATTTACTTTTTTGTTTTTAATCAAAAAATGAGAAATAATATTTTTTTAAATTTACATGGCATGAGCTAATTTTCCACTATCATGACCAAATAATTATTTAATTATTCTATTAAAATATTATATTGTTCAATTAAAAATTATTACCAAATATGTTTCATATTTTTAGTTATCATAATAAATTTTAAAGATGAAATGTATATTTTTATCAAGAATATTTTCAATGGTTTGTTAATTCTATTTATAATCACCAGTAGTGCTAGAAATTTATTCTACATACTATCCACTGGGTATATAGTTTTGTTATATCATCCAGATGCTTTTTATGAATGTATTATGAACTTTTTTACTATGAAAATATTAGTATTCTGTATTATTTTTTCAAAGTATTTTTCAGATTATATTTTGATGAATTCTTTTTCTCCACAAATGTAAGATGATTTATTATGAATTATTTAGTGATGTATGGGATCAAGAATTACATATATCATCAATGATTTTGTATTTTTACAAATATTAACTTATTGTATAGCATTATTAAATGTATTTGTAGTAAATACCTTCAAATAGTTTAAGCATTTCAGGAAAAAAATTTCCACTTTATGTTACAGATGTCCATAAATATGCATTATATCATTGTAAAAGTATTTATAAATTTTATGGTTAATTTTATATTGATATCTATAGATATGTTTCCATGTCAAGTTATTATTTATATTTCCACATTTTAACATAATTTACTCCTATAATACAATTCATTAGGATTAAATTATCGATTAAAACGTAATGTGACATCTGTTATTTACTTTTTCATATTGATTATCACTTATTTACATATGATATATTCAACTTTACATAACCCTTAACAAGATCATGATATGACCGTTATATTATTCCTTTACCTAGTACATCAAGTAGGAATCATTAAATGAGTTTAAGGATGAAAAATATTTACATTCACATTGTTTGGTATTTTATGTTTTCAAATGAAATGTGATATTAAATTATATATTGTTTCGCAATAACAAAAAACTAATAAGTCCTTTGTGATGTGATATCTTGTATCCTATAATGAGTTAATAAATTAACCCCCAACAATGGATTATTGGGGTTATGGTATTTAAAATTACATGATGGATAATCCAAATGCTTCAATTATTATATGAAGGAAAATAATAATACATTTATTATGATAAGGATCATTTTAATATTTAAAAAATAATCTCAATGGAAAAAAGATATATTTTTTATTTCACATTAAAAAAATATATTTATTTGATATCATTATTTACATGAAAAATCTATTTTAAACAAAATGAGATAGACTTTTAAAATAATATTATTTAATGGGATATTTGTCACAAAGAAATTGTATTTATAGTTTTTAATTGTACTAACTAAATTAGGAGAAATTATTTTTTACCCATTTATAAAATTATCTTTTTCGAGTTAAATATGATAAATTTTTTAATAAAATCACTTAAACGTGTGATATGATTTATTTCTTAAAAATATTTATATAAACATAGGTTTTTTTATTATTAAATAGAATTAAACAGTATTAGATATTGATTTTAGGGAATGTTTTATATAATATATTTTGTACGATATTTAAAATGTCATCCAATACATTTTACATGGAAAATAATGTGTGTAATCTCATTTTTATGCATAAAAATTCAATTTTCTAAAAAATGATTTTTATGTGTTTTTCAGAGTAATTTTGAACTAAATGTATAAAGAAATAAAGTAATGGAATATTTTAAAATATTTTTAGTATTTTTAGTTATCAAAACTAATACATTTTAATATTATTATTATAATTTATGGACATAATGAATAATATAAAATATTAAAAATGTGTTATTTTGGTTAAGGGAAAAATAGGTTTATTAAGTGTAATCCTAAAATGTAAGGGTTAAATATAATAAAATACTTGATTTGATTTGAATTGTTGATTTTTGTTTAACTTTATAAATAATTAAATTGATAAATTTTCATTTTGATACACATAACATTATTAATACATTATTATATTTCAATCATTTGAAAATTTATATTTTGTCACCTTACTCCCTTATATAGTTGTTCCACCTATACTCTTAATAACACATCATGATAATTATATATCAACCCTAATATACCATAATAAGTTCATAAAATCACTCACCATTCCCCTGAATTTATTTTATTTTTCTAATATATCATTCTTTCAACAGCTAAGTATTAAGCTAAAGTACGGTTCTTGAACAAGTGGTATAGCTCTTAATTGGGAACTTTTACTTATATTTATTCTTCAACTTACAAAAAAAATATGCTATCCAATACAAAATAAATAAACTAGTATAATTATTATAAATAATTTCTATTCTCATGATTGATCAAACTTTTTACAGCTACTTTTAATAAAATGATAAATGAAAGTATTGCTCGTGTGTATGTGTGGTCTACTACTTTTATGAAACAATGTGATTCATTTTCCATTATCATCAAACGTGGATAGTAATTTTAATTGATTTAATATTATTATATTGTACTAATGATATCATTTTACTTGTGAAATTATTTTTTATCATTTACCTTTATACCGGTCTATTTATTGGTAGAATATAATTTCATTTGTGGGTACATATGGGCTAACAGATATGTGTAGTGATGTGATTTTTTTCTCCTGTTAATTATATCAATAATTAAAAATTATATATTATGATAAAATATTAAAAAATTATAGATTAATATTCTAGTGGTGATCAATCCATTACAAATTTCAAGTTATAAATACCAATAGATAGAAAAACTCATAGAAAATGGAACTATTTTCTCTCGGATGTTCATTTTAATTGTAAATTTTCTAAAAAATTGATAATTCAAAATTATAATCGAAGGATTCAGATTATTATATGTATTATTGTAGTAATTAAATATATTTAAATCAAATATATATTAATTCTATTGGATATCTGAACACATATAAAAAAGGGTAATCATGTTGTAAGAGATATATTTTTCAATACTACTTTATTCATTAATTTTTTTCTAGTATTTCCATTAGGGGAAATAATATGAATATTATACTTAATGAACATATATTTTCTTATAATTTGTTTATTTCATGATTTATTATTTATTATTAATGTTTCTCCTCTTTTATTAACTATTATGATGGGAAAAATTTATTTAAAGAGAAGTCCACATTATTTTATCTTTTGTCAATAAAATTTGTATTCCATGTCTATAATCATCAAAATTTATTATAAATATTATTTCCTATACTTGAAATGAATCAATTTGTTTTTCAAACATTGAATTTATTTTCAATGTTTTACAAAGGCATATTTATAAAAAATATCTGAATATATGATTTTGACTTTCTTCAAATGTGTGAAAGTAAAGATTTCAATTGGTGGTAACTATATAAATAGAATTTACTATTCTCATAATAGTTATTTTACCAGATAATTCCATCACATATACTATTTATATATTATGAAAAACTAATTTTTATCATGGTAATTTTTAATTATGTTTTTATCAAAATGGATGGATGTTCTGGTATAATTTCATAAAAATGATCAAATGATCTTTGAAACTATTTTTTAATCAATGTAAATTCCATATAGCAATTGATATTCTTAACTAGAGATATTATCAAATCGTACCCACCACATTCTATCTCTAGATATATTTGGATGTCAATGATTTAATGATTATTAAATGAAAATACTCTTTCCCCATCAGTTAATTATATTTGGAAGTAGCCTTTATAAAATCAATTTATTTTCCAAAGGATGTGATAGTAAAGAATAATAAAATTTTTATAAAACATATTTCCATTACATGGTTTATTTTATGATAATGTGATAAACATTTTATATTTTTTTTCATATATGTATATATACTCTCTTTTGTGACTGGTGGGTCATGAATTATATATCTATATAATGTACTTCGTAATGATAATTGAGTTGATAATATTTTATGATATGAAATATTGAATAAACCCATAGGAGATGTTAGAGTGAACAATATTAAATTTAGTCCTAACAGAGTGTTGTAAATTTGTAATTAGGAATATCCATTTTTCGACATTTTCCAAATAGAAAATCGTAGGAGTGAACCATGATTAATGATTTTATTTTAATGTTTATGTTTATTCCAAACAATCATGTCCAATACTTATGATATTTTTTCATAGAATATGTTTTATTATTAATGGTTTCATGCACTTATAACATATGTAATTTGTTTTTAAAAATCATTATTCTGTGATTTTTTAAGGATATTTGAATGATTTGGTATTATTATTATATGTTATCATCACATTCTCAAAACATTATGATTATCTTAATAACACTTATGATTGTTGATTCAAGACTTTTATGTTTACCATTACTAAAAATATTATCTCACACATTATTATGTTTACTTTACCGTAGATAAGAGATAAGGTTCTAAGTATGGTATTTTGTTTATATATACTATTTGGGAATATATTTGTGAGATATATCGAATATCTTTTATAAAATAACAAAATATTTTTTTAGTATCTAATTCAAAATTTTATTAATGGTTTGAAGTTTTTTCTATTATGAGATATATTGAATATTAATTTAATGTAATGTGATATATATATAATAGATGTGTATGACAACTATGGTTGTTTTAGAATAGGGTATGGTTTGTTATTTCATATTTGGATTAGAGAACTTTTTTAAAACCCCTATGGGTAATATTGAGTATAGGATATCATCTCAAATCATTGGTAATGTAAATATTGTGTGGTTTTCCAAAAAATTCGTCACAATCATGATATTAGAATGTGGATGTGGTTGTGGAACCAATGCAACAAGGGGTATTAAATATGAAAGATCTTTATTTTGTATTTACTCAATCTCCATAGGTGAATTATGAGTTGGACTAGGAATTCACAATTGGATACACTCCTTGGTGATATTATGACATTAATTAAAATTTTATTTATAATACATTGTGAATGATTTCAATAGATGATTAACATTAATGAACTAGGGTATATTTAATGTTTTATAGACTAAAAATAAGTTTTCATGATTTAGAGACCCTATGATTCATTTTTACTGATTAAATTATCGGTCACAATGATTATTGTTCCCCATACTATGTATTATTTATTATTAAATGGATGGACCTATTATAAATAATGTTAACACTGAATATGAAATAATGTTATATGACCATCTTTATGTTAATAAAAAGGATTATATAGATGGTATTTAAAATAGAATATCTACTCTCATCCTACTCTATAATGTTATGAATGGTAAGATGAATCATTTTGATCATTACAGTGGAAAAAGTAAAGAATAAGTCAATACAAATTCTTTTATGATAAAAAAACCTTCTTTCAATGGATCCTCTAATACTATAATTACTATGAAATGGATCTTTAGCACTGAAAAGATATTTTTCAATCTCTAATAATCAAAAAAATATATTTTCGTTGTAGTATGTCAATTAGAAGGAGAAGAAGATAAATGGTGGACTCAAATCTTGGATATGAGGAAATATGATGAAATTGTACCCATGACATCGGTTGAGCTTAGAAATTTATTTTTTATTATGTATTTTTTATGAACTCATTACAGAAAAAATAATATAGAATTTCTTATACCAAAAAAAGTTATTACATATCCACTAGTACCTATGAGGAAAATTTCACAAGACAATCATAATATTATTCCTATTGAATCGTTGATCCTAAAAAGAAAAGATGTTCAATTATTTATAGTATAACTACACGTATTATAAGGGACTACCCTATAAGAAAAATTCATATAAATTGTGAAATAATTTTATCTTATTTCAAGAAATATTTTGAAATTAGATACTCTCAGTGTTATCTGAGTTTGTGGAAAAAAGAGAAATTTATATTTCTTACACATCTTAAAAATATAACCCATACAGGGAAGAAAATTTATTTTTCTTTCCCATTATAATTGTGTAATGAAAAATAGAGTAAATTTACATAAGAATTCAATAAAAAACTTTAACAATGAAAATGAAATCCTTATGGTTTAACATTATTTATGTGATGTAAATGGGTCTTTATTGAAATTAATGTTGAATCGCATTAATAAAATGCTCCCCCTACACACCAATTCTATAATTATGGGGAGAATGGAATTTATTCAAATAATTTAATGTATTTAGGTGTTAAGAAATATAATTTTTTTTAAACATCTTATGTTATGAGACAATGATATAGTTCATGTGATTATAAATAAATGGTTCACCAGAATGAAGTGGTAAAAGGTATATACGTAAACGACCCTCGAACATTAAATGTGAAATTTTATTCTAAATCTACCAACACATTGAAATATGATAACTTTTTAAAGGATATCACACAACCACATCAATGTTTTGGTGTTTATTTTGTAGTAAAATACCTAATGTTAAGATGACCATATCTCAAGTATAAATCTCTTTCTTGATAGAAGTTTATAGGAATTTACATTCTACAAATATTGATGTTCTCTAAGTAGTTCAATTTTTTATTTTTTTTTGGAATGAATTGTCTCTCTAAATATAGATCTAATATCATTTATAAGGGAATCTATTTCATGTTTTATATTTTGAATAATATTATGATAATATTTATATGAAGGGATAAATGATAAACTTCATCGATTTTACTTCTATTATGTGGCTATTACTATCTATTAACTATGTATTTTTATATAAAATGGTTGGAAAGAAACTAAAATAGTAAGATATTTACCTTCTTTGGGATTATTTTGTTGTATTTTATAGAGAATAAATATTTATAAACATATTATTAATTTATTTTTAACTTAATGTTTTAAAAAAATCCACCCAATGATCACAAGGTATAGTGTATTTTCATGATGTGTTACATAATTCAGAAAAAAATAAACTAATAATGATTAATCATAATATCCATAATGAGATCCTAAATCCATTTGAGGCCATACAACTAGATAGGATAACATATACATTGCATAAAAAAGGGTTGAAAAAAATGTACCGGTAAGGGAATAAATGTGGTTCTAATGTATATCATATGAGTTTAATGGAATAACCTGATATCCTAAATGAAAAGTCTCAGTCAAAACAATTAGGGGGATATATAGAAAACATTGATTCATAAGACCATGTCAAAAAAAAGAATTTTGTATTAATATAATTCATGAAATAATATTAGCACAAACCTAACTGGAAAGACCACATCAATTAGTGGATGTAGTCCCATAAAATATTAGTCTTACTCCATAATCCTATTTAGAATTCCTCCCAATAAAATAAATACCCAATTAATTACTTTACTATTTTCACCCCTGATATAATGTAAAATTATATATATTCCACAAAAGGAAGTCAATCATAAGGAATAGACATAAGATTTATCCATGGAAATAAATGGTTTTCATAATCTTATCTCATCTCATAATCAAAATATATTTTAAAAAAATTCCAATGAGAAATTGGAATTAAATATTTTTTAAGATAATAAATTTCTAGATAATTATTGGTCACAAAATATGGTGTTTCTTTGGAAAAAATGTCATAACAAATTATAGGGAAATGGTTATATAATTTAATATTAAAAACATATTTCTAAGGAATATGTTAATGAAATATGGAGAGAGAATTAGTTTAGAATGTTCAATAAAAATTGTGATTAAAAAATAGGCATTCCTAATCCATTCATTTATTTAGAAAAATTATGAATATGATGGATGAAATTAAATTATATTTATATTAAATGATTAAAATATAGAAAATTTACCCTTGATAGATGTTGATATTAAATAAAACATTTTAGAAATAAACTTAGGGGCATTGTTTCCCCATCATAAGTATGGAAATGAAGAGATGAATATATTTAACTAAAATGAATAACATATTTATATTAATATAATATCATCATATATTATCACAAACCATCCCCTAGGGCCCATACTATGACTGTCATGACCCATCCTCGGGGCCCATGCCGTGACTACCCCAAACCCGCCTTCCATAGGCCAGGTGCTGGCAACTAGCACCAAGGCGTAAATCCCAACAAAAAGGGAAGGCATTTCCTTTGAAAAGTAATCAAGCACCACAGAGTAAGCAAGCGGAAAAGTAAACACTAAGTAAAAAATGTACAAGCTGTGCTGAAAGTAAAAGGGGCCGGAAATACAAGCCCAAATGTAAATTACAACTGAAAGGAAAAACAACAACTGAAAGGAAAAACTACAGCGTCGAGCCATCCTCTGGAATTCACACCTGAAGGGTGGGTACAGATAGCCTCCACTGCTCCTCGGGTCCACCTAACCGCTCTGAGTACATCCCGCCCAGTGGTCCACCTCAAGGTACTGTCCTGCTCCTCACGCCTCCTCCACGATCAGCGCTGTCCGTCGTCTGCAACCAACACCACGAAGTGCGGGCATAGCCCGTGCAGGGGTGAGTATAAGATACTCAGTAGAGACCCCGAGTCCCCCGAATGTCTCCCGAAATCCACAAAGGATAATCCATGAAGGAGAGATACAATCAAGAAGTAACATCTGACATGGCTTAGGTATATTCCCATACATATACCTAAGTCATCAATTCCCCAATCGGCTCCAACGTCCGAGCCCTAGCACAACCCAGTCCACACAGAGAAGTAAAACGCATACCCACGCAGGATAGAACAACACAATCCACAAAGGAGAGTAAACAGTAAATCCACACAGGATAGCTCAACACAATCCAAAAAGGAGAGAAACACAAGATTCAGCTCACACAGGTATACTTCTTCGGATGACGAAAATATGATCTCTGATCCATATAAGTCGTCGGACCCACGAAGGATCGATAGGTAACTAATCTCTGCAGTGACCCACACAGGATCGGACCCACATAGGATCGGGCCCATGAAGGACCTGTAGGAGTCGGCTCACACAGAACCGCTGAGTGTTGACCCACACAGGATCAGATCCGTACAGGATCGGGCCCACACAGGACCGGGCCCACGCAGGACCTATAGCACTGATCCACATAGGATTGCTGAGTGCAGTAGTCATCGCAGTCCGCTGAGGATCTCTGCACAGTCGTCGCCGCAGTCCACTGAGGATCTCTGCACGGTCGTCATCGGAGTCCACAGAGGATCTCTCCACAGTCGTCGTCGGAGTCCATGGAGGATCTCTGCATAGTCGTCGCCGTCGAGGAAGCAGTCGCAGCCATCACTAGGGTTCCCGCACACAGCAAGCTCGTTCGGGAGGGTCCGCTCCACAAGCCGAGAGGCTGATACATCAACTGTCACGAAGTCCAGAGTTGATGTATTCAAAAGTTCCGTATCGTCAACAGGAACTCAACGCAACAGACGGCGCGTCGATCGGACGCCCGGTCTGAGAGTTATTGGCTTTTTCGTCCGAGGGGCCCGGTTGGTTTTTAAGGACAAACGAACCCAACCGTACTCCACCTACGTCCAAACCTCGGGCTGAGGGTTCCAAAAGATCCGTCTCACAAAGAGGAACTCAACAAAGCTGACGGTACGTCAATCGGACGTCCGTGGCTCAAGATATGAGCGTTTCCGCTCCGAGGGCCCGGTTGGTTTCATGTACGTACCAACCCGGCCGAACTCAAAGTATTCCGAATCCATGAGTGCGATATACCGAAACGCCCGTCTCGATCCAAGGATCGCGTTGTCACTGACGGCGGGTCGTTTGGAGGCCCGTAGTTCAAGATACGGCTATTTGAACGAAGTCTGTCTGAAGACGGGGGGGTCCGGGCCCGGGCCGACGCGGCCCGACCCCCACTGGTTGGCCCGAACCGGGTCGGGTCCGACCCGGTTGGCCGGCCCGGCTCGGCCAGGGATGGTCCGACGCGGCTCGGCCGAGCGGCCGACGCGGGGGAAAGCCGCCGCCCCGCGTGACACTCCCGCGGCACCCGCGGGGTGTCGGCCAGACACCCGCGGGGTGTCGCGTGACAACCCCGCGGCACCCGCGGGGTGTCGCGTGACAACCCCGCGGCACCCGCGGGGTGTCGCCCTGGACACTCGCGGGGTGCCGCGTGACAACCCCGGGGCACCCGCGGGGTGTCACGCTGGACACCCGCGGCAACCGCGGGGTGTCGCGCTGGACACCAGCAGGGTGCCGCCGCCTCCGGCCGCCGGCGCTGCCGCGCCGGCGACCCACGCCACCACCGGCTTCCGCGGGCCGCCGGAGTCGATCCGGTGGCCGGTTTTCCTTCCCGTCTGCGCCGTTGTTCCTCCCAGGTTCCGTTCTTTACTGCGGGATCATCAAACACCCGTTGCGGCACGTTCCGTCGTCGCCCGCCAAATCCACAAAACACGAAGAACGACGGAGGGTTGCCAGGCCGTGTTCGTTTGACCCGCACCCTCCGCGTTAGATAATAAAAAAAACAACGGGAGAAAATTGTTCAACACATGAACCGACAATTTTAATAAAATAAAAATTGTTCATTTGAAACTGGCTCTTTAATTTTCAAAGAACGTTCACGGGAATATAAGAGGGGTATTCCAAAATTATAAAATCCCTACCTCGTTGATCGTCGCGCACGGGCGTTCTTCGCGGAAAAGCTCGTCACGGAAGAGAGGGGTCGTCACGTCGTCGCGGGGAGGCGTCGCGTCGTCGCGGAATCCGGCGTTGAGTCGGCGAGCTCAACAGACCAAGAATAACAGATTTAAATTATAAATAATTAAATCTGTGTTTAAAACCAAAAAGGAAGGAACCTTGTGAGGAAATCCGAAATCACTCACCTCAACGGTCGGTGATCGGAGATCGGGGCGGAGAAGGACGTCTCGGACGGAAGCGTCGTCGATTTCCGGGTTCGGCGTTCTTCGCGTTCTTCGCGTTCTTCGCGTTCTTCGCGAGGGAGAAGAAGAAACAAGGATCCTCTCAAATCTTCTCAAACGATTTTGGGTTGGTCTTATTTTATTAATATGCCAACACACGAAAACAGGTTAAGAAACGATTGAATTAATTAGTTGAATTAATTCAACGAAAGAAACAGGCCATTTAATTCACGAAATAAACCGCCCAATTAAATGGTCTGTTAAGAATTTAGAAAACGCGTCAGTTGACTTTCATTAAGACGGGTTTTCACGGGTGTGTTTCTTAGCGGAAAGAAACGGCGGGGCTCGTGTGGGCCCCACCTCACAAATATCCTACCAAGGGGGTAGGATATTTCTAGATAGCATCCTATCCAGTTCAACTCAGTTCAAGCCGCTTTAAGTGGCTTCAAGTGGCTTCCAAGTGGCTTAAGTGAAATAAAATTAAGTTGTCGCAAAATTATTTTATTTCATAACTTTAAGCCCGAAAATTAAAAACCACACCCGAGCAAATGCAACTCCGGAAGAGGCATTTCTATGTGAAAATGGGCGCTGGAATTTCATTGGTGCCCTCAGAATTCAATTCCGGGCACCGGTTCAAAAGTTATAAAAACTCGCTCGCCCGTTCACTGAACATACCCGAGAAAATCTTCGGAAAATGATTCCGGGCACACCGGGCCTCGGAATCAGGTGCCGTCAGAAACTGCGCTCTTGTAAAATTCCAAAGAAAATTAAGAAAAAAATTTTCTTGAAATTTACAGGTCTTTACATTACTCCCACCTCCAGACTTTACGTCCCCGTAAAGATACATCAAAAAATAGGGAAACAAATGTGGGTACTGAGCATGCATCTGAGCCTCCCGCTCCCAAGTGCTCTCCTGGAGGTTCCCGTGCTGCCATCTGATGCACATAAGAGGAATCGATCACCCACGTAGGACCCGCTCCTGTCGATACTCTATCTCCACTGGGACCTTCGCAAAAGTCGCTCCATCATCCACGTCTAGCTCCCCATAGTCAATGATGTGTGTCGGGTCGTGCACGTATCTCCTTAGCTGGGATACGTGGAAGACGTCGTGCACCCGGTGCAACTGAGGTGGCAGAGCCAGATGATAAGCCACCTCGCCAACCCTGCTGAGGACCTGGAAGGGTCCGATGAAGCGTGGAGACAACTTGCCGCCTCGGCCAAATCTCCTCAAACCACGTCGAGGTGAGACCTGCAAGAAGACGTGGTTGCCATCCTCGAACTCTAGTGGCCTCCTCCTCCTGTCAGCATATGACTTCTGCCGGCTCTGTGCTGTCCTCATCCGCTCCTGGATGACCTGGACCTTCTCTGTCGTGGCCCGAACCATCTCTGGTCCCACAAGTGCTGACTCCCCAGGGTCTGTCCAGCACAAAGGGGATCTGCAAGGCCTGCCGTACAACGCCTCGTAGGGTGCCATCCCGATGGTGGAGTGGTAGCTGTTGTTGTACGCAAACTCTACCAAGGGTAGGTGGTCCTCCCAGCTGCGACCAAAGTCGAGGACACATGCGCGGAGCATGTTCTCAAGAGTCTGAATAGTCCTCTCCGTCTGACCATCCGTCTGAGGGTGAAAGGCAGTGCTCAGACGTAGTCGCGTCCCAAACGCCTCCTGCAACCCCTTCCAAAGTCGAGAAGTAAAACGAGCATCCCGATCGGAGACGATAGTCGATGGCACACCGTGAAGTCGTACAATATCCTGAACGTAGAGACGCCCCAAGCTCTCCACTGAGCCCTGCTCTCGGATGGGTAGGAAGTGTGCCGACTTGGTGAGTCGGTCAACAATCACCCAAATGGAGTCGTGACCTCTGGAAGTGCGTGGAAGTCCAGTCACAAAGTCCATAGATATCCCGTCCCACTTCCACTCCGGGACCTCCAAGGGCTGTACAAAGCCTGCTGGTACCTGATGTTCTACCTTCACCTGCTGGCAGGTGAGGCACCGTGAAACGAAATCTGCCACAACCTTCTTCATGCCCGGCCACCAGTGCTGTCGTCTGAGATCCTGGTACATCTTCGCCACTCCAGGATGTACCGCCAAAGGAGAAGTTTGATTCTCTCTCAGCACGTCCTCTCGTAAAGCGACTGGTACCAAGGTACGTCCTCTGAAAAGGACATCGTGCTCTGATCCAAGGGAGAACCCATCAGGTTCTTGTCCTGAGGATATCTGTGCTCGTCGTGTCTCACAGTCAACGTCCCCACGTTGTGCCTCTCTGACCCGCTGAAGAAGTGGAGGAGAGACTTTGAGAGACTGAAGGAAGGCTGCTCCGTCTCTATCCACGAAGGATATCTGCAAAGCGGCTAGCTGCTCTGTCGCCTCCTCAAGTAGCTGGATGCCCGTCCTCCTGCTGAGGGCATCAGCCACCACGTTCCCCTTCCCAGGAGTATAGAATATCTCAATGTCATAGTCCTGGAGGAACTCGAGCCATCGCCGCTGTCTCAGGTTCAGGTCCTTCTGAGAGAAGATGTACCTGAGACTCTGGTGGTCAGAAAAGACTGTGAAGCGCTCGCCCATCAGATAGTGTCTCCATGTCTTCAGGGCAAAGACCACTGCTTCAAACTCCAAGTCATGGGTAGGGTAGTTCTGCTCATGAGGCCCCAACTAACGTGATCCGTAGGCAATCACGGCCCGCTCCTGCGTCAGGACACACCCGAGTCCGGTCCCTGATTCATCGCAGTAGACTACGTATCCAACTCCCTCCTCAAGAAACCTCATGATAGGTGCGCTGGTCAACCTCTGCCTCAACTCCTAGAAGCTCTGGTGACATCTATCTGACCACACGAAGGGTTTCCCCTTCTTCGTCAACGCTGAGAGTGGGGCCACAACTCTGGAGAAGTCTAGCACAAATCTCCGATAGTATCCAGCTAGGCCCAAGAAACTCCGCACCTCTGTCACGCTCTTGGGTGGCTCCCAAGCTAGCACTGCCTCGATATTCGCGGGATCCACTGCAACTCCCGCCTCAGAAATGACGATCCCCAAGAAGTGGGCCTCACATAACCAGAACTGACACTTCGAGAGCTTGCCATAAAGCTGGTGCTCTCGGAGTGTGTCTAGTACAACACACAGGTGGTAGGCGTGCTCCTCCTCCGCCGTCGATTACACCAATATTTCGTCGATGAAGACCACGACAAATCGATCGAGGTATGGCTGGAAGATCCTGTTCATGAGTCTCATGAACACTGCTGGAGCGTTGGTCACGCCGAAAGGCATAACCAAGAACTCATAGTGGCCATACCGACACCTGAAGGCCGTCTTCTGCACATCCTCATCTCGAACTCTAAGCTGATGATAGCCTGACCTGAGGTCTATCTTCGAGAACCACCATGCTCCCTTGAGCTGGTCGAAGAGGTCATCAATCCTGGGTAGCGGATACTTGTTCCTCACTGTCACCTGATTCAGGCGACGATAATCGACACACAGTCGCAAGCTCCCGTCCGCCTTCTTGGCGAACAAAATCGGGGAAGCCCAGGGCGAAACACTGGGTCGGATGAACCCCTTGCCCTGCAAGTCCTCCAACTGTACCCGCAGCTCTCGAAGCTCAGCGGGGGCCATCCGATATGCTGAAGTGGATATCGGGGCTGTCCCGGGGTACAGGTCAATATAAAAGTCTACCTCTCTGCGAGGAGGTAGTCCTGGAACATCGTCGGGAAAGACGTCCGCGTACTGATCCACCACTGCAGGAAAACTGGGACTCCGCACGTCAACTGCTCCCAGGATGAGGATAGCCAACTGATGAGTGATGGGCTGACCTCTCCTCTGCGTGAGTCCATCCTGTGCTGCTAAGGCTCCCTTCTTGGCGGTGAAGGTGAACCTGCTCCCGTCGGTGCGCACACATCGCACCTTGCGCCTAATGCAGTCAATCTGAGGATCTCTGCACGGTCGTCGTCGGAGTCCACGGAGGATCTCTGCACAGTCGTCCTTGGAGTCCACGGAGGATCTCTGCATAGTCGTCGCCGTCGAGGAAGCCGTCGCAGCCAGCACTAGGGTTCCCGCACACAGCAAGCTCGTTCGGGAGGGTCCGCTCCACAAGCCGAGAGGCTGATACATCAACTGTCACGAAGTCCAGAGTTGATGTATTCAAAAGTTCCGCATCGTCAACAGGAACTCAACGCAACAGACGGCGCGTTGATCGGACGCCCGGTCTGAGAGTTATTGGCTTTTTCGTCCCAGGGGCCCGGTTGGTTTTTAAGGACAAACCAACACAACCGTTCTCCACCTGCGTCCAAACCTCGGGCGGAGGGTGCCAAAAGATCCGTCACACAAAGAGGAACTCAACAAAGCTGACGACACATCAATCGGACGTCCGTGGCTCAAGATATGAGCGTTTCCGCTCCGAGGGCCCGGTTGGTTTCGTGTACGAACCAACCCGACCGAACTCAAAGTATTCCGAAACCTTGAGTGCGATATACTGAAACGACCGTCTCGATCCAAGGAACGCTTTGCCACTGACGGCACCAAGGCGACTAGCACCAAGGCGTAAATCCCAACAAAAAGGGAAGGCATTGCCTTTGAAAAGTAAACAAGCACCACAGAGTAAGCAAGCGGAAAAGTAAACACTATGTAAAAACTGTACAAGCTGTGCTGAAAGTAAAAGGGGCCGGAAATTCAAGCCCAACTGTAAAGTACAACTGAAAGGAAAAACAGCAACTGAAAAGAAAAAACTGCAGCGTCGAGCCGTCCTCTGGAAGTCCCACCTGAAGGGTGGGTACAGATAGCCTCCACTACTCCTCGGGTCCACCTAATCGCTTCGAGTACGTCCTGCCCAGTGGTCCACCTCTAGGTACTGTCCTGCTCCGCATGCCTCCTCCACGATCAGCGCTGTCTGTCGTCTGCAACCAACACCACGAAGTGCGGGCATAGCCCGTGCAGGGGTGTGTATAAGCTACTCAGTAGGGACCCCGAGACCCCCGAAGGTCTCCCGAAATCCACAAAGGATAAGCCACGAAGGAGAGATACAATCACGAAGTAACATCTGACACGGCTTAGGTATATGCCCATACATATACCTAAGTCATCAATTCCCCGATCGGCTCCAACGTCTAAGCCCTAGCACAACCCAGTCCACACAGGAAAGTAAAACGCATACCCACACAGGATAGAACAACACAATCCACAAAGGAGAGTAAAAAGTAAATCCACACAGGATAGCTCAACACAATCCACAAAGGAGAGAAACACAAGATTCAGCTCACACAGGTATACTTCTTCAGATGACGAAAAGATGATCTCGGATCCATATAAGTCGTCGGACCCACGAAGGATCGATAGGTAACTAATCTCTGTAGCGACCCACACAGGATCGGACCCACACAGGATCGGGCCCACGCAGGACCTGTAGGAGTTGGCTCACACAGAACTGCTGAGTGTTGACCCACACAGGATCGGATCCGTACAGGATCGGGCCCACACAGGACCGGGCCCACGCAGGACCTGTAGCACTGATCCACGTAGGATCGTTGAGTGTAGTAGTCGTCGCAGTCCGCTGAGGTCTCTGCACAGTCGTCGCCGCAGTCCACTGAGGATCTCTGCACGATCGTTGTCGGAGTCCATGGAGGATCTCTGCACAGTCGTCGTCGGAGTCCACGGAGGATCTCTGCACAGTCGTCGCCATCGAGGAAGCAGTCGCAGCCAGCACTAGGGTTCCAGCACACAGCAAGCTCGTTCGGGAGGGTCCGCTCCACGAGCCGAGAGGCTGATACATCAACTGTCACAAAGTCCAGAGTTGATGTATCCAAAAGTTCCGCATCGTCAACAGGAACTCAACGCAAAAGACGGCGCGTCGATCGGACGCCCGGTCTGAGAGTTATTGGCTTTTTCGTCACAGGGGCCCGGTTGGTTTTTAAGGACAAACCAACCCAACCGTACTCCACCTGCGTCCAAACCTCGGGCGGAGGGTGCGAAAAGATCCGTCTCACAAAGAGGAACTCGACAAAGCTGACGACACGTCAATCGGACGTCCGTGGCTCAAGATATGAGCGTTTCCGCTCCGAGGGCCCGGTTGGTTTTGTGTACGAACCAACCCGGCCGAACTCAAAGTATTCCAAAACCTTGAGTGCGATATACCGAAACGACCGTCTCGATCCAAGGATCGTGTTTCCACTGACGGCGGGTCGTTTGGAGGCCCGTAGTTCAAGATACGGCCATTTGAATGAAGTATGTCCGAAGACGGGGGGTCCGGGCCCGGGCCGACCCGACCCGACCCCCCTTGGTTGGCCCGAACCGAGTCGGGTCCGACCCGGTTGGCCCGGACAGGGCCGGTCCGGCTCGGCTCGGCCGAGCGGCAGAGCGGCCGACGTGGGGGAAAGCTGCCGCCCCGCGGGACACTCCCGCGGCACCCGCGGTGTGTCGCGCTGGACACCCGCGGGGTGTCGCCGCCTCTGACCGCCGGCGCCGCCGCGCCGGCGACCCGCGCCACCACCGGCTTCCACGGGCCACCGGAGTCGCTCCAGTGGCCCGTTTTCCTTCCCGTCTGCGCCGTTGTTCCTCCCGGGTTCCGTTCTTTATTGCGGGATCATCAAACACCCATTGCGGAACGTTCCGTCTTCGCCCGCCAAATCCGCAAAACAGGAAGAACGACGGAGGGTTGCCGGGCCGTGTTCGTTTGACCCGCACCCTCCGCGTTAGATAATAAAAAAAAACGGGAGAAAATTATTCAACACATGAACCGACAATTTTAATAAAAAAAAATTGTTCATTTGAAACCGGCTCTTTAATTTTCAAAGAACATTCACGGGAATATAAGAGGGGTATTCCAAAATTATAAAATCCCTACCTCGTTGATCGTCGCGTGCGGGCGTTCTTCGCTGAAAAGCTCATCGCGGAAGAGAGGGCTCGTCGCGTCGTCGCGGGGAGGCGTCGCGTCGTCGGGGAATCCGGCGTTGAGTCGGCGAGCTCAACGGACCAAGAACAACAGATTTAAATTATAAATAATTAAATCTGTGTTTAAAACCAAAAAGGAAGGAACCTCGTGAGGAAATCCGAAATCACTCACCTCAACGGTCGGTGATCGGAGATCGGGGCGGAGAAGGACGTCTCGGATGGAAGCGTCGTCGATTTTCGGGTTCGGCGTTCTTCGCGTTCTTCGCGTTCTTCGCGAGGGAGAAGAAGAAACAAGGATCCTCTCAAATCTTCTCAAAAGATTTTGGGTTGGTCTTATTTTATTAATATGCCAACACACGAAAACAGGTTAAGAAACGATTGAATTAATTCGTTGAATTAATTCAACGAAAGAAACAGGCCATTTAATTCACGAAATAAACCGCCCAATTAAATGGTCTGTTAAGAATTTATAAAACGCGTCAGTTGACTTTCATTAAGACGGGTTTTCACGGGTGTGTTTCTTAGCGGAATGAAACGGCGGGGCTCGTGCGGTCCCCACCTCACAAATATCCTACCAAGGGGGTAGGATATTTCTGGATAGCATCCTATCCAGTTCAACTCAGTTCAAGCCACCTTTATGTGGCTTCAATTGGCTTCCAAGTGGCTTAAGTGAAATAAAATAAAGTTGTCGCAAAATTATTTTATTTCTTAACTTTAAGCCCGAAAATTAAAAATCACACCCGAGCAAACGCAACTACGGAAGAGGCGTTTCTAAGTGAAAACTGGCGCTGCGATTTCATTGGTGCCCTAAGAATTCGATTCCGGGCACCGGTTCAAATGTTAGAAAAACTCGCTCACCTGTTCACTGAACGTACCCGAGCCAATCTTCGGAAAATGATTTCAGGCACACCGGGCCTCGGAATCAGGTGCCGTCAGAAACTGCGCTCTTGTAAAATTCCAAAGAAAATTAAGAAAAAAAATTCCTTGAAATTTACGGGTCTTTACAATGACTACCCCAATATCTCCTTCAATAGGCTAGGTGCTGGTGACTAGCACCAGAAAAGTGAAACCCAAAAAGGGAATGCATTTCCTTTAATCATGTACACACACAAATTGGGAACACTACATACAGATAAAACATGATAGAAAAAAACTAGTACAACCACATACCACCATAGAGATTAAATATAAGTAATGAATGTAATAATGGGCCAATATACAATATGATGTTACTAATATTTTCATGACTTATTATATTCCCCCTTTACTTATTTTATATGAAATGTGCATAATTTGTGTAAAATATTAATGTTTTAATATTAAGTATAATATTTGAGCATTTTTAAAAGTAGTCCAATTGAGTCAGTTTAATGGTTTACTTATTAATTTCACTATACTGATCCAAATTGTGTGGTTCTTATTTTTTAGGATTCTACTTTCAATATAAAACATTTCATTAGAAGGAACCATGATCCAATTCTTCCATTGGAAGAGTCATATGGTCCTCACAAACAAGACAAAAGAATCTGTGAACAAACTAGACCAGCCTTGAAGATTGATTTTCTGGGTTCAATACAGAAGTCCAAAAACCTTAAATATCCACCATATTTAGGGGGACACTACATGTAATCTTGGATAAAAATTTCAAGGCCCAACTCCAAATAAAATGGGCCCAACATATGCTTTGAAGTCCAGCCCACCATTCTGGACGAGAATTAAAAGCAGTATAGTATGCATGACATATCTCCTGATGTAAGTATCCAATCGAGATGAGATTTTGTAGTGGGAAATAGGGGATATAGGAGGCCGACTTTTTTGAATAAACCATTCGGATTTGAAGGCATCTTCATATTCAAAACCCCTTTCACATTATGGACTTCAAAAATACTGGATTGAAATGGACAGTTTAACTTTGTTTAATCAACCGGCCATAACTTTTGATCCGTAAGTCCAAATGACTCCAAATTTTTAGATTAGTCTTCCAACATTATTGTCTACAACTTTTAAGAAGGATATATTTGAAGATTCGGATGTATGAATAGCCAAATTGACGATGCAAGTGGAGGGACAGATTGGGAATGCAAACAGTCCACCCCTTGGGATATAAATACTCTCCCCTTCTCTCCTTGAGAGGGGTTGGCATTTCATAAGAGAGGAGATCATATTGGCACGACCAAATCTTTTCCAAAGGCTTGGGAGGACCTTCCGTACTCAAGTTTTCAATTGAGAGACCTTTCCTCCTCTCTTTGTTTTTACTTACTTTTGTGTTCTTCATTTTTGTAATTTTGTAAGTCCTTTATTTTGTAATTCTATTTTAATGAAAGTTTCTTCTTCAATATCTCTTATTCTCCACCACCTTCTATAGTTTAATATTTATTTTCTTAAAATAGTTTAAATTCAGTTCAATCCCCTTCCCTTCTTTTTCTTCCTCATTCAATTGAAAATCCGTTTTTAATTATCATCATCGTTCGTGTGTGTGTGTCAACGTACCACTCTTTTCTAATCCCTTTCTTTTTCTTCTATTCTTAATTTATCATCATAATTATTTTAACCAGAATATTAAACATCAAAATGGATGAGTAAATCTCTCATTGGGGTGAGTTATAATTCGAGGATGTTAAGTGATTGAGAGTTTTGCTCGATGAGTATTCTTTAAATTAATATTGTGTATGTTAAACTTAATATGTCATGGATTAATGATATGTTTTGTTTAACGAGTGGTTTCCATGGATTATTGGAACCATAAATACACTACCATAAATATGTTTTGATTGAGATTATAACCCTAAGTTAAGTTAAGGCTTGGATTAAAGCCTTCACACTTAGGAATTCCAATCAACGTCAACTTATGACATGGGTGTTAATTTAATGCAATACAAAGTAAGGCACAAGGATATCACATGCTTAACTCCCCAATGATGAACTCACCCCAATATTTATCAATTTGGTAAATCAAACATCATCCATAAATCATTTCAATTAATCTCTGCAAACAAACCCCCCTAATCAAAATACAATCAACTAAAAACAATCGACTATTACAAAGTACCATCGCTGAGGATTCGACCCGAGTGCTGCTATACACATTAGCAGAGCACCGGAACTTTGACTGGTCGATAGGCGACAATCGGCCGTGCGTTTCAAATGATGGGTTGTGTCTTGGGTGGGTGAAAAATCATTCATCATCAACCTTTGATCGTGTTATAACTACTAAAATTATTTCCATGAGAAGATCAAACATGGGTTGGGAGATGACTGTGAGACTTGTTTCAAGCACAACTTTAAAAAAAAAGAGCAAAAAAGAAAAAGAAAAAGAACACTTGAATCATCTTGTATTGTGTCATTATTGGAAGTCTTCCATGTTGTACATATTCCATCATCTCACCCTATTCCATTTTCTATCTCCCTCTCTTTTCATTCATCACACATTCATTCCCTTGTAAATATGTGTTTCTATTTCCTTTCAAATCAAATTTCAAAAAAAATGTGCATTGATTTTTCCATGTTGGTGTTTTTAACCCCTCTTTTCCTTTGGACATTATATACCTACCATCCCATAGCCACTGAAAAACCCCTTAAAAGTACTCTTGATTCTTGTACACATTATATTTGGGAATGGAAGCTGAGAGCTCTTACAAACTCTTTATTTTCACTTTTTGTTGGTGAATGAGTGAACCTCCTAAAATACATTTTTATCATCTTGAGAGGAGTAAGTTTTGAGTGCCTACATTTTCCAATTCAAACCTTGATCATGAAAAAATGAATTGTTTCTGATGCATTATTGTGAACAAAATTTGTGATGGAATTCAATATGGATGAGTGAAATAGTCTAAACCTCCCCTGATTGGAGAAAACAAAATTTTAATATTTGTTGGTGAGTGAAAATGATTTTGTCATTTTATTATATTTGTTGCACATGAGGACATGCACAAATCTAAGTGTGGGGGAGTTGATGTTACTAATATTTCCATGACTTATTATATTCCCCCTTTACTTATTTTATATGAAATTTGCATAATTTGTGTGAAATATTAATGTTTTAATATTAAGTATAATATTTGAGCATTTTTAAAAGTAGTCCAATTGAGTCAGTTTAATGTTTTACTTATACCTGTCACTATACTGATCCAAATTGTGTGGTTCTTATTGTTTAGGATTCTCCTTTAAATATACAACATTTCATTAGAAGGAACCATGATCCAATTCTGCCATTTGAAGGGTCATATGGTCCTGACAAACAAGACCAAAGAATCTGTGAAAAAACTAGACCAGCCTTGAAGATTGATTTACTGGGTTCAATACAGAAGTCCAAAAACCTTAAATCTCCACCATAATTCGGGGGCCACTACATGTCATCTTGGATAAAAATTTCAATGCCCAACTCCAAATAAAGGGGGCCCAACATAAGCTTTTAAGTCCAGCCGACCATTCTGGCCGAGAATTAAAAGTAGTATAGTATGCATGACATATCTCCTGCTGTAAGCATCCAATCGAGCTGATATTTTGTAGTGGGAAAGAGGAGATATAGGAGGAAGACTTTGTTGAAGATACCATTCGGATTTGAAGGCATATTAATATTCAAAAACCCTTTCACATTATGGACTTCAAAAAGACTGGATTGAAATGGACAGTTTAACTTTGTTTAATAAACAGGCCATAACTTTTGATCCGTAAGTCCAAATGACTCCAAATGTTGAGAGTAGTAGGCCAACATTATTGTATACAACTTTGAAGAAAGAGATATTTGAATATTCCTATGTCTGAATAGCCAAATTGGAGATGCAAGTGGAGGGACAGATTGGGAATGCAAACAGTCCACTCCTTGGGCAATAAATACTCTCCCCTTCTCTCCTTGAGTGGGGTTGGAATTTCAGAAGAGAGGAGATCATATTGGCACGAAATAATCTTTTCCAAAGGCTTGTGAGGACCTTCCATACTCATGTTTTCACTTGAGAGACCTTTCTTCCTCTCTTTGTTTTCACTTACTTTTTTGTTCTTCATTTTTTGTAATTTTGTAAGTCCTTTATTTTGTAATTCTGTTTTAATGAAAGTTTCTCCTTCAATATCTCTTATTCTACTCCACCTTCTGTAGTTTAATATTTATGTTCTTAAAATAGTTTAAATTCAGTTCAGTCCCCTTCCCTTCTTTTGCTTCCTCATTCAATCGAAAATCCGTTTTTAATTGTCATCATCGTTTGTGTGTGTGTGTCAACGTACCAATCTTTTCTAATCCCTTTCTTTTTCTTCTATTCTTAATTTATCATCATAATTATTTTAACCAGAATATTAAACATCCAAATGGCTGAGTAAATCTCTCATTGGGGTGACTTATAATTCGGGGATGTTAAGTGATTGAGAGTTTTGCTCGATGAGTATTCTTTAAATTAATATTGTGTATGTTAAACTTAATATGTCATGGATTAATGATATGTTTTGTTTAACGAGTGGTTTCCATGGATTATTGGAACCATAAATACACTACCATAAATAAGTTTTGATTGAGATTAGAATCCTAGGTTAAGTTAAGGCTTGGATTAAAGCCTTCACACTTAGGAATTCCAATCAACGTCAACTTATGACATGGGTGTTAATTTAATGCAATACAAAGTAAGGCTCAAGGATATCACATGCTTAACTCCCCAATGATGAACTCACCCCAATATTTATCAATTTGGTAAATCAAACATCATCCATAAATCATTTCAATTAAGCTCTGAAAACAAACCCCCCTAATCAAAACCCAATCAACTAAAACCAATCGACAATTACGAAGTACCATCGCCGAGGATTCGACCCGAGTGCTGCTATACACATTAGCAGAGCACCGGAACTCTGACCGGTCGATAGGCGACAATCGGCCGTGCATTTCAAATGGCGCCGTTTCCAGGGATGGTGCTTTAAGTAGTCATTCGTTTCTGGTTATTGTAAAAAAAACCCAAAAAAATACAAAATTTTAAAAAAAATTAAAACAAAAATCACAAAGAAAAACCCGTCTTCTCATAAAAATCATAAACTGAAAAAATACAATGAAAAACCCGTCTTCCCCTTTCTTCCAAAATCTCTCTAAATGCCCCGTAGCCTTCCAAACAATCCCTCGGATTTGTTTGACCCTGAAATTGATAGAACTCTTCGTCGACTTAGGAGGACCATTAGGGATAACCAAATCACCCAAGAACCAATCATTTTCCTACCAATCGAATTAGATATGGCCAATCCTAGGGAACAAACATTGAAAGAACTTGCTTCCCCTGATATGAATTACCAACCTCTTGGTATTCAATATCCAAACATTGAAGCTGACTTCAAACTCAAATCGGGTTTGATCATCTTCTCCCTCATTTTCACGGGCTAGCCGGTGAGGATCCACATCTTCACCTTAAAGAGTTCCAAGTAGTATGCTCTACCATGAAGCATCAAGGGGTTTCTGAAGAACAAATAAAGCTTACAGCTTTCCCCTTTTCCCTAGCATATTCTTCCAAGTCTTGGCTCTACTACCTCCCACCTGGTTCCATAAACTCATGGGTTGACATGAAGAGACTTTTCCTTGAGAAGTTCTTTCCCGCTTCCCGAACAGCTTCTATCCGAAAGGAAATAAGCGGCATCTGTCAATTCCATAATGATTCACTCCATGAGTATTGGGAGAGGTTCAAAAATCTTGTGGCAACTTGTCCACACCATCAAATCCCTGACCAACTCCTGATCCAATACTTCTATGAGGGGTTATTGGCTATCGAGCGAACTCTCATTGATGCCGCAAGTGGCAGTGCTCTTGTTGACAAAACTCCTGCAGCTGTAAGAGATCTCATAAGTAACATGGCTGCAAACACGCAGCAATTCCATACTCAAGCACATGCTCAAGTGAAACAAGCCCAAGAGAATCAATCCATAGAGCCCAACAAGATGACTGAGTGGATGAGTGAACTTACAGGTCTTGTGCATCAACTAACGGTGGCTACCAAAGCCCCAACCTCATATTCTCCACAGTCACTATTCCCTGGACCTATCAAGAATTGTGGAATCTGCAACTCTCCATCTCATCCGACTGACACATGTCCACAAATTCAAGATGATCCATCTGATTCATCTAGTCCAATGGAGCTCAATGCGGCATATACTCAGCAAAACTTCAACCCTCAACAATCAGGTCAGTTTGTTAGAAACTTCAACCAACCCCACTCTGAGCCCTTCCCTTATACCTTTAACCCACCTCTGAGGTATGGTAATCCCATTTCTCATCCTCCTAAATTCCCTCCTCAAACCCCAAACCAATTCCAATATGGTCAAGGTGGTGGTAACTTCCATCAACCTTATCCTTTTGTTCCTCAACCTCAAAGGAACAATCCTCCTCCTGGATTCCACTATCCTAACGAGCCTTCCCAATTCCCCACCCAATACAATCACTTTCCCAAGAACCAAAATCAAGGCAATCCCAACCAGGGACAAGCCTCTTCTTCCAAGCAACCATGGGAAAGTGTCGTGGAAGATCTGGCCTCTTTCACCCGTTATAGCCTTAAAATCATTGAAACTCAAATAGGTCAACTTGCATCCCACCTGAGCCAGCAACAACAATCAAATTCTTCCCAACTCCCAGCTCAACCATTACCCAACCCTAAGGGTAATGTAAGTGCAATTGCACTTAGATCGGGAAAGAAAATTGCTATGCCCCATGTTGATTCCTCTACCTCCCCTTTCGATGTTGATCTAGAAAATGAAAAGAACAAAAAGCTGGAAAAGAAACTTGAATCCACTCCTTCACCTCCTTCCATTCCTATAAGGAACCCAATTCCTTTTCCACAAGCCATCTCCAAGCCTAAGAAGTCCTTTGAACCTGATCCTGAAATGCTTGACATGTTTAGACGTGTTGAAGTGAACATCCCCCTCTTAGATGCCATCAAACAAATCCCTAAGTATGCCAAGATTCTTAAGGAATTGTGCACCCATAAGAGGAAACTTAGGAACATTGAAAATGTTTCAACCCAATAGTCCATTCCCATGAAGTGCAAAGATCCAGGGACCTTCACGGTTCCATGTCAAATAGGGAGTTCCAACTTTGATGATGCACTCATAGACCTTGGAGTCTCAATAAATGTCATTCCCAAATCCATTTTCTCCAACCTTGGTCTAGGTCCCTTGAACCCAACGGGTGTTTTCATTCAATTAGCCAATCGAAGCACTACCAGTCCTGAGGGAATAATTGAGGATGTCCTTGTCCGAGTCAATGATCTTTTCTTCCCTGCTGATTTCTATGTCCTTGACATGGAAGGTGAGACGAACTATTCTCGATCTCCCCTAATTCTAGGAAGACCATTCCTCATGACTGCGAGAACCAAGATTGATGTCCATTCAGGCATCTTATCCATGGAATTTGGTGACCAACTGGTCAAGTTCAACATTTTCCAAGCCATGCGATACCCATCTGAGGATCACTCTGCATTCTCAATCAATGCTTTTGAGGAAACTTCTAAGATTCAATCAAACACAAATCCACCATGTTCTTCATGTTCTAATGATACAGGATCTTGTGAAATCTGCACCATGATTAACAAAGTCAGAAATAGTGAATTTGATGTGGACCTCTCATTCATAGACTCCATCAATCTAGAGGAACTTGAAAACTCACTTGAATCCCACATCAACTCTGATCTCTACTGCTCCACCTTGGACAGTGTTGAGGAAAATGATCCAAACCCATCTGGAATCCCTTCTCCTACTCCTAACTTGTCTAGCTCTCAAATCAAGGCTGAAACTGATCTAAAACCACTTCCTTCACACCTCAAGTATGCATTCCTTTTCCATGATCCCTCCCACCCTGTCATTATCTCTGCTTCACTTTCTGAAACTGAGGAGTCCCAACTTGTTCAAGTGTTAGAGGAAAACAAAAATGCCTTAGGTTGGACCCTAGAGGATATTCCAGGAATCAACCCTGCCCTTTGCATGCATCACATCCATCTAGAGGAATCATCTAAACCAATTAGGCAACCTCAATGAAGACTCAATCCACTCATACTTGAGGTATTTAGGGAAGAGATTACCAAGCTTCTTCAAGCTGGTATTATCTACCCAATTCCTAATAGTAAATGGGTTAGTCCAATTCAAGTCATTCTTAATAAGGGAGGGATAACAGTTGTCACAAATGAACATGGAGAAGTGGTCACAACTCGAGTGAAAAACAAATGGCGTGTGTGCATCGATTATCGCAAATTGAATGCTGAAACACAAAAAGATCACTACCCACTTCCTTTCCATGACCAAATACTTGAGATATTTGCCGGAAAGTCACACTATTGCTTTCTTAATGGTTACACCGGCTACTTCCAAATTCCAATCGCACCTTAAGACCAAGAAAAGACCACATTCACTTGCCCCTTTGGAACCTATGCCTATAGGCGAATGCCTTTTGGCCTTTGTAATTCTCCTGCAACATTCCAGCGGTGTATGATGAGTATCTTTTTTGAATTCATTGAGAATTGCATGGTGGTCTTCATGGATGACTTTACCATTTATGGCGAGTCATTTGAATCTTGCTTACATTCACTCTCTTTGGTCCTTCAAAAGTGTGTCAAGTGCAACCTTGTGATGAATTTTGAAAAATGTCACTTCATGGTTTCAAATGGGATTGTTCTAGGGAACATAATTTATCAAGAGGGTATCCAAGTTGATCTATCCAAAATTGAGGTGATCCAATCACTTCCTGAACCCAAATCAGTTCGAGACATTCGGTCCTTCCTTAGTCATGCCGGTTTCTATCGGCGATTCATTCAGAATTTCAGCAAGATTTCCCTCCCTCTCACTCGTTTACTTAAAAATGATGTCACATTCAATTTTTATGAGGCTTGCAAGAGAGCCTTCATTGAACTCAAATTTGCTCTCACATATGCTCCAATAATCCAACCCCCAGATTGGTCCTTACCATTTGAATTGATGTGTGATGCTTCTGATAGGGCCATTGGGGCTGTTCTTGGTCAAAGAAGAGAAAACAATCCTCATGTCATCATTTATGCCTCAAAAACATTGGATGAAACTCAATCACACTACACTGTGACTGAAAAATAACTTTTAGCTGTGGTTTTTGCCTTGGATAAATTCCGGCCCTATCTCTTAGGTGCCAAAATCATCATCTTCACGGACTACTCAGCATTAAAGTTCTTACTTAAGAAAAGTGATTCCAAATCAAGGCTAATAAGATGGAATTTAATGCTCCAAGAGTTTGACCTTGTGATAAATGATAAACCTGGAAAAGAAAACCCTGTGGCTGACCACCAGAGTATAATTTCTAATTCTTATCATTCTGAAATAATTGATCCTGAATTTCCAACTGAACACCTCTCATCTCTCACTCCAAAGTTATCATGGTATGCCCCAATTGTCAATTACTTGGTTTCTGGTGTTTTCCCTGAATATTTTTCAAAATAACAAAAAGAAAAGATGAAAAGTGATTGAAATCATTATTTTTGGGAAGATAATAAACTTTGGAAAACTGGGGCTGACATGGTAATTAGGAGATGTGTTGATGAAACTGAACAATCCTCCATCATGGAATTCTGCCACTCAATGCCTGGAGGTGGCCACTTTGGACCACAAAGGACTTCTCGAAAGGTCCTAGATTCTGGATTCTTTTGGCCTTCACTCTTCAAGGACTCACACGAGTTTTGTCAATCATGTCCCACTTTCCAAAAGTTTGGCACAATTTCCAAAATAAACAAAATGCCTCAAAAGCCATTAATCTTCTGTGAGCTTTTCGATGTTTGGGGCATCGATTCCATGGGACCTTTTCCCCCTTCTAATGGATTATCCTACATTCTCCTTGTTGTTGACTATGTTTCTAGGTGGGTCGAGGCCAAACCCACTAGGAAAGATGATGCTCAAACTGTGAGTGAGTTCCTCAAAACCCATATCTTTCATCGATTCGGAACACCACGTGCTTTGATAAGTGACTTAGGAACTCATTTCTATAATAGAACCATGGAGTCACTTTTGAAAAAGAATGGGGTTGTACATAAAACATCCACTGCATATCACCCTCAAACAAATGGAATGGCTGAACTTTCTAACAGATAAGTGAAATGAGTGCTTGAAAGAATTGTTAAGCCCACAAGAAAAGACTGTCCCGATAGACTTGGTGAAGCACTTTGGGCCTATGGAACCGCCTATAAGACACCCATTGGGATGTCTCCATTTAGGCTAGTCTTTGGTAAAGCCTGTCATTTACCAGTTGAAATCCAACATAAGTCATTTTGTGCTGTCAAAACATGTAATTTTGATTGTGAAAAATCTGGTGAAGAAAGATTGTTGCAGTTGACTGAATTGGAGGAGCTTCGACTCGATTCGTATGAGAACTCCATTCTCTACAAAGAAAAGGCAAAGTCACTCCATGACAAGCACATTATTCGAAAGGTATTTCATAAAGGTGAAAAGGTAATGCTCTACAATTCTCGATTTCAACATCACCCAGGTATGATTAATTCTGGTTGGGAAGGTCCTTTTGTTATTACTAACGTTTACCCATTTGGTGCAGTGCAAGTCCAACACCCCTCTTCCAAAAGGACATTCACAGTTAACAGACATCGGTTAAAGCATCACCATGAGAGGTCTCACAATCCAGGAACCACGTCGACTTCCATCGAAACCCCATCCACTTCAATAGAACCACCACTGGATGGAGACCCGCCAAATCCAAACCAGGGGGCACCTCTTTCCCTTTAACTCTCTCTCTCCTCAATCTCTCTTCCCTCTCTTCTTCTCTCTATTTCTTCTTCTTCCTCTCTCCCTCTCATTTTTTTACAACATTTTTCCACAACCTTTTTTTTCTATTTTCTCTTTTTTGTGGATGTGTCATTAAAAACAAAAAAATTTAAAATTTTTTTTTAAAAAAATGAAAATTAAAAAAAAGGGGTGTC
This sequence comes from Viscum album, assembly GCA_963277665.1. Lineage (NCBI taxonomy): Eukaryota > Viridiplantae > Streptophyta > Magnoliopsida > Santalales > Viscaceae > Viscum > Viscum album. The sequence goes on along the minus strand of OY728121.1, from coordinate 1,345,442,386 downwards.
ATAATTACTCATCATCCAATATTGAAATTCTGTCCAACCATTTTGGGGAGTCCAAAGGCTTGTTTTAAACTCAAATATATTGAATTTTTATCTCAAAATTGGGTAAACAATTTTGTGTCAATAACAGACATTTTTAATGAACAATTTTTGGTGTAAAATGATTCTCCCCTACCGTGAGGAATAACATTAGCCTTCATGCCAAGGTCACCTATGGCCATCTTTTTCATTGTGTGTCTTCACCACTGATTATGAGTCTTGATTTTGTAGACCTTCGAGCTGAATTTCCATATTTTGTGTGCATTAATATGATAGAGGCATTTTCTAAGCCACATGAGAATCAGAATAGCCAAATAGCCTCCCGTTACCCTTACATTGATCCAACTTTTGAAAGCCCCTTTGAGCCTATGAAAACCGTTCTTTTGATATCCACATTACAAGCCTAATACCTTGTCCCAACCAACATCTTCATGGATTTTCATTGTAAAATTTATTGAAATTTAAGTGTGTGGGGGGGGGGGGGGGAATGGACTTCATTTTTGGGTGTACTTTCATTGATTTCCAACATGTCATCATATGCTTGAGGGCAGGCATCCATTCCAGTGTGGGGAAGAGGTTGTAATTCCGTGAGCTTTGGGGTGTATATGTGTAATTTTCATTTGTACAAAAGTCATTGAAAAGTGTTCAAAAAAATGAAAAAAAATATATTAAAAAAAATGAAAAAAAAGGAATGGGTTTTGTCTTGGGTGGGTCAAAAATCATTCATCATCATCCTTTGATCGTGTTATAACTACTAACATTAGTTCCACGAGAAGATCAAACATGGGTTGGGAGATGACTGTGAGACTTGTTTCAAGCACAACTTTCGAAAAAAAAGAGCAAAAAAGAAAAAGAAAAAGAACACTTGAATCATCTTGTATTGTGTCATTATTGGAAGTCTTCCGTGTTGTACATATTCCATCATCTCACCCTATTCCATTTTCTATCTCCCTCACTTTTCATTCATCACACATTCATTCCCTTGTAAATATGTTTTTCTATTTCCTTTCAAATCAAATTTCAAAAAACATGTGCATTGATTTTTCCATGTTGGTGTTTTTAACCCCGCTTTTCCTTTGGACATTATATACCTACCATGACATAGCCACTAAAAAACCCCTTAAAAGACCTCTTGATTCTTTTACACATTATATTTGGGAATGGAAGCTGAGAGCTCTTACAAACTCTTGATTTTCACTTTTTGTTGGTGAATGAGTAAACCTCCTAAATTACATTTTTATCATCTTGAGAGGAGTAAGTTTTGAGTGCCTACATTTTCCAATTCAAACATTTAACATGAAAAAATGAATTGTTTCTGATGCATTATTGTGAACAAAATTTGTGATGGAATTCAATATGGATGAGTGAAATAGTCTAAACCTCCCCTGATTGGAGAAAACAAAATTTTAATATTTGTTGGTGAGTGAAAATGATTTTGTCATGTTTTTATATTTTTTGCACATGAGGACATGCTCAAATCTAAGTGTGGGGGAGTTGATGTTACTAATATTTTCATGACTTATTATATTCCCCCTTTACTTATTTTATATGAAATGTGCATAATTTGTGTGAAATATTAATGTTTTAATATTAAGTATAATATTTGAGCATTTTTAAAAGTAGTCCAATTGAGTCAGTTTAATGTTTTACTTATAACTGTCACTATACTGATCCAAATTGTGTGGTTCTTGTTTTTTAGGATTATACTGTCAATATACAACATTTCATTAGAAGGAACGATGATCCAATTCTGCCATTTGAAGGGTCATATGGTCCTCACAAACAAGACCAAAGAATCTATGAACAAACTGGACCAGCCTTGAAGATTGATTTACTGGGTTTAATACAGAAGTCCAAAAACCTTAACTCTACACCATAATTCTGGGGACACTACATGTCATCTTGGATAAAAATTGCAAGGCCCAAATCCAAATAAAAGGGGCCCAACATATTCATTGAAGTCCAGCCCACCATTCTGGCCGAGAATTAAAAGCAGTATAGTATGCATGACATATCTCCTGATTTAAGCATCCAATCGAGCTGAGATTTTGCAGTGGGAAATAGGAGATATAGGCGGCCGACTTTGTTGAAGAAACCATTCGGATTTTAAGGAATATGCATATTCAAACACCCATTCACATTATGGACTTCAAAAAGACTGGATTGAAATGGACAGTTTAACTTTGTTTAATCAACCGGCCATAAATTTTGATCCGTAAGTCCAAATGACTCCAACATTTGAGAGTAGTCGGCCAACATTATTTTATACATCTTGGAAGAAGGTGATATTTGAAGATTCGGATGTATGAATAGCCAAATTGGCGATGCAAGTGGAGGGACAGATTGGGAATGCAAACAGTCCACTCCTTGGGCTATAAATACTCTCCCCTTCTCTCCTTGAGAGGGGTTGGCATTTCAGAAGAGAGGAGATAATATTGACACGATAAAATCTTTTCCAAAGGCTTGGGAGGACCTTCCATACTCATGTTTTCACTTGAGAGACCTTTCCTCCTCTTTTTGTTTTCACTTACTTTTGTGTTCTTCATTTTTGTAATTTTGTAAGTCCTTTATTTTGTAATTCTGTTTTAATGAAAGTTTCTTCTTCAATATCTCTTATTCTCCTCCACCTTATGTAGTTTAATATTTATGTTCTTAAAATAGTTTAAATTCAGTTCAATCCCCTTACATTCTTTTGCTTCCTCATTCAATCGAAAATCTGTTTTTAATTATCATCATCGTTCGTGTGTGTGTGTCAACGTACCACTCTTTTCTAATCCCTTTATTTTTCTTCTCTTCTTAATTTATCATCATAATTATTTTAACCAAAATATTAAACATCCAAATGGATGAGTAAATCTCTCATTGGGGTGAGTTATAATTCGGGGATGTTAAGTGATTGAGAGTTTTGCTCGATGAGTATTCTTTAAATTAATATTGTGTATGTTAAACATAATATGTCATGGATTAATGATATGTTTTGTTTAACGAGTGGTTTCGATGGATTATTGGAACCATAAATACACTACCATAAATATGTTTTGATTGAGATTAGAACGCTAAGTTAAGTTAAGGCTTGGATTAAAGCCTTCACACTTAGGAATTCCAATCAACGTCAACTTATGACAAGGGTGTTAATTTAATGCAATACAAAGTAAGGCTCAAGGATATCACATGCTTAACTCCCCAATGATGAACTCACCCAAATATTTATCAATTAGGTAAATCAAACATCATCCATAAATCATTTCAATTAAGCTCTGCAAACAAACCCCCCTAATCAAAATACAATTAACTAAAAACAATCGACTATTACGAAGTACCATCGCCGAGGATTCGACCCGAGTGCTGCTATACACATTAGCAGAGCACCGGTACTTTGACCGGTCGATAGGCGACAATTGGCCGTGCATTTCACAATCCCAACTGAAATATTAGTACAAAAAATTGAAAAACAATATTTTGAGATTGTACGCCATGGATCCTACAAGAAGTATAGTTATAGCTCATAATCTATCATCACTGTCACTCACCATGTATGCCAATAACCATATAGTAATGTGTATCCAAAGATCCCCAAATAATATTCAAGCTTTCTGTCGTCCACACTAGACACAATAAGGTTCGGAATAAGCTAGTGTAGGGGTGAGTACCACAATACTTCATAGGGAACCTAAAACCTCCAAAGGGCTCTCAGAATCCTATAAGGGATAAACCAAAAATAATGATCTCTATCATAGGAAATAAAGTAAATGATAACTCACACCTAGTATACAACATATAGAACATGAATAGATATTATTTTTCTTATTCTATATCATTTTATTCTGTTGAGTGGCTCAGCTACAAATCATAGAAGGGTTTCTCTGATGCCGATCCACAAAGGGTTTCTCAACTGTTGATCCATAGAGGGTCACATTACTACTGATCCCCAGAGGTTCACCCTTTTACCGATCAATATAGGATCACTCTCAGTTCAATCCATGGCAGGTCCCTCTATTTTTTATCAATATAGGGTCCCACTACAGCCGATCCATGGATGGTCGCTCTCATGTTCATATGCGAAGGGTTGCTCTTCACATGAAATCCAACCACAACATTCTCGTACATGGTGCACATGAGTTCTAAATATTACACTCATCATACCATCATTTTTACCTCAACCATCACCAATTCTCGTGAAGATGTATCAAAATGGACCTTCTTACCGTAAGGGTTCCAATGTGACTGAAATTGCGTCAATCAGTTGCCCAGTCTGTAAGATATAGGCAGAAAGGTAAAATAAGGCCTAGTTAAATTCATATCCAATCCAACCGATTAGTAATCCAAATTCCTATAAAACACATGATGATTATATAAAATGTACCACCTCATCACAAAGGTCCTCACTCAGTAGACGACGCGTCAATTGGATGGCCAGTTTGCGATTTACACAAGTTTTAGTGAAATGGGTTCAGTCGGGTCCGGGTCCGTTAGGTGCCCGACCTAGCAAGCCTATTGAGCCCATAGTTATAGCCCATTTGGAGGAACTGAAATGGTTGTCGGGTCTGGCCTAGCTAGAAGTCCCGAACCATTTGGCGGGTCCGGCCTAGCTGGCAGACCCGGCTAGGCAGGTAGACCCAGACCGACTGGCGGACCATGGCTGGCTGGTGGACCCAACCCCACTAGTGAACCTGGTTGGGTTGGCGGACCTAGCCCGGATAGAGAACCTAGCCCGCATGTGGGCTGTTTGTGCTATATGGGATGTGGGGAATCTAGTTCACCTAGCTGGCAGTGCCACCCCACCTCCTGAAATGACAGGCACGAGCCGACTATTGTACTCATGCCGAGCGGCCTGAGTGGGCCCCTCCTCTCCCATGTGGTGAACTTGGGCAATGTCTTCCACTATTTTTAGCACATTCGAGGTCCTATTCTTTATATGGCCAACCCCGGACAGTCGCTTCCCCCACACTGGAAGTGTCGCGTCGGTGGTGTCGCACCGACGACACCATCCGCGGGCCACCAGCGATGCTTCAGTGGTCTGTTTTTGCTTCTCATTTGGGCCTACAAGCCTCTCTAGTAACCTCCTACACATAGAATCACAAAGAGTCATCTTGAACCATGTTTTATGCTAGCCCAAAGATAACACTTAAAATACAAGAGCGATGGAGGGTCTGATCCTTGTTTGGATTTGCCCTCTCCCTCTATGTTAGCATTTTATCAAGGCTGTGATAACATTCATCATATAGGATGAATTAAATCCAAAATCTAGACCCAGAAACAATATCCTATAATAATGAATGAGTCACATATAAACTCATTAGTTTTATTATCCGGTTTTATTTTATTTTTCATGAATAAAAAAGATGAATCATCAAACAGTTAAATCCCTTACCTAGACTCGAAGGAATCTTCTTCGTTTTCCAATCCATTCATCAAAAGATTAATTAAATAAAAAGAAACCACATCCACATTGTGTTCATTATTTTAAATCCTTAATGATGCCTAATTAATAAACCATTAATTAAATCGGCATTACAGTTAAAAAATAAAAGAAACGATTCACTAAATGAACGTAATTTAATCCATTCTTCTATGTTGTAGTTTAGCCAAATGTTTCTCAATGGTTGAGATGAGAAATAAAATAAAATAAATACTTATTTTATTACTCTTCCAAAAATTAAAAAATTTATCTTTTCCATCTTACCCTTTCCAGTCGAAGGTATGATTCACCTAAGGGAATATCAGAGATTTTAATTCAATGATGACCTCATAATTTCAATTCGGGCACTAGTTCAAAATATATAAAAACCTTCTCTCACATTTACTGAATTTACTATACAAAAAGTTAAAAAATGATTATCATTCACCATTGGCCAACACCGGTCAAGGTTTGTCTTTTCACAAGGTGAAAACACCCCCAAAAGCCCAGTGGTACACTTGGATTTTCAATATGAGTTAAATTTTAAAAGTTATAATGATTTTAGAATAAGAAAATTTGTTTCTTAACTATTTTATTTACGGAAAAAAACTAATATCCATTGTTCTCCCCCACAGGCCAATGTTAGAATCTGTCTAAATAAATCATTCTATATAGATCTCAGAGGTGGTCTAAAATTTTTAATCTGATTAATCATTCATGAGTTATAATCATTTGAAAAATAAATAATTTTATTTAATTATTTTATATACTGTAATGTTGTTTTCTGGTTTTCTCACCAGAAGCCTATGCTGACTAAACATAAGTCACATCTAGGGAAAACCTTCCAACATAAATTCAATGGTGCCCTCAATTTTCTAATTTGAGGAACCATTTATTTGTTATTCCAAATATCTAGGAAAACCACTCACGCACGATATTTAAATCTAAACATTTTTCGACAAGTCATTATGGGCACTTCGGGCCACAAAATCAAACGGCGTCTCAGTACCTGGTCACAAACAAATTCCATATAGAAAAATTATAATGAAATTTTGGGACATTAAATTCTCCCCACCATATGTCTTTACATCCCTAAAAGCCAAAAAATATATTAATCAAGAATCTTGGGGGTACTAAGGATGAATCTGAGCCTCCCACTTCCATGTTCCCCGTGGAGATTCTTGTGCTTCCAACGAACATGAACCAGAGGAATCAACCATCAATGAAGAAACTTCACTTTTATATCTTCTATCTCCACCAAGATCATTAAAAACGTCACAAAATAATTAATTTCATGCTCTTCCTAGTTGATTACGTTTTCTTGATCATGTATATACCTCCTCATCCACGATATGTGAAAAACATCGTGTACCTAGTGAATCTATGATGTAAAAGCTAGGTGGTACTCCACCTCGCCAACTCTGTTGAGGTTCTGAAAAGGTATGATGGACCATGGATATAACCTGTCACCCCAGCCAAATCTCTTCAATCCCCAATAGTCTGAGACCTAATGGAAAAGATGATCTTAATCCTAAAACTCAAATGTACTTCATCTCCAATCGACATAAGACTTATATCTACTTTGTACATTCCTCATCACCACATGGATGATCTGAAGCCTCTCAATGGTATCTTGTACCAACTCTAGACCCATGATTAATGACTCACATGGGTTTGTCCAGTATAGAGGTGATCTGCATTACCGTTGTATAAGGCCTGAAATGGATCTTTGAAAATGGTGGAGTGATAGGAATTGTAATATGAAAACTCCACTAGTGGGGGTGGTTCTCTCAATTCTGATCGGAATCCATGAAAAAATCATGAATCATGTACTCCATTGCCTATATGGTCCACAACATATGAACATATGTCTTGGGGTGAACAGATGTTCTCAAGCATATTGGAACCGGATTCTTAGTTTTAACTTACTGACAAGTCAGGCATCGTTAAATGAACTCTTCTACCACTTCCTTCATCCCTAAAAACCCGAACTGACATCGGTGGTCCTAGTACATATTCTCCAAACCAAGTTCTACTGAAAAATGGGATTCATGGGATCAAATCTTCATCTTCTCCCTTAATGTCACTGGTACTATGGTGCGTCCTCTAAAAAAGGTGACATGCTCTCAACCTATCTAAAATATATCAGGAGCCTTTCCTGAGGTTATATTATCCTGTCGGTATTTGTAGTAAACATCCAAAAGTTTTTCCTCCCTAAATCACTAAAGGAGCGGGGGTATGAAAGCCATAGACTAGAGGTATGCTGCTCCATCATCATGCACAATGGATATCATCATCACAACTAGATTCTTTATCACATCACTCAATAGCTGTAATCGATATCTTATGCAGAGCATGTCTTCCACCACGTACCCTTTTCCAAGAGTATATACTACCTCAAGATCAATATTTATCCACCTTTGAGACGGGCTCACCTCCAAACCTGAGGTGTATCTATTACTGAAACTTGTGAAAGGAACAGATCCTACACATGTCATCTACTGGTAGTGCCTATGGTAACTGCTGACCAATGTGCATTGGTATCACTGGGACAATGCCTGAAGGTTCCATCTTGGTAAATAGTCCTTGTACCAAAGAATCCTCACTCTGTGGACCATCCTCATGGTCACACACTAGATTTTTGGATGGTTGTCTATGTGGAGGCATCTTAAAGGAGAATCAGGATGAACCATGATCAAAGGGTCATACCTGGAGAGATGAATCAAAATTGATCAAGATAAAAACATTACCAAAACACATTCAACTAATTTATTCCTGTACCAAGTCATAAAAGAGTATTCATGGTTATGGTTTAAGGATACGTCGGTTTCCGCACCAACACTAAACTCAATGTAACTGAAATCTGAACTCAAAACACTTAACACTATTGATCCCATTAAAAATACAGACTCTTGGTTCTTCTGGTAGTACCGACTGCCCAATGTTACCACTATTTCATGACTCATCTCCAGAGGCTTGTGATATGGCAAACCCAAGCCTACCTTCCATAGGCCATGGGATGGTAACTAGAACCATAAAGGAGAAACCCAAAAGGGAAGTCACTGCCTTTAATCCTGTACACACATAGACAGGGAACACTATATACAAATAAAACATGATGTAAATGAATTTGTATAACCCCCACTAATTACAACCATATAGAGTAAAAGTACGTAAGGAATATAAAAAGGGGCAAGTATACAAACCAGAAAAAGAGTAGTACAAAAAAATGAAAAATAGCTCCATAGATTTTCTATCAAGGATCCTACCTAAAGGGTAGGTAAACTCGTCATCATTCATCACTACCACTCACCAGGTCTATCAATCACCTACGAGCACTGTTTAGCCCTGGATCCCCAAATCTCAATCAAGATGTCTATCATATCTACAAGACACAATATGTTCTGGAAAATCCCATGAAGGGATGAGTATAACAATACTCAGAAGAGACCATGAGACATATGAAGGTCTCTCAGAATCCCACATGGGATAAAACACATAGCATGTTCTCAATCATAGGAAACAAAGTAAAAGAACACTCACACACTGTATAAAACATATAAAATATGATTAAAGATGACTAGTCTTTAGCTTGACCATTTTATTCTATTGAGTAACTTATCTACTGAACTGGAATGGGTTTCTCTACTACCTATCCGTAAAGCATCTCTCAACAACTGATCCATAGAGGGTCGCACTACAGCTTATCCACAATGGGTCACACTACATTCTATTTATGGAGGGTATCTCTATTGTAAATACATGGAGGGTCTCTATATTACTTGTTTTTTGAGGGTTTAACTTCTTCCAATCTAGGTAGGGTCGCTCTCATGCTGATCCACAGAGTGTCACACTTCACTTGACATCTAGCCACATGATTTGCACAATTGGTGTGATTGAGTTCTGAAAAATCTTCTTCACATACTATCAGTCATAAAATAACCACCAAAAATACCCATGAATAAGTAACCCAACTGACCGCATTGCAGTAAGGGTTCCAACATGACATACAAAATGTCAACTAGATCACCCTTCTGTATGATATTTGCAAAAAAGGTAAAATAGGGCCTGGTTCGATTCAAGTACGACCCAAACCAGATGTACTAAAAATTCTTCCAAAACTCATGTGGAGTATCTCAAATGCACCACCATGTTTCTAGGGTCCCCATGTAGTAGGCATCACGCAAATTGGGCACCTAGTTTTTGAGTTAAGCTAGTTTTAGTGAAACAGGGCTTGTTGGGTCCGTGATCGGTAGGGGCCCGGCCCAAACAACCCAGTGGGCCCATGGGTCCGGAATGGCTGGTGAACTTGGTCCGATTGGCTGGTATGACCTGGTTGGTATACCCGACCATGCTTCAGATCCCAACATGTATGCGGGCTAGTTGCGCTGGACCGAATGTGGGCTGTCACATTCACCCTGCTAGTGGCCCTAACGGTGCGGTGCCCCACCTCCCAAAACGGCCGGCATAATCTAGCAGTTGCACTCTAGGTGAGCTTCTAGAGAAAACTACTCCTCTCTTATGCAGTGTTCATGCACCATGTCAACCATCCAATAGGACTTTCCTGCTACAGCTTTTGCGGCCATGGCGCCTGCGAACACCACGTCTCCACATGATGGACACGGGCCGACCTCCACTGGGAGCACCATTTGTGGGACATCGATGATGCTCCACTTGTTCATTTTCTTTAATGTATGTTCCTGTGGGCATCTCGGGTTGATACCTTCACTACGAAGCCCATATAATCACTTTTCTGCCACATTTCATGGTCTCCCATCGAGAACGCTCAAAACACAAGAGCGGCAGACGGTTTGGGCCTTTTTTAGATTATTCCATGCCCTCCATGTTATTGTTTTATCAGTGGTTGAAAACAATCATCATATAAGTCAATGAAGACCCGAAACCAAGACCCATCAATAACAACTCGAAAGAATAAACGAGTCATGGGTCAACCCATTAGTCGGTTGATCCTGGTTCGTTGTATTTTTCATGAACAAAAAAGAGGAGTCATTAAACACATAAATCCACTACCAGGGCTCGGTGGAATCTGCTACAGACAAAAGAATAAAATTCACGTTATTGTATTTTCATCATAATTCATCACCTATTCTTCGATGAATAGGAAAGTTGTCGGTGCTTTATCAATGTTTTCCCCACGATTACCAATCCCTTCACCAATAGATTTATTAAAATAAAAATAAACCACCTCAACATTATGCTCATTAATGAACCTTATTTAATGAACAATTAATTAAACTAGTATTTTAGTTATGAAAAAAATTATATGATTCATTAAATGAGCCTCATTTAAATATTTTTGTTACGCTATAGTTTTGCCAACCATTGCTCAATGGTTGAAGTGAAAAAATAAATTAACATAAACAATTATTTTATTATTTTTCCAAAATGTATAATATATAACAATTATATACGAGCCTTTTAGGTCAAAGTTATGTTTCTCATAGGTGAATCCTAGCACTGTGAATTAAATGGTGCCCTCATATTTTCAATCCGAGCACTGGTTCAAAAGATAGAAAAAGATGCTTGTACGTTTACTGGATGTACCTTAAAAAAGATCAAAAATAATTAACATTCATCCTTGACCTGTGCTGGTCGAGGTTAGGCTCAGCCTAAGGGTAACACATCCTAAAAACTCAAAGGTATTATCACGTTATAAATCTGAGTTACTATTAAAAATTTATAAGGATTTTATAATAATATAATTGTTACATAATTATTTTATTTACGTCGAAAAACTAATATCTAATATTGGCCTGCATTAGAAAATGTTAGGATCTACCTATTTAAAGTATTCACCCACCCCTAAAATCATCTGTGGTCTCAAATTTTTAATTCAAGTCAGAATTCTTGAGTTATAAGAATTTGAAAAATATAATAATTTTATTTAATTATTTTATTTACAATTATGCCATTTTCATGTTTTCTCACTAGAGTCATAAGACGACTTAACATAAGTCACCTATAGGTTAAAACATCCATCCTGAATGATACAGTTCCCACAAATTTCTAATTCAGGCAACCATTTCTATGTTATTCTATCTTTTTAGGAAATCCACTTACTCACGTTGTTTAAATCTTAACATTTTTCAATGGGTGATTCCAAGAAATCTGGGCCTCAGAGTCGCACGCTGTATCATCACGTGGTCTAGACATAATTCCAAATAAAAAAATTTATATGGAAATTCTAGGACATTAAATATATAGTAAAAAATTCAGTAATTTATAGAAATGTCAATCATCAAGGATAATGGTTCGTATAGAGGGATCCCTTACAAAAGGTTCCAAAATCAATTCTCATATGTACTAAAGGTCCCGTTAATCAAATTAAAGTCACAAAAAACTTATTTAATGATAATTATAGATGTATTGATTATTTTTTTTAATTTTTGTTTTTCATTTATAAAAATTTCAATGAGATAGAATTATTAATTATTATTTTCTAAGGGTGTTTGTTTCATGGTTCCTTGGCTTGATCAATTTTTTATGATTATTGATGTTATTTTAAAATTAAAATAAAACACAAGGATTTAAATGAAATGATAACCATATCCTTAAAAAAATTCACAGTCCTAAATATATTTCCTCTTCCATTTTATAGATATTTCACTTAGTTACAATTATATTATTTTGTGTTTTGTTAATTTTGGCTATTTTACCGACCATCATGAACTATTTTCTTTTTATTTAATATATTCCATATTTATTACATAAATTACATATAATTTATTATAATACAATTATTATAATATTAAATAACCATAATAATTTTTTTATGACATTCCATGATGGATGTAATATAACAAAAAACTTATCACCCATAGAGGTGGTGAACCAACTTAATAGGGAAGACATATTCACTTTCAAAATAGTAGGAAAAGAGAAAATTATTGTTGATATAAATTGAATTATAACTATAATATGATAGTATATATATGACACTGGAGTAATTATTAAATGTTTTTGGATGGTATTGTGAAGAAAAAAGAAGTAGAAAATAAATTAATGTTGTATTTTGAGAATATTACCTAATGAATGTTGTCTCTTTAAAATATTCCTCAAGGAAACAGGAATTGATCATTTGGTGAGAAAAATAGCACTATAAAGTGGGGGATAATATTGGTATTGGAATTGAGATAGGGTTTTTTAGGATTACATGGATATTAATTTTTTACACGTAGTGGTTGTGAGTGGTGGTATTTATAAGGGTCAGTGAGGGGTTTTTTCAATATTATAATTAGTTTTATATTATTTGTGCTCATGGTGTCAAAATTTAATGAATATTTCAACACTATATAGTATATTTTTTATTTTAGTTCCACATAATGGGTTATTACATCATCCATGTCTATAAAATTCATCCATTTAGCAAGTAATGATTACTATCAAATGTTGTCGTATTTTATAATTCACTAAAATTTAAAATATTCAAGAAAAATAATTAAAAGAATACACAAAGCTTTTATAGATTTATAGATTACAAAAATGAAAACAAATTTATAAAAATAATTTTCTAAATATAAAAAAAATATTTTGAAATAAAATAGTCATTTATTTGAAAATCTTAATTTTAATCTTATGATGAGTTTTTTTACTAATTTAAAAATTAATTATGGTATCATAAAACAATATTATAATTATAATAAAACAAAATATTAATCAATATACACATTTTATGAAAATAATATTTTTTAATTAATGATATTTTTCATGTAAATTTATACAAAACACATATATTTTCAAAAGGCACAAAGGTTAATTTTTTCATTTTCACAATGCTTATTTACTTGTATCACAATAAAAATATGCCATATTTTCATTTTGTAAGATATATATATATATATATATATATATTATTTCACACCAACCTAGATGATTATATTATTCAATTGGTATTTTTTCTGTTCATAATGGTCATATTACTATTACAACAGTAAAATTAGTATTTTTAATTATAAGATTACTATTAGAATGGTCATATTACTATATTAAAGGACATTTTTGAAATGGTGAAATGGGTTCCTAAAATTCTTATAAATACCTCACATTTCAATAATTATTAAATCACCTCTATTATCATTTATTTTTGTAAATATTTTCATTTCAAAAAATAAAAATTTATTAATAACATTTGGATTCATTTCAAGAGTGTTGTTAATGAGTTCAATTATAATATGGGATGAAGAAGATTCAAATTTTAATATTATTATTATTTTAATTTATGTTTTTTATACCATTGTAAATCATTCAATTATTATTGATATATTTATTCTCTAAATTTAATATTTTACAAAATATTTTTTAATTTTTATGTTTTTTCATGTGGTGTATGTTATTTACTAAATATGAAACATTTAAATACTTAGATGTGAATTTCCTTCACAAAAAATATTAGTCTCAACATTATCCCCTATTAATTAATATTTCCCTAAAAATTTTCATTTTTCATACTATGGTTTAAATAGGTGATGTTACGCCTACTTCATGGATTCAACCAGTTAACATTTCATCTACCCATATATTGGGGTTTTCCAGATTATATTGACTAAGTGAGTTAACCTGTTACATAAAACATTTTCATCAGTGTCTATGATCATAAGCGGATATTCTTTATAAGATAGATCATTTTCAAAAAAAATCCCACTTATAAATTAAATTCATGTGAGGGATAACGTGTGAACAAACTCTAGATGGGTATTTGTTGAATATGTCATATAATTTTTAAAGTCTTGGTGATTGTGAAAATTGATATGGAAAAAAACTTCTGTGATATAGACTCTCAAAGGGGCCAATGTAGAAGGTACCTATCAATCCATGGATGCCAAATATACTTACTCTGATATATGGATATATATAGAGGAATACCATATCATTTTCCACAATATCTAGGTATCAATGATGATTTTTATCATGGATCTATTGTCATCATTGAGTAGTTTCATTTTTCTAATAAATTTTCATACCATTGTTACCATTTCCAAAAATATTTATGGAACCATAAACTTGTGTTCAAAAACATCATCCTATTATATAGGAATTATATCTCTCTTCCCATAATGGTCTTTATATATAGAAAATATTATGTTGAGTGAAAACTATTTTATGTAAGATAAACCAACCTTAAGAAAGGTGTCAATATCATACTCATTTATAATTCCATAAAAATAAAATAAATATGTTCTCTATTATGTAGATAGTAAACTCATATTTCCCACCAGATTGGGGGAGGTAATAGATTCTAAATTTCCAATAAATCTAATAGAATTTTGGGGACATTTCCAAAAGATATACACATACCTTGGAACAAGATCTGATAATATCAGTCATGGTATTCCAAGAATCCTCATCACTTCTCAAATTTAATTCAATATGTATTGACCAAGTGATAAGTACTCTATAATTTCAAAAAAAAAATAGAATATATATATGATCATAAACAAAAATCCATACTGAATTATTTCCACGTTCTGTAATTATAATACCATTGAGAAAGCCCAAAGTAATTTTTTATAATTTCCATATAATTATGGGTGGTGGTTTCATTTTCAACTAATAATTTTTTCTTTCATCCTTCACAAACTAACATATATACCATTTATATGGATATTTTTTTATCATCTTTTTTATATTGTCCCACCAAATAGTTCTATTTTAGATATAGATACATCTTTGTGCTTCATAGGAGGATGGAGCAGGGAAAGCGATGTGCATCATTCTAAAACACATTTATATTGGGACTTTATTGTACACATAGTCATGACCAATTTCATTAAAATATTTTTTCATAAATTTTTTACGCTACTAATTTCTCTTTTTTATATCCCAATTTCTTCTGTTCATGCTAGAAATCTCTTTTGGTATCCATTGTATTCTCCCCAATAGATGGTTGTGGAGTCATTTGAGAAAGGAAAATTGTCTTTATTCCATTATTATTCACATGTTAGTCCATTAAATGTCTAATAATGTTGTTTCCTACACAATTATAATCGTCATTAAAGTCATATGATTCAATATTTATATTTCTTATATGATATTATTTACTTTCCAAATATGGTTTTCATTTGATAAATCGTAGTCCTTGAGCAGCTATAACCATCATTGATGGGCCATATTTTCTTCCTTCATTGGTAATATATATTATCATATATTATTATTTGTATATATTTAAAACTACCCTCAATATATTTAATTAGGGAAATTTTTATTGAGAGGACCACCGAATCCAACACTAGATCTTTTTTTCGGTTTCTATAATAATTAAATATTATGTCCCATGAGATTTAGGATATCAATTTATCATTATCCATCAGTACAAAACATAAAATAATCTTGGAATAAGTATTTTATATAATTAAAGGTTCCCCCATTGTGGGAAGGGCATGTATTGGTGCTATAATTAAATTTTTTGTTTACTCCATAAAGCTAAATTCTCATTCAATGGTCTAAACAAGCCTAATTTTCTTCCCAGTCAATATTGTTAATGGGTTTAAAAATAAGGCTTACATTATCATAGACTATCATTAATACCCTTACATTATTATAAAACAATGGATATCCATTTATTATATTGGTATAGGCCACTTCTAAATTTCAACTATCTTATAAGGGTCTACATATATCCCCTTATTTGTGATTATATTCCTTATATATGGTTCATATTCTTGGAAGAACTAACATTTATCCTACATTGCATAATGATTGTACTTTAAAAAATGATGGTATCATAATATTCAAATGTACCGAGTCCCATTCTTTTGTTTGAAGTATATCAAAATAACATCTATAAAGTCCATTAATTTTTGTTCAAGTTTTATTTCAAGACTATATTGAGACTGTCTGTAAATATTTATTTACTGTTATTGGGTTATATTTGATCTCCTCTGAACTCATAATGTCTATGCTCTGTTCGAATTGAAGTCATGGGAGTATCATTCTTTTCTCCTTTATTTGTCTGTATCTCAAAAGATGTTCCACCTCTGAGAAATACTTGTCCCCACATAGTAGATCGAACAAGTCATTTGTCAATGGATGGGGATAAATGTTCATTAGTATGATTTTTTATAATAATCAATCCATGGTCCCACTGATCCATCCTTATTATGTATGAATAGGGATGGTGTTCCCCGAGGTAAGGAACTTAGGATTACAGAACTCAGGTCTATATAATCTTATAACTAATTTTTTAGATATTTTAACTCAATGTAAGATTTTTTTTAGTAATTATATGATATAGGTTGAGATCCAATAATAAGTACAATTTGGAAACTAGGTATCATCCTTGAGGTTTTACATGATATTTTTTCCTAAACTTTACTTGTGCCATATTATATTATATAGTATTATACACCTAAAAAACATATACATACAAAAAATGATTCAAATCATTAATAAATAGCATTCAGTTATCCATAATCTAAACACATGAAAATTAAAAAAATTATAATCTAACAAAAAATATAAATTAAGAAAAGTATAATGGGAAAATTTAGATTCATTTATTTTACAAGATTCATCATCCCCACTTCCTAGAATATAAAAATGAATCAGAATATTTGTTAACCAATTCACACAATATAATATGATATATATAGATCCATGGGAGTAATTTTAATGAATTTGGAATAGATAAATTAGTATTTATTGGCAGTAATGTGATTTTTGAAATAGTTATGTGATCGGATGAATAATAACCAAACTATAAGGATTACATACATTATCATCGGAGTAGTAATTTTAAATAAATATAATAACTTATAATATTAATAATATTTATCTTATGTGATAAATGTAAATGTAAATATAATAATTAATGATAATAAATATCATTATTATAAACTCAATAAATATAAGAGAACGTTATAAATTAAATTATTTCAATGTATTTTTTAAAAAATTATTTTATTAAAAATTTAAATTAATTATATTCAAAAAATTAATTAGATAAAATAAATATAATTTTTGAAATCATCACATAAAAATTTTCTATGGCCCCATTTTACGTAATTTTTTAAAAGAAAACATTTTTTAGGTGAAGAATTTTAAAATAGGTATTCGAAAAAAAATTCACATTTAAATAATTCATAATTCAATTATGACCAAATAAATTCAAGAAAATTTTTCACAATCAATAAAAATATTTATATCCAATCCAATTTATTCTAATTATAAAACACAAATGTCTTCGCTAGAAATAAATTTTAAAATAATTCCACTTTCATTATAAATAAATTAGTGAATTAGGTTTAAAAAGGGTTGAAATTCCTAAATACAGTTTATTTTATTAATATTTTATTTATTATGTCCAAATACCACCATTACATGTTTTACCATAGATTTATTACTTCATTCAATTTTTAAAATGAAAAATACCCCTATATTCTTTTATATATAATACCTCTAACTTACCCCATGGAAAACCAAATTACCCCCCCCCCCATTCCAAAGGTAAACGTATTTAAAAATACACACTATAAACTATATATAATCCTTAGATATGTTATAGAATAACAAAATTCAATCATCATGGGTGTTTACTATTTTACAAGGGAATCCACTCCAGGATTAGTGTATGTGTTTATGAACTCTTCCTATTCATTTTCCTCTTATCTTCTTATTTATATCTATCCCATAAAAATAAAATATTATATGATTTAAGAATTATTATTTTTATGTTATATAAAATATTTTATCATCAATAAATAATCATATCTAATATGTATCATTTTGTCATTATTCACATATCTCGTCCTTGGAAAATTGATTGCTAACTGTCAGTTAACCTCCAATGAGGATGTTGAAAACTATTTTCATATTACCATCCTTATGAATGGTTATAATAGGCTATTTATGATATATAACTATATTAATATATTTATTTAATCATCCTAAAATTATATATATATATATAATTTTCCTTAGATAAATTATCAAAATCGATGTAATATGGGAATGTTTTTAAAGATAACATGAAAAGGTTGTTTTTAAATTTCAAATAAGGGAATAAATATGTAGAATCACATAACTATAGTTGATAAAAATGGATATAAATTATCATAATTTCCTTTTGGGTCAATTTTTTATTAATCCTATGTAATTTATTGAAGAGGCAGAAAAGGGAAGAAAAAAATTAAGATTTAATGTAAGGGGATTCTAAAACCTAGACTCTTTGTTTTGGGTTATCACCTATAGGAAATTTATTTACGTATTAATGATCATATAATATAAATAATATTTCATTTAAATATTATTTATCATTTATTCTGGGATATTCACATTTATTTCATTATTAAATGATTTCTAAGAAATTTACAAGGCTTTCAAAGGAAGAATTCAATTTCCAAATCAACTCTTGAATCTTTTTCAGTTGTTTCTCTTTTAAAAGGAGAAAATTATATTTTTAAACTAAATATATTACTTATTCAAATGGGAATCCTAATGATAATTTTATTATGTATGATATTTGACAATTTTTATGAAACCCATTCATTTCTATGGGTTATTTCGTGGTAATAATTGTTATCCTTCTATGTTGTATGCATGATTTAGATCATTTTAAGATGGGATAGGTGGGATAATAATAATATAGTCCTTAGCTGAATTGATAAATTGGATATATAAACGAGATATTGTGTATTATCACTGAATATGAAGCTGAAATGTTCACCATGATGATGTTATGATTTATGACAATATATTATCGGTGGATATTATTCTAGATTATATTAAAAAGTTTTTCTATATGTGACCAAATTGGTATTATGTTACATTATTATTAATATATACATATATATTCCAATACCAAATGTTACCCTCATGATTATAATGATAATTATTTGTTCTTATATGAAATTGTTGATTATTCATAACCATGTACTGTTGAATTATGTACTTGATTCCACCAATTACTAGGATTTTAGCTCACATATCTCTATGATGTATATCATCATGTGACTATATGTACTAAGGATTTAATTATATATTTATAATTATAATGTGTAAAATGTTACATTTTTTTGGATTATGACCAATTTATATACAATCCTGACTTTCCCAAAACACTACACCTTTAGATTTTGGATTCTTTTTATATTTTTTTGTTATTATAAAAATTAATTAATAGTCATTTAGGGAAATTTTGGGTCCCATATATCTCAACAACGTAGTTATGAGGGCGAATATTAAACTCCTTATGGAACTCATTAGTATAATCCCTTATAGTGGGAATGCCATTAATAATGATTACAACCTATTTCTAAATCATTTGTACTTGATATTCTTATTAATAAAGAAATAATATCCAAATATGACATGAATATTCCAATAGAGATTTACTATCCTCCTTACACTTGTAAAGAATAATTCTTTCTAATGGTATGTGTATAGTGGTGTCCATATCCTTACATATCATGTTCTCCTTATATAAAGATACCAAATACATGCAAAACATAGCAAAAAATTCAAAAAATTCATATAATAAATGATTTTTTTGGGATTTTAAGTTCATAAACATTTATCACGGGAGTTATATACATTATATGAAATTTTTAATTCATTTTTTATTCCCATATATTTCCAAACCCCATTTTTTGATATGGGGATTCAATAGTTCTACTATGCTTTCAAGATATAAAATAATGTGTAGACCCATAATCAAAAATTAAATTCACTATTATTGAATGAATAAACTGCATACATGTCACCCCATCATTTTTAAGAACAACCATAATAGTAGTTTTAGAATATTCTGTTTCATACTATATTGTCATTAGAGGTCCTTATAGTATATTTTCTTAGGAAAACAATTGAATTTGTTATTTCTTTCATAATGATTACATTGAATATTTTTGAGACAATATACCACTTCATAACTATTGATTTTAACTATCCATTCCTCTATCTCATCAGTGGGATTCATTATATCATATCAACAATTATAATATATTTTTACCACTTTCTCAAATTTTAGGTGTCTCTCTATTCTTGGGGGCTTCTTTTTGGGATGCTTCCTATAACATTTTTGTCTTAGGATTTGTAAATAGTTTATTCCTCCAATATATTTATCCATATATCCTACCCAAGGAAACTCCAACTTACTATTTTTATCACCATGTCTGCATGAACAAATTGAGACGTATATCAGCATCTCAATATTAATGGAATAACTGAAAAAACCTTCCTAAATATATTATTATATATTTTATGAATCATTTTATTGAATAATTATTAATAAAATAATGACATTTTCCATCTTACTTTTTTTGTTAAAGAAAAATCTAGTGGTGTACCATAATATCATTGCGAATATTTCCTCATATTTCCCAATAAACTAATTTTTCATTACATTTTTTATGTACAAAACTCCATATATAATAGGAATAATTTGGGATAATTATTTATGGAAAATAATTTTCATGAATCAGTTCAAGTACATGGATTTAATTTTCTATTTGAGATTCATGTTATCTATATATGTCCACCCCTCACCATCTACCCCATAATGACGATAGTTATATAGCATGAATATTGACTATTCTAATCATGTTATGGTAGTTAATATCATATCAATGGTTCTATTACATTATTATGTTATTTTTGGATTAGAAGATTCACTACTAGTGAGATGAATTGGACTCATAAAGGACTTGACCACAACATGATATTTCATAAGAGGGGATTTTTTCACATGATTCATATAATTATTTATATAATGATCTGGCTGAGCTAAAATTATCATAAATTTAATAATTAAAACTCCCATAAGGCTAGTAATATATCATATTTAATCATTAAATTTATAATCACATTATATGTTTCAACAGTTCCACTTTTTCCCATCGACTAAAAAAAATGGATAACTAGATGATAATATTTTTTTTAAATGAACATATAAAAGTGATACTATAAATATAGAAGGAATAAATTATAAATGAAAATTATATCATCAGTAAATAGTCTTTATTTAACATGATATGTTATCCATAGTTATCTTCTTGTTAGGTTTTATAACCTAACAATGTATTTAATTCCATCATAATGGTTTCAAAATATGTTTTTAATATTTTTCAAAAATTAACCCTTGACAGTATCAAAAATGTTTTGTCTTAGGTAATCCTTTTATGATATAGGTATTGATAAATTTAATACCCATTTAATTATTTTTGTGTTACTACCCTGTGTTATAAATATTTCAATTCTACATGTACTTGTAGTTTCCATATCATAATATAATGGTATGGTACAGAGACACTTTTCATTACACCAACATTTACAGATATTTTCATATACATAGACATATCTATAGGTTTATCACTAAGGAGTTATAATTTTAATCCAACAAAATATAGTTTTATTATATGAACTATAATGACATAATATTGTTATATATATTGTTTCATTACTTGTTTCATAAACATCCAAAAATGATACACAATTATGGTACAACCTGGTGTATTTGGAATAGTGGGAACATAATTCATAAAAAATAAACTAAAATAAATCATATTTATCTTATTATAAATATTTACCTCCTAAAAAATTATAGGATAACCCAGGAAATACATAAACAAAAGAGTTAAGCTAAGGTTCCAAGTAATGGAACAAACATGGTAATTAATCATATCATATGTGTCAAAAGTAAAAAACAAGATATCATAAATAACAAGGCTCATGGATAATTGTAAGGAATAATAAAATAATTAATATTGATTCATGATATTATGGAATCATATGAATGTGTCAGAGACATATATCACAACATAAACATATTTCGAGGTTTCCTTTCCAAACAATATCACATAGTGGACAAAGTCGTATCATAGATTAGGTTTACATTCTAATCACAATCATAATGTATAATGTGGATAAAAACATTCCAATTAATTTTAGTTATATTTTATTGAACCTATAACAAGATTTACATTCTTATATCATCCAAAAAGGAAATCAATCATAAAGAATAAACATAAGAATATACCATAAAGTGAAATGGATTCCTTAATCATAACTCGTATCATAATAATAAAATATTTCAGAAATATTGTTTTTGAGAATATGGAATTAGTTATTTTTGTACATGAATATTTGAGTATGTAATGGTAGGTTTCAAAATATGGTGTACATTTTAAATAATTTCTTGATATATTCTATAGAATTTTGGGTATATAAACATTCGAAATAGTGTTTTAAGGACTCAATTAATTTGTTAGAGAGAGAATAAGTATGAAATTTTCCATGATGACCTGAGGTAAACTATAATGTTTATAGTAAACAAATTAATTTATATAATTATACCAAAAATTATAATAGATTATTTAAATTATTGTTATTAAAGAGGATTGCATGATAGAAATGTTCTCTTTATTCGATTATGATTTTAAAAAAGGCACCTAAGAGTTGAACATAATTCATGCATTTCCCCATCAATGGGGGATACTAAGATACATATATTTTCAAGACATGTATATATATAATTATAATAATTTAATAACAGAATAGAGATAAATAAATTTATATTTATTTAGAAATTTTAGAAGTGAAGAAAAATAGTGGTATAAATGAATCCCTTATATTATGTTCTAGAATATTTCTTGACTTTCACATAATGTCCTTGATAATAAAATGTTATTACATAAATAAATAATTAATAACATTTTCCATATATGTTTTATTTAATATAATTTTATTATATATATATATATATAAATCATTTAGTGAGATATATTGTTTTATTCCTCTTTTCAGAAGGGGTTCATTTCATGGTTCATTGATGGATCAATTGTTTATTATCATGTAAAGTCATGTAAAATGTTAATAAGACTCAAAACATGATATGAAATATTAATCATTTCAGAGAATAAAAAATATTTATCCAAATATAATTTTTGGTTCTTATATAGGGATGAATCACCTAGTAAAAATGTAAATGTTGTGTTGGTAGTAACATTAGGTTGTTTTCCAAATCATCACAAATTATTTTAATTTTATTAAATATTACGTATATATAATAATTTTAAGTCATGATATATTTTATAATATACAAATATATTTTATCAAAATTTTAGAATATTTTTATTCCCAAACATTAAGGCAGTAATGGAAAGTCAAAAGTCATAATCCACAGAGTGAGTGAACAAAAATAATATGGACAAGGGTAGCATTTTTAAATATTAGGATAAAGGATGAATTTGTATTTTATATATTCCATGTGACGAAATTTATATTATATATGTGATATTAGAGTTTTTATTCCATTTTGGATGAGGGGTGTGTGGAGACGGTAGATGAATGAATGAAATTAAAAGACAGTTTCATAATTTTACCTCATGAATTTCATCTCTTTGATATGATCCTTAAGCAATATCGAATTGGTTTTTAATGGGAGAAAAAAGTAGAACATTGAGATGTGGGATGTGAATATAATTATAATTATTTTAAATATTAAAATAATAGGATGGTGTAACAAGATTGGTTTATGAGAGGTGATATTCATAAGAGAGGAGAAGGGTGGTTTTGAATATTATAATCATTAATTTATTATTTTGGATCATTAAAACCTATATTGATTTTTCATATTATAATATAATTTAAATGTGGAATTTTATTTGGAAATTATGTTTAAATATATCATCCATTACTAAATAATTCTTATATTTGGCTTACAACATTAAATATTATGTTTTGTTGTAATTCACTATTTACCAAAAAGTCATCCTTTTTAAAAAATACAAAAATTCCACCCTATTAATTTTATAATTTCCCATTCCCAAAAATGAAATATATTTTATGAAAAAAATTATATTTTATAAATTTAATTTTTTATTTAAATAATCCTTTATTTGAAAACTAACAATTTTAATATTATTATTATATTTCTTGACCATTGAAAATTTAGTTTATTTCTAATAAAATTTTATTTTAATTAGTATACACTATAATATTTACTAATAATCTCATTTTAGGAAAATAATGTTTAAATTAAATTTAAAACCCTATTACTTACCATTATTTATGATTTTACTCTTTTTTGGCTTCTTTTTTGGGTGCATTCCATGTTTCCCAAGAATAGAGTGGATATTCTCAGAAAATGACCTAAATGATGGGTTTGAATGTTTGTTAGGATAAATATAATATTGGTAATAATGTTTAAATTAATTTATAAGTTTACAATAAGTTATATAGATAAATAAGTTTTGTTTTTTATTTTTTATGTTCAAACCTATGTTGATCACTACCTAATGGACACATTCACACTTTATAGAGATTATATTACCTGAATCAATTATAAGGAGGATTCAATATGCCTCATGATAAGTGTGAAAATTTTAGTATCAGTGAACTATGTTGAGGACATGAAATCATTTATCCTAAACTAATTTTACCAGAGATGATTCTATTTTCAGGTATTTTAAATTCATCATATTCTGCATCTTAAAATAGATTCATGGCATGAATATTTCATGACCAATGGTTTTAAACATGTTTCAAATTTTAATATTTTTAATTGGTTGTAAATGATTTTATATAGAACCTTGTGGTTATTTTAGGAATCTTTTCTCATCTCCCTCTTTATAGATGACTTTGTTTGGTGTTTTATTCATGTAGAAGTTCTTTTATATATCCCTGGTAAGTGGGTTTTCCGCTTCTTTATTGACTTTAGTCATCAATGTGGCAATGTATTTGATTTTTTTTGATTTGTTATTGATTATTACTTTCTATTGATCCTTTGTATTTTATTTTCATTCATTGTCTTTTTATGGGAAATTTTTAGTTTTTAAAAATCCATTATAAACGAGGGATATGATTCAATCATTAATGAGGTATGTGTGTCATTCATTGTGTTTAAAATATTTGAATTACGATATATTATTATTTTACTCTTATGGTTGTTCACGTAAATGAATATTTTTTATGAGAAAAGGGTTTTAATTAAATGTGATAATTGATTATGGAAATGCTTTTGAAAAAACATAGAACTTTGGGAACATTGGGTCGATCAGGAAATGAAAATAGGAAAGGCTAGAGATTGTGACACTATTATGGGTTATGATTTTTTTATAAGTAGACTACATAAGGACATGTCATTAGTTCAAAATAATATATTCCTTATAAGGGATTGTTTTCATCTTCTATATATTATGGTAGAAAAAATTCAAAATGATGTGATTTATTATGTATACATAGTTTATCAAATATAGGCTTATTTCATGGATATTTTCTCATATGTTTAGTTTTATTTTTTTAAACCTGATTGATTTCAAGATTTTGTGAATATGGTATAAATTTACGGTAAAACCAATGTTTTTAAAAATATTTATTTATGTAAATCCTTTACAAAATATATTTTAAAAAATCTAGAACATCTGCATTATTAATATTAAACGATGTATAGAATATTTTTAGATATACTATTGGGTTATGTTCCAACACACTACTATTTCATTTTGGATTTTGTATACATTTATTATAAAGACATTAATATATTGAAGTTAATTATGTATATTTCCATATTCTCTTTCCAACTGTCGCTTTCATAGTCATATGGATTGATTATTATTGATGGTCTCATGGAGACTTGTTTAGTTTGGTATTCTATATATTTGATGATTGGCTAGAGTGTGTTAGATTTTCATGACACAGTTATATGTATTTTATTCTTCCAAATTTTATAAAGATGTTTCTTTGGATTTACATGATATTTTTTGTTCCATTATATATCTCAGCATTTTGAGGACTCTCATATGGTAATTTTCATTTTAATCTATATTGGGTCATTGACCATTTATATCGTAGGGAAAAAAATGTTTAATATTTTGTTGACACTCCCAATGTGTGGTTTTGTGTCTTGGTAGATATGATTTATGAATACCAGAACACATATAGTACGTGTGGAATAGAGGAATGGTTATCTCAATTTCATGTCGGAATCCAAGTGAACATGGGTGGATAAGGATTTTCCCAATCTTGATTATTGTAGGTTGAGTTTTTATTAATTAAATAAGTAACATGTTTATTTAAACAGATGTATTTTTTTCTTAAGAAATCAACCCTTTTCATGGAACAAAAAATATTTTTAAATTCTTATTTTTTATGAAATGATATTAATACATAAATTTGGTCCAATTATTTTTTGAATTGACTCAAGAATATATGATTTTTGGATTCCCATTTTCGATATTTCATACTAAAAGAGGTCTTCTAAATTTGAGTGAGGAAGATGCAAGGAAAGTTCCATATGAAAATACCCATGTTGACACTTCATTGGAAAAACATGTAGGCATCAATATTTAGACTGTCAGTCAAATGGGTGTTTGGAACCCAGGAAAATAAGTGGATCACAAAAAATAATTTATAATGCATTATCCACACGTCATTAACGGTGAAAATGGGCCATCAGAATATGAATAATCTCTTGAGTATATTTATAGGATCTCTAATATTTTGATGTCTCCATTTTTATCTATTTTTGGTTATTTAATTTATATTCTTGAATGATTGGGAAAATGGTGGGAATATATTTGGAATGAAATTTTGTCAGTGGATATTACCTTGGTATCTATCAAAATATTCATCAACCAATAGTTTCATCATAATACATATCATGGTCTAAGGAAATAGGATATTTTTTTCCGTTGAACATGGGGTGTGTACCATTATAATTTCTTCCACCTCTTTTTCTAATTTTGGTTCACTTGGAACCAGATTTACTCACCAAATATTAAATTAAGGTTGTGAAGATTGAGTTGGGTTGGAGGGAAAATATTTTTTATATGTCGATTTTCATTTTCCTTTTTATAAATATAGAATTAGTTAATAAGTAAAATTTTAGAAATGAAAAAATATATACAAATTTTTTTTGGGAGAAGGTAAGACCAGATGACTTTTTTAAGAATGTGGTGAATTTTCCAAAATACCAAATCATAATTATTATAGAAAAATAGGTTACATGAGCATAAAATATGGGATCATATTAAAAACATTTCACCTCAAGAGGGATTAAATATGTAGGTATATCATCTAGCCAAAAAAATATTATATAGGGCTAGACACAATTATATGTTATATGATTATTTAATCTCCTATATTAATAGCTATGTTTGACAATGAATCATTTATTTATATCATAAAAGTTAGTGGATATGTTGGTAGTTAATTCATAGTTTATATTATTCTTGTTGGATCACCCCATTAATATTGTAAATTGGTTCTAATAATGTTTTAAGTGCCTAGTCTATCGAGTGCTAACTAGGGACCATGATGTGGTATGGGATTTCGTTATACTCAATCATAGTTTCATGGAATTGATTAACAGAATGTACTGTATTATCCATCTTTGGGCTCAGATATATGTTATTAATTTTAGTTTTATATACCGATTGGGTCACTCTATTTTTTCATGGTTAGTGGGAATCTATGTCAATATGGGAAGGGAACATTTCAACTTATGTTGGGTTAATATTATTCTAGTTGTCAAATATGTGTCTTGATGTTGATAAACCTTTTTTGATTTCATGTACATGTGGTGGATTGTACGTACCACATGGTCTTCATGAATGATTTTTATAACATATTTCTCTATAGTGTGGTTGAGTATATAGTTGGTCTATTACCTAGAATAATTCCAATTATATTCCATCATATTATATGGTTTCTAATATATTAGTAGAACCTATTATCCACATTTCAGATATTTTAGGCTACAGAATTCATTCTTCCTAGCATGTAACAATGGGCTTCACCTGTCTTCTTTAAAATGAGTGTAAACGAAAGCCTAAAAATTTTTAATTACTATTAGAAGATCTGTTAGGTGGTTCCCAAGGAAAAATATTCCTTATATATGATTGATGATATATTTGATCATCTTAGAGAGGCTCATTAGTTTTCAAATATTGAAGTGTGGTTAGAGTGCCACCAACTAGGGTTCTATGAAGTGGATATACATATGAAATTTTTTAAGAGCTGGAAATAGAAAATCTAGATTATTGTTATACCATTAGATATTACTAACAATAATTTACTATTATTTGAATTTTTAAAATTGATATATCATCGTTTCATTGACCCTTTTGTTATTGTGATTCATGGATGATATTTTGGTTTACTCCAAGTCAGAGGAGGAGCATAGAGACAATTTGGACATCATTCAATGAACATTGAAGGTACATATCTTGTTTGGAAATTATTCAAAATATAGGTTTTGTATCTAAAAATTAATGATTCAAGGCCATGATATATAATAAAGAGGCATATTGGTGGATCCTAAAAATATACAGCAAATTATTTCCTAGGGGTATCCAAGAAATTGTTTTAGATTCAAATCAAATTGGGATTGGATGTTTAGTCATGCGACATGACCGGGACATCTTCATGATTTTACCTTTGATGGAAACATTAACTCATAAGGGTTTATGGTTGTAGTGGAATGAAAAGTTTCAAATATCATTTTATGAAATATATAAGATATTTGCTTCATTAATGATTTTTTTCTTCAAAAATTATTTTCGGGTTATGATGTTTTTATAATGCATTTGAAATGTGATTGGGTTGGGTCTAGATAGAGAGGATATATGTGGTAGCCAACTAATCTCTCTAGATATTCCCTCATTAAGAGAGTTACCCTTCTCATGATTATAAGTTAGCAGTGGTTATTAACGCACTAAAAAACCCAACATCAATATCTATTTTGAGAAATGTTTATGGTATATTATGATCATTGGAGACTAATGTATATTTTCATTAAAAGGGATATACACGTTTTATGGACACTCCAAATGATGTATCTCATGAATTTTAATTTTTATATTTTCTATAATCCTAGAAATAGGAATTTCTTTGTTGATGAACTATATAGGAAATTACCAAAACAAGTACAAATTTAATCATTACAAGAGTTATTTCTTGCTGATTTTCATCCATGATATGATTTGGGAATGGAATAATCTGGTGAGAATGTATGTTTTCCATTGACGATGGATTACACAAATTTTGATGGGAAGGTTTGGCTGGAGATGATTTTTGAACCTAAGTACTGGGGATTTAGTAATTTTATTGTAGTGGGGATCCCTTGAGTGAGTTGACTCTATCTCCCAAGGGCACTATGGGTTCTTTAAAAATAATGATTGCCTCTTTTCACCTTATGAATCAGTTGATGGACTGAGGGCACTATTATTATTTTCCTTTACACCTATCAATAAGAAAGGTGTATAAAGATGTGAGACATCGATATCCATGGTCAGGGATGATATGTTCTATTTTTAAATTTGATTCGGCGTGTCTTAATTTTTAGTTGATTATTATTGAACATGAGAATTCTACTTGTTTTTTGTATACCTTTACCACTCATGTATTGAAATGGGGTTATATTACCTTCTATTTCAACATTGTTTTACTATAGACACATAGTGAGAAGGATGGGATTTGGGTGATCATTGTTCGACTAATGAAATTAGTGAAATTGGTACATTTCCTCCCTATGACAGAGAAGAAAAAGGTGGAAAATTGCGACTCTTATGTTTGAGAAATTTTGAGAATTCCTAGGCTTCCCTATGTAGTTGTTTTTAATAGAGATATGATGTTTATATATTATATATTCATTGGTTTTGAGTACATGATGGGTTCTGAGTTGAAATTTATCGCAACATATCGTATACTGACGAATTGACAAATAGAGAGAGCTATCATGGTATACGATGATATGATATGGGTTTTTGTGATCAATTTTAGTGGTTTTGTGAAATTAATTTTCCTATAGTAGAGTTTTCATATACCAATATGTATCATTACATGATTAAAGTGGTTCCCTTCATTGATTTTTATCGGCATCCATGTAGATATCTCATGTGATGGGTAGTGTTCATAGAGCAGTCCATTCTTGGGCTGAGTCTTGTTTATGTGATTTTTGAGAGGGTGAATTTTTTTGGAAGAGATTTATCATATCCCAGAGTTGTAATAAATCTTATCTACACTATCTTCACTGACAACTAGAGTTTTTGGTTTGTGTTTAGCTCATTCTTATAATTTCAACTCAAATGGAACATCACTAGTTGGTTAAGTTGGAATAGATGTATTTGGGATCCTAGGAGATCAGTAAAAGACTGGGAAATGTGTTTTAATGGTTGGAATTTATGTCTCATTTTTCTTCCATCATTGATGTGTTTCATCATTTCAATTTGAGGCAGAATTGACCAGATTCATCCCATGTGATTGAATGGTTGGTTTTTGATATTTATCCAACAATAAATATGACTGATCAACAAGCTCATATTACTAATTTATAATATAAGGCAGTGTGTGGTAAAAATATTCCTTTGTTCGGTGTACTATGGGAGTAATGAAAAGTTATCAATGAGACATAGAGTCATGTATTTTTAACGATAAAGTAGTTTTCCTCACTTATTATGAGTCTAAGATCATGAGAACACTATGGAGAGAATAATTTTTTCTATCGGGGATACTATAAAACCCCAATAGATTTAATGATATTTATTTAACTCTTTTATGGCCCCCCTTTATTCGTTTGGTGATTTTTGGGCTTCTCGGGAAAATAGAAACATTACATTGTAAAATGACCATATGTTTGGGGGTATTTTCTTATGTATGAATGGAGTTTGGGTGTTTCTGTTTTAAATGGAATTAGAGGGTGATTCTTGGGTTTTAATGGTATTATTTTTTTGATTGGAGGTTTTCTACAAAAAACTGTGTTGATCATTACATGATTTTCACATTTATTTCCAGAATGGGTTAGATGAAATGAATTTATTTTATGAAAAAATTAATGAATCTCATCCTAGGAGTTAAGTATGTATAAAATATAAATCCATTACATTATGTGAGATTTTTAGCCGATATTTAATTTTACATTAGAGAATGAATTATTGGGTTTATTTATAAGTCATGGGAATTCACACCATGAAATGGATTTACGATGTGAATTCTATTGGTATAATATTTTTAAACACATTTCATGCCAAAATCATTATTCACTCGGTATGAAGGCCTTTCTCTTGAACCATATAGTGATTTTGAAAAAAATTTGGTCATATACCTCTTTCTGGATCACTCTATTATATCTGTGACTCGTGTGGTGGTTTTGTAACATATCCATGGTAAGTGGAATTTTTTCTTCTACATTTCCTTTGGTCAAGGTGGTGGTGTTGGTAATGTTTATAGTTAATATTATTACTTCATAGGATCTTTCTATAAATCATTTTTAGATTAATTTCATGCATTGACTTCTGATGGCAGATCCCTTGTTTTTCAATCTATATTTTCAAATGTGGATTGGTTTCCTTCATTCCTCTGGTACATGTATATATGTAGGTGTTTCAAATTTTTGAATTGTTACATTTTATTGTTCATCCCATTTCCTTTCATGGAAATGGATTTTCATTGATGTGGATTGGGTTTTCATTAAATTTGATAATTTGTTTGTAAATAATTTTGGGAAACATATCATAATGGGAACCTTCTATGTGTAGAATAATTTACATTGTCAACCCTAGTGTCGGTGTCACCAACATGGGTTACTTTTTTGATATAGATATATTAGGACTCGATAATGGTTATAACCAACATATTTTTGGTTTGGGATTATTTTATTCCTATTATGTATTATAATCAGATAGATAAAAAATGGTGTTCTTTTTATTTTATACATGGTATATTTCATATTGTTTAATACCATGGATATTTTATCACATCTTTTGGTTACCTATTTTTAATTTAAACCTAATATATTCCAATATAATATTAATAGGATATAAATTTATTAAAAATAAATGAATATTTAAAAACTGATTTATTAATTAAAATACATTATAAACATGATGTTTTTTAAAATTAAGAACTCATGAATTCATGATATGAGAACTATTATAAATTCATTTGTGATATCCTACTAGGATTTTTAACCACAGAATAATTTTTTAGATTTTGGTTGTTATAGACCATGTTTTGTATGACTCAAAGAAAGGGAGGGGAATGATGTAGCATTCCAGGTTCTCTTTCCATCTGTCACATTCATCATGGGTTTGATTTGTGGTTATTGATATTCATATGGATGTAATCATAGCTTCATCTATTATATCATTCATGTTTTTCTTGTTTTGTTTTAGATTTTATTTCTCGTCGATGATTTTTATATTTATTCTATGTATATCATCGAGGTTAAATTATTTTTACACATGAGTTGTGGTTCTTTTTATTTTTTTCACCATGTGGTCAACCATCTAGAGTTAACTTTCATGATGACCTAAGAAAATTTATTAAAAATTGGTATCATATGGAATAACCAACATAACATGTTTTTAACACTTTAGTGGTTGGGTTTGTTCACTTGGTTTCATTGAGTTTTGAGTTGGAAAATTTGGATAATATGTTTTTAAATGTGGAAGATTCATCTCACTTTCATGTTTGAAACAGTGTTACCAAGAGTGTTAAGGGATTCATTAAAAACTTTTGACTTGGTTGATGATGTAATTTCAATAAACTAGATATGATGATTTTTAAAATGGAGCCAATCATTTCATAATGGGATTCCTTGTTCCAATAGTACCTAATATAAAAAACACAATATTATTTTAAATAAATGATATGAATTATTGAAATAAGTCTTATGATTTTGGAATATTCTCATCAATGATTGGTTTTTTAATTATAATTATTAGAAATTTCTTTCAAGAATAGATCCTTTAAGTTTGAGTGGGGAAGATGTGATATAGGTATCATAGGATTATCGTCCTGTAGATAATTTATTGTAAGAAGCTTTAATCTCTATTATATATAATTTCGGTCAAGTGGTTGTTGGGATCCATATATGAGTAGTGTTTCATGGATTACAAATTATAACGCATCATCTACGTATCATCCTATTTGATAAAATACACCATTAATCTGAAGAATAGATTTATTGGATTTATAAGATATTTATCATTATGATGAATCCAAATAAATATATGGAGGGTTCTACCATGTACATTCATGAATAAACTAGATGAAGATGGTGGGACACTATTGTTCATGATATGCTACATGAGGATATCACATAGGTATTATTAATGAAAATCATCAACCCTTTTTTTATCCTATGATATTACATGTGGAAATAACCCATGAGTTTTTCACTATAGTGAAAAGAGAGTATAATGTTATGGAGCATTTTACTGATTTTTACTGAGTTGGGGCACATCTAACTGAAGCAATAAACTAATGGTTATCTAAATAATCAGGTGTTTCAGTTTGGGTTAAGTGAGCATATTTTTTTGATTATGATTCTCATGTTCCCTTATATGATATTAATGGTTATGAATATGGTGGATTTGATAGATATTGACATACCTAGAAAATAGTTCTTGGGAGGATAAATGGTTTTCCATTATTATATGGTCATGTATAAACAAGAAGAATCTGAATTAGGGTCTGTCACATTTAGTGGTATGGTTTTTATTTCATATCCTATTATGATATTTTTGTAATACATGTGATACTCATTCATATATATCATTAAGTGTAGTTGACATGTTGGGATTGGGTTCTTATTTTTTAAAATGATGTTGGATATTTCAACTCCTTTGGTAAAGAGGTATGAATAGGGTTTAAATTTCCTCACATGTCGATTAAAGAGAGTGGAGACTAATGTAGAGTGGGAATTCATAGTGATTAATATTGAAATCATAGACATGATTATCAGTATGAATATGATAATCAATGTTAAGTCTTAGATATATGGTTAACAACACAGTTTTATTTATTATATACCAATGTAATCTATAATTTTTTTAAGGTGAGTGGGTCTCTAGATAGATAAAGGATGGGAATGTTGTTCCTTAGGATAGGTTAACCTCATTCCAACAATATGAGCTTTTTCATGATGTTATTTACCATTTTATGTATAGTCAGTAACCTATGGTAGTGTATCCATACCAAGAGAAATTAGTTGATGATTTTTATAGATTACATTGATAGATAGTGGTTTATTTTACATGATTGCATATACCTAGTATTATTCCCATTCATATGTCATCTTATCATATGGATATTACTAAGCTTTTAGAACATAATTTCTATCTTTCATGTATATAGGATAATTGATTTTTTCATCCTAGGTTGTCAAAATGAGCTTCAACTGTTATATTTTCTATGAATCTAGATCATAACATTATAAATTGTATTGAATATAAAAAATTTAAATTGGGTTAATATCTTATAAAAATATACTTTCCTCTCAATTGATGATCACATTGATAATATTTTATGGGATTTTAGGTTTTCAATGATCATCTTGTGGTATGGGTACCACTATATGAGACCCCAAGAAGAATATATACTGTAGTCGACATTTAGATACAAGTATGGTAAATTCATGTTCCAATTTATTCCATTCATACTAACAAACACTCATTCGGTGTTGAGGGAATTGATGAGAAATATCAGTCATTGATTTTTGGGATCTTTTGTTTTCGTGATTCATGGATGTTATTTTCATTTACTCTATGTCAGTGAAAGAGAACATGGACCATTTGGATATCAATAATAGAAAATTGAGTGGACATCATATATATGGTAATCATTCCAAATGTGATATTTCAATTCATTAAGTAATAGTTATATGGAATTTTATATCTGAGATTTTTGACACTATGGGTATCGAATTGGTAGAGATATATATATCATGGGATTTTCCCATGAATGTGTTTGAGATATGAATCATCGTAGGGATTTCCAATTATTGAAGTCATTGTGTTTGAGATATAAAAAATCTTGCATCTCTGATGACATCTTTAACTGTAATGACCCAAATTTTTTAAGGTAAATTTTTTAATTATATGGAATTATTACGAGGGTTCAAAAATTGACGGTTCCTGATTTCGAGTCCCGGTGTGCTCTGAATAAATTTCTAAAAAAATTTAAGCTGTGTTTAGAAAATCAATGAGCATTGTTTTCTAAATTTTGAACTTGTGCTCATATTAAAAATATGACGGCACCGTTGAATCCACAGCGCTGGAATTCGCTTAAGGTAGAATTTAAATTGAACTCATTATGTCTAGAGAAAAATATAAATATTGTCACATCATAAAAGAGATAAAATAAAATAGTTTTATTATTTTATTTTCATTCTTCATCACCAATGACAAGCACAACGTGGGACCCATGATGTGTCATACTAATAAATGTATTGAACAATCAATCTCAAGTAACGACGTCATTGGGAAATTAAAAAGGTTCTTAATTAATGATCCCCCATTATTTCTCAATGTAGTTACATACCCTCCCCCTCCCCTATTTATATGGTTCTTGGGGAGGGGTATCGTCACAGGTTCTCCATGAAACGAATTGCTAATGAAGTGCAGTGATGTCAAACCCATAAAGGATAGAGCTAATCCCAGTGGGAGGTGACAGGTGACCCCAAACCATGAACCGAAGTATGACATATGAGTTTCGTTGTTGGGAACCTATTTTAGGGCCGAAAAATACCACCAAACTTCAATTTTGGATGTTCTCCAATGGATTTACATGGTAGTGGTTTGATTTTTGTTTATTTCATGGGAATTTTATTGAACCCCTTTTTTATCCTTCCTCTTTTTTACAAGCAAACGCGGAGGGTGCGGGCCTAACGAACACTGCCCTGACTTTCAACTATCATGTTTTCCATTCACCTATGTGGAATACCGCTGGTTCGGAGGAACTGAATTTCTAAGAAGAAGGTAGTGCGACAACGTGCGGCACAAGAGGAGACCATGACACAAAGTCACAACGGTCTTTAGAGCGGTCACCACCAGCCGACCGTGAAGGATGTGTGGTGCCCCATCGTACGCCATAGGTGATCAGAGGGTCGCTGGTCATTAGCCGTAGAGGATGGAGGAGGTGACTGACACAGCTGCTAGCCACAGAAGGGGAGGTGGTGCGACCAGCGCACCGTCGGTGAGCGGAAGAGGCAGCATGACCAGCACGCCGCCGGTGAGCAGAAGCCACGTCCAAAGTCGCGGAAAAGTTGGAACCCTCTCGGTAGGTTTTGTGGTGACCATGTGGCGCCCATGTGGCATCGCTGTTTCATGAAATCAAATGGCCTTCATGCCATTCAGGATACCGGGGGAATGTTTTCCCCCTTCCCGACTCCGGTGGAAATTGGTCTGGCCGCCCCTTGTGGTCAGTAGCCTACACGACAGGGCCACCCCCCTTGCAGGTTGCCCCTTTGCGAGTCTCCCTTTGTGGGTTAGCCTATTCGGGTCTGGAGGCCCCCCATTGGGCCTCCATTTGCAGGTATCCCCCTTACAGGGCACCCTTAGAACCCCCTGCATGTCGGGTCGGACCTCGGTCCAGCAGGCCGAGCCCGTCGAGGCCTAGCCCAGACCGGGTCGGGCCCCGTCAGTCTGACTGAGTTGAACCAGACCTGGACCCCACCAGGACCAAAAACAATTAAAGAGCCATATTCTAAGGACCAGATTTCTGTTTGATGAGCCCTCTATGGCATTGGGATCCATGGATCTAGACGGCCCTTTTTGGAATAATCCTCTTTTGTTTTGGAGACAGTCCAAGTGCAGACTGGTCGAATCAAACCCGAATCCAACCGGGCCCCCGGGACTAAAATGCTTATAACTCACAGACCAGGCATCCAATTAATGTTTATCTATCGCATCTGAAACCTTACGACATGGAAGTCCTTTGGTTTAATCTTTTATGTAGTATAGTGGTGGTCGAGGTATGGCAGGATATCTAGAGGGATGATTCTATAGAACTCGAGTGCATCGGCTGCAAGGAATCATGTGGCTAGCAATGAGGCAGAGGTTAGAGATATATCATATGGGGGTTAGTACTAAGAAATATTGTGTAGATCAGCATAGATCATGTGTGGGTCCGCGGTCAGCAATCCTATGTGGGTCATGGCATACTGATCCTTTGTGGGTCAGATCCTGTGTGTGTCAGTGCTCAATGATCCTGTGTGGGTCAGTGCATACTGATCCTGTGTGGGTCATTGCTGGGGTTAGTACCTATCTACTCTGTGTGGGTCGGATCCTTTGGGGTTCATTATAGGTGTTAGTATCTATCGATCATATGTGGTTTAGACTCTCTATGGTCAGAAGAAGTGCCTTTTGATAGAATAAGATTATCTAGCTTCGGGAAAAATCATATATACGTCTTTACATCAATAATACCTAGTTTGAGATGATACTCTATTTGAACTATGTTTTTTTACCAATGTGTTACTTCTTATTCTTCGTGGTGTTACCTTTGTGGTATTCTTCCCTCTTGTATGAGATTAGTATATATTAATAACGTAGGCATATGTATGGGAATATACGTAAGTAGGGTTAAAGTCTTGCTTAGTGTATTTTAATTCACCGATATTTAGGAGACCTACACGGTCTTGGTGTCCCTAATTAGTATCATTATACTCTCCCCTACACGGCTTTCGCTCACACTAGGTTGTGTCTTGTGCGGACAACGTACCGCATTGATCGAGGATAAGGGAGCCATGATTGGACGGTGCTCATAGATTGACTATTTTTAGAGACATAACGTTGGGAAAACTGATCATGAGTTATACCTACCCATATGGTAGGATCCATGGTAGATGATCCAGGAGTTGGTTTTCACATTTCAACTATTTTCTACTTTTCAGTTGTACTTGTATTTTTCTCCAGTTGGAATTGTATTCTGTCCCCCTTCACATTCAACACTCATTACTACTATATATTAATTTGTGGTTGCATTTGGTTGTGCTCTACTAAGTGTGTTTTATAGGTTTAAAGGAAATGGCTTCCCATTTTCGGGATACACCATTCTGGTGCTAGTCGCCAACCCCTAGCCTATGGAAGGTGGGTTTGGGGTAGTCAGGGCATGGACCCCGGGGGGACGGGTCGTGAAAAAGTGGTATCAGAGGAGTCAGTTCTACCAAGGAACTATGACTCTAATATTTTTTATGTGGAAAGAGAGGTATGTGTCATGAGTGTGGTTTTCAGTTTGGGGAATCATGTTTTGGTGCAGCAGTCGATGTTTCCATACACCAAGACCCAGAATTTTGAATTCCAAATCAGTGCACAGAAACACTGATTCCGTGTATTCTTGAAAAGTAATTCTTCTAATCTCTTTGAATCAGATCCCCAGGTATGACCAATTTTACAATGGCGCAAATATTTTCTTTAGGATTCTATCTCTTAGATAGCCAGCCAGGATTCCTGAGAGAGTACGTGATGATGGACAACTGAGTGACAAAGCCTCGGTTCAGTGACCTCTTATGGTGTTAGCACCTTCGGCTGGTGTACCAGCAGCACCACTACCTATTGTGTAGCTATTTACACCATCCCCACCAGTAGAGGGTGTATTCTGACTGAGCATGTTGCACAAGTTTTAGAGGCTGAGGCTTCTGAGGATCCGAGGTGAGACGATCCCAAAGCAGCTGAGGACAGTCTGGAGGCTATAGTGAGACATTCCTCTTGGTTGTGACACCGGCTGATCATATGGTGATCCTAGTTTACAGTATTTCTCAAGAAGCAGTAGGGAGATGCTGGAGGATGATGCTCCCAGTACACGACATGGTGAACCTATTCTAGCCAGGCATTGAGAGCCATTTTAGGGCATAATTCATCCCATCAAACATACGCTCTATGCATATACAGGATCTGCTGCACTTACTGTAGGGCTGTATGACTACGGCCCAGTACTCAGAAAGGTTCACTAATCTCTCCTGCTACTCCACCTACATTATAAGGACCAAGCCTTAAAACATTACATAATCTGGAATTAAATGAATAATTCACAATGAGGATCTTTTCAGGTTTAGAGTTTTAGAGAATTAGGACATAACTATTACTTCTCAAGGATTATAAACTAGACACATCTACTCAGTTTCCATTTTCTCAAAAAATAAGAACTCGTCAACAAAAGAGTCATGTCTAGTTCCATGTTTTAGACAGCATGGCATTTCCTTAACCCCATCCTTGACCCTATTCCACTTTATGTCATGAGTTAAAAAGTTCAAAAACTTTGGATGAGCGTAAAATGCTCAGTAAGGGATACACAAAGAAATAAAACATTAGATCATAAATATATAAATATCATAATATTTTTAACATAACTCTTGAAATCATAGGATTTTTGAAATAAACATATAAATCACAAGACATAAAGGTAACCAGAGGAATTCATAACATTCTTACGCAGGGAGTAACCCTCATGGTTATGTTTGGAATACCCATCCCAGTATATTCCCTAAATCTCTTTGGAGAAACCTTATCATTTAACTCTTTTGCATTACCCAATTCATTGGAGAGATATCTCAGGATCACCCTCCCTCAGTTTATCAATGAACCACCAAACATCATAAACAATGCCCAAGAACCATAACATAACCATAACACATAACTTAAGCATAAATGAAAGATAACATTCCCAAATTGCAATAAAAATATAGATTTTTATGATTTTGAAATAATAAATCCATTCTAAAAACCATTTTCAATACCAAAATATGTAAACAGAGTACATGGTAATTATTCTCCTTTTAAAAAACATTAAGGCTTGTTAAGGAAGCCAAATACCAAACAATACTCACAGCGGCAGAAAAGGTCGTTGTCACCGCTTACGTAAAAAAAAGAAACATTTATTTTTTTCATTTAGTAAAATGCTTTGTAGAGAAAATATTTACTTTGAATTAAATGAAAATTCAAAAAAGTTATATACACCTTATAAAATAATGTCGTGTATAAAATAAAGGATTCGTTAATAAATAGTGATTGAGATGAAGTTGTTTATAAAGACAGTATCCTTAGATTAAGGATAAATCAATTACAAAATTATGTTTGACAAATATTAATACACCCATTATAAGTGGAAATTAAGTGTAAAACATTCATAGTTCATCCAAATATATTCATAGTATGACATAATCAAGAAGTATAGGTTTACCCAAAAGAATTGAAATTGGGTTATGATGTTCCGTTACGGAAATTTGACAGTCTAAAGGCGTCAGTTTGAAATTATGAAAATGATTTGATGAGAGATAGATAGGGTATCTCATCACATGGACATAAAATTTATAGAAATATGTATATACTAGAACATATCCCAAAATTAAGAATATGTAAATTAAAATACCTAACAAAAA
Source organism: Viscum album (assembly GCA_963277665.1). Taxonomy (NCBI): domain Eukaryota; kingdom Viridiplantae; phylum Streptophyta; class Magnoliopsida; order Santalales; family Viscaceae; genus Viscum; species Viscum album. The sequence goes on along the minus strand of OY728121.1, from coordinate 1,345,401,839 downwards.
TAAGTCTTTTAAAAAGAGGAGGGTGAAAGGTTCCCTTACCGACTTGGGTAACTTTTGAAACGTACCCCCCCAAGAAAGAAGGACTTTAAAACGTTGATGTAAATACCCATAAAAGAAAGTATATTACACAAATATTAGAATAATGGGAAGTACATACACCACTCAAATGAGATAGTGACATATATAGCATGAATCTCACCGAAATAAATAGTGAGATAAAAACACATTACCTAGTTGTAATAAATCGAGTCGTATGACCTAAAGATAATAAGAACCAAATGAATCACATAACACAATGAATATTATTATAATCATGAAATATATATCAAATGGATGTACAAAATACAACAAATGAAATAAATAATTGGTGAATAATGGAAATCTCATGGAATTAAATGTTTGATAAGAAATCCCTTACCTCAAGTCCGACTTGTCTTGTTCATTTCATTATATTTATGAATAATAAACTATGATAAATTTATAATTTCATAAGGAATTAATTTAAAGTTTAATATTAAATTCATATAACATATTATCATGTTATAATAATTAGTTAATAATGTGAGTTCATATCATATGTTTCGTCGATGTTCGGTACATGAGTAATAATGAACATGTTTCAAGAGAATTGTCCATGTAGTTATAAGTACATCATCTCTGGAATGGTTATCACGATTTAAATATCATATATATCCATTATATAATTATTTAATAATATTCCATAATTTTTTGTGATAATAAATGAAATGTATCGTTCATGGAGAACATAAGTCGTACGTACGCATGAACGCTGCTTTCATTTTTTTATCATATTAATGGACTTAAAACTAAAATATAAATAGATATATTATAATTATAGTATTATATATATGTTATATAGATATCATAATTACATTATTTATAAATTTTATGTTTGGTATGAACGAGTCAAATCACATGAGGTGGTGGTAGTCCACACTTCCTCATATGACATTATCCCATCTGCACAACATGAAAAGCATAAAGGTATGTTGTAAATATAAAATACAAAAGCATATAGAGTACATAAATATAATATATATCATATATAAATATAGTTCCATGATAATTTCCTCCATGAAAGGTCTTAAAATAATATTGAATAATCATCGTTTCCTGAGGCAGTAATTCACCACCCACAGAAACAGTATGTTCTTTAACAATTAGAAGGGGGTGTGTGTAAGTGTAGGTAGAATCCTTATCATAAAAACATACTAGTATATTTAATATACTAGTGTTATTATGGTATCAAATAATATGAATATAGTGGTGAGAGAAGAAGGAAAATAAATGAAATAAACTTGAGAGAAGACATTACCTCTAAATCTGGTAACTCTTTTTGATTTGAGTCAAAGGCTTCCATGGAAAGACTTATTCCTAAAGTGAGGCTTTTAAGAGTAATAAAGGGTTTTTTGAGAGATAATATGAGCAGATTTTGGAATAGCCAATGGCTTGAGAGGTGTGGGTAATGGGGTAGAGGTGGGGGCCTTTTATAAGAGGGAGGAGGGTCACTTTTGGAAATTCTTGAAATGTTACTTTATTATAAAATGGTTTTCATATTTTAATGGTCCCAAAATGATATATTTAGAGGATAAGGTGATAAGGGTTCTATATCCACCCATCCAATTGGTTTTTTACAAGTTTAAATCTTATATTTTACCTTATATTTTCATTTTATTTAAATCGTTTATTAATGAGGTAATCACTGCATCATCGTGGTGTCATTAGTAAATTTATTTATTTGATGTATAAAAATTATAAAAAAATACCATGATGTAGGAAATTTTTTTAGATTTCCAATTATTATTTATAGACTAAGAGATAATTTATGTAATCAAAATTAAATTTTTTTTATATAGGATATACAAACCTTTGTTATATTTCTCTTCTTTTTATAAACAATGTCATAAATGTCACTATTACACCCATGTGACCCCATAGGCTCTCAAGTTCAATAAAAGCCTTCCCATGGCCGTCCATTACACAAAAAAAAGTATTTTGACAAATTTTGGGGTCATTTTATATTATTATGATATTATTTTTTTACCCTTAACTACACGATTACTAATTAATCACCATAATTAAATATAATTGTCGTCGTTACTATTCATAATATCCAAAAACACAAGAGTCTTAATTACATAATTTGATTCATAGGATTCCAAATATGGAATCCATTTTACCAAATTCCGAACTCATAAATTGTAGTAATTAATTTAAAAATAATTCTCGTGGTTTCAACTAAAGATGTATTTTTAGGAAGAAATATTTATCAAAAGATTGACTTGTATTTACATCCAATTGAAAAGTGAAATTACATCCAATGAACAACATTGTATTAAGTAATAAAATAATATTCAAATTACACTTTAAAATCAATTAAAAGGAAAATATATCTATATAATTAAATTAGATGAAAAAACTATTTTAAAGTAAAATGCATTATTTTTCACTATTCATTAAAAATGAACATTTGTCCGAAAAATACCAAAAATTTATCCAAAGTAAATTTGATTTTACAAATTCAAAAATGATGTCAATTTTACCAAATTCAAAACATATATGATTTAGTAATTAATTTTATAATAAATTCCCACTGTCAAAACAAATAGCGTGTTTTTATGAAACAATATCTACCAACAGATTTAAACTTGTTTATGACCAATTTCAAATTGAAATTAATTCCAATGACCATCACAGGATTAAATGGTAAAAATATATTTCAAAAAAAAAATTAATCCAAATTAAAAAGATAATCTAACCATATAAATAAATTCGATTAAAATGGAGGTTTTGAATTAAAATATAGCATTTTCACTATTCATTAAAAAATGTACTTTATCGGAAAAATCACAAAAAATTACAGAAAGTAAATTTTGATGTCCTGATTATGAAGAAGGATTTTATATTGTCCAATATTACATAAAAAATTGAAAAAAAGTTTTTTTGAAAAGTGTTCTCTATCAAAAGGCAGTTAATCAGCCTTTTAAATAAAATATCAATATTTACGCTTAAAATAGAATTATTTTCTTATATTAAGACTTTGACATTAATTGGATAAATGTAAAAATATTTAAAAAACATATATAATAATTTTGTATTCAGTTCTGTGTCTTCCCACCATTACAACGGCTAGGTGTTAACTACCATTTAAAATAATTTCAATATATTATTAGTGTGCAACATAAGATTTCAAAGAAACTTGTTGTTGTGTATTAGTTATTCCATGAAACATAAAATTACCTTTAAAGTAATATGGTCATTTTATTTAAAAAAATTAATAAATATGAAAATGTCATATTCTTTATTTACCTGGGATGTTACATCCTTCCCCAATTTTGGGAATTGAAACCTCGCAATTTTCAAATTGGGCTTGGAAACGTCATTGAAAGCCCCACATTGGAAAAGGAGTAAATTAAACTATCACATTGTAATAATGAAAGAATAGTACAAAGGTTACCCGAGACAACAGATACTAGGATTTAATGAAATCATGGATGTGGAAGCTAAAACAAAGGGTCTAGTATTGATGGCGTGTGATAGAAAACAAGTCTAGGAGAATGTTAACCACCAGAAAATCACAAAGTTGTGATGGGTTAAATGGTATTTGATTCCCCAGTAGGAAAAGAAAACAGACAACATTTTTTTAAATTTAATTTTCATTTATTAATCTATTAATGATCTTAACAAAATCATACAGAAACATACTTACTTGTCATGTAGACTTTCATCTCTTACTAGATTTCTTACACAAACTCATATTTTCTTTAAAATATGGGTATTTAGGATGACTTGTCCACATTAAGAGCGCTATAATAAACTTCTTGAGAATCACCTAATCCACAAAAGACAAACTATATATTTCCCATGTCTTTCGACCTCAACCAAAACAAAAAATGTTAGTACAAGATTAGATAATCCCCAAAAAGGATAATCTTTCACAAATAGAAAAACTTCCCTTAATCTCCAAAATTTGTCCAACATAACCCCATGTTGATTAATGATCATTCAGTAAATAGATATCCACAAAATTTTTCAATGTAATCCAAACTAATATTGAAACCCAAATCTCTAAAATATTTAATCACATAGTCTTCCACGGTAAATATTAACATTTATCTCCAAATAATATTAGATACTCTTAAAGTCTCATACTGAAAAGTAATTAACCTAATCACATATCCTCTATGATATGTAAATCATTTCCAAAATTAAACTTATTCCTGATTCATAAGATCATATAACTAAAAATAATTAGTGTTACTAACCAGGGAGTTCACATAGTCCAGTGGTAGGCGATAAATACCAGTTTCACTTTGGTTGTGTGTTCGATTCCCGTAGCTTCATCCGACGGGATGGGTTGTCACACTGGTTGCGTGTTGTCCCTTTCAAAAACTACATAATTTTATAACATACCCAAAAAGTGATAAATTCATCAACAATAACCATAACATATTTTAACCACTAATTTTATCTAATAACATTCATTTTCCATCCCAAAAAGTATTCAAAGGTAATGGCCTCAAATTCAAGTATCATATTAACCCAAATGGTTATTTATAATGATATCCCCAACTGAAAAGATAATTATTCCTTGAATAAAATCTTCATATATCAATCATCATGGTTACACATACTATAAAAAGTCTTCAAATGTAATCCCACCATCAAATGATCCCTAATACTTTTAAGAATTTCACCATCCTAAAATCAACCATAACTCTTGAATCCCTTATATGTTGACTTCATACTCATTCAACATTCTCTGTGATCCATTAACCATTCCTTTTCAACTTATTCTGAAATAATTATTTCCAACAAACAAAATCATGAATCATATCCTATGATTTCAATAATATGAAAACATATGTTAAGAAATAATCCATACCTTTCAGTGTCCATTTTCAGTTTGTTCATCCTCAATCGGAATGGAATTTGGTATTAGTAAAAAATTATATGTACGATCCTGGTGATCTCATTCCAGAAACTTCTTTGTAGGACATGAGTTTGTATAATGATTATTCACAACACATTAAAAATATTCAATTGACCCTCCATAAATACATTCATTCCCTTTCCTAGAGCAAACTAGATGCTTTCTTTTTTCCATGCGAGGTTTTTGGTTAATGACCTTCATTTCCACATTAATAGCATCTTTTTGTCCCTTTGAATCATTTTCATATGTGTTTCATTCCACATCATTGACACATATGTTTTTTAACATACTTACCTTTATGATTATTACCTGAACTTCCATAGGTATTTTTTTCTCGCATATATTATGCCTTATAAAAATCACTAAGGTTCAGGTGGTCTATCATGACTCCAGAAAGTTGGTTGAGAATAACCACAAGAGTTATCATTGCAGGTCCCATATCATTCAGTTGCTCATTCAGAAAACTGTCACAATTTTCTTCACATCCATTATTACTTTGGTGCCTGCTAGATCCACCCATTTACTAAAACCAAAAAGGTCAGTGTGATTATATCAGTGAAATCATCATATAATATCTTACGAGAAGGTTAAATACTAAGATATAATTATTCATATTATCTTAAACTCATTTACATTATATATTTATAAAAATTATAACTCTTTCTGAAATTTTAACCGTTATGGTAATGACCCTTGTGCTTAAGGAATTCCCTAAAATCAAAATTTATCTAAACTGACCTCCGATACCAACTATAAGGACACAACCGTAAAACAGTAAATAATATTGAATTAAATGAGTTATTCACTTTGAGGATCTTTTCAGGATTAGAGTTTTAGAGAACTAGGACATAACTATTACATCTTAATGACTACAAAGTAGACACATCTACTCAATTTCCATTTTTTTGCAAAATAAAAACTCTTGAACAAAACATTCATGTCTTTTTTTATTTTTTAGAGAGCATTAAATTTCATTAATCCCATCCTTGACCCTATTCCACTTTATGTCCTGTGAAAAACATTTCAAAAACATGGGATGAGCATAAAAAGCTCAGAAAGGGATACAAAAAGAGACAAAACATTAGATCATCAATATATACATATCATAATCTTTTTACCACACATCATGAAATCAAATGATTTGTGAAATAGACATAGAAATCATAATACAAAAAGGTATCCTGAGGCATTCATAATGTTCTTACGTAGGGAGTAACCCTCATGGTTACATTTTGAATTCCCATCACAATATATTCCCTAAATCTCTTCAGAGAAACCTTAGTGTTTAACTCCATAGTGTTACCCAATGCATTGGAGACCTATCTCGGGCTGACCCACCCTTAGTTTTTCACGGAACCACCCAACTTCATAAATAATGCCCCAAGAACCATAACATAACCAGAACACATAACATAACTATACAGTAAAGATAACATTCCCACATTGCAATAACAATATAAAATTTTAAAATATTGAAATAATAAATCCATTATAAAAACCATTTTCAATATAAAAATACGTAAAAAGATTATAAGGTATTTATTTTCCATTTAATAAACATTACGTCTTGTTAAGGTAGCCAAAGACCAAATAATACTCGCGGCGGCAGAAAAGTTCATTGTCATCGCTTACGTAAAAAAATGAAACATTTATTTTTGTCATCAAGTAATCTTCTTCGTAGAGAAAATATTTCCTTTGAATGAAATGAAAATTCAAAAGGGTTTTATACACCGTATAAAAGAAAGTCGTGTATAAATTAATGGTTTCTTCAATAATAGGAGATTGAGACGAAGTCCTTTATATAGATAGTATCTTTAGATTAAGGATGAATCAATTACATAATTATTTGTGACAAATATAAATACACCCAAAAAAATTGGATATTAATTGTAAAACAATAAATAGTCAGCCACACATATTCATAGTATGTCATAATCAAGAAGTGCTGGTTTACCCAAATGAATTGAAATTGTGTTAAGAAGTTCCCTTACAAAAATTTGATAGCCTAACGACATCACTTTAAAATTCAGAAAATGAGTTCATGAGAGATAGAAAGAGTATCTAATAATTTAGACATAAAATATACAGTAATAAGGATATATGAGAACATATCCCAACATTAAGAAGATGCAAAATAAATGACTTAACAAAAAGAAGTCTTTTAAAAAGAGGTGGGTGAATGGTTCCCTTACCGACTTGGGTAACTTTCGAAACGTACAACCCATGAAAGAAGGACCATACAACGTTGATGTAAATACCCATAAACAAAAGTATATTAGATAAATATTACAATAATGGTCATTACAGACACCACTCAAAGGAGATAGTGACATATATAGCATTAATCTCACAGGAATAAATAGTGAGATAAAAACCCCTTACCTCATTGTAATAAATCAAGTCGTATGACCAAAAGATAATAATAACCAAATGAATCACATAATACAATGAATATAAATAGAATCATGATATTATATATCCAATATAAGTACACAATACACCAGATACAATAAATAATTAGCGATCAATGGAAATCTCACAGAATTAAAAGTGACAAAAGAAATCCCTTACCTCAAGTCCAACTTGTCTTGTTCGTTTATTTATATTCCTGAATAAAAATCATTGATTAATTTATAATTTCATAAGGAATTACTTTAAAGTTTACTGTTAAATTCATATCACTTATTATCATGTTATAATAATTAGTTAATTATGTGAGTTCATATCATACGTTTTGTCGATGTTCGGTACACGAGTCAACAATGAACTCGTTTGAATAGAATTTTCCATGGAGTTTTAATTACATCATCTCAAGAATGGATTTCATGGATTAAATATCATATAAATCCATTATATATGTATTTAATAATATTCTATAATTTTTGGATATAATAAATAAAATGTACCGTTCATGGAGACGGTAAGTCGTACGCATGTATGAATGCTACTTTCATTTTTTTTCATATTAATGGACTTTAAAACTAAATTAAACATAGATATAATATAATTAAAATAAAATATATATTTTATATAGGTAAAATAAGTTCATTAATTACATTCTTTATAAATTCTATGTTTGTAATGAATGAGTCACATCACTTGAGGGGGCGGTAGTCGACACTTCCTCATATGACATTATCGCATTTTCACAACATGCAATGTATAAAAATATCTTTTAAATATTTAATAAAGAATCATATAGAGGAAATAAATATAATATATATCATATATAAATATATTTCCATCAAAATGGACACCATGAAAGGTGTTAAAAGAAGATTGACAATCATCATTTCGTGAGGCAGTAATTCCCCAAAAACAGAAACAGTATATTCCTTAACCATTAGACGTGGGTGTGTGTAAGTGTGGGTATAATCCTTATAATAACAACATACTAGTATATTGAGTATACTAGTGTGATTATGGGATCAAATAATAATAATATAGTAGTGAGTGAATAAGAAAAATAAAAGAAAGAAACTCAAGAGAAGACATTACCTCTAAATCAAGTAACTCTTTTTGATTTAAGTCAAAGGATTCCTTGGAAAGACGTATGCCAAAAGAGAGGCTTCTAAGTGTATGTTAGGGATGTGTAGAGATAATATGATCAGATTTTGGATGATCCAAGTGCCTGAGATGTGTGGGTAAGGGGTTATAGGTGGGAGCCTTTTATAAGAGGGAGGATGGTCACTTTTGGAAAGTCTTGAAATTTTAATTTATTATAAAATGGTTTTCTGATTTTAAAGGTCCCAAAATGATAGATTTATATGATAAGGTGATAAGTGTTCAAAATACACCCATTAAATAGGGTTTAAAGAAGTTTATGTCTAATATTTTACCTTATATTTTCATTTTATTTAAATTGTTCATTAATGAGGTAATCACTGCATCATCATAGTGTCATAAATAAATTTATTCATATAATGTATAAAAATTATAAAACAAATACCATGAGGTAAGAAATTATTTTATCTTTCCAATGACTACATATAATCTAAGATATACTTTATGTAAACAAAATTAAAAATTTATTTACTTAAGATATACAAACCTTTGTTATATTTCTCTTCTTTTTTAAAAATAATGTCATAAATGTCACTATTAGACCCATGTGACCCCATGGGCCCTAAAGTTCGGTAAAAAGCTTTCCATGGTCTGAAATTACTCAAAAAAGAGGATTTGGAAACATGTTGGGATTATTTTATATTATTATGATATTATTATATTACACTTAACTATCCGATTACTAATTAATCACAATAATATAAGATAATTTCCATTGTTACAATTCATAATATCCGAAAACAAAAGCATCTTAATTACATATTTTGGACCTTCTGATTACAAATATGGAATCCATTTTACCAAAATTCCAATCTATAAAATATCATTAATGAATTTAAAAATAATTCTCGTTGTCACAACCCAAGACGAGTTTTTAAGAAGTAAAATTTACCAAAATATTGGCTTGTTTTTACATCAAATTGAAATGTGAAATTACTTCCAATGAACAAAATTGAATTAAGGGATAAAAAAATAATTCAATTAAACTTTAAAACCAATTAAAAGGACCATATAAAAATATATTTAAACTAGATGAAAAAGCAATTTTGAAGTAAAATGAATTAATTTTCACTATTCATTAAAAATGAACATTTGTCAGAAAAATACCAAAAATTTATCCAAAGTAAATTTTACATTTCAAATTAAAAAGTGATTTCCATTTTACCAAATTAAAAACAAATAATTTTCAATAATTAATTTTATAATAAATTCCCACTGTCAAAACAAATAGAGTGTTTTTATGAAACAATATCTATCAAAAGATTGAAAATTGTTTATGTCCAATTTCAAAGTGAAATTAATTTCAATGACCGCCATATGATTAAATGGTAAAAATATATTTCAACAATACTTTAAACCCAATTAAAAAAATAATCTAATTATATAAATAAATTAGATTAAAAGGAGGTTTTGAATTAAAATACAACATTATCACTATTTATTTAAAAAATGAACTTTATCAGAAAAATAACAAAAATTTATACAAAGTAAATTTTGTTGTCCAAATTCTAAAGAAGGATTTTTTGTCAAATATAACATATAAAGTTGACAAAAAGTGGCTTTAAAAAAGGTTTCTCCATCAAAAGGCAGTTTATTGACCTTTTATAGAATATTAGATTATTTATCCTTAAAAACGAGTTCTTTTCTTATTTTGAGCCTCGAAATTTTATTGGATAAATGTAAAAATATTTAACAAACATATAGAATCATTTTATGTCAGTTTTGTTTATTCCCTCCTTTACAACGGCTAGGCATTAACTACCATTTAAAATAATATTATTATATTATTAGTGTGCAACGTAAGATTTCAACGAAACTCGTTGGTGTGTATTGGGTATGCCATCAATCATAGAAATACCTTTAAAGTAATATTAAAATTTTATTCCCAAATATTAATAAATATGAAAATTTTATATTCTTTATTTACCTGGGATGTTACATCCTTCCCCCCTTTTGATAATTGTTTCCACGCAATTTTAAAATTTGTCTTGGAAACTTCATTGAAAGACCCACATTGGAAAAGGAGTCAATTAAACTATCACTTTATAAGAAATAAAGAAAAGTACAAAGGTCACCTGAGAAAATAGATACTATGATTCCATGAAAACATGGATATGGAAGAGAAAACAAAGGGTCATGTTCTGAAGGAGATTGATAGAAAACATGTCTAGGAGAAAGTTAACCACCAGAAAATCACAATCTTGTGATTGGTTAAATGGTATTTGATTCCCAAGTAAGAAAAGATAATAGAAAAAGGTTTTGTTTTAAGTTAATTATAATTGAAGAATTTATTAATGATCTTAATTAAATAATAAGGAAACGTACTTACTTGTCACCTATACTTTCATCTCTTACTAAATTTCTTACACAAACTCATATTTTCTAAAAAATATGAGTTTTTTGGATGTCCTGTTCGCATTAAGAGCACTATAATAAACTTCTTGAGAATCACCTAATCCACAAAATATGAACTATATATTTCCCAGGTCATTATACCATAAACAAAGACAAAATTGTTTGTACAAGATTAGATAATCCCCAAAAAGGATAATCTATCACAAAAAGAAAAACTACCCTTAATCCCCAAAATTTTTCCAACAAAACCCATCATTCATCAAATACCAATCATTAAACAGATATCCATAAAATTATTCAAAGTAATCCAAACTAATATTGAATCCAAAATCTCCAAAGGATTTAATCACATAGTCTTACAAGGTAAATCTTAACATTTATCTCCAAATAACATCAGTTACTCTTAAAGTCTCATAATGAAAAGTAATTCAACTAATCACATATCCTCCATGATAGGTTAATAATTTCCCAAAATAAACTTATTCCTGATTCATAAGATCATCTAACTAAAAAGAATTGGTCTTACTAACTAGGGACTTCACGTAGTCCAGTGGTAGGCGATACATTCTAGTCGCACATTAGTTGTGGATTCCATTCTCGCAGCTTCCTCCGACGCGATGGGTTGTCACAACGTTTGCGTGTTGTCCCTTTTCAAAAACTACATAATTTTATAACATTCCCAAAAAGAGATAATTTCATCAAAAATAACCATAACATATTTTAACCATAAAGGTTTTCTAATAACATCCATTTTGCATCCAAAAAAGTATTAACCAGAAATTGACTAAAATTTAAGGATCATATAAATCCAAAGGGTTCTATATAACGATATCCAAAAAAGAAAAGATAATTATTCCTTGAATATAATTTTCATATATCAAAAATCAAGGTTACACATACGATAAAAAGTCTTAAAATGTAATCCCATCATCAAAAGATCCTTAATACTTTTAATAATTTCACCATCCTAAAATCTACTCTAACTATTGAATCCCTTATATGTTGACTTCTTAATCATTCAACATTATTCATGATCCAATGACCATTCCATTCCAACTTATTTTAAAATACTTCTTTCCTACAAACAGAATTATGAATCATATCCTAAAATTTCAATAATAGGAAAACATATGTTAAGAAATAATCCATTCCTTTCATTGTTCATTGTCAGTTTCTTCATCCTCAATAGTAATGGCATTTGGTATTGGTAAAAAATTATTTTTACGATCCTGGTGATCCCATTCCCGAAACATCTTCATAGGACATGTGTTTGTATAATGACCATTCACACCACATTTAAAACATTCAATTGATCCTTTAAAGAGAACTTCTTTCCCATTCCTAGAGTCAACTAGATGCTTCCTTTTTCCATGGCAGGTTCTTGAATTATGAACTTAATTTCCAAATCTATAGCACCTTTATGTCCCTTTGAATCATTTTCCTATGTGTTTCTTTCCACATCATTGACAAATAGTTTTTTGAACATACTTACCTTTATGATTATTACCTGAACTTCCATTGGGATTTTATTCTCGTATATATGAATCATTAGAAAAATCACTATGGTTTATGTAGTCAATCATGACTCTAGACAGTTGTTTGAGAATAACAACAAGAGTTCTCATTTCAGCTCCCATATCATTTAGTTGCTCGTTCAAAACACCGTCACAGTTTTATTCACATCCACTATTACTTTGGTGCCTGCTAGATCCAACCATTTACTAAAATAAATAAGGTCTGTGCAAGTATATTAGAAAAATCATCATATAATATCTTATGAGGAGGTTAAATACTAAGATATAATTTTTCATATTATCTTAAACTCGTTTACATTATCTATATTAAAAAAACTATGACTCTTTCTGAAAATCTATCCATTATGTTAATGTCACTTGTGCATAAAGAATACCCTAACCTATAAATTAATCTAAACCGGCCTCTAATACCAACTATAATGACCATAACTTAAAACATTATATAATCTTGAATTAAATGATTTATTCATATTGAGGATCATTTCAGGTTTATTGTTTTAGAGAATTAGGACATAAATATTACATCTCAATGATTACAAAGTAGACACGTCTACTCAGTTTCAAGTTTTTCACAAATTAAAAACTCTTGACCAATAGAATAATGTCCAGTTCCATGTTTTAGACAGCATTCCATTTCCTTAATCCCATCCTTGACCCTATTCCACTTTATTTCCTCTTAAAAACATCTCAAATTTTTTGGATGATCATAAAAAGCTCAGTAAGGGATACACAAAGAGACAAAACATTAGATCATTAATATATACATATCATATGCTTTTTAACATACCTCATGAAATCATTGGATTTGTGAAATACACATAGAAATCATAAGACAACATGTAACTTGAGGAATTCATAACATTATTATGAAGGGAGTAACACTCATGGTGACGTTTCGGGTACCCATTACAGTATATTCCCTAAATATCTTCGGGGAATCCTTAGAGTTTAACTCCTTCACATTACCCAATTAATTGGAGAGTAATCTCAGGCTCACCCACCCTTAATTTATCACTGAACCACCCGACGTCATAAAAAATCCCCAAGAACCATAACATAACCATATCACATAACTTAAGAATAAATGAAAGATAACATTTCCACATTGCAATGAAAATATAACTTTTTAAGATATTAGAATAAAAAATCCATTCTAAAAACCATTTTCAATACCAAAATATGTAAAAATAGTATATGGTATTGATTTTCCTTTTAAAAACATTACGGCTTCTTAAGGAAGCCAAAGTCCAAATAATACTCGCGGTGGATGAAAAGGACGTTGTCACTGATTACATAAAAAAATAAACATTTATTTTTGGAATTTAGTAAATATCTTCATAGAGAAAAGATTCCCTTTTAATGAAATGAAAATCTAAAAGGGTTTTATACACGTTATAAAATAATGTCATGTATAAATCAAATTATTCCTCCATAAAAGGATATTGAGACAAAGTCCCTTATAATGATGGTATCCTTAGATTAAGGATGAATCAATTAAATAATAATGTGTGAAATATATAAATACCCCCATTATATTTGGATATTTTGTGTAAAATAATCATATGTCATCCACACATATTCATACTATGACATAATAAAAAATTAGAGGTTTACACGAAAGATTTGAAATTGATTTAAGAAGTTCGCTTATAGAAATTCAACATCCTAACAGTGTCACATTAAAATTAATAAAATGAGTTGATGAGAGATCAAAAGGGTATCTCATCACTTTAACATAAACTTTACAGCAATAAGGATATATAAGAATGTATCCCAACATTAAGAATATGTAAATTAAAAGACCTAACAAAATAAGTCTTTTAAAAAGAGGTGGGTGAAAGGTTCCCTTACCGACTTAGGTAACATTAAAAACATACACCCCATGAAAGAAATACTATACAAAATTGATATAAATAACCATAAACGGAAGTATATTACACAATGAGTAGAATAATTGGCAGTACATACACCACTCAATGTATATAGTGACATATATAGCATGAATCTCATGAGAATAAATAGTGAGATAAAAACCCCTTGCCTCATTGTAGTAAATCAAGTCGTATGACAAAAAGATAATAAGAACCAAATGAATAACATAATACCATGAATATAAATATAATCATGATAGTATATATCAAATTTAAGTACACAATACACCACATGCAATAAATAATTGGCTAACAATGGAAATCTAACGGAATTAAAAGTGAGATAAGAAATCCCTTACCTCAAATCTGACTTGTCTTGTTCATTTCTTTATATTCATGAATAATAAACATTGGTCAATTTATAATTTCTTAATTACTTCCTTTACTGTTTACTATTCAATTCATATCACATATTATCATGTTATAATAATTAGTTAATTATGTGAGTTTATATAATACGTTTTGTCGATGTTCGGTACATGAGTCAACAATGAACTTGTTTGAAGAGAATTGTCCATGTAGTTATAAGTAAATCATCTCTAGAATTGTGTTCATGATTTAAATATCATATATATCTAGTATATATGTATTTAATAATATTCTATAATGTTTGGAGATATTAAATGAAATGTACCGTTCATGGAGATGGTAAGCCGTACGTATGCATGAACACTACTTTTTTTTTTCATATTCATGGACTTTAAATCTAAATTAGACATATATATGTTATAATTAAAGTATAATATATCTTTTATATAGGTATAATAAGTTAATTAATTAAATTATTTATAAATTATATGTTTGGTATGAACGATTCACATCATTCGAGGGGGCGGTAGTCCACACTTCCTCATATGACATTATCGCATTTTCAGAACATGGAAAGCATAAAGGTATGTTTTAAATAAAAAATTCAGAAGAATATATAATAAATAAATAAAATAAATATAATATATAAATATAGTTCCATCATAATGACCATAATTAAAGGTGTTAAAAGAAGATTGAACAATCATTGTTTCATGAGGCAGAAATTCGTCACCCACAGAAACAATATGTTCTTTAACCATTATATGGGGGTTTGTGTAAGTGTAGGTAGAATAATTATAATAACAACATCCTAGTATATTTAGGATACTGATGTTTTTATGGGATCAATAATAAGAAGATATTGGTGAGTGATGAAGGGAAATAAATGAATGAAACTCGAGAGAAGACATTACCTCTAAATCAGGTATCACTTTTTGATTTGAGCCAAAGGCATCCATGGAAGGACTTCTGCCAAAAGTGAGTGTTATAGGAGTAATATAAGGATGTGGAGAGATTATATGAGTAATGTTTGGATGATCCAAGGGCATGAGAGGTTTGGGTAAGGGGGTAGAGGTGGGGCCCTTTTATAAGAGGGAGCAAGGTCACATTTGGGAAGTCCTAAAATGTTACTATATTATAAAATGGTTATCAGATTTTAAAGGTCCCAAAATGAAATATTTATAGGATAAGGTGTTAAGGGTTCTAAATACACCCATAAAATATGTTTTTGACAAGTTTAAGTCTTATATTGTACCTTATATTTCCATTTTATTTATATCGTTCATTAATGAGTTAATCACTACATCATCATGATGTCATAAATAAATTTATTTATTTAATGTATAAAAATTATGAAACAAATACCATGATGTAGGAAATTATTTTATCTTTAAAATGACTACTTATATTTTAAGGGATCCTTTATGTAACCAATATAAAAAATTCATTTACTTAGGATATACAAACCTTTGTTATATTTCTCTTCTTTTTTAAAAATAATGTCAGAAATGTCACTATTACACCCATGTGACACCATGGGCCCTCATATTCTGTAAAAAGCTTCCCATGGTATGACATGACACCAAAAAGAATATTCAGACACATTTTGGGGTCATATTATATTATTATGATATTATTTTATTACCCTTAACTACCCGATTACTAATTAATCATGATAATTAAAGATTTTACCGTCATTACTATTAAGAAAATAAAAAAAAAAGATTCTTAATTAAATAATTTGGACCTTCTGATTCCCAATATGGAATCCATTTTACCAAATTCCAAACTCAAAAATTTCTATAATTAATTGAAAAAAATTCTCGTTGTCACAACCAAAGACGGGTTTCTAATAAGTAAAATTTATGAAAAGATTGACTTGTTTTTACATCCAATTGAAAAGTAAAATTACATACATTGAAAAACATTGTATTAAGTGAGAAAAACATAATTCAATTACAGTTTAAAACAAATTAAAAGGATCATCTAACAAAATAATTAAATTAGATGAAAAAGCAGTTTTGAAGTAAAATGCAGTATTTTTCACTATTCGTTAAAAGTGAACATTTGTTAGAAAAATACAAAACAATTATCCAAAGTAAATTTGATATTTCAAATTCTAGAATTATATCCATTTTACCGAATTCAAAACATAAAAGTTTCATTATTTAATTTTATAATTAATTCCCACTCTAAAAAAAAAGCGTATTTTTATGAAACAATATCTATCAAAATATTAACACTTGTTTATGTCCAATTTCATAGTGAAATTAATTCCAATGAACACCATTGGATTATATGTTAAAAATATATTTCCACTAAACTTTAAACCCAATTAAAAAGATAATCTAACCATATAAATAAATTATATTAAAAGGAGGTTCTGAATTAAAATACAACATTTTCACTATTCATTAACATATGAAGTTTATCGGAAAAATAACAAAAATTTACACTAAGTAAATTTTGATGTCCAATTATAAAGAAGGGTTTTATTTTGAAAAATATAATATATAAAATTGAGAAAAAGTATTTTTAAAAAGGGTTCCCCATCAAAAGGCAGTTAATTGGCCTTTTAAAGAACATTAGAATATTTATGCTTAAAATCGAATTCTTGTCTTATTTTAATCCTCTAATATTTATTGGATAAATGTAAAAATATTTAATGAACATATATAATAATTTTGTAGTCAGTTTTGTTGATTCTCACCATTACAATGGCTAGGCATTAACAAACATTTAAAATAATATTATTATATTATTATGTGCAACGTAAGATTTCAAAGAAACGCATTGTAGCGTATTGGGTACACCTTCAAACATAGAATTACCTTTAAATTAATATTAATATTTTATTCAAAAATATTAATAAATATGAAAATGTCATATTATTTATTTACTTGGGATGTTACATAACTCGTACGAGACCCTTTCTTTACGGACTGGTTCTTTGAGCAGGGTCTCCAATGGGAGATTACAGTATCGACGATATCGCTCAGCATATGGACCCAGGCTGCGGTACATGACCAAGCACTTTATTTGGAGAGCTTCCTAGCTGAGTAGACAATGACAACAAGACCATCCACCGAGCAACATGTATCTGAGTCATCTTCGGTTGGTAGTAGGCTGATGACGAAAAGTCCAAGCGGACCAGCCCTTCTGGTGGACAGCCACAGGATGCAGGGTTGGAGGTGCAGGTTCACAAGGTAGAGGAGTTCAGGCAAGGAATAGGAAGTTCTACACATGTGGCGGGTAGAGTAACATGGATCGTGGATGCCGAACCCTTCATATAGATGACTAGTAGATGGTTGTGGGACCATCGAGGAATAATTATAGAATTAATAGAGGAGAGAACTGTATGCAAGAGGCGGATGTGGCAGAGGATCTGACCGTGTAGTAGGAGGTGGGCGGCGATACATGGTTCTACTGCCACCACCACCAAGTGGTCCACCCCGACTATAGGGTGCACATGGATAGGGACGAGTTCAGCACCAGGCAACTGAGGCCTATGTCCACAGCACTCCAGAGATGATTATAGGTAGGATCTGTGTCTACTCCACCTTAGCTTTAGTATATATAGATATAGGGGCCCATCACTCTTTTGGTTCCACTTCCCTCGTTCGGAGCTCAGAGATTCTGGTGGAGTCATTGGCTCGATCATTATGGCTAGAGACTCTTATGGGAGATGATTTGATGATTACACACTTGGTATGGCAGTGTGAGCTTATTCTAGGAGGTGAGAGATTTGACTGGGATCTCTATGTAGTGGCGTTGAGGCCTTATGATGTCATCTTGGGTATGGACTACTTATCCATAGTCCATGCTTTGATTGACCGTATTAGGTGTTATGTGCGGGGTATCCGTGAAGACAGGAGTATGTTTCCCTTCACTAGTGATAAGAGAACCTTTGCAGAAAATGATGGACTTACCTAGAGGAGGGTGTAGCTGATTACACATCTATTTTCTAGAATTACCCTTGGAGTGATAGATGTTGAGAGTCTGAGCTATCCTATAGTGGTGGACCGGGATGCCAATTTGTTTCCTGATAATGTTCTAGGACTACCTCCAGGAAGAGAGATAGAATTTTATATAGACATGTACCCTTGGATGAAACTAACATATACTCCAGCATATCATATGGATCTCATGACGCTTCAAGAATTAGTGGTACAGTTGGAGGACATTCAGAGAAAGGGGTTCATAAGGCCCAACGTTTCTCCGTGGGCAACCCCGATTTTGTTCCCAAAGAAGGAAGATGGGTGTTTGATAATCTGTGTGCACTGTAGGCAACTGAACCAAGTGACCATGAAGAACAAGTATCAACTTATATGGATTGATTATCTTTCTGATCTTTTGAAGGGAGCTCGTTGGTTTTTGAAAAGAAACTCAGATCAGGCAATCATCAGCTTAGGTTACAAGATGAGGATGTGGTGAAGATAACCTTCAGATGTCGGCATGGCCACTATGAGTTCTTTGTTATGCTTTTTGGTGTGACCAATTACACATAAGTGTTTATAGGACTCATGAATAAGATATTCCAGCCTTACATCGATCGCTTTGTGGTGGTGTTCATTGATGACATCATAGTGTACTCAGCAATGGAGGAGGAGCATGCCTATCATCTGCATATAGTTCTGGAAAAACTCTGAGAGAACCAACATTATGGTAACCTCTCAAAGTTCCACTTCTAGAAATGAGAGATCAACATTATGGGACAAATTATCTTGGAGGGTGGAGTTTCAGCGGATCTAGTGAAGACAGTGGTTGTACATGCTTGGGATCCACCCAAGAGTGAGACTGATGTGAAGAGTTTCTTGGGGTTGGTTGTATACTACCGAAGGTTCATGCATAGATTTTCCAGAGTTCCGGCACACTTTTAAACTTTTAAAAAGATGGGAAAACCCTTCGTATAGGCAGAGGGATTCCATGATAGTTTTCTAGAGTTGAGCTACAGACTGACGAATGCCCCAATCTTGAGGCGATCAGAAGACGACCTTGGATACATAGTCTACAGCGATGCATTAGGGACAAGACACAGGTGTTTCTGGATGCAGTTTCAAGTAGTGATCTCCCATGGCTTGCGATAGTTGAGACAACATTAGAAGAAATGTGTTACCCATGTCTTGGAGTTAGCAGAAGTGGTCTTCGACCTGAAGATGTGGCATCATTACTAGATGGGCGAGCATTTTACAGTCTACTCTGATCATAAGAGTCAAAAGTATATCTTCTTTTAGAAGGGCCAGAACCTTATGTAGTGGCGATGGTTAGAGTTTCTCTAGGAATATTAATTTTAGATATTATTTACTCCAGGGATGGGGAACATGTTAGATAATGCACTCAGCTGGAGGTCTAGTCTACAGTTGCTGAGAGATGTGATAGAGAAGCTATCCGCATTGCAGATATCATTCATGTATAGAGATGGATCATCATACTTCAAGTCTATGACATTCACTCCCCCTCTCCATCATCAAGTCAGGGAGGCACGTATTGGGGGCATTGAATGTGAGGGTCAATGTTCCTAGATATAATCAAGACTGTCACCTAATGGATTTTTTGAAGGTAGGGAGCACGTCATCCTTTTCAGATGACATACTATGGTACCAGTGGCAATGTGTGAGGAGGTTTTTTTGGAGTTTCGTACATTCCCTCTAGCGATACATCCTGGTGTAGAAAAGTTGTACTTGGACCACCAGAGTTAGCACTGGTTTCTAGGGATGAAGAAGGCTGTAGCAATGCTTGTTTCTCGATGCCTCACTTATTAGCAAGAGAAGTCCGTGCATCAGGTTCCATCAGGATTAGCACACCCACTAGAGGTTCTAGAGTGGATGTGGGATGATATCTTCATGGAATTTGTAATAGGGCTTCCAAATATATCTTGGGGACATGATTCCATATGGGTGATCATTGACCGACTCACTAAGTCATCCCACAAACTACCCATCTGAGAGTAGGGATCTATAGAGGGCTTGGGATGCCTCTAATTACAAGATATTTTATAACATCATGGGGATCCATAGATGATCATCTCAGACTATGAAGCACATTATAAATCCAGGTTGTGGAAGGGATTACAAGAGGAGTTTGGACTCAGCTACGTTTTAGAACTTCCATTCATCCTCAAACGGATGGTCAGATGGAGCAGAGCATTCAGATGTCGGAGTGCATGCTTCATTCTTGTATCCTATATTTTGGCAGTAGTTGGGAGGATCTCTTTCCCTTCATGGAGGTCACAAATAAAAATAGTTACCACTCCACCATCTATACGACACCATTTGAGGCCTTGTACGGTTGACCTTACGGATCACCTCTATGCTGGACATACACAAGGGAGTTAGCACTTATGGGTTCAATGTTGGAATGAGCTACCACTGAGAAGGTATAGATCATCCAACAGCAGATGGAGACTACACAGAGCAGACATATGTTTTATACTGACAGGAGACGAAGGCCTTTGGAGTTTCAGGAGGGGGACCACATATTATCTTGTGTGTCTCCCCTCGGTGTGGACTATGGATATTTGGTTGAGGTAGGAAGTTGTTACTGAGGTTTACAAACCATTTATGATAATTTAGAGGATAGGAGAGGTGGCATACCTCTTGTCACTTCCACCATAGTTGGAGAGGGTGCACGATGTCTTCCACGTATCCCAACTGAGGAGATACGTGTGTGACCCACATCACAACATCGACCATGACATGCTGGACTTCGATGATGGAGAAATGTTTACAGAGTTTCCAGTTGAGATTGAAGATTGATAGGGGTGAGTACTTTGTGGTCGGTCGATAACTCTACTTTCTATTCACTGGAAGCATGAGAACCTCCAGGAGAGCACATGGGAGTAGGAGGATCAGATTTGTGCTAACTACCCCCATATGATTCCTTAATCAATGTTTTATATTTTGGGGACGAAAAGACCTATGGGAGGGAGAATGAAAAGACCCAGATTTTCCATGTAATTGTTTTTAATTATATAGAATTGTTTTGAGTCGGAAAAAATTGACGGCGCCTGATTCCAAGACCTGGTGTTCCTAGAATGAATTTTGGGAATTTTTTTAACGTACGTTCATCGAACGCGTGATCAACATTTTCTAATTTTTGAACCGGTGCACAGATTAAAAATCTGAGTGCACCATTGAATACACAGCTTCGAGATTCGCACAAGGTTGACTTTAAATTAACCACATTATGTCTGGAGAAAAATTTATGTTTTGTAACTTTTTAAAAGAAATGATATGAAATAATTTTATGATTTTATTTTTATTTATCTCAACCAATGGACAAGAGGAGTGTGGGACCCGCGATGTCTGAAGTCAATAAATCGAATGACTTTCAATCTTATTTAATGATGTCGTTGGGGAATTTTGAAGGTTCTTAATTAATGAGCCCCCATTAATTCCCAACGTCATTACTTACCCTCCCCCTCTCCTATTTATATAGAGCATGGAGAGGGGTATTGTCACGTCACCTCCATGAAAAAAATTGGTGAAGGAGTGTCCGAACATCAAACCCTTAAAGGACGGAGTCGATCCCAGTGGAAGGTGATGGGTGACACCAAACCAAGAACTGAAATATGACGTACATGCATCATCGTTGGGAACCTATTGTGGGAAAGAAGAAAATGACCCACCTTCTAGCACAGACGTTATCAAACCAATTTTCAAGGTATAGGTTTAGTTCTTGTTTATTTAAACTGAATTTTCAGGAACCCCTTTTTATCCTCCCTCCTGTTTATGAGCTAACGTAGAGGGCATGTTCTTAATGAACACGTCCTCAACCCTCCGCCATATTTTTATCCATGTGCCTCCGTGTAAGACCACCAACACGATGAAATCAACCAGCTTTGAAAAAAATAGTGGGTCAACACGCGTCACCAGAGGAGGCTGCAGCGGTCATCACCGTTCGTCCATAGAGGATGTGCAACATGTCTTCATGTGGCGTCAGTAAGTAGAGGGCCACAAAAAGTGAGGTAGTGTGACCAGGGAACCACCGGTGCGTAGAAGCCGTGAACAAAGTTGTGGAGGAGGAACCTGTTGCGCGTGTTCCGCGACTACTGATTGGCATCCATGTGGTGTATTCGTTTAAAGAAATCGAATGGCCTCCGGTCTATTTGAGATATTGGGGGGGGGGGGGGTTTCCCCCCATTTCCAGATTAGGAGGACAATGACTAGGTCCCCCTTGCAGGTCATGCCCTTTGTGGTCGGGCACCCCTTGCTGGTCGCACCATCAGTGGCTGGGCCGCCCCTTGCGCGACCCATCCTATGCCCCCCTTGCGGGCCGCCACATTGCAGGCCACCCTATTTGGTTAAGGCACACATTTCCGACCTTTCTATGTGGAATCTCCCCTTTCGGGCTGGTTGAGTCCAACCATGTCAGACCGGACCTGGGCCCCACAGGGCCTAGAAACACTTAAAGGGCCATATCCTGAGAATCAGACGCCCGTTTGACGATCCATCTACGGCATTGGGATCCATGAATTGAGGTGGTCCTTTTAGTATAATCCTTTTATGTTTTGGAGATATTTTTCGTACATCCTGGTTTGATCGAACTCGAATCCAACTGGGCCCCCGGAACTAAAACGCTTATAACTCGCTGAACTGGAGCCCAATTGACGCAATGTCTGTCATGTTGGAACCCTTAATATATGTAATTAATTTGGGTTACAACATTGTGGAGCATATTGGTGATCATGGTATGACTGATATCTAGAGGGAAGATTCTACAGAACTCGAGCACACACGGTTTGAAGAATACAGTGGTAGGAAGTGAGGTGGATGTTGAAGATAGATCATACGAAGGATAGTACTGAACGATCCTGTGTGGTTCAGAACATATTGATTCTATGTGGGTCATATCCTGTGTGGGTGTGTGCTCATCAAACTTTTGTGGGATAGCGCATACTGATCATGTGTGGGTCAGATATTGTGTGGGTCATTGTGGGAGTTAGTTCCTATCGACTCTGGGCAGGTCGGATCTTGTGTGGATCATTGCGGGGGTTAGTACCTATCGATCCTATGTGGGCCAAACCTCATATAGTTAGAAGTAGTACCTCTTAATATAATAAGATGATATAGCTTCATGACTAATCATTTGTACCTATTTACTTCACTAATACCTGGTTCGAGTTGAGACTATATTTGAAATAAGTCATTTACCTGTGTGGTACTTCCTATTCTTCGTGGTCTTTCCAATGTGGTATTCATCCCTCATGTATGAGATGAGTATATCGTAATAACATAGGTATATCTAAGGAAATATTCCAATTTTGGGTTGATGTCTTGATTTTTGGTTTTTTCATCGTGGAAAATTTTCGAGACCGACGGGGTCTCGGGGTCCTTACTGAGTATCATTATACTCAACCCTGCACGGGCTTCACCCACACCTAATTGTGGCTTGTGAATAAGATGTACAACATTGATCGAGTCTAAGTGAGCCAGGACTGTATTGTGCTCTTAGGTGGACCATTTGGAATGATGTGAAGTAAGGACTACTTATCGTGATTTGTACCTACCCTTCATGTAGGATCCGTGGTGTACGATCCAAGTGCTGCTTTTCACTTTTCTGTGGTTTTGTACAATTCAGTTGTACTTGTATATTTTTTTGTAGTTCGGTTTGTATTTCAGACCCCTTCACAGTCATCAATCTTTTATACAACAGTTTACTTCATGGTTTCATCTTGTTTCATTCTACTCTGTGTGTTTCGACAGATTTAAAGGAAATTCCTTCCCGTTTTTGGGATATTCCTTTTCAGTGATAGTCACCCACCTCATACCTAAGGAAGGTGGGCTTTGGGTACCCACGACACAGGCCCTGAGGGATGGGTCATGACATTAACCCTTAAGGGTGTAATTTTTGATTGGATTGAAAAGTGTCATATTTAAATTGAATAACATATTATGTGATTGAATCATTCTCTAGTCTTGATATTTAAAAAACCATGTTCATGTTATGATGTTTTATTCAATTCTTCTATAATGGGTTTGGAGTTTGTATTGATGAAAGGGAGACATGTTGTAGCATGTGGATCTCACATGTTATGACCTCAAAAGAAGAACAACTATACCCATGAATTTGAGTTTGTAGCGTTTATGAATGCACTCAAAACATGGATTCACTACCTATTTTTTTAATATTTTATGTCATAATATGATTAGAAGATCATAAGATATATTTTCACTATAATGGTTATAATCTTGCATCAGATACATTGTGTGGATTATCTCACTAATATTGGTTTTGATATTTCATATACTCTTATGAAAGGGAATTTAGTGATCAATGTTCTATGTAAGTAATTACCAATATAAATAGTGAAGGAATCAAGGGAATAGATATATTTTAAGAGTTTGTTTATCTAAGATGATATTTGTAATGGATGAAGCACTTGGGTTAGTATTGCAATCTTTCATGAAGTATGTATCATTATTTAATGATTTAATTTCTTTTGAGAATATTTTTAAACCTGAATTCCAAGGATTGAATAACATCATTTATGTTGGGGAGACATTAGGTGAGTGGTCATTGTTTTATATTAGTTAATAATTTTTTCAAAATAGGTTGTTTGTTCCTTTTTTCCTGAGGAAAACATTGATCAATTTTGGACATAATTCATCATCATTTGTAAACCCTTGTATCAAAAATAAGTATAATGATTTGAGAAATTTTCATTGGTTTCCATTTTTAAGATAATAAACTTTGGAATTTCCAAAATGGTGTCTTAGATGATAGAGAATTAGATTATAAAACTAGAGACTTTATGGTTTGTTGCATCCCATACCCATTACTGTTTAGAGATATGATGAGATTTCTATGGATTATATCATTTTTTACCATCTACTCTTATTAGGGAAGATTTTATTTTGATGATTATATATTAGCTCATGAAATTTTATTTTTTCCACCCTAACTAGGAGATAATGAAGATGGTTCATCTTGGGGACTTTTATGAATATGTTATTATGAGACTTCATTATGTTCCTGCAATAGATGTTTCATAAAATGACCCAAGGTACACATCCAATTACTGTAAAGGTTTTTCATTTGATTATTTTTTTATAGAAGAAATTTTATGAGGCATATCATTCATTGATATATGGATAGATATAGAGATCAATCCTAGTTACTAAAGATATTATTCAGTGTTCTATTCTTGATTATTTTTGTTTTTGGGAAAATAATTTTCAATTGGTAGATTTTTACTATAACAATTATTATCAGGAAAAAATCAAAATAACACCCCTAGAGGTTTTGTATAGATATCTAGGTTGATCACCATTATGTTTTATGTAATATGGAGAGAAGCCCTTGTATTTTCTAAGTCTTGTTTAGGAGATGAAGGCGAATGTTTTTTTATCCGGAAGAGATTGATCAGGGTTCTAAGATATCAAAAATATTATACATACTATCATCAATAGTTTTAAAGTAAGAGGTTGGTGATCATGTCTTTCATATAATTTCTCTTTTGTTGGGATATCCATTTCATGGTATGCATGTTTATTTGGAATTAAGATTTTTTTGGATCTTTTATATCATTGGATGAATGAGATAGGTGGCCTATCAGTTTGACATACAATCTCATTTTACATTCATTTAGGATGCATTTCATGCTTCTATACAGATAAGGTATCAATAGGATCCTTCCCATGTTATTAAATGGTAGGATTTCGATCTTGACCAACACATTACTCTAGTCATTACAAAAATTATTTTTATTGATTTTCAATAAATAGTGAATAATGGAAAACTATTACATGTTCCATGCCAAATAGTATTATATATGGTAAATCCATGATATATGGGAGAAGAAATTATTGATGAGGAAGTAGTGGCTAATATATTTTGTGATTATAGGATATTGTGTAATTTCAAGGGACATAAACCATTTATGGTGGGTAGATTGTAACATTGTGTTTCATTCTTTCATGTATACATTGAGACATGTTTTGGTTTCCCTTTATTATTTTGGTGAATTATGTAGTTCATTGGAAAAAAACCATTTTATGGGTTAAATGAGAAAAATTATGTGGACATATGTTTTTTATGATTAATGGATTCTAGATATATAAGTGTAAGTATATTTATAAGTTCATCATTGGTTCAAAATAGGCTAGTTATTTGGATGAGTGGGTTTCTAGTGAAAACTGGGTTGATCACTTACTATAGGAAATATTCATATCATGAATGGGTCCCATGAAATTAATATGTTATTATGCAGATATAATGACTCTCCATAATGGATTTAAACATTTATAGGACATAAAATCATAACATGCCGTGATTACATTGGCCATGATTTATCCTAAATAGAGACAATTCCTATTTTTTGTTTATTTTTAATTTTTGGGATTTCACATTTTGAAAGGGGTTCATGATGTGAATTAGTCAGGTAATACGGTTTTAAATGTGTAGAAACACAAATTCTATTGTCATTTGGTGTGATCGATTTGGTCTCAAACCCAGTAACTATTTTAGAGGATTTTAGTTCATATACTTTCTTTCTTATAACTCATTTTAATGTTAGAATCTTGTAAAAGTTGTGCTACATAATCCAAGTAAGTGGTATTTATACTTCATCATTTACATTAATTTTGGTGGTGTGGAAGGATTTATTTTTCATTCATATTCATGAATGATAATTTTTTTAATTGATACATTAGATTTTCATGTCATGACTTGTATTTGGAAGGTTAATACATTGATCCTCAATATCCTTTGTCAATGGAGGTTAGGTTTCCATCATTTATATGTTATGGGTATCTATGAAAGTATTCATAAAAAAATTATTTTTTATATATTTCTATTGAACTATTTGGTCTTTCAATGGAAATGTATTATCATTTTTGTAAAAAGGGTTTATATTAAATGTTAAAATTTAATTTGGAAATTATTTTGGGAAAATATAGCACATTGGGAAACATGGTTGTGTCATGAAATTGATATAGGTCACTCCAGTGTGTGTGACACCATTTGGGATTCCATTTTCGATATTAACATACTATGGTAAGAAATGATATTGTTTGGATACAAAATATTCATAGTTTCTGACTCTTTTATTTCTATAACTTATTCTGATAATCTAGAGACAAATGGTGTTTTAGGTATTTTATACTAGGATTATCACCAGATTGTTAATTTCATGCTTATTCAATAATATGTGAATTTTACATATTTTTCTTTTATAATGAATATATTCATGGACTTTTTGAATATACTATACAATTATAGGAAAATGGTATGTTTACAAATGGTGTCATTTCTTATATATCATTAGAAATTGTATTTTTTATGGCTAAAAATTATTTATTATTGATAATAAAACTTTTTTAAATTCATTGTTTATATCCCACTATTATCTATGATCACATCCTACTTTTCATTTTGGAGGTTTTAAATCTTGTTATATAAGAATCATATAAAGGGATGGAAATCATGTTGCATTCTATGTTCCCTTTTCATTTTTCTTTTTTACTGTTGGATTTATTGGTGGTGATAGATGTTCATATGGAGACTTGTTTAGCGTTTTTTCTAGTATTTGTCTAGTCTCCCCAGTTTCACTTGAATTTATATATATAATCGTTGGGTATTTATTTCTTCAATGTTTGATATTGATGGTTCATTAGTTTTACCTGAGAGCTATGGTCATTTTCTATATATCACCATGTGGAGGACTATCTTGAATTACTTATCTAGTTTACCATGACATATTTGTGACAATATCATTATATTTGTTATAAAAAATATAGATAAAAAAATATATTTTTCCTAAAATATGATCAATGGTTTTTTTCATTTTTTTGACAGTTATATTCATTTATTACTATATTAATATGAAATGATTTCATTTTATGAGATACCAAGATATTTTTTATACTGACATAACTGAGAATATTATTCTAAATATTAGGTTATTTTTATAATAGTTAGATTACTATTCCAATAGTTATATTACAAAATCTGTTATCAATTAACTTTTCCAACTTTCTATTTGTTGTCCCTTATGATATATAAATATATTTATAGTATTTGTTTTAATGGTTATATGGGTTCACCACATTCTATAAAAACAAAAAAAATTCCTCATTATTCAAAAAAATTTATTCTCTCCAATATATATAAATATATTTATTTATTGCTTTATTTCATTACAATATTAATATTTCATTAATAACATTAAAATTCATCCCAAAAGTTTTGTCCATGAGTGTAATTATTCTAGGTAATTGAGGGGATCCAACTATTCCTTTTATAATTATTTGATTTTCTATTTTTCCCCATTGTGATAATGTTAATTATAATGGATATTTTTTCTCATACTAAATTGTTTTAATAAGAAATGATTTTTTGGTTTTAAAATGTTGTTTATGTGACAAAATAAGTTAAACATGTTTACATAATCATAAAAAAAATTCAATTGAGTGTATTCTGGTTCCTTACATATTTCATGGAGACATTCATATTCTTCATCCAACTTAGGATGTTGTGTTTCCAAAATAACTAATATGTAGTTATTCAAATATTTAAAATAGGTTTTATAAATATTCCAAAATGGAATTTCAATAATTAATAAAGATAATCGAGGTGACTCTTTTAAGGGTTTCATTTGCCTTATTAAAATGCAATGGGTTGCCAAATTTCATTTGTTTCATTACAAAAGGATAGATCAAGGTATCTTTAAATTTATTTTTGAAAAATTACCATGATCCTTTCATGAACAAGTATTATTCTATAAAATTTATTAAAAACGTTGTAGAGACTAATACTTTATCAATATTTACTTTCATTATAGATATCATCAATTAAGTGTTAATAAAAGGGTACAAACAATATAACCATCCATTTGTTGAATGGTAATTTCAAATTTATAATTATTTCATTATGTCTTAATGATTCTTCTTCAATCTTGATCGATATAACTAATATAGTCTTTAGATATTAACGTCATCTGTTTTTGAAATAATTTATATATGATATTATTTTATATTCAAAAATAATGGAATAACATGAGAATCATATTTATATTGTGATGATGATATTAGGGAGTGATATGAGGTATTATAAATTTACTATGTCCGGATATTGAATATAAAAATTTGTATTCATGTCTTATATAATATTATGCGAGGTTATATTTGTAGATAATTAAAAAACCAAGGTTATTAATCAATGGAAGAGAAAATACATTAAAACTATTTAAAATATTTTTCAATGGTTTCGGTATACTAAAAAGACATTTTGAGATATTTCTCATAGGTTTTTAATTCAATAACAAAGTGGATATGGAAGGGAGTCATGCCCCATAAGATTATTAATGTGGAAAAAATTTCAAGCATCTTGAAGAAATTTTCCTAGCCAACAATACAATACCCTAATATGGAGAAGGATTATTATATTTAATGATTTATCATAAAATGAAATTTGATTCATCATTGTAAATAATTATATGTTCATAACATATTCCTAGCCTCAATTAAAAATTCAAGAGAAAAAATTCCCAACTATCGATTTAGTGATTCTAGTACTAATTATTTCACATAAATTATAGTATCATTATATATATTTTTTGAATAGTGAGATATATATATAATATCATGAATATATATTCACAATAACAGAGTTCAATATGAACCCATGGGGATGGTTTGATTTTATTTAATATTATGAGTACTTAATACACTTTCAGCAGCGTAGGTTAAAAAGATGGTTAATACTCTAAGTCAGAAATACCAGGAATGATATTCCATGATTAGGATTTAAGGAGGACCAAAATTTATGAATATATATAACATTAAACAAGAAATAATGAGGAATGGGGGCAGATCACATATTTCCTATATGATGGTTCAATCATCCTTCTTTTTGAGGATTAGTGAGTCATGAAAGGGAAAAGTGGAACTATAAAAGAAGGTGAGAAATAATCATGAGGTCAACCATGAAATTTTTATAATGATAAGTCCTAGTAAAGGATCATGTGTCCATATAATACAAAACTAGATGAAGAATATTCTGGATGAAGGTCATAGGTCCTAATTATTTATTTATCCTTGATATAAAAAGGATCTAGTAGGATATGAAAGATTATTTCTTATAGGATAACATGTGATGGGATAACAATGATTCTATATCTTGATTAGTATTATATCATAATGTTAGGGCTTAGTGACAGAAGTTCTATGGGATGTTGAAATCGTTACCCATACCAAAATGTCAATGGGAAAACATTACACCGAATTTTATTTTTGGACACTCGAAAACATATAAAAGGACTAATAAAATTTTGTTTCTAGTTAAAAAAGTTTTGAACATAGAACACTAAATTTATAACATTTAACATTTCCCCTTTATTTTTTTAAAATATACACATTATGTAATTTTTTATATTACACAATGTACCACTATCAAATTTCTCTGATAGAGATCTATGGTTCACCTCAATGTTTCAGAGAAGTCTATAATAGGATCATTATTTAATGTTGTTGTTTAGTTATTCATATCAGCTATAGATAGATGGTAAGTATAATATAATTATTCAAACACTTTAAAATATTTTGATAGTAATTTATATGAATTTTAATGGTTTTTGGGATAAAAACTTATTTATGATTGAATTTGATTACAATATTATCATTCACTCAAGAATTAATATGGATCACTATATATCCCTCTATGTCAGGAATAAAAATACTCAAACATCCGAGAATGAATATTGTTAATGATTTTTATTGGGAAATGATCTTTTTGAGGAAATAGAATTTTTTTTAAATTTATTAATCAACACATCATGGTAGATTATTATCGACAAAAAATAATGATGATAAACATTGGTGAGATTTGAAGTTTGAATTTCGTGGGAATATAGTACAATGAATTTATTCATTCAATAATTAATTGATATTTTTAAATAATTAAAAACTAATAATTAGATATAACGATCAATTATATATTCTTTATCATATGGAGAGAGTTTTATATCACTTGGAACTTCCACTAGATCTCTATAGATTTCATGGTGTGTTCTACTTATCTCTCATATGGAAATACATAACACATAATTAGCATGTAGTGTTATCCGATAATGTAACATAGGAGAATAATATATTTTATGAGATAAATAATTAATATAATTTAATTAAATGTAAAATGTTTAGTAGAACAAGTCTGCTCAGCGAGGCAATATATTACGTAGAAATCATAAATTTGAAGATGCTCTGTCTGTACTCATTAATGTGATAGGGAAAAAGTACTAATAGGTGTTCTTCTAATAGATGTGAAATTTGAATAAATTAATTAATATAAGGTTTATAATGTAAAAACTATATTTTTTTATATATTTCCCTTAAAAAAAATTAATTTCGTTTATAAAATTCATTACAAGAATCACCTTGTTTAAACAATTTGTGATAGAAGATGAAAATTTTATTATTTGAAGTGATAGTTAACAAATTACCATTGGATAGGAGATTATTAATAGTAATAACTAAAATAATGAAAATTATTTTATACATATTTGGAAAAAAAAATTAAATTTTAATTAAATATTTTAAAACAATATTTAATATAAAAAATATGTTTTATAAAAAACGTTATGGACACAATTATGTATTACCATAAAAAATTAAATTAATATATATTGATAAATTATATTATAGATATTTTTATATAATATATTCCTAAAAAAATTCGACCATTCATTTAATTGTATTTATAGAAGGGATTATAGGAAAACACAGTTTTATGTTTAAAAATTCATTTTGCTAAATATGTATTTTTGTGTTTTGTGTTCATATTTTAAAATTAATTTATTTAACATATATACATGTATTCTGGTAAATATTAATATATTTATTGAATATATATATATAATAATTTTGTATATTCAACTTTATTTTTTATCAAATGAAGTGTAAAAATAGTAAAATTGATTTGACATAGTTAAGGGTAAAATTGGTATATTAAAGGGGTTTCCCTAAGAGAAATTCTTAAAAATATTAATACTAATCCATTTAATTTAAAGTTTTGATTTTATTTGGATCTTATTCTATATATATTATAATATTTATCATTTTAACCACATTATTATAATAAGATATTATTATTTTTTAACCTTTATAAAAATACTTATGTGGGTTATCTCTCTCCCTTATAAATAGATACCAAATATCTTATATTCCCCAAAAAACATTAGACTTATATCATATCCATGAAATAACATAATACCTAATTAACATCTCTCTTTATCTGTATATGGTCCTTGTGTGATTATAATACCAATATTCCCTTGATTATGGTGAAAAACAAAAGAAGATTCAAAATGAAGTGGTATAACTCTTTAAAATGGACTTTCAGTTTTATTTCTTTTACTAGAACGTATAATTTTATCATATCCATTATAAAATATTTACATTATTATATTAAAAATAATTAATTGTTATTATGATGATATACCTAGTATTTTACAATATGTTCCCATTAAATATGAAATGAAACTATCACTCTTGTGTAAGTCTGGGCTACCACCTCCCCATAGAGATATGATTCATTTTCCATAACGATCATTCATTGTTGGTATTTTTGATAGAATTATTATTTATATGAAATATTAATAGAAGAATTTTATTTTTTAGTAATTATAACTCATCGATCTTCTTACCTCTTCAACCATGGTAAAATAATAATTCAACTCATGTATATGTGTGAACTACCACGACCATCCAATGATTTAATTCATTCATCATCAACTCTTATTAAAAGAATTTATAATATTGTATATAATAAAAAAATTTGATAATTTTTTCATGATTAATATTATAGAGATAATGAAATGATGACTAAGTTGAATGTAGTGTAACCATCAATCTATTTAACATATTAAATATAGATTAGTATTCATATGGATGTTCATTTTCATAACAAAATTATTAATAAAATGATAACTATAAACTATGAAGAAATGATTAATATTAATTTAGGTATGAATAATTTTATTTAATCTATTTATAAATAGTTAATATTTATAATTCAATGGTTCGCAATCTGTATAAAATAATACAAAAAATATTATATGGTATTTAAGATTCAGTCATATTTTAATTAGGTTTGTTTATGCAGGAATTCAAAATAAAGGAATTTATTTGGATGTTATACATTAAACAAAATATATTTTATTATAATATTTTCAGTTATATATTTTTATATATTGGTATATTTTTACTCTATTTATTACTTTAAATGACTAAGAAAATGTTTTTTTAAAATATGACCCTTTTCATCTTCCGTTGATGAAAATTTACATCCATGTATGTAATATTATGTTTTTTTTAATTTTTTTATAAATATACATTAAATGTTATATAGAATTAATTTCATCTCTCACTAACATCAGTTTCAATTTTTTAAAATGAAATTTTTTGTAAAACAATTTGATAAATTTGATTTTAAAATTTTAAAAATATGCTAAATTAATGTCTTTATTTTATGTATAATATATATGTGAATATTTAGTACCTAATAAAAATTATTTAAATTTAATATTATAATAAATTATAAATTATTTAATTTTAAAAATATTTATATTCAAATTATTCAGGAATTTTATAGTTATATGTTTTAAAAAATATATTGATATTTTGTCTTGATTTGAATTAATTTTTCAAATAAACATTTTAATTTATATTTTATCTATATCAGAAGACTTTTGGAATTATTATAATTTACAATGTGTATAACTGTATTGTATCATAAAAATTATTTATTTTTATAGATTATGATGATAATGATTTAAGGATGATTCTATGAAACATGTTTCATTCCCCTAGGTTAATTATGTTATGATGAAAACATAACGAATCTTATTTCTTTTCCTATTTTTATGATAGAACATTGTGAATAAATGATTATGAAACTTATTTTCCTTTTCTTGTGTTATGATATGATGATTTATTTTTTATGATCTTGTTGAACAAATGTGGATTGTACAAATTAAGTGATGAGGGGTCCAAGAATTATATATCCCTCTAATGCATTGGGTATTTAAAACACAATTGATAATATAATTAGAGATGATGGAGTAAATAAACTCTATAATTGTGATTGAGATACCATGTTTGTTGTTAATCCTAAGAGAATTATTGAAAAGAAAGAGTATCTATTTCCTTTATTTGACTTTGTTCAGTCCGATAGAATTTAGAGTAAATCATGAGTGTGGAATTTTTTTCTATAAATATATGTACTCAAAAAAACATATTTCTAATCATCATTATATATTCCCAAAGATTATCATTGATTTTTGATGTTTCAACGCACTTTTTACATATGTCTTTTTGTGATAATTAACTATTCCAGGATTTATAATTTATAATCATTGATTGATTGGATATTATTATCATATGTTAAGACTATGATTTCATAACATTATTATTATTATATCATCACATATGATAATTTATTAATAACTCATTTAGATACCCACACTAAGGATTGGATCTCAAAATTTCCAATGTTTCCATTCACTGTGTGATAAATGGTTTTATGTAGTCTACTTCTAATAAGTGTACTATGTTAGACGATATTATTGTGATATGTTCAGTATCAATCACTGAATAATATGATATATTTATCTAGATTATAAATAATTCTTATGAGGAATGGTTTTTTATGAGTTTTGGTTAATATTTATAAAAAATATGTAATAATATGTTTAAAACTCTTATGTAAATTCAATCACTTATGTTGTTTATTTATCATCATACTTATCCTTGATCGTCACATGATTTTTTATATATTGAAACCCAATTATTAAAATCATGGATTCATTATTAAAATAAAAATATTCATAATTATTTATTTCCATATTCTATTTGGAATCGTTGTGATATAATATTCATATATTATTTGAGACAAGTTTATGAAACCCATTAACTTCCCATTTGTTTTATGATGATTATAATTTATGTATAATTATTTCTCCCATTGTTGAACATCTACACTTATAAATATTATGTTTTAAATTATTAAAGGGGTGGTGTCAAAATTTTATTGCCCTCCTATGTGTTGAATAAGGTATAAATATTATGATATTGTATGGATGGTAATGATAGTGAACCCAATCCACCATTAGACTATATCCACATTGTTTACTGGAATGTTTTCTGAACCAAATCAAGTAAGAGACTATATAATCACTATTTATAGGAAATGGGAGTGTAACAAATCCACCAATGGGTCTTATACAATATGTTAGTCTTGAATGAAATCCTTTAAATATTGTCATTTTTTCATGTTTCTTGTTAGGAAATATTTATGATTCCATTATCTTATTATATAATTTTTAATTCCATTATTCCTTCATTATATCACAATAATATGTCATAGAAAATGTTTTTACTATGAGAATACATATCCCACCATTATAATTTACTTAAAAATTGTACTCTTACACATCCAATTCAATAAAAAATATCACTATGGTCATATTTTCTCATATTCTTATGATCTAACCCACAAAAGAATAATGATTGGTTGTCCATCACTATGAATTTGAGGACACCCATTTCTAATGTTTCCCTTAACTATGTTATGAAGATAATTATAACACATGAGATTTATAAAATGGGTCTAGAATAGTTCAATTATATATAAAAACTAACATGTTTTGTAAAATTTGTTTCATATATAATTAGTCCCCAATGTAATTAACCCAAAAGGTTCTATGAGCAATGTGAGATTATTAAAAAATGATTATTTAAAGTTATGTTAATGAATTAATATAATTTTATTCATATCTTTGGTCTTTAAATTTTTTATCATATGATATTTTTTTTATATTTTAGGATTAGTATATTTATTTTTGGGAATTAATTATATGTATGTTTAGTGAAAACCCGAAGGATAAGATTAAGTATTGGATAACATCCTGAAATTTTTATAATGTTAATATTTGGTGGTTTATAAAAAAAATCCCTTTCTGGATATTATAAGTTGTTTAATACTATGTAATTGACTTAAATAGGTTTAATAACTAGTATATGGGTGTATTGGGTATGAACTCAATCATCTCCCTATATACAACAAAACAGCTAGACGTCACACATTATTTTAATCTCTTAGAGGATATTAATTGGTTAATAACGTTATAATTATGATATATTATTAAGGATTTATTATGGTAAGGAGTTAGATAAAATAATATGAGGGAACCATACAGAAATATACCCTGATATAGATGAGACTGATTTAGATTTAACTGATATTTACTCTGTTGGTTTCAAAGAGAAACATATTTTTTAGAGGTGGTTTTCATTAGATAAATTCTAATAATTATATAAATATTTAATAATTCATCACTAATGTTGTCCTAAATAGCATTTAGTATGGGATAAATATTTAAATAAGCATGTAAATAATGGATTTCATGGCTAATATCAATATTTTGCCAATGACCATTCTAAAAAGATAATAGATGGAGTGAGAAATCATATGAGTATGAAAATATAATAATAAAGAATAATGGTTAATTTTTTTAATGTAATATAATTCCTAGACATGCCAAATATAATATTTATTTTTTCTCATGTATTTCATCATGATTAAGATGATAGAGGAAATAAGATTATATTTTCACTCATTTAAAAATACAGGATAAACCATGAATAATAATTCATCAAGGATACTACATCATTTTTTATCTATTGTAAACCAGGACATAGGATAAATAATTTCAATGATAAAATAGTGATCTTATTGGAAATAATAGGATAAGAAAAGATCACCCTAAGGTAACACTGATAGTTCAATGTTTTAAAAGTGGGTAACATGATAATTATTTAAGACAGTTCCCTGAGTCGATGAATAAAAAAATTGACACCTAAAACTCCAATGTCCAAGGGAATAATGGAAGAACTATACAACCACAACCACTGATGAAACTTTTAATGATAATTTTTACTAAGGAACGCTGATAAAAAAATAAGGATGAGTGAGTGTTATATTTTTATCTTATTCAACCCACAAATTTAAAAGTAGTATGTTTGATAAGGACACAAAATCATAATATATATGAATAGGTACTTATTATTTAAAAAAAATAACGTTGAATGTATATTGTAAATTTTTTTGTATTTATATCATAGTTATTTGTGAAAATAACATTACACATAATTTGGATAACTATAATATCATTTTTTAAATGGAATACTTCTATCATATTTAAGGGATAAATATTTTGAATATGGATATCACACATTATATCAATCTATCATTATATATTAATTCAAGGATTAAAATGAAAATAATTTAAAATAACATTACATAATTGGGGTCTTGATACCAAATAATGATATACTCTTGGCTCAAATGGTTGGAGAAAATACTCAATATTTGGGTAAAATCAATTCTAAGGGGAAAATATATTTTATCATATGTTTATAAGTTTGATATATCCCTATAAATTTCATTTTATGTCATTTATGACTTTTATACACCATTAGATATTTTCATTAGTATGTAACAAGTAAAATATTACTGATAACAATTATAAAATTAGTTATAATATAACACCATAGGATTTTGATTTATATTTATCATTAAAATAATAATTTCATCCCTATCATTTTTCCCACATAACTCTAAATTAAAATTTATCGTCACGTATTAGATGAATATTGTTAATAAAATTTATGACTAATACAATTTCTGGTAAAAAGTATTATAATCAACTAAAATACACACATAATTGGATTAAAAAAGAGAAAAAATTTAAAAGGGCATTTCTTATCAAATTAAAATTCTATATTACATTTTAATTCCATTAGAAATGTAAATTTATTATTTTAACAATTTTAATTTTATTAAATTATCATAATTTTTGGATCTATTATAAAAATACTATCTAGGATTATTTTTTTGTTTTAGTCCAGTATAATTGATTTTTATTAGTATAGTCAAAATTACCAATTTCCATAAAACTATCACATTTCTAACTTTATCCTAATAAATGGAGAAATTAGATGTTTTAGAAACATTTTGAATATATATATATATATATATTGTAAAAATAAATCATTAAAAATTCTTGGTTGAATTTATAAAACACGTATATAAAATTCAAAAACATAACAAATAATTAGTTCAAATAAAAAACAGTTTTCATTGTTTTGTTATATATATGAATTCAAAAATGAAATTTTTTGTTTTACTGAATTTAGTGATTCCAAAATCTACTATGGTTAATAATAAACTAATTAATGTAATTTAAATAAAAATATATGTCATTTTTCCCTAAACATATTTTTATGTTTAATTAATAATTTTTAAAATAATATTTTTTAATTCTTACTCCATTTTCAAATTCATTAAAAAAATTTTAACATGATAAATTAAATAAAATATAATCCATTTTTTTGGAATATTTCTGTCTATATTATTTTTTAGGGTTTATTTTTTTTATTGGACTAATTAAAAGTATACATGGATAAAATTTAATTACCATTATGATAACCTGATTGGTAAATGTAATTATCAATAAGGAAATGTCTTCAAAATTAGAAAAACATATACAAAATTATGTGGATTATATTGAGTCAATAAGATTTACTTATGAATTTTCCATTCCTTTATGTTTTGAAAATCACAAATAGCCTATGAGAAGTCAATTTTTATTTCCCATAAGATTCATCTTAATAAGGAAAATTTTTCATCCCCAAGGAAATTTTATCATTGCCTTTTTTTTCATTGATCATGTTATTGTTTCTCTTATCTGGAATCTTTTTATTTATAATCACAAAAAATAGTTTCAGATCTAAATCCTTGTAATCCTATAAATCCTTGGTTATAGAGTATTCTGTTTTCAGGCAATGAAATTAAGATTCCAAATTCTCAGAAACTGAGAATCTGATTTGTCTAAAATATTGATTCTGAAATCTATAAAATTAAGATTCCAAATTCTATAAAATTCATACACTGAATTCTCTAAAATTCAGACCTTGAATTCTCTAAAATTCAGATTCCGAATTCTCTGAAATTTAGATTCTGATTTCTCTAATATTTAGATTCCGAATTCTCTAAATTTCCGGATACGAATTCTCAAAAATTCAGTTTCTAAATTTCTCATAATTCAGACTATGAATTCCTTAAAATCCAGACACTGAATTCGTATAAATTTAGATCATGAATTCATTTGAATTCAGATGATGAAATTTATTTATTTCAGGTTCTTAATTCCCTAAAAAATTGAATGTGAATATCCATGATTTATAATCTTCAAGTTTTCATTTTCTTATACTCTGAACATTTTTTTTCAATCGACTCTAAAAAAGTAATTGGTTATGCAACCATATTTTTCTTACCATTGTTGTAGTTTTGAAATGATGTGTACAATCTATTTCTAACTAACCATTTTTTGAGTGACACACGTACATGTCCCTCTTATTTTCAAGGAATAATATGACCGTTGGAGGAGGGAGTTGACCTGTGGGAAAATGAATATAGCTCATATGAAATATCTAAAAAAATGACTCGATCAATATATAGATTTCATGTTTTTGAAGTGATTTTTAAGGGAGATACTTTCATGCTTTGTGCATACTAAACATCATGTTCAATTTTCCCCGTGAAACTCAGATTTTTGCTGTGAACAATCGAGGACTTCTGGGGATACGAAGACAGAGGTTCCAACTACCTTAACATTCGAGGACTTCTGTGGATAAGAAGACTTAGGTGTCAACTGCCATATATTTTGAGGGCTAACATGGATAACGAGACAAATTCAGATATTCTTATCTAAGGATTACCCTAATATGGGTAAGACATACATTCTTGAAAGTATAAATCAAGGGACATTTATCCAAGGATGTAGGACACCCAACTTTTTGGGTTAAAATATTTCATACTTGTTACCTATTTTTGGTTCAAGTTTATTTTTTTCAGTTTTTTAATTAATATGTAAAGTATAACGCTTTTATACTTTCTTGTACTTGTATACTCAGATTAGTAAAGATTCTATATGCTTTAAGGTAGAATGTTTTCCTCGTAAATTTTTATTAAGTTTCATTTCTGGAATAATATTTCTAGGACCTAGCATGTTTGTAGAACTAAGATATATTTTTAATTTACATTGTTTAAATTTGTTAAACATACTTTTTTAAAAGGTAAAAAATGAATGTTTTAAAATTACAATTCACCTCCTCTTGTAATTGAGAATCTACATTCATATTTAAATCCTACATTTGGAATCAGAGCAAGAATCAAAAATACATATATTCACATATATGTTTTCTTACATAGTTTTAATTTTTCTATATTTTCTCCTTACATAGGATTCTTATCCTTATTACAAACATTTCCTATTAACAAGTTTATATGGAAGTATATTTTATTTTAGATTTCGGGAATTAATGTTGGTTCGATTTCAGTCTTATTCCAACTATACCACTTATATATGATCAAAATGATTAAGAATATTGGAGAGATCATATGAATACTTTTGTTGTTAATACTGGAGTAGAAAACTTCGTTATCCTTACTATAGATTACAAGATTTTTGATAAGGAAGTTAGAAAATTAACAATCAATAAAATATAGAATATCAACTAAACATCATGTTACACAATACTTTGTTGTGTTCCAGGAACAGTAATATATATAGCCATATTTATTAATGTGAAGCTAAAAATTGTATTTGGAATAAATATGAGGTTAATAATTTTTTTACATCAATGGTTATAGAAACTAGAAATCTATGCTTATAGTAGAATATTATGGATTTTTATTTTATTATGGAGAACCAGTGTGCATGGTAAAACAATGGTTTATGAATATTGTTAACAGTTTACAATCCATGGGTTAGAAATGTTTATATAGTGAGGCACTAGTGGAATATATTATAAATAACATGCCTAATGAGTGTGAATCTAAGAGAACAGTTATTGATGATAATTATAATGTATCTTAGATTTCTCATGATGAGCTTTTTGGAACAATTCTTCAACATGAGACAAAAATGAAAATAGTTACAGATTTGAATAAAAAGATGATTCGAAATGGAAGTGTAGTTTTTACTACTACTAAATACAAGACTCATGAAAGGGTTACTATATCCAAATCAAAGGAATTCATTGTTTTATTTGATTCCAGTGAATGTGAACATTCTACGAATGATCTTTCTAATCTCTCTTGAAAGATGAACTGGATAGTGGAGAAGAGAAACAATTAGTATCGATTTAAAAAGAAACTAAGAAAAAATAAGAAAAAATCTAATGCTACTTGTTATGAAAGAAAAAGAATAAGACATATAAGGGCAGATTGTCTTATTATTAAGAAAAAGGAAATAAAGGAAAAGAATTCTGAGAATATAGAAATAATTACAACAAATCAAAAGCTAAAAAATTATTGAATTCTATTAACACCTGGGGTGCCAGTGGTGGAGAATCTTTTGATGAGTCCTTAGAGTATGAGTTTTCTAGTTATAAGAATCTTTGTTTAATTACCAAGTTACTCATTGTTAATCATTGTCTAATAGACAAGGTACACAAATTCTAATCTATAAACAATGTATCCATGAATGGTAATTATAGTGATAATAAATATTGTGAACCATTGGATGAATAATATTCTTTCTGACAACGAAAATACATTATCTACTTATGAAGAAGTGGCTAGGTTTTCTAAGCTTCTTAAGAATGTAAATTCAAAAGTCAAGAAAAAGCATCATAAAGAAAACTCTAGAATTTCTATTCATACTAAATAAGTATCAAGTCTGTCTAAATATATTTATAAAAAATTTATGATTTTAAAATTCATTAAAAACCCCCTCGAGGAAGTTAATTCGGAGAAGGGTTACATTCGATGGATCTAGAAAAATTAATTTATGTGAAAAATATTTTAGATATTAACTGTAGTGATATAACTAATTTTTTTGAGTATAAAAACAATGTTATTATACAGAAGTCATAAATATTAGCCTTGAGGATGTGTTTTTAAATCTTTACCTTAGGTAAAGAAAGCAATGATAATATAGATTCCCCAATTTGACCTCTAAGGAATAATTTTTTATTTTGTTATACTCATTCATAATCGGTTATTAGTAATAATTATTTTGTTCCTCAAAGAGCCCCATTCTGCACTAAGTGTCAGTGTGGTGGGAGTTGAAAAAAAATTGTTCCTTAAAAAAACTCCATCTTTA
Organism: Viscum album; assembly: GCA_963277665.1. Lineage (NCBI taxonomy): Eukaryota > Viridiplantae > Streptophyta > Magnoliopsida > Santalales > Viscaceae > Viscum > Viscum album. Next base: position 1,345,359,023 of record OY728121.1, on the reverse strand, counting down.
GCTTTTCATAAATCTTGTTCTTATATGAAAATGTGGATTCCTAGAATTTTTCTTTCTAACATTTATTGATCCAAGAAATTTAGGGTTCTCAAAGTCTGACAATCTTATTTTTTGGAATGTAAAGATAGTATAGATATAAATACATGGTACATGGATAGTGGATGTTCTCGACACATGACTGGTAACAAAAACTTCTTTGAAAAGATTATCAATAAAAAAGGAAGAAAAGTATCTTTCAGAGATAATGCATAGGGAGAAATTTTTGGTATAGGTATCGTTGTTCTTCTTGGAAAAACATTGAATTCAAATTATTAATTTATTAAGGGTATTAAGCACAATATCATTAGCATACATCAATTATGTGATGAAGGATACCTTGTGAATTTTAGGAATGACATGTTCTTAGTACAAAATTATTATGGAGAGTATATTCTTTCTACAAATAGGATAGATAATGTATTCACAGTAAACATTGAAGACCTTAAGAGCCTTAACCTACCTTGTATTAGTGTAATGGTAGATTATTCAGGGTTATGGAATAGAAGGTTAGGACACTGTAACCTTAAGAACCTATGAAAACTCTCTAATAAAGGCTAGTTAAGGATCTACCAGAGCATAGATTTGATTCTTAAAAAGTTTGTGATCCTTCTTAATATGGAAAGAATCATAAATCATGTTTTAAATCAGTCGGTGAAGTCTCACCTACGTATTCATTATATTTGGTGCATATGGATCAGTTTTGTTCCAACACAAACGTGAAGAATTTGAGGGAAATATTATGTATTTGTCTTAGTTGAAGATTATATGAGATTTATGTTGTTCTATTTTCTTTTAATGAAATTTGAATCCTTTCCTTATTTCAAAATTTTTAGAGACCATGTTAAAAATGAGAAAAATATTCCATTGAAAAATATTCATAGTGATCATGGAGGGGAATTACAAAATTTTGATTTTGAATCTTCTTTTAGTAGAAAAGGTATTTCTTATAACATCTCAGTACTAATAACTCCTCAACAAAATGGAGTTATTGAAAGATGAAATTTAATTCATCAGGAAATAATAAGAACCATTTTGATTGAATATTTGATAGCCAAAAAATTTGAGCTGAAGCTGTAACCACTACTTTTTATACTATAAATCATGTTTTTAGACCTTTTCTAAACAAAACCCTTATGAGTTATAGAATGGAAGAAAACCTGGACATTCCTACATCAAAGTATTTGGTTGAAAAGTATTCATTCTGAAAACTATAAATAATTTAAAAAAAATCCCAACCAAATATGATAATGGAATTTTCTTAGGCTATTCCACAAATTCTACGGCTTATCGAGTTTTCAATAAAAAAACTTGTACTGTTGAAGAAATAGTACATGTTAAATTTGATGAAACTAACCATTTTTTTAAAAAACCTCAACCAACATCATCTGATGTGTTTTAATAAACAGATTATCAACCCCTTATAGAAGAACTTTCTGATAAGGAAAATGTTTAGGAAAATGTTTTTGGGACGTTTATTCCAGATGATTTCATACCATATGTTGATGAACCAGTTTTACAAAACCCACATCAGTGTTTTCTTAAAAATCATCTCAGTGATAACATCATTGGTGATGCAAATCATTCTATAAGTAGTAGAAGTTTCCTCGTAAATTAAGTCGACCATCTATCATTCTTTTATCAATTATCACATAAAAGAACTAATTAATCATTAGGTGATAATTATTGGATAAAATCTATCAAATATGGGCTAAATGAATTAAAATGAATAAAGCTGGACCTTGGATGAAATACTTGAGAAATATGCTGTTATTAAATTAAAATGGGTCTTTAGAAATAAGTGTGATAAAAATGGAATCATTGTAAGAAATAATGTTCAATTGGTTGATAAAATATATAATCAATACAAATGAATAGACTTTGATGAAACCTATGCTCCATTTGATAGAATTGAATCTATTGATATTCTAATTCCAAATATAGCATTCAATAATTTCAAAAGTTTTCAAATGGATGTTGAATGTTCTTTTTTTAATGGATATGATCATGAAGATGTTTTGGATGAACAAACACCTTGTTTTGAAAACATAAATCATCTTGAACATGTTTTCAAACTTACCAAATATTTATATAGACTTAAAAAAGCAACTAGAGCCTAGTATGAAATACGTAAAATATTATTTTTACCAAATAATTACATTAAGGGAAATATTGATCCAACCTTTTTTATAAATAATGATAAGAAAAATGTTTATATTGTTCAAATTTATGTTGATGAAATTATATTTCGTATAACTTAGCAATCATTAACTGATTTGTTTGTGAATCAAATGAAATCCGAACTTCAAATGAGTATGATGGGTGTGTTAACATTTTTCCTTGGATTTTATATTTCTCACAAACTAGAATAAATTTTTATATATCAGTATAAGTATATTGATGATATTCCTAGAATGTATGGATACAACTACACTAAAAGAATAATTACTCCCATTGGTACCTCAAATTCACTTGATATTGATGAGGGTATGAAACCAGTAGATCAAAAATCATTTAGAAGTATGATATGAAGTCTTCTATACATGAAATCTACTCATCTAGACATAATGTTTTCAGAATTCTTATGTGCCAGATATCAATCCATTCCTATGGAATCTCATTTAAAGGTTGTGAAAAGGATTTTTCACTACTTAAATAGAACCATGGATTTAGGACTCTTTTATACTTCTCGAAATTATTTTGGTTTAAAATTCTTTTCGGATGCTGACTTTAGAGGATGTAGAATGGATAAAAAACTACATCCAAAACATGTCATTTTTTAGAAGATTCCTTAGTTTCATGGTCATGAAAAAACCTATAAACTCAGTGGCACTTTGCACTACTAAAGTTGAATATGTAGCAGCTGTAAGTTGTTGTGCTCAAGTATTGGGGATGCAACACACACTCATAGATAATGGTATGAGTTTTACCAAAACCCAAATATTTTGTGATAATAATAGGGTCATTTCCTTAAATAAAAATCCTACACATAACTCTCATAAAACACATATATATATTTGGAATCACTTTATTAGGGATCACACACAGAAAAGGAGATACCATTCTTCAATTTATCGGAACACAAGATCAACATTCTGATATTTTCACAAAATCATTATCCTATGATTGATTTTAATATATTAAATAGAAGTTAGGAACGATAACTATAAGGTTATATTGCACATTAAATTCTTGTCGAAACATATCTATTCACAGTAAAAAAATATTTTTCATATGGGGTGTACATTTTCCTATTAGAAATATTTTTTATAGTCAAAATTTTTCATATTCAAAATATTTTTTATTCAATAATTGTTTTAGTCAATGTTTTTGGTAGTGAAAATATTATGCCGTCATAATTTTTCGTTGTCAAAATTTTTGGTAGTAAAATTTTTTCGTAATTAAAATTTTTTTAAAAAATTTCTAGAAGCTATGGTTCTCCAAGAAGAATTTTCCTCATTATGAATAATTTTCCTAGAGATCCAGAAGGTATGTCCTCTTTCACAATTTTACGTAATCATCCTCTAATATGTTGGTATTTTTTATCTTGATTAAGAAACCCTTTTAGATTGACTTTTTCTTAAATCTTAATTTTTTCTTTTAAAACCTCAAAAGATCAGAACCTATCAAAATCCTTCTTCGATAATCATCTCAACCATTGGATATGATCAAGAGTATTTCAACCATTAGATCAACCATGGATGATGAACTGTCACCCCAATATCCTATATAAGGACCCCCTAATGGTTGTGCCACATAGATCATCATGCTCTAGCGTGCTGAATCCCTTCATCTCTATTTATGGTCGTTCTAATTTTTTTATTTTTTATTTTCTTACTTCTTAATGTCTCGTGAATCCAATATTCAAAAAGAAATGATGACTTTTAAAGAGATTTTGGAATGGAAGATATACTAAGAGAGGTTATCTGATTCAAATACTTTTCTATAAATGATTGTATCATTTCAATGAATATAAAGCTGAATGGTTAAGAGAGACAATTTACATCGAAACCAAAGGCCCAAGATCTAGTCTATTCGGACTTGATGGTTGAATTTTATTAGAACGAACGTTTTTTCAATGAATAAGGGAGAGATAATTTTTTTTTCAAGTGCTATGGGAAGACTTATTCTCTTTCTTTCCGCAAGCCTGCTTGTTGGATCAGAAATTCCCTATAAAGGAGAAGAAAAATTTTGTACTCATAAATTACCTGATGCTTCAAGATATTTTGATAATGATAATTCTCTAGATTATATTGGTTTTAAAGGAATGGAGACTCTGAATATTGTTCATTTATCCAAAAACCATTGACTTATTGAGTTATGCATCCAATGTTTTGTCATTCTGTGAAAAGGGGATATGGATACACTAAAGAAATGTGATATCTATATTTTGGACTTCTTGGTGAACCAATGGGAAATTAATCTAATCAAGTACATCTTGGTTACGATTGAGAATATCAGGAATTGAAATCTTAAGTATCATATTATCATGTATCCATCTATTCTTTCAATGATTATATTTCTTTACCTTCATTCATTCAAAATTCTGTGCAGTTTTAAGCCAATGAATTTCAAGGTGATGTTGTTGTGTGATGAAACTCTAAGTAGAATGAAAGATGGGTTTTGTAGTGATTTAGGAGAATTTTTTGATTTGTTGGAATCTAAAATACATTCTCTTTATAAAATACCAGAAGTGGTTGAGTCTTCAAAAAGGGTGGAAGGAAGAGGAATTTGATGGAACCATCAGAGAAAGGAAAAACTCACGTGGATATGGAAACTTAGTATGCACCTCTGAAACCACATAAACAAAACGCTTATCCTGATGAAGTATTGGCTAGGTGAGGAGAATTTTATAAGAACATGAAGGAAGGGGAGACTTTGTTTGTCATGTACCCTGTAGAGGCATGAGAATTAATGATAAATGCTGCTAAATAACATGAGAAGTAACCGAAAGAGAAGAAGAAGAAGAAGAAGTTGTCTGAAGCAAAAATAGTACAATCACTTCTCAAGGATATGGAGAACGCATATGAACAAATTCCAGTGCCAGAATCTTTTCTGATAGAATCACTTATTGAGACTCCGGGAATGTAGGTGGTGATTCCGGACTAGAACAAGAAGAAGAAATTGTTCAGGAAGAGTAAGAGAAAATAGAAGAAGATGAAGAATAAGAAGAAGAATAGAATGAAACTAATGATTTCATAATGAATGTTTAAGATTATCATGAGATGGAAAGTCCATATGTAAAATTATCAACTCATACATCCCATACACAATCCTCCAGAAATAATACTCTAGGGAATGAATAGACGGATCAGGAAGAAGTAAACAAACCTTCTGAAGAAGAAAGCAGTAATCATGATTTCATTCATCAAGAAGATGAAGTGGCTGATGCAGAGAATGAAGAATTTGAGAAAGATAAAATGGTTTACATATCATGTAGTGATAATAAATCACCTAAACCATAAGAGATCATTTAGATATTCGATAATGGAAAGCATGTGCTGGTCCATACACCTAAAAATCAATATTGAAAAAGAATGTTGTTTGAATTTTGTCAAAGAGTAAAGTTGATGAGTTTGAAAAAGAGTCCCCACCAACCAAACATTTTTTGATTCTGAATCATTCTCTCTTGGACATGATTTTGTGGTACAGTATTTGAAAAATATTGTTGGAAATATTCATTTATTTCCATGAATAAATTCATGGTGTCAATTGCTTCATAATTCGTTCAATCAGAAATAAAATTCAGTATCAATTCTTATGGATAAATTTGTCATAATTGAGGTAGATTTCAAATAATTTATCATTGGCTATAAGGCATATAAAAGTTCATGCATGAAGATTACACATTGGTTAATAAAGACAATTGAATACTTGAGGGCATTTTATGAATTTCAAGATAACATCAGAGAAGCCTTTGACACCGAAGATAACAAACATAATGATATTTATAAGAATATTGAGGAACATCTAAGTCTCAAATAGACTTCTTGGAAGAATGAAGATAACGGTCTGAATGGAATGTTTAATTTTGTGGCCATGAATTCGAATAGGGAAAGGGATCTCAGAATATAATTTCAAGAGAAGCTGGTAATGAAATAAGAAGTGATGAAAGATCAAGCAGAATGTATTAAGGCTTATAAATAAAAGATAAGAGCCTAAGAAAAGAAAAAAAATGATCAAGATCAGTTGCTTATGAATTTTAAAGAAGATCATATGGAGCTCAAGAAGATGAAAACCATTTTGAAGAAGCTAATGTCGAATGGTAATGAAGGATAGTTTTTCCAATGTTTTTCTTTTGATGAATTTTTCCATGTACAAATTCATTCAGTCTTAATGAAATTATACTTACCCTCAATATAGTTTCCTGCTTTGTACTAATTTTTTAGGTACCATCCATTTTTTTCTATTCTGTCTATTTATTTTTGAAAATCACAATGGGTGGAAAGGAATGACAAAAATAATAAAAAGTAAGAAGATATTACCCTATGTAAGAGGGAGTTCATCTAAGGGGAAGTTTTTATCAAAGAATATTTTCGTATGCAAGATAATGTGAAATCTCATTCGAGAAATTGAGAATATGATCCATAGTGATTACAAAGCTTATAGGGAAGCCATTCATATTCACATTGATCCATAACACTACCAAAAAATCAGTTTTTCCCCATGCCAACCTTTATTAGTGCTTTTTTTAGTGCTGATAATGGGACCTCCTTTATCGGAACTTTATTTTGAGTAGCGCTGATAAAGAGGGGCCTTTATCAGGGATTTTTTAAATGTGCTAAGAAAGGGTCAACATAAAAAAAATTAAATAAAAATAATATATTGATATATAAATATATAAATATTGTTATATTGATATAAATATAATATAAAATATTTAAATATATTTTAGATAAGTATAAATATACATTTAAACTTAATAAAATTAATATATAAGATATTTAGTGAAAATGGCTTATAAAAAATTAATAAAATATTTTTTATAAAAAAATTTCTAATTATTATCAAGGAATAGTCATTTCAAAAAAATTTGAAGACCCAAAAATTAAAAAAATTAAAAAAAGACCCAAAATATGTTGAAAAGGCAACTCGAACTTCAAACGACCATAAATTTTGATCCGGGGGTCCATTTCAGCTCTACCATATATCAAATCAAATCATGCGACAAGATTTACACCTATATAACTAGGGAAACCCTGGTCAAGGTTTTTTCAAGGCCAAAAAAGACCCATAATGCCACAAAAATTAAGTTTTTAGTGGAGGTACCCTGATTTTTTAACATTTTGTTGATTTTCAGCCTCGTTTAAGAGGGAATTATTTCCTTTTATTGTGAGGAATAAATTTATTCCAAGGTATTACATTCATATTGATATTATTTCTTTAAAATTTTATCATTTATTGTAATGAAATGCTATTTATAATCAAATATATAAGTATATGTACATATTTTTTATATATTCACTCCTAAAAATTTAATTTTTTAAATGAATAATTAAACATATTTACATATAAAATATATTATCATTATCTAAATAATAACTAATATCCATTTTTCTTAAAACAAAAATATATGAATATTTATAAAACTATATATATATTAATATAAATATATATATTAATATAACTATATATATATATTAATATAACTATATATATGTAGTAATATAACTATAAATATATATATTAATATAACTATAAATATATATATATTAATATTACTATATATATATATATATTCATATAACTATATATATATTACTATAAATATATATTAGTATAAAAATGAATATTAATAAATAAATATATATAAATAAATAGATATATCATTAATAAGAGAACAAATCAATATAGGGGAGTGGAAAAGGCTTCAGGCACATAGGGGGTAGGTGTCGAGATCAAATCCGGGTGGAGGCAGGGGGCGCGCGAGCAAGGTTGAATTTAAGGGGCTAGTGCTGAAAAAGGTGGCATATAGCACAGATAAACGGTGGAGGCAGTGTGTGCGGGTGTTGGAGGTGCGGGAAAGCGCTAATACGGTGGGGGGGGGGGGGCTCAAGCGCTATAAAATACCCCCCCCCCCCTGAGATTGGTATTTTTTTTTAATATTTTATTTTTTTTTAAATTTTATGAGCACTTTTAAATAAGCACTGATAAAAGGGGTCTTTATCAGCGCTTTTTAGAGAACTGATAAAGGGGGCCCCCTTCATCTTCTCCGGCTTTAACAGTGCTTTTATAGTGCTGTTAAATGCAATTTTTAGCACTGATAAAAGGGGTATTTGTAGTAGTGTAAGTAAAGAGAGATATGTTTTTATTTTTATGCCAATAAAAGATTAAGTCTTTCTATTCATTTTAGAAAGGATGTTTGTGGTTTACAAAAAGGGGAATATTGTTGAGACAATAATATTTACTTTTGACTTTTCCTATCCTTATTGTTTTGAAAATCACAAATAGACGATCTAAAGGAAACTATTATTTCCCATATGATTTATCTTAATAAGGAATCTTTTTCTTCCCCAAGGAATATTTCTCTTTACCTTTGTTTTCATTATTCATTTAATCGTTTATCTTATCATAACTACTTTTATTTAAAAAGTCTAAATATTAGTTTCACATTTAAATCCTCAGAATCCTATATATCCTAGGATATGTAGTATTTTGTTTTTAGGCTCTGAAATTATGATTCCGAATTCTCTGAAACTGAAGCTCTAAATTCTCTGAAATTCAGATTCCTAATTCTCTAAAATTCAGATTCTGAATTCTCTAAAATTCAGATTCTGAATTCTCTGAAATTCATACTCAGAATTCATTTAAATTCATATTTTGAATTCAATAAAATTTAGATTCTGAATTCTCTGAAATTCATATTCCGAATTCATTGTAATTCAGGTTCAATATTCTGTAAAATTTAGGTTTTCAATTCCCTAGAATTTAGACTTAGATTTACATATAATTCAGACAGAGAATTCCTACGAATTCAGATTCTGAATTCATTAGGATTCAGATTTTAAATATATAGATTTCTGGTTCTGAAATCCTTGAAAAACTGAATTTGAATATCCATGATTTATAGTCTTCAAGTGTTCATTTTCTTAGACACCGAATTATATTTTTCCTCAGACACAGAAAAATAGACTTGGTTAAGAAATCATATTTTTCTTACCATTTTTATAGTTTTTAAATGATTTTGTACAATCTGTTTCTTAGAAACCGTTGTTTGGGTGTCACATGTATACGACCCTCCAATATTCATTGAAAAATATGACTGATTTTGGAGGGATATATCCATTAAAAAATGAATATAAATATGAGTTCATTTGATCAAGATCAAAAAGAAACTCAATCAATCGAAAGATTTCATGTTGTTGAAGTGATTTTTAGAGAGAGATTTTCATTCTTTATGAATACCGAATATCTTGATCAGCTTATTCTGTGAAACTCCGATTGTTTCCCTTTACAATCAAAGTATTCATGGGATTATATGACAGAGATTCTTACTACCTTAAATTTCAAGGACTTCTGTGGATAGGAAGACCATGGTACAGACTAACTATTAGTTTGAGGGATTGTGGGGATAACAAGACATATTCTGATATTCCTATCGGGGGCACACCCTGGTGTGGATAAGACAAGATTTAATGAAAGTATAAATCAAGGTACCTTTATCCATCGTTGATGTATACCCTTCTTTTTGGGTTAAAGGATTCCATACTTGTTATTTGTTTTTGTTTCATGTTTATTTTCTGCAATTTATTTTATTAATAATGAAAGTATAACTACCTTATACATTCGTGTACATGTATTATCTTATTATTAATGATTATACATTCTTTATGGTTGAAACCTTACGATGTAAACTTTTATTAAGATTCATTTTTGGAATCTTATTTCGGGAAGCTATCATATTTGTAGAACTAAGAGTTCTTGTAAATTTACACTGTTTATCTTTGTTAAACATAGTTTTCCTTAATATTAAAAATGAGAGTTTTTAAACATTCAATTCACACCCTATAATGTAATTGAGCATCAACATTCATATTTCGATCCTATAGATGAATTTTTATTCACAAATTCTATACATATCTAAATTAATTTCCCATTTTATTCTCTCTTACTAAGGAAGAGTGTCATGATATCAGTAAAAAACATGTAGATTTAGAAAATTTAAATTTTAACCCACTTATAAAAGGGGATAACATCCAAAACATTTATCCACTCATTAAAAAGTATTTTTGTCTAAAAAACAACCAAAATTAACTCTCATAATCATTCATCTCACTTTTTATGGCCACATATTTCCCATAATATCATGGTAAATATCCTTATGATGTTTTTCAATGGAGAACATCAAAATGGAGATGTAATTATATCAGGCTAACATTACTATTTAATTTTCTCTTCTTCCCCACTCATGTACCCTAAGTCAATGAAGCTGTGATAATATCATAATTTTTAAAATTATTTAATATAATTACATAAATTGAATATCCATTTAGTTAATCCCTCCAAAAGCATTGATGAAAATGGAAATGTTATATTGTGGTTGTGTGGACTGACATTTTCATGAATAACATGTTCAAAATTTCACAAAATTATTACATGGCTCATAATAAAAATTTATTTAATTAAAATATATATTAATTTTAAAATGATTATGATTCTGAAATTATAAATTATTTTTTTTTGTACCTATACAGTTATATAAATATATAGAACATCATTCAAGTATGAATAGTATGAGCCTCTTAAAAAAATTTATTTCATTTTTATATGACCACCTATAATGGATGATTTAGAAAATATGATTAATTTAGTAAAATTATATTTATTGCACAATTAATATTAAAATATATTATATTTAGAAATATATAATTTATATAAATAACATTTATTTATAGTAACATTAATCACCTTAAAAGAATTATTCCCAACACCTCCCATAATTGGCATCCATTTTGGGATAACCTATGAGATGTAGTTCTTGTTCATCACTTGTTACTTTTTTGTAGTGTATACATTTCATTTTTTAATTAATTTCATGAAATAAAATGGATTTGAATATAAATATAATTTGATATGTTTTTATGGTTATAAATTTTGAGTATTTTATCATAGTAAGGGTCATGTTTACACAATCCTCATTTTATTTAGGTTTTAAGGTCTTAGTTATAAATTCAGACTTCTACGATTGGTATCATATGCCCCAATATATTATGTTGAAATTTGTCATTAACTCTTTGGAAAATTAAAATTTATATTCAAATATCCATCCTTGAATTTTTTATTCCCCCTAAATTAAATAAATTATTAAAAACTACTTAGATTATTATTAACAATGTTATTTCACTATTTACCCGTTTTCCCTTTCTACTAATGTTATTCTTTCCTATTTGATAAAAAATATATTTCAGATCATGGCAACATCATATTTAGAATTTCCAATTTTCAAAAAATAATAAAAATTTCCCATTTAATGATGTTATACTTCAAAAAAAATAAAACTAAAAGTGGGATCTTTCAAACCCCCTATTACTTTTGAGTTATATGTTATGTTTTTTGTTTCTCCATTTTTAAAAAATTTTCTATCATGAATATTATCCCATATAATTTTAATATTTTCTTCACATATATTTCAATTTTAAATTAACTTTTTTTAATGATATTATAATTTCTATATACCTGTATAAATTTCTACACTTATGTAATGCAACTTAATGAAACATTTTAATTTCATATTTAATAAAACATTCCACCTCTGTGAAAATATTATAACCATGATTAGATTAAAAACTCCTAATTTTTATATTAAGAATCCTCTAAATCCAAATACAGTTTATAGAAAAATTGTAAGGAATCGTAAAATTCAAGGGAAATTTTTTCATAATTTTCATTCAGATTTTACAAGAATGCAGTTTCTCACGACACTTGATTCCAAGGCCCGGTGAGCTCGGAATAAATTCCTGAAGTTTAGCTCGGGTATATTTAGTGAACGAACGAGCGGGATTTCATAACTTTTGAACTGGTGCTCGGAATCGAAATATGAGGACACCGATGGAATCGCAGTGCCGATAATTTCATAGAACACCTTTTCTAGAGTTGTGTTTGCTCTGGTGTGGTAATTAAAATTTTGGTTGAAGTAAAAGAATAAAATAAAATGGTGCAACCAATTTTATTTTATATAAAGTAGTTTAACCTAAGCTAAGTGGTTGGAGTGGGACCCACTATATCCTATTCCACTAGGTAGGATATTTGTGGGGTGGGGCCCACATGAGCCCCACATTTTCAACTTCCTCAAACCCCCCTCTTTAAATTAGGTAACGCCCCCACACCCCCATTAATTGAAAAGTCAACTCATTAATTGATTAACTTATTCAAAGTAATTAATTTGTGAATTCAATTCGAATTTCAAATTTTTTGTTGGCTTGTGTCTTAATTAAATAAGACAAGGTATTATTTCATTATGTTGTTGTTTGGTTGTACAAGAGGATTTTGGGAGAGGATTTTCTCAAACTCTTGATGAACATCTTCTTCCTCATCGAAGAACGCGAAGAACACTGAGCCTTCGACGAAGAACTCCGTCACCGCAAAGGGGATTTCGTCATACCATCTTCTTCCCTCTCTGTAGCCGATAAGAGATGCCATCCTCGGAGATCGATGACGTAATGCCGACGACTCTTCTCCGTGACGCCCTCTAGCTACCAAGAAGCCATGGGTCATCACCCCTGGCGGGTAGAAGGAGCGGCCTCCCACATGGGGGTCGCAGTTACACAAACAGGGGGGCAGCGAGCCCCCCCCCCCCCTTCCGCTCATCCGTTTCGGCCGAGCCCCCTGGCTACGCTGGCCAAGCTGAGCGTGCCAGGCTGGGCCACGCCGTAATGGGCCGGACCCGGACCCGGGTCGGGTTGACCCGGTTCGGGCCGACCCATGGGGTATCGGGCCGGGTCGGATCGGGCCCGAACCCCCTATTTCTGGACCTATTTCTGTCTTTTTCCCATAACTTGGGTTGCAGACCTCCAATCGACGCACTGTCAGCTGTGGTGTGATCCTTCGATCGAGAAGTTCAATTCGGTATACTACACTCATGGTTTTGGAGAACTTTGGGTCAGGCCGGGTTGGTTCGAACACGAAACCAATCGGGTCCTCGGAGCGGAAACACTTATAACTTGAGCTCCGGACGTCCGATTGATGTGTCGTCAACATTGATGGATTATTCTTACTAAGACAGACATTTTGGATTACTCCGCTCAATGTTTGGACGCAGTTGATGTGCGGTTGGGTTGGTTTCGACTTAAAAACCAACCGGGCCCCCGGAACGAAAATCCTATAACACTCAAACCGGGCGTTCAATTAATGTGTCGTCTGTCACGTTGAGTTCCTCTTGAAGATACAGAACATTGGGATATGTCAACTCTGGACATCATGTCCATTGATGTATCAGCCCTCGGTTCACAGAGCGGACCCACCCAAAACGAGATTGTTGTGTGCGGGAACCCTAGAGTTGGCTACGACTACGACGATGATGACGACTGTATAGAAACCCTCTGTGGGTTCGACAGCGACGACTACAACACTCAGCGATCCTGTGTGGATCAGTGCCTACCGATCCTATGTGGGTCAGCGCTCAGCGGTCCTGTGAAGGCCAGTGCATAACGATCCTATGTGGGTCTGATCCTGTGTGGGTCATTGCGGGGGTTAGTACCTATCGATCTTGTGTGGGTCATTGCGGGGGTTAGTACCTATCGATCCTGTGTGGTTCCAAGGGCATAGATGAATCAGTGGCTACATCTGATCATCTCTATCATCTTATGAATAAGTATACCTGTGTGAGATGAGTATTGACTTACAATCATTATCTTCGATATGATTGACTTGTATTCCTACGTGTATAGTGTTGTGCTATCATGTGTGGATGTGATCGAACATGGGTTCAGATGCTGGAGCCGAACTGAAGTTAAGGACTTAGGTATATGTATGGGCATATACCTATGTAGTGTTGGTTGTTACTTCGTGATTATATCCTTCTTTTTTGGATTATCCTTTGTGGATTCTGGGAGACTTTCAGGGGGCTCGGGGTCCCTACTGAGTAGCTTATACTCACACATGCACGGGCTATGCCCGCACTACGTTGTGTTGGATGCAGATGACAAACAACACTGATCATGGTAAAGGCTAGTGGAGCAGCCGGGTACCTAGAGGAGGACCACTGGGTGGGACATACACGGAGCGGACGGTGGGACCCAAGGAGCTGAGGTGGCTCTCTGTACCCACCCTTCAGATGGGAGTACTAGTGTATGGCTCGACGTTGCTACTTTACATTCAGTTGATATACTTTCTTTCTAGTTGTACTTTACTTTCAATTTGGGTTTGTATTCTCACCCATTTACTTTCCGCACTTACTTGTACTCAGTTTACTTAGTGTTTACTTATACTGCTTACTCTGTGTGTTTTTTTACTTTATAAGACAATGCCTTCCCTTTTTTTATCGGGAATTTCTCCATGGTTCTAGTCTCCATCCCCTGGCCTATGGAAGGTGGGCTTGGGGTTGTCACAGCACGGGCCCCGAGGACGGGTCATTGCAAATTAGTATCAGAGGAGTTCAGTTCTACCGCAGAATACAGGACTCTGATCTTTTTCTAGGTGAAGCAATAGTGTTAAGAGTATTGAGTGTGGTTATCAGTCCAGGGAGTCCAGTGTTGGTGTGGCGGCCGACGTATCCGTACACGAGGACCCTGACTTCTGATTTCCAACTTAGTTCACAAAAACATCGGTTTCATGTGTGTTTCATGTTTTCTTTGTGATTACTTTGTGTCAGCTCACCAGGTATACTGTATTGACCGTGGCGCACCTGTCTCTTTTCAGGATGGCCCCACGACGACAGCCAACTAGGGTTCCGAGTTTTGTACGTGACGACAACCCACCGAGCGACGAGGCCTCGTTGTAGGGACCTATTACTGTGGAGGCACCGACGGTACCCCTAACCGCCGAGCAACCGATGCTACCAGCCCCAACTACTTAGAGTGCATGTCACCTTGGTGCACTGCACGAGTTTCAGTGTCAGAGACCGCCCAGGTTCCATGGGGAGACGGACCCTCTGGCAGCCGAGGATTGGATGGAGGCAGTTGTACGTGTTTTCTGATTGGTAGGGATAACATCTGACCGCATGGTGATCCTTGCAGCGAGTCTCCTGCACGGGGGAGCAGGCAGATGGTGGAGATTGATGCTCCAGGTGCACGATGAGGTATCTCTCCTCTGGACGGACTTTAAGAGCCTCTTCCGCTCAGAGTTTGTCCCATCCACCCTTCGTGCGGTGCGCATCCAGGAGATACTACAGCTGCGGCAGGGCAGCTTGTCGGTCGCCCAATACTTGGCGAGATTTACCGATATCTCGCGCTATTCGACCGACATGGTACGGGACCCATACTTCTGGACCCGGACCTTCGAGCAGGGATTGAGGCATGAGATCATGGCATCACTGATCTCCCTCAGCATTCTGACGTAGGCAGGGGTACTGGAGCGTGCCATTCTCATTGAGAGCTTTTTTGTTGAGCCTACACCAACAGCGAGACCTACCGTAGGGCGGCACGTAGCAGAGTCTTCTACAGCAGGAAGTCGACGGATGACACATGGGTCTAGGTGGACCAGACCCTCAGGAGGATGACCTCAGAACACTGGCTCAGAGGTGTGGGGCACACAGTGCAAAGCCAGTCTTTTGAGAGGTAGAGAGTGGTACGCATGAGGCGGGTAGGGCCACATGGCTCTTCACTGCCTGACCCGCCATGCAGAGGAGCAGCAGATGGTTGAAGGACCTCTCAGGAAGTAGCAGAGGGTTGACCGTGGCGGTCCGCAGGGAGTAGGCAGACAAGGCAGAGGAGCTAGCCGAGCAGCAGGTGGTGGGATATGCTTTGAGGCTCTACCACCACCACCACCACTAGGAGGCCCACCCGGACCACAGGGAGCTGGCGGGCAGAGGCAGGCACAGCTTTAGGCAGCGGAGGCCTATGACCACGGCGCACCCGAGATGATTCGAGGTACTATCTGTGTCTACTCCACCCTTGCTGCAGTTCTTATAGACACATGAGTGAGTCAATATTCCATTTTCGCTACCCTTGTTCGCAGCTCAGAGATTCCGACGGCGCTGTTGGCTCGATCATTACAGCTAGAGACTCCTACAGGAGCAGACTCGATGATTACGCATAGGTGTCGGCAGTGTGAGCTTACTCTAGGAGGTGAGAGCATCGGATGGGATCATTTTGTAGCATCTTCGAGGCCTTACGACGTCATCTAGGGCATGGATTGGTTATCTACAGTCCTTGCTCATATCGACTGCATTAGGTGCAAGGTGCGATGTGTTCACACTGACGGGAGCAGGTTCACCTTCACCGGAGAGAAGGGAGCCTTTGCAGCGCAGGATGGACTCACGCAGAGGAGAGGACATCCAATCACTCATCAGTTGGCAAGCCTCATCCGCGGAGTAGTTGACGTGCGGAGTCCGAGCTTACCTGCAGTGGTGGATCAGTATGCAGACGTTTTTTCTGACGACATTCCAGGAAAACCTCCTCACAGAGAGGTAGAATTTCATATTGACATGTATCCCAGGACAACCCTGATATCCACCCCAGCATATTGGATGGCTCCCGCCGAGCTTCGAGATCTACGGGAACAGCTGGAGGACTTGCAGGGAAAGGGATTCATCCGACCCAGTGTTTCACCCTGGGCTTCCACTATATTGTTTGTCAAGAAGGCGGACAGGAGCTTGAAACGGTGTGTCGATTACCATCGCCTGAACCAGGTGACCGTGAGGAACAAGTATCCACTACCAAGGATTGACGACTTCTTCGATCAGATCAAGGGAGCACGGTGGTTCTCGAAGATTGACCTCATTTCAGGCTATCATCAGCTCGGAGATCGGGATGAGGACGTGCAAAAGATGGCCTTCAGATGTTTGTATGGCCACTATGAGTTCCTGGTTATGAAATTCTGCGTAACTAATTCTCTAGTGGTGTTCATGGGCCGCATGAATAGGATCTTCCAGCCTTACCTAGATCGATTTGTCGTGGTCTTCATTGATGAGATTTTGATATACTCGACGGCTGAGGAGGAGCATGCAACCCACTTGCAGGTTGTACTGGACACACATCGAGAGCACCAGCTTTATGGTAAGCTCTTGAAGTGTCATTTCTGGATACGTGAGGTCCACTTCTTGGGACATGTCATCTCTGAGGCAGGAGTTGCGGTGGATCCTGCGAATATCGAGGCAGTGCTAGCTTGGGAGCCACCCAGGAGTGTGACGGAGGTGCAGAGTTTCTTGGGACTAGTTGGGCACTACCAGAGATTCTTTACAAACTTTTCTAGAGTTTCGGCACCACTCTCAGCTTTTAAGAAGAAGGGGAAACACTTAGTGTGGTCAGACATATGTCAGCAAAGCTTCTAAGAGCTGAGACAGAGATTGACCAGTGCGCCTATCTTGAGGATACCCAAGGAGGGAGTAGGGTACGCAGTCTACTGAAATGTATCAGGGAACCGACTCGGATGTGTCCTGATGTATGAGCGGGTTGTCATCTATTATGGATCATGTCAATTGGGGCAGCATGAGCAGAACTACTCTACCCATGACCTGAAGTTAGCAGTAGTGGTCTTCGCTCTAAAGATGTGGTGACACTATCTGATGGGCGAGTGCTTTACAGTCTACTCTGACATCTAAAGTTTCAGGTATATATTCTCACAGAAGGAACTGAACCCGTGACAGTGGTTATGGATCGATTTCTTCTAGGACTATGACTTTGATATAGTCTATACTCTTGGAAAGGGGAACATAGTACCCAATGCTCTCAGCAGAAGGACGGGCATTAAGCTAATTGGGGAGGCGACAGAGCAGCTAGCCACTTTGTAGATATCCTTCATGGATAGTGATGGAGAAGCCTTTCTATAGTCACTCACAGTCACTCTCCCACTTTTACAACGGGTCAGAGAGGGGCATCATGGGGACGATGACTGTGAGACGTGGTGTGCGCAGATATCCTCAGGATAGGCACCCGATGAATTTTCTGTGGGAGGAGAGCACGTCATCCTTTTCAGAGGACGTACCATGGTACCGGCTAATTTACAGGAGGAGGTACTGAGGGAGTTCCACACTTCCCCTTTAGCGGTACATCCAGTAGTGGTGAAGATGTACCAGGACCTTAGACGGCAGCAAAGGTGGCCGGGTATGAACAAGGTTTTAGTGGAGTTTGTTTCACGATTCCTCACCTTCCAGCAGGTGAAGGCAAAGGAGCAGGTACCAGCAGGCTTGGTACAGACCATGGAGGTCCCGGAGTGGAAGTGGGATGGGATATCTATGGATTTCGTGATAGGACTTCAACGCACTTACAGAGGTCACGACTCCATTCGGGTGATAGTCGACCGACTCACTATGTCGGCCCATTTCTTACCCATCAGAGAGTAGGGCTCAGTAGAGAGCTTGGGATGTCTCTATGTTCAAGAGATTGTACAGCTTCATGGTGTTCCATCATCTATCATCTTCGATCGAGATACTCGCTTTACTTACCAGCTTTGGAAGGGGTTGCAGGAGGAATTTGGGACGCAGCTACGTCTGAGCACCACCTTTCACACTCAGACAGATGGTCAGACAAAGAGGACCATTCAGACTCTCGAGGACATGCTTCGTGCATGTGTCCTCGACATTGGTCGCAGTTGGGAGGATCACCTACCCTTGGTGGAGTTCAGGTACAACAACAGATACCACTCCAACATCGGGATGGCACCACACAAGGTGTTGTACGACCGACCTTGCAGATCACCGCTGTGCTGGACAGACCCCGGGGAGTCAGCACTTGTGGGACTGGAGATGGTCCAGGCCATGACAGAGAAGGTCCAAGTCATCCAGGAGTAGATGATGACATATCAGAGTCGGCAGAAGTCTTATGCTGACAGGAGGCAGAGTCCAATAGAGTATGAGGATGGTGACCACGTCTTCTTACGGGTCTCACCATGACATGGATTACGGAGATTTGGCCGAGGCGTCATGTTGTCTCTGCGCTTCATCGGACCATTCCAGGTCCTCAGCAGGATTGGCGAGGTGGCTTATCGCCTAGCTCTACCACCTTAGTTGCACCGGGTGCATGACGTCTTCCTCGTATCTCAGCTGAGGAGACATGTGCACGACCCGACACATATCATTGACCATGGGAGCTGGACATTGATGATGGGGTGACTTTTGCGGCGGTCCCGGTGGAGACTGAGGATCGACAAAAGTAGGTCCTACATGGATGGTTGATTCCTGTAGTACACATAAGATGGCAGCATGGGAACCTCCAGGAGAGAACTTGGGAGCGGGAGGCTCAGTTGCGTGCTTAGTACCCACATTTGTTTCCCTAGTTTATGATGTATCTTTACGGGGACGTAAATCCCTGAGGTAAGAGTAATGTAAAGACCTGTAAAATTCAAGGGAAATTTTTTCTTAATTTGTTTTTTGGATTTTACAAGAACGCAGTTTCTGACGACACATGAATTCGAGGCCCAGTGAGCCCGGAATAAACATCCGAAGTTTAGCTTGGGTACGTTCAGTGAACGAACGAGGGGGATTTCCTAACTTTTGAACCGCTGCTCGGAATCGAAATCCTAGGACACCGATGGAATTGCAGCGCTGGTAATTTCTTAGGAACACCTTTTCTGGAGTTGTGTTTTCTCGGGTGTGGTAGTTAAAATTTTGGGTTATGTAAAAGAATAAAATAAAATGGTGCAACAAATTTTATTTTATTTAAAGTAGTTTATCCTAAGCTAAGTGGTTGGAGTGGGACCCACTATATCCTACTCCACTAGGTAGTATGTTTGTGAGTTGGGTCCCACACGAGCACCACCTTTTCAACTTCCTCAAACCCCCCTCTATAAATTAGATAACGCACCCTCACCCCCATTAATTGAAAAGTCAACTCATTAATTGATTAACTTGTTCAAGGTAATTAATTCTTGAATTCAATTCAAATTTCAAATTTTAAGTTGGATTGTATGTTAATTAAATAAGACAAGGTCTTATTTCATTAAGTTGTTGTTTGGTTGTGCGAGAGGATTTTGGGAGAGGATTTTCTCTAACTCTTGAAGAACATTTTCTTCCTCGTCGAAGAACGCGAAGACGGCCAAGCCTTCTATGAAGAACTCTGTCACCACAAAGGGGAGTTTGTCGTACCATCTTCTTCCCTCTCCATAGCCGGTAGGAGACACCATCCTTGGAGATCGACGACGCGACGCCGATGAATCTTCTCTACGTCGCCGAAAAACCTCCTTCTGTGATGCTTACAGAGTCTCCTTCTACGACGTCCTTTTCCGCGACAAACCTCGCTCGACGACAATGCTTGAGGTAGGGGATTATTTTGTTTCTGTTCGTGAATACATTCATTGACCTTCATCGTCTCTAATTGAGCCACTTGTATTCGCAATAACAGGAGGAGGTCGGACCACACGAACAGGGCCGACCCTCCTCCCCCCTTGTTTTTTTGAATTGTTTGCAGCACGAGCATGGCAGCGCGGTGTCGTTGCGCCGTGCGGAAATAATAAAGAATGGGCAGAGAAGCGCGACACCGTCGCGTCTCACCATTAAAGACGAACAAAGTCATGGCGCCATCGCACCGCGCCGGAGAACCTCGAGGAGGTCGCGGCCGGAGCGAGGCCACGGCGGAGGGGCGCAGTGCCATCGTGCCACGCCGGTCGGACCAAGGTCGCGGCAGATGGGTTCCGGCCGCCGACATCGGAGTAGGAGGGTGGGAACCCGACAGTCCCACAGGAGCAGCAACCAGCCAGCTGGACTGGGCCAGCTGGCTTCCAAGAAGCCGAGGGTCATAACCCCCGGCTGGCCGAAAGAGCGGCCCCCACATAGGGGGCGCAGTTACAGAAACAGAGGGGTAGTGAGCCCCCCCCCCCTTCCGCTCGGCCATTTCGGCCGATCCGCCTAGCCACGCTGGCCGGGCCGAGCCGGGCCGCACCAGCGGGGCCAGGCCGCGCCCACAGGCTGGGCCACTCCCTAATGGGTCGGACCCAATTCGGGCCAGCCCAGAAGGTATAGGGCCGGGCCGCACCGGGCCCGAATCCCCTATTTTCGGACCTCTTTCAGTCTTTCGCCCATAATTTGGACTGAGGACCTCCGATCGACGCACCGTCAGCTACGATGCAATCCTTGGATCGAGATGGTCGTTTTGGTATACTACACTCAAGGTTTTCGGAGAACATTGGGATTGGCTGGGTTGGTTCGAACACGAAACCAACCGGGCCCTCGGAGCGGAAATGCTTATAACTTGAGCTTCGGACGTCCGATTGATGTGCCGTTGACATTGATGGATTCCTCATAGTGAGAAGAACCTTTTGTCTTACTCTTCTTGAGTTTTGGATGTAGATGGAGTGTGGTCGGGTTGGTTTTGACTTAAATACCAATCGGGCCCCCGAAACGAAAAAGCCAATAACACTTAGATCGGGCGTCCGATTGACGCGCCGTCTATCACATTGAGTTCCTTATGATGATAAGGAACTTTTGGAAACATCAACTCCAGAATTGGTGTCAGTTGATGTATCAGCCCTCAACTCGTGGAGCAGAACCTCCCCGAAACGAGCTTGTTGTGTGCGGGAACACTAGAGATGGCTGCGACTAACATGAAGATGATGACTGTATAGAAACCCTCTGTGGGTTTAACAGCGATGACTACAACACTCAGTGATCCTGTGTGGATCAGTGCCTACCGATCCTGTGTGGGTCAGTGCTCAGCGGTCTATTGTGGGCCAGTGCATAACGATCCTATGTGGGTCCGATCCTATGTGGGTCATTGCGGGGGTTAGTACCTATCGATCCTGTGTGGGTTTGATAGCTTAGATGAATCAGTCGCTACATCTAATCATCTGTATCATTTTACGAAGATGTATACCTGTGTGAGATGAGTATTGACTTACAATCATTATATTAGATATGATTAACTTGCTTTCCTATGTGGATTGTTTTATGCTATCCTGTGTGGACATGATCGAACTTGGGCTCGGATGCTGGAGCTGAAATGGAATTAATGACTTAGGTATATGTATGGGCATATACCTAAGTAGTTTTGGTTGTTACTTAGTGATTATATCCTTCTTTTCTGGATTATCCATTATGGATTCTGGGAGACCTTCGGGGGTCTCGGGGTCCCTACTGAGTAGTTTATACTCACCCCTGCAAGGGCTATGCCTGCACTACATCATGTTGGATGTAGAAGACGGACATCACTGATCGTGGTAAATGCTAGGGGAGCGTCGGTACCTGGAGGTGAACCACTGGACAGGACATACACGGAGCGAACGGCTGAACCTGAGGAGCTGAGGTGGCTATCTGTACCCACCCATCATGTGGGAGTACCAGTGGATGGCTTGACGTTGCTTCTTTACTTTCAGTTGTGGTACTTTCTTTCCAGTTTTACTTTACATTCAGTTTGGGTTGGTAATATGGCCCATTTACATTCCGCACTTACTTGTACTCAGTTTACTTAGTGTTTACTTTTGATGCTTACTCTGTCTGTTTTTTTACTTTATAAGGCAATGCCTTCCCTTTTTTATCAGGAATTCCGCCTTGGTGCTAGTCGTCAGCCCCTGGCCTAGGGAAGGCGGGCTTGGGGTAGTCACGGCACAGGCCCTGAGGACGGGTCGTGACAAAAATAATTATCCCTCTACTTCTTTAAAGGAGGATTTATTTATTTCTAAAATACTCACCTATGTAGTCCAATTCTATTATTACATCTACTGGGACCTTTTAAGGAATTTACCTAAATTTTAAATCAATGACCAAAACCTATGTTTACTAATTGAAATTTATACATCCAAAAATATTTACTTCCATATTCTCTGTGGAATCCTTTTAATTGAAATATTTATTATACTATGAAACAATATTATGAAATCCACTTCTTTTTCATAGCTTTTCTCATCAACACACATTATAATTGGACTCTTTTCCCCATGTGGAAATTTTATGAATGTACATATTATGATTTCATTTATTTAATTGTTGTGCCTCATATTATGTTTCCCTAATATTCATTGTTTAAATATTTAATTATCATGACATAATATGAAATGGATTTTGGAGAGAACCCAATCAACCATGGGAATCCAAAACATATGATTATTAGAATTGGAAGTTAACCCAATAAACCGTGTGACACTCTGGACAATATTTATCAGAATGGAAATTGATCCCAATACACCAGGAATATTTTTACGCTATTATGTATTTCTATTGATACATTATTAATTATTATGATTTGATTATTTTTTTGTTGTTTCCAAAAAATTATGATTTCATTGTCTTAAGATATCATTTTTTTATTCCTGGCATCTATGCATATATCACACTCTTATTTTAAAGAACATGTTATTTATTTTGAGATTAAATATCCATAATTAATGATTTTTTGACTAATATTTTATTTCATTATACTTTCTAATAATAATGTTCTTCCAAGCTATGATTTCTCATATACATATGATTTATCCCTTAATAAAATATTGATAATTTTTCCATTACATAGAATTTGAGATCGTCCATTTCTTATGATTCCCTAACATAGGTTATGAAAATCATAATAAATTATGATAATAATATAATGTCCTATAAATGAATTCAATTACTGAGAAATGTTGACATGTTTTAAAAAATAATATTCCATTGTAAATGGTCTTAAAAGACTCTACAAAAATATTCTCCAAACTATGTAATATTATAATGATATTTAATAGTTAAATTCTTCTAACGATATAAAATAAAGTTGTTTTTACATTTGTCTATTATAGATATTTTTTGGAAACAAGAAAAAACTAAAATCCACTAGACATAAAATTATAGTACTAATATGTATTCTACAATAAATGAAGAAAAGTTTGTTAATCTATCAATTCCTTAAAACAATACTAGATAAAGTCTCTTAAACCCATTCTTTAGGTTCTTATCATCGTTTGTGGAGAAAAATTATGAGAATCACACCACCATTTTTCTAGAACATCCTTTCTCCCAAGGTATTTATATCCCCAAATATGAATAGAAATAAAAAATATAATAATAATTCATCAAATGACATTATATGTCTGGTGATATCACCATATAATTAGAGACCTTTTAATAGGAAATACTCATATTATTGAAGGGAGAGTGAATACAATAAAACATTCACAAAAACTACTACGATTAAAAATTTATAATGTATGTTTTATTACTCAATACACCATAATCGTTAACATTTAATGATTAAATAGTCATTCAGACACAATTGATAACACTCTCAATTATATTATCAAATCAATCCAATTGATACCAACATTGAAAATATCTTAAAACAGGGGATATATTTTTACTGTATAAATATTTTTATATTTTATGTAATGAAATAAATATATCATTGTGAAGAGATTGAATAAAAAATATAATATCGTTCAATATCCCACTTACAATAAATCCCATTGACTATATTCTCATTTACTATATAAGATATTATATTATGACACATTTTAAACTAAATAAAAAATTATTAATAATAATTTCCAATACACAATTTTTTATTGAATATCAAATTACCATAAAAAAAGGTTCCTATTCTAAATTAAAATTTTCTCTAAATAATTAATGGAGTCATATGCGATTTATATCACATACTTTCATATCAATAAAAATTTCCATCTAATACATTTTATGCAAGATGCACAATCTTATTATCTAATTAATAACAAAATAAAAAATAACTATGGTATATTAAAAATGTATATCTACTATTAGATAACTCATAAATCATAATTAGTGGTATAAACACAAATCATGAATGATGAATAAAATAGCATTAATTCCTTATGTCAAAAACATGTTATGTCATTAGTCTTGGTAGATGTATATATTACATGTATATTAAATATGTATGGGAATAAGAAATATCAATCATTATCATCAAGGGTCCAGTTCTCAATCTCATCATATTGGATAAAATATGCTCTTGGTTAAGTGAAACCCACAACATCATATATAACTTCACCATCCTTGACAATTTAAATCATTTAATTTTCTCCCATAAGATTAAATATACATTATTGACCTTATATAATGTAGATTACTATAAAATATCCACTATAATAAAAATAATGTATATATATATATATCATTTCATTTGGTATAATTTGTTGGTAAATCATGATATAATGTCCCACTAATATATAATTAATAATCTCTATATATCCATATGTTCCCCTAAACATATTGATCTAAACATATCATTGAAAATAATTCCAATACATTACTATCGTCAATAAATAAAATGATATAGATATATATTAACGGGGTTCATTTTCATTCCATTATGGGCAATTTTTTAGAAATTATCATTTATTTATAAAATTGATAACCATTGGTAGAAAATTATAACTTTTATATTATAAATTCTCAAAATGATTAGATTGACTAAACTATGTAAAAATGTGTTAGTTATTAAAAATACTAATAAATAGAAACCTAAACTGAACTTTTAATGTATTATATTTATATGATTCATTAACATAAATTATATTCCCATGTAACCCATTGATCATTATTACTCCATTAGATGTATGGACACATATATTTCAATTTCATTAATTTGATATTTAAATTGAATTCTCAATCTCTATAGAGGTTCATTTTTGGGAACACTGAAATAGATTTTTGATTACAAAATCATAAGGTCTTTAAATGAATATTATGGACATGTTTTTTTGTGGGATAAACTTCATTGGGGATTCAGATATAATCATGTGATTGACAGGAGAATAGGTATAGTACAGTGTGAAAACATTAACCATTTATGAAATCAATAAGTTTTCATGCCATCAATTTTGGAAGAAAATGGTGATGCCCCCAAATATAGGAGGTTAATTTAATAATAATTATTATCAAAATAGTTAATGAATATTTTGAGGTTTTATAAGAATAATTGATGGGGATTTGAACCATTTTTACATAGATAAGGGCACACAATTGAATTTTTAAATTGATAGTTATCCCATCCCTTTGATACCACCTTGAGAGAGGTTGTTATTTTGGTTTATTTAGATATAGTAGAAAATTTTCTTCCCTCCTATTTTTGGTATTTCAATTCCACTCACTACCGAGTAATTTAACATTATTTTGGATTTTAATTTGGTTATGATTCCACGAGAGTGTGGAGGTGTTGGTAGAATTTAAAGGGGAATAATTATAGCATGTGTAAGGGATATATTAAGATGATATATGCATTTTGTTGGTAGATTATTGAATAATGATATGTCTCAATGATATTTTATTTAGGTTTTTTAAATACATAAATGTTTTATTTGGAATGGGATTAATAGTTTTTTAATTCTTGTGGGTTATGTTCCGGAGCTTATTTGTAATGGATCTCTCCCCACTGTTTAGGGGTTCAAAAAATTAATAATGCATAATGTGTTTTTTATTTTTATTCAATTATAAATTAAATTGTATAATGATTTATAAATTTTTTCATAAATAAAATATGTTTAATTAAATCTTGGATTAGGTTCTAGTTAATGTAAGGGAGTTATGTTTTGATTATATAAGCCTCACTAGACATCGGCAAGGGGATAAATCTTAGATCATTATTGTGGGATATATTAATATAAAAACATTTAACTATTTATTCATGATCATGAATTTATATATACATAATGTAATTCTTACTTCGATTTTAGGGATAAATTGCTCCCTAATAATACGTGGTAAAATGGAATGGGCCTCCAATAATATAATTTATTACTTTTAAATACATTTAAGAACATGTAATTTCCCGAAGACTACATTTAAAATTGGTTATATGTTTGGTTATATGTAAGAAGAACATCTATGGTGTCCTGGGATATGATTTGTGTTATGGAATGTCTTATTATGTGATCATAAGGCTAGTTTTCAGGCATGAGGGTCTTCAATAAAGTATTGATATGTGATATAGTAGATCATTTCAAGAGCGATTAGGATCTCCCTCATGTGGTTGGATGTGTTTAATGATGTGTTCATGGAATGAGAGGAGGCCCATGGGACTTTTCGAATGCAGAATATAGTGGTTTTCCCTGTGTGGAATGTTAATATATTTCCTTTGGGATATTTGAAATGAGAAAATGGTGAGGGTTATTATAGATTTTTGGGATTTATCATTGGGGTTACAAGGGGGTTTGGTCTAAATTGGAAACCAAATGTTCTGGTTAGGGTTGTGTAGAAAAATGATATTATGATGATTTGTAGGTTGTGAGACTATGAGTGATGACTAGTTTTAGAGACATTGGATCAGAACATGAATTCATGGATTATAGATCTTAAAGTATATGGTGTCACAATAGGGTGATAGTATTTAGGTAGATTTCAAAAATAGATTCTATGATGAGTCTAGAGGACCTATTTGATTATTTAGTGGGTGAGGTTTAATTTCATTAATGTGAAAGGTTTTTTCATTAGAAAATAATTTAATGGGTCAGATTCCGGTAAATCTAATGACTATTAGGATCAACCAAGGTTTCAGGTCTAATATGTTATGTGCTTGTGGTTTGCTCCATGGATTATATGTGGATAGGTCAGTGTTCATGATGTGACCTCCCTCTATTCATTGGGATGAATCAGTTTTATTGTATTTCACATCAATTTATTATACATATATAGGTTTGTTTAAATTAATAGGACCATTTCATGAGAATAATAGGTCAAGGACTTCCATTAGTGTTGGTTCATCCACTACATGGACATTTCCAAAGTAGGATAAGGTTGTGTACCACTTAAGAAAGGGTTGGTTCATGATGTGATATGAGATATGGCTGATAAATCCTACCTTTAGTGATTATTAATTGAGTAACTTATTCATTAATGACTATTACCTATTACATTGGGTAGTGGTTTTTTGATTGAATATCTCCCTACCCTATCACAACTGGTATGGGTTGGGAATTTCAGATGGTGATACAAGGTGAATTTTTTTCTCTAATGGGAAGATTAGTTAAATATCTATTAACATTCAAGAATAGGTATCTTATTGATTATCATGGAAGCATTCTAAACTAATGACTACATATATAATATTTTTATTTATGATACGTAATTTTCACATATATAAACACACTTATTATGATGTTTATTACTAGTATTTGTGGAGACCATTATGGATTATATTCACATACCCAACAATGGAATATTGATTCATGTGTAAGCCTTATGTATTCATTTTAGGATATTAAACATGGAATGTAGTTTATTGAGTTGGGATATCATGAGCGTATCAATAGATTTGCATGATTCATAGGGATAAAAGTATATCTATTTTATATACTTTTTTTTCTATTTAATTTATAGGATAGTCCATGTGAGTGATTATATTGTGTTTTTATAATAAAATCGAATATTAATATATTTAACTAGTATTTTTTTTATTATTTAAGCATAGAAATTTATTTATGTGTGTAATTTATTATTATTATTTTAACTATTATTTGGTGGAATAGACTCTCATATATATAGTGTTGGACTTTTTCACAACTTGATAGACTATAGAGTATGGGGATGTGTTCTTGAATCCATTGGTGACCTCCGACCGGTAACATTTGAGTGGACCTATTGCGGGGATTTAACAAGTAGTATGAGAGTTATCTTGTTTAATGATTGCAGAAGATTGTAGAAATGTCGGGGTGGTATGTGAAAATTCTCTGAATGATGTCAAACTCGTGTGTTAATAATACTTTCTTGAATAGAAATTTTTTGGTTACATTGGTAACAGATTTTTTTTTTAATTTTTTAATCTTATGGTAATACAATGATTTTCATGGATTATGATTTATGTCTCAATGTATCTTAGACTTTTTGAAATAGGCATGTATGCATTAATTATAGGATGAAGATATGAATCACATAACATATATATTCATACCTTTAGTTTTTTTGGATAAGAGGATCAGTTGTTTAAAGTTCCAAAATTAATTTTTATTATCTTTTATCATATGAAATTTTGTTGGAATCTTACTTAGTTAGTATGTAGTGTCCATATTTTTGGTGGATGGTCATGTCGTTCTTATGGAATGAGGTTCTCGGGTGATGGTAATATGTTACCCAATTGAAGGGAAATTGGACAAAAATCACGGGTTAGTTTGATAATTATATGCTCATGAAATGAATAAATGATTGGATCATACACCATGGAGTTTATCTATGGATGGGAATGAATTTTCACAAGGATGTGAGTTCCATTTCATAATTATTCAACAACATCTAATACGGTGTTTCCCAATATATATATATATATATGGGGTATTTCAATATAAAAAAATTGGGATGTTGGGGAAATCCATGGGAATGACATATGATTTTGGGATGTGATGTCATAAAATGATTTCCAGTGATGAAGTTGGTTTTTGGGGGCATTATGGTTTTGGTGGATGGCCCAATGGTTTTCATGGTGAACTTTCTATGTGAGGTGGTCTGGGGTAGACACACTTGTTTTTATTATAAATATATTTTGGTGGGTGTTTATATACTTAGTCTTAACATAAGTGATATTTCATAGTATGTTCGGTTATACAGACCTGTAATAGAACTTGGTTAGTGTTTTAGGAATGTGATCATAGGATAGATGTGAAATTACTCATGGGTGTAAGAGTTGGGATGTGTGATTGTTGTGTATGTAACTAATAAAATATTTGGGTCAATTTTACTATGGATAGGTTGTGAAAAATTACATGTGACCGTCTTCTCGATGAAAAAATGTGTCTCTTGCGGGGCAGAGTTAGGGTTACATTGTCCTATCATGAAAATTATTATTTTTTCACGTATGGATCCCATTAAGTAAGTGTTTTTATTGTTCCTAGTGGAAGTAGTATAACATTGGAAGTTGGAAATTTTTAATATTTTACATAAACCCAAGATGTTCATCATTAGATTATTTTTATTAGAACTCAATGTAAAATATTCTTTAGGAACAGAGGATTTTTTTGGAATAACCGACTGTGGTGTGATGTGACATTTGATTTGGTTTGAGGTCTCATTATAGGGCTGACCCTAGTTTTTTCAGTAAATGGAATGTTTGGGAGGTGTGGTTATATAGTTTTATTAGTTATGATCACAGAATAAATGAATTTTTCTTCTTGTGGTGAAGGACTATTTTAGGATGGTGTTTGGGGATCTAAGTAAGGGTATTCACAAGGTGGTTAGTGAACCATTGAATTTTATAGGTTGTTTTTCATAAAATGTTGGGGATGTGAATAATTTGTGTTTTGTGAAGTCTCTAAGTTATGAGAAGTATATAAATGTCTAGTGCTTTCATGTGGAAATATATTCATTTTGGGACATAGAGTTTGAGTAATAATGATGATACCCCTATGGTGGATATCACTGTATAGGTCATAGATTAAAATATAACACGGTTAGAGGGATATGTGAGTGGTGAGACTGCTAAATAAATTTTTATTTGGAATTGTTTTTTCCTTTTGTGGTTTCATTTGCTAATATATATTTCCTCATGTTACCGAGAAATTGAAATTTTGATTTATTTTTGGTTTGTCTCTGTGCATCCAAATTGTGCTCAAGGTTGTTTTGGTGTAACATGATGTTGGGTCATATTGGGGGTGAGATAGTTCTCAACTCTTAATGATGGTGTAGATATATGTATATTTTTGGGGTAATCCATGATTCATTAAATGGATCAGGGGGTCAACTAGCACTTCTGACATTTTTCAAGGGTAGAACCATGATTTGTATCATCAATCCAGGGTTGAATCAACTGTTGAAACATACTGAATGTGTCTATTGTGGAATCAGTTTTTAGGGATAAAATGGAAGTTTTTATTTTGGATTTGGGTATAGAAAATAACCATTATGTGGGGTATAACAAAAAAGTATGTGTTGGAGGTAGTGTTAATTTTGATGACACTTTGTTGGGTGAAAACTTCTATTTTGTGAAATGTAATTATAAAGAGGAATAATTTGTGTTTTCTATATTTATGGATGTGGTGATGGGGGATTTTTATTATGTTAATAATATGGGATATATCTAAGGACATATGAGAATCATATTGGGCCTTCCAATGAATTTTTTTCTATCTTGGAATGATGGATATAATTTCATCATGGAAGCACCTATAGTGTTTTAGGGAATAACATATTGGGGTCATTATCAATTGAGAATGTGATAGACTGGGATACACAAATTTATAAATACTATGGATTCTATAAATGAGAAGTGTTATAGGGGAGTTTTTATTTTCCAAAATAATTTTAATTCATTATGTTGAAATGTAAATTTATGTTTTCATCTGGGTAGGTGTTTTTTAATAATATAGAATCAAATTTGGGTCACATGAATTTAAACATTGATACATTTTTATTTGGGTAAGTGTTTTGGATTTTGTGAACACCATTATATTTTGGATGAGAGGAATAGGATGGATTGATGGTATGGGATATTAAAAACCAAAATATTTAGCCATTCATTCAATTAAACTAATAATGTTTTGTGGTAGTGGGAGATATATTCATCTATATTGGTTCACGACATGAACATTATTTTCATAACCGGGAAGGGGATGGATGGTTTTTCGAAATCAAAAGGTAGGTTTTGGACCCACTTCCCATATCTAGGTTGATGGAATACATGGGAAGAAGTAATGGCCAACTCCCCCACCATTTTATTTCCACTTATTGGGTGGTTGTTTGTATAATTTTTCTAGTGATTCCATGTATTTTTCTTTCTTCATAACCAATAATGTTTTTTTTCTCGCATATCAAAAATAGCACATGATTTTGGAGTAGGGATCCATACATATTATTAGCAAGAATTATAGTACCCCAATATTTTTTCTATTATTATTCTTAAAAAATTTTAATTTCATCAATTGATTCTGATATTTGAAAACAAGAGTCCAAATTTACCATTATGTAGTATAACATTATAAAATTGTCGTTAAATTAGAGGAGTTAATATAAAAAGATAAAAAAATTAAGAAGTCTGTATGAATGATTTATATTAATATAATATATTCTTAAATAAGTACACAATATTAATTTATGTCCTTATATTTTTTAAAAATGAATTATTCCTCAAAATAGTTTTCTTAGTTTTTCGGAGAAGACAATATAATTAATTTGAAAAAAATTTAGAATATTTAATAAAAAATATAATTTTTTTCTTAAATTATTAATTTTAAATTACAATACAATTTTTTTAATTTTTAGAAAATATTCATTTTTCATTCAATAGTTAAAAATACTAATTTTTTTCGAAAACTAAATTTTCATTCTAGATTTTAAAATATTTTATTTTTTCTTAAAATTTATTGAATATAAAATACATTAATTTATATAATAAATAATCTAATAAAATATATTAGAGTAAATTTAAGGGTGAATTTGGTATGAAAGGAAATTATAATTGAGAAAACACTTTTTTTGGAAATGATTTTTCAAAGCATTTTCTAGTTTTCATTTTCAAATAAATTTTCCCAATTTTGTGTATTAAATTTTAGAAAATGTATTTATTAATAGGAATAAGAAGAATTAGTATTATATAATATGTTATATATAATTTTTTTTATTATGATTATTAATAATAGTATAAAAATTTGTTACCATAGTTAATGATTACATTGTTATGTCAGGTGTTAAACCAATATATAATGGCATGTTTATAAACTAAAAATGTATAAATAAAAATGGATTTTTATATTTATACATCATATTATTCCATGTTATAATATTTATCCATTAGAATGTAGTTATAGTTTTTATGAAATTTCAATATTTTAATATTTTATGTAATTCCAAAAATGGCATCTATCCCACTTGTAAGGGGAAACCCTTTGATTATATTCTTAACACCAGAACAATCCATATAGCTCCAAAAGCACTACCATATTATATTATAATATTCTCTATCCATGAATTACAGGTTCTTTTATTACAAAAATAATATTCCAATGTGTCTTTAAAATGAAATCTAAAGGAATCCTTTGAAACAATAGGTAACCATCGTAACTGATCCTTTTGATGTTTTATGATCCAAATAGATATGTTAATGTATTTAACCCTATGGATATTATGAATCTATGTGATTCATCTTGTGTTCATCTTGTTTTAGATCTAATTGCTAGATTGGTGTATTTGTTTCATTGATCCACTGAAACTATTAATGATCATTGTGATTTACAGATAACATGTAGTAAGAAGGGTTTTGGAGTAGCATTGACTTGTCTAAATGTGCATTTCAGGGATTCTAGGACATATCTATACTATAGTGATGATGTTACAAAAAATTAATATTTTTAATATATGAAAAATTCATCTTCATAGATGAAGCTAGATGGATCTCTTTCTCTAGATAAATTCAAGGATTTAGGTCCTGGTAGAATCCTTCGTAAGGGTTCCTCTGATCACATTGAATCCAACCTTGTAGTGCTATATAAGAAAAAAAATTGGGAAAAACTCATTGATTTCACATATTTTTTACCCATATTGGAAAAATAATAGAGGACCAATGATATTATTCTTAGAACCACAATTTTGTGGGGTTTCCCTTACTGGAAGTGTGTCTCTCTCAACTGTGGTTTTTTTCAATTCCTATTTCTTTCAGATGATTTGAAGCTTCATGTATAGAGAATTTGGACCCTACTATTCAAACATGGTCAGATTCTTTTACATGAATGGTATTTCAATATTAATGTATCATGTGAAGGATTTAATTTTTTCTAGGTTTGGATTCATCTTGCTGGACTTAATTGGGTCCTTTGGTAGGCAATGATTTTTTATTATATTGACAGATCAATTGGGAGGCATATTCATCTTTATAGGGAGACTAAGGATATCTGGTTTCCGAAATTTTCTAGGATATCAGTAGAATTTGATCTCATATTCACAAATATTAACAAGGTAACTCTTTTTTAATCTGGATAATATCCATAATGATGTTGATTTTGAAAAAAAATCTTTTTTTATGAATGTATGGTTGTTGGGTAGTCTTTGGAGTTATATTCGAAGAATGTATCATGTGAGGAATGTGGTTTGAGAGGTCATCCAACAAAGAATTGTTGAAGGATGTCCATGATGAAGGATTCATCAAGTCAGATGACCATCATTCTAGATGATGATTCACATAATGATCCTGTTTACAATGTGGTTGAATGAAGGGGGGGATACTTGTGGATGCGTCAAAAGAGATAGCTCATATTGGTCCTTCAATCATGATATGGATTTGGATAAATATATTACTTCAGTTGGGGAATCCCCTAGATGATCTCTGGGATCAATTATATATGATCCCTTTAAGGTTAATGTCTCTAATCAGGATGATGCACAATATCACGTCGACTGTTATCAGGAAATCTAGATTCTGTTTCAGTCATCTAAATTATCGGAGAAATCGGGTAACTCCCTTGAGGTTGAAAGGGGGTATGGTAACCTTATTAATGTTTCGATTAATGATGGGTGTTCCTTATTTAAGGAGTAAATTTTTGAGTGGTAACGAAAAGTTGATTGATAATGAGGGCTTCACCAATGTTCTCTCCAAGTAGAGACCAAATAAGGGTTACTATAAACATCCTAGGAACGTGTCTACCAGATAATCTTCAAAGATGTCTAGGATTGTGGAAATATATATCTTAATGATTTTTAAACAAGATAAATCCTAGTTTGAGTGGGAGGCTCTTGGTGACATAGATATGGAAATGATAATCCATGTTATGATATATAGACATGTTGTTAAGAGGATGGAAAATTTTCTTCTTGTTCGATCACATACTCCACTTCTCTGTACTTCTTAAAACATATTAATAAATGGTAAAAATATTTTATTATGGATTGAATTTTGGGTATACCTTCAAACTCATCATGTACATTATAAAACAATTGTGTACCACATGTGTACGTGTAGACTACTTCCTCTATGAATTTATGTGGTTCGTTTCTCATTTCTCATTTCCATGGATGGTAATCAGGTTGTATTTAATGTATATATAGAATTTATTATATAATTATGGATCTATAGAGATAATTAAATTTATATCTATCTTTTCTTAATTAACTAGATAATGATAATAGTGTACATGCATACACATGACCTATAGTTTTCAGGAATGGTGTAAATCATTTTTCAATATCTACTATTTATATATTATTGTAAATATATAAAAAGTGAATACATATTATACTAATATACTGATTACCTCATTGTTGATTATGGAATCATGGTCACTTTTATGGACCAAAACATTCAAACTAAAACTCCTAGGAAAAAAAACTGTTAACACATAGAAACTATTATTTTAATGAGTAATTATTAAAAAATGGGAGACTAAATGTTATAAGTGGATCATATATGATATTATATTTATTTACATGATCATGTTTTATAATTAGAATATATTTTTGTTCTTTATATAGGATTTTAGAGTAACTTTTATTTAATTTTATCCTGAGTTAAGGGTTTTAGGTTTTAATCATATTTTTATGATGAATGTTTTTATTAATATTGGGATTATAATATTTCTGGATGTAAATAACAAAAATCTAATAAAAATTCACATCCTAATGTTATTTCAATATATTTCTTATTTTCAATTTAATTTCATCTGTTCATGTACTATAGATGCTGAAATAATATGTTTTTTTTGTAAACCTGACATTAATTATCTATTTGATTGGATATCATTTTTCTTTCATGTCCCTATTTTGTAAAGATATTTTCATGAATTTTCTAGTCATACAAAGTTAATGTTTGATATATTTTTACCCATCATTTAATTATGATATATGGATCTAAAAGGAATATTCCTGTCAATTTTCCATTGTGGTGATTTTCAAAATTTACCAAAAATTTCATCAAAATCATTATTGCAACATGTATGACATGAATTTAATTTTCCACAATCATGATTTCTCAAATATTTGAATCACTATTTAGATGTTTCAATTAAAAATTTTAAAGAAAAAACATGTATATTATATTTAATAAATTTTTGGATATCAGTGATCTGATTCCAAAATGAAAAGGGTCTTTTCTATAATAAATATTATAAGTAAATGTTATCCATTTTATGTTACTTATACTTTACTGGGTATATAATACAATGATAAAATCATTATTATTTATCGGGATGTTATATGGTTATGATGAAAGGAAATTTTTGAAACCCAATTATTTTCCATTGGTTATACAGTGATGAAATGTATGAATGATTATAAAACCCATTTCATTTTCATAGGTTATGACATATTTTCAATAGTGGGATGGATTGATATTATATATAACTCAAATTCATTTGGTAAGGGTAGATATCTCAGGAAAAAATATAAAATCCAATGGGGATTGAACATGGTTTACAATGGGACTATGACCACTAGGATATTCTTCAGAGTGAACCATAGTTATGAATATGATGGAATTGGGAGTGAACTAGATTCACAATTATTTTCTGGGAAATTTCACTTGAAAAATTAAATGATTTTCTATTATTATGTGTATATCTAAAAGTTATTTCTTCAGCCAATATTATGACATCATGGATTATATTATGTTTTTTATTTTGATTCTTCTCTTATGAAATTCAAGGATTTATGTCATCATTTAGTATTATGATATATGATATAATTGTTATGGATTTTCTAATATCAAACCCATATTTCAATATCAAAATTCCATGAAATGATTAATTAGACATTGATATATTCATTTTCTATCAAAATTTATCATCTAATCTCCCTTTTCCTTAATTTTACATTCCCTAGGTTGTGAAGAATATTTTTTATATAGGGTATGTCTATTAAGAGCACAATGTGGGATGATATTTGGTAATGTAATTGAATATATCTTATTAAATGAAAATATTATCAATCTAATATCCAATGAATAATAAACATTATTGGTCCTCAATAATTTTTTTCTCAAAAATTGAAAATTCATATATTAACATCTAATATCTATATATGATATATATTTTTCATTTTATAAATGGTGGAATTAGGTCAAATTGATTGATTTTTTCTTAGCAGGAAAGGGGACTGTACCTATATGATATCATCAAGATGAAAGATGTGGTTTTGTGGATTGTATGATACCATGGGGGTTTTTTTATATTTTTTGTAAAAATGTATTTAAATAGTTCATTAAAACAAAATAAATAATTAGGTCCTTATAATGTATTGATTTAAATCATATTGTGAGTGGAACTCACCACAGTGGTAAAGGTTATTGCTAGGATAGGATTCCATGTGATATTTAAGACATTTATTCATCTTTGAATTATATTTATTAATTAATTACAATGTTTTATAATTAATTA
The DNA here is from genome assembly GCA_963277665.1 of Viscum album. Classification (NCBI taxonomy): domain Eukaryota; kingdom Viridiplantae; phylum Streptophyta; class Magnoliopsida; order Santalales; family Viscaceae; genus Viscum; species Viscum album. The sequence goes on along the minus strand of OY728121.1, from coordinate 1,345,321,676 downwards.
TGTGTTACATTTGGCATGGTATAGGTTTAGAGGAGTTTGGGTGATGCGTGGTTTAAAAGGATTAGGCTCAATAGATATCCTAATGGAATTAACTCCATGATATATATATATATATATATGTGTGTGTGTGTTAAAAATTTAAAAAAATATATCATTATTCATGGGCCTGAATGATTTCATAATATATGGGGTTTAGTGATGGGATTTATTAACCATGAGATCCCATGGAAGAATAGATAGTATGGCAGTGGGATTCCAAGGCTTGAATCTAGTACTCATATGCTCTAATGTCAAATTGGTGTCACCAAATTACTATGTCACCAAGGTTTGATGCTTTGGTTGATATAAATTAATACCTCTTTAAGGTCTTCATTTGTGTGATGAGATACATAATGCTCTATGTTGGTATCCAAAGGCAAGTGGGTAGGAATTATTGTATTAGTGTTGTTATTTTATAGGTGATAATGTTAAAAATCCCATGACTGTACATGAAATCTCTCATGAGGATAGAGGAATGTCTAGATGTGTCTATTAAACATAAGTATTCATTTTAGACTCTTTTATCTGATTGATATGGGATTCCCCCATGTGAAATGCTGAGAGATCACACATTGATATTTGATAAGTGACCTGAGTGAGGGTTATTGGAATTATTAAGAAATAAGAACTGTGATGCAAATGGGTATTTTAAAAAACACGGATCCTACATGTTGTGGTTAGATCAAGGTAAGTGTGACATTTGATGAATATACTTGGGTACTAGTATTGGCATTCAAGAGGGGTTTTTTGAATGTTTTTATTACGCCATGATATTTCGGTTAATGGATCCTACATGTTATGGAATCACCCTAGGTTGATAGGATTGAGGTGGTGTAAACAATTAGATAATATTAATGGTATAGATTACATGTTAAATTACCTAAAAATATAGGTGTGATTTGTTTCAAATGGTGGTACTTCAATTTAGAGACTACCTTATAGGGATTGGATGGTGGTTTTTTGTGTTTACCTATGGGCCTTATGGTTTTTGTTATTACTTATTGTGAAAACACAAAATACTATAGGTAGGCACCAATATTATTATGGTGACATCCATAGAGTATTTAGTGATACGTTTGTGTCCTTGACAATGACCACCCTATATTCTATAGGGATTGGCTTGTATGTTCTGTTTGACTACCTTCGACTCTGTGGGGAATGGTCTCTATGAATAAATTCCTCTATACAGTGAGAGGCTAATGTAATATACAACACAATGGGATGGGTCATATTGTAAGTGGATCAATTATTAGTTTATTTGGGTCATCAAAATCCAATAAAATGTTTGGGTAGTTCTGTGATATGATACAAGGCAGATGGAATATTCCTCAAGTGACCTACTAATGGGTTGAGATATGGATATATGGCCATGTATAGATCATTTGAGTTATGGGTCAAGGTGTGGAATCCTACCTTCCCTATGTATTTGGGTTCAATACGGGAATAAATTATTCTTATATAAAGTGATTAGTGGATTCTAGATAGGTATTGAAGTTGATATGGCTAGGTGTTTGGTGGTCATTTTGGGACCCAATAACATAACGAGCGAGTGTGACTCGTCGTGTCTCATGGAATCTTGGTAAGAACATGTTTACTCATAGTAAATTTTAATTCATGTTATCAATTTTTCTATTGTATAGAAATTCATATTATGGTTTATATTTATATTTCATCGGGAGACCCTATTGGTATATATTCACACAGATTTTATGAGAATCTTTGTTCATGTGTCATCCCTATGTATGAATTTCAAGTTACAGTACATAACATGAATCAGATAAAGCTTCCAATGTTTGTGGGTACTGGGATATTGGGATGATTATTGGTGATAGTAGTATGCATAATATCTTCATTTTGTATTTTTTTATGTGGATCCAGACTAGTGGATGATAAGTGCATTTTTTATCTGATAGTATCATTAATTATTTTATATGATCGGTAGTTTATTTATTTTTAATACTTGGTTGTATATATTTGTGTATGATTAATTGTTATGTTATGAAGTTTTTGTCAACTATTTTATGGATTATTTTCTTCCATGCACGGTTTAGGCCCTCAAAACTAGTCTACAACCTCTACAATATGGGTAGACACCATTGAGGCCATGTGGTGGCCTCATCCCCTGAAATACATAGTCTCCTAGGGTTGGGAAATCACATTATATATTATATTGAAATGTTTTCATTAATAGAAACATGATTCCCCAAAAAATATTTAATTGGAACAAACATTTATGAAATGATATTTAGAAAAGCATGAGATTTTTATTTTTAATATTCATTTCTAAATAAACAAATAAAAAATATAAATTCTAAAAATATATTTTTATGTTCTGTTTAAAAAAATTATTTAAATTATAAAATATGTAATATTTCTATAATATTTTAAAGAATAATTTTTACCTTTGGTCACTGTGATTTTAATAAATTATTTATTTTTGTTAATTATAAAAAAAAGAAAAACTTTATAATTTATATTAAATTCTTAAAGTTACGACATATATTAAAGAGTATTCCCACGATAAAAGTATTTAATATTATTAGAAATCCCATTGGATTATGATTTTATATAATTAATAAAAATATAAAAATAATTACTTCTGTACTAAATTTGGAATTCTATAAAATTTGTAATTACTCACACCAGTTGATTTTAAAAAATATTTCTCCAATAAGTTATTCCTTGTCATAAATATACATTATTCCCTAAAGAATATATTTTTTCTACTTTATCCTTTATAATTTAAATAAATTAAAATTCATATATTAAATTATTCCATTATATAATTTGGATGTCACATGTAAAGTAACAATATAAAATGGATATTTTAAAATATAAAACATTTTCATATATTAATGAATTATTTTTTAAATACATTCAAATATTTTGATCATATATCTATATGAATTTTATGAAATTTAAAACATTGATTTATCATCCCTTTTCATTTGTTAATTTATTTTATAACCCCTATAGTTTATTCTATAATAGTTAAATTTTCTTAAAAAATATATAGATAGTAATATATTATTATGAACAATGTAATTCAACCGAAAAATTTATTATATTCAAAATAGAATTTAATTTATACAAAAATATTCGTTATCCTTTAAAATAAGAGAAAATGAAATAATATAAGACTAAAAGAGGGTTTACCAATCTTGTATATCAAGTTATATCACACTTATCCGGAGAATAACCCCTTGATTAATCTCTCAAACATAAGCATGAAAAATAATTTATTAATATATCATTATTTAATAACATATATATATATATATATTAATAATAATTGAATAAGAAAAAATTATTCTTGTATACCCTTTTGATATAGTGAAATTTATTTTTATCAGAAAAATTATCCTTATAGACATTGTAAAATACCATTACATGTCATTCAAGTATTCAGATAAATATAGTTTTCAATGTCCCAATTGACAAAAATGGACATAATTCAATTGTTTATAAATTAATTATTTTTTTAGATAATAATATATGGTTGATATTATTATTACTATTGGAAAAAGTATCTCCAAATTGAACAAATATATTATTACATAATCATTGAACTACCATTTCTTTTTAGCATCTCTCAACTTATAAATGATAACTAATAGTGATTTTATGAACATAATAACTTTATAATTAATTAAAATATATATATTATATTGTAAATGTAACGCTCCGACCCCAGTTACCCAGAGTCGGTGCATTATTTTAATACATTGGCATGATTACAAGGAATCAAGTCCTGAAGGACCGATCAGTTTAGTAGTCTTGGAAAATAGATCACATACATGAATGTTACATTTCCACTTTAAGACGTAAAAAACAACATAAATAATCTTTATGAACACCATTATTCCCTTAGCATAACCCTGCATATCAATCACATTACACTTCTTGGAATCTTGGGAAAAATAAAACATAGTAAGGGGTGAGCTCAAATGCTCAGTAAGGGTAATCAATACAGTGGAAACTTTCAAAAATAAGCATAAACATTTAAGGAAATGTATAAAACTAAAACAAAAGCCTTTTAAACTTTAACTTCAGCAAAATATGGCAGAAATAAAATGAAATAATTCCATTTACTTATTCACATGGATATTCTACTAATCGAATAATCACATGTAATATCCCTAACCACTTTCATAATAATGGAATGCATAATGTCAGACTATCATAACCACATAGCCAGGGCCGCGTTCCAAGACTACAAATAAGATTTTGTCAAGGACTTATTCCAAGACACTATTTTGTCTTATGAGACCTACCGATGCAATTTTTTTAGAAGATACTTACGTTTAAAATTGCTCAAATATACTCCAGTGTTTTTATGTAAATATTATGAAAGCTTCTAAAAATAAAATAACTAATTCTGAGACTACTCGACTAATTATAGGCCATGATGTTTCCATGCCCAATCCCTTCCTATCTACCACACTTGACAGTCGGGTTTTCTGAATTTTTTTTTTTAAGATTGCGTTAAATACATATACATTTCCACTGGGTTGTCATATATTTGAGAGAAATATCTCTTTTTTGAAATAATTTAAAAATCATATAATTATAAAAGAAAACCTCTATTTTGAAAATATCTTTATAAGCGTGTTAGGGAAGCTTCAAAGGTATAACAATGGCAGAGAATAATTTCACCCGCCGTATAAGTTAAAAAAAACATTCTTACCTTAATTTTGTCGAAAATGTTAAAAGCACCTTGTTTGGAAAACGACAGAAAGATTCCTTTATAAACCTCTTATAAAAAGTCAAACAAGGGTATAAATGACTTTAACCCATATTATTTGTAAATAGTAAAACTGTTTTGAAATAAATTTTGAAGAATCATTGATGTGGATGATAAAGAAATCCCAGTAGATTATTACGTATAAACAACCTCGGATAATGAAGAGATTGTGAAATAAACCCTTACCAATTTGGTATCTTACGAAAAATACAACCCATGAAAGAGGAATCATACATTGAATATGTAAATACACATAAATTAAAGTGTTTTACACAAATAATACAATTAGGGGTAGTACATACACCACATAAAAGTTAATAGTGGCAATATGGCATGAATCTCACAGGAATAAGGAGTGAGATGAAAACCCCTTAGCTTGCACGTTCCTTTAGTCGAGGGTATGTTTAACCTCCTATACGAAGATAGTAGTATGTTATTAAATTTTACCAGAACCATATTAATATTTATGATATCATACCTGATTCATTTATGACTTTATATTACCCATTGAATAATAATTTCCATGTTAAGTTAACATTTTGGGTAATAATCACTTTCTTTATCGTACTTGTTTTAACTTGTCACTCTTGGTTGTATCACATAGATCATGATTTAAATACTTCCAGAATATAAAACATGATAAATATATAATATATATTTAGAATATAAGTATGTATAATAGACATATATATGAAATGGAAAACACCGTTTATGGAGACAGTAGTCCGTACGTACGCATAAACGCTGTTTCCGTGTTCATATAGTATTGAACGAAAGTAAATGAATAAGATATATGTATGTACATAAATCCTTATATATATATATATATATCTCCAGTAGCATTATAATGTCATATATTATATACTTATTAGTAATATATATTTTTATAATCGTCAATGAATGGTGAACATGGAAATGAATAACATCGCGTCGTGGAGACGTTAATCCGTACGCACGCACGAGAGAAAATTTCATTCTTTTGATATTAAAATAATATATAATTGGATGTTATATAATATACAAAGAATAATTATCATGTTATATTTATTATTTACAAGAATTAAAAATCATTATTATACCCATCCAAATAATAATATATTGAATAACAATTACACCACGACGTGGAGACGGTAAGCCGTACGTACGCACGTATGGTGACAGGTCATTGAATGGATGGATAGAATACTAAATATGGTTGTACCATATTTATAATAATATTACAGTATATAGGAGATACTAGATTCATAATTTTATAATGGTAATAACAAAGAAATCATATGTGGAAGAAGAAAGGAACTTGAAAAAGGGTGGTGAAATCATTATCTCTTCTTCGGGTTCTTCAATTTGATTTGATCAAAATGGCTCCTTAAGATAGCTTTCTGACTAAAGGAAGGCCTATAGGATGAATTGAGGGAAGTTTAGAGAGTATTTGGGCAGAGCTTGGCCGAACCAAGAGGCTTTGAAGGTGTGAGTTAATGAGAAGGGAGAGTTCCCTTTTATAAGAGGGGTGAGGGGCACCTTTGGAAAAGCTAGAAATATTATTTTTTAATAAATTAATATTCGGGTTCTAATGGCTCCAAAGTGGATTATTTAAAGTTTAAGGTTGGGATGGGTCGAAAACCAATCAACCAATAGAATTTGGACAGGTTTGGATTATTATATTAACCTTATCTTTAAGTATTAACTCTCAGTTAAATAGTTTCACTTTTACAATGTCTCTTTGTATTTTTATATTATATGGTTAATATTCTTACTATATAAATCCAAGAGACCCCCAAGTGGTCCATTAATGATACACCTATAATTATATAAGTCTCTTGGCCGAACCTTAGATTTTTATGAATTTAATATCAATTAATAAAATAATATTTGTTTTAAAAACTCTTTTATGTCAATTTTGATACAATTCAATAATTGAATTTTGTAAAAATACTAACAGAATGATTACTTCAAAAAAAGTTAATTAAGTCAATAAAAACATGTCATATTAACCTAGAAAATTAGTCTAATTCATAAAAAGTCTCAAATTATATTTATTTGGGTCTTTATAATATCAATTAAGTTTATTTTTTCACTATTATGGTAATTACTGCATCATCATTGTGTCATAAATAAATTAAATTATTTAATGTATAAAAATTATAAATAAAATTTTATTATGTATTAAATCATTTTATCTTTCTAATTAATATTTAAAATCGAATTTATCTTATGTGTAACCCTATATTAAAAACCTTTTAGTAAATAAACCTTGATTTTAACTCTTTTTACTCTTCTTTGAATTAAATAATAATAAATGTCCTAATCTAATCCAAGTGGACATAAATGATAATATTTTATTCCTAAGGTTGGTTATGGTCGAGATACATTTGTCCAATAGAATTAGGACATGTGTTAGGGTAATATTAATATCATTTTTACCATTAATTACCCTATTTACTTTAAACCGTGGTAAATAAAAGTAAAAAGTTACTATTCACCAAAAATTATTTTAATCTCGTTGAACCAAATTTTACTCCTTGATATTAACCGTGTCTCTTGGGTTTTCAAAATTCCAATCACAGACGTGGTAAAATTAATTTTTATGAAAAATTCTGTTATTTAACTACCACTTAGTTGTTTCACTATTTATCAAAAATTGAAGTTTTTTAGAATAATGCGAAAATTTCACCCTAAGTGATAATTGATATTCCGAATTGAAAATGATAACTATTTTACAAAATTACAAACATATAAGTTTCATTAATTAATTTTAGAATTAATTCCCATTGTCACAAAAAATAGCGTGTTTTTAAGAAACAATATATATCAAAAGATTGACAATTATTTATGTCCAATTTCAAAGTGAAATTAATTCTAATGAACACCATTGGATAAAATGATAAAAATATATTATAAATATACTTTTAAACCACTCTAATTCATAATTTATCACTAATAATTATTTTGATTAAAAAATTTGTTCTCAATTAAAATTTAGTAATTTTCACTATTCATCAAAATATTAAAGTTATCCGAAAAGTACTAAAATTTCACCATAGGAAAATTTTGATACACCGAATCCAAAAATGAAGTCCATTTTGAGAGATAAAATTTCTAAAATTTTAAAAAGTAGGTATTACTATTCATAATGGCTACTTTGATTGGTCATGGTGTGTGTTACAACTACATGTTGCGTAAAACACACGCTACTGTTTTATTCAAAGAGAAGCGTACCATGGAAGCTCGGGGTATTACATTCTACCCTCATTAAATAAATTGCATCCTCGCAATTTGATATTGTTCTTTGAATATAAAGGTTGAAAATACAAAATATCAATTTGGAAAACCCCACATCGGAAATTTGGTTAATAAAATTTAGTCTTAACAAGATGAAAATAGAAATGAAAGGGTCACCCCAAAATTATGATCTCGATTACGAGGAAATTAGTGGCAATTATAGACATATAATTGGAGGAAAAACGTAAATATTTATAGGTAGCGATTGAGGTCATCGATCAGAAACATGTTTAAAATTGAGGTCCTTAAATTCATCAATATATGATGATTTAAAATACCATCGGTTCAACCAAACATAAGGTATTAGGATAACACATTTTTGACGTTTCAAAATATATTAGTTGAAATCCCACATCGAAAAATGAATTAATGAGGCCTCTATTTAAAATAAAGTGTGGAATGTATGAAGATTACCGAAAATAACATATACTAGGGTTCCATGTAGGAAAATATGGATACGGAAGAGAAATATAACCATCAATTATCTGATGGAGAGTGGTAGAGAACATGGCTATGAAAAGGCTAACAATCCCAGAGCCATAAATTAGTGATGATCTAAGGTACCATCTAGGACAACATTTTTGTTCTAAGTTCCTTTTATTAATGTTGAGGAATTTATTTATGAGATTGGCTAAGATCATAAGGAGATATACTTACTTTATAATTAGAGTTTTATCCATTAATAAATTTCTACCACAAACTCATCTTTCACCCCAAAACATAATATAACTCAAAAATACTCTATTTATCATATTCGTATAGTGTTCCAAATATAATAAATTAATAACTCACATATCAGACCCTTTATGTGAAGAAACTACATTATACCATCCAGGAACGTCATGTAGCACAATGGTAGGTGATAAATCCCAATTTCACTATAGTTGTGGGTTCGATTCCTGCAGCTTTGTCCAACATGACGGGTCGTCACACGGTCTACATGTTGTCCTTTTATAAAAATCCCAAAAAAACAACCTTTCAAACTTAATCCATTCCAACCATTAGACTTATCCATAATACTATTATCCAAACTCACAGTCTGAAAATTACAAGGAAGTTAAACATAATGAGGATCCTTTTTTCCAGGTAATAAAATGTGAACGCCTTCCTCATATATTCTTTTACAACACCGCAATATCCTGAATTACCCAAATCAACCATCTCCTATTCCAAAATCACTACCTCAATATTAGGACCATATTAAGGTTTATCTTTCCTTCAACCATTTAATTTCAAAAAAAAAAAATTAACTCCCTGTAGAGTCACTTTTCTTATTACCATAAAATCTCAAATCCTTAATTAAATAGTATGGCAATACAATCCTTATTTATTTCTAGAACATCATTGATACAACACTTACATGAAATAATTTTAAATAAAAACATAAGAACACTAGTCATTCATCTTCATCTTTTGTAGTATCATAACTTGATTATTATCTAATAGCATCATTTGCGGCATAGTCTGATGACTGGGACATTGGTTCGCGCAGTGTCCAAACTCCTTGAAAATGAAGAATTGTACATTTGAAACCATTTTCTTACCCTTGAAGTCATGTACTTTGTGCCCTTTTCCTACGCACTTATAACAAACACTCATTCCTTTCAGGAATGTTCTAGGGTGTTTCTTCCCACAGATATCACATATGGGGAAATTATTCTTTTCCCTCTTACCTTTATCCATCATTCTCTCTTCCATCCTTTTCTTCTCTTGCTTCCCTTCAAAGCCATAGGACTCAGTAAACTCATTAGTTATCTTATCCACACATGATACTGTTTCTTCATATGATGATAATACATGGGAGACTATTTCCCTTCTAAATGATGTCTTAATACCATGAAAGATACGATCCTTCTAACTCTTTGGATCATACGTATTAATGGAGTTCACATTCATTCTACTAGGTGCCATTTCTATACAATAGCATAAACTAGGTCAGTTTATGAATTGCAATGAATAATTCCAAACTTGTAAAATATCTAACACAAATTGAATAGTTTATTCATATAATCCATAAACAGAAAAATGTTTTCTTTGAATATGTATATACTCCTGAGCCCTTCATAATGGTTTGTAAAGAAAATGAGAATTATCCTAAGCATATCCCCCGGGAGTGTCGTAACCAAGAGTGCAGCAAGGCATGTTATCGTGCACCAGTTCCCATTCGAGTCTAGCTCAAAGCGGGGTTTTCGGGGTTTTCCCCTAGGTACATCTGTGCCAGAGCTACCTCTACCTGCTAGTATCCAAATAGGGATGTATTGGTCGGAAAACTCACAAAATCCACACAATACCAAAATTCTATGAAGTTCTTCTATACTAATTCTGAAAGTATTTCTTAGGGATATTTGCTCTAATCAGAGTTTATCTAAATCTAGTTTCCAAGGATATTGATAAACTTCCTCTGATACCAACTGTAATGCTCCGACCCCTGTTACCCAGAGTCGGTTCATTATTTTAATACATTGGTTTGATTACAAGGAATCATGTCCCGAAGGACTGATCAGTTTAGCAGTCTTGGAAAATAGATCACATACATGAATGTTACATTTGCACTTTAAGACGTAAAAAACAACATAAATAATTTTTATGAATGCCATTATTCCCTTTTCTTAACCCTGCATATCAATCACATTACACATCTTGGAATCCTGGGAAAAATAAAACATAGAAAGGGGTGAGCTCAAATGCTCAGTAAGGGTAAGCAATACAACGGAAACATTCAAAAATAAGCATAAACATTTAAGGAAATGTATAAAACTAAAACAAAATCCTTTTAAACTTGGACTTCAGCATAATATTGAAGAAATAAAATGAAATAATTCCATTTACTTATTCACATGGATATTATACTAATCGAACAATCACATTCAATATCACTAACCACTTTCATAATGATGGAATGCATAATGTCAGACTATCATAACCACATCGCCAAGGCCTCATGCCAAGACTATAAATAAGATTTTGTCATGGCCTTGTGCCAAGAAACTAGTTTGTCTCATGAGACCTACCGATGCAATTTTTTAGAAGATACTTACATTTAAAATTGGCCAAATATACTCCAGTGTTTTTCTGAAAACATTATGCAAGCTTCTGAAAACAAAATAACTAATTCTAAGACTGCTCGACTAATTACAGGCCATGATGGGTCCACTCCCAATCCCTTCCTGTCTACCACACTAGAGAGTCGGGTTTTCTGAAAACATTTTTATGTTTGCGTTAAATATATATACATTTGCACTAGGTTTTCATATATTTGAGAGAAATATCTCTTTTTTAAAATCATTTAAAATCACATAATTATAAAATAAAACCTCTATTTTGAAAATATCCTTATAAGCGTGTAAGGGAAGCTTCAAAGGTGTAAAAATGGTGGAGAATAACTGCACCCACTGTATAAGTGAAAAAAAACATTCTTACCTTAATTTAGTTGAAAAGGTTAAAAGCACCTTGTTTGGAAAATGACGGAAAGATTCCTTTATAAACCTCTTATAAAAAGTAAAACATGGGTATAAATGACTTTAACCCATATTCTTTGTAAATAGTAAAAATGTTTTGAAATACATTTCGAAGAAACAAGGATGTAGAAGATAAATAAATCCCAGTAGATTATTACTTATAAACAACCTCGGATAATGAACAGATTGCGAAATAAACCCTTACCAATTTGGTATCTTATGAAACATACTACCCATGAAAGATGAATCATACATTGAATATGTAAATACACATAAATTAAAGTGTTTTACACAAATAATACAATTATGGGCAGTACATACACCACACAAAAGGTAATAGTGGCAATATGGCATGAATCACACGGGAATATGGAGTGAGATGAAAACCCCTTACCTTGCACTTTCCTTTAGTCAATGGTATGTTTAACCTCCTATACGAAGATCGTAGTATGTTATTAAATTATAACAGAACCCTATTAATATTTATGATATCATACCTGATTCGTTTATGACTTTATATAACCCATTTATTAAAAACTTCAATGTTAAGTTAACATTTTGGGTAACAATCACTTTCTTTATCGTACGTGTTTTACCTTGTCACTCTTGGCTGTATCACTTAGATCATGATTTAAATACTTCCAGAATATAAAACATGATAAATATATAATATATATTTAGAATATAAATATGTATAATAGACATATATATGAAATGGAAAACACCATTTATGGAGATGATAGTCCGTACGTACGCATAAATGCTGTTTCCGTTTTGATATAGTATTGAACGAAAGTAAATGAATAAGATATATGTAAGTACATAAATCCTTATATATATATATATCCATCGAGTAGCATTATTATGTCATATATTACGTACTTATTAGAAATATATATTTTTATAATCGCCGATGAATGGTGAACTTGGAAATGAATCTCATCGCGTCGTGGAGACGGTAATCCTTACGTACGCACGAGTGAAAATATCATTTTTTTGATATTAAGATAATATATAATTGGATGGTATATCATATATACTGAATCATTATCATGTTATATTTATTATTTACAGGAATTACAAATCATTATTATACCCATCCAAATAATAATATATTGAATGACAATTACACTACGACGTGGAGACGTTAAGTCGTACGTACGCACGTATGATGACATGTCATTCAAAGGATGGATAGATTGCTGAATATGGTTGTACAATATTTACTATAATATTAAAGTATATAGGATATACTGGAGTCATTATTTTATAATGGTAATAACAATGAAAGAACAAGTGTAAGAAGAAAGGAACTTGAAAAAGGGTGGTGAAATCATTACCTCTTCTTCGGGTTCTTCCTTTTGATTTGATCAAAATGGCTCCTTAAGTAAGATTTATTACTAAAGGAAGGCCTCTAGGATGAAGTGAGGGAAGTTGAGAGAGTATTCGGGCTGAGGTTGGCCGAACCAAAAGGCTTTTAAGGTGTGAGATAATGAGAAGGGAGAGTACCCTTTTATAAGAGGGGTGATGGGCCCCTTTAGAAAAGTTAGAAATATTATTTTATAATAAATTAATATTCGGTTTATAATGGCTCAAAAGTAGATTATTTACAGTTTAAGGTGGGGATGGGTCGAAAAACACTCATCAAATATAATTTAGACAAGTTTGGGTCATTATATTAACCTTATCTTTAAGTATTGACTCTTAGTTAATTAGTTTCACTTTTCCAATGTCTCTTTGTATTTTTATAGTATATGGTTAATAAACATACTATATACATCCAAGAGACCCCTAAGTGGTCCATTAATGATACAGCTATCATGATATTATTCTCTTGGCCGATCCTTAGATTTTTAGGAATTTAATATCAATTAATAAAATTAAATTTCTTTTAAAAACTCTTTTATGTCAATTTTGACTCTATTCAATAATCAATTTTTGTAAAAATGATAACAGAATGATTACTTAGAAAAAAGTTAATTAAGTAAATTATAACATGTACTATTAACCAATAAAATTATTTTAATTCATAAAAAGTCTCTAATTATATTTATTTGGGTATTTATAATATCAATTATTTTAATTTTTTCACTATTATGGTAATTACTGCATCACCATTGTGTCATAAATAAATTAAATTATTTAATGTATAAAAATTATAAATAAAATATAATTATGTATGAAATAATTTTAGATTTATAATGAATATTTTCAATCGAATTTATCTTATGTATAACCCTTTATTAAAAATGTTTTAGTAAATAAACTTTGATTTTAACTCTTTTAACTCTTCTTTGAATTAAATAATAATAAATGTCCTAATCTAATCCAAGTTGACCTAAATGATAATATTTTATTCCTATGGTTGTTTTTGGTCGAGATAAACTTGTCCAATAAAATTCGGACATGTGTTAGGGTAATATTAATATCATTTTTACCCTTAATTACCCTATTTAATTTTAACCGTGGTAAATAAAAGTAAAAAGTTACTATTCACCAAAAATTATTTTAATCTCATTGAACCACATTTTACTCCTTGATATTAACCGAGTCTCTCATATTTCCGAAATTCCAATCACAGAAGTGGTAAAATTAAGTTTTATAAAAAATTCAGTTTTTTAACTACCACATAGTAGTTTCACTATTCATCAAAAATTGATGTTTTTCAGAACAATGCCAAAATTTTCACCCTAAGCTATAATTTATATTCTGAATTCAAAAATTATGTGTATTTTACAAAATTTCAAACATATAAGTTGCATTAATTAATTTTATAATTATTTCCCAGTGTCACAACAAATAGCGTGTTTTTAAGAAACAATATATATCAAAATATTGACAATTGTTTATGTCCAATTTCAATGTGAAATTATTTCTAATGAATACCATTGGTTAAAATGGTAAAAATCTATTCTAATTATACTTTAAAACCATTAAAATTCATAATTTTTCACTATTATTTATTTTGGTTAAAAATGTTGTTTTTAATTAAAATTTAGTAATTTTCACTATTCATCAAAATATTAATGTTATCCGAAAAGTACCAAAATTTCACCTTAGGGTAATTTTGATACACCGAATCCAAAAATGAAGTCCATTTTGAGAGATAAAATTTCTAAAAATTTTAAAAGTAGGTATTACTATTCATAACGGCTACATTGATTGGTCGTGGTGTGTGTTAGAACTCAATGTTGCGTACAACACACGCTACTATATTATTCAAATAGAAGCATACCGTGGAATCTCAGGGTGTTACAGTAAAATTAGTTTTTAATTATTTTTAGAGATATCTCTATCATGAGTGTATTTTTAATCATTCTTAATCTATAACCTATTCATTCATATTTTCAAAAGGGGTGAAAAATTAATTTCCCAATTTAATATTATAGTACAATATTGCTTTAAAATCCTTATATATCATGCTTATATTGTCTTTAATTAATATTTTTTTTAGTTCATTGTCAGGTATGTATCCATAAAAACATATAGATTTTGTAATGTGGGATCCGTTTATACATGATTATGGGTATGAATTTATAGTGAATAATTGTAATAAATACAATAGGAAAATATTTATTTTAAATTTTATATAAAATATTTTACCCTTATATGTTGTTAATTTTTTCCATAAAATGGTTCCTCTTCATTGTGAAATATTCTAAAAGTATTATACCCTCAACGTAAAGAAGTTATATGATATTTTTATGACCTGATTAACATTATAATTAACAATGAATATATATATATAATCTAAAAATGTTTTATAAATAGATTATATAGCATGGTCTAGTATGATTTGTGACTCAACCATTCTTAATGATTAACATGTTCCATTATAATTAATCATTGTCTTAAAAATTAAGTGCCATATTTAATTTTAAACAATGATTTTTCTTTAGAAAATGTATATATCTCATGATTATATTTTCTCCCATAAATACATTTTTAGTATTTCATTATCACATTAGTATCCAAATTTGTATATATATATATATATATATATTCAATCCAAGAATATGTGAATATGGAAAGAGAATTCTAGAGAAACCCTTTTATTCTTACTATATGAAATGTTCTACTCTATATTATCTCTAATAGAATGTCCCTATATAATTGGTTGACTAATGACATATAAGTATTCATCTCCTATTATAAATTCTCTAAAATTCTAATATTATTCCAAAAAGTTGATACCAATATCATTTACAATTTTAAAAATAATAATATAAATTATAATGTAGATATATTTTTAATTTTCATTCTAATATATAATATATGTATTTCTAAAATAATTATCATGATTTTTAAATAGTTAATATGGACTACTGTTATATGTTCACCCAATAATATATTGATCAAATATTTTAATTGTGTTTATTTGATGGAAAATATAAATATTTTTTTTAATATTTGTGTTTTATTTGTAACTTATCATATCAATATTCTATTTATGTGGAACATCATGAAAGTTTATCGCTAAAAAATCATAAATAGATTATCCCAAAAATCATTTCACCCAATCTATCTAATTAATATTCCTAAAATAATTCCGCAGATTACCTAACAACAATGGTCACGTGATTAAGTGTATCCAAATATTACATTATATATAACATTATTATTTCAGTTCCCTTTTATATTCCTCTGAATCTGAAGTTGTTTAACCCCTAGAATCATAAAAAATATAATCATTAGAAAATTGATAATTGGATGATGTCTTATTATAAATTTTCATGGAAGTGGAATGTAGTTGCAGTATAAGAAATATAACCCTTTATATTTTGGGAATATTTATATATTTTCAATATCATAAATTCATATATATCACATATAGATTTCATTTCTTGGATTCCGTACATGTATCAATTGTTTCAATAGATTTAAATTACAAATATCATGTTTATTGATTAAATTATTATTTTCTTGTCATATTATTGAATAATTATTAAATAATTAACTATTATTTTCATGGAACAATAATAAATTTCTAATTATAATTTTATCGACAAACATGATATTTGTAATTTAAATCAATTAAAACCATTGTTACATGTATGGAATTTTAATTATTTTGGGATTACAAACATCATGTTTATCGATAAAATTATAATTTTATTACCATATTATTGAATAATAATTAAATAATTAACTTTTATTTTTATAGACTAAAAATTAATTTTTTGTTATAATATTAAAAAATATCAAATGTCTCTCATTGATATTGTATTTGAATTTGATTCGTGTAAATGATTAAAACCATATATTGCCCAAATCAAGTTCAAGAGTATATATAGATTGAGGGTGAACAATTTATATTTATAAGTCATTATAAATGGAGGGAAAATATTTTTATGGGTTGATTTAATAAGAAATTTTCTTTTTTATAAGATAATTGTGTGGAACTTATATTAAAATATATTTTCTAAAAAAACTAATGTCCTATTTATAGTGGGAGTTCAAAAAAATACCAATTATCCTAATAACATTGATAATTATTTATTCTGAGTATCAAGACAATTATAACTCCAAATACATAATAATAATTATTAAAACAATTCAGGGGATGGGAGAAATAAAAATAAAATCTCACATGCACTATATAAGTTTGGAAACTAAGACCTCCCCCACCACTATAGTGGTTCATCTACTGATCTATTCACCATGGGGTTTATTTTAATAATTATAATATATTTATTATTATTTAATTAATAATATAATACATCTATACTGGTTTAAAAAATAAATATTATGTTTTTACAAAGCATAAAATTATTTAAAATAATGGTATGATATCTTAATGTATCACTTAAATAAATTTTAAAACTAGAACCCAAATAATGATATTATTAACAATAATATATTCATTAATAATGAAATAAATAAAATATTAATGTTTTTAAATTTAAACATGGGTTTTTATAAACATATCACAATGAATGAATTCTAAAAAAATTACAACTGAAAAATAGAAAATATGGGAATTAAATATAATATAAATATAATTATATTATATTTATACTTTAAATAATAATAATTCAAGTTTTTAAATTGTATGAATTATATAATAATTCATTTATATCTACAATATATAATTTATTATAATATAAATTTTGATCTTTCTAAATATGATGTTAACTTAGATTTAAATTATTTAATTATATTGTATTTATTATTTAGTTTGAATATTGATATCACTTACCATATTATATTTTTTGTATGATTTAAATATATTTACAAAATATGGGATTAGTATGATAATTTCATATAATCAGTATAAAAAATCTTGTTTTCCCTGTTTTATAATTTATAAACATTATAAATATTAATTTTTAATTTTAAACTAAATATATTACCCAAAATTAAAAATTTTATTCTATATAAATTAATATATTAAATAATATTATTTAATATTAAATATTTATTAATTAAATTTTTTATAAATACTTAAAAATTAATTATTTTCAATCCATATTTTTTATTCTATTTTATAAACCAATAATAAATATAATGAACAATCATAATGTAACTTTATTATAATTAATAATGAAAATTTATATTACATTTCAATACTTAGATGGACATAACTTATGAAAAACATCCAATATCTAATATAGTAATACACCCTTATCACTAATTGTGATATAGTCAATGTTATATTGCTAAAAATAATGTGTTGTGATTAGCCATGTAGTTGGACTTATATTAATCTCAATAACATAATATAGTATCATATATTACATTTTTTAACAAAAAAAATGATCATTCTCAATTATAATTCCCAAGAAATATTTAAAATCATAGGAAATTATATTTCTAAATCGTAAATATAGAAACATGATTTTTTTCCTTGGTGAATCAAACAACATTTTTTACATTTAAAGACCCTCCTCCCTAAAATTGGTAAAATACTAAATTTATCCTATATATTTTCATTAGTAAAAAATCAATGTTTATTTGGAAATCGTAATATGATGTTTACCCTCATGAATTATTTTGGTGTAATTCTAAACTAGTTTTATTTTTATAGATTTTGTATATTTTCTAACATAATAAATAATTTTTCCACCTTTGTGAACATGAGTAAATCTTAACATGGTAATTAAATATAAATAATGACATCATTGATTTGAATAGAATTGGTATTTTTCCCTAGGTGTGATGTATTCTCTATGCATAGGTGTTGAACCTAGAAGCAAATATTTTAATGTTTTCACTCCATATTATAGTTGTTGACACACAATTTCCAAAACTAACTCTATAATCACATCAACCAATCACTAAATCTAACCAAGGAATAACTAAGAGAAATGTACTATCCCAATAGATTTATTAAAATCTCATTACATATAAAATACTATAGTAGCTCAATTTTATAGAAATTTCAATCTTGAATCAACAAATAAAAAAAATTAAGAAGATTCTAATAAAAACATGGAAGATAGTTATTAAATAGAATATGTATAATGAAAATGTAAATTTCAACTAGTTAAAAATAATTGTCTCTAATGCTTTTGTGAGATTCAACATCCACACACCATATATGTGATGCACGATCGATTAAGGAAATAAAAAAAATATGAAATTAACTATTTGGATGAGACTACTGTGGAAGTAAATGAATTAATGAAATATCTAGAAACAAATTTCACATGATGATAGAGGTAACTCTCAATACAAATATTATCTCACTTCCAATGAAAATGTGAAATGAGTTTAACCTTAATAATTGTTATTCAATTTATAAACACTAAGTTGAGTAAGTAGATTGTTATTATAAACATCTTAGTAGGTAAGCACCACTGTTTCTATATTATTTTGTTTATCAAAAAAAAATATAGTTTGAAAATTCATTAAAAATATATTTTTTAGTCATTAATTTATAAATCTAATATCACATCCAACTCATTTGAAAAAATTATATTTATTTTACTTAATTCAAAATAGTCTCATAAAAAACATTATAAGGCCTTGAACCCCAAATAACCAATATTATCAATTTAAATAATCAGTTAATGTATTATTTATGAACTAATCCTTTTAAAATCCATTAAAATTCATATTATTAAATTAGTCTAAAAACAAGAATATTAATCTCGGAAAATAGTAAATAGAAAAATAAAAAAGAATCTAAACACAAAGGTATTCATGGTCCTGAGAAATATAGAATTAATAGCACAATGAAATAACCTTTTATTAAATAATTTAATATTGGAATAATGATACAAAAATTTATTTTAACCTCATAAACAACATTATATAACATATATATTACTAATTATGGTTAAGACCTTGACTCATGGAAACTATCTACTGACAAATCATAGGTCAATGGAAGTAGAACTAGATACATACAACACTATCATAACCAGAATTGGGGGAACCAAGTCCCTAAATACTATGTCATACCCATGTACTGGTGTTTCTCACAATGATTGATAAAATCAATAAAATTATATACACATTTTAACCAATTTAATAAAAATTTAATTCATATAATTTTTCAATATTTTCTAAAATTGAGAATAAAAACCATTTCTGCAAACAAACAGGGCCCCAAAAAATTAAATCTTCAAATGGAATAATCATTAAATGAATTATAAAATCATTATTTTCATTAAAATACATTATCCATGAAAAAAATATTTTAATAAACACATATAAATAAATTTAATATGAATTCCAATATAAACAACCCCATAAAACCATGGTAAATCAGCCTAGGATTGATAAAACAACACATTAGTTATAAAATATCTATAAAAACCCCATTTATAATAATATAATCAAATATAAAACATGCATAATGTTATTGTAAAAAAAATTTGGAATATCAAGTACAAATTAGTTACTAAAAAAATTGAAATATGCAGTTACCCATTCATTAAACATGCATAAATTAGGTGAAACAATGAAATTCTGTACAAGGGAAACACAAAGTCAATAACACACTCCAACATGTCAAAAAAACAATATATAAATGGATAAAACCACTAAGTACATTAACAAGGGTGATTTATAGTGAATGAATAATGAAAAAGTAATAAAAGAATGAAATTTTGAGGGGGAGGAAGAAAAACACTAATATTTTGAGAATCTGCATTAAATTTCATGATAGATCATTAAAATTGGAGGGGGTTACTGAGGAGAGGAATGAGTGGTGGGGTCCTCTGAGCCAAATCAATTGGTATGGAAAAATTTTAAGTTAGCAGGTCAATTCGGGTAAAACTTGATGGAGTGATTTTGATGTATTCCATTTATTATGATTTGTGTGGATAAAATGGTTATAGCACGGTTTACCAAAAATATGTGAAAGTTGTTTACCCATCCTTTGGAACTTCTAGAAACACTGATGTTTTATTTTCAAAATTTAGGAAACCATACAGTAACCCTGAAAAATACTAATATCACTTTGCGACCATAGGTGTACTATTTTAGCAATATTTCTATTAACCATGATAAATCCCCTATGATTTTCAGTACACTTGAAAAGAATGAATTATTATGAGTCTTGACCTGAAAACCAATGAAAATATTAAAAATAAAATACATAAATAATATAATAAATTATATTAGTTTTGGGTTGTGGTAATTATTCTCAAAATTAATATTTCATTTACCAGAAAGCCTACAAATTTAAAATGATGAAAAAAATTAAGGAGAACATAAATAGAATAGAAAAAGGGGATTTAACAAATGTCACTCATTTGGATCACATAATTAAGGGATGATCCATAATTCCATTATATATATAGCTATCAAAAAAATAAACATCCTTATAATTTATATCCTCGACACATAAAATTTATTAAAATAAAATCAATAAGAGACATACCTAAGACGATACTCGAGGCCATTTATGACCCTAATTAGTGTATATGAAAGGAAAGAATACTGAACAGCATCATCAGATGGAATCCTGAACCCTCAATTTAAGATAATCAATTTATAATCGATGATGACACAAACACACTATATCTCTTGAAACAACTGTAGACTCATGAAATGAAGACAAATCAATAACAATCCCAAAAGAAAACAATTCCTTTTAATTTCCCAACAATTTCATAATAATAACTTTTAAAAACACTAATTGATAACCCTATAACTGGGGAACATGAATGGAATGCATCACCTACCACAATAGTTCATGATTAAAATTATAGGGCTCTTTGATTGGGATAAATAATGGGGGTAACAAATTACTTCATCAATGTAGCACCATCGATGGTGTTCCCAAAAAAAGTCACATGAATACTAGTTAATTTTTATTCATGACAAATTCAAAACACACCCAAGTCACTATACAAATAAATATAAGTTTTTAATTAAACCTAATTAGAATATAACAAATATCCCCACTATTATATCCCCTTAAAACCGTCAAGAGACCCATCCAGTTAAATAGTGTATAAGAAAAAAAATCAACATAATCTACACCACACGAACACCCATACTTGAAAATTTTAGTGGTCTTTTTATACATAATTACTAAATCATAAGAAGTGAAAAGGACATGATCTACCAAATTTATATCAATACAATCCCTTATCTAAATTCACATCCAATTGAAAATTCACAACTCTAGGTAAACATACTCAATATTAAACTAACCATATCATGAATCAAATCAAATACCGATATTAAAATAATTGTAAAATTGTTGTATTTTTTTTATCCCTTAATATTTCACATAAAAACTAATTAAAAATTTTATAGGAATGTTTAATAATATTATCCCCATTATTATAACAACCAAGACCATTTGATTCATTCTTATATTACCACATTCCATAATTAAAAAAATAATGTAATCCCCAATTTTCAATTAAATATTCATTTTACTATATCCCAAAACCAAATAATCAATATTTTATTAAAATATAATGATAAAAATACTAGATTCTATTCTAAATTAAATTCAATAAAATTTTAAGATAACATATGTTATTTATAAGATACTTGTGGTTGTGCATATCTTGTCAATATGGTTTAGCAGACTCTGTTACAATTATGTAACTACCACTAAAATACATTTTGAACTATGTGCTCAAGATACTTATGGTTTTTTAGGAAATGATATATCATCATGTGACAATGGTTTAATTCCAATTTTTATCCATCATAACATATAAATACATTAATAAATTCAATATACCATAAATAATCTTGAAATCAAACATTAAGGATCAAAACAGGGCTACGCATCCTAACTTGAGGATTTATACAAGAAATAGTTAGCTTGACTCTACTTGTTCCACCACTTGATCCATGACCATCCTACAACAATATACCAATCAATACTATGAATATAGTGTTCTCTAAAACCAAGGCCCAATAAAGAACTTATATCTTATACAATTTTATCACAAACTATATCACCCTATTAATTATGTAAAAAGAATAATATATTGATCACATTCTTAACACACAACACTGATAATTATGTGAATTGTTATATACTATAAATATATTTTCATAAAAAATAAAATTATTATTTTAATTTATAAAATTAACCACATTATGTATTATGTTTATAAAGATAGTTTTTATTTCTTTGGAAACATCACACTATTTCTATTGACTTTATTTTCTTCTTCAAAAATTGTTTCCCTTAAAATTGATTTCTATTTCATTTTGAGTGTAGAAATTAAAATTAATTTATTCAACCATAGTAAATTTTATTTTATAAAATGGTAATAATTTTTTATATCATTATATAAACTATAACTTATATTGAAATTTTGTTATTTTTCTTAAAAGATAAACATTTCTGTGAATGTAGTAAGTACTGATATTTCAAATAATGAAATATATATTCATTATATTACATATTTATAATGTTTAATTTTATTTTTTATTTTTTTAGTGAAATATTATGTATTTGATTCGGAATAATATCATTAATTCATTTTGAATCATAATTATTCATGATTTTTAAATAAGAAATATTTTTGCATAAAAACTCAACGTAAAAAAATATTTTTTATTATCGTCTATGAATTCTTATTAATATAAATTTTTACTACATGTTTATATTTAATCAGTAAAAATAAACACCTTTTTTGGAATATGGATTATGAATGTTGGTAAATAAGTTTTTTTTCATTATGATTAGTAACCATGTTTGAAATTTATCATATCGGTGAGGGTAAAGTTGGTAAAACAATGTTAAAACTATGTGATAGGTCTCAAAATAAAATCTTCATGTTACCTAAATTAGTTTTTTGGTATTAATTACACTATTTCCATCCTGAAATCAAATATATTTACTGTTTATTCCATATACCTTTATTAATAAAATTTATTATATTTCCTATAACGAAAAATATAAAATACCACTCTCTAGGTTATAATTTTGATTATATATTTACATAGGGATAATGATATTATATAAATAAAAATAAAATTTTATTTTAAATATTATTAATTTATTTTCATTCATATATATTATTTTTTATTTTTGGAAATTTTATAATTACCTCAATTTCTTACAGAATGTCGTCATTATGCTTCTAGAAATTGCAGAAAAATCTATAGAAATTATTTTAAATACATAAAAAGTAATATTTTGGATAAATTAGGTATAAGTATTAATTCTATGGCTAATAGTAATGTAAATATTATTTATAGTTCTATATTAATGTTTCTTTTTTATCTTTAGGTATTTAATGTAAAATAAAATAAATAGTCTTAAAAATATCTTTAATGATATTTTATGAAAAAATAACTTCTAATTTAATAGTTTTCCAAAAGTAATCATATTTAAATATAATAAGTATGATATAAAATAGTTTAGAATATTTCACCTTTTTATTTTTAATCTAATTTTCGCCTTATAAATAAAAAAATTTCCCTTCTGGATAAGAAAATGTTACCCTATTAAGGGTCAAAATTTGTGTTCTAATAGGTAAAACTAGTAAAAAAGTATAAAATACTACATAAAACTACCTTATGTTTTTTGTTTTGAGGTATTATTACCATAAGATATATTATCTTTCATATTAAATAAACATGGTGCCACTTTTATATGAAAATGATTTTATTATATTTTAATCATTTTTTATTTCTATATATGTCATCCCCCTATTAAAGGACTACCCTATATTCTCTAATTTACCCCAAATTTAGAAATCCATTGATCCATAACTAGAAACATTACCATCTAAAATTTCCAATACATAATTTAGGATTTCTATTATTCTTATCATATCGTTCCAATGTTTCTTAATAAAATATCTAATAGTTTTCTACCAAAAAAGAATTAATTTTATTACCTGACATATTTAAATATATTTCTTCATATAAGTCATATAAATATTTGTTATTCCTCAAAAAATAATAATTTTAGTATCCATATTATAATTAACTATTATTATGATAATGAAAAAACCATTTTCCACCACCTTACAATCAAATTGAAAATGTAAATTATCACATGTGTGTATCTTTAGAGAACTACCTCTATATAATAATATGATTAAATCTCCATCACCATCATTCGTGGTTGGTTATTATTGTTTTATACATATTTATATGTGATTATACTAAAAATAATTTACTTCCATAATTATAATATCTCAACTAACTTCATACCTTTATCATTTCAAAGATCAAAAAGTCGAAACATCCCTTGTGAATCTGTACATACTACCTTCTATATATTGTGATGTAATTAATTTTTAATCATTAATTTTTATGAACATTTTTAAAATTAAGTAATATGATTTAATATTATATTAATTAAATAATTATAATTCAATTAATAATGGATCTAAGTTAAAATTATATGAATAGAAATTACTGAACTAAACAATCATTGAAAAACATAACATTTAACATTTCGAAAAAATGATTTTAATTTGTAAATACTAATAATTGGGTATTATAATTTTATTAGAAGAAGATATAAAATACTATATATATGAAAATTATTAAGGAATAAAATTAAAATAAATTTTTATTTATTATAGAAGTGGTTAGAGTTTACTGGACTATTGTAAAACATGAGGTAATGGATTATCATCTCACTTTTATTACTTTGAGGAACAATCAATATTCACAACTTATTTCTCATATAAGGTTTATATACATATCATGAATTTATATTATGATTATTATCATGATATTACGAGGATTTAAAAATCCATATATGGTTTTGTATTTTATGAGATTTTTATTCAAAGATTACCAAATCTATAAGGGTGTTATGTCACAATCTAATTGTTTAACAGGATTATTCATGAGTATGTCTTCAAATTATTAATTTCCCTTATATACCTCTAAAAAAATGTGAATTTAAATATCATATATATTTTCATGGATTATTCATGTAATAATATTGTTTTAGTCTTTTCGTTAAATAAAATGACTAATAAATGTATTTTTAGTAAAGTATAAATTATTTAAACTTTGGTCATGCAATATTGTATTCCATTTCCATGTATTCATATAAAAAATTCCAGATATATTTTAATATTCTCTTATTGTTAGTTAAATTCACTTCTCCCACATTTAAATGTTGAAATATTTTTTTAACTGTAATATTTGGTTTTTTCAAACAAGATAAATTTTATTTTTTATAGAAATAAGCCAGGAAATTTTGTGTTAATGTATATGAAATGAAATGAATTTACAACCATCATTAGTAATGAATGAACTGAATCATAATTCAAAATAACCCATCATTATTTTCAATAGAATTCCTTTCTATAATATTTTGGAAATTTTTTAATTTGGAATATGTGAATCTAAAATAAAAATGGTATATTCCAAAAAAAATCATTCAGGTGGTACATTAAATAAATTTTAATTTATGATAACATAATTTTAGTTAAATTATGATTTAATAGGGATATGATCCATGGATAACATAATTATTATTTTAATATATGTTTTTTTAAAATGAATATGAAATGTTTATGAATATTTTATATCTTCCACATGTTATATTGTGGTAAAATATTAAAATATTTATGAAACTCATTTCTTTTCCACAAGTTATCAAATATTATGGATGATTAATGATATTTTGGAACACATATTAAAGGAATATGATTATTATATGTAGTCCCATAATTATATATACCTCCAATTAATTATATAAATACTGATATCTCAAGTGATAATATAAAGTGTAATGTTGAGTGTGACGAGTTCACTAAAAGAAACTATCTACTGTTAAAATATCTGATTTGAAAATTTACTAGTGATATGATATAATGGGAATTGAAAACAATATAATATGATAGTCTTGGAAGTAATAGGGGAAATGACATTTTATGATTATGTTTGTTCCAAAATCCTATGTCTTATTCCAATGTGTTTCCCTCATGGTTCCTGTTCTAATATTCATTCATAAATCATGTCATTAATTTATGAATATTTGATATATGATTCACAATTAAAATATATGATATACACGGTTTTTATTTTAAAATGTTAAGACCATGTTATCATAAAATTATTATAATGTTAGGTTTATAGAACTGTTCATATCTCCCTCGTTTACCCCTACTAAGCATATGATATCCCACTTTATTATTCATTATTTCCCTAGGTTATAATGAAAATTTTTATGTATGGTATGTATAAGAAGATTATAGTACGGGATTATTCTTGTGTGATATGTTAAATATATGTCATGACATAATAAAATTTTGTATCTCGTCTCTACATATACTAAACCATTATGATCCTCATTAATGAATTATTATAAAAATATTTTTAATAATCATATAAAAGTTATAATAATTATTTATGAAGAGTATGGGTCATTGTTGTTTCTATTAAAGATTGGTTTAATTTATCATTTGAGATTCAGATTAGATAAACAATTTTAAAATCCTACGGAAATTTATAATTATAAGATGACATGCTCTAGTTATGGTACGTATAATATTGTGTGGATTTTCTAGAAATTAATTATAATCTTGATACTACAAGTGGAATTGTTTTTCTACTTGATGTTTCTAAGGTTAATAAACCAAAATATGTTGGTGTTGTAATTCTCCACCATCATTAAAGTGCATGATGATTTTACACAAACTTTACAACTAATTTAAAACACTCGGGTGTTACTGTTGGGTTATTCCATTTTTTATTACCAAAACAATATGAAAGATTTTAATAGAATATGATCATGGATAACCTAGGACAAACCTATGGAATAATATATGAGAAAAAAGGATTGATGATTATATATCATATGAATTATTTTTCATTGTTATATGATTTCCCACTATGATTATTGATTGTCACACTATGTGTTTTATCATTTGTTAATGAATGTAATGATAAGGAATCATGTTAATAATGAATGGGAAAGATAATAGATTGGATGGACTAATGAGTAAATTAATTAAACTAGAGATTTAAGGTATAACATTGTGATTATTCCAAATCTAATATTGCATTATAAAATTACCAATATCAACATGGGAGAGTTTCTTAACATTCCTTAATAAGGGAAAATGGAGATTCATATAGACTATATCTGGATGAAGATTCATCTTCATATATTTCATTTAAACTAGAATGACAACGTGAAATGTATCATAAGAAAAATAAGATGTATTATATGGTATAAATATATACATAGATAATGTAACTATAGAGAAAAAATGAAGAATATAAGGGAGGTATATGAATTTCATAAAAGTGTCCATATATTTTTCAATAACATTTCTATAGGGAGAATGAAGATTAACCAATTATATTCCATAGACAAATATTTTCCTCATGGACCATTGAAAGGCTTATGACATACAAAACATTTTAGATTTTATTTATTGGTATTTTCTAAATATTATTTAGATGTGTTTTATAAATTATAATCATATAATATAAATCATGAATCACATATATATTGTTCAGCAGTCATTTTCCATTAATGATATTCTTTCATCTATTGAATGAGACACCCAACATAGAAAACTGGCATATTATTAATGTGATGTGGAATAAATAAATATGAGGGATTGATAACCCTTGTCTTTTTAATTTTAATGAGACATTAATGTTCAGTTGTGAAAAAATATCATTTAAAAGGATAATTTAAATTGCACGCTATTGATATCCCTGATATTGATTAGTTATTTGATGAAATTTTAGTTAATGATGAAGCATGTCCTATTTTCCTACTTATAGACTATATTATAAAGTCTTTTATTTTATTTCTGGATTAACGACAAAGAATATTTTTTTATGTACGTAATATTACGTTGGGGTTTAATGTTTATTTATATTATTAATGGAAAATATTACCATGAAATAATATAATATATGATGACAATATTCACATATTTGGCGTGTGAATTCATGATAAAAAATATTTTGTTTCCTGATAAATGTTATAGTTTATCTTAAAGAAGATATTTGATTAAATATTATAGATTTTTAGGATTTCAATTATGTAAGACATATTTTATAGGAGTATTTAGGATAACTATTTATGGAATGGACTAAATTAAACATTTTTGTTTATTGATGAGGTTTTTGATAAATTATTTTTTTTATTTTTTTATATTATTTTACAAGTGATAAAAAAATTTGTTTTGTTAAATATTCATTGCAAAAATGTACAAATATCAATTCTTTTAATTACATCATAATCTAATAAATTTTAATATTATTACATCATCCATGAGAAATTATTCCTAAATATACATTTAATAGATTATTATATGAAGTTCAAATTCATTTAAGTGTATCCGAAGGATGGTATTTTAAAAATTATTTGTAATAAATTCAATAAGTTGAAAATCTTGAGTTCTCTATGTGAACAATTAAGTAGTCCCCCAACATTAGAAAAATAAAATTTAAATAATTATGTTATCCATTTAACTTCATTTATAATGAATTTATAGTCCATGGTACCCTCAATGATTAATTATTTTGTTGCCATTATTCTTATCTGGACTGTGATAGAAATCAACATATATTGGACCAATGGGACGATTTTTCTATAGAATTTTTATGTTTTAACATAAAAAAATAAATTAGTGACCCAACTCCATAATAAAAAATAGTGTCTACTATCATAAATATTTCATGGTTTCAATGAATAAAATCCTAAAAGACCAAACATTCTAGTAGTACTTGAAAACAAGACACATAAAAGAGTTTTCTTATGAAAAATAAATACACTAATTGCAACATATTTTTTCCATTTAGGATGACAACATTATGAAAAAAATTTATCCTTTCATATCTTTATTAATATTCTTCTTGGATTTATTGAGAATGAAAATATAATTAGGGTGATCTCAAATTCTTAGTAAGGTTTATGTATATCAGAATCAATAATGAAGAAATTATCATAAAAAATATTGAAATATAAAAATTGAGCACACATTCCATATAAATAATAAACTGAATAGAAAAACAATATGGAATGTTAAATAAATAATAACACATTCAATTTAAAAAAACATTATATGTTGTAATCAATATTTAAAGGCATGAAACTGAAAATAGATGACATTTAATCAAGAAATTGAGAATTAAATTTATCTATAGATATTTCCATGAAAAATATCTTTGATAAATAGTCTCTAAGATTAAAAGATTGAAATAATTATTTATTGGAAAATGCCTTTTTAATGTCCAAGAATTTCCATATAATTTTTTTAGTTATATGAATAATTTCGAGACCACAAAATTTGACGGCGCATGATTCTGAGGCCCAGAGTGCCCAAAATTATCTGTCAATGTTTTGTTAATCTATAATTAGCATGCGTAAGATGTTTTCTAAAAAAATGGAATAACTCTTAAACTGTTGCTCAAATCAGAAATTATGGTGCACTATTGTGTTTAGGATGGCAGGTTTATCCTAGGCCCAACTTATGTTTAGTCAGTGCATGATTCTTGTGAGGAAACCCAATAATGGAATAATAGTAAATAAAATAATTAAATAAAGTTATTTTATTTTTAATGTAATTGTAACAGACGAACGATAACTCAGATTAAAAATATGAGACCACCACTGAGATCGGGAGGGTATGATGTCTTTAGGCTGATACTAACATTCTCCATCGTGGGTCCCTAGTGAATGTTAGTTTTTGGATGTAAATAAAATAATTAAGTGGAAAATATTTTATTATAAAATCCAAAACACTTAAAGGATAACTTGGATTGAAAATCTGAGAGTTCCAAGGAGTTAATTGGGTTGGGTTCTCCATATGTGGAGCCTAACCTTGATCAGCACAGGTCGAGGGTGATCATAATTAATAAATAGAACTTTTTTGGTACGTTGAATAAACACATGAGCGGCATTTCGGACTTTTTAATCTTTTCATGTAAGAAAAATCTGAGGGAACCATTGAATCTGTGGTGCCGAGTTTTAATTAAGGGAGGATTTACTTTGACCGTATTAGGTCTTGAGAAAATGTTATGTTTTCTGACTTTTTAAATGTAATGAAATAAAATAATTTTATAATTTTATTTCTTCTCCACCAACAGACAAGCAGAGTGTGGGACCTATGATGTGTCAAATCAAGAAATGGCTTGACCAGCAAATCATAAGTAATTATGTCATTGGAAAATTAGAAAATTTCATCATTTATTGGACCTCTTTAAATCCCCATTTCATTAATTACCATCCCCTTATCCTACATATATAGATCTTATGAAGTGGAATCGGTACAACTTCGCTAACCAGCAAAGTGCTGAAGGAGCACCGCGACACCAGGCCATTAAAATATGGAGCCTATCCCAGTGGGAGGTGTTGGGTGACACCGAACCATGAACTGGAAGATTATGTATGACCGGTGTTTTTGGAATCATGTTGTAGGAACGAAGGACAATGACCCACCTTCCAGCATGGGTGTTTCTCCGATGATTCCAGGTATGTGGTTTATTCATATATGTCTTTTAAATGAATTTCTTCTTCACTTTTTATGAATAATATGAATAACACAGACCAACCGAATAACGGGTTGATCCGTGATTCATTTATTTTTGCAGGAGGTTGTTACGAGGAATCTTTGAGGGATTTTGTTTGTTATTTAATATAAGAAATTTTTAAACCCATTTTATCCTCCCTTTGATCATGAGCTAACGCGGAGGGTACATTCCTATCAAACCGAGCATGAACCATTCATAACATTACTACCCTTTCACCCTCGTTGGAAGTCCTTTGGCATGGCGTAACCATCCATCTACGAAGGAGGCGATGCACCAATGCACATTTCTAGAGGAGGCCACAGCACCAAGATGCGGTGGTCATCGGAATAGCCTGAAACAACTGGCCGCAAAGGGGATTTTTTGTGCCTTCATGCTTTACTGGTGTGTAAGGGGTCGCTGATCATTAGACGGGGTATTCAGAGAAGGCCTCTGGCTCGTCGTTTGTCCATGTAAGGTATGGTCGGTGCGTCTTCATGTGCCTCCAGTGAGCAGGAGGCCTCAACTGAAGCTGTGGCGGATGAGGACAAACTCTCACCTCTAGTGGGTTCCTTAGAGATCAAGTAGTGCCCAGATGGCTCTGCCGCTTCAATGGCTAAACGACCATTGGCCGTTCGGGATTCTGGGGGAGAGGCACCTCAGAGCCGCATGGTGGAAGCACCATGGGCTACCGCCCTCTCGAGTCGCTGCCCTTCTAGGCCGCCCTATATGGGTTGGGCCGCCCATGGGGGCTAGGCAAGACCGTGGCCCAGTGGGCTGAGTCTACCAGGGACCAGCCCATACCGGGACTATCTGGGTCAGTCCGGCTGGGTCAGACCAGACCTGGGCCCAACCGGATTCGGGACTAAATGTTCCCAGAATCACATAAAGGGCCTTATCTCGAGAACCAAATGTCTGAATGACCATCCATATTCAATGTTGGGATCCATGAAGCGAGACGGTCCTTTTGACATACTCTATTAGAGTTTTGGAGAAACTTGGAGTATGTTTGGGATGGATCACACCCAAATGCAACTGGGCCCTCAGCACTGAGATGTCAATAACACAAAGACCAGGAGTCTAGTTGATGTGTTTTACATTGCATTGGAACCATTATGACATGCCAGATCATCTGGTTATTTCATCGTGGACCTCTTTGTCAGATGAAATATGAATGATGGCTTGAGGAGCGGTTAACCTATGTGAACTATGTAGGTAACGATGCGACTAACTAAGACTTGATGACTGCTAACCTTTCGACTCGGATTGACTCGACGACCCAGTAAAGAGTACCCCGATTTGACGCAATAAACCCATGGTAGGGAGAACCTCTTTGTGATGCGGTAGACCCATAGTACTCGATAGGTGGAGTACCTCAGTATGCCATAAGGGGGAGCGCCTCTATGTGATGTGGCAGACCCACGGTGGGGAGCTCTTCTGTGTAATGTTGCAGACCCACAATACTCGATTGGGGGAGTAACTCATTAGTCTAAGGTTAGTGGGAAGCCCCTCAGTGTGACATGGCAGGCCTAGTGTACATGATAGAGGTGGAGTTCTCCAGGAGTCGAGGTGTTCGATGTTGGGACTAGGAATGATAGGTGTTCCTAGAACTAAAGAATATGTGGCCAGCTATCAGCATTAATAGCGATCATGTGTGGGTCAGCATCATAAGACTATATCTATGAGTTGTATACTTAGTATGATTTGAGAATCTAATTGAGTTGTATCTATTGCTTTGATCTTTGGGATTGATATCATGCTTTCGGGACTTCTTTCTGATATTCTAAGAGTCCTTCGGGTGTCCCGAGGTCCCTACTGAGTATCGTTATAATCATCTTGGAACTGGCTATGCCCGCACTTTGTTGTGTCCTGTGAAGATGACGAGTAGCTAGGCTGAGGATTGAGGGAGCTAGGACTAGGCGGTACATAGAGGAGGCAGGCGATCATGGAGTGCTGAGGAGGTGATATGTACCTACCCTTCAGTAAGGATCCTCGGAGGATGACTAAGTAGCTATTTTCACTTTTATAGTTGCGTTGTTCCTTTCGGTATTTTTTTTACTTTTCCGTTATACTCATAAATTCATTTGGTCTTGTATTTCGGCCCCTTTTACTTTCATCACTCCTTTTTATAATTCAATTAACATCACTGTTGCTTCATGTTGTGTTATCAGACTGTTTGTTTTACAAGTTTAAAGGAAATGCCTTCTTGTTTTAGGGAATATTCTTTTCGGTGATAGTCGATAGCCATCGGCCTATGGAAGAATGACATGGATTAGTAACGACATGGGCCCCGAGGGATGGTTCATGACAGCATTACCTAGGTATGCGATTCTTTTAGCATCAGTACCATTAACAAGGAAAATTAACATATCATTTTAAAACCTATATATGGCTATCCAATTGATTCATCCCATAGGGTTACTGATTCATGTAATGGATATCTATAACCGGTCCCCACACATGCCTTACTTGTCCAAAACATTCATTATATATTGAATAATTGATTTAGTAATGTTCATATTCAAATATCTCTTTGGAATAGAAGGTGAAGATTTTACAATATATCAATAGATCATCAAATACCTATCAAGTACACACTGTTTGCGATAATGGTATATAGTTTAGGAAATAATAATATCAATGATAAATGTTATAGATATTTCAGAAAAACATAATGTTCAATGATCACTAAAAATTTAATATTTCATGGAGAGTATGAAAAATTATCAATGATGGAAATCTCAGGGTATCATTGGAAAAATTATTCACAATCCACCCAAAATTAGAATAAGGATTGTATCAATTAAAAATAACTGATGTGGAGTATCGATAAATAGTTGTTGCCATTGATGATTCCAAATTCATTCAAATGATTATTTGATAACTTTATTGAGGAAAAATATCATTTCCACTTGAAAAACCATGTGCAAAAATATATCTCTAAATAAATTTGAAAAAATATTGATTAAAAATAAACCATTTAAACTTCCAAAGGATTATTTGATGAAATGAATGTGGGTAAATCTATACACATCATACATGGTAATATGAACATTCCATTTTCGTGGTATAAAAGGTATTAATGTTCATTTTCTCGAAAGAAAAGAGAATAATCTTTTCAAAACTTCTTGAAATGAGAAAAATGGTAAGAACTTATTTAATAAATCTATTTTAATGGTAAAACAGTATATGAAAACCTTTTTATAAAACAAAGATTAAATAAGAAAATAGATTCTCCAACTATGGAGTGAAATGAAGTTGGGTTTTCTAAAACACATTTTCGAAAACATTTTAACTAAAAAAATACTACTAAATGGTACTATTACATTAAAAATATCATTAATTAATATAAGATCATTAAATTAAAAATTTTAATAATAATTTATAATCAAATTTATTCTGATGTCTATTCAAGTGTAAAAAATCCCAATAAAACTGAATTTGGGAAGTAAACCCTTGAGAGAACTATTAAATTGATGTGAGCATCAATTAATAAATTGATTATTTGACTAAAATTACATTCCATATAAAAAGTGTGAATAAAAATATACCTTCTAAATTTTTATTATATACAATATCATATAATATTAATCACTATGAGGATGAAATATAACCCGATGTAAATAAATTGGGTTATGAAATTCTTTTCCCCTTGGAAATATTTAATTAAAATACCCTTGGAATAAATAATTAAAACTAAGACACAAAATACCAAGAATAATAAATTAATCCTAATATTTCAATTTAAAGTGGTATTATATAAAATATATATAAAAAATTATCTTCAAAATATATATAATAAATTAGGTTCACAACAATAAATCATACCTCAAATAATGGAATTTGAGATAAAGCCCCATACGACTATGGTACCATTTGAATATGAAACCAAAGAAATAATTTTCACCAAATGAAACATTTAAATACCAAGAATATAAAATAAATAAATATATTATATACCAAATGGATTAGTATATACACTAAAAAAATTAGTATGTGGTTAATATGACATTTATCTCACAAATGTAGAAAAGTGAGGTAAAAATACCTTTCCTTCTATCTACTTTTGGGTAAACATACATTAACTGCACATAAAATGGTATTAAATAGGAACCTAAATTATGACAGAACCATAATAATATTTTTAATATCAGATATTATCTTTTATAATGTCATATTACCCATTTGTTAATAATCTCTCATTATTAAAACTATTTTGGGTGTTAAGTGCTCAGTTTTTCGATTATGATTTGACTTGTTATAATTTTATTGTTCTGTGTATCATGATCTCATAATATCTAGGATTTAAACCATTATTAATTTTTCAAACATATTCATTATATATTGATTTATAAATGTAAATAATATATTGGGATTGGGAATGAAATGTATTGTTCATGGAGATTGTAGGTCATAAATACGCATGAATGCTACATCCATTTCTAATAATATTTAAAATAATGAAAACTAAATGATATATATGTATATTTTATATATATATTCATATTTATGTAATATTTTTCACACATTTTTTATAAGACAATCATTCATATATTTAATGTATAGCATGAACAAATCACATGGATTTAAGGATATAGTAGTCCACAATTCGTCAACAATAGTATTGTATTCCCACAAAATGGAATGAATGAATATATGTGTTAGATAATAATAAAATAATTATAAGTAAATTATTAATATATTATATTACATATAAAAATATCATTTCAATTATAATTTATAACCATTATTAATGATAAAAGAAAAACGAACGACACCATTTGGCAAGGCTATAGTTCACCATACACATAAACTCTCAATTCATTTAACATTTGATATATGTGTG
Source organism: Viscum album (assembly GCA_963277665.1). NCBI lineage: Eukaryota > Viridiplantae > Streptophyta > Magnoliopsida > Santalales > Viscaceae > Viscum > Viscum album. Next base: position 1,345,285,432 of record OY728121.1, on the reverse strand, counting down.
TGTATGTGTAGGTAAAAAATATAAAAAAACAAAATCTCAGTATAGTTGTGAGTCTGGTTTTAATTTATATTCATCAATAAAGAATTTTTTAATGGTTGGAGAACAAATATACAGAAAAATAGTTTGAGGAAGGATGTTACCACTCTTTTGAGTAACTAATTTTGGTTTTCACCAAAGGGATTCCATGGATAGATTTTATCCAAAGTTGGGGTGCCTCATATTAGTGGGGTAATTTGTAGAGAAATTTGGTATGATCTTGTTCGAGATAATTTGGCTTTAGAGGTGTGAATAAATGGAAGGGATTAGTGTGCTTTATAGTGGAGAAGGAGTGACATTCTTGGAAATTTGTGGAAAGGGAATTGATACTATTTTTTAGAATGATAAGTGGATCTAATAATGTTCCAATTTTTATAAAATGTATTATAGGTTCCAAATATTTCTATAACATGAATTTTAAAAAAAAATTTATGCCAATTTGCCTCTTAATTTTATGATGTAGTCCCGTGTTATGTTATTTTTTCTCATAGTTGCTGTAATTATATATATAACTTTAAAAACTATTTTTTCAAAATAAAATCAGAAATTATTAATCATTATAAGTAACACTTGTTTATAAAAAGGAATAAATTTTTTCAAATTACAATAATATAATTTTAAAAAATTATTTTAACTTTAATCTCGTAGACGAGACAACAAAGTAGGGTTTTAAAGTAAGACGTTCAAAACTATTAAATGTTTTTTATATTCAATTTAAAATATAACTGAATAAAATGAACATAATTGAATTAATATATATAATATATATATAATTTCACTTTAAAATAAAAAATTAAAATTTACCTTTATCAATAAATAATATTCAAAAAATCTATTAATTAATATTCATAATTTATCAATATTCATCAAAAATAAACTTTCATAGGAAATAACAAAAAATTAACCCTAAACTAATTTTAGGTTTCTTGTTATGAAAATTAATATTATATTGAAATAATTTATTTTAATTTTAAAAAAATTCTATTTAAAATATTTTCTCTATTAAAACGTGGTAAAACTGCCCTTAGAAAAATATAGTTTTTATACAAAATATTAGGTTCTCTCCTATATTAGGACTATGGAATCAACTAAATGAATGTAAAATATATTTTATAGTATAATATATATATATAACATTAATATATCTCACTTATGTTTATTAATTTAATTTATTATCATAAAACCAATTTGTGGGAAGAAAAATAGTTATCTATAAAAACATTCCCATTATATTCAATTGAATCTTATATTCATTCATTATTAATATGAAACCATTGAATTTATTTTATATTTCTGTAAAACAAATATTTTCATAAGTTAGTTAATTATTTTCATACTAAATAATATAATAGCTATGTTATATCATATTATAAATAATAATATTTTTAATAATATATTATTGCTCGATTAAACTCAGTTCTATGTGAATGCAAGCGGTCAAAGAAATTCATTATTATATTGAATGAATGATAAATTATATTGGTGTAAATTAGAATCTATTTATTTAATTAATATTTAATATTAATTATATTGTAAATTCTATAATGTTTATGATTTCTTACACACTTTGTATTAAATTTCATACACATTATCTAATACAATGATATAATTTTAGAATTTCACGGAGTTCCACTATGACCATCTTAATTAAACTCTATCCTGTCAATTTAAACAAGAACATGGTAATATATATTTCCTACAATTCATATGCTGAAATCCCATATATTGAGACGGGTTCATTAAATATCCTTTAAAAAAAAGGTAATGGTGTTGAAAAAGTTTACATTGAATAACATATAGATTTTTCTCTAAATTTTTGTAAAGTCATGGAAATTAGATATACATACATGGTGGAAAAAAATAATTAATTATAGGTATTGATTGGGTTTATCAATCATAAATATATGAAGGATAAATGTAAAGTTGATGGCCCCAAGGAAATATAATTTGTGATTATTAAAAAGACCAAAGTTAAAAAAATGTATTATGATAACAGTTTTTTGATCATTTTCCATATTTTGAGCAATTATTTTACTACCAATTAATATAATGAAATATATATATATAATATTTTATATAAATTTTTTGTCATCCATTGTTCATGATTTGATAAATTTCGCATTTCTCACTTTGTAATAAGAAATGGAAATCAGAAAATGAAAACTGATGCATGAGGTACTAAAATTTACCTTTTAAGTATAATATGGTCCATAAAACATGTATTTCTATTTTTCCTTAGCAATTTTGATAAAAAATGGTTATTACATTAATCAATATGCCTAAAAAATCAACACTACAGGTTCATCATTAATATCTACCCATAAATCCCTTTAAGAAAAAAATGTCATTTTTACTATAAAATTGTGTTGGGTTGTGGCTAGCCATATACCTTCATCATCCGTTTGGTCATTGGTTCATGTCTCATGGCCTTTCCAAATTTTATGGGTTGTCACTATGCATATAGGTTGTCCTTTTTTAAAATAATATTAATATAATTTTAAAAATAAATACACTGGAAGTCTTTGAAATAATATAAATCAATATATAAAGTTTTAATTAATGTTTTCAAAAAAATTACAATACCTAAATACTTTATTTTTTTTATTTCATCATGGGTCCTTTCTTGGTCTAACGATTAATATATGACTTTCAATGTAATTTTATATTCAAATCTAGTATAATGACTTGTATAAAAAATTGAATTATCCTAACTGTATCCCCTATGAGTGTCAAACCAAGTGCCTAATATGGCATGTTTTCATATACCAGGTTACACTAGAGTTAGGAAAGTTTCACATTATTGGAGTTGTTACCCAAAGGTACATATGTTCTTGAAAGATATCTTTCTGTAGTATCCAAAACCGGATGTATTTGTACAAAATCCTACACAATCTATACCTCACCAAAACTCAGGGATATTATTATATAATTATACACAATGTCTATCTTAGGGATATAATCTATAATCAATTATATCATAATTCATATTCCCATGGTCACTACTAAACTTCCTGTGATACAAACTATATCATCTCAACTCCATAATCCTAGAGCTAGTGTTTACTACCATTAAATTTTCATGATTATACGTAATGAAATACTCAAGTATTAAAATGATTTTAGTTATTGGTAAACCTAAAACATAAATGAGTCTTTTATTACAAATAAATAAACTAATTATAACAAAAAATGTTTTTTTGAGGTTATTAATTATACTCAATCTATTCTATCCTTGAATATCCTTATTAGTATTCTTCATTGACACATAGGTAATGAAAATAAAATAAGGGAGAGATCAAATGCTATTTAATGGATAATTACATGGGAATAAATAATGAATAGTTGATCTCAATCAATATATGATGGTAAAAAAATCACATATTCCAGAAAATAAAGATAATAAATTGATAAACAACATAAGAAGGTAAACAGTAAAAACATGCGACATTTTATATCATTGGATAAAGAATAATCAACATGTCATGGTAATTAACTGAAAAAACGTTCCATTTAATCAATAATGTGATAATGAAATGAATACATAGATATGTCGAAGAGAAATATCCTAGAAAAATAGTAACTAATCCAGAATGGGGTAAATGAATAATTACTGGATGATATGTTTTCTAGTTACATGGTATCCTTATAGTCAATAACATTCACAATAAGGTTTACCATATTTGGTAATAACCCATATAAGACTAGCCAACAAACTCATCCCATGATACTGCTAATGCATCAAGGGGATATAAATAAATGATTCCCACATGTTTCATTCCTATCGAAAGTATTCTTCATATATCTAATAGTTAATTTAATGGTGTGGCTTATCTAATATCATTATAGAGTACAAGAGACTGATTTGTCATTATTTCACGAGTTAATCAATATACTGTCAAATACACAATGTATTGAAAAAAGATATATGGTCTAGTAAATAATCATATCTATGATAATTGATATAGATAACTAGGGGAAACATATTGGTCAATGATTACTATGGATTGAATATGTCATGAGGACTAGAAAAATAAACCAATGATGTGAATATCAATATAATCCTTGGACAAGTCAATTATAATCCATCCAGAGGAAAATTAAGAATGGAATAAATTAAAAATATCCCATTTGGAATAAGGATAAATAAAGGTTGTGCTTGATGAATAAAAATTCTATCGAAATATTAACAAAACACATTATTGGGGAAAAATATACATTTCATTTTTGAAATCATTTTTATGATACATTTCATTGAAAATAAAATTTATAAACACATTCATTAATAATTAACCTTTTAAAATTTCAAAATAAAATCAAATTAAATGATAGTAGTTAGATACATATAATCCATAAAAGTTAACTAATACATTAATTTTTTATCAAAAAATGTTATAAATGTGCCTAATCTAGAAATATAAAAAAAATGTTCCTCTAAAAAAGTTTATAAAATACGTAAAGGGTAAATATTCAATCAATAAATAATTTTTCAAATGTTACAAAAAAATTTGAATACCATTTTTGAAAAATATTTGTTCAATGAAATCATGTTCTCCAACTAAATAGAGAAATGAAGTTGGGTTTTCATAAAAAAAATCTATAACATTTTATGAGACACATAGTGAAAAAAATAACTATTACCTGAAACCATTCAAGAATACTTATAAGATAATAAAATTAATGCATTTATAAAACAATTTTCTATTATTACCCTATTATGAAAATTAAAGATTAAAAACTCAAAAACAAAATGAGATTGTCAACTAAAACCTTGAAAATATAATAGAATTTGGTAGAGGATAAATACATAAATTGATTAATTTTGTAGTATTTAAATAAAAATAAACATCATAAATTACAAAATAAGAAAACCAAAATTATTTTAGAGATAATATTATAAATAAAATGAAAAATATGAAGTAATATAACCCAAAGAAAATGAATTGGGTGGTAAAATTCATTTCCATTTGGTAACACTAAATTCAAATCCCAAAGGAAGATATATTTGAGACTAAAACATATAATACAATAAAAAATTAATTAATCATTCAATTACAAGTAAATATTTTTATATTTAAACTATATGATGTATAATGGTGCATAAAAATAACTAATTCCTCATGGAGTGTAATTTGAGATGAAGTCTCTTACAAATGAGGTAACATCTGTATTGAAAACCCTAAAAACAAAATTCAACGAATGGAAATTTTAAATAAAATAAAGATAAATTAAAACAATATATAATTTTACAAAAGACTTAAAGACACCCAAATTTTTTTCGCATAACATTAAAATATTCTATTTATAATTATACAACAGAATACATGATATGGATTATGATGTTTAACGTTTTTCAAGACTATGTACAGAAAATGAAAACACAAAACATTCCTTTATTTAATTTTCATATTGAATTCCAAACATCCATTGTCATCATACATCTTCATATTATACCCTAGGGATAACTTTAAAAAAATAATGAGTTTAAAATCACAATATAATAATAATAATAATAAGAATAATTATTTAGTACATTGGTTAGGAATCATGACATAATGATGTCAAATGGAATATAACGTAACATAACATATGGAACCATTACATTTAAAAACTAGGATCATATTAGAATGGAAGAATATTAATTTGGAAGTAATATAAATCATTAATTTAGTATCAGTCAAGTCTCTTTGAACATATAGGGGCACAATTCATGTTTAACCACCAAGACCTTTTCACTTGGTATCACAAGTAAAGGCAAACCGCCATGGCCGTTGCAATTGTTACCAAAACATAAGGATAACCACCAAGACCATTCCACATAATGTCTCATGAGACTCAATTATACCCAATTAATTAGAGTGAAATATGGTCACATCCATATTAACATGTTCATGAATATTCATTCCACATAATTAATCATATTTAATCAATCATATATATACATAAGGAAAGCCATGGAAAGAAATTTGTATCATAATCATGTCATAATGTATAATTTAATTAGAATATCATAAAATTGAGAATGAAGGAAGATAATTACATCCTAAATATACATATATCATGGTGTGTGTGGTCCAACAAAAGTGGTAACTTGTAAAAATAGTATTTAAGAAATTTTAGCATTAAATAATTTTAGTGTGGTTTGAAAGAAAATAATAAGTAATATTTAAAATAAAAAAATGAAAATCATATTTCATATAAAACCATAATTTAAAAAATAATACATTTATAGTATAAATTATAATTTTATGAAAACAATAGTGTCTTAAAATATATGATATAGTTAAAAACAAATTGGGTAAAAAAATTGGGATGTTCCCTCAAAACGTATTTATTTAATGGGATGTGTAGAGTAGGGAATCACATTAAAGCATGTATATCTAAAAATTAAAATGAATAATGGAACATTATAAATGATTTTTAACATATTAATAGAAATTAGAATATATAGATAAATAGAATATAGGATATAATTTGGGTACAAATAGAGTATGAATGACTAGATGGAGTAATGGATGTTTGGGAATAATTATTTACCTTATGTTAGATGGTGATCTACACATGATTTTAATTACTTAAATAATCAAATAATGTTAATTATATAATAATTCCATAAAATATTTTACATTTAACTGATTTAGTATAAATATTTTGAGTTCATTCATAACCTTGGTGATTGCTTTTGAGATTCAATTTCATTATTCATGTATGTTTGTTTTGTGATAGGTTTACTTATATGCAAGAATGGATAATAATTTAAAATTAAGATGTCTTTCCATAATTGGAGATATATTATTGAACATAAAAAATATTACGATGTTTTAAATTTCATTTTTTTACACAGAGTGATGATTAATAGTTATGTAAAACTTATGCGATAACATAATTGGTTAATTGGCGTTTTTGGATCACAATAAACACATTTTGTTTTATAAATCAATAACATGTGTAAAAATATTCAATAACCAAATATGAGTCATAATACATAAATTAAAGTTTGGTCCAACCCTAATAATGGTTTCCTGTCCATAATTGAATATGATAATAGAAATTGAAAACCCATCATCGTTGAATGTGGTAAATTGACACATCTCAAATTATATTTTTACTACTATATAATTGAAGGGTAAAAGATATATGAAAATAATTAATTCCATTATTAGAACAACTATAGATTCAAAATAAGGTACTAGATTTTATATAATATTCTAACGAGGAGAGGTAACGAGAGAATATAATATAATGGAACTTGAAATGAATGTAAAGGACATGAAAAAATGAATTTACCTCATGATTTACTCTTCCTTGAGATCCTATTAAGGGGACTGGATATTTTCGTTTGAATACACCAATGGATGCTAGATGTGGGGGAGGATCATGGGGAGATATTCAAATAGAAATTATTCATGTTAAAGGGATTTATAGGAGTGATGAGAATAGGTGAGTGAGGGTGGTTGTTATTGTGGAGGGGAGGTAGAGTTTCTTAATATTTAAGACATTAGTTTTCTATTTTTCCATAATACAAGAAATATTGATGAATCCATGACAAAAAAATTAATATTTTCATAGTAGTTTTAACTAATGATTCTTACATCAGTAGAACATCACCCATGACTCAATAAATAAATTATTTATCTTATTATGAAAATTATCATATTTCACTATTCATAAAAAATTCATGTATTTCAAAAAAATCCCAAAAATTCACCCTACCAATTTTTCAAAATATAGAATCCAAAATGAAATAAATATTTAGAAAATAATTTTGTAAATATGATTAATTTAATAATTAATTAAAATCATTATTTACAATTTTTAATATTATAACTCATTTAATAACGCTTTCAAAAATTACAAAAGGTCATATAAAATTATCTTATAACCAGAAGGCATAAATTGGTTAATTTAGGAACAAATTTTAGAAAAATAATTATTCTATTAAATTAATTAATTTTGAATTAAAAAAATCAATACTTTTTCAATGGCTATATTATCACTTATTATATGCCTACATTTTTTATACATTCAAGGGTGAGGGTACTATTATTTTGGATGATTTACTATTAATATATTCATATTACTATTAATAAGGGTAGGTTACTATCCATTTGTGTAGGTTAATACTCCCCAAAAATTCCGTTTCTTCCATCAAAAAATAAAAAACCCATCAATAAAATAGTGATTGTCAGAGTTTTGAAATTGGGTACTCAGAAATGGAAAAATTATTTTTAACAGTCACATAGTATTTAGTATCATGATATATCATTGTGTTACCAAATGTTATTATATGATAAGTCACAATTAAAATAATATGATTTCATTGACAAAATATTTTGTCATTAAATTCTTCTTCATTATGAAATTTTACCCTCACAATTTCATTTCACATTCTACGCCATAAACAAAAGTGGGTACTTCTCAATCATTACTTTATCTAGTTCTTGTGTTTCCTCATTGTAGGTATTGTTCTTCCATAGTACCTTAACCAGGTTAGAAGTCTTGTTTTAAAGAACATTATATATACTATCCAATATCTTCACTAGCTTCTCAACCTAAGAAAGATCATTCTCCAGCTATAATTCCGCTAAAGATAGTACATGTGAAGGATCTGATATGTGATTTCCTAAGAGGGATACATGGAAGACATAGTGCACTTTAGAAGATGTATGTAGAAGTTTCAGTTGATAGTCCATAGCTCCAAAATGATCAAGGATCTTGATGGAGATGATGTACTTGGGACATGGATTTATATTCTTCCCAAACCTCATTACCTTCTTCCATGGGGATATGTGGAGAAATACAATGTACCCAACTTTGAACTCATGTTCTCATTGATAAATGTTTCTACAAAACTTATTTTTAATTTTGGGCTTTCTTGATGTGATATTGAATGGTTTCCTCCTTCTTCACCTTTTCATTATCCATTTTAGGTCCTATAAGCTTATGCTCACTAATTTCATCCCAACAAGAAATTGTTCTGCACCTTTTCCCATAAAGTTCTATATTGGGGGCCATTCAAATTCAGGAGTGGACACTATTATTGTAGTATAATTTAAATAGTTTAAGATGTTTTTTCTTTCTGAATTTGAAGTCCTTATAACATGATCTCGCTATAGATTCATGTTTCTGAATTCTTCACTTATATTGGAAATCATTTTGAGGATGATAGGTCATACTGAACAATAGTTCAGTGCTTAATGAATGATGGAGAAATTCCCAGAACATCGATTTGAATCTCAGTTCTCTATCAAAAATAAAGGAAAGTGGTACACCATTCATCCAGACCACCTCTTTGATATATACCCATGCATTTTTATCTAATTATAAATCCTCTCCAATTGTGATAAAGTGAGTTTTCTTGGTAAGATGATCCGCAATTACCCATATAGAATTGTTTCCACTCGATGCCTTTGGAATCCATGGACAAAGTCCTTGGTGATGTTGTATAATTTCAATGTTGTTATACATATTGGTTTCATAATTCCCTTACTCATATATCTTTCATCCTTCTCTTGTTGAAAAACCAGACACTTTTATTTATACTCATTAATCTCCTTCTTTATATTGTCCCACCAAAAGACCCCTCAGAGATCCCAATATATCTTTGTGCTAACTAGTTTAATATTGAACAGTGATCTATCTGCATCATTAACAAGATCCTTCTTTATCATTGGATGATATGGTACCCATAATTGTGACCCAAATCATAAAATTCCTTCAACACCAATCATGAACTCAAAGGATTTCCTATTTCTGATGGCTTCCACCCTTTTAATAATTTCCACATAATTTCTTTGAGAATCCTTTATTTTATCCCCAAGGGATGGTTGAGAAATAATTTTATAAAGGATTGCTGATGTTCATCCTATAATTATTCCCATGTACATATACTACAAATATAAGAAGACTGGATCCTTTTCAATTATCAATATTGTAAAATATGTAATATCATTTCTACTTAGAGAAACTGCCACCTTAATTTCAATACTAGGATAGTAGTGTATTATGTAGTCATAACCCTTGATGATCTCAACCATATATAATGGATCATATTAATATCCTTCTATTTTATTATAAATTTTTTACTCTTGTGATCAGTATATATCATACACTTCTTCTTATAGAGATAATGATGTCATATTTTTAATACAAATATCACAACAAGTAACATCAGATCATGCATAGGATAGTTATGCTAATGGATTTTTAGATTGCTGGAGGAGTAGGATATCACATAAAATTTGTCATTGGAACACAGTCAAATTCTTTCTTTGAAGGATCAATGTACACGATAATGATTCCACTACTTGTTGGGAGCATGAGTATTGGCACAGTGATAATCATCTTTTTCTACTACTTAACACTGGTATTCATTAAATCCATGGAAGTTTTTGTGATCATTAGTGATTCTGAAGGGAATCTCTATGAATTCAAAGTTTCCATACTTCATTCAAATTGTAGTCTTCATAATATATAACATAATCACCATTAATTGTTGATATCCGAATTGAATGTCCACAATAGAGAAATAACTAGACAAACAAAGCGGATCAAACCAGTCATATATCTGTTGTAGGGGATACTTGTTATTCAAAATTATTTTACTGAAATCACAATAATCAATGAATAAGTGAATTGATCCATCATTATTCATGAAAAATATGACTAACACACGCTCTGGGGAAGCACTAGAGTATGAAATACTCTTCCTTATATTCTCATGTAAATGCTCCATTGCCTCTTCCAGATCTATGGTGTCCATTCTATATGATTTCATTGATATAGGTAGTGATCTAGGAATATTTTAATTGATTAATCAACCTCTTGATCAAGAGGAATACCATGTAACTATTTTGGGAATACATCGATATAATCTCCCACGATGGGAAAATCTTCAAGAAGTGCCATCTTATTCTCCAAAATAATTTGATATTGACATGTTTTATCATAATTTAATAATATCCACACTCAATAAAACGATTCAATAGGATTTTTATCTTCATCCTCATGATTGTAACAAATTAGAGGATGCTTTAGGATGTGAACTGTGATATCACTTTCCTTACTTTTGATGTTCTATTTTGAATAAATATATCCAATCCCTGACCAATAAAACATTTAAATCTATTAAAAGATGTAAGATGTGATATTTTGGGAGGTTTTATGCACATATATTAACCAGGGAGGTGTAATAAAGCATGGACACTAAAATTTTCCATTTTTTTGTTCTAATACATAACTTATCCTCCAAATTTTGAGGTTATGTTTTAATGGTTCTACAAAACATACAATATATTAAATAATTCGAAGAACAAGAATCAAATAGTACGTTTTCTATTTTTCAATTAATAACTAGCATACATGTCAACACATTGTTTTTCAGATCTAACATATAAGTAGTGATATCATAAGCCCTTCCATTTTGTCTTGGAGTTTTATATAAATTGCCTTCGGAACCCCTCATCTTTGGGAATTTTTTTGCATAATGCCCATGTTCCTAGTATTTGTAACATTTCATCACTAGTTGACGCTTTATATGAACCTTCATTTCATCTTCCATAGAAGCGAGATTCATCATATTAATTCAGCTGTTTTTATCCATATATCATATTCTCTAACATTTGAATCAATTTTGGGTTCCCATTAGAGAGTTATCTGGATTATTCTAACAAAGATTATTACACATGGGATGTTTGATCTTCTTTCTATCATGGGATTTTTTTTCTAAACAAACCATATTAGACTCTATTATTTTATTATTTTCAATGGTATCCTAAGACAACAAGGAGTGTTTGATCACCATTTAAATTATAAAGGAATAATAGATAGTCTCTTCATAACATTCAAAGTCTCGAATCACCAATTATTTTTATAGAATCATATTTATCCTGATAGAGAAGTGATATCCCTTACTATCAGTGATCATGATAATTCCATAGGTGTACCTTTAAATCCATGTAAATTTTGGTTCATATGCCCTGATGGACTCATCTTCCTTCTGCATGAGTCTAAGGAACTACCTTTCAATATTTAGATGGAGGGTTCGTGGAAAATATTTATTGAAAAATATTATCTTGAATTCCTACCAATCATTAAAATCAATTACCTTCTTAGACTTCATATTTTTTATTTTTGTCCACCAAAAATCATCATCCCATCAAAATGATAGACTAATAGCACACCATTCTCTTTTTTTTAGCACTAGAGAATAAACAATATCTTTTCAATGGAGTTAAACCACTATTCTATGAGAAGTGGATAAGAATATCCACTAAACATGGGAGGTATTTTCCACATAAAAGATTCTACATAGAAATTATCTTTCATTAGAGGAGGAGGGTGTTCAACATGATTCAAATTATTATTCATAACATGATCCAGCTGGGAAAGTACTTCCATAATGTTTTGATCCCCCATTCACATCATATCAGACATATCATTGGGTGATTATTCACATTACCTATCAAATTATTTTTTGGAATGTGTTCTTATATTTCCCTCCATTAACTATGAAAAATAAATTAAAATTAGGGGGATGTAATACCGACTTAATAATAATATAAATGATAATTTAAACATTAAAGGATAAACTATTAAAGTAAATGTATATCCTAAATTGTGACTCCCAAGGTTTCAATATAGGTTCTACATGATCTATTTCCTAAAATATATTCTTATGAGATGTTTTTCATAATAATGGTTCATACTATATTCAGGACATTACAAATGCATTTCCCCCAGGAGTGTCAAACCAAGTGTGCAGTAAGGCCCATTGTTATGCACCCGTTCCCATTCGAGTATAGCTCAATGTTGTGATTTCAGGTTTTAATCATAGATACATCTATCCACAGCCACCTCTACCTATTTGTATCCAAACGTGTATGAATTTCCTTGATAAAACACATACTACATACTAACAAAATTCTAGGGATGTTTTCTTATACTTAGTCTCATCCTTAAGGTTCTAACTAATTTTCACAATTCATTATCTCCAAAAATAACTACCCCATCCTGTAATACCAACTAAAGTGTCACTATACTTTTTCAAATAACATTACATGGTTTTATGTATAATTATACATCAAAAATTTCCATGGATAACGATGTCTTGTGTATTTTATGTATAGGTACATAAATCTGAAAACATAAATCATTTCATTATTTAATGTTCATATTGAGATCATAAATTCCATTGTTCTCATACAATGGTATAGGATTACCTAGGGATAACATAGACAGAGGGGTGATCTAAAATTCTTAATACGAGAATATGAATAAGAATATATCTACATCACATTGGTTAGGAATCATTACATAATGATATAAAAAGGAATATAAAATAATTGAACATATGGAACCATAACATGTATAACATGGGATCATATAAAAATTGAAAATAAAAAATGTAGATGAAAAATAAATCATGAATTTAGAATTATTCAAGTATCACTGCACATAGAGGAGCATAATTCAAGGTCAACCACCCAGATCCTTGCACATGGTGAAAGAGGTCATGGCTAATCGCCAAGACCCTTCCACAAGGTACAAGAGGTCAAGGATAACACCAAGACCATTGCACATAAAATCTCAGGAGATTAAACTTTATCCAATCCATTAGAGCACTATATTGGTTCACCCATCTTAGCATGGTCATGAATATTCATACCACATAATAAATCATACAAAATCTATAAAATATAAGCATAAGGGAACCTAAGGAATGAAATTTTTATCATAATCATTGAATAAATAATAATTTAATGGTTGTATCGTAAAAGTATCCATGTAGGATGGTAATTATAACATACATAAAAATATGTTGTGGTAAGTGATGTCGTATAAAATTTATAACCTGTAAAAAGAGTATTTATAAAATTATAGAATTAAAAAAATTTGTTTGGTTTTAAGGACAGTACTAAAGAGCATTTAAAATAAAAAAACAATAAAATTTTTATAAAACCCAAATAGAAACAAAAGGTTTTCATATTATAATGACTGATTTTCATAAAATACTGTTTTCTTAATATAGATTGTAGAGTTCACTAGAAATTGGGTAAAAATTCAGGAAGTTTCCCCAAAACAATTTTTATTATCAAGAAGTGTTGGAGATGGAATCACTTAAAAGCATGTATATCCATAAATGATAATGATCAATGGATCTTGATACCTATGTTATAATATATAAATAGAAATTATGCAATTTACATAAATACAATATAGGATTTTATTTGTGTAAAAAGGGAGTAAGAACTACCATAAAGAATAATGGAGGTTTGGGTAGAATCTCTCACCTTAAGTCATATGATATACTCAAATTGATATTAATTACAAGAAAAAACAATATAGGTTAATTGATTAATAATTTCAGAACCTATTTTACATGAAATTTATTTATAATAACATTTTTTAGTTCATTAATTAGCTTTTTTATTGGTTATGAGTTACAATTTCACTGTTTGGGTACCTTTTTTTATATCATTTTACTTACATACACGATCAAAATCATGAATAATTAAGATGTTTGTATAGAATTGGAGTAATATTATTGAACTTATAGAAGGTTACATGATTTAAAATTTCATTGGGTTACTAGGTGTGAAAATGAATGATTATATATATCTTTAGTAAAAACCCTTTTGTTTAATGGGATGATTTTTATCACAATAAACACATTTTGTTTTAAGAATAAAAACCATTTCTAAAAAAGATTATAAAACCATATATGAGAGATAATCCATATATTATTTTTGGTTTAAACCATAATAATGGTTTCATGACCATAATTGAAATAGGTAATGGAAATTAAAAACCCATTATTCTAGAATGTGGTAAATAAACACATCTTGGATGGTTTTTTTACTAATTGTATAAAGAATGGTAATATTGAGACGATAATTATGTATTCCATTATCATAACCAAATTAAAATAAATTTAATTTACTAGATGTGTCATGAAATTTGGATGAGGATAGGAAAGGACTTAAAAGAAAACAACAAAAGTTGAAAGAAAAGTAATAGAATTGATAAAAAGGAATTTACCTCATGAGTGATTATTCTTTGAGGTCATCGATAGGTGAGAGGGTTAGGTATTTTGAGGAGTCCTTGGAATTTATAACATGGGTTAGAAACCTGGGGATACATTGGAGCATAATATAGGCAAGAAACAAGGCTTCTGTGTAGTGATGATTTGTGGGGTGTGTGGGTGGTTTTTATAGTGGAGAGAATGATGGTTTCCTTAATATATAAATCATTAAATTATTATTTTTCCATATGAAACTAAATAGTGAATAATACCTGAAACAAATAGTAATAGATTCATGTTATTTCTAACCACTAGTTTTTACATCAATAGAACATCACAAATGACTCAATAATTAATGTATTGAGTTTTTTTTGTAAATAATCATATTTTATTATTCATAAAAAATTCATGTATTTCAGAAAAATATTAAATATTCAACCTAACCATTTTAGATTTTTAGAATCCTTAAACGAAATAAATTTTTCACAAATAATTTTATAAATATGATTAATATAATTTTTAATTAAAATCATAATTGACAGATCTTAAAAATATAACTAATTTTATAATGCTTTAAAATATTACATAAGCTCTTATAAAATTGTCTTAAAACCAGACAGAATAAAATTGTTAATATATGACCACCTTTTAGGAAAATTAATTTTCTAATAAATTAATTGATTAATTTTAATTAAATATTTTAGACTTACAAAAATTGAAATAATCTTACAGTAGTCAAATTATCACTTAATATATGCCCAAATTTTATTTTTACATTTAATGGTGAGGTTATAATTCTTTTGGATGATTTAATTTTTATAAGGGTAATATTAATATTAATAATGGTATGCTACTGTTCATTAGGGTAGGTTACTATACACCAAAAATTATGTTTTTCCATCAAACCCCAAAAATCACACTAAACACAACTATGTATGATAGATTTTAGAATTTTGAGAAACATAAGTTGAAAAATTGTGTTTAATAGTCCCATAGTATAATGATACTTTCTTATTTTACCTAATGGAATTATATTATAAGGCATAATTATAAAAACGTAATTTCATTGATATAACATTGGCTTGTTACAAGGGTTCTAATATATGACACACAGATTAAGTAACTTGTGATTTTTATATTTATCACAAGAATGTAGAAAGCGAGATGAAAGTCCCTTACATCGCATTTATTTTTAGGGGAAAGTTATTTAACATCTTGTATAATGTTTTTCAAAATTTCCCTATCTTGTACAAAAACTACAGACATATCTATAATATTATAAGTGATTTTCATATATTATGTTATTAACTTTTTGCATAATCATTCTCTGTTTTCACTATTTTGGGTGTTATTTCCCTTGGTTTTTGTATGCTTTGACTTTTGATTATTTTTCTTCATACATTAATCATTATTTAATCATATAAAGGATTTTTTCCATGATTTAAATATATATATATATTCATTATATAATAATTTATAAAAATAATCAATATTTGGGTAGTGTAAATGAAATATATCGTTGTTGGAGATGGCCTTTCGTACATAGCATTAACACTACATCCATTTCTAGTCATGTATAAATGAACTAATATTAAATGATATATATTTATATTGTAATTAAATGATCATAATTATGTCACATTTTTCATAGTGTTTTATTAAGACTATACTTTATTCATTCTGTGTATAGAAAGAATGAATCATGTCACTTTGATGAGGTGATATACCACACTTCTATAAAAGATATTATCATAATCCCATAAAATGGATCCGATTATGGTGTGTGTTATATAAGAATTATATAAGTATAAAAAAATAATAAATTTCATATATAACATATAAAATAAAACATTCCATCGTTATTCCCATCAATGAGTGGTGGAAAATTGAAATCGAATGATGTCATTTTTCGAGGTGGTAGTTCACCATATACATGAACATTATGTTAGATACCAATTAAATGGAAGTGTCTGTATGTGTAGGTAAAACCCATTAAATAAAAAAATATCAAAATATTTAGGATAATTATTTTAAAATATAATCAAAGAATATGAATAATTATGTGGGTGGATATTGAATATAATGAAACAGTTCTTGAGGAAGGATGATACCTCTTCTTGGTAAACTCTTTTTGGTTTGATCCAATGAGATTCTATTGATAGTTTTCATCCTAAAGTGAGAATCACAGGTTTAGGGTAGAGATATAGGGAGATATTTGGGTAGATAATGGCCAAGTAAAAGTTACTTGAGAGATATGAATAAATTTTAGGGGTGAGTTTCATGAAAAGATAATTCTCTCTTAATCGAAGTAATTAATTTTAATCATATTCATTAAGATTTTTCATCCAAAAAATAGTTGATTATATAAATTATAAATACTTATGATTCCAAATATTTTATAAATTTTTCAATCATAATTTCAAATAAGTGGAAAAATTTAATTTAATATTAATCTTACAGAAGGGATTACAATGCGTGTTTTTTAAGTAAGATGTTCAGATGGGTTCAATGGATGTATATTCAATTTCATTGTGAAAAATTATAAATGAACATAATTTGATTAATTGATTTAATTTTTACCTTTTTATACATTAAAACAAATGAAATATATATAATTTATCCTAACAAATAAATTATATGCAAAAGAAGTTTTCAAGTAAAAATCAAAATTTCCAGAATTTAATAAAACATGACATTTAAGAAAACAATATAAACAATTCACCATATACTATTTTTTGCTTTCTCTTCAAATTAAAAATTATTTTTATAACTGAAATTTATAAATGATTGAAAAGTTATTTTTAAAATAGTTAATCCATTAAATGGAGTTAAAATCACCTTTAATAAAATTGTGATTTTATATGAAATATTGTGGTTGCACTTATCTTATACCTATAGATTCACTTAGATGAATGTAAAAAATATTTGATTGAATATATAATATATTTATTTCATTAATATCAATCAATAATTTTAATTAATTTAATTTATTCAGATAAAAAATTTATGCAATTATAAAAGAAATTCTATAAAAATATTATCTATATATTCAATTTGTTGTTATATTTATATATAATTAATTTATAACTGACAAATTCATTATATATTTGAGCGAATCATATCTTTTCATAAGTTATTTAATTATATTAATAGATGATAAATTAATAGTAATGTTATATCTTTTTATAAATAATAATGATTTTAGTAATATATTGTAGCTCGGTAATACATGGTCTTGCATGTGAAAGAATATATTTATGAAAGTTTTTGTTATGTGGAATGCATGTTATCTCTTCATTGTGATAATTATGTTATATAGATTGACTTTATTTAAAATGGTAATAATATTGTAATGTATTAGGATATTATATTCTCTTATATTCTTTGTGTTATTTTTTAATCATTCTATGAATTACAATGTTTTATTTTATAATTTTTGGGGGGTTACAAATTTTCTTTCTTTATAAGATATAATTTTGTGTTATATTATGTAACAATTGTGTTTCCCACATTCACATTTTAAATGATTATTTATTATTCTATTTAATGATGTGGATTTTAAAAAAGGATATTTTCAAATATTAAACCATTTATTTTTGAGGTTAAATACATAGGGTTCTATTTGTATAGGGATTTGATGAAGCAATTCAGAAAAATACTTCAGATAGTATTAAAATTGATATATTTATTAACACACAACATTGATCTCTAAATAAAATGTTTTATATTATAAAAATATTATTAGAATCTATTAATTGAATTGGTGGATATGAATATATATAGCTTAATTATATAATATTTTTATAATCCCCATACTCAATACTAATATAAAGATTAATTCTAATGAAATAAGCACCAAATTTTTGTTGAATCCATTTGTGTATCAAAAAACCAATTTTCTTAAACAACTTATTTATTTTATTTTTTTAATTAAATTTTTTTATTTAATTCAAATATTATAAATTATAAAATTTAAAATATAAATAATTTCTAAAATAATAATATAAAAATTAATTTATATTGAAATTTTGGGATTTTTGTGTAATGATTTATTTTTCAGTGAATTAAGAAAAAAATATTTAAATTCTATCAGTTATCATTTAATATTGTAATTTTCAACACCAATTTTAGTTTTTTATTTATTATTAATGTGTAATATTATTCTTTTGATATATAATGATATATTTTATTCAATTTCAATCATTAATAATGACGATTTTTATTTATGTTAATTTTTTAATAAATTTTTTCTAAAATGTTTTTTGTTGCATATTATGAATTAATAGTAAAATTTATTTATATTAAATATAAATATTGAATATTAAAAATGGATACCATATTGGGAATCTAGTGTTTAAAATTTTTTCCTTTTATTTTTTTCATTGTAAACAATAACTGTGGTAAATAGTTTTCTCCCTGTTAAGGGGAAAATGCCACAAACATGGTTGAAACTATGACATGAGGTCTCAAATTCTACTAAATACTTACCCTTATTTAATTACCTGAGATATAATTGACTATATAATTTTAAAATTATAATATATGTTATTTTTATTGAAAATATATTTGATTATTTCATTTATAATATTTTTAGTAATCAAAAACACAGAATGACACTACCTTTTTTTAATTAAATTTATATGATAAAAATTTTATAATAATATTAAATAAATTAATATATAGGTTTATTTTTTTACGTTATAAATTTATTTTTATGTGATAATATTTATTTTAACTTTTAGTAATTTTATAATTATCTTAAATCCTTACACAATGTTGAGATAGTGTTTGTGAAAGGATTATAAATATAAATGTAATTAATTTTAGAAAGATAAAAAGTAATATTTAATTGAAAACAAGAGATATAACATTAATTTTATTGTCAATAATAATGTATAATTCATTAATAAAGTTTTTATTCAAATTTTTTAATCTAGAAGATATTAAATACATCATAAATAAATATTATCAAAAATAGAATTAATGATATTTTGCAAAAATAATATTTTATTAAATTATTTAAAAAATATTAAAAATATCAAATGGTGAAAGTTATGTTTATAAATGGTCTATAATTTTATTCCTTTTCCATTTATGATCCAATTGAATAATTATAACAAAAAATTCGACCCATTGTGATTTATAAAGTCATTACCATCAGTAAAAATAAAATTTATTAACTAATGATTAAATAAAAATATACGTTTTAAAATACCACACAATCCATTTCAAATTTTATTTAATGATGGTATTAAAACAAAATGAAATTTTATCTACATAATTACAGCCACATGGGGCAACATTAACATGTAAATGAATTTATTATTTTTAATTCATTTTATTATTTTTATATGTGATATTTTTCTTCCATTATAAATTGTAACCCATACATCATATTCTTTAAAAAAAATTGAGAAATTTGAATCAAAAAAACCATGTCCAATAATCATATTAAATTACATATACTTAAAAACAATTTCTCAGATGACCATTCAAAAGGTCCTTAATACAGGATCTAAAGGAGGACAACCAAAGAATATGTAATCCTTTTACTCGACCTCTTTAAATATATCTTATCTTCTTCCTCCTGTAAATATGTTTATTTATACTAAAATAACAATTTATTTATCCTCAATGTACATAAATTTAATTATGAGTAACCACAACTATGCACTTAATTTCTATCAAATGGGATACAGAAAGTATCGCTCATGTGCACATGTGGGTAAATACATCCACGAAGTGATTTGAATCATTCTCCATCATGAAAATTTTTTGATGGTTATTATTGCTGATTTATTATTTTTATATGATATTTATTACATTTTCATACTTATGTGATTATAATATGTCATCTAAATTTTTACATTTATTTTTCCTCTACCATCGGAAAGAGGAAACATCACCCATTCATATATACATACTAACCTCTCAACAAAGTGATGTAATTAATTTTTCATCATTTTTTATACGAATAATAATAAAGGTGAATATAATTATTAAATACTATAATAATGATAGGATTAACATTTTCTAGTGATCTACTAGTGGAAAAATTATATGGACTAGAATAGAAGAATATATAATTCAATGAAAAAGAAAATATTTAACAACTTTAATCATTGACTTTAATATGAAATTATTAATAAAAGGGGTTGAAAATATAATAAGTACATAATAAATTAAATTATATATATATAAATTATTCTAGTATATATCTATAATAAATTAAAATTTATTATACATGAGGTTAGAGTGCTTTTGGAGACAGACGATCTTATGCTAAAGGATTTCCTCTCACTTTTATATTTGTGAGGAACCATGTATATTCACCACTTTTTTCTTTTTTGGTGTATATTATACCCATAAATTATTCCATAGTTATTATAAATAAATTTATATGAAAAAAAATTCATATATTTATCACTCTTTTATTATATTTTTATTTAGATATTTCAAAATCAAAAATTATTTTATGTCAAATTCTAATTATTTAATGGTTTTTTTGATGATTGTGTTTACAATGATGAAATTTACTAATCTACCACACATTAATATCATGTATTTTCTTCTCTTCTAGTTATTTATTTAATTTTCTAAAAATAATAATATTTACCTATATTTAATAAATAAAATAATTAATAAATTGATTTTTATAATCATTGAAATTTTTATTCATTGATAGTGAATATTTTCAACTCATGTATATGTATGAATTAAAAAATATAATTATTATTTTTTAATATTCAATTATAGTTTTTAAATATAATTTTTACCCATTTTAAATTTTATACAAATAATTTTTTAGTTAATATTCTTTTCATTTTCTAAATAAATCAATTTTTACTCATTAAAAATAATATCAAAAGACGTAATATATTACCATATATGACATGGTCATAATTTCCCACCACTATGGTTGATAAAATACTTGAATAATCCTTCACAAATTTCCATGGTTCATTTCGATTAGAAAATGTTTCACAGTATATTGCAATTTTTTATATTTTAATTGAAATTTTCCAAAATGAAAGGTTATTTTACTCTATAAACCTTAAAAGTGACCTTTTAAAGTCATATTAATTTATAATGTAATCATCTAATGTTTATTATTCTTTATTTGGTATAATATCCCAAGATACTATTATTTTTATATCTCTTTATGGTTTTTGATTATAATGGTCAAATTTTTATGGAACCCATTTAATTTTCATGGGTGATGTTATGATGAAATATAGAAATGTTTTTGAAATGTGTTTCGTTTAAATGGGTTTTGATATATAATGAATGATTTATTATATAGTGGAACACATATAAACGGATTAATATTATGTAACTAGTGGGTCTATAATTATATGTTCGTCTAAATATTTGTGTAATTATGGATATCTTATGATATAATAAGGGATGGAAGGAGGAATTTTCCAATTTCAATAAAGTACTCATTCAAAATTGATATTATTTGGAGTGAACTTTGATTATGGTTATGATAGAATGTGTGGTAAATCCATTGAACTCTGACGGCCTTTAAAGTGGTCCATGAATTAATAAATCATTTTCTTTGATTATGTGAATATTTTTATCTTTTTTATTATAGTAGTGTTATTATCTCATGAATAATGTTATTTTTTCTATTGTGATAAATTTATTATGGGATGAAAAGACATATTCAATGATTATAGATTGTGTGACACGATAAGTTGGGTTTTAATTTTTAAATGTTAAGATCTGGTTCTCATACCCTTTTACACATGTTATGTTAATGTTATCATTGATATATCCCTTTTTTACCCATTATGATCATCTGATCACACCCTTTATTATTTTTTCATTGCGATGGTTATAGAGAAATGTTTTAAAAACATTATTTCTAAGAAGTGTTCTATTTAGGAATATATCAAGGTAATATAATATATATCATCTATGAATTAAAAATATTAGTCTCTAAAGAAAATAACCTTTATAGTAATTTCATCCATATTATTATGAAATTATTTTAATATTAATCTATGAAAATGTTATATTTATGTATAAAAAGTGTGATTGAGTATAAAAACTAAAAATTTTGATTTATTAAGAAAGTAATCTATCTATCTATTGATATTTATAGGGTTCATAACAAATAATATTGATCGTATTAAAAAAATCTGTATCTTTTGTAATCATTTATGATGATTTCTTCCAATAAAAAAATTAAAATTATTGGTATTTCTCATTAAATCTATCTTGACTCATCTATTGTTCAAACTATCACACCATGAAAAAGTTAGTATAATCAAATAATACATTAAAAAATAAGAACAATAAAATTAATAAGATGAAGATGAAAATTCAATCAACATACCACAAACATCAAAAAACACAACAAAATTCAGCATTAACATCCAAATTCCACATATGTAATCCACCATTGATTAAAGAAATAAAATAAATCATGAATGACCTATTATGTAAAGAATACAAAGGAACTGATATTATTTAAATTTATGTAGTCAGTATATGCCATGTTACTCAAGTTTACTCTCCATCAGAAGATCAAAAGACTTCAAGAATAATGAGGAAATATCCTTGGATAAGAAAAGGGACACTATGATAAAGAACACTGTCAGTTGGAGGAAATTAGTTAGTATAAACAACTCATTAGTTAAGAAACAAAAATTCTATAGGATTTCATGTTTTAAAAAATACCATAATTACATGTTTTAAAATATATATAAAAATACTTATTTCACTAATTTTTTAATAATGTAAATATTACATACATTTGATTTCTCACAATCATATTTGTTGCTTTAAAATAAAATCATTCACATAAAATTCATTTTTTAGCCCCTTGTCTACTTTCATACAAAATTCTTAAATTAAACACACTTTTAAGACCATGTTTTTTTAGTACACATTTACTATGTCAATTTAGATATATTTTTATAAAAAATCAACACACATGAATCATAATCCATGAATATAGTAAAGAAGTCAAATGTAGTAAGCAAGAACATAATAATGTATACATTTCCCTGGGAAATACTAAATAAAAATTGAAATAATGATCCAAATAAATAATAATTAATTATATTGATCATATGAGAAACGCTATAATGATTCCATGATAGGGGAATATAGAACATATACATAAATTGCCAAGATCATTCCCCCAACTAGTTCAAAAATTTTAGAAACAAGACATAAACCATTGGAAGGGGCTCTACATATATACATTAATTGCATAACCAGTGGTGGGGGAACCACTTCATGATTAATGTTATCATATACAAGTAATGAAGGTTATAATGAGGATAGAAAAAATATTATAAATTATTTACAGAAGAAGATTCATTAAGAAATATATAAAAAACGTCCCTTATAGAAAAAACCCCAAGTCTGTATATACAAAAAACAATATAGATTACAAAATATTAAAAAATATTTTTTAGAACCATTTGAATAATTCCAACTAGTCATTGAAATTAGAAATTAATAATGTCTTTTCTAGAAACAATGTTAATTATTATTTCCAATTATATACTATCTATGAAATTACTTTTTTGTGGTTCCAAGTTGGCCATACATTTTGGAAATAATAAACCTAAAAACATTGATATATATATATATATATATTTAATATTAAATAATTAGGTCCATGATTATATATATAATAAAAGTAATAAATATTTTTATGTTTCCATATATATTAAATTGTTTAAATGTAAGTAATTATGAATATAACCCAATAAATTTATTTACATATGAACAAAGTACTACATGAATTTATTTATAGATAAAAAGGTTTATATATATATATATATATTAATGATTGGAATACCAATTCAAATAATCTGACCATTGAAAGTAATTTTTAAATTGAGAGGAAAATAAGTTCTTAAAGACAATACGTCATTCAAAAAATAGTTATAAAGTGAAAATTCCTTAAAAATCTTATAAAATCATCATAATCATGAAAAATAAATAATAATTATATAAATTATTAAAAATAAAAAAAATAATTTACAGTAAATTTAAAACCAAAATATCCTGTCAAATCATTGGTACAAATATCAGGATTGAGGAAATAGTAGACCATATAAAATCATAACAAGAAGTGAATATAATTTTACACCACATTAACTTAAATTCATCATAATTATATAACAAAATGAATATATTTCACTATATATATCTCAATAAAAAAAATTTATATATATTTGGAGTAATATAAAAAATCATTAACATAATATAACCATGTATTTATTAACTAATAAACAAAATTCCCAAAATACAAGTAACTATATGATCCAAAAAATTTCTTCACTAGTTTTTGTAAATTTATCACACATGATACTCTTTATAAAACATCTTACCTAATAAAATTATTCATAACTCAAGGAATATAACCATAAAAAGGGTTGAGACCAAATGAACTTTAATGAATAAACTCAAAATATTATCCCACTGGTTATATCATAATTATATGATAAAATTAATATTGTGAATATCTATCTTAATAAAAAGGTCATGGAACAATAACAGTTATCTATATGACATTATTGAATGCCATATAAACTCAAACGATCAAACACATTTAATGGTATATGAGTTCACCATGGTAAATAACTACCATTTAAAATAATCATTTGATGATGAAATAGAGCATGTAATATGTATAATAAATAATTACATTGTGAAAAGTTAATATGTTATCAGATACAAACATAATATAGTATGTAAACCTATAAGATATCACATCTAAATACAATGATGTGATCAAATATATACATGATAATTACCATATTGAATTTGGTGAACAATGCTATATGTGACCATGTATATAGAATTTTTTATAATAAATCATTATGTGATCATTTCATCCCACGACCTTGTGAAATAACAATTACATGATCATTTTTCCCACAAAATGTGTTTTATAATAAATCATTATGTGTATGCAACCTAAAAACAATATTCATCATATTTTAAAAAATCGTTGAAATAAAATGTGTTTTATATCCCTTTCAAATGTAATTATATAAATTATGTTTTAATAATGTTGTTAATAAAAATTGTAATTCCATGAAATAAAAATTTCAATCCATTGATACTATATCAAATTCTAGGTAGATACTGTTCAATTATTTATATTATATGTATATCATATATAGATAAAAGGAATTGAATTTAATTTGTAACGTCCATAATCAATAAATGTATGGAAACTTGGTGATTAAAAATTAATAAATTAAATGAAAAATCATATTTTCACTATGAATTATCATTGGATAAATTCCATGAATATAACATGTGGATATTTAGGGAAGAAAAAGTATGTTATTGAATAATCCTAGGGTAAAAAATAAAATTTCATAGTCAATGTAGAATAATATTCTTAATGTTATCATTTTTTAAATATCCTTAATCATATATAAAATATGAAATAATAGTCTTCCCAAGATAAAAACATATTAGTTGGATAATTTTAAAGATATCTTTGGAAACCTGGTATATCATTAATCTTTTAAAAATATTCATTAAAAAATATTATTGGAAGCATATAAGATTACAATTTCATTTAGGAACATATAATGTGTACAAATAATTACTCATCAAAAAAATAATGTTTTTTTAAAATTTGTCAAATTTGCAAATTTGAAATTGGGATTCTTTTCACACATTGATAAATAATACAATAAAATAATTATAAAAAATCATCAAAATGTTATAAATGAAGATTTAAATAGTATGATGTTATCTTAATCATTAATTTAGGAATCCACAAAGACATTTATAAAAGAATAAAATGAATATGGAAAGTGGAAAATATCATCTCCTATGAGAAAACAATTGAAAATTTTAGCATCAATTACAAGAAACACTTCATGGAAAATATGATTCTGAGGATATAAAATTTTTAAGAGAGATGCAAAACCCCATAATTTAAATGAATCTGGTAAAAGTATTCCATTATGAATAAACCATACAATATGAATGATATAATTTTTCATATTATTAAATATGTCTCATAAAATTAAATTGTTGACAAAGAACCACCTTCCATCATTCCTAGCATCAACTAAAGAATATTAATAATTTTTATAATATAATAATAATCACAATCACCTATTTTAGGAATATATTAATATCAATATCCTTTTTAAAAATCATTCATAATTATTCTACTCATTCATATTTATTAGTTATTATCTATTTCAAATATTGTGTGTGAGTAATATTTATTGTTTTAAAATATTTTCAGATATGTGATGTTATTATTTATTCCTCTACAAATGTTCAGTATTTAGAGAAAATTATATTTAATGGAATTGATTCTATATTATTATTCAAAATTTTACATTTTCATTCTATTGTTTTTTTGGTTAGGATCCCTAATTATCAATTCAGATATGATCTTGTTTTTTTTTGGGTATTTTTAATGACAGGATGTGGGTATCTTAATTTATATTCTAAGTATTAATATTATTATTACGAAAAACATAATTATTATTTACTTACCTATATCACATCTTATAATAGTTATTTTCTCATAGAAATATATCATATTATTTTGTATTATTCTTCCTAATAGTAGGTAGACAGGCCCAAACATGAACATTGCAAAATTTATAGACGGGCATAATTATTAAAAAGGTTAATTAAGTAAAAATATCATTAATATAGAATAATAATGATATTATTATATTTATTTTGAGTTTTAAATTTACATTTTAATAAATTTAAATAAATATAATGAAACATGAAGAGAAATTAAATATTTTACTCCATATATGTGGTAGTCCAAAAAACATAAAATATGGCGTTTTCATTTCCCCACAAATGAGAGAGAATGAATATGGATTATCATTTGTCTATTCATAAGAATAATTATATTATATATTTCTTATTTGTTAATATATTATTTAAATTTTACTAGATAATATAGGATTTGTGTAAAATGATATGTCAGTTCATTTTGGAGGTGGTAGTTAGGAAAAATGCATGAATAAAAACTTCATTTTTTTCAATGTAAACAGGGCAGAGTGGTCAATTGATATTCCCAAAATAACACAAAATAAGTTATAATATAAGTATATAATTTATCCTATATTATTGGGGAAATTATATTGAAATGGCTGTGATTGAAAAGAAAAAATGTTACCAAAATTTTTTGTACTTATGTTGATAATTGTGAACATCCTACTGAGGATTTCATGGAAAGAGTGGACACAAGACAAAAAATTTCCAAAAAAATATAATAAATTGAAATTAAATTATATTAGATGGTACAATGTTTGAATTTTAGGATTAAATCTTGATTTAGGAGTTGTATTGAATGGGTGTAGAGAGGTTCCTTTTATAAGTAATGAGAATGGGATTCTTGTAAATATTTCATATTCAAATGAAGATGGGACATGTTTTGCAGTTTAAGAATACTCCAAAATGAAAAATTATTGATTGTAGATATTTTTTAAAATTTGAATATCAACAACTTAATAAGAAAAAAGTAATTATCATTTATGGAATTTAATATATATTGTTAATCTATCACTTCCATTTTTATTTTTCGATGGTAACTAGGTTTTTACCTATGTAAATAATATTCAATGCAAAAAAATAAAGTTTAATTTTTTTTTCATAATACATACCATCTAATTAAAATTATAAAATATATTTTTTTCTATTATCAATTTTAATGTGTTGTAAATAAATTTTTTAATAATAAAAATATAATGTTTTAACAAATTGGAAAATTATTTCATAGGATTTAAAATAAAAAATAATATATTGAAAATTAAAATTAATATTTTGAAACTTATAAAGATACATAAAAAATAAAAAAATAAATTTGTCAAAATAAAAAAATTATATACTGTGATTATATAATGATTATTTCATAAACGTTATGGTCTTTATAAATGTTTATTTTTCACATTTCACCTAAAAATAAACAATTATGAATATTTCATGAAATTTCATATAATGATAATATTATTATTATAATTCTAAAATTGATTTTCATTTTCTCAAATTCAATTCATTAAATTTTATTATTTAACATTTAAATAAAATCTTATATATATAATTAAACGTTTTCTCAATGGAAGATATTTTTTAAAAACATTATTTATTTTTATTCTTATGTCTAATCAATTAAAAATTAAATTAAATGTTAACATATTATTGATAATAATAATTTCTTCAATATGTAATATTTTCAGTATCATCATATTAAGAATATATAAATAGAATTAAAAAATGCCTACATTTTAATGCATAAGTCAGCCTTATAATATATTTGGAAATAGTTAATGAATTTAATTAATGTATTATTTTTTGAAAAAAATTTATTTTTAATTATATTCATATATCATAAATTATTTACCGAAAAATACAGAAAAAAACTTATAGTCACTTTATAAAATTTATATGCCTTTTCTCAGTTTATTGTGGACAAGTATTGCAGGTGAGGAAGAATATTAAAAAAAATTATATTTCCAAGAAAAATAAAATTTAAAATCTCATGGTGTTACACACCCCATTTAAATAAATTATATACTAAAAATTTTAATTAAAACATACCAAAGAAAATACTTTTGGGTATCTTTAATTTATGAATGATTAAATATAATATTTTTAATAAAACATCAACATCATTTAATATTTTAAAATCATCACTCAATGGATACTAACCCTATATCTTCATTTCTATCATTCCTTGAAATTTATTAAAAATATGCTTCCTTAGATGGAAAATATGAATATTGTGTTTCTAGAAACATAACATTGAAATACTCATTCTCATTATCTTGATTCCATTCAAATAATATGACTGAAATGATTAGGAAAATATTGAATATAGAAAATTCCATAATCATATAAATATGACATATCAAACCTAATATGTCTCATCTACTAAAATATTCATTTCAACCATTGATTCTTTAGATCAAATATGATATAATGGGATAAACCTATAACTCTTTTAGATAATGTAATTATTTCAATCTTCCTTTTATTTGTAGGGTCGCTAACCTAAATATATTCAAATACCTCTTTATAATTTATTATGATTCTATGATATTCCATAGAAAACCCCTCAATGTATCTATCTTGGTGTGTAGTCTTTGTCTCCCTCAACATTATCTTGATTAAAAATTGAGTTGATACTCATCCAACCATTATTGTGTTTACTAACACTAGGTTCATCTATGTGACATCCACACCCACATTCTAATATTAAAATAGAGATGTTATTTAAAGGGGAATAACATAATATCTACTTTACCAAAACCTCATGAATTTTTCCTATAGTTATTCTTAACCCGTGACCTATCCCATGTTTTGTAATAATGTTTTATTATCCTAAAAACTAACATATTCAATATTTCATTGAGTAATATAATAGGGTATCTATAACTTTTATAATATGATAATCCTTAATATATCACCCAATGATAGATATTATATACGAAATCAGTAATAACATTAATATAAAATATACATAAAAACTTATCTGATATTATCTATAAATCCCACATGTTCACAGGTCTCATAATAACATGATATAAAAAATATTTCATTATAAACCATAAGTAATCATAGTTGTTACCAATGAAGTTGAGTTTAATTTGTTTTCAAAAGGTTATGGATTATTGATGATTGTGTAAGTATATTAATATTTGTTTCATAACATTGTATTAAGTAACTATAATTGTGATGATTGTTTAATATATCCTAAATCTCGAAGACATGTGTTAATGGTTTTAATGAACTAATTCCTTATTTTTACAAATGAATAAGGTATATGAAAAAAATAGAAAAAATATATTTTCATGAGAAAAATTGGATTTTTATATTCTATGGACATGAAAAATTACTTACTACTTTACATGATGTATTTTTCATTAGGAAAGTATATAATTTTTTGATGAATAAACTAAATATTTTTATAAAGAGTTTAGGGTTAAATGAGGAAAACAAATCAAGAAAAATGAGATAGACCAATTTAAATAATTGAGGGATAAAGCTAAACCATAAGGGAGGGCTATATTTAGTAGATAATTTTATTGAATGGGTTTGACTACCTACTTGAGAAGGATGGTATTCATGGAGGTGAACAGGATACGAACGTTGTTACAACTGTGCGGGGAGGCACTAAAATATGTACATTTTATGAGGTGTGGCTCTTGGATCAAACCACATGATACTCACACTGAGTTGTTGATGGAATGTACTGATTTTTAATATAAATATATTCTTAAAAAGTATTAGAAATGTAATGTTTATCTTTTAGTACATAATTATTGCCATTTCACTCAATAAACTATCTAAAAATGGTTCATGGAACTCTTATTAAAGGTAATTGGTGGTTTTGTGAGGGAAATTTATATATGATCTTATCTTTTAAAAGAGGTAATTATCCCTTAATTTCCTGATTAATAGTTTTCTATGTTTCTTTTTGGTTTAGACATTATACAAAATACACTTTTCCATTTGGGTTTTTAGAGGGAATGATGGAGTGGGGTTTGAAGGTTGACTATATGATAAACACCTAGTGTGTATTTTTAATAAATAGAGTGTATCTAATATAAGATGTGAATTGGTTTGGCCAGAACCATTCGTAGTTTGTAATTGTTTTTAACTGGAGAGGAAAAAACGTGATTATTACATACTGTGTAAATATTATAGGCCAGGTAATCCACTTGGTTCCATTTTTCAAATAAGGGAAAGGGCCTTTTATTTTGTGTGGATACCTAACACCTCTTCTCTCATGTATTGGATGACTGATATAGGAGCACTCTTGAATACCAAACCAAGGGTTTTCCATATATCTATATTCCAATCATTTATTATTTTCTAGTTTGTCTTGATGGATGTGTATTGCTGGGTACTCTCTTTATATAGAACAGTTCATTATTTCTCTTCTCCCCTATAGAGTTATTTTGGTGAAGCCTCTTATTCCCTATTTTCTTATTGTTCATTTTCATAATTTTTTTCATCCATTTTAGCACAAACCAATGGTGGATACTATATTTTTTTTTCTACCATGTTTTTCGATTAGTCTGCTTATTAATTTTCTTACAATGTCTACTTTTTTATATCTAGTTCTCATTGTGCGACATGATATATATTTTAGTGTTTTCTGATATACTAATTAGATGCCTTGATTAAATTATTTAGAACCTTGTCCAGATTCCCAATTAGTATAATGACATGGTTGGAGGTTTTCAATCACATCTTGGAAAACCCATGCTAGTTTTTACATATCTTCCACATTATACACCACCCTATTGGGTGGGTGTGAGCCATCGAACATAGTGGGAGTATTAGTAATTTTAATGAGGTTTTTTTTGAAGGGGGTACTACCTTATTTTGATGTGATTACATGTTATTAAAATAGTTGAATTGATTCGGTGGAAAATGTGGAATCATCTAGATGAACTCATGGATTATTGTAGGATTATGAAATGTTTTTGAGATAATTAATGTTTTTTATACTGATGAAATTATACTCCTTGTATATGGCTCACGTGTTGTTGATACTTGATTAATGGGAATAGGCCATTGATTTTTGAATTGGGATTATAATATATGGAACTATATTACTTTTTATTCTATGTGAATTGTTACTCCTTATATCTAGCTTCCTTTTTCTACCTTGGACAATCAACATGGAAATTCTCCTTAGGATCCACACAAGTATTTACAAATATTTCAATACAGCTTCTCAATGGAATGTGTGTCTATTCCTTGTTTATTTATATCATGGATCTGGACCATGTAGACGTAACATGATGAGGATTACCTAGTCATTTATTACTTGGATACATAAAATGCAGTCTTGGAATGATGACGATTACATTGTCATTTATACCTTAGATCTAGTGAAATGGTTCTATCACTAGATTACTCTGTAAATCCCATAATCATTATTCTACTATGTTTTTCCATTGACCCATGTTATGTTTTCATGATCATAGTTGTTAAATGAGACATTATCACTACTGCTTTTTAATTTATATTACTATTATATATTTCACACTATTACATATTATATACACACACTGACTAGTTATAGACACTGTTGGTGGTGGCCTATTGAGTATATCTCACACCCTTTTTAGGATGTGATTGGTTACCCCATCATACATGATGGATTCTTGTAGGGGTTTAGGAAAACAGTCGTATACCAATTCGTGACTGATAATTTCTTAGGGGCATAAAAGGTCATGATTAAACTATGGATTGGGATGTTATTATGAGATAGTTCTTTATGGCCCTTTATACTTTTATTCATGTCTTATACTAGTTTTTTTCATGTATTTCCATACATTTATATAGAGGCATGACATAAACATATTATATATGATATTTACATTGACTCTATTTTCTTTTAATTACATTCATGTGAATATTAATCTACATTTAGTAATTTAAATTATGCTTCCTATTTGTTAATAAATTGTGATACAATACTTTTACTCTAATCATGAGGTTATAGTCCCCCCACCATACTATTAGAAACCCTTTCTAGTTGTTTATGTACTTTATAATTACAGGATCCATTCATTAAATCTTGTAACCAACCATCATAGACCACTATTTAGTGAATCCCAATTAATGACATTACAAAATGTTAATAGATTTTTTTATTTTCATTTATTCATGATTTGATATAATATATTGGAGTTTGGTACTGAATTTGATCTACATTATAATCCATTCCTAGGATTATCCAACCTTGATTGGGGTAATTTACATGTTTCATGGAGATTAGTATTTTATTATTTTTCATATTATAGATTATTTGATTCCACTACTGGTTGATGAAGAATCAATTTCAAGATATTATTAACAAGAATAAGGAATTAAATTTTACTTTTGGAATAATATAGAAAATAAGAATGTGTTATGAATCATTTTAGGATCATTAATGAATTCACATGACAAGCATATTCCAATCCTAATTGGATGCATTTCATGTTTGCGTGACATTTATTATTGGTTCCTTGTGATATATAATTTTCACTAATAAACATTATAAAAAACATATTTTGCACAATAAAGTATTATTACATTTTATTTTATAACATAAATAGTTTTTACAAGTATAGGAAACAAAAAACACCCAATGTAGTCAATTATGGAATGTTAATTCATGGACCATAGGTCACATATACTAGAACATGTAATGATTGAAATTAAAAGGATTCCAAACATCAATTTATTTGTTTAATGGAACATTACATATTGGATTTGGTGGTCCATTTTGTTCAACCAATTAATGATAATTT
Source organism: Viscum album (assembly GCA_963277665.1). Taxonomy (NCBI): domain Eukaryota; kingdom Viridiplantae; phylum Streptophyta; class Magnoliopsida; order Santalales; family Viscaceae; genus Viscum; species Viscum album. Next base: position 1,345,251,094 of record OY728121.1, on the reverse strand, counting down.
TAAACTAATAGGAATTTAAATTTATTTGAAATTATGAAATTGAATGGTCATCATGAAATTTATTTTCCAATTTAAATAGACAATCCTTATACAATGACCTATACTGTGAAATAGATATATTGAACTAGACCCAAGCTTTTTAGGTTTAGATGGTTGTGTATCTAGTGTTCATAACGATGTTTACAATTATAATTTCCATCATTAGGAGCCAGAAGAGGGGTTTTTATCATCTATAGTAAGGTTTGTACATATCCATCATTTATATCTATGATCTGGTTATAATAAAATCTATTATAACATGTGTGTCTGAAATTTTTAGAGATATTCCTCAATGATGTCCTCATGTTGTGCTCTAGGAGTGTGGTTATGATCATGCGCTGGAGTTGGTTTTCACTATAAAACTACTAGAACCTCCTGCATCACCTCTGCTGGAATCTCTTATTTTTCCTGATATAGGTGATGATTTCCATTGACGATTATATTTATTTTTATTTGTGAAAACCAATTAGGGAGACCCATAAACCGCCATGACTATGGATGAGAGGATACATGTGTTCTAGTACCATCGTTGTCCAAATTTTTCTTAGGGATGTTCTTTCAAAATCTTTGGAGATATGCATTAAGGCTAAAATTTAGATAATAGAGAAGTAGAAGACTCCTATATAACTAAGAGTGAAGATCATGAAATATATTTTTAGGGATCCACCATGTTTTGGTGGGATGTTTTGAACTATGCTAAAAGGATATGAGATGTGGATTCATTGGATTTTCAATCCATGTTTTATGAGTACTTATTTTTAGAGTCTCTAAGAGGTGAATGGGACAATGATTTTAAGCATCACTAGTAGGGTTTGATTACCATTATGGATTATTCTAATAATTTTATAGAGTCTCAGTGCTCTATTCCAATGTATCATAATGATATTCTGTATAGGGAAAGATACTTTGAGGAAGGCCTCAAGCATGTTATTCAATCCCTGGTGAACCTATTTTTATTGACTATTACTACAAAGATAGTGAATCATGTGATAATTTCCAAAGTAATCCTGAGGTAAGCTAGTGGTTTAAAGTAGGTAGTTCATCTTCTTGATAGACTAGGTTATAGATATCTAAATGGAAGGGAAATATTGAGGCTTATTATGGTAGGAATACCAGTAAGGGTATTAGTGGTTGTAGTTAAGTCTTATGTCATAATTTTTATAGGAGAAGACACATCATGAGATATTGGGATTGAGACCTAGTTATGTGTAGATCATGTGAAATGATTGCCCATGTATTTTTTTAATGGAATAACCTGTATAAGTCAATGAGTGGAGTTCAACACAACCTCTGGGTTCAAGAGTTGGATTCACCACACCATGTATGTCTAGAATCTAGAGTACATATTATCATTTAGGAAAATGGTGTGGTCAAGCATAGAGGATCCAGAAACTATTTTCACCTTAACATTAGAGTGGCCCAACTCTATGAAGTCAGGTGTTGTCCTAGTACCTCAGTTCTATTTAGATATATTCAATATAGACAATATCCTTGGAAGAGATCATTAGAATTTCTATATTGATAGGTAAGATCTTAGTATCTTATAATTTAGTATCTACCATTTTGAAATAGGTGCCTCACATTCTTTCATATATTTACCTATTTTGAGGAGACTTGGTCTTTTTTTATGTTTTTTGAAGGAGTTATATGTCTTGATACTCCATTGGGAAACAGATCTGAGAATATAAATTAGTTTATGGAGTTACCCCTTAATATTGGAGTGTTTCACTTTGTATGGAATATAATTAACCTATAGATGAATGTGTTTGACATCATTAAGGCGATGTATGATATTGTTTTTTACTATTTCCATGTCAATTTCAATATCCTATGGTTATCTATCACATCACCATATAATGGCAGGTATATCCAAAAGATCCAGAGGGATGTTAATATTGGTAGAGCTATAATAGATCATCATGGGATATGTGTCATGATTTACAAGATTTCTAGCGGTTAGTTATATGATCGTGGAATATGAAATTTCGAATAACCATAATAAGAATCTAATTTTTTTGATATCATCATAAACAACATCAATAGTTTACCTATTATGTGAGAGGTGGAGTTCTATATTGAGAGAATTCTAGGAGATGCACTTGTATCCATTTCTCCATACATGTTGGATACCACTAAGCTATATGACCTCAAGATATCGCTTTTATACTTGTTTAAAAAAATGGATTTATATTAACTAGTACATCTATGTACAGTTTGAAAGTTATTTTTTCAAAAAACTATTGTGGAACCATTAGTCATTGTGTGGATTAGTAGAAATTAAACCAGTTGATATTTAATAACATGTTCTATTTACAATGGATAAATGATCTCTTTGACTAGTTTGGATGATATTTAATTCTCTTTATGATTCATTGGATATTGGGTTGTCATTAGCTACACGATTGACCTTCATAAAAAACTCATATTTCTTTTTATAATTGGTATGGCCAATATGAGTATTTTCTTCGACTAAATTGGTATTCCAACCCTATATATCATCTTTTGTGGTGGTATTCTTGAACAATATAATAGCGTGTAATATAAATTATCACACTAATTTCAAATATACTAAGATCATTTTAAAAATATTGAAAGGGAATTTATATACTAGGATTTAAAATTTATACTTATATATACATATGATTCACTTATTAGACATATAATTTCATAGACATGAGTATCAATTGACCATGAGAAGGTGGGATCTGTAGTTTCCTTGAAGAAACCCATGAACCAATATTTCCTATAGAGTATCATTGGTAATATAGGATATTGAAGGAATCTTATACCAGACCTATATCACACAGAGGAACATCTTTTTTGGATTTACTGAGATGGGTGTAAAGATTATATGGTCATCATCATTTCATTAATCCTCTCATGATTAGAAAGAGGCACTATCTTCAGGTATATTCATGATTATTTCAAAATATTTTAAAATATATACATTTTATTTTGATAGATTAGGTATCAGGATATGATAGGATATGATGTAAGAGAGAGATTAGTGTTGTGAGGGTCTCATTAGTTCATGCCAAATGAGAGTAACTACACTACACACTCTCTCAAGTTTTTTTTTCATTGCATGTGTTGTAAGATGAATTACATTCTAGGAGATTTTTTCTATGTATATGGACCATAAAATCTACAAGTATATATTCTCATAGAATGACATAAAAACTTTAAAACAATGGTGGTTTTAGTACACAATGTATTTTCACATTCACCATTCATACACACCATGAACATTTTATTCAGTTGCTAATTCCCTATGTAGGAGATCATACATATATTATGTTCAAGAGGCCTATGGAGTGTGGAAACATATAGTCCTATTTTATGAAATTCACTTGAAGGAGAATGATTTTAATATCATGGGTTTTCTAATGAGGTAAAATTACTTTTAATTAGGGTTAATCCCTTTTTTTATGTTTTCTTTAGGGTTTAGACCTTATAGTAGAGGCAATGGTCCATTTATGTAGATTTTTAAGAGAGGAAGGAGCGGGTTCATGGTTTTTTCTAGTCCAAATATGTGTAATATATTTGGTATATATTGAGTGTGTCCAATACATGCAGTTTACTAGTCTAGAAATTAAATTTTAGGGAATTCAATTGCTTTTCCCTAGATGGGGAAAACTGCAAACATTACATCAAATGTAAATAATAGATTTAATGTAATCTCAATGGGTCTATTTTTATAAAAGGAAAAGGGCCTACTATTATTCATTGATCCCTCACCAAACTTCTCTCACACACATGGAGATCACCAATAGAGCTCCATTGAAGCCCAAATCTTGGATTTTTTAAAACTTGTTGATTTGAACGTTGATTCATCCGATTCAAATCATATTGGATGCACATAGGTGTGTTATCTAATATTTTCTCAAATCTCACAATTTTTATTATACTAGATAAAGTTATTTTGGATCAAGATTTTATGCCTTATATTTAGGGAATTTTATACTTTTCAATTTTCTTTCTATTTATCCTGATCAAAGCAATGATATGGGATGTATTTTCAACCATAGACATGAGGTACATGGTCTATACCCTTTCCTACAATGTTTTTTATTTTAATTCATACTTGTTGTTGTGATCCATGTTTGATATTCTATGTGCTTATACTGAATTAAATAAATTCCTTGATTACATTATTTGGAACCTTATTAGGTTCTCGTAATGTACCATGAATATTTTAGAGTATTTAAACCTCAACCAAGACAACTATGAGGTGCGTTTACGTTTTATCAAATGAAACCCCACTATTTTTGGTGTTTTTTACCTCATCATATAAGTATTGTACTTATTAAATTGAATGATATGTTAAGAGGTGGAAACTTTTCCATGTGATAACAAGTAATTATAAATGATAAAAAATTTGAATTAAAAATGTTTAATGATTTTTATGAACTCATCGATTATTGTCTGATTATGAAATGATTATGTGATGATAAATGTTTTGGATTACTTTGATATTTATACTCCTTTTATTCATCCCATGGGTTTATGAGACATGATTCCACAGAATCATATGTTAAGGATTGAAGTGTGAAAAATTATCTCTTATCATCTAATCAAATGACTTGTGCTCTACTAATGTGTATATCAAAACTCTATTTTAATCCTCAGCGATGTTACTTTTTGGAATCTATTACTTCATATTTTTCATTTTACATGTGGGTTTAGATCATAGATAAAATGATTGATTCATTAATATTAATTTAAATTTTTTTTAATTGTTTTGTTGAGTTAATAATTATGGGGTTAGTCATGTGATATAATTGATAATTGACAATCCTTTTATTAAATTAACATCAATTTCTCTAGGTGATTTTCATATTAACTCATTATTGATTCATATTTAAACCATGGAATAACTAGGGTTATAATAATTATAAAATAACATTGATGGAAGATTAAAATTTTAATGAATTCATGTGTATTTTTGGGTCAAATAAACAATTGAATTCTAATGTCAAAAATTCAATTCATCAATCAGTATCTTATTTTTTGGATATAAACAATATTAATTTGAAGAATGTAAAATTATTGAAATCACTCAATCTCTTACCATCAAAAAATTATGGCTCAACCTAATGGGATATTTACTCATACATTTTGGTGGTTTAAAATTTGGATAATGAAATTTATGGTTATGAGTTAAATGAATACTAAAATGAATGTGTAAAAAAATGAGTTGATTGCTGACACACAGACGAACATGGAAGGGAGTAAACATAGAAATATGATTAAATAAACAGAAAACAATTAATGTTTATTTAAATTAATTTAAAATAAAATATGACTATTAGTGTTGATAAATATAAGGCATGTGAAAATTAGTGTTTAATATGAAGAAAATTAATTATTATTTAACTGAAATGAAAGCAAATGAACATGATTGAAAATTAAAACATGGGAAAATAAACATAAATATAAATTAAGAGGATAAGTCTATTTTAAAAAAATATATTAAGGAATGTCATCCTAGGCCATTCGTATATCTATGGTCATTTTAAATAACATATCATGAATCTTAATTTCCATCTCAATTCATAGGGAGAATGAGTATATGTTTATAGAAAAAGTTAGTTTACTGTTTTCATACCAAAACTATTCTTCATGTTGGTTAAAAGTATTACAATATAGACAAATGAATCTTGATAATTCCACTTATTTTGATTTTTATATCTTGATTTTGAGAGTTCATCATAAAAACCTGATACCATGGGATTGTTTTATCCAACTAATGGATTTTTTCCTAAACATGTTCTATAATCCATTTTTTACACACTTTTCCAAAGGCCAAAATGTAAACAGGATTTATGCCTAGAATATTTCCTCAAATCTAAACCATATAATCATTAAATTTAGTCACCTAAATATTTTTTCCCATTTGAAAAATATCATATTAATTGGTGTATTTTATTTTGATAAAATTATTAATTGTTGGATACATTCCAATCAATGACAAACTTTTCTTATGGATTTCATTCCCCAATTGGGACCTTTATTGGTTGATTTGGGACATGAATGTTTAATAAATGATTCGGTGAAATTTTACTAGATTTATTTTATAGGGGAAAAGAATTTGGAATTATTAATTTAACCTAAAAAATATAATATCACAGTTAGTCAAATATCTTTAATAGATTCTTGTGTCCTTCTTGTGTGGTCTATGTGGGCCTTCTTGTATAGTCCATATGGGCCTTCAAATGGAAAAAATTGATTAATATAAATTTCAATTGTATGTTTTAATTAGAATCAATAAAACTATAAAATATTAATCACTTCGTATGGATTATTAATTTTAATGGTTTTTTTTGAAACATATAATAGTGGTGTAATGGATATTTTTTTAACAATTATTTTCTTGTGGGTTTACGATAAAAATATAAACATTGATGGGAAACTAATCATTTCTTATTAAAAGTATTACTGATGAGGGTAATGTAAATTTCTTAATAAATATGTAATAGAATAGATTTAATTTAATGTTCTACTTCATGGATTCAGATTAAATTGACTGTAAGGTCCTTGATACTCCTTGGAGCCTGCTTCCTTGGGCTTCTTTGGACATGCTCTATAAACCTAATCTATGCCCTCAACCAATTATTTACCTTTTATTTTATTGAGATAATGAACATGATGACTATTCCATGGTAATTTATATCTTTGGTTTGGACCATTTAATCCTAAAATGATTAATATTCCTTCATCATTTCTAATTTAGATCTACCCATGTCGGCCTTACATTTTAATGATTCCTTGGTATTTGATACCTTAAGCCTAAACCATCTGTTCTTATAGTAGACTACTCAAAATAATCCATTTTTCAGGATTTACCGGGATTTATATTTGACCCCTTTTATTTGAGGTTGAATATATATGTAAAAATAGAATTTATCACTTAGATTTATTCTATTATATTAATGTAATGTATTTCAAGTCGTTTTATATTAAATACATATTTTGGACATGTTATAAACAGAAATGTTTATGGGATATTGTGTGTTATGTCACACCCTATTTAGGTACCATTGTATAACTATACTACCTTCATCGATGCAAGTAGGACTGTGGATAATGACCACTTACTGATTCTTGATTGATCGTTTCATAGTAGAAACTGATCTTTTGACCATGATATAGATCATGATTCTATCTAAAGCCAATACTTTTGGTCTTTTGGACTTTTGATACATGTATGGTACTGGTTGTTTATTTCATGTATTGTCTTAAATTGTTTATATAGAATTTACATAATCACATTGTATATGATATTGTCATTGGAGCTATTTATTTTAATATTGTCATCTAGATTCTTATTTCCTATAAGTGATTTATATTATGATTCATATTATTTATTCACCAATGATACCAATGTGTTACTATAAAAATCAGAGTATAGTCTATCTATAATTCCATTATTTTTCCTCAATACTAGATGGAAGCCACAATCATATAGTGAGCCACAATTGAGGCCATGTGTCCCATCATCTCAGGTCGTCGTTTACTTCCACCCAGGTTGGACATCACACTTTCACAAATCTATTAAGATATGTTTGGTTATAAGTATTCTAATGACCATGACTATTATAAATAAAATTCCCCATTTCAATTAATTAAATATATTATTATATATTATGTTTAAAGAATACACATGCTTATTTGGTTTCATTATTTGATTTAAAATATAGTTAATAATCAAAATCATTGATAATATAGTCATTAAACACTGTTCATATCATCAGTATAAATACAGGGTTTTAAAAAATACTATTTACAATGAGAAAGGACATAATGGTCTCAAACAGTAGGATCATAACCTAAGACACTACTTTATAAGATCGTCTATGGGTGATATAATCACTTTTATTTTCTCTTGATCAATCCCAAACATAGATTTAAAAAATTAAGTATGGGAGAAACTATTTATGAGAGAAGTTATAACTCATCGAGATCATGACAAAAACCCTGTACACCAAACCACCAAATGAATGACTAACCATTGCACACCTTACTCTTAGGGTGTTCGGTGGTGTATTAAATGGATATAGACCCAGAACCTAATAATATAAATATGTATATTGTATAGACTAATGAATATATTTTCATTATATTATTATTTCTTTAATGATTATTTTTATTTTTATACAATTATTAAAAAATTGTTTTTTAGGTAACATTAAAATTAAATTAATGAATTTATTTTAATAAATTAATGGATTTTTTAAATATATAATATTTTAAATACATTTTTTGTTAAATATTTTTCATCAAAAATTAATGATCGTATAGTTTTATAAAGTGAAATGTTATTTTTATAAGCGTTTGAAAACAATTACTGCTAATGAACAAAACATTTCTCAAAAAATGTTGATTTATATTTTAAAATATAATAATGAAATATATAGATAATAATTTAGATAAAATAAAATTACTTTTTCAATAGTAACATCAATATTATCCAATAGTTATATTTTCAAAATTTTCCGATACATTCAATTTTTTGGGAAAACATTAAATGTTTTATAAATATTCAATATGTATTATGACATTATAATACCCCAAAAGTGATTTATCTGGTACTATAAATGGTATACATAACCAAATTTATGTTTCCCAATTAATATTATGTGATATTAATATTATTTGACTTATTTTATAAAGGCTTCTAAATCCTCTATAACCTGTAATATATTTTTAGGTTTTAAAATCATTTAATTAAGTACATGATTCACTTCCACATTAGTTTGTGTATTATTATTATATGTTCGGTACATGGAATAATAAGATAACAAAAACCATCAGTATTTTATAGAAAATAAGGGAAACCACAAGGGAAGGTTTTTGGTTTTGGTTATTTTATATGTAGAGTGCATAACCTATTTTCGGTAATAGTAAATAATTAACCAATAATTTACTATTGAAAACCACCTAAGCTCCAATTTCACTTCTCTAAATTTATTTTCCCATCATTATTCTACCCTCCCATATCTATAATCCTCTTAAGCTTCGCAAAACACCTGATAAGATCCTCACAATAATTTTAAATCAAACTATCAAGCTAAGTTATCCTCTTCTTCTCTTTTTTATTCATGTATCTTATCTATTTTATACCATTTATATTCATTTAAAAATGTTGGGATATGTTTTAACATATTCACATAGTTCTTTTATTATTTATAAATAATTTTATACTCCATTCACTCTCATTTATCCCTTTCTTGAACATTTATGTACCCCCATTATGCTGTTGAAATCTGTCAATTATTTTTCATGTAAAACAATTGTATATTGAAGACCCATACCCATTTCCAATAAATCGTTTCACATCTAGGAACATATAATTATTGATTGGGGACATACATTAGTTTACTATAGAATAATTTATTTTGTAATAAAATTTTATTATGAATGAATCCATGTTGTATGATCCAAATTGCACACTTAAGCATGGCAATGAAATGGAATTGAGTGGTTCACCTTGAATTAAATGGAGCTCTAATGCATTAGGTAATGTTATAGTCTCATGAGACACCATAAAAGTGAATATAGAGTGAACCAAATCCATCATTGAACATTTTATATCATTATTTACTGGAATTTATCATTGAAATATGTCTTTTATATAGTGTTTTATGTCCCTTCTACATTTCGCAAGTTTCCTTTATGAATATCATTTAATATAATGCATCACTGTTCATGTTTATGAATCTTACACATTTTATGTGGAATTGATATTCATATTGTAAATAAATGTACTAATTTGTTCATGTTATTCCATTTATATTCCCTTTCTGTGCTTTGTACCCCACCTTGTTCTTATGTATGTCCCTCGAATATCCCAGGTTGTTTAATGGACAAGCATATTAAGTTAGTTTTGAAATAAAGATAGTGTGAAACCTATTTTTACTTGTAATTAATTGAAACTATTTGAGAATTAAAATATACTTATAAATCAACTATTTTTTAATCTATGTTATCTAAATTATTAAATTCACAATTAATGTCTAATGGGAAGCAGGGTTTTCATAGTTTGTGTCAAAAAAATATTTGATATTTCTGGGATTTGGAAAAGAAAACTCGACAGAATGTTTTAGGGATAAAACTAAGTATAAAAATACATTCCTATATTTTGAATTAGTATAATATAATTTTATTTCAGGAAAATATATTCTATTACACATTATAAAATTTGATACTTCTCTTAAATAGATGTACATAGTGTTAGAACCCAAAAGACAAGATCTTGAGCCAGATGAAAATTGTATCTAGTGAATGAAAATGGTATTTTATACAAACATAGACTAACACTCTCAGTGGATATTATTTTTTAAATTAAAAATCACATCACAAAACATTCATATGGGAACCAAAAATCCCATAAAATTATATGTTAGAAATAGATCATGGATAACATATATTGAAGCCTGTAAATTAATAAGTGAGGAAATAAATGTCATTTTTAAATTATCCCATTAATGTAATTGAATTTCCATTTTTTTGTTTTATATTTTAAAAATAGTCATGTGTAATTTTTACTTAATTCTTACCAATGATAAGAAATAGGAAGAATTTGGTGAACAACCAATGTGGTGGTAAATGCGATGATTTCCCATAAGAGATTCCTAACGCGATGGGTGTAGGAATAGTGATATTTGTGGACATACTCTCTCAGAAAACTCATGTATTGATGAGATCAATGGATTAGTAGATGTATCTAAATAAAAAATTTTATTAACAAGTTTAAATTGAGGTATTTATGCTACAGAGGTATCCTACTATCAAAGGATCATCTGATCCCTTGATTTTGGAACAATATATCAAATCTATTGAGAAGATCTTCACTATACTTGAATGTTCTGAGTAAGGGATGGTTATACGAGATATTTATTATATAGAGGGAGAATATTCTAAATAGTTTAAATTGAACCAAAATAGGAATATTGAGAAAAATATCTAATTTATGTAGGGGAAGGATTTGATAAAACATGTTTCTTGAAAAAAAATGTTCCACGAACTCTTTATGATAAAATGGTATGATATGTTCTTTCCAGCATAAAGAAAAGATGAATAATCTAAAGGGGATTTTGGAGAAAATGTCACATGTCATGCATGATACAACTCTATCATTTTTATCACACCAAAATGAATATTTTCCTCTTCATTAGTGGGCTAAAACTGATAGTTTGAATATCCCTAGAGATTTTAGATTTTGATTGCTATATAGAAATTTTCTGATTAGAACCCAAATTCAAAATAGAGAGCAATGAATATCAAGGGTATCATGGGAATATGAAGTGAAATGTGGGTCATAATTCTACTTGTCTGATTGAGAAATATGACATTATTATGAAATTTAACCATCAAACATTTCATTTTTATGGAAGGAATAACCCCATAAATTTCCAATGGGGGTGTGCAAATGGTTTATGTGTGGGATGGATAAACACTTATCTAGAATTTTATGGTCATCCTCCAAGCCAACAGGTTGAATTTTTAATCGAGAATATACCTAGGGAGTTTCCATTATATTTTACTTCATATATAATGGTTGTTATGGAACTTGAGTAGCTAAAAAAAGAATTATAATAAAATCTTGATAAAGTGTTCAAATGACCAATTACTTTTCCATGGGTTGAACAATACATGTTCATCAATATGAATGATGGGGAAATTTTCCTTTACATTGATTATTTGGAGCTAAACATGATCATGAAAAGGAACAATTATCATATTCCATAGATTTATTACCTTTTCAATAATCTATGTGGAGCACAATAATTATCCATGGTTGATATATGGTCATGGTATTACCATGTTTTTGTACAGAAAGTTGATACATCAATGACTAAATTCTTTTACATTGTACATGAACTAAGAGTTCATTATGATTTAATTCTAAATAACTAATGCTCCAAAAATATTCCTGTATTTTTTAAATATAGTCTTTATAGAGTACCTCTAAAAAATTAGGTAGTATTTATAGATGATGTTCAAATATGGTCCAAAACTAGAAAGAGTATTAGAAGCATCTAAGCCCTATTCTAAAAACCTTAGGAAAGGAGAATATAATTTTAAGGTTATTAAAATGTATTATCTCTTTGAATATGTCTCATTATTCAGTAATATTATCACCGGTAATTGGAATCCTATTAAAACATTAAAAATAGAATCAATTGATCGATGGTTGAGAATGACATCATTGATAGATATCCATAGTTTCTTTGGAGTATATGGGTACTATCTTATATTTTTTAAATTTTGTAATGCTTTTCTAACCCTCAAAAAAATGTAACTCTGAAGGGAGTCAAGATTTCATATTATTATGAATATAAAGAGATAATAGAGTTGAAAAAATATTCTTAACACTAATCCTATAATTACACTTCCCATGAGTGGAGATTTTTTCATTATATTTCTAGATTCTTTGATAAAAGGATTGGGTAGTGTGTTAATGAAGAATGAAAAAGTGATAGCCTATACTTCTGTGATATTGAAATTTCATGAATAGAACTATTCTTCTCATGATCTATAGATGGATGAAATGAAATTCACATTGAAAATATGGAATAATTATCTCCATGGGGAGAAGATTGAAATATATACGAATCACAAAATCCTCAAGCATATATTCACAAAAAAAGAGAATAATATAATATTATGAAATGGTTAGAGCTAGTCTTGGACAATGAATTATCAATACACTAACAATCTAGGAAGGAAAATAATGTGACAGTCCTTCTATAAAGAAATAACATAGAAATTTTATCATTTATGATATCTTGTAAGTATCATATCTTTTTAGACATGAATAGAATGGACATGGGAATTCTAATAGAAGATACATCATCAATAATTTGACAAATAATTTCTCAATAATACCTTATGGATAGAATAATGGATGCTTTAAAGAATTATGATGTAATTTAGAAGAAAGTGGAATCTATAAGAAAATATAAATCCTCATAATTTATTATTAATGAAAATGTTATTGTGTGATTAGGTTCATGACTATGTGTAGCATAAAATCCTATGATGAAGTATGATTTTTGATGATGCACATTGCTCGACCTTCAATGTCCATCTAGGAATCAAAATTATAAGTTTTGATCTCTGATAGAATTATTGGAGGGATAATATGAATAATGAGATGGTTGAATATACATCAATATGACTTTAATGTCGGAAAGTGAAAGAGTAAAGGAAAAAAATCAATGGGGATGATGAAAACATAACACATAATTACATGTAAATGGGAAAAAATATCCATGAACATAGTCACTAGTCTTCGGAATAAATGAATAAGAAATAATGGTGTATCAATTTTGGTGGTTAGTATTACAAATACATATCATTTTATATTAATTCAACCAGACTTCTCACCTGATCCACTTGTAATGATATAATTTAGAGAAGTTATGAGGCTAAATAAAACACCAATAAAAAAATTTAATCAATATCCATGAGTTACATCTAATTCCTAAAATAGTCAACTTCATGATCTGAATAATATTTTGAACTTTAGTAGGTCTTATCACCATAAAACTGATTGCCAATATGTGCAGACTATCTTGAAATATGAGGAAATATTAAGAGCATACTCAATTGAACACTAAGATGGATCAGATCAACATCTTACTTTGGTTGATTTCTCATACAATTATAGTTTTCCATCAAGCATCCAAATGGATCCCTATAAAGCCTAATAATGGACGAGCTACAATACCCCTTCACATAGATATTACGTTGTGGAACACAAAATGATAGGTCCCAAAATATTCGAGACCATTCAATATCACATCAATTATACCTAAAGTATATATAAGAGCTATGGTGATAATCATCAATGAGAACTAGAGTTTTATGATTGGGAAATGATATTCTGGTATATATCTCCGTGGAATAAATTCAAGAGATTTACAAATAATGGAAATCATTGTCCAATATATATCATCCCCATTTAGTTATTTATTCTCGTCAGAGTTATGGCATTTCAACTAATAGTACCACCTAACACATCTTAATTGTAAGATATATTCAATGTATCCCTATTGAAGATGTAAATACTAGATCCTTCAAGTGTTCTAAATCTAGGGGTGTAACCATTGGAGAATGAGTATCCACCAGAGGATCTTCCAGTGAAGAACTTATATCATAGAGACAAATTTCTATAGAATATGATTATGGACCTGGACAAAGTGTTGTTGAAGAACTAAATAAGTTAAGAGGAGGCAAAATAACTGGATGAGGTGATGAAACAAAAATTAACCATATTATTTTTAATGTGTAATATGAAAATTTAGAGGTTGTAATTTCTAAAGGATGTAATATTGTAATAACCCGAACTATTATAAATTAAATTCCCATTGTGATTTAATTCAACATCTTATTTTGTACTATGGTTATAGGAAATATTTTATCTTCATTAGATTTATTAATTCATTTAAAATTTCATTTTGAATCATAACATTTCTCTATAGCCTTTGAATAGTGATCATATTATTTTTATAATTAAAGGGTTTTAGGAAATCCAATTTCCACCAACAAAAGAAGTGATTCCCAAAATTATTATGATCATACAATATAGTGCACAATCATTGAAGATTCTAAGGGATGTATCATTATGAGGATTTTCCCTTGGTCATTCTCAGTATATGATTATAAAAATTAATCACACGTGAAATAGTTTTTGGGAGAAGTTCATGCTTAGCGAGATCACGTCCCAAACTATGTATGCCAAACCATGCCATGAATGACTCATAGTCATACACCTTACACTTAGTTTCTTTACTAGTATATTAAGCGGATATATATATCAAGAATGTAATAATATTAATATTTATATTATATATAATAATTAATATATTTTCATTTACTTATTGTTACTTTATAAATGTCTTTGATTTTTACATAATAAAAAAAGTTTATTTTAAGAAAATATTTAAATTAGATTGAGAGATTTATTTTAATCAATATATGAATTTTTTAAATATATAGTATTATATCAAAATGTTATTATTAAATAAGGTTTCTCAAATATAAATTATCACATAATTATATGATGTCAAAAAGAATTTTGATAAGGATGTGAAAAGAATTAATATAAAAAACCATATAATTTAACAATAATTGTTGATTCATATTTTAAAAGTAAAACATTTAGATATTAAAAAAAATTACCAAAAATTAATATTATTTTTTTAATTATAGTTTCTAAATTATCCTACATTGACTTTTTCATAATTTTCTAAGGAAGCTGAATTTTAGGTAAAAAAATCACAACAGAATAAATATATGATGTGTATTTTGACCTCATAATAACACAATGAGGATGTAATAAATAAAATAAACAGTACCAAGACAAAATATATGTTTCACAGTTAAAATAATTTTATATTATGTTTATTTTATTAGTTTTATAAAACCATTATTAATCATTCAAATCATATAATATTGTTTAATGTTTTAAAATAGTTTCATTAAGGACACGAATCACTTCCACAAAAGTAAGGTCATTATTTTAATAAGATTGTAAATTGGCTGAATAAAATGATGAAAATAACACTTTTTGGTAGAAACAAATTTCTATAACCACTGTAATGTTTTGGTTTATATTTATTTCATTATATGGAGTCCAAAACAAATATTTGATCAATAATAAATAATTACACAATCATTTATTATATTAATCAACTCATGATCCAATTTAATGTCATATAAAATATTTTGATCACGTATTTAATATTACCTCACCCCACTAGAGTACACCCAGTGTTCCCCCAATATCTCAAGAACCTCCTCCCAAGCATTTGGAATCATAATCTAAAGGCATGGGATCCTCTTTTTCTCCACTTAATTTTATTATATTCTTTATGTTATGTCTTTTATCATCTTTTTATTATGTTTGGATATGTTATTTAATATTCACCATATAACCCATATGATTTATAAATTATTAGAGACTCCTTTAAGTCTAATTAGTCCCTCCATTGCATATTTATGTTCCACTATTATGTTGCTGAAATTTCATTATGATTTCCCTTCATAAACAATTGTAGAGTGAATACTCCTCACCATTTCCTATGAATGGTTTTTAACTTTATATACTAAAAAATTTCATTAGTGTAATTAAGTGTATTTATTTAAAACTCATTCATCATATAATAACAAATAATTATGAATTAATCCATGTCATATAATATATGTGTAAAACATAAGAATGAGAATGAAACTAAATTGACCTGTATTCTTGGATTATATTGAACAAAAATGCATTGGGTAATGGTTTAGTCTCATGAGACATCATGAAATGGGAAAGGGAAATATTGTAATACATCATAGTAATTTTTCCATCATGATTACTTGGATTTTATCCTTTACAAATGTTTATGATGTAGTGTTTTTTTCACATTTACCATGCTTCTATTATGATTATTATTCTATATCATGCATCATGCTTCATTGTTCATGTTTATTATTATGAACACTTATACATATATTTGATATTCCTATTTTCTATAATGAATTATATTTATCATGGAATTTAATGTTTACTCCCTTACTATGATTTATTTCTCACCTTTTTCTTATGTTTGTCCCAAGGTATCCTAAGTAGTTTCAAGCTTGATCATGTTATAGATGTATTCAATAAAGATAATGTATTTCCTCTTTTAAGTTGTTATGAATTCTACCTAATTCAAAAATACAGAATACATATTCATATTATGTGTGTTATTATGTGTAATATTATTTTATAAATCAAGACTTAGTGTGTAATTAAGAGCATGGTTTTCATATGGGTGAACTATATAATGGTAACCATGCCTGCATAATGATAGTAGTGAGGCTCTATAAGGATGGATTCTTATATAAGTGTCCTAGAGACATACAATATTTGTAGAACCATCATATTCAAATTTTTCTCAATGATGGTTTTTTTATGAAAATGATTCATGCAGAATGAAATATTTTGAAGACTTTGAATCATCAAAATAATTGCCAGAAATGGTTTTTTTCTTCTTCATGTCTTGGTTTGGATCTGGTTCATTTGAAATATTGATCCTTTTCTTGGTTTTTTGGTGATATTAATTATAAGTTTTAAACTTCCATATATGTCAAACCATCCGACTTTCGGTTCCCCATTTCTTTTTTGGGAGTTTTTGAAGAAAGAGTGGTTACTTCTTGATTTAGGACAAATCATGACGCATTTCCAAATTTAAAACAAAATTTGTTTATTTCATAACATATTCGTTTAACATTTTTTACCCATTAAACTCCCCAATTATCCTCACATTACATAACAAAACTGCGATATCCTTTCGGACACCTTAGTAATTAATAAGCATGATGAATTAGGGTTGTTCATTTAGGTATTAGGCCATCCCGTGGGCCCATTTCCTATTACAAAAATAGTTATTTTCATTTATATCATATCCCTTTTTTAATAATTTTTTGTGATACCATATCCCACATGGGACTAAGAACACTAGGCACACCCCCATTCTTTATTTTCCCACTTTGGAGCTCATTTTAGTCACAGTTTAGGTAAGATAGTCTCAATGTTTCTCAAATCATCCTGATTTGGAAAAGGTAATTTGTATCATCGATAAATCATACATTTGATAATCATTTTTTCTAAAATGTATTCCCATGTTAGTCCGGACCTAAGGGGACCCTACACTGAGTTTCAAACCATTATCTTTCCTCTAAGGGCTTATATTTAAGGAAATACGAAGTGTTTTTATGTTTCCATGGTGAGATTGCTTCTCATTTCTCCTCCCTCTTCCTCCTCCTTTCATTATTTCATGGTTTTATATTATCTAATAGTCATTCTAGAGATTTGGTTCTATTATCTAAGTATTAATTATGGAGGTTTTGTTTTTTTGGGGCTGGTCGTCATAGGTTTAGGTTTTATTAACCCTCGTATGGTGACATCGGGTGTGCGTTCCCTATACGCCAAGGATTTGAGGTAGGATATCTCTTGAAATGAATTTATCATCTATGTTTCCTCATTTTATTATTTTTATCACATTATATATTGTTTATTATTATTTTTTCATCCTTGGATAATTTTCCTACTGTGAAAAATTTGTGTTTAGGACTTGTTTTGTGAAAGATAGTGTTGTGTTGACATAAAAGTGCACACCAAGTGTTTGTTTAAATGTTACTCTATCTTTCGTAAATATTTTGTGATGATTCATATTTGTCTAATGGTATTCTGAAAATCTTCTAGTATCCTGAATAAAATATGTCATGATATTGGTGTTGTATTCCTTGTATAGTGATTAATATAATTTGTTTTGTTTAAAAGTGCATGTCATGTATTCGGTAAATTGCCTGCATGGCTTTTAATTGTTATGTGGGATTTAAAAACTATTTTTTGGGATTTATAAATGAATTAGAAGAATGAAAAATGATAATTTTTCCTTCTATGCTTTTTTAATTTGGATTTGGTTTTACAAACAATTGGGTTTTGGTTTAGAACATGTTTTGGCCCGAGATGCTAGAAAATGGCCCATTTCACATCCTTATGAAAATGGATGGGTTTTGAATATGTTACCTGAATTTTTTAATGGATTTATGAATGTGGTTTGATTCTGTAAATGGTGTGTATACACCTCATTAATAAATCTTGAATTCATACCTTTGTCAAAAGTTAGTGTTGAGAGAAATTTTAAAGGCCCATTTGGCCTTACCTAGAAGTGAAGAGTGAGTCATATACGTGTATATACCATGGTGTGCCAATTGGTATTGTTTTATGGTCCATTAAATGACTCTATTAAACGTTTTTAGGGGTGAAAAGTATGTTTGGATGTGGTTTTTTGTGTGTTTATACAAAATAAGTGTGTTTTGAAAGTGTTTTATGGGAAAAGCCTCATTACATTCCTTGAAATTGATTTACAAAAAATTTAGTGGTTAACTATTCCATGAAAGAAATGTGAAGCATGTTTGTGGGATTTTTTTGTGCTTATGGTTTGGTAATGGAATATTTATTTAAAATTTTTATTTAATAATACGTGTAATTTTATTGATCACTAAATGAAATTTTGGGTATCCAGGTTAGCAGACTAGTACTAGTATACTAGTGATCCTGTGGGGTTTGTCCCATTTTTTACGTACCAAGTTTGAAGATGACCACACTAACTAAACTATTATGATGATTATGTTTGGGTACCACTATATTATGGTTATTATCCTTACTATTGGATCATGTGCACAATGTTGTGGGTATTATCCCGTGGGGTGTGTCCCATGTTTCCTTGGGTTGTTCCCGTGGCCTGTGCTCATTAGATATTTTATACTCACTGCTGGCATATGGTATGTTTAGTTGTTAAATTCCTCGGTGCATCTGATTTATTTAAATTTGTACATTCTTTCTAGTATCTCTTTTTAAAACTAGTTTCATTTTGATGTTGTGCCTCTTTGATAATTTTTAATAGCATTCTTGTTTATAAAATATGAAAGTTTATGTATGGTAATTTTTTTAAATAATGTGAACTCATATGGAAAACATTCCTTTATATCTTGTATTTAAAATGTGAAATTTATGTTTCTTTTATTTTAATGGATGTGTATTGGGAATAGAATATTTTTGTAACCTATTGAATTTTAATACTCACTCTTATAGTTTACTTCTATTTTTACCCCTTGTGTAGGTTTTACCTTGAGATTTATTGCCTTGGGGGATGTTTGATCATTATGTAGGAGACTGACTAGAGGGGTCACATGAATTTAGTTTGTTATTGGGATTTAATAGTTGACATTTAGGTTTAGTTGTAATTTCATTTTCTTGTACAAATAATGTTTAGTTCAATTTTTACGTAAATATATTTTTGGGTTGTCCATTTCTTTTGGTTGTCTATTTGATTGTTTATATTTGGGAGAAATCATTCCATTGTGTACTCTACTAATTTCATTTGTTCTTGTATCCATACCGGGAGGATCAGGAATGCCTCTCGAGACTTGTCGTGGGCCGGCCTTGGTGACCAGTTCAGGGTCTACTCAGGCTGGTTCATGAAAAAATGGTAGCAAATGGGTTTGGATATTAGCTGACCTTTTTTAGTGCATCGTTGTTATTAAAGGAATTTCAAGGTATATGGAGTATGATTTTTGGGACTTGAGGGGTATGTATGGGAAGAGCGTCACAGACAATTTCTCATTCAGATCCTTGAGTTTCCACAGGATGTCCTGTTTTATTAGTGTCCTTTGTTATTGTTTATTGTTTAGTGTTTTGATATGACAAGTGGAGTCTGACTAATGGCCTCCATGAACTCACAGGGCCTGGAAAGCCATGTGGGGCTATGGAATGGTCATAATATGTCATTTTTTGTTGGTGTTGTGTTTTACATATGGCTTCCAAACATATGGTCAGGTCCCCCAACGACACTAGTTCGCTTTTGTGGGTTTTTTGGTCCTTTCATGAATTTTGTATTTTTTTGGAAAATAATTATGGGAGAATTATGGAAATTTTTTTAATGGAAGGGTTGGATTTTGAGAAGAGGAAAAGTGTTTTAAAAAAAATTATATATAAGAATGTTTTGGGAAGGATGTGTCTTTTTTTAAATAATATTTTTTTGAAGAAATGGAAATGATTTAACTAGATTATATTTTCCCTAGTATAAGTTTGTGGTTTGGTGAAATAATATGTTTTGAAAGTTTGAATCATTTTTTGATGATTCTGAATATTTTTTTTAAATGGGGTGTTTTTAAGATGTTTAAATGTGTTTGAATTAGATGAATTGGTTTTGGAAATTGGTTTTGAGCAGTTGGTGTTGTCTTAGAAAGGTCGTTTGTCTCAATGGACTTCAGATTATGAAAATATACCTTTCTTAATTTCAGAAAATGGGAAGGGATTGTTTGGAGAAACATAGTTTCTTCTAATGTTGTTAAAAATGAGAAGGTGTAGGTTTTTATGAAAATGGTTATTGAATAAGTGTGGTTTGGTTTGTAAAATTTGAAAATGGTTTTTGACATTTTGGTTTGTGTTCCTCTGGATGGTAAATTATTTTTTGAGTTGATGTTGTTCTGTTTCAACCTATGGTGCTTTCATGGGTGCTTACATGCATTATTTTTTTATATCTAGAAGGGTGGCCCACATGGAATAGAGGTTGGGTGTCGGGAGTGTCATTGAAATGTGCATGTGAGTGAGACTTGATGAAACTCCATTGTTGAATGGGGAAATCCACTAGGTTCATTTGTTTTTCAAATGTGTTTAGAGTTGAAAAATTGTGGAATTATTTTATAAACTAATGGTTATGTGGATATTTTTAATGTTTCTTAGAAGAGTTTTTTATTCATTATGCTTCCTTGTGATCTAGATGACAAACATTAGCTATATCTTGAGTTGGGATAATATTGGTGGTTTGGTTTTGGATTAATGTACAGTGGGTTTCTAAATATGGGTTAGATGTTGTGATGTGGATGTAGATTGTTATCTGTTTGTAAGATTTCTAGTTTACCAACCCAAGGATTCTATTTCCAATTTCATAATCTAGATCCACCTATTCAAATAATTCCTCATCCCATTTGTTTAAATAGGGATCTCTTTGGTCTCGATTTATAGTGCCTTCCTTTTATAGTTATTTTATCAGTTATAGCGGTTGTGTTCGGTGATGCTTGGTGTGCTTCACCATGTTCCTTGTAGATTTTTCTCCTCATTCTATTTAAGATATAGTAGTGGGGTGTATCCCTCAGTTACTATTGGATACTAGTTTTATTTTTAGAATGTTCATTTCATTATAAAATTTGATTTGTAGCTCTGGAATGCGGCACAACAGATGGTTAAAACATCATGGCTCTATCCATAGGCCAAGGCATGAAGCATTTCATGTAGTCAGGAAATCACAAGAGGTGTGGGGAGCTTGATTAAGCCCTTTCTTCCACCATTTTGGTAAGGTAGTTTATATTTCTATTTTTTGGTTCCTTGTCACTCTGAATTTCCTCTTGTCACAATGATCATGGTGGACATACCCCTCATACAGTGTCTATGGTTATGCCTTCATGGATGTGGGTTTCCGATCAACATCCATGTGTTTATTGTCTGTGTAAATCTGGTGTAGTCTTGGTGTTACCTATTCATAGATTGATAATGTTGTGAAGCTCTATTTTTTCATTTATGGTTTTATTTGACTAATGATTTGGGTCCCCTTCCCTTGCATCCCTGGGTGTTGGGAGTATGGATCAATGCAGATAGTGTTGGCCGAGTTGTTGTCACCTCAAATCAAGAGTGTGTGGTTTAGATGTTCATGTTGTAACCCTCTTAACATGGGTTTGTTAGTTTTATATCACTATTCATCCAAATATATACTTTTAAAAAATATACCAATGAATCATGTAATTCCCTGAACCCAATAACCCAAATCCAGTGAATTACTACATAACATTGGCATGATTTCATGTAATCAAGTCCCGAAGGACCAATCAGTTTTGAAATCTTGCAAAATAGATTACATGCCTGAATATTACACAACAACTTCTAAAATAAAACACAACATAAATGATCCTTTGAGTATTCCATTAATCCCCTAACTTAACCCTTCTTATCAATCATAATACACTTCTTGGAATACTGAGAAAAATAATACATAAGAAATGAGTGAGCTCAAATGCTCTCTACGGGTAAGAAATATAGTAAAAAGTAATATAAACATCATGCATGGTGAATAATGTAAAACACAAGCCTTTACAAATAATAAAAACAAACACTTTATGGAAGTAATATGAGATGTTTAAATAATTCCATAATAAAACATAGTCATGTGTATTCTTCTAGTCGAATAACCACAAGAACTATCAATAATATTTTCATAATGAGGGAATGTATAATGCCAGACATTATGAATCATTTTGTCAAGGCATCAAACAAGATTTTTAAAAATTAATAAGGCCTCACCCAAAACCGTAACTCAAATTGGGTAAGTCCACGTACAATTCCATATATAATTATATCATGAGACCTACTGATTCATCAAGGAGCTACAGTGGGCTCCAACTGTCACATATTATGTCTAATACATTTATCATATGAAAAGGTTGAAATATAACATAAACATTCATATTAGAACTTGCATGTGAAATGTGAATAATTTAACCATAAACTATGAATGTCATAAAAATAGCACATCCATAGTCAAACATATCACAAACAATCAATATAATATGGAAGAATTGTATCATAATAAATCAATTTCAAACAAGTTTAAAATATAGCAAAGGATATTGACAAAGATGAAAATGAATAGTAAATCTCTTTGAGAGAGATCACTTTTTTCAGGATATCTTTTAAAAGTCGCATTATTTATAAAGGAATTTAAAAGTTATTTTTGAATAAAAGTGTTCCATAGAACTTTTAAACTTTATAAAGGAATTAACATTTTAAAGAATCCATGTCCATAAAAATAAATCCTTAAAACCATTTGAAAACATGGATTGGGGGGAGATCGATGTTGATGATGATGCAACCTTCGAGGAGAGACATGTGGAGATCAAAGACCTCAAGGAGAAGGTGTTCTGTGGGCATTATATCCCCTTAGTTCGTGTCTCATGGAGACACGGTGGCATAGATAACAGTACCAGGGAACGTGAGTCATAGATACGTGATTAGTACCCAGTGTTGTTTCATTTTTAACTCTTTTCATGTAAGGATGTTCCCTTTGTGGTTAGAATATTAATGTTTTATTATGAATTTATTTTGTTGCTTTTGTGGATTTCTCTCTTTTGAGAGGTATCTTGATTGGTGGGTTTTCTGGCCCTGTTTCTTTTTTTTCTCTTTATGATGGTTTTGGATTCTCGAGGAAGACAATTTTTAGAGAGGTATCTAATGTCTTGTCACAGAACCCTCTAGTCCATTACATTGTGAAAATGTAGTGTTTGAGGTGTTCTGGGAGGTCAAGGTGATTATCCCTAACACTTTTCCAAATTTCAAATTCAGTGAATAGTTCTATCGGTGGGGTTTTTTGAAAAATTCTATCAGTGAGGTTTAGTGAACAATTCTATCGGTAAGGTTCATTGGACTGTTCTATTAGTGAGGTTTTGTTAACAGTTCTATTGGTGAGGTTCAGTTAACAGTTCTATCGGTGAGGTTTAGTGAACAGTTCTATCGTTGAGGTTTAGTGAACAGTTCTATCGGTGAGGTTCAGTGAATAGTTCTATCGGTGAGGTTTTGTTAACAGTTTTATCTATGATGATCAATTAACAGTTCTATCAGTGAGGTTTAGGGAACAGTTCTTCCGGTGAGGTTCAGTGAATAGTTCTATAGGTGAGGTTCAGTGAAAATTTCTATCGGTGACGTTCAGTGAATAATTCTATCAGTGTGGTTTTCTGAATAGTTCTAACGAGGAAGTTCAGTGAACAGTTTCATCATTAAGGATCAGTGAACAGTGTTCTATCAGAGAGGTTCAGTGAACAATGATTTATTGGTGAGGTTCAGTGAACAATAATCTATCATTGAGGTTCATTGAATAGTGTTCTATCATTGATGTTGAGTGAACAGTGTTTTATAGGTGAGGTTCAGTGAACAGTTCGATCGGTGAGGTTATGTGAATAGTTCTATCGTTGAGGTTTTGTGAACATTTCTATTGGTGAGGTTCAGTGAACAGTGTTCTATCGGTGAGGTTCAGTGAACAGTGTTCTATCGGTGAGGTTCAGTGAACAATGTTCTATCGGTGAGGTTCTAATGATGAGGTTCATGAACATTGTTCTAATGGTGAGGTTCAGGAACAGTGTTCTATCAGTGAGGTTAATCAAAAGTGTTCTATTTATGAGGTTCTAATGGTGAGGTTCATGAATAGTGTTCTAACAGTGAGGTTCATGAACAATGTTTCCAGCTTCCTATAGTTTCACCCCTTTTGCATTTTCCTTTGATGTAAAATGAATTTAAAGCCTTATTTTAAGGTATATTAAGGCCGATTCAAAGTCCATAAATCCTGTATTAATTATTCCCATGGGATGGGATATTTTTACTTGGTCTACCAACATGGGTTAATGCGATCCACTTTTAATGAGGAATTAATCATATCTTAAACCCTCGCCCCTTTAAATATTTTAAAGGGACAAGATATCTTCCTCCCTTGTTCTTCCTCTTTTTTCACGGCTATGAAACGCTAAAAACTTTAAATCCTTCTCGTAGAAGTTGTGCAATCAAACTTTACTCCTCGAAATGGTTCTGCTCTGTTTTGATGCAACCAAGCTGTATCGGTCAATCTTCCATATAAGGTATGTTTTATCATTGTTCCTTTGGGGATCATCTTCTCCTATTTCTCCTTTTTATATTATATCATGTAATCTCAATGCTTATAATAGGGTTTTTCTTGGGGTTTTGTTGGTGCGGTCATACCATGCCATCATCGGGTAGATACAGTTGTCGCGAGAGGAGAATCGTGACTCGTTGTGTCGATAAAGAACGTGAGGAATTGTTTGAGGTAGGGGATTCATTGCTTCTCTTTTCTTTTACATGCAACTATATTGTTAGAATGTTTAATCCCAATGGATGACAATGGAATTGACATAATAAATATTTTAACTGGATAAATAAATTGATATCGATCGTATGTTATTTCCTCTTGTTTAGCTAGATAGTGTGATATCTATTCTTGCTTTTCTTAGCTATTTGTTCTTGATGGAAATCGGTAAAGAATATACATCGAGATTAAATGATATTTGTTGGCTAAAGATATAGAGTCATGAAAACGATTTTGTCTCTTGTTGTTAATCTAATTAGTGCAGTAATCATGATTATATATTTGTGATAACTTACTAATTTGGTTTCCCGAATTTGGAACCAACGAATAATAAATCGGTTAATCCAAGATGGATTAAAGAACTGGGGGATGTTAAAAGATAATTTCTTGTAGGTTTCTAAGTTACCCTCTGGTTTATTTAACGGCTAAGAGCTCAATTGTGAGGATGTTTGTTTTACTATTGCTTATGTTTTAATGTGTGCTTGGACGGTTGTGGTGATATATGGAGGCATGGAGGCCCTTTGGGTTGTGGTAGCAGATGACTCCTAGAGTGGAGAGATGCATAGATTTATGCAAGTGGGTATTGGGGAGAACACCGGGAAGGATGGATTGGGATAGATGTTATTGTTGGATACTTTTGATTGGCTGTTTATCTGCTTTACTTTTCCCCACTCCTCAAGGCAGTTGGTCTTACTTACCCATTTTCCGAAAGAGGCAAAGGCATGCAGGGTATGCAAAGTGCTTTCTGTGCTTAGATTCTCAATGAAGGATGATTATATGATCTTGCTATAAGCGGAAACGACTCGACGGGTAGTACATCTACTCACCATGTTGAGCCTCCTTGTGTTTAGTAGCATAAATTTTTTTAGAATGCATGGGAATGTGTGAAAATATTTCTGTAATGAATAATTGAATAAATGGTGTTAACCCATGGGGGTGTAGTTACAAGAAAATAATGATGAGGTCATAATTTTGAAGGGATAGTTGAATTGGGTATGATGCTAAAGAAATTAAATGTGGAATTGGTCATGGTTAATTAATGATTAAAGAATTAATTAACATATGTTGAAACTATTAAAAAGATAATGAAGTAATCTAATAAAGCTCTATAAATGGTTGTATGCTTATAGGATACCGAGTCTAAGAAGTAGCTTCCCAGAGTCTGAGAGACATTAGATGTAGTTGTGTCTACGACTAGTTAATGCCCATAGTGAGGTTGTGAGATATAATATATCATGTACTTTTTATGTTTCTATATCCTACTCCACCCAGTCATTAAGGGAAACTGACACCCTGGAGATTCTAAGCCCTAGGGGGTGTTTTCCTCAACATTCCAGTGGGAGGATGGATGGCTAACTATCCCCTTTGGACCTACTCTCTTCCCATGGTAGTTACCTGTGTTGGATGGCACAATAGTTAGTTTTAACCATATATGTGTGTAGAGGGATGTAAAGGCTTCTGGTTATTCACACACATATATTCTGGATATAGTATCCTATGGACTACTATAGGTGTAACGTGTATGGGCTGTGATGTCCTGAAGATTCTTACTCGGTGTATGGGCTTTAATGGATTGAGGTATAATTCCTGATGTGTAATACACCTTATGCGAGATATGGTGGCTCCCAGAAACTACCTGGTTACTTTCCTTATGTGGACATGGTGGTTTTGTTGCATGAGGTGCACGCTGTGGTGCTTCGCTGGGGTGTCTACAGGAAAGCCTTTTTGGAGAGAGATTCTTAGGACGTGTGACGTTGGGGCAAAGAGGAAAATCAGTGGGGAAGTAGAAGTGTGATACCCTTGATATTCTTTATTATTTGATATATTCTTATTTGTGTTACATGGTGAGTGTAGCCATCATGAGGGTGGTAACTTAGTATACCTGTTTAGGTGATGAGTTAGTTTCACTTGTTGTTTACTGTTCTTTAGCATGCTTTCTTTACTTTTTCATGAGAGGCTTCCGGGAGGATCCTACTGAGTATATAGTTATACTCACCCTATGTATATATAAAATATTTTCAGGTCACTTGGAGCAGGTTTGAGATCAAGCTAGTTTCTACTATCTTGGGGTTGTAGGAGCTATTTGGTCTTGTGGAAGCTACTGTTTTTACTTTCTTTTTGGTACTTGCAGTTTTTCCCATTCCAGTTTTAGTACTTTTCATGACATTTCATATGTGCATTTTGGTTTCTTTTATATTCCAGTTCTGAGTTGGATTTTATTGGTGTCTATCATGTCTTTCTCTTCTGCAAGTGTTCTCTTAGAGGGTAATTCTTCCCATCTGTGTGTTTATTAAACCCTCAGTGCTGGTCTCCAACCCGGGGCCTACTGGAGGCGGGACTCGGGGGTCATTATCTCCCTTCTCACATTGCCAACCCAGGAGGGGTACACTTAGTGGGGAGGGGTCATGACAAAAATGAAGTTTTAGTAAAAAATTACCATAAAACGAATCCCTTTTAAAACTCTTTTATGAATCATGGATAGGGATAATAAATATCTCGCAGTAGATACTTTCGAAAAAAAACCTCGGATAATTAAGAAATTGTGAAATTAACCCATACCATGCAATTTCCATTGGTCAAGGGTACATGTAATCTCCTGTATAATGACCATATAATATTTTTAAATTATACCAGAAACATATTCAAATTTTTTATATCATTCATGATTCATTTATGACTTTATGATACACATTTAATAATGATTTCCATGTTAAATTAACATTTTGTGTAATAATTGCTTTCCTTATCGTATGTTTTTTAAAATGTTATTCTTGATCATATCATTAAGACCATGATTTAAAAACATCTATAATATAAAACTTGATTTATATATCATATATATTTAGAATATAAATATTTATGATAGATAGATATGTGAAATGGAAGGCACCATTTATGGAGATTGTAGGCCGTACGTACGCATAAACGATTTTTCTGTTTTCATATTGTATTGAACAGAAGTAAGTGAATAAGACATATGGAAGTACATATAGAAAAATATATAAATATTCATTATAATTGTTATTTAATATATTATATAGTTATTAATAATATATATTTTTATAATCTTCGTTGATTGGTGAACGTGGGAATGATTCTCATCGCGTCGTGGAGACGGTAATCCGTTTGTACGCACGAGTGCCAATATCATTATATTAATGGTGATATCGTATGTAAATTGGTTGTTTATAATATATAGATAATGATTTACATGTTATATTATTTTTTAAATCAGATATACTCATTATTATACACATCAAAATAAACAAGTGTTTGAATGACAAACTACACCCCGACGTGAAGACTATAAGTTGTACGTATGCACGTATGGCGACTTTGTCAGTTAGAGGATGGATAGATTTATGAATATTGTTGTAAAATTTTTATAATAAAATCATAGTTTGTATGAAGTATTGGATTTATTATTTTGGTATGTAAATAGAAATGAAAGAGGAACTGGCAGATGAAAACAACTTGAAGGATGGTAGTGAAATTATTACCACATCTTCGGATGTTTCCTTTTAAGTTGATCAAAAGGGCTAGATAGGTTGACTTTATGATCAATTTAAGGACTCTAGGTTGATGTGAGGGATGTTGGGGGGATTTTTGGGCATGGTTTGTCCGAGCCAAATGGCTTTGAAGGTGTGATTTTTATAGAAGGGGAACTATCCTTTTATAAGGGAGGTGAGGGTATCTTTAGAAAAAAGTTTGAAATAATTTTTTTTAATAAAATAATTTCCAATTTCTAATGGCTCGAAAATGATTTATTTAGATTTTAAGGTGGTTATGGGTCTAAATAATCTCATCTAGTATGTTTTAGACAAGCTTAGATTACAAGTTTAACCTTATCTTTTTTATCTAACTCTTTGTTAAATAGTTCAACATTATTGTGCATTCCTATATTATTACGCTATATGGTTAATATGTTTACTCTAAATTTCTAAAGGAACCTAAAGTGGTTAATTAATGGAATATATAATATTATTTAATCACTTTGACCAATCTTTATATTATTAGGAATAGTATATCAATCAATAATATGGTATTTGTTTTAAAAATTAAACTATGTCAATTTTGAAACTATTTGGTATTTGGTTTTTCTAAAAGTCTTCACAACTCGATTACCTCGAAAAAGATACCTTTAATCAACCCTAACAAATAATATTAACCTATAAAATTGTAGAATTCCATAAAAACTTTGAAATTATATTTATTCTAATATTTATAACTCAATTTATTTGACTCATTCGTTAATAAGGTAATTACTGCATCATCATTATGTCAAAAATTAATTTAAATATTTAATGTATAAAAATTATAAATTCAATAACATAATTTAAGAAATATTTTTGGCTTTATAATGAATATTTATAGTTGAATTTATATTTTCTTTAACCCAATTTAAAACATTGATTAGTTATTAAAAATTCAATTTAACTCTTTTAACTCTTCTTTAAATTAACTAAAAATAAATGTCATATTCTAATCCAAGTGGACCAGAGAGGATCATATTTTATTCCTATGGTTGTTTTTGGTTGAATTATACTTATACAATAGAATTAGTACATGTGTTAGTGTAATTATGATATCATTTTTACCTTTAATTACCCTATTTATTTTTAACCGTGGGGAAAAAAGTCAACAATTACTATTCACCAAAAATTCTTTTCTTCTTATTGAACCAAATTTTACTAACTGATATTAACTGTTTCTATTGGATTTTTGAAATTCAACTCAGAGAAGTGGTAAAATTATGTTTAATGTAAATTTTCAAATACTCCTAGGAGGTGGGTAAAAGACGGTAAAAAGTTTAATAAACATTTTTTATATCTAAACTTATTATAAAATGACTCCAATGAATTACATTGAACATATATAGGTTTTATGTATATATTTTGACCTAAAATAACTTTAAATAATATAAATATTTATTTAAATAAAATGTCAGTTTTAATCAATAACGTAGTGTTTTTCACTATTCATCAAAAATTAATCGTTTGCCAAAAAATTCCAAAAAATCACCCTAAATTTTTTTTATGAATTAAAAAATTGAGTCTATTTAACAAAATTCAAAACATATAATTTTAATTTATTAATTTAAAATAAATTTCAATTGTCAAAAAAAACCGAGTTTTTAAAAAGTAATAACTATCAAAAGATTGACATGTGTTTATGTAAAATTTAGATGTTAAAATACATATAATGACCTAAATTGTATTAAATGATATATATATAATCTAATTATAAATCCAAACCATTAAAATGTATAATTTTTCTGTATAAATTATTTCGATTAAAAACGTTGTTTTCAATAAAGATTTAGTATTTTTCAGTATTCATCAAAATATGAAAGTTATCAGAAAAGTACCAAAAATTTATCCAAACTAAAATTTTATTTCTCGATTCTAAAGAATAATTTATTTTCATTAAAGTTAATATATAAATGTGTCAAATATTTGTTTTAAAATTTATTCTCCATTAAATATGCAGTAAAAATGAATTTTTCAAAAAATACTTCTTTTATATGAAATAATGAATTTGTCCTTATATTATGTTTAATAAAAAAATATGATTGTTAAAATTATATAGGATATATATAATATTTGATATTCAGTTAATACTATTCATAACCGCTTTTTGAACAGCTAGTTTGTAAGTCTGGTGTGCTCGAATTCGTTATTGCGTGTAGTGAAAGTTATTGAATTACGTTGAAGAGATAACATACTATAAAATTTTTTAGTGTTACATTATCCCCTCCTTCAATAAATTGCATCCTTGCAATTTGAAATTGTTCCTCGAAAATAAAAGGTCAAAAATAGAAAAATGCCTTTGTCGAAACCCCTCATCCGAAATTTTGTTTATAAAATTTAGTCTTAAAAAGATCGAAAGAGAAATGAAAAAGTCACCACAAAGTTATGATTTCGATTAGGAGGACATAGGTTTCAATTAGAGACACATAATAGGAGGAAAAATGTAAATATTTATTAGGAGTGATTGAGGTCATCAATCACAAGAATGTGTAAAATAGACGGCCTTAAAGTAATCAATCTATAATGATTTAATATATTGTCTATACAATAAATCATAAGGTGTTTCGATAAAAAATTGTTGGTTTTAAGAAACCATTCCTGAAGTTTAAGAATTAATTTATTCATAGAATAGGAGGACAAAAAAAACTTTACATGTAGAGTTTCATCACGCAACTAATTCCTACCACAAACTCATCATTCACTCTAAAAGAAAACAGAATTCGAAAATATTATATTTATCCTAACAATATATGGTTCCAAAAATTTTAATTTAAAATTCATCTTTTATTCAATTAAATAACTACATTATACTAGCCGTGATATCATGTAGGCCAGTGGTAGGTGATGCACCCTTGCCACTTTTCCGTTGTGGGATCAGGTCTTGCGGCCTTCTCAGACGCGACGGTTTGTTGCCCGACCTCTGGGTTGTCATTTTTATGACAATACAAAAATAATATCAAGAAATTATTTAACATAAAAAATTGTATATAAAGTTAAACATAATTGATTCCAACCATTAGACCTACCCACAATACTTCGGTCCAAACTTGCTATCCAAAATTAATAAGAAAGGTAAACACAATAAAGATGTTTTTTCCCACGTAATAACATGAGATTCTCTTTATCATGTATTATTTTAAAACAATGTAACACCCCAAATAACCATAAAACCTTATTGATTATATTCATGATCCCTTATTCCTTATAGAATAATGGATATTATCCTTCTATCCAAAAATGTTTTAAACTCCAACAATGTTGGAATATACGATCCATTAATCAGTTTCAATGTAGTCAAAAATATCCAATATAAATTATCCAAATCAAAAATGACTTATTCCAAAATCCCTACCTTGGTATCAGAACCATATTATGGTTTATCTATCTCTCAACCATATATTTTCTTAAAAAATTTCCTTTGATTGAGTCACTTTTCTGGGTTCTACACAATCTCTTTTCCTTAATCAAATAGTATTAAAGTACAAACCTTATATACACTTTAATTTTTATAACATGTACAACATTAATACAATACTCAAATGACACAATAATTTAATAAAAAAATATAAAATCTAATCATTTATATTCATCTTCGGTAGAACCATAACTTGATTATTAAACAATAGCAGCATTTGGGGTATACTCTGATTATTTGGACATTTATTTGTGTAGAGTCTCATCTCCTTGTAGATAAAGAATTGTACATTTGAAACTTTTTTCTTACCCATCCAATCACATAAATGGTGTCCTTTTTCTCCACAATTATAAAAAAATCACATTCCCTTCATGCATTTACCATGTTGATTCCATCCACATTTATCACATATGGAAAATCAATCTTTCCCCTATTCCCTTTATCCATCGATCCCACTTCCATCCTTTTCTTCTCTTGGTTACCTTAAAAGCCATAAGACTCAGAGAATTATTTTCTTATCTTATTAACATAAGATACTATTTTTTATATTATAAAAATACATGGGAGAATATTTCCCTTTTCAATTTTGTCTTAATCCCATGAAATATATGTTCCTTCTTAATCTTTTGATCATTTTTATTCCTAGAATTCACATTCCTTATACTATACATCATTTTTAAACTATGGAATACACAAGGATAGTTTATGAATATTAAGGAATAATTCCAAACTTGTAAAATACCTAATGTAAATTGAAAATATTATTCATTTAATCTATAATCATAAAATGTTATCTTTTATAAATTAATTTCTCCTAAATCCTTAAAAATGGCTTGTAATGAAAATGTGAATTATCCTAAGCATATCCCTCAGGAGTTTCGTAACCAATAGTGCATCAAGGCCCATTGTCATGTACCAGGATACCCTGGGTCAAGCCTAAAACTCATTGTCAGAGTTTTCACTCTTAGGTACATCTGTTCCAGAGCCACCTCTACCTATTTTTATCCAAACAAGGATGTATTTTTTGAAAAATACACAAAATCTCTACATTTACAAAATTCAAGGAAGTTCTTCTATAATAATCCTCCAAGACTATCTTAGGTTAATTTTCTCTAATCATAATTTCTCTAAATATATTACCATGGTTATTACTAACCATCCTCTGATTCTGACTATAATTCTCTAACCACAGTTTCCCCGAGTCGGTGCATTATTAAAATACATTATCACTATTACAAGCAAAAAAGTCATGAAGGACAGATCAGTTAAAAGTCTTGGAAAATAGATTACATAAATGAATGTTACATTAAACCCTATAAAATAAAAAACAACATAAATGATACTTTGAGAATTCCATTAATCCCCTAGTTTAACTGTGCCTATCAATCATAATAAATTTCATGGAATTTTGAGAAAATATAACACAAGAAAGGGGTGAGATAAAATCCTCAGTAAGGGTAAGAAATATAGTGTAAGGTAACATAAACATTAATCATGGTGAAAAAATTAAATCATTTTCCATTATATATAATTAACATGAACAAAATATGGCAGTAATATGAGATGAGTAAATAATTTCATAATAAAACATAGTCATGTGTATTCTACAAGTCGAATTACGACATGAACCATCAATAATATTTTCATAATAAGGGAATGTATAATTCCAGACATTCTAAAACATGTTTTCTTTCCCTCGGCCAAGACATCTAAAAATGAATGATACCTCGAGAAAACCCATATATCAAATGGGAAAAGGCCTCGGCCAATTCCACGTCTAATTGTCTCATGAGAACTACTGATGCATCAAGGAGTTATAGCAGGCTCCACCCATCATGTACTATATCCAATACATTCCTCATATGAAAATGTTGAAATATAACCTAATCCTTCTTATTAAAAATAGAATAAAAAATGTCAATACATTACCCATAAACATTGAACGGTATAAAAATAACACATCCATAGTAAAACATATCACAAAAACCTTCAATTCAATTATGAATATTTGTATCAAAATAAATCAACTTCAAACATGTTTAAAATCCAGCAATGGATGTTGATAATGATGAAAATGATTTGTAACCCTCTTTGAGAGAGATATACCTTTTTTATGAAATAATTTAAAAGTCACATAATTTATAAAGGATTTTAAAAAATATTTTTGAATCAAAATTTCCCATACCACTTTGAAACTTTTTAATGTAATTAACATTTTAAAACATTCATTCCTATATAAATAAATCCTTAAAACCATTTTGAAAACATGGAAATTAATGAGAAACATTTAGAAGAATAAATATTTAAAACATTTAAAATGATGTTTTAGTTAGAATTTACCTAAAAAATTATCTATTTGAAACCACATTTATGAAAGAGGGATAGGGATAATAAATATTTATTAGTGGATAATTATGTAAAAGCAACCTCGGATAATAAAGAGATTGTTTAATTAACCCTTAACTTTCACATTTCATTGGTCGAGGGTACATTTAACCTCCTGTATAATGACAATATTATGTTATTAAATTATACTAGAACCATATTAATTTTTATTATATCATACATGATTCATTTATTACATTATACTACACATTTAATACTGATTTACATGATAAATTATCATTTTGGGTAATAATCATTTTCTTTATCGTACGTGTTTTAACTTGTTATTCTTGATCGTATCATTTAGATCATCATATAAATACTTCCAGAATATAAAACATGATTTCTATATCATATATATTTAGAATATAAATATTTATTATATATATATATATATATGAAATAGAAGGCACGTTTTATGGAGATGGTAGGTCGTATATACGCATAAACGTTGTTTCTGTTTTCATATCGTATTGAATAGAAGTAAGTGAATTAGATGTATGTAAGTACACACACACACAAACACACACACACACACACACATATCTATATCTATATATATATATCCAGTAACATTATTATGTCATATATTACGTACTTATTAATAATATATATTTTTATAATTACCGTGGAATGGTGAACGTGGGAATGAATCTCATCACGTCATGGAGATGGTAATCCGTACGTATGAACGAGTGACAATATCCTTATATTGATTATGAAATAATATGTAATTAGATGGAATATAATATATACAGAATATTTAACATGTTATATATATTATTTAAATTAGTTACACTCATTATTATACCCTTATAACTAATTAAGTATTTTAATAACAAACTACACCACGACGTGGAGACGGTAACCCGAACGTAACCACCTATGGCGACTATATCATTTAGTGGATGGATAGAATAACGAAAATGGTTTTACCATATTTATAATAAAATCAAAATATGTAGGAGGTACTAAATTTATTTTTTTTAATAAACAAATAAAGTGGAAGTGGAAGATGAAAAGAACAAAAAAGAGGTTTATGAAATTATTACCTCTTCTTTGGGTGTTTTCTTTTGAGTTGATCAAAAGGGATCCATAGGATGGCTTTATGATCATAGTAAGGACTCTACAATGATTTGAGGGATGTTAGGAGGATATTTTGGTAGGGTTTTTCTGATTCAAATGTCTTTAAAGATGTGATTTTTAGATAAGGGGATGTGTCTTTTTATAAGATTGGTGAGGGTCACTTTAGAAAAAGCATGAAATAAAATTTTATAATAAAATATTTTCGTCTAATAATGGCTCCAAAATAATTTATTTGGACAATAAGGTGGATATGGGTCCAAATAACCTCAACCAATAGGTTTTAGACAAGTTTATGTTACAATTTACCCTTATATTTTAGATTTAACTCTTAGATAAATAGTTTATCTTTTACCATGTCTTTTTGAATTCTTACCCTATATGGTTAATAAACGTACTACAAATATCCAAAAAATCCCTAGTGGTTCATTAATGACACAAATAATATTATATAATCCCTTTTGATGATCCTTATATTTTTAGAATATTATATCAACAAATAATATCATACATTTTTAAAATATTAATGTTTGTCAATTTTGACACTGTTTGGTATTTGGTTTTTGTGAAAGTGATCACAAATTGATTACTTCGAAGAAGATACATTTAATCAACCTTATGATGTAATATTCACCTAAAAAATTAGTGTATGTCATAAAAACGATGAAATTATATTTATTTTAATATTTGTAATACCATTTATTAGATTCATTCATTAATAAAGAAATTACTACATCATCATTGTGTCATACATAAATTTAATTATTTAATGGTTAAAAATTAGGTATAAAATACCATGATGTATAAAATCATTTTATCTATCTAATTAATATTTTTAGTTGAATTTATATTGTGTGTAACCATATATTAAAAATGGTATACTTATTATACTTCGAATTCAACTATTTTAACTATTCATTAAATAAAATAATAATGAATGTCCTAATCTAATCCATGTGGACAAAATTAGATCATATTTTATTTCTCTGGTTATTTTTTGGCCGAATTATGCATATCATCTTATTGAACCAAATATTCTTGCTGATATTAACCATGTGTCTCAAATTTTTGAAATTCAACTCACAGAAGCAGTAAAATTTTGCATTATGAAAATTTTCAATTGCTTCTAGGAGGTGAGTAAAAGACGGTAAAAAGATCAATAAAATTATTATTTTTCTGAAATTATTATAAAATGGATCTAATGAATTACATTGAACTTATATAGCTATTATGTATCTATTATAAATTAAATAAATTTAAATAAAATAAATAATTATATAAAAATTCGGTTTTAACCAATAACTTAGTGTTTTACACTATTCATCAAAAATTGAATATTTATAGAAAAATAACAAAAAAATAATCTAAGATAATTTTGATATTCTGAATTCAAAAATAAATTCCATTTAAAAATATTAAAAATATAGAAGTTTC
This sequence comes from Viscum album, assembly GCA_963277665.1. Lineage (NCBI taxonomy): Eukaryota > Viridiplantae > Streptophyta > Magnoliopsida > Santalales > Viscaceae > Viscum > Viscum album. Next base: position 1,345,213,742 of record OY728121.1, on the reverse strand, counting down.
ATTTATTAATTTAAAATTATTTCCCATTGTCAAAACAAAAAGGCGGATTTTCAAAAAGTAAAAACTATCAAAAGAATAAAATGTGTTTATGTCAAATTTAAAAGTGAAACTACATACAATGACCTAAATTGTATTAAATGATAAAAATATAATCTAATTATACATCCTAACCATTAAAATTTATAATTTAACACTATAAATTATTATGATAGAAAATGTTTTTTTCAATTAGAATTTAGAATTTTTCAGTATTATCAAAAATATTAAAGTTATCAGAAAAGTACCAAAAATAAATCCCAACTAAATTTTTATGTACTAATTCTAAATAATAATTTAATTTCATTAAATTTAATATATAGAAGTGTCAAATATTTTTTTTAAAATTATCTCTATTAAATAGGCGGTAAAATATCATTTTTTGAAAAATACTTCTTTTATCTGAAAATTTGATTTTTCCCTTATATTATGTCTAAGAAAAAAAATTATGAATGTTAAAATTATATAGGATATATTTATAATTAGAAATATATTTAATCGTATTCATAACATTTTTTTGAACAGCTTTTTTGGTAAGTCGTGGTGCACTCAAACTCGTTGTTGCGTGTATTGAAAATTATTGAATTACTTTGGAGAGATAACATACTATGAAATATTAGGATGTTACAAATCATCATTTAATTATTTTGACATAATAATTTAAAAAATAATATCCAATTTTAATAAATGTTGGGGCTGAAGCCTCATTTTATTATTAAAGCAAAGTAAAGACCTCTTTAATTTGGTAGAGGGAGACCCATTACATAGCCCAAAGGACCAGGGGCCATTTATCCCATTACATGACCCGTAGGCCCATTTTTTTGGCCCAATGCCCATTCTGTGAATAGTACTGCTACAGTTCCCACGTTGTTACAGTACTGCATAGTACCCGTCGTTGCTACAGTGCTCTGCCACCGCTATAGTGACATGCTGCCGCTATAGTGCATGTCGTTGCTATAGTGTCGCCACTGCTACATTAACCTGTCCCCAGTGGGTTTTAAACCCCCATTTTTTATGAAGATTTTAGGGGTTCTTACCACTAAGACAAACCCCAACTACATTAAAAAATAATATCCATTTAATAATGTAAATTTCATAGAAGTAATAATAATTATATATATTATTGAAGCACAAATGCAATAAAACCCATTCTAATGAAAATATATTATAAAAGTATAAATAAATTTATTCTGATTACTTACCTAGTAACCACCATTAAATGAATTATAATAAATTATATTTAATATTTGATCATAAAAATTCAATAAAATCATACATCTATAGTGAATAACATAATTTATTTTTGTAAAAAACTTTATGCACATATCAAGTAGTTTTCTGAAAAATAATTCCAATAAACTTATATAACCATATATTAAATTTAGTTACTATTCCATAGGAATTAACAACTAATTTTTTTTAATGAAATCATCCCTTTAAATATTTTAAAATGTTGTTACACATGATCATATATTCTAGTTAAACTTCTTTGTTATAATAGTCATATTTGGAAACCAATATTTTTATTACATATAAAAATTAATATTAATCTTGGTAACATTGCTGGTATATGTAATCAATAGTAGTATTAGTTTTAAATTTAAATTGAGCTATTATATCCCCCCCAACACAAATATATAAATAGAATCTATTAACACATATTAAATTCATCATAAGATATTTTTGAAATCCAATATAAATTGCTTCATGAGCATTAATTTCTTGGTCAATACGAAGAAAATATAAATGAATATATCATTATGAGTAACATAATTATAGAGTAGAATCTAATATTTTGTGTTGATAGTTGAGTGATTCTTTCCATAAATTAAAAGTTAGGTTTTTAAAATAATTAAACTACTACGATAATTTTTTCAGGGAAATATACGCGATAGATTTATTCCCACTTCATTAGAATAATTTCATCAAATGTTCATCCACCTATTAGCTTCTATATCTATCTCATCTCCTAATCCACGATATTAATATTCCAAATGAATTTTTAAATCCAAAATCAATAAAACAATTAATTAATAACTCAAAATATTGATAAAAGGATAAAATCATAATCCTTAAGTCTTTAGAACTTAATCGAATTCAAAATGTATATAATTATTTAATATAATATCCATTATTAAGAAATACAAACATGATCTCCAAAGGATAATCAAATAACCTCAAAATTTCATCAAAAACAGTTTTAAAACATTTTACAATATTCTAATATATAATAGAAACAAAAATATTTGTTATATTTTATCAGATATTCCTCTATAATCTACTTAAAATTTATCTCAAAACAACATCAATCACTTATAATTCATCAAAACAAAAAATCATATTCCCTTAACATTTTCTCTAAAATATTCTAATATTTTTCATTAAATAACTTGAGTCCCCATTAAGCCATAATAAAATAATATATAACTTCCATAAGATAACTCAATCATTATTAGTCAAAAAATTAAAATTTCCATTTATCATAACAATATAATGTTCCCAATATAGTGACCTTTATAAAAAATAACTTCAATACCTAAGACATAAATTAAATTTTCAATCCCACTGTAATATATGGTAAAAAATATGTTCCAAAAATGTAATAACCCATTTATTTATAATTTACACTACATAAAATATGACATTGACTGTTATTATTATCAATATCATTAAAATTTTGTCCACAAAATATAATATCATTAATCCACAAATATTCTTTTTGAAATGTTCAAAATAAGAGTTATATATACCATACGGGTATATTGAAAATAAATAAATTCATCCATGGTACTGCCCTCATATAAATAAAATATTTTTAATTCCTATGAACATGTGATCATCCATTGAATTAAAATCCCATGATAATAAATAAAACTCTTAAAATAACCTCATTAGACTCATCGAAACGTATTAATAAATCTAAACCCAAATATTTATAAAAAAATAAGTATGTTTTCATTTAGCAAAAAATCATGAATAGTTTAACATATATGATTGAATTTAAATAAATTCATATAATCATTTATGTTAAGAGTATAATTGAGTTTTGAAAATATATTCCATATAAAATGCATAAAAGGATGTGTGAAATAAAATTGAATATCAATTTTTACAAAAAAAAATTAAATAAATAAATAATTTTATTTAATGTACATTTACATATTTAAAGATGAATAACCATAGAAGAATTAAATAGTTTTTTATATTTCATACTCTTCCTTATGCCTTTTGATGAACATTTGGAAACATTTTTAGAGAAAAATACTCGTAAATGGATATTAAATGAAATTAAAAATCTAGTTAGGACATTATAAAAACATTTAATAAGAAAATTGTACCTTTTCATAATAAAAGTTGATTCAAAATATTTCTTTATATACTTTTGATATATTAATTTCAACCCAAATAAATGAATTAAAAAATTTATAATAATTATTTTATAAAAATTCATAATAATTATTGTTCTCAATAAAACAATTGAACCCATAAAAAGAAATTTCATGGAAAAAATACAATTCATACTTTAAAGGGTCATGATCATATTTATAATATTATCTGGTCTGGAATACCTATAAAATAAAAATATTTCTTTTTTTTCAATCTAAGAAGGGTTATTAATTATTCATTGGATACAATTCTTACATTCACCAGTACAACAACACTTTTAATGGAATCACCTATAAGGATAAATAATATATATCTTAGTAGAAACCTATCACATTAAAACTCTTCCACTTTACCAAAATCATTGGTGTGCTATATCATGATCTCCTATCATGAAAAATTTATCAGGATCACCCTTCATTAAAATATTATTTCAAAGAACAATATAGTGAATAAAACACATATATATTTTAGTTTATCTATTATAATAATTTGAATTTGAATTCAATTCCATAATAAAAATCACCGTAATATATTTCATATAATTTATAAAAAATATCCAACTCCTTAGAAGGAAAGTTTTGAAAATAAAAAAAATATGTAATGAGTGGGAATACAACATTATTTATCCAAACATGTTTTCTTGTAGATAGATATTGAAAAATAATAAATGTGTCGATATCATGATATGGTCGTAAATCAGTATATATAAAAAAATTATGTATTAGTTTTGTTAAAACACATTTATAACTGATACAGAAAACATTGGAAAGATTAATTTTTAATACATTATAGAAAATTAAATATTTCAAAATTAACTAAAATAAACATTTAATAATATATAATAACATTCTTATAAAAATTAATATAACCATAATGTGAAAAAAATATTGTTTTCATGAGAACATTGAGAAAATATTTTTTAAATAAATATAATTACCTATAGTATGAATTTCTACAAACATTCATTATCCATATTATAAAAAATAAATATTATTAATTTACATGATTATGAAACTTACAGATTTTTATTAATTTTTAATATTCCCTTTTATTAAATTTTTTATAATTTTTTATATTTTTAAAAATTTATTATGTTTATGTCAGATGTTTTGAATATGTTGTGCCCATATTCCTACAAAATGTTAGAACGTTTACTATAGTAAAAGGGTTAATGGTTCCATCATCTGATGAATAATAATAATTAGGGAATTATCATGTTCAGACATTAAATAAAATTTTATAACCATCCATCAATTGATAGAAAAATTAACTTATTACATTAATTTTTGGAGGTGGTAGTTTACACAAACTCATGATCGACATTATCATTTTTCAATGAATGGAATGGTAAGAGGGTATAAAATATCATATCTTTTTAGAACCATAAATGTTTTAAAAAATATAATGTATATTAAAAATTTTTATTATCATAACATTATATGTGAGGTGGTGATATAAAAAAAACATATCTTTTTAGATGTGGTAGACCACATGCATGAAATGGAGATGTGTTTTTTGTCCATGGATGGAATCATTGATGTAAAGTGGTCTTACAATCAAAATAATGATATTTATAAATTGTATAAATAAATATTTTATTATATAAAAATATTAATGATATTTCTCAAAGAGTTATAAGATAAAATAAACATGAAAACTCTTCCTAATAAGTCAAACCTATGAATTGGAAATCATCCTTTTACATACACCTTCCACTTTCAATGTTTTCCATTTTTAATGACCATATTGAGTGTGATAAATGGATAGAGGGGTGTGAATTTAATTTTATGAAATTATTAGAGGATATATTTTTTGTATCTATAAAATATATGCTATTTCAATGAATGTATCTTATAATAAAAAAATTAATATGTAACAGGAATTAAAACAAGGAATTTATGTGAATTTATTTTCGAATGAAATGAGAAAAAATTAAATAGAAATATGAAATTAGGAAAATAATATTTAAAATTGAATAGGATGGTAACGTTACAAATCCTCTTCAGGATAATGATTATATGGGTTCAATTAATTAACCCATTGATTGGAATGAGAATACATACAATAAAAACACTTTGTTTTAATAGAGACCAAAAACCACAAAAAACTATCACATTTTATTGGAAATAGAATGAATATAAATCACCTATTTTTAACAAATTACCAAGATAAAAGTAAATAAATTTAAATTAGAATTTATGATATACATGTATTCAACCCCATTATATTTCTTGGAATTCACATTCTCTTGAATTATTAGATAAATAATTAAATAGATTGATAGAATGACATGATATGAGATTTGAGGGGTTATAATAATAGACTCAATAGGTGGAGAGTTAAATAAGGAAAAAGTTAGAAGCACAATCATGTTATCACATTGAATGATTTAATTAAAGAACATGATGTTCTTGATATGGTGCCTCGATGATAAGTATTCTTATAGATGATGTTCACGTTGATATTCTACAAGAATGAATGATAAATGTGGAACATTTAAGCTCCTAAATATATTATTACGTCTTTAAATAATAGAAAGAATATAGTTTTATGAAGACTATAATTATATGGTGATTCAAGACACTCATATACAATTATTTTATACCCCCTAGGGTATTAGCGTCTAAGTAGAAAATCCAATACAAATACTAGCATGGTGCCCTTTTTGACCACTAATATTGAACTCATGGACTAGAAATCATAACTCCATCAGAAACCTAATATCTGCGGCACACAATCTACTCTAACTAGCTACATGATTCCTCCACCTTTTAGACGATTCTCCTTTTAGAATACTAGATCTAATTTATCATTCAACCTACTCACATTCATCACTAAACAATCTAGTTATTGTTTTATGCTTAATTTTATTATTGAGAAATTCATTTGAACCGTGTATAAAAAACATTTATGTTTTGATTCTTTCCTGTCACAATAGTTCCATGGAAAAACAACAACATAGGAAGACACCAGAATCATGTTAAAAAAATTAACATCATAGTGAATAATAAATAAAATAAACTATTAGGTAGAAAATACTTACCTATTTTAATATCAAAACCACTGTATTTATTAATAAAGATAAGAATACCAGAATTATTAAAATTATGTATTTGAATATAAAAAATTAAACCCATGTGTCCTCCTTTTTTATATTTTTTTAATAATATATTCCCAGTGATGAAAAAAATTCAAATCACCATTAATTTAACTTTTACTACCATAAAAACATTCTCCTCTAATGAAAATAGAACACCGTAACATTCATGGAATAGTAGTTAGAGTGTTAATGATATCATAACATGATAGATATTGAATATAATTTCAAAAAATCATTTTTACAAGATTTAACTCCCCTTTTACAAAATTAAGACATATTAAAAAAAGCTAAAATGAAAACAACCATGATTCAAAATATAAAGAGATAAAAATAATATAAATAAGTCATTATATAGTAAAAGATGAAATGATTCTCAATAAAATTAAATAACATGAAATGAAAAATAACTCCATTAAAAATATATATTTTAAAAATAGTAAATTTTTGAACATGTATAGATATATTGAAATTATTTTATCATGTTTTCTAATAATTAATATCATCATCCCAACAGACAAACAATTTAAAATTATTATTTTTTGAAGATATATTAAAGATATCACATGAATACACATAAAAAATAACATGGTTTGGTAATTCATATTATTAAATAAAAATATTAATAAAACAAATCTAAAAAATAGCATATAAAACAAAAAATACTTCTTGGATTTTATATATTAACTACATAGATTTAGTTTATGATAAAAACATCTATGGATTTGGATAAAAATTCCTATTATATAAAACTATATAATAGATTAATTATGTTCCAATGGAAATTCAATATATGATATTAAATACGATTTTCTAATACCATGGGGGTCTACAAATTCATGAACAATATTACTTGGTCATGGATGAAATTTTATTACTAAAAACATGTCCTAATAAGTATTTAGGGACCCAAACATTATTTTATATTTAAAGAGTATTTTAAAAAATGTTGATTGATTTATTCCTTTTATATCGTAAATTTTTTCAATCACATTCATAAATATGATTTCAATATTCAAGATTATAGTTGAACAATTTATATTGAAAAAAACAATCCAAAAAATAAGAAGTGTTTGAATAATTTCCATTTTTATTTAAAAACATGATTACTTATTTTAAAACAATGAGGAAAAATAATCATATTTTAATTTTATTTCTCCATTAGTTAATTTATGAGGCGATATTTTCAGAACTTTAATTTCAATTTCTAAAACATCATCGTTTTGTTGGTTATTATTTTTAAAATAAACTCATACTTATATTTTAAAATATGATACATTTAATTTAAAAAACATTGTTACTCTCATTAAATATTATTTTATCAAAATAGTGTTTTATGATATATTTTCCAATTTTATCATAATAATTTTCAAGATCTTATTGTGTTAGGGTACAAGAAGAAGATAAGATCATGAAAAGGTGAATGATTTCATTTTAAATTTAAACATAAGGAATTAGTTAAAATTTTAAAAAATCTATATTTAATATGAAAATTTAATAAAAACATAAATATTCCAATTCATAGTCTATTAATAGTATCGAGGAATACAAATTATTTTCTAAAAGTCATTTTTAAATATATAAAAGGAATATAATGATGTAAATTTTTTTGTATGAACAATTTCTATATGGGGTGATTTATATATTTAAAAATTAAATAAATCAAATAAATTGATGCTATAAATGAAATAATTTTTTAATGAAAGAATGTGATTATAATGAAAACCTATTATTTAATAACTAATAAAACGAAATTATGAGAATTAATTGCATAAATTAATGTTAATTAATTAATAGAACATTTGAAATTTGGAAAAATAACTTTAAAAATAATACCTTAATATTCCCCTATATATAACTGTCTATAATGTTCAATCAATGTAAAAGTTAGTTTGAAAGGGAAATAGGAAACCAAAAAACCATTGTTTTAATATAAAATAAGAAAAATAAAACCCTTTATTTTAGAAAAATAACACAACCCTCATTCCATTCCATTGAACATAAATCATCATCCAAATAAATAAAGTGAGAAGAGAATCAATTACTTGATTATTTGAATTTCACTTACAGTGAATGATAATTACTCACGATCCAAGTATTATATCATGATATATATATATAGTTTGATAGATAGAATCATAATATGTTGGTTCAAATGAGTTGTAAAATATTTCTCAATAAAAGGATAGTGAAAGGGGAAAAAAGTATAAGAAAATAAATTTCATTAGTTATTTAGATGATGATTTTCAACAAACAATCCTTCTTGACTTGGTACATTAGAGTTCATAATTTCTGTGAATGATGTCCACTATGATCTTTCTTGGGGAAGGATAATTAAGAAAGAAAATTAATTTTATTAATTATATTATTTACCCATTATATATCATAGATAATTTCATTTTTTGTAGTATAATTCAGTGATGGTTCGTGCCTCATTTTACAGCTTTCATAGGGTGGTGGGTACTGAGGGGTCTTGATAAGAGATTAAGTACATGAATGGGACAATTATTTACCCTAAATAATTCACACCCAATTTATCATTATAAACAAAATAAACTATTTGGTTACCTCTATCTAGTTGATAAAGGTTTTACTATAATCATCTATATACTATTTCCTCCCACTTTTTGGCTCGCGAGCTCTGTGGGCTAGCCAGTGGTAATTCTATATTTCTGGAGCTACTAACACATGATTCTAGCAAGAAAGTACTGAGTAATTATAGATTAATTGTAAATTTCTATTTTAATCAATATTTTATTTTTCACCAGTTTTCATGACTTCCAATATTAATAACATAAAATCAAAACAATATAACCCCTAAAAACAACCTAATACAATTTATGAAAAAATTGATGTGTTTGAGATAAATAAAAAAACTAAATAATGAGGAATAGAAACTAAAACCGCCAAGAGATGTGAATATTTCATTGGAGGGTATTTTGGTAGAGATTTATAATTTTAAATGTCCCAAGAGGTCAATGGATTGGAGGAGTGGGGCTGCCCATTTATAGTAGATGTGGGTGAAAATCTACTAAATATGTGAAATGTTTATATATAACATGTTTCAATCTCATTTAAAATTATTATAAAGTTTTATATCATTAATAATAATTATTTTATTGTAAAAAAAGTTACTATATAATATTTGAACATGTTTAAGTGTAAATTTGAAACATATATCTTATATTTACCCCTCTTGTTAACCCTTTTAGAATTATCTATCATTATAAAAATCAATTTTAAGGGTAATTAATTTAAATTTAAAAATTCCATGTTGAAATAAAATAGAAAATTCATGATACACTCTCGAATTTTCATTCTAATTGAGTGATGATATGATTTTTCTAATTTTATAATTATTTAAAATAAATTTAACATTAAATACTTTTTAATATTATCTTATAGACTATTAAAAAACATTGCCTTTTCATACATCTAGATAAAAACATAATTCAAATATAAATACTTTATCCAATATTTGAAAATTATAAATATTAATAAAATTCATAGGCTATCCAAATTCATCCACAACATATTTTTTTAAATGTATTTAAAATAAATTACTAGATTTTCTACAGCTCTAACAAGTATTTTATCAACATTGAATAAACATTTTAGGTAATTATACAATAACAAATAAAAAAATATATATTACAGTAATTCATATAGTATATCATTAATCCTAATATGTATCTATATTTATTAAAATATTTTTTTATCTATATCCATTTCATGAAAAATACAGTGGAAGAGTTATATTTTTTTAATTAAATTAAAAATAAAACAATGTTAATTTCCTGTCAATAACTTTGGAAAAATTATTTATTTTCTATGATAAGATTGTTAGAGATGATTAATTTTCATAAAATGAAATAAATGTATGTTTTTGATGATTTTTTAATATGATTACAATGTTTAAACCTCAATTAAACCATTTTATGCTTTATTATGTAGATAAACATATATCATGGTTAAAATACAATATATATAACTGAAAATATAAATTATTAAATAGTTTTCAAATTTTATTTAGAATAAAAAATCACATTATAAATATTTAATATTTTTTTTTCATTATGATTTTTGATCCATTGAGATGGTAGGTTGGTTGAATTGGTAGTTGTATTTCACCAATTTCCCACATCATCAATGTTTTCCCTTGAAAATGGTGAGAGTAACCTTGATTATCAACATTTAAAAAAATCACAAGAACGAATATATTATAACGTAAAAAAGAAAAAAATATTTAAAATTTCTAGACTTGGTGTCAGAATATACTTCCATGTCATTGTCAAACTCATGGGTTATTATACTATATCCCATAATATTAAAAAAATAATTAAAATTTATTTCACAAAAACAATTATGAATCTTTTTAACTTGAACTCAAAGATGATCATCTCAAATGTTGGTCTAGTTATTTCAAATCAGAAGTGTATGCATGGTGCACTATTCTTATGTCTAGGGGATGCATATCAATTAAAAAATTCTAATTACATAACCACTTTACAAAATTAGTTATATATTATTAACAAAAACATTTCACCTCAAAAAATTAATCATTAACATAATCTGACATCACCATCAAGATTCCTTGAAATAGAACATGGTTTGATTCTCTAATAGAAAATCTTGTCCATCACACTTCATTAACTCCAACCTAATATTTTGTTGGAATCTCATAATGAAAAAAATTTATGCACTATTTTCATATTTTTTTATATGTTCAATGTTGTGTATATTGTTCATTTCAACCCTATATAATGGTTCTCTGAGAATAGATAATTCAAGATACAAAATTTATTTTCCTTCTCACTAAAATTCAAAACCCATTGATTTTATCTTAAATTAATGGAATTGAATGTTTTTCAATTTTTCCAAAAATTGTAAGAAAAAAAATAATTTATCATTTCCAACCATTCTCAAATATCCATTACTTCAAATTCCATGTACCCTTATCAAATTCACTAATATTTTTTTTAAAATAAGCTTCTAGAAAAACTATTCCCATCATCTAAAAATTGATTAATTTGAAAACATTAATGAAATGAAAATATTTCTCCCAATAATGGATTTTTTTCTAATGAAATCATAATTAATTACACATCCATCCCATGAATTTTTTTCTTAAGTCCACATTGTTATCTCAATATTCATAATAAATTATAATTCTATTAAAATTTCATCTAATGATCGTCCATAATATAGATCCTTCTCCATGTGATCAAAAAATATCAAAACTATAATTTATTTTTTGTAGTTGAATATTTTATTTAATAAATCCAATATAAATTCACCAACTAAATATTGTTTTTTATCACACATCCTATTCATATTTTCAACTAATTCACTTTATGAAATCCTATATTCTATTTTCATTAAAAATTATTTTATATTATAATATTTCCATTCTAATATTTTTAAGAGGACTTTCCCCCAACACCACACTTCAAAAAATTACATCATTGAACATCACTCAAACTATAAAAAAACTAAACTCTTCACTCTTTATATACATTTTCACTCTAGAAACTCATATTCCTATTTTTATTTCCCTTATACACTGAATAGGGTTTACTAATTTCTTGAATCTTCTAAATACATTAAACACAACTATAATTCTTTATCTGATGAAATTATTTTAATTTCACTTTATTGATTTATCCCTTTTGATTTTAAGGTTATCTATATATTATATCATGATAAATTCTCAATATAGTTTTTTCATAAAATTGAATTTGGTAACCAATACTCATTGGTAGCTATACTCTTGTGTGGTATTATTCATAATTATAATTTTTTATCTAATTTATATTTCATTAATAATATTTAGAAAATGAAAAAACATTGTAAATACCAATTCTTCCATTCTAAATTATAATGTATTTGTGATAATATTTATCATATTAATCCAGTTACATTTTCTAAAACACACCCTTCTAAAAACATAAGTTTCATTCCTTTTCAGTAATGTGTGTTGGGTGATCTATAGTTTTTACATATATAACCCATTTTGAATCATACCTTTCCACCCCATATTTTCTTATAGGAACATTCATTTAGTAGATTTTTCTATAAAATTTCATCCTAAGTACATGTTTACATCACTTCCCAAATAAAAATATAAAATTTTATCATGATATATTAATTATGCAGAATCAAATTAATGCAAAACATAGTATCAATTGACATAATTGGATATTTAATTAACAAACATATGGAAACATTCCATGTTTATAATTTTCCAAATTTCCTACAATTTAATAAAAGGACACTCCTACGAAAACTTCTAAAGAACTGCTCCTAACAAACACCCAAAAACATTCTTTCAAATTCATACAAAATCATCAATTGACAAAATTTAGTTTTGAACCAAAAGGTTTCATAATACAATAAATGTACCTTCAATTTCTCTTATTTTTTTAAACATTCATTAATTTTTTTACAACTCATCATTTTCAACACTCAATTTTTCACGACACTTTTTTTACAACCATATTTTTCTCAAGATATATAAATTATATCCTTTCTCATGGAGTGGGTCATAACATCACACTACAAAAAATGATTTTTTTGATGGAATTACATCCCTTTTGGAGAAGAATTGTTTTGGCCATGTTAAGATAAATTTCCATCACTTTTCATCTCTCAATGTTTTCTCCATGATTTTATGATAACTAAATAATTAGGTTCTATTTGATGAAGAAAATTTACATACTCTATAAATATTTCATAACAAATATATTCGTATTCTCCACCCTTTTCAAAATAACCCAGATTATGTGGGGAGGGAATCCTAAACCCATTTACAACGTCTTTATTGAAGATATAATAAGAATTTGTAGCCACAATTCAAAAAAACCTCCCTTTTGGAATTGATTTCATGAGAACATCAGCTATTTGATATTTTGTAGAAATTTATTCAAGAAATACATATCCACCAGAAACATTATAAGTGACAAAGAATTACATAATAACCATGTTAATCGATCATTAATGTTATAAATGATGTTTGTAATGATCAATTGGAATCTAATTATAACAAATAATCATCAATGGTATATAAATATTTACTCTCAAATCCTCTAGATGAACATTTATCCATATCATTTATGCATATTCATGGGTGGAAGAATCGTATACTTCTTCTATTGTACTCAATGTCACAAATTTTTTTTATAACTATGATATCTCACATAATAATTTAATTAAAAAAAATCCCCTTGATTTTATTTTCTATCATTCAAATATCCATCCCAAATAGATTATGTATATCTAATATTTTTATGTCATATCTTATTTTATACAACATCCCATTGGGTGATATTCATCTAGAAAATATAAGAATTATTTTTCCTTCTAGAATATTTTATTCCATTGTACCAAACGGATATATGAAACACTAATTAAAAACATAAGAAACATCAATTCTGGAAGCTATGTTATAGAATAAGAACATGGAAATTTTTTGAAATATTACTTATTTACACTTTTTGGAGCATTATCGTTACACAACTCAATACCAACGAAAATAGGGGTAGAAACATATTTTGAATCCTTTATTCCAATAATTTGGAACAATTAACTAATATAATTATATTATGATAGATAGTTATATAATTTCCTTTAATAGACTTATAATCCCGGAATAATTATAAATTCTTCATGAGTTTTTATTTTTTAAAAAAATCATGCATTTCATTAGAAAAATATTTATAGGAACCTTTTATAACTCCTTCTACAAATATTAAATAAAAATAAAAAAAAATTGTTACCTGAGTTCATATAATTATCATATAATATGAATCCAAAATGAAATTTTGAAAATTTAATCATTTTCAAGAAACAAACATGTTTGGAGTATTGTGTTTGTGTATCTTCTATCAACCCAAACATTAAAAGTTTTAATATACCCAAATTGGTTTATCAATTTTAGGTAAGAACCCATATGGTTTCCCAATATAATTCCCTTCATATATTTCTCCATTCATGAAACATGAAATTATGTTCATTAGATAAAAATTTTATTATTGATGTGATTTAACCACAAATACCATTATTATAGTTCCCAATCTTGAAACAGGGGTAAATAGTTCTTCAAAAACAACACCTTCGGGCTACGAATTTCCTTTAGAATCTATTCATGATTTCTTTTTTGATTCTTATCCATTTATTCATTTTGTATTTGAACATAAAATACATAAAATTCATTTAAATTTCTTCAAGTAATGGAATGATATCCTATGATTCATTTTTATCTATGTGATCAATCTATTCATTCCCAAAATCTTCCCCTTCCTTTGGTTAATCTTCTTCTAAAACAATTTCTTGTTCATTATATTAAATAAGTGATGTTTTATTTTCTAATATCAATTTTTTCCTATTATGAGACATATATAATTAATTTAACTAAATTATCTAAGATTACAACCATTTCAAAAGGGCACAAAATTTTATAGTTTTCATTCTATCTCACTTTACCCTATACAAGATTATTCGCCACATTTGGTCACCTTTTTATCCAACTTTATTAATTAATTATATATTCTTGTTTCGATTCAACAATTGTTATTCCAAAACATTTTCAAAAAATTTCACATCATAAGAATCCACCAACTTTAATGATATATTTATTTAAAATTTTTACAATCTTCTACTGGATAAATTTTCAATTAAAATTCCATCCACATTCATTTTATCATCTTTTATAAGATCTTATTTTTTGATCACTATTAAAAAAATCTATAAAAAAACTAGAAATATTGAAATATATTTATTCACAACGTTTTTTCTCAATCCATGTATTATATTCATCATAAAAATAACTATATTATAAAATTTATATGATTACTAATGAGTTATTTTCAAAAAAAAATATAATTTTTATTTATAGTCAGGGTATTTCTTCCCCCTTCCTTCCAAAATCTATTTTCCCATTCTATCTTTCTATATTGTAGAGGTGTGTATAGAACATTGTATTAATTTTCTATTCTCTTAACCATTATAAATGATTCAAAATAAGATAATGTTTTATCTTTCTCATTTTTTCATCTCATTATCATTATATAATTATCCATTTCCCTATAGTCCTCTGCCCATTTTTTTTAAATTTAGGCAGAATCTTATTTATGAATCATAATAATGATGTTGTTCACCTAATTAAGACCATCCATAATAGTGGTAACGTATTAATAAACATTAATTTATTGATGTATCATCATCCCACAAGGATCGAATTTAATAATATCAAGTTTTCTGGATGATTGAATTTAATCTCTCTTATGGCATGTACCAATCATTATTCCATTATGAAATTTTATAAAAACTACATAATAATAACTAATATGTGTTAATAATATTATGATTTCGTAATACATAGAAATATTATTGATGATTTTTTTGAAAAGGTTCAAATATAGTTTATTTCATAACCATATTCTGCACTCTTATTGAATGGTTTTCTATATTCTCCAATATAAAAATTATTTCCACTACTTCATTAATCCTTCATAAAAATTTATATATATTCCATAATATCTATGATATATAAATGATTAATTAATAATAAATACCTTCCACAATCATAAATTTGTATTACACTATAAAATATTCATCATTCCATTAACCTAAAAAACATCTTGGATTTTAGTTTCTGAGCATCAATCATTGAAGATCATATTACATTGTTTTTAAGGAATAATCATTATAAAAAATCATTAAACCACCATCATGATTTTAAAAAACTTTCATGATTTGTAAATATAATGACCCATCCCATGGGGCCCATGTTTTGACTACCCCAAGCCCACCTTCCAAAGGCTAAGGGATCGAAACAATCACTAAAGGAATTATCCCTTATGTGGGGGGAATTTTACTGAGTAACTATATGAATGCACACACACATACCAGCACACAATTCCAAAAAGTAAACACGCATGCCACTAAAAAAAGGACTTAGTGTAACAGTACAAAACTGAAAGTAAAGGGGAAATAATACAAGAGAAAAAAAGGAATGTAGATGATCATGAATTCCATCTGTAGAAAACCCTAACTAAAGAGTAAGTGAAAGGGGTGATGCCTGAATCCGTAGAAGTATGCATTGTCTATCGGATCTCATTGAGCACTTCCTTATCCCATACAACCAAGGACTCTATAGATGAATATGTCATCTGCACAACATGCCTCACATGTGGGAAGATCTCGTGTAGGGGTGAGCATCATAATACATAGTGAGGAACCTAAAACATAAAGTTAATACCACAAAGGAAAGTATTTATAATGTAGACTACCAATATGTACACGTCGTGTAGACCCTAATATGTATATTAAAGAGAGATTATCTAATGTTAAATCACATAGGTATAAGATACATTATGAAAAGCATGACTGTTTGTCATATAAATTGATCACCTTATTCTATTGAGGAAATCTTTCCCAATGAGTCACTTAGGCATTCTGGGGAACCAAGGCCTGAATATCACATAGGCACACTCAGAAACCATGACCCACTTGTCACATGCCCAATATGGGGAACCTAAACCCGCTTTTCTCTTCGGCTGACTAGGGAACCTAGACTAGCTCAACACCTATGTATTCTAGGGAAACTAGATCCACTCATCACTTAAGCATGATATGGCACCCATACCCGCTCATCGTAGTCTTCTCATCAAAGCCACCTGCATGATTCCTACTCATAGAGTGCTTGATTCCTGGAGAATCTAATCCTCATGTCATAAATCTTATATCAAAATTCATGAAAACCTAATTAGAGTATGTCAAATGTAATACCTAGTCTTAAGTGTCCCATCATCACAAACGACTCGTAAATTGGATGGGTGGTTTGGGTGTTTTGTGACTTTTTGTAGAAAATGGTCGGTGGGGGCGGTCCAACCCCACTCAGGCCAAACCGACCCAACCTAGTTAGGTCTGGGCCAACCAAGTCTAACCTAGCTCATTTGACTAATTGGTCCCAACCATTATCTAGCTAGACCCATGCTGGTGGGCCATTTTTTCCCCAGTCGGGCCGCTTAGCTTTTCTATCCTCCCCTTCATCCCACACCTCACTGGAAGGCCTATTATATCTAATCTGGGTGTGACACTAGACATTTACATTCAAGCCACACTAATCACCTCATAACCACCCTATAGATATTCTATGTGACCCTTATAATTTTTTAACTAGACTGCAGTCCTACCCTGGAAGACGCGGCTCCCAGACACGTCCAGCTGATCCATCACATGCCCAAATCCACCACCCATGGCGGTTATTGCAGGTTCCACCACATCAAAATTTCGATACAGTATCCTATACCATCATCATTGACCACTATACTATAACCTTCCATATCCATCACTATCTACCATTCTTCAAGTCCTCCTCCATCATTATACATCCATGGTAGTAGTCATTCACCCAGTGTCTCCATCTCTTGTGGCATCCTTCCCAATTTGATCCATCACTACGGTCCTATCTGGGCCACAGTTTATATCATATAACAGAGAATATAAAGGGGTGGGTAGAGTAGAATAATGTAAAAATAACACAAAAATAATTAACCATGATCTTTGTTTTTCATATCGGCATGATTCTTCCTTTTTAAAAGGTTTAATGAAGAATAATAAAAACAGGAATCCAGCAACCATTAATTCCCTGCATGAACATTCCAATTTCCCACAAAGACAACTGATCTATAGGTCAATATGTTATTGGATTTTCCCAAGTTCATCATTTATAATGAAGAATGTTGGAAGGGAGTCCACACATAAAACTAACCCCCATACTTGGAGTAATAACACTCGTTGATGAAGGATAGAGTCGCCCACCATCATTCTTCAATTTTTTATTTTCAACCCTTGTCGATAATGGGATATTTCAAATGAGATAGATGGATCTTATAGTGACATGTCATTTTTCACCATTCTGCACTCACCAATTCTAGTCCTCTAGAGCCTCATAACAATTCAATGAACTGGCCAATAATCTCGTATCTCTGTTAAAAAATTAAATGGAGGAAATGTGTTTCAGAATTTTTATCACACTGAGTCACTCTGTCTTTACACTGTTTCATTTATGAAATGAAATTTCCGACATAACGTTGTGATACGATGGAAGAATTTATATTATTAAAACAAAAAATTTATGTTTATTATTATTTTTTCCCTTCAAACACCCTGAACTAAACTTTTTCCCTCATCCCACGCCAGTCATGGTTAGGCCCCTCCTAAGGTAAATTCATCATTTTGGATGCAATATTTCCCACTTATTTTGAATTCGGGAACCCATTGAGATGTTTCCAAAACCTAGTCTGCATTTTATTTTAAATTTTTTTAAAAAATAGAACATTTAATATGGGTTCATCGGGCCTCAGAATCACATCCCATTTGACCGCATAGTCTTGAAATCCTCTAATAATGTTTTTTGAACAATTATTCACATTGAATGTTTGGGACATTACACTCCCCCCACCTAAGAGATTTTCATCCCCGAAATCCAAAACCAGGGCTAACCAAAAAAATGGGGATACTGGGTGAAAATATGAGCCTCCCACTAATAAGTTCTCTCATAGAGATTCTCGTGTTGCCACCAAATGCGCACTAGTGGAATCGATCACCAGTGAAATACCCACTCTTTTCACTCCTCAATCTCCACTATGACCTCCGCAAACATCGCCCCATCATCAATGTCCCGATCTCCCCAGTCGATGACCTGTTATGGGTCATGAAAATACCTCCCCAACTGCCACATATGAAAGACGTAATGCAATAGACTTGTCAATTGGGTAATAGCTAGGGGAACACCACCTCACAAACTATATTTAGAATCTAGAAATTTCCAATGAATGTTGGATACAACTTGTCCCCCCTTCCAAATCTCTACAATCCTCATCAAGCTGAGACCTGAAAAAACACATTGTCTCCTTCATCGTACATCATGGGCCTATATATAATGGCAGCATAATATTTCTTCCTACTCTGTGAAATCATCATCCTCTCCTAGATGATTTTCACCTTCAGGGTGGTGGCTGATACCATATTTGGACCCATGAGTGCTGACTTCTTTGGGACTATCCAACATAATGGTAATCTGCACAGTCTCCCATACAGTAGCTTCAATAGTTCCATATCAATGGTGAAATGTTAGCTGATATTGTCTCCAATATCTAGTAGTGGGAGATGGTTATCCCAACTATGACCAAAGACTAGGATTCATGCACAAAATAAATTCCTCCAAATCCAAGATAGTCTCTTATGTCTAGCCACCCATCTGAGGATGAAATGAAGTGCTCAGAAGTTGCTTTCTCCTAAACACCTCTTGCATTCCCTTCGACTGTAGGGACATGAAGTGAACATCATGGTCAGAAATGACCATCCAATGAACCCCATGAATATGAAAAATATCATAAATTTAGAGGCATAGAATCCATCAAGGGAACCCTACTCCAGAATGGGTAGGGAGTGTAACGACTTGTTTTGTCGTTCTACAACCACCCAGATGGTATCGTGTCCCATGGATTTTTTTGGTAAACCTATAATGATTTCCATATATAAATCATCCCATTTCCACTTTGGTACCTTGATTAGCATAGCCATGTTAGCTAGGAACTGATTATCTACCTTTTCTTTCTGAAAAGTGAGGCATAGAAAAAAGAACTCCATTTTTTCCTTCTTCATCCCTGGAAAACAGTACTGATGTCAGAGATCTAGGTACATATTTTCCACTCTTAGATACTCACGAATGTGGAGGTGTTGAATTCCCCTAGAACATCTTCTCGCAATGCCACTGGAATAATGGTGCACCATCTGATAAAACTACATGTTACCCACCTATTTAATATCCATTAGGGGCTTTCATTATGTGTAATTGATCATTTTGGGCGTCACAGTTGACATACAGAAGTTTTTCCTCCCTAACTCATAGCAATATTAGAGGAGTGACAACAATAAAATGAAGGAAATTTGTTCAATCAAAGTATATGGAGGATATCTGCATCGCCTCTAACTACTCTCATGTCTCAATCAGCAACTGCAACTCAATTCTCCTACTAAGTGCATCAAGCACCCGGTTTCCTCTCTGAAGAGTATATACCAACTAAAATTAATTGTACAGGAGGAACTCTAGCCACTACCACTATCTCATGTTCATGTCCATCTTGAAAAAGATATTCTTAAGTCTTATGTGGTAAGAGTATATAGTAAACTGGTCACCCATCAAGTAGTGCTTCCACATCTTCAATGAAAATACCACTACCTCAAGCTCATTATCATGGTCAAATAATTATTCTCATGCTTCCTCAACTATCGCAAATAATAGCTAATGATGGCCTTATCATATACCAAGACACTAACCCATCGTGTCCCTGATGCAATTTAGAACACCATATACCCCACTCCATCCTCTGGAAGTCTCAAGATAGGGTTGCTTCTCAGTCACGGCCTCAACTCCATGAAAATATTTTGGCACTTCACCATCGACATGATGGGATGTTCCTTCAGTTTCAAAACTAATAAGGGAGTTTCTATCATACAATATTTAGGAATGAACCTATGGTATTTTCCAAATAAACCTAGGAAACTAATCACCAAATTCACACTCTTGGGTGGATCCCATGTACGAACTACCTCTTTCTTTGTAGGATCTACTAAAAATCCATCCTCTCAAAATTTCATGTTCCATAAATAATAACTCTTGAACCTAGTAGTGAAACATCCAGAGAATCCCATAAAGATGGTGCTCTCTAAGTGTATCCAACACTATCCATAGGTGTGTTGCCTAATCCTCGTAATTTTTTGAGTACATGAGGATATCATCGATGAAGTCCATGGCGAACCATAAAAGGTAAGGCTAAAAGATCCAATTCATGAGTCACATGAACACTGCTGGAAAATTGGTCACTCCGAATGGAATTTACAAGGACACATAGTGTTTATACTAACATCTAATGTTTTTCTCTGGTGCATCCTCATCCCGTACATGATGCTGATGATAGCCAGACCAGAGTTATCTCTTTGAGAACAGCCTTGCTCCATTCATTTGGTCGAAGAGGTCATCTATTCTTGGTAGTTGGTATTTATTATTCACGGTCACCTGATTAATTTGCCAATAGACCACATATAGTTTCAATATTATAACATCTTTATTGGAAAACAAAACATTAGCCTCTTAAGGTTAAACATTGGGTCTCATTAAGCCCTTTCACTGTAGTTCATCGAGTTATACCCTTAATTAACAATGCTCCGCAGGAGCCATCCAATATGCTGGTGTGGATATTTTTTCCATCTAGGGGTACATGTCAGTACATAATTCATCCTCTCTATGAAGAGGTAATCACAGAACATCTTCTGTAAATATGTCCATGTACTCATCAACAACTATAGGTAACTAAGGAATCAATTCATGCACCATACTTAGGGAATGTATATACAACTAATGACTAATCGGAAGCACCCTTTTTTAAGTACGTTTTTCCTTTGCTAGATGTGTTACCTTTTTAACAGTAAAGAAGAACATGGTTCCATATTCAAGGACATACCTCACTTTGTTCCTAAAATAGTCAATCTTAGCATGGACTGTGCATAACTAGTCCATACCTAGAATGACATCATATGATCTGGATGCCACTATAAGGATATCCCACTTGAAGCTATCGCTTCCAAGAGAAAACTCACATTTCCATCACCAATGATTAATCATAGAATCCCCTCCCATAAGAGTATCTAATATTAAGGATCAAGCCAACGGCTATACCATAATCTCTGAGATCTGAACAAGGTCCCTGGTTATGGAAGAGTGACCGGAATCTATGTCTATATGAAGTATAACTATGCTGTAGAAGACATAAATCATATATCTAATCATCTCTGAAGCATTTTAGTAATAGAAATATATCCCTTAAAGTTGGACCCCCCCCCCCGTCCACTTAGTCCCGGATCCCATCATCTACCACCTTCCTGTTGTGAAATTAATACCTCAAACTTCCACCAAATTCCTACCACTCTTTATACTCCCTTACCACATATGCGTCTATATAGACCACTCTGCTTGAACATATACATCTACCTTGGTAGTCCCTTGACCATTAGTTGATCATTTTTTCTGAGATTCTTGTAGTCACGGGCTATGTGTCCCTACCCACCACATTCATAGCACACCCGACTCTTTTACTGACACCCTCTACCATAGGAGCCTTGTAATACCAATACTATTCCCTGGGGTCATCCCTTGAAAGGATTTATCTTCTTATCTCCTCGTTTCAACCACTTGATACCCACCATTTCGAACTCTGCTTTTGGATGTGTATGGGTATCTCCCTCTACTGAAACCTACTCCTCTTGTAATATCTCCAAAAGAATATATCATTGTAACAATGCAACCTGGGTAGGGATGAAAATTGATACCATGTATTCCCTGATATCCCAGTGTGGCCCTTGATAAAGTTCTCAATCCCTAAAAAACTGGTATCTAACCATGTCTGTAGAGTAGTTAAAAAGAAAGATGAATGTCACTGAATACTCTACTACTACCAAGCTACACTGTTGTAGGTGCATTAACTCTTGGATGTGCACTAAACATTGAGTTACTAGAAAGAATTCATCCCTAAAGAGGCACTCAAAATTATTCCATTTTAGTTTCACCTGGTCCTCTATTTGGATCGTCATGCTCTACCATCTCCCCACTAAGCCCAAAATATGGCTTGCAGCTAAGATCACAATTGGGTTGGGCAGTGTCCTCCCAAGATAGATGATACGGGAGACCGCCTCTAGCCAATCCTCAGATATCTGGTGATCAGTCTCACCCATGAACCCGATAAGTAACTACTTTTGGAACTCATATAATGCATTAATCCTACATGCATCCTCCACCAGTAACACTTCTAGGAACTGTTGATTGATGGGTGGTGGCAGCACTGATACACCACCCGGTTGGGCCATATCCAGTAATTGTCCCTGAACTGATGCATCATTACCAGGCAAACCATCCATGCGGTCACGTACCGAAATCCTCACAGGATGACTGTATGGAGAAATCCTGAAATATATCAAGATGAACAAAAGTCTATAGATTATACCTGGTGAGCCAACTAGAGATCAGTAACTCCAATAGAACACTCTAAATTCTTATATGTTTCATGCAACCTATTTTTTCATGTATTGAGTCAAAAAATAATAATTCATCATCCTGGTGTGTGGGTTTTTTGGCCCTCAAACAAACAAAATAATCTCCAAGTCTAAATGTAATATTATAAACATTCAAAACTATTTCCCCAAAACAATGCCACTGACCCTCAGTCCTTATGGAAGAACCGAACACACTAATAACACTTTGTCAAGACCCTTCCCCTAGGGCCCATGTAGTGACAACACCAAGCCCACCTCCCAGAGGCCTCGGGTTGGCGACTAGTGGCAAAGGAATTATCCCATAAGTGGGAGGTATTTACCTGAATAATTGTATGCAAACACACACATATTCTATCCCATAATGCCAAAAATAAAACATTCATGCTACTAAGTCAACCACTGAGTGTAACAATAAAAAACATGAATGTAACATTGCCTGAATACAAGCCCCCAAAGGACAAGTGGATCATCTTGAAGTTAGTACACAGTCAACCCAACATAATGTGCAGGTGATGGGGTATTCACCTGATTCCATAAAAGTAAACCTCATATCATATATCTCATAGGAGAACCAATACCTGATCGTCACTTTGGCATGTTGGGGCGTCTATCCCTATTTGTCACCTGGGCTAACTGGGGTAACTAGATCCTCTTTTCACTTAGTCCTACTAGTGATCCTTGACCAACTAGACCCTTTGTCTTGTTGGGACACATGGACCTTCTTGTTACCTAGTCCAACAGGGGTACATAAACCCACTCATCATAGTCTTCTCACCACATCCAGCCGTAGT
Organism: Viscum album; assembly: GCA_963277665.1. Classification (NCBI taxonomy): domain Eukaryota; kingdom Viridiplantae; phylum Streptophyta; class Magnoliopsida; order Santalales; family Viscaceae; genus Viscum; species Viscum album. Next base: position 1,345,189,316 of record OY728121.1, on the reverse strand, counting down.
ATTCCCACTCATAATGTTCTTGATATCAGAGGAATCTACCCCAAAATCCATCTTATGTACATCAAAATCCCTTAAAATCTAGATAATGTATATCAAAAGGACCACATCTTCATGTGGGTCCCAACATCACAAACGGCTCGTCAATCGGACATGCATTTTGGATGTTATGAGCCTTTGGGTCGACCTGGTCTATATTGGTCTAAGGGCCAAGCCCATTAGGCCGGTTTGACCCGGCCTATTGCGCTCTCAATCCAGCCATCAGTTCAGTCTTTATCCAGTCTGGCCCGTATTAGAATGATGATTTTCACCCAGCCGAGATGCACAACTACCCATTCATCCCCTTTGGCTAGTCCCTTGATGGTGGGCTGGTTTTTTCTAGTCGGGACATAGTCGTCGCCACGTCTATTTGAACCCTACGAGCACCGTATAACCCCCCCACCCACGATGGGTTTGTTGCATGGATCCATCAACAGTCCAGCAAGACCATAGTCCTCCACTGCATTGGGCAGCCCCGACCCACCACCTATGATGGCTACCGTAGGTTCTACCACTACTTGCCTTCAAAGTGGTTTCCCATATCCTCTAACCCTATAAGGTATCACGTGTTACATCGCCACCGGACATCAAACCAGTGTCCATTACTGCCGCCACAACCCTCTCGGCTATGGAATGCCTGAACGTGGCCCCTCCCCCACCACCAACCATCTATGTTGGTGGTCATTCACCCAGTGCTATTGTATCCCATATCGAGCTACCTATGTTGATCACCATTGCGATCATGTATGGGCTGGAGTTTTTATCACATCACGAAGAATGGAAAGGAGTTGACAGAGTAGAAGAACATGAAAATAACACAAAAAGGATAGACCACATCCTTTATTTGTGTCAGCATGATTCATCTTTGTCAAAAGGTTTAATGGAGGATAATCAATACAAAAATCCATTTTCCTTTAATTCCCCACATGAAAAAACACATTTTTCACAAAGACGACCGATCTGCGAGTCAACTTATTACTGGATCGTCCCACGTTCATTGTTTATAAAGAATATTGGGGGAAGTGTGACCACACAGAAAACCGAACCACTTACTCAGAATTGGATCAATCATTGATGAAGAATGGATTTTCCCCACCACCATCTGCCAGTTCTCGATCAACATCACTCATCGATGGAGAGATCCTTCAATGAGGAAGGAAGTAACTTGTGGGGATTCATTTTTCTTCATCATTCACTGCATGCCACCACCACTCCTAGAGAGCCTCATAGAAACTCGGGGATTGTTCCAATGATCATGTATCTCTATAAAATAATTAAATAGATGACATGCATTTCAGCATTTCTGTTATGTGGACTCACCACATCATTACACTCTGTCATTTATAAAATGAAATAGCGGACTAGACGTTGTGTTACAGAACAAATATGATTTAAATAAAATAAAAATTTTGTGTTTTTTTCCTTAAAAAGCCCAAAAATTAACTCTTTACCTCCACCTACACCAGTCTACATTACGTCCCTCCATAGGTAAATTTATTTTTCTAGACACAACGGTGCCCTTGTATTTTTAAACTGGGAACTCTTTTAGATGTTTCCAAAACTGTGTACGCATGCAATATTAAACTTACTAAAAAATATCAAACATTTTTTCTAATCTGATTTTGCCTCAAAATCATGTGTCATCAAATCTCATTGTCTTCAAATAATCCAAAAATGTTTTTTAATAATATTACTTAAAATTTAAAAGAAATTTCATAAAATCGCATATTGATGGTGAGGATAATCCATTATTTACGATCCAGGGTATTTTCATTTCATTATTTTACAGTAATCTCAACAAAAAAGGCAATTTATAACCATTCCTCTTAGTTTCGAAAGTTTCATTAATTACATTTAAAAATGAATTAGAAAAGTAATCATATAATAATCATCAAAATTTCTATTTTGGTCATAGATTCCACAAAAATTCATTAGGTTTAAAAACTTTTTTATAATTAGAAACATTCTACTATCATATGATTGTGTTCTTCCAACTTCCAATGGCCTCAGAAATTTATGTACATTTGTTCAACTATTCCTCCCCTATAATTCAATAATATTTACAAGAATATGAATTTTGTTTCAATAGTAATAGAAATTGAACAAATAAAATTTATTGAACCATCAAAAATCATCAATCACATCTCTCTATAGATGTAATATCATTCTCTTAAGAAATAAAATTGTGGTTCATAACACCATTCATCTTTTATTTCTTCCTATAATGTGGAAAATATATTATATGAGATATTTAAAACATTAATTGAAGTAATATATTTTTCACACCCATTCTCAACCCATTATATACCAACATATGCAGTAAAAGAATTATTTTAATTAAAATAAGATTAAACTTTACATTTAATGGGTGATGATTTCTCCTAATTAATTGTGTAAGATAATTCTTCATAAAGAGATTATTAATCATCTTCATTTTAAGAATTTTTGGAACTTTCGTTCATCTACCATATGGTGAATTTATCATTGAGATATTTTTTCAGTTTTACAAATCATATCTTATTTAGATAAATGTTCATTATTGAGACCTTTCAATATTAATCCTTTTTAATCAATTTTTATTTTATTTTTTAAGAAATCCTGATTATACTAACCTTTTTATTTAATGAATTCTTTATTCCACAAATATCCATCCCAATATCCATTATTTCATTCTAATTTATCCTTTAATATTATGAAATTCTATCAGGGCATGCTCATTGTTCATATCTTATTTGATATTTTATATATGATTCATCACCTCATTTTTCAACACTATTTAAGGAATTTCAATTTTTATAATCATTTTCAATAGTGGTTCTGATTTTTCAAAATTTATATTCTAAATAATTTTTTATACAAGAGAGAAGATAATTTTTCTCCATAAATTCCACTTCCAATTCGATAGTTTTTTTATATGATAAATAACATAATTTCATTCATTTAATGGTCATATTTTTTTTCCAAATAAATAAAATAAAAATATTTAATATCATTGATTTCATCTTTCTCATATGATTAAAAACATTTATTCGATGGTATTATTTATAAATGATAAATAATTCATCATTTCATAATAAAAATAATAATATTCCATTAATTAAGATATAAATCATCATTGTCTTCTAATAAATATATTATAGAATCATTATTACCAGGGAATAATTTCACAAGTTTCATTAAAATTGTATAATATTTCAATTAATCACTAATTTATATGAGTATCAAAACATAATTATAAACACTGGTGAAACACCCATCAATAATATCATCATATTTCATTATGATATCTTATAACATAATTATACTTATTTTTAGCATTAGTTTCATTACATCCGTGTTTCCCTTAATAATATATTCGAGTTTATCCAATGATTCATGAGAAGTTTGAGGCCAAACACCATTATAAACACATATTACAAACTAAGCCATTAACATATCATTTCATGAATTCCCAGCAACATTAATGTTTTCTAGTTATAAAAATTAATAAAAGTGCATTTTTCTATGAGAGGAAATACATTAGTTACTGCATAAATCACCTTAAACATAAGAGGAGGAAGATATACCATCATTATATTTTCCCCGAAAAAAATATTTTCCCTAAAATCATGGAATATATTTTCTATTCACTAATTTAATTTTTTCAATGAAATTTATCGAAGAGGGGAAAAATCGTGTCATCCCAATTGATGTTCAATTGGATCACTAAGACAATAAGGATCATGGTTAATTAGTTTTCATCTCATAAAAATCATTAACATTAACTAATTTAACACTATTAAATTTTCAGTGATAATTTAATTACTATATTTTTTAAAAGTTTCACATGAATGAAAATATGATAAGTTAAAGAAGGAACAAAAGATTTACAGGGTTCATCATTAGTGCGTGAAGCTACATAATTTCGATGGAAACTCCCATAGATCCATGGAAACACACTATTTTAAAAAGTGAATAGAATAATGAGAAAAATCTTATTATTCTACTTTTATCTCTTAATTTGTATAATTATATTAACTTCCATCTATGTTTGTCATTTTTCATATAAAACATGATCGATAAAAAACTAAGAAAAATTGATTCATCAGCTCTATGAAATTCATCCATGAAGCCTTTGTAGTTTCTTCAATTCATATGTTTCCATCCATTTCGACCATTCTAAATCTAGTCAATTTTTATTTGTTTATCCTTATTAAAGACTAGGAATCATTCAGAATAACATTCTGTGTGACTAACCAAAACTCTTCACTACACTTAATATACAAAAAAACACCTCTATTATCTCAATATCGTTTCTCAATACTAAATCTCTCTCTCATGCTCTTATAAAAAATATCTATTTGGAACTCTTCTTTAACATGAAAAAGGATATAAGTTGGCAGAAATTATAAATCATTTTTACTTTTTCTTCATGTGATAATTTTCATGTAAAATGTTTTTTTCACCCATTTATATAGGTTATCCATAGTAAGAAATGGTGGGAATCTAGAATAAATTTCCATCTCACTAAAATTACAAAAAAAATCAACCACACGTCAATGAATGAAAATATAAATTTATTAGTTATTTTATAATATTCACGATAATGAAATAATTTTCCCTGCATCAATTATTTCTCATACATCATTGACTTCGTATGTCAAGGACCATTATCAACATTATTTAATATTTTATAATAAAAAAATCATCAAAAAATCATCACAGTATCATGAAAAACTTACTTTTAAAAAATATTATTAAAACCAATTGTTTCTCCATCTTATAGATGTTTAATGATTAAAATATCAAGAAAAATTAATTATCTGGTGAATATATTTCCTTCTCATTAAAATAATCTCAATATTCATAATAAAAAAACGTCCATAAATTTTTTGTTTTATTATTATCCATTTGACGGTGCCTTCACTGTTTGAATTTAAAACATCCCAACTAGAATTTATTTTTTCAATATATTTTTTTAAAGGAATATATAAAAAATTATCCTACAAAACATTCTTTGTTCATTCACCATTAGTTAATTTATGTTTGAATAATTATTCTAAAAAATCCTCTATTTGATTTCCAAAAATGAAATTTTTACTTATTTGATATTTTTCTGGTGGACCTTCCTTCAACATCACGCTTCTAAACATTACTACTTTGAACATTACTAAATCTACAACCAAAAATGCTCTAAAAAATTCGCTCAGATTTTTTATTTACATTCTAATGTACCTCAATAATTTTTTCCCATCCCATTAAAGAAGGTTTAATAGATTCATGAAAAAAATACAAACATTACACACAATTGACTTTATTTTTATAGTGATATTAATTGAATATTTATTTTTTATTTCTCATGTTGAATTTCAAAAAATAATATAATTATAAATCATGATAAATACTCAATTAATTTTATTTACATATTTGACTTTGGTAATCTTAACTCATTTGGAATTTTAAACTATCATCAGTTTATAGACATTTTTTTCTACTTTTTTACACATTTTATTTCTTTTATTATTTTGAAAGATACTACAAAATCATCAACATGAACTTTCTTCCATCCATCTGATATTTTTCTCGACCCCATTAGATTGGATCAAATGTAATACTTATTACATTAGTATATTATAAAGGTAATCTCATCCCAATGTACTCTATAGATTAGTAGTCTTTATGAATCTGATAAATACATGATTCCTATATTATATTTGGAAATAAATATTACAAAATATTTTATTGAGAATTACATTATTCCATCTACCACATCCCTTTTTAACATCATATAAAATATCATGTATTCCTAGGTAAAATAAAAAAAGGATCATCTAAAATGCTTTATAAGTTTTATGTAACATGAAAGATGTAATTAATCAATAATCATTATCAACATTTCAAGGTAAATAACTAAGAAAAAAAGAAATTCAAATAAATGGATAAGGTATAATGAAAATGAAAATTTAAATAACAGATAAAAAATTCCATTAAAATAATTTTATAATGAATAAAAAATGATAAAAGGTTAATGAAAAATCAAAATCCATTAAAATGAAAAAATGTAAATGAAATGATTTTGAGGATAATATTGTTGTAAAAATATCTTGAATAATAATATCTGAACTATTAATAATGGAAATTTTTAATTATTATATGCCATGTCTCATGAACATATTACCTCAATCGTAATGTCCTTTTACATGAAGTTTTAAAATATAGCTAAAAATCTATTCATTTCTAGATTAATTAGATTTTCCCATGAGACCAACTAATTTTTCGAGGTGGTGTATAATAATTTGAAATATACATCACTAAATTTTTAATGTGTTCCTAATATATAAATTAATCAATTTAATTCTTGAATAAATATTACATAACATAAAATATATGTAATGATTAAAGGATATAGATATACATATATATTTACCAGGTTGAAAATTATATATCAATGTAATTAAATTTATGTACAAATGAGATATATTTTTTGAAACAATAATATGAATGATAAGTAATTTTTATATTTAGGAGGAATATAATTACTAGTGATCACATGAAGGTGAATATTTATTAGGGATTTTAATGAATGAAAAATTTATCACGTAGGTGAATGTCAAAACTATACTTGTTGAATGTTATAGTAATACATATAAAGTTAGAATTAGGGGGTATCAACATATAATTATTGGGGTATGAATAAATTTTTATTATCACTAATGAATATAAATAAAATAAAAATAATTCTAAAAAATATTTAGGAATATATAATTTTCATTTTGGAATTCATTTTGAAAATCTGTTACATTGATAAGAAAAATTTAAAAACATTTTCTATAAAAAGATCTTCAAAATCATGGAAAGTAATTTTTAATGAAATGAAAATTGTAATGGATTGTAACTATATATATTTTATATAAGATAATGATTTTCCTTTTTCACAGTAATATGGATAGTAGTGTTCATTGATTAGAAAATGAATAGAAGATTAATTTTAAACTTTTTTTAAAATAGAATCAATTTTTATTAAATGATGTGAATTTATCATGAACAATAAACTCTTAGGGTAAATATGGGAGAAAATATATTTGATAAATCAATTTAAAAAGTGTAAAATCATTTTAGAAAACATTTGTATGAATGAATAAAATAATTCAAACTGAATAACTAAATGATTTTGGAGTTTCATAAAATATTTTTCACAATTAATTTAAGTAGAAACATGGTGAAAAGTGGTAGTATTACATTTAAATATCATGAATAACCAATGGTGTGAAAATGAACAATGTTTATTATGAAATTGGAAATTAATTTCCTTCTAGTGATATTATTGAATTAACAACATCAATTAGACTGAGATTGTGAAATAAAAATTTAAAATGACCACAACATGGATTTGAGAGTTAATAAATAAATAAATTGTGTGTATCAAATATAAAAAAGGCATGAGAAAATAAAATAAATATTATCAAATTCATTATGCACATAATCATATCATTTCATAGTTAATCAATGTATAATTTTAACCAAATGCTTGGAAATTGTGTTATGAAATCCCTTACCTCATGATTCCTTTTGGATAAACAAGATTTAAACTCTTGTATACTATTTTTAACCTTGTTATTAATGTATTACATAACCATATTAATATTTTAAATAAAATATATTAACATTTTATAACATTTGATCACATGTTCATTATGAATATTTCATTTTTTTCATTGTTTTGGCTGTTAATTTTCATATTTTCACAATTATGATTAGTTTGAATTTCTGAATTCTTATGAATATTATATAGTTATATCATATCTAGAATAAAAATAACGACATTAGTATCATATTTTTTCACCACTTTTACATTTTCAACCAATAAATGTTGATTGTTATAAAAATTTGTGTATGCTACAATCATGGTGATGGTGGGTTGTATGTACACATGGGTAACACTTGAATTTTTTAATGACCACTATAGAATGAAGTTAAGTAATATATTATCATTAAATAATGATAAATATATCATATATACCATATTAAATTCATATATATATATATCATCCATGTGGTGTGTGTATGAAAAGAGAGTCCCATCACCTTGTGAAGGTGGAAATCGACTTGTACACAAAACGATGTTATAATATTTTCATGAGTGAAAGGAATAGAAATAAAATGATATATATTATCATTAAAAATGATAAATATGTCATTAATGTCATAATATTATCATTTAAATCACATATAATAATTAAAATTATTCGTATTACATTCCCTATAAAGAATTAGTGAATGGTGAATCACATCACTTAACAAGGCAGTACAAATCTATCATACCCACAAGAGACTTTATCATATTGCCAAAAAAATTGAATGTAAAAATATATATATATAATAATGACTAAAAAGGTGTAAATTATTTATAAATATTATATATATAATTTAAATCTAGAATCAGAACAAACATTTGACTATGATTACGGAAGAACCAATGACATTAGTTCGCAAAGAAGTAGTCTTCCATACACATGAACATTAATTTCATAAACCATGTTTTGTATGGGTAAATTATTTTATTACGTACCCTTATTATAATTAAATATTATTATATTCAATATAAATTTGTTCTTACATCATCATGGACTAATAATAATTTTAGGATGTGGTGAAAAAATTAATGAAAGACAATAATCAATGTACATCAACCTCTTATTCAGGTATCCTCAATAGGTTTGAACCGAAGACATACTATGATTAATTTATGCCAAAAATAAGGCTTATAATTTTTTTTATGTGATTTCATAAATAATTTTCGGAGTTCTTTGTTGATCCAAATAGGTTTGATTTTGTTATGAAGATAAGAGAGGTGGTATCCTTTTATAAGTGTGGGAGAGGACACACTAGGTATGTTTGTAAAAGAATTGAGTGATCATAAATTTTTCATATAATAATGGTCCAAAATAGGATATTATATAAACTTTGAAGATTAATTTCAAATTATGTTCAATATCTTATTTCAATAGAAATTTCCAGGACATTTTTATCTTTATATTTTTTGTTTAACCAATTGTAATATTATTTGATTCCATAACCATGATAATTAATTTTTAATATATTAACTATTAAGTTAAAAGAAAAATTAACCTCACCTTGATAATAATTAAAATTATTTTTCCCATATATGGAATCAATTTTTCAAAAATCATTTCACAAATGGAGAAACTTTTAATTATAAATTAATCATTTAGTCATGATGAGGAAGCAGGTTTTTAGAGAAAATGTTCAAATGTTTACAAACTTTTTCTATCAAAATTTAATATGAAATTGAATAAAATTATATAAATTAGATTAATTAAAATAAAATTTATCTTATTTTCTTTTATAACTAGTTGAAAATATAATTCAAAAAAATAAATTAGTAAAATAAAATTTTAATTTTTCATTAATATTCCGTAATTTTCACTATTCTTCGGAAAATAAAATATTTTTGAAAAATACCAAAACATTAACCAAAAAATAATTATCATATGAGGATTTAAAAAAGAATTATATTTTTTAATTTATTTTTTGTAAATGTGTGAAAATATAATTTAAAATTATGTGATAAAAGGGCGACATATTCATCTCTTAAAAAATATTGATTTATTGAAACATTTTCCTTTTCCTATAACTGATTCTTACATTATTACTAATCAATAGATAACCATATTATTAATAATTTAGATATTTCCCATAGAACCTTCTAATTTAATACTTTAATTATAACTGTTATTTTCAAAAACAATATTTTAATAACATTTCATATTTCATTTTAACTCAGGGAAATGTGTAACACAAACTAAACTAATTTTAGCATATGAAAAAATATTGTGTCCCATGTCACATGTGATATAAAATAAAATTTTATTATTATATAATTTCATTGTGTTACATTCTCCCCATGTTAGATAAATTTATTCCTCCTAATTTAATCTTTTTCTCGGTAATCCAGTGTCCAATAATTGGTTATTATGTTGTTTAAAACCCACACCATAAAATACTTCATAAAACATATTATTAATAAAATATGAAAAAATTATGATTTACATATGGAATAAACCATATGTAGGTTTAAAATTACTAGAAAATTTGTGGTAAATTAAAAAATGGACATGTAAGGAATGTTTAAATAATTAAAGAGGGTGGTTGAGATCATTGATCACAAGAAAGAAATTGAACAATTGAATGTTAACGGGTTTGAAACTATAATCCAACAATCATATAAAAGGCCATTTGATAAAACATATATTATGATAATAAGGAAAAAAATTGTTTTATGATTCATTTCATAACGTGGATAAATTATATTACTAGTTCATGATATAGTGAAATTTACATACTTGAAATGTTTCTATTACATAAGTATAATTTCATCCATTAGTTATTTTTAGATTATTTTGTAATTAATTTATTACTCCAAATGATGAATATCAATAAATTTATTTTTTTACTCTAGAACCATTAAATTTCACTTTTAGTTAATAAAAATATCCACATAAGAGTGGCATGTCATTTTTTCTTTCTCAAAAAATTTCCCAAAACAATATAGTATGAACAAGTTATATAATAAGAATAAATTTTCATATTATGAAGTAACAGAAAAATATCTAAAACCTTATCCAAATTTAAATTTAAACCATCTAAAAAATGGTACACCTTATCGATCTTCCAATAGAATAAGATCCATAACATTAGAAATCGGTTCATTGAATTTCTCAAAAGAACTTATGAACTATCCCCATAACAACATCAAGTATATCATAATTTTCCAACACTTAACATTTTAATACATTAATCATGTATTCTATTGAAATATTTTAATAATACTAATTACAACTAGATAATTTTGAAATATTTAATGGCACATTTTTCCTTATCTAAAAATTTTTTATTCAATATATTCCTTAGATCCAAAAATGATGTAAATTTTATCAATGATAGAGTAACCACTTTTTAAAAAATTAATTAATCACGTCCAAAGTAGTCTAAACTATCCAATATATGTTATAAATTATATATTTCTCTGAATATAATTATCTCATAATTAATAACATGTTACGGTTCCTCAATCAACGGCTTTCCATGAAACAAAATCTCTATTGGATCATTTTTCTTATTCATCGATACCGTTCAACCAACATATTCAAATTAATAATGAAATTTCATAGTAATATATCCTTATAAATTACATAAATATAACAACCATGAAATAACTGATAAAATACTCAAATGGAATAATATTTTAACCCAAACACAATATCTTTAATTATTCTCTTTCATCTAGGGTAATTGCATAATCTTGACCATGATCGACTATAATCTTTTGAGGTATATTTTATTAACACATGGGATATTGATTTCTGTAATATGACCCCTCTATACATATGAATCAATGTACATTGGGTAATTTTTTTAATCCCTTAAAATCACATGAATGGTGGAATTTCTCTCCGAAATTGTAGAAAAATATCTTTCCCTTTACGCAACGGTTAGGGTGTTTCTTTAAACAATTATTATATGTGTAAAAGTACTTATATCACTTATTTCATTTTTCATACTTTTTTCGTTCCATCTGATATTTACCTTTTTCCATTAAAATCCATAAAACATAGATAATTATTTCTCTCTAATTTTATAACATGATATGATGTCCAAAATATGTGATAATGTTGGGGTCACTAATTCCATTTAAAAGGGTGGGTAATATCCATCAAGGAAACAATCATTCTCACTCACTGATAACATTGGTTAATATTGATCTTATTCCTTATACTAATAGCCATTTCTAAATGATGGTATATACTATATTATATAATATCATTATCAAAAAAATTATTAATCCCAAATTATATGATATAAAAAATTTAAACATTTATACATATCAAATCACATAATCATAAACTTGGATTCTTTGGGGATATCATTATTTTCAAATACTTCTTAATTATTGTAATGAAAATGGGAATTATTATAAGACTATTCCCTAGAGTATCAAACCAGGTGCATAATAAGTCCAATTTTTTTGCAACTGGGGATGATTGTGTCAATCCTAATGTATCCTTTTTGGATTTATTACACATAGGGACTTCTTTTCCAGAACCACATATACTTCTATTAACTATATAGGGATGTAATTCGAATATAAATCACATAGAATATTCATTAATAGAGAATTAGTATTTTCTTATAAACAAATCCAAAAATTCTATTGGTATATTCGTTCCTCTAATCTATGTATTCTTAACTCTATTTCTTTAGGTTTGTACTAAACATACTCTAATACCAATATTTGTGACCCCAACCCCAGTAGCCCAGAGTTGGTGTCTCCTTTAGTAAATTTGTATAAAATACCTTTAAATGCATCCTAATGAACTGTGGAGTTTAATAGTCTTATTAAACAAGATTCCTAGATGATTACCATAGTACATTGGGAAACACACATCACCACATTTTTTTGAGAGTAACATTATTCCCCCTAGAACATCAATAAATATAAATCACTATAAACATCATGGATTCCTCTAGAAATGAATGAAGATAGTGGTGAGATTCTTTTTACAGTAAGGATTTACTTTATTAGAAGATATAATGAAACAACCAGACTAATTAATATTGAAAGAAAAATAACTGAGCACACATGGAATTTAAATACTTTTATAATTATTTTTCAATATTTAATTGTATATAAATCATAAAAAATGATATTTAAATTATTGGATAATTAATAATCATTATGGAATTGTAATGAACTGAAAAAAAATCTTTTTAATCATTAAATTGAAAATAAAATTCATCCATGGGAAAAATCATAATGAAAACCTCTTGGATAATAATAAATATCATCTAATAAAGGAAATGATTAATTATGGGATGTTATTCCCAAGGAACATTATGTATCTATCATCAAGACCATTGACTAGATAATTGAAACTATACATAAAAACCCTTTCATTTTCATCTTAACAGGACTCTCTCAGGAGAACTACAAATGCATCATGAATCTATATAATTATTGGACCCACCATCACTGGAGAACCCAATCATTCCACATATATCGAATAATCAATTTAATATAAGAAACAATATGACCTAATATCAAATATATTTGTGGTGTAATGGATACAGATTTATCAATAATTATCCAGTAAAAAATATAATTGAAATTAAAACATAGTATGTATAAATGAGAAGAATATAATGAAATTTTAATATCCCTCATAAATAGTAAGGATATTTTTTATAAATTTAATGTTTAATAATCTCAATAAAGTGAATATTTTAGTAGGAAGATATTTCCTATATAATAAAATAAGGTTGTGTGTGTTAATATAATCAATGGTCATGATTACAAAAATCTATTGAAAGTAAGAATATGGAGCGTATCAACACCTACCAATTTGAGTAAAAATAAAAAATTGCAGTAATTGTTGAATAGAAATATGATTAAAATATTTTTTAAAACATTATTTAGGAACCAATTTTTTTCATTTTGAGAAACATATTGAAATTCCTTTTCATTAAGAATCACAATTACATAAATATTCATTAGAAGATCCTCGTAAACATGAAAACAAAAATTAATATAAATGATTGAAATGATGGTTGATAATTCCATAATTGCATTAAAAATTAGAAATAACATTAATTTTTTATTGTACAAAAGCTTGGAATATATCTTAATCGGAAAATGATTATTGGATTCCATTTAATTTTTTGGTGAAATGGAAATGGAATTTTTCATGAAAATGAAATAATATTACTTTGAAAAAAAATTATATAAAAATAAATGGTGAAAAATCATTTTTCAATTCATTTTAAAAAAATTAAATACATTGTTAAAAATAGATTTATAAATCATTGTTTTGGAGGAATAAATAAATTTTAATCGAATAGTGAAATGAATTTGGATTTACTAAACAAATTCTCAATTAATATGTATAAAATTTTCTATATGTGTTAATATTAATTGAAAATAACATGAAGGAACATATGAGAATAAAATTAAAAACGTTTATTATGAATTGGTGAAATAATTTCATTCAACTAATATTCAATAATAAATTATTCCGATTAGAAATAGATTGTGATATAAATAAATGAAATGATTAAAAAGTTGATGTGATAATTAAAAATTCAATCAATTATATATATCAAATATAAATCCACATAGGACATTTAGAAACACAAAATAATATACTAAAATTAATTTCACAAATAACCTTATAATGACATAACTAACAAAGTACAATTGTAACCCAATGTGTGGAAATTGAGTTTAGAAATCGGCTACCCCACACTTCCTTTTGGATCAACATGATTTAACATCCATTTTTTTTGTATAAAAAATGTCAATATATTATTATCTAACCACATTAATATTTATAACATTATATATGATCCATTCATAATATCTTATCACATGTTCATAAATAATCATCCATTATTTTTATGGTTCTGGTTGTTAATTTCTAGGATTTATCATTTGTGCACTTTTAAAAATGATTTGGTTTAAGGGAAAAATAAATATCCATATCTTTTTAAAAAAACATAATTCTATAATTATAATATTTTATAAAATAAATTAATTTTTAAAAAATCAATAGTTATAGAAATGGAAAATGATGTACATTACAATCAAGGAGAATGTTTGCATTACAAACACAAGGGAAATGCATCAATTTTTCAACAGTCACCACGGAAAGATGCTATTTAATTTATTACACTTACATAACTATCATAATATCATATATTACATATTATAAACACATATATATATATATATTTAATTTAGTGTAGGGATGAAAAGAGAGTTTCATCCCTTCGTGGATACGGTAGTCCAAACGTACTCTCACGATATTAACATCTCCATTGAGTGAAAATGTTAAAAAAAATATTTATTATCTATATTGAGTTATAAATATTTAATTAATATAATAATTATGTGATTTATATCACATATATCCATTATCTAGATGCATATTTCATTCAATGTAAAGTATTAGGGAATGACGAATCACAGAGCACTATATCACGGTAATCTTTCATACACACGATCAACGTTATCATAACCCCTACGATTTGGAATGTGTAAATATGTGTATTATATAATGAATATATATTTATAATTAGCTTATGAATATCATATATATTAGTTATATCCATATTCATACCCAACTATTAATGGTGTTAAAAGAAGAATGAATGACATCTGTTTGGTAGGCGATAGTCTGTCCTACATAGGAATGATTAATTTGTAATCCCATATATGAAAGTGGAGATAGATTTAGATAATTAAATTATTATAAAAACAACATATTATATGTATGAAACTTGATTTCTTATATAATAATGGATTAATAGGAATTTATTTAGGTGTATAAAGAATGAAATAATTATTATAATTATGAAAATATGACATATTTTTTTGGTAACCTCATTGGGTTTGATCCAAATCCTTCATAGGTGAGATTTTGGATAAATATAAGGATTATAAAAATATTTTACGGGCTTTGGGATGTTATTTGGGTACTTATTGTCTAATTATATTTTTATGGAAGGTCATTGGAAATTAAAAGAGGGGTGGCCTTTTACAAAATGGGGAGAGGTCACACTTAGTATTTTTGAAATGAATTGAGTGGTCCCATGTTTTTCATAATTAAATAGGGTAAAAATGGATTATTGCTAAATCTTATAGGTTTAATTATCTAAATATAGTCTTATAATAGTTTTTATACATGTTTATATGTTATCTTTACGCTTTTATTTTTAGTTTAACGCCATAGTATCCCATTTTTACCTTAACAGTGATAATAAATTATTGTTTCATTAACTATTAATTTTGGTAAATTATTAATTTCACAATATTATAAATTAAACATTATTTAAAATATTTTTCAAAATTCAATTCATATAAATTAAAATATTTAATTTAAAATTAATCCTATAAACGTGACACAAAATCTTATTTTTATGCAGAAATTATTAAATTGTTAACAATATTTTTATTCCTAAAATAAAAAAGAATATGATACAAATGATATAAATTAGAAAAATTGAAATATAATTTATCTAATATAACTTTATACATATTTAAAAATATAAATTTTGATTATAAATTATTAAAAATAAGAGATATTTTTCAATTAAAATTCAGTTATTTTCCCTACCTTTCAAAAAATGAAATATATTAGAAAAATATGGAAAATTTTAATTTATTTAATTATGATGTTATGATTTTTAAAATTTAGACTATTTTATGAAAAAAATATAAAAATATAAAATATAAATATTCAATTATGTTTTCAAACAGTGGTTAATCCATATTTTACAAAAAATATAATTTTTCAAAAAAAATTATTTTTATTATATATTATTTTTATTTTATTAATAATAAATTGGTTTACATGTTTGTATTAATTTAATTTTCACTATTCATACCATTAGGATAAATTTTTTGGTTATAAATATTATTTTACACATTAAAATTTAAATAATATTTCCCATTTTGTTCAAACATTGTTTTTCATTTAACGTAATCTAAAGTCATGTATTATGGGTGAATCATGATAAAAATAGTTTTTCGTGTCCCATATGTTATCAGATTAAATGTTAATATTTTATAATATTTTTTTACCCAACTAATCATATTTCATTGATGATATGCATCTGTTCTATCAAGTGATAGTTGCTAAAACATCCCCTTTTGAAAAAAATGGAACTTTATTAGTCCAAAAGGATTGTCTAGTGATATTTATTTTGTACGTCTGGTAATTTCATTAAAAATTACAATTTTTGAAAACCTAGAATCTTTTCACACAAAATTTTCTTTTAGAAACATCATCTGGTATTTTTATCCACAATAGATCATCTAAAATTCAGTTTTACTTCTCTTTCCTGCTGCAAACTTCAGCTTGTATCATGAATTATTCATTATTTTGTAATCTTTGAATGAACAATATATAATTGAATGAATGAATTTTGAATTTATTTATCATTGAGAAGGAAACATTGAATATTTATGATTTTATAACTTTCTAAAATCAATATAAAAAATTTTATTACAAACAAATATAAACCACTTTTCTTAGAAAACATCAAATATCTTTATTTCACCTAAAAGAAAAAACATTCATTAAAAATTTGTGTAGTCAAAAAATAAAAAACATTGTAAAAAACACAAATTATTTTACAATTTCCATATGTTTTAAAAATATGTTTTAATATAAGTTCTTGAATCCCAATGATAAAATTTTGTCATAGAAATAATTGTTTTAGGAATAAATATTTTTTATAATATCATGTCTAATATTGATTAAAATTAAAAAAATATATTAAATTTAATAAAATTAAACAAATGGGACCTTTAATAAAATCTAAAAATAATTAAATATTTAAATTACATTTATTAAACGAAATTAATTTTTTTTAGAAAATGAACGTTATCAATAATTAAACAAAAAAATTATATTGTAATAAAATCCCAACTAAATATATAACTTTTATTTTTAAATCATTATTTCAAAATTTATGTTATTTTTATCAAATAAAATTTCATAAATTATTTAAAATTACCTATCATATAGATGGAGAAAATAAAAGTAAACCAATTTTTGATAAAAATGACTTTTAGAAGTAAACAATTATTTAATACAATTTCCATAATAACTAAACAAATTTAGGTGAATGAAACTATATTTTATTAAAAATTAAATATTTAAAAAAAATAATTTTTAAATATATATTAGTTTTATGAAAAATAACTCATCTAATCTTATATGATTTATTTAAAAGTGTTTTATTATTTCCTAGGAATTTATCGATATATATTAACTACAGAGACTATATATAATATATTTTATAATGTCGTTAAACTTGTTATTAAATTTTATTCTAATGGATAATTTATAATTTTTATATATAAATAATAATATTTTAATACTATATCACCATGTTTTAAATATGTATTATGTGAGGTATATGAAACCAAACATAGTAAATTAAATCATGAGATTTTATAATATATTCCCACAATCATTTAGGTTTACATATTTAGGTAATTGGGATTAAAAATGAACTGAAACCTTATTTCCTTTTCAACTAATTCCATTTTAACAATATTAAAAATTATTTAATAAATAAAAATGTATTCAATATCCCCCATTAATTCTACATATAATATAATCTTCTATAAACATCATACATATTACATTCATTATTTTAGAGGGAGTAAAAGAAAATGAAACGGATGAGCTCAAACACACTGTAAGGGTAGAATTCATTAATATGTCTTCAATGTTATGTGTATAATCATATGAGATAACTTGAGTAAGAGAGAAATGTTTTATTAAAAATATCATGGGAAATTATGTCTTTTATATAATGAATAAAAAATTATTTACTAACCCAATTAATAAAAAATATATAATAGTATAATAATGTAACATAATAAACCTGATAAATGAACAACAATCATAGGTTTATAACAAAGAACATTCACTAAGTAAAACAAATATAGACATTTCAAATAAGATAAATTTGATTAATTCCACCAAAAAAACTTTTGAAAAAATATATTCGATTATATCCATGAAAATCCATGAGTAAAATGTTAATGATTGTAATTTCCATGCACAATCATGTACACAAATCTGTATGTTAACATTTCCACACATGTCATTATGAACAAAGCATAATATAATCATGTCTACACACAATATTATAAAGAATTCATAACATGATATTACCCACACACAAGATTAATATCAAATTAGATATAAAAATATAAAAAATGAATTAGTGGGTGATAAATAATCCACCCCATCACTATCCATACGTGTTTCTGATATATTAAATCATTCTCCCTTATTTCATAAATAACCCATTGAAATAATTGGGTTATATATCTCTTTTGAATATAATAACGTAATGAAAACATTCATAATTCCATAGATGAATATGAACAATCCAAGGAATCTAAATGGGTATCCAATGATACTAATTAAAATTGTATAAATATAAAATTAAATGAATTATAAGGTATTCACAACATATACATAATGGGTGAATCATTAATTCAATAATATCACTAATCAATTGATGTATAGAATCTAGGTGAAAAAAATTTATTCAATGAAATAAAAGAAAATTTATTCATCAATTTATTTCATTGGTAAAAGAGTTGAACCTATTTAAAGTACATGGTTAGGAATGAAAATGTTATTGATAGATCACTTAACTGATAGAAAAAATCTATAATAAGTCTCTCAATGAAGTTGTATGGTATCATTTGAAGAATTACCTTGGAAAATGCTGAAATTTTTCAAATGATGATGATGTAGAAGAAAACGCAATTTTATTAGAATTTAAAAAATCACTTTTGACATAAGGTATATGTTGAAAAATTTATAAATATCAATTCAAAACATATTATAAAACACAAAGGAATAAAATTTCTTTATAAAATAAGATATTTTAATGTGGGTATCTCATAGGAAAATAAAAAATGGATGAAATATTTCATCACAATTAAAACATTAAAAATAAAATATTTTCACACATTGATTAAAATGATAAATACATAAAATTTTAAAATAAAATTTAAAACATTTTACATAAAAGTAAATATAGTATAATATGAGCTTAATATATTACTAATTCTTTTATATGG
This sequence comes from Viscum album, assembly GCA_963277665.1. Taxonomy (NCBI): domain Eukaryota; kingdom Viridiplantae; phylum Streptophyta; class Magnoliopsida; order Santalales; family Viscaceae; genus Viscum; species Viscum album. The sequence continues at coordinate 1,345,169,611 of OY728121.1, read as the reverse complement.
AAATTTAAAAAATAATATAATTAATATATACCCAAAAACTAGATGATCCTAATAAAAAATAAGTGATTTTGTTTAGTTCAAATACAAGAAATATTTCACCTAAAAAATGAGTCATGGGGAATTAGAATTGTGACAGAAATGTAAAGTCCTCAAAATAAATTAATACGGGGAAATACAAAAATTCGTCTATAATAACATCATATAAATTATATCCTGGGGAACAATATGAAATATGAATCAACATATTCATTTTTTAATATTGAAAACATTACCCTAATTCTTAACTTTAGCTAATGTTATTTAATATCTTGTATAATAGAAAACCCATCCTAGACACCTATTTTGTAACCTTATTCATATCTATAACATTTTATACACATTAATTATTATATATATATATATATATATATATATATATATATATTATTTTCAATATCATGTGTCGGTATTCTTAATCAACTGGAACTACTTTCGATAAATTTTTTTTTATATTTATTTATATGCAAAATTCTATAAATCTCATGTCAAAAAATAGTTAATATAATGTTTGACTTCTAAATATTTATAATTTTATAATTTCATTCTTTTATATTTAATTATGATGTCTAATTTGGGACCTTATTCATATCTATGACCTTTAATAAACATTATTTATAATTATTATATATATATATACATTTAAATTAAATATTTTCAAAATCAGGTGTGTGTAATCATAATCAACATGAGATGTTTAATAATATTTGTGTCTATATTTATTCTTGTATATAATTTAGAAAATCTCATGTTATACAAGGTATTATAATTTATTATTTCAAATTATTATTATATTTATATATTATATTTATATTACCTATTTTCGATATCAGTTGTCTGTAATATTAATCAACTTTTACTAATTTCATTATAGTTGTGTTTATATTTAATCATAAACTTAATTTAATAAATATAATTTTGTAGATGGTACTATAATTTGGGATTTATATTTATTTATATTTTTATAATTTAATCTATCTGATTTTCTATTACGATACTTAATGATGAAATCGATGATGAGGATGTTTGGTAAATTTTAGTTTATATATATTAGTATATTTATTTATGAGTTCAATATAAATTTTAACATTAAATTACCATGATCAAATAACTATTTAAATATTTATATCATAAATTTCTAGAAATCATGTTCTAATAGTAATCTATGAAATTATTTTATAGTATTGTAAAAGTTGGTGTTCAGATTAACCCAACCATGAACATACCATAATTAATTGATGATAATGGTAATGAAATTTGATTCATTTGGATTAATATCATTATTGAAGAATAAAACTATTAATATTTTGATATCTTCATGATTTTGAATAATATTTGATGATATTTTTATAAATGATAAATAAACTAAATGATAAATTATATACAATAACTTTTTGATGCAATAGTTCTCACAAATGATATGAGTTGAATTTTTTCATCTCACAAAATGAGAGAGGATAATATTGTATTATAATTTATTTAAAATTTATAGTAAATATATTATATAGGTTACAATTATCAATAAATTTATTTCATTTAATAACTTATGTGTTTTGTTGGTAAAAAGATGGATGATATCACTTCCCTGGAGGTGGTAGTCCATTCAAATGAACAAATGAGATTTTAATTTTTCTTAAATGTAACGGTAAATATATATAATATTTATCACCATAATATAAAAAAAATTAATATATTTGAAATATTTAATTCATCATATATGGTTAAGGAAAATATATTGAAAATGGAATTCTTTAAAAGAAACTGTATCTTTGGAAATTCTGTACTTAAGTTGAGAACATTGATCATACCTTGGATGGTTCTATATAAAATAAAGACATAAGAAAAATAAATATATAAAAACCCTATATATGTGAAACATGATTCTAATGTAATATAAAATATATGTGTTTCAAGATGAAAATTTACTTTCTAGTGTTATTGAAGGGGTGTTGAGAGGCCTCTTTTATAAGTTGTAAGAATTGAATTCTAGTAAATATTTAACATCAATATAAGTAGGGAACATGTTTCACATGTCAAGAAGACTCCAAATTCAAAAATAATAGATTTTAAATCGATTTGTTTTCAATAAAATCCCCAATCACTAAATCATAAATTATTTTTAAAAGTATTTCTCATTTTCCATTATTGATAAACCATTTTAATGTTTTTGGATTTTACCACAATAAAAACTTTTTACCAATTTGATTTATTTTTTATTCCTATAAATAAAATTTTCATTATTAAATTGTATTAAAATTATAACTAGAACTGAAAACACAATTTTATTTGATATAATTTCAAAATTTGTTAAAAATTAATTTTAAATTTTTATGGGCATAATTCATTAAAAAAATTCGAAAAAAAATATTACTCGAGATATAATATTCTAAATATAAATTAGTAAATTTAACATAATATTTAAAAAATATATGAGGTTACCTGTAAAATCAGTATTTCTTCATTGAAAATGATTTAGTAATATAAATTTTATGATTTTATCTTGATATTTTATAAACGACACACTTTTTATAAAAAAATTTATTTTCATTATTCAATAAAAATAAACTATTTCATAATGTCCAAAATTCTTATCTTAAACTAATATTGTTTTTATTAATTGAAAAATATTGTTTATTTGGAAAATTTAAAATTTATTTTTTTTAATTTAACAATTAAATGAAAAAATATTATATAATGAAAAAAAAATTCATAGATAAATTACCCCTTAAGGTGTTAATTAATCCTGTAATTTTCTCCTATAAATTCCTAATAAATTTTAATGTTAACATATTATTCATTGATTAAATATCTTTAATCCATATTATAGTTAGTATCAAAAAAATTATATAATAAAATGATAATTTTTTGAATGGCTTCATTTTATAGCATAAATATGTCCTATAATTTATTTAGTTATATAAATTTATGATTTTCAATTACATTGAATTAAAATTTTCATTTATTTTAACTTCAATATGAATTTCAAAATTTCATTGCCTATATTTTTACACTTTTATTTTATAGCTACATTTTTTGGGTTATATTCTATTTTTTTTGTTCATTGTGGTTCAATGATGTTTGTAAGGAACATTATCAAACACATAATGTTTCACAGGAAAATAAAATTTAGATCATATGGTGTTACACATATTGTTTATACCATGGAATTGCATCATGAAAGAAGAATATAAAATAAATCAATAGTAAAATAAAGATTGAGATATACCATATGTAATACATAATACTAAAAAAATAGGGTATATCAGCTACATAATTATCTTATAAGGGAGGTGAGTCGAGCGTAGGAGGATATATATGTATGTATTAAGTGACATGGTATAGGGATTGAGAGTTGGTTGATGAGAATAATAATTTTCCCTAGGTAAATGTATAATTTTTTATTTTTATTTGTCTATATTGAATTAGAAATTTACAACATGGTTTACTAATCCATGTTCCAACCAAGAAACCTTCACTCAACATGACCGGGAACTCATATAGTGTGTTGCAATGGTTTGGGAAACCATGCACCAAAAACACAAAATTCAACAAACATCGTGTAGAAACCAGTTCATGGTTTATACATGGTTTCTAACAACCAAGCGCAATATGAGTTCTTATGAAGAAATATAAAATTTCAAACATTTGAAAATTATTAACCAGAAACCCAACCACAATATTTATATATATTATATTAAGAAATATTAATGAAATATGGTTTTTGATGTGACCAATATCTCCACCATAATACATACTACCCTCAAAAATAAATATAATTTAAAACAAGACATATAATTCAATATCACCACCACCAATCATGGAAGGATACATCAACAAATGGAACTCAGATGGATCAGTATATTTAGACATGATCATTAATTCCCTTGGAAATTTGTATTTACTAAAAAAATTGATTTTATATCATAAATCACATGAAAATATTACCATCCCAAACTAGTATCATGAATTGGGTGAACCAATATGTGTCCCCCACTATTTAAGAACGTGAATAATGGATCATCATGGAAAATGTAATCAAATTTACACCAAACTAAAACAAAAACACTAAATTTAATAGACTCAAAAAATTACATCTCATCAAATAAATATTCTCACCTTTATAAAAAAATTTACTCATCATTTGAACGCAACGAACTATGTGTCCCAGAAGAGAACATGTCTTCTATATCATTCCATAATTATAAGAAAATAACTATTTAACCACTCATTGAAAACACTCTAACCAATGTATGAGATAGGAATGGTGAAATATCTTGGATTGTGCTCGATAAAAATTGAATTTATATATCCTTGGAATAAGAACCACTATAAATATCTACCGCGTTCCTATAACAGAGTTCTAAATGATAAAAACAAAATCAAACCAATGACATATGGTGTATATAAATTCCTATTTAAATAAATATCCCAGTATAATAACTAACACATCCACGATTTTCCCCACACATTTAGTGCTCAAAATAATCCTCACAACAACCATATCCCCAAATTTATCATTGAATAACAACAAAACCAATTAGTGAATAATCAGTCATTAATGTATGAAAACCATCAGGTGACAGACAACGAAACCCAAGAGTATTGTAGATCTTTCTGGGATGTATTATTTAAATCATATGGAGTACAAAACACCCAATCAAACAAATAAAAAACAATACTAACCCTTAATAAAATTAATATTGCAATGATAAATAATAAAATGGAAAGAACCATAATAAAAATCCAAATAAACAAAATGTGAGACAAATCAATTATCTCTTTCAAAATAATTTATAATTCACCCACAAAAATTGTTATCATGACTTAAGAAGAAATTTTCTTAAAAACACTTAAAATTTCATAAATCTCATTACCATATTCTTTAACAAATATTTAAACTCAAAATCTTTTTAAACCTTATTTTAAAACACCTTAACATATATTAAAATTTAATTTCAATCCAAAATTTTCATTACCAAATTCAATATCCCACATCCAAAAACCAAATAATTTTTTTAATCCCACCACTATAAAACCATATTCTATCCAAAATAATATTAAATATATATATATATGATAATAAAATTTCATGGTAATAGATTATTGTTTTTCCATATTATGACCACATTATCTAAAAATTCATGTTCCAATCATGATACCACCATTGAATGTAATGTTGAACAATGAACTCATGCTCCCCATTTTTTCTATGACATGGACTCTCACAAAGGGATTCTTAATCAAATCTCTTTTTAATAACTTATAGAACACAAATCAATAAAAAAAATCTAATGTTCTATAAATTAAAATTCATATCTCCAAACATATCATCAAATGATAACTTCATGTTTAGCATGACAAAATGTTATTTAAACCATTGTCATACTACCTACATGATATCTTCTAGTCTAATATACCTGACACCCAACATGATAGAGGGTACTCCAGAATCTATTACATATTAATTAAATGGACATACTACCGTTATTTTACGATCCAAATTTTGATTCCTATCAATTGGGCACCTGTGTTAGACCAAAACATACATGAGAGGAATCCCTCATACCCTCTAGAAGACTAAATGGGTGATTGGAATAATTTTCTGTTAATGAAGGATTTACCCCAATTAATGGAATTTTAAAAAGGTATATTTTTCTTCATAAATTATAGTACGAGACTTCCATAACTGATAGAGCTACAAAAAAAATAAAAGGATATTGAAATAAATTGTAAACTAATAAATCATAATAACGATGATCAGATGAATAAGAAAATTCACTAAACACATTTCAAACACCCACTCGTAGAGATTCCTTTACCATTAATATCTAAATTCCCCATATATAATCAACCAAAGTTTAATAAAATTTAAAAAATTTAGAAAATACTATTTATAAAACAATACTAAGGCACTCAAAAAATACCAACATACATGGATAATGATTCCCATGTAAAAAGATATTATACTTTATACAAATATTTCCTCATATCCCAAGGAACTAAGAAATGAGTCTCAACTTGTAAAAGGCTAATATGTTTATAGGAACCATGTGTTGAAATTCGGGTTTGAGCATAAATAGCTGAGCTTGTAATCACTAATTATTACACATGATTTTATATCATAATGATGACCATGAGTACTATTTTAATATATATTATGGGTACATGTTTTTAATCATGTTCATTTAAATAAAATACCACATGAAATTAATTTTCTAATATCCAGTATATAGTTTCATCAAATGAAAATAATGGCACAAAAATTAGTTTCTCAGGATTGTTCCTCCTCTATATATATACTAATCTTAGGTATTCTCTACTGCCAATTGTCAAGTTGAATTTTGTCCACATCAATTATTCTATATGTGTCATATCTCCAAATATCCACATCGGTCATCCACAAGGTATCTCACCCTTCTCCGCCTCTCTATTCCCGCTCTCGATACCCCCATCTCGAACTAGGGTTCATGAAGATTATATCATCTTACCTCCCCACCACCTCTAGGTGATCCATTGTCGTCTCCTCCTCCACATGCTCCACCTCTACGTGTTCTGTTGTCAGCTCCCTCAGGTTCCTACTCCCCTCCTCTATTCCCCTCTCTTTCCCCATTCCCGATTATCCCCTACAGTCTGCACCGCTCCCACTCATGATTCTCATCGCCTAATCCTACACTTCCTGGTTGATTTCCTCTCTTTGAATAACTCATTAGTGAAATTCCATTGATTCTGTTTACATCATCAAATATTAAAATCTTCTGTTTTAGAATCAATGCTCGACTCCTCCTCTGGCTTCAAACATTTTTCATTGTTCGGAATCATTACCCTTATACAGACATTTGAAGCGAAAATCGACTTCCAACGAAATATTGCTCAACATTGAAGCTTTGAAGTAGTTAAACTTGGATTTCCTTCTTTAATTTCCTTCCCCAGGTTTGGAATTGGTTGAAATATCTCCTCTTACCCTAACCTCCTTATCTGAAATTTTGTCCAAAAAACTAAGCTAAGGTAAGTTTATGTTTGATCGCTGCTTAAGTAATTTCCCCCATTTTGCTCAATGTTTTCATTATCCGTCTTATGATGTGTGGATTATTTTGATTTCAAGAGTTGGTTAACATATAAATACATGTATTTTATTGTCTAGGTATTGGTTCAAATGAAATAGGCTTCTAGAAATTCAGTTGGTTCTATCACTTCTTCCAATGTATGCTCCTTAAATCTTCTAGACTGAATATTAGTTTATGATTTTTTTGGTTGAAACCTCTATTCATTTAGTTCTAGGTTTTTTTTGTAAATACATAAGGGATTTTTTGACTCATTTGTTCTTATATGTATACTTATTGCGATTTTTTCCCTTTTCTGGTAACTAATGTATGGAATCTGTTAATTTTAGGAGATAGATTCGCATCGATAAATAGTTTTTTGCATGGGAATGTGTTGGTTCAGCTAAATTTGGTACCTAATAACACTTCACTATATTTATATAATGTTAGTATCTAGATCCACATTGAATTACCATATTAACTATAGTTCAATTTTTATCTTCCTCGCATAGTTAATATGTTAAATACTAATGAATGTGTATAGGATTATAGAATGATTGTCTTCGATTTACAATCATGGTTGAGGATAAACATAAGAGACACATATAATTTATGGCTCAAGGAGGTTTGATCATGTTGTTTTTTTACCAAATAATTCTTCATCTCGATTTGAAACTTGGTTAAGAACTCGTCAATTTTATATTATATAGAACTAAAGGGGTCAATGATACATCGATAATCATGTGTTTCTTGAGTTTTACTTGACCGTAGTTGAATTTTTCTTAAATGGGATGGTATGAGTTTTTTTGTTGTTTTTTACTGTATATAAATTTTCAATTTCTGATTTTTTTTTCAGAAATCAAGGTCACCTTTTTCATATTCAAAATTAAATGCTATCATTTCATTTGGTCTTTTTTTATTTTAAGATATATTAAATTCAACTACCTAAACATGTTTGGCAGGTATGTGTTGTTTTGATCTGGTATGTGATGTGGAATCAATGTGTTTTTAAAGAGGTGCGACATCGGCAATGAGTAAATATTGTGCCTAAAGGATTCGATGTATCATCTGGATGAATGTTGTTTTTTACCAACTAATTATTCATCTCGATTTGATTCATGGTAAAGAACTCAACAATTTTATATTCTTTTGAACACAAGGGGTTAATAATAAATTGATAATCATGCGCTTCTTGAGTTTTAATTAACCACACTAGAATTTGGTTTCAATGGGTAGGTATGAGTTGTTTTGTTTGTTTTTCTTTAAAATAAATTTTCAATTTTTAATTTTTTTCAGCAAGCAAGGTCACATTATTCATATTCATAATTAAATGATCGTATTTAATTTGGTCTTTTTTATTTTATGTTAGCATAAACTGAACTAGCTGAACATGTTTGGAAGGTTGGAGTTGTATTTCTCAGGTATGTGACGTGCAATCATTATGTTAATAAGGAGTTGCGACATTGGCATTGAGTAAATATTATGCTTAAAAGATTCGATGTATTGTCGAAGGTATGGATGAATCCTTATAAATGGTATTATTGGAAACCATTCATTATTTTATTCATTCCCTTGAATGATTACTTTTAGAAGGATATGGATGATCATACTTACAAGTATTCTTTTTGTTTTCAAACCCATTTAGAAAGGGTTGTGAGCATGTTTTGAATCAATTTTTAAATCTACTATGAACATCATCTCTTTTCATCCACCATTGTATGATGATATTATCCATATCTAATGTATTTTTTACATGATATTTTACATTATTTATGTTTTTTCAAGTAGTTCATAGTTTTAACTTTATTTTCAAATATGTCAATTGATTATGTTTTTTGAGTCGTAATATAACAAATATTTATATGTGATTCATAATTTTCTGTATCCTTGCCCTATTATTTTAATTTTTTTTCATGAAGCTTGAGTGAGATGCATTAATTTCATTATTTATGGTCAATGAACCTAGACTAACTAGAACAACCCACTCTTGTGTTCCATGTTATCAGGTTGGTGTACTCCTCCATTTTTTTGGAGTCATATCACCCTATTATGCTATGTATTAATTAAATAGGTATAGCAGAAGTCATATATACTAGCCATTACTATGTCCCTATATATAATTGTGGTATGACTAGAAAAATGATCAAGGAATATTGACTAACTAGGCGATACGATTGTCCATTTTTAATTTTAGGTTGCATTGAGAACACTTTGACAGGATTCGTTTGGTTGAAATTTTTATAATTTGAATTCTTATGCTGGATTTAAGAGGTCGTGATATGAGATTTATCATTGTATAGGACTATTCGGGGTATGGTTGCTTTATATTAGAATAAATATTAAGCGGTTTTCTCCTTTTTTAATCTCCTATTGTAAGTACATGGAATACTTTTAACACCTTTGATAGACTATCACATGTATTCTTTTGTATTTTTCTGATGAACATGGCATATTTTCAAACTGTTAATGAATATGGGTAGAGAAATTAATTATGTCTTTCATATTCTGTATAAATCTACTCTGTCTCAACTATTTTTTTCATATTTTTAAATTTATGTCTGTCTTCAAAACATTTAGAGCGGAAAACGAAATGGTTGAATCCCCTAATCAAAACCCTTTCTCTTACTTTCTCTTTTTTCTTATATTGTATTTTATTTTAGTAGAGATAAGTATTTTATTCTATTCACTGATAAAAGAATATATTGAACTACAAAATTATTGGAATACATGTGACCATGTCCCCACTATAGAAAAATTGAATACTATAATGACAATGTTAATGTTTCAAGTATCATTCTTTCTGCCTTTTGTTGTGCATGTTTTTCATATTCATCTATTGAGCACAATTATCCTTATGTCGTTCATGTTTAGGATTATTATTTGGAGCTATGTATCAAGGAGGGGCTGTACAAATTCTTTGAAAGGATTTTTGAACTATTTTATCATGGGTAAGATATTTTCTTGGTGCATTTCCTGCTACTTTATTTCGCTGAAGCTATATGATTTTTTTTGATATACCCTGTAGGAATATATATTGTCCAAAACATTAATGGAACTATTTCAGTATTAATTCTATTTGTGTAGATTTACTTTATATTTCTAATCAATTTTGATAGCTTTTAGTTTTTTATGACACCTAAATAAATATTTATCATATTTATCACTATTATAATTGTTTTTAAAAATATAATTGACATCAATTATATATGTGAAATCTGGGTGAATTATTCCTATGTGTCACCCATCCATTCGTACATTTAACCCTAAATTATACTTCCTATCCATATTTATTACTTATGCTAATTTTTTTAAATATAATTTTCATCAATTATATATTTTATATATTGGTAACTTCTTATTACGTTTCACCCAGTCATGCTCCCACTTCACCCTAGATTATGCATTACTTCCTCAAAAATAAGTTATGTTTTATTTACAATAAATAAGAAGGTCCAAACCTGTTCGGTTTTAAAAAATTATTATGATAGGGACTTAGATAATTTATGGCATTTAGTTATTTTTTTATGTTAAAACTGTTTTCAATTTTAGTCATTAAAAAACATTTGAATTGTTTTATCACCCTTAGAGTACTGTCCACTTCAATTTATCTAAGCCCCTTATTTTGATTCAAAGTCCATGTGATTAGATACTATAAACTAGAGAGAAACAATACTTTAAAATCACCATTTATTATATAAGATGAATTTTTGGCCATTAGTTCATGAATTCTATGGCTTTAATCAAGGAGGATCTACGTTATGTTTTTTTCAAAATACCTCAGTGATAAAGTTGTTTAAAAATCTAGTTTCTGTTGAAAATGTGGGTAGCAGGATGATAATTTTTTTAGTAATATCAGTTGGAGAGAATTTGAAATTAAGGCTTTTTATTATTTTGGCTTGTTGTTGACTTTTTTGTAGGAATACAATTATGAATAGACCAGATTTCCTCAATGATAGTTCCTCTATCTAATCCACACCAAGATTTACCATGCTGCCTAAAGAAATTTACACCACTGAGGTAGTCTCCTTCAATTCCAGCCACTCCACACAACTGTTTTTGATGGACTCGAACATGTTCAGACCATACTCCCGGTCGCCCTCGACCATATCTTCCAGATACACCAACAGGTTCATGGGCCCTATGGTCTTCAAAAGCCACCGAATTTTCTTCAATTACATTACCAGAATTTAATCATATCCAATATGACAGTGTCCAAATGCCCTCCAATCATCCAACAAAAATTTAAAAGACATGTGTAACAGGGTCTCGGGGTTTATGATGATATATATGCAAGGAGAAGCACCTTGATATCCAACGACTCAAAAATTTTACGAATTCCCAATTTAGCTGGTGAATATTAGAGAATTGGTCTTGGTAAATGGTCCAGAGGGAAGGTTTGTATCCCATTTCACATAAAAATGATGGAAATTCATTTATTTGTTTATTCAATTATTGTTCCAAATCATATGAAAATATATTATGCAATGTCCCCCATACTTATGACTTTATTGTTGTTTCTCATAGTACATGTATGTTTTAATCATTATACAATTGAATTAGTTTAATTTTTTATATGAATTATCAATTAGTTGTGTTTATAAATTTTTTCTATAACGTATTTTAATATGTAAATTTCATGTTCAAGTCCTCATTTATCTATTTAGTTGTTAATATTATTCTACATTCCAATCTACTTTCTTAATTCCCTCTAAAATAAGAATAAAATTTGTTTAGATGGTTTTAAAAACAATATATAACTTCATAAAAATAGAATTTACATATGTTGAATAACCTAAAGCATGTTGTTAGTAAAGTATCCATCTTGTGCATTGTGGTTTTTTATTAATGACGTGGCATAATTTGTTATCATGCACCTTGTCTTATATTGATTCTTAAATCTGGTGGTATCCTTTTCTATTAATTAAAATTTATTTTTTTAACCTTTGTTGGTTACTCAGGTATGTGTTGTGTAGTCCCTCAACAATGATGATTATCTTCTATGTTTTCTACTATTTTAATTTTCTTTATGTTTAATACACTTTTTTTTAATATTTTGTATAACTAATTTATGCTTCCAATATATTCAATATAATAATTAATAATTCAAGGTTTTGATCCTGGATACAAGGTGATAGGGAGGAGTAACAGTATATTTTAGAGAAATATACCGTCATGAAAGACTAATGAAATGACTTATTTTGGAACTATGTAATATTAATTTGTGTCAGCTGATATTTTTTATTTATTTTGAGTAGTGTATATTTTCTAGAGCATTGAAATATGTATTTTATTTGAATAGTGGATCATGAATATTTATTAAATATTGGATCATTTTTTTAGCATTAGATTATATCAGCATGAAAATGCATGGGTGAGTACTAGTTTTAATAAAAATTCATATATTAATTGATATTTAAATATATTTTTTACTAAAATTTCCTTTTTAAAAATTATTATATTAATTATAAAAAAATATAAATACATGAAACATAATCAATGAAAATAATCATCATTTCAAATTAATTAACAAGTAAAATGGTATGGTATAAATTTTCATGGTTAAATTAGAATAAACATGGGAAAGAAAGAACCGTAATGTTAAAATTAAATATCGGAATCGTGGGATAAACACCATCAAGTTACAAAGGATAAAATAATCTAGAACATATAATTCATTAGTTATGGCCACACCCATAGATAGTGGAAACCAAATTATACTAATAGGTCACTGTTTGGTGGGAGTATATGGTCCCAAAAATCACATTAATAAATAATACATCTTATTATATGAATATTCATTAACTAGCATTATGATTCAAAATAGAATTGTAACATGATAGTGTTTTTTGAAACAAGGATATGTAAATAACATATATGTAAAATTTCTACATTATATCCCACATTGTTCTTGTAATGTAAAATCCTTCTTAGACACATCATACATAAAACCATTCTTAATACCTTGGGGAAATGATTCGTAATAAGGATTCTTCCCAGATGCTCAGTAATGGTAAACCAAAGTGATATAAATGACTCATTATATAGGACATGGACATAATGATTTGATAATGTGATATTATCCTTTAAAACCATACCAAATAACCTTTATATTAAAATCATATGTCAAGGAATTAATATTGGTGTTTTAATTGATATGATTCATAATGAATTCAAAAAAATAAACCATAAGAGTACCAAATATTAATAAGATCGTGTAGTAAAATATTTTGAAAAAAGTGTGGCATAATCATTGTCATAGAAATAATGTTAAAGGATTCCAAAAAAACATTCATCATATCCTAGGCATGGGACAACAGTTGGTGCAACCACTAAGGGGTAGGTATATCCTTCCATGTACCCTGTTATGATCATGGGATAACCGCTTGTTTCATCTCATCAATGCATGATACAGACTCCCATATATTATATTACAGTCCTGGGATAAAACCCCCATGATCATTTTATATCATAAGAAATAAATATTTACCCAATTCTTTTGAGGGATTTATATTTTTGGGCCCAAACAGATTAAAATCATAATCCATTTATGACTATTCCCCAAGATCAAAAAGCATTTAACATATTATCATAGAATAACATATTGAAAATAAATGTTTTTTGTAAAAATATCATCATCTAAAAAATGAAACATCTACAGATAGGATAAGGATTGTATCATTATATCATATCACCCTTAAATAATATTTACAATCAAAATCCATTATCATTGATTAAAAATTCATTTAAAATTGATTTCATTTATTTTATGAGTTAAATAACCTCTTTATTTTGAAATTACATTATTATGTTAAAACAATTCCTAAAAATTATTGAAAATTTTTTCATTGAAAATAACCACTTAAATTTTGTAAAAGAGTATTAAAATAAATTACATGTAATTATGATGTAATGTTCCATTCATTATGATAAATCTAAAAATATATTTTATTTAAATTTTTAATAAATAGTCAAAAGTACCTCATTCATAAAATGATAAAAAGATGATAATGATACTTTTTTTATAATAAGTAAAACATTGTTAATAATCAGTTTAAATAATTATAGTAGAATATTGAAAACATTATTTAAATCATTTGAAATTAAACATTTAAATCGAAGAAATTGATTACCGGCCAAAGTGGAAATAAATTATGTTTTTCCTACAAAAAATTATTTTGTTCATTTTATGTAATGAATAAAGTGAAATTGAAATATTATAGGAAAATTTACATAAAAACGTGGAAAATATATTTAAATGGATTTATATGATACATACACTATAAAAGTGGTCATTTTTAGTTGAGGAATAAAAAATCCTAAATAAATTGGGATTGAGGAAAAAATAGCACACATATTGTCATATCTTGCTTTATATGAATTAAAGATCCGAATTAACAAATATTGATTTATTATAAATATATAAATGAACCATAATCATATATATAATACAATATTTCATTTATATATAACATCATATCAACTTTTTATTAGATATTATCCACTAAAAACATTATGATCAAGGATAGTTGCTTTATATTTAATGAATGTTTCAGTTCAGTTGGTGAAATCCTTGTACATTGATCATGGTTCCACAATTTTATGAATAATAATCATCTCATGAGAATACTATTTAGTCATTATATATAAATTTATATTTAATGATACAAATAAGTGAATGAAAATTAGTTACATCAACTTGGGGAAATAGTTTTATTTATGTATTCCACGTTGATGCTTCCAATTTATTATCGATTGAAGGAAAAAATGATTTTTTTTAAAAAAATTTTAAAAAATATATTATACATATAATATATATTTACTAAAAAATCATTATACTAATCACTATGAAATGTGAATAAAAATGAAATCAATCTCTGTGTGTAGGAAAATGTCTACACATACTCATACACAATGTTTTCATTTCCCATTAAATAAAATGCAGGGGGACAGTGGTTATTCCATCATCAAAAAAATATTTATTAAACACAATCTAAAAATATCATTATATTGGAATGAATATAATAGATTTTATTGGGTGTAAATGAACAAATTAAATTTAATAATCATAGATATGATTTATAACTCTTTATTGAGAAAACAATTATCATTAAAATAAACCATTGAAGTGTAGTTTTTTGGAAACAAATAAAATATCTAAGAATTTAGCATTAAAAACTATATGGTATTACTATATATATATTTGGTATTTAATAGCCATTATTATTTGACAATATAGTAGGGTTTGTATTTTTTTTAAGAGAGGAAACAAACAGATGTAGAATTACCTAAAAGATTCAGAATATATATTTTATTATCATTTGATGAAGAATAGAGGAACCCCAAATTAAAAGATATGTTTGGATAGGGTCAATATTATCATATCAAAACACATTTATCCAATTTTTCAACACATATTATTTTTTATCTCCACATTATACAACATTAAACAAATCTTATCCTCAACTATGATAAATTATATGTTTACTATGATACCATAATTTTATGACTATAAAATAAATGGTTCCTTTTAAGAAGGATGAAAATAAAAATTAAAAATTTTAGGACCAGTTTATTGGATTATATTTTATTGTTAGAAGATTTTTCTTTAAAAATAATAATGAAAAAGATATGAAAATAGTTTTTTAGAAAATCCTTGATTTGAGAGTAAAATTATTTTTAACATGATATCATGTAATAAATTTGTCACAAAAAAATATTATTTAATGAAAAATAAAAATGAATAGTTTAATAATTTTTTATAAATCCAAAACTAATTTACATCTTCTAGTAATTATATTTTATCAAACTATCAAATAATAATTTATCAATTCAATAAAATAAAACTTATCTTCTCAAGTGTAATATTTGGGTTCCAATTTTAAATATAATGTTTTAAAATAAATTATTTAACCCCTTTAATTTATAATTGGTGAATCATAAGTATTATTTTAATTAAATTTTCATTGAATGGTGTATTTTAAAATCATATATCTTAGTTTTAAACTTATTCTTACATTTTTCGATTACATTAGGGAAATTAATTATGAAGATTACAATTTATATTGGCCAAAAATAATGTTGAAATTATTAAATTATATTAATTGTTTAGATTAATAATATGGAATCCATTTTAAATTATTCATATTCTATAGGTGGCTTAAATTTGTTTTATAATAAATACAGAAGACATAATAGAAAACAATTTTTATATCAATTTTTTTTCATGCCCAAAATTATATGTGTACCAAAATAAATTATAAAAATGATTCCAATGTAATTGAATAAATAAATTTTAATTGATGTTGACTAATTTTAATTAATGAATAAATTTAAATTATATTGGTATTTTTCAATGAATTTAAATGATAATATTACAATAATCAATTATTTTTGGTATTAAGTGAAATGTCAATCCCTATAGAGAAAATCAAATGTTTCACCCTAATATAAATTTGATATTCTGATTGCAAAAATTATATCTTTTTTGTAAATTATAATTTTGAAAAGTTTCAAAATATTATTTATTGTTTTCACTCATACAATTGAAAAGTATTTAAAAAATTACTTTAGTAAAATTGAGTACTTCTTTATTTTTCATTAATTAATGAATTTTAATTCAAAAAAACCATTATACATATTTTTAATAAATTGTTTATCCATATCTAAAAAGTCATTTTTATCATCTAAGTAAAATAGTTTTTGTTAAAATAATAATATTTATATCACGGTTATTTTAAACTCCATGTTGCAATAAAAGAAGACATTCAGAAAATTCGAATTTTTTATGTGAAAATACATGATATAATATTTGGGGCTTACATTAAACCCCATATAAAATAATTGATCATTATAAACTCAAATTACTCTAGATAATAATAACTATGTGAGGAGTTATGTTCCTTATCTATTTCTCTCTGTGATCATTGATTTTGACTAGTTGTTCACTGTAATGAATATCTGAACAAAAGTAATAACCTTGTAGTTTTGTACATGTGAAGTATCTAGAATATAATTCTTCCACAGAGATATATTGAACACATCAAGAACATAATATATTTATTCTATAAATTTAAGGTAATATGATAGTGTATCTACTTTCTCCTGAATTTGGAAGGGGTTATTCTAATTGGGGCTTAATATTCCATTATTTATAAATTCTTTAACCTTATTCCATAGAGAAATGTACAATAATACCTTGTCAATAACATTGAATTATAGATATCATCGATGATTTTCTAGATAATATTTTATTCTAATATTAGAATCAATGATGTTCTATTGAATTGATATAACCTTATCAACCATTTCCATAACTATATCATGTCATAATTTCATTCCATCTACACCCTTATCCATACAAATTGGAGTTATGCACTCCCTACGATAGTGGTACTAGTAAGGATCGATCAATACACAAAATTGAATCTTATTAATGTCTGAAAATTATAAGATATTATTTTTTTATCAAAACCCCATTGAATTTTATATAAAAAGAAATAATCATATATTTTAGTCTTTGAATTTTCTTCATAGATTGACCACCAATATTAGGTTGATATATAGTATTGATATGAAGCTATATTTCCATATCCATATGATTACTTATCCAGAATGTCAAGGTAGATCTTGGATCACTTCCTAATACAATGTAATGTGTTACTCTACAAAACCCTACCAATTCAATAATGTATCTATAATAAATTTGATCAAGAATTAAATCATATCTTAAATAAATAAAGTGTCCTAACTCTGTATGTTGATCGACAATAACCCAAGTAGAATTTTTTATTTTACATGTTCATGGAATCCCAAAAACAAAATCCCTGGTGATGTATTCACATTTTCACAACAATATGGTTAACACTTATAATATCCCTATAGGTCTTTTGTCTCTCAGCCATAACATATTGACATATGAAGAACTATGATACATACTGTAAAATGTATATCTTCATATTTTCCTACCAGAAAAATTCATTTATAGCATTTTAAAACCTTGTAATTCTATGATGAATAAAAAATTATTAATAATGTGCTTCAACCAATAGATCCTTATTCAGATCTATTATTGAAAAGAAACATAATCTGTTCTGGATACTTTTCATTCAATCATAATCATGGTTAAACTGAAGAAGATGTCTCAAAAGAATATATTGTTCCACATCCTCTTTTTGTGGAACTTTAGTTCTCACATCGATGGATGGAGAAAAAAATAGATGGTTTTTCCACTTTCCTCATGATTTCAATATAGATCTTTTATAAAACCTTAAATAATATATCACTTTCAATCCTTATCATGGAAAAACTAACTAGACCTTTCCAATATAGATCATCATGCATTTTATTCCCTTTCATAGGGATATAATAAATTGACTATTCATTATCGTTAATCTATTTCATTCAAATTATTTAGATAATTTTTATATCATTATAAGTGAATATATACCTCAATCATTTATTATTTGTATATATATCACAAAGTTAACAAAAATTTAATGCAACCAAATTTTTTGTGAAAATTTTACTTCCTCCGACTACAAATCATGAGTTCAGTTATATTTCAGATGATTTTTCTATTGGAAGTTGGTATATGATATCACCGTATAACTCTATATAAGGATACATCCCAGAATCTTCTTTTATGCATATCTATATTAAATAAAACCTTACAAACAGTAGGTTAGTGTGAGAATAGGTTCACTAAATATCCTTCTCTATAGATCTATGAAATTCTATTCACATCCATCTATGCAAAATAACATAACCACCATCCATGTAATCTGGGAAATTTTATTAGATATTGATGACGGATTTCTCAAATTCATCTATAGTGTCCAACCATCCAATGAAAATTTTGGACAATAGTGTTTTTGTTACTGAGGACATTTCTCAATTACATTATTATATTTATGATCCACCAATATACCCACTTAAGAGATTATATTACTGAAGAAGGAAACATTATAAATGTAAAAATCACCTTTAGTAAATTTTATACAAAAATTATCCTTCTTAATAGTCATAATCACAATTATGAAATGTTATTCATTCTCATACATTATCATAATATATTTGTCAATATTATAAATAAAGCCAACAAAAATAAAACAAGGTAATCTGTAAGGACTTTATTAATAGAATACATATCAGTGGTATGAAAATTCAAAATACCAAATGGCATCACTATAAATTAAAAATACTCATTCCTCATCCAAAATGATATCTTCGGTATATCATAATTTTAACCCTAAATTGATGATACCCCCAATTA